>OZ020607.1:65156482-70169918 GCA_963971545.1 Philophylla caesio
ACATGTTAAAATGCGCGATTTTGAATAACAAATTTTTAATATATTACGAAATATATATGTATCAGTAAAAAGCGCCGCAGGCGAAAATTTGTAATAAAAAATCGCGCGATTTTTAATTAAAAATTTTCAATATATAGCGAAATATATATTTATTAGTGAAAAGCGCCGCAGGCGAAAATTTGTAATGAAAAATCGCGCGATTTTTAATTACAAATTTTCAATATATAGCGAAATATATATTTATTAGTGAAAAGCGCCGCAGGCGAAAATTTGTAATAAAAAATCGCGCGATTTTTTATTACAAATTATCAATATATAGCGAAATATATATTTAAAAATCGCGCGATTTTTAATTACAAAATATTCAATATATCACGAAATATTTATTTTTGAAAAATCCCACAGACCTTAATTGTGGTGTATATACTTTTGAAACGTATCTCACAACTACTTTCCGCGTACTTTTAGCTTACTGGGTTATATTAATTTCCATTTTGTTTCTCCTTCGCTCGTTTTTCAGTAGTTTGACAGATGCATTTGGCAAGAATTTTAGTCTTTTGTGCGGGGCTTAAAAATGCAACTATTTATTTAAGAAATGCAAAGTATTTAAATAGTTTTAGTTTCTAAAAACAGTAAAAGCTGATAGCACAATGTGTTAGTAATATGTGTGTGCCAAAATTAATGCATTAGTGGCTCGATATTAACTGCAGTGAATGAAATTCCAACACCATATATGTGAAAAATGCAAAAAAAGGAGCATTTTTAAAGTTAAATTCTGTTAAAATTTGTGGACCGATTTTTGCAAAAAGATAGTTAAACAAAAGTTTATTTTGTTGTTCATCTATGTGCATTGGAATTTTTCAATTTGGTTTACGCGTTTAGCCACAGTAAACCAAACTTATGCGGCGCTATATCGAATCCCACCCAAAATTTTAATTAATATGTTCCAACAGAAAAAGAAAAAACGAAAATTTTGCATTTCTGAAAATTACCGTTATAGGGGAGGCGGGAGTGGTTATTATACGATTTCAAAATTAATTCTTTGATAATAATAGCAATATCAAGGGAAATATGTCCACCAAATTTTGTGACGATAACTTACACCGTTGTTGAGATACAGAAATTTTTTCCTAAGTGGGCGTGGCAACGGCCATTTTTGAAAATTACATAAATACCTAATTTTTTAGTTAAAAATCGCTCTAAATACCGAATTTCACTCAATTCGTTTTAATCGATACCGAAAAAATAAAGTTTTTGCATTTTCCAAAACTTTCGTTATATGTATAGTGATATCAAGGGAAATATGTCCACCAAATTTTGTGATACCTTACACCGTTATTGAGATACAGAAAATTTTTCATAAGTGGGCGTGGCAACACCCATTATTCAAAATTTCATAAATACCTAATTTCTGAGTTAAAAATCGCTCCAAATACCAAATTTCACTCAATTTGCTGTAATGGATACAGAAAAACGAAGCTTTTGCAATTTTCAAAAACTTCCGTTATATGGAAGGTGGGCGTGGTTATTGACCGATCTTGTCCATTTTCAATACCAACCTACCCTGTCCAAAGAGCAATCTACATATGTATCAAATTTCATTGAGATATCTCTCAAGTTGTCGTCTGCACATGCGGACGGACGGACAGACAGACATCGCTAAATCGACTTCTCTTTTCATTCTGAGCATTTTGGTATATGTATCAGAGAACGGCATTGAGTGCGCTCGAGTGTGCATATTCATCATCCCTAAAATTTGATACAAGCAAACACAGCCGTCTGCTGCTGTGCGCTCATTCATGCTCACTCATAAACATAAGGCTGACATGTGCGGGATATATCATTACATTTTCGAGTGTGGTAGTTCACATGATTGGGCGTGCATGTGAAGGCGCAAACTTGCGCATGTACACACTCGAGTGCACTCGGGCATCTACTAACGGCGATTTCTTTTCTACAAAAAATGTTGCACTTCATTGCCCCGCTCTTGTGTGTACGTGCGCAGATGGCAATGTTAAGGCAACATTTTCTGTAGAAAAGAAAACGCCATAAGTATTTATCCTATTATTTACAGATAAAAGAAACGACTTAGTTAATTTTAATTAATATGTATTGTATACATTTATTTAACAAAAACAATTCATGAGATCCAACATGTAGGGTTAGAAAATTTTTAAATAGTAGGAGTTAAATTTAAAATAAAAATAAACATTTCATAAGACTTAATTTAATTTCAAAGTTCTTAATCTGCTAGATAGAAAATTAAAGTTATAGGAACAAAAATCACATTTCAAAAACTCTCTTACACTATGTAGACTTAGGTCATAAAAATGCCAAATACCAAACAATGAATGCAAGTTTGAAGTTGTTTATCGCTAATCAACTACTGCTTGCAAAGAAAAATATTGTTACGGGTAACCCGAGTGGCTCGCAAACAACACTCGAGTGTCGCGAGCGTTTGTCGCCGGCGAGTGTGTTACATACATGCAACTTTATATGCTGACGCAAATTTGTCCGACGGATAATGTGGCGAGCATGTATGCATCGTCATGATCGTATTGATCTATGAGCAAACAGACAAGCGACGGTTTGTACACGAAAACAACAAAGCATGCAAAATACGGCTACATGCGCGAGTATACACACAATTTCTGCACTCGTTGCAGTTCTCTGATATGTATGTATATATGTCTATATCTATCTCGTTTATTTTTTGCTGTTACAAGCAACCGTGTGTACAAGTACGCTCGGGTATAATTACGAATCAAAACTTTGTAAAATTTAGGATCCCGGGATTTTGTTTTCAGATCTCGAAAATCCCTGGATCAATACAATGCCCAAAAATGACATCCCTGGTACATAAATTCGACTACATGCATGTGCATATGTGTGTATGTATGTGTTTATTTGGGTGTTCGCAGATTTATAATTCAACCATTGTGTTGCAGAACATCGGATGGAAAACGAATTTGTTGGATAGCAGTATGGTAGAATACATGACAGAGCTGCTGCCAGACGCGCTTGACGATAGAAATGAAAACACGGACTCCTGTGCTAACAAAGTAATGAAGATTGTCAGTGATATCTGCGACGCATCGATGCCACGGAAAATAAGTGGAAACAGAAGAACTCCAGCCTACTGGTGGAATGAAGAAATCGCGAATCTGCGCTCTAAATGCCTCAAACTGCGACGTCAACACCAAAGACAGAGAACCAGGAATTCCGCTGAATACCAACGCCTCCAAACCGCATACAAAAGCCAGCGACAGGCATTACGAAAAGCTATACAGCAAAGCAAACGTCAGGCTTTTCTAGAACTTATAAAAGACGTCGACGATAACCCCTGGGGTAGTGGCTATAACACTGTCCTAAGAAAATTGAAAGGGAGCAAGGCCAAGCCACCAGAGTGTCCTACAATAATGAAGCGCATCGTTCTTGGGCTCTTCCCGCAACAAGATTTATGCCGAACGCCGCAAGATTTAACGCTGGAAATAGTGGAAGTCCCGCCAGTTACGAAGGATGAACTGATCGCCGCTACAGACAAAATAAAAAGCAATAAATCGCCAGGCATGGACGGCATTCCGAATGGGATCCTGAAATATATAATTAAGGAGAAAACAGATCTGTTTTGCCGATTATACACGAAGTGTATTCAAGAAGGCATTTTCCCAAAGAAATGGAAGCGGCAACGGCTAGTCCTACTGCCCAAAGGCAACAAGCCACCGGAAGAGCCATCATCATATAGGCCCTTATGCATGCTGGACAGTGCAGGAAAAATACTTGAGGCAATAATCTGCGCGCGGATCCAAAAAACCACGGAAGGTGATCAGGGCCTCTCAAGGTGGCAATATGGCTTCCGGAAGAAACGTTCAACTGTCGACGCGATATCGGCTGTGTGCGAGATTGCGCGCAAAGCCCTCGAGGGTAAGAGATGGTTTGAAGGAGCAAAGCAGTACTGTGCTGTAATCACGTTGGACGTGAAAAACGCATTCAATTCTGCCAACTGGACCCGAATAATAACGGCGATGATGGCAATGAATATTCCCCACTACTTAATTCGAATAATGAATAGCTATTTCAGCGAAAGAGAGCTCTTCTACGACACCAACGAAGGACCAAAAAAGCACCATGTTACCGGAGGTGTGCCCCAGGGGTCAGTCCTTGGACCACTTCTTTGGAACATCATGTATGATGGCATCTTGAGAATAGAAAAAGCGGAAGGAGTGTCCATTATAGGATACGCTGATGACATCGCGGTCGTAGTGGTCGCAAAACACTTAGTGGACGTGGCGCGCATGAGCACTGAAACCATAGAGTCTGCCAAAACTTGGCTCCAAACAGCAGGATTAGAGTTAGCGGAACATAAGACCGAAGCGCTGCTAATGACCAGTCGGAAAAGAGTTGAAAATATTCAGATACGAATAGGAGGTCACACCGTAGAATCCAGCCCAACTATCAAATACCTCGGTGTCATACTCGACCGGCGTCTGAGCTTCAAAGAACATCTGAATTATGCTAGCGAGAAGGCGAGAAAAGTCAGCACGGCTCTGGCAAGACTCATGCCAAACATAAGAGGTCCAAAACAAGAAAGAAGGAAACTGCTTGCAACGGTCAGTTCGTCCATCCTGATGTACGCAGCCCCAGTATGGGCAGTCGCTACTCCAGTAACCTCATACATGAGAGCTACAGCCTCAGTGCACAGACTAGCGTCACTAAGAGTATGTTGCGCGTTCGTGACAGTGTCAGACGAGGCCGCAAATTTGCTAGCTGGAAGATGTCCTATAGACATAGCTGCCAGAGCGGCAGCAGAAATCAAGCGCAGCCCAAGCGATCGCAGCAAAATATTGCAACAGAGCATCGACGAGTGGCAAAAAAGGTGGGACTCCTCCTTGAAAGGACGATGGACAAGGAAATTGATCCCAAAGGTAGATAACTGGATAAACAGGAAACACGGAGATACTGATTTCTACCTCACGCAGTTCCTCACCGGGCATGGCTGTCTCCGCCAATACTTACATAAGTACAAACATGCCGATAGCCCCTACTGCCTACATTGCGACGGGAAAGTTGAAAGCGCAGAGCACATACTAATGGACTGTCACAGATTTAGTAATGAACGCAATTACCTGCAACAATATATAGGAGAAGCAGTGTCCCCCGAAGGCTTGCTGAAGGCCATGTTGTCCGAAAACGACGTTTGGAAAAAGTGTGCAGACATCATCACGTTAGTCATGAAACGCCTTAGAATAGACGAGCGAAACGCAAATCGCGCAGTGTAATAACGCACGCTGAGTGAAGACGAAGAATAACGTCCAGTGCCTGCCCTGCGAAGTAATATCGGAATTGATAGTCCCGCGGGGGTGTCACAGGCCCAGCGTACGAAGGAGGTTGGGTTTAGTCCGTAGGTGCCTGGAGGCAAATCGGGCATGCGGGCAGCACGGGCTGCTCGTATCTATGAAGATTCCTCCTCCCTGGTCGTAACCGAAAAAAAAAAAAAAAAAAAAAAACCATTGTGTTGCGCTTCGAATCGTCAGTGTGCTCGACGTCTGGTCTGTTTACTTGATTACTGTTTGTTTTGGCTGCATGCGAATGTTGATTTGTGTGTGCGTAATTGCAACAGCGCACCTTCTATTCAAATGCGCTCGTTTGTTTGCCTTGTGGTAGCGCGAGAGACCTCGCTCGGCATTTTCACAACACCGCCGTTAGCCATTGCAAACGATTTTTGTTTCGTTTGTACCTTGTGGCAGGCATTTCTACGCATTGTTGTTGTTCTTATCGTATACATGCATAAAATTTCGATATGATTGTTGTTGCTTCGGTTTATTTGCTGCTTGTTTGCCAGCTCAAGTGTCACCAATAATAATGGCTCTCTGCAAATACGCCTAAAGCGATGAAGCAATTTGTAAACATAATTTAAATTGCTTAGCATTTCGCTTCGGCTGTCAACGTTGTGGTTTATTAGTTTAAGTTTCAGGGACAACGAAATATACAAGTCGAAGTATCTAAACGCAGATAAATATATATACATATGTACATACATAGAAAAAAATATGTACATATGTGCATGTATGCAAATATGTTTGTACAAAAAGTGGTGCATGCAAATTAATAAGTTTACAACAAATTTTGATAATCGTAATGTTTGGCTGTGATGTGCTATGAAATGTGACCGTATTATAAGACCACAATAATTCAATTGCTGTTCATAAACGAAATTCATATATTTTGCTCCGTGGAAAAATAGATTCAAGTATTATTTTTCCTGCCACCACTAGCTGGATACTTTCATCCATTCGCACAACATGACTAGCCAGCGGAACTGGTGTATCTGAATTTCCTGCAGCAAGTCTATGTATTTGCTTGTAAAGCTCACACAGATCATCGTTCCATCATCAGCACGTATTTTATATTGTGACACATTCAGCGCTCCAAAGTGCGATGGAGGTGTTCATGGAAGAGATCTTTGGTCTCTTCTCTTACGTTGGAGCGTGGGCGGAAATCAGTGAGAAGTTGAAGAGTCTGTCTTTGATGCGAATTAAACTAGGAGTTCATCGACTATTTTTAAACTACTTGAAAGGCGCACTTTATTATACTCAAATTAGAAGAGCTATTAAACTGCATCCACTGTATTCTTTCAAATGGGATAGACTACAATTTTGTCACACATAAAAAACGACATTTATTTAGCGGTGTTTATTGACCTCAAGAGCCTTTGAGTCGATTGATAAGGAAATAATGTGAAAAAAACTGGAATATATTGGTGTAAAGCACAATGAACTTGATTGGTTCCGAAGCTTCTTATTAGATTGCAAGCAACAAACTATTATTGCTTCATCTATGTCAAAAAAAAAGTAGCTATCGATATTGGTCTTCCGCAAGGGTCAGTTTTGGAACCAATTGTAATTAACCTTTGTATTATTGACATACGTGTACACACGGTACTAAAACATTGCAAGGTAAAACTGTTCGCTGACGATACTCTCTTGACGATCAGCGACAGAAATCTACGGAATGCAGTGGCAAACATGCAAGAAGATCTGACTGGTTATATAAATGGCTATGCGTAAATAAACTTAAACCTAATTTGAGAAAGACAAAGTTCATGGTTCTATCTAGGGATTGTAATGCTAACTCCGTAAGTTACTGATTAATAATCAAGGATGCCAGAATCGAAGAATTAAAAGCGGATCACATTGACTACACAGTTAATAAAATTGCGAAAAAAATTGGTCTTATGATCGTGTAAGTACTTAGAAATAATGTATAAAACTCTAATATAAACCGCACTTTATATACGAGTATTGTTTAACGATCTTCTTTGTAGCAAGCGACACACAAATTGATAATTCCAAAAAATAAAAAATAGAGCTATGCGATTTATATTAAATAAGCGTTATGATACACCCATACAGAAAGCTCCAAGCTTTGAATTGGCTGAATTGGCGATTCAAGAATTAATTCATTCAGGTCGCCTATACCAAAGGAATCCATGGAAAGGTTGACTGAGAACAGTAACTGAGTTTAGGAATTGTTGGCTACTATGGAAAATGCAAATATTTTCTGAATTTATTTGGAGAAACATTTGCTCTTGCCACATCTAATATCTGATATTTCATCTTGCTGATGGTCTTTGCTAAAGCTAATTGAATTGGAAACTGCAGGTTGGGAGTTTTGGTTTAAAAACTCAGCTGGTTAATGAACAGCTTGCATTTCTTTCCGTGACTCTGTATGTTGTCACCGGGTATTATTTCTTGGATTATCCATTATTAAAATTTACATTGTTGTTTTCAAGTACCAAATGTCTCTTTCTCGTAGTTATACCTATTTTCCCAATGAGTACGAGATTGCTTTTATATGTATATACTCAAACCAAGTTCCAGTACTCTACATACCATTTTTTTTTTTGCAATTTGGTTCGACTATATCACATACATATTTATAAAAATGTATCCAGCATAAGTATTTCAATTTCATAGTCATATTACAAAATCTTATTATAATTAAACCTAATACATTTCCCATATAAACAACATGGGATTTTTGCACTTTTTACCACTGAATTGTTTCCACTGAAACAAATGTAGCTAAAAATGCTTAAACAGCTTGTAGGATATTTAACGCTCTACAAAAAGGACCTAAATGCATTGTTCGATTAACTCTACCGTTAAAAAGTTATTCAAAGATAAAGTCGTATTCATAGTTAAGTTCTTCGTTTTTTTATTATGTATTAACTAACGCTTTTTGTTTGCAATAAATTTATGTAGTAACTGCAATAGACCATATATTAACGTAATTATACACAAATTTGAGTGTTTAAATAATTGTCTTCTATTAAATTTGAGAATTTAATGCAATTGAACAAAAGGGTTAACGCAATCACATTTTAAGTTTATTCGTTTTAGAATTTAACGCTATGTGTGAGCAAAGTGAAGTTCTATGTCATGTCAGAGCCTGCCATCATGTCCGCTGGTTGTTTAAGGCGATTTACACTCTAAAAATTTACATAATTCGAGAAATTTATCAACTAGATACACAACTGAAAAAAAATGTAATAGAAATTTGTTTATTTATAGTGTTTATTTATGTTCCTTTCTGGCTTACGGTGCCTCGAGCAGCGTTATCTCCAAATTGAGATTTCTAATTTTTAAAAGTTGTTTATCAATACAGAACAATTGATCAAAAAAATTCGGAAGCTGTTTAGCATAAATTTAAAAATCAGTTATGATATTTAAATAGGGCAGACGCTCTTGCATTTTTGATCCAAACGTATCAGCTAGCATTAAAAATAAAATAGGTAAAGCCTTAAAAAGTTGTGAAGATTCTAAATTTAATCCTTTCAAATGATATAGTATCAATAAAGATGGAGAAATTCAAAATTTAGAAAAGAAGGATATTGATTATTTTGTTTAAGATTTTTTAGAAACTAATGCTGATACGTGGACTCTGCAGGCAGTAAACGATGTGTCGAAAGGGCTGTTCATTTAACACAAGATTTTATCAATAGATTAACTACTCAAGAATATCAAAATCAAATATTTGATTCAAGTTTTAAGTGAATACAGAGCAATATACTACAACTAGACAAAAAAATTTAGAAATGAAAAAGGTACAATAAATATATTGATACTATTATTTATAAGCAGTAATATACTTTATTTTGGATCCAACTTTTGTAATTATTTAATTTATTATCTATCTGTATGCTATGAATACAACTTTATCATTGAATAACTTCTTAACGGTAGAGTTTATCGAAAAAAGCATTTCGGTATTTTTTGTAGAGTGTTAAAAATCCTAAAAAGAAATAGCTGTTCAAGCATTTTTAGCTACATTTATTTCAGTGAAAAAAAAATTAAGGGGGAAAAAGGGCAAAATCCCATGAAACTTAGTGCACTTATTTTGTTACTCACATACAAGTCAGCTGCATACGAGTATAAGCGCGGGTTTGTCGTCTGAAAAAAAATTGCAATTGGCTGCTGTTATCTCAGGTGTTGTTTATAATTTATTCTACAGGTCATAAATCATATTAAAATATTGTGACGAATGCAACCGTGATATAAATATTACACCGATTATTCAGCCATGTCGTAGAATCCGATTTTCTCAGTATCGGATTTCAATCCGCTTACTATTTTCGTTCGCTGTCGTGCAATCCGATCTTATCGATTTTCATGTTCGAAACATATTTTTATCGGTTCTAGGTGTCGCAATATCCGATTTTGTTGGTTTTATTAGCGGAAACAAAACGGTCAGTCGATCGGTAGCGTTTTTGTTTATTTGTGCGTTATTTCGTACAAAATGCAATTCATATTTTAATATTTAATTAAATTGATATGATTGGACTGTAAGAGCGAAGTCAAAAAGAAGTTGACGCAGCACAAAATTGAGGCGCGAGCCTCTGGTATGCACCGAACCAACCAAGGGAAACTATTGTACGCATTTGAATAGCTCAGAGTGTTAAAGGCGCTTCGGGTCTGGAAAAAAAATGTTAATATCAAATAGGTTGAAATAAAATGGTTTACATAATTATATACTTATTTTTTACAATCTTTACAACGTATTTCGTGTACAATTTTTTCGTTAAATTCTTATAAAAATACATTCATTCCATTCTCTAAAAAAAATTAAGATCCATGATATAATAATAAAAGGTTCTGTAATAAGGCAGTTTACTCCTTCCCGCATGACAAATCGGCTTCTTAAGTCATAAAGAATGTTGCATATTCTGCCGTTTTCACTTGTAATAATCGTATATTGTAAAATTCTTCGAACTAAAAAAAACGTTGGCATTACTAACTCGTATGTCTAATAAATATTTTTTTTCTTTCATTGACATTCGATTTTGTAATTGCGTGAATTTGGGTAAGTTTTGTAAAAAAAATAATGTTATTTCATAATAAATGATAATTGCTGGTGAGTAAATAGCAGTTTGATAAATTCATTTACATATACATATGCAGAATACCTAGCCCCAGTCAAGGCAGCGGGATGTATTTATGCATATCTCCATCGCCGACCGAATGGAGCTGTGTTCCTGCAGAATATATGTGGCGATTGCGAGTTTTTAACAATCCGACCACAAAGCCACACACGTATGTAAAATGTTATATATGTAGCAACTGCAACTATAATGAGGTATTCTAATAATTAAACTTTTTAGTTTACAGGTTCCTTCGTAATTTTGGTGCTTCCTTGCCCAACTGCAAAGCCACTATTTTCGTAGTTTTTTTCTGCCTCAGACGCACATACAAACACGTAAATTAAATGTTATATGTAGCAACTGCAACTATTTGGAGAAATTCTAATAATAAACCTTTTTACTTGCAGGTTCCTTTGAATATTTGGTGTTTTCCTACTCAAGTGCAAAGTCACTGTTATCGTTTTTAATTAATTTGTACCACTTCATAATCAGAATTCATTCAGAATAAAAGTAAACGTGTATTTTAATAAAACTATGCACATCTTTTAAATAACAGTGGTTGGTACTCAGTCTATGTACATAGATATATTGGTAAAAAGTAATTTCCATTTTCGCCCGGTCTCAAAATCCTTCGCCATGGGCTTTTTCCACAGCGCTGCAAACTGCTTTTTACCATCTAGATGTGTTAAGTGCAATGAAATGCATAACACTAAAGAGTGCCAATTTCCCAAAAACTCCACTGAAGAAAGTGTTTACTGCGTGTTATGTAAAAAGTTTGGCCATCCATTTAGGTTATGAAATTCACCAACAACTATTGAAAAAGTAAGAGCAAGAAAAGTTCAACTCATGATTCAATTATTAAAGGTTGGATAACTAAGCAGTGTTCTCCCTTACTCTTAACAGGTGGTCTATCTTATTTAACATAGGTGCATTTTTTAAGCATGTTTTTGTGTGAATTTTCTAAAATATTTTAAAATCGTGGTAGAAAGTTAAATTTTTAACAGAAAATAGGAAATTGACATCACTTTTTCGTTTTGACTGTTTGACTTTTTCTTATTCGCTAAAATTATTTTTTCCAAATACATCAATTGAGTAAGTATTATATTAAAATTTACATATTTTGGAATAAAATAATTCGTTTTACATTCAATAGGTCTCGTAAGCTGTTGCGTTCCAAGGAGTTGGTGCTATTTCATTGTACAAGTATTAAAGTAAGTTCAATCTGGCGTTTTTACAATCAAAATAACGACAAACCAGCTCTTTACAGGATTGTTTGTTGAAGTGCATTGCCTGCCATTGTGAGTGTTCCTGATTAAGTGCAGCACCTATTTGAGAGTGTGAAATTGCCCGGGTGCAGAACCCATACGCATACAAGTAAGTCAAAATAAAAATGAAATGTGGATGCGTATATAATCAAAGAACATTTCCCCTATAGCTTTTCGATCCTTGCTTTTGCTTAACTGCAGTACCCGTACACGCACCCGTTGGAGAGTGTGATCCTGCCCGAGTGCAGCACCCATACGCATACAAGTGAGTCAAAACAAAAATGATATGTGGAAGTGTATATGTATATTAAAAGAACATTTCCGTTGAAAGTTCAATTAATTATCAGATGACGTTGCCGAACATTATTAGTTTATTCTGTTATACATACATATTAAGCGAAATGCCATCTTTTAATAACAGTCATATATCTTTATTGGAAACATGAATGTTTAACGCGTTCTTATTGGCAATAAGGATAATGTTTAGACGTTGGCGGTTTGATAAGTCATTGACTTTTGAATATATATTTTTTTTCGTCGAATAACATCTTACCACCTCGAAGTTAGACGGATTTATTCACAAGCATACATATGTACGTAAGTATAATTTAGAACACCGTAAGACCGGCTCATATTTCAGGGTGTAAACGTTTTTAAGATTTTGCTATCAGAAATTATGTTTAAAAAGTCAAAATAACATAAAATTTACGTTAATACGCGCCACAGCTTTTACCGGGGTAAAACTTTTTGCATAAAATTTATTAGTGACAATTTCTGATATACATATATATTTTTTGTTACTAAACATGTAGTTTATATTCTACCACCAACGACCAAATTGGTGTATTTTTTCTACCACCTTTTCGCAAAAGGGGATACAATTTTGCCCCTTTTCTACTTCCTTCGTAAATGCAACCTTTTGTAAGATAGAACCAAATTTGGCTGTCAATATTTACCCAACCTTTAATAATTGAATCATGAGTTCAACTTACACAAACGAAACCCAACATACTTCAAACAAGACAACCAAATGTAAGTTATGCAAGCATTCTAAAAAATAATATAAATACGAACCCACAAGAAACTTTCACAAACAATAATAGTGCCCTGCCTAATATGGCAGAACTTAGCAACATCTTAAAAAATCTCACGGTGCAGATAACTAACTTACATCAACAACTACAAATGCAGAATGCAAGAATTGATGCGCTGTTTTCATGTATAGCGGATTAAATAGTAATTATAATAATACTAATTTATTAAAAATTATTACTATAAATGTTAACTCTATTATATCTTTAAGTAGAAGGCTGATCTTATAGACTTCTTGAAAAAACACAACCCCGATATTGTTCTGCTTAATGAGACAAAGCTTAATAAAAAACATAAAATAACACTTGAAAATTATGAATTTGTACGAAAGGATAGAAAAGATAGTAAAAGGGCTGACAGACGGGCAAGGTTATCTAGATAAGTAGCCTTGATCTGCATTAACTCATGGATAATCCTCTTCCAAATGCGCATAAGCACTCATATAAATGCACGAAAATTATGTGCATAAGTACTGAATATTGTGATTTCAATATGGCAATGCTGCCACTTTTGACAGATAAATACTATTGTGAACTAGCAAAATGTATACAGAAGCTGTCAAAGGTGTTTGTTATTAAAGAAAAGCGCTGCAAAATTATCAAAGGTTTGTTTTTTAATTAATTTTAAAGAAAACTAAACCCTATTATAAATTAAAATGCGTTTTTTTTTAGATTTTTGGTGGGTTTGTAGGATAGGAATTTATGCAGTAAGCAAACTGCTTGGCAAAAATACACAACAATTTCACCAACAGTACTGCGTCCATCTCCGAATAGACTTGCAGCAGTTCTATATTCCGCAGCAGATCCTAAAGCGAACAATGAGATAGCCACTCTTTTATGAAGTGGAATACATGTCCTCATATCGCTGTCCACAATTTCTCCGAAAAGCAGTTCTACTGACACGAAAGTTTTCTTTGAATCGATTTTCGTCCATTGAAGGCACGTCTCGTTCCCAAAAGCATCCATAGCGATCCTTCATGGAATAGCAAACATGTGTATACATTATTTGTATCTTTCATAGCAAATAAAAAAATACTTACAAATTTCCACACCTGCCTTTCTCTAACGTCGGCGGGAAGTGTAACCATACAAGACAGTGGCATCCTGCTAAGAATTATGCTTGCCAATGCATTGGTTATTTTAATATTATTTAGCAACTTCAAGAGAATAATTTTAAGCTTTCTTTTAAATGCGAGATGATATTTTGCCAATAAAATAGCTGCCAATCGTATTTTTTCCCTTCTTTCCATTTTAAGCTTAATTTCGTTTGTCAAATCAGCTGATGTCTAAATGCAGATAAGTGTCGTCTGTCAGGCCTAAAATATTATGCAGATATATGAGCTCGTTAATTTGCATAAGTGCCCCCGTCTGTCAGCCGTTTAAGATAGGAGGAGGTGTAGGCATGCTAATAAAGAAAACAATAAAATTTGAAATCCACCATAATCATTCAACTGACATATTTTCATGTCTGGAAATATGCGCTATTAAAGTACCTTTAGCCTCAAATAGATCACTTATTATCATGGCCGCCTATTGCCCATCGGGTAATAATACTGAAGCCTTCATCAGAGAATTCGAAACAGTTTTCAAAAGTTTCAAACTGCACAAACCACAGAACTATTATCTTATGGCAGGCGACCTAAATGCAAAACACATTAGTTGGAAAAATAATTCAAATAACCCAAAAGGGAATTGTTTAAAAAACTGGTTAGAAAATCATGAATTTACATTTAGATGTTCGCTTTATAGTAGCATACTACCATCGTTTCCCTCAACGTCATCGTACCTTGATGTTTGCATTGCAGACTCAAGACTAGCTATTAAGAAAAGCAACGACTCGATTAATTGCCTAAAAACGTACACGTATGACAGTGATCACGATGCGGTGTCAATAGATATTTATACAAATTACCACATTCACCCCTTAATACCATTATTAGAAACCACATTGTCGCGCTTTAACTTCCAAGCAACAAACTGGCATAAGTTTAAACAAGAAACAAATAAGCACCTTTGACTTTTAAATAATGGTGATTATTTAGCCCCACCGAACAGAAATCTTTCTAACCATGAAATCGACAATTATTTACTGAAACTAGAAAATATTATTAATAAAAGTATACATACTACAGTACCAAAATATAAAAGTTTTAATCCGACTGATATATTAGTAAACCCTTTAATAAAAAAGCTAAAAAAGGAAAAGAGCAGACTTATCACTATCCTGAAGCAAAATAGTAGAAACGAACGTTTTCTTCCAGCAAACCAACTCGCGATCGTTAAATGTTCTATTAAATTACTCAAAAAATGATTGAATGAAAATTTCAGAATAGCATCCTATAGCAGAATCGATAAAAGTCTGACTAACATCTCTCCAAGAAATTGCAGCCACATGTTCTCAGAAATCAACGAAAATTTTCTCAAAAGGCCAAACTTGGAACTCAATACTCTAAGGATACCTGAAAACTTATCATGCCCAAATAAAGCCAAATAGTTTAAAAAAAGATGGCTGCACTAACGAGTTTGTAGTCGAAAACAAAAATAATATTCTAAATTTTATAGGTAACTATTTTATGAAGGTCCACAGTAAACCAACATTGAATCTGAATTCTGCAGATAAAACTGTCGACGATTGCTTTGAAAGATTTATGCAAAATAAATCTGACTTCGAAAGCAACCAATTAACAGTAAGCGAATTCTCTGATAACAAACTAGCGAATGCACTGAATCCTAAACAAACAAACGAATATTTCGTACTTATGGATGATTTATATTATATTTTTAGAAGTCTTAAAAACAAATATTCCTCCGGCATAGATAATATACCAAACGTAGTCTTGAAAAATATCCCTGATGAAATTATTTTTGAATATGGCACTTTATTTAATAACATGCTAAACAATTGCTACTTCCCGGAAAAGTGGAAAACGGCAAAATTAATTATCATTCCAAAAAAAAACAAAGATCCGGAACAAATAGAAAACTTAAGAGCAATCAGCCTGTTACCTAATATAAGCAAATTGTTTGAAATCTGTGTAAATAAAAGAATTCAATGATTCTGTGACGAAAACAAAATTTTAGATGAAAAACAGTTCGGCTTTAAATACAAACATTCTACTGTCAACGCTATAAACTTATTCGTCTCCGACATCATGTGGAACCTTAATAAAAAGCGGGTAACAGGAGCTTGTCTCATTGATTTTGAAAAAGCGTTCGACAGTGTATGGTTGGATGGCCTGATAGTTAAATTACTGGAACACAAATTTCCTTAATTTTTGATCTTAATGACATTTAATATGATATCTGAAAAAAAGTTGTACGTATGTAATGGAAGAAACCAAAGTACACAGCCCTTCCATATAAGTAATGGTCTGCAGCAAGGTACCGTCACAGCTCCACTCCTATTTAATATCTTTTTAGCAGATCTGCTCAAGGACAAAGATAATATTATTGCCTTTGCTGATGATATTCTAACATACATATCATAGCGGAAATAAAATTGATCAAATTAACAGCGAACTACAAAAGAAATATGATGAATTTGAAAATTATGCTCTGAAATGGAAACTAAAAATAAATGTGCAGAAATGTGAAACGATACTATTTCGTCCCCCTACCCTAAAGTGCACCCACAATGTTAAGAAAAACTGGAGGACATTGTAAAATACCTTGGTATCTACCTTGATACATTTTTATATTTTAATGATCATGCAAAGAATCAAATAGAAAAGGCCAGGAAATCCTTCATGATACATAAATCATTATTTTTTTCGACATACCTAACCAAAAAAATCAAAGTCCTAATGTACCAAACCCTATTTCGGCCTATTCTTGCTTACGGTTGTCCCATCTTGTTCAACATATCTCCTTCAATAATGGAAAAAATAAGAGTCTTCGAAAGGAAATGTTTAAGAACATGTACCAAACTACATAGATCTGCTGAAAGCGATTATTTAAAATATAATTCAAATAAAAGACTGTATAATGAAAGCGAAATAATCAGAATAGATAATTTCATTATACAATTGATAAGATCGCATATTCGAGAATGCACTATAAACTTTGATAATTCCCTTATCTATAGCCCATTCTACAGTGATGAAAGGTATATAAAGAAATCATTTGAAACTGGTTTTGTCCCACCTGAAGTATTTTTGACGCTCGATAAACTTGGTTTTATCCAAAATGAGGATGGAACACCAATATTTTACCATAACTTTAGAAAGGCAAGGGACAAAAGTATTAAGTACATTTAAACTGGTGCGACAGATCTTAGATTTTCTACTTCAATCTCTGATCGTGATATCGACAGCGTACAATCATTACGCAGAACTAATTATTGGTGGTTGTGATCAAATAGAATAGTACAGCGTATTCTATATATTATTATATCTCAATATTATATTATTATAATCCTCTTATGTGTAAAATTACTTCCTTCCTTTACCGTTTTGTTTTTCTTTCCGATTTTATCTTTCATAAAACGCACGAATTGTAATGTTTTTTAATAACTATTTTTCATTACATACATACAAATAATAAATGAATCTCAATGTAAGAAACTTCTCCTCTAATTAGTCTTTAAAAGAGAATTCCATAACTATAATACATTTAACTTGAGAGCTCGATCAGGAGACTATAGTTAAGCATTAAATTTAAGTATTCTATTGTTTATTGTAGAAGTAAAAATTGTAAAAAAAAAAATGTTTCCTTAATAAACTCAATTTAAAAAAAAAAATGTTAAGAAGGCAATATTTGGCGCGAATTGTAGTATCAGCCTTCTTGTGGATTGGGCAAAGTACACTTAGATTCCAGTCAGTAGGCATGCATTAGTCCGACCATACTCTGCATTTAAGCTGGTGCATGCGCTTTACCACCGCTTCCCCACCGTATCTGAATAACTCAGCTGGCAGCCCATCAGCTGTGGTCGCTTTGTTGGGGTTTCGTGATCATCATCTGGAAAAGTGCTCCCTCCATTAACTAAGTATATTCGGAACGTTAATCACCAGGTCGCCGTTTCCGTTCTTACAGGAATCCAGTTCAGTTATCTAAAATTGACAGAAAAATCAGTGATCCCTTGACTGAGTTCGTCGTAGAAAAGTCACGAATGCAACCCTCCGCTACGAATACGAAAAATTTGTTATCACTGAATCCATGTGAACTTGAAAGGTGTTGCCAAATTTTGAAGATTCGACATAAGCTGGCACAAAGTAAGCAAACAAATTTAAGCAAAATAATTATTTTTTATAGCGCTATTTGGGACTTATTACACAAAATAAATTTCCTTGAGGGTGCGGAATAATATTTTGCAATTAAGAAAGGATTTTGTGACTAAAATTGGCTTTTTAAAAATTAACATAAAAATAAATACCTGCCTCTATTAAGTAATGAACATCAAATTCTTGGTAATAATTCAAAAAACTTAAATTTTTTCAATTAATTGCATGCGTTTTGGTTTTGAAATTTAAAATTAAATATTAAAATCAAATAATTAAGAAAACCACAGTTGGGAAAACATGTGGTTTCTTAGCCATTAAAGACTTCAACTAAATTCGATTAAGTTGATAAATGAGAAAAAGGTTAGCTTGTGTTAAACAAGTTTTGGTTATTTTAAAATTAACTTTTTAGATTGGAGGTCTAAATTATTACTAGTGTTCCTGCCTAAATTGCATATTTGATGTGCTTTTATTAAAAAGGAAATCTTTGCCATAAATATTAGATGTAAATTTGTTGCGATTATCAATTCTTGAGCAGTGAAACCATATACAACTCGAAGACATTATAAAATTGTTTGTTAAAACTTACAAATTGGGTAATAATAATTTTTTTGGCTATTTTTTTTTGTTGTTTAATTATACTAAATTTTCTTCGATTCAAATAATTCTAGTTCATCTTTTTCCTGAGGATTATACGAGTCATCTATATATTTAATTATTAAATTATATGTTACAGTTTTTAAGAAAAGTTGACATGAAGCCGGGGTTTTGAGAAAAACGCGTTAAAAATTTTCCCGGGGTGTGGGCTCGCAAAGTGAGCGCACCGATGAAAACGCACTAACATGAGACTAACATTCTGTGAGATTGGAGAATAAGAAAATGAAATTAAAATTTTTTTATACTGGAATATATGTAGATAGTTACCATGTTTATTTGAAGCATAGGGCGCTCTCTGCGAAGCAATGGAAAAAAGCGCCTTTTTGGTTTTAAGCACTACCCATTTTATTACCATGTTCCAGTCTTAACTCCATTTAGAATAAATACATTTTTACTTTTAATATTTTTTTATTGATTTCACCGCATCCAACTTGTTTTCGTTTAGTTGCTCTATAATTTACATTTTGAAATTACTTCGAATTCATAATTTTCATTCAAGTTTCACATGAAATTTCGTAATATACATACACAAAAATTTTATAAGTAATAATACATACATTTTTTATACAATTCATACTTTTTTTTAAAATAAATTTATGTATTCTATCAATTAAATATACGTGCATGTGTATGTATGTAGCAATACACACATTTTTTTTTTGTATTGGCTAAATAAATTTACATGTCACTTGTTGTTGTACTAAAATAATTTCATTTTTTTTTTGTTTTTGTGATTTCTTTAAGTTATGCATAAATATTAAATTAGACATAGAAATCTTGTTTCAATTGTTTGTGAACGGGAACACCGGCTGTTTTAATAATTGCAGTTTTAAAGTATTCATTGTTTTCCAATGGTTTGCTTCTATACATTTTTATAACATTTATTGTTTCATTTTAAATGGTAAATATTTGTTTTCTGCGCTACTCATTGTATAATATTAGTTTGATTTTATTTTCTTATTTTTTGTTTTTGTTTTTAGATTCATTTCATTTGTTTGTCTGCTGGACAACAACAGTTTTGAGTTGCAATATGAATGTAGTGTATTTTTTTGTTATTTTGTTTTATACTTTCAATCCTTGTTATGTTTACTATTAATATAGTTTTATTTGTTTTGTTTTGTTGGTTCTTCTAAATTTAATAACAATAAAATTGTCCATTTGCCACTGA
Source organism: Philophylla caesio (assembly GCA_963971545.1). Taxonomy (NCBI): domain Eukaryota; kingdom Metazoa; phylum Arthropoda; class Insecta; order Diptera; family Tephritidae; genus Philophylla; species Philophylla caesio. The sequence continues at coordinate 65,176,300 of OZ020607.1, forward strand.
TAGTTACCATTTGGAATTTATCTAAATAATTAACGTACATACAAACATATACATACATAGGTTGCTTCTTCGTAAAATTACAAGACTATTTCACAATTTCTAATAGAATTTTTTTTAGCTCCTACTCGTACAGTTTTGTGTTTGAGCGTTCGCAGTAGGCCATTGGTTTTATAAGAAAATATACAAATATTCAAATTTGCAAATTTTCTTCGAGTTGTACTCCATAAGTTTCTAGTGCAAATTGATTTTCTTACGAATTTTCTGAATATACTAATATTTTATACAATTGAGCACATTCTTTTGTTGAAGTGCTCCTGATCACCTTTCTAGATAAGTTCGTATGTTGCATTCTGCCCGTGACCAATTCAGTACCCTTGTATTATTCAAAAGGTAGATATGGTTGGGTTTTTAGTTTTGTTTTTGGTACACTTTTTTTCGTTACTAGTTTCCTGCAAGAATACTAAGTCATTGTTTAGAGTTCGGGCACATACACATTTATTTGTCACTTCATTTTTCAATTAATTAAAATTTTTTCTACTTAATATCGGAAAAATGTATTTTTTTTGTTTTTACCTTTTTTGTTTACTTAAAAGCTAAATTCTCTAAAACGAGATTTTCCAACAGCAGCTAAAATACTCTCATAAGCTTGTAAAGCTTCTCAAACCCATTCTTTCATTAAACAACTTCACTCCATGTCTGTCAAAATATTAAATTCTGTACACTTTCCTAAAAATACAATATCTGATTTCAACATACTATGTAGAATAGTAGTTTCATTGTTTAACTTGATCGTCGCATGTTTCAATATCTTTTTGTTTTTGATTGTAGCCTTGTAACTTGTAAAAGTGCTCACATATTACGGTACCTTTGGTCGACACTTCTCAATTCAGCAGAATCTTTAAATATTTCATATCCATCTCTACAACTTATCTTATAACTTTTTAACAACCTCTAAACATTGAAATATATTATCTGACTTTAAAGTCTCTTTTATCTTTCGCTCTTATTCTAATTTTTTTTCTTTCTCTATCATGTTCTTCATATAAGAAATCAGCTTGTCAAAGCTATTAAAACGAATTCGCTTGTTTTTCTTCTATAGTTCTACTGACACTGTGCCACTTTTTTTAGTTGAAGATGTGAATTTTTATGTTTTAAAGTGGATAAGTGAAAAAACTATTAAGTTAAGGTATAAATAAGACTGAAGGTCTATGTAGTTATATGAGCATGTATGTATGGCAAGTTATATTGTGACTAAGCAGAATTGTCTGCTTGTCATTATTAAACGACACACATATGTATATATTGAGAGCTTTTGGTTAATTTCTAATATATTTTTAATTTAGTCATTAAATTCCATCTTTAATAAAACTATGCAAACCCAAGTTTTAAACTTAAATATTTAAAGTATTTAACTGAAACTGTCTTTGATTTTATACTTTTTTATGCGAGTATGCATTTACTGTGTGAAAAATATCTTACGAAAGATCTTTAGTTAAATAATTTTAAAATAAAAGTTAATTTGTATTCACTTGAAGCTTGCGCTATCTTAAACAAAAATTTTATGTACAATGGATAATGCATTTACTGTGTGAAAAATATCTTACGAAAGATCATTAGTTAAATAATTTTAAAATCAAAGTTAATTTGTATTCACTTTAAGCTTGCGCTATCTTAAACAAAAATTTTATGGACAATGGATAATACTACATACACATCACAATTCTAAAAGTCCTACAAAAAAAATGTACTTTAATGAAACTTTGTTGATTTTTTTTTAATTGTCTTCAAAGCATACCACTTGGGTAAATATTCCCTTTGTAAGAAAAGCAAAATAATTGCTTAATGTGTGGGTGTCGCATAAATATGATAAGCAGAAAATACTAAATATCATCTGATCACTCAAGTTGTAAGAACTTTGGTTGAAGACAAGCAATACAATTTTCGAAAATTGATTTTAAAAAAATTTAGATATGCATGTATATTTTTTTTATATTATTTATTTTTTTTGAATAACTTTGAATTCTCAATAAAGTTATACATTGAGCAATTACTGTGCCTTTAAGGAAACTAATTTAATTCAAAAAGTTCAGAAATCCTACATAACTTGGTATGAATAATGTCATTTGATTTAATTTTTTTGGATTGGATATTTGTTTTAGAGTAAAAATACTTAGGAGCGGTAGCAAGAAAGAAATCAATTTGGGAAGTAATGGACACCCTATTATATATAACTACACATGTACATGTACATATGTATTAATCTACTTAATAGAACCGGCTTTTACGGTGCTGCGTAGATCGACTTCAGGCATTTGTATCAAACCATAAAGTAACGTTCGAAATAAAGTGTCCATGGCATATAAAAAAAAAATATCGAAACCTATGCTTTTATGGAAATCAAAATTGCCTTTGCTGATGGCTTTCTTTTTTAACGATTATTTATCTAAAATGTAGTATACACCGATTTATACACCGATTTATACAAACGGTTTTTGTCTTCGCAATATATTATTTGTTTTTCTTCCAATAAATTTTCTTAAAATATTTGTAAGTTTCAACAAGTAGCTTTTTGTTTTTGATAACTTCTCATCGACACCAATTGATCGCCCATATTGTGTATTACTTTCTGCTGTTTTAGTTTGGACAATGTCATATAGTACATGCATAGAAGAATATGTTTGTTTGTATACATACATACATACATTTATAAAGCGTGGTACAGTTGTTTTTTGGCATTTCAAGTATTTGACTGCAATTTCATATGCATTATTATGTATAAATAAATGTATGTATTTAAGTTATACATAGACTACTTTAAAAAGCTTTGGGATGCGTTTCGTTCTAAGGTACAAGAGTTCTATGACGAAAAATTTTTATTTTCCTAAGTATTTTTGAAATAATTTTCTTTTGTTTGTCGCTTTTAGTTTTCGGTTTTATTAATTTCCTTTCAGCTAAGAATAATTTATAAATAAATAGATATATATTATCTCTTTTGTGTTAGGGTTGATTTGAAAGACTTTATGTTATATTTTTATCTGGCATTTTAATTATTACACTCATTACTTAAAAACTTACAATTACTTTTTGGAATATGCAAATTTTAGTTTGGAAGTCTCTTTAATGTGTAAAAGACATTGAAATATTTGAGTGTCTACTTATGTATTATTTCTCGAATTTGTACGAAGTGTTTATTCTTTTAACTTCAATCCGAAATTGATTGGTTTTTTCTAATCGATTTGGGCAACATGAGTGAGTATTGAAGGCGAAAAACAGAAGTCTAGGCGGTTTTTTGCTCCGGAAAAGAGTAACTTACTTTGATTGAATGAATATAAACTATTAAAAAATTTCTGTATGTAGCTTAAAAACAATTTTGATAGTTTCTTAAAATTGTGAAAGATTTATTTAAAGTGTTTTTATCTACATTTATGTACATGTAAGTTATGGCAGGATTGGTTAGGCTTAAAATAAATAGGGTTACTTGGATAATTTTCGATATTAATATAGGAATAAGCATAATTCGATAAAGGTTAAAGCTTTATTATTTCATCCTTTCTCCTTAAAGGATAACGTTCATTTACATACATTAAAGGTAATCTTCGTCGAATCGGCGAAGTCTTTTTTATATGATATATTTTGTATGAAACTACTTAATCCGTAAGTTTGCTACAACACTTTTAGTAATGATGAACCGTATGAACGTATAAAAAATAAAGGTTACTCATATTTTATCCATTTATTTATTATTAATTTTATAGCAACTTGTTTTCCAGTATATTTGAGCGAAAAAAAAAAAGAAATATTGTTTGTCGAATTGATGAAAATTACCTGGAGAGGTTTAAGCTCAAATTTTATGTATAGCTAATACCTCTGATCTGCAAATGTCAAATTTTTTTTTTCTGATCGCGTCACTTCATAGTATATTTATTAATATTTTACGGTACTTCATTGAGTAACTGTCACATTCTTAAAGAACATGCTTATCAGGCCTGTTCTGCATTTCGATTTAGACAAATTTGGTCGGAATCGGAATTAATAAATCCTTGCTCCTCAATCTGTTGTTAGTTTCTTCAGGTCTCTGAAGATGAGAACTTATTCTTTTCATTTCGGATTATCAGAGACAATACTTTAAAGCCAAAAATAAATGCTCGCTTTCGATGTATACCAATGTCTTTCATTCCGATTCCGACCAAATCGAAATGTAGAAAAGGCCTGTATATATATATATATATATTTACATGTATTTACAAAATTGAATATGGGGTATATCATCTCAAAGAAGTTTCTATAGTTTTCCGAAATAACATTTAGAAATGAATTGTTTCAAACGGTCACATTGGCAATCTTATTCTAGCACATACAGATATTCTTTACTAATTTGCAGCGTAATTATTATATATTGATTTATTTAAGTTTTGTTAGCAACTTTAATTTAATTAACTACAAATCACTAGATATCAATTTATTGATTGTTTGTTCTTTTTTTTATTACATAAATAGTTACAGTTGACGCTTAGTTAAGTAAGTGTAAATATTTATTTAGATAAAAGTAAAACTTGCAAAGATTTTTTAATCAATTTCGAATCAGCAATAAACGTGCAATTCTTTTAGGGACATGTACTTTCAAATTCACTATTAAAAAAGTTATTGGCCTTCGCAGCAGAAATGAAACTGGCTGTTATGGGAGAAAATTTTTGTATCATTTTAAACTTTAATTTTTCAAATAGTATTCAAAGCGTCACAAGCAATAATTGTCCAAGCTTCAGGTATACAAAATTGTCGGTCATATCCATCGACTATCTTTTTTTTAACTAAAATCTTTCGATTAGATTAAAATATTTGCAGCATTCCATTCGCTTAAATATCACTTAAAAATTTGTGAAAGACAAAGTGTTTCGGAAATACGGCTTATTAATAACAAAATGAATTGAATGAACTGGCTTAACAGTTGAATTAAGAAATAAAAACAAAACTATAGTTCTTTTTCAATGCACGAAAAAAAATCATAATTTAATATCAAATATACAGAAATTTTATATTCTATCCTCAAAAGGGATAGAGCCACGACACTGAAAACTCGGAAAAAATGTATAATTTCTAAAGCGAAAGTTAGCTTAGTCGCAAATGATCTAACCCCTTTCGAGTATTTAATTATTCCCTATTTGTTATTATTATATTGATTAAGTCATCGCTAGCATCAGTAAGCAAGTTACGATCAACCGTTTTCGGTTGGATTTTTGACCGTATTGTTTTGTTTGCAGGAGGCATATTTAAATTTTTGTCTCATAAAAAAGCGAGGTCCACTATCTGCAGTTTTATTTTAAAGCTTGAAAATGTCTGGATATACAAAAATTAAAAAATCCTGCGAAAAACAATACACTGTATTTTGTGAACAACCTATGAAAACAGTAAAATTTAACTTGATAGCATTTGCTAAAGCTTCTGTTTCCATTTGTAGAAATTCAAAATGCTTTAGTCATCCTCCAAATGCCAGTTATTTCTCTCTTTCGCCAACTGGCCCCAGTTGGAAATACCAAGCGTAGCAAAGTCCTCTACCGCCTGGTCTTCCTTTCCCTTTTCCTCTGGTACCACCGGCGGGTACCGCGTCGAATACTTTCAGAGCTGGAGCGCTTTCATCCATTCGAACAACACGACTAAGCCAGCGAACCCGCGGATCTTAATTCGCTGCACTATATCTATGTCGCTATAAAGCTCCTACAGCTCATCGTTTCATCTTCTACGGTATTCGCCATCGCAAAGGCGTAAAGGCCCATACATCTCCCAGAGTCTTCTCATCAGATATCTTCATCGTCCATGCTTCTGCGCCATACATTAGGACGGGCATAATGAGAGACTTATAGAGCGTGATTTTTGTCCGTCGAGAGAGAACTTTACTGCTCAGTTGCCTATTCAGTCCGAAGTAGCACTTGTTGGCAAGAGTGATCCTCCATTGTATTTCGAGGCTGACATTATTATTGATGTTAATGCTGGTTCCTAAGTAAACGAAGTCTTCTACTTTTTCAAAGTTATAACTGTCAACAGTGATGTTTGATCCCAGTCGTGAATGTGCCGACTGTTTATTTGATGACAGGAGATACTTCGTCTTGCCCTCGTTAACCTCCAGACCCATTCGCTTTGCTTCTCTATCCAGTGTGTGAACACACAAAGAAACAAATCATGTTCATTTTTTTTTGAAATTTTATTAAGAATTTTTCTTTTCCAAAAACATCCAGTCTCTTATTCTGCACTGACCATAGTAGTTAACTAATAGTTATGCTTGTCCGTAAGAAGTTTCAATTATCTTTAATACTTCACTTATGTATGAATACATTTATATAATGTGAAACAAACCGTTCAACCTATCCTTACTTTATACATATTACGATTACATAGTAACAAGTTCTCCCATTCCTCAGTGACAAGTGCGATTTCAAATATTCGTACATTTTCTTAACTTTGCAAGTATCTTAACAGTTGAAGTAACTCTTGTCAATTTGTTTGTGTTATCAATATATATGCACTGTATTTCTTCTATGTAGATATTAAAAGGCTTTTAATGTGAACAGTTTTGCTAAGATTTTTAACAGCTAATTAAATTATTTTAGTTAAATAGATATATTGTTTCTCTTTTTTATAATATATTTTCCTACTTGTTTAATGTATTCAATTATTTCCAGGTATTCGTATGTGTATAGTAATTTTATAATTTTTTTTAAACTGTAAAGCTTTCGTTTCATGAGCGCATTCATTTCGTTTAAAGCAAAGATGTTCAATACCTTGCCATTGTAAAGCTCTTTCTGCAACCACACCTTTTTTTAACATACATAGTACTATTGAATTTTTTTGTAGGCGCAGCACGTAACAAAGTGGTTGGAAACTTTATATACGTGTTTGGTAAAAAAAGGCTAAACTTTTTCACTTAACACAAACTAACACAGATGCACAGATGCTTCTTGTAGCTGTTTTTAGAAACCTTTGTACACATCTACAAATTCGCTTGAATCCCTCGTTGTATGTATGTATGCATGTGAATATGCGAATGCTGTATATGTTTTGCTTGTGCTCAGTTGATACTCAGTAACCCTGTAAAATATAAATTGAGCAACTAATACTACATATATTCACCAACTATGAAGCAGTGACTTTTTTATTTTATTAATTTTACCAATATGCCAGCAAACTGAGAAAAGAACATTTTTTTTTGTACTAATAATTATATCGATCAACTGCTTATATATACATTTGGGTGCAGAAAACGAGTTAGGGAATATTCGTATGATTTGAATGCATATGTCGCATGCAATGATTGCTCGATTATTACTTCTAAATTTATCAATAAGGGGTAAATAAAAATAGTTCATCGTAATAATTGTATCGCAATTATTTTGCTTTCACTTAACTTATTTACGGCCGTGTTTATGTTATACGGGTAAGCAACTGATTTATAACACAATGCAACACACAAATAAACAGGTTCCAACTACAGAAACTTAGTTTATAAGTTCACTAGGGCGTATGAGTAACATTTTTGCTTTCCTCACATGAATGTCAATTTAATTTGAGAACAATCAGTTGTAGTTATATTGGCACTTGTTAAACTGACACAACTAATGTGAATGTGCATTTTTTCCACTTTTTTAGAAAATGCCCAAAAATTCACATATATTTTGAGTAGCAAGAAGGCTTAAATGTTTCACAAAAATGTTCACACAGTACTGCCAAAAAGATATTATGTATGTCTGATATGTAAGTTTGCATAATTTCTTTCTACAATATTTTGCAAAAAGGGAACATTTTTAATGCCTCTATCCCAAAATTATTATTTTTAGTTTATTGTTCAATTTAATTTATGTATTTAATATTGCGTATATCCTTCTGCTGAAAATATCTCACCAAGGTAAGCCTTTCACATCACTTTTGTCCTCACTGCAACTAGGTAGCCGCAATATTGAGCCTGAATTTCTGCATTCGATATCCGTGGATTGGTGTTTCGGTGAACTTTTGAATATAGTGTAGTGTGTTATTGGTGTTCGTGCTTATATTGTTTTTGGTGTTTTTTGTGTAATATGACACAGCAGGACGTAAAACGCTCAATTACTGTGTTGTGGTTGCTGTTGTTGTTGTTATTATCGTTATGATTTATACCGTTGTAGTTGTTGTGGATGAATTGAAAGCGGCAAAATTTACATACAAGCAGCAAAAATAAACATGAAATCAAAAGTTGCAAAAAAAAAATCGAGAAAGAAGAAATCGAAAATAGAAAGAGATTGAGAGATGGAGAGAGAACAAAAAAGTCAATTAATTTTTTGCAATCCTTAAGCTATGAAGTCGTTTATAATGGGAGTGTCATCTCATAAATATATACTTCATTGGTTTTATAATAAGGAAAACAGCGTTTGCAATCGCTTACAGATTTGGTGAAATAGTTTGCAACCAAATTCAAAATTTAATGTTATGTTAATTTTCTTAAAGAATTTTTAAGTAAAAAAATATTCTCTAAATTCTCATACTTTATAGACATCTAAAAAAAATTCCAAAAATTATCATCCCAGCTTATTCAATTTTAGCATATTAATGTGCACGTTTATAGCAATTTTTTCCATCGTTGTTTCCACATAATGCCTTAACACAATTGATTTTCATATTCATAAAAGCTGCAATACAGCTTTAGTTTTTTAAGTATTTTGAAATTTGACGCTATACGATTTTAATAAGAGACATTATATTTTTGAATTTGGTTGAAAAACAGATGGCCGACACGGTAGGAAGAAACAAGATTAGACAAATAATCAATTCAGATAAAGCGCCTTTGTCAAATTCATTATTGAGAACAGAGAGATACATATAATAAATTTTTATATGCCAAATTTTGTTCCTTTCGTAATTCGAGCGAAAGAAGAAAAGTTTTCAAAACCAAGTTTTTAAAATGTTCGAGCGGGGAGGATTTAGGGGCCTGGAATTCCTTATGAATTCCACGGCAACGGGGTTCGAGAAGTAGGTAGCCGATCTTCTGAAATTTTAAGATCTTTAAATTGATTCCCTGAATGCTGTTTTGCTTTCGCCAATAAAAACACACAAGTTTCAATTTGAATGCAAATTGGGGCTTGCAGATGGCAAGCAATTTATTTTCTATTATAAAAAACACTGCTGAAAAAAAGTGGGGTTATATATATATAATAAATGCAAGACCTTACGTGTGATTACGGGGGCGTCTCTTCACAAAGTTAAAGAGCGCTGGGTTTTCGCATAAGGCGAAACCCATCGTACGGTACGGGTAGCAGGACTCGAGAAAAGGGAGAGAAAGTAACGAGTCCCTGTCCCCGTACTATCACAGCGACATCTGCAAGTGGAATTATAGTAATTCACAATGGCAGATCCACTTGTGAATGCTGATGTAAACAGCTGGCGTAGACATAAAGCATTGTCAGAAATTAACGCAAAGCTGGAGCCACTTAAAACATACATTTGTTATTTTTAAATTGATTGAACTATAAAAGTGGTTACACATATTTTTTTTAAATGTTAGAGAAAATGTTTTTTGAAAATTATAACTTTACGAAAATTGGTTGAAATTTTTTTTTACAAATTTTTAGTATAGTTAAACACTAGAATTCATGCCATTTTTGCAGGATTATGAATTATATTAAAAAAAAAATGAAACAGTTCGAAAAAACATTTAAGATATGGGCAAAAATAAAAATGGGACTTCTCAAAATTCTGAGCTTGAAGACATTAAAAAAATATTGAATCGAAGTTTTCATTTTCTTAGTTAAAACACTCCAAATCGAATGTGTAAATCAAACTATTTTTCCTCACTAGTATTTATAATTTTTGCCGCTTTTTCAATTTTGCTAACTTAACAATTCAACAAGTTGACGGTAATTTGATATGAAAAAATTGTTTCACCTAAATTGTTACCGCAACGCTATAACTAACTATTAATGCGAAATACAAAATATTTTTGTGAACTATTTCAGTTCGAAGCCATGTTGTAACCAAAAATATTGTTGGTTGGTTGGTTGGGTCGATATAAAACCGAAGATGAGTCGTGAAGCTTTTCCAATTTTTGACGACCTTCCAAAAGTTTTCTAAACGATTTGGTTTTATTTGCACCCCAGCAAACATTTTTGATCACAAAAAAAAAGTTCTTTTATTATTTTCAAGAGTAGGCAAAGTTTTCTACTACGTGTAGAGTCAACAAAGATTATGACGAACTTTTGTGATAACCAGAGTGAGTCCACCACAGCCTTCTTAAGAAATGTACTATAATTAAAAATGTTTAAAGCGCTTTTAGAAAAAGAATGAATTGGACAATTTGTTGATAAAAAACATGGTGTTTTGTTTATATATTTTTTGGTAGATTTAAGAAAAACACCAATAAATGCTTTTCTGGAAGAGTCGTTTATACCCTTTCATTCATCAATGCTTAACTAGAGATGGCAAATATTTTCGTACCTGTGACTTTGTCACTGATACCAAAAAGCCACTGGTCGCTTCAATGAAAAAGGAGTAACAGTATTGGGATATTACGACTGTGAAAGAGTTGCAGTAACTGTCATAGTTCAAAGAACACAGAAACTCGTTGCCTTTTTTTTGATCATGCTGCTACAGTTTCTGCTACAAAATCAGCAGAGAAAGATATGGCTGCTGTTTTAAAAGTCTTTGGATCAAGCGAATATATCCGTTAAATGAAAAGGAAACTTATCTCGACTGAGTCCTTACAAAGGACATAGTGCCTTAGCATTTCTGTTGCAAAATGGTTTTTCAAAAGATCAATATAACAATTCAAAACAAAATGCAAAAAAACACGGTTGTGATATATACCCACCATATAAATTCTTAACTTAAACTTAGACCGGGCGACATTCAATATTTTGAACAAAAGGCAAACGTTCCTTTACAATAATTATTGGACCATACATACCGCTTCCTTAAAATGCAACATGTTTATAAACTGTCAAATGTGACACGAGGCTGATCATAACAAAGATGAAGAAGACGACGAAGAGGATATCGAAGAAGAGAGCGAAGACCTTGAACTTGATATGATTTCTTCAGACGAATAATATTTTAATATTGAAGAAAATTAAGTTCATGGAACATTCATGCCACATTCTAAAATTGGTTTACTACTTATTGACATGGTAGATATTTTTAAATAACTTAATTCAAGATATCTGAATTTCTGTAATGTTTTTTTATTGAGACATGTATGCACCCTTGCAAAAAAATGAAGTTCCATGAAAATTTTTGATAAATTATTTCTTGTGTGTTCCCGAAAAGTCACGAGATCGCTCATCACTAGCTCATCACATTTTCTAGCACGTTTCTCTAAGCCGTTACATTTTCCAAATTTCATGCTCTCAAATTGTAGTGTTTTACTTTTATCACGTTTTTAAGTTAATATGTAGACTATGACAACTAGTAACGCGGCACTCACATTATAAATATGTACAACGAATCACGTACGTATGTAGTATGTATGAAGATAAATATGTTGTTATAGATTTACGAGTATGTATGTTAAGTGGAAATATGGTACTACGAATATTACCTACAAATCAAGTTTTTTAGAATTAGTTAACAACTTCTATATAATGTTCACATATTTCTCAACTACATTCAATCATGTTTGCGCGTTAGCTATCCAACACAAAACAGGCGCGCTTCTACTTGAACACACCAGCAAAAATTGGAGCACGTACTTGCGAAAATAAGGAATAAGGAACTTTAAAACCGTGTCGGAGAAAGCTTTTAAATATATGTAAGTCACATCTCTTAATAACATGTATACATATACATATCCATATTTGCGTATGTTTTAACATATGTATGTAAGCATGTTGGAGCGTTTCTTACATTCCTATTTAAATAATTTTGGGTTTTTGATAGATATCGTATGAAAATATAAGAATACGTGTCTTATTTTCTATACAGACATTCATGCATACATATAATTAATTAAAAAAAAATAACTGTGGAAAACTGCATAAAATGTATTTTCTTTTAATTTTTATAAAAATAATTTTATATTATTTATTTATATAAATATTTGCCAATCCCTAGATTAACAAATACAGTACAATTAATATTTATTTTACATGTTTGTAACATATCTTAGTTGCTATAAATTGCGTAATTTTAAAATAGCAATAATTAAACAATAATGTTTATAATAATCAATGTAACACATAAACAATATATAAAGTCGTTTATAATTCTCCTTTCATACACACACACACACAGAGCTGTAAGTTATGTATGTACTTATTTATTTTAAAAACTACACATATTTTTTATGACGTCATAATTATTGAAAATAATTGTTTTGGCTTTTACTTTAAAATGATATATTGAATTGTTTTTTGGTTTCAGTAATGAGGTTATAAAACAAATGTAATTGTTTTGGCTTTTACTTTAAAATGATATATTTATACACACACACCTAAACACTTAGAAGGATAAATTATATTTTGATACTTATTATTTTGCAGCTAGGACCAGCTTATTCACATATTCACATATTTAAATTAAAAGTGTTTTACTAGCGCTGGAGTTCTAGTTATAACTTATAATTGCAGATTGTATTTAAAAAAATATATGAATGAAATATGATATGCGAAATTTTTAATATTCTAAATGTTAAATTCAAATAGTAAACAGTAAAAACTTACTAAACAAGTTATTTTGTAGAGTTCTGTGGACACTTTTCGCTAAAGTTTTTTATATTAAAAAAAAAAAACCAGAAGAAAGATTTTAAAAAGTTAACCCTAAAACTATTCTAATTTTTTTTTTGTTCAGCCTGATCTTCTTTATCCGTTCCATCAGGATTAAGTTCCGCATGAAGACGGACGATTAAATAGTTTATGAAGAAAGTAAAATTTTTAGTCCAGTTTAAACTGTTAAACCTAAAATTCGGGAAACTTATGATTCATTCAATGTGACTACTGGTTAATGTATTTTGAAAGCAAATAAGCTTTTGCGTTATCAATAAGGGTGGCAAGCGTAGTTGAGTGAGCAATTGTCTGCAACTTATTTAACTAAGTTTCTGTGGGCTTAAGAAAATTATTTAAATTGATGTTGGTATACAAGCTGATTCCGATGTATGCTTTTTGAATTTTTGTATTTCGTTATCCACAAAAACGAGGTCCTAAATAAGGATGTTGTGTATTTTTAATAGGTACTTAATTTTAATATTGTGCCTGCCTTTAATTACATTTTTTTAATATACATATGTATGTATACAAATATATCTTCCCTTAAAATTAATACTAGAGCTTTGAGTTTTCCTTCAAAACTATAAAACAGTTATTGTAATAAGTTATAAAAAAGAAGTTGTTGCGAACATATTAGAGCATTTCAATTAAAAAAAGCTTTACTCTAGAACTCATGCAAAGAGTGCCACAACGAGAACACTGAGTATTATTCGAAGTCGAAATCTGTTTTGGGTAAGAAATTAAAATCCATTTTACAATCTACATTAAAATAATATTAAAGCTCCTTGTCAATGAATGATATAATGCCAGTACACTCAATTTATGAAAAATGTATACTTATAGGGTTCCATGGCTTAGTTTCTACATGATTAACTTTCAATTAACTGGTTTTAGTGCCGGGTGAATTATAACTGGCTTTGATAAAACACTTTTAATTCAATCACATGAAAATTTAAACTTGGTCTGAGCCGAATATTTGAATACCCTTTTTGTTGGCTTTTACATACGTACATCTTTCGAAAAATTTTAAAATTCTATCATTGATTACATTCATAAATATTATGTATTTTTAATAACAACTAATTTACTTAGATTACCAATATCGCATTCTTTTATTTTCAGAAATTTTGAGTGGTCATAATCGGGCTATTGAAAGTTTTAAATTTTGTAAGCTACAGTGCACAGGTAAAACATTGTTTGAAATGCTCTGAAAACAATTGCAAAATGGTATCGTCAAAGTTTGTTAAAATTTTAAAAGCAATAAGGCAAAAACGCGGCCGGAGTGCCCGAATGTGCAGCGGTATGTGCCATGAAACCGTGTCTGTCAACACTGGAGTGCATACTACAATTATACTAGACCCACTTATTGTCAAGTTTCGACTATTTACTTTTGTTGCATTGAATTTGTAGTATTTTTCTATTAAAATAATGCAACTTTTATCAGTTGTACCAAATAAGGTTCGCCATTTCATCATGAAGGCCTTGCAGTAGCCAATTAGTATGCTGCCGTCCTTCTCAAAGGTTTTTGAAAAACTGTTTTTGAACCAAATTATAATCAGTCAGCAATTCAACGGCTATGTTCAAGGTTACGGAGGATATACGACCTTCCTTTGGCAGTCCCCTCAATGCAATACTCACGTTATTAGATTTCTCGAAAGCGTTTGATAAAGAATTCTTCTCAAACAACTTGAATTGTTTTTTGGTTTCAGTAATGAGGTTATAAAACAAATGTAAAGTTTTTTAACCCAATCCAGCTTAATACCGATAAAATCTGGTGTGCCGCAAGGTTCTATTATTGGTCCGGTTTTAATCAGTTCGAGTGGGTAGCTGTGGTCGAGGGGTAGCCGTGCGTTATGAAAAAGCTCCTCATAAAAGGGGCTCTGGCCAAACACTGAGCTATATAAGGTAAGCCCCAAATTATTATATTATATTATTTTTATATATCAATAACATAGAAAAATGCCTTAAAAATGTCAATATGCTAATGATGCACAAATATAACTGGAGGATTTCATTTATAAACTCAATGAGGACTTGGAATCCATTTCTCCGGGGTCGAAACATAATAAACTTAACCTTAATGCATCCAAAAACACAATGTACTAGATCACAGTCATTGCCATCAGTTTCAAAACTTGCTCTAGGTATCACAGCGCGGTCGCTTTTCTACCCGATGTTATTTGAAAATATTTTTCCACTAAATTCCACTGCTTTAGTCGTAAACCGAGGACTTCAGATTCTCGTTTCGATAAATGCAAAACACGCACAAAATCGGCGAAATCAGAATTTGAAACCAAATGCCTCTCCGTTGATTTTGATTTACAAGGAAGGAATTCTTCCTCTACTAAATATGTTTCACCAGCATCAATCGACTCACTTTTTGTAGGCACTTCGGCATTTAAGTATTTTGGTTTTGTAACCGTAACAACATTCGCATACTTTACGTTTTTCCGCGATTTAAAATTGTGACCTGAAACGTTTGTTTTGCAAAAATAGCAATCGTCTTGCTTATGATATGCCTGATGATGCCAAGTAATAGGCACAGAAAAGGGCAAAGTAATTGATTGTTGAACTTTAAATTTTTTTAATGTTGTGCAGCAATATTCTCAAATAAATTCTGGCTCGTACCAGCAACTCGCACTATAAAACCTTTCGAAAATCATGTTATATATTATTACAACACCAATAATATTTTTAAAATCACGCCGATGACTTTTATCCGTAAATAAGCCACAAATGTAGCAAAACTTATTATGCTTGTCGCACATTTTAGTTTTACTTTACCATGATTTTTATCCAATTTAACAGCAAACACAACAAAAGATAAACAACACGTATAACGGAAATTTATAAAGACTTCAAAATTGAATAAAAACTCAAAAATTAAGTGATAATTTACTTGGGAACAACAGAAGCAAATTTTTGGAAAAATTTCGTTCTTATAAAAAGTAAAATACCTCAGTCACTTTTTGGCCGATTTTTTAAAAGAAACATTTTTTGAACTCGGTATTAAACGTACTTTTTGAATCTAATCAAAACTCATTTTGTGTGTGAAAATATCGCCAAAGTCAAAAAAAGAAGAAAAAGGTTAGCAAAATTTAAGTTTGTTGTGCAGAAATAAGTAAATTTTTTCAGCTTTATTAAGACGTCTTATATATCTTTCAAAAGGTCTGAGTTTCTTCTTTTTTAAACCGTTCTTAGAATGAAAATTGTTAATTAGCTAAGATATGGGCTAAGAAGTGCGCAAAAGCACGAAAATTCGGTTTTTTAAGGTTAAGTCGAGATTTTGGTGGTGTTTGACAAATTCCAAAATTGGATTCTCGTTCTACTCGATAAGACCTACAAGAAAAATAACATCACTTCCCAGGTAGTTTTGAGTGTCACACTGTGTTATTGTGCGATTTTTTTGAAATCTTAATTTTTCGAATATCGAAATAATCGGTTTTTTTAATATCCAAAAACGGTTTTTATCAGTTGCATATTTAAAGCCTTTGATAAATAACCAGAAAGTGCTTATCAATTAAATAAGACCATTATATATTTTCGAAATCCAAATAATTTGCAGAAAAAACACAGCAAATATATTTTAGAAGATTTTTTATATTAAGACAAATGTCATAAGAGGACGGCAAAACCTTGAAAAATTGTTTTACGCCTTACTGACAGTAAGTCTTTTTGAGCTCGCTCCATGTGCTCAATGTGTATTTCAATAGTTTGGTATAACCGCGGCCTTAAAATTGCTATTTATTTCGTGCATCCTATATATCCGGACTAAAAACTTTGATTTCATAAAGCATCGACTTATTCAAAGAAACATTTCGCGAACGCATTATCTCTCGAAATGGGTCGGCCAATTAGTTATCGCGAGTCTACAATTTACCTCATATACATATACGTAAAGTTACTATCTCAGAGATCGTGGTTCCATTGATTTATGTGAACTAACCGGAATTGACTAAGCATTGATTTTGTGCGAATTGATTGCTAGTATACGCTTGATATTTCTTAAAAAGTGTTCAGTTTTAGAACTTCCATATAACGCTGGTTATATACGGCTGAATTTTAAAATCAAATGTTTATGGTATAAAATTGTATTTCCAGCGAGTTCAATCTTTAGTATGAAACAATTTAATATCATTATTTTTTTTATTCAAGATTTTTTAATTATTGTAAAGTCAGATACTTCAACTTTCAGATCTAATATTTTACAACCACTCATTTGCTTTAAGTGAACTTTTTTACTGAACGTGATCCTTAAAAAAATTATGTTATCTTCAATGAATGTTGTTTTTTTGATTGAAGACACCATAAACCAGCGATGCCTACGCCATATACACTTCGGAACTTAGTGTTTTTGTAAAACACTTCAGCATATCAAGTGCGCGCACTAACAATCCCCTTGCCTACTACCGAAACTTGTATGCTGGTTCCACTAGGAACAGGCAGAACAAAGTTCTTAAAATAATGACTTCTGTAGGAATTTTTCTTGGAATATTGTAATATTTGAAGTTCATATAATTTTATTTAGTTATGATCATATCTGCAATTTCAACATTCCATGAAACGACGTGATTAGTATATTTTTGAAGCAACCAAGTCTGATTGAGTATGCTAGCGCTGTTCGATTGAACTGTTCTACAACTTGGTTTTTCTCTTATTGTCGCAGTTAAATTTATCAGAAAAACATGACGGCTACGTACTAAAAAATGTATGTAGTTCTGCTTGCTCTTCCATATGAAAATTCTGGGCATCGTTGCCATAAACTCTCTTTTCACTTCTAAATTAATTTCGAACTTTCAAACGCGAAATTAGTTAAGCCCTTTTCGCACAATTGTTTTCAGATTTTTCAATTCATGCACGAGAATGCTGACCAAAGCAACCATAAATAATAGAGTGAAATAAATAGCTTATAAGTAGCTCAGATCATAGTTGAGTTAAAGCCGGAAAATTGAGATGTAAAATTATTATTAGCAAGAAACACCCTGTTTCGCCACTGTATACCAGGCGCGTACCTTCACCAATGACGGCGATTCGTACGTAGTCGGCCGCTGCTGCAATTGCAACTCACTGTCGCTAACTGTGCCTCTGGTGGAGCGCGCAATAGGCACAGCCGTTACTTGGGGTTGCTCCAAGCGGGTAAAACTTCCTGTCGTTTCTGCCGTCCGCACCGTCGCTTTCGCTAGGCTGGTGTTTGCTGTGCAGCAATTTTGGTTCCAGCTGTTCGATGTGGCAGTTTTAATGGTTGTTGTTGCTGTGTCCATTGGGAGTAAATTTTGATTTTCTTGTAGATTTTGATTTCTTTGTTGCTGATACAACAGGTGTTTTTGTGATTGCAACTGCGTATCAGATTCAATTGAGATGGTGGTTGCTGTTGTGGTGGTGGCGGAGGTTTTGAATTCCATATTATTATTAAATGAAGTCGGTTGCCGACTAAAATTTAACTGTTGCTGTTGCTTTTGTTTGTGGTACATCGGCGGCACATACTCGCATTGCTGCAGCTGTAGCTGCAGTTGATATGCTTTGTGTAGTTGTTGAGGATGATGGAAATGGTAAGGTGCAGGCTTGGGACCGACTTGAGGACAGCGATAGCGTACTGCCGCGCTGACATCGCGTCGCGACCAATGTACGCCGGTCGCGTAACTCTTCATTGGCGGAGAGTTGTTGCCTGCATCGTAACCACCAAAACCAACATTAAAGGCACCACTGCCCCTACCTCTTTCTCCGCCATCGCTGTCATCAAACGCTTGGCCTCCGCCTCCGCTCCAGCTCACCTCTTTTCGCGGCTTGCCCTTGCGAAGTTTGTTGCTCTGTTGCTCTAACAGCCGACTCCATTGCCGACGCTGTTGTGGACGCAGATGGCGGAGTTGAAGTTCCATTTGTGGCCGCAGGCAGTGATGACACATAGAAGCGAGTCTCTCGCTAACTGCTTCTTCACTATCACTGTCGCAGGAGGCAGTGGAGGCATCGCTACTAATAGTTGACCATGCATTTGCGTCGACACTATGTGCAAAAGTGCGCTGCGCAAGCCGTTCACTTGATTCGTGCAGCTGAATATTTTGGCTACTATTTGCTAAATTTTGACTAACAAGCAAATCACTTCGTTTCTGAATGGGATATCCTTGTTGCTCTAGTTGTAGTTGTGGCTGTGGTTGTGCTTTATCTGGTAGTTGTATTTGTAGGATTTTCTTATTCGACTTACGTTTATCTACTTTTTTACATTTATCATTTTCTGTGTGTGCACCGAGTGGCGCCGCCTGTGGTTGTGAAGGTTGTTTTGGCTCCTGCGTTTTCTGCAGCTGCTGACGTTGTTGTGATGATGATTGTTTTCGCCTATTGCGACTACTACGTGTACGACTATGATTACTTGCGGTGGATGTGCCTACCTTGGCTCTATTCACTGACGGCTGTCTGCGTTGACGGTGACCACTAACGCTGGCGTCTCGTTTGTCCAAAGGGTATGGTCAGAACGCTGAATCGAAGACGGACATTGACCTTGATATAGCTTCATCGCTTCGACATGTTTCCAGAAATTCGTCCAGCGTTACTACGCCATCGCAGTTTTTGTCCATTTTCTGCAAAGAGGAAGAATAAATTTAAAAAATGTAATGTATGACAAGTTATTCAAAAACTAATGTTTAGTCAAGGCAAATACACAAAAGTAGCATTAAAAGCTTCTTTGGACAGCTCCATTAAAAGTACACACATAAAAATATCGAGAAAGACAGTCGTGATTTTCAAAACGGTGATGCGCTCGAAAACAAATTATTTTGATGAATTTTTGGCTTGTGCAAGAAAATACGTTTGCTTTTGCTTTAATGAACATACATTTTTTTATAGCATTTGCTACTTCTTTTTTCCAGCCGTCGCAAAATATGCAATGATTTAAATTTTGTTTAATGAAATATATATTTTCAAAAAATATTTGAAGGGGAACAATGGTAGTTAAGCTAATAGCATTGAATTATGTTTACAAAGCTTAACAATTCACAATTTTATTATTATTGAACGAAAAAACATTTAAGTACAATTTTTAAACTTTGTACTGTCTTCACAAAAAATTTTAAAATTAAAAAAAAAGGTCAACACAATTTATAACATTAGAACTTTTCCGATTATGCAGTTTTGTGGCCTATTCAATATAAATATAGCCTAGTGAGTTTTCATAATCGCCATTGTATTTACATACTAGTCTAATTTATTTATTTTTTTTAATTCGAATACTAAATATCATCCACAACAAAATTTACAGGCTCCAGTCTGTGGATGGAAATCGCTGTGTTTACGCGTTTGTAGTTGATAATAAAATATTTGTCGTGCCGAGTAGTGAATTGGTATACCTTCATATGGGGATGAAAAGGATGGCCCAATTGGATCGTTGCGGACAAGTACATGGGAAGACGAGCTTAGTCCCTTTGAGCGAAAAACCGGACGAGTGCCATGACGCGATGTTTCGGTCGGTGCCAATGTGTTGAAGTGATGTTTAAGATCTGCGAGAACACTTTGAGTGTTGGATTGTTTGTTTGACGGTGCTAGAAGTTCGCCTGGTAAACGAATTGGTTCTCCATACACGAGATCAGCTGGCGTACTTTGTAAGTCCTCCTTCCAAGCTGCACGCAGGCCAAGCAATACAGCGGGGAGTGCGTTGAACCATGTTTCATTGTGGCATAGCAGTGTGGCCTATAGTTGCCGGTGCAGTTCGTTAGACTGAGGACGATAAGGTGTTGTGCGAAGATGTTTAATGCCAAATAACTTCATCAACGATTGAAACAATGTTGATGCAAATTGACTTACTCGGTCAGATTTTATTCTTATAGGTACTCCGTACCTTGAGATCCAATTGGTAGTCAGTGCAAATGCTACAGTGTCTGAGTCTCCGTTTTTCAATGGTACCACTCTCGAAAATCGGGTGAATCTATCGATGATAGTGAGGCATTTGTTGTACCCGCGAGACACTGGTAGACTAATTAAGTCGATGTGTACGTGTTCAAACCTTTGCGTTGGTAGCTGGAAATCAACAATTGGTGATCCTACCTGCCGATGAATTTTAATAATGTTGAAGCGTTAGCCAAAAGGTCACGCAATTCAGGGACGTTTTCTTGTGCCTTGGTTGGTTCGCGAGTGGTAATCGGCGGAGAAATGGCTTCGACTCTAGACAGTGTGTCCGCGACCTTATTTTTATGCACGGAAATATATCTGAAATCACTCGTGAACTGTCCGATGAAGTCCAGTCGACGAATGGCGATGCTCTTTCGGTGCGCTGCTTAAATTGCATTGCTGTAAGCTAGTTGCATTTCTGATGTCATGATTATAGGAGTTGAACCTTTTATTTTGGAGCCGTCGAGTAGCTTGTGCAGTCGTGCGATAATTTCTGCACCGCCTCTAATAAATTTTCGATAAAAATTTAATGTTCCTAAAAAACTACGTAATACAGCGATTGTGGTAGGAAATCTTAAATTAATAAACGCGTTAACCCTGTCAGGCAACGACTTGCTATCTTTTCGCTGATACTGTGGCCGAGAAACTTTACCTCGGTGGGATTTCACAGCGTTTTTTACAAGACCGTAATTTTACAGGCGTTGGAATAGCGATTGCAGATGCTTGAGGTGCTGTTCCTCGTTCTCAGCAGCGATGAGTAATCGTCGATATATGGGAAGACGAATGCGAGATGCCGAGTAGCTTCATCAAATGGTGTGATAATAGCTGTTTTCTCTATGTCTTCGTCGGCAACAGGTATTTGATTAAATGCGCGAACCAAATCCAGCACGGAGAATACGGTTTTTCCATGTAGTGTGGCAGTAAAATAATCTAACAGCCCAACTGGGTAGTTAACGGGCGGTAATTTCCGCACGGCCGTCAGTCGCCTGTTTTCTTCGGGACAAAGGGCAGCGGGGAAGCCCATGGGCTACTTGAAGGTCGGGAAATTCGGAACTCTTCTTGCGCGATTTTCCATTTGTTTTTGAAGTAGTTTATGGTAGATCGTATTTCCATCTACTATTTTAATGCACTTATTGTCCAACTGTATAGAACTCACGCAGCGTCGCATAACCGCTAAAGGTCGATTAACAAATTAAAATAATTTAAAAAATCGGCGCCAATGATGGGTTTCGTGACGTCTGCGATGATATACCTCCATATAAATTCTCGGCGCAGGTTTTCAAGCAGCGAACCATTAGCTGCGTGTAATTGTTACCCAACCCGTGTAGGTTTGCATTTCAACTACTCGTTAAATCTGTAACGAAAAGGCAGGTTGAAGGTGTTACGAAGTCGCAATCCGCCGCTAGTGACTCCCGGTCCTGTTTCCCGAAAACTTGCATCCTTTAGAGCACTTGAAAGCTTCTTTGCCAAATTTTTGGTGGTAATAGCATCTTAAATTGTGCTACGTGGTTTTCACCGGCTGCGCGATTTGTGTTTTTGGTCATGCGATTTTAATCTGTTTCGCATGCGAAATTCGTTGGTGAGTTGATCAAAACGTTTAGTAAGTGCGCTGATTTGTTTTTCAAGTTCTGTGGCTTGCGTAAACGACTTAGGTGCCGCGATTGCATCCGTCTGCGTTACTTGAAACATTTTGTGTAACTTATCTGCGGTTTTAGCAAACGTTTCAAGCTATGCACTAGCTCGGGAAATTGCTGAAAACTCCTGGATTTTCTTTGGTAGATATGATAGTCATCTTGTTTTTAAGACAACTTCGTCGACGTTCGGAGCGAGTGATTTAAGATAGCGCAGGAACTGAGATCGTGATCGGTCACATATTGCTTCACCATCTAGTAATTGGCACAATTTTGCTTCCTCCGATTTTGAGAAGCACTGGATAAGCATATACGGTGTAGTTTTTGGGGGGTTAATAATAAGAGTTTCAACCTCTTGCGCATAGTCGGTGTCGATGAATGAGATAGCATGATTGAATCTATATTTTTCACCATTAATGCTGTGTATCGAAAACTGTTCTTCGAGCTGTGTGAACAAATTTATTCGCTTCGGGTTGAGAGGTGGCGCCTTAAGAGTATTCACGATCAACGGCTTAATGTGTTCTTCGTCTCTAGGCATGGCGAAGTAGTTAACACGAAAAAAAAATTTGACGATAAGAAACTTTGAACTTATATGATATGGTACAAATAAAGGAGACCCATTGGAAAAGCTTGGTGTATATAAACTAACTTGCCATTATAGCTACACATGTTAAACAGGACGTAACATAAAAACTAGATACCGGGAACATATAAGGGACTATGTATTTATTATCATATTTTTCAGGTTTTTATAAGCGTTAAAAATACTCATTTGATTAAATTGTACTAGATGGTTTTTTTGTTAGAAAACATCGCCGAAGAAAAAAAACAATATTCAAATGTATATTGAGTCGAATAAAGAGATTTCAATAACCCGCCATCACCTGTTGAATCACACACTGAGAAACACGACTGACTATTGCGCCAAACACGAACCAGTCGTATTTCACACAAGAACGCGAAAAACATCAGTCAGTGCTTCGTACGCACGACTCAGCGTTGTTTACGCACGACACATTCGTGTTACACAAAATAGTTACCACGAATCGCTCACCTTTGACACGAGTGGCTCGTGCGTTCGAAATACTGACTAGTGTTTTTTCGCGTTCTCGCGGTAAACGCGCCTGGTTCGCAAAATGAAGTCATAGACATTATTAATCAGACTATTCGTTGCAAGATATGTAGTTGCCAAAATCAAGAAATCAAAATTCTTTGCTATTATTTGTGACGAAGTTACTGATGCTGGTAAAATAGTGCAACTTACTTTGTGCATCAGATATGTAGATGTAGATACGATCGTAATACGCGGAGATTTTCTTGGATTAATACCGATTAAGTCTACTGTTGGAAAAGATGTGAAAAAGGCAATCATGAATGAATTGCAGGCATTGAACCTTGATATTACTTATCTGCGAGGACAAGGATACGACGGAGGATCAAACTTTTTTGGCAAAGAAAATGCAGTTCAGGCACTGATTTTCGCAGAACAAGTTTTGGCGTTCTACACACACCTCTTCAGTCATTCATTGAATGTATGCGTATGTAAATCGTGTGAAGTCCAAGAGATTCGCAATATGCTGGGAACAGTGTCATGAGTCATCAATTTCATCATGCATTCCACGAAACGGATTGAACTTTTGGAAGACAAAATAAAGAGTAACGCACCTGAGGCAAAGAAATCACGCTTAAAAACATTATGCGCTACTTGTTGGGTTGAAAGGCACGTTCACACTTTTCTTGAATTGCTGAAGTATACATTCGAAGTTTTGGGACATCTTCAGTATGATAAGGATATTGAACTTCTTAAAAAGTGTAACAACTGCTGGCGCAATAGAAAAATCAGCATTTTTAATATCTCTGCATATTGTTAATACTTTCAATGCTCAAATTGTAAATCTCAGTAAGATCTTGCAACAACCTGACTTGAATCTTTTATCAGCTTTCAATCATATTGCTGAGATTGTTGGGTTTTTTCTTCACACGAGGAGAGGTAAGACACCAAAAAAGTAGCCAGTGAGACGGATGTTGAAATCAAAATTCCTCGATTATGTGGCAGGCAGACGAATCGAGCTAACGTACAAACTAAGGATACTGCGCCTTTCGCATATTTTCGGTACGAATGATTATATTTTACACGAACATGTTGATTTTTCTTAAAAACTTCAACAATGATATAACAAAAGTTCGTTCTACACTTTTTCATGTATTTATCAACTTTATGGATCAATTATTAACCTTAGTTTGACACACTTCTGTAGTCTAAAAATTTGTACACACATACATCAATAATTTTACTTTGACAAGAAAAATCGTTATTTTAAATAGGGTATTATGTGTTTATAATCCACGATGAGAATAAGTTTTTACGTAAAGAAATTATTTACTAATTTATCATTGTCTCTTTGACAGATCTACGATCTACTACCCTTACCTAGATCACATGATCACTTCTCTGAATTCGAGATTTAAGGGGGGGTTTTAAATTTTGCTTTTAGAGGGACTCATTCCAGCACTTCATACTAAATATTTCTATACTGTTGCAGTTATTTGCTACTATTCCTGTGACTTCAGCCTCATCGGAGCGCACTTTTTCATTGCTGAAACGTCTTAAGAGCTATTTAAGAGTAACTATGACAGAGAATCGACTCAATGTTTTGGCATCAAACCAAGACGTCTTGAAACTTTGGATTGGGCGTTGGACGATGAGCCTGACGAATGATATTGTTTTCTTCTTTTTCTTGTCCGACAGGGTGAATTGTTGATATTTGTTGGAACGATTTTCCGTCATCCGTTCTGTCTGAACGAAAACTGACACTGAAGATGGCACAACGCCGAAACCGGTTTGTCTTTAAACCAAACTTGACAAGTGATGATGGAAAATCGTTCCAAAATTCAATACTCGTAGATTTCTACCCGGTCGGAAACTTCAACAACAACAAAAAATAAAATGGTTTAATTCTTCTTAAATTTCAAACAACTTGAGAACATTTTTGCTATAAAATATTTTTAATTGAGTGATTTTTACAATCAATTTTGTAAGCTCGTTTCAAGGCTCACCAACTGAAACCGACCTAATCATCCAAAACACGATTTAGATGTTGACGCAACCTTCCGCAGCTTTGTATAACAATAGATTTGAATAATTTTTAAATTTTTTGTTAATACTTTACATTTTTTTATACCCGCGCACTTGTGTACAAGGGTATTATAACTCTGTTCCCATAACGGTTGCTTGTAACAGCATAACGGAATCAAGATAGATATAGACATATATATACCAAAATGCTGAGAATCAAAAGAGAAGTCGATTTAGGGATTCTGTCTGTCCGTCCGTCCGTCCGTGCAGACGATAACTTGAGTAAAAATTGAGGTATCTCAATGAAACTTGGTAGGTCGATTGTCTTTGACCCAGAGCAGGTTGGTATTGAAAATGCGCAAATCGGATAGTAACCACGCCCACCTCCCATATAACGGCAATTGTCGAAAATGCAAAAATTGCTATATTTCAGTAGCTATGGAAGCTTTTTTGCTCAAATTTGGTATGTATTTTTGTATTCGAGCAGGAAATCCGACTGTATCAAAATTTAATACAGGGGGCGTGGCACCGCCCACTTACAAGTTCATATGTATATCTCTGAAACCACCCACCCGATTTTGTTCAAATTTGGTACACGTATTACACTATGCCTATTTAAGCGATGTTTATCAAAAGCTGACCATAACCACGCCCACCTATCATATAACGGTAATTTTCGAATATACTAAAAATCGGACATTTCAATAAATGTTGAAGGAAAATATCTTGAGTTTAGTATGTAGTGTTGTATTGCAGCCAGAAATCCGACTATATGAGATCATACATATGTATATGTCTGGAACTACTTTATCGATTTCGCCTAACCTGGGCACACATGTTAGATTGTACCTAGTTAATTTAAAAATTTAAATGAAAGCGTGCGCCGGGTATATAAAGTTCGATCGAATTTAGCCAGTTCTTTACTTGTTAAATGCTAGAGTTGCTACCTTCCTTAATTCAATGAGCCCGGAAGCTATCAATTCTATAGCATTCGCTCATAATTACGGTAAAATTAAACGCAATGATTCGCAAATAAAGAAAAATAAAATAGACTCAAGCCAATTAGCGTCAAACGAGAATGCATTAAATAAAATTTCAAATAAGTGTCTACGTCACTACAAGCATGCCGTCAACAGTAACAGCAATGAAATTGGTCACAGTATCCCGTCTCTCAGGGTGTCTGCGAGCGGCATGCTTACAATTTCCGCACTTCATTACAAGCTGCCTTGGTGGCGTTAAGCTTGCTTATTCCATTACTTCAAAATAATGCTTTAGCTTTTTGATTTCATTTATGTTTTATGTTGTGTGAATTAAAAAAAAACCGCTAGTCCGTCAGTCTGTGCTGCTGCTCACTCACCTGGAATATGTGGTCGACTTTGCATTTGATTTTCACCTCCGCGGGACACTCATTCGGTAGGCGTCCCATCAGTTCGTAAATGGCAGTCACAATATCAGTCATTTCCTCCCTCGTTATGAGACCATCGCCGTTGATGTCGTATAACGAGAATGTCCAACGCAGTTTCTCCTCCACAGAGCCGCGCGACAATATCGAAAGTCCTTGAACAAAGTCCTGTAAACATAAAACAAACAAAAGCCAACGGATAATGAATAAGCGCCAAATGTATGTCAAACCAAATAAGTAGAGAGAAGTAAAAAGCATTTGTGCTCAACAAAGTTTTAGTATAAGTTGTTTTGAAATAAACCCTCCCTACACAACATTTGCATTATGTGCGCAGCTGCTGAGTTGCTCTGTTGTGACCGTAAAAGTGTTTCATTCAATATCAGTATTTCTTAAAAATTTGTTGCGTTCTTGCTTCTAGGCCGGCTGGTAATTGCTTGTCTTTGGCGTCGTTTTGAAGTACGTCATTCATTTTTATTGTTCAGAAAATAACGAATTAAATTACCGCAAGTAGACAAACTGAAATAGAATGAGCCTTAATGTATTTTATGACAATACTGTAAGTTAAACACAATTTTGATTCAAATTTTAGAGCGTCAGCGCGAGAGAAAACGGTGTAAACAGATGTACATATTAATTATTTTGAGGGCCAGTAAGCCATTTATGTTAAGCATCTAAGTTATGTACATTAGGCTGGATCAATAAACAAAGAAAAATGTTGGCGCACACCCAATTTGAAGTAGTTGTTTCGCAAAAAAAATATATTTTCAGGTCACCCTTCGGTTCGCTTTTCCGCATGTTTCGTCATATCTCCGGCTTTTCCTTGTCGTTGTCCTTATTTTTGATTAAGTACACCGAAAAAAATATTGCCAAATTCACGTTATTTTTGTAAATAAACATAAACGTCGATGCAAAGAGGTTTATGTAAAAAACGACAATAAGGGAAGCAATACACAGCAGTATTGTACACATAAACTACATAAATGATATAAAGATGTTTCGAAAAGAAAAGATGCGAAAATCTTTGGAAAGAAAAGTTACAATTCAGCCATATATAATAGTGGTAGGCCATTTTTTTTTATCACTAAACGAACTTTATATAAACCTTTGTTGTTTTCGGCCTTTTAAATTTTTAATAATTGACAATTTTATTAAGCTCGGGGCCAGTTTGCAGAAGTTGTTTTATTTGGAAAAACAACAAAATTTTTTTTTTTAAATGGTAGAAGTTGTAGTACTATTTAGGAAAATCACCACATTTACCTCATCAGACTTCTTTAATTTTCATTAGTTATATTTTTATTCTTCATAACCACTTCTCCAAGGCTTTGAAACAAGGAGCTCGGAGTTGCAAAGCCAACACGCTAAATGCTGTGCTACGTTAGGCGAGTGGACTGCTGCGTTTCTTCATCTTCCTTAAACAAACCAACTACTTTATACGAGTATATGCGCTTACGAAACATTGTATAAGTTTAATTCATTCATGTCAGGACTAGATGCTTGTTTCAAGATTTTTCATATATTTAACTTTATCCAACTGAGTCGATATTAATGTGGTCACTTTCATTCTTATATCCTAGAGCCAAAACATAATTTTCTTGAAATTATTAATATAAAAATTTCACTGGTTCACCTATACATTTATATTGTATTTCTGATGGAACTGCTTTAATAAGAAATAAAATATTTTGATTTAAATATTTTTATGAAAAGTATTTGCATTAATAAAATTGTTTAGAAAAATATTTTCTTTGTTTTATTTTACATTTATAAAATATCAAAATGATATTAAAATCGTTCAAATATACATTTTTATCATATCAAATGTACATATTTTAAATGTTAATTTAACGTTTAAAATGTCCACAAAAAATTGTATAATAGAGGTTTGTAACTATTAAATATTGTAAATTTCTTTTGAAAAAATTACATAGACGTACATACATACATACATATATTGCGTATTAAAATAAATTTTAAAAGAAAAAGAAAAGTCAATCATTCTTATTTGTACATTTTTGTAATGATGAATAAATTAAACTTAAATTTTATCAAGTTATTTATATTTATATTTAAGTTAAAATTAACTTTTAGAAAAATAATGTGAGGTTTGTCAAAACTCAAACCTTTGAGGGCATTTCTGTCATGAAAAAGCTTCGCATAAAATACATCAGCCGTTCGGAGTCGGCACAAAAGTGTAGGTTCATGGTGGAACAACATAAAGA
Source organism: Philophylla caesio (assembly GCA_963971545.1). NCBI lineage: Eukaryota > Metazoa > Arthropoda > Insecta > Diptera > Tephritidae > Philophylla > Philophylla caesio. The sequence goes on from OZ020607.1 coordinate 65,205,216, forward strand.
CGGACACCACAAACGATGGGAGAATCTAGACCAAACACTGAGTAATATTGTGTATGTACAAATTCATTATCATTGTTATCAAATGATATATCTAATGAGCTAAAAATCCGTTCTGATTAAGACAATTTTTAAAAATAAAACTACACTCAAATCGGTGGAAGTTAAAACTGTAATTTCAGAGGACATCACATTTCCTAATTAGACTTTTTTATGACTTTTTTAAAGGAATTCGGGTCCGTGAAACGTTGGCTTTGCTCAACGTGTTTAGGTGTTGTCTTAGTTCTACGTGGTGTCGTGGGTTAGATCTTCGATGGCTTCTACCGCTTTGAGTGTTGTTTATTTATATTAATTTTTGTTCTTTTCATTTTAAATCTTAAGATAAGCATATAAAACAATGCAGAAATGCTTTTCGTTGTACGGTAAAGTTAGTACCAAAAATAGAGTCGCATAAATTCCCTACGAGCTGAAAATTCCTATGAACGTTAAGAATACCATTATAATTAAATTGTGATAAATCCCAATGTCAATGATCGCAAAAATGGAGTTTTTTTCAGATTTTATTTAGCGAAACGTTTGGTTTTAAGATAAAAATAGTTCCGAAGGAAATTATAGGTCACGAAGTTCTCAAAAAAAAAATGTCCTTACACCTTTTCACGTACGCTTTTACTCCCATGATTCGCAGACTTTCACATATGCATACATATGTACAAGTGCTTTAAAATCACTTCCGTTTTTGTCACGTACGTTGTTACGTTATTTTGAAAGGATATTTTCGACGCCAAAGTTTCGAAGCTTCTAATTTTTTTTGTAGTACCCCTTTACTTAAATTACTCCCTACAAGTACGAATGTCACGCACCGCTGGATTGAGAAGTGTGTATGGGGGATACATGCTGGTTTAATAAAGGAAAAAAACCAGACTATATTTTAGTTTAACAAAGGACGCCAATTTGATAAAAAAAGTATCAATCGCAACACTGATACATCATTGATATATGTACATACATATGTACATTAGGGTGACAGTTAATTTCGAAAGTGATATTTTCTTTGGTCTCAGTATTTTTTTGTGTGTAGTTTTATTTAAAAAAAATTCTAGTAAAATTTCAAGGTCGTAGGAAGAGGATTAGGGGGCGCGTCGGCCCCCCAAAGTTACACAAAATACGTTTTTTCACGCAAATTCTTACTTTGACTGCTTGTAACTTTCTCTGTGTTTTTTTTTTTAAACATTACTGGCGAAAGATGTTCATTAATATGTCTACAATAACATCTGTCAATAACATTTTTGTCTAATGTTAATATTTAATGAAAAAAACTTAAATATAGGAGAAAAAGTACGCCTCAATGTCGATTTATTATACTTAAATAAAATTACTTATATGATTCAAATTTTGGATTTTGTTCAGATTTATTTAATTAAAGATTCATATAGAAAATTCCTTATGATTTACGTAAGAGTAGCTTCAACAATTATATACAGTAAGACCTCGCTAGTCCGAACTTCAGACTTTTTTTGTTTACTTTTGTTTTCAAGTGTAAGAATTGTCTTTAAAAGTTTGCTTCAAATTTTTTTTGCCTGTATGCTGAAGCGATCTATAATATTGACAATTGTGACCGAGAATATTCCCGTTACAACCTCAACAATATTATTCTCAATGCTTGCGTAAGCTACCGACAAAAAATCAGCACCAATGTTTCTCGGAAAATAGATTCTTATTTTACAGTTATATGCAGCAGCCGCAAACATTTTTTAATAGCATTAAATTTGCAAAAAAATCATTCGAATTGAATATTTGAATGTGAAAAGTGGAGCGGAATAATCGTGAAATTGCATTAATTGGTTCGTTGTATGTTATTGTTTATTTTTTATTTTCTTTAAATTAAGTCGTTTTTATTAGATGAAACTGCAGAGTTGCTGTCATCTGAATCTTCAGAGAATGATAACAGTTTTCCAGATATGGAATGTGACCCACGTTGTAGTCAACCTCCAGCTAAAAAATGTAGGGGAACAAATAAAATACTAACACCAAAACTGGCGGCCGCACTCGATGTCTGTAAAATCAGTGACAGACATGCGGTTCATCTAATAAGCGCAGTCGTTGAAGCTCTGGGTAATAATGTTGAAGATTATATTTTAAACCGAACGTCTGTACACCAGGAAAGGGAACAAATCCGTGAAGAAAGAATTTTAGCATTAAAAAATAAATTAAAATTAAATGAGCTCGACGCTATCTGCCTTCATTGGGATGGTAAACTTTTGCCGGCGCTGACGGGAAATGATAAAGTTGATAGGTTGCCTATAATAATATCGAGCGGTAAAGTTGAACAGCTTCTTGAAATACCTGCACTTGATTCCGGTACTGGAAAAAAAACAGGCATCCGCTGTATGCGATGCTATTTATGAATATGGTCTGCAAAATCACATCAAAGCTTTAGTGTTTGATACAACAGCGGTCAATACTGGGCGTTTCAATGGTACCTGTACGTTAATTGAAAATAATTTACAAAGACAACTTTCATGGTTACCATGCCGTCATCATATATACGAGATTGTTTTAAGATGCGTTTTCGAAGAAAAAATAAGCTGTTATGGAAGTCCAAACGTTAAAATGTTTGAGAAATTTAAAAATGCTTGGGCTAAGATTGATGCTAAAAACTATGAGTATGGCATCAACGATCCAACTGTCAAGACGTACATGAAAGAGTCTGCTGTTCGCATTATCGGTGCAGTAAATAATATCTTGGAAGAAAAACAACCCAGGGAAGACTATAAAGAATTCTTGGAACTCACTTTGCTCTTCCTGGGTCAAAAACCAGAAAAGACACATCCAAACAGCCTAATGTTTCGATCGCCAGGAGGTGTTCACCATGCAAGGTGGATAGCAAGAGCGATTAACTGTCTAAAAATATTTTTATTCCGTAACGAGTTCCAGCTTTCAGCAACTGAATTAAATGGGCTTCGTCAAATTTGTGTTTTTATTGCTGAAGTCTATGTCGAAGCGTGGTTTTCTGCTCCTTTGGCCATTAAAGCGCCATATCAAGATTTTTTATTTTTACAAAAACTTGAAAACTTCAAAAAAATTGATGCTGCTATATCTTATGTTGCTCTTAAAAAGTTCAGGAACCACTTGTGGTATTTAAGCCCTGAGGCGGTTGGTCTTGCATTTTTTGACAGCAACGTATCCCTTTTTTCAAAACAAAAAATGGTGGCGGCTTTGGAAAATGATTTTGAACAAGAGCAAAACACAAAGCGAGCTACAATAAATGATAGAGAAATCGTTGAAATATTCCATGACGGAATTGAACAGTTCGTCTCTGCCGAAACAAAAGCATTATTTGAAAGATTTCAAATAAATACTGATTTTTTTAAATTAAACCCAGACAAATGGGAGCAGGACCAATCTTATTGTAAAGCGGCTGAACTGATGAAAAAATTAAATGTTACAAACGACACTGCCGAAAGGGGGGTTAAATTGATGGAAGAGTATAATAAACTATTTACCAAAAATGAACGCCAAAAACAATTTGTTTTAAAAATTGTTAGCGATTACCGCCACCGGTTTCCGGACTGTAATAAAAAGACATTGTCTCAAGTGCTTTAAACAATATTAATAAAAAGAGAAATCATATACATAAGTAGTTTTATTTAAGTATAATAAATCGACATTGAGGCGTACTTTTTCTCCTATATTTAAGTTTTTTTCATTAAATATTAACATTAGACAAAAATGTTATTGACAGATGTTATTGTAGACATATTAATGAACATCTTTCGCCAGTAATGTTTAAAAAAAAAACACAGAGAAAGTTACAAGCAGTCAAAGTAAGACTTTGCGTGAAAAAACGTATTTTGTGTAACTTGGGGGCCGACGCGCCCCCTAATCCTCTTCCTACGACCTTGAAATTTTACTAGAATTTTTTTTAAATAAAACTACACACAAAAAAACACTGAGACCAAAACAATAAAGAAAAAAAAATACTCCATACATTTAATTGTCACCCTAATGTACATATCTAGCAACTGCGGGATATTTCAGGTCAAATGACAAGACGCAAATCGTTGTACTATCAAGTTTTTAAAGAAGCTTATGTGAGAAATACAATCCTAGTATGTCAACGGATCAAACTAGAAGGATACCAACAACTCTGACATACAATTGCTTGACGTTACGGTCATAAGGGAAAGGGAGCTGGAAGATGTTTCTGGAATTATCGTTAAGTGTCATCTCTCGGAAGCATTATTTACTAAATTTACATAGCCCTTAAAGAAGTCGAAAGGCAAGAAAAATCACCTTGGTGGAGTGTTGAAATCGATGAACCCCCTAGTTTTATCGCAAAGCTTTCAACCTTTCTAAATAAACTCAAAGTGATTTGCAATGAACAACATACATACATATGTACATCGTACTAGGCATGTCAATCCCGGGATCCCGAAATTCCGGGATCTCGGCCTTTTTCAACTCTCGAATATCCCGGGATCAGCCTATTTAAATCCCGGAAAACATCGAATTTAATAGCCATTTATTTCTTTTTAATTTTTAATTTACATTTTTTGAAACAAGAATCAACCTCAAATGATTTAAAACAAAAAGAGCCGATCGAATAAAACAAATAACACACTAAACATACCTTTCGCAGTTGCACATTGGTTGAAATGACCGGTTTCAGCGGCAGAAAGTCCATTTTTAAAGTTATGTTTTTGTTAAAACTAAGAATTGCACTTTGTAGGAAACTATTTAGAATACCTGAAAACGAAAAAATTATGACCAGGTGGCATCTCTGTTTTTATAACGAAGCTGTCAAAACAATTGTTATTTTTTCATGTTCGTTTTGTGTTGATTTACTTCAAAATAGTGAATTAGAAACATATGTTTTTTTAATAATAGTTAATATAACAACAAATATCTAAAAAATGGAAATTACTTCTCAAGGTATGTATAACAATATGTTGGAATTATTTTCTACATAAAAGTGTTGTGTTTGATGAAAATCTGCGTTAAAGTGTGTCGTGTTTGTAGTAACGTTTTGGTGGTGGCGTCTGTGTTTCTTGGAATAGAACCGTCTTCATTCGAGTTCATTCGCAAAGTTATTTGTATCTGTAGATATGTCAAGATGTAAGCTTTCATATCGTGAAAAAATCTTTTGCCCCAATTAACCCCAACTCATAATATAACTCATTTTAGGCACCATCAAAATCAACAATTCAGATATTGTAAGTTTTTGGTTAGAAAATAATCACAATGCAAGACGCGTTTTTAATTGGATATCTGCGAAATTTAATGGAAGTGGTGATAAAGACTGCAAAACATTTGTCAAGAAGCAAAAATGGATCAAAAACAAAAGATGTTTCGACCGATTTAAGAAAAAGGAGAGCACAGGAAAATGATTACAGGTTATTGCTTCATGCTGCTTCAATGTCAGCCCATGCTGCGAAAGAACACGATTTAAATTTTGTCTTGAAGCATACAGCTAGTTCTCCAGCAAAACCTAAAGAAGTGAGAAAACTAATAGTTTCTGCTGATAAAAAAACCAACTTGACTTACCCTTGCAGAAGCATTGGTTTTTTTATTAGAAAATAATTTTACAAAAAAACAATATCTTAATATGAGAGACTTGACAAGTCACGAAACTGTAACATTTATCCAAAGTGGTGGAGTATAAGATACAATGCCGTTGATGAACCGTCTGGATAGATGTTATATATAAACCTTTCAGAGAATATTGTTTAAGTTATTTAATGTATTTGACTACAGAAATGAATTTGATAATATGATTTAATAAATATTAAAAAAAGAAAAAAATTGGTTGGACAATATTTCGACGGACGGACATATAAATCGATATAATTCCCCTATATATCGATCCAACTAGCTGATTTTTTCACTGTAACTTCTTTAACTGTCACTAATACATGTGCCAAATATTACAGCTCAAACTTCTTCCTGTGAATTACTGCCGCTGAAACAGGTCATTTCGACCAATGTGAGTTGTATTGAAATAAGAAAATTTAACATGAGAAAATGAGACTGACGAGGTGCAAGAGTGGATTAGGTATAAAGTCTCAAAGATAAATTGCATCAAGTTTTAACGAGCAGCTCGCAATTGTCCTATAATCGAAAGGCATAAAATTTATCAGAAGGCTTGGTAAAAGATAGATAGTTTTTGTAATGAGGCGATAAAGGCTATGCCTTTAACAGTGCTTCTCCACTGCATATATTAGATAGTTTTTGTAATGAGGCGATAACGGCTATGCCTTTAACAGTGCTTCTCCACTGCATATATTAAATGCAACAAATTTAGGTCCAGGTTGGAGGATAACACACTTAAGACTTATATTTCTTTGAGATTGTATTTTGATCAATATAAGGAATAATTCTGCCTCGCTCAAAATGGAATGGGTGATGTATTTAATTTATACTTGATGTATATTGGCCTCAAACAGTGATTTAAAATAATTTTACATTATGTAGGTGCATTTGCTTCTATTCCAAATATGTGTGTATGTATGTATATTTGTACTTGAAGTATAAATAATTTTTTCTTGCGTGGCAAATTTTACGTTTAATTCCTTTTTTTTTCTTAAAAATACCAATAACTACATACATATGTACATTAGGGTGACAATTAAATGTATGGAGTATTTTTTTTTCTTTATTGTTTTGGTCTCAGTGTTTTTTTGTGTGTAGTTTTATTTAAAAAAAATTCTAGTAAAATTTCAAGGTCGTAGGAAGAGGATTAGGGGGCGCGTCGGCCCCCCAAAGTTACACAAAATACGTTTTTTCACGCAAATTCTTACTTTGACTGCTTGTAACTTTCTCTGTGTTTTTGTTTTTTAAACATTACTGGCGAAAGATGTTCATTAATATGTCTACAATAACATCTGTCAATAACATTTTTGTCTAATGCTAATATTTAATGAAAAAAACTTAAATATAGGAGAAAAAGTACGCCTCAATGTCGATTTATTATACTTAAATAAAACTACTTATGTATATGATTTCTCTTTTTATTAATATTGTTTAAAGCACTTGAGACAATGTCTTTTTATTACAGTCCGGAAACCGATGGCGGTAATCGCTAACAATTTTTAAAACAAATTGTTTTTGGCGTTCATTTTTGGTAAATAGTTTATTATACTCTTCCATCAATTTAACCCCCCTTTCGGCAGTGTCATTTGTAACATTTAATTTTTTCATCAGTTCAGCCGCTTTACAATAAGATTGGTCCTGCTCCCATTTGTCTGGGTTTAATTTAAAAAAATCAGTATTTATTTGAAATCTTTCAAATAATGCTTTTGTTTCGGCAGAGACGAACTGTTCAATTCCGTCATGGAATATTTCAACGATTTCTCTATCATTTATTGTAGCTCGCTTTGTGTTTTGCTCTTGTTCAAAATCATTTTCCAAAGCCGCCACCATTTTTTGTTTTGAAAAAAGGGATACGTTGCTGTCAAAAAATGCAAGACCAACCGCCTCAGGGCTTAAATACCACAAGTGGTTCCTGAACTTTTTAAGAGTAACATAAGATATAGCAGCATCAATTTTTTTGAAGTTTTCAAGTTTTTGTAAAAATAAAAAATCTTGATATGGCGCTTTAATGGCCAAAGGAGCAGAAAACCACGCTTCGACATAGACTTCAGCAATAAAAACACAAATTTGACGAAGCCCATTTTATTCAGTTGCTGAAAGCTGGAACTCGTTACGGAATAAAAATATTTTTAGACAGTAAATCGCTTTTGCCATCCACCTTGCATGGTGAACAGCTCCTGGCGATCGAAACATTAGGCTGTTTGGATGTGTCTTTTCTGGTTTTTGACCCAGGAAGAGCAAAGTGAGTTCCAAGAGTTCTTTATAGTCTTCCCTGGGTTGTTTTTCTTCCAAGATATTATTTACTGCACCGATAATGCGAACAGCAGACTCTTTCATGTACGTCTTGACAGTTGGATCGTTGATGCCATACTCATAGTTTTTAGCATCAGTCTTAGGCCAAGTTTTTTTAAATTTCTCAAACATTTTAACGTTTGGACTTCCATAACAGCTTATTTTTTCTTCGAAAACGCATCTTAAAACAATCTCGTGTATATGATGACGGCATGGTAACCATAAAAGTTGTCTTTGTAAATTATTTTCAATTAACGTACATGTACCATTGAAACGCCCAGTATTGACCGCTGTTGTATCAAACACTAAAGCTTTGATGTGAGTTTGCATACCATATTCATAAATAGCATCGCATACAGCGGATGCCTGTTCTTTTCCAGTACCGGAATCAAGTGCAGGTATTTCAAGAAGCTGTTCAACTTTACCGCTCGATATTATTATAGGCAACCTATCAACTTTATCATTTCCCGTCAGCGCCGGCAAAAGTTTACCATCCCAATGAAGGCAGATAGCGTCGAGCTCATTTAATTTTAATTTATTTTTTAATGCTGAAATTCTTTCTTCACGGATTTGTTCCCTTTCCTGGTGTACAGACGTTCGGTTTAAAATATAATCTTCAACATTATTACCCAGAGCTTCAACGACTGCGCTTATTAGATGAACCGCATGTCTGTCACTGATTTTACAGACATCGAGTGCGGCCGCCAGTTTTGGTGTTAGTATTTTATTTGTTCCCCTACATTTTTTGGCTGGAGGTTGACTACAACGTGGGTCACATTCCATATCTGGAAAACTGTTTGCTGTCATCTGAAGATTCAGATGACAGCAACTCTGCAGTTTCATCTAATAAAAACGACTTAATTTAAAGAAAATAAAAAATAAACAATAACATACAACGAACCAATTAATGCAATTTCACGATTATTCCGCTCCACTTGTTGTAATAAATTGTTGTTGCGTTCTTCAAGTCGGCACTCTCGGCGTACTTCTTCGTAATCGATACCATACATAAAGCCTGGGCGCCCCGTTTTTCGTTGACTTATCAAGAAATCAATATCTTCTTGATTCGACATTATTTTTAATGCACTTGCATGCGCCACGTCAAAAAGCATATCCAATTTTTCTTTCCACGTGTTTACTTTGCTCTTATGGAAATTAGAAGTCTTCTTTGAATCTTTTTGAAAGCTTTGCCATTCTTTATACAATTTCTCTACATTTGTAATGCAGTGTTGTTTATCCTTGACCGGAATGCGGGCTTTTTCCCAGAACACGAATAGTTCTTTTACAACTAAATCTGAACTTTCCCGTAAATTTTTTTTTACTACACGTAAATTGAAAAACAAAACTTTCAACACTTCTATATTGGAGGGTAGTTTACTTCCCGTTAATGAGTTGGTACAATAACCAATTAAATATATGCGTTCACGTAAATTTCTAGCAGACATTTTCGACTTTTCACATTCAAATATTCACTTCGAATGATTTTTTTGCAAATTTAATGCTATTAAAAAATGTTTGCGGCTGCTGCATATAACTGTAAAATAAGAATCTATTTTCCGAGAAACATTGGTGCTGATTTTTTGTCGGTAGCTTACGCAAGCATTGAGAATAATATTGTTGAGGTTGTAACGGGAATATTCTCGGTCACAATTGTCAATATTATAGATCGCTTCAGCATACAGGCAAAAAAAATTTGAAGCAAACTTTTAAAGACAATTCTTACACTTGAAAACAAAAGTAAACAAAAAAAGTCTGAAGTTCGGACTAGCGAGGTCTTACTGTATATAATTGTTGAAGCTACTCTTACGTAAATCATAAGGAATTTTATATATGAATCTTTAATTAAATAAATCTGAACAAAATCCAAAATTTGAATCATATAAGTAATTTTATTTAAGTATAATAAATCGACATTGAGGCGTACTTTTTCTCCTATATTTAAGTTTTTTTCATTAAATATTAACATTAGACAAAAATGTTATTGACAGGTGTTATTGTAGACATATTAATGAACATCTTTCGCCAGTAATGTTTAAAAAAAAAAACACAGAGAAAGTTACAAGCAGTCAAAGTAAGAATTTGCGTGAAAAAACGTATTTTGTGTAACTTTGGGGGGCCGACGCGCCCCCTAATCCTCTTCCTACGACCTTGAAATTTTACTAGAATTTTTTTTAAATAAAACTACACACAAAAAAATACTGAGACCAAAGAAAATATCACTTTCGAAATTAACTGTCACCCTAATGTACATGATTTACAACAAATCGTTCATTTTTGTTATATTAATGTTATTTTGTATACTTCTGTAATACAACTAAATATTTCAAATTTGTTAAATTTTTTGGCAAATTAAAAATTACGAATCAAAACTTCGTGAAATTTGGGATCCCTCGAAGAGGTCTTTTTGGTTCGGCTTTTGTGTGTTATGGAATCCGTTTCTAAAGGGATAAAGATTTAGGAGGATTATCTCCATCTTACCTCATATAGCTCCGAGGTTTGGCGGAACGTGGATGGAGTCTGGGAACGATACATTGGATTTTCTTCTGGAACACATTTTCCATATGCCACAGACTTGTTGCAGGCCAACTACTGTTAGTGACCAGCCGGTGGTAGCAGATTTTCTCATAAAAGTGAAAATAACATGGGCAATAAAGTGTTTCAAACCATTTAAAACCATAGACTCAGTTAAAGCATTGCTGGTGTAGTTACATTAGTCAATGGAGTTACGTGTTATTTGGCTGCATATCATAAATGAAAGGGTGCTAAACCGCAACCAGTGGAAAGAATCTAAAGTATTATTCATTCCTAAAGTAGTAGGATATCCCATGTAAAGGCTCTACTCGTTTCAACTGAAGGTATTAGAGCAAGAGACGGAATCAGTAGAGGACAAATTTATGACTTCTAAGTATGCTTACATGAAAGCGAAGTCTACTGAAACAGCAATGCATCAATTCGTGTTGTACTTGGTAAACATGTTCTGTATTTTATAAGATTTGTTAATTTAACCTACGATTTTGGGCTATGGTTATTTGTTTTTTTATTCGCACATACATAAACGGTTCTATTATAATCAAAAGCCTTTGAATCTACGATGGCCGCTCGAAAAATATTTTAAATTTTGTAACCATTTGTAATTAATTATAAATAAGTAAATATTATAGAATTATCGATTGTGAATTTGGGCTAAGCTAGAAAACGTAGAAATTCTCAATATAAAAGCCTAAAATATATCCATTTAGATAAATACATTTGTAACAAAACGACAACGCTGATCGGAAGGCCCAGTTCAAACGCTGGTAAGGGTCACATGTAAATTGAAATTAAGAAATGTGAGCTTAAACAAACTGTAAAATTTTATAGGCAGAGAGTACCAAACACATTAGCTATCAGTGTGCTTCTTACGCATGTATTTTCATATTTAAAGATATGCATGGATGCATATATTCATAGTATGTACTCGTACATACTATGTTTTTTATAGTTCTAAAATTCGGATATAATTGCCTTTTATTGATTGATTTCGTTGTATTTTAAATTAATTGCAATACCAAAATATAATAAAAAAAACCGATATAACATACATACATATACATACAAATATTTGCTTTCGAAATTAGTTAAAGCAGTACGTTTTGAAATATATATTAGTCGCTTCGTTCCATTTGTGGCACGTCAATTTAATTATCTTTGACAGAGAATTTGGAATATTTAAATGTAATGTTACCAAATGAAGATTGGTAATTTGCAACCCAGGATAAAATCACTTGCCCCTTTGAAATATAATAAAACAATTACTTGTTTGGATGCGCCCACTCTTATATACGACTACAAATATGTACATATGTACATACATTAAAAAAAAACAAGAAACTTAACAAGGCCTTTTAAAGAGCTGAAAGCGCTTGCTTTGAGCATAAATTTTATAAGCGTACATACGAGTACATACCTATTTACCCATATATGTATGTACATACATAATTGTGTGTGCGTGGATATGTATGTAGATGTATGTATGTTTGTATTGTTTACCACTTACCTCAAAGCTAACATTGCCACTGTGATCCTGATCGAGTGTGTTAAAAACGTAGTGTGCATACAGGGTGGGGTTGGCTGTTGTGAATAATTATAGCATTCAGAAGTTGGGCGGCACCATCAGCAGCAGTTAGTTTGTTTTTATATCATTCGAAAGCGGCAGTCGAGTTTACGTGGTTTTGCAAAAGAAATAAAATTTAATTAAACGCTCATTATTTTCAAAAAGAACACGTACGTAGCTATTTTTGTTTTGTTTTTACATTTCAGTGTGTATTTAATGGGAAATGAAGAGTAAAGCAATATTTGTTTCTATGTTAAGTTTCTTTTAAATATAATACTAGTTAAGATCTGAGTATACTATACATATTATATAAAATTATTTGTATGACATAAAGAACAAGCCGACTTATACAAGAAAGTCTAAATAAACATACACATCTATGACAATTTGACACAGAAACCTGTCTCGACATAAAGTTCTTTTCCTATTAATCTTAAATGAATAGGTTCTTATACAAATTTCAAATAATTAACTAACCTTTGTATACAACGCGTTCTGCACATAAATCGAATAAAAATATTTAATTTGTCTATAGAAAATAAAAATTAATGGACCCAAAGTAAAACCGGCCAAGGTCAAATAATTTGTTTGGTCAAAATTCCTCATACTTAAATTGCACATATGTTTATACTAGAGTGTTTGACTCGGTTTTTTCAAACCGGTTTCCTCCGGTTTTTTCATACATTATTGCACGGTTTTGTTGAAATCTTGATTTTTCGAATATCAAATAAATAAGTTTTTGTAGTTGTGAAGATATACCCTTCTAGCACACTGCCGGTCGCATCACGTATCAGCTGCCCGACAGCGCTGCTTAAGTATTCCGATTCTTAAAGACGAAACGATTTTTCTGACTGAAACATTTATGCACGTGTGATCGTCTATCTCTTTTTAACACGTTTAATATCGTAGTTAAAGGTTGTTCTAGCTGTTTCGCTTGCTCCTACATATCAGCGAAGACTAAATATGAATTCACAGCTGACAAACCAGCTGATTATCGAATAAGCAGGGAGGAACGACGTAAGAACCCAGACAAGATGACATAAATAAAAAATCACATTAAAAGTTATATATTTTTTTAAATAAATTGAAAAAACAACTATTTATAAAATATTTAGTGAACATTAAATCAATTTAAGCTATAATATGACATCCAGTTGTAAGCTAAACGTTCCACGATTGATTTAAATATCTGTTTTTTTCCTGATCATGGAATTCTGAAAATGTCTTCTGTTTATATTAATTTTTAAAAACTTCACTCAAATACTTATCTTCCTTATTGTTTTCCTCAGATTCTTTTTCTAGACTATATTCTTTTTCTTGTTTTTTCTTATTATGGCTAAATTTAAAGTATGGTTTTGCTGCTGCCGTTGTTAACGCGTCCATTGAAACTTTCTATTAATGGAAGTATATGCTCAGTTAAAGTAATCGGTATTTGAATTTTCGGTTTTCTTAAACTAAAATTTCTGGCTATTTAAATTTTATAAAACTCAGGAAGGTTTTAAAGATTTAGTTTATTAGGAGATTAAATTACTTGTAATTTTATTTCACAAAATTTGTCATATATATTCGGTTATAATTTACGATTTCATTGAAAATCATACCTGCCAAATCACTTGACAAGTGCCATCTGATGTTCTAGCAGTATCGTTTCCTCAGATACTGAATGGTTCCTTTCGCTCTTAAGCATTTTAAGTCAGCCGTGTCCCGTAGGAATAGCCTTTGATAGAAATATGGCAACACATCGACTGATTTTATATCCGATATATTTTTATTAAAACAGCAACCACAAAGTGCTTATCAATTAGATAAGACAACGGTCTTATTCGAAATTAAAATAATTTGTAGAAAGAACGCAGCAAATGTATTTCAGAAGATTTTATATATTTACATAGACAAATGTAATAAGAGGACGGGAAAACCTTGAAAAATTGTACAACGCCTTTTTGACCACAAGTCCTTCTCGCTCGCTCAATTTGCTCAATGTGCAATTAAGCAATTTGGTATAATCTCAAGTTTTAAAATTTGAAACTACTTATGTATGAGTTGCAGATTTTTGCCTCTTCTGGCTTTTACGTTTTTATTTTTTATGTTTTGTCTTAATTTTTGTGACCTGCTTATCACCTGGTCATAATTGAGAGACTTTATTATGACACTAGAGGTTTTATTTTCAGACCAATTTATGCCAACTGGTCTGCAATTGTGACTTTTTTATATTAGAGACTGATACTGCATATTTAACTCGGACATTGAACTATATTCAATTTTCTTAAGATGTTATTCATAGAAATAATAGCATTTAGTAACATGTATGCACATTGATGTACCGTTTTTTTTTTACTTGGAACAAGAACCGGTTTACTCGTTTTTTTTCTGGATTTAAAAATTAACAACCCGTTTTTTTTCAAATTGCCATTTTTCAAATAATTCGAAAACCGGTTTTACAAAAAGTCGAATAATCGAACACCCTAGTATATACCTACATATGTAAGTATGTACGTACGTACGAGGATATACATATGCCAATGTGATACGGACATTGAGGTTACTTTAAAAGCTTGAAGGCTTTTAGAAGGTATTTTTTTACGCACATATGTTTAAGACACAACCGAATGTATTTCATATACATAAAATATAGTACAAATATAAATAACTCAAGTGATATTTCTAAGATGTAACATTAATAAAAGAACTTATTACATACATACATGCATCGTTATTTCTACTATAGATTTAAATTATTAGAACAAAACAACAATCGCACTTAGAAATTTAATTATTTTTGAGGTTGAGTGTAGAGGTTTTTTCAACTGAATTCGGGTAAAGCATATGTAAATACATATATCCAATATCACAAGTACACCTGCAAGGGCTTGAAGGAAATTGAAAATTAATTAAGGAACGTATAACTACATATTGATTTGTAATTGGTTATCAAAACGCAACTTCCGCAACATAAATTTCAACATTTTTACCCTTTTTCTCCGCTTATTAGAATGCTAATTAGCTCAACAAAAGTTCGAATTACTTTGAATTTTAAATTGTTCTTCAACATTGATTTAAGTCTTACAAACACTCGCGCTTATATATATAATATCATAAAATTCCCGATTCTTTGTTTCAAATAGCGGCTAGTATTAAACTTTACTCAATTTCTTCCAATAAATACTGAAAAACGAAGTTTTTACATTTTTTCAAAATTTCCGTTATATGGAAGTTGGGCGTGGTTATGGTCCGATTTCAAAGATTATTGACGGTGATGCTAGTGATATCAAGGACAATATGTTCACCAAATTATGTGGCAATCTATGACATCGTTATTGAGATACATACAGATTTTTATTATAAGTGGGCGTGGTAATGCCCATTTTTCAAAATTTCGTAAAAAATCAAGTTTCTTAGTTAACTATCTATATAAATAACAAATTTAATTAATATGTTCCAACAGAAAAAGAAAAAACGAAAATGTAGCATTTTTCAAAATTTCCGTTATATGGGAGGTGGGCGTCGTTATGATCCGATTTAAAAATTTTCTACGATAATAATAACGATATCAAAGGAAATATGTCCACCAAATTTTGTGTCGATACCTTACACCGTTATTGAGATACAGACAGTTTTTTCTAAGTGGGCGTGGCAACGCCCATTTTTTAAAAATCACATAAATACCAAATTTCTTAGTTAAAAATCGCTCTTAATACCGTTATATGGGAGATGGGCGTGGTTATTGACCGATCTTGACCATTTTCAATACCAAACTACCCTGTTCAAAGAGCAATCTATGTACCAAATTTCATTGAGATATCTAAATTTTTACTCAAGTTATTGTCTGCACGGACGGACGGACGGACAGACAGACATCTGTAAATCGACTTCTCTTTTCATTCTGAGCATTTTGGTACATACATATGTATATGTATATATCTATATTGATTATTTTTTGCTGTTACAAGCAACCGTTATGTGAACAGAGTTATAATACCCTTGTTTACACATACGCTCGGGTATAAAAATAATAAAACATATGTAAGTATATGAAAATAAATTAACTATCGCGTTTCTAACAACACATTTAGTCTAAACGCCGACAGCTTAACAACACAGCTGATTTTGCAATAACGCATGTTGTGGCCGCTGTGGTCGAGTTGGTAGCGGTGCGTGCTATAACTCGATATGCCGGTGAGTTCGAGGTTCGAGCCTCAGTCAGGGCAAGCAAAATCTTAATTATAGAAAAAGTTGTTTCTAACAGCGGTCACCCCTCGGCATTTGTGGTATAATATAAAAGACGCACACCACAAATCGTAGGAGAAGCTCGGCCAAACACTGAGCTATATAGTGTACGCGCCAAAAATATATTATTATGTTGTCAAAAAAAGAGTTACTGAATAGCAGTATTGTTAACTTCTGTTGTTTAGATGATTTGGCAACTTCGATTGTTGTTAAAAAAGTTGCTGAATCGCACTACAGGTAAATTTTGTAACCTGTGAAAGAGGAGGTAATAAAAAACAGCTGTTTAGCTTTGTTAATTTAATAGAAAACCAAAAGCGAAGATGTTCCTTCAATTTTAACTTATAGAAATTCTTTTAGATAACGAAAATTAAGGAAGACACGTGTAAAATGTTTGCGAGAAACTAATAATTTAAATAGGAAGACAAAATGTTTATTCACATTTATACATTTTCTGAAAAAAAAAATTTGCTTCCATTGATTTAAGTATGTTTAATTATGTTTTTTATGTCATTAAGATTTACTCTAATTACTGAAGTAAATAAATAAACTTAAAATAATCTAACAAATTTTCATTAAAAGTAAAAATTTGTTTCAAACAATTTTTAGAGTTTTTTTGTATGCAGTGTTATAGCCCATTCAATTATTAGTGCAATGAGGTGCAATTTTGATTACGCTAAAAATATCACATATTTTTTAAGTTTTTTTTTATATATGGAATAATAGAACCAAATTTATGTTTTTATGGGTAAAAAAAGGCAACACCTTCGAAAATTTTTTTTTTAAATATAATCGTTATATTTAGTGTCTTCAAACTTGCCCTTTATATACAAGAATTGAAAGGGCTACAAAACTGCATACTAATTCTAAAATTTTTTCTTTTTTATTTGTACTTTTAATGAAAATTTGTTAAATATTTATGTTTTTGGTTTGAGAGTTCTCTGAATTGTAATTGAAGAAAACAAAAACTAAAAATACATTGTCCAAATTTATCAATATGTGGATGTGCTAAAGTTTTGTCGTGGACGCATAACCATCGCCCCAGAAGCATTTGGCAAATATTTACAAGAAAAGTGTTTTTTTTAGCATAATAGAACTCGCACAACATATTTTATTATTTTTGACAGGTTTTACTATACTCGTATTAAGCAGCATTAAGGGAGTTTTGCAATCTTCCGGCAAAACCACCAGCATGACATCAACAATGTTACCAGAAGCAAATGGTCGTTTTGATTATTGAGGTCTTGAATTCAATTTTCGTTCTTTTTGTGGTAGCTGCTGTGTTCTACACTCTTATTCAAAAAAGAAGGAAAAGGCTGAATATAGTTTTCAAATTATTATTTTAAATAAACTTACTTTGTTAAAATGTACTTTTAATTTTAAACTATTTAACGGCTTGTCAATTCGTACGAATGTCACTTTTCGCTCAATTTTAAATGACATGAGCTGGCATGTTGCGCGATGCGCTCAGTCGTCAACCGAGTACAACTTTGTCATGAGATACATATGGAATTTCACGCGTATTGAAGAGGGAAAGGCAGAGCTTTCAAAAATATAAAAAACTTGTGTGTAACACCGATAATCGTGTGTGCTTAACTCAACGGTTTTAACTATTTCTTAAGGACAGTTCTAATATTTCTTTTAAAATATAAAAAAATTAAATATAGAAGCTTCTTTTAAAAGGGTTCTCTACAAATGCGGTTCCAAAAAATCGTTTTTTTTTTTGCAATTTTCTTCTCTAAAACATATTGAAAATACACTCCTAAAAGGTTTTTATGGAATACGCATTAGTTTAGTTTTCCGGGAGCTTTGAATATGGCTGCGCGCGTCTATTTACTGCATCCAATTCAATCTTTAAATGCGATTTCCCAAAAGTCGTGTTTTTGCAACTGGCTGGCAAGATATCTTAAACACTAATTTATCAATCGATTTGGAATAACTTGGGAAATTTTCGAAAAATAAATCGCTTTCGTCTGGCATGAGCTTTTTTTCACAACTTACAGTTTTATTTTCTAACCAAAAAAAAAAACCACGGGAAAAAAACTTAAACTTTTTTTAAAACTCTACCATTTTGCTAAATTATCGGATTTTGAAAAAACCTTGTGTCAGAGGATAGTCAAGAGGATACAAAAATAAATTATTTTTGAATGTTCTGTTTCAGATGAATTGCATGACCGAAATCCTGCCAACCGTTTGGCTTACATTTTTGAGAGGGGTGCATCCAAGGTCAAAAAGGTGAAACCATATTATACAAAAATTCACGAAAATGCATGTTTAAAGTTAAATAATAAACGATTTGAACCTTAAAAGTCTTATCGCATTTGTGGTTCTCCTGCTATTCATCCTCAACGAAAAAACATTTGTATTTTTTACATTAAAACCCTTAATGTTGGCAAGCATGGTTATGGGGTTTTTTTAGACGTGTGGTTTTCAATGAGGCAATACTTATTTCGGAGTTGGTCTTTTAGACAGTTGTTACTTAATTTATACTCAGTTTGGTTTGCCATTTCAACACGCAGTGGAAGAGAATATTCGGCGAGTTATTGCTGACATACGGCCCCAATTGCTGCAAAAAGTGATCGAAATTTGGGCCTCTCGCGGCCGCGGCGGTCACTTGCCCGAAATCATTTTTACAACATAATGGCAAACCGTTTTCTTTATAATAAAACTAAATTCTTGGTCATAGTATTAAGTTATATGCGTTTTCTTTCTTCTTAAAAACCACATGTCTAAATAAAAAAAACAGTGGATCTCTTTTTATTGCGGTTCTCTGGGGCAGAAATAAGTTCGCTTAAAAAAAACCGCGTAAAAATAACCACATTTCAGTTAAAAGAAGAATTCCTCGTTAAAATAAGCAAGTTTCCACCCGAAACCATTATTTGAGGAAGTTAACAAATTTATTATATACAAGTTAACACGCATCGGTCGCCTTCACTGTGACATTCTACCGGCTGCACGAGCCGCAGTGTCAGCATATTTTAATTTCACCATATAATGCAACGGGAGACATTTTCACCGGCATTCTATAATGCACCCGTGGGAAGTCAAGGCCATGGCCGGTCTCAGACAACGGGTTTAAACAAGTTATACAACCATTGCGCCGCGGCCGAAGAATGAAGGTGTGAAATAGGCAACTGCCAGATTGATCGGGCTGTCGCGTTCGGAACGGGTAGCTATTAAGACTTAGTCTGGTTGAATCTAGAATTAAGGATTTGTAATAAATAATAAGCTTTGTGAATCCAAGGGTACCAAAGTATTTTATTGGCGAGCTGATGGCTCGAGTTGTTTTTAGCTGTTAGCAATCACAGTGAGTTAACTGGCGCCCGAGCAGGGACCCAGGTGAAAAAACAGAGTGGACAAATAAGAACAAAAAAAAGCAAATAAAAAAAACCTGTTGCAAAAACTAAAATAAACCAAGTAATTCATCAACTAAAAAGTGCTAAGTGAATTTAACCCAAAAAGGACTTCAAACTAGCAGATCCGAAAACCTGTTGGAAAACTAAAATAAACCAAGTAATTCATCAACTAAAAAGTGTTAAGTAAATTCAACCCAAAAAGGACCTCGAACCAGCAGATCCCGACTAGAAGTAAAGGCTTAATCTTTTTATCCCAGCCAGGATACAGCCGAAAAACCCGATACAACGTTCAGAAGAACTCAGATGAAAATATTTGGTACACTTTTGTGAGTATATTCTAAAAGTTTATATAATTTTTCAGAATGGAGGACCTAAGGACCACTGTCACGAGCTTGACTGGCGCCGTGAACGCAATTCTAGAGAAGATGTGTACTCTCGAAAAGAAGGTGACGCACTTAGACATATTGAACTCGAGAGCAGCCATGCCAGGAACTTCTGCTACCCTTGAACCAGCAGAGGAGGCGGTGGCTCATGCCCCCACAACTGAAGCTGACATAAGGGACATCAGCCGCCTTCCAGACTGTGTCAAGGAACTTCAAATTTTTGACGGCAACCCAGTACAGTACATGTGCTGGGTTAACTCATTAGAATGGATCCTCTCCGACTTTGAGGTCGTAAGGAGCAAGCCCATTTATCGTGCGATCTTGCAATATATTAGACAAAAAGTGCGATGTGCTGCTGATTCCGCTCTGATATCGTACAATATATTCGACAGCAATTGGGCAAAAAATAAGGAGTGCCTCTCGCTGCATTATGTGGACAAACGCGACATCCACACCCTTGAGGACCAGTTGCATCAGCTGCGACAAAAAGGGTCAAGGATTGACGAGTTCTACGCAAGAAATAACCACTAGTCTTCCCTTATTATAAACTAAATTAAAACCGAGTCCTACACGGACGAAACGCGGAAAGTCCTGATGGAAACGTATCGTAATCGAGCTCTCGATGTATTTATTCGTGGGCTTAATGGGGATGCTTTTGATACAGCGTCCTAAAACCCTTCCTGAGGCCTACTCGGCCTGTCTTGAAATACAAAATGTGGACTTCCGCAACTTCTCCTTACATTCCCCTTCTACTAGTAATCGAATGGTTGTGCCCATAAATAACTTGCCGAGCAGCTCGTTCACATATAATAGAAACAACCCCTCACAGCTTCCTCCGAGATCCAATTGGCACTCTCAGGACTATAGTCCTCCATATCAAAAGAACGAACATCCTTCTGTACGAGAGAACAACCAAAGCACCGCTGTGCGACCGCCTGTTGAAAAAATGAAGGTTGATCCTCCAGTACAGACCCAAAACAGAAACTATATGAAAAGTCTGAGAATCTACCACGGAAACAACAAAGATTGTTTCACACTGTTCCGGAGGAAAGTGTAGGACTAGACTCAACAACCTGAGTGTGTAAGCGACGAAAAGCCTGAGGATTTTCTCTCGGCCGGTGATCTAGCGTACCATACCTAGAGTATACGCTACCTGAAAGTCGCGTGCTAGATCTCCTAGTTGATACCGGTGCGAATAAAAATTTTATTCAAAAGACCATCGTGATGAAAACAATACCGGGATCCGTGTCGATTAAGGACAAAACACCACTTAGGTTATTTGAAAGCGTAGGCGACTCAACTGAGTGTGAGTTCCTCGTGTTACCTACTCTAAGTGGATTTTGTGGGATAATCGGGAATGATAATCTAAGAAAAGTGGGCGCTGTTATTGATAGAAAAGATAACTTACTTAAGGTAGGGAATTATAAAATCCCACTTAAAACGCGCAAATCATGCGATGTGCATATTACGTTGGGCAAAAATTTGCCTCCGCGAATTAACAAAAAAATCGATAGCTTGCTACAAAAATATTCTCAAATCTTCGAACCTTTAAATGGGAATGAATTTGTCGATACCAGTGTCCGCGCTGAAATTACAACCTCTACCCCTGAGCCAATCTACAGCAAAAGTTACCCATATCCAGCATGTATGAGGGAAGAAGTTGAGAAACAAGTTAACGAACTTCTGACCGACGGTGTGATACGACCCTCGAAAAGTCCTTACAATTCACCAATTTGGGTAGTGCCAAAAAACCAAAGGAAAACGGCGAAAAACAATACCGAATGGTAATTGACTATAAGAGGCTGAACGCGGTAACAATTGCTGACACATTTCCTATCCCTGACATTAATGCCACGCTCTGTAGCCTTAGGCAGGCTAAATAGTATACCACAATAGATCTAACATCTGGTTTCCACCAAATACCGATGAA
Organism: Philophylla caesio; assembly: GCA_963971545.1. NCBI lineage: Eukaryota > Metazoa > Arthropoda > Insecta > Diptera > Tephritidae > Philophylla > Philophylla caesio. The sequence goes on from OZ020607.1 coordinate 65,227,080, forward strand.
AGGCACGGACGAGCCCAAGACAGCCTTCTCGACGATGAACGGAAAATACGAGTTCCTACGTTTAGCCTTTGAGCTGAAAAACGCGCCCGCTATTTTTCAAAGGATGATAGATGATGTATTGAAAGAATACATTGGGAAAATCTGCTATGTCTACATTGATGACATAATTGTATTTGGCAAGGCTCCGGACGAACACCTCGATAACGTGGAAAAAGTTTTCTCAAGGCTCTTTGAAGTAAATCTTAAAGTAAATTTAGACAAGACATGTTTTTTTTTGAAAGGGAAGTAGAATTTCTTGGCTATGTAATTACTCCCGACGGAGAACGCGCGGACCCAAAAAAGGTGGAAGCTATAAAAACGATTTTACCTCCAGAAAATCTAAAAGAGTTAAAGAGTTTCCTTGCTATGACTTCATACTATAGGAAATTCATTAGGGATTATGCCAAAGTTGCTAAACCCTTGACTAATGTAACGCGACGGCAAAACGCACAGGTAAAAGCCAACGCGTCGAAAGACGTAAGCATTGAACTTGATAAGAATGCTCTGGGAGCTTTCCGCGACTTGAAGCAACTCCTTGTGTCGGCCGATGTACTAGCCTTTCCGGATTTTGAGAAGCCAGGCAAGACGAACGTGGTCGCTGATGCACTCTCCCTGAGACAGATACTGCATCAGAAGGCACAATGCATTCTGCTGAACAAGACAGTTCAGACCTCAATCCACACGTAGAGGTCCCTGTAAATGTGTTTAGGAACCAAATAATCCTAAGACAGGGGGCGAGTTGCGAGTGTAGTGAGGATCCTTATACGGTCTACAAAAGGTACTTTATTACGATGCCCATAATAAACTGCGAAACTCTAGTGCCTGTCCTAAAGAAAAATATTAACCCAAATGTAATAAACGGCCTTAAAGTTCGAGAAGATTATCTTCATAGTTTGCAAACCGCTTATGTCCATAATTTCAATAGATACAAAATTAGAATTACTCAACGCATAGTGGAGGTTGTTACGATTGCTGACAGGATATTTAGCATAATCGAACAGGAGCATAAACGAGCTCATATAAATGCTCGCGAAAATAGGGAACCAATCCTTGAGAAATTTTATTACCCGGCTATGTCTAAACATATAAGGGAATACATTAGTCAATGAGAAACATGTAAACTAAACAAATATGATAGGCACCCTTCAAGGCCGTATATGCAGCCAACTCCCATCCCTAGTTATCCGTATGAGATCCTTCACATTGATATTTTCGAAATAGAGCGGCAGAAATACTTGAGCTGTATCGACAAATTTACAAAATTCGCGAAGATTTTCCCGATAAAAATAAATCTTCCACTCACTTGCGAACAAAATTAACAGTTGCGCTGCATTATTTTACCGTGCCACGAGCTTTGGTTATGGACAACGAACGTGGGTTTTTAACCCCACTCGTCCTAAACTACACTAGATCTTTAGGAATAGAGATATATTAAACGCCAACGCAACGAAGCGAGGCCAAAGAAACAATTTCCCATAGTCGGGATGAGTATTTTTTTTAACTGACCCAAAGAAATATTACGACTGGGCTGGAAAGTCATTCCTACGTAATCTTGAGTTCCTGTTTACATGCAATAGATTTCTTTGCTAATTGATTAGGGTGCGCTAAAAGCTTCGATGCATATTTCGCCTTCCCCTGCTCTATTTCAGTTCGTACATCCGGGATTCTCAAGTTGGGGTGGATATTCTCGTTTCGGATATACCATGGTGCTCCGGTTATTGTTCGAAGGATTTTAGATTGCGCACGATGAAGTATTTCGATGTTGCTGCTGCTCGCGTTGCCCCATAACTCACATCTTATGACTAAAAGGGAATAATGCGAGCCTTCCAATGTCCCTGAGTTAACGCCTGTATTCCAACAAAGAAAACGAACGAAAAAGTATAAAAGTATAAGTATGCGGTAAATAAAGCATAAAAATGCAACAAATGATGCAATAAATTATGTAAAAACTTTTGCATTAAAACGCAAACCCGAGGAAATAAAACTGCCAAGCACAAAACCTTACAAAACAATACAAATTCTTTATAAATGTTTTAATTTATATTAGATTTTTTTTCTCTTCTTTTAAACAAATTTCTTTATATTTTAACTAAATTAACTGGCTTCAAGTTTGTACTAAGAAAAGAAACTAAAAAAATTGTATATAAAAACAAAGGGGAGAAAGTATCCTATTCAAAATAAAAAAGAAAGAAATACAAGATATTAAAAAATATTTATAAACAAATAATCCGCTACTAACACCAAAATAAACAAAAAAAGAAATATTAACTCCTAAAATTTAACAGTCAAAATAAAGTCCACTGTCATTTCCTGGGTCCTTAAAAAAAAAAGCCTTTCAGCCCTTATCCTATCCGAACTCCGCCCAATAGCTATAGTAATACAAACTAAGAAACTTATAAAATTAATTTTAAATAAGGATGCTAAATGCTTACGAATTGTTAAAATTTTGGCATACGCACTCTAAATCACAAAATCTATAAATGAAATTCACTAGATTGGAACACAACTGTATATTTAAAATGATAAATAGCCTGCCATAAGATATGAATTTTCTATGAATCTCTACTCCAATTTTTTTATGTAAATTCCGCTTACTTATATTAGTTACCGTAAGTTATTTGGGGATGCTCTTAGGATTAAGCTTTTCATTTGAACTCTACCTCTTAGAACCTGCCTCTATGCAACTGCGCAAGCATGTGTCCTGTTCGAGCTTGATTCTCCCGTTATAACCGTGCGTGATGGGTACGGGTGGATAGTCAATGGGTACTTTAAACTAATCCACATGATCGAGCTTAGTCGATATGAAACCACCGTGAATCGCCTGGAACATATAATAACCAACATGAACGAGACCCCGTCATCACAGACGTCCCCTCCTACCAGTTAGAGAAAATCAAAACTCACCGCAGCGAGCAAAAAAGGGCCAGAGGCTACTAGATCGAATCGTGCAATCAATTGGATTGGGTCGGCCTGGAAATGGATTGCCGGCACACCTGACGCCACTGATTTGAACGAAGTCCTGCAAACCAAAAACGCTTTAGTGAACAATAACAACCACCAATATAAGGTAAACTAAAAAAAAACTCAGGAACTTTTGCAGACTGTCAACGGTATCGTAACCACCACGAATGGTGTCCTGGGACGCAGTCATCTAGCGAAGTTCTCTCAAGAAATTCAAAACAAACTAATTATTCTTAAGGATGACGTCTATGAGCTAGTTCGCGCTTGCCAAATGGCAAAGGCAGGCGTGGTCAACGGTAACTTACTAAACAAGGCAGAGATTAACCAGCTGATAAGCGAAATAGAAGTCCTTCCATACAGTAACGTCATCGAAGCCCTAGAATATAGTGAGCCGTCAATCTACTCCAACGGAACTCTGTTACTGTACGTTTTGTCTATGCCAAAGGTGGGACACACAATATTCAACCATCTAATTACTCGAGGAGTTGTAAAGTATGGCCATCGGGTGGATCTGGAGTATAAGTCACTCCTGACGAATAAACAACAGACGTATGGCATAAAAAATAGCTGTATACACCTCGCCACCGCCATGGTCTGCAAACAGGAAGCATTAGATTTACTTGCGGAAGACGAATGCGAATGGAGTACAACTAGCTCAGGCGTGCAGGTCCTCCCATCCGTGCTGACCACCATAACGAACAAAAGCCTTGCGGTGAATCTGAATCTCGTCCATGAAATTACTTCCGGCAACATACGGCTCCTGGATAAGCTGAAAGAGAAAACTAACTGGTTTGCAACATCCGAAGCTCTAGGACTTCTTCTGCTAATGTTTATGATTTTCCTGATTTGGAGAAAGCTCACGACAGGAGCAAAACTTCCTGAACTATACCTCAGCAGAGTCCTCGCAGTGTTCCTAAGAAGGACGCCTTACCAAATCCTGATCTGCGGAACGCAGATCTTTAGAGGGGGAAGAGTTAACACGCATCGGTCGCCTTCACGGTGACATTCTCACGGCTGCTCGTTACACGAGACATTTTCACCGGCATTCTATAATGCACCCGTGGGAAGTCAAGGCCATGGCCGGTCTCAGACAACGGGTTGTAAACAAGTTATACAACCATTGCGCCGCGGACAAAGGACAAATTTAGAAACAATCGCGAACCGCATAATAAAGAAACGGAGAATTGCAAAATAATCCGTGTTGAGAAAATATGCGTTAAACAAGTAAAACCGTGTAAAAAGAGATTGTAGAAAACTTCGCTTTAAAAAGAACCGCGTTAAAAGGAGGTCGACTGTATAATATAATATAATATAATTAATATACTAATATAATATAATATAAATATAAATATAAATATAAATAACGATATAAATACATATATAACTTATATTGTAAGAATAAAGATATCAAAACGAAACAAAATAATGAGAACAGGTAGTAGGCGCACATCATGATTCAATAATAAAAGCAAGGCGAATTCATATAAGGTGGTGGTAATCAATCAGCTGTTTGCTTGTTCTTCTTATTTTATAAAATTAAGGATGTCAGTAAAAGGTAATGACGAATAATTTTGTTTACATATTTTGATATTTTGAAGCTCGTGATTTCGAAACTTGGGAAATTTTGTCAAAAATTAAGACATTTTAAAATATTAAAAAATTGGAAAGTGCGCGGTGTGCCTAAAAAAAATAGAAAGCGGGAAAAGGCCTTTTTTTAAGGTTCCAATAAGCGATTCTGAGCGGCTGATGTGGTCGAAATCCTGCCGAACGCAGCTTGGAGCAAAAGATTTTGTCTGTTCCGACCACTTCGCACGCATGGACATGGTATGTGGAGGAAGAAAGTTCAAATTGTTGGCAAAGGCAGTGCCTTTTGCTCCAAAACCGTGCGCAGCTCGCACTTGCTTGCCGGCTTCTGATTACAAATCCGAAAATGACATCAGATTTAGGCAGTTTGGGTGGTTTACAAAATTATTATCTTTTTAAAAGTTTATAGGTATGTATGTTTTTAATATAGCACGTAAATAGCTCCCTCTTCTTCGCATGCTAACGAAAATGTTGATTTGCAGCCTCGCCTGGAACAACATCAAGAGTTGGATATAAGTACTCCTAAGTATGTGTTTTGAAATCCATGTGTATTAAAAAATTGTACCAATATTTTTACAATAGCTTGACCTTTTATCTGACGCACCACCTTTAATCAATTCGCCTCGAATAAAAGGTTCTGTAATAAAGCTCTTTCCCGCATGACAAATCGGCTTCTTAACTCATGTAGAATGTTGCAAATTCTACAGTTCTCATTTGTAATATCATATATGTATATAATTCTCATATATTGGCAGTATGAGCAAGTGCAGTAAGCAAATATTACAGTACAGATATAAAAAATTAGAAAAGGAAAACCGAGTAAACGTAAGTCAAAAATGACACTTGAATTGAAAAGAAAATCCAGTGGCGTAGCCAAATTATAGTTCATTTTACAAAAAGTATATGCTTTTAAATTATAAACTATGTGCAAAAATTATAAATTTTCATCAAAAAAATGAACAAACAAATTCCAAATGAACGACATTGCGAATATTGTAAAAATATCACTTCCGTTTTGAGTTGAGCTAACATACATAATGTTTTTTCTCTTTAGTTGAATAGTCAATGATTAAATTTTTACTCACTGAAAATGGAAATTTATGAATATGCATATGAATTAAACATTTACATATAAAAATTGCTTACCAATGCAAATCAAATCGTTTTTGTTTGATTTCCAAGGAGCTATAAAATAAAATTGTAATACTTCATCAGCACACTTTATTTTGTATGAGTAAACTTCGTCAAAAATGGGTCTAAGCCCCCCACTGTGAAGCGCAACTGCAGATATGTCAAACACGCTATTATGTGTGTGTCACATGTATTCACAGATACTAATACATGTAAAACCTGCGCATGCACACAACGTACATTTTCACTAAACTATCTCCCTTTGATTGCTGAATTTTTATACATTGCGCAGATATGTAGGTTACGGCCAATATATGTACATATGTATGTGTAATAGTAGTATATTGAAAAGTTCTTCATACTACAAAAAGCATTGGCATTACTGACTCCTTTGTATAATTTATAAATTTTTCACTATTGACATTTGATTTTGTGATTGCATGAATTTGAATAAGTTTTACAAAAAATGTATGTATGTTAAGAAACATCTAATGTATCTTATTTGCGGTATAGTTAACCATCACTTATAAAAAGCGAACTCTTCTCTGCGGTATTATTTGACCAATTGTATTTTCTCGCCGAGGACCTGGTAATAAATACCAGTTTTGTTTTGATTTGTTTACGTCAATGATAAAACCATTTATTTGCAGAATATATTTCCCCAGTCAGCGCAGCGGAATATGCATTTCCATCGCCGATTGACTGTTGATTTGTAAATACAAACAACCATCACAAAGGCACACACAGTAAAATTAAAAATAGCAATTGCAACTAAAGGATTTTAATAATTGAACTTTTTTTTTTACAGGTTCTTTCGAAAGTTTGGTGTTTACTGTTTTAACTGCAAAGCGAACTTTTTTCCTCAGTTATTTTTAAGTAAGCTACTTTCTGATCCTTAATTGTAAAATGTTTTACCTAAAATTAACTATGCATCGAGATTCAAATGAAATTTTAATATTTATGTAACTTTATCAAGCTTACCCAAAACTTTATAAAATTGTTTAACACGTTGTTTTTATCGATCATGAGAAAATAAAAGTGGTTTTTCTCGTTAGAGTTTCCACTATAATCATGTTGTTTTATTTATATTTTCACTTAAAAAATACAAAATGTATAATCCTTAAAAATAAAAAGCCTTTTTCTTTGCTTAATTATAATATTAAACATGATAATGACAAATTATAAACTTTTGAATATTTGAAAATCAAATAATCAGAGAGTAAATGTTAAAATTTGTATGTTTGGATCTCCCTTTCTGCGTACTTCCAAAAGACAACTGCAGATTAAGGAGTGTCAGATTTTAGCTGTTAGTAAGTACAGAACTTTTTACAATTGAATCATGGGCGCACATTTTAAAAGACGTTGCGTACAAGGCGAATTAATTCAATACATGAAAATGTCAGCAAAAAGAAATTCGAAAATTTTCTGTTTACTTTAGTGAATAAACATTGTTAAAGTTAATTTTTCATATATATAGTGCTGTAAAGATTTGTGAAATTGAAAGATAAAAGAGCTAGCAAAAGTGCGGAACTGTGCGATTTACAGCAGAAAAAGAACTTGTTTTTAAAGTACCGATTGCCAAATCCGAAGGTTTGCGGTGGTTCAGGTCATGGCACATGCAGCTCGGAGCTCGGAGTTTCGAGAGGATATGATTTCTGGAGGCACAAATTCATTTGCCAAGGCTGTACCTTATCCACAACCGTCGTGCGCTTCTAAGCCAGTTGCATTTATATATATATACTCTTTTCTCAACTTATAGCACAAGCACATATTAAGCGATTTGGGTTATTTATTTTTAATTATTTTTAAAGAAAAATATGATTCATTCAATGATTTAACAAAATTTCATCAAAATTACGAACTTTTAAAAAAAGGTTTTACAATCTTTTTAAGTATGCAGTTTTTTGCCTCATTAAATGTTATTCGAGGAAGTGCAAGTTTCAAGTGTTTAAAAGTAATCTCTGATTTTTGAAAATTTGTTTACTGACTGTTTCCTCCATACAACGCAAAACCGCGGATTATTTTTTAAATGATAGAAAAAACGAAACAGCGGCAGTAAAAAAATTTTCAAAAATCAGCGATACCTAGTAGAAACTTGCACTTTCTTATACTAAAATGTAATGAGATAAACAATATTTAATTCATGTTTTCTACTTTATGTATATACATAATTAAAAAAAGGGTTTAAATGGTGTTTGTTAGAAAATAACGATATTTTATGAAAAAATAATTGGAGGATAATAAATTGTCAAAATGTGTCAAAATGTATTTGTGCTATAATTTGTGAACAGAGTTTACATATGTATATATGTACCAAGCTTTTAACATCCGCAATCAGAAATAACCAGCTTATAATCAAATTTTAAAATTAAATATCAAATACATGATTTTATTAATGATTTTGCCTATTATACATACGAATTTCATTTATGTAGTAAGATGCAACTTCTTTGTAACCTAAGTTCTTTGTATGATTGTGACTGGTTGTTTGTTTTTACGCAATTACTTTTCGCATTCACATAACACTTATTAATAGTTTTTGTCTGCCTTTAGATTCCCTTTTACGCGATGACTTTACTCTTGGCACGTGCCATGCAGCGGCCAATAATAAAATTTGTATTTCTTTCCACGCAAATATCTTAGGAACTAAGATACCAATTGTCAATTTTGGGCAAGACCTTTCATTTGACAGACATACATATATTTCATTTATGTGGCCGCTGTGGTCGAGTTGGTAGCGGTGCGTGCTATAACGTATAAGTCGATATGCCGGTGAGTTCGAGGTTCGAACCTCAGTCAGTGCAAGCAAAATCTTAATCATAGAAAAAGTTTTTTCTAATAGCGGCCACCCCTCGGCAGGCAATGGCAAACCTCCGAGGATATTTCTGCCATGAAAAAGCTTCTCATTAAATACATCTGCCGTTCGGAGTCGGCACAAAACTGTATAGAACCTTTAAAAGAGATTGTTCAAATATGGAATTTTGTGTTATAACTCCTTTGTTTAAGCAGCTAATATTTTGAAATATAACATATAACTTCCATTCAATTGATTCTTGGGATATGCCATTTAGCAAACTAAATCCTTCGGCTGTGCGTCAGATCGCCCAAAACCTAATCGCCCAAAACCGAAAAATGTCAAATTGCCCAAAATGTTGGTCTAATAGCCCAAATGACAGATCGCCCAAAAAGTTGGGCGATTGAAAATAATGTCTAATTTCCTAAATGACAGATCGCCCAAAAAGTTAGACATATGTCTATTTGCCCAAATGACAGATCGCCCAAATGACAGATCGCCCAAATGTCTAATCACCCAAATGTCAAATCGCCCAAAAATGCAAAAAACTTCTTGTCAACTTCTGTAAAAGGGAAAATGGTTAGTTCTTTGAAAGTTTTTAAATCTAATTTTCCCTTTTACAAAATGTTTACTTCTTCATGCCAACATATTGTAAAAGGGTGAATTAATAATTCTCCTCTATAATTCTCCCTTTTACAAAATGTTTACTTCTGTAAAATGAAATATTAGTAAAATACATAATTATAATGCTAATTAACCTTAATTAATATTTTGCTACATATTTATTCACACAACTTCATAACATAACCCCTAACATAGAGCTATACAACCCCTAAAACCCCCCACTTACTACGATACTGAAAGTAAAAGGGAAAAAAAAATCTGAGAGGGTATTGCTTTTAGTTGAGAGCATATTTACCGTACTTTTATTTTATTATTTTGACAAATTTGCTAAAAACAGAAAATGTCAAATTGCCCAAATGTCTCACTGCACAAATGACAGATCGCCCAAAAAGTTGGACATATTGGACATATGTCACATCGCCCAAATGTCTAATCGCCCAAAAAATTGGGCGATTTGACATAGTATGTCTAATTGCCCAAATGACAGATCGCCCAAATTTTTTTTTGGGCGATTTGACATTTTTGCTTTTGGGTGATTAGGTTTTGGGCGATCTGACGCACAGCCAAATCCTTCACTTAGCGTAATCTCTATGAAGTTGGATGGCATATACATATTGTAAGGAAGTCCTTTTCGTGTCCCACGACTTCGTGTCTAGTGCTGGGGTATACTCGCCGTTCCCAGGGTCCACTCACAATAATATTTGTATTTGGTTGGGACAAATTCACCTCTTATTCAACGTCCCTCTGACGTACATATTGTAACCCCTAAATCTATACTTTCTCCTAGTGTACTTGCGCACGAGGTTGTGTGGCGTGGTGGTGTCTCCTCAATGGGCTTTGCCTGTCGTAGCGCCTTACGTGATACGGTATGGTGTAGTCGTCCCTGATGGTGTCGCCACGACCGATGTCGTGTAGTTCGATCAGCGGTTGGCTGACACGCGACCGTTGGACGACCTGTCGTTGCGTGAGTGGCTGCTGGATAAGCGCCTGTTGGGTGAGCGGCTTTCGGATGCGTTGCGGTTGGGTGAGCGTCTGTTGGACGAGTGGCTGTTGGGCAAGCGGCTGTTGCGTGAGTGGCTGTCAGCCACGCTGCGGTCGGTGAGCGTCTGCTGGGACGAGCGGCTGTTACGTGAGCGGCTGTCGGATACGCTGCGGATGGTGAGCGTCTGCTGGGACGAGCGGCTGTTGCGTAAGCGGCTGTCATATACGCTGTGGTCGGAGAGCGTCTGCTGGAACGAGCGGCTTTTGAGTGAGCCGCTGTCGTATACGCTGTGCTCGGTGAGCGTCTGCTGGAACGAGCGGCTATTACGTAAGCGGCTGTTGGATACTCCCGGGGGCCGTAGCACGCTCCGTTGCGAGAGTGACGGTGTGGGTTTTCCTAGGCGACACGTTCTAAGGCAAGAAACTGAACCTGATAATAGAACCTCTGAACAGTTCCTTGCTTAGCCCGTGGCCTTTTGTTTCTGAAAGAGGAGTTCCGCCTGATAATAGAACCTCTACGTTACTCACACTTTTCAGAAGCAATGTACTGCCCACACGCGTAGCTCCGTGCAGACTGAATATTTCCTCCTGTGTGCTGCCTTTTATAGCCGTTGTGGCGTATGTTGCGAAAGTCTTGGCTACATGTTGCCGTTGAGACTGTGTTGCGGCAACTTGTTGCTGCACCTTGCTGTTCTAGAATGTTCGCGCTTATACTTGCTGGTTGGCTGTTGTTGTGCTCGTTCGTAGATATGTATGTGCCGGTGGCGTGGTTATGCCGTTGCTCTGAATATTCGCACTTTCTGTTGGTTGCCTGTTGTTGTGCTCGCTCTGTGCTAGCGGTGTAAATATGTATTTCGTAGTGGTGTGGTTATGCCGTTGCTCTGAATATTCGCACTTTCTGTTGGTTGCCTGTTGTTGTGCTCGCTCTGTGCTAGCGGTGTAAATATGTATTTCGTAGTGGCGTGGTTATGCCGTTGGTTTACATATTCCCCCGTCTGTTGTTTTGGTTAGGCTGTACCTGTGCTACGTTTTATGTGGGTACAGCGGCTGTTGGTAAATGTTAGGGTGGTGTGTGGAAATGTGTGGGCCAAATTCCACCGGGACATTTGGTCTTCACACTCCCCCCTTACTCCAGTGACGGTGACTATCTCCTTGGAGTATGTCGGGTGCGAGTACCACTCGTTGCCCGAAGAGGTAAATTTTCCGGAGCCAACGGTGGATGCGCCGGTAGCTTTCCTCCTAGTCCCGCGTGTCTGCCAATTGCCAGACCACAAAAGGGCTGAGAATGGTTGCTCTCTGGCCGAAATCGCGCTCTAGGCCTTTTGTCCAGGCTTCTATGATGGAGTCCGTAATCCATCGTGGTCCTACTAGTGCGTGTAGGTCCGCTCTGTTAAGGGTGATTCCGCCCTGGCCTGACGGATAAATCACAGGAGCCTCGATTTCTTCTGGCGGTGGCGTTTCCTCGTCCGAGGTAATCCCGATGGTGCTGCCTGCTGGCGTGGTCGTTGATGTTGTTGCGTCAGATGGCGACTGGGCCGAACTCTTGCTGGATGTGCTCCCGTAGGTGGCGCCGGTGTTGTCGTCTGTTGTGTCGTTCGGTGGCGTGGTTTCACGTACTGCTACTCGTAGTGCTAGACAACGTGTTGGTCCTGGGATTCCAGTTGGGATCGTATGTACTGTGGTGCATGTCGCTGTTGTGCGTCCCGATGGTGGACGGCTTGGTTGCGCATGCAATGATGCGGCGTCGGTGTGCGCAATGGTGGCGCCTCTGGCTCCAGCGGGAGTCAGTGGGCCCGTTACGAATACTGTTGCGGTGCGTCCCGATGGCGGACGGCTTGGTTGTGCATGTAGTGACGCGGCGTGCGTGGCTTCGGCGCGTACCGTTGCGGCACTTCGGACCCCAGCGGGGGTCGTCGGTCCTATCAGCACTGTCCGTGGCCTCTTTGCCTGCTCCTCCTCTACTCGCTCTCGCATCCTCTTGGCGCTGGCGTCGAATTTATTTTCACTTGTTTTTTGCATGGCGTACTATTTAATCATGCGCTATTGACGTGTTCTTCGCTTGGTGGTTAACTATTGATTGATCCGTGATGCCAAAATAATTGTGTATCTACCAATTGTACTGGAAAAAAAATTTTGGTGTCTGCTTCTATGCATTGAAATGTATTTCCGGTGCCTCCAGAGTGGTGTCCATATGGTAAGCTTTTAATTCGGCGATGTTTGCCGTTTTTGTCCTCCCCCCGTCGGGTTTTCGCAATTGTACGATTACTGGCGACACGTACTTCATTATTTGGTACGGGCCGTTGTATTTGGGAGCCAGCTTTGTCGCGAAGCTGTCTGCGGCCTTGGACAGGTTGTGCTCCTTGGTGAGGACTAGGTCGCCGACTTCTGGGTTCCACTTCCTACGCCGTAAATTGTAGTGTCGTGCTTGGGCTGTTGCAGCCCGCTCCATGTTTTGACGCACAATGGTAAATGCCTCCTGTAGCCGGCTAGACCTGGACTCCGCTGTTTGGGGTGTTGTACCCGTTCCGGCGTTGATTTCGTCGTAAAGCGCTCCTGGTAGCCGTGGTTCGCGCCCCTGGATAAGAAATGCTAGACTGTATCCAGTGGAGGCTGAAACGCCGGTGTTTACGGCGAGTGCTATTTCCGGTAGCAGGTCGTCCCAGCGGTTGTGCTGTGACTTGGTGAGCTGGGCGATAATGCGCTTAATGGTCCGATTTGCCCTTTCTGTCGGGTTTTCTTGCGGAGTGTATGGCGCCGTAAACTGTTGGCGTATTCCCATCTCCTGGAGGTATCGTTGCCACAGGTTGCTTGTGAACTCGCCGTTGTCCGAGATCAGTATCTTGGGAACCCCGAATCGTGCGAGGATACGCTCCCGAAAGGCGCGACGGAGCGGTCGCTCGTCTCATGGGGACTAGTTCCACCCATTTGCTGAAACGGTCGAAGAAGACGAGTAGCATGGCATTTCCGTGCGTAGATCGCGGTAGCGGTCCAACGAAATCGGCGCAGACCGTTGAAAACGGCTCTTGGGCTATCTGCGACAACATCATGCGGGCGGGTTTTTGTTGTCCTCCCTTGTATTTCTGGCATGAGTCGCACTGGTCGCGTGGCCCAAGTATCGGAGTTCCCGCTTGAAGAAGTCGCATTTATCGGGGTTGATGCGGAGGTTGGCGCGCTGTAGTCGTCGGAGTACCTCTCGTAGGTTTTGAATGTGCTCCTCCAGAGTGGAGCCGATCACGATGATGTCGTCCAGGTATGCGAAGGCATGTGGTTCCATTTCCGAGCCGATAACCTGGTCGAGTGCCTTTTGAAAAGTGGCGGGCGCAGAGTGTAGGCCAAATGGCATAACGTGAAATTGGAATAAGCCGCGGCCCGGGACCGTGAATGCTGAGTACGGGCGACTATTTTTCTCCAGGGGCACCTGCCAGTAACCATTCTTGAGGTCCAAGCTGCTGATGTACTTGGCTCTTCGAAGCTTGTCCAGGATGTGTTGTATCCTTGGCAAGGGGTATGCGTCAGGTACTGACCGGGCGTTGAGTTGCCGGTAGTCCACGCATAGACGCCACTTGCCATTCTTCTTTCGTGCTAGCACAATCGGTGCGCTGTGGGGGCTGCAGGAAGGTTCGATGCATCCTTTTGCGAGGAGCTCGTCGATCTCTTTGTTGATGATGGCCTGCATCGCCGGGTTACGGGGCAAATACCGCTGCTTGATGGGGCGATCGTCGGTCATGGTAATTCGATGTTCGGCCACTGTGGTGACGCCGTTCATCGATTCAAACTTCAGGAGTTCCTCCGCCAGGAACTCGCGTATGCGGGCTGCTTCGTCCTGGTGGTCAGTCGGTTGCTTATACGAGGGACTGGGCTCGCTGTTCTGGGTCTTCAGGCATCCATGGTCGATCCTTGAGACCCGTTCGTCGGTGGGTGCGGATGTGATTGCCTTTGGGCATTTGCTCTTCCCGCCGCCAGATGAACTGTGGTAAGTTGATGAACTGTGGTAAGTTAACGCCAGTAGTCGGGCGTCGTCTAAGGCTTGTGCGACGTTGTAGGTCGCCAACGGGCGGAGTTTAGGTGACTCTGTTAGCGTGATTTGGTGACCACCGCAGGATACTGTCGTCGCCATGTTGCCCAATACGTCAAGGCCGAGGATAACGTCGTCTATAGCTCCGGGCATGGCGTTTATTACTGCTTGGTGAACCGCGTGCCCAAGGCGTACTTCGGTCCAGACGGCGTGGAAGATTTTGCTTGTGGTGTCATCGGATATTAAAATGTCGATGGCCACCGCTACCTTCGTGCCGCTCCCCGAACTCATAATACGCGCTGCCAAGTTGACTGACACGAAGCTTTTTGAGGTCCCCGTATCGATGACGGCCTCGGTTGGTTTGTCGCCAAGCTGCACTAGTTCATACAACCGGCCGTGCTCTTGACGCATTGTTACTGTTTGTTCGGCGCCGGGTGCTGTGGGTCCACCGTGCCTTGTCCTTGGTGGGGCCCTCTGTCGTTTCCCTGCTGCTGGCGACAGCAGTCTACTGTCCCAATGTCATTTCTGCCGCACTCCCAGCAAAACAATTTACGTGGGTTGGGGCATCTATTTGCATATTGTCCCCCCTGGCCACAATTCCTGCAGACGTTGGGGTTGAAGGAACGGGCTGCTGGTGTAGGGGGGCGTGGTCTGTTCGTCTCTGTACTCGTTGTCTGGTTTGGCTGGTGTCGACCAGGACGCGTTGGTGACAGGTGACGACGCGATTGCTCGTCCTGTGTTGGCTGTGCTTGCAGTTCCTCCTCGAGGACTTGTCTTGCTGCTTCGCGGCGTAGCGTTTCGGGTGCTCGACGTGATCGGTCGTGGATACATTCGAAGTCCTCTGCCAGGACGATGAGGTCACCCAGGGTCTGGAAATCCCGACGCCGGATGTATAACAAATAGTCGGGGTGACGATTTCGAAAAATCCGTTCTAGCCGCTGCTCGTGGCTGTATCATGTGTGTCGCATTAAGTTTTGTAGCGCGATCACGTAATCTTTGTACCTTTCGCGCGCGTATTGTTTGCGCTGACGTATGTCGTCCTCCAGGCGTTCGAAATACCGCGCCGGCAGGAAGAATCGCAGGAAGTCCTGTTTGAAGCTTGTCCAGTCTCGCCAGTGCTCGTTGTTATTACGGAACCACTGGAGGGCCTTGTCGCGCAGTAGTTCTGGCATGGTCCTTGGCAAAAGGTCTATGTTTATTGTGTAAACCTCCGCCAGCTCCTCTAACCGTTCCACGAATTCTAGTGGCTCGCGTCGGCCGTCATAATGTAGGGACCATTTCCGTACCTGATCTATGATGGGTGCGAACGTTGGCACAGTTACTTGGTTAGAGTTGGGCACTGTGCCTCCGCCGGGCATGGTAAACGTCACTGGCAGGCGTTGTTGGGGTGGTACGTGTGGTGGTGGAGGCGGTAACAGCTCGCCTTTGGTTTGCTTCGCACCGCTGTTCTCCCCCTCCTTGTCTGAGCTAGTTGACATCGGAATCTTCAGTCCGATGGAGCTTTCTGATGTCCCGGGCTGGTATTTCGCCTCCAGCGCCAAGAGATTCGCGTGGACGTCTGCGTCACTGATTGCGTTAGACGCAAATGCTGCGATGCGTTTCCGGATCTCGCGGCTACTGCCCAAATGGTCCAGTCCAAGCTCCTGCGCGATGGCCCCCAGCTGCTCCTTGGAAAGGTTGTCCAGCCCCGTGGTTGTTATTGCGTCTGTCATTTTTTTTTTTTTTTTTTTCTTTTTTTTTTGAGGTTAAGGTGTATATGTATTTGGCGAATAAAAGGTGATTGTCCCTGCTCGGGCGCCAATTGTAAGGAAGTCCTTTTCGTGTCCCACAACTTCGTGTCTAATGCTGGGGTATACTCGCCGTTCCCAGGGTCCACTCACAATAATATTTGTTGCGTGAGTGGCTGCTGGATAAGCGCCTGCTGAGTGAGCGGCTTTCGGATGCGTTGCGGTTGGGTGAGCGTCTGTTGGACGAGCGGCTGTTGGGCAAGCGGCTGTTGCGTGAGCGGCTGTCAGCCACGCTGCGGTCGGTGAGCGTCTGCTGGGACGAGCGGCTGTTACGTGAGCGGCTGTCGGATACGCTGCGGATGGTGAGCGTCTGCTGGGACGAGCGGCTGTTGCGTAAGCGGCTGTCATATACGCTGTGGTCGGAGAGCGTCTGCTGGAACGAGCGGCTATTGAGTGAGCGGCTGTCGTATACGCTGTGCTCGGTGAGCGTCTGCTGGAACGAGCGGCTGTTGGATACTCCCGGGGGCCGTAGCACGCTCCGTGGTGCTCTACGGTACTGAGCGATCGGGTGTCGCTGATGCGCGGGTTGCGAGAGTGACGGTGTGGGTTTTGCTAGGCGACACGTTCTAAGGCAAGAAACTGAACCTGATAATAGATTCTCTGAACAGTTCCTTGCTTAGCGCTTGGCTTTTTGCTTCTAAGAGGAGTTCCGCTTGATAATAGAACCTCTACGTTACTCACACTTTTCAGAAGCTATGTACTGCCCACACGCGTAGCTCCGTGCAGACTGAATATTTCCTCCTGTGTGCTGCCTTTTATAGCCGTTGTGGCGTATGTTGCGAAAGTCTTGGCTACATGTTGCCGTTGAGACTGTGTTGCGGCAACTTGTTGCTGCACCTTGCTGTTCTAGAATGTTCGCGCTTATACTTGCTGGTTGGCTGTTGTTGTGCTCGTTCGTAGATATGTATGTGCCGGTGGCGTGGTTATGCCGTTGCTCTGAATATTCGCACTTTCTGTTGGTTGCCTGTTGTTGTGCTCGCTCTGTGCTAGCGGTGTAAATATGTATTTCGTAGTGGCGTGGTTATGCCGTTGGTTTACATATTCCCCCGTCTGTTGTTTTGGCTAGGCTGTACCTTTGCTACGTTTTATCAAAGAACATAAATGTATAAGAATGGACAACACGTTATTATTAGCAACGAGTGAATCTCCAGGGGCGTGCTTTCTTACTCTAGCCAATCAAAAAATGCATTTGAGCAAAAGAGAAAGCATGCCCCTGGAGATTCACTCGTTGCTAAAAGTAACGTGTTGTCCCTTCTTATACATTTATGTTCTTTGGTTTTATGTGGGTACAGCGGCTATTGGTAAATGTTAGGGTGGTGTGTGAAAATGTGTGGGCCAAATTCAACCGGGACATTTGGTCTTCACAATATGTACTTCTGTTGTGAAAGTTTTGCAAATAAATCTTTCACGAATTTGGCAATAAGAAAGTTTTTCAAGAGTAAATCCGTATAATAGTTTACCACGTGCACACATGGCCATCTTTTCATGTGCGTTAAAACTGAATTAAACCATGTTAATAATAAGATAGCTTTTTCCTTTATTTAAACAAAATTTGCCGTTGAGTATGAGGATCGAATCCCGGACATAGCAAGTAGAATCTAAATCATAGAAAAAGTTGTTTTAATAATCATAATAATCCCAACGGTCCGTGTGTAGAAGTCCACGAAAGTGGAGAAAGTTTCTTTCGATTCTTTTGCATGCGGATCAAGTAGCTTACGACTTCCGGGTGATTTCATCCAAGTGTCCTCTGGGTAGCTCCCGATCATCCTTTTGCGAGTGAACTAAAGTGCGTAGGCGAACCTGGTGAGGCCAATTCGAAATATTCGGCTTAAGGGTTCACCAGGGTCTGCAGATACTGTACACCAGTAGGTGCGGCTGTGAGCGGGTCTCTCTCTTGTAGCAAGCGGCCCGCGATATAAATGTACTCGATTACCCCAAGAAATGGTTGTGCGCAGGGCTTAGAATCCGCCACGTAAAAAAAAAGTGCAATGAAAAGGATAACAAAGCCTCGGATAAAACCCCCCTTTTTTGATGACGACCACGTCAAACCTGTTAAGGACAATGATTTCAATGGCATGCACCTGGAATGTCCGGACCCTTAATTAGGAGGGTGCCTCTGCCTGGCTGGTTAATGTCCGTAGCAGAGCAAAAGCTGACATCACCGCCATTCAAGAAATGCGATGAACGGGACAAGGGAATGACTCGGTAGGCCCTTGCGACATCTACTATAGCTGCCATGTAAAAGAGCGCAAATTCGGTGTCGGATTTGTGGTGGGAGAGAGACTTCGCCATAAAATACAATTCGCATCAAGGCGAAATTCTTCAACATCTTCCTGATTTGCGCCCACCCCCGACGGGAGAGAAGGACGATGGGATCAAAGATCGCTTCTACGATCTCCTTGGCCGCACGTATGAGCGGTGCCCCGCCACGATACAAAAATCGTGCTTGGCGATTTCAACGCGAAGGTGGACAAAGAAGGCATCTTTTGTTCTGCGTCTGATAACGGACTGAGAGTGATTGACTTCGCCGGGATATGAAACATGGTAGTCTATAGTACCAGGTTCCAGCATAGGAATATACATCAGGCTACGTGGCTGTCTCTAGATGGTAAAACACGAAACCAAATCGACTATGTTGTGATATGCCGAAGGCATGCTTCCTGTGCCTTAAATGTTCGCACGATCCGAGGAGCCAACATCGACTCGAATCATTTTATTGTGTGAACTAAAATCCGCACGAGCCTTTGTGCGTCAAAAAGCGTGCGCAAATGGACACAAGGAAAGCTCGACGTCGGAAAGCTGCAATCACAAGAGACAGCCACCCACTTCGCCACCCGACTTGCACTCCTGCTCTCTGAGAGCAATAATCAACAGAACGATATTTCCGAGCAGCGGCACCATATTTCTTGCTGTCTGCATACCGCCTCTGAGGAATCCATCGGATTTCAGCGGACTCGAAAAAACAACTGGTATGGCGAAGAATGTCGTGCCGCTACGGAACGAAAAGACGCTGCCTACAGAACCACACTGCGATCGGGCGCAACGCGAACTGTGCGGGAGCGTAATCGTCAGTTGAAGAAGGAAGCAAGAAACATTTTTCGTGAGAAAAAGAGAGTGGCCGAAATGTATGAGTGCGAAGAGCTTGAGATGCTGGCCGACAGGAAAAGCGGCCGAAAATTGTTTCAGAAAGTTTGACGGCCAACAGAAGGTTTCAAGACCGGGCCGAACTCCTGTAAGAATGACCACGGCGACCTGGTTGCTGATGTCCACAGCATACTTAAATTATGGAGGGAAGACTTCTCCCCGCTGCTTAATGATAGTAGCTACAAAAAATTTTGGCAAGAGAATGAACCCGAATCCACAATCAATGATGATGGACTCGATGTATCATCACCAAACTATGATGAAAATCAGGAAGCGATAGCACGTCTGAACAACAACAAAGCATATGGGGCTGATGGGTTGCCAACTGAGTTATTCAAGTATAGCGGAGAGGAGCTGGTTAAGTGCATGCACTAGCACATTTCTAGAATATGGTCGGAAGAACGCACGCCTGCTGATGGCAGTTTGCGCCAATTACGCGGGGTTAGTCTTCTCAATCGATCAGTTATTCACAATACGCCAGATCTTGGAAAGGACCGGAGAAAGAATAATCGACACACACCATCTTTTTGTCGACTTTAAAGCCGCCTTCGACAGCACGAGGATATGTTTCCTATGAACCGCAATATCTGTATTGGGTATCCCGGCAAAACTTTTACAGATGTGTAAAATGACGTTGAGCAACACCACCAGCTCGGTCATGATTGGGGAAGACCTCTCCGAGCCGTTTGATATCAAACGAGGTTTTAGACAAGGTGACTCTCTGTCATGCGATTTCTTTAACCTAATGCTGGAGAAGATAATTCCAACGACATAGCTAAATCGGACAGACACCATTTTTTATAACAGTGTACAATTGCTGACGGTCGCCGAAAACATTGACACCATTGGCTTTATCAACCACGCAGTTAGTTCTGCCTTCTCCAAACTGGATAGAGAAGCGAAGCGAATGGGTCTGAAGGTGAACTAGGGCAAGACGAAGTATCAAATAGACAGTCGGCACACTCACGACTGGGATCTAACATCACTGTTGACAGTTATAACTTTGAAAATGTAGAGGACTTCGGTTACTTAGGAACCAGCATTAACACCAATAACAGCGTCAGCCTTGAATTCCAACGGAGAATATCCCTTTCCAACAAGTGCCACTTCGGACTTAGTAGGCAATTTCACAGTAAAGTTCTCTCTCGACGGACTAAAACCACACAGAAGCATGGCCGCTGACAACATCAGATGAGAGGGATCTTGGAGTGCTCGATAGAAAGATTCTCCGAAAGGTTTATAAACTTTTTAGCCTTTGCGATGGCGAATACCGCGTACGATGAACCGATATGCTATACGAGCTAGGCCACGTCGTTTGAATAAATGAAATAGCTCCAGCCCTTAAGGTTTTTGACGCGGTACCCGCTGGTTGTGGCAGAGGAAAAGTCGAAAAAGAATTGGCTATACTTGGCATTTCCGATTGGCGCCAGTAAGCTAGAGATAGGGACAGCTGGCGTGCTTTGTTGACCTCGGCCAAAATCGCTTAGGTGGTTGATGCGCCAATTAAGTAAGCAACTAAGTGCCGAGTCAGGAAAGGCAGGAGTTTAGTATGTATCGAGATCTTAAACTGTTCAGGTACAGAAAAAAAAGTTGATTTAAAATTTAATTTATTTTGGATAGTAAAAGTTGTATTAAAGCATTATTTTGTACGTAAAAATCATTTATTGAGACTACATAGTATAGCATTCTTTATGTAAAAAAGTGAGTCGCAAATATCACAAGAACCGGAGTGATAGTTGAAATTCTGGTATAAACTACGGAGTGGTAAGTTTAATTCCAAATTATTTTTGCCAGAATTCAGAAAGAGGCCGAAAATTACTGGAAACTGGGGAGGGTACGTTCCACTTCATTTCAGCCAGAAGAGGTGGGTTAGAAGTCAAGCCTCTCAGTAACTTGACCAAAAATATTATTCCTAAGATTTCTCTGTGACTAGTAAGGGTAGAAAGAGCAATAAACTTTAAACGATTAATGTAGGGTGGCAGGTTATACTGGGAATCCCAGCGAAACTCCCTAAAGGAAAAATTAGGAATTGTTTTTGAATAGACTCAATCTTATCTGAGTGTACTTGATGGCGCGGGTTCCAAACAATGGAACCATATTCTGGTGTTGACTTTACCAATATTGTGAAAAGAGTATTTATAATGTAGGGGTCACTGAATTCTTTTGACCAACGTTGTACAAACGCAAAAACACCCTTAGCTTTGTTGACTGTAACTTTGATATGAAGATTGAAGTACAGTTTTGGGTCCATTGTGATTCCTAGGTCAACAAAATTGAACATCAGTTCCAGGCTATCATTACAGATATCATAACAAGCCGGTTGAACCGCCCTTCGAGAAAAGCACATTACTTTATATTTTTTAAGTTTTAGTGGCATATCATATATAAATGAATAACGCTCGAAGAAGTATTTTTAAAAAGACCTCGTTGCGTTCTGTCGCGTAGGTAAGAATATATCCAACGAAGAAGATTAGGTTGAAAATCAAAAAGATCGAGTTTATGGATAAGTAAGGAGTAATTTACTCTGTCGAATGCTTTACTAAAATCGGTGTATATAATATCGGTATGCAAAATTTCTCTAAATCCGTTTGATACATGAGTTGTAAACTCAAATAAGTTTGTAATAGTCGGTTTTCCTTTAAAGAAATCAGAAAGGGAAATTGGAGCGGATATGGTATACGTATTATGGCCGCTGTGGTCGAGTGGGTAGCGGTGCGTGTTATAGCTCAATATGCCGCTGAGTTTGAAGTTCGAATCTCAGGCGGGGCAAGTAAAAACTTAATCATAGAAAAAGTTGTTTTATAATAAATAGCGGTCACCACTCGGCAGGCAATGTCAAACCTCCGAGGACATTTTTGTCATAAAAAAGCTTCTCATAAAATACATCTGACATTCGGAGCCGGCATAAAACTGTAGGTCCCTCCATTTGTGGTAGGATATAACGACGCACACCACAAATGGTAGGAGAAGCTTGGTCAAACACTGAGATATATAGTGTAAGCGCCAAATTATTATATTATTATGGAATACATTAAACGGCTAACAACAATAGCTTCAAATATTAAAGATTAATAAGCTTAATTGTTTGAAGCTGTGTCATAAGTTTTGTTCAAGTTTTTCAGGAGTGTCTTCCACAGGCTTACTTTTGATTCGATTGCGTTTGGTTTTTTTTGCCAGGATCGGATGTTTGAACATCTAAGCACTTAAATAATTTAAACGTATTTTCATATGTTTGGATTTACCAGTAAGTGCAAAGAGGTCTCTACCGATTTCAAAAAACCAATTTCATGTTTGCCTAAAAAAATTAGAAATATCCATTTTACAATTGTCGAAAATGCACGACATAATTAAACAAAATTTAGCTAATAATTAGATGCAATGTGTTGATAAAACAAAACGAACAGGTTCGAAAAAATATCAGTTTTGTATACAATGTTTGCAGTTTGAGAGATATCTATAGTTTTAGAATCACGGTATTATACACCCAAAATTCCAAACATAAGCAGCTGTTTCAAGTATGTAGGAATATAGTAATATAAAAGAATAAAGAAAAATGCGCACAAACAAAAACCAATACACAAAGTTAAAAGCAAATAAGCAACAAAAACAATGTTAAGCAACTAATGACTCGGCAAAAGATGTACTGAGATATTAAACTAAAATAAGTAAAATTTATACAAAAACACTCAACCAATATCGTAAACTAACTTGATGAATTATACTTCAAATAATCAAAAAAATATTAAATAAAAATATGAGCACAGCAAAGACACTAAGAGACTAAACAGCTTGACGTTTGGAAATGGATCGCCACTCGGCAGGCGATAACAAACTTTCGAGGGTATTTATGCCAAGAAAAAGCTTCTCATAAAATACGAACACCACAAATGGTAGGAGAAGTAGGCCTAACACTGAGCTATGTATATAGTGTAAGCGGCAAATTATTACACTTTGCAACATCAAAAAAAATCACCGTCTATAATATATAAATAACGGTAATCTTACTTTATTTACTTTTCGTTACACTTAGTTGAGGGTAGCTATAAAATTATATCATTGGTGCGTACAAAAGTCATCAAAACATTTGCGTGTTTGTGTCAATTCTCCTAGCTTATCTTTTTACGTTTGTGGTCACTTTACTCTTAAAAGTGAAAGAAAAGCCAATTTTGTTGTATTTGTTTGAAAAATGTTATTAAGCTTATTTCAGCCATTAGAAATCAAGACAAATCATGGGTGCCGAAAGTGTCTTGTTTAAAATGTTATAATTATTTAACGGGTTGGTACGAGGGTTATATTAAACAGATGCCTTATGATGTACAAATGCAGTAGCGTGAACCCAAAAATCACGTAGACGACTTTTACTTCTGTTTAACAACTGTGAAAGGTTTTTCAAAAAAATCAAAACACTCGGTGAAGTATGCTACTGCATCATCAGTGTCAAGCTCGCTACCACATTCTCCAGACATTCCAGTACCGGAAAGAATTTGTATTTCGTAAAGTTTATCGAGTCCGATTGAAGAAGAAGTGAAGAAGTATTTATTTGTATTTAATTTCACTAACGGATATCAATGCAATGATAGTGCTTTGCCTAGCAACAATCCTCCAAAATAACAACAAACCAACCAACCAAAAGTGAATTCTAAGTAACGAAACTACCAATTTTGGTTCAATTAGATCAAAACAGCAAAACTGGATGCACACCATCATAATGTTGTTTAAATGGAGGCAATTTTTTTGTTGCCTGTCATACATTCGCACTTATTCACACACATTTTTTCTTGTCTCGTCACTTGCTTGTTTTATAACATTATTTTCTTGTTCAACATGCTTGAGGTATTTCAAGCTAAACCAGAAAATAAATTAAAAAAACTGGCTTTGTGTAGGTTTTAAACTTAACAGACGTATTTGCTTGCACTAGGCAACAAAAGCGCTCATTCGCTTGGCGAGGGCATTTTTCTACTAAAGGCAATGAAATAAAATGAAATTCCAGAGAAGGGAAATTTAGCATGAGTATGATAAAAAATCAAACGTTGGGGGAAATGATCATCATCACTTATTACACATAATTACAATTTATGGGCATGCTTACATTTGAGTGTCGGAACTTATTCGTGGGTAGCTAGCTTTTCTAATGAACCTCTCCTACTACGCCATGCGTTGCTAGTTTCTAATATGCAAGTACCTGTAGCCGCGTTCTTTTACAGTCAAGGGACAAATTTAACATTGCTTAAAACTCTTTAACAGAAATAATGATAAGTCTAAGTATATACAACAAGTAAGTAAAGCTTAATTTGAACGAAACCAAATTTTATATACCCTCGCGATGTATTTTTTTTAAGGGCGCTGCAACGCCCCTTTATCAAAACTTTATATAAACCCAGTTTCAAATTGCTGCAAATATTAAATTTTTCCCAATTTGTACCAAAAATACCGAAACAACGAAGGTTTTTTATTTTTCAAAATTTCCTTTATATGGAAGGTGGCGTGGTTGTAGTCCCATTTCATACATTTTTGACGATAATACCAGTGATATCAAAGACAACATGTTCACGAAATTAAGTGGCGATACCTAAAACCGTTATTGAGGCGTGAAAGTCCAGTTTCTTTATTTGAAAATCGCTCCAAATATCAAATTATACTAAATTTGTTCTAATACATACCGTGTCCACGGACAGACAGACGAGCATACAGTCAGGGCTAAATCAATTCCTCTTTTCATTTAGTAAACGTATGTATGTTCATATCTATCTGAAGTACGTTTCGGTACAAAAGACATAACTTGATAATATGTATTTCAGAAAATAGGTGTTATGGATTAAATTTCGTTCAAATGATTAAGATCAGTTACAAATGTTCAGTGATACAATTCTTAAATAATCAAGGTAGTTAATATATTAATAAATCAATAAAAACGTTGTTAACCTGTATGAGAGTAATCGAAAAATTGTAATCATGAAATAAACATCGTTCTGAAGTAAGAGGCTGTTCCGGTGCCTTTTTATTTTTAACGAAAAATCTTAATTTATTTATATACTTAACATACTTTTGCCAGTGCTTTATCCAATCTTCGGTGCTCTGTTGATGAATATTTACATGTTTTTTTGATTCGCTTACAAAGGAATGCAACATTTATAATCCTACATTTATGTCTACACTCAAGTATATGCATACATACTCGTGCACACATATGTGTATGCTTATTATTGGTAATACATGTTTTCGGCTTAGAGTGTGTCTGCAGGTGAAATATTGCTACAACAAAATTATAGCATCATAATTTATGTTTACATTGAAATTACTCTAATGTTAGATACAAAAAAAATGCAGGGCAATATTATCGTATCTTCCAAAGTTCAGCTTTTTCAGTAGTCGAAGTCTTAAGAACATGTAACACGGGCATGTTACTTAAGACTTAAATATATGTACCTACATTTGTATTTATTTTCTTAGCAGTAGGAGTCTAAAATGAATGAAGTGGAACTACAAAATTAATGAAAAAGAAGTAGGAACAGTGCTGATTTCGGCTACGTTGCGCCTTCATTAATGGACAAAATTACGATTCCTTAGATATCCAAAGTTGTAGATCTCAAAATTCTCCATAAGAGGCTGTAAACTTTGCGATACATTGTGGCAAATGTTTTTTTAATTAATCCAACGTAAACTGGCAGTCATCACTACTAAATCATACTCAAAATTAATACGCGCGGATAGCTTCTGACACGTCATCAGAACGATCTTAAGCTAATTTCAAAAGCTATTCTTTAAATGTAAGTGTAGAAACTTTATGAATTTTACTACGAAGACCCTCCGCTTTCTTCTTCTCAGCCTCTACATCCGCTTCATCGCCACAAAATAAGCAGTATTTAAAAAAAGAAAAGCTGGATTCACTTACTCGGGTTGTAATACGAGTTGGACTTACTTTTGAAGTACTTGCCTGTTCATCCTCACGTTTTATTTTTGCTGCAGATATTTAACTTTTCCGGGTGTATGATTTTCTACGGGAATTTTAACGAACTTTTGACTTCTTAAATAATCAGTAAACTCATTACTTCTTGACACATGCATCGTTTAAAGTTAACATTCCACGACTAACCTCAACAGTATCAGTTTCAGTCAAAATTGCACATAAAGCAAAATTGTTACATGTTTTTTAAAATATGGGTCAGCACAAACTATGACAATAGACGCTTATAGTATAGTATATTCACTTGAACTGATCGTTTAACACTAAAGGAAGCAAGTACGTGAACGACACCACACGGACAATAGAATAGTCAGATCAGGTCAGGATAGAGGTGATTCTGTAAGGTACTGACTGTCTTTAAAGTGTATATTTTCTCAGAATAGTATAGTTTATACGTAATAGAGACACAAATAGGCATTTTTGCTTGATTAAGTACCTGAATATATATGTATATACGTGCATATTATGTAAGGCATTACTCCTACAAGCGCGCTTTCTCAGGAATGGTGGTTCTTAGAGAAGAAATCATAAGGACCATTTTTATATAGAGAGTTTCAAAATCTACAACTTTGATCCGAATTATCTTTTTGATAAAACTTACCGTTTTTAAGAAAAAACCAAAAAACCTAAAGTTTCCACCTTTGACCCCGAATAAGTTGTTTAGCACAAATGGGATCGATGGGAACTTTTGACACTTTATTTCTAATAGTTAACTTAAGGTCTCTACCAAGATTTAGCTTTGTCGGAACTTTTAATATTTGAATTGTCCAAATTGTCCGGATTATTATGGGTCCAGTTTTTAATTATGAATGCAACTTTTTCTAGTTCAGAAGAATGTAAAACAAAAACCTATTTGACAATTTAACGACATTTGAAATATTTTGCGAGTTATAGCTACTAAATTTTAACGAAATTTTATGGGTTTTGTGATGATCGACGAAAGCGATAGTGAACATTTTTTTAAACTGTTAGAAGTCATAACGTTTTTTCGATTTTAATTTTTAATTTTTCGACCTTTTAATATTTTAAATATTTTGCAGAAAAAAAATTTGCCAGAATGCAATGAGACGAAAGTTGTTCGCGTCTTCTGCTGACGCTCCTTATTCTTAACAGTAACTCATATACATACTGTACCTAGCCCTCATTTTCTCGGTTTTAAGGCATACATCGTCAACATTTTACTGTTGTTAGTTGCTTATTTTCTAATAATAACAAAATAAAAGTTTTGCCGTATTGTTGTAATTTTCATTTTAAAAAATGATTAATTTATGACATGATTAATGAAAATGGACATTTATTTGTTAAAAGGTATGTAAAAATATAAATAGACTAGCAAATACCCGTTATTTACATATCATAATTATTATAAAATATAGTTATTTACATTTCAGTTGTTGTAAACTTCAGTAAGAAGAACATTTTGCGTTTCATTTCCATTTCCGGGAATAAGAAAAGTTTGATTTGCTGAAGAACCGTTACGTGAAAGCGCCACATATAGTTGGCCATGGGTAAACACTTCGTTACGAAGATCAATGCCGACAACGTTGAAGGTTTGCCCTTGGGACTTATTGATGGTAATGGCAAAGCATGTCTTTACTGGAAACTGTACCCGTTTAAGCGTAAATGGAAAATCTGTTTGGATCATTGGTACTCTTGGAATCATCGTAATTTCACCCGTTGCAGGACCGGTTAAAATTTTTGCCACTATAAGGTTGGGGAAAAAACGTATGATTTGAAGACGCGTCCCATTCCACAACTCGGGAGGCTTAAGATTGCGTAAAAGGATTATAGGTGTACCAGTTTTAAGTTTCAGCTCATGTGGAGGCATACCAGAGGGATTTAAGGAGTTGAGAAACTTCACAAGGTAATGTACCACATCGTTGGGGTCAGTCACTGTATTTACAGACTTAAAGAGCTTGTATTCTATACTGCACCATTAATTTCTTCGGCTGCCGAATTTTTCGAAGTGATAATTGCACGTTCGCAAAGCCAAGTCGAATTCATAATTGGTGTGTTTGCCATGTTTGGATAAACATTAACAATAAGCTCGTCAATACTTCTAGGAAGGTTCCTACGATATCGGACATGGTAACATACCCATTGCGTGTTATAGTTGCGGCACCGTTGCCTATTTGTAGAAGGTACTGAGCAAATACATAATTTTCACTGAGATGCGCGCGCATGTTAACTGATAAATTCAGTTTTTTCAAGTATGGCCAAACTTCCGAAGCTTTTAAGTAAGCGTTAACGATATCAGCTCGTGTACCTCTCGGAACCACTGGCAGTATTTGCCTAAAATCGCCACTGAACACAAAAGTAACACCTCCCATTACTGCTTTAGATGATATCAAGTCTTTAAGGGTTGTTTTGACGGCATAAATATGAGATTTGTGGGACATCGTACACTCGTCCCATATAATCAGTGATGTATGTTGAAGAATTTTTGCAACGCCACTATTTTTTTTTATCATACATGTGCCGCTTTGTTCCGGTAAGATGCTGAGTGGTAGCTTGAAAGTAGAATGGGCAGTTCTCTCCCCTCACAAAAGCGTGACGGCAATTCGCTATTTTCGCTACGCACTTTAGCCAGAAGCAATGAAGTAATAAAAGTTTTACCCGTTCCCCCGGGTGCATCTATGAAGTAAACATTTTCTGTGTTTTGGTTTACGTTAGTTATAATTTCGTTATACATATATTAATCGCTGTTCTGAAATAAGTTTTGGTTCGTTCTCTTGTACAAAGCTATTAAGCTCAGAAATATTGTAGGTAGTTTCTCGTATGTAAGAAAGGTTGGCTAAATATGAACTAAATATGAAAAGACTCTGAGCCGTTTTTCTCCCAGTGAAAAAACTATATTTTCAAGAAGAGTAAGCCTTTCGTTATATATATCAGCATTAAAGTCAATTTTAGGATTATCACTTTGCTGCCTCGTGTTATGCAAAATATCATCGCATAAATTTGTTCGAAATATATTCCACAATTCTATTGGATCCGAAACTTCACAAATAATTTGTATTATTGCAAAAAGTTCTCTGATTTTGTGTGCGCTTGCAGAAATGGTTGCATCTGATCAAGTATTTTTCCAGTGCGTATCTTCCTCAAGCGCAAAAGCCGAAGATCAACAGTCGCTTACAGTAAATCAAAAAACATAGATTCTTCACGTAAAAAGCCTCCAAAACCGCATAAAAAAAGAAAAACGAAACAAATTATATCTTCAGTTTAACATATCTCATTATATTTAAAACTTAAAATACGAGTTTAAATAAAGGAACAAAATTGTATCCATATTCAATAAAAAAATTGTTTCATGAATTATGTAATTACAAGCAAAATGTAAATGGCGAATAAAGAATTAGAAAAAACCTCGTTATGATACTCATAACTCTCTATTGCTCAAATTCAAGTCTCAAAGTCTAGAGATTATTGCTTTTCCTCGCTTTCACGTTTTTTCCTTTTGTTTTTATTTTATGTCTTTGTGACCTGCTATCACCAGGTCACTATTTTGAGACTAGAGACTTCATTTTTAAACTAATGAATGCCAACTAGTCTAAAATTGTGACTTTTGCCTCTACTAAAGAATGAGACTGTTTACAGAATTCGGGTATACGTCTCTTTCACACAAAAGAAAGTGGTAACTCTAAAAAAGAAAAATCGCTAGAGCGAACATTTTTTTTTTAAACCTCGAGAAGCCCTAAGTGTGCATCAGTATTGCATTTCATTATTTGTTATTGCTTTAATTGTTAACTAGATCGCCAAATTGCTTTTTCACCTGTGAGAATTATTGCTAAATTCTCTTTAAAGCATCTCGCTTACGACTCGAATAAAGTCGCCGTTTAATCTTCCAAATGCAGAACACTTCATTTCAATCAATCACTGAAATGATTTTAGAAGAAGTGTTCATATATGTATACTATGAGTTACAATTTTTGAATGTCATGAAAGAGAAGCACTGTTTTTTTTTTTGTTTTTTATAATTCAATTTAATACATATGTAGTAAAAATGTTTTTTTTTTAATTAGGTTAATGTAAATTTACATATGCATTTATTAGAAAGTTGTGGTAAAAAATGATTACATAATTTTAAAATCTTTAAAAAATATATCATATATACAATGAACTAAAAAAGACGAACATGAATACAAGACTAACGTAAATTTTATTAAATCTCAGGTTCACGTTTAAGCAGTTGCATTAAAAATATGTTATTTTACTTCAAAGTTCATAATTATAAATAATCCAATAGAAAATACATAACTCAATATTAGCTTTGTTATTATGATACCAAAGATGTTGCCGCCGCGAAGTTTTCTGGCAAATAAAATTGTAGCTGTCAAAGCACCCATGGCCAGATGATCACCGGCAATATGTCAACTTCATTCAATTTGCTGTCTCGATTGGCAATATGCTTCAAAATTGCATAACATTTGAAAGGACCTTCTGGAGCGCAGAAGGACCTGTCTTCACTTGGTATGAGTATTTGGCGTAGCCTAGGGAAGGAGAGAGGGAAATGGCGAAGTTGTTTGGTCTCGGCCTAAGCCGACACGGTTGTAGAAATTGGTTGGTTCTTAGCGAATCTTCTTCACGGGCTAAACTTCTAGCGATGTAAAGGAATAAGGCAAAGCATCCGAAATGCTTCAAGGATGTATGAAAAATGGACATAAGGGTAGAAAAGTGATTTCCGTCGAGAACTTTAATCATTCATTGCATCAGTTATCTGTGATATATTTTAAGCAGAGGCATTAAGTCAGTTAACTGCCCAATCGTGGAAAAGCATCTAGCAAAGCAACCAGCTGTCGGACTTCAATTTCAGTAACTACAGAAAGTCTGCTTAAGGGGGTCGGATCATTTAAATCGAAAAAAATCAATTTTTTGTTTGCTTAATCTCATCCAAAACTATCTAAACTGTGTATGTGTAAAATATTAGCATTAATTTCAAAGTGGCTCAAAAGATATTTCAGGTAATAAATAGACAAGTGCGTCGACGAAAATTCTTCTTTCGTTGCACTTTATCAAAACTTTTAAGCGCGTTTTCTGAAAACCACGTTTTTGCAATTGGCGTGCACGATTGCGCGAAAACTATCTCACCTATCAATCTGATTCAACTTCTATTTTGTAAAGTATGGAAAACTGTTCTATGTGAACCAAAGATATGAATAATTATATTGCTTTCTGAGGTTCATATTGAGTAAACAAGTATACGAATTAACAAGATATTTATATTTACAGTTACAGTTAAGAATTTCGGACGTTACTTTGTACGTCAATGGACGGTATCAGCTGCGACACGTTCCACTGCAACATGGATTCCTCCTCCATTTTTCAAAATTTTTGTGTGGTTAAAAAACTTTCAGATATGTTATAAAATATTCTTATTAAACGAATTGTCTACAATGTTCGAAACATAAAAATTCAAAAAAGCGACTTTTTTCTGGTCTCTAAATGATCCGACCCCTTAAAGGAGAACAAAAAAACTTGCTTGCTGAAATATAACAAGTTAGTTTCGTATAAGTAGGCTTCTTTTACTATTGTATTTTATCTCTGAGCAGACAAGCCATGTACATACATTCTGCGATCCCCGAGAAAAAGTCTGGCGATAATCGAAATCTCCACATCGATGACTATGAAGTTCCAGTTGCATTAATTAAATCTTCATCGCTGACAAAGAGTGAAGGACCGAAAGTTTTATGAAGATTCTGAATACCAGATGGGTTTTATAAGAAGCTTTTTTTTGGATGAAATACACACTTGAAAGTTTGCCACTGCCTGCCGAGGCCGACCGCTATAAGAAAAAACGTTTCAGCCTGAGAGGGCGTTTTTTAGACGTGCGGTTTTCAATTAGGCAATATAATACTTTTCGGAGTTGGTCTTTTTGACAGCTGTTACTTGATTTATTATCCGGAACAACGTTTGCAAATCGTGTAAATTTATTACCGGTTCGGTTCCAGGGCCAGCGGCAGCCTATCGCGCGACGCATCGCAGTACAGTGCGCACCGAATACGCTATCGCTGCTGTGGATCAGAGTATCGAACAAGACCCGAATGAGTCAATCCGCCATTGCGCGCAACAATTGGAGCTGTGCCCATCCACTTTATGGAATATTTCCATTTCGTGCAAGAATTGAAGCCGAACGGCAATCAAGCGCGTCGCACGTTCGGTGAATGCGCCCAAAACTAGATGGCCACCGATCTCGTTACGGTAATAATCAAAATTGTTGCATTTGGAGTGATGATAATTCACAAGCCATTGTTGAGACGCCGTTACTTCCTAAAAAAATCACTGTTTTGTGTGCTCTATCGGCAGAGGGAATCATTGGTCCATATTTCTTTAATAATGAAGCCGGCCATATGGTAACAGTCAATGGGGAAGCCTATAGAGATATGATTAATAACTGTTTCGTACCTGAATTGGAGGATGTTGATGTGGACGACCTTTGGTTCCAACAATACCTCGCTACATGCCAAACAGCCAAAGAAACAATTAATTTATTGAAGGGAACTTTTGGTGAGCACATTACCTCGCGCCGTGGGCCTGTGGCATGTCCTCCAAGATCGGGCGAATTAACATAGCTGGGCTTTTCTTTGTGGGGTTATGTGAAGTCGCTTGTCTACGCAGATAAGCCCGGGATGATTGACGCCCGAATTGCTGCAAAAAGTGGTTGAAAATTGGGCCTCTCAGCTGGAATTTTTTTGAGGCAGCCGCGGTGGTCACTTGCCCGAAATCAGGTTTAAAACACAATGGCAACCCCTTATCCCTATAACAAAGCTTAATTCTTGGCCATAGCATTAAATTATATGCTTTTTATTTCTTCTTAAAAACCAAATTTCTAAAAAAACTCCTTTTACATATAAAATTAAGTATTTCCTGTTCCAATATTTTGGCTGTTAGCAGCGAAGCTTTAAAAAATTTGAGGTTTTGGAAACCAGAATTAGTAACTATAACGGAGCTAGTCATAAAATCCAACTTACAATCACCCGAAGGGA
This sequence comes from Philophylla caesio, assembly GCA_963971545.1. Lineage (NCBI taxonomy): Eukaryota > Metazoa > Arthropoda > Insecta > Diptera > Tephritidae > Philophylla > Philophylla caesio. The sequence continues at coordinate 65,260,084 of OZ020607.1, forward strand.
CATGTGCTTCTTTGTGTTAAGGTGGCTGCTGAGCGGTAAAATTCTTTTTTAAGGAACCAACACAAGGAAAGAAGAAAAACTTGTATTCCTTTCTGCAGAAGAAGTTAATAGCAACGGTTATGTAGATCATGTAAAAGTTCGTAGTCATGTACTTATGTACATATTTTCATTATGATATGGATAGAACACATCACAATTGATTAAACATAAATATTATATTATACATACATACATATATGTACATGTAGTTCTATCCTCTATATGATTGCATATATCGTTTAAGTAATATTTAAAATAAAATTTAAAAACTAATATTCACTAATATCTACATATGTACATAGATGATGAGACTGGGATCACAAATGAACAACAAACTATGTATAAGCCTGCAAGCTAGACAAAGCACAAACTTATCAAGAAACTGAATATAAATGCAATTTTTTTGGGACAAGCATTAGTTAGCATCTAGCTATAAGCAAAGTGTTAGCAAAACCAAGTATACTGTACCGCACGAACCTCCCTGCGGGAAAAATTGCGAGTAGATAATTTTAAATGTGTCCTCTTTGACGACACCCGTCGGACACTCAGCCTTAAAACCGCGATAAATTCGTTTGATTTCATCCTCCGTGAAACGTGTTGTACGACTGAGAGCACTTAAGGAGTCAGGACGATAACGGGCGGGTGTCTCAAATTCTTCCAATTCGGAATCTGGAATAAACGAAATAGAGCGAGAAAGAGAGATAAGCATAAAAGAAACATAATTGCATACATTTTTAATAAAAAATAAATCAGCACTTGAATTATAGTGAAAAATAAAGTAGAATTGGATACTTGTGTTATATCATATCAAGTGTGTAATTTTAAGTGGGTAAAAGGATTCGCCGAAAAAGTTCATATCCTGCTTACCCACTTAACTTGCACTGCATTTATAATGAACTTTATTTTATTTGTTATTATTTTGAGTGTTATCAGTGCCACCACTTTGTAAATACAATACCAGTTCAGTGTTTATCGTGTCAGCGCACCTCAAGAGCTTACAAAGTCAAGTGAAGCGCCTTTGTGTGGACATGTCTATGTATGAATGCATGCACACATATACTCGTATGTATGAATAAAATTCACTAATCCTTGTACTTGTACATACTGTCACTCAAATATATGACCAGGGGATCAATTCTCGTTCTGTGTAAACGTGAAGTGAAAAAAAACTTTTCATTTTCGTTTTCACAACTAATTTTCACTCCCTCTTTTCACGAACGCATATTTTGCGATTCTGGTTCTTGCTGTGAAAAAGGTGTTTCATTTCCACTGAACTCGTGAAACCTTTGCAACTTTGTTATTGAATTTTTTGTTTTAAATGTCAAAGACGAGTAAAACGTAAACATGTAATGTCGGGAATATTTATAGTTTTGCATTTGTTGGAAAGAACTCGAGATGAAAAAAGGTGTTATTACATATGTATACAATATTTTAAATTAGTTTATTGCAACAGAAGTAATTTGAGAGTACTAAGGCGCAGACTTCGCGATGGCCAAAATCCCTTTGAGATGACCGCCGACGAACATTTTATAGACTTGTATCGGTTTCCTAGGGCATTATGTTTTTAGCTAATTGATGAATTGATGCCATTTATGCCTAATTCGCAGCGGAGACAGCGCTTCTTTGCCACTGGTAGATTTCAACGGAGTGTTGGTCAAGACTCTTTATCTGCTTTATCCCAAACGTATGTTAGCAGATGCGTGCATGTAGTAGCTACTGCGCTAAATAGCATAGCTCATAGACATATAAAGTTTCCTAAACGTAAAGAATTCCCTGCGCTCAAAATAAAATGTATGGAAAAATATAAATTTCCTGGAATAATCGGCCTAATAGACGGTACACACATCAAAATGTCAGCCCCTAAAAGAGAAAATGAGTACGTTTACTATTGCCGGAAGGGGAACCACTCGAAGAATGTTATGATCATATGTGATGCGGATTACATCATATTATCTGCGAATAGTCAGTTTGGAGGTACTGCTCATGACGCTTTTGTATGGCGTCGGTCCGGTGCTTGCAGAGTAATGGAAGACCTTTACAATGCCGGTGAACGCGATTTTTGGCTTTTAGGTGACAGCGGCTATCCCCTGCGGGTCCATACATACATATATCTTTGTTAACAAAAGAAAAATGCTAATAAAAAAATTAAAAAATGTTTAATAGCCTTGGCTCATGACTCCAATTAGTGCAGCATCCTCTACAGCCGAAGAGCGTTATAACGTAGCTCATAAATCAACCCGAGCTGTTGTGGAAAGATGTATTGGCTTATTAAAAAGCAGTTTTCGCTGTTTGTCAAAAGAAAGGGCCCTCTTTTACAAACCACTGAAAGCCGGGATCATAATTAACGCTTGCTAAGTTCTACATAATTATTTGCTACGGGCTAGAGTGCCATTTGATCAAACCTATGCTGAAGACTGGGACGAAAGTGAGAAATTCGTTAGGTCCCCTTCAGATATTTCAAATCGTGATATTTTTACAATTGCGAAAAGGCAACGATTGCAAATTGTTCAGAACGCTTTTACTAATAACACTCAAATTTGAATATGTCCAACAATTTTTATTGTTTATATCATCTCTTGAATACATACATACATATATATAAAAGTAATAAAGGTACTTAAATTTTCTTAAACTAAAAAAAAATATAAAAAGCACTTCACCTTTTCTTAAAAAATAAAGTTCAGGCGTTCTTAAAAGTTAAATTATAAAAAAGTTATGAGGAAAATTCAGTTTTTCTTAAATATTAAAAACTAAAGGAAAAATATATACTTATTATTATTAGGAAAATTCAGTTTTTCTTAAATATTAAAAACTAAAGGAAAAATGCATACTTATTATTATCAGAAAAATTCAGTTTTTCTTAATCACTAAAAACGAAATTAAAAATTTATACTTATTGCCTTAAATTATTCAATAAATCTTTTAAATTTTCGGCTATTCTTAAATTTATTTGTGCACTTTCTCGGATTGCCTCTGTTTGCTCCTTCGTCGTTGCAATACTCTCACGCGTAAGTCGATAAGCGATCTTCAGTTCTTTCAACTTAGCCTCTTCCAATTTAAAAAACTTTTTCATTTCGGGTTTTTCTGTCATAGCCCTTCTTTTGCCCCTCTCGGGTGTGGTATTGTTCTTACAGTCGCTGCAGCACTAGAGCAACTAAGTCTTAGGTTGACGACAGAGTACACGCTATAAGCGGAGCGAAGCAGTAAAGCTATATCGTGCTATAAATAGCATCTAGTATTTTCTTATGTGTTTGCTTGACGCATGTCAGAGTGTAAGCGAAGAGCAAAGTGTATTCATGCTATAAATGAAGCGTGAAGCTACTCGCTAAACTCGCTTGAATTTTTTCTATTCTTTTTGTTTTCTGTCATTTTAACAGCTGTTTCGCGCTTAAATTATAGCGCGCTCCGCTTATAGCGTGTACTCTGTCGTCAACCTTACAATTTCAATTGCTATATCTGCAGCGCTTTCTTCCTGTTGCCATTCGACTGCAACCTCCTCTAAACTTTCCACCACGTACTCCTCGCTCTCTTGACGGTGCTCATTAATTGATATATGTAGGTATAAAACCCACTTCCAGCGTTCCATCTCCATCTATCGCTAGTGGTGTAGTTATTTTTATAACACGCTCTTCTAGCCGCGATAACGCTTTAGCTCGGGAGAGTCCATTTATCCAACTCCTCTACAATAACTCAAATAAAATAATTCTAATATATGTATATGTATGTATATATACTTTAGGTCGCTCCAATATTTGCGCCATTTTGGGCTATCCTTTTGGGTACCTCCAAGGGCATTAAGGTTCGCCGCGAGTTCTTTCCACCTTTCTTCTCGCAATTTGGCAACATCTGCCTTCACGAATCTAAAAAAAATATATTCATATATTAAATATTAAATTACTTTTATTGCAATGTTAACATACTTATCATTTGCCACGTTTAAATTATTTTCTAAAAAATTTATAAGAAACTGTTTTTGATTTGCGCTGGCACGCTTCCTCTGGCTGCTTTGTTCATCTTGTTTTCACGAAAAAATTGTATGTGTATACTTTTTTATCATATGAAAAGATTTTGACAGTTGTTTTCAGTTTTTTACAAAACACGAATCGACAGTGATGTGAAAACGTGAAAAGTTTCGTTTCGTTCCACCTTTTTTTCATATGAAAACAGTTTGACATTTCTTTTCATTTTATCACCGAACGCGAATCGGAAGTGTTGTGAAAAGGTGAAAACCCTTTTCATTTCACCGTTTCACAGAACAAGAATTGACCCCCAGATGGTGATTTTTTTGCAAAATGCCAATTGCTCTGCTTGGCCAATTTTTGTGATGAATTTTATTGAATAACAGTTGATAATTCATTAAAAATAGCATGAATTGAAGTTTCAAACTTAACAAAAGATTTATGAAACTAATCATCGAATTTGCGTAAAATGTTGACCTTTATATTTAGAAACTGAGTTTTCAAAAATCGTTAAAAATCAATGCGAAGGTTGAGCCACTTAAAATATGCATTTATTATGTTAATATAATAAGGAGTACGAAATTTTAATTTTAATAATAAATTTTATAAAGCTTAAAACTTCAATTCACGCGAATCTGTTTTATTATGAGCTATGTTTATTTTTTAACATAGGACACATTTTTGCTATGACAGCAAAAGCACAATGTGGTAATATTTGAGTTACTGTATATATGTAGGTGATAAAGACAAACTCGAGAAGACAAGTCATTGTACTATTTACTTGTTTTAGTGTGCTTTGAAATGAAAAGGAACGTATTGTATGTACGTGTGTATGTATTTTCGTTTATCTCATTGGCTAGCTCGCTTTATTTGCTTTTCATTTATACGGATTTTTTCTATATCACACCATACCCAACATTTTTTTCTATTTCTTATCCATTAAACTCACCATTTTGATTTTTTTTCCCCTGAGGTTATAAGAAAAGTGAAAGGACTGTCATGTATGTTCTTTATTTTTCACTCTCACTGTACATATTTACGCTTCACTAACTCTATTGTGTTGTAGTTTTGCCTTTTCAGGCTCTTAGAATTTTGTGTTCATGGAAAAGTGTGTATTATTTAGTTGAAGTAGTACGCTGAAGATGCCTAATGGCAAATGTGAAGCATCGTTGTGATATTTTCTTGAGAAGAATCCTTTGGGTACTCGGTGGTTTATAAGTAAGTGCTTAGACAGGGGCTGTTTAAATTACAGCATTTCCTTAAAGACTACAAATGTATCACTAGTAGCATGTAAAAAAATGCTGGTATGGATATTTCGAGCTTTTTTCTATGTTTTATTTATTCCGTTTCATATTTGACCTTTATGGAAGATTAGGTTCTTATGCATGAAAATTATTCAGCCTCTTAATTTGATTTTAATTTTTGTTATATCTCCCAAATAAAACAAAGAATGGAAGAAACATAAATAGTCATAGAAGAAAACTTGCGCGATGCAAAGTTACAAATCTTATTTGCTTAGCATGAAACTTACAAGAATTTTCAATTTGCATTTAAAACATCAAAGTTTTTGATTAGAACTTTTAAAAGGATTTGGGAATATCTACATTTATTTATTTATTTATAACAATTCAGCTTACAATATTAAGATTAAGCTTTACAACTTGGCCTTAAGCTTAATTTTGTGCGCAATTGTATACATGTACGTATATGAGTTAACTTAGGGTAAGTTAATACCACCCAAGCTGCTTGACACATGACTCGCCGTCATATACCAAACACTCCAAGCCGATACGTCAGAACCACCCAAGAGGACAACATAAATTAAAACCCAAAACCAACCACTTCTACAAGACGTCGTAAATTAGCCACTCACAATAGACCCGCATTCCAGAGAATCAAATAACGCATTCATATTCCGTTATTCGAATTCCAGAGAATCAAATAACGCATTCATATTCCGTTATTCGATTACTAATTACAAACTGGCTACACCAAGTTGACCCACTTCAAATTAATGGTCAACCCGAGGAAAAGCCAATACAGCACATGTTGCCCGAAATATGATTACCCATCATAATTCGGCCGCACCAACAAACGCACAACAAGCCGATCGTGCAAAGTGGCGCACAGCTAGACCGGAAACCCGAGAACGATCGACCCAGCACAACTGCACTTGAACCAAATGCAATTGTGTAAACATGACCCGCGCAACAAACAAACATGTGGGCCACAGACGGAGTCAGCATAACGGCGACCGAATTAATGCCGTAAACATTACAAGCGCAGCAACTTACAATGTCAACATGCAGTTGCAGAGCAGCAGAACGCAGACGCACCAGAATGCAGTCGCGACGCAGGCTTAGTTTAGTATAAATATTGTAAAAATTGTAACTTAATTTGAATCTTTAACCCAGATTCAATAAAAGCGGTTGCTGTGTCCTAATCAGCCCGCAATAAAACTCTTGTTTTACTTAACTGGCGCCCGAGCAAAAGTCTCGAGCCACGCGAGTTTAAAAAAATCCTGAAAACGCCAAGTAAGGACTCGCGCGCGCCCGAGTGAAAGTGTTAAATCGTGAATGTGAAAAGCCTGAAAATAAAAAGTAAGGCATCGCGATTACCAAACTATAAAAAAAAAAAAAAAAAAAAAAAAAAAAAAAAAAAACAATTAAACCTGAACATAAAAAGTAAGGTACCGTGATATAACGACGCGAAGTGTTCGTGAGTGATATATATCGCAATTATATCGACTAGGCCCCTTAGTAGCTAAGGCAAACCGGTGGTATTTTATGTACCAGCCTACGATATATAAAAAAGTAACAAAAACTATCGAGAAAACATTTAAAAAAAATATATACTCCTTAAAAAGGAAACAGTGAAAGAAAAAAAATATCAGACTTTAAAAACAAAAAACTCTAAGAATAAAAAACTATCGAGAAAATATAATAAACATTTGAAAAATATATACTCCTTAAAAAGGAAACAGTGAAAGAAAAAAAAAAACAACACCACCTTTAGCCAGCGATTACAGTCATTACCAGCCAGAAGTCATACCAACGCCAACAGCAGCTTCAACACCAGCGGTAACCAAACGCAGCTACACCAAACACAGAAGTAGAGTAAGAAATTAATATTAAGCACATATATAAAATCTCTGTTCATTAATTTTAAATACCCTACTAACAACCCCATAAAGCTAAATGGACGCGTTACCAGTCGACTTTGACTACGAGGGACTAGACAAAATCATAGAACAGGTAGAAATAGATTGTGAGCTAGACAGAAATAAACCTCCCACATTTGCAGGCATAAGTAACGAAGAAAAGGCTAGGGCTATGCAACTTATATTCAATATCATAGGGGAAAATAGAGTAGCTACACATCTCGATTTTGACAATAGGGATAATATTGAAGAAGAAACGATTAGACTGATCCACGCGGCTGAAAGAAAGTCGAAAAGACAGAACAAATAAATATTGCATGTAAAAGCAAAAACAAATTGTTACAAAATTTAAATAAGGAAAATGAGAAAATAATTTAAGTAATAAATACGGTTTAAATTATATTTTGAAATTGCAAATTTATAAATAAAAAAAAGAGAAAAAAAATAATAACAAATTTGTGTTGAAAACATTTTTTCTAATTTAAAGAGGACATTGCAATTCAATTAAAATGTCAAACCCAAGTAATCTAATTAGGCCTGCATTGCTTAATCAGGATGACCAGCCTCCTCAAGCACCAGAAAATGCGCAATTAAGCATGAGTGACTTGACGAGTTTAATTTCCCAAATTGCAGCTAATGTCCTTAGACAACAAGGACCGCAGGTAATTCAAAATGTCCTGAATCCAAATGCTAGTTTGGCTACGGCGGTAGACCAAATAATCGAGGAAGGACACAGGCAAGACCTGAGTGGATTAGATAGAATACCAGACGTTGTGAAATGTCTAAAAGAATTTTCCGGAAAACCAGGAGAATTTAATTCTTGGAAAAAAAGTGTCGATCGCATGTTTGACACTATATGAGCCATTAAAAGGAACACCCAAATACTATGGTATGCTGAGCATAGTAAGGAACAAGATTACCGGTGAGGCCGATACGGCGCTGGAGTCCTACAATACACCATTAGATTGGTCAGCAATAACTAAATGCCTATCGATGCATTATGCCGATAAACGTGATTTGTCAACCTTGGAGTACCAAATGACTACATTGGTACAAGGCACTAAATCGATAGCCGAGTTCTACCAACAGGTGTATAAACACCTCTCATTAATTTTAAATAAATTAGGTTGCGAAGGCATGAGCAACGAAACATTGCATATATTAACGCAATCTTACCGAAATAAAGCGTTAGATACTTTTATAAGAGGGTTAAATGGAGATTTGCCAAGACTATTAGGAATGAAAGAGCCAGCAGATTTACCTCAAGCATTTCACCTGTGCCAAAAATTGGACAACCAAAACTTTCGGACAAATCATGCCAACAACATAAGGCAATCGTACCAAAAACCCCATAATGCTACAAAAAAATACAGCTCACAAGGTAAACCACAAGCATTTTACCCCCAGTTAGCGCACAACGCACAAACAAACCAGTCTAATTGGCAAAATAGGAGCGCACGTTTCGAAAATACAAACGCTCCACCTAGGCCAGCAAAGCCACAACCACGACCAGAACCCATGGAGGTTGACCAAACCATGCATTCACGAAAAGTGAACTACATGAATAAACCAGCGCAAACCCAGTACCAAGGGAAAAGACCTTTAGAGGCTCCCAATCAACAGGTCAGCAAAGCGCAAAGAACTTTCCACATATCGGAGCAAAAGGAAAGCGATTATGTAGAAGATGAACCAAAATCGGATGTTTATTTTTTAGCCTAATGAGCTCTTCGCTCCCTTACTTTGAGGCTAGGGCGGAGAGAGGCAAAATACTAAGATTCTTAGTAGACACAGGATCTAGTAAAAACTATATTCAACCATGCTTGGTAAAAAGAAGCATTAAAAATAAGCAGCCATTCCACGCCAAATCAGTGGCAGGCGATATAAAAATTGAGGAACATACATATTTGAAATTGTTTAACCTCGATGATGAACTCAAATTCTATTTGATGTCATCCTTGAAAACCTTTGACGGGATCTTAGGCAACGACACGTTAAGAAGTCTTGGAGCCATCGTGCACACAAGCGAAAACTTTATAACGTTTAAAAATGGGAAAACAATTAAGCTTAAACAGCAGCCCTCACAGTCTGTAAATACCATTCAGATAAAGGACGAACACCTATCATCGCAACAAAAGATTGATATGAGTAGAGTAGTTCAAACATGTCCAAATTTATTCTCAGAACCAAATGAGAAATTAACATATACGACAAGAGTCGTAGGAGAAATAAGGACGGTAACAGATACCGCCGTTTACTCCAAACGATATCCATATCCAGCATCTCTCAAACCAGAGGTGGAGAGACAGGTAAAAGACCTGCTAGCTGATGGAATTATAAGACCGTCTAGGTCGCCCTACAATTCACCAGTATGGATTGTTCCGAAAAAATCGGACTCGGAGGGAAATAAACAATACCGTATGGTAATAGACTATCGAAAGCTGAATTCGGTAACGACAGCTGATAGGTACCCAATACCTGAAATATCCGAAGTAATTTCTAACTTAGGAGAAAACAAATTTTTTTCAGTATTAGACTTGAAAAGTGGTTTTCATCAGATTCCTCTAAAGGAATCTGATATTGAGAAAACTGCCTTTTCAATAAACAATGGCAAATACGAATTTACCCGTTTGCCATTTGGGTTGAAAAATGCACCCTCAATCTTTCAGCGAGCGCTCGATGACATATTGCACGAGTGCATCGGAAAATATGCTTACGTTTATATCGATGATATAATAATCTTTAGTAAGACAGAAGAAGAGCACCTCGAACACATCGAAAAAATTTTTAAAATATTAGAAGATGCAAACATGAAGGTTCAACTGGACAAATGTCATTTTTTTAAACAAGAGGTTGAATTTTTGGGATTTGTTATATCACCATCTGGTATTAAAACCAACCCTGCGAAAGTGCAGGCAATAGCGACTTTCCCACAACCAAAAACTTTGAAAGAACTTCACAGCTTCTTAGGTATGTCTGGATACAACCGAAAGTTTATTAAAGATTATGCAAAATTGGCAAAACCGCTGACATCTCTTCTAAGAGGGGAAGAGGGTCGAATATCAAAACATAAATCTTCAAGAGTAAGGATTAACTTGGACAAAGATGCAATAGAAGCCTTCAGTTGCATAAAACGCTCACTCATTTCCAGAGACGTTATTCTTGCATATCCTGATTACAAGAAACAATTCGAGTTAGCAACAGACGCCTCCAATTTCGCTATAGGAGCCGTACTATCTCAGGAGTCAAAACCATTAGCATTCATTTCCCGCACATTAAGCAGAGCAGAAGAACATTACGCGGCTAACGAAAAAGAAATGTTAGCCATAATATGGGCTTTGGATTCCTTCAGAAATTTCCTTTACGGGGCAGCTAAAGTGCAAATATTCACTGACCACCAGCCACTTACGTATGCCTTAAGCAACAAAAATAATAACGCTAAAATGAAAAGATGGAAAGCAGCTCTAGAGGAATACTCGTACGAGCTATGCTACAAACCAGGAAGACAAAATGTCGTAGCTGACGCATTGTCCAGGATGCCAATCGAAGAGTCCCAAAGTAACTCTCTGTCAATAGCAACAAATTCTGATGAAAGTTCATCACATAACTTGATATACAGTGTCGAAACACCGATTAACGCATTTAAAAACCAAATTTTTTTAAATAGGAATACAACACAAAATTACGAATTTAATATAGTATTCCCCACTTACCATCGACACATTGTAACGGAAACAGGTTACTCCCAACAGAATCTCGTCCAGATTCTAAAAAAATTTTTAAACCCTTCTGTAATAAACTGTATCAAATCAGAAGAAGACGTAATGGGAATAATACAAGAAATATATCCCCTGCATTTCAGCAAATACAAAGTTAGATTTTCTAGCATACAGGTTAAGGATGTGACCAATTGGCAGGAACAGCAAAATCTCATAATAAGAGAACATAATAGAGCGCACAGAAACACTCAGGAAAACAAAATCCAACTTTTAAGGAAATATTACTTTCCAGCAATGTCAAGTAAAATAAAAAAAATTATTAAAACTTGTATTATATGTAAAGAAAACAAGTATGACCGACATCCGGCAAAACCAAAAATTCAGGCAACGCCTATTCCGAAATTCCCAGGCCAAATACTACATATTGATATACTTCACATGGGAAAACAACTAATTTTAACTGCAGTGGATAAATTATCCAAATATGCGGTTGCAAAGCTAATCAAATCTAAAGCAGCCGAGGATATAAGACAACCTTTGAGAGATATTCTTTTTTCTTTGGTACCAGAAACTGTAGTTATGGACAACGAAAAGTCATTTAGATCAGACACAATTAATTACATGATGGAAAACGAATTCGGGATAGAAATTCACAGAACAGCTCCATATACAAGTTGTTCTAATGGCCAAGTGGAACGGTTTCATTCAACATTACAGGAAATCATGCGATGTATCCAGAGTGATAAAACCCACCAATCTTTCAACGAACTTTTGGAAAGATCGGTCAAGGAGTATAATCACTCTGTGCATTCCACAACAAAAGAAAAACCGGTTGAATCATTCTTTGGGAGAAGAGTCAATAGCGACCCCAAATTATTAAATAAGCATAGGTTGCAAATCTCAAACAAAATTAGGGATAAGCAAATAAATGATCTAAATTACCATAATAAGAATAGAGTAGCATTAAAGCAATATGCTATAGGAGAAATAATATTTGTTAAGATAAATAAAAGATTAGGGAATAAACTAACACCTAGATATAAAAAGGAGGTAGTGTCACAAAATTATAATACTACAATTAAAACACAATCAGGGAGAATAGTACACAAAAATAATATTGAACAGAGTTAAAATCAATTTTTTTTCCTTCTCTTTAGGGAAATTCAAAATATTCAGAATGACGGCACATATATTTATCCTGTTATCGTCATTGTTAGCCATTTCTGCACAACAAATCGACATACAGGACCTAACAAATAACAACGGATACATACCTATTAAAACAGGAGAACGAAAGACTATCAGCCACTTTAATAAAGTTATTCACTTTATAAATTTAACAGCTTATGACAAAACGACTTCACTGATCACAAATAATATTGAAGCCTTAACATCGACAAACTTAGAGGACAAACAGTTACTGAATACGGTAAACAAAAACTTTTTGTTACTCAAAGCAAAAATAAATTATTTATACCCTCATACAAAGACGAAACGAGGTTTAGCAAACATTTTAGGTAAAGGACTAAAATACATAGCAGGTACTATGGACAGTGATGACGAACAGCAAATAACCGATACATTAAAACTAATGCAAAATAATGAAAAGAAAACAGTATACCATGTAAACAATCAAATTTTTATAAATAAATTTTTAACGGACCAAATTAACAACATTACTAGGCACATTAATAGACAGCAAACCTTAATTCAAAATTATGTAAACATATTTAGGGAAACGACTCAAAATAGAATAAAAACCATAGAGGACGAATTAGAATTCATGAGACATTTATATCAAATCAATAATGATATTTTGCTTTTACAAAACCATATTAACGATTTAGGACAAGTAATATTTTCAAGTAAACTAGGTATAATTCCCACAGACATATTAACGCAGACTGAACTTGACCTTATTAATGACTTTGACATGTATAACAGTATACAGGTAGCAGTAGTTTTTTATAATGACGATATTATTATAACCTTACTAATACCCCAATTTTCCTCCAATATCCTATCCAAAATTATTTTTGAACCCATTCCCAACCAAAAAAATGTATCATTAGTATTAGATGAATATGAAATATTAGTAGACGAAAATAATAATTTGTACAATAAAAATGTAAAGGATAACTTGGAAAAGAATGTAATCAAACTAGAAAACAACTGTTTAGAAAACATTATTAAATTTAAAGAAGCCAACTGTAATTTAAAACCACTAATAAAAGCAGAAATTAAAGAAGTATTACCAGGAACATTAATATTCAAAAATTTCAATCTGAATATATCTCACAATTGTAATAAATTAAAAATTAAACAAACAGGAACATTTTTAATCAAATTTGAAAATTGTAAAGTAACAGCCAATAACAAAACTTTTGAAAATATTAAAATTAAAATGTATGATTCATTTGTACTTCCTAATAGAATCACAAAAATCAAAGAAAATGATAATACTTCACAAACAGAACTAAAATTAGAAAAATTGTACTTAAAACAAATTAACCAACAAGAACACATTGAGCTTTTCTATAAAAATAATAAAAGTGTTCATTTAATTAGTTTAAGTTCAGATTTATTAATTGTAATATATATTTTTGTAATTACTTTTATATTAATATTTGCTAATAAATATAAAAAAAAATTATATATATCGCCTGAACTGCAATCTTCGAGTCAAGTTACTGCAAAAGCAACAGAAGGTCCATTTCTTCAACTAACATCAATGGCATAACTCATCCACAACAATAATACCGATTGAGGACAATCGATTTAAGAGGGGAAGAGTTAACTTAGGGTAAGTTAATACCACCCAAGCTGCTTGACACATGACTCGCCGTCATATACCAAACACTCCAAGCCGATACGTCAGAACCACCCAAGAGGACAACATAAATTAAAACCCAAAACCAACCACTTCTACAAGACGTCGTAAATTAGCCACTCACAATAGACCCGCATTCCAGAGAATCAAATAACGCATTCATATTCCGTTATTCGAATTCCAGAGAATCAAATAACGCATTCATATTCCGTTATTCGATTACTAATTACAAACTGGCTACACCAAGTTGACCCACTTCAAATTAATGGTCAACCCGAGGAAAAGCCAATACAGCACATGTTGCCCGAAATATGATTACCCATCATAATTCGGCCGCACCAACAAACGCACAACAAGCCGATCGTGCAAAGTGGCGCACAGCTAGACCGGAAACCCGAGAACGATCGACCCAGCACAACTGCACTTGAACCAAATGCAATTGTGTAAACATGACCCGCGCAACAAACAAACATGTGGGCCACAGACGGAGTCAGCATAACGGCGACCGAATTAATGCTGTAAACATTACAAGCGCAGCAACTTACAATGTCAACATGCAGTTGCAGAGCAGCAGAACGCAGACGCACCAGAATGCAGTCGCGACGCAGGCTTAGTTTAGTATAAATATTGTAAAAATTGTAACTTAATTTGAATCTTTAACCCAGATTCAATAAAAGCGGTTGCTGTGTCCTAATCAGCCCGCAATAAAACTCTTGTTTTACTTAACTTATGTTGTATATGTGTGTATGTTTATTTACACTTCATTATAATTATTTATTTGTGTGTGTTAAATATTCCTGATTTTCTTGTATATATGTGCTTTGTATTATATTCCTTAGATCTAACTCGCCAACGCTTTTGTGTATATATATTTCCATTTATTTTAATTATTCGTCTCAAGTCAATAAAAACTTCAGTCACTTTTTGATTTTATTTTGAATTTTGTTCTTGTGAACTCTTTTTAAGGCTCATAACATATTCATTTTATAAAAATATCCATTTAATTTCAATAATTTTGCTTTTATGGCGATAAGATATTTCAATATTAAGCAAATTTGTATACTAAAATTGTATAAACAAGACCAAATAAAACAAATATTTTTAAAGGTTTAAGTTTAATATTTTTTAGTCTTGTGTAAGTCCTAATACTCGAGCGCACTTGAACACAAGGGTATATTAACTTCGTTCGCATAACGGTTGTTTGTAACAGTGAAATATAATCAAAATATTCCTATGCAGACATATATATACCAAAATGATGAGAATGAAAAGAGGGTTCGATTTAGCACTGAATGTATGTCCGTCCGTCCGTCTGTCCGTGGTTACAATAACTTGAGTAAAAATTGAGAAATCTTAACGAAATATACATAAATTGATCTTTGGCCAGGGTAGGTTGGTATTGAAAATGGTCAAGATCGGCCAATAACCTCGGCCACCTACCATATTACGGAAGTTCTGAAAAATGCAAAAACTCCGTTTTTTCGGTATCTATTACAGAAAATTGAGTGAAATTTGGTACATGGAGCGATTTTAGACTAAAAAATTAAGTACTTACGAAATTTTGAAAAATAGGCGGCAACTTATGCAAAACTTTCCGCATCATAATATCAGTGTTAGGTATCGTCAAAAGATTTGGTGGACATATTGTGTTTGATATCGCTGTTATCACTGTCAAAAAATTTTGAAATCGGACCATAACCACGCCCACCTTTCATATATCGGAAGTTTGAAAAAATTTAAAAATTTTCGTTTTTCGGTATTTATTGGAATAAGTTGGGGAAAATTAAATTATACTAGGTTTTTATAATATTTTGAAATATACATCGCGAGGGTATATAAAATTCGGTTTGCTCCGAATTTTGCTTTCCTTACTTGTTTTATTTAACTTCTAATAGCATATTTCTTCAGTTCGTTCTCTAAAAAAACCATATAAACTCAAATATTAAAATTTAAACAAAGTTATAATGCCCTTGTGTACAAGTATGCTCGGGTATAAAAAGGAGATAAGTTATTTTATATACATATGTAGCGTTTACAATACAATAATAAACAAAATTAATAATGCTGAAATATATATTTGCTTTATATTACGCGAACTTGAATTTTGGTTACCCTTCTTCCATTTAGCAACAAAACCCGAATGATGTATAATTCTGTATACCTTATAAGTTTAGTTAAGCCGTCGTTGTAGTGTAAAAAATTATATATTATGTTATCCAGCCCAACTTATTGAGTTATTTGAAAATAAACGGGGTTCCGTTGGCCCATAATTCAATTTCATTATACATGCCCACTTAAAAATTTAAAACTAACGAAAAAATATTAAAAAAAAAAAGTTACTTGTATTGCAGTGTTAAAGTGAGTGAATATAACTTTACATTATTTTTACAATTATGAGTTCGTTATCTACATAAATAATTCCTATTTTCTATTCAATATGTACATATTCACAGTCATATCTTTATTTTCTTTATGCCCCGTACATACAGAGTCCTAATTGAGGTAACTAGTAAATTGTCGTCGTGTATTTTGAGGTTTATTTCCCCATTTTGCCTAATATTTGTTGTACTTTAAGAGATCTGAGATCTTATTGCACTTGAACATTTATGTAGATATACGAGTATATATAATTTCCATTTTGCCCAAAGCAATATCTTCAAAAACAGATAAGAAGCGAGTCGAATATTTTGTTGAAATTTCAATGAAGTAAATGCATGTTTGGAAACATACAGGGTTTAATTAAAGCAAAAAGTAAAAAAAAATAATAAAAAGTGTAATGGCACTCGCCATATATACATATACGAGTATAACTTAATAACTTTGCTTTGCAGAGTTCATTTAAAGTTCGTAAACACACTGATTTCAAGTGGCTCTTTCATTACTAGTTAAACACGAACAATTTTAAATGCAATCCCCTCTTTCTTTATACATTTTGCACTCGGTTTTCTTATCTATGTTTGCAACTGCAGTTAATTAAAAGTTATTTGCCGCGTAATATCTATACATTGGGGGTTTGTTTTTGTTTCTTTTTTTTACATTTTGTACAAAGTATCTAGCAGTTAGTTTCGTGGCACATCCGCTGAGGGAAGCGCTCTGTCTGAAAATCAGAAGAAAATCAAGATATAAAAATTAATAGTTAAAGTTAGAAAATGGCTTTCCAAATACGTTAATAATATAATATTTTGTGAATTTTTTATCATAACAAGAGAGTGATTTAATTCTCTTGTTGTTTATAATCTGTGTTAATTTAAAATAAAGAAAAATACAGCGGAACGAATGGATTAACATCGATCTGACGAATTTTGCCCAATGTTTTAATTAATTGTAAATATTACTCGGGTTGCCGCTTAGTTCCAAATGACTCCATCAAAACAGAATACATGAATGTCATGCACAGTCATATACGATGTTCAATTTGGGAAATTTGGCCGAACTGTGGAAAAACTAGGCCGCATTGTAGACTCTTATAAAAGTTTATATAAGAGAACATTTGACTGTTGTTTATAAACACGAAATCTTTCCCTTAAGTTTATGCCACGTGAATTAAGTAAATACAAAAACAAAAATTAGAAAAGGTTTTAACCCGCTTTTGATACCTTTAATGGAAATGGTATATTAACTTTGGTCCGATGTTAGTAAGTACCAGAACGAGAAGAGTTAGACCCATCAAAAAGTATACCGATATGATCACAGTGACGTGCTGAATCGCCGGTCTGTGTGTCTGTCCGTCTGTTTGAACGCAAACTAGTCCCTAAGTTTTTGAGCTATTTTAATAAAACTTGGCAGTCTGTCTTTTTACATTTTGTTAGACATTTGTCGGAACCGGCCAGATCAGACGACTATAACGTACATATATAGGAGCCGGTTTTTCAGATATCATATTTTGTTTCGTAACTTCTTCATTTAAAAAGCTAGAGGTCTGAAATTTTGGTCCGCTATACTAAGTTCTATAAGACCAGTGAAAATGTTATAGATCAAAGATACATAACATAGAGCTCCATTATAACTGATTGTTCAGATATTTCATTTAGCACGAAAACCCCTCCATTTAAGCAGCTAAAGTCTTAAAATTTTGCACAAAGAATATGTATAGTGAGAACATATGAAGTAGTGAAAATCATTAAAATCGGATAAATATAACATATAGCTGCCATACAACCGAATGTTCAGATATTGCAATTAGTACGAAACCCCATCCATATAAACAGCTAAAGTCTTGAAATTTTGCACAAAGAATATGCATAGAGAGAACAAATGTACCAGTGAAAATCATTAAAATCTGATAAATAGAACATATAGCTTCCATACAACTGATTGTTCAGATATTGCATTTTCGGCCAAAAGTCTTGAAATTTTGCAAAAATAATTGCTATTAGGACAACTGCTTTAGCTGTGAAAATCAATAAAATCAGATATATATAACATATAGCTGCCATACAACCGATTGTTCAGATATTGCAATTAGTACGAAAACCGCTTCATTTAAGCAACTAAAGTTTTGAAAATTTCCACAAATATTAACCATTATTGGGACTATTATATGGCAATCAAAATCAATAATCTATATATATAAAAATCAATTGCTGTTCGTTTTTCTCGCTAAAACTCTATAATGCTAAATCGGCCCAGCAGATTTTTGTTTTGAAATGTTTGTCGTGGTCCAGGGAAGGTTTAAATGGTGAGAAAATATGTAAAAATTGCGAGCCAGATAGCAAAAACAACCATTTCATTTTCCCATATAAACAGTTCTACATTGATCATGATAGAATGTGTGTTTATTGATGGCAAAAAAAAGTGGTTTTCGGTTTTGGGCATGACAGCTTCAAATGGCCCTTGCGCGATGCATTTAATACTGAAGTATTTACTGAAACAGTTCGTTTAGATGTTCCGCAATTGAATGCACAACAAAGGATTGCGTATGATACTTTGATAGAAGCTGTAAACCACGGATATGCTGGAATTTACTTCATTGATGTTCCCGGGGGGAGTGGAAAAACGTTTTAATTTCATTGCTATTGGAAAAGATCAGATCGTTAAATAAAGTATGTAGCTCTAGCGTTGGCTTCATCTGAAATAGCTGCAACATTATTAGAAGGGGGACGAACTGAACATTCTACCACTAAACATACAAATCAACGAAGTACCAGTTTGCGACATCGCCAAAAACAGCGCATGGCGAAGATTCTTCAAATATGCAAATTGATCGTTTTGGATGAACGCACGATGGCTCACAAAAGGTCACTGGAGGCACTGGACAGAACGAGGCATTATTATGTTGTCAGGTGATTTTCGTCGGACTCTTCCAGTTATTCCCCGATGCACAGTTGCTGACGAGCTAAACGCATGCCTAACGGTTAACGTGCCGCTCCAATTAACAACTAACATGCGAGTGTTTTTGTAACAAGATCAATGCGAATATTAAAAATTTTTTTCCAGGAGAGTTGTTATCTTACAAATCAGTTGACACAGTTACAAACCAAGATGACGTAGTCAAGTATCCCAGTTTTTAATTTCGCTGGTATTGCCTTGATTACGATCTCACAATTTAAAATTAAAAGTAGGATTAGTTGTGATCATGCTGCGTAACATAAATCAACCGCGACTAAGCAATGGAACGACACCGGCTGTGAAGAAGCTAATGAATAACGTCATCGGGCCAAGATCATCAAGGGAAATTACAAAGGATAGGATGTCTTAATCCCGCGTATCCGATGATTCCAACGTATTTACCAAGGTATGAAGCCTTCGGCATATCTTTTTTTACTTGTTTTTATACATATGTATGTATGTGCCAGGTCCAGTCACATTCAAGCATAGTACGTATATATTTATTTTATTGGTATAATAAATAGTTGAAATGCTGAATTTCATTGCACTTTGATTGTGAGTATTCTCATTTTTATTGTATTTCAGTAAAATTTGTCGTTGCTGATTAACCCTAAAACGTTACGTTTTTTTTCTTACCACTTCAGCTTTATTTTACTGAAACTTTGAAAGCATTTTATTTTAATTGCAATCGCTTCACTTCGTCGTTTTACTACTCGCTTATTTTCGATAAGGGGTCAAAGCGATCTACTATAACAATGGCTATATAAATGGCAAACGAAAATGTTATATTTTAGTTTGTACTCGTACATTTGCACTTGAATCGGCGTACAATTACGTGATTGAATGTCACCAGTTTTCATTCGCACTACAAGGCTGCGTAAAATAACTGGTATGTTTTTTTTTTTAATTAGGTATCCTTATTGTGTTAGTGTTAAGTAAGTATTTATATAGACCATGGAAAAGTTATAAATATGTAAAGATAAGACCCTCACTGGTTAATTAAAACCATCTCAAATGACAGACTGCTAAGATGAGCTTTGTATATTTCCCTTACAAGAATGTGGGATGAAAGCAACCATAGCTTTGTCAGTTCGTAGTTCACTGCATCCATTTGAGCTGACAAGTTATCTTGTAACGTAAAGTGCCACAGGTAAATGCTTAGGAGGAAGTTTGTACGATTTTGTGTACAATTTTTTTATATTTGAATTGAAATTTTATATAAGACGAAAATTCTTAAATAATATGTTAATAATATTCTTAAAATAATTCATTCTCTTTGAATTATTAAAGGGGTCGGATCATTTAAGTCGAATTTCGATTTTATTGCTTAATCTCATCAAAAACTATCTAAAAACTGTGTATGTGTAAAATATTAGCATTAATTTCGAAGTGGCTCAAAAGATATTTCAGGTATTAAATAGACAAGTGCGTCGACGAAAATTCTTCTTTCGTTGCACTTTATCAAAAGTTTGAAGCGCGTTTTCTGAAAACCACGTTTTTGCAATTGGCGTGCACGATTGCGCGAAAACTATCTCACCTATCAATCTGATTCAACTTCTATTTTGTAAAGTATGGAAAACTATTCTATGTGAACCAAAGATATGAATAGTTATATTGATTTTTGTTATTTTCATAAGTGAAAATATGCACAAATTTAACGTTAAAAATCCTTGGAGATCGATCAAACATAGGAAAAAATTAATAATTTTCAGTTTTTCATTGACTTACTGAGGTTCATATAGAGTAAACAAGTATACGAAAACAAGATATTTATATTTACTGTTACAGTTAAGAATTTCGGACGTTACTTTGCACGCCAATGGACAGTATCAGCTGCGACACATTCCACTGCGAGAGAGGTTCCTCCGGCATTTTTCAACATTGTTGAGTGATTCAATCGTTAAAAATAAAAATTCAAAAAATCGACTTTTTTCTGGCCTCTAAATGACCCGACCTCCTTAATAATCATCTTTTTTTGATTTATTTAATAAACTGCGTCTTGAGAACTCGCGAAGATAATTCCCATTCGGAAGTCAAATAATTAGTTGAGTCCCATAGCTGTTTTGCCTATTTGAACGTCTTTTACACAATCAAATCAATGCATACGTACATTATAATAATCTTTTAACAGATCACAAGTCGGGCTTCAGAGCCAGTAGAAGTTGCACCACGGCTCTTCTGAATGTAAAAGAAAGCATCAGAGCGCAAAAATATGAAAATGCCATTACTTTTTTAACACTTTTAGTTCACTCGAATGCATTTGATATGGTATATCACAAACTCCTCTGCTGTAAACTGCAAAGTTTATTTAACTTTTCCAGCCATTCTACTACTCTGATCAGATCATTCCTCAAATACAGAACCCAAGCTGTGTGCAATGATGGCATAATCATTGTACTTCGTTTTGTATGTTAATGACCTACCTGAGGCTTTGAAAAACCGCTCTGTCCACATGAATGCTGATGATGTCCAACTGTATTGTAATTCATAGGAAATCATTCGACGTTACTTTTTTGGACAAAACTATACTACGCTTGTTTATGGATGTGAAATGTATGCATATTATAACAGAGTACGTAAGGTGAAGTTAAATGTTGTCTATAACAATATTACTAGATATGTGTCCGGGCTAAAAAACTTCACCATTTTTCGCCAATTGCTAAATGGTTGCTTATCATTTCTTTTGATTATCTGCTTAAAGTTATATCGCTTATCACTTTACATAAGATTATATATTCTAACCGACCTAATTATCTATGCGATAGAGTCTTGTTCTCCTAAATTATCGTGGTCTGAACTTTTAGTACATGTAAAATCCCGAACTCGTTTATCTGACCGTCAGTTTTCCGTCTATTCAATACATATTTGGAACTCCCTACCTATAAGATTAAGAGAACTATCAAATGCACAGATTAATAAAAAACATATAACCAGTTATCTTAACAATAAATGTAATTAAGATCCTAGCCATTGTGTGTACTCAAAATTCTTACCTATAAGTATAAGATTAAATATGTATTTCGTAAAATTTAGTCAAAATTTTATCTACCGTAACTAACACTATAAAGTAATTGCGGTAGGATAAGATAAGAAATAAAAAAACACCTATGGAACTCTCTCGCACCATATAAAAAAATTGTCAAGAATGGGAGATGTTTCCAACAAAAATTACAATTCTGCCTATTAATTTGCACTTTTTCCCACTTCCTCTATATTTTCTTCTGTTGATGCTGGTAATAAAAAAATTATGTTCATATATTTTATTTGAGACACTTTTATGAATTGTAAAAAGTGTAATATTAATATTTTTGTTGAAGATACACATGTTACTCGTATGTACAATCACCTAATTACACTTCCTAGTGTCTAAATTCATTTGATACAATTGCGATTCTTCGTTCTTCCCTCGGAGGACATCGAGCCTTGACACATTTAGTACGATGCCACTTAAGCTTCTGAAGTCATAAAGTGGTGTTGCGCTGCCTTTCTGCTATTCAATTCGAATCGCGCTTTTATTTCATGCCACATCAACATTTCTCACTTGATCTTTTTTTTGCTGTTTTAAAGCAACGTCAACATTTCATCAACGCTTCTGTTTTTTTGAACGTCCTTTACGATGACCAAGTGGAGAATAAAGGATGCCAACGTTGTAAAATATAACAGAAAACGGCGAAAGGATAAAGCCAAATTACAAAAATTGCGAAAGTGAAAAAACGGCAAGATGATAAAGAAAAATTAACAAAAACAGTGAATGTTGCACATTTTGAATAGCAGCGCACGCATACAGTCACTCAACAGTAGAAATGTATATGTATGTATTAGGGATTTCAACTTTTGGTATTTATCGAAACAAATCCCGAATTTCAGGAAGTTTTGATTCAAAAAAAAATGTTACACTTCTATAACATTAATACGAACAACAAAGAATAACACTTTCTTTTTGTATATATTTATAGGTCTTTTCAATCAAAAAAAAAAAATAAATGTGAAATTTGACCAACATACAAAGTACAAATATAGAGTGGCTTACAGCTTATTTCGTGTGAGGCAAGGCACATTTAATAGGTAGCAGCAGTAGAAAAATTGAAAAAAAAAATTTGAGCTCTGTATATTTTGTTTTTGCTTTTAAAAGCTAAAATTTCAAAAATATTTTATCAACTACCTTGAATTGTACTGAAAGCATTCTTATCACAACGAAATTCAAAATTTGACAATTCAAATTAAATAAAAATATGAAAAAAGTTCAAAAAAAAAAGTTTGCTGCGGCTACCTATTTGATGTGCCTTGGTGTGAGGCAATAATTTTACTTCTTATTGAAAAAATAAACAACAATGCAATTTTCAAAAACAAATTTTTTGTAGTTCATTCTTTGTTCAATCCTTGGTGTAAATAGGCAAAAACAAACCTTGAAAATGTTTCAATAAAACAAAAATTCATACAAAATCAAAGTCACAGCTTATTTCGTGTATGTACTTTACTTAAAAAAAAAGCTTACATGAAAATGAAAAAAATGGTGAATTAATATTGGTTCACAGATTATTGATGGAATGTATTCAAATTCAAAAAAAATTGCATAAAACTAAATTAAAGAAAAGAAAGTTATTGAAATCGATTTATTTGGAAAAAATCAAAATATTAAAAAAAAAAAAAATCACACATACATTAGCACACTCGTAGCACAAAAGCAAAAGCAGTGAAAAATGTGCGCCAAAATCCAAGAAAAATGCCTTCAATTATGCTGTCATTAGCGCACACCAATTAAACTGAAACAATGTCACCGCATGGACTTGTCAAGCACAATCACTTCCAGTAAACTTTAACCGAAAAGTGAGGTTATGCCAAAGCAACAAAGTGAATTGTCAAACACACTAAATTCCAATCAACTTTCTATTGAAAACACAATAACTAAATTTGAGATTATTTCAAAATGAAAAAAAAAATTTTTTTTTTATATACATATCCGTGCGTCATGCGGATGCGCCCCTCGGATCGGTCGGGCGGATATGGAGGGTGTGAAGACCAAATGTCCCTGTGGAATTTGGCCCACACATTTCCACACACCACCCTAACATTTACCAACAGCCGATGTACCCACATAAAACGAAGCAAAAGTACAGCCTAACCAAAACAACAGACGGAGGAATATGTAAACCAACGGCATAACCACGCCACTACGAAATACATATTTACACCGCTAGCACAGAGCGAGCACAACAACAGGCAACCAACAGAAAGTGCGAATATTCAGAGCAACGGCATAACCACGCCACCGGCACATACATATTTACACCGCCAGCACAGATCGAGCACAACAACAGGCAACCAACAGAAAGTGCAAATATTCAGAGCAACGGCATAACCACGCCACCGGCACATACATATCTACGCCGCTAGCACAGAACGAGCACAACAACAGCCAACCAGCAAGTATAAGCGGGAACATTCTAGAACAGCAAGGTACAGCAACAAGTTGCCGCAACACAGTCTCAACGGCAACATGTAGCCAAGACTTTCGCAACATACGCCACAACGGCTATAAAAGGCAGCACACAGGAGGAAATATTCAGTCTGCACGGAGCTACGCGTGTGGGCAGTACATTGCTTCTGAAAAGTGTGAGTAACGTAGAGGTTCTATTATCAGGCGGAACTCCTCTTTCAGAAACAAAAGGCCACGGGCTAAGCAAGGAACTGTTCAGAGGTTCTATTATCAGGTTCAGTTTCTTGCCTTAGAACGTGTCGCCTAGGAAAACCCACACCGTGACTCTCGCAACCCGCGCATCAGCGACACCCGATCGCTCAGTACCGTACAGCACCACGGAGCGTGCTACGGCCCCCGGGAGTATCCAACAGCCGCTTACGCAATAGCCGCTCGTTCCAGCAGACGCTCACCGACCACAGCGTATACGACAGCCGCTCGTTCCAGCAGACGCTCTCCGACCACAGCGTATATGACAGCCGCTCGTTCCAGCAGACGCTCTCCGACCACAGCGTTTACGACAGCCGCTCGTTTCAGCAGACGCTCTCCGACCACAGCGTATACGACAGCCGCTCGTTCCAGCAGACGCTCACCGACCGCAGCGTGGCTGACAGCCGCTCACGCAACAGCCGCTTGCCCAACAGCCGCTCGTCCAACAGACGCTCACCAAACCGCAACGCATCCGAAAGCCGCTCACCCAGCAGGCGTTTATCCAGCAACCACTCACGCAACGACAGGTCGTCCAACGGTCGCGTGTCAGCCAACCGCTGATCGAACTACACGACATCGGTCGTGGCGACACCATCAGGGACGACTACACCATACCGTATCACGTAAGGCGCTACGACAGGCAAAGCCCATTTAGGAGACACCACCACGCAAGTACACGAGGAGAAAGTATAGATTTAGGGGTTATAATTAAGGTACATATATGTACGTCAGAGGGACGTTGAATAAAGAGTGAATTTGTCCCAACCAAATACAAATAATATTGTGATTGGACCCTGGGAAACAGCGAGTATACCCCAGCACTAGACACGAAGTCGTGGGACACGAAAAAGACTTTCTTACAATTGGCGCCCGAGCAGGGACAATCACCTTTTATTCGCCAAATACATATACACCTTAACCTCAAAAAAAAAAAAAAAAAAAAAAAAAAAAAAAAGAGAAAAAAAAAATGACAGACGCAATAACAACCACGTGGCTGGACAACCTTTCCAAGGAGCAGTTGGGAGCCATCGCGCAGGAGCTTGGACTGGACCATTTGGGCAGTAGCCGCGAGATCCGGAAACGCATCGCAGCATTTGCGTCTAAAGCAATCAGTGACGCAGACGTCCACGCGAATCTCTTGGCGCTGGAGGCGAAATACCAGCCCAGGACATCAGAAAGCTCCATCGGACTGAAGACTTTGATGTCAACTAGCTCAGACAAGGAGGGGGAGAACAGCGGTGCAAAGCAAACCAAAGGCGAGCTGTTACCGCCTCCACCACCACACGTACCACCCCAACAACACCTGCCAGTGACGTTTACCATGCCCGGCGAAGGCACAGTGCCCAACTCTAATCAAGTAACTGTGCCAACGTTCGCACCCATCATAGATCAGGTACGGAAATGGTCCGTACATTATGACGGCCGACACGAGCCACTAGAATTCGTGGAACGGTTAGAGGAGCTGGCGGAGGTTTACACAATAAACATAGACCTTTTGCCAAGGACCATGCCAGAACTACTGCGCGACAAGGCCCTCCAGTGGTTCCGTAACAACAACGAGCACTGGCGAGACTGGACAAGCTTCAAACAGGACTTCCTGCGATTCTTCCTGCCGGCGCGGTATTTCGAACGCCTGAAGGACGACATACGTCAGCGCAAACAATACGCGCGCGAAAGGTACAAAGATTACGTGATCGCGCTACAAACCCTAATGCGACACACAGGATACAGCCACGAGCAGCGGCTAGAACGGATTTTTCGAAATCGTCACCCCGACTATTTGTTATACATCCGGCGTCGGGATTTCCAGACCCTGGGTGACCTCATCGTCCTGGCAGAGGACTTCGAGGGTATCCACGACCGATCACGTCGAGCACCCGAAACGCTACGCCGCGAAGCAGCAAGACAAGTCCTCGAGGAGGAACTGCAAGCACAGCCAACACAGGACGAGCAATCGCGTCGTCACCTGTCACCAACGCGTCCTGGTCGACACCAGCCAAACCAGACAACGAGTACAGAGACGAACAGACCACGCCCCCCTACACCAGCAGCCCGTTCCTTCAACCCCAACGTCTGCAGGAATTGTGGCCAGGGGGGACAATATGCAAATAGATGCCCCAACCCACGTAAATTGTTTTGCTGGGAGTGCGGCAGAAATGACATTGGGACAGTAGACTGCTGTCGCCAGCAGCAGGGAAACGACAGAGGGCCCCACCAAGGACAAGGCACGGTGGACCCACAGCACCCGGCGCCGAACAAACAGTAACAATGCGTCAAGAGCACGGCCGGTTGTATGCACTAGTGCAGCTTGGCGACGAACCAACCGAGGCCGTCATCGATACGGGGACCTCAAAAAGCTTCGTGTCAGTCAACTTGGCAGCGCGTATTATGAGTTCGGGGAGCGGCACGAAGGTAGCGGTGGCCATCGAAATTTTAATGGCCGATGGCACCACAAGCAAGATCTTCCACGCCGTCTGGACCGAAGTACGCCTTGGGCACGCGGTTCACCAAGCAGTACTAAACGTCATGCCCGGAGCTATAGACGACGTTATCCTCGGCCTTGACGCACTGGGCAACATGGGAACGACAGTATCCTGCGGTGGTCACCAAATCACGCTA
Organism: Philophylla caesio; assembly: GCA_963971545.1. Lineage (NCBI taxonomy): Eukaryota > Metazoa > Arthropoda > Insecta > Diptera > Tephritidae > Philophylla > Philophylla caesio. Next base: position 65,287,421 of record OZ020607.1, read on the forward strand.
ACAGAGCCACCTAAACCCCGCCCGTCGGCGCCTACAACGTCGCACAAGCCATAGACGACGCCCGACCACTGGCGTTAACTTACCACAGTTCATCTGGCGGCGGGAAGAGCAAACGCCCAAAGGCAAGGATCGACCATGGATGCCCGAAGACCCAGAGCAGCGAGCCCAGTCCCTCGTATAAGCAACCGACTGACCACCAGGACGAAGCAGCCCGCATACGCGAGTTCCTGGCGGAGGAACTCCTGAAGTTTGAATCGATGAACGGCGTCACCACAGTGGCCGAACATCGAATTACCATGACCGACGATCGCCCCATCAAGCAGCGGTATTTTCCCCGCAACCCGGCGATGCAGGCCATCATCAACAAAGAGATCGACGAGCTCCTCGCGAAAGGATGCATCGAACCTTCCTGCAGCCCCCACAGCGCACCGATTGTGCTAGCACGAAAGAAGAATGGCAAGTGGCGTCTATGCGTGGACTACCGGCAACTCAACGCCCGGTCAGTACCTGACGCATACCCCTTGCCAAGGATACAACACATCCTGGACAAGCTTCGAAGAGCCAAGTACATCAGCAGCTTGGACCTCAAGAATGGTTACTGGCAGGTGCCCCTGGAGAAAAATAGTCGCCCGTACTCAGCATTCACGGTCCCGGGCCGCGGCTTATTCCAATTTCACGTTATGCCATTTGGCCTACACTCTGCGCCCGCCACTTTTCAAAAGGCACTCGACCAGGTTATCGGCTCGGAAATGGAACCACATACCTTCGCATACCTGGACGACATCATCGTGATCGGCTCCACTCTGGAGGAGCACATTCAAAACCTACGAGAGGTACTCCGACGACTACAGCGCGCCAACCTCCGCATCAACCCCGATAAATGCGACTTCTTCAAGCGGGAACTCCGATACTTGGGCCACGTAGTCAGTGATCAAGGGATCCACACAGACCCCGAGAAAGTAGCGGCCATTCAGGAGCTGAAACCACCAGCCAACGTGAAGGAGGTACGCCAATACATGGGGATAGCCTCCTGGTACCGACGCTTCGTGCCCGATTTCGCGACACTAAGCCAGCCACTCACGAGTCTCCTTAAAAAGGGGAAACATTGGCGATGGAACACCGAGCAACAAGAAGCCTTCGATGTCATCAAGCAGAAACTCACTGAAGCACCCATACTCGCCTGCCCAGATTTCACCAAGCAATTCACGCTGCAAACAGACGCGAGCAACTTTGGGCTGGGAGCGGTGCTGACACAGGAATTGGACGGCGATGAACGAGTAATCGCCTACGTAAGCCGGAAGCTGAATAAGGCGGAGACAAATTACTCCCCTACCGAGAAGGAGTGTCTGGCCATTATTTGGGGAATCCGGAAAATCAGACCCTACCTGGAGGGGTACAGGTTCAAGGTGCTAACCGACCACATGTTCCTGAAGTGGCTCAACTCCATCGAGAGCCCTTCCGGACGCATAGCACGGTGGGCCTTAGAGCTGCAGCAATACTCGTTCGACATCGAGTACCGCCGGGGAAAATTAAACCTGGTGGCGGACGCATTGTCCCGACAACCACTGGACACACTACGTCAGGCCACGACATTGGAACCAAAGTGCAACTGGTGGCACAAACGCATCGCCGAAATCAAGAGTAACCCTGAGAAGTACGCCGACTACACAATGATGAACGGTCAGATATACCGCCATATCCCTTGCAGGTCCCAGGATGAGGAGGCAGTACCCTGGAAGCTATGTGTACCAACCCCCTTACGGCAGCGGGTTTTACAGGAGAATCACGACATGCCCAGTGCCGGACATATGGGCATCCGCCGGACAGTGGCCCGGATCGCCAACCGATATTACTGGCCCGGAATGTTCCGCGACATCAGCCGCTACGTACGCCAGTGCGACTCATGCCAGAAATACAAGGGAGGACAACAAAAACCCGCAGGCATGATGTTGTCGCAGATAGCCCAAGAGCCGTTTTCAACGGTCTGCGCCGATTTCGTTGGACCGCTACCGCGATCTACGCACGGAAATTCCATGCTACTCGTCTTCTTCGACCGTTTCAGCAAATGGGTGGAACTAGTCCCCATGAGACGAGCGACCGCCGAGGGGCTACGTCGCGCCTTTCGGGAGCGCATCCTCGCACGATTTGGGGTTCCCAAGATACTGATCTCGGACAACGGCGTCCAGTTCACAAGCAACCTGTGGCAACGATACCTCCAGGAGATGGGAATACGCCAACAGTTTACGGCGCCATACACTCCGCAAGAAAACCCGACAGAAAGGGCAAATCGGACCGTTAAGCGCATTATCGCCCAGCTCACCAAGTCACAGCACAACCACTGGGACGACCTGCTACCGGAAATAGCACTCGCCGTAAACACCGGCGTTTCAGCCTCCACTGGATACAGTCCAGCATTTCTGATCCAGGGGCGCGAACCACGGCTACCAGGAGCGCTTTACGACGAAATCAACGCCGGAACGGGTACAACACCCCAAACAGCGGAGTCCAGGTCTATTTACCACTCTGGAGGCACCGGAAATACATTTCAATGCATAGAAGCAGACACCAAAATTTTTTTTCCAGTACAATTGGTAGACACACAATTATTTTGGCATCACGGATCAATCAATATTTAACCACCAAGCGAAGAACACGTCAATAGCGCAGAATTAAATAGTACGCCATGCAAAAAACAAGTGAAAATAAATTCGGCGCCAGCGCCAAGAGGATGCGAGAGCGAGTAGAGGAGGAGCAGGCAAAGAGGCCACGGACCGTCCTGCTAGGACCGACGACCCCCGCTGGGGTCCGAAGTGCCACAACGGCACGCGCCGAAGCCACGCACGCCGCGTCACTACATGCACAACTAAGCCGTCCGCCATCGGGACGCACCGCAACGGTATTCGTAACGGGCCCACTGACTCCCGCTGGAGCCAGAGGCGCCACCATTGCGCACACCGACGACGCATCTTTGCATGCGCAGCCAAGCCGTCCGCCATCGGGACGCACCGCAACGGTATTCGTAACGGGCCCACTGACTCCCGCTGGAGCCAGAGGCGCCACCATTCCGCAAACCGACGCCGCATCATTGCATGCGCAGCCAAGCCGTCCGCCATCGGGACGCACCGCAACGGTATTCGTAACGGGCCCACTGACTCCCGCTGGAGCCAGAGGCGCCACCATTCCGCAAACCGACGCCGCATCATTGCATGCGCAGCCAAGCCGTCCACCATCGGGACGCACAACAGCGACATGCACCACAGTACATACGATCCCAGCTGGAATCCTAGGACCAACACGTTGTCTAGCACGACGAGTAGCAGTACGTGAAACCACGCCACCGAACGACACAACGGACGACAACACCAGCTCCACCTACGGGAGCACATCCAGCAACAGTTCGGCCCAGTCGCCATCTGACGCAACAACATCAACGACCACGCCAGCAAGCAGCACCATCGGGATTACCTCGGACGAGGAAACGCCACCGCCAGAAGAAATCGAGGCTCCTGTAATCTATCCGTCAGGCCAGGGCGGAATCACCCTTAACAGAGCGGACCTACACGCACTAGCAGGACCACGATGGATTACGGACTCCATCATAGAAGCCTGGACAAAAGGCCTAGAGCGCGAATTCGGCCAGAGAGCAACCATCCTCAGCCCTTTTGTGGTCTGGCAATTGGCAGACACGCGGGACCAGGAGGAAAGCTACCGGCGCATCCACCGTTGGCTCCGGAAAATTGACCTCTTCGGGCAACGAGTGGTACTCGCACCGCACAACACCTGCAACCACTGGTATCTCTTGGCGCTCGCCGACCAAGCAACGACCCACCACGTTACCGACACAGAATGCTTCCGCCAATACTACATTTGGATAGCGGACTCCTGGAACCGGGGAAACGTAACACACGCAACACACGCCTGGCGGGGATTCTTGAAATGGGAATAAAGGGACGAACAGGGCAAACGGATTTTGAGGCACCCGACATACTCCTGGACGTACCACAGCAGCAAAATCACCACGGCTGTGGTATACATATATGTAATGGAAACAACAGAACGAGTCATGCGGTTCATCGGGAGTAGAGAAGGGGCACCTGGGTTCATCCGACACCCATTTACCGCGGACATGGCCACCCAAAAACGCTCACAGATACTACGAGCCTTCCAACCAGAGGTACCGCCTACAGCAGACAATCAGGAACCACAACGCCCACCACCGACCATGCCAACAGAGGAAGCGCCAGAAGTCCCAATGGAGGGAATCGACATTCCAGCACGCGAATTCGGCGGTCCCATGCTAACCATGTTCCCCGAAATCACCGAGAGGGTGAGGTACAGCTGGGAATCCCTACAGAAAGGTGGGAGACACAAACGCCTCCGGTTTGCCACTCACTCTTACCGTGTGGTCGTGTACCAATGGGGAGCAAATGTCCGACCAAGGAGATAGTCAACGTCACCGGAGTAAGGGGGGAGTGTGAAGACCAAATGTCCCGGTGGAATTTGGCCCACACATTTCCACACACCACCCTAACATTTACCAACAGCCGCTGTACCCACATAAAACGAAGCAAAAGTACAGCCTAACCAAAACAACAGACGGAGGAATATGTAAACCAACGGCATAACCACGCCACTACGAAATACATATTTACACCGCTAGCACAGAGCGAGCACAACAACAGGCAACCAACAGAAAGTGCGAATATTCAGAGCAACGGCATAACCACGCCACCGGCACATACATATTTACACCGCCAGCACAGATCGAGCACAACAACAGGCAACCAACAGAAAGTGCAAATATTCAGAGCAACGGCATAACCACGCCACCGGCACATACATATCTACGCCGCTAGCACAGAACGAGCACAACAACAGCCAACCAGCAAGTATAAGCGGGAACATTCTAGAACAGCAAGGTACAGCAACAAGTTGCCGCAACATAGTCTCAACGGCAACATGTAGCCAAGACTTTCGCAACATACGCCACATCGGGCGTGGCGACATCATCAGGGACGACTACACCATACCGTATCACGTAAGGCGCTACGACAGGCAAAGCCCATTTAGGAGACACCACCACGCCACACAACCTCGTGCGCAAGTACACTAGGAGAAAGTATAGATTTAGGGGTTATAATTAAGGTACATATATGTACGTCAGAGGGACGTTGAATAAGGAGTGAATTTGTCCCAACCAAATACAAATATTATTGTGAGTGGACCCTGGGAAACGGCGAGTATACCCCAGCACTAGACACGAAGTCGTGGGACACGAAAAAGACTTCCTTACAAGGGACAAAACCGTTGGGATTATTATTATTATTATGAATGGACAAAAATATCACACAATTTGGTTGAATTACAATGTTTTCTTCATTAACAAATAAACACTTGAAAACACATTTCGAGTTTGTTGTAGTTTTTGGAACAACATTAAATATTTTCAGTTCCGCCGATAGTATTCTTCGTCACGGATGACAATGCGTGCATTCGATGTGTCCACATCGACAACCCAGTCAACATCGTGTCCAATAAAACGTATGGATCGGGCTCCCTGTCGTACACAATGATGTCGTGCACAACATTACACCAATGCATAGGCATTTATCACATGCGTTGAACACAAACATTCGAAGCCATAAACGATGTCTGCATATACATACATTTATCGGTTCATGACCCTACAAGATAGCAGATAATAAAATATGTTCTCATATCATCATTATAAATAATTACAAAAGTGCTTAGCAGAGTAGTCATTTTTGTTCAAGGCATGGGAAAAAACTGAGTAGTTTCCCCTTGTCGGTGTGATTTTATATCTCTTTCCTACCTACACAAATTTCATATAGGTGAAGAATATATCTTATTTGCTCTAACAGATAAGGCAATTAATCATTTTTATGCTTATAATGTAATTAGCGCTGGCAACCAAAGTACTCATTGTTGTCATCACAAACTCCTCAGCACTAATAATCAAACTACTCATTTTTCTCATCATAAATTCCTTAGCACTAATAATCAAACTACTCATTTTTGTAATCACAAAGTCCTCAGTGCTTATAAACAAACTCCTCATTTTTGTAATCATTAATTTATATAATACGTTTTGGCGTAGAATACGTCTTACCTTACGGTATGGGCACCCATGTCAGATTGTTATTGTTGTAATCCCTATTTCTTTAATTATAAGGAAACGGCGAGATACATTTTTTTTTTTAATTTTTTTGTAGTCAAATGAAGATGTTAGCTTTAGTTTGACATACATTTCATATTGGTTGATATCTTCATAATATTTAAATTTCTTAAATGAAAATTTTATAAACACATCCAAACAAATATGTGTGTGGTGTTTGGTTGAGTGTGTAGCAGTGGTGGGTTTGTAGCATGAATAGACGTTCATTTTATTGCGTAATTTTAGGCAAGAAAATTTAAGTAGAGTAAAGGCAGAGAAAGCGCTGCCAACTACTGCTTATTGGTGGTGATTTTACTAGATTGGCGAAATTTATGAGCGATACGTTTAATTTGGATTATATTCGAAATGATACTCCCACAACTATTGATAACACAACCATTGACTTAGTTTTTGCGAGAAATTTAAATGTTAATTTAAAAACATATTTATCCTATTTTTCCCATCATAAGCCTATATTCTCAAAAGTAACTTTCAAATAATCAAATAGATTTGGGTCTGTTATTTATCATTTATCTTTACTATTGATAACTACCATTGACTTCGTTTTTGCGAGAAATTTAATTGATAATTTAAAAACATTTGTATCCTATTTTCCTATCATAAGCTTATGTATATCATCAAAAGTAACTATCAAATAAAGAAATTCATTTGCTTGTATTATTTATCATTATACATATGTTTTCTGTCTTATCGGATGGCGTATTCTACGTTAAACTTAATGGCCGTGTCTCTGACACAGCCTCCTTCTTTTTATTAAAATTGACTACTAAATAAAAACAATAAAAACTGTTGAATAAAGTATTAAATAAAAAAATAATAATAAAATCGGTAAAGGAATAGGGATGTTCGAGCATCAATCACTGCTGCAACACTGCAAATAAAAGTCGTCGTTAACACTAAAGAAGTTGAGAAGGCCTCGTTTTCATGATTTACAGCCCTATTCTAATGAAACCTCACAACTGAGTTGTGAGCAAAATTTGTGAGGTTTCTTATGAGGTATATTTTGTGAGGTTGGCAACACCTCATAAGAAAAAAGCTCAACAAAATTACCACATGAGGTGAAAAGCGGTTCGCTGTCAAAAAGAAGCAAAAGACAATAGCATAAGCATAGGCGCAAACATGAGCAAATGGAGTTTGTTTTTGTTTGGTTCATTTTCGTAACCTCTATGTAGCATAATTAGACATACGGCGTTACTTAAAAATGTAATAAAAAAGTAAATGAAATATGAATATTAATAAAAAAAGCAATAAAAAATTTAAAGTCTTCATCACTATTATTTCTCATGAAAGACTAAACATTTTAACTAAAAGCTATAGCTACTTAACCAGCGGTTCGATTTGGTTCAAATGGTTCAACGATTTTTAACTATGTACATACATACATTGTAGGCATCAAATCCATATAAAAATACGCGTCATATACGAATATTATTTAAGAAATATAAGGAATTTTTTGATGTGTAAACATCTATAGCCGCGGTAGGGCAAATCTCTTACGCTAATACTACCATAAAAACTCCATATAAAAAAAAGTAAGACGTTTTTGATTGGTCAAGAACGACTCTGTGTGAAAATGCGTGTGCCGTCTGACGTATGTGTTAGTATTATATTGACCCAGAAAGCAAAATCAATTATCTTTGTGTTGCATGCAATTAGGCGCATAATTTTTATAAACTATGCGGCTTAAAGCATAGGGTGTTCTCTAAATTTAGATTGACACAGTTTAATCGGTTTGCTGGTGCACGGGAATTAGGAAACAATTTTCAGTGGCATTCACTTATATTGGGTGGAGATTTTAATTTTAATTTCGCGGAAACAGAAGCGGTACCACTCAATAAATTTTTGTTTGATGCATTCTTTCTATTATTCATAGTTTTATACTTAAGCACCAAAAAAATTCATTTCTCCTTGAAAAATTGCAAATTGCTCATTATTCTCTTCCCACTATTCTCCCCCTATTCTTTGTTTATTATTACTCAAGATATTTCATCCGCAACGGGATTGCGCAATCTTGTATTCTATCATTCTTGGTTTGATGGAACAAAAAACCTGTTTGATTTGTCCGAACATACACCTGTCCACTTGACAGCTTTGCCAGATAGAAATGCAGTGAAGAGAATAATGCACGAGTTAATGCCAATAAAGGCTGTTAATGCAGATAAGATCCCATGTCTGTCTTGGGTATTATCTACGTTCTTTGGTATTGACACAAAAAGCAAAATTAATTATATTTAATCGGGAGCACCCTGCACCTTTGAGTTGCATGCAATTAGGCGCAAATTTTTACAAACTGTGTGCAAAGAACGTACATTATCTACGTTCTTTGCTGAGTGAATTAGAGCACAGCGTGTTCTCTAAATTTTGATTGAAATTCCCTTATTCGCTTTGCGTTGGTACTACTTTTGAACAGCTGATCGCTTTGTGTTTCTACAACTCAGCTGATTGGTGTTCTTTAAAACAATAAATTAAACGTTTAAACTGGAGGTATATAACCGAAATGCAGGTAATATTCATGTTTCTAAATAAATTACAGGCCAAATACTAATATTAATTATTATTGTAGAGAACATCGCAATCATTAAGAAGATCCAGAAACGCTGGATATCAACGTGCCTACCGAGAACGTCAACGCCAAAAAGAAATTAATAGGCTACGTGGACATTTACAGCAGCAACAACAACATTTACAACATTTACAACAGCAACAACAACCAAATTACCAAAACATTGAATTGCAATATGAGCATTATCATAACCATGTTAATGCCCATAAACAATTTAAATTAAAAATGATCGACAACGACTTTGGATACGCATGCGCTGTGTGTGATAGATTGTGGTTTAAAAACGACCTTAAAGCTATGCCTGCTGGCCGTTTTTTCCAGACTACTTACCAGTATTGAATCAAAGGTGTACGTTTCTTATTTTAGCTATCATAAGCCTATTTTAACTATTGCAATATAAATAATAAAATAAATTAAATTTTAAAAATTAAACAAGATAAATATGTATGATTGACTTAACCCTAGAATGCCCATGATACCTTTAAAGATACAACCATTATTAACGAGATTGTAAAGTATTATATAGGGGTTAATATTTCTAAATACTGCAAATTTAACAGTTTACACATCTACCTTGAGTTCAAACACTCACATCTTTTTTTTTTTATCAAAATACATTAATAGTAATGAAGTTAAAAATACAATATTTTTTAGTATTTAAAAGCTGTAGATTCTAAGGGGACGTTATATCATGACCCCTAACTCTTACACCCTCTCTTGCATTCTCTTCACTACCTCCTCTTGCTCCTTCAATACTGCTGCACAAACAAGCAATAACTCCGCCATTTCTGAATATTTTTTTATTTAAAATAAATCAACACACGACACTGATTGCGAACGAAAATTAACAAAATATTGTAATAATTGTTCAATAAAAATCAGCTGCTTTCGTATTGTGAGGCCGTCGTTCGCACATCACAACTTTCCTGACAGTTATGAGCATTTGAGTCAGTTAGGTGAGTTTTGTGAGGGCATTAGAATAGGGCTGTAAGTCGGCCTTTGATCATACTTACGCAAACTAGATAATTCAATTCAAGTATAAACGTCGGCTTTTCTTTGCAGTATTAACGCTGAAACATCCCCAATGTTCATAAAAAAAAATGTTTTCATGCATAAGCATAATAAAAAATTTAAAATAATTTTCTGAAATAAAATTTTTGCTGAAATGCCAATTATTCATAGCATACTTTGATAAAAATGTGTCTTATATTTTTCTTTCTTTCTCCTTCTAATATATACGATTATTATTTGAGTACGGCATTACTGCTCTAACATATGGAAATTTTTCGACAGTTCGAAAACAAAATTTGTAAATGTGTGGGTGAAATGGGTATAAATTGTGAATGTTTGTGTAAATATTTTTAATTTCAGGGGAAACTGCTTAGTCTTGGCTTGCAGGGGAGTTATGAACATAACGCCGTATAATACATACGCACATGGTTACGAATACACATAAAAATGCTCATATCGACACACATACAAACGGCGCATATAGCATAAAACATTCAGGCAGACATCGCCATCTTCTTAAATAGAAAAAGCATCCGTGGATTCCCGCAACAAACAGTTCATTAAATTTCGCTGATAATGCATTGAGATACCTTGCAATATCTTCGCAATGCACTCATCTTGATAATAATTATTTTCACAACACTCTTTCTAAATATTTTTTGCAAAATATGCAGAGAATGTGCTAAATTTTAGACAAATACTCGAGTACCATAAATTTAAACAAAATCTGACATTTCTCTTCAACTACAGCAGCCACGCCTGCGGCGTATAAAAGTATTAAAATTTATCTTGGAGATTTTTAGCAATGAAAAAGCAAGCATTTAAGAAAAATCGTTAGCGATTGCAGTTTTGGAGATTTTTAGAGTTTTAGCGATAGCGAAATCTGGAATCTAGCTGCTGATGTTATATAAGTTCTGCTAAATACAAGGCGAGACAAGTAAGGCAAAGCAAAGTGAAGCAAAATCATGAGCAACTCCCAACTTTTGTACACTTTGGCAATATTTCTATTTTAGTTTTGCGTGCATATACCCACGATTTAAAAAATGCACTAGTATTTCATCATTCTTGCGCGTATATTTGCTTTTAAAAGACAAAAAATAGAAAAATATGCCGGCTTAAGTATTACGCATGATGCTGTGGGATCGACTCCCACAGAAGCCAAGAAGAAAGAAGTCAGATGAGGAAATAATTAAATTAATTATTTTTTGTTGTTTTTTTACTCCGACAAGGTTGAAAGTTGATGTATTTTGGAACGATTTTCCGTCGATCCTTGTCAAATTTGGTTTTGAAACAAACCGGTTTCGGCGTTGTGCCATCTTCAGTGTTATTTTTCGAAAAATACATTAAATTAATTATGTTATTAATATTGCATATAATATTGTTATGTACTTTATACAGATATGATAATATGGGCGAACGATTAATTGAAGCGATTATGTGTCAGAGTGTTTTCTTTTATAAAAGCACGCCCATTTGAGAGATGATGTGCTGACTACAACTAAGCATGCATATGTATATACATATGTAAGTATGTAAGTTAAAATTATTATTGTAACATGTACTGTCTGCCACATTATTTACGCAATCGGGATGAACAATCAGCATTTTGCTACTATCTGTGGAATATTCGAATCTTTGGCCAATCCTTCCTGAATAAATCGAAATAGCAAATGAAACACAACTTTGTTACATTTACCGTCTTCTTAAACTCCTCTGGATAGTATATTGAAACGATTTTCCGTCATCCCCTGTCAAATTTCGGCGTTGTGCCATCTTCACTGTCGTTTCCGTTCTGAGTAATTAGTGTTGGTTGTGCTGTATTCATTGCTGTCCATTGATTTCCAGGTATTGCATTCAGTTTTGCGAAGTCTTTTGTGTTTTATGCTTTTAGTACATGTATTTTCGTTGTTGTGAGTGAGTTTTGCAACATTTTGTTTTGGTTCTCTGTGTGTTGTCTGTCTTTTTACCTATGCTATTGTTCTGTTGTTTGTATACCAACTTAAGCGGTTCGAATATTGCGTCGCAATAGGTATGTAATTGCTCGTTTATTACTCTTCCATCTGTATAGTCTTTGATTAATTTCGACGAAAGATGCTGAATTCAAACAAAAGCTGAATTTCAAACAGTAGCATAACCACTGCCTCCTCAATTACTTCAGTAAAATTCTCTTTTTATTATTTTGTTAAACAAAACAATCGGAATAAACTCAAATTGCAATTCAAAGCAAACAATTAATGCAGAAACTGTCAAAGGGTTCAATATAGCAAACCTTCTACACCTCATACTTTGTTGTTGAAGTTCGAAATGTCAAGTAAAACGAGGAAAGTTTAATATGTACGGCCTTTACACTGACAGTATTTCGAAGTATTGACATTGGAATAGCATTTACAACGACGCCTCCTCTTTCGTTTCTAATAGCCTTCTTGAAATGCGAATAATATAGAATAATAATAGAGTTTCCAGACATTTAGCTGTATGAAATTATTTTGTGTGGCACTGCTGCATATACAAAAGTATGTATGTACATATGCTTGTGTGTAAACAAACCTTTTACGGCAGCTATTCGCTGTCGCAACAGAAACCACTAAGTTTTAGACAGCCATATTAAAAGCAGTTAATGCAATACACATGCTCAAAATTTTTTGGATGAGTTTTAATGCACATTTCCGTATTAAAGCAATGTTTTTTTAGAAACAAATAAGGAAGCGTTCACCAAGTTTCTAAGACAATCGTATGTGTTCTGTGTTTTTATTTGTTTTTATTAGAACAGCAATTACGCGCTGGAGAATCAAAAACAAATGAAAAACTCGTATGTTTAAAATACATTTACACTGAGCCAAAATGCGTCATTTGGGTAAAAAATCTCAAATGCGAAGCTAAATCACGCATTTATCCATACAAATTGGCATTATCGAAATGACTAATTTCAACGCATTTGAATAAAATCATGAACGAAATGCATTCCAACGTGGCATATGTATGTATTTTCTCGAACGCATTAAAAAGTAACAGCCCTGGCAAACGATTTGGCTTAATTTTGACGCTGACAATTGAATATCAATACAATTAATATATATACAGCTGGTAAAAACCAGCAAACGTTGTTTTGCCACTTAAATTCTTTCTAGTTTTATATATTAGATGTTATGTTAAACTCACTGGAAACATTAATAAATTTAAAAATAAAAAATTTTAATTAACTAATTTATAAATAAAAAATTCACGATTATAAAAGGAAATATATCCAGCCATAACCGCCAAAACAACGTAAACAACAAATACATTTTTTTAAATCAGAAGCTGCTTTTTAGCTAAGCAGTTAAGCTTCACATTTGAATGCAGTTTTGTATAGAAGATTTACGTTTTTTTTTTTTCTTAAAAATGCAACTATATTAATTAAAATGCGATTTGCTTCTGCCGAGAAGTTTAAGAGAATCAGCCTTCTTATATCAAATATTTCATTTGTCGGTTACGTCAATTTGGCGGTTATGGCTCGATATGTAGACGTGCATTTTTAAAAATAATTCATTTTTATTTTATTTAGTCATTGATTTAGAATACAAAAAATCAATGCATGTCTACTAAATTAACAGTAGTTTAATGGTTGTGCTACTTTAAAAAGATAATTTCAATTATATACTCAAAACTTGTATAGTTGAAAAAATTATTGAAATTGGCTGGGACATTTTTTATAAAGAAATTTCACTTCTTTGTTATATTTAGTATTATTCAGTGTATATCGAGTATTTTTTTTATTATTTTTCCTCCTTTTCACAATATTTCTCTCACAAAATTTTACGGATTTATGTGTGTAACACAATTACAATGATTGGTGTGAGCTCGTGACACATGCCGAGTACTTTTGAGGTTATATGAAATCACTAAATTAACTAATAGTGCGAACTACACTCAAAATTAATAACTTTATATATAAGAATAAATAATCCCTGGAAATTTAAGATACATTTATTTGATAATCCGTGTTATTTTCAAATAATAAAATAATAATTTTAAACGTTACCTTTACGACTGATGCGCAAACAATAATAATGATGTCGAAAAACCGTAGGGAATGAGAAACGGCTTATTGTGTGAGAGAGATCTCACTACTCCGTGCGGTTCACTGGGAAAAGTGGTAATTGATCAGTTACCGACCGAGATTGAAAATTATTGAATTACTAATATCGCTATTAAAATATAGAGGTTGATGGTAGAAGGTTGAAAATTTAGGGTTGTATGTTATGTCATAAATAAATAAAAAAAAAATTAGTTAAAAATAATTTTTGGGGTGGACCACTACTTTCAACAACCTACTCTCAGACCTACTGAATATACATACATATAAAATTTCATAAAATTCGGAGGAGTATGGTAACTAAAACTATGACGCGAGAATTTTATATATTAGATGTATGTACTTATTTTGGCAAAAAGCTTTCTATTTCTAAACATATTCTCATTTTGACTTTATGCGCTTAGTCCAGCGTTTTTCCAATTTTTTTTATTCCTTCATTTGACCCAAATTTCTTACCACCCAACAATTTCTTCTCGTCATCCAATATCATTTCATGGATTTTATGGACAGTTTCTGGTGTAACTACCTCTTTTGGGCGACCTGAACGTTCGGCGTCGCTTGTGTTGATACGACCATAATGGAACTAAGTGAACCACTTCTTAACCAATGAAATTGATGGTGCAGTGACCCCATAGTATCTAGTCTTTCCTTGGATGCGGTTATGGTTTTTTAAGCTAAAAATTTAAAGTAGCTGCGCCGGAAATTCCTGAAGTCACTGACTTATTAAACCCTTTTGTACAAAACAGATGTTTCAAATGAACTGTCAGAGGAAAGACAATATATACGGTTTTGAAATGCCTTATGTAAATGTAATATTACAGTCATATTGACAGATTCACAAAAATGTTAAATCCTATAGCGAAGAAGAATGGAAGTACTAAGTTTCGCCAATACCTATCGTCGTAGCTCAACTGCTCCACAACCACGGAAATCGCCCCAAAGAATATTTTTTTCCTTGTTTGTATACGTACATATGTAGGTAAAAATCTTACAAATAACTACATGTGGAAAAATTTTTTTTTCAATTGTAAAAAATTTATTTGAATAATAAAATACATACTTATATAAAGCTACTTGAAAACACAACACAACAAAAACAAAAAACAAAAAGAAAAGAAGAATCCAAAGTCTGGGACTAAATTAATACATCAAAATATTTGATTTTCAATTCGTTTTGTAATTACGTATCGTATGTAATTTTATGTTAAATATTCGCTTGTAAATATTTTTGGTAATTTTCATAATAATTTAAAATTGTATGCCAAAAAGAAGGCAAACAAGGCCACTTTTTCAGATGTCAGTTATACGAGTACAACGCTATTTTAATATTAATAAGCGAAATGCCAATGTGTAGCTACATATATATTATTAAAACCAAGTAAACGATAGTAGTTTTGTTTTTATGAAATCGTTGTGAATGTCAGATTGCTTTAAAAAAAGACACATATCAGCTGCACATGGGCAAATCATTGTTGCGGAGTGAGGAGAATCGAACACTAAACATACATTCAAACAATATCTACCAGATGAGTTTATTTTCATATCATATAGTTAGGTGATTCACAAGGTGTCGTAAATGTCGTAAAGTTGTAAGGTCATAAACATTTCCGGTAGTTCAACATTTATTTTATTTCTTAGCGCAAAATGATAACGGCTCCGCCTGAAGGTGACCAAAGAATGCTCTCTCAGAATCTATATCACAATGCGACAATGTTTTTTTTCATAGAAAAGGTGTATTAAGTTTGGTTGGATGCTTTTGCAAGTACCTGATGGATAAGAGTTAGACCCATCAAAAAGTATACGGAAATGATCAGAATGAAGAGCTGAGTGGATTCAGCCACGCCCGTCTGTCTGTCCGTCTGTTCGAACGGTGCCTTTTTTTATAATTTATTAGACATTTGTAAGAACCGGATAGATCGGACTACTATAACGTATATAGGAGCCGATTGTTCAAATATTATATCTTGCTCCATAACTCCTTCATTAAAGTAGCTAGAGGTTTGAAAGTTTGCAAAAAGGCCCACTATCATTATCTCTATATAAACAGTGAAAATAAAATCGACCAAAGAAATATAACATGTAGCTCCCATATAAACGATTTTCCAGATATTGCATTTAGCGCGAAAACCCCCTCCATTTGAACAGCTAAAGTGAAAGTAAAGTTGCACAAATAATAGCTATTATAAGAACTCTTTTAGCAGTGAAAATCATTAAGATCGAATAAATAAAACATATAGCTGCCATACAACCGATAGTTATGATATTATATTTTGAGCCATAACTCCTACATTTAATCAGCTAAAGTCTTGAAATTTTCCACGAATATTAACTATTTTTTATATAGCATTAAGCTGTCAAAAAAGGTTTGAAGACTTCGGCATAGCTTTTAAATAGCAATATTTTCAAACCTTACAATAGCTTGTATATTTTATTAAAGCTTCAGCGAAAAAATTTTTTGTAAAAATGTTTTTCTTTATTCAATGAACAGTGTTTGAATAATTTTCTTGCTTTTATAACGCCAGTCTCCAGGTTTTCAATTTAGATATCTGACTGGGAACGTGAGTGATGGTACTTTGTTTTCGCTAATATCAGAAATTTGGTTTTTTTGCATGCAAATTGAGTCCTAGAGCTTTATGCGTCAGTGAAAATTACGAGTATTTGGTAATCGGCTGACTCCTTCCTCCAAATTCTTCAAAAAAGGAAAACCCCAGTTGGTCCAGAGGTGGAATATGCTGCAAGCACGCGTTTAGATATACTGCACGTGCCAAATGAAAGTACGTAGTCGAATTAGTATTATTCGCAACAGAACTTTAGTTGATTTGATTATGCTACGTGATACTGAACTGATGACGATTTATAATCTGTGATCTACTTAGCTATGAAAATATGAGGCATGGACTGTAAATAAATAAAACATAACAAGTGTAAGGTTAATAGCATTTTTTAAAGTTCTGAACGACAATTTCTTTTATAAGAATTTCTGGCAGAAGATAAAGACAGTTAGCTCTTCTGAATGCTCCATCAATAGTCGGCCATCATGTGTGCGTTTTAGTGCCTATTATAGCGCTCCGAGAACAGTATATGTGGTTGTAAGGGAAGTGTGGCTTAATGCTCATATTACTTTCAAACTTTTGTAAATGATTCAATAGTTGTTATAAAATTGTTTCGAATGGTCAGACATTTTCTTTATAAAAGTGTCCGCATTTCTCATTACGCAGTCAGTTTTGAAAACTTCTTTGATATGAAAAAGAAACAATCTCCATTTTTGCCGGAGCTTGAATAAATCGCCTTATTATTAGGTAATTTAATATGCAACGGAGGTAAAATTATACGGTCCGTATATGTATACTTTCGTAATTACAGGCATTAACCACATAAATCTATACAAAATACTAAATCATCTTCTTCAAACATAAATTTTGAGTATATTATGTTCTCTAGTACGGTAATAAGAACCTAAAGTTTCCCCAAGTTAATTTAATTTATACTAGAAGCAAAGATATCTTAGGCATACATAGACAGTCCCAGTTCCCTTATTAGTAAGATAAGTAACATCCCTAAAGCCCTTTTATCAGGGTTATTTTTCGATTTCAATAGCTTTAGAAATTTGATATTTAAAATATTTAAAACAATCAAAAACTAATTGTAATCACCCTTATTATGAGTTTCATTTTCGCCCGAAATAGTTCACTTTTCACCATTCGCTTATTATAAATTTCAAGGAGAAATAATCCGCTTACGAACATTGTTTCCACTTATCGGATAATATTAGGTAGAATGCAGGAAAAGCCGGATATTGCAAGAGGATTTGTTAAAGAAAACAAGGAAAATGTAGCTGAGTTATGAAAACAGGTAAGGCTGAAGCTGTAGAGTTTGAGGACTGCAATGAAAAATTAGTCCGAATGGAATGGGGTTAACAATTTATTATTAAATGTATGCAGAAAGAAAATTTTTTTATGCAAAATAGACTTGGACTGGCCAAAGGCAGTATGTCTTTCAGCATAATCTGACTAAAAGACGGTTGCGCCAGCCCAATTTCAAAACTGTTACCAACACCTTTTTAGTATCCATCTTCAGCGTAAAATTGCAGGCACGCTTCCCAACTGGTGGAAGAGCAAATCATAGTCGATACTTCTTTATTGACTGTTACATTTCAAAGATCTAGAAAATTAATAAATTTTGTCTAATTACTATTGAATTTGAATTATTTGATAATTTTACACTTCAAGTATACACATTTCAGAGTTGTTATTTCCATGTTCGAATTTTCGAAGCGAAATTTACTCCAGGTGAAACTCACAATAGGCGGATTCAATCCAGGCGAATGAAAAAATTTCGGGCGAATTCTTTTCGGGCGAAACTCACGATAAGTATGAATATTTATTATCCGTCTGTCGATTATTTGCACTAAAATGATTTTCCGTCAGCTGTGCGAAATAATTTTATTTAATCAGTTCTCGAAGGGCCATTTTTTCAGTGGAGATTTACTTGTATTAAAATACGAATGCTAAATCTAGAATTTCAATACAAAAATTGAGGGTTATCCTTACAATGTGTGTTAACTCTGCACTGTAACGTTTCCTTAAAGATGAAATACATGATTTTATTATGAAGTACTCGAATTCGTTTCATCTGATAGTAGGTGCTCGTTTTTAAGAAAGAAAAAAATTTCACCACCATCGTGAGTTTCGTTTTCACCCAAAATCGTTTAATTTTTATTGTGCGGAACTTACGATAAGGTTGTTTATATTCGAGCACAGGTTAAATTAAAATGTAAAATTTTGGCATCGAAATTACGGGAAATGGAGTATTCTTGCAACTTATTTTCAGTTTATATAATATATTTTTAGTAGCTGTTTACATTTTAATGTAAGATATAAAAAGACGTTTATTCCTTAAACATTACAAAATCAGATGTACAAGAAATTGCCAAGGATTTTAAGTCTATCAAATTAACTAATTTCACAGGTCAACACTAGTTATGCTACATAAATTTTAATAGTTAAGTTATCCTTCGCATGTTGTTTCCATTTTTGAACGCCGTGTGGATATTATACTTTCTGAAAAAATTTGCAAGTTTGTATGTAATTTTTCCTGTATAAGTCATTACTGTCCAAGTTTTTTCTTCTAGCTCTCTGTCGCTTTTTTTTGAACTGCATAAATTTTTCTGAATTTATCCACGAGCTCCTTTTTATATCCGTTGTTTGTTGCTGTGTTGTGTTTAGTTCCTTTCCGTATTCCTCTCACGAAAAAGGTATTCGTTCAAGTCTTTTTGTAAGTTGTCTTATAGCAGCGTATTTGTGTTCTTGAGAAAGATTTGACCAAACAAAAAACGAAATAAATACGGAACAATAGACATAAACTGAGCAGAACGAAAATTGACACTGAAGATGGCACAACGCCGAAACCGGTTTGTTTCCAAACCAAACTTGACAAGGGATGACCGAAAATCGTTCCAACAAATAGCAACACTCCACCCTGTCGGACAAGAAAAATAAGAAAACACAACAGCTATAGAGTTGATTAGCAAGCTATTGTTGACATAGAAAGAACTAGACTGCATTATAGCACTCAAAATTAATCTTAAGACTCACATCTTTACTTTTTTCTGAGGTTTTGGGAGCTGTGAGCGAAGAGCACGGGGAAAAGTTCCATCAGGTCATTTCAAATTTTCAAATGGAACCTAAATATTTTGGCAAATTTCAGCTGCACAATTGAAGGGAAGTAACCAGAAGTTAAATTCGAAGATCCTAACTTTATATTTTTATTTTAAAGTATACTTAATAAAATAAAATTAATGGCTTACTGTTTTTTTTAATCCTTTTTTTTTAAACAACTACATATTACAATAAAAAAATTACACTGAAGTCTATGTGGCACGTCAGGAGTTACAATTTTTTACCATTGTAATTGTTAATAAACGATACGAGTCTATTCACTCTCGTCAATTACTATTTGTTACAAACGTACTTATCAATATTTGTTTCAACAAAAACTTACGTACATACTCGAATGCAAGTGCATGTGTACGCAGAATGTTTAAAATACTATTTTCCATTTTAATGTTTGTAGCAAGCCAATAATGTCTTAAAGTTTTCAGTAAAACTTGTTCTACTTACACTTAACAGGAACACTTTGTCGCAAGGGCGGGTGAAGGAGCCAATTCACATTTTATTAGTTTCCGCATTTACCCACAACAAACAGTTTATAGTTCAATTAAAGTGGCAATGCATTCTCGTGTTATAGCATAAAACGTGGTAAGTTTCAATTTCATGCCAATAAGCATAAAACAACAGCAGCTACGATGATAAACATTTCGCTGATAAACTACCACGCAGATATACACGCGCACCATCCCATGAACATCTCTGCAAAAAATTAGATAAGTCTAGGATGAGTCCGAGAATAGCCGCAAAGGAACATGCGGCTAATACCACTTCTTCTTCTTTTTATATAGATCAAACTGTTCCCTTTGTGCATGCTACATATACGAAGATACTAATTGTACCCTTTTATACCCGAACGCGTATAAATAGCAACCAGTCTGTTTATGAAAAACTAAAAATCATAGAACATTAGTGTTTATCTAGGTGTGCTGCAATGTTTGCAAAATGTTGTAGGACGAATGAAAGACTTAAAGGAGATATATTATGCAATAATAAAGTTATGCATTTGTCATTCGTTTATTAATTCGTTTATTGTTTCAAAAGTTAATTTTTAATGCATTTAACTATGTACTTATATTGAAAAATATTTTTTCTCTTCAATACTTTAAGAACAGCTTTTACAAAATTAAATACAGTAAACTTCTTTGAGTATATTTTTCTGTAATAAATTTTTCTCCTCATGTTGAAAAAGGAGTTCCCTTACTTGTACTGAAACTCATAAACCAACAAACAGAGCAATAACCCAAGGCAGCAAAAAAATTAAATGTTTTCTGCTATTTGAGATTGGAAGAGCATTTTCATGGTCTCTACGGAGTGTTCACTTTGTACTGCAGCTTTAACGTTCACCATGTATTACAAGCAAATGGACCCGTTAACTTAAGCGATCACCCTGCTCAATGAAGGAAGCTGATTATTTTAGGTTAGTCTCATTTATAAATTTCAGTATACGATGAAATATTCATTTGAGGCAATATGTTCAAAGAATAAGTAAAATTATAACTTGTCCTTATCAGTTTTTAAACAACGTATGTATGTACATATATAAATATGATTGAAATTATTAAATAATAAAACTTGCATTGCTTCGCTCAATTTGAATGAACCTTTGCAGAGGAGGAGGCACGGGCGGATACCGCGCCGAATACTTTCATGGCGGGAGCGCTTTCATCCATTCGAATGACATGACCTAGCCAGCGAGACCGCTGGATCTTAATTCGCTGCACTATATATATGCCGTTATAAAGCTCGTACAACTTATCGTTACATCTTCTGCGGTATTCGGTAAATTGTTCGGAGAATCTTTCTCTCAAACACTCCAAGAGTCCTCTCATCAGAGGGGATGTAAGGCAGGTCGCCTCCTCGCGATACATCCTGGGTAACTCTAAATAACCTGCGGCCTTCACGGCCTCACCTGAACGGTAACGACCCCTGGATCTCTCTTTGGACAATGATTCTGATCTCAACGTTTCGGATCTGGCGGTCTTGGGCTGGTGGTTGCGGCATTCTGCCACCTGAGTATGCTGAGGTGACACTCAGCAGAAATGGCTGGTGGGCTAATGTCGTGACTGTCCCCGTCCCGTTAAAACCCTGGCAGGCCTCAGAGTACGTTCCTCTTCCCGTCACCGTTAAGTTGGTGGTGTAGGGGTTGGTTGAGCTACGCTCCTACTTCACGCTGGTCGGCTCTGAACGCATGACCCCATAAGGGCATGCGTCAACCCTCGCTATGCCCCCTCGGGGATAACCATGGGACCATTTCAAAGGCGACTACACATCGGGGCTTGGATAGCGGCTCTGAGTGGGGCCCATTAAAAATTAACACAAAAACAACAACAACATCAATTTCCATTTCGAGCGGCGGAGGTGAGTCAAAATTGAACACCAAAGCTGCCTCATCGGAGCAGGCAGCATCTCTCGCTGGGGAGACGAAACCGTCCCAAGCTGCTTGTCCCATTTCCAGTAGGGTTAGCACGCCCAGCAGGAGGGCTCATGTTGTGGGGGGTGTAGGGTCGAGACTGAACCCTACTGACTCTAGGTCCAAGCTGGGGGGTAGGTTTACGGCAAATTCGTCATCGACCAGTAGGGCAGCCGAGTCGAAAACGACCGCGGCTACAACATAGGGTAGAAAAGGGGCGGGGGGCCAAGGGCGAAAGCGTCCACGGCTCAGCCTAATACGGAACAAGCCTTTGCTAGCACTAGCAAAAGGGCGTCCAATAACTCCGTTAGTGCGCAGAAATTTGCGCCTAAGCGGTCGGACAGGCAGAGGTCTGCTGGGCGAAGAGCGCACTCCGACCGACGGTTAGCAGCCAAAATAATTGGCCGATACGGCGGGCAGGAGACTGGCCAGCTGCCTGAGAGGCACGCGAAGACCCTCGAGTGGGCTCGTGGGGTATTGAGCGAGATGAAGGCCGAGGGGGGGAGAAGGCGGCGACTAGAACCGCAAACATACCCTGTTCAATCCAGCCACCGAAGAGACAAAGGTCTCTGGAAGGTGAAAACCCGGCGGTCAAAAGACCCAAGACGGGTGGCCCACGTTTTTCCTTCAGCGAAATCGCTAAACGGGCGGGGTCGGTCACCCTTGGGGTGATTGATAACAGCAAGGAGGATGGAGCCATCCCCAAAGAAAAGAGGTGGGTTGCTGCGGCCATAACCACGGTGTTTATGAGGGCGGTCAGGGAAAACCCTGGATATCCTCCAAAGTCTAAAAGTGCCGGGTGGCACCATGGTATCCACAAGCGGATAATCTGCGCTGATGAAAGGTCAGCGAACGTCTACAAGGCTGCAGTGGCTCTGGTGGGGGAGGTCGGGATAGACCTTCTCGTCCGCGCGCCCTGGTCTGGCTGCCCGCAGGGCCTTCCACACCAGAGGAAATGGAGGAGCTTCTCCGGTACTGCAACCCGCAGCCTCCGACGCACAACTGGAGGGTGGTCAAGGTAGAGCGGTCCGAGGACCCGAACAGGCAGGCAGTCATACTGCTGAATGCGGAGTCGCTCGTCCCTCTCTCCGAGTGCCAGGGGGAAATAAACTACGGCTTCGAAAAGGTAGTCCTTAGGGTCTAGCAATCCGATGCCGGAGGGGATAACCCCGCATCTCCAGAAGTGCACAGGGCCGAGGAATCATCGACAGTCGACTCCATGATCATGGACGTCGAATCAGTGGCTTCGAAAGCGAAAAGTGCTAGTGACGTTCTTCACCTCGGCATGCAATAGTGCAATCAAAAACTCGTGCCCGCTTAGCAGTGGACGATAGAGTTGTCCGAAATAAGGGCGTCAAGCAGACGCTTCTTAAATAAGGCTAGGAACAGCAATCTTCAACGGGACTGGGAACTCTATAAGGAGGGTCTCTCAATATATAAATATGAAATTAGGAAGTCCAAGCGTCGGTCATGGAGAAATTTCTGCGAAACCTAGGAAGGCTTTTGGATGCTCATTTCCCCGAAGACCCTGGGCCGAGTATAGGCACCGACATGTGTCTCGGCTGTGGCTTGGTGTCCTCCAGGGAACTACTCGAGGGGCGTCGTCTGCTGTGGGCTCTTAACTCTTTCAAACCCTTCGAGTCGCCGCGTAACTGCAGAGGGCGAAAGATGTTTCCTGTCCCACGTGTCGCCAAGGGACTTCCGACCAATCAGCCTCTCGTCCTTCCTTCTGAAGACCTTAGAGAGGCTGATCGACCTATATATTAGAAATAAAATTCCACGCGAGAGACTTAGCCTCTCTCAGCATGCCTACACGAAGGGCAGATCCGTAGAATCTGCTCTGCATACCGTGGTTAAAAACCTCGAAGAGTCTTTCGAGCACAAAGAATACGCAGTGGGTGTCTTCATCGACATAGAGGGGGCATTCAACAATGTTATTCCAAATGCGGTTATATTGGCCCTTGGCCGGATTGGAGTTGAAACCAACTTGACCAGGTTTATCTGAAATATCCTATGCGACAGAACTGTCGTGGCGGAGTGGGGAAGCGCATCGGCTCAGCAAAAGGTGCACCCCACAAGAGGACGTTCTCTCACCCTTCCTCTGGAACAATGTCTTAAACGAGGTTCTAGAGAAACTGCAGGGGAGGGGTTGCCGGGTGGTCGCCTATGCGGATGATGTGGCACTCATAGTCAGGGGGAAATTCCCGTTATGCTCTATGGTGTTTTTATCTGGTGGAGCTCCCTGGATAAATCTACTCTAGAAAAGAATCTGGAACGGGTGCAGAGAAGCGCCTTGATTGGTATCAGCGGAGAACTTCGCTCCACTCCCACGCTTGCTCTAAATGTGATGCTTGGCATCATTCCTGTAGACTTGGCGGGCAGAGTTGCCGCCGCCCGCTCTGCCATCAGACTGAGAAGCGCCGGGTTCTCCCTCACCCCGGAGTACGGGCACTCAGGAATCCTTAAACACTTCGAATTCATCCGCAAGGCTGTCGATCAATGCGTACCGAAGCTCGCCCCAAAAGGATCCTTCACGACCCACATCCCATCAAGAGAGGAGTGGGAGGGAGACAACCTCTGGTGCAAAAGCGCAGTGATCATCTTCTCGGATGGATCGAAGCTGGAGGGAGGAGGTGTATTCTGCAAGGAACTGTCGCTCCATAGTAAGTTTAGACTACCGGATATCTGCAGCGTTTTTCAAGCTGAAATAGCTGCCATCAAGGAAGCAGTAGACTTGCGTCGCGGCACTACTAACACACAGAAGGTGGTAAGCATCTACTCGGACAGTCAAGCTGCAATCAAGGCCCTGGGATCGCTGACTCTCCGGTCGAAACTGGCCGGGGAGTGCCTGGCCTCCTTATCGGTCGCCTCGGAAACCTTCCGCATTCGACTGATTTGGGTACCAGGTCACAGCGACATTGCGGGAAACTGTCTCGCGGACGAGCTAGCTCGTCAAGGCACTTCAGAAGAAATCACTCCAGAGAGGAAGGGCATTGGAGTTCCCATGTCCACATGCGGTCTGCTTCTGGAAAAATGGGCCTTCAGTCGGCGAGCAAAGTTGCAAGGTCCTTTTGGCCGGCTGTGGACCGCAGACGGTCTGGGGAATTATTAAGCACTTCAAGGCCATTACTCTCGGCCCTGATCGGTGTTCTGACAGGGCACTGCCCGATGGCGACCCACGCTGTCAGGCTGGGCATCATTTCTGACCCAAGTTGTGGGTGCTGTATGGAAGATGATGAGGTGGAGTCATCTCAACGTTACCTTCTTAGCTGCCCCACTTTCGCTAGGCTCATACCTTTTCGATACTCCCGAGGAGCTCTCCGATGTATATATCGAAAAGCTACGCTCCTTCCGATTCCGAACGGCAGATGTATTTAATGAGGCGCTTTTTTACGGCAGTAATTCTCTCCGAGGTTTCTCATTGGGTGACCGTTATTAGAAAACACCTTTCCTATGATTAAGATAATTCTTGCCCTGGCTAAGATTCGAACCTCGAAATCAGCGGAATATCACGTTATGGCATCCATCGCTACCATGTTGACCACAGCGGCCACAGGACTTGTATAATGCGAGACTTATAGACTTGGTTTTTGTCCGTCGAGACAGGACTTTACTGCTCATTTGCTTACTTAGTCCGAAGTAGCACTTATTGGCAAGAGCTATCCACCTTTAGATTTCGAGGCTTACATTATCATTGATGTTAATCCTGGTTTCTAAGTAAACTAAGTCCTCTACTTTTTTTAAGTTATAACTGTCAACAGCGATGTTAGATACTAGACGATAATGGGCCGACTGTCTATTTGATGATAGAAGATACTTACTTCCTCTTGCCCTCGTTCACCTCCAGACCCACCCGCTTCGCTTCTTTATCTAGATTGAAGAAGGCAGAACTAACTGTGCAGTTGTTAAGGTCACCCTGTCTGAAACTTCGTTTGGTATCAAATGGCTCGGAGAGGTCCTTCCCAATCCTGACTGAGGTGGTAGTGTTGCTCAACGTCATTTTACATAGCAGTATAAGTTTTGCCGGGATACCAAACTCAGGCATTGCGGCATATAGGAAACTTCTTCTCGTGCTGTCGAAGGCGGCTTTGAAGTCGACCAAAAGATGGTGTGTGTCGTCCAAGATCTATCGGTGATAGATTTACCGGGTCTAAAACCACACTGATAAGGTTCAATCAGGCTATTGACGGTTAGCTTAAGTCTTTCGCCCAATACACTTGACAGAACCTTACACGCGATGTTAAGAATACTAATCCCGCGATAATTCTCGCAAACTGCAGGATCACTCTTATTGTGGATTAGACAGAGCACACTTAAGTTCCAAACAGCAGGCATGCGTTATTCCGATCATATTCTAGAAATGAGCTTGTGCATGCACTTAGGCAGTTCCTCAAGTTTGTAAAAAGTTATTACTAATGTTAGAAAGCACTACGACCTTAAGACCCATTGTGCCCGAATCAAAGCCTTTGGATGCTATATAGATCTAATAGATATTCTCGGTAAAGTTCAAGTTTCCAACTTTATACAGGCTTTATTGAAATATATAAAAATTTTCTTGAAATTAGGTTTTTTGCAAAGTTTAATTAGCCGGAAATCATAAAATGTATCAGTTAAAATACAGAAAACCCTCGAAAAAACTTACAAATTCAGGTTTTTCTAATTTTAAGCAGGCTTCAAATATTTAAAATATAAAGAGTTGTTTGAAAAATTTTAGTTTTTTGAATATTAAGTTTAGAGCCTATTATATTTTATACAATAAAGTCAAAGTAAATTAAGTAGATTGCTAAGAATCATATTCAAATGTTTTAAACCGCATATTGCTTGTACAGAAAAAGCAAGTAAAAAGTTATACAAATTTTACAATTTTACGACAATTTGAGACACCTTGTGAATATAGTAACAAAACTTTTCAATTATTTCTTCATCTATATCAGGTGCTTTTTTCATTGAAAACCAAGGTCCTAAGGAAATTGCGTGCTATAACTCGATATGCCGCTGAGTTCGAGGTTCATATAAAGTTTTTTTTCTAATTGCGGTTACCCCTCGGCAGGCAAAGGGAAACCTCCGAGGATGAAAAAGCTTATCACAAAATACATCTGCCGTTCGGAGTCGGCACAAAACTGTAGGTCCCTCCATTCCAACATTCTTTTAAATAGAAACATGTTAACGGTGGGTTGAACATGAACTGAGTTCATACAACTTTATTTAAAACAAAACAGACATAAATAAATTTATAAGAACTATAAAATAAACATATTTTGCAAAACTTAGAATACGGTGGGTACAAATAAAAAAGGAAAACAATAACATATATTTTAAAATATTTGGAAACAAAGCAATTACAAAATTGCTGGAAGTAAACATATTTCATTGCAGTTGGAAAAATAGTAATATTGATGGTTTCTCTTTCCAATTTATTTGAAAGTGGTTGTAATCAAATGCGGAGTTGGATAATTGACTTCCCCATAACATCGCCATGTTAATATCGTTATTTGGTTACATAAAAATAGGAAGAATTTGCACCACTTGTTGTTGGAAAAAAGGACTTTTTAAATTGCTTTTAAAGTATTTTGATTTCTGACAGGGAGACTTTAGAAATATAATTTACGGCAGGCATGTGTGTGTGATTGATACTTTTACATTAGGGTAGTACACCCTATTTTGAGAAGCGGATTTTGCATTGAGGTCTTAACAAAACTTTTGCCAAAAATCTTTTGAAGAAATGTGTTCATTTAATGATTTGTTTATGTTGTTAAACTTGAGTTTAAATGGTTTTTGTTTGATAATAAGCTGAATTTCAATTTAAAAGAAAGGATATACATATCCTGTTACCAAATTTTAAAAGAGATGAGAGAAATTCTTCGAAAAACCGATCAGTTTTAAAAATTTGTTCTATATATCAACTAAACTGAACGTAAATTTTACGAAGAAGACATGAGAGTGAGATAAACTTTGGATAGTAATTATTTAAAATAAATTCATAATTATTTATTTTGCATCGACACAGCATATGTAGTTATGCATATTCACGTGTGACCTGTCTACTTGTCGCTACTGTTTGTGTTAGCTGCTAATTGAATATTCCATCGAACAAAATAGAAAAGAACACAAAAAATTTAATTTAATATGCTGCAAATATTCCTAACGCGGAAAAACAGAATAAGTAAGTGCTTGTAGTTGGCATATTTTTTCTTTGTCACACATTTACTTATTGCACTTTGTTGCATTCAAATGAGTTTAATTGAATTTTGCGCGAAAAGGCAGGAGAGTTAAAAATGTATACCAACTAACTGAACAAATGAATGCATGAAAAATTTAAAAAATAAGATTTACTTCTACGAACTGATAGCAGCAAATGTGGCAACATAAAAGTAAACTTCTGCAGGTACATGTACATGCCAGGCATATGCACCAAATTGGTCACTCATGTGTAAAATAAAATATAAAACAAATTTATTGTGTGGCAATTTGCTTGGCAGTTAGCTGACATAAGCACCACCAATTTGACCGACACAATCACAATATTTAGTAAGCCTTGCGTTTTTATTATTGTGTTGCGAAAAATGAACTAAGATTAAATGCAGCTGTGCGAAAATAAGTGAGCATAGCTCAAGGGAAAAAAATTTGCACCGATAAAAAAAAAATTATTATACCGTTGTGTTCAATGAATTGCACTTCCTGATATTCTGGAAAAGTTTAAAAATCAATTTTAAATACATCTTTAAAACTTTCATTAATATGCATTGATTTTTCAACGAATAAATTAAACAATTTTATTTAACCACTTCAACGAAATATATGTACATACATACGTAGGCCATTCAGAAGTAATGCTAAATGTATGTTCAATACTTTTGAGTGAAACAGCCATTTCGCCATACATATGTAAGTATTTATTGTTAACATATTTCATCAAACATTGTATTATTTTTGCTTTTTCCAAATATCGCATTCATGTAAGAAGACCAATAAATATAGAAAGTGTTATTCTTTGTTATAATCGTATCAATGTTATTTTGAATAATACTATAATACAACGATTACAGACGTATTAATTTTTTTTGGCAAATTAAAAATTAATAATCAAATCCTCATGAAATTCGGGATCCCGGGATTGTCCCGGGATTTTGTGTTCAGATCTCGAAAATCTCGGGATCAATGAAATACCAAAAATTGCCATCCTTAGTAT
The DNA here is from genome assembly GCA_963971545.1 of Philophylla caesio. Lineage (NCBI taxonomy): Eukaryota > Metazoa > Arthropoda > Insecta > Diptera > Tephritidae > Philophylla > Philophylla caesio. Next base: position 65,316,534 of record OZ020607.1, read on the forward strand.
ATACGCATGTTAGGCGAGATCGTGGCATCTCGGAAGTGGAGCGTCAAAAAAGTTGACCGAGTTGAAAGAGAACGTCTCAAATGTGTTAGTAGCCTCATAATGCAGCAATATTAAATTAAACTTGTTGGTTTGGAATGGATTTAGACTGAGAAACTGTTGTAGACATTTAACAACATAAACGTTAATTTCAAGTAATTAACAATTTTTAATTTAACAAATTTATGAACTTTTAAATTGCATTCAAGATAAATGGAAAATATATGCTGCGGAACATAAATTGGGAATAATTCTGTAGATCTCGTTCATCCAGAACACTAAATTTAAAGGAATTTATTTACAAAAGCCAGCTCAGTCATATCTAATATTTAGTGCATCGCTCAATCTATTCAGTAGTATCATTACTCAAGTAACACAATACTTTATGCAAGAATGCAGTGTTAAACATTATCGCTTATTCGTAGAAGACTTAGCACTTGAAATAAAAGCGTCGCTATCCTACTTGTAATGACGCGCGATTTAGTACTTAATCACAACAATGTCACATATCACGTCGCACGAGTATGAGAGCTGTCATAAGGTGAAAATCATTGGTTTTTTTTTTAAATGTTTATGTTTTGCAATATTTCTTTTCATTAACGAGCGTACTTGTACACAAGGGAATTATAACTTTGTTCACATAACGGTTGCTTGAAAAAGCAAAAAATAATCGAGATAGATATAGACATACATATATGTATATACCAAAAAGCTCAGAATGAAAAGAGAAGTCGATTTAGCGATGTCTGTCTGTCCGTCCGTCCGTGCAGACGATAACTTGATTAAAAATTCAGATATCTCAATGAAATTTGGTACATAGATTGCTCTTTAGACAGGGTAGGTCGGTATTGAAAATGGTCAAGATAAAGGAAGTTTTTGAAAAATGCATAAACTCCGTTTTTTCGGTATCCATTTAAGCAAATTCAGTGAAATTTGGTATTTGGAGCGCTCCTGAACTAAGAAATTAGGTACTTATAAAATTTTGAAAAATGGGCATTACCACGCCCACTAATGACAAATTTTCTGTAACTTAATAACAGTATTAGTTATCGTTACAAAATTTGGTGGACATATTTGCCTTGACATCGCTATTATTACCGTAGAAAATTTTTGAAATAGGATTATAACCACGCCCACCTCCCATATAAAGGAAATTTTGAAAAATGCAAAAATTTCGTTTTGTCTTTATCTATTGGAACATATTAATTAAAATTTGATATATATAGGCAGATAGTTAATTAAGAAAATTGATTTTTATGAAATTTTGAAAAATTGGCGTTACCACGCCCAATTATAAAAAAACGTCTGTAGGTATCCCAATAACGATGTAAGGTATCGTCACCAAATTTGTCCTTGACATCTCTATCATCACCGTCTTTTTTTTTTAATCGCACCATAACCACGGCCAACTTCCATATACCGGAAATTTTGAAAAATGCAAAAAACTTCGTTTTCAGTATTTATTGGAAGAAATTGAGTAAAATTTAATACTAGCAGAGATTTTAAACAAATAAACGCGGTTTTTATGAAATTATGGGCACCGCCCATTCAAAAATACATCGCAAGGGTATATAAAAATCGGTTTCGCCGAATTTAGCATTTCTTACTTGTTTTACATTCGGTTTAATTTAAGTAATATAATTAGTGGCATTCTTTTTAAAAAGCTAACAACCGTCAAATAAAATGTTTTGTTTTATGACGTTGTACTCGATAAAATTCGGGCTTAGTAAAACTAACATAGTATTAGTATTAAATGGAAGCTTTTCATTATTTAATATTGTTGTATCGGTTGCAAAATGTAAGTTTCTATTATTTTATATGTAAAAAAAGCTTAGTAACTTTAATTGTTTCAACTAATACATATGTTTTACGAAAACGCGATTAACTCAAGAGGATTCGCAAAAATATTTAAACGGTGGACTACGAAAGCAGATACTGCCAAAATTTCACATAGGATTCAAGAGATGGACGTTTAAGAAAGGTTTTTGGCCAAGAAGAGCGAGAAGGGACAGGACGGAAAGTTTTGCCGGAATTTTTTATTGACATTATCTTTATTAAAAAGGAAATCGGCTGAAAATAACGTGATACCTTATTGTATTCTTATCTTCTTTTTTTGCGATATAAGCGATATAAAAGCTTATTTAAAAACAGAAACAATTTAAAAACGCAGATAAAACGAAAGATACCAGCAACTAAAACACACCCACAATACCCAATTCGACTAAATTTGCAGACAATCTGCCTAGTTGCGAGATAAAAATATACCTTTTTAGTTTCTACACTCAGGACACTTAACATTTGTTTACATTGATTCTGATACGTTCTTGTTTATTCATTTTAATAGAATTTTGCCCAAAAATATGCAATTGTGAGTGTACAGATTTACTACTATATCAAATATCCCTTACCGCTGGTGGGAGAAATAAAAGATAATGAAAAAAAAAAGTTCTGCATAAGTGAGAATTCATTTTCATTCTCTCGTGCCGAACAGTTGTGTCTAGCGTGAGTGTATAACAGTTGAGCTCAGTGAACAAATCCTACGTCGATTGTTTAAAATCTTATCCCCTTCTAAAGTATTTACTAAACCAAACCAATAAGTGTTGCATATGGAAAAAAGTCATACTCTTTCAAGATATGGTGACTTCCCCAAAAAACAAAACGCAAAAAAACCAACCCTAAATCTTCTCCCCTAAAGCTATCAGAGCTGAAAAATAATAACAATTGCAATGATCTGAAATTTATTACAATGAAATCAACTGACGTGTCAAAACCATTATCCAAATTCAGTGTGTTCGCAAAAAAGGCTCTTTATTGCATAAGCACAGAGTACTTATCAGTGAGTATATTTCGTGATGACAGTTTGCTTATTTTAACTAAGTCTTTGAAAGTGGCTGAAAAGTTCATCTAATGCAAAAACTTCGGCGGTCTGTGTCCTATATCAGCGTCTTTTTACGATTCCGTCAATACTTGCAAAGGCACAATTTTTGATAAAAATCTGGTTTATACAGATGAAAAAGAAATACTTGATGCTCTTAAATCACAAGGTGTTATTGATTTACACAAATTTACAAAAACTGTCAACAACGTGAAAATACCAACAGGCAGAATTGTATTGTCATGTGACTTATACAAAGTACCTCAATCGATTGACATCGCTTGGTACTCTGTGAGAGTGGAATAATATTTTCCTACTCCTATGAGATGCCGCTCATGTCAGTTGTTGGGACATACCATAAAAAGATGCAGCAACAACCCCACGTATGCATCTATTCTAAGCTCAACAAAATCTCAACACACTCTCCCACAAAACGCAACTGATCTCACTTCTTCACTCGAAAAATCTACAAACACTACTCAATCACTCAATTCAAGTTGCCAAGAGTCAAGGCGAATTGATTAAAGGTGGTGGCAAAGCGAATTCATCAAAATTTGTCAAATTAAGAATGTCATAATCGAAAAGAATTGAAGAATGGAAGTTATTGTTTTTTGTTGTCAGATGAAAGAAAACTTATTTTGGTAAGTTGAATTCTTTGTACATATTTACATTTATTGATTAAAACTTAAATATTCTTTGCAGTACGTGCATTTCTGTAGATCCTAGAAGCAAGAAGGTCGATATTTTACTATTGCTGCACCAACACAATTTATCAATCCTGCAGCAGATGTGGGTGGTGATTGGCTTAAAGATGCTTCCAGGTAAATATAATTAAATGTTTATTTGTTCCCTTTTTTGAAATCATTTTTATTGTACATTCATTGTGCTATCCAACCACCTAATTAGCAAACCAAAATAGATGAAGATTGGGAAGCGAATATGATGATAATTGAAACTGCAACAAAGCAACACATCCGATCGCAGTGCCAACAATTACCTTGTCTGGACACATCGCATGCCGGTGACGCAAAAGGACAGTGAAAAATGTCTCAATAGTTTTAAGTGTGCAAATTTAAGTGCAGTATAAGCCGAATGGGCATGAAAAATTGCAGAATACTTGGTGTCTACATTATACAAAACTATGCTATAAGCACTTTTATTTGCCTCTTAATTTCTTTTTGTTGTAAATAGTTAAATACTAACTGAATTATTACAATTTCATTTTACAGGCGTTTGTTAGCAAGCAAGAAATTTTAGACTGGAATGGCGAAAACAAATAGAGTTGAGAAACACCAAAATGAAGGTTGTTAACGCGAGTGTATAAAAGTCCAATCGAAGCGACTTGGTAACAAAAAGCCAAGCGACACATAAATACGAAACGAAAGTTTTATGGTTTAAATCAATTTACATATAACTTATTATAGCAATATTATTATTTGTAAAATTTCTTAAAATTTTGTATATACCAATTAAGTTAATATTAGTTAACTTTAATGTTTATCACCTTTCGAAATAAAGCTTACCTCCAATCTCAAAACAGTTTTTAATACAAGTTAGAAATCTAAAAAATAAAAATATATAAAGATATATTCCTCCTATCCAATAAAACTCGGATATAAAAAGTAACCATATTTTGTTTGCTGCAATAAATTTAAAGTTTTATTTTTTCGATACAATGTGTAATATTAATATATAATATATATGTATATTTATATACTATGTCTTGGCAAAATTGGTGTTGGTAGGCAGCTTCACTACCGCCTGCGGGATTTTTAGGCTGCTTCACTAGCGCCTGCGTTTCGCTCCAAGCTCCGTACGGCAGGATCTCAACCACATCAGCCGCTTATTGGATCAAGGTCCCTTCCCACTTTCTATTTTTTTTAGACACACCGCGCACTTTCCCATTTTTTTATATTTGGAAATGTCTTTATTTTTCACAAAATTTCAAAAGTTTTGAAATCACGAGCTATAAAATATCAAAATATGTAAACAAAATTATTCGTCATTACCTTTTACTGACATCCTTAATTTTATAAAAAAAGAAGAACAAGCAACCAGCTCATTGATTACCACCACCTTGTATGAATTCGCCTTGCCAAGAGCAATCACACACCATTAACCAGCCTAGCACACACTCACTCTCAGTTAGCTCTTCCACTCAAAATCACGCCACGTCATCAGCCAATCCTCCACCCACATCGCCATCTCCCTCAATTAACTCAAGCCACCAACTCAACTCAACTTTACTCAAACACTCTCACACAATCTCTCAAGATCATCCAAAAACCCACCACCTGAACTCGCTATGAAGCTGGATAAAAATAAGAGTGACTACTTACCCTCTCTAATGCTCTACAACTCAAACTTTGACACCACAACTCAACCCGACAATATTCTGCACTCTATACTCAACACAATCGCACATAATGACGACATACAAAATGATCTTCAAGAAACCCAGCTGTAGGTTATTTTCAAAAGAAAATAACACATACAGCTAACTTACATATAAATACAATGATACTCAATATTCACCAATGGAATATCAGAGGTTATCGCAATAATTATCTAGAATTAGAATGCCTAATAAAAGATCGAAAGCCAAATATAATCTGCCTACAATAAACCAATGTTCCTTCTACATAAATACTCACCATTCTGCCCTAAGCAGTATACAGCGCATTTCCAGAATGTCGCAAATACTATATACTCTAAACAAGGTTGTGGTCTATTAATTCACAAAAATTTTAAAAATAAAAGGATTCACTTAACTACCAATCTGTTAGCAGTTGCCATCGAATGCAACTTTCGAAACCCTATCTCCGTAATTTCCGTTTATATACCACCAAATCAAAATATCTCGTGCTCCGAATTATTTCAGCTTACCTCTTCAGTTAATACTCCAGTAATTATCTGCGGAGATTTCAATGGGTGGAGCCCTCTCTGGGCCTCACCAAAACCCAATCGCAGGGGTACAATAATCGAAGATTTCATCCTTAGCTCAAACAATACTTTCACACACGTCGACCTTGCATTATGCTCCCCACAGTTGCTCCCCATTTCATCCTGGTATCTGCTTGAAGATCTACACAATAGCGATCACTTCCCTAATATGTAGCTATGCATTCTCGTTTTCTATTCCTAACACTTTTGTCTATATAAAGAATCCAAATATAATACGGACAAGGCAAACTGGGACAAATTTAATCAATTATTGAACACCAAGTTTTACCAGCCTTCAATAACAACAACCCCAATAAAGAAGCTGCGATAATTCAAAAGGCTATTCGGAAAGCAGCTAACTTAGCTATTCCCCGCAGCCTTAATCGGTACTCCTCCAGAAATGTGCCGTGGTGGTCACCAGAACTAAACACCCTTCGAAACGAAAAACTGACAGCCTGGAAACAATATCAAAGGTGTCCAACTTTGGATAATTTAATAACTTATAAAAAACGTAATGTCCAGTTTAACAGAGCAAAAGAGGAATCAAAAACCAGGAGTTTCGAAGAGTTTACTAGAAATCTAAACCACAGTTCTTTTACTCGAAGTATTTGGAAAGGAGTGCGCACTATCCCAAACACACCTTCAATTAAAATTAACAACACGGTAATCACGGAACTCAATTTAATTTCACTAACATTCGCACAAAATATCTCAAAATAATCTGAGACCTCTAACTTTGCATCTCAGTTTATAGCATCTTCCAACAACATTCCCTTTATGAATGCGGCCAACATCGTCGATAACTTAACTCTACATATGGAAAAACATATAAGCATTAATGAAGTAGACTCCGCTTTAAAGGCGGCGAAAGGCAGTTCGCCCGGTTTTGACCAAATAACTTATAGCATGCGGCGCCACATTCCAGTTTCTTTAAAACAGAGGCTCAGCCAGCTCTATAACTCCATCTTAAAAAGCAGCATTTTACCTCAAAGCTTTAAGACAGCGGTAGTTGTCCCTATATTAAAGCCACAAAAATACTCATCATTTGTAGAAAACTACCGACCAATCTCCTTGATTCCGTGCATGAGCAAATTAATGGAAAAAATCATTTCAAAAAAGTTAATGTGGTTTTTAACAACAAAAAAGCATTTATCCCCTTTCAGGTAAGATTTAAGAACAGGTCAAGCACTTTGGATGCCTTACTCAACTTAGACCACCAGCTAGGTAAGAGTCTCTCCACAAAAACCACACTTCTACATATCCTTGCTATAGATTTTGCAAAAGCTTTTGACAAAATTGGCTGCCACGTTGTTCTAAAGAAGCTTCAAGATTGGCAAGTGGGACCATATATATTCAACTACATAAAGTCTTTTCTTAGCAATCGTAAATTTCGATGCAAAGTAAACAGCTGTCTTTCACCTACCTTTTCCCTTTTCAATGGAATCCCTCAAGGATCTACCCTTTCAGTGATTCTCTTCCTAATAGCTTTTGAAGACGTTAGCAAAGTTATGAGTATGCAAAAAAACATCAAGCATTGCCTTAATGCCGATGACCTATTTTTAGTATGTAGAAGCAAACAAAACTCCGAAATTGAGGAATCACTTGGAATATCTATCTACTCTTTAGACGAATGGTCTCAACATTCAGGTGCTCTCATCTCACTCGAGAAATTCGAGCACCTGCATGTCTGTAGAAAGCATAGTTGTAATCAATTAAATACTAAACATAGAAACTATGCAATATCTAATGTAAAATCTTTGAAAATACTAGGTTTAATTTTTGATGATAAACATAGTTTTAAGCAACAGTGTATTAGTCTAAGAAGCGAACTGGCTACCAGTCAAAACATTGTAAAATATTTATCGTCAAAAAAGAGCTTTGTACATACCAACACTTTACTTAATATTACTAAATTAACGTTACAAAGTAAAATTGATTATGGTTTGCAGATTTATGGTATATATATATATAATTTTGGCGCGTACACTATATAGCTCAGTGTTTGGCCGAGCTTCTCCTACCATTTGTGGTGTGCGTCTTTATATTATACTACAAATGGAGGGACCTACAATTTTGTGCCGACTCCGAACGGCAGATGTATTTAATGAGAAGCTTCTTCATGGCAGAAATACCCTCGGAGGTTTGCCATTGCCTGCCGAGGGGTGACCGCTATTAGAAAAAACTTTTTTCTATGATTAAGATTTTGCTTGCCCTGACTGAGATTCGAACCTCGAACTCAACGGCATATCGAGTTATAGCACGCTCCGCTACCAACTCGACCAGGCGGCCCCTATGAAAGATTTATGGTAAATGTAATAAAACTACGTTTAATAAAATTAAGGCACCATTTCACGAAGCGATACGGCGAAGCTTACGGGTTTTCAATCCTTGGATGACCGTGTGAAATACCTTCGAAGTCGGATAATTTACAAATTGTACTCCAACGCTACTCACATTCTCCTAAAACAAAGAAAGAAAGCACTTCCAAACAAATCAGCACTATGCGAGGTAAAAGACCTCTCCGACTCCTTAAACCTTAAGGCGGCCCCTATGAAAATTCCGTACACCTAACTTCCTCCATGGATCATAGAAAAAAGAAACTTCATTGATGAGCTAACTTTCCTTCGGAAAGAGAGCACCAACAATGCGAAATACCAACAAACCTTCTTAAAGAGAGTAAACCCCCTTAAGCAAAGTGGATGGAACCTTCTATTTACTGACGGCACCAAACAGACAAATGGAGTTGCATTCGGCATTACTAACGACACCGGAATAACTTTATCTCACGGCCTTCTACCACAGTACGCAACAATTATTGCTGGACCAATCACCAAATACAATATTAATGTGGGTTCCTGGACACTCAGGCATACCTGATAATAAAGCTGCAGACAGAGCCGCGAAATTCGCTTTAAGTTCTGGTCTCAGTTCCTATCGTGAATTCAATGAGTGCGGTCATAGACAAATCTCAGTGAGTGCAATCATAGGCAGAACTTTTGATTTCATTTGGCAAAGTGCAGTTGCATTATTTTCTAAACAAAAAATCGTGTGAAATAAAAGGCGAAAAATCGGCACAAACAAAACCTCTACCTAATGGTTGGCGAGGACGTTGTGGCGGGCGGTATGTGTGATAACAGCGGAGACTGGCAAAACACGTACCAGCATAAAGCAGTGAAGCGCAAAACTATTGAATCTCCAAATCTATTAAAAAAAAGAACTAAAGCCAAACATTACTCTAAATACATCAAACCGGTTTGCAGTCTTAGGCACAAACGCACAAAGCGAAGGCAAAATTAGTGATAACAACAATGAGCAACAAATAGACACAGCTGCGAGTGTTTACAAACCACCACCAATTTTCATACCACAAGTTAGCGACATAAATAAAATGATAATTAGTTTCTCAGCTCTAATTGGCAGAGAAAATTTTGCGCACAAGTCCGGTAGAGACTGACAAGCCAGAGTTATGCCTTCAAACAGTGCCTCTTATAGAAAGCTTGTAACTTATTTAGACTATAAAAATATAATATTTCACACTTATCAGCTAAAAGAAGATAAGCCCTATAGAATTGTCATAATAAATTATCATTTTTCCACACCGATAGATGACATTAAGCTTGACTTAGCTCAACAAGGCCACATTGTGAGAAACATTGTTAATGCAAAAAGTAAAGCAACACAAATGCCAATGTCACTATTTTTTGCTGACCTTGAGCCATCAGCAAACAACAAAAGTGCATTCGACATTAATCGCTTATGCAATGCAGTAGTCAAAATTGAGCCTCCTCGATAATTTTATGATTTAGTTCAGTGCCATCGCTGTCAGGAGTTTGGACATACTAAACGCTATTGTAAAAAGCCATGTGTGAAGTGCTGTCTAGACCATTCACCCGCTCAATGCGAAAAAGACATCGGAACTCCACCAAAATGTGTACACTGCTTGCAAAATCATACTGCCAATTACAAGGGTTGTCAAGTCTATCAGGCACTTGTATGCAAAGGAGATCCAACTAAGTCGACTAATAATCCAAGGCCTAAAGTCGGTACTAGTTTAAATACTGAGCAACCACTTTACAACAACTTCAGCTACGCAGATATCACAAGAGGACAACAAAGCACTGCTGCATGCAGTCACAATAATTTAGAAAAGCTAGAAGCGCTGATCTCCAAACAAATTGAGCTGCTGACCTCAGCTCTATTAACGATGATGTCTTCCCTTGTTGCACAATTATGCAATTAAGTCTAAAGATGGCAATCTGGAACGCCAATGGACTAAGTAATCATAGATTAGAAGTCGAACATTTAATTGTAACTAAAAACATAGATATACTTATGATTACCGAAACACATTTTACTAAAAAGCCTTTTTTTTGAATTAATGGTTACGACCTTATTACTTGCAACCATCCTGATGGTAGAGCACATGGTTGATCTGCTATTATTGTTAAGTCCACTCTAAAATATAAGATACTAGAACCAATCTCGTTGCCTTCAGTTCAAGCAGCCTCTATTGAAATCACAAGCTTTAATGGAGGGATTACCATAACCGCACTGTATCCACTTACCTCCGCGTTTCAACATAGATAAACATTCATTTATTACGTTTTTCAGGCCAGTCGATTTCTGGCTGGTGGTGATTTCAATGCCAAACATCTATGGTGGGGATCTCGTCTTACTAATCCGAAAGGTCGCGAGCTATATAAATGTGTAACAGAAAAAAATCTTAACGTTCTTTGCTACTGGCAGGCCCACTTACTGGCCCACTGATCCTAACAAGAACCCTGACTTAATCGATTTTGCTGTGCACTTAGAAATTGACGCCAATCTCCTCGAAATAATCAATGATGACGATCTCAGCTCAGATCATTCTGCTCTCATTATTCATTTTAATTTGCCTGCTTTAGTCACTGCTTAGAAGCAGCGTACATTAAATAAGAGATCTGACATAAAATTTTTCCAAGCCCGACTTGAGTCCAATATTAATCTCAACATGGAGATAAACTCAACTAGAGATTTAGATGATGCTGTGGAAATATTTACCAACAAAATACACGAAGCCGACTTCGAAGGATTTGGCACAACAGCAGGAATCCAAATGACAAAACAGCCCTTAACAATGCAATCAAGGAGCTTTAAACTAAGTTGGCTGAACTGAAAGAAGAATCGATAGGAGAAAATCTTAAAAATGTTGATATAAACAAGGACGGTGACTATAATATCTGAAAGGCCAAAAAATACTTAAAACGGCCCACCGTAAGACAGGTTCCGGTAAAAGATGCCAACAATTCTTGGTGTAGATCAAACATAAGCAAAGCTCTTGCTTTTGCCAACCATCTTAAAGCTACATTTGAGCCATTTAACTTCAACAGTACCAGCCAACGCCGGGACGTTGAAGAATACATCGACAGTCCATGCCCAATGGATAAACCGTTAACAAGCGTAAGACTTTCAGAGGTTCAGTCTGAAATTTCGCGGATAAAAAATTCAAGTCTCCAGGTCACGACAATATCGACGCATGGACAATCAAAAATCTTCCTAAGAAATGCCTGTTATTTTTAGTGTTGCTTTTTAACTGTAGCTTCAGGCTAGGTCATTTCCCTACGCAGTGGAAATGTGCTGAAATAACTATGATACTAAAGCCAAACAAGCCGAAAAATGAGTTATCTTCATATAGACCAATAAGCCTACTGACAATATTCTCGAAAATACTCGAAAGAATATTTCTTCGAAGATGACTGCCAGAGCTGGAAAGGCAATCGATCATTCCACATCATCAATTTGGTTTCAGACAAATGCACGGTACACCGGAACAATGTCATCGTATTGTGAAAGCTATACATTGTAGCCTGGAAGAGAAGAAGTATTGTTGTGCGATTTTCCTAGCCATTCAGCAGGCATTTGACAGAGTCTGGCACTCAGGCCTACTACAATTTTTACCGCAGACATGCCAATCCTAGAAAACGATAAGTTAATAGTTCTTCTTTCTTTTTTCTTCTTTCATTGGCTCGATAACCGCCTATGCGATTTTGGCCGAGCTTAGCACAGCACGCCAGTTATTTCTCTCTTTCGCTAACTGGCGCCAGTTGGAAATACCAAGCGTACCCAAGTCCTTTACCGCCTGGTCTTTCCAACGCAGAGGAGGCCTCCCTTTTCTTCTGCTACCACCGGCGGGTACCGCGTCGAATACTTTCAGAGCTGGGGCGCTTTCATCCATTCGAACGACATGACCAAGCCAGCGAAGCCGCTGAATCTTAATTCGCTGCACTATATCTATGTCGTTATAAAGCTCGTACAGCTCATCGTTCCATCTTCTCCGGTATTCGCCGTATTCGCCGTCGCAAAGGCGTAAAGGCGCATAAATCTTTCGGAGAATCTTTCTCTCGAACACTCCCAGAGCCTTCTCATCAGATATCTTCATCGTCCATGCTTCTGCGCCATACATCAGGACGGGCATAATGAGAGACTTATAGAGCGTTTACTGCTCAGTTGCCTACTCAGTCCGAAGTAGCACTTGTTGGCAAGAGTGATCCTCCTTTGGATTTCGAGACTGACATTATTATTGATGTTAATGCTGGTCCCTAAGTAAACGAAGTCTTCTACTTTTTCCAAATTATAACTGTCAACAGTGATGTTTGATCCCAGTCGTGAATGTGCCGACTGTTTATTTGATGACAGGAGATACTTCGTCTTGCCCTCGTTCACCTCCAGACCCATTCGCTTTGCTTCTCTATCCAGTTTGGAGAAGGCAGAACTAACTGCGCGGTTGTTAAGGCCGATGATGTCAATGTCATCGGCGTACGCCAGCAGCTGCACACTCTTATAAAAGATAGTGCCTGACCGATTTAGTTCTGCGGCTCGAATTATCTTCTCCAGCATAAGGTTAAAAAAGTCACACGACAAAGAGTCACCCTGTCTGAAACCTCGTTTGGTATCAAACGGCTCGGAGAGGTCCTTCCCAATCCTGACGGAGCTGGTGGTGTTGCTCAACGTCATTTTACATAGCCGTGTAAGTTTTGCGGGGATACCAAATTCAGACATTGCGGCATAAAGGCAACTTCTTTTTGTGCTGTCGAAAGCGGCTTTGAAGTCGACAAAAAGGTGGTGCGTGTCGATTCTTCTTTCTTGGGTCTTTTCCAAGATCTGGCGCACTGTGAATATCTGGTCGATAGTAGATTTACCAGGTCTAAAGCCACACTGATAAGGTCCAATCAGTTCATTGACGGTGGGCTTTAGTCTCTCACACAATACGCTCGACAGAACCTTATCTGCAATGTTAAGAAGGCTGATACCACGATAGTTGGCGCGAATTGCAGTATCACCTTCTTATGGATTGGGCAAAGTACACTTAGATTCCAATCAGTAGGCATGCATTCATCCGACCATACTCTACAGATAAGCTGGTGCATGCGCTTTACCAACTCTGCTCCACCGTATTTGAATAACTCAGCTGGCAGCCCGTCAACTCCGGGCGCTTTGATAAGTTAATAGTTGCCACCTACATATGCAGACGTCACTGCTATACTCTCTTCCTCCTACTCGGCTAGAGAAGCTGCTGAAACCGCACAAGCACAGCTAGATCAATTGCAATCCTGGCTTCGTAACTGGAACATCTCGGTAAATGCCTCAAAATCTGCTCAAGTCACCTTCACATTGAGAAAAGAAGAGTGCCCCAATGTAAATCTTAATGGAGCCATAATTCCTAAACCCAATAGTGTAAGATACCTCGGATTACATTTAGATGAAAGACATATCAGAGCCAACAGAACACAGCTCAAAATTACAACAAGCAAAATGTATTAGTTGCTTGGCCCCAACTCTAAACTTAGTCTGAAAAACAAAATGCTTCTCTACAAAGCTGTGCTGAAACCCGTGTGGTCTTATACCAGTCAAAAACTCTTAGACTGATTGCTAACGCTCCGTGTTATATACCAAGGATCTGAAAACATCTACGGTGATTGACGAAATAAAAAGATACAGCTCTAAGTACATCACAAGACTAAATTTCCACCACAACAGACACGCCATAAACTTATTAGATAACAGTGAAGACACACGACGACTGCAAAGACTGCATCCTCTAGATCTGCCATTTAGATCGTAAGAATTAATTAAGTATTTATTGCAAATAATAATCATACGATACATTTACTGATCACCCTTACTTAAAGGCCAAATTGCACTTAATGCATTAATGTGAATTACATCAGTCAATTACATTTACTTATTGTTTTACGACAGATTGTAAATAAATATATGTAATATAAAAAAAAAATAAGTTCTGGTCTCCATACTTACAACCCATTTGGCACTTCATCAATGAAAAGAATATATTCAATTGCTTTGAAGTATAACCAGAATCGGAATTGGCAATATTATCAACACGAATATAATAAAGTTAATCCTGGTGGTGCATTGTGTGTTGATCGTATCTTATTTTAGGCTGTGCATAAATGCATTGCTGTATTTATATTTTACCCAATTGGGTAAGAAGCATGCTGAAATCCAGAACCATAATTTCTAAACTAGGTGGAAGTAGACTTCGGGTAACGGCCACTCGTGGCTGCCCTCAAGGATTGTTTTCTCTCACCTCTATTGTGAACACTCGTTGTCGATAATCTCTTAGAGAAGCTTAAAGAGAATGGATTCAACGCTTACGGCTATGCTGACGACCTTGTAATTTATGTTGGGGGCTAGGATGAAGGGACATTAAGCTCCAGGCTTCAATCTGCCCTAAATCTGACGCTCAAATGGTGCTCTGAGAAAGGGTTGTCAATCAATCCAACAAAGTCAACCATCATACCATTCACTAAAAGAAGGAATGTGAGCCTAACTAAACCAATGTTGGGAGGTACTGAGATCGAATTTACAAAAGCGGTGAAATACCTAGGGATCAAACTAGATAGTTAGCTCAACTGGTACTCTCATCTCACAGAAAGTACCAATAAAGCGACAAGAGCATTCTATGCTTGTCAAAGACTACACCGCAAAACCTGGGAAATCTTCCCGAAACTCTTCAAAGAAGAGGACTCAAGAATCGCAGCCCAGTGGCGATTTTCAAAGGGTAATAGACAATCTAAGACTGTAGGCTGAGATATTATCTTCACAAAATAGGACTTTCGGAGGTTTCAGACTGTAGGTTTTGTGGATTAGATGCGGAGACCTCTGAGCATATACTGTGTGAATGCCCGAGTATAAGTAGACTCAGGCTAATACACCTTGGAAAGCGACTGTTATCTCTATCCAGAATATGGACAATCACACCCTCCAAAGTGCTTAGTATGCCCTGATAATAATAATAATAATGTGTGTTCTATATATTTTGTGTACGAGTATGTATGTACATAAGTATGTATGTATGTATATCAGCATGTTCAAATACATATATTTGAACAGTGAAAAGAAATCTCATTGCTTTTATGTTCAAAATCTTGCAAAGTAAGTTAATAAGGATATCCACTTTTTTTTAACGCCCATAACTCGGCAATGGATTGTCCGATTTAAGTATAGACTTTTCTAGTTGTGTTTGCCTTTGCCCAAGGAAAAATGGTTCGAAGAGGTGGCACTGGTGTCGAGTTATAACTCAAAATCTTATTTATAGTCCGATTTCAGTCATACGCAATATAAAACTATATATCTTAACTGGGCCGACAAAATATTGATTTTATATTCGTCACTGCTGGTTTTAAACTTGGAAAATCTGCCATAAGTATACATAAAGAAAAGTAGGAAGCTACAAAAAAGGATGCGCAATTTAGGTGGCACTTTAATTTTTCACATTAAATATGTTCGTGTAAACAGAGTTCAAAAAGTATTTATTTCTAATAGTATTTATTTCTAATACATTTTGGGCGGGACGAGGTTCGCCGGGCCTTCTAGTTTTCTATAATAGTTTATGTACTTTGGCACTTTTAACTTGTGTTTATTGAATAAATTACTTCTTTGTTATTGACGGGGTTTATTCCAACTCATTTGTGCCGAGTTCTGGCGTAGCATTTGTTACGTACGGTGGTTCAGGGACACCGTCCTTCCGCGCGCCGTCTTCGTCACTCCGCGCCAATATCCTCTCCCTTCATCATGATTGGTTCGCCGCTGGTGACGCTTGCTTTTGGCACGAGCTAGCTCGTCGGACTGTGGGTTGTTGTGACCACCAAACCTTCTTGCCACTGATTTTGTGTGGCTAGCGACCGTATTACCTCCCAACCGTGATCGCTTGTTGCTAAATTCGCTAGCGATCCCAGGCTCGCACCAGCGTGTTATCTATCCCCTCGCTTTAAGTACCCCTCCCATGTCACACACGGAGTCAAACGCCACATCTTAATTCAATTAACATTCCATTCTCTTATTTATTGATATCGCTTAAAAGGTACACATCTTGCTTAAAACTACGCTGCCACACATCCTACCTAAGTAGCTGAGTTGGCCTCACAAAAGTTTTTTAATAGAAAAATAGAAATAGAAAAAATAGTATGGTTTCGCCTAAAGCACGTTTCCGCTCGATTCGGGGTATATTAAAACAAACTGGTTCGTAGACCGTAGGGATTTAAGGCTGTGAATTCGCCCCCCTAGCCCGCTACCTACCAACTACAAGACGTCTTGCGCGGCCTGCGTGTGCTAAGTTAACGATCGCCCTACGCCTTCCCCTTGCCAGCTTTCTTTACGGCTGGAACACCCTTAGATTCGACTGGCTCACCTGACACTCCGGATTCCTCGACTTGTTAAAATTCATACCAGAGTGTGCCGCAACTCAAATTCGTAACTCGGATTTTTAGTAGCCGACGGTGCTGGGTACCGTTAGTGATGGCACGATTAATCATATGATTAGTATTAATCGGTTAATTTCTTTCAATTAACGATTTAATTGTATCGAAACATTCGTTTCAATTAATCGAAAGATTAACCGATTAATCTGAAAATAACCGATAGATAAATAGGTTTTTTAAGCATGAAGAGAAAATTTTTTTTTATCGGTATACAGCTATCGCTTTAATAAGTATGGTATTGCTTACTTGTAAGAAGTATCTGCCCATACCTACGTACAACACGTGCAAATTTTTTTCGTGATTTCTCCGTTAACAATTAATACGTTTTGAAATCCAAAAATTTATTTAATTTAATAATTAGTGAAATCATGGCTCCACCAAAGAGTGAGGTATGGAAACATTTCACGAAGGAGAGCAATGTAACAGTCAAATGTGGCTTGTGTGGCAAACTGTTGAAGTGCTCAAAAAACACGTCATATATGTTTCAGCATTTACAACTGAAACATCAAAAGGACGCCGAAAATCTCAAGGTATGTCGAAAAGATTCCAGCATTTCATTAGTTTAATTTGTGTTAAATATTTACTAGGAACAGTTCAAAAACGTTGACAATGGTGAAAATAGAAACGCCGAAAAAGCAACCACCCGTCAGCAAACAACATCAGGCACCGTAGAATCAGCCAGTACCAGCCAAAATGGTACGTCAAGTTTGAGGCAGCCAGTTCTAAAGACCTGTTTGTCAAATGTGCAAAGTTATGCATCAGGTGGTTCCAAGCATCAAAAATTGACACAATCAATAATGAAAATGATTGTCACTGACAGTTTGCCATTTTCACATGTCGAAGGTAAGTTAAAAGTGCCCTGGCAGCGATTGATTGACTCATCAAAATTTATTGCAGGTAAAGGGTTCAGAAAATTTATGAAATTAAATTTTCCACTCTATGCAGTACCATGTAGAAATACTATCAAAGCATATATGCGAAGATTGCAATATCATGCTGGTATTCCTCAAGGTAAAATGTTAAAACTTATTATGGACGTAAAAACTAGGTGGAACTCCACATATTATATGCTGGACCGATTTCTTAAATTAATAGCTTACATAAGCCAAATTTTGTTGAATTATTACGACGCACCACCCATGATTACAACAAAAAACAAAGAGGAAATTGTAGAAATAGTACAATTGTTGAGGCCCTTGGAGGCCATGACATCACAAATAAGTGGAGAAAAATATTCCACATTAAGTCATATAATCCCACTTACTCATTGTGGGCGGCTACAAATACATAAAATACATTGTGTGAGCCCCGTAGCTATTAAATTGAAGGAAATCATTTCAGCTCAATTTAACCGTCGTTTTGGGGAAATCGAGCATTCATTTCTAGTAGCAGCTTCAACTTTATTAGACCCCAGATTTAAAAAAATCCACTTCCAAGATCCATTAGCTATATCCAAAGTTATGAGACACCTGCGAAAGGAAATGGATGAAATTCCTACAGAAGACAGCATAGGGAGTAGTAGTGAAGCATCCTCTACTGGTGAAATCGAATTTGATTTGTGGGCGCTTCATAAAAATTTAGCTCATAAACGAAGAAGAAAGGACGATGAATCCACTCAAGACGAACTCAGCTTTTATCTCAATGCTCCGGTCTTGGAGTTGAAAAGAAATGTTCCTGACGCTTGGGAAGAAATGAAGTCAGTCTATCCTAAGTTATATATTATTGCTCAAAAATATTGCTTTTTAGTAGGAACATCCGTTCCAGCCGAACGTTTATTTTCAAAAGCTGGTGCTACTGCAACGGAAAAAAGAAATAGATTGACTACTAAGCATTTATCGAAATTACTTTTTTTAAATTCAGTATTTTATAATAATCAGTAAACATTAAATTCTTATATTTTTTTCGCTATATAAAATTATATCACATGACATGAAACGGAAATAATGTTTGCATTGCTTTTTATTTAATTTTAATAATAAAAAAAATGCATTACAAAATATATAAAAAAAAGCAGTATAAATTTAATTGCATTACTTAGAATTAAAAAAAAATTCCTTGTACTATTTACCGAAAAATCCGATTAATCGGTTAAATTCTTGCAATTAATTGCAATTATTAATTTACCCTTTCAATTAATCATTTGATTAATCAATCGGTTAATAAAAAAATATTGCCATCACTAGGTACCGTGCGTCCCTCGCCGCGCACTTGGACCGCATGCAGCAACTCCAAAATTCTAGCGCCTTACCGCGCCTTCTAACGTGCAGATGGCCTTGCCACCCGCTAAAAAAAAGGCTTTGCGGAGGAATCACTATAGGGGCCCCACTGACTGCGCCTTGCTGCCGGCCGCCGCTGTTGGGAAAATTCCTTTTCTTGGTTGTGCTTATGTCGTGAAACGTGGCTTCGCTCGCCACCAGGACCACGTGCTCGCCGTTAAAAATTTACTTCTTACTTTTTGTTTCTATTTGGCGCACCACTTCTGGTCAATGCCGCATGTCGAAGAGAAAAAAAAAAGTATTTCCCAATTTCGTACCTTCGCAATTTGCCCGTACGTCAAATGTCAAGATCAGCTGATTAGGGTTTGTCCGAAAAGCATGTGCAGGGTTGCAATCGCGGATACAAAGTTATTATAACCTTATATAGGTTGACTGCAACAGGGCGAGTGATTTGGTCAAGCTTGCTGTGCTAAAGCGCTGGAAAGTATATTCTTCTTCTAGGTGAATTATCTGGATCAAGCGCGGAGATCCTTCGCGTGATACACTCTAACAAAATTCCCTCTTAAGTCGCCTATGTCCGCGAGAATTGTGGATTTCATATACTTGGCCGCCAGCTTGGCACTGTATCTGTCCGCGGCTCTGCTCAACTTAAAATTCCTTCTATATACGGTCTGCCACTCATGATACTCCACTGGGCGAGAGCTCATGTTGTACGCTCGCTGACCCTACTTGTATGACTCTTTCAGCCCTCGCACAAGCTTATTCCGGATTAATGCCAACCGGTCTGGTGCAGACAATACTTCTGCGCTGGCTTCCTCTAAGGAATCTATTCTTCGGAGAGTCTCGTACGCGTTTCCATGTTGTACCATGTTATCATGTGAGACGTGCTGATCCCAATTTCGCTGGTCCTCTCCAGTGATATAATAGCAAGCATTGATCAATTCACCCGTTCCGAAGCGTTAGCCTGAGAAGCGTAGTGAGCCGTTCTTATGTGCCGCACGCCATAGTTTCGCAAGAATTTTGCGAAACACTCTCACGTGGACTCCAGATACTTTACTACCTCCTGTGATACGGCGTCTCGCATCAGTTTGAGAAAGACGAACTTTGACAGATGGTCTAATACCACAAAAACGTACGAATTTCCAGATCGCGAGCACGGTCTCGGTCTGAAAACGACCCCTCATGGGTGGGCGCGAAGTTACATTCGGAGATTTTGAACATTTGCAGAGTTCACACTCACCAATGAATCTTTTCGTGTCTCCAACCATACCTGGCCAATAATACCAGGCCTTCAACCTGTACAGAGTCTTCCCGATCCCTCCGTGACCCGCTGATCTCCCACAATGCATTTGTCCAAGTAGTGATTGTCTAAGACTTTCTGGAACCCAGATCTTCCACAACGACGCTTCTGGCTCATCCCCTTTTCAGGGGAAAACTTTCTTAAATATTAGAGCTGTAAAAGTAACGAAAAATTTGATACCCGTATGTATTCGTTACAAAAACAATCAGCACCCGTTACTTTCGTATCGTTACTCGTTACTCTTGATACAATCAAACACGAGCTGTAGAATCATCGATGCTTGCGTACATTTATGACCTCGATAATTCGTTTAACATCTTAATGAAAAAAGGAAAACGAAAAATGGTTTATTATGAAATATAATTAATTTTAAAGTTTTTATTTACATTTTTATTTCAGGTACAAAGTTAAGATAGAAACCTTTGGTTCATATTTAAAAACAAAATTTTTTCCATCCGTTTTGGTTGAATTGAGCTACGCTTTTCGCTCGATATTTGGCCCGACTTCGAAAAAGTTCTTTCGGATGGTACCGAGGTTGGCACTACCGAGAAATACTTCTCTGCCAAGTTTGATAGCTCAGGGTACAGAATTGCCCGCGACTGCCACCATTTTAAAGGGCAATCATTTCGTGAAAGTATTCGTTCTTCAAAGTATTGCCTCATTGTAATTATACTTGTCACTTTGGAGTTTAAAAGAGAGGTTGCTCCTGCTATAGCGTCAAAATCTTTCCAAATTGACCCCTCATCAGAACAATTGGCATCGTTAGTTATTGGTGCAGGAGCTAGGTTAAGATCTTGTGACTGCTCGTTTTCAAAGTTATAGCGCGTTTCAAGCTCAGCTTTAAGCGCATCTTTAGCATAATCATAACTTGAGTTATCAAATCTAAATGCAAGCTTTTTAAAACGCGGATCTAACAATGCTGCTTTGGATAACACTGGATGTCTATGACAATTCTTAAATCTCATCTTAAATTCCATTACTATTTTGTTTAGTAACTTCTTACCAGTATCTGTAATATCACTTGTATTTAAATTGTCACATGTTCTGATAATACTTTCAGTGGCAGTTAAAACTATTGACACAGTAACTTTATTTTCCGAAGAAATTTCTTCAGTAAGCTGCTTAAATGGCTTTAAAATATTTATGATATTAGGAAGAGACTGCCAATCGCTTTCTGAAAGGTTGTCTACCGGGTTGTGTAAAACTCCAAGAGACGCTTCTAAGGTCTCTTGAAGTGAACAAATTCGCTCAATCATGTCTAGGGTGCTATTCCACCTGGTGATCACGTCCATTTTTAACTTCAATGGTTTTTGATTTGGCCTCATTTGCTCCTGTATGGTAATAAGTTTATTGGCAGCCACTGGGCTTCTGTGAAAATGCTCCACAATTGATTTTATTTTTTTTATGAGTCTTTCGACTTCGGAATCTTGTATTCCCGCACGCACAACCAAATTTAGTGTATGAGCAACACACGCTAAATTTTCAATTTTCGCTAATCGTATAGCCGCTTTCATATTCGCAGCATTGTCTGTGACGCAGACAAATACTTTATTTTGTATTTCCCAATTGGACAATAAGCTGCACAACTCGTTTTTTATATATTCAGCCGTGTGTCGCTCATGACACTCAAAACATCCTAATAAAGCCGATTTCAGTTCCCAATTTAACAAATTTTGCTTAATATGTACCTTGAAGGTATTTTATAGCCTGGTTCTAAGTATGTGAGAAGATCTTTAAAGCCCATGTCTTCAACAGAAAAGGGCTGAAGGTCTTTTACAATCATTTTAAAAATTAAATCGTTAAATCTTTTTTCTCTAACTACACTAATGGGTCGTTTAATAAATGCACTTAGCTTAGTCTGCTTTGTATTGGTTTCATTCGGTGGTTTGTTAACTGCGGAATATTCGTATACAGATGACGTTGACGGTACGGGATCTTCTTGAACTAGCGCAGTTGCTTTTGACACGGTGGATGACAATAAGGATTCGTAAGATGAAGCATGTTTTTTTTCGAGGTGTTTTTTTAAATTTGTTGTGGATCCACCTTTTACGGAATACAGAGAATTGCAAAAATCACATATCGCCTTTTCGTTATTAACTTGTGTAAAATAGCTCCAAAGCCGACTTCTCTTCTTATCCATTTTATATTGTCCTATAGAATATTTATTTATAATTAGTGAAGACGGTATACATACTTGTATAATATTTTAATTATTACGAGCTTTGTATGTTTTCCAATTAATAAAACCGCTGCTTAAATGCTTGATTCCATAGAACCGTACATCTTGTACTAATTCCAAATTATTATCGGCTGTGTTTAGTAAATTGCTCTTAGAATTAACAATACGTAAATGCATACATATGTCTATATGCATATGTACATACATATGTACATATATCACGACGCAACGTATTTTTTAACGATTCCAAAAAGTTCAAAATTGCTAATGCAACATTGCCATTTATGAGAAAGAAAGAAAATAAACCTGTAAATCGGCAAAAGCAAATCATGGTCAAACATTGCTTTGCAAGGTGTATGATGTTACCACTACGTTAAAAAAGAGAAAGAGTTGATTTGTTCTCATAACTCTTTCATTCCGCACAGAATACGCATGTTGCGTCGTTGTTATGTATTCGTTTATCAAATCGAATTGACATCTGACTTCTACATATACGGAATATGCGGGTACCGAATTTATTTTGTGAGTAACGATTCGGTACTTCGAATCAGGCGTTGTACTCGTTACTTGGTAACGAATACATGCGGTTTGCTACAGCTCTATTAAATATTACTCCATCCGTCACTTTCAAATCATGTAATTTGCTCAGGTTGTTACGAATATGATCCCTCAGGGACTCATATGCCGTACTTGCGAATTACGCCGAGTTAATAATAACTTATGGTTGTATGTTTGACTTAAATAAATAAATAAATAAAATCCAGGCCAGGCTCTGTCTCAGGATCCGGGATCTCCTCCATGTACATGCGCCTCAAGGCATCGGGGACTACATTCTGACTTCCTTTTCGATGTTTTATCTTAAAGTCGAACGCCTGAAGCTTAAGGATTCACCGGGCTAAGCGGCCCGAAAGGTCCTATTGTCACATCAGCCATTTGAGGCTCATGTGCTCGGTGATAATCGTGAAGGGTAGTCCATCTACATAAGCGCGAAATTTCTGTACAGTGACCACCGCAGCCAAACACTCCAACTCTGTAACGGTATAATTTCGCTGCGCAGAATTGAGCTTCTGCGACATGAAGGCGATAGGCCTCTCGCTTTCGCCACTATCCTTCTGGAATAGAACACTTACGATACCCTGCGAAGACACGTCACACTGGATAAAGAAGTGTTTGCTGAAATCCGGGTTAACGAGGATATTCGCGGATGTCAAGGCACTTTTCAATCCTTCGAAGGCTCGAACGGCTTCCTCGGTCATCAAAAACGACTTCCCCTTCCGTAAACAATCGGTCATCGGTGCCGCCACCGCGGCGAACTTGGGTATAAAGCGTCTGCACCAGCCGCACATACCCAATAATAGTCGTAGCTGTTTGATTGTCGTTGGCACTGGAAAGTCGAGCATCGATTGGATTTTTGCCAGATCCGTTTTAAATTGACCTTGCCCCACAATGAAACCGAGGTAATTCAACTCCCTTTGACAGAACTTTGACTTCTCTAGGTTAATTGTCAGGCCCGCATCCGCCAGACACTCGGCCACCTCCGCCAGGTGTTCTAGGTGTGGAAATCGGGTGAACATATAAGAAGGAAAACATGCTCCCGCAGTCGGGAAGGGATGACTTTGTCCATCAACCTACAAAGCCTTTGGCTCGCATGACACAGTCCGAACGGCATCACTTTGAAATGGTACAGCGGCCGACCGGTACTGTGAATGCTGTTTTCTCTCGAGATGAACTACCCAATGGGATTTGCCAAAAGGCGTTTTTTAGGTCGATTCCGGAAATAAAGTGGGTCTCGCGCAGGCGTGACAATATTCCTTCAACATGTTGCGTCGGGTATGCATCCTTCTTAGTGCGCTCATTTAGCTTTCGCATGTCCACACATAACCGTTTCTTCCCCGGTTTTTCTACGAGTACGATCGGCGAACTCCATGAGCTATTGCTCTCCTCGATGACGTCCAGCAAAAATGGGTGCTTTCGAGAAAAATTTTCTTCACAAGATTATAGCCCTATATAATGATATGGCTTATAAAAATTCAACGAATGAGGTTGCTTGGTCATGTTGTTTGTGTGGATGATGATATTTCAGTGAAAATATTGTTCGACTCAGCACCTATGGGACCAAGTGTACAAGAAGCTGTGTTCACTTGGTGTGAATTACTGGCGTACATACTTCGAAAAGCAGTAAGGGAACTGACGTTTTATGTTTTTGAAGTTCTTTCTTTAAATATATATTGTAAGCAATCCCAGTCTGTACAACGTTGAGAGAAGGACAATATTCCATGCGTGATTTGTAGGACAGTCAGAACTTTTGACGCTAATGCAAAAAAAGCGAAATATCGAAGTCCCGGGATTGACAATCATACTTGTTTTGTTTACAATATCAAATTTTAGCAAATTAATAATTTTAATAGTAATTGCTTTCTACTACTTTTTTTACAAACGGAATTCTTTCCAAATTAAGGCAACCCTACAGTAACGTAGTAAAACTTAAAGTGCAATACTTAGTTATCCAAACCGTTGTTACTGAATCATGCTAAATTATTGTTATCAACAATTTTCTTCAAAGTGTCGCTGCGGTTTTTCTTGATAAGCAAAGTATATTTATTCTGTAAACAAAAATTACTCATAATTCAAAATAAGTTATTTTGCTGCTAATAATGTTTATCATAATTTATTTTGATGGCATGGTAGCAAGCCTACATACTCGTATATGAATGTATGTACCCGTATATATAAATAACCTGGAGTCACCATGTGGGTACAACAGTCAAAAATTAAACTTTCTTGCCAGCAGGTCGAATTACTCGCTTCTTTAAGGATTAAAATAAATTAAACATGAATTTAGTAGCAGTGCTCATAATATTAGTCGGTATTGCTGGAGTTTTGGCGCAGGGCGGCATTGTTGGAAGGCATTTGGAGAAGAGATTCGCACCTATTGCTTATTATAGATACTCGTATCCTCGACACCAACGATTTAATCGTATACCAATTATACACAAGCAAAAAATAAAATAAGTGATAACAAGTCATGTACTATCCACATCGACTACTCTATATATTTTCAATATTCGCGATATTTATTGTGATGAATTTTTTTCGCTAATTTTAAATAAAGCTAAATTCCATTCTATAACTAAAACCACTTTAATCACAGTTTAAAACATTGCAGAGAATTCTTAAACATTGCTCAGTGCGTGTTACATATATTTTTATAATTAAAAATAGTGTAAGTATTGAATATAAATTTCCATTTGGGGTATTCAAGATCTGTTGCATACTCCATAGCAAGACGCATAGGAGGCATAAATAGATTGGATAACTTTTTTGTTGTTTTTTGTGTTCAAATCTAATGCAATATTCTCTGCAGGATACTTCTTATTTTGGCTCAGAACAAATTTGGATACATTTTCATATGAATTGAAATCTATATTTTTATAACATATAAATACATACATATTTCGAATTAGTTATGATTCACAAATACTATTAACTTGTTTTAAAAATAGACGACCTCTTGTGACAACAAATTGTCATTATATACTTATGTACACTATTTATTTGATAAAAGATTCGGGATTGTTTTTATTTTACTTGAAGAAATGTTCAGTTTGTTTCATACAGTCGAATTTCCAAGTACAAACGCTTTTTTGAGTGAATAAATCCATTGTTCAAGAGTTTGGGCATACGAAAAGGTATTGTAACAAATCTTATGCTTGCGTCAAATGCGGTTCTAATAACAACACTACTGATTGTACCAAAGATCGAAATGCTTCTTCCAAATGTGCAAACTGCCAGCACATCCAGCTAACTATCGCGGGTGTCAGGTACACCAGTCACTAAAAACCAAATATAATGCAAGCAAAGCTCGCACGATGGAGATTCCGCTAGTATATGTCACCGCAGAATATCCAAATTTACAAAAACAAAATTCATTTCCCACCACCAGAACAAATAACACGACTTCGTATGCTGAAGCGATAAAAACAGCTAACCTCGATCAATTTTTAGAAAAAATTGAGAAAATAATTAACGCACAGACTGCTCAGATAAATAATTTATTAGCAATAATCAATAGTTTATTAAACAAAGTATGCAATTAAATTTAAGGATTGTAATTTGGAATTCCAACGGTATTGTCAACCATATTAACGAAATCGAAACATTTCTTAACAAAAAATGTATACATGTATTTTTAGTTTCCGAAACACACTATAAAATTAGAGGATACGATATATTATATTGTAACCACCCTGGAGGTAGAGCTCGAGGCGGGTAGGCGGTGATTACTAACACAAACATTAAATATGAACCATTGAAAGAAATTTGTTCACCATCGATGCAAATTTCACGCATAAAAGTCAAAACAAACACACGCTCAATAGCTTTTGGTGCTCGATACTCTCCTCCCAGACACAAAATTAGTTGCATAGAATATGAACATATATTTAATGAACTCGGCTGACATTTCTACTCGTGGGAGATTTTAATGCCAAACACCCTTGATGGGGCTCTCGCTTAAATAATCCAAAAGGTAACGAACTATTCAAATGCTTTATGAATAAGAATTTGTCCGTTCTCTCGACCAGCATGCCTACGTACTGGCCATCAGACCCCGCTAAGGCCCCGGATCTATTATATTTTGTTGTGTACTCAGGCCTCTCTAATAATTTGCTAACAATTGAGGACAATTTTGAACTAAGCTCTGACCACTCACCCCTAATCGCGGTACTCCAATTATCACCTGTAATTCTCCAAAGTAAGCCAAAAATTGTGACTCCACGTACTAATATTTCATTATTTTCTTACTGGTTAGACAAGAATATTAATCTTAGTGTCCCATTAAGTACCACTGACCAATTAGACGGGTTTGTTGAAAAATTTAATAAAATCATTGTAGAAGCAGGATTTGTCTTAACTCCACAAGGTACTTGTGTAGCTAACAATAGCTATATCTCTTCGGAAATCAAAACCCTATTAAGGGAAAAACGAGCATTGAGAAAAGTATGGCAAAGAACCCAGAATCCAATAAACAAATTATTTTTAAACAGAGCTACTAAACATTTAAAGACAAGGCTTAAAGAGTTAAAAAAAAGCTCCATTGAAACCTTTTTATCCAACCTTAGTCCTAACGAATCACGCTCTGAATGTCTGTGGAATGCCACAAAATATCTCAAACGACCAAAAGTTAGAAAGGTTCCAATAAAAACAATAAGCAATTCATGGTATCGGTCAGATGAGGATAAAGCAGAGGCGTTTGCTAAGTACTTAAAATAAGTATTCGCACCATTTTATTTTATTAATGCTTCTGATGAAAAGGAAGTGATGCACTTTTTGCATACTCCATGCCAAATAGATGTTCCGATAAGGCGTGTTATTTAAGAAGTGAAAGAGGAACTGGCAAAATGTAGCAATAAAAAGAGCCCAGGCTACGATCAGATAGACCACGTTGTACTTAAGCACCTAACTGAGAAGTCTATGCGAGCCCTTACAATTATTTTCAATGCCATATTGAGGCTTCAGCACTTTCCTATAGCCTGGAAATGCACAGAAATAATTATGATCGCTAAATAAAAAAAAACCGATAACTTAATTAGTTCGTATCGCCCCATTAGTCTACTGGTCGCTTGCTCAAAGGTATTCGAAAGAATTCTCTTACGAAGACTGATACCAGTATTGGAAAATTTTAAAATAATTCCGGACCAACAGTATGGGTTTCACAGAAACCACAGAGCTCCAGAACAATGCCATAGAGTATTTGAAAAAATAAGGTCAGCTTTCGAACAAAAAGAATATTGTTCAGGGGTTTTCCTTGATGTACAACAAGCATTTGATAAAGTCTGGCACCCCGGACTGCTATACAAATTAAAGAAAAATTTACCTGCTCCCTTTTTCTTTCTGATTAAGTCTTATTTAAAAGACAGTTTTATGTTAGAGTTGGAAATGAGTACTCAAATATATATAGAATAAAATCAGGCGTACCACACGGAAGTTTTAGGGCCAATCCTTTATTCGATTTTCACAGTGGATATTCCAAAAAACAACGATGTTACAATAGCTATGATTTGCTGATGACACTGCAGTCTTAACTTCAAATAAAGTAGCTTCTGAATCATCTGACATACTACATGATTACTTATTCCAACTAGAAGAAGGGCTCAAGTTGTGGAACATTAAAGTTAACTCAGATAAATCTGTCCATATTACTTTTGCCCTAAGAAAAGGTTATTGTCCTTCAATCCAAATTTTTAATACAACCATACCTGTTAATGGTCATGTAAAATATCTGGGTTTACACATAGATAGAAGGCTTACGTGGAAATATCATCTAAAAGCGAAAGTGAGCAAATTAATATAAAATTGAGAAGTCGTTATTGGCTTCTGGGTAAAAAATCTATTCTTTCACTTGAAAATAAAGTAATAAATATATAAAGCCATTATCAAACCCATTTGGACATATGCAAGCAACTCAAATATTGAAATAATACAGTGTGTTCAATCAAAAACTCTAAGGACAATAACAAAAGTTCCATGGTATGTCTCAAACCAAACTATTCACAGGGATTTAAAAATATGCACCGTGAAAGATGAAATAAAAAATTTCAGTGAAAGATATAAAACCAGGTTAGAGAGTCATCCCAATCCTTTAGCAGTGGCATTATTACAGGCACCCACTACAACAAGGTTAAAAAGAAAAAACATATTAAACTTGTAAACCAACACACATGTACATAATGTTAATAAGTATATAAATCAATACCAAATAATTATGTAAATATATAGTTAGGATTTTTATTTTAATTTTAATTATTCTGTCACTTAGTGAAGTAACACTAAATTAATTTTTTTTCCTTTAACATAACATCACATTTACTTATTATCTATTAATATTAAGACAGATTGTAAATTTTACTTGAATAAAAAAAAAATTATAGTTTGTAAAAAAGAATATACTTCTTACATATGTATGTTACATAACATATATTGCTTTAAAAGAAGTTTCGATAGAGTATGCCTATGTATGAATGTTTGCATGTGGGTATATGTAAAGCAACAACTGTTTAGTATGCAGTCACTACAATGACACTTACCATGTTGAGCGGCATTGCCTTGAAACAAATTGCGCAGGTAGTTGAAAAAACGACGATGCAACGGCCGACGGCGATGTCGCGACATACGGCGTCCCTGCTCAACGTCATCGCCTGCTGCCATACCTTCATCGTCGATGCCACATTGTGAGGCATCGCCGACAATTTCGACGCTGCGTTGCGCTGATTTTGACGACGCCAAATTGCTGCGCCTCTTCGCAGAATTTGAAGGAACAATTAATGCATCACTGGCACTCGGGCCAGGACCAGCTATGCTGGCAATTTGGCCACCAGCATTGTTGGTGGCGTCCAACGACGTTGCTGTCCCCGTCGCCGCAACAGTTGTCGGCTGTTGTTGAATGACATTTGACGCCATGGCGGAGTGCGTTTGTTCGCTAGCTGTGGCACTATTGCCGCGATATATTAACTCCATGTCGTTGGACATTTGTCGCAGCGCATGCAACCCTGCATGCGCACTGCTGCTAGTGCTAATGCTGGTCGCTGTAGTTGTGTGCATGTGCTGCTCTGCCCCGCCGACGACATGATGACCATTAGTGGTCATGCCACTAGCGCTGCCGCCACCGCCGTTCAGTCCCATGTAGTAGGCACTGTTTGGGCGTTGCGAATGGGAATGTTGCACTTGTGGGCCAGTCATAGTGATGTGTTTTTTTTTTCTATTTTTTGTTATAGGCTTGGATTTGCTATTCGCTTGTTTATAAATACATACATATGTATGTATGTATGTTTGTAAGTGGAACACAATTACTGTGTTTAAATATTTTTTTACAGGAGTAGTTGTTGAATTTAAATTACATTTTCACTCTAAATACATGCTTATTGGAAACGGCTATTGATATACATATGTATGAACAAAGATCTTTCCCAAAATTTTCGTTAAATAATTTATTAAAAAAATCAACTGATTTTTAGCATTTACTATTACGGACATATAATTACAGTAGCAATAACAATATCTGAACGCTCTTTTAACGTTTACTACTTTAGCTGCCTAATACTTTTTTAATATAATTTTTACGTACATATGTACATAAGTATATCATTATTGGTGTCTCATTATGCTTGATTTCTTTAAGTGCAGCATCAAAATCGCGCAATGGTAAGCTAACTTAATGTTTATGCAGCAACAATTGCTATTTTAAAAATTTCTTTCTTTCATTGTCATAGATGAATTTGCAACTTAATTGCCATTCTTGCCATCATTTTATAATATTTTCGCAAGTGTGTGCATTTGATATCTTCAATTTGTTTGCATAATTTTTTATTTTTTTTTTTGGCACTTATTCAACGTTTTTCCTGCGTTACAACACGCCTACTTGCCACATTGCGAGGCACAATCTGTAATTAATATCGATTACATGCGTCGTTTTGCAGAGACATTACAAGCACACAAAAACAAAAAGAAAAAATCACCCAGCCATAAGGACTTCTAATGTAATGCCTTCCACCTTTCACCTCTTACACCACCCCTCAACATATCCAAGAGCGCGAGCCAACACGCACTTTTGCTTTTGTGGTTTGCTGTGGTTTCAATGCGTTCTTATTCATTGCTCATGATTTGGCACAACAACGTTTAGCATAACAACAATTTTTTTTTCAATTAATCACACATTTGCACAGCGGGCATTGCTGGTCCCAACAAATTGCTCATGATGACGCCATTGCTGATGATATCACTGTACTAACACCATAAAGGCTTTGATGTTGACCGCAACAAGTGGTTTTTTTGGCACACATGCGAGAATACTTAAATTTTTTGTTGTTGGTGGTGGTGGTGTTTGCACTGGCACTTAGTATACGCAAGCGGAGCAAAAACTTTGCTTGCTGCAGTGACAGTCGCAGCATTTTAATTTTTATTGCTAAAAATATTTAAACGAAATCATTTCACTTTTTGTTGAAGTTTTAATTTACAATTTTTGTTTTAGTAGATAAATTCGTTTTTTTGTTCTCCTTTCATTTTTATTCTATTGTATGTTGCGTATGTTAATTGGCTTATTTTAATTGTTAGCACATCTGCAAATAAAAGAAGAAAGAAAATTGCAAATAATATTATAATTAGCGCAATTTTAGCAATGTCAAAGGGTGCACATAATACAGTGATTCATATTAATGTCAAGGTGTATATTCATGCTTACATGCAAATGTGATTTTAAAATTGATACATGTACTTACATATATTTGTGGGGTATCGAAAGATTTTGTGGTTAAAAATTACATACCAAAATACAAAAGTGTTAATACATAGCTTTAGAAGAAATTCAATATATACAAGTAATAGTCGATTTAGCGCATGCCATATTTGTAGCCGTTGTAGCTGACTTCAATGGAGAATATGCAATAAGTTCATAGACATTTTATTTTATTTCTTAAGCGTCTCTGAAGGATTAATTGCACAATTGATTAGAATAAAATTGAGCGCTGGCAGATGGTAGTATTGCGTATTAGGTGAAGAGTATATTTTTTTTATATAATTGCTTCGTCAGTTTAAAGTAAAATGTTTATAAGTACATAAGTATATATACAACTTATGGTGAACTTTTTACCTTTCATAAGGTCTTCAAAATTACAAATGCTAAAATTGTGCCAGTACAGCTCTGAAATTATAGTGTTTATACAATTGCTAAATAAAATTATATTTTTATAAGCGTGTAAAAATTGAAGCACAACTTCATATTGACAATTTTCAGAAACATGTATTTTTAAACTTAATTTCCATTATTTGTCAATAAAATTACATAAATGTCTATAGAAAAACTGATACGTTGTTTGCATCGGGTGAAATTTGACGCGAATCGTCTACATACATATGTACATACATGTAAGCAAAAAATATTTATGCGTAGCAAAATTCGGAAATAAGTTAGAATATCTAAGGTTTTCAATGTCATAAAACAACAAAAGTATTAGCCACTTAATTTTCTCATATGGGTAAATTTTGTCCAGAAGACCTTCAGAATATTAATATCCTTAAATTACATTAATAGCTATTTTTATTTTTCACTATCATCCAACATTTCCCTCATCTTCTGAAATATTTGGAATTAACACAAATATGTTGTTAATCTGGATAAGGATTTTTTTGAGAACGAGTATTTTGATTCAAACTTGTATAAGGTATAGCGGTGCAAAGAACATTTCACTCATACTTAATCGCGCTTGAGAATAGTTCTTTATTGTTTCTTATATCCCGCCTAATAGTACTGATCATATTTATCGTGCTCTAGTGATAATATTACTTCTCTTGTTTTAAGTAAAATGGGTGATTACCATGTTTGTGTTTTGGGGGCTTTTAACCTGGGTAATGTGCGGTGGTCCTAATCCTTTTCAAATTCAAATTTTGGTCTTACGCCTTTACATATATGTATTTAAGTCTCATTAATCAATTCTCATTGACAATTTTTAAGCCTAAATTTATTTCAAATCAATAGATTTGCTAACAAGTTAGACAGAATTCTTGTCTTTGTGTTCATCATACTCTGTAAGAAACCTCTATTTCATAGACTTAAATAAATAAATAATGTCTGTACAGCCTAAAAGTTGATAACAAACTCATAACAAAGCGCAACCTAGGGTTTTAAAAAAATTTCTTTTGCTGACCAAAACTTTAATTTAACTTACTGCTATGTAAAGTATAAACACTCTTAGGGTTGGAGGTCATTTAGTATAGACGTTTCAACGAGGTCATTGTACACTGTTGTCCAATTTAAATTTTTTTTAAATCTTTATGCTAAATTAAATTTCTCCAATTTTCATTATATATGATTTTGGCCAAGTTGTCCTTATCTTTTATTCAAGAAAATGTTACGCAAATCAAATGATGTTGGTCAACTTGACTATTTTTATTACAACTCCCTCGACAATGACATATACAACGGTTGGATTCTTTATGAAAATCAAAACTGATTTTTAAAATTGTTTTAATATATTAAAAAATAAACAAAGTGAACAAAAACTTTCCACAAGGGCAGAAAGGCATGAAGAACAAAATTTTATAAATAGATACTGAATTTAGTCGAACTTAAGATAGCAACAATTTTAATGAGGTTGGTTGTATTTTTTGATTTTTGGAAGAAGCGTTAAGGATTTTAGAAACTCATTTTTGGTTTTTATCCTATTTAAAGTAACTTGTAGTTAATTTTGTGGCCGCTGAGGTCGAGTTGGTAGCGGTGCGTGCTGTAACTCGATATGCCGGTGAGTTCGAGGTTCGAGTCTCAGTCAGGGCAAGCAAAATCTTAACCATAGAAAAAGTGTTTTGCATTTTGATTTATATAGATACTTTCACAAAAAAAAATATATATGCGAGTATATAAATGTATGTTAAAACAATAAAAAATGATTTCTAATAATTTTGTATTGAATACTTTTCTTTTCAATGAATCAAGCGAGATGTGCTGGTAAAAATTTCCTTTTTTCAAGTTCTTAATAGAAACATGTTTTCAAGATTCTTATGAGCTCACAGGATCGCAAATCAGAAACATATTTATACTCGAGCGTACTTGTACACTAGTGGTTACGATAACTAGAGTAAATATTGAGATTTGTAGCGAACACTCTGTCTTAGATTAAGTTATTAGCGCCACCTATGTTCGAATATTGCTATTATTGCATAATAATTCATTTGCAAGAGCAACTCTGAATTTATCCAAATGTAACAGCCTAACCTAATATTCACTCACTCCGGCAACTTTCTGTCAACAATTTCTCATGCTCTTACTTGTATGGGAGCAACCGAAATTGAACGGCGTGCGTGACATTTGACGTTTATCGCACCATTGAGTGATGCGCATTGTCTTAAATATAACGAATTCGGACGTTTTTGTTTGTATTAGCAACAAAATTGTCAAACAGCTTTGAATGAAAACCTTTTGTAAATTTGTACATTGTTTGAAACTTGGGATTATGATTTTTATGATTATTAAGCTTCTATAATATAAAAGAGAAAACAAATTAATTTCCAAACTTGTTAATAAGTTCCTGTGCTGAAGCGTTGTATATAAATCAAGATTATATTTAATGTTTAAATAGAAATTAATATGTAACATTAGGTAAAGCAAATCTTTAAACCAAATAAATAAATTAATCCAACACTGAAAACTTCCACCTTGAATTGTTCTCAAACGAATTTGACAGCCATGCAACTCTGTAAAGTGAACGCACGCAAATCAATTTCGGGTGGACGTGGTTAAAAAACTTGCATGCTTGCGTCCAAAAACGCAAGCCGTGAATATTTGGTTAGCCTGTAAAGGTCTTCAATTTGAAACCAGGGTGCGGATAACGATCAAAATACGATCTTTCTCGCGACTAATCGCGGCCAAAAACTCGTTGCTTCTAACTTATCGCGATTGATAAAGTTAAACGGCGAGCAAAAGCATTTACGATCTCTCACGATCAATACGAACGATCGAAAATATGTCGCTGCAAGCGTCGGCAATTCGATATTTCGCGATCGTTCGTTGGTTGCGATCGCTCGTTGTAAAACTCGCTCAGTATCTCATATTGCGAAGATCGAATATTTAATCAATCGCGATCGTTCGTCTCACAGTATATACAGTACGCAACCTTCTCGATAATTTATCGGAAAAATTCACCTCCCAAAAGGGGTGGGTGGGTTTCGTGTTACTCATTTTAACGAAAAAAAACTTTCAACTGTACAAGTTTTATTTGATTCATTAATAAATAAATAAATAAACGCGTATAGAACAAACTCACAGCTTGTACTACTTCATTAAAGATATTTTATATTTGTAATTGCTGAAGTGAGGACCACACACAAGCTCGTGAACGTTAAATTCCATACAATTCTTTCGAGACTTTGTTCATGCTGTATAAAGTTCGAAGGAATATCTTTACAAAAACCGTTGACGGTGCGAGTAGTTCCTAAACTAATATTCTGTTGCATATGGTTTGTTTTAAATTTGCAATTTGTTTTCTTTTAAATTGATCTTTAAATGGTGCTAAAGGTAATATGCATGTTATTTTCTTTTTTTTTTGTCAAATTAGAATGAAAATTAATTCTTAAAAATATTAACTGCTGGAATTTTAACTGGATATTTAAAACCGGCACTTAGATAGCAATTCAGACTTAGGGCCAGTTTTGCAGTACAAGTTAAAATCTGTTTGTCGTTTAAACTGCGTTGAAACTCAGCATGCTTGTTTTTCAGTCAACTTTAAACTTAGTTTAAACTAAGTTTAAACGGCCGATCTGGCACGGTCAACTACTTTATTTTGGTTGCAACTAATAATTGAGCGCAAGGTCCTCTAATTGAATTTTTATTTAAAAAAATTGGATATTTCATCTGGTGAAAGTGACTACAGTGACACAGAAGTTAGCGAAATACTTACAATTTCTATATTAAGGAGAAAAAGAATAATATCGACTCATCCGAATCATTTTAATATTTTTGACGAAAAGAATTTCTTCGACCGCTTTCGATTGACAAAAACATCCGCTTATAGCGTCTTGGAACTTTTTGGAGAACATATCAGGCACCCAACAGATTGGTAAAAGTTAATATTTCAATATGCTTCAAAATATTTAATTATCGGAATTTAAGGAATTACGCATTGACGGTAGAGCAAATGCTACTTATTACTTTACGGGTATATGCAACTGGTGGAATGCTTCAAACAATTTGGACGATTTGTTTGGAGTATCAAAGTCAACAGTTTCTAAAGTGGTAACATTGGTGTCGCACCATATAGCTCTGATGAGGGCTCGTTTTATTAAATTCCCGGAAACCGAAACGGAGAAACATATAAAGGATTCTTCAAAACAGCAAAGTTTCCCACAGTAATAGCGTCTTTGGATTGCACACACATAAATATTATTTCTCCTGGTAATAAGTTTACTTCAACTTGATACCGAATTTATACTTATTTACATAACTTTTTTGAAGGTGGCGACAATCCGGAGCTGTATCGGAATCGAAAGGGATTTTTTTCAATTAACGTACAAACTACATGTGACGCTAGCCTCAAAATAACAAATAGTGAGGCCCGGTGGCCAGGATCTGCTCATGATTCCAATATATTAAGCAATTCGAGGATATACTCACGCTTTGAAAGTGGTGATTTCGGTAACGGTTTAATTATTGCGGATAGTGGATACCCGAACAAAAAATTTCTGATAACTCTTTTGCCAAATCCGATGACTCCAGAAGAAAAGTTATTTAACGAGTCTTTAATCAGAACACGTTGTACAGTTGAAGGAAGTTATGGAGTATGGAAAAGGCGCTTTCCTATTTTATCTCTTGGAATTCGTTTGAACCATCGAAAAGTCCAAACTATAATTGTAGCTACCGCAGTCTTGCATAATATTTGCTGCATGAACCGTGAGCCTGGATTGCCCATATTACCACATGAAATATCATCTGCTGTGGATTTCGTGTTAGCAGTTCCTAGAAACACACAACAGGAAGCATCAAATGTAAATAACTCAACAATATCACTTTTAGTAAACCATTATTGTAAAGATTTACTTCGTAGTGAAAGGCGATAGTTATAGTTGATAAAATAAATTCAAATATATTTTGTGTTTTCATTTAAAGTCATTCATGTAAATACTTCTCTTAATAGCTATAGTTAAATGTATTATATATCCATTAAAATATCACATATAAATGCATTCAATTGCGAGTATGTTAAATGTTTTTGTACGTTAAAATTATTGAACAAGAAAGCACATTCTTGGTATTATTTTATATAGTAACTATTTACATATCTATGTATAACAAAATTTGTTTAATAATCTTAATACTAAATAAACTGAGGAGGTACATACATACATACATATTCAAGTCTATCAATTCATGTCATCACATAAATTAAAAAAGGAATTCTTTAAAAACAAAAATAAAATTAAATAAAAAAGTAAGAACAAACTAAAAATTCATGTTCAATTCCTTTTTCTTTAGCTGAATTTGTAGTTTCAACATTTCAATTTCTAACATTTACATGGAGTTCATGCTCCTTCTTCTTATACTCTATTTCCATTTTAAACTTTTTTTGGATAAGTTCGTGTCCCTCTGCGATGCATTTCATGTGCAAATCCGTTTTTTTTGCTTTTTTTGTGGCAATATCAGCCCAAGCGTCCGTGGCAAAGTTTCTTTTTCGGGATTTGAGAGCGGTATGAGCTGGTTTTCTCAAATTTGATGGGGTATACTTCTGCCACGATATGTCTTCAGGTTTTTCTATTAAAGAGATTTAAAACTTATAAATATATATATATATACATATATATATATATATTAAATCTATTGTTTATTTGTATTTACCTAGCATCTTCACCGGTTCAGACTAAAAATTTACTGGTGGGGATGCTGAGAAGTCCTCCGATTCTGCAGGAATTTCTACAATGCATGATTCTTCTGGATTAAAATAATAACAATATTATATAAGTTAAAGGACTGAAGGTCCTGCACACTAAAAAAATGAAGGGCCAACTTGCCCAAAAGGAAAACACTAGTTTTACACAACGTTACAAGTTTATTATCTCAATATTAATTCATACAAGTAAATAATTATACTAATTTATGTTCACGCCCCAACAGCAACTGCCCCAACTCCAGGTTCTGCTCCCTCTTATAATGTCGCGCGCTGCCCACCTTACGTAAGGGTGCGCTCACTGTCTGGGTGCGAGCGGCATTGGCCTTGACTTCCCAGCGGTAGCATATTTCGGTAGAATGCGCAGCACACATATTTCGCAACCGTGTGAAATGCAATTATGCTGACGCTGCGACACGTGTAGCTGCCAGCCGTGGGAACAGTGCAAGTGGGCAGTAGCCGGCCGCGTTAACTCCTCCCCCTTCAAAGATCTGCGTCCCGCAGATTAGGTGCTCGAGGAGTGTCCCCGTGTTGTTGGCCACGGAGGCTTCTGTTCAGCAATGATATCTTAAGCTCGGGGATTTTCATTCCTGCTGTCATCTTCTTCCATATGATCCACACAACCATCGCCAAAAGGACAAATCCCATGAGTTCAGAAACAATGGACCAGTCGGTTTTTTTCTTAAGGTAGGTTAAGAGTTTGATGTTGCTTGACGTCATTCCGTGGACAAGGTCGAGATTCACTGCCAAGGATTTATTCCTCACATTGGTAAGAACGGGTGGTAGCAACTGCACCTCTGAGCTACTAGTACTCCAGTAAGTGTGGTTGTTGATGTTTACCGACTCGTTGTTCATCTGAAGGATAAAAGAGCCTAAGAATTGATTAGCGGTGTTACCTGAGCCAATGCTCCCGTTGAAGTTATTTAGGTAGATGGTATCCTCCTTGATCACTTCAATAGCTGACTCGTTAAATGTAAGGTATCGACAGCTTGTTTCTCCTCCTTTGATAAGACGAGGCAAACAGCCATCTTCCGCTAGTAGGTCGAGGGATTCTTGTCCGCAAACCATCGCTGCCGTAAGGTGTAGGCAATTACCCTTAATGCCATAGGTCTGATTTTTGTTCGCCAACATAGTTGTGTAGTTTAGTTCCACTTGATGTCCATCCTGTTGAACAGCTCGAGCAATCAGGTGGTTATATCTGGTGTGCATAACCTTGGGCATGGACAGCACATACAGAAGAAGAGATCCATTGGTGTAGATCGATGGCCTACTATATTCTATAGCTTCGATGACGTTGCTGTATGGTAGTACTTCTATCTCGCTGATAAGTCGATTGATTTCCTCCTTGCTCAGGAGATTACTGTTCACGACGCCAGCTTTAGCCATTTGACACGCACGAACTAGCTCATAGACGTCTTCTTTGAGGATGGTGATTTTATTCTGGATTTCCTGCGAAATTTGCTCTAGTCGGCTGCGATCTTGGACGTCGTTTGTGATGGCAACAATTCCGTTGATCACCTGCAACAGTTCATGAGTTGTTTTGAAGATTTCTGAATTTACCTGATACTGTTGTTCGTTATTGCTCATAAGAATATCTTGTTTTTGAAGAAGGTCATCCCAGTCTGTTGCATCGGGAGTGCCAGCAATCCATTTCCAGGCAGAGCCAATCCAATTAATCGAACGCTTCATCCTTATTACTTCGGGGCCTTTTAATTCGCGCAAATAGGATCTTATTTTCTCTATCTGGTAGTTCAGGACGTCAATGGTTGTGTCGGATCTGCTGGAGTCGAGGTTGATGATGGCCTCCTCTAGTCTGTCAACGATTTTGTCGAAGCTCGCTAAGTCAATGGTATGTATCAGCTTAAAATGTCCATCGATGACCCAGCCATATCCGTCCCGGATGGTCACAAGAGGCGAGTCGATTTTGAATAGGTCATAGGTTTGCGCGGCTGCGCAAAGGCTGATGCTGTGGGTGTTAAATTCATTTTTGATTTGCTTAATGTTATGTCTTACCCCCATATATGAAATAAATTAATACTAATTATATATCGTGTATACTTAAATTAATTAACCTAAGCATATTTTGATATTACAATTTTTGATCTTTCTATGTAGGCATATTTTGCAATTGGTCCAAAGGACGCTGTTTTATCTATTGACATGCTAAATTGCCTTATTTTACAATTACACAATTATTATTTTCCAGTGATGTGAGTAGTGGCTTGCTTACAGGATATACAATTCTTATTACTCTAAATTAATCTATATTATTATTCTAGTTGAGTTGGTTGGGGCGTTACAAGGAATAAAAGAAAAATGAGAAGGATTCATTGGGACCCAGAAGTGGAAGTGTTTATTAGCATAATGTTAGTAATTGTTCTTTTTATATGTTTTTTTCCTTGTTAGTAATTTGTTTATTGGTTAGTATTAGTAATGTTAATTGCTGTTAGTAATTTTTCTTTTTCCTTGGGAATGATATCCCTTTTTTTTTTTTTTTTTTTTTTTATAAAATGATTGTTGTTTTCAGAGTATTTATTTCAAATTTTTTATTTGAAGTTATTTATTTGCAATTTATTATTTAAAATGAATTATTTATTCGAAATTATTTATTTCAAATTATTTATTTGAATTTGAAATTAATTATTTAAAATATTCGTTTGAAATCAATTATTTAGAATTATTTATTTGAAATTATTTATTTGAAGTTATTTATTTGCAATTAATTATTTAAAATGAATTATTTATTCGAAATTATTTATTTCAATTTATTTGTAATTAATTATTTCAAATTACTATTTGAAATTAATTATTTAAAATTTTCGTTTGAAATCAATCATTTAGAATTATTTATTTAAAATTATTTATTTGAAGTTATTTATTTGCAATTAATTATTTAAAATGAATTATTTATTCGAAATTATTTATTTCAATTTATTTGTAATTAATTATTTCAAATTACTATTTGAAATTAATTATTTAAAATAATCGTTTGAAATCAATCATTTAGAATTATTTATTTAAAATTATTTGCTGTGCATTCTTCTTGCATTTGCATTATGCAGTTTTCTTTGCATCGGAATATAGGCATTATCTCAGATGACATTGGAAGGCTCGCGTTATTCCCTTTTAGTCATAAGCGTTAATAGTTGCAAATGGCCTACTCATGGCACGAGATACTTCACGTCAATTAAAGCCATAGTCCTTTGGTGGGGTTGAACCACTTTGACTGTCGTCACTCGAACCATCGAGTAAGTTGGAATTGAACCAACATGACTTGCTCAAATACAAAAACTTGTACCCAGACCGCTGGGGCTTAAGGATCTATGCATGAGTTTACCTTCTGACCAATGTTATCTTAGACATTTTTTATGTCGGTTTTGTGGAATTTTTTTTCCACTTTCAGTAACAACGGTTACATTTCTGTTTTCGCCAACAGTTTCTTGCTTGTATAGAGGCTTATGTTTGCCTTTTTATTTGTCTGTTTGCAATAAACAGGTTATTGCCTGAATTAAAATTGCGTGGTGCTGTACGACGAGCATTAATTCTTGCATTTCTAACGTCCTGTGCTTTATGCAACAGTGCTTTTACATTTTCGTAAGTATCTTCCTTACGCGTTGTCCGATTTCTGTGGATACACCACTTCCTACGGAATAGTTGACCTGATTTGAAATTCTGGCCTTTAAAGGTAGTTTAAATTCGTTAATTTTTAAATAATTGTTTTTCCTATCTACAACAGCTCCTAGCATCCTAAGGGTATCATCCCCAATGATACCGTCAAAGGATTTTAGTCCAGGAAGCACAAAGAAGGTTGTTTTAGAGCCGTGGCCAACATCCTTAAAAAAGTTCAGGGACACTTTCTTTTCTACCGGCACTGTTCCCCCCGCTGAGTGCACTTTAAATACTTCCTCTACAGGAGCACTCTCTGTTGCGACCGCTTCGCTTATAAAGTTCTTATTTGCCCCGTATCTACAAGGAATTTGAGAGTGCGGCCGTTCGGGAGTGTATATCCTAGGTATGGTACGCTAGATGGCCCCCGGAGAGAAAATCCCCCTCTTCATTGCCTTTTAACTCTTCCTCATTTGTGCCCGTGGATGAGTAGAATAGTTTCTGGTGCTTCCGTGGGAGATTGTCCGACCTTGCTCCTCTTTTGTAAGGATTCGGCCTATTCATATAGTTAACAGCGCGTGTCTGCACAGATCCATCCACGTCCATTTTTTCCACAGGCGGGTTTTTGGATTGTACAGAAGATTGAAGAGATGGCTGGGCACTCACGTTTCCGGAGAATCGTTCCCGCGGTTGGAACTGTGGACGGCGATCCTGTTGCCGCCAGGTTGGTCTTGGAGGTATTGGTGGCCTACCACCGTAAGTTTCATTCGGCCTTGGAACATTATTGATTGGGACAACCACTTGATTGGTTGCCTGAGAACTGTGAATTGAGAAGTTGCGGGAATTTACGTTTTGAATTTCCAGACATGCTGAATAAGCTTCTGGTAGGGTTTTTGGCCTTTGGATCAAAAGCATTTTTGATAGTTCGCCATTTAATCCACGTATAAATACGTCGAGTGCCCTGTTTCGATAGGTGTCTATGAGCACTCTCACCGTCTCCTCCGTGTAGGATTCTGTTTTGATTTTATTAATAATCAAAGAAAATTGGTGGTTGACGACAGCGTAAAATTCGTCAATCCTGGACCCCTTTTGTTGCAACTGATGCAACTGGTGTTCCAATGTACGAATATCACGCTTGTCGGCGTAGTGCAGCGAAAGGCACTCCTTTATTTTTGTCCAGTTATTGTCGAAAATATTGTAGGAAACCAGTGCCGCATCGGCAGTGCCGCGTACCTTTTGCCGAATATGTTGCATTATGGCCCTGAATATTGGTTTACCTTTGACAACCTTGAAGTCCGACAAAATGGCCTCTACAGCATGTATCCAGGATACATACTCGACGGGATTGCCATCGAAAACCCTAAGCTCCTTCACACAGTCTGGAAGGCGACTAATCTCTTTAAGTTCTAGCTCAGTGGCTGGAGCCTGAAGAGGCACCTCTTCTACCCTATCTATTCCCCCTGAT
The DNA here is from genome assembly GCA_963971545.1 of Philophylla caesio. Lineage (NCBI taxonomy): Eukaryota > Metazoa > Arthropoda > Insecta > Diptera > Tephritidae > Philophylla > Philophylla caesio. The sequence goes on from OZ020607.1 coordinate 65,359,336, forward strand.
CTAGCAGCGGACGCGGCTGATGCGCTTACAGTGTCTAAGTGAGTAACTCGTCTTTCGAGCGAGTTCATTTTCTCCAGGATTGCATTCACAGCGCCTGTGAGGCTGGTGACGGTCGATTTTAATTCCTCCATCTTATAGTTTTTCTGAAAAGGAAATCGTTTACAATTCTATACTCACAATACCAACATTTGCATATGCGGGCTTTCAGCGCTTCGTATAATAGTATGGCCTCTCAGGAGCTTGTAATATGGTTTCACTGCAATGGCCTCGTAGCCTTTTTTGATTTTCGCAATCACAAGGAAATTGTATTCCTGTAGTTATATTCCTTAGTTTTTATCCTTTTTCACTCTAATAAAAATCCTTAGATTTTATCCTTTTTCACTTTAATAAAGTCCTTAGCTTTTATCCTTTTTCACTTCAATTATAGCTCTTGGCTTTTTTTGTTAAACTTTTTCTCTAGCCTTTAATCGGCTTTTTAATTTAATTTCAATTTCAATTTTTTGCTTCACACTTTCACTCCTGGTCCCTGCTCGGGCGCCAGTTAAAGGACTGAAGGTCCTGCACACTAAAAAAATGAAGGGCCAACTTGCCCAAAAGGAAAACACTAGTTTTACACAACGTTACAAGTTTATTATCTCAATATTAATTCATACAAGTAAATAATTATACTAATTTATGTTCACGCCCCAACAGCAACTGCCCCAACTCCAGGTTCTGCTCCCTCTTATAATGTCGCGCGCTGCCCACCTTACGTAAGGGTGCGCTCACTGTCTGGGTGCGAGCGGCATTGGCCTTGACTTCCCAGCGGTAGCATATTTCGGTAGAATGCGCAGCACACATATTTCGCAACCGTGTGAAATGCAATTATGCTGACGCTGCGACACGTGTAGCTGCCAGCCGTGGGAACAGTGCAAGTGGGCAGTAGCCGGCCGCGTTAACTTATATAGCACAAACGCATTTGAAATATTATAGCGAAATAATTACCAGTTATTTCTATTATGTCATCATCATAAATAGCTTCACATCCAGCAATTTGCTCGGGCTGACAAATACTTAAAATTTTGCCGTCTAACGTTGTGCTGGGTATGGAATCTCTTGTTCCACCGCCGGTCCGATATAACTCTCGCCTTTCTGCTGCCAACCTCTTCTTCGACTCCTTCTTCACGTTGGCTGAAAAATTGTTACTTCTCACAGACATTTTCATTTATTATTAACTTAATTTTTTTCACAGCGATATGTATTAATAGAAAATTATTTACCAATGGCATCAAATTGTCAACAAGCATCAGCTGTTGTCGTATCTAGATAAATAATAAAAAAACAATGTTGCCATGCAAAATGGCCAATGTTAACTGCGGCCTTAAACGTGCACAGAAAAACAACTGTCCAGATTAAACTTAGTTTAAATTTAAGCTGAGTTTAACTAAACTCCGTTTAAACCAGCACTGAAAAACTGGCCCTTACTCGCACACAGGTTGAGTTTAACATGAAGTAATATATTCATTAATTTATTTGTTTTAAAATATTTATTTAATTGTTTATGAAGTCAATGTACATAAATTCTTGCAGACTATACTTAAATTTTCATTTTTCATTATCATTTCAAAGCGTTATTCATACCAACCTAATAGGATGCAAAATACATATATAATACATTTTTCGGTGATATTGCATGCTACACAGTCAATAAATAACACGATACGTGCATCACGTCAATAAATATTGAACATGTGACAATGCTCAATGGTTGAAAACTGCTCGCAGCATCGTGATATGCGTGTATGTATATATTTATTTACGTTTTTACAAATATATGCACTTTTAAATTTGTATTTTTCGACATATTAAGGAATCTTTACCATGAAAATTGAGCTACAAAAACATCTATGTAAAGGTCTTGAAGTATCAAAAGTCTTTCGCAGCTGTGTTATTGGCCCTGAAATCATTAAAAATTAGCTTTCTTTTTGATTAAGCATGCACTATTCTGGGAATACTCTGCTTCAATTTATAGATGTAGTTTCGCTGCGCTCCACTCCAGGCAGATATTTCCTTCAGTACGAGTAAATGTAAAAATGTTCCAGTTATAAGAAAATTAATAAATTTATTTGCAAAATTAAAGTTTACTACCCAGGGTTGCTTTTTTATTGTACACGTTGGTTATAGGAGAATTGTGGTGAGCCGTTGAATAATTATTCAAATATGCAAATAAAAACAGTCGTCACATATTTTCGCTATAAATTTTTGGCTTTAAGTAATAATTGTAAAGTGTATCTTCAATGGTTAATGCAAATATTTCACATTCCGCAAAATTTTGTGTGTTTTTCAAAGTTTATTTTGAAATATCATTGCATGCAACTCTGCTATAGTTTATTTTCATTATCTACCATGAAAACTCTTATCCATGAGAAGGACTTCACCTGAGGTTTACTACTGTATATACTGTCGTTCGTCTGGAGGATAAGTGAAATGCATACATATACAAGCATGTATGTGCATGCATGTAAAAATGTATGCTTTAAGAAATTTCATGTATAGGAATCCGTAACATCGTCTGATACTACGTTTAAAAAAAATATAGTTTTATTTTCTTTCTGTTGGGTTACTGAACCTCAGCGCACTCCTTAAAGGAAACGTATGTGTGAAAGCAAATTTGAGGGTTTTAAGGATTTTAATTAGGGATATTTATAAAACAATATAATACTAATTACTTAGCCAGAAAAAACGCCTCCATAATTTGTATGATAGTTAGTACCTGCAGCTCTTTTTGTCTGTGTACGAGAAGCAGGCAAGCATTAAGTTGTTCGTTTAGGGAAGTGTTTTTAACTGAATTATTATGTACATATGTACATATTATGTGCATGTAACTTTGCAGCATTCATGAACTTGTACCAAACAAATAAAATGCTGCATTCTGCCTGTTCTTGTAAAATCATACATACATATGTACATATAAAGATCTATGTACATATGTATGTAAGTATGCATGGATATTTATCTTATTTACAACAGAAGATTCATATGTATGTAAATATCTATGCTTCTACCTGGAAACTCTTATTGAAAACTGTGCGACATATTTTTAACCTCCTATCAGAAAAATAAATACCCTATTTGTTTTAAATAATAAAGCAAAATACAAGAAAATTATTTTTATAAAATTAAAAATGTATCATTTAAAAGCGCAAATAAAGTAAAGACATTGCAAGAGTATAAAAAATAAATTAAGATTAAATTTCAATTAAAAATTATAATAAAACTAAGTAAGAAATAATTATGTTCATATGTACATATAAGTGTGTATGTATTTTTTAGATGTTAACTTTTTTGAGTAAATTGTTATTTAGCTTAACAATCAATAAATTGTTAATCGTGGAACTACTTAATCTTGAGCGCTGTTTTGTTATTTTTGTCGATAATGCGCTAAATGCTCTTTCTACGGAAACTTGGTTTGCTGGAACTGCTAAAATGACTTCAGTTAGCTTAAACAAGTCATTTTCTTTATTAGACAGATTTTACCAATATTCAAGTACATTTGTTGTGAAAGGCATCCTCTGACCGTATGCCAAATTGTCGAGTTTTGGCATATGTTGGCACTGTTTTGAGTGGTCAATCGGCTACTGGTTAAATCATTTAGCTCTTCTTCCAAGATTTTGTAGGGATCATTTGGAGGAACATGTATATCCTCCTGAGTGCCATTTAGTTCGTTACTTGAATTTCCTGCCCCATTTAACGAACTAAGTGTGGCGTTTGTTCCTAATATACGCACCTGAAGAATATTTAATCTAAATTATAATGTTTAGTGATGACATTATTTAGAATATACCATGTATGTATGGAGAATCCAATAAGTTGAATCTTGGGTCGAGATCTATTCCAGAAAGGAATTCAAAATTGTCGAGAAGTTTGCCTTTTCTTCTTCTCATAGATTCCAGTAAATTTATTTCCATCGAATTTTCACCCATTTTTTTTAGTTTTGCTTTACATACAAGCCAGTCTCTATAAAAATCGCCAATAACATATTGTTCAGCCTGAAGTTGTTTGGTACACTGCGCCATTGGTGTAAATGCAACAACAAAGTTTTCTATGAAGCTCCAATCAATTTCGACGTCAATAGAAAATTCGATCTCGTTTCCGTTAATGTGTTTAAAAACCAAAAGGGGTTCAATCATTTCAAAAGTCGAGTTCCATCGCGTTATATTATCGATTGGTGGCAAACGGATATCTGCGGAGTTTCGACTGCTCCTCAGGCCGGTCCTAATAAGTTTTACAACTTTCCTGCAATCGCCTTGTTTATTTTGCACCTCCTTAAATGTATTATGTACAGCCTTTTGAAGTGTGTGCGCGGCACATCTTACTACTGCTAATACTGAATTCAAGCGGTTGTGTACTAACTCGTAGTCATTGTTCTCATTCTCTGAAGTTGTTTCAGATTCATCATTTTGTAACTCTAGCATGTCTTGTTGAAGTAACTTTGAAGCTTTTAACATGTTAGCCCCGTTGTCCGATGTAGTGGAATATATTTGGACAAGGTCAATATCAAACTCATGCAAACATTTTAATATTTCCTTTTTTTAAAAATGTGCTGTATGCCTCTTTTTTAATTGTATCATTCCAATTGTGATTATAACAAATTTAAAATCCTTTATATACTGAATATTTATTCCCAATATACTCTTGCCCATTCTAGTAGCTACATCCACTTTTAAACTTATCATTTTCTTGCACAAACTCCTTTTTAGAATATTTTCTATTTTATTTGCAAAAATATGAATTTGTTCAACAATATTTTTTGAATTCAAGTGCAAATTAAAGTGATTTTCATAAGGTTCAATTATTTGTTTAAAATAATGTTCGTCATCAAAGATTCGAAATGGAAAGTTTTTAACAGTTACCATTACAAGACAACACTTCAAAAATTCTTGTTTATTTAATTTTAAATCGAGTGGTCAGCAGCCTCGACGTTTCGAAATATTATTATCACTTGTGAATGGAACTACTTCATCGAAGTTGTGTTTGTGTAATGCATTTTAGTGTTTCCTAATATATTCCCTTTAAGTAGTTTTTCGCACAAAAGGCACTTTGAAAAATTGGTGTCCTTATAATATGCAACAAGTTTTGTCTTGTCAATGTTTAAAACTTTACCCATCTTTATTTCGAAAAAACCGAATATTCAAGAAAATAATTATAAATATACCCTGCGTGTAACTTGCTTTCATTCGTTTTATAACAGTTTATGAGTTGTCGCGATCGATTAAAAATACGATCTTCTCATATTAGCTCGCGATAAACTCAAGATTGATAAGAGATTGCGCCTTGCTCAGGTCCGTTACCTTTTTGCTTTACGATATTGGCATTCAGCTGCTCAAAATGACGTCACATCGGCAAAGTTTCTGTAAAATTCCAACACGGGTGGAGTGAATATTTGGTGTTCTATCATTTTAAAGGTTTAATTAAAGTTTTTTGTGAAGTGCAACGCGATTTTATTATATTATTCGAACTTATAAAGCAATTCTCCAATCAAAATGAGAATACGTTATTGCAGGTGTGACGTAGATACATGCTCAGATCGTAAATTTATTTTGTTAACTGTCGGCGCAATCTCTTCTATATCAATCTTGCGATAAACTCTCTAGCAAACGAGCGTTCGCGATTGCACTGCCTACTTTTTCGTTGGTGAAAGATTGTATATGTACAATGATTTTCTGTACCAGCGTTCGTTCGTTTTCGATTTGTGTACATAAATTCTTTGTATACAATCTCTCACCAACGAAAAAGTAGGCAGTGCAATCGCGAAAGCTCTTTTGGTAAGTCTGCGTTAAGACAGGGAAACTTTTGTCGCGGCAACTCGTTACTTGTGGAAGAGGGAGTGACGAGGAAAGGGGAAGGGCACCGAGTTGCTCGTGCTCGGGCGACACGCTTTGTGTTCTTATTCGTCTCAGTCGGCGGCCAAGAAATTTGACATTCCTTTTCATTTATAAATTCTTTCACTGGTTGCAGTTTTGTTGAGTTTTAAATGAATACATACGGTAAGTTGAGAAATGAAATTTGGTTCTTATTTTTTTGTAATTAAATATACACGTATGTATGAATATACATATTAACATGAATATTTCAGAATATGGAATTTTGTCAGAAGAACAGAGTTGCTCTGTGTGAACGCCACGAGCAACACCAAAAGGGAAATCGCCGATAATAAGCAACAAAAGTTTCTCTGTCTGAACGCGGTCTAAAGAGTTTATCGCGGTAAAATACAATCGCAAAACGAGCTAATATGAATAGATCGTATTTTTAATCGATCGCGATCGAATTTTTCCGCACCCTGTTTGAAACCAATTAAGAGAGACGCACAATGGAAAACATCCTATTTGGCGATCGAAAGGCAAAGCGGTAATATATGTACATAAGTGTTAAGTTGTGCTGTATTGTTTCTTGGACGGCGATGAGCCGGCTGCTTGCATATGTAAGTGGCGTTCAATAAGCTCATATGCTGTGCCTTTGGATCACTAAAACTGCCCAGCAAACCAGTTTCGGAGTGCCCTTAATTCTGAGCTCTGATATGTGCGTTTTTATGAGTTTTTCTGCACGTGCGCATTAATATGATCCTTTTATGAGTTTTTCTGAATATAATACAAATATAAACATGTGAAATGCAAAGTAAAGAAAAATAAGTTAGTTTGTTTGTTATTTTAGAATGGTAAATACGCATGTAGAAGTGAATTTGTGCTGAGGTTTTAAGTGATTTAATTTTATACATAAACATAATAATAACAAAAAAATTAAAAGAGCAAGCTTTAGAGCTCTTAATGCGTGGAAAAAAAGGTCAAAAAAGACTCTTTTATGCACTGGTGTTAGATCTCTAAAAGCGTGCAGAAAATCATTCATAAAAGACTGCTTAATGCATAAAACTAAGAGCTCTTTTATGAATGACCAATTTCATAGAAAAAGCCACTCAAATACGAGCGTTTTATGACTGTTTATGATTGTTTTTTGAACTCATTATGAGTGTGAACGCTCAGAGGAAAGAGTCCTTTATGCGCTTAGTCAGAGCTCATGTGGTTTACCACTAGCAAAAGGTAATAGCTAGTATATTTTATATTTTTTTTGTCGAAAGATGCTGCAAGAAGACTTGTTACTTCTCAGTCTTAATAAAGTTTATTACACTCGCGAATTTCAAACATACATAAGAAGCTGTAAAACACATTTATTATTCTTTTATTAAACAAAATACTCGGAATAAGCACATATCGCAATTCAAAACAAACAATTATCGCAGAAACTGTCAAAGCGTTCTATGTAGCAAACCTTCTACACCGCATGCTTTGTTGTTGAAGTTGGAATTGTCAAGTAAAGCGAGGAAAGTTGTATGTGTACGGCCCTTTAGCGCTGAATTCTTCGCTGAAAATTAACACAGCGATGTCATAGAAAACTCAGGACTGAATAACTCGCATACAAGGGAATAGGAGTATATCAGCTCTTACCAACTTGTTAGCTTTGAACAATGAGTATATCAGTCCTTACCAACTCATTACCTTTGGTCAATGAGTATATCAGTCCTTACCAACTCATTACCTTTGGTCAAGGAGTATATCAGTCCTTACCAACTCATTACCTTTGGTCAAGGAGTGTATCAGTCCTTACCAACTCATATGCATTCACAACTACACATTTTGTTTTGCTTTTTAATTGTTTTTTAATAATAAAAAAAGTAAGTAGAAATTTGAATATAAGTTTAAATATAATATTTAATCAGCTGCATTTAAACTGTGCTTCCTTTTTAACGAGCCCGCTTTGTGGTGGCGATTTTTACCCATCTTGAAAGCTGATTTAATGTCTTTGACAAAATCAGCTTTCGTGTATCCATCTTTTTGAACGGCTTCTCTAAATATAAAGAATGATGAAATTATATAGCTAGTATCTATATACATATTTCATGTTAGTTTCAACTTACCAAATAGAACATTGTTAAGGCTTTCAAAATTTTTAAAAGCTACTTTGTTTTGCAGTCCGTCATAGTTTATTTGGATAATTAGTTCGTCCGATTAGAACAATTAGCTCAAATGAAGAAAATAATACGTATATACATATGTAATATAAACATACCTGGATTAACGTTTTCTTTATTAAGCTTAAACAAAGGAGTTGTCATCTTGTTTTTTATGTATGTATCGGTTAAAAAATGTTTTTTGATAGTTTATTCTGCATGTGTTAGATAAGTAATATATTTTATATTGCATTCTGAATAATCTTTATTTTATATTGTATGCAACAAAGGGATGAATAAATATTCGCTGTCATTAAGTGGGAAGTAGACCATTTTTTATTCAACAAGCTTTATATTAAACATTTCTTCATTATCAATGGGATTTTTATTTGAAGTAAAAATACCTAAGCCGGTTTCTGAATTAATTGGACTTTCAAAAAACGGTGTACAATTAGAAAATCTTCTACCTATAACAAACACATCATCCCCTTCTTTAGTAAACCGAACAATTTGAAAAGGATTTTCTCCTGCAAAAACTATGTTATCAGGTGATGTGACCTTTAGGATGTATCTATCAGACTTAAAAGCTATAATATCCCCAAACCTATTGATTTTTGTACCAAATTTTTGTTCTTTTTTGATAACCTCACAGTTTTGATCTTTATTATTTATTTGTTCCAGTATCTTCGTCGGTTTTTTGACATATTTTTTAACTTTCTGCATATGATTCTCAAACCTGTAAGCTGTAAAAGTGTTCAAAAATCCTAACTCTTCTACACATTCTGTTATATGGAGAAGATAATGTACGTTAGAAGATACGGTTTCTGGTTTATATATAACAGGAAAAAGTTCAACGAAGTACTGCAGCATATTGTTGACAATATTTAAATTAGATTTATATTTTTTCTCTGTTAAAAGAATTTTGTATGCAGCGTGCAACAGAAGAAAATGTTTGTAAACATTGTTGTCAATAGAATTTTTTAAAATCAAAATACCTGTATATAATATAAATTGACGAAACTCTACACTTTTCCATCTCTTTATTTCTTCAAATGTTCTGGGATTTCGAGCAAATTCGATAGGAATAAAATCTTTTATTTCCAACATTTTTTTTGATAAATTTTCTTTTTCTATTTTGCTTAATTTTTTGTAATTAAATTTTCCATTGAGAAGGCAAATTAGCATTTTTTTGACAACACCCAAGTCTAGTACATGCATTGCATCTAATGGAAACTGTGTCACCATTTGAATGCCTACTTCTTCCAATAAGTACCTTTCATTTATTGAAGGTTTGTGATAGTTTCCACTTGTTCTCAATGTAAAATCTAAATTTGTTCGTGGCAATCCTTTGCATGTGGTATATACTTTCCTATTATTGATGCGTTTTCCTAATTGGCAGCATCTAGTGAACCCCTGCAACGCGTTATGGGCCATAGTATTACATAAAAATGCTTTTGCAGGCGAGTCACAAATAAACGCTCTAATTTCAATTTTTATAACTTTGCCATTAATATTTATTCCATTTGCCTTTAAGTTGGATAACTCTTCCACAAAATCTTGCATGTAGTCATTGATATCTAAGGGTTTTTTCTTCCCCAAAAAAACTCCAAACAATAAGACTTCAGTGTTTAATTCTGGAACAAGCTTTCCTAAAATAGGCCACAACGACTGAGCTGATCTTTTATACAACGGTAGACCGTCCACTCCAATGTCTAGCACTACCGCATTCATATTTTCTATCACTGTACTCAGCCTACGCAACTTCTTTTCAATTCCTATATGTAAATATGTTCCTGGAGAAACCTGTCTTATAATTGCAGTCTGTCTGTCAGTAAGGGGTTCTGAAGAAATTGGAACATTTATATGCCATTTATTTAAAACCCGCAGTAAACTGTCAAAAGCAACACGTGTAATGAAAGCTATTGTCCACTGCCCATTGTTTCATGTCACTTATTAAACTATCTTCAATGGTACTAATGTTGGCAGCATTAATATTTTCATCAAAAATATTTTTAACAACTTGATCACAAATTAATTCATCCACTTCATCACAAATACTTTCACTGTTTGTTATTATATTATTCGAATTAATTATTTCATTAATTTCTTGATTAATTAAACGTTTTTGGTGACGTTTGCTATACATTTTAAAATATTTGTACACTACAAACCACGATTCACAACGAAATGATTCAAATTTACGTAAATGCGACAAAAATTGTCACAGACGCCGCAGAGATAACGGTACACGAATTATTAGGAATTCAGCTGCAAAAAATCCTATTACCAACTCGCTTACTTTTTTCAGTGGTATAGCAAAAAAACGAAAACAAAATGAACCTATTACCAACTCGCTTACTTTTTCAGTGGTAAAGCAAAATAAAACAAAAACAAAATTAACCTTTTACCAACTCGCTTACTTTTTTCAGCAATTTAACAATCAAACTCGCCTCTTTCCCCGCAACCCATTACCAACTCTCTTACTTTTTTCAGCTATGAAATCATTTGCTACTGGGTAGTTTAAGTCTACACACATGTACATACATATGTTGCACCACGTTTACTGGCAAATTATTAAAATAAATTATATTAATATACAACAAAAATCCACATTGTTACAGATTTATTAATAAAGCTTGTTACATATGTATGTAGAAATGCTTTTTGGCCAGGCTATTGGCATTGAAAGATCGGTCAATAACTACCTCCCATATAACAAAATTTCCAAAAATGCAGAAACTTCGATTTTTCGGTATCTATTAGCAAAAATTTGGTGAAATTTGACATTTGGAACGATTTTAAACAAAGAAACTGGATATTTATGAAATTTTGAAAAATAAGCGTTGCTCACTTATGAAAAATTTCTGTATTTCAATAACAATGTTAGGTTAATATCACTGGTACAAAATTTATTAAATCGGACTACAACCACGCCACCTTCCATATAACGGAAATTTTTAAAAATAAAAAACCTTAAAATAGGACAAAAATTCAATATTTCCTGCGGTTCGAAAACAAGAGACTGTTTTTTTTATGAAATTTTGAAAAATTACCGTGTCACCGTCAGTACAAAAATACATCTTCTTCTTTCATTGGCTCGATAACCGCCTATGCGATTTTAGCCGAGCTTAGCACAGCACGCCAGTTATTTCTCTCTTTCGCTAACTGGCGCCAGTTGGAAATACCAAGCGTACCCAAGTCCCTTACCGCCTGGTCTTTCCAACGCAGAGGAGGCCTCCCTTTTCCTCTGCTACCACCGGCGGGTACCGCGTCGAATACTTTCAGAGCTGGAGCGCTTTCCTCCATTGGAACGACATGACCAAGCCAGCAAATACATCTTTTGGAGAATCTTTCTCTCGAACACTCCCAGAGCCTTCTCATCAGATATCTTCATCGTCCATGCTTCTGCGCCATACATTAGGACGGGCATAATGAGAGACTTATAGAGCGTGATTTTTGTCCGTCGAGAGAGGACTTTACTGCTCAGTTGCCTACTCAGTCCGAAGTAGCACTTGTTGGCAAGAGTGATCCTCCTTTTGATTTCGAGGCTGACATTATTATTGATGTTAATGCTGGTTCCTAAGTAAACGAAGTTTTCTACTTTTTCAAAGTTATAACTGTCAACAGTGATGATTGATCCCAGTCGTGAATGTGCCGACTGTTTATTTGATGACAGGAGATACTTCGTCTTGCCCTCGTTCACCTCCAGACCCATTCGCTTTGCTTCTCTATCCAGTTTGGAGAAGGCAGAACTAACTGAGCGGTTGTTAAGGCCGATGATGTCAATGTCATCGGCGTACGCCAGCAATTGCACACTCTTATAAAATATAGTGCCTGACCGATTTAGTTGTGCGGCTCGAATTATCTTCTCCAGCATAAGGTTAAAAAAGTTGCACGACAAAGAGTCACCCTGTCTGAAACCTCGTTTGGTATCAAACGGCTCGTAGAGGTCCTTCCCAATCCTGACGGAGCTGGTGGTGTTGCTCAACGTCATTTTACATAGCCGTATAAGTTTTGCCGTGATACCAAATTCAGACATTGCGGCATAAAGGCAACTTCTTTTTGTGCTGTCGAAAGCGGCTTTGAAGTCGACAAAAAGGTGGTGCGCGTCGATTCTTCTTTCTTGGGTCTTTTCCAAGATCTGGCGCACTGTGAATATGTGGTCGATAGTAGATTTACCAGGTCTAAAGCCACACTGATAAGGTCCAATCAGTTCATTGACGGTGGGCTTTAGTCTCTCACACAATACGCTCGACAGAACTTTATATGCAATGTTAAGAAGGCTTATACCACGATAGTTGGCGCGAATTGCAGTATCACCCTTCTTGTGGATTGGGCAAAGTGCACTTAGATTCCAATCAGTAGGCATGCATTCGTCCGACCACACTCTACAGATAAGCTGGTGCATGCGCTTTACCAACTCTTCTCCACCGTATTTGAATAACTCAGCCGGCAGGCCGTTAACTCCCGGCGCTTCTGTTAGCCGTCGTACTTTCTGAAAGAATTTTAGGGCGCTTTTCTTGTCGGCCAGCATTTCAAGCTCTTCGGACTCATGCATTTCGGCCTTTCTCTTCTTCTCTCGAAAAATGCGTCTCGCTTCCTTCTTCAACTGACGATATCTCTCTCGCAAGGCTCGCGTTGCGCCCGATCGCAATGTGGCCCTGTAAGCAGCATCTTTCCGTTCCGTGGCAACGCGACATTCCTCATCGTACCAGTCATTTTTCCGGGCTCGCTGGGAACCAATAGATTGTTCAGCGGCGGTAAGTAAAGAGCAAGAGATGTGGTTCCATGGCTCGGAAATATCGCTATGTTAAATAGAGCTCTCAGAGAGCAGGAGTGCGAGTCGAGTAGCGAAGTGCGTGGCATTCTGTTGTGATTGCAATTTTCCGACGTCGAGCTTTCCTTGTGTGCCTTCCCGCACGCTTTTTGACGCACAGAGGCGCGTGCGTATCTTGGCTGCGACAAGATAATGGTCCGAGTCGATGTTGACTCCTCTGATCGTGCGCACATCTAGGACACTGGAAGCGTGCCTTCGATTTGGTTTCGTGTCTTACAATCTGGAGACAGCCACGTAGCCTGATCTATCCTCCTATGCTGGAACTCGATCAGTCTCAATCCGTTATCAGACGTTTCCTCGTGGAGACTGAATTTTCCGACTGTGGAACCAAAGATGCCCTCCTTGCCCACCTTGGCATTAAAATCGCCTAGCACGATTTTTATATCGTGTTGGGGGCAGCGTTCGAACGTGCACTCCAGGAGTTCGTAAAAGCAATCTTTGGTCCCATCGTCCTTCTCTTCCGTCGGGGCGTGAGCGCAAATTAGGAAGATGTTGAAGAATCTCGCCTTTATGCGCATTGGGGCGAGACGTTCGTCCACCGGAGTGAACGACAGTACTTTACGGCGAAATCTCTCTCCCACCACAAATCCGACACTAAATTTGCGCTCCTTTACATGGCAGCTGTAGTATACGTCGCAAGGGCCTACCGTTTTCCTCCCTTGCCCCGTCCATCGCATTTCTTGGATGGCGGTGATGTCAGCCTTCGCTCTGCCGATGACATCTACCAGCCGGGCACCTTCCCAATTAAGGGTTCGGACATTCCAGGTGCATGCCCTCAAATCGTTTGCCGTGGTCGTCATCTAAAAAGTGGGGTCCTGTCCGAGGCTTTGCTTTACTTTTCATTGGAAGTGGTTTTTTTACGTGGCTGGTTCCAAGCCCTGCGCACAACCCATTGCTGGGGGTTGAAATTTTAAATTCGTTTATATAGCGAGCCGCTTGCTCCAAGACAGACGCCCGCTTGCAGCCGCACCTCCTGGTGAACAGACGCTACGGAAAATACATCGCGACTTATATAAAATTCATTTTCGCCCGAATTTGGCTTTTCTTACTTGTTTTCTATTACATTTAGAGTCAAAGGAGTGAAATCCAGTGAATTGTTTGCATTCTTTTCTGTTGATATTAATTTTATAAATGAACATATGTACATATTATGACAAATACGGTTTATTGATAATAACTTTACCATTATTCAAAATGTAAGCAAAACGTGAAGGTGCACGAACCCTCCACAATCGGATCAAATTTCATTTCCCATATTCCAGTTATTTCAAACCATATTTGCATAATCTGTGTATCATCAGGAAAAGGAAACATGCAGCCTTCTCTTTATATTATTAGGAGTATTCCCGCTGTTAAGGTTAAAGGTTAAAACTTTAAAACAAAAACTTCAACACAAAGCTTTTAATATTAATAAACTATACTTTAATAATTTTTTACGGTAAGCTTTTAGTTGAAACTTTTAGATCCTTATGTTGAGTTTTCTTGCATTAAAAGGACTCCAGAATAAGTCTAGAAAACTCGTTATTTTCTAGAATTGGTTTTGGTGAAAACAATGAATGTCAAATTTTTTTAATATGTGTTCATAAGTTTTCTAGTTAAAAGATACGGAAATACATTGAAGACTTTTACGCAGTTCATTTTGAATATCAATTTTTTTTAATATATGTTCATAAGTTTTCTAGTTAAAAGATACTGAAATACATTGAAGACTTTTACGCAGTTCATTTTGAAAATTTTGGGCTTCTTGTTCTCCATTTATTTCCTCCAAATTTTTTATTTAAAGTAGAGCTCATTTTCTGTAAAATAGAAGAACAAATCTAAGTTTAAAACAGAGCGAGCGAGGACAGCATTGGACGCCACTCCTTGAGCAGGCATCACCTGGACCGAAACCGATCTAAAAGTCGGCACAGATGCAGGAGTGCCGCTCGCTCAGGAGGCAGCCAGCGTAGAGAGTCACCAGATAGGCGGGAAAGATCAGGCAGCCGATCTGGTTCCGCGGCCTCGCACGAGTCTGGTTCTGCGGAATTGTCGTCGAGCCCGTAGCCAGAGGCCCTGGCCTAAGGTTAAACTTGGGCATTGATGAGAGGTCCTACCTGGCAATCAAGAAGGCAGGCTTCCTGCTGCACTTCAGGGTCGGCATAGTCGTGGTGAGACCGTGGAGGCGCAGGCCTGCCGGCAACGAAGAGCCAGTGGCGCAGTGTCCTCCGGATGCTGGGGTCGCTGTCACAGCTGATCCTCCCGCGACCAGATTTTCTGCGGAATTGTCGTCGAACCCGCAGCCAGAGGCCCTGGAGCCTGGCCTAGAGCATGTGTAGTGTTTAAGAATAATATTAAGCGCTTCTGCATTACAGAGTTTCTAACTCAAGACTAGGTAACTGTGCAGGCGACGGTGGTGGTAGACAACGCCAATGTAGTGGTCGTCTTCGCAGTGGCCTATTTTCCAGGGGACAACGTGAGCGTGCCACCCCTTGAAGCTCAGCAGCTGGTAGGGTTTTGCAGACGGAGGCGGCTTCCCCTTGTCATAAGTTGCGATGCGAATGCCCACAACGAGGAGTGGGGCAGCACGAATACGGACCACAGAGGTGAGTGTCTCTTCGAGTTTATCATAAGCGAAAACCAACGTATTCAGAACGTGGGGCATGCTCCAACGTTCGTTACTAGGGCAAGACAGGAGGTACTGGACATCACTCTTAGTAATGAGTTGGCTAGTCCTTTGATCCTGGGATGGAGGGTCTCATCCGAACCTTCCTTCTCTGATCACAGGATCATCCGCTTTGAGTTGGGAGTGATGATCACAGCAGAAGAGAGCAGGAGAAACCCCAGGAAAACAAACTGGGATCTATACAGCGAGAATCTGAAAGCAAATTTAGAGGGCTTAGAGAATAAACACAAAAGCGCAAACTGTATGGAATAAGAGGACAGAGTCCACAGGATGAATGGCAGCATAATGGACGCTTTTAATTCCAGTTGTCCCGAGACAAAGCCTAAGGGTAAGACCCAACCCAACCGGTGCTCCGTAAGGAAGTGCCCACATACCAGCGGTATGGCAGAGGGCTCGGGTTATCTTTATCCCGAAGCTAGGCAGGAGAGATCCCTCCTTAGCTAAATCCTTGACGCCGGTAAGCCTCACCTCCTTCCTATTAAAAGCAATGGAGAGGGGGTTCGCGGTCGTGGTCGTCACTGAAGTGAAATACTCTAAGCTTCTGTGGAGGGCTCATGTCGAGGCGGCAAACCTCGAGTGCTACAAGAGCATTAATGGTGTGCAGGCGTCTTGCCGGTAAGGCCTGGGACTTTAATTCTGGATTATCACATCCGGCGGAGCACTCTGAGGTGGTATACAGATGGCTCAAGCAGATCAGACGTCTCGGTCCCACTGGGGGCCTATCCAAACGTCTTCCAAGCGGAGGTATTCGCCACTAGCTTATGAGCAGAAATAAATCTGAGTAGAAACTAGAGCAACGAGAAAATCTTAATTTCAAGCGATAGTCAGGCGGCGCTCAGGGCGCTCTCCTCTTATGAAGTAAAATCGGCACTAGTTCTTCAGTGCATAGAGACTGAACGCCCTGGCTGAGAAAACCCGGATTCTGCTCCTATGGGTACCGGGAGACATGGGGGTGGATGTCAAGGAAGCAGCCGATCTGCTTGCCAGGCAAACGTCAGCCTCAACCCCCGTTGGACCTGAACCGTTTCTCGCGGTGGGACCTGTCTCACCGGCCTCAGACAGTCAAAGAGCCTCCTTGGGGGATATAGCGGGAAGAGATACAGGCTTCTGATTGACCTTCCCCGGGATAAACTGAGAATTATTACATGCTTTCTGGCGGGTCACTGCAGGCTGAAGGGTCACCTACACAAGCTAGGGATCTCGTCGATCGACCTTTGCCGCTTTTGTGACTCGGCAGAAGAGGCTTCGCAGCACCTGCTCATGGAGTGTGTGGCTGTGACGCGCAGACGGGGAATCACCCTGGGACGGCCATGCCCATACACATGCAATACATACACACCCTAACCCCGACGCCCATCCTGAGTTTACTGGAGGTCTTGGGGGTGAGGTTTTGTAATGAGCTTTGAGGGCACAATAGACCTATCGGTCGCAGTGCATACCTCTACTTATATCTATCTATATCTATATATCCCAGCAAACACTTTTCATCAAGTAATAACCTTCTGATGTTTCCGGTAAAATCGTCAATTAGAAGAAATTAGCCACAGTACAACAAGCCTTTCAAAAGTTTTGTAAGCGAATGACGCAGCGAATCTTATGCAACACTTTATTTATTTATTTTTGTATTTATATTACTGCATTGATGTAACATAATAATCCAGTGGTTTTACTTTCAAGTGTTAGATGTAAGGATGACGTCAATATGCACAAATGCATTTAAATATTTATTTTAAGACTTGCTATTTAACAATTAATAATAATTCCTAATTAATAAATTATAAGATATAAAATAGTTGAACAGTGGGAAAAGAAACGGAGAAGAAATGTAGAGAGCCAAGGTATTTGAAATAAATAATAAGACTGATGATAGGAATAAGGAAAGAAAATGACAAAAACTGCAGTCAACTGATCTACGCTTCAGAGGTAAGGGCCTTACCGTAAGGCTTCCCATTTCAGAACTAAAAACAAGTAATAAAGCCTGCAATATCTGTACAATCGGTTGTATGGTAGCAATATGTTTTATGTTTAAAAAAATAGCGGTCGAAGTTTCCAAAATTTGTTTTTGGATTATTTACTTCCGGTTTGGAAAAACATTTTTTTTTTGTAAATTGATTTAATTTTAAAAAACGCAGGAAATTTTCTGTACAAATCGCGAAGTTTAATATTAAAAAAAAATATATATTTCAGTACGAAAAAATTATTTTAAAAAAACATAATTTCCATTTTTACTATTCTTTAGAAGCCCATAACTCGACAAATAACCATCATATAAAAAAAAATTGTGTGTACACTTTCATACCTAGTACAAGTACAATTACCCAAAATATGAACGATTTCCAAAGCATCACCATGTCCGCTTGACATGGAATGCTCCAGCTGTCAAAAAGACCAACTCCGAAAAAAGTATTGCCTCATTGAAAACCACACGTCTAAAAAAAACACCCTTTATATTAAAGATTGCCTAAAACTCTTTGAGCTGAGCATTGAATTCATCGCTTTGATTATTAAAAGGAACGACCAAGTATTTCTTTATATTGTGTTGTTGGTAGATTTGAGAGAAATAGCGACAAACCTTCTTCTTAAATAGTCGCGTCTTTATCGTTTTGGGTATACCTCTTCAAAATATCTTCCAACTGTCGGCTGGGTACTTTTAAAGTGAATGTATATATTACATATGGGATTTGTTAGGAAAAACGATCAGAAAACAAAATATTTCGTCGAAGGATACGTTGAAAGCCGCTATAATGATTGAATGGTCCAAAATTACAAAGTCTGACACCGATGTGTCAGTAAAAAGCATTCGCCGCCGTTTACAAACAATAATTACAGCCAAAGGAAATCATTGAATTTGATGTTTTTGTTATACCTGCGCACTTGTGTACAAGGGTATTATAACTTTGTTCACATAACGGTTGCTTGTAACAGCATAACGGAATCAAGATAGATATAGACATATATATACCAAAATGTTCAGAATGAAAAGAGAAGTCGATTTAGCGATGTCTGTCTGTCCGTCCGTGCAGACGATAACTTGAGTAAAAATTGAGATATCTCAATGAAACTTGGTAGGTAGATTGTCTTTGACCCAGAGCAGGTTGGTATTGCAAATGGGCAAAATCGGACAGTAACCACGCCCACTTCCCATATAACGGCAATTGTGGAAAATGCAAAAATTGCTATATTTCAGTAACCAGAAAGCTAATTTGCTCAAATTTGGTGGGCGTGGCACCGCCCACTTATGAGTTCATATGTATATCTCTGGAACTACCCACTCAATTTTGTTCAAATTTGGTACACGTATTACACTATGCCTATCCCATATAACGGCAATTGTCAGAAATGCAAAATTTGCTATATTTCAATTGCTATTGAAGCAAATTTGCTCAAATTTGGTATGTATTGTTGTATTCGAGCAGGAAATCCGACTGTATCAAAATTTCTCTGGAACCACCCACCCGATTTTGTTCAAATTTGGTACACGTATTACACTATGCATATTTAAGCAATATTTATCAAAATCTGACCATAACCACGCCCACCTGTCATATAACGGTAATTTTCGAAAACACTTAAAATCGGACATTTCAATAAATGTTGAAGAGAAATATCTTGAGTTTAGTATGTGGTGTTGTATTGCAGCCAGAAATCCGACTATATGAGATCATATGTATATGTCTGGAACTACATTATCGATTTCGTCTAAACTTGGCACACATGTTAGATTATACCTAGTTAATTTAAAAATTTAGTTGAAAGCATGCGCCGGGTATTTAAAGTTCGATCGAACTTAGCCACTTCTTTACTTGTTTTTATTTATAGTTGTGTTTAATTGCAAAAAAAATATTACTCTTTATTAGTTTTAATGAAGAAGAGATTTATATTATATTTTCACCAAATGTTTGCAGTGACAGCAATGTTTGCCCACCTGTTGCAACGTAAATAAACACATAAATGCGCGTATTGTGTGAGTGCACATAAAATTGCAAAATTATAGTTAGACGCATGCAAACAGTATTGCAGGAACTATGTGTATATAAGAAAAGTACGATGCTGCTTGCGTATGCGGATGATATTGGCATCGTTGGCCCTAACAACAGGGCCGTCAGTGCAGCATTTTCCAGTCTAAAGGTAGGAAGCAAAAGAGGTCTAGTAGTGAATGAGGACAAAACAAAGTACCTTGTGGCAACAAATAAAAACTCTCCACATGCCAGGCAGGTGTTGGGGGTGTCAGGGTGGATTCTGGACACGTAGGAGTTTTACCTGCTACGATATCCAGATCTTAACTGTGCCAGAGTGACACGGAGTCATGCTCACGAGGCATGTCCCTGTGGATGTCGCCCAGACAGGACCGGTTCGTCGTCGGGTCCAGAGGTTGCCCTACATAAGTATGGACCTCGTCCGTCGGTTCCGAAAGGTGTCCCAGAACACAAAAAAAATTTGATAATAACTATTTCAACCTAGTTTTAAAATAAGTTAATAAGATTTCCTAACATTTGCTATCTTATCAGTACTTTATAAAAAATCGGAAATTCGATGTAAAAACATTATTCGTTGACGAAATATTTAAAAATTTACGTATCTTAACCTTATGTATGCCTTACCACACATAAGGCAGTCCCATGTATTTTTCTATTGAAATTCGTTTGTTGTGTTTTCAAACTTAGACATCTACGCTTAATTATGCATGTAAAACATTTGCGTGCCATTTAGTGCTACAGTCATGCTTAGAAGAAGAATAGTGAAACAAAATGATACAATAAGCATGTTTGCCATATTATCGACGAAGAGCTAGAGAAGATTTTGAATGATTCAGATGAAAGATCATTATGATGACGAAAATAATTAACCGGAAGGAAGAGTTGTGTTAGTAGCGCGAGTGATTTTAATTTTGAAGAATTTGATGAAGTGGGAAGACAATAAGAACTTAATCAGTGAATGAGATAGGCGAAACATTATTCGTTTCAAAAGACGGCATGTTGTGGAATTCGTAACCTGTGCAAAATAGAACTATGTGTCTACGAACTGAAAATGGCAACAATTAGAGGCCAGGTACAACAAGATATGCAAGGACACGTGTTACTGCCATCAAAGATGCATTTTTATTGTTTTTTCCGCCACCTAATGAAAATGTAAATCTAAAATAGTCGATCGCATATGCAGGTGCAAAATGTGGTCACAAGTTCTTAGAAATTTATTCAAATTAAATGAATTGGCTTTTGGTTTGCTCAGAAACTTGCTATGTTTGGAGAATTCAGCCGTACTTTGGAAAACTAAGTGGTGGTACAGCAGAAAATAATCCAGGTGAATGTGTGGTTCAAGATTAAGAACAAGTAAGGAAAGCAAAATTCGGGCAAAAGCAGGTTTTATATACCCACGCGATGTATTTTTGTATGGGCAGTGCCACGGTCATTTTTCAAATTTTATAAAAACCCCGTTACTTTGTTTCACATCGCTGCTTGTATTAAACTTTACTAAATTTGTTCCTATAGATACTGAAAAACCGAAATTTTTGCATTTTTTAAAACTTCCGTTATATGGAAGGTAGGCGTGGTTTTCAAAAACTTTGGACGGTTTTAATCGAACGATATACCATATTTTCATCGATATCGCTGTTATCATTGTCAACAAAATTTTTATTAAGAGCATAACCACGCCCACCTTCTATAAACATATTGTCCTTGATATCACTAGTATCACCGTCAAAAGATTTTGAAAACCACGACTACCTTCCATATGTGACGATACCTAACACCGTTATTGAGATACGACATTATTTCATAAGTGGGTGTGGCAACGACTATTTTTCAAAATTTTATAAAAATACAGTTTCTTTGTTTAAAATCGCTCCAAATACCAAGTTTTACTAAATTTTACCTATTAGATACCGAAAAAACGAAGTTTTTGCATTTATCCAAATTTCCGTTATTTGGGAGGTTATTTAATACCAGCTTTATTAAGTTATTAAGTAACAAAGTGGCCGCTGTGGTCGAGTTGGTATCGGTGCGTGCTATAACTCTATATACCAGAGCAAGTAAAATCTTAATCATAGAAAAAGTTGTTTCTAATAGCGGTCACCCTTCAGCAGGCAATGGCAAACCTCCGAAGGTATTTCTGCCACGAAAAAGCTTCTCATTAAATGTGCCGTTCGGAGTCGGCACAAAACTGTAGGGCCATTTATTTGTGATATAATATAAAAACGCACACCACAAGTGGTAGGAGAAGCTCGGCCAAGCACTGAGCTATATAGTGTAAGTGCCAAAATTAATATTATAAGTAACCACGGACAGACGGACGGACGGACAGACAGTCAGGGCTAAATCGATTCCTCTTTTCATTTTGATCATTTTGGTATATATAAGTCTATATCTATCTCGATTATTTTTGGCTGTTAAAAACAACACTTATACGAACAAAGTTCGTACTCGTATACCCTTGCGTACAAGTATAAAAATGTTTTTCTTCGACGAAAAACACACAAATTCCTCATATGTGAAAAGTTCCCTCGTGTTTGACTCGTGGAGACGAATGTTTTGTTGCCAAACATATGTATGAAAGGTATACGAAAAATCTTGAACTCTTGAAACAAACTCAAAAGCTTGAAACACCATTAGATATTTTAGAGATATTGTCTTTGTAATAATAATAATAATTTGGCGTTTACACTATATAGCTCAGTGTTTAGCCGAACTTCTCCAACGATTTGTGGTGGGCATCTTTATGCTGATCTACAAATGGACGGACCTACAAATTGTGCCGACATCCACCAGCAGACGTATTATAAAAGAAGCTTTTTTCTTGGAATAAATGTATTGGGTGGTTTGCCTGCCGAGGGATGACTGCTATTGGAAAAAAAATTAAATAAAAGTGAGTTTAACACCCCGTCAAACACATGGTTCTGGCCAGGCATATTTTATTTTTGAGCGTTTGGCATTTCATGGTATTTTGCTTTATCAATTAGTCTCTCTATTGCTGGTTCTTTACGTGTTTTACGTTTTCGTTTCAGTCTATTTTTGACTAATGATTTTAATTATGTGTCATAGTTTTGTGTGAGCTTAATTGCCATACAACCGGAAATATAATTTATCCTATACATATATGAGAAATGGAAGTCCCGCTTCGGTGAGAAGGTTGAGAGTGGGAGTAGAGCGAAAAGCGCCCAGCGCCAAGCGAACTGCAGAATGGTATATAGCTGATATTTTAGAAAGGTTTGCTGGTGACGTGGTACTATAAAAAGGCAGGCCATAATCGATTTTTCCGAGTATTGTGGCTCTTACAATATTTAGTAGCGAGTTTGTGTTACTTTTCAGCTTGATGTTGCTTAGGCATTTTACGATATTAAGTCTACTTTGTAGTGATTTTTCTAAATTGGTAATGTGATCATTGAAGTTGTATTTGTTATTAAATAATATGCCAAGTATCTTGAGTGATGTTACATTTATTATAGAGATATCTTCCAGGTTCAAAGTAAAACTTTGACAGTTATGTTTGTTGCATATGTGCAGATGATTAGATTAAGCTATGGATATCTTTGCTCCGCTGATATTGCACCAGTTTATTTTATCTACGAGAAGGCTGGTGAATTTGGATTTAAATATCGTTACGTTTTAAACTCTGGGTATAAGACATGTTTGAAAAACTTGTTTTCATCTATCACCTCAAAGGCAACTAGAAAAAGAGTGACGGATAATGACGAACCTTGAGGAATGCCGTTTCCAACGGCCAACAGTCTGTTATGGCATGGTTTGCTTTTACTCTGAATTTTCGATTAAGCAAAAAGTTTTTAATAGAGTTTGTAATATTGGGGCCTAACTTCCAGGCTAAAATTTGGTCCAATATGGAATGCAAACCGACTCTATCGAATGCTTTTTCCATGTCTAGGGAAATAATAGAGGAGTGATTCCTGCTGGAAATACTATCAGCGATATGTTCGTCTAGGCGGAGTAATGCATTTGTGGTGTTGCTTCCGGGCATAAAGGCGGTTTAGTAGCTTGAGAGTAACTTGTTTGTATGAAGGTACCACATAAGCCTCCGATATATAATTTTTTCCATGACTTTTGATAGGCAAGATATAAGGGAAATAGGTATATATCCTTCGGTCATATTTTTTGGCTTATTAGGTTTCGGTATGGGTACCGTAAGGGCAATTTTCCATTTTTGCGGTGTGGTATGTGTGTTAAAGATGTGGTTATACAGCTCACAGATCTTGCTTTTGCCTACTAAAGGGAGTTGTTTCAGCAATTCATTACGAATTTTATCTTGGGCGGGACTCTTTCCTTTTAACGAAGCTAGGCATCCATCGAGTTCTTGTAGTGAAAAGTGTTCTTCAATTGCGTTGGCTTTTTTACTTAATGGGTATACTTCATTTATAACATTTTTGTATCGGTTTTTGTGTCCTATGAACTGTTCCGAGAAATTAGAGTTTTTTTGGGTATATTGACCATGCTCTTGCTAATGTTTTGCCTATTACAAGAGGATCGGAGGTGGGCGAATTGTTTTCTCTTTCAATTGAGTGAATGAGGTTGTATGCGCGGTTCCCGTGAAGTAAATTTACTATATCCCATAGAACTTTTAATGGAGTGTTGTGATTTATATCGTTAGTGAAGGTCGCGAAAGCAATTCTTTTTGAGGTTTTCACTTCGCGCTTAAATTTAGCATTCGCTTTTTTATAATTTAGCACATTTTCAGAGGTGGGGTGGGTGTTGCTTTACTAGTTTCCACAGATCTTGTTTTTTTTCCTTAGTGTAGTTAAAGTATCATTCCACCAATATGTTTTGTATTTTCTTTTATTCGGGGTTGACATTGGAATCGTTTTGTATGCACTTTGCTTAATTTTTTTGGTAAAGATAGCAGCGGCTTTACTGGGATTTACCGAATTGAACCTCATGATTTCTAGCTCGCCTGTTAGAAGGGTTTGATATTGGGCCCAGTTTGCATCTTTTATTCTGAATTTTTTGTGTGTTTGGTAAGTCGTGTTAGGGGTAGTGTTGAACAGTGTTAAGCTGATCGGGAAGTGATCGCTACCGCATAGTTCATTGTTAACTTTCCAATTTGAAGCAATATTAAGAGGTGAAGTACACATGGTGATATCAATGTGGGTTAGTGTGCAGTGCGTAAACCAGTGGGTTGGACTTTTGTCGTTTAAAACTAGAAGGTTTGTATTTTCTATAAATTTAGTGACAATTTTACCCTTATTGTTGGATCGCCCATATTGGGCTCCAAGCATTCAGATCACCCACTATTAGTAGTGGCCCATTGACGTATGAAATGAGATCGTGCAAGTCGTGCTCGGCAATTTGTTCATCAGGTGGTGTATATATGTTTCAAAAGGTGAAATTTATCTGGGACTTAACTTTGATTGCTATTGCGAGTAAACGAATATGTAGCTCGAGGGGGGTAAATTCTATATTGTCTGCTACAAGGAAAGAGAAGTTGTTTGGTATAAATCGTGTGAGAGGGCTTTCCTTTAGGTGAGTTTCTTGTTAAGCTACCATTTTATAGTTATTTTCTTTTATAAGAAAGCGTAGTTCATTATTATTGTTGTGGTATCCATTAATGTTCCACTGGAGAACTTTAAGTGCCATATTAAGAATAATTTATTAATGTGTTTTTCTTTTCTATCGTATAGCGATAAGATCTATAGGTGAGAGTAAGCTGTTTTAATATTGTTGTGTTTCAGTATTGTATTCTATTGTTTCGATTGTGGACCCTAAGCTTGTGGAGTCTAAGTTTGTGAGTGGGATGTGGGTATTTGTTGTAATTGGTGTGTTTGTTGGGTTGTTGAAATTGCTAATAAGGTTATATTGTTCGAGACGCTGTAGAAAATTCGGTTGTAAATGTAATTCGGTTGATGATATTGTGGAATTGATTGGAGTTTGATACGTGTTTTCTTTTCTGTTTGGTTCGTAGTTTGCGCTTTGTAAAGGCATTGTATTTGTTTGGTTATGTTTATGGGCGTTATTGGTGTGGTTTGCATTTGTTTGTGTTTTTTTAATTCTTTTTTGTGTTGCTTCTTCGATGCATTCTTCTGGTACATTTTTGCTGTAGTCAGTATTATTTTTGTTAATTGTTTCTATAGCTTCCCTAAATGAGCATTTAATTATTATTTTGTGTTTCAGAATATCTTGTCTTTTTCTGTACGTGGGGCATTGTTTGTTGTTAGAACGATGGTTTTGTTTGCAGTTGATGCATTGCACTTTTGAACATGTTGTAGAGTCGTGAATGGTAAATAAACATACATTGCATTTTGCTTCAGAGGTGCAATGTTTAGCTGTGTGGCCGATTAAAAAACAGTTTTTGCATTGCATGGGCGATGGAATATATAGCTCTACTTTTACTTTCAGCCCTCCTACGTTCACTTCTTTTGGTGGAGTAAAAGTGTTGAAGAAGACGATGTGAAGTGGAGTGTCAGTGAGTTTTTCTTCTATGTATTTTCTGATTTTTTTACATTCCACTGCACCTTGGTCTTTTAGACCTTCTACGATTTCCTCTTCACTTAGAAGTTTTAGGACTCCGGAGTAAACTACACCTTTGGAGATATTATGCGTTGGGTGAAGAGAGACAGAAATATTGCAAATATTTGATAATTGTGTTGCTTTAATGTATTTATTCGTTTGTTGTTGAGTTTTTGCTAGTAAAAGCAAGTCTCCATCTCTTGTAAATGATATTTCTAGGGGCTTTTCGGTTGTGATTGATTCTAGTGCTTTGCTGACGGAGAAACTGTTATACGATTTCAGTGGTTTTTCGGTTTTGCTTTTTATAAGTAGAAACTTTGGGCATGTTGAGTTTTGTATAGTACTTGCGTGTTTGTTGAGTTTAAGTGTTGGAAAGTCGTGGTTGTTGTTCAAATTGTATGCTTTGCGTTTTGTTTTTGGAGGTTCGCCTAGGATGGCGAAGTAGTCACTTCTGCCCCCTTCGGGGTCTTCCTCCATGGCGGTTTGTTTATCCTGCTTCTGTCTGGGTAGTTTTGGTTAACCGGTGTTTGTTAGAAAAAAAAAATTGAGGAGTGAATTGTAGCTTAAAGACTTAAAGGACACTTTTTCAAGTATTATTTGAAGTCGACACTAAATACTGCACGTGTGTTTGCACTTTCGTGACCGCACTCTTCAGTTATCTCGTGGGAACTGTAGACGATTTGTTACTTTGATGCGCTGTATTCGATTTGACGATAGTCGTACGCGCGCATTTCGTCAACAAACCGACAAAGCTGCTCCCATTCGCGACACATGGAACTTCTTGAATAGCAATTTGCCAGTAATTTGGAACCATACGAAAGTGTAACCATCGATGAACAGCTATTTCCATACCGTGGGCGCACAAAGTTCACGCAATACATTCCATCAAAGCCCGTAAAGTCTGGCATAAAAGTATGGTGGGCAAGCGATGCGAAAACGAAATATCCGTTGCAAGGAAAACTGTACACTGGTTAGGAGGGAGAACAACGAGAGACAAACCAAGGTGAAAATGTGCTCATGGGTTTGGCTAATCAATACACAAACAGCGGCAGAACTATTATTGCTGATAACTTCTTTACAACATTAGACGCAGCTAAACGTCTTTCGTCGATTGGACTAGCATACGTTGGCAATATCAGATCCAACAAAAGGTGTCATCCCAAAGAAGTGAAAAAAGACAGCAGTCGGCCAGTGCTTTCATCTGTGTTCGGTTTCTATGATAACCTCATATCACTGTGCAGCTACGTTCCAAAGAAAAACTATCCACTGTGCACTACACCAAGAAAGTTGAAACTAAGGCCGGCGTTGATACAATGGACCAAATGGTAACGCATTACTTCACAAAACGGCCAACCAGACGTTGGCCATTAGTATTTTTTTGCAACATGATAGACGTCATGGGATTAGCCGCTTACGTCATATGCAATGAAAATATAGAAGGAACCAGAAAAGAGAAGCGACGATTGTTCTTGAACACGCTGAGTAAACAATTGGTGCTTGCTAATACTGAAAATCGCATGAACAATAACCATATTTTGGGACAACATTCAACCCGTTTGGCCATTGAATCTTTTTTTGGAAGGCCGTTGAATATTCCCAGCAACATGCTGCCTAACCAAGAAAGCGGCCCTAGTACACTGAGTTCCAGAAAAGATTGCAGAATTTGTGTCACGCAAGACGAAAAAAAAATCGTTAGGCGTTGTTCCACTTTTTTATCATACAAACCTTTTCTTTTTTCATATTTTACCACAGCAAAAAAAAAACAACCAAATCGGTTCAGCCGTTCTCAAGTGATGCGGTAACATACATGGGGCATTTTATTTTCACACAAAGTATTTATGTTTAGAAGCCTAATAAATGTTTTGAATTTCAATCAAATCGGTCTGTAAATACGGATTTTAGAAATATCTCGACTCCAGTGCCACCTACCGACATTACATACATTTATTAAAATCGGTTTGGTACTTCTGACGCCTTTAAAGGACGTACATAAACATTTTTTCTATTTTATATGTAGATTGGTGGTGCAATATGAAAGTTGGATTTTGCCATGTACCTCCACCCGCACAGAAAATCAAAAATCAGACTTCACAGCGCAGGCGGGTGGAATTCTGAAGATTCCCTGAAAATTTCATCAAAATCGGCCCAGCCGTTTTGGAGTTCATACTTTACATATATACACACATACTGTTTTATATATACATATATGTAGATATCCCGCACTTTTTTGATCAAGTATAAAAGAAAAAAAACTCCTTTAATGTTGCTCTTAAATAGCGTTACCAGATTTTTCAGCGTAGATGCCACCTGGTTTCCTGGTGAAAATTTGTCTTAAAGAGCCCTATTTAGCTTATCCATGGATACGTAGGGCTTATCATCCAGAATTTTTATTATTATTTAATATAAAATCGATTCGTGCTTCACAATGTGTTTTTATACCCGATCGTAGTTGTACACAAGGGTATATTAACATTGTTCGCATAACGGTTGATTGTAACAGCCTAAAATAATCGAAATAGATATAGATATATATATACCAAAATTATCAGAATAAAAAGAGGAATCGATTGAGCTCTGACTGTCTGTCCGTCCGTCCGTCCGTCCGTCTGTCCGTGGTTACAATAACTTGAGTAAAAATTGAGATATCTCAATGAAATTTGGTACATAGATTGCTCTTTCGCCAGGGTAGGTAGGTATTGAAAATGGGCAAGATCTCTCACCTTATAACGTTAAATTAAATTCGGTTCCTCCCGAATTTTGCTTCTTTTTTGCTTATTTTATTTTCTGTTTTTATTTGACACTTTGTTCTTCGATTACCACATGAATTTCATTTATATTTTGTTAAAAATAAGCGAAAAATGATTTCGGAGCATGATTCTCTCATGGCTCTCTTTACAAGTTCTCCAATTTACTAAGTCAAATAGCTTCTTTGGGTAACTACATACATTCATACCCATTTGCCAGATGTACAATTTTCAAGTCAAGTGTAGTATTGCATAATCGGGCTTTTACGAAGGAAAATTGTTAAGGCTACATATTCATCAAATAGCAAATAAATGTTGGTTTCTAATTTAAAAATCATTAATTGTTTCCGTGAATTGTGAGAAACTCATTTAAAGTGCCGAGTTTGAAAAATCAATACAAATCTGCAGATATTTCCGAAAAATATATCCAGTACAACGAGTGAAAATTCAGTACTGTTCTTCCCAAATCAGTATATCTGACAACCGTACTCAAAATATTAAATTTTTATGAGTTTCATTACTTTTTGTGTTTTATTTTAAAATAAAATATAAAATTAAAATGGTTTAATTAAATTAATAGTGTTGACCAAATTTATAATAACAATTCACAATGTTATCATTACTTACGCGCAAAGAAATGGCATTATAAAAATGAGATAAAATTTGGTTCAAGAAAAACATAATTTAATATTCGATTATTTTTTTCTTAGCGGTCATTAAAAATCGAAGTGCAATTATTTATTACATCTTTAAAGATATTGATTCTTTAAATTCATACAATATACATTTTTCAACCTTTTATGGGAATGGTATATTAATTTCTGTCCGATTTTTCAGATATTGCATTTTGCACCACAACTGCTTTATTTTAGCAGATAGAGGCTGGATGTTTTGAACATACATATGTATATCAGTTATTGTTAGCAATATACTAGCAGTGAAGAACCAACTGATTTGAGGAATATAACATACAGCTCCTAAACAATTATTCCATTTATGAAAGGTATGAAGCCTTAGGCATATATATATATCTGGTAAGAAATCATTGAAGTTTTTGAGCCGAACGGTAGCGGTGGTTCGGCGGTACTAGCGAACCGTTTCTTGCACCGGTTGAAGTTTTTTCTAAGTGGAAAAAAGAAAGATGTATGAAAAATATATTGTGATATTTTGATGCCTTACAAAAAATACATTATGTAAATATTTATAATTCAAACAGGTATATAAAAAATATGTGAATATGTAAGTATGTATTAGTATAAATTATGTAATATTCTCACTTTATCAATTATTGAGCTCGTATTGCTTTCTTTTCCATTCTCAAAGCAAAAGCAAAAGTCTATAAGCGAAAGAAATACAAATTATCACCGGAGATATGTATATACTACACTGTCGACAAAAATTGAATTTCCTCTTGCCAATCAACTGTTCAAAACACATTTCACATTCTCTAACAAGCACAAAAATTACTACAGCCACGTGGCAGTATGATCGTGTAAACATATTTACATACATATAGATATGTATATGCCTGTGTATCTGTCTCATGCTCATCCACGGTACTCCTGTAGCTTGATCGCGCCGACGCTTTTCTGCTTTTTTATTCAAATAAATGCTTTTCTATCTTTCTACTTGAATTCTACCAGGTAACTAAACGATTGCAATACAACAACAAACGATATACTCGTCTATTTATTACACACTTCTCCATATGGATATATTCGCAGGTTGTGATACTAACTTCTAAAGGATATGTCGCAGGAAATCATTGCAATGCCAGAAGGTTTAATAATCCTGCTGCCTTTATGGCATCCGGATAGTAAGTGTATGTATATCAATAACCTATTGTTGTTGCCCTAAAAAAATATGCCATCCAAAAAAGTCTTCAATGTCAAATACAAAACGATTAAATTTTTTTTAGATATAATTAGGGGGAAGCAACAACCAATGTTTTAATATATTTTAATACTAAAGCACTTAACACGTTTATCCATCTGGTCCCTAATGACCTCAACCTGACGGAAGAGGTCATGGAATCTGCAATCAGACTCAGAGAGACTATTAGAAATATGCCAGTTCAGGCAATAATGATTATAAAACGAAATAATATTGTGATAAATATCCGCCTACAGGGTATCCGCTGACGGCGCCGAGATATAATACTTTGTTGAGGGTGGGGTTAACTTCAGGGATATCTGACATCCAAGCTGCATTGTTGGTTCTAGCATCACCTGTCAAAAAATGTCAGCTTGTTTAGAAGTGCAAGTCAGATATATCCTCAGTGTTTCAGCCAATATATGTACGTCTCCATTGCTTGTGCTTCCGGCAATAAGAACATAAACGAAAATTAGTTATCATATGCGTTGTCAAAGCAGGTAGCAAACTGAGTCCGTGATACTAGGTTGGACTTTGGGAGTCATCCAAGGAGAAATTAGTGTAAACCTACTCACACCATTGCAGGATAATGTAGCATAGGTAATTGTGTAGGAAAGTTTTCCATACTTAGGGGTTATTAGTCATTAGGCACGTGGAAGATTACTATTGACAACTCAGGTGGAAGTTATTAGGAACTAATGTGGGTGATCTTGGTAAATTTATCAGTATCTTAAAATTTGATTTTTCTTATAATACTCGAAAGGGGGGAATATAGTTATCTATACCTATATGTTCCAAGCTTTATTTTTACCAAGTCCACGAGCGAACAAGAAAACGGTTATGGCTAAATCGATTTTCTATTTTCTTTTTGATCATTTGGGTCACTTTTGTCTATTTGCGTCTATCTCAATTTCAAGAGAACATACCTTTGTATATACATAAGTATGCTCGGATATAAAAAAAACCATTGAAAACCATCCCTTTAAAATTATTTGCGTTCAGAGCCGGCATGAAATTGTACGTCTCTCAACTTGTGAAAAAAGTCAAGATATTTATACTATGTTTCAACGGCACATGATTCGCTCTCACATTCCTAATTCGCTCTCTCATTCGTAATAGGCAGCCCAATCACGAACCGTATCCACTTGATTCCCCATACATTTTTGTGAGCGAATCATATCATTTGTAGTTGATTCAATTTGAATCACCATACGAATCACGAAATTTATCCAAATAGATGCCAAAGTACATATGTATAAAATAACACAAAAATTAAATAAACAAAATACATACAATTAAATGCTTAAATTTGAGAAGGAACAAATTATGTGAAAGAGGTTGTTGGCCAAACCTAGAGTGGCTGAAGACGCAAAAGTATGTATGTAAGTATAACAGCAAAATATATGCCAAACGAATAACGAATGTGTCGTGTAAACGGTGGAGTTCGCCATTCGTAATTCAAATAGTGAAACACCTGATTCACTTGTCTTGGAAACCCCGTTTAAAGGAGAATCTTGGTCAAACATCAAATAATAATTATATACGGCGAAGGCAGCGAATATTTTATTTCTACAGAATAGGCAGAGGCGAATTATTTACCTTTATCGTTTTGAGGTATTGGGAAATTATGGAGTTTTCTAACAAATTTTGTGCACTTAAACCAGGGATCGAGATGAGCAATTAGCAGGTAAATTCATCAGTCTCTAGAACTCGTGTACAATTTTTGCTGTCACTGTAAATTCAGTCGCTAGCAGCGCCGGTGACTCGACCTTTTTCGGTGCTGATGTTAAATATTTATTTGTAAGCATAACAATCGGCATTACTATAGGATGAGGAAATGTAGTAATTTTCGAAATAGTACTATAACTTCTACCGCTTTGCGTATTGTTGTTTTATCCTTATAATTTTTCCTATAAACTTAAAGCCTTCAGTTTCACACGTGCTCCCAATTTCACATTTCAATTCCACAATGTGATTTTAAAAATTACCTGTGAAAGTGAATTAGTGTGCTCCCAATTTCAAAAATTTCATCGCATATCATATCATCCCTGTCACACATGTCGGTTATTGTTGTGGCACTTCACAAACCGCTGTTGTTGAAATTTCCCTTTCGGATTCAGCTACATATGTATGCTTTTTTGAGTAGCCATCAGCAAAACACTTAAAAATACGCATATTTCAATGAATAACTAATACAGAAATGTTATAAATCGGTTCTACAAACATCAAAGCATTCGGATTCAATTCACAAAAATTTATGTGAATGTGAAATTGGGAGCACCAAGCATGTGATTTTTAAACCGAATCCACAGGGAAATTTGTGAATGTGAAAGTGGGAGCACGGCTGATAATGTGAGCTTATTATCAAACCAGCCACCATGCAGCTCCACATACTGGAACGGCTTGGGTCCCTTTTCCTTACTTCGCATTCCAGAGGTACGAATCGAGAACATACACTTTGGCCGCTTCACTAGTTACTAGGTTTTTATTCGTCTCTAGTTTGTTTCGTACAACAGCCAGTGGTCTCTGAGGAAATCGCGGAATATGTTCATCTGGTCACTGTGACACATTCTTTTCAAGTTTCTGTTTTCAAACCAAATAACTCCTTTTAGGTTTTTTTTCCATGGTAAGAAATTATTTGTATTGTCTCCATTTTCATCAATAACACACATGTAAAATGTAGTTTTGTATTCATGATTAGTATAAGTATCGAGCTAAGTAAAATTGCAGTCGTCTTTGAAAAAGAATTGAACAACTAATTTATAGCTCGAATAGCGACCAATTACAATGACAGCTGTTGAAAAATCTATTTAGAAAATGCCCTACTTTGTAATGCACTGCGTTAACTCCAAACGGAGTAATAAAAAAACCTGCCAAAGTTGCGCTAGCACCGATGTCACTTAACTATGTTCTATTGCCATCGATATGTTGCTTTGTATAAACAAGCACTCACATTTTAAGTGCTAATGGTTTTATTGTATGGAAATTGTACACACAGCTTTTATACAATCGGTTAAAAACTTGAGAACAAACAGTTAATCTTACTAGTCTCCACCGCTCAACGCAATTGCCTCCTAAAATATGTAATTTTAGAACAGCATCTAAGCATAAAAAACCACTGTATGTGCCAATACAATAGATATTTACGTGTGTCTATTTTCTGTTTTTGAAAAGGCAACAATCTAGAAATGCCTTGCAGGTAGCGTTTAGCAGCTGGCGTACTTGTCCTTAGCAGTCTTCGTACATGCATGAAAGCACACATATCTAGTGCTATAACTGCATTGTTTGTTGTTTGAGCGGCACTTATCTCAACACAGAAGTTAATACGAGGGTATATAAAAATTAGAACTTTATTTAAAATTGTACTTATTGCTTTTCAAAATATACGACCTTAGGGTCTAAAAACATATTTACATTCCAAGAGGACAGTCCTTTACGATACCATAATGGATACCACATAAACACGGTTTCGAAAAGCCTCAAAAGCCTTCAAAAACGCTTTCCTCGCATACAGGAACAGAAATAAATTATATGGTGTTAAATCAGGCGAATATTCGCAAAAAGTCTATATTTCGCCTTTTTTTATAGTAACCACTTGTTTGATGTTACATATATGTGATAGCGGGAGTTGCCGGTGAAGGACGACGTGACATTTCCCTTGTTTCTGATTTTGCCGGTCTTTTTTTTTTGACCGGCTCTATGGACCAAACACTTTTATTAAAATCGTTTCAAACAGAAGTTTTGATTCGCCCTAATATGCATAGGTTTCCGTTGCGCCATCTGTTATGACACCATAAATGTTTTTAGATGCAACACTGTTGATTTGTGCAAAGCATTTTTTTGCACCAATTCTCAGTAGAGATTTTTGAGCTCCGGCCCAATCGTATAGACAATTGAATCAACCACTGAAATTGACGCGCCCAAATTCAAATTCTGCAAACCAGTCTTGAAATGTGATTTTTGATACTGCTTCATTTCTAGATACCGATCGAACCCATTCAAACCATTGTCTAATATTTTATTAAAAATATAGTTAAATCAAAAGCACCTGCAGAATTTTTCATCTGGCGATGTTTTTGACCTAAAGAAATGTAAAATGCTCGGTAACCTTACTGCTATATCTAAACACCGCCGCCTGGTAGTCGCTTCCTGAAATTTCCAGGGTAACCCCTCTAAATGCATATATGTAAGTTTGGTATGTGAAAAAGTTAGTACGTATTTACTCATTCTTTTAATACGCTATCGCGTATATTGGTGGCCTGGGGATTCTCCCCGAAACTCACATACTGGTCATTTAATACGGTGATAAAGCCAAATGGCAACATCCGACGCTACTCCCGCCAAGCTCCATCGCCTCGTTGGTGTGGCCATTATGGGGGCCATACGCACATGTCCAAACGATGCATTTGGTATCATCACGGGCATCCCACCATTGGCCATACTCATTGAGAGGGAGGCTTGTCAGAGCGCTCTAAGCTCTAAGCCTAGTTGTCTGAAAAGTGCAGACTTCAGAAGGCATTTGAGTGTCTTACAAACACTCAGTGCTGATCCAATTGTCAAACTTACAGACTCAATGCTGCCAAAACTGTCCTTTACCAAGCCCTACAAGGTCATAGTACTTGGAAGAGACACATGTAAAGAGATAGTGAAAGCAATCAATAAAGTATCACAAGTGTGGTACACTGACGGATCTCAACTTGTCAACGGGAGGACTGGGGCGAGCGTGTTCGGACCTAGATTTCTAAAAAGTGTCCCGATTGGTTTATACCCAACCATCTTCCAAGCTGTAATTGAGTTGTGCGCTCACGAATGTTTTCGCAAAAGGACCAATGGAGCCACAATCAATATTATGATCGACCGCCGGGCTGCCCTTAGGGCACTAGACTCCTTTAAAACGGAGACCAATCTTGTATATAGTTGCAAAACATCACAGGACTCACTAAAAGCCGATAACAGAGCTTCTCTGTGGTGGGTTCCGCGTCTTGAGGGCGTGGATGGCACTGAAAGGGCGGACTATTCTAAGGGAGACAGCAGAGAGATACCATCTGCACAAATTAGGACTCTCCGAGGTTGTAAACTGCTGGTTTTGTGGCTTAGATGAGGAGACCTCTGAGCATATACACCTTGGAGAGCGACTATTATATCCATACAGAATATGGACAATCACACCCTCAAAAATGCTTAATTTCAGAAATAGCCTAAGGATGGAGTGACAACTTCAAGGGTTTGCACAATAGATTGCAGCACTACTATGCCCTAATAATAATAATAATTTCTGGCAGAAATTATTAAAACACGATATTTTGGGGAGCTTTGCTTTTTTATTTTGTTTACTTAATGTTTGAATTTATCTAGGTCATCACTAGAAAACACCGATAAATAAGCATTTCAAACTTTGTACAAAATTTGCAAAAATTAATTACATACTATATTTCCAACTTTTCCGAGTTATTTTTTGTTACGTTATTTTGAAAATGCAGTTTTGTTGACGGTGCTAGGAATTTTCTTCTACGTATAGAAATAAGCGCAGATTATATGAAAAAAAACTTGAAACAAAACAAAAACTGCATACCCAAAATTATTCTAAAATTTTCGAAATTTCGTTGAAAATATAACGATTTTTCCTATGTCTATTGCACAAGGTTTAAAGTATTGATTTCTAAGCTATTTATGTAATGAGTTAGGCTTTTATAAAATTAGTTCTTGAAATTCAAAGTTCAATCGAAGGGTACTATGAACCTATATTGAATTGAATTTCGAAAAGTAAAATATATACTGCTTATTATTATCAATCAGATATTCACACATATTAACTTTTTATTTAATTTTATTTTATTTCCAATATTTCTCATTAAGGCTCATTCCTAAAATTCATATAAAATTAAATTTTAAATTGTAAACAAAATTTGTTAACCTTACACAGAAATATTATTCGAACTTCTAAAACCCATTTTAAAATTATTTTAAGAATTCAAAATTGTAACCAAGTCGAGTATTTATTTGATGAAAAACGCAAGGGTCAGTGGGGAAGACAACCCTACCAGAATGCGTATGCGTAACAGTAACACTACAATTAAAATGTCGAATAATTAAGTAAAAACGAGCGGGATATGCCTCTTGCAATTTAGTGCAATCGAGGTTTCTTCATGGGTATACTTTTCAATTTTAAAAGTTTCGTTGTTTTTGATTTCGTGTTTGTTAGGTAAATAGCGTTTGATCCACAAGAACTTTGTTCTGTACAGGGAATTTCTTGACAATGAACTACCGCATTCAGTACCGGTTGAGCTAAATACTACTGGTAAACTGGATGACATGTTGAACTCTTTCAATACATTCTGCTTGCGGGCTCTGGGCAAAGCCTGCCCTGACCCCAAACTGTGGGGAAAGCGCATGCCTTCCTGGTGACGCGCTGGACTTACAGCGCAAGGATTGCAGAACGCATCTTCGGGTGGATTCGTTAATCTCTCTATCTCAAGATAAAACATTATTTCGGCGATTAAAAGATTTAAAACATATAAGACAGCAGGACCAGATGTTCTTATACCTGCGAAGTTGGCTGCCACGATTGATACTTCTGCAAATTGGCTACTAAGCATGTTAAGAGCCTGCTGCAAGATAAATTACGTACCTAAGGCGTGGAGTTCTGTTTTAGTGGTCTTCATACCCAAGGCTGGTAAACCTTCTCGTACGAATCCGAAGGATCTCAGACCCATAAGCCTGTCATCCTTTGATCTTAGAACCCTAAAAAGGCTAATTAGTAATTGCCTGTCCCTATCCATCGACAAAAGCCTATTGTCTAACAACCAACATGCATACCTTTTGGAAAGGTCCATTGCACTGCATTCCTTGGTCAGCTATACAGAAAAGTCTTTTAGCTACAAAGAATTCTGTCTTGTGACTTTTCTCGACATTGAGAGAGCTTTCAACAACATAAGTCCGGAAGCCATAACGCAAGCCTTAAGAGAACTGGGAATGGAAAGCTCTTTGGTTGATTTCATGTCATGAGTTATATTATGCATATGTACACCAGGTTCACACCTTTTGTTTGTTCTTCCCCCAATCGTAGTTGTATGTACAAGTCTTATTTATTGCAATGATCACATCTTGCTTTTAATTTTTAATGTTTACAAGTGATGTGTCCGAGATATACTTTTGGTTTAACATTGTGTTTTAAATAATACGAGAAAAATTATCCATAATGTGTGTGTTAATATTTCATATAAGATTCAAAAATAAAACAAATGATAGAATAAAACGCCCTCAACAATAAAAATGTCCAAATTCAGCTGCCATTTTTAAAGAAGTAAAAGTTACACTTTATCATACCAAAAATTGCAAGAATAGCAAATATTTGCTTTTGTTAAATTGAATTCCAATAGAACAAGTAAGAAAACCTAAATTCGGGCGAAACCGATTTTATATTCCCTCGCGATGTATTTTTTTAAATGTATATACATATATATATAGTATTAAACTTTACTCAATTTCTTCGAATAATGGATTTTCAAAATTTCCGTTATATAGAAGTTGGGCGTGGTTATGGTCCGATCTTTTGACGGTGATGCTAGTGATATCGAGGACAATATGTTCACCAAATTTTGTGACGACCTTACACCGTTATTGAGATACCTACAGACGTTTTTTATAAGTGGGCGTGGTAACGCCCATTTTTATAAATTTAATAAAAATCAAGTTTCTTAATTAACTATCTCTCTAAATATTAAATTTTAATTAATATGTTCCAATAGATAAAGAAGAACGAAATTTTTGGATTTTTAAAAATTTCCGATATATGGGTGGTGGGTGAGGTTATGGTCCGATTTAAAAAAATTTTTAACGATGATACACCGTTATTGAGATACTGAAATTTTTTCCTAAGTAGGCGTGGCAACGCCCATTTTTCAAAATTTCATAAGTACCAAATTTTTTATTTCAAAATCGCTCCAAATACCAAATTTCATTCAATTTGCAGTAATAGATACCGAAAAAACGCAGTTTTTACATTTTTCAAAAACTTCCGTTATATGGGAGGTGGGCATCTTGACCACTTTCAATACCAAACCTACCCTATCCAAAAAGCAATCTACGTACTAAATTTCATTGAGATATCTGAATTTTTACTCACGTTATCGTCTGCACGGACGGACGGACTTTTCTTTTCGTTCTGAGCATTTTGGTATATCTATGTCTATATATATCTCGATTATTTTTTGCTGTTACAAGCAACCGTTATGCCAACAAAGTTATAATACCCTTGTGTACAAGTACGCTCGGGTATAAAAAAATATTAAAAGTTAAATATAACAAGTAAAGAAGTTTCTAAGTTCGATCGAACTTTATATACCCGGCGCACGCTTTCAGCTAAATTTTTTAAATTAATAAAGCAGAGACTAAGTTCGGGCAAAACCGAACTTGATGTAAGCCTCCTATTTCAAAATTTTCATAAAATCGGTTTTCTTGATTTAATACAAAACCACTTTCCAAATTTGAGCACATTAGCTTTACTAGTTACAGAAGAATCAGATTTTTACGTGTTTCAAAATCTTACGTCTGGTCCAATTTTAGTGATTTTAAAAATACTGCTTATTTAGACATAATAAAATATCTGTACTAAATTTGGGCATAATCGATAAAGGATTTCCAGATATGTATGTATGAACAAATGAACTCGAAAGTGGACGGTACCACCTTTCCAAAATGTTCGTTTAAATGGATTTGTTGACTTAATTCCAATAGTTACTGAAGTATCAAATTTTCATAGTTTTGGAAAATTACCGTTATATGGGAGACGGGCGAAGTTTTCGTCCGATTTCAAGCATTTTCATAATCTCACCTAACTAGGTACAATCTAACATGTGTGCCAAGTTTAGACGAAATCGATAAAGTAGTGCCAGACATATACATATGATCTCACATAGTCGGATTTCTGGCTGCAATACAACAACACATACTAAACTCAAGATATTTCCCTTCAACATTTATTGAAATGTCCGATTTTTAGTGTTTTTGAAAATTACCGTTATATGACAGGTGGGCGTGGTTATGGTCAGATTTTTATATTTTTGTGTGATGGGATGTGGTTCCAGAGATATACATATGAACTCATAAGTGGGCGGTGCCACGCCCTCTGCAAAAGTTTTTTATACAGTCGGATTTCCTGCTCAAATACAACACCACATACCAAATTTGAGCAAATTAGCTTTCATAGCTACTGAAATATAGCAATTTTTGGATTTTCGACAATTGCCGTTATATGGATGATGGGCGTGGTT
This sequence comes from Philophylla caesio, assembly GCA_963971545.1. Classification (NCBI taxonomy): domain Eukaryota; kingdom Metazoa; phylum Arthropoda; class Insecta; order Diptera; family Tephritidae; genus Philophylla; species Philophylla caesio. Next base: position 65,399,155 of record OZ020607.1, read on the forward strand.
ATTGTCTGATTTTGCCCATTTTAAATACCAACCTGCTCTGGGCTAAGGACAATCTACCTACCGAGTTTCATTGAGATATCTCAATTTTTACTCAAGTTATCGTCTGTACGGACGGACGGACGGACAGACATCGCAAAATCGGCTTCTCTTTTCATTCTAAGCATTTTGGTATATATGTATGTCTGTATCTATCTTGATTCCGTTATGCTGTTACAAGCAACCGCTATGCGAACAAAGTTATAATACCCTTGTACACATGTGCGCGGGTATAAAAACAACACTCTTGCATGTGAACATTTTAGAACCCTATAATTGTCAATAGGGAATTTGGTGCAGTAGTAGAATCAGCGCGATGACCCTTACCATACTGTGGAAAATGTTCCATTCCAATTTTCCAAAATTGTTGACCTGTGTAATGATTGCCGTCAGCATACATAATATGAACTTGTATGAATATATACTCGTATATGGAATGTTGGTATATGGTATTGAAATGTATCGACCAAATGCTTTTGCTCGAGCTTGTTCTACAGTGACAAACTTAAATTAAGTAATGCTAAGGCGCCGACGATTTTCGTTTCAGCAACATAAATCAATTCCACATCTTATTTCACTTTTTTTCTTTCCTTTAAATATCCAAGTCATACCAAAAAATCTTTGTTTAATCCCAAAACACTAAAGTCTCAACAACATATTTCAAATTTCGTATTAATAATTGCGAATACGTAAACCAACTTCAGTCCTCCACAAACACGTTCCTTTTAATTTGTGCACACATAAATCTCAATACCAACTTGCCCTTCTTAATCGTGCAACTAAAAATAGAAAAAATTATTATTCCTCAGAGAAATACATCGTGTAACGCAAGAGGCTTGTAATGCAATGTAGCAGCAAAAAAAAAAACGAAGATGAAATTGGAAACTACCGGAAAAATGTTCAGTTGAAATAGAGTGGGTAAGAAAAATGTGAGCAAGTGTATTCTCGTAAGTAGTAGAGTTAAGAAAAATAAAAACAATTCACATATTTCAGATAGCTTCCATAAGCTAAGGAAGTACTAGGTAACAATGCGTATAGTCTGCTGGATCAGCTAATGTAGAAAGCTGAGTTGTATAAATGAATGAATTGCTAAAGAAAAGAGCAGGAAATAAAAAAGAAAAGATTTGAACATGTAAAAACCAAGAGGACTGTAGTAATCAAGAGCTTTGTTCAAAAAATCTCTTAACACTTTTCGTTGCTTCTAAAGCAAAACTATGAAAAAGTATAATCGCTCTTACATGCGAATATGCATAGTTCATTTGTATTATTCGCAAATAAGTTTATGAATACATCTTGGACAGAAGTGAGTAATGGAAAGTCGTTACTTACATACATACATATGTATGTACATTGCAATAAAGAAGAGGAAATAAGATTTATGAATATAGGTCAAAGACTAACTGGCTTTCTAGAGGAAAACGCGTATAACAATTATATATGTACGATAATGTGTACATTAGGGTGACAGTTAATTTCGAAAGTGATATTTTCTTTGGTCTCAGTATTTTTTTGTGTGTAGTTTTATTTAAAAAAAATTCTAGTAAAATTTCAAGGTCGTAGGAAGAGGATTAGGGGGCGCGTCGGCCCCCCAAAGTTACACAAAATACGTTTTTTCACGCAAATTCTTACTTTGACTGCTTGTAACTTTCTCTGTGTTTTTTTTTTTAAACGTTACTGGCGAAAGATGTTCATTAATATGTCTACAATAACACCTGTCAATAACATTTTTGTCTAATGTTAATATTTAATGAAAAAAACTTAAATATAGGAGAAAAAGTACGCCTCAATGTCGATTTATTATACTTAAATAAAATTACTTATATGATTCAAATTTTGGATTTTGTTCAGATTTATTTAATTAAAGATTCATATATAAAATTCCTTATGATTTACGTAAGAGTAGCTTCAACAATTATATACAGTAAGACCTCGCTAGTCCGAACTTCAGACTTTTTTTGTTTACTTTTGTTTTCAAGTGTAAGAATTGTCTTTAAAAGTTTGCTTCAAATTTTTTTTGCCTGTATGCTGAAGCGATCTATAATATTGACAATTGTGACCGAGAATATTCCCGTTACAACCTCAACAATATTATTCTCAATGCTTGCGTAAGCTACCGACAAAAAATCAGCACCAATGTTTCTCGGAAAATAGATTCTTATTTTACAGTTATATGCAGCAGCCGCAAACATTTTTTAATAGCATTAAATTTGCAAAAAAATCATTCGAAGTGAATATTTGAATGTGAAAAGTCGAAAATGTCTGCTAGAAATTTACGTGAACGCATATATTTAATTGGTTATTGTACCAACTCATTAACGGGAAGTAAACTACCCTCCAATATAGAAGTGTTGAAAGTTTTGTTTTTCAATTTACGTGTAGTAAAAAAAAATTTACGGGAAAGTTCAGATTTAGTTGTAAAAGAACTATTCGTGTTCTGGGAAAAAGCCCGCATTCCGGTCAAGGATAAACAACACTGCATTACAAATGTAGAGAAATTGTATAAAGAATGGCAAAGCTTTCAAAAAGATTCAAAGAAGACTTCTAATTTCCATAAGAGCAAAGTAAACACGTGGAAAGAAAAATTGGATATGCTTTTTGACGTGGCGCATGCAAGTGCATTAAAAATAATGTCGAATCAAGAAGATATTGATTTCTTGATAAGTCAACGAAAAACGGGGCGCCCAGGCTTTATGTATGGTATCGATTACGAAGAAGTATGCCGAGAGTGCCGACTTGAAGAACGCAACAACAATTTATTACAACAAGTGGAGCGGAATAATCGTGAAATTGCATTAATTGGTTCGTTGTATGTTATTGTTTATTTTTTATTTTCTTTAAATTAAGTCGTTTTTATTAGATGAAACTGCAGAGTTGCTGTCATCTGAATCTTCAGAGCATGATAACAGTTTTCCAGATATGGAATGTGACCCACGTTGTAGTCAACCTCCAGCCAAAAAATGTAGGGGAACAAATAAAATACTAACACCAAAACTGGCGGCCGCACTCGATGTCTGTAAAATCAGTGACAGACATGCGGTTCATCTAATAAGCGCAGTCGTTGAAGCTCTGGGTAATAATGTTGAAGATTATATTTTAAACCGAACGTCTGTACACCAGGAAAGGGAACAAATCCGTGAAGAAAGAATTTCAGCATTAAAAAATAAATTAAAATTAAATGAGCTCGACGCTATCTGCCTTCATTGGGATGGTAAACTTTTGCCGGCGCTGACGGGAAATGATAAAGTTGATACGTTGCCTATAATAATATCGAGCGGTAAAGTTGAACAGCTTCTTGAAATACCTGCACTTGATTCCGGTACTGGAAAAGAACAGGCATCCGCTGTATGCGATGCTATTTATGAATATGGTCTGCAAAATCACATCAAAGCTTTAGTGTTTGATACAACAGCGGTCAATACTGGGCGTTTCAATGGTACCTGTACGTTAATTGAAAATAATTTACAAAGACAACTTTTATGGTTACCATGCCGTCATCATATATACGAGATTGTTTTAAGATGCGTTTTCGAAGAAAAAATAAGCTGTTATGGAAGTCCAAACGTTAAAATGTTTGAGAAATTTAAAAATGCTTGGGCTAAGATTGATGCTAAAAACTATGAGTATGGCATCAACGATCCAACTGCCAAGACGTACATGAAAGAGTCTGCTGTTCGCATTATCGGTGCAGTAAATAATATCTTGGAAGAAAAACAACCCAGGGAAGACTATAAAGAATTCTTGGAACTCACTTTGCTCTTCCTGGGTCAAAAACCAGAAAAGACACATCCAAACAGCCTAATGTTTCGATCGCCAGGAGCTGTTCACCATGCAAGGTGGATGGCAAAAGCGATTTACTGTCTAAAAATATTTTTATTCCGTAACGAGTTCCAGCTTTCAGCAACTGAATTAAATGGGCTTCGTCAAATTTGTGTTTTTATTGCTGAAGCCTATGTCGAAGCGTGGTTTTCTGCTCCTTTGGCCATTAAAGCGCCATATCAAGATTTTTTATTTTTACAAAAACTTGAAAACTTCAAAAAAATTGATGCTGCTATATCTTATGTTGCTCTTAAAAAGTTCAGGAACCACTTGTGGTATTTAAGCCCTGAGGCGGTTGGTCTTGCATTTTTTGACAGCAACGTATCCCTTTTTTCAAAACAAAAAATGGTGGCGGCTTTGGAAAATGATTTGAACAAGAGCAAAACACAAAGCGAGCTACAATAAATGATAGAGAAATCGTTGAAATATTCCATGACGGAATTGAACAGTTCGTCTCTGCCGAAACAAAAGCATTATTTGAAAGATTTCAAATAAATACTGATTTTTTTTAATTAAACCCAGACAAATGGGAGCAGGACCAATCTTATTGTAAAGCGGCTGAACTGATGAAAAAATTAAATGTTACAAATGACACTGCCGAAAGGGGGGTTAAATTGATGGAAGAGTATAATAAACTATTTACCAAAAATGAACGCCAAAAACAATTTGTTTTAAAAATTGTTAGCGATTACCGCCATCGGTTTCCGGACTGTAATAAAAAGACATTGTCTCAAGTGCTTTGAACAATATTAATAAAAAGAGAAATCATATACATAAGTACTTTTATTTAAGTATAATAAATCGACATTGAGGCGTACTTTTTCTCCTATATTTAAGTTTTTTTCATTAAATATTAACATTAGACAAAAATGTTATTGACAGATGTTATTATTATTTAAAAAAAAAAAACACAGAGAAAGTTACAAGCAGTCAAAGTAAGAATTTGCGTGAAAAAACGTATTTTGTGTAACTTTGGGGGGCCGACGCGCCCCCTAATCCTCTTCCTACGACCTTGAAATTTTACTAGAATTTTTTTTAAATAAAACTACACACAAAAAAACACTGAGACCAAAACAATAAAGAAAAAAAAAATACTCCATACATTTAATTGTCACCCTAGTGTACATGCATGAAGCTACGAGTGTCAGCATATACAGGTTGTTTGGTATTAACAGTAGGTAAATAATGTGTTTGAAATAAGCACCTGTGCGTACCAATTAATTATTTCGTAATAAATATAATTATATTATTGTTTAAGGTGATTTTATTAGGAAAGTGTTCTTTTTTAATTTATGTTCTAATCATGTGCACAGGACAGATGTAGTTTTAGTATTTATTTGATGAATGGATATTAATACACATACCGGGCATATTTTAAAAGCAGCGGATTATTTTAAGAAATTTTGCCAGATTATAATAAATTTATTTGCTCAAAGGAGTTTTAGATTTAAATGTATTTCATTCTCTAGCAAAAGCCATTAAAACCGAAATTTTTTTTAACGGTTTAAATAATTTAACACAGTTTTAATTACTATTGTAAACAATTTTCTCAGAAGCTTCAGATAAATTTAAAATATGCAGTTTTGTATCCCATTAAATTTTAATACAGTAACGTGCAAGTTCTAAGAAGCCAGATTTTTGAGATTTTTCGCCGACAGCTTCCATATAATGTTTGAACCAGATATATTTTTATATTAACAAAAAAAAAACATTTAAAATTAACATTGTAATTTTAAGCGATTGCCAGCCTGCTGATAATTACACTAAAATTGATGGTGCTACCATATTCTAATCGAGAATTGTATGTAGCTCGGAGAAAAAATTATACAATTTTGATAAAATATCCTTAAATTATTAAACATTTAGCTGTTTTTAAAGTGGACCATATGAACCATAGAATATGCCAAGCTATCAACTAAAAGCAAAATTTATATGAAAACTTTAATAATAAAAAGTGTAAATGTTTTAAACGAAAACAGTAAAATCATGTGCATGATCCTACGATAAACAAAAATGCTTCTATTTATTTTATGTACTATTATTTTCAAGTTTACATCAGACTATTACGTTAAGTCATGAATATAACAAAAATACAAATCAATAGATATATTATAAAAAAATTTATAATATGCGCTATATATTCGCACAAATCTTATTGGAATCTTTTAAAGTATAAAACGGAAGAGAGGCAACAGCTAATGAATAAGTTCATTAGGCTTAATTGAATTTAATTAAATCTATTTTACGATTAAATTGTTATAAGCAAATAAAGAACTTTAGATGAAATAGTATTTCGTACATTATCACCACGTGTTTTAAAAGTGGTTTCTCAAGCATATTCGAATAAAATTAAATACATAAATAAAAAAAATTAACTAAATTGTATTTATTTTTTCATTGTGAGTGCCAATATACATATATATACAAAAATTAGTAAAGAAGATGAATTACTTATAAATCTTGCCAAATCCGTCTCATTTACTCTATTGAACCCAAGACTGTTGGCCTATGTTGAAAAAATAAATCAACGGTTCTTATTAGCGTGGACTTATGGATAAGTGGAACATTGTGCTCTCCAAAGCGGATGAAATGACAACATAAGATAAGACCACAACCATCCATCCACCATATTAAAACTGTGTGTTAAAACTAATAAAGCAAATGTATTTTCCTGGGCTTAAATAAAAATGAGCTCTCCATTCTTAAAAGAACTCCTACAGGTATTTGTTTAATTAGCTCGACACTATCGTCATAGGTGGGGTTCGTTGAATAAGAAGAAAGTGTTCTACACCTTATTTGTCACTAGGAGATGGTTACACTTGCTCAGCAGACCGATTCTACAAAATCTTGAGATGATAGCACATATTAGCCAAAGTTCATTATGACAACAAAATGTTTTAAGGGGTTCTTCTACTGTAGACGGTTCAAAAATTCGATTTTTTTATTGCATATTTTCATCGTACATTATATGTAAAATATGTCTGCAAAATATTATAACTCGATCTTAAATACTTTTTGAGATACAAAGCCATAAATTGAATTATGCACGGGGCACAGTGGTGTTTTCATGAATCTTTCAACGCGTTTTTCTCAGAGCCATTATTTTCAAATGGTCGCCACGATAACTACAAAAATACAATTCGTTTGCTTTAAAATTTTTACATTCCTCTCAGCAATCTCATTTTTCTAGCCGGAACCAGAACTACAATCGCGGACAATATTAATTCTGTGTTTTCATTTAAAGTTAACAGCCGCGGAATCGCCGAATGCTTGTTGAAGCCTTTGGTGAACAAGTGGCAACTGTTAAACGTTTGAAAGACGGTTTCAACGATTCAAACTTGGCGATTTCGATGTCAAGGACAAAGAACGCTCTGAAGCTCCGAAAAGGTACGAACACGCCGAAATGCAAGCGTTATTGGACGAAGATGATTCGCAAGCAGTTGAATGTGAGCCAGCCCGCCGTTTCCAAACGTTTACGAGACATGGGTAAGATTCAAAGATCGAAAAAGGCAACACAAAGTCATTTTCCTGCATGACAACGCTCCATCACATACGGCAAGACCGGTTCGCGACACGCTGGCAGCACTCAATTGGGAAGTGCCTGCGCATGCGGCTTACTCACCTGACCTGGCCCCGTCCGATTACAATTTGTTCGCATGGCACACGCACTAGCTGAGCAGTGCTTCGATTCTTTCGAAAATGTGAAAAGTTTGCTTGATCACCGAAAAAACCCAAAGACTTCTATTGGCTTGGAATTCACATATGGCCTGAAAGATGGGAAAAATGTGTGAAAAGCGAGGGAGCATACTTTGAATAAACGATTCTTCCTTTAACTCTTGAATTAAACGTGTTTTTTTCAAGAAAAAAATCGATATTACTTAGTGATATGCACACCGTACACACAAAAACTTGGTAAAAATCGTATATCGTCAATTAACGTAATGAAAATTGTCAATTTCAACTTTATCGACTATATTCTGGTTCCGGATATAATATAGTGATCTATAGTCTAAAATCTATAGTCTAGTGAATACAAAGGAAGTGGAATTTCCTGTTTCATATGATTTAAAACAGAAAAATCGTGGCAACATCGAAGGAACGTCTTTCTGCAGGCTCAGCATTGAAGCGCCGCTATTATGATTTCAATAAATTTTTTGACGAATTAAAACCGTCAATTTATTGATTACATACCTAAGTTTAATTTGCAAAACGTCGCGTTCAAAAATATTCAATAGTCTTGAAATGTTGACGAAAATATATTAATAATATATTAATCGAAAACGAATAGAAGAAAAAAAAATTTTATATAATATAAAAATTTCCTAGGTATTTGTTAACTTTTCTAATGTTAAAAATTTATCTCATACACAAAACATTATTTTATATATCTCATATCTTAGTTGTAAAGGGACTGTTTTTTTCTCTAAAACTCTATAAAATAATGGAAACAGTGTATTCGCAAAATTATATAATTACATATAAAAAACTTATTTGAATTTGAATTTAAATTAAGTCCTTAAAAAAATATATATTGAATGTTTTGTTATTTTTCTATTGACCTTATAAATGTTTAATAATTGACAATTTTATTTAGCTCGAGGCCAGTTTTCTGTATGTTTAAGGAAGATGGAATAAACCCAACAGTCCACTCGGCAAGCGTAGCACAGCATGTTGCGTGTTGGCTCTGCAACCCCGAGGTCCTTGGCTCAAGGCCGAGCAGCGGTAATGAAGAATAAATATATTAATTTAATTTAAAGAAGTCTGATGAGGAGATAGGGTGAACTCCGAAATAGCTGCTATAACTTATATCACTAAAACTGTTTTTTTTTTCAAATAAAAATCTGGCCTCGTGCTCAATAAAATTGTCAATTATTAAAAATAAATTTTGTCAAAATTTGTCAATATGTGGTGGACCTTCTATATACATCAAAATAAAAATATACAAATAAAAAGACTTCAGAAATTAGGACATGTATATTTAATGAGTATTGATGTCTCTATGATAATGTATGTATGTATGTAGTTCCCGTAGATATGCTCTCAACCAAAGTTTTTAATTCAATTAAATTATGACGGCAATGTCTCATCACATACAATATTTATGTTCAATATACATACATATGTATATGTAATGTTAATTTCAATATATCGAAAATCACAAATACTGCAAAAGCATCAACACATTTCACTCCACTATTTTGAAAATACCTACTAAAATATGCATCCTCATCAACTTAAAACTTTTTCAATTTTGCCGAACATGAATGCAAGTAGAAGAAGCAGTTAAAAGAGAAAACAATTGACAAAAACTAATTCAATTCGAGTAGATAGTTATTAACCATGCATGTGTGTTGGTTACAAAAATGTGCCTAAAAAAACGGAAAGTGAGGGGAAATTAAAAACTAAGTAAATTTTAGACAAAGAGGTGTTATATAAAATATATCTTATGTAAATGAAATGAAAAATGTTTCTAATAGGGGTCACCCCTCGGCAGGCAATGACAAACCTCCGAGGTTATTTCTGCCATGAAAAAGCTTCTGATAAAATACATCTGCGGTTGGAGTAGGCGCATACAAAAGTACAGGGCCGTGTATACTCTTTTCAATTCTTTTCATTACCAAAGTCACTTTTTACTGCTTAATGTTACTTATGTACATACATATATCACTATAATAAATTCAGTATATGAAACTGAGCAAAACATATTTTTATCCCTTTTACATATAATCTCTGCACACGATCCTTATGTATTCAAAAAACAGGGCAATTTTTTCTTTCCTAACTCATTTAACGTATATGAAAATAAGTGACTCGTATTCATCATTTATTCGTAAAGAAATTTCATTCCAAACCCCCCCCCGCGGGCTGAATCCTGCGCACTTCCCCTTGCACTTAATGTAATTGAATTAGGAATTCATTATAACATATTCATACATATGTACATACATCTTTAGAATAAGTTTAACCCTTAACTATCCAGATTAGCCTACTCCGTCTATATGTTTGTAATCCGAGTATACACGAAACCGTGTAAGTTTGCAAACAAACTAATTTAGTTGCCGGTGTCGTTGGCTGAAAAGTTTTTGGTACTAAATTATAAAGTGGCACATATGACACTTTGAAACAAATTCCAACGCTGTTACTAATGCATAACCTTAAAGAAGTTCAAAGTATTTAAATTAGGTTAACTATTATTGAAGATGAGGGTAACTGTGCTTTTCCAATAAATTATAGCAAATTGCGTTCAGCTCGTAAAATATCTCAAGTCAATTAAGTTAATTTTCAATAGTGCCAATTAATTTCAACATCGACAGCTATCCTTTTTTGGTATTTGTTTGGAATTTATTGGATAAAAGCATTTATGAAAAATGCAATATTCTTTTTATAATTGAATTTGTAAATTTTTTCCTAGACAACTTTTTATTCAAACACTTCTTCGAAAATGCCTGAATTTGAATAATATTTTCTAGAGTATGGTTCATGTACATATTAATAAATAATAATACAGAAAAATTTAATTATATTCAAATTACTTTCGATACATGAACATTGTGTGTGCTTCCGCCATTCACCAACTATCCCTTGCTAAGCTTCAAGAAAAATTTCGAGTATTCATTTTTGTAATCCATCCAATAATATTCACATTAAGTGCAAGTTTCAATCGTATAATCGCACTTGTGTACAAGGGTATTATAACTTTGTTCACATAACGGTTGCTTGTAACAGCATAACGGAATCAAGATAGATATAGACATATTTATACCAAAATGCTCAGAATGAAGAGAGAAGTCGATTTAGCGATGTCTGTCTGTCCGTCCGTCCGTCCGTGCAGACGATAACTTGAGTAAAAATTGAGATAACTCAATGAAACTCGGACAATCTACCTAGTCCTTGACCCAGAGCAGGTTGGTATTTAAAATGGACAATAACCGTTATATGGGAGGTGGGCTAATTTGCTTAAATTTGGTATGTAGTGTTGTATTCGAGCAGGAAATCCGACTGACTCTAAATTTTTTACAGTGGCGTGGCACCGCTTACTTTTGAATTCATATGTATATCTCTGGAACCACCCACCCGATTTTGTTCAAATTTAGTATACGTATTACACTATGCCCATTTAAGCGATATTTATCAAAAACTCACGATAACCACGCCCACCTGTCATATAACGTTAATTTTCGAAAATACTCAAAATCGGGCATTTCAATAAATGTTGAAGGGAAATATCTTGAGTTTAGTATGTGGTGTTGTATTGTAGCCAGAAATCCGACTATATGAGATCATATGTATGTGTCTTAAACTACTTTATCGATTTCGTCTAAACTTTGCAAACATGTTAGATTATACCTAGTTAATTTAAAAATTTTGCTGAAAGCGTGCGCCAGGTATATAAAATTCAATCGAACCTAGCCACTTCTTAGCTTGTTTTTTATATGTTTTTCGACGAGAGAGTTACGTATTTTTTTTTGGCTATAACGATTTTTTTTGTGTTGGCGCTTGTCATTTCAATTCGACAAAGCTTTCGCTCTTCAATATAACATTTTCTTCTTTATGTATATAAATTATTATAAAAAATATATATACATTTCAGCTGAACAAATGTACTTGGATGAGAGATGAAAGAGCTAGGTGGTGTTGAAGTCTGATTATTCTGAAAATTCGAATTTTTGATCACATTCAATATAAGTTTTAAAGGAACACTCTCATACGAAAATAAATACAATAAGTACCAGGTAGGTAGACGTAATCTTCAGAAAATCCGATAAGATATATAAACTTTATCATATAAGGAAAATGAAATCCACTTAAATACACAGTAGTCAAAGTAATTAGAAAATATATATTTGTCGAACGATACTCTTGAATTTGCAATATATGTCGAGTTTACGAACAATAAATCCGTTAGGTGGTGCTACAAAACAAATTAACGGTTAGACACTAAGGGCCAGTTTTTCAGTGCAAGTTGAACTCTGTTTGTCGTTTAAATTTAGTTTAAACTCAGAATGCAGTTTTTCAGTCAACTTTAAACGGAGTTTAAACTAAGTTTAAACGGCCGATTGTGCTCGGTTAAACTTAGTTTAACTTATCAGCTGTGTGCTGACTACTTCGTTTTGGTTGCAAAATATTTTATTGAGCTCCTAACTAAACTTAGTTTAAACTGAGTTTAAAGCAGCACTGAAAAAATGGCCCTAAACATGGCAAAGTCTACAATTTAATTCAGTAGGTGGCGCCAAAGTCAAGATACTTAAAAAATCTGTCAAGCATACTCTTTTGTGGTATACTTTTTTCTGTCTAGCATAAACCGAATTTTCAGCAAAATATTAATTTGTATTTAATTCTTGAAGCTTGTTTTGAATATACATATTATATTTTAAAATTAAATATCTTGTGATGCTTATTCACGAGTTTGAGTGCAATTTTGATACGACGATTTTACATTGCTTAAATAACATTATCACTATTTAATTGACCGAAAATATGTAAGTAAAAGTATAAGTGGCAAATAAGTAAAACCCAAACACATCATTGAATTTATGAAATTCGCATATATGAAACCAACCACCAAGCACAGTAGCAATATAATTTTAATGAATAAATGCACAGCTTCCTAAGGATTTCCTGCATTATTCATAGTTGAAAACTTCCATTTGGAATATGAAAACATGTACATTTCTACATTTCATGAATGGTATTTACAAAAGCATAACGCCTATGAGGTAGTACGCTTGGGTGAAAGTCTATGCAAGCATGCATACAAGTATAAAACTTAATTTTCGTTTGTGTGGATATATTCAATTAAAAGTAAAAGTTGTTCACTATATTTGCGATGTTCTTTCACATGATTTAATAAACATACATGTGTACATTCATACATGTATGCATAATGGGCTCATTGCAAAGTAGAGGAAAAATTGAAAAACCCAAGAGATATAGCATTTACACACATACATACATGTGTATCTACATATTAAATATTTCACATAAATGTCGCTTGATGTTTAAGCTAATGCCAGAGTAGAAGCAAAAAAAGTATGAATGAAAATTAGCAAATGTTTGCTTGTGTTGGTACTAAAGTACTTAAAAGAATTAACTTCATTATCTATTCACTTTGAAATCACCTCTGTCATTTTAATATCTACTCCCAGTAAAATAAAATTCTTTTGAACTCACCTCCATCTCGTTTTGAACACATTACAGCACTCTATGGTTGTTAAAAACATGTTAACACATACATATATATCTGTGTATGTATGTACGCATTTAAATGCACTTGCATACATACATGTAAACTTAAAATGAAAACATTGCCAGGGTCGGCTCGTTTAATAATGAGAAGAGTTATCGCTGACATTCGTACGAACATGCATACATATGTACTCGTATTTTGGTATTTTTGTAACATTTCGAAATAAATACTCGTGACTTAGACAGTTTTGAACTTTTTAAATTTTTTAAAGAAACCAGATATGGAGAAATCGGCAAAGTCCTTCGGGCACTTAAGGATAAATTAAAACTTTATAAAAACGTGTTTAAATCATTTAAGTGCTTTGATAGTCAAACTTCGCAACCTGGAGGGAGAGTAAACGCAAAGGAGCAAAGAGTCCGTGCAAGAAAAGCATTGCCGCTCCTCTTACAATACTTCAAAAGAGTATAGTGCCCCAACCTCAATCAATTGTGCTCATTAATCTTTTGTCTTCTGTCCCTCCAGCTCAGGGTCAGTCTTCATCAACTTCTTCAAGGGCTATCTGCACCCGAGCGTCTTCCTATATTAAAGACAGTTCTGACCTTGTACAGATATCTTCACCTGCAGTAGGTCCATCACCACCTTCATCGCTTCCTTTTACTTAATCTGCTGACATTGTTGCAAAACCTCTACATATCACCTTTGTGTGAGACTGACTGCTCTGCAAAGAAGCTGTGTGTAGTCCCTCTGAGAAAATCGGGTTTATTTTTAGATTTGCTAGGGACACATCTTCTGATGACATAGAGTTTTAAATATCATCAAAAATTAAACTTACAACTTAACTACGCGTAAGTTTATCTTTAAATACGAACGTAACGTTTCTTTTAAAATTGATGTGTCACCTGAAGTTTTTGATTCCTTGCTTATCAATCCTTTGGCCATCCGGGGCATTTGTTCGCGAGTTTGAATATAGGCCACATAAAAATAAAATTAATAACTTAGCATGAATTTCTCACCGTGACACTGAACCAAAAAAAATAATTTCAAATTCTCCTTTAAGTATTGTATACCAAAACGTTAGAGGTTTAAATACTAAATTGAACAATTTATATTTAAAAGGCTTAGACTACAACTATAAAGTAACTTGCTTTACTAAAACCTGCCTCAACCCACATATGTTTAATTCAGAGATCCTTCCTAACTAATATCAAATTTATAGAAATAACCGTAAGGACAGAATCGGTGGGGTGTTCTTTTCGCAGTTCATTCTTCAATACCATCCGAAGAAGTTAGGGTATATTTCATTGAGTCAACCGAATTTTAAGCAATACGGATTCTGGTAGCCAAAGGATTCGTTTATTTAGCTGTTTGCTGCATCCCTCATAATTCGGACTTATAGTTATGTTTTCAACATATTGAGCTACTTAGATCCTTAAGTTCAATGATTACTTCACATGACTCGATGATTGTATTTGGCGACTTCAATATGCCATGCATATCATCGACTCTCTTAGACAACTTTATCGTTTCAATGGCATCAAGGGATAGATACAATGTGCTCTTAGAAGATATGGCTGAGCTCTGTCTAAATCAGATTAATTTAATTCCAAACAATTTTTGTACCATATTGGATCTATGATATATCTAAATCATCTATCAATCGGTGTGAGCCCTTAATTATTACAGAGGACTCTTATCACCCTGCAATTGAGTTATATTACGAAATTATAAATGTTTTTGGAAAAAATGATCATGAATCAAGTAGCTCAAACACTCGTTTTATTTTCAAGAAAGCCAACTTCAAGAAAGTAAATCGAGAATTGTCAAAATTATAATGGCCGGCGTATAAAGATAATGTTGAAAGAAGTGTCCATTTATTAATTTATTATTATATTTTAATAATACTATATACAGCTTATTTAAAAAATTGTGTTAAGAATACACAGCAGGTTAGCGTACAAAAAGAACAATCACAACTTTGGTTTACGAAAGAACCCAGAAATTTAAAAAATAAAAAGTCACGATTTTTAAATTGTATAAAACATCTGGTTTGCACACTGACTATGATAAATCCTCAGTTTTCCGACAGGCTTATTTTGAATTAAATAGAAAATGCTAAAGATCATATTTGTGTAAAGTTAAAAGCAATTTAATACAAAACCCTGAACTATTTTATAATTTCGTTAACTCGAAGCGCAGAGTGAATGGTTTTCCGTCTGCTATGAAATATCAAAAGACCGTGTCTTCTGACTGCCAATCAATTTCCAAAATATTTGCCCACTTCTTCAGGTCAAATTATTTTATTAACTCGCCTCAGAACAAAGCTTATAAATATAAACTCTGTCTTACCACTTCAGCTATTATTCAGGTAATATTTTCCGAGGAAGTATTTTATTATCTTTTAAGGGTGGTCCTGATTTCATTCCGACTTGGTTCCTCAAAAACTGTGCTAAACATCTTTATGAACGCTCAACGAATTTATTTAATCCTTTTTTTAAGCTTGATGTTTTCCCTTCATCTTGGAAAAAACCATTCATTATAACCATTCACAAAACCGGGAATAGGTCCTTTATAGAAAATTATTGGGTTATAGCTAAGTTTTCTGCTATTCCAAAACTATTTTAAGCTATTGTTGTTGACTGTTTAACCTATTCCATATCCTCAACAATTTTTAGCTCCCTAAAGATAAATCTACCGTTACAAACCTACTTCAGTTCACAACTCATGTTTCAAACGGATTCCGAGAATTTATGCATGTTATATACGGGGTGCAATGGGGTACAGCGGTGCTTCTGGGTATGCGGTTACAGTTGCACGGCTGTACTAAATCCCTACTCTTACATCCACGTTCGTGTACCCTGGGCTACGTGAGCAACCCATGTGCGATATACGGTAACCAACCCTTGTGGAGCCTTGGGTCACGGCTAATAGAGAGGCTGCTTTAGTGGAGCCATTCCGACATATTCGGTATGGGGTCCACTAAAGTCCGCAGTGTCTGTTCACCAGGAGGAGCGGCTGCAAGCGGGCGTCTGTTTTGGAGCAAGCGGCTCGCTATATAAACGAATTTAAAATTTACACTCCCAGCAAAGGGTTATGCGCAGGGCTTGGAACCCGTCACGTAAAACCATACCTCCAGTGAAAAGGAACACAAAGCCTCGAATGAGACCCCACTTCTTTGATAACGACCACGGCAAAAATTTAAAGGAACACGATTTGAGGGAATGCAACTGGAACGTCCGGACTCTTAATTGGGAAGGTGCCTCTGTCCGGCTAGTTGATGTCCTCAGCAGAGCAAAAGCTGACATCACCGCCATCCAAGAAATGCTATGGACGGGGCAAGAGAAATAATCGGTAGGCTCTTGCGACAGCTACCATGGAAAGGAGCGCAAATTTGGTGTCTGATTTGTGGTGGGAGAGCGACTTCGCCGTAAAGTGCTGTCGTTCACTCCGGTGGACGAACGTCTCGCTGATTTGCGCCCACGCCCCGACGGAAGAGAACGACGAAGGGACCAAAGATCACTTCTAAGATCTCCTTGGCCCAACGTATAAGCGGTGCACCCACCACGATCTAAAAATCGTGCTTGGCGATTTCATTGCGGAGGTGGGCAAGGAGGGAATCTTGGGTTCCGCAGTCGGAAAGTTCAGTCTTCACACATCTGATAACGGATTGAGACTGAACTACTTCGGTAGTCTGTAGTACCAGGTTGTAGTATAAGAATATTCACCAGGCTACGTGGCTGTCTCCTGATGATAAGACACGAAACCAAATCGACCATGTTGTGATAGACGGAAGGCATGCTACCAACGTCCTAAATTTGCACACGATCCGAGGAGCCAACATCGATTCGGATAATTTTCTTGTGGCAGCTCAGATCCGCACGCGCCTCTGTGCGTCTAAAAGCGGTCGGAAACGGCCACAAGAATAGCTCGACGTCGGAAAGCTGCAATCGCAACAGACAGCCACCCACTTCGCCACCCGACTTGCACTCCTGCTCTCTGAGAGCAATAATCAACAGAACGATATTTATGAGCAGTGGCACCATATTTTACGCTGTCTACATTCCACCTCTGAAGAATCCATTGGATTTCAGCAAGCCTGAAAAAACAACTCGTATGACGAGGAATGTCGCGCCATTACGGAACACAAAGACACTACCTACAGGGTCACACTGCGATCGGGCGCAACGCGAGCTGTGCGGGAATGGTTTCGTGAGTTGAAGAAGGAAGCACGATGCATTTTTCGTGAGAAAAAGAGAAAGACCAAAATGCGTAAGTGCGAAGAGCTTAAGATGCAGGCGGAGAAGAAAAGCGCAAAAAATTTACGACCGCGGCGAATTCCCGTAAGAATGACAACGACGAACTGGTGACTGATGTCCACAGCATACTTAAATTATGGAGGGAGCACTTTTTCACACTGCTTAATGGAAGCAGCTGCAACAACGATTGAGAAGATGTTGAACGCGAATC
The DNA here is from genome assembly GCA_963971545.1 of Philophylla caesio. NCBI lineage: Eukaryota > Metazoa > Arthropoda > Insecta > Diptera > Tephritidae > Philophylla > Philophylla caesio. The sequence goes on from OZ020607.1 coordinate 65,416,658, forward strand.
CCCAATCAATGATAATGGACGTGATGTACCATCACCCGACTATGACGAAATTTGGAAAGCGATCGCACGGCTGAAGAACAACAAAGCCCCCGGGGCCGACGGGTTACCAGCTGAGTTACTCAAGCATTGCGCTGGTTAAGTGCATGCACGAGCTCATTTCTAGAATATGGTCAGAAGTTTGCGAGTATTATCGCGGGATTAGTCTTCTTAACATCGCGTATAAGGTTCTGTCGAGTGTATTGTGTAAAAGACTTAAGCCCACCGTCAATTAACTGATTGGAGTTTAGCTTTAGACCAAAAACAATTTCTGCTTTTTGCTGTAAGAAATTTTCGCGGAGGTTCTCTGTATAACCTGCCGCCATATATAAGTCGTTTAAATTTATTAATCTTCCTAAACTTGCAAGTCGCAGAGAAATGCTAGGCATAGTATTTTTGGTCAAGTTACTGACAGGCTTGATTTCTAGCCTATCTCTTTTTGGTGAAATAAAACTAAACGTTCCCTCCCGAATTTCAAGACATTTCCGGCCTATTTTTCTGAAGCCATCTAAAAGTAATTTTGAGTTAAATGAGCCACTCCGTAGTTTGTGTCAGGATTTTATACTCACTTTTTTACGTAAAGAAAATTATACTCAATACTCTCAATAATTGATTCAAGCATGCATATATTTTATTATTGAATCAGCTGATGAGCATTTGTTCTATAGCTGAACAGTTTTAGATCTCGACACTTAACAGACTCCTGCCTTTCATGACTCTGCGCTGCATATTTAAAAAAAAAAATTTCTTTATATATCCGTGCGTTATGGAGGGATAAAACCCGTTGGGATTATTATTATTATTATTACAGAATTACAAGAGATACATTTTCGGCATATAATTTTTTGTGAATGAAACTTATGGTATTATGGTATGGCCTCCTATCTGTAAGTAATTTTCAGACCATGAGTATAATGCCGCAGCATTTTCAAACCCATAACTTTTCACAGCAGTAACACCACTCGTTGCTAGTACGGCCCTTAAATGACATTATACTAACGTTTCATTAAAAAGTAATCGACTATTGAAATTTGTCTAATATTTGGTAAAATGTTAACCGAAATCTTGTCATTCAATGCATATAAAATTTCGTAAAGAATATTCGCGACGCCTAGCAAATGTAAAAGTTCGCTTTGTAGAAACATGGAAGTTACAAATCTTTTTCTTTATATTTTATATTCCATATGTTGTATGCGAAGAATTCCTCATCAACCGACAATGTGCAAGCATGCAATTTTAAATTTTTCCGAATATTAATCGCATGACTTCAAGCTATTTTTGAAAAATACATTAATTGCTGTTATAAAAATAATAATATTATTGGTATTTCGTAGGAGTGATATAAATACTTTGAGACTTTGAGATAAATTAGCAAGCTTATTTCAATCAATCAAAATCATTTGCGTTGCGCCCACCGTGGAAAAAGCAACAGCGAGACGTAAATACGAGTATACGAGTATGTATGCAGCATTGGGCGGCTCATTGATTTCTAAAACGCAAAATCCAATTTACCAAAAGGCTATTTAAAAATAATTTAACTTTAAGTACTTATACTCATGTATTCATTTATGTATGTAGAATAAAATATTAAATACCACCAATGGCTTTTTATTCTCACTATTTTTTATATAAATAACAACGGCGTACATTACGTTTTTTGAAAAATACTCTTATTGTGATTGTCTGCTTTAATTTTATAATAGTCAAACAATAATTCACAATTTTAATACGCTCGAGGCCAGTTTGTGGAAGATTTTTATTTGTAAAAACCACAACAGTTTTATTTTATTTTTATTTTTCAATAAAATCCAAAAAATGTGATTTGTATAAACTTTAACGTAATATCTTATCATGACTATTGCTTAGTTTAGTATGATATTAACATAAGTTTTTTTGTAGAATTAAAATAGTGGAAATAAACTGGATTCTTAAACTTTCTACATTTCATGAAATGCATGGATAGTAAGTATAAAAAGCTCTGGATAGAGCTTATGCTAGTTTGTAAAATTGAGTAGTAGGAAATAAATTAATAACATACAATAGAATCAGAATTTTTTTTATTAAATTGTTTTAAATAGCTTCTTCATATCATGTTTAATCCAGTGTGGTCAACCATTTCACTCCCATCCCATTTTTTTTATTTCATAGTCGGTGCCAAATTCCATTATCTTACGTAGATAACAGTAAAATATGTATAGTCCTGTGTATTTAAATAGGAACTGCGTCTTTTCGCTTTTTCTTAGTTGTTCTTCGTTTATTTAATTTTTAAAATTTTCTATTTAAAAGAATCCAATAAAAACTTTCACAAAGTTAACCAGTTGTAGATAGACAATGAAATGTAGTTCAATTAAAAAAATTGAAATCTATAAAACTAATGACGTGTTTATTTTTACAGCTTTAGAACCAATTTCATATTTAAGAGTACGGGCAGTTATGTTAGGAAAAAGTGTCTTATTTTCGAGTGTTCATATATTTGGATGTTACTATTTTCGTGATTTCACAATACTCGCAAGATACTAGAAAGATTTACCACTGAAGTTGAAAGAATTAGATTTTGATAAATTAATTTTCATTAATTTAATAATTTTTAATCTTTTATTGTTTTTTGTTACCGATGAACTAGAATTTGAAATAACAAAATATTGAACAAAATAAATTTAAATACCAGGAATCTTAAAAACAAGTTATACAGATTTATGGTGCGTGAAATTTGATAAATACTTAACAGAATGATTGCAATTTTTCTTAATATGATAACTTTTGCACAACATCGAATTTGGCACAACAAAATCACCTATTTTCTCACGTCTGCAAGTTTTTGCTCCTCAGATTGACAGTAGGCCATTAAATTTAAATTTTCTCAACTCACCGTTGTAACATCTGTGTTTTCATGGCCTAATGGAAAAGTTATAACTGCCATTGCAGCATATTGTCTCGCGGGCTAATGTCTGCTGAGCGATGAGTAAACGCTTTGCAAACAGATTAAGGTAGATTTAAAACAACATGCGAAGCTATGTACATACACATGAACGAACGCACACATACTGCACCGAATATAAAGAATTTTCTTGTGACTGACTTCAGAAAGCTGCGATTTTCAAGGGAAACCTTCAAATTCGAACAAACTATGCAGCAACAGCTATTGCTCCTACTGCATCAACGACAAACATTTTTCAAAATAAGCATTTGAAGTGGATATTTGGTAGAGCAACTCAAATGTAGCGTGATCGTGTCACAGCGGGAATACGTACATACCAGTATATAAACAGCGTATCACACTAACTGTAAGTTGAGTGACAAAATTCTACTGTTGACAAGAGGCAAACAAACTGTCTACCACAAAGTGGCGCAGCAACAATTGCTGCCATCTTCCATAAACCTGACAGCAGCAACAGCCTTGAACTGACTGTGATAATAGCAAACGTGAGCTGTGTATGGAATAAGCGTGAAGAAAACTGTCGCGGAGTGCAACTTGTACACAAGGGTATTATAACTTTGTTCGCATAACGGTTGTTTATAACAGCAAAAATAATCGAGATAGATATAGACATATATAAACTAAAATGATCAGAATGAAATGTAAATCGATTTAGCCCTGACTGTCTGTCCGTCCGTCCGTCTGTCCGTGGTTACAATAACTTGAGGTGGAGGTTCCTATTGAAAATGATCAAGATCGGTCAATAACCACGCCAACCTCCCATGCAACGGAAATTTTCGAAAAATGCAAAAACTCCGATTTTTCGGTATCCATTAAAGCAAATTAAGTAAATTTGGTATTTGGAGCGATTTTGAACTAAGAAATTAGGTACTTATATAAGAAATTTAAAAAAATAGGTGTTGCCACGCCCACTTATGAACAAATTTCTGTATCTCAATAACGGTGTAAGGTATCGTCACATAATTTGGTGAACAAATTTTCCTTAATATCATTGTTATCATCGTTAAAAACTTTTGAAATCGGACCATAACCTCGCCCACCTCCCAATTTTGAATGCAAAAATTTTGTGTTTTCTTTATCTATTGGAACATTTTAATTAAAATTTTATGTTCAGAGAGATATTTAATTAAGAAACTTGATTTTTATGAAATTTTGAAAAAGGGGCGTTACCACGCCCACTTATAAATAACGTCTGTAAGTATCTCAACAACAACGTAAGGTATCGTCACAAAATTTGGAGAACATTTTGTTTAAACACTTTTGAAATCGGACCATAACCACGCCCACTTCCAAATACCGGATATTTTGAAAAATGCAAAAAAGTTCGTTTTTCAGTATTTATTGGAAGAAATTGAGTAAAGTTTAATACTAGCTGCGATTTGAAACAAAGAAACAAAAATAAATCGCGTGGCTATATAAAAATCGGTTTCGCCCGAATTTAGCCTTTCTGACTTGTTTTTATGTTGTGCCAATGGTAAGAGTGTGATGGGTTCGCAAGAATATATGTAGGAGAAAATGTATTTTTTCATTCTAATGAAGTTTCGCCTAAACACATTGAGTGTACCAGCAAACGCCTTGTCTGGATGACTGACAGCCACTGTGGGGTGGAATTCTGGACGTTATTGATAAAACGATTGAAGAAAATTGAGTGAGACCGATTTATATTTTTAAGTAGCATCTATGAAGAAAAGCTAGGAACCAAACGAATAAGTTAAATCAAATGACACAGAAACTCAAAATTTATCCATACATATGTATGTAAGTGAATATGGTGTAAGAGGAAATATAAATAAGGCATTTTTTTTATAAAACGCGTAAAAAGGCATACGAAGAAAAAATTAAAAAAAAATCTATAATTAAATCTTTAAGTATTTAAAATTTTAGACTCCGTAACTATGTGAATTAAAGCAAATAATATAAAATTCAAACACATCTGGAACGTTGTGCAAGCTGACTCCACCTTTCCTTTAAAACAACTTTTTGAAACTGGTGGAACGAGGGAGATTTTATTTATATCTATGTAAAGTGGTGAGAGTCATAACTCTTAGTTTTTTATAATTACGAAAAATGTCTTAAAGTCAAATCAAATAACTCCAAAAACATGTATGCATATACATATTCCACTTACTTCTTTTTTTCATCTACCATATACATATGTATATATATTAAAACTTTAGCAAAAAATAAATAATTTTTTATAAGATCAATAGTGTGTACAAAATGTTGCAGAAAGGAACATATTCCTGTTTTGAAGATATTTCAAAGTAACCTTTTGAAGATGTAGAGCGACCACTTAAAAATTTTACTAAAGGATTTTATAATGATGGCGCCGACATTTGGGTTGAAACACAAGAAAATAGAAAATCACTGAATGCTATTTCTAGCTCATTTTACGGAAGAAGTGCTCGACATTTTTCTCGTTTTCCTTCATTCCAATATAAATGTTTCTTTTCAAACCAATTATCGAACCCCCGCGCATAAATCACCGACTTCATACGCTTAAAAAACCGAATGTATGTAGGTTCACTATTTTTATTGGCTTTATAAAATTAAGTCAGTACATCGGGCATCAACAAAAATTAAACTACAATCCTTTAATATCTAAAAATATGTTTAAATGAAATGTAACAAATGTATATTAAAAGTTATTTTAAACACTGTACAACTGAAAATGATAGCCAACCTAAAAAGAACAAGTAAGAAAAGCCAAATTTCAGGCGAAACCGATATTTATATGCGATGTATTTTTGTAAGGGCGGTGCCCATAATTCCGCAACAACCCCGTTTCTTTGTTTCAAATCGCTTCTAGTATTAAACGTTACTCAATTTCTTCCAATAAATACTGAAAAACGACGTTTTTTTAATTTTTCAAAATTTCCGTTATATGGAAGTTGGGCGTGGTTATGGTCCGATTTCAAAACCGATTGGCGGTAATGCTAATGGTATCAAGGACAATATGTTCAGCAAATTTTGTGACGATACCTTACAACATACAAACGTTGTTTTATAAGTAGGCGTGGTATCGCCCATTTTTCAAAATTTCATAAAAATCAAGTTTTTTAATTAACGATCTCTCTAAATATCAAATTTTAATTATTATGTTCCAATAGATAAAGAAAAAACGAAATTTTTGCATTTTTTTTAAATTTCAGTTATATGGGAGGTCGACGAGGTTATGGTCCGAAATTTTTAACGATGATAACAGCGCTATTGAGGAAAATTTGTTCACCAAATTTTGTGACGATACCTTACACCGTTATTGAGATACGGAATTTTTACATAAGTAGGCGTGGCAGCGCCCATTTTTCAAAATTTCATAAATACCTAATTTCTTAGTTCAAAATCGCCCCAAATACCGAATTTCACTCAATTCGTTTTAATAGATACCGAAAACACGGAGTTTTTGCATTTTTAAAAAACTTCCGTTATATGGGAGGTGGGTGTGGTTATTAACCGATCTTGACCTTTTTTAATACCAACCTTCCCTGTCCAAAGAGCAATCTATGTACCATTTGAGATATCTCAATTTTTACTCAAGTTATTGTAACCAAGGACAGAGGACGGACAGACAGTCAGGGCTAAATCGATTTCTCTTTTCATTCTGATCGTTTTAGTATATATATGCCTATATCTATCTCGATTATTTTTTGCTGTTACAAACAACCGTTATGCGAACAAAATTATAATACCCTTGTGTACAAGTACGCTCGGGTATAAAAAAAATTATATGACAAAAAACATCCCGGCATTAAAGCATTTCTACTGAGATTTGAGTGACTGTTCTTGTGGTTTTTCTATCAAGCACGAATGCAATCGTTTAATGTTGATTTGTTAAGGCCATAAAACGTGAGTTGATAATCTTGTAACTATAGTTTTTCGAAGAAATCATACTGCATTTGCAGCAAAAAATTTAAAGTTACGCACTCTCTTATCACAAGAGCACGTGATATTATTTTTAGTAAGTAACAAAAAACCAGAAAAAAAATCATTTTGTGGTACAATACGACAGATGTGGTTTATCAGCATGCTTTTCACAAACAATTTAACAAAGTTATGTGAATATTTATTTTTTTCAGACGTTAGACATGTACTTGCATATGTACGAGTATTTGTACCGGTGCCACATAACCTAACATTTGCTATGCATACATATGAAAATACATACTATACATACCACAACAACAAAACTCGCGACGAAAGCTCGCATCTCTTTTACTAAATTATTGTTGCTGACTTGTAGTGGCACGGATGTGGTGCAATTTAAGTGGCAAAATATAGTCTCACTGCCAGTTGTGTGGCAATTACAAAACGAGCGAATGAAAAAGTGCACAGCCCCACCAAAACAGCTTTACAAAATGCACAAGAGAGATTTTTAATGAAAAACAGCCATAAAGAGTAAAACAAAATATAGGATGGGGTCAGGGTTAAAAGTTTTGATCTCACACATACATGCATACCCACATGTATACATACGTATGGACATTCACATGCTCAAAGGTACATACATATGTATGTATGTGTAGGTGCTAAGTTTGGAATGAGTTTTTTTTTTCTTTTATACAGCTTTTGTGCCGCACATCTGCAATTAAATTTACTTAATTGAAGGTGCAAGAGGGGTTACAACGTTTGCAGTTGCAGCTGTGACGCACATGCTATGCAAATAAAATTAAATACGCTTTAAGTGAAATTGAGTGTAAAATGATTGCTGTTTTACGATCTTTGTTTTGTAAAACTAAGTTTAACATTTTTGTAAAGAGCGATATAAAAGTTACATATAAGTATGTATTAATGTACTTATGTTCGCGATTATGACGAATAGTTAGTTTATATGCAAGCAATGTTGTCTAAACTGTGAAATAAAAATCTGTACTTTTACTTCTAAAATGTTGTAATTTTCAATTAAAGTGATATTAGAAAACTCAACGATTTAGTTCAATAATGGAATATTTAGAGCACATTCAAGTTATTTAATTCGCAAATTCATTCCAAACTAAAGCATTCCCTCAATCATTTTAAGAGACTGCCGATTAGCCTTGCATATTTATTACACTTTTTCATAAGTATTCTAGATGATTGTGCATATAACGGTTTTTAGTAAAAGTCTAAAGAAATCGAGGTATACATATATAGACAAATATATACAAAATAATCAGTTTGAAAAGGGAACTCGATTAAGCCGGAAACTGCGATATTTCCACCAAAATTGTAATATAGAGTTTGGGAAATGGGCGGAGTCAAGTCCCTTTATAATAAAATATATATCTATTTTTAAAGATCAATTAAACGGATTTACATTAAACCACGCGCATTTAATTTGGTATTATTAAGCAGAGATTTGAAAATTTTTATGTGGGTTCGATTTAAATCCATGACTTCTCAAACTTTAATTAAGAATAAAATAATAAATAATTTTTTGGTTTTTGTCGTAGTGTATTTATGTATAGTAGGGAGACCCTTAACAATTTAATCGGCGAATTTTTTAATATTACAGGGTTCAGAAGTTCACACACTACAGTTGTGATTGTGGTGGGGTATAATTTCGCTCCTTAACTGCTTTAAGAAGCTCTAAGTCTGTCTGTACGGAAGAGATTTTTGTGAGTATTGCATATACATATATTATATATATATATATATGATGAATTTCATATCAAATCCAATATGCGTTGAACCCGACCCCCTCAGAATTTGATGAAATTTTGCATATAGGTACATCTTACCTACCCAAACACAACCTTATTTTTAGAAAATGGATTTTCGAAAAATTGTGGGCGTGGCAAGGTATCGAAATATTCGAAAATATTCGAAAAATTACGATAATAGGTACTTTTAAAGTGTGATTACTACGGAATGGCTTTACCGATTTCAAAGATCTTCATACCATTAGAAAGGTATTGAAATAAGCCAAAATAAAATTTTAAACTGAAAAAACACTTCAAAGATCAAGCGATTTTGAAAAATAAAATTTTATTTTAGAAAGGGCTATTTAATATATATAACATATCTGAAAACTAAAATGGGGTGTTTTTTCTTTTTTTTTTAAATTTATTTAAGAAAATGCATCTCTTGTTAACTTTTTTTATTTTGATATTATTGTGTGACAAAAAAAGGTACCTAGCTATACTTTGGAAGTTATACAGATTTTTTTTATTCTAATAGAGTCGAACAAGAATTTTTGTTGTCAAATTTTCAGGCATTCCCAAAATATAAAATTAATGACCTTGGTAACACAAAAATTTAACCGCTCATCAAAAGATACAGCGGATCAACCTTCCACCACATGAAATCAGTAGCGAAAATAATTTTTTGTACCTGTTTGTTGTGCTGTTTACCGCAACAACTGAAACAGATTCCTAGAATATCGCTATGAAGCTAACAGTCAGGTAGAAATAGTATCTAAACGAAGGGTGTATGTTTATGTTGTACAATAGATCCTATGCATAGTAGTGCCGAAACGTACCTATTGGACAACATAAACATACACCCTTCGGTTAGATAGTACAATAAACTTTTAATGACTAAGTATATACTATTTCTACCTGATTGTTAGCTTCATAGCGATATTCTGTGAATTCGTTTCAGTTGCCATTGCAAATTCAAAGCGAACGTACGTTAATTTCGTCTAGTAAACATTTTAGTTGTGTTTAAACGGCTGTTATACTTCGTGCTTAGTTTCTCCTTAAATTACAAATAGATATGGAATCAACTAATAAATACAGATGTGTGCAGCTATCAACAAAATGTTCCTCTAAACTTCGAAAAATTAGCTTAAACGAAGCAGCGGTGATATCTGAGCACTTTCCAGCAGTCTCCAACACTCATTGTTGCCGTATTTGCGAAAATTGTCGCTTTAAACTGAAGGATGCTATCAAGATTGCTGATAATCAGCGTTCTACTGAAACGGAAATTGAGGATTTACATGACTTGGCTAGCGGTGAATTGTATCAAGAATATAAGGAAGTTCCAACATGCAGCAGCTATACTAAATCACTCGAACGCAACGAACTCGTCGACAATATAAATAAGCATGTTATTCCTCATCTTGCAAGCCATCCATCGCCAATGCAGCGAAAATATTTAGAAAGGGATTCGTACTGCAAAAAAAAACACAGCAATTTGCGCAAGGTATTTCGGATTCACTTGGAGGTGGTTCACTGTCAACTTTATCAGAAGACCAAAAGAAGATCAAAGCTTACTACGAACAAATTTTGGAGAACATGAAATATCAAATCGAAAACTGCTCAAATAATTTGGATAAGCAAAAAATATTATCTCTATTACCAAACACCATGACATCTAAGGAAATTAAAGACATTTTTGGGCATGATTTATCTTACAAATTGATAAAAATTAGCAAAGATATACAAAAAAATAAAACAAAGTTTTCGGACGTCAAACGCTTTAGCATGGACAGACGTAGTTTACCTGAACAAACTTTAAACACAGTAAAATTGTTTTATGAAGATCATGAAATCAGCCGAATCATGCCTGGGTCACAGGACTCAATTGTAGTAAGACAAGGAAACATACGCGAGAAACTTCAAAAAAGACTAATGCTGTCATCGCTTCGTGAAACTTACTATAAATTTAGAAAAAAAAATACTTCACTTCAATTAGGATTTACAAAATTTACCATGTTGCGACCAGAGAATTGTATCAAACTTGGGGTTGGAAACCAGCAAAATGTTTGTGTGTGCACATTGCATCAGAATGTTAAACTGATGTTCGAAAAATCGGGTTTGAAATCGATGGAAGGTCAACATAATTTCAGAAACTATAAAGATGTTATTAAATTCGTTGTCTGCAATGGTAATATAGAAAACAGCGAGTGTTGCGTATCAATGTGTGGTCGGTGCTACGATAATTTAACGAACCTTAGAAAGATGATGTTGGAATATTACGAAAAAAATTCGATTCAAGAAGTCATTTACAAAAAATGGAACACAACACTCAGATGTAATCTCGAAACCATTTCCTCTACTACAAACACATTTGTTGACGATTTTGTACCTCACATCAATAAGCTGGTGTCACATCATTTCACAGCTAAGCGCCAGTCCCGCTTCGTAAGTGAAAGAAAAATGACACTGCTGCCAGGAGAACTGCTAATTCAAATGGATTTCGCTGAAAACTATGCGTTTGTTATACAAGATGCCATTCAAGGATATCATTGGAATAATAATCAAGCCACGATACATCCGTTCGTTATTTATTACAAAGATAACGATAATTTAATTCATAGAACCTTTGCCATAATATCCGATTGTAATATCCATGATAGCATAGCAGTTCATCTATATACATATTTCAAAAATGATTAATTTTGTTAAGACTAATATAAGCAATTCAATTACGAAAGTTATCTACGTGTCAGATGGTGCAGGAGCACAGTACAAAAACAAGTACAACTTAATTAATTTATCTCATCATAAAATTGATTTCGAAATATTCGCTGAGTGTCACTTTTACGCAACCAGCCATGGAAAATCTGCATGTGATGCCTGAAAATTTGACAACAAAAATTCTTGTTCGACTATATTAGAATAAAAAAAAATCTGTATAACTTCCAAAGTATACCTAGGTACCTTTTTTTGTCACACAATAATATCAAAATAAAAAAAGTTAACAAGAGATGCATTTACTTAAATAAATTAAAAAAAAAAAGAAAAAACACCCCATTTTAGTTTTCAGATATGTTATATATATTAAATAGACCTTTCTAAAATAAAATTTTATTTTTCAAAATCGCTTGATCTTTGAAGTGTTTTTTCAGTTCAAAATTTTATTTTGGAAAAAATTTTTACAGTGTATTTTACAGTGTATGAAAGCTTATTTCAATACCTTTCTAATGGTATGAAGATCTTTGAAATCGGTAAAGCCATTCCATAGTAATCACACTTTAAAAGTACCTATTATCGTAATTTTTCGAATATTTTCGAATATTTCGATACCTTGCCACGCCCACAATTTTTCGAAAATCCATTTTCTAAAAATAAGGTTGTGTTTGGGTAGGTAAGATGTACCTCTATGCAAAATTTCATCAAATTCTGAGGGGGTCGGGTTCAAAATGTACGTTTTTTTCAGCCTTTGAAATGAAATTCATCATATGTAGAATTATTGAAGTTGAGAATTTTTAATAGGATACATACATCAGAGAATTAAAAAAAATTGATTCGGTTGTGAGAATGGAATCCACCCATTTTTAGTAAATATGATTTAATTAAAGTGTGAATAAAACTCTGGTGACAGTTTTTTATTTTAGATACGCAACGTTGAATAATTCCAATTCATGTCTTCGACTGATACACACCGATGTGGGCGTATTTTTCAGATTGTGATTCTCCTTTCTGTGTTTTCTTATCATGTAATGTGTTTAATTTGAAGCGCTCATTAAGTGGACGGGTTTTTTGTTTCATTTGTGTTTAATTACACTGAGTCCCCATACTTATATGTAAATCAAAATAGAACTATGGCCAACGGTCCACCAAACCTAGATGACAACAGATTTGCGCTGCTTGTCTCTAGTTGAAAACCTGAACCTTGAACTATAACGATTAAAACAACCAAATCCAAAATATTGAAATATAATGCGAGTCAATATTTTCACGACCGCTCGGTCTGGTATACAATTGCGAATTACCGTTTTATTTCTGCCTGGGATATTATCTACAGCGAGTCATACTTACGAGTAATTACAACGAGTCTTAGGCGGTAGTTACATCTAATTACATTTACTTCTTAACAGCGAAATCTTAAGATCTAGTTACGTATATGCACACGTTTACACTCTATTATGGCTTACAATATCTTACAATTTCTTGAACGCCTCCAACAAAACCTCTTGATAAGTACTTTTCTTTCATTGTGCATAATGCTAAGGAAGCAATAAATATAAAATAACTTCAATTTCGGAGTTACGCGATGGCAATATCCTTCTGCTTGTGAAATATCCGTTGATTGCACAAGAGTACATTGCAATATGTACCTTCAGGGTGAGGTGCGGTCCTAATTGCTTAAAAGGCACAATACACGATCTGACTTTCTTCATTCTCAACTATCAACAGTAGCACGTTGTTAATGTTTTATAAATAATGCTAATGGTGTAATGAACCTAAGCATACGCCGCTAACTAACGCTAATGCATAACGTTTATTAAATAAACAAATGTCAGATTCTTAATTGCTAATAATTAATTTTATTTATAACTACTTTTAATTTTATTTAACGGTTTTTTTGGCTCTTTTATTATAAACAATTTGGTTGTATTAGTTGTTAAAGTTTTTGTTATTTTATTATATTTAATTAAATTGTATGCCACAAAGCTTCCCTCTAGCATCTTTGTACTTACACAGGCATACACACACACGCATGCAAAGTCAGTATGTAAATGGCAAATGCTCGTTCAATCCAGCGCGCAGGCATAAGGGCATAATTAAGTACTTTAGGATACATGTGTGAGTATGCAAATGAGCGTATTTACATAAAAAATATGTCATCATCATTAGTAGCGCTGATGACGACAATGTGCACGATGACAACCTTTGCTTTTTGTTTTACGTCACCACGGAATCATTAACTACTCCATTCAAACCGGGTATCCTTTAATGAATATCTCGCCAGTGTGGTTTTGTATTTATGTACATATGTATGTACGAGTATGTACGATTGCGAAAGTATGCTAAAGTGCTATGAGTGTAATGACCACAGCAGATGTGAAATTATTAAGCATGATTTTATATATCGCACCCTAAACCAAAAACCGTCACAACTCAAAATTTTTTTAAATCGCTTTTATCTCATAAACCTATTCCCAGAATACTTCCCAACATGCTCCGAAAATTTCTTCATCGTAACTATCTTATTTACTGAAAAATTACGTTTAAAATATTACAACCATTTTTAAATACAATTTTTTAACTACTCTTGGATATTAAAAAAAAAAAAATTTAAATCCTTTTTCCACATAAACTAATTCACGGAATACTTCCCCAACTGCTCCAGAAATTTTTGCGTAGTTACTATCTTCTTTTCCTGGAAAAGTATGATTATAAAATTATCATCATTATTGTAGAGACTGTTTGTTTTGCCTCTCCTGAACATTTGAGAATTTTTGAGTTGTGACTGTTTTTGGTTTAGGGTGCGATATATTTGCATCAGGCATATTTACTGCTTTTCATAAAACCTGGTGCCATTTAAACCTTTCACCAAAATACTTTCGCTCACCAGTAAGAAAAAACTCGTTTTTATTAAAGCGTATGTTTGGTACGAGTTGAAATTCAACATGACCTGCTCAGTTACTGTATGAAAATTCAAGTGGCGCATGTAAAGAAGTAAATAAACAAGTACCGTTAGTCGTTTACAGACAGTACGCATATTTTGATTAATTTAACTCAAAATTAGTTTCGCAATATTTCTAAAAGTTATCTTGGAATTTCTATAAGACTTGAAAGAGAAGGAATATTGATATGTTTCTATCGACTAGAAAAAGACAAAAATTGAAAAAAAAGTTTGTGAATTTATTCTGGTGAGTGAACTTGAGAGCGTTTTTCTAATTATAGAACCGTGTTCCAATGTGTTTTAGTTATAAAAGAGAACCTCTTGCTTTACTACGAGAAAATTAATATAAAGTTTACGGTCAACAATAACTTCAAAATCAACAAATTTGTTTACTTCTTCCAGTTTATAGAATTTAAATAATTAATTTTCATTTAATAGCATTTCGATAAAATCAGATACATACACTATTTTTTATTTGGGCAGAGTGGCATGTAAGTAATGTTGCACAAATTGGCAAAACTGTTTTAGTAAAGGCCTATTTTCGGTATCGCAAAAAAAGAAACAGTTTCTTAACAATTTTCTTAGTTCAAATAAGTTTTAATCTTTCAGAAAGGTATACGTTTATTTTGATTACTATCTATTGCAGCGCAGCATATTCAGCCACTTTAAATTTATTACTTCAGCCAGTTTTGCCAGAATAAACAAATATTTTTTTTTTGGAAATTTAGATACATATAAAATGAGCGAAAGAAAAGCTGGGGATAAATAAATTTTCAAATTTACTAGATTCTGCTATTTAAAAAATATAATACTGCTTAAAACTTGTATGTATAATTCCGGAAGCATACATTGCTCCATTTTCCTTTTCATTTTCTAAATAATTAACTACCAAAATACGTGAAAATCATAAATAAACTATAAAAAATATTAAAAAAATTTCCAAGACACGTTTTTATGACAAAACAAAGTTTTCTAGGAGAAGTCTTGCTTTGTATTAGAAAGTTGGAAAATAAGACGCTCCCTAATGTTCAAGTAGATGTACATATGTGCATTGAATAGTCTACTGAAGCAAAAATTAGTTAGAGCTCACGGCTTTCAAAACGAAAACTCTTCCTTTGATATGGCTCCTAACAGTTCAATGTTTACTTGATGTTGTCAATGTTGCCAGGAACATGGCGAATAAATTTAACTCCTATATCCTTACTATTCATGACGAACTCTCGGAATAAATATAAACCATATTCGTGGTTTCGTAATTGGCTTGCGAGGCGTTTCATTGACTAAGAAGTGGTAAACATTCCAAAATATTTGATATCACAAATAGCTATAACCATATGTCCAAGTGTGTGTCTTCTTTTGCGGGACAACCACTTTAACTTCACCTAGATAGGAACTTTAAGCCTTCTGCTTTTTATTCTTGAAGACTAAACGACAATAACATTGCTTAAGAATTATACTCGCAAATACTTAAAACTGTTTGGTAAAATTTAATTTGTTATCTAAATATTTATTTTTGCCATGAGTAATTGTTTACTTGCATACATGTTCTGTTAACAAGTGTATTACCTCCAATACATAGCATTCCGGAGCAATAATGTTGTGTATGTTATCTGATGCGTATCACATATCGTATCAAACTGTGTCGAAAATTTAATTATTTTTATTGGCACTAATAGCATAATGCTCATAATCTCACGAAACAATGTTACTCATTAAATAATAATCTCTTATTGCCATTTCTTAATTCTAACACTGTAGACAGACAAGTACGAGTACATATGTATGTATATCAATATATTATTATTTTGTTGCTTTATATGGACAACATGTTGTTACGTTTTGACTTCGCACAGTCAAATCTCAATGTATGCGAACGCCTGCGATCCTTCTGCAATATCAATGGTCGATACTTGCAAATTTCGTAAATTTTTTCTATTGAATGAATTTGAATTGGTTGTTTGTATCATACTTCAGATAGGTGTTCACATGCGATTCCATTGACTGGTTCATTAGATTTCACTTATTTGTGTACATATAACATACATACATGCGAGTATAAATTGATTTGGATTTATCGATTTTTATGAAGAGAGTAATCGTAATAGATATTTACGTGGAATAAATACATAAGGCGACGCAAATATGAATACATTTTGTAGAAAGTCGTTATACCCACTGTGGACTCTTTTGCTTGGTGCTGCTTGCTTTAATAGTTCAACATTTTTTATAACTTTCATGGAAATAGTATATTAACTTTGGTCCAATGTTTGTAAGTACCAGAACGATAAGATGTAGACTCATCAAAAAGTATACCGATATGATCAGGCTGACGAGTTCGTCTGTCTGTCTGTCCGCCTGTTCGTCTGTTTGAGCGCAAACAAGTCCCTCAGTTTTTGAGCTATTGGAATGAAACTTGGCAGTCAGGCGCCTTTTTATAATTTATTAGACATTTGTCCGGCCAGATCGGACAACTATAACGTATATAGGAGCCAATTGTTCAGATATTATATTTTGCTTTATAACTCCTTCATTTAAGCAGTCAGAGATTTGAAGGTCCGCTATTGTAAGTTCTATAGAAGCACTAAAAATCGTATTGATCAAAGATATATAACATATAGCTCCCATACAACTGATTGTTCAGATATTGCATTTAGCATGAATACATCTTTGTTTAAGCAGCTAAAGTCTTCAAATTTTGCACAAATATTAGTTATTATGAGAACTGTTATTGCAGTAAAAATCATTAAGATCGGATAATATAATATATAGCTGCCATACAACCGATAGTTCTGATATTGCATTTTTGACAATAAATCCCTAATTTAATCTGCTAGATATTTTTAATTTTGCACAAATACAAGTCATTATTAGAAATATGTATAAAGTGAAAATCATAAAGATCAAAGAGATATGTATAACATACATATATGTAGCTCCCATACAACCGATTGCGCAGATATTGCAATAAGCACGAAAACTCCTCCATTTAAGTAGCTTAAGATTGAAATTTTGCACAAATAATAGCTATTATGAGAACAATTGTAGCAGTGGAAATCATTAAAGTCGGATAAATAGAACATATAGCTGCCATACAACCGCTTGTTCAGATATTGCATTTCGGGCCAAAACTCCCTTATTAAATGAACTAAAGACTTGAAATTTTCTACAGATATTAATTATTATAGCAGTCAAAATCATTAATATTAAATTAATATTACTTCTGGCCCTCATACATTTCTTCCATTCATGAAAGGTATGAAGCCTTCGCCATACGCGAAGACAGCTTTCTTTTACTTGAACATGTAGATTTGGAAACAGTTTGTTTTCTTTTAGTTTTTTCTGCTAAATGCATATGGGTGTTGTCGATGGGAACTTCCGACCTTTTTCTCCTTTAATACCTTCTTACCAAATAAAGTTGCGAAAAATTAACTCTTAAAGCAGGTTTCCCTTATAAACTAAAACAAAATTTTTAAGTTTTTAATCTTATTGCTTCTTACCAACTTCAGATACATACTTAGACGGTATATTTAAAACAATGAAAATCAAATGTTTATAACTATTGTTATAAACAGTTTAACGTATTCCATATATTCTAGTATGTATGTATTTCTAGCACGCAACAAATTTAAATCGACTATTTATTACAAACTTACTTGAGTTTACAACTCAACTGATTGGAACTTAAGTGTGCTCTGTCCAATCCACACAAAGAGTGATCCTGCAGTTTGCGATAATTATCGCGGGATTAGTCTTCTTAACATCGCGAATAAGGTTCTGTCAAGTGTATTGTGCGAAAGAATTAAGCCCACCGTCAATGAACTAATTGGACCTTATCAGTGTGGCTTTAGACCTGGTATTCACAATTCGCCAGATTTTGGAAAATACCCGGGAAATAAGACTCGACACATACCATCTTTTTGTCGACTTCAAAGCCGCCTTCGACAGCACGAGAAGAAGTTTCCTATATGCCGCAATGTCTGAATTTGGTATCCCGGCAAAGCTTATACGGCTATGTAAAATGACGTTGAGCAATACCACCAGCAACATCTTTTATAAGAGTGTGCAATTATGGGCGTACGCCGATAACATTGACATCATCGGCTTTAACAACCGCGCAGTTAGTTCTGCCTTCTCCAAACTAGATAGAAAAGCGAAGCGAACGGGTCTAGAGGTGAACGAGGGCAAGACGAAGTATCTCCTGTCATCTAATATACAGTCGGCATATTCACGACTGTGATCTTACATCACTGTTGACAATTATAACTTTGAAAAAGTAGAGGACTTCGTTTACTAAGGAATGCTGGATTAACACCAATAACAACGTAAGCCTTGAAATCCAACGCAGAATATCCCTTGCCAACAAGTGCTATTTCAGACTGAGTAGGCAATTGCACAGTAAAGCCCTCTCTCGACGGACAAAAACCATACTGTATAAGTCTCTTATCATGCCTGCCCTATTGTATGACGCAGGAGCATGGACGATGACAACATCAGATGAGAGGGCTCTTGGAGTGTTCGAGAGAAAGATTCTTCGAAAGATTTATGGACCTTAGCGTCTTTGCGACGGCGAATTCCGCATACGATGGAACGATGAGCTGTACAATGACGTAGATATAGTGCAGCGGATTAAGAATCAGCGTTTGTTTGTAGAACTACAAAATTTGGCACAGACGCGTTTCTGGATACTATTAAGACATGACAAAAAAATTAAAACTATCCGCCCACTTTTACGCCCACCTCCCATACAACTTAAATTGAAATGAATTTTATAATTGTATAATACGTTCCTGAAAATTTGAATGAATCCGCCTACTTTTATCCCCTTTTTCCATATAATTGCATTGCAAAAAAATATGATTAATCATTTCAATCAGTCTTTTAATAATTTTTGTACTTCAATATTATATTGTAATTTTTTAATTTTTAATTTATTTATCTATGGGTCGGAAGACATCAGCAACTGATGCATCACGTCTTCATTAGTGGCAACACGACAAATTCTGCACGAGTGATACAATCTAGACTCTCTAAAGTATCTTGCTTCCTGCGCTTCTTCAGACAGCATACCTCTTGAAAGTAAAGGCCAGATTTAAAAACTCAATAATCAATAATAATTTCAACATACTAATTGGAAGAATAGCTTCTGCAATGATCTTGTTACCATGCATAAGCACTTTGTGTACAGTTACCGGCATTTGGTACCATCATTAATGTTCGACAAAGAGTTTTGCTGGATACAGCACGTGGAACTTTGGAACTTTGTGGTGTCGATCGCTGAACTGCAATTAATCGTCGCTAAAGCAATTTTGAACTGGTGAATAAGTTCTTCTTTTACGCCCGTTATGTCAGCAGTTTTATATGGGTTTTGGAAGAACCTTCTTGTCATGCTACCATCATTTGATGTTCTCATTGCTTTATTTGCTTCCCTTTCTTCTTTCGTCTCTTTCGTTGTTCTCCATTTTTGAAAACTAAGGCGGTACGCAATGTGCAAAATGCACTCCATAAACTTTATGGGTGCATGTAGGCGAGAAATGCCGAATTTCAAACTTTCGTCAGAGTTTGGCCTCAATAACAGAGCATCCACAAATAAAGCAAACCGAAGTTCTACTGATTGTTGTCGCCACCTTTCCATCTATCATCGTTAACGCCAAGCAGTGTGAAATAGGGAACTGTCTATTATGCACATCAACGACAGTATTCGATAAATTATCTATTTCAGGGGTTGACGCGATTAATTTCAGCATTTATGACATCAGCTGTTTCTTTAATAAATTCAAACCTTAACAGTCGACAAAATCTGGTTGAACTTGGCTCTGTATTTTCCCAGCACATCTTTGACGCATCGTTTCGTTCCTTGAGGGTCAATGGTACAAACGATGTTAAAAACATATATTTATCTGATGTATTCGGATCTGCGAACTTTTGATGGTATTCACTGTGCCCAGAACTTCCATCACAGCCCCATTTGGACACCAATTGCAGTTCATTGGGGAATTCTGCAACCTCATTTTCCGATTTGGTCATCATAATTCTTTTTACTGTGTGGTCAAGTAACTCTTGGATACCCACTTTTTTGTTTCTAAGACCTGGTAATATGAAGGATAGATATCAAATCCAATTTCCTTGGCAGAACTGCGCAAAACTTCATATTAATGCTTAGTTAATGAAGCATCAAGTATTAAAGCAAGAGCCTTTTCCGGAGTAAACGCGTTCATTAGGCTATCTTTTCTCTCCTGTTTTTTAAAAGCATACGCAATCAGCTCCTGTGATGTGTTTTCACTAAATGTTCGCATCTTTTTCCTTTTTGTACTTTGCTGACTTTCTTCAAACGCCCACGTTTAACTCTATTTAAACAACTTGGGGTTTCATTCTCGGTTGTTGTTTTACGCACTATATAAACGTTTTGAAGCCAATTCCCATTAGCTTCAAGAAAGCTTGCTCGCATGCGGTATGCTTTCTGCCATCTTTCTTTGAACTTTGTTATAAAATATTTTCTCATGAATTTATCAAACTTTTTAACATGATGAGCAGTCATATCGCTATTGTTAATTCCAAGAATTTGGACAACAATATCAATGTCACTGTTGGTATCCATCATTAATTCGCAAATTCTTAATTCACAATATATCATTGATCAAACACCTCTTATCACTCTTACACTTGCCGATTGAATGTAAATTAGCATATCAATAATTATAAAACTTTAGACTTATTGACTTGTGTCTAGGGGACACTTATAACCAATCAAAGATAAGAAAATATTAAAACAATTGCATACTTTTGGGTGTATGCGTAATTTTCCACGACCATTTTACAGTTTTTTGAAGTTTTTTCAAAAATGTGCAAAAACGTGCGCCTTATCGTTTAGCTGAGACTTCAGGCTGTAATTTGATATATACATACATATATCTCAACAGGGCTAGACGGTGATAAAAAGATGCAGTCCATTGAAGTTGACAAACATTCACATTTTGACATAGAAAATGTGCTGTTCCACGAAATTTTTCATACATTATTTTTTTAAATGAATTTTGATACAAATCTCCTCTATGATACTTGTTTTAAAAGAAAAATTACTTAAATGCAGGGCTGCTCAACAAACGAAACGATACCATTTTGTTTTGTTAACGAGCAAAATTAACTTAACGAAATGAGTTTGTTGCGTTTCGGCGCCATGTTATCAAAACGAAATCAAATTGTTAATGTTGCAACGTTATAAAATTTCCGTTTTCGTTAATTTTAATGTGCCTAAAAGTATGCAGCGCTTCTGTTTGCGCCCGTTTGCGCTTCTGTTTGCGACGAGTAAATCTCCAGCGTTTTTCTTAACGTTTTAACGTTAACGCCAGCATTTCGTTTTGGTTAAAAACGTAATGAAATTTATTATGATAATTGCTTTAACGATAATATTTTGAAATGTTTCAACCGAAACAAGAGAAAACATTTCGAAACGGTTAAATTTAACGTTAAAATGCATCCTTGCTTAAAAGTCTTATTCTAAGATTCATTTAATTGTATCAATGTTTTGAATATTTATATATGTACATTTTGTTGTCATTTTCAACATGTAACCATATGTCCACTTTGAGCGGCTGTGGACAAAAAATTAATAAAGCTATGGGCCTAAAGTAATCCTCCTATCAGAAAATGCTATAAATTTTGCGATTGGACCCTAATGTCAGTTCTGTTTTGATATTTGTGTAGTAAACACATGCGAAATACACGTTAATAAACAATGTTACGCTACACTGTTCCAGAACGCGGAATATTGCTGACTATTTATTTGACCAATAATTTCTTTAAATTACAGCCAAAAAACATCGGAAGTTTACTTTTGCGCCACCCTGTATTTGTGGATTCATAATATCTGGATAGTTGTTAAAAAAAACTGTGAAAAGTTCATCCAAATCGGAAGACATGAAAAATATGAATTTAGGTCCTTTTTAAAAATACTTCTTCGAGCGTTATTCATTTATCTTCATGGCATCCTCAAGGAAGTCACCTTAGTCCGATCACTGTTCTCACTCAGGGAAATGTTAGGCATAATATTTTTTGTCAAGTTACTGACAGGCGTGACTTCTAGCCCACCTCTTCTGGCCGAAGTGAAGTGAATCGTTCCCTCCCGAGTTTACAGGTATTTCCGTCCTCTTTTTCTAAAATTTTGCAAAAATAATTTTGAATTCAACAAAGCACTCCGTTGTTTATGCAAGAATTTTAACTCTCACCCCGCTTCTTGTGATATTTGTGACTCAGTTTTTTAATTAAAGAATGCTATACTTTGTACTCTTAACAAATTATTGATTACATACACAATTACGGATTACGCTTTAATACGACTTTTACTATCGAAAATAATTTAAATTTAAAATCAGCTGATGAACTTGTTTTTCTGTATCTGAACAGGATTAAATCTCGATACCTAACAAACTCCTGCCTTTCATGTCTCGGCACTGCGTATGAAAAACAATCGTGCGTCATGCGTGGTAAAAACCGTTTGAATTATTATTATTATTATTTAGCAAACCAAGTAGGTATCGAATACGGAGTTATCATTTTTATCATATACAACTATCAACATCATATATGTATATGTACATATCTTCATGGGATCAAAAAATCATCAATTGTATGATGGCACCCGCTTGCAACTAAAGAAGATACATTCATACATATTTTATTTAATGAGTGTGTGCGAGTATATGGAAATGCGGGTAAATATATATGTCTACTTAAACAATCTAACAATGAACGCAAATCGTTGGTATAAAAACAAAAAAAAATATTGAATAAATAGCTTCGATTAAATAGTTTCCCCAACACTCGCATAATCGACAGTTTTAGGTGCAAAGCAAACAAAAGCGTTGATTCGAAATGATACATAAACTGCATGGAAAATAAAAGTGCGTGATATCACAAGTAAGTATTTACATAATATTTGTATATATATATATTGGTATTGAAACAAAACAATAAACAGAAGCTCATTTATTTGTTCTTCTTTTAGCAGTACATTTTGAGTGACATGCGATTATAATGGATCGACTAAAAGGCTGTGTATATGTACGTGTTGTTATTATTATAAATACATACATACATATGTATGTATAATTACTAAAGGGTTTAGTTATATCACAAACATATACATTTGTGTACACATACTGACAACGGAATCAACTCTACATACCGCCTTTGCTCACTACGGGTTTGTAATGCATTTAGAACGGTATCTGATGATGCAGCTTTCGTAATAGCTAGTATGACACCTATAGACATACTGGCAAAAGAGGCGCATAGGCTGGCTACGGCATCACCCCACGTTTCACAACAGGACAGAGATCGTGCTCGGAAGAGTAGCTTCATGGAGTGGCAAAACACCTCAAAAGGTCGTTGGACCCATAGATTGATTCCAAATCTGGACACTTGGGTTAACAGAACACATGGTGAGGTTGACTTCTACTTAACGCAATTCCTGAGCGGACACGGTTGTTTCAAGGCATACCTGTTTAAGTACAAACACGACAACGACCCATACTGCGATATATGCCATGGCGACGTAGAAGATGTCTACCATGTATTTTTTGTGTGCCCCCGTTTTAGTAGCCAAATGAATGTACTGAGGACTACAATTGGTGGGGTGCTTGCACCGGAGGCCATCATTAGTCACATGATGAAAGGTCTTAGTAAATGGACATCAACCAGCGATGTAATTGCTTCAATCTTAAAACAACTTAGAGGCCTGGAGAGACAGCGGCGAGCGAACCATTAAGCTACGACAAACCACGTTCTCAAAACAGGTTGCTCGGAATCTCGTCCATTCCGACAGCTAAATAATCCAGCGATGGCGATGCTCGGAACACCGTCCGTTCCGACAGCCCTCAGATAGATAGGGAGGGTGCTGCTCGGAACGTCGTCCGTTCCGACAGCCCTTTAAAAATATAACTGCCCGATTCAAAATACAACAACTTTATAGACTTGGCGTCCAGACAATAATAAAAGCCAACTAGTGCACTAGTGCAGTAGTCAACAAACTAGTGCTTTCGGGTCTTCATCCCTAGACGAAGCCCATCAGCGAGGCTGCTCGGTAGTCGAAGCTTTATTTTTGATAAAGCATCAAACTTGTGAATATAATGGAGAAAATAAATAGTTTTTTTGGTGACCCTAAATATGGCCCGCAATAAAGTTAAGGTTCGAGGCATGCATAGATATAGGTAGATTTGAAGTACTAAGTTTCATTTTCAGAACGCAACAAATGATTATTACTCGAAATACGTACTGAACGTCATCAATTTAAATATATCATATATTGAATTTTAAATAAATGCTGCGTATAAAAACATCCTTTAAATGGAGAAATCATTTCCCTAAAAGTTGCCGCTCATTTGAAGAAATATTCAATGTAATGAGTCAACATGTATTAATTTTGAATAAAACTTACTTTGTTGAGTGGTTTTTTTTTATTTTTTGGAAAACTTTGAATATACCGGTATGTTCGCATCAAATGTTTTAAGTAAGAGCGACGTCAAGTGAAGTCTACAGCTTGCACTTCTGATAAAGCTAGTTCGCTAATTAAAATGTGATAATTGTATAATATTAAAACCTAAATAAAACTAAAATTTAAACAAAACAAAAAATACAAATTTAAATAAATTAAAAATGTATAATAATAAAAAGATATAGATATGTAGGTGAAAAAAGTGTTATGCCTCCGTACTTGCAGACAAACTCACAAACTCACAAACTCACATACTCACTGGGGGCATTGTCTTACTCTAACTTTTAAAAACAGGGTAAGCATTGTTTATCATTTTGGGAAAATTGTGTTTAATTTAGGAAACCAAAAAATTATTTAAAGAGAGTTTTTTTTGACGTTTTACCGTAATTTTAAAAAAGTATTTTTTTTTTTTTTTTTGAATAAAATTGCATATTTATTATTAGTATGCCACTCGAGAGTATTTTAAAATAATAAGTTTTCCGAGATGAATATCTTATTCACATTTTTCAGTTACTGATACCGATCTTTTAATATAACTTTAAAAATACAAAAGCAATATTTAACGTATTTATATCTTTAGCTAGAATAAAAGCATGACGCTTGTCGAAAATAAAATATTATTGGTCAAATATGAAGCACTCTTATATGTCTAGTGTTAGAGCAATACATTTTTGCCCTTAGCATATGTCAATTTACTGTCAAAAAAACCTGGTAAAGCAAAAAATTTATTTCTAATGAGGCTTGAAATGAGAATTGGATATCGAGATTGTGTCAATGGATGATAAATGAAGCACTACAAAATATAAAACCTCTAAAGAGTTCCATTTCAAGCAAATAACAAGCAACAACGAAAAAGAGCTAATTACTCGTAACATGATTATTTGTTAGTTATAACCGCATTTTAACGCTTAACCCTAGAATGGTAAGATAGTTTTACCCTACCCTAAGGCATTTACGTAGGTAGGCACAAATTCGTTTTTTTTCGTATAAAAGGCATTTGATCTATTGTGGTACAAGTTTAACTAAAATTAAGTTGCAACCGATTTCAAAAAAATTCTGTTATCAAATAAAATATACGATCATCTTCGGCGATCCTGATTAACATTTAATATATATTTTTTTCAGTAAATCGGCGTAGCTAACTGTTAATTTAGTTTCCTCAACAACATAATCATGAATTACCAGGCAAAACTTTTTCGCGCACTAAAAATAATAAAAACTGAATAGAGCTATTGTTATGGGCTATAGTATGTTCTGACTGCGCCGTTAACTCGAGTTTGTGGTGTTTAGTGTATGAACTTCTGTCAAGCATTCTTATTGAAGTTTTTATGAAACTTTGAATTTAATTGACATTGGTTTATTTACTTCCGAAAAAAAATCATGATACAAATATTGTTTTGTTTATATTCAAAAATGTTTGTGAAAATATATTTCGTCGACTGGGAAAAATATTGTCGTAAGCGCAATTTTGACGATTTTGAGTTATAGATGCAGATATATATATTCAGCATGATTTTGTCGTATATCCACTGTCAGTAGCGATTTTTTGGTTTTTTGTTGTATGTGTAGACGGTTTTCCACATACGACAATTTTCCCATACAAATTAACCAATTTTTCTTGTCATTAAAATATTGTCGTATATGCAAGATTGCTTAACACATACAACAAAATTGTATTGCCGCTTAATATAATTCTGTCGTATGTGTTATGGTGAAATGCATTGATTGTAGTAATTTCAGTATCAATCGTGATGTCGCGATGGGAAGGTTCTTCTGCGCCGAGCGTATCGGAGGAAATTTATTCGTAAGTTTTATAGAAAACTCTATTTTATTATGCTACCTTATAATTGCTGTCTGTTTAACTATGTTTTGTATCAAGCTTTTATAAAAAGTAAATTATTCTTTCACTGAGTCTCCTGTTGCAAAAAAACGACAACGAGCTCCTGAATTGTGGAAGCAGAACATACAAAAAAGTCTTCGTGAACGTGGTATGCCATTTACTAACAAAACCGGAAATCAAAGACCAGGTAGAGCAATGGGATCGACCTGCAGCCGTTATTGTTTCTACATCTGCACGGTAAATATATCCGAGCCATCCACTCATATTTTTGGAGTCTAACTTCGGGTAAAAAAAAATATTCTACGGAAATTTTGTGAAAAAGGAACCTATTAAACGCAGAAAAACTTCAGAAGTAAAGGATCATCTTAATAAGCAGGCATCTTTTCACTACTTATTCAGGGTAGACAGCAACACTTTTCAAATCTGTAAAAAATACTTTTTAAGCACTTCAGCAATCTCCGAAAGGACCTTTTATTACTTTTTTGCAAAACACTATGCCATTGATACTGTCAAAGCCGGGTTAAAAATTGATAAACGTGGAAGAAACGCCACAGGTGAAAATCAAATCAATGAAGTAAAGAATCACATTTTAAGTTTCCCGACAATTGAGTCACATTCTTACAGAGCTTCGACTTCAAGCAAATATTTAGAAGGGATATTGCAACTTTTGTTACTTTAGTTTTATGTTAAGCATGTAATGCAAATATGTATTTTTTATGTAAATTTTATTTACTTATTTTAGTTTATGTATGTGTTCATGTGGCAAATAAAAAGTGAATTCTTATACCAAAATATCAAAAATATTACTAAAGGGTGTTTTTTTTACAGGTTTGTTTTTCGAATAGAGATAAAACTGGCATTGTGTGGTCAAATCTGGCAACTCTAATGTCATTTATGTTCAGTTTGGTTTGCCATTTCATCATGAACAGGTTGACAAAAGAACAACGCTTGCAAATCGTGCAAATTTGTTTCGAAAATAATGGTTCAGTTCGCGAAGTTTACCGTGAGCTCCGTCCATTTTATGGTCGACATAATCGTCCATCAGAGCAATTAATTCGGTTAACCATGGATCGTTTTCGCACTACGTTTACTCTATGTGATAATACGCATCCGCAGAGACGTCGAACAGTGCGCACCGAAGAAACAATTGCCGCTGTAGAGCAAAGTGTTGAAGAGGACCCGAATGAATCGATTCGCCACCGTGCACAGCAATTGGAGCTTTGTCCATCAACTTTATGGAAGATTTTGCGCAAAGATCTTGGCTTGCGACCTTACAAGATCCAGCTTGTGCAAGAATTAAAGCCGCGAGACCATGCAATGCGTCGTGATTTTGGTGTATGGGCCGAAAATGAGATTGATCTCGATGCTGATTTTCATCGCAAAATTTTGTTCAGTGATGAGGCTCATTTTTGGTTGAATGGCTACGTCAACAAGCAAAATTGCCGCATTTGGAGTGAAGAGAATCCACATGAGACCCTTGAAACGCCATTACATCCACAAAAACTGACTGTTTGGTGTGCTCTATGGGCTGGTGGAGTCATTGGGCCATACTTCTTCCGCAATAATGCTGGAGAGGCAGTTACCGTTAATGGAGACCGGTATAGAGCCATGATAACCGACTATTTTGTTCCCGAATTGGATGGCATGAATGTGGATGAGTTGTGGTTCCAACAAGACGGCGCTACATGCCACACAGCGCACGTCACAATCGATTTATTGAAGGAAACATTCGCTGAGCGCATAATTTCGCGGAATGGACCTGTCAATTGGCCACCAAGATCGTGTGATTTGACACCATTGGATTATTTTCTTTGGGGATATGTGAAGTCGCTCGTCTACACCAACAAACCAGAAACGTTAGGGGAATTGGAAGCCAACATTCGTGGCGTTATTGCCGACATACGGCCCCATATGCTCGAAAAAGTGGTTGAAAATTGGACCTGTAGAATTGGCTTTATTCGAGCCAGCCGCGGCGGCCACATGCCCGAAATCATATTTAAACATTAATGGCATAAAATTATCCTTCCAATAAAGCTAAATTGATTGACCTTAAAACGATTTTCTTTTGTTTTATTTCAATTCGAAGTTCTATACCCCTAAAAAAAACACCCGTTACTTGTGTTTCTGATTATTCTAACATTCAATGGCATTTTGTCGTATATTTACGCACTTTGCGCATGCATTTTGAAGCTGTGATATACGACAAAATCATGCTGAGGAAAACTAACTAACATAATATCAACAAAATATATACAAACCTTATAAATTTCATTTGTTAATAAAACGATTTATAATCCCTAAAATTTTAAGAAAAATCTACCTTTGCGTTTTTTAGTAATATACTCCTAAACTTCAATTGCGTTTTCCTAAAAATCATGAAAAGTGATATACGATAATAATTTACCCAGGCGACGATTTGTACTTATATTTACAAATGTTTGAAAAATATGTGCATAAAATTGGAATTTTACTTTTTTTATGCAAGTTTCATTGCTCAAAATGTGAGTTAAGAGTTAAAAGCTATGAAGTGAGGATATTGTTCAATAAATTTAAAAATGCCTTCATCTTGAAAACAATTTTGCTTGGGAGATAAATTCAAAACAATTGACGATTTCTATAAAGGAAAAACACTTAAAGAAATCTCTTTGAAATGTAGCATTCCAAAACCAATTTATAAAAGAGATTTGTTTCACAGCGAGAAAAGCACAAACTACAAAGCCTGAAATTTTCGTTGTGAATTTATACTCTTATTTATTTCATTATATGTTGGTATATCAGTCAAAGCTTATAAATTAATGAATAAATTGTTTTCATTAAGCATATGCCTACATAGGTTAGGTTGGGTTAGAGTGACTGCCACCATGCAGGAGTACACATAGGCTGGAGGTAGAAAAGCCCGTTGAAACGCCACTGGCGTAAGCCTTACATTCGAGTTCAAGTCGGCTATGACGTCTAAGAAGTTAATTTTGAATAATTGGTGCGCGGCAGAAATAATGCTCACTACTTTCCATCTCTTTCTCGTTCCAGCAGCTGCGGCAAAAAATCATTGCTGGGGAAACCTAGTCCCTTTCCATGCATGTCCATAAGACAGTGCCCGGTTATCACGACAACCACTAATCTAAGAGAAGAGCGGCCAAGCCTAGTGAGATCTTTACAGCGCTGAGCATCAACTTGTAGTAAGATTTGTCTGGTGTTATTAAAGGTGGAGTCCGCGGCCGCCTTAAATTTACTTTCTCCTTAAGTTTAGATCTGCATCTGTGTTTGTAGGATGCTAGAGGAATGCCCGCAACTTGGGCATAATTAAAAATGGGTATTTCCGTCCAGCTCGTCAGCCAAATAATTGCCAGGAATATCCTTATGCCAAGGGACGCACACAACACACACGGAACACTTTTCTGCCGGCCGGTTTAAAATCCTGCCGCACTAATTGGCTACTTTTTTGTTGTGAAGTTGTACCGTTAGAGTTTAGAAATTTAATAGCAGCTTGGCTGTCAGAGTCCGAGTATATGCTTATGCCTCTTCCTAGAGGGGCTCAAGTTATGGGACATCGATCTGCCTCCACTAATGCATTTAGTTCTGCCTGTGTACATATAGCTAGCGATTCTCATGAAATATGTTTCTCTTTTGAAATATCTCAATTGGCACATCGTACTTAACATATTGTGTTGCGATCTAGATTTGAGTTATACTGACTGTTCTAGGAATTACTTTACTAGAAAATATTACTGGTGATAACTATACTTTATACGAGTTACACTAACTGCGAATGGGCAATTCAATGCAGATATTTACCACACCTTTAGGAGTGGAGCAAGCAATTTTGATTAACTGGAAGTATCCACAGTTAACTACAATTAATATATAAATATATATATATATATATAAACATGAATGCAATCGAAATCAGTTGCGAGCGATATAATACAAAATGTTTTTCGTTTTTTTTCCGACGCAAAAACAAACAACGAAGACGGTTTGCCAACACGCAAACAGGCAACGTAGAGCTGACCGTGCGAAAAACATGGAAATTCCAGATTAATCCCACAGATTTCCAACGATTGGCCTTGCGATTTATTGATTGTCATTGCAAAATCCAATCGAACGAGAAACTGAATCCGCTTGCATTGGAATGGAAAATCAGTTGAAATAATAGGAATTCGGGGGATAAGGCCTTCCTCTCCTTTGAATTTACCCTTGTTGAATCACATTGATCATCAGTTTCTCGACAGACAACAACGTACCGTTGCACAATTTCGGAGGTCTCAGATTCCGCAACATATTTATGATCGATCCTACCTTTAGCTGTAAATTATACGGCGGAGTTCCTGGCACATCAATCGAATTCAAAAAATCCGTCGGATAGTTGGTCGCTTCCTCCTCGTTGGTCACGCTGCCAATGGATTAGTACGAATGCAGTTCTTCAGCAATTTGACTTTGAATAATGAAATTCAAGCTATCGACGTCCTTATTCTTTGCTGCTGGTATTGCACGTTTGGCAAGCCTCCCGAAAAGTGACACACAGCACACCATTCACAGTACGCAGAGAAACGAAGGATGTAGGGTCTAGATAGAAGCATTCGTTTTGGCGTGGATGAGCTGTGTATATTCGTCCGAGTGCATCAGTCGAATAGACATCAGCGAAGCCAGCAACAGCACCTTTCTTCCGGCGTTGAAACTTCTTCGATGCAGCGTTCCATATATAAATGCGAGGCATTTCCGAATAGAGTAAAGTCATAAATAAAAAAAACCCGCCAAATTGCTTTGTTACAACTCACGTAACGTCCAAGTTAAAATTTCGTCACCTCGTCGTTTGCATTCGGATTGGCAATGCCAAATACCGCCATGTCGCTCTATTTGTTCACATATTTGCAAACGTATTTGATGGATTTGATTGAGTTGCAGTACTGAATTGCAGTGGGTTGAGAGCGTTTTCGACAAAAGAGGAGAATATGGAACGATCCAGAAACGACGACCACATCATTTCCTGTCACTTTCATCACGATTGATCTGCCGTTGTCATCTGGAGAATGACGCCGATACAATGCATATGGTGAACAAAAAAATCTTAATGATATTTTGAATATGTGTGCATTTTATAGCCAAAAGAATTCTAATATAATAAAAAACAAGTTTTCATGGATACAAGTTACCGTTGATTTTAATTTTCTTTTTTGACGAGAATGTTTTTTTTTTTATTTGTATATAAAAATATATGTATTTCGTTTAACAACGTTAAGATTGTCGTACAATTTTAAATTTAAAACTATGCATTTTTTCGAAGACAAATTTAAAAAAATTCGGACAATTGACCCCTTTTCGTCTTTCGATTATTAAGACAATTGCATATTTGTGGGATTCAATCGATCCAATTCTGCCTCGGATGCAACAAAGTTGGCGACTTTTAAAACGAAACAATGCACATCCACGCAGAGTCAAAATAAAATATTGATTCAGAATAATAAGCTTTTAATGATTTTCCAACAATTCAATTTATTTCTTAAATTTAAATTTTTTATATAACATTGTTCTTCTTTTAAAATGCCGTAAAAAATGTTTAATCAAAATGTATCGTTGTGAAAACCAGGTATGGAAGGATCAGATATTTGATGACGTCTAAAAATAACTCAGATCAATTATTTCTCGGAGCAGAGAAAGTGTTCCGCCGTCTCTTTCTCTTCAGAACAGGATGGGCATATGGAGTTGTCATATACGCCTATCATTGTCAGGTGTCTCTTCCACGTCAATAGTTCAACAAGTTGGCTGCAGTCTCGCCTGTTAAGTGCGAAGTATTTACCCAGTT
Organism: Philophylla caesio; assembly: GCA_963971545.1. Lineage (NCBI taxonomy): Eukaryota > Metazoa > Arthropoda > Insecta > Diptera > Tephritidae > Philophylla > Philophylla caesio. The sequence goes on from OZ020607.1 coordinate 65,449,035, forward strand.
TCTGATGATGGCATCGATGGCCGAAGGTGGGAATGCTACAGCTGGTTGCGGGCCGAGGATCACCTGATCCGAGCCAATTCTGGCCGAACTGGTTTGGAAGTAGTTAGAGGGCTGGCCAATGCCTTGAGTGCAGTTTGGCTGTCACTGCGGACACGTATACTCCTCCCCCTCCACCTATTTTCCACCGCGTTTTCCATGGACTTAAGAATGGCAAATACTTCGGCCTGGTAGAGCGAGGAATATTCCCCATGAGAAGAGTGAAGCTTACCGCCATTATCTTCTATAAAAACTCCAGATGCTGACGCAGAGTTAATTTTGGAGCCATTAGTAAAGATTCGACAAAGTGTAAGGTCGGGCTCAGTGTTGGTATTGAACCAGCATTAAGCCTCAGGGAACTCAACGCTATAGAGTATCATCAGCAAAGGTAACGGTGGCGTACTATCCTGTGGCATTGAAAAGACGAAAAGTGTCCATATCTCTGCCGACAGCAATAAGTCTGCAATGCATCAAGAGCAGCTCCAGGTGTTGTGGAGAATCCCCCTGTACAGCACAAGGCGATTGTTCTCTGATGTTTAGCCAGCAGGTCCCTCATGCTATTAATTGAGAGTCTGCTCCACCATACCACTGAAGCATAGCTGATTATTGGTCTGATCATAGAGGTAGATATGTCTTATACATAGTCTCAAATTTCAAATTTTGAGATTAAGCCAAATTACTGAATTTCACTTTGAGCAAACAGAGCGAGCTATAAGGACTAATTGTCAGTAAGGTGTCATACAATTTTTCAAGGATTTACTGTGTTATAAGATTTGTATTAATATATATAATCTTCTAAAATACCGTTCTCCATTTTTGAAAACCAATTTCAGCTAGAGAATGAACGATTTATTAGAAAAAAGCGGTGGACTGTCTAAATGTTTATTATTTTTAACTTCCTAAACTCGTACTACTTTTGACTCACAAAAAAAAACAATAATTATTTGTGTTACATTTTTAATTTAGGTGCGTACTACATATGAGCCATATAATGGAGCGTCAAAATCGTTTTCTAACATTTTTTCATTAGTGGTGCTCATATAAAAAAAATTAGCAATAAAATCCAAAGAACTCTGTAATTTCATTTCATGCTCCGAGCTTAAGTTCTAATACAAATTACTACATTAATATTATCATTTGGGGGAGTCCGAAGTCGCGCCTCCTAAATGTTTAAAGAAATCATATCAAATGAGAAGTGTGAATCAAACTCGCAAGCCAAAATTGAATTTCCGGATTATCCATGTTAGACACAAAAATCAAAATTATTTTAGTTTCTTTATTTAAAGCGTACTGTAAACAGGTATAAATAATATATCTAATACAACAAAGCTATTGCAACTTTGAGTTAAAGAACACGGCTTAAACAAGTGTAAAAAATACACAAAAATAGATTTCTAAAATAATTTTCCAAATTCGACGATCTGCAAGTATACAATTCCAATTCGAAGATTTTTAATTTTCTCAAAACAATTATGCTTCGCCCTTATGAGCATTGCCATTTTTGAAAAGAGTCAGCTTTTTGACTCACATATGTATGTACATACTTATGTAATTTGTAAATTTTTTTGCATCCATATGTTTGCTCCATAGCTATGTGAGTTCACATATTTGCAAACCGACTGACCTCTTACAGAAACTGGGGTCATGGCTACATCGACAATGCACTGTTTCACATTTTCTTTGCTATAAATGCCCATTTCTCATATGCATATCGTATGCAAACGCTCTAGGCAAACTCTTTCTTTGTCCGCCTTCCAATGGAATAACCGCAGTTTACTAGTGCTCCACCCAGTTTACCTCCAACCCATAGGCAAATCTTTGGACTAGGTTCACCACTCGCGCTTATATTTGCGCACCAAAGCCTTTTCTATTTATTCACTTGTCAACAGCAGTCAGCTTCGTACGATGTCTTCCTTGTATGAATTTCTTCCTTCCTCCATTCGTTTTTAGCTTCCACATGTTATCCTACTTTTTGTTTGTTCATACGCCTTTTGGCCTGTATTTGCATTTGCAAGCTCTTTGCCTGACATAATTTTACTAAGTCCTTGTCGCTTGCCGCCTTCCACTCGTAGCATCTCACCGCCGGAATTTTGGTAACACTTTTACTTTTATTCAACGTACAAATAAGATTACGTATACGCAATGCCGTACCTGCTGTTGGTTGTTGGCGCTGTCACTTTGGTATTTTGTTACAGCCGGCATAGTAACAGTATGCTTTACGAGACCTTATAACTAATTCATTTGTCCTAACCTTATGAATATTCAGTGCAGGGCATCCTTAGCACCACCACCTCCTGAAACATGCATTTTGCTTGGTACACAAATTTTTCGCAGCGCACTTGAAAATCGCAGATGTATGTATTTTCTTGTCAACTTATACTTCAAAATTGTTTTGTTGAATTTATTTACATTCTCTACTATCTCGTTACTGTTGCATTACGCTATTTCTGGCTTTTTGTAACGTGTCATTATATGAATACTATAAAAAAGCATTATTTTTATTCATCCTGCTATGTACCTAACGAAATTTTTTTTTGTATTAATTTGAGGCTCATGTTCAGATGAAAGCTAGCTTCCTTTTTCGCTTATTTCTTCAGTCAGCATTATTAAATTATCGTCTTAATTAAATTCATTAAAAGTGTTGGCGTGTTCGCTTGTAAATATTGCAGACAACTTACTTAAGTTTGTATACACTTAGTCTTGCCATCAACCAATAAGTATATTGCAAGCAGCATTACTATACATTTGTACATACATACATATATGTACGCATGATATATTCTCATTTTTACAAAATATTTAAGGTGCGTAGTATTTCTTTCGTCCGTTTATTAGAAAATAATTTTAAAATTATCATCTTTCGATAACATTAAAATATAAATCGTTTGTTTTTATATAAACGTTCATGTGATTTCTGATTTCATTCGTCGTGCAAATATAAAACAAAACTCTTTTGTTATTCAATGCATCATCTTAAATCATATCTAAGGATGAAAATAGCCCATATAAGAGAGAAATATTGAGTGGAAAAATTCACGAAAAATGTGCGTAGATCAACTTCACCATAACAACCGCTACATCAGACATAGCAATTGAGATATGTAAATACAAAATATTCAACTTGGACGTTCTCATATTCACCTGATATGAAGTCGAACTATCCTTGGTATCGCCATGGTTCGAAGTTTTGTCACTCTATGTTAGTAAGCGTCTTCTCTTTCGCTTTCTTCAAAATTTGCTAAAAATTTTATTTTTATTTAACCATATAAAATTAATCAACAAACTGGTAACAAATTCTAATCTAACTGAAGACAAACTTATTTAACTTGATTACAATTTTTTTTTCATCTAATGATTGAAATAATAGCAAATTGCCAACTTGGCTTCTGTAAGGGCAAATCGACCATTACAAATTTACTTGAATTTACCACCCATGTTTCAAATGGGTTTAGGGAATGCATTGATACTGATGTTATATATACCGATTTTAGTAAAGCATTTGACAAAGTATGTCACTCTTTACTCATCCGTAAACTAGATCTGCTTGGTTTTCAACCTGGTATCCTCTGTTGGATGTCTTCTTATCTCTCCGGTAGGACGCAAAAGGTAGTTTTTAAAAATTTTCATTCTGGGATCATCGATGTTTCCTCGGGAGTTCCTCAGGGCAGCCACCTCGGACCGATTCTGTTCCTGCTATTCATAAACGACATTTCTACAGTAGTAAAGTATTCTAAAATATTGATGTACGCGGATGATGTTAAACTTTTTAAGACTTATGCCTCGGCTGAAGAAAGATCCTTGCTACAGCAAGATTTGGACAGCATAGTCAATTGGTGCAGCATTAATTATATGCCGCTTAACCTTAACAAATGTAACTTCATGTGCTTTTCTCGACGAACCATTCAGCCGGCCTCCTACAAAATAAATAACTACGTCCTAGAACATGTAAACAGTTTTGTTGACCTGGGTGTTGGTATGGATTGTAAACTCAATTTTAATTTTCATATTAGTTCCACAGTTAATAAAGCAAGGGGTGTACTGGCTTTTGTAAAGCGTTGGTCAAAGGAATTCCGCGACCCGTATATAACTAAAACACTTTTTACTTCATTAGTAAGACCAATACTGGAGTATGGTTCCATAGTTTGGAATCCTCGTTATCAGGTCCATTCAGACCAACTACAGTCAATACAAAAACAATTCTTACTTTTTGCTTTGAGAAATCTTCGATGGGATTCGCCATACAATCTTCCCCCTTACACTAGTCGTTTAAAACTTATTAATCTTCCTACTCTTTCGAGTCGCAGAGAAATGTTAGGTATAATATTTCTGGTAAAATTAGTCAATGGATGGATCTCAAGTCCATTTCTTCTAGAGCAAATTAATTTTAATGTACCCTCCCGTGCAACGAGAAACTTTAAACCACTTTTCTTGAAACTATGCAGAACTAACTTTGAGTTGAATGAACCGTTTCGGGGTTTATGCCAAGTCTTTAACAATCATTCCAGCACCTTTGATGTATCGGACTCACTTTTTATAATTAAAAGAACTATTCTATCCTCTCTTAATAACAGCTAACGATCCAATTTTCTTACTTTGCATTTCTCTAACTTTGTATTCGGCTGATGAATTCTTATTCTGTAGCTGAGCAGCTTGGGATCTCGACGCTTAACAAACTTTCTTCTGTCACGACTCGGCACCTAAGATTTGTATATTTAAAAAACATCCGTACGTTATGCGGATTGAGCCCCTCGTGCCGGTTGGGCGGGAAAGTGGGTTTCCGTTGGGTTATAATAAAAAAAATAACAAACTTTCATTGTTCTAAAGTCTCTTAAACGTATTTCCGAGCATTCTGGGTTTTTTAACGCGTTCTTAAAAATACATTAATTTGTTATCCTTCTTATATAGAAAGTCCAAAGTTTAACCCGCACAATGAGCTTTTCAGTTTGACTGAAATAAAACCACGAGCACACACAAAGGTATTTCCTAGTACATGCAAAAATAGTTGTCTTGGTTTAAGCCATCACTAATCTGCTGCTGCACTGTTATTGTTGCACAAGTTTTCACCCATCGTCGACTTATACTTGCCAGCGAATTTGAACAGGTGCAAAATAACATAGTTGTCAGCCTGAAATTACTGCTAAGCACAAAATTCTAAGCCAGCCTGCAACTGATTACACTCGTAGCAAGCTCCGAGCGAGAGGGCTGAAGCACATAACTCTTTTCATTTTGGCATATGGCTGCATTTGCTTAGCATTTTGCACACACATTTCGATGAAAATACGTTGACAATGAAGTTAGCTTAAACTATTTATTGCAATATCCACCCGCAATATACTTAACTGAGAGCCGTACTCAAGAAGCGTCAAGTTGTTGCAGAATTTTCGCAAATACTTTGTGATAAAATGACAAAGTAAATACTTTCGGCAAACTGTTTGTAAGTTATGAACGTGCATAAGTTATGCGCCTGCAGGTGAAAATCCATAGTTGCAGTTTGCAAGTAATTTTCACGGAATGGATTTGGCGGAGAAAGCGAAGTGAAGTTTGAAATAGTATAAGCTGGTGAAATATAAAAGCTAATTTAGCTTACATTTGCAAGGATTACGTTTAATAAAAGCCTGAAGGCAAGGCTAAGAATTGGGAATGTGCATACATGACAAGAATTCTAAACAAGTGGATAAATGCATAGGTTTTTATGTAGACTTTGGCAACTAAAGAAATGAGTTTCGCTTAACCCAGCTACAGTTGGGACAAACCTAAATGAATACGTACAGCTGTTAAGTCGAAACACAGGTGCTGGAACTAAATGTGTATGAATAAAAGAGCACACGTGTACGAAAAAAATACCCGGTAGAATGCGAGAAAGTGGACTTCGATTATAAAAATCATAATAGTTTGGCGTTTCTCCTACCATTTGGGGTGTGCGTCTTTATTTTATACCACAAATGGATGGCCCTACAGTTTTGTGCCGATCCCGAACGGCAGATATATTTTATGAAAAGCTTTGTCAGGGCAGAAATACCCTCGGCGGTTTCCCATTGCCTGTCGAAGAGCGACCGCTTTTAGAATAAAATTTTCTATGATTAAGATTTTACTTGCCCTGATTGAGATTCGAACCAAGAACTCAGCGGCATATCGAGTAAGCGCACACACCGCTACCCACTGGACCACAGCGGCCACAATATTAATAAATAATAAGGAAGATGGAATAAACACAACAACCCACTCGGCTAGCGTAGCACAACATGTAGCGTGTTAGCTCTGCAACTCCGAGCTCCCAGGTTCAAAGCATGGGAAAAGTGGTTATGGAAATAAATTTAATTCATTTAATTAAAAGAAGTCTGAGGAAATGTGGTGATTTCCGAAATAGTACTATAACTTCTACCATTTAAGAACTGTTGTTGTTTCTCCAAATAAAATCTGCATTAAACTGGCGTCGAGCTCAATAAATTTGTCAATTATTAATAAATAATAATTTTAGAAAAATTTAATTATATTCTAATTGTTTCTGTTAGAGACTGAACTGTTTTTATAATGAAAATTTGTGGAAACTCAAATGGAGGAAAAAATATATTCTGTATATTTTTTTCTAAAACCATAAATATGAAAGCGAGGCCGCCAAAAGTGAACTTATAATTTTACATCTTATTTATTATTTCTATACTAAATTATGTGAGCACTAAAGCAGCCAAGTCGCCCGCCAAAACATATGGATAAACCCATATAATTGTAAACATTTGGTTTATTCTCAAACTAAAAAGTTATTTTCAAAAATTTTGGAACTACGAAAGTCAAATAAAAAAAAAAGTTTTTCAAGCGAAGGGTTCCAATCTATTTGAGCTTAGGATGTAATATGTTAGTTAACAAAAGAACATTTGAAGTGTGTATCAATAAAAAGAAAAGCTACGAAGTAAAATAAATACAAAGTTAGAGAAATAATACCTAATTTATAATTCATTAAATTGTGAAAATCTTAAAAGGAGTTTTTATATAAATGCAATACGGAGAACCTATTGGACTGTTTTTTTTCATTTTCCAAATTTTTATTTTTAAAATTTCGTCTTCAATCATAGGAGGGTGAATGTTCAAAAATGTTCTTATATTTTTCAAAGTTCTACACAAGGCAGATCTAACAGGTGACCTCAATAGAAAAATTGCTACCCTGCTACATTTTTTATGCACCTTTATTAGGTAACTTCGGGTACGGATAATTATTGAAAGTTTTCGAAAACTATCAGCTTTTACCGTTCGCGTACGCCAAAAACTAACAAAGTAGGGGAAATAGAGAGAGCAAAGAGGCATTTCATTTTGAGGGGAAGCTGTTGGTTTCTGCTGGAAAAATGTTTGGCAGCAGAAATTTGCAAACAAAAAAACAGCTGATTAAAAACAGATGATTGCAATTTAGATAAATTAAAAGTTTTTGTTTAAGAAATTTCAAAGTGAAAATTATTAATTATGAGTGTTAAACATACAAGAAGTAAGTAATTGTTAATTTGGATAAGTTTCTTTTGTATACATTTTTGAAGAAAACACTAATGAAATTTTTTTCATTTTGCATATTTGAATGCTGACAAGAATTCAATCAGCTGTTCGTTAAACTTGCAATCTTCTGCAAATTTTACGTTCGCGTACTATTTTGGATATTTTTCTCTTTTTAGAGAACAGAAGAGATTTCTCCGGAATTTTGCTGTTGGATATTTTCTGTTGGAGATTGTAAACGAACGTACCTATTGTCAATACCAACCCATTTATAGCTCGCGAAATGATCTATGGACACCTCATTGTTTCCTTGAACTTGATGTCACAAGCCGTCTGCCTAAGAATCCTTTGGCGTGGCTCTTGTGGCACTTTTTATATAGAAACTCCGCCATTTACTAGTTGTTTCTTGCTGTTCCACAACGCAAACATACAAAATATTCAGGCATTTAATGACAAAAATGCACAATATATGTACATATGTATTTGTTCACTACAAAGCACGAATCAGATGTAAACAATTTTTCTTCTGTTTTTATCGAATGAAAACAAAATTTGACAATTAAGATAAATGAAAACAAGTAAGGAAAGCTAAATTCGAGCGAAACCGAATTTTATATACCCTAGCGATGTATTTTTGTATGGGCGGTTAAGTTATTGTAACCACGTAGCCAAGGCTTGGTACATTTGTTCATTATTTCTAACCGTCATAAATCAATAAAAAAAAGTTTATACAATGGCATAACACTTACTTCAATAACTGGATGTGGTGACATAGTCAAACAATAAAAACAAGCTTTTGCAATACTTACATACATACCTACATACTTACCAAAAACATACATTCACATTTAACTTTTTATTTTCTTCTTCGTACAGTTATTTTTGTGTCACTGTCGCCAGGCTAATAGCCACGTCAGTCTCGTTACCTTGACGCTTGTGCATACACGCACACATATGTATGTATGCAGATAAATAGTACATGCATTTTCATAGTATTTTATTTCGTTCTTTTTTTACGCACTTACATATATCTATGTAAAAACACGGACGCATACATTACATTTATTTTAAGCTTTCCGTTTATTTTTAGATATTTGTGCATAAGCGTTTTATTTCGATGAAAAAGAACTAAAGTGACATATTATGACTTTCTCATTTAATGCAAAATGTAAAGGAGGGATTGTGCCCTCGTGATTTTCACCGGCAAATCTAATAAAATGAAGTTGAATGTCTATTATGTAAAGTAAAACAAGTAAAAAAAAGCTGTCTTCGGCTATGCCGAAGGCTTCATACTGTTCAAGAATGGAAGAAATGTATAAAAGCCATATTAATTGGATATTAATGATTTTGACTGCTACATATATATACATACATATAGTCTCAATAATAATTAATATTTGTTCAAAATTTCAACTGTCTCGCTGATTAAATGAAGGATCTATGGCCAAAAACGCAATATCTGAACTATCAGTTGTATGACAGCTATGTTATATTTAAATAATCACTGCTAAAATAGTTCTCATAATAACTATTATTTGTGCAAAATTTCAAGACTTTAGCTGCTTAAATGGAGGTGTTTTCGTGCTAAATGTAATATATCTGAACAAACAGTTGTATGAGAGCTACGATTTTCGCTGCTTCTATAGAGCTTAGGATAGGGGACCTTCTTGAAAAATTTCAAACCTCTGGCTGCATAAATGAAGGAGTTATGAAGCAAAATATAATATCTGAACAATCGGCTCCTATATACGTCATAGTCTTTCGATCTGGCCGGTTCCGGTGCAAAAACTGCTAGACCCTCAGTTTGCGTTCAAACAGACAGATATGACTAAATCGACTCAGCTCGCCACCCTGATCATATCGGTATACTTTTTGTATACCATATCCATATAATATACCATATCCATGAAGTACATATAGTATGTTTGGTAGATACTAAACAAGTGAATTTTTGCAGCATTGTTTCGCTAGAGTCACTTTACGACTTTATATTCTCTACATTCCTAAGGGCGATAAAGGCCGGCTAACCTTTCGATATTTGTGAAATTTCGTGCACGAAAGTCATGCCGTCGAGCGCTTTGTTTGGCTTCCTTTCAACTGCATGTCTCATCGTCATTGTTTCCTCTTCTCCTTCTCATGTAATGGCTGCATTGAATTTCGTGAGCACTCACTGAACTGTTGAACCGAAGGTGTGAAATGTTCACTTTGCTGGGAATTTAATTAAGTTCGGCGAACGTATCGCGTGACATAAAAAAGCAAATAGGTGTTAATTTTTTTTTTCTGTGTTATATACCTAAACATATGTATGTATACATATAAACCTATATCACAAGAATTACAAGCATAGCTAAGGTATGTGTGCACTATATTTTGTTATCAAATTGTTTGCTAATTTTTCTTCCGCATGCAATGTCAATATATTATTTCACTTACTCGTAAATGACAACCATTGAGAGAGCATGAGCACATTTTAGACTACTTAATTTATTTTCTTTTTTTTCTCGTGAGTTCGAAAGTAACTTAGTCTGCTTTTACATTATTCAACTATTGCTTTCAATTCTGCTCCGACTTAGAAGACAGGGGGTGAGAAGCAAAGGGACGAGTATACATGCGTCCGTACCGTCAATTGCTTTCAAGTTTCGTTGTTTGCTTTTGACATCTTCTCTTTTTCCCTCAAATATGTTGTTGTGAGAAAACAGAAAACGCAAAAGTTGAATTCAATTCAGTTGAAGCGTGTAAAAGCAAACAGAATACACAAAAGGGAATGAGCAAGAATTGCTTTCAACGAATTGAATAATGGAAATCGGGACTTAGAGGCGACCAGATGTGAACGATAGAATACAAGATTGCGCCTTCCCGACGAAAAATAATGTGAAGCAAAATATGTGCAACGTCACGAGTATGAATTTTTATATACCCGGCGCACGCTTTCAGCTAAATTTTTAAATTAACAAGGTATAATCTAACATGTGTGCCAAGTTTAGACGAAATCGATAAAGTAGTGCCAAACATATACATATGATCTCATATAGTCGGATTTCTGGCTGCAATACAACACCACATACTAAACTCAAGATATTTCCCTTCAACATTTATTGAAATGTCAGATTTTTAGTGTTTTCGAAAATTACCGTTATATGACAGGTGGGCGTGGTTATGGTCAGATTTTGATAAATACCGCTTAAATAGGCATAGTGTAATACGTGTACCAAATTTGAACAAAATCGGGTGGGTGGTTCCAGAGATATACATATGAATTCATAAGTGGGCGGGGCCACACCCCCTGTAAAAAATTTTGATTCAGTCGGATTTCTTGCTCGAATACAACAGCATATACCAAATTTAAGCAAATTAGCTTTAATAGCTACTGAAATATAGCAATTTTTGCATTTTTGACAATTGTGGTTATGTTCAGATTTTGATAATTTTCCAAATATCGCTTAAATTGGCATATTATAATATGTGTACCAAATTTGAACAAAATCGGGTGGGTGGTTCCAGAGATATACATATGAACTCATAAGTGGGCGGGGCCACACCCCCTGTAGAAAATTTTGTATCTACAGTCGGATTTCCTGCTCGAATATAACATTACATACCAAATTAGAGAATATTAGCTTACATAGCTACTGAAAGAATTATGTATAGAAATTCTTGCATTTTCGACAATTGCCGTTATATGGGAAGTGGGCGTGGTTATTGTCGGATTTTGCCCATTTTCAATACCAACCTGCTCTGGGTCGAAGACAATATACCTACCTTTCATTGAGATATCTCCATTTTTACTCAAGTTATCGTCTGCACGGACGGACGGACGGAAGGACGGACAGACAGACATCGCTAAATCGACTTTTTTTCATTCTGAGCATTTTGGTATTGTAATCGTTGACCGTGGACTAGCAAATTTAAATTGGGTTCGCAGACAAGCACCAGGTCGCCATTTCTCAGCGGTTTTGTCCTTTGGCACCATTTGACACGCCGTGTCAATGTCGGCAAGTACTCTGCTATCCAGCGTTTCCAAAAATGGTCGCGAAGCTGGCGAGCGATGCGCCACTGATGGCGAATGGCATATGTATTCGCTATGTCTTCATTAGCAGCTGGCGTGTGCGCGGTGTTAGCTGATCCCAGCAAGAAGTCGTTTGGCGCAACGGTTGTTGTTGGTCTACGCTGATCGGTAGGTGTGTGAGCGGACGGGAGTTTACAACATTTTCCGCTTCGATTAAGAAACAGTTCAGGGTATGTTCCTTTGGTGCCACCTCTTTGAGCGTTTGGCGCAGAATGCGCTTAACGCACTGGACCATACCTCGTCGAACCGGTTTGCTTCGTTGTTAACGCCTATGAAATTCTTCCCGTTATCAGATCTAAATCGCGCAGGCAAACCGCGACGATTGATGAAATTTCTGATAGCAATTATACAGGCATCGGTGCTGAGGTCATGTGCTATTTCCAGGTGAACCGCCCGTATAGTGAGACACATAAAAAGTGCAACCCAGCGCTTCTCCGTGCTTTTTCGCACGGTCACATTTAATGGACCGAATTAGTCCAGGCCTGTATACGTGAATGGCCTCACGTCTACGGGAAGAGGTCCCATCAGTGGCGGCACAGGAGCTGTTTTTCGTAGGCGGCAAACACGACAATTGGCGATGATAGTTCGAAGGAGGCTTCTCAAGCGCGGTATCCAGTAGATACGTCGAATCGAGCAAATTGTAGCTTCTGTGTTTTGGTGTGCCATAAGTACGTGATGATGTGCAATAACTAGCTTCGAGAAGGCGTGAGTCGACGGCAATATTATTGGATGTCGTATGTCCATTGCGTCCACAAACGCGTAAGACACCTTCGTCATCGATGTATGGCGAGAGTTGCAACAACGGACTTTTGCGGGATATTTCTCGTCCGCTGCGAAGTTGCTCGATTTCTGTACCAAAGGCTTCATACTGCGCAGTCCATACGGCTTTAATACCTCAATTCGGCGGCGGCATAAGTTGACAAATAAAATAACCCGGGCTGTGGTTCTTACCAACCTGTTGAGTGACGAAAATCAATTAAATTGTATGAAAGAGCAACTTACAGTGTTAAGAGAATATTGTTGACGGAGCTCATCATCAGGCTCTCCGCGTTCAACATCAGCAACCTCTTCCGAGGGCCAGGTAGTTTCGTCATTGCGTAAAAAAGGCGGGCCAAACGTCTAGTGGGCGGTTGGGCCAAATGTGATTTTGGAATTGATGGCGTGTACCCTCATCGGCGACGTTTTCTGATGTGGGTATCCACCTCCAATTACATACGTCCGTGGCGGCCAATATTTCGGCAACCCTGTGTTGTACAAATGGCTTATATCGACGATGCTTGCTTCGAAGCCATTTTAGGACGGTCTTTGAGTCGCTCCACAGGAAGCACTCGTCGATATGTACATCATGCTCTTCACGTACGGTCTGCAGCAGGCGCGTCCCCAAAACCGCTGCTTGTAGTTCGAGTATTGGTACAGTTAGTGGCTTTAGTGGGGCGCACTTGGATTTTGCACAAATGAGAGTAACCTCCAGTTCGTCACGGCAGTTCTGTGCCCTCCAATAAGCAACGGCAGCAAACGCATTTTCACTCGCGTCCGCGAAGACATGGAGCTGCAACTTTTCTGGTTTACCATTTCGAAAATAAAACCTGGGCACGGCAAAGTCGATCGAGTTCGGCAATTGTTTTCGCCACTTCTCCCAGATTTCGGCGATGTCGTCTGACAATGGCTCGTCCCAGCTGGCCTCATGTCTCCACACCTCTCTCATTATGAGCTTAGCACCTATGACGAAATGTGCCAGAACCCTAAGTGGATCGAATATGGACATGACCACACTGAGCAGCTCTCTTTTTGTGGGACGCCTCAAGCCTTGCAGCACGCCTTCACTTACGTTGTGAAACTTTAGATTGAAGTGAAAGCAATCTTTGACGGGATGCCAATGCAGGCCAAGTACTCTTTCTCCGATTGCATTTCCTTTATTAGTCAGGACCTTGGATATCTCAACGCCATCCAATGCAAAACCCACTTCTGAGGAGTTGGATACGAAGTTGCGCATTTCAAAACCAGCTTTTTGATGTATATATTTTACTCGCGTAGCGACCGCGATTGCTTCCTTTGGCGTGTCAAAGCTTTCTACGAAATCGTCGACGCAGTGATAGTCTACGATGGCTTTTATGGCGCCGGCTGTGATGAAATCGTCGTTACTGCACTGCAAAGCGTTTTCCTTTTTAACGTAATGGGCTGCGCAAGGCGAGCAAGCAGCACCAAATGTCATGACGCACATTTCGTACGTCTCAGGTTTGTCTTTAGCGTTTCCATCTCGCCACAAGAATCGTTGGGCGCAGCGGTCTTCTGGACGAATGAGCACCTGGTGAAACATCTCCCTGTTGTCGCCGCATACACCTACTTCTCCTTGGCGAAAGTGGAGAATGATGGACGGTAGCGGTCTATATTCCTGCGGACCCTTGAGAAGATTACGGTTCAACGAGACACCATGGACCTCGGCGGCAGCATCGAACACAATGCGTAGTTTGGCGGGCTTATTGGGGTTGACAACCGCAAAGTGTGGTAGATACCAAGTTCTTGAAGAAATCGTAGCCGCTTCAGACGGAGTGAGCTTACGCGCGTAACCTTTCTGAAGGTAAGAGTTTATAATCTTCTTATAGTTGGAGGCAAAGGTTATGTCACGACACATACGCTTCTCGACGTTCACCAATCTTCTGAGCGCCATACCGTTGCTATCGGGTAACTGAACATCATCTCGATTCCACAAGAGGCCGGTCTGAAACCTTGTTCCAACACGAACAGTCGTGGACTTCAGAATGGCTCGTGCGCGGACCTTATCTTCGCTTTCAGCTGGTGGTGCGGCTCTTACACCAAAACTTTCGATTTCAAAGAAGTCAGAAACCATGACATGAAGTGTCTGGTCAAGACAACCTTTAACAAAAAGGCACGTAGAAGGCGTAGGTAGATCCTTGCTAGTTGGACCGAACACTACCCACCCCAGTTCTGTATTGGCCGCAAACGGTCCATTCTTCCGCATTACGATGGTAGTGGATGCTAAGCCCAACTGGCAATTGTCTATTCCTATGAGAAGTTTAGGTATAATGCCAGCGTGTGGCTGCACCGGCAATCTTTGCACAAGCTTTTCATCTTATAATAATAATAATAATCCCAACGGTTTTATCCCTCCATACCCGCCCGACCGACGCGAGGGGCGCATCCGCATGACGCACGGATATATAAAAAAAAAAAAATTTTGTTTTTTTTTCATATATGTTGCGCCGAGTCATGAAAGGCAGAGGTTTGTTAAGTGTCGAGATCTAAAACTGTTCAGCTACAGAACAAATGCTCATCAGCTGATCGAATAGTAATATATGTATATGTATGTATGTATTAATTATTGAGAGAATTGAGTATAGTTTTCTTTATGTAAAAAAGTGAGTCTGAAATATCAAAAGAACCGGAGTGAGTGTTAAAATCCTGACACAAACTACGGAGTGGCTCATTTAACTCAAAATTGCTTTTACATGGCTTCAGAAAGAGAGGCCGGAAATTTCTTGAAATTCTGGAGGAAACGTTTAGTTTTATTTCGCTAAGAAGAGATGGGCTAGAGATCAAGCTTGTCAGTAACTTGACCAAAAATACAATGCCTAGCATTTCTCTGCGACTAGCAAGTGTAGGAAGATTAATGAGTTTTAAACGACTTATATATGGCGGCAGGTTGTACTGAGAATCCCAACGAAAATTCCTTAAAGCAAAAAGTAGAAATTGTTTTTGAATTGACTATATTCTGTCGGAATGAACTTGATAGCGCGGGTTCCAAACAACAGATCTTCTCACAGTAAATCGGAGTGACTAAGGCTTTGTGATGGCAATTGCAAATCCTTTACGCAATACACATTGTGCAGTTTATGGCGCTTCTCCATCCCGGCACCACTGATGGATAAGTCGACTAAGGTTGCTGGTTGTTGCATTGCATGCCCACCGAACCACTGGACATTCAGACGACTCGGTCGTCCGCGCAAATCAAGTTCCTCTACGAGAGCATCGTCGAGCATAGTGATGGACGAACCTTCATCGAGTAGCGCATAAGTGTGTAGGCGCCGTTGTTTCCCATACAGAGTGACTGGTAGTATGCGAAATAGTAGCTTGCTAACCGCTGCATTAGCGCTCAGCTTAAGACTGCTGCTCTTGAATCGCTGGATGGCTGTTGTGCACAATTCACTTGCTGCGGCAATGGATGTGGCAAAGTAGCAAGACTGGCGTTATTTGTAGATGATGACACTGATGACGGTTTGGCTTCGTGAAGTAACTGGTGATGAACTCGTTTACATCCATCGATGGCACACTCCTTCTTTTGTCTGCAGTTGCGTGTAATGTGACCAGTGTTTAAACATGCAAAACACATGCGTCGAGATTTAACTTCTGTCCACCTTCCGGGAACTGAAGTTTTGGCAAAGCACTTTGTGCTGGCCCTGGCATATTGGGCATTTCTGTATTTGCGGTATTTCGTCCACATGAAGGACTAAGCGACGTTTTGGTTCACGGGCGGCGACCTGACTTTCGTCACTTATTGTGCAAATAATGTTGGCGAGCTGGCTTAGCCACCCCTTAAATTGCAAAACTGAAGCCCGTGGCTGTATTGTGGCTGCATGCCTACCCCACTCGATGCGTCTGCTTATAGGTAGCTTGGATATAAGCTCATCTAGCAACGTTGGGTTCGACAGGTGATGATCTGCGTTGGCTGACCGCAAAAACTCGCAAATGTTTTTTACCTTAATGGCGTAAGGTATCAACTTGTTAAGGTTACTCTCGGAAATCGACTGGATTTCCTTCACATGTAGTAGCTGGCTACGTATTAACTGTTCCGGCCGCCCGTATATAAATTTAAGTTGGTCTATTATGCAGGTAACGTTATTAGGGTGGATTAATAACGACTTAACAGTCTCGCGAGCATCAACCTTCAAACACCTTTGCAGCCGTTGGTTGTTGTCGAAATTGCTATAACCATAAGCTGCCGTCGATTCATTAAACGCCGTGTAAAATACCGGCCAGTCTTCTGGGTTACCGCTGAAGTCTGGCAAATCCAACAACTTCCTCGGCATATAAAAATTAGGTTGCGAATATTGCGTACTACTGTTGTAATTACGGTTTGCACCAGATGTTGGCACATGAAAGTTTAATGTGTGCGATGGTAACGTTGAAAATGTATCATTCATATGAAACGCGCTGTACAAATTATTCGCGTTTGGCATGTTGCAAGTAGCCGTCTGATTCGTGGAATTGTATCGTATTTCAGCGCATGGCAGGCTTGCACTCGTATGTGCGTTTGTATGTAAAGATTCAAGCGAAGGCACTTGCGTCGACTGCGCTGGCGTTGGCTGTAACTGCGGCGGTGTTGGTTGCAGCTGCGGCGCCGCACACTGCGACTGCGCAACTACACTGCTGGCATATGTGACGGCAGAACTACCGTTACTATGTAGCGCTACCCTGAGGGCGTCATTTTGTAAATCCCTTTCTGTCAACTGTACCTGCGTGGCTTGCAGGTGGGCTTCTAACAGGGCCAATCGTTTCTCCATGGCATGAAGATCGAACGCTGGATGGAGGATGGATAATCTCGGGCGGCTTGGTCGGCGGCAATGTCCCTGGCTGACATAGTGGTTCCAACACACATTGACTTCTCGGCGATTGGTGCCAATGCGATCGAACCGTTGTTCATTTCGCTACGGCTGGTAGCAGGCAATTCCTCTAGAATGTTGAAACGGGGACTCCTACGAGGTGGAGTACGATGCATTTGTACTATAGCAGATTTATTTCCGATTTAAAATAATGCGCGGCGCGAAATTTATTAAATTTAATCAACTTTCAATCAAAAATTTTGAATTCAATTCAAAACAAGTAAAATAAAGATGTAATCGTTGACCGTGGACTAGCAAATTTAACGCATAGAAAATTAAACTCAAAATGTTCCTTTTAATAACGAAATCGTATCTATGGTTTATTTTACTTTCTTTTCTCCGATTGCTGGCCAACGAATGAATTCGTAGAATTCAAATTGCAAACGGAGTCGCAAGAAAGCAACGAACTAATACATGAACAAATATATAAGAAATTCAAATTGTACATAAGTAGTTATCTGTAAGGTTGATACATTAGCGAATAGGCAAACAAAGAAAAAGAATAATTAAGAATGTCAAAGAATGAATAAATGAGTTACAAGATAATAGGGTAAATGCGCGTGGTGCGGCAACTATAGGGCAAGCGGTGGTTCTGCGACAGGTATATATATGTCTATATCTATATTGATTCCGTTATGCTGTTACAAGCAACCGTTATGTGAACAAAGTTATAATACCCTTGTACACAAGTGCGCGGGTATAAAAATGTGAGGTTAGGTTCTGCTAAGATTTGTAAATTGTAAAGGTGTTTTTAAATTTTGGCAACATATTTATATTTAAATAACTTCATTTAAGCTCTGTCTTTAATTGAAGACCTTTAAAAAAACACTGCACATAATGTTTATTAACTTTATTTTAAATAAAATCACTTTATCATTGAATTTAAGCACAAACAATTGCATGCTTAAAAACATACAACAAACGTAACCGGGTTTGTGACGTATGAGAGAAAAGTAAAATTATGTGCACCCGAAAGAAATTATCAATGAACAAAATTGTAATCTTTTACAAAGAAATAATATTTTTTAAAGGTTAGGTGGAAGTGGCTGTCAGCGATCACGCTAGCACACCTACATAAAAGGTCACGCCCTTTGTGGTACAAGATATTTTTTTTTTACTTATTCCTTACTAGATATTGGCTAGCTCAGGGATGTTATTACCAAAACAAATGTTTTAATATATTTGTCTTCAACAAGTAGATTTGGATGTATGATTGTATGAGGATTGAAAATTTGTATTTTTAGTTTTGAAGAAAGGCTTCATGACAACAAAATCTTTGATTAAGAAACTATTGATATTAACTTATTTCCTGAAAAAGATGTATACTAAAAGAAAAAATTCGATACTCTGACGATGAAGATGCTAAATGAAATTGTTAATATTAAGAAGGGTAATGTTCCGGAATACTTAAGTAGTAATATTGTATATTATAGACTGCCGTTCTTTGCCACGGAAGACAGAAAAGCGTATTTTATAAAGAATTTAAAAGATTTAATGTAACTGATATGATTTAAATATATTTGAAAGAAAATTAAATTCATATTATCTTTCAACAGCAATCAGACAGTAGCGTTATAAGTTAAGGTACTATGTACATATAACTAGACAAAACTGAAATAAATAAATAAGATAAATAAATGTGTAAAAGTAAAAACTAATATTAGCTTTCTTCCGGAATACGCACCTCGCTGCGTCGATACTGTGGTCCCGGATCGAAAATTCGCGATGAGGATCCCAGGTAGAGAGGAATGGGCAAGAATTTTCTATACTCCACCTGGAAGGCTCCCGGTCAGTTTGTTTGTTCGGAATGTTTGAATACAAGTTGCTGGTTTAGGTTCCTACGGGATCTGGTTCAAAGCATGTTATGAAGCTTCAATACTTTAGCAATACTAGAAACTAAGTGCCCAGTCAAACTATGGCTGGCCGGGCAAACTATGGCTACACCAGAAACAGTTTTTTTTGCGAATAGGTTCCTTGGGGGTTATAACACTATTTGTTTTTTGGTTAGTTTTTAAAAAAAATAAAGTTCATATCACAGAAATGTTTTAAAGTTAAAGAAATTTTATAAAAATCGGCGAATTTTCGTAAAGTTTTGAAGTTTTTATTAAAAAAAATCCAAGTATGCACTTCAATAGCCCAATTAAATTAAGTATAAAAAGTGCAGACTTCAAATGACTCAAACAACGTCAGGATATTTGAAAATTTTTTTGAAATGACGACATGGACGTCAAATTGATGATTTTTGAAAATTTGGTACGATTTGAGATTTTACTCTGCATACACTGAAAACCAACATCCTCAACCACTATAGTCCCATTTCCTTTTCTGCAGCGTGTTAATAACCACATGCAGTTATATCCCAAATATTAGAGCAATTGCGCTGGGGGCAAGTGTGAAAGCAGAAACAACGAAAACTGTTTCGTTTCCTAGCTAACCAAAAGCATCCTAAAATACTATGTAATGAGCAGAAACCCTTCTTACTTCCTTCATACTCGATTTCCCTCTTGTTTGAATTTCATTTGAGAATTTGTTGGCTCTTTTTCGATGGTTAATAGGAGTCTCTTTAGAGTCATTATCGAACATTGCGTTATATTTTTGCTTGATGTTTTTTCACCCCCTTTTTAATATCATAAAAAACTTTTCTTTTATTTTTAACTCTCAATTTTGTTTTGTTTAAAACAGTTCTTTTACTAACATATAATGAGTTACAATTAAAAACTAATAACATAAATATACACATTTTTTTTTTTTAATTTACTTACTAACATAATTCATGATTTCATCCAGGGGCGGAGACAGAAAATAATTGGGGACAAATCATTTTAGATGAACTGTTACATACATTTAAATTTTTTAGCGTGTAAGGTTCTGAAATTTCGGCTCATGTTACGTTTGCATAAAACATTCCGAATTAAGACTCCTTTCGGATCCCTACTTAGGTAAGCTGTAAGTCGCGTTTTGACCACAACATATTTGGCACAAATTGTCTTCATGTAATTTGTTTAGAAAGTGGATGAGCGAGAGTTTCGAAAATAAAATTAAGTGTACATTACGACATGCCAATTAAATGAGAAGAATAATTTTTAAGAGAGGATTTATATTGTGCGTTTGTAATTTCGTAAAGAAATCGCAACGTCAACAACTAATATTTAAGCAGGAGTTTTTGCCCAATAGGGCGTACTGGAGTATATAAACAGGTCATGATCAAACTTTAAATGAATCTTTTAAAAACTTACCGTTGGAATACAATTGTAACGTATAAACCTACTTACATAGATATATCATTTTAGAAACATACTTGTAGTAATCAGTGTTGCAATTTGGTCATTTTCATGTGAAAAAATTAAAAAATTCAGCGGTAATTTTGCCATGAAAACTTAAACTTTAGAGCAAATTTAAAAAAAAAATTAAATTTTTTTAACCCAAATATGCTTGTTTTATTCACATTTTTTGCATAACTGTGCATTAAATTTGATGGTCCGTTTATTGTTGTGCCACAAAACATAACGGCCAACAAAGCGTGCCCGGATAATCTCCGTCTAAAGCAATTCTTATATTGGATTTTTTAAAGTAAGTGAAAAAAACTTGTGTTTAATATGTGTCAAAACAATCTGAAAAAGTTAATTAAATGTGATTTTACTGCATCGTACATACATATATGGTAGCGTAGACATATATTACATTCGGCATTTATCTGTAAAAAAGGAATAAAAAAGTAGCTTTCTTGCAAATTTTTAACATTAAATTACAAAATATCCGCTTTAGAAGAAAGTGATGAAGATGTTTCGAAATAATGTTACGACATCACTTTTGTGCTCTTTGATGACGCGTACAACTATTTAACTGACGAACATAGTGGAGACAAGGAAGACGTGAATTTCGATAACTTGCCACGCACATTATTAAATGCGGAGCCGGAGCTACCGCATTGCTTTTACTGATTCAGATAGTGAAGACGATGTTCCACTTGCGTTATTTCAACCGACGTAGAGGCGCAATAAAATGGATAAAGCACCACCTACACGAAAAAGATCCTTTTATAAAAACATCTGAATCAAGAATCGTGAACTCGTGAATTATTTGAAAATTTACTATTATTACTGATAATTCCAATGTCTATGCGACCAAACATAAAATATATCATCATATATATATATGATATCGTATTTATATGATATGATGTTCATCTAAACGTAAAATACAATGTGGAGTATCACACCTACAAATGAGTTTTTAGCAATAATATATCTTTGTTCACCTAAGTACGTAATATTTCGAAAAATAAACAACTTGAATTGAAGTACAGAAGATTACTAGTTTTTACTGATGTATGTGCCGAGCGTACTAAATGTAGTACGCCATAGAAACTAAAGTTAAATAAATTTATTTTAAACATTTCTTCGGTATTATTTTATTAGTATTAGGCCAACAGAAAAATAAACTAACATTTCTTCGGTATTGCATTTGACGCAGTTAGAAAGCTTACATTTACAAAAACTAAGAAGATTGTCGCAATAGTATATCCGTAAATTAAAGAACAGAAAAATAAAAAGTTAACTTTTATCAAATTGTGAACATCTAATATACACATTATTATTCCCTAGGGCAAATTTTTTCATAAACTAGCACAAAAATTAAATTCTATTAGATTTTTCGCGGTTTCTTAAAATCGTATATGAGGTATAAATTTCCCACAAAAAAAAATTTGTAGACACAATGAGTATGATTAGGTGAGTATCTATGCTGATAAATCTGAGGGCAATTGAAAAACACAGCGTATACAACCTCTGAATTATGAAACTATTTGTTTTCTTCATTTTCCTGCGACTTAACTTGTGGTACTTTTCACAGCTTAACAAAGCATATTTGAAAACTTTGAAACGTACTCGTGTTCTTGTCTCATTTGGTGGAACGCTTTTATATGTGGCTTGTGCGAATGAAGTGATGATACGTATTGTAGAGCATTCTTTTTAACTGCGGCACTTGGTACAGCCAGAGAAGTGCAAACTCCTGTATACATGGAAAATCCATTATGATCTTTGGTGATATATTCAAATACCCACCCCAATCCCATACATGTTCACATAACATACATACTCGTATTAGAGTACGTAAAATATTGTTTCAAGGCAAACGAGCTCCTCATTTAGCGAAACAACCTAAATTTTAATCTAAAATTGTTTTAATTTAATTTTATTTTTATAAATTATTATAATTACGCCAAGGTTTGATATCGGATGTGCGGCCAATTTGACAATTCTATACCAAGAGTGAGCACCTTTGTTTGGAAAATCAAAAACTTTTAACAGTACTGACTCATTAAGAACAATTTCATGAAAAAAATTAACGCAAAAACTTTTAAATTTGCACTTTATGAAAGTGCGAGCTATGCACGGAATTGAAAATCAAGAGAACTAAAAAAATAATAGTTTTTATTATTTTATTTTTAAATGCGCTAAAGGCCAATTTTTGTTGGAAAAATTAGAGAAAAATCAACAACACCAAAGCGGTAGAAGTTATAGTACTATTTCAGAAATCACCACATTTCCTCATCAGACTTATTTCTTCACGGCTTCCGCAAGAGTCGAACCCGCGCAACACTTAAGCCAGCGACTCAACAGGCTGAGCTAAGCTTACGCTGTGTGAGCTGTTGTTATTTTCTCTTTTTCCTTTACAACTCACTACTAAATTGGCCTTTAGCTTATTTAAAAATAAAATAATGAAATTAAACAGGTCGAAATATATATTTAGGAACTTTTAATTGTCAAATATTGTTTGCTAAACATCAGTACCGTATTTCGTGGTGGTTTTATCGATACTAAAATTTTGTAAAAAATTCTAAAAATGATGAAAAAATTATAAAATTCTGCTTATTAACTGCCATACCCGATTTCTAACGTTAATTTTATTATCTACTATAATTTTATAATTTTAATAGTTTGATAAATAATTATCAATTAAAATTGACATTTTTTTGAGCTTGAGGCCGGTTTTTTGAAAAATGTTATTGAATAGAACAACAATTTAGTTTCTCTTTTTTTCGGGATGACTATTACTAGTTACCAATATTTATATATAGTTGATATACGCTGCATCGTAAAATTCTAACCGCAACATATATTTGCAATTATTGACAATTTAATTTACTATTAATAATTTTTCCAATTTTTTCAAATCAATCACTTATTCGTTAGAGAAAAACCAAAGCCATATATGCATGTAAGTATATTGCTCATTCCTCTTGCGTTTTTGCTTTAAAAGTAACAGAAGCAAGCGGCCAACGCTTAGAAAGATTTACTATGCAATTGCTTCGATTAACATTACTTTAATTGGCTTGATTTTTCGTCCGTTTTATTAAGCATTAATTTTTCTTTCTCTTAAATTTGTATGTATGTATGTATATTGCTCATTCCTCTTGCGTTTTTGCTTTATAAGTAACAGAAGCAAGCGGCCAACGGTTAGAAAGATTTACTATGCAATTGCTTCGATTAACATTACTTTAATTGGCTTGATTATTTGGTCCGTTTTATTAAGCATTAATTTTTCTTTCTCTTAAATTTGAGTGTTAACAACAAACTTTATTCGGATTGAAAGCAAAATAAGCTCATCAATCTGATACATTATTTATGATACAGCAAAGTATTTACCTACTCATTTCTTAGCCTTTTTATACCTTCCATGGAAATCATATATAAAGTTTGGTCCGATGTTTGTAAGTACCAGAATGATAACAGTTAGACCCATCAAAAAGTATACCGATATTATCAGGATGATGAGCTGAGTCGATTTAGCCATGTCCGTCTGTTTGAACGCAAACTAGTCCCTCAGTTTTAGAGTCATCTAAATGAAATTTGGCAGTCACGTGCCTTTTTATGATCCGGAACCGGCCAGATCGGATGACTATAACGTTGGTTGTTCAGATATTATATTTTGCTTCATAACTCCTTCACTTAAGCAGCTAGAGGTTTTGGGAGGTTGAAAATTTTGCCAGAAAGTCCGCTATTATTAGCTCTATATAAGCAGTGAAAATCATGTAGATCATGTAGAAATATAACATATAGCTCCTATGCAACCGATTGTTCAGATATAGCATTTAGCACGAAACCCCCTCCATTTAGGTCTTGAAATTTTGCACAAAAAATAGTTATTATTTTTACTTTTTTTACTTGTTTCAGTTTCTATTGGGTAAATAGGCATGTAATTCTTTTTTATAATTGGTTTGTTGAAGTCATGATATTGTAACGATTTACCAGCTTATGATATTAGTAAATCATGACCCAGTTCTCCTAGTCATAAAATAGATTAAAGTAAAGTCAAAAGCAACTGTTGTGAGTATAAATGGTTTGTCAAATTCTGGATATTGTATAATCAGTTAGTTTATTAACTTTTATTTTAAATTATGGCATTTTTGCATTCTTTAGACCAAATAAAAAGATTCGGGTTTTTACCAATGAATTTAAACATTCAACGATTAGTACAAAAACTGGTATAGAACGTCTAAAATAATTACAAAATGCTATTAATCTTCTTGTTTCTTCTGAATTTGTTGGTCTTGGGTAATTGCGTACTATTTCTTAATTAAGAGGGTCGTTTTGGATTCCTTTAAATGTCCCAAATAATTATGCGACTTCCGATTTCAGGAATTGGCATTTACTTGCATTGCATTTAAGGTTGTAATGCTTCTGATTTTAAACCTGATGATGTCGTTATCAATCATTCCTTGTACCTGGGTTTATGTTTCTTATTGTTATGTTTGTGGATAGTTGGTTGATTTAAGTGGTGACAAGCAATTAGCAAAATCGTCATTATGATTCCACATCTCGTGCAACAAACAACCATTTGGCGGTAAATATGAATTTCAGTACATCGTACAGAGAGAGGCCACTGCACTCTGAAATACTCCTAAAGCGGATCATAGGACTCCCAGAAATGTCAGGTAATCCTGTACGATCCTGTACTACTCCATCTATGTCTGGCTTTCTAGTGGTGACTATCCGCAATTCTGCCCTTGAATTCCCTGAGCGAGGCGTCCCGCGTGGGACGTAATCTAGTTCATCCGCTGTTTCGTTTCCATAAATGTGCCTATGACCCAGTACCCTTGTCAATTTAATTTCTTATTCACAGCAAATCGAAGCCATCTCTCTTTTACTCATCTAACCGTTGAGAGTAGACAGAAGCAGAAGAGAGTGCCTGCATGACTACTTGGCTATCTGTTAAAACGTTCAACCGCGTTCCCGCATCTGCACTCAGCTTAATGTATGTACTTAACCGCCTCCTTTATTGCAAACGTTTCGGCTTGGAAAACGTGCATAGCCTAGTAGACGGAAGGATAGCTTTAGGTTATGTTATGCAATTGATAGATGTTATTTTGATATAATTTAAATATAAGTAATTTGAAAACGCAATTCTATTTATACTTTTTCGTTCATACATACTCTTTGGGAGCTCATACCAAACGAATAAGACTTAACTTAATTATTTATCGATAGATTTTATGGGTCTTATAAAATCAATTCCAGAATTCTAAATTCATTCATTTTTTGACAATTTTAATTTTAAAATAACCAACAAAAGTTTATGGAAAAAAGATAACAATAACGATATTCAAACACTCATATGGTTTTTATCTTCTGGCCTTGAAAAGTACTCACACGGTAATTTGGTCATTCGAAATTGGAAAGTGTGGTTGCAAAATTCAGAAACAAATAATTTTTACCACAAATATCTTTGTTGTGTTTATTATTGTAATAATTAAAAAATTTTCTTCTACTTATTATAGTTTTGCCAAATTTTATGGTTTAATACAAGTGCCTTTGATTTCCATTTAGCGAATTGAGGGCTGACAGCACTGTCATTTATTTGTATGTCTTATCGTTTTTGGAAGATGAATATCATGGCTTGGTTCTGCTGTTCATAAATTTTAATTTGTTACAATAGAGATAATCGTTGAACAATAATTGACGAGCGGTGAGATTATAACCCCCCATTCCACATTAGAATGGTCAGTAAACTTATGTACATATTTTAAATATATTTACTTTTTACGTTATATAGCTAAAAAAGTCAACATATATTTTTGGTATCTTTATTTATTTTAATATTAATATATTTATGGGTTTGTAAAGCTGAGATCACACGATTGGTCAAATATACCAATTTTTGACAAAATTTTTCTGTACAAATTTGTACAAAATAAATTTTGTGTACCGATACAATTTTCAGGGTTCACACGATTGGCGTACTTGAGCCAGAATTTTTCTGTACTGATTTGTACACTTCAATAATATGACAGATATATGTGCAACCCTGTCACATGGTTGGGCTTGTCATCTTAAATAAAGTAGATAGCTGATAAGCTTGGAATACATAATTACATATATTTGAACGTAATTTTATAATTTTTAAATATAATGATTTCTTCATCAAGAAAAAAGAAAATAGTGGCAATTATGTGTATTTGTGTACACCTAATTAATAAAAAGAAACAAATAAAAGAAAAACGAACATTGAAGAAGCGAAGTGTTTGGGTGCTGGATTGGCTTCAGAGGAGAAGTACTGACGGCGCGTATGCAAAAACTCTGCGCGAGTTTCGTGAAGTGTTTAAAAATTATCTTCGCATGAACGAAGCCACTTTTAATTATATTCTTGAATTAGTCTCTCCAAACATAAAAAAAGTGACACCAATATGCGCAAAGCAATACCAGCCAATGAACGTTTGGCGGTTACACTTCGCTTCCTTGCCTCTGGAGACAGCTTCAAAAGTTTATCTGTTGACTTTCGCATTGCGCCGAATACCATATCTATATTTGTGCCGGAGGTTTGCGATGCAATTTACAAAGCTTTGAAAAATGAATATTTAGAGGTAGCTATACATAATCACATGAAAAATATAAATTGATATCACATTACACATTTGCAAGGTTCCAAACAACGAACAGATGTGGATTGACATTGCCCAAAAATTTAGTGATAAATGGAATTTTCCCCATTGTATAGGTGCAGTTGACGGGAAACACATTGTGATGAAGGCTCCGCCGCGGTCTGGAAGTACCTTTTATAATTATAAAGGTACTAATAGTATTGTACTTATGGCCATTGCGGATGCGGACTACCGATTTATATATATTGATGTCGGGTGCAATGGCAGAGTTTCGGACGGCGGCGTTTTTGGAAAGTCCACATTTCAGAAGGCTTTGGACAATAACACACTGATATTGCCTTTACCACAACCATTACTAAATCGTGACCGTGATTGTCCATACTTGTTAGTGGCGGATGATGCATTTCGCATGCAAAAGCACATTTTAAAACCATACCCTGGTAAAAATTTAACTGCCGGTCAACGCATATTCAATTACCGATTGTCACGTGCTAGGCGCGTTGTCGAAAATGCATTTGGCATTATGGCAAAGCGGTTTCAAATTCTATATCGACCAATTCAACTGAATGAGCATAAAACGACCCAAACAACACTGGCCTGCTGTGCCTTGCATAATTTTTTAATAAAAAAAAATTATGATAAATCAAAATAAGTCCAAAATTTTAATCGAATTAAATTAAATTAAGTATTAATCCTAGGGTATTATTTCGAAACATATTAATCCTAAATAATACTCATTAATCCTGACAAAAATTAAATCCTAGTCGATTACTAATTCCAAATTTGGGGAGTTTATCTTAATTAATCAATTAAAATAACTTCAAAAATATTTTAATTCGATTATTAATCATTAATTGACAGCTCTGTATGAAACAAACTAAATACATAATAATAAAAATAAAAAAAAACATAATTTTGGCTTTATTTGAATTGATTGGTCACTGTGATTGGTCCTGCAGTGGCAGATAAAATTATCGGTACATTTGTCCATTTTTTGTATTTACTTGATTTGTGCAACAGTTCACATGATTGGTACAACAGAGCCGTATTTTATCGGTCTATCTGCACAAAAATTTTGTTAATTTGCCTTATGCCAAATATTTTCTGGCTGTCACACGATTTGTACATATAAATGACAAAAAATTGGTACATTTGACCAATCGTGTGATTTCAGCTTAATGCTTCACATTTTTTTGTGCATTTAGAGGATGTTCGAGCGTCAAACACTGCTGCAATACTGCAATCAAAGTCGTCCTTTTTTCCTAAGCTAAAGAATATGGAAAGGTCTGGTTTTCATAATTAAGGCTCGAACCGTATTTACACAAACTACATATGTTAGATAATTCAATTATTTATTGGTTAGAAATAAACGGCGCCTCTTATTCGGAGTATTGCAGCAGTGATTGCTGCTTGAACATCCCCTCATTTATCTCATACATGTATCTACGAGGGAGGTCTGAAAAGATTCCGACCTCAACGTGAAAATAGCAGCACTCGCCAATGAAAGCTAGTTAATATAGTTGTGCAATTTTTGACAGTCACTCACCAAAATTTTGTACGCGCAGTTTTTTGTTGAGAGTCGTTTGATTGAGTCCATGTGAGTGTTTTTGTGAAAATGGGGAAACAATTAGTATCGAGCTGTCATGAAAATTTGGTTTTGAAAGGCAATCCCCGGTGCAATCAAAGTTTAGTTGGACTCTGTTTATTAGAACTCTGTCCCATATTTTACCACAGTGAAATTTTGGGCAGCTGAATTTAAATGTATCCGTAGGAGATTGGTAGACGATGAATATTTGGGACGTCCGAAAAGTGCAACTACTGACTATAAGAGATGAGAGATGGCAGAACGTATTTATCATATATTAAATTAAGATTAAGGCATGATAAAGTTGGAGGTGCGTTGGTTTCCGCGTTTACTAACGTTAGACCAAAAATGCTGTCTCACACACGGTTTTAACTACTTGACCATTTACCTTACTCAGCAAATCTAGCCCCAATTGAAAGAGATTTTTGTCAAATGAGGTAACAATCAACTTCGTTTATGTTATTTTGTCGAGCACGGGTTAGAGAGATGGGAGCATCGCTGAGAGAAGTGTATATCCTTGTTTACTGTTGAAATGTGATGCCATTGTTGGCAATGGAGGACGATGCTTGTTATTTTTTATTAACCAGCTGGTTGCCGGCATCGCATTTTTCGATTCCTTTCTTTACATGCGTAAGTATGTAGATATGGAAGTATGTACATATTTTTAGGTACATTTTGTGTTTTCCATATAAATGAGAGCAACACTCATATTTATTCCAAAGCCACTGCTGTCAGCAACCAACGCCTTTGCTGACTTTCCCCTCAAGTTCAGACGAACTTAGGTATACACGAGTATTTACAAACAAACAAAAATGCAAAGGTCCAAGTGCGCGTTAATCTCGCTAGAGCAGCAAAAACTCATTTCATTATATTTTTTACAAACCGGTGCTGGTATTGCGGTTGCCGCGGCGTCCGGTCTATGTAACGGTGCCCGTTTCACAATTGATTTACTTTTAATATATTTTACTGAAGCGAAAGCAAAAATGGGTTTGCAGTTAGTTAAATTTTCTTTGGAAATTAAATTAAAGCTAAACTCACGATTATTTAATGCAACGTAATGTAACTTTTTGTAATGTTATATGCTCTTATGTAATGCAAATGTAGTTTAATTTAATAAAGTGTAATGCAATATAAAGGTTTTAAAACTAAAAAAAATTCGCTAGACTTCAAAGAGAAAATGATGATTCCGAAGATACGAAGAGTTAGTCTTGATTTAAGAAATTTAAAACTAAAAAAGAACGCAACTTTCTTTGCATTTAATTTACTATTTACATACTGGCCATGATATAATTTTTTTTATTTATTTATCACTTTTCCTTCATTTAAGGTCCATTCCTCATCTACAGTTTTTTTACAGTTTTTACAGTTTTTTACAGGATTTAGTCCAAAAAGCATTCCCGTACTCAAAAAAACTGTAACTGAGAGCGCAATTGAGAGAGTAACTGCGACTCTCTTCTTGTCCGAAGTTGCAGGATTTAGTCAGAAGTTTTTTTGCCTGTAAATATCCAAAAAGTGTCAAAATCAGCTGTTAGCAGTATTGTTGTGAAATCACAAAATAAAGAAAATTACAAAATTTTAAACATTTCAGTAAAAATGAAAGTGCTAAAGTAATAAATAAAATTGTAAGTTTTTGTGATAGTTTTGCTTGCGTTTAAGTGTTTTTATAACCATTTTTTGTATAAATATTCTAACATTCGCTTCTTAGGCTAAAAAAGTGGTTTTTTGCATTCCCGTACTTTTTTCTGTAATTCTCTATTAGAGAGCGTTTTTACCTTACTCTCTTGCATTTTGACACTTTTTAGGAACTTACAGGAAAAGTAAAGGAATGGACCTTTAATCTGTTCCAACAAGGAGAGAGAAATAAACAGCCGTGCTCCCAGTTTCACATTTCTATTCGACTATGTAATTTTAAAAATTTCCTGTGAATGTGAATTAGTGTGCTCCCAATTTCACACATATCGGTTTTCGTTGTGGAAATTCACAAACAGCTGTTGTTGAAATTGCCTTTTCGGATTCAACTATGTTTGCTTTTTTCATGATGGAGTAATGAAATGTGTTGTACGTTGTGACAGCGCCAGTTTGAACGCCCTTAGCTCAATGTTGTATTTTGGAAGTATTAGAGAAACGGGAATAAAAGAAGGCCGGTCTTAGGAAAAAGTACAAATGAGTGAAAATATTTACATAACATTTAACCACAACGATTGGAATACTATGAATTTTAAGGAAAGAAATACTATTTGATAACTGAAAAAGCATAAATATACAGGACCATGGAGTTCGTTTAGCCTTTATGGTATAATTATTATAATACAACATCTATAGGTTAACTTAAATATAAAATTAGCTTGTTCCAAAGACGAGCGGAGAAAACGAAAAATTGATAAGACGATCGAGTCGGGTGAAGGCGGGAGAGAAATGGGAGTTCTTCTAAGTAGTTATAAAATCCTTTGGAAGTAAAAAAAATTGAAAACATCAATACGCATTATTTTAAATCTACTTTATTTTATATAAATTTTATTGTAAAATTTTCATGCAAATGTAATTTTCAAGCATTTGTTTATTTATTTTAATTTTGTTGTTTACACGAATATTTATAGTTCTTAAGCTTTATATTTCATTGTAGAACAGAAACTTAAACCTTGGGATTAAAAAAAAGATTATTCCATAAATCGTTAACGCATACTTACAAGATTGTATTCCCAAATTCCTATGCTATTTATAATAACGAAAAATATGGAAGTTATTGTAAAATTAGTGTGCGCCCGCCTGTAGCTATGACACTACGAGTTTAAATTTCATCAACGTTTTTCTTGAAACGTTGTTTTTCAAATGATGAGAAAAATAAACACAGCATGTAATGCAATAATATTTATATCCCAACTAAAATCAAGTACCCCAAGTAGAAGCCTAACCAACCATCGACTACATAATTACAACGTTCATTCAAGTTTTCAAGAATCGATTAACTTTTACGTGTGAGTTTATTTATTGTTAGCTAAAATTGTCACGCCGTGTTTTTGCCATTAGCGGCACCTAAGCGCTTAGCAGTTTATTTGTGCCAGTAGTTAGTTCCGTTGACTGGTGGATTTGCACCCGACCGAGTGAAAAGTAAATTCGACTGCATAAGATTGCTTACTTTGCGGTGGATGGCCAGTGACAGTTAGAACAAATGAACCTGGTGCTCAGCTGCACTCCTACATGGATGAATGTACATATGTACATATGCACGCGAAATTGTATTGGTCTTTTTTGTGTGCAAATAAATACGAGTCTGGCAATTATGTAATTTTGTAGGTTTGTCCTTCGACATGGGCGCCCTAGTAAGCCAGCGTCGTCTCTGACTCTCTTAACTCACAAACACGAAAAAAGTATGCACCCGCAAGTACGTATGAAGATATGTATGTATGTTAGGCTGTAGCCTCTGAGCACTTGAATTAATGGAAAAATCCGTCGTTGAGCCATTTCTCGCTTTTGCAGTTTCCGTTTTATGGTCCGGTTTTTGCGCCAGCGAAACTTTCACCATTGCACTGTTTTACGATTTTATATGCGCAAGGATACCTGATAATCGTGTGTGTGTGTATATGTATTTATATGTTTTGCGCACAAAATCATTTAGTTCCTCAGATGCATGCTCACCTACATACGAGTACATTCAGAAATAGCAGGTATAGACATTTATTCTCGAGGCAGATTCTTTGATTTGCTTTTGTATTAGTGCGCCAATACATATGCACATATATATTCCCATATGTATGTATGTACACTCAGAAAAAAGCGTTTCCTTAAAACAAGATACCAGTTTCCTTAATTTAGAGTGGCAGTTTTTCCTTAATATTATGAAAACTTTGCTTCAGAAATTTTCACTTCCTCAAGACAAGTAAAAGCAAAATGTCAATTTCCCTAACGTCAGTAAAAAAATATCCTCCTCACAAGCTGATTTTCCCTAAGAACGAAGAAATGAATACTTAAATTAAGGAAATATGTTTTCCTTGGACTGATTAAAAGCGTTTACTTACATATATTAAGGAAACCATGTCTTTGGAGCCATTTCAAGGAAATTTTTCCTTGGAATAAGGTGTTTTCTCGTTGCGCCAAGGAATGTTTTTTCTGAATGTACATATGTACATATGTATATACGTACGAATACTTCGCTTCACTTTATGCCTCGATTCGTTTCCTGCGGTGTTGAAACGAAAGCGACAAATTTACGGTTTGAGCACGTGTTTCCTGATTTTGCTTTTCAAGCTTATTCAAGCATTTTGCCTCACAATTTGTTTATGAGTTTCAAATGGATATTTAATTACATCGGAATTAAGATGAATGTTTAAGCTAAGCTCGACTATGTAAAAATGTATATGCCGGAATAGCCTCACCAATTCCGTTGTTGTTTTCTATTGCCGGGACGGCCTCAGGAATTCCATTCACATGCTGCTTGTACGACATTATGATAATATTTTATTTAATTAAAAGAATTGTAACACGGACTGATTTGCGTAGTGAGTCCCTGAACACTCCGTTTATATTCACCCACCAAAAAGCATTGAATTGGCTGACGCAATTCAACCACCATTTCACCTACTCGTTACTTTTCATAATTCAGCAACATCCAAGCATTCAGGGCCACACTCGGTAGAGCCTTTTGCTCTCACCTCGCTCTCAGCTTTATTCGTTTAGTTACAGTTCAATGGCGTTAGAGAAACACTGCACTATATCTACGTCATTGTATGTACAGTTCGTACAGCTCATCGTTCCATCGTATGCGGAATTCGCCGTCGCAAAGACGCTAAGGTCCATAAATCTTTCGAAGAATCTTTCTCTTGAACACTCCCAGAGCCCTCTCATCTGATGTTGTCATCGTCCATGCTTCTGCGCCATACAATAGGACGGGCATGATGAGTGACTTATAGAGTATGGTTTATGTCCGCCGAGAGAGGACTTTACTGTGCAATTGCCTACTCAGTCCGAATAGCACTGGTTCCTAAGTAAACGAAGTCCTCTACTTTTTCAAAGTTATAACTGTCAACACTGATGTTAGATCCCAGTCGTGAAAGTGCCGACTGTCTATTTGATGACAGGATATACTACCATCGTCCTTCTCTTCCGTCGGGGCGTGTGCGCAAATTAGGGAGATGTTGAAGAACCTCACCCTGACGCGGATTGTGGCGAGACGTTCGTCCACCATGCGCTCCTTTACATGGCAGCTGTAGTAGATGTCGCAAGGACCTATCGATTTTTTTCCTTGCCCCGTCCATCGCATGGATGGCGGTGATGTCAGCCTTCGCTCTGCTGGGGACATCAACCAGCCGGGCAGAGGCACCTTCCCAATTAAGGGTCCGGACATTCTAGGTGCGTGCCCTCAAATCAATGTTCTTAATACGTTTGCCGTGGGCGTCATCAAAAAAGGAGGTCTCATCCGAGGCTTTGTTTTTCTTTTCATTGGAAGTTGTTTTTTACGGGGCGGGTTCCAAGCCCTGCGCACAACCCATTGCTGGGGGTGAAAATTTCAACCCGTTTATATAGCGAGCCGCTTACAGCCGCACCTCCTGGTGAACAGACGCTGCGGACTTTAGTGGACCCTTAAACCGAATATGTCGGAGTGGCTCCACTAAAGCTCCCTCTCTATTAGCCGTGACCCAAGGCTCCTCACGGGTTGGTTACCGTATCTCGCACATTGGTTGCTCACATTGCCAAGGGTGCACGAAAGTGGACGTAATAGTAGGAATTGAGTACAGCCGTGCAATTTTAACCGCATACCCAGAAGCACCACTATAACCCGTTCCGTACTTGGCTGCCATTCTGATATCTGAATCCGTGGAAAGTTGCAACAACTTGAAACCAACAATTTTTAGTCAATCTAGCCAACCATAGGCAGGTGCGTTGGCCCAGTTAGACTTGGTTTTTTCTAAGCAACGCTGTTAAATCGGTCGCTGCGCTGTGATCAATATTCCTTCACAGTTCGATAGTTGGGATCTGCGTTACGAACGGCTCCAACAATGGATTACGAAGTTTCGAATGACTTGTATAATTATTTTATTTTCATCTTATACTACGTACTACTTTGGTCGTAATAACCGAGAATCCTATCTGTCGTATCACTCTGGCGGTGTTATATCAAATTTTCATTCTCCCGGTAGTTGGAACGACCGAGGTTTTCTATTCTTTGATTTCATTATGGCCTTGAAAAATAAAAATAAAAGCTATGGTGTCCCTGCTAATTCTGGTCGCTGAACGCCGTTATCGAGTTCAATACTTATTATTTATTCAGCGACATTTTGCTGGCAGCTTCAGCCTACATAAGTATTCTAGGTTTCGTAGACATTTCACTGATGATGAAATCTCTTCTTTCATCGACAATTGTTTCAAGAGAAAACTGTGCTTGCAAAATTTACGTTTTATTTATTCATTGTTTTATTTTATTAATTCGCATTCAGGGTAGAAATATTGGCCTGCAATTTCAAAGTTTAATTCCTAATTTTTTCATATCAAAATTATTTTCTTCAAAAAAAAGTGTAAAAAAGGAGAAGTAGAAAATTAGTTTTGTACATATTTGTATTTCCACTACTCAAAAAAAATATTATGGCTTGTAGCTTGATGGGTGTTTCTTCATCACAATCTGCATGACAAGCCGAAAGTGCCGCACGGTTTATTTTTTTATCAGATTTTTCTGTTTTTAATATCTTTATTTTCTTTACTATAATAAGAATTGATGCCTATAATACCGAAATGAAGATGAAGTTTTCCATTATCACCTGACATATATGTATTTCTTCTCTTGGAAATATTGTCTTGAACTGACACATTTTACTGCACTTTTTATTTCCTTAGATGTTGATTTGGGTGCCTTATTCACTCGCATCGTAATAATTGGAAACTCTTCAAATAAATGTAGGAAACGACATACCACACTTTCCTGCTTTGAACTCTGTAACTCGTGCTCAGCGAGCGACCTAAATTGCACAAACAAGGGTACGTTATTCCAAAATCAAAATTCTCATGCCCCCAAAAATATACTTTGCGATCGCACAGACTGCAACGTATGTATGTATGTAAGTTCGTTTATTTTTATACAAAACCCATAACAACGAAGAGTATCGCCCACTTACTGTTTTCAAGAGATTTCCCGCACATTGTAATGTACGCTTTCACTAGAGCATTCAATGTTATTTAATAATTAGCCTGTCTTTCACAAGTCTTCTGCCCTTCTATGTAATTTATGCATGTGTATCTTGGGTTGCTACTGCTAACGTCTCATACAGACGACTGTTAATTATGATGTCCTGTCTGTCTGGCGACGACGGCAGTAAGACTGGTAGCTCCAGCACTGTATGTATGTACATTTATCAAGGCAAGTTTCATGATTCCTTTTTGGAGGAGGTTTTACGTAAAATCATTTATTTACAGTATTCGGCTTATTGTATTTAATTGTGGGTATAATTCGGCACAACTCAAAGAAAAGTCACATGATGCGTTATTTACTAAATTCTTCTGTTTTCAATTATGCAATCTGCCAAGGTACTGAGTTACCATTAACATCCAGATGAAGATGAATATTGAAAAAAGCTAGCACATTGAGACGATCTTCTTTCATAGTTGATTTGAAATAAGTTTTTAGACGCCGCAAAGTTGAAAACGTTTTTTTATTCGCGGAAGTCGTAACAGGAAAAACAGCTGTGTATGTATCTAAGTACTTGATAAACTTTGGAAAACTCCTGCTGAGGAGGTAAAAGAAAGCGTGTCTGTTATTGGTTACCCTTCACAGAGTATATTTACGCTTGAATCGCTATTTTAAATAGCGTTTTTAACTCTAGAATACTAACCATCAACAGAAGTTACTTTTGTAAATTTTACAATTTTTTTTATTCATAACAAAAACAGAACTTCTACTTCGATGTAAAAAACTCGATTGCAGTGAATTCAATTGAGTGAAGCCATTCTGAGTTTCTGAGGCTTACACAAGTAACTGATAGTCGTCTTTTGAACAATAGGGACCACTTGATGATCCATCCATTTTTAAATCCAAAATATCGGCGATCATTTGTTTGAATAAGCGACTCTTACACGAAAATATTCGTCAACGCGAAATATGAAACTAAATGAGATTTAAATAAATTGGGGAGCTTCCTGTGTTGACAGATGCAAACTAAATTTCTTTTTTAATGGTTAGGATTCTATGGTTAAAATGGTGGTCCTCAATAGCCGCTGAATCCACAATACCCTTCGTTCCGTTAATTGTAAGTAAAAAACAACACACTGTTGTCACCTTTAGGCTACCTCAATAAAACAGTTTTACAGAGATCTTAAAATAAACCCCCTCTCCACTTGCGGCCGTCCCTGACATTTATGTATGTACATTCCAATTCCTCCTCGCATTCACTACACACAAACTAGCTGATATTTAATACATTCATATGTATTCACGCATTTCATCAGGCTTGTGAATTTTTACGCATATTCGTTTTGAAGGTTCTTTCATTTGTTTTAAAATAAACTTTCTTGTTCCAATTTTACGTTAACTATAAAGTGATATTATTAAGGTTATATCCATATACAAGAATTTATATGTATGTCGCAGCTCTTAAAGTATGTATAAGTTTCATTTGGATGATGTGCAACTGACAAAAGTAGTGACATTGCAGCTTTTAATTTACTTTCAGTTGTTAATTTTTTTATATATAGATTTTAAGCATTTCTTTCTATACTATATATGAACACTTGATAAAAGTAAATATTTTATGCATACTAAGTAACCATTGAACTTATTCACTACACAGTATTCGCCAGTACGCGAAAAATAGTCATCGACGACTTATCTTCACTGACGAGAAAAATATATCATCGGGGAGAGTGTATCAAACGGACGTTTTAGATAATCGCAATTGCGGAAAGGAAAGGATTTGATATCACGGTCCGAATTTAATTTGTACATATGGGTGGCCATCTGGCAGCCCGGACCTTAGACTGTTGGACTACAAATTGTGATCTCTTCTGTAAACTGCAGTGTTCACTTCTCGAAATCCAAATGTTTATATGATTTGGGAAATATTAAATACATCACTTACTACTGCAGAACATATCACTTTAAGTCTGTACGGTTTATATATTTATACATTAAACAACAAATTTGTAATGGAAAAAATTGTATAAAGTCACGTATTTATATTTGGTTTAAATTTAAGTAAATCAACTCAGAAGACATCAAGTTTATAATTTTATATCAAAGTATTAAATTATTGAAGTCAATAATAAATAATTAAAATGAACATCGTTCACTTCAACCAAAATTCAAATAACTTAAAATCGTTGAGGGTAAGTAATTATTATTGAGCCAAAAGTTGAAGAACTTTGCATATTTGCTTGTTAAATAACCAGCGTGCAATAAAGTAATGGGCAGATTTAAAGGCAATAAACATGCAGCATGTAGTCACCAGCAGGTGCGGCTAAAGTTAATATTGGTTAAGAAATTCAATAAACAATTCAACTTCGTAAAAAAGCGACGACTTACATTCCTTCTCAATGCACACATTTTGCTGCTTCAAATATTTTCAACTTGGTATTTTTTGTGTATTAATTAAAAAAGTTTGAAAAAAATTTATTCAAATAAAAACCAAACAAAGCAAAGGCAAGTATGGTTTGTAAAGTACTTCTCAGAATGGAATAGAAATTAAATTCCATTTTCCACGCTACAAACGAAGGAAGTGAAGAGAGCTTGTCTCGAAATTATAGGTATGACGTACCACATATGTACATATGTAT
The DNA here is from genome assembly GCA_963971545.1 of Philophylla caesio. NCBI lineage: Eukaryota > Metazoa > Arthropoda > Insecta > Diptera > Tephritidae > Philophylla > Philophylla caesio. The sequence continues at coordinate 65,487,449 of OZ020607.1, forward strand.
GTACCATATGCATATAAAGCACGCCGAGCGTAGAATGGCTAAATAACAAATGATAACAGGAAAAAAAAAACTTCTACTGTCAACTTCAATGTGCAGGGGAAGAACAAAGTTTTAAATAAACTTATACTAAACAAGTTATAAAAGCTAAATTCGGGCGAAACCGATTTTTATAATCCCCTAGCGATGTATTTTGGTATGGGCGGTGTCCATAATTTTATAAAAACCCCGTTTCTTTGTTTCAAATCGCTGCTAGTATTAAACTTTACTCAATTTCTTCCAATAAATACTGAAAAACGAAGTTTTTTGCATTTTTCAAAATTTCCGTTATATGGGAGGTTATAGTCCGATTTCAAAAATTACGATAATAATAGCGATATCAAGGAAAGTATGTCCACCAAATTTTTGACGATATCTAAGACTGTTATTGAGATACAGAAAATTTTTCATAAGTGGGTGTGAAAACGCCCATTTTTTAAAATTTCATAAATACTTAATTTCTTAGGTCATAATCGCTCCAAATACCAAATTTCACTTAATTTCCTTTAATGGATACCGAAGAAACGGTGTTATGCATTTTTTAAAAACTTCCGTTATATAGGAGGTGGGCGTGTTTATTGACCGATCGTGACCATTTTCAATACACTGTCCATAGAGCAATCTATGTATCAAATTTCATTGAGATATCTCAATTTTTATTCAAGTTATCGTCTGCACGGCCGGACGGACGGACAGACAGACATCGCTAAATCGACTTCTCTTTATATATGTCTATATATATCTCGATTAGTTTTTGCTTTTACAAACAACCGTTATGCGAACAAAGTTATAATACCCTTGTGTACAAGTACGCTCGGGTATAAAAATGTATTATAAGACAAAGGTATGTACTTAGGCTCCTTTCTACTGCATTCATTTAAAATTAAAATCTCATATTTGATAAAATAAAATAAGTCGACTAAGCTTGATTTTCATTCTAATTGTATGTATGTGTGTGTTGTCAATCATTCGAAATACTTCGAAAATAATTTCAAATCAAAATTTAAATAAATATTTTCGAAAATTTCTACGGAATACATAGCATAGGTATACATAATATGAATGTATATGTATCGTGCCGTATGTGAATTGCTGTGGTGGTATATTTTTGTATGAGCAACTGTTTAAAACAACGTTTACGTACGCCTACTAACAAAAACACAAGCTTTAAAACTGTGAATTCTTAGCTGTCCTGCTCTTCGTCTTCAACGCAATTTTTCAGTACCCACTTACTTACTTACAGATGTAGAAATGTTTCTACTCCCGCGTGTGAATATTTTGACATATTTATACCAGGGCGTACTTGTACACAAGGGTATGATAACTTTGTTTGTAACAGCAAAAAATAATCGAGATAGATACAGACATATATATACTAAAATGATCAGAATGAAAAGAGAAATCGATTTAGCCCTGAAATTGAGATATCTCATGAAATTTGGTATCTACATAGATGGCTCTTTGGACATGGTAGGTTGGTATTCAAAATGGTCAAGATCGGTCAATAACCACGCCCACCTCCCATATAACGGAAATGTTTGAAAAATGCAAAAATTCCGATTTTTCGGTATCCATTAAAGCAAATTAAGTGAAATTTGGTATTTGAAGCGATTTTGAACTGAGAAATTGGGTATTTATGAAATTTTGAAAAATAGGCGTTGCCACACCCACTTATGAAAAAATTTTTGTACCTCATAAACGGTGTAAGGTATCGTCAAAAAATTTGGTGAACAAATTTTTCTTTATATCACTGTTATCATCGTTAAACATTTTTTAAATCAGACCATTACCTCGGCCTCCTCCCATATAACGGAAATTTTGAAAAATTAAAAAATTTAGTTTTCTCTTTATCTATTGAAACATAATAATTGAAATTTGATATTTAGAGAGATAGTTAGTTAAGAAACCAGATTTTAATGATATTTTGAAAAATAGGCTTTACCACGCCCACTTATAAAAAAACGTCTGTAAGTATCTCAATAACGGTGTTAGGTATCTTCACAAAATTTGGTGAACTTATTCTCCTTGATACCTTTACCGTCAATAAGTTTTGAAATCGGACCATAACCACACCCACCTTCCAAATAATATATATTTATATTTATATTTATATTTATATATTTATATTTATATTTATTTAAGATATTCGGATGTATAAGTAAGACTCTAGGTCTTTTAGTATACCTCTGCAGGATGGCAGTAACAAAATTATAAAACTTAATTCTAGAACAGCGCAATATAAGCTTAAAACTAATTGTCAAACCACTTAAGCCGCAAATATTAATCTAAATACTTATAATTAAATTTAAGACAAGAAGACTAGTATGAAGAATAGTTGAGAACGTGAAGAACACGAAAACGTAAAAGAAGAAAGATATCAAGTACACTCAAATCGCAATCATATTTAATTTAGAGAGTTAAAATAACTGTGGATCAACTTTCTATAGTTACCCCTTTTTAAAGCAGCCTTGACTAATTCTGGAACGGAATTCCAGAGCCCCACAGCATTGATGAAAAACAGCCTTGATGAGGACAAGTATTTATACCTAGGGATTATTAGACATTGATGCCTACTAGATCTTGCAAATTTTAACTTCTCATAAAGATATTTAGGAGTTTTAGATTTAATGAGATTAAATATGAAAATACAATTTCTTGCCGCAAGATAATCAAAAATGCTGCATCCTAGAATTTTATTTTTCCACAAAGAAATGTGGTCATATTTTTTAAGGCCAAATACGTAACGTGTAACGTTGTTAAATAGTAGATCTATTTTTTGAGACGAAACTAAATCAAGTTTGCTGTATACAAGCTCGGAGTACGTTATGTGGGGGACAATAAGTTGAACAGCTAACTTCCTCCTTGTCTCTAAACGTGTAAATGAAGCTGACATTCTTAATCTACGCAAAACAGCATATACATTGCCAACAATTTTATTTATGTGGTCAGAACAACTCAACATAGAGTTCACAACAAATCCTAAATTTCTTATCTTGTCAGTAAACTTTTAGTCACTATCACCAATTGACAGTTTTGGAATATCGTCCACATATACAACACCGTTACTTATGGGCAACACATATGACTTGGATACATTTAGGCAAAGACAGTTATTACGTGCCCAAAACAAAATTGCAGACAGATCACTATTTATTTTAAAACATAAATCTTTAACAAAACGACTTGACAAATACAACTGAATGTCGTCAGCATAGGCATGAACATTGACATGCTGACACACAGAAAACACATCATTGACAAATAGACTAAACAAAAGGGGACCAAGTACAGATCCTTGTGGCACCCCCGAGGCAACAATACAAGACTTAGAGGAGCCAGTTAGGCATGTCACTTTCTGAGATCTTCCTCCAAGGTAGCTGGTCATGAGCTTCACAGAGTTATCCGAAACCCAAAAAAATATTTTAGTTTTTTGCAAAGAAGTTCATGATTTACTGAGTCAAATGCCTTTGAAAAATCTAGAAGACAAAGAAGAGTTAGATTGTCGTTGTCAAACTGTATCCTAATGTCATCAATTATTTTTATCATAGCTGTAGAGCAGCTGTGTTTTGGCCTAAACCCTGACTGCAAAGGGGATAGTAAATTGTTTTGTTTTACAAAATATGAAATTTGTGTTGCCATCAGAGACTCACACACTTTGGAGAACGCCGGAAGGATGCTTATCGGTCTATAATCACTGGGACTGGTGGCAATGCTATTTTTGGCAACTGGTATAATGACAGCCTTTTTCCACTCTGTTGGAAAATATGCAGTTGAGAAACAGTGATTAATGATGTGTGTAAGAGTACTCAAAATAAATGGAAGCACAAGTTTTACAAACCTCAAGGAAATTCCATCTTCACCAATAGCATTGGACCTAATAGTCATAACAGACTTTAGAACTTCAGTCTCAGTTACTCCATAAAATTGAAATTTTTCTTTTGAAACGAAATGGTCAACACAATTCATAGTTAGAGGGCTACTAGTGCTCTTACTGGCGCTAGTAAAATAAGCATTAAGGTCGTTATGGTTTATTTTACACTCTGTCTTTAGTTTTCAATGTACATTAAGATTTGTCAAGTTGCGCCATAGTATTTTTGATGGAAGTGACGGGTCTAATTTTGAATTACAGTACAATCGCTTCGCATGCTTTATAGTGGCAGTAACTTTATTTCGGGCAATCTTGTACTGTGTCCAATCGTTGTCAGCACTAGTCCTTTTCCATTTTGCATATAGCTTATAGCGAGTTTTTATACCGGATCTGATTTTGTTATTATACCAAGGGCAAGAGCTTTTGATGGCCCGAAAATTACGTAGAGGGACATGATCATTAAACAATTTTGTCAAATTTTTATTTAGGAAGTCAACTTTCGCATCTACAGTCTCAATAAACCAGCAGTCATCCCAATTAACATTTGACAGACAAGCATACAGATCATCAATGTTTACAGACTTTAAATCACGATACATAAAAGTAACACTTATAGCTGGACAATTAAACGCCACATCTACTGTACAAAACACTAGTTCATGGTCTGATATAAAAGAAAGTTGGTCAAATTTGAGAATATGGTCGGGGCTTGAAGTAATAACGAGGTCTAAGAGAATAGGGCATGAATTGGTCGCATATCTTGTAGGTACGATTTTGTTAACTATAGTAAGGCCTGCATTAAACACATGGTCAAGTAGTTTGTTAGTATATGAGTCATTCAATAAAAAGTTAACATTAAAATCACCACATATAACATAACACTCATAATCAATCAAAAACATAGATAACTCAACAAAAAACGAGTCTAGCATGCAACATCTATGAGGATTGTAAACACAGGACACTAGTATTTTAATTACATTGTCTGAAACTTCCGCAATAATAAATTCCGTCTCAGAGTTATTAGATACGGCTAATAGTCCAATCTTCAGGGCAGACCTGCAATAAATTGCAACACCTCCCCTTTTTTTGGTAACTCTGTCGTGACGTATCATATTGAAGCCTGGGATTCTATAATAATAATCAGAAATATTAGGGTTAAACCATGTTTCTGAGACACAGATGACATCAATACCCGTTTCTACAAAAGTATCCCTAACATAGTCCAATTTATCACTATTAAGACTTCGCGCATTAAAGTGAACAACATTAAGTCCATTGGATTGTTGGCATAGAATATTTATCAAAGTCTTGTGGTTTTCACCAATGCTGACCGCAGATGTCCTATTGGGATTTAAGTCCAAAACAATGAACTGATAAAGGGGCAAGTAAAAATTGTAAGGCAAAAAATAAACAAAAATGACTGCAAATTAAATAAAGTGAGAGTGAATAGAAAAAACACGAATCAAATAGCATAAGACATATAAACAGAGAAGCTAGAAAACAATGAAAAGAGAAAAATAACATAAAAGAAGAAGAGCAAAGACATACTACTAGCTTAGTTTCTAAGTTTGTATAAATTAAACCTAGCATACAGCATAGTATACAAATATCCATATCAAGATAAATTGTATCTTATTATTTTTTGGTGCTTATAAGAGAATTTATTTCGCCTCTAGAGTTAACGAGTTGCGACTCTTCACCTGGTTTCAGCCGCACAAAAATTTTCCCACGGACGGAAAATGCTGACACCAAAATCTTCTTTCGTCTGAGTTCTGATGCATACGTCATAACTTCACGCCGGGTTGGTGGCAAACTCTCATGCAAGTAAGTTGAGCCGTAACCGGGCAACTCAATATCAGAGAGCTCCAACGATCTCTTCTTTTCCTTGCAAAATAAAGTGTTGGATTTTAAGCGCTGATTACGATCATTTGCAGAGAACAGCTTAACAACAATTGGACAAACACTCTTATCTTTTTGCCCATTGCCTTTGGCACTTCGCAGCCGAAAAACATCACGCAAAGGTGGTGGTTTGTGCTCAGCTGCACTGCAGACCTTACCAAAGATTTCGGGTAAACACTCACCAGTCACTTGCGGTATCCCGTTGACAATCAGGTCAGTGGAGACTGCGCTGCTTTCAAGAGCACTAAGCTGAGCTTTGGTGGTAATCAGTTCGCTGCGAAGAGAGAGAACATCAGCACACGTATTCTCCACCGCAGTTACTCTCTTCTCAATTCCTGTTATGGAGAGTTTCAGGTTTGCTGTTTCAGCAGCCAGCTCACCAATTTTTTGCATCACTCCGATTTTCTCATTACTGCAGTTAAATGCTCTATTATAGAGTCTCTCTGCTGCTCAAGTTTCCTCTCCATCCTATCAAATACAGTTGATGCTGGGGTGAGAGGAGTCTGTGGAGGGGATGCAGGTTTTCGCGCTGGATTTTTCCGCGTTGATGACATTTTGGTTGCTTTTGCTTGGAGCAGCGTTGAAATGGGTCAGGTGAAACAGTATGCGGGAAACAGCAAAACAAACAGTTTACAGCACTCGCGAACACAGCTAGGTTGGCTTTTTTAGGTAAATTTCGAAGTTTTTTACGAGGAAAAATACAAATACTTAAGAGCACCACGAAAACACGTCCTACTCGAATGACAACATTATCGTATGGATATCCATTTGAAACGAAGAAACGGTATTTTATGAAATCATGGACGCCGACCATATAAAAATATATCGCAAGGGTATATACAAATCGGTTTCGCCCGAATTTAGCTTTTCTTACTTGTTACTGTATAAGTTTGTATTTATATTTAAATAAATAAATTTATATTCTTGCATTTTTAGGCTAGTCTGATTTGTTTATTATTGGTGCAAATAAAACGCTTTTAATCAGCCGGAATAAACAAGAAAGTAATTTATTCGCATGCCAAAACTTAAACTATGAAATTCTGGGTATGAAGTTTAGTATTTCATTGAATTTTAAATTAACTGCTGATGCTCTACCCCGATTTCTTCCAAAATACATGCAAGAGATTTTTAATAAAGAAAAACTTCCTACTCAAAATTCAATGGCGTGGACCTTAAAACTAAAACATTATCGGAGCTTAATATTATATGCTCCAAATTATTATTGTTATTATTAGGAGAAGGTATGTTAAAGGGTGACTGTCGGCAAAAATTGTTTTCTGCATTCATCTCATGAAATAATAAATGAGAAAAAGTTACAAGAAAAATGTTTTAAGTAAAAATGATTCTAAGAAAATTCCTTAAACCCTTTTCCTTTCAAACCATCAGGTCGTTTCGGGTCATAATTTTAGATTTTAACGAAACTTTAATATGTTGTTTTTAGGCCAATTTAAGGAGACACGTATTTTTTCTGTTTTCCCAAAAAAAAATTATTGCACCAAATCTAAAAATGAGTTTGTGTGCATCGCTTTTTTCTTCCTGAATTGTACGCTTGAGATGGTTTTAATGGGATTATTATTGTTTGGCTCCAGATATTGATTCAACAATAACACAAATAATGCAATCCGCAATAGGGGTTTGTCTACTTTCCTATAAGTTCTTAATAATTGAAAAACAAACGGCTTAACAGTTCATAGAAAAGACAATATACATACATACAGGGAATTCGCAAGTAACTTTTTGATGGGCATCTCTTGTAGGCGTCAGATAAATCATTGTTCCAATATTTTATATGCACATCAAACAATTAACAATATGACGCAGCTCTAATGTTCTTTACCCAGGAGATCAATAAAGGTTATGTTGACAATTGACAATATGATATTTATATGATCTGGAATTTTGAAAGCTGCCATCGAAAATGTAGGCATTTACAGCGATTTACGAAAACCAATATGAATGCAAAATTATATCAACTACACCATATAAAGACAAGTGAAAACAATATGTTGGCTTGTCATGGATATTTTCTTTAATTCCACCTTTTTAGCAAGATTGAACGAGGTACACATCGTATCTTAGCAAAAAAAAAAAAAAACATTTTGTGTAAAAAATCATAACTTCAAAAAAACAAATTTCGGTCACTTGGCAGTTGGCCAGTTTAAAGTTTCAGATCTCTGGTTTCATTGGAAAATTTTTGGAAAAAATAAAAAAACGCATTTTGAAAAATTAAATTTTGAAATTTTTTTGCATTTTTTGTTTATTGTTAAACAAAAAAATTATTAAAATTTGGATGTATTTTCTGACGCTTTTATTTAAAAGAATATATATGTAATTAGGTTAGGTTAGGTTAAAGTGGCTGCTAGCGATCGCGCCAGAACACCTAGTACCACGCAGATTTGAAAAATCTCCCTACTCGAACCAACATGTGGAATTTACGAATTTTACTAGCTTCCGAATCTCTACTTTGGCCAGATCGCTAAGCTCTCCGAAGAACTATGATCCCAAGAATTTTCTTCTTCTAGCCCATAGTGCAGGACATTCACATAGAAGGTGCCTCACGGTTTCAGCCTCTTCTTCATTTCTGCAGCTTCTACAGAAGTCATTGCAGGGCAGACCTAGTCTCTCTGCGTGTCTGCCGATCAGTATATGACCTGTTATAATTCCTAACACTAAGGGCAGGTCTCCCCTGCCCAGCATGAGAAGATCTTGTGATCGCTTGACGTCCCACTCCGACCACAAGAGATTGGACTTGATACAGGTGTTGCCGTTTTTCCAACGGTCTCCTGCTTCCTTAAGGGTTAAGTTCCTTAGAAAGAGCTTGCAGGTAGCGAGCGGCATACCTAAACCCTTCCAGCGTGATGAAAGCGGAGTGGATGTCTCCCTTCTTGCAAGCTCATCCGCTGTTTCGTTGCCCGGTATATTGCTGTGCCCTGGCACCCAAACCAAGTGAAAAACAAACTGCTCCGCCATCTCGTTTAGAGATTTTCGACAGGTTGCTACCATTTTAGAGTTAGAGCTGACCGAATCAAGTGCCCTTAGTGCTGCTTGACTGTCGGAAAATATGAAGATATCATTAAATTCAACCTCTTCTGTTCTTTGGTAGTCCACCGTCTCCTGTATAGCAACGACCTCAGCCTGAAAGACGCTGCAGTGGTCAGGAAGACGGAAAGATTTTTCTAATCCTACTTGAGCTGAGAAAACACCCCCTCCCACTCTGTTCTCAAGCTTTGAGCCATCAGTGTAGAAGTGTAGTGACTTCTCCGGTCCAGGGGATCCATTAGACCACCAGTCTCTTTGAGGAATAAGTATGTTGAACTTCTTTGTGAAGCTTTGAATGAGGGCGCAGTAATCCGTATCTTGCTAGCCTAATTTGTTTGCAATTCTTGCGTGTCCTACTTGACTAGACTTCCATACGGGCAACTCCCGTAGTCTAAGAGCGGCTCACGCCGCGAATTGTTTCCCTGCGATATCAATCGGCTGGATATTTAGTATGGTGTCTAATGCTTTCGAGAGGGTTGTACGCAGAGCGCTACCTATGCATATCAGCGCCTATCTTTGCACGCTTTGCAGTTCTGATTGTGTGGTTTTCTTATCGTGACATGGCCACCACACCAATGCCCCATACAGCAGGATTGGTCTGACTACGGCTGTGTATAATATAATAATAATATAATTTTGGCACGTACACTATATAGCTCAGAATTTGGCCGAGCTTCTCCTACCATTTGTGGTGTGCGTCTTTATATTATACCACAAATGCTGTGTATAGCCAGTGCATAATTTTGGGAGCTAAGCCCCATTTTTTTCCGATGGCTCCCTTGCAGCTGTAGAGGGCCACCGTTGCCTTCTTACTGCGCCTCCTTTTTCCTGCATGATGTCGCACAGAGTCTGAGGAAATTTGCATTAACCGTAAGGAAGTCGGCATTAACCGGTTGTTCGCTCACTGCAGTCGACCTGTAAGAAAGCACATCCACGGCGCACGGAAAGTGTGTTTCTAGGAGAAGTCTGAGAGTGTCCTCTGCCGACCCCGTCCACGGCCCGTCCGCCCTTAGTAAGCATCTCGGAGCTATTCAGGGGTAGCTGGAGAGAACCCTTATCAGCCTTGATCCATATGACACAGATTCCATAGAGCCGCATAAGTCCCTCCAAGAAGACCTCTTTGAATGCCTTAACAACTTTTTATAGTCCCGTAAGTGACACCTGTAAATTTCCGCTTGTGAGTCATTTTGGGTTATTTTCGCTAGGTTAAATAAAGTCCCACAGAGTCTGCGATCCTTCTCGATATCTGCATTCCGCTAAGTTGGCTTCTGTTTGCCTCTTGGATTCTTTATTGGACATGCCTTATCAAGAGTCTTCCGACATGCGGTGGTAAACTGATTTACCAAGTACTCTAGTTCCCCTGGGCTACACGGTACTTTTACTCGTTGGCGCGAAAGTCGCTTATCTAGTTATTTCCTATATCTACACAAGTCAGTATTTTTTAAGTTCCTCAAGGGTTCAGTTCTAGGCGAAACCCCTTCTAAGGAGAAAGAGATATAGCGATGGTCCGAAAAAGAGTGCTCATCAATCACTTTCCAGTTTCTGACCACAGTCTCTGCCTTCTCCGAGACGAGGGTCACATTCAGCACTTCCCCTCTGCTATTAGTTACAAAGGTGGGTTCACTACCTTTATTACTTACAGCTAGGTTAGCTTTCAATATAAAATAGAAGAGTGACTCACCTCTTTCGTTTGTATCGCTGCTGATCCAAGTGAAATGGTGCGCATTCGCGTCACCGGCAAGAACGCAAGCTCCTTCCGTCTGCTCAGCGACCCTCTCGACCATCGGTGTTGGAACTGGCCTGTCATGAGCTAAGTACATGGAGGTCAGCCGGATCACCTGGCTATTGACCTCCAGGCTCACTTTTGTGGTGTCCTCATCACTAAATTGAGGAAGAAACAGAAATTTCAGGTTTGAGTTTACAAGAATGCAGGCCCTGAGTCTTCCCTCAGTTGCTCCACTTACCAATGTATACTCCGTCGTCTGGAGTCCACAAATTCTGTGCCCAACAGCCCCAGGCTCCTGGATGAGTGCGATGTCTGCTGCCTCTTTTTCGCCAGACGCTGCTTTACGGTGGTGGAGATTTATTTAGACGACGCGCACCATCATGGACGCACCCTCTATCCCCCTCCACCACTGTACGGTTGCCTTCGTCGTCATCGTCCGACATTAGTTCCTCCTCCGTATACTTACGAAAGGTGAACCCAATGCCCAGCGATGATGTCAAGGACGCATAACCCCCGGAGCGATCATCCATCGGATTGACCTGGCTAGGCTCTGCGTCCCCTTCATCCTCGCTTAACTGGTCTGCCTCCGCTTCTACGCTGCGCTCCGCATTGACATCATTACTGTACATCCAAACACTAGCGGTGTCAAACCCATAATTGATGGTCCCTTCCATCCTTTCTAGAATTCTCTAGGAATTCTCTATTAAGCATCAGGACCACCTGACGTGTCGGTTTTTTGCTGCTCTCCACTTTCAGCACCTTCCAGTTTCCCGCGGCTAGCGCCGGATTGAATAGCCGGATGTTCTCCAGAGCACTTCTAGCTCCGCAGGCTTCGCCTGCTTCCACACCTTTGCCCTTGGTCTAGATGGGACTTCCCTGAAATCCATGGCGCGGAGCTTGGCACCCGGGTAGACCTCTCCCAAACTGGCCACTGCCTTCTTATATAGCTCCACAGATCTAGTGTCATCGCATGCAACCACGTTTACATTTCCCTGGAACCAGCCCGCATCTTTACAAGACAGTGTTCGCGCAAAGCACGCTTACCGCGATGCCCAATAACTCGGATTCCACTCATTTCAAATGGGCTCGCAGCACCGGTTCATCGCCGTGCTTTTCATCCACCACACCAAGGCCAGCTTTAGCAGCCGCCATGGTAGCAAACTGCCTACCAGGTTCGCCTCTGCTGGTGCCCGGGACTTGTCTCGAAAGCTTCCCGTCCCCTATGCGTTTCTGGGGAGATACAAGCCTCGGCATCGCCAGAAGTTTACTGTCCTTCCCTTGCACGGTCACCTCGTGTTTAAATCGGTTGATATTTGTCGAAGTTAATCGTGTTTAAAGAAAAAGTTCGTAAAACGAACGAGAAAAATCAATTTTTATCAAAAAAAGAAATTGCGACAAAATCACTAAAAAGTTGACCAAAAAACAACATTTTAAAATTTCATAATTTCGGAGGTTTTTTTAACTACGAAATTATTATAATTATTACCTACCTAATTGGCCGCTGTGGTCGAGTTGCTAGCGGTGCGTGCTATAACTTGATATGCCGGTGAGTTCGAGGTTTGAATCTCAGTCAGGGCAAGCAAAATCTTAATAATAGAAAAAGTTTGTTTCTAATAGCGGTCACCCCTCGGCAAGCAATAGCAAACCTCCGAGGGTATTTCTGCCATGAAAAAGTTTCTCATTAAATAAATCTGCCGTTCGGAGTCGGCACAAAACTGTAGATCCCTCCATTTATGGTATAATAAAAGACGTACACCACAAATGGTAGGAGAAGCTCGGCCAAACACTGAGCTATATAGTGTACGCGCCAAAATACTCTATGTAAGGGGTACTAGAAGCCAAAGGAAGTAAACATTGATAAGAAAAAAGTTTTTTTTTTATGTTTTGCCTAACATTATGCTTTCGTGTGATATGAAAAAGCTATCCGCGCGATGGGTGCAACGATTGCTTTCACTCGACTATAAGCGCGGGTGCGTACGTGTGTTGTCACCATGGCAAAAATCCAAGAATTAGGCTACGAACTGCTACCCCATCCAGCATATTCTTAAGATTTAGCCCCATTCGACTATTTTCTATTTCCAAACCTGAAGAAATCGCTGGCTGTTAAGAGGTTTGGGGTAATGGAAGAGGCCATCACAGAAACAAACGCCTTTTTTGAGAGTATTGAGATGAAGAGCTATTATTTGGAAGGATTAAAAAATTGGAAAAACGATGGATTAAGTGTTTAGAAAAAAAAAAAAAATAATGTTGCGAAATATAATCCTTTTTTGCGGAGAAATATATATTATATGCAAAAAATCATTGAATTTTCAAAAGGCCCTCGTACATATAAAAGAAAAAATTAAAATTTTTATTTCTATTATTTAATTGATATTTCATGATCAAAAAATGAAACTTTAAATTCTACGGAAACTTTAAATTCTACTACAATTTAGTATAACTGGATGCATCTGAAACTGCATATTTATTTGAATTTTATGATAAACCGAAAAGCTTTGATTGTAAAGCGAAATCCACGGGCGAATTTCTTCTGCGTTACTCAAGGTATAAAAAAGGTATCAAACAAACAAAAAAAAAAAAGTTGAATATTTTAGTTGAATATAAATTGTAAAATTTTCATTCATATAAGAATGCTTTCAGAACGATTCGAGGTAGTTGTTAAAGTTGATGCGCTAAGCTCTCTGTTGTTTTTTAATTAACTCTGTGTTTGAGATATTTAAATAAAATTTGTTCGAAAATTTTTTTACCCAACCACTTAGAAACTACACATACTTAATTTAGTCCCTTCAGCTCGATGAATTCAATTAAGTTAACCAAAAAGGGTGTATTGCTATATTTATGTGAAATATGTAATATCACAGTGAAGTTAGAACAACATATTGCACACTCTTATAAAATAAAATTTGTGTTGAGGGAAACAAGTTATAGCACTACTTAAAGATAGCACAATGCAGGAAATTTACTGCGTTTAATATCCGCAAGTATTTTAATATATCCACTTAAGGTTCGAATTTAAGAGAAAAAAAATATCCGATGAGGATAATATCTGAACATGTCTATATACTTTTGAATTGAAAAGGTGTAATATGATATGCAATCGTTCAAAAAAAGTATATTTGACATTAAAAGCAAGTCATACGTTGTCTGAGCATGGATTGAACGTTTTTTTTAAATAGAAATTCGAGTCATGAGCCAATTAGGACAACGAGATGAATTTATATTCAATGGGTTATTTTTGTATATGGAAATGGTTTAAGACATTAACCAAATATCACACATTTTTAAGGTTTTTGGAAAAACATTTTTTCAAATTGTCATATCTTCAAAATTTTATTGAGCACATATCTAATAGTAAATTTAAGTAGTTTTTTTCTTTTTTTATAAAAATGTTAAACAAATTTTCGTGAATTTCATAGAGATTAATATTTCTTAAATGGAGCTACTTATATTTTGAAAACTTCGAATTGAAGGAAACATTGAAAGTAATATGTTCAGCTTAAAACCTGCCGATAGTTAAAAATTTTATTTAGTTTAAAGAGGATATAACTATTTTTTTCAAATTTGGGTTTTACAAGAAAAAAATACTCCAAACTATAATATTAACATAAATATATCAGCGATGTAACACTGAGATGTTATAATTTATTCGCCAAAATAGCGAGCATACGTAAAACTTTGTAGAAATATATCTGTGGACTTTTGGAAAACCCGCTTAAGTCTATAAACCAAATTTTACAGGAGGGCGAAAAAACACATTTAACTGTTAACAAAACTTTTGGTAATATGTACATATTAAAAAGAAATAGGACCATTGCATAAAAGGGTCATGATTTCTTATGATTTTCCAGTTAACTATCTTCGACTAACCGGAACAGTTTTATTTTAAACCAAGTTTAAAGGAAATAAGTGCTTCTTCCAAACTGATGTTAGAAAAAAATATCCGCTTATGTCAGGTAAGAGCATTTACAAAAATCACCTGAGACGAAAAATTTCACAAAATTTTTAACCTATTACGACTTAAGTTCCTTTTTCCAACATTTTAATGAAACAAACACAAACTTACACCGAGTTAAGTTCTTTCTCCAAAAGCAAAATAAAAAAAAGCGTCACATCAAGTTGACTTAAGATGGTTTTCTAAACGATAGTTAGAGGTTTATTTAGAATGTTTTTTCTCTTTTCTATCTTATCTGACTTAAGTTGTTTTCGCAAATGCACTAGGAAAAAATATCGACTTAAGATGCTTTTTCAAAATTCATATCTCCGTCGCTAATCACGCTATCAGTACGCCGATAAGACAGAAATGACCGTTATGAAAATGTGCTTTTATGATAAAGAAATTGGAAAATTTGCTTATCTCGACTTAAGCGGGTTTTCCAAAAGTCCACAGATATTATGGCGGGACACTGAATTCGGGCGGCTGTGTTGGACGCTGGAAACATTCGAAATAATGTTTTCTTCGTTTTCATTCTACAGTAAATTTTTATTGATTTCAGAGCAGTTTAATCTTGATATCAAGTATATAGAAAATAAACGAAATAATAAATTAAATACAGACTAAGATTCCTTTCGAGGTGTGGAAGTTGCATTCGTGACCAAAGTATTCGGCACACTGGGTAGACATCAAACATCAAATACGAGTACATTAGGTGCCTCCACCAATGTGACAAAGTTATGCAAAAAAATAAATACATATATTCTGACTCTACTTTAAATATTTGAAAATGGCGTTAGGAATCCTCCGCCAAAGAGGCAGTTATTCGGTGTTGCTGTTGCCAATTATATTTATTTTTTATGCCTCGAAAAATTGTATAAGGTTGGGATATCAGGACCACCACTTAACCTTTGTATTGACGTTTACAATCAAATTTTTTGTGACCCTTTGAATCGTGGATTAAGATTTCGTGCGATGAAATATTTCTAAATATACACAGCACTGCACCAACCTCCATGAAAACGGGTATTTCGAAAAAAAATAGTTTTACGTGAGCTAGAAAGCTTAAAAACTCCTCTTAAATGGGAATATTAATAGTTTATTTTATATATTGAGAGCAGAACTTGGGATGTAATAGTCATTCAATGAAAACCCGTATTGTTGTTGAAATGTAAGGAGAACCTAACAGAAATTTTTTTCGATGTACGTTTGTATAATAATTTTTTGAATGAAAATGTTAATTATGACTTTCTTCATTAAATCAACGATCTGTACGTATTTATAGTTAAAATAAATTTTTCGATTTTCTGTTCTGTATTATTACATATTTCCTACTCAAGTGCTAAGTAGCTCCAGTATCGCCATAAATCATGATTATTATTAGCATAAGAACATAAGAAGTATGAACTTTAACAGACAAACAAGGAAGGAGAATGCCAATCAGGAACAGTAGTAAACCGAAAAATTAAGCGAGTTCAAGGAAAATAAAATTAGGGTGCGCTAAGCGAAACCAGTTTTGTATAGAGCTTACCGGGATAGATACGCGCATATTTTATAGATAAAAAAATGCTAATGTATTCATCTCTGTAGCGTGTAAATATTACGCAAATTTACGAATTCCGCAGAGAAAGCTGACACATTTAATAACAGAGCAGTTGTCGCGTATACCAAGTGGTGTGTGTGAAAAAGCGTATACGCTTTTTGCGTGTGTATGTGGGTGTGCGTATGGGCATGTTAATGTAAGCACACACATCGTCGGGAACTAAACACATACCAAAAGGCAAAGACGAAAGTGAATTAAATTATTCTTATTTGTGTATGTATTTCTATTCGTTTGCCTGCATGAGATACTTACATACATAGTATGTACGGATATACATTAGGGTGACAGTTAATTTCGAAAGTGATATTTTCTTTGGTCTCAGTATTTTTTTGTGTGTAGTTTTATTTAAAAAAAATTCTAGTAAAATTTCAAGGTCGTAGGAAGAGGATTAGGGGGCGCGTCGGCCCCCCAAAGTTACACAAAATACGTTTTTTCACGCAAATTCTTACTTTGACTGCTTGTAACTTTCTCTGTGTTTTTTTTTTTAAACATTACTGGCGAAAGATGTTCATTAATATGTCTACAATAACATCTGTCAATAACATTTGGTTATATGATTCAAATTTTGGATTTTGTTCAGATTTATTTAATTAAAGATTCATATAGAAAATTCCTTATGATTTACGTAAGAGTAGCTTCAACAATTATATACAGTAAGACCTCGCTAGTCAGAACTTCAGACTTTTTTTGTTTACTTTTGTTTTCAAGTGTAAGAATTGTCTTTAAAAGTTTGCTTCAAATTTTTTTTGCCTGTATGCTGAAGCGATCTATAATATTGACAATTGTGACCGAGAATATTCCCGTTACAACCTCAACAATTATGATTCTCAATGCTTGCGTAAGCTACCGACAAAAAATCAGCACCAATGTTTCTCGGAAAATAGATTCTTATTTTACAGTTATATGCAGCAGCCGCAAACATTTTTTAATAGCATTAAATTTGCAAAAAAAATCATTCGAAGTGAATATTTGAATGTGAAAAGTCGAAAATGTCTGCTAGAAATTTACGTGAACGCATATATTTAATTGGTTATTGTACCAACTCATTAACGGGAAGTAAACTACCCTCCAATATAGAAGTGTTGAAAGTTTTGTTTTTCAATTTACGTGTAGTAAAAAAAAATTTACGGGAAAGTTCAGATTTAGTTGTAAAAGAACTATTCGTGTTCTGGGAAAAAAGCCCGCATTCCGGTCAAGGATAAACAACACTGCATTACAAATGTAGAGAAATTGTATAAAGAATGGCAAAGCTTTCAAAAAGATTCAAAGAAGACTTCTAATTTCCATAAGAGCAAAGTAAACACGTGGAAAGAAAAATTAGATATGCTTTTTGACGTGGCGCATGCAAGTGCATTAAAAATAATGTCGAATCAAGAAGATATTGATTTCTTAATAAGTCAACGAAAAACGGGGCGCCCAGGCTTTATGTATGGTATCGATTACGAAGAAGTACGCCGAGAGTGCCGACTTGAAGAACGCAACAACAATTTATTACAACAAGTGGAGCGGAATAATCGTGAAATTGCATTAATTGGTTCGTTGTATGTTATTGTTTATTTTTTATTTTCTTTAAATTAAGTCGTTTTTATTAGATGAAACTGCAGAGTTGCTGTCATCTGAATCTTCAGAGAATGATAACAGTTTTCCAGATATGGAATGTGACCCACGTTGTAGTCAACCTCCAGCCAAAAAATGTAGGGGAACAAATAAAATACTAACACCAAAACTGGCGGCCGCACTCGATGTCTGTAAAATCAGTGACAGACATGCGGTTCATCTAATAAGCGCAGTCGTTAAAGCTCTGGGTATTAATGTTGAAGATTATATTTTAAACCGAACGTCTGTACACCAGGAAAGGGAACAAATCCGTGAAGAAAGAATTTCAGCATTAAAAAATAAATTAAAATTAAATGAGCTCGACGCTATCTGCCTTCATTGGGATGGTAAACTTTTGCCGGCGCTGACGGGAAATGATAAAGTTGATAGGTTGCCTATAATAATATCGAGCGGTAAAGTTGAACAGCTTCTTGAAATACCTGCACTTGATTCCGGTACTGGAAAAGAACAGGCATCCGCTGTATGCGATGCTATTTATGAATATGGTCTGCAAAATCACATCAAAGCTTTAGTGTTTGATACAACAGCGGTCAATACTGGGCGTTTCAATGGTACCTGTACGTTAATTGAAAATAATTTACAAATACAACTTTTATGGTTACCATGCCGTCATCATATATACGAGATTGTTTTAAGATGCGTATTCGAAGAAAAAATAAGCTGTTATGGAAGTCCAAACGTTAAAATGTTTGAGAAATTTAAAAATGCTTGGGCTAAGATTGATGCTAAAAACTATGAGTATGGCATCAACGATCCAACTGTCAAGACGTACATGAAAGAGTCTGCTGTTCGCATTATCGGTGCAGTAAATAATATCTTGGAAGAAAAACAACCCAGGGAAGACTATAAAGAATTCTTGGAACTCACTTTGCTCTTTCTGGGTCAAAAACCAGAAAAGACACATCCAAACAGCCTAATGTTTCGATCGCCAGGAGCTGTTCACCATGCAAGGTGGATGGCAAAAGCGATTTACTGTCTAAAAATATTTTTATTCCGTAACGAGTTCCAGCTTTCAGCAACTGAATTAAATGGGCTTCGTCAAATTTGTGTTTTTATTGCTGAAGTCTATGTCGAAGCGTGGTTTTCTGCTCCTTTGGCCATTAAAGCGCCATATCAAGATTTTTTATTTTTACAAAAACTTGAAAACTTCAAAAAAATTGATGCTGCTATATCTTATGTTGCTCTTAAAAAGTTCAGGAACCACTTGTGGTATTTAAGCCCTGAGGCGGTTGGTCTTGCATTTTTTGACAGCAACGTATCCCTTTTTTCAAAACAAAAAATGGTGGAAAATGATTTTGAACAAGAGCAAAACACAAAGCGAGCTACAATAAATGATAGAGAAATCGTTGAAATATTCCATGTCGGAATTGAACAGTTCGTCTCTGCCGAAACAAAAGCATTATTTGAAAGATTTCAAATAAATACTGATTTTTTTAAATTAAACCCAGACAAATGGGAGCAGGACCAATCTTATTGTAAAGCGGCTGAACTGATGAAAAAATTAAATGTTACAAATGACACTGCCGAAAGGGGGGTTAAATTGATGGAAGAGTATAATAAACTATTTACCAAAAATGAACGCCAAAAACAATTTGTTTTAAAAATTGTTAGCGATTATCGCCATCGCTTTCCGGACTGTAATAAAAAGACATTGTCTCAAGTGCTTTAAACAATATTAATAAAAAGAGAAATCATATACATAAGTAGTTTTATTTAAGTATAATAAATCGACATTGAGGCGTACTTTTTCTCCTATATTTAAGTTTTTTTCATTAAATATTAACATTAGACAAAAATGTTATTGACAGATGTTATTGTAGACATATTAATGAACATCTTTCGCCAGTAATGTTTAAAAAAAAAAAACACAGAGAAAGTTACAAGCAGTCAAAGTAAGAATTTGCGTGAAAAAACGTATTTTGTGTAACTTTGGGGGGCCGACGGGCCCCCTAATCCTCTTCCTACGACCTTGAAATTTTACTAGAATTTTTTTTAAATAAAACTACTCACAAAAAAACACTGAGACCAAAACAATAAAGAAAACAAAAATACTCCATACATTTAATTGTCACCCTAATATACATATATGTATGTAAGAAAAATTACATTCGAATATGGTCTCTGTTGTTGCTATCGTTTCAAATATATACAAAACTTTTTCCCAAATCGACATGTGTATGTGTACTCATACGTTAGAATATCTCTACAAAATCGTCAACACAACGAAACATTATGAGCTTGATTTTTCATTTGTCTTTTACTATTCAATAATCAAAGTTGGTTAATTCTGAACAAATATATCAGGGACCCAGACTTTTATGACTTTTAAAAAGAGTTCGTTATAATAATAAAGTAATCGGTCAACCTGGGCTTTTATTTTTTTAGTCCAGTACTAAAAGATAAAAGTGTCGAAAGTCGGACTTTATCCGTGACGCTAGCTTCATACAAATTTTATAAAAAAGTTATAACATGATTAGAGATAACAAATTATTAAGCAATTTTGTAATTTATAAAGCAAATATAAGTAATAAATTAATTTACTTTGGTAATCCATGTTAACAAATATTCCCAAAAAATTATAAAGTCAAATACAAAATGTTTCCTTATTTTTGAATTAATATTTCTGACTCAATGTTAATGTATCCGTTAACTCGCCCTTCGTGCAGAGTAAATCAACATTTAGAGTTTTAAGTTTGAAAGCTATTATCCTTCCTTTGTTATCATATTTGTTTCATTTGGATAATCGATTTGTTAGTTATGAGGAAAGGCCTTTTATTTCGGCCTTAAAAAGTATTTAGCCACATTTATATGTTATTACTGAATTAAAAAAATATAAGTCCGGATTTTTCAGTTAGTATTGTACTTTTTCTCAAAAAGCTGGAAAAGCAAATGGAATTAAAAAATTTTGTACTGGAGGTCCTGGGATCAAAGAAACATTGTTAACTTTTTTCTACAACAATCTTATACCCGGACTTTTATAACACCGAAAACAATAACTTTTATTTTCGGTTCTTGCTTTATATAAGTATATTGATAAAAAATAATATATAACTATTTATAGTAGAATCGCTAAAAATTTAACCGAAATGTCACAAGGGTAGTTTACTTTTTCGAACTATTAACTTTTCCAGGCTATTTTTTAAATTGAAAAAAATACATTTATTAACATATTTTTTTTTTGGAAATAATACGGTTAATTTATTTCAATGACTTTGTTTTTGTTATAACAAAAAATAAACTGAGAAGGATGAGCCAGCTTTATACAACAAATTTTAACAAATAGAAATTGTACAAAACAACAACTACACAGTCAAGTAGAAATAGCGGCAGAACAGCCGCACTTGATTAGAGTAAGTTGTGAAGGGAAAACAGAAAAAATAACAACAGCTCACACAGCGTAAGCTTAGCTATATGCGTTTAGTTGCCGGCTTAAGTATTGCGCATGTTGTTGCGGGTTCGACTCCCGCAGAAGCCAAGAAGAAAGAAGTTTGATGAGCAAATGTGGTGATTTCCGAAATAGTACTATAACTTCTACCGCTTTGAGGATTGTTGCCTTTTCCTAATAATTTTCCCAATAAACCGATCGGCCTTAAGGCTAAAAAATTATTAAAAAATAAAAACTTAGATTTAATTTCTGCCGGCCGTCACTCTTTCCATGCGCAAACACTTAATATTAGTTTATAAGTGGTTGTTTAAGTAAACAGTCGAGATTTATGTTATTTTATTTTGTGTAATAGCTCTGGACGATTTTCATGAACACATTAATAAGGTCTACCACTTGATTCGCATCATTATTGTTTTCATAACATTTTATTAAGGTATTCTTGCATTCAACTGCTTCCGAGAAACTCACGTTTGTTTGTTGAATATCTTGCTCGATAACTGATTCGTCGTTATTATTATCAGACACTTGGAAATCTTCCATAATTTTAACCTTGTTCCAAATTTATTTATTTATTTACTTAATTAATCACACAACAACCATTAGTTATATTTACAGTGTTTGATATCTTACAATCTAAAATATAAACTTATAGCTAGTACATATTAATATAGAGCGTACAAAGAGAATAAATATTAAAAAATGAGAAGAGGTAAAGACCTATTATATTCATTTGGCAAAATGACGCATTACTTCGTTTTTAAATTGGTTAGTATTTAACTCTACCGCGATTCCACTGAGGTTTTGCTTACTCTTCTAAGATGAAGGACATTATATGCAGTATTTCACAAAGACTTAAATAGCTTGCAGTTGTTTTGGAATGAAAAAAGATTGATATGATAGGAACATATTAAAAACAACAAGCTTCGACTGGAAAATATTGTTATATGCACATATGGAGTAGGAGTTTTGTTTACTGAAGTGACAAAAATAAGTCAAACTTCTTAGCATTTTACGAAGAAGAAATAATAAAATACAAAAAGTAATTTGCAGTCTCACAAATTGTCTAAATACCTTGCGAGCACATGAATGACACTTAAATGAGGTTAATGGTATGTACTGTAGGATAAAAGAGGCTCTACTGTTTATTAAGAATATATAAAAAGTATTCGATTTAATAGATACCCAAAAAATTAAGTTCTTGCATTTTCCAGAACTTCCGTTATATGGGAAGTGGGCGTGGTTATGATCCCATTTCAAAAATTTTCTACGATAACAAATTTTGTGACGATAACTTACACCATTATTGAAATACAGAAATTTGTTCCTAAGTGGGCGTGGCAACGCCCATTTTTCAAAATTTCATAAATACCTAATTTCTTAGTTAAAAATCGCTCCAATACCAAATTTCACTCAATTTGCTTTAATGGATACCGAAAAAACGGTGTTTATGCATTTTTAAAAAACTTCCGCTATATGGGAGATGGGCGTGTTTATTGACCGATTGACAGTGACCATTTTCAATACCAACCTACCCTGTTCAAAGAGCAATCTGTGTACCAAATTTCATTGAGATATCTCAATTTTAATTTAAAGTTATCGTCTGCACGGACAGACGGATGAACAGACATCGCTAAATCGACTTCTGTTTTTATTCTGAGAATTTTAGTATATATATGTCTATATCTATCTCGATTAGTGTTTGCTGTTACAAGCAACCGTTATGTGAACAAAGTTATAATACCCTTGTGTACAAGCACGCTCTGGTATAATAAAAATGTTCACATGCAAATATTTATGTATATCAACGCGCTTTTGTGCGTTGATGCAAGTAAATACAGAGAACGTATAATTATTATACGTTCTCTGGTAAATATACATAAAAATACATATATTAACATTTTACAAACTAAGTGAAAAAAGTATCACTGAAATCAAATAGAATAAGCCGACAGCTGACGGAATGCCGGAAACATGTAAAACGAGTGTATAAAGCACATAAGCCGTGAGTATGTAGCGCATGAAACCTCCGTCAAAAAATCATAAACGTCAAAAATCAAATGCTTGGTTTACGTCATATATTTTCTGATATTTTTCTACTTCTATTAATATACCTTAGCGATTTTTCAATACTTTAAAGGTAAAATAAATTTGTCATTTACCAATGTGTTGATGTAAAGTTTTTCGGGGCAGCTGTCTAACAATCAGCAACTTTAAGTAAATACTAGGGTGATTGATTCGGTTTTTTCAAACTAGTTTTTTACGGGTTTTTCGTTAATTTGTGTACGGTTTTTTTTTTAATCTTTTTTTAAATCGGTTTTTTAGTCTCTAAACCCGGTTTCTATATAGCTGTAAATATATAACTTTTGATAAATTATAGAAATATGACAGCACATAGACTATTTTCACATCCATTAAATGTTATCAGTTAGATCTTATATTTTGCAGAAAAAACGCAACAAAGGTATTTTTGAAGATTTTATATAATAATACAAATCTCATAAAACAGGAAATCCTTGAAACATTGAATAACACCTTAATGACAATAAGTCCTTATTACTCGCTCAGTTTGCTCAAAGTGAAATTCAGTAATTTGGCATAATCTCAAAATTTGAAATTTGAGACTATGTATGAGTTGGAGATTATTGCCTTCCTCGCTTTTAAATTTTTTTTTTTTTGTCTTATACTTTGTGACCTGCTTATCTTTCATAGAAATAATTGCAAAAAAGTCGAATAATCAAACAACCTACTAAATAAAGAATGTTGCTCATACGTGGTAACAAAAATTTTTTTGGGTTAAATCTTAAAAACACTTAACTTTTTGTGAAGTTTCAGATCCATGTAATATATAGTACGTATACATAATAGAAAAATAAAATATTATATTAAAAAAAAGTTTTACTGTAGCTTTTGTTTACAATATCGTGGTACTTATGTACGCAGGGCAACCGAAATACATCCAGCCGCCTGCCAGGCGCAAAATGTGTTTCACTAATAATGATATTTGGATGTTGGTAAGGAATTGAAACACCAAGACATTTTGCAAATTATGAATTTAGATTTTATTTTCTTACTTTACTTAGCCCTTTGTTGCATTACACAAAATATATAGTAATAAAAGAAAATTGTATACAAATTTGGAACTGTAAAAAATTTATATTTTTTTGAGGTAGCCCATTTCATTTTAATATTTTACGCTCAAAGTACTTTTAAATAGCTACAAGTACTAATAATAATAGTATTTTTTTAAACAATTATTTTTAAGCTTTTTAAAAAAATTCAAAATTAGGTTATTTTCGGTTTTGTTAAAGAATTTTAAGTGCGAATTACGAGAAATTTCATAAATACTTGTAAAAAGATAATAAAAAGTCAAAACTTATCAATTTGTGTATTTCGATTAACTGTTGGAAGTAGTATATTTTCCTTCACGAAACAAAAAAAAGTGTCCTTGTTAAAACACCAGTTATAAAAATAATATTTCTAAGGTTGTATTCAAAAGTTTTATATGTTTTTCGAAACATTTTCAGAAATATTCTTGCCACCAAGAAAACTTTACAATACAGTAAATTCAAATGTTTAACTGTTCTTATAGCTGCCACCAATTTTTAAGGAATTGGTCCTTATTTTAAGCTTGCTTTAAGGGAAAATATATATTTTTTATACCCAAATATGTGTGGGCTTTATTGATATTTGTTATTCTTTCATTAAACAAAATAACATCATTCGTTTAGTACTTCACACATTAAATAGCATAAATCAAATCAATTGCTCTACTAAAATATTCAAAATGTGCCAACTGACTTATAACAAATGACAATAAGGAGCTTTGTTCACATTGTTGCTGCATAGGTGTAACTTTGGCTGGTCTAATGTACCAAAGCTCATGTACCTCATCAAGTAGCAAAAGTAATTTCCGCAAGCCTTTGTGACGGCGTTTCGTTACATAATCTTTGTAGCTATTTATTTCAATTTTTACTGAAACCCTAAATATGTGTCAACATTAAATGAAAATAATTTTACTCAAAGCCTTCGGAATGGCCAAACAAAAAAGAACATGAAAATGAAATTGAAAGATAACAATGCAAATTGACATCAAAAGCAGGCAAACACATGCAAAAGCCGGAAGCGAAATAAGAAAGTCTACAAATAAAAACGCTTTTGGATTTGTGCAACCTTATGCGCTCGTGCTATAGGCGAGATTTCTGTCCGCTGTCATGGCAACTTCGCAATGTGTTCCATTCATTTATTTATTTCATCTTTTGCCCAACCCATTTGCAGTTTATCCAAATATTCACCAAACATTCTCTTCAATTGAGCAGATGTTATGTAATTTTCGTTCGGGATTTTATTTATTTTGGCTTATTCAACCATCTCAGAAAAACTGATTTCACTCACAATTTTTCAATAGTTATTTTCCTTTTACTTACTAAAATGCGAGTAGATTGCCTTACATGTAAAAAAAATTCTCACGGCCAGCACGGTCTGGAAACTAAAATATTATTTGTAAAACTTATGCCACTACGGATCATAAATTTGTCTTATCTCACTGCTATTTTAAAGCTAATAAAATGTATGCAGCTTGGGCCAAATGTCTTGTCAATGCCCATAACACTTACGAAACTAGGTTGGTGGAAAACCTAGTGCATATACATACATACATACGGACAAAGTGGGATAAAATATGGTTCCCACTTTTTATTTACATTAGATATATTTTACTTACAATAGAATTTACTTATTTATAGATAGCCGATGGCCTCAGCAGCTAACGCTAATTCACACATTAAATTTATAATTTAATTATAAGTTTAATACATAAAATAAATAAATAAATACATATTTACATAAATATGGTAATTATTAGCCACATGAAGTTATATTTTTGTATACCAAAACTGAAGTATTTAAGGTTGTTATTTCGCTCACTATTGTATGTGGTATTCGAGCAATTAATCAGCAAAAAATCACTTTTAATAAACTTGAACAATCGGTTTCTTTAAAATATGTACATACATATATGTACATCACTATTTTCCTTAATTTAAAATTTTTTTTAAACAAAAATAAGGTTAAAATGATGATAAACAGAAAGAGCTGATCAAATAACACACACAAATAACACACTAAACATACCTTTCAGAGTTGTATTCAAATACGAAAATTTAACATGTGAAACAATAACAAGTTTAAACTCGTTTATTCTAATAAGCTTGTGAACTCCCTAATTATATTTCTGCTAACCATAAACCGTATATACCACATACATACATACTCGCATGTACATATTGACGCGTGCTAGTATTGTGTAGTGAAGTAGTGTGTGTGGGTTTGTTGGTGCATTAACCTTTAATTATACGCAATTTTGCAAATTGAGTCTGTGAATGCACTTTGAGTGAAAGGAATAGAATTTTGCAATCATGAATATGTTGAATTGAATTTGAGAATGTTCCTCTAATTAAAAAGCGCTAACCCTCTAAAAAGCGCAAAAGTCAATTTTCGAAATAAGTTTGTGAAATAAATAAAAAAATAAAAAAAAAAACACAATATCAATAGACACAAAATAGTACACTTACAATGTGCATTAAAACAGTATGAAGAATAAATTTTTGCAGATTAAATTTTTATTCTTGTTTTAATAAGAATCGTTTTAATTTTAGGTTTTTAAATTTTTATTTTAGTTTACGAACATTTTCAAATATACACTCAAATTTCGATTTGTATAAAACTTAATTGCGTGCGTATGACCGCTTAAAACTAGTATGTTTTTGCCCAAAGAAAAAAAGTTACGGGGGAAAATCGCCAATAGGTGACGCTGGAGCCGATGTATTTATAAAAGTCATATTTCTGAACCAGTTTTGATGAAATTTATGTTGTATTCTACTTGCATGATGTGAAATGAGTTAACGAAAAATGGAGTTGCTTGATAGCGCCGGAGTCCAGATATACAAAAAATGTTACGACTTAACTTCGTCTACGAAACATTCCTTTTATATTAATAAAAATTTAAAGAAAAAGTAGGAAGCTACGATGACGGTGTAGCAAACGAATTCATCCGCGAGGAGACACAGGAGTCGAATTATTACTAAAAATCAACCAAAAAAGAGCAATGGTGCTAGATTGGTCGTTAAAATAATTAACCATTAATAATTTTTTTGGAAGAGAATATTCGGCGCACTATTGCTGACATACGGCCACAATTGCTGCATAAACTGGTTGAAAATTGGGCCTCTCGGCTGAAATTTATTCGAGCCAGCCACGGCGGTCACTAGCCCAAAATCATTGGAATTATTCGAGAAAAAAAAATTAAAAACTTTTAATTTGTTTGAAATGTATGTATTTGTGAATAAGCAGTTTTATACACCGCAAAATTTCAATGGAGCATGCGAACATTTTTGAGGGTCAATACTTAGTACTGTCGCATTTTGAAAATTTTTTACTGACACATGTTCAAGGACTGTCAAAAAAAAGGTTCTCCAAAATCAAGGATGACTTGTAACACCTTGAAATTTACAATTTACTTACTTAAACTGCCTACTCAATTGTTTTAATTTTTGGGACAATACGGTTTTTGTTAGAGAATGAAGTGTATTTTAATTGAAAATATGTGGATGTAGTTTAATTTAAGATCAGCAGCTTTTAAACTTCTTTATTATTTTGCTATTTTGTTTTTGTATTTTAATTTATAATTGCTTCGTATTTACTTTTCCATTGATAACACTATTTAAAAGTAAAACTGGCATCGATCAATTGACCATTATTTCCAATGTGAAAAATATTCTTTATAAAATTTGCATACAATACTTTTAAGAATTACGATTTCCCCAATTCCCTGCATATTAACACAAAACGATAGCAGCTTCGAAAGTTATTGTAAATAGTTTCACCTCAAAAGTTCTGGTCTTAAATGCAGTGGATAGACAAAGCGTAGCCGAAACTATTCCAGTAACAAGGTTATATGAGACCTCTTAGTAAAGAGCTCCAGATCTTGCTTAATGGTAAGAAATACAGCCGTCACTGTTATGACAATGACAGATTACATTATTGTGCATTTAAAATTGCAATGTGTATAAAAACAGCATTGATTCAGAGAAAAATTTGTTCGTGAATATATTTTTCTTATAAAAATCGAAAAAGTAAATAATAGTTTAAGTAGTTTATAAACATACTCATATTTAAAAATGCTAGGCTTTTCCAACTCCATTTTGTCCACATCACGACAATCACACAACTAGCTACGTAAAGCCATCAATGAACCTAGACATGCTAATTACTACAGGTTTCCGAAAATGTAGACATTTCGACACACTTTGAAATTACTACTAATATTTACAAGAAAAAAAAAATATTTCTTCAGCCGATCAGAAATTTGTTTCGAATAATTCTAATTTTTGTTCTATCTTGAAAAGTCAATTGGTGTATAAACGTAGGCGCAAAAAATTTATAAACGAAATTTTTCAAATTTTGTCTTTATTCGCAATTTAGTTATTCATTATTTTTTTATTGCCGAAAAATTGCACGTACATATGTATTTAATACACAAAACAACTTGTAAAACATTACATTGCGTGTGAAATTTACGAGTAATTAAGTTGAAAAATCGTAATGGAAATTGTTTTTGCAAATATTCAAAACAAATTTCTAGACACATGCAATTTCTTTTGCAAAAGTATGTATATATTTATATATTTTTAAGTGAAAAAAGTTAAAATTATTCTATAAATAATTGATTACCTGTGGCATGCGCTTTTTTAAATTAAATAACGATAGTTCAACAGATTTGAATTTTACCCTGTGATATAATTAAATCAATTTAAATATTAAGTATTCGAAAAGTTTAAAAATATATTACACCCATTTTAATTTTTTTCTATTCTACACAAAAAAAAATAATAAAAGGTGATCTGATTTTGATTAAAATTATTTTCCCTTTAATATGTTGAAAAATAGCTTACATCACTCCGGGAATATTTTCTTAAAAAAAATCAAATGATTTTAGCGGCGTATTGCTTTTTGAGCCAAGATACGTGTATCACCTTACGTAAACATAGTTTTACTTATGTACATAAAGTTATCAAATTTTTTGAAATATGAAATGAAAAAACTATAGAAATTCATCGTTTTGAATGCAAAACGTTAGATCAAAATGCCTATTTGCAACTACATGAATATGAAATTGATCAGCACCAAACAATTATTTCCAAAAACTTAACATTTTTTAATGATTCTCTTACAATTAATATAATAATTGAACTCTTACCACAATTATGGTTGAAAAATTAGGACGAGTTCTATTTATTATATTTATTATATTATTATTATAAATTATACGTACATATACAGATGTCAAAGTAAGCAAGAAAGTATATACCTATGTATATTTATATTCAATACTAATTTTTTAGTGCCAAAAAGTTTATGAGTTTTAGCTGGAATTTAAGTTATAGCGGTAGTTTATTGAAAACAAGAAAAGTTCACAAACATACATTCATACGTAGGTACTTATATATTTAAGTAAAAGCTTTTTCTACTCACCTCTTACAAAATACTGACTATGCCGAATGCCTTTTCAGCTTTAACAATTAGTTGCACTCAAATAGAACATATTATTGTATTTATGCACACGTGCCATATAAACAGCAAATTATTTTCTAATTTCAATACGATTTCCTTTTTGAACCAATAAATTTACAGTTTTCACCTGTAGTTGCTTATATTTCTTTAAATGAATTGTATATACATAAGTTAGACAACTGTTTTACTGCTGTCAGCAAATTATTACGGGCACTTCACCATTTTTATTCTACATCCTTGTTAACTTTATTAGCACTTTTCAGCGATAATTTTTAATGCACATACCCCATAGATTTGTTGATTTACTTTTCTCTGCTACTTTACGTTGCGCTGCTGCACTCTTTCGGTAGACAAAATAAATTTTTCGTTTGCTTCGCACAAAATTTTGTGTGTTATGTGTTTTTGTTTGCAACTTGTTAAGATTATTTGATTTTTGCGATTTCTTTTTCGTTTTACACTTCGTATGCAATTTTTTTTAGATACATCTCAGCCATTTGCCACTTGCCACTTGCCACTTGCCAAAGCTTGGCACAGCTGTTGGCGAATAGAACTTTCCTTAGTGTACTATTTGATTTCAGTTTGGCATTTTTTCTTTCGGATCTTACTAGAATATTTCAAATTCTTTGCTCTCATTTCATTAAAAACGTAGACGATAAATCACATTATTTACAAAAGGGTTTTCCTTAAAGCAAAAAAATATTCAAATATATTTAGGTGCAAAAATATACAAAAGCAAATTGTGGGCGTGGTTTATTGGAAAAATGTAAAAAATTACTTTAAGGCGGTATACGCGATATATTTCGCATCGCTGCTGTGATAACTACCGCGACATGACATACAGAATTTATATTGAGCGAATAAAGAATGTACAAAGGTATAGAAAGTATAGTTTAAGGAGGAGTTACGTTTATAAAAATAGCACTCTTACGACTATGACAAAATAATTTATACATTTTCTATACTTAAAAAAAATGTTTAGGCGATAACGGTGTCTCTTGGGGATTAATTATAGTGACATTTGGGACACGACAATAACAGTATAAGGTAACTGACATTTCTGTGAATTTTCTTATACATAAACAATTTTTCATGACTTGTATTTCTTTGTCAGTTATATCAAATTCATTTTTCGAATATTTTAAACAAAAAGATGTTAATTTGCAGAACAAATGAATTTCAAGAAATTAAAAATTAATTTTGAATATATATAAAAAGGTTGATATATTGAATAAAAATCGTATTTTCTTTGTAATAATATTATTTATACGAAAGTGTGGTAGAAAGAGTTAATTCATTCAAATATTTACTGATTTATTGTTATATGCATATGTTACAAGCAGCTGCAGAACCTGATTTGGAAAATCAAGTCTATAAGCTCTTTCAAAATTTTTCTTTGAAATACACCGGTTCACTTAATAAATAATAAAATTTTCTAAACAAACCATGTAAGCCAAGTCTGAAACTACATACATATATACAAAATTTGTATATTTTTACGAACTTTTAATCAATATTTTAATGAGAATCTAAACAAAGTTTTCGAATAGTCACCTTTATAGCCTATTCAATTTTCACACTGCACATTACTGCACAGCACACACACGCACACAAACACAAGCAATGATGCGAAGCCATATGTTGTACCTACAAACGTAATATTAATTAGTTGACTTGTTGCAGGTGTGCTCGATATCATATATGAGCCATACACTTTCGCTGGTCCTATTAAAAATACATTTATTTTCTGGTTTTCGAAAATATTAAAAAAAAAAAATTTTAAGTTTTTGCGTATGTTTATTATTAACTTAAAATACATTTAAATAAATGTTGGTGTTGTTAACACAAAACTCTAATTACTATTTTGCTGGTTTTAGCGCGTTATTTCGACTACTTTAAGTTTTTCTTTTGCCGCTTTTGTTTCATACGAATACTTAACAGTTAGCAATGAGTGAGTGAAACCTTGACGTCGATTTCGTATACCACGCGCCGCTTACTGCACCGCCGCGGCAAGCATCATTCATTGCTGTTTTATTTGCGCGCGATTTGAGATAATCCATCTTTTGTTGCAGTATACACTTTATTCCTACATACATATAAATGTTCATGAATGCAAACATGCATCCATACCTAGACAAAGTAGAAACATTGGTTTGCTTGCTTGTATGAGCATTTGCTTGCTTGTATGAGCAATCAAATGCTCACAGGCTTCTATAGAATGGTGAGACTGCCATTTATTTTCTCATTACCATCGCTATGCTATAAAAATGGCCACAAATATTTGAAAATTGTTTGCTTTTTATGGCGTTATGGTTTCTAGTCCGTTCTTCCCCTCACCTTCTGATCGCCATGCTGCCGTTAAAAAATATTGTTATTACCAACGAATTTGAATTTATAAGTTTGTAAATAAATTGTGGCCCATAAATACGTATATGTACAATGTATGCCTGCATGAGTACTAAGTATAAAGAGCAAAATAACTTTGAGAGAATACGAAATTCATTTGGAGAGCAACAGTTTTGTTCATTAAAAGATTTTGATTTAGATTTAATGTTAGAAATCTTTTGAAATTCATTTAACAATCCATAAACAGCAAAAGTTTAAATAAATTATTTGTATGTATGTAGAATATTTTAAGTGGTATATTTTAACAGTTTATCTTTAAAATGCAATTCGTTTCAATATTAATTGCATGTACTCGGTATTAGTCTGATAAAAACCTAAACGCCGTTTCCCCGGAATTTATATTTTTCAATCTTTTGGAAATATGACGTTTTTTAAGTATTAACGCGAACAGATTTCTTCATAGATTAATTAATAATATCCGAACATTAATTTGATGCATATGGTACTCATGAATCTTAAGGAAATAAATTAATTCAGTCTTGAAAAAAAAATTGTTGGACTATATTGATCAGTGTTTGGCCGAGATTCCATGTATCTATGCATATATGGTTTTCATTTCTTTTTTTTTTAATAAGCCTCCATTAGATTGTCTAGCCAGCCGGATTTACAGCTCCATTGAAAATATACTTATGATTACTTAAATCGGAAATCAATTATCGATAGATTTGGATATTCGTTTTTTACTGTTCTTTAAAATACTCACAAACAAAAAAAATTTCATACATATAATTATTAAATCCAAGGTTCAATTACATGAGCTCTATTTGAAAGCAAATATGATCAACTTGCATTTGGGCTCTGCATACATTAGAATACAATAGTTATAAAATTATTAATTTTTTATTTCGGAATTTGAACTCGAGATAATATTGCAAAGCTTGCGAAGTACATACGTTCTGATCAAAAACAAATGAGAACTTTTTATTTTATTTTATTATAGGAAATTAATTTTATTCAATTTAATCTTATGCATATTATAATGTTTAATTCTATGCTTTTTTTTGCTAAATAAAATAACTCGAGACAACGCGGAAGTATACATATTCATATAATATTAAAACCTCAAAAAAACAATTACAACTTTATAACCATGACACAAAAATAGAATGAAGTTTCACTTAATGATATTCATTGTTGTTGTCAGCCATTTGACATTAAATAAAATTATTACATTTCATCAAATGCATGCTACCTGATTCACTAATTTGTTTTTTGTTGTAAAAGTAAACATAAAAGTATGTACATTAGTATGTACATACATACAGACATATAAGAAGTTTAATGAAAATATGGAACATATTTTTGAGCGTCTCTCCATGATTTGAAAATTCATCACTCACTTGTGAACTTTGTGTATAACAACATGTGACAGTTGCTTTTGAGAGGATACCTAAGATGGCGTTTGACAGGGTACCTAAGCTGGCCGCCAATATGTCGACAATTAGATTGGCCGGAAGTTGGAATAAGCTGATCTGAAAATATTTTGGGGGGGTTTAAATTTTTTAGGATATTTTACATATTTTGAGATATTCAATTAATATCCATTATAAACATAGATATAATAGTATTGGGTAAAATGTTGAATGTATTTTTAAAAAGCCATCGATAGGCTATGATATTATTTGAATCAGTAGAATCATAAAACGTCGATTCTCCTCTTTTTCTTTGCCAAAATATTTAGGTCACTAGTAACCTCAATATCACGAGATACGTCTTGAATCTCCGTAAAATAGAAAAGGACCGTTCACTCGGAGCCACCGTGACTGGCAACGTAACACTGATTTGAAAAATTCTGTAAATGTGTTTGTAAAATTGCATATTACGAAGGCGATTTGATAAGTCATAAACTTTTAGAATAAAATATACTTTTTTGGCAAAAAAGCATTCTTTGTAATCCAGTTACTGGGTAATAATTTTTTAATTTTTTTGTCTAGAGTGAGTTTTTACCGATTTTTTGGGGGGAATCCAGACACCCAGGACCCCTCTCCTGTATCCGTTCCTGCATTCGGGTAAAATATACGGGGAACGCCAGGGTTGCGAATTTACTTTGCAAAAACAGGCGATCTCAGCTGTTCCAAATTTTGACGTTTATCGAAAAGATATCTTACTTGTGAACTAGCTGCAGAAAAGTTTATTACGTTTCAAATTACGAGTTTTTATGTTAAGTTATCCTGAAATAAGAAGGTCTTCTACTCAAATTCTTTATTTGCTTTTATGTTAAAATTGGTTTCTTAATTTTTAAAGGCTATACATTTTTGGAAATGGATTTGACGGAGCTAGATTTCAGATTCAAGTAGAAAGTAATTAAAAATAGAAGTAACTAGTATGTTAATTTATTTTCGGAGGAGAGTCTTAAAAAAATCGAATTTTTTTTTTCTCATCTTGAAAATTTAGAATTTAAAATTTGTTAAAGTCAATACGATAACCATAAAGCCTACTTTCAAAAGATATATTATTAAAAAACTAAATTTATTTATTTATTATAGTTTATAATAGCATTTACGATGCATCCTTTCCATATATATTTTTTCATTTATTATTTAGTTAGGACCAAAAAGGTGCGAATCACATAGGCACATAAAACTTATATAGGGATAATGGAATTTCATTTAAAATATTATTACATTGGAATAAATATTTAAAAAAATTCTCCAATGTATTGCTTTAATATTACTACCGTGGTAGTTTTTTAGATATTTAATTTTTTTTTAATAGTATTAAATATTTAAATGAAACTACCTTCTCTTTTGAATCATATTTACAGCGAAGTTGATTTTTATATAAGATTATAAAGTTATTTTAAATGCCCACAAAATTTTGAAAAAATCCATTTGTACTTTCAGTAATAAACAAACTTGGAAGAAGCCTTATTTATTATAAAAGCACTATAAATAAAGGACCGTTCTCTCAATTCGTCTGCCATGATTATTTTTTGAGTTTTTCAACTTTATTAAATTGAAATGTGTCCTCGCAAATGCCAAATAAACGTAAAGAATATGAAAATGTTCAAATTTGTTTGTTTACATTGCTTCTTAACTGAAAGTGATCATTTAGAAATGAATGTGTGATTGTGAAAGTTTGAAAACATTTCTGAAATACTCACAAACTTCAAAATTGTTTTAAGAGTTTTAGATTGTAACATTTAAAATTGTTAACGAGAAAATTTACAATGTTAAAAATAAGACTAAGAAAAACTTTAATGTAGTTACAGACATTAAGCTCAAATACCAATTTTTTCCTGCTTAAAATAACCTCTACGCATTAGGACAAAAAATACCGAAGCTTCCGAAAAAATCAATTATATCAAAAAATTCAAGAAATATTAAAAAATTCATTTGAAGTCAGCATTTTATTTTATTTGTTCTTTGAAACAAAAACGAGCAACAAAGCTGCTTACACCAAAACTTATAATTTTACTCTGCCATTGTGAATTGCTACAATTCCACTTGCAGATGTAGCTGTAATAGTACGGGAACAGAGACTCGTTTATTCCTCTCCATTTTCTCGAGTCCACCGTATGATGGGTTTCGCCTTATGCGAAAATCCAGCGCTCTTTCACTTTGTACTGAGACTCCCCCGAAGCCATACGTAAGGTCATCTAATATATATATATATATACATATATATATATACATATAAGGTCATCTAATATATATTAAAACCCCACTTTATACAGATTACTTGCAAGCCCCCAATTACTATACTTACTAAAAACTTGTGTTTTTATTTGCGAAAGTAAAACAGCAACCAGCCATTTAATTGAAATATCGCAACCTTCAGAATATCTGCTTCCTATTTCTCGAACACCGTTGCCGTGGAATTCATGAGGAATTCCCGGCCCCTATTTCCTACCCGCTCAAACAAAAGCAAAATATTCAATGGAGCCCAGATCTTTTAATATAATGAAAATAAATAATCGATAAACACATATCTATTTCTTTGGTACTATATACTTGAACAGGTGCCTTTGTACAGATAACCGATGGTAAAATGCGGAAATGCATTATGATTGTTATGTGAAATTTGAAAGTAATAGAAGTGGTGGAGTGCCCTGCAATAGAAATAATTGCGTATCTTATTTAAAATTAGTTATTTATTTTTAATAATAATATAAACATATAAATTAAAAAAAAACCTAACATAAATTTTTTTTGCATTTCACGATAATCGCTAACTACCTGTCTCTTGATAACATTTTCAGTAGTTTAATTTTACTGTATAGCCCTAAAAGTCATAAAAAAAATTATATTTTTTAGTAAAACATAAAATATAGTAGTGTTTCATCGTAAATGAAAATATCACACTTTTTCAAATACATTGTGTGTGTGATATATCATTCTAAGTCAGTAATAATTTAATTATTCAACTATGCAAAAATTTTGTCAGTACTTTAGTTTTAATAACTTTGTTAGCCAACCAACTGGCTGGATTATATAACATACATACATACATATATTAACAAAAGGATGAGCCCAAGTAGCATGACATCGCAAAAACGTTACACAGGCCCTTAAAAACTGATGGTTTAAAAGTTTTGTGTCTTTGAAAATGCTCGGGTTTCGCTTTTGAGAGTTGAAATAAACTTTGCACAGCAGCATCGAATGGGAGTTAGTGGCATGTAACTAATACATACATATGTTTGTTATGTATGTATGTATGTATATAGATACGCATATGTAGTATATTCGAATATTTTAATGTACATATGCATAATACAAATGATATACCAGTGACTGAACGATGCTAAAGAAAATGGCTGCGAAAGCAGATTAGAATATGTGTTAGAAAATGAAAATGTCATGCAGTGACATTTGCTTTTATAAATTTATAGGGATGACAAAGTTTGTCTTGTTTTTTGCATAGTGACTGTGCCTTTGGAAATTTAGGAAATGTTATCGCACATTGCAAAAATAGTTTACTTGGCTATAATAATTGTAATTCTTATGAAATTATATTCT
Source organism: Philophylla caesio (assembly GCA_963971545.1). Classification (NCBI taxonomy): domain Eukaryota; kingdom Metazoa; phylum Arthropoda; class Insecta; order Diptera; family Tephritidae; genus Philophylla; species Philophylla caesio. The sequence continues at coordinate 65,524,485 of OZ020607.1, forward strand.
TATGAAATTATAAATTTGAAAGTTTCGTCACATGCATTAGTTGTAATGAAATATGCTTTTATGTCGTTATCTGGCAAGATATGAGTGAGTGGGGGAACGTAAACAAAAAATATTTCGCTCCTGCATAAGGTTATAAGTAAAATAATTAATCAAAAATTCTTTAAAAATATTTCTTTGTAACCTAAGATAAACTTAACTTCACAATAAAAGCAAACGAAATAATTGTACAACTGCTTGTATGCAAATCAAATAAAAAATAAAAATCTAAATCGAACAAAGTTGATTCCTCTGTCAAGAAGTTCTTACTTACTTATGAGGCATTCCACACTATTTCAATTATTTAAAAACTACTTTTGCGCGAATTTTGGATATGTTGCAGAGGATGTCTCAAAATTACTGTAAAAGCGAAATAAAGCGAATAAAAGTTTTCAGGAGTTATGCAATATCAAAGATGTTAGGTGTTTCATAGCTGGCAAATTATTAGTTTAATCAAAAAAATTATTAAGTAAGACTCTTTGTCTATAAAAAAGTACTCAATAATTTTATTGATAAAACTAATAGATATTTTTCAAACACTCAATTTTTCATTGAAATAGCATGGAATGCCTCCTATACCAATATTAACTAATATAATAAAACACTTTATAAAAAAGGAATGTAATTAGATCTGATGTATGTATTTATTGAATTAATTATGAAATTATATATGCACATTGGTGACTCAGAAATTAATCGTAATTAATTTAAAAAAAATGTATTTCCATGAACTTTTTATAACGCCGATCTTTCGGGTGCTCTTTTCTCACTTACTCATATATTAACATATACGAGTATGTACGGTTGGCTAGAAATGAGCACATATGTATTTTCTAGAACCAAAAAAATTAGCTTCATTTCTCGGAGTTTTGACAAAATGCTCTCATCTTTATAAAAATTAAATTAGTTTTTTCATCTTAAAGTTGGTTTTTACATAAACGATAGTAAGTGTTTTTCTTAGTTGCCATTTTTCTTCACCAAAAAGAGAGACAACCTCCATCCTATTTTTGATCTTGATGTTTTTTTTCATTGACTAAAATATATTCAAATAACTAAATCCGTGGGCAAAAGCCTTATACGTAAATGTGTATGTAAAAGCATATAAATTAAAAATGTGTAGACATAAAAAATGTTGTATAAGTATTGGCGAAAATTTCTAAAATGAAGTTACCGAAACTAATGATGGGCTGAAGGTATATTATCACAACACTTCAGGCATAAGAACTAAATCAAATATTGTCAACCAATTTAGCGCTGAAGAGGCTTATGTTGAGACGTGGCTGACCGCGGACTTTTATGACAGTGAATTCTTTGATTTAAATCAGTATGATGTATTTCGTAAAGATCGCGATGCTGTTAAGACTGGCTGCTTAAGAGTTGGTGGCGTTCTGATTGCCGTCAAAAGAAAGTACCGTGCGTTTTTAGTCACCCTCAAAAACTGCGACTCACTGCTGGATCAACTTTGTGTATGCATCATTGGCTCCAATTCATATGGCTGCTTATATTTATTTGCCTCATATATCCCGCCTAATAGTAACCTGGAACTCTATAAGGCGCATGTGGATAATATTACTGCTCTGGTGTTAGATGAAATAATCGATAGTCATCTTTGTGTATTAGGGGATTTTAATTTATGTAACATTAGATGGTGTAGTATCTCAAACTCTTATAATGCAGGCCTCACAGCTAATAATATTGTTACTCCGCCAGAATCTCTCGTTATTGATAGTTTTCTTAGCATAAACCTTAAGCAATTTAATGGTATTTTTAATCAGTTAAACAGATTATTAGATCTTATCTTCGTAACTGATAATATTAACTACAGCATTTCAAAATGTATTTCTCCATTATCAGATGCTGGTACACATCATGTGCCCTTAGATATTAAGTTATTGCTTTTTGAGTTTTTACCACTGTCGATTGGTGACGTAACTGCTTTTGATTATGCATCCTGTGATTTTCCAAGTTTAAACGATTCTCTCTTAGAATTTAATTGGGATGAATTATTATCTGACTTGGATACTCACAGTTGTTTTTCTTCGTTTAAGACACTGATGCATGAATTTTGCACTAATTATATTCCTTTAAAAAAGAAGCGATGTTATCACTCTCCTTGGCATAATAAGCAATTAAAAAAACTAAAGAATCTCAAAAACAAGTACCTCAAGAAATTTAAAGCAACTAATAACCACGCACTCTTCGTAAAATTCCAACATTTTCAGAAGGAATTTAAGTCTTTGGATAACCGGCTTTACAAAAATTATATCAATCGCACTGAGCGGAACATCAAAGCTAATCCGAAGTCGTTTTGGAGGTTCGTAAAGTCAAAAAAGTCGTGCTCTAGTGTACCTACCGCGGTGTGTCTGGATAAAAAAGTTGCTAGTACACCTGCCGAAGCAGCTAATCTATTTGCTGAATTCTTTATGTCAAATTACGTTTCTGACGAGGAGGAGTCTCCGGACTTTTCTTCGGAGATTTCTTCAATTCTTAACATTGGCTCGTTACTTTTTTCATCCGAAGACATTGCCATGGGGTTGGTTTCCCTGAAGCCTTCGACTCAAACATACCCTGACGGGCTATCAGCTAGCTTGCTGAAGAACTGTCCGGCATTAGCAATTCCTCTTCAGATTATTTTTAATAAATCTCTGTCTTCAGGTATTTTTCTGAATGAATGGAAATATACAGCCATTACGCCTTTTTTTAAAAGTGGAAAGAAAAATGATGTTCGGAACTATAGGCCAATTGCCAAGCTGTCTAGCATCTCAAAGCTTTTCGAATGCATTGTCAAGGACAAGATTTATTTTGCGGTGAAATCTTTAATTATACCAGAACAACATGGTTTTGTCACTGGTCGCTCCACAGCCACTAATCTTGCTGTTTTTAGTGAATACTGTATGTCATCGTTTTTGAAAGGACTACAAGTCGATTGTATATATGCAGACTTCTGTAAGGCGCTTGATAGTGTATCGCAAAGCGTTCTTACAAATAAGTTAGCTTGCTTGGGCTTTCACTCCACCTTTCTGCAATGGCTTAAATCTTATCTGTCGGATAGATGTTGCGTGGTGTCAATCGAAGGTGTTTTGTCGAACCACTTTGTTGCCGCTTCAGGTGTTCCCCAAGGGAGCATCTTGGGGCCACTACTCTTTGTTCTTTTTATCAACGACATCAGCAGTTGCTTTTCTTCTTCAAAGTTTCTGCTCTATGCTGATGATTTAAAAATATTTTCAACTGTGCAGAATTCAGTGGATGCTCAGAGGCTTCAAGGAGATCTGAACAATCTTCATCGTTGGTGCGTTAAGTCGCGTCTCTCCGTGAATATTAAAAAATGTTTTCATTTATCATTCTCGAGGCGACATAACGTTTCTAGCACATCATACAATATCGCTAGTTATGTACTACAAAATGTTACGGAGTTTAAGGATCTCGGAGTTATATTCGACTCAAAACTTTCTTTCCATAATCATATTACTTTTATTCTTACAAAAGCTTACTCAGTTCTGGGATTCATTCGTCGCAATACATCTGAATTTTCCGATCCATATACCTTCAAACTATTATTTACAGCTCTTGTCCGGTCACACTTAGAGTATGCCGTTATAATTTGGAGACCTTATGACCAATTTTCGATAAGCAGAATTGAGCGTGTTCAAAAAATCTTTCTTAAGCAAGCTTTACGTTCCCTACGATTTGAGGCTCCTGTTCCTTCCTATGCTTCGCGGCTTATGCTAATTAGCCTGGAGCCTCTAGAAAAGAGAAGGACTGTCCTTTCACTTTCGTTCACTTTCAATATTATTAATGGCATCACTGATTGCCCTGTTTTACTTGAGCGGATTAGCTTTAATGTTCCACAAAGAAGTCTTCGCAATTTTTTCCCTTTTTACGTAGAGAACTTTAAGACTAACTTTGCAAGTAACGCCCCAATAGCTCGTGCACTTCGGGAATTTAATGCATTATCTAATTCGAGCGTACTTGATTTCGCTTTATCTAGAACTAATTTTGTAAAAACTCTAGGTTCAATAGCTTAGCATGGTATTGATATTAATTGCTAGTATTATATTAGCCAAATTTGGCCACTATATATTATTTTTCTTAGTCTGTAAGGTACTTTGTACTGTAGATTAATAACTTAAATAAATAAATAAATCTCAATAATTTTTTACTGTCAAGAAAGTTTCCGAGCACAGAAATAACTATCTAAAAACCTTATAAAAATATTTTGTAATAATTTTGGCGTGCCATTTGTTTAAGCTAGATTGTAGTTTGTTAGGTTAAATTAAAGTATCCAAAAAACTGACTTTTTTCGTTTTACTAAAACATTTTCTATGCAACTCCAGTAGGAACTGTATTTGTGCAAAACATTCACCCTTATAGTGAATTTCGTTTTTGCCCGAAATAGTTCACTTTTCACTGTTCGCTTATTATAAATTTCAGGCGAAAAGTTTGCGCATTCCCCTTATCGACAACACTTATGTATGTATTTCGGGCGGAAAGAGTTGGCGGCTTAGTTGAATTTGTTCACTATTTTTGAGAGGCCAAAAATTTCGCGGATTCAAAATGTAAGTAATTTAATTTAGTTTATTTACATAAGATCGCCTATTCCAGGAACAAACCAGTAAACAAAGTTCAAAGAGGGATAAGTAATATTAGGTAGAATGCGGGAAAAGCCGAATATTACAAGAGGATTTATCAAAGAAAACAAGGAAAATGTAGCTGAGTTATGAAAACAGCTAAGGATGAATCTGCATAGTTTGGGGCCTGCAATCAAAAATTAGACCGAATGGAAAGGGAAAACAATTTATATTTAAATGTGCGCAGAAATAAATTTTTTTTATGCAATATAGACTTGGACTGGCCAAAAGCGGTATGTCATCGAAGCGAAATTTATTCCGGGTGAAACTTATAATAGACGGGTTCATTCCCGGCGAATAAAAAAATTTCGGGTGGATTTTTTTTCGGGCGAAACTTACGATAAGGGTGATTATATTCTTTGTATTTTTAATTAAATTTTTCCTCTATTACGTAGGAGCTCTTAACCAAAAAAAAAAGAAAATTAAAATCTTGAATAATATCATGCGATCAGAAGTGCAGATAGAAAGTAATATCGATTTTTTTTAACTAAATATGAATGACAAATTTTCTTTTGCAGAAAATAAAACATTTAATATTTTAAATTAACTCCTGTGCTAGCTGCAGATCAACAAAAAAAAAAAAATTTTACACAAAATGACTAAAATCGTTACAAACATAAGCCAACCTGTTTTTGGGCTTTTTGCATTTCTTGCCACTTTACTGAAATGGCAACACTGCTACTATCAACAGTCATTTGTCTCCTGTAAAAATTTGAACAGGGTGCGGCATTAAGTTTGTGTTTTTTGACAACTATTCATAGCAGAATAACGCGTGATTTGAGAAGAAAATGGAAAAAATGGAAAAAAATGAATTTCGTGTGCTCATTTCAATGGTAAAAAAGTGGTTTAATGAATTTCGAACGTTCTGGACGCCCAATTGAGGTCTCAACACCCGAAACAGTTGGAAAAATACACAATATGGTGTTGGCCGATCGGATACTGAAAGTGCGAGAGATTGGAAGCTTTAGGCATCTCACATGGCTCAGTGGTTTAAATTTTAAATGATCACGTGGGTATGAGAAAGCTTTCCGCAAGATGGGTGCGGCGTTTGCTGACAATCGACCATAAACGTAAACCCACACATGTGTAGTTTCCATGGAAAAAATCCATGAATTGGGATACGAATTACTCCCTCATCCGCCCTATTCTCCGGATTTAGCCGCCAGTGAATATTTCTTATTTCCAAATCTGCAGAAATGGCTCGGCGGAAAGAGATTTGACTCCAACGATGAATCATCTCACAAACAAACGTTGAACAAAGTGTATATAATTCAAAGGAGACTATGTTGAAAAATAAAATATATGTTTATCCAAAAACTTGTGTTTCATTCAAAAAGTCAAGGACTTATTGCCCCGCCCTCGTACCAAAAACTTAAAAGCTCTGAATAAATAAGAGAATATATTACCAAAGTAGGATAGTACGGTAAAACAGGGTACCTTGACTAGGAGTATTTGGCGTATACATTTTTTTTAAAGTAACAAAAAAATGTGTCAATTAGTTTTTCTGTTTAGATTATGTGTTAAGAAAAGAAATATATATAATCAATAATGTTGTTCAAAAATACATTTAAAGAAAGTGATGATTTTCGGGATATCGAAAAATGGTCGGGTAAAACGGGGTACGCCCAAGAATAAAGCAAAAAATAGCAAAGTTTACAATGTCTTCAACAGTATTTACTACTTTTTCTTTTTTGGGATCTTCTTAGTAAATTTATTTTGCCTTTTGTTTCCTGTATTTCGCTTTTCTTCTTTTTTTAATTTTCTTCATGATTTTTGAAAAAATCCCATATTAGTAGATTTACAAATGACCTATGTATGTAAGGTTTATATAAATATGCTATCAATTATCTGGCGTTAATCCAGGTAGATAGTATGAAAATAACGTACAATTCAGTAAAATCACGAATAAGATTGAGATATTGCGTATCCCGTTTAACACGATGCGTGGGTACCCCGTTTTACCAGACTAGCTAAATTTTCACTAAAAAATTAATAATTAATTAACAACTTACTCTTCCGTACAAGTGTAATATGTTCAAATAATTTCAAAAAAATGACTAACACCCTGGCTACAATTTCATAAATTTCATTCATACCTACTTGGATAGGTTAGAAAACTCCTTATTCACCACATTCAATAAAAGAAAAAACTAATTCCAGCATAACGACGCTACCAAACAAGTTTAATTCTCCACACATTAGGACTTCTTATAAAAATATAAAAAAAAGGAAAACGTCGAAAACATTTATATAAAGTATAAATTATTATCAATAAATTTTTAAAACAAATTGTGTCTACGGGCAATATTAGAAAGTTACTTGTGCGCAAGTGAAACCCCATTAGCGAACCTCTGAAAAGAATACTGAAACTTTTGAAAACACAAATTGCAAGATGCAAAAAAAATACCTCCCTTCCTACATACTAAATAGTGCAAAAACAAAACCAATTTTCTAAGCGATTTGCTCTCCGATTTGAACTGGATCGTCTCGTATACTTCATTAAATAGTTTTATTTTTAAACTGCTTCTAAACTTGTTGACAGTACTTTTATCGCAAAGTAAAGAAAAATAAATTTTTTTGCGGATAATGGTCATGTGGCGTCAATGATTCCGTTGTAAATACACTAATTTGAATGCTAAAAATGTAAAAACTAAAGTTGGCCAAAATAAGTAAATACACATTTTCATATTTATCTACACATGCATCAAAGTTACAAATTCTTAAGTTCAGGGTGAATAAAAAATGAACAGAAGCACTTACACTTTGTTATCCCCAAAACGCGCATATGCAATTAAACATTCACGACGTTTCATATGATTATTTCACTTTTGTTCCTCACTTTTCACACGCTGCTATATTCGCATTTAAGTATATATGTGTATACACTGTACATATCTATGTTTGTATGTAAATACATATGTACATACATCAACATTAAAAATGTTGTATCCGCATGACGGCCACCATCAGCCACAAGGGACACTGGCGATACGTGAGCAGCGAGTCTTGCTACTTAGCTGTAATTTTTATTTCTTGCTCACTTTTTATTTCTATTTTTATTTGGGACAAGAGTTAACATCTAGGCTGCTACAATTCTACAATTCTACAATCGTCCTACGAGCCTAAAACGACACTTAAGTGACATGGTTGCTGGTAGTTTTGGTATTGCTGTTGTAGTTGGTTGTGGTAGTGCTGACGATGGGTAGCTAGCAAAGCCGCAGTTAGGTGTCAATTTGCTCGTAAAAGTTAGCGGCGTTGTATGTCAATATCAAATTAACTTGCCTGCTAGCTAAGGGCTTAAATTAATTGCTGCATACATTTAGGCGTAAAAAGCTGTTAAATTTACTACATACAAATGTAAGTATATCGCTGGGCAATAGCAGGCGCTTCCAGTGCAACTGTATTTTTCCCATGCTAGTTTGTATGTTGGTTGATGTGTGTGTGTGTGTGTGACTGTGTGTTTGTGAATTGGTAATTCGCTTGGCTTTAGTGCGGCTAAGCCACAAATCGAGTTGAACGAATACCTACGCTACAACGGTAAATTGCCTTGACATTCGACTTAAGCTAAAGCCAGATCTGACATCGGCATGCAAGCCCTGCTGCTGGCGTTGAATATTTGTTTATTTATATATTCGTTTCTCTTGTGCTTTTTTGCTTTTGTATTCGTTGTTGCACCCAAACACTTTGTAAACAGCTGTTGCTTTATTTTTAGATTTTTTGATAAATTACTGCAATTTTCATTTAATTGCGTTTTCGTTGTTACACCAATCATTTGCTACTTAAACACTTTTCACAAGTATTTTATTTTAACAATTAAAGTATGTTAGAACATATGTACATTCATACACATGGTATATATTCATAGTATGTACAAACATACATACATACATATATACCTTTTATATTTATATGTATTTCTATGAACTAAACTCACTTTAAAATTTACACTAACAATTCTATTACTTTTGTATTAGCTAGTTGTTTTGAATTTTTTTTTTTACATTTCCAACAATTAAATATTTATTAGTTTACTTTTAAAATTTAATTCAAGTAAAATATTTGGAATTTCCGTATTCCATTTCAACCGCAACACATTCGTTCGTGAGAAAAGCTACGCGAAAACTGCTGGGAAATTAGTTTGTCTTTGCTATCTTCGACATCGTTGCCGTTACCGTCGTGGTGGCTGCAGTCGCTGTCGTCGTCCTCAAAGCCATACGTCGGCGTTGAATCATGCGTCCCACACACTTACTCAGCATATAGTAATCGCTGCAGTAGGAGTCGTTGTAGTTGGCGTGGTCGTTGCTGGCATTTTTGTTGCCGCTGCTGCTGGTTTACACGAAAAATATCCGACACACTACGTTTGTACGAGTATACTATTTAATAGCAGGGAAATTCCCGCAATGCGTTATGATTACTTCAATGCGCATCAAACGCAATTTTACAGTTGAAATAGAGTGAATATTTATTTTCGTGAGAGTAAGCAATGCAGACAAAGAGAGCTGACTGAGCGAAAAGATATCAGCTGATTTGAAAAGTGTGAAAGCGATGTGAGTTTCGATTAACAAAAAAATCGCATGCGATATTCCGTTGGAAGAAATAAAATTTCTGCATACATACGAATGTAAAAATATTTACATATATGTTTTAATAAAAAAGGTGCTAAACATCTGAAAATTTGTATAAATCATACAGTGTAATAAAAAATTTCCGAGAAAAGCAAATATTTTTTTAACAATCAACCGAAGACTACCATGGGGAGGTGATTTTATAATAAGCCGGATAAATACTCATTTTCAGGTAAATATTTCAAGGTATTTCATTGCATGCAAGTGAAAGAGTTACGTGAGTCAAACAAAATCCCACTAATTTTCAAGAAATGAATATAGTTAATAATATTTTTGAGCCAAGGTTTAGGTTTAAGTCCGTTTTTTTAATATAAATTATGTATATAAAAAATAAACATATGTTTATATTTTCCTCCTACGCGTTCTTTCTTAATACATTTATGTATACGTATGTCATGAATAGCACGTTCAGTATTTAGTACTTCTAAAACTTGGAGAGAGTCTGGTTTATTGCTAAAGACCGAAGACTTTAAATAACCCCACAAGAAGTAGTCTAATAGTGTTAAATCACAATTTCTTGAAATAATTGTGTGGCACGTAGCCCCGTCTTGTTGGAGCCAGATGTTGTCAAGATCACCTTCTTCCAATTGCGGCCATAACAAGTAGATTATCATCGATCTATACCGCTCTCCATTGACAGTAAAAGTGTCTCCAGCTTCATTTCGAAAGGAGTACGGACCGCTGATTCCACCAGACCAAAAATAACACCAAACTGTCAATTTAGGTGAATGTAATGGTTGTTCATGAATAGTTTGTGAATTTTCTTCGCACCAGAATCGACAGTTTTGTTTACTTACCGCACCACTCAGAGGAAAGTAAGCCTCATCGAGAATGAATATATGATAATAAAATTGAATAATGTGTAAACGTTGTTCTTGCGTATATCTTTCCATGATGAAATTGTAAACATTACTGAAGAAATCATATCATCCCTATGGAGAACCCTTTTACATTTATTTTTTACTAATATTTACTTTAGTTGAACAAAAGAACAAAATTTAATAAATGATTTCCAAATGATTTAAATTAGTGCATTTATAACTGTGAGATGTGGTATATAAATTTAAGATTATTATCAATAATTTTAGTTCTTACCAGAAAAATAATTGTTTGCAAACACATTAAGAACGAATTTAGTTATAAGCAAAAATGATTATGAGTTATAATTTTTTTAAAATATGCGTTAATAACAGGCATGGCAGCTGTTAAGGGTCTATTATTTTTGGGTTTTTAAAGCGCGATAGCCAGCATTATAAACGACACTTTAAGCAACGAGTAGATTTAAAACATTTCGAAAAATTAATACGTGCTAAAATAATAAATTCGCGTTTGAAATGTTTAAGTATTTTTTATATAAAATTTATCACTTTGAACATCTGTGAAATGAAAATAAAACCAAATTTTTCTAGTTATCCGCTTCGTCTGACCTGTGCCTTATATTAAAAAGATAAGTATTTATAGTATACTACAAATCTTATTTTTTAATCCACTGGACCAAAGCCAGTGTCAATAATTGGCGATACGTCGTCAAATGTTTTCCATAGTTTTTTTTTTTTAATATGTTCTCAATAGTTGAAGAACAATATGACTTTTTTAACTAAAATTATCAAACTGATTTATTAAATTTTTACTTTAACCTGAGTAATCTAGACTCCCATTTTATTGCATATATTTTGATAGAAAAATGTTTGATTTGCTTCAAAGCAAAAAAAAAATAAAACAACTGAATAGTTCGCTCTTATGCGCTCATGCTCTTCATGCCAAAACATAGCAAAGCTTTCGGAGCACTTCTCGCACTGAAATAAACTGCAATGCATTTAAAAACAAAAACCACAAAATAATTGTTGTTTACAAAATAAACACGCATTTAATAAAAGTTTTTAATTTTTAACGTATTAAAAATCGTATGCTACTTTCTGTTGTATGCATGTACTTATACATACATATTACATACACATATCTTTCCTTTATTTCTTGCTGTGCTCACCTCTACATACTCGTTACAAGTAAAACGCTTCAAAAGCACTCACGACATGTCATCTCATAAATTTCCTAGTCGCGCGCATATACTTTTTTTTCTTCGCCGCCTCAAAACTTCGCAGTGCAAAGAAATTATGAAAAAAGCTTTCGAAGATATATAACCACACAGTTCCTCGTATGGATACACATACACATGTATATGTTGTTGTTTCTTTTATTGAGAAGCTTTAGCTTAATAATTGGCTTGGTAAGGCTGCAGACAACAGCAGTTGTAGCAAAAGCAGCAGCTCCATCTCTATCACCATCTCCGGCTGAGGATATGGCGGCGGACGACTTCTAAAATTTAGCATTGTATACCAGTCCGAAGCCTACCTGTTGCTTAGCAACTGTTTGTGCACACATTAATATTTACAAAGATTTACATGAACATACATTCATTTATGCAGACTCCCTGCTCAGCTGTGCGCAGATACGGCCAATTTTGTACATACATATGTATGTACCTACGAGTATGGAAACGAATAATGGTGGTGTTTTGTTCTCAGAGTATTTGCTTTCCTGCTGCATTAAGAACTTCTTGTCTGGCACTGTATCCCAAATAATTTGGCTGGGTTTATTAATAATAATTTGGCGCTTACACTATACATATACATAGCTCAGTGTTTGGTTGAACTTCTCCTACCATTCGTGGTGTGCGTCTTTATATTATACCACAAATGTAGGGACCTACAGTTTTGTGCCGACTCCGAACGGCAGATGTATTTTATGAGAAGCTATTTCATGGCAGAAATACCCTCGGAGGTTTGCCATTACCTGCCGAATTTTTCTATGATTAAGATTTTGCTTGCCCTGGCTGAGATTCGAACCTCGAACTCACCGGCATATCAAGTTATAGCACGCACCGTTACCAACTCGAACTCTGCGACTACTTGGCCAATTTGGCTGAGTTTGGCAGGGTCAATTTAATTGTAGCTGTTATGTCTCTGCTACAAACAAAAACTGGAGAGCCCGTGAAGAAATTGGAAAATTCTGTCAGATAAGTACATTTTTTAATTAATCCAAATAATTTATTTAAATATGACTGTCTGAAGCTTCTAATTTTACTGTCATTATAAAGGAGCTGGAGAATATCCTCCTTGGGTAGAAAATGCGCCTTACTAAGAAAGTTATGTTAAAAACATTAACGAAGAGGTAGTTGGGGTGGATAAGGCAGTAAGTCTCAAATATAAATTGCATCAAGTTTTAGCGAGCGGTTGTCCAAATGGCATACAAGTTATCAGAAGGTTTGACAAAATAAATTATTATAATGAGGACGATACAGGTTATATATGGAACAAATTTAAGTCCAGGTTGGAGGATAACACATTTAATGCTTTAATTTCTTGAAAATCGAATTTTGATAAAAATAAGTAATAATTCTGCCTTGCTCAAAGTGGAATGGGTAGGTAGAAAGATTATCTGGTTTGCCGACTCAGGAACACGCAAGATATGCATACATAGTAGTTGTCCATGCAAAAAGCAATCCGCATCTAAATCTAAACCACACAATTCTAAAGATTGACCTTGAGCTTTGTTGGTTTTGATAGAAAATGACAATCGAATTTAGAATTGCAATCTTTTAAATTGAATTGGTGTATCGGTCGGGATCATGCATTAATTTCTTAACTGCAAGTCGTTTGCCGTTGCAGAGTTTTGGATGATTAATATTCCGCAAGTGGACTTATTTTAAATTTTTATATACATATGTGGTGGCATCCCTGGCAGATCAAGTGAGTTTAAAAATTCCTTTGGATAATTTACTACTTCATCTGCTTCCACAACGGAACATAAATATATACATATAATATAATAACATTATTAAGTTGATAGACAACATTATGCTTTGCCATTCACTGAGCCAATCGTGATTTCTATTATTATTTTGAATATAAGGAAATACTTTTTCGATCAGTTCTTCTTTCGATGTTACTAAATTAGTTAAATGATCGGGAAATGATATTCGTGTAGACGTCTCATCGACTGGCAGCTGTCCGTTTCTAATATCCAGTAACTGCCATGAGAATATCTCAGCTGAAGCATCATTCTGCAACTGGACATGCATGTTCGTACGTGTCGCCATAGTGCTGAATATTTGCCTAAAATCTCCTACGAGCAATATAAAAGCATTCCCGAATGGTTGAACGTTTACACGCTAATATCGTAACGATCGATCAAGAGCTTCAAGCGATTTTTTTTGTCATCGTGCATTTCTTTTTCCTATACCGGATGCTTTGAAAATATTGCACGTTCGAGTCTCGATGATTTGCATGTTTAATGGCAACTAAAGAGCTAAATCCGCAGTTTTTCCACCTGGTAACAATGTCGCATCTTTTCCAGATGAAGCAATAGCCAAGGCTAGATCATTTTTAATTCAAACCGTTGCTAGAATCAATCTAATGAGGAATGTTTTTCCAGTTCCTCCTCGCACATCCAAGAAGAAGATTTTCCCAACTACATCATTATCATTATGCGATCATAAATGCCTTTCTGTTCACGCGTTAATTTGGGAATATTTGATTGAACATATGTATGCCTGAAGATTTTTAATGTTGTAACTCTGTTCACGGCGTAAATCCATATCAAATGAACAGTCGCAGGTCGAGTTGGTGCTGAGATTCCTAATTGACTAAGAACTTTATTTGCAATAGCTAAGCACTTATCTTCAATATTTATCAAAGCTTCGTTGTAAATACCTTCTGTAAATTCCAAGTTTTCTTTTTTCTCCCGATCGCGAATACGAGTGTGTGACTGATGCGAAAATAGATAAAAACAATCCTTGATGCGGATTATATATCGTGCTAAAATTTCAGCTGAATCGGGGCAGAACATTTTGAGTTTTTGAAGCGAACACAAACCAACATTTATTTTTTATTAGAATACATAAAACTTGATAAATTGTCAATATTGAATATTTCTAAATAAATGATGATTTATTAATATCCAGAATCGGTACGTCAATATTGATCTGAAACAGTGACTCAAAATTAATTTTACTGTTTATGCATTTGCTGCTGTACCAGGGACGGATCCAGAAATGATTCTAAGGGGAATTAAAACAAAGTGGTCTTCTTTGTTATACTCCCATTAATGTTATTTTGAATACTACTATAATATGACGATTATAGAAGTGTTAAATTTTTTTGACAAATAAAAATCTCGAATCAAAACTTTCTGAAATTCGGGACCCCGGGACTGTCTCGGGATTTTGTTTTATAATCTCGAAAATTCCGGGATCAATAAAATGTCAAAAATTTACATCCCTAGTATATACACATGCACATACAAGGCGAATTCATAGAAGGTTGTATATTCCCATCAGCTGATTGCTTGTTTTATCTACGCCGTAAGCGGTGAAAGTGTCAAAATATTTTTTTTTTACATTTTAAACTTACATTTACGTTAGTGATGGAAAATTCCATGTGTAAGACGAGCAGAACATGAAATAACAAAGAAATTCATTTGTTTAATTTTTCTAAAAATCCTCAGTACGTTTGCTTTTTGTGTCAATTTTGGGATTCCACCCATTCGTTAATTTTTTTTTCTTTCTAATTTGCTCTGACATTTTCACACAATTTTTTATTTTTTTATGTGGAGTATACCACCTTGAACGAATTCGCCTTGTGCTCATACAAATGTAAGTAATGAGGTGAAAATATTCGAACGAAAATACAAATACACTAAAAAATTGAGCCTCAATAAAGTGATATTTTCCATAGAAAATCTTAATCAAAACTTGGTCTCATTTCTCTCTTTTCAAAAATGTTATATTATCGAATGCAAAAGAGAATAATTTAAGTATCTGAGTTTCTAAAAGATGTTCGCACTTTCCCTTCTCGGCTGATTGTTTCCATTTTTTACGGAAATGGTTTTCCTTATTTGAGAAGCCCTTCGTTTCATTGCCTTGTAAGGCTCTATGGGACGAACTTAGCTCTTGGCAATTTGGTGGATTCCTCTCTTTGTAAACAATATGCACATCGCTGCTTTGTACCAAGCCATTGCTTTTTTACAGTAGTACCGATTTGCTGCATCAGGACAAATGAATACATATACCTTATACCGCGGGATGCATTGGGGTGCAGTGGTGCATCTGGGTATGCGGTTACAGTTGCACGGCTGTACTCAATCACAACTCTAACGTCCACGATCGTGCACCTGGGCAACGTGAGCAACCCATGTGCGAGGTACAGTAACCAACCCGTGTGGAGCCTAGGGTCACCGCTAATAGAGAAGGAGCTTTAGTGGAGGCACTCCGACATATTCGGTGTAAGGGTCCACTAAACTCCGCAGCGTCTGTTCACCAGGCCCTTGCAACATCTATTACAGCTGCCATGTAAAATAACGCAAATTCGGTGCCGGATTTGTAATGGGATAGAGACTGCGCCGTAATCTACTGTCGTTCACTTCGGTGGACGAGCGTCTCGCCCTAATCGCATCAAGGCGGGATTCTTCAACATCTCCCTGAGTTGCGCCCACGCCCCGGCGAAAGAGAAGGACGATGGGACCAAATTTCCCTTTTACGATCTCCTTGTCCGCACGTATGAGCGGTGCCCCCACCACGATATAAAAATCGTGCTTGGCGATTTCAATGCCAAGGTGGGCAAGGGGGGCATCTTTGGTTCCAGATTCGGAAAATTCAGTCTCTACTCCGAAACGTTCGATAACGGATTGAGACTGATCGACTTTGCCGGGGCCCGAAACATGGTAGTCTGTGGTACCAGGTTTCAACATAAGAAAATTCATCAGGATACGTTGCATTCTCCAGATGGTAAGACACGAAACCAAATCGACCACAGAACGATACTTCCGTGGTACCACATTTCTCGCAGTCTACATACCGCCGCTGAAGAATCCATCGGATTTCAGCGAGCCCGAAAGAAGAACTGGTATGACGAGGGATGTCGCGCCGCTACGGAACGTAAAGAGGCTGCCTACAGGGCCATACTGCGATCGGGCGCAACGCGAGCTTGCGGGAGCGTTATCGTGGGTTGAAAAAGAAAGCAAGACGCATTTTTCGTTAGAAAAAGAGAGAGGCCGAAATGCGTAAGTGCGAAGAGCTTGAGATGCTGGCCGACAGGAAAAGCGCCCGAAATTTGTTTCAAAAAAATCGACGGCTAACAGAAGGTTTTAAGTAAATTATGGATGGAGCACTTCTCGACACTGCTTAACTGAAGCAACTGCAACAACCCTGGAGAAGATGTTGAACCCGAATCCCCAATCATTGATGATGGACACGATGTACCATTACCCGACTATGACGAAATTCGGAAAGCGATAGCACGGCTGAAAAACAATAAAGCCCCCAGGGCTGACGGGTTACCAGCTAAGTTATTTAAGTACGACGGAGAGAAGCTGGTTAAGGGCATGCACGAGTTCATTTCTAGAATATGGTCGGAAGAACGCATGCCTACCGATTGGAACTTAAATGTGTTCTCTCCAATCCACAAAAATGTCGATCCTGCAGTTTGCGCCAACTATCGCGGTATCAGCCTTTTAACATCGCTTATAAGGTTATGTCGAGTGTATCGTGTGAAATACTTAAGCCCACCGCCAATGAACTGATTGGACCTTATCAGTGTGGCTTTAGACCTGGTAAATCTACCACCGACCAGATATTGACATTACGCCAGATCTTAGAAAAGACCCGAGAAATAAGGATCGACACACACCATCTTTTTGTCGACTTCAAAGCCGCCTTCGACAGCACAAAAAGAAGTTGCCTTTACGCCGCAATGTCTGAATTTGGTTTCCCCGCAAAACTTATACGGCTATGTAAAATGACGTCGAGCAACACCACCAGCTCCGCCAGGTTTGGGAAGGACCTCTCCGAGCCGTTTGATACTAAACGAGGTTTCAGACAAGGTGACTCTTTCTCGTGCGATTTCTTTAACCTGATGCTGGAGAAGATATTTCGAACCGCAGAACTAAATCGATCAGGCACCATCTTTTATAAGAGTGTGCAATTGCTGGCGTATGCAGATGACATTGATATAATCGGTCTTAACAACCACGCAGCTAGTTCTGTCTTCTCCAAACCGGATAGAGAAGCGAAGCTAATGGGTCTGGAGGTGAACGAGGGCAAGACGAAGTATCTCCTGTCATCAAATAAACAGTCGGCACATTCACGGCAGGGATCAAACATCACTGTTGACAGTTATAACTTTGGAAAAGTATAGGCCTTCGTTTACAGCGTCAGCCTTGAAATCCAACGCAGAATCTCTCTTGCCAACAAGTGCTACTTTGGACTGAGTAGGCAATTGCACAGTAAAGTCCTCTATCGACGGACAAAAACCATACTCTATAAGTCTCTCATCATGTCCATCCTATTGTATAGCGCAGAAGCATGGACGTTAACAACATCAGTTGAGAGGGCTCGAGAGAAAGATTATTCGAAAGATTTATAGTCCTTTTGCGTCCTTGCGACGGCGAATACCGCGTCCGACGGAACGATGAGCTGTACGAGCTGTACAAGGACGTAGAAATAGTGCAGCGGATTAAGAACCAGCGGCTCCGCTGGCTATAGCACGTCTTCGAATGGATGAAATAGCTCCAGCCGTGAAGGTTTTGACGCGGTAGCCGCGGGTGGTAGCAGAGGAAAAGAAAGACCACCTCTGCGTTGGAAAGACCAAGTGGAAAAAGACTTGGCTATACTTGGCGTGTTTTGTTGACCTCGGCCAAAATCGCTTAGGCCGTTGATGCGCCAATAAAGTAAGAAAGTAAGTATACCGCGTTAAAAAGGGTAAACAACGTTTTCCTAAGCATTTGTTTACGTCCACTTCCTGATTTATCGAACCAGTTGTAACAAAAGTTTCACTTCTTTTCCCATATGAGGAATCGCTTGCTAAATCAATCAATCTAAGGGCTTTGATTGCTTTTGCATTCTGAAATTCTTCTTTACTCTACATTGATCTTCCGCGCCATAGAACTGCTGCCCGAGTAATTGATTAAAGCCGCCCTTCATTTACGTTTCTTCGTCCATTACGCAACAGTCAAATTTTGTTAGAAACTATTCGTATACACGTGCCCATCGAAGTTTTGCTTTTCTTTCCTTCTTTTCATATTTGTCCGGAGATTTTTGTACCTTAAATGACTACAGTTGAGCAACCTTCTACATTTTTTGAACACAGCTTGGGGAAACAAAGAACTTTTTAGCTGCATCCCGCATTGACGCGTTTGGGTTACTCTTTAAATTCGCCTTAATTGATTCCGCGAGGCTTATGTCCCCTGGTCCGCTTTTTCTTCCGTAACCATTTATCCGCTCAACAAAAATTTCTTCTTTCTTTCGTTTGGATACTCATTTTACCGGAAATATTAACTCTAACATGATTTGTCACACTTCTCTACTCTCTTTACACATTTCGAAGGCATAACTGTTCCAAACGGTTCGAACGTTTTTAAATGCTCCTCAAATTTATGATTTATCCTGAGTGGACATTAAAAATATTCAGGTTGAAAACTATAGCAAATTTTAAATTTTTCATTGCTCTCATTGAGGCAAAAGACTCATCTGTGTATACAAATAAATATTTTCACGAAAATATATGCGCATGCGTTTGTGAATGTGTTTTTATGAGTGTATGTATGTAAATACATACTGGTTAAAATATACGTATGCAAATCAACAGATATGATTTTGTTTATTATCTTTTCTTTTAATAATTGAGGCATTTAGAAAATAACGACGAAAAGCAAATAAGATTCAACGTATGCATGGTGCAGTACCAGGGGCGAACGCAGACAAATTCTTCGGGGGTTCTTAAGGAAATATATCCATAAGGATATAGTAACAGCCCCTTTATTTCGGTCCTTGATAATTTTCGTAATGAATTCAAATAAACAAGAAAATTAAGATATGTATGTTGGATCAGTACAGAAAAGAGCATACGTACTAAAAAAGGACTAAAAATATGCAAACCTGACAAACAGGACAACGCAACCCGGACAGTTCAAAAAGAGTCAGTGGAGACGAGATCTAATCTAAAAGTAAAAACTTACTTGTTAGCGCATAATTGATATTAAATTGAATTGTTTAATTAAATATACCTAAACTAAGTTTGGTGAAACTTAACCTTATTTAAAACTAAAACTTATATGTAAACCCATAAGAACTTATCGTTACGAAATTGAATTGTTTAAATAAATCTACATAATTAATTATAAAAAGAATAAAGTGCCTTATTAATTGAAGTTCGAAAGCCACATATTTGGAAGCTCAACGGGGATGAAAGCTCGTTAAAACTATACGAATTAAATACAAAACTACCTTTAAAATAAAAGCTTAGTGAATCGTAATGCATTCAAACGCGAAAATTACTGTACGTCTACAAAATCCCTAGAGACTAGAAATTGTCAAATTCCGATATATGTATGTACATGCATTTCTAATTGCGGCGTCCTTACGAAACTACAGAAAATTCGTTACATTTTAAATAGCAAAAGGGGAAAGTTGTGAGTGAGTTTCACTTTATCGTGAGACAAATTTGAATTAAACAGAGAAAACCTTGCTAGAAGAGCGAAACAGTATACAAATAGAAACTATAACAAATAACTGAAGAAATTTGAAATAGGTGAAAGAGTTGAAAGCAGCGAAGCGTCAGCATTGAACCGTAAAACGTAAGCTAGACGAGTTAAGAAGGGTCAAGAGTTACTTATGGGAGTACCTAATAGCGTAGAAACAACTGGCTAGAAGAGCGACACAATATGCGAATATACAAATCAGCGACATTGTAAGAAAAGCTGCAAAGCAGGCTATAAAGTAAGTGTAGAACTAAGCATTTCACAACGCACATATGTACTCATAGGTATATACTACATATACTCTGAAAGCGACAAATAGGTTTAATCTTGATTAATCATTTTAATAGTAAATACTTTAACATGGATATTCAAACTACAAAAACTATGACTGTGGCCTTGTTAAAAGAAAAACTAAGAGAGTTAAGATTGTCAACCGACGGAAACAAACCGTATTTACAGACACGCTTGATCCAACATTTTGGCTTACCTGATGATGATCTCAGCGACGGAGAATCAAGCGTCAGCAGGTACGAAGAGGTGAGTAGAGGGGTTCAGCGTGGCGGAAATAACTCTCACACTTCACGTTGAGAGATATTGAGGATAGCGTGTCTGCTTTTACGGAAACAGATTCACTCGACGTTAATCAGTGGATAATTGAGTACGAAGATAATGCGGCTAGAGTTGGGTGGAACAATTTACAGATGAACATATATGCCAAGCGATTGTTAAAGGGTGCAAAAATAAAGCAGTTTTATATCAAGGACAGAAATATAAGCGATCTAAAATGCCAGATTAAAATTTACGAAAAGATTCGGTTAACGCAACAATTTCCGGCTAAAAGTGCACAAACACAGTCTGATACTAAACGCACAGATGCAAAAGCAAATGTGAATGTGGGGGAAAATAAAAAATGTGGTGAAGTATCACATTTTGCAAAAAAATGTCCAGGGAAACGGTACCGTTGTTATAAGTGTAATAAAATAGGGCATCGATCCTTTGAATGTACTGAGACAGTTCCAAAGCGAAATGTTGTTAAGACCGAACGGAGCGTAAATATGCTAAGGACGTAGGCGGGTTAATACTTAAAGACATTCAGGGAAATGGCTTTACTTTTTCCGCATTAGTAGATACGGGGAGTGATCTTTGCATTATGCGGTACGACACTTTGATATTGCTTGATCCGGATATTCAATTAAGTAATGATAAACGGCGTTTAGTGGGATTAAAGGAAAGTGCTATTACTATGATAGGAAGTTCCGAGATAGAGATGGACATAGACGATATTAAACTTAATATTACTTTTCACGTAGTTAATAAAGCAGATTTGCGAAATGCTGCAATCATAGGCAATAGCGTGTTGAAGAACGTTGACATGTTGGTGAGGAAAGGTGAAGCAATCTTCGTTAAAAGATCTCCCAAACCTGAACCTGAACAAGAGAAGAACGACTTGATTACTGGGTTCAGAAGCATTTGTATGTCAGTAGAAGATATTAAAGAAAATAAGTGTGTAGCGGATTTAGAACATTTGAATGTAGAACAAGCAAGGGTTTTGTCATCAATGATAAACACATATTCACCTACAAAGAATGTAGAAAGTCCGGTTTTTATGAAGATTGTTCTTACAGATGACATACCTGTATATACGACCGCTAGAATAATGTCTCATGTAGATCAGCGTTTTATCAAAGACAAATTAACCAATGGTTGGAAGAAGGAATAATACAACAAAGTGCATCCGAATATTGGTGAGGCATTTTGTCGTATTAGTGCCGAAAAAGGATGGTAGCAAGATAATGTGCTGCGATTACCGTAAATTAAACCAAAAGATTGTCAAGGATAATTTTCCTATGATTTTGATCGACGATGTGCTTTAACGGTTACATATGTAGTTCAAAAATTTTTACAACGCTAGATTTAACAAATGGGTTTTTCATGAGCCAATGAGCACAGAGTCTCAAAAGTGCACATCCTTCGTCACACATCACGGTCAGTTCGAGTTTTTCTATGTTCCTTTCGGTATTTCGAACACTCCTGCGATTTTTTGGCGATTTGTCATTTCAGTTTTTAGAGATTTGATAGAAAATGGTACTATTGTTGTATACATGGACGACATTATCATGCCTGCACAAGATGAGGAAACTAGTATTCAGAAACTTAGCATAGTATTAGGGCGCGCATCGGCTTACGGCTTGCGATTAAGGTGGGATAATTGCCAGTTTTTGAAGAAAAAAGTATCGTTTCTAGTTAATTTGGTTGAAGACGGAACAATTAGGCAGTCAGAAGAGAAACTACGACCTGTAACCAATTTTCCAATACCAAATAATGTAAAGGCAGTTCAGCGTGTTTTGGGGTTAACATCTTATTTCCGACGGTTCATTGCTGAATTCGCAGCGAAAGCTAGGCCACTTACGGATTTATTACGGAAGAATGTAAGGATTCAAATGAGCGATGAACAACTTTTAGCCATTGAGCAACTGAAATCAGCTTTGGTAAGTGCACCCGTGCTAAGATTGTATGATCCGCATGCGGAAACAGAGATACATACTGATGCGTGCATGTACGGGTACGGCGCGGTATTGATGCAAAAAAATTCAACGGATCAGCAGTATCATCCAGTACAATATATGAGTCACCGAACTACGCCACAGGAAGAAAAGTATCACTCAAACGAGCTCGAGGTCCTTGCCATTATAGAAGCCCTGAAGAAATGGCGTATTTATTTAATGGGGTTAAACTTTAAAATTGTGACAGATTGTAACGCGTTCACTGAAACAAAAAAAAAAGCGAAGTTCCGTTAAGGGTTTCAAGGTGGACCATTTTTCTTCAAGATTTTGAGGACACTATCGAACACCGATCTGGAACAAGAACGAGGCATGTCGATGCTTTAAGCCGAATGACTTGTTTGATAATAGAAGATTATATAAAGCACCAACTAAAAGAGGCGCAGATGAGCGATGAAAGGATAAAAGCAGTCCGTAAAGTTCTAGAGATAGATAAATATTAAGATTTTTTTATAAAATATGACCTTTTGTACAAAGACCCAGTATTAGAGCTTATAGTAGTACCGACGGCAATGGAGCAAGAACTTATTGAAATATCGCACAGGAAGGGACACTTTGGCATAAAGAGGAATTGTAAGGAGTTGTGTAGAGTGTATTAATACTAATAGTAAGGCTGGAACAAAGGAAGGTTTTCTTACACCAATTGATAAAGAAAATACACCTCTTTCAACTTTTCATATAGATCACGTAGGCCCTATGGAGTAGACTTCCAAGAGATATAAGCATGTCCTTGTAATTGTTGATGGTTTTTCTAAATTTATTTGGTTGTCCCCAGTAAAGTCAACCGAAGCACTTCTGTTATCGACTGTTTAGAAAAGCTATACGCAGTGTTTCTTAATCCGCGAAGAATAATTTCCGACAGGCGAACAGGGTTTACATCAGCAAAATATTGTAAGTCAAATGATATCCAGCATTTAGTTATAGCGACAGGCGTGCCGAGAGGCAACCGACAAGTAGAACGTGTCCACAAGGTTGTTGTTCCTATGATCGCAAAACTTTGTCGAGAAACCCCGACACAGTGGTACAGATATGTAGGCCGTGTCCAACAAATAAGAAACAATACACCTCCTAGTAGAACTAAATACTCCTCATTTAAAATATTGACTAAGCTTGATATGCGTGTTGCTGATGATTAAGAGCTAGGAGGGTTAGTAAGAGAAACTGTTGTAGAAGAAATGGATAAAGAGCGAGATATTTTGTGCAAAGAAGCCAAAAGTAATATCCAAAAAATTCAGCAAGAAAACTGCCGAGACTTTAATTCAAAAAGAAAACTTGAAACGAAATACAAAGTCAATGACTTAGTTGCGGTAAAAAGAACACAATTTTGACCAGGTTTAGAGTTGAAACCTAAGTTCCTAGGCCCTTACAAGGTAACTGCGACGCTTATACATGGTAGGTATGAAGTTAAGAAAGTTGGGATCATGAGGGCCCGCGCGAAACCACCGCAGTCTCAGAGTACATGAAAAAATGGCGTGATTCATTCAGGGCGAATGAATCATAAGGACCGCCGAATGTAGGATCAGTACAAAAAAGAGCAACCCGGTCGGGTAATACGTACTAAAAAAGGACTGAAACTAAGCAAACCTTGGAAACAGGACAACGCAACCCGGACAGTTCCAAAAGAGTCAGTTGAGACGAGAGCCGCTTGAGCTAACACGCGGCGCGCTACTTACATATACATACATACGTATTTATAAACTAATCTAAAAGTAAAAACTTATTTGGAAGCGCATAGTGGATATGAAATTGAATTGTTTAATTAAATATACCTAAGCTAAGTTGGGTGAAACTTAACCTTATTTGAAACTAAAACTTATATATAAACCCATAAGAACTTATCGTTACGAAATTGAATTATTTAAATAAATCTACATAATAAATTATAAATAGAATATTTCTGATAAAAAATATTTAATCAGTAACTGCAGAATTGCATCTACAAAGTAATATCCATTCGTCTTGTTATTTTCGCCATTATATTCAATATTTTACCTTTAGTAACTTCTATGTCTTTATGGATATTAAGAAGAGCCAAGCCATTTCATCTGTGATCCACAGTTCGACTACGCAAGTAAGTTTTCAGTCTTTTGAGCATTGAAGCAACTGGAAGCAACTGTAACAGGAATCGATGCACTGTACGGTAAAGCGACTTGTCGCAACTGTTGAGAGCAGAGATGATGAAACGGCAATTGACAATTGACCTTCATCACGATGACCGCGCAGTGCAAGTCCTTGTCGACCGCAAATTAAAACTGGGCGAAAATTAGGGATGAGTTTCTGCCTATTTTCCCGTTGTATTTGTTTGCGTCCTTGGTCGACGTCACTTTTTTTCTGATGTTCACTGAATTTATCCAAATCTTTCTTCCAGACTTTGAATGGAGACTTAATTAGCTGGGATTCGTTCTCATGACGTCCTTTACCAATATTTGTGTGTGAGAATGATACGCAGAATCGACCGTAAGCTCCATCTTCACTTGCCGAATAACCTAACTAGGGATATGAATGTAACCACGATAGTGGAAATTTTAGATTATGTTTCCTTGTAGACGGAAATTTATAAGCAGCTTCTGGAGATTCACAAGGAGTTTATATATCTCGTTGTCGGTGATACAAATTTGAAATGTCGTCAGTAGATAAAACCTGTAAGAATATTCAGAAGTTTTCTACGACGTAAGGGCTCTAATTTAAGGCAAATTCATCTTCATCCAAACACAATAAAAATTTGGTTACAATTTGGTTTGTTTTCAACTTTGCGATCAGGTTGATTAAACGCATGTTGATCCTCAGCGTAGCAAGTCTTGGTTTTTTTTAGCTGTTTGAGAAGCATCCAATGGGCTTTCACGAACCGCAATGGTGTGTGCAACTTCAGCTTCAAAAATAATTGTAATTTTCACAGAATGTATGGCACGAGTAACATTATACGAATGAGTTCTATTACCGCAATGAACAGGTAGATGCAGTAAACAATAATAAGTTTGCTCTCTTGAGTGACATTGATATTGATGAAGAGGATAGTCCAAATCAAGATATTGTAACAACTGTTAATATCACACAACTGGACAACATGAGTAAGAACAAGTAAAGAAGTGGCTAAGTTCGATCGAACTTTATATACCCGGCGCACGCCTTCGGCTAAATATTTAAATTAACTAGGTATAATCTAACATGTAAGCCAAGTTTAGACGAAATCGATAAAGTAGTTCCAGACATATACATATGATCTCATATAGTCGGATTTCTGGCTGCAATACAACATCACACACTAAACTCAAGATATTTAGCTTCAACATTTATTGAAATGTCCGATTTTGAGTATTTTCGAAAATTACCGTTATATGACAGGTGGGCGTGTTTATGGTCAGATTTTGATAAATATCGTTTAAATAGGCATAGTGTAATACGTATACCAAATTTGAACAAAATCGGGTGGGTGGTTCCAGAGATATACATACATATGTATGAACTCATAAGTGGGCGGTGCCACGCCCCCTGTTAAAATTTTTTTGACGCAGTCGGATTTCCTGCTCGAATACAACAATACATACCAAATTTGAGCAAATTAGCTTCAATAGCTACTGAAATATAGCAATTTTTGCATTTTCGACAATTGCCGTTATATGGGAAGTGGATCAAAGACAATCAACCTACCAAGTTTCATTGAGATATCTCAATTTTTACTCAAGTTATCGTCTGCACGGACGGATGGACGGACAGACAGACATCGCTAAATTTTATTATCTTTTCATTCTGAACATTTTGGTATATGTATGTCTATATCTATCTTGATTCCGTTATGCTGTTACAAGCAACCGTTATGTGAACAAAGTTATAATACCCTTGTACACAAGTGGGCGGGTATAAAAACAACAATAATGGTATAGTACATGAGAAGAGAAATATACAACGTAATAAGCAGCCACCTATAAGAGAGCAGAGTACAAATCGCTTTTGTCCACCGATTATATTATATAATTTTGATGTAAGAGAGTTAGTTTTGCAGTTTAAATCCGAGTTTCCTAATATAGATATGAAAATTGTAAATGTGTCTAAGACAAAGAGTAAATTTTACGTAAGAGATTTCAATGCCTATACAGGTATGATGAATATGTTAAGGGAAAATAATATTAGTTCTCATTCATTTACACCTGAACAAAACAAACAAGAAGAATCAATGATCCTTCGCGGTTTGCATTACCGTATTACACCTGAGGAAATCAAAGACGAGTTAGACATAATTTGCCCAAATTTAGTGGTTAACGTGCAGCCATTTTATACATCATATATGCGTAAGAATGAAATACAGTCTTCTCTTTTTCTTATAACGTTGGCTCCCATTAATGAAATTACTAAAATTATATATATATTATATCAGACTGTTTCGTGGGAAAAACCAAATAATTATACAAAAGAAGTGCAATGTAAAAGGTTGGGGGCATATAGCTAAAAATTGCAACCATAATTATAATTGCGTCAAATGTGGTCAAAAACGCAATCCTGGCGAATGTTTATTATCAAAGGATGAGGGTATTGAACCATATTGCATTAATTGTAAATAGTGTAGACATCCTGCAAATGTTCGTGGATGCGAAGTTTTTGTTGCTTATCAAGATGAAAAAAAAAAAATTAAATAGTGTTGGCAAACAAATGAATGTGAGTTCGTTTTTAAAAAGTAACGTCCCTTGCTCTAATGTGGTTAAAAATAATAATTTTGAAAGTTATGGTGCTGTTAATAAGAATACTTCATTGATAAACGAATTTTTAGCATTCGCAAAGCAATTGCTTTGTGAAGAGCCTGCTTCAGTTGAAACCAGAATTAAACACTTTATGCAGAATTTTAGGTCTCTAACGGTTGATGAACGAAAAAATTAATGTACGGATATCATGAAACTTTTGGATAGTAATGGGCCTTAAATATTTGAAATTTCTCACACTTAATGTTGGGTCTCTTGTTGCATTAGAAAGAAGAGTTGAGTTAGAGTATATTTCGAAAGACAATAAGTATGATGTGGCTTTTTTGCAAGAAACTCACTTGCAAATTTGTCACAAATTTAATATGAAAAACTATAGCATTTATCGTAATGACAAGGAGCAGGGAGTTGCAGTAGCTGTTAATAGAAATATTGTGCAAAGGAGAGTTTTTATACCAACCATTAATGTACCATATGTATGTATCAGATTTTCTTTGAAGAGAAATTCTGAGTTGAGAACTTTTCTAGCATTAAGCATTTATTTTCGTTGTAATATATCTGCTGGGTCGTTTCTTTCCAATTTAAATACAATTACTGCATTTGCAAACAGTTTTTCAGGGATAGTCATTGGTGGAGATTTTAATACAAAAAATGTTCGTTGGGGCGATGGTTGTAATAATGCAAACGGTGTGCAATTGAATAATTGGATAGAACAATCATGATCCAATATTGTAAGACTTTGCTCGTCTGTACCTACATACCCAAATGGAAATTCATTTTTGGACCATTTCCTAGTCTCAGCTCATTTGATCAAAATTTTTTTTCTTTAAATTTTAAAATTTCAGTTCAGTTGAGCTTCTCCGATCATTGTTCTCTAATTTGGAAATTTCTTTTGTGAACATTGATAGTGTATATATTAAAAAGGGTGGTAATTTTATCTCCACCAATTGGGTAGATTTTAAATCGCTTCTCTCTTCCAAATTAGATAATTCTCTACCACCTATAAATAGGAATTTGACATTTGTAGATAGGACAACTTTATACTTACATATATTTGCTTCTATAATCTTTGGGTGTATACAAACTTTTTGCACCATTTACTCAAAATTTGGTGCTTTAAAGTAACCGAAGAAATTGTATACTACCAATACAAAGATCTTCTAATCTTTATTTTCCAGACCTGTTATGATTTTGATAAAATTTATATTTTTGATCAATTTTCGATTTTTTGAGGGCCATCAAATATTTCTCCTTTTAACTTTTTTAAGCTACATGATTCTAAGGCTGCATCCAAATCATAGGAATACCGAAATCTAATCACGGACGTTCTCCTTTATCTTTCTACACAGGATTTGCAAACCCTATGAGGAACCCACGGCTTACCTAGTTGTTCCATATTTTGTCCAAAATATTCAGTATAAGCTTCCTGTGACAAAGTCTGTGATATTTCTTGTCTGTTTTTTCTTTTATAAAAACACCACAAGTATATCAAAAAAAATCAATACTATACTTACTATCTTCGTGAGGAACTTATGAGTCCGAGACAAACACAATATACAGGTACATTCTGTTCACAAATTAGAGCACAAAAAAATGACACATTTAGACAGTTTATTTGTCCTCCAATTATCTAAAATTATTTTTCAATTAAAACATCGTTAATTCTCTAACAAGCACTATTAAAACATTTTTTTACTGTTCATAAAAAAGTAGACATTTTCGAACTTTAAAAAAAAAATTTGGAATTTTAAAGGTATTCAATTTGACTGAAGTACTTGTGTATTTTTGATAATATATGTATGTAGAAACAATACTTTCTTAGCACTAAATACCGCTTCCAAATCTTCAAATCTAATTTCTTTTTTCTTTTACTTAATAGTACTTTTTACTGAATAGAGCAAAGATTCAGTAAAGCAAATTTTTTCTTAAGTTTTTTTGCATAACATTTTTTCATATTTTTTTTTATTATTTCTCAATAATATCAGCAAATAGCAATAAGTCTTATCATCGCTTAAAAACGATCCAAAACTATTTAAAATATCATCAAATTTAATTAAGTGTTTACCTCTGCATTTCTATGTTGTAATGTGTAATTTTATGACAGATTTTTAATGAAGTACTAGATCAATATGTGGTATGACGAGGAATGCCGTAACGCTACGGAACGTAAAGACGCCACACTACGTGCAGACGCAACACGAGCTCTGCGGGAGCGTTATCGTGAGCAGCAAGGCGAATTTTTTGTGAGAAAAAAGAGGTCGAGATGAGTGAGTGCGAAGAGCTTGAGATGCTGGCTGACAGTAAAAATACACGTAAATGCTTTCAATAGTACGACAGCTAACAGAAGGTTTTTGAGATCAGGGCGAATTCCCGCAATAATGACAACGACAACCTGGTTACTGATGTCAACAGGGATCACTTCTCCACACTGCTTAATGGGACCACTTTGGAGGAGCTCACGAACCCGAATCCCCAATCAGTGAAGATGGACTCCACGTACCGTCACCCGACTGTGATGAAACTCGCAAAGCGATAACACGTCTGAAGAAGGCTTTAGACCTGGTAAATCTACCATCGACCAGATATCCACAGAGCGGCAGATCTTGGAAAAGACTCGAGAAAGAAGAAGCAACGCACACCATCTTTTTCTCTACTTCAAAGCTGCTTTTGACAGCACAAGAAGAAGTTGTCCACAAAATTAACACAGAGATGTAAACTGACGTTGATCAACACCACCAGCTCCATCAAGATTGGGAAGGATCTCTCTGAACCGTTTGATACCAAACGAGGTTTCAGACACGGTTATTCTTTGTCATGTGACTACTTTAACCTGATGCTGCAGAAGATAATCCGAGCCGCAGAACTAAATAGGTCAGTCTCCACCTTTTATAAGAGCGTGTAGCTGCTCGTGTATGCCGACGACATTGATATCATCGACCTTAACAACCGCGCAGTTAGTTCTGCTTTCTTCAAGCGGGAAGCGAATGGGTCTGGAGTGAAGCGAAGGCAAGACAAAGTATCTACTGTCATCAAATAGTCACCACATTCACGGGGCTCACCACACTAATAAGAGTAACAAATTTGAAAAAGTAGAGAACTTTGTGTACCTAGGAACCCGCATTTACACCAACAAGTGCTACTTCGAACTGAGTAGGCAAATGAGCGGCAAAGTCCTCTTGACGGACAAAAACCACACTGTATACGTCTCGCAATGTGCCCGTCCTATTGCATGGCGCAGAAGCATGGACGATGAAGACATCATATGAATAGGCTCTTGAAGTGTTGGAGAAAGACAATTAAGAACCAGCTGGCTAGGTCATGTCGTCCGAATGGATGAAATAGCTCCAGCGCTGAAGGTTTTCGACGCGGTGTCCGCTGATGGTGGCAGAGGAAAAGAAAAACATCCTCTAAGTTGGAAAGATCAAGTGGAAAAAGACTTGACTATACTTTGGATTTCCTATTGGTGTAAGTTAACAAGAGATAGGGAAAGATGGCGTGCTATGTTATCAGGAACTTGTTTTTAACGATCTTTTTTTAATATTAGTCAGTATTTTCTTAATAGTTATTGAAACAATAAATGTCTAGTACAATAACGAAAATAAAGCTGAAAATAAATAAAGTTCACCTTTTTTAATTATTTGTATATTTCGGGGCATAAATTAGGAGTATAATAGGACATTTGATAAATCTAAGGAAAAATAGGAACATATCGCCATATAAGAAAGATTATATTTTTAAACTGGTTATATATTTGTTTGTCGTAATTTTTAATATTTATGTTCATGTCATCGAATATCTATAAAAAATTATATATTTAATCAGCTTTCATTTAACATTTACATATATCCCTGCAAATTTTCAACAAAATAAATAAACTTATTTCGAAACTTACAGTCATAGTAGTCATATCCATCTGCTTCGCTCGGCGTTCTACTGCCCATGATTTTGTGAACAACTATGTAAACGAATGATAGAAAAACAAATACGCTTAAACTAAGTGTATAAATAAAATAAGATGTTATTTGAGCACAACAACTACTTATCAGGCCTTTGACAAATACTGCGCCTAAAATTTTGCCATTAAATTTTTTCACGCTATCCTTACAACTATCACACAGGTAAGACTTGTCTATTGTAACAATAAAAGAATTTTAAATTCTATGAAGTAAGTTGTTGAATTTTGGGTATATTTCTGATTTGTTTTTTTGTTCCGGCATGGTTTTATGCATAGTAACTACTCCAAGAAAGATATGATGATCTTGCGATAGTCGTAAAAATAAAAGGAGAACTGGGCAGTTTCTTACGTCATTGATAAAATTCATCATATGAATAATATCACATAAACTACGGCTATGGCTATTATGCAAAAAAGTATTAACATTGTCACCTATTCAGTGACCATAACAACTTCAGAGAAACTTTCTATGCTTGGAACGCATACCATTGAATTTTTCAGCATACCTACTATTATTTATGCGCGGTAGTTGTTTCATTAGTTTTGTTATAGTCTTGCGTATAGAGCTGTAAATTTTGAAAACAGATTGAAGGCTATAGTCACGCATTACTATTGGCATAAGATGTCATAATGACAAAACTCCGAATGAAAAATTTTGTCATAAAAACATTTAGTGTTGACATAAAACAGTAGCTCCCTCTATTAGAGGTGTAACAGAAAAGTGCGCACTAAAATTTCTTGAAAATATATGCAAATTTTTATAAATTTTTTTATATTTTAAAGGAAAGATTATATTTGTTCTTAAGAAAATCAGAAATAGTAAACAATAAGTTTTGTCAAAGGGGTTTGAATAACAAGGTTGTATGTACTAATGCCCGAATTCAGTAACTTGGTCACATCTGAAGTTTCAAAATGATGTTTTTATATAAATTTTTTGTGACCTGCCCTTCATCAGGTCTAGAGACTAGAGGCTTTATTTTTAAAGAAATTAATGCTAACTGGTTTAAATTTGTGACTTTCGTCTCTATTAGAGACTGAATTCGGGTGTAAATATGTACTTAAAGACAATCTTACTTCGGAGAAAAGTTCCGCGAAAACGCTCCAAACACGATAAATTACGTCTTTGCGTGCTCGGCGAATTTGTCGTGTTATCACCGTTTCCAACGCAAATCGCCGTCGAAGCGTCGCTTATACGAACCGATTCGCGACGCCTTAGTGTTGGCGCTTTCGGCGTTAGAGGTGTGGCGGGTACAGAATACGATGACTGGTGAAAACTCAAGGGCGTAATAGTGTGATTATTGGTATTACCATAACTATCGATGATATCCTGCCGCTTTAATGCGATACCCAAACCGCCACGTTTAAGCGTAACTACACTTGCTGAATTGCAAAAAGTCCTGCTGATATTGCTGTTGAGACTGCTGCTGCTTGTTTTCGTTGTCAGTGCACACAAATTCAGTAAACTTTTGTTGCTATCAGTACGGTTGATATTTAAAGCGTTGGCAATAGACGAGGATGCCGCTGATGGCACACCTGTGTAACACCGTAGGTGATCTGAGGATAAGAAGGAGACAAAAGATTAGCATAAGCATTTCAATGTAATATTGTTCAAGTTTATATGGAAAAAAGTTTATAAATACATTCTAATAAAGAACATATATATGTCCACATCTTATAAAAAACATTGCGCTTATGCTAATTTAATAACTGATATAATTTAAGAACTATTTTTTTCATAAAAAACCCCATTTTTAGATGTATTTTCAAAGCGGTAGTCGTAAAACTAATACTTTTTGTGCATTATAATCAGCAGCAGCTTACAGAATTGCGGCATATTTCTTTGCAAGCTGGTGTTGTACTAGTTCAGAAAACGGAGGTTAATCAATTAGGGATATACAATTATTTGAAAGCTTCGAACGAAAGGACTTCCTTTATAATAAATTATGGAAGCTCTGCTACGTTTCTGATAAATTTTCGGCATAAATATACCATTTCGATATATTCTTGTAGTTCCTTCACTGTTGCTGGTGGCGATAGGTCTCTAAGAGCGCTAACTTTTTCAGGTAATGGTTTATTCTGCTACTTGTTATATGATGGTCAGGAAATTGATCTTCAGATACACCAAGGCATGAGTTAGCTGTATTGATTACTAACCCACAATCTTGAAATAGCGTCTTTATGTGTTCGAGGTGTTGACGATCATTATCTAAAGCAATTAAAAGGCTGTCGATGTACGGAAATACGAAGAAACGTGAACGGAAAATCAATCAGCCCAAATGGGGTGATCATTGCATTTTTTCATAATCTGCGCTCGCGACTGGAATTTGGTTGAATGCTCGTACTAGATCCAATGTGCAGAAAATTGATTTTCCACAGAGGTTAGCTGTAAAATCTTCATGATATCGATTAGGAATCGTCCTATCGTTGAGGCGACGATAATAGCCGCATGGTCGCCATTCTCCCGAGTTTTAAGGAGCTAATTGTAGTGGTGAGGACCAAGAGCTATCTGAGGGGCGGGCAATGCCCATTTTAACCTTTTTTGCAAATTGTTCTTTATCAATTTTTAGTTTATATGGTGCGGGACGTCGTGCTTAACTCGATAACGGAGGACCGTTTATAGTTCTGATGTGGTGCATCGTATTATGTTTTACTAAATGAAACGCCCCATCAGGTTTGGTGATAGTCTGAAATTGTTACAATAACGATATGTAAGGTGATTCGCCACAAATTGCTTTTATAGACGCAGTTGGAAGGGCTTGCCTCATGCCATAAAAACTGATGTTTTAAATCGACTAATAAACCGAAGTGACTAAAAAAGTAAGCTCCAATAATTGGATTTGAAACATCGGCGATAATAAATCCTCAAGTGAAGTCGCGCCGCAATCCAAAGTTGAGAGTAATCACGTGACAGCCGTTTGTTTCTTTGGTTGAGCCTGACGCTTAATACAGCTGATAACCAACTGGATATGCAATCTGTGATAAAAAGGCGGCCCGAAGTTATTGTGAGAGAGTATTTTAACGCCGCTATTGATTCCCCTGCCCGTTTTCCGAAAACTTGCAACCTGGTATGAAACGTTGGGCATCATTGCCAAACTTTTTGTGGTACCAACACATTCCATGGGCATAAAGCCGCGTACGCTCGTAGCTCGCTCTTTTATGGGGAAACGATGCGTTTTGCCTACAGTTGCTGCGTGGTCTTTTGGTGTTAAGTGCGTCGAGCTGTTTGCGCATTTCGGCAATTTCAGCACGCAGAGATTGCTCCGAGGAGACGGAGGCAATAAAGTGGGTTCCACTCATCATGACCTCATTTACTTTATCGGCAAGCCGACCGAGGTCTTCTAGGGATGCGATAGGCTGCAAAGCGAAACATGCCCGTATCAGAGCAGGGAGCTGTGACTGCCACCTTGCCTTGAGCACGGACATGAGTTTCGTAAATGACGAAGGAACTGCATTGGAGTGCGGCCTCCAATTTGTTCGCCATCCAATAGTTGAAGCAGCTTTGCATCTTTTGACTTCTGTAACCGCTCGATGAGGTTGTGCTTCAATGACAAATAAGGCGTAGATGTTGGCGGGCGAACAATAATGTCTTCAACCTCGGCCGCGGACTGCGTATTGCTGAGCGAAACTGCATGATGAAATTGATCATCTTCGCTCATTATGTATCGAATTCGAAAGGAGCGGGTGACTCAGATAAATTATCTTCGATCATTTTCAGTCACCAGTCAAAATAAGAGCTCCGCCCAGTAGATAGATTTCTTACGATAATTGATCGGCCAAAAAAATTGGAAAAACTTCTTTTATGAAGCGGATGTACGCACATTGTATAATCGCATCAATTTTATTTATTAAGATAAAGTTGTTTAGGAATGTGTCAACTTACGTCGGGTTCACCAATGTAGCGAATGAGAGATAGTCGGAGCTCAGTTTATTGAAGTTAATATAAAATAAGCATTACAACAAAGAAAAATAATTCCACTTAGAGGTCATTTTTCAGTTCGCAATCAACTCTCCCTGAGAACGGTCGTAGATCAGTTGTGGTGCTTATAAAATAACACAAAGTAAGAACAAAAGACACGAAAAAAAAAAAACTAAATTACAAGAATCTGCAGTGTAGCTGCAGACAAGCAATAAGATGAGTGATGGTGACGAAGACAACGCCGTTATGGAATGGCAAAAAGTGAAAAAGCGACCAGCAAAAAGATCAAGCCAGATATCACCAAACGTGACTCGTAAACAACCAGCATTGGACTTTGGACCCAGCACTTCGAAAAATGTAAACAAATTTTTTCTACTGAGTGATGATGAAGAGGATAGAAACGCGGAAAATGTCAGCAAATGCAAAAATGCAATTGAACAAGAGCCCGAGGCTAACAAGAGAAGTAATGTACTGGAGTCTCCAAAGCCACCACCAATTTATATCGCTGATGTTTGTGATATCAGTGGTTTATTGAGCTACCTCAAATCAAAAATTAATTTCAAAGAATTTACTTATAAATCGCAACGAGATGGTAAAGTAAGAATCATGATTTAGACAGTCGAAAAGTATAGAGAACTCGTCAAAACAATGAGAAGTGATAATATTAAATTTCATATGTTTCAACATAAGCAAGAGAGAGCCTTTCGTATAGTTATCAAAAATCTTCATCATACCACGCCATTAGAAACAATTAAAGAAGAAGTTGAGTTGCTTGGGCACGCTGTTAGAGGTCTTAATAACATAAAAAGTCGCGTAACTAAGGAACCACTAAATATGTTTTTCTTAGATCTTGAGCCGGACAATAGAAATGCAGAAATTTACGATTTAAAATATATTGGTAATGCTGTTGTTAATATTGAATCACCAAGAAAGGTAACTGATATCGTGCAATGCTTTCGATGCCAGGAGTTCGGTCACACTAAGTCCTTTTGCAATAAAATATTTAAATGCGTTAAATGCTCGCTACAACATCCAAGTGAAAACTGTCCAAAAGACAAGAACCTTCCAGCTAAATGTGCAAACTGTTTTGAGAACCACGCTGCCAGCTATAAAGGCTGCAGCATTTATCAAAAAATTATTTCTAACAAGAAATCTGCGTATAATATATTGAATAAAAAAGAATATCCAAATAGCCAGACCAAATATAGTCAACCGAATTTCATAAACCCCAATAACCAATTATATAACAGGACCAACAACAGTAATCATAAACCCCAATAACCAATTATATAACAGGACCAACAACAGTAATCAGCCAACTTATGCTCAGGTATTAGGAGATGAGAACGCAAACAACCAAGGTAATGCATTGTCCAGAATTGAAAAAATTTTAGAAAAACAAACTGAACAAATAAGCAATTTACTCAATATGATACTGCTCCTTGTAAATAAACTATGTACATATATAGACATTCGTATAGCTACATATATGGAATGCCAATGGGCTCTCCAACCACTATAATGAAATAAGTGTTTTCCTTAAGTTACATAACGTTGACATAATGTTAATTTCTGAGACACACTTTACCAAAAAATCATATATATATATAAAAGGTTATGAAGTTATAAAGGCTAATCACCCGCCCGACAAAGCGCACGGTGGTGTCGCAGTACTTGTTAAAAACACTCTTAAATTCAAAAAACTAGATAATATTAACTTAGTAAATATCCAAGCTGCCGCTATTCAAATTAAATGTATGCATATTGATGTATCTGTAGCAGCTGTGTACCTACCGCCGAGGTATGCGTTTAAGGTAGATGACTATAAAACATTTTTCCAAAGTCTTGGTAGCCGCTTTATTGCTGGCGGGGACTACAACGCCAAACATCCGTGGTGGGGATCTCGACTCACTAATCCAAAAGGAACTGAATTATTCGAATGTATAAACTCTTTTAACTACTCAACTCTTTCTACCAGGAAACCTACATACTGGCCGAGTGATCCCAGAAAAAGACCTGACTTGCTAGATTTTGTTGTGTATAAGGGAATTTCACAACACCAACTCCACATTAAGGAGAACTTTGAATTAAGCTCTGATCACTCGCCAATAATATTAACGTATGGGACTACTGTGTCAAGTATAGAAAAACCATATAGAATCATGACAAAAAATACTGATACAGATGCATTTAAAAACTGGCTTGGGAGTCGAACTAGTTTAGATATATCACTAAAAACTGGCAATGAGATTGACGCAGCAGTTGAAAAATTTACAAATTTAATCCATGAAGGGGGATTTCTTTTCACTTCACAACCGAACACAAATGAAGACAGAAAATTATTTCTTCCCATTGAACTAAGACAGCTTGTCAAAGAGAAAAGGATAATCAGGAAAAGATGGCAAACAAGTCGGAGTCCAATTGATAAAAGAATTCTCAACAAGGCAACTAAAGAGTTGAAAGCAAAACTGCGCGAAATGAAAGATCAAGAGACTGCAGAATATCTAAAGGATCTAGATCCCTACGCAAACAACCCTGACCATAACCTGTGGAAGGCAACCAGATATTTAAAGAGGCCCACTAGGAGAAACACGGTCATAGAAGATAGTAACGGTTACCGGTGCAGAGGTAATGAAGAGAAAGCCGAAGCATTTGCCCAGCATTTGCATTCGGTTTTTCAACCGAATTTAATCCCTGATGACGAAAGCGTCACTGCGGTGAAAGATTTCTTAGAATCGCCATGCCAGATGAGCTTGCCAATTCGCAAAATCACTGTTAAAGAAGTAATGACTGAGATTAAGAGAATAAAACTAAAAAAATCCCCTGGATTTGATAAAATTGATGGATTTACTATTAGAAACCTGCCTCCAAAATGTATCAGACTTCTTACTTATTTCTATAATGCAATGCTCAGACTCGACCACTACCCAAGCCAATGGAAATGCGCAGAAATAATCATGATACCGAAACCTAACAAACCAGATCACTGCCCTTCTTCATACCGTCCAATTATCTTACTGGTGACCTTCTCTAAGGTATTTGAAAATATACTTTTAAGAATAATGTTACCTGTTTTAGAGGACGGCAATATAATACCCGAACACCAGTTTGGTTTTAGAAGGGGGCATGGAACTCCTGAGCAATGCCACCGAATTGTTAAAGTTATTACAAGTGCTTTTGAATCCAAGCAGTACTGCGCAGCCGTTTTTCTAGATGTTAAACAAGCTTTCAATAAAGTATGGCATCCAGGGATGCTCTACAAAGTAAAAAATAGACTTCCAGCGCCTTACTATTTACTTCTTAAGTCATATCTTAGTGATCGTAAGTTATATGTAAATGTAAAAGGTGAATATTCAAAGTTGTATTCGATTGATGCTGGGGTTCCACAAGGGAGCGTGCTGGGCCCCGTCTTATATACAATTTTTACAGCTGACTTGCCGGTTACAAATGACGTAGAGTTTGCTACATATGCTGATGATACGGCATTTATTGCCTCAAGTTATAATCGTGATGACGCTTCACTTCATTTGCAAGAAATGGAAGATTGAAGTTAACACACAGAAGTCTGCTCAGATAACGTTTGCACTAAGGAATGGGAATTGTCCCTCTGTATCTTTAAATGGTTGTACCATACCCGGAAGAGAAACTGTTAAATACCTAGGAATATATTTGGACAGAAGAAACACCTGGAAGACCCACATAAAAGAGAAACAGAAACAGCTCAAATTGAAAACTAAAAAAATGTACTGGCTTTTAGGTCCGCGATCGCAACTTAGCCTAGAAAATAAAGTACGACTCTACAAGGCAATCCTCAAGCCAGTATGGACATATGCAATGCAGCTGTGGAGGACTGCGAGTAACTCTAACATTGAAATACTTCAAAGATATCAATCTATGACTTTGCGAAGCATTGCGGGAGCTCCTTGGTATGTAAGCAACATCGAAATCCACAAAGACTTAAATGTACCATATGTTAGAGATGAAATCAGTAAAATATGTCGAAGATACCAAGATAGACTATCTAACCATGAAAACGTACTGGCAATTAATTTACTAGACAATAGCATAGATATAAGATGCTTGAAAAGATCTCATACTCTGGACCTTCCAAATAGATTTAAGAAAGTATGATAAACTAGACTATAAGAAAATAAAGTTGTTGTACAATACATTGATTAGTCTCACTCGAGCACAATCAATCCTGCCATGATACTTGTATTTATAAAATTTGCTGATTGTCAACTGATAGATTGCAAATAAAATATATTTATAATAAAAAAAAAAAAAGAGGTCATTTATTCCAGAGAGAGGAGTAGTGGTTAATTTCGTTTGTTGGCGGAGATGCCACATATATACTCTCGGGGTGCTTGAAGTTAAAAAAAGAAGGAGGCTGTGTCAGAGACACGGTCATTAAGTTTGACGTAGAATACGCCATCCGATAAGACAGAAAACATATGTATAATGATAATTTATAATGATAAATAATACAAGCAAATGAATTTCTTTATTTGATAGTTACTTTTGATGATATACATAAGCTTATGATAGGAAAATAGGATAAAAATGTTTTTAAATTATCAATTAAATTTCTCGCAAAAACGAAGTCAATGGTAGTTATCAATAGTAAAGATAAATGTTAAATAACAGACCCTATCTATTTGATTATTTGAAAGTTACTTTTGAAAATATAGGCTTATGATAGGGAAAATAGGATAAATATGTTTTTAAATTAACATTTAAATTTCTCGCAAAAACTAAGTCAATGGTTGTGTTATCAATAGTTGTGGGAGCATCATTTCGAATATAATCCAAATTAAACGTATCGCTCATAAATTTCGCCAATCTAGTATTTGAAGTGATTTCTGTGTTAAAATCACCACCAATAAGCAGTAGTTGGCAGCGCTTTCTCTGCCTTTACTCTACTTAAATTTTCCCGTATAAAATTATGCAATAAAATGAACGTCTATTGACCACTACTACACACTCAATCAAACACCACACACATATTTGTTTGGATGTGTTTATAAAATTTTCATTTGAGAAATTTAAATATTAGGAAGATATCAACCACTATGAAATGTATGTCAAACGAAAGCTAACATCTTCATTTGACTACAAACAAATTTTTTAAAAAATTTATAGCGCCGTTTCCTTATAATTAAAGAAATAGAGATTACAACAATAACAATCTGACATGGGTGCCCATACCGTAAGGTAAGACGTATTCTACGCCAAAAAATGTGTTTATTGAAGATGAACACGAATGGAAGATGGTATTTATAACTAGTGGGTTTAATTCGTGACGGGTGTGCAAAAACCAGCATATATTAAGTACAAAGGAAGGTTTTTGAAAGTTTATTCAAAACGATTGACCAGAAATTAACTAAACGTAAAATAGGCGTCGATATTAATATTAAATATTGTAATAAATATTAGAAATTATTATTTTAAATATGATCTGTTTTTAAAATCTTCTTTACCAAGAAACTTTAACAAATATCACTTTTTTTACAAAAGAAGTATAAAAAACCAGGGATCGTAGCCATTCACTCTCATTCGTACGTGGACGGAAACGAGAACGTCTCAACATTTTCTGTGTCGTTCACACTGTTGCCACTGCATTAGTCTTTATAGTATCCGTCAAAAAC
This sequence comes from Philophylla caesio, assembly GCA_963971545.1. Taxonomy (NCBI): domain Eukaryota; kingdom Metazoa; phylum Arthropoda; class Insecta; order Diptera; family Tephritidae; genus Philophylla; species Philophylla caesio. The sequence goes on from OZ020607.1 coordinate 65,565,075, forward strand.
ATAAAAATGTATCCATCTCAGAATAAAAAGAATATCTCGGCATTTAAAACTTTTTGAACAAGTTCCTACAGAAATTTTCATTACATTTTATTCAAATTATAATTTAAAGACAATTTTTGTTCAAACATTTTCTTTTATCTAATAAATATTGTACTAAAATACATAAGGAACAATAAACAAGAACATTAATCAGTACATAAACCTGAGAAATCGTATATATTAATGAATGATATTTCTTAATAAAAATACCTAAGTTATAACCAGAATACTTACCTGTCGTTTAAAACAAAAAAAATGCAAACAATCGTTCCTAATTCTGTGTTAAAAATTTATTAAACATATACATTGCTGTTTACTCAGTTAAATATGAACCAATGTTGCCAACCATTGGGTAAAGCGGCGTTTTTTGGTTACAAGATGTCATCTATTTTTAAAACAAGTTAATATTAATTTTTAATCATAACCAATTCTAAATATATGCTATAGAAATATAGGTTTCAATTCATGTATCCAAATTCCTACTGAGCCAAAATAAGAAGTATCCCGCAATGCTTAAGGCTAAAATGAATCAATTTGGATATATTTGTACCAAAAGGGCAACACTGGTCGTTCACCTTTGAGAACGAGAAGAATAAAACAAATCCAGTTTGTTCTCGATCGCACCGAATTCTATATACCCTCGCGATGTATTTTTGTATGGGCGGTGCCGCGGTCATTTTCTAAAATTTCATAAAAATCCAGTTTCTTTGTTTCAAACCACAGGAAATATTAAATTTTACCCAATTTGTTCCAATATTTAGATACGGAAAAAACGAAATTTTTGTATTTCTCAAAATTTCCGTTATATGGAAGGTGGGCGTGGTTATGGTCCCATTTCAAAATTTTTTTACGATAATACTATTGGTATGTTCACCAAATTTAGTGACGATACCAACACTATTATTGAGATACAGACATTTTATCATAAGTGGGCGAGTTAATATCGTTCACACGATATGAGTTTAAAAAAATATCTTTTATCGCTACGCCGAAATGCGTGCTCTTTATTGATCTTCTAAAAACTGTCTTACATTTTGAATTCTTAGTTCTATTTATACTATTGAGATGTGGTGGTAGTTATCGTAGTGGATTATTCCATTGTCAGTTGTTTGTTGTTTACGAGTGTAGATATCTATTGTTTGTAGTGATAGTGCATTTCTATTGTTCCAATGATTGTCCGTTGCTTATGTGCAGGTCAGTTGTTTGTTGTTTACATGCATTTCTCGGTAATGCATGTTTATCTGTTGTTTACGTGTTTATAATGCATTTCTTGATAATGCATGTTTTGGTTGTGGAAACGTTGTGCCTTGTGATGACGTCATTAACTCCCCTCCTTCTTAAAATGAAGCGTCCTCGCTACACTGCTGCTAGGTGTTGTTGTTGAAGACGGTTGAGTTCGATTTCATAAAGTTCGTCCATTCGCCTTTGTCTGCCAAGTGTTCTTTTATTTTCGCAGTATCGGCAGAGGTGTACTAGACCATAAGTGGTGACTGCTAAGGTAAGGAATGCAATTATGATGAAAAGTGTAAACTGTACAGGGTTCTCCTCGACAGGTATTAAAAACGTTGAGAGTTCTTGAATGTTGTTGAATTTGTATTTTGAGTCTGAGGAAAGGATACGGAGTACCTCAAGTTTTTCGCTATGTTGGTTGTGTATAACTTCTCTGAGTTGTTGTTGATGGTTATAATAAGTGATGCCATCCATGTTTGTAGATTCTTTAAAATGTATTAGTTTTGGGCCTGATATATGCATGTTGTTCCAAGTATGCTCATAATCCGTCAAGATGTGACCAGTCTCTAGGATTCGGAGTGGGGCGTTATTCTCATGGATTGTTTCGCATTGCGCAGGATTGTCTTTTAATATTTTTAAAGTGCAATTATCAGAGGGTTCTGATTTACAAATAAAGGTACTAATATAATTTTTACATTTTGATACTCTTTGATAATCGTTGCATTTTGCAATCTTAGGATCTAAATTAATTTTACCATGCTTATGTGCTAAAGGATATACGTTAAATAGGTTACATTTAGTTTCAAGAATAGGGTATTTGTATATTGTTATAATTGCATGTTGTAGGTAACAGATATGAATGTCCGCATATTCTAATATATTGATTATTGGAAGATCCAACTGTTCATGGTTTATTAACTCATACACATCTTTCAAATTTAATGTGCCAGAATAAAAATTATTATTTTTCGCAAAATTAATAGTGTTCGCTATTGATTGAAGTTCATTATAGACTTCTGATATAACAATATTTTCGCTAATTGTTTTGGGATCAAGAGTTTCGAGTATTCTTTCGAACTGTGAGTTAATTGTTTTTTGCTTATTGTTATTTTCTATTAGCATATTAAGTGACGTTTTAATTTCTATAAGGTCATTGTGGTCTGGTGTGCCAGTGATGAATTTAAGGATGGAACCAAGGAAGTTAAGTGATCTCTTTGGTCTGTAGATATTTGGTATGAGTTGATTTTTTAAAGTTTCAATTCTGTTCACTAAAATTTGAGTCTCAGGGTAGTTTTCTAAATTATATGTAGATTTCATTACACTTTCGTAAGGCGCGAGTATTTTTGAAAGATTAGATATGTGATACAGGAAAGCTGTATTCTGATAAATGTAAACAGGATCTGTTTCCACTAGTACATATTTTCTATTGGTTAAGTCTATTATATTATCGCTAAATGCGATAGGGAAAAGTAAGATAAATACTACTCCGTACATGCCTTCACTCTGATGTTGTCCTTATGTATAATGAGTCCTTTATTTGTTGTTATCGTTTTTCCGTTGTCTTCTTTAACTATATGTTTCGCGTATGTTTTTACGTTTTTGTTCCGTCTATGCGTCTTGGAGTATATAACATCACCTTGTTTGTAATTCAGCTGTTTGCGATTGTGGTTGTGGTATCGTAAGACTCTGTCTTGGTTTTGTTGAAGGCGCTCTTTGATGCCAGGATACCCCTTTTGGTTGAAGAACACGTCCTCGGGTTTCTCGTTGGTCACTGAATGGATTGTCTTATTGTATTGTCGGACTGCTTCGTATATCTGTTCGTCAGGTGCTGAACTGTGTTGGTGTGCCAAGACTTTCGCGAGTTCGATTATCGTGCTATGCGTACGTTCGACTTGCCCGTTTGTTGTAGAATGAAAGGCAGGAGTTTTGGTGTGTGTTATTTGTAGTCGTTTGTAAATTTGTTGTGCACATATGCTAGTGAGTGTTGACTCGTTATCAGTCATTACAAACTTTGCGTTTGGGTATATTTGTGAGAGAATCTCGTCAACGTATTTGTATGTATCTTTCTTTGAGGGTATTTGTCTCAAATGGCAAAATTTTGAATATTTGTCGGTTGAGCTAATGTATATGTTATTGCTCATATAAAATAAGTCTAAGTGTATGCATTCGCCTACCTTGTTTGGTATTGGTGCTGAACCTATTGGTTGTTTATTTGGTCGGCGTTCATACTTGTTGGTAAGACATATTTCGCAGTCTTGTACTTCTTTTTTACAAGCGTCACGGATGTTCGGCCAGTAATATCTGAGTGAAATTTCCTGCGCGTTATTTTTATAATTTCTGTGAGCACGTCTGTGTGTGTCTTGTATGATTTGTTTTTGTTGTTCGGTTTCGGTGATGTCGTCTACCATTTTTTGGGCTAATACGATTGATACGGTCGGAAATGTGTCAATAATGTCGTTTTCGACGTAAAATAATATTTGCTCGTCTATTTGAAGAGCGTTAGTTACCTTTGGTCTAATTATATTTTTTAGTCTGTCCAGTAATTCAGCTTTGGTGTTAAAGAAAAGTGTATGTCGACTGTTAGAAAAAATATTTTGTGATGATATTTCGATTAGGTTCGCATCTGATTGTTTTATAACAATTTGATTTTTAAAGCAGTTTAATGGTTGCTTTACTCGTTTGAGTTTTTGTGTTGGTGAGCTTTGTGCCGAATGTTGGGAGTCATCCGAATTTGATGTGTTGTTTATTTGCTGGCGAGAAAGTGCATCAGCGACAACGTTCTGGTGTCCAGGTTTGTAAACAAGTTTTGCGCCGTATTCTTCGATGAAATTCTTCCATCTTTTTAATTTTGTATTGGGGTTTTTTTCCGATATGGAGAAGATTAAAGATTGATGGTCAGTGTAAATAGTCAAATCCGCTATACCATATAAGTAGTTGCGCAGTTTCTGTAATGCCCATACAATTGCGAGTAACTCTTTCTCATTTGTAGAGTAGTTCTGTTCTGTTTGGCTGAGTGTTCGTGAAATAAATGATATGGGTTTTTTATTTTGGGATAATACAGCTCCTATAGCGTAATTGCTAGCGTCCGTGGTTAATTCAAAAGGTTTATCAAAATTTGGTTGGAAGAGTTCAACCTGGGTTTGCAGTTCTTCTTTTATTTTGTTTAGTGCTTCTAGTGCAGGTTCGTCTAAGGAGATTTTTATTTTTGCACTTTGATTTTTTGATATGCCACCGTTGTCTCCTCTGAGGAACGTAGTGAGTGGCTTGACGATGGCTGCAAAATTTTGTATAAATTTTCGATAATAACTGGCGAGACCTAGAAAGGATCTGAGTTCCCTCAGCGATTTGGGAATAGGAAAATCTTTAATAGTTTGTATTTTATAGGGTCAACAGTTATCCGGTTATATTTTATTATGTGTCCTAAGTATTCTACAGAGTCATGAAAGAAGTGTGATTTCTCATTCGAAATCTTCATGTTGGCTTGGTGAAGTGCGTTTATAATTATGCGGATATGTTCTTCGGGAGAGGAAGAATAAATGAGAACATCGTCTATATAAACGTAAGCGAACTTCCCGATATATGGTCTAAGAATATCGTCCACGCATCTTTGAAAAATGGATGGGGCATTTTTCAGGCCGAACGGCATACGAAGGAATTCCATTTACACTAAAGGCCGTTTTTTCTCTGTCAGATTCATTAATAAGGATCTGATGGAAGCCAGACTCTAAATCTAAAGTAGTAAATACCTTTGCATTACCTAAATTCTGTATGGTCATAGCCACATCAGGTATGGGGTATCTATCTGTGATAGTTTGAGCGTTTAGCTTCTGAAAGTCTACGACCATTCTGCGCTTAGGTTTCCCTTGTTCGTCGGTACCTTTTTTAGCGACAGTCCAAATGGGTGAGTTGTAAGGACTTTTGCTGTGTTGAATTATTTCGTTTTCTAGAAGTTTATTGATTTCTTTGTTAATAAACTCATTATCCGACATAGGGTACGGATATTGCTTTGTCCAAATAGGATCTTCGGAATTCGTCCTAATGGTGGCTTGTATCGTGGTAGTAAATGGTAGTATGGCGTTAGTACTTTCATTTTTTTGCATTATTTCGGCGATTTCCGCCCTGAATTTTTCATTATTAATTGTATAATTTATTCTCTGTACAGAGTCACTTTCTTTCTTGGCCCAATATTTATAACTGAGCTTGTACTCGAAAAGGTTGACCTCTGCTTTGATTGCTCTGAGCCCCTGTTCGCCCAGAAGCATATCAAATTCTTCTAATGCATCTGTTTCAAAAAATGTGAGATTATGTTCTAATAATGTTATTATTTTTTTTGATTTGGTTATTGAGTGACCATGAAGAGTTTTTACTTTTACAGGTTTAATTTGAATAGGCTTACCGATATTGCATTTTGTACTTATATAGTTATTTGTTGCTCCAGTGTCGATGAGGATGTTTATAGTTTTGCCTGTATCCCTACAGTGGCGTTGCAGACACGGCAAATCGTTCATACGCCTAAAAAAGCACTGCCGGTCTCGTATTCATCATCATCGTTATGTTCTGGTGCAAGCGATTGCAGTTCTTCGTCGCGTGTTTGGTTTACCCGCTGTACCTTCTGTTGTGTGTTGAAGTTGCGAGATGAAGGATTTCGTTCTCTCTTCTGTGGTTCTCCTCTGAATGGGTTATTTGGAGGTAGCCCTTGGTTTTGGCGGTTATAGCTGTTTTGTAGGGGTGCAGGATGGTTTCTGTTGAAGTTTGTAGATCTCATGTATTGGTGTGATTGATCGACTTCCATTGGTTGTTGCTGTTGCCTGGGTGCATTTTGTGTATATTGCACTCGCACGTCTGGTCTGTATCTTCGTGGGTCCTCGTGATATCTTCTGTTCTGAGGAGGTTGATGCTGCGGTGTATTGTTCGGTCTAAGGTGATGGTATTGCGGAACATCGAATTGTGAGTTCACGTTATCGTGATATATTGTGCTTGCGATAGCGTAGGCGGTCTCTAAATCTCTTGGGTTGTGGCTATAGAGGGTGCCGCTGGTATACTTGCTGTTTAATCCGAGAATAAATGTCCTGACGGCTTCCTGATTCGCATATTGTTGCATATCAGAAGGGGATGTTGAGTTCTCCATCTCGATTTTCGTGAGTGCGAGGTTTAATGCCTTGTTGACTTCACAATGGAATTCTGCTAATGTCCTTTTACCTTGCGTTATTTTCTTCATTTCTTCCAGTAAGACATATAGAGGTCTCTGATCCGCATAAGTGTAATCGAGGCGGTTAATTATTGAATAAAAATTGAACTTTGTATCGTGGTTGATTAGAATATCTGCTGCCTCTCCTTGAATTTTTGAGTGTACAATCGACAGTGCCGTGTAGTATGTGGGTGTTGTAGTGTATTCCCTTATAATCTCCATGTGTATCCAAGCACGTTTCCTCCATGATCTATATTGATTCCTATCGCCTGTGAAGTTGGGTAACGTTTTGAATATTTCCAAGTTTATTTGCGATTGATCCGTGATGTTTGGTGTACATTCTACATGTTGATCTGTCGTAGTGAAAGTCTGGGTTTGTTGTGATTCCAGGGTATTTACTTTTAATTGTGTATTGTTTAGAGCCTGTGTGAGGAGTTCTACCTGTGCTCGTAGAGTTGCGATGTCCTGAGCCATTGTATCGTCTTGTGGTATTGGGCGCAGAGAGTTGAAAATTTGTTGGCGTTTATCGCGTGAGTCCAGGGTGAAGGATTCTCTTTAAAATCAGGAATCTTTTATATCACTTTTCACTTTTTTTTTTTCGGTTTAGGCTGCCTGCTATTTCAAGGTTTGCCTTTTTACGCGACTGGATAAACTTATTATATCTCACTTTTTTCAGAGACTGGTTTTGTGCTTTTCTTCAAAGCCGTGGAATTTTTTATTTTATTATCCTGTAGTTTCGAGGATATTTGGCTGTAGTCAAGAGTTTAGACCGGTTGAGCCCCCAGTTAATATCGTTCACACGATATGAGTTTAAAAAAATATCTTTTATCGCTACGCCGAAATGCGTGCTCTTTATTGATCTTCTAAAAACTGTCTTACATTTTGAATTCTTAGTTCTATTTATACTATTGAGATGTGGTGGTAGTTATCGTAGTGGATTATTCCATTGTCAGTTGTTTGTTGTTTACGAGTGTAGATATCTATTGTTTGTAGTGATAGTGCATTTCTATTGTTCCAATGATTGTCCGTTGCTTATGTGCAGGTCAGTTGTTTGTTGTTTACATGCATTTCTCGGTAATGCATGTTTATCTGTTGTTTACGTGTTGATAATGCATTTCTCGGTAATGCATGTTTATCTGTTGTTTACGTGTTGATAATGCATTTCTTGATAATGCATGTTTTGGTTGTGGAAACGTTGTGCCTTGTGATGACGTCATTAACTGGCGTGACGCCCGTTTTTCAAAATTTCATAAAATTTTAGTTTCGCTACAAACTTATGCGAACAAAGTTAACATACCCTTGTGTACAAGTACGCTCGGGTATAAAAATTATGTTATTGGTCGCACGCGTATGTGGAGGAGAAACAAACATTGCGCGTTCAAACATGAATCTAAGCGTTGCATCGAACCATTCACGAACGTTCATCCAATATTCGCAGAAGATATGTCTCCTATAGCAAAGGATAGCTGCCTTGAAAAATAATGTTAGTAGTTACGAAAAAAAAGTTATGTTATTCATACATACATATGTATGTTTTGAAACACTTGTTATTGTTTTGTCTAAACTTTTTTTTGTCGTTCGCGTGTAAATTCGTAAATTAATGCACGTGATCGTTCTTTTATGAATATTTGCAAACCCTGCAATAAAACAAAGCGTTTTGAAACACTAATAAAACGATGCAAAACGTAAATATGATGAGTTGAATTGAAGGTGAGGAAGTAATATAAAAAATTTTTTAGCGCGAAACACTTTTTACAATAGCGAAGTACAGACAATAATGAATGATTGGCTGTTAGCCAATGAGAGGTTAGACATTATGCCTGATTTTTAGCCTTCGGAAGAACCATTATGCGCTCTGAGTTATATTTTTAAACAAATAGAATTTGTCTACTGAGAAAGACGGAATAAATTTGGTATATGTTAATATTTATGTTAATAAATACTTTCCGTTAAGTATATTATACCTTTCATAGAAATGGTATATTAAATTTAGTCAGATGTTGGAGAAATACTTATCAAAAACTATATAAATGATCACGATCGTGATGATGAGCTGAGTCGATTATGCCATGTCCATCTGTATGTCTTTCCGTATGTTTTAACGCAAACTAGTTTTTATTTCAAATTCTTTATTTTATAGCTAGTATCAACTTATGCATTTTATTCTTATTTTATCTGATGGGCGGTATTATTATTTTTATTTTACAAAAATAATGTTTTTAACTGGCGGGAATGTCGACTTCCATTCTCTCACTCTCTATACAGTTTTCGTCCATTTTTTTTTGGTTTTGTTTGTGTCTCGATCATAGAAGTCACTGTGACAGTGACGTATCATATTAATTTTTCAGTGCAACTCTCAAGTTAGTTTTATTCTCATAGTGAATTTATCATTATTTCTCAGTGCTATTATTATTTATTTACATTTTATTAATAACATCGCGTTACACACATTCTGTCCTATGAACCAAATATACTTTTTCGGAAAGGGGGATAAAAAATAAAAATAACGTGTATCAGCGATTTATATGTACACGTCAGAATTTTTATTTTTATTTATAAAGTATAAAGCTCGTAGTGCCCGTCTGTCCGCCTGTGTGAAAGACTTTGGATCGATTTGTATCCCTATTTGCGTGATCCAATCGTGATCCAGACTCGTGGATATGTCTGTATCACGTAAATTTTTTTAAAAAATAGATTTTTATTATTTATTTTATTCTCAGATTTTGAATTTTTTATTTAAAAAAATGGTTATCGGTTTTTTTGTAACAGTTTCAGTTCATTAAAAAACCGAATTTTTTTATTAATTTTATTATATTAAAATTAAAAATTGTTACTTTAAAAATGTCAATGCTTTTAACGAAAAAGGCCTTTTATTTTTGCGTTTGTAAGCATTTGTGTCAGTATCGCGACAATTAGACCAACAGTATTCGCCAAGCATATGCGTAATGTATTGACCTTTAAAGCGCTATTCAATAGCCGCAATGCCCTAATGGAACCTTTCGCCATGCTCATCGCTACAAGCTCCTAAATCATCAGGGAAAAAATCTAAATTATTGTGAAGAAAATGTATCTTTAGCGACATTAATATTCCCATTTCGCCATATGCCGAAATCATTTGTGCAACAATAATTTTATAATTGGCAGCTCGTTTGTTGCCAAGTAACTGCTCAATAACGGCAACTGTGCCTTTCCATGCACGTTGTTCGATAGCATTAAATTTTGATGAAAATTCATTACTTGCAACTATTTTTATTATCTGCGGACCATTGAAAACACCTTAAGTCCTACACATCATTAAAAAAATAAAGTTACTGAATGCCTTCTTAAAAAAATACCTGCATGAATCTTTGCGCCGTTCAATTTCGGAAAAATTTTGCGCAAACTTGCAATCGCTTCGCCCTCACGATCCAGTTTTTAACAAAATTTGATACTAGACCGAGCTTAATGCGTAGTGGTATCAAAATGATTTGAGATGGCTGCACCAATGGTAAATTTTCTATACTTTCTACGTCTACTTTGTAGCATGTTTGTGGCTCCCACTTAAATTCAGTGTAATGCTGATCTCTTTTGCGACCTTCCCATTTACACTAAAAGCACTGGTGGGTTGGAAATCCACGCTTAACACCCATGAGTAATCCGACCACTTTCAGATCACAGCATATTTTCCATCGGCTGTTATTTTAAAATAAGCCGCCACTATATTCCACTGCGTAAAGCGTGATGCAAAGAGTTCTGCTGTTCTCCCCGACAAATTTCCGTCTCGTAAAAGGTCACTGAAGTCGGCTTGCGTTACTAAATGCGGCACTGCAGTCCCAAGTTCACTGGGTGTTGGTACAAATTCCGATACTTCTGGATTCTCGCATCTCGCATTCGATGTTGATAGCATTATTGGTACTGGTGGTTCTCCATCGCTTAATTCGAAAACATCATCAAAAATCTCCATTGAAGCCGCTATACGTTCTTCTGGTGAGTACAGAACCGCTGGAATAACCGATTCTACATTAGCGTAGCGAATTTTGTTGCGGCGAAAGTATTGGTACCCTTTAGTTTGAGTAAACTTGCATAAATTTATATAGCAATAGTCGCACACGACTTCCGAATTATACCACAAGTAAGAAACATAAGCAGTCTTGAATATTTTCTGAAACGAATTAACCCCTGTTTTCGTAATATTTTTCAAATTTTTGCTTGGTGCGAATAAGCCACAAACGTGAAGAAATATATAGAAATACGTTTTCGCACAACAGAACTTAAAACAATTGTGCAATTCAATGTTTCATCTGTCATACCAGTTGTAAGTGATGTAAAAGTCATAAACAGTTTAGTGTTAGAAAGTTACTATCAATACACTACAAATATATGGAGTAGGATGGGTCGAAAAACAATTTTTTTTTGGGAACGCTTTAGTAGTTTAAAAATTTGAAGTCCCTTGAAGTTATGCCGAAAAAAGTGAAAAAAAAATTTCAGCTCGATTGGATCACGGAAAAAGGTTAAAAATCGATCCAAAGTCTTTCACACAGGCGGACAGAGGGACACTACGAGCTTTATACTTTATACATAAAAAAAAATTCTGACGTGTACATACATGAAAATCGCCGATACACGTTTATTTTTATTTTTTCTCCCCTTTCCGAAAAAGTATATTTGGTTCATAGGACAGAACTAAAGCTCGTTTTTGTAACGCAGTGTAATTAACTAAGACAGTTGCACTATGGCACACAAACATTCGCTTGAGGCATTGGATAGGGTATTGAAAGATATAAAAAAAAACGACAAACTATTAGGCGACACTCTGTTACTCCTTTCAGTTGATTTCAGACAGTCACTTCCCTTTATTCCACATTCAGCATACGCTCATGAAATTAACGCTTGCTTAAAATCATCGCGTCTGTAGCGTATTGTTCAAACAGAACAATTGACAGTGAACATGCATTCATATGCTTCAAGATCCATCTGCCGAAACTTTCTCAAAACAACTGTTAGATATTCGCAATGGAAAAGTTGCTGTACATGAAAATACTGAATGCATTAAATGACGGATTTCTGCACAATCATCAACTCACAAAATATGTACTCTCATCGACAATATATTTCCCGATGTACACACAAAATAAAAAAATCTGGAGTGGCTGGCAGAAAGAGCGATGTTGCAGGAAAAAATATGGACGTCATTGGATTAAATTCCAAGATTCACCAGCTGTTGCCAGGAAGCTTGGTGCCATACAAATCTATCGATATTGTTTGCAATGCCAACGAAGCTGTGAATTATTTAATTGAGTTTCAGAGTTTATTGGATATGCCGGGCATGCCACCGCACCATTTACAATTGAAGGTTGGGTCTCCGATTATTTTGCTTCGTAATTTAAACCCACCACGGCTTTGCAATGGCATACGATTGGTGATTAAAAAATTAATAAAAAACGTTATCGAAGCCACCATTTGAAATGGCAAGTTCCGAGGCGAAAATGTATTGCTACCACGAATCCGTATGATTCCTGCAGATGTGCCATTTGAATTCAAACGCATTCAATTTCCAATTAGATTGGCATTTGCAATAACGATCAATAAGTCACAAGACCAAACGTTGTTAAAAAATATATCATAAAAAAATATTTCATAGAAATAACGTACATATGTATGTATATGGCAAAACAACGTTTGCCGGGTCAGCTAGTATATACATATGTATATGTTTATACATATATAACATAAACATATGTATAATCGTATACAAAGCTTGTGTAGCACTTCAAATAGAAGTGCATCAAAACTATTCTTTACCATTATAAAAGTTATCGTGAATCAACCCCACTACGACCATTCGGTCCACAACACATCCGTTCACGCAACCTTCACTCTGGTCAGTCACACTCAGGTAATCGTATACCCTTCACGAGTCGCTGAGACAACATAATTATGTTCTCACAGTCAACTGTCAAATGTTCAAACCACTATGTAGCAGAATTACGTTCACACGGTGACTGACTCGAAATATTCCATATTAACTGATATGTCAGCAGTCTAACACTGGCACAGGAAGAGCGCTGGCAGAGCAGCAGCAGCGCAGCGTGAAGGTTTGTTGTAGACTAAGCAACCATTGTTATGGTCAGTAAGAATACTCACGTAAAACAAACAGCCAGTGCGCTGTAATAAATAATCGAATCAAAATTAGAATAAATCGTTTAATTGGCGCCCAACGTGGGGCTCGCGAAAATTAAGTCGAAAGTGAAATAACTGTAGTATAACGTGTGTAGGATAATTAATCCGGAAAAAAGTATTAAACCACTAAGCAGAACTAAGTTAACAAGGAACAAATTATTTTTGGCTTGGAACGAAATCATCAACAAGAATCCTGGGCACTCTTAGACACCACTACTTGATAAGGAAGAAAGGATATCAACAGCACCAATCCTGGAATTTTATAAGAATATGTTAAGAATGAAAGGGTGAGTGAAGTGACTCGCTTAAAAATTACTTGTAGTAAAAGTGAAATATAATAAAGTGAAAATACAATTTTTCGAAAAGTTGAGTGAATTACTTGAAATAAAAAAATAAAATAAGAATTTTTAAGGGAAGTAGATGAGTAAAGTGTTAGAAGACTTGTTCAGAAATCTTAAATTAGAAAACACAGAAGAACATATCATGAACGCTGACCAAGTAGGCGAATTGGTTAGGGCAGAGGTAAGCAGGGCATTAGCGGTTCAAAAATTAGAATTCGACAGAAAGATAATTGCAATTCAGAACCAGGCCGCCTTAACGAAGCCAAAAATAGAAAAGTTTACAAAGGTTGCTATCATTCCTACAGTAAGTTACGAAATTACACTTGAAGCCATAAAATCTCTTCTTGAATTCTTTGGTACGTATGTACATATGTGTCTTGGCGTAAGGCTACACACAATGCATATGAATTATTTAAAAGATATGATGGCAGCGAACGCCACTATCAAGCGGTTACGATCTTGATAGATAAGGTACGAGGTGCGGCCGATGCGGTACTTTCGTCCTTTAACACGGTACTGAATTTTAGTGCAATAATCTCTCGCCTCGACTTTACCTACGCAGATAAGCGACAAATATACCTCATCGAACAGGAACTATCCACACTGAGAAAAGGTTCAATGTCGTGTTTAGAATTCTATGATGAGGTAGAAAATAAACTGACTGTGTTAGCAAACAAAAATATTATGTCCTACGAAAGTGGTGTAGCGGACATACACTATAAATGAAAAGTACATATAAGGCCGACGCATTCATATTATCGGGTTTAAGGAAAGCATTATGCGACATCCTGTTCGCGTCAAGGCCGTCAGACCTTCCATCTGCTTTGGCCTTGGCACAAGAGGTAGACGCTAATAACCACCGTTACGCATTTGCGACAAATTTTGCAAACAGATTTCATGAAACTTCATACAACAAAAAAGGCAACACTACCCAGATCCCCTGTAATCAAAAGAGCTTTAACTCTGAACCTAGTGTGTGTCATAAGAATCCGCATTATTCCACTAATAACTTGAGGCCATACACTAGTAATAACTATTCGGGTCAAAGGCGTGTCGAGCCTATGGAAGTATATCCTTCGACATCCCAATTTAAACACCTTTCCAATAGTCCTGGCCAAGATCATAATGGTAAGTCGCAGGGGAATCTGCAGAAGCGTACTGCGAATTCAGGATGATACACCGGCCCTAAGATACAACGCGTAAATCATTTAAAGGACGAGCCTGATTTACATAGCGAACCAACTTATGACAAAGAAGCGGAAGAAGCAGCGGATAACATTGAAAATGTATCCCTCCATCCCTGAATTTCAAGGGCAATAGGAGGGAAAGAAGTCAAACTCCTTGTTGATACTGGAGCGTCAAGGAGTTATATCTAACAACTGCCAGAGTTAGAAGGAACACGGTCGGTTGAAAACTCATTTTCAGTTAAATCAATTCATGGAGTTACACCCTATTAGGCACACTTTTTCATACTACCGAATTAGACTTCATTTGATGATATAGTCGGCCTTGACTTAATGCACAGGATTCACGCGACTATTAATTTGAAGACTAACGCAGTGGGGCATGACTTTGGCAAGGAGGTTATTTTATTCGTCAATAGCCAAGATATAAGACACCTGCAACTCAGATAAGGACACTTCCAAAGCATTTAGAAGAAGCCTTCATCAAAATAATTGGCAGCGTAAATGGGGTATTTGCCGATCCCAATGAGGCACTGCCATATAACACCAATGTCGTAGCAACGATTCGTACAGAAAACGAAGAACCGGTGTAATCAAGATTATATCCGTACCAACTTGGCGTTGCGGATTTTGAAAATAAAGAAATTTAAAACGTTTGCCGAGCCGCATCATTCGGCCCTCCAGGTCCCCATATAACATTCCTATATGGGTAGTCAAGAAGAAAGGATATTACGGGAATTTTGTCCAATCTTGGCGGGAGCAAATTCTTTACTACTATAGATTTGAAATCAGGCTTCCACCAGATTAAACTATCGGAGCGCGATAGAGAAAAAACTGCCTTTTCCGTGAAAAACGGAAAGTATGAATTCTGCCCTTCGGTCTGAAGAACGCCCCTAGTATTTTCCAAAGGGCAATAGACGATGTGTTGAGAGTGTTTCGTCTACTTAGACGATGTCATTATATTCTCGAAGGATGAGCAACAGCACCTGAAAGATTACCGCTGTTTTATATGAGACTTCGCCAAGATAGCAAAAGTCCTCTCAAATATTATGAGGGGAGAATACGGTCGAGTTACTGCGTCACAATCAAAAAAAATCAAAATAGATTTAAATGGTGAACAGGAAAAGGCCTTCGATATATTAAAAGAAATTTTAGCATCCAAGGATGTAACACTAACCTATCCGGATTTTAGTAAATCTTGCGACGTAACTACGGATGCATCCTCACACGCTATAGGTGCTGTCCTTTCCCAAGAGGGGAAGCCTATCACCATGACCTCTCGCACCTTGTCTGGTACCGAGGAACATTACGCAACGAATGAAAGGGAATTGCTAGCCATTGTTTGAGATTTGAAAACGCTTATAAGCTACCTTTACGGCGTACTCAAGCTAAATATGTTCACGGACCACCAGCCGCTAACCTTTGCGGTTTCCGACAGAAATCCGAACTCAAAGATTAAGAGATGAAAAGCATTTATTGATGAGTGCAATGCAAAGCTAATCTACAAACAGGTAAGGAAAATGTAGTTGCGGACGCATTGTCTAGGCAACATATAAACGCCTTAGATAACATGAGTGTCGAAATGGTTCACAGCGAGGAATCGTCAACTAATACAATTGAGAGAACCGACAAACCGGTAAACTGCTTCCGCAAACAGATCCTTATAGAAGAGGGTGTAGAACCGCAAAGAAGGATCTTATTAGTTTTTGGAAAAAAAAACAAGACACCTAATTACATATCAAACCATGGACGATTTAATGAAACTCCTACAGGATGCTGTAAAAATTTACGTAGTTAACGCAATATACTGCGATCTGCATACATTAGCACAAGTTCAGCATAAACTGGTTGGACTGTTTCCAACAGAAAAATTCGTTAATGACATAGCAGATGTAAATGAACAACAAGAAATCATTGCGGCCGAATATAATCGAGCGCACCGAGCAGCCCAAGAAAATACAAAACAGATACTAGAAGACTATTTTTTCCAAAAAATGGAGAAGGCCAAACAATTTACTGCGAACTGTCGCGTGTGCTCTCAGGCAAAGTACGATCGCCCAAAACACCCATACTAACATTTTGTGGAGCAGTCCTTCACATTGACATATTTTCCACCGGATCAAAGTACTTTCTGACTTGTATCGACAAATTTTCAAAGTTTGCAATAGTGCAGTCACTTAAGTCCAGAACGATAGTGGATGTAAAACCACAGCTACTATAGTTACTGAACATGTTTTCGGGTACGAAAACCATTTATTGCGACAACGAAAAGTCACTTAATTCACACAGCATCAAGGCCATACGAAAAAATAATTTCGACATCGATATCGCGAATGCCCCACCCTTATACAGTACATCAAATGGCCAGGTAAAGCGATTCCATAGCAAACTGATGGTTGGTTGGTTGGTTAAAGTAAATTGCCACCCTGGTGGCAAGCAATTAGCAAGTATGCCATTTTGATTCCACATCTCGTGCAACTTACAGCCATTTGGCGGTTTTTAAGAATCGCAGTATATCATACAAAGAGAGGCGGCTGCACTCTAAAAAACTCTGCAGGAATGGTTTGCCAAGGGTATTTAACCCTATTCTAGCAAGGGCCGGGCACTCGCACATAAAATGTCCCCTTTGAGCCTGGGTCTTCACAGCTGCGGCAAAACCGGTTGAAGGGTATGCCTAGCCTTTCAGCATGTACTCCTACAGGCCAGTGCCCTGTGCAAACAGTTGTAAGTTTGTATATGGTTTCTTTGCTCATTTCTAAAAGAGCCTTTGTTTTAAGCGGACCATAGGACACCCAAACCTGCCGGGTAATTCTGTACGATCCTGTATTACTCCACCTGGGCTTGGCTTTTCGGTGGAAGATATCGGCGATTCTGCCCTTTATTTCTCTAAGCGAGACGCCCATATTCTCCGCGTTGGACCTATCCAGTGCAGAACCACACTTCGCTAGTTCATCCTCAGTTTCATTTCCATAAATGTCCCTATGCCCCGGAACCCATATCAGGGTAATTTCGTAATCGCTGGAGATTGAAGCCATCCCTCTCCTACATTCATCTACGAGTTGAGAGCCGACCGAGGTAGAAGAGAGTGCTTGAATGGCAGCTTGGCTGTCTGTGAAAATGTTCACTCGCGTACCTGCTGTTGCATTCCTCTCAACATACCTAATCGCCTCCTTTATTGCAAACATTTCAGCCTGGAATACGCTCGCATAGTCTGGCAGACGGTATGATAACTTCAGGTTATGCTGCTCAATGAAAACCCCCGCACCTACCCTGCACACCATATTTGATCCGTCCGTATAGACTGCCAGACCATCCTGTGATCTGACTCTTCCGCGAGTCCAGTCTCTACAGCTAGGGAATAAAGTCTGGATTGTGAGGTTAACGTAAGACACCGATGGAAATATCGCGATGCCTTAAACTTGATAAAAAAAATTGGATGATATCGAGGAAATAGTCCTTCTAGCCACAATCAAATATAATAACTCCATTTATACGGTGACTGGGGAAAAATCCATTACCATTTTTCGTTCAACAAAATTTAACGCACAAATATCATCCCGCTTGAAAAATGCACAGGATAAAGAGTTAGAAACACAAAATAAGACGAGACGGAATATAGAGTTTGAAATAGGGAACAAAGTGCTGGTCAGAAAAAATAGAAGAGGGAAGAGGGTCCATAAGGACAACCTTCGTTGATATTAGATTTAAGAAAAGGCTATAATATTAAAAAAAAGTCTATATGCTTTTAGGATTACTCTATTGGTTATAGCAACTTTGAACACATTAAACACGTTACCAACTTCACCCTATACGAATACCTAAGAGACGAAACAATCAACGCTACATAACACTTTCGTCAAACACATATGATAAGTACACTAATACAGACAGTAAATATCCATCACAGGCAGATGAGAAGCTTAAGCGAACTAGGAACAGTACTGAAGTACATTACGGGGATCACCGATCACGATGACTTCGACAGACTAACGAACGCGGAGGAACAACTGATTGACTCGCAGGACCGACAATTTACCATTAACACCGAAGTTCAAAAGGAAATAAATAGCCTTACAAGTACAATAAATAAAATCTTGAAAGCAACAAAACAAAAGGAAATAGACACAGGTTACCTTTATGACATACTTACGGCTATAAATAGAGCAATAATAACCGAATTAGATAACATAATCACCCCCATTACTTTCGCAAAAATTGGAACCTTGAACCCCATCCTTTTGGACAGTAGTGAAGTAAATTCTATAATAAGAAACGAGCACTTCACAAACCTAACTGTAGCCGATGTTTTAACCTTAACTAGAACTAAGATTTTACAATATAACAACTTAATATATTTTCTAATAAGATACCCTATACCTAAGTTTAGATGTAAGAAAATAACTATTTACCAGTTGCTCACGGCCATCAAATGCTGCACTTACAAGAATCTACCTTAGCTACCTGCCACAATCGCACACTAGCAGTAAGAAACTGCAGTGATACAACGCCAACATTCTGCTTATCATCATCAGCCACTTCATGCGCGTTACAACTAATGACACGCAACACTGCCAATTGCAGCTCAACATTTAACTACCTCGCACCATTTTCTCCGATAAGCGATGGTTCGGTAATAATAAACGATCAGCAGGTTATCATAGAAGAAAATTACGAGGCCCCAAACACAGTAAACGGCACCTTTCTGGTTGTATTCAAGGATTGTGTTAAGATTAATGACACTATATTTTACAATTAAAACTCCACGGTGACTCTTAACCCTGAAACACCATGGGCCTCCACAATCAATTTAACGGAACACACCGAGATATTGAGTGCGCCCTACCTCCACCATGTAAACCAACAGAATATCCAACACATAAAACATCTGCAGCGGAGTGTTGAGCAAGGCTATATCGTAAGTTTGACAGCTATTGGTGTCCTTCTCGTTATGGGACTGGTCACCTTTGTATTACGGCGTATGGCCATCACCAAGAGTAAGATTTCCTTACCCAAATCGGTAGAAGTAGCTAACAAAAACGCAGCTACGAAGGCCGTGGACGTCTCTCACTTAGAAGGGGAGGAGTTATGGTGAATCAACCACTACGACCATTCGGTCCACAACACATCCGTTCACGCAACCCTTACTCTGGTCAGTCACACTCAGGTAATCCTATACCCTTCACGAGTCGCTGAGACAACATAATTATGTTCTCACAGTCAACTGTCAAATGTTCAAATCTCTATGTAGCAGAATTACGTGCACACGGTGACTGACTCGAAATATTACATATTAACTGATATGTCAGCAGTCTAACACTGGTACAGGTAGAGCGCTGGCAGAGGAGCAGCATCGCAGCGTGAAGGCGAAGGTTTGTTGTAGGCTAAGCAACCATTGTCATAGTCAGTAAGAATACTCACGTAAAAAAGCAGCCAGTGCGCAGTAAGAAATAATCGAATCAAAATTAGAATAAATCGTTTAATTTATATAAAGTCTATAACTTATTTTGATTAAGAATTCAGATTTATACCAAAGATGTCCCAATATATCTAAACAATAGAGAAATAGATAATGTTACACAACTAAATAAAATATTGTAATTAATAAAAATCAATGTTTCAACAAAATTCGGAACTACAGAACTTTACTTTTTGCTAAATTTCCAAATTAAGTTAGAAGAAACAATAATATGAGTGATATAATAGGTAAGCGCTGAAAAAAGTTTTGTACAAATTGATACATCTTCCAAAATTGTTATTGCCATTGTCTTCTTGCCTCAATTTCCAGCGTAAACTTTATTACTTTAGCGCGTTTGTTCAATCGATGACGTTTTGTTTGCTGTTTTTGGCCTACAGCCAATATACAGTCTTTACTTTTATCTGGGAAATTAATAAATTAGATGTTGGCCTTTTTTTATTTGATCTTCTATCTTATACGAGTATGCATATTTAAATTGGTATTTTTCCTTTTTCATAATATCATTGTATGGCGACTGGGTTTTTTTTAGCCATTTCATCTGTAACAATATCATTGGCTGATTAAAGGGGGATGGGAAGTTGACGTTTGGCAGCTGAAATTATTTGTTTATTTATCCAAAATTATGTTTATATATCATTACATTTTCAATTTAATAACAAAATCTAAACATATGACTCATTGTAATTTCAATAAAATATAACTAGTAATCGATAAGCGGACCACTATGGAAGTCTGCAGCGGGAGTAAATATAAAGAAAAGTATAATACTTATTTTTAGCCTACCAGTAAGTTTGTAACACGGCTAATTATTAATAAATAATGAAAAAAAATTGTTGGAGCATTCCGAGGCTTATTTATTATGTTGCTTGAACAAATTACAAAAAACATAAAATCAGTGAGATGTCGCTGATATCAAAATGAATATTCAAAACTTTGCTCACATTGCTTCCTGCTTCGAACGGATGTACATACCTTACAAAATCAAATATATACTCATACATACAATATACGACAATTTGACAAAAACCAATTTTTAAATTTTATATTTTTTGCATGTAGTAAACAAACAAGTATGTCCGCCAGATGTGAGACATTTTGGTATATTAAACTCGTACCTGAAATACGCGTACCTATAAAAATTTTAATATATTTACTACATCCTTTCAAAAATAATAAAAATTAGAATAAACCACCAAAAATGTTAACAAATTATAAACATATTTTTTATGAATATATTTATCTGAAAATACATACGAATGTATAGTATCTCCCATTTTGAAGAACAACTCGCCCTCGTAAACTTGCATACGCACTCGTACTTATGTATGTATATACTCGTATGTAATTTGCAAAGGAATTCCAACGCAGTTAAATCATATTATCGTCACATATTTCAGTTTTATGCTCTTTTTAATGCTTATAATATTTGCTACGTTATTAATGAAAATATTAAGTATATTTTTGTGTGCCACAATGTACTATACTCTTACATTAGAATGTGCAAAAAAAAGCGACTTATTTTCGTTGACGGTCACAAAAAAAAAGTTTTGCCAAAACTTCAGCGTTAGAGCTCGTAAATTAAGATTTCTTACTTTTTATACTACATTTTACTGCTCCTTTTTTTATAAATGTTATAATATTAAGTAAGAATGCCTTGCAGTCCATTGATTATACAAAGTGCAAGTTTAAAGTCTCTACATTTTTTCGTTGATTTTGTCTATATTTTTACTGACGCTATAATGAAATTCTCTTCGTATAATGCACACTCGGGGTTTTTTGCGGAGATACACTGCACAGCGCCATCAGTAAAAAATATATTTAACTGATGGATATTTTAAGGCGTGGTTGGAAACGAGGTTAAATCAAAATTTGAAATACTACATACTACAGAAATTATAAGGATAATGAGCAAAGTCGATTTAGCCATGTCCTTCTGTTAGAACGCAAACTAGTCCCTAATTTTTAGAGCTATTTCGATGAAACTCGGTGCCTTTTGATAATTTAATTTTAATCATTTGTCGGAATCGGCAAGGTCGGACGACTATAACGTATGTGGGAGTCGATTGTTCAGATATTGTAGTTGGCACCACAACCCCAAAATCCATTTAAGCAGCGTAAGGCTTTAAACTTTGCACAAATATTAATTTATTGTTATAACTAAGTATCTTAGCAGTGAAAATCATTAATATCGGAGAAATATATCAATTAGCACCCACACAACCAATTGTTCAGATATTGCATTTAACACCTTAACTCCTTCATTTAATCAACTGAAGCCTTGAAATTTTGCAAAAACTTTCGCTTTTACTGAGTCGATCTTACACATCTAGGGTACTGGAAGCATGCTTTCCGTCCATTACAACATGGTACATTTGGTTACTTGTTTACCATCTGGAGACAGCCACGTATATTGGTGTGTATTTTTTTTTTGAACCTGGTGCTACAGACCACTATGTTTCGGCCCCGGCGAAGTTGATCGGTCTCAATCCGTTGACGGACGTTTCGTCGTGTAGTCTGAATTTTCCGAATATGGAACCAAAGATGCTTTCCTTTCCCACCTTGGCATTACGCAGCAATCGTCGAAGCGATCCCTTAAACCGAATATGTCGAAGTGGCCTCACCAGGTTTGCGTTCTCACTTTAGTTCCCAAGCATATGGTTGATTTGCTATCAGTGAAAATTACTTCTTCTCGGCGAAGCTGGGAAGAATGAATGCTTTAATTGTGATTCCTTCGTAGTAAATAACTGCGAATAATGTATTTCGTCGGTTTTCAAACCATCCGTGAAAGTTAATTTATATTTGGGAAGCAGAGGGGTTGTGTATTCCGCGAAAGGCGTTGGTAGACTTTGAGGCTGGTACTACTTTTCCGGTATTCCTCTAAATTTATTATCAAGTATGAATTGTTTATCTTCCAAAACGAAGACGAAAGGGAATGTGATACCCAACTCTCTGGCATATTCGATGCAGAGCGAAATTGCAGACATGCGACATGGATACTTTTCATCAAAGCTCGTACAACACTGTTTCATAACAGAGACAAAGTTTTAGGATAAGTTTCTTTACATTAAATGCAAATCTTTCCTCGATTGTGGAAAAACCAGCTAACACTAGTATTAATTTTGTTAGTGATGTAGCGCGCAAGCGATAAGGGTTGAAGAGTTAACTAAACAGCGTCTGGGTGGTAAATACTTGATAACGTTGAGCAGTCAATTGCTTTCTTAAATCCAATGTTCTTTGAGAGTTAATTTTTTATCAAAAATTGCACACAACAACTTTAAGTTATAAGTATTTACACCAAGATTATTCTTCTAAAATATAATTATAGTAATTATATTTGCTTTGCCACTGAATTTGGCGATTGAATCTAAGCCAGGCCAAGTAAAATATTAATCATATGAAAACTTTTTTTCTTATAGCGGCCACCCCTCGAAAGGCAATGGCGAATCTCTGTATTTCTGCCATGAAAAACCTCTCATAAAATACATCTGCCGTTCGAAGTCGGCACAAAACTATAGGTCGCTCCATTTGTAGTACAACATAAAAGACGCACACTACAAATATTAAGTAGGAAAAGCTCGGCCAAACACTTAGCTATATACTGTTTGCGGCAAATATCAAAGTTTTTGCATTTATTTATATCTTGTTCTTACATTGGCGTCCCATGAATCGTACCAATTATTTTAAATCATATAGTATGTTAGTGAGATTATTGTTTAACGAGTTTTCGATTTAGTATGAAGTGAAGTGGTTGGGTAGCTATTTTTCGTTGAAATATACTAGAAGGTATTTTAGCTATCACTTTTATATTGCTTTAATTTTTTTTAAATATAGCATTTGCGTTTTATACATACATACTTACTATCGTCATTATAATCAGGGACAGAAAATATGCATATGTTATGTAAAAAATGTTTAACCAAAAAATTATTTTGAGAAAGTCGTCACACACACATACATACTTCCTTATACCAATATGCTTAAATTTTTTAGCTCTTTTAAAATTTTTTAACCTTAGTGTGTTACTTTAATTTTTTGATTCAGCTATGTTTTTTGCTTATCGAAACAGTTATAATTGGATTTTTATTTTTCAGTCCTAAAATAAAAGTATATGGAAATTTAATGATCGGAAAAAAGTCATTTATAAGTAAGAAAATATTATAAAAGTCCTATATTTTATCTTGAATTTGAAAATATTTTCTGTTGAATTTTTGGTTAGTGGAACAGTCTATGAAGATTTCATTGTTGCATACCCAAATTTGTGGTTCCCCGTTTTCGTTTTTCTATAAATAAAATTACACCAAAATTAAGTGTTTCTGATTTGTATTTCTTTTGGATACCATGAGTAACAATGTGTTTTTATGTTGTATTTATTTTTAAGAACATAACAAGAACTGTCTGAAGATAAATTTGTCCTCAAATCACTTAACTTTAAGGCTGAAAACGCTCATTCTACACTAACTTGTGTGGCAGGTACACATTGTATTATTTTTGTTGAAGAAATTAATGTTGACATACAATTTTTTTTAATCTCGCAATACTGCTAGTATTTTTATTAGCAGGAATAGGTTGTCTCTCTTTGAAGAAACGCTCTTTTCATAAGTTCATCCTCTATGTCTCTATCCAATAGATTTAAATAGTCTAAATTGATCTTGTGCGTTTATATTCAGCCCAATAAAAGCATTTTTCGTTTATTCATAAATTAAAATAGCTCATAAGACCAGTTATTAAATATTTTATTAGTGGTTTGAAAAATTATTTTTGCGATTGTGGCAGCTTCTCTGTTGATGTGTTCGGAGAAAGGAAGGTCTGAAGGAGAGGTACTGGCAACAAGTTGAAACTTTTTCCAATTTGTTTGGTTAGTTAAAACCTTTGGCCAGTGTGGAGCTTTAAACGTTGAAGGGATAGAAAAAATACTTAGGATTGGATAGTTATCGCTATAGTTAAGGGGGGTAATTATATTAGAGGAGCAGTTTGTCAGACAGTGGTAAAAGTTTTATATGTAAGTGCAAAAATGCGTCGGTTTGTTATCTTTTAGTATATTTTGATTCTCCGATAATATCAGATCTTCTAAGATAACACCTCTGTTATTAAAAAAGACGAGCCCCACACACGCACAAAATTGAATGAATTTGTTTCGAGAGTAGAGGAATTAAGACCAACTAATGCCAACTCGTCTACAATTGTAATTTTGTTTGTTAGAGACTGATACTGCTTACTGAATTCGGACATTAAACTACATTTTATTTTCAAAGATTTCTTTCATAGGAATATGGGCAATAACATGGATGTATGTACACTGATGTCGCTTTTTTATAACTTTCATAGAAATGGTATATTAACTTTGGTCCGATGTTTGCAAGTACCAGATGGATAAGAGTTACACCCATCAAAAAATATACCGATATGATCAGGGTGACGAAGTGAGTCGATTTAGCTGTGTCCGTCTGTATGTCTGTCTGTCAGTCTGTCAGTCGCAAACTAGTCCCTCAGTTTTTAAGCTATTGGAATGAAACTTGGCAGTCAGGTGCCTTTTTATAATTTATTAGACATTTGTCGAAACCGGCCAGATCGGACTATAACGTATATAGGAGCCGATATTCTAAACTCTATAGAAGCAGTGAAAATCGTATAGATCAAAGATATATAACATATAGCTGCCATACAACGGATTGTTCAGATATTGCATTTTTGGCCAAAACTCTCTCATTAAATCAGCTAAAGACTTGAAATTTTCCACAAATATTAATTACACTAGTTTATATTAATTTTGCGACTGTGATGTTAGAGGCTGTTTCTTTGTAATTTTGGGTTTATAATATTGAATACTTATTTAGAGCTTCTTTCAGAAATAAGACCTGTTCCTCACGGAGAATGCTTACCAGCTTTAACTCCCCCAGAAAAGTGGGAAAAAGATTTGGAATATGATGATGCAGGAGAACTGTAGAAAAGACGGACGCTACCTATTCTCCAGAAAATAACGAAAAACAAGGACCCCATTTAATCGAACAAGCTGAATTAAACGACTTAGTAGGAGACCTTCACTTGTCCAAGGATCATGCTGAGCTAATTAGGTTCAAGGCTACAACAGTGGAATTTCCTGCCATCAGGAACGAAAGTAACAATTTTTAGAACCCGCAACCAGGAGCTATCCTCGTTTTTTACCATGAAAGAGCAAATGTGCGTTTGTGTTAGTCCAAATTGTGTTATGGAAAGATTGGGCTTTGCGCATTATCCGGACGAGTGGCGTTTATTCATAGATTTCCTAAAAATAAGTTGTTGCTTCATGATGGCAACAAATGGCCATTCCTCTTGCGCATGCAGTTGACATGGAAGAAACATAAGAAAGTATGTCACAGATTCTAAATTCAATAAACTATGATGATTACATGTGGCAAATATGTGTTGACCTAAAATTCATAGGGTTGTTACTAGGACTTTAGGGCGGATTTCCTAAGTATTGCTGGACAGTAGAGCAACAGCAAGCCATTATAAAGTAAAAGAGGGGCCCCAGAGAGATCAATTTATTCCAGGCCAGGCTAACGTTAAGAACATACCTCTCGTTGACCCCAAAAAAGTTTTCTTACCTCCATTACATATTAAGCTTGGATTGATGAAAAATTTTGTTAAAGGATTAGATAAAGACGGAGATGCATTAAAATACCTTACACAATTTTTCCAAAACTAAGCGTTAGCAAGCTAAAGAAGGCATATTTATCGGACCTCAAATTCAAAAAATACTGAAGGATGAGAAATTCCATCGAACATTAAGTAATGTTGCATCGGCCGCGTGGAAGTCATTTAAAACAATTGTTTCTATGTTTTTAGGAAACAGAAAAATATAAACCTACAAAAAATTAATAAAAGAATTACTCGAGCACTATTGCAAAATGGGCTGTCGCATGTCCCTTAAAATCCACTTCCTCCACTCACATTTAAACTTTTTTCACGAAAATTTGGGTGCGGTTAGCAAGGAGAAAGGTTCCACCAGGACGCCTTAACAATGTAGCAACGATACCAAGGCAGATGGGATCTGGCAAAGGTGGGAGATTACTCTTGGTTCCTTATGAGAGAAAGCGATCAACAGTATAAGCGAAAGTCAGTATTTGCGAAAAAATTTTCCACAAAAGATTTAGTATAAATGTATTTTGGATCCGTTGTAGTAAATAAAGCCCTTCATTTTTAAATAACCTTTTTTATTAAAACTTACAGTATAAATTCTACGAAAATTTCATAAACAATAAATGAAAAAACATGTACTCTGTAAACCAAAAATTGTACGTGATGGAACATTTTTATACCAGAGCATACTTCTACACAAGGGTATTATAACTTTGTTCGCATAACGGTTGTTTGTAACAGCATAAAATAATCGAGATAAATATACTTAGACATATATATACTAAAATGATCAGAATGAAAAGAGGAATCGATTTAGCCCTGACTGTCTGTCCGTCCGTCCGTCCGTCTGTCCGTGGTTACAATAACTTGAGTAAAAATTAGATATCTCAATTAAATTTGGTACCTACATAGATTGCTCTTTGGACAGAGAAGGTTGGTATTGAAAATGGTCAAGATCGGTCAATAACCACGCCCACCTCCTACATAACGTAAGTTTTTGAAAAATGTAAAAACTCCGATTTTTCGGTATCCATTAAAGCAAATTAAGTGAAATTTGGTATTTGGAGCGATTTTGACCTAAGAAATTAGGTTTTGAAAAATGGGTGTTGCCACGCCCACTTAGGAACAAATTTCGGTATCTCAATAACGGTATCATATATGCATAATACAGAAGGTTAGTTAAGGTATCAGTTATCGTCACAAAATTTGGTGGATACATTTTATTTGATATCGGTATTATTATGGTAGAAAAGTTTTTAAATCGGATCATAACCGGTGGGAACGGAAGTTTTGGAAAATGCAAAACCTTCATTTTTCGGTATCTATTAAAACAAATTGAGTGAAATTCGGTATTTGGAGCGATTTTGAACTAAGAAATTAGGTATTTATGTAATTTTGAATAATGGGCGTTGCCACGCCCACTTATGTAAAAATGGCTGCATGTAAATAACGGTGTAAGGTATCGTCACAAAATTTGGTGAACAAATTTGCCTTAATATCACTGTTATCATCGTTAAAAATTTATAAAATCGGACCATAACCTCGCACACCTCCCATATAACGGAAATTTTGATAAATGCAAACATTTGGTTTTTTCTTTACTTATTGAAACGTATTATTAATTAAAATTTGATATTTAGAGATATAGTTACCACGCCCACTTATAAAAAAACGTATGTAGGTATCTCAACAACGATGTAAGGTATCGTCACCAAATTTGGTGAACATATTGTCCTTGATACCATTAGCATTACCGTCAATCAGTTTTGAAATCGGACCATAACCACGCCCAACTTCCAAGTAACGGAAATTTTGAAAAATGTTAAAAGTTCGTTTTCAGTATTTATTGGAAGAAATTGAGTAAAATTTTATACTAGCAGCGATTTGAAACGAAGAAACAGGAATTTTATGAAATCATGGGCGCCGACTATACAAAAATATATCGCGACGGTATATAAAAATCGGTTTCGCCCGAATTTAGCTTTTCTTACTTGTTGAACTCAAATTTGTAATCAGGACACCTTAAATACCCCCACAGACCCCTTAGCACATCAGTCGCAAATTTTTCCTAAAAAATTTTTGAGAAGTGTTATTATTGGGACTATTACACTAGTTTATAAGAAAAATGTACCACGGTAAAAAGTAATTTCTAGGCTAATTTGGGGTCGCTGAATCCGAAAATGACACTCATTTATATTTCTTAAGAAGCGTTTTTCGAAATTTTGCCAAAAAACATGTTTTTGAGGCTTTCTCATTTTAACTAACGGTTGGGATTTCAATAACAGCAATTGTAGATTAGAACTAAAACTAGAGGAATTTGTGGAAAGATGTAAAGCATTAAATTTTGAAATTAACGTTATGAAAACAAAAATAATGTATTATGCCAGAAATAGTAAAAAACAGTTAGAACTAAAAATAAATAACCTTACAAATGAAATGGAACCTAAGGAGAGGGAAAAAGTATTAACGGCTCGGGAACTAATTAAGCTCAAATTTATTAACAGATCTGTTTACAATGACATCAAAAATAATACACAGGTAAAACCTAGTTACTCCTCTTGTTTTCACCAATATAAAAATATCTTTGAGACAGTATGTCAAAATGCAAGCCATAGCAAAAGTGATCATTTGCGTATTATCAAAAATGTAACAGGTGGTAATTAGATGAATACGGCAAAAGAACATTTTTGTGCATAATACAGAAGGTTAGTTAATGAGTACAAAAATAAGAAAGTCACAATCTTCGCTACTGACGCATCTGGAGGGACAGTCTCTATGGGGTGTGGAATCTACAATGTCACCCAGAATCAAAGTTTCTTATTCCGTATTAATTTTAGAACTTCATCAGGTTTTTAGTGAAATATGGGTAATTGCAAAAGCCGTAGTCATTGCGGTAGAGTACAAACTTAAGAATATAGCAATTTTTACGGACAGTCTGACTTCATGTCATCTACATACTTGAAAAAACAGAATCAGATAACTATCTTGTTGCAAGGATCAATACCTTACTGCACAAACATAAGATGACCTGCAGCATAATTTGGACTCCTGGCCACATGGACATTGAGATAAATGAAATAGCGGACAAATTAGCAAACGGGGCAACTGAAGTAGGTTCTCCGAAGGATTCTCTTTACACCCCTAAAGAGGCTATTAAAAAAATTGAATACTCACTTAGAAATGACTGGAACTACAGGCACAAAGTAATTTCTCAGGAGAAAGGCAAAATTTTGGCATCTGTTTTTCCAGAAATTCCAAAAAAGCCCAAAGAAATTAAATTGATAAATAGGTTACTAACAGGTCACACTTATGATAAGGTGTATCTGCAAAGAATAAAAATAGTTAGTTCTGACAAGTGTGATGTTTGCCATACTGTAGACTCATATAATCACGCGATATTTGTTTGTAGAAAGCAAAAAGACGCAAGAGGTAAATACAGTGCATTTATTAAATATAAAAATTGTATTGAATTTTTCAACAATAATGATGCCGCTGTGGTCGAGTTGGTAGCGGTGCGTGCTATAACTTGATATGCAGATGAGTTCGAGGTTCGAATCTCTGTCAGGGCAAGCAAAATCTTAATCATAGAAAAAGTTTCTTCTAATAGCGGTCACCCCTCGGCAGGCAATGGCAAACCTCCGAGGGTATTTCTGCCATGAAAAAGCTTCTCATTAAATACATCTGCCGTCCGGAGTCGGCACAAAACAGTAGGTCCCTCCATTTATGGTATAATATAAAGACGCACACCACAAATGGTAGGAGAAGCTCGGCCAAAAACTTAGCTACATATATAGTGTAAGCGCCAAAAAGTATTATTATTATTATTATTAATGATGCTGCAGCTATAAAAGAGCTTTGCAATTTCATTGAAGATGCAAAAATAGAAAAGGAAAAGGAAAAAGCAAAAAAAATGTAAAAAAATATGTGTATATATAACAATATTAAAAAAAAAAGAAAACAAGAAACTTACAGAAACATAACATACTTGAAAAGTATAATAATGCTGAAAAGGGACAAATTAGCTTAAAGCAGAGTTGAGACTGATTTTAACACACGTTTATATGTAACTTTCGCTTACAAATTTTCATTTAATGTCATACAATAGGGGAGACCAACCTCGTAATTTGCTATCAAATCTTTTTTTTTTTTTTGGGGGTTTTTTCTTTGTTTTTTTCAATCTTAATAGCTCATTACACGCTCAGAAGTGGGCTTTTATCCCTCATGTTTTGTTTCCTGTCACTGAGAAATAAAAATACATATGTACATATACTAGCATATACGTTTAATATACACATGTCTCGGTGCAAAAAAATGCTAAGAGAACTAAAAAATACACACAAGCAAGCAAAAACGTACATCGTATTGAGCCCAAATCTTGGAACGAACATAACAGGATAATCGATTGCAATAAATTGGAGGAAAAAACTTATCGAAAGTTTGACATCCTGGCCTTATGGCTACAATAATGTATGCATGCATGTAAATATATGAAGAAACGGTTTTCCGCCCACATTGGTAATTGTGTTAATGGCGATTTTAAATGTAAAAAAGTTTACGTGTTTGCACTTTAAAACAAATTGAACATTTTTATTTCACATGAATCAAATTATACGCATCATAACCTTAATATAGAAAGTCCTAACTTACATATAAGATCGTTCAAACCTAGTTCAAAAATTTTGAACAAAGTGAAGTTTTACTTAGATACATATGTATGCATGTATGCAAATCATGTAAAGAAGTTAATGTTTATTATACGTAGACTTAACTTAATGCTTAATTTTTTTTTAATTTTATTGTAAGCTATTTGACAGATGTATGCCCAAATTCCGTAAGCAGTCTCTAATAGAGATCAAAGTCAAAATTTTTTACCGGTTGGCATTCATTAGTTCCAAAATAAGGGCTCTAGTATCAAAATGAAGTCCCTAAATTGTGACCAGGTGATTAAATTGTGTAAACGATTTGTAACAAAGAGAATACTTTATCAATTATAGTGCTGATGTTAAAAATAAATACAAATTATATTCAAAGATGAGCCGTAAGCCCTGGCAGCTAGTGCTCTTCTTTTGAAAAATAATAATTGTATTAATATTTTTCATTTAATAAAATAAAAAATAAATAAAATATATTCAAAGATTAATAATTGACAATTTTATTGAGCTCGAGGGCAGTTTATGCAAGTTTTCTATTTGGAAAAAAGAACAACAGTTTTAATGATATAAGTTATATCCGCTATTTCGGAGGTCACCACATTTCCTCATCAGACTTCTCCTAATTTAATTTTATTTATTCTTCGTCACCGCTCCCCAGCTTTGATTGCAGAGCTAATACGCTACATGCTGTCCTACGCTTTCCGAGTGGACTGTTGTGTTTTTTCCATTTTCCTAAAACAAACCAAATACAAAGATTTGATCTGCCGCTTTTAAACTTGCTTATGTATTTGTTGTTTGTGTTTTTTGCAATTATATTTATTTTAGTTATTTTAATAATTTAAGAATGCATTTAGGAGTACTCATCCTTGCATAAATATTTTGTTAAGTTTTCTATCGGAAAATAAAATCTTTCATAAACCGGCCTCGAGCGCAATAAATTGTCAATTATAAAACATTTTAAGGCCGACAGGAAATTTAACAAATATTCAAAAATTTTGATTTATGTGAAATGTTCAAAATAATTGAACTCGAGCAATGATTGCATACAATAAAAGAATGGAAAACGAAAGTGAATAAATTATGACAAAAACAACTGAGCACATTATAAAATTAAACAATTAACAAAACATTATATTTATGTTTATTATAAAATAATTTATTAAGGTTATTAAGATAACAGAAGCATGAAAATTTATACAAAATTTTCAATAATCTAACAAATTTTTATACAAGTTCCGAACAGAAGGGTGAGAAAATTTTTGAGTATGTACTATTGTCGCCCATTTTAGTACATAAAAAAATTATTAAAATACCAAAAAATAGTTTATTTGCTAGTGCTTGTTAGTGCAAATGATTGTTATATAAATAAAGCAAAAATAAAAAAGTACTCCACTATATTTCATATAAATTTTTGTATTTTTTATCGTATTCACAATCATTTGCTTAAAGTTTGTTAGCCATTTGAGCATAGCAATAAGCACCTCCGCAAAAGATACACACAAATATATAATTTTGTAAGCTTAGCGAAAAAACCATATCTAAAAATGCTTCTAAATATGATACTATTTATACGCATCTCTTATTTTCTTTACATTAAGAGTTGCTGAAAACGTACTCAAAATTCGCTAGGATAAGCAAAATTAAAATAATTCGAAAAACGCTTAACTAATGGTCAATTAAGCTTATTTTCAACAATTCAAATAGTAAGTATGGCAGTGTAATGATTTATTATATGAATACAGAGTACGGCTATTTTTAGAGTTTCAATAACCGTTTCAAACAAATATGCGAAAATAAATATTATGCAAAAGAAATGTAAAATATGTACATACTATGTATATACATATGTACATATT
Organism: Philophylla caesio; assembly: GCA_963971545.1. Taxonomy (NCBI): domain Eukaryota; kingdom Metazoa; phylum Arthropoda; class Insecta; order Diptera; family Tephritidae; genus Philophylla; species Philophylla caesio. The sequence continues at coordinate 65,597,818 of OZ020607.1, forward strand.
TATATACTGCAAACATTTTTAAGTGAACTTTTTCGAATCTTTAAAATAATGCAGCAAGAAAAATTTTTGGTCACGTCTTTACTATAGAAAAGTTGGCATTAATGAATCGAATCCGCCATACATATGAAATATATTACTTATTATAATTAAACGACATCAACATATGCATTGTCAGTTTCTGACCATTTTAATTCTTTGGCTTGAGGTTGAGTTTATTTTTGTTATTTACTTATTCTGACAGAAAAATTATAAAATTATATTAAAATAGAACTAATTCAATTTAATCTAATACTTAAAATGAGAGTGGAAAGTACAAAAAAAAGGATCTTAATTATATTTTATTATCTAATTTCTAATTTTTTTCAATCAATATTAATTGTTACAGGGCCCATTAAAAAATTTTTCATAAGTTAATGACAATTTTAAGCCACTTAAAACTTGCTCATTGTGAAACTTTAAATGTGAATAACCTTTGAAAGAACATATTTCAAATTTTTGATGAAAGTTTTTTAATTTTTAATACCTTTTTATATGCATATTTAAACTTCAGTTAGTAAGTATTTTTTTCCTAAAACTATTAATTTTTTTGTTAAATTATGGGCCATTTGTGGGTGTTTTTAGTTATATTAAGCACTATAGATGTGGTATACATTTTTCCACACACCAAAATACAATCTTGCTTGAAATACCGTCAGTCGTTTAAATGCAATGTTGAGCGAAATTGTTTATTTTGCCTAATGCAATATTGAGAAGTTTTTTGTTTTTAAATATTGGGAAACATCAGAAGTTGTTGCGTAATTTAATAATTTGGGGCTTGAATAATTTAATAATTTGGGGCTGTTGGAAACATTAAAATATACCAAAATCATCGCAAAATAATTTAAGTAAATTAGGAAGCAAATGCATCAGTTGCGCTGTATATACACATTTTGTAAGAGAAACAGAATGTGTGTTATGTAAATGAAATAATAAAAAAATGCATGTTCCTTTGACTGAAACAGTGAATAGTGAACTTTCTTTTCAAAATATGTAATTTTGAAAGTTGTAAGGCTTATTGACTGTGTATGTGTATATGTATGTAGATATGTATATGAAGAAATAGAAAATTTCTGTTTCTTGGCTTTGCTGGCTTTGAAGATTTAGAGTAATAAGCCAATTGTTTGTATGTGAAGTGTCAAAACATTAATATTTTGCTATTAGTTCGGTACTAAGGACAGATGCTGATGTACCGTTGCCTTAATTTCACATATTACGCGATATTTTTATCGAATTTTTTTATAATGATTTAAATATGATTTTACTTCATAAAAATTTGGAACCGTTCAACAGCTTTGGTAAAAATTTTGAAGTGGTATGCTCTGAATGGCGAGCATTGAAATAGTAGCGCGAAACAAAAAAATATCACAAAATGAAACTTTGGAATAAAAAGTAGACAAAAGCATAATTTTTAATTTTATTAAAACTCTCATTATAAACGAAAAGACATACAAAAAAAATGGTAAAAATAGTTGGTTTTTTAGCCACCATGATTCGAAATACCGTAACTTAGCAATATAAATCTCGTACGACAAATTATTATTTTGAGACTCATACTACAACGTCAGCTGCTGAAATTTTGGTTAACCTGAAGTTACCAGAAGTTCATTGCGAAGACGTTAAAGCAGTAATATGGCCATTGTGGTCAAGTGGGTAGCGGTGCGTGCTATAACACGATATGCCGTTTGGTTCGAAGTGCGAATCTCAGCCAGGGCAGATAAGATCCGATGTTTTTTGCCTTGAAAAAGCTTCTTATAAATACATACGCCATTCGGCATCGGCACACAACTCTATTTTGTGGTAGAATATAAAGACACACACCACAAATGGTAGCAAAAGCTCGGCCAAATATTGAGCTAGCTAGCGTAAGCGCCAAATTATTATTATTATTATTATTAGTATTATGATATAGGACTGCTTGTTATATCATGGTGTGGGGCCTATATATTTTAGAAAAGAACTAGCATGGACCAGAATGAGTACGTAAAAACAAGTAAGGTAGCCAAAATTCGAAGGAAACCGAATTTTATATACCCTGGCGATATATTTTTGTACATGCGGTGCCACGATCATATTTCGAAATTTCATAAAAACCCAGTTTCATTGCTTCAAACCGCAGGAAATATTAAATTGTACCCAATTTATTCCTATAGATACCGAAAAAAAGAAATTTTAGCATTTTTCAAAATTTCCGTTATATGGGAAGTGGCCGTGGTTATTGACCGTTCTTGACGATTTTTAATACCAACCTACCCTGGCCAAAGAGCAATCTATGTACCATGTTTCATTAAGAAATCTCAAGTTATTGTGACCACGGACAGACGGACAGACAGTTAGAGCTAAGTCGATTCCTCTTTTCATTTTAATCATTTTGGTATATATATGTCTATATCTATCTCGATTGTTTTTGGCTGTTACAAACAACCGTTATGCGAACAAAGTTAACATGTTCTTGTGTACAAGTACGCTTGAGCATAATAATGAAAGATTTTGAGCTTCCATTAGCTGAAAAAAATGCCACTAGAATGGGTTCTACAACAGGATATCGACCCGAAGCCTACAAGTATGCCGGCGGAATTATGGTCTCGGAAAAAAGCTATATGGGATGCAAAACCGAAATGTAATAACGAACTGTGGGCTGCGGTTCTCCGGGCATGTCAGTCAATACCACAGGAAAGATGTCAACGCCTTGTAGACTCTATTAGGAATAATTGTGCAGTAGTGATACAAAATAATGGTCATTCTACAAAAAACTAGATACATGTGCTAAATTTAAGTATATATATATATTAACAATTTAACACGAATTAAGGTTTTTCTGTTATATACTACTATTTTACAGCTCGCAGTAATTTGCATAAAAAAGACTTCATAATTTAATTAATTTTTATGTATATATGTTTATGTAAATAAAGCTCTTTTCACCCAACATTTAGTAATGAAATTGTCCATCAGTTTTACATTTGTTATTTTACTTTTCTTTTAATTTCTTCTAATTTTAAGAAATGGGAACCACAAGCACATACTACTATTTCCATGCTCGCAGCTGTACATATACAATTTAAGTGGGCTTATATTAGCGGTTTCAGAAATAAACCGAATTTTCAAAGAGTAGAGGGTTTTTGAGAACTTAATTGATTTTGGCGACCTTTCCATTTTAAACTAGGTTTTTATTTTGCTGGCCCAAGGTCAAGTTTTTATAATAATAAAACACGAAATTTTATTTCTTTTGTCGATATATATCGTTTGCACTCCGGAAATCGTCTTCAGGGCAAACATTTTTTAACACGTCCGCTCCACTCCCACCTTCCATATAACGGAATTTTTATACTCAGGCAATATTCACGATCATGTGTTTTATATCGGTAATTTTTGAAAATACAAAAAATTTTGCATATTTTTATACTCAGGCAATATTCACGATTATGTGTTTTATATCGGTAATTTTTGAAAATACAAAAAATTTTGCATATACGAGTATAAGGAAGTAATTAGAAAATATATCGCGTGGGTATTAAAAATTTGATTTCGCCCGAAATTGGCCTTTCTTACTTGTTTTAATATATTTTAAATCTACATATAATTGATTACCTTTATATAGAATAGCCTTATCTCACATTTAGATTCCTTCAAACTTAGTTTGAATATTTAGCAAAAATAAAATAAAGTAATACATCTTTGAAATTCTTCAAAGTGCTGATTTTTACTGGAAGTAAACTTAATCTAAATTGTTAGCTGTTTGACAGATTTTGTGGAAATCTGAATTTAAAATAATAATTTTGTACATACGGTATTACAAATTATTTTTTATGGTTATAAATCATCATTCATCTGCAATATATATTAATATATATATTAATATCAAAAGCTTAGGAGTAAAAGTAGATAAAAGTCAAATAAAATCTTTTATCGCAGTAATGATATTTGTTGAACCGATTTTCCGTCCCCCCTTATCAAGTTTGGTTTAGAGACAAACCGGTTTCGGCGTTGTGCCATCTTCAGTGTCAATTTTAAAAAATTCAATGACGGATGACGGAAAATCGTTCCAACAAATATCAACATTCTACCCTGTCGGACAAGAGACAAAAGAAAAGAATACAATTCGGAGTAATCTTTAGTTAATCCCATAACGAAAATATGTATTTGTGTATATAAATATTGCGGTATATCTATTAGTAAACAAAAATATTTACGCAACAAAAATTAACAAATCTCAACAAATGTATTTTTTTTAAGATTTCAGAAAAAAATACATCGTTCACTCATAAGTTCAATTGCGAACAAATCTAAGCTCTTCTATATTTACTTGTTTACGAGTATAGTCATGTTTATAGATTGCGAATTTCTTCCGTTTCTTTATATTGAAATATTGTAAATTCACCGAGAAGCATCCGGTGCAATTGCGAGGCATTGCATTGTTTACCTACAAAGTGTTTAGATATCTACAGCACACAAACAGAGTATATCGCTCTTAAAAAAATGTCATAACTCAAAAATACAAAAACCGAAATATTGTTTTCAAATTTCTTATGAAAAGTTTAATGATATTTTGCTTAAATAAGCGTTATTTACTTACAGATTACCTGTATTATTTACTTCTTTCTCTTGTCCGACAGGGTGGAATGTTAATATTTGTTTTGTTTGTCTCCAAACCAAACTTGACAAGGGATGAAGGAAAATCGTTCCAACAAATATCAGATTACATGTTTTGAATTTCGTTCAGCATATTAACATGTATATTTTAATTTTAATTATATTGCATATTAGGAAGTTTTGATTTTAAACAATCAACAAATTCACCACTTCAAAACTAGTTTTTTTGCCATTCGAGTATTTTTTGAGAAAATCTAGAAATTTATAGGCTGGATGAACTCAATTGAACACACAACATGCAACCGGTCATTCATTTTTCTATCATCCTATCTATCAGTCCATTAATCCTGGCAGCTATCGATCAGTTCGTTTATCTCAGCATCTGATTTCGTTTTGAGTTTTGCATTTCACGCTTCAAAGGCAAAATACTCAACGAAATTTTAATGGAAAATAAAGGAATAACAAGACAAATGTAAATATACGTATTTACATAAGAACGCGCAAGCGTATATATTCGTAGATGCATAACAACAACATATACATACATATGTATATGAGATATTGAATATACATTTTGAAGTTATGCAAGTTATTAATAAAAAATATTAAAAGCAAAATTTCTCTTGTTTTGTAAGTACTCTCATTTGAAATTCAGGAAGAAAAATAAATACAGCAGAGATTCTGGCATTGATGAATTAGAATTTTTATGAGAAAAACAAAAAAAAGTGCAAAGCAAAACTTGCTTAATATTAAGCTTAAAAATACATTTGGGTATCGTTTTGAATTTGCATTAGCTCTGAAAAGGTAACTTTTAAACGGCCTAGCTACCATAAATATGTAAAAAAGAGATTGCATATTTTTGTGTTCCTTTCCGTTGAAATTTGATGCGCGATGTGTATGTATACTTATTTAGAAATGTGTTGCATATTTTTTCAGCTGCTTGCAAAATTTGATGTGAAAGTATAATGTTAGAATACCCAATTTATCACAACCATAAAAAGTAAATATCTATTTAATTAAGTAATGAATCTGAACAGGCCCGTAGCCAGCTTTTCATTTCAGGGGGGGCTGAAGTAAAAAAATATATAAACTTTAAATTTTCTGTTTATTAAAAAAAAACAATATAAATTCATATACATATTACTTAAATTATTTGGTAGTTGTAACTTAAATAAGTAATATTTTTCTTTTCTTCTTGTTTGCCATATCATTAATTACTTCATCTGGATCTATTTTAATATCCCAGTGCACTGCAATAACAGCAAGTGCACTCAGCCGCTCATTGCCCATCACACTGCGCGGTAAAGTTTTTATTCCTTTTAAGGTTAAAAAAGTTCTTTCAACGGAAGCGGTCGTCACTGGAAGAGTTGCTAAAATTGTAAGCAGGTAGTGAATATTTTTAAAATACGTTGCATCGCAATGTTGCAGTAATTTCAACACTTCTATGGTTGGATCTATTGTTGATAAGCTGGCACACCACAATCGATACTCTGATTTTAATGCTGTCATTGATATTTGCTTCTCGAAGTAAATAGTTAAAGTTTTTAATTCTTCGGCATTATCAATTGCAGCAAAACCTGGGAGTAGAATTTGAAATGACGAGAGTATATCCTCATTCACTAATAAACGTTCTGTCATGTTTTGAATCAGAGCATCAACGCATGGAATAAATATTGTAACTCTGAAGTGGCTTTCAGGGGTTGTGCAAGATGGATTAGCACGAGTAGTTTGACGCGAAGTCACTCTAGGCACTACAAGATATGTGTCAAAAAGATCTTTAGATATTTGTGATGCTGTTTGGAAAATATCGTTGAAAAAACCATCCGCTGTTTCTCTTATCTGGTGCAGAGTTCTTATTAATTCTTTGGCTTGGTTCATTGCTGATACAAAATCCATAGATTTTTCTTGGAGTTGCACAGACAGTGGCAGCGTTAAGCTGAACAATTGCTCACAGACGAATAGACTAAGCAAAAAATCGCTTTTCTCTACCGCTGCTAAGAAGGCTGATGCTTTAGACGAAATGGACCATGTCTTACTCGAAATTATTCCCAAACTTAGTACAATGAATTTGAAAAGCTCCACAAAGCTTATATTGCTTTCATGCCTTTCTATAAACCTTGTTTCACAAAGGCGAACAAGTTGTCTTTTTTTGCTTTCTGGTGCGTGCTTCTGTATAACGTCCTGGAAAGTTGTGTTTGCATTTGAATGGTTTCTAAATAAATTTGCTATTTCATTGACAATACCAAAGCAGTTCCGTATTGAAGGTAATGACATAGTATTAGAAAGCGCAAGGTTCAATCGGTGACTAGCGCAATGAACATATCGTGCTTTTGGATACAGTTGTCTTATCCTGGTTTGCACTCCACTTAAATGCCCTGACATGTTTGCTGCTCCGTCATATCCCTGTCCAACCAACTTCGCCATATCAAGATGGAGATCTGTACAACGCTTAAGTATGACTTTTGATAAGTTTTCAGAAGACTGATCGGTAATTGGAATAAAGCCCACAAAATCTTCACGAAGTGCTGGATATTTGGATGAGAATTCTACATACCGTAGACATAACGAAAGTTGCTCTTTACCTGCAACATCCATTGTTTCATCACCAAGAATGCTAAAACACTTTGCGCTATTCACTTTATTAAGTATTTTGTTTGTCACAATATTAGCGCCAGTCTCGAGAATCTCATTTTGAATATCTGGGCTTAAATATTTGGCATTCTTAGCACTATTCGCGATTTGAGCTCTAAAATTTTCAGTGCCAGCATCCAATCTGAAGCGTAATAGGGCTCTAAATTTTCCATCCCTCTGTTCAGGCCGAGTTAATGACAGCGCGCCGCTATCATGGTCGCCTCTTAAAGGAAGTTCTTGCTCTGCGCAAAAACGGATTGTTTCAATAATAGGTTTGAGAGCATTTCTATTTTCTTCTACTTCCTTTGCGCGCTGCATATCCAATCGAGACCTTATATCTTGTTTGCTAGATAGCACATTTAAGAATGAAGTGGCCTTTTGAACACATTCTAAATGGTATATGTTTTGCTTGTGTTTATTAAAATTCTCTTTTGCATTCTTCCATTTTCGATAGCCAGTCACAAAATGTCCAGGATTTTGATACCCACACCTTCGTGAAAAAATAACCAACAAGGCTTACAAAAAACGCTGTCTCCACTTTTAGAGTAGGCGAGCCAAGCGAAATCTCCATCTGTAATCCACTTCTTTTGAAAACATCTTTTTTGCGATTTTGTTTCTGTAGCTGGAAATTAAAATGGTTCTTTTGGAAGCAATGTCGATGTGAGAATATTTTTTTTTGTTGTGTCATCTAAAGACTTGCTATTTGCCTTAGCAATGTCAAACTGATCCGCTTGCCAAATATCAAGACTCTCTTCAGATTGGAATGCATCAACCATGTCTATTTCAGGAGTTTGATTTAAACTGTCATGCTGATCTAGATATGTATTAACAAAAAAATTTGAAAATCTTTAATTTATTATTTTTGTTTGCATTCTTTTTTACCTTTCTCAGTGACATCAACTAAAGAACTTGAACTAGACACATTTGTACTGCTTGGATTTTCCAAAACAACATCTATAAATATTTAAACAAATAGACAAAAAACAACATAGAAGAAAAACATAAACCATAATCACAAAAAACACATGTATGAACTTAAACAGCGTAATTTGATTTACTACAAAAACTAGTTAAATTTGTCAACACTTTTCTTAAGAATTTATGCACATACATTTATTATTATTTCTTATTGTTGTTATTGTTATTTGTTATTTACATACATAAATAACATACTGGTAGTTTGTTTAAATTCAGTGACTTGGATTATGTTAGATTAACATAATCAATAATTTCTCCTGAAATCAACCATAATCACTCTTAATATGCATTGCCAAATTTAACTGGGTTTTTAGGAAGTATATTTAGAGTTAAATTTTAGCACTGACCACTTTGCTTTGGTTTTTAAAAAAAAGATAAAATAGTTTTTTGATTTTTTGATCGCTTCATCTTTTTGGTTTAGTTTTTATTTATTTTTTAATCTTATTTTTCGACACTTCTTTACACTTGCATACAACTTTCAATAATGAACCAGCCAAACAAGTGAGATACCTACACATAACATGTACAGTGACATATAACATGTACAGTGTATATGCTCAAAATAACGGTATTTTGTAGTATTTTGATTTTTTGATCGCTTCATCTTTTTGGTTTAGTTTTTATTTATTTTTCAATCTTATTTTTCGACACTTCTTTACACTTGCATAAAACTTTCAATAATGAACCAGCCAAACAAGTGAGATACCTACACATAACATGTACAGTGACACATAACATGTACAGTGTATATGCTCAAAATAACGGTATTTTGTAGTATTACGCCGAATTGCATAGTATGACACTCCAGATTTTGTTGTTGCTTTTTTGATCTAAAATACTCACTACATAAATTGAATGTAAATGTTTTATTTGGCGCGTGCCATATTTTTTTGTATTTCGCATTGATCTTAACGCTGACAAAACGGCGACAGTCAGTCAACGTCTAGTGTAGTTGCGTACGACTGTTATAGGTTTGAGCTGAGTTGTGTATAAGAGTTTCAAAAGATTCAGTCAGTGATAAATCTTTTTTATTTGCGATTTATTTAAAAAATTTCCTTATTTCGGGGGGGGGGGGGGCTTCAGCCCTCTAGCCCCCCCCCCCCTGTCTACGTGCCTGAATCTGAAGACTCGCAAACATATTCGTGTGCCCGAAAAGAAACAATAAGTAAGCATACAAGAAAATTGTGCATATACATATGTACATATGTATGCGTTCGAGCTACGTAAAAATTGCCATAGAATTGCAGCCTTGTTGCCTGTTTGCAACTGTGCTACTAATACGAGTACTCATCTGATAGGTAAGATGGAAATGTTATTTAAAAATTCATGATTTGGTTTCAGCTTAATAGAAATTAACAGCAGATAACCTCTTGGCTTTTAACAAAAATGAAAGACTGAATTTCGTGTGCTGAAAAGTCGTGACGCCGAACATTCTGGTCGCCCAAAAGACTTCTTTACACCAGAAATCCTTGGAATTATATTGGATGACCGAAAAATGAAAATGCGGGAGGTGATGAGGCTGTAGGATATGAAAAACCAATACACGCAATGGGTGTCGCAATTACTCAAATTCAACCATAAGCGCAACCGTATGACCACTTCAAAGATGTGCAAAAATCCATAAATTGGGTTACAAATTGCTACCACATCCAACATATTTTCCAGATTAAACTCCATGCGACTTTTTCCTACTAGCAAACCTGAAATTTCTGGGCGGTAAAAGGTTTGTGTCAAATGAAGAGGTCATCACAGAAATAAACGCCTATTTTGCGAGTCTTGAGAAAAGCTATCATTTGGAAGGAATAGAAGAATTGGAAAATGCAGAGGAAGTGTATAGAGTTAAAAGAAATTAAGTTGAGGAAAAAAGCGCTTTTTTGCCAAAAAATATATATTTTATTCAAAAAGTCACAGACTTTTCAAACTTACGCATTAAAATGTCTTATATCAAAACTATTACGTATTTTATAGTGTACACTTTTTTTTTTCTTAAACGATTCAGTCTGAAAATGAAAAATGTCTCATCATTTGAATGCGGGCCAAATGTTTGGTACTGACATTCAAGAATAGTTTGCTTCGTATTAAACAATACACAAATTATTAAGAGTATTCGTTTTTGGAGCAATTGTATGTTTACGATTTCAAGAGACTTGTCAACAAGTTACAAAATTTTCATATAAAAAAATCTTTTTTGTAGGCACTACAATTGATAAGTAGGTAAAAGTTTTGATTATTAAATGTTTCATGACGGCCTAATTATTGTCAACCAGGTTTCATGAAGATAGAAAATTTTTCGTATAGGGATGGAATGAAATTCAAATGCTTCGTCGTATTAAAGCTGTTAATATTAAATAAATTAAAATTATATTATTTTTAAATCTGGCTTTGGAATGTCAACATTTAGACCCATTGCTTTTCGAATTTTATCTTTAATGTATTGTTTTCGTTCCATAGATAAAAATTTTTCCTCGGCAGTTTTTCGCGAGGCTCTTCTTTTTAAGTACACTTATATACATATACCCCTATAATAAATTTATTAATGTTCATTCATGGTATGTGATTAGAAACTTTTTACCTACACAATAAATTTATTTAAATAAGTTCACTATTTGGAAGTGTGGTGTAAGATGTAACAGCTTGGTTTTCTATGAAAAGTTCTTCTAGAACTTAAGAAATTTAATTTACATACACATATTCTAAATTAAAAAATTTAGTTTTATTTGAACTCAATTAATATAATAAACCCATATAATGAAACTCTTCAAGATATTGATTTCTAGATAGCATTAAATAATAAACTTATGCTTAGCTATTGCCAAAAATGTTTATTGTCCCATAAGACAATTGAAGGCTTTTGAATTAACAGCTAACAATAATCTTACCTATTTCCCCTAGTTCTTGTATTGCATCCATAACTACTATAATTTATATTTAGCACACACGAGACTCAATTTTATACGAATTTTATTGGGCGAATTATGTCATCAACACTTACTCGACCTTAACACAATTTTTTAAATTTATTTTTATTTCAATGAAGCGATTCAACTTTTTAATTAATTAATTTTTTTTTTTTTGCTTTTTTGGTTTTTGGGATTTACGCCGGTCAAAATAAATAAGCAAAGCCTCCGCACGCGGACACCTCATCACAACATACATACGTACACTTGTATGTTTGTATGTTTGTAACTAATTTTGTATAAAAATACATATGGAATCATCTTCTCGCCACATACAAAAATAGTGTCAGAAGGTAATTAGAATTCAGTTCCACAGTTGCAGAGAAACGCATACACTTTATTTTACTTTTTTATTAAATTCTTAAATACTGAAAACGCATTCTAACTATATGAAAGCAAATAATATTTGAATTTATAAATTAAATTAACGGCATTGGTTTTAAATAGCTTGTTTACTGGTCAAACCGGACTTCGAAAGTGTTGATCACTAACTGATTGCTACAGTACTCCCAAAGCCTCGAGAAATTGGGGATTTATATTTATTTTGCATTAACAATTTTCATTAAGAATTGTATGTACGTAATACCGTAGGGTTGTTAAGTTTTCAGGACTGAAATGTTGTGTTTTTATAGCAAAAAATAATTACTAGCGCTCTGGTTTTCTTCGATTTAATAGCAAGGAAAGAAATAATAAACAAAACATTGCAATGGCCACAATTATGTACTAACAATTTCCGTTGAAAAAATCGGCAACAGTAACAGAAAACAAATACCTTTAATTGTTGACGGCAATAAAAGATATCAAAAGAATCGGAGGTGTAAACAAAATATAAACGCATAATTTAAAAAGAAAAAAATAAATAAATGCAAAGTCATAAAAGTTTGCTTAAACGCGTTCAATTAGAAACGCTACAATTCCAAACACATAAAAATATATTATAATATGAAAGCACAAATATATTTTTATTTGGGATGAAAGGTGTTGAATTTTAAAGTACGGCACTAATTAACACGCCCACCAATTAAATAGACTTTTAGTAAACACTAAGTGAATACTAGAAGTAAAATTAATTGTGTTCAAAGAACAAAAAAAAGCAAGAGAAAATGTGTATGACAGTTGTCCATCAGCGAGTGCTCTTGATATTTTTTGAGTGACAATCGCGAAAAAATATTTCAATGGCACATTGCACGATGAACAAATTTGCAATTTTTTTCAAAAGCAACGCCACAACAATTCCGCGTGACAGCTGACAAACAACAAAAACACTATAAATACGCAACCACTTGTTGTTACTGGTAGTAAAATTAATGATATTTGTTTTTGCTTTGTACTATTGTCGCTTTTTGTTGTTATTTTTATTTTTATTTTTATGTTCTTGCTTTTTCACTATTCTCAACAAATTTCCACAAATAAACTAGAACGCGTCCGGTCTACAACAAACTTGCTACCCGAGCAGCTATCAACAAATGGAATGAAGAAAAGCAATAAACTGTTTCATTATTTTCTGAACACAAAACTCAACAGTTTGGGGAACTGTGTAGTCTTTTCCAAAACTTAGTATTTTTAATTCTAAATGCGTCAAATTAAAAGCATACATACATACATACTTATATGTTCGCTCTCTTCAGGAAACTTAAGGGAGATTTTTAAATACCGATAATTTTATTTCTCTTTTCAGTAGAACTAACAGTTTAAGAGAAGTTAAATTCACTTTTAGATAATATCCAAATATTTAAATTTCTATGCTCTTTTTTCTCCTAAAAATACAATTTTACTCCTGTCTGCTCATTGATTCATTTTGCTTTGCTGCAATGATGGACCCATTACACTAAGCAACACCCCTTCTTTTCTAAAGAGTCACTATTTTTATTAAAATCGTTTTATTTGATCGCTTTCGTTCTAGTCTGCTTGAATAACAAATTTACCGATTTAAAGTAGGTTCCCAGTTAAATATTTAGAAATTGTGAAAGTTGTTTTTGACCTGTTTTATTATTTCGTTATATATTTTTAAATTAGCTAAAAGCCAATTTTTATTAGAAAAATGAGAGAAAAACAAGAGCACTTAAAGCGGTACAAGTTATAGCACTATTTCGGAGATCACATCTCCTCATCAGACTTCTTTCTTCACGGCTTGCGCGTTAGTCGAACCAACGTAACCACGTAACACTTAAGCCAGCACCTCAACAGGCTGAGCTAAGCTTACGCTGTTATTATTTTCTCCTATCCTTTACAACTCAGTTCGATTTTCGATCGATAGTAATTATTATATTTCGATTTACATTTATTTTTTTCGATTTTCGCAGAAGTATAATGATTCTAGTAGGAGTATTATTTTTTCTAAGGAACTCATCCCTTAAGGAAGCAGGAGTCCGTTGGAAGAACGGTAGCACCTGTATCAAGTCCAAGCTCATGTGGCCGGAGTGGGACGACAAACGATCATAAGGTCGTATCTTGCTGTGCAGGGGAAACCTGTCTTTAGCTTTAGGAATAATAACAGGTCATATACTGATCGGCAGATACGCAGAGAGACTAGGTGTCCCCTGCAATGACTTTGTTTACATGACTTCGCCTTGCGTACATTCAGATGCAATGTAGAAGTCGTTATGTTAAGCAAATATGCTGCTAAAATTATGAATTAAAGAGCATGTGTACAACTCTGTTAAAATTAATGTACAATTTATGTATGCATGTATGTAAGAGAAATCAAAATGTTTTGACTTGTGTTTTCCAAACAAATTTTGTTTATTTTGAAACAGTTGGTGTTTAAATGTATGCGGCCGGCCCATTGTTAAATTAACGAAATGTTTACTGCGCTTCTGAATAAGTGTGTTTTCTGAATGCATTCTAGCGCGTTTTGATTAATGCATACATATATGTACATATTTAATTAAATGTGTACACAAAAACCCGCATATAAATGTATATATTGCAAAATTGTACTGGTCAACAACCAAAATAAATCTGAGGGCATTCGGATACATTCCGAATATAACATTACTTTTCCAATTGATTATTTTTTGACAATTATTACAAAATTTGCAAATCTTTCGATTGCTAATATTTTATTGTATGTATATATGTATGTATGTGTGTATCAAAATTTCAATAAGTTTAGTAAAGAAAGTATTGTCATCGAGTGTTATAAGCCGAAAATTCTCATAATCAAATATCAGCCGCTGCATTTATAATAGTAAATTATAGAATAAGTTATTTTTAAAGAAATCACCACACGGCACGCAATAACAACACAAAATTATTAATTTTCAGTTTTCATTGGCTTTCTGAGGTTCATATGGAGTAAAAAAGTATACCAATTAACAAGATATTTATATTTACTGTTACAGTTAAGAATTACAGACGCTACTTTGCACGCCAATTGACGGTATCAGCTGCGACACGTTCCACTGCAACATGGACTCCTCCGCAATTTTTCATCATTTTTGAGTGGTTCAATCATTAAAAAAACATTCAGATATGGTCTAAAATATACTCTTTAAACGAATTGTCAAACAATGTTTCTTATTCTACCCCCTTAAAGTCTGAAGCGACTTATGAAGTTAAACACTTGGTGAAAAATTTGAGGAAAAATATCGGTATCAAAATAATACTATATTCAATATCAGCAATTGAAATCCTTCATAGCATATTATTTTGGGGAAAGCCATTTCTAAATATCTCTTATTGTTGACCTGTGCATAGGCTTGAATGTTATGAAATTCTTAAAATCCATATTTCCTTTGTTTTAATTTCAGCAATCATCATGGCATCGTTTGTTTAAACAATTCAGCAACAAAGCTAAATATAGTCGGTTACAACTTCACCTCCCCCTCCCCGTGCGCACGACCCTGCAGCTAAGTAATAGGGCAACAATCTCAATGAGCAGGGGAGTTATAAAGTTTAAAATAGAATTTATCACTTTATAATTTTGTTAGTTCAATGAGCTTTCTTGGTTTGTTTACTATACATGTCATTCGTGGAAGCGGATGTTTAATGTGCCGCATTTTCTTGCAACTATAAGAAAACCTTACAAATAACTTAAGTACTGCAATGGCAAAAAGCAGCATAAATTCCAACACACATGGCTATTTTAATCTAGTGATTATGTATTAATATATGAGCATATTTTTATTTATACTCGTATTTGTAAATGAGTACGAATGCCCAACTAAAACCACTGAGCGTTCAGTATCTAAAGAACAAATGAATTGATGACAACGTATAATTATCTATGTAGTTTAATTATAGTGCGAAGGAGTATATTCGCGGAAGATGTGTAAAAATATATTCCAATGAATGTTTTATAAAGCCATCGACCAGCCAAGAAGCGGTAATTGGTTTGTTAATACGGAGATTAAGCATATATGATGGAACTTCTACTAAGGAATCGGTGCTGATGGCACCGCAGGAAATATTTAATTTTACCCAATTTGTTCGAATAGATACCAAAAGTACGAGGTTTTTGCATTTTTCAAAACTTCCGTTACGTGGGAGGTAGGCGTGGTTATTGACCGATCTCGACCATTTTAAAGCGAACGTACCTTGAATATGTACCAAGTTTCATAAGAAATTCGCAATTTTTACTCAAGATATCGTGTCCACGGACAGAGGAGAAGACGGACACACAGTTAGGGCTGAATCGATTTCTCTTTTCCGTAGTGAGGATGGTGGATGGTAGCGCATAATGGTGATTCAAGGAAACTCCGAGTATTCCGCTAGTATCTTACAGTGACAGTGGATAATGTTTGAGCTCTTTTTTAAGGTGTTCAAAGGAATTGCCGTAACACTTGCTGCTACCTGTTTGGCATGCAAGTCTGTGGAAAACAGATTTAATACGGTGTATAGTGCGTTCGATGCAGTTATTTTCATAGCACCAGTTATGAGAATGGACGCCAGTCTTTGAGCTTTGTCCATCCTTTTTAAATATATCCCATTCTGCAGTGAATCACACCATACCCCTATGCGGTAACATGGGATTGATCTAACCACCTGGGTTCTATTCGCCATCTTTATCCAATTGTCCTGCTGCGTTATTGCTGCTTTGCACACTCTGTTTTTGTTGTTAGATTTCCAGTTGAGTTTCCTCTCTAATGTGTGACCAAGGTTTTTGGTCTCTTCCTTTACAACGAGGTTATTTTCCCAAATATTTTTTTTTAGGTGATCCGGGTCTTGGGTCTTGTGACAAAGAGCACTAGGCCCGTTTTTGATGAATTTAGCTTACGGTCTCGCGTATTGCACCGCAGGAATAACTTGTTCATCGATATTTGATGCAGATCTGTGAGTATCGAAAGGAGTTTGGGCGAGATTGCTATGACAACATCGTCGGCATATGCAATACTTTGCCACCAATCTCTTCGAGTTTTTGGAGGAGTTCGAAATAGCTCTATAAAAAGATTATCTATTAAAGAAGAAATTCAATAAAAGTTAATAAATACTAAGACAGCGATATATTATCTTAGTAACTATTCAACGTTTTAGAGTTTTTGGTATAAAGAAAATGCGATATACAAAAGCTTCATTTCATAAACATTTTATATTTTCCATATATACTGTCACAACTATGTATGTCTGTACTAAAACTTATTATTATTATTTTATTAATGTTTATAATTAAAAAATTACAATATTAATATATACGCACTAGCTACCTGGGCTATCGGCTTAGTCATTTAATAAAACAGTTATGAGTAGATTCTACTTAAAATTAATTAGATTAGGTGGAAAATACTTAGAGTTTTTAGGAGTTTTGCAATTGTTCTTATATTTGATTCAGAAGGATCGGAAAGGATGGTAAGTGCGTTTTCGTTTTTAAATATTTCTGTATGTATGCTTGACATTGATGTGCAGTGTAGCAGGATATGGCGTATGCTCAGGTTGCTGGCGTGGCAGAAGTTACAGATGGGTTGAGGACTACTTGCCAAGTAATGTTCATGCGTTAGTTGAGTATGACCCAGCCGAAGACGGACAAAGCATTTATTCATCCAGGTTGATGTTGCAGTGGGAAGGGAAATTCTGAGTCCGTGGGGGTTAACATCTTTGTATTCGTGTTGGTACGAGGACCAATCGTTGTTTATATGACTCTTTAAGGCCTTCGAATAGATGTTTTTAATAGATGTTGTGCCAAGTGGGTTGAATGAGTATAAACAGGACTTTAATGCGAACTTTGCAGCTTGATCCGCGAACTCGTTACCGGGTATGCCTGGCGATGATTTCATAATAAGTGGTTGAAGATGGTATATTGGGCCCACATCCATTTGAATATTTTTTGCAGCATTGAAAACTGATAGGCTATCTGTGCATATAACAAATTTTTTATTTTCTTTGCTAGCCAAATTTAGTGCCGAAAATAGCCCCTGCAATTCAGCATCAAACACGCTGGCGTGATGGGGTAATATGCCGTACGAAAGAGTTCGTCCGGTCGGGCTTGTGACCGCAAATGCAACTCCGAAGTCTTGTTTGGAACCATCTGTAAATATTAAGTTCCAGCCATTAAGCTTTAGTGTGTTTGCAATACTTCGGTTACTTTTGTTGGTAAGTGACGTGATTGGTGATATCTTTTCGAAGGAGAGTCAGTTCGTTTAGAAAACTTTTTGGGTCCAATGCCCAAGGCGGAAAGTTGGATGGAGGTATTTTCATTGGCGTTATGTCCATTTTTAAATAGTCTGCGAGTTCTCTTAATTCGCTCAGCGCCGATTTATAGGCAAGTGGTTTCTTTCTATTTCCTAGTAATCGGTTTTCGTGGTAAAGAATGTGTGTAGGATCGCAGAAAAGTTTGTGGATAATGCGACTCCTGAGGAACTTTAAACGGTCTTCTATGGCTTGGAAACCACTTTCCGCAAGTAGGTTTTTGATTGGTGTTGTCCGGAACGCCCTTAAGCTTCTCCTTATCGCAGCGTGGAACGGTGCCTTTATTGTACTGAGTGAGGATTTTGCGCACTTTCCATACACTTGCAAGCCGTAATCTATTTTACTTTGTATAATCGACTTAGTTATATTAAGTAACGTATTTGTATGAACAAAACTTTTTCTTGAAGACAAATATTTTATTATACTAAGTCTGGTAGCTAGGTCGGTTCTCAATTGTATATAATAGTTCTTAAAATTATTTTTATTATCGAAATGTACACCTAATATTTTCATACAGTTTGTGTTAGCTATAATTTTATTTTTGTACTGAAGTTTTAAATGGCTACAGTTGCGCTTTTTGCAAACATGCAGGTGCTTACATTTTTCAAATGAAATGAAAGCACCTGAATGTTGCGACCATGCGTCTATGGCACTCAAAGCATTTTTGAAAGAGTTTTCAATGTCGTGTGTTTGTTTACGGTTGCTTAATAGAAAAAGGTCATCGGCATATAGACAATGCTTGATGTTGTTTTGTTGACTCATAATCCTGCTAATGTCTTCAAAAGCTATTAAGAAGAGTGTGACTGACAGCGGAGATCCTTGAGGGATCCCATTATGCAGGGCAAGTGTGGGGGAAAATAAGCTGTTTACTTTACAACGGAATTTGCGGTTGCTAAAGAAGGATTTTATGTAATTAAAAATTTTTGAGCCAAGCTTCCAGTCTTGCAGCTTCTTGAGTATCAAATGACAGCCGATTGTGTCAAAAGCCTTGGAGAAGTCAATGCTAAGTATGGAGGTGTGATTTTTTATGGAGAATTGTTTAGATACATGGTGGTCCAGGAAAATTAGAGCGTCAAGAGTACTGGTGCCGGATTTGAAGCCAGTTTGGTACGGCGATAAGAGTTTTTTTGTTTTTAAGAACCACATAAGTCTTTTTGATATTATTTTCTCCATTATTTTACTAATGCAGGGTATTAGAGAGATAGGCCGGTAGCTTGTAATAACTAATGGGTCTTTATGAGGTTTCAGTATCGGAACAATTACGGCTGTCTTGAAACTCTGTGGTATTATACCCTGATTGAAAATGGAGTTGTAGAGGAGGAGGAGCCTGTTTTTCAGGGATAGCGGAATTTTACGTATCATTTCGTAGTCTGTTTTATCGAGTCCTGGTGTGTTACCTTTAGTGGTCTTGAGGGCAAGATCTATTTCATTCGAAGTAATGTCGCTTTCAAGGAACAATGCTAGGGTGTCTGTGACATTCGCTGCGTTCATTTGTGGGATGTTGTTAAAGGAGGCTATGAACTGAGGGGGGAAGTTGATTGTTTCTGATGACTCTGAGATGTGCTCTGCAAATCTCAATGCTATTTCCTGGGGTTCTGTTGTTGTTGAGTTGTTGGTGGTAATATGGATTATATTTCTTGGGGAGTAAGTTCCCGTGAGGGTTTTAATACCCTTCCAGATGTCCTGGGTCGTCGAATTGGGGTTCAATTTTTCTGAGAAGTTCTCAAAGCTCTTAGTTTTTGCGAGTTTTTTCTCTCTGTTGAAGCGGGCGTTACATTTCTTATAGGCTATCAAGTAGTCTGGGTTAGGGTGTCTTTGATAATTTCTCCAAGCTTTTATTTTCTCATTTCTTAGTGAACTAAGCTCTATTGACCACCACGGAACATTTCTCGAACTTTTACGATAGTTTGAAACTGGGATGGTTTGATTAGCGGCTGTGCGGATAGTCCTTTGTATTATTGCAGCCTCTTTATTAGGATTATTATTGTCGAAATTAGGTAGCTTCTTGTCGTTTAACATGTTTTGGTATTTAGTCCAGTCGGCTTTGGCAGTGTTGTATTTGCTAACTCTATTGTTGTATGAAATAGTTTGGTTTGAAATGGAGAATGTGCTAATGATTGGAAAATGGTCACTGTTGTGTAAATCGTCCAGTGTGTGCCATGAGGCGATAGGTAGCAGTTGGGGTGAACATATGGTTAAATCTACATGGGTGAACGTGTTATGTGTCGAAAAATGTGTTGGGCTGTTGTCGTTTAAGATACATAGGTCGGAACCAAGGATAAAATCTTCTATTATTGCGCCCCTATGGTTTACGTGTGGTGAACCCCAAAGTGGAGTCCAACCATTGAAGTCGCCGCAAATGATTATTGGAGTGTTAACTGCAGAGATAAGCTGGGACAGGTCAAGCTGCGAGAATTTCTGATGAGGGGGTATATACACTGACATTATAGTGATTGGGAATTTTACGTTGAATTCGATGGCAATTATTAATAAGTTTGTGTTTATGTCGATTTTTTTGTGTGGAATGTTCTTATGAACTAATAAACCACAACCTTGCTTAGAGTAGTTAGTGTTAGGAAAGTTATAAAAATATGAAGCATATTGCTTAGGGCAATGTGGTGAGTAATTGGGTTTTATATGGGTTTCTTGCAAGCAAATTATATGTGGCTTGCGATGTTTTGCTATGGTTTCTAATTCTAAGTAGTTATTCTGATATCCTTTAATATTCCACTGTAGAATATTAAGAATCATTATACTTTGTTTATAGTTTAAAAATGCACTATTAAAGTTATTATCAGCGAAAATAACTTATAGCACGGGTTCTTCAATATCAGTGTTGTTGTTGTTGTATTCTTCTGACATTGTGGATAGCAGAGATTGAATAATGGATTGAGATTGTGTGGTGGGATTGGTATTTAAACCGATGTTTGCTACGTGAGATATGGGAGAGTTTGACTGATCGGTGATTCGAAGGAAAGAGCGTGTTGTTAGGTGATCGTCGTCATCTGTGGTGAGATTGCGATCGAGAGCGATGCTAGTGGTTTTGTTTGTGTTGTTAAATCCAAGAGGAGTTTGTTGGTTAAGAGTAGTGTCAATCGGTGAAGGAGTTTGTGATGCTGAATGCTCTTCGTTGCTTGTGCTGTGTATGCTGTCAATGGTGTTGTTAGTTTGTTGGTTTTGGAAGTTCACATAAAAGAAAGGGTAAGAGATTGTCGTTAAAGGGAGGCAAGGTTGTTCGCTGGCGTTGAGTGAGAGGGTTTGAGAGGTAGATGTTGAGGTGGTATTGGGACGGGCATAGGAATTTACTGGAAGTGGGATAAGAGATTGATCATTAGAGTTTGGTGGGAGCATGGTAGGTACTGCATTGTAGGAAGTGGAGGCAGGGGGAGTATCAGTAGAATTTAATGGAGTTGTTGGGACGTTAGAAGTTTGTGTGGGGCTTAAGACTGAAGCATATGTACGTTTGTGTGCCATTGATTTTTAATGGGTTTTGTGCTTCGTAAATGCGCCTGACTTCAGGGTAATTGCATTTATTTTGGGTTTTAATCTTCAATACTTCCTTTTCTTGCAAATACTTTGGACAGTCTTTGGCAGAGGCGGGATGAGGCCCGTAGCAGTTTGCGCACATTGTGCGTTGGCATGGTAGAGTGTTGTGAGGGGGAAGGTTGCAATTTTCGCAGTTTATGTTGTTCTTGCATCTTTTAATAGTGTGACCTAGTAGTTGGCATGAGCGGCATCTCATTGGAGTGGGAAAGTACTCTTCAACACGCACTGAATACCAGGCAATGTCAATAGAAGAGGGAACTTTATACAAATTGAATGATAGAACAATTCTTCCAGTTGGTACTTTCTCATTGTTGATGGTACGTGTAAATTTATGTATACCAACAACGCCTTGCGGTTTGAGAGCATCTAATATTTCTTTGTCATCCGTATGGGCAAGATTTCTGTCAAAAATTGTGCCTTTGCAGGTGTTAAGTTGCTCGTGAAGATTTACAGAAATAGGGCAAAGGCCGCCAAAGTTTTTGGATTTAATAAATTTGTCTGCTACTTTTTGTGATTTAGTTAGCAGGAGCAAGCTGTTGTCACGAAGTATACTTACTGATAAGTACTCAGTACTAATGCTATCAATAGCTTTCTTTTTAGCGAAAACGCTGAACTTGGAAAGGGGGTAACACGTGTCAGTTGATTGTATAACAATGAATTTTGGATCATCATTGTTGTTTGTGTGGTTTACGATTGAAAGAGTTGGGAAAGAGTCTTTTGTGTTGGTTTTTTTAAGTTTGGCTTTTGGGGAGACTAGCATACTTTCACCAAGTATGCTAAATCGATTCCCCGAAGGGATCGATATGTCTTTACCCATTTGGAACACTCAATGCACTGCTTTGTTAATTATTTTTGAGGGAAATTAAAATTTGTGTGACTTTTGTGTTTATGATATGAAACACGCGAAAACACGTGAGAAAGACACTTATGTTCACTACGCTCGCACAACTACGGTATTGACTTATCGGACACGACTGTTGTACTAAAACTTAATGCAAATAATTAATAGAAAATGGTTAGTTTTAATGCAAATTCTCCAACTGTTCAATGCTTTCTGCATATTCTACAACAAAAATTTACAGTTATTGTTTCGTTTATTACTATATTTTTCGAGCTTATAAACATTTATTATCTTAAATATTTTTAAATATGTATAAGTACATAAACAACAATACCACAATATTTTGGAAAATTGCCAGCTTTCGAAATACATAACACAAAACTATTTCAATAAATATCCATACCCAATGCACATGGCAGGTGATTGTTTCATTGGCTATTTAACTAGCTTCTTGTCATCGAATACAGTTCACGACAAAAATACAACACACACATATTTTCAAAAATTTAGACAAAATATTTTTATTTATTTAAATTATAATTAAGAGAATTTTTAAACAAAAGCTATGTGTATGAATTTATAAAACTTTTTTATTGGTACATTTTTTTAATTGACAATTTTATTGAGCTCAAGAAAGATTTTTTGTGAAAAAACAACAACAGTTTTTAGTGGTAGAAGTTATAGACTATTTCGGAAATCACCACATTTCCTCATCAGACTTCTTTTTATTAAATTAATTAAATTAATTCTTCATAACCACTTCTCCCAGGATTTGAACCCAGGAAGATGAATAAACACAACAGGAAGATGAATAAACACAACAGTCCCCTCGGCTAGCGTAGCACAGCATGTAGCGTGTTGGCTCTGCAACTCCGAGCTCCTGGGTTCAAAGCCGATGATTTTCCAAATTCTTCGGGTTCTACCACTGGACTGTTAAATACAACTCTTGGGGATTAGGTTACTCCCAATTTTTTATTATTTAGAAATAACTTACAAGACTTTACAACGCTTATTAATTCACGGATATTAATACTTGCGCACCCGCAACTTTACAACTTACAAAACGAATTACCACACACTGGGACAAAGCCCTTTCATACAGCTGCGTACGCTATGGTATCTCTTAAACATTACGGTTGTTATCAAAACTTTTCGATAAGAATGTCCATATTTGCATTTGTATGTATGTATGTCCGAACTAAAATGTAAGAAAATTTGCATTACACCAAGGAGCATATCTTCATAAATTTCCCTTGATAATATATACAGTGGTTGGTCAGTATAACGAACTTACTGATGTTTCTATATTACGAACGCAAACGATTTTTTATTGTTCGAAATTACGAAATATATGTATATACTTATACATACTTATGTACTCGTATGTAGTTTGTTCATGTTACCATTGACATTGAATTTAACGCAATTCAGCCAGTTCAAAGTATTTTTTCGTGCGGTCGGTTCTATTTCATTTGGTTAAGAAAGTGCAATGGCAAATCGAAAGCGTTTATCACTGGAAAACAAATTGAAAATTTTGGACGATTCCAGTTTCAGTTAAGTCCATATAGGTGAAGTCGTCCGTTTGTACTATAAAAAAATTAAATTTAAAATCAAGGAATACGTTCAAAAAACGCATCCCACGAAATCAGTACGTAAGTCCTTAAATAAAAACGAAATTCCTAGATTGGAGCAGGTCCTCTACAAATGGTTTATGACTTAACGTCGAAACCATATTCCTATTAGTGGTGTCGTTTTAAAGGCAATGGCGAAAAAGTTTCATTCTAAATTTTACGAGGGAAATTTTTTTGTCAGTGATGGTTGGATGACTAAATTCAAGAAATGCTTCGGAATACAACTTCTTAAAGAAAGTGGTGAGGTAGTTAAGGCTACAGATGACGGATTGATATGGACAATGTTTATGCCACCTAATGTAACGCTACTGATTAAACCGATGGATCAGAACGCTATTAAGCTTGTGAAACTTCGTTACAGAAATAGCCTTTTGAGTAAACATATTGCCGCTGGAACGGATAATATCTTGGAATCTATAAAACGTATTAATATATTCGATGCTGTTTCTCTTGGCTTCTTCTTGGGAAAAACTGTCAGAGAACACCATCATAAGATGCTGGAGAAATATTTTGAATTATGATTTTGAAGGAATAGATAAAGAAGATGACATACCAATATCAGAACTGATTAGGCGCGACGGCGAAAACGTCATTGAAACGACACTGACTCTGGCAGCGGCAGTTTTTCCTGATGTAACCCCTTGGTATTCGTTATATTAATTGTATTTACTTTTGTTTTTCAAAATAATTTGCCAGTGTTCAGTTGAAATCACGGATATTCACGAGTGGAATTGTGATGATGGTTTTGCAGATTCCGATAAAAGCGACAATGAAGATGATGTGCGTTCCACTACTTATGTAGGCGATGATGCAAATGAAGATAACAAAGAGAAAGAAATCGCAGTACAGAAAAGCTAGGAAATTTTTAATTGAGGACTTTTTTTTGCAAAAAATGAATAGAATGTTCGAATTTTGTGGTCGTTGAAATAAAGGCAAACTATTTTCTTTTCTTCTTTACTGAATGTATGTATTTAGTTTTTTATTTGAAAGCTGGTGGTATTATATTTATGTAAAAATATTGACTTGATTTAACAAATTTTTTGATTTTACGGATTAGGCAACATAAGATTCGACCACTGTATTGCAAAAATTTCAAATTTTTTTTTTGAAATAATGAAATTCGTGCACTGGGTATACATTTTTGCCCTGAATAATCTACATATATATCACGACTTATATATTGATATGTATTGGATATTTCCATAAAAAATCATGTTTTATAAAAAAAATTAAAAATATAATTTGTATGTACAAAAAAAATATTTTAAGAACTTTCCAAATAAAACAAACAGACATCTGCCGTGGAATGCTATAAAAAATGTTAACCTTGCAAAGTTATTACCCTTGATTTGTCTATTCCATCTTCCAATTCAAGTTCAAGTGGAATAAATAATGATTTCCAATATTATTAGTATCTGCAAGTGTGTGGCTGTGCTCAGTATATAATTTTACACAATTGAAGTAATCTGCCGTTGTATGAACCACTATATATACTATACTATGTATGTATGTATGTTTTGCTTTGCATCTTTAAACGCATAAAATATCGGACTTTTGGAACTAAATAAAAAAAAAACAAAGCAAGGCAAATCCACTTGTATAATAATAATAAGTTGTATTTTATAAATGCTGATACATTTTTTCCATAATATTAAATTAAATTTAGTCATATAATCAATTTGTCTGAATTTTATTGCGCACAACTCAAAATAAAAATAATATATTTTTGCGCACTCATAAGCCATAGTTGATTGGAATATGATCGGTACTAGGGTGTTCGATTATTCCACTTTTTTGTAAAATCGGTTTTCGAATTATTTGAAAAATGGCAATTTAAAAAAACCGGTTCCTAGTTTTTAAATCAAGATAAAACCGGTTAAACCGGTTCTTGTTTCAAGTAAGAAAAAAGCTACTTCAGTGTACATGTAACTTAATGCAATTATTTCTATGACAGAAATCTTTTGAAAATAAAATGAAGTTTAATTGCCGAATTCAGTAAGCAGCCTCAGTCTCGAACTAATTTGTCAAAAAATATATATATAGTGATCAGGTGATAAGCAGGTCACAAAACATTGAGTCAAACACAAATGAAAAAACCGATTTGAAAAAACCGAGTCAATCACCCTAATGGTTAGACTGAGCGTTTACATACATATGTGTATATACTTTTGTATGTTTATAACTTTGAATACTAGAGGCCATTTATTTTTTTTTATTTATTTATTTCTTTCATCAATTGGTTGTACTCATATAGATTACTAGAACTATGTTAGTGACTATAACTAGTTTTAATTATAAGCTATATTGGCTATTAAGTAGTGCAGTTAATTTATTCTTAAAACTATCCCTACTTTCCGAAAAAAAGTCCAACTGGCTACCTATCGTATTCGAGTGCCTAAGACAGCGATTGAGCGGTTCATTTAATGAGTAGTTGGTCCTTCGAAGAGGAATACGAAATGTATAAGAGGACCTAAGGTCACGCGTGGGGCAATTAAAAGTGATTAGCTCCAGCAAAAATTGGCAGTTG
Source organism: Philophylla caesio (assembly GCA_963971545.1). Classification (NCBI taxonomy): domain Eukaryota; kingdom Metazoa; phylum Arthropoda; class Insecta; order Diptera; family Tephritidae; genus Philophylla; species Philophylla caesio. The sequence continues at coordinate 65,624,182 of OZ020607.1, forward strand.
ATTCGGTCTGTCACTATGTCTCTTATAAACGTTATAGAATAAAATTTCCTAAGCGTTCGTAATGTTGGCAGTCCGAGTAGAAATATATAGGAAGCCAACGGCTACGGGGGTGCAATAGGGTACAGTGGTGCTTCGGTTACAATTGCACGGCTGTACTCAATCTCATCTCTTGCGTCCACGTTCGTGCACCCTAGGCAACGTAAGCAACCCATGTGCGAGATACGGTATCCAACCCGTTTGCTTTAGTGGACCTACTCCGACATATTCGGTTTAAGGGTCCACTAAAGTCCGCAGCGTCTGTTCACCAGGAGGCGCGGCTGCAAGCGAGAGTCTGTCTTGGAGCAAGCGGCTCGCTATATAAACGAATTCAAAATTTCAACCCCCAGCAACGGGTTGTGCGCAGGGCTTGGGACCCGCCACGTAAAACAAATATCCAATGGAAAGCAATGCAAAGCCTCGGACAGGACCCCCCTTTTTAGATGAAGACCACGGCAAACGATTTAAGGACCATGATTTGAGGGCATGCACCTGGAATGTCCAAACCCATCGAAGAAATGCGATAGACGGGGCAAGGGAGGAAAACGGTAGGCCCTTGCGACGTATACTACAGCTGCCATGTAAAGGAGCGCAAATGTGGGAGAGACACTTCGCCGTAAAGTATTGTCGTTCACTCCGGTGGACGAACGTCTCGACACAATCCGAGATTCTTCAACATCTCCTTGATTTACACTCATGCCCCGACGGAAGAGAAGGACGACGGGACCCAAGATCACTTCTACGAAATCCTGGAGAAAAGTTCGAACGCTGCCGCCAACATGATCTAAAAATCGTGCTATGCGATTTAAATGCCAAGGTGGGCAAGGATGGCATCTTTGGTTCCACAGTTGGAAAATTCAGTCTCCACGACGAAACGTCTGATAACGGGTTGAGACTGATCGACCGGGGCCCGAAACAGGGTAGTCTGTAGTACCAGGTTCTAGCATAGGAGCATACATCAGGCTACGTGGCTATCTCCAGATGGTGAGACACGAAAGCAAATCGATCATGTTGTGATAGACGGAAGGCACGCTTTCAGTATCCTAGATGTGCGCACGGTCCGAGGATTCAACATCGACTCGGACCACTGTCTTGTTGCAGGCAAGATACGCACGCACCTCTGTGCGTCCAAGAGCGTGCGGAAATGGACACAAATAAAGCTAAACGTCGGAAAGCTGCAATCAGAACAGACACCCACGCACTTCGTTACTCGACTCGCACTAATGCTCTGTGAAAGCACTAATCAACACAGCGATATTTTAGAGCAATGGAACCACATCTCTTGCTCTTTACGTACCGCCGCTGAACAACCTGTTGGTTTTCAGCGAGCCCGGAAAAATGACTGGTACGTTGAGGAATGTCGCGTTGGCACGGAACGGAAAGATGCTGCCTACAGGGCCACGTTGCGATAGGCCGCAACGCGAGCCTTGCGGGAGAGATATCGTGAGTTGAACACGAAAGCGAGACGCATTTCTCGAGAGAAAAAGAGAAAGACCGAAATGCGTGAGTTCGAAGACCTTGAAATGCTGGCCGACAGGAAAAGCACCCTAAAATTCTTTCAGAGTGTAAGACAGCTAACAGAAGGTTTTAAACCGTGGCGAATTCCTGTAAGAACGACAACGGCGACCTGGTGACCGACTTTCAGAATATACTTAGTTTATGGAGGGAGCACTTCTCCCCACTACTTAGTGGTAGTGGCAGAGACCACTTTGAAGAAGATGATGATCTCGAAACCCCGATCAAGGCCGATGGAATTTACGCTCCGTTACCCGACTGCGACGAAATCCGTATAGCAATAGCACGGCTATAGAACAAAAAGTGCCCGGAGCTGATGTACTGCCAGATAAGCTATTCAAATATGATGAAGAAGAGTTGGTAAAGCGCATGCACCAGCTTATCTGCAGAGTATGGTCGGACGAATGTATGCTTACTGACAGGAATCTAAGTGTAATTTGCCCAATCCACAAGAAGGGTGATACTGAAATTCGCGCCAACTATTGTGGTATCAGCCTCCTTAACATCGCATATTAAGTTCTGTCGAGCGTATTGTGTGAGAGACTAAAGCCCACCGTCAATGAACTGATTGGACCTTATCAATGTGACTTTAGACCTGGTAAATCTACTATCGACCAGATATTCATAGTGCACCAAATCTTGGAAAAGATCCAAGAAAGAAGAATCAACACGCACCACCTTTTTGTAGACTTCAAAGCCGATTTCGACAGCATTTGGATCCCCGCAAAACTTAAACGGCTATGTAAAATAACGTTGAGCAACACTACCAGCTCCATCAGGATTGGGAAGGACCTCTCCGAGCCGTTTGATACCCAACATGGTTTTAGACAGGGTGACTCTTTGGCGTGAGACTTTGTAACCTTATGCTGAAGAAGATAATTCGAGCAGCAGAACTAAATCGGTCAGGCACCATCTTTTATAAGAGTGTGCAGCTGCTGGCGTACGCCGATGACATTGACATCATCGGCTTTAACAAGCATGCAGTTAGTTCTGCCTGCTCTAAACTGGATAGAGAAGCAAAGCGAATGGGTCTGGAGGTGAATGAGGGCAAGCCGAAGTAGCTCCTGTCGTCAAATAAACAGTCGGCACATTCACGTCTGGGATCAAACATCACTGTTGACAGTTATAACTTTGAAAAAGTAGAAGACTTCAATTACTTAGCAACCAGCATTAACATCAATAATAATGTCAGCCTCGAAATCCAAAGGAGGATCACTCTTGCCAACAAGGGCTACTTCGGACTGAGTAGGCAACTGAGCAGTAAAGTCCCCTCTCGACGGACTCTATAAGTCTCTCAATTATACCCGCCAGTGGTAGCAGAGGAAAAGGGAGGCCTCCTCTGCGTTGAAAAGACCAGGCCGTAAGGGTCTTGGGTACGCTTGGTATTTCCAACTGGCGCCAGTTAGCGAAAGATAGGGATAGCTGGCGTGCTTTGTTGACCTCGGCCAAAATCGCATAGGCGGTTATCGATCCAATGAAAGAAGAACGGCAACGGACACCAACATTCACAATACATCAAACCATTCTCAACAACATAAAATGGCCGCACTTAGACATTTAACTAATATACTGGAAAAAACACATTTATCAAAGGAAGGATGCAGGCAGTTTTGTTAGTTTTACTTATTATTAAAATACATATTTATTTATTTATTTATTTATTTATTTATTTATTTATTTATTTAATTAAGTCTATGAAATACATTTCTTACAGACTATGATGAACATAAATTTAGAACTTAAAACTAATGATCTTAAGAACATTAACAACGATAATTTGAAAATCGAAATATTAATATGCATACATATAAGAGATTAAGAAATTATATTACAAAATGGAATTCAAAATGTTCAAAAATTCATTTTTCGAAACTGAAAAGTCAAGGAAGACAGAATTTGAGATCTTGTTAATTTCATTGATAGCGCGGGCTATAGGAGCATTGCGGCCATAATCAGTTTTAAGATTTTCTTCATAGAAAGGCAAAACAAAGCGTAAAGAGCGGTTAGGAACATTGAAGTTAATCCGTTCCAAAAGAGATGGACAATCCACTTCACCACTGATAACTCCGAAAATAAAACTCAGGGAGAGCAGAACTCGCCTACTTTCCAAAGACTTTAAGTTTATTAATAGTAAACGTGAACTATATGAAGGCAGCGGCTCAGAAAAATTTAAAGAACGTAATGCGAATTTAAGGAATACTTTTTGCACCCGTTCAATTCTATTTATGGCTGAACTATGATGCGGCCTCCAAATAATAGCTCCGTATTCCAAGTTCGAACGAACAAATGCTGTATACAAAAATTTTAGTGTATAGGGGTCACCGAACTTAACGCAGTTACGCCTAACAAATCCCAAAACCGAATAACCTTTGCTAATAATATTACTAATATGACTATTAAAATTAAAATTCGAACTAAAAATAATGCCGAGATCTTTAACTTCCTCTACTGATTCTAATACAGAACTAGAGATCAAGTAACGGGTTGGTAAGATGTTTTGAATTTTCGCGTAGGTAATCTTAAAGCACTTTTTAATATTCAATGATAGGCGAGAATTCATGCACCAGAGATGCAAGTTATCTATATCTGCTTGAAGCTTAATCACATCAGAGGGACTTTTTATTATTGAAAAAATTTTTAAGTCATCGGCATAAAGTAAATATTTAGCAAAAGAAAAGCAATTTTTAATATCGTTAATGAATAATACAAAAAGCAATGGGCCTAAAATACTGCCTTGGGGAACTCCAGAATAGGCAGTAAATGGTCTAGAGTAAACCCCGTCAATAGAGACCACGCAGCACCTATTTAATAAGTAAGACCTGATCCAATTAAGAAATTCAGAATGGAATCCAAGAAGAGCTAATTTCTTAACCAGCATCGTATGGGAAACTGTGTCGAACGCTTTGGAGAAGTCAGTATATATGCAATCGACCTGAAATCCTCCGATAAAAGACGCAATGCAATATTCACTAAACTCCGTTAAGTTCGTAATTGTGGAACGATGGGGTACAAAGCCGTGCTGATTTGGTATTATCACGCTTTTCGTTGCAAAATATATTTTTTCTTTCACTATGGATTCAAAGAGCTTAGAGACTGTAGATAACTTCGAAATAGGTCGATAATTGCCAACATTATTTTTATTACCACTTTTAAAAATAGGAGTAATGCAAGTAAATTTCCAATCATCCACAAAAACACCTGAAGCCAGCGACTTATTAAAGATAAGCTTTAAGGGGTGTATTAACGCAGGAACTTTTTTCAGCAACGTCGCAGAAAAACCATCAGTATCTGTCTTGTCAGACGGTTTTAGCTTGGTTACTCCATTTAAAACATCCTCGGACGAGAGACTGAGAAAACCAAAACTGAGGGATGCGTTATCAAAAACGTCTAACCTGTCTTGAGAAAAACTATCCTCTTGTAGAAAGTTTGAGCAGAAAAATTCCGCAAACAAATTTGCAACATCAGAGGAGTTAGAAGCAGATCTGTTCTCCAAAAAAACGGCAGACGGAATATTACAGCTGGTTTTTTTTGACTTTATAAAATTCCAAAAAGATTTTGGATTAGATTTAATACTTGACTCAACATTCAGTATGTAATTCCTATAAAGAAATTTGTCTAGACAATTAAACTCTTTCAAGTATTTCTGATACAAGGCAAAGAAAATATCATTATCTGAAGTCTTATATCTTTTAAAAAACTTATTTCTAAGATTCTTTAACTTTTTCAGGCGGTGGTTGTACCAAGGTAGTTTATATGGTTTTTTCTTAAAAACAGGTATGTTTTTTATACAGGTTTCGGATAAAATACATTTGAAAGTTTGATAACATTCTGAAACATCAAGAGAGGAAAGTAAATCGTCCCAGTTACGCTCCGATAAAAGCGAGTTTATTTTTGAAAAATCGCAGACCCTAAAATTAAACGAGGTGTGGTGAACAGGATAACTTGTTGAAAAATTATAAAACTCAAATTTTAAATCAAGGGTTAGATGGTGCATATCAGATGGTGACAGTGGTGCATGGCATTTTTCAATAGAACAATTAACATTATCACTGATAAAAACAAGATCTAGAATTCTGTCTAACTTGTTAGCAAATCTATTGATTTGCAATAAGTTTAGGCTTAAAAGATTGTCAATGAGAATTGATTCATGAGTCTTAGATATATTTAAAGGCGTAAGACCAAAGTTTGAGTTTGAAAAGGATTTGGACCACCGCACATTACCCAGGTTGAAATCCCCCAATACACAAACATGGTTATCACCCATTTTACTTAAAACTAACGAAGTGATATTATCACAATGAGCACGATAAATATGATCATTACTATTAGGCGGGATATAGGAAACAATAAAGAACAGAGAGCTAAGAGGCGATGACCCTCTTACGCAAACACAAAGTTGGTCAAGTAGAGAATCACTATTCTCAAGTGTGACTAAGTAAGAGTGAAATTTTCTTTGCACCGCGATGAGAACCCCACCCCCTCTTGTACATCCTGTCTTTAAAGCATCCCTATCCTTCCGATATACGTTATACAGGTTTGAATCAAAATATTCATTGTCAAAGAAATCCTTTGACAGCCAAGTTTCAACGATAACAAATACATCATAGTCCAATCGAGAGCTAAAAATGCGAACTAATTCTGCTTTAGTTCGAAGGCCAGATATATTCTGAAAATACACATTCAGATCGCATCCATTACCAGCACGCTTACCAATGTCTACACAATTTGTTGTTGTTGAGTCTCGGTTTTTTGAAAAAAACGAAACGGGCGCAATCTGACATTAGCTGGCCAGAGATCTGGTGAGATCAGCTTTTCGTAGAAAGCCACAGAGACACCGAGTTTGAAATTAATACTGCTTGCTTTAACAGGCGGTGTTTGTTGCTTGACCAGAGCGAAACAGGCTAAGTGCTTTTTATCTATTCCGGCATGCTTCACTACATAATCAACAATATGAGTCGCAGTGACTGTAGGTAAAAACGAAGATACATGTAACCACTTCTTACGGACAGCTACTTCTAGCTCCGAGTTAGAGTTTAAACCAAACACCCTCAGATCTTGACGTCTTTTTTTCTTTTCAACAGAAGCCGGAAACTGGAATTTCTCACCACCAGAAGTAGAAAAACCATCAGCAGAACCCACATTTCCACCAGTAACAGCATGCGAGTAAGATGTATAAGAGTTTGAAGATGCATTGACAGTACGAGAATTAGCAGGAACATGAAGAGCAGGGACAGCGACGTCAACTGCATCAGAGTGAACGGCCCCAGCTTCAGAGACGACTGTAGTGGCAGGAGAAGCATAGGCCGTAGTAGTAGTAGTAGTAGTAGTAGAAGTAGTGCTAAAGGCTGTTGCTTTACAGACAGAGTCAGCATTAGAGTTAGCACTAGTATTGGCTTTATTATGCGGGACGGAAGGCAGTGGCAAAACATTTGCCGATGAAATTGTCGTCGTCACTGCATTCCTCACTGCTGGAGAGTTAAAACTGTCATGCGCAGACTTGTCAGCATGCGATAGCGAAAGAGTTTGATTCGCAGAGACCACATTCTCAGCGAGTATGTTTACTCCACTAGCAGTTTTCACATTTAGATTTATATAACTGTGAACCACAGCACGAAGATTTTTGATTTCAGCATTGAGCTGTGCAATGTTAACAACATTATCAGTAAGCGTAGACTGCATTGTACGTATTTCGGCATGTAAACCTTCAATTCTTTTTATTTGTTGTGCTTTATCTTCGTGCAAATTATTAACAAGAGAGAACACTCGCGCATTCTCAGCTCTGAGAGCAGACATTTCTTTAAGCAACGAATGCAATGTTAGTTGTTGCTTACTACTGTCTTCGCATATTGACACAGATGATTTGCTTTTCTGAGAGTTAGCATTCATTGCAGATTTGGCAAAATTGTTCTCAACCGAGGCAACCGATGGAGGAGGTGAGCGGACAGACGCACGACGATCAGCCAAACAAGATTTGCAAAAAAACGGCTTATCAGACGAGAGCAAAAACTCGAGATCAGCTGGTAAAATACCAACACAACTAAGATGGAAAATGTTTTTAAGTAACTATAAGGGAGTAAAGCTTAGTTAAAATATTATTAGAATCAAAATATTTTATTCAATGGTTTCGTTTTAAAATTTTCATCAAACCAGCATTTGTCGGATGTAAACATCAGAAGTAAACTTTTTTTGATGTGCTCCACTGGTAACCTGCTTCTATTATCCGGCACAGCTAAATTAACAGAAGAAGTTAGCCTTTCGGATGATGCTGAGAAAGCTTAAATAATTTAATTAATTTTAGTTAAATTTCAAAGAGAACCGGTGTGATATGACAAAAGTTCATCCAAAGCTATATTTGCTTAACAAACTACAATAGGATATTCTGCACAGTTACTTTCAAATCAAATCAAATTGAGCTTTTAGAGAACTTAAAAATATCGAATTTGATACTTATTTGATATTCGAGATACATCGAGATTAAATATATCGACGTAAATATGCATTATTTTTTTGAAAAAATATCAATAATTCGATATATCGATATTTTTTGCCCAACCCTATCGCAAACTGAACTCGCTACCAAATTTATCATATCCGCAAAATGTCTTTAAAAACAGACCCTATTACCTTTAAGACAAATCGGAGAACTGACAATGAAAACCTATCTAAATGCCCAATATACGCTTTCCAAAGTAGCCTACAAAATAACGACTGTTAAACGAAAACAAAAAAGTTAACCCACATTCCATCGCTTAACGAAATGAGGAACAATAACTAGATATACCCAATAATAAAACCATCCAAGATCACACATCCGATTCTCTAAATGACAACTGGTTTCCATGGAAAATAGGTAGCAATCCCACAAACAGCTAACAATCAATGATTGCATATACATATGCGTATAGTACCACAAAAACCAGAATATAAATGACAAAAATAATTACAATTTAACTGCGAAACACAAGACTAACTCAAGAATACTGGTAAAAGTATTAAACACACCCCAGACAACTGCACGCATTTTATAAATCACAGAAAATCGCTAAACCACAAATGCCTATAAACAACATTATGAGACTTAAAACAGCGTAACGTTCTGAACGAAATATTACTAATGCACTCTATATAAATATTCACATATTTAGCTTAAGGCAAAATAATAATTAATTAAAATTTTTTTTCAAGTAAAATATGGTTCATCATCTAAGAAAAACGATTTCTAGATGTGACGAAATGAAAGATTTAGATGTTATCTTTGACTCAAAGCTTACATTTTCGAAACACATCAACAATATCGTGTCTAAAGCTTTTGCAATTTTATGGTTTATTAGAACGAACACTAGAAGTTAAAATATCCATTTACTTTACTATATTTCACCAGTCAGGAGTCGCCTCGAATTTTGCTCCTGATATGGAGTCCCTATTTTGACATACATACATTAGCAGAGAATAGAACGTGTTAAATTTTTTTTTACAAAGTTTGCTTTATGCAAGTTACCGTGGCATAGTTTCCTCTCCTCTTATGTTGGGAGACGTAAGTTACTAGCTTTGCATGGCAGAATAACGCATTTTTTGATCATTTTTATATATAATTTTATCAATGGCCGCATTAACTGTACGCGCCACTAGAAACTTGCACTGTGATTGAATGAGCTATACACAATATGCATACCCAAATAAATTAAAAAAAAAGTTTAAAAGTTCGAAATTTTTATTAAATTTTTATAAATGTTTTCAACATTTTTTCTTATTTAAAAAATCCTCTATTTGTGGTACAACATAACTCCTCAGTCCCAAGGGCAAACCAAATAAGTCGAAGTCGAAAATATATTTTATTTAAGCTTGCCACGTTAACATTGGAACAAAAATTTTGTTCAAGGACATATGCGATGACAGGATTCGAAGATAAAGCAGGTGCAGCCGACTAGACATTTGTAACCAAGTTGAATAAATCGCGTTTTTGTACAAGCATAAAAAGGATTACTGTTTTAATTACGTATTATTTTTTAATTCATAAATAGTAGTAAATCTTTGATGAAAAATTTACTAAAAATAAGGAAAAGAAATAGATAATATTGCAATAATAAGCAATTACGAGTGAAACTCCATGAAACAATGTCTATCATTTTTGATGCATAGAAATATGTTGCAGGAAATGCACTTAAAGCGTGTGTTTTGATTGCATCCTTCTTTACGACAACGCATAAACTTATTTCTATTAGAAACCGCGCATCTTTCGGCGGCAGAGGTTTTATGGTTCTTTTCGCACTTTTTTGGGGTGGTTCGTCTTCTTTCTCTGATGACGATTCCGCTCTGTTCTCTAGTATAGCATCAGCAATTAAACATTCGGCGATATAGAATTTAAAATCGAGTAAGTCCATGATAGTTTTTTTGTATTCACCGCATGAATATTTGTTGCACGCGGCAACATCGACAAAATGCCAAAACACTTTCAAAGGCCATTTTTTGGTGTGAATTGCAATACTGTAGTAAGAGACGTACCTATCCGCTAAGTCTACTCCTCCCATGTATTGGTTATAACTTGAAATTGCATGAGGACAATTAACGTTAATGTACTTCCTGTGCACTTTATCCCATCGTCGAGCGGTTTGTATTGGTAACGATCCAGTTGATGTGAGAATACATATTTTGTCATCTTCCCTAACGAACTCTTCGTGACTACTCTTCCTTTTTTTAGTAAAATTTTGTCGCTTGATAACTTTGATCGAAGTTCCTTAAGTATTCTGATCAGTTGAATAGTACCAGTCGCAAATATTCCTTTATCCAACAAATGTTCGATAATGTTTATAGAGGTAAAGTAGCGGTCAATGAATACTTCACTACCTTCACTAAGATCTGTAGCAAGTTTTTGTACAACAGTACCTCCAATTCCCAAATGTTTATTCGGCTTTCCATCAGGCCACGTGTTTGCTCCATGGTATATAAAAAAGTCCAGTATTAAACCATCAGGCGATGCTAAAACAAAGTTTTTCAATCCCACTGGATTTGGTTTTCCTTTAACGTATTGCTTAAGGCTTGTTTTTCATGAAAACGGAAACATTTGCTCAGCGATACTGCATTTCTTTGGCTTAGGAATCAATCTACACCTTTTCAATAAAACTTCTAGTACTGGTCGAACTCTTCAAAGTTTATCTTTTTTTCCTCTTCGGTAACTGACGTGTTGTCAATAAAATGCATGTGATTTCTCAACTTCAAAATTCTGTCTCTGGGAATATGTGTGAGGGCTGGGTATTTTATTTGAGGTCGGTAATACATACATACGTATCCTTGGAAGTTTCATGCACCCCACGACAATATGAGTACCTACCAGCTTTTTATACTCAGAAGGAGTGGAGTTTAAATTGCGATTGTTTTGCATATCATACATATTACTTTTTTCTGAAACTAATTTCCAGAAGCCGTCGTCGAAGTACTCAGAAAAATAGTTAAAGGGTGTCCACATCTGTCTATTATCAGCATCCCATTCATCTTCGTCGAAACATTGAGGAGAATCTGTAAAGCTTTTTGAAAACCATTTTATTCTTCGGACTTGTGTTTGTGGCAAAACTTCGAGTGGGGAAGATTCTTCTTCATTTAATAACTCTGCAGTTATTTGGTCCTCAAAATCTAAGCCATTTCGCTCTTCCATGTCATCTTCATCGTCTGACATATCCTCAATATCGCTTTCCAAGAGCATGTCAAAAATCTGCTGTTCTGATAATTTATGTGCCATTTTTTGTTAATATGTTACAAATGTGCAGCGGGCTGGTCGTGAAAAAAAAATGCCAAAAATATGTGTAATAGAATAAAGTTAGTGATAAAATGTATCTGTTACCTTGTTTATTGTAATTGTTAAATTAAAGCTTATCACACTTTTGAGTTTTTTTCCGTTACACAGCTTTCAAAATTTTAACTTATTTTCATTAGCACTTTACAAAATCTGTTTTCGCTCAGCTGACTACAATTTTTGCGCTTTATTTTACAGTATTACCAGCAAAGACAAAAATTCCGGGTTTTAACTACAACCAATATATCCAGCTGGCTGTACAAATGGTCATCAACTCAAAAGGTATTTGTAAAGTATTTCTACGGACACTTGAAATATGTTCAGTAGGCTGCACGTGAGGACCGAAGTCGATAAAAAGACGCACACTACAAATGGTAGGAGAAGCTCGGTCAAACACTGAACTATATAGTGTAAGGGCCAAATTATTAAATTATTATTATTATAATAAAAAGAAGTCTGACGAGGAATGGTGGTGATATATAATATTGATATTACTTCTGATACCTCGAAGGTAACTATTGGATGTCTAGTTTACCAACGTTTCAAAAGATATTGCAATTGAAATGGTTCACGCAGAGTATATTAAGCTGAAGTTCAGCTATTTATCCCTTCTAAGCACTTCAAAAATGAGTTGCCTAGAAAGTTCTTCAGGATTGAATTCCCTTGCAGTTTACCTGCGACTAAGCTTCGAATAAAAATCGTCTAGCTTAATTGAAAAGAAATCCGACTCCAGTTTCGAATGTGCTAACATGACATTGACTGCTGAAATAATCTTCTTTTCTGCCTGAGGTCTGATATTCATCTATTCATAAGTCATGTTCTACCATTTCCCACCTTAACGCATTAGAGCATAACGGTCGATACATCGGACATTATTTAATACAAATTTCTATATATGAAATATATTGTGTTAGGAATTTTAGATACTAGTTTCGAAAGTACATATATTATTTGTTTGACATAAATCAAACTCACACAAAAAGTTTCCGTTATTTCACATTTTTCAATATAGCAGATTACAAGCGACCCTCTTTGTTTTGGTAAATTTTTAGCCTTTTTACTCGTATTAATATTTTGAATAAATTTTGCTTAAAGTCGTACCACTTTAGTCTTTCTCATGAGGCAGCTGAAATCAGACGGCTCATTATTTGAAAACTACATATAATTATCCAATTTTTTCTCTACTTTGTTCAAATTATCTCAAAAACTCGTATTCTTCACTCAAACTTGAAAAAAAGGCTATCGACAAACTTTATACAGTAATGGGTTAAAATAATTTGTGTAGAGAAAAATGCGCTTTGACCCAACATCGTGTCGGTGTACGATTGCTTCAGGCGATACCGCCATTTGTAATTGAATGTATTGAATAGCGCTAAAAGCTGGAGAAGGGCTGGCAGCTATTTCAATATTTTTTGTCACTACTTTCTTCAAATGATATTGCATTTACGTAAACTTAAACAAATAAATATGTATGTTAATAGTAATAAATCACTACAACGGAGATTTCTTAAACTCATAGCGCCGCATCATATATGTGAATGTACTAAGTGTATTGTTTTTAAAATTTTAGTAATTATAACTTTGCCCGTAGTTCAAACGGGTTACCCTTTAACCACAAATATTATATTTCCGCATTTACTTAAAATTTTGTATATACAATGGACTTTTTTGAATTAACATGGTGCTCCTGAACTGATAATGAATTAAATATTCTTGCACCTCGGATTTTATTGAAGGTTTTAAAAGCTCCTAATGCCTGGAATGCCTTGATCTTAAAATATCAAAAATCAAAATCCTACAAGTATTTATATAGATCTTTTCGGGAAATGCAAGCTAAATATTGTAACCGGAATCAGTAGAGTTTCCTTTTTATATTTTCTCATTAGGAATCAAATCTATTTATTAAGAATTATTACAATTTTACATAAAAATATGAGTATGCACAAGAATTACATGGTTGGTTGGTTGAAGCGTTGCCTAGTCCTTTAGTGACAAGGGCCCAATTAGCGCTGGAAGCACCATTTTGCTACGCTATTTTCATGGAACCTCTGGTATGTCCTACGGTCTTTAATTTTCGAACCACTTTGATTTGTGGATGAAGCTATTTAAACAGGTTATATTACACTTAGAGATCTCCTTTAGCCCTCTTGGGATAAACCCAAGTGTTTCTTGTCGAAGGCGTGCCAGAGCTGGGCACTCACACAGATAGTGAAAAATGGTTTCTCTGCTGTCTGCGTGTTTATAGCTCCTGCAGTAGTTATTGAATGGAAGGCCAATCTTGGCCGCATGCTCACCATGCGGCCAATGGCCCGTGATTGTAGCTGTTAGGCGGAATATTTCTTTCCTTGATCTATTAAGGAGGTCTACCGTTTTTGGTCGATCATAGGTAGGCCAAATTTCTCTCGCGATTTTGCAGGTCGTTAACCTACCCCATCTCAATCCTGCTGTTCGCACAAACTTCAAATGTAGTTCTCTCTTGATGACTCCCAGCGGGCAGCGTATTGCTTCCGCCTCAGATTCCTCAAGAAAGGCGCCGACTCGGGCCAGCCCGCCTGCCCTCTCGTTACCGTATATGTTCCTATGGCCAGGAACCCAAACGAGAGAAATGTCAACCGACTCAGCCGCTGAGCTTAACGCACACTTGCAGTCATGGACTATTCTGGAATTGGTTCTCGGTGAATCCAGTGCCAAGAGAGCTGCTTGACTATCTGAGAAGATGTATGCTTTCCGTACCCCTTCGCTTCTATCTTTCAGTACCTGACAGGCCCTCTCAATTCCCATCACTTCTGCCTGGAAGATACTGGCAAAGTTAGGTAGACGGAACGAGAGCGACACATCCAGCTTCTCTGAGAACACCCCAGCACCCACACCGCAGTTAATTTTTGACCCGTCCGTGTAGAGAGAGGTGGTGTTCTCATCCGGCAGTCTGCCCCTGCTCCAGTCCCGCCTAGATGGAAATACTACCTGGAAGCTTTTCCTGAAGTTCAGCGAAGGAGGTAGATAATCTGATTGTTCGTTTGCTCCCAAGAGCCCGTCGAGAACTCTGCTGTGACCGTACTGCTTTGGCCTCCAGCATCCTGACTCTTGGAGTCTGATTGCAGAGTTCGCCGCAGTTTCTTTTATTTGGAGCTCAATTGGCAGCTGATGTAGGATCGCATTAAGTGCGTCCTTGGGACATGATCTAATGGCCCCTGTTACACTCGCGCAAGCAGCACGTTGTATACATACATATATACTGTACCGGACGATACTAAGAGAACATCATTGAAGTAGTAAAGAAAAGTTATTCCTTAAATAATCCCAATTTAGAAACCATATGTAGGTATGCTGTGGACATATCTGTGTAAGTTTTGAAATTTCGTTGACTATAGTCCTTAATTTTATGAGAACAGAAATACCATGAGGGTAAATTATTGTACCACGAGAATTATGATTTTAATAAGCCGCTGCCTTGAAGACCTTCAATTGCTTCCACAACCAATACTTTTCACAGTCAGCTTTCGAGAATAACCATAACTTGATATTATCCATCACGACTTCCTATGAACTGATGGTGAAAAAAGAGGCATTTAGAACATTTATCCCTCATTAGAAAATTTGTAGTGTAAGGATATTTAATTTATTTTCATTTGAGAAGCACTGTGCTCAAGTTTGCTAGAATTCTTGAAATGCTTTTGATTACTCAGACCAAAAAATGTAAATCCAAATATTGCCCACCTCCCACTCAATTGACACGAGCTAGCAGTCTGCACAAAGAAGGGATCTTTATATATCTATCATTCATTCCTTAATGAAAAATCCACAAGAACAGGCAAAGCAATATTAAATTATTATTAATGTGGAACTATCCTAAACAATAATAAAAACATTTTCAATTTTTATTTAGTCGATAAACACTGCAAAAAAATATTTTTAATGTTAGAATGAAGGTCAATTTTAATTTTAATTTTAAGGGTGTCCAAATCGGACGAAAAATATAAGACAAAATATATGAAAAACATCTCTTAAAAGCCGAAGGTTCGCGTGAGTTCAATTGAATAAAGGAGGATGTAAAGAGTGACGCATAAAGTTAATAATAAATAAACGTCAAGAGCTGATCACGAAATAGCTGATGCGGCTTATATCCACTCCCGCGAGCACCTCAGGACAATTAAAAAAATGCGATCCAAACTATTTCAACCTAAGTCTTGCAAATGTTGGGAAGCTTGGTTATTTGATTGAATTCTCACTACCCTAATTGGCGTTGCACTGTTGAGCAGTGAGTATACCATTTCCTAATGGCGATTTGAGTGGAGAATGGGCTATTGGAAGACAATTCGTGGGAGCAATGATCTGTTCGTTCATGGGAGAAGTCGAAGTCGAAATATTTTTCTCAAAATTCTGCAAACAAGTCTTTTTCACTTTCTCTGGAATTTGGGCCGAAACGGAATTGAAATCAATCCAGTAATCCATAAATATTATCCGTAGATCCTCTTTATGAATAGAAAGAGGTATAATTGCTAAGCTTCTTCGGATAGTATAAAAGGAGAGATTATATAGAGGATATCACTGTCAATTTCTTAAAGCAAATTTTTTGAACTAAGCTTAAAATATGTATTTAAATACTCATTTACACATGATATATTAAATTTATTCATCCCACTTACCAACAGAACGAATTCTGGCACACCGTGATTGATGCATTGAAAATGATAACATAATGAAAGGGCAATACATTTCATACACGCATACACAACTTATCCACGCATGTACTCGTATGTACATTAGACAGGGGCGATTTGTATGGCATTCATTTTATGGATTCCGCGCAGTCGAAATTTAAACTCCTCTAATTATTTTGAATTAAAAATTATTCAACGACATGGGTCTATAATGAATTTGGAGGTTCCAGAATTTAATTTTTATGGAACCTGGTGCGTTTTATTAATTCTTAAATGTGCAAAAATCGCAAAAAAAAAAGTAACCAGACCATTATACAAATAAATTTCAATAAACACTTGTATGCTTCCATTTATGCAGCTAAAAACATGAAATTTTATTACTTAGTGCACTTATCAAAAATAAAATGTTGTCAATGAAGTTCTTCACTATCGGATGACTATAACATATATCTCCCATACAACCTATTGTTCAAATAAATCGAATTTAGAGTATAACTGTTTTTCGTGTCAAGTTCATAAAATATAGTTATAAAATATTGTAACCATATTAAAAATAAATTAGCTTTAGTAGTTTGAAAAAAAAATATGATAAATCATATACAGTAAGATATATATGCATCAGAATGATTGAAATTTTTTCAGATTTTAAAATCCGAAATTCGGCTAAATCTTGAAAACGATTAATCCATTTTTCATTTTATTGTATTCTGCATTTAATTTTGATTTAAACCATTGCCTGGTTATTGCTCGATTTTTGCACATTCAATATTTGGTAAAACCCAACCAGGTTCCATACAAATCAAATTCCGGAACCTCCAAATTCATTTTAGGCTCATGTCGTAAAAGCCTTTTTTATACAAAATAATAAGAGGAATCGTAATTTCGACGGCCCGATATGCGTTGCAAAATCGCTCCGGCCTAATGTACATATGTATGTATGTATGTATGTGCTTTGTTCAATGCTTAATAACTAAGAGAAAAAAACGCAACACAACAACAGCAAACCGTTGAAAGCGAAAAAACGAAGAGAAATTAGTTCATTGATTCAAACTTCAACAACAGCAAAAGCTATGTAAATTCAAACGCTGAACTACTGAATAAACCGCTGAATTTCCAAAAAATTATTTAATAAATTAATGACTTTTTTTTAGCTTCTTTGGTTAATTTGACCATCACTGTGTGCATTAAGCAATTACATTTTGCAAACTTACTTTCCAAAAAGTGAATTCACAAATTTATAGCTTTTGTGTCGAATTGTGCTTTTATAAATCACATATGTATATACTATATGTATATATGTACATATGTATATGTACATATACATATTTAATTTTATTTTAAATTTGCCAAAAATATCGCTTGCTGCCCAAGTGGACGATTTCTCCGTTTAGAATGAACTGAAATAAGAAAACTAGAAAATATCGCTGCCAAGCCAGCGACAACTGACGACCACAACGTAAACGACGACAACAACACTGCAAGCGCATATAAGAACCACAACAAAAACACACACACATACATACTCGTATAAGCATATGTAAATATATATCTGCACAAACGCAGAATATGAAAGTACAAAGATACTACACATTTACATACATATGTACATATGTTCTAGCAACAAACGAACGCCAATGACAGCGAAATACTTGGACCAACAACAAAACACCGCACAACACTTGTACATTTCTAATCACTTTGCTGCTGCACTCATATGCCGCAGTGTTCCGATAAAATAGTTTTTGTACTTTTTTTATAAATATTTTTTTGCAATAAAAAACTTTGTGTGAAAAAGCCTATGCATAATTTCACATTTTTAAAATGTCCAATCTACTCGCTTATGAACTGTTTAAAACTTTCTTTTTTAGCAGCAAAAACTATTTGTTTTTCATTGTTCCGTGTTCCGCATATTTTCATTTAGGTAGGTAGTATAATTCTGAATTAATCACCGCGCTTTATTCCGTTTGTGAGGCTGTGGCTGCGCTGTGCACGTTGAGACTGTCGAGAATGGCCCCAAAGAAAACACAAATAGTACGGTGTGTACATTTACCGGTCGTCATCTCTCCGCACGTTTACGAATGTAGTATGTAAATATATATTTACATAGCGTATGCCTGTCAGTTTTTGTTGCGACGCCACTCAGTGCAAGAAAAATATACACTTGCCTGCTACACGCAAAATAACCACCTCTACACAATCACACACAATTTTTGCAACACCTGGAGCAGCACAAGCACGTACGACGTGTATGTTTGCGGTCAGAGTGGTGGCAGTGGATGAAAGTGGATCAAAATAGGAGATCCGTTGACGAGTCAGCGAGAGATTACTGCACGCATGCACATTTTTTCATTGTACGTAAAATTTTCATAAAGCGCTCATTTCCTTATAGAAAATAATTTTTCCACCAAATTCTATAGCTTGCCGGCGTTATCTCAATGATTCTAGCAAACGCAATCTCCAATTTATCACAATACGCAGGTAATAATATTAAGATTAATTTGGCGATTACACATTCAGCCCTATCGCTGAGGCCGTCGTAGAAAAGTTATGAATGCAACCCTCCGCCATGAGTAACAAAAATTTGCTATCGCTGATTCCGTGTGAAAGAGGAAAAAAGTACTGCCAAACTCAAATGTCAAATTTTGAAGTTTCGACATCAGCTGGCACAATTGAATTTGGTATTCTAGAGCATTGGTTACAAAATTTTTCGAAACAGTGGCAACATCTCACATTTTGACAATGAGAGGTATTCAATTTTACATAAAAAACCTAAATAAACATACATACATATGTTACATAAATCAATAAGAGTTTCGCGGTGTCCAAAAAATTTGCAAGGAAGGGGAAATTGAGAGAGCAAAATGACATTTCATTTTGAGGAGAAGTTGCAAATTCTTGCTGGACAAATTTTACTCAGCACAAATTTGCAAGCACGAAAACAGCTGATGAAGAACAGCTGAATATATGATATTTTGGATAAATACGAAATTTTTGTTAAAGAGTTTTAAAGGTCAAAATTATAAAATATGAGTGATAAACACGCAAGATAGAGTTAAATTTTCGTTTGGTTAGGTTTCATTAGTGGAAAGTGTCAGGAAAACATTAATGCAATGTTTTTCATTTTGCATATTTGAATTCGGAGAAGAATTTAATCAGCTGTTCGTTAAACTTGCAAGTTTCTGCAAATTTTGCGTTCGCGTAAAAATTTGCAAGGATCTCTCTTTGAGAGAGAATACTCCAAAGTTTTGAGAAATTTCGTTGCTTTATCATTCTTGCTGGACTTTTACACGAACAAACCTAATGAAAGCAACAATTTTTTTCAGAAAAAGTATAAATGTAAATAAACATTTTGTCTTGCTATTTAAATAATTAGTTTCTCGCAAACATTTTACACGTCTTAAAGACTTTCTATACTTTATTATTGAATGAACATCTTCGCTTTCGGTTTTTTATTAAATTAACAAAACAATTTTTATTACCTCCTTTTTCACAGGTTACAAAATTTACCTGGTTACAATTAGCGAAAAATACGAAATGGTTACAAAATTTAGCAACAGTTAAAATGCAGCGGAAAGCTTTAAGATATGCCTTTAATCGTTTGGATTCGGACGACAATTTGTATAAAAAAGTTTCGTTTGTTAAAACATACATACATATGTATATATGATTTTGCTAGTTTTTAATTACAGATGTTAACAATTTTCTATTAAATAAATCAGCATTTATGAATGTGGTTAAGGTGCTAAAAGATGACAGCACAATTGTTCCGAGACCGTCGTCAATTCCATAAATTTGTTTCGGTGCTAAGATTTTTGCGGAAGGTATTTACCATTGAATACATGCCAGTCACGGCTATGTGTTCTATGTATTAAGGTGGAATTGAGGGACGAGGAAAAACGAATTGCGAAAATGGACTTGTACATATGCAAAATCCAGGTTTCCGAGTGTAATATTGTGTTTTCCAAAAGTTGTCCACCTCTTCCTTTTGGGATTTGGTGTAACTCTCTCCAAATTCTGGATCTGTTACAATTTTTGACCTCAAATGGAAAAGAACAAATAATAAAATTGCTTTAAACAAAAACATTGTTTATCAAATGGCTACGAATGACCTCACCCTTGCCACTCTGCGAATTTCGAATCAACGATGTGGACATTCGAACTTAGTGATACCTTTTTCGTAGAATCTACGAAAGTCGTACTACGATGGCTTCATTGATAGGGCTGTTACATACCACAGGCTTTGGCCGCGCTTATCCTACCATTTGCGGATGTTATGCATCGTTATGTTGTTCCACAAATGGAAACACCGAAAGTTTTATGCAGACTCCATGGAATTTTATGGGAAACTTTTTCATGGCAGAAACACCCTAAAAGTTTTCAATTGCCTGTCGTAGCGCGATAACAAGATTAATATTATTTTCGATCTCGAATAGAAAACGTCATTTAATAATTCAATTAGAACTTAATTCGAGAAAATACTTTTTTTAGGAATAGTTATCATGATACATAAATAAAATATATTTTTCAAGTTGTAATTATTCTGACTTTTTTACCCGAGCGTTTTTAGACGCAGGGGTATGTTAATTTTGTTCGCATAACGGTTTTTTGTAACAGGAAAAAATAATCGAGATAGATATAGACATATATATACCAAAATGATTAGCATGAAAAGGGAAATCGATTTAGCCCTGACTGTCTGTCCGTCCGTCCTACTGTCTGTGGTCACGATAACTTGGGTAAAAATTGAGATTTCTTAATGAAACTTGGTACATAAACTGCTTTTTGGCTAGGGTAGGTTGGTATTGACAATGGTCAAGATCGGTCAAGAACCACGCCCACCGTCCATTTAACGGAAGTTTTGAAAAATGCAAAAACTTCGTTTTTCGGTATCTATTAGAGCAAATTGAATCTAATTTGATATTTGGAGCGATTTTTAACAAAGAAACTGGACTTTCTTCGTCACGCCCTCTTATTATACAATTTCTGTATCTTAATAAAGTGTTAGGTATCGTCACAAAATTTGGTGAACATATTATCCTTGATAATGCTTTTATCATCTTAAACAATGTTTAAAATCGGACCATAACCACGTATACTTTCCATACAACGGAAATTGTGAAAAATTGGAACAAATTAATTAAAATTTGATATTTACATAGAGCTATTGTAAATAAAGAAACTTATGATAAAATGTCTGTATCTCAACAACAGTGCTATGTATGTAGGTATGGTCACTTTATTTTGTAAACTTATTGTCCTAACTACCAAAAGTAATATCGTAAAACAAATTTTAAAAGCTGACCATAACCACACACACCTTCTTATAAACAAAGTTTCCTTACTTGTTTTTATTAAATTTTAATTGTGTTTTTTTTGCTCATATGTTATAATCGTATATTTTCACTCAAGAACTATGATAGAATATAGATTGAAATTTTTTTGATAGAGGGAAAGAAATATACTTGAGTAAAAAATTTAAAAATTTAGAAGCTGAATTTAATTCCGCAGTAAAAAATAAAAAGCACAAGATAATCATTATTTTTAAAATAATAGATAAATAATATCAAAAATAAAAATTACTTAATTGTATTACCTTGTATAAGATAACCATATTTTGTTATATTATTTTACTTTTATAACATTTCTTATTATTTTTCAAATAATATACAAACAATTTTCTAAGCAGATCTGTATATATAACTTCAAAATATGAAGAAATATTAAACAATATAAAGAAACTTCACTCTTCCTTTTTCTAAAACTTGTTTTTTGTATTAAATATATAATTAAAATTTAAAATTTCACAAATTTAACAAGTATATAAAGAAAAATGTTTACATATTTCAGCTAACATACATACACATACAATATGTATATTGATATTATTCGACGCACTGAATGTGTTGAATTGGTCTGAACGCCGCATAAGCGTGATTTGGGATAGGGATGCAGTAAAAAAAACACAGCGACGTTTCTTTCAATATGATGCATTGAAAAAGCGAATAAAACAACTGTGTAAAACAGTTTTGAAAAATGTTTTTAAAATATGCCCGAAATTTTCTAGGTGTTTTTTATATAATCGGTCAATCGCTGCTCTTAAGTAGATTGATAGCTCATCGGAAACGCTTACCTCGTTTTTGTTGGATTTCCAATTTTTGTGCATTATTTTGTGATGGTCACTCCGAAGACTGAAATCTTCTAAAGTCCAGTCCGATTTATCTGAATGTTTTTCTTCGAGGCTATTTTTCATAAGAACTTAAATTTTTTGGAAAGCATTTACGCAAGCTACCAGTTTATGGAAATGGATTTTTTTTTTTAACCTGGGTCCAATAGCGTAGAAATCGCTTAAACTGATCAATAGCGGCCATTCGTTTGTAATATTTTTTTATTTTAAAACGATTTTTTGTACCTCCAATACAACCGGTTTATCAATCACAAAAACTTTGAATCTTAAAACCACTGCTTGTGCAGTATTTTCCCCCTGATATTTTTTTTTGCTGCTTCAAGAGGACGTAAAATGTTAAGAGCGGATGACGCAATGTTAAGTTCTATACTCGTGAGCATTGAAGGTGGTGTTTTGTGACGAATTGGTATGCTGATCCACAATGTGGGCACGTCCTGTAATAATTTATTCTTTTATTTTTAATATAACTTTTTGCATTTCAGGAATTTGAACTAAATTTTGTGCAAGAAATACCTTAAGCAAATTTTGGAATCTCTCGGCTGATTGTCATTTAAAATCATATATCAAATTGCATTTTTTATTTTTCGTGATTTTTCACCGGTAGAGTAATGATAAATAAACAAAAAAATGTGTACAGTGACGGGCAGGAATATAATTTAACGTTGCCATCCCCTTACTCTTTTCTTTAAGTTTTATGCATTTGATGTAAGCTCCAAAAACATGGACGATGCTGAACAGCGATGACAAGGCATTGAAGGCTTACAAGAGAAACATTTTTCGCAACTGTATAAGCTGTATAACGGTATGGACAAACGCAAATTCAACGACTACGATGGCTTGGCCATGTCGTTTGTATTGATACGATCAAAAAATGTAAATACATATGCAGCCGCGAAACATCCCCTTATTTTATGAAAACACATCGCATAGTATCAAGTTAAAGTTAAGTTGACCAGTGCTATAGTTGCGCTATATATTACGAAAATGTATACTCACATACATTTAGAGTGGACGGTAAGGTAATGTGAGAAGAATACGCGGGTTGGAACCGAACGCTCTCCTCCAGCAAATTCGGTGCGGATCTGGATCTTGTTCGTTGGACCACCCACACAAAGTATAGCTCCGTTAGATGTTGCTCGGAATCTCATCCGTTCCGAAAAATATGACTGGAGACAAGCTCTACGTTTAAGTAGTGAATTTAAGCGTCAAAGTGAGGAGATTATAAGGGCTGGAACCAATCGCTCTTCAGCTGCAGTTCCGTACGGCTCTTGGTATTCATTTGCTGGACAACCTCAGTCATTCTATTCGCTGAGCCAGCAAGGGAACTTGTCCATCAGGCTCTATTTGGCTGCAGAGTACATAGCCGGGCAAGAAGCCGCTCGGAACCAAGTCCGCTCCGACTATACTATAGCGATCTTTATAGTGCCAGCAAGGTTAAGTTGGCGGAAATCAACTAGCCTGAGAAATTGGCTGTTGAAGTTAAGTTATGAATTATAAAGATAATAAAACAAACTTAGAAAATTTAAGTAGTGTCAGATCATTACAAACTAGGCCAGTAAACAGGCATGTCAAAAGCAGTTAGGCGGACAATACATAAGTTGGCGAGGACGAAGGACCCGACACGGGTGGGTTAGTTAGACCAACAGAAGTGGTGCCAAGTAGATGCTTAGTGCTCAAACTGCCTCCCGACGAAATACTTGACGGTAGTACCGGGAGGGGAACGGTACGTGACAGTAGGAGGTTTAGTGTGGTTAAAGTCACACACTCACGAGGTAAAGGCATTCGATGCTTACTCCATGAAAAACAAAAAAAATGTATGAATATTTAATCATTTTTCATTTAATAATAAAAATTCCTTTGTGCCACATATGTACGTATTAAATTTAATTATTTCACACACAAAACTCATTAATGGATTACACACTCTCGTACATATGTACTTAAATAGTACCATAAGAGACTGAGTGCGTGAAAATATGTTGGCAATTATGAAAGTATTTTATTTTTATTTTAAACAAACATTATTATTTCACATTGATTCGGCCATTCTCACAATAATTGCGGGTATTATTAATATTTCGCCATATTAATTGTTTACGCAAATTCCCGCTTGCCACCTTTTCCTTTTTACCCCAATATGTGTATGTACATACATACATGTAATGTTTCTCTGCTCTAAGCACCACAGCAATTTATTTTAATTTTACACCAATCGTATAATTTATATTCGTTATTTGGATTGTATTGATTTTTTCAACACTTAACCAAGAAATTATTTTCACATACGTGAATGCAGATTTTAACGAACTACTTGTGCATGCGGAATTAATATTTTTAATTTTGTTGCGTTTTTTAAAATCAAAAAATTTTTAATTCTTCTCATTTATTTAATCATTGCTATTGCTTCTAAGCCTTTATGTTTCGACGCCAATAAGAATGAACTGCGAATAAAATACATTTAATTACTCTATTCACCAAGCTTGGCTATTCCATTTATGTAGAGGAAAGGGTATAATTGTACTTATTTATTTATCATTTGTGTAAGCTGCATTAAGATATGCTTCGGGAACTAATATTATTTTTCTTATGATTAAATATATGTACATAATGACAGTTTTGCAAAATTACTTTTCAGCTTTCACATTTGAGCTTAAGAATATTAAGAACTAGAAGACCAGCCCAAAATTTATTAGAAGTAAATGAAACACTTTTTGAACTCTGTTCAACTCGTGTTAAGTGCAGAAAATGAACTGTTTCCCAAATATTCGTATCCGTTTTCGTAGCTTCCTAATTCTCATTATACATTAAAACAGATTTTTCAAGTTAAAAATGCAGCTTTGATGAATATAAAAGCAATATTTCGTCCTCCCAGTTAAGATGTATAGTTTCCTGTATGACGTAGAAAGTGTTTCTTTTGAATTCAATATTGACTCATATATTTCAAAATTCCATCAACGTCCCGACGAGTTTCTGGTGATATAATATATCTGTAGTTTGGAGTCGGCATTAAAAAAATAGCAAAAGAAGCAACGCAAAAAAAAGAAGGAGGCTGTGTCAGAGACACGGCCATTAAGTTTAACGTAGAATACGCCATCCGATAAGACAGAAAACATATGTATAATGATAATTTATAATGATAAATAATGCAAGCAAATCAATTTCTTTATTTGATAGTTACTTTTGATGATATACATAAGCTTATGATAGGAAAATAGGATAAAAATGTTTTTAAATTATCAATTAAATTTCTCGCAAAAACGAAGTCAATGGTAGTTATCAATAGTAAAGATAAATGATAAATAACAGACCCAAATCTATTTGATTATTTGATAGTTACTTTTGAGAATATAGGCTTATGATGGGAAAAATAGGATAAATATGTTTTTAAATTAACATTTAAATTTCTCGCAAAAACTAAGTCAATGGTTGTGTTATCAATAGTTGTGGGAGCATCATTTCGAATATAATCCAAATTAAACGTATCGCTCATAAATTTCGCCAATCTAGTATTTGAAGTGATTTCTGTGTTAAAATCACCACCAATAAGCAGTAGTTAGCAGCGCTTTCTCTGCCTTTACTCTACTTTAACTTGCCCGCCTAAAATTATGCAATACAAAGAAAGGGCTGCACGAGTACATTTAAATCGCCCAACAGCAAACACTCAACCAAACACCACACACATATTTGTGTGCATGTGTGTATACAATTTTCATTTGAGAAATTTAAATATTAGGAAGATATCAACCAACATTTCATGTATGTCAAACGAAAGCTAACATCTTCATTTGACTACAAAAAAATTTTTAAAAAAAGTTACCGTGCCGTTTCCTTATAATTAAAGAAATAGATTTTACAACAATAAAAACCTGACATGGGTGCCCATACCGTAAGGTAAGACGTATTCTACGCCAAAAGTGTTATATTTAATTGTACGGTTTTTAAGCGGTTAATAAAGGCTTTAGAATTAGTTGTCTGAAAAGTGGAGACTTTAAGGGGCATTTGGGGGTCTTACAACCACTCAGTGCTGACCCGATTGTCAAACTTGCAGACTCCATGCAGCCAAAGGTATCCTTGGCTTGGCAAAGTCTTAATACTTGAAAGGGACACAAGTGAAGAGATGGTGAAAGTTATCAACAAAGGATCACAAGTATGGTACACTGACGGATCCAAACTTATCGACGGGAGCACCTAGATTTTAAAAAAAGTGTCCCAATTGGGTTATACCCAACCATCTTCCAAGCGGAAATTCATGCAATAGAGTTGGGCGCTCACGAATGTCTTCGCAGAAGGGCCAATGGAGCCACAATCAACATTATGTCAGATAGCCAGGCAGCCCTTAGAGCACTAGACTCCTTCAAAACGGAGTCAAAACAGGTAGATAGCTGCAGAGCGGCACTGGAATCATTAGGAGCCGACAACAGAGTTACTCTGTGGTGGGTTCCGGGTCATCAGGGTGTGGATGGTGTGAATGGTAGTGAAAGGGCGAACTACCTCGCAAAAAAAGGGTTGGACAGAGCTTCTGCGGTTCTCAGCCGTTCTACTCCTTCTAAGGGATACACAGCAGAACTTCTGAGAAAGTGGGAGGACTCAAGAATCGCAGCCCAATGGCACTCAACAAAGGGGAACAGACAATCGAAAAGGTTCATAAGTCCATCCCGTAAAACCTAAGAAAAACTTCTCAATCTCAGCAGAGAGAGTCTTAGAACTCTAACCGGGTAATTGACAGCTCACTTCAGGCTGAGTTACCATCTTCATAAAATAGGACTCTCCGAGGTGGCAGATTGTTGGTTTTGTTGCCTAGATGCGGAGACTTCTGAACACATACTTTGTGAATGCCCAAGAATAAGCGGACTCAGGCTTATACACCATGGGATCGATTATTATCTGCATCCAGAATATGGACAACTAGGTACACCAAAATGCTTAACTTCTTAAGTAGGCTAAGGATGGAGTGACAAACTTAAAGGGTTAGCAAAATAGATATTGTAAGGTCGCAGAGCTACTGTGCCCTAATAATAATAATAATAATAAGTGTTGAGTTCGATTACGCATAATCCAAGTATTTAGTACATGTTTGTAAAACATGTATTGTTAATGTTTACGTGCACACTAGGATTAATGTTCTGTTGCCACACAAGGGTTAATAACAAACGTCATTCGCTATTCCCTTTTGTTCGATATACTTTTTTTCGCTTCGTCGTCTTCGGCTCGCATACTCGTTCGCTCTGTCTTTTTTTGATCATTCGCACATTTTCTGTACGCAAGTATTTTTCAAGTAAATAAAAGTAAAAACCATTCAGTAAAACATCGCTCTTTTTATTTGGAAACCCGCCTCCGCTTACATTCGGATTACTTGCATCACCTTTGCTAAGAAAACCCGCAACATACTTGTTCTAAAATTATAAATGGGACGCCCCGTAGAGTTTTGGGACGATTGGTTGGTACATGGAATGGTAAACAAGTTGTCGTTCGAGACTCGAAAGAAATGGGAGTTATCACTAGTGAGTGATGAGCCACCAACGTTTGAACAATTGTCTACTTTTTTGGAAGTAAGATGTCGCTCATTAGCAATGCTTACTATGCCTGTAACTCAGGCATCGGCGATTAAGGCGGCCATTCCAAAATCGACTGGAAAATCAACTACAAACGTGTTTCACGCGATGCCAGAGCCGAACCACACGCGCTGCATGTACTGTAATGCATCTCACAGAATTTATGCTTGCGACAAATTTCGAAGTTTAGATTCAACCGCGAAAACAAAGTTCAGAAGAGAATATAAGACTTGTTTAAATTGTTTAAGCCCTGGGCACTACAAAGAGCGTTGTAATAGTTCATCCTCATGCCGAGTATGCCACCAACGTCATCATACGCTACTGCATAGTTCCTCAGGCTCGTCCGCCACCACATCCGCTCATCTCGTCGAGGCTAACGATTCAGTTCCGAATACCGCCTCTGTCAGCAATCGTGCAACCGCTTTGTCTGCCGTCGCTTTGCCAACAAATAACGCTGCTGCGAACGTTTCATCCTGTTTAAGTGCCGGGTCGAGTCTTCCACCCGCAACGCGAAGCACAGTGATATTATCCACCGCTTTTGTAAAGATACTTGATTGTTCCGGTCGTTGGCAGACCGCACGTTTGTTATTTGATGCTGGGTCGCATGCCTCGTTCGTAACGGAGGCATGTGTACAGCGCTTGGGTCTACCACGCACATCGTCTTCTGTATTCGTCACGGGGATTGATTCCTCGCAGGGAGGTCGCTGTAGAGGCGAAACGCTACTCTCGCTGTCGTCTCACTGTTCGGACGAATGTTTTTCTATCAGTGCTCTGATTCTTCCGAAAATCACTAACGATTTGCCAACGCAGACCGATTCGTATATACAGAGATGCGGAAGGGTCCAATCGGCACTATGACGCAGAGAACCGTCTTTGGCTGGACTTTGTTTGGGAACGTAGACACTTCGGCTACGCTGACGTCTTGGTTACCGTCCTTGCATTGCGATGTTCAACTGGATCGATCACTGGCTAAGTTCTGGGAGCTGGAAGAAGCCCTGCAAAAGCGGTATCTTACATTCGGTCAGACGGTCGGTTCGTAGTTGCCGTTAAAACCAAGCGTCCCTTTGGGCGAGTCTCGACGTTTAGCTGTTCGTAACCTCTTACGCATCGAACGAAGGCTCGCAGGTGACAACGATTTGCGTGTACGTTATTATGAGTTTATGCATGAACTCCTTCAAATGGGTCACATGGAGGCAGTATCTGAAACGTCGAGCGAAGCGTATTACATGCCGCATCATCCGGTAATAAAAGAGTCCAGTGTTACAACCAAGCTAAGGGTTGTTTTCAACGCTTCCGCTAAAACCACCACAGGGAACTCGCTCAATGATGCATTATTTCTCGGTCCTCAGCTACAACAAGATTTATATGCGATACTGATGCGTTTCAGAACGCACCGATACGCAGTAACCGCGGACGTTGCGAAGATGTACTGTCAAGTATGCGTTTCGTCAAAGCACGCCGATCTGCAGCGAATAGTTTGGCGCACCGATACATCATCACCTATCACCGATTACCGCATGCTCCGCGTAACGTATGGGGTCGCCTCTGCGTCTCACTTGGCTGTCAAGGCGTTGCAGCAAACTGCGATCTCCTCGTCCAATAGTTGTAAGGAAGCCGTTGACGTGATCCTCAAGGATTTCTACATGGACGACCTACTGACTGGTACCTCTTGCAAAACAAAGCTACAATCGCTACAACAAAATATTACAGAGATTCTCAAAGAAGGTGGCTTTGAGTTACGAAAGTGGGCGTCGAACTCTCCGGAGTTAACCGCATGTTTCTCAAACGCTGCTAAAGGTATACCGCATTACATTGTTGACAGTAAGGACGTTCACGCTCTGGGCCTCATTTGGAACACTGACGATGATAATTTCGCTTTCGCAATCAACCTTAAGAAACTACCGGATATCTTAACGAAAAGAGCGTTTTTATCCGACGCTAGTACTCTTTTCGATCCACTGGGCTTGCTCGCCCCTGTAACAATCAGGTCCAAGATGTGGTTTCAGGACGTTTGGCGCGCGGAGATCGGATGGGACGAACCGATACCAACCACAATCGCAAGGCTTTGGCTTGATCATCGCATACAGCTGCATAATTTAAACAACTTGAAAGTAAGACGATGGATTGGTTGTGGAACAACTGGATCGTTTACAGAGCTGCATATTTTCGCTGATGCTTCCGAGCGCGTTTACGCTGCAGTCATTTATGCACGTACCGTTTACGGCGACGGTCAGGGCACCTTGGAAGTAATTTCGTCCAAGACTAAAGTGGCGCCAATAAAAACAACATCTTTACCTCGTCTGGAGCTTTGCGCTGCTCATCTGGCTGCCAAGTTGGTAAGAAGCGCACAACAGAGTTGGAACGAGCTACGCTACCCGCTGTTTGCTTGGACAGACTCAACAATAGCATTGGCTTGGTTGCAATCACACCCCAGCAGATGGGAGACATTTATTGCAAACCGGGTCGCTGACATTCACGAGATTCTTCCGCCTGAATGTTGGAGTCACGTGCGCTCTGAAAGAAATCCTGCAGATTGTGCTTCTAGAGGTATAACTCCGCTCGAGCTCTTGCATCATGAGCTATGGTGGAATGGTCCAGATTTCCTAAGCAACTCAAACCAGTTTTGGAAGCAGATATCACCACAAACGCACGTAACTGAGTTGGGTATGCGAAAGAAAGTTCACGCTCATGTCGCAAATTCGGATATTCATTGGGCGGTAATAACTAAATATTCGTCATATTCAAAACTTTGACGGATCATCGCTTACGTTTTACGGTTTGTTTACAATATACGCTGTAAGACTCAACGCAACGCCACGAAGATATTTGGTCTTCCCAGCTGCCGAGAAATATCTGAGGCTGAGCTTCGCTTAATTAAGCATACCCAACGTTTTTATTTTGCTAACGAAGTTTCTCTTTGCAGCGCAAGGAAGCCTATTCCCCTTCGTAGTAGCTTGTTGCGCTTACAGCCATTTCTGGATACCTAAAAGTTCTCCGCTGTCGAGGCTTATAATCTTCGACGTACATCGATTTACGTTACACGCTGGACCGCGCATAATGCAAATAGTTTTGCAACGCCGCTATTGGGTAATTGGCGCCCGCAATTTAATCCGCAACATTTATCATAAGTGCGTAAAGTGTACCTGCTTAAACCGCAATATCGCATCGCAGTCAATGGGCGATCTTCCTTCGTCGCGAACTACTTATGCCCGCTGTTTCATGCGCACCGCCGTGCATTTCGCCGGTCCGTACATGTTTAAGTTCACTCATGGAAGGGGAGCAAAATCCACCAAAGGCTACATTTGTTCCTTCATTTGCATGTGCACTGGCGCAATGCATCTTGAGTTCGTGGGGGACCTGACTACATCCGCCTTTCTCAATGCGTTCAAGAGGTTCATTAATCGCCGAGGATACTGTAGCATCATGTTCTCCGACAACGGTACGAATTTCGTCGGAGCTGAGAGGGAACTTCGTAAAGAATACGAGAAATGTATGCGTGATGACAGAGTCCAATCGTTTTTTGCCGACTCCAGCATTGAGTGGCGATTCAATCCACCGACAGCACCGCATATGGGAGGGTACTGTGAAACCGGTATCAAACGCATCAAGTACCATCTGAAGCGTGTCTTGGACGGTACTCTGCTGTCTTACGAGGAGTTTAGCACACTTTTAACGGAAGTGGAAGCCTGCGTAAACTCTCGACCGCTATGCGATCCTAGTGAGATCCTAGTGATCTACACGTTCTTACTCCTGGGCACTTTATCGTAGGCGAGCCGTTAAAGTCAATTCCAGAGCCTGAGGGTCAAGGGTTCTCTGGGAATGTTTACCAACGATGGCAATTAATTACGACAATAAGACAGCATTTCTGGCGGCGTTGGAGGGACGAGTATCTCGTCAGCTTGCAACGTCGAGCCAAGTGGTTCCGACCCTCACGCAACTTCGAAGAAGGAGATGTTGTAGCAGTTTTCAACGAGTCTACGCCTCCGACAAAGTGGACACTTGCAAGGGTATCGCGCTGCCACCCTGGAGCTGATGGCCGCGTG
The DNA here is from genome assembly GCA_963971545.1 of Philophylla caesio. NCBI lineage: Eukaryota > Metazoa > Arthropoda > Insecta > Diptera > Tephritidae > Philophylla > Philophylla caesio. The sequence goes on from OZ020607.1 coordinate 65,655,960, forward strand.
CGAGTCGTGACAGTGAGAACGTCGAATGGAGAATTCGTTCGTCCAATCGCTAGATTGTGCCTTTTACCTACGAAGAGAGATATATTTTCGAAGCAGTAAACTCTTAGCTTATTTTTTAAGTGCTTGTAATTTTCAGCTTATCTCTGTTACTTCATTTCAGATAATTAATTGAACATATCAATATTGTTCAAGGGCGGCGATATGTTGAGTTCGATTACGCATTATCCAAGTATTTAGTACATGTTTGTAAAACATGTATTGTTAATGTTTACGTGCACACTAGGATTAATGTTCAGTTGCCACACAAGGGTTATTAACAAACGTCATTCGCTATTCCCTTTTGTTCGATATACTTTTTTTCGCTTCGTCGTCTTCGGCTCGCATACTCGTTCGCTCTGTCTTTTTTTGATCATTCGCACATTTTCTGTACGCAAGTATTTATCAAGTAAATAAAAGTAAAAACCGTTCAGTAAAAAATCGCTCTTTTTATTTGGAAACCCGCCTCCGCTTACATTCGGATTACCTGCATCAACTTTGCTAAGAAAACCCGCAACAATAAGGCTTTACAATTAAAAACCTAAATTTCCAATAGAATATGAGTGTAAAAAAATTGTTTACCAATTCAAACTATTACTAAGTTTATCTGGGAGCATAATACGTTTTCATCGAATACACATCACTTCGAAACGCATGTATAAACTGATTTTGAATACGCCTTGAAATGCTTCAGTGAATTCACTCACACTCACTTTGAAATCGGTACTTTATTTGTCGCTTCGGTTAGAAGTAGCATATAAACGACTACATTTATCGATGTGAAATTCAAATCAGCTGTTAAGCTTACAATACGGTTTCGCTGGGCACGCTGTTAAGTCGAATGTATAAACAGAAACAAATAAAGTGTATTACGTCGATACGATCTCGGAGAATGCTTCGTATACACAAGGTACATATATGTTAGACAAACTACTAGTTCCGAAATGCATGCTTGAAAATACCATGATAACTTTCACTTTATTGTTAATTTAATAAATTAAAATAAAAAATAAATATTTCTAAAGACTTTGGTTGGTTAATAGCGTTAATTTTCCCGAGAGCACAATTTTTATACGCTATCTGTTGACTTGTCAGTATGGTCAAACTGTTTGGATTTGTCGATGAATATGTATTCTTATTTTTGTGTTGGAACATTTGGCGATCACCCCGAGATTTTTGATGGCAGCTTCTCCTACTATTTTATGTCTTCTGTGTGATAATGTTGGGCATTTGCCGATAACCGACTATAAATTTCCTAGATCTCTTAAGAAGTTCTCCAACTTTGATTTGTTTTGATGTGACCAAATATTCTTCGCGAGTTCGAAGTTAGTTATATTATATTGTTCCCCTCTAACAACTCCGAAACGACTGTTTATTGCTCTTATTCCGATTCATCAAGGGTTGTTTCGGCCTTGACCAATTCGCGAGCCCTCACACTATCGTAGATGTTCCTATGGCCTGTGCCTAAATGAGAGAGATTTCCCTTGACTCGGCAATCAGCAAAGCGAAAATGTTTTTTTTTGTGCCACGCCATCGGCCACAGTTAAATTATTGAAGTGTCAAGGCGCATTCATATCGCATCGATAAACGAAAACATTGGAATAAATTATTAAAAATCTATTAAATTAAAAGATTAATCTGCGAAAAAAGCTTTCGCATACTTACTTCGGTTATATTCAAAATATTTAAAAACAAAATAAAGACAAAACATGATTCGGTTTTTTAAAGTGATTGTTTTCTTTAATTTCCTCTTTCCTTGGAGCTTTATTATTAGTTATTTCTTTTGGCAGTGCTCTTATTTAAAAAACATTCGTTTGCGAAAGACGAGATTTTTAATTATATCGTCACGCGTTGCATGTGCAGTAGGCCGGGTCGATTTGTGAGGAGGCAAAAAAATCGCCCATTGCTCTGTGAAAATCATATTCTAGGGATCAAAATAAGAAACTTTGCCGAAGGAACCATACCTCTAAAACGAATTCTGATGTCCCCCAATTTGGGTCGAACTTTTGGGTAGGGGCAAATTTTGAAAAATCCCACTCTGACCCATTTAGAGCGCTCCAATCGAGTCCAAATGTATGACCGACCCCCACTAACTTTGGAGGGCCGATCCACCCATGCCAGTGGCATGTTTTGTATTCAGCGGTTTCATGTTCCAGTCTTACGTTACCAATCAATTCAGAATTGGGTTCTCTCAAAATAACAAGATGAGGTTCTTTTACAATCCTAGTATGATACTGGATGCATTAATTGGAATATGCACTGACGGTGAGCCAACAAACACTGGCCCACACGGTGGAATTATACGACGATTCGAATTGCTGTTAAAAAGACCATTGCATTGGTTCGTTTGCCTTCTACATTTCAACGAACTTCCGTTTCGGCATTTGTTTGAAGCTTTGGATAAATCAACCAGCACTGGACCAAGATCGGCAACCGGAAAACTGAGCCGTTAAATCGAAACTTGTGAAACTCTTCCGGGAATTTATTGCTATCACTCATTTATTATAATTGTCAACCATTTTTAATTATTTTATTATTATATATTTTTAGGTGGTGGACGGCTTTCAGAAAATTGAGTTGCAAAATATGCCCCCTGCTCCAGAAAAAATTGAATTTTCCACCGATTCGAAGTACTTATACGACATGGCCCATGCAATTTCTAGCGGCGTGGTTCCGGTGGTTCCGGTGGATCTGGCTAACATCAAACCAGGGAAAATTGTACACTCTCGGTGGCTCACCAAGGCTGCTAGATTATTACGATTATATGTGACAACGGAAAATCCAGATGCAAATTTAAGAATTCTTGTTGAATTTATAATTAAATGTTATGTGCCAATGTACTTCAATATCAAGTATTACAGCTCTGTCGTGTACGGCAGTGCATTATTTTTCAAGTTCATTGGGTGGTCACGATTTCTAGAACCTCGTTTACGCAAAATTGTCAATCAAGTAATTAAAGATAATTCATATTATGCGCATTCGGAAAATGTCTTGTTATTAATGTTGTTTGATGATAGCAAAGAAAAGCGCGACTGTGCTATCAAGAAAATTCTACGCTATCGAACCGATGTTGACGAGCCAACGGAACTTAGAGTTTATAAAAAACCAGATATAAACTTTAATTGCACAAGTTATACGAAAATGATCAATTTGAATGATATAAATATCGTATTTGAACCACCATTCACGCGAAGCTTTCCTTACGATACATTGAAAGAATATTTAAATGAAGATGATCCACCGTTTAATGATCCAAAAATTCCATCACACATAAAGGAACGGAACGACATGTTCAATTGCTAGCTAGCGTTTCCAAACGGGTTATACCGGAAAATGTAGAGGCTGTTATGGCGACGACATTAGAGAGCCGTGCGAAATTGCCCAGACTTGAAAGTAAAAAAGACTTCAAACAATAATTTTTTTTAGTTTCTTTTCTATAACTCACTTAAATTAATTTTTTCATTTACATATGTTCTGAGTAAATAAATTTCTTAAGAGAAAAATTAGATATTTTTATAAATAAATAATAAATATTATTATAAATAAATAAATAAAAATAAAGAAAAAACATAGCCATTTAGCTGATTTTTTCATGTAAAAGCCAAAAATGGTGATTTTTTGAAATGTTTGTATGGGGAACCCCCTAGGGGGGTTCCAGGGGGTGTGCCACTGGCATGGGTGGATCGGCCCAAAGTTAGTGGGGGTCGGTCATACATTTGGACTCGATTGGAGCACTCTAAATGGGTCAAAGTGGGATTTTACAAAATTTGCCCCTACCCAAAAGTTCGACCCAAATTGGGGGACATCAGAATTCGTTTTAGAGGTATGGTTCCTTCGGCAAAGTTTCTTATTTTGGTCCGTAGAATACGATTTTTACAGAGCAATGAGCGATTTTTAAATTGACCCGCCCTAATGTGCAGTCTTAGATCTGCATATGTATGTATTTATGTGCTTACAAATAGTTGTTTATTTTTAGCAGCCCATCGCCACTCATTTTATTCGAAGACTTTCTGCAACGCTATGATGTGCTGCTTGGACAAGCCGTCAAGTCTAGGTTGCTGACCAGGGTTTCCACTAAATAACTTTCTTTCCTACCAAGAGATATTTCAAAAACTTACCAAAATTGTTTTTAGCCTACCATTTTTTATAAAAACCGACTTTTGATAGGATTTAACAAGTTCATATAAATATATTTATTACACATATTTTTATATGTATTAGTTTATTATAAGTTACAAGTAAATAAACGATAACAATTTTCATAAATCATTTTAAGATTTTTTTTTAACAAAAATGTAAAATCGTTTGCTTAGTGTTAATAGTTAAGGCTACCCCTGTTTATTTTTTCAGGTATATAAATGAGATCAAAAAACAACTGACAGTAAACTTATTTAAAGTTTGTACTTGATGTTTTTTCATTTATGAGTATAAGACTAAAAACCAACCGTAATTTAAATCGTCCTTTTATCATACCAACGAATAGAAAAACTACCAACACTGATGCTGACGCCTATTCGTCTTTAGTTGGGGGGCGAACATTTTCATTATGGTTTTATATTAAAGAAATTACAAGTTTTACTTACATGTGCAACTGATTTAATTTCCTTTTGTTACAACAGTTACGAAAACAGACTTTTTGCCGGCAAAAAATCACGCATACCTTACGCACATTTTCTTTAATTTTTAAATAGCAATAAAAAGTTTAGACTTAAGAGAAATAAAAAACAGAGAGTTAAGCCACTTTTACATAGGTCTTTAAAGCTTCATCGTTTCATTTCGATATTTCTCTATGTTTTCTTAATATTTCTGAACGTAAGAAAGCAAAGCCTTAATATTGAACTAAATTAAGATGTAAGAGTGCCTATGCAAACGCAGAACACAAAAATTAAGGAAATGGCGTCCCGATGTCATCATCTGTTCAAATTCGGCAAAACTAAAGTAGCGGTACCCCAGAATGCGTCATATTTAAGCGAGAAAGTAAAGATCGGTTCGACCGCTTTAAAAATATGAAAAAAGGTACTGATTATTTTGCGCTTATCCAACTATCAGTAGTTTTCTATACTGGACATGGCATCTCCTTAATTTCTTCCCATTTTTCTTTTGCTTCCAAAATACAACGTTGACCTAAGGCAGTGGTCATTAAGCTGTCACCTTTAATAAGAGAATCATAGCAATTTTCCCATGATTCAATTATAAAAGGTTGTGTTCCTACTGACAGGTTAATTTTAACACTCCTTAATCTACACTTGTATTTTGGTATTATCCAGAAAGGGGGAAGAATGAGAACCCTTTTTGTGAAATGGTAGTAGACTGGTGCTAAATAAAACACGTTTTAAAATAGTATTTTAGTTTTTTGAGTAATTACATAATTTATGTATTAATTAGCGTATACGCGCGGGATTTTACCCCGCTATTTTATTCAAATAAAACATATAGGGAATAATTGGCAAATAATATTAGTTTAATAAAAAAAAACTGAAGCGGCGTGTGTGGTGCGTAGATGTGTGTAAAAGCATAATTCCAATACTCCATCGCACATATTTCCCGAGAAATGTGGTATCAAAAATTCAGAGGTGGTGCGCTCACTCTTCCAATAACCATTAACATGAAACTGATTTTATATATACTTTCGTACCAAAATTCCTTCAGTCCGTCGCATATATGAGTAGTAACATTCCCCTTTATATTTTAAAAGAATTTTTCTATCTTTTAATACGAGTTATACAATTTTTCCTGTTAAATTTCATTTCAATTCGTTGAGTCGTTTTTGCATCTTGAGTAACAAACATCCAAACATACAAACTTTCACAGTTTTCATATTAGGATTATAATTTTTGTATTGACAAATTTGGTCGGAATCGGATTGAAAGGCATTGCTTTACATCGAAAACGAGAAATTTTTTGGTTTTATAATATAGTCTCTGATGCCCCGAAAAGAAAAAATAAACCCTGCTCCTTACAGAACCGAAGAAACAACACATCGAAGAGAATGGATTTATACATTATAATTCTGACCAAAATTGTCGAAATGGAACATTAAACGTAAATAAAAATAAAATATCATGATTGTAGTAAAAACTGAAAACGAGAAAACCCGCTTTTTTTACTCACGTTCGACAAAAACCAGTTCTTTACGAGTTTTGTATCGTCTTCGGGAAGGTTCGTAATCGGACAGGGAAACGCTTAACCTTCGACGGATTATGTTAACGAAGATGTTCCGTTATTAGAATTTCTCCTAACAGTTGCAGTTGCTATAACATTTAACTTACGTACATATGTATGTGTGTGCCTAAGTAATGGTTATGTTAACACTCACTATCGAGTGCTCCTGATCTGCTTCAGGACAAAAGCTCCAGTCGATCGGCGATGGAAATATACTATATATATGTAATTACATATATCCCGTTGCGCTGACTGGGGAAGAGTATTCTGCTAATAAATTTATTTATCATTTCATTCAAATGACCGCTGTGGTCGAGTAGGTAGGTAGGTAAAATCTAAATCATAGAAAAGGTAGGTAAAATCTAAATCATAGAAAAGTAAAAAGCTTCTCATAAAATACAACTGCCGTTCAGAGTCGGCACATAACTGTAGGGCCCTCCATTTGTGATACAATATAAAGACGCACATCACAAATGATAGGAGAAGCTTGTCCAAACACTGAGCTATATAGTGTAAGCGCCTAATTATTATTATGCCAATATTAAAATAATATCGCACAAAAGGATTCGCTTTCTATGTGTTGTGGTTAATTACACTGCAAATAAGATGTATTAGATGTTTCAAATGAAAAATTGTTACATTATTGAGAAATAACATTAGTTTTTTGCAAACTTACCAAAATTCACGCAATCACAAATTCAAATGTCATTGAATGAAAAATAATCACCCTCATTATGAGTTTCGTTTTCGCCCGACATAGTCTCTCTTCACTGTTCGCTTATTATAAATTTCGGACGAAAATTTTCCGTTTTCGAACATTGTTTACCCTTATCGCCATCACAAAATTCTGGTCGAAATAGTTGGCGGATTAATTGAATTTGTTCGCTATATTTTGAAAGGCGAAAATTATACGCGAATTCAAAATGTAAGCAATTTAATTTTCAAAAACAAATGAATTAACAAAGTCCAAGAGAGATACTTTTAAGTAGAATGAAGGAATAGCCGGATAATGCAAGAAGATTTGTCAAAGATATCAAGGACAATGTAGCTGAGTTATGAAAACAGCTAAGGATAGTTTAGGGTCTGCAATGAAAACCGAGTCCGAATAGAGAGGTGTAAAAAAATGTATAACTTAAATGTGCGGAGAAATACATTGTTTTATCCAAAATAGACTTGGACTGGTCAAAAACGGGATGTGTTTCCAGCGTAGGTCGTTTTACGCAACTGTTACCTACACCTTTATAGTATCCACCTTCAGCGGAAAACAGCTGATCTAATAAATACTTCAACGATTCCTTATTGACTATAATATTTTAAAGATCTGAAAATCAATAAATTTTGTTAAATTACTATTTAATTTTCATTATTTTATAATTTTACACTTCAGTTTTCAAAGCGAAAGTAATTTCGTGTGAAACTCGTAATAGGCGTATTCAATCCGGGCGAATGAAAAAATGTCGGGTGCATCTTTTCGGTATAAGACAAACGAGGCAGTGATCGCAAAGCTTTTTTAGTATGAAGATGTTTACAATATACTACTACTACTAGTGGAAACTGTAGAATAAGCAACATTCTTCATGAATTAAGAAGACGATTAATCATATGGGAACGAGAAACCTGCCTTATTATAGAACCTTTTATTATTGAATCATGCTATTTACCATTTCCATTGATTTTTGAGCTTTTTCGATTTCTATTTTAAATATAACATTTTAAACTGTCAGCAGCGTAGCGCCACAAAAGTTCAAGATAGCCCAATATTTACCACAGCCAAAATATTAAGCCACAGCTACAGAAACACAATGCGCGCAGTTTAGAGCATTTATGTAGACATTTAAGAGTATTTACAGCCACACCATTCTGTTCAGCCAGTAATGTTCATTTGCAATTTCTCTTTATACCTTTCATGGAAATGGTATATTAAGTTTGGTCCCATGTTTGTCAGTACCAGATGGATAAGTGTTAGACTCATCGACTGAGTCGATTTAGCCGTGCCCGTTTGTCTGTCCATCTGCTATTTGAGCTATTTGAATGAAACTTGGCAGTCGGGTGCCTTTTTATAATTTATTAGACATTGGTCGGAATACGCCAGAATGGCCGACGACACCGTATATAGGAGCCGATTGTTCTGATATTATATTTTGATCCATAACTCCCTCATTTAAGCAGCAAGAAGCATGCTGTTAGTTCTATATAAGTAGTGAAAATTATATAGGTCAAAGAAATAGAACATATAGCTCCCATACATCCGATTGTTCAGATATTCTATTTAGCACGAAAACCCCTCCATTTAAGCAGTTAAAGACTTGAAATTTCGCACAAATATTAATTATTAGTGGGACTATTATAGCAGTCAAAATCATTAATATCAAGTAAATATTACCTATGGCACCCATACAATTTTTCATTCGTGAAAGGTATGAAGCCTTCGACAGCCTCTCAAAATCATTAATATCAAGTAAATATTACCTATGGCACCCATACAATTTTTCATTCGTGAAAGGTATGAAGCCTTCGACAGCCTCTTTTTGGTTTTTTTTTTTTGATATTTAGTTAAATTATATTTTTTTAAGTTATTTTATCGCCAAGAGAAGAATCGAAATAAATTAATTTTACTCTGTTATGTGTCTTATCATAGCAATGCTAGTAACATTTCTAATAAATAAAATATTTTGTTATTATCTATGTATGTATGTATATCGCCATGTAATTATATTACATTCTAATTTTATGAATGCCGAATAAATAAATTATTCAATTTTCATTTAACTTCATTTTATTTCAACATTCAATTTTTTCTCATAATGGTTTTTAATTAACCTTTGTCAGTAAAAAGAAAAATCATATATTAAAATTAGTATTTATTGCAGAATAGAATATTAAATAAAATACGAATATTGTAAAAAAATTTAAAAATATTGTATTTATGTCTACAAAATTGCAAATAATATAATATAATTATTATTGATTTAAATGTTTAATCCAAAAAAGAGTTAACAAATATTTAATTTCAAATTAATTAAAATTACATACTTTACAGTTAATTACAAACACACACATTCAATATGACATTTTCCAGCTTTACTTATTTTTCACCATTAAATATTAATGATATCAATTTCAGTTGTATCTTGTGTAACGCATTGCAGTGAAAAAGTAGTAAATTAATAAATTAAGTATTATGACATACATATATTGCTGCACACAAAAGTTTACCTTTAAATAAATTCAAATAACCTTTCCACAAATATGGAATGGGTTGCAAATAGCTTAATTATAGCTTTTTATGCTTATAATTCAGTTATATTAGTATGCTAAAAGCATATACGTTTGTAATTAGCAAATAAATTTTTCCATTGCGGTTTTAGATTAGATATAACATTTTGGTATTTAATTGTTTTGTTTTTTTTACAATATTTTAATCGGTATGCCTCATGATTCAATTATAAAAGGTTGGGTATAGAATGTTAACTATATTATAATAAAATATATTTTGGAGAAATTGTCAAATATTGTAATTTTATGCAAAAAGTTTTACACCGGTAAATACTATGACGCTTATTAACGTCAATTTAATGTTATTTTAAGATTTTGAAAATAAATTCTAATTGCATAATGATCATCGAAAGCTTTTCTTAAATTACCTTTGTACTCTAGAAAAGTTTGTCGAGATGCATTTCTCAAAGCGCAGATTTGGAAATGTCTAAAAACAAACTGAAGGGCAGGTGCGGAAACTTAGGTATCTCGACAAAAACTTCCATTATACATGGATGCTATTGATCTGCAAAATACCACAAATAGGGTACGTACCATATGGCCGAAAGTCCCCAAAAAAGTGGACATTCGACCATATGGTCGAAAGTCATTGTATGCTAGTGACTTTCGACCATATTTTCAATTTTCTAAAGTGGACATTCGGCCATATGGCATACTGGCACACAGTGACTTTCGACCATATTTTCAATTTAATATTATTTCATATTGTTTCATTTCATTATGTTAACCACAATACTTTTCCCTTTTACAAAATGCAAAGGAGTTCTGCGCGGAAATACTGTTGATGGCGTAACCGGAGTTTGTCCGGCCAGGGTTATTTTTTGAAGCGCGGCCGAAGGCCTCTCACGCAGAAAGGAGTTCTGCGCGGAAATACTGTGTGCCCTGTTCTTATTGTTGAATTTTATTAAATGCATACTTAACAATTATTTTGTAACAGGACAAGCTTAAATTTAAGCAATTGTTATTTTGGTAGAATAGTTTGCCCTTTTACGAAATGCATACTTAACATATGGCCGAAAGTCCCAAAAAAAGTGTGTGCCAGTGACTTTAGACCACATTCTCAATTTAATAAAGTGGACATTCGACCATATGGCCGAAAGTCCCATGGTCGAGCGACACCCCGTCTTATTTTTATAGACAAAGTCAGACAATTCAGCCCTCATGGTAATGCCTCTGCGAACATGAACGAAACATTAATATGTAGTGCCCGACTTCATCAACGAACTATCCGCCACTCGACTTGATTGTCACCTGATAAAAGAACGAATAACAAAATTATTCACGTTGTGGCCGACGCTTGGAAAGAGTAGTAGCAGCTATGTGCGTTGTTGTTGTGAAAGCAGCATAAATATGCTGAAGCGACTGTCCTTGGCCGGATAAAAATCCGGGTCGTTCCGTTATCGTAGACTCGACTTTCGTGGGAACGGCCGGCTGCTACCGCTACGTCGAAAGTGCTAATATGCCGAAAAGTGTCAATATGTTGCAGCAGAGAAAAATATAGCATTCAAAGCGACCCTGCCACCATTTAATACTCGCCCAACAATTGAACAACACAGCGAGAAGAAGATGGAAAAGATGCGCGTTTTCAGAAGAATCGACAACAGGCAGAGATACCCAAAAATTCTATAAAATTTTTTTGGAGGAAAGTAAGTGGTTTCAGGCCGCGGAATAACTGTATAAAAGAAGCCTTGTATGTACTAACTGATCAGTGTGGCTGCAAGCATGATAAGTCCATTTACCAGATATATATGATAAGTAAAATCTTCTGACTTTATTAAGATCAGGCTTGATATCAAGCGAAGTAAAGGTCTTGCCAACAAGTGCTTCTTTGGCATCGGTGGGTAATGGAAAAGCAGATCCCTTTCCTGACGAACAAACATCTCGCTATAGAAATCCCTTGACACCCGTCATTTCAAGCTCAAGAAAATTGCAAATGCTGACCACCGGTGAAAAGACTTTACGCAAGGATTATGACGAGGGGTATCAAAGATGATGGAATGCTAAACTGTATGAGCTAATATTTAATATAACACATAAAAATCCAAGGGTTTCAATGGCTTGAAGATGTCGTTCGTATGAAGGGCGAAGTTCCGGCTTCTACGGGGGGGTAAAGGAAGGGCCAATTGCAGTAGGATATGTCTTTATTTTATATGAATAATTGGCATTACCTCGCATATATAAAGAATTTTATATAAAGTTAAACATTTTTATACTGCCAGAAGTATATGTATGTACATATGTTCTGGTAAGAAACAATTTCACCAAATTGTATTCCTTTATTTAATTACATTATCGATATAAATCAAAATTTTGTTGGTTTTAAAAATCCGAAATGGCGTAGCAACTTAATATGGCGGATATTTAATTTAGAAGAATTAAATCGTTTGTGTCAAGCAAATTGTTTAGGAGTTCCTCTTAATATCGAATATTGAACAAACTTGGGAACTTTGGTTATACTTTTTTTGTGTATGTATTTAGTTTATATATAAATGATAAAAAAATATATCAATAGATATTTTGCCATATTTTTTTACCAGTATTTGAATCTACTTTATGCTCGCAACAAAGGACACTCAAATTCGATTGTACACATTAAATTTGGCAAACTTTGTATCTACAAATCGATGTGTATATCCTTATTCAGCCAACATATACTTATTTATGCTGTCTTCTAGAACCGCATATCCATGAATACACATGTGGCTTAATGCACTTTCAGTGAATTGCTATTCACAACATTTTTAAAATAAATTTTTTCTTAGATCAACAACACAAAGATGAGTAACTGCAAAGTTGCAAAAAAGCAAACAGCACATCTTTTTGCACTAAGAGTCATCTGTTATTGAGCAAATAAAAACGAAAAATGCCCGATTTTTGCATATAAGGCCACTTTACTCAAAGCTACATACACAAAGCTATGATACTGTTTGGCCTTTCAGAGCATTTCCTATTATATGCGCGGCACACAAACATTACTGAAACATGAAAAAAACTAACAAAAATATATAAACAAATATTGGTCAGCAAAGCATGCCACGTACCATGGAGAAAGGTAGACATACAACAAAAAGAAGAAGTGTTGAGGGATATGCAGCTTTCGGAAAGTTGGTGAGAAAAGGTAAAAAAGTAAAAGTGAGCATTGGAGCCAACGAAATGACCACAGGAACTACAATACCTACAATGGTAACGGCGGATAACGTAAGAGTCGCTGGCGTATACGTAACTGACACTGCTGCACTGCAGCGCATAATTTTTTTTGATGGTGTGTTATGATTGCAAGTGACCATTGCTGCATATGCAAATGCATTCAACGACAAAGTTACAGGCCGAAAAACGGTGCACTTGTCCATAGCAGTGGTTTAATAAATATCTTGATCGGATAATTTTGCTGGCCAAATACAAACAATTATGTTAAACTCGCAATAAAATATTTACCTAAAAAGCCAATATACAAAAAAAAAAACAAATAAGAAAATAAAGGAAGTTTCAAGGAAGGTTTATGCGCTCCGAGGACGATTGCCATGACTTTCTATATTTATTGGAAACGATTACCTTTCATTTTATCTCATGAACATGACATGAATTCATGAAAACTTGTTTTAATTAACAAAGTAGATTAACTTTAAACCCTACAGGGAGTCACCAATAACAATTAATATTTTTGCGAAATTTCTAGTCTTTAGCTGATTAAATAAAGGAGTTATGGCATAAAATGCAATATCTGAACTATCGGTTGTATGAGAGCTATATGTTCTGTTTATCCGATCTTGTTGACCTTCACTGTTTAAATATTTTTAATAATAACTATTATTTATGCAATATTTCATATGCTGAGATCGCTGCGACCACTGTTGGTGGATCTGCTGAGAATATAGCTTATTATGTAGCTACGAAGGTGACACCTGCTGTTGCTGATACTCTATTACCTCTCTCAGATGACAATAATACACAGTGGTCGACTGCCGTGAAGAAAAGAAATAAAAAACAAGCTAGAATTGTCGGTACAAATACTAGCAAAGTACTAGAAGTGGCTATCCAACATAAGTGGTTACATTTAGCATCTTTTTCGTCAGCGGTCTCGGAGGATAATATTAAGGATTATGTTGCAAATGAGACGGGGTTAGATAAAAATGAACTTATATGCTATAAACTCGTCAAAAAAGATGTACCTACTTCTACTCTAAAACGCGTGAATTTTAAACTTGGAGTTCCACAGGCGGCTACTAATGTGACAGTTAGACCATTTCGTTTTTTTCAAAAAGGTCAGAAAGAACTGCTTCGAACCTAGTTGAGTCATCTTGTCTTCCTGGTCGCTTGAAGGTAAATTTTTTTAAAATATTTCTGGAATGCGTACTAAGGCTGCCACTGTACATTCCTTTTGCGAACAAATGGAATATGACGTCTACGTAATTGTTGAGACATGGCTAAATTCGACCTTCTTCGATGCTGAGTTTTTTGATCTAAATATATTCAATGTCTTTCGTAAAGACAGGGACCCTGTGAAAACTGGTTGTTTAAGAGGTGGTGGTGTCATCATTGCTGTCAAGCGTAAACTAAGTGCTTTTATGGTAACACTAACCAATAATGACTCTTTGTTGGATAAACTTTGCGTCTGCATTCGTGGCAGTACATCTAATGAATCTCTATTTTTACTTAACTCTTGTATACCTCCTGGTAGCTCATATGAGGTATACAAGGCACATGCTGACAATATTTCATCTTTGGTTCTTGACAAGGTGCATGATAACCACCTATTGGTGCTTGGAGACTTCAACTTGTCCAATATTAATTGGGTTAGTAGAGATTCAAATCCTAGCCTCTTAGCTCATAATGTGATTGCCAACCACGAATTATATTTTATAGATAATATACTAAGTCTTAACTTAATGCAAATTAACCGATTTTGTAATAAATTGAATCGAATATTAGATCTCATATTTATTACTGATAACTTAAACTCTCTTATTTGTGAATGTATAAACCCAATTACACGTACGGACAGGCATCATATTCCCTTAAATTTAAGGTTAGACTTTTATTCTTTTTCTACTATAGCTACTGATACTGGCTTAGCTTTTAACTATGCACTATGTGATTTTCATAGTTTGAATGAATTATTATCTCTTAATAACTGGGATGGTTTATTTTCCAACCTTGACAAACAAAGCTGTTTTTCTAAATTTAAGTCTATATTGTATGAACTGTGTTTGAAAAATGTACCGATTAAGAAAAAAAGGCGTATAAATTACCATGGTATTCAAAAGATTTGACAAAACTTAAAAATTTTAAAAACAAATTTTTTTAAAAATTTAAATCTTCTAAAAATCAATACTACTATATTAAGTATCAACATTTTCTAAAGGAGTTCAAATCATTAAACAAAACACTTTATAGAAACTATATCCGTAATACTGAATCGAATATTATAACGAACCCTAAGAGATTCTGGGACTATGTTAAATCAAAAAAAGGTTGCTCCAGCTTGCCATCTAGACTTTTCTTGGATGACAAAGTTGCACAAACCTCTAGTGATGCTGTAAACTTATTTGCTGAATTTTTTAACTCAAACTCAAGATGACGGCATATCTGCAGACTTATCTGCTAGTATACCAATGTCTCTTAACTTTGGATCCTTAAGTCTTACATCAGAAGACATAACTAATGGTATACTTAAACTTAAACCGTCTACACTTGTTGATATTGATGATCTTTCTGCAATTCTTATTAAAAATTGTCCAGCTCTTGTTCATCCGTTGAAGTTTATTTTTAATAAATCGCTATCGCTTGGAACTTTTATTGATGATTTCAAGCTTACATCAATAACGCCTGTTTTTAAAAATGGCAATAAAAATGATGTTAGAAATTACAGGCCTATTTCTAAACTTTCTACTATCTCAAAAATTTTTGCAGTTAAATCAATAATATCCCCATATCAGCATGGGTTTGTGACTGGTAGATCTACTGTATCTAATCTCGCTGTTCTTAGTGAATACTGTTTTGACGCCTTCCTGTCAGGTTTTCAAGTTGATTGCATATTTACGGAATTCTCAAAAGAGTATCAAATAAAGTTCTAATACGCAAGTTAGCTTGTTTTCGCTTTCATTCAGTTTTCTTACGTTGGCTGGACTCATATCTGCGGAATAGATGCTGCGTTGTTTCTATTGATGGTGTGACGTCCATTATCTTTATTAACGATATTACTAGTTGCTTTTCCTTTGCTAAATTTTTGCTGTATGCAGATGATCTAAAAATGTTGTCCGCAATAAAGAACTCAGCTGATGCACTCAGCCTCCAAGCTGATATTAATAATCTTACCTCTGGTGTTTGAAATCGCGACTCTCTTTGAACCTTTATAAGTGTTCACAGATAACCTATTCTAAGATTTTTAATGTCCTGCCTACCAATTACTCGTTATCGTCTTACGTCCTGAAGCGTGTGACTGAGATAAAGGACCTTGGAGTAGTGTTTGATGAACGATTTATTTTCAATAAGCATATTAATCATATAATATCAAAGGCGTACTCTGTGTAAGGCTTCGTGAGACGCAATACCTTGAATTTCTCAGATCCATACACCTTGAAATTGTTGTATACTTCTTTTGTTCGGTCGCACCTTGAGTATGCAGTCTTCTTCTGGAGGCCATATAACCAGCTTGCCTTAAATAGGGTCGAGCGTGTTCAAAAAATATTTCTTAAATTTGCCCTTCGATCTTTGAACTTTGTTGATCCGATACCATCATATCATTCTCGCCTCATGCTATTAAATCTTAAATCTTTAGAAAGTCGCAGATCTATACTGAGCCTATCCTTCACCTACAATATTATTAAAGGTGTTGTTGATTGCCTAGAACACTATATGCCATCAATGCCCCGATTTCGCGTGCCTTAAATAGGGTCGAGCGTGTTCAAAAAATATTTCTTAAATTTGCCCTTCGATCTTTGAACTTTGTTGATCCGATACCATCATATCATTCTCGCCTCATGCTATTAAATCTTAAATCTTTAGAAAGTCGCAGATCTATACTGAGCCTATCCTTCACCTACAATATTATTAAAGGTGTTGTTGATTGCCTAGAACACTATATGCCATCAATGCCCCGATTTCGCGTGCCACTCGACAATTTAATAGTATAAGTAATGCTGTTACGATCGACTTTTCAGTTCCAAGATCGGTTTTTTTGAATCTCTTGAACTCCATTTTTTAGTTTATAAATTATTTTTAATAGTTCTAAGCAAACTTTATAATCGTTATAGTCTGTAATGTTTTGTTAAACTAAAGACTAAGTTAATAAATAAATAAATAAAAAAATTTAACTTTTAGTGTATATCTAACAATAACGGATATTTGTGCAAAATTTCAGGTCGTTTGCTGATTAATGAAGAAGTTACGGCCCAAATTGCAATATCTGAACTATCGATTGTATGGCAGCTATATGTTATATTTATCCGATCCTAATAATTTTCACTGCTAAATGATTTCTAATAATAACTATTATTTTTGCTAAATTTCATAATTTTAGCTGCTTAAATGGAGGGGTTTTCGTGCTAAATGAAATATCTGAACAAAAGGTTGTGTGGGAGTTATATGTTATATTTCTATGATCTATATCATTTTCACTGCTTATATAGCTAATAATAGCGGAGCTCCTTGCAAAATTTCAAACCTCTAGCTGCTTAAATGAGGGAGTTATGGAGCAAAATATAATATCTGAACAATCGGCTCCTTTATACGGTATTGTCGTCCACTGTGGCCGATTCCGACAAATGTCTAATAAATTATAAAAAGGCACCTGACTGCCAAGTTTCATTCAAATAGCTGAGGGTTTAGTTCGCGTACAAACCGACGGACAGACAGCCGGATATGGCTAAATCGACTCAGCTCATCAGCCTGATCATTTCGATATACTTTTTGATGGATTTAACTCTTATCCAACTCGTACAAACATCGGACCAAACTTAATATACCATTTCCTTGAAAGATATAAACATTTTATTTTAACTCTTGCAGCATCGGGTTCGAAATTTCACACAAACATACATTCAGAGCTATGTACGGGTATATTCATAGTAATTTTTAAGGACTTAACATATGTATGTATGTTAGAAAACTATATATAAATATGTATAAATGTAGTTTTAGTACAAAATGCTTGGCTTTCATTTTAATTAGACTTTTAAACAAAATCAAAAAAAGAAGAAAAATTCTGAACCCTTAATCTCATTTTAATATAATCTCTTTTTGAAAGGCAGAAATTTGCAAACACAAAATTACAGTAAGCGATTTTTCTTCCAACTGTTATGAGGCGTTGACCTATTGTTCGAATTGACAAGAACTATGACTACAAGGGGATTTATAAGTGCGCACAATTTTTAATTCCTTTAAGATGTCGCGACTAAAAATGTATTTAATATGGAATATTAAAACCAAAAGCTTAGAAGTAAACGTCCTTCACAATTCGATTGTTTAAGTGTTTTATTTTATAATATGAGAGTGGTTTTTTTGAATATGTCCGACGTAGCTCAATAAGTGATGGAAGAGTGTTTAGTGTTTTGGAAAAAAGTGCGGATTCTTGCTTCGAAAAGTTTATTTACCCTCAGATGAACCGGTACTATTATCGCTTTTTGATGAAAACCTGCCGATTGAAAAAAAGCAATGGCTGAAAAGTCACGAGAACTTTTAAAATGCGAGGAAAAGTTGCGTTAACGAAATATTCAAATTAACGAAATAGTTGTTAAAAAGAAACCGGAAGTTGAAAACAAACCTACCAAGCGGTTTGATCACAGTCAAATCCTTGTTTTTTTTTTAAGATTCAATATATATATTTTGTTTCTAGAGATTGTTCCAGTAAATGGTCTCGAAATTAATTTTTCAACAAATCGACAAATAATATTTTGTCGTTTAATGTTTTAGGATGATGCTGAAGTTTCGGAAATTTATTTTGAAAATCATGCAAATAATTTGTTTAAATTAATTGACTACCTCTTTCAGGTTGTTCAAAACTACATAAAACGGTACACACTGCATATGGGCGCTACCTATGAGTCAAGTTAGATTATAAAAACGATGTCTAAATATTCAACTTCGATGTCGAACGTGTTAAAATTTTTAAATTAAATTTCTTGAGCATCGGTTTTTTTCATTAAAATGAACAGTTTGCATTAAAAATTTTAATTTAGGAAAATAAGAAGCAGGTGAATATGTATGCTAGAGTAGTTCGTTGCAGACTCCATTGACGAAATATTGTACACGTATTGTAAACCAAACAAGAACTCTTAATTTTAAGATATTTTAAACTGGAGAAATCGCTCTACAACTTCCGCCCATAGTCAAATGAATATCATATAATGTCGCTATGCAATTAATAATTATTAAATTATAATTTAAGCAAACACAATAATTTTTACGGGTTAATTACACTGTCCAACAGCATTTTTTGAACAGAATAGCGACCCTATAATTCTGAAAGTGTATGTTGAGTAGATCATTTTTGTAGAACAAACTTATGGTCCAGCACGTCTGAGTTTTTTTTTACAGTGGGTCAAAGTTTTCATTTTTTGGTCGATGGGAGCACTATACTATATGAAAAAAATTTTGTAAGTTAATGTCTGAGAGAATTCTTATGGTCAGAGTTGTATTGTGGAATTGTATGAGGATTATTTTTGTGAAAGATCTTAACCCTGTAACTGGTCTCTTTATGGGTCAATTTGACCCTTTTTTTCGAGAAAATCAAAAAATATCCTGGACCTATTCGAACATATAAAAACGAACACTGAGCACATAATGAAATGGGCATACGAAAAATTACAGAAAAAACTGGAAAAACTAACGGAGCTATATGGAGTAAAAGACAAGTCACAAGGTCATGACTTTGACACCAGACTAGTGAATCTTGCAAATATATCCATCAACGAGGAAAAAACCAAATTATTGGAGAAAGGACTTAAACACAATATAAAGGGCAATAACAGGATAAGGATAGCAGAACAAGCTATTATAAATACGGAAGTAGGGATATCTTTGCTGCCAAGTGAGGACCAAGATCACGCAAGGCACACATGCAGAGATATTATAGAAAACCAAATTAAAATAAATGAAAATGGAAGATATAACCACGAAAGTAAGATTATGAAGAGTTTAAAACAGAAATTTAGGAAGAACAACATACTAACGACAAAGGCGGAAAAAGGCAATACAACGGTACTCATGAAAAGAGAGGAATATATACAAAAAACTAAAACACTGATAGGGGAAATGAAGTGCAGATAAATTAGAGAAGACCCCACGGACAGGTACCACATAGAGACAAAGAAGGCCATAAAAGAAGCGAGCAATATTATAACTCCCCACACAGCAAGGTACGTGGATGGCATTATCTGCGTGATCACCAAGGACAATGACGAGCAGACACTGGAATACCTGAACAAACAACCTGGATGTATTATGTTTACGATGGAAATGGAAAAGAAGGGAACAATAAATTACCTGGATCTGACGATTAAGATAGACAAAATTTCCAAAAAACTTGACTACGAAATTTACAGAAAACCGACAGCTACAGACACTATAATACATAACACAACAAATCATCCTCAAGAACACAAATATGCCGCTATAAGACAACTAACAAACAGACTTGAACGAATACCTCTATCGCGAGAGGCATACGGAAACGAACTAAACACAATATACAAATACGCAACAAACAACGGATATTAAAAGAAGCTCGTGGATAAATTCAGAAAAATGTATGCAATTCAAAAAAGAAGCGACAGAGATATAGACGAAAAAACTTGGACAGTAATGACTTATACAGGAAAAATTACATACAAACTTGCAAATTTTTTCAGAAAGTATAATATCCACACGGCGTTCAAAACTGGAAACAACATGGAAAGGATACTTAAAAGCAGCACGAATGAAGAAGACCTATTGAACAGACCTGTAAGTGTCAATAAAGCTATATATGACACAGGACGTAAAGTAAGAACAAGATTCCTTGAACACATAAGGGACTACAACAAATGGATACGAAAACCCACGGGAATACCTGTGTAGGGTTTGTGGGTGCAGGGACCTCTCATTGTTAAAGCAGGTTTGAGTATTCTCTTAGCCCTCCAGCCGCATTTGTCCGAGCATTAAAATGCACGATGATTCTCATCAATAAAACTCGCGTATTGAATCTTAGGATAAGAATGCTTTATTATGGCTCAACGCCGTCTTTTATATGCTTACAATCTAAATGCTTCTTTCTATGGGCAACCAATCAAATCATTGATTGCTATCCATTTCCCCTATTTGTATATTTCTTACATCTAATTGCTTACTTGCTATATCTACTATATCATAAGTGTCGTGTGCACTGACCCACATCTGCTCGGTAACCTGATCTTCATTTCTAATAGCAAACATCGAGTGTACCTCATGTGGTGCCGTACGATGAACCGTCGTGTGTGCGGTCACATGTGATTTGCATGTGTCATCACTGCTTGTGATTATGCCACACACGATGACCATTGCAAACGCGCCGACTCAGCAATATGCAGCGCATGTGCTGAAGTGGTTGGGCACACTACACCTGAATATAATTTTGCAAACCATTTGGTAAACGCAAAATGTTCACCCGCAAACATAAATAAACCCGTTAAGATACTGCACGTACAACAAAAGGGACGGCGCCTAAATGTTCTTGAAAACATCGAAATATAATAAAACATTTGATGGGAGGATAATAAACGAACAAATAAACAGCAACTCTGAGGTTTGTTTACAAAAAAACAATAACAAAGACATAGGTAAAATGACAGATACCAACATACAAAACCAACCTGCAATACGTAAACGGACTAAAATTACTGAATATCTACCTGTTCTTACGCAAAGGCAGATTCGAGATAAAATATACCCTTTTGGACTATAACCTCACGAGACTTTAGGTACCTATACTCAGGACACTTAACATTTGTTAACATTTGCGATTATACACCAATACCTGATTGACCAAAAAAAACGAAATAAATACGGGACAACAGACATAAACTGAACAAAACGAGAATTGACACTGAAGACGGCACAACGCCGAAACCGGTTTGTCTCCAAACCAAACTTGACAAGGGATGACGGAAAATCGTTCCAACAAATATCAATATCTTCATATGGTTTACCACAGTGTAAGCTAAATTGGTAGTCTATATAAGGATTTTTGTGCAACAGATCGATGACCAGCATAAGTTTACTCTAGAATTCGCGCTGCAAAGAGCTTTATAAACATACTCGTATTTGCTCTAAACAATAGAAATAAAATTTAAAATATGACATTGGAGAAAATATATTTTAAGCAACGATAGATGAAATAGTAATAAAATTTAACTAGCTTCTACCTGATTGCTTTGCGCCGCATCATGATTTATTTTTAATTAAACTAAAAAAGTTCTGAATATAACATTGGAAAATTTTTTCATTAACCAACAAAAAAGCTTTAAATTGTCGTCCTCACACAGATTATATTCTTTTAAGGATTCAGGTAAATTGTTGTTATATAAAGTTAATAACGTGAGTTAAAAATGTCTCTCTTGCTAATATAACATTAGCTAGGTTTGCCAAATTTTGTAAGGTTAAAATAATTTTTCCAGATACGACGGCGATTGTAGAGGTCAGTGACTGTTTTAAAATTAAAATATATTTTTTTTGCTAACAACATTTTTCCATTTTTTTCCTTCCAAATAATAGCTTTTCTCAAAACGCTGTACATGGTGATCTACCCGCTCAGTTGAGATGCCTACAGCCTCAACCACCACACGCACTTTTATTCTCCGATCATCCAATATTATTCGATGGATTTGATCGACGATTTCTGGTGTAAAGACCTCTTTTGTTGATACGAAACTTAGTAAACCACTTCTTAACCATTGAAATTGATGCTGCAGTATTGCCATAGTATTTATCAAGCCTTCCCTTGGTTTTGATGATGGTTTTTTTACCCAAAAATTATTGCTTAATCAGCTCACGATATTCCCTTTTTTCCAGTTTTGTTAAAAGTCAAGAGGTTTTTTGCTGATAATGAATCAAGTAGAAAATCAATGACTCTTCTTCTTCATCTTTTATGACACTACAACCGTTTGTCGGCCAGTTCCCTCAATCCGCCCTTAATTACTCAGCTTGCCCAAAATTTGTCAGTGGTATATTAATAGATGGAAGTTAAGGCCTGCAGTGATGAATTTAAAGTTTCTGCGCGGGAAATTCAAAAAGTCACTGCATTATCAAATTGTCACTCGTATCTAGAAAATTTCATTTTATATTTATAAACTTTGCCAAAATATTTGAGAAATGAAAAGAAAGTTGTTTATATAAATGCTAAAATTAAAATCTCTTGACATTCTCATTTGCTTTTTTGGCTTACCACGCTGACTATTCACTCGCTCTGATTTGTCGCATTGTTGACATACGGTATGCATCACTGCGTCATTTACCAACCTGAAAAGTTCAATACACTCCACTTTAATAAATTTAAAGGTCATCGTGAGTATATGTACATACAATTAGTTTATCAACACTCGGCCTATTTGCAATTGATTGTTTTGCGACACCAGTCGACTGGAATATGCGCTGTCTGTTTGTATTTCAGTGCAATCAATAAAAGGTTTTCAATATTCACACCGGCAATGCAGCGGGGATTTGGCTGTAGCTCAGCGTAACTGCCAAGTTGTTTGAACTCCCTTGAGACAAATTTTAATACTCCACAAATGCGCGTGCAATCAAGTTTATATTCATACGCCCGTAATCGAGCGGTTAGGAAAATGTAGACTTGAGTGTGAGTTTGCGCTTACTTTGAAGACAACGAATTTGCTATGAAGCATTTCCTCATACATATAAAAACGGATTTGATTTAAAAGGTTAGTTAGATAGGTTAATAATCTTATAATAAAATATAAAAAAGAAAGTCTTTAAAATCAAGAAAGCGCCTTCACTTTGGTTGCCGGTATAAATAACACATTTAAACATATTTACTTTATGCTTTGAAGCCTATATTCTGATATATTATGATTCTTTTATTAGTTATAGCTCTCTAGTTACAAAGCTTTCAGGTAAATATGTCATACATTCTCTACTGCATCGGAGAAATTTTGGTTTTTTTTTTTTTTTGAAAATCTCAACACTTTTTCCCCTTGAATTTGTTACTGGTGGAAAAATGAAAGCACCGGCCCTGCTAACTATTTATCTGCCTTGTAGCCATTTTAAAGTGCACTACTTAATTGCAATAAGCTAATTATTCTAACGAGGTTTTGGCAATATGTAACTTTCACATCTTCATTTAAAAAATGCTAAGGGTACACCAAACCATAGTGCCTGAGCGCAGCAATAGCCTGAACGAATCTTGCAACTTAAATAATTCGTTTAAGAAAAGCAGAGAAGTAAATTATTTTTAATTGTACGAGTACTTGGAAAAATACACACTTTGTTGGTACTAACTGTCTGATTTCATTTTTAAATACAAGTCTCAAAATATAAGTCTCAAAATAAAAATATTTAAAGACGTAAAAATATTTTTTTCGCTAGTAGTTATTTATTATGAACAACTTTGGTAATTATTTTGAAAGTAAATGAGTAATAGTTACATATTACTCGAAAATTGTGTACCTTACTATAATAATTATTGATAGACTTTTATTTTTTTTCTTATAATAGTTATGTATCTGCCTAAAAGGCATCGGCTTTATTTAAATTGGAAGAATTTCTTTGGACTCAGACCAAAACTTGAAAATAAAAATCACGTACATATGTACATATCTCTACTTCTTTTTAAAGTTTGTGTCATTGAAAATTCAATATAACTTCAACAAACATCCTGCTTTGATTGCACGCTTCGCTTTATTTACTGCGCAAACTCTTTCATTGTTCAATTCAGTTAATTCAAAAACTACCAGCAAACTTCACAAATCATCCATTAAAGGGGGCAAATGCTTCCATTTTTATTTACTTAATTTACTCGCTTGCACTCCAAACTTATCTCTTTTATTTTGATGTCCTTTAACTTGATTGCGGAAGCGGAAATTACCACATGTGACCTCATTTATCGCTAGGTGACGGAAATGGCAAGTAAAACCAACCGTATTCACTCAAACGAGTCCCTTAATATTTTAGACATGCACACTAAAAAATATATTCGGAATATATTTATGTCACCATTTTAATACTCCACCCCCTAGGACGGTTCGTTATAGGAAAACAATAAAGGTCACTTTTTTATTTTGAAATCAATATATGTATATTTAGACGTCACTCAAAGCACTCAAAGTTTTTTGACTATCCTAATGTACAAGTAATGAGCTTCAAGTGCTTCGTTTCCTGTATGTGAAGTATCTACTGAAAGTTTTCCCTGGACTTTATAATGACTGCAGGACAAAGAGAATATTTCTTTTTTGGTCGGCGAAGGTATTTTTTCTTAAGCGAGTAGGTGCATTTACTGATTTCGGAAATTTAAATGATTTAGGTTCCACGATTTAGTAGGCAAGAGCAGATGTATTTAAGAACTTCGGTTTTTTTGATTGCGAGAATGAATGATATATCAGGAAATTCTTATTCTGCTTTTCGGGTTTGCAGTTAATTCATTTCAACATTGCTCTGTTGACATTGCAAACTTCTTGGGTTAAATTGAAAGCTTCATTTCTTAATCGACTAAAAAACGTTGGTTTTATGTAACACAAAGTGGAAGGCTCAGCGGTAGCAAGTTATAATTTGATGTAGATGTTAAATTTTAAAATAATTGTATGCTTCGAAACATGTATAAGTATACCCTATTTAATACTTATTATGCCACCTACTATTGCAATTTGTTTTTAAATTTTAATACAGGGATTTCACTAACAAAATCCATACAAACTCAAGACAAGGTATTCGGGTTTTATATCATTTCCAAATCATAAATTTCTACAATCTTAAGAGGAGCTTGACTACGTAACTATTTTTTGTCTTCAAACATAGACATTTTTGTACAACATAGCATTTATACATGGTGGAGTTATATACAAGTGATATCAGTAAACCGAATAGCTGTATATTTTGACATTTCTCTGGCTTATTTCCAGTGTCACCTACACTCATACCCTCATTTACATGGGCACTAGCATCAGAAATGTCCCTCGGATAAGTCTGTGGAAAGGCATAAACCTTTTTAATTGATTTGATGATTAATACCTTTTTTTAGGGTCTTACTATTAACTCCATCAAAACAACATTGATACCGTTTATACGGAAATGCTACTAGAAATTGAAGTTCTCAAACTTCTTAATTTCTTGTATAAACGAAATTCATATGACGATCGATGAACAAAGAGTCAAATAAAAACAAAAACTTAAATAAAAAACTCATTTTGGAGCGCCGATCAACTTTTTTTTTAAATTATAGTACAAGTTTTGAATGATAAGCTCTAAGTGTGCAATTATAAGCCGAAAAGGATTCTGTATGACAAATTTTAACCAGAATATAAGCTGGCAGATGTAAAGAAGAAAGTATGGTCTAATAATGGTAATATTTTCGCGCCCAATTTTAGTTTTTTTTCTATTTTTACACTAAACAACTAATCTAAAAATCTGCTGTTGCCGTATACAATTTTAACTTTAAAATGACAAGGAGGGAAAATAATGGATTACAGGCAGGGTAAGGATCTATGTTAGTCAAGCCAAGTATAAGTCCTTTATAACCGGGCCTTAACGAAAATAAAATTTCAAGTTTTAAAAATAAATGGGTAAAATTTTTGAATAGCGGCAATATTCCCTAGTTTGCAAAAAATGTATAACGTTATTTTCTCAATGCTCGCCTTAAGTTAAATCGATTGAGAGTAGGTTGGTAGGTAGGTGTGGCTGCCAATAATATTCAGCGACGCACTTGGGCCATTAGTTAGAGGCCCGTTGTGATACCACCATCTGAACGTTCACAGAACCCCGAGCTATTGACCCAGGACTCCTGGATAAAGACGATGTCCACGTCGTCGCCAAGTAGGCAACTCAGGAGAGCAGCAGATGCGTGAAAGGTGGCTCGGACAGAGTAGGGGCGAAACTGCTCCGCAAATAGAGATGGAAGAAGCTATGAGTTTTGACGGGGCTGATTACGGGACACAATCCATTCCAGCCACACATGATCACCATTGGTATCATCGACGATAAACTGTGCATATCCTGTCTGGAGGATAAGATAATACCAATAATTTTCTCTGTGATGGTCCGGCGTTCTCAAGACTGAGATAGCGTATATTTGGATCAGATGTAACGATAATGGATATGTGACATTCTCTCTCCGCTACTGAGATTCGTCATATAGCCAGATTATTACACCGAGGATCAATTTTTCTTCATATCATATCTCTTTCTGCCTCTTTTATCTCCCATTCTACCTCTTCATGCCTAAATTACAATGGACAAACTTGCTTGAGTGCATGAACAACTTTCCGGCTTACCGCCACTGCGTTAGCCCTTATAGTATCCGTCAAACATTTTAAAATGTATTCATCTCTGAAAAAAAGAGTATATCGGTATTTATAACTTTTTGAAAAAGTTCTTACAGTATATATATGAAGTTTTCATTACATTTTAGTCAAATTACAATTTAAAGACAATTTTGTCCCATTTATCAAAAATGTTCTTTTAAACTTTCCGCTCATAAAAGTGTTTGAGCTTGGAAATTAGACTATATGTAAAAAAAACTCAAAATTTTTACAATTAAAATGAAAACAATCGCCAAGTCGAAATGGTTGTTCAGTTTAATATGAAACAATGTTGCCAACCTTTGGGTTTTTTGGTGTACTGAGCCAAATTTTGAATTTTTCACAGTTAGCAGTTTGAAGATTATTCAATTTTTTCCATACAAAACATGCTCTCGATTTTTTTATATCTATATGAAAGAAATAGCCGAAAACGGTCAGAAAAAATTAAGGGTTATTTTAGCCTCTTAAAACTTTAGCATTGTTTTGTTTAAGGTGAATGGAGTATAAAACGGCATATCAAAATTGTTGATTTTAAATTGCAACTTTTATTATTTTGCTGAACTGAAATAAAAATAACAAAAGCAGCTACTTGAATATTTGAATTACAAAGATTCGTTGTTTTTGTTGTTTGTCAAAGCGTATTAAGTCTCATAAATTATGTACTTAAGCAAAATAATCGTATATGAATAAATCCTTGAAATCCACGAGTGCTTCACCATTACAATAATGCTTTATAATTTTAATCCAACATTTTTCATTTACTTATTCCCCATCTGCTCACAGAACACATGTGGCTTCACACCTTCCACTCTAGAGGTTTAGCTTACTAACATGTAGATAATACACATACATACATTAATACGGTTTACTTTATTTAGAATTTTTGTTTTTCTCACGATTTACTGGCAGCTGGTTTAGTTCCCAGAAATATTTTTTCCACCACCTTTATATCATGTATTTACCCTTTCTCCATTTTTTTTCACTTTGTGTTTTTTTACATTTGTTTTGTACATATTTTTTATTCTACCTTTACTAGAAGTGACAGGCGCTTGTGCAAGAAATCTTTGTTCAACATTGGGCGCATCCTTGTATCTATCCGCTCCATTTACACATTCGTCATAATGTTGGTGGCTAGCATTTTAAATTAATGTCAAGTGACAACGACTTATAGCTGTCAAGTTGCCACACGGAAGCTTGTGAGACGACGGCCAAACACCGTTGGTCGAGTTTGCTAGAGAAGAAGCCGGATACGTGGTAAAGTGGATAAAAGCTCACAAACTTCTCGGCAGGATATTATGGACTGAGAAGTCCGATTAGATTTAAATATGATTTATGTATACATATGTATATGTATTTCTATATGAATATTATAAAATATTTGTTAGTATATCTACACTTATGTATGAAGGGACACAGTAGCATTTCCGTGATTTAAATTCTTAAAATGTGTAGTTCAAAAGAGTTGTCTAAGAGGGTCTCTGATTGCGAATCCTGACTAAAAATTAAAACAAAAAGATCTTTTTCTACACCCTTTCATCGTATCGTAATTCATGGCTAATCATTGTTCAACATGGATGATTTTTAATTTGTTATCAAAAAAATATATTCTACTTTAACACGTTATATTCGTAGAGTTCTACAAATATCAAAATTCAGCAAGTGTACTCGCTAGAAATAAAACATGAGGTATTTTTTTTTTACTTTGATATTTTCCTACAGTGTATCGCGTCAAGCAGAAGTAAAATCAACTGCACTGCTTGCCATATAAAGAATAAGAAATTGCAATAAGAGATAATAATACAATGACCAGAAAAAAGCAATCAAAGCGCCATGGAAAAAAGGCAAAGCCAAGTAAAATAGTGAAGGATAAGCATTGTGCTGTATTTTCTGTACTTATTTTTCTTCTTACTACAATTTTTATTGTTATTACTTTGTTGCCTTTCATTAAGTAATATGCATTGCTTTTTCCATCGTTTGACCATGCGGTCAGCATTTACTACCATTGAAATGTATATGAAATTATAAAACAGAACGAGAAAATCCAAGGGTATGCTAAATCGAAAAAGTGAAATTGTCTAAAATAGATTTGCTAAATGCCGTTATCACAGCCGACCTTGATTAAATATTTGCCTTATATTTCTCGTCTGATAATGGGAATAGGAGAAAAATTACTGGTGTAGGATATTGCATTTTAACATAAAGTTATTTTTCACCTTCGTGTTTTCAACTCAAAACTCTAGAGTAGGTAAAGTAAGATTTGCGGAAAAGATTAAAACAAGTCATTATAATTTTTCTATGCCTTTTGGGCTTGGTAGCCTTTCATTTCATTTCCAGCAATAACATCTTTTGTCCCTCATTGTCAATTAAATGACAGGTAGAACTAAAAATAAATAATAATGGTCAATAGTTATGTGTACATACATACATAAGTGTAACATAATTAAAAAAATTATATTTCATTTTCAATAAGTGTATGGTGCTTTGTGCTATGTATCTAATACTAAATATACTTTAAAAGGAAGGTTTATTTTTTTATTAATAAATATTTTCGAGAGCCCAAGCTTTATGAAAATAATATCGACAAGAAAAAAAAAAGAAAATAATGTATTCTGTTTATAACGCATTACTACAAAATGTACCTTAAAAAAGTACAAAATATATAAATCGCACCCTAAACCAAAAAGAGTCACAACTCAAAAAATCTCAAATGTTCAGGAGAGGCAAAACAAACAGTCTCTACAATAATGATGATAATTTTATAATCATACTTTTCCAGTAAAAGAAGATAGTAACTACGAAAACATTTCTGGAGCAGTTGGGGAAGTATTCCGTGAATTTGTTGATGTGGAAAAAGGATTTAAAAATTTTTTTTTTAATATCCAAGAGAAGTAAAAAAGTTTATGTAAAAATGGTTGCAAATAGTTTAAACGTACTTTTCCAGTAAATAAGAAAGTTACGATGAAGAACATTTCGGAGCATGTTGGGAAGTATTCTGGGGATAGGTTTATGAGATAAAAGCGATTTTAAAAAATTTTTAGTTGTGACGGTTTTTGGTTTAGGGTGCGAAATGTTGGTTTCCGATAGTTATTATAATTAAGGGACATGTTGTAATAGTCATCGATCTTTAATGGTGTAGCTGCTAAGGTAACCATTTACTGCACATGGTGGATGTTAAACAAAATATTCGATTTCTCTCGTTTGTGTTACGCTGCAAAAAAATGCGATTATTCTAGGATGAGTCTGGTCGATCTCGTTATATGGAATGAACTGTCGACATCGTTTGGTACACTCGAAAGATATAAATCCACAATTATGCCCGAATGAGATCTAAACAAGTCTCTTTTGAGATTAGTCGCACAAATTTTGAGAAGTTAATAAATATTGTAACGCAAATATTTTAGGAACGAATAGACAAATCTTTAATTTGATGGCCGATGTACTCAGCAAGCTCTTGCATTTGATATACATTTCAACTCTGTAGCTATAGTAGCATAGCCAAGAATACTCGTATGACTTCATAATATTATCCCTTTCGACCCGGCTTGCGAATAGCAATGCTGAATTAAATTTTTTGATAGAATTAGATTATTTAAGTAATGTATAAATGATCGGTGAAGGAAAATCTGAAAACCAATAATAGGGTGGCTCGGGGGGTGGTGGTAAACCATTGTACCACTCGGGATGTTTGGTGGTACACATACGTACCAACCGTCCAGTAAAACAAGCTATACTGTTCAGTCAAACAAGCAATATAGCAAATAGTAAATCATATTTTATTTATTTTTTATTTTATTGTAAAACAAAATTAATGATATGGTGCAAAGCACATTTTGCAAAGTGGCACTTGGCACTCCTTGCAGATTGTTTTTGTGCGTGTCTGTTTTTTTTTTTGAGCGCTGCAGTTGGCACAACGACGTCGGGTTAATTCTTCAACAGAAAGATGAAGTGCCTTGCGATTAGAATTTTGTGGGGTGCGGCCTGGTTTCATTGATCGACGAACGGCTGTGGTTTGTAAGCCTTCCTTTATCAATGTCTCAACTAAGGAAACTAAAAAGGATTTAAATCTCATCTTGTTTCGGTTGAGGTCGTTATAGATAATCCATGCGTTCACGGCTGCCATCATTATAAATCGGTAACAAGTTTTCTTCCACCACTTATCCGATTTGCGATCGTATTCGTAATGGCCAGGCATTTGATCAGCCAAGTCGACGCCTCCCATGACCTCGCGAAAAATTTTTATTTGACTATGACACAAGACTTGAATTTTTTCGCCTGTTTTCAAAGTTTTTGTGACAGTCGTAACTGTTGCTTCGTGACAATTACTTGGTACCAGGACTTCTTTGGTGTCTTGCCATTTTGCGCATAGAAGTCCAGATGAGGTGCACTTGATTCGCCTCTTGTCAGTTAGTTACCAGTAAATTTAAGCATATTTTTTCTGTTTGCCATAACGGTGCCAACGGCTGGGAAAGAAATAGTGTCCAATAAATGCACAGATGTAAAAAAGCGATCGAAGCATAACACGGCATATTTTTCTGCGATTGAACTGGCTAATTTGGTCACAACTCGCTCTCCCAGCATTCCAGAAGGTTGTTCTATTTCTTTTCCATGGTATATGTTGTGGTCGTATGTGTAGCCGGAAAGAGCATCGCATCGAAGCCACATTTTGATACCACGTTTGACAGGCTTGAGAGGCATATATTGCTTCAATGTGGAACGACCCTTGAACAAAAGTTTACGAATATAAGAGGGGGAAAAACTGTTTACATAAAAATCGATGGCTTCTCAATTCGAATTAAAATACACATCACATACTGAAGGATTATTAAAATTACTTTCTGGATTTGGTAACACAAGTATGAGTATATTAATTTATAATCAATTACACATGTCATAATCAGTGAAGTAGACGGCTGCCTGCTTTTACAGACAACAGGCGGAGAATGTGTACGGTTTTAATCGATGTATGTGTATAGGTATTTAGTATTTAGTTGTGAAAACTGTGCAAATACCCTATTGGAAATAAACACTAGGGTTATTGACTCGGTTTTTTCAAACCAGTTTTCTTCGGTTTTTTCATAAATTATTGTACGGTTTTTTTGAAATCTTGATTTTTCGAATATCGAATAAATCGGTTTTTTTACTCTCAAAAACCGGTTTTTCACCTAGTTGGTAAGTTAAAGTCTTTGATAAATATTAGAAATACGGTAGCACATCGACTATAATTGTATTGAAATGAAAACCACAAAGTGCTTATCAATTGGATAAGACCTTATATATATTCGAAATTCAAATAATCTGCCGAAAAAACAAAACAAAGGTATTTTAGAAGATCTTATATATTTAGACAAATGTCATAAGAGGACGGCGAAATATTGAAAACTGACAGTAAGCCCTTTTAGCTCGCTTAATGAGCTCAATGTGGAAAGCAGTAATTTTGTATAATCTCAAGATTTAAAATTTGAGACTATGTATAAGTTGAAGATAATTGCCTTTCCTCGCTTTTTCGTTTTAATTTTTTGTGTTTGCCTTAATTTTTGTGACCTGCATACCACCTGAACACAATTGAGAGCCTTTGTCTTGAGCGAAGAGGACTTGATACGAATTAATGCCACATGGCCTAAAATTGAGCTTGACTCAACGCATAACGTTTTTCTTAAGAACGATTTATTCTTTCTTTTAAAATGTAAAAAAAAAAAAAACAATATGAAAATTTGTATATCTTTCCACGCAAATATCTCAGGAATCGACAGACCGATTTTCAATTTGATTTGATTTTTGATTTTGTGTAAATGTACTCAACAACCACTTTCATTTGATATATATTTTGTCTCTGCAGGTATTGTAGTTTAGTCAAGCTAAGCGACGGTTTTCAGAATATATATTTAGATAAGTATTCCCGATAAAACCATTTGTGGTGCATATAATACTATGTATCCACAGCACATGATTCGATCTCCCATTCGTAAATGCCACCCTAGTCCCGAATTGAATCAACACGATTCCCCGTACACAATTTTGTGAACGCATCACCTCATTTGTAGTTGATTTAATCTGAATCATCATGCGATTCACGGAAAAATCGATGCCGTCTCTAATTTAAATCAGTAATTTATCGAAAATAGCTGCCAAAATACATACAGCTAGAAAAAATATCCAAAAATTAAACGAAGAAGAAACAATTGAATCCTTCAAAGGTTCAAACGTTGGGTTTGTGAAGAAAATAATCATGGGAAAGAGGTTGTGTGAGAGTGAATGAAGACGCAACAGAAATATAAATGCCAAACGAATCACGGAATTTGTCGTGTAAACTGGGTGATTCGCCATTCGATATTAAAATAGTGAAACACGAGATTCACTTGCCGTGGAAACACCGTTAAAGAATTATATGACACAGAGAACGAAAACGACACTATAGATGGCACAACGCCTAAACCGGTATGTTACAAAACCAAATTTGACAAGGGATGACGGAAAATCGTTCCAATATTCATCAAATTTCCACCTTGTCGGAAATCAGAAGAAAATCAAGATACCGATGTTTTAAACTCTATAAAAAATTAAAAAATTATCAACAAAATTTCATATAAAATTCACATATTTAAAAAAATTATCAGGAATTTCAAATTTTGTGTCAAACATGTTTAACTTTGAAGTTTGCATTAGTCATTCCTCCTTGTGAAAGGGACTTATAATTTTTAAACTTTCCATTCCCTCCAAGCAGGTTAAACAAAAATTCGGGCCAAATGAAATATAATTAAGGCTGCAATCTTTCATGTGTAAGAATAATAATAATAATTTGGCGCTTTAACTATGTATATAGCTCAGTGCTTGGCCGAGCTTCTCCTACCATTTGTGGTGTGCGTCTTTATATTCGACCACAAATGGAGGGACCTACAGTTTTGTGCCGAATCCGAACGGCAGATGTATTTTATGAGAAGCTTTTTCATGGCAGAAATACCCTCGGAGATTTTCCATTGCCTGCGGAGAGGTAAAAGCTAATAGAAAAACAAATTTTCTATGATTTAGATTTTAGTTGCCCTGGCTGATATTTGAACCACGAACTCAGTGGCATATCGAGATAGCTACCCACTCGACCACAGGGGCCACCCACCTAGCACTACAGAGTAACGAGGCAACTAAATTCTAAATACACAGAAAAAGATATTTGTGAATAGCACTGTCGCTACATCATACTCCCTCGAAATTTTATTTAACATTCAAATTATTTATTACAGAATGTTGCCAGTTTTGGATAAACTCAACATAATACCGGAACATCAGTTTGGGTTTAGGAGAAATAATGGCACACCAGAACAATGTCATCGTATAGTAAATAATATAGTAAAAGCACTGGAAAGTAAAAATATTGTTCAGCTGTCTTTCTTGATGTACAGAAGGCATTTGATAGTGTCTGGCACACGGGAATTTTATATGAATTTAAAAAATAACTTTCTGCTCCATACTTTCTTTTGCTAAGGTCATACATATCTAAGTGATCGACAATTTATGTTGTAAATGAAGGTGTTAAATCACGTATGTATGTACTTCATAAATGCCGGCGTACCGCATTACACAGTATTCACTGCTGATTTGCCTGTTTTGACCGATGTTAACATTGCGACATATGCTGATGATACAGCCATAATTACAACATGTGAGGCACTAGAAGAAGCTTCACAGTATGTACAAAAGCAGCTATGTGAAATAGAGAAGTGGTTAAAGAAATGGAAGATGAAAGTTAACCCTCAAAAATCTACACCCACAACTTTCATTCTTAGAAGAGGAGACTGTCCTCCAGTTAACCTCAATGGCGAACCAATACCCCAAACTTAAACATTTAAATACCTGGGTGTACACCTTGATAGAAGGTTGACATGTACAGCTCACATAAAATCCAAGCTAAAGCAACTTAAAGAAAAAAAAAAGATGTACTAGCTCTTTAGAAAGAACTCACAATTGAGTTTGGAAAACAAAGTGAGACTATATAAAGCAATCCTTAAGTCGGTTTGGACCTATGCCATACAGCTCTGGGGAACGGCGAGTCACTCTAATCTTGAAATCATCCAACGATATCAATCTGAAACTCTGAAACTCCTAGTAGGTTGTTAAAAATGACGAAATACAAAGGAATCTCCCAATTCCTCATTTAAGAGAAGAGATAGTAAAGTTAAGCAAACAATATATTAATAAACTTAGCAATCATACTAATAATATATCTATAAACTTCTTAGATAATTGTTCAACCGCTCGAAGGTTAAAGCGACATCATGTCTTAGACTTACCAGATATGTAAAAAGTTTTAAAGTTCTAAACCTATAAGGTATACGTATGTATACAAATTAACGTATATTGGTTACTCTCACTGGTTAATAGCCATTCCTGTTAAGTACTTATATAAATTTTTTTTTATAATTGTTATAATAATTTGCTTATTTTCGTAAAGATAGATTGCAAATAAAAGAATACACAAAAAAAATCTTTATTACTGCATGGTTGATATTTTTTGCTATTTTGAAGTTTATAACTATTTTCAAAGTTTAATTTATTTTCTGCAATCAAACTAACTCATATTTCAAAAGTGTAAAAAGTGAATGTAATCAACATTAATTCAATCGTTACAGAGCTCTGCACTGTGCAACAACTCCAGGACATTGTCTGAAGGTTGAATGATTCTAAATCAGGATAAAAATCTAAATAGATGTATTAAGAAAAACCTTCACATCTTTTTGCATTTGCATTGTTTTTTGCCCCTTCGTTGAGGCTTTTGGGTGGTTCTTAAAAAAATATTCGATGGAGTATATTATTAGGGATATTCTCAGTCAAAACCTTTGTACAAAGAACGTAATAGACCACGGAAAATAAAAAACCAATAGGCCCTTGGAAGGTCTAGAAATGACGCTATGGTTTTATTACTAATATTAATTAAATCCCAGTTGTGTGACTCCGGATTGAACATAAACATTATTTTGAATTTATAATGTAAATTTGGAAAATCATTCGAATATACATCAAATTTCCACCCTGTCATAATGTCAACTTAAAGTATACCTCATAATATTAAAAGAGAATTAAAAAAAATATTTGCCTCTA
Source organism: Philophylla caesio (assembly GCA_963971545.1). NCBI lineage: Eukaryota > Metazoa > Arthropoda > Insecta > Diptera > Tephritidae > Philophylla > Philophylla caesio. The sequence goes on from OZ020607.1 coordinate 65,692,001, forward strand.
TTATTTGTTTTCGTATTGTTAAGACTTTGCAATAAGATTTCGTCTGAAAATAGGCAAATTTTTCGGTGAACCCTTTTCTAGAATATCTTAGCTTCACAGCGACATTTCAAAGGCCTCTTTATTTGACGAAGAGGGGTCAGAAAGATCCTTTCGTGGAAGAGCTAATACGTTAATTGAACTACAAAACTATTCCTCGCCCATTTTCCACATATTCTAAAATAACTTAGGGAAAACATTTGGAATTCGGAAATTCAATTCAAGTACGATCAAGTAATGCAAAAATATTTGTAGGTATTACTCTATGGGTTCCGGCATTTCGTCCGGAGTTTAAATCGAACCGACTCAGTTATGCTGTTGAACTGTGTTGCTATAAATTTTGTATAATGTTCGAAATATAATTTCCTACTTCTATTTTTGGTGAGTGTCTTCGGGTTTTGCAATCTATAGCTTATTACCGACTCCGAACAGCATATGTATTTTAAGCTTTTTTGAGCTTTTCCGAAGATGATGGTCATTAATTTATTTATACATTAATTTATTTATATATCCGAACATCCTAATTTACTACGATATATGAAATACGAGTATAAAAACTTCTAAATCTTGTAATCATTACGATTTTAATAAATTACACAAGTCTGCAAAAAAAAAATAATTGAGAGCTGTTTTGGTTTTTTTGTGTAATCCTTATGTTTTTGGGTGTGCTGAATCCGAAAATAACTTTTATTTTGTCAAAGAACGTCACATTTTATTACAATGTAAGTGTCTATCTTAAACATGTTATCATCTAAAATAAAATATAAGAGATTTAAAAAATATTTCTTTAATGTATAATTGCGTAAAAAACTAATTTATTTATGTAAAATACATTAATAAGTAAGCACTAACACATTTTTTTTTTCTCAGTGAGACTCCTTTTAGTACATTTTCGTTTGTGGGAGGCATCGGGAAGGTCACTTTGAGGCGTCCAACAGTAGTCTGCGATCATTGAAACGCTCCATCTTCCCTGGTATCTTTTTTCCATCTCTTTAAAATCTTGGTGAAATCGTTCACTTTGCTCTTCACTCACGTCTCCTAAATTTTCTGGAAAGTAGTCGAGGTGGAAATGAAGAAAATGTACTTTTAAACTCATCAAGCGACCTAAAGCTTGAAATGCTTTTAACATTATTTTGACGATTTGTTTGTAGTTAGGATCTTTGTTATTGCCTAAAAATTTCTTTTTGACCTCTTTAAAGGCAATCCACCCTTCTCTTTGAGCATCCGTCATGGTTGTGATGAATAGTGGATCAGCCATAAGCCGTCTAATATCTGGTCGAACGAAAACACCTTCCTTCAACTTTGCCTCCGAGAGGCCTTAAAACTTTAATATTAAGTATTTGAAGCAATTTCCATCTCTTGGAAGTGACTTTACAAATTGGTTCATCAATCCCAGCTTTATGTGAAGCGGTGGTAGAAGAACTTTATGAGGAGGCACCAACGTTTCATGCAGGACATTCTTTTCGCCACCTTTAAGCTCCCTCGGAGCAAACACTTTTTGGCCATGCCCAAGATTTTGAAATCACTGCACAATTGCCAACCGTGGTTTTTATATTTTAATTTGCAAATAATCAATTCCAAGTTCTTGTAGGTTTCCTTTTCGTTTTTGGGAAGATTCAAGTATCTTACCAAATCTTTTAGCTCGCCCATGTCATCAGGTTCAGGTACAGTACCATCTTCAGGTTACAACATGTTTATGTTTGTTAATGCAGCTCACACACAGGGTGTTCCTTATTTAGAAATTAATGATAGTTATGGTAAACATTTAAAAACAGTAATCAAAATAAAATGATAACTATTATTAATGACTACAAGTTAGCCATAAACACCCTTTTTTATAATACAATTTTGCGTTTTGTAAAATAACTTTACGTTCTGGAATTTTTTGAGTATTTTTTTAGTTTTCAGAACACCTACATAAATACATAGAAATCAGTTGGAAATATTCACACATCATTTTTGTTGCAGACCTGTGTTATGGCAACGATTACAAACTTTTGGTCCGTTCTTCTAATGCAAATTAGCTTTGAAGCAGAAAATGCCAATCAGTCAACCGTTGATGTAGAACATAAAATCACAAATATAAAAGCAAGTGAATATATGTACATATAATTATGTGAACGTAAATAGTAATAATTTGGCGCTTACACTATATAGCTCAGTGTTTGCTCGTTTACCCTACTATTTGTGGTGAGCGTCTTTATATTCTACCACAAATGGAGGGACCTATAGTTCTGTGCCGACTCCGAACGGAGGTCAATGTCTAGACAACCAAAAAAAAGGCATCCACCAAATGAACGGTACAAGGAATGTGCAATTGAAGGCGGTGCCAAAAATTCAAAGTACTTCACGAAGTAGGGATAGCAGAATTCGAAATTCGAAGCATAGTGATTCGTTTTTTAATCGAATTTTCGCTTCACAATGACGAACTTTTGCAATCGAATTTTGTGGTGCTAAACCTGGAGAATAATCGAAGTTTTACTAAGAAAAATATCATTGTTTGACATGACTTCCATTTTATTTTTGCATTTTTATTAGCAATTGTATCATTCAGGTGAGAATTGTGTTTGAATTTATACTCAGACTAGTTAAATATTTTTCAATGAATATATGTAAATGGTGTTTGCCTTAACTTAGCATTTACTTTCACTTTCTGATTCCGGTGTTGTCCCACGTCTTAAACGATGAGCGCAAGTACTGTGTCGCAAATTTTTAATAAGCAGGGAAAAACAAATGCGGTCTGCAGAAAGAGTTCGACCAACACAAAAACAACTAAGAAAGTGTGCACAAAATTAACTTGAAGCTTAAATAACATATTATTTATTCAATTTATGTTAAAGTGTAATATTTACTATATTTAAAACTGTACTCAATTATTGACATCGAGGCATGAGTCCTCTAATATTACTATATGACATGCATTACTTTTCAGTTTGCAACATCTATTTCACCGATTTCAATACACACGATTTAGTCTTGCTTGTACTACACATGAATTGAATCCATTAAATGCCTTTACTTATGGTACATTCGAAAAATTGTTGTCGAAATTCGAGAAAAATTAAAGAATAAACTCAGCCAGGCGACAGCAGTGTGCTTTGATATGGACAAACTCTTCGACGATGCTAAGTTATGTTCGAGTCACTCTACATTTCCTCAAAGGTTTTTTTTATTATTATTTTGTTGGAATCAGGCACGAAACAACGCGTACAGAAAACAGCAATCAGACTACATGCCGTCCATTGTACTATTTTCATGTTCCTTTAAGCTGTTTTAAATCTGCAGGATTTAAGAATAAATCTAAGCAGATTTTGGGGTGTTGTAATGTTCGTTCTTAACTTGTGCGCGCCCACACGTTGGCTTTTGCTGCCACACGTTAGGCGCCACTTTGGGTAATGGTTTTAGGTGTAGCACGCAGGCTACCATATTAGTGTTCACACACACCAAATCTTACGAGTATGTCATAATGTTGTTACACTACTGCAAGAAGAAAAGGAACCGGATGCAACCGAGAAGTAATACGCCGGATTTACGGCTTCAGAGTCTTTTACACTTTGACCGTTGGGAGCGAGGTCTATCGGGGCCCGTCTTTGCGGCTAACAAGCAGTGGTTGGGGAGTTCGCGACCTCTTCCCTAAGATCTATGTCATTACAATGCTATTACAGAGCCCCTATTTTGTTTTAGAAATCACAAAAAAATTATAACCATGGTTGTGGTAAAGAAAAAAATTTTGTAAGAAAATGTACCTGGAATGGTTGATTAAAACGGAAACTAAATGAAAAGAAAAATACAGAAACTAAACATGTTTGCACGCTGGGAGCAGCGAAGTTTTACCCGCGCTCGCGCTTCTGCACCCACCCTACCATGGCCTTTCTTGCGCTTAAAAAAAATGTTTGTTAGGCCCCTTAAGCACGCTTACCACTTCACTTCATTACCCGGAAAACAATTGGAACAAGATTATAAAGACATTTTTAAGATTTCAAAGTGCTATTCGAATTTGCTTTTAATCTCAAGTAATATTCATTTTTTCCACAAAACTTATTGAAATAACGCATAATGTATTCTTATATACTATTTCCCTTAACAATAAGCATAATCATTTATTCCTGTTCAACATACCATCAATAAAAATTAGGATATTCGGAACATTTGCATGTATTCCTCCCGGAAATGTTTTATAAGAACAACCAAGCTAATTTCGAAATTATTCTTCTAATTCTCAAAAAGAAACAAATTTAATTCATAATTACGTTTTTACAATTTCCAGAATTAGGAGTTATTTAAGTTTTGCAAAAACTCATTTTAATCGCTACTAACATTAATTTTAAGGGGTAGTCTCAGCTGAGCCATGATTCACCTCAATATTGTACATTACTTTATGTAGTCATTGACCTGCATTTAATTATTTTACATATGCATAAGTACAAACAAAAATATATATACATATGTATGTATGTAAGATAATGAGAGAAAATGAAAAAACTAGATCATATGTATGTATGCACATACATGTCTGTATGCGTGATCTCTCAAAAGATCGACAAATTACTGTAACTCAATATGCTCATATTCGCATGCAGTATACAAACATATATATATATTCACATATGTATACATAACAAATGGCAAAATTTTATAAAAGTTAAATAAAATATGTATGTAGAAACAAAATGAATCACTTACATTTGACATCGATGAAGCGTAGAAGGCCTTCCATGCTCGTCGTTGTTGCTATATTTATGAGCAAAATTGTTGTTATTAATTTACAATAATTTTTGAAATAAACATTAATGAGCCTTGCATTTCTTAAACCAATTTTCTACGTTTCCTCTTTAAACTTACATAGTCATAAAAAAATATTGGTACCAAGCTGAGAATTATTAGTCTATCATGGTGATCATAAATTTTCGTTTGTATACGGTTTTATCCCGCCTGCCAGAAAACTTATATATGTATGTACATAGGTATGTGCTTACAGAGAAAATTAGGAAAAGCAAAAGTAACAATGATATACTAAAACAATTTTAATAGACCATACCGCTCTCTCAAACCTAATTAATATGTTTTTAACATTTAAATTCTGCAATTTTGAGTTTATGCATTTGAGAGAGTAAAGAAAATGAAACAGCAAAGAAACAATGTTAAGGAGATCAGTTCATGACCATGTGCATGGATCAGCTGATTTTGCCATGCGTACCTAATGTACGTATGTAATGCATGTATGTATCTCTGTACGTATGCAACTCTTTCTTGTTTCTTAATATATGTATGTTTAATGTAGGTATGTCTTACACCTAATACAAAGTGATGCCTAAGTATAAAAACTAATTTCTTACACTAACTTTTTATGTTCACTAACTAGATTATTAACTCATTTTTAGTAATTTATAAAAAAAAGGTTAAATGTTATGAAGAAAAGCTAGTAAGAATGTGATTATCGAATCGCCAATCTTAGAATTTCGTTTCTTTAAATAATCCTTTGGGTTCAAACATCTTGCAAGAATTGTAAGGAAATTTAAGGCTCTTTAATGATTTATACTGTGTTAGCATCCGAGCTCTAGTTTCCATGTTGAGCAGGGATTTTAACGCAAAGTAACTGAACGGTGTACATATGTATATATGTATGTGCAGGTGGTGGTTAGACTTTGTTCCGACAATCAAGGTAAGCCATAAATCCCGCGTTTTCCCAATGATACGGGGGCACGTGTGTCTTTCGAGGTATGTATATATCGCTATAAATTGCGAAATGCCAGAGAAATTGAATGTCTGTGGATGATAATTAGTTTTTAGAAACCCTTGAAACCTTTTGCATTTTACGACAAAAAAAGAAAAATTAAAAAAAGGTAATCTTACCAAGTGTAAACTTGTACTGCGGCACGTTAATCCGCGAAGGTAGCCAAGGACTCCTTAATTTTAGTTCGCTAATTTATATGTATAAATTTATTTGAACGTTTATAACTAAACTTTGACAAGGACACTTGTATTTTATTTTTCACCGCACAATTCAATTTAACACTTGCTCTGCTCGCTGGTCTGTCGGAAAAGAAGGAAAATGGTACAGAGGATGCTGTACAAAGATTTGACAGATCACTGTGCAAGTCGTTTAAGTGTTATATCCGCCATATGACAATGACGTAAATATATGTATATAACAGTCAATAATTTCTGTAATAGATTTTATTGAACTGATATGTACATTTTATTGAATTGACCTAAAAAAATTGACTTAAAATTTAATGATAAAAGAAATATTTGGGGAATAAGTAAACAAATTAAAAACTTAGAAACGCCCATTACAAACTGGATAATGCGATATTTTTTAAAGAGGAGCATTAGCCTGAAAAGGGCAGTTAGCTTCGTATATCTTTAGCATGGAATGTTCCTATTTGCCTGCCTTGAAGGTCTTCTAACACATAATAGGAATTTCCTATTTTCGCCTTAATTCCTGCTTTTAGAAAAGAGTGGCTGAGCTTAGCATTGACGTTTTTCTCGAAATTGCTCTGGGCAAAGTTTCGACGGAAAACTTCTTGCCCTACTCTAAACGATACGGGTTTAGATCGTAGATTGTATTGTCTACTGTTTTGCTCGTAAGCTTTAGTCAAATTGTCTTTTAATTTGGTTCTCATTAAAATAAGTTCGTCATCGCGTGACAGTCTAATGGCTGGTTCATCTAATTGCTGGAGGTTTCTCAAAAGTTCATATGATGACCCGTGATTTATCATATCGAAACCGAACAAAGCGTGATATGGTGAACAGTTCAATGCTTGATGAAGGGAATTCCTGAGCGCACAACTAATAGCATTTATATTTATATCCCACTCACGATGATCGCTTTTCAGGTATGCCCTGATAGCAGCTATCAATGAGCGATTTACGCGCTCAGAAGCGTTTGATTGTGGTGAATATAAGGCAGTTAAAACATGCTTTACGCCATGTTTTGTTAGAAATGCCTCAAAATCATTAGCTTTAAACTGAGAGCCATTATCGGTGACAATAATTTCCGGTATACCATAAACAAGGAAAATCTGATTTTTTAGAAAATGGACTATTAAGTTGGTGGTAAATTTTTTTAATGGACAAAGCCAATGGAATTTTGATAAATGGTCCATTACAATAAGCAAGCCAATATTACCAGCCTTACTCCTTGGGTACGGTCCCAAGATATCGACATATAGTCGTTGAAAAGGTCTGTCTGAAATCGCTTGATTACCCATCGGCGGACGTAAGGTCACGTTCGGCGCTTTTGTCACTTTGCATGTTTCGCATTTTCGTACATACGCTTTGACATCCCTTACCATTCCTGGCCAATATAAATTTCTGCGAAGCAAATCTAAAGTTTTTGACATTCCACCATGAGCTGCAATCAAGTCATCATGTGCGTGTGACAGTACTTCATTACGAAGCTCAAGAGGAACCCAAAGTTTCCAAGCATTTTGCTCCGATTCAGAGGTGCCGTTGGAGTGTTGTGTTCGAATATAAACATATTTTTCAATAATTTTTATATCCGGATACTTTTCTGAATTTTTCAAAATTTTCTCTTTTAAATCCTCATAATCTTTTGCATAAAAATATGAAGAGGCTAGATCGATTGGTGGCCCTATTTCTAAAGCGTTAACTTCTCCGTGCATCCTAGAAAGGGCATCTGGTACAATATTTTCTTTTCCTTTTCTGTGACTGATAGTAAATTTGAAACTTTGCAACTTTAAAACCCACCTGGCTAAACGACCATTTAACTTTGGTTGCCGCATGAGCCATAAAAGACTCGAGTGGTCAGTTATTACCTCGAATTCTTGCAATTCCAAATAACAGCGAAAGCGTTCTATTGCCTGCATGGCAGCTAGACATTCGCGCTCGGTTACACTGTAGTTGCGTTGCGCAGAGTTTAATTTTCTTGACATAAATGCCACAGGACATTCATCGCCGTCGTCGTTGAGTTGAACTAGAACAGCGCCGATGCCATAGTCACTCGCGTCGCAGTGCACGTAAAATTTTTTTTCAAAATTCGGGTTTTGCAAAACGGGGGCTGTGGTTAGCAGTCGCTTCACTTTTTCAAATGCAACTTGCGCAGCATCTGTCCACAAAAATTCTTTTTTGGTCGAAAGGACTTCAGTAATAGGGAAAGTTACTTCCGCGAAATTTTCTATGAATCGTCTATACCATCCTGCAATTCCAAGAAAACCGCGTATTTGTTTAAACGTTTTTGGAATTGGCCAGTTCAAAATGGATTCAACCTTTTCCGGATCCGTTGCTATACCGCCATGACCGATAACATAGCCAAGGTATTTAATTTTGGTAACACAAAATTGACTTTTCTTAATGTTTATCGTTAAATTCGCTTTTCGGAATTGTTCAGCGATTCGTACTAAAACTGAAAGGTGAGATTCGAATGTATCCGACACGATGCATAAGTCATCCAAGTATCCGAAGACGCAATTCCTAAGGTCAGGTGGAATGATCTCATCCATTAATCTACACATTGTTTGCGCTGCGTTGCACAAACCGAATGGCATTACCATGAATTAATATAAGGGCCGACCAGGTACTGTAAATGCTGTCAGTGCTTTTGACCGTTCTGTAAGCGCAATCTGCCAGTATGCATCTTTTAAATCGATTTTAGTTATAATATGTGCCTTTGGCAATCGCGACAATATACCCTCTATCATTGGAAGTGGATACGCATCCTTTTGTGTCACTTCGTTAATTTTTCTCGCATCAAGACATAAGCGGATTTTATTTGGCTTAATGACCATGCGCATTGGTGAGCTCCAGGCACTATTGGATTTTTCAATGACACCTAAACTCAACATTCTATCAATTTCTTTGTGCATTAGTTTTTCTACCCCTGGGGAAACAGGATAAAAGCATTGTTTAACTGGCTTTGCGTCGCCAACGTCAATATCATGCGTAAGCAAACTAGTTCTGCCTAAACCTATCTTTTCGAAATCGGGAAATAAGGCTTTAACTGCTACAAGCTGTCGACATTGATCCTCCGTCAACAGACATGAATCCGAGTTTGAAGAGTTGGTGACAAGATCTTTCGCAGAGTTGTCTAAAGATACATTAGAAATAATGTTTGGTGCTAGGCCGAAAGTTTTCCAGAAATCAATGCCTAGAATCAAGTTTTGTTCTAACGACGGAATAACGAATAGAGTAAGTTTTCTTGTCTGGTTTTTGTAATCGATATTAACTGTCAGACTGCCTAAAACCTGATGTGGTTTACCATCAGCTGTTTTGACATTAGAGTGTATTTTTCTAAATTGAGGCAATTCAGTAATATTTCCTTTTGCGAGCGTCGAACCCACGCAGCTTATGTTTGCTCCAGTGTCCAGCAAACCGAATACTGTTTTATTAAGAACTTTGACTTCAGCGTAATAAAGTGAATCCTTTTCATTTAAAACTGCTGAAACAAGATATTTTTTTGTTGTACGCAACGCTTTCCAAAAGCGTCTTAATCGTAAAGTTGATCTTCGTGGCTTTTTATGATGATTTGAAATTTTTGGGTATTCTTTGAAAATTCGAGCTTTTGCTTCAATATAATTCCGCATGCGCTCGTGGAATGGTCTGATTGGATAAAGAATTTTGTCCAATCCATTAGGCTTCTCCTCGCTCTTTAACGTTTCATAAGGCAACGTGTCGTCGACTGATTGCGATGACGCTGAGCTAGCCGGTCTTGAATTATGAAAGGTATTTTGTAATTTTACTTGGGTGACATCCCTTTCTTCCCGAATGTCCCCTTGTGCGAGTTTTTTGCTTTCGCAAGACAAATTTCGCACTGAGGTTTGTAAACATTTTTGGCCCCACACCCGTAACAAAAGATTTTTCGTTCTTGCAGACACATATCCCACATATGTCCTTCAATGTCACAATTCCAACAAACAAGTGTACGTGGCGTTTTCGCTATCGTTGCGACTCTAGATATGGGATCAGTATCTACATTACAATTTTCTTCCTCAACATCTTCTTCACGTAATGCTGCTATATTACGTCTGGGAACAGCTGTTCGAGCTGGTTGGGATCGTCTATATGATTCCTCATTTAAAAGGTATTCGCGCCTTTGGACGAGTTTGCGGAGATGCGCTGTCGACTGAATCGGAATGTATAAAAGTTCGTGTCGTATGTCAGACCTTAAATTTCTTGTTACTATTTCGATTAATTCTGATTCGTCTAAAGGAATGGGTAAACGATCAACCATTGTAACGATGGCGTCGTGGAATTGCTCGTAAGTTTCCCCAGGACGTTGCTTCCGACTTCGAATTTCTTCACAAATGTCGTAATTAGAGCGGTAATCTTTAAACTCATACTTAAGTGCCGCACAAAACGGTTGCCATTCTACTCTGGGCACTTGTTTGTGGTATCTCCAGTACCATGACTTAGCCTTACCAGATAATAAGATATGCAGATTTTTGCAAACTGCAGAAAAATCATTACTTAAAGTTTGAGCAGTCAGTGAACGAATTCGATAAATAAATTCTTCACAGCTCAGGCCTGTTGATGAACCATCAAAAGTAATGCGCCAGTTTTGTATAGTGGTGGTTACCCTATCTGGTCGCAAAATGTCTAAATTGTTATGAAAAGTAGTTGGGTTTGGATATTGACCATTTGCCACGTTGGCATTTACAGAAGTGTCGTTTTGGGTCTCCGGTTGAGTGGTTTGCAAATTCAAGCTCGCGAACAAACGTTGAACTGTCGTTTCAACCATTTGGCCAATCTGCCTATAGTCAACTAAATTTGGGTTTTGACCCTGCATAACATTTTGGTTATGCCGACTTCGACGGTGGTGGTGAGAACGAACACCACTAGGTGCCGAATGATGCGTGTTGCTGTCATCCCCGATGGATGGAAGATTATGTTCGTCAAGTACAGGAAGAGAAAGATTTCCGTCATCTGCGAATAGATTCGGTACATCCTTTACCGCTTCCTCATAAAGTCTACGGTGGGCTTGCCTTGTATTATATCGAGGCACGGCTCTTTGAGCACTTCCTCGACCACGAGAAGATTTGTTGGCATCCGCCACATGAAGTTGCGCTTGCGGACTTTGCCTCAAAATAATCTTTTTAAGATCCTGTTGCCTACAAGTTCTCCTACAACAAGGGCATTCCTGTGAATCACTTAGCCAATTAGTAATGCACTTATTGTGATAAACATGATTACACAACGTTATAAGACAATATTGGGCCGGTTGTATATCCTGAAGACATATTGTACATGCACAAACGTCCTTGTCAAGAATAGCTGACAAGTTCTCGTTGCTGTGGACAACTGCCATTTTAGCAAATATTCACAAAAAAAAATCCAAAAAAATATCATGCAAAAAAAAATAAATGTAAATAAAGTAAAAGTTATAATGTTTTCCGTAGGGTGTAATTGGTGAAGTGTAAGGAAATATATACCAATGTGCAAACACGGTAATAAAATTATAGTTGATTTGGCTATGGATTTTGAGAACATAGTTTGTGTAAATTTAACCGTTTAGACTTAAGGTACTGTTGGACCAAATACTGCTACCTGGAGCTAAAATTTGGTAAATCCGAACCCAATACTTTGTCTTTTATTTAGATTTTTGTTTTTAAACTATGAAAACTCACTGGTGGTTGCCAAGTTTTTACATTTCATTTGTGCGATTCCAAAAGATGTCAAAAAGGAGTTACAGAGAGCCAAGCGGTCGAAATCTGTCTGGTATTTAACACTCCAAGCAGTCGAAGGTCCAGCATGGATCTGCAATTTATTCTAAAACCTAAGGCTCGTATCACAATCATATAAAAACTGTTATACTATTAGAATTTGTAAATTAATTTATGAAGAAAAAAAACCTAACCACGGATTGGAACAGCAAATACTGGCCTATTAACCGAAGTCAGTTTGTAACCGTAAGGTTAAGAATTGAAGTTTTATTGCCTTTTGCTGCCCCACGTTGGGCGCCATTTTTTGTAATGTTCGTTCTTAACTTGTGCGCGCCCACACGTTGGCTTTTGCTGCCACACGTTAGGCGCCACTTTGGGTAATGGTTTTAGGTGTAGCACGCAGGCTACCATATTAGTGTTCACACACACCAAATCTTACGAGTATGTCATAATGTTGTTACACTACTGCAAGAAGAAAAGGAACCGGATGCAACCGAGAAGTAATACGCCGGATTTACGGCTTCAGAGTCTTTTACACTTTGACCGTTGGGAGCGAGGTCTATCGGGGCCCGTCTTTGCGGCTAACAAGCAGTGGTTGGGGAGTTCGCGACCTCTTCCCTAAGATCTATGTCATTACAATGCTATTACAGAGCCCCTATTTTGTTTTAGAAATCACAAAAAAATTATAACCATGGTTGTGGTAAAGAAAAAAATTTTGTAAGAAAATGTACCTGGAATGGTTGATTAAAACGGAAACTAAATGAAAAGAAAAATACAGAAACTAAACATGTTTGCACGCTGGGAGCAGCGAAGTTTTACCCGCGCTCGCGCTTCTGCACCCACCCTACCATGGCCTTTCTTGCGCTTAAAAAAAATGTTTGTTAGGCCCCTTAAGCACGCTTACCACTTCACTTCATTACCCGGAAAACAATTGGAACAAGATTATAAAGACATTTTTAAGATTTCAAAGTGCTATTCGAATTTGCTTTTAATCTCAAGTAATATTCATTTTTTCCACAAAACTTATTGAAATAACGCATAATGTATTCTTATATACTATTTCCCTTAACAATAAGCATAATCATTTATTCCTGTTCAACATACCATCAATAAAAATTAGGATATTCGGAACATTTGCATGTATTCCTCCCGGAAATGTTTTATAAGAACAACCAAGCTAATTTCGAAATTATTCTTCTAATTCTCAAAAAGAAACAAATTTAATTCATAATTACGTTTTTACAATTTCCAGAATTAGGAGTTATTTAAGTTTTGCAAAAACTCATTTTAATCGCTACTAACATTAATTTTAAGGGGTAGTCTCAGCTGAGCCATGATTCACCTCAATATTGTACATTACTTTATGTAGTCATTGACCTGCATTTAATTATTTTACATATGCATAAGTACAAACAAAAATATATATACATATGTATGTATGTAAGATAATGAGAGAAAATGAAAAAACTAGATCATATGTATGTATGCACATACATGTCTGTATGCGTGATCTGTCAAAAGATCGACAAATTACTGTAACTCAATATGCTCATATTCGCATGCAGTATACAAACATATATATATATTCACATATGTATACATAACAAATGGCAAAATTTTATAAAAGTTAAATAAAATATGTATGTAGAAACAAAATGAATCACTTACATTTGACATCGATGAAGCGTAGAAGGCCTTCCATGCTCGTCGTTGTTGCTATATTTATGAGCAAAATTGTTGTTATTAATTTACAATAATTTTTGAAATAAACATTAATGAGCCTTGCATTTCTTAAACCAATTTTCTACGTTTCCTTTTTAAACTTACATAGTCATAAAAAAATATTGGTACCAAGCTGAGAATTATTAGTCTATCATGGTGATCATAAATTTTCGTTTGTATACGGTTTTATCCCGCCTGCCAGAAAACTTATATATGTATGTACATAGGTATGTGCTTACAGAGAAAATTAGGAAAAGCAAAAGTAACAATGATATACTAAAACAATTTTAATAGACCATACCGCTCTCTCAAACCTAATTAATATGTTTTTAACATTTAAATTCTGCAATTTTGAGTTTATGCATTTGAGAGAGTAAAGAAAATGAAACAGCAAAGAAACAATGTTAAGGAGATCAGTTCATGACCATGTGCATGGATCAGCTGATTTTGCCATGCGTACCTAATGTACGTCTGTAATGCATGTATGTATCTCTGTACGTATGCAACTCTTTCTTGTTTCTTAATATATGTATGTTTAATGTAGGTATGTCTTACACCTAATACAAAGTGATGCCTAAGTATAAAAACTAATTTCTTACACTAACTTTTTATGTTCACTAACTAGATTATTAACTCATTTTTAGTAATTTATAAAAAAAAGGTTAAATGTTATGAAGAAAAGCTAGTAAGAATGTGATTATCGAATCGCCAATCTTAGAATTTCGTTTCTTTAAATAATCCTTTGGGTTCAAACATCTTGCAAGAATTGTAAGGAAATTTAAGGCTCTTTAATGATTTATACTGTGTTAGCATCCGAGCTCTAGTTTCCATGTTGAGAAGGGATTTTAACGCAAAGTAACTGAACGGTGTACATATGTATATATGTATGTGCAGGTGGTGGTTAGACTTTGTTCCGACAATCAAGGTAAGCCATAAATCCCGCGTTTTCCCAATGATACGGGGGCACGTGTGTCTTTCGAGGTATGTATATATCGCTATAAATTGCGAAATGCCAGAGAAATTGAATGTCTGTGGATGATAATTAGTTTTTAGAAACCCTTGAAACCTTTTGCATTTTACGACAAAAAAAGAAAAATTAAAAAAAGGTAATCTTACCAAGTGTAAACTTGTACTGCGGCACGTTAATCCGCTAAGGTAGCCAAGGACTCCTTAATTTTAGTTCGCTAATTTATATGTATAAATTTATTTGAACGTTTATAACTAAACTTTGACAAGGACACTTGTATTTTATTTTTCACCGCACAATTCAATTTAACACTTGCTCTGCTCGCTGGTCTGTCGGAAAAGAAGGAAAATGGTACAGAGGATGCTGTACAAAGATTTGACAGATCACTGTGCAAGTCGTTTAAGTGTTATATCCGCCATATGACAATGACGTAAATATATGTATATAACAGTCAATAATTTCTGTAATAGATTTTATTGAACTGATATGTACATTTTATTGAATTGACCTAAAAAAATTGACTTGAAATTTAATGATAAAAGAAATATTTGGGGAATAAGTAAACAAATTAAAAACTTAGAAACGCCCATTACAGTGTCAAAGAGCTCAGGTGTTCGTCTCTCAACAAGTCGCGACCAAATGCCTCATACCTAGTTCTTGCAAAGAAGCACAGAAAGTGTTCCGCCGTCTCTTCCTCTTGAAAATAGGATGGGCATATGGAGTTGTCATGTACGCCTATCATTGTCAGGTGTCTATGCCACGTGAAGTGACCGATCAACAGTCCAACAAGTTGCCTGCAGTCTCTCCTGTTAAGCGAGACCAAGTGTTTTGATAGTCCTTCTGATGCCTCCCAGTCATTGCTGAGCGAAGTTTTCACCCAGTTTCTGATGGTGGCATCGATGGCCGAAGGTGGGAATGCTACAGCTGGTTGCGGGCCGAAGAACACCTGATCCGAGCCAA
Organism: Philophylla caesio; assembly: GCA_963971545.1. Classification (NCBI taxonomy): domain Eukaryota; kingdom Metazoa; phylum Arthropoda; class Insecta; order Diptera; family Tephritidae; genus Philophylla; species Philophylla caesio. Next base: position 65,707,307 of record OZ020607.1, read on the forward strand.
TTCTGGCCAAATGGTCAAATGTCTCATTACGTGGTACTCCCGAGTGACGAGGCACCCAGAGTAAAGCAAGTTTATTATGTTTACCAACATAGTTTAGTCGGGACTTGCATTGCCGAACTAGTTTGGAAGTAGTTAGAGGGCTGGCCAATGCCTTGAGTACAGCTTGGCTGTCACTGCAGACACGTATACTTTTCCCCCTCCACCTATTTTCCACCACGTAGTCCATGGACTTGAGAATTGTAAATACTTCGGCCTGGTAGACCGAGGCATATTCCCCAAGAGAAAAGTGAAGATTATCCTCATTATCTTCTATAAAAACTCCAGATCCTGACCCAGAGTCAGTTTTGGAGCCATCAGTAAAATTTCGACAATGTGTAAGACCGGGCTCAGTGTCGGCTAGGAACCAGCATTCAGATTCAGGGAAATCAACGTTATAGAGTCTCATCACTTCGTTTTATACCAACATCAGTTTCTTTTAAGTCTGGAGGTGGCCTTTAAGGCCTCCCCACGTATAAATGTACAAAGTGACGGTAAGTGCAGCAATGCGCCAAGATCATCACCAGGTGTTGTAGTGAATGCCCCAGTACAGCACACGGCGATTGTTTTCTGAAGTTTAGCAAGCAGGTCTCCCACGCTATTAACTGAGAGTCTGCTCCACCGTACCACTGAATCATAGCTGATTATGGGTCTGATAATAAAGGTATATATCCATAGGATACCCTTTGGTGATAGACCCCACGTTTTGCCGAAGACCCGTTTAAACTGCCAAAAGGCTGCCAATGCTTCAGTGGTATTGTGCTCAAAGTGAGATTTCCACGACAGTTTTGCATACAGAATTACTCCTAGATACTTCACTTTGGGAGAAGTCTTAATTGTGACTCCCTTAAGTGTGAGGGGAATGAGGCCATCCAACCTTCTCCACCTAGTGAAGAGCACAACACTAGTTTTGGTTGGGTTTGCGGATAGTCCATTATCGTCACACCAAGTGTCAATCTTATTCCGCCTGAATCGTAATAATCCGCTGCGCCAGCATTGAACGAATCCAATTTACCAGCGAAGGATCTACCCCATGCCGTAGAGCAGCAGTGCACATGCCATCGAAGATGGCATTGTCAAAGCACCCTCAATGTCTACAAAAATGCCCATGGCGAAATGCTTCCTATCGACGACCTCGCCAATTCTGGCAACCAGATTTTGCAAAGCCGTTATATTAAAACAAAATATTTTAACAAAGAATTAAAAAAATATTAAAATATGGCTATCGAATGAAAAACATGTTTACTGCTCAATACTTGACGGTTTTCAATCAGTACTGGATATTTATTAATTTAAAAAAAAATAGTATTTAAGAAATTACCTACAGAAAGAGTCAGACATTTGTATAAATCTGTTTTTGCTTATTTGTGTGAATAACTCTAATAAGTCTCATAACACTGTTATCAGTTTCAATGAAATTTGTTCACATATATAGCAAATGGTGATCGTTCGTAAATAAATCTATATCAGTATTTTTCAGTCACTACCCAGCAAATTTAAAAGCGAGATCTCCTGAAAGGAGGAATGAAGGAGTCCACCTATTGGCTCCTTTAGGAGCAATAAGGGGGATTTTTGAATTTTGTTCTTACATTGTGATTTTTTTATAATTCATTTTAGTATTGACCTCCTTTTGATTCTAAAATTATAATTTAACGGGAAATAATAACTGTTAATTTTTGGCTTCAAGCAATTGTTCATTACAACTGTGTTTTTTAAAGCGTGCAGACGTAAGTGTTTTATATTGGGTATAAAATATTTTAAATTGAAAATTAAATGTACTCTAAAAGGCATTTAAAACGCCTACTGAATAAAAAAAAAAATAATTTATATAAAAAACCAAATAATAATACACAAAATGAAAATGATGTGGAAACTGTTAACGAAATTGAAAGTGATACAAGCTCTAATGAAGTTTTTGAAGAATTTGAAAGTGGTACAGGCTTTATAGAAGTTTTTGAAGAAGTTGAAAGTAGTACAGGCTCGAAAGAAGTGATAGAAGATTTTTGTTTGCCAGCTGAGCCAAAAAAAAAAGTTGCATTGCATAATTATGCACTTTTCTATAAATTTCTTTACAGTAATACAAAATTTCAGTTCATGTCATCTATTTTTTTAACAAGTTTAATTTTTAGAGGCCTTAAAAGATGATTACTCATACCCTGATTTTGAGGCAAAGATCAAAAAGGCGTTTCTCAAGTGTAAGGCTCAGTTCTACAGGAACACTTATAGTTTAAAAAAATAAATAATAAATTTCATGTACACATTCATTTAATTAAAAAACTTTAATTAAAAAACTTTAGTAAAAAAAAATTAGGAGGTTAAAAGGAGTTCTCGCGTTCCAATGACATGCAATGTTAAAACCGAGTATACAATTTTACGTGTATTTACACACGAGTATTAGGAGTAAAAGGAAGTATAGGATATCTCCTAAAGGATTAATTAAAGAGGTCTCAAACGATCATCCTAAAATTTGCTGGGTAATAACTACCGCACACTATAGCAATAGACAAAACATCAAACAACATTTTATCCTGCAAAATAATGTGCGACTAATACTTAAAGAGAGTATTCAGAGATTAGTCTCAATCGGGTACAATTGGGTATTAATTAGTCCCAAACAAGTCTCAAGTGGGTATAATTGTAGATAAGTCCTGTATTCACCTTTTTCAGGTAAAATAAGCGAATAATTGATATATGAACACTCTTAGGCAACGAAATTCCATGCGCGCAGTTGGCAGGTAAGCAGAGCATTCGCTTAGCTCAATAAAATTGTAAAATATTAACATTTACTAGGCCAACAGAAAAATGAACAGATAGGTATTTATTTTTGTTTAAATAAACAGACTTTTCGTCATTTATACCCATTCGCGTATAGAAGGGGACAATTAGTCTCTTCATAGGATATGCTCATTCCATATATAGAGATCGGAAGTTCCCTCGGACTCGCCCTCGAATATTTGAATTATTTGCAGGGTGTTGAAGCCAAAAGCCTTCAATGGTTGGGAACTGCTGGTGGTTTTCCCGCACAGTGGGTCGCGACAAAGCTGCACCGCTGCTGGAAAGCAACCGGTGGTTTGTTTCGAAGTTGCAAACGATGAGAGGCGAGTCCCGCTGATCCGTTGAGTCTGTTATTCAGTCGTGATACGGAGACAGCGGAGTGCGGACTTGCCATCAGCGAATATAGGTAAATTATACATTAAAATACTCATATAAAGTAACTATACCTAATTAAATCCATGCATATTTTCTTATGCATATACATATATGTACATATGTCCATATCTATATAAAATAATATGAATAAATATTAAAAACTAATACCCCCATTTTATTATTCTTTGTTACATATCATTTTCCGCAATTGTTGGGGAGTTTGTATCGGCGAAACTCTTATGTGTTTAAAGCAAACATTTTGGTCCTCGAGCCGACGAACTTCAACAATTGCTGTGGACAGTTAAAATTAATACGTTTTTTCAGCGATTGACAAAAAAAAACAAAAATCCAAAAATCAGCAGCCCTAACGAGCAACCAGAAGAATACAACAACAGCAGCTCAGCTTATAAAATCAACAGTTCCCGGCTTTGAAACAGGTGCGTGTAAAAACAAAAAATTGTTGAGCTTCAAAATTAAATAAAAGTAAAAAAAAAAAAAAAACCAAGATATACCAACTCAGAAAATTAAAAATAGTAGTGTTTTAATATTTTATCGGAAATAATAAATGCGAAACAGAAGCACATAAGTGAATACATACATAGTTACATATATACAGACAGCTATGTACATAAAAGTGGAAGCTAAGAGAGAAAGAAAATTAAAGTAAAATATTCCTTGCCGAATACAGTCCGAGCAAAATCAAAAAAAAAAAAATTGTGAAATCATTTAATTCCAGCTAAGAAATTTTAAACATATTTTCCCTTTAACTAATTTTAAAAGACAAGTAAATGTCTACTGATACGCATGTGTACATATACTCGTAATTAGATATGTATGTGCATATATACTTTGCCGCAGATATATATGGTCTCTGTATAAAAAAGTTAAACTCGTAAAAGTTCAAGACTTCTTTAAAATAAAATCTTCTAAGATTCTTCAAAGATATAAAGTACTTAATTCTTTCGAATAGTAATTGCGACCATACATATCCAGCAGCTGATTTATTATTGTACATGTTTTATATTCATATAGGAACATATACACGTACATACTTATTTATATTTCAATCTCTCGAACTGAGAGACTAAGCTCTTTTGATTATTTTCGCGTTATTCCCTTCGTGACTGGAAACATTAAATTTTGCTAATTTTCGCCAAGTCGTGTTTTTTTTAGTACTTTACAAACATACTTACCAAAGCATATATGTAATACTCAGCTTGATTGTCGGTCACTATATAAAGCATTTAGTAGTACGTATGTACTTATTTGCATGTACCTTCTTTAGTAGTCACAGTCAGTGACTATATAACATACACATATTTCATTACGCTTAGCCAATTAGGCTTACGCATATACATACATACGTGTGTATATCAGTAATACGACATACGAGACCCAGCAGGAAATCTTTAGGCAAACCCGGTAGAGAATAAACCAAAATTACTTAAAAAATGTTGTTCGTTTAATTTTTGAAAACCTTGTCCCCTCTGTGGTTTTTGGTTAATTTTTTTCGCTTTTTGTATTTGGTCTTCTTTAAACCAACGCTCATTCGGTGAATTGTTTAAAAATGTCGAAATTAACTTGGTTCACTCGGTGCTCAGACCAAGTGGTGGAATTCAATGCGGGGTTCGATGAGGCGACCTTACGTGAGCATTCACAAACTTCATTAGAAATTCTTAAAACAGAATTAACGGAGATCTGGTCTAAGACTAAAGAAGTCTATGAACTATGTTTACAATCTTTATCAAAAGAAGATGAGGTTGAGGCCGTAAGAGCAAAACAATCTGCAACTCTAAAGGATTACATTTCCTGTTTTTCACGCATCACCGAATTCATTCAACAGTGCAGCTCTACAGCTGATGCTGCTTTCGCGATGACCCCTTCTCAAACAGCCAGCTTTTCGAATAATTTACATTTACCGCCGTGTGATACCGAAATATTCAGTGGGGATTATGCGTCTTGGCCATCATTTCGGGATCTCTTTACGGCGATTTATATAAATAGCGCGCGCCTTAGTAATGTGGAAAAACTTTACCACTTGCTACAAAAAACAAGTGGTGAAGCGAAAGACATTGTTAGCAAATCGCCATTAACTAATCAGGGTTTTGAGATGGCGTGGTCCAATTTAAAGGCATCGTACGAAAATAAACGGGTTTTGGTTAATAGCCAACTTAAGTTGTTGTTTTCACTTCCGAACATTCGTACCGAAAGTGCAGCTGCCTTGAAGGAACTACAACGAAATATCAATGGATGTATTACGGCCCTAGCAATGTACGAGGTTGACGTTGAAAAATGGGATCCAATTCTTATTTTTTTATGCTCGAATCGGCTTCCTGAAACCACACTTAGCATGTGGGAAAACACTTTATACGACAAAGCAGCGTTGCCGGAGTGGGGTCAAATGGATAACTTTCTCACACAACGTTACAGGACATTGGAATCAATCGTGGATGTTAAGTGCTCAACCTCATTGACCACAACAACTCTGCATCATAAAACATTTGCACATCATCATGGCCCTAGTGGACAAAAGAAGCTGTCACTTGCCACCAATGTCGCGCAATTATCCTGCATAATGTGTCCGAAGCAACAACATCTTCTGCGCATATGTAAAAGGTTTTTGTCCCTTTCTGTCACGGATAGATTCGTTATAGTCAAGAAGCATAACTGCTGTCTCAACTGCCTTTCGAAAGGCCATTCTGTTAGAGATTGTAAAAGTCAATTCTCATGCACAACGTGCAAAAGCAGACATCATTCTCTGCTACATCGCGTGGGTTTGAACACTCAAACCAATAACGAAGTTTCAAACAGTGGAAACGCTTCGCAAGTATTCCATGCAAACATACAGTCCACCTGTTCTAATAGTAATAGCTCGTCTTTAAAGGAAGATACTTTGATAACTTCGAATATGTCTTCGGCTCTTCTTGGAACCGCATTGGTTCATATTTGTCATTTCGGAACAACTTATATTGCTCGAGCTTTAATTGATTCAGCATCAGAGGCATCGTTCATTTCGGAACGACTACGAAAGCTTTTAAAACTTCCATCTTCAAAAACAAATGCAACCATTTCAGGGTTAAATCAAAAGGTCTGCAATAATGCTTCTAAGGTTTGTTCATTCGTATTAGGTTCACCTCGTGATCCGAACCTTCTCATAGAGGCTAACGCATTTGTATTGCCACAAATAACTGGCAACTTGCCTGCATCGTCTATCGACAAAAGCATATTAGATCACCTGCCTAAAGTTCTTTTAGGAGATTCTAAATTTTTAGAAAGCAGGCCAATCGATGTTTTAATTGGGGGGGATTTGTACCCTAAAGTTATGCTGGACGGGGTTAAACGTAGTATTTATTGCAACCTTATATCCCAAAAAACCGTCTTTGGGTGGATTGTCACAGGGGCATTGTCCACGGCGCACGTTTCTTGCTTTGCTACCAAGGTCTCAATCGGAGAGGATAGTTCTTTAGATAGCCAACTACGAAAGTTCTGGGAGATAGAAGAAGTCCCAAAAAGGAACCTTGAATCGGATGAAGATACCTTTTGTGAGGATCTTTATCTCAAATGCATCGAGCAACTCTTCTAATCGAGTTGGCCTCAACGACATTTTACATGTAGGCCCAGCTCTTCAAGCTGATTTGACGTTTTTACTTATCCGATGGCGGATGTATAGGTATGTGTTCAACAGTGATATTCAAAAAATGTACCGGCAAATATTGGTCCACCCATCTCATAGGCCATATCAAAGAATTCTCTTTAGAAAGGATCCAAACAGCTGCATTCAAGACTTCCAAATGAAGACTGTTACTTTCGGAGTTAACTGCGCACCTTTCTTGTCAATTATGACTCTTTTACAACTAGCGTTGGATTATCAGGATTCGCATCCGTTAGCCTCTCAGATTTTAAGAAACTCGATGTATGTAGATGATGTGTTAGCGGGTTTTCACGACATTTCCGTAGCTCTGCAGGCGCGAAACGAATTAGTTGAAGTTCTCGATAGTGCAGGATTCTGCTTGAGGAAATGGCCCTCAAACTATAAGGAAATCTTAAGGGATCTTCCTCACGATCATCTACTGGACAAAGAATTTTTAACTTTAGATGAGGCAACAACCACAAAGGCACTGGGAATAAAATGGAATGCCAGGTTAGATTACTTTTTCTTCAGCGTTCAGTCCCTCGATTGCAGGGATAATTATACCAAACGCGAAGTGTTGTCAATGATTGCTAAGCTTTTTGATCCAGCGGGTTGGCTAGCTCCCATAGTGCTAGTAGCAAAAATAATTTTGCAGCAAATTTGGTCAGACGGCACTCTCTGGGATCAACCTTTAAGTACGCCAACACTTTCTAAATGGAAAGTGTTTGTAGAGAACTACAGGTACATTGAAAAGATAAAAATCCCGCGGTGGATGAACTCCACCGTCGCTTCTTCTCTTCAAGTTCAGGCAGCGTCCCCCTGCTGCCCAGATCCGCTGGGTTATCTTTAGAATATATGGTGCCACTGCTTAAAACCAACCACCTCCTGGATCTTTGCCACCCGATTAGCGACAAAGGTCGTCCAGCAACAGGGCTGCTTTTTAAGCCAGGCGATAACGATGGTTGAGTCCGTCCAACAAAAGATATTTTCGACTTGGAACGAGAATTCGTTAAAAAGAGATTTCATCATTTCAGTAACAAGTACGGCACCACATAACTCCACTCCGACGCGTCGCAAAAGGCATACGCGGGGGTGATATATTTACGTGTAGAAAATCAAGGGAGAGCGTACTCACACCTTTTATTAGCGAAAACGAAAGCAGCCCCTATCAAAACAATCTCGCTCCCCCGTTTGGAGTTATGTGGTGCCGTACTTGTTACTGAAATGATGAAATCTCTTTTTAACGAATTCTCGTTCCAAGTCGAAAATATCTTTTGTTGGACGGACTCAACCATCGTTATCGCCTGGCTTAAAAAGCAGCCATGTTGCTGGACGACCTTTGTCGCTAATCGGGTGGCAAAGATCCAGGAGGTGGTTGGTTTTAAGCAGTGGCACCATGTTGATTCTAAAGATAACCCAGCGGATCTTGGCAGCAGGGGGACGCTGCCTCAGGAGTTATGCTCCACTGCTTTATGGTGGCATGGACCCGCTTGGTTGACTGAGGATGAAGCGAAATGGCCTGTGTTCGACAAGGAGATGGATGATGTTACGATTGAAGCAAAGAAAATAAACGCGCACACTTCCCTCGTTGCAAATTGCGAAGATCCTCTAGAAAGGTTTTCTCACTTACCACGCGCATTGCGTGTTTTAGCTTACGTTTTCCGTTTCTTTACTAAGACTAACAGGCACAGAAAAGCGTTTCATTCGTACCCTTCATTAGCTATTTCGGGAGAGGAAGTATCGAAAATTCGAGTGCGTATGATCATTTTAGCTCAAATGCGATATTTTTCAGAAGAGCACAAAAATTTGTCGTTAAAGATCGCTATCAGTTCGAAAAGTAAACTGCTCACATTGAATCCCTTTCTGGATAATAAGGGTGTAATGAGAGTCAACGGACGACTCGTGAATTCGCCTATTTTGTCGTATAGTGAAAAATATCCTATCCTATTACCTTATAGTTGTACCTATTCAAAATTGTTGATTTCGTTAATGCACCATATATCTATTCATGGATCTAAACAATTGATGTTACGTCTACTTCGCCAACAATATTGGATTCCTAAGGCAAAGAATCTAATAAAAACAATTATCCATAGCTGCAGGGTTTGTGTCATTCACAAAAGGGAAGAACAATCCCAAATCATGTCGGCACTCCCTAAAGAACGAACAATACTTTCAAGACCCTTTGAAAATACTGGAATAGATTTCACTGGTCCGTTCGAGATTAAAAGCTTCACAGGCAGAGCATGCAAAATAACAAAGGGTTATGCCTGCATCTTCGTATGTTTCTCTACGAAAGCAATCCACTTAGAAGCCACAAGTGACTTATCGGCCGAAACGTTTCTTGGCGCATTCGCCAGATTCGTCGCTAGAAGAAGTTGCCCAAAGAATCTCTTTTCGGACAACGGGACTAATTTTGTAGGCGCTTCAAATTGCTTAAAAAGTGATTTTAAGAGATTTCTCACAACTGCGCAAGAGACCATTTGTCATCTTTATTGCCATCAAGAAGTGACCTGGAACTTTATTCCAGCCGGCGCTCCACATATGGGAGGATTGTGGGAGGCTGGAGTTAAAAGCTTTAAATTTCATTTCCGAAGGATCGCTAGTTCATCAAAATTCACCTTTGAAGAATTTCAAACCTTACTGTGTCGTATTGAAGCCTGCCTTAACTCCCGACCGATTTCACCATCTTCTGAGGATCCCAACGATTGTACTGCTCTCACTCCAGGCCACTTCCTTGCAGGTGGCCCTATTCTCGCTCCTGCTGAACCCTCCATAAACGCAAATCCGCTGTCTCTTATAAATAGGTGGCAGAAATTGAAAGCTTTGAGCCAACAGCATGCTCTTCGATGGAAGGAAGAATATTTAAAGGAGCTTTACAAAAGATATAAATGGAAATTTCCTCAAAAGGAGATAGCAGTAGATGACATGGTCGTAGTTCGCCAAGAAACTCTCCCTCCCAATGAGTGGCGTTTGGGCAGGGTAACGAAGGTATATCACGGCAGTGATAAACGAGTTAAAGTGGCGGATATTCGAACACAAAAGGGGGTGATAACGCGTCCTATCGTTAAATTAGTCGTCCTACCAAAATAGGTGATCACCAAATTATTAAGTATCTTCTACCATTTTCAGTTAACAAACATGGAATTGGTACCACTAGCGTCTAACATCAACACTGCACCTCCAACTTCGCCACCCGCTTGTGCGGAATCACCTATCAAAACAAAGACAACCTACCAACCGGCAAAATGCAGAGTCTGTCATCGAAGTTACCCATTACGGTATTGTAAGCGGTTTATCGCCGCGAATTATGAACGTCGCCTCCGGTTAGTCCTTATCCAAAGCTATTGTTCTCGGTGCTTAGCGTATTCTCATACAGCTAAAGGATGCCGTAGTAAGGGAATGTGCTCATACTGCAACGAAAAGCACCACACACTGCTCCATGCCAACGATCGCCTCTCTCCACATCGACCACTACCACCGCTTCTTAGCCAACTATCGAGTACAGTGACGGTGTTGCCAACGGTTGCGGTGTATGTCCACTTCGGTAATCGCAGGTTCTTAACCCGAGCTCTGCTCGATCCTTGCTCTCAAACAAGTAAGGTGTGCGAGTCGCTTATCAAGAAACTTCGTATTCCAACCATGCCCGTCGCCAACATCCAAATGTGTGAGTTTATGATGAGCTCGTTGAATGACCCGTGCGTTAGGATTTCACATACGGCAAGGGTTATTGCGGAGATCGGGTTGAGAACGCCTTCTCGCCACCTTAATCCGACCGTTCGTGATAAGTTCACCAACATGAAATTGGCAGATCCAAATTTTAGCACTTCGTGCGCAGTGGCCTTAATTTTTGGAGGCGACATCTACCACAAATTTATACGCTGCGAGACCATGGCTCATCCTGGGTACCCTACTGCCCAGAACACAATTTTCGGTTGGGTCCTTTCTGGCCCATGTACCCTTTAAGGTACAACAACCCCTTACTGGGTCACGAAGTTTTAAATCATTTTTTATTTATAATATCTTTATACATTGAATTTAAATAAACTTAATCACACTAAAATTTAATAACAACAACAAAAAAGAAAAGAAGCTCAACAATTTGTTTTTACATGCCCAATTGAATTTGTAGAATAAAAGTATTGTAAGAAATGTATATATATATGAACACGTTAATTTACCATTGGTGATTTTATGTGCTTAAGTAAGTTTCCTTTTCTTGCAATTCCTAAGTATTGCAAGGCTGGCGGCAATGTTGAAGCCAAAAGCCTTCAATGGTTGGGAACTGCTGGTGGTTTTCCCGCACAGTGGGTCGCGACAAAGCTGCACCGCTGCTGGAAAGCAACCGGTGGTTTGTTTCGAAGTTGCAAACGATGAGAGGCGAGTCCCGCTGATCCGTTGAGTCTGTTATTCAGTCGTGATATCGAGACAGCGGAGTGCGGACTTGCCATCAGCGAATATAGGTAAATTATACATTAAAATACTCATATAAAGTAACTATACCTAATTAAATCCATGCATATTTTCTTATGCATATACATATATGTACATATGTCCATATCTATATAAAATAATATGAATAAATATTAAAAACTAATACCCCCATTTTATTATTCTTTGTTACATATCATTTTCCGCAATTGTTGGGGAGTTTGTAACGGCGAAACTCTTACGTGTTTAAAGCAAACACAGGGTAATAACCACTGTTTAATAGTGTAGCGACAATACTTGCTCCAGGGTAATAGAAGGTCGCATACATTGTATTGGTTTGTTAGAAAAATATCTATCGTAAAAAAAGTATATATTCCTGTTTGTGAAACTCTGTGTAGGTTATTTATTAATAACAAGCCAAATTAACGAAGCTTAAGAAGATTGTATGACAGTAAAATAAATTATATTTTCATAACAATGGCAGGCTTTCAATAATTATAAAATCAATTTATATTATTTCTGGGCCCTATCAACGAACATGGGAAGAGAGCATGGATATTGAGGCATCAATTTAAATATAATTTAATAACATTTGGTGTAAAATTTTAACGCATCCAGTTTGATGTAGAACAAGGTACACCTCGGTCGATTCCGACAAGAAACCTCAAAAGTACAGACTGGAATAAATACAGTATAGAGTTAGGAAGGCTCATGCCAACCAAGAGCACACCTGAAATTCTACAGAACGAGGTCGAGCAGGAACAGCTGAACACACAAAAAAACACACAGAGGCAAGAGAAAACCACTATGGTGGAATAATAACATTGCAAATACGAGAAAGGCCTGTACAAAAGCCTTCAACAAAGCCACTGCCTCTTAAGGCGAGGAGCAGTGGATGATATATAAACAACTGCTAAGGGAGTACAAAAGTATCCTTAAGAAATCAAAATGGGATAACTGGAGGGACTTCTGCAGCGGGGTGGAATCTGTTTCGGAGGGTACAAGAATCAGAAGGATCCTATCCGTCTCAGATCAGGGAACGCCGGGCTGTCTTACCAGGATGGAGGGATCTTGGACTGAGACGGAGGAGGAGACACTGGACCTTCTCCTTGATACACACTTAAAAGGAGGCGTTGACAGTACACAGAAAAAACTGCAAAAGGCATACGCGGGGGTGATATATTTACGTGTAGAAAATCAAGGGAGAGCGTACTCACACCTTTTATTAGCGAAAACGAAAGCAGCCCCTATCAAAACAATCTCGCTCCCCCGTTTGGAGTTATGTGGTGCCGTACTTGTTACTGAAATGATGAAATCTCTTTTTAACGAATTCTCGTTCCAAGTCGAAAATATCTTTTGTTGGACGGACTCAACCATCGTTATCGCCTGGCTTAAAAAGCAGCCATGTTGCTGGACGACCTTTGTCGCTAATCGGGTGGCAAAGATCCAGGAGGTGGTTGGTTTTAAGCAGTGGCACCATGTTGATTCTAAAGATAACCCAGCGGATCTTGGCAGCAGGGGGACGCTGCCTCAGGAGTTATGCTCCACTGCTTTATGGTGGCATGGACCCGCTTGGTTGACTGAGGATGAAGCGAAATGGCCTGTGTTCGACAAGGAGATGGATGATGTTACGATTGAAGCAAAGAAAATAAACGCGCACACTTCCCTCGTTGCAAATTGCGAAGATCCTCTAGAAAGGTTTTCTCACTTACCACGCGCATTGCGTGTTTTAGCTTACGTTTTCCGTTTCTTTACTAAGACTAACAGGCACACAAAAGCGTTTCATTCGTACCCTTCATTAGCTATTTCGGGAGAGGAAGTATCGAAAATTCGAGTGCGTATGATCATTTTAGCTCAAATGCGATATTTTTCAGAAGAGCACAAAAATTTGTCGTTAAAGATCGCTATCAGTTCGAAAAGTAAACTGCTCACATTGAATCCCTTTCTGGATAATAAGGGTGTAATGAGAGTCAACGGACGACTCGTGAATTCGCCTATTTTGTCGTATAGTGAAAAATATCCTATCCTATTACCTTATAGTTGTACCTATTCAAAATTGTTGATTTCGTTAATGCACCATATATCTATTCATGGATCTAAACAATTGATGTTACGTCTACTTCGCCAACAATATTGGATTCCTAAGGCAAAGAATCTAATAAAAACAATTATCCATAGCTGCAGGGTTTGTGTCATTCACAAAAGGGAAGAACAATCCCAAATCATGTCGGCACTCCCTAAAGAACGAACAATACTTTCAAGACCCTTTGAAAATACTGGAATAGATTTCACTGGTCCGTTCGAGATTAAAAGCTTCACAGGCAGAGCATGCAAAATAACAAAGGGTTATGCCTGCATCTTCGTATGTTTCTCTACGAAAGCAATCCACTTAGAAGCCACAAGTGACTTATCGGCCGAAACGTTTCTTGGCGCATTCGCCAGATTCGTCGCTAGAAGAAGTTGCCCAAAGAATCTCTTTTCGGACAACGGGACTAATTTTGTAGGCGCTTCAAATTGCTTAAAAAGTGATTTTAAGAGATTTCTCACAACTGCGCAAGAGACCATTTGTCATCTTTATTGCCATCAAGAAGTGACCTGGAACTTTATTCCAGCCGGCGCTCCACATATGGGAGGATTGTGGGAGGCTGGAGTTAAAAGCTTTAAATTTCATTTCCGAAGGATCGCTAGTTCATCAAAATTCACCTTTGAAGAATTTCAAACCTTACTGTGTCGTATTGAAGCCTGCCTTAACTCCCGACCGATTTCACCATCTTCTGAGGATCCTAACGATTGTACTGCTCTCACTCCAGGCCACTTCCTTGCAGGTGGCCCTATTCTCGCTCCTGCTGAACCCTCCATAAACGCAAATCCGCTGTCTCTTATAAATAGGTGGCAGAAATTGAAAGCTTTGAGCCAACAGCATGCTCTTCGATGGAAGGAAGAATATTTAAAGGAGCTTCACAAAAGATATAAATGGAAATTTCCTCAAAAGGAGATAGCAGTAGATGACATGGTCGTAGTTCGCCAAGAAACTCTCCCTCCCAATGAGTGGCGTTTGGGCAGGGTAACGAAGGTATATCACGGCAGTGATAAACGAGTTAAAGTGGCGGATATTCGAACACAAAAGGGGGTGATAACGCGTCCTATCGTTAAATTAGTCGTCCTACCAAAATAGGTGATCACCAAATTATTAAGTATCTTCTACCATTTTCAGTTAACAAACATGGAATTGGTACCACTAGCGTCTAACATCAACACTGCACCTCCAACTTCGCCACCCGCTTGTGCGGAATCACCTATAAAAACAAAGACAACCTACCAACCGGCAAAATGCAGAGTCTGTCATCGAAGTTACCCATTACGGTATTGTAAGCGGTTTATCGCCGCGAATTATGAACGTCGCCTCCGGTTAGTCCTTATCCACAGCTATTGTTCTCGGTGCTTAGCGTATTCTCATACAGCTAAAGGATGCCGTAGTAAGGGAATGTGCTCATACTGCAACGAAAAGCACCACACACTGCTCCATGCCAACGATCGCCTCTCTCCACATCGACCACTACCACCGCTTCTTAGCCAACTATCGAGTACAGTGACGGTGTTGCCAACGGTTGCGGTGTATGTCCACTTCGGTAATCGCAGGTTCTTAACCCGAGCTCTGCTCGATCCTTGCTCTCAAACAAGTAAGGTGTGCGAGTCGCTTATCAAGAAACTTCGTATTCCAACCATGCCCGTCGCCAACATCCAAATGTGTGAGTTTATCATGAGCTCGTTGAATTACCCGTGCGTTAGGATTTCACATACGGCAAGGGTTATTGCGGAGATCGGGTTGAGAACGCCTTCTCGCCACCTTAATCCGACCGTTCGTGATAAGTTCACCAACATGAAATTGGCAGATCCAAATTTTAGCACTTCGTGCGCAGTGGCCTTAATTTTTGGAGGCGACATCTACCACAAATTTATACGCTGCGAGACCATGGCTCATCCTGGGTACCCTACTGCCCAGAACACAATTTTCGGTTGGGTCCTTTCTGGCCCATGTACCCTTTAAGGTACAACAACCCCTTACTGGGTCACGAAGTTTTAAATCATTTTTTATTTATAATATCTTTATACATTGAATTTAAATAAACTTAATCACACAAAATAAATTTAATAACAACAAAAAAAAAGAAAAGAAGCTCAACAATTTGTTTTTACATGCCCAATTGAATTTGTAGAATAAAAGTATTGTAAGAAATGTACATATATATGAACACGTTAATTTACCATTGGTGATTTTATGTGCTTAAGTTAGTTTCCTTTTCTTGCAATTCCTAAGTATTGCAAGGCTGGCGGCAATGTTGAAGCCAAAAGCCTTCAATGGTTGGGAACTGCTGGTGGTTTTCCCGCACAGTGGGTCGCGACAAAGCTGCAGCGCTGCTGGAAAGCAACCGGTGGTTTGTTTCGAAGTTGCAAACGATGAGAGGCGAGTCCCGCTGATCCGTTGAGTCTGTTATTCAGTCGTGATATCGAGACAGCGGAGTGCGGACTTGCCATCAGCGAATATAGGTAAATTATACATTAAAATACTCATATAAAGTAACTATACCTAATTAAATCCATGCATATTTTCTTATGCATATACATATATGTACATATGTCCATATCTATATAAAATAATATGATTAAATATTAAAAACTAATACCCCCATTTTATTATTCTTTGTTACATATCATTTTCCGCAATTATTGGGGAGTTTGTAACGGCGAAACTCTTACGTGTTTAAAGCAAACACAGGGTAATAACCACTGTTTAATAGTGTAGCGACAATACTTGCTCCAGGGTAATAGAAGGTCGCATACATTGTATTGGTTTGTTAGAAAAATATCTATCGTAAAAAAAGTATATATTCCTGTTTGTGAAACTCTGTGTAGGTTATTTATTAATAACAAGCCAAATTAACGAAACTTAAGAAGATTGTATGACAGTAAAATAAATTATATTTTCATAACAATGGCAGGCTTTGAATAATTATAAAATCAATTTATATTATTTCTGGGCCCTATCAACGAACATGGGAAGAGAGCATGGATATTGAGGCATCAATTTAAATATAATTTAATAACATTTGGTGTAAAATTTTAACGCATCCAGTTTGATGTAGAACAAGGTACACCTCGGTCGATTCCGACAAGAAACCTCAAAAGTACAGACTGGAATAAATACAGTATAGAGTTAGGAAGGCTCATGCCAACCAAGAGCACACCTGAAATTCTACAGAACGAGGTCGAGCAGGAACAGCTGAACACACAAAAAAACACACAGAGGCAAGAGAAAACCACTATGGTGGAATAATAACATTGCAAATACGAGAAAGGCCTGTACAAAAGCCTTCAACAAAGCCACTGCCTCTTAAGGCGAGGAGCAGTGGATGATATATAAACAACTGCTAAGGAAGTACAAAAGTATCCTTAAGAAATCAAAATGGGATAACTGGAGGGACTTCTGCAGCGGGGTGGAATCTGTTTCGGAGGGTACAAGAATCAGAAGGATCCTATCCGTCTCAGATCAGGGAACGCCGGGCTGTCTTACCAGGATGGAGGGATCTTGGACTGAGACGGAGGAGGAGACACTGGACCTTCTCCTTGATACACACTTAAAAGGAGGCGTTGACAGTACACAGAAAAAACTGCAAAAGGCATACGCGGGGGTGATATATTTACGTGTAGAAAATCAAGGGAGAGCGTACTCACACCTTTTATTAGCGAAAACGAAAGCAGCCCCTATCAAAACAATCTCGCTCCCCCGTTTGGAGTTATGTGGTGCCGTACTTGTTACTGAAATGATGAAATCTCTTTTTAACGAATTCTCGTTCCAAGTCGAAAATATCTTTTGTTGGACGGACTCAACCATCGTTATCGCCTGGCTTAAAAAGCAGCCATGTTGCTGGACGACCTTTGTCGCTAATCGGGTGGCAAAGATCCAGGAGGTGGTTGGTTTTAAGCAGTGGCACCATGTTGATTCTAAAGATAACCCAGCGGATCTTGGCAGCAGGGGGACGCTGCCTCAGGAGTTATGCTCCACTGCTTTATGGTGGCATGGACCCGCTTGGTTGACTGAGGATGAAGCGAAATGGCCTGTGTTCGACAAGGAGATGGATGATGTTACGATTGAAGCAAAGAAAATAAACGCGCACACTTCCCTCGTTGCAAATTGCGAAGATCCTCTAGAAAGGTTTTCTCACTTACCACGCGCATTGCGTGTTTTAGCTTACGTTTTCCGTTTCTTTACTAAGACTAACAGGCACAGAAAAGCGTTTCATTCGTACCCTTCATTAGCTATTTCGGGAGAGGAAGTATCGAAAATTCGAGTGCGTATGATCATTTTAGCTCAAATGCGATATTTTTCAGAAGAGCACAAAAATTTGTCGTTAAAGATCGCTATCAGTTCGAAAAGTAAACTGCTCACATTGAATCCCTTTCTGGATAATAAGGGTGTAATGAGAGTCAACGGACGACTCGTGAATTCGCCTATTTTGTCGTATAGTGAAAAATATCCTATCCTATTACCTTATAGTTGTACCTATTCAAAATTGTTGATTTCGTTAATGCACCATATATCTATTCATGGATCTAAACAATTGATGTTACGTCTACTTCGCCAACAATATTGGATTCCTAAGGCAAAGAATCTAATAAAAACAATTATCCATAGCTGCAGGGTTTGTGTCATTCACAAAAGGGAAGAACAATCCCAAATCATGTCGGCACTCCCTAAAGAACGAACAATACTTTCAAGACCCTTTGAAAATACTGGAATAGATTTCACTGGTCCGTTCGAGATTAAAAGCTTCACAGGCAGAGCATGCAAAATAACAAAGGGTTATGCCTGCATCTTCGTATGTTTCTCTACGAAAGCAATCCACTTAGAAGCCACAAGTGACTTATCGGCCGAAACGTTTCTTGGCGCATTCGCCAGATTCGTCGCTAGAAGAAGTTGCCCAAAGAATCTCTTTTCGGACAACGGGACTAATTTTGTAGGCGCTTCAAATTGCTTAAAAAGTGATTTTAAGAGATTTCTCACAACTGCGCAAGAGACCATTTGTCATCTTTATTGCCATCAAGAAGTGACCTGGAACTTTATTCCAGCCGGCGCTCCACATATGGGAGGATTGTGGGAGGCTGGAGTTAAAAGCTTTAAATTTCATTTCCGAAGGATCGCTAGTTCATCAAAATTCACCTTTGAAGAATTTCAAACCTTACTGTGTCGTATTGAAGCCTGCCTTAACTCCCGACCGATTTCACCATCTTCTGAGGATCCTAACGATTGTACTGCTCTCACTCCAGGCCACTTCCTTGCAGGTGGCCCTATTCTCGCTCCTGCTGAACCCTCCATAAACGCAAATCCGCTGTCTCTTATAAATAGGTGGCAGAAATTGAAAGCTTTGAGCCAACAGCATGCTCTTCGATGGAAGGAAGAATATTTAAAGGAGCTTCACAAAAGATATAAATGGAAATTTCCTCAAAAGGAGATAGCAGTAGATGACATGGTCGTAGTTCGCCAAGAAACTCTCCCTCCCAATGAGTGGCGTTTGGGCAGGGTAACGAAGGTATATCACGGCAGTGATAAACGAGTTAAAGTGGCGGATATTCGAACACAAAAGGGGGTGATAACGCGTCCTATCGTTAAATTAGTCGTCCTACCAAAATAGGTGATCACCAAATTATTAAGTATCTTCTACCATTTTCAGTTAACAAACATGGAATTGGTACCACTAGCGTCTAACATCAACACTGCACCTCCAACTTCGCCACCCGCTTGTGCGGAATCACCTATCAAAACAAAGACAACCTACCAACCGGCAAAATGCAGAGTCTGTCATCGAAGTTACCCATTACGGTATTGTAAGCGGTTTATCGCCGCGAATTATGAACGTCGCCTCCGGTTAGTCCTTATCCACAGCTATTGTTCTCGGTGCTTAGCGTATTCTCATACAGCTAAAGGATGCCGTAGTAAGGGAATGTGCTCATACTGCAACGAAAAGCACCACACACTGCTCCATGCCAACGATCGCCTCTCTCCACATCGACCACTACCACCGCTTCTTAGCCAACTATCGAGTACAGTGACGGTGTTGCCAACGGTTGCGGTGTATGTCCACTTCGGTAATCGCAGGTTCTTAACCCGAGCTCTGCTCGATCCTTGCTCTCAAACAAGTAAGGTGTGCGAGTCGCTTATCAAGAAACTTCGTATTCCAACCATGCCCGTCGCCAACATCCAAATGTGTGAGTTTATGATGAGCTCGTTGAATGACCCGTGCGTTAGGATTTCACATACGGCAAGGGTTATTGTGGAGATCGGGTTGAGAACGCCTTCTCGCCACCTTAATCCGACCGTTCGTGATAAGTTCACCAACATGAAATTGGCAGATCCAAATTTTAGCACTTCGTGCGCAGTGGCCTTAATTTTTGGAGGCGACATCTACCACAAATTTATACGCTGCGAGACCATGGCTCATCCTGGGTACCCTACTGCCCAGAACACAATTTTCGGTTGGGTCCTTTCTGGCCCATGTACCCTTTAAGGTACAACAACCCCTTACTGGGTCACGAAGTTTTAAATCATTTTTTATTTATAATATCTTTATACATTGAATTTAAATAAACTTACTCACACAAAATAAATTTAATAACAACAAAAAAAAAGAAAAGAAGCTCAACAATTTGTTTTTACATGCCCAATTGAATTTGTAGAATAAAAGTATTGTAAGAAATGTACATATATATGAACACGTTAATTTACCATTGGTGATTTTATGTGCTTAAGTAAGTTTCCTTTTCTTGCAATTCCTAAGTATTGCAAGGCTGGCGGCAATGTTGAAGCCAAAAGCCTTCAATGGTTGGGAACTGCTGGTGGTTTTCCCGCACAGTGGGTCGCGACAAAGCTGCACCGCTGCTGGAAAGCAACCGGTGGTTTGTTTCGAAGTTGCAAACGATGAGAGGCGAGTCCCGCTGATCCGTTGAGTCTGTTATTCAGTCGTGATATCGAGACAGCGGAGTGCGGACTTGCCATCAGCGAATATAGGTAAATTATACATTAAAATACTCATATAAAGTAACTATACCTAATTAAATCCATGCATATTTTCTTATGCATATACATATATGTACATATGTCCATATCTATATAAAATAATATGAATAAATATTAAAAACTAATACCCCCATTTTATTATTCTTTGTTACATATCATTTTCCGCAATTGTTGGGGAGTTTGTAACGGCGAAACTCTTACGTGTTTAAAGCAAACACAGGGTAATAACCACTGTTTAATAGTGTAGCGACAATACTTGCTCCAGGGTAATAGAAGGTCGCATACATTGTATTGGTTTGTTAGAAAAATATCTATCGTAAAAAAAGTATATATTCCTGTTTGTGAAACTCTGTGTTGGTTATTTATTAATAACAAGCCAAAT
The DNA here is from genome assembly GCA_963971545.1 of Philophylla caesio. Taxonomy (NCBI): domain Eukaryota; kingdom Metazoa; phylum Arthropoda; class Insecta; order Diptera; family Tephritidae; genus Philophylla; species Philophylla caesio. Next base: position 65,728,010 of record OZ020607.1, read on the forward strand.
TAACGAAACTTAAGAAGATTGTATGACAGTAAAATAAATTATATTTTCATAACAATGGCAGGCTTTGAATAATTATAAAATCAATTTATATTATTTCTGGGCCCTATCAACGAACATGGGAAGAGAGCATGGATATTGAGGCATCAATTTAAATATAATTTAATAACATTTGGTGTAAAATTTTAACGCATCCAGTTTGATGTAGAACAAGGTACACCTCGGTCGATTCCGACAAGAAACCTCAAAAGTACAGACTGGAATAAATACAGTATAGAGTTAGGAAGGCTCATGCCAACCAAGAGCACACCTGAAATTCTACAGAACGAGGTCGAGCAGGAACAGCTGAACACACAGAGGCAAGAGAAAACCACTATGGTGGAATAATAACATTGCAAATACGAGAAAGGCCTGTACAAAAGCCTTCAACAAAGCCACTGCCTCTTAAGGCGAGGAGCAGTGGATGATATATAAACAACTGCTAAGGGAGTACAAAAGTATCCTTAAGAAATCAAAATGGGATAACTGGAGGGACTTCTGCAGCGGGGTGGAATCTGTTTCGGAGGGTAGAAGACTCAGAAGGATCCTATCCGTCTCAGATCAGGGAACGCCGGGCTGTCTTACCAGGATGGAGGGATCTTGGACTGAGACGGAGGAGGAGACACTGGACCTTCTCCTTGATACACACTTAAAAGGAGGCGTTGACAGTACACAGAAAAAACTGCAAAAGGCATACGCGGGGGTGATATATTTACGTGTAGAAAATCAAGGGAGAGCGTACTCACACCTTTTATTAGCGAAAACGAAAGCAGCCCCTATCAAAACAATCTCGCTCCCCCGTTTGGAGTTATGTGGTGCCGTACTTGTTACTGAAATGATGAAATCTCTTTTTAACGAATTCTCGTTCCAAGTCGAAAATATCTTTTGTTGGACGGACTCAACCATCGTTATCGCCTGGCTTAAAAAGCAGCCATGTTGCTGGACGACCTTTGTCGCTAATCGGGTGGCAAAGATCCAGGAGGTGGTTGGTTTTAAGCAGTGGCACCATGTTGATTCTAAAGATAACCCAGCGGATCTTGGCAGCAGGGGGACGCTGCCTCAGGAGTTATGCTCCACTGCTTTATGGTGGCATGGACCCGCTTGGTTGACTGAGGATGAAGCGAAATGGCCTGTGTTCGACAAGGAGATGGATGATGTTACGATTGAAGCAAAGAAAATAAACGCGCACACTTCCCTCGTTGCAAATTGCGAAGATCCTCTAGAAAGGTTTTCTCACTTACCACGCGCATTGCGTGTTTTAGCTTACGTTTTCCGTTTCTTTACTAAGACTAACAGGCACACAAAAGCGTTTCATTCGTACCCTTCATTAGCTATTTCGGGAGAGGAAGTATCGAAAATTCGAGTGCGTATGATCATTTTAGCTCAAATGCGATATTTTTCAGAAGAGCACAAAAATTTGTCGTTAAAGATCGCTATCAGTTCAAAAAGTAAACTGCTCACATTGAATCCCTTTCTGGATAATAAGGGTGTAATGAGAGTCAACGGACGACTCGTGAATTCGCCTATTTTGTCGTATAGTGAAAAATATCCTATCCTATTACCTTATAGTTGTACCTATTCAAAATTGTTGATTTCGTTAATGCACCATATATCTATTCATGGATCTAAACAATTGATGTTACGTCTACTTCGCCAACAATATTGGATTCCTAAGGCAAAGAATCTAATAAAAACAATTATCCATAGCTGCAGGGTTTGTGTCATTCACAAAAGGGAAGAACAATCCCAAATCATGTCGGCACTCCCTAAAGAACGAACAATACTTTCAAGACCCTTTGAAAATACTGGAATAGATTTCACTGGTCCGTTCGAGATTAAAAGCTTCACAGGCAGAGCATGCAAAATAACAAAGGGTTATGCCTGCATCTTCGTATGTTTCTCTACGAAAGCAATCCACTTAGAAGCCACAAGTGACTTATCGGCCGAAACGTTTCTTGGCGCATTCGCCAGATTCGTCGCTAGAAGAAGTTGCCCAAAGAATCTCTTTTCGGACAACGGGACTAATTTTGTAGGCGCTTCAAATTGCTTAAAAAGTGATTTTAAGTGATTTCTCACAACTGCGCAAGAGACCATTTGTCATCTTTATTGCCATCAAGAAGTGACCTGGAACTTTATTCCAGCCGGCGCTCCACATATGGGAGGATTGTGGGAGGCTGGAGTTAAAAGCTTTAAATTTCATTTCCGAAGGATCGCTAGTTCATCAAAATTCACCTTTGAAGAATTTCAAACCTTACTGTGTCGTATTGAAGCCTGCCTTAACTCCCGACCGATTTCACCATCTTCTGAGGATCCTAACGATTGTACTGCTCTCACTCCAGGCCACTTCCTTGCAGGTGGCCCTATTCTCGCTCCTGCTGAACCCTCCATAAACGCAAATCCGCTGTCTCTTATAAATAGGTGGCAGAAATTGAAAGCTTTGAGCCAACAGCATGCTCTTCGATGGAAGGAAGAATATTTAAAGGAGCTTTACAAAAGATATAAATGGAAATTTCCTCAAAAGGAGATAGCAGTAGATGACATGGTCGTAGTTCGCCAAGAAACTCTCCCTCCCAATGAGTGGCGTTTGGGCAGGGTAACGAAGGTATATCACGGCAGTGATAAACGAGTTAAAGTGGCGGATATTCGAACACAAAAGGGGGTGATAACGCGTCCTATCGTTAAATTAGTCGTCCTACCAAAATAGGTGATCACCAAATTATTAAGTATCTTCTACCATTTTCAGTTAACAAACATGGAATTGGTACCACTAGCGTCTAACATCAACACTGCACCTCCAACTTCGCCACCCGCTTGTGCGGAATCACCTATCAAAACAAAGACAACCTACCAACCGGCAAAATGCAGAGTCTGTCATCGAAGTTACCCATTACGGTATTGTAAGCGGTTTATCGCCGCGAATTATGAACGTCGCCTCCGGTTAGTCCTTATCCAAAGCTATTGTTCTCGGTGCTTAGCGTATTCTCATACAGCTAAAGGATGCCGTAGTAAGGGAATGTGCTCATACTGCAACGAAAAGCACCACACACTGCTCCATGCCAACGATCGCCTCTCTCCACATCGACCACTACCACCGCTTCTTAGCCAACTATCGAGTACAGTGACGGTGTTGCCAACGGTTGCGGTGTATGTCCACTTCGGTAATTGCAGGTTCTTAACCCGAGCTCTGCTCGATCCTTGCTCTCAAACAAGTAAGGTGTGCGAGTCGCTTATCAAGAAACTTCGTATTCCAACCATGCCCGTCGCCAACATCCAAATGTGTGAGTTTATGATGAGCTCGTTGAATGACCCGTGCGTTAGGATTTCACATACGGCAAGGGTTATTGCGGAGATCGGGTTGAGAACGCCTTCTCGCCACCTTAATCCGACCGTTCGTGATAAGTTCACCAACATGAAATTGGCAGATCCAAATTTTAGCACTTCGTGCGAGTTAATATCGTTCACACGATATGAGTTTAAAAAAATATCTTTTATCGCTACGCCGAAATGCGTGCTCTTTATTGATCTTCTAAAAACTGTCTTACATTTTGAATTCTTAATTCTATTTATACTATTGAGATGTGGTGGTAGTTATCGTAGTGGATTATTCCATTGTCAGTTGTTTGTTGTTTACGAGTGTAGATATCTATTGTTTGTAGTGATAGTGCATTTCTATTGTTCCAATGATTGTCCGTTGCTTATGTGCAGGTCAGTTGTTTACATGCATTTCTCGGTAATGCATGTTTATCTGTTGTTTACGTGTTGATAATGCATTTCTCGGTAATGCATGTTTATCTGTTGTTTACGTGTTGATAATGCATTTCTTGATAATGCATGTTTTGGTTGTGGAAACGTTGTGCCTTGTGATGACGTCATTAACTCCCCTCCTTCTTAAAATGAAGCGTCCTCGCTACACTGCTGCTAGGTGTTGTTGTTGAAGACGGTTGAGTTCGATTTCGTAAAGTTCGTCCATTCGCCTTTGTCTGCCAAGTGTTCTTTTATTTTCGCAGTATCGGCAGAGGTGTACTAGACCATAAGTGGTGACTGCTAAGGTAAGGAATGCAATTATGATGAAAAGTGTAAACTGTACAGGGTTCTCCTCGGCAGGTATTAAAAACGTTGAGAGTTCTTGAATGTTGTTGAATTTGTATTTTGAGTCTGAGGAAAGGATACGGAGTACCTCAAGTTTTTCGCTATGTTGGTTGTGTATAACTTCTCTGAGTTGTTGTTGATGGTTATAATAAGTGATGCCATCGATGTTTGTAGATTCTTTAAAATGTATTAGTTTTGGGCCTGATATATGCATGTTGTTCCAAGTATGCTCATAATCCGTCAAGATGTGACCAGTCTCTAGGATTCGGAGTGGGGCGTTATTCTCATGGATTGTTTCGCATTGCGCAGGATTGTCTTTTAATATTTTTAAAGTGCAATTATCAGAGGGTTCTGATTTACTAATAAAGGTACTAATATAATTTTTACATTTTGATACTCTTTGATAATCGTTACATTTTGCAATCTTAGGATCTAAATTAATTTTACCATGCTTATGTGCTAAAGGATATACGTTAAATAGGTTACATTTAGTTTCAAGAATAGGGTATTTGTATATTGTTATAATTGCATGTTGTAGGTAACAGATATGAATGTCCGCATATTCTAATATATTGATTATTGGAAGATCCAACTGTTCATGGTTTATTAACTCATACACATCTTTCAAATTTAATGTGCCAGAATAAAAATTATTATTTTTCGCAAAATTAATAGTGTTCGCTATTGATTGAAGTTCATTATAGACTTCTGATATAACAATATTTTCGCTAATTGTTTTGGGATCAAGAGTTTCGAGTATTCTTTCGAACTGTGAGTTAATTGTTTTTTGCTTATTGTTATTTTCTATTAGCATATTAAGTGACGTTTTAATTTCTATAAGGTCATTGTGGTCTGGTGTGCCAGTGATGAATTTAAGGATGGAACCAAGGAAGTTAAGTGATCTCTTTGGTCTGTAGATATTTGGTATGAGTTGATTTTTTAAAGTTTCAATTCTGTTCACTAAAATTTGAGTCTCAGGGTAGTTTTCTAAATTATATGTAGATTTCATTACACTTTCGTAAGGCGCGAGTATTTTTGAAAGATTAGATATGTGATACAGGAAAGCTGTATTCTGATAAATGTAAACAGGATCTGTTTCCACTAGTACATATTTTCTATTGGTTAAGTCTATTATATTATCGCTAAATGCGATAGGGAAAAGTAAGATAAATACTACTCCGTACATGCCTTCACTCTGATGTTGTCCTTATGTATAATGAGTCCTTTATTTGTTGTTATCGTTTTTCCGTTGTCTTCTTTAACTATATGTTTCGCGTATGTTTTTACGTTTTTGTTCCGTCTATGCGTCTTGGAGTATATAACATCACCTTGTTTGTAATTCAGCTGTTTGCGATTGTGGTTGTGGTATCGTAAGACTCTGTCTTGGTTTTGTTGAAGGCGCTCTTTGATGCCAGGATACCCCTTTTGGTTGAAGAACACGTCCTCGGGTTTCTCGTTGGTCACTGAATGGATTGTCTTATTGTATTGTCGGACTGCTTCGTATATCTGTTCGTCAGGTGCTGAACTGTGTTGGTGTGCCAAGACTTTCGCGAGTTCGATTATCGTGCTATGCGTACGTTCGACTTGCCCGTTTGTTGTAGAATGAAAGGCAGGAGTTTTGGTGTGTGTTATTTGTAGTCGTTTGTAAATTTGTTGTGCACATATGCTAGTGAGTGTTGACTCGTTATCAGTCATTACAAACTTTGCGTTTGGGTATATTTGTGAGAGAATCTCGTCAACGTATTTGTATGTATCTTTCTTTGAGGGTATTTGTCTCAAATGGCAAAATTTTGAATATTTGTCGGTTGAGCTAATGTATATGTTATTGCTCATATAAAATAAGTCTAAGTGTATGCATTCGCCTACCTTGTTTGGTATTGGTGCTAAACCTATTGGTTGTTTATTTGGTCGGCGTTCATACTTGTTGGTAAGACATATTTCGCAGTCTTGTACTTCTTTTTTACAAGCGTCACGGATGTTCGGCCAGTAATATCTGAGTGAAATTTCCTGCGCGTTATTTTTATAATTTCTGTGAGCACGTCTGTGTGTGTCTTGTATGATTTGTTTTTGTTGTTCGGTTTCGGTGATGTCGTCTACCATTTTTTGGGCTAATACGATTGATACGGTCGGAAATGTGTCAATAATGTCGTTTTCGACGTAAAATAATATTTGCTCGTCTATTTGAAGAGCGTTAGTTACCTTTGGTCTAATTATATTTTTTAGTCTGTCCAGTAATTCAGCTTTGGTGTTAAAGAAAAGTGTATGTCGACTGTTAGAAAAAATATTTTGTGATGATATTTCGATTAGGTTCGCATCTGATTGTTTTATAACAATTTGATTTTTAAAGCAGTTTAATGGTTGCTTTACTCGTTTGAGTTTTGTGTTGGTGAGCTTTGTGCCGAATGTTGGGAGTCATCCGAATTTGATGTGTTGTTTATTTGCTGGCGAGAAAGTGCATCAGCGACAACGTTCTGGTGTCCAGGTTTGTAAACAAGTTTTGCGCCGTATTCTTCGATGAAATTCTTCCATCTTTTTAATTTTGTATTGGGGTTTTTTTCCGATATGGAGAAGATTAAAGATTGATGGTCAGTGTAAATAGTCAAATCCGCTATACCATATAAGTAGTTGCGGAGTTTCTGTAATGCCCACACAATTGCGAGTAATTCTTTCTCATTTGTAGAGTAGTTCTGTTCTGTTTGGCTGAGTGTTCGTGAAATAAATGATATGGGTTTTTTATTTTGGGATAATACAGCTCCTATAGCGTAATTGCTAGCGTCCGTGGTTAATTCAAAAGGTTTATCAAAATTTGGTTGGAAGAGTTCAACCTGGGTTTGCAGTTCTTCTTTTATTTTGTTTAGTGCTTTTAGTGCAGGTTCGTCTAAGGAGATTTTTATTTTTGCACTTTGATTTTTTGATATGCCACCGTTGTCTCCTCTGAGGAACGTAGTGAGTGGCTTGACGATGGCTGCAAAATTTTGTATAAATTTTCGATAATAACTGGCGAGACCTAGAAAGGATCTGAGTTCCCTCAGCGATTTGGGAATAGGAAAATCTTTAATAGTTTGTATTTTTATAGGGTCAACAGTTATCCGGTTATATTTTAATATGTGTCCTAAGTATTCTACAGAGTCATGAAAGAAGTGTGATTTCTCATTCGAAATCTTCATGTTGGCTTGGTGAAGTGCGTTTATAATTATGCGGATATGTTCGATATGTTCTTCGGGAGAGGAAGAATAAATGAGAACATCGTCTATATAAACGTAAGCGAACTTCCCGATATATGGTCTAAGAATATCGTCCACGCATCTTTGAAAAATGGATGGGGCATTTTTCAGGCCGAACGGCATACGAAGGAATTCCATTTACACTAAAGGCCGTTTTTTCTCTGTCAGATTCATTAATAAGGATCTGATGGAAGCCAGACTCTAAATCTAAAGTAGTAAATACCTTTGCATTACCTAAATTCTGTATGGTCATAGCCACATCAGGTATGGGGTATCTATCTGTGATAGTTTGAGCGTTTAGCTTCTGAAAGTCTACGACCATTCTGCGCTTAGGTTTCCCTTGTTCATCGGTACCTTTTTTAGCGACTGTCCAAATGGGAGAGTTGTACGGACTTTTGCTGGGTTGAATTATTTCATTTTTTAAAAGTTTGTTAATTTCTTTGTTAATAAACTCATTATCCGACATAGGGTACGGATATTGCTTTGTCCAAATAGGATCTTCGGAATTCGTCCTAATGGTGGCTTGTATCGTGGTAGTAAATGGTAGTATGGCGTTAGTACTTTCATTTTTTTGCATTATTTCGGCGATTTCCGCCCTGAATTTTTCATTATTAATTGTATAATTTATTCTCTGTACAGAGTCACTTACTTTCTTGGCCCTATATTTATAACTGAGCTTGTACTCGAAAAGGTTGACCTCTGCTTTGATTGCTCTGAGCCCCTGTTCGCCCAGAAGCATATCAAATTCTTCTAATGCATCTGTTTCAAAAAATGTGAGATTATGTTCTAATAATGTTATTATTTTTTTTGATTTGGTTATTGAGTGACCATGAAGAGTTTTTACTTTTACAGGTTTAATTTGAATAGGCTTACCGATATTGCATTTTGTACTTATATAGTTATTTGTTGCTCCAGTGTCGATGAGGATGTTTATAGTTTTGCCTGTATCCCTGCAGTGGCGTTGCAGACACGGCAAATCGTTCATACGCCTAAAAAAGCACTGCCGGTCTCGTATTCATCATCATCGTTATGTTCTGGTGCAAGCGATTGCAGTTCTTCGTCGCGTGTTTGGTTTACCCGCTGTACCTTCTGTTGTGTGTTGAAGTTGCGAGATGAAGGATTTCGTTCTCTCTTCTGTGGTTCTCCTCTGAATGGGTTATTTGGAGGTAGCCCTTGGTTTTGGCGGTTATAGCTGTTTTGTGGGGGTGCAGGATGGTTTCTGTTGAAGTTTGTAGATCTCATGTATTGGTGTGATTGATCTACTTCCATTGGTTGTTGCTGTTGCCTGGGTGCATTTTGTGTATATTGCACTCGCACGTCTGGTCTGTATCTTCGTGGGTCCTCGTGATATCTTCTGTTCTGAGGAGGTTGATGCTGCGGTGTATTGTTCGGTCTAAGGTGATGGTATTGCGGAACATCGAATTGTGAGTTCACGTTATCGTGATATATTGTGCTTGCGATAGCGTAGGCGATCTCTAAATCTCTTGGGTTGTGGCTATAGAGGGTGCCGCTGGTATACTTGCTGTTTAATCCGAGAATAAATGTCCTGACGGCTTCCTGATTCGCATATTGTTGCATATCAGAAGGGGATGTTGAGTTCTCCATCTCGATTTTCGTGAGTGCGAGGTTTAATGCCTTGTTGACTTCACAATGGAATTCTGCTAATGTCCTTTTACCTTGCGTTATTTTCTTCATTTCTTCCAGTAAGACATATAGAGGTCTCTAATAAGTGTAATCGAGGCGGTTAATTATTGAATAAAAATTGAACTTTGTATCGTGGTTGATTAGAATATCTGCTGCCTCTCCTTGAATTTTTGAGTGTACAATCGAGAGTGCCGTGTAGTATGTGGGTGTTGTAGTGTATTCCCTTATATTCTCCATGTGTATCCAAGCACGTTTCCTCCATGATCTATATTGATTCCTATCGCCTGTGAAGTTGGGTAACGTTTTGAATATTTCCAAGTTTATTTGCGATTGATCCGTGATGTTTGGTGTACATTCTACATGTTGATCTGTCGTAGTGAAAGTCTGGGTTTGTTGTGCTTCCAGGGTATTTACTTTTAATTGTGTATTGTTTAGAGCCTGTGTGAGGAGTTCTACCTGTGCTCGTAGAGTTGCGATGTCCTGAGCCATTGTATCGTCTTGTGGTATTGGGCGCAGAGAGTTGAAAATTTGTTGGCGTTTATCGCGTGAGTCCAGGGTGAAGGATTCTCTTTAAAATCAGGAATCTTTTATTTCACTTTTCACTTTTTTTTTCGGTTTAGGCTGCCTGCTATTTCAAGGTTTGCCTTTTTACGCGACTGGATAAACTTATTATATCTCACTTTTTTCAGAGACTGGTTTTGTGCTTTTCTTCAAAGCCGTGGAATTTTTTATTTTATTATCCTGTAGTTTCGAGGATATTTGGCTGTAGTCAAGAGTTTAGACCGGTTGAGCCCCCAGTTAATATCGTTCACACGATATGAGTTTAAAAAAATATCTTTTATCGCTACGCCGAAATGCGTGCTCTTTATTGATCTTCTAAAAACTGTCTTACATTTTGAATTCTTAGTTCTATTTATACTATTGAGATGTGGTGGTAGTTATCGTAGTGGATTATTCTATTGTCAGTTGTTTGTTGTTTACGAGTGTAGATATCTATTTTTTGTTTGTAGTGATAGTGCATTTCTATTGTTCCAATGATTGTCCGTTGCTTATGTGCAGGTCAGTTGTTTGTTGTTTACATGCATTTCTCGGTAATGCATGTTTATCTGTTGTTTACGTGTTGATAATGCATTTCTCGGTAATGCATGTTTATCTGTTGTTTACGTGTTGATAATGCATTTCTTGATAATGCATGTTTTGGTTGTGGAAACGTTGTGCCTTGTGATGGCGTCATTAACTTGCGCAGTGGCCTTAATTTTTGGAGGCGACATCTACCACAAATTTATACGCTGCGAGACCATGGCTCATCCTGGGTACCCTACTGCCCAGAACACAATTTTCGGTTGGGTCCTTTCTGGCCCATGTACCCTTTAAGGTACAACAACCCCTTACTGGGTCACGAAGTTTTAAATCATTTTTTATTTATAATATCTTTATACATTGAATTTAAATAAACTTAATCACACTAAAATTTAATAACAACAAAAAAAAGAAAAGAAGCTCAACAATTTGTTTTTACATGCCCAATTGAATTTGTAGAATAAAAGTATTGTAAGAAATGTACATATATATGAACACGTTAATTTACCATTGGTGATTTTATGTGCTTAAGTAAGTTTCCTTTTCGTGCAATTCCTAAGTATTGCAAGGCTGGCGGCAATGTTGAAGCCAAAAGCCTTCAATGGTTGGGAACTGCTGGTGGTTTTCCCACACAGTGGGTCGCGACAAAGCTGCACCGCTGCTGGAAAGCAACCGGTGGTTTGTTTCGAAGTTGCAAACGATGAGAGGCGAGTCCCGCTGATCCGTTGAGTCTGTTATTCAGTCGTGATATCGAGACAGCGGAGTGCGGACTTGCCATCAGCGAATATAGGTAAATTATACATTAAAATACTCATATAAAGTAACTATACCTAATTAAATCCATGCATATTTTCTTATGCATATACATATATGTACATATGTCCATATCTATATAAAATAATATGAATAAATATTAAAAACTAATACCCCCATTTTATTATTCTTTGTTACATATCATTTTCCGCAATTGTTGGGGAGTTTGTAACGGCGAAACTCTTACGTGTTTAAAGCAAACACAGGGTAATAACCACTGTTTAATAGTGTAGCGACAATACTTGCTCCAGGGTAATAGAAGGTCGCATACATTGTATTGGTTTGTTAGAAAAATATCTATCGTAAAAAAAGTATATATTCCTGTTTGTGAAACTCTGTGTAGGTTATTTATTAATAACAAGCCAAATTAACGAAACTTAAGAAGATTGTATGACAGTAAAATAAATTATATTTTCATAACAATGGCAGGCTTTCAATAATTATAAAATCAATTTATATTATTTCTGGGCCCTATCAACGAACATGGGAAGAGAGCATGGATATTGAGGCATCAATTTAAATATAATTTAATAACATTTGGTGTAAAATTTTAACGCATCCAGTTTGATGTAGAACAAGGTACACCTCGGTCGATTCCGACAAGAAACCTCAAAAGTACAGACTGGAATAAATACAGTATAGAGTTAGGAAGGCTCATGCCAACCAAGAGCACACCTGAAATTCTACAGAACGAGGTCGAGCAGGAACAGCTGAACACACAAAAAAACACACAGAGGCAAGAGAAAACCACTATGGTGGAATAATAACATTGCAAATACGAGAAAGGCCTGTACAAAAGCCTTCAACAAAGCCACTGCCTCTTAAGGCGAGGAGCAGTGGATGATATATAAACAACTGCTAAGGGAGTACAAAAGTATCCTTAAGAAATCAAAATGGGATAACTGGAGGGACTTCTGCAGCGGGGTGGAATCTGTTTCGAAGGGTACAAGACTCAGAAGGATCCTATCCGTCTCAGATCAGGGAACGCCGGGCTGTCTTACCAGGATGGAGGGATCTTGGACTGAGACGGAGGAGGAGACACTGGACCTTCTTCTTGATACACACTTAAAAGGAGGCGTTGACAGTACACAGAAAAAACTGGCGGGTGGCAAGGCCAACCCTCCTACAAACGAGCTCATCACTCTGGAGAAGGTAATATGGAGGATCAGAGCGTTCAAACCATACAAATCGCCGGGTCCAGACTGTATTACTCCGATCCAAATGCAGCGAATAATAGAGCATAGCTCAATCTGTTTGCTACAAATTATCAGGGGGGTTATCAAAATCAACCATATTCCAAAACTATGGAGAGATCAAAAGTGTTTTTTATACCCAAGGCGTGAAAAACCTCACATATCAGACTTCAGAACAATCGGTCTATCGTGCTTTCCTCTAAAGGTTATGGAACGACTATTAGATCAACATATCAGGGAGTCTATCTCACCCAAGTTAGCGCCCACACAACATGCCTATATGAAAGCAACGCTGATAGCATTTCTAGGCATTTAACAACGTAATACCGCATGCAATAACCACGGCACTATCGAATATGGGCATCGAACCCTGGCATGTAAGGCTCGTGGACCAGTTGCTGAGATGCAGGGTAGTGCGGGCTGAACTGGCTGGTGTTTCGAGGAGTAGATCGGTCGGGAGAGGCACGCCACAGGGCGGAATCCTATCTCCTCTTCTATGAGTTTCTGCATTAAGGTTCAAGGTTCAATTAGAGGTACCATACCATAACGCCATAACCATTTTCGTAGTCATAACCATAACCATATTTAAGCCATCGATTAGTGGTGCCATAACCATAAACAGCTGATATTTGCAACAAACTGAAAGTAAATAAAAATTAAGTAAAGTATGTAAAATGCGGACGCAAAATATAAATTAAAACTCACCAAAACAAAATAAACTGCACACGAAGAACAAAAATATCACAATAAACAAGGCGAATCAGCAATCAGCTGTTTATGGTTACGGCAAAAACCAAAATTCAGTTGGTCGCTGTGGTTATGGTTATGGTTATGGCGTTATGGTATGGCACCACTAATCGATTACAGTGTAACCTATAAGGTTGGTCGGATCAGCTGTTTTCTATGGTTATGGTTATGGCACCTCTAATTGAACCTTTAATTAGAGGTGCCATAACAATAACCATAGAAAACAGCTGATCCAACCAACCTTATGGGTTACACTGTAATCGATTAGTGGTGCCATACCATAACGCATAACCATAACCATAACCATAGCGACCAACTGAATTTTGGTTTTTGCCGTAACCATAAACAAATGATTGCTGATTCGCCTTGTTTATTGTGATATTTTTGTTCTTCGTGTGCAGTTTATTTTGTTTTGATGAGTTTTAATTTATATTTTGCGTCCGCATTTTACATACTTTACTAAATTTGTATTTACTTTCAGTTTATTGCAAATATCAGCTGTTTATGGTTATGGCACCACTAATCGATTGCTTAAATATGGTTATGGTTATGACTACGATTATGGTTATGGCGTTATGGTATGGTACCTCTAATTGAACCTTTAAACCCACAGCTGCTTTGCATGGAAGGAGGAGGGTGTAGGATTGTAGCCTAAGCAGACGATCTAGCCCTGGTTGTAAGCGGGAAATTCCCACAAACGCTGTGTGATGTGATGCAGGTTAATCTGAGGAAGGTCGAAAACTGGGCCAAAGATAGTGGACTTGGAGTGAATACAAGTAAACCGGATCTAGTACTCTTCACAAGGAAGTACAAGATACCCGAAATCAAAACACCCGTGTTTGGGCACATGACGCTTAACTTAAACAAATCCGCAAGATATCTTGAAATAATCTTTAATAAAAAGCTAAATTGGACGAGTAACATACAGGATATATACGGCGGTAGTCAGACCCTTCTCTACTTCTCTACGGCGTGGCGGTCTGGTGGCCAGTCTTGGAAATGAAAACAGCAGTTCTTACATTGCAGAAAGTTCAAAGAACGGCACTGTTATGCATCAGTGGGGCCCTACGCAGTACCCCCACGGAGGCCATGAACGTTATTATAAACATACTACCCATAGAACTGATGGGCAAGCAATCCGCAGCGAATACTGCTTTAAGATTGCGGGAACAAAAATTCTGGAACATACAATCGAGAGGTCACACCACCATCATAGTAAACCATAAGCTTCAGAGCAAAACCGATTATTGCTCATCAATGTTTTCTTTCAACAATAAGTAACTCACAGAGATACACATTCGATAATCGGGGTCGGCGGGAGTTCCGGGGCACGATAATTCAATCAGATTCTACACCGACGGATCCAAGCTTGATAAAAAAGTAGGAGGAGGAGTATACGCTGGGCACTCGGGCTGGCGTCCTTCTTCCGCCTTTACGAACATAGTGTACATCTAATCCGACAGTCAGGCCGCTATTAAGGCTCTTGACTCTGACACGATAAATTCGGAAACGGTAGCAGATCCCTTAATGTGATGGCAGAGCCAGGGTCCTGGGTGTCTGGAATATTCTTTGATGACCGGAGAATGAAAGTGCGTGAGGTGATTGAGGTTGTAGGCATCTCAACTACGAAGCCACATCGCATTTTACACGAATATGAAAAAGCTATCCGTGCGATGGGTGATTGCTTACACTCGAAAAAAGCGTGAATCTACACGTGTGTTTTCACCATGGCGAAAATCCATACGACTATTTTCTATTTCCAAACCAGAAGAAATGGCTGTGTGGTAAGATGTTTGGGTCAAAATAAAATAATTGGAAAAAAGCTGGACAAAGCGTAAAGAGTTAAAAAGAGAATATGTTGATAAAGATAATGTTTTTTGCCGAAAAAGTATATTTTATTAAAAAAGTTAATGACTTAACAAATCGCCTTCAATTTGCAATTTTACAAACACATTTACCGATTTTTTCAAATCAGTGCAACGTTGCCAATCACGGTGGCTTCGAGTGAACGGTCCTTTTCTTCTTTACGGAGATTGAGGAAATACCAGATATTTTGGCAAAGAAAAAGAGGAGAAAACACTTTAAATCCCTGACGTTTTATGATTCTACTGATTTCTTTATCATGAAAGATTCGCAAATTGATAAACTGCAAAAAATGCAAAATAAATCTATGCGTTTTATATTAAACAAACCTTATGATACTCCAATAAGGGAAATGCTACTCAGTTTGAATTGGTTTAGCGTAAAACAACAAATATTTTTTTACGCAATGAAATTTATATGCAATATAAGGAACGGAAATTTGCCCGATTATTTGAGAACAAGTATTAAATTTAGCTACGAGGTACATGACAAAAATTAATTTCAAATTGCCTAATTATAAAACAGAATCTGAACGAAAACAGTCTTTTTTATAAGGGTTTAAAATGCTCTATGAATTGCCAGAATACATTAAAAATTGTGACACTAATTTGTTCAAAAAAGGATTATATGATTACACAAAATCATTGAATATAAAATAGAGTTTGTAGTTTGTGTTGATTTGAGATGCATATATTAATATTTCAATATTTCGTATTCAAATATTGCACATATTGCTAATAAAATGTAAAAATATCTCTTAAGTAATTTTTTGAACTATACTCTACGAAGTCGTAACAATAAAAAAAAAAAAAATTATATAATCATAGCCTAACGATGGCTTTATAGAAATGCATTCAACATTTTACCCAATATTATTATATTAATGTTTCTAATGGATTATCATCAAATATCTCAAAATATGTAAAATGTCGTAAAAAGTTGAAAATAAATGGAGCAGTTTGTTTTGCATCTGGTATGGGTACCTGGATATTGCAACATAACAGGCCGACGAGCCTGCAAGAAGGGGTACCTCCGCACCACTTACTACGGCATGGAAGGGTTTATGCACGACACTCGCTTCCTGCAAACTTAGTATCAGAGATTTCTTCCTGGATCAAGCACGTCTGGGATGGGAACGCTGTGATAGGTACAATACAGCAAAGCACATGTGGCCCGAGTGGAGCATAAGAAAATCGCGAGATCTCCTGTCCTTGAGAAGGTCAGAATTATCTGTGGCTATGGGAATTATTACAGGCCACCTGCTTATAGGCAGGCAGGCAGAACGACTTTGAGTGCCCTACAATGATTTCTGCAGAAGCTGCTTCGACGAGGAGGAGCCGGAAACGATTAGGCACCTATTATGTGAATGCCCTGCGCTGTGCAGGAGACAACGAAAATTCTTGGGCTGCGGATTTTTAAAAGATCTTAGCGCTGATGCTTGGTTGTACATATGGCAGCTGTTAAAATTTGTCTATTCCACGAACTAGTTCGAGAAGGAGTAAAGGTTTGAGATATCTGTGGTATCACAATGAGCCCTATATAGTGGCCTAAGTGTGCTGGCGGTATACCAGGATCCACTTGAACCTAACCTAAAGGCATACACATCTTATGGGGTTATATACACTTGTGTTGGTCGAAAAAATCGAAAATGTTTTTATTGCATTTTCTTAAAGTATATTCTTTTGAGTGTATTTCCTCCCAATATGATAAAGATCTGAGCACCAGAGCCAAAGTTGCAGCTACCAACAGCGCGCTCCTCCCGGAAGCCCCCAAGTACGGGAAAACTTTAAACGCGATTATCTCAAAATGATGTTTTTCAAAAAGTCACGCTGTGGTGAGCAAAGTTTTTCAAGAAGCATGTGACCTATCGATCTAATTATGCAGGCCACTTAAAACTGCAATATCTCATACTTGAAGGAAGGAATTTTTATTTGAAACATAAGTTTTTTGGGGGATGAAAAAACTCAATTTTTAGACCTTCAAAAATCGAAATTATCAGTAAAATCACCACCATTTGTGTAAAAATGTTTATTTCGTTCAAGTACTGTGTTATGATATAAACTAAAGAAAAGTGTGGTTTTTTTTTATTGTAAATGATCCATTGTTTACTTATCATGCTAACCGCAAAGCGTGTAAGAAATAAAGTGTCTCAACGCAACAGCTGTAGTGCCAACAAATGGGCACATTTTTAACTCAAAAATTAAATTTAACATCTTTAGACACATATAAACGTACACATAAAAAAATACCGTCTTTGCAAAAAAAATTCTTCCAAAAACCGATTTTTTCAGAGAATAGGTGTATGTAAGCCCTTAAGAAGCTAAGGAAGAGGTTTAGTTTCTAATTTTGATTCTCACAAACAAACTTTTAAATCTTACCATGTTCGAACGGAGAGCACACCGTAAAGACAACTACACAACTGTCTACAAAAACATCAAACACAACTATGACATCAAGACCAGAAAATACATCAAACGCTACCAACATACAACACAACAAATCGCAAGGGCAACAGAATCAACAAAATTTTTGGAAAATTGCAGAAGAAGCGGCTTAACTCCAAACTTTATAAACAATGTTACCAAAAATATTGTCTACATTATTAACAACAATACCAGCAACAACAAGATGCCAGCGAATATTACTAACTCAGTGTCGTCATATGTCCAAAAGGTCCAAAGTAAGCTTTTAAATCTTATTATTAGTATAAAACACCAATTACTCCGACAAAAACAAAAAGAGGAAAAAACTCTAAAAGCACAAATTAAACAACAACTGAATATACTTGATTCAACTGCATTTTTTGAAAGTGAAAAAAATGCAACAACTACCCTTACGACAAACATTCAGAAGACACAAACCGACAAGTATGAAAAATTAAGAGACAAACAAAAACAAATACTTAACATTAGGGTTGTACCCGAATGGTTCTGCAATAAAACTAATACACAAATCCCGGATAACGTTCAGTGGCTCTTGTCCTTAGGACCAAAATTCGCCCTACCAACAGACAAAAAAGAGTTCCCACTATTTAAAATTATTGCAGATGGCGAAAACTGCATACAGACGATTAAAGATAAAGAAAAACAGGAAATTGAAAGAAATAACTTGACGGCCTTAATACGCAACCACCTCAATAAGACGACAAATACCCCAAGAGACAGGTTTTTTTATGATGCCTTGCACTCTACTAAGACATTCCTAAAAACTCATGACCAAATCCTGATACTCAGTGCCGACAAAGGGAATGTGACGGTAGCAATGGACAAATCGGAGTATGACATGAAGATGCAAAAAATTGTAAATGACATTTCAACATATAGAGTTTTAAAACGTGACCCTACGAATAAACTTCAATCGAAAAATAATGACATAGTGATGAGAATGTATACAAACAAAATTATTGATTTGAAAGAAAAAAACCACCTTACCAGCAAAACTGCCAATCCCCCCCGAAAGTCCACAAAGAAGGAGTTCCTCTCAGGCCTATATGTTCGTCAATTAATTCTCCGTCCTATAATCTATGTAAATATGTTGTCCGTATACTCAAAAATTTAACAATGTCCTCAAAATACAATGTGAAAGACGCAATCGAGTTTAAAAATAAGATTGGCAACACGTATATTTACGACGATGAAAGTTTAGTGTCGTTTGACGTCGTCTCGTTGTTTCCGAGCATCCCAGTAGACTTAGCAATAAGTATTATAGAGTCAAAATGGAGTTCAATACAAGAATACACACTCTTAACTAAAGAACTTTTTTTAAGCATACTAAAATTTTGTGTCAAGGAAAACCACTATTTTAAATATAATAACAAAATTTATGAACTAAAGTCAGGAATGCCTATGGGATCACCAGCATCACCTGTAATAGCGGATATAGTTTTGGAAGAAATACTAACAAACTTTGAAAAAGACTCCAACAACCAACCACGGCTATTGACCAAATATGTTGATGATTTATTTGCAATAGTAAAAACAGCAGATATAGAGAAGATGCTTAACACATTAAATAATTATAACAAAACAATTAAATTTACGATAGAAATTGAAAAAGAAGGACATTTACCTTACCTGGACACCCTAATAGTTAGGAAAGACAATAGCATAACAGTTGACTGGTATAAGAAACCTACAGCATCAGGGAGGCTCATAAATTTTAACTCCAAACATGAGAAGAAAACAATTATTAATACTGCAAACAATTTTATAAGGAGAGTTCTCACTATAAGTGACCAATGTTACCACCACAAAAACATAACCGTTATTAAAGATATTCTACAGAAAAACGAGTTTCCTCTTGGATTAATAAATAAACTCATTCACGAGCATTACGTCGAGTTCAACAGAGAAAAAGTGAAAGATGTCAAATCTTATAAATCGGCAACGTACGTACAGGGACTTTCTGAGAGGATTAAACAATCTAAAATATATGACAAGGAAAATTTCCACATAGCGTTTACTTATGACAATACTTTAAAACAATTATATTCTAATACTAAAGATAAAATTCCTAGAAGTGAGAAATCTGAGATAGTTTATAGAATACCATGCAATGGTGACGGGTCCCACTTATGCGATATGGTATATGTGGGGACAACCAAATCTAAACTAAAGACAAGGATTTCCGCTCACAAATCCAATATAAAATTAAGGAATGGTTATACAGACAACAAAACAGCCTTGTCATCGCACTGCAATGTAATGGGCCATTATCCCGACTTCGAAAATGTAGCAATCTTGCAAGAAGAGAAAAATTATAGTAAACGATATATTTTAGAAATGCTACATATTGCGAAAACCCCTAATAACAGAAGGATGAATTTTAAAACGGACACAGAGAACTGCGCTCATGTGTATCGTAACCTAATTCGAATGCACAACAACAAACATTAAGTAAGTGTTATGTGCTAAGGTTCAATCGATCGTCGGTCCGCTACCAATACTCCGTATGACAACAATGTGATGCTGCGATGATCTACATACGGACATTTCCTCGTCTTGCCGTTTGTCGCTTCATGTATTGTTGTTGTGGTTTTTGTTTTGTTTACACTTACTGTATTTTAAATTGTTTACATCTTCATGTTTATGTTTCCATAGTTACGAGTATGTTTAATTCTTCTCACTTGTTTTGTTAATAAAATTTTAACATATGATTAGTCGACCGGACAAATCCATTAGTGTAAGTCGCTTTTTTGATGTGTGTTTCGAATCTATGTACATAATGTAATGATGTATGTTTTTCAGTCCTGAAGATGCCCTCAAATTGAGAGCGAAATATCGACAATAATAATCAAAATATAAAAAACAAATTTGCAATTTACATTTTATTTATAATATGGCCTTGAGCTCAAATACAACGGAAATTTATACAAAAATATTGGCCAAAACAAATCTTACCAATAAATTTTTCTTTAATTTAATATCAATTTTAGCAACCAAAATAAGAGGTATCTATTAAAAGCCCAGTAACCAGGATTGTATACATATTTCATTACATTTCAAACTTTTTTAAAAATATAATTACCATTTTCGTAGATCATTGTAAGATTCAAGTCACTAAAATGTAATATTAGTTGTTCGAAAAAAAATTTTTTTTATATCAAAACTGGTCAAAATACTAATAAATATTCTTCTATTCGATATTTTAACTTTATGGTTTTTATAGTTGTTAATATTTAGGTATATAAATTATTTTTTTTTTAATTTTATGTTATTTTATATCAAATATATACAGTAAAAAATTTTAAAACATAAACTGTTTTCTTTGAAAAAAAATATCAAACAAAATGATCTGACCTGATCGGGAATCGAACCAACGACCAATCAATTTCATACATGCAAAGAAAACAAATTGCATTTCCTGTTCGCTGCTGGATAAGTAAGGCTACTGGGAAACATACGAGAATGCCGTCAATTCGATTATTTAATGTAAGGCATGCTGAAAAAATTTAAAAACTACAAAAAGGCAACAGTGTTGCCTGCCAGGCCATTTCACAAGAAAAATACTAATTTCCACGTGTTTGATAACATTTATTTTCTTAAATTAAAAGAGAGCATCACAGGCTACCTTAAGGCAGCGTGCAAGAGTGAGACAACTGCCTAATTATCCAACCTTGTATGATTGAATCATGCTACTACATGAAAAAAATCAAAAAAAAATGTTTAATGACTTGAGTTTTTCGACTTTTGGCCAGTTAGATCCGATTTTCAGACCAGTGTGCGCCATATGTAAACCTTAATAAAAAATATTCTGGTTTAAAAAAAAATAAAATAAATGCGTGTAAGAAATTATTAAAATAAAAAAAAATTCACAATTTTTCAATACTATATGGCGCATATATTCTATAATACATTTATTATACAATATTCAGAATGTTTTCGCACATTTTTTTAAATTTAGTACAACACAAGTCAAAACGCGAAAAATTGAAACATTTCGAGTCGAAACTTTTGGGAAAATATAAAGTTGTTCTCGATTTAAACTCTGTGATATTCATTAGAGTAATTTTAATAAGTTATCGAAACACATGAGGATATAATACTAAAATTTAAGAAAAACCCAAAGGTAAGTATTAAAACTTAATGTTCATTTAATAGTAAATTGACGCTACAGGTTAATTATTTTGGAGAAAAGTCTAAGCATCGAAAATATTCTGAAATTATCGAGTCCTACAAATTTTTCGATACTCGGCGAACTAAAAGGAAAGATACAATTTCTTCTTGAACAATTCTGGAAAAATTATGATTCGACTTTCTAGTCAATTAGAAAGGAAACGCTGCAATTCATATTTGTCAATGTCATATTTAATCAATAAAATTAATTGAATTTAATTTGAGTGCGTTTACTTTCGTATAACTAGCACCAAAACACCTAATTCACTTAACATTTACTCGCTTTGTTATTTATCCAAAAAGATTATTAACATCGACTTTTAACACCGTCATCATTAATTACTTTTGATTACTCTTTAAGTTATCTGTACTCTGTGAATATTCCACAGCCGGCGATTTATTGTCACCAGCTTCTCAGCATCTCATATACATATGTACTTCTTTTAAACACCACTTTGTCCTGAGACCACAGAAAAAGAAAGCAAAAGCGCTGAAGCAGGCAATTTATGAAAAGCGCAAACGAATAATAAATTAATTCAAGCATTTAATTACAGTGTGAAAGCGTGAAAACAGGGAGAAATTGAAATGCAAATGAGTTGCTGGAACGAATTAAATAATATGCATTTGTGAGATAGGCAAAAATTAAGGAATTTATTTACATACTTATGTACATATGTTTATGAAAACACACAGGCGTAATATGCGGCAGAATAACCAAAAAGCCCACATATTTGATTAATTTATTTGTCTTTTACTTATTTTTCGTATTTGATTTTTTTTTTTTCAATTAAACATATACCTTATTCTCTAACAAAAACCATATAGAACATAGGTGAAAGTTTAAAACATTGTTCAAGACTGAACGAGTAATTCAACAAAATTTTTCGAAATTTCAAACTTTAAAATTCAACATCCAAAATAATCTTGTATGCCGTTTCGTAACCCATTTAATTTTGTTATAATAAAGTGTAAGCTTCAAGCGCCTAAAAATTACCATTGATTTCGTTTTTTAGCAGAAGGAGTTTCGCATTTTTTCCTAATTACTTCTCAAAAAAAATTTTATTTGTGGTCCTAATAACAGTTTTTTCTAAGCCAAGTTCTGATTAAGCTGATAATTTCGATTTCAGTACAGATATTATTTTAAGACGCTTAAATCGAAGATAGAATAATTGCAGCCTTCCGAATCGACTTTTACGTATTGTTTCTCTTTTAATTATTAATGATTAATTGATTTAAATGGATAATTTAATTTAATTTGTTTTTATATATAATAAGTAAAATGATTTTAATGTATTATCCGCACACGTCTATTTACATACATAGGTGTTCTGAAAACTAAAAAAAATACTCCAAAAATTCCAGAACATAAGGTTATTTTACAAAACGCAAAGTTTTATTATAAAAATGTGTTTTGGGCTAACGTGTAGGCATTAATAATGGGTATCATTTTATTTTGATTACTGTTTTCAAATGTTTACCATAACTATCATTAATTTCTAAATAAGGAACACCCTGTGTGAGCTGCATTAACAAACATAAACATGTTGTATCCTGAACGTGCACGCTCCGATAGTGTAGAAAGTGGCGGTGGTACAATTACGTTTTAACTCGTCAATCAGCTACTCGTCCCATCCCTCATGGGCCCGAAATACCAGTGCCCAAGGTCCCTGCTACCTTGGAAGAGATTCCAAGTTCTGACGAAGATGGTGCTGTACCTGAACCCGATGACATGGGCGAGCTAAATGATTTGGTAAGAGACCTTAATCTTCCCAAAAACGAAAAGGGAACCTACAAGAACTTGGAATTGATTCTTTGCAAATTAAAATATAAAAACCACGGCTGGCAATTGTGCAGTGATTTCAAAATCTTGGGCATGGCCAAAAAGTGTTTGCCTCCGAGGGAGCTTAAAGGTGGCGAAAAGAATGTCCTGCATGAAACGTTGGTGCCTCCTCATAAAGTTCTTCTATGTACCACCGCTTCACATAAAGCTGGGATTGATGAACCAATTTGTAAAGTCACTTCCAAGAGATGGAAATTGCTTCAAATACTTAATATTAAAGTTTTAAGGCCTCTCGGAGGCAAAGTTGAAGGAAGGTGTTTTCGTTGGACCAGATATTAGACTTATGGCTGACCCACTATGCATCGCAACCATGACGGATCCTCAAAGAAAAGGGTGGGTTGCCTTTAAAGAGGTCATAAAGAAATTGTTAGGCAATAACAAAGATCCTAACTACAAAGAAATCGTCAAAATAATGTTAAAAGCATTTGAAGCTTTAGGTTGCTTGATGAGTTTAAAAGTACATTTTTTTCATTTCCACCTCGACTACTTTTCAGAAATTTTAGGAGGCGTGAGTGAAGAGCAAAGTGAACGATTCCACCAAGATATTAAAGAGATGAAAAAAAGATAAAGATGGAGCGTTTCAATGATCGCAGACTACTGTTGGATGCGTCAAAGAGACCTTCCCGATTCTTCCTACAAACGAAAATGTACTAAAAGGAGTCTCACTGAGAAAAAGAAATGTGTTTAGTGCTTACTAATTAATGTATTTTACATAAATAAATTAGTTTTGTTACGCAATTATAAATTTAAAAAATTTTTTTTAATCTTTTATATTTTATTTTAAGATGACAACTTGTTTAAGATAGACACCTACATTGTACGAAAATGTGAAGTTCTCTGACAAAACTTAAGTTATTTTCGGATTCAGCACACCCAAAAACATAAGAATTGCACAAAAAACCAAAACAGCTCTCAAATTTTTTTTTTTCGGACTTGTGTAATTAAAGCATTCTATAATATTGGACCAATTCTGTTAGAATCACTAACGAAAGGTATCTTCCCGAAAATATGGAAAAATATTAAAAATACCAAGAACGCGGAAGACCTTCGCCTAATAAATATGCTTATGGTCGAAAGTAAAATAGTAGAAAATAATAGTGCATAAGTTATTGCAACATTATATTATAGAAACAGTCTACTATCAGGAATTCCAATCTGGATGCAGGCAAAGACATAGATAGCTGTGAAACCCTTGTAAATCTAGTACCTGCCCGGTGGAAATTCGATCTCTATAGCAACAGGAAAATTTGTGCAATTTTCCTCGATTTGCAAAGGCCCTTCGAATTTCTCGACAGAGTTATTTTGTTCGGAGTTGCGGAGTGTCCGGGAGGAGCTTCGGCTATTTAAGCGGAAAATGTCAGCAAACTAAAGTCGGCGATTGTATATATGACGCGCATTTTGTGCATTTTTTGCAGAACACAAAAAAATGCTTAATCGCAGATGAAACGCAGGGCGACACCGCTGATAAATGTGTAAATCAGCTTAAGGAGGATCTCGTTAAAGTGGAAAGGTATCTGCAAAGGAATCAGCTTAAACTAAATATTAACTCCCGCGGAAGCCGTGAAGAAAGAAGTCTGATGAGGAAATGTGTTGATTTCCGAAATAGTACTACAACTTCTACCGCTTTGGGGTTGTTTTTTATCTAATTTTTAGAACAAAAATTGGCCTTTAGATCATTTAAAAATAAAAATAAAACAATGAAATTAAACAGGTCGAAAACAACAAAAATTAACAATAAGGTTGAACCTGCCTAACCAACAAATATAAATATATAAAATTTGTACAAACAACAACTACACAGTCAAGTTGAAATAGCGGCGGAGCAGTCGCATTTGATTGTAGTGAGTTGTCAAGGAAAAGGAGAAAATAACAACAGCTTACACAGCGTAAGCTTAGCTCAGCCTGTTGAGACGCTGACTTAAGTGTTGCGTGGTGGAGCTGGTTCGACTCCCGCGGAAGCCGTTGAGAAAGAAGTTTGATGAGGAAATGTGGTGATTTCCGAAATAGTACTATAACTTCTACCGCTTTGGTGTTGTTGTTTTTTCTCTAATTTTTTTAACAAAAATTGATAGAGAGCAGGTAGAAAAAGTTAAAAAAATAAAGGTTTTACTTTTCTAACTCGGATTTTAATTTTTTATCGCGGTCTGCGATTAGCGTTTTGCAAGCGATAATGATGAACATTAAGCGAAATTTCGTCGAGATTTTAAAAATGCTATTTAGTGCTGCAGGGATTTATATAACAACATTCGAAAAGAGAAACGTCAGCGCTTATTAAAATAATATTTTAAGAACTGAAGCATGGATTTATACATCGTTTAATATAATTAAAGTTATAAGTGAACTCGATATGATTTTTTGTTAAGATCCTGTAAAACAGAGGCTTTTTAATATGAATCAAAGCATAGCAAATATGTACATACTCATATGAATTCAATTTGTTTACTTCGCCAAATTAAGGTTTTGGACGGAAACATGGTTATTTTAAAGTGACTTTTTTTAAACTGTTTTTTCGAAAAAAATAGGATCGAATAAACAAATTTATACTCTCAATTTTTTTTACGCAGATTTTTTACGCGAACAAATTTCTGTCCATTCTGTTCTGTAAACCGCGTTAAAATGAAACCAATCGGTCAAACCGGTCTTTTATTTCGATTGCAATCGATTTTTTACTTTTCTGCTTTTTTCCAGGACATTTAAAAAATATCTGACTTGCACCAGCGTTTAAACTACTTTTTTCTAAAACTTCACCATCAGTTTGACAATATATTTTAAAATGTGCATTTTTCGCCGACAGCCTGAATTTATAATACTACATCTTTGACGAAAGAACAATATTAAATAACAAGTCCTTAGACCTACTAATATACATACATAAGTATATTATAAAAAATTGCTTAATAGAGCACACTCACGCAATTTCATTATTTTTCCTTTTTCGCTTAGATTGCTATTTTAACCTAAAAAAGTAAAATAATTCATCGCACAAATAAGGAAAACGTTAACAAAAGCTATGTTCATGTATTTAATTTATTTTTTTTTTGTCATCAAATGGGCAACAATGTTAGCCGTAAATTATAAGGTGGCTATCTTGACTTCACATAAATTAAATTTCACACTGTCACTGTTCTAAGGGTGTAGGACATACCAAAGAATTTTTAGAGTAACAGGGACCATATCAGCATAAAACGAATGCACAAGTAATCAAATGCACTCTAGCTTGACTGGATTTTAAATGCCTTCTAATGAGACCAAAAGTTGTAAACAAAACAAAGAAGATGTGAATCAAAGAATAAAGATGCTGCGGTTTGGTTAGAAGGACAAAGAAATTTGTACTTCTTACACTAAAAGCCAATAAGTAGAAATTCAAAAAATTTTTTCCGAAATTTCAAGGAACAAGATTACAAAAACCATTTAAGCCAAATTTGAAACCTTATTATAATAATTTTTTAAACATCATCACAAATTCGAATTCCTGTCTCAAAAACTTAGAAAATTTCAAGCACCCAAATATTACCGAGACATTTTTTTTTGACGTTTACTTCCATTAACCGTTTTAACCAAATACATATATTTTCAAATAAAAAAGGAACACTGGCGACGAAAAAGTTCTTTCGAAAATTTTTTAAAGCTGCTAAGAAAGTTTGAATTTTTAATGAAAATTTAAAAAACTGTTAAATTTTAACTGTGTTAAAGAAATTTTGCTGATTTTTCGGATTGTAACAAAACCCATAAAAGTTTGTAGCTAAGGACAAAGCAGAAAAAAAAACGCTTTGAACCTTTTTTTAGAAATTCCGCATCGTTTTCATTATTTTTAATAATAAAGAATTTTGCATCCTTTTGAAGAAAAATTTATAACTCAGGACTCGTTTGGCATATATGGACACATTTTTTTTTGATACTTGCGAAATGTTTTCTCTTCACAATAAAATAATATTTGAAAAAAAGATTTGTTGTAAAAAAAAATATAAAAAAAGTTTTTTTTTTAAAACCTTCTAGGCCTACTATTGCAGTGAAAATTTTATACAATTATGTTCAAATGATTATTTTTGTGTTCAGAAAAGAAAACAAATTTAATTCTTACTCGGACTCGGTAGTATGCACATACATATGTATGTATATCGCTTAGCGTGGAAAGCAAGAATAATGTCATGCGCGACAAAAACTGTCCGAGTAAGAATTACAATTTTTTTCTTTTCTGAACACAAAAATAATCGTTCGAAGATAATTGTATACAATTTTCACTGCAATAGTAGGCCTAGAAGGCTTTAACAGATTTTTTTTAATACTTTTTTTTTTAAACTAAATTTCTTTTCAAATATTATTTTATTGTGAATAGAAAACGTTTCGCAAGTATCAAAAAAAAATGTGTCCATATATGTATGTATGTCAAACGAGTCGTGAGTTATCAATTTTTTTCAAAATGATGCAAAATTCTTTATTATTAAAAATAATGAAAACGATGCGGAATTTCGAAAAAAGGCTCAGAGTTTTTTTGCTTTGTCCTTAGCTACAAACTTTTAAGGGTTTTGTTACTATCAGAAAAATCAGCAAAAATTCTTTGACACTGTTGACGTGGTTTGACCCTTTATTAAACAATTAACTGTATTATAATTTAATGAAACGCTACTGTATGCATGTACATACATATGTATATGTACGTATAAAAAAAGCAAACATAATCAGACTTTACAATTTCTGAATTTCACGCATTTTCATAAATTCGCACAAAATACACAAAAATTTGAGAAGTACCACGCTTCTTTGTGATCACTCGTTTGCGTACTTCACGCACATAATACCGTAACTTTCCCCTCTGCATTCTATTTATAAAAGTATTCTGCCTTTCCTTTTTCTATGTTCTTTTCTTCTTTTACTGCCTTCTGTCCTTGAGCTACTTATTTATTTCCGCTCTTACGAACCCAAGTTCTTCGTTGTGTAGTAGTAGTAGATTTGTTATTAAAAAAATTCCCAGCAAACCAGTTTCGGAGCGCTCTTAATTCTGAGCTCTAATATGAGCGTTTTTATGAGTTTTTCTGAACGTGCGCATAAATATGATCGTTTTATGAGTTTTTCTGCACGTGCGCACTGTATGATCGTTTTCGGTAATGGTAAATATAAACATGTGAAATGCAAAATAAAGAAAAATAAGTTAGGTAGTTTGCTTGTTATTTTAGAACGGTAAAGACTCATTTAGAAGTGAATTTACGTTGAGGTTATAAGTGATTTAATTTTATACATAAATATAATAATAACAAATAATATGAAAAGATCAAGAGCTTTAGCTTTTGAGCTCTTAATGCGTGGTTTTAGAGCTCTTAATGCGTGGAAAAAAAGGTCAAAAAAGACTCTTTTATTCACTGGGTTTAGAGCTCTTAATGCGTGCGAAAAAAGGTCAAAAAATACTGTTTTATGCAGTGGTTTTAGAGCTCTAAATCATTCAAAAAAGACTGCTTTGTGTATAAAACTGAGAGCTCTTTTATGAATGACCAGTTTCATAGAAAAAGCCACTTAAATACGAGCGTTTTATGACTGTTTGTGATTGTTTTATGAACTCATTATGAGTGTGAACGCTCAGAGGAAAGAGTCCTTTATACGCTCATGTGCTTTGCTGGGTTGAGAAAAACACTACATGCATACATATAAATATAACACACGCTATTAAATACATTTATAAATACATATAGATGTAGATATGTACATACACACAGTATGCACAATTCAAAAGGACTGTACAGAAAAAAGTCTGTGATGATGAATGATTGTAATTTTTAAGGGCGTTTGTTTTCTCTTTTCGCATTGGTTTTTATTTCCTTTCATCGTAATTTCTCTTTTCAGTCAATGGAACATTTTGCCTGACAGGCTATTTCTATTATTGCTGCGATATATTAACAAATCTATATCGTCTTTGCACATACATATGTACATACATATACAGTGAAACCTCTACTGGCGGACACCTCCAATAAGCGGACACCTCTCTTAACCGGACAAATATTCAGGAACCAAGTTTTACGTTGCGTTTTCAGAACAAACTCCACTCTAACAACCGGACACTCTAATGACCGGACGCGGACACTTTTTTTTACTATTTTTTAGTTTTATTACCTCTCGCAAGCGGACGCGGACCTCTCGATAACGGCCAAGAAAAATAAATTACTAAACAAAAGTGTAAAGAAAACAGTAAAAAACTCTGATAAGCGGACGCGAAACTCTTATTTGCGGACAACGAAGATCAATAATTGAAAATAAAGAAGAATAACTTGACCGAATAGCCGAAATCTTCCATGTATATATACGAGTAATATGTATATACACACAGCATATGTATGTACGCACATCAACAGCTAAAAAAATTTGAGGACGAGCATAAACATGTTAACATGTTGCGGGATCTAGTGCAACAATTTGTAGCTTTTAGCATAAAAAGAACGAAAATTGTAAATCATTTGATTTGCATTTGCAAAACGTTTACGTCGTGTTAATTACCCTATTAAAGAAAAAAATGGAATTTTAAATGTGATGGATAAAGAAAATGTATCTGTTCGTGCTCTTTGAAAACGTTTAGTGCTTTATATTAGTGTAATTGTATTTGAAAAACCCAGGCTGCCACTATTCCCATATCGAAGTTATCGGCTCTTACAAAGCTTTTAAATGAAAATCAGCAAGGTCCGCATTCGAATGATTTTTTGTTAATCGACGAAATTGTTAGTACAGAAGACATTAATATTGATATTGTCATTGACGAAAATGTTATTAAGGAATTATCTGATAGGGGAACCGAAGACTTAAATGAAGTATGTATGTGTCCCGGATGCGGGTCAAATTAAATCTTATTCTGAAGCATTACAACAACATCGCCGTATTAAAAAATTGGTTAAGTGACGAAGTTGCCGGATTCAAGTACGCCAAAACTTTGAACAGTCTTGAAAACTGTTTTATAAAACATTATCAAGGAAAGTTGCGACAGACCACGGTAAAAGAGTTTTTAAACATAAATACGTAATTGCAAACATATGTACATACACAAACGCATTTATTGTTACTATGATATATCTCACAATAAAAATTAAATATGTAAATTAAATTACCAAGAAATCTATTTAATTAAAAAATAAGTGTGTGTATAAATTTTATTCTAATTTTTATTTGTCCACTCCCATAAGCGGACACCCCCCATAAGCGGACAAAAATTGTGGAACCGTCAGTGTCCGGTTGTGGGGGGTTTCACTGTATTAGCTTAGGTCGGTATACATTAGAGGGCTGCATGAGCACATTCATTTCTTCTGTTAGCCGGATTACACGAATGTGAATGCGATGCTCGTTCAACTCAGGCACTCATGCGATCATAAATATGTGTACTTACAGAGAAAAAAGAGACAAATATGGGTACTCTCTGCTTATGATTTAAGGGATGTACAAATTTTTCTCTTCCCTACGCTCATTTATAGTCATCGATCATTCATGCATTCACGGCCTGTCCGGGTTTTGCACGAATGTGACGAAAGTGGCGGACGTTGCGCAGGGAGACGCCACCAAACGCACATACATACATATGCAAGACGCAGCTAGCGATGGCTGTTATTATGTGTGTACGTAACAACGCTTAGCATATGCGTTGTTTTCGCTGTTATTAAAGCGGATTAGAAAATTCTTTTAACTCATGTTATTTATACAATACTATTATTATTTAAGACTTAAATAATATTGATGTGAATAAAATATTAGTGGACATTTGACTTCATTAAATTATCCAAATAATCCTCAAAGATAATTTGAATATTTAAATATTTTCTGAGTTGTTTTTTTGATATTATTACTTTTCCACAATTCAATGTAGGTACATACATATGTATGTAGGTATTAATTAATTATAATGGTTTTTTTGGAATAAATTCGAAATGTCTTATGTATGAATATGTTTTATAATACCATTGAAACTATAGTGCACTTCCATTTTCAAAAATCAGAACCAGAAACTTTATAATTTTATTTTTCAAAGGTATACAGAATATGATATACGATCACACACAGGAAGGGAATATATGTATGCATCAGAGAACGGCATTGAGTGCGCTCGAGTGTGCATATTCATCATCCCTAAAATTTGATACAAGCAAGCACAGCCGTCTGCTGCTGTGCGCTCATTCATGCTCACTCATAAACATAAGGCTGACATGTGCGGGATATATCATTACATTTTCGAGTGTGGTAGTTCACATGATTGGCCGTGCATGTGAAGGCGCAAACTTGCGCATGTACACACTTGAGTGCACTCGGGCATCTACTAATGGCGATTTCTTTTCTACAAAAAATGTTGCACTTCATTGCCTCGCTCTTGTGTGTACGTGCGCAGAGGGCAATGTTAAGGCAACATTTTCTGTAGAAAAGAAAACGCCATAAGTATCTGCCATCTGACGTAAAAAAAACAATACAAAAAAATACGATAGAAAACACACTTAAGATCGCTAATCAACTACTGCTTGCAAAGAAAAATATTGTTACGGGTAACCCGAGTGGCTCGCAAACAACACTCCATTGTCGCGAGCGTTTGTCGCCGGCGAGTGTGTTACATACATGCAACTTTGTATGCTGACGCAAATTTGTCCGACGGATAATGTAGCGAGCATGTATGCATCGTCATGATCGTATTGATCTATGAGCAAACAGACAAGCGACGGTTTGTACACGAAAACAACAAAGCATGCAAAATACGACTACATGCGCGAGTATACACACAATTTCTTCACTCGTTGCAGTTCTCTGGTATGCATGTATGTACATACATACATACATACATATGTGTTCACAAGCGCAGACGCACACTATGCATACGCACAATACACATGTACATATGTCCATTTTTTTTTTTTTTTTTTTTTTTTTTTTTTTTTTTTTACGGACGTTGGGATAGCGCGCTATCCATCAAGAGGCCCGTATGAATCTCTGGTGAAGCCACCTCCCCGGGACTACTCACGCATTTCATCAGGGAGGGGCTATGGCATAAATATGCCTGACTTCCATGACGCCGTTTCCATAGTCCCCCATCCACGTAAGCTGATTAGGGGTTCAGGAGCGTTCTACTACGACTTCATCTGTGAAAGATACAAGCAAATAAAATATTAAACATATTCAGGACTACTTAATCGCGTTGCTAAACGACGGCGTTGTTCGCGTATTCTGAGCTCAGTCATTATCTCTTTACAGATGTTTTTTACTGTATTCCAAACTGCTTTATCATTAATCATATAGGATATCAGATTTTCTGGCCTTGGATCTACCTTCATGATGATTCTTAATTTCTCCCGCTCAAATGAAAACGAAGGACAAGAAAACAGTATGTGTTTTTTTCAAAAGTATACAGAATATGATATACGATCACACACAGGAAGGGAATATATGTATGCATGTATGTACATACATACATACATACATATGTGTTCACAAGTGCAGACGCTTTTTTTTTTGTCATAAATACAAAAGGGATAATCACCAAGTTGAGCAAATGGCCTGGCGCTCAGTAAGTAGGCTGCATATACATACATGCATATTTACGGATGTGAAGAAGCTAGCGAAAAGGGTTTTACTACCATACGTTATACCCACACATAAATAGACATAAGTATGTACGTACATATATAAATACGTATATATATACATATGTATGCACCTCAGCGTCAAAAGCAGGTTACAGTTGTCTGCAATACTTACAATGTTTTTTAACACAAATCCTTTCCGTTAATTCTTTATAAAATAATATCGTATTCTTTAACTGGAGCCATATCAATTAAAGTTTCAAAACTTGTACAGAGTGCAAACATTTTCCAAATATCAAAGTTTTCCATCCAAAATTTCTAACATTTTAATGAGAGTCTTAAGAAATTCTGTATATAAAAACATTGTGAAAATTTTTTCTAAATATGTTTTCTTTCCATTTACATTTGCGCCTACATATGAACATATTTTCATACAAATGTGCATTGACTTTATTATAAGTGTATGCATTTATTTTATATTTACTTATTAATTTCAGTAAAATTCAATGTAGATTATGCATGTACATATGTATGTACGTAAATATTTTTTCTATTTAATTGCTTATATCATTTGCAAAAATTGGCGCCGTCATAAAATCTTTCAGTCGAATGTGGTCTCATACACCCGTATGTGGTCTCATACATCCGAATGCGCATGACTAGTTGTACAACATATTTGGCACTCTTTGTACAACGAATGCCTCTCTTTCTGAATGCGACTGAGGGCAGTATTCTCAGCTATCTGCACACTCATTCAGTCGTCTCGCTTGCTGTGAGCAGAATGCGTAGAATGTCCCAGCAGTATTTTTCAGCTGGAAAACCGCACTTCTTTCCTGCGTATTCAGTAGGGATGTAGTTACAAAATCTGAATATTCTCATTCGCTTTTATATAGAGATGGCGCTAAAAACGAACTATCTAAAAACTGACGAACGAGAAGGGAAAATTTTTGTATGAAAAAACGACTGAACATGCAGTGAGCACTTCCACAGTAAAAAGCTGGAGAACGGGAAGCGAGCATATCCACAGGAAAAAATTCTTAAAATTCAGGCGGAATTTCGATAGGAAAAACCATCTCAAGCGCAGTGGAAATTTCCTTTACCTTTCAAAATGTTTTTGCGAATAAAAGAAATAATTTGTTAATCACAACCATTTATTTAATATAAAGAAACTTAAAATATATATTATTCAAAAATAAAAAATACGAGTAACTCAGTCAAGTTTAAAAAAAAGGTGTAAGAAATTGAATTAATTCAAGAATAGTTTATAGTTTTTTAGTTTTCCTTTTTAGTTTGTTATATAACTATTTCTTATTTTAATCACATTCATTTATTTCATATCAAGAAACTTAAAAAATATATTATTAATAAAAGTAGTTCAGTCAATTATTAATAGAACAAAGTTGTATAAAATTAAATGAATTTATGATAATTTTAGAGTATTTTAGTTTTCTTTTAATATTGCTATTTCTTTTATCTAGTCACAGCCATTCATATATTTCATATGAAGAGACTTAAAAAATATATTATTAATAAAAGTAGTTCATTCAATTATTAATAAAACAAAGGTGTAAAAAATTTAATTAATTTATGAAGACTCTTTGTTTTCCTTTTCAGTTTCTTCATTGTTTCCATGACGTCTTATCAAGTTCTTTTTAAGAGATACTGCTTTATATTTTTTGTTTTTAATTTTCTGAAACGCCTGACGTACATCTCTTACGTAATCAGTCATAGAATAGCCGTCTTTTGAGACCGATTCTGGAAAATATGAAACGAAATTTAAGGAGATTTAATGAAAAATTTTAAATAAAAGTTGGTCAAAAGGTGTATTGACCTAACATTTTCTGTATGTCAGCAAACAAAATGATTACTGTAATTTTTGTAGTACATAATATCAAAAATGCAACATTTTGAGTTCATACACTTTTGAAGAACGTGTAGAGTATATACATATATATATATTTAAAATTTAAGAATATTTACCATATAAAGCTTTGTTAAGGGATTCAAAATGCCATAGACCTTTCTTATTTGACAGTCCGGAGTAATTCATTTCAACGCACAGCTCTTCAGAAAGTATCCTATTAAGATATTTATGAATGCCATGAGGCAGAAGTATTGATTTGAAAAGGATGACCTATAAATTTCAAATTGATGATGTTAGTTAACTGAGGGTTTTGAATTTTTTTTTCTTACATATTTTTCAAAATCCAGTTTCACCTTATTTTCTAATTCTTCAAGCTCGAACACGGTTGAAACGGTAAAATTAGCTTTGGGACTTCTTATGTTTTCACAAATTTTCTCCAAGGCTGTCAACATTTTAGCATTTTGATTTACGACAACATCTGTTAACTCTGAAAAGAATGTTTTTCTTGTAAGCATATTGTATAGTGTGTAAGCTATTTATTAGTTTTCAACTAATACTTACTTTTCAAACTTTGAATTTCATTATTTATCTGCTGCATTTCCTTATGCATTTGTTCAATCCTTTTCTCCAGTGATGATATCTTTTGTTCAGTTTCGTCGTCAGGATTATTATTATAGTTATATATTTCAAAATTTGACATTTCCATGTTATGGCTTTTTAATTTATTGAATTGAAAGCGTATGAATAAGTGGTACTAATACTGCACTTGCAGATTTAAATGGCAGATACATATATTTTAAACTTTGAGGCTTTCATACTCGCATTTTCACTGGGACACTCGGACGGACATAGAACGGCGCTCCGCAGCATGTTCTGCTTAGCCCTTGCGGACAAACGCATTAAATTTCTTTTACTTAAACCACTCATTCTTAAACTTTTCTTTTATATTTTTATTTCACAATGTAATTTAGCACTTCTTATTTACTTAATAAATTATCTAACTAAATTTTACCGGAGAGATTTAGTTTATTTACACTTTTTATTCTCTTTATCACAAAATATGACGCCACCGCAATGAATTTCTAGAAACAACTAAAAACTTCACTGCGCGAGTTAATATCGTTCGCACGATATGAGTTAAAAAAAAAACTTTTATCGCTACGCCGAAATGCGTGCTCTTTATTGATCTTCTAAAAACTGTCTTACATTTTGAATTCTTAGTTCTATTTATACTATTGAGATGTGGTGGTAGTTATCGTAGTGGATTATTCCATTGTCAGTTGTTTGTTGTTTACGAGTGTAGATATCTATTGTTTGTAGTGATAGTGCATTTCTATTGTTCCAATGATTGTCCGTTGCTTATGTGCAGGTCAGTTGTTTGTTGTTTACATGCATTTCTCGGTAATGCATGTTTATCTGTTGTTTACGTGTTGATAATGCATTTCTCGGTAATGCATGTTTATCTGTTGTTTACGTGTTGATAATGCATTTCTTGATAATGCATGTTTTGGTTGTGGAAACGTTGTGCCTTGTGATGACGTCATTAACTCCCCTCCTTCTTAAAATGAAGCGTCCTCGCTACACCGCTGCTAGGTGTTGTTGTTGAAGACGGTTGAGTTCGATTTCGTAAAGTTCGTCCATTCGCCTTTGTCTGCCAAGTGCTCTTTTATTTTCGCAGTATCGGCAGAGGTGTACTAGACCATAAGTGGTGACTGCTAAGGTAAGGAATGCAATTATGATGAAAAGTGTAAACTGTACAGGGTTCTCCTCGGCAGGTATTAAAAACGTTGAGAGTTCTTGAATGTTGTTGAATTTGTATTTTGAGTCTGAGGAAAGGATACGGAGTACCTAAAGTTTTTCGCTATGTTGGTTGTGTATAACTTCTCTGAGTTGTTGTTGATGGTTATAATAAGTGATGCCATCGATGTTTGTAGATTCTTTAAAATGTATTAGTTTTGGGCCTGATATATGCATGTTGTTCCAAGTATGCTCATAATCCGTCAAGATGTGACCAGTCTCTAGGATTCGGAGTGGGGCGTTATTTTCATGGATTGTTTCGCATTGCGCAGGATTGTCTTTTAATATTTTTAAAGTGCAATTATCAGAGGGTTCTGATTTACAAATAAAGGTACTAATATAATTTTTACATTTTGATACTCTTTGATAATCGTTGCATTTTGCAATCTTAGGATCTAAATTAATTTTACCATGCTTATGTGCTAAAGGATATACGTTAAATAGGTTACATTTAGTTTCAAGAATAGGGTATTTGTATATTGTTATAATTGCATGTTGTAGGTAACAGATATGAATGTCCGCATATTCTAATATATTGATTATTGGAAGATCCAACTGTTCATGGTTTATTAACTCATACACATCTTTCAAATTTAATGTGCCAGAATAAAAATTATTATTTTTCGCAAAATTAATAGTGTTCGCTATTGATTGAAGTTCATTATAGACTTCTGATATAACAATATTTTCGCTAATTGTTTTGGGATCAAGAGTTTCGAGTATTCTTTCGAACTGTGAGTTAATTGTTTTTTGCTTATTGTTATTTTCTATTAGCATATTAAGTGACGTTTTAATTTCTATAAGGTCATTGTGGTCTGGTGTGCCAGTGATGAATTTAAGGATGGAACCAAGGAAGTTAAGTGATCTCTTTGGTCTGTAGATATTTGGTATGAGTTGATTTTTTAAAGTTTCAATTCTGTTCACTAAAATTTGAGTCTCAGGGTAGTTTTCTAAATTATATGTAGATTTCATTACACTTTCGTAAGGCGCGAGTATTTTTGAAAGATTAGATATGTGATACAGGAAAGCTGTATTCTGATAAATGTAAACAGGATCTGTTTCCACTAGTACATATTTTCTATTGGTTAAGTCTATTATATTATCGCTAAATGCGATAGGGAAAAGTAAGATAAATACTACTCCGTACATGCCTTCACTCTGATGTTGTCCTTATGTATAATGAGTCCTTTATTTGTTGTTATCGTTTTTCCGTTGTCTTCTTTAACTATATGTTTCGCGTATGTTTTTACGTTTTTGTTCCGTCTATGCGTCTTGGAGTATATAACATCACCTTGTTTGTAATTCAGCTGTTTGCGATTGTGGTTGTGGTATCGTAAGACTCTGTCTTGGTTTTGTTGAAGGCGCTCTTTGATGCCAGGATACCCCTTTTGGTTGAAGAACACGTCCTCGGGTTTCTCGTTGGTCACTGAATGGATTGTCTTATTGTATTGTCGGACTGCTTCGTATATCTGTTCGTCAGGTGCTGAACTGTGTTGGTGTGCCAAGACTTTCGCGAGTTCGATTATCGTGCTATGCGTACGTTCGACTTGCCCGTTTGTTGTAGAATGAAAGGCAGGAGTTTTGGTGTGTGTTATTTGTAGTCGTTTGTAAATTTGTTGTGCACATATGCTAGTGAGTGTTGACTCGTTATCAGTCATTACAAACTTTGCGTTTGGGTATATTTGTGAGAGAATCTCGTCAACGTATTTGTATGTATCTTTCTTTGAGGGTATTTGTCTCAAATGGCAAAATTTTGAATATTTGTCGGTTGAGCTAATGTATATGTTATTGTTCATATAAAATAAGTCTAAGTGTATGCATTCGCCTACCTTGTTTGGTATTGGTGCTGAACCTATTGGTTGTTTATTTGGTCGGCGTTCATACTTGTTGGTAAGACATATTTCGCAGTCTTGTACTTCTTTTTTACAAGCGTCACGGATGTTCGGCCAGTAATATCTGAGTGAAATTTCCTGCGCGTTATTTTTATAATTTCTGTGAGCACGTCTGTGTGTGTCTTGTATGATTTGTTTTTGTTGTTCGGTTTCGGTGATGTCGTCTACCATTTTTTGGGCTAATACGATTGATACGGTCGGAAATGTGTCAATAATGTCGTTTTCGACGTGAAATAATATTTGCTCGTCTATTTGAAGAGCGTTAGTTACCTTTGGTCTAATTATATTTTTTAGTCTGTCCAGTAATTCAGCTTTGGTGTTAAAGAAAAGTGTATGTCGACTGTTAGAAAAAATATTTTGTGATGATATTTCGATTAGGTTCGCATCTGATTGTTTTATAACAATTTGATTTTTAAAGCAGTTTAATGGTTGCTTTACTCGTTTGAGTTTTTGTGTTGGTGAGCTTTGTGCCGAATGTTGGGAGTCATCCGAATTTGATGTGTTGTTTATTTGCTGGCGAGAAAGTGCATCAGCGACAACGTTCTGGTGTCCAGGTTTGTAAACAAGTTTTGCGCCGTATTCTTCGATGAAATTCTTCCATCTTTTTAATTTTGTATTGGGGTTTTTTTCCGATATGGAGAAGATTAAAGATTGATGGTCAGTGTAAATAGTCAAATCCGCTATACCATATAAGTAGTTGCGGAGTTTCTGTAATGCCCACACAATTGCGAGTAACTCTTTCTCATTTGTAGAGTAGTTCTGTTCTGTTTGGCTGAGTGTTCGTGAAATAAATGATATGGGTTTTTTATTTTGGGATAATACAGCTCCTATAGCGTAATTGCTAGCGTCCGTGGTTAATTCAAAAGGTTTATCAAAATTTGGTTGGAAGAGTTCAACCTGGGTTTGCAGTTCTTCTTTTATTTTGTTTAGTGCTTCTAGTGCAGGTTCGTCTAAGGAGATTTTTATTTTTGCACTTTGATTTTTTGATATGCCACCGTTGTCTCCTCTGAGGAACGTAGTGAGTGGCTTGACGATGGCTGCAAAATTTTGTATAAATTTTCGATAATAACTGGCGAGACCTAGAAAGGATCTGAGTTCCCTCAGCGATTTGGGAATAGGAAAATCTTTAATAGTTTGTATTTTTATAGGGTCAACAGTTATCCGGTTATATTTTATTATGTGTCCTAAGTATTCTACAGAGTCATGAAAGAAGTGTGATTTCTCATTCGAAATCTTCATGTTGGCTTGGTGAAGTGCGTTTATAATTATGCGGATATGTTCGATATGTTCTTCGGGAGAGGAAGAATAAATGAGAACATCGTCTATATAAACGTAAGCGAACTTCCCGATATATGGTCTAAGAATATCGTCCACGCATCTTTGAAAAATGGATGGGGCATTTTTCAGGCCGAACGGCATACGAAGGAATTCGTACTTAGCTCCATTTACACTAAAGGCCGTTTTTTCTCTGTCAGATTCATTAATAAGGATCTGATGGAAGCCAGACTCTAAATCTAAAGTAGTAAATACCTTTGCATTACCTAAATTCTGTATGGTCATAGCCACATCAGGTATGGGGTATCTATCTGTGATAGTTTGAGCGTTTAGCTTCTGAAAGTCTACGACCATTCTGCGCTTAGGTTTCCCTTGTTCATCGGTACCTTTTTTAGCGACTGTCCAAATGGGAGAGTTGTACGGACTTTTGCTGGGTTGAATTATTTCATTTTTTAAAAGTTTGTTAATTTCTTTGTTAATAAACTCATTATCCGACATAGGGTACGGATATTGCTTTGTCCAAATAGGATCTTCGGAATTCGTCCTAATGGTGGCTTGTATCGTGGTAGTAAATGGTAGTATGGCGTTAGTACTTTCATTTTTTTGCATTATTTCGGCGATTTCCGCCCTGAATTTTTCATTATTAATTGTATAATTTATTCTCTGTACAGAGTCACTTTCTTTCTTGGCCCTATATTTATAACTGAGCTTGTACTCGAAAAGGTTGACCTCTGCTTTGATTGCTCTGAGCCCCTGTTCGCCCAGAAGCATATCAAATTCTTCTAATGCATCTGTTTCAAAAAATGTGAGATTATGTTCTAATAATGTTATTATTTTTTTTGATTTGGTTATTGAGTGACCATGAAGAGTTTTTACTTTTACAGGTTTAATTTTAATAGGCTTACCGATATTGCATTTTGTACTTATATAGTTATTTGTTGCTCCAGTGTCGATGAGGATGTTTATAGTTTTGCCTGTATCCCTGCAGTGGCGTTGCAGACACGGCAAATCGTTCATACGCCTAAAAAAGCACTGCCGGTCTCGTATTCATCATCATCGTTATGTTCTGGTGCAAGCGATTGCAGTTCTTCGTCGCGTGTTTGGTTTACCCGCTGTACCTTCTGTTGTGTGTTGAAGTTGCGAGATGAAGGATTTCGTTCTCTCTTCTGTGGTTCTCCTCTGAATGGGTTATTTGGAGGTAGCCCTTGGTTTTGGCGGTTATAGCTGTTTTGTGGGGGTGCAGGATGGTTTCTGTTGAAGTTTGTAGATCTCATGTATTGGTGTGATTGATCTACTTCCATTGGTTGTTGCTGTTGCCTGGGTGCATTTTGTGTATATTGCACTCGCACGTCTGGTCTGTATCTTCGTGGGTCCTCGTGATATCTTCTGTTCTGAGGAGGTTGATGCTGCGGTGTATTGTTCGGTCTAAGGTGATGGTATTGCGGAACATCGAATTGTGAGTTCACGTTATCGTGATATATTGTGCTTGCGATAGCGTAGGCGATCTCTAAATCTCTTGGGTTGTGGCTATAGAGGGTGCCGCTGGTATACTTGCTGTTTAATCCGAGAATAAATGTCCTGACGGCTTCCTGATTCGCATATTGTTGCATATCAGAAGGGGATGTTGAGTTCTCCATCTCGATTTTCGTGAGTGCGAGGTTTAATGCCTTGTTGACTTCACAATGGAATTCTGCTAATGTCCTTTTACCTTGCGTTATTTTCTTCATTTCTTCCAGTAAGACATATAGAGGTCTCTAATAAGTGTAATCGAGGCGGTTAATTATTGAATAAAAATTGAACTTTGTATCGTGGTTGATTAGAATATCTGCTGCCTCTCCTTGAATTTTTGAGTGTACAATCGAGAGTGCCGTGTAGTATGTGGGTGTTGTAGTGTATTCCCTTATATTCTCCATGTGTATCCAAGCACGTTTCCTCCATGATCTATATTGATTCCTATCGCCTGTGAAGTTGGGTAACGTTTTGAATATTTCCAAGTTTATTTGCGATTGATCCGTGATGTTTGGTGTACATTCTACATGTTGATCTGTCGTAGTGAAAGTCTGGGTTTGTTGTGCTTCCAGGGTATTTACTTTTAATTGTGTATTGTTTAGAGCCTGTGTGAGGAGTTCTACCTGTGCTCGTAGAGTTGCGATGTCCTGAGCCATTGTATCGTCTTGTGGTATTGGGCGCAGAGAGTTGAAAATTTGTTGGCGTTTATCGCGTGAGTCCAGGGTGAAGGATTCTCTTTAAAATCAGGAATCTTTTATTTCACTTTTCACTTTTTTTTTTCGGTTCAGGCTGCCTGCTATTTCAAGGTTTGCCTTTTTACGCGACTGGATAAACTTATTATATCTCACTTTTTTCAGAGACTGGTTTTGTGCTTTTCTTCAAAGCCGTGGAATT
The DNA here is from genome assembly GCA_963971545.1 of Philophylla caesio. NCBI lineage: Eukaryota > Metazoa > Arthropoda > Insecta > Diptera > Tephritidae > Philophylla > Philophylla caesio. The sequence continues at coordinate 65,769,917 of OZ020607.1, forward strand.
TTTTATTTTATTATCCTGTAGTTTCGAGGATATTTGGCTGTAGTCAAGAGTTTAGACCGGTTGAGCCCCCAGTTAATATCGTTCGCACGATATGAGTTAAAAAAATATCTCTTATCGCTACGCCGAAATGCGTGCTCTTTATTGATCTTCTAAAAACTGTCTTACATTTTGAACTCTTAGTTCTATTTATACTATTGAGATGTGGTGGTAGTTATCGTAGTGGATTATTCCATTGTCAGTTGTTTGTTGTTTACGAGTGTAGATATCTATTGTTTGTAGTGATAGTGCATTTCTATTGTTCCAATGATTGTCCGTTGCTTATGTGCAGGTCAGTTGTTTGTTGTTTACATGCATTTCTCGGTAATGCATGTTTATCTGTTGTTTACGTGTTGATAATGCATTTCTCGGTAATGCATGTTTATCTGTTGTTTACGTGTTGATAATGCATTTCTTGATAATGCATGTTTTGGTTGTGGAAACGTTGTGCCTTGTGATGACGTCATTAACTCGCGTTCAGCGAAAAGTGCAACTACCCTGAAATCTTCACTACGCGTCAAGCACAAATTTCAGTACCCCTGAAAGCTTCACTGCGTGTTCGGTAAATTTTTCAGGCATTGATTGCTGAACTGAGTTTCATGTCATTTTTCGTACTGAATATTGTACTGAATTTGCAGGCCCTTACCTCAAATACTGGTGGGAATGAGTACATTCATGCAGACATCTAGTATACATACATACATATGTATTTTTTTTAATGATATTTGTGTTATAAGCTGTTATCGCCTGCATCGGCTGGCATTCAATCATACTTACTACATCATTTGTGTTAGAAATATGGCAAAAATTTATATTGTGTGAGCGAAGAGTTTAAAATATTGCAAACAGTTGAAAAATTGAATTTATTTCTGAAATTTTCAGGCACACATCAAAATATCGAAACAAAAACAGAAAGTGTGAGCCATATACCAAATAATATGTAGATAATTTAATGGTTGTACCGATAAAGATATTTTTAAAATTTTGAGATGTTTAAAATGTGAATAATAATGGTAAGCAAAACTTCAGCTTTTTCATACCCAATGGAATTTTGTCTATGGTTGTTAGTAAACACAAAATTTTTTAAATTTTATTTTATTAAATAACTCTTTTTTTTCAAAAATATAACGGCCTTCCTGATGTAACCTCTTAATCCTCAGAGCTCCCTAATTCGCGGGTGAAAAGTACAGACGGGACTCTAAAAAGTGAATTTTTAGTGACTTGCCGCAACGATAACTCGCTAACCAACTCTCCGTAGCAATGACTCTTATGATTATCTAAAAAATTTGCTACAACATTCTCAAATGATTTCCATGACCGTTTTTCTAATCGGATCTTTTATTAACTCCCTGATTTGAGGTCTTACGAAAATATTCTCTTTTATCTTTGCATGAGTTATTTTAAGGATTTTTTCTTTTGAATATAATAAGCCAATCACATTGAGATCAATTGCCTTTGAAGTTTTGTTTTATCAGGCCTTTAATTTATGAGAAACTTATCAGAAAGAAATATGACTGTTACGATAATTTCTCGACATAATAATGCAGTTAATAAATAACAAAATTTTGAATAAAACCACCGATGAAAAGTTTTACGAATATTTATTCGCAAACGTTCCTTTGTTGTTATTGCCGTAGTACTTGTTAAGAGTACTACCGTATCATAAGGCTGACTGAGGCCAATTGCAACAACATAATTGCAATTTAAAAAATATGGTAGTTGATAAAACTGTGTTAGCTATCAAAGTGTCACAAGTGATTAGTGTAGTTAACACAACTATCTGGAAAATAACCTCTAGTCATAATCCTCGTGCTTCTCAATCGATTTCCATCAATTTATGGAATATGTGAGAAAAGCTTTAATGAAATAAAATATATACCTTCCACCGTTGGCCTCTTTGCAGTAACTAAAAAATTCACGCAGCTTAAGCGGTGTTTCCACGGCAAGTGAATCACGTGTTTCACCATTTGAATTACGAATAAAGAATCACACCGTTTAGACACACATTCGTGATTCGTTTGGCATATCTTTTGCTGTTGTTATACTTACATACATATTTTTGCGTATTCATTCACTCTAGGTTTGGCCCACAACCTCTTTCACATGATTATTTTCTTCACAAATTCAACGTTGGGAACCATTTAAGTATTTAATTGTATCTTGTTTGTTTGATTTTTGTTTTGCTTTGATATGCACTATTTTCGATAAATTTCCAATAAAATTAGAGACGGCATCGATTTTTTCGTATTAAATCAACTACAAATGAGACGATTCGCTCACAAAAATTCTTATGGGGAATCGAGTGGATTCGGTTCGTGATTGGGGTGCCTATGACGAATGAGAGAGGGGATTACGAATGGGAGAGCGAATCATGTGCCGTGGAAACATAGTATTACTTCGTATTTTTAAGACCAACCTACGACTAATAATAATAATAATTTGCCGCTTACACTCTCTACCCGTAGCTCAATGTTTGCTGGAGCTTCTTCTACCATTTTTGGTGTGCGTCTTTATGTTATACTACAAATGGAGGAACCTACTTTTTCTTTGATTTATATTTTACCTCGCCTTCTGGGAGAAAAATTTGAGGGGCGTTGGGCAATCTGTTTACCATAGAGACTGTATTTAGAATGAGATGGAAGCAGGGTAAGCCAAAGTGAAACATAACATTAAAATGCCAAGATAGCTTAAAGATAACTCAGTGTTTTTTTTGACATGTGGTTTTTAAGAAAAAATAAAACGTATATAATTTAATGCTATGGCCAAGAATTTAGCTTTGTTTGCCATTATGTTTTAAAAATGATCTCGTGACCACCGCGGCTGGCTTGAATAAATTCCAGCCGAGCGGGCCAATTTTCGACCATTTTTTGCAGCAATTGTGGCCATATGTCAACAATAACGCCGTCAACCGAATATTTTTTCCAAGGCGTCAATCATCTCGGGATTGTCTGCGTTGACAAGCGACTTCACATAACCCCACAAAAAATAGTCCAGCGGTGTTAAATCGCACGATCTGGGGGCCACGCCACAGGCCCATGACGCTAGATAATGCGCTCACCAAAAGTTTCCTTCAATAAATTTATTGTTTCGTTGGCTGTATGGCATGTAGCATTGTCTTGTTGGAACCAAAGGTCGTCCAATTCAAGCTTTACTGCGTTCCCCATTGACTGTAACATTAAGGCCGGCTTCATTTTTGCATTAACATCACTCCAAATGAGACAATTTTGTTTATTAACATACCCATTCAACTAAAAGTGAGCTTCATCGGTGAACAAAATTTTAACAGCCGTGAAAAAGACCAAGTCCGAAAAAAGTAATGCCTCATTGAAAACCAAACGTCTAATAAGGACCACCCGTTAGTTAAATTTAAACTTCAATTGACTAAAACTTCTCAGGGCAACATTTTTTTTAATAATAATTGTCCGTTTAACTTATTTTGGGTATACTCCTATTTGTTTTTATTTACGCTTTAAAAGTTGGAAGGACTTAACGGTGTCTCTACTGACCTCCTACGTCGATATATGAGCATACAACAACTGGCGCGTGTAAATTAAAAATATAATTTTAATTCGATTAAAATATTTCAAAGTGTAAAACTTACAAAGTCTTTGGTATCTAGTCGATAACCTTGTATGCGTATTTTAATATATTTAAAGGTCTGAAAAAGACGAAGGTGTCCCTAGGTAATAAGACTCCGATTTTGTTTGGGAATAATTAAGTCCTTGTCATCAAAAATATTCATAAAAACGTATTTTTTATCATAACTTTACCTAAAATCGACGTTTTTTATTGTAGTTCCTGATATACACGCTTTCGAGAACATATGTCTAAGAGATCCGATTAATAAACGACAAATTTCAAGAGAGCAAATAAACTTTAAAAATGTTTTAATTAATCGTATGATATTAATTACCTTTACAATGTCTCAAATGAAGAGTATACCCAAGACCTAATGAGCTAGACCCGACTACTGACTGATATTATTATTATTTGATTATTGTTCGCCAAAAGAGATATGTTTTTATCAGCACAGCATTCTTCCAGGAGATCTTCAAACAATCTAAGACCGATTTTCTTTTACAGCGGACATCGATGTGCATGTATAGCATTTGAACTTCTTTTACCAACTTTCTTTATTCGATTTTCCTTGCCATAAATCGTCCGAATAAAGACTGTAGCGCGTCAGGTATCTGCAAAAAAATGCTTACCCTATAAAATATTTGCATGTAAAAAACATATATTTAACAGTCTACCCCAAACCTTTCTTCTTCTTCTTTCATTGGCTCGATGACCGCCTATGCGATTTTGGCCGAGCTTAGCACAGCACGCCAGTTATTTCTCTCTTTCGCTAACTGGCGCCAGCTGGAAATACCAAGCGTACCCAAGTCCTTTACCGCCTGGTCTTTCCAACGCAGAGGAGGCCTCCCTTTTCCTCTGCTACCACCGGCGGGTACCGCGTCGAATACTTTCAGAGCTGGGGCGCTTTCATCCATTCGAACGACATGACCAAGCCAGCGAAGCCGCTGAATCTTAATTCGCTGCACTATATCTATGTCGTTATAAAGCTCGTACAGCTCATCGTTCCATCTTCTCCGGTATTCGCCATCGCAAAGGCGTAAAGGCCCATAAATCTTTCGGAGAATCTTTCTCTCGAACACTCCCAGAGCCTTCTCATCAGATATCTTCATCGTCCATGCTTCTGCGCCATACATCAGGACGGGCATAATGAGAGACTTATAGAGCGTAATTTTTGTCCGTCGAGAGAGGACTTTACTGCTCAGTTGCCTACTCAGTCCGAAGTAGCACTTGTTGGCAAGAGTGATCCTCCTTTGGATTTCGAGGCTGACATTATTATTGATGTTAATGCTGGTTCCTAAGTAAACGAAGTCTTCTACTTTTTCAAAGTTATAACTGTCAACAGTGATGTTTGATCCCAGTCGTGAATGTGCCGACTGTTTATTTGATGACAGGAGATACTTCGTCTTGCCCTCGTTCACCTCCAGACCCATTCGCTTTGCTTCTCTATCCAGTTTGGAGAAGGCAGAACTAACTGCGCGGTTGTTAAGGCCGATGATGTCAATGTCATCGGCGTACGCCAGCAGCTGCACACTCTTATAAAAGATAGTGCCTGACCGATTTAGTTCTGCGGCTCGAATTATCTTCTCCAGCATAAGGTTAAAAAAGTCACACGACAAAGAGTCACCCTGTCTGAAACCTCGTTTGGTATCAAACGGCTCGGAGAGGTCCTTCCCAATCCTGACGGAGCTGGTGGTGTTGCTCAACGTCATTTTACATAGCCGTATAAGTTTTGCGGGGATACCAAATTCAGACATTGCGGCATAAAGGCAACTTCTTTTTGTGCTGTCGAAAGCGGCTTTGAAGTCGACAAAAAGGTGGTGCGTGTCGATTCTTCTTTCTTGGGTCTTTTCCAAGATCTGGCGCACTGTGAATATCTGGTTGATAGTAGATTTACCAGGTCTAAAGCCCCACTGATAAGGTCCAATCAGTTCATTGACGGTGGGCTTTAGTCTCTCACACAATACGCTCGACAGAACCTTATATGCAATGTTAAGAAGGCTGATACCACGATAGTTGGCGCGAATTGCAGTATCACCCTTCTTATGGATTGGGCAAAGTACACTTAGATTCCAATCAGTAGGCATACATTCGTCCGACCATACTCTACAGATAAGCTGGTGCATGCGCTTTACCAACTCTTCTCCACCGTATTTGAATAACTCAGCTGGCAGCCCGTCAACTCCGGGCGCTTTGTTGTTCTTGAGCCGTGCTATTGCTATACGGATTTCATCGCAGTCGGGTAACGGAACATGAATTCCGTCGTCATTGATTGGGGTTTCTGGATCATCATCTTCTCCAAGGTGGTCTCTGTCACTACCACTAAGTAGTGTGGAGAAGTGCTCCCTCCATAAACTAAGTATATTCTGAACGTCAGTTACCAGGTCGCCGTTGTCGTTCTTACAGGAATTCGCCCCGGTCTTAAAACCTTCTGTTAGCCGTCGTACTTTCTGAAAGAATTTTTGGGCGCTTTTCCTGTCGGCCAACATTTCAAGCTCTTCGCACTCACGCATTTCGGCCTTTCTCTTCTTCTCTCGAAAAATGCGTCTCGCTTCCTTTTTCAACTCACGATATCTCTCCCGCAAGGCTCGCGTTGCGCCCGATCGCAACGTGGCCCTGTAGGCAGCATCTTTCCGTTCCGTGGCAACGCGACATTCCTCATCGCACCAGTCATTTTTCCGGGCTCGCTGGAAACCGATAGATTGTTCAGCGGCGGTACGTAAAGAGCAAGAGATGTGGTTCCATTGCTCTGAAATATCGCTGTGTTGATTAGAGCTCTCAGAGAGCAGGAGTGCGAGTCGAGTAGCGAAGTGGGTGGCTGTCTGTTGTGATTGCAACTTTCCGACGTCGAGCTTTCCTTGTGTGCCTTTCTGCACGCTTTTTGACGTACAGAGGCGCGTGCGTATCTTGGCTGCGACAAGATAATGGTCCGAGTCGATGTTGGCTCCTCGGATCGTGCGCACATCTAGGACACTGGAAGCGTGCCTTCCGTCTATCACAACATGGTCGATTTGGTTTCGTGTCTTACCATCTGGAGACAGCCACGTAGCCTGATGTATCCTCCTATGCTGGAACCTGGGACTACAAACTACCATGTTTCGGGCCCCGGCAAAGTCGATCAGTCTCAATCCGTTATCAGACGTTTCTTCGTGGAGACTGAATTTTCCGACTGTGGAACCAAAGATGCCCTCCTTACCCACCTTGGCATTTAAATCGCCTAGCACGAGTTTTATATCGTGTTGGGGGCAGCGTTCGAACGTGCGCTCCAGGAGTTCGTAGAAGCAATCTTTGGTCCCATCGTCCTTCTCTTCCGTCGGGGCATGGGCGCAAATCAGGGAGATGTTGAAGAATCTCCCCTTTATGCGGATTGTGGCGAGACGTTCGTCCACCGGAGTGAACGACAGTACTTTACGGCGAAGTCTCTCTCCCACCACAAATCCGACACCAAATTTGCGCTCCTTTACATGGCAGCTGTAGTATACGTCGCAAGGGCCTACCGTTTTCCTCCCTTGCCCCGTCCATCGCATTTCTTGGATGGCGGTGATGTCAGCCTTCGCTTTACCGAGGACATCTACCAGCCGGGCAGAGGCACCTTCCCAATTAAGGAATTAAGGGTTCGGACATTCCAGGTGCATGCCCTCAAATCATGGTCCTTAAAACGTTTGCCGTGGTCGTCATCTAAAAAGGGGGGTCCTGTCCGAGGCTTTGCTACACTTTTCATTGGAATTTGTTTTTTACGTGGCGGGTTCCAAGCCCTGCGCACAACCCATTGCTGGGGGTTGAAATTTTAAATTCGTTTATATAGCGAGCCGCTTGCTCCAAGACAGACGCCCGCTTGCAGCCGCACCTCCTGGTGAACAGACGCTGCGGACTTTAGTGGACCCTTAAACCGAATATGTCGGAGTGGCTCCACTAAAGCTCCCTCTCTATTAGCCGTGACCCATGGCTCCACACGGATTGGTTACCATATCTCGCACATGGGTTGCTCACGTTGCCCAGGGTGCACGAACGTGGACGTAAGGGTAGGGATTGAGTACAGCCGCGCAACTGTATCTGCATACCCAGAAGCACCACTGTACCCCATTGCACCCCCCCCAAACCTTTCATCGGCTTAATAACACAGTGCAACAGCACTTTGAGAAAATCAATACGTACGCGATTTTTAATTTTTCCCAGCATGCCCATTTTTTTAAACGAGTTCAAAGTTGCAATAGTACACTTCATTACATATCATATAAATAAAGTGGTATCAAATAAAAGAGGAATGTCAGGAAAATTCAAAATGCACTCTTTTCTTGTAATCCTGGTCAAGAAATTTATGATGTACATACGTATATACATATTTTAATTTATATGTATACATACATATGTTTAAATGATACACTTAAGAAGATGAATGTGGTTTTTTTAATGAATGGTTCTAACATTTACTTTGAGCTTTTTTTTTAAATTTGCTTGATCTACTGGTGAAAAATGAAAAACGCTGTTTTTAATTTAGTTCTAGAACCGTTCGTATCAATTTTTTCTTGGGTGAGAGAAACATATGGTGCTATGGGGTACAGTGATGCTTCTGGGTATGCGGTTACAGTTGCACGACAGTACTCAATCCCTACTCTTACGTCCACATTTGTGCACCCTGGGCAACGTGAGCAACCCATGTGCGAGATTCGGTAACCAACCCGGGTGGAATAGAGATGGAAGCTTTAGTGGAGCCACTCCGACATATTCGGTTTAAGGGTCCACTAAAGTCCGCAGCGCCTGTTCACCAGGAGGTGCGGCTGCAAGCGGGCGTCTGTCTTGGAGCAAGCTGCTCGCTATATAAACGAGTTCAAATTTTCACCCCCAGCAATGGGTTGTACGCAGGGCTTGGAACCCGCCACGTAAAAAAAGAACTTACAATGAAAATTAAAACAAAGCAAACGTATTAAGGACAATGGTTTGAGGGCATGCACCTGGAATGTGCGGACCCTTAATTGAGAAGGTGCCTCTGCCTGGCTGGTTGATGTCCTCAGCAGAGCAAAGGCTGATATCACCGCCATTCAAGAGATGCGATGGACGGGGCAAGGGAAAAAATTGATAGGCCCTTGCGACATCTACTACAGCTGCCATGTAAAGGCGCGCAAATTCGGTGTTGGATTTGTGGTGGGAGAGGGAATGCGCCGTAAAGTAATGTCGTTCACTCCGGTGGATGAACGTCTTGTCACAATCCGCATAAAGGGGAGATTCTTCAACATCTCCCTGACACACAGCACACTTAAGTTATGGAGGGACCACTCCTTCAAACTGCTTAATGGAAACAGCTGCAACAACGATGGAGAAGATGTTGAATCCGAATCCGCAATCAATGATGATGGACATGATGTACCATCACCCGACTATGACGAAATTCGGAAAGCGATAGCACGGCTAAAGAACAACAAAGCTCCCGGAGCCGACGGGTTACAACCTGAGTTATTCAAGTACGGCGGAGAGGAGCTGGTTAGGTGCATGCACGAGCTCTTTTCTAGAATATGGTCGGAAGAACGCTTGCTTGCAGTTTGCGAGAATTATCGCGTGATTACTCTTCTTAACATCGCATATAAGGTTCTGTCGAGTGTATTGTGTGAACTACTTAATCCCACCGTCAATGAACTGATTAGACCTTATCAGTGTGGCTTTAGACCTGGTAAGTCTGCCAACGACCAGATATGCACAATACGCCAGATCTTGGAAAAGACCCAAGGCAGCCACCTCGGCCCAATTCTGTTCCTGCTATTTATTAATGATATAACTGCGGTTGTCTCGGAGAGTGGCACTGCCGGCTTCTTTTGATTACAGTATTTGTGGCCATATTCTTGATCAAGTACATAATTTTGTCGATCTGGGTGTCACAATGGATCCAAAACTAAATTTTAACGTACATTATAACATTACAGTCAATAAAGCAATAGGCGTTCTTGCTTTTGTGAAAATATGGTAAAGAATTCATTACATAACGAAAGCGAATTAATTTCTATAATATGGAATCCGCATTACCAGGTGCATTCTGACCGTCTTGAATCGGTTCAAAAAATATTTTTACTGTTTGCCTTGGGATTCTATTCACAGACTGCCACCATATACTAGTCGGCTGAAACTTATTAATCTTCCTACTCTTTCAAATCGTAGAAAAATGCTAGGCATAATGTTTATGGTGAAGTTTGTCACGGAATCGATTGATAGTCCTTTTCTTTTGGCAGAAGTTAATTTCAATGTCCCTTCTCGTGTTTCGAGGCACCTTTTTCTGAATCAATGCAAAACAAATTTTAAACTGAATGAGCCATTCCGTTGTTTGTGTCAGGATTTTAACTTGCATTCCAACACCTTTGATGTGTCAGACTCGCTCTTTAACATCAAGAAGAATGTGCTGTCCTCCCTCTTAAATTGATTTGCGTTAGTACATAGTAACATTTCGGCTAGCTGATGAATTAGATTTCTGTAGCTGAACAGTTTGAGATCTCGACACTTAACAAACTCTTTCTCGAATCGGCACAACCATATTTAAAAAAAGTCCGTGCGTCATGCACCATCTTTTTGTCGACTTCAAAGCCGATTTCGACAGCACAAAAATAAGTTGCCTTTATGCCGCAATGTCTGATACGGCTATGTAAAATGAATTTGAGCAACACCAACAGCTCCGTCAGGATTGATAAGGACCTCTCCGGGCCGTTTGACACCAAACGAGGTTTCAGACAGGCTGACTCTTTGTAGTGCGATTTCTTTCACCTGATGCTGAAGAAGATAATTAGAGGCGCAGAACTAAATGGAACGATGAGCTGTACGAGCTGTACAAGTAGCGGCTCCACTGGCTAGGTTACGTCGTTCGAATGGTGAAATGGTGGTAGCAGAGGAAAATGAAGACCTCCTCTGCGTTGGAAACACCAAGTGGAAAAAGACTTGGCTATACTTGGGATTTCCAATTGGCGCCAGTTAGCACGATATAGGGACAGCTGGCGTGCTTTGTTGACCTCGGCCAAAATCGCTTAGGCAGTTGATGCGCCAATTAAGTAAGTAAGAGAGAAAAATCAAACATTTCACGCACCGTATATTAAAATAAAATAATGCCGTTTTCATTGTAAGTAGCTGGTTTAACATAGTAACAAAATAAGGTATTTTTTATCAACTTTTGACAATATATTCTCTAGATACTTTGTTTTTTTTTTTTGCTATTGGCCAATCTGCTTTCCGCTAAGTGGCGTTAGATTGAATATTTAGTTTAAATAATGTCACAAAAAATTAATCGGTTAATTGACGATGGAGCTGTTGTATTCCGATAAAACTGTATATTTTTATTTTTTAATTTATTCATTTTTTTTATTAAAGTACATTCAAAAAACCAGAGATTTTAAATAACACTGCATACTTAGTCATAACAAAAAATGTTGTCTTTAAATTAAACAAAAATACGAATATAGGAATTTAAACTATTGACGTAGAACATATAGAAAAATAAGTTAGAAGGTTTTGGAGAAGACATTTATAGTTTGATAAGAATAGTTAATAGTACTCATATCACCTATTTAGCAAACTGGCACATAAGTTCGCTCTTGAGCCGCAGCGTGATTTAATTTTTTCTAATCGCTGGTGGTATCAATTCCAAAGACGGATCCAATATACTGAAGCTGACGTGCAGTGACCAGGAAATTTGAAATAGTGGGAAAACGGGAGGATCTAGCCCATTAAAGTCGTGCTATTAGATGACTCGGTTTCTTAGTAGTCATTATTTTATGCTGAAACGTTAAACACCTGACTATGAGTACGTCATCAAAAGTTATAGAAAAGATTTTCGACGAGAATTCTGAAATGTGCTCATTACGTTTATTACCAAAAACATAAAGCGCGATATAGTTATACACAAAATTTAGTTTCCTACTTCACAACCATATAAAAATGTTGGTAGAAGATATGTGTTGGTCAGTAACAATCGTATTGTTAACTGCTCAAAGTAATGAATTCCCTAGAAGCTGCGAAGCATTCCATTTACTTTGCCAATAATGCTAAGAATATGATTGTTCCTTGTCAGAGTTCTGTTTAAGATATCTGATCTGTTCCTAGATTGTTTTGCTGTTACCACGAAATTTTATCACAGAATTGTTAGTTTTACCACAATATAGTTGTCAAGTTTCAAATGTTTATTATAAATATCAATGCACTGGAGCATGTTCGAATTAAAGGCCAAGCCATTGTCAGACGCAATTATGCAATTTATTTCAATTTGGCAATGTTTATTTCTTTATTATGACTTTTCCATACATAAATATATTTGTGTACGAAAGACAACTTAAGAATAAATATGTAAAAAAAGCAGTAAAAAAAGCTGTGGCTATGCCCAAGGCTTCATAACTTTCAGTTATATGGGAGCTATATGTTATATATATGTGATCTATATGATTTTCACTTCTTCTATAAAGCTTAGAATAGCGGACCTTCGTGCAAAATTTCGATCTGGCCGTTTCCGACAAATGTCTGATAAATTGTAAAAATGGTTCCTCCTAGAATTGAAAGGCGAACGGACGTGTTTTTGATCGCTCCATAAAAGACCCTTAATTGAAAGTATTCAAGATTAACTAACCAATGCGAGTGTGCCTAATTGTAAATAAATACAAAAGATTACAACAAAAAAAGTTAAATACACAAATAAACGAAAAATAATACCGCATAAATGAAAGCTAAAATTCTAAGCGCGTTTCTAAATACAAACATATATGTAAATATAAACAATGTTGCTTACTTAGCTAAAACATAGCGGTCGATCGCTAAGCGAAAATGACAGAGTGCGGGAGATGTCGAAAAGGCATAAGAGGAGAATCGGGAATAAGGTGTGAAGGTGTATGTGGGAAAGTGTAACACAAATTAATAGCTTGTGCTGATATTGACGTTTACAGCCTGAAAGTGTTGGATGGCTGTGCGTTTGTGAGTTTTATATGTGACGACTGCATGACGTACGTATCCAATGTGGACGATGCTTTTAAAGAATTGATACATTACTTAAGACAATATAACTTCACGGTCCTTACTAGTTGGGGTACTGATGGAATCCTAAAACACATTAACCGTTGTCTGATGTATGTATCATGAATAAATTAACTTTTTAAATGCAAACTAGCATTAAAATTAGGAATAAGTGGTATGATAGTCAATTAGCAGAAACTAATAAAAAAAGTTAATGTTGTACCAAAAGGCTATTATGACAGGTAACTGGGTAGAATGTAATCAAGTAAAGAACAATTCCAAGAAAATTATTAAATAAAAAAAAATAAAATATATGCAACACAAGATTGAAACAAACAGAAGCGATAGTCGTTTAATGTGGAAGTATCTCAAGAGCGTTGTGAATAATACGGATAATAAAGAACTCATCAAAGAAGTTCGCATCAATGACAAAGTTTTCAGAAATAGTAATGAAATTGCTGATAATTTAAATAATTTCTTTGTGGATAGTGTCATCGACTAAATAGAAATATTGAAAACGTTTGCTATGATTATACAAGGCAGGAATGTTATGAAGGTACGTTTAAATTTGATAAAACTTGTGCAGATAACATTGTCCATATTGTTAGGAAATTTAAAAGCAAAATTGGTGGAACAAATTTACTATCTGAGGGCGTAATTAAATACTCAGTATATGGGTAATTTTTACGTTCTGCTAGTAAATAGAAGTTTTCGATCAGCAACAGTTCCTATAAAATGGAAAATTTCGACCATAGTCCCAATAAAGAAAGTTAAAAACACAATAACAGCTGATGAACTTAGGCCCATAAACACCTTACCTAGTTTGGAAAAAATATTAGAAACGGTTGTAAAAAGTAAATAGTACACTATATTGAGTCTAATAAAATTTGTATAAAAGAGCAATCAGGCTTCAGGGCTAAACACTCATGCGAAACTGAGCTAAACTTTGTATTATCGCAGTGGAAAGAAGATCTTAATTCCTAGATGAATGGTTTAGCGAAGTTTATTGACCTCAAAAGAGCATTTGGGACGATTGATCGAGAAATAATGTTAAAAAAACTGGAACATATTGGTGTAAAGAACAATGAGCTTGACTGGTTCCAAAGCTTCCTATCGCAAGCAACAAACTATTATTGGTTCATTTATGTCAAAAAAGTAGCTGTCGATATTGGTCTACCGCAACGGTCAGTTCTGCCCCAATATTATTTAACGTTTATAGTAATGACATAAACACGGTACTAAAACATTGCAAGGTAAAATTGTTCGCTGACGATACTCTCCTGACGATCAGCGACATAAACCTACCTAATGAAATGGCACATATGCAAGAAGATCTTAAACTTAATGTGAAAAGACAAAGTTTATGGTTCTTTCTAGGGCATTAAATGTTAACTCAGTAAGTTACAGCTTAAAAATAAAGGATGACAGAATTGAAGAAGTAAAAGTCATTAAGTATCTAGGTATACATATATATAGATAATAAGTTAAAATTTGTGGATCACATTGAATACAAAGTTAATAAAATTGCTAAACAAATTGGTCTTATGAAAAGATCTTGTAAGTACTTAGGAAGAAGATATAAAACTCTAATATACAGATCTATAATTGAGCCGTACTTAATATACAGTCTAACGATTTTCTATATTGCTAGCGACACACAAATTGATAAACTCCAAAAAATGCAAAATAGCGCTATGCGATTTATATTAAATAAGCGTTACGATACACCTTTACAGGAAATGATTGAAGCTTTGAATTGGCGAAGCGTGAAACAGCAAATATTCTTTCACGCCATGAAATTCGTGCTTAGTATAAAACAGGGTAGCCTGCCGGAATATTTAAGTGATAGTTTTCGATACATAAATGAAACGCACTCATATTTACTCAGGGAAATTAATAGTTTCAGGCTACCACTATACAAAACAGAAGTTGATAAGAAAAATATGTTTTACAAAGTCCTGAAATGTTTTAATGAGCCACCAAATTCAATAAGAAATTGTAATAACATTACAACCTTCAAGAGGCTCCTAGCTGATCACTGCAGGACATTACCTATTAGATAAAAAGGTTCGGCATGGAAACAAGTCCTTTCCATCCGTTCCACCAGTGCAATTCTGAAACTAAATCATAGGTGATCGCCAAAGGAACCCAATAAAAAGTTGGCTTGGAAACTAGTCTTTTCCAACCGACCTGTTTAAACACGTAAGCTGCTTGGAATCTCGTCCATTCCGTCAGCTTAAATAAGATATTACTCATTTAAAAGCCTGTTATACATGCGCAATAAACCACCTGCGTCGGAAGATGCGATGCTGCTCGGAATCTTATCCATTCATATATACATAAGTATTGCTCATAAAGCCTATAACGTCTGAGAAATAAACCGCCTGTCGAGCAAAGAGCGGGGATGATGCTATGCTGCATGGAATCTCGTCCATTCCGACAGCAGAAATAATATGTACATAACCCATCGAAAAGTATGTTGTACCTGAAGAAGTATTGTGGAATCAGTATGGCTCTGGAACTCTTCAATTCAACTCAGACCACCTGTCGCCGCCAAATAGCTCAAAACTGAGGGACTAGTTTGCGTTCAAACAGACGGACATGGATAAGTCGACTCAGCTCGTCACTCTCATCATATCGGTATACTTTTGGGTCTAACTCTAATCGTTCTGGTACTTACAAACGTCTAACCAAAGTTAATATTCCATTTCCTTTGCGGGGTGATTGAGTTCAGAGCTATGTATGTAATTGACGCTGTCCATTTTTTTTGATATCTTGATTTATTTCAAAAAAAGATATGTTCTAAAAATTTAAGTATTAGACCAACTCCTAGTATTTTTAAAAATTTACTGTGCGGCGCTCTGTTGCCGCTCCCTCTCTGGTGTATGTTTTCTCTGAGGGCAAATATGGTAGGGATTGGGAACCCTTAGTTTAAAAACGGTTAATACCTACTAGTAATTTCGTCATACATACGCGATGTATGCTATTGATTTAAGGTGGCAAGTCAAGTTCATAAAATCTAGGTGAAATTATCTAAGGCTGGACGTATTATTTTTGATACTAATTTTGCAAAGATTTTTCATTATCCTTTTTCCTATACATTTTTGGTCAATTGGAAGTTATTGTCAAAACAAATGTCAAGAAAATTCTAATATTTTAGGTAAACGATTACACAGGGAAACACTTACTTTGGTGCGACAATTGCTTTACACTATTTTCGATATATCATTTGATGTGTATTGGCAAGATTTCCCGTCATCCCTTGTGAAATTCGGTTTTATAACATACCGATTTCGGAGCTGTGACATCCATCTTCAGTGTTGTTTTCGTTTTATATAAATTTGTGAAAATTACGAATGAGCAGGTTGAAAGTTTCAACTAGCCTTTGAAAAAAAATTAGGGAAATGTATGTATGGTAAAAATGTAATATCATGTTTTGGTATCGCAAGAGAAGATAGGAATCCTTTAATTTTATATCAAATAGTAAACATCTTGCTATTTTTAAATTGAGATAAGTACTGAAATATGTTAAGTCACGTGTTGGTAAAAAAAAAAAAAATATTAAGAATTTTCGTCATATAGCTCGATGTTTTGCCGAGTTTTCCCTACAATTTGTGGTGTATTTACTTACATATGATTTATCACAAACTGAGGGACCTACAGCTTTAGGCCGACACAGAACGGCAGATAAGTTATGTATATGAGAAGCTTTCTTCCGGGTAAAAAGTGCTAGAAGGTTCGCCAATGCCAGTCGAAAGCAAAAAAAAATTGCTATGATTTCAATTTTACTTGGCCCGGTTGTGTTTGAACCTGGTACTCAGGCTATATTTAGCACACACCCCTAACACACGGTCACAGCAGTCACAAGATCTTTTTTTTGCAGGCAAAATGCAATTATCTCAAGAGTTTTGTTGTTGTTAAAGTTTTAAACTTTTTACATTGTTTTATTTTTACATTTCTTTTTTGTTAAACCGCAACAATTGTTGCTTAAAGGAACAAAGCAAACTTTGGTGCACATCAACGGAAAATAAATAAGTTGCACTATATTATTTGATAGCAACATGATATGCAAACCAGCAAAGTTTCCAACAAAATTCGCAACGCAACTCTTTGCTTGCTGCGAACGGCAAAAAGAGACATTTCACATAGAAGAATAACAACGGGATGTTGCTGCCACTTCATTCGTTTGCGGGGCAGAGTTGCACTCGAGCTAAACGAGAAAAATACTACGGAAATATGTATACGCACTGTTACGCTGACGCACAAATGTGAGATTTGTTTTTGTTTTTTGCACGTGTATTGTTGGCGCTGTCATTGGCACATAAAACATTGTGGTTGTATGCATTGGTGGCCCTCCTGCATGTTGTTCTGCGTGAAATGTTGTGTGAATATGTGGGCAATTTTTTTCTTTTTTTTCTTGAATTTGTGTCCATGGCTTGTTTGCATTTTATGTTTGTGTTAACTTTCATCAAGTGTTGCAATTTATGTATAGCATGGAAAATGCGGAGCATTTCAACAAAAGTTGGTTTTGAAAATATTGAAAATTGCTCCAAATTTGTGCACTAACCTCGGTCAATTTGTTATTTTTTTTATTAGTATTCATCTCCATTTTCCTTTTTTGCTTTGTTTTGCATTGCTTCAAAGCGTGACACACCCACAAGTCTATACATACAAACATGGCTTTGTAAGAACATAGTGCATAAAAAGCTATTTGTATGCATAGAACGTTGCATAAAGTGACGCCATGGCCTTGAAACATTTTACGAGCAACATACTCATGAGGAGAGACAGACAATTTACCTATTTTTGGCGTAGAATACGTCTTACCTTACGGTATGGGCACCCATGTCAGATTGTTATTGTTGTAATCTCTATTTCTTTAATTATAAGGAAACGGCGAGATAAATTTTTTTAAAAAATTTTTTGTAGTCAAATGAAGATGTTAGCTTTCGTTTGACATACATTTCATATTGGTTGATATCTTCCTAATATTTAAATTTCTCAAATGAAAATTTTATAAACACATCCAAACAAATATGTGTGTGGTGTTTGGTTGAGTGTGTAGTAGTGGTGGCTAACACAGTGCAGCACTGTGTTACCCACCACTAGTTTGTAGCGTGAATAGACGTTCTTTTTATTGCATAATTTTAGGCGGGAAAATTTAAGTAGAGTAAAGGCAGAGAAAGCGCTGCCAACTACTGCAAAATAACAATGGTGATTGATGCTGTTTGACAACAGCTGAAAGTTGACGTTTAGTATATTAAAAAATATAAATCACGCTTCATTACTGAGGAAAATGCCGCCTACACGAAAAGAAAGAAGGCAACGAGCGGTTGTTATGCAGAGAAATAAATACTTGTGTTCCCTTATTTATACGTATTTTTATTAAAATTGTTAATTAATTTGTAGGCGCAACATCAACAACAACCAATATGCAACAAATCGCAGCAGCAGCACTCAATGTCAATCAAATAGGTAAGTTTGATCAAAGAACATAAATGTATAAGAATGGACAACACGTTATTATTAGCAACGAGTGAATCTCCAGGGGCATGCTTTCTTACTCTAGCCAATCAAAAAATTCATTTGAGCAAAAGAGAAAGCATGCCCCTGGAGATTCACTCGTTGCTTAAAGTAACCTGTTGTCCCTTCTTATACATTTGTGTTCTTTGGTTTGATACCTACATATATATACATATGTACATATGTATATATTAATAATTTATACATATAAATTCCTAATATTTGATTTAATTTACAGATCCCATAGCCTCAACATCAACAAGAATGACACGTTCAAGAGTAGCGCGAGAAATACCAGGAATTCATGAAAGAGGCGTGGCAACGACATCAGCAATAATCGATCCTGTTGAAACTTCGCGTTTTCGAAACAAGTGGGCGGTTGCAAACCGCCGTTTAAAATTAACTTTTTATGACAATGAGTTTGGATTTTCATGGAACGTATGTGACAGGCTTTGGTTTAAAAAAGACCTTAAAACACCCAATTTTCAAAGCGTGTTATCACTTCTACAAGCCGAGTTCCCAGGAACGGATGTAACAAATTTCCTCTTATGTCAAAATTGCAAAACAAATTTATTAAGAAAAAAAAATTCCTGCTCTTTCTATATCAAATGGTTTTCAGTATCCAGTTAAGCCGAATTTTCCAGAATTCGATGTCATAACTGAGCGATTAATATCGCCCAGGTTACCATTCATGGAAATTCGTCGTTTGAGATATCAAGGATATTCAATTGTTGGACAAGTGATAAACTTTTCAGTAGATGTGGCTTGTATTATTAATCATTATAAATTATCATTATACATATGTTTTCTGTCTTATCGGATGGCGTATTCTACGTTAAACTTAATGGCCGTGTCTCTGACACAGCCTCCTTCTTTTATTTTATTGTTTTTTTTTTTTTAGAAATGTATGTGTTCCCAATTACTGATTCAAATAAACATTTATTATGTTTAGTTTTTAGTTTTAATGCAATTTATAAAAATGTCCCTTGCCACATCGAAACTTTTTTAAAATTGCCAAGTTATTACAGTTATTAAAACCAGTTTTTCTATTTTTAATCCAACTTTTTAAACAATTGGTCATATCTGGATATACTTCATTCTCCTTGTACGCGCTTAGTGAGTAAAATTTCGATCGGCTTGTCATTAAGCAGGAAATTCGATAACAACAGCCAAAAAGTATCGATTTCATACATATTTTTTGCATATCTGCCATTAACAAATTATCACTTTTCCGGGAGCTAATAATTTTTAAAAGTTTTGTAGATCTTATTTTCTAAGTAAAAATTTAGAAATATATTTGTTTTAAAACTCAATAATAATCAAATAAATAAAAGTTATGTTTAATTATTAATATGACTATTATTACTATTATTTTAAATTGTACGACAATATCAATCTTAAACGAGATATACATAGGTAGTATTGAAAGTTAATATTTAAGTTAAATATTTTTGTATATCACAAAGAAAAGAGTCTAGTACTTGGTATATCAGAATTATACATACCCTGAACACCCTGAACACCGAAGATTAAATCATTTGCAATGTGACAATAATTTGAGGAGATTTTAGAAAGATAACGTGACATCACAATTTGTGAAATAACGGTAATGTTTGAATTTGAATGTGACTCAGAAGTTGATTCAAAGCTGTATAATCCAAAATAGAAATTCTGCCGGCTTAAGTGTGTCGTGGGTTCGATTTCCGCGGAAGCCAAGAAAAATAAGTCTGATGAGGAGATGTGGTGATCTCCGAAACAGTACTACCGCTTTAATTTTAGTAGGGTAGAAGGGGGAGCATTCGCCAGTGGGGCACATATGCCACCACCAATTATCTTGAAAATTAAAAAAGCTCTTGATAATCGAAAAACGATATTTTGTGCATTTATCGATGATCTTCCATCTCTCACTCTTTGGTAGTTTCATTATACATGTGCTCGAGGACGGACGAGTTTTTATGTTTTACGGACTACCGCGAAATATATTTGGTTGTAAGTTTTTGTGATTTAAAAAAGATATTTCACAGATGTGTGCTATTGACATTAGTGACAAAATCTTGCCAGTGCTTGTTTTAGTTAATTTATTAAAAGTGCCAAAACTGTTTAAATTAGTTCAAGAGGTTCCTCCTGGGGCTCATTCGCCGGACTGTTGGTGGGGTGGTTTCGCCGGCTATTCTGCCCCATGGGTATGATTCGCCACTGGCAAATGTACCCCAAGGGGTGGATTCACCACTGGCAAATGTACCCCAAGGGGTGGATTCACCACTGGCCAATGACCTCCAAGCGTCAGACTCGCAACTAGCGTAATTAGGGATTTGCTTTTAATGTCTAATCTTGATATACTTCTAGTACCATGAACTCAGGACAAATTTCTAAAATATTTATTTATTCCTGTAGATACAAAGATCTTATAGCGATGGTTCGAAACTACAAAAGAAAGACTAATCGATGTAACTTAGATGAAACTTGCAATAAAAGATGTCATCTCAAAAAAATATAACACAAGTCAAGCTGCTGACTTTTATGATTTAAAACGAACTACTTTGCGAGATCGTATAAAAAAAATGAAGAAAAGTAAATTAGAGGCATTAGATGACTCCGGCCAGTCATCTGAAGGTGAATATATGTATGTATTTATCGAAATATACCTCAAATCAAGTTTTCACAAAACATCAAGAAAAAGAGATATGCGAGTA
Organism: Philophylla caesio; assembly: GCA_963971545.1. Classification (NCBI taxonomy): domain Eukaryota; kingdom Metazoa; phylum Arthropoda; class Insecta; order Diptera; family Tephritidae; genus Philophylla; species Philophylla caesio. Next base: position 65,790,715 of record OZ020607.1, read on the forward strand.
TTTAAAGCATGCTCTAACCTACAGCACGGCTTCACCTATACAATAGCACGGAAGTTCGTATTTGAATATGCCACAATAAATGATATTGCCATGCCTTTATAATGGGTAGATAATCAAAAAGCTGGAATTGACTGGATTCAAGCATTTATAAAACAAAATCAAGACTTGAGTTTGCGAAAACCAGAAAATACAAGTCTTTATCGAAACCGCAGTAATGGAGTTTTTCGATAATATGCAGCATTTGCTCAAAAATAATTAATTTGCTCCTTCTGATATTTATAATTTAGACAAAACGGGTATTACTACCGTGTTGCAATCATGCAAGGTAATTTAATAACACTCTAACCGAAATACCTGCATTACATAATATGTAGGTATTTTGTATTTCATAGGTTATTTCTACAAAAGGAAGACGAACAGTTTCTCAAGTGGCGTCTGCAGAAAGAGGATCACTTGTGACAATAGTAGGCATTGTAAATGCTTCTTGTAACGCTCTAAAATGGTATTCATATGATTACTTTTCCGCCACATACGTCACACAAGCTCCAAGCATTGGATGTATCCTATATTCCAAAAGATGACATTGCCCTGAAGTTGCCGGACCCAAGCCATCCCGCAGGAACGTCCCGATCAGCTGCAACACACATATTTGATGTAGATATGTCGCTGTACAATGTAATGTAAAACTCGTCACTAGATCGCATTTATTTTTTATGAATTAGTTCTTACCGGTATACAATATTAATATATATTTCGAATTGTCATTTGTACCTTTAATGAATAACTCAAGTATCTGCCTTTAGTTATTTTTACAATGAACTGCCTTGTTGATCTCTACCAATATAATATTACACTTTTTTTTTGTTTCTTTTACATGAATTAATACAATTTAAGTTCATTTTTTGTTAAACATTGTTTAATAAATAAAATAAAATAGTTGTGCCACAAACTTAAAATTGCATTTTCCCTTTGGCGATTGCGCCCCATCCCACTGGCGAATTTACCCCATGGATGGGGCAGTTTCACCCTTTTGGGCATCTTAGGAAATCCGTAAAATTTGTATATATGTAAATATGCGAGGTAATCAGAATAAAACGGGTAAAATTTAAAGCCAACAAATGTAAGCTCTTAAACAAAAACAAAGTTTTGAAAAAACATTAACAGTTTTGTTACGAGAGCACCTGAAAAAAAAGGGGGCGAATGCTCCCCCTTCTACCCTACAACAAAATCCAGGTTTTCATCGGCTCAAAACATTACTACCGCTTTGAGTATTGTTGATTTTATCTTATAATTTTCCCCAAAAAACCAATCGGCCTTAAAGCTCAAAAACTCACTGTAACAAAGTTCTTTAAAATTGATTGTAAAATTGGATATTTGATTTTACTGCAAAAGTTTCATATTAAAATGAAATAACTTTTATACTTGCATTAAAAACTATTTATTTTAATCAAACCATAAGTAAAATTTCTACGTTAAGTTATTTATTAAATATTTTTAGAATATTGTGCTTTTCCAGAGAATTTCCCTATTGGTAAGCACTTGTTTTATATTAAATTTTCTCCAAGTGCCAAAATGTTATTTACAGTAGAGGGAAGTCTCTTAAATATGTTTCCCAATCTGCTCTCAATATCTTTACCAAATCTAGTTATTCAAGTCTGGAGTTGCCAACATTTGTACCATACCCGTACTTTATATAATACAATATAATTTTTTGTTTTTTTAATATTTGTTTTTGACTTGGATGTTAGCGTATGCAATAGCATCAAGATGGATTACATACACATTATCCTTGCATGCAAATACGATATTCCATACTCATAATAATGTTTATGACTAGCTGCATTTATAAGATTTTGGAGGTATTTTTGATTAAATTCAGAGATTTCATAGTAAATGAAGTATTGCTTATTCGTTTTAAAACTTTCCCGTGGATCATAGTTTAGAGAAAATCATATTTCACAGCAGTGGCATTCCCATCGCCGGTTTCAGTTAGGTCAGTTCAATTGAGTTCAGTCCAGTTCAGTTCAGTTCAGTTAGTTTTATTTTGTATATTTTATTTTTTTATTTGCCACTCACTGAAACTGCGTAGAGCCATTCGATTTTTTAAGCATATCATACGGCGCAATTTAATTGATGAAGACCATGAGTTTTTTCAATCTTAATCTTTCTAAGCTAGACAGAATTCTTTACTGTTGCAAAATAACAAAAGATACAATTTCTTCTCCACGTGAAAAAATTGTCAACTTTGAACGGTTCTACCTCTAATATTCCGTGGTTAATTAAGGTTACATATATTCACTTTATCGAACGATTTCATTCAATTTTTATTCTTTGCCAGATTATTGCATATTCTAGTATAAATTTTAATTGAATTTATAATATAATAATTGGCGCTTACACTATATAGCTCAGTGTTTGGCCGAGCTTCTCCTACCATTTGTGGTGTGCGTCTTTATATTATACGACAAATGGAGGGACCTACAGTTTTGTGCCGACTCCGAACGGCAGATTAATTTAATGAGAAGCTTTTTCATTGCAGAAATACCCTCGGAGGTTTGCCATCGCCTACCGAGGGGTGACCGCTATTAGAAAAAACCTTTTCTATGACTAAGATTTTGCTTGCCCTGACTGAGATTCGAACCTCGAACTCACCGGCATATCGAGTTATAGCACGCACCGCTAGCAACTCGACCACAGCGGCCACTGAATTAACTACGTTTAATTACATACGATCTCATTTTTACGCGGTTTACAAATTGTTTATTCGTTAAAATAACGAAGTTTCCACCCGAAAGCTAAATTTGGGGAAGTAAACAATTTGAATTCATATGAGTATGTACATATTCACTATGCTTTGATGCATATTAAAAACTCTCTGTTTTACAGGATTTTGACGAAAAATCGTATTGAGATTACCTATAACTTAAATTATATTAAACGACGAATAAACTCATACTTCAATTCTTAAAATAATCTGTTAATAAACGCTGAGGTTTCTCTTTCTGCATGTCTTTATAAAAATCCCGGTAGCACTCCATAGCATTTTTAAAAGCGCGCATTCCAAACGCGTTAAAAATAAATCAAAAGGACAAAATCAAACACGGGGGATTGCAGAATAATCCGTGTTCAAAAAATCCGCGTTAAAAAAGTATAACCTTTTAAAAAAAGTCAAAGATTTTGCAGAATAATCCGTGTTCAAAAGATCCTATTAAAAATGAACCGCTTTAAAAGGAGATCGAATGTACATATTTTTAATGTTTCACGTTTCTTTTGCATTTCGTCCGCTTTCTAAGAGGTTTTTTAATTTATTTACTTTTTTTGTTTTAAACCACAAGAAAATAAATCACAGAGTGAACTCATAAGTTGTTCTAGCAGAGTTTCGTCTTCGAAACTAAACTATGGTATGTCAAGTCTAACTGTGTTCGGCTATGCCATATGTTATATTTATTCGATATAAATGATTTTGATTGCCATAATTGCCCCAATAATAATTAATATTTCTGCGAGATTTCTAGACTTTAGCTTATTAAATTAGAAAGTTATGGCCCCAAATGCAATATATGAAATATCGGTTGTATGGGAGCTATATGTTATTTATCTCCGATCTTAATGATTTTCACTGTTTAAATAGTTTTAATAATAACTAATATTTATGCCAAATTTCAAGATTTTAGCTGCTTAAATGGATGGATTTTCCTGCTACATGCAATATCTGAACAATCGGTTGTATGGGAGCTATAAGTTTTATTTCTGCGATCTTTACTTTTTTTACTTCTATTATAAAATTAACAATGACTAATATTTGTGCACAATTTCAACACTTTAGCTGATTGAATGAAGGAGTTAGGTCCCAAAATGCAATATCTGAATTATCGTTTGTATGGCAGCTATATGTTATAATTCTCCGATCTTAATTATTTGTACTGCTTATATAATGCTAAACATAGCGGACGTTCTAGCTGCTTAAGTGAAGGGGTTATGGAGCAAAATATAATATCTGAACAATCGGTTCCGACAAATGTCTAATAAATTATAAAAAGGCACCTGACTGCCAAGCTTCATTCAAACAGCTCAAAAACTGAGGGACTACTAGTTTGCGTTCAAACCGACGGACAGACGGACAGAGGGACAAACGGTCAGACAGACGGACATGGCTAAATCGATTGAGCTCATTATCCTGATAATTTCGGTATACCTTTCGTGGTCTAACTCATATCATTCTGGTAATTACAAACATCGTACCAAAGTTAATATACCATTTCCATGAAAGGTATAAAAACAACTCATCAATAACATAATTAACAACCATGGTGTTAAAGATCACTATAAGCATATAAATCCCATTATCGGCCAAATTAGTTTGCGAATTTGGATTTTGAATAAGAATTTTTAAGTTAAAAATTTCATTAGTCCTAATGATTGAAAAAAATTAGTTTTCGGTAATATTCTGCATAGGTTAATTGTCGGTTGAGGACTGTTTCGTCAAGTCAAATTTTAAACTTAAGCTTAAAGAAAGTACTCGAATATTGGGCCGGTACCTAAAAAATAATTAAGAAAAATTCAAGCTAGTTAAATTTATAGATTTTTTACTACAAATAATGAACGCAAACAATATTTAAATGCTTAAAATATATTTTTTATTCACATTCTATTACTAGTAACTACAAAAGTTCAATATCTTTGATTTCATTTCTAAAGTTCTATGAGTTGAAATTATAAATGTACATATATCCTATAAGTATGTTTGTAGGTTTTTATGCGAACTCGTTGTCCATGTGTGGCACCTATTCGACCGATGTTTTTGGGCTTACTGTGGCGTATGTATGTTTTGCCATAAATTGTTGCAACGCCAATAGTAATAATAAAGCGAACACAACAACGATTTTAATAACATAAGACAATTTTAATTGGCCATCATTCGCCTTCAACATGCAATATAATCGTACCGGAAGAAGTCATTAAGTTATAAATTTGTGGTACCTAATTGGATGATTTCTTGAAAACTTTTTTGTTGTAGTTAATGACGTGCGCAAACGTAAACGTTTATATATACATACATACATTTATATGCAAGAATAGCTACCCAGGTGTTTCGTATGAAAAACGTAAGCTTATTAAATTAGTTTCGAATGTTGTTGAAGACAGCTTACGAGAAATTGTTTAGCTACAAATAAACATTTTTAAATAATTGCACGAGAAGAATGTTCGTTAAAATTTGATAATTGATCACTTTTCCCCAAGTCCTATGTAATTATTTGGGTGTTCGATTATTCGACTTTTTTGTAAAACCGGTTTTCGAATTTTTTGAAAAATAACGGTTACTAATTTTTAAATCAAGAAAAAACTGAGTAAACCGTTTCTTGTTCTAAGTAAGAAAAAACTAAATCAATTTATATACATATGTTACCTGTAACTAAATGCAATTATTTCTATGAAACAAAACTTTTAAAAATAAAATGTAGTTTAATGTCCGAATTCAGTAAGCAGTATCAGGCTCTAATAGAAAAAAGCATTAATTGGTTTAAAGTGCTGTACTCTCAAAAAAAAAGTCTCTCAATTGTGATCAGGTGATACGCAGCTCACAAAAATTAACACAAATACAAAAAATAAAACGTAAAAGCGATTAAAGGCTAAAATTTTGAAACTTAACTTTTAATTACTGAATTCCATATTAAGTCGAATCAATCACCCTAGTAGTTATGTAACTCAGAGAATTTTTAAGAAGTTTTCCATGAAGTTTTATTTGGTTATTACACTTTTTTGAGATGAACCTGTGGCATATTTCCTAATAGAGTTAAATTAATTATGAGAGTGTTCATATTGAAAATTGCAATTAAATCAAACAACGAATATACATAAATGAACGGGAAGCAGCAACGAAAATATATATTTTGATATTTTTATTTGAATGGTCAATGTTTTTATTTTATTTACTATATGTTGAAATGTATCATCTTTGTAATGTACAATAGCAAATCAGCATATATTAATTTACCTTTATATATGTTTGTCACATGATTCAATTATAAAAGGTTGGATAACTAAGCAGCCTTCTCCCTCACTATTAACAGGTCTATCTTATTTAACATAGTTGCATTTTCTAAGCATTTTTTTGTGTGAATTATTAAAAATATTTTCAAATTGTGGTAGAAAGTTAAACTTTTAACAGAAAATAGGAAATTGACATCACTGATTCGTTTTGACTGGTTGACTTTTTCTTATTCGCTAAGCATATTTTTTTAAATTGCGTGAAATGAGTAAGTATTTTACAAAAAATTCAGATATTTTGAAATAGAATTATGTATATATTTTACATTCATTAGGTCATAAAATCTCGTTAGCTGCTTATTCCACAGAGTTGTGCTGTTTTTCGAAGATTTGTTGCTGTTTTCTTGGCCAAAGATGTATGTACATATGTATTAAAGTAAGTTGCAATCCGGCTTTTTCACAATGAAAATGTTGTTAAACCTTTTTACAGGATTTCCTGCTGAAGTGCATTGCCAGCCGTCGTCGCGCAACGTTTACACAAGTTTTCCGGATGGCCACGGAGAACCGTCTCACGTGCAAGTAAGGTAAACAAAATAATTCTTATAAGGGCGCATAGTTTTACGCGCACATATGTATGTATGTTATGTTGTCGCTACTTTTCTGGAGTGTTCCTGCCTAGTTCAGCACCTGTTTGTGAGTGTATTCCGGCCCGAGTACTTCACTCGTACACGTACAAGTAAGTCCAAGCAAAACGCAGCTTAAATGTAAATATGAAAATATTTAAAAGAACTTTTTCCTTTCAGGTTTTGGATCCGTATTCCTGTCCGAGTGTAGCACCGTTTGTCAGTGTGTTCATGCCTCAGTGCAGTAACCTTATAATTTTTTATAGAAATATACACAAAAACCTAGTTTTAAAATTTTGATTCACGTAGTTTTATTTATGGCTATAAACAAAAAATATAAAAATTTCACGACCTTTTGTAGAGTTTTTATAAATTTTCTTAAAAGTTAATATTTTACAATTTTATTGAGCTCAACCAGTTTATGAAAGATTTTGTTGAAGTTATAGTACTATTTCGTAATTCACCACATTTCCTCATCAGACTTCTTTTTGATTATTAAATTAAATTAATTTTTAATTTAATTTTTCATAACCACTTCTCTCAGGCTTTGAACCCGGGAGCTAGGAGTTGCAGAGCCAATACGCTACCTAATGTGCTACGCTAGCCGAGTTGGCTGTTGTGTTTATTTAATTTTCCTTAAACAAACCAAATACAAACAAGAGCAACTGATCTGCCGCTATTTAACTTGTTTGTGTGGTTGTTGTTTGTGTTTTTATTTTGCAAATTCTGTATAAGTATTTTACTTTATATTATAATGCATTTTTAAGGTGTGCTCATCCTTGTATACAAATGTTTGTTCATATTTCTGTTAGCCTAGTAAATGTTAATATTTTAAAAATTTATTGAGCTCAAGGCCAGTTTATGGAAGATTTTTTTTTGTGAAAAAACAACAACAGCTTTTAATGGTTGAAGTTATAGTACTATTTTTCTCAAAAGTTAAAAATCTCATTTAAGCGATTTTTTGTTGAATTATGAACTATACTTATTTTAATCTACAAAAACTTTGAAATCCCAAAAATAAAAACTTTATTTTTATCAAATGTATTTCAATTTAAAATAATCAGGCTTGTTCTCATTTCGATTTCAAAAAAATGTGGTGGTAATCGGAATAATCAGGCTTGTTCTCATTTCGATTTCAAAAAAATGTGGTTGTAATCGGAATGAATAGCGTTGCCCGAGTGCAGTGCCCTTTTACGAGTACGCATACGCATTATATTTGTGGTATTTTGTATGTAAGTGTTATAATCGTTCAAATCCATTCTTGCAAAAATGCACATACGCCCTAGGATCGACTGCGTGCAGATTAATAGCGGAAGAAATGTCACTCCATGTCTAATGGACGTTTTTGTCGACATATCTAAGTTTCCGCACCTGCTCTTCCTTGAAAATAGACTCCACATTTGTTTAGAGCCCCTTAAATTCAGTGAATTTGTTTTTAAGGATTTCCTCCTCTGCGACTCGAGAACTGCCTCTCGACAATCTTTTCTAAAGTACAAAGAAAATTTAAAAACTGCTTTCGAGTGAAATTTTCGTTATATTCACTATGTTAACTTTTTGAATGGTTTTTCAATCCGAAATTATTTTTAAAAGCTCAAATAACATTAAATTGACGTTAATACGCGCGACAGTCTTTACGGGTGTAAACCTCTTACATAAAATCATAATAAGTACCATTTTCTCGAAAATATATTTTGTTATTACGTAATTTACATTCTACCACCAATGACCTACTTGGTGTACTTTTCTACTACATTCTCGCAAAAGGGGATAACATTTTGCCCATTTCTACTTCTTTCGTAAATGCAACCTTTTGTAAGATAGAACAAAATTTGGCTGGCATTATTTACCCAACCTTTAATCATTGAATCATATGTTTGTCAGTCAAAGAAAACTTTTTCTTTTATAATTTTCTTATTCCTGAATAAACGTTCATTGAATACATGATTCAATAATAAAAGGTTATGTAATCATATGTATATATAATACTCATATATTGGCAGTAACCTATCTGCGCAATGTGTAAAAATTCAGCAATCATGGGGAGATAGTTTGAGTGTAAATGTACGTTGCGCGCATGCGCAGGGTTTACATGTTTGACATATTTGCAGTTGCGCCAAAAAATAAATTTGAAGAGGGTTGCTTCACTGTGGGGTGCTTATACCCTTTTTTGACGAAGTTTACTCATACAAAATAAAGTGTGCTGATGAATTATTAAAATTTTATTTTGTAGCTCCTTGGAAATCAAACAAAAACGATCTGATTTGCATTGATAAGCAATGTTTTATATGTGAATGTTTAATTCATATGCATTTTCATAAATTTCCATTTTCAGTGAGTAAAAATTTAATCATTGACTATTCAACAAAGACAAAAAATATTATGTTGGCTCAACTCAAAACGGAAGTGATATTTTTACAATATTCGCAATGTCGTTCCTTTGGAATTTGTTTGTTCATTTATTTTTATGAAGATTTCTAATTTTTGCACATAGAATATAATTTAAAATAAAAAATAAATAAACGAAAAATTTTGAAACGATAAAAACAATTTAGAGTTTGAGAACTAATTTTTGGCTACACCACTGGATTTTTTGACTTACGTTTACTCGGTTTTCCTTTTCTTATTTTATATATGTATCTGTACTGTAATGTTTGCTGACTGCACTTGCTCATACTGCCAATATATGAGTATTATACATTTTTTTTTTTTTTTTTTTTGTAAAAGATTTCCTTTATTTACAATCTGTCCGAGGACAATAAGCAAATTGTATAATACTACAATAAGTTAACCTAAGTTGCTATACTCCAGCGAGTACAGAACTAATATACAAAAGTGCATGTGAGGTATATGTACATACATACTTATAAACAACTTATTTTCTATATGGCAAATCTAATATATGAAGCCGCTTAAGACGGTTAATTTCGTTTGAGTCATCTAATAGGGCTATTGCAACTGGGTTAGTATGATAACTCAATCTATTAAAGTAATTGCTACTGAATCTATTGATTTCATTTTTAACTAAAGCTAAACCTGTATCATTGATGATTGTTTTGTTTGACACAAACCAGGGTGCATTTAAAATTTTCCTAAGTGCAATATTTTGAAATCTTTCGAGAATTTCGATGTTTGAAGTACTTGCTGTGCCCCACAGCTGGATGCCGTACGTCCAAATAGGTTTAAGCATAGTTTTGTAAAGTAGTAATTTGTTTTCTGTACTTAGTTCTGATTTTTCCCCTAAAAGCCAATACATTCTTTTAAGCTTAAGATTTAATTGTTTTCTTTTAGTTTGAATGTGCAATTTCCAGGTCAGTCTTCTGTCCAGATATAAGCCTAGGTACTTAACGTAGCTATTAGATGGTATTTCAGAATTATTTAGAAAAATACTTGGACAATTACCGTTTCTCAAGGTGAAGGTGACGTGCACGGATTTGTTTGTGTTCACTACAATATTCCACTTTTTGAGCCAAACATCAATACTTCTAACCACTTCTTGTACCATAGTCGAAGCTTCAATTGCACAAGGGCTGCATGCTAAGATTGCTGTGTCATCTGCATATGTGGCAGTTAGTACGTTATCTATCAAAGGCATATCACTTGTGTATATTGTATACAAAACTGGGCCTAGCACGCTACCTTGTGGGATTCCTGCTTTAATTCTGTAAATATTTGATCGCTCTTCCCGAACTTTGACGTAGAAAAATCTATCATTCAGATAAGATTTAAGCAGTAGAAAAAATGGAGCAGGTAATAGTTTTTTGAGTTTGTACATGAGCCCAGTGTGCCAAACACGATCAAAAGCCTGTTTAATATCGAGAAAAACAGCAGAGCAGTACTGTTTAGATTCTAATGCATTTCGAATAGTATTAACAATACGATGGCATTGCTCTGGTGTTCCGTGATTTTGACGAAAACCGAACTGGTGTTCGGGGATGATAGATCGTTTTTCTAGCTCAGGCAGTAGTCTTCCAAGAAGTATTTTTTCAAATACTTTGGAGAGCGTTGGTAATAAACTTATTGGCCTATACGACTTCATTTCAGCTTCTGGCTTGTTCGGTTTTTGTATCATAATAATTTCTGAGCACTTCCATTGGAGAGGAAAGTGTTGTAAACGAAGTATTGCGTTGAATAGAAGTGTTATATATTTGAGTGTTGTGTCTGGCAAGGATTTTAAAACTTTTGCATTAATTTGATCATAGCCGGGTGCTTTATTGTTGTTGAGTGTCATTATTTGGTTAGCGATGGAAAGGTTTGATGGGCAAATCCATTTGACAGGGACTAACTAAGAATTCGTTTATTTCATCATTGTCTGTTGCAGTACAAAGATTAAAAGGCTAGAAAATTTTCGTTAAGTGCATAGAGAATGCATCAGCTTTTGAAAGGTCAGAGCGACACCATTCACCATTTAAGTTTTTGATCAGGGAATTTTTGAGGGTTGGGCGTTTAATATATTTGGTGGCTTTCCACAATGAGAAATCATCATTTTTTGTGCCTAGAGATTTTAAGTAATTTTGTATACAATCGTTTTTAAATTCAAATAAGCGTTGTTTAAGCTCTTTGGTTATTGTATTGAGGGCGGTTTTATCATGTCGATTCCTGCTGATTTGCCACCTTTTTCTTAAAATTCTTTTTGTTTGTATTAGTTTTCTGATCTCCACTGTGATTATAATGCTGCTATTTTGGTTTAGCTCCTGCCTACTTTCAGGGGTCGACAAGATTGCCGCTTCGTGAATCGCTTTATTAAAATTTTCAACAGCTTCATCTAGTTCTTCAAATGTTTTGAGACTAATATTTAGTTTCAAGTTAGCGTTTTGTTCTAGCTCTTTTTGAAAAAGGTTGACATTTGTAGATTTGGAAAAAATTCCTCTTTTTTTAGCATAGGAGTGCATGAAATTATTGTAGTTTAATATTATAGGCGAATGATCAGAGCTAAGATCATTTGAGTCAAAGATTGCAAGGCAGTTCATAGGAATACCATTAATTACAAAAAAGTCAAGCAGATCTGGAATTTTATTAATATCAGATGGCCAGTAAGTTGGTTTACCAGTAGATAAGGTAACCAATTTTTTGGTTCGTATGCACTTGTAGAGTTCTTTGCCTTTTGGATTCGCCAGCCTTGAACCCCACCAAGGATGTTTTGCATTCAGGTCACCTCCTGCAATAAACTTTGTTCCTAGAGCTTCAAAAAAGTTAATAAAAGTATGACACTTGACTGCAAATCGTGGGGGAAAGTACAATGAAGAAATAGCTATCTCAGTGTCGTCATGTTCAACTTTGATTATTGCAGCTTGAAGATATTTTTCCCTGACGGGATCAAGTACAATGTATTTTATACTAGATTTAATAATAATAGCTGACCCTGCGTGAGCTTTTTCGTCTGGATGATTGGCACAAATAATGTCATAACCTTTTAATTTGCAGAAAGATTTGGACGTTAAGTGAGTTTCTGAGACCAGTGCAATATCAATACATGAGTTTTTGAGGAATTGTTCTAATTCTAATAAGTGATTGGAAATACCATTGGCATTCCAGGCAACAATTCTAGTACCTATTTGCATAATTTGTTAATTAACATTGACATCATATTCATTAAGGTGTTTGTAAGTTCGACCTGTTTATTCATTAGAATTTCTAACTTTTTGAAAACATTTTCTTGAGATTGATGATCTGAATTTTCTCTTACTGCTTGTGCATAAGACATGTTTCCATTAGTAGTGTTTTGACTGGAACTATTGGGAAAAGGGTTATTTTCTGCTATAGATTGGCTATTATTTCTTTTACTTTGCATGATATTATTTTTTTTATTAATTAGTTCTTTATAAATCTGGCAGCCCTTATAATTCGCGGTGTGATTTTGTAGGCAGTGGATACACCGAGGCGGCATTTCTAATGTATTTTTACAGTCTTTGCTTGAATGATCCATGCCGCATTTAACACATCGGAATCCTTTTTTGCAATAGTTTTGGGTATGCCCATATTGTTGACAGCGGTAACATTGCACTATATCATTAAATTTTCTGGGTGGCTCGACATTAACCACAGCATTGTTGAGATATTTCATATCATAAATGGATTTATTATTTTGGTCAGGCTCTAAATCCACAAAAAATATCGGCAATTGCTCCTTTGTTATTCTACTTCTCACGTTTATAATATTTCGAACTTTGTGTCCATGTTGAGTTAATTCACTTTCAATGTCGCTAGTTGGCGTTGATTGATGCAAATTTTTAATTACCACCCTATAGGCTCTTTGTTGTTTTATCTGATATGAGTGATACATTGTGTTTGTTTTATTCAAGAATTCAATTATTTTTCTATATGATTCTATTGTAGTTGTAATCACTCTAATTTGTCCATCTCTAAGAGATTTATAAGCAAATTCAGACACTGCAATGAGTTCTTTGAAACTTTCAATCATTTTGGTTATATTTGTAACGTTAGGGATAAAAATTGGTGGTGGTTTAGGAGTTTTATCTTCTTTAGAGGTTTTAGGATTCTTATCTTCCACAGATTCATCCTGTAGTATATCAAATTGATTTTCGCTTATAGTTTCATTTGAAAACCGCTTGGCTTTTGGGTTATCACCATTAGGTGAGAGCATTAGTTTTCTCTTGGCTGTGGTTGTGCCGACAACCTGCCAGCTGACAGTACTCATAATTAGTTCAGCAATGTACACTTGTTTTTGTAATTAACACTCACAGTATGTTGTTTAATATTTACTATATTTACTAAGTTCTTAGCTATTAAAAATAGCAAGACTTTACGATCGCAGGTAGTCAGGCCTGTTTTGTTCAATAATATGTGTATTTTCCTTGCACAAATTGTTGTTGCCAATAACGGCGCTTTGTTTACAAAAGTTAACAATTAACAATCAACTAAGTATCACGTCCGCACTCGATCAATGCTGATTAGCGACTGTATTATACATGATGCAATAATGAAAGGTGTTGTAAGTTGGCAACTTCTCGCTCTAAATCAACCATCTTGAACGCCCTTCGAAAGTGTGTTCCTTTGCAGAATTTGGTTACCAGTTTTGTACAAAAAAAATGTTGAATTGTAGCAGAAAATTCAGTTTTTTATGTGGCATAAAAAATGTTATTGGCATTTCCAATACAATATTTTATTGGCAAGAAAAGAAATGTCCGGGTTTTAATAAAGTATCAAAAAGAGTTGTCCATAAAATCTTCGTCATAGAAGAACTCCCATTTCTCTCCCGCCTTCAACCGACTCGATCGTCTCGTCAACGTCAATTTTTCGTTTTCTCCGCTCGGCTTTGGAACAAGCTAATTTTATATTTAATTTAACTTATGGATGTTGTATTCTAATAATTATACCATAAAGACTAAAGGAACTTCTTGGACCTGTATATTTATGCTTTTTAGTTATCAATTAGTATTTCTTTCCTAAAAATCCCGCCTTCAATGCTTTTATGCTCATAACCATTGAGGTTTACCTTCAGTTTCTTTATGACCCAATGATTGGAAATAAAATATATTAGTCTGGGAAAACCCGTGAGGTTCTACTTTTCCGAAAACAAGTTAATCGCTGGACAAACATTGTTATGTTGTTGGTACGGTTTGAATGCATTTGCATCATATTTGAAGATTTTACATTAATTTCTAAAGAATAATCATTATCGAAGAAGTTTGTCTTTTTTAATTTTGGCATCCAAAACCACTAAAAATTCGTACTGTGCGCAGGTTTTTCCAGCAATTTAAATACAAATTAAGTTATTAATTTTTTTTGTCAGTTTTCATATAAAATTCATAATATTCCAATCATTGTGGTTAAATTTTATGTAAATATCTTCACTCATTTGAATTTTTTCCTAAGAACGGCCTTCTTTTATTCCCGTTTCTCTAATACTTCCAAAATACAACATTGAGCTAAGGCGTTCAAACTGGCGCTGTCACAACGTACAACACATTGCATTATTCCATCATGAGTATTATATACATATGTATATGTATGTCTGTAATAAAGCAGCTCACTCTTTCCCGCATGACAAATCGGCTCCTTAACTCATGAAGAATGTTGCATATTCTACAGTTTGCACTTTTAATAGTAGTATATTCTAAACTTGTTCATTTTAAACAAAATGTTGGCATTACTGACTCATTTGTCTAATTTAAAAATTTTGTTTTATTCATTGACATTTGATTTTGTGATTGCGTGAATTTGGGTAAGTTTTGCAAAAAATAGTTGTTTTTTCCTTATATTATAACAATTTTTTATTTGATATATATAAAAAATATTATTTCCAGTGTAATTAACCTCAACACATATGTAGAAAGCAAACCCTTAGGTGAGATATTAACATTTTCTGGCCGAGGATCTGGTGAGTAAATACGAGTTTTGCTTTTATTTGATTGCATCAATGATAAATCTATTTATTTTCAGAATATCTTTCCCCAGTCAGCGCAGCGGGATATACATATATATATGTATGTATATATTTCCGTCGCTGATCGACTAGAGCTTTTTTCCTGCAGCAGATAAGTATGTATGCGAGTGCAATTATACCCGACACGACAAGCTCACACACGTATGTAAGTAAAATGTAATATAGCAACTGAAACTACTATAAGGAAGTATTCTAATAATTAAATATTTTTGTTTACAGCATCCTTCCTGCGTTTGGTGTTTTCCTGCCCAACTGCAAAGTCACCGTCTTCGAACTTTGTTGCTGCCTTAGACGCACACACGCACACACTCGTAAGTTAAATGTAACTGCTACGTTTAGGAGAAATTCTAATAATTGAACCTCTTTGTTTACAGGTTCCCTCGAACGTTTGGTGTTTCCCTGCTAATTTACTAACCTTCCCGAAGACGATACAAAATCTAGTTTTTTGTCAATTAAGTGCAAATTAAAAAAGGTTTTATCTCACATTTTTATTTTCACTTAAAAAATGTACAGACCTGTTCTGCATTCAACAAATTTGGTCGGATTTGGAATATATAAATCCGTTCTCCTCGATCTGTTGTTAATTTCTCCATATCTGTCAAGATCAGAGTTTATTCTTTTTTTTTTGGGGAATCAGAGACAATACTTTCAAATCAAAAAATAAATGCAGAACCGACCTGTTAAATATGCAAAAAATATCATATATGTACTTAAGTAGGCAATATCAATAATTATAATTCTAATATTAATACTGTGAAAGTTTGTATGTTTGAATGTGTTTCTCGGTAAAATTGTGCGATGGAGAACTGGAATGATGTTTTTACACACAACGGTTGATTTTTTCAAATTAAATTGTTATAGTTTGCCAGTTTAAATATAATTAATTCTGTATATGTTTTATTCGTATAAAATAGTGTAGTAAAATCCTGTGGGTAACCGCGAGTACAAGCTACTTAAAACATAAATCAACTAATTTCTTAAAAACATGTATTATACTTAGTACTTTTCTAGAAACTTTTCGCAAAAAGGGATCACATTTTCTCCCTTTTCTGCGTACTTCCATACATACAACTACAGATTAAGGAGTGTCAGAATTTAGCTGTCAGTAAATACATAACCTTTTATAATTGAATCATACATTGAATATACATCGTTATAGTAAACTCACCTTTAAAATGCTCAAAACTTTATAAAAATTTTGCACAAAACTTTGTTATGGCATTTTTCATATGCTTGCATTTTTCAATGTGAGGTCGCAATAAAAAGGGTATAAAATTTCCAAATTTAAGTTCCCATTTATCAAATTGATTGCGCGCCTTGCGAGCAAGAAATGTAAAAGGAATCCTCTTCTTATTTCGATCGGACAAATTAATCAACTCACGAAAGACAACAACAAAACCACATCATACAGGTATGTATGCAGAAAGCGGCACTCACGTACTTTCGAGGCACTCCTTTCAATTTAGTTCATCTTCACCGTGCCGGCTTTATTCTTCAGCCGCCTGTTGGCATTGGCGAAGCTTTATTTCCGGTGTTCATGTTCGCGAACCCAATGAATCCATGACGAATGAGGCGCTAAAAATGTATGTACATATATGCCCTTGCACGATTTCACACAAAATGAATTTTTACGTAAATTTAAAATAACTGCTGCCGAGTCAAACTGCCTAGTATCGACCATGACAATGTGTGGCTCAGAGAAAGCGCACATGGCGGGCAGAACAAAAAGCAGCGCCGTTATTTTCTGACCGCAGAAAAAGTGCGAAAAAAGAGAATACAGTAAACATACAACAAATTGAGAATGTTGCATATTGACATACAAATTGTATAACTGTATTTCCGTTTCCTGTACCACAAGCACAATAACAACAAAAACGAGCAGCCACAATGAGAACAAGTGTCGTTGCGCGCGACATTTACGGGCAACAACAGGAAATGGCCAACTGGCAGCGTGTAACCAACCAGCAGCGAGGCGCTGATGCGTAGAGCCGCTTGCAGCAACCGAAACCGACAACAACAGCAACAAGCACAACGCCAAATAGCCAACATGACAGCCAAAACATTTACGTTTGCCCGCAAAGTGATTGATGTTGCAAATATCCTTTGCTCAGTTGAAAGTATATTTGTTTCCAGAAATAAAAAGAAAACAAAGAAATACTCGCGCAATGGCAACGTAATTGGTTAAAGTAGAAGAGAGAGTGAAAAATTTTTTAAAAATTTCAATTTGATCATAAATGAAAAAAGCCAAAAATATGCATAAATAAATAAAAAAAGAAGGAAGTTAAATGATATGCAAGGTGGTAACAATTTATGTAGCATATGTATGTACGTAGAACGATAAGTGAATAAAAGCTTCGTAAATTATATTAATGATATTTTTAAGGCACTTAAAGCAGGTTTGGCATATTTTTCTGTTTTTTTTTTATATTAGATTATAAAATTTGAATAGCAACAAACATCTCGGAGAGTGCGCTTTATGGCATCATTCAGAAACTATATGGTTCGGCTTAAGCATCGTCTGCCGGTTTATTTTTTGCGAAGGTATATACTTTTTCCATCACCATTACTAATGTCTTGCTGCCATCCGGCGTGTCGTGAATTTAAGAAGGAAGCGAGAGGAATTTTCTGTAAGAAGAAGAGAGAGGCCGAAATGTGTGAGTGCTTGAGATGCTGGCCGACAGGAGTTTGTTTATTTTTCTGTTGGCCTAGTGGTTACGAAAAAAAAATTTTATAAATTTAATAAAAAGAAGTCTAATGAGGAAATGTGGTGATTTCCGAAATAGTACTATAACTTCCACCATTAAAAACTGTTGTTGTTTTTTTCACAAAAATCTTCCATAAACACTGGGCTTGAGCTCAATAAAAAAATTAAAAAATTGTAAATTATTAACATTTACTAGGCCAACAGAAAAATAAACAAACATTTATATGCAGGGATGAGCACGCCTTAAATGCATTGTAATATAAAGTAAAAAACGTAAATACAGATTTTGCAAATAAAACACAAACAACAACCACACAAACAAGTTAAATAGCGGCAGATCAGTTGCTCTTGTTTGTAGCTGGTGTGTTTAAGGAAGATGAAATAAACACAACAGCCAACTCGGCTTGCATAGCACAATATGTAGGGTATTGGCCCTACATCTCCGAGCTCCCGGGTTCAAAGCCTGAGAGAAGTGGTTACGAAAAACAAATTTAATTAATTTAATAAAAAGAAGTATGATGAGGAAATGTGGTGATTTCCGAAATAGTACTATAACTTCTACCATTAAAAACTGTTGTTGTTTTTTCCCAAAAATCTTCCATTAACACTGGCCTTGAGATCAGTTAAAAAAAAACATTGTAATTGTATTACTCTGTATTTTGGAACGAATTTCCGTCATCCCTTGTCAAGTTTGGTTTGGAGTCCAAACCAAACTTGACAAGGGATGACGGAAATTCGTTCCAAAATACAGCGTATAATTACCCTGTCGGAAACCACAACAACCAAAAAGAATGTAATTGTATTACTTAATCGTGTTCCTAGGGCCGCGGCATGCAGTTCTAGTCTAGGAATCGACATTTGTTTCAAGGAACTGCACCGAGATTTAGCTGCGACGAAAGCGACGCTTATTTGTTTATGACATCTTATGCGAAAATACGCTACAGCAGAAATCGCCAACTTACTTGCATCTGCAAAGATGTGTAACTGAATCTCGGAAGACGGCTCTTTAAAAACAAACTGTAACATCTAGGCATGCTGAAAACTCTTATCTTGCCAACCGATTTGTACCACTCATACCATTTATCGTAAATATCGTTGGGTATTGAAAAATATTATATCTTGCTCAGCATCCCAATGCATTCCAAGCACTTTATCGCATGATGTTTGTGATACGCACATATTTTTCGAAAAACACTCATGCTCAAAATTTCTATCAATGGCCTGCAGTACCTTTGTGGAGTTCGAAACGAAACTTCTGAGAACGAAACCTGCTTTGCTGTGAAGCTCAGTCACTTTTTGCGATGCACATATGGCCTCCTCAACCGTAGTAAAGCTATACACATAGTCGTCAACATAGTGCCGATTGACGATAGAATCGACTGCCCTCGGATAGCCGTCTTGAAATTTTGAAGCATTCAAATTCTTCAGTTACTGTGCAGAGCAATGCTTTCCTCACGAAATTTGAATAAAATCGACTGCAATGGCTTTGGTTGATAATCGTCAGGGCCTTTCGTAAGAACCAATTATAATGGTGATGGAAAAAGTAAAGGTCCTTTCGTAAGAACCAATTATAATTACAATTATAATGAAAACGCAATTTTTATAATCCAAATTCTTTTTTTTTATATGTATTTAATAAAAACAAAAACCACAAATTCAGTCTTAAGAAAATAAATACCTATGCCTATTTACTTACACTCGAAAATTGCACTTCATTGTACTGAAATTAAATAGGCTATAAAACTACATACCCAAAAAGTTATTATTATTCTACATACAGTACTTTTTTCTGGATTCGCTTTTTTAGAACAAGGCAGTATGTACATTACAAATAAAACTAAAAAAAAAAAAACATTCATACTAATTCACATTAAATTCTTAGTATTTAATATTGCTTTTTAAATCTTCTATTTCTATAAATAAATTTTTAAATAAAACACATCGTTAATACCTTTCGGCGAAGCAGCTCTGGATCATTACCCTCATTATTACTGATTCTCTTATCGTCAGCAACACAAATAAAACAAAATTTCTTACAAAAATTAAGTTTTAATATATAAAATTGTACATCAAATTAAAGGTATTTTTATAGGCTTTAATATAAACTTATTTTCACATACTATAAATTACGTATTTTTTTTAAGAAAAATATAGTTTTCTATTAAAAAAAATGTGCGTTTTCAGTTTTTGTTATTTTTCTCAAAATATATATATAATTTATAATCATTTGTACATATATCAAATAAAAGAAAAATGTATAACTCATTTAATATTTAAGCCCTCATGGAGCTTTATCATCCCTACCTTCTTCCATTCACAAACATTTTTCAATGGTGGTCCTGCCGAGTTTAACTCTTCCTCCACCTCGCACCAAAACCTCTTCAAATGGTCTCTGTTGCGTTTAAAAAAACCGCGCGCAATATCGGGTGCGCTTGCATTTTATTCAAAAGCACCTCGATTTGCTTTTTATTTGTCGTTTTTGACCTGGATGTAATAATAATGCTGTAAATAACAATAAATATTCCATTTATCATGGAAAAATTTTATAACTTACATTTTGGACAGGACTCCCTTTAAATTTCTTGGCGGAAAATTTTTCTATAAATGTCATTACAATCTCCCTTTTGTTCACATTCGTAATACCTACTTTTTATTCAAGAAACAAATTCCCATTCAGAATTGGGCTGATAGTTTTTAGCTGCCGCTGACTTATAGTTTTCGAGATATTAATACTTAAAATTAAAAAAATGCACACTTTTATATTGGTTATTCCACTGAATTTTACACAATATACACTTAACTACAGTTTGTAAAATTAAAATAATTAACATTTCCGATCCCGCACAATTAAGAAAATTTATATTTAATCATTTTATTAATAAATATTAAATAAATAAAAATAACCTAATTGCATTTACGCAAAATGGTCGGCACAAACATTAGAAGAGTGTGTTGCCATATCTGTGATGTGCTTTATTTACTGTAGCAGCTGCATCAAACACCAGCCTTGGTTTACATTAAAAACGGCGAAATGAGGTAAATACCATATACGCTCGCTCGGTTCTTTACCTTCACCTGTAGTAAGTTTTCGTGCATAACCTTTTCCTACGTAGTCTTTTATTTTGTCATTATACCAGTTCTTATAATTTACATCCGCTGACATTTTTCTTTCGATAGATTGAAGTCGTTTCAATGCTGCATCGTAACTCTCGGGAAGGGATACGCTTTTATTTTTCTATAAAATACCAGTCTCATACCTATCGCCTACAAGCTTTGTTGTACTTCGCAAAATTTCTTCGGCTCTAATGTCGTCTGCTGACTTTATGACAGGCAACTTTGCCTCAAAGCCTTCTAACGCAAAATAATCGGTGACATCGTCGATATGTACATGGCAAATTGTTAACGAGTCAGAAATGTTTTCATCTGAGCCGAACAAAATCCAACCTAGCTTAGTCTCATGAACAGTGAAACCTTCGTTAAAATTTACCACATTTGTAGGACGAACTAAATTTGTGTGTGGCATCAATATTTTTGGCATTACATTAAAATAGCTTTCTATTGGTATACCATCTCGCAATTTCTTATTTTGTTTCTTAAACATTTCTGCGCACAGCGTTTACGTAGGTAAAAATAACCTTTTTGTTGTTCGTACCCCATTCATGCAAAACTTTCCATATCCATTCAATGTACTGGAGATTTCTAAATTTACACGCTTTAAAACTTTACTAGTTGTTTGGTCATCAAGCCATTTAAGGCGCAGCAATTCTTTTACACCTCTAAGGTCAATTTCATTTGCCATTTGCCCTTCCAAGAGCGTCACCTTAGCTCCAACGTCAATAAAGGCAATAGCCTGAATACTATACTTTGGACCATGTAATTAAACTGGTAAAATTTCAATAAAATATATTGGTAGTCTCTTTGTAAGCGACAATAAACATAGGCCACTCTTCTGGTGAGCATGAAAACTGTGGCAAGTCCTGTAATTTTTTAATAAAAGGTTGATTATATGGTAACATGTGTATTTGTGAATTTTTGTTAAGTGGCGGCGACGAATGTGGGACATTACTTAAGGGTCGTACACATACAACTTTCCTCGCTTTACTTGACAATTCAAACTTTAACAACAAATCATGGGGTGTAGAAGGTTTGCTACATAGAACGCTTTGACAGTTTCTGCGATAATTGTTTGTTTTGAATTGCGATATGTGCTTATTCCGAGTATTTTGTTTAATAAAAGAATAATAAATGTGTTTTACAGCTACTTATGTATGTTTGAAATTCGCGAGTGTAATAAACTTTATTAAGACTGAGAAGTAACAAGTCTTCTTCCAGCATCTTTCGACAAAATAAATAAAAACCGATCAAGGGGAGTTTAGGAAAACGATGAGGGTGGTTAACAAAGAGGTGTTTCATTTGCTATTTGTTCATATTTTACTTATTTTCTCTTTTTAAAAGTAATTATACATGCAAAAATTATGATATACTAGTGAATTTTCTATATCGTGTGTATATGCACGCAGAAATAAAATGGAAATGTAAACAGTTGGTTGTCAAAGTGTACAAAAGTTGAGAGTTCGCAATGATTTTGCTTCGTTTTGCTTTGCTTTACTTTTTTGCCTTGTATTTAGCAGCACTCGTATAAAATCAGGTCTTCAACTTATCTGTCAAAGCGAAACTCTGAAGCAAAACCAAGCGAAAGTCTTATGTGTACGGCCCTTTAATGCAGCGGCAGCATTAGGCGAACAGTTCGTGACGAGGTCTCCTGCGATGCGATTGCATTGGAGCGAAATTAACTGCATGTTGATAGGCAGTAGAGGGCTGCATGAGCACATTCATTTCTTCTGTTAGCCGGATTACACGAATGTGAATGCGATGCTCGTTCAACTCAGGCACTCATGCGATCATAAATATGTGTACTTACAGAGAAAAAAGAGACCAATATGGGTACTTTCTGCTTATGATTTAAGGGATGTACAAATTTTTCTCTTCGCAACGCTCATTTATAGTCATCGATCATTCATGCATTCACGGCCTGTCCGGAGTTTGCACGAATGTGACGAATGTGGCGGACGTTGCGCAGGGAGACGCCAACAAAGGCACATACATACATATGCAAGGCGCAGCTAGTGATGGCTGTTATTATGTGTGTACGTAACAACGCTTAGCATATGCGTTGTTTTCGCTGTTATTAAAGCGGATTAGAAAATTCTTTTAACTCATGTTATTTATACCTACAATACTATTATTATTTAAGACTTAAATAATATTGATGTGAATAAAATATTAGTGGACATTTGACTTCATTAAATTATCCAAATAATCCTCAAAGATAATTTGAATATTTAAATATTTTCTGAGTTGTTTTTTTGATATTATTACTTTTCCACAATTCAATGTAGGTACATATGTACATATGTATGTAGGTATTAATTAATTATAATGGTTTTTTTGGAATAAATTCGAAATGTCTTATGTATGAATATGTTTTATAATACCATTGAAACTATAGTGCACTTCCATTTTCAAAAATCAGAACCAGAAACTTTATAATTTTATTTTTCAAAGGTATACAGAATATGATATACGATCACACACAGGAAGGGAATATATGTATGCATGTATGTACATACATACATACATACATATGTGTTCACAAGCCCAGACGCACACTATGCATACGCACAATACACATGTATGTACATATTTTTTTTTTTTTTTTTTTTTTTTTTTTACGGACGTTGGGATAGCGCGCTATCCATCAAGAGGCCCGTATGAATCTCTGGTGAAGCCACCTCCCCGGGACTACTCACGCATTTCATCAGGGAGGGGCTATGGCATAAATATGCCTGACTTCCATGACGCCGTTTCCATAGTCCCCCATCCACGTAAGCTGATTAGGGGTTCAGGAGCGTTCTACTACGACTTCATCTGTGAAAGATACAAGCAAATAAAATATTAAACATATTCAGGACTACTTAATCGCGTTGCTAAACGACGGCGTTGTTCGCGTATTCTGAGCTCAGTCATTATCTCTTTACAGATGTTTTTTACTGTATTCCAAACTGCTTTATCATTAATCATATAGGATATCAGATTTTCTGGCCTTGGATCTACCTTCATGATGATTCTTAATTTCTCCCGCTCAAATGAAAACGAAGGACAAGAAAACAGTATGTGTTCTGCGTTCTCCGCCACAGTCTCACACGAGGCACAAACCATTGTATTATCATGACCATATTTACATAAGTATTCTCTGAAACAGCCGTGCCCACTTAGCACCTGGGTCATATAAAAGTATATTTCGCCATGCGATCTGCCTTGCCAAGCCTCGATACTCGGGATGAGTCGGAAAGTCCAGCGTCCCTTTGTCGACGTGGCCCAGCGTTGTTGCCATTGGGTTAGGCTTTTATGGCGTTCGGCCGCTGTCTCTTGTACTGAGAGGGCTGTGCCTTTATCTCGGGCCGTCTGATAGGTTCGCTGGATTTCGTTAGCCAGCAGATCGGCAGGCATTATGCCAGCAATCACACAGGCCGCCTCATATGAAACAGTGCGGAAAGCGCTACAAACGCGTAGTGCACTAAGTCGAAATATGGAATTCACATTTTTTGCATATGACGTATGCTGAAGCGCGTGGCCCCATACAGGGGCCGCGTACATAACCACTGATTGTGTGACCTTAGTTAGCATCTTCCTGCGATTTTGACCAGGTCCACCTATATTTGCCATTAATCTAGCTAGAGAACTATGGACTGTTGCGGCTTTTTGTGTCACAGTTTCTATATGTAGTTTAAATGACAGCCTGGCATCTATCATAACACCTAAATACCGTACTGCAGGCATAGTTTCGAATACATACCCATCGATGTCTAGACGTGTAGTTTCCTTTTTCTTTCTGCTTGTTATAAGCACCCCTTCGGTTTTGTGAGCTGCCAATTGGAGCCCTTTGGTCTTGAGCCAGTCATCGATTAATATAGTCGTGTCTTTCGTGGCCAATTGAATTTTTTCTATGTCTTTCGCTACAATGATAACCGCAATATCATCTGCGTATCCGATTACCTTCACTCCTTTTGGAACAGGTAGGCGCAGGACTCCATCGTAAGCAATAATCCACAAAACTGGGCCGAGAACTGAGCCTTGGGGAACTCCTCTGCTGACGTCATATCTATTTCTACCTAGATCAGTATTATAAAACAGAACTCTATCAGTAAGATAGCTATCTACTATATTTATAAGATAAGGTGGAGTATTTATTGCCTTTAATGCATTAATAATGTGCGACCATTTTAATGAGTTAAACGCGTTTTTTATGTCTAAGGTTACTACTGCGCAGTATTCTTTCGAACCGTACTTCCAGCGCTTGCCTGATATTGCTTCTTCCGCTATTTCAGTGACGCGACAAATAGCATCGACTGTGGATCTTCCCTTTCGAAACCCG
The DNA here is from genome assembly GCA_963971545.1 of Philophylla caesio. Lineage (NCBI taxonomy): Eukaryota > Metazoa > Arthropoda > Insecta > Diptera > Tephritidae > Philophylla > Philophylla caesio. The sequence goes on from OZ020607.1 coordinate 65,815,869, forward strand.
TACTGGGCTTCCGACAAACATTGATAGGTGTCAATGTGTTTCAATAAGCGATCGCAAATTACACGTTCCAACAATTTGCCTAACGAATCTATCATACAAAGCGGTCTGTAAGAACCTGGATCATCGGAGGCTTGTTGGGCTTTGGAAGCAACACTAACTTCTGCTTTTTCCACCTCCTCGGGAAAACGCCATTTTGCAGGCATATATTAACGACATGTGAGAAGGCCATCGGGGAATCAGCTACTGCCGCTCTGATGGCAATGTTCGGTATACCATCGGGTCCCGGAGCCTTGCCGTTCTTTAGCCGTTCAGCTGCAGCTATAATTTCATCCGGTATAACAGGTGGACAAATTGTCAACATATTGTTATTCACATGCCTCATTTGGGGGCTATCTTTGGGAAAAAGCGTTTCGACTATTTGCTTGAGCAGAGTGGGACATGTTGGCATCTGCTTTTGGCTACTTTTAAACTTTTTCATAACAATTTTGTAGGCGCCACCCCAATGGTACTCGTCAATCTCACTACAAAGCTCTTTGAAACAAGATTTTTTGCTTGCCTTTATTGCATTTTTTAATTGTTTACGCAAGCATTTAAATTCATCTCTCAGAATATCAGATCTGTTTCTTTGGTATTTTCTTCTGGCTTTGTTGCATTCAGACCGCAAGTCTGCGATTTCAGCATTCCACCAATAAACAGGGTTGCGGCTATTTTTGCGCACTTTTCTATTCATAGATGCATCACAAGCCCTAGCTAATACTTTATAAAGTTCATCGGATAGACTTTCTGCATTGGCCTGCATTTATGTTACGCTTTTCATACCATCCAGTACCAACTTAAACATATCGGGATCAAATGAATTAGTGCACCAGGCCTTTGCGTCGTTCTTCACATATCCACGAGCCCTACTTCTCATGTAATCAACATCGATTATTACAGCCAAGTGATCGCTATGTGTGTAAATATCGCTTAATTGCCAGGAAACTTTTGCCATCATTGATTCACTACAGAAAGCAATATCGATAATGGAACCTCTTCCATTTTTTTCGAAAGTATTTTTGTTTCCTCTATTCAAGAGAAGCAAGTCTAATGGTGCAAAGGCTTTAAGAAGAGCGCGTCCTCGCTGATTTGTCCTGCTGCTGCCCCATTCTAGAGCCCACGCATTAAAATCTCCGGCTATTATTTTGGGAGAGCACAAAACCGCATCTTCAACGAGTCTATCCAGCAGAAGTTCAAATTCTTGCTGGCTAAGACTAGGAGGTGCATAACAGCTGTATATATAAGTACCGTCAATTTTGGTCCTTACAAAGAACTCATGGCTGTAAGGCTTTTCGGTAATGCATTTTTGCCCACACACCCATATTGCTGCTTTGCCTTTGTTATCAGGAATCCAAGTTCCTTTCCCAGACTTCTTATACTGCTCGCTCAAAATGGCAATGTCAATTTTTTCTTCGATTATTGTTTGATCCAATAGCTGCTGAGCAGCTTCACAGTGATTCAAATTCAGCTGCAGTATCTTCATATTTTTGATTTAGATTTTTGTATGGCGCGTTGGAAAAAGGGGCACAGTTTGCTCCCAGCAGTATGGTTTTTTTCCGCCTGATTGCTAGCTTTACAAAGAATGCATAGTGCCGTCTTGTTGCATTGTTTAGCGTTATGACCTTTTTCTCCGCACTTAAAACAGCAGCCACTGCGGTCTTCATTTGTACAAGCCTTTGCTTGATGACCAAACTCCAAGCATCTGTAGCATCTTGTCAGAATACTTTTTTCCCGAATGCGACACACCGACCATCCAATCTTAAGTTTTTTGGCTGCAATGATTTTCTGTGCTACGAGCTGAGGTAAGCCAAGCAGCGCTATTTGGGTCCCTGGATAACCTTTTCTGATCGTTTTAATCCAGTTTAGCTCAAAGTTTTGGTTTAAAACTTTTGCCTCTGATATGGCTACAACTATATCTTCTTTAGTTGTGATCTCATCGAGATCATGTATCTCTATATAGGTCTGCTTAGATAGAGCTGTAATTTCGGCTTCATTACCTAAGAGACTTTGTACACCGTTTTTGAAAAGTTCTGTTTTTTCCTCATGCACATGGTTGAGCTCGAGAAGTATTTCTCCTTTCTGGGTCTTGCGTACTCTTTTGACCTGTTCACCCATTTTGCTTAAATTAGCGCTGGTTTTCACCGATTTAAGCATATCGCTATATGACATGTCACCTGTCTTCTTAATGACAATGGCATTTGGTTTAACCAGCAAAGTATTCGGTTTAGGCTTAATGATCTTCTTAGCTCTTGTTTGTACTATCCATTCGCCTTCAGGGTCTTTATTTGATCTAATCAGAGCCTCCCTATAAGACAGCGTTTTTTGCCCTGTCCCATCTTTTGAGATTTCCGCCTTACTGGAGCGTTTCGGCGGGTTCGTCTCGTTTGTCATGGAGTCTTCTATGCCTCTTTTTGACGTAAGATTCGCTTTTTTGAAAGGAGGCGATGAGGAAATGTGGTGATTTCCGAAATAGTAGTATAACTTCAACCATTAAAAGCTGTTGTTGTTTTTTCACAAAAAATCTTCCATAAACTGGCCTTGAGCTCAATAAAAATTCTAAAATATTAGCTCTTGTTTGTAGTTGGTTTGTTTAAGGAAGATGAAATAAACACAACAGCCAATTCGGCTAGCGTAGCACAATAGGTAGCGTATTGGCTCTGCAACTCCGAGCTCCCAGGTTCAAAGCCTGAGAGAAGTGGTTATGAAAATTAAATTAAAAATAATTTAATTTAATAATCAAAAAGAAGTCTGATGAGGAAATGTGGTGATTTCCGAAATAGTACTATAACTTCAACCATTAAAAGCTGTTGTTGTTTTTTCACAAAAAATTTTCCATAAACTGGCCTTGAGCTCAATAAAAATTCTAAAATATTAACATTTACTAGGCCAACAGAAAAATGAACAATCATTGTATACAAGGATGAGCACGCCTTAAATATGTATTAGAATATAATGTAAAAAATACATTATACAGAATTTGCAAACAAAAACACAAACAACAACCACACAAACAAGTTAAATAGCGGCAGATCAGTTGCTCTTGTTTGTAGTTGGTTTGTTTAAGGAAGATGAAATAAACACAACAGCCAACTCGGCTAGCGTAGCACAATAGGTAGCGTATTGGCTCTGCAACTCCGAGCTCCCGGGTTCAAAGCCTGAGAGAAGTGGTTATGAAAATTAAATTAAAAATAGTTTAATTTAATAATCAAAAAGAAGTCTGATGAGGAAATGTGGTGATTTCCGAAATAGTACTATAACTTCAACCATTAAAAACTGTTGTTGTTTTTTCACAAACAAATCTTCCATAAACTGGCCTTGAGCTCAATAAAATTATAAAAAGTTACTTATTAATTTCAGTAAAATTCAATGTAGATTATGCATGTATGTATGTACGTAAATATGAAGAGACATGCAATTATTGAATTTTTTCTTTCTGATTTCTGGCGAAACTTGTATGAGGCAAAGAGTACGCTGGAAATTCGGCGGCGGTAGATGTATACGCATACATCGATGTAATAGGTCTTGTAGCATTGACGTGACCGGAGTCGGCAAGTGACTCATTTTTTGCTGCGTCTACACGAGAGACTGCGGTGGTAGAAGCAATCGTCTCCTTTAGGCATAACCTCTATTTTTCGGAGGCTTTCAGAGACAGTTGCAACTTGCGAATTTGTTGTTGAAGACTTTCAATCGCTGCATCTTTTTCAACCATTTTCGCTGGAAAATACTTCGGCATATTTGAACCCGATTTTGTGTCTGAATTTTTAGTTCTTAATTGTGGCGTGGCATGCGTGAATCACGGCAGTTCGTGGAATAAATATTAAAATAAATGTTTCGGCGGCGATTGCAACGAAATAATTAGGCACACGAATATATTAATAGCTCTTTATTAAGGCGAAACTAAAAGCAATGAAGCCTTTATGCCTGTGCGATGGCGAAAATTGCAGCCGATGGAATGATGAGCTGACGAGCTTTGTAAGGACATATAAATAGTGCATCACAATAAGATCCTGCAGCTCCGCCGACTAGGCATATCATTTGAATGGAGTAAAAATATATTTTATTATTATTATTAATTACGATCAATTAAATATTAATTAGGTAATATTTATTAAATATTAATATTTTTTAACTGATAATATTTCCCGGGAAATCTTCCATTATAAAAAAAAATTATTCAAAACTGCGCAATTAAGAATTTTATAACTTCAAAAAAAATTGTAAACGTTGAAGAAACTTTTTGCGGTTTTTTTTCAATTAACATATATGGTTTTTGTAAAAAAAAACAAAAAGTTTTTTAGTAAAAAACAGTAATTATTGAATATTTAGTGCTGACGCGGCCGATCGTCTAAACGGATAAATTCGCATTTTCTGTCATCGTTAACCTCAACGGTAAGGAATTTGTCATATTGTACACTTTCGCATTCAACATTTTTCGGGACAGAGTTACAAATGAGAGTATACAATATTGTCAGTTACAATTGAAATTTTTATATTTCCAAGTGTTTTTGTTCCTGAATGTATATGTATGTATGTATATATTGAATTAAATGCGACTTTTTTGGCGAGTGTCCACAATCCGACCGGGTACTGGTAATTTCGACCATCTCTTTACGAAGATTTATATGGATGCCCAATCATGTTTATATTTGCGTAAAACATCGAAATATTTTGAAATTGAAATTACGAATTTGGATGATAAGTTGTATTGTCTTTTAAATTAATGTTCATAAAATATTACGCTTTGTACCTTTCAGCAAATTTCGTGTGGATAAAATTTTTTTTGCAAAAAATGGCGATTTAAAAATTAAAATATGCTGAATATGATATGAAAAAGCTCTTTTCGCTTTATTTTTTTTATTTTATTTTTCATTTTAAAAAGTTCCGTATTGCAACGCGATAATTATTTCTATGTATAAATTAAGATTTATTCAAAAGCTTGTATTGTTTTTTTTTCAAAAGAAGATTATTAAAATCTATTTAAATGATTTAATATATATTTATTTAATAAATATTTTTAAAATATATATATTAAAAGAAACAATTTTAATATCTAAAATGCAATAAACTACATATATTGTTAACAGAAAATTATGACAATGTGTCATGATTTTTAGAATCGTAAGTTTCGCTCTTTTATTTGTTAATTGTTAAAACAAATATATGATATTATTATTATCTTCGTCATTATCTTGAAAAATAGGCCCCCACAATCATAACGGGAAGTATTCGGAAGTCGTACACATCATGGTCGGTATAACATGCAGGTGGTCGGTACAACACCCACATGCAGTAATAATTTTTTATCCTCGACAAGATAATGCCATTTTTATTCGATAAATTGGACCATAATCTTTATAGACCAATTATTCTAAATTTGAAAAGTTAGTTAGAATAATAACTACTAAATGAACAATCTACTGATCACTCTTAGTTGGTCGGTATTCGGTGCGTTTGCCCTATACATAGTTTAAATTTTCCACCCTTGCGTTCATTAAATCAATCAGCCGTATAAAAGACACTAGCCGGTTAAAATCAACAACTTTTCGCTCATCTCTTACTTAGATTACCAAATAAATCGCAGAACTTGAATTTATACCTTAAATCACATGCGCTTTTGCACTTTACTTTGATTCTTGGTCTGCAATAAATCAATTTCCAAACTCAACGATGCCAGCTGAGAGCTCCTGTGATTTGACTATCTAGCTTACTTTGCATACACAAAAGTATAAGTACAATGCTACTGGAAGCTTGATAAATCGGCTCGAAATCACAAGCCTAATCCTAAACAGAACGATGGCTGTAGAATTTTGATTTTATATTCGCAAAAGCGATTTCATTGATGAATTCTCATTTAAAAGTTATTGCGATTTTGTTGGTCGGCAACTTGTTTCTACGCTCTAAGATTTTATTTTAGGAAAATGAAGCAATTTTTTTTTGTGTTGCACTTAGCTAATAAAAAAAAGTTTTGTTTTTCAATTATAAAACTCAAATTAAATTTAATTATGTATATATGTAAATATGTAAATACACACTAGGTTCAGTGTGAAATAAAATGTGCATCATTTATTATATGATTTGCTCTAGCATACATATATTTACTGCCCGATTTCGTGTTCTTAATAAATTTTTATACATTTATAGCCTTTTTACGTCCTCAAATAACCCGTGAGCTATCATATTTTGAAGCGGACATTCATAAAACAATAAATATTTATTAACCCGCCTTACGACGATTCATCAGGCATTATGGAAGTATTTGCCCATCATCTTAGTCCTGAGTTAGAGTAAAATTTAGTTAGTATTACACTACAAAGTTGAAATCGACTTTATTTTTAAGCATTTTATAATCACTTTAGTGACATCTTCTATCAAGAGCCTACTTTAAAGAAAATTCAATTATTTTAAATACAATATATTACTCGACAATGTCAAATACTTTCGTATGTAGTTGTTTCCTTGAAAGTAGTTAATTGTTGCGCTTGGTGGGTAGAAAGAGACAAAGTTGTTTGATAATAATTGAAATTATTTAAAACTTGTTAGAATAAAGTGTGAATAAATTTGAAGTGCATGAAAATTGCTAGAGTGCAACAGGCATGCCACTAGAAAACATCAGTTTCTCAATATTTCAATTAAAAAACTCATTAAAAGCTTTATATATCCCATTGCAGCTTAAACATGTGCTTTCTCTCTAACGAACAAATACAATAGATACTTCTTTATGCAATTCTAATAATCGTAAATCAGTAGTAATGTCGAAAACATTTTCAATTTGTTGTAAAATAATATATTCACTTTCTTTATTATTTGTAATCATAGTGCAGATAGCAGCCGCTTCAGTGATAGCTTTTCGTCACACTAACGTTTTAATAGCTGGCTTGCTGTTTATAAAGTTAAAAAATTTTATAACCATTTATTTCATTGTTAATTTTTTGGAGAAAGTTAAAGCTTTGCCTTTTTGGTTTAAACACAAGAATTTACGAAATATATTCTATTTTGAATATCGCAAAAAATTAAAAGGACGAATTCTTTTGGGAATGATCATATATGTTTATAATTTGTAAATAACTTTATTGTAAAAAAAATTCTCACAAAAAGCTAAGAGGTACGAGTATTCACCATATTCAATGCATATATTTACTAGATTGAATTTCAATCAAAACTTATTCCCCAAATACACCATCAACAATATATAAAACAAACACTTAGATACACTTATAATAATTATACTGAATATCAGAAAGAGGCTATTATTTAGTTCATAGTATTATGCAGACACAAAATAATTAATAATATTACGAGAAACGCTTTCTTTCCTTTTAAACTTTCAATCTGTTAAACTTAATTATAGTTTTCAGTAAACCATGTTCTGGGCAAAGTAAACATAATAAATACTAAATTACAATTGTCGATAACCTCATCGACCTATGAGGAAACTCAAACCACCAAATATGAATAATAATAAATAAATAAAAAAAAAAAAAAAAATGAAATTAAAAATTAATGTAAACCCTATACCTTACTCACCTCCTCATACTCACCTCATTCCTAATTCAATTCGCTCCATCCATATCCTTACCTTTTACTTACCGTCTTCCTAGTCGTCCGTCCCGAGATCAATCGCAATTGAACATTCTAAGCGACCGCTTCTCGTTGTGAACCGCCTCCCCTTTTTCGCAAAACTATACCCGTGTGCGTGTAAAACGGAAAATTGTATAATTAAAAATTTAAAAGAAAACGAATAAACGCGTCCAAACTTTAAATATTAAAGAAAAAGTGCGTTTAAATTTACGATATTTTACATGGTGCCGAAACCCGTCTAAGGGAAAAAGAAAAAAAAAAAAAAAAGTGCAGTGAAAACTAAAATATATGTGTACATACATAAATATATACAAAAAAAAACACATATAGGAAAACAAAAAACCGGTTGCGCGCGGTAACAAAAAAAAAATTAACAAAAGTGCGGTGAACAAGTGATACTAAACATACATATGTACATATATTTACATACAAAAAACTAAATAAAAAGTGAAGTAAAAATAAAACATACATACATATGTATATACAGTGGGCAAATTAAACAAAAAAAAAAAAAAAAAAAAAACGAAAACGAAAACGGGTCGCAAAAATTCACATAAAAGACAAAAAATAAAAATATTCACAAAACACACACATATATGTACATATACATACATACAATAAATATATAATCAAATAAAATAAAATATACATATATTACAAAAAAAATCTACACATCAACATCTACACAAAACAAAGTGCAACCAGGGAACAACATTCAAAAACACGCACAACCGAACATCAGGGAATACCACCTGGACATACTCCAACACATCACCCCTTTTGGTTTGTAACTCAAGTCATGTCAAAGTAAGTCAATATAATTCTTTGTACAAAAGCTTAGCGGATTTCTCATAAAGAATTCGGAAAATCCCGATATTTCCATATAAATTAAAAGAGCGGTATCGAGACATATACCTCAAAATCCGCTAAGCTAACACTGATTTTATACTTACATATACTTAGCGGTATAGCGCTTATAAATATGTATATTATCACATACATATGTATATAAAAATTCCCGCGCTTTTCCTACTCAAGTAGTTAATACACATAAAATTAACTAACCGCTAAGTATTCGTACATACAAACCACGTATATAACTCATATTTATACATACATAAATACACACATGTATATAACCCGTAAAAAATTTTAGTCGAATCCCAAAAAGACCAACGCGCGTAATACTGCCCCTGCTTAATACGTATATAAAAAGCCACCCCATCCTAATCTCAAAATTCGTACTCGGTATATACATATACATATGTACATATATGTACATTTTCCCGTTCGTACATAAAAACACTTAGTCACCGCTACCCATTTTTCATATGTACATAGTTACATACATAAAAACGCTGCTCTGACTCTGCAGTAAGTTTTCGCATTACGGCTGTTCCCCCTCATTTTCGCTACTCTGTTGGCAAGCACAGCCAGCGGCTGACAAAATATATACACACCCGCATACGTATATACCCACATAAGTGCAGTTGCATATCCCAATTGCCTGCACAGGTATATACAAACACACACCCATAGCTCAAAAATAAAAACTGTATTGGACTCAGACGCGCTGAGACTTACAGTGGGACAAAAAGAAAATACACATTTTAAATAAAATAAATTTAAAACTGACTCTAATAATTAATAATAAATAAATTACTTAATACACTCACACACACACAAGATGGAAGACAAAGCAGAGAAACAGCTTACCATCCCAGTGCAAGCTGGATCAAGAAGGAGGGGAAAGTCTCAAGACGAGGAGGAAAAAGTGAGCCTCAACAACAAAACCTTGACCTACGAAATAGGGAAGCTGGACAAGCTCTGCGAGAAATGGTGGAGGTCCGAGGAATCATCCTATACGGTTTCAGGACTTAACCTGTATAAGGACCAACTGGAGCAATTAAGAACTGGAGTAGAGGCAGCCAATAAAACATTGCAGCTCAGCAATGATGACGAGAAAACTCGGGCAACGGGCCAGGAGCTATGCGACAATGCCATGGAAAATGGATTTCAAACCCTAATCCGGATTGGTGATGTACTAGAGCAACTCAAGGCTGCATCGGAATCCAGTATGATGACATCCCAAGCGCATCCCCTAGCGCAAAACCGGACAATGCCCAACTCACACAATACTTTAAAATTACCTGCATGTGATACAAATCCGTTTTATGGAGGCTACGAAGATTGGCCATCCTTTAGAGATTTGTTCACTGCAGTGTACATAGAGCATCCCATGCTCTCCAATGCCCAAAAATTGTACTATCTCAAGTCGAAAGCACGGGGAGAAGCAGCCCTGGTCATTAGACAATACTCCGTCAATGACAATAATTTCGACCTTGCTTGGGAAGCACTCAAATCCCGATATGAGAATCTTCGTCTTTTGGTAGACAACCAAATAGACACACTCTTAGATCTCGAAAAAATTAATAGTGAAAATTCGGAACAAATCCAAAAACTCACAATCACTATAACAAATTCCCTCTCTACTCTAGCCTCACACTCAATCTCGACAAGTGACTGGGATCCCTTCCTAGTCCGCTTATGTACGAAGCGATTGCCCAGAGAATCTCTAGCTCTTTGGGAACAGTTGATGAGCAATCGCAAAGACCTTCCACTCTGGTCCGAAATGAATGACTTTCTCACTAGTCGGTTCAAGGTGTTGGAAAAATTATCACATATTGCTCTAAAACCGAAATACTCTAATTTCGCTCAAAGAGGCCCTAGTCATAACTCAACTATGATTAGATCTCATCCCTCAAACTCTACTCAGAGGGCCCCAAGTCATAACTCGACTTTTATAAATAAAAATAAAACTCACAATTTCCACACTGAGCCAAAAAAGCCAGCCTCGTGTAAATTATGCAACTCAAGCCACTCGATGATGATGTGTGCTAAATTCAAGGAGCTCTCAGTCACAGATCGCAATAAATTTGATAGAGAAAACAGATATTGCAAAAATTGTTTGGCATATTCGCATACTGAGTCTGATTGTCAGAGCAAGTTTACTTGTGTATACTGCCAAAAACGGCATCACTCACTTCTCCACTACCAAGCGAAACCTCAAGTGCCAAACAATACACAACCCACTCGAAGCAGAGTCACGTCTCAAGTGACAGTTGACGCAGAAAGGCCTTGCACCTCAAAACAGGCCGCGTCAAATAACTCAACTATTCATCCTCAAAGCACCAACGATAAAGTGCTATCACACTTCTCAAGTACTCGAGAAAGAACTTTGCTACCCACAGCAAATATACCCTTACTCCACAAGGGTGAAATTACTCAAGTCCGTGCTCTAATAGATCAAGGATCCCAAAAAACTTTTGTAACTTCTCGTGTACAAAAGTTACTTGGTCTACCGACAACTAAGTCCCACTTCCAAATTCTCGGGATGGGCGGACGTATGGTACAAAACTCAAATAAAATATGCTCTTTGACAATTTGTTCACCAGATCTCAAAGTAAAAAATCGAAACTCATGCGATAATATTACCGCAACTCACTCAGTTCCTGCCCTCATTCAAAGTGACGTATATCGATCTCAAGGAATATGCGTCACTAACACTAGCAGATCCCAACTGCTTCTCACCCGCTAGAATAGACATGGTGATTGGTAGTGATATACTACCACAAATACTCGTACCTGGTCTAAAAAGCAATGTTGGCGGTAGCTTAATAGCACAAAACTCCATCTTTGGGTGGATATTAAGCGGGCCAGTGATGGAACAAATTTCGAACTTTAACACTCAAGTGTTCGAAATCCCAGCCGTTTCTCTAGGCGATTTACTAAAAAAATTCTGGGAACAAGAAGAAGTTCCAACAACACAAACTCAATCCGAAGATGATGCTTATTGCGAAGAGTTATACCAAAATACCACATACCGAAGAGACGATGGCCGTTATGTGGTAAAACTCCCATTTAAACGCGAATTCCCCAACTCGATCGCATTGGGACACTCCAGGCTCACAGCGCATCAGCAATATCTCAGCATCGAACGGAGCTTCGAGAAAAAACACGAACTCAAAAATACATACTCAAATGTTCTAGAGGAATATCTCACTCTGAATCACATGGAGGCCACAAATTCTCAAGAAATCATACGTGATGGTAAATATCACTCATTTTACCTCCCACATCACGCTGTGATAAAACCGGATAGCAAAACTACAAAAGTCCGAGTAGTGTTCAATGCATCCAAAATCTCTCACTCTGGTATATCACTCAATGACGTACTTCACACAGGTCCAACTCTCCAAAATGACCTAATGCTAGTCATCCTCAAATGGCGGCTATATAAGTACGTCTTCAATGGCGACATTGAAAAAATGTACCGTCAAATATTGGTTCACGAGGAAGATCAGGATTTTCAAAGAATCCTATTCCGACGATCTCCCGATAGTCCGATAAAAGACTTTAAACTAAAAACTGTCACCTTTGGTGTCAACTGCGCTCCATATTTGGCCATAAGAACTCTTCACGAGTTGGCCAAAGATTCTCAAAATACACATTCAAATATCTCAAATATACTGCGAAATGAGACTTATGTTGATGACATTCTCTCAGGTGGACATGATCTGGACTCAGCTAGTGAATCGATGACTCAAACCATCGAAGTCCTCCAATCCGCAGGATTTCCACTAAGGAAACTAACAGCAAATCACCAATCTCTGCTGGAAAATATACCCCAGTCTGATCTCCTAGATGCAGACTTTCTCCAATTCCAAGAGGCAAGCTCCACAAAAACCCTTGGAATAAAATGGAATGCACTCACAGATACATTCTCGTATTCTGTAGACCCGCTCCCAAACTCAAATACTGCTACGAAAAGACAGATATTATCAGCTGTCGCAAAACTTTTCGACCCGGCAGGATGGCTATCGCCCATAATGATAGCAGCGAAAACTCTCCTCCAACAACTCTGGTTGGAAGGAACAGGCTGGGATGAATCTGTCAAACCCACTTCTCTCCATAAGTGGAACATGTTTCGACAGAGCCTCACCACGATCACTGAGATCAAGATCCCCCGCTGGGTACAATTCAGCCCGAATAACTCCATACAAGTTCATGGATTTTCTGATGCTTCAGAAAAAGCATTCTGCGCTTGTGTGTACTTAAGAGTACAGCAGAGTGAAACGACAGCAACAGCTCATCTCCTAGTGGCGAAGAGTAAAGTTGCGCCCCTACAAACCGTTTCACTTCCAAGGCTAGAACTCTGCGGGGCATTACTTCTCTCAAAACTCGTGAAACAGGTCCGTTCTCAATTAAATTTGCCACCCCACGAGCTAAATTTATGGACCGACTCCGCCATCGTGTTAGCCTGGCTGGAAAAACCCCCAAGGACGTGGAAAACGTATGTTGCTAACAGGACGTCTCAGATCCTTCAAAATGTTAGCAACGCTACGTGGCGACATGTCGCCAGCGCCCATAATCCAGCCGACTTAGGCACGCGAGGAGCAAAACCCCTGGATCTTGTTCACTGTCCCCTATGGTGGACAGGACCAGAATGGCTTCCAAAACAACCAGAGTTTTGGCCAAGAAATACTAACTCAAATATTCACTCAGAACCTCCAGAACAAGGGCAAATAGAAGCATTCCACTCAGCTGAAAACACTGATATATTAGATCGCTTCTCATCATACTCTAAAGCTCTTAGAGTAGTAGCGTTCATGCTCAGGTTCATAACAAGAACCAAAAAACACCCAATTCCTCAAACACTCTTACTCACTCAAGAGGAAATAAACGAGGCAAAGTTGCGTCTCATAAGCAACGCCCAACACAAATATTACGGGCAAACAATCTCAAGTCTCAAAGAGAAAAATCCCATTAATAAAAGGGACCCATTACTCACTGTCAATCCATTCCTGGATAGATCAGGACTGCTACGCGTGAATGGACGTCTCACTTATGCTGCCCTTAGCTATAATGAGCGTCACCCAATAATCATTCCAACTAACTCAAGACTTTGCTCTCTACTGCTTGAGTTTATGCACTCCACCCTACTCCACGCCGAAAAGCAGCTGATGATCCGAATGGTTCAGCAGGAATATTACATTCCACGACTCAAATTAAAAATAAAAAGCTGCATTTTCAATTGTAAGGCCTGCACCATCTATAAGCAAAAGATGAGGTCACAAATGATGGCTGCGCTACCTCCAGAGCGCTCCACATACTCACTCCCATTTCAGACTACCGGTATCGACTTTGCTGGCCCGTTTCTGATAAAAACCTCAACACTTAGGCGAGCCCCCTATCTCAAGGCATACGTATGCGCCTTTGTCTGCTTCTCCACAAAGGCCATACATCTCGAAGTATGCTCAGACCTAACCACAGAAGCCTTTAAGGCAGCTTTCGCACGTTTCGTTGGACGCCGCGGCATACCCCACAAAATCATGTCGGACAACGGAAAAACGTTCATCGGAGCACAGCGAAGCCTCCAACGGGAACTCTCCACCTTTCTCCAGGAAGCCTCAGAAGACATCGCCGGAAAATACTCACTCCACGGACTCACATGGCAATTCATCCCCCCATATGCCCCTCACATGGGAGGACTCTGGGAAGCTGCAGTCAAAAGCTTCAAAACCCACCTCAAAAAAGTCGCTGGGAATCAAAAATTCTCATTCGAAGAATTCAATACGTTACTCATTCGTATTGAAGCAGTACTTAACTCGAGACCGCTATCCCCAATGTCTCAAGACCCAGACGACCTCCAAGCTCTCACTCCAGGGCATTTCCTACGTGGTGCCCCACTCCTCTCAATACCCGAGCCAAACGTTGAGAATAAAACTCTCATAAACAAATGGCAAAAATTAAAGGTACTTCACCACCAATTCAGTAGAAGGTGGAAGGCTGAATATCTCCAAGAGCTCCACAAACGCTACAAATGGAGAACTCAGCAGCCCAACATTAAAGAAGGTGACCTAGTCGTCGTCAAGGACGATCTCTTGCCCCCCAATGAATGGCGCCTAGGTCGCATCACATGCCTTCACCCCGCTCCAGACCAAAATGTTCGCGTAGTGGACATCCGCACTCAAAGCGGCATTGTTACTCGCAACATAACAAAACTCTGCATTCTGCCACCCTCGTAGTCACAAAGCAAATATGCAGATGTAATCCACACACACTCATATACACACGCATATACATACTCCTATGTACCCACTCATATTTACACACTCACATACACTCTCATATGTTCACTTATCCAATAACAATTCACACAAAACACTAATATTGTTTTTGTTTCTCGTTCAACACTCTTCTCGTTGCAGATCCCAGGACTTCGGGAAGTGCCGGCTGTGCTGCCGCAATCATTCCTTGCGGTATTGCCGAGCCTTTCAGGCGATGACGCCAGAGGAGCGACAAGAGTCTGTGCGCGCGCATCGGTATTGCGTCAATTGTTTGGCCACTTCCCACAGTACCGGTGCGTGCAATTCGCGGGACAGCTGCCATCGGTGCGGACTGGCCCATCATACGCTGCTGCACTGCAACAAAAGCAGTCGTCAACCAGCAGCACAGCTATCCAAGGCCCAGCACCGCAGCAACCACAAAAGGATCGACACGCCAAAACCATCGCGTGGCAAGAAAAGCCACGACCTACGCCGCGATGCGCGAAGCCAAATCAACGCATCAAATACGGCACGCACTGCGAACCCTCGGCGCAGCGCTCAAAAATCCAGCGTAATGCAGCAGCACAAGCTACAACGCCGCATGCGGGGCCTGCTGAACAAGGCCCGCAAGACCCTCGAGGAATTACAGGACCTAGTGGGGGTATCGTCCCCGCAGGCCCGCCGGCATGTCGATAACCTCATCGACCTATGAGGAAACTCAAACCACCAAATATGAATAATAATAAATAAATAAAAAAAAAAAAAAATGAAATTAAAAATTAATGTAAACCCTATACCTTACTCACCTCCTCATACTCACCTCATTCCTAATTCAATTCGCTCCATCCATATCCTTACCTTTTACTTGAAATCTTGAAATTCGAACTTCAAATTAAAAAAATTGTTTCACTGTAGCCCTTCAGACAGCCAGACATTAACATCGGATTCAGGCATCATGGTATTAATTGAAATCTTTTACTACTGTATAACGATTATTCTTTAATAATATTCTTTATTTGTTGGAAAATAATTAATACTAAAACTGCCAAAATCGGAGTGGACACCCACTAAATCAATATCAGCTCTGCGTAACTGCTCGGAGTTTCTGATGTTGTTTTAGTAAAAATACTAATTTTTGTCATAAATATAATACTTATATACATTACAGTACATATATGTACATATGTATATAAAAAAATAAAAGGAAAACCAAATAATAGTGTGTAAGCTAGTTGTAAAAATTAGAAATATTCATCAAAAATTTTTACAAAAAAATGTAAATGAACCACATGTAAAGAGTTAAGCCACCATATTCTTTATTTTTTTTTTTCATTTTAGTTGAATAGTCACCGATTAAATTTTTACTCAGTGAAAAATGGAAATGTATAAATATGCATATGAATTAAACATTCACAAAAAAACATTGCTAATCGTTATTGAATTCGGTTTTGTACCTATGAGTACACATCGTCAAAAACCCCAGAGTAAAGAAATACTCTTCAAATTAATTTCTCCTGCAGATATGTCAAACTTGATTCTATGTGTTTGTCACATATATTCACAGATAATCATACATGTAAAACCTGCACATGCGCTTAACGTACATTTGTCTAAAATCTAATTCCATTTGATTGCTGAATTCTAACACATTACGCAGGTAGCTTATGGCCAACAATGTGAGTGTGTCAAAGAAAAGCTGGGCGAAGTGCAGAATTAAGTATAAACTGGCGGCACACATACATTGCTTGTTTTCAGGTTCTTTTAATAAACACATCAAATAAACCTGCGGTATTTGCGGTAATCAATAAATCATTTTTAGCTTGGAGGCCATTCTAACAAAGCATCTGCCTAAATGTGCTTTGCATATTGAAATAAAGATATGTCATTTGAACTAAAATAAGAACATACTGATACATACATGTATGTAATATATTTTCTTTAAGTAAACCCAATTTCATTCGAGTGAAATAAACTTCACTTAAACTGTATTTATAAGAAAACATATTTGTATATGTGTATTTTATTATATGATCAGTAAACAACTTAGCAGTCCGTCTTTACTTACGTTCATTTATAGAGAAGTTAACAAAAAAAATGCCAATAATTCTTAAAATAAGAAATAAAGAAAATCATAGAGTACAATGTATAGCAATAATGTATTTTTTGACATAACATACGAGAGGAAACGATAAAGGAAAATTGTTCTGAAATTTAAGAAATTTAAACGATTAAAAATTGACACTTCTAAAATTTAAAATCGACTTCAAAATTCAAATGCCACTGCAAAAATGTTCAAACGAATAATTGAAAGAGAAACGATTAAAAAATGACGTCACCTACTTTTGTTCAAATTCTATTACAAATACACGGTTGACGTGCTGGGTGATCTTTGATAACACTGTGGAACATTTTTGGGATTATTGTCTGGGGGGTGAGAAATTCCAAGTCAGGGTGATGGTACTAGGTCAGTATAGTAAAACCCTCAAAGGGTTTGGCGTTCGTATGTGTCAGTTTTTTTTATGACCTTTTAAATTTTTTCCTTATCTTGATGTTTTTTCGCTTAGTTGTTACATTTTGGCAAAAACGTAGTTTAACATAACTCGAGAACCACTTGTCCGATTTTGATGAAACAAATTTATAAAAATTAAGAATTACAATTTCTATTTGTTTTTATTTGTTTTTATTCAAAAAAGAGTCATTTATCGCCTTTTTTTTATAAATTTTCCCCAATAACTCCAGACTTCTGGCCATAAACTACTAAAAAAATAAAGTAAACATTTTTATAATTTTTATAATTTTTTATTTTTATTTTATTTATTTATTTTTATTTATTTTAATAAATATTGCCTAGACTTTTTCGATGGTGGTTGTTCGGGACTAGTGGCATCGCATTCATCGCTATCATCAGTTTCTGAACCACACATAATGTCAATGTGTGACTCCACTGTTGGCCCTTCTGCATCTCCTGATTCTTTATCATCAAGATCATCCCTGTCTTACCACACAAGCTTACTCCACCAGCAAATTTACGCAATTATTGCACTCGGCGAATTTTTGCCTCTATATCTGTAAGTTTTTGTTTTATTAAAACGAGTTTGAAAAAATAAAAAATCAGTATTACCTCATTTCAAATGGCATAGCAACTTGATGATAGCGTTCACCTTGTTCATCAGATTCGGTAGCCAATTGTTTGCTGAAGTAGTCCAGATGATGATGTAATAATGGATTTTCAAGGACATGTGGACACCAATTTCCGAGAATGCTCTTAACATCCTTGCGACAGAAACATCGTAGTTGTTAGAACGATGCTTTCCCAACAAGCCTTCTATTACTTCTTTGATTGCCTGCCATGCATTCAATTCAGCGTCAATCAAAATATTGTTGAATGCGTCACTTTTAATCAGCTTTCGTATATCTGGACCATTTAGTACGCCTGTTTGGAAAAAATTAATTTGTTAAGATGGAAAACCATGGGAAATGAATGTGATATTATAACTTTCCTTCTTTAATTTTACTTTCGCTGAGTCTCGGGTAAATTAGTTTCAAAAACAAGAAAACTTCATCTCTTTTGGCGACAGTTTTGATAAAATTCTTAACAATTCCAAGTTTAATATGCAGTGGAGGCAGCAATATCTTCTCCTTCGGCACTAGAGGCTCACGAATAATATTGGCCGTTTGTAACCTGCTGTGCTCTCTGAGTTTCCATCCGTGGCATGCATATTGGTCACCGGAAAATCGTGTGTCCCAATCGCACAAAAAGCACATATATTTTATATAGCCGCTTTGAAGACCGCAAAGCATTACTACAACTTTTAAATCGCAGCATATGCGCCACATATGTTTGGCGTAGTTAACCATTTTTAAAATATTTTCCAGTGCATCATATGTTTCTTTCGTTTCTGTACTATAGGCGATTGGAACTGAAGGTTTTTTATTGGTCTTATGCAGTAAAACCGCCTTCAAGCTGAGTTTTGAACTGTCAATAAATAATCTCCAGCCATCTGCTTCATATTTTATTTCCATTGCGTTCATCAATTTTCCTACATCCGGGCAATATGCAGAAGTTTTTTCATCATTCACAAGGAATAAACTTTGGAGTGTTGCCTGACGACTTCGATAAGCTGTGACTTTCACACCGGGTGCCAACAAATTGTTTGATTTCAAAATGGAAGCCAGCTCTTCCGATTTATGCTGTGTTAATTCCAACTTGGCAACAATTGAATCAAGCTTATTTTGATTTATTAAAATTGGCTCATTGGATACTGATGGCTCATATGGGGGATCATCACGTGCATGATATGTCGGAGCAGTCGTAAAAGAGAAATTATCTGGGCTAGAAGCTTTTGGCACAGGAATGTGGTCCGAATGAGGCAATGGTGTTGCGGCACTTGCAACACCAACCTAATTATACGATTTTCTTATCCTTTTTGCGGCTCCTTTATTCGCACATGCATAGCAATTCAATGGATTGTGACCTTCGCCAGGATTAGTCCAAGTCATTGGGATACCGAATGGCATACCTTCACGTCTTCTATTTTTCCAATCCATTAGACGGTTGTAGCAGCTTTTACACACTATATTTAGTACCCAATTTTCGTTCACTATAACATTTTGGTTGAAGTACATCTCGTATGTTTGAACAAAATCAGTACTGAAATTTCCCCTTTTCTTTATTTTGTTGAGACATATTGACCACAGCAGTAGCAAAAGCTATTTATATCTGGCTTGCACAGTTCCATATTTTGTTCTCTGTTCACTTTTAAAAAATTTGAGAAAAATTACTTTTACTGTTCGCGTTCGTCGGCACTTGTTGAATGACAAAAATCACAGAACCAGTGTGAAAAAGAGAATAAGTATAATGACAATGTATGTTTTATGTGAACATTACAGAACCAGTGTTGCTGGATTTTTTATGAATTAAAAAAAAAAATATTTAAATTTTTAGGAAAAAAATACTTTTTTCCCTTCATACATTCATTTTTAACTTCGAAAGTGTTGCACATATAGGAAAACGGTATAGAAACAGATTAGAGAAACTGTAATTCTTAATTTTTCTAAATTTGTTTCATCAAAATCGGACAAGTGGTTCTCGAGTTATGTTAAACTACGTTTTTGCCAAAATGTTACAACTAAGCGAAAAAACATCAAGATAAGGAAAAAATTTAAAAGGTCATAAAAAAAACTGACACATACGAACGCCAAACCCTTTGAGGGTTTTACTATACTGACCTAGTACCATCACCCTGACTTGGAATTTCTCACCCCCAGATTAGCTGTTGTACTGTGTAATTGGTTCATGCCTGCATATGTATGTATATTGTACATATATAGTAGTATTTAAGTTCTAACCAAAGGTGATAAAATTTATTCAATATGTGATTGGATAAGGGGAGGTCAGGTCAGGTGAGATGAGGTAAGAAAATGTGTGCTGTTTTTAAGTATTACGCGTGGTGGATAAACGTATGATGGGTTGAGCTTGAGGGGTAAATCATTTGTGATTTAAGAGATGGTTAGTTAAAATGTGGTGAATTATGGTCTGGTTAGAAGAAAAAAAAGTTTTTCTAATAGCGGTCACCCCTCGGCAGGCAATGGCAAACCTCCGAGGGTATTTCTGGCATGAAAAAGCTTCTCATACAATACAACTGCCGGAGTCGGCACAAAATTGTAGGTCCTTCCATTTGTGGTAAAATATAAAAACGCACACCACAAATTGTAAGAAAAGCTTGGCCAAACACTGAGCTATAAAGTGTAAGCGCCAAAATTATATATCTATAGAAGAAAATTACTAGCCGTTTCCAACCAATCCCTTGTTCACCACTCCTGTCGCTAACATATTCCCTTCATTTTCATTACGTTCACCATCTGGATATGGTTACTACCCCGCTAAAGGAGTTTCACTTTAAAAAACTCGTAGAAATTATTGGAGTGTTCGATATAATGAATTATGTCAATACTATCATCACGTCGACGCAACACTCGTTTTACGTTAGGTGCCTTAGGTGTAATATTCAAGATCATTTAATGTGTTGATTTGTCTTTGGTGGCTGCAAGCGATTAATACCGATTTCTCCAAAGCTTTTGATGGGGTCTCCACTTAATTCTAATAAAGAAATTGGCCAGCATTAGTTTCCACTCAGTTTTTTTTAAATGGATCGCATCTTACTTGCATAATCCTCGTTGAATGGTTTTTGTGGATAACGTAAGGCCTATTCTTTTCGTAGCTTGCTCTGGGGTTCCGCAAGGTTGTACCACAGTTGGGACCACAGCTTTTTTTTTTTTTTTATATTAGACATTTGTTCTTGTTTCTATTCAGCAAAATGCCTGCTATATGCGGATGATCTTAAAATCTTTTCTTTGATCCAAAGCCGTCATGATTCTGAATAGATGCAATTCTACTTGGACAATGCTGGAAACAGGTGCGTCAACAATCGTCTCTCCTTGAACATAAACAAGTATTTCCAAATTACCTTTGTACCTCTTATCATATATCCAACTCGTCCTTGACACGAGTAAGTGAAATTAAAGACTTGGGAATAATATTTGACTCGAAGTTGTCATATAAATTTCATTATTCGCATTTATTTATTTTTAAAGGCATACGACGGTGAATATATTTGCATTGAGAAATGAAAAAAAAATAAATGTTGTTATTTTCCACCTTACTTGCTGTTTGAGCGTGTAGTCTGATACTAGGCTAAGCACGTTACCGGTAGATGTTGCTGTTGACCACTGGCTGAGAGAACTCGTTACTTTTATTCCTTTGGCACGAGTCCTGTTAGCTGATACCGTTGTCAGACTCCACCTTCTGTGGAGGCGGAAATTGTTAGAAAAAACTATTCTTTTTCGTATGATCTCCAGTGTACAGCGACATCAGCGGTGAGTTTTAATTAATGGGTTATATATTTCTATACTCTTATATAAATTGAACTGTTTTTATTTGACAAAACCTCGTGAGTGGAAATATTGTGGGAGATAAGAAGGAAATTTAGTGTTCCAAGGATCGGCTCACTCCGTGATCCCCGCTGTCGAAATTCTAGAGGAATTTTTGGCCTCATTATTCCCCCGCTCGAACACTCGCTTTTCGGAAACTTAAAACTTCTTCCTCATATCCTTGAGTTCCAAAACACATTTCAGACTCGTTACTACTTTTCGATAAGTTTTCGTCGAGCTGTATTAACAAATATATTGATACAAATATATGTATACGATTACATACTATATACTTATTCACAAAACTACAATTAATTATTCTACCAATTAAAAGCAATCGCAGTTGCCAACACTTGCCTCACCCATTATTGCTAAAAGTCACGCTAATAATGGCGAACTCTCAAAATTCTGTGCCGCTGCCAGATGCTATTTACATACAACTACTGTTGGCTACTAATGACCACGGCATGAATGATAGCATTAATAAATGCAGATACCCACTAACTGAAGTGGTGAAGTCATAAAAGCGGTACTAACTAACAGTGGCCAGCAAAAGCCAGCAGCAGTTGTCCAAACACACATGTGCGTGTACGTGCGCCTAAAAAGATACTTCAAAACGTAAACAACTACATAAACTCGTTGGCTATACTCGTATAACATTCATGATACCAAAGAACATAAATGTATAAGAAGAACACGTTACTTTAAGCAACGAGTGAATCTCCAGGGGCATGCTTTCTCTTTTGCTCAAATGAATTTTTTGATTGGCTAGAGTAAGAAAGCATGCCCCTGGAGATTCACTCGTTGCTAATAATAACGTGTTGTCCATTCTTATACATTTATGTTCTTTGATGATACTTGTTACATACTATGTTCATATACAAGGACGAGCGAGTAAATGGCGATGCGCCTTTTGCATTGGTCAATTTTACTGCATACAACTCAGTTGTTGGCATTTTATGACTATGGAAGCCAAACTAAGGACCACTCTGACCAGCAGTTTAATTCAGAAGAAATGTTCCAAGCTTCCCAAAATTCAACAATAATTGTTTGATGTTTAATCTGCGTTTGTATTTCCGTTGTAATTATCTCACACCATGACTTAGAGCTGGGAAAGATTTTTGCAATAGCCAAATTACAGACACACATGCATATACATATTCTACATTTTACGTACTTATACATGTGCATACTCGTACAAAACTGCTCGAAGACTGTGGCATCTGATTTGCATGCGTGATTGCATTTTCAGCATTACACTGAAATTTCTAAAAAGCTCTAATTTGCAAATACTGTGCCCACACCGAAAATATGGTATTTGTGCGTATTTGTGCAAAAAAAAATGTGCGTGCATGTTGATCTAAAGAGTTCGCTTAAAATATGTATGTATGTATGTGTCAGTATCATAAACTTTTTAAAAGCAGAAATGCAACATTAATTGAAAATTAAAGAAATAAAATATTTTATGCGGCGCTAAGCATATTATTTGCGTAACGACGATTTGTGACGGCAAAGCTCTTTGAATGCGTTATCCAAGAGAAATTGTTTTTTTCTCTTAAGAATATAGTGTGCTCGGAGCAACATGGCTTTTTTAGAAGCCGATCAACTGTGTCAAATTTAACTGCCTTCTCTGATAATTGTATAGCTGCCTTTAAAGCGGGTAATCAGGTTGATACCGTTTATACCGATTTCTCCAAAGCTTTTGATGGGGTATCCACGTAATTCTAATAAAGAAATTGGCCAGCATTGGTTTCCACTCAGTTTTTTTTAAATGATCGCATCTTACTTGCATAATCCTCGTTGAATGGTTTTTGTGGATAATATAAGGTCTATTCTTTTCGTAGCTTGCTCTGGGGTTCCGCAGGTAGCATTATGGGACCACTGTTTTTTTTTATTTATCAAAGACATTTGTTCAGCAAAATGTCTGCTATATGCGGATGATCTTAAAATCTTTCCTTTGATCCAAAGCCGTCATGATTCTGAATAGATGCAATTCTACTTGGACAATGCTGGAAACAGGTGCGTCAACAATCGTCTCTCCCTGAACATAAACAAGTGTTTCCAAATTACCTTTGTACCTCTTATCATATATCCAACTCGCCCTTGATACGAGTTAGTGAAATTAAAGACTTGGGATAATTTTTGACTCGAAGTTGACTTTTGTTAGTCATAAAAATTTCATAATTACTAAGTCTTACGCTATGCTTGCTTTTGTTAGACGTCATAGTATGGATTTTAGCTACCCGTATACGCTGAAACTTTTGTATACGTCTTTTGTACGGTCCAAATTTGAGTTCACATCATTCATTTGGTCACCCTATTATAAAGGGAGTCTTTTTTAGACAATTAGTTTTCAATGAGGCAATACTTTTTTCGGAGTTGGTTTTTAGCAGCTGGTACTTGATTTATTCTCAATTTGAATTGCTATTTCATAATGAACAGACCTACTCTGGAACAAGCACGTCGCACGTTCGGTGAATGGGTCCAAAACGAGATGGCCACCGATACCGCTTTTCACAATAAAATTTTGTTCACCGCTGTAGTTCACATTTAGAGTGATGATAATCCACAAGCCTTTCTTGAGACGCCGTTACATCCTCAAAAAGTCACTGTTTGGTGTGCTACATGCCATACACCCAATGAAATAATCAATTTATTTTGTGAGCGCATTATTTCGCGCCGTGGGCCTGTAGCGTGGCCTTCAAGATCGTGCGACTTAACACCGCTGGACTATTTTTTGTGGGGTTATGTGAAGTCGCTTATCTACGCAGATAAGCCCGAGACGATTAACGCCTTGGAAGAGAATGTTCGGCGCGTTATTATTGACATACCGACACAATTCCGGCAAAAAGTGGTCGAAAATTGGGCCGCTCGGCTGGAATTTACTCGAGCCAGCCGGCGCGACTTGCCCGAAATCATTTTTAAAACATAAAACATATCTTTATAATAAAGCTAAAATAATATTATCTTTGTCTTTCATTTTCCATTTGCTCCATGATGCTGTGGACTGTACACCGCTCTTTGAAAGAATCTACTTTAAAATTCCGGCCAGAAGATCGGAAATTTTCAATGTTGGGGTCTTTAAATCTCTTTATGCTCGAAATGATCCTATTTCTAGAGCTCTGTTTGAGTCCAATATAGTCTCTCAACTTATCGAGATACATTTTTCATATTCGAAAGATCGCTTTTCGAATTCACTGAATATTTTTTATAAATAGTTCATTTATAATTATTTTCATAACTGCTTATTATACTTAATTTAGTAATTGGTTTAAATAAATTGTAGTAGTTGGTTTAAATAAATAATAATAATAATAATAATTTTGGCGCGTACACTATATAGCTCAGTGTTTGGCGAATGGAGGGACCTACAGTTTTGTGCCGACTCCGAACGGCAGATGTATTTAATGAGAAGCTTTTTTATGGCAGAAATACCTTCGGAGGTTTGCAAGTGCCTGCCGAGGGGTGACCGCTATTAGAAAAAACTTTTTCTATTATAAAGATTTTGCTTTTCCTGACTGAGATTTGAACCTCGAACTCACCGGCATATCAAGTTATAGCACGCACCGCTACCAACTCGAACACAGCGGCCACCAATAAATAAACCAATATATTTGCTTATTAACGATGATATTCATACGGCATTCTTAGCGTTATACAACAAGTTATTTATCTCATAATAATATTTGATTGAAAAGAGGAAAATAAATGTATGTATAATAGCTAATTTCTAGATTGTTAAGGCATAAATGTATTATTTACAATAAAGTAGTTGCATGTAAAAGCAAGAAGAAGCTTTACATCCGTACAGCAAGTATGCGTTAGACTTCTTTTGAACCCCTACAAAAAATGATGGAATTTCTCTCACAAACTCTCACTATGCCTTCATATAGCGTTAGTTAACAGATAGAGTTATTATTGTGAAAGTACATTTATATATAAAAAATACACATACATACTTAAAATATATAAAACACCTATAAAATAATTATTATTTCTAACGCAAAAAAAAAATTAATTTTCATTCAATTTCAATGTCCAATTTCTCTTTGGGTTGTGAATGTAATAAAAAAAAGTTTTAGAGACCTTTTGAAGCACATTAAATTTTCTTCACTAGTTTAATTACAAGCAAAACTGGCTATCATATTATTTTATTTATTTTCACTAACGAGGTCAAAAAATTTGCATGATAAGCATTTCCAGAATCTAGTTTATGAGTTTCAATTAATTTTAGACATTAAGATTTCATTGTCATTGAAAAAGGATTTTTTTATTTGGAACGAACTCGTTATAAAAATTGTTAAATGTTTTTTCGAAAACTAATTTAATTGAAGTGATATAAATTGTAGACTGGCATGCAGATAAATGTTACCAAAGCAATTTTGACCAGTGTTTTATAATTAAATTTGTATTATTTCCAGGAATTTCATTATCTTACAAAGATTATATATGAAAACCTCTGAAACTTGTTTTATTATATAAAAAAATATAAGTTTCGAGTGATAAAAAAGTGGTGTTCACTTTTTACGATTTTTTTTTTTAGAGGATAAACTGTATTTTGATTGAAATATAATAAAAAATAAAATTAAACCAAAACGCACCTATAATTTTTTTGGATTTTTGATTGAATTCATTTTGCAACCTATCAAATCACAACATTAAATTTTAAAAACCCACTTATAGCCTCATTTTATTTGCTTCTGAAAATAATGCTCAGACCAAAATGAGAATATATTATATTGTTTATCTACAAAATGTTATAAAAGGAAATATTGCCTTTTTTTGGAATTTCATATTTAGTTATAAAACAAATCATATTTGCCAATTGTTTTAAAAATGCTCTGGCTGCACTTTTACATATACAATGGTTGAAGCTTAATTTTTCTTTCCACTAATTTAGGACAGCTTATTCAATTTGAGATGAAATGCGATTGGATTTGAGTCACTTTAGTATTCTACATGCGAGGTGACTCCATCTTGTTTCTTAACTCAGTTAGTATTTAGTAAGTGTGCAATGAAACTTTGTTGAGCTTTGCTTCCTTATTATATTTACCGAGCTTATGTACGAATATATTTATACATATTGAAACGTTTTCCGAAATTAATTCCTTACGAAATCTTTCCAAAGAAAAAATTTTTATTTCGAAAACAAATAAAAAACTTACACTTTCGTTGTGCATTTAATTTTATTATATTAACTAGTAGCCCGCAACCTATCCGATATCTTAGAAATTTGTTTTAAATTACTGTCAAATATAATTGACTATTCCCGTTAGATATTTGGATTCACTCGCCTAATTGGGATGATTTAATCAATTCTATCTATTCGGATTACATTATTGAGTTAGAAAATAATTGACTAATTTTGATTACGTTGAACAAAAGCAAATCTTTTACAGTTTAACTTGAAATAAGAAGTATTCTTTAATAGCTATATTGAAAGCTTTTTTGCTAGTTTAAATATATATCGGCACACTTTCCCGCTCTTTCACAAGTTAACTCAAACCAAGCGAGCTTCAAAGCAGACAGACGTGTATGCAAATTCGTTATCGCCTCACCCACGCTTCGTACGAAACCAAACCGGTTTAGCTAAGTGACAAACAATTCGCATCAAAAAGCAAAAAACAAATCAACAAAAAAAAAAAAAATACAATTACAACAAGTGTATACAAAGGCGTTAGTAACGCAAATAAAAGCATACTAACTTAGAATATAGAAAACAAACAAAAAACAGCAACAAAATGAATGAACCACCCGACAGACAAATAACTACACATGTGAATCAATTGTGTTTTTCATTAGACCAAACAAAGAAACTTAAGAATTCAAATGATGGCCCTAAATATTTAATTATGTCTAGAACAGACCCAAAAGAATCAATGGAAAAAGTATCACCATTTCTTATCCAAAAAGTGATTGATGGCATATGCGGTGGACCTGTGGACGAGTTCAAAAGACTTCGAAACGGCACGGCACTTATAAAAACAAAAAACTTATCGCAAGCAACAAAATTAGTGAAGTTAGTCAACCTTGACGGGAAAACAAAAATAGACATTACCGAACATAACACTCTCAATTCATCAAAAGGAGTAATTTATTGCAATTACCTCCGCGACATATCAGAAAGTGAAATTACCGCAGAACTTACTTCCCAAAACGTGTCTGAATGTAAAAAAATCTTAAAAAAGGAAAATGCCTCTTTAGTAGAGACCGGTCTCATAATCCTCACTTTTGCCACCCCAAATCTTCCCACGGAAATCAACATCGGATACGAGAAGGTCCCTATACGACCTTATATCCCCCTCCCTTACAGATGCAAAAATTGCGGACGCCTTGGCCACCCAACGAAGTTTTGCAAATCAAACACCCTTTGTCTAAACTGCTCCAACCCAATCCACATTGAAGCCGATTCAGATGAAACGTGCACCAACATCAACCGCTGCATTAATTGTAAAGAAGACAATAGATCTAATCACTACCACAACAATTTCGACCGCAACTGCCCGACATTCCTCAAACACAAGGAACTACAAGCCATTAAAGTCACAGAAAAAACCGACATGAAAACGGCTATTAAACTCTATAATGAACGCCACCAGCTCCCGCAAAGCACATACTCCAGTGTTTCCAGCACGCCTGCTTCTGCCCAAAACAAAACCAAAAATGATAGCAGAAAAAAAACCTCATATGAGGATATTGATCATTCCGTACCTTCCACTTCAACACAAAGTGGAAATCAGATTAATAAGCCAACACAAGCCTCCGTAAGACCAGTAAGCCTTTCAACTCAGATGCTTTCAGAAACGAAACTAAAAATCACCCAAAAGAGCAACAATTCCAGCCTTAAATCATCGCTTAAAGCCAAAAATAGTAAACATCAAAAGAACAACACCAAAGTAAGACCTAATGCGGAAGTCGACAGCATGAGCGACGACGAAGCTATGAACACAACTTAGACTAAACTTTATATACACATATAAGTAGATAATTATACAATTTTATAAATTTTTATTAATTAAATAAGTTTGACAAATGCCCTTAAAAATAGTACAGTGGAACATTAATGGTTACGTCAACAACTATGAGCAACTACAATTACTTATTAAACTTCGCAAACCTAAAATAATTACCTTACAAGACACTCACTTACACTCTCAACTGAACATACCGATCCCAATCAATTACCATATGTACTCCACCAACTCTTCTCCCAACTCATACGGTGGAGTAGCAATTTTAATACACAAAACTATCCAACACGAAAACATAGACGTAAACCAGGACTTTGACACAGTTTGTACGTTAATACACCACAAAATTAAATTCGTTGTAGCCTCTTCATATATACCACCATCTAAGAGATTTAATATAAATAGCCTCCACAACGTCTTCAGCAACTTTTCCAACGCCTGCGTCATAACAGGTGACTTCAATGGCTGGCATCACAAATGGGGGTCACCGAAAAACAACAAAAGAGGCAATATGATAGCAAAATTCATCGACCAATCCAATATCACCCTTCTAAATAACGGCACGCCTACTCACTTTAGCACACACAACTCACTATCTCACGTAGATCTAACTCTATGTTCACCGTCCATAGCTCTTGAAGCAGACTGGAAAGTCGAGGAAGATTTGTTCGGAAGCGACCATTTCCCCATAGTAACCACTCTCTTCCCTGCCAGAAATAACCATTCCAACCCAAAACATTTGCCCCTTTTCAGAACACAAAAAGCAGACTGGTACAAATTCCAAATACTAAATAATAAATTCGAAGCTGAACATAAAGTAAGTGGGAACATCAATAAAGAAGCGGCCAACATTAACAAAATTATTTTACAAAGTGCAACATACTCTATACCACAATCATTCTTACACAAACAAAACCACAACGTTCCTTGGTGGAACAAATCACTGCAGGTCCTAAGAGAAAAAAAAGTAAATCTGTGGCACATATTAAAGCGCGAAATCTCCCCAGAAAATGTTCTCAGTTACAAGAAGGCCAATGCAACATTTAAGCGAGAAGTGAAAAAGTCTAAAAGAGAATCCATTCAAGCGTTTACAGCTAAAATAAACCCATCTACACCAACCAATAAAATATGGTCGAACATTCGACGGTTTTGTGGCCTAAATAAAACAACGTACATTGAGGGTATAACTTCCCCCACCTTGCCTCTGGAATATATAAACGACCCGATACAAATTGCAAACACTTTCTGCTCTCATTGGTCATCTGAATCCGCTGACATAAACTTTCCCACACCTTTTCAGGAAAAAAAACGCACCAGTAACCCGATAATATTAAACTACACACCTAAAGATAAACCTCTGCTACTGGAAAAAGATATCACCTCTTTAGAACTAGCCATAGCAATGAACAAACTCCAAGGCAAGACTCCAAGCACAGACCGAATAACATACCCTATGATAAAATACCTGTCTACAAATATGAAGCAAAGACTACTTAACTTATACAACAACATTTTTAACAACATCATACCACAATCATACAAGATCAGTACCATAATACCAATCCTTAAACCAAATGTGAACAAAACTTTGATTTGTTCCTATCGTCCCATATCCCTTAACCCATGCTGCGCCAAAACTTTGGATAAGATAATAGCGAATCGGCTATGGTGGCTTATCACATCTGATAAACTAACCAATAGCCAGCAAATGGGCTTCAAAAAGGGTAAATCCGTATCAGATCTTCTAGTATACCTAGATGCTCTGATCACTGAATCCCTATCTTCAAAAAATCACCTTTCTATTATTTCCTTGGACTTTTCAAAAGCTTTTGATCGCGTAGGCACCCATACAATCATTGAGCAAATGAAACAATGGCAGCTCGGCCCTAAGATGATAAATTATGTCGTCAACTTTATGTCAAACAGGCAAATAAAGGTAAAAGTCGCACACACATGCTCCACTCCACAACCATTATCCAACGGCATACCGCAGGGATCACCTCTCTCCGTCGTTCTCTTTTTGATAGCGTTTAACAAACTGTCAAATATACTTGCGCTTCATAAGGAAATCAAATTCTGTGCCTATGCTGATGACTTCACCATCATAAGACAACTCGACAAAAGGAAAAACATAGACATCGATTTAAGTCACATATTCAACGAAATCCAAACTTGGTGCGAATATTCGGGTGCTCGACTGTCTCTCGAAAAATGCAAGCAAATACACATATGTCGCAAAAGATCATGCTTTTGTACAATCACATCAAATAGCATTCGATTAGAGGAAGTAAAACAACTCAGGATACTAGGAATAATATTCAACAACAGATACAGATGGAACGATCACATTCAATACATTCTTCCTTCACTATCGAACCGGGTGAATATAATAAAATGTCTCTCTAGCAACAAATTCAACTGCAACGTTGACACGATCATTTCAGTTTGTAGAAGTGTAATAGTATCAAAAATAGAATATGGCTTATTTCTCTACGGATATGCTCCTAAGGCAATCTTAGGCAAAATCAAAACTATAATCAATACAGCATTTCGAACGACACCTGTAAACAACATCATTTACGAAGCTAACACAATGAGTCTTGAGAATCTGAGAGATCTCTGCACTTCAAAACTATCCAAAAACCTAATCTACAGCTCCGACACCCCTTACATAGGTTTTATTAGTAGTCCAAACAAACCAAGCCGCATCAAATCAGTAATCCATAGAATAATGTTAATATGTGATGAAGTCAACGTCC
This sequence comes from Philophylla caesio, assembly GCA_963971545.1. Taxonomy (NCBI): domain Eukaryota; kingdom Metazoa; phylum Arthropoda; class Insecta; order Diptera; family Tephritidae; genus Philophylla; species Philophylla caesio. The sequence continues at coordinate 65,847,252 of OZ020607.1, forward strand.
CCTACTGTCCAGTCCCACTCCCGAACAACAAAATACCTCCATGGCTCTTTACAAACACTATCCTAGAAACTTCTCTAAGCATTTTCAACAAATCCAACACTCCACCTGCAGTATACCGACAAAAATTTTTCGAACTCAAAGAAAAACTACAAAATCGCATGTTCTTATACACTGATGGGTCTAAGAACAAAGAAAGAACGAGCTTTAGCGTTACAACAGATTCAAACATCATTCGAATGGTTACCCTTCCATCTTACAGCTCAGTCTACTCTTCTGAAATCATAGCCATTCTAGAAGCAATAAAAATCGCACAAAAAGAAACCGGATTATTTGCCATATGCAGCGATTCGCTTTCTTCTATCAAAGCGATTGGTAATGTCAATAATGACAAATTATACCCCTGCCTCATACGAAACACACTTTTGTCAATATACCCGAAAGTAATCATCATATGGATACCTGGTCACGTAAATATCGTCGGAAATAATCTTGCTGATGAATCCGCCAAATTTGCTACCAACGCACCTTTACACACAGGGCCCAACCTTAACACCAACGACATGAAACGCTTTCTGCAAAACCACTTCTCCAAAAAACAAGACCAGCACTGGCAGTTAACTTCTTCCTGGTACCGCCGTGTCAACAACAAGAAACTCAACGCCAGAAACTACTTGAAATTGTGCTCCGACAGCCAGTTAACAAAACTTGACATATCAAAATTTCTCCGTATAAGGCTTGGGCACACCAAATTAACACACACATTCCTTTTTGACCGTTCTGATCTTAATCTCTGTTACTTCTGTAACCTTTCCTCGCAACTTACTATCGAGCACATTCTTTTGGACTGCACCCACTTTAACCACCAACGCAATATAACGCTAAAAAACTCAAACACATTGGAAATTTTAGAAAATCCCAACACAGTTGGCATAAAACAGATAATGCAATTCCTGAAAATGTCTAAAATCTACTTCCTAATATAAAAAAATTATATATCCAGCATATGTATGTATGTATAAACACTATTTAAAATCAAATGTATACTTGTAGACGTACCATTTTATTTCCACCAACTATTTCAGCTGAAGGCCATCGTTGCTATAGCTGTGTCGTAAATGTAGCTTCTAATTTCATATTATAAGTTACTTGTAATAAATAAATAAATAAATAACTACATACTTAATTAAGGTTTTTATTCTTTAAGATATAAACTACGACCGTAGCGTCCCTACGGAATTATTTTCTTACAAATATCAATTATGGCACCATCCGGCTTTTGAGATCAGAATTATGAAAAATTAACGTTTATCGTTAGCTAATCTAAACTTGCAATTTATTCTAATAAAGTTATTGTAATAAAAAATGCTCATTCAAAAACAATACACAAACTCATGGAAAACATTTGAAATTGTTGGTGTAAATAAGTTAGTCGTTTCTTTTTTATTTTTTTCAGAGTTCAAATTTTCCGTTTACATCGTTTTGGTTAGATAATCAACTGTACCTAAATTGCAAAAATCAATTAAAATTGATTGTAGGAATAATAAGTTGTAAAAATTTGTGAATTTCATACACTTCTATTATTGTAACCGCCGATGTGTGTATAACAAACTTTGCATAAGTTATCTTTGAGTAGATAATGAAATACGAGCATTCGGTTTGTTTGCTACTCATAGCTACTGAGTTCTGTGATAAATTGTTATGAAAGTTTGGTCATAAAACGAACATGAAACCTTGCTGCCAAATGTCAAGTATCATAATCAGCGCAGATATAGTTTTACTGCGATCGAGTTGCATATGAATATGTGAAAATCGTTGCTTATCTAAACACACATACATAACAGTGCATGAGTAAACATAAGAATATGCTATAAATACATATGTACATACATACAAAATATGCCAATGCACACAAGTAATAAGCCGATTATGAATATCCTTAGCATGTGCATTAGATGCATTTATGTACGTAAACATTGAACCTAAATAATCATAAAAGATCAATGCGTTCGTTTTTTATATCTTATGAAGATATGAAGATATACGTATAATGTAAACATATTCAGACACGTAAGTTGTAGTGCACGTAAAATACATTGGTCTCTGATATCATGTGAGTGTACTTACATATACATTCACATATATTCATGTAATCAAATAATATTACATATGTTGTAATGGAAACAAATTACAAGTTGCAACCCTACCTAATAAGATAATTAATTTAGTACTAACCTTATAAAATACAACTCTAAATATAAGATCTATTACAATTAGTACTAGTTGTAACCGCAGCTAAGTTTAGGATCTAAGTCAAAAAATAAAGAACGCGACACTCTTTTGCGCGCACTTAAACCGACTAGTCGAGTTCTTTAAATTTTTATTTGCTCCAGCTTTTTCCGAGATACCGGCAACTGGCCGAGGTACCAGCAGTACATTTTTAAAATTTAAAAAGCGTCGACTTGCGTCAGCAGCAACAACACTAGCGAGTGTCAGCGGAGCCCTGGCGCTCCACATGGCGACCGTGACAGCGAAGCCGGCAGGAGCCAGGCGATTGCGTGGCCCTCGAGCAAAAACCAAGGGCAGAGCCAATTAAACAAAAAATGTGAAAAAAAATTAAAATTATAAAATTCAAAAATATATATAAAAATTACAAAAAAATTACAAAAAAATGTTATTTAATTGAATTTAAAACACCAAAACAAATTTAAAAAAATAACCTCTGAACTGAACTAAATTTTTTTTTTCAAAAAAAAATCTTTTCAAATGTAAACTAAAAAACAAAAAAAAAAAAAAAAAATTCAATGGAACTTTCCTGCACAAAAATAAGCGCATAGTGGCTGTAGCTAGGTGGTGGTGTTAAAAAAAAAAAAAAAACCCTCAAATCATTTGACATTTTGAAACTAAAATTTAATGATTTTTAAATTGAACCCAAATTCAAAAAAAATTGAAATTTTTGAATAAAATTACTTTAAAATGAACTAACAAAATTTTAAACATACAAACATGAACTGAATTTAAAAGAAAAAAAATTTTTTTTTTCCAAAATTAATAAAAATGAACAATTTTTAAACGGTAAATATAAAACCAAAAAAATATACAAAAAAAGCGGTGGTACCAAATTTTCAAACGAACACATTTACAATTTTCGACAAAACTACAAAAAAAACATTTTAAAATACAAAAAAAGCCGTGGTACCAAATTTTCAAACAAAGAAATTGACAATTTTCGAAATAACAAAAAAAAAAACATTTAAAAAAAAAGCGGTGGTACCAAATTTTCAAAAAAAACAGTTAAATAAATTGCCAAACAATAACAAATTTTAGATATGGCAAACCACGCCATAACAAAGCGCCGTTAGTAACCGACAAACCGATTTACTGTTTTCGGTACAGCCCACATCGAGGGAATACCAGCACAACAACACCAATAGAGGAGAACGCAGCGGTCAGAAGCAACGAGTAGCGGTTTTTGCAGCGTTGGGTATGGCGCACAGTGTGCGGAAATTATATAACGACACATGTACATATTTTTCATTAAAATTAAATTTTTTCAATTTTGCGTACTACTGTACAATTTGCATTATATACCGTAACTTTTAACTTTTTAAACTACTGTACTTTTGATCAAATACCTTTATATTATATCCATACATATATGCCAATACCTTTTCACTTTTGCGTACAACTGTACAATTTGCATTATATACCGTAACTTTTTAGTTTATCAACTACTGTACTTTTGATTATATACCTTTACATTATATACTACATACATACAGGTATTCTTACTGTTTTTTTGCACTTTTGCTTACTGTACTTTTCATCTAATCATACGTTTATATTACTTACATAGCCAATCCAATACATGCTCAATTACCTATATACATACATTTGTGTTACTGTTTTTTCATCGGAATTTCAGCTTTACATACAGAAGTGTGCAAACACTTACTAATATTTCTTCAAATATTACTTTTTGCAATAATTTAAAAATATTTTCTCAACAAAAACTTTTCGGTGATGCCTTCCAGTGTTAGTCGTGAGTCAGACTTTAAAACAAATTTTTTTTTCGAAAATACAAATAATTAATTTGCAACCTTAATACGATTTTTGATCTGTGCATTGTCGTACTATGCCTACGTTGAACTTTATAACATTTTTCAAATAAATATTTCACATTAAGTCGAAATTTCAAAATTACTTTTTTTTCATAAATTCTGCCATACAGTGTTATTTAAACTAAATATTTGCAATACGATACAATAGCACTTAGCAACAATTCAACGTTCAGATAAATAAATTGATTTTTATTAGACTTTTAAAGCTTCATCAAATGTCAGATACTGACACAGGTCAGCCAGATTTTTCAATCAGTGAAGACCTATTAGGATTCGAATCATTAGCAAATATAAATTTAACTTTGAGTACTAACGATACAAAAATGGCAACTCCGGAACAGAAAAAATCTTTTATTAGCCTTTGTGCATCAATCATTAGGGAAAATTACAACGGTGATCCGCTAGCACTTGAATCATTTATAGATAAAATAAATTTAATTGAAGATCTCTCAGAAGAAAACCTACAAAGTACATTTATAGCATTTCTAAAATCAAAGCTTGAAGGCAAGGCACGCGAGGCAATTCCAACTGATATTAGTTCCATTGTATAAAAACCGGACAACTCAAAAGTTGTAGCTGGAAAAATTGCATCTTTGCACATAGTAAACAACAAATATACAGAATTTGCCAAACGTGTCGAGGAGCTATCTGATGCACTACGACGTTCTTTAATCACTGAAGGTATGACACAAGCTAATGCCCAAGAAATGGCAGTTGAACAAACTATAAATGTATGCAGATTAAATACACGTTCTGACTTAGTTAAGTCAATCTTGGCATCAACAACCTTCTATGATTCGAAGGACGTAGTAGCAAAAATGATCGTAGAACAAAATAACCAAGCAAAAGAGAGACAAGTATTAGCGTTCCAATTAAACAATAACAGAGCAAATAATTTTCGAAGTAATTTTCAAAATTTTAATAGATACAACAATAATGGCAACAACTTTAGGTACAACAATAATGGCAACAACTATAGGAACAACGACAACGGCAATAATTACAGGTCAAACAACAATGGCAACAATACTAGGTACAATAACAACAGTACTCGGGGTAACGCAAACAATTTTAACAACAACACGCAAAACAGAAACAACAATACCAACGGAACTAACAATTATAGTGGAAATTATTCAAATGTGCGGACTTTAAACGCTCTGGCCCCTCAGGAGCGAACACTGGAGGAGCAAGAAACGGACATCCAACCGATCTAACAAACAAGTGTGTAATTAGCTATGCAAACAACTGCATCTCCTTCTGGGTAGGCAATGAAAAAGTCGCGATTCCGATTCTTCACGGGACAGAAAGCGATAACTGTGTTATACCTCCCAGATGCGAAGTTTTTCGACTCTTTGATTTAGGCAAGCAACCGGAGTCACTCTTCGTAGACTCACAAGAAATTGATAACGGTGTATTTACAGCTAGATGCATTGTTAATGCCAGCAACCCAAACATCAAGATTATAAATACCACAGACCATGTAAAATACGTAAAGAACTGTAACATTCGGACAGATAAACTTTCTAATTATCATACTTATTCCATCAAAAAGACGACGAAAGACGATAACCGGACAAAAGAACTTAGTAAAATTTTAAAGAAACAAATTCAAAGCAATAACGCAAGCAAATTACTCGACTTATGTCTAGAATATGCAGATATATTCGCTCTGCCTGACGACAAAATGACATTAAATAACTTTTACGAACAAAAATTAAGATTGACAGACACAAACCCCGTTTATATTAAAAATTACAGATTACCATATTCTCAGCGTGAGGAAATAAATAGCCAATAGCAATAAATTGTTAAACAATGACCTTATCGAACCAAGTTACTCAAATTACAACAGTCCTTTAATTATAGTTCCAAAAAAAAACAATGATGGGCGAAAAGCATATCGTATGTGCGTAGATTTTCGTGCAGTTAATAAAAAACTAATTGCAGACAAGTTCCCTTTGGCACGCGTTGATGACATTTTAGATAACCTTGGTCGAGCAAAGTATTTTTCGACACTAGACCTTTTCTCTGGATTTCATCAAATCCCCTTGCATACAGATTCACGCGATATAACTTCGTTTAGCACCGAACGTGGAGCATTTAGATGGAAAGTTTTGCCTTTTGGTTTGAATATAGCACCGAATTCGTTTACACGAATGATGACAATCGCTTTTTCAGGTATTCCGGCTAATGTAGCATTTTTGTACGTCGACGATATCATCGTCATAGGCTGTAGTGAAGCACATCACATTAAAAACCTTTCAAAAGTTTTCGATACATGTCGATCTTTTAACCTAAAACTTAATCTAAATAAGTGCAATTTTCTAAGGCCAGAAGTAACATTTTTAGGCCACAAATGTTCGGCAACGGGTTTGTTGCCAGACGATTCCAAAATTAACGCAATTAAAAAATATACAAAACCGACTGACAAAGACGCAGTACGACGATTCGTTGCATTTGCAAATTACTACCGAAGATTTATACCTAACTTTGCGTCTCTAGCCGCACCCTTGAATCGTTTAAACAGAAAAAAAGTAGAATTTATTTGGGACAGCGAGTGCGAGAAAGCTTTCGAATCACTAAAATCAGCGTTAATGTCACCTAAATTGCTACAATATCCAGACTTTTCCAAACAATTTATTATTACAGTTGATGCTTCAAAAACCGGATGTGGCGCTATTCTTAGCCAAAACAGCAAGGTAGCGATCTGCCTATTTGTTTTGCTTCTAAAGCATTTAACAAAGCGGAACAGAAAAAACCATTTATATAGTTGGAACTTTTAGCCATTTACTTTGCCATAAAACAATTTCGTCCATACATTTACGGAACTAACTTCCTTGTTAAATCAGATCACAGACCACTAGTTTTTCTTTTCAATATAAATATGTGCACATATAAAACACAAAAAAATCGAGTTGCTTAATGTCAAGGTTGTTAACGAAATAACGAATTTAGATGACTTACTTTCGAGGCTCGAAAACGAAGCTGGCAATCGCAACATTAAACATTTTGAATGGCCAAAAAACGATACATTTTTCAAATATTTTTCTATAGCAGAATTAAAAAACAGCGGAAACAAAATTTTAAAGAATTTAAAAATTATACTAACAGATCCAGTAGAGACTGTAGACAACGACGATCAGAAACAAAAACTAATGTCATTTTACCACACTGACCCGCTTGCAGGAGGACATTGCGGAAACAAAAAACTTTATGCCAAAATACGTACAAAATACTATTGGAAAAACATGACTCGTGACATTGCTAAATTTGTAAAAAGTTGCGAAAAATGTTTAGTAAACAAAGTTAAGCCTAAAACTAAAGAAAATCTTGTTCTTACACCAACACCTTGCAAACCATTCGACATTGTAGTCATTGATACAATAGGACCCTTACCTGAGTCGAATAATGGTAATAAGTTCGCACTTACCATTATATGCGACTTAACTAAATATTTAGTAACAATTGCTATTCCAGACAAAAGTGCTAAAACAATTGCATCTGCCATTTTTGAGAGTTTCGTGTTAACATATGGTATTATGAATTCTATTAAATCCGATTTAGGTACAGAATTCAAAAACGATATTTTTCAAGAATTAACGAAAATTTTAAAAATCGAACATAATTTTTCAACCGCATACCATCATGAAACCGTTGGTACAATTGAACGGAACCATAGCACAGTGGGGCAGAATGACCTAAAAGTTGGCATCAACTAAACGGCTTAAGCTAGGAAGTTGGAAATTGGTACCCTGATTCCTCTTACTAAAGTAAGTACATATGTGTACCAAATTTCAGAATATTGCGCTTACAACCGAAGTTTTTAGACTGTATCAGATTTACCTGAACCGTTCATATAGTGATTGGTGGCGACTGCTTTATTTTTTATTTTATTTTATTTCAATAATAACAATTAAGCTATAAAAATAATTTAAAGAATACAAAAGAAATTATTTTAACAAAATAAACAAATTATTTGAAAGTAACTTAGGAAGTATTTAGTTGCTATTGCTACTTTCATCACTAGACCAATTTTCGTTTTGTTGACCGTCATCATCGTAAATATCATCATATTCTTCATCGTTAATAGGAATAAGTGGACATATCAATAATTCCAATACTTCAGTTGGTAACTTTTGGTTATTAGTTCTTTTGAATTTTCTCTTTGAACTTATTACCGGATCAGACCTTAGCATAAATGAATTGAATATGTCAATATTAGTTTCCACACGGCCGCATTTTCTTGAATGGTGTTCGCGATATCTTTTAAAATCCTTGTTGCAAGCCTCTTGTGCTTCTTCCGATAATTGGCCGATTGGTAGTAAAGCGTGAGAAATTATTTCAGGGCCATGTATTAAAAACTTATGCATTGTTGGAGGCATACGATACCAAAGGTATTTATCCACAAAGTACCTAGCAGTGTCCTGGCAATACTTCGTGAACTTTTCAACATTTATTTCATGTCCGCTGGCTACAGTTATTAATATATTGTGCAATCTTTTAATCAAAGTTAAATCCAATTTTGTAATTTCGGCCGAAACCTCTGCCTCCCTAAAGAATCGTCGCGCTGTGTTGCCATCATTAGAATTTCCAAACCCTGGCTTTGGAACATCAACAATCAAACCGCAGCGTTTTTTAAATTCGTTTTGTATTCGTTTTTTATTTTCAGCAACAATATTTTTTCCCAAGTCATTTCGAACTTGCCATTTTTCTACTGGCAGTTTATAAGACAGATGCAAAAGACACTCAAAGAATCTTATCCATCCGTGCAATATTGATAGTCCAAAGCTTAAGTTATCTGTATGTATTTATCGTTTCACCATTTTGTCAATATTGTTAAAATCTTTTGATGTTGCACTACAAATGTAGCACTTTTGAGTGGATGTCGTCTGGGTTATCGCATTACAAACTTTCCCGTCCACCATAGTAAAAAGTAAAGCGTGCTCAACTTCAATAGATTTTCCATCACATATCGTTTTAGATTGTTTAAGATTTCCAATCTCTTCAGTAACTCTGTTTTTCTCCGCTATTGAAACTTCAGAGGATTCCTTAATAAATTCAATTTTCAAAGGCCTGCAATAGCGCGTCGAAGATGGAGCAGGATTTTGCCAAACAACTTTTTCGCCCAACACAGTACGAATAGGCACAATACTAGTTATGAAAACAGCAGAATCAGAAGCTTCAATACCATGAAATACTTGCTTATATGAGCTATGGCCTGAGCTACCATCGAATCCCCACTTTGTGTACATACGCAATTTGTGTAAATCCTTTGCGGGAATGGAATCTATTACAGTCCTCTGTGCAATAATCAGACGACATATTGTGTGGTCCAGTAAGGATTGTAAAGTTGCACAGCCAAGCGTATTAGTTGCCTTGATGTGTTCTTTGGAAGGATAACATTTCTTTTTTTCTTCCTGTATTACTTTATAGGAAGGAAATTTATCCCGAGCAGCCAATCTTATTATATTGTACTGATTCCTTGTCAACTTGGCATCTACCACGACAGCCAAAGCATCTTCACCTGACAAACAAGTACTTTCGTAATGGCCTGATGAAGTTTTTGAACACATATTTGCGCTATCATAATTCTGAGATAAGCTTTTCATCAAAAGTTTTGATGCCTTCACTTCACCCGATTCCCTTAATTTCATTTGAGTAGCATAACTCAGGACATCAACTGGCGTAGATTCCCTCAAATCTTTTGTTTTCATTCGTTTGGTACGCTCTGAGCTTTCTTCAAAAGATCTCTCAGGCCGACCACCTTTTCGGCTTGTATTTTTCATAAAACAAATTGAGCAATCCAGCCATGTTTTATTAATTTCATTAAAAACGTCTATTTTTCGGTACGATTTGTTCCAACGAAGTTTAAATTCAGACTTCAGGCGGTTCAATGTTTTATTCAATTCTTCTTTAGTCACTTGCTGAAATTTTGTTTGTTTTTCCAATTCAGTTTTTAAAAAAATAAACTTTTCATCAGTTGTGATTTTTTCACAACAAAATATTATTTGAATGAGCTCCCTACGATTGACAAAAATTGTTTTTGAACTAACACCTGAAATGAAAAGTTAAATCAACCACTAAAAGATTATAAAATTAAGATAGTATGGCAACACTGGATTCTATTTGACGATTTACAACTAAAATAATAAAGATCAATGCAGTTCACATTTGTACTTGTAGTTGACGTTTGACAAACAAATAATCAAAACAAAGTAAAAAAAGCTTCGAACTAAACTACAACAAAAGGTAGTACATAGGCACATACATAAATGCGAGCAAATGCCAAAACGCAAAAAATCCGCACAATTTTTTTTTCCAATTAAGTACATAAATATACATATTACAGGATAATTAAAAAATTTCCGGCCGATCATGCCGGCCTCACTAACTTTTCCAATTTTTAAAACTTAAACTGTAGGAAAATAAACCTATTAAGGTAGGTTTCCGAAAAAAAACGACCAAAATGTGAAAATCACAATTACGCACAAAGTGAATATAAATGAATCTTTATAAATACCCGATGTTGATGGTTCCATAATTAAAGTTGCTAAATTATAGTCAGCGACTGGAAAATATATATTCAAACTGTGAATAGAAAATGCACAAAAATCAAACTGCACTTATTGCGAAAATAAGCTCTGTGTTTGTAAGGCTCTGAAAAGAGAGGTGGTGAAAATGACATTGAAAAACCGTTGGTTTATTGTTGCTAGTATATTCATAAATCCAAAGCAATAAACGAAAAGTGCTACCGGCTATTTTGAAAAAATTAGTTTTTGCCAACTTTTCTGGTCTGCTGCCCCATTGTGCATAGGGTATTTAACGAATATTTGCGTGCGTACTTAGAAGAAACATATTCCGATTGGGACGTATATCTAAAATATTTTACATTTTTGCATAACACAACAACAAACACAGTTTTTGATTACAAATTTACTCCATTCGAATTAGTATTTGGAAGAAAAGTTATTTTGCCAAATGAATTACAAAAAGAAAAAATCGATCCAATATATAACGTTGAAAATTATGCAAAGGAAGTAAAATATAGAATGCAAAAATCACACGTACTCGCAAAAGAACTTATTAACAAACATAAAACGCGAAATAAAAATCTATATGATAAAACCGCGCGTCCTTTATCAGTTAACATAAATGATTTGGTTTTAATTCAAAAAAAACCACGAGATAAACATGCAACCATATACAATGGTCCACACATAGTAACAAAAATTGACGGTGTAAACGTAACAATTTTTGATAAAGAGAAAAAGAAAGAAAAGACAGTACACAAAAACCGTATACACAAAATGAATTAAATAAAATTTTATAGATATGTCTAATGCTATACTTTACTATATTCGTTCAAAATCTGAACTAGCTTGTAGTTTGTAATTATAAGTTTAGTCTAAATAAATAAAAAAAAAATAAATAAAAAAACTTTACTATTGATATATGTTAAAACAAACAAAATTAAACCATACCTCTACAAAACAAAAAGAAAAATCAAAATTTTTATAAGTCGTATATAAAAATTGGCTACAAAAACTTAAATTATATTAAAATCAAAATACAATGAAAATTAAAATATGTATGAAAAAAATATATTCAAAATATAAATTTAAATTTACACTTACCCTAAGAATGGTAATGTAAAACTGAATAAACTTCATCCTTTTAACTTAAGCCTATATAACTCTAAAGTATAGGTAAACATACAATATAAAAATCTACTTACATTTATATATTATTATGGCTATTAAAATTAGAATAATTAACTAATTTAAAAATAACTTAAAAAAAAAAAAGATGTGAGTGTTTGAACTCAAGGTAGATGTGTAAACTGTTAAATTTGCAGTATTTAGAAATATTAACCCCTATATAATACTTTACATTCTCGTTAATAATGGTTGTATCTTTAAAGGTATCATGGGCATTCAAGGGTTAAGTCAATCATACATATTTATCTTGTTTAATTTTTAAAATTTAATTTATTTTATTATTTATGTTGCAATAGTTAAAATAGGCTTATGATAGCTAAAATAAGAAACGTACACCTTTGATTCAATACTGGTAAGTAGTCTGGAAAAAACGGCCAGCAGGCATAGCTTTAAGGTCGTTTTTAAACCACAATCTATCACACACAGCGCATGCGTATCCAACGTCGTTGTCGATCATTTTTAATTTAAATTGTTTATGGGCATTAACATGGTTAAGATAATGCTCATATTGCAATTCAATGTTTTGGTAATTTGGTTGTTGTTGCTGTTGTAAATGTTGTTGTTGCTGCTGTAAATGTCCACGTAGCCTATTAAATTCTTTTTGGCGTTGACGTTCTCGGTAGGCACGTTGATATCCAGCGTTTCTGGATTTTCTTAATGATTGCGATGTTCTCTACAATAATAATTAATATTAGTATTTGACCTGTAATTTATTTAGAAACATGAATATTACCTGCATTTCGGTTATATACCTCCAGTTTAAACGTTTAATTTATTGTTTTAAAGAACACCAATCAGCTGAGTTGTAGAAACACAAAGCGATCAGCTGTTCAAAAGTAGTACCAACGCAAAGCGAATAAGGGAATTTCAATCAAAATTTAGAGAACACGCTGTGCTCTAATTCACTCAGCAAAGAACGTAGATAATGTACGTTCTTTGCACACAGTTTGTAAAAATTTGCGCCTAATTGCATGCAACTCAAAGGTACAGGGTGCTCCCGATTAAATATAATTAATTTTGCTTTTTGTGTCAATACCAAAGAACGTAGATAATACCCAAGACAGACATGGGAGCTTATCTGCATTAACAGCCTTTATTGGCATTAACTCGTGCATTATTCTCTTCACTGCATTTCTATCTGGCAAAGCTGTCAAGTGGACAGGTGTATGTTCGGACAAATCAAACAGGTTTTTTGTTCCATCAAACCAAGAATGATAGAATACAAGATTGCGCAATCCCGTTGCGGATGAAATATCTTGAGTAATAATAAACAAAGAATAGGGGGAGAATAGTGGGAAGAGAATAATGAGCAATTTGCAATTTTTCAAGGAGAAATGAATTTTTTTGGTGCTTAAGTATAAAACTATGAATAATAGAAAGAATGCATCAAACAAAAATTTATTGAGTGGTACCGCTTCTGTTTCCACGAAATTAAAATTAAAATCTCCACCCAAGATAAGTGAATGCCACTGAAAATTGTTTCCTAATTCCCGTGCACCAGCAAACCGATTAAACTGTGTCAATCTAAATTTAGAGAACACCCTTTTTTAAAGGAGGGTGATGTAATGGAAACAAATTACAAGTTGCAACCCTACCTAATAAGATAATTAATTTAGTACTAACCTTATAAAATACAACTCTAAATATAAGATCTATTACAATTAGTACTAGTTTGTTACCGCAGCTAAGTTTAGGATCTAAGTGAAAAAATAAAGAACGCGACACTCTTTTGCGCGCACTTAAACCGAATAGTCGAGTTCTTTAAATTTTTATTTGCTCCAGCTTTTTCCGAGATACCGGCAACTGGCCGAGGTACCAGCAGTACATTTTTAAAATTTAAAAAGCGTCGACTTGCGTCAGCAGCAACAACACTAGCGAGTGTCAGCGGAGCCCTGGCGCTCCACATGGCGGCAGTAGCCGTAGCAGCAGCCGCAGCAGCAGCAACAACACTAGCGAGTGTCAGCGGAGCCCTGGCGCTCCACAATGTACATATATAGGTTAAGAAATTAGTATGTAAGGAAGAAATGTTAAACAAAATACACAGATTCAATACAAATCTCACAGGTACAAGTCTTATTTTTGATTAGCATCACTATCCCCCTCCAGAGGTAAGAAGGGAAGTTGATTTAAAATAGCCAAGGTTTGTACAAAGTTAAAGAATTCAAAATTTATTCCACAATATAATTACTTATTCTTATATGTGTCTTACTTGAATTCAAGTGTGTATGTTACCAATATAACTTTTACTTTACATAATATCAGTAAATCAATTCAGATCGTTTCTGTTTTAAATTACTGTGAATTTCATACGCGCCCACTATCTGCACTAGACTTCTTATGAATTGATTTGCAATATATTTGAAAGTTTATCATACGCCCTGCTGGCTGCACTTGGCCTTATTTGACTTAAAATGACTTCATATTTAACTGTTAAAGTTTCTTTCTTTTTACTTACGTATTTTTTCATTATTCTTAACAGATAATAAATAATTTTTGGTTTTATTTTATATAATTTGGCTTTCAGACGAAGCGATTTATTTTATTTTTATTTATTTTATTTATTTATTTAGATATTCGGATGTATAAGTAAGACTCTAGGTCTTTTAGTATACCTCTGCAGGATGGCAGTAACAAAATTATAAAACTTAATTCTAGAACAGCGCAATATTAGCTTAAAAGTAATTGTCAAATCACTTAAGACGCAAATATTAATATATATACTTATAATTAAATTTAAGACAAGAAGACTAGTATGAAGAATAGTTAAGAACGTGAAGATGAACACGAAAACGTAAAAGAAGAAAGATATCAAGTAAAAAAAAAAACATTCAAATCGCAATCATATTTAATTTAGAGAGTTAAAATAACTGTGGATCAACTTTCTATAGTTACCCCTTTTTAAAGCAGCCTTGACTGATTCTGGAACGGAATTCCAGAGCCTCACAGCATTGATGAAAAACAGCCTTGATGAGGACAAGTATTTATACCTAGGGATTATTAGACATTGATGCCTACTAGATCTTGCAAATTTTAACTTCTCATAAAGATATTTAGGAGTTTTAGATTCAATGAGATTAAATATGAAAATACAATTTCTTGCCGCAAGATAATCAAAAATGCTGCATCCTAGAATTTTATTTTTCCACAAAGAAATGTGGTCATATTTTTTAAGGCCAAACACGTAACGTGTAACGTTGTTAAATAGTAGATCTATTTTTTGAGACGAAACAGAATCAAGTTTGCTGTATACAAGCTCGGAGTACGTTATGTGGGGGACAATAAGTTGAACAGCTAACTTCCTCCTTGTCTCTAAAGGTGTAAATGAAGCTGACATTCTTAATCTACGCAAAACAGCATATACATTGCCAACAATTTTATTTATGTGGTCAGAACAACTCAACATAGAGTTCACAACAAAACCTAAATTTCTTATCTTGTCAGTAAACTTTAAGTCACTATCACCAATTGACAGTTTTGGAATATCGTCCACATATACAACACCGTTACTTATGGGCAACACATATGACTTGGATACATTTAGGCAAAGACAGTTATTACGTGCCCAAAACAAAACTGCAGACAGATCACTATTTATTTTAAAACATAAATCTTCAACAAGACCAACACGACTTGACAAATACAACTGAATGTCGTCAGCATAGGCATGAACATTGACATGCTGACACACAGAAAACACATCATTGACAAATAGACTAAACAAAAGGGGACCAAGTACAGATCCTTGTGGCACCCCCGAGGCAACAATACAAGACTTAGAGGAGCCATTTAGGCATGTTACTTTCTGAGATCTTCCTCCAAGGTAGCTGGTCATGAGCTTCACAGAGTTATCCGAAAACCCAAAAAAATATTTTAGTTTTTTGCAAAGAAGTTCATGATTTACTAAGTCAAATGCCTTTGAAAAATCTAGAAGACAAAGAAGAGTGAGATTGTCTTTGTCAAACTGTATCCTAATGTCATCAATTATTTTTAACATAGCTGTAGAGCAGCTGTGTTTTGGCCTAAACCCTGACTGCAAAGGGGATAGTAGATTGTTTTGTTTAACAAAATATGAAATTTGTGTTGCCATCAGAGACTCACACACTTTGGGGAAGGCCGGAAGGATGCTTATCGGTCTATAATCACTGGGACTGGTGGCAATGTTATTTTTGGCAACTGGTATAATGACAGCCTTTTTCCACTCTGTTGGAAAATATGCAATTGTGAAACAGTGATTAATGATGTGTGTAAGAGTACTCAAAATAAATGGAAGCACAAGTTTTACAAACCTCAAGGAAATTCCATCTTCACCAATAGCATTGGACCTAATAGTCATAACAGACTTTAGAACTTCAGTCTCAGTTACTCCATAAAATTGGAATTTTTCTTTTGAAAGGAAATGGTCAACAAAATTCATAGTTAGAGGGCTACTAGTGCTCTTACTGGCGCTAGTAAAATAATCATTAAGGTCGTTATGGTTAATTTTACACTCTGTCTTTAGTTTTCCATGTACATTAAGATTTTTCAAGTTGCGCCATAGTATTTTTGATGGAAGTCACGGGTCTAATTTTGAATTACAGTACAATCGCTTCGCATGCTTTATAGTGGCAGTAACTTTATTTCGGGCAATCTTGTACTGTGTCCAATCGTTGTCAGCACTAGTCCTTTTCCATTTTGCATATAGCTTATAGCGAGTTTTTATAGCGGATCTGATTTTGTTATTATACCAAGGGCAAGAGCTTTTGATGGCCCGAAAAGTACGTAGAGGCACATGTTCATTAAACAATTTTGTCAAATTTTTGTTAAGGAAGTCAACTTTCGCATCTACAGTCTCAATAAACCAGCAGTCGTCCCAATTAACATGTGACAGACAAGCATACAGATCATCAATGTTTACAGACTTTAAATCACGATACATAAAAGTAACACTAATAGCTGGACAATTAAACGCCACATCTACTGTACAAAACACTAGGTCATGGTCTGATATAAAAGAAAGTTGGTCAAATTTGAGAATATGGTCGAGGCTTGATGTAATAACGAGGTCTAAGAGACTAGGGCATGAATTGGTCGCATATCTTGTAGGTACGATTTTGTTAACTATAGTAAGGCCTGCATTAAACACATGGTCAAGTAGTTTGTTAGTATATGAGTCATTCAATAAAAGGTTAACATTAAAATCACCACATATAACATAACACTCATAATCAATCAAAAACATATTTCTTTGCAAATAACTAACAAAATAATAGTTTATTGCAACTGAAAGAAAAAAATAAAAAATGAAATAAGAAAACGTTGAGAGAAAAAGTAGACAACAAAATTAGCAATGGGTAATAAAAATGAAAACCATTTTAAATTGCCTTAAGCGCCCACAAAATGCGCGGAACTACTTGGCCATCTGCCCAATTACGAGTATCAAGTATCTAGGAATGGCATGGAAAGAAATTGGTGAGCAATTATTTTTACAGCAGAAAATTACAATTTTGCATGGTATTCCACTAAAACTTAAATGTGCGAATAAATTAAATTAAATTCTAAATGTAAGTAAATGCAAGGAACCTATTTTATTTAAAATCTGTATACCTTTAGCTAGCACAGTAACAAAAGATTTAAAAAAAGAAGTGTAATGGTATATTTAATAAAATCAAAATGTACAGGTTTTTCTAGAAATGTGCTGGAAATCATTTCAGACATATTACCAAAAAATTTCTTGTTCGCTGTGAAAAAAGTAAATTGGCGAATTACTTAAAATAAATTATGCAAAATTAAAAAAAACTATTTCTTCAACGCAATGATAATTTGCTATAGTATATGCAATTAAAAATAAATAATAAGAACATATACTATACCGCATGAAGTTTACATTTATCAAAAACCACTTCCGTTTCGTATGTACTTACACATAATTCTATGTAAAATTATTTCGATAAGTCTTGCATGTTTTCAGGAACAATTTTTTAGTCAACTGTACAAATAGTGAACTCGAAAGCGTCAATCTATTCATTCTGTATGGATATGATCCATGTAGTCACATTAGCATTAAAACAAAATAAAGAAATATCTCGAAAAATGAGATAAGTAAATATATTAATTCAGGAAAAGCCATAGTACACTCTGCTCACAAATTGTAGCACAACCCCATATTGACACACTTTGACAATTAATTTTTATTCTAATTATTTAAAATTATTTTTCAATTAAGAAACCGTTAAATCTCGATCAAAAACCATAAAAATTAATTTTTTGGACTTCATACAAAATTTACAATCTTGTCAAAATTTTTAACTTAAAAAAAAATTGTAAAGTGCAAGTTCCAAGTGACTACAAATTACCACTGATTTTGGTGCTTGCGTTATATGGAGAAAAATACTACTCAAAAATATTTATAAAAAAGTTGTATGTAAAAAATGTGTATAGCATTTCTTTAAATCATATTACATTTTGTTTAAAGAATAAAAAGGAGTTTCATGGTTTAATAGAAAAAATAATTTTAATTAAAAAGAAGAATAATATTTTTTTGAAATGAGAAATAAATTGTTTTAATAGTTTATCCAAATCAGTATGAGACGATTTCCTAATAATCGCTTGAAATTTCTAATTGTAGTTGATATTAATAACTAAGAAATCAGTTAAAAAGGGATTATTTTTTATGTGAAATAAATAATTTATTTTGAGGAGTAAATCGAATTTACCTAATTCCCAAACTTTTGAACTCTTCTGAGCCAAGGGCAAAACTTTCTAAATTTTGTATACAAATTTATATCTATTCGGATGGTATCCCGCTCATCTATAGCAATACAATATTCTGCTGGCTTTCTGCAGCCCCTCAATAGTGTCGCATTTTTAAAAACCAATATTTTAAAATTCTTATGAATAACGCATTGCTGATTAACAGTGGAGTGACGGCAGTGACAACAATGTCAGTTGGTACAAAAATGTTGGCAAAAATTTAACGCCAACGCACAACATGACGACATTTCGCCAACAGCATTGACATTCTTCAATATGCACTCACTCAAAAAGGCTGGCTATTCAGTTGCCAGACTGATAGTTGTTACAAGGCATACTGGTAATTTGCTGATGTTGCAACAATTGCATGAGTACTGCTCTCGATGGTTGTTGCAAGTGCAAGTTGAATATTTTTTTGCATTCTTTTTCTACACTTACTACATCCTTTGCGTTATACCGTATATCCGCCAAGCATATTTTCCCGTCGATACGCGCGCTCTCTCTCCCCTCTCTATCATTTTATACTCGATGATGTTTGGCATGCTGCCGTCACCAAAGATATGCACATACATTCATATATACTTATTTATCGCATTCTTGTTTGCAGCGTATTTGCATTTTTGACCTCTTGACATGTTTGTCGCACATTGGCCTTTAGCGCATCAGCCGCTATCACAGGCACACATACAAAGGCATAGTTACATGCATTTAGATATAAAGCTGTGTAGGTACCCTGTCGGAAATAAAAGTACTTTAAAAGCAATTGAAAAAGTAATTTTCTTCCAACTACAAATTCTTCCCATTTTCTTGTGATTAACTAAATTTATTAACATGGCGATGTCGTCTTATTTGTATTTAAATGAAAAACCCTCAAAATACCTTTTTTGCCAGCTGCAATAAAATATTTTTATTACGAAGCAATAAATATGTATATGAATATCTAAAGATTCGCACGCTGCATTTGTTTCAAAGCAGTCGATATCCAACTACTGTAAAATTGGTAAATTTTTCAGACTGTCTGCTTTTTTCCGACAGGGTATGTACATACATAAGTACGTATGTTGTATGTATGTATATGAAACGTGTATGTATGTAAATTTTACATCAATCGCGTTTAGTGTATATACATACATACATTCATACATACAAGTACATACATATGTATCTATAATATAGATTCAATAGGCAATTATATGTGCACGAGTATGTTTGCATGGAACGTGTTTTCGCAGCTGTCCCACTGAAAATCCTGTATATTCGTTGATTTCATTTTTTATTTTTATTATGGTTGCAAGTTCTATGCTTGTTTGCTTTTCACTTATATCGCCATTGCTATCCACGTGCCCTCGTACACTCTTGTACATTTTTATGCTAATTTCTTTGTTACCCTCATTCTGCAATGACGTAGTCACTGTTGCGTTTTAAGCTTTCCGTTATTGTTGTTATTGTTGGCCGTGCAGCCACATAAGTGCAATTCAAATATTGTATAATTTGAATGCAGAATGGCACTTTTCCTATTACTGTCATTGGACATATAAAAAATTCCAAACTGATGGCAAATGCAAATTTGATTGGCAGTTTTTACCAGATGAGAAATGTTGCAACGATTACGAAAGCAACTTAAGAAGATCTTACAAATATTTTTTTTACATATTTAAGCTATTCAAGTACGACTAACAGCTAACTAGCTTAAATTGATAACCTATTGGCGTAAAGATCTGGTATGACTGAAGTGCATTTTAATGAAAAATATGGATTAAATTCGTATCTATGTAATTAAACAACTAACTAAGCTAATTTTAATATTTTTTCTATCTATGCACAGTAGACATCGGATAAGTTTTTCATCATTTGGTTTGCTGATAGTAGCGTTGCCTAGGCTAGGGACTTCATTGTGTTAGAATTGCCATTTTGCTTCGCTGTTCTCACGGAACCTCTGATACGACTTACGGCCCCTAATCTTCAAACCACTTTCATTTGTGGATAAATCTGTTTATGCAGTTTATTTTGCATTTTTATGTGTGTGCCCTAGAAATAAGAGACGATATGGGCTTGTGATGTGGCCTTGCTGCTGCGCCGTATGCACTTCAGTTTCGTGGGTTCATGAAACGAGGCAACGGACCAAGCACGTTCTCAAGTTTCTATTGCCCTACCAAGATAATTTAAGTTTGCACACTTAAGATCTACCAGCAATACCAACCCACTCCGAATCCGTTAAAAACCTTAGACTAGCAGCCCTTCGCTAATCGTATTCATGGTTGCTCTCCATGCGCACCCAACCATGGCTTTTTTGTTGTTTACAAAGCCAAAATTATACCACCACCCACACCACCTTCCGAACTTAGACCAAACTAAACTTTTAAAATTACATATCAAAAAGTTTATTAAATTATGTACAAAATTCAGGTCATTGGCAATTGTATAAATAAATTACCCCACATCAAGTTCTTAATTTGTTATATAGTTAATTGTATAAAAAAAGATGTGAGTGTTTGAACTCAAGGTAGATGTGTAAACTGTTAAATTTGAAGTATTTAGAAATATTAACCCCTATATAATACTTTACAATCTCGTTAATAATGGTTGTATCTTTAAAGGTATCATGGGCATTCAAGGGTTAAGTCAATCATACATATTTATCTTGTTTAATTTTTAAAATTTAATTTATTTTATTATTTATGTTGCAATAGTTAAAATAGGCTTATGATAGCTAAAATAAGAAACGTACACCTTTGATTCAATACTGGTAAGTAGTCTGGAAAAAACGGCCAGCAGGCATAGTTTTAAGGTCGTTTTTAAACCACAATCTATCACACACAGCGCATGCGTATCCAAAGTCGTTGTCGATCATTTTTAATTTAAATTGTTTATGGGCATTAACATGGTTAAGATAATGCTCATATTGCAATTCAATGTTTTGGTAATTTGGTTGTTGTTGCTGTTGTAAATGTCGTTGTTGCTGCTGTAAATGTCCACGTAGCCTATTAATTTCTTTTTGGCGTTGACGTTCTCGGTAGGCACGTTGATATCCAGCGTTTCTGGATCTTCTTAATGATTGCGATGTTCTCTACAATAATACTTAATATTAGTATTTGGCCTGTAATTTATTTAGAAACATAAATATTACCTGCATTTCGGTTATATACCTCCAGTTTAAACGTTTAATTTATTGTTTTAAAGAACACCAATCAGCTGAGTTGTAGAAACACAAAGCGATCAGCTGTTCAAAAGTAGTACCAACGCAAAGCGAATAAGGGAATTTCAATCAAAATTTAGAGAACACGCTGTGCTCTAATTCACTCAGCAAAGAACGTAGATAATGTACGTTCTTTGCACAAAGTTTGTAAAAATTTGCGCCTAATTGCATGCAACTCAAAGGTACAGGGTGCTCCCGATTAAATATAATTAATTTTGCTTTTTGTGTCAATACCAAAGAGCGTAGATAATACCCAAGACAGACATGGGAGCTTATCTGCATTAACAGCCTTTATTGGCATTAACTCGTGCATTATTCTCTTCACTGCATTTCTATCTGGCAAAGCTGTCAAGTGGACAGGTGTATGTTCGGACAAATCAAACAGGTTTTTTGTTCCATCAAACCAAGAATGATAGAATACAAGATTGCGCAATCCCGTTGCGGATGAAATACCTTGAGTAATAATAAACAAAGAATAGGGGGAGAATAGTGGGAAGAGAATAATGAGCAATTTGCAATTTTTCAAGGAGAAATGAATTTTTTTGGTGCTTAAGTATAAAACTATGAATAATAGAAAGAATGCATCAAACAAAAATTTATTGAGTGGTACCGCTTCTGTTTCCGCGAAATAAAAATTAAAATCTCCACCCAAGATAAGTGAATGCCACTGAAAATTGTTTCCTAATTCCCGTGCACCAGCAAACCGATTAAACTGTGTCAATCTAAATTTAGAGAACACCCTATGCTTTAAGCCGCATAGTTTATAAAAATTATGCGCCTAATTGCATGCAACACAAAGATAATTGATTTTGCTTTCTGGGTCAATATAATATTTACTAACACATACGTCAGACGGCACACGCATTTTCACACAGAGTCGTTCTTGACCAATCAAAAACGTCTTACTTTTTTTTATATGGAGTTTTTATGGTAGTATTAGCGTAAGAGATTTGCCCTACCGCGGCTATAGATGTTTACACATCAAAAATTGGTATCAACAATCTGATATCACTCCCTACTGTCAGCAATCTGGCAACCACGCATATGAAGCTGAATACAAAAACGACGAAACCATAGCTGAGAGTTAAAAAAGTCAGTCAGCGTTCGTCAAGTGCAGAGGATACAATCAAAATATTAACTGTGTAAAATTCTTCAATAAATACTTTGTAACTTTATTTAAATTAAAATTAAACTTTTATTTACAACGGAAATAGGCCTCCTGACACTACTAATAATATTTGCTTTAGTGTTCAGTGCTGATCTACCTCAAAAGTTCGCATATTATATGGTCATTGACCCGCGAGCGTTATATATTAAGTGCACGTATATAAGTATATATATATGTATATATATATGTAGTCTAATAAGTTATGAGTAAAAATTAATAAGATCAAGAATGAAAAGAAAAGAGCGAAATGCTTTTGCCTGCATATCTGCATATTATTTACATACATACGTACCGTTTCGTTGTTTCAAATTGCAGCTAGTATTAAACTTTACTCAATTTCTTCCAATAAATAAAGTTTTTTGCATTTTTCAAAATTTCCGTAATATAGAAGTTGGGCGTGGTTATGGACCGATTTCAAAAATTATTGACGGTGATGCTAGTGATATCAAGGACAATATGTTCACCAAATTTTGTGACGATACCTTACATCGATTGAGATACCTACAGACGTTTCTTTATAAGTGGGCCTGGTAACGCCCAATTTTCAAAATTTCATAAAAATCAAGCTTCTTAATTAAAATTTCCGTTATATGGGAGGTGGGCGAGGTTAAGGTCCGATTTCAAAAATTTTTAACGATGATAACAGCGATATTGAGGAAAATTTGTTAACCAAATTTTGTGACGATACCTTATACCTTTTTTGAGATACAGATATTTTTTCTTAAGTGGGCGTGGCAACGCCCATTTTTCAAAATTTCATAAATACCTAATACAAAATCGCTCCAAATACCAAATTTCACTTAATTTCCTTGAATGGATACCGAAAGAACGGAGTTTTTGCATTTTTCAAAAATGTCCGTTATATGGGAGGTTGGCGTGGTTATTGACCGATCTTGATCATTTTCAATACCATCCTACCCTGTCCAAAGAGCAATATATATACCAAATTTCATTGAGATATCTAAATTTTTACTCAAGTCTATAACCGAGGACAGACGGACGGATGGACGGACAGACAGTCAGGGCTAAATCGATTCCTCTTTTCATTCTGATCATTTTAGTATATACATACATATATGTCTATATCTATCTCGATTATTTTTTGCTGTTACAAACAACTTTATGCGAACAAAGTTATAATACCCTTGTGTACAAGTACGCTCATTAACAAATGAATGAATGAATGTAGTGATCCCACGTAGCGTAGAGGCCTCTCCGTCGAGCAAGGTTGTTGCTGAAATCACTATGTATGGAAAATTACATATGATGATAATTCCTACATTGTCCGTATATCCTAACACAATTAATTTTAAATTTGCTCACAAATAGAAATATGTATTTCGGAAAAATTAGTAGCAAAAATTAACGGTTACAATTTACTGGCGCTTACTGTTCTCTCAGAGCATCAGTAGAATGCGAAAACAAAATATAACCACTTCTCTCAAAAAAACAAAAAAGAATATTACCTTCACATGTACATATGTGGGTACATATGTACATACGTATATGAATTAAAAACAAAAAAACACAACCCAAAAGCAAAGATTACTTGTTGAGCCAGATCAGGTGGCTTCCATGTGGATGCACCAAAAATTTTTGCAATAACGTCGGCAAGGTAATCTAATTTTATAAGCCACTGTTTATCGTGCAATACATTGAAAATGGTTACAGCTTCAGACTTGATTTCTCTTATTTCGTAAACCTTCAGCTCTTCACGAAGTTCATATAACCTAGCTAGAACATTACCTCTTGAAAACCAAAGGATTTCGGTGTGCAAGAGGAGTGAGTCGTAGTGAGCTCGTACAGCTAAAAAGGCGATTCCAGCGTATCTTCCATCGCTAAAAATCTCCATTTTTCGCTAAAAGAAATGTTAAATTAGCGAAAAGTTGATGCTGAAAATATCAGAGACAATAGATAAGAGGTAATATTTTTATTATTGTTTGTTTAAAATGCTTGATATTAAAGAAACATATGTAATTAAATATTGGCCGCTGTGGTCGAGTTGGTAGCGGTGCGTGCTATAACTTGATATACCGGTGAGTTCGAGGTTCGAATCTCAGTCAGGGCAAGCAAAATCTTAATCATAGAAAAAGTTTTTTCTAATAGCGGTCACTCTCGGCAGGCAATGGCAAACCTCCGAGGGTATTTCTGCCATGAAAAAGCTTAAATTATATTATATGTATTATGTAATTAATAGGACAAAATGGAAAACTAAAGCTGTAGAATAGCATTTTATGTAAATGAGTTAGTACTTTAGCTGTAGAACAGTATTTTATGTAAATAAATTAGTATTTAAGCTTAAGGTTAAATTCCTAAAGCTATAGGACAGCACCTTTTTTTTACCTTCCATTATTGTCAATGAATTACATATATATTCAATAACGTGAAATTTCACAAAGAATTTTTTACTGAAATGTATATTGAAATAACTTTCTATAAATGAATAGACATATTGGTTTTTCTTTTAATTTGAACTTTTAATTAATTGTATTATTGTAAAAAATAAATACTTAAATTAACTTAAATATATACAATGCCGAGTTAAATATTATGTTGGGTTCTTACACATTCCTTGTGCGAAAAGTTTGTTGATTTACTATAAATTCTTATCTAGGCTTTAACAAAATTCAAAAATTTAATAATTCTTGAGTGATATTTCTATTCGCAATTGTTAGAAATTTTAATCTTATTTGGCAATTAAATAAAGTATGTAGTTGTTTACAAATTGGTGTCTTGCAGCATTGCCTTGATGATTACTAGTTATTTCGTTACCATAATTAACCTCATCGTTAAAATTATGCTATACATATCCTCAACATCATAATTAACATTATTTAATATCAACATTGTGCATAATTATGTAAATATTTATAATATTTACAAAGTAACTATACACTTGTGTGCCTTAAATGTAAACAAAATCAAATTTTATAATTTGCTTAAGATGTTAATGCTTTCTGTACAATTTAAACCGCAGCTTATAAAATCTAAAATAAAATACACGGATCTTGTTAATTTTGCTCTGCTGCGAATTTCAGCAAAAATGAAAGTCATCTTTGGAAGGATAAAAAGAGTTTATTCTAAAATTGTAAAGGTTAGCGAATATATTTTTCCGGTCAATTTAACATTTTATTCTAAATGAAAAAACTAAAAAAGCTTTTGTCTTTTGATTACACAGTGCAGCTTATAAATGTAAGAAGGTACCAACCACAGGTTCTGGAAATCGAAAGCAAAAAATACGTGAGTCGAAATTTTGAAAGTTGACGTCTAAGTTTTGTTTATGAGTGTGAAAATACCCCCTTCTTGAACTTTCTTAAAGAATAAAAACATCAGATCATTACAGTTTATACCTACGATGTGTTCCGTAGTTTCATTTGAGATTTGGTTATAATGTAGAGTTGTCCAGTATAGTAATCATATTACACATAGAATACCCACATACTTACTAATTTTGTTGTTTTTATTTCATTGCGCAGAAAAATCTTAAGATTTTTTTTGGCGGCAATACGATGTCGTAGACACCCTGTGAATACACTAACTATATGAAAAAAATACATTTCCGCGGGTGCAACATGTGCTATAATAATAAAATGAAAAAAGGAAAATAATTTTGATATGCAGTGGGGTACAGTGGTGCTTCTGGGTATGCTAGAATTCATTTAGCGGGTTTTGGCGAATGCTGGAATCCGGTTGCTGGTGACTGATGTCCACAGCATACTTAAATTATGGAGGAAGCACTTCTCCACACTGCTTAATGGAAGTAGCTGCAACAACCTTGAAGAATATGTTGAACCCGAATCCGCAATCAATGATGACACAGTGCTACAAAAAAAATTAAGTCGAAATACCTGATTATGTGGGACGAAGTCCAAATGCGAATGCAAAAAATGAATTTTGATCGACAAAATGTGATCAAATCTATTAGAAATAAACCCTCAGCGATGCAATTCGCATTAAAATTTTAAGTCGACTTAACCGGTTATTGTTTTAACACAGATATAAGGTTTTGAATTAAAGTAATTGAAATATTTTTCATACTCAAATGTGCTGTGTTTTTAAATAGTATTATCGGCTCTTTCTGTGGTACACGGGCATGTACGTACATATGTTCATACATAGAAATATTCTTCTTAATTGATTAATTATATGTTTTTCCCCAGTGTTTATGTTTTGAAAGCATAATGACTTAAATATAATACTTCACATTTCTTTCAATTAAAATTCTGGTTACTCTTTAACAAAAATTACAAAAACGGAAGTTTGAAACCTCATACAAATTTGTTTAATTATATAACAAACTTCGAAGTTTTTGCTCAGAATCTTCAAAGTATGAAAATTTGTAGCCCAACTAATGTTTAAGTTTCAAGTGGCAAAGAATTATTAATTAATTTTTGAAATGTGATTACCATCCTTAATATTAATTGAAAAAATGTTAAGTGAATAAAAAAAAATGGAATTGTAAAATTTGCCAAAACAAGTCGCTGTCATCAAATTGAACATATGTATGTATGTATTATTTGTTTATGTCTAAATTAAAGTGAGTATACATATGTACATACTTCAATTCGAGTTCGTTCCTATGCGCATTTATAATATCTAAATTTTATAAATTTTGTCCAGTAACAATTTAGGCAGCTCTTACAATGAACCTTGAATAGTTCCAAAATTAAAACAAAAACTAAATAAATATTTATATTATGTGGTTGTACTGAGAATCCCAACGAAAATTTCATAAAGCAAAAGGCAGAAATTGTTTTTGAATTGACTCTATCCGGTCGGAATGAACTTGATAGCGCGGTTCCGCGTATATTCCAGTATTGGCCTCACTAACTTGTGAACAGAGCCTTCGTGCTGTAAGGGTCATTGAATTCTTTTGGCCACTATTTTACAAATGGAAAAACTCCTTTGGCTTTGTTAACTGTAACATTTAAGTGAAGATTAAAATTCAATTTCGGGTCCATTGTAATTCCAAGACCAACAAAGTTAAATACTTGTTCGAGGCTATAGTTATAAATAATATAATTTTGGCGCGTACACTATATAGATCAGTGTTTGACCGAGCTTCTCCTACCATTTGCGGTGTGCGTCTTTATATTATACATACCACAAATGGAGGGACCTACAGTTTTGTGCCGACTCCGAACGGCAGATGTATTTAATGAGAAGCTTTATCATGGCAGAAATACCCTCTGAGTTTTGCCATTGCCTGCTAAGGGGTGACCGCTATTAGAAAAACTTTTTCTATGATTAAGATTTTGCTTGCCCTGACTGAGATTCGAGCCTCGAACTCACCGGCATATCGAGTTATAGCACGCACTGCTACCAACTCGACCACAGCGGCCACCGAGGCTATAGTTACATATGTATGCCATAAGAAGCTGGCTGAACCGTCCTGCTAGAAAAGCACATTAATTCACAATTTTAAAGGTTTAGTGGCATATAATTTACTTCACACCAGTTAGCCATGCTATTAAAATCCGCTTGTAGTATGGACCTTCCCTCAACTGGATGATACAATCTAAAAAGTTTTACATCATCAGCATACAATACAATTTTTGAATATTTTATTACATATTTTGGTATATTCATTTATAAAAAGTAAAAACAGAATCGCACCAAGGTGACTTCCTTGCGGGACCCCTGAAGATACATGAATAATGTTCAAGGAAATATTTTTAAAAAGTATTCGTTGTGTTCTGTCAATGACGTAAGAAGATATCCAACGAAGAATATTAGGTTGAAAACCGAGAAGATCGAGTTTATGGGTGAGTAAAGAGTGACTTACTCTGTCGAATGGTTTGCTAAAATCGGTGTATATCACATCGGAGTGCATAAATTCTCCAAATTCATTTGAAAAATGAGTTTTAAACTCAAGCAAGTTTGTAACGGTACATTTCCCTTTCGAAATTGTAGAAGTAAATGAATACGTTAAATGGTCAACAACAAAAAGACCTACTACTTTATGAAGGGGCATAACGGCATAATGAATGATTATTTCCAAGCTGAAGGGAAATCACCAAGCTTAAGATAAAGATAAATTCGTTAAGGGCGCATAAATATGGTTAGCACATTTTTGAGGAACCAATTCGGGATCAAATTGGGACCAGCCTTAAAAGATTTTTATAGGTTACTTAAATAACAAAATACTTCCTCGGAAGATATTTGCGGAATAATAGCAGAGGTGAAGGGATAGAGTTCATAAGGATAAGCTTTATTCAGAGGCGAGGTAATGATATAATTTGACCTGAAGAATTGGGCAAACATGTTGGAAATTGATTCGCAGTCACAAGACACGGTGTTTTGATATTTCAGAGCAGACGGAAAACCATAGTCAGTGTGCAATCCAGTTATTTTATACAATTTAAAAGATCGCGACTTTTTATTTTTAAAATTTCCTTGTTTTTTCTTCGTGAAATAAACGAAATCTTGGATTCTGTTGCGCTGGTCTTTTCTTTGTTGAAAACTGTGTTTTCCAAATTTTTAACCCAATTATATAACATATGAATAAGTTATCGTTTTTAGTCAGTAAGATCCTTTGAAGTTTTTTGACTTTATTCAAATAAAAAAATAAATAAATAAACCAAGTTTGTGATTGTTTTTTTGTTTGTACTCAAACCCGTATAGGTGCAAACTTTTGAAATAAGCTGTATATAGAATTATTAAAATGCTGGACATTACGTTGCACATCATCTTTATACGTCGGCGATGATTTTGACAATTCTTGATATAATTTCTTGAAATTTTCTTTCGCAAAAATATAACGATCGCTTGAGCTACTTGATTTATCTACATTATTTCCAAAATCACCTATAATTTCGTAATTTAACTGACTTGCAGGATGATAAGAGTCCTCTGGAATAACAAGGGCTCACACCTATCCTTAGATAATTTAGATATACCATCAACAAAAATAAGATCCCGAATGGTTCCACAATTGTTTGCAATTAAATTAATAAAGTTGTTTAAGAGAGTCCATGATAAGCCTGGCATATTGAAGTCACCAAGTACAATCATCGAGTCCTTTGCAGTAATCTTTGAATTTAACGATCTTAGTAACGCAATATGTTGAGCATTTAACGATAAGTCAGAATTAGGAGGGATGTTCCAAATAGCTAAATAAACGAAATCATTTCCTAAAATAACTCGTATTGCTGTAAATTCGATTAACTCAATAAGCGCGACATTAACTTCTTTGGATGGTATAAAAGAATGAACTGCAAAGAGACCGCCCCCCAGCGATTCTGTCCTTATCATGGGCGACCACAGGGGGGGCAAACTAGGGCCACTGCCCAACTTTACAATTTTAGAGAAAACAATTATTTCAAATTTAAATACAAAAGTACATACATATTTTTTAATAATTTTCTGTTTAATATTATTATAATTACAATGTATACAGTGCGAATAAAGAAAATTTCCTTGCGTAAAATAACTAAAAAGCATCGGCTTTGGACGGCCAATCACTCTAATAATAACACTACACAACACGTAAAATTACACTGGGGTGCGACATACATTTTCTAGTTAATTTGGGGTCGCTGATTACGAATATCAACATTAAAAAGCTGTGGTTTTAACTTTAAGGGCGTGGCACGAAAAATAAAAAAAACAGCCGTTCCTGTGACCTTTTTTGGTCAATGCATCATAAAAGATATTATTTTCAAGGTTTTGGCATATATTAAGCACTCGATTCGTAGAAGAGACTCCAGTGCTTAAAACTGTATATTCAATTATAAAGGTTTTAACTAAATATTTGAGATACAGGCCACGAAAGTCGAAAGATTATCGAAAATAAGATTCGACACATTTTAACAACCAATGGGTATATAGTTCCTAGTATTTGGACTTAATCTATAGCTTAGGCTTAGATCTAAATATTTGGTAAAAAAAACCCATAAACAATTAAAAAAACTCAACTAGTTTTCGAGAAATTTCACTTTAAAATCCAAAAAATTGGGGATAATTACAGAGTAATGTGTAGGTAAAAAACAGAAGCTATGAATAAAAACGAGACGGTTGATGATCGTCGTAGCACAATAAAACAACAACAAAGTGGGCAAATATTTCTGTATTTAAGTAATATCTGCACTTGTAAACAAAAACTTTACTTCAATATTAATCATATTCATGTATGTATTGTTATAAAATTTCTAAGGCTTTATATTTTAAATGGTACCGTATGTAAGGATATTTTCCTCATTTGTATGATATTTTACTCATTTGTATGATTTTATTATAGAGAATTTAAAATAAAACATTTATTCGCTTATTATCAAGCAGCGATTTAAAACTTGTGCAAGAATTCAATTTGCCCAGTACATTCATACAAATCCGAAGAAAATTGGGAAAACTATTAAATAATAAATGCATTTGCAAATGAAATTTTATGTAATGTGAAATGAAAAGAGTAACTATTTTTAACATATTTAAAAAAAAATAAAGCTGTATACATACACACATATGTATATCATTCATGAATAAATCCTCCTGGTTCTTACTCCATTTTGCTCGCAAATGAAAATGTCAAAGAGTCTAAAATTTATGGGAATCGAATTCCTCATGAAACTATAAATATCGATACTCTTCTGACTTAACGATACTAAACGATTATCGATACCTTATAGTTGCATTTATTGTTGTCGTTACATATCGAATACGGACCTTGTCGACACTCTTCGACAAGTACCGATACTTTTCCCATCACTAGTTTCATTCGTTGCAAACTCTGAAAGTACTTACTGTGTGGCGGAAAGAATAAAAGGTGGTTTTTAATCAATATTTAATATAATAAAGAAGTAGAATATATTTAAATTAATCAATTGGTTGAAAATGGATATAAGATCGTTTTTTGGTAAAAAATAGTTATAGCTATTATAATTTGTTGGTAATTAATGGTTTTTTATTTGTTAGCAAAAACAAAGCGCGCAAGAATCAGCGAACCAGTCATTGAGAAAAATACTGTAGAAAGTGAAACTTCTGAATTAACTCATGCAACTTCCACGGTCGAAGATTATCCTACCAATGACATTGGCAATTGGGTGGGACGCGCATTTCTTCTCAATGGTGAAAATAAAAGAAATATGGTGCTTCATTGTTGGAAACCACATGAGTCATATGACTTTGGAAAAGATAGTCAAGATTCCAAGCGTAAATTTATTTATAATTGGCTTAAAATTTATGAGCCATGGCTTGCATATTCTTGTCGGCTGAAGGGAGCATTTTGTATGTACTGTGTACTATTTCCGCCAAAAAGTACACGTGGCGTTATAGGGTCGTTGACCATAAGACCATTTACGAAGTACAAAGACGCTCATGAGCATTTTAGAGCTCATGCAATATCTATTTGTCACAAAAAAGCAAGTATGGATGCTAATGGATTTTTAAACCTAGTGCCTGTTGATGTAGTGGCACAAAACGCGCATGAAAAAGTAACTAGTGACAATAAGAAAATGATCAGATTGATTATATCTGCTATTATTTATTGTGGGACGCATGATATTGCTCTTCGTGGCAAAAAAAATGATGAAGGTGAGCATTTTAGTGGAATTAATTTTTTTTATTTAAGATAATAATTTAACTGTTATGTACTACTAGTCAATTTTAGGGATTTGCTTAAATTGCAATTAAATTCAGCGGACGCAGATTTGAAATTAATTTTTGAAAACGCTAAGGGCAATGCGAAGTACATTTCTGTTCGTATTCAGAACGAAATTATTAGTATTTGTGGTGACTTGCTCAAAGAAACAATTTGTCGTTCCATTGATAAAGCTGAAGGGTTTAGCATTTTAGCAGATGAAAGCTGTGATATTGCTGGGAAAGAACAATTGTCTGTTGGAGTGCGATATTTCTGCAGTGAATTTTCAGAGTTACGTGAAGATTCCCTAGGCTTTGTTGAGCTAGACAATATGGACGCAAAATCAATTGCAAGTGCAATACATCATTTCATTACAAACTGTGGTTTGGATCCTAATAAATGCATCGGACAGGGTTATAATGGTTGTGCAACAATGGCTGGCAAAGATGGTGGCGTGCAAAAAATTATGAAAGATTTTTATAAAAAAGCTTTGTTTTTCCATTGTGCTTCTCATAAGCTAAATTTAGTGATCAATGATTTGAACAGCGTTGCAGAAATTCGGAACACGACAACTACTATTAAGGAGGTAATTACATGTTTTCGGGAATCGCCACTTAGGAGAAAACATGTCCCAAATTTGCCACTTTTATGTGAAACTCGTTGGTCACAAAAGTATAAAAGCATAGGTGTTTTCAAAAATAACTTTGTGGCCATAACAGAAGGTTTAGAAAAACTTTCACTTGAAGGAAACCCAGCAACAAGGAAAACTGCTTTCCAGCTGATAAGTTGTGCAGCTAAAAGTACATTCGTTGTCTGTCTGTGCATCATTTCGCACTATTCAGCAATCTTGGAGCCAACAGCAAATTTGTTCCAGAGTAAGCAGTTGGATATACTTGCCATTGCTAATCATATAAAACGGATCGTGCAATTAATCAAGTCTGATAGAGAAACAGCAGACAGCACTTTTAAATCCATTTTTGACGAATCTACAAATATTGCCCTGCAACTTGGTTTTGAAATTAGCTTGCCAAGGATTGTTGCCCGCCAAGTTTATCGTGCCAATCAACCAGCAACGACTGTAGTTGAATTTTTTAAGATTTCAATTTACATTCCGTATTTGGACTCGTTAATAATGGCTTTTGAAAATCGCTTTCCCGATCAAAATAATCCTGCTTTTGCTTTGTCATACCTTCACCCAGCTGTATTTAAAACAAAAACTAAAGCAGAGATCGACCTTCAAATATTGTCTGCAGCTTCTTTTTATAACTTAAATGACTTGAAATATGCAATAGATCTATGGATTGCCTTGTGGAAAGATAAAACTGAATTTGATGACATGGCTAAGCTATTGGAGGAGTCTAAATTCTTTTATCCATGCATATACAAAGCTTTGCAGATATTTTTAGCTCTTCCATATACAACTGCCACCATAGAAAGATCATTCAGCACTTTACGGCGAGTGAAAACATGGTTAAGGTCAACAATGGCTGAAAATCGTTTAAATGGTTTGTTCTGTATGATTATTATTTTTTTTATTTTTTAATTACTCTTTTTCTATTTGAAGGTCTTTGCATGTTGAGCATACACAGAAGAGCCGTAAATGACGACAAGCAATTTATTGATAAGGTTCTCACGAAATTCGCGGAAGAAAATAGAAGACTTTTATTAAATTAAAAAAATAAAAATAAAATAGATTTTCCCCCCTTTTAGTTATTTTCTGCGGACGCCCATGGTCCTTACTGTCATTTCTATAAATTTTATATTGGAAGAGGACTCTTATCATCCTGTAATTCAGTTAAATTACGAAATTATAGGTGATTTTGGAAATAATGTAGATAAATCAAGTAGCTCAAGCGATCGTTATATTTTTGCGAAAGAAAATTTCAAGAAATTATATCAAGAATTGTCAAAATCATCGCCGACGTATAAAGATGATGTGCAACGTAATGTCCAGCATTTTAATAATTCTATATACAGCTTATTTCAAAAGTTTGTACCTAAACGGGTTTGAGTACAAAAAAAAAACAATCACAAACTTGGTTTATTTATTTATTTTTTTATTTGAAAAAAGTCAAAATACTGCAAAGAATCTTACTGACTAAAAACGATAACTTATTCATATGTTATATAATTGAGTTTAAAAATTTGGAAAACACAGTTTTCAACAAAGAAAAGACCAGCGCAACAGAATCCGAGCTTTCGTTTATTTCATGAAGAAAAGAACTAGGAAATTTTAAAAATAAAAAGTCGCGATCTTTTAAATTGTATAAAATAACTGGATTGCACACTGACTTTGGTTTTCCGTCTGCTCTGAAATATCAAAACACCGTGTCTTGTGACTGCGAATCAATTTCCAACATGTTTGCCCAATCCTTCAGGTCAAATTATATCATTACCTCGCCTCTGAATAAAGCTTATCCTTATGAACTCTATCCCTTCACCTCTGCTATTATTCCGCAAATATCTTCCGAGGAAGTATTTTGTTATTTGAGTAACCTATAAAAATCTTTTAAGGCTGGCCCCAATTTGATCCCGAATTGGTTCCTCAAAAATGTGCTAACCATATTTATGCGTAACGAATTTATCTTTATCTTAAGCTTGGTGATTTCCCTTCAGCTTGGAAATAATCATTCATTATGCCGTTATGCCCCTTAATAAAGTAGTAGGTCTTTTTGTTGTTAACCATTTAACGTATTCATTTACCTCTACAATTTCGAAAGGGAAATGTACTGTTACAAACTTGCTTGAGTTTAAAACTCATTTTTCAAATGAATTTGGAGAATTTATGCACTCCGATGTTATATACACCGATTTTAGCAAACCATTCGACAGAGTAAGTCACTCTTTACTCACCCATAAACTCGATCTTCTCGGTTTTCAACCTAATATTCTTCGTTGGATATCTTCTTACGTCATTGACAGAACACAACG
The DNA here is from genome assembly GCA_963971545.1 of Philophylla caesio. Classification (NCBI taxonomy): domain Eukaryota; kingdom Metazoa; phylum Arthropoda; class Insecta; order Diptera; family Tephritidae; genus Philophylla; species Philophylla caesio. The sequence goes on from OZ020607.1 coordinate 65,882,689, forward strand.
AATACTTTTTAAAAATATTTCCTTGAACATTATTCATGTATCTTCAGGGGTCCCGCAAAGAAGTCACCTTGGTGCGATTCTGTTTTTACTTTTTATAAATGAATATACCAAAATATGTAATAAAATATTCAAAAATTGTATTGTATGCTGATGATGTAAAACTTTTTAGATTGTATCATCCTGTTGAGGGAAGGTCCATACTACAAGCGGATTTTAATAGCATGGCTAACTGGTGTGAAGTAAATTATATGCCACTAAACCTTTAAAATTGTGAATTAATGTGCTTTTCTAGCAGGACGGTTCAGCCAGCTTTTTATGGCATATGTAACTATAGCCTCGGTGGCCGCTGTGGTCGAGTTGGTAGCGGTGCGTGCTATAACTCGATATGCCGGTGAGTTCGAGGCTCGAATCTCAGTCAGGGCAAGCATAATCTTAATCATAGAAAAAGTTTTTCTAATAGCGGTCACCCCTTAGCAGGCAATGGCAAAACTCCGAGGGTATTTCTGCCATGAAAAAGCTTCTCATTAAATACATTTGCCGTTCGGAGTCGGCACAAAACTGTAGGTCCCTCCATTTGTTGTATAATATAAAGGCGCACAACACATATGGTAGGAGAAGTTAGGCCTAACACTGATCTATATATGTAGTGTAAGCGCCATAATTATAAATTATTATAATAGAAAACTGTTCTGCAGTTATTGCATAGCGTCGACGATGATCAAAATTATTAACGCACTCGGTAAAAGCGGTACGACAAACATAAAGCTGCCAGAATCTTTGCATTAAGTACATAGTTTTAGCGGTGACAAACAAGCAAACACTGTTGTGAAAAGGAAGACAAGTCGCTTCGGCGGAGTTAAAAATTAAATTCATAGAAAGATTAAACTAAATAAAACTGTTCCTAGAAATTAATGGTTGAATCAAATTTTATAAACTTATTCCATAAGCAAATTATCCGATAAAAGACACCAACTTATCTGAAGACGCTAAACATTGTTTTTTCGTTTGTCCGAGATTTGCAACAGAAAGACGTGACTTGAGCAGGAAAGTTAGAAGGCCAAGTAAACAATTTATGAAGAAGACCTGAGGGAAACTTACAGTGCATCTCTTTGTCAAAAGCTTTCCATAAGTTATTACAAAATAAGGAACAGTCCAGCTGTTTCGGAAAGAAGATTTAATAACAGTATGCAATTTTCTTACACCTACCTTATGCGATGGTCGTGTTGATTGTGAATTTATAATGAATAAATGTTCCTGAAATTTTCAAATAAAATAAGTTACGTATCAAGTGAAATATTGCACTTATGCATCCACTCTCAGGAATTTAAAAGCATTCTTAATATATTAGAAAAAACTGGTGACTGAAATAATGGAACGGTACGAAAAATTTGTAATAATTATGGGCACTGGCTGAAGGCACCGTTTTGCACATATGTACATATGTAAGTGCACATAAACTGCACATAACTTCATAATGCACATAATGTACATAAGTGCACAAACTCCAGCTACGCTATCAACAGTATTTCCGCGGCTTCTACTGGCTGTAAATCCCTGCTGTTCATTCATATTCTTATCTGCACTTATGAACACTATGTGCACAATTGCACAAAGCATTGAAAGCCGAAGCTCCCTTTCGCTCGCTCCGTGGAACTACCGTTAGGTATTACTTCGCGGAGGGGGAGCGGCATATTGCCATTCTATGAATTTCTGCGGAAAGTGATCTCATTTCTCTTGCGTATGAAACTTTTTCAAGCGCAGCCAACCAGATTGGTGCCCCGTAAAGTAGTACTGAGCGTATAACGCTTGCAAACAGTTGACTACTTTGCTGCTTAGGTCCTGCTTTATTTAACATAAGTCTTAAATACTAATCTAGCGTCTAGGCATTATACCTAAATATCTCAGATCAGCTTTTATAACTATTTCATGTCCTCCAACTTTAATTTTAATAACCTCTAGGAGTTTTCTGCTGCTAATTAACACTGCCTCAGTTTTCTGTTCGGCTTACTGCAGGCCATTTTCTTCAAGCCATGTCTGAATTCGTGCAGTCATGAGATTTGACTCGCGCTCCACGTCTTTTATTTGCATGGCAAATATAACCACTGCTATATCATCCGCAAAACCAACAATTTTTAAACCTTTAGGTACTTGCAAGCGCAGAATGCGTTCGTCTGTATCATATACTAGGACTCTATCTTCCAAGTAGTTACTTATTATTTTTCCCAAATATCCTGCACTATGTGCATTTGTGTGCACTCTTAAGTGCAGTTATGTGCACTTATGTGCAAAACGGTCCATTTAGCCTGTTCGGTAATTAAAAATCAGTCAAACACCAATCGCATCGGCAAAACTTTACGAAATGGCTGTGGCAATTGTGCCAATTTTTCCTTATTGGTTCTTGGCAGTGAAATTGCTAAAAAAAAATATATTTATTTTATTGTTTTTATTAGTAAGCTTATTTATACGCAATAAAGTCGTAGTCAGGCAGCCATTAAAGCGGGCGAGGAAATAATCGGCGTTGGTTGCTCAGAAACCATCTGTCAGCAAGAAACCATCTGTTGGCAACGGACATTTAAAAGCGACAACCTTATAGCGCAGTTACCCACCGACGTAGAACGGCCGTAGGTGTCAGGTGACACGACCTATCTTATGAGAGCGCTTGTTAATGAAAACCCACCACCGTAGAATTTTCGTGTTGACGGAGAACTTACGTAGGAAATCCAATCGAATTTGAAATTTTCCGTAGAAACGTAATCAGCTTTTTGAAATCATTAAAAAGTTAGTTTCCAAATACTTGTAATATTCTTAAATTATTAGAAAAATACTACCGAATATAGCAGATTATAGCATATTATATTATTTAAATAGGTCAGCATTTCGTTCGATCATTTACATTATAAAAATTCTAACTAAAATTGTAGTGTTATGCAAAAACATATGTATATATAAATCAATGCCAACATTGTATAAAAGTGAGCGAACTAAACAAAATAACCAAAACAAAAAGCGAGTTGGTATGCAATGAGATAACAGCTGATTTCTACGCTAAGGCTACGGTAATGAGTTTTTGTAAAAATGAGATTCTATAGCTTAATGCTTGAATTCCCAGATTGAAAAAAAGCAATTGAAAACGATATACATAAATAAAATAATAAAATTAACAATAAGCGTGGCACAACTGAGACACCATATTTCTTCAAATGAAAATAAACTATTCACATTGCCAGGAAAAAACCGATGAATAAATAGTTGCAAATCTTTTCCAGCATTAATAGTTTTACTAACACTACTAAATTTAATAATTTTTTAACTACTTTTTAAAATGACGCATAGCCTCGGCCGCAAAAACGTTGCAATAATTACACATTTCATGAAACCGATCGATAGAGTAAAGGTACCTAATGGAGCATTTCCCAGATTTTACGAAAAAATTGATTTACGGATGTGCTAAAACTGGATTAGTAGTTTCGGAGGTAGAACCACTCAAAGTTCGGAATTAATTCACATGGAGAAAATTTTGTATTTTTTTATTAATTTAAAATTAGAGTAGAGTCTATAATTAACCTTTATTCTAATTGTAATAGTATAGGGTGGTACCTACGAATATGGGAAACTTTCGGGCCCCCTCTTAACAAAGTATAACGGAGTCGAATAAATTTACCACAAAGGATAAAATGTTTCTTAAAATATTTCTTTTAATTACGAAACTGCGAAATATTCATCACATTTTCATTAAATCTCTAACTACAAACAAAATCTTACAGACTAGAAGTACAAAAAAATTGTATTATATGTAAGTCATCTACTAACTGATAACATGTTAAATTTGTATATGTATTACATCTTTGATATTAAAAATTGTTGCAGAGTATAGGTAAAAATAATATGTATATGTAATCAGCACTAAATGAAAGAAAAAACGAACCAATAATAAGGTTCTGTAAGGTTTCAAACTGCCTAAGATTCTTATATGGGATATTAAACTGGATATAACTTACGATCATCAATAGACCAGAAATTATACCAATGGGAAAAGAGCACGACAGCCTAGATCTTCTGCCCTCAAGGCACTTTAAGTCAATCGATTGACATCGAGATCGATAAGATGGCAAAGGATCTGAAAAAATCATTAAACGAAGTGCAAAGAAAGATTTTTTGAACTCTCTCAGGAATATTGGAGGGGAGTATTTGATAAAGCCTCCAGATAAAAGCGGCACACTCAATCCTCGATCTAACAAAATCACAATAAAATGGTTTTGGTGTATACGGAAATTACGACGTAGGCATGCTAACATCGAATATGACCGAGTAATGGCATAATTAACGTGGCTAGTGAAATGTAACTTTGAATCAAAACTTACGCAACATTATAGCAAACCTTATAGTCTTATTAATTACTAGGGTGATTGACTCGGTTTTTGCAAACCGGTTTTTTCATAAATTTGAGTACGTTTTTTTGAAATCGTGATTTTTCGAATATCGAATAAATCGGATTTTTAAACTCCAAACCCAGTTTTTCACCTAGTTGTAAGGACATAGAATTTGCGAACAAATATAAATATGGTAGCCTGTCAACTAATTTTACATCCATTATTCAAACGGCAACCACAAAGTGCATATTAATTAGATAATTAGATAAGTTTTATTTAATATATATTAAAAAAAACCAAATATTTTGCAGAAAAAACGGATAAAAAGTATTTTAAAAGATTTTATATATGTATTTATACAAATATAATAAGAAGACGGGGAAAGTTAAAAAAAATTTGTAACGCCTCACTGACAATAAGTCCAGCGAGCTCAAACAATGTGCTCGCTCAATGTGCTAGTAGGATTTATTTATTATAGTAAGGCGTTGTACAATTTTTCAAAGTTTTATAAAACCTAAAGACAAAAAAAAAGATTGACTTCAAAGCATTTCAGCCGGAATTCAGTAATTTGGTATAGTCTGCTTATGACCTGGTCACAATTTAGTGACTTTATTTTGAGACTAGAGGCTTTATTTTGACACCAATTAGAGACTGAGACTGCTTACTGCATTCGGGCATTAAACTACAGAATTACTACTAGAATTCTTAAAAGCTATGTGATGCTTCGAGCACGTCCGCGTTTCGACTGACTAATCGTTAACTTCGTCCTTTTTTATTACTCGTTGTCTGCCATTTTTTCATAATCTCCGCTACCGTCGTCGTCCGATTATGTTCCCCCACCTTTTCGACATCATACCGACCGTGATTTAACTTCCGTGTAACTTTATATGGCCGCCCAGATACTTTTTCTTAATCTTCAAAGCGGAACCATACTGTATACGTTTTATAGCTACGAACTCATTTTCTTCATATGTTTGCTTTGATTTCGTCTTTGCATTAAAATTTTTCCGATTTTCCTCTTAAATTTTTTGAAAACTGGCTCTAGCTGCCTTTCTAGAATGCTCACGCCTTGTGTTAAACTCCTCGATTGTTTCATCCTCAATGAATTCATTTAAGTCTATCTGCCTTTCTAAACGCATATTTAGCCCTGTTAATAGCTTAAAAGGGGATACTTTCGTGCTACGACTTGGATAATTGTTTAAAAATTGCAGTACGTTTTCAACGACTTTATACCATTAATCCGGATTGTTCAGTGAAAGTTTTGTCAACATTGGAATCACCGTTCAGTGGATTCGCTCCACTTGTCAATTTCCCCTCGGAACTCCTGTCGCTATAAAGAGATGTTGTATTCCCTGCTGACTACAGTAATCTATAAAAGCTTGAGAGGGAAGGCAGAGGTGCAGTCCGTGATTATTATTTTTGAATTTCCAAAAATCGCAGCTTGTTTGCTCAACCTGTCAATTACTGCTAATGCACATGTATCTTTTGTAGGGTATAACAAAGAAAATTTAGAAAATGCATCTACAACTGATGTGGTTACAACGCTTCGCAGTAGCTGTTAACGGTCCGAGGTGATCTAAATGATAATGATAACGCTTGATCATCTTTGGGAATTGGGGTGACGAACCCCTCTTTCTTACTCGTTTTTGCATTTGCTGCAATGCACTCTACCTACACAACTGTTTACAATTTTAACAACTTTCTGGCTTAGCTGTGGAATAAAATACGACTTCTCAGCTAACTGCTGCGTTCTACGTGCGGCCCTGTATATGTTCCGTTTTTACTATATCCTTTTGCATTAAACAAGGCACAACGAAAAGTTCTTTGGTAGGATCCTTGTATAAAATTCCATGTGCTATATCTGAATATGTGAATCTCCAGGGGCGTGCTTTCTTACTCTAGCCAATCAAAAAATTCATTTGAGCAAAAGAGAAAGCATGCCCCTGGAGATTCACTCGTTGCTAAAAGTACCGTGTTGTCCCTTCTTATACATTTATGTTCTCTGATTACAATCAGTAACGATCGTAAACCTAACTCCCTTTAAATAGATTCGCCAATTTTTAAAGCAGTAATGACTGCTAAAACTTCTAACTCGTACGAGCTATATTTTTCTTCTGCCTAACTTGTTTTTCTACTTAAAATCTGAACTGGTTGCAAATTTTGGTATTCACCCCTGTGTGTAACTCCGTCTCAGCATGTGTGTTATATAAGCGAAGAACGGGTGAAGTTGTTAAAATACCTTTTTACTTTTTAAAAGATGCTGCCTGTTCCTCCCCTATTTTAAAATCGCTACCTTTCTTTAACAAATCGGACAAAGGCTTTGCCATCAACGCGTACTTATTAACAAATCGTCTAAAGTATGAAGTTAATCCAAGGAAACGTTCCACAGTCTTCCTATCCTTCGGTAAGGGGTAATGCTCAATTGCCTGAATTTTCTCCTCAGAAGGCTTTATTGTCCCTGCCTTGATGACATATCCAAGGAAGTTAACTTTCCGCTCTAAAAATTGACACTTCTTCCACTTGATACGTATACCGTACCGCGACCCTAAATCTAAAACTCGTCTTAGTTTTTTTAAACCCTCTTCGACATATCTGGATAGAATGATTATATCATCCATATAAATAGCAATTGTCCCATCTTTTATGAGATCTTTGAACACGAAGTTAACAAACCTGCAAAATACAGCTGGCGAATTACATATACCGAATGGAACATATTTAAATTCATATTGTGCATCAGATTCGCTTTTTCGCTTTCTGTAACTTGTCCAAGACGTTGTCGATACGCGCCATGGGAAAATTATCTCGCTATTACAATCGGCGACGCGTAATTAGAAAAACTTGGCTGGTTCACGAAGTTTTTGTCTTTGATTTTAATCTCCCAAACATTTCTTGGAATATGATTGATGGTCATATCGTACCTTCCATTAACAACGCCTTTCTGGAGGGGATGACTGAACTTTGTCTGAACCAGGTTAATACCCTACAAAACAAGTTGGGGAGGGTCTTGGATTTGGTTTTTGTTGACAACATGTACAGGGCCTCCTTAAATCGATGTGATCCATTGGTTTTGCCTGAGGATGTATATCATCCTGCAATTGAATTGTCATACGAGATCATAGACGGAGAGCGGGTTTCTGGATCGAAAGCTTTTAATTCTAATGACAGCTTCGATTTTAGAAAAGCTAATTTTAAAAAATTAAACTATGACTTATCTAAAATAACTTGGCCTTACTACAATGGCGATATTGAGCGTAATGTTTTGGACTTCAACAATACTTTATACAACTTATTTCTTAAACATGTACCTAAAGGTTCTTATATTCGTGATGAATCAGTCCCTTTATGGTTCACTAAAGACTTGAGAACTTTAAAAAATAAATAATCGCGTTCTTTTAAATTATATAAAAGTACTGGTCGTCATGTGGATTATCTTAATTATTCAGTCTTGCGACATAAATATCTAGAATTAAATAAAAACTGTTATGAAAAATACTTGAATAAAATGAAAATGAACATTATCCACGACCCGAAAGCTTTCTATGGTTTCGTTAATTCTAAGCGCAGAGTAAATGCATTCCCTTCCGCAATGAAATATCAAAGTACTGTGTCATGTGATAACGAGATTATTGCCAATCTATTTGCCCAGTTCTTTAAATCTAACTACACCACTCAATTTAAATATAACTGTATTTCCTATCCATACAAGCTGAGCCCCAATAACTCTATTAATATTCCAGTCATATCATCAGATGATGTTTTTCATTATTTAATATCTTTAAAAGAATCATTCAAGTACGGCCCTGATATGATCCCGACATGTTTCCTAAAAAAATGTGCAAAGCACCTGTACCTGCCATTATCGAACTTGTTTAATTTGTCCCTCCAGCAAGGAGTTTTTCCGTCAATATGGAAACAGTCTTACATAATCCCCCTTCATAAATCTGGAAGCAGGTCTTCTATTGAAAACTATCGTGGTATAGCTAAACTCTCTTCTATCCCGAAGTTGTTTGAAGCTATTGTTACCAAGCAAATGACTTATCCGATTTCCTCAATAATAGCAAATTGCCAACAAGGCTTCTGTAAGGGCAAATCGACCATTACAAATTTACTTGAATTTACCACCCATGTTTCAAATGGGTTTAGGGAATGCATTGATACTGATGTTATATATACCGATTTTAGTAAAGCATTTGACAAAGTATGTCACTCTTTACTCATCCGTAAACTAGATCTGCTTGGTTTTCAACCTGGTATCCTCTGTTGGATGTCTTCTTATCTCTCCGGTAGGACGCAAAAGGTAGTTTTTAAAAATTTTCATTCTGGGATCATCGATGTTTCCTCGGGAGTTCCTCAGGGCAGCCACCTCGGACCGATTCTGTTCCTGCTATTCATAAACGACATTTCTACAGTAGTAAAGTATTCTAAAATATTGATGTACGCGGATGATGTTAAACTTTTTAAGACTTATGCCTCGGCTGAAGAAAGATCCTTGCTACAGCAAGATTTGGACAGCATAGTCAATTGGTGCAGCATTAATTATATGCCGCTTAACCTTAACAAATGTAAATTCATGTGCTTTTCTCGACGAACCATTCAGCCGGCCTCCTACAAAATAAATAACTACGTCCTAGAACATGTAAACAGTTTTGTTGACCTGGGTGTTGGTATGGATTGTAAACTCAATTTTAATTTTCATATTAGTTCCACAGTTAATAAAGCAAGGGGTGTACTGGCTTTTGTAAAGCGTTGGTCAAAGGAATTCCGCGACCCGTATATAACTAAAACACTTTTTACTTCATTAGTAAGACCAATACTGGAGTATGGTTCCATAGTTTGGAATCCTCGTTATCAGGTCCATTCAGACCAACTACAGTCAATACAAAAACAATTCTTACTTTTTGCTTTGAGAAATCTTCGATGGGATTCGCCATACAATCTTCCCCCTTACACTAGTCGTTTAAAACTTATTAATCTTCCTACTCTTTCGAGTCGCAGAGAAATGTTAGGTATAATATTTCTGGTAAAATTAGTCAATGGATGGATCTCAAGTCCATTTCTTCTAGAGCAAATTAATTTTAATGTACCCTCCCGTGCAACGAGAAACTTTAAACCACTTTTCTTGAAACTATGCAGAACTAACTTTGAGTTGAATGAACCGTTTCGGGGTTTATGCCAAGACTTTAACAATCATTCCAGCACCTTTGATGTATCGGACTCACTTTTTATAATTAAAAGAACTATTCTATCCTCTCTTAATAACAGCTAACGATCCAATTTTCTTACTTTGCATTTCTCTAACTTTGTATTCGGCTGATGAATTCTTATTCTGTAGCTGAGCAGCTTGGGATCTCGACGCTTAACAAACTTTCTTCTGTCACGACTCGGCACCTAAGATTTGTATATTTAAAAAACATCCGTACGTTATGCGGATTGAGCCCCTCGTGCCGGTTGGGCGGGAAAGTGGGTTTCCGTTGGGTTATAAAAAAAAAAAAAAAAAAAAAAAAAAAAAAAAAAAAGACAATTTTCGTGGCCGCATAAATACCGGTAATTCGTCACTCAAAATGATCTGCATTTTAGTTTCACACTTTTCAGTACGTTGGGGCTTATAACATTCTATCAATTCCTGAATAAGTAGGTTTTCGCTGTAATCTCCTGCACTCAAACTCAACCTCTCAAACTCTTCTAGCCACTCCATTATTTTATCCTTACTACTTTGCCCTGCCTCTAATGCTGTTTTTGTTCTTTTCAGGAATTCTGATGTACCTATGTAAACTGAGTATGGAATAGCACTTTTGCAAGTTCTGCGACAAAACTATCATACGTCGAAAATTCTCTTGCACATGCGCAATATAAATTCGTTTGTCATCGGTCACCTCACCATTAAAATTAATTTTATCGAAAACATCGCTCCGAATTAAGCATAGGGAACACCCAGTATCAACCAAGGCATCAATTTCTAACCCTCCTACTTTTACTTTTTCAAAAGACTTGAGACCAGTGCCATTACACTTGAAACATTTAATTTGTTGACTGCTGCAGTCTCGAATGAGATGCGAGGTATTTCCACATCTAAAACAAGGCTTAAGTACTCTTTGAGTGCTAGATGTACTTACCAATTTCTGCACCGACTTAGGGCCGAGACTGATTGACTTGCCGTGAATTTTTTCATATGTTTTAATTTTCTCCTTTAATTCACTAATTGTTTTGGCTTCATATAAAATTTCTTTGTTTAGTTTCGTATCAGCTATACCCTCAATGAAATACGATAGTCAACTTTCGGTATCAATATTTAGTGGCTTGCCGATTTCAGTAAGTACGTATAAATATTCGCGAAACGTTTCGCTCACCCTCTTTACGGATTATTAATTGATTATGAAATTCTGATGACGACAACTTTTTTCCGAACTCATCAGTAAGTTCTTCCTTTAACAATTCCCAACTGACTATACCTCGTTGACTACTAATGAATAGCTTTTAATAATAATAATAATCCCAACGGTTTTATCCCTCCATACCCTCCCGACCGACGCGAAGGGCGCATCCGCATGACGCACGGATATATAAAAAAAAAAATTTTGTTTTTTTTTCATATATGTTGCGCCGAGTCATGAAAGGCACAGGTTTGTTAAGTGTCAAGATCTAAAACTGTTCAGCTACAGAACAAATGGTCATCAGCTGATCGAATAGTAATATATGTATATGTATGTATGTATTAATTATTGAGAGGATTGAGTATAGTTTTCTTTATGTAAAAAAGTGAGTCTGAAATATCAGGGTGGAGGGAGCGTTTAGTTTTATTTCGCTAAGAAGAGATTGGCTAGAGATCAAGCCTGTCAGTAACTTGACCAAAAATACAATGCCAAGCATTTCTCTGCGACTAGCAACTGTAGCAAGATTAATGTGTTTTAAACGACTTATGTATATATGGCGGCAGGTTGTAATGAGAATCCCAACGAAAATTCCTTAAAGCAAAAAGCAGAAATTATTTTTGAATTGACTCTATTCTGTCGGAATGAACTTGATAGCGCGGGTTCCAAACAACAGATCCATATTCCAGTATGGGCCTCACTATCGTTGTGAATAGAGCCTTCGTGATGTAAGGGTCATTGAATTCTTTTGACCACCGTTTTACAAATGCAAAAACACCCTTGGCTTTGTTTACTGTAACATTTATGTGAAGATTAAAATTAAATTTCGGGTCAATTGTAATTCCACGATCAACAAAGTTAAACACTTGTTCGAGGATATGGTTACATATTTCATAAGAAGCTGGTTGAACTGATCTGCGAGAAAAGCACATTACTTTAAATTTTTTAAGGTTTAGTGGCATGTAATTTATTTCACACCAGTTAGTCATGCTATTTAAATCCGCTTGTAGTAAGGACCTTTCCTCAACACAATGATACGATCTAAAAAGCTTTACATCATCAGCATACAATAAAATTTTTGAATAATTTATTACAGAAGGTAAGTCATTTATAAAAAGTAAAAACAGAATCGCACCAAGGTGACTTCCTTGCGGAACCCCTGAAGAAACATGAATAATGTTTGAGGAACTATTTTTAAAAACAACTCGTTGTGTTCTGTCAATGAGGTAAGAAGACATCCAACGAAGGAGATTAGGTTGAAAACCAAGGAGATCGAGTTTATGGATCAGTAAATAGTGACTTACTCTGTCGAATGCTTTACTAAAATCAATGTATATAACATCAGTGTGCATAAATTCTCTGAATCCATTTGAAACATGAGTTGTGAACTCAAGCAAGTTTGTAACGGTAGATGTACCCTTAGAGAACCCATGTTGTGTGCTAGAAATTGTAGAGGATATGGAATACGTTAATTGGTCAACAACAATAGCTTCGAATAATTTAGGAATAGCAGAAAGCTTAGCTATACCGCGGTAATTTTCTATAGAGGACCTACTCCCGGTCTTATAAAGGGGTATAATGAATGATTCTTTCCAAGCTGAAGGGAAAATCCCAAGCTTAAGAGAAAGATTAAATAAATTAGTTAAGGGCACATAAATATGTTTAGCACAGTTTATGAGGAAACACGTCGGGATGGAACCGGGGCCAGCCTTAAATGATTCTTTTAAGTTACTCAAATAATAAAATACTTCCTCGGAAGATATCTGCGGAATAATAGCAGAGGTAAGGGAACAGAGTTTATATGGATAAGGTTTGCTCAGAGGCGAGATAATGAAGTAATTTGACCTGAAGAATTGGGCAAACATGTTGAAAATTGATTGGAAGTCACAAGAAACTGTGTTTTGATATTTCATAGCAGACGGAAAACTAGTCAGTCTGCGCCTAGAGTTAACGAAGTCATAAAATGATTCAGGGTTTTTTATTAGATTCCTTTTAACTTTGCACAAATAAGATCTGTAGCATTTTTTATTTAATTCAAAATAAGCGTGTCGGATAACTGAGTATTTAATATAGTTAGTGTGCAAACCAGTTTTTTGTACAATTTAAACGATCTCGACTTCTTATTTTTTAAATTTTTTAGTTCTTTAGTAAACCAAGGTTGTGATTGCTCCTTTTGTACGCAAACCCGTTTTGGTACAAACTTTTGAAATACGCTAAATATAGTGTTATTAAAATGCTGGACGCAGCGTTCAACATCATCTTTATACGGCGGCCATGATAATTTTGATAATTCTCGATCTAATTTCTTGAAATTGGCTTTCGCGAAAATAAAACGAGCGTTTGAGCTACTTGATTTATCAACATTATTTCCAAAATCACCAATAACCTCGTTAACAGCTGTTTGGCATAAATGAATTTATGTACACTATTCCACCCTACTACTAAAGCATTCTCTTCAAATTCAAGTATCCATTGCCGAACATCAATATTATCGTCACCACTAAATTGAGTAAGACTTTCTTGTATGTCTTTAAACGTAAACATTAATCTGCCCGTCGGCGCGGCGGCGGCAGCTGAGCTTGCATCTGGCGCATCTTCGTAAGAACTAAACGATTCGTCATTGTCATGATGTATTAACTAGACATCTGCATGAATTAATTCATGCATGAATGCACAACTTATTCGTCCCGATTTTTTCGGTCGCGTGAAGCCGCTAAATATCTAAAATGGTCCGTATGATTGCAGGCGGCGAAGTTCTGCGGCAGTTGGTTGCTTTGCTATTGCCGAACACGCAATTCGTTCGTTTCATAAGTAAAACGAAGCCATGGCGTCGAACCGATGAATGCGAGCACAATGAGACAAGAGGGGCTTAACGTTACATAATTCATCAAAATTCATAATAATGCACCATAATTCAAATGAACTCGAAATGTGATAAGGGGAAATGCAATAGCATACATATGTATGTATGTACATACGTACTTTAGTAAACCAGCGAGTACATATGTATGTATGTAATTCCATTTAATCATTATAAAAAGAAACTGAATAAATAAATTATTCAGGGTTTGGTGTAATCGATGAAACATATTCAAAATGTGAAAGATAGCCTTATCGCTATAAAACTTTTGCAACTCATTCTTGATAGTTTGTCGTTTAAACAAAGTTTAAACTCTGTTTGCAGTTTTTCAGTCATCCTTAAACGGGGTTTAAACTTAGTTTAAACGACCGATATGGCTGGGTTGATCTTAGTTTAACTTATCAGCTGATTGCTTTTTTGATTGTACTTTTTTTTAGTTGCAACAAATTTAATTAATCGCAAGGAAACTAACTTAAACTATTTCAAACTGAGTTTAAACCACCACTGAAAAACAGTTCTTCAATGATTCTTTTAAAAAACACATTTATTTATGGTTTTTTCAAATTCATTATTTAATAACATATATGTATGTAAGTATGTACCTACGGAGGCGGCTCAGTATTGACAATTGTCTTTTGAATTATTAAATTTTAATGGTGACGCACGTTTCTAATAATTTGTACTTTAAATCGAAATCCAAGTGCCTTTTTATTAAACATTTTCTTTTTATTAACGTGGAGTTTAAAATAACTTAGAGGTGGTAAGCAAACAATTTAAAGGTCACAGTACACAATTTGCTTCTTTGGCAAAAAAAAAGTCAACATTAGTTTTTAAACCTTTATTTAAACCTTGCACTTGTATAATGTTCAAAACTCAGATTTGCATGGTTTTTTTATAAAATATACTTTATTTTTTATTATTAAATATTAATGAATATTAAATAAACATAGGGTGTCCTTGATGGGAGTGTTCGACTTGCACACACGCGACACTGGCTGGCACCCCTCATATACTGAGACCTCCCCGCGGTGACACCTGGTAACGCTTTGGCGGCTAATTCGAGCGGTGACCCCTCCTATACTCGTTAAACAACTCCTACTTAGACCTACTCCCCTACCAAACTTCCCAATCCCATTTATTTTCTTTTCAGGGCCGGATCAAGGTGTCAAACGAGCCGTGCCGAGGATCAGCCTGGCTGAGGGACCTTCTTACAAAGCCCAGTCTCTAACGGAGTACTCCGAATACCGGCCAAGCTCCGGAGCTAACTAGCCTTACCCGAGTACAGCGGATCTCTGCCCGGGTGGACATTCCCCTTTCTCCGCCACTCGTGGGTCCAACTATGGAAAAATTAAAAAATACATCAACACCAACAATGGAGTGCGGCGCTCCCAAGCAACGGCCGACAGGAGCCACAATCTCCGCAACACAATCAGCTACGGCACCACCGAGCTTAAGGGGACAGAAGCAAACAAGGACAAAGGTACCCCCTCGTCCGAGAAGCCCGAAAGCTAATACCAATCGTAAGAGTGGTACGAGCCAGGAGACCCAAACTGACGACAGCGAGCACTCCGTGCCTTCCTGCAGCAATCTCGTCACTCAGCGACCAGCGTCTGGCGGGTTAACTGTAGGGAGACCCAGGCAAGGCTCGCTGACGAGCAATAGGGCCAAGGACTTCATTCGGCCAACCCCGTCGAAAGCCACCCACCAAGACAAG
The DNA here is from genome assembly GCA_963971545.1 of Philophylla caesio. Lineage (NCBI taxonomy): Eukaryota > Metazoa > Arthropoda > Insecta > Diptera > Tephritidae > Philophylla > Philophylla caesio. Next base: position 65,898,004 of record OZ020607.1, read on the forward strand.
CGAAAAGCCTCACGGATTATCCGTCGCCTTAATACCTCACCGATCAGGGAGGAGCAGGTATCGATGGAAGACGTCGTGAAGGTTCAAGAGGATATCGCGTGGGCTATGTTGGTGATACCAGATTTTGATATCAAACTGTACGGCAAGTCAGCTGCTACCAAGCGACCGTAGAGGAAATTCAACCTTTGGCACCGAAAAGGGCCAAAAGGCAAGTCGCATGGACTCGATCATTCGCTGAAGATCGGAAGGTTATAGGTGTCATTGACAGCAATAACGAAGAAGGCAGGATAGCCAGAAACCAATGGAAATGGGTTAATGCCGCCTTAGCCAAAGTTGCACTAGCAGTGCTTAAAGAGAACCCTGGGCCGCCGCCATCGTGTGCTGATGCAGGTTGGTTTCAGGGAACGTGAAGTTAGTCGCCTGTGACGACACTAGATCGGTGGAAATGTACAAAGCGGTCATCGACAAGGTTGGCGAGGTTTACCCTGAAGCCCGCCTCAAAGTAGTCGAAGCTAAAGACGTGCCGTCACGTCCCAGAGTAAGAGCCTAGGTACCTGTTACACCCTCGGACCCAGTGGAAATCCAGGAGATGGCGCAGCTATTCAGTACAAACATATCTACACAGAACTGGAGAGTGGTAAACACGGAACCGACAGACAGGGCGACGATGCAGGTGGTTCTTCTGCTAAATAACGAGTGCCTAGAAATCCTGGCTAAAAGCGAGAACAGGATAAACTATGGGTTCGGTGCAACACCGACACCGAAGCCTTAGTGAACCTGGCAAGCTGTGTAGAAGCGGAAGAACTCTCCAGCGACCATGAGATGGAGGTGGAGGGGAAAGGAAAGGACGAGCTGAGCGGATACACCTCATCCGGATCAGAAGGAGGTGCGGCCCTAAGAAAGCTATACGCAGAGTGCGAGCTACTCAGTGATGAGGAAGCGGACACGACTATAGTAGAGAAGGTAGTGTCTCGTGATGAAGGTTCTACAGATAAACCTTCATCAAAGTTAAGCAGCATCCGCTGCGCTTCTGCTTCAACTGTCGACGGGTGAAGTAGATATAGCACTGAGGACCCCGAACTATGCTCTATTCGGAGCTCAAGATAAAGGGAAGACCTGAACCTGCATTCTAGTTAAAACTAATATAAACTCTTTTATACTACCACAGTACAGTAATGGAGACATAACCACAGTCGGTATGGAACTGGAGCAGAAAAGGCTCAGGCTGGCCTCCTTTTATCTAGCCCATGACCACGAGGGCCTCTACCACTAACACCTATGAGGGAACTAGTGAGGGACACAAACCCACTAAGTGCAACACTTGTCATGGGAGGAGATGCTAACGCCCATCACACACAATGGGGTAGCTGCGACATCAATGAGCGAGGTGAGCTACTTTATAATTACCTACTTAACACAAATATGTATATTTGCAGCAGAGGTACAGAACCAACTTTTATAACAGCCAACCGTAAAGAAGTGCTAAATATTACCCTTAGTAATGATACATACAGTAACCACATATCCAACTGGAAGGTCTTGAAGGAGCACTCTTTTTCGGACCATAGGTTCATAGAATTTACTATTTCAAACTCACCACCGGCCCCTGAAGTGATACAAAATATCAAAAAAACAAATTGGAAAATAAAAGAGACATATAAGCCTCCCTGGTGGACCTCAGACTTAGACAGACTACGTAAAGAATGTAGAAAGCATTTAATGCTGCTAAGCACGACTCCCAGAAATTGTCCTGGGCCCATTATAAAGCTATACTCAAAACCTATAAGAAAACCACGCGGAATGCAAGGCGTACTTCATGGATCAATTTCTGTAGCGGAATAGAGACCACAACCGAAGCCTCAAGACTTCGAAAGGTTTTGGCAAAATCACCAACGGCACCCAGCTTTCTTCAAAAGCAAGACGGGTCCTGGACTGACTCCAGTGCCGAAACTATTAATCTACTTCGATAACCATTTCTCAGAGTACACCAATAACCTCGGGAATGAGCCGGAGGATAGTAAAGTCGGAGCCCATCTTATAAACGAGATCATAAGCGATAGAAGTACATGATGGGCTATATCCAAATTTGAACCCTACAAATGCCTGGGCCAGACGGCATCTTCCCAGCTCAGCTACAACATATTATGGAACGTACCAAACTTTGGTTAAAAACCATATTTACCAGCTGCTTAAGGCTCGGTTACATTCCCGTGTCATGGAGGGAAGTTAAGGTAGTATTTATACCAAAAACAGGTAGAGCCTCACACGCTAAACCTAATGACTTTAGGCCAATAAGCCTTTCCTCCTTCCTACTCAAAACATTCGAAACACTAATCGAGATGCATATAAGGATCTCGATTAACCCATCCCTCTTATCTAATGCGCAGCATGCCTACACCAAAGGAGACATCTCTCCACTCATTAGTTTCTAAGCTTGAAATATCTCTAGAAGCAAAATAATTTGCACTTGTTGCATTTCTCGACATAGCGGGGGCGTTCAATAATATGATCTGGCAAGTAATTACCTCGGCTCTGAGGGATCTGCGAGTGGACAGCTCTCTAGTTGGACTCATTCACCAAATGCTCACCAGTAGGGTAGTGTGTTCGCAGCTGGAGGAAAGCATTGTTCGCAGACCCGTAAACAGAGGCACTCCGCAAGGAGGAGTTCTTTCTCCACTTTTATGGGTGGTAATGGTAAATCAGCTCTGAAAGCGTTAGGCTCATGTATAGATAACACAAAGTCTCTCACTGAATGCCGCAGATCTCTAAACGAGATGGCTCAACATTATAGAATTCAACTCATATGGGTGCCTGGATACCGCGATATTGAGGGTAAATGTAAAGGATGAACTTGCAAGGAAAGGCACGACCACCCCCATCCTTCCGAGCAGGGACAGGGTAAACTACAAGTCAAGCTGAACACCTCAATGGTCGCAAATGAACGCTGGAATACTCTCCCAAACTGCGAAATCTCTAAGCTTACTTGGCCCTCATACGACAAAAGGCGCACATCAACCCTTCTGGGACTAAAAAGAAATGAAGTCTCCGATATAACAAGAACCCTGACAGGTCACTGTCTGATACGTATACATGCGAAAAGATTAGGAGTAAATGCTTCGGAGCACTGTCGCAGTTGTGACGAAGAAGAAGAGAGCGTGGAACATCTTCTATGCTCTAAGCAGAAGAAGATATCGCACGCGTGGCAGACCAATCTTACAAAGCCTTGCGGAGACAGCGTTAATTAACCCAAAAGCGCTATCAAAGTTTATCAAGTCAACAAAATGTTTTGAGTCCGAGTCGGAAGGGAATTGAAGAATTCGTATATGGCGGTACAATGGGCCACATTAGGCCTAAGTGCAAGGTTTTTCTCTTCCCAGCCATTCCAAACTAACCTAGCCTAAATAAACAAAAGTAAAAATGTCAATAATTCTAAAAAAAACGCATTTCATGTGGAGCACTGTATTAGCAAAAGACACTTTAATGAAACGATTATACAACTCGACAAACAAATATTCAGTTCCAGCTTCCTCGGACATCAAGACAGGTCTCATATTGATATGTTTTTTGCAGTAGATTGCAACACCTCCACCTTTTTATTTTTCCCATCATTTCGTGTCACTTTGTAATTATTAGTGTTACAGTGCATATCAGTAAGATCTGCCGATAACCAGCTTCGGTCACACAAATCACATCCACTCGAGAATCTTCAAACACATATCTAACAAAATACATTTTTTCTGGGTTAAGACTTCTGGCATTAAAATGAACAATATTAAGCAAGTTCATGCAAAAAAGTGTATATCAAAAAAATGTAAAGAACAATTTACAAATATGCCGCACTAGCCACCAAATTGTCACGCCCGCGAAAAATTTGTGGTGTTTCTGAATTTGCGCGGTATAGTTGAAAGCGGTGTTACGTACATGTGTTTGCATAATGTACATATGTATGTATGCGTGTATATAAAAGAAACCTGTTGCGTGAACAGGATAAGAAAATGCAATAAAGTAGATGTGTACTCGTACATACATATTAATATGTATATATTTTTAGCCCGTTATCACCCGATGTATGTATGCAAGTGTGTATATAAAAAGATCACTATGCAGCAAAAAAGAGTATGGCTGACTTCGTAAATGCATATTGCAAAGCATAATGATAAAGCATAACGTTCATTTACAACACTGCTTTATTTTCTGACAATGCAGTGTGTTCATTTGCTGATGGCAACTCTTTTTCATGCGCATTAGTTGTCAATTTTACGCATGACAAATTTTATTCATGCATTTATGTTGGAAATGGCGGCATTATCACCAAAGTAAGTAAAATTTAATAAAAACCCAGAATTTTCTACAAAATTTTCTAATTTTAGCGAAAGGAAATGGACACACGAGCGAAAAATGCTCCTCATTACAACTAGGTTGCGGCATGAAGGAGATTTCATATCAAACAAAAGAAAGAAAAATTCCATTTGGGGGCAGGTTCTCAAAGAAATCAAAGACGTAGAGGCAACGTTTCCTTTTACCAAAGATGAAATAATCCGCTGTTTTATGAATATAATGATTACGTATAAACGAATCAAAAAACGAAATCATACCTCAGGAGAAAGTGCAACAAACTGGGAGTATTTTGAGGCGTTGGACGAGGTTTTTGGCAGTCGGAGTTGCGTTCAACTGCCAGAAGACATGACGGAATCTTCAATTGAAAACGTACTGAATACGCTAACAGGTGAAAGCACAACCTCTTCGGATACTGAGACGCCATCCAGAAATTTAACTCCGACCATGGGTATAAAGCGAAAGAAAAATGATGTGATTGATTTTTTAACAAAAGAATCCGAAAAAGATGAAGCGACAATTCAAAAACTTTTAAAAACGGAAGAAGATAAAGTATCTATAGAAAGGGAGAAGCTGGAAGAGCTAAAGCAGATTCGCCTCTTATTCGAAAGAATGGCAGAAAAATGAAATGTTTATCTAGGGTATCAACAAGGGTGTTCTGAATAATTTAAATGTATGAGTATTGTAAGTATTGAATTTATAGCATAAAAGTTATTTTAGTTTTTTATTCTTTTTGTTATACTATTGGAAAAAAATGGATGCGAGATTTTAAAAGCATTGGCTGTTTTGCGTTTGTAAAAAATTATTATGTTATGTAAAAAATATAAGACCAAACTTAAAACGGTTTAGAAAGAGTAGCAAAATTCAACTAGAATTTCTAGAAATCTTTTTGGTATTCAATTTTAAAGACTTTCAAGTTTAGGCGTGAATTTTACTAAGGCATTTATTTTATAAATTTACGCAGAAAAAAGTGTGGCAAGAGCATCCCTTTTAGATGCAGCTTCTCTTCTCTGTCCTGATTGATGTATAGCTTCTTGTGAATTATTATTTTCGTTATCATCCTGTAGGTCTTCATCGATTTCGCTGTCTGTTCCTTCGTTAACAATAATTATGTTATGAAGTATAATGCATGCCATTGCAATAATTTTCGGAAGGTGAGGGCGCTGCACTTCAATAAATTTTAAAATTCTGAACTTCTTTTTTAAAATACCAAAAGCTTGCTCAACGAAAACGCGCGTTGAACTCAAAACTGTATTAAACTTCGATTGTTGTGCGGTTAAAAAGCCATTGTCTCGGTAGGGCACCATTAAATTCATCTCGAGTGGATACGCACCATCTCCAAGCAGATGATAGTTATGAGGTATTACAATAACTCTATTTGCTATTGATCTTTTAAAGGGACTGTTTTGCCATACTGCTGCATCATGGCATCTGCCAGGGCAACCTATGAATACATCAGTAAATTTCATTTCACTGTCAGCAATAACCTGTAATATATTAATTATAACTTTATTATATTTATATTCAAAAATTAAGCAGTTAATGTAATTACTTGTATAATGATGGAGTAGGTTCCTTTACGATTATAGAAACTGACTGCATCTCTAAGAGGTTGGGATATCTGGACGTGGGTACCATCAATGCAACCCAGAACAAATGGGAACGGATTGCGGCGACTTGCTAAAAATTTCTCGCTTGTTTTCCTTTGTTCGTCAGGCGTATTTGGAAACTTAATTACCTCACTTTTCAATCGACAAATAAGTTTAATTATCAATATGAACACTTTATATGCAGTACCAATAGCCACTCCAAATCGATCGCTGATATCACGGAATGATGTGTTGTTGCTGACTTTCCAAATAGTTACATATTAGGCCTTACAGAGTGGGATGTTTACGCGACCTTTGGTGCGCAATTTCCAAAAGGGCTTGATCATGCTGTGCAATTTCTGAAAAACCTAAATAATTGCAATTCATTGTAAATAAATTACCTTAAATAGTTACATACCTTAAAAGTATCCCGCCTCATTCGAAAATGGGAGTAGAAAACATCATCCTCCATCATCAAAATAGATTGGCAAAAGTTTTTTGTCTTTACGATGTTTCTCCTATAACTAATATGTTGAATACATAACACACGACACCTTTTTCTTCTTTCCAGCATTTTTTTTGTGCAACTAATATTGCTAGATGTTGGTTCAGCCAATTCTATTGCGTTTATTAACACATTTTTTAAGATTGCGCTCATTGTAATAATTATTAAAACTTTGACAGTTCTCAAACTGATGCTTTGCATAGCTGCGTTCATAAATATCTGTAATATTTATTGCATAGGTTTATAAAGCAGTAATGCCATACATTTAGGTTTTGCATTAGTTGCGCAATAAATCGCAGTTAATGCTTTGCAATATGCATTTACGAAGTCAGCCTATGTTACAATTATTGTACATATCATAGGCATGTACATATGTATGTATGAATTTAGCCATACATATGAAGCGCCACTTCGTCAATCGTATTAGATAGCTTTTGTTTAATCGACACATGCAAAAAACCCTCAATTGTCTTATTGCATGAATTTATTAATATAAGTATTTGATTATTTTTTTATTGATTACAATTCATAAATCTAGTCCACTGATTTGTTTTCAAATTCACGCAAACAATGATTTTTGGTAGGTATATTTAATGAGTTTTACTAATAAACATGAAATGCGTTTTTTAAGATTTATTGACATTTTTACTTTTGTTTATTTAATATTCATTAATATTAAGTTATAAAAAATAAAGTATATTTTCTAAAAAAAAAACCATGCAAATCTGAGTTTTGAACCAAAAACAAAGTGAAAATCTTGAATGTATAAAAACTGATATCAATTGTTTACTAGGACCGTTAAATTGTTTGCTTACCACCTCTTAATTATTATAAACACCACGTTAATAAAAATATAAATTTTAATAAAAAGGCACTTGGATTTCGATTTTAAATAGAAATTATTAGAAACGTGCGTCACCATTAAGATTTAGTAATTCAAAAGAAAATTGTCAATACTGAGTAGCCTCCGTATGTACTCGTACATATTATGTTATTAAAATATATGTTACTAAATAATTAATTGTTTTAAAAAAAAAAATCATTTAAGAACTGTTTTTCAGTAGTGGTTTAGACTTAGTCTAAAATAGTTTAAGTTAGTTTCCTTGCGCTTAATTAAATTTGTTGCAACTAAAAAAAGTACTCAGCAATCAGCTGATAAGTTAAACTAAGTTCAACCCAGACATATCGGTCTAACCCCGTTTTAGGTTGACTGAAAAACTGCAAACAGAGTTTAAATTTAGTTTAAATGACAAACTATCAAAAACGAGTTTCAAAAGTTTACACCAAACCCTGAACAATTTATATATTAAGTCTCTTAATGATTAAATGGAATTACATATGTATATACATATGTACTCGTACGGCCCTTTGCTTAAGTATGTATGTACATACATATGAGAGCACATATGTACGTACATCCACAGCAATATCATCGCAAAAATCTTTCTGAAAAAAATTGCTATTGCATTTTCGCATCTCACATTTTCGAGTTCATTGGAATTATGGTCAATTATGGTGAATTATTATGAATTTTGATGAATTATATAATGTTAAGCCGCTCTTGTCTCATTGTGCTCGCATTCATCGGTTCGGCGACATGGCTTCGTTTTACTTATGAAACGAACGAATTGCGTCTTCGGCAATAGCCGCACAACTTCACCGCGTGCATTCATACTGACCATTTCAAATGGTTAGCGGCTTCACGCGACCGAAAAAACCGGTACAAGTAAGTTGTGCATTCATGAATGAGTTAATTAATGCAGATGTCTAGTATATACTTTTCCAGCTACCGTTCGTTTGTTATTAAAACAAAATAAAAACAACTGTCACCAGACAAATTCAGGACAATCGGATTAAATGAATTCAACTTAACGACTGACTCGTTTTCCCTTAATGCCAATTTACATATATTCATAAATCAAATGAATCTCTCAATACACATACATTGAGAACAATTAAAATTAAACAAAATGAACATAAGACTATTTAAATGAATAAACGGAGATGCCAGAATGTAAGAAACTAGTGGTGATAACTCGGCCTCTCCTGAAAATCGGCCCGAGTTAGTCAACTTCGTTGTCATCACTTTCATCACTGTCGCCATCTATCTCAGGGTACAATGCACACCACGGCTTCATGTCTGAGGTTGCAACCGTACTGTACCTTCGTTTCGAGCGCTGCACACCTTCAATATCTTCGATGACATATCTATCAAATCGTAGTATCTTTTTAACGACATATGGGCCTTTGTACTTTGCCTGCAATTTTCTTGATCCTCCTGTTCTTGCTGGTGGAGCGTCGATCAGCACCAAAGATCCTTCTTCATATAGCAATGGTTTTCGATGCCTTGCATCGAATTTGGCTTTCCATTTTACCCTTGCTGCTTTGATGTTTCGAATTGCTTCACTACGTCGCCCTTGCATTTGTAATTGCTCGTCGTCTGTTTGTAGCGCTGCTAATATCATGTTACTCAGATCACGAAGTGGAAAATCATATATCATATATATTGGTGTAAATTTCATTGTTGCGTTTACCTTTGTGTTTAATGACCACTGCAATATTCGTATATGGGTATCCCAGTCCCTGGCGTCATTAGTTGACGTTCTCAAGTATGCCAACACAGCTTGGTTAACGCGCTCTGCTAAGCCATTCGATTCGTACTGCGACCTAAATGTGTTGAATATTATTCGTTCGACAAAAAGATTCAAACATAGCCGACGTAAGCGCAGTACCACGGTCCGACATGTAGAACGAGTCGGAATCACCACCGAATAACTCGTAAGTGCATCTACGATAACAAGCACATATTCATAACCTTGCCAACTTATGATGGACGGCCCCAGATGGTCTAAATGCTACGTTAGGACTGGCAATTGTGGTATGTCCATTCCATATAGTTCGCACTCTTTGCGCAGCGGTTCACGATGGTAACTACATTCGATGCACGATTTAACAAAACCCTTGACAAAATTTCTTAGCCGAGGGAACCAAAAGTTTTGTAAAATTCATTTTATTGTACCATCCACCCCTGGATGTCCGACATCATCATGGTACAGCTTGAGTTTACGCCATCGCATACCCTTTGAAACAACTAGTAGTTGACGCCCCTGCTCAACTCTGCGAAACAATCGATGGCGTTTCAAAAAATAATTTGAATTTATATCATTTTGTTGGCCGCCAGTTTTACCACTCTGTATTGTTTCTATGATTTCATTCAGCTTACAATCTTGCCTTTGCATGGTAATAGCGTTAAAAGTTTTTCACCACCGTCTTCGACTTGTTGCGCACCAACGACTGGGGAACGGCTCATAGCGTCGACGTGACCCATTAACAACCCGGAACGATGTTCTATTTTGCAGTCATACTCTAAAAGCCGTTATAGCCAACGCACTTCCCTTGGTTTCATTGGTTTCTACACCTTTGCTGTAGTAATTGCTTGACAATCCGTAACGATAGTAAAATATTTTCCTAATAGAAATATGCGGAATATTTCGCAAGCTTCTACGACTGCAAGAACTTCCAGTTTGTGCGCATGGTAATTTTTTTCTTGCGGCGTACACATTCGGCTATAATATCCTACGGGCTTTAAATCCTCTCCCTCTTTTTGCAACAAGATAGCAGCGATGCCAAAACTCGATGCATCGGTATAAAGTTCGTGCTCTTTGGAAACATTACAAATTGTAAGCACTGGAGCTTTATAATTAACTGAATTAATTGCCGGAACGCTTCTTCACTATCCGAATTCCATATAAAGTCTGCGTTCTTCTTCGTAAAAAGGGTAAGAGGTTTTGCGATTTGGGCAAATCCTGGAACAAACTTGCGAAAGAACCCAGTTATTACCAAGAACCGACGAATATCTAACTGATTGCGTGGAATCGGAGATGACTCTATAGCTAAAGTTTTCAAAACTCCACAAGTTTTCTACATAACTAACAACAGCTTTGTTCAAAGGTGCAATTAGTTCTGACATCATTTTTTGGAAAGTACATAGGGCATTTCTTAAGCCAAATGGCATTCTATTAAATTCGAAATGCCCACTGGGTGTAACAAATGCAGTCAACGGTTTGGATGCTTCTTCTAGTTCAATCTGGTAATATCCAGACATAAGGTCTAATGTGGTGTAAAATTTATTTCCAGATAATGTTGCGAGGACACCATCCACCGTAGGCATTAACCAAGGCTGCTTTTCAGTTATTGCGTTCAGCCCGCGAAAGTCTACACAAAGCCTATATTCGCTATTCTGTTTACGTACCAGAACAACAGGTGATGCATACAATGAATGTGATCTACGAATGATGACCAGATTAAGCAATTCGTCAATATTTTTTCCACTACGCGTTGTTTCGGGACAGGTTTATGACAGGTTTCTGAGACGTTAACTTAATATCTATCTTAAATTTTCTCGACTTCCCTAACTCGGGCAACTTTTTGCCAAAACATTTTGAATATGCCTTCATTAAATCAATTAAGTCTTGTTCTACATTTGCTTTCAGGGAGTTATTAATATCTAAAGCCCTTCTATTAATTTCCATAACTCTGCATCTGCTACCTTCAATTACAACTTTTCCCTTAGCTAAAACGTCGATTCCAATCAGTCTGTCATGCGTCATCACGGAATCATTTAAAACTAAAAACTCTACAATGCGTAACACATCATCAATTTTAATGCACGCTGATACCTTTCCGTGGCAAACAACCTCACCTCACCAGCAAAACCGATCAACTTTTTATTACACGCGATGACACATAAATCACACCTTTCTGCAATCGACTGCTTCATCAAGGATTTTCTGCTGCCCGAATCGATGAGCGCCTTACACCTTAACTCTTTCGTACCTATGATAGTAATATCTTTACACAACTCCATTTACACATTCTCATCAGCGATTTTATTAATTGACATTTCATTTTCTACACATGGTTTATTGTATTCGTATTCATCGTTATGTATATATTTGATATACACGGGTCAACCTGCTTTGTCTCAACTTTTCTTTTGGGCTTCACGTAGTTTCTAGCAATATGCCCTGTTTCCCTACAATTGTAGCGAATCGATCCGACTTCGCTTTTGTTAACGTTCGTTTTATCCGCGTCAACTAAAACATGTGATGCCTGCTCCATTGTATTTCTTTGTGCCACTTCGCTAAATTTGCTTCGATTATGAAAACTCTCAGAAATATTGAAAAGTGATTGTAACAAGTCTGCACATTTTAAAAACTTCATCGCACTTAATGTTTTACGCAAGTTTTCATCGGCCAACCCATTTACAATATATCGGATTATTGAGCTATCATCGATATTATCCCGACGGCCTTTCGCTAACATTTTATAACAATATTCTATTAGTTTCTTACCCTTATTTACTTTGGTATTCATCATTCGAATATGAGTATCCGCTGAATTTTTCACATACGAAAAATCCGTTAGAAATGCAACCACAAATTCATTATATTCTCGGAATGCCGGCTGAGCATCAGCCCATCGCTTAGCAACCCCACCCAGTTTACTGAGAACGGCAAAAATGACGAATGTATCTTCCCATTGATACATTGCTCTCAGCTGCTCGACTCTCTCGATGAATTGAATGGATGAGTACGTGTTGTCGATAGGGTTGACTCTGGCAGAATCGCTGCTATTTCACTCGGCTTATGTGTGTATATGTTGCTCGTGGTATACGATCGTCTCTCTTCGGCTCTCACAAATGCTGGGGTCGAATTGTGTGTTCCGCGAACGAAACGGCACTCGTATTAAAATAAATTACGTGACTGGTCTTACGAATGGCTATATTGGAATTATGGCACACGTTTGCTAACGGATCGTAAGATGTTCCGTCATGTAATAGATTCAAAACTATTTGTAATAAAGAAATGTCAAAAATATGTCAGTTGATGTGTCATTTAAATGTTTGTAAACAGAAAAACAATAAATATTCTAAAGAAAATACCATGGACGCAGCGTTATTATTGTGTTTGGAAAGTTCTTCTAACGAAAGTGACGGAAATGAGCAACGTCTGATGAGAAGACGGTTGAGAGACAAAAGCAATCCCCTTTTATTGCCACAAAAAGCGTAAGTTTTAAAATATGCAGTCTCCCGTATTTTCAATTTACATTTCTATTTTAGATTCATCAACTCTTGTGTAGCTATGTCACCGACGCTTCAATTGACAGCAACGACTATTTAATTGGAATGAGCCAAAGCTTGGTATCGAAAGTCACTTCAAGGAAATGGAAGCGAAGCTATGCCCCAAACATATCAAATTCACTCCTGAAAATTAGACAGCTTGTATGGAGTGGTTCTATCAAAAGTACAAAATACCCAGAGGTGAGGAAGTTAAATACACGTACTGTTTTGTAGGTAGTTGGTAATATTCTTTCTTTCAGTTATTGGATGTATCGACGGTACTCACATTGGTTTACAAAAACCCAGCAGCAATGAGCATATGTTTTTTAACCGGAAAGGGTTCCATAGTATCAATGTGATGGTGGTAAGTTCAATATGCATATGTGAATTGGGTATCGCTTACAATGTTGAAGTTCTTATATACACTTTATAATATAAAGTTTATATAGATATGCGATCACCAATATAAGATTAGAGGAATAAATGCCAGATATGGAGGAGCAGCCCATGATTCCTTCGTTTGGAAACATTCCGCAGAAAGGATGCTGTTGGAAGAACCGTTCCGATTAAATGCGAATAACAATTTCTGGCTTCTTGGTAAGATTAGGAATATTAATTGGCAAGTACAATTTTCATTCTTGGATGTAAACTTTTTAGGTGACTACGGCTATCAACTTGAACCGTGGTGTATAACACCTTACAGAAGTCCTGCAGATAGTTCAAGTGAAAGCTCATTCAATGATGTCCACTCAAAGGCCAGGTGCATAGTTGAGCGGACAATCGGAATCCTAAAAGGAAGATCCTGGGTTACGAGAAGCGGGGAAGATATATTCCAGAAAAAGTTGCTAGGATTTGTAATGTTTGCTCGGCTCTGCACAACATATGCATGGAATTTAAAGTTCCTTTTAATCAACCTAGCGTTGAACATCTTGAAATTAACGATGTTTGCATTAGAGAAGAGACACAAATTTTAAAAGTGGCACAGAATATTCGTAACCAAATAAAACCATCACTTGTATATTAAAATATGTTTTTAATTCAGTCTTAAAAATTCATTTCTTTACAGATTTGTTTAATTTCAGGTATCATGTTATTTTATACTATGTATATATAAATTTTATACACATACTTTGTATGAGATCATAAGTATTTCATGTACATTTGTATTGACTACTTCTTTTGACAATTAAGCATGTCCAATTTGGTTTTTTTTATCTCTAAATCTACTTTTTGCACCTCAATTTCGTTTTTATATTTTATTTCTTTCAGTTGTAAAAGGCGCTCTTGTATCTCAAGCAATCTGTCAATCTTAGCGTCCATGCTAGTTCTACACTCAATTAAAACTTGCAGATTTTTTTCCAACAGCACTAACTTAGGATCAGATCCAATAGGTTGCTTCTTCTTCTTCTTTGGCTTTTCCACAAATGCATATTCGTTCTCCGAATCGTTGGCCGCGGAACTTATAAAATTTTCAGCGAAATCGTCAGCCATATTTTCGTCGACCTCTCCCTCCAAATATGTTACCGAATTTGACTCCACGAGCCGTTTTGAAGACGAACTGCCGAAGGTGACCACATTCGCTATGCCATCCACTGCAACTTCTAAGCCACTTGCTTCTATTATATTTTCTTCCGCCTCTGTGATAAACTTCTCCTCGAATGGCCCTCCACCTGTTCGACTATTTGATGACTTGTTGAATGGCAACATTTTTTTAGCTTGGTACTTCTGATCTGCAAAAACCTACAAATGCATATAAATACATATGTTTACATATTTAAACTAACTTTTCTCCACATTTTAGCGTCCTTTGAGGGTGGTCCCACAGCATTCAATTTTCTGGAGAGCTCCTCCCAAAGCCTTATGCTTGTCGCTTTACCTTGGGCGCAGTTCGTATCATGTATCATGTTCTTCGCCAAATTTGGGTGTTGCTTCATAAATTCGCCCATAATCTGTTTTTGGTTTTGGTTGAGTTTGTTAATGCCCGTCCTAAAATATTTACAAAACTTACTTGAAGCCATTTCTGTGAATTTTATTGATAACTACTTAAAATTTTTCGTTTTTTTATTTGCGTGTGCGAACAGTAGCTTGCTATCGAATGACGTTTACGTCAGACTGGGTACGTTCACTAAAAGTAAAATATCGAATTACGACACTAAGTGTACGTTCACGGCAGGTGTAATGCCGAATACACACTTTTACGTGACGAGTAACCCGTTCGCGTAACACATAATTCGACCCCTGAATTTGAATATGGCGCTGAACGGTTTGAATATTCCAACGACGTTGCAAATCCAATGTTTGTTGCTCTGGTTGTTTGCTGTGTTGTGTGCGCATGAGTAAATGACACGCTTCGACTCGGCGTTGAAATTGTCTGAATCGGCTGTGTTGGGCGGAAAAAAACCAACAAAGCGGCTAGCAAAAACGAAAACTACAGAATATTCTAAGAAAGTTTTGCCAAGAAACCATGGGTCTAAAATTAATTCCCACTTCGCACAGAGCGACTTTAGATTTTGAGGTCATACTTATTAAATTGTACTCAAAAACCTATACTTTCATAAGAAGCGATCCGGAAAATTGTGCTTGGCAACAACAGCAATCGCCTCGAATTCGGGAATGGTTAGCTTCCTCTTACTGTGCTGATCAATCATAAACTCTTGGAGTTCAATGGGTATTAAACCACAGCAGCAGACAATGTTTTTGCGCGCTGACATTTTCGAATATAAAACACTTGATCAATTGTTTCCAGAAACGTTGAAGACTTACTTGGTCTACTTTTAAATTTTATTTCATTATGATATTTATTTAGCAATGTTTTCAGTTTTTTCGAGGCAGTTTTTCATTGATTAACGGAATGTTTAGTTTATTCCAAATTTCCCACATTTTTTTTGCCACTTGTGTGTTAAGATTACCGTACGATTGCTTTTTTTTGTTGTTTTTTGCTCAGCCACGCGTAAAAATAAATAGTAATGTAATACGTCACGATTACTTGGTAGATTTAGATCACTTTAATCTCTTGGCAAGCCAATATTCAGACTGGGAAGAACACAAGACCCGGAATTCATTGAAATTGTATCAATTTCATGCTGTTATTTTTAAAACTATAGGTTTTTGAGTACAATTTAATTAGTATGACGTCAAAATCTCAAGTCGCCCTGCGCGAACTGGGAATTAATTTTAGACCCATGGTTTCTTGGCAAAACTTTCTTAGAATTTTCTGTAGTTTTCGTTTTTGCTAGCCGCTTTATGCGAAAAAAATTCGACCCGCCCTAATGTACATATGTATATATGCATATACATACATATGTACTTATGTACATAATACTCTCACTAGTTGAAAATATGGGCATAAACGATGGAAAAGGACAAAGTTTCAGCTTAATTTTTTTAGCTCATGTTTTATTTTGTAAATGTGATTAAATATGTATGTATGTATGTACATATGTATGTATTTATTAAAAAATTACAATTAGGCTTACTAAACTTACGTCTATGGTTAATTCTTATATGTTATATTAACTGCGTATTTCTATTGTCAACAGCCGTTGCACATCACATTCACTTTTTAACTATTTCGCATAATTTAATCATTCGAATGACCCACTGCCCTAGAATATTTATTAGTGATCTCAAACATCATTCAACTTCCTCTGCGCACAAGTTCCATTCATACCACACACATTTTCTACAATGTTTATTCAAACCAAAGTACATGAATGCTGTGGAAACCGGTTTATGCTGAGGATAGAATTCATATGCTCGAACTTAAATGTACTAGTTTTCTGCTGCCACCGATTTCGCTGCTTTTCTTTACGTCTGTTCTCCCCAGTGTTCGTCAACAATTATGGCTTCCTCCTTCACATGAATAGAACTCATCGCTTAACTGTGTTTGTTTCATTCAACTTCAATTCACTCTTTATCTGTCGACGATTTCTTTACATTATTTCTGCTTTTCTCCACCGTGCTCGCTAATAATTGACTATTCGTTAGTCGTTATATTCAAATTTGCAACTTCGTTTTGCAACGTTGCCAAATTTTACGAGCGTTTGATGTTGCTTGTTTAACTTCGCACTATGTATGTGTGTATGTATGTAAGTCCGTACAGCGTTTGGTGACGCTTGAATTAAGAAATTATTTTTACTAATATTTGTAGCTTATCAAATTTGTAAAGCGTTTTAGGACGCTTGTATTTTATTAAGGCAAATTAATTCACTGGTGTTTATAGACGCTCAAACTTGTATAGCGTTTGTAGACGCTTGTATTTTCACATGATTTTGGTTGTGAAAAAGTTTGTCGGCACCCGAATTTGATAAAGTTTGCATATACTCGTAGTTTTGCGTTTGAGGACGCTTACTATTTAAACATACATACTTCTTTCGTCGTTAATGGACGGATCGATTTTTAACTTTTACAGCGTGTTTTTCCGAACATTACCCTCAATGAG
Source organism: Philophylla caesio (assembly GCA_963971545.1). Lineage (NCBI taxonomy): Eukaryota > Metazoa > Arthropoda > Insecta > Diptera > Tephritidae > Philophylla > Philophylla caesio. The sequence goes on from OZ020607.1 coordinate 65,914,995, forward strand.
GCACATGCTGTCATTATTAAATTAGGTTGAAACTTTGTCAATCATACATTTTAGAGGAGTGCTCCGGTGGATAATCCAAAATGCATTTCTTCTAACCACGCTAATAATAGAATATAAAAAAATATGCAAAAAGACCTGTCTATGCTCACTTTCTATATTAACCTTGGGTGAAAAACAAACTTTAGTAGGTATAAGAAGAAATAAGAGCATTTAGTAAAGCCAGAAAGCCGCTTCTTATAATAATAATGATTCACGCAATATTAAATATCCGTTATTTACGAAGTTGATTATTTCTCTCACGACGCCCTCTAATTTTTTAGTTTATTGTCTGGAAAAAAATATCGGACCATAATAAGTCCTTAACATTTATAATAAACCTTACGTGAATCATATGCCAAAACACATCCAAAACACCTAATGCCAAACCTTTTCCCGGATAAAGGCAAATAACTTAGCCAAGCTAGAATTGCCAATTTGACCTAAACTTGATAAAAATTATGTTTATGGCTACGATTTATCCCCAACGATTAAAAGATGAAACTTCAGAATATTAAATTGCTGCGTCCGATATTGTTGACAGATGAAAAGGAGTCATCGGAACTTATAAAACTACAGTGAGTGATATAAAAACTAAAATCGGCGATTTCATCTACTATGAAGTGTTCAGTTTTTTAAAATAATCAAAAATACTTCCAAAATCTCGATAATTGATATTATGAGTTAGGCAAATCAATGATATTTTAGTCATGTTAGCATCCTATTCTAATCCAGTCATATCCTCCATAATGAATGTAAGATCACAAAAAGATCTTACACAAATTTTAAGCTTAGACACGCTTTTTTTATTCCATATTGCCTCCAGTGAATATGAATGTGTTAGGAATAATTAACTGGATTTATTTATTACACTAATTGTTCTATTGAAACAAATAATATTTTATTGTAAGTAAAAAAGACACTTCAGTATATTCCTAATATTTTTCTGTAAGAACAAATATCGAATTAGACAATCAAGATTTTAGAATTTCGCTAAAGCTTAGATAATTCAGATGAATTTTAAGTTTTTATAAAAGCGATGTGTCTGCCGACTTTGACAGAGATATGGTTATCGGCTACTTATGTTATGTGCTAAACATTATTTAAATTTTTTTATATTTTTGTTCTATACTAAACCCAACTTTACTAACCAGCTTTCAATAATCTATTTCCAGTAATTACGGGAAAATTTTGATTTTTTAAAAAAATATCTCAAATTTGACAATCGCTTTTAAAGAACCCAATTAAAGATACGTTATTTAAATTTTACCCTTGGTCGCTATTTTCTAAATTAGTTATATGAAAACGTCAAAATGCCATTTTTCACGATTGATTAGTTCAAAATAACGAGGAAGTCAAAAAAAAATTGGTTAAACTTTCTGGGTGTGGTCTACGGCTCATTGAAATTTGTACGATATAACGCACAAAGTCAGAGAAAAGAATTGTAATGTGGGAATTTTGGTACATATACGGTTTTCCTTTCTTTTGCATTTTCAAGATAAAATCTAATTTTTATTTTTAAATAATTTCGATAAAATGAAATTAATAATTTGAAAATAAATATTTAAAAATAAATAGTGAAATGGCCAAACAATAACAAAATAATCAAATTTCAAATATATTTGCCACTGAAATTAAAAATTTTATTTAATAGTTGATATAAATTGTCAAATACATATTTTTTGCATGCGTATTTATATTTTTTTGTACTTGGGTTTTTGTTTCTTTTTTTATAATTTATTTTATTTATTTATTTTTTTATTTTATTTTTTGGTTTGTCTTGTATGCTGATTATATTACATCCAAATAAACAATTACCTTGTCTTCCGTTACATTTCTATTTTAAACAAAAAATTAAACTTGGAATTTGTTTTAAAAACATTGTTTCAAGCTATTTATTTTTTGGTCCTTTTAAATTTTTTTTGTATTGCTGTTTGCCTTTTATGCTGATTTTCTTTTATCAAAAAATAAATTTACTATATGTAATATTCAAACAACTACCGTTAAAACGAATAACTTGCTCAAAGGATCTAAGAAAAATGTAAATGTAAAAATATTATGTTCTTTTTTTATAAAGTCTTTATTTAGAAAATATAAAAGATGTCTCGAAAATCAGACCCTGCTTCTGGCAAGTGCCAATATTACACAAAAAAATCTAAAACCATCAAACATCATAAACAAATGCTGCGAAAGGGTTAAAGTGTGATTAAAATTATTTAAGGTAACGAAAAAAAGGCCCCATAATGCCTCGCTTTTGATTGTGATATTTATCAGTGATTTACAAGTTCTTATCAAAAATGCAAGGCCAAATGTTTTCTCAAATCCTTTATAATCTCATACTACAAGAGGCATATCTTGTACATAAGAGTATAGTATTTCTGCAATGTGTATTCCCCGTTCTTCAACATTTGTATGTTACCAATCTTAATATGGTGATGTAATTTAAAAAGTTAGGTGTACTTTACTAACACCTCTGAAGTAAAGAAATTTTAAAATTTTGTAGTATAAGTAGTATAGTAGTATAAAATACATATTATTGTGACTGCAACACAATTTCCGACATGAGTGACCTTATGAAAACGCAGAAACAGCAGGAGGTAGCATTGAGAACAGTGCGGGTACTCTTTTTTTTTTTTTGTAGAAGATAAGTATAAAAAGGTCCGTACCGAGCTGCCAAGAAAAAGCTCAAGAAAAACTTTCCATTTTTCGTGAGTCTGAAATAGCAGCTGGAAAGTTATCTTAACGGATATGTGGCAAATGATAGATAAAATAACGCTTTCTATTGCCAAAGTTGAATGATTTTGCTCGAAGAATTATGGCTGCCAATATCTAGCAAAGTTTAAAATCTGCACCGATTTTGCTGTGATTTTTTTTTCAACCACGAACTTTTTAAAATGCAGTAAAAAGCGAATCAAATATTTCAAAATCTGAAAACTGGAAAAGAAAATTGGCTTCTTGATAATTTTTACGTTCATTGAGAGCTGAATACATGGTTTAAAACCGAAATATTGCATTTTTGATCGTCATGATTGAAATCTGAAATGAATAGTCTTATTGAAAACCCTGTGCCTTAAGCAGGTATTTATTTAATTTAAACTCCTTTATCGATGGTAGGAATTGAAAAATTAACATGACGTTACATAAATAGGTTGAATAAGTAGAAAAAGTAAACGATAAAGTTTAAAATAAAAATTCTTTAAAAAATTTGGACAAAGGTGGGGATCGAGGTAAATTTAAACATATAGAAAGAGAGACAGAGGATGAAAGCTGTAAAGCTAAAGGGAATACAACTCTACTCACTCCAACTTACTACACCTCACCTTCACACATCACACCAGAATTCACCATATCCAATCTCACTAGAGCAAAAGACGCTTTAGCTTCTGGATAACGAATGAATATTATTGTTAAAAATCAATTGGAATTTGCAGCCCAACCAAAATTTCACTTTATTATACTCCAAATAAATGAGCTATACATCTTTTTACTTAAAATAAGATCAAAAGTATTACATTTTTTTTTTAATTTTGCTAAAATTTCTTTGAATTTTTAAACCTTACTTTACGAGTATATGAAAGAACATTATTTTAATTAAAAACTAAATTAGACAAGAATTAATATCATTATTTTTTTAAATAAGTATGTATGTACTAAGGCGGATTATACGAGTATTATCAATAATAAGAGTCAACAAAATTTCAGAGTTAATTTCATAAGGCAAGATGCCCACAGGATTGTCTAAAGGTTTTTTTAAATATTAATATAAAATTGTTATTTTTAAGATTTCGTAAACTTAATACATCATTTATTTTAGAATATGTGCACGTAGGAAACCTTTTTTTTTAAACAAACCTTTCATTTGCTGTGCTGTCAGTTGAGATAAACTTACATCGTTTCCGAGCTATTATGTTTTTGTATAATACGAAATGTTCGTAATAGTACGTTTTGCAGCTAACTGGGTTTGTAAGAACGTATATTTGTATGTACGCATGCATGTATTAAAGCAGTTTTTTTTTTTTTTTTTTTTTTTTTTTTTCTAGAGGTGGCACAAAGCATTGAAAGCCGAAGTGTGGGACTTGCCTTTCGACTCACCGCACTAAAAACCCACCCCTGCTCCGTTTCCCTCGCTCCGTGGAACTACCGTTAAGTATTACTTCGCGGAGGGGGAGCGGCCTATTGCCTTTCTATGAATTTCTGCGGAGTTGCTCCGCTTGACGCAGTTTAGTTATGATTTTGTTCGCCATATTGCAAACAACGAAAAGCGATCTCCTCAACTTCGTGCTCGAGTCATCCCTTTCAATTGCAAACCGCGGACAGACGAAAAAACAGTGTTCGGCGTCTTCAACAACCTGATTTGCACAGAAGGTGCAGTAAGGGTCATCATCATGTTTATACTTGTATAAATAGGACTTAAAGCAACCGTGACCTGTCAATATTTGGGTAAGGTGGAAATCTACTTCACCGTGTGGCCTATCTAACCATTTATCTAAGGAAGGAATAAGTCTATTCGTCCAGCGTCCCTTACCTGCAGCGCTCCACCGCCTCTGCCACATCCGCAAACAGTTTCGCCTGACCACCTCGCGTTCAGCAATACTCAGTGGGGTTTCTACAGCCTCTTTAACCAAGATCTCGATTGGACATAGCCCAGCCACTACTAGCGCCGCTTCTTCTGAGGTTGTTCTAAATGCACTGCACACTCGTATAGCGCAAAGTCGAAAAAGTGATCTCATTTCTCTTGCGTATGAAACTTTTTCAAGCGCAGCCGACCAGATTGGTGCCCCGTATAGTAGTACTGAGCGTATTACGCTTGCATACAACTGCCTACTTTTCTGCTTAGGACCTCCTTTATTTACCATAAGCCTCGTTAGCGCTGCTGCCACCTTCTCTGCTTTCTCGACTGCATATTGTACGTGAGTCTTAAATACTAATCGAGCGTCAAACATAATGCCTAGATATTTAAGGGCAGCTTTTGAAACAATTTCATGTCCTCCGACATTAATTTTAATAACCTCTAGGATTTTTCTGCTGCTAATTAACACTGCCTCAGTTTTCTGTTCGGCTAACTGCAGGCCATTTTCTTCCAGCCATGTCTGAATTCGTGCAGTCATGAGGTTTGCCTCTCGCTCCACGTCTTTTATATGCTTGGCAACAATAACCACCGCTATATCATCTGCAAAACCAACAATTTTTGAACCTTTAGGTACTTGCAAGCGCAGAATGCCGTCATACATAATGTTCCAGAGCAATGGTCCAAGAACGGATCCTTGAGGAACTCCTCCGGTTATATTATACTCTTTGCTGCCTTCGTCTGTATCATATACTAGGACTCTATCTTCCAAGTAGTTACTTATGATTTTTCGCAAATATCTTGGTACTTGAAAGCCACGGAGAGATTCGATAATTTTCCTCCAGCTAGCGGAATTGAACGCATTTTTAACGTCAAGTGTCATGACCAAGCAATATTTCTTAGATCCGCCTTTCCATCTTACTCCACTTATCGCTTCTTATGCCAGCTTCTTAACAAGCATAGCCGCGTCAACTGGTGATCGCCTTTTTCTAAAGCCGAACTGCGTTTCTGAGAGCGTTCCCCCTGCTTCAATTTCTGAGCTCAGCCTATCGCTAAGGATTCGTTCGAACAGTTTTCCGGCTGTGTCAAGCATGCATATTGGATGTATTAAAGCAGTATGTACGCATGTGTGTGTACTTTTGCGACCTGAAGCAGACACAAATCACCGCTGGTGCACAAATTCCATTAGCTCAATCCAAGGACAATGCACACCATAAACAAATATTTATGTACATACATATATGTACGTACTCGTAGTACATGCTACATATGTTTACATATACTATGTATGTGTGAGTGAGTGTTAGACGTGAAGCAGCGTTAGCAATTTAGACCGATGATGTGGCAACTCTGGCAAGGTGGCGACATTGAACTGGGAGTGCCTTTGGCACAAAAATGGCACAGCTGGTCATCAATATCAACGTCAGCATTGATGCTTAACCCAATACCACGATGAACGCATATACACATAACTTGGTATAAATGCTTATATATGTATGTATGTATGTACATATACATATATATATATATATATATAAACATATGTATGTACGCACTTATATACATATTCGGTTAAGAGCAGAGCAAAAAGAGCAGAAACAGTCTGAGGGCGCAACATGTCATTCCGCACAGCGGCAATCAAGTGTACACGTCTGGCGACTGACGACATATGACCAAAAGGAAAAAAGAAACGTTGTAGAGTTGGAAAGGCGTAAGTAACTGTATGGAATTGCTATGCTGTGGTGAAAGAAGGGCAGTGAAAATGAAGAGAGTGAGGGACAGCGCGCAGTTATGAAAGTTATTGGGCACAAGAACGCCGTAGTCTTGCGCAAAGGCAGAAATATATTGTGTGAGTATACGTGCATATATGTATGTATGTACACATGTTTAAGTACATACATGTATGTATGTATGTATGAATGTTAGTTCATTTGTCAAAATGTCAACACATGCAAATACTCACACAAACATGGCATATGCAACTTGATTTTACCATACAACTCAATAAGCGTTGGCACATTATTCAACAAATAAAGCGTTCAGTCCATCCGTTCGCCTATTTGTTGCGTCGACCACTCACGCATTTGCTAGCTCGTTGTCACGTAATCACTTAGTCGGCAATCCAGCAGGTAGGCAAGCAGTCAGTCACTTCGTCGTTCATGCAGTTTGTAATATTTAGGGCCAGTTTTTCAGTGCTGGTTTAAACTCAGTTTAAACTAAGTTTAGTTAAACTCAGTTTAAATTTAAATTTAGTTTCCTTGCGCTCAATAAAATATTTTGCAACCAAAACGAAGTAGTCAGCACACAGCTGATAAGTTAAACTAAGTTTAACCAAGCACAATCGGCCGTTTAAACTTAGTTTAAACTCCGTTTAAAGTTGACTGAAAAACTGCATACTGAGTTTAAACTTAGTTTAAACGACAAACAGAGTTCAACTTGCACTGAAAAACTGGCCCTTATTGTCGTAATTCACTGCCCGACATTGCCTTTGACAATTTCCAATTGAATGTCGTCATGTATAGAAGAACATACCCACATGCGAGTATGTAGGTACATATGTTTGTACATACATAGGTGTGGAGTGGACACATGCCAGAGCATATACATACATACGTAATCCACTTCAAGTTAGTGCGCTTGCAACGAGTTGGCACGCATGTCTGCAGCAGCTGGCGGCGAGATGATTTCAAACACAATTATTAAATATTGTATTAATTTCTTAATTTAAAGCATGAGCTGGTTGACGTCAAAATCACGAGCGATATTGCAATTTGATATTAGTAAGAATGTTATATTTGTGACATGTCGGTAGATCAAAATTGCATTGATTTCAATTTATTTCGTAATATTGCACTTAAATGTCTGCTGGACTACCTATAACAAAATCCGAATAGCAAAATGTTGAAAGTGATATAAGTATTGTCAATTTTAGAATTGTACTTACAGCTTCAGTGATATACTAATTTACCAATCAATAAAGCAAATGCTTGTATAAAGTTTTTGTCCATTATTTGCTTAAGTTTCATATTTTGATAAATTTAGCTTTTTTTTGTTAATTAACATAGGTACATACATATGTATGTATCAACTCGTATGTACAGTAAAGGACAAAACTGTTCACGAAAATACCAAAATTTGATGTATGTATATTGGAACGATTTTCCGTTCCTGTGACATACCGGTTTCGGCGTTGTGCCATCTTCAGTGTCAATTCTCTTAAAGCTTAGTCATTTTATTATACACTGTGCGCATAAAAAATTATAAATACATTCAAAAAGGTGGTAAATTTGCTTTGAAAACCAATGACTTAATTCTAAAACTTAAACATAATTTTGTGTGACCACCAAGCGATTTATGATATTGTCTAGAATATTGGGGCTTATATTTTGCCATGCTTGAAGGGCCCGTTCCCACAATTCCATAACTGTTTTGGAATGTCCTTTTCAACAAATTTTTTTTTTTTTAATCGCCCAAAGGTGCTCAATGGAGTTAGAATCTGAAATATCTCCTTGTCCACGTTCGAGTTCGAATATATCTAGACTTGGAAAATATGAGTCCTCCAGAATATCATTATACTATCGATCCTCCGAAGTACACCCTGCTCATTTCTGCGAAGACATCCCCAAGCGATTAGTGATGCACCTCCAAATTTCATTGTTTACATATGTTGCGCTACTATACACCAACCAGTTTGTCAATCCATGTCCATGCGCGCCCATCTGTTCCTATTCGATTTAATTTTTTTTCACCAGACCAAGTAACTTTCTTCCAATCGTCGATGGTGAAGTGTTCATATTTCTTTGCGAATTCTAATCGAGCATTACGGTGTTTGTCATTTGAGAACGGTTTTTTTTACCATCGCTCTAGCCTTGAGTCCGTTATTTTTTAGGCATCTTCTTACTATTTTGTCACTGACATTGACTATAAGGACCTCTCTAATGACTTTATTTGTTTTCACAGCGATATTTGTTGATCCTGTAACGATTAAGCGCTTGGCAATTCGTGCAACAACTGGGGACGGTCTCCACTCTTTCGCGGTACTGTTAAATACATTTTATTTTTAATGATTAGTCCGAGAGAAATTTTATATTTTTTTTCGCGACTTCTCGATTTCTCTTGTATGTCCTCCAGCAGGTTTTTCTTCAAAACAGAATTTACGACTTTTCCCATCATAAAGCAACTAAATAGTTATTTTTTAGGTTTTAAATAATTAGATATTAAACGTAAATAATTACACTCTACTTTTTCAATTGTGCATAGAATCTTATTGCGATCAGAACTGTTCACAAGCTCTTTCGCTTTGCTTCGACTCAAATAAATAGTAAATGTCCCGTTAGCGCTTTCGGCCGGTAATTAATGTAAGGCTTGAGAATTTACAACAGAAAAATATTGCTAGACTGATGTCAACTTGATGAAATAACAACCGAACTCAAATTTCATATATATGTCCCTTACTGTATGTGTGTAAGCAGTTAATGTCCGACTCAATTAAAAATTTTTGCATGCCTATTCATTTGTTTGGAAATACCGTTCATGACAATAGATTCAAGAGAATTTATTTCACAGAAAATCACTTGCAAAGCAAATATTTTTGATAGTGTAAGAAACTTCATCTAATTATGAAAATTTAATAAGCAGGTAAATGTATCCTATGTTTAAATGCAAGTTATAACTTACTTACTTACTTAATTGGCGCATTAACCGCCTAAACGATTTTGGCCGAAGTCAACTGTGCACTTTGGCGGCATAGATTTTTGCGCAAGAGCTCTAATTGACTCTGGATCCGAATGTTCCCTAATTACAGAGCGACTCAAGCGAAGAATGCATCTTCCATCGAAAAGAGTGCATGCTCAGGTCTCGGGCATCACCAACTCGATTACTGCACAGGTCAAAAAAGCGTGCAGAATAGAACTCCGTTCACCAGTTGACTCACTTTTCCGGTTAAACACAACGGTGCTGGTGCTAGCGCAGCTGACTGGGAATCTTCCCACCACAAACATTAGCGCTTTAACCACACAAGCTTTTCCAGACTTGACCTTAGCCGACAAAAGGTTCTTTGTCAATGAACCTATCGACCTTGTGCTGGGGGGAGACATTTACCCCGAAATAATTCTAAGCGGTTTGAGAAAAAATGTCCTTTACCCTTTGCTCGCTCAGGAAACAGTATCCGGGTCGAAGGACCAATGATAAAACCGCGATTGCCTGGTTGTGTGATTGCTCAGAGGCACAAGGGTTTTATTATAAGATGTGTTGAAAGTAAATAAAGAGAGTGAAACAAAAGTGTTTGATTTTAGTGAATTTTAAAGTAGATGGTGGATATATATATTTTCGATGAAAATGATGTATTAACCAATTGTGTTGATTAGTACAATATGTTACCTTGAATAAGCGGTTGGTAGCTCCCTGGTTTACCTGCGGTTTTCTCGAGTGTTCGGAATAAAAGAAGCGTTTTTTTTAAGAAAAACAAGAGTCGCGTTAGCTACGAACCGGGGACAAATTGAGTGATTTGCTATTATCCGGCGGGAAAGCAACTGTAAGGATATTGCCTTCACATGCATGTACACAAACGTGCGCGCACATCTACATACATGCATGTACAGGCACTATTGTGAACATCACTAGGGTGGTTGCTTTGGCATCTCGACATTTAGGCATGCGGCCTAAACACAACAAAGCACGCCAGCTGTCCCTATTTCGTGCTAACTGGCGCCAATTGGAAATCCCAAGTATAGCCAAGTCTTTTTCCACTTGGTCTTTCCAACGCAGAGGAGGTCTTCCTTTTCCTCTGTTACCACCCGCGGGTACCGCGTCAAAAACCTTCAGGGCTGCAGCTATTTTATTCATTCGAACGACGTGGCCTAGCCAGCGGAGCCGCTGATTGTTCATCCGCTGCACTATATCCACGTCATTGTACAGCTCGTACAGGTCATCGTTCCATCGTACACGGTATTCGCCGTCGCAAAGACGCAAAGGTGGGATGCAATGGGGTACAGTGGTGCTTCTGGGTATGCGGTTACAGTTGCACGGCTGTACTCAATCCCTACTCTTACGTCCTCGTTCGTGCACCCTGGGCAACGTGAGCAACCCATGTGCGAGATACGGTAACCAACCCGTGTGAAGCCATGGGTCACGGCTAATAGAGAGGGGGCTTTAGTGGAGCCACTCCGACATATTCGGTTTAAGGGTGCACTAAAGTCCACTGCGTCTGTTCAGCAGGAGGTGCGGCAGCAAGCGAACTTAAAATTTTCACTCCCAGCAATGGGTTGTGCGCAGGGCTTGGAACCCGCCACGTAAAAAACAACTTCCAATGAATAAAAGAACAAAGCCTCGGATGAGACCCCCTTTTTTGGTGACGACCATGCAAGTTATGTATAAGCTAAATTTTTATCCGTTTTGTCGTTTTTGCATGATAGAGTAACAAACTTCTAAATACCCAAACTTTCACACATCTAATTTTACCAGGGATTGCACATTTTCACTGCAATGGCAAAGATGCAACATTTACTATTTTAAATTCATGATAAAAATAATTAACAGATTGGGTTAATAATAAGCATTAATATAAAAATAAAGTTTAAGCTACAGACAACGGCAAAACTGCCTTTCGGAGTCTGCATAAAACTTTTGGTTCTTCCATGTGTGGAACAACATCTTCTTTTATTCCAAAAACACCTTCCTTCACATATTTTCATTTTTTTTATACTAATTCCACAAGATGCTTCATAATTGCCGGATATTTCCTAACAACTTTGTTGCCTATATATGTATACATAAAAGGTAATCGCGAATTTTACTGAAAATGAATTGTAAGTACTAAGCACAAAATAGTCAAAGCTTGTCAGAACTTGGTAATATTTATTTGGTTATTTTAACACTTTGCAGTATTTAAATTCCTTTATTTTTCTAACAAATAAGAATTCATTTTCTTACAAAAACCAAAAACTAAAACAAGTTTTATACTTTGAACAAAACTTATAGCGAATAAACGAATTTTCTGCTTAATTGCTTTCTTAAAAAATCTTAAAAAAAAATGTTAATAAAACATAATATATAAAGATGACAAATTTTTAAAATCAATGCACATTTTTATTTGCTTACATCGAATTCATTTCACAAATTCTTGACTTGAAAAATTATATTATGCGTACAAATTCTTCCCATAAAATTGCATGCGATTTTCTCAATAAAATATTATATGTACATACCAAGGCACATACATACATATTCGCGCTCACTTATACAGAGTACATTTAAAGGGATATTTCTCTGACTCTATAATTTCCTCTGGTGAAGTTTTTCATTGCGCACTCTAGAAAAATCCCTTCATAATGCGCTCTCATACTCATAAGCTCACGTGCTTTTGTAAGCTCTTCAAATCAAAAAGTATTCGCATAAAAATTCCTAATTTTTATTTCGAGTTTTACTACAAATGTGTGTGCGTATGTCACTGATTATCCACGAAAGCAACCAATACAGGCTAACTATGTGCATACATATGTACATACATTTTTTTGTTTTGGTGTTCGTTGGTATATATGTATGTATGTTAGATGTGTGTACTTAAGCATACATTTCCATATGTATGCGTGCATAAACTTGATTTCATAGAAGGACGCCGGCAATAGCAGCAGCCTAAAACTTTTCACTTGCGCTACGACAACAAAACAAAAGCCTTACAATTTGTCGCTATGATTTTGTTGGCTGTTAATATTTTAAATCACAGCAACAGTCGTGCAACGCATTAAATACACATTAATGAGCGATGCAAAGAACAACGCACATGGAAACCATGTCACGGTAACCACTCAGCATCGTTACACCGACTGAAAATCACACAGCTAGCCACAGCGCGAACGTCAAAGTATTCCATTGTATTAAATATGGCTAAGTGACAATCCGCACTATGCGCCAGTGAATGTACGGCGCCAACTAGAAAAGCACGAGTCAACGCGCCAGCAAAAAAAATATGAATTAAAACGTGTGTGTGAATAATCAATGTACATTAAAAATTTTAAAGAAAGATTAACAACAAAAACAACTATTAACACTAATGCAAAGTGATCATCAATGGCTTTGACTAGCACAACGAGCAGAAGAGACGACTTGAGCAGCTGCTTAACTAATTAATGATTATTACCAAAGTTAACAAACTGCAACAATATGGCCGAAACAATGCAGCATTACTTACACAATTACCGTAACGTTGTGCTAAAAGTTTACCTCCACATATTTTAGGAAGAGGCACAGAAAACCTTATAATCATTTCCTAACGTTTATGCTGCAAGTGCTGTGGATAAAGTTAAATTGAAATTTAAACTTTTCTCTAAAAGGCCAACAAAATTTTTGAAATCTGTTCTGTATTTATGTAAGCATGTATGGAGTAGCACAAAGTTTTTCACTCAGCTGTTTGCAGTAAACTACTTAATTGTATTTAAATGTTTTTCAAGCAGCGTATCTACATTCTAGATACAAACATATGTGCATATGCATATACGCATCACCACTGTATGATTTGCGGTATTGTGGACTTATTGGTATTGTTGTTGTTGTGGCCTATGGGGAAAATGTTTGTTTGCTTTATTTTGAAAATTGGCCAAACAGTTTTTTAACAATCAAATGTGTTAGAAAATATAATAAACAAACAGTATCTAGTCATTTGCATTTAAATACATATATCCTTGTAGTGGTAGAGTCTTGTTCATTCCAATGTATGTTGCTGTGTTTGAGGAAGAGGACGGTATCCAACAGAGCAAAATACTTTTTATTTCAATTATTATTTAATTATTTATTGTGTAGTTTCATATGAAAAATTTAAAAAAAATTGATAAACAGAACGAAGCTTTTCACCAACAAATAATCACCAACATCCATCATTCATATGGAATAGTCGTACCATAGAATTTTCAAACAGTATAAGAGGCAGTTAAACCAAGTTTTCGACGATAACGCATATAAGCAAATAATGAATACGAGAATAACTTGTTCGTCAGCAACACTAATTTATTATATTAAAACAAATACGCCTATTGCAAAGGCAAAAACTATAACAGACTATAAAATAAGCGATCATGAAACTATTTGAGTTTAGGTTGGTGACAACAGTGAACACTAGAAAAATGGAGCGAATATAAAGACATTAAAGATAATTAAATTAAAAAACAAAACCGTTAGCGACGTTTTCAATCAAAACAATATACATAAAAAACGTTTCAGTAACTATTTTGAATAAATAAAGGGATTGGTCTAAATATAAACAAGTAAAAAAAATGTCTTTATGAATGGAAGAAATGTATGAGAGCCATATGTTTTATTTATTTGATATTATTGATTTTGATTGCTATATAATATTTAGTCCCAATAATGGTTAATATTTGTGGAAAATTTCAAGTCTTTAGCTGATGAAATGAAGGAGTTTTGGCCAAAAATGCAATATCTGAACAATCAGTTGTATGGAAGCTATATGTTATATTTATCCGATTTTAATAATTTTCACTACTACATTAGTTTTCACTATACATATTCTTTGTGCAAAATTTCAAGACATTAGCTGCTTAAATGGAGGGGTTTCATGCCAAATGAAATATCTGAACAATCAGTTATATTGGAGCTCTATGTTATGTATCTTTGATCTATAAGATTTTCACTGGTCTTATAGAACTTAGTATAGCGGACCTTCTTGCAAAATTTCAGACCTCTAGCTTTTTAAATGAAGAAGTTATGATATGATATCTGAACAATCAGCTCCTATATACATACGTTATAGTCGTCCAATAACGGTTAGTTCTTCAAGACTTACGCGGGAGTTGAAACATAACAATGAGCTCTGTGAGCTGTTGTAATTTCCCTTATTTTTCGTTCACAAATTACTCCAGTCAAATATTTCTACTTGACTGTGTAGTGGTTATTTGTACAATTTCTATTCATACAATTTTTGTGTATACTACACAGATTACCGTGACATATTTGCCATGCTGTGTCTTATTTAAAGTTTCGAAATTCTTTAAAATATCTGGCATGCTGGCAAAAATAAAATACCGCAACTCTATTTTTAGCTGGCTTTTTATATAACGCACATGTTGAACTGCTCATGTGTGCGAAAATTTAAGAAAAATATTGTTTTCTGTATTTTTACTTAAAATAATATACTAAGTTTCCACATTTCAGTCAAAGTTTCATCAACAAAGGTTTAAGTTTATCTCTAAAGAGCACTTCAAAATATCGAAACGAAACATTGGATGTTAAAAAGTAAACGATAACTTTAAAGGAGAAAACTCACATATTTTTGGCTAAATTTAAAAAAAAAATTTAAACATATGGGAAATCATCGATCCTCAACAATATTTAAGCCGACTGTTCACTTGAAAAGTTTTTTACGTGAGTTTTTTTTTAAGAAAATTAATTGCTTTACGCCTACGAAAAGAAAGTTAATTTAAATTAACTTATTACGTCTGGAATTAATTACTCTGAGGTTTGCCATCATTTAGCATCATCCTTTAAAGTACGATTTAGTAATTATGTTTCACTCTCTGTCTTGCAGCGCTGTTTTCTAGAGGATAGTTAATTCATATCCTTCAGTTACTTTCAATTACAAGTAAGTTATTAACCACTGTGAGCAGGCAAATATTAAATAGCTTACTATCCTTATCCCAGCTCATGCGTTATATCCAGCTTTCATGTTAATTTCAGGCGGGGTAAAACTGTTTGGCTTCCAAACAAAACTTCTTAATTAAATTTTCTTCAAATTTTACATTTAATCACAGCATCACACTCATTAATTAATGCATAAAATGTCCATTACTCATACGCCCTGTAGCACGCAATTTGTGTGTCCATAACAAGCGAAACTAATTATTTCAGCGAATTATGCCAAATTACGCTTGAAAATCTAAAAAAAAATATACCATCGGTGGTGTACGTAACACAGACACTTTGCATTTCTAGCAAAAGGTCCCTTACTCACGCTCACTATGGCATAGATATCATGCACATAAGCACATATATATATACGTACATATGTATGCAATTAAAAACTCCCCAATGACTGCTTGATGAATGTGGCAGAATTCATTGAATACAAATGGATTCTTATTGCGAGCAACTCTTCTGGGTGTTCTTCGAATATAAAAAATAACAAAGCAAGTAAGCAATTGCAAAATAAAATGAGATGCCAAAATAAACTAAAAAAAAACAATTTTTGTTTAATTTTTCGACAAACGCGTAAAAACATTGATAGAGTGGGACTGCGCAAAATGTATGCAAATTTTTCCAACATTTTACAGGCTCTGGAGTATTTGCAAGCCATGACTCTCGCGCTATAATCAGCAATGAAAGTTTGAAAATCGAAAGTCAAAAAAATTGGATAAATCTAAAGGCCAAAAGTAATGCAAGGAAAATCCATGCAAACGGCCCGAATTTCAGAAAAGGGTAGTAAAGGCTTTTTGTGCCAAAATAAAGTGCAAACTCATGTAAACATTTTTGCGAATTTATTTGCCTCAAAAAACTCGATCCTGGCAAGTAGTTGATAAAGACAGTGGAAAATTGGTCCGAAAAGAGCTCAAGTTACATTGAACAAAAATTTCCCTTTCGGCATGCATAATCAATGAGATGTTGGTCAAATTATACACGCACTTGTTTCTATGTATGTACATACGTTCATTAATTTTTTAATACACATACACTGGCCTATAACCTCACATTTTGGTGGAAGAGTGACCGTATTTTCAAGTCAGCTTATGCCACATTTTTTTACCTAAAACCCGGCAACCCGCTTGGGTCAACCAAAAATTTCTCGCTTAAGGGAGCAGTCTTAGCGCATGTTAATCTAAACCTTTTTCCAGTTAGTTATCCAATTTTTCGTTGTATGGCCGCTTTAGAAAAACTTTTGAAATAGTTACATATGTGCATATTAAATAAAGTATGTGTACGTAGAAAAACTAATAGCAGTCAGTTTAAGTATACTTGTACATTTACGTATACTATTTATTAGAAACTTAAATTTTACCAAAAAAAAATTTACATAAAGTATTGAAATCGTTTCCGTATTACCGTAACTTTTACTCGTACATGCCGATATGGGAATAGTATTTGGCTGATAATATTTGTGTGCATACTTTTAAGGGTCGTTGAAGCTTTAAGATGCTTCCATTGCAGACTGCTTGTTCGCATTTTGTATTCACAATGCGTACATTAAATACAATGATGACAAAAGAATAAAAATATCAATCGAAAGAGTGCTAAAAGTCTATGGTAATGATAGAAAAAGATTTTCTAATAGCGGTCACCCCTAGGCAGGCAATGGCAAACTTCCGAGGGTATTTCTGCCATGAAAAAGATTCTCATTAAATACATCTACCGTTCGGAGTCGCCACAAAACTGTAGGTCCCTCCATTTGTGGTATAATTTAAAGACGCACACCACAAATGGTAGGAGAAGCTCGGCCAAACACTGAGCTATATAGTGTACGCACCAAAATTATATAGAATAAATACTTGGTAGGTCGACAATATTTTTTTTACATAAATATATAGCCACATAATCTTAGCCGAGTAGCTAAACTGCTTGTGGCTAATTCTAGTAGTCGCGGCATTAATACTCACGCTGACCCGAAGTTTAGGCCTCGTGGGTCATCGCCACCAGACAAACAATTTCCTCAGCCAAACAACAACACTAACAAGAAATATTATTTGCACACCTGAAGCAATTACCGAGGAGGACTTGGTATGGAAAACTCCTTGGTTGAGTTCATAGAGCAAATGCTCTTAGGAAGGAACATTACAGCAGAAGTCGGTGCAAACCGTTTTTCAAGGCATATGTCAAGAGGAACGCCACAAGGTGGTGTGCTTTCACCCCTACTCTAGAATCTGACCGTAAAGTCTCTCTTACGGGATATGGAATGGGGCAATTTCCCGCAGGACTTTTTCGATTTGATGCAAGTGACACTCCACCACGTAGAGAGTTTGCCCGCGCGATGTGGTCTCAGCGTCAACTTAGAAAAGGTGGAGCTTGTGCTCTTTATGTACTAGGAAATATAAGGTGCCGGAGGTAACTCCGCGGGAACAAAATGGAATACGCCTGAATCTAAAGTATAAAGCCAAGTTCCTTGGCGTCACACTAGACATGAAACTAAGTTGGAGTAGTTATATTATCCAGCGCCATTAGAAGACTTTTGTGGCCCTATATTCTTGTTAAAGGGTCATTGGAAGAAGGTGGGGTCTCAAGCCAAGCGTATGCCGCTGGATCTATACAGCGGTAGTTAGACCGATTCTCCTCTATGAAGTTATCGTATGGTGGCCTGCCATTCATTAGCAAAGCTGCTAATCTTAATCTACTTAGCAAAGTGCAGAGTGTCAGCATGATCTACAATAGTGAAGCGTTGCGAACAAAATCAAACGACGCCTTGAATATCTTTTTGGACCTTCTACCACTAGAATCAGTAGGCCAGCAAGTCGCGGCACAGATCGCTGCGACAATACTGTGGTCCCGGACAGAATATTCGCGATGATAATCACAGGTAGAGAGGAGCGGTCAAGAAATTTATATACTCCACCTGGGAGTCTCACGATCTTTACAGATGGTTTGAAGCTGGATGGCACAGTGGCAGGAGGTATCTTCTCGTGGGACCTATCTCTGGGCGGTTCTAGGCCAGTGGGTTCGATTGCTGGGCCACTGTAATGCTTTTCTAAAGTTTCAGCTACTAAGAAGGCTGGAATCGTAAACGGTCGCGTAGTCTGAGTACCTTAAAACGTAATGATATATCCCAGGTAATTGGCATTCTTACTGAGCACTGTCTTATAGGCAACCCCGCAGGGCGTCTCTTAGTACCCTTTTACAGATGCGGCAAAAATTATGAAAAGGAGGAAACGGTTCTACATCTTCTATGCAATTGTCCAGCGCTAGCGAGAAGCAGGCTAAGCTTTTTATGGGCAACTCTTTTTTGGGACCTCGGGGAAATAGTTGATATAGACCCAAGATACTGTACGAGATTCGTCAAGAATTCTTGATGGTTCAGCAAGGGGGAGGGAGCGTTTAGTAGAGTTTAGTTAATGAAGTAAGAGTTTAGAAAAATGTAGTTTTGAAGCAATCACATACTTTTAAGACTTGAATTTAAATATTATAATAGATTACACATTGTAATAGATTACTTTACTTAAGATATTGCAACCCTGTGGGGTTTTGTTAATACTTATATGTAAGCAACTCTGTGTTTAGTGCATAGCAACCCATACAGTAATACAGCAATTGCCATTGCTCCCTAGGATATATAAATCGCGTTGCTGATCTTGAAGGGTCAATTGGCTTTGAGCTTGCAAAGGCTTCGGACGTGTGCGCACAATATTGCTTTGGGCAACACTCCGAAGGAAAGCAAACACAAACATCCAATAAAGTGATAATATATATATATAGTGTAACTCCTGCGTTTTACTTTAATAAAAGAGGAGGACACACATTTCTACGTTTAACAGAACCGCAAGAGTACCGCTCGATAGGACAGTTAGAGGCGTCGCGCGCACAATATTGCTTTGGGCAGCACTCTCTTTCTTGTTCTTTTTCCACATGAGCTACACTCTACGTTCGTCGAACAACTCCAGCGATTCTTCGTTGCCTAACGTGAGGCCAACCAATTCATTGACGCCTAACGTTAGCGCAATCATTTCATTGGCGCCCAACTTAGTGGCTGCGAACCGCGACAAAGCTGAAAAAATGGCAACGTTTTCACCAGAGCAATTTAGCCAAATTATGGCAGCGATATCCGGCGAAAGAAAAGGAGGCTCATTTACTGGGTGCACTGCACGCTTCCGTGGGCGGAGAAGTCCAGAAGCTGTACAGGAGTTCATTGCATCTGTCACCGTCTACAAAGACATTGAACGAGTTTCCGACGAAGACGCATTGCGCGGAATGCCTCTTCTGTTCGAAGAGTATGCTGCAACATGGTGGATTGGGGTGAAGGAAAGCGTAAAAACATTTGTCGAGGCGATTGATTTAGTGCGCACTACATTTTCACCACCAACACCCGACTGAAAAATTTTTATGTCAATTTTTGAATGCAAACAACAAGAAGAGAACCTACCGATGCTTTTGTATGTAAGAAAAGGTTACTGTTTTCACAACTTAAAGACAGTGTAAGCAAGACTGTACAAGTAAGCATGATTTACGGCCTGCTTTCCGTTAAGATTCGAGAACGAGTTCGTCGTGAAATGCTGTCAACCTTTGACGAACTATTGTCGCATTGCCGTGAAGCGGAGATGTTTTTGCAAGAAGTTACGCGTAGCGTACATGCGGTCACTGAGCAGTCGTATGCAGATGAGCCAAAGCGGTGCTCTTTTTGCCGAATTCGAGGCCATACCGTCGACGTTTGCCTGAAACGAAAAAAACAAGCAGCAATCACTACAACAACAACAAGCTAGCATATCAAGCGCAGCCGAAGCAGCGTCACAAAATGCAGGGGCTAAGCGCACGGCCGCTTTTGCATGTTATGGATGCGGTGCACCAGGTGTATACCGTTCCAATTGCACTAATTGTAGTGGGCGAAACAAAGAGAGCCCACAGTATCTCGCATTCCATAACGTTTCAACAACCATTGTTGGTAGACCGATTCCGCTCGTTCGTATTGATATGTTCGGGTTAAAAGGAGAAGCTATTTTTGACACCGGAGCAAAGACAAGCATTGCCAGCGCACACTTGAAAAAGATTTTAACTCAAAATGGGTGTGTATTTCAAGACGTCAAAGCCGATGTCACCTTAGCAGATGGAAGTACCACCACGCAAAAAGTGTTGTATACCATCTGCGACGTTATAATTGGAAATCGCCAAAGGAAAATTCGCCTGATTTCCCTACCGAACGCTTCCAAAAATCGCACACTCATTGGCGCCGATTTTATGGAACAAGCAGGTATTGTGCTGAACATGGCGCAAAGATTTTGGTATTTCGAAGACGAACCGAAAGTTAAGCACGATTTTAATAAATCGAGTGAAATCACTCAGCTCTTGCCAATGGATATTGGCGGAGAATATATTAACGTAGATCACCACAGAGTGTAAAGGAGCTTCTTTCATTTTTACAAGCATGCTCCTGGTACAGGCGTTTCGTGTCAAACTTCGCTGAAGTGTCCAAACCACTGTCACAACTTTTAAAGAAAATTGCAACTTGGTTGTGGACCGGTAAGCAGCAAAGTGCCTACGAGAGCTTAAAAAATTTGTTGGTTACATCACCAATACTTAAACAAGCGGATCAAAACTCACCATACATTATGAAGGCGCGGTTTTGCTCCAGGGGGAGGGCCCTAACGAGCACCCAATAGAATACGCCAGCAGATTGTTATCTACAGCTGAGCAAAATTATTCAACGATTGAAAGAGAGGCACTTGCCATAGTGTGGGCTGTACAGAAGTATCGAGGCTACATCGAGGGCTCTGAAGTGAGGCGGATAACCGATCATCAACCTTTAAAATGGTTGATGAATTTGAAGTCACCAACTGGACGCTTAGCACGATGGGCGTTAATATTGCAGCCATTCAATATACAAATCGACTACCAACCAGGAAAAACCAATGTTATGGCTGATATGCTATCGCGACCACCCTGCCAAATGCAACACCATCTAGATGCATCTTGCTTGATATGCTCTTTTGATGTGGAGTTTCCACGAAAAGGCGCAAAAGAAATTCGCGACAGTCAACTTAACGACTCCGAACTTAAGCACATTATCAAATGTTTCGAAGAAAATTCAGATGGCGCGATGCATTGGTCTAGGAGAGGGTACTTTCTGAACGACGGAGTCCTTTATTCTTATCAGATGAAGAAACTGAAGAAGCACAGTTGGTTATTCCTAAAGATGAACGAACTGCAATACTTGAGTATTACCATAATAAGGATACGGCAGGCCACTATGGGATAGACAGAACCACCGCTAAAATTGTTTCACGCTATTCGCTATTTTTGGCCTGGCATTCGGAAAGACATTAAGACGCATGTCAAAAATTGCATTGATTGCCAACGCTACAAAGCAACAAATTTAAAACCAATGGGTTTATACCTAACCGTAAGCAGTAAGCAGAGATTTGAAATAATCGCGATCGACCTTTTTGGGCCTTTACCACCCGATGAAGATGAGTATCAATGGGTGTTTATCGTCGAAGATATCGATAGCCGTTGGATGGAACTCTTCGCACTGATTGAGGCAACGGCTGAAAATTGCGCAAAAACGCTAATAAATGAGGTATTTTTCCGTTATGGTGTGCCTAGGAAAATCATTAGTGACAACGGTCAACAGTTCGTCTCCGCTATCATGCAAAAGCTTACATACTGTTTCGATATCGATCAGGTCCTTACCCCAGTGTACCATCCACAAGCGAACCCAGTGGAGAGGAAAAATCGCGACTTGAAAGTACAACTGTCTATTGCGGTCGGCAGACAACATCGCATTTGGTCAAAGAAACTAGCAGCTATACGATTCGCTATGAACACCACCCGTTGTCAAAGCACCGGATATACATCCGCCTCCCTAACATTTGGGCGAGAGTTACGAACGATTGACGATGTTCAGCATGATCTTAGAGCAGTGATCCAATCTGAAAATTTTCTCCATGAGATCACTCCTTACTTGGCTACTATTGCGGACGCATTCAGAACAGCGAAAGAACGAGAACAAAAGCATCAAGATTCCAACAAGGAAATCACAAATTCGCAATTGCGTGAACACAACGTTTTCGAAGTAGGAGACAAGGTGCTTGTTACCACTCACGTCTTGAGCAACGCAGCAAAAGGAGTCACAGCAAAATTCGCCCCTAAACGTGATGGGCCCTACATCGTTATTGAACGAAAAGGTGCAACTACGTATGTTATTGCTCATAAAGAAGATCTGCAACAACCACTTGGTATGTATCACGCGTCCGCGCTCACTCCATTTCAAAGCATAAATGATGTACCCGAAGTTCCTGTCAATGTCATCCGACGTCGAGGAAGACCGAGGAAGATCAGGAGATAGGCTGCCTCATCGGGACGATTTCGACATCCTAGGGGGAGACTGAAGCAATCACATACTTTTAAGACTTGAATTTAAATATTATAATAGATTACACATTGTAATAGATTACTTTACTTAAGATATTGCAACCCTGTGGGGTTTTGTTAATACTTATATGTAAGCAACCCATACAGTAATACAGCAATTGCCATTGCTCTCTAGGATATATAAATCGCGTTGCTGATCTTGAAGGGTCAATTGGCTTTGAGCTTGCAAAGGCTTCGGACGTGTGCGCACAATATTGCTTTGGGCAACACTCCGAAGGAAAGCAAACACAAACATCCAATAAAGTGATAATATATATATAGTGTAACTCCTGCGTTTTACTTTAATAAAAGAGGAGGACACACATTTCTACGTTTAACAGAACCGCAAGAGTACCGCTCGATAGGACAGTTAGAGGCGTCGCGCGCACAATATTGCTTTGGGCAGCACTCTCTTTCTTGTTCTTTTTCCACATGAGCTACACTCTACGTTCGTCGAGCAACTCCAGCGATTCTTCGTTGCCTAACGTGAGGCCAACCAATTCATTGACGCCTAACGTTAGCGCAATCATTTCATTGGCGCCCAACTTAGTGGCTGCGAACCGCGACAAAGCTGAAAAAATGGCAACGTTTTCACCAGAGCAATTTAGCCAAATTATGGCAGCGATATCCGGCGAAAGAAAAGGAGGCTCATTTACTGGGTGCACTGCACGCTTCCGTGGGCGGAGAAGTCCAGAAGCTGTACAGGAGTTCATTGCATCTGTCACCGTCTACAAAGACATTGAACGAGTTTCCGACGAAGACGCATTGCGCGGAATGCCACTTCTGTTCGAAGAGTATGCAGCAACATGGTGGATTGGGGTGAAGGAAAGCGTAAAAACATTTGTCGAGGCGATTGATTTAGTCCGCACTACATTTTCACCACCAACACCCGACTGGAAAATTTTTATGTCAACTTTTGAATGCAAACAACAAGCAAGAGAACCTACCGATGCTTTTGTATGTAAGAAAAGGTTACTGTTTTCACAACTTAAAGACAGTGTAAGCGAGACTGTACAAGTTAGCATGATTTACGGCCTGCTTTCCGTTAAGATTCGAGAACGAGTTCGTCGTGAAATGCTGTCAACCTTTGACGAACTATTGTCGCATTGCCGTGAAGTGGAGATGTTTTTGCAAGAAGTTACGCGTAGCGTACATGCGGTCACTGAGCAGTCGTATGCAGATGAGCCAAAGCGGTGCTCTTTTTGCCGAATTCGAGGCCATACCGTCGACGTTTGCCTGAAACGAAAAAAACAGCAGCAATCACTACAACAACAACAAGCTAGCATATCAAGCGCAGCCGAAGCAGCGTCACAAAATGCAGGGGCTAAGCGCACGGCCGCTTTTGCATGTTATGGATGCGGTGCACCAGGTGTATACCGTTCCAATTGCACTAATTGTAGTGGGCGAAACAAAGAGAGCCCACAGTATCTCGCATTCCATAACGTTTCAACAACCATTGTTGGTAGACCGATTCCGCTCGTTCGTATTGATATGTTCGGGTTAAAAGGAGAAGCTATTTTTGACACCGGAGCAAAGACAAGCATTGCCAGCGCACACTTGAAAAAGATTTTAACTCAAAATGGGTGTGTATTTCAAGACGTCAAAGCCGATGTCACCTTAGCAGATGGAAGTACCACCACGCAAAAAGTGTTGTATACCATCTGCGACGTTATAATTGGAAATCGCCAAAGGAAAATTCGCCTGATTTCCCTACCGAACGCTTCCAAAAATCGCACACTCATTGGCGCCGATTTTATGGAACAAGCAGGTATTGTGCTGAACATGGCGCAAAGATTTTGGTATTTCGAAGACGAACCGAAAGTTAAGCACGATTTTAATAAATCGAGTGAAATCACTCAGCTCTTGCCAATGGATATTGGCGGAGAATATATTAACGTAGATCACCACAGAGTGTAAAGGAGCTTCTTTCATTTTTACAAGCATGCTCCTGGTACAGGCGTTTCGTGTCAAACTTCGCTGAAGTGTCCAAACCACTGTCACAACTTTTAAAGAAAATTGCAGCTTGGTTGTGGACCGGTAAGCAGCAAAGTGCCTACGAGAGCTTAAAAAATTTGTTGGTTACATCACCAATACTTAAACAAGCGGATCAAAACTCACCATACATCATGAAGGCGCGGTTTTGCTCCAGGGGGAGGGCATTAACGAGCACCCAATAGAATACGCCAGCAGATTGTTATCTACAGCTGAGCAAAATTATTCAACGATTGAAAGAGAGGCACTTGCCATAGTGTGGGCTGTACAGAAGTATCGAGGCGACATCGAGGGCTCTGAAGTGAGGCGGATAACCGATCATCAACCTTTAAAATGGTTGATGAATTTGAAGTCACCAACTGGACGCTTAGCACGATGGGCGTTAATATTGCAGCCATTCAATATACAAATCGACTACCAACCAGGAAAAACCAATGTTATGGCTGATATGCTATCGCGACCACCCTGCCAAATGCAACACCATCTAGATGCATCTTGCTTGATATGCTCTTTTGATGTGGAGTTTCCACGAAAAGGCGCAAAAGAAATTCGCGACAGTCAACTTAACGACTCCGAACTTAAGCACATTATCAAATGTTTCGAAGAAAATTCAGATGACGCGATGCATTGGTCTAGGAGAGGGTACTTTCTGAACGACGGAGTCCTTTATTCTTATCACGATGAAGAAACTGAAGAAGCACAGTTGGTTATTCCTAAAGATGAACGAACTGCAATACTTGAGTATTATCATAATAAGGATACGGCAGGCCACTATGGGATAGACAGAACCACCGCAAAAATTGTTTCACGCTATTCGCTATTTTTGGCCTGGCATTCGGAAAGACATTAAGACGCATGTCAAAAATTGCATTGATTGCCAACGCTACAAAGCAACAAATTTAAAACCAATGGGTTTATACCAAACCGTAAGCAGTAAGCAGAGATTTGAAATAATCGCGATCGACCTTTTTGGGCCTTTACCACCCGATGAAGATGAGTATCAATGGGTGTTTATCGTCGAAGATATCGCTAGCCGTTGGATGGAACTCTTCGCACTGATTGAGGCAACGGCTGAAAATTGCGCAAAAACGCTAATAAATGAGGTATTTTTCCGTTATGGTGTGCCTAGGAAAATCATTAGTGACAACGGTCAACAGTTCGTCTCCGCTATCATGCAAAAGCTTACATACTGTTTCGATATCGATCAGGTCCTTACCCCAGTGTACCATCCACAAGCGAACCCAGTGGAGAGGAAAAATCGCGACTTGAAAGTACAACTGTCTATTGCGGTCGGCAGACAACATCGCATTTGGTCAAAGAAACTAGCAGCTATACGATTCGCTATGAACACCACCCGTTGTCAAAGCACCGGATATACATCCGCCTTCCTAACATTTGGGCGAGAGTTACGAACGATTGACGATGTTCAGCATGATCTTAGAGCAGTGATCCAATCTGAAAATTTTATCCATGAGATCACTCCTTACTTGGCTACTATTGCGGACGCATTCAGAACAGCGAAAGAACGAGAACAAAAGCAGCAAGATTCCAACAAGGAAATCACAAATTCGCAATTGCGTGAACACAACGTTTTCGAAGTAGGAGACAAGGTGCTTGTTACCACTCACGTCTTGAGCAACGCAGCAAAAGGAGTCACAGCAAAATTCGCCCCTAAACGTGATGGGCCCTACATCGTTATTGAACGAAAAGGTGCAACTACGTATGTTATTGCTCATAAAGAAGATCTGCAACAACCACTTGGTATGTATCACGCGTCCGCGCTCACTCCATTTCAAAGCATAAATGATGTACCCGAAGTTCCTGTCAATGTCATCCGACGTCGAGGAAGACCGAGGAAGATCAGGAGATAGGCTGCCTCATCGGGACGATTTCGACATCCTAGGGGGAGACTGAAGCAATCACATACTTTTAAGACTTGAATTTAAATATTATAATAGATTACACATTGTAATAGATTACTTTACTTAAGATATTGCAACCCTGTGGGGTTTTGTTAATACTTATATGTAAGCAACCCATACAGTAATACAGCAATTGCCATTGCTCTCTAGGATATATAAATCGCGTTGCTGATCTTGAAGGGTCAATTGGCTTTGAGCTTGCAAAGGCTTCGGACGTGTGCGCACAATATTGCTTTGGGCAACACTCCGAAGGAAAGCAAACACAAACATCCAATAAAGTGATAATATATATATATAGTGTAACTCCTGCGTTTTACTTTAATAAAAGAGGAGGACACAAATTTCTACGTTTAACAGAACCGCAAGAGTACCGCTCGATAGGACAGTTAGAGGCGTCGCGCGCACAATATTGCTTTGGGCAGCACTCTCTTTCTTGTTCTTTTTCCACATGAGCTACACTCTACGTTCGTCGAGCAACTCCAGCGACTCTTCGTTGCCTAACGTGAGGCCAACCAATTCATTGACGCCTAACGTTAGCGCAATCATTTCAGTTTTTGTTTAAAAATTGATAAAAGTTTAAAAATTAGCAAAAAAGCGATTAAAAAGTAAATCGATTTTCAATTAATATGAATTTTAATGACTTTGAAATTATTTCTACGATTCCATTTGAATTAAATTATTTTGAGACAATTTCATAAAAAAAATTAAGAGAAAATCAATGCGAAAATATTTGTCTCTATCCAAAAAATCTTTAAACCCTGACCTGATCCAGCGTAACCACATACACACTCTTTTTTCCCAAAACAACTTGATGTGTTTCGGCATTTAGATGTTATAATTCAAACCTTTTCTCCCTATAATATGATTAGCCAAATGTTTATGGTGTATCGTAATATAAATAAGCTATTGTATGCAAGATTGATAAATAAGAGATTGCGCCTTGCGCAGGTCCGTTACCTTTTTGCTTTACGATATTGGCATTCAGCTGATGTCACATCGGCAAAGTTTCTTTAAAATTCCAACACGAATGAAGTGAATATTTGGTGTTCTATAATTTTAAAGGTTTAATTAAAGTTTTTAATACAAGTTTTATATTATTCGAACTTATAAAGCAATTCTCCAATCAAAATGAGAATACGTTATTGCAGGTGTGACGTACATGCGCAGATCGTAAATTATTTTTGTTAGCTGTCGGCGCAAGCTCTTATATATCAATATTGATTGTATGTACATCTGTTCTGTCATTCGCAGCTTGTATATCTAAATAGATAGCCACTTCGTCTTTCGCCATCGCCACGATCGTATTGTACGTATCGAGATAATTCCTTATTTTATTAAAATATTTTTCACACTTGTTCTTAACGTTTATAGGAATTACAAATAAAGTAAAGACATAGCAGTTTATTAGTAAGTGCCTAAGCCACTTTACAATAATACAGTTAAACAATAAAAATTAACTTTTTCTAACTTTTTGTTTTCTTACAAGAATGGATTTTCTTTTTCGTTTGCACGTGCTCGCAGGAAAAAAACTCACATTGTAAGTTACATATTGCTTAATACTTAAGCTTTCTGCTAAAACTATCAAAGTTTTCCCTTTTTATGCTTAACTAACTGATACTTAGCAATAATTGAGAGATTCAGACGATTATTCAGAGGACTATAAATAGGTCCACTAAACGAGTCCATTCGCGAGTGTGCTTAGATAACGACAATCATTGCGTCCACGGGGCTGTGGGCACATGTTTGTTTTTATCGAAAATAGAGTCGAATATTTAGTAATCGCGCATAATTTCCCTATTCTGAATATTATTTGATATTCCGTCAACGGAATACAAATGTTCTTCTAAGTTAATATGCGCAAAGCTATCCACGTATTGCTCGCGGATATTAAAATCGAAAATATTTATTTATTATAAACGTGAAATAAAATTACAATTGTTTTTACATGAAAAAAGGAGCACTGACTGCCCGGACCTTCGGCTCGCTGTTGGACCTTAAACTAGATGACTAAAATTAGGTCCTATTGTCCACGATTCATATATTTAAAATCCTTATTGAGTATATACATATACAGGCTAAAGTGAAATACCAGGGCTGCTCAACAAACGAAACGATACCATTTTGTTTTGTTAACGAGCAAAATTAACTTAACGAAATGAGTTTGTTGCGTTTCGGCGCCATGTTATCAAAACGAAATCAAATCGTTAATGTTGCAACCAAAGAACATAAATGTATAAGAAGGGACAACACGGTACTTTTAGCAACGAGTGAATCTCCAGGGGTGAATGTTCTTTGTTGCAACGTTATAAAATTTCCGTTTTCGTTAATTTTAATGTGCCTAAAAGTATGCAGCGCTTCTGTTTGCGACGAGTGAATCTCCAGCGGTTTTCTTAACGTTTTTCTTAACGTTTTAACGTTAACGCCAGCATTTCGTTTCGGTTAAAAACGTAATGAAATTTATTATGATAATTGCTTTAACGATAATATTTTGAAATGTTTCAGCGGAAACAAGAGAAAACATTTCGGAACGGTTAAATTTAACGTTAAAATGCATCCTTGTGAAATACAAAGTTTTTGTCTAAGCTAGAAATAATCTCATATTAATTGTTTTCGAAAGACTGAGTTTTTAAAAGTTTTGAATTTGTTTGGTTATCGCAGATTGTCATCCTAACTACTCTAAAATGGTGGCATTAGTCGAGTGGGAGGTTAAATATTAGTGCAGCCTCCGGGTAATGTTGGCAATCGAAAATATTCTCGTCACGATCTGCACGGTTTGAAATCCTCCAGAAAAAAGAGGAAAATCGCAAACGGAAATCGAGGAAAAGAAAAGTAAAAATAGAGCTTAGTGAACAACAAATATTTTCGGACACATACATATGTCTCGGGGATTCTTATAACCTTTCATAAATGGCGATATTGACACGTGATAATTTCCGTTACAGAAATAAGATATTCTGGACTAAATGTTACAAAATTAAGTTTTATTTAAAATCCAAATCTCGGTATTTACTCAAACTTTACCAAATTACTATTAATGATTCTCAATCTTAGGCTAAGTGAAAGCTCTCGGTTTCCATATAGATTCTTTAGGATTTCCTAAAAAGCGATATTTTGACATTTTAAAATTGTTTGAGCGCCACCTCAGTATTTCGAATACAATTATCTAGTCAACTTGGATTTTGATGCGAAAATGGCTGGAATCGATTAAATATTTTGACAAAAAAATATATATTTAAAAAGTTGTTTATTAGTGGTCATCTTTTTTGAGTTTAGTGTGCGATATGTACAGAAACTCTTAAACTATTAACGAAGCTTTGTTTACATACTCATTCGACATACACCAAAAAGGCAGTGCCAAAAGCGTTAGGGATATCAATCAATAGCTTTATAAAATCACTAAAAAATTTGTAAATAGCAATATAAATAAACTTTTGTACTTTATACATAGAAATATATATTTTAATTTCACTTTTCACTGATAAGAACCCTCTTCCAAAAATAGTAAAATTTTCTGAATATTCAAACTTTCTTTTTCTTTTATTGCTCTACAACCGTTTTTCGGTATGGGCCGATACAAAAAAGCTTCGCCAGTTCCCTCTCTCCTTCGCTAGGTTTCGCCAATTATTCACTTTCTTTTCCTTTTATTGCTCTACAACCGTTTGTCGGTATGGGCCGAGACCAAAAAGCTTCGCCAGTTTCCTCTCTCATTCGCTAGGTTTCGCCAATTATTCACACCAAGTGAAGACAGGTACTTCTGCACTTGGCCTTTCCATTGTATTCGTGGGCGTCCTTGCCTCCGTTGTCTACCCATGGGTGCCGATTCGAAGGATTTTTTCACCGTAGTATTAACATCCATACGAACGACATGGCCAAGGGATCGCAGTCGTTGAATTTTTATGGGCTTGAATATGTCCATATCATTATACAGCTCATACAGTTCATCAATCCTTCTTCATTTCTCTCGAAAGCCTCCAAAGCCTTCTCGTCCAGGTTTCTGCGCCATATACAAGGACGGACATGATGAGGGATTTGTAGAGCAAGATTTTCGTTCGTCGAGAATGCGCTCTGCTTTTCAATTGCCTACCCAGCACAAAGTAGTACCTGTTGGCAAGTGTTATTCTGCGGTTGATTCCGAGGCTGGCGTTATTGGTGGTAATAATGATGGATCCGAGTAATACGAAATCGTTGACTACTTCAAAGTTGTAACTGTAAAAATTGTAAAAATTGTTACATTGTGTCGGAGGCAACGCTCGTATGCTTCCTCTAGGCGCTCGTAGAACATCTTCGGTCCCATCATCCTTCTCCTCCATCGGCGCGTGCGCACAAATCAAGTTTACATTGGTAAATCTAGCTTTGATGCGGATTGTGGAGATAATGTCTCTGAGTCTCCGCCCAACCACAATATAATTTCTTATAAATTGTGTATACTTTTTTTCGTTCGACACTATATTATAATAATATATAATTTTGGCGCTTGCACTATATATGTAGCTCAGTGTTTGGCCGAGCTTCTACCATTTGTGGTGTGCGTCTTTATGTTATACCACAAATGGAGGGACCTACAGTTTTGTGACGACTCCGAACGGCAGGTTTGCCATTGCCTTTGCCTGCCGAGGGTTGACCGCTATTATTCTATGTTTAAAATTTTGCTTGCCCCGACTGAGATTCGAACATCGAACTCAGCGGCATATCGAGTTCTAGCACGCACCGCTACCAACTCGACCACAGCGGCCACATATGTATTTTAATAGTTTTAGGTATAGCTTGTTAGCATAGACTTAGTAAAAGATTAAGCATTATGTAGTGTACATAGAAGTTACTCTAAAAAAACAAATGGTGGCGAGTGTACGAATGACAAAGGCACGAACAACTTTTCGATATGCTAAAAGAGGTTATCAGGAATTACGACGATGGCAACGATATCAACGCTTGGCAAAAGCAATTGTTTCACTACTGCGATATTTTTAATGCAGACGATGCAACAATTGGAATTATTATTCATCTGAAGTTAAGAGGTGCAGCGTTAGCCTGGTACAACGCAAAGAAGACTTTCCCGTAAGACGTCAATGAGCTGCTAGGCGAGTTGAAGATGGTATTTGCGTATTGCGAAAACAAATTTGAAATACGACGCAAGTTGGTCGTCGGACGAAAGCTTCGCAAATTTCTTCAACGAAAAGTGCGTTCTAGCTATGGTGAGATAACAGATTATTTGGTAGAGGGGTTCTGGATAAACCAAGCCAAGCTGCAGAATTTTTCAACGGCGAGTGAAGTTGCTAGTGCTTTTCGATCAATTGAACTACCACAACGGCCAACTACAAGCACAGGAGCAAGCGAAAGTGTTTTACTTTTCTAAACGCACAACAGATGTTGAATCTAGGTACCTCAGCTTCGATCTTGAAACGTTAGCAAGAATCTACGCATTCAAACGGTTTCGAGTATACTTGCAAGGTAATAAGTTTAAAATCGTTACCGATTGCAGTTTGTTGACTTTTACTCTTAATAAAAATATTATGAACCCAAGAACCGCCAGGCGGGCGTTGGTGTTGCAAAACTATGACTACGAACTTGAGCATAGAGTAGGTAAAAGGATGGCAGAGTAAATAATGTTTTAGTTATACATACGAATACGTTTGAGAAAAGTTTAATAATATGCCAAGGTAGAGACGAACGCATAAAATAATTGAAAAATGCTTAAGAAACAACGGAAACCAGGTTTTACGAAATGAGAAATGGTATAATTTATAGAAAAAAGGTAACGACTTGTTGTTCCACGTACCTGTTTCCATGCAGCAGCATATTTTTTATAAGTACCACGATGAAATGGGCGTAGATAAGGTTATTGAGACTGCAGGCAAAAGTTATTGGTTTCCCAATATGAAGAAAAAAGCGTTGGTACATATTCAGAACTGTATAAAATGTATTGCATTCTCCAACAAAAGTGTGAAAAAGGAAGGTTTTTAAATATGATTCCTCAGGAGAACAACCCGTTCGAAATGTTACATATCGACCTTACGGTCTAATAAACAGCAAAAATACAAAGTATTTATGAGCATATATTAGCAATAGTAGATGCATTCACAAAATTTGTAAGCTTGTACCCAGCAAAAACGACCGCGTCTAAAGAAGCTATTGTGTCAGAAAAGACTATTTTAGAGCATATAGTAGTATAGAGGAGGAACCTGCTTCACGTCTAAAGAATTCGAGGAATTTCTGGAGAGTAATAGTGTGCAACACATAAAGATAGCGACGGGCCCGCCTCAAGCAAACGGCCAGGTTGGACCTATGGTAGCGAAAATGGTAGAGAAGAAAAGGATCTAAGCTGGAAAAAGGCCCTAGAATCGGTAGAGCATGCAATGAATAACACTGTTCACAAAGTCATTAAAGAACAACCTAGCGTAGTATTGTCCGTGGTTAGACAAATAATTCAAGAAGATACCAGAACAATAGAAGAAATTAGAAATGAAGTAGAAAATGAGGAGAGCAAAGCACAGAACTTAAATAAAGGTTATGCAGATACTAAACGACGAAGTCCGCATAAATTCAAAGTAGGGTAGCGAAACCTCGCGTTACTATTTTTTAAAAGTTGATACCAATTCCCCAAATACACAGTGTATAAGAATACTTCAGTATGTATGTTATGTATTTCAGTTATCTTATTTTCGTAAATCTAAATTAATTTAACGAACTAAACATATGGCAACCAAACAAAAGCTTTTAAGTTATTAAATCATCTACCTAAAGGTACTTTCCTATTCTGGTAAATTAAAAATCTTTTTCTAATAAATATTCAGGAAAAGTAACTATTAATACTAAAGAGGGCTGAGCGCTGAAAATGTTTAACAATATCGGTTTGTGGTGCCATCAATTACATTTAAGAGAAATGTCCACGTATTCAGAAAACTTCCTCCTAACCGAATTGCTCTTTGCTATGATTAACCTCATTACCTTTCATGAAATGGTATATTAACTTTGTTCCGATGTTTGTAAGTATCAGAAGAAGAAGAGTTAGACCTATCAAAAATATACCGAAATGATCAGGATGATAGGCTGAGTCGATTTAGCCATGTCCGCATTTATTAGGCATTTGTCGGAACCGGCCAGATTGGACGACCATAACGTACATAGGAACCGATTGTTCAGATATTATGTTTTGCTCCATAAATCCTTCATTTAAGCAGCCAAGGTTTGAAATTTTGCACGAAGGTCTGTTATTATTAGCTTATACAGATCAAAGAAATATAACATATAGCTCCTATAAAACAGATATTGTACAGATATTTCATTTAGCACGAAAACCCCTCCATTTACGTAGTTAAAGAAATTTTGCACAAATTTTGGTTATTATTAGAACTACTTAAGCAGTAAAAATCATAAAGATCGGATAAATATAACAACCGACAGTTCAGATTTTGCATTTTGCTCTATAACTCCTTCTTTTAATGCGCTAAAGACTTAACATTTCGCACAAATATTAATTATTATTGGTACTATTAAAGCAGTTGAAATCATTAATATCGATTAAATATATCATATGGATCCCATACAATTCTTCCATTCATGAAAGGTATGCAGCCTTCGGCATAGCCGAGGACAGCCATTCTTTACTTGTTTTATATAAATTAATTAATTTTGTATGGAATTTTTTATCTCTTACTTTTTATTAAACGTTTGAAACATTTTCAAATGCTTTATACATAGTATACGCATGCTGCTACAAATATTTTATCACCAATTTTCAAATTGCAAGGAGGTCATTATGCTTCATTTTGCTCATGGAATGCACATTTCATTAATGTACTCGTAGATATCACACCAAGTATTTGCAGACATAAATAAGTAAAAATGCATATGTATTTGTGTAGTTCGAGATATTTGGTGTTATAGATACTATCAATTTATCAATGTACTAAGGATAAAGTCACGACCGCTTAGTTTCGATTACTATATAAATAATTCAAAAACAATTTTATTTTATCTTCTTGCCATATCCAAAATAAAGATTTCTCTCAACGTTTCTATCAATTGTGTTAGACAGACTTACATAGGCATTAATGCGAACGCCGTTTTAAGACTTGTTGTGGTACGAAAATACTTAATTATCAATTTATTGTTTATTATTCTTATTCAATACAAATTTCTTCTCATATTACATATGCAGATCAATTGCCATTTTATATTGGGTATTTTTACAGTACAAGTTTTGAAAAGCCATAGAATTATTATTACTTAAAAATACTGTCGGTAATGAAAAAAAAATATAAAAACGAAATTTTTCTAAAAAAAATTTGTAATTTCTATGTATAGATCCCATGATCAATGCAGAAATTTTCGTATCGCATACCACATACTAAAAATTTCAAATATAGCTATAGTCAAAAGACTGTTTTACGAGAGTAACAATTTCTTTTTTTTTTACTTTAACTTTTCGGAACCATAGAATGAATTTCGATATATCTTTGGAAAGAGAATAAAAATACACTTATAAAGGTATGTAGCTTACAGGATTTCGATTTAAACATTTTCGGCATACATACGAAAACACATTTTCACCGATTTTTCTCAATTTAACCTTAATTATAACTGCTCACAATGGTCAACATGTGCTATGTGCAACACTAAATTTTTTTCCACTGCGCCCAGTTTTATTCGTTATAATTTTCATGTGAGTAAAATTTTCCGAAGTAATACAATTACTTAAGAGGGCCTTCTTAAATAAGTCAAACTGAATTGTTGACTTTTTTGCTTTACATTTTTTAATTATGCATTAAAATCGGTAAATATTTTCATAAAATTGGGAATATAAATCAGAAAAGGGAGTGATTTGGGAGATATCATCATCCATATTTGCTCAAGGTGATCATTTTTAATAAAGATAACCTTAGAGTTTGCCAATCATCATGTCTAAATATAAATGTATCTTTATGTTTGTAGATATGTTTATCTCCACGTGTAACCCCGAAGAATTCTTAATTCTTTACATTTCTTAAAAACGATTGTTATTGAAGAATATCGGTAATACAAAAATTTCAGTTTTCAAAGCCATGCCTTTTTTTAACGCCCATCTCCTAAGACTTATGAAGGTCCTTCCGTTGCTAACATCTCTAAAATTCTCCTCACTGCTCTCTCCATTAAGACTTCACTGTGCTTACATACATATGCAAATATAAAACAACTCTGTATACTACTGATCTTACTGATCTTAATTTTCTACTAACTATACTCTGCCCTCTCTTCCCCTTACTACTTCCGCTCACAATCTGGTCAATTGACCGACTATCTAACTTCCAGTGCAGGGCAACTATTTCCTTTGAATTTGCCACGCACAACTATCTTATCAGCAGTTGACCATACAAAGTTGCTCACCGCCGCAACCTTTTCATTGTCCTTATGCGAGGCAAACAAATCTCACGTTAGTAGCCACACATCTACAACAACTACATATAACAAAAACCCAGTGCACCGCAGAGCGCAACGCAATGCCAATTTATTTAATATTCCATACGTGCCACTGAGTTTTAAAATTTTTCGCTTCGCCAACTTTGCATCCGTTGTGGCAATACACGTCTGATAAGAATGTCAGACTGCCCTTTTTGCCTTTGGCTGAATCTGTTAGCATGCATTTGTAACAATGCTCAATACAGGGGTAAATAGAGAATTTTAAATTCCCTCGAAATCTCTACGCAAACACATGAGCGGCAACACTGCGATAGTTGGTGAAGATGGAAACAATAGTTACGGTAGTAGTTTTTGTAGCTGCATGTACATAAATATGTTTGTACTCGTAGCTGAAGCTACAGAAATAGCATTAGTAGCAAGCTGTACTCACTCCCTTCGCGGTAGATGCCTGGGAGTACAATGTCCTTTTTATTGCCAGAGCACTTTCCATTTCTTTTCTTCGCCACCTTAGATTCCATTTCTTCTATTCGGGTCCAATTTTTATTTTTATTTTTAGTTGTTTTTTTTTTGGTTTTTGCTCTCGCTACATTGCTCTATAAGGCAGCTTAAGTAGATATAATTGACCCAACTTTTGTGCAAAAGGAAAATGGCAATCGACCACCGTTTAGGGGAAAGCATGGGAGCGCGTGGGGTAAAGGTTATAATCATTGCCACAATATCTACTGCAACTACGTAGCAGAAGCAATAAAGGAGCAGTATTTTGTTTAAATAAAGAAAATATTGCAAAGTTTATGTCATTGCCCTCTGAAACCCTTTGGCATGAAAGTGTTTTGCAGTTTAGCTGCTTCGGAATTTTAAAGCTGACTAAAGTGTAATATTAGCCAAAAACTGTAGCTCAGCTGAGATCTTTTATATGGTATTTTAAGACTCATTGCGGCTTTGATACATCAAATACTTACTGTAAGAAAATAGTTAAAATAAAATTTAAATCAGTTTCGAATATAAATATTGTAATTTAAAGTAATCATGATTCAACAAAATTTATTTGATGTACGTGGATTTTAAAGATTCTTAGAAAGTACTCTTAATGGAAAATTTAATGTTGTATATCAAAATCACTCACATGCAAGGAAAAACTTTTTAGGTTAGAAACATACATATTAGACCAAACAGAAAGTCGGTAAGTGTTTGACCTAAAAACCGAAAGGAATGTAATTACATATAAAGGGTTTTTTTTTTAAACATGTGGTTTTTAAGAAGAAATAAAACTCATATAATTTAATGTTATGGCCAAGAATTTAGCTTTATTATAAAGATAAGGGTTTGCCATTATGTTTTAAAAATAATTTCGGGCAAGTGACCGCCGCGGCTGGCTAGAATATATTTCAGTCGAGTGGCTCAATTTTCGACCACTTTTTGCAGCAATTGGGGCCGTATGTCAGCAATAACGCCCCAAATATTCTCTTCCAAACTGAGTATAAATCAAGTAACAGCTGTCAAAAATACCAACTCCGAAAAAAGTATTGCCTCATTGAAAACCACGCGTCTAAAAAACACCCTGTAATCGCTGCATAGTGAATTACTTAACTTGCTATACGTTTGAAAGGAGGTAACTAGTTCGTCAATAATTAAAATGTTGTTTAGCCTACGATAATTAATTTCCAATAACTTCAATGCATTAAGTTTAGAAATTTCGCCTGAATTATTTAATATATTTTAGTTAGTAGCGTATCGACTATTTTCATTGATCAGATGTTTTGCGTAATTCGATTTAACGTCTTTGTTTCAGTAACTTCGGTAGTGTTTAAAAAGACCCATTTCAAAAACTTGCAGGTTTGTTCGATATATAAAAACATGTTTATATATTAAATTTATACTTTTCCTATCACAAATATTACAAATATTTTAGTTACATAATTGTGTTTGCTTTCTTACACCTATAAATTATATTCAAAAGTACTAGTGCTGACTATTTACTGTATGTTTTCATAGAAGTAAACTAACTACTTTTGTATGGCGATGACCAAAAAAATTTGAGTTTTGGTTACCTCTGCATGATGTAGCAACTAGCAATGACCTAACTACTTTCAACCACAATATAGTCGAAGGCTATATTTTCATTATAAGTAATCCAGATATTAAGTAGCTTTTATAAACATATTTAGGGAGTTCTCAAGCCGGGTTATTGGTCGTATTTCTTTAGTGCGTTATTGAAATAACAGAGGAGCTTGTGAACCCACTGTGTTAATTCGTTTAATATTATATCTAGTATTTAAGCATTTAGTCAGCAAAAAATCACTTATAATAAGGTTTCTTTAAAATATGTATACCTACATCATTGAATTAAAATAAATTCATTAGTTTTGGGAATATTTAATTGTTTCTGTCATTGTATCCCACAACCCAATGCGTCCCAAGCCTGGCAGCGGTTACGTCTACAAAAAATTACCCGGTTAGAACTGCGATTATCATGCAAATGTCCCATCTCCTTGGATTGAAGGTAGATATAGTTCTATTTCGCTCATTGTTGGCCAAAGTACTTTTGCTAATTTGGCAGATGAGCTGCACCTGTTTGTAGTAAATCCTTGTTATTAATTATATGATTGAATGGTTGCAAAGGTTTACCAAGATTGTCACTGATATCAGTGTCCAACAGAGTCGTTCTTTGATGAGCAAGCTCGCAACTACCCCTGATGTCCCAATCACCGGGAACCCAATATGTGTTGGAAATGTCGCATTCATATCGTTTAAAGTTCAATGGTATTCATTAGCAATCATTGATTTTTGCCTTTGATGTTGCGATTAGCTCTACATGGAAAACGCTGATGATGTACCCAATTGTTCCGAATAAACTACCCCGCCAGCTCTCCCGTCTAGCTTTGTTGGTGATCATCCAGCTAAACTCGAAAGACGGCCTCGGTGTGTTCCACTCTACGTGCATTATAGGGGAGAAGGTGTAAAACAGCTTCATTTCCACAAAGTTCCGCCTTTCTCGTATAATATGTCCCAGCAGCTTATTGCGATCAAAATGCAACTACATTCAACGCTGCCGCTGTTTTTAATGTCGAAGGCAGCTCCTCGTGCATGATGACTAAATGAAAAGAGGAATCGATTTAGCCCCGTGGTTACAATAACTTGAGTAAAAATTTAGATATCTCAATGAAATTTGGTGCATAAATTGCTCTTTCAACAGGGTAGGTTGGTATTGAAAATGGTCAAGATCGGTTTATAACCACGCCCACCTCCCATATAACGGAAGTTTTTAAAAATGCAAAAACCCCGTTTTTACGGTATCTATTATAGCAAATTGAGTGATATTTGGTATTTGGAGCGATTTCGAACTAAGAAATAAGGTATTTATGAAATTTTAAAAAATGGGTGTTGCCACGCCTACTTATAAAAATGTTCTGTATCTCAATAACAATTTTAGATATCGTCACACATTTCCTTGATATCGTTATTATTATCGTAAAAAATTTTGGAAATCGGATCATAACCACGCCCACCTCCCATATAACGGAAGTTTTGGAAAATGCAACTGATTTTTTATACCCTCGCGATTTACTTTTGTATGGGCGGTGCCCATAATTTCATAAAAACCTCGTTTCTTTACTCAATTTCTTCCAATAAATACTGAAAAACAATGTTTTTTGCAGTTTTCAAAATTTCCGTTATATGGAAGTTGGGCGTGGTTATGGTCCGATTTTAAAAATTATTGACGGTAATGCTAATGGTATCAAGGAAAATATGTTCACCAAATTTTGTGACGATAGCTTATATCGTTATAGAGATACCTACAGACTTTTTTTTATAAGTGGGCGTGGTAACGCTCATTTTTCAAAATTTAATAAAAATTAAGTTTCTCAATTAACTATCTCTCTAAATAACAACTTTTAATTAATATGTTTTAATAGATAAAGAAAAAGAAATTTTTAGCATTTTTCAAAATTTCCGTCATATAGGAGGTGGGAGAGGTTATGGTCCAATTTCAAAATTTTATAAAAGTGATAACAGCGATATTAAGGAAAATTCGTTCACCAAACTTTGTGACGAAACCTTACACCGTTATGGAGATACAGACATTTTTTCCTAAGTGGAGATACAGATATTTTTTCATAAATACCTAATTTCTTAGTTCAAAATCGCTTCAAATACTTCAAAATTAAGTTTAAGCATTTTCCAAAACTTCCGTTATATGGGAGGTGTACGTGGCTATTAACCGATCTTGACCATTTTCAATACCAACCTACCCTGTCCAAAGAGCAATCCATTTACCGAATTTCATTGAGATATCTCAATTTTTACTCAAGTTATTGTAACCACGGGCAGATGGACGGACGGACAGACAGTCAGGGCTACTTCGATTCCTCTTTATGTCTATATCTACCTCGATTATTTTTTGCGTTATGCGAACAAAGTTATAATACCCTTGTGTACAAGTACGCTCGGGTATAAGAATACATTGATATTACGGACGGAGAAGTCGACTCCGACTTTAGTCGAAAGTCGCCTTTAGGGACTAGAGTTCAGTCAAAAAAGAATCGATTTTCACTCGATAACTTTTAGACTTTTGTCTGTGGTCGGTCTCTTTGTATTTGATAGTTACATTATCACCCAATGGGTAAGTTTTAACGGTAGTGTACATCCCATTAGTCGAAAGTCGCCTTTAGGGACTCGAGTTCAGTTACCCAGAGTCAAACAAGAATCGATTTTCACTCGATAAGTTTTAGACTTTTGTCTGTTATCGGTCTCTTTGTATTTGATAGTTACATTATCACCCAATGGGTAAGTTTTAACGGTAGTGTACACCCAATAATATTATTTTATGTATTAGTGTTATAGTTTATTATGGGATCATTGCCACTTTATTCATGTAATAGCAAAAAAAAAAACAATACAATAATAATATTTTAGACATTCAATCTAAAAATCTGATCCAAAAAGATGAATTTCAAAAAGCTTACTAAAGTATTTAATACAAGTTAACTTTTTCTTTAACAACCTTAATCTAATTTATTTTTAGGCTTCGATGGCTAAGA
Organism: Philophylla caesio; assembly: GCA_963971545.1. Lineage (NCBI taxonomy): Eukaryota > Metazoa > Arthropoda > Insecta > Diptera > Tephritidae > Philophylla > Philophylla caesio. Next base: position 65,955,995 of record OZ020607.1, read on the forward strand.
AACCACCTGTTTCTCCAAATGTGGGTTTTTTAATTATTTCATTTTAATATTGCAATTAAAAAAAATATTTTTTTTTTGAATTATGACCAATAATTTTATGTTCATTACTTAATATAGGTAGGTATTAGTATTTATTAATTAATCGTTTTGAGAATCGAAAACCTGAAAGTCGATTCTGAAGTTAAGAATCGTTTCTGAGCTCGTCCTTTCCTTCCCTGATTGATACTGTGTCATGAATTTGCCAAGAGTATTCAACAACAGATACGGAAGAAATAAGACGAGAGTAAAGGACGTAAACCGGTTTGCCTGAAAACCATATTCGGAAATAGGGGACGAAAATTCGTAACCACATTATTACTATAATTTTCAACTTATGTACATAATAATTATGAGCAAGTTAAAGCGACTTTAGCATATTAGACAAGTTTTCTTATAACACGGTACAACAAAATAAAAGATTTTATAATCCCCCGGGTTTATAAAGCTTTCGGGTCACCCTAGGTTTTTTCTACAGTATGAAGTGTGTCCAGAAACCGGCATTTCTAAAAAAAAAATTCCAGCATTTTTTGTTTATCATTGAACAAGTGTAATTAAAGGTTTTTTGGTGTCAAGCAATCATAATATAATATATATTTTTAAATTTTACCGCTTAATAGTTTCACTACAGTACATACCAAAAATTGGTGTTTTAGTATATTTTTTACTCATTTCATTTTTGAAAACAAAGCTTATTCAATATAAATATATTGGCATACACAAATTTCTCAAATTTGGAACAATTTTTATTGAGTTGGTAAAAACAGCAACAACCTAAAATTAGCTGAGGTAGAAGTAGTAGCTAATTGGGTGAAAACCAGTACACCTTCATCAGACTTTCTTTCGAGGCAGGAATTCGAATTCCCACCTTGTCTGTCCGGCTATCGATGCCCTGTGCAAGTTGTAACTGTTTGTTACTTTCTTAACATAAATTTTTTTTAAATACGTAGAAAATGCACGATTTAAAACTAAAATTTTTCGCACTACAGCAACACCTGTATGCGGTCAACTCTATAAATAAATATTATGTTATGATTCCTTGGCCCCGAAATCCTTTAGTCGCACGTATTAAAAATACATTTTTTGAAAATTCTGACTTCAGGTTCGGATTCAGCAGGCCAAAAAGCTTCAGAAACCGTTGAGGAACTCAATAGGATTTTTTGCCCTTTGTACAGTAATCATTATTAATGATATTTTTTTCCGAACTTTATGGCATCATTTCGGGATTAATTCGGACCCAGTTCGCGGCTTTTTGGGGACTAGTTTACTACTAGTTCGATCATTTTTAGACTAGTTCGGCACTAGCTCCGGACACCACGAAGTTGGTGTTTTTTATTATTTTTGACGTAAACCCGTGGCTGTGCTTAATTAAAAATTAGTAATATTGCATTGGGGGTCGCTGTGGTCGAGTGGGTAGCGGTGCGTGTTATAACTCGATATGCCGCTGAGTTCGAGGTCGAATCTCAGCCAGGGCAAGTAAAATCTGAATCATAGGAAAAGTTTTTTTCTAATAGTGGTCACCCCTCGGCAGGCAATGGCAAACCACCGAGGGTATTTCTGACATGAAAAAGCTTCTCATAAAATACATCTGCCGTTCGGAGTAGGCACAAAACTGTAGGTCCCTCCATTTGTGGTGGAGTCTTGATATTATACCGTCCAGTTGTGGTATAATATAAAGACGTACACCACAAATGGTAGGAGAAGTTCGGGTAGACACTGAGCCATATAGTATAAGAGCCAAATTATTATTATTATAATATTGCCTTGGAGAAAGTTGAAAAAAGAAAATAAGGTTTTCTTGGTTTTACGAAAAAATTTGTGTACCAATAAAGGAATAAACTGTACAAATTTAACTGAACTGTGTCATTACTGAGTTTGTCATATATTTTCGAGGCTAAACTGTCATTTGCCAAGTTATCATTGCCAATCTCTTCAACCAGAGGGATAACTGAAAATATAGTTTCCTAGTCCTGATTAAGACCCGTCCTGCAAGACTTAACAGTTTTCTTATCACTCATAAAAATAATGAGAGAACTGAATTTTGGAACGACTTTCCGTCATCCCTTGTCAAGTTTGATTTTTAGTCGTTTCCTTGTCAAATGTCTCTAGTTAAGTTAGGTACAATATTGGCTGCATTAAAACCAATCAAATCGTTTTATTTGTAATTCCTAAGTAAAATCTGTGTGGCCGCTGTGGTCGAGTTGGTAGCGGTGCGTGCTATAACTCGATATGCCTCTGAGTTCGAGGTTCGAATCTCAGTCAGGACGAGCAAAATCTTAATCATAGAAAAAGTTTTTTTCTAATAGCGGTCACCCCTCGGCAGGCAATGGCAAACCTCCGAAGATTTCTGCCATGAAAAAGCTTCTCATTAAATACATCTGCCGTTCGGAGTCGGCACAAAATTGTAGGTCCCTCCATTTGGTGGTAGAATATAAAGACGCACACCACAAATGGTAGGAGGAGCTCGGCCAAACACTGAGCTATATAGTGTAAGCGCCAAATTATTATTATTAAGTAAAATCTGATGACTTTTTATGTATAAGTATATGTACAGCTGTGGGCGATTGTTAAGCTGTGCGTTCTTAGGAATCAATTTATCACTTGCAAGTACCAAGGTTAGCTTAGGTTAGGTAAAAGTGGCTGCTTGCGATCGCACCAGCACACCTAGGCCTTCTTTAGGCCCATTGTGGCACCACGCGGATTTGAAAAATCCCCCTACTCGAACCAACATGTGGAAACTGAGAATTTTAATAGCTTGCGAATCTCTACTTTGGCCAGATCGCTAAGGTCTCCGAAGAACTCTGATCCCAAGAATTTTCTTCTTCTAGCCCATAGTGCAGGACATTCACATAGAAGATGCCTCACGGTTTCAGGCTCTTCTTCATTTCTTCAGCTTCTGCAGAAGTCATTGCAGGGAATACCTAGTCTCTCTGCGTGTCTGCCGGTCAGTATATGACATGTTATGATTCCTAAAGCTAGGGACAGGTTTTCTCTGCTCAGCAGGAGAAGACCTTGTGATCGCTTGACGTCCTACTCCGGCCCCAAGAGCTTGGACTTGATACAGGTATTTCCGTTTTTCCAACGGTCTCCTGCTTCCTTAAGGGTTGAGTCCCTTAGAAAGAGCTTGCAGGTACAGCGAGCGGCATACCTAAACCCTTCCAGCGTGATGAAAGCGGAGTGGATGTTCCCCTTCTTGCAAGCTCATTCGCTGTTTCGTTGCCTGGTATGTTGCTGTGCCCTGGCACCCATACCAAGTAAAGAGCAAACTGCTCCGCCATCTCGTTTAGAGATTTGCGACAGGTTGCTACCGTTTTAGAATTACAGTTGACCGAATCAAGTGCCTTTAATGCTGCTTGACTGTCGGAAAATATGAAGATATCTTTGAGTTCAACCTCTTCTGTTCTTAGGTAGTCTACCGTCTCCTGCATAGCAGCGACCTCAGCCTGAAAGACACTGCAATGGTCAGGAAGACGGAAAGGTTTTTCTAATCCTACTTGAGCCGAGAAAACACCGCGTATCACTCTGTTCTCAAGCTTTGAGCCATCAGTGTAAAAGTGGAGTGAATTCTCCGATCCAGGGGGTCCATCGGACCACCAGCCTCTTTCAGGAATTAGTATGTTGAACTTCTTTGTGAAACTTTGAATGGGGTGCAGTAATCTGTAACTTGCGAGCCTAATTTGTTTGCAATTGTTGCGTGTCCTACTTTACTAGACTTCCATACGGGCAACTCCCGTAGTCTGAGAGCGGCACACGCAGCGAATTGTTTTCCTGCGATATCAATCGGGAGGATATTTATTATGGTGTCTAAAGCTTCCGAGGGGGTTGTACGCAGAGCGCCACCTATGCATATCAGCGCCGATCCTTGCACCCTTTGCAGTGCTGAATATGTGGTTTTTCTTTCGAGATATGGCCACCACACCAGTGCCCCATATAGCGGATTGGTCGGACTACCGTTGTGTATATCCAGTGCATAATTTTGGGAGATAAGAACCATTTTCTTCCGATGGCTCCCTTGCAACTGTATAGGGCCACCGTTGTCTTCTTACAGCGCTCCTGGACGTTCTGTGTCCACGAAAGCTTTTTTCTAGTATCGCGCCTAGATATTTTGCGACGTTCCCTAGCCTTAGTGCTCTATTTGCCACTACGGGAAGCCTCAGGGGTGGGATCTTATATTTTCATGTAAAAAGAACAAGTTCGGTTTTGTCCGGGTTTACACCCAGACCTTTGTCTTTGGTCCAGTTCTCTACCTTATTAAGTTTTTCCTGCATGATGTCGCTCAGCGTCTGAGGAAATTTACCCCTTACTACCACCGCAAGGTCGTCGGCATATGCTTCCTTCTTCGATCCTCCCCCTCCTCCAGGGCCTTCAGTAGGCCATTAATAGCCACCGCCCACAGAAGAGGAGAAAGGACCCCACCTTGCGGAGTTCCTCTGCTTGTACAGCGTTTTAAAGTTGCCTCCGCTAACTGTGCCCTCACAACCCTGTCAACCAGTAGGTTTTGTACAAGGGATACCAGATGTTGATCGACGCCCAGCTTCGCCAGAGCACTTGTGATCGCTAGTGGTTCTATGTTATTGAAGGCACCCTCAATGTCTAGAAATGATATCAGTGTGTACTCCTTGACCTGCAGGGAGTTCTCTATATACGACACAACTTGTTGAAGCGCTGTTTCAGTGGACTTCCCCTTCATGTAAGCATGCTGGGAAGATATTAATTTGTGCGTTATTGAATCTCTGATGTGACGATCAATTACTCTCTGTAGTACCTTTAGTTGAAAGGAGCAGAGACTTATAGACCTAAAGTCTTAAGGATTTACATGAGATATTGGGGATAAAAACAACCCTTGATTCCTTCCACATTTTAGGAATATAGGAATATAGAGGTTTAACACCGCTATATACATAGCATGCAGCCAAGTTGCACTTAGCTCCAAAGATTGCTGAAGCTGCACCGGTGACACTTCATCTGGACCCGGCGCCTTGTAGGGTTTAAATGTCTCAATTGCCCAGGTTACTTTCTCTAATGTGTGGAAGTCAGCAGCCGGCGGTTGTTCCTTCACTGCAGTCGATCTGTTCGGGAGCCCAATCGCCGCATACGGAAAGTGCGTTTCCAGTTCTCCTGGGGGGTTTCCTCTGCCGACCCCGTCCACGTCCCGTCCGGCCTTAGCAAGGTTCTTGGAGCTATACGGGATGAGCCGGAGACAACCCTTCTCAGCCTTGATCCCTCCGACACAGATTCCATAGAGACGCAGTAGTCCCTCCAAGAAGATCTCTTAGACTGCCTTAAGAGCTTTTTATAGTCCCCAAAGTGAGACCTGTAAATTTCCCATTGTGAGTCACTTTGAGTTCTTTTGGCTAGGTTAAATAGAGTTCGTCAGACTCTGCGAACTTTGTCGATATCTATGTTCCACCACGGTGGTTTCTTTTTGCCTTTTGGCTTCTTTATTGGGCAGGCCTTATCAAGAGCCTTTCCACAAACTGGTTTACCATGTATTCTAGCTTCCCTGGGCTACACGGTACACTTACTCGTTTGCCTGAAAATCGCTTATCTAGTTCATTCCTGTATCTAGACCAGCCGGCATTATTAAGGTTTCTAATGGGTTCAGTCCTAGGCGAGACTGCCTCTAAGTATAAGGAGATGTATTGATGGTCCGAAAATGAATGCTCTTCAAGCACTTTCCAGTTTCTGACCACCGCCTCTGCTTCCACAGACACGAGAGTCACGTCCAGGACTTCCCTTCTACTACTGGTTACAAAGGTGGGTTCACTACCTCTGTTACTTACAGCTAGGTTGGCTTTTAATATGAAATCGAAGAGTGACTCACCTCTTTCGTTGGTGTCGCTGCTGCTCCATGTGAAGTGGTGCGCATTCGCGTCATCGTCGTCGGAATTGGTCTATCGTGGGCCAGATACATAGAGGTCAGCCGGATCACCTGACTATTCATCGTGTCCTCGTAACTAAATTGAGGAAGAAACAGAAATTTTAGTTTCGAGTTAACAAGAATGCAAGCTCTTGGTCTACCCAGAGTTGCCCCACTTACCAGTGTATACTCCGTCGTCTGGAGTCCACAAATTCTATGCCCAACAGTCCAGGGCTCCTGGATGAGGGCGATATCTGCTACCCCCTTTTCGCCAGGTGGAGCAGCAGTGCAGCAGACGCTGCTTTGCAATGGTGGAGGTTGATCTGGACGACGCGCACCATCTTGGACGCATCCTCTTTCCCTCTCCACCATAGTACGGTTGGCTTCGTCGTCATCGTCTGACATAAGCTCCTCCTCCGTATACTTGCAGAAGGTGGACCCATTGTTCAGCGACGACGTCGAGGACGCATAGCCCCCGGACAGATCATCCATCGGATCAACCTGGACGGCTCTCCATCCCCTTCATCCTCGTTAATTTGGTCCACCTCCGCTTCTACGCTGCGCGCTGCGTTGATGTCGTTCGAGTACAACCTAACGCGAGCGGTGCCGAACCCATATTTAATAGTCCCTTCCGTCCTTTCCAGAAACGGTAGGGATTCTCTATTTAGCATCAGAACCACCTGACGCGTCGCTTTGGTGCTGCTTTCCACCTTCAGCACCTTCCAATTTCCTGCGGGGAGCGCTGGATTAAAAAGACGGATATTCTCCAGAATTCCCTCTGGCTCTGCGGGCTTCGCTGGCAGCCACACTCTAGCCCTCGATCTGGAGGGGACCTCCTTGAAGTCAATGGCCCGGAGCTTCGCACCCGGGTAGACCTCTCCCAAACTGGCAACCGCCTTCTTGTACAACTCGGCAGACCTGGTGTCATCGCATACAACCACCTTTACACTGCCCTGGAACCAACCCGCGTCCTTACTTGATGGTGGCGGTCCAGGGTTCGCTCGAAGCACGCTTACCGCAACGCCTGATAACTACGATTCCACCCATTTCCAATGGGCTCGCAAAACCGGTTCATCGCCGTAATTTTCATCCACCACAGCTAGGATGATCTTCTCCTTTGCGACTTCCGCAAAGGATGGACCGTGCCTCCGTGGTTGGCCTGTCGTCCGGCCTTGTGAACGCCGTGGGTGTTAGCGGTGGCGCCCGAGGGAACCGCGCACCAGCTTTAGCAGCCCCCATGGTAGCAAACTGCCTACCAGGTTCTCCTCCGCAGGTGCTTGGAACCATTCTCGAGGGCTTCCCGCCCCCTAAACGTTTCTTTGAAGGTGCAAGCCTCAGCCTCGCCAGAGGATTGCTGTCCTTCACTAACTTGGCCACTTCGTGGCTGGTGGAGGGGCCCTGCATCGCACGGTCCTCCTGCTTCTTGGGCGACTACCCTTCCGACAAATTGCGAGTGCCGGTATCGTTGTTTTTTGTTTTTGTTGGTTTATCCATACTTGATCCCACGAGGAGCGGAGAAAGGGGTTCGTCCACCCCAGGCAGATATCCGCATTACCCGGGTAAGACCTGAATACAACTGGGTGCGGGCCGGTTCCCAGAGAGAGCGCCGTACGAGACTGGGCTATTTGGGGGCTCCCAGCCAGGCTGATCATCAGCACGGTACGCATGACACCTTGATCCAGCCCCTACCTTAGAGACCACGATCAAAAACCATTTCCATATAGCAGAGCCATTGAGACACATAAGCTCATGAAACAGATCCCTGATCTTAGCTGGGCACCTTTCCGACATCGTACGGGATTGCTCTGTAGTGCTCATTTCAAGTCGGCACCCTCACGGAGGGTTCAGTCAAAGGATTATTGCCAACCTGCAAGTACCAAACATTGTTAAAATTAGACCGAATATTCTGTTGTACACATGCCTCATAAGCAAAATAACAAATTATGTAATTTTGGGTTTTATGAACTTGCAAAAGCATGCACGATCTTACACGGTTTACGCAATTTTTAATGCAACTAAGGGAAAACATCATTTACAAGAGGCTTAAATATTGGAGAACATCTAGGAAAATATATGTGGAGTTTAATAAAACAAACCAAAATATCAATATATGGGTATAAAACCAATTTCGAGTCAACGAATTTTAAGGAAAAGTTATATAAAAAAATTACGATTTATGAGTGTTAGGGTACAAAAAGCAGTATAATTATTTGACAATACTTAAATAGCTATTCTGTTTTAAGTCCTGCTTGCTTTCCAAGCGTGGAATTTTTTCCGACTAACAACATTCGTAGTCATAAATAACCCTTTCATAATGTTTACGATACGCGCTGAGGAACAGTGGTTAACAGTAAAACGTCTTTGGCAAAAATTATAAGTTTCATTGTTTTTTTTTTAGCTTTTAAGATAGATTTTTCTAAAGCATTAACGTAAATAATTTATAAATAACTCAGAACTTTGTTTGATTTACTAAAATATTATAATATAAGCAAACGAAAAACCATTGCCTAAAGACTTTTTGCTGTTAGGCTGAAGTATACTTCAAAATGACTTTCGCCAGTACTGAATATTACTGACACTAAATTGTTTCAATTGCAAATAACTGACATTTTTGTTCTTGTTTAAAGCTTTAACTCAGGTAGAAATTTTGCAACAATAGCAAACAGAAAGTTGTAATTAATGCCGTTTAAGGTCAAGTGAAAACGCACGTCTTTTTGCAGTAATTGGGGCCCTATGTCAGCAATAACGCGGCGAATATTCTCATTCAAGGTGTCAATTGTCTCGGGCTTATCTGCGTAGTGTAATGAATAAGAACGCAAGCAGATTCTCTGTTTGATTACAATTGATTTTTTTTTCATATTTCACGCTTATTTATACTTACAATATTCTTATTTACTTGTGCTTAACTTTGTACAGCCAAGTGCCCAAATGTGAATACATCAGCTTATGTGTTCAAACCAGTGTTACCATTTTAGCATTTAGCATTTTTCTTAGCTTTTTGCAATTATTAATTGATTTATTTTATCCAAAAAATTTCAAATATTTTATTACTTTTTTTATATAAAAAATCTGATAATTTCTAGTTGACTACACATTTATACATATAACCATGGCAACCATTTGCCATGTGATTAAAAAATATAATCTGACATCACAGCTCAATAGAACAGCTGTGTTTTCATTCATCTCTATATAAAACAAAAAACACCAATTTATTTAACATAACATAAATTTAAGTAATTATGTATAATGATTTGTATAGGTATCTTAAAAGATGTGACCCAAATGATTTAGATATTGACGAAGTTAGCAGTGACTCCAAAGAAAACACGTGCCGGCCCAGCACCAGTAAAAGGTAAATAAATACTTATTCTGTATGTTAAAAATGTACTAAAAATCATATAAATATTGCAGAAAATATACCCAAAGAACCAGAAAAAGCTGTTTTAATAATCCGAGACTATGCAAGCGGATTGTCGAGCTAAATGATCAGGAGGTTAAGTACAAATACTGTCATTGTACTTTAAAACCAAATCTAAGTACACTTCTTACTCATGGAAAAACTTCTAAGCATTTAGCAGCAGCATCGCCTTTTACAAAAAACAATCAAAAACCACTCGATTTTCACCCACTAAACAGCAATTCCAAAGTGAAAGCAGCAGCATTATTAGAAGCTTTATATGCTGCGGTACACACTACGATAAGGTCAGCCGATCATTTAGTCCGTTTACAAAAATATATATTTATTGATAGCAATGTCACCGTTGGCATGAACAAAGTGTACTGCCATCATTAAGTCACATTTGGCTACCCATTTTCCACAACTATTAGCTGAAGATATTAGTGACAACTTTTTCAGTATGATTATAGACAAATCTACAGACATAACTATTGATAAATATTTGGGTATAGTAATACGTTATTACAGTAAGCCTGCCAAACAAAATGTAAACACATTTTTAAACGTAAGTGCTAAGCAATTGATGAAGATATGTATGTTTCTTGATACACTACAATTCCTTCTTTTGGAAGAATGGTTATACATTTGTGAGGCCAATGTATAAGCATTCTTTTACAAACAATATTATGATGTCAATTGAAGCTTTTTATTGTATTTAGATAATAAACTCTAATTTGGTTTGTTGTTTTTTGTTTTAAATGTGTGTGCAATAAAATTTTTGTATGTTTTATTTATTTAGGTAATGACATTGAATTTCTACGACGCTAAGTGGATTACTAAAACAATAAATTGTTTCTTATGGATAGTAAAATTTTTTTTTTTTTTTAATAATTTTATTTTATAAGCATTTTTATTTTTCGGTAAATTGGTCTTATTCTAACAATTTTAGTCTATTCTTATGTATAATGATTTCCTTACTAAATCTCCTATATTTATTTCCTTATATTGTAAATTTTTATCATAATAAATGTTCTGTTTTTCCTTAGCATGCTGCACTAATATTTGTGCTCTTTGCTGTGCTATTTGTAATATATATTTTATTTCTTTGTCATATGCCTCATAATTACATATATAGAGGGCAAGCTATGGCTTGTTGTAAGAAGTTATAAGTAGGGGGTGTTTTTCCAAAAAACTAATTCAAAAGGACAATAACCGTGAAACGTTGAGGGTGTTGTATTATAACAATGAGAAAAATATTTGATATATTCATCCCAATCATCTTTTTCAATGGATATATAAAAACGCACATATTCATTGAATGTGCTATGACTTGCTCTACAGTGCCTAACATTTGATGATGGTATGGTGTGGAAGTTTTACGCTCAATTTTAAGAAGTTGGCATAACTCTTTGAAAACCTAATTTTTATATTCAGTTCCCATGTCTGTTATTATTGTTTTTATTCGTCCATAAATTAAAATGAAATTAGCAATTAGCAATTAGAAATGTATTGCTGCTAATTCTTTTTCGGTTGTTGCTTTGTTTATTTCACCTTTTGTGAATGATGGTGAACCGTAAGCAATTGCTAATTGCTTTCCTTCATACTCTTGACTTAGTACTGCATCACAAGCAAAACCACCACATAGACGCACTATAGTGAGACAAATTTTTTTACTAAAATCAGGGTGTTGCAGAATATTTGGACTAATTAATGCAATTTTTTTAGATATTTAAAGGCATTTACGCATTTCTCTGTCCAATTAAAGACGACATTCGTTTTACATAATCTAGTTATAATAATGGAGTATTCAGCAAAGTGGGTATAAATTTTCTATAATAATTGCAGAAAGCTACGAATCTTTTTGCTTCATCTGCATTTTTAGGCGTTGGCTAATTTTGAACTATTTCAAATTTACTTGGGTCTGGTAAAATTCCTTTATTGGTGCATTTATATCCTAGATATGTAACTTCTTGATTGAAAAATAAGCATTTATCAGGGTGCAACTGAGGTTATATTTTCTACAGGTCGAAAATACGTCTCTAAAATTTTTTATCATATGTTTTTCAGAACATCCTAATACTACTAAATCATCCATATATAGGAATGCCTGGGCGGTTTGAGACATGCGAATGTTAAAGTCATCATTCTTTGAAACGAATTTGGAGCTACTTTTAAACCAGTAAGTTCCACCGTTTGATGTAAACGATGTTATATCTCGGGATTAAAGGCTTAATTCCATTTGGTGAAAACCGGTTGTTAAGTCTAAACAAGAAAAATATTTTGCTCTTCCTAATTGATCTAAAATATAATATATTCTCGGTAGTGGAAACTTGTCTGCAGTTCATTTTTTATTCCAATATGGTATATTTCAGCAGTGGTATCACCCTGCTCATTTTCCAGATGTCTGGGAGGATCAGGGTGGTGAGGGACAAATTGAGGACCTTGGTAAGTATGCTACTCCCGCAGTGCCCAATTTTTTCAGCATCAACATGCTTAACCCGTCTGGGCCAATGGATTTGGAGGCTTTCGCCTTCCCGATGGCTTCCTTCACCTCAGTGCTAGAGAGGACAATTGGTGCGCTGCATTTTTGCTTGTGCGGCCTTCTGGTTACTGACCTTTTGGACTTTAAGTGCTCCCTCCACTTGTTCCGCTTGTGTTCGTTAACCAGGCGTTTGATCTCCCCGTTTATTTGCCTAATACGGGGATTACCGGGTCCGCCTGCCGAAGGTGGGCGCGTTCATCTACCAAAGTGACCGCCTCACCCGGGAAGTTAGCACGGATCTCGGGGATCCTACCTGCCGGAATGAAACGGGCTGCAGCGGACTGCACCACCCTGCGGTACTCGCGCTTGCCAACGCGAACGTCGGTAGCAGCTGGAAGAGCACTGAAGGCGTCTTCAGTGAAATCGTCGAACCGCTCCCAGACAGCTCTTTTGAAGTTGATGTAGGTGTGGCGGTCCGAGGCAACATAGTTGGCAGGTCTGTCTATCGAGACGATAATGGGTAGGTGATCTGATGCAAGCGATAGCATAGGTCGCCACGTTATGATAGTTATCAGACCCGCGCTAGCTATTGTTAGATCTGGCGAGCTGCTGCAACTACCCACTATCCTGGTGGGGGCTTCGTCGTTCTTTGTGCAGAATGTCGAATCGTCTATCTGCTCTGCCAAAATATTTCCCCTACGATCATTTGGTGGGCTTGAGAACCAAAGATCGCGATGCGCGTTGAAGTCTCCGACTATCAATCGCTTTTCACCACCGAGGAGCGCACCTATGTCAGGGTGTTATCCAGCGGGGCAGCAGGAGACAGGGGGTATATAAATATTAAATATTTCGAGCTCGACATCGCCTGACCGGACAGCAGTCCCTTGACATTCTAGGTTGCTGTACCCTGGGTCGATGTCTACATCGATGAGACGATACTGCACGGTGTTGTGTAATATAAAGGCTAGGCCCCCACCATTGTTTCCCTCGCGATCTTTACGAAGCACGTTGTAGCCATCGCAGCTCGTTTGTGGTGCGAAAGGCCAGAGGGTGGGGAGGTTCGGTGTTCCTGTGAGCTCCGGGGAGCCGTGGAGGCAGGGGGGTGCACTGAGGCGTCTGCACGGGGGGCGCAAAGTGAAATGTCGTGGAGTCTTGGGGCGCTTGAGTGCGCGAGCAACACTGGCCCACATAGGTGGTGGACCACTCCCTGGTTTTCTTAAGGCCTGAGCAGACCTTAAGATGGCACCATCCGTTGCACAAATTACACCTTACCGAAGTGGAATTCGGATGGAGCCTTCTCTGGCAGAAGCAGCAGAAATAGGTTTCTGGACCAGGGTTAGGCTCGACGCCCGCCCTGGCCAGAAGTATGAGTAGCAAACCTGCTGCAAGGTATTGCACCCAAGAGGTAGCCTAAGTGGGGTTAGGTCGCCGAAACAACAGTTCTTGGTCGGGTAAAATCCGAGTCACTTCGGTGGCGTAGAACGGACTGTCGTGGAAGTGTCTGTTAGAACGTCGACTGATTCGCCTTTAATATTCGCTTTTAATTTTTGTTTTATTTCGAGTATTGTCTGTTCCTTTCCTATATAGTTTCACGCTGTACCTTTTAAAAAAAACTTGCTTCTCTGGTTTGCCGTCAAACTCAGGTAGAATCGACGATGCCGTCTTAATGTTGTTTGTGTCATTTTGAATTTAGTTTTTTGGAAATTTAGGTTTTATAATTCTTTCTCTGTCTGTTCTTCTTGGTCTTTTTCTTAATCGGGGGTTGAATATTGTTGGTACCGTCACTTCTATGTTGTACCTGACAAGTGAGGATACTAGTTTGTCTCTGACACTTGAAAATATTTGATATGCTTCTATTTGGTGACTTCTAGTGAGCTGGCTATTTATATCTCGTATTTCCTTACCTATTCTTTTGAGAGATGTTAAAACTATTATTGTTAAATGTTTGACTACTGTATCTGTCCTTATTTTTATGTTTTTATTTATACATTTGAAAGATTCATCTGCTATTCCTTTTTCTTCTAAAAATATTTTAAAAATTTCTTCCCATTGAACCATTAAAAATTTTGTTAAGTACTAAATAAAAATCTATTACACTGTATCTAAGCCATCGGCGCGGCTTTTATATTTTTTTTTAATATCTTGTGTGTAGAGTATATTTTTTAAAATAGTACAATGCTACAAACTACATATTCATCTGCATGGAGCTGGTACTGGTGCAGGTGCAGAGTAAGAAGGGGCAGGTGCTGGTTCAGAGTAGCCATCGCCGTATGATGAAGATAACATACAGTCTTATTTGCTCTCGTTGGCTGTGCTATTTACGTCAGCCATGGCGATGAATACGAACACGACAATGTTGGTGGAAGAATTCATTTTCTGATCAGTTGGCTTCTACAGTTGATATTCTCTTTCTAAAATTGTAATAATTTTGTTTTATTAGTCAATGTTTTTTTAAAGGACTTTCTCAGCAATTTAGTTTTGCTATTTTTTGTCCATAATAATTATTTTTGGCTTTATCAGCAATTAATATTGCTATTTTTAGCCTTTTTATATTAATTTATTTTAGGCTTTTTTAGCAAGTTAGCCTTGCAGATTATAGCCTTTTTGTTGTGTTTAAGTCCTGTCCGACTTTTTCAGCAAAAGTTATTTTGCTATTTTTAGTCTCGCAGGATCGCCATGTAATGAAAAATAATGCAAGCAGTCTCTCTGTTTGATTACAATTGATTTTATTTTCATATTTCACGCTTATTTATACTAACAATATTCTTATTTACTTATACTTAACTATGTACAGCCAAATGCACAAATGTGCATACATACATCAGCTTATGCATACATCAGCTTAGGTACTCGAGAAGTGCTGAGTGCATCAAAATACAAAACATTAGCTGCAACAAAGCCACAATTTGTTTATGCTAAGCGACAAATTGGTTCATCGCACTATTGGCGCGTGCTAAGCAATTTATGTAGATATGTATGTTTCTTGATATACATATGTACTGCAGTAGACAAGCGAGTTCACATAACACCACAAAAAATAGTCCAGTGATGTTAAATCGCACGATCTTAGAGGCCAAGCCACAGGCCCACGACGCGAGATAATGCGCTCACCAAAAGTTGCCTTCAAAAAATTGATTGTTTCGTTGGCTGTACGCAAGTAGCGCCGTCTTGTTGGAACCAAAGGTCGTCCACATCAACATCCTCCAATTCAGGCATGAACAAGTCATTAATTATGGCTCTATAGCGTTCCCCATTGACTGCAACATTATGGTCGGCTTCATTTTTGAATAAATATAGACCAATAATTCCATCTGCCCAGAGAGCACACCAAGCAGTGATTTTTTGAGGATGTAGCGGCGGCTTAACAATAGCTTGTGGATTATCATCACTCCAAATGCGACAATTTTGTTTATTAACGTAACCAACGCAACCAAAAGTGAACTACATCGCTGAACAAAATTTTCTTGTGGAAATCGGTATCAAGTTTTCTTTTGATATGTGAGTCATGATTCTACACGTGAACCAAGTCACGGGTTAATAACTTTATTGAAACCACGAGTTTAAACTAAAAGGCGTTGAATTTCGCGGTGATATGCAATAGATTTGGCATATCTCACAGAACTACTTCATGTTTAGCAACTGTTTTTTCAAGTATATTGACTATAAAGATGAAACTGGAAACCTAATTATTCTGGAATAAAGTCACCAGAGAAAATATGAAGCCAGGGTAAACAGTACGCAAAAGCCAAACAGAAGACAGCAACCTCAGCTACTTTTTATTTGATGGAAGAAAAAATAACGCATTAAATAAAAAAAAAGATGGGGAAAACACACAGGCATTTTGATTGACATAGTATGGCGTTTTGGGATCGATTTGGGAAAACCGTTGCACTTGTTTTAATGCCTTCTACAGTTTAATGAATTGTCTTTTGGACACTTATTTCGAATTTCTCGATAATTTGAAAACGAGTGGACTGCCAGCGGTTTCATAACCAAACAAATTGCATGATGTGAGAAAATGGTATGAAAATAATTTTTCCACAATATTTTCTAAGAACATTTTTGCTAAACAAAAGTATTACATTTTTTTTTAAATTGTACGTGATTTTAAAAACATCCCAATAGAGAACATACAAACTTCTTCATCAGACGATTGGAAGTTCGATTTATCTACTGACTTAAAATATTTGCTTTAAATGGCTTCAGCAATATAATCGGATAGTTTTAGTTGACTTAACTAACATCAAATTTGGACCTGTAGCACACTCTCGTTGGCTAATCAAGGCCGGTCGAATTTTACGATAGTATGTTACATTGCAACAAGTTCACTACCTTGTTGCTTAAAAACTTGCTTAGAATATGTAATAAGAGTTTATGTTCCGATGTACTTTAACATTAAATACTTCTATTAAAATGTATCCTCCTCACGCAATCTCTTCCCTCCAAGGAGCGGCAAGTTATAAACTCAGTAGGTTCAGTTTTCTCATCCAGCAAATGTTATGCTATCAATGTTTTACGATGATCATGAATCAGCAGGCAATCAGGCAATAAAAAAATATAATACTACCATGGCGACCTTTCCGGTACAAAAGAACCTAGAATATACAATAAATGTGAAATAAATTTTCACTGCTTCAATTATTTCAGTATGAAGGATTTGGATGATGACAATATTTTAACAGAACCGTCATTAACTTGAAAGATTCCGTATAATCATTCGACGGAATATTTAGAATTTCAACACCCACCACTACCCGGCCCTCAAGTTTCATGCATACAAGGAACTGAACGATACGTTCAATTTTAACCAGTGTTTCTCAGCGCGCAACAGAAACAAATCGAGAAAGTTTTAAGACTGTGACTGATGTTAGTCGAATGCTTAGAAAACAAGCAGGACTTAAAAATATAGTTATATAAGTATATTCAAGAAAAAAAATTTCACTGATTTTGTTCTTCCCTTACACTCATAAATCAGCTATTTGTTTAAAATTCACTGATTCGACATTGGTTTTAGTGTTTTAAGCAAAGTTGCACAGGATGATCCATAGAGCATTTTTCGCATATGCGATATTTCCTACTCT
Organism: Philophylla caesio; assembly: GCA_963971545.1. NCBI lineage: Eukaryota > Metazoa > Arthropoda > Insecta > Diptera > Tephritidae > Philophylla > Philophylla caesio. The sequence goes on from OZ020607.1 coordinate 65,972,854, forward strand.
AATATATGTACATATATGTATAAATGTAAGTAAGTTGATATGTCCTCCATAAAAAACAAGCTTATACTTAAGAACACCGGCAATTATGTGTCAAAAGATTATACTGAAATAAGACGGCGCTCATCAAAACACATGGTGGAAATATATACAGGTGATGTCAGTAAACCGAATAGCTATGTATAAATTTTTACATTGTTCGCTGGCTTATTTCCAGTGAGGCCCTCATTTGTAAAAGCAAACTTAGACGTGTGGTTTTCAATGAGGCCATACGTTTTTTCGCAGTTGGTCTTTTTGACAGCTGCTACTTGGTTTATACTCAGTTTAGTTTGCTATTTCAAGACGCCTTGGAAGAGAATATTTGGCGCGTTATTGCTGACATACAGCCCCAATTGCTTCTGACGAAACTTTTTGGTCTCCGCCCAAACCGACAAACGGTTGTAGCGCCATAAAAAAAGAAGAAGAAAAACCACATGTTTAAAAAAACACCATTTAGTGTTGAATATATATCCTTTTTAATACGCATTTTTGTTTTGCCTCCAGGCGAATTTAGTAACGCTGCGTTTGTAAGCTGAAGAAGTATTTTGGTATATCAAATGTCAAAATAATATTGTTGGGGTACATTTCTTTATTCACAGTCTTATGTCTGATCATCATACATGTATACCAGTAGGATGATCACGTGTTACCACGTGTTGCCATATAATGTCAAAATATTTTCGTACCGGGATTTTTTTTTTGCAGTTGCGTATTTTACAAAAATATATTCCATTTAATTTCTTTGTATATAATTAAAAAAGAGTCCGTAATAAACATAAAATAAAGACCATTATAATCTCTTGCTATTTGCTAAAAATATTGAATTTTAAATTTTGTTCTCTATTAAATAAAAATAAATATTTGGCAAGAAAACCATGATATTGCTTTACTGATTAATTGGTAAAGAAGTTTATTATATGAATATTTGACGTTTAAAGTAATATTGAAACAAGTGATAACATAATTTACTCATTCTTCACATTTGTCGTCTCGACATCGGGACTTCATTTGAAAAATTCCAGAATTTTGACGAGCACGTATATTTTAATAGACGATCAAACGTTATGCGTCATCCCCTCGTTTTCGTCACTATATTCGATTGTCAAAACGAAGCTCATCAAACATTATCGTTTTTAACTCATCGTTTATTTATTTGTGTATATTTTTTATACGCCACGATTAAAAGAGAAAACAAAGAATTAAAAATAGAGAATTTACGCAGAAATACCGAAAGAAATAGTTAATGGATATTGGAAATTCAAAAATAAAGACTGGACTATACATTTATGTTAATGTTATAAGATTTTAATAGCCGATATGGAAGTTTTAGTTATAACTTTTACATAATAATTCAAATTTTTTTAAATTGCAACGTAGAAAATAAATTGAAGAAAGTAGTTGTTGAAAATGAGATAACATATGCCTTTGACATTACCCAAAATAGTTTTTATATATTTTTCCAAAATCTGCAGCAAACTGTTTTCAATATTTAATGTTATTTGAGTCAGACCTTCCATTAATACCCTGAAAGATAAACACCGATCCTCTAACAAAGCTCGCACCTCGAGCCTGTCAAATTTTTATGTACAGCCTGTCGGAAAATTAGGAAAATAAGACATTCGTTGCTATTGAAACTGTATGTTGCTATATTTCAATTACAAATATTTTAGTGACTTTTGTCCAACCTGTCCAGAAGTCAAAACAACTGAACTTTATATAGAGAGACTAAAAATTTAAGTTTAATACAAATTGATTTTTCACCCTGTCCGCTCTTTTTTTCTCCAGAAGTACAAATAAACCATATACTTATGTGCATATGTATATGATCGGACTGTATACGGATGGATCTCCCTGTTTCGAATCCGGTTTGCCTCCAAACAAAACTTGGTAGGTTAATATGTCGTAAGAGTTAGAAAGATGTATAAATTCCTAAGTAGCACACATTGCGCTGCCTCAGTTAGACTCGCTTATTAATTTTACATTATTTTGTATTAACATGCTTTATTAGCTAAATTATGAAATAGTGTTCTTTTTTGTTTTTTGTTCACTGTAACAGCAACCCCTGGTATTTTTCCGAATCAGCGATTCCTAGGTATTTCTCGTCCCACAGCGTTGAAAAATTCTTCTCAGTCTAACTTTTCGAAGCCAAGAACTATTTGAGTAATTTCAAGTTCGCTGCGCGACAATCGTAAAATTGCGCAATTTTCAATAGGAACTCATAATTAAGCTTGAATAAATGTTTCGCTCTTTCCCCGCTTGCCACAGTCTAAGTCAGTATGTAGTAGTAGTCCAGCATCATGCCGCTTGCAACACGATTTTGCTCATATTTACCTTAGGAATTTCTTTATTTTATCACACCCTGTCGTTTTGATTTCTGCTTTATGCTTTATGTTCGTGTAGTTATGTATGTACATAGTTACGTATGTATATGTTTGTATGAATTGTGTTCGAACGCTTTGCCTGCTAACGACGTTAAGCTGCATAATTTTTCATAGCCTCATTAAAGTGCGCTTCATTAATTTTTCCAATGGTAGCAGCGTCATTAGCACAACGGAGTGGAAAAAGGAGTAGATACTAAATATGAAAGGATATATGTACATAGATATATATGTACATATGTACATAAACATAAATTTTCGCTCAAAGTGTTGAACGTAGAATGGCGATGAGCGACCGGAGGTTGTAATTTTTGCCACCGTAAGACGCGACTTCATTTCGCTGTCCTTGATCTTAGTACTTCAGTGTTAAATTTGTTTTACCAAGATTATTTTTTAATTCTCTTTGTTGTTGTTTACTTTATTAAGTTACCTTTTTGTCGACGTTTCTCACTTATTTACTTCTTAATCCATATATTTACTACATCTCTAAGCTCTAAGTAATCTCCAGCATATTAAGTTATTTTCACCTTATTTATCTTAGATGGCAAACTCTTTTGTTTTTAACTTTACCATTTCGTATTGCTTTAGTTTTTGCTTTAAAAAGCATTCAAGGATGCACTAAGTATTTATTTACTTACTCACAATACCATAGCATAAGCTCACTACGTTTTTGTTTGTAGCAATGTGTATTTCTTTAACTGCAGTGAGGCTTCGATGTTTGCCTGCTGCTGAAGTGTTAGTACATACTCGTATATACGAGTACTACATATCTGAAGAAATATTATTTGTATGGAAGAGCTACACAGCCCAACGAAAGCATATTGGTTGTCCCTAACATAATATCAAAAAATGTGTACGGAAAACGCAGAGATAGTGAATTAACCTTAAGATTTATTCTTTGTTCATAATATTTAGGTTAACTTTTTAGTTTTAAGTTGTCAAAAAGGAATAAATAATATTTTTTTTATCAAAAAAAGTAGTTACACTCCAGGATTTGAAGCTATTGTTATAGTAACTTTAAATTGCATTCAAAAACACTTGTGCTGATTATTTTCTGTATATTTTCATATAAGCAAACTAACTACATACTTTTGCATGGCGATGGTAAAAAAAAGTCAGTTTCGACTACCATGAGATACCAAGTAGCAATTACCTAACTACTTTTGGCCACAATTTGGCTGAACCTTTGTTTTTACTACAAGTAAACCAGTTATTAGATAGCATTTTACAAACATATCAGTTTTTCAAAAACGGATATCTCCTATTTATACACTACTCATATAAAAACGGAACCATTTCTACTATACCTACGTCAATTTTAAACTTTTTTAGAGATGTTTACCTACATTTATCACGATATACATACATATGTATATGCAAAATACATTTTTAATTAAAAAAAAAAAGTATTTTTGAAAAAAATAATGTTTTGTACTTCTTTAGCTTATCTTTTAAATGTTGCATAGAATTTCTTTAATTGTGTCAACTTTTGGGCGACTGTTGGGCTTCAATTTGTATCAAATTATATATTAAACGTAGTATAATGGCGTTTAAAATTGTTTTTTTCTAATAGTAACTATTTTATGTAAGCATAACATACATACATACATTGTGCTTCATAAAAGGCATTCACAGAAAATAAAAATTTATTTTCCCATTCGATCTTCAACATTGTGCGAGAGTGGATTATTTTTCGTGTTCAAAATTTCGTTTGCTAGCGAGCAACAACCTTGCCTGCCTGAAATTCACTGTGCAACTGACTCGTAATTTTCGCTGTCAACGTCAAGTGTACGAACATGCGAATGTACCCAACGGATACTGCGCAGTTGGCGTCGCCTAGGCCTGATTATGATACTCCTAATAATGCTGTGTTATATTATTTTATGTTGTTTTATGTTTTGTTGCATTGTGATATGATTTGTTTTTTATGTTATATTTTGTTAGAAAACGGACGGACATACCGACCGACTCACCTCACCTAAACTTACAACAAATGAACTCACCACGCCCACACTTACCTGACTTAAACTCACCACACTTAAGCTCACATCTCTGAATTCCCAATATTTAAACTCACAGCACGTATACTTTCCATACTTTACCCCTACTTCCTTTATATTACCTTACCCGCCTTATGCGAGCAAATCATAAATGAAATTGATTCTTAAATTGTAATTTGATTAATTTAAAAATACGAAACACTAAAAACGTTAATAACATGTTTGCATTTTTTGTATTCCTTATTTTATAGTCTACGCGTATCTGGCAAAAAGTTTTTTCAAAGCTTCAAAGTAACTCAGGTTATACCTCATCCGGGGCAACTCAATGCACTAATGAAAACAAACTACAAGTACATATGTATGTACATATATCCACTAGGATTCTATACTTGCTTATTTGCTTAGCAACCATCTTGCCTTCGTGTACCATATCTATTCAATCACGAAAGCTCACTTAAAGAACAAAACTTGCATGAAGGTAAAATTTTCATCATTTTATAATATTCATCTATTTTTAGGTATTTGTTTGTATAAAAACTTAGATTTATGGTTCTAATTTAAAAGTTCATATACATACATTCGCATTTCTGATTGTGTAGCATGCCAGTGAAGAGTATCAGCTAAAAGCTTTCACCAATTTTCTATGCTTTAAAGATATTTCACATCATAGTCAACAATCGCTACAATTTCAACATCTACTTTCCTAAAATTCGCACTATCTATGTATATTTACGGGTTGTATACATGCATATACATATATGTAGTTACATATATTTGAACGCTATCACCGACTGCTCGTAATGCATACTAGTTAGATGTGATGGGAGGCACTGGCAACCGCCCATTGCCATTTTAACAGCTGCGCTTGTGTTGTTATACAAAATCAAATAAACTTATTTGCAGTTGCTTAAGCTGTTGAAATGTAGCTAAATATAACAAAATGCGAATAAGTGTTGCATAGTTGGAAAATTTTAGATATTACTTTCTTACTTGCGTACATTTAAGGGAGTAAGCACTTGTTTGTGTGTATACTAAAGAATGCTGAGGGCGGCAGAGTACTTATTTAGAATTTTGATTTCGACTATTCGCTACTGCAATTGAAAACTAATGCAATAAGTGGATTTAGAAATGTAACAAACCTTTGAAAGCAAATTTGGATAAAAAGCAAATAAGAAAATAGCTTTTTTGAAAGTGTGTAATGTTTTTCCCCTTGGCGAAAACTACATCTTTTACGAATATACACGTATTGTAAAATAAATTTATAAAGATTATTCATTACTTAGTTGAGTTCATTGTGTATAATAACAAGTGAGATATCTTATTTGACAGGATACCTAAGCTGGCGTTGACAGAGTACCTAAGCTGGCCGCCAATATGTCGACAATTATGAATGGTCCGAAGTTGGAAAAAGCAGAGCCGAATAAATACATTCGGGTAAAACGAACGGCGAATTTACTTTGCAAAAACAGGTGATCTCAGCTGTTCCAGATTTTGACGTTTATCGAAAAGATATCTCACTTGATCATACATTGATCATAAATTGAAAAGAGGACTAATAAACTCGGAAATGTGTTTTATGTGTACAACGTTAATATTAGACCCTACCTCATAAAACTGAAAATGATTGTTAAAGTTTTGTATATCTATTTGATTACACATTACAAAGATTTTGTCATTTTGAAACAAAAAATACTTACACCCCTATGCTGCAATCCGAATGTTCGTAGCTACGAATATGTACATAAATACAAATGTAAACATGTATATACATAAATACATGCATGTTTGCTTATTTTTGGGTTTATACACGTTTATTTTCCTAAAATTTGTTTCGCTCCGACACCAGTGACTGTTCGTACAAAAATTCCGCAATTGACAGCTCCGACGGATTCTGGCATACCGATATTACGAATTTCGAATTTACGTTTACGAAAAGCGGATTTGAGCATACCGATTTTACGATTCGTAGCGTAATCGAACATACGACGGATTCCAGCATAGGAGTGTTAATTTTATACAGTTCAATGGTAGTTGATGTACTAATAGCTAAGTAGTTGTTACTTTTATAAAGCGTTCCTTTAAATAAAATTTCTTTTAAACTTATAGTGTTTTCAAAATTAACACCGTTTTTCTGAACTAATGCAGAGTTCAATTCTTTTGAAACTAAATCAATTTCAGAAGCAGAACTGAAACAAAATATGTCTTCTATCGAGAAAAATTTTGCAAATTTCATTCCAGACTTAATCATAAAGAAAAGGGCGGATTTTTTCTCGACGTTATATTGTTAAAGTATGTTTTAGCATCTTCGCCTCAAAACGCATGCACCAAAGGAATTTAACTGGGCCACATTTTTTATTGTAGTTCCATAATGGACGAGAAAGTGGTGTTTAGGTTTCAAAGATTCATATAACTGTTCATATATAGTATGGTGTTTTTCAATCAAAATTTTTAAATAAGGCAGTTCTTCAACCGAATACATTGGTTTTATGAGAAAATAATTATTTCTATATAAAACATATATAACAAAATCAATTTTGATCTAAAAGTAAAAAGTTTATTGACAAAAGTTGTAAGAAAATGTGACCACTATTACCAAATCAGGCGCCCGCGAGTCCGTTAGTTTCGGCCACGATTTCAAAAATTCACTGTTTTTGATGGTCTTGAAATCTCTTTGTCTAATATGAAAACTCTTTTTCCACTTATTACAAATTTCGCTCCAGTCAGCACTGCCTCTGCTCAATAAAGTTTTTAAGCTCAAAGTGATAGATGCATCAATTTCAACTGCAGAGGTCGTATTTTCAGATTCATCGTGTTGTATAGAGGATGACTGTGAACTATTTGCAACAGAACATTCCAATTTCTTTTTTTTTTTGCTTCTTTGATTTTTATATTTTGCATAAAGCTTTCCACCTAGTTTATTTCTTCGATTCCTTGGTATAAAGTAGTATTCCTGCAAAACATTTATTTTAAAATAAAAAATAAAATAAAATTCAATGCATGACCCGTTTATTTTGATAGTGGCATAAGTCCTTTCCACCTCTTCTGCTTAAATCGTTGGTTACTTCTAAGGGAATTTATTTGGAATTCGTCCTACCGTCATAAACTAATGACAAAACTTTTTACCTTTGGCCGATGCAGTTGAACGAGCAACAGACGCGTTCAGATATAAGTAAATAACCACTGAAATCAAATGGCATCACTATGCCACTTTCAAAATAAACGGCTTACATAGATTTAAAATTTTTGATGGAATACGTTTTTCAATTTCATCTACTTACATAGATATGTACATATGATATTAACTCAGGTTTTACAAAGTTTTGCATTGATTTTATAAAGAATTGAATTGTTTTAAAGCACAGAAAATGTTATGCACGGATTACCTCGACATCCCTTTCGGTAGGAAAAATTGAACAAATCTAGTCTACCAAAGGGGAAAAATCATTCGCTTTAAGGGTAATATTACTATTTAGAACGACTTCTTCAACAATTATGCTGATTATATCATCTCTCAGGGTACTTGCCAATGCTTTGTTTTGTTTGTAGTATTCCAATATGTTAATCCCTTTGGACGTCTGCTTGAGCAAAGCCGTCAGATCCTTGTTTTAAAACATTGACACAATATAAGTAAAGGTTATTAATAAATAATAATTCATTAAGATCTTACCTTTTTGCGAAACCTTGCCCAAAATGAGGCTTGTATTGGAGACGAATCAGAAGATTTACTCTGCGTATTTTTACAGGATTTTAACCAGTATTTACTTTAGAAGGCACGGACATTGTTTCGTCATCAATTCCAAACTAAATAAGCAACCACTTTTATAAATTGGATCCGATACATATCTAATTTGAACATATTATTGTTTTACCTTTTGTATTCTCCAAGCGAAGACTTTTTCTCGAAATTCAATACGTAGACCAAAGTGCTAGACCGCTGATTTCAAATCCTCTTTTTGTATATATTGTAAACATCTATATGTGATTTGTGCGGCTAAAATAACAATTACTATTCTCTTTCCTGATAATGATCAGTTAATAGAAATACCCATTAAATCATCAAAGAGGCACTCCAGTTCAAATTTTTTCAGTAAATATTTTAGGCTTGCATCGTCCTCGCTACATGAATTCTCCCCTTGATTCGTATTTGTTATGCAGACGGAATTTTCAATTAAGAATAGCTCCTTGTCCAGATTTTTACTTTCAGCGGAGTGTTCCACTGATTTTTATTGCTCAAACTAACTTTCTGTATTTTCCATAATCACTTGACAGGGATTTATGTTTTCATCCAAAGCATCTTGTGGTTCCATTGCTATTAGAATCTACTCGCTTGTCACATTTTCACCACCAGCAGTAGTATCACAATAAACAGAAAAGTTGTCCATTTCTTCGGATCACAAACCACTTTTTTGTAAAGTAAAATCACGATTATGTCGTATATTAAGACTTTCTTTCGTCTTATAAAGAAAAACTACGTTCGCACAGAGCAAAAGACAACTTCACAACACAATAATTGCAAAAGCTAATGACTACTGAGATGCGTTATAAATATAAACCCATTCGTTCTTGTTTTATGAATGTGGCGTTCTTATATTGAGAAATTCAATCTTAATTTAAAACATGCAATCTCAAAATAAGATTATGTGTTCTTAAAGTAAAAATTTTATTATTAAGTCAAGAATATATATCTTATATCAAGAATTTGTTCTTAATTTAAAGCAACTTGGTGTTATATTAAGACCGCTTTGTACAAACAAAAAATAAGAATAGGATAAACTAAAATTGCGTACGACCGGGCTTAAATTTAGAACGCACTTTTTCCCTTAGTGTACGCTTTGCTTTAAAGTTGGTTTAAGAAGAAATTTTGGCTTTACATATTTATAAACTAAACATCTTATGATGTTATATAAATCATAAGATGAATATGCTTACACTTGCATCTTACTCACTTTTCCTCTGCTAATTCGTGCTACAAACTTTTTATTGTCACAGCGATAGTTTTGAAGATTGTGAACATCAGCAAAGGCCACTTATGTAATTCGTCGCAGGATATTTCTATGGTTTTAAGCAAAAAAAATATTAACAAAAGAATTACGTTTTGGAGGAGCAATAGTACTATGCATGCAAGAATGATAGAGAAGAAGATTGCCCCTACCCAAAATGCGTGACGTAACCATAGTGAGAGAGCGAAAGAGGAGTAAGAAAGAGTAAAACTGTAAGACTGACCGCAGAACAGTATTGGCAGTATGTTACTTTTATACCAAAACTGGATTTTTTTTGTATATTAGAACGGATTTGGCAAATTTTTTTTTCAATTTGGAAATTTTTGTTCAAAGTGTTTTCTTTTAAGTTTTAAATACTAAGATACTACTAAACAAGCTTTTAACCTTCTTACAATTGAACAAGACATTTGCTTATTAACATATGGCACATTAACTAAAAACTGCCATTACTCAAAAAACCAACAACCAAGGAAAACTTCTGGGAAGTTTTGAATTTGCATTTAATCCCTTAGAAAAATTAAATTTTTTTTGTTGTAGTGAACATTTCTGCATACTCAAATCAATTATTGTATTTAATGAGTTTTTAATGCCAATTTTTCTGTTTTGGTTTAAATTCAGTTTAATCTAAGTTTATACTCAGTTTAAATATAACATAGTTTCCTTGCACTCAATTAAATTTGTTGCAACTAAAACAAAGAAGTCAGCAAACAGCTGATAGGTTAGATTACGTTTAACCCTTCAATATCGGCCATTTAAAGATGACTGAAAAACTGCATACTTAGCTTACACTCAGCTTTAACGACAGAGTTAAACTTGCACTAAAGAACTGGTCCTTAGTAAATGAGCGACATGTACATACATATATGGTTGCACCTTAATGGAGATAATTGGTAATACTTTTCTTGGATTGGTAATTTTTTTAAAGATTTTGGTATTAAATGTAAATCTTTGTGGCAACGCTTTCACTATCTTGACGTCACTCAACTGTCAAATCAGAAAAATGTTAAGTAACGGTAACCCGGAAGGAGCAATATTCTATATCATTATTGCTATGTATGTACCCTAATTAAGTTTTTATTAAAATTTGAAACATTTCTTTTAGAGTTTTCTTGACTTTGCAATTTTATAGCCAACTAAATTTTTGTATAATAAAGTTCAAATTATAAGAAGCTGAAGTTACCTTGATTTTTGGTCGTTTTTTCACCGAGGGTGTTGTGCTTTTTTTACTATATAGAATCAGGTTTCGTTTAAATATTATATCGTAGGAAATACTGGCTTGTCAAAATTTAATCACATTTTTGCATTTTTGTATGTATGTCCTGATTTGAATTCTGGTTCGGAACAAGAAAATAAACGCTTAAAATTAGAAGTATATAGGTAATATTGTGCTTTACACAGGAATTTCTTCGTTATTTTACCGAATATTGCTGAACGTAATATCTACTTTGAATCAAACAATATTATAAATACAACTATCAATATCCTTCTTAATTCTCCTACTTAAGCTATTAACCTTTACTTTACCACCATTAACTCTTCCACTTCTGTTCAATTAAAAATGCTTATTAATAATATTATTATTTAATGTGGTTTAATTGTCACTTTAAGTTCTATTCTCGTATATTTAATCTAGTTATAAAGTCAAATATTGTCAAAATAACGTATGGTTGTATGTTTAACTTAATAAATAAATAAAATTACTTGTCTATTGTTTTTTATTTCCATATGAAGCGATGACTTCACTCATTGCACGTGCAATGCTGCGGCCAATCTAAAAATTTGTATATCTTTCCGCGCTTTTTCGTAATATGATTTTCGATTTTGCCAGTACTTTGAAATGGACATTGGGAGTTATAATATTAATTTTATTGTATTTCAAACACAAAACGAGTAAATTTTATGTATGTACGTATAGTATGTACATATGTTTTGTTTATTGGATGTATATTTTTTCACCAATTCTTTAAACCTAGCTAACGATAGGTAGTCAGAGTTAAGTCCTAATATAATTGAAAAAAGCAGTATAGTGGGGTAATACTCAAGGCTTATAAAATTGTTTAAGCCTTAAAGCTGCAATTAAAAGAGCGGTAATTGTTTTTGTAAAATCACAATTGAAGTTTGGGATTAAATTTCTCAAAAAGGCGAACTTTCGGATTATATTACTAGTTCACGAAAATCTTAAATTATTTTATTTTTATTGTTTATTCTTAATTACTTTTGAATTTATGAAGGATTTTCTTTAGTATAACTTTTTCGTATGTTACATTTGGCAACAGAAATATTTTTAACATACGACAAAATTTGATACAAATTGTTCTTAATATATCGATTACTAAATAAGATATCAAAAAATGAATAAACCATTTGTAATGGCTTGATAGATGGATACTAACTGCATTATTACCTTTATTTGCAATATTTTCACATACAACCTTTAATTATCCGATAATTAAGCTAATTTGAATATTTGACACTATTTTTCCGAGTGTTTAAAGTACGGAATTTATAAAAAAAAAATTGGATAAAATCGCTTCGACCTTAACTCAATGTCTCGGAAGCTTAAAGATAAATTAATAAACGGATAGCGCCATTGAAAAGATCTTAACTGTATTGGCCCAATTTTCACATGCGAGATTTATTTATGCGGACGACGATATATACATATGTACGGCCTTTGAGGCAAGCGATTTTTGAATCGTCTCATGTACATAAATGCAGCTTTGCACATATTCAAATTTAGTTTCTGTTGTCTTTGTTTTTCTTAATGCCAAAAAATAGAGGATATTTTTAATAAGGAATTGGTAGTACTGAAATCTAGAGCACTGTTTCTGTCAAATGGTTAATATGACGTCTGAAATGAGAGAGTGAAACTACCATTAAAAATGATTGTATCATGTTTCGAGGTATGTTTTTTTAAGTTTCTTGAGTTTTCTCTTCCTTAACTTGACCGGTTGTCAAATAATTGATTATGATAAAGATATGATAATAAACGCTACAACAAAGTTAACAAGTTAAACTATTTCATAAAAATCAGAGCAAACATGGACTTCAAGCTGTAATTCATGGAATAAATTTCAATATACATATCGACCCATAACCGTAAAATATCATAAACGACACATAAAATTTATTAATCAGAAGGTGCCTTTTACCTAATTTTCTCCACAATTAAGCCACTCTTTTGAATACAGCTTTGTATAAAAGCTTTACTTTGTTTCTCCTGCAAAACGCGACTATATTTATTAAAATGCGCCTTGCTACTGCCGAGAAATTCAAGATTGTCAACCTTCTTCGCTAACATTTTTCATGTGTCGCTTAAGGGCCGTACACATAAGACTTTCGCTTTGCTTTGCTTCAGAGTTTCGCTTTGACAGATAAGTTAAAGTACACATGTTATATGAGTGCTGCTAAATACAAGGCGAGAAAAGTAAAGCAAAGCAAAACGAAGCAAAATCATGGCGAACTCTCAACTTTTGTACACTTTGACAACCAACTGTTTGCATTTCCATTTTATTTTGCGTGTATATACACACGATTTAGAAATTTACTAGTATTTCATAGTTTTTGCGTGTATAATTACTTTTAAAAAGGTAAAAGAAGAGAAATATTAATAAATAGCAAATAAAACACCTCTTTGATCGGTTTTTATTTATCTTGTCGAAATATGCTCGGCCTCAATATAGTTTATTACACTCGCGACTTTAAACATACATAAGTAGCATAACTACCACTTAATTATATAAGTAAAACTCATTTCTTAATATTTTATTAAACAAAATATTTGGAATAGACACAAATAACAATTGAAAACAAACCACTAACGTAGAAACTGTCAAAGCGTTCTATGTAGCAAACCTTCTACACCTCATGCTTCGTTGTTAAATTTCGAATTGTCAAATAAAGCGTATGTATGTGTACGGCCCTTTACGTTATTTTGGCTGTTAAGGGTTGATATATTCGTATTAGCTAAAAAGGGAAGTGTCATCTTATTTATGAGAAATGATAGTTTTAAATCAGTGGTCGGCAAAAGTTAAACTGTGACTGTGTTGGTGAGCACAAGCGAACTGCTCCGCATGAGCATCCCAGTCGGAAATTGCGTGAATTGAAACAAAAGTTATCACTTATTGCGTTTCAATGAGAACATATAAAAAGGTTTTGCATGTACAGTGTACATACGTGCATAGATACAAACTTAAATAAAACATTCAAAAATTCATTTGGATTTACATATGTATGTTATGTAACATACATAGTTACATACATAAAAATATAAAAAAATATATAAAAATAATTTGCATTTGCCTGATATTTTTGTGATAAAATCTTCAATAATAATATTTTTAGGGCAGTTTCTTATTAAAAGAATGCCTTTAAATGCGCAAACGAACTTTTAGTCGGAAAAAATTTGCTCGCAAAAATATAAACACAAATTAGAAATTCTTTTTACATGAGGATAAAATGATTCATCCAAATGTTTCCAGAACTCCACAATATTCGATTTATTTGAAACACACATTTCGCTTCGCAATATTATTAATTTAGATTGGATTTCCAATTTGTATTTGCTAACATCGGAAATAAAGGGATCTTCAAAAATATCAATTAGTGGTTGAAAACAAGCAAAATCCTTAAATCTATCTTCAAAGTTATTAAACAGTGTTTTCAATATTACAATATGATCATGTGATTTATTAACTTGTTTAAGATTTGCATAAACAAAAACAGTTTTCGGAAAATGGGAATAATCATGCGACTGAATTTCATTTAACATTTAAATTTTTGTACACATTTGTTTAACAAACACCCCATCAGCAAAAGGTCTGCCTGGTTTTACAATATCAAGGCTAATTAAGCATGAAATTTTCGTTTTTAATTTTTTATTTGAACGGCCTAGATCCTCCAAACCCTCGGTTTCCGTTAACCACCCTTTAAGTCTTTGCAAAAAAATGTGTCTTTCTTCATTAAAAAGACGTTGTCTTTCTTCTTCACGATTTAGAAAATTTACTAGTATTTCATAGTTTTTGCGTGTATAATTACTTTCAAAAAGATAAAAGAAGAGAAATATTAATAAATAGCAAATAAAACACCTCTTAGATCGGTTTTTATTTATGTTGTCGAAATATGCTCGGCCTCAATATAGTTTATTACACTCGCGACTTTGAAACATACATAAGTAGCATAACTACCACTTTATTATATAAGTAAAACTCATTTCTTAATATTTTATTAAACAAAATATATGGAATAGACACAAATAACAATTGAAAACAAACCACTTACGTAGAAACTGTCAAAGCGTTCTATGTAGCAAACCTTCTACACCTCATGCTTTGTTGTTAAATTTCGAATTGTCAAGTAAAGCGAGGAAAGTTGTATTTGTACGGCCCTTTAGCTCTTGAAGATTGTTTGTTTTCAAATATCCTTAAATTACTAAAAAAATCATGTTATAGGAGGAAATATATAAGACACTGCATGAAATAACCAAACAGAATGATGGTCAATCGCAGAATGATAAGCAATATTTTAAGAATATTATATCGGATTTATTAGAAAATATATGAATAATAATATAATAATAATAATAATAATAATAATAATAATAATATAATGTATATTAAAGTGTGAAATATTTCACCAATAAAGAAGAGGGATTTAAGAAAATACGACCTCTTTATTAATACACACCTAATTTGCAATGTAGTCTTAACAAGCATTCCTAAACCAAACACAAAAGTGAAAGTCTGCTGCTGAAATGTTCATTAACTAATAGTCAAAGCATTGGTAACGCGGGACGATGTATTGACCCTTCAATAATTTGGATAAAGTCAAAGTCCAGAAAACTGCACTTTCCTCTCTTAGTAAATTAATTTCAGCTCCATTATTAGAAGGATACCTTCAAGGCCCCCACAAAATGTTGACACAACTACAGGGATTGTTCCACTTTAGAAGTATAATTGCAAACTGTTTAGCCTATTTTATTTTCTACCATGTTACCATTGCTTAGGTGTTTTTAAAAAAGTGGCATATTTTTTCAAAAAGTCAGCTAAAAGAACACTAATTTTGAGTGAAAAAATTAAAACTTTATTTCCGAAAGCTCAATCGAGTAAATTAATTTTACTCTGCACTACTTGTTGGATGGAAAATCATGATGATTTATCAGGTTTAAAATTAATGATTTCTGTGATTGTTGCAGCACTTGGGGAGTTACTCCTTGAGTCAGATATTGACGTCTCATTTAAAGCCGATTATTTTTTGAAATCTATCAGCTGTAAATTTGTTGTGTGCTTATTTATAACATTGATAGTGTTCGCGTTCACTTTGTCCTTATAAAAAGTTTTGCATTCCCCTTTCTTGAATTTACCAAAAGGGATTGAGCATATTGAAATCGTGCTAGGAGTTATTACGATTTTCGCAGTTACATAAATGAAAAGTTCAATAAAACATTCTAAGAAGAATGCAAACTTTAAACGTCGCTTAATGGCGAAAAAACTACCACGATTGTCCTCTATTCAAGAAATAGAACAGAATAAGGTCCTCAAACTTATCTCATGGTGACAGCCAAAAAGAAACTTGTATGTAAGCAACCAACATCCGTATTTAAAGGTTTAGATCAATGGCATTTTTTCTTTGTTAAAAGTAATGTGGCAATGCCGGTCACTACATTCGCTTCTACTTCTTTAACACAGAAAAGATTAAATTTTTTTTGCGAAATTCGACGAGAGAGGAACGACTCAATGGCTTAGCTATAATGAGTATTGATTTTGAAACAAATCATATAATAGCTGACTTTGCTGCTAAAAATCCCAGCTACTTAATCTCACAAAAAATTTATTCTTAAGTTTTATAGATACAAACGAACATACTTATACGAGTATATACATATTTACATATGTATACTTAAATATTTTGTTAAGGCGTTTAACCTTTATGTGCTGGGTAGTCTACATTTGTAGCATTTTCGTGGAAAGATAGAAAAAAAATAAAAAAACTATCATAACAACAAGTTTTGAAATATTCAGTAGCTTACTAAAAATCAATTCTTAAGAGTTTTGATCGATAAAATCATAAAAAAATTTAAAGGACAGACCCTCAGACCCTCCATATTAAATGACCATCTCCTGGCCGGTAGTCTACAAATGTAGACACCGTACAAAATACATACACAATTTTATCACTTTTGTATTCTATTGAAACATTTTTAATTTCGGTTTGTCGAAACGTGGTTTTTTGTAACCGTTATTGTTCTTAGCTTTTTTAAATACATTTTTCAGTGCTCATGCGCTCATACATACCAAATTTTGATCTGTATTTCACAATAAAATAATTGAACTGCAGTAAATTTCCGTTTATTTACTTCAGTTTCATGTATTTATTGTGCTGGTGCAATTGATGTGAATAGTTAGCTCAAAATAAAGAGGTATTATTTTAAAACTTGATTGGCTGTCATCATTAGTGGAAATAAAAAAATAAACATGTCGCGACGTGTATCAAATCAGCAGGATAGAGTAGTTAAGCTGTAAGTAAACACTTTTTTGACAGAAATACCTATGAAGAAATAATTGTACTATCAGCCTAAGGTACAAGAATATTCAACAACGTGTACACAATTTGATGAGTGAGATTGATGAGGAAAAAAATGATTCGGATGATGACTTTGCTTCAGCTGGTGCTACTGCAAGTGGTCCGATCGGCATCAGTATCGAGGATTCCGATGTGGAAAATGAAATAATACTTGAAGAAGACGATATTCAAAGTGATGAGCAGGAAGAAGGCGTATTGTTTGAAACATAATTGGAGGATAGTTCAACAGAAGAGGATTCAGTCATTGAGAAACGGCTTGGTGAGTTGATTGCCAAAGATCATACTGTCTGGCTTACCTACCTGTCAAGCCGCGTTGTTCGCATAAATGCCCATAATGTCTTTCGTGGCAATGCTGTTTACCTATCTCAGGCTACCAAAGAGCTGATTGAGTCTGCAATTTTTGACCTTATATTCACTCCATCCATGCTTGAACAAGTTCTTATAGATACTAACGAGAAAGCTCAGAAAACGTTTCAACATTGGAACGAAACAATGCGATCATCGGAAGAAATAACAGTAGATGAACAACTATTTGCTTATGGGATAAATATTTGGTTTGCATGTGATGCAAAGTCGTTCTATCCACTCAACAGCGAGATTTATACTGGAAAGAGTTCAAATGCAAATAGAGCAATCAACGTGGGACAAAGCGTCGTGCAAAAGTTGGTATATTATTGGGAAAACACCGAAAGAACAATTATATGTGACGATTTTTTCACATCATTAGCCTTAGGTAAGTATTTGATGTCGAAAGGTTTCGCTCTTCTTGGTACAGTTCGCCAAAATAAAACCATTGTACCAAATGAAATGAAGGCTGACCGTAAACGAGCAGAAGAGTCAAGCATTTTCGGGTTTTTGGAATAAAAATTTGCTTTGGAATCATACGTCCCAAAAAAAGGAAGAGCAGTTATTCTACTTTCCAGTACGCAGCGTTCTGAACTACCGCGAATATTAGGCTACGCTGCAACACGTCTCGCTTTACCAGATATTTCCAACAACATAAAACCAAATACTTCAGTCCGCTGTCAATACTGCGAAATTGGCAAACGTAAAGCAACAAAGGTTTACAGTTGCTGCAAAAAACCCGTGTGCGAAGCACATGCCGTCACCTACACTTTAGGTAAATGCTGCTCTACTGATCAAAATTGAAGATTTTTCTTCAAACTTTGTTATTTAAGGTCAAACATTTGAAATATATTGCACAATTGAAAGAATTCCTACAAACATAAGTGTTTCCTTTAAAATATCATTTTTGTTTTCCATACGGATACATGCTTGCTACAAATGTAAGTTAACTTAGGGTAAGTTAATACCACCCAAGCTGCTTGACATATGACTCGCCGTCATATATCAAACACTTCGAGCCGACCCATTAGAACCACCCACATAGCAGAACCCGAAACCATCCACTCAGCCAAAATGCCATAAATTAGGCACTTATAACAGAACCACATTCCAGGGAATCAAATAACATATAAACGCTCTGTTATTTGATTACCAGTCATAGACTGGCTACACCAAAGTTGACCCACATCAAACTATTTAATGGTCAACTCAAGAAATGCCAATACAGCACATGTTGCCCGAAATATGATTACCCATCATAATTCGGCCGCACCAACAAACGCATAGCAAGACGACAATGCTAAGTGGCACACAGCTATGTGGAACGGAAATCAGCAAACAACCGACTCAGCCGAACTACACTTGTAAAACCAAGTGCAATTATAAACATGACCCGCTCAAACATGTGGGCCACAGCCGGAGTCAGCACAACTGTGACCGAAATTAATGTTGTAAACATTAACAGTGCAACAACACATGGGAGCCACCCGCTAAACTCAACGTCAGCATGCAGTCGCAGCGAAGCAGCATGAATTCACCACGCAGCAGATCACCGACGCTACGCAGCAAAATGCAGTTGCAGCGCAGGCCTAGCTAAGTATAAATATTAAGATCATTGTAACTTAGCTTTAGATTCTATTCTCACATTAATAAACGCGGTCGTGCTGCCCCTCTCAGGCCCGCAAGTAAATAATAAAACACTTGTTTTATTTACTGGCGCCCGAGCAAAAGTCTCGAGCCACGCGAAATAAACCTGAAAACGCCAAGTAAGGACTCGCGCGCGCCCGAGTAAAGTGATACTTCGTGAAGTGAAAAGTCTGAAAACTAAAAAGTAAGACAACGCGAATTATTAAAAAAAAAAACTAAAATCGTCCCGAAAACCGCAAGAATAAGGCGTCGCGACGCAAAAAATTGTGAGTGATAATCAAAAAAGTGAATCACAATTATATCGACTAGGCCCCTTAGTAGCTAAGGCAAACCGGTGGTATCTTATGTACCAGGCTACGATATATAAAAAGAAATACATTATAAACACTGCAAAAACTTAAAGAAAAATAAACTTTACAAAAACATTAAAGCAATACTTTAAAGACAAATACAAAGTGATTGTGAAAAATAAAGCGCAAAAAGATTTTTATAAAGTGCAAAAACATTTAAAAGCACACAAGAAAATAAGTACTCCTTAAAGAAAAGGAAACAGTGGAAAAAAAAATAATAATATAAATCATCTCTAACCAGCAGCTCTTGCAGTTCAAGAAATCGCAACATTTCCCTCAGCAGCTGTAACCAACGTCTCCACGGGCGAGAGAAAGTATCCAGCTACACAACAGCACATCTCTACCAGGCAGTCAAGCGGTTAAAACCTAGTAAGAAATTAAGATTGTATCACTATATTTACATCAATATTGTATTTAAGTATTTTTTGTAAGCTACCCCTAACCTACACACAGTCATTGTTTTTAAATGGACGCAATCGTAGAAAAGGTAGAAAGAAATATAGAAGAAAACAGATGGAAACCTTTTGTAGTCAAAGATGTTAGTAACGAAGACAAAGCTAGGTCTATGCAATTTTTATTCAATTTCATGAAAATAGATAAAATAGCCACCCATGTTGACTACGATAACAGGGATAATATAGAGGAAGAAACGGTTCGCTTAATTCGCGCGTCCGAAGACTATTACAAATCAAAAGCGTTAGAGAAACGAACATTATATCCAAAAAACAAATTTACATAAACTACATATATTAACGTTTAATTTTTCAATACAAAATATATAATAAAAAGTCAAGATATAAAAATAAATTTCTTGGGAAAAGGAAGTTTTATTTTATGAAATTTCTTTAATTTTTTAATTTTTTCTAAATAAAAAGTAGTTCAGCAAAAGGAAGTTTTGAACAAAAAAAAAAAAAAAAAAAAAAAAAAAAATCTCTTTCATTTAAAGAAAAAAATAGGAATTCCAGTAAGAAAAATGGCGAATCCTAATAATCAAATTAGGCCTGCATTGCTTAATCAGGATGGCCAGCCTCCTCAAGCACCAGAAAACGCGCAATTAAGCATGAGTGACTTGACGAGTCTAATTTCCCAAATTGCAGCTAATGTCCTCAGACAACAGGGACCGCAAGTAGTGCAAAATGTCCTGAACCCAAATGCTAGTTTGGCTACGACGGTAGACCAAGTAATCGAAGAGAGACACAGGCAGGACCTCAGCGGTTTAGATAAAATACCGGACGTCGTAAAATGTCTGAAAGAATTTTCCGGTAAGCCAGGAGAATTTAATTCCTGGAAAAAAAGTGTTGATCGTATGTTGACACTATACGAGCCATTAAAAGGTACGACTAAATACTATGGTATGCTGAGTATAATAAGAAACAAGATTACCGGCCAGGCCGACATGGCGCTGGAGTCTTACAACACACCATTAGATTGGTCAGCAATAACTAAATGTCTATCGATGCATTATGCCGATAGACGCGATTTGTCAACTTTAGAGTACCAAATGACCACATTGGTGCAGGGCAACAAACCAGTAGCCGAGTTCTATCAACAGGTGTACAAACACCTCTCATCAATCCTAAACAAATTAGGTTGCGAAGGGATGAGCAACGAAACTTTAAATGTATTAACGCAATCATACCGAAACAAAGCATTAGATACATTTGTAAGAGGGTTAAACGGGGATTTGCCAAGACTACTAGGAATGAAAGAGCCAGCAGATTTACCCCAAGCTTTTCATCTGTGCCAAAAGTTGGACAATCAAAATTTTCGGACAAATCATGCCAACAATATAAGGCAGTCCTACCAACAACCACAGAGTGCTAGGAAACAACACGTCCCACGAGGACAACCCAAAGCGTTTTACCCCCAATTAGCGCACGACGCACAGCCAAGCCAACCAAATTGGCAAAACAGGAATACACGCTTTGCAAATGCAAATGCACCACACGGGCCACCAAAGCCACAACCACGACCTGAACCTATGGAGGTCGACCAAACCATGCATTCGCGAAAAGTGAATTACATGAATAAACCAGCGCAAACCCAGTATCAAGGGAAAAGACCCTCAGAAGCTCTCAATCAGCAGGTCAGCAAAGCGCAAAGGACTTTCCACATATCCGAGTAAAAGGAAAGCGACAATTCAGGAGATGAACAAATTTCGGACGTTCATTTTTTAGCTTTATGAGCTCTTCGCTCCCTTATTTCGTAGCCAGGGCGGAGAGAGGAAAAATATTAAAGTTTTTAATAGATACAGGATCTAGTAAAAACTATATTCAACCATGCTTGGTAAAAAGAAGCATTAAAAATAAAAAGCCATTTCACGCCAAATCGGTGGCAGGCAATATAAAAATTGAGCAGCACACGTATTTAAAATTGTTTAACCTCAATGAAGAAATCAAATTTTATTTGATGCCTTCCCTAAATACCTTTGATGGGATTTTAGGCAACGACACATTAAGAAGTCTTGGAGCCATAGTGCACACAACTGAAAACTTTATGATACTTAAAAATGGGAAAAAAATAACGCTTAAACAGCTTCCCTCAAAATCTGTTCACACTATACAGATTAAGGACGAACACCTATCAGCTCAACAAAAGATTGATATGAGTAGAGTGATTCAAACATGTCCTGATTTATTCTCTGCACCCAACGAGAAATTAACATATACGACAAGAGTCGTAGGAGAAATAAGGACGGTAACAGATACCGCCGTTTACTCCAAACGATATCCATATCCAGCATCTCTCAGACCAGAGGTAGAGAGACAAGTAAAAGACTTGTTAGCTGATGGAATCGTAAGATCGTCTAGGTCACCCTACAATTCACCAGTATGGATTGTTCCGAAAAAACCGGACTCAGAGGGAAATAAACAATACCGCATGGTAATAGACTATCGAAAGCTGAATTCGGTAACGACAGCCGATAGGTACCCAATACCCGAAATATCCGAAGTAATTTCTAACTTAGGAGATAATAAATTTTTTTCGGTATTGGATTTAAAAAGTGGTTTCCATCAGATCCCTCTAAAGGAATCTGACATTGAGAAAACAGCTTTTTCAATAAACAATGGCAAATACGAATTTACCCGGTTGCCATTTGGATTAAAGAACGCACCCTCGATTTTTCAACGAGCGCTCGATGACATACTGCACGAACACATCGGAAAATACGCGTACGTTTATATCGATGACATAATCATTTTTAGTAAAACAGAGGAAGAGCACCTCGAAAATATTGAAAAAAATTTTAAAACATTAGAAGAAGCAAACATGAAAGTTCAATTGGACAAGTGTCATTTTTTCAAACAAGAGGTTGAATTTTTGGGATTTGTTATATCGCCATCCGGTGTTAAAACCAACCCTGCGAAAGTACAGGCAATAGCGAATTTTCCACAACCGAAAACCTTGAATGAACTTCGCAGCTTCTTAGGTATGTCTGGATACTACCGACAATTTATCAAAGATTATGCTAAATTAGCAAAACCCCTGACATCTCTTCTAAGAGGGGAAGAAAGGAGGATATCAAAAAACAAATCCTCAAAAGTGAGGATCAACTTGGACAATAAAGCCCTTGACGCTTTCAACAGTAAAGACGCTCACTCATTTCTAGAGACGTTATTCTTGCATACCCCGATTACAAGAAACAATTTGAGCTAGTAACAGATGCCTCCAATTTTGCCATAGGAGCTGTACTATCTCAGGAATCAAAACCGTTAGCGTTTATCTCACGGACTCTAAGCAGAGCCGAAGAAAACTATGCGGCTAACGAAAAAGAAATGCTAGCCATCATCTGGGCTGTAGATCACTTTAGAGATTACCTTTATGGTCAAGCTAAAGTACAAATATTCACTGACCACCAGCCGCTTACGTATGCCCTAAGCAACAAAAACAATAATGCTAAAATGAAAAGGTGGAAAGCAGCATTAGAGGAATACTCATACGAGCTACATTACAAGCCAGGAAAACAAAATGTTGTCGCAGACGCTTTATCAAGGATATCAATTGAAGAGTCCCAAAGTAACTCTCTATCAATAGCAACAAATTCCGATGAAAGCTCATCACATAATTTGATACATAGCGTCGAGACACCGATAAATGTTTTTAAAAACCAAATCTTCCTGAACAAAGGCACTACAACCGATTACCAATTTAAAATTATTTTTCCTACCTATCACCGACACAGCATATCACAGCCAAATTATTCGCAAGAAAATCTCGTTCAGATTTTAAAGCAATATTTGAACCCCTCGGTAATAAACTGCATCAAGGCAGAGGAGGACATAATGGGAATGATACAGGAGGTATACCCTCTGCATTTCAGTAAATACAAAGTAAGATTTTCTAATACACAAGTTGATGACGTAACTAACTATCAGGAACAGCAAAATCTCATAATAAAAGAACACAACAGAGCGCATAGAAGCTCTCAGGAAAACAAAATGCAACTATTAAGGAAATATTATTTTCCAGCAATGGCAAATAAAATTAAAAAAATTATTAAAACTTGCATTGTATGCAAAGAAAATAAGTACGACCGACATCCGGCCAAACCAAAAATTCAGGCAACGCCTATTCCCAAATTCCCAGGCAAAATAGTGCATATCGATATACTTCATATGGGAAAGCACCTGATTTTAACTGCAGTAGATAAATTATCCAAATATGCTATTGCAAAAATCACTAAATCAAAGGCAGCAGAGGACATAAGACAACCATTGAGGGATATTCTTTTTTCTCTGGTACCAGAAACTATAGTTATGGACAACGAAAAGTCATTCAGATCAGAAACGATCAATTATATGATAGAGAACGAGTTCGGCATAGAAATCCACCGAACAGCACCATACACAAGTTGCTCCAATGGTCAAGTGGAACGCTTCCATTCCACACTACAGGAAATTATGAGATGCCTCCAGTGTGATCAAACTCACCAATCTTTCAATGAACTTCTGGAAAGATCGGTCAAAGAGTATAATCACTCTGTGCATTCCACCACAAAAGAAAAACCAATTGAGTCATTTTTTGGGAGAAGAGTCAATAGCGACCCCCAATTATTAAATAAGCATAGGTTACAAATATCAAATAAAATTAGGGATAAGCAAATAGACGATTTAACTTATGACAATAAGAATAGAGTAGCACTAAAGCAATATGCTCCAGGAGAAGTAATATTTGTTAAGATAAATAGAAGATTAGGGAATAAATTAACGCCTAGATATAAAAAAGAAATAGTGTCAGAAAACTATAATACTACAATTAAAACACAGTTAGGAAGAATAGTACATAAAAATAATATCAAACAGAGTTAAAATTTTTTTTTTTTTTTTCTCTCTCTCTAAGGAAATTCAAAAATGGTCAAAATGACAACAAATATAATTATCCTGTTATCATTAATGTCAGCTATTTCTGCACAACAAATCGACATACAGGACCTAACAAACAACAATGGATACATACCTATTAAAACAGGAGAACGTAAGACCATCAGTCACTTTAGCAAAGTTCTTCATTTTATAAATTTAACAGCTTACGACGAAACGACTTCATTAATTACAAATAATATTGAAGCCTTAACATCAACAAACTTAGAGGACAGACAGTTATTGAATACCGTAAACAAAAACCTTCTGTTACTTAAAGCAAAAATAAATTATTTACATCCACATATAAAGACAAAACGAGGTTTAGCAAACATTTTAGGTAAAGGACTAAAATATATAGCAGGTAATATGGACAGTGATGACGAACAACAAATAACTAATATTTTAGAAGAAATTCAAAATAATGAAAAAAATACAGTAGACCACGTCAACAATTTAATTTTTGTTAATAAATTTCTAACAGACCAAATTAACAACATTACTAGTCACATAAACAGACAACAAAGTGTGATTCAAAACTATATAAACATATTTAGGGAAACAACTCAAAATAAAATTAAAACCATAGAGGACGAATTGGAATTCATGAGACATACATACCAAATTAATAACGATATTTCACTTTTACAAAGTCACATTAATGACATAGGACAGGTAATTTTTTCAAGCAAATTAGGTATAATCCCTACAGACATGTTAACGCAGACCGAACTTGACCTCATCAATGACTTTGACATGTACAACGGCATGCAGGTAGCAGTAATTTTTCACAATGACAATATTATTATTACCTTACTAATACCCCAATTTTCCTCCAATATCCTATCCAAAATTATTTTTGAACCCATTCCCAACCAAAAAAATTTATCGCTAGTATTGAATGAATACGAATTATTAGTAGATGAAAATAATAATTTGTATAGTAAAAATGTTCAAGATAACCTGGAAAAAAATCTAATAAACTTAGACAACAATTGTTTAGAAAATATCATTACATTTAAAGAAGCAAATTGTAATTTAAAACCATTAATAAAAACAGAAATCAAAGAGGTATTACCAGGAATACTAATATTTAAAAATTTTAATCTAAATATTTCTCACAATTGTAACAAATTACAAATTAAACAAACAGGAAATTTTTTAATTAAATTCGAAAATTGTAATATTATAGCTTCAAATAAAACATATACTAATATCATACTAAAAATGTACGACTCTTTCATATTACCAAATAAAATTACAAAAATTAAGGAGAATTCAAATATAACAGATACTGAGCTAAAATTTAATAAATTGTATTTAAAGCAAATTAATCAACAGGAACACATTGAACTATTGTTTAAAAATAATAAAAGTGTTCATTTAATTAGTTTAAGTTCAGACTTATTAATTGTACTATCTATTATTGTAATAAGTTTTATTTTAATATGTATCAATAAATATAAAAGAAAATTACATATATCGCCTGAACTGCAATCTTCAAATCATACTACTGCAAAAGCAACAGAAGGTCCATTTCTGCAATTAACATCAATGACATAATTCATCCAAAACAGCAATACCGATTGAGGACAATCGACTTAAGAGGGGAAGAGTTTACTTAGGGTAAGTTAATACCACCCAAGCTGCTTGACATACGACTCGCCGTCATACATCAAACACTTCGAGCCGACCCATTAGAACCACCCACATAGCAGAACCCGAAACCATCCACTCAGCCAAATTGCCATAAATTAGGCACTTACAACAGAACCACATTCCAGGGAATCAAATAACATATAAACGCTCTGTTATTTGATTACCAGTCATAGACTGGCTACACCAAAGTTGCGAGTGCAGGAAGTGGTTTTTTATGCTCATGTTGCACCCTATATCTTGCAAGTTCGATAGCATGGACTCAACACGCTTGACGTGATCGTCAGATTTCTTTTTATCTAGGAAATTACTCATGACCAAAACAAATTAATTCCAAGCTTTGGATTCGACTTTAGTCATTGATTTCACAAAATTAGGATCTTTCACGAGTTGCCTGATCTGTGGCCCATCAAAAATACCAGCTTTCAATTTTTCTGTGCTTAATCCTGGAAACTTGCGTGAAAGAAAATTAAAACATTCGCCACTTTTGTCAAGCGCCTTCAAAAACTGTGTCATTATGCCGAGTTTAATATAAAGAGGTGAAAGTATGATGCGGTATTGGCTAACTAAAGGCATGTTTATAACATTTTTGGTACCAACTTTTAGTTCTTCCCGCACTGGCCAAACTTTTTGTGACCAATGATGTTGTTTGTCACGACAGTCCCAGAGACACATAAAACAAGGGAACTTCGTATATTTCCCTTGTTGACCTAAAATAAAGTTAAGGATTTTCAGATAAGCACAAATTACCCATTTGTGATCTTGATACTTGATTTTTTCAATAATCTTAGAAATATTTGCGTATTCTTCTTTTTTAAGTCACCTAATGTGCAATTAAAATAGAGCCGTACTTATTTCCGTATTAAGCAAAACACACTTAAAACTTCTTTTGCTGCTATCCATTAAAACACACCAACCACTAGGTTAGTACTTTTTAAATCCCATCTGTTGCAAAATACCACCAACATCGTTACAAAAAACTAAATCCTTCTTAATTTTGGCGCGTACACTATATAGCTCAGTGTTTGGCCGAGCTTCTCCTAGCATTTGTGGTTTGCGTTTTTATATTGTATCACAAATGGAGGGACCTACAATTTTGTGCCGACTCCGAATGGCAGATGTATTTAATGAGAAGCTTTTTCATGGCAGAAATACTCTCGGAGGTTTGCCATTGCCTGCCGAGGGGTGACCGCGATTAGAAAAAACCTTTTTTTATGATTTTAGATTTTGCTTGCCCTGACTGAGATTCGAACCTCGAACTCACCGGCATATCGAGTTATACCACGCACCGCTACCAACTCGACCACAGCGGCCACCTTTCATATATTTCTTATAAATTCGTGCTCACATTTATTGATAGACTTCACATTTTATTCACCTTCAAATACAATTTTAACCTTTTTATAAAAACTAATGACTTTACACAAAGCCTGGTTGCCTTTGTTCAGCCAAGCTCTCTCAAGCAATTATAAATATAAAATGTCCCAAGGAAATTATAATTTCAGTATCCTTACGCAACTTAGAATAGAAACTTCGAACAGGAAATGAATTTTGTAACGTTCACCCACATTTTGTGGTCGAATGTCGTTGAATGTTTTAGTGTGTATGCATACGAGTATACATATACATAAAAATGTCCATACCCTGTAGTCAAATGTACTACTAGTAACCTACTTCACAACTAGTATGCATCTCAAGCCCAACTAGTCAGCCAACTGTCTTTTTTTCCATACAAGCAACTGGTATTTTTACCATGGAGATGTCCTATGAGCTGGCAATTGCCAAATTTCAATCAGAAATATACTAGTCTCATACTTATTGGTTTAAAAAATACAAGTCCAATTATAGACCAAACCTACTAACATTCTACTAGTTCAGATCTGACAAAGAAATATTAGTCAAATTGTAGTCCAAAACCACTTGGAATGGCCGCTGTGGTCGAGTTGGTAGCAGTGCGTGCTAAAACTCGATAAGCCGGTGAGTTCGAGGTTCGAATCTCAGTCAGGGCAAGCAAAATCTTAATAACAGAAAAAGTTTTTTCTAATAGCGGTCACCCCTCGGCAGACAATGGCAAACCTCCGAGGGTATTTCTGCCATGAAAAAGCTTCTCATTAAATACATATGTACATCTGCCGTTCGGAGTCGGCACAAAACCGTAGGTCCCTCCATTTGTGGTATAATATAAAGACGCACACCACAAATGGTAGGAGAAGCTCGGCCAAACACTGAGCTATATAGTGTACGCGCCAAAATTATATATAATTATTAATAGAAAGGAAAAATAAATTCATAAATACTTCAAAGTTGGTATCATTCCAAAGAAGCATTTTTCAGTAAATTTTATTAAAAGTAAAATAACTTAAGTTATTTATTGCATAAATTTATATAAAATACAAGTTTTAGTTCTGTATTTATTTATCTATTAAATATTTACTTGACTAATTACAAACTTGAAATTTAATCTAGAACAATATAGAAAATTATAGAAACGGTGATGCTCGCAGAATGTGTCGATGATGATGAGTGGAAAAATTAGTGTGCCAAAAAAAAGGGTTGCGTTGTACTTTACTAACGTTGGTTGTTGTGATGAATTGAAAAGTAGTCTTGTGGAGTTGTCACAAAATATTTATCAAATTAAATTAAATTCATTAGCTTTACTTGGTGTAAAAGCACATTTCAGTCTTTATTTTTTTTTTAATTAAATAATTTAAAATTTTAACAAGTTTAAAAAAAGAATTAGTTTGGTGTTGCATTGCAGGGTATGTACATACATACATATGTAAAAAAGTGTGTATATGGACATCTTTATTTCACTAGCCAACGCCTTGCTTGAATGTTTTTACAAAGACGGGTAAAACGAACAAAAGTTGTGGTTTTTTCAAGTTCAAAATGGAATTTTCTCTAACGAATAATATACTAAAATAAAATGTTTATGCCATATAAATTTACACATATGTATGTATGTGTGTTGGTGCTATGAAGCGTAAACGAATATGAGGCGCTATGTTGGAATTGCACAAAATATTTTAGTTTCCAAAAGAATTCAATGAAAAAATAAGCGCAATTAAACAATTAGAACAAACCACAGCAGCGTGTTACTCTCAGTAAAAATTTCTTTATCAAGAGTACTCTGCCACCAAATACTTCGGACAAAATTGTGTAAATAAAATTGGAATGTTACCCTTGCTTCGACTCGATATGGTGATTTTTAAGAGGAAATATCGAACAGCTAAAGTGTTTTCATTGAAATATATTTAAACAATAATATTATTCGATTGCATACATATGTACGTTTACTTCGTAGATGTCCAGTAGCAAAAAATGCACATGGCACAGTGAAACTAGTACCTATAATGTAAAAGTTTAGCATATTCACAGCTTTGCAGTGGTTTTTGTGTAAGAAGAATTTAAATTTGATGTGAAGTTCCAAAAAAAAAAAACAAAATAGCCAATCAAATATGGCGTTTAAACGTTTAAAACCCTTATTTTACGTAAAAAGTAAAAAAGAACGATTATATTTTATCTGTTCGAAGTATGTTTAAATTGAGCAATATTTATTACATGTTTACATGAACATTTCGTACATTTTGTGTAGGGTGAAATGTCTTGAAAAACAAAACAAACAAATTAAATCTTATTTTATTCGCGTTCGCCAAGTTTTGAATGCCTTCAGAAAAATTATTAGATTCTACAATATGTATTTTAAATCCAAAAATCTGAAAGTTGGGAACATGATTTCCTCTAAAACTATATATTGGAAACTATTCGACCCACTATTTAGAGGAAGTATTCAAACCATAATTAGGTAAACAACCATACATTTTTTGTTTCTTTGTCCTCTTATATGTTGGAACGACAACTATACAGAAAATTGTTCGAATATACAACATAAATGTTTCGCAGTACAAAAGGCTGAAAATCAATTACACAATTTTCTTTAAACCGTTGTACTTAGTAAAAAATTCGCTTGGTATATTCAAACACATTTTTATATTTTTTTTATTTTACAAAAGATTACATAATAATAAAATTATTATATAAACTTACAAACTATCGCAGCGCTAGCATCGGAGGCTTTCGGCTGCCCCAATTCATAAAATATATACATACATATGTATGTATGTTAAACGAAAGGAACATATTCAAAAAATTATAAATTATAAATTACGTTTAAGTAAACCTATTTTACTAAATTTAAATCGAGCTCTTTATTTCAAATAGGTATATTCAGAAATACAAGCGGCTGCGTTGGTCATACGCCACGTAGTACCTCCAACAGCGTTGAATAAATAGACTTGTAAAGCTTTCATTACTTTGCAACCATAATTCGTCAGCTAAGTAAAAACACATGTGAAATTAATATTTGGCAGAGTTAACAGAAATTTTTTCAAAAAACATTACCATCCATCCTGTTGGAAAAATTAAAAAAATACAACAGCTCAAAAAAAAATCTTGAACTTAGTTCTGAATACACATTAAATATGTAAAGAAATGGCATTTTTTAAGTATGCTTCTATTGGCGATAGATTTTATTTTAAAAAACAACAACAGTTTTCGTTCAAACTTGAGTGACGGTGATGAAGAATAAATAAATTAAATTACAATAAAAAGAAGTCTGATGAGAAGATGTGTTGATTTCCGAAATAGCAGCTATAACTGCTACCATAAAACTGTTCTTGGTTTTTCCAAATAAAATCTTTCGTAAACTGGCCGCGAGCTCAATAAAATTATTAATTGATAAACATTTATTATGAATCGTAAATGCAATATGATTGCTGTATTAAGTAACACTTGAAATTTATGATCCTCAGCAGAGCTTTTAAGAATTGGGAGGATTCAAGAATCTAATCCTAATGGCGGTCGTCAAAAGGTTATAGACAATCCAAGGGATTAATATGTCTGTCCCGTGAAGCTCCTTTAAAACTACTCAATCTCAGCAGAGATTGTATAAGAACTCTCACCGGTTACTATCTTCACATCAACGGACACCCGCAGGTTGCGGACTGCAGGTTTTGTGGCCTGGATGAGGAGGCCTCTGAACATACATATATTGTGTGAATGCCCGCGTTTAAGTGGTTGCAGGTTAATAAACCTTGGGCAGCGATACTGTGCCCTAATAAAAATAATAATAATAATAATAATAATAACACTTCAAAAAATAGCTGCTCTTTACGTTTTTCAGAATGTTACCAAAACATTTTTCGGGCATTATTTATAGCTTAAAAAATATAATTCAGTATTTAATTTCAGAGCTTGTCATACCTGGTGTCCTCCAACTATCGGTGATACTTATACTCGTAATTGGCTAACAAAACAAAACAAAATACATTCAAATGTAACAATTATCTCCACATATTTTTAGTGTACGGTTTAGATAAATTGTTTTGTCTATAAAATATTGAATATATATGTATATATGTATGTATCTATGTATTCTCTTACTTTTGTGTATGACAAAGGCCCAAAAAAATGCTTAGCGACATTCATGACCATCAGTATAACTAGCAAAATCTCACTAAAGTTGTGTTGTTAAAATCACTTGCCGCTTAATGCCTTTTGATTATGTTTATTCTTTGTGCGTTTTGCGAACTAATATCTAGGTCATTATAATTATATGACCTTGTATTTATTTATGTACATAAACCAGTTGAATAGAAGTGATTGACCATAAATAAGTGTTTATTTATTATGTAAAAATTTATTTGGCGATCAGCGTCGACACCTCTACATAATAAACATCCTTTTTTATATATATTACAAGCCAAAATTTCTACTCGAATTATCGGATATCGCCGAGAATTCCGTAGTATCATATCGTGATCGACCATTTGTTTGGGGTATTAAGCTATTTAGCGAAGCAGATCCGTCATTGTGGAGATGTGTTTGCCAGAGATTGCCATGACATCGTCGCAATTGTTTTTCCACCGTCTCTTCAAGTTTTTGGAGGAGCTCGTTTACGACTATGTTCCAAAAAAGTGGTGAGATTACTCCTCCTTAAAGTATTCCTCTAACTGGATACTTCTTGGGAGAAGACTCACCTTGGTCATCGCTTATTTCTCATCCAACAAGCATACGTTCGACAAGCGAGGCCAGCGAGTTATTTACCCCAAGGTTGACCAGTGATGAGGTGATCGCCGCAGTAGAAATGTTATTAAAAGCACCCTCGATGTCCAGGAAAGCTGCCAGGGTGTATTCTTTGTAATTCAGTCATCTCACAATAGTGCTGACTAGGGAGTGGAGTGCTGTTTCAACTGATCTCCCTATGCTGTAGGCATGTTGTGCGGCGGTAAGTCCACTGCCAATATTATCTCTAATATGTTCGTCTATTAGCCGCTAAAACGGTTTGAGTAAGAAGGACGATAGGCTAAATGGTCTAAAGTCCTTCGGTCTCGTATCTGTCGTTCTTTCCGACCAAATACCAGTTATGTTAACTCTGTTGTTCAGGCATCCTGGGAAGTGTGTTTGCATTAAGAGTTCCAATGTTTCACCGCTACTTGTTGTCCAATCTCCGTCATCCTTAATGAGGTTAACCATAACTTTTGATTTATTCAAAAGCCAAGTAATTATATTTTAATATAAAAATTGTTTAAAACAATCATTTAAAGTTATTTTTCTATTCAACAAAAAAACATCGTTAATTCTCTAACAAACACAATTATAAACAATTCTTTTAATCTTAAAAAAATGAAGAAAACATTTATCAAAATTTCATAAAAATTTAGAATTTAAAAAAAAAAATTTTGAATTTTTTATGTTTTGTAGCTCCTTAAACTTTTTTACAAGGAAGTGGAAATTTTTAGTGTCTACGAATTACCACTGGTTTTTGACAATTTTTTTACTAACGCTCTTTTGAGGTTGAGGGTTGCATGGAGGAAAGTTCCAATAAAAAAATATCATAAGCCAAAAAACTGCATACTCAAAAAAATTCAAAAAACTTTTTAAAAATGTTTGAAATATTGTTAAATCATTGTACATTTTGTAAATAGTTAAAAAAAAGGGTACTCATGGTTTATCTTAGAGAATGAACCATAATAATAAACAAATAAATAAATGTATGTCATTATTGAATTTCTTTGCTACTTTTATTCAATTCACATGAATATAACACAAAATTCGAATAGACTAAAATAAACTGATCTTTGCATGAATTTCTCTCTTGAAAGAACTACTTTCGGAACAATCGCTGAGCAACTTCCATTTATCTAGCTTTCTCTGAAACGAGTATGCTATGTTGAGTATAAATGTATTTATATATTGAAGAAATCGCAATTCTTTTTCTTTTTCCGCTATCATCAGCGAAGGAAGTATTCATCTGCGTAATCTTCACATCATAAGCGAAATTTCAGTTGCAATAGTAATCATTTTAAAAATTCATTGTTAAAATGTTAATTTTGTAAACGAAACAGCTGATTTTTACATGCATAAAAAATATGGGGGAATAAAAACTTTGCGATTGGAAAAATATTGTTAAATAGTTCATAAATGTATATGATTTCCATGCCAATATTAAAAAAAAAATTACTTCTTGGTCTTGGTTTTTGAAATAAGTATATCATTCTTATTCAAACAATGCACTCCTGAATAAAACGGTTTTGCCAAATCTATACGAAAAGTTAAGTTTTGAGAAAAAGTAGTCTAAACACTTTGTTTTTCGACTATTGGCTACGATTTTCGATTTCTAGACCAGAGCGCGCAGCTAAAAATAATTTAACTTCAAAAAATCTATAATTTCTTAATTCAGAAATCCTCCGAAATATGGGCCCAGTTTGGACAATTTGGTAATTACTCCTATCATGTAGTATATTTTTGCATTCCACATACTAATCGGATTGAACAGTATCAGCAACATACTTACGCATGGTATTGGTACTTAGAAAAAGCACATGTTATTAACGTAGGACTCCCAAGAAGCGCAATTAACGAAGTTGTTACCTAATATGTCCGCTGAAAAGTCTCAAACGTTTTAAGTAATAATAATATGTATTATATAAATACATATAAAAGATTTAATCGCTTGGTTAAGCAAATATTTTACAATAAATAATTTAAGAATTTCTCATTGCTCGCATTCAAGTAGTATTGCTCATGGTGTTCAAGAACATAAAGTACGAAACAGCCGTACGGAGTGCCTAAGAGTAATGAAACAAATTAAATTTTTTTTTTTTTACAAACCACTAAATCTACAACATTTACCGTGCCAACAGTGGCGTAATTCAACGGAAAAAATTTCATACCATCAAAAATCATGGGCTTTTCTGAATTCATGACTGCAAATTTTATATCACGCAGCAACAAATTATTTCTCTGCTGATCGCCGAGCGGAAGCAAATTCTC
Source organism: Philophylla caesio (assembly GCA_963971545.1). NCBI lineage: Eukaryota > Metazoa > Arthropoda > Insecta > Diptera > Tephritidae > Philophylla > Philophylla caesio. The sequence continues at coordinate 66,007,541 of OZ020607.1, forward strand.
CCAAAGGGAAGAGTAAAAGCTATTTTGTAAGGCGGTAGTCTAAATAATTAACATACAAAATTAAAGTAGCGTGGAGAAAAATTTATAAACATAAATTAGAAATGTCTTATGATATTAGAACAATAATTAAATGTCCATATTGTACCTCATCCATCAGCATTTGGCCGAAGAAGCCAATTAAGAGAAACTGCGAGATTTGCGAAATGAGCCAAGCAATATATTTACTCCACTCTATCCCCATTTCGGTCTAGTTAAAACAGCAGCATTAATAGGCAAAAACGGAAGGATATATAAGCAAAAAAAAACAAAGTATGATAAATGCTCCAATATTTAAATGTTCCCTATATTATACTCACGCGCTGAAACTGAAAGGAAACAACGCAGAGCAGCAGTACGCCAAAGGACATTGTGTAGAAAATTTGGTGGGTGAAATGAGCCTTGGCCTCGACAATGAAGCTGCAGTTATAAATTGCGTAAAAGCATACGGTAATGAAATGTAACTACTTATATTATGCGAATGTACGTAATAAAAACATGCAGTGTACGTTAGTAAAGAGTAATTGAGTATACGCAGTAGCGAACGCTGGTGGGCAAAAACCAACATGCTTAATGTATGTACAAGAAGATTTCCAAGTTATACTCTCTTCATATCTCACGATCAAATGCACATATGTATGTTCATGCATACGTATTACCTATTCAATTGTTGTTGCCGTTGAAAAACATCACGGAGATGTCGCCGAAAGGCTGTATGCAAATCTTCGTTTCGCAAACGTGCTCCACCGCAGCGCACCTCCGCACGTGCCGTATCCAACAAGCCGTGCAAATCCAAGTGCAATTGTTTGTAGCGGAAACTGACGTGACAGAGCACCATGCAAAGCATATAATCCTCAGCAGACCAAATTGACACACAAGAAACGGATATCCAAACGGTGTAGATGGCTGTGATGATGAATGGCAGCGGTGCCTGTGCGTCATACAAGCGATAGGACGAGCGATAGACAAATGGTTTGTCAGGCGATGCCATACCTACGCTTGCGACATCAAATACATATAGCACATTTAACAGTGCCATTGGTACAAAGTAGAACAGCGTGAAGTAATAAGCGTATCGTGTTAATCTTTTAATTTCATCACACAACGCTACATCTTCAGTGCTACATTTCAATGAAAAATAATAGATACAAAATTTTAAGACATTTCAACATTTGACTGTAGGCACTTACCTGCTAAAGTGGATATTGCGATAAAAATTTTGCAAAACTCTTCTCATGGGACTTTGGCGGCTGGTGAGCATAGCAATTCGTATTATATATTGCACACCCATAAGGGTTGTAGTGAGGCAAGAGGCGATCGCTGGTATATCGCCTGAATTCTCGGCTAAAAATGTAAACTCGCCTTCAAAAAGCAAATAAATGAAATATTCACTTACTTTTCTAACTAAGCAACTTTCAGCACACAACTCACCCAAAATTGTGAAGAAATAGCAAATAACATTTACTAATAACCCTACATATTTTAGTATTCGCGACAAAAGGTTTGCGTTTTCTTTCAGCGGCCAAATAAAATTAGCTTTGTAAGCAGCCATTTGAATCGGCAAAGAAACTCGACGGCCACTGAATTGCAGCGGCACAAAATGCTCCATTTTTTATTCAAAACCCAATCGAAGTCAAACGTTTACTGTGTATTCAAGAAATTATTAAAGCCAAGCCTGCTTTTATGTGTATTTGTACTCTAGGACTGACACTCTTGCTTTAATGTATTTATGTTTCACTTTTCAACCGCATACAATTTTGTAGGAAAATGTGGAAATAAAATATTAAATTGGCTTTGTGGCCACTAAAAATATTTTTGGTAAATATTTAAATATTTATGTGGAAATAATAATTGCATTAATATTCAATTTTGTTCACGAACGTCAGAATAATATTGATACATCAACAAAAACGGGAGGCATAGGGTAAAAAAAAGTAATATTACTACTCACATTTCCAAAATTAAGCTTTTCAATATTTTTTTAAGGATTTCCGAAAAAAGATTACAACATTTTCATTTAATACAAATACACATAAGTAATTTATAACTCTTTGAAATTTAAGAGTTCTTGCAAACGTTACAATTCTAAAATAAAAGCCTTTTTCCCTATGTTTTGTTAGCGAAGGTATGAGAATCCTTTTGGTTCATTGCTCTATTCTTGGGCAGATTGATCTCATGTCAACTCAGCGAACATTGGATCACTACATACGCGAACACAAAGTTCTTCAGACCGAGTTAAAATAAAATCAGTCATACTAAACCACCATTATCGATATTAATGGACTCTGGACCAGGCACTGCATATCAATTCGACTTCGAGTCCACACTATCGTAGCATTTTAGATTTCTCATTTCACATGCCTTTCTGCATTGCCGAGTAAAACCTAATACCAAAATGTAAAAGATTTTCTTAGCAAAAGTTAAATAGCTTTCAATTATTTTAACGTGATCAATATTAAAACAATTATAAAAAATTGTTTCAATATCAACCTCATTCTATTGATACTCAAATACTTTCAGTGTAGCCGTGAAAACTTCATTTTATTCCCCGTCAAATCAAATTCCTTATCCGTCTAACATTAACAATGGCGGTTAATAAAAGGTCGGTCAGAAAGCAATACAAATAAACTACTAATTATCTTTATTAATTAGGTAGTTTGAATATTTAATAACTGGTAATATTTCACTGAACTTAATAACTGAATTAATTAACAAAACTAAATTAAGTAGTAAAAAAATGCATTTAACTGAACAAACGTTTATCCGAACACACTAGAATTCCTACATACATACATAAACATTTAAAACGAAAATAATTATAAATTCAAGTGCCTTCAATAAAGTCGGTCTCCAAACGTCGACATGTCCATTTTCATTTCAACATACACAAGTGTGTAAATACTTTGGGATACATTTGGATATGTGAGATTTTATTTAAATTCCCATTTGCAAAATATTTTAGCAGCTCACGAAGTATTTCTTGTTTTCCATCTGCTTTAAGTTCCAAAAAATTTACAAGACAATTAAAAACATAAAAGTGGTTGTCCATCCTAGGAGTCGTTTTTAACATTTCCCGTCATACTTTAGGCATTTATTATCAAATCTTAAGGTTTCCTATTTCGACGTTTTCGTCTCCTCGAGAATGTACCTTAAATATATAGAGTAATCCGCCAGAAATGCCCTACTAGTGCTGCAAAAATTAATTGCGAACATTTACCACTCATAGAAGAATGGCTGGCAAATTGGGGCATAAAAGTTAATGAACAGAAGTGTAAAACCCTTACATTTTCATTGAGACCGCAAGTATATATATATATAATTTTGGCGCGTACACTATATAGCTCAGTGTTTGGCCGAGCTTCTCCTAGCATTTGTGGTGTGCGTCTTTATATTATACCACAAATGGAGGGACCTACAGTTTTGTGCCGACTCCGAACGGCAGATGTATTTAATGAGAAGCTTTTTCATGGCAGAAATACCCTCGAAGGTTTGCCATTGCCTGCCGAGGGGTGCCCGCTATTAGAAAAAACTTTTTTTCTATGATTAAGATTTTGCTTGCCCTGACTGAGATTCGAACCTCGAACTCAACGGCATATCGAGTTATAACACGCACCGCTACCAACTCGACCACAGCGGTCACAAGTATGTCTCGCAATAATATTAAACAATGTTTATATTAAACAAACCGATAAGGTAAAATATACTCGTATCATCTAATTGAAATCGGCTCTTAAATAAAAAAAATAAAAAAATAAACGAGATCATTAAATAATCATATACAATACAGTAATCAAGTAAATCAGGACGTATGGCATACAACTATGGGGTACGATCTGTGCAACAATAATCGGCATAATTCAAAGGTTCTAATCAAAAACGCTAAAAGCTTTAACAGGAGCTCCGTGGTACGTCCGCAACGAAAATTGTAAGTCGAACGCAGCAGAGAAAAGTATAAAATAAAACTGGGTAACCACCCAAATCCTCTGGCAAATGCCTTGTGCACCACAACAAATATATGCCGTCTGCAAAGAAAATGTGTACCAGCCTTCTTAAGAGCGGTTTTAGTCTAATGTGATCTTACTCGTACCCCCGTAAGTATAGCCATTGCCATCAGTGCTTCACTGTATTTGCCCTTTTATTGGCGGAGCTAAAGTTTAAATCGTAAAGTTTTCTCTTTTTTTACTTTCTTTATGACTGTGGAATTTTCGCATTCCTCTGCGCGTACATTTCAAGTTAATAATAAATTGACAATGAACGCAAAAACATACACAAAATGGAATTATTTTACTTTAACGTTCTCACTTTCAATGTGAATTTCGCAATAACGAGCATGTTTTGATTGTGTCCAAAATAAAATTGAATGCATTTAAATTAAATGCTGATATGCAACTGAAATATTTTAAATTTACTTTTGTGATTTTTGCATTGCATTGTATTATGTGCCTGCAGATGTTTTTTTGCAGTCGATTTGACACAATCTTAAGCGTTGATTCAGCCACATGAATATTGATCAGAAAATTAAAAAAGTTATTTATTCACGTTATAAACAGCAGAAGTCAAAATCCACCCAAGAAATAATAAATAAAGAAATTCTAACTAAAATTTTAAATTTACATATGCTCTATCGGATATATACGAGAATGTAGTGTCATTTTAAATAAAATACAATTTATATTTAATTGATTAATAATTCATAGTATATTCTGCAATTTAGAGTTTTTACAAGACATTTGCGTCGCGTCCGAAGTCATTCAATTCAAAATCCGTTACTGTCCGTTTTTTACAATCGTCTTTCGGGTGGTGTTTTCAGAGTCGTATTTTTATAATAATAGTAGAGGGTGCTAGCGTTCTAATTATGGGGCGTGACAATAGATGATAAAACGTATAAAAATTTTAACAAGTTTAGATTTTTTTTTTATTCAATATAATTTCTCATATATATTTAAATTATAATTCATTTCATTCTCTAGCAAATCACAAATAAACCTAGTAAACTAAAATAATCTCAAAAATCAGCGGTTACCTTTTGTACTTAAATACAATTTTGACTTTACTTTATAATAAAGTTCGAAGTTTAAGGAAATTTTATGGAATTATCATACATTTTTTATAAAACTTAAAATATAGGTTTATATGGCTTTTGTTTATTAGAAATAAGATACAGAAAATTAAATGTCAAAACTGTTTAAATTATCGTACAACTATTTATAATTGGCTAAGAGTAAAGAGCTGTTAAGTCCATTTCTTTTTTATTTAAGATTTTGATATTTATTTATTTTGAACTGAACGCTCTGGAAGGAATAAATCAGTTGCTTTGACAATTTTGGTCTTAACATCAGCTTTAGACATATGTAACTTTGGAAAAGACAAATAATCAATAGCCAAAAGTATGTCAAGTTGTCAAAATATAGAATTTTTTCATTAAGAATTTAGCACTTTTACAAAACAACGTACGAATGTGTAAGAATATCACCCCCATAGCCCAATTTAACGATATATGTATACCGAATAAATTACACAGTGTTACAAAATGGAAAAAATTTAATGAACTTTTAAAGTGACATATTGGAAATTGTTCACCTGGTCGAATATAACTCAAAACGGTTTTTGGAAAATTTGTAACACCCTCAAAATCTTGCTTTACCGTTAAAAACCGTTCTTCGGAAGTGTACGCGCTAATCTTTTCATTACTTGGCCATTTCTGTACCGATTTTCAATATGAAATATGTTTTGGAAAGGTAAGGATTATACCTTTAAATTGAGATATAAAGATATATTTTGAGCTAGCGTGTTGTAAGTTTTCATCGGGTAAACTTGGAAAACTTGTTTTTTCTTCAAATTTTTCTACTTTGACCGCATTTTATTGCAGTATTTTACTAAAAATATACCAAGTATGAGGAATTATTTTGAAAGTACATTTATGTCCAAAAATTTTGAGTGCTCATGCAATGAAATCGGACAAAAATTGACGAAGCTATTAAATTTTTTCTGCTATTAAATAAATTTACCTTGCGAAAAGTTTTTTTTTTTTTAATTTTTCTACTTTGACCGCATTTCATTGCGTTATTTTACTAGAAACATTGCAAGTAGCACATTCATTTCCAAAAATTTTGAGTGGTCATCTAATAAATTTACGCCGTCAATTCAACTTTGCGACCGCTTCGCAATTATATTGTGTAATAAGTGTGGTAAAATGTGTGATAGGCGCAACAAATTTTGTTACGCCTGCGGTCTATTTGTTGATAAGAAATATCGGTTCGATTTAAGAACAAATAAAGCTGTGGTTGAAGCGTTCAACCTCTTTTTCAGTTGCTCATACGTGGAAAGTGATTGGTATGAACCCGAATATATTTGTTCGATGTGCTGTACAACATTAAAACAATGGAAAACCGGTAAATGCGATGACCAGCGTCTGTCGTTTGTGACTCCTATGGCTTGGCATTATCAAATATATCACAAGCCGGAGGATTGCTACTTTTGCCAAACAAAAATCACTGGTCACCACTATAAAAGTCGCCACCTCATAGAATATGCCAATGTGTTGACTGTATCGAAACCGTTTCTAAGAGGAAAACAAGTTCAGCGAACTAAAGACAAAAATCCAGCTACATTTCCTGATTCAAGCCACAAATCTTCTAATGAGGTAAATGACGAACCGTACCAAAGCAATAGAAACGGAACGTCATTTCGTGTCAAATCACGATTATTGTGATCTTGAGCGGAATATGGATCTGTCTATAAGACAGACAGAGATTCTGGCCTCCAGATTAAAGCAGTGGAATATAGTAGACAGTAACTTTAAAGTAACGTCTGCACGAGACAGAGACCTATCTACGTTCAAAGCTGATGACACCAATAACAAACTAGTTTATTGCGTTGATGTGGATGAATTGTTTGCTGCACTCGATCACGTGCACTGTCCACAAGATTGGCGATTATTTCTAGACGGTTCTTGCAAAAGTAAGTATTTAATGTGTTATGAGTGTGAGAGAACTAAATTTGAATACAATTTATCAACATCGTAGGTCTGAAAGCAGTATTGCTGCACAACAGAAATGAATTGCCATCAGTTCCAGTGGCATACGCTACTGATATGAAAGAGACTTATCAAACGATGGAAAAAATTCTACGATTGCTTAAATACAATAAATTTCGCTGGCAGATTGTCTCGGACCTTAAAGTCCTGACAATTCTACATGGAATGCAAGGTGGCTACACTAAATATCCTTGTTACTTTTGTGAATGGGACAGTCGTACCAAAAATCATTACAAGTGTAACATATGGCCACCGAGAAAGTTTCAAATTGGCAAAAATAATGTTCTCAATATTGCATTAGTTAAGCCTGGTGATATAATTTTGCCGCCATTGCATTTAAAATTGGGGTACATGAAACATTTTGTTAAACGACTCGAAAAAAACAGCGAGGCTTTTTTACACCTGAAACTTGTATTCCCCAAGTTGAGTGACGCCAAAATTAAAGAAGGTACTTATAAAAATTTCCCAACAAGAATTCTTCAAAAAGAATTCATCCTAATTTATTTTTACATTTGATCATGAATTACAGGCGTTTTCGTTGGACCGCAGATTCGTAAGATTATGACTGATGATGACTTCATAAAAAAATTGAACCCAGTAGAGAAAAGAGCATGGCTGAGTTTCTATTCTTTGTGCCGAAACTTTCTTGGAAACACGAGAAGTTCAAATTACGTTGAGGTGGTCCATGAATTTTTGGAAGCTTATGGAGAAATGGGATGCAACATGTCTATAAAAATTCACTTTTTGCATTCTCATTTGGAATTTTTCCCGGATAATCTTGGTCAATTCAGCGACGAACAAGGTGAAAGATTTCACCAAGAAATCTCCAACATTGAAAAACGGTTTACAGGAAAGAACCAAGTTAGGATGATAGCTAATTACTGCTGGTCACTCAAACGTGAAACAGATGACTCGTCTTATAAACGCAGAAGATCAAGCAAACATTTTTAGCTATAAAGTTATTTAGCATTTTAATGATTAATTTTTTTTTATTTTCAGTCACAATAAAAATTTGAAGTTGAAAGATAATCAAAATGTATGAATTTTTAAATATGGTCATAATCTAAAATAATTTAAATAGTAATAACTCTGTCAATTTCCAACCGATTTTCGATTGAAATAGCTTAATCGACGCAGTACTAAATTCACTTTAATAACATTGTCTTTGATAGGTACCTTTCTGAATTAAGACTATCGTAAAATCGTAGTCAAAGTTTCAAAATAAATTTAAGTTACGATTTTTTTTCTCTGTAGCTTCGTCAGTTCTCGTTTGATTTTGATGAGTTATACGCTATTAAAATAGTGATTTGTCACCTTTCAAAATATATAAACAACTTTTGAATCGGATGAAAATTCGCAAAGATATTGATGATTGACTAGCGAATGACCTCAAAAACAGTTTTTTGGCCCTAAAATGAGATTTTGGGGGTGTTTCGCAAATTTCAAGTATACAGTTTTTCTTAGTTTTATAAGGCCTAACGCCTAGGCTAGGTCTCTTTCAAAGTTCATTTTCAGTGTTACACAGTGTTATTTATTAATTTTCTCAATTAATTTTAGTTATGTTGCCACCGCTTAATGTCAAGGTATTTCTGTCATAAACAAAGTTTCTCATAAAATGCATCTGCTGTTCGGAGAAAACAAATTTTTCCAAATCGCTATCTAAATGCGGGAACTTGAAAAATCTTAATATGTAATTTTGTACAAAATGCATAAATTCTCAGATTCCCGATTAATATTGTAAGGTATACTTATTTTAAATTAAAGTTCGGCGAACTGGTGCATTTTTAATATTGTAAAATTAGCTTATAACTTTATTTTGAATTTTGTGTAACACCCAAGTCAAGTATAATTTTTGTAAACGATGCATGGTAAGCCGTCTTTACAAAGTTCACAAAACTGAACTGCAACTTTCTAACTCAAAACGCATTACTTTCAAATTATCTTGGATCTTTTAAGCGTAGAATTTATGCTTTGCAGTAACGTAAAACGCCAATTATGACTGCATCTCAACATTAATAGCACTGCATTTGCAAATATGTATGTATATGCATACACGTAAATGCAATTTATGTCATATTGACGTTTTCATTGCAACATCAGTGCTTAGCTTACGTAAAATTCCACTTCAGCTGCATGTTAAATGTGAAAGTTCGTATTTATGTAGGTACTCGTAAGTATGTACAGGTGAGTAAAATGGGGGATACAAAAACAGCAGCCAACGGCTGACTTGAAGAATCACCCCAGACGCATTTATACAATGCAGAATGGAGCGAATAAATGCAAATAGTGGCAATTGCAGCAACGAAATAAAATTCAATGTCGCAGATACGCACGAATGACCCGCCTCAAGAAACTGTGAATAACCATCAAGTTGCGGGAGAATGTGAACGCAAAACCTTGCAAAACTACATGAAACCCAAAAATAAAAATTGGTTATAATAATAATAATAATAATAAATATTATAATAATAATCCATTCCCGCCCGACCGACGCGAGGGGCGCATCCGCATGACGCACGGATTTAATTTTTTTTTTTGCTTATGTAGTGCTGAGTCATGAAAGGCAGGAGTTTGTTGGGTGTCGAGAATTGTTTTTGAATTGACTCTATCCGGTCAGAATGAACTAGATAGTGCGGGTTCCAAACGATGGAACCATATTCTAGTATTGGCCTCACTAATGTTGTGAAAAGAGCTTTCGTAATATAGGGATCACTGAATTCTTTTGACCATCATTTTACAAACGCAAAAACACCCTTGTTGATTGTAGCATTGATATGAAGATTGAACTTACGTTTTGGATACATTGTGATACCTAGGTCAACAAAATTAAATGCTTGTTCAAGGTTATAGTTACTTATGTCATAAGAAGCTGGTTGAACCGCCCTGCGAGAAAAGCACATTACTTTACATTTTTTAAGGTTTAGTGGCATACCATTTACTTCACACCAATTAGACTTGCTATTAAAGTCCGCTTGTAGTAAATACCTTTCATCAACAGTGTTAAATGATCTAAAAATCTTTCCGTCATCCGCATACAACAAAATTTTTTAATAGTTCACAACAGAAGAAATATCGTTTATAAAAAGTAAGAACAGAATCGGACCAAGGTAACTTCCTTGTGGAACCCCTGATGATACATGAATAACGTTCTAAGAAGTATTTTTAAAAAGGACTCGCTGTGTTCTGTCGTGCAGATAAGAATATATCCAACGAAGAAGATTAGGTTGAAAACCAAGGAGATCAAGTTTATGGACAAGTAAGGAGTGATTTACTTTATCGAATGCTTTACTAAAATCGGTGTATATAACATCGGTATGCATAATTTCTCTAAATCCGTTTGATACATGAGTAGTAAACCCAAGTAAGTTTGTAATAGTCGCTTTTCCTTTAGAGAACGCATGTTGCGTGCTAGAAATAGCAGAAGATATGGAATATGTTAATCGGTCAACAGCAATAGCTTCAAATAATTTTGGAATAGCAGAAAGCTTTGCTATGCCCCGATAATTTTCTATATAGGACCTACTTCCAATTTTGTGTAGGGGCATAATCAACGATTCTTTCCAAGCCAATGGGAAAATTCCAAATTTAATTAAATTAAATAAATTCGTTAATGGTTCAAATCGATATTCAGCACATTTTTTAAGGAAGCAAGTTGGGATCAAATCGGGGCCGGACTTATAAGATTTCTTTAGGGTACTTAAGTAATGAAACACTTCTTCGGGAGATATAGCAGGAATGATAGCGATGGTCATCGGACAGAGTTTATATGGATAATCTTTGTTTTTAGGCGAGTGGTTAGAATAATTGGGCCTGAAGAACTGGGCAAACATGTTCGAGATGGATTGACTGTCACTTGACACGACGTTTTGATGTTTCATGGCGGACGGAAAACCAAAACCTTTGAGTTAACGAAATCATAAAAAGATTTAGGGTTTTGTATTAAATTATTTTTAATCTTGCATAAATAAGATTTGTAACATTTTTTATTCAAATCGAAGTAACGGAGAATTGAGTACTTAATATAATCAGTGTGTAAACCAGTTAATTTATATAATTTAAAAGATCGCGATTTTTTGTTTTTTAAGTTTCTAAGTTCTTTTGTAAACCAAGGTTGCGATTGTTTTTCATGAACGCAAACACGTTTAGGCACAAACTTTTTAAATAAGCTGTTGTTGAGTCTATCTGTAAACTTTCGGGCAGAAGCAACCTCACCTTATAGTGTGACTCAACGAAATAGCATTACAAAGGTAGAGCGAAAACTTTGACAAGAAAAAGGTGGATGAAAGGGATAGGAGAAAAAGGAAGGAGCTGGAGCGGCCGAAAAGAAACGAGGCGATATAATTACTCTACACCTGGTTACCTTAATGAATTATTGTATATTTAACTTAAATTTGTAAACCTAAAGTGAATTAAAGAACAGTCATTAGTATATTTATATTGAGCTCACTACAACAGCGGTATATAGTATTATTAAAATGCTGGACACTTTAATTTTGACAATTCACGATTTAACTTACTGAAATTGGCCTTCGCGAAAATAAAACGCGGGCTTGAGCTACATGATTTATCATCGTAATTTCCAAAATCATTTATAATTTCGTAATTTAACTCAATTGTAGGGTGGTGAGAATCCTCAGGGAGAACCAATGGGTCACACCGATTTATGGATGATTTAGATATATCATCAACATAAACCAGATCTAAGATCGATCCAATGAAGTAGCAAAAGGAATGCGCATATTTAGCGGATATTAAAAGTGATAACAGCTGCAGGGTAGTGTATGTTATGGGAGTAACAAAAGCGAATTAAATATATTTGCAAGCGCAGCGAACCACTTTTATAAACGGAAGTATATATGTACATTCGTATATGTTTATATTTTAAATGCAGTGGTAATGAATGAGAAAATACAATCGATGAATTAAAGAAAATAAAAATATGTAATCTATAATCGAGGGTGCGATAATGTCGGCAACATGCAGCGGGTAAGCATACATGTACATATGTATATTTGCATAGAAGCAACAGCAAATTAAATTTCCCTATAACAAAGAACAAACTTTTACGCGCACCTACTCTATTTGAGTAAATGCATGCAAATAAAGGCTCACGTGCTTTGATAAGGACATACACATTTTTATATAAGAATTTACGTTAGCATTAAGGAATTTGACATTAAGGTGACCGTTATTTATAAAATAGCATTAATTTTGGCGCTGTGGTATAATATTTTTAAATATTATTATCATAAGACAAAAGTTATGCGATTTTTGTTTTTATTTAAGAATTGTCTAGATGAAAGAATATGCATTTTTTATCTAGCATTTATGTAAAAAAAAAATAACATGCAAATTAATTGAAGGACATACGATGTAACGCCGACCACTAAGGTATTTTGTGTGCTCTAAGACTCCATAAATAATAAAATAAAATGTTTCAAAAAGAATAAAATCTACATCGCTATTTTTTTCAAAGTCTTTTAAATATCAGCTAATTTTTTTGATACGCCATATTTCTTTTTCTTCAAGCTACGGCGTATCAAACAGCTAGTATCATTATAACAAAAGTAACATTTGTGTGCATTTTGTTATTGTGCATGGGTACGATATCGCCAAACGCATCTTATGGTCTACTATGAAAAGTTGGCATTAATGTGAAATGAAGATTAGCATGTTCATCGCTTAAATATATTCATGAATACAAAAAATAATTTTTTTATGTTGTTAATAGCATTAGAGAAAATAACGTTCAACGTTCTTCTAAAGAAGTCGCTGATTTATCGCTTTCTGGCTTTAAATTCACCACTCACCGAAACAAAGGAATGGCTTGATAAATACAATGGGTACACTGCACCAGTACATCAGTTTCAATGGTAAAAAGTGAGTTCCGTTGTGACAAGTGACGCCAAACGTTCAGATCGCCCAAAACAAATCGTTACATCAGAAATCGTCGATAAAATTCATGGAATGATATTGGACGACCGGAGAATGAAAGTGCGTAAGATGACTAAAAACGTAGGCATCTCATCTGAGTGGGTTGATCGCAATTTTGAGAGTCTTGAGAAAGGCTATTATTTGGAAGGCCTAAGGGTATAGAGTTGTGTAGCCGCTGTAGTCGAGTGGGTAGCGGTGCGTTCTATTACTCGATATGCCGCTGGGTTCGAGAATCGAGAATCGAATCTCAGCCAGGGCAAATAAAATCTAAATCATAGAAAAGTTTTTTTCCAATAGCAGTCACCCCTCAGCGGGCAATGGCAAACCACCGACGGAATTTCTACCATGAAAAAGCTTCTCATAGAATACATCTTCCGTTCGGAGTCGGCACAAAATTGTAGGTCCCTCCATTTGTGGTAGAATATAAAGACACACACTACAAATGGTAGGAGAAGCTCGCCCAACCCTGAGCTATATAGCGCCAAATAATTATTATTAATAAGTGTATAGAGTTAAAATGATACTATGTTGAGGAATAAAGCGCTTTTTTACCGGAAAAATATATTTTATTCAAAAAGTCAATGAATTTTCAAACCGCCCTCGTAATTTTTGTCGTTGTTACTTCACACCAAATATTACATATTCAATTTTATTCTGCTATTTTTCATTTTAAATTTTGTTAGTTTTCTATATAAAGTATAAAGTATTTTTTCTATATATTCTTTATATACTTTTAAACATAAAAAAAAATTCTGACGTGTACATGAAAATCTCCGATACACGTGTATTTTTATTTTTTCTCCAATTTTAATCGACAATTTTAATCGAGCTCGAAAATAGTTTGTGAAAGATATTATTTGGACAAAATAACAACAAGCTACACTTGACGAGTGGACTGTTGTGTTTTTTCCATTTTCCTTTAACAAACCAAATTCAAATAAGAGCAGCTAATCTGCCGCAATTTAAACTTGCTTATGTGGTTGTTGTTTGCGTTTTTTGCAATTATATTTATTATATTTATTTCACTAGATTAAGAATGCCTTTAGGAGTGCTCATCCTAACATATTAATTTTGTTTAATTTCCTATTGGCCTTAAAATGTTTAATACTTGACAATTTTATTGAGCTCGATGCCCGTTTGTGAAAGATTTTATTGGGAAAAACACGTAAACGGTTTGGGTGACAAAAGATTTTTGGAGTGCTTTTTTCAATTAGCTGTAACCTTGTATTGGAAAATATATCCGGAATCTGAAGGTAATTCGCAGAAAACATTAATTATGTTATTGTTCAACCAAAGCAAGGATTCGTGGATTCAAATGATGACACACTGCTCGACGATTTTTTTTTTGTATTGAAAACATGCTTAATAAGAAAAATGTATTGGTGTAGGTCAGATAAACAGAATGCAAATTTTTTAAAGCAATATGAAAAATGTCATGGTGTAACAAAATTTTAAATTATTAAAATGTCCTTTTTCTGAGGAATCTCTCAAAGCTGGCAAAAAAAAGTTTAAAAAACTTACAGAAAGTGCATTTTTAGAAAAATTATTCAAGAAAAAAGCCGAAAGACATTTGAAATCAGTTTTTTATTAATTCAGATCCTGTTATAAATTGTTTCGAGCTGATGGAACAGCGTTGAAGATACAAAAGGGAGCGGTCAAGACAACACTCTGGAGAATGGAGACAGTGATGACGGCGATTTCTTTTGTATCATTTCGATTAATCTCAACATGTAGTTTCGATTACAAACTAATATTTATACTATTAAAATAAATCGCCTTTAAAGATTCGGTTTTTTGTTTGTGCTAAAAATCCTCAAAGGACCTATTTAAACTAAAAACAAGAAAAACTTTATTCGCCTCTTCTTGCCTCTTCTTTTTTTGTGGGTACAATATCTCGCTGTGTGCCGAACTATATTTTCTAAAAAATATCCTTAACAAATCAAATTATTAAATAACACGCGCCTTAATGTACACATATACATTTGTATATGTATTTTGTGCAATATTTTGCAAAGAAACGTCTTGCACATAAAAGGGAATATCCGGATTTTATGATGCGCTAATGTTACGTATACGCCGTGTATGTATGTATGTACATATGTTTACGCAAATTGTGCCATACGGGAAATAAAATGACGCAAATTTTGCAAATTACTTCAACGAGCGTATTTTATAAATTTGTGTGCGCTGTGCAGTTTAGACCGAAAGCCGTTAAAATAATGTGCGCCGAACTGTATGCTACAAAAACAATTGCTGAAGAATGTGTATTACAGTGTGTATTTTTTTGTTTTTTTTTGTTTTTGATATGGCGATTTTCGCACGACTTTTATTACGGCGGATATTTCCATTTCTTATGTAAAGTTATTTTCAGTATATTGTCATTATCGCATTGGTTTGGCATAGTTCAACTATATTTTGAATTGTACTTAAATAAAAATCGTTTCATATTCTTGCGATTGTAATCAATAATTACACTCTGCCCCAAAATGGTGCAAACAAAACAGACAATATTGAGGTATGGCAATGTTGTAAGTGAAAATGTTCTTGAACATTAGACCATCCGCTGTATTGTCTCTAAACGTCACTTGGTAAGTTATTTGAAAAATTTAGTGACGCATATGTTTGAAGAACATTTAAGACAATATTTCCCAAAATGATATTTTCTAACGTTGCTTCGAAACACGAAAATATTTTTAGTATGCAGTTTTATAGCCCATTCTGGTTTATTACAAAATTGTACTACTTTCAAGTGACCAGAAAACACCATTGATCTTAGAATTTTTTAGTCAATAATATTGCGGTTTGCATCAATATAAAAATAAATTTTGTTTGCGCGTTATACGAAGGTTCAATAAAATTTGTCGATATAAAAAGGTTTAATACCAATAATATTAATTTGCAAGGATGAGATTGCCTAAAAACATTTTCCGAAGAATAAATAATAAATTGCACCTACTAAACACAAAATCAATTAATTGTAGAAAGATGAAAAATGCAACAGATTACTCGACAAGCCTAGCAAAGCAAGGAAGCTTTTGACACTGAACTATTGTTTTTATTTCCAAATAAACTTTCCGCCGCTCGATCTAAATCACAGTCGTGGATAAAGGGTTATTAAGGTCGATAAATAACTAAAATCCAAATTTTAATCGAAAATTTTTCAAAATAAAAAAATAAACATTGTCACATAAAAACATTTTGAATTAGGTTCCAAGCCTTGTGGTCACCACTGTAAGTGCACATTTTCAAAATTTGTGTATGAGATCTACTTTTTCAAAATTTTCTGCCAAGGAGAGAGAGTTTAATGCAAGTACTGTAATTTGCACAACCCTTCGCAATTTTTTTAAAATAGTTTTACTAAAATTATGAAAAAATGGGCGGTGATAATGAAAGCAAAATATTTATGGAGAAATTCGAAAATATTAATAAGTTCAAAAGTCACCATAGTTTTAACTACTCCTATGACAATTAAGTCGACATCGTAAGCCAAATTAATAAAAATAAATATTAAAACAGAAAATTTCTACTGTATGTTCAACTTATAAAAACTAATGTATGTATAATTAATATGAGCGAGTTATTTTTATGTGTCACCAACACCAATATTTCATTAATACCTCTGATCTCGGACCACTGTGCGGCGCGATGGCATGTTTCAAAGCAGTGCTGTAAGTTTTCAGATTGTAGCATAAAAGCGACACCGAAACATCACTTATTTGTTCAGGAACACTTATTTGCATGCAAAAATTTTATACACATGGTAGTTGTATCCACATATGTACGTACATGTATACTCGTATTATTTGTTAAAAACAATTTCGTGCAAATGCAAACGTTTGCGCTTTAATAAGTTTGACTGTATGTGAGTGAGTGTGTGTGTAATAGTGCACAAAGGGCAATATTAAGATTAAACTTGTACCTGCACTTGGTGCTCTTGAACGACGACGACGACAACCACTTACACTGGCCATCGCACTTATAGTCGCACTTGCACTTGCACTTGCACTTTTATGTGCCAATCTTACAGACTGCCACCGCTCCGTACCAACATTTTCCAGCCTTGGTTTGCTTGTCGTCTGCTCATATGTTTTAGTATTGTGTTTCACACATTTTTTTATAGCAAAGTGGTGTCAGGTGTCAGTTTGGTGGTCGCAACGGCCAAACGAAATCGTCCCACTCGTAGCATCAACTATTCCGTATGGAATTCTCGCGTCTGAATAAGTTTATGCGTTAGTGTGTGTGCTATGGCCATGCGGCAAAAAGTCAACTCAAGAGACAACAAAGGTTAAAACAAATTACAAAAGGAAAAAAGGAAGAAACAGAAGTCAAAAGTAGAATGTGCACTGGCAGAATTCATAGTCCACGAACCGCCTAGCTACATACAATTATACGAGCATAAGTACATACATACTCGTATCTTTGGATGTTTATTTGTAGACAAGCTTTGGTGTGAAAATGGGAAAGGACACTAGAGGCGAAGCAAGTGCATGCGAGCGGATAAGGATGATATACTTACATAAATTCAAATGAAAATTTGAGATCAAAAGATGCATTTAACCTCTCAGCTTTCACTTTGCTTTTATGCTTTTTCTGTTGTTTTTGCTTCTTTGTTTTTTCCCCACTAGCTGTTTTTTTTTTTAGTTTGTGTGGCGCACTTATTGTAATTTCTATGCTTTATTGATTCTCCATCTGTCTGTAAATGACACGCCTTGGGTGAAAGCAAATAAACAGATAATTCCACAAACAAGAAAACAAAGACACAAGTTGAAAAGTTCATTAAAGAGTAGAAGTGTAAATTGCTTTGGAAAGCCACAAAGCCCAGTAAATCAACTCAAAGGTTAAACAAGATTAGAAGTGAGTAAGGACAACTAATGACAGGGATTTAGTAATTGCATACATTGCATGGAATTTTTTTTTTGCAGTGACATATATTTTTTTGTGTGTTTGTGTGACATTTGAAGTGCATGGAATATTTTATCATAAAACAACTGCATGTCAGTTCTCTTTTATATGCCAGCGATGTCACTGCTTAAAAAATGTTTATATTTTCTATATTATTATTTAATTTATATTACATGCTGAGCCGTAAGCCCTAGCAGCTAGTGCTCCTTTTATTGTAAAATAATAATTTATTGGTATTTTCCATTTATTAAATAAAAATAAAAAGTTATTACATAAATGCTTATAAAAATTTAAGACAACAATATATTAAAAACTTTTGATTTATTATGTTACTTTCATTTAATTTTATATAATTCTAAATTAAAATATAGTTCATTTTTAAGCTAAACCTTTGAAATGGATACAAAATGTTATGAAATTTTATTATACATCAGTAGCGGGTCCACGGGGGGGTCCACGGGGGTGATCACGAAATTTCGAAATTCGGGAGATTGGAATCATGGATTCCGAGTAACACGCAATTTTGATAGTTATTCGTGAAAATATTTACGAACGCTTTATTTTATCGGGAGAAGTGAAAGTAATAATTAAAACGAACCAAAACATACAAGTGAATTAGAATCTAAGTGGATATTTTAAACTTAAATTATTAAAAATGTAAAAAGTGTTTTTTAATGGCTTTAGTGCATGAATTTAAATCTATTTTTCAACGATAAAAACCATCCACAAACCGGAGTTAGTATGAGAATGTGGTGAATATGATGGCGGCAGGCAGACATTACCCAAAATTTTCCAAAAACCCCTAAAGAATAAATATATACACAAGGAAGTGCTTTTCATTTCAATTGAATGTTTCGTATTCAACACAAGTATAAAGTACCAAAGTACATTCAACAATAATATAACATAAAACTTCAACAGCGACCAGCGAAAGAGTAAATAGGCAAAAAGGTTTGCTAAATTGTTGAATTATTGTAAAAAGTAAAACGATATTTAGTTTATGTTATTCTCTTCATTTTACAGGTTTGGTTGGACTATAAAAGCTATGTGCAACGTTAGCTATCTCTGAGCCCAGAGCAACGAGAAGGGAAAGCAACCACATACGCACATTATTTGATTTAAAGGAAACGGTGATAGGGATTTGCGGGCTTGAAACGTCTATTTCTGGCTTCGCGCCAGCTCTTTTAATAAAACAGCTACCGCATTGGAACCCATTTCATTTTTTTTGTATTTAAATAATTATTGTAAACTTTGCAAGTGAAAATATATGAATTTTCTTTCTACTGTTGTTAAAAAAGTAAACAAAAACCAGCGAAATTTCGCGTAAAGATTTAGTAGAACTCATTCGAACTTAGCGTAACAGCTCGTTCGGAATCAGTGATTGGGCTGTCAAAATACCTTTCTAAAGAGCATAAAGTACCAAGAGTATTCCAAGTTGGGGAATTGGCTGGCACTCAGACATAAATGCAGACTAGCTATAAGCAACAATATAATGCACTTTTAAGTGAGAGTATTTTGTTGTTCCTTTGATTCCAGAGCACAGCAACCTGATAGTCAGAGTACTACGGAGGTAATCAATGCTTGGAAAATAATATTGGGGATTTTTTGTCATCGTGCAGGCAGCAGACAATTGGATGTGCAAAGTTACAAACTCTCTTTGGCTGGTAGTTTACAGCGGCCGCTCTGGGGAGCTTCTTAGTGATACCAAGCTGCAACTATCAGCCTTGATTGGGGTCCGACTGAGTATTGCTTCGAGTCCGCTGTGTCGGAGGTGTGGATGATAATGAGGTGTAATCATCTCATTATTCTCGCACTTCTTAGACAGTTGAAGTTCGGAGAAGCTCTCTAGAGTGGGCATCGGTTAATTGCGGAACTTTATAATATCGCTTCTCTTAACATATATGAATTAACGGTTGTTATCGTTTAAGGGAAGAAATATATTGGCATTACAATGAACAGTCATCTAACCCAACCTAACAGTTTTTCCTTTGAGCAAGTTTGATTGTGAACTCTCATCTACAATACTTACGTAAGTTATATATTTGTTATTTCCAGCTCTGCTCTCTAGAATAAGTCTAACTGTATTTACTTTAAATATGCATATATGTATATTTAAATATGATATTTTCTTTCTGTAAGTTAGTATTTGAATGATCAGTGTATAATAAATATCCTAATTTAAAGTGTTAAAACTTAATTTTATTTTCCTACAAAATTAACTCGTATATATACGTACATATGTTTGTACATTCGTAAATTCCGAAATATTTCATTTGTCTTTCTAAGAAGTACGGAAGTTATGATAAGTCGAAAGTGCGGTCCAAAGATATAAGCAAACAAATACTGCTACGCTTCTTGGCTAAAAAAATTTAAAGAGTTTTCAGGGGCATTTATTTATAAAATTAACAAAATCTACAATTAATTTCGTCATAGTCGAATAACGGTACATCGATTCCGTCAATCAGCAGGTAGCCGTTGTAGTTCATACAGGAATTTACCCCGGTCTTGAAACCTTCTTCAAGCCGTCGCAACGTCTAAGATAATTTTCGGGCACCTTTCCTGTCGGCCAGCATCTTCATCTCTTCGCTTAACCTCCCGATAAATGCGCCTTGGATCCTTCTTCAACTCGCAATATCGCTCCTGCAAAGCTATCGTTGCGACGGATCGCATTTATGTTCCTAAGCGCCACGGCTTTTCTCGTCATATCGGTTATTTTTTCGGGCTAGCTGAAATATGGTTCCAATGATCGGAAATATCTTTTTGCTGATTATTGCTATTTGAGAGCAGGTAGGCACAAAACCTGTAGGTCCCTCCATTTGTGGTGCAACATAAAGACGCACACCACAAATGTTTTTGTTATTTTGTAGTACATTTGCGTGTTCTCATTTTCTGCATTTTTGGTTCCTGCTTTAAAGCATATTCTAATTTAAGGTTGTTTTTTAATGTTAACAATTACTTGTTTTGGATCAAACTGTTAGCATATCTGTGCATTTAAAGAAATTTATAAAGTATGATCCAATGAAAATTTAAGTTTCTTATTTGGGGTTTTGATTTTTATTATATAAATTATAAGATTTGTGCAAAAGCTTTACTGGCAATTTTTTCTTCGCATTTTTTTCTGTAATTGGAAGTACCTTCAAAAAAAAACTTTCTTTTCTTTTATTCGAGCCTTGTAAGTAGCTGGAATCTATGTAAGTTTTGGTTATGATGAAAACTGTATTAAATTAATATATGATGAAAATTTATCAAATTAAAACTAGACTCTGCGGTGAATAACTTATCAGTAGCGGAGGTGATCCAGACGGTTAATCCTCCAGTCGTAGCAGCTGACTAGTACACACCCCCCACATAGAGCGTTGGTGAGGTTCACCAATCACTACTTCCTTGCTGTATGTCCTTGGTAAATTTCTCTTTTACCTGTCAGAAAATCTTCAAGCTCATACATGCAATTACCCTTCTGCGAAGCCACTTTAGCTTTGACGAATTTCGGTGCCAGTTTAGCGCAGTACTTCTTAGATGCATCACTCAATATAAAATTCCTCCTAAATACAATGTCACCTATTTAAAATCGCTTATTGGTGCTGCGCAAATTATATCGCTTTGAGGAAGTTTGGAAAGCTTTACTAATATTTTCTTTAATGGATTTTCGAATTAGCTTTAAACGGTCAGATCTTTCCAAGATGTTGTCATCTAGAGTTTCAAGCTTTCTTAGAACTGCATACTCATCAGCATGCGAGAGCATCTGCTGTCCAAACGCAGCAAAATACGGCGAGTAACCAATTGTCTGATGGTAAGCGCTTCTAAGAGCCTCAGCAATATTTGGTAAATATTTGTCCCATTCAGTTTGGTCATTTTTGAGATATGACCTAATTCCAGTTATTATGGACCTATTCTCCCTTTCGCTGGCGTACGCCTGTGAGCTATATAAAGCAGTTCGTATATGTCGTATGCAACGTGTCGACAAAAGGGCCTTAAACAGCGAAGATCTAAACTGCTTACCGTTATCGCTCATTAATATTTCTGGAGTACCAAAAACGCTAAAAATATGCTCGTTTAGAAAGTCACATATAAGGGCAGTGTAAAACTTTTTGACGGCTTTCAAAACCGGAAACTTTGTCAATTGATCCAGGACTATAAATATCCCTACATTTCCTCGCTTGGACCTTGGGTATGGTCCTATAAAGTCGACGTACAATTTCTGGAATGATCTTTGTACCTCATATTGGACAGACATTGGTAGATTGAGCGTGATAGTCGGTGCTTTGCCCGCAGGTGTCGCACTGACTGACAAAATTCTTAAAATCAACTGTAATGTTAGGCCAGTATAAATTCTTCCATATTCGCTCGAGAGTCTTTGCAATGCCACCGTGGCGTTTATTTGGTGGACTATGTGCGCTTTCAATAACCTGCGGTACTAGGGATTTGGGTATCCAAAGCTTCCAATTAAAAGTTTCTCGCTCAGGGTTACCATCTGCAGATCAGGTAAACGACTTTTATTTTCTCGGATATGTTTTATCAACGTCTGGTAATCATCAGATGAGAATTCCAGTTATTAAACCTGCTTTTCTCAACTGATGAGCAACCTCAGATAAAACAGACATATGGGTGTCAAAATTTTCGGAAACGATTAATAAGTCATCTAAATAGACAAACACTTGGGTTTTTATTGTTGGTGGTGTTACATGGTCCATCAAGCGACAAAGTGCTTGAGGTGCATTACACAGTCACCGGTTGGGACATACTAGGGACAACAAAAAATTTGATAAACGCAGTTTTGGATTTATACGTCACACTCAAATCAATACCATGAACTATTTGTTTTCTACCATCGGCTGTACAAATGGAAGTCACATGCTTTCGAAGCGTTTTGTTTTTGCAAACATTTTCAGATAGTGAACCACCCAAACAAGAAACTTGGGCACCACTATCAAGGAAGCCTAAATGTTTTGTTCCAAGAAGTTCAATCTGAGCGTAGGGATGTAAATCACCTTCGCTAGTTTACAATGAACAAACAACTCTTTCTAGAAAGTTACTCATACGCTTAGCCGAACGCTTCGGTTTTAATGCCTCAACGTTTTCTGAATTAAATATTCGTTATCTAACTTCGTTATATCTTTTTAAACGGATTTCGTAAGGAATAATATTTTTAAAATTATACGTTTTTACGATAACATCATCATGAAGCAAATTGCTTTCGTTTAATTTTGGCTGTCCTTGCGAGAAATCTGTCTGGACTCCTCGCTCGCACGGGAGTTTCCTGGGTTGCAATTTGTGTACTTGGGATGATATATATTCGGTGCACCGCAACCGTAGCAGAACACTGTTCACTCCTCAAGGTAATCGAAATACCTCTGTCCGTCTTTCTTGCAGTTTCAACAGCTGTGTTTCTGCTTAGCTGTGCGCAAAGAAATCTCATATATGTATTTCGAATTTTGCTATTTCGTTTGTGAGACTTTCACCCCGCAAGCATAATCGTCACAATTCTGCAAGAGAATTTATAAGTTGTTGTCGGATACGAGGCCACAGATTGCGCTGCATAATCTCAACCAATTCCATCTCAGTTAATGGTGTTTGCAAAGATTCGGAAATGCGTAAAATAGAGTTATAGAAGTCATCGAAGCACTCAGCTGACCCTTGTTTCCTAGCTCGTATAGCTTCCTTAATTTCAAAATCGATTTTGTGTTGTTGGAAATTAGTCCGCAATGCATTTCAAAGAGATGGCCAGGTAAGAACGGATCGCCGATAACGCCAATACCATTATTTGGCCTCATGACTAAACAAACTGTGCGCATGCTCACATAGATAATTGTATTTTCCACCCAATGAAACTTGCAGTTCGATTCGCGATAAAAAACTGTCTACGGACAACCGGGATGTTCCGTCAAATTTCACATCCCAATTACTCGAAATAGGTACGTTTGAAATGTCGCTAAGACTACAGAAAATTGATATGACTTTGATTCGGTAGGGGAGGAATATTTTGCGGCCATCTAGTTGCATTTATAAGAGGGTTTGAAGTTTGTGCGTTTCCCACAGGACCACCATTATTCACTGGACGTTACTCATCTCTAACATAAAAAGCTTCTGCGCCATTTGGATTATCACTGCACATAGCGTTTGTACCAGTATCATTATCTAATTGCTGTAGCTGTTGGGGCTGCTGAAGTGTGTTCGCACTTACTTTAGGACGTGTCTGACCTTCGGGAACGACTGTACGTGATTTAAGTCGAGCACCGGTATTCTGACCGAAGTCTCTACTACTACAAGAAGCTCTACATTTTTTTTCAACCACGACAATAGACAATTTGTATGAAAGGGGTGTCCACACGCGGTAACTAATATACTGTCACAATCAGTAAATGCTTCTTGGCAAAAAGTGCAACGAGCCGGCATCGATATCGGCTTATTACTGTGGCATAATGGCATATTGCTTGTA
Organism: Philophylla caesio; assembly: GCA_963971545.1. Lineage (NCBI taxonomy): Eukaryota > Metazoa > Arthropoda > Insecta > Diptera > Tephritidae > Philophylla > Philophylla caesio. The sequence goes on from OZ020607.1 coordinate 66,031,885, forward strand.
GTTTATATCTCGAAGCAGAAATTGAGATAAAAACTATTTATTGGTTGGCTTACCAAAAGCTTATGGTCAGTAAAATCATTTAACTTGAATGCTACTAAATTCCACTAGGTATAAAACACCAAAAATTGAACTTTAAAATCTTATTTTGAGGCATATAGCCTGTACAATTAAAAATTTCGGCAGGAAGTCTTATATATCAATTACCTAAACAGCGATATTACTTTTAGAAACATCAATATTAAAAAAAAAAGTGGTCAGAAGCCGAGGCGATTCTCACTAGTTAACTGCTATTCCAATTAAATTCTATTCACGTATCGAGTGTAATAAAAAACAACAAATCCCGACTGACATGCGAATTCCAAGAGGGAATCTTATCATTAGAGCCACGATCTCACGAAAGCACGTTTGCTCTCCATCGTGTCGGGCCCATTTGGGCGCCATTTTCTGTTATAAGTTCGCCTGCTTAGCAGCATACGCCATAAATAAAGCTGCTTAGAAAACTGCTTGTGTCTGAGTCTAGTAATCACGGCATGTGCACTTGCGTTGACCCGGATCTTCAGTTTCGTGGGATTCCAATAAATGGACACCAAACTAGCAATTTCCTAAGCTAAACAACAGCTCGAACAAGAAACATTATTTGCACTATGTATAACATAAAACCTTAGCCATAATGCTTCTGTACCCTCCCTACCGTTGGCTTTGTAGTTGTCGCGAAAGCCCCTTTTTTAACTTACCGCTAACCCAGAATCAGACCAAATATAAATCGATCAGTGCTCCATTTCAATCTTTACAATTTTTGTTCACAATTCTATTCATGTGCATGAAACACTTAAGACTACTCGTATACTTATAATTAAGATATCCTTTTAAATTCAATTCTTTAAATTAATTATTATATAGTGCCAGACTCTTCTCAACAAAAATCAAATTCTTAAATAATTACCTATCCCGGCTTTTTACCAACCATTTTTTTGGGTGTACAGAAAATATAAATCCCGACCTACCTCAACAAAAAAAAATGTACATACATATCCAGGGTTCAATAACCTGGTTCCGCCTTCGATTTATATATATACATTGTGAGGACTAAATATCCGCCCTCCTGAATTTAGCCCACACGATCAACACAGCCACGTCATCAACACAGCCGCGCCTTTAACACAGCAACGCGTCAACATGCCCACACGGTAAACAAAGCCACGTCATCAACATAGTAACGCGTCAACATAGTAACACAACATGTAGCTTGGCCTAAATTCGTATTTTTCATGTCTTCCAATTTGGATGAATTTTTCGCGCCGTCACCATAGCAACGCAACCGTAATGACATACGATCGACCACCACAGAAGACGCTGCTTATAAAAGGAGCGACGTGGCACGAGCGAGGAGAGTCAGGACGGAACTGTGGTCGTGGCAAGACTGCTACCAAAGAGACAGCCAAAGCTTTGGAAACGGGAAACTAGCCAAATCTTGGAAGCCCCTTGGTAAAGGCGCTCGAGCGAAAGCATAATGTGGAGCGAAAGCAGGGTGTGGATGAAGCGCAATATAGTGCCCAGGTTACCCTAGACACCTAGCCAATCCCACATCGAGACCGTAGTGCACGATGAGGAATCGTACCCTTCCAGAGGTGGCCCTGTTTCCACCGAACACTACGGATCTAGACCCGGAGGGTGTCGAAACTACCCTTTCCCCCTAATCCAGGGTGTCATGTGTCACCGTGCCCATGAATGTTTTGCAGTCAGGGGGTTTTTCCGACTGTATTCTAACGGCGCCTCCCGGACACCAGAACGCCTCCGGGAGTAACGGTGGACTTGCTGCGGCTTGGTGCTCTGCCATATTCGACAGTTTCTTTCCCTTGCCTTAACTTCCGGCCACCGAACGGTCTCGACTCAACTGGTGGCCAACCAACCAAAACCACGAACAAAAATAAACAAATAGCATCCGAACCCTGCACGGGTAGTGCCGGCGACGTAAACGGCGAAGCAACGTCCAACCATATCTCGGCAACCGCAACGACGGTGCCGAAAAGGCCTGCACGGCCCAAAACCCAACTTCGATCCTCCGCAGCGACTGGAGATATGGCTCCACCTCTTAAGGGAACGCCATCCTCCGGAGAAGCCGGAAGTACTAAGCCCCTCGAGGGAAAGTCGCTTCCGGTGGAAAAGCTGAGAACGATCAATCCCCCCAGGCCCACCAAGGCCTCTCCCACTCTGCACAGTTTGGTGGTCAAACAGGGGTCCTCTACGGACAAAAAACCAAACCACCGTTGCGCAAAACACTGGCAAAGCCCAGCGCGACCGAAGGGCAGCCCCGAAGGTCATCAAACGGCTGGAGGCTATACCGTACGCCCAACTGACGGAAGCACAGAAAGCCTCTCTCGACTGAACCAAGGGAGTCCTGAATGCCCCTTAGGGAACGGCGGGAAGGACAAATCTCCTACGCGCACGGACCAGCTAAGCCATTTAGCGAGGCTGCAAAAGAGCACCTGACGCTGGCTGTGCTCGACAAGAGCCATCCCGACGGGTATATAAGCACGGACAACTGGAAGTTTGTCGTGATGGGTCTCTGCACGGTCTGCACCAGTCGTCCGCGACGCCGGCTGGTATCAAGGGCGAATTAAGCTGGTCGCGTGCGCGGACGAGCGCGCAGTCCGGTTGTACAAGCAGGCAATATCCACGGTGAAACAGCTGGGGCTCGGGGCAGACTTGAAGGCTGTCCACAGGGACAAGATCCCTAAACGGCCTCGAGCCTGGGCCTGGGTCCCAGCGGAAGCATCTAAACCGCAGGAGATCCACGAGCTCATCCGCCTTGGCAACGGAGATCTACCGCTAATGATTGGAGTCAACCGCAGCACACAGTACAATGCCACCAGAATACCGCCTGCTGCGACGCCAGCAGCCAGCCGCAACACATAGCAGAGAAGTACCGGCAACGCAGTCCGGCAGCATAGCGCCGCCAGAATAGCGCCTGCCCAGCCGTCACCAACAACAGAGAAATATCAGCGCTATCAGCGACTGAAGTACCAGCAACGCAGTCCAGCAGCAGTACGCCGCCAGAATAGCGCCATCCCAGCCGTCACCCCGCAACAGAGAACTATCAGCGCCATCAGCGACTGAATTACCGGCAGCAGAGAGATGCCAGAATAGCGCCTGCCCAGTCGTCGCCCAGCAACAGAGAGTTATCAGACGTAGTCAGACAGCACAGCGTCGACCGAGTCGCGCTGCTGCTCCGACGTCCGAAGCAACAGAGTTGTCCACAGAGACACAACGGTTCATTATACCGTTAGTAATTTGAAGTCATAGTTAATATTAAGAAGGAATTATTGAATTGCGAATTAAATAAATAGATGAAAGCTAAAAGAAAAGTACTATTTACAGAGACCCATACAGATATAAATTTATGGTTACGAACCCTTTGCACGGCGAGTATACCCCAGCAATAGAAAATAGCGCCAGGCCCGCCATAGCGCGAAAAGCTTCGTTAGAATTGCCGCCCGAGCAGGGACCCGCAAATAGTACAGTACTAAGAGCAAGTGAATAACACGTAGCCATGACGGAATCAATGAACATAGGCTGGCTTGACCACGCGTCCATCGCGCAGGAAACAGGCACCACACGAGAGATACGAAGACGCACAGCACCACTATCTTCTAAAGCACTCGCGGATCCAGAACTTCACGCTAAATTTCTGGCGCTGAAAGTTATCTTCAAGAAACAGGAGTCGTTTTGGAAAGACGAAGAAGAACCAAGGACGCCGGTAGCCGCTAGCCGCTAGCCTAAGCAGTGGGACGACTATGCTGTCCGTTAAGCCACCAATGCAGAGTCAGGCCACGTGCCCACACCCACAGATCTTCTGCCTAGAACCATGCCGGAGTTACTAAACGGCACCGCTCTACAATGGTACGCAACAACAATGAACACTGGAGCCGGTGGACTTCATTTAAACGCGATGTCTTGCGTTTTTTACTGCCTGCCAGTTATTTCGAACATCAATAGCCATCTCGATTATCTGATGTAAGTACATCAAACGGCGGGATTTCAGTAACCTTGCGGAACTCCTGACGCTCGTTAAATACTACGAAAGTATCCACGAAAGTCGACGACGGGCCCCAGAAGTGCCGAGTCGCGAAGTAGCAAGACACGTTGGCGATGATCACACGATGCCGCCCTCCAAACTAAGCCAGACACATCAGCAGCTGTCACCCCCGCACCTGGATCAACACCATGCAGCAGCGCCGTACAACCCGACGACAGAGACACCACGCCGCCCAACACCTGCAACCCAGCGTTTTGATAGCAACAAAGTATGCAGGAGGTGTGGTCAATCGACACGGTGCCGCAATCCATAGAAGCTGTTCTGTCGGGACTGCGGTCAGGCGAACATACGAACGATAGAGTGCTGTCAACGGCACCAGGGAAACGACACAGGGCTTCTCCAAGGAACAGGCGTGTTGAAGCCCCGGAATACAACGCCGAACAAACACTATCACTTAGACAAGGCGCGGCCGCCTCTTCGCCCTCATCCTACTGGGTGGAGAACCGGCGGAGGCCGTCATCGAGACTGGTGCGTCGCGGAGTTTTGTGTCGGTGAGCCTGGCACAACCCATTATTAGTTCAGGGACCGGGGAGAAAATCAGCATGGTCTTAGGCATTCTAATGGCCGATGGAACCAGTAGCCAAGTATCCGACGCCGTGAGGACCGTAGTCAGCCTTGGGATTTCGTCACGCTGCGCATTATGCCTGGAGCCATTGATGACATCGTTTTAGACCTCAACACATTAGGAGGTACCACCTGCCCAAACCAGATTGACAACATCAACCAACGCACCGCCGACCACAGAGCATGACAGAACACTCGCCATGACGACGTATCACCCATCACAAAGCTCTAAACGAAGGAATCAAGGAGGTAAAATGGTTATGAGTGAGATGGTCACCAGGGTTACTGGTCGGGTCTGGACCAGAGAAGTGTGATTGTTTCAAGAGGGAGCTCCAGTATTTGGGTCACGTTATTAGTGACGGAGGCATACACACCGACCCCGATAAGATTTTCGCCATCCAGGGACTAAAAGCGCCGACCAACGTGAAGAGAGTACGCCAGTACCTCGGCATTGCATCTTGGTATCGCCGATTCGTGCCCGACTTTGCAGCCCTAAGCCAACCAATCACCGTGCTTCTAAAGAAGGGCAAACATTGAAAGTGGGGAGCTGAACAACAGGAGGCTTTTGAGCAGCTAAAGCAAAAGCTCACTGAGGCCCCCATACTCGCATGTCCAGATATCAGCAAGACATTGACGCCGCAGACTGATGCGAACAATTTTGGGCTAGTAGCGGTGCTCACGCAGGTGTTAGATGGCGGAGAACGCGTAATTGCCTTTGCCATCCGGAAGCTCAACAAAGCAGTGATCAACTATTCGCCCACTGAAAAGGAATGCCTGGCCATTGTCTGGGGAATTCCCACGATGAGGCCACACTTGGAAGGCTATCGATTCAACGTCATAACTGACCACATGTCGCTGAAGTGGTTAAACTCGATTGAAAGCCCTTCCGGCCACATAGTGCGATGGCCCCTCGAATTGCAGCAGCACACGTTCAATGTCCAGTATCGCAGAGGAAAGCCACAATGCAAGTGGTGGCACAAACGCGTTGAGGAGATACGCACCCGCCCTGAGAAGTATTCAGACTATATGATGCAGGAGGGGCAACTCTGTCGTCACATTCCATGCCGATCCCAGGACTAAGAAGCAGTTCCCTGGAAGCTTTGCGTACCAAGTCCTCTACGCCAACGAGTACTGCAGGAAAACCACGACGTACCAAGTGCTGGGCACATGGGCATTCGCAGAACGGTAGCCCGAATAGCCAACCGTTACTACTGGCGGGGAATGTTCTGCGACATCAGCCGATACGTACGGTAATGCGAGTCCTGCCAGAATTACAAAGAAGGACAACACCGACCAGCAGGAAAAATGTTATCACAAGGAGCCTTTCGCCATGGTATGCCACGATTCCATTGGTATTTTTCGATCGCTTTAGCAAGTGGGTTGGGTTAGTCCACATGAGGCGGGCTACAGCGGAAAGACTTCGTCGTGCATTTAGAGGGAACATCCTCGCGCGATTTGGCACGCCAAAGGTGCTCATATCGAACAATTCACCAGTAGACTCTGGCAGCGATGTCTCCAGGAGCTTGGAGTCCGGCAACAATTTACGGCACCGTACACTCCATAAGAGAACCCGACAGAGCGTGCCAATCGCACTATAAAAAAGATCGTAGCGCAGCTAACAAGATCACAGCATCAGCATCGGGACGGGTTCGACAACACCGAGAGCGGAGGAAAGGTCTATCAGCAACTAAGAAACCCCGACGATAGGAAGACTAGAACAGCGGACAGCTCAAGGCATACAACACCGCAGTAACCTAAGAGTCCTAAAGAGGACACAAAAAAAAAATAAATAAAAATTTCAATTTAATTTTAGTTACAATTGGCGCTCCCACTTGAGGTTCCGCACAGCGGACTACCGGGTACATATGTACCAGTAGGGCGCGCGAATCCAACAGAGACGCGGAGAGGCTTAAGTCCACCGAAGTGGGGGGAGGTGTAAGGACTAAATATCCGCCCTCCTGATTTTAGCCCAACAACACAGCCACGTCATCAACACAGAAACGCGTCAACATAGTAACACAACATGTAGCTCAGCAACACGCCTTGGCACGCGGTCACCATAGCACCGCAACCGTAATGTCATACGATCGACCACCACAGAAGACGCTGTCTATAAAAGGAGCGACATGGCATTAGCGAGGAGAAACAGGACGGAACTGTGGTCGTGGCAAGACAGATACCAAAGAGACGGCCCAGCTTTGGAAACGAGAAACTAGACGAATCTTGGAAGCCCCTTGGTAGAAGCGCTGTAGACTGAACACAAGTGGGGAAACGGGCCCATCTTGTGCTTAGACCATAGTCGAACCAAAGCTACAACGCCGTGGACTGAGTGCGAGCGGGAAAACGGGAAACTAGCCCCATCTTGCGCTGAATCCTCGGTCGTGGCGAAGGTTGAGAGCCGGGGCTTGCATTAGTGTGGAAACGGGCAACTAGCCCCAACTTATGCTAAAACCACGCTTCCCGGCCAGCGCAAAGCTATACCCGCGACAGTCTACCGTGATACGTGCAACAACGACGTAAACGTCGTCCAGTAGTACAGTGCCACCAGAATACCGCCTGCTACGACGCCAGCATCCTACCGCAGTACAGCGCCAGCGCAGCCAGCCGCGGCACACAGCAGAGAAGTACCGGAAACGCAGTCCGGCAACAGAGCCTGCCAGAATGGCGCCTGCCCAGCCGTCGCCCAGCAACAGAGGACTATCAGCGCCATCAGCGGCTAAAGTACCAGCAACGCATTCCAGCAGCAGAGCGCCGCCAGAATAGCGCCTGCCCAGCCGTCGCCCAGCAACAGAGAGCTATCAGCGCCATCAGCGACTAAAGTACGAGCACCGCATTCCAGCGCCAACAACGACTGAAGTACCAGCAACGCAGTCTGGCAACAGAGCGCCGCCAGAATAGCGCCAGCCCAGCCGTCACCCCGCAACAGAGAACTATCAGCGCCATCAGCGACTGAATTACCGGCAGCAGAGAGACGCCAGAATAGCGCCTGCCCAGTCGTCGCCCAGCAACAGAGAATTATCAGACGTAGTCAGACAGCACAGCGTCGACCGAGTCGCGCTGCTGCTCCGACGTCCGAAGCAACAGAGTTGTCCACAGAGACACAACGGTTCATTATACCGTTAGTAATTTGAAGTCATAGTTAATATTAAGAAGGAATTATTGAATTGCGAATTAAATAAATAGATGAAAGCTAAAAGAAAAGTACTATTTACAGAGACCCATACAATATAAATTTATGGTTACAAACCCTTAGCACGGCGAGTATACCCCAGCAATAGAAAATAGCGCCAGGCCCGCCATAGCGCGAAAAGCTTCGTTACAATATATATATTTATACATACAATCGTGAGAGTTTTGGGTAAGGCGAAATGAAGCCAAGTTTACAACAAATATTAACTCTTGTTTATGGAGAATGATAGCAAATACAAATATGTATGTTTAAAGAAATTTAAAAAGTATGATTCAATCAAAATTTAAGTTTCTTATTTGGGGTTTTGATTTTTATTATATAAATTATTAGATTTGTGCAAAAACTTTACTGGCAATTTTTTTTCTGTAATTGGAAGTACTTGCAAAAAAAAACTTAATGAAAATTTAAGTTTCTTATTTGGGGTTTTGATTTTCTGCATTTTTGGTACCTGCTTTAAAGCATATTCTAATTTAAGGTTGTTTTTTAATGTTAACAATTACTTGTTTTGGATCAAACTGTTAGCATATCTGTGCATTTAAAGAAATTTATAAAGTATGATCCAATGAAAATTTAAGTTTCTTATTTGGGGTTTTGATTTTTATTATATAAATTATAAGATTTGTGCAAAAGCTTTACTGGCAATTTTTTCTTCGCATTTTTTTTCTGTAATTGGAAGTACCTTCAAAAAAAAACTTTCTTTTCTTTTATTCGAGCCTTGTAAGTAGCTGGAATCTATGTAAGTTTTGGTTATGATGAAAACTGCATTAAATTAATATATGATGAAAATTTATCAAATTAAAACTAGACTCTGCGGTGAATAACTTATCAGTAGCGGAGGTGATCCAGACGGTTAAACCTCCGGTCGTAGCAGCTGACTTCGATTATCCGCTGGAAAGCTCAGATGTTAACGCACGTTTTGTCCACGAGGTATTTTTTTTTATGCTCTTTGGTGTTTATCCGTAATAAGAGTCGAACACTTACTAAACGCGTGTTATTGTATTTTTTATTATCGGATTAAAAAATGCAAAATGTAGTTTTAAGTATAAAATATAAATGATCAAATTAAATTTAATTTTCTAATTGATATATGAGCATATATTTCTGTTTAATAAATTATAAATTATTGCCAAGTTTCATTCAAATATGACTAAAAAAACTGCAAAATGAGATATTTATATCTTTCATGGAAATTGTATATTAACGTTGGTCGAATGTTTGTAAGTACCAAATGGATAAGAGTTAGATCCATAGAAAAGTATACCGAAATGATCAGGATGATGAGCTGAGTCGATTTAGCCATGTCCGGCTGTATGTCCGTCTGTTTGAATGCAAACTAGTCCCTCAATGTTTAAGCTATTTGAATGAAACTTGGCAATAATTTATAATTTATTAAACATTTGTCGGAACCGGCTAGATCGGACGACTGTAACGTATATATGTAGTAGCCGATTGTTCAAATATCATATTTAGCTTTATAACTCCTTTATTTAAGCAGCTAGAGGTTATTCTAGGCTCTATGGAGCAATGAAAATCATCTAGATGAAAGATATATAACATATAGCTTTCATACAACCGATTGTTCATATAGTTGCCATACAACCAATAGTTCATATATTGCGTTTTGGGCCTAAACTCCTTCATGTAATCAGCTAAAGACTTGAAATTATGAAAAAATGTCAGTCATTAATAGACATATGTGTAAAGTGAAAATCATAAATCCCAAACAGATATAACATACAGCTTCCATACAACCGATTGTTCAGATATTTCACTTAGCATCATAACCCCTCCATTTAAGCAGCTAAAGTCTTGAAATATTTCATAAATAATAGCTATTATGAGAACTATTTTAGCAGTGAAAATCATTAAGAACGGATAAATATAACGTATAACTGTCAAACAACAGATAGTTCTGATATTGCATTTTTGTTCATAAATCATTAATATCGGTTAAATATATCATATGGATCTCATACAATTCTTCCATTCATGAAAGGTATGAAGCCTTCGGCATAGCCTTTTTTTACTTGTTTTATATTCCATTTGTAACTGAATTTAAACAATTTTGTTTTAATTTTCTTTGTAGCAGTCCACTTAAAGAATGCGTAATATTTGGAAAGTTATTTTTAAATAAACATTATTTTTTTAAACTTCTAGTCACAAAAATAAAATGTTTGAATGTGAACTTTACAGTGTGAAATATAAAAATAAATGGGGCTAACCGAATTTGTTGTGTTTCATTTTAAGTTGTTGGATATAGGATTATCTGTGTTCGTCTAAGCGTGAATGAATTTTCTTGCTTGCCGCGCAAATTTGAACGTACCGCCCACATATCAACTCTAAATGTCTGCAACCCTGGTGAGCTGTCAAAGCATATTCAACTTTGAAACTTGAATGGACTGAATTTTTTAAATATTTTTTTTATTCGATATTTCTTTTAAACCAAGCATTTGTGAAGATTTGTTGGTAATGTGTGTGTTTGGGAGTTCGTCCACAGAAGTTCTATGAGATTATTTATGTACATATCTTAAATAAACGAAAATATCTGATTACCAACCAACATCAATTAATCATTGCCATAGAAGATTGTTAAAGGAGATTATTTGCTAATGATTTGCTTAATTCACACATTGACCTACTTCTATGAGTCTGTTTTCGCCACTTTTCTTAACACCAATTGTCAGAACAGCGAGGAAAGACTTTGTGCATCACAGACATCCTCGACAAGCTAAGTTATTTTGGTATTCATAATGTCCTTGCCACCAATTATCCAGTTGTTCGCACGCACTTGTATCTGATAGCATAGCATCGCTGCGTACATGTCCAGTTGCATACACATGTTCGTCATGGGTCATTTCATCTCAAATCGTCCAGGCAATTAGGGATAGGTCTTTTTTTGCAAAATTTTCTTTTTTTAGTTTCTACATCGGAATTTATGAGACACGTACTTTTTCTTTTTGTTTGATTTTGAGTTCTTTCGTGGTGTGGAATTTTTGAAAATTTGTCTGAAAACTCGATTTTGCTCTATTGGTAAATGTTATTTTTTTTTTTAATTCGATAACTTTGCGAAAAAATTACCAATCTTCCAAATTTTTTATTCTGTTTGTAGGTAAAGGGTTCCTCTAAAAGTAAAAAGTGTGAAATACGATATATTTTCAAAAAAGAAGTGTATATCGTCATTATAAAAAAAAATCGAAAAAGTTTGAACCTAAAAAATTTCGAATTGCATCATTTTTTTTCCTTCATTTTTTTAAAGTCATATATAAACGAAATTATGTAGCAACCCCTACTAGCCTAAATTCGTTGTTTAGTAATTATAATTTTTTTTAATCAAAGTGAAATTATTGCAATTTATAATGCATTTATTAATTACATTTGGTATTAGAAATATTTTTATATACTCAAATTCATTCCACTAAAGTCCATTCGTGCTGGCATGTTCTTGCGAAGTACATATACATAGGTTTTTTTTTGGTTTTCTAGGCCCTTCATGGAGCAATGTTGCGGTTGGAATACGGATTTCGATGTAGAAACTATAAAAAAAAATTATTGAAAAAAAGACCTAACCCTAACTGCCTGGACGAATACCAGTGTTGCCAACTCCAAAGACCCAAAAATCACATTCTTCTTAATCCCATTTTAAATTTCAAAAATAAATACAGTCGATATCCTTTTAACGCGGTTCTTTTTAACACGGAGTTTTCTACAATTCCCCATTGCCTCCTTTTACACCATTTTTTCTTATTTAACGCGGATCTTTTGAATACGGATTATTATGCATTCCCCGTTGTTTTTTTATTTTTTTTGATTTTGTCCTATTGATTTATTTTTAATGCGTTTTTCAAGCGTCAATGATGAACGTTTAGCGAAATTTCATCGAGATTTTAAAAATTCTATGGAGTACTACCGGGACTTATACTATGAAGACATGCGGAAAGAGAAACTTCAGCGCTTATTAACAGATTATTTTAATAACTGAAGTATGCATTTTTCGTCGTTTCGGGTTTTTTTTTACGCGAACAAATTTTTGTCCTGGTGAACTGCATTAAAAAGATTTCGACTGTATAAAGTATTTGACTATGACTTAGAATCTTAAATCTATATTAATATGATAATGATCTTCAAAACAAGAAAAGCTTGTACAATTTATTTTTTTGATCAAAAAAGCTGATTTAATAATCCATAATGCATTTAAGCACTCCACTCCGATTATATTTCTTCTTTAAGGTTTAGATTCGCTCACAATGGAAAATATTGTTTCGGAATCAATGTTTAACTGTGGCAGGGATGAAACAAAATCAATAGGATGAACTTTCCAGAAGTCAAAAACAATTTAATTTTTAAATTAACTTTTGTAAGCTTCATTAAAAGAAATGGGAAGGTTTGTACCACTCATCTTGCAGTTCATTGTAATTAACACTAATATAACTGGCCATGTGTCTCTTCCTTGTGAAGAGAAATTGTAGGATCCAAAAACTCTAGAGAAATAAAAAAGTTTCAAGAAATTGTGCACGGTTAGTTTTTATTTTGAATACCTAATCTCTTTCAAGTCTAGCAATGTTTTCCGAACACTCGCTATTAGATTGCATACTATCAGGGAAAGTTCTGTAGTTGGATTAACTATTAATTCTTTGCCTGAAGTTAAGTACTTCATCTGTCAAACCAATTTTCGAAAGAAGCGCCAACATTTGCCTCGACTCTGAATTCAGTTTGTGGACTAGCATCTCCGGCATTGAAACAAAACATTAAATCTATTGAAATGCATTAAAATATATTTAAAGTAAGTAGGTTTTAATATCTGGCCTATCTAAACTGCACACAATTTTTTCCGCTTTTGTCCGGTTCGAGAATTATTTTTCATAAATAAAATAATATTTTCATGCGGTTCACATGCAATTATATTTAGCTTAAGAGCCAATAATGGTCGAAATCCCACGAGGTGGCAACACTTTCGGAGACAGACTAATAATACAATCTATTCTTCAAATAATATAAAAGATAAATAACTGGGTATTGGCACATAATTGTATGAGAGTTTGGAAGAACCAGTAAAACAAATAAATGTTACAAATTTTGAGTATGCATATTTCGAGCCCATTAAATTTATTTTATAAAATGAAAGTTTGAAGTGGCTACAAACTATAAATTACACTGACACTCTTGTGCAATTTATTCCATATATATATATATATTCCATAAAACGGTTTTTTTTGTTAATCTCTTCCAAAACTATCTAAAAACATGTGTAAAATATTAGCTTTGATTTCGAAGTGGTTCAAAGGATATTTCAGGTAATAGACAAGTGCGTCGACGAAAATTTTTCTTTCGTTGCACGTTATCAAAACTTTGAAGCGCGTTTTCTGAAAACCATCTTTTTGCAATAGGCGCGCACGATTGCGCGAAAACTATTTCACCTATCAATTTGATTCAACTTTTATTTTGTAATGTATGGAAAACTGTTCTATCTGAACTAAAGATATGAGCAATTATATTGATTTTTGTAATTTTCATTAGTGAAAATATGCACAAATTTACGTTGAAAATCGATTTCAAAGTTCAAACCTAGAAAAAACTTCTTAATTTTCTGTTTTCATTGGCTTTCAGGGGTTTATATAGAGTAAAAAAGTATACGAAATAACAAGATATTTATATTTAGGTACTGTTATAGTTAAGAATTAAGGACGTTGCTTGGCACGCCAAGGGACGCTATCAGTTGCGACACGTTCCACTGCAACATCGATTCCTCCGCCATTTTCAATCATTAAAAAAAAACTTTTAGATATGCTCTAAAATATATTATTTAAACAAATTGTCTACAATGTTACTTATTCTAAACATAAAAATTCAAAAACGCTAAATTTTTCTGGCCTCTTAATGATCCGACCCCTTTAAAGCAATTTATTTTGAACTTAAATTTGTTATTTCTGCCGGATTTTATACAAGATTCAAAAAACCAAAATTATTTTTCATTTAAATTGTATTCGTGAACTGGCTGATAATTTCCATTATTTTTTTTATTCTTAAATAAAAAAATATGTTTCGTACTATGTCGGCGTCGGTTTGACAAAATACGCGCAGCGCTACAAAGAACTCTGCGCCAAAAATAACCATCCAGCATTTAATGGTTATATTTTCGGACTTTAATTTGTAAATCAAATATTAATTATCAAAAAAAATTCAAAAATATTTCACTTAATTTCACTTGTTCACATTAGCTAACTGTCAAGGAAAGCAAAAAAAAAATGGCAGTTGTACATCTTTCTGCTTTATTTCCCCGTTGGCATTGCTCAGCGCTGTACAGTGGACAGCGTCGTTTAAATACATGCATTCATCTGAACTGTGTGTATTGTTCAGGCAAATCTAACTTCGCTGACTCGATTTCCATACTCCGACGGGCAACTCACAAACTTTTGATAAAGGCATTAACATTTTTATTGAAAATTTAATTCCGCTGGCATTAAAAATTTTGGAAATAGTAGAAGAAAATAATTCAGATCTCGAACTTTTAGATACGGTAGAAAGCGTCAAGAACGATAACTGGAATTTTGGCGACAAAAACAAATTTTACCCATATGTATTTGAACTCTGTACTGCAGGAAAAATTCTATTGAGAGGGAACAAAACTATGATACCGGCTGCTTTGATACCGGCTTATCCCAAATGCCACTTGAACACAGTCCACCAAAAATGTCAGACATTGAGACACGGTCAAAAACCGCTGCGCTAGAAGCCAGAGTGAAAACCAAAAGACCACACAGAATCGTATCTCATGATAAAAGACAAATCAATAGATGATTGTTGGGCACGGCTTCAATCGGTTTATGATATGGTTTTTTCAAAAACAGATGATATCCTTCCGGATAATTTCAAGAATGCTGTTGAAGGCAAATACTATGCTTGCCTTAAACAATATGAGGTGACCAAAGAGCAATTGCTGAGCCGAGACCACCATCCCGCGTGGAACACCCCTGATGTGACACGGAGACATTTTATGGGGATTATGAAGAATGGCCCGCATTTGGTGACATGCTCACAGCGGTCTGTCTTTCGATTCTCCACTCCCAAGATGTTAAGACAGACAGTAGGGATACCATCTTGGTATACATATGCTTATCAAAGCTGCCCGAAAACACATCGTCACTTTGGGAACAATATCTCTCTTCCCGAAGAGATTTACCCACATGGTCTCAAATGGATGACTTCCTTACTTCAAGATACAAAGTAGTCGAAAGATTGAATAGGCTTCATCCAAGCCAAAGTAAACCAAAACCTGTCACTCATCAAAATGCTTCGCAAAGCAGGCCCTTTAACAGGACCAAAGCTTTCGTGGCAGAATCGATGAGAGAAGTAGCCTGTGCCTAATGCTACTCTACTCATCTGATTAGAATCTGCCAACAATTCAGACGAATTTCGGTTCCGAGCCGTATGCAATTCGTAAAGCAAAGCAAGCTGTGCAAAAACTGTCATGCTAATTCACACAGCACTAATGAATGCCCGAGCAAGTGGGCGTGTACACATTGCCAACAACGGCATCACTCACTATTGCACGTCAATCCAAAGCCACAAGCCCGCCGCTCTAGTCCGAGAACCTTTGGTGCCTCTGCGCAGCACACTACTGCCACCTAGACATCTCCCGCTCGAAAAGTGCAGTCAAGCTCCAACTCCAGCAAGCAACCGTGCTGTTCCAAACAGGCACACATACAATCATTGAATGCAGCCAATGACAGCAAAATTCTCCTTCCAATTGCCATGGTTGCAGTGGAACACGAAGGGAAATTTTTAAACTTAGAGCCTTAATTGACCAAGGCTCACAAAAGACTTTCATATGCTCAAAAGTTCAAAAACGGTTGAAACTTCCATTCGAACATTGCAGATTCGAAATATCTGCCATGGGTGGACATGTCGTCCAAAACTCATCCAAACTTTGTCCCCTTACACTGGTTGCATCCAAAACCAGGCAAAGGATAAAGGTCCAGGCCATTGTGTTACCACAAGTAACGAGGCATATGCCAACATTCTCCATTAGCCATGAACACTGGCAGCAGTTCAAAATCCTTAAGTTCGCTGATCCCAATTGCCACATACCCGCACCAACTGATATGGTCATTGGCAGCGATATTATTCCACACATCCTGCTGGGAGGTATACAAAAGATTTGCGATAGCATACTTGCGCAAAAGACAATATTTGGCTGGATTCTTAGTGGTCAAATAACGGAAAAGTTTGTGTCATTATCGACACAAGTAGAAGAATGCTCGAACGCAGACATCAGTTCACAATTAAGAAAGTTTTGGGAAGAAGAAGAAATTCCACAGCCTCCGCAAATTTCTCTGGAAGATCGGGCATGTGAGAATAGGTATGCAACAACAACTACACGTGCTCCAAACGGTCGATACATTGTGCGACTTCCCTTCAAGGAAGATTTCCCCAAAAAACTCTTTCTTGGCCATTCTCGGCCTGCTGCCCTCCAGCAATTATTTAGCATGGAGCGATCACTGCAAAAGAAAGGGGACTTAAGCACACTGTGAAACGATGTGTTGCAGGAATATCTCGACCTCGGTCACATGGACTACACTAAGCCTTGTGAAATCGTATTCGACGGCAAACATTTCTCCTTCTACGTACCGCACCATGCAGTCGTCGAACCAGATAAGGTTTTTTTTTTTTTTTTTTTTTCGGTTACGACCAGGGAGGAGGAATCTTCATAGATACGAGCAGCCCGCGCTGCCCGCATGCCCGATTTGCCTCCAGGCACCTACGGACTAAACCCAACCTCCTTCGTACGCTGGGCCTGTGGCACCCCTGCGGGACTATCAATTCCGATATTACTTCGCAGGGCAGGCACTGGACGTTATTCTTCGTCTTCACTCAGCGTGCGTTATATTTCTGCGCGGTTCGCGTATCGCTCGTCTATTCGAAGTCTTTTCATTACTCCCGTGATGGTGTCTACACATTTGTGCCAAATATCTTCATCGGACAGCATAACCTTCAGCAAGCCTTCCGGAGACACTGCTTTTACCATATAACGTTCTAGATCGTTGCGTTCTGTGTCGAATCTGTGGCAGTCCATCAGTATGTGTTCGGCGCTTTCAATTTTCCCATCGCAGAATAGGCAGAAGGGGTGGTCAACGTGCTTGTATTTATGTAAATATTGTCGGAAGCAGCCATGCCCGGTAAGGAACTGGGTAAGGTAGAAATTTGTTTCTCCGTGTTTTCTCTTAATCCACTCGTCTACCCTTGGGATCAATCTCTTTGTCCAACGTCCTTTTGGGGACGAGTCCTTTGTTGCTCGTCGATGCTTTGTTGCAGTATCTTGCTGCGTTCGTTTGGGCTATGCTTTATTGCTGCCGCCGTTCTTGCAGCTATGTCTAGCGGGCATCTTCCAGCTAGTAAGTTTGAGGCCTCGTCTGACACAGTCACGAATGCACAGCATACTCTAAGGGATGATAATCTGTGCACCGAGGCTGGTGCTCTCATGTATGAGGTTATAGGGGTCGCGCTTGCCCAGATTGGTGCCGCGTACATTTAGATTGATGAGCTGACGCTCGCAAGCAGGGTTCTTTGTTTCTGTTTAGGGCCTCCCAGATAAGGTGACCACCAAAATTCGCGTGGTATTCAACGCCTCCAAAACACCCGTATCAGGAAAGTCCCTGAATGACGTCCTGCACACCGGTCCCACACTCCAGCCAGATTTCATGCTACTCATTCTGCAGTGGCGGATGCATAGATTCGTGTTCAATGGAGATATTGAGTAAATGTATCGTCAAATACTCATTCACGAAGACGATAAATATTTTCAGCGAATTTTATTTCGCAAATCGGCTGACTCTCCGGTCACCGATTACAATCTCAAAACCGTCACATTCGGCGTTAATTGTGCGCCCTATCTTGCTATCCGTACATTACATTAATTAGCTGATGATACGAGAGCGATATTCCCATTGGCGGCGCCAATACTCAGAAACCAGACGTATGTGGATGACATCCTCTCAGGAAGTCATAACATTGACGACGTCACCGAATCACTTACTCAAGTGATCAAAGCGCTAAAGTCAGCTGCTTTCGTATTAAGGAAACTGACGGACAATCATCCGTCAATATTAGAACAGTTTCCAAAGGAGGATCTTCTCGACTCCAACTTTTTAAAATTTGAGAGCGCTTCCACAACCAAAACTCTCGCGTATTGCGCAGCGATCTACATCCCCGTACATACTCGCAACCAAATAAAATCCTCTCTTCTGGTTGCAAAAGGCAAAGTGGCACCAATCAAGACGGTAAACTTGCCACGTCTAGAGCTCTGCGGCGCAGTCTTACTTGCAAAACTAGTTCCGTGCACATGGAAAACCTATGTGTCCAACCGTACCTCTCAAATCCGAGAGTATCTTCCGAACGGTACATGGCACCATGTTGCTAGTGCTGACAATCCAGCGGACCGGGTTCGTCCCTCCCGGCATCGCAATGGTAGACCTTTAGGGCCACCTTTTCGAAGCCGTAGTTGACAACCCCCTGGCACTCGGAGAGGGGAACGAGCGACTCCGCATTCAGCAGTAACACTACCTGCCTATTCAGGTCCTCGGACCGCTCCACCTTGACCACCTTCCAGTTGTGCGCCGGGAGGTGCGGGTTACAATATCGGAGAAGTTCCTCCATTTCCTCTGGTGTAGAAGACCCTGCTGGTAGCCAGACCCGCGCGCGCGGACGAGAGGGTAGATCCCTCTCGTTCGCGGCCTCCAGCTTGGCGCCCCTCCAGACCTCCCCCACCAGAGCCACTGCAGCCTTATATACGTTCGCCGACCGCTCGTCGGCACAAACTATTAGTTTGTGGATGCCATGGTGCCACCCGGCATCTTCACATTTTGGAGGAGGCCCAGGGTTTTCTCTGACCACTTTCATGAAGACCGTGGTGATGGCCGCGGCCACCCGCCTCCAGTTTTCCTTGGGAATGGCTCCATCCTCCTTACTTTTGTCGATTACTCCAAGAGTTATCGACCCCGCCCGTTTAGCGATTTCGCTGAAAGAAAAGGGGGGGCCACCCGTCCTGGGCCTTTTTCCCGCAGGGTTTTCCCCTTCTAGAGACCTTTGTCTCTTTGGTGGCTGGTTGGAAGAAGCTGCGCCCGCAGCCTTGACTTCCGCTAGTTTACCCTCCGCCTTATATTCGCGTAGCATGCTGCGAGCCCACTCGAGCGTCTGAGCATGCTTTTCGGAAAGCTGCTTTGCGTCCTGCCCCCCGTAGCGACTGACGATTTTAGCCGCTAATCGTCGGTCGGAATGCGCCTTTCGCCTGTCAGACCGCCTCGATACAGCCTTCTCTATGCTGGGCTTGGACACCTCTTTGCTAGTGCTAGCTGCTTCAGCCTGTGCCCCATTAGATTTGCCTAGAGTCAATGGGGAGGTTCGGTCTCGACCCTCCAACCCCCGCATCAGGAGACCTACTGCCGGGCATGCTGATCTCACTGGAGATGAAGCCCGCAGCCTTAGACGATTTCGCCTCGCCGGCAGTAGATTCTGCTACATGCCCAGAGGAGCCAGCGTTGGTGCTCGATTTCGGATCACCTCTACCGCCCGAAGAAAAAATGTGTTTGTTAAGTTTGTTGGAGTTTGTGTTCATTCTATATGGGTCCCCACTCAGAGCCGCTATCCGCACCCCGATGTGTAGTCGCCTATGAAGGTCCCATGGTTGTCCCCGAGGGGACCATGGCGAGGGTTGACGCGTGCCCTTATGGGGTCAGGCGTTCAGAGCCGACCGGCGCAAAGCGGGAGCGGAACGTACTCTGAGGCCTGCCAGGGTTTTAACGGGACGGGGGCAGTTGCGACATTAGCGCACCAGCCATTTCTGCAGAGTGTTACCTCTACATACTCAGGTGGCAGAATACCGCAACCACCAGCGCCGAGATCAACAGATCCAAAACATATAAACTAAGAAAGTCCAGAGGAAAAGCCAGGGGTCGTTACCGTTCAGGTGTGGCCGTGTAAGCCGCAGGTCATTTAGCGTTACCCAGGATGCACCGCGAGGAGTTAACATGTAACATTAGGTAAACAAAATCTTTAAACTTAATAAATGAATTGAAACAACGCTTAAAATTCCCACCTGGTATTTCCTAACGAATTTGACAGCTATGCAGCTCTGAGCTTCGCACGCACGCAAAACAATTTCGGTTGAGGTACAAAAAAACTTTTTCGCCGTGCGTTAAAAAAGCGCAGTGCGTTTATATTAGGTTGGGCTGTTAACAACACAAGAACGAAGTTTTTTTTTGATTTGCTTGTTGAGCCAGATGGTAAAATTTTGTTTTTTACTTGATATTTTTTTGGGAATATTTGTCCTCATGGATTCCCGATGAGGTTGACTATTCAAATATCATTTTTTTAATAATAAATTATTATTGGCTATGTTTGCTATATAAAATACAAAATAACGTGATGATTATGGATACATATTGGTACGATTTTACGTCATCCCTTTTTAAATTTGATTATGTGACATACTGGTTTCGGCGTTGTCGTTTTCGTTCTGAATAAGTGTTGGTTGTGCTGTATTTATTGCAGTCCTTTGATTTCCAGATATTGGATTCAGTTTTGTGAAATGTTTGCAGTTTTAATGTTTTATGCTTTTGGTACCTGCATTTTCGTCTGTATAAAATTCTGTTAAAAATGTTTCAAGACCGGGGCGAATTCCTGTAAGAACGACAACGGCGAACGTGACTGACGTTTAAAATATACTTAGTTTATGGAGGGAGCACTTCTCCACACTACTTAGTGGTAGTGGCAGAGACCACCTAGGAGAAGATGATGATCCCGAAACCCCAATCAATGACGACGGAGTTTATATTCCGTTACCCGACAGCGACGAAATCCGTATAGCAATAGCACGTTTAAAGAACAACAAAGCGCCCGGAGCTGATGCGCTGTCAGCTGAGTTATTCAAATACGGTGGAGAAGAGTTGGTAAAGCGCATGTACCAGCTTATCTGCAGATTGTGGTCGGGCGAACGCATGCCTACTGATTGGAATCTAAGTGTACTTTGCCCAATCCACAAGAAGGCTAATACTGCAATTCGCGCCAACTATCGCGGTATCAGCCTTCGTAACATCGCATATAAGGTTCTGTCGAGCGTATTGTGTGAGAGACTAAAACCTACCGTCAATGAATTGATTGGACCTTACAAGTAAGGCTGTAAACCTGGTAAATCTACTATCGACCAGATATTCACAGTGCGCCAGATCTTGGAAAAGACCCAAGAAAGAAGAATCGACACACACCACCTTTTTCTCCGCTTCAAAGCCGCTTTCGACAGCTCAAAAAGAAGTCGCCTTTATGCCGGAATGTCTGAATTAGATATCCCCGCAAAGGTTATACGGCTATGTAAAATGACTTTGAGAAACACCACCAGCTCCGTCAGGATTGACAAGGACCTCTCCGAGCCGTTTGATACCAACCGAGGTTTCAGATATGGTGACCCTTTGTCGTGAGAATTTTTTCACCTGATGCTGGAGAAGATAAATCGAGCCGCAGAACTAAATCGGTCAGGCACCATCTTTTATAAGAGTGTGCAGCTGCTGACGTACGCAGATGACATTGACATCATCGGCCTTAACAACCGCGCAGTTAGTTCTGCCTTCTCCAAAGTAGATAGAGAAGCAAAGCGAATGGGTCTGGAGGTGAACGAGGGCAAGACGAAGTATCTCCTGTCATCAAGTAGACTGTCGGCACATTCACGACTGGGATCAAATATCACTGTTGACAATACATTTGAAAAAGTAGAGGACTTCGTTTACTAAGGAACCAGCATTAACATCAATAATAATGTCGGCCTCGAAATCCAAAGAAGGATCACTCTTGCCAACAAGTGCTACTTTGGACTGAGTAGGCAACTGAGCAGTAAAGTTCTCTCTCGATGGACAAAAACCACGCTCTATTAGTCTCTGATTATGCTCGTCCTATTGTATGGCGCAGAAACGTGGACGATGAATATATCTGATGAGAAGGCTCTAGGAGTGTTCGAGAGAAAGATTCTTCGAAAGATTTATGGGCCTTTAAGCCTTTCTGATGGCGAATACCGCAGAAGGTGGAAAGATGAGCTGTACGAGCTTTATAACGACATAGATATAGTGCAGCGAATTAAGATCCAGCGGCTTCGCTGGCTAGGTCATGTCGTTCGAATGGATGAAAGAGCACAAGCTCTGAAAGTATTCGACGCGGTACCCGCCGGTGGTAGCAAAGGAAACAGGAAAGATCAGGCGGTAAGGGACTTGGGTACCCTTGGTATTTCCAACTGGCGCCAGTAAGCGAAAGAGTCAAATAACTGGCGTGCTATGCTAAGCTCGGCCAAAACTTATAGGCGGTTATCGAGCCAATGAAAGAAAAAAAGAAGTTCACCGGTATTACCGGACTAAAAAAATAGAAGTCCGGGTTGACCAATTATTTTATTTCCCTATTTTGAATCTCCCGCTAATTTCCAACTTCAGCGGCAATGCTTCTAACAAGCGACCGCTAACGAAAAGGGTTTTGGTAAAGGAAGCGCATCGAAATTTTCGATAGATATGTATGTACTCACATACCTATACTTTTTGTTAGGTTTTAAATTTTTTTCATAATATAATAATAATTTGGCGCTGACACTATATAACTCAGTGTTGGGCCGAGCTTCTCCTACTTTTGGTGGCGTGTGTCTTTATATTGTGCCACCGCCTCCGAACGGCAGATGTATTCATAAGAAGCTTTTTCATGGTAGAAATACCGTCAGAATATTGCCACTGCCTGCCTAGGGGTGACCGCTATACTATTAGGAAAACACTTTTTCTAGATTAAAAGTTTACTTGCCCTGGCTAAGATTCGAACCCCAAACGCAATGACACAACGAGTTACAGTATGCACCGCTACACACTTGACCACAGCGGTTAATATTTATTTAATATTGCTTGAAGAGCGATGTTTTTCTATACAATATTCACAATGTTTTCTTGATGAATCTTTTACCGTAATTTTAATCATCATCATTCATTAACTAATGGGTCGATTCTCGATAGCAACCATATTTGAGTTGAGTTGCCAAAAAATTGTCAGCTGAAGCCATTTTGTCGGCAATTGCATTTTTGTGGTTCCTGTGTAAGTACTCAAGGCTAATATTGAAGCACCTTATCTGCTTCCGACACTTTAACTCCTCTCACATACTCAGCTGCCGTTGTAACGCTAGTAGAACGTATTGCTCGTCGACTGCGGGTGCTGCGCCTGCTACTCCCAAGCTAGTTGTATATGCGGATGACATTGCATTAATAGTTTCAAGAAAGTTATAAGAAGAGATACATAATCAACGAAGCTCTTGAAGTAATTCACCAATAAGCTACTCAAGCAGGCCTGGGAGTGAATGTTGACAAAACCTCATGTCCCCCCTTCACAAGGAGGTACAAAATTCCCACTAAAGACCAGTGTGAATAGATAGCTTAAGCTGATTGATACCGTTAGCTACATATTCGTCTGTCAATCTTAATTTCCCGAAATTAATGGGAATGCCTAAATCTAAAAAGCTGGCTTCAGGAACAAAATCATTACCAGTGTTGCCAGAAACAAAATAAGAAGAAAATAATTCAGCGAAAAGATTAATCGCTTCAGACATGAAGTTGGCTGATACACCATTCAGTTGAACCGATGTGGGAATATTTGAACAGCTCTTCTTTAATTTTATGTAACACCAAAAGAGAACTTAGGATTACATTTAATATTGCTTTCTACCCTACAAATATAGAGATGATAACTTGATTTGTTAAATTTAGCTCTTTAAAATACGTTACGCTCACGAAAATTACCTTAAAGTAGACTTAAAATTATTATAAGAGTCAGTTACATCTTTGGAAACGCCAAAGTTCTGACATCAATCCAAACAAACAACTTATTCAACATGACTGACAGGTGGTAATTCGAAATATTGATAAAATTCAATCTCGAACAACAACGGACTATGGTGTATATTTGAGGGCGAGATGTAACTAGCTGCATGTGAGAGCTTAAAATTTATATTAAAGCTAACAAATACTAGATCCAATATTCGACTTAAATGATTAAAAAACCCGTTAATCTGTGATTATTCAATACAAAGAAGGTTATCAATTAAGTATGAATCTGATAGACTTTTAACATTGGTTGGCGTGAAGAAATCATGATACAAATATTTTTAGAGGTAGTTTCACTTTTACACCCCTATGTTCGTAGTTACGAATTCGTAGCTCCGTTGCGAAAGTTCGAAAATTGGTACGCTGAAATCCGATCGTAACAATCAACCGCGTTGCCAACCAAAAATTAGAATTTCGAAGTTCTTATTTTGACATATTGGCAGAAATATACATATACCGATATTATTTCAAGTGAATAGTGAAGTTTAGTTGTAAGCCATGGGATAAGAAGATTTTGTTAATTAAAGGCAGAATTGCATGAATATACATACATCGTATGTATGTACATTGTTAAAAGATGATCTAAATACAGATTTCTTAAATGATAAATGGGTGACATTGTCGAATTCATTGATCTGATATATTAAAGTTTAATGGTTTAGGGATTTGTGACAAGTTTTCGCCTCAACAAAGAAGCATGCATACAAAAAACATTCGTACGATTTGTTTGTGATATCCGCAAATACATACACTCATGCGTTTATAAATATTATGTGTCTGGTAATAAATCTAATTTTTCTTGCATAGTTTATATTACATATGTATGTACATAAATACAAATGTACACATATATATACATGCATACATGCATATTCGCTTTTTTTTGCATTTATACACGTCTAATTTTTCTAAAATTTATTTCTAAAATTGATTCGCTCCGACACCAGTCATACAAAATTTCCGCAAATTGATAGTTCCGACGGATTCCGACATATCGGATTTGAGCATACCAATTCTACGATTCGTGTGTTCGACGGCAGACGCCCAATATTGCCACTACTTTGAAATAGACAGTGGGGATTTTAATTTTTATTTTGTTGTATTTCAAACATAAATCGTATAAATAATATTTGTTCATATGTTTCATTCATTGGATGTATATTTTTTCTCCAATGAAGTGGAATTTTATTTATAAATGTAAATGTACAGTATAGGCCACAATTATTAGATGACGATAGGTAGTTAGAGTTACGTGTATTAATTGCTGTACTAAAAGTTCTAACAGAATTGAAAAACACAGTTAAAATCAAGGCTTATAATATTTTTTTAATCCTTAAAGTTCGATTTACATGAGGAGGTTTTTTGAGGAGGCAAAGTTGAATTGCACTCTTCCTGATAAATTAATGTCGTACATTTGAAAGCTTTTGGGAAATCGCAATTTATGTTTGGAATTCAATTTCTAAAAAAGTCGATGATATTTTTTCAAAGAATATTACTAGTTCACAAAAATCTTAAATAATTATATTTCTTTTGTTTATTTATATTAGGATTTTCTTCAGTAAAATTTTGTCGTATGTAACATTTGGCAACAGTTTTGCATGAATGTGTTTCACATACGACAAAATGTGATACAAATTATACTCAGTATATCGAAAACAAAACACAATATCAAAAAATGAATAACGCCATTTTAAATGGCTTGATAGATTGCATTATTAACTTTATTAGCAAAATTTTCACATACACCATATAAATATCAATGCGACGATAGGAACAAATATTACAGATTTTACGACAAAACTTTTAAAATTTGAGGTAGTTTGAGCATAGGACAATATTTTTCCGAGTGTTCACAGCACGGAATTTAATCAAGAATTGTCGTATGTAAAATATGTTTGTGAAATACGACAAAATTGGACGAAATTGGTTCGACCTTGCACATGCGACAAAATTTTACCTAATATCTCCAAAACTAAAAGAGAAATCCAAACACAGATAATAAAAGTTCTAAATTTGTTTAAATATTTCCCATATTGAAATTGCCTAAAAGGCAAAGTTGGCTGTCACCAATTCTCTCGTGAAGTGCCAATATGTTGTCCACATGAGCTTTATAAACGACATAAGAAATGCCAGGCGGAATGTGTAGGATCTACCGAAGTCCGCTTGGGCCATATAATTTCACTCACTGCTGATCCAATAAAGTATCGTTTTCTTGAAGCGAACAAAATGATGCTCTAAGTGGTTTTCGCACAGCTATTACCACACCACCTCCTCTACTAACACCAACTTTCGAAGAAGTTTGCATTCAGCCAAGTTTCAGTTAGAACAAAGCAGTCATATTCCAATTGCGAGCTCAACAAAAAGACGGTTTCAGTTTTGGTCCCGAGACCCAAAAAATTTTCATAATAAATATTTATTTAGCAGTCACCACCAGTACGTCTATTTAGTTCTTGGTCTCCATCTGGAGTTCTTTTTGAAATAAATCGAAAGGCCTGATAATAACGTTGGATGGCCAAATATCCGATGACAGCAATTTATCAAAATGATATTTAAGAAATCTAAGTTTAAAATTTATACGCTTAATAGTATCCAAATCAGAATCCTTCTTAATAAGCATGATTACTTATGTTATCAGAAGTTACTGAAGAAGCGATGAGATATGAAGCTATTCACGACGTACCACAACTCCAAGATGAGAACTCTCATTAGTACCAACTACACAAAGCCGACGATTTTTATTATGTGTACGCTTTTTAGACACAACGGGCCACTGTGCAGAGTTTGCATGTGCATACGCACCAGCAGCGGCAGCGGCCTCAGCTGATAGTGAGCATGAAGAAGTGTCAAAAGGCAGCGCAGTTAAATTAGTATGTGGAATGCATTAAGAACTTGCAAAATTGCAAGAGTCATGTGCCAGCCACGAATAGACTGCAGAACCATGATAGCTATTTTGACAAGATATTATCTATTATTAAGATTACCGTCGTATGCAAGAAATTCAGCGAGATCAAGGGAGACCTTGGAACAAATACAATGCCTAAGTCCTGTGGTAACAAGAACGCGCCTCAACTATTTAAGAGCTCCGCCGTTTAAATAACTTGAGGACGCCGCAGCAATGGGCTTTCTATCATTACTTATGTTTTTATTTGAGTTTATTTATTATTTGAGTTGGACCAGAGAACCATATTCCCGACTGAAGCTCTGTTATTGTACAACCCCGAGAAAAGATGTCAGCAGGATTACTTTTTGTTGGCACATACTTCCATTGTCCACCTACCGTTAGCTCCTGAATGTCTGACACTCTGTTACCGACAAAGGATGATATCGTTGCAGAGTGCTGCTGGAGCCAATGTAACACAAAGCTCAAGTTTTGGCTGCGACTGTTTCTTCACAGGCGCGATGCGAGACTTCGCTGTGAGCAACTGAATATTGTAACCACCCATGCCGGTTTCAGTACGTACATAAAAGCAACAGCCATATGCGCGAAGGAAAGCATCGCAAAAACCATGCAACTGTATTTCGTTGCATTCAGCTTGCCGGCAGTAGCGGGGTACGGTCAGTGATGAAAGAGAAGTGAGCGATGACAAACAGTTTACCCATGCAGTTTGAAGCGTTTGTGGGAGTGACTCATCCCAGTCGACCTTCAAGAG
Source organism: Philophylla caesio (assembly GCA_963971545.1). NCBI lineage: Eukaryota > Metazoa > Arthropoda > Insecta > Diptera > Tephritidae > Philophylla > Philophylla caesio. The sequence goes on from OZ020607.1 coordinate 66,059,269, forward strand.
CCAAAGCTCTTGCAGGATGATTTTTGCAACGATAATTAGTGGCGAAAGCAATCCAAGCGGGTTAAATAATAACGATGCAATCGACAGAATAGTTCTTTTAGTTATCTTATTGCTACTTCCTTTAGGAGTAAATGTAAAAAGAAATCTATCACTTTCCTGGTTCCAAGTTATGCCAAGTGCACTAGTTACTGCATCATCACAAATATTCAATTTCTTACAACTCTGGACTTCGACGAAGTTGGGATGGTTTGAATGCCACTTTGTTAGTGAAAACATTCCACGTCGAAGTATTTCAGTTACTTCTGTTTTAATTGCATGTAACGAAGCAACGTCATTAGCACCGCATAATAAATCATCTACATAAAACGATGACTTTACCACTGAAGCTCCGAGCGGCAACTCTGTCATATATAAATCAGCTAAGTGTTGTAGACTTCGAACGGCCAAGTATGGAGCCGACGCCGTACCATAGGTGACGGTGTTCAACTCATATGTTTGCAATTCGTCATCGGGTGATGTTCGCTAGGCTTTATCAGTACCTGCCGATACATTTTTGTTACGTCCGTGGTTAATGCAAAGCGGAACATACGAAATCGTAATAACTGTATGTACAAGTCATCTTGAAGCGATGGACCAACTAAGAGTAAGTCGTTTAATGAATATTGCGCTGATGAGCGGCACGAAGCGTCGAACACAACTCGGAGTTTTGTTGAGACGCTAGTTGGCTTTAAAACACAATTGTGTGGTATATAATAATGAGGACTATTTACCTTCGGTGCTGACACAAGTTTCATATGACCAAGTTGTTTATACTCCTGCATGAATGCTATATACTGCGAACGTAGTTCAGGCGACTGTTGAAGCCTACGTTCCAATACAAGAAAGGGAGTGCCACAAAATCCCCAAAAAAAATCCCCAAACACAAAATCCCCAGCTGAAAAAAAATCCCCAAACACATAATCCCCAAAATCAAAATCCCCAAAATTAAAATCCCCTAACACGAAATCCCCACCTTTTTTTTAGGCAGTGTCACAAAATCCCCAAACACAAAGTCCCCATTTTTTTATTTTTATTAAATATTATTTCAGATCATATAAAAAGTAGTAAAACCGCACTTTAGTTGAGTTTTAATTCGTAGTTACATACACCTGCGGCCAAGTACATCTTACCACTCAAGGTTTTGAATGCTTTTCAAATTTATCTAACTTCTACGGGGTCAAGCTTCTTGAAATTTGGCAGGCACATTTAATAGACCTAAAGGCATCAAGAAGCGAATTTTAATTAATTGGGGACCATTATATTGTTTTTTTATGATAAATAAAAGAAATAAGATGATTTGGAGTGAAGTATGCGTTATTAGCTTTTGAGCAAATTTTTTTTAAATTCTTTTTTCTTTTTTATAAAAGATAAACTTAACTATTGTCTTACGAAATACTGAACCTAGTAGGGTGTTGGTCCACCTTTAGCTGCAATAACTGCTTCGACTCGAGCAGGCATCGACAATATATAGATATAGACGAGAACGCATGACCGATTTAGAGGAAAAAACTAATTATTTCATCAATTTAGCGACTAAAAGCTAAAAAAAAGAGTATTTTAAAAAGCGGCTCAGACCCGGATTTGAACCCAAAACCGTTGCATGACAGCTGCAGACTCTAACCACTGAGCTATTGCTGCATGTAACAAAGGTTGGCAAAATTAACAATATATGCAAGGGACAAGAAAACTTTGGTTTTCAGCAGCATTGTTATCGAGTAGAAAACAAAAGAATATAGAAAATCAGAGCATAATATAACATTGTCATCCATTAATCAATATATGTACATACATATGTATGACTTAAAATACAAATAGTACCGTTACCTTTTCTACAATTATTTTACCAAATGCATTTTTTCATATTATTTATCACATCACTAAAGATTGGTCTACATATGTATGTATATAAATATATGTTTATGTTAATGTACATATATAAGCTATTCGAAAAATTGTGAAGTTTGTATTTATTTATGTTGTACAAAAATGTTAAACTGATTGATATAACATGTATTGCATTTTCTTTAATTTACCTATTAAATATTCGTGAAACCATTAAACATAAAATATCTCCTGAACTTCAACTTTAGATATAATATTGAGTATGGAATTCCCTTTTTCTGTGTGAAATACATTGAAATTAGGTTTAAAATCGCCGCGAAAAAGGGGATTTCGATTTTGGGGATTTTGATTTTGGGATTCTGATTTTGGGGATTTTGATTTTGGGGATTTTGATTTAGGGGATTTTGATTTGGGGATTTTGATTTTGGGGATTATGTGGTACACCCGAAATCGTCGACGAGCAATATCGATGGAATTTCCGAGACAGTCTGGAGTTTGTTTAAATGGTAAACTGACTACAAGACGGCCATTGGGTAGTTGGTATGTCGTTTTTGAATAGTGCTCTTCGCACATTCGCTGCTCCGGATGAAGAGAATGGCATGGTGTATCAACAGTGTCTATGGTCCACAAATGTTGCAGATTTGTATCGATGGACATGTTATACGACAACATATATGACTTAGGTAAAGCTGGTTGATGGTTCTCATATCTGCCGGACACCACCCAACCAAGCAACGTTTTTTGAAGAGTGGGTAGATCTATTCCAAGCTTTATTTGTCCAACAGATAGCAAATCGAAAAAGGTTTCCGTTTCAAGTAAAATGTCGACGCGACGAAATTTATTAAACGATTCGTCAGCTTAAGGTGTGTTAGCTGGAAGATTCCAGTTCGAGGTGTCGATTTCACCATCGGGTTGATATGCAATACGTGGCGTAATACAGAATTGCAGCGACAATTCAAATGAAGTAACCCGCGACTTGATAGCAGTAGTGGCGCAGAGATTAATGTTGGTGCGTGAGTCACCGATACTGCGAATTTCAACGTGCTGCTTGTCTCTGCGGAGATGAAGTTTTTGAGCAAACTCTTCTGTCATAAAATTTACTTGCGAACATGAGTCCAACAGTGATCTGCCTAACTTGTATGTACCCGAAGAGTCCTTAACGAAAACCATGGCTGTTGCTAAAATGGCATTGCCGCCATGGGACAGGTTGCTATGTGAGTACGTTATGGCAGTGCCAGGTTGCGACGACGACGACGTTTGCGACGAATTTGATGTGGATGGCTGTTGCGTAGACGGAGGCTTCTCATTGTGAAGCAATGTATGACCAGTACCCAAACAGTTGATACACAATCCATATTTTTTCACGAAGTCAAATCTGTGATTGGTCTTCATACCTTTAAATTGTAAGCACTCTGCAAGTTTGTGTTCTGAATTTGAACATAGTGCGCAGTGCGCTTTGGAAATGGCAAACGTTGATGCCAACCGTTGACCATGCTTGGCATTACCTACTTGCGTTGCAGTTTCCGCTTTCGCATGAAGCGTAGTTCCACTAGATATCAGAAACTGGCAGTACCGTTCCAGTACATTCGAACATTGTTCCCACGTAGGCAGTGTATTCAAATTAAGTGCTTCATTCCATGTATTGCGTGTTTCTTGATCACACTTTTCTATGACGATATAAATAAACATAGCCTGTGCGATATTTGATCCGGTACCTAGCGAGGACAATGAGCTGTACATCGCGGTTTCTTTGTCGATTAGGCTACGCAGTTGAAGACCATCAGGTTTATTAACTGGGTGGAGTTTAAATAATGCAGCAATCGTTTCTAAAAAAGTCAGTGTAGGATTATCAAACCGGGCATTGAGACGATCTATAGCATTTTGATAATTTTTACTGGTCACTTGAAATGCCTGCACTGACTCAAGTGCAGGACCCTTCAAGCAGTTCAATAAGTGATTGAACTTTTCAATGTTTGAGAGATTTTGTTCACGTGCTATAATTTGGTTAAACGATGTTGTTGAGCTGCTAAGCCTTTTTAGCTGCTATCAATTTATAAGAAAACGATTTTGCGTTTAAGTTTGGCAACTGTATTTAGCAAAAGATGGTACACGAATGAACGAAAAAGTTCACCTTGAACTATACTATATATGAATTTACATATGTTTCAATTGCATTGGATAACTGAATCTAATACTAACAACTATTTTCTTTTAATGTTTAAGAATGTACACACATACCTACATACATTTGTATATACCTGCACGACTAAAAGCATACGGTAGTGCATATGCACATACATACATATTTATTGCTGATTTGCATACGAATGTCCGCTGTTGCTAAGCTAGCAATGCCTATGGACACATGCCCATACATATGGACATGCGTACATACATATGCCTAGTGCGTACATATGCATGCATATACATGACATGAGAATAATGAGCAACTGGGAAAATTAAAATATGTACATAGTTCATGCGAAGATTTAGCAAAATTGAGTGAAGATAATTTAGTGTGACCAGATACCATTATGTTTTGCTTTATTCTTATTTAATAAATGTGGTTCATCTTGCTGCATTGTCTGCTGCTGCTCCGAACATCCTCCCCCCCGTTGAAAGACCAGGGCTTTCAACAGAATCCCTCACCGGAAGGACGCACAGCTTGTTAACAGCTCGACGCGTTATACCGCTGGATGTTCGTAAAATTGCCACTCGTACGATACCGTCTGCTCCAGGAACAACTTCTATTACCCGTGCTAGGGGCCACTTCAGGGGCGGTGAGTTTTCTTCCTTTATGCACACGACATCATTGACTTGAATGCTGGACTGAGGCGTGCGCCACTTTGCGCGTTGCTGGAGAAGAGTTAGATACTCTTGAGTCCACCGCTTCCAAAAGATCTGTTGTACATATGTTGCCCGCTGCCATCGGTCAAGTCGGTCGTAGTTCAGAGCCGTGAGATCTGGTTCAGGAAGGGCTGTCAGCGGACCACCAATCAAAAAATGTCCTGGCGTTAATACATCTAAATCCTCTGGACTTTCTGAAAGGGGTACAAGAGGACGCGAGTTAATTATAGCAGAGATTTGACATACCAATGTGCGCAGTTCATCGAAGCCAAGCAGCGATGAGCCAACGGAGCGATAGAAATGTTGCTTTGCAGTTTTTACTGCCGCCTCCCACAAACCGTCGAAGTGCGGAGAGCGGGGTGGAATGAAACGCCAATCGAAGCCGTTACTGAGGCAAAATTTGTGAAGCTCGCTGCGGTGTTTTTCGCTGAGGACTAAGGTTTTTAGGTCATTGAGTTCGTTCTTGGCGCCTACGAAATTTGTTGCATTATCCGACCATATACAACTGGGTATGCCACGCGTAGCGATGAAACGTTTTAGCGCGTCAATAAATGCAGCTGTTGAGAGGTCCCTCACCAACTCCAACCAAACTGCCTTTGTAGCGAAGCATATAAAAACGCTAACATAACATTTTTGGGGTGATTTGTTCCGCACTTCACGCTTATAATAAAACGGACCGCAATAGTCGACACCGGAAACTATAAAAGGGCGCGAAGCCTGAATGCGCTCTTTAGGCAGGTCAGCCATTATGTGTTCTACGAGTCGCGGTCTCGATTTGCAGCAAATAATGCATTTTTGTAGGCATCGCGCTACTGTTTTCCGACCTCCTATGGGCCAAAACTGCATGCGAATAAAGGCGAGCAAAGCTTGCGGACCTGCGTGATGATGCTTGCGATGAAAATAGGTGATTATTGCATATGTCAGTGGATGATCCTTTGGAAGAATGCATGGGTGGCGAGATTCGAAACTTAGCATCGAATTTTTTAAGCGACCACCGACTCGAATGATACCGAAGTCATCAAGAAATGGTGCTAGCGAGACAATGCTGCTCGAAGCGGGGATGAATTTATTGGCCTGCAATGCTGTGTACTCTGGCCGAAGTTGCGCTCTTTGTACTAAGCGAATAAGTAGTTGAGTTCCATGGTGTACATCTGCAGCCGTGAGCTGCGATGACCTTAGCGATTTTTTAATATTGACGAATTTGCTGACGTATCCAAAAATGCGTTGTAACGAAGTGTAACTGGGAGCCAGAATCCAAGAGCGCGCGACAGGGCATGAAAGTTCCAGCACGATTTTTTATTAGAACCACGGCAGTAGCTAGGAGCACAGCATCAGAAGGAGACACTGGGGCGTTGGGCGAGGCTGATAACGATGCAGTCATGGCGTTGAATTGAGCTTTTGTTGCCGAAGACGGCTCGAATTGACTATCAATTGGTGATGCAGCTGAGCGTTCGAAGTGTAAGAGCGTGTGGTGTTTCGATTGGCAGGTGCGGCACGATCCGGATTTGCAGTCCCGCATTTGATGGCCAGTCTTTAGGCAGTTTAGACAAAGAGCGAGTTTCTTAACTTCCTTCAGGCGTAAATTCGGAGACAAATATGCGAAACGTGAACAGCGATAAATTGCATGCTCGACAGACCCACAAAATGCGCAAGCATCTGTTGAGCCTTTGTAAGCAACAAACGATTTGTTTTGATTTGTACTTGCACTCTTATTGACCTTTGCCACCTGTGTCTGCATAGCATGCTCAATATTCTCGAGCGTTCGGCACCGCTTACCCAAAAATACAGCTAATTGATCCCAGCGTCAACCACAGTGTTGTGCAGGTCTTCTCCCAACTGATCCTTAATACACGATTTTATCTTCACATAGCTGTCTTCTAAGTCAGCTCGACCTTCGTCATCTGGATCTTCATTTTCAATGTACGACTGAACGGACATAGCTTGTTTAAAATATACTTCTAGAATTCCAAGTCGACATTGAAGTTCTGCGATCCGTCTGCTGGAATTTCAACAATTTCTTTGATTCTCGAAATGTTGCACTTAATGTTAGCGCGCTTTCGCTTGTTATCCTCTAGCTTTGGCATGACTTATTAACGACGATGAGCTAAGATCAGCTATGATGTTGCTGCACTCGTGACTGTTGGTATCGAGAATGGCGAATTAAGAACTGTACAATGAGGTGATTACAACGAAGAGGGCTATCAGTTATAGTACCGAAAGCGAAGCGATATATGTACAGAATTTTTTGAAGCACAACAACAAAACAGCAAGCAGGCAGAATGATTGCAGCGCAGTAGAAATGTCAATAGCTCTAGCGGAGATCTTCCAATAACGAAGGATGACGAAAAGCAGAGAAAACAGAGACACACCGGTAAAATCGAATGTTAATTGTTTATATGTTTCTGCGGTGCTCTGTTAAGCGACGTGTAAGTGAAAGAGTAGTAGCACAGGTTTTGCCCTTTGCGATAAACAGTTTAGCGAATATTTTCCCACACCGCCCCACGTTGGGCTCCAAATGTATATTCAGAAGCCTTTTTCTGATGTGTTACGACAAATGTTAGACAAGTGTGAAGCGCGACTGTGTAAAAATTAAACTGAACGACAGTAACAGAATGACCTCCACTGATTGCTGCTTAACGACAACTAACTTTTTTAAAAAATATATACAGATGATAAGCGATATATTACATCAGCTCGTATTAACATTATTTTTATAAGCTTCAGAAAGATAACAGTCTGTAGAATGTATGCATACAGAATTGTTTACTGGCCAGAACTCTAATGTTAGCGTAGGGTGACCAGACAAATATCAAAGGTGTCGCTCTCTCACTTCCTGGAGTGGTTTTTAAAAACTTTGTTCTAAGTTATATACAAACTAAAAGATAGTAGTTATAAGATAGTAATTATAATTGCATTGAAGCCGGAGGTGTCCGACAAATTCGGGGCACCACCTGCAGAAGATAAGTGCAATGCAAAACTACACCAACACTAACGACATGTCAACCGCTTCTCAGACGCTCACAGCTGGTGTCTAGGTAATGACATCTAGTAGAGGTTGAGCAATCTTGGCTTCCTCCGCTGTTGCCAGTGCATGTGATTGGCGACAGCAGCCTCAGCATCAAATCAGCCTGCATATTTTCGATAAAATATTACATCGCAGGTTCCTCGTTGACCCCGGCTGCATGGTTATGTCACTAGTATGCAGCCAAGTCTGTAACCTTTAATACTTATGGCCATCAGCTCATGATACTTAACCTTGGCTTACGCCGCACTTTTACATGACCCTTCATCACATCGGACGTTCAATCTGCAATCATAGGGGCTGACGTCATTGCTCACTTCGGGTTGCTTATTGATCTCGGCAAGCAACGTCTTATGTTGTTGTTGTAGCAGCACAAATTATGCTGAAGCGACAGTCCTTGGCCGGACATAAATCCGGGTCGTTCCGGTATCGTAGACTCGACTGTCATGGGAACGTGGAATACAGCGCATCCGGGCGCAATAGCTGGTGCAGCGCAGCTATTATCTAACGCTAACAGGAAATCCAGAAATGTAAAGGTGCAGGTGACTTCGTTTAGCTTAGAATTAAATTAAATTTTCAGTTTCCATTGTGAGCTCACCGACACAGCCAGCGCTTGTCATTAAATAAAGTTTTAATAAAAACACAACTACAAGTCTATCATTTGTATAATTGGCGCCCAACCGGCAAAGTGACCAAAATAAGTGAAAGTCTAAGTAACTAAGGACTTAAAAGTAAATTAATTAATTGAAGTAAATTAAAAACTCAAGTCAAACAAATAAATGTGAAATCTTGCACAGGAAATGCGATAGAAAGGCTATGTAAAAATAGGAAAGTATTGTGTAATTCTGCTACAAAACACTTATAAGTGATAGTAATTTATATTGATCTTTGTACTTTAATTAAAAATTTTATTTTTGAAACTGGATGAATGTAAAACCTTGCACAGTAAATACGATAAAAAGTTGTGTTAAAATAAAGGAATTTATATAATTCTGCTACAAAATACTATTGAGCGATCGTAATTTATATCGATCTTTCTAATTTAATAAAACGCTTTTGAATAAACTTTACTTTAACATAGAAATCAGATTTATGTGAATCTTTGCACGGGAAATTCGAATTAGTGGTTGTGTAAAAATAAACAGATACTTTATAATTCTGCTACAAAGCACTTATGAGTGATCGTGAGTTGAGCCAGCTGTTTGAGAGCCTTAGTAAAATAGAAGTCGATAGAAGAGAGTGTAGTAGTGAAGGTAATCAGGGAAATTGGTGGACAGATCAAAATAAAGAAATGGCGTTAGAACCCGATCAACTAAGAGCAGTTGTGGATAGTGCTATAAGTAACGCTCTCGCCGTACAACAAGAAAGTTTTGAACAGAGACTAAGGGATATAACCCAGCAATTGAACACCATAACCGTCACTCCCGCGGTAGAAACGTATAAGGAAATAGAAATAATTCCAGGCGTACAGTGCGACGAACCTCTGGACATCGTTAAGTCCTTACCGGACTTTGACGGTAAACAGGAAGCATATGTCTCGTGGAGACAAGCGGCACACACCGCATACAAGATTTTTGAAAGCTATGAAGGTAGCTCCAAGCACTTTTAAGCCGTTGCTATCATAACATGGTGCTGGCATCATTTGATACTGTTTTGAATTTTAAAGCTATAATTAACCGCCTTGACTTTAGTTATTCTGATAAACGACCGATTTACCTGATTGAGCAGGAGATGTCAACTCTCCGACAAGGAGGTTTGACACTCCTCCAATATTATGATGAGGTCGAAAAGAAATTAACTCTTTTAACCAATAAGACAATCATGACCTATGACAAATCCTGCTGCATCACTAAATGAGAAATATAGAATGGACGCATTGCGTGTGTTCATTTCAGGGACTAAAAAGGACCTATCTTCGGCTCTAGCGCTAGCACAAGAAGTGGAATCTAATCATGAACGATACATGTTCACAAGTGCCTATGCCCGGAGCTTAGAGGATAAGGCCCAAAGGCTCGAAACGAAGCAACAATATAGGGAAAAAATTACAGGTGGAAGATACCAGGCGAAAGATACATATCAGGTAAAAAATCCACATTTTAATAGGCAGCAGAATTTTGGTAACAGGCCTGCTCAGAAGTTGGAACCAGCCGAACCGATGGAGGTAGACCCTTCGCAGCGATTTAAGCAGTTGACGCAGTATCAATCCAACAGCAACCTGCAATCCCGAAACTCAGTACAGCAACGTACTAATCAAAGCCAGGCATATGGTCAGACGGCAAAAAGGCCGAATAAAACTTAAACATATAATACCAGTAGATAATCGTTTCTTAGTTAAGTCAATTCCTGGCTTCAATGTCATTAAAGAAAAATGCACAATTAGCTTGTTTGACACAAACAGCACCTTCTTTCTACTCCCCACTCTCTCAACCTTCGATGCAATAGTAGGGCTGGATCTGTTAACACAGACAAATTCCACGTTAGATTTTAAAAACAAAAAAGTCACAACCAACTCCGGGTCTGAGGAGTTAAAATTTTTAAAGTGTGGAAATATTAACTTTACGCAGGTAGAAGACATAGAAGTACCACAGGTGGTGAGGAGTAAATTCCAAAAACTTATCAAAAATTTAATTGGCGTTTTCTTGGATCCTAATGAGAGACTCCCATATAATACGAATATTGTCGCCACTATTCGCACCGAAAGTGATGACGCTGTATATTCCAAGCTATATCCTTATCCTATGGGTGTGGCAGATTTTGTAAATACCGAAATTCGGGATTTATTAAAAAACAACATAATACGGCCATCTAGGTCGCCATATAACAACCCGATTTGGGTTGTATATAAAAAGGTACGAGACGAACAAGGTAACATGAAAAAACGTCTTGTTATCGATTTTAGGAAGTTAAATCACGTAACTATCGATGATAAATTCCCTATCCCGAACGTAACGGTTATATTGTCAAATTTAGGAAAGGCCAGGTATTTTACGACGCTCGACCTCAAATCCGGCTTCCACCAAATAATACTCGCGGAGCGAGACAGAGAAAAAACAGCCTTTTCAGTAGCCAATGGGAAGTATGAATTTTGTAGACTTTCTTTTGGTCTGAAAATGCACCCAGCATTTTTCAGAGAGCCATCGACGACGTGTTATGGGAACAGATAGGAAAATCCTGCTACGTCTACGTCGATGATGTAATCATCTTCACAGAAACTGAAGCCAAACATGTCGAGCATATTGAATGGGTTTTGAGAAAGCTATACGAGGCCAATATGAGAGTCTCCCGCGAAAAATCGCACTTCTTTAAAGAAAACGTCGAGTACTTAGGTTTCGTTGTAAGTAGAAATATATTAAAACGAGCCCTAGTAAAGTTGAAGCGATTCGTAATTACGAACAGCCCTCTACTTTGTTCAATGTTAGGTCCTTTTTGGGTCTGGCAAGTTACTACAGATGTTTCATTAAGGATTTTGCATCAATCGCGAAGCCTTTAAAAGACATATTAAAGGGCGAAAACGGTAAGGTTGGAGCCTCACAATCAAAGAAGATTAAAATAGTTCTTAACGAAAAACAGTTAAATGCCTTTAACAAACTAATGGAAGGCCCTGGCATCAGAGGACGTTACGTTACCGTACCCAGACTTCGAGAAGCCATTTGATCTTATGACCGATACTTCATCGTTGGGTATAGGAGCTGTATTGTCTCAGGGTGGGAAACCAATCACCATGATTTCTAGAACCCTGAAAGACCGCGAAGAGAATATCGCTACTAATGAACGCGAATTGCTTGCAGTCGTCTGGGCTCTAAAAAGCCTTAGAAATTACCTTTATGGTGTCAAAAACCTTAATATTTTCACAGACCACCAGCCACTTACGTTTGCGGTTTCAGACCGAAACCCAAACGCCAAAATTAAGCGTTGGAAGGCCTTTGTAGATGAACACAATGCTCAAATATTTTATAAACCGGGCAAGGAAAACTATGTTGCTGATGCATTATCGCAACAGAACATCCATGCTCTTGAAGAAGAAGCACAATCCGACCTTGCTACAAACCATAGCGAAGTGTCCTTAACATATACGATTGAAACTACCGAAAAACCGCTAAATTGTTTCAGAAACCAAATAGTTTTGGAGGAAGCAAACTCCACTTTAAAGCGGAATTTCATATATTTCGGCGAAAAGACTCGCCACATAATCGAATTCATGGATAAGAATACACTTATCGATGAGATTAAACTAGTTGTTAACCCGAGAGTTGTAAATGCGATATATTGCGACCTATCAATACTTGCCAGGATTCAACATAAACTGGTCAGGTGTTTTCCGTCAACGAAGTTTTGGCATTGTAAAAATATGGTTTCAGATATCACCAACAAAGAAGAGCAAATGGATATAGTTACTGCCGAGCACAATCGTGCCCACAGAGCGGCCCAGGAAAATGTAAAACAAATCCTCTGTGATTACTATTTTCCAAAAATGACTAAAGTAGCAAACGAAGTTGTCACAAATTGTAAAATTTGTAACAAGACCAAATATGACAGACACCCTCATAAGCAAGAACTCGGCGTGACTCCAACGCCATCCCATGCAGGCGAAATTCTGCATATTGACATTTTCTCCACCGATAAGAAATACTTCCTTACTTGCGTGGACAAGTTTTCAAAGTTCGCAGTGGTCCAGCCTGTACCTTCTCGCACTATTGTTGATATAAAAGCTCCGATAATACAATTGAAAAACTTATTTCCAAATACAAAGACCATTTATTGCGATAACGAGGCATCGTTCAACTCTGAAACTATAACGTCATTATTAAAAAATCAATTTGGGGTCGATGTGGTAAATGCACCTCCACTGCATAGTACATCGAATGGGCAAGTGGAGCGCCTACATAGCACGATCTTTGAGATCGCAAGATGCTTAAAACTAGAGGGAAAGACTACCGAAACAACTGAACTCATATTACTGGCTACAGTCGAATACAATCGGACAATTCATTCCGTTACCAACAAGAAACCGATTGACGTAATCCATGCCGCTCCATAGGAGATGAGGAAAGAGATAATTAGCAAAATAATGACAGCCCAGCAGGAACAACTAGAGAGAAATAACCGATCAAGCCAGAACAGAGTATTTGACGTTGGGGAACGTGTTTTAGTAAAAACCAACAGAAGGCTAGGCAACAAATTATCCCCTTTATATGTCGAAGAAAAAGTCCAAGCAGACCTAGGAACCACGGTTCTCATTAAAGGGAGGGTGGTCCACAAGGACAATTTGAAATAAAATCGCTTTGCCTTCTGCCAAATATTTTTATAGTCTTACATATATTTAACAATTTACTTTATTATCGTACAGCATGGTACTAAGCGTTATTTCTACTTACCAATTTTTATCATTTTGATTGCGATACTTTTTCGGACGGCGACGCCTAAGCTAACGGACTACTCGAACTGTGACTATATCCCACTTCAAGACGGAGATGTTACTGTTTGGAGAGACTTTGACTATCTGCAACATACCACTAACCTTACTACCTACGTGGAAATAACCAAGGATACGAAAGGACTTATGACACACTTCCCCTTATCTCATATGAGAATGTTACTGGACTCTGACACTGCGCGCATAGAGGTACTTTTGGCAACTTTGGACACCCATCATAGACAGGCTAGGAGCTTAAACATTTTAGGAACTGCTTTGAAAGTTATCGCAGGGACACCGGACTTCGACAACTTTGAAAAATTTAAATTCCAACAACAGGAGCTCATAAACTCAGAAAACCAGCAGATCGTCATAAATACGGAAGTGCAGGAAAGGATAAATAAATTAACAGAAAAAATCAACCTACTTATTAAGGACTCAAATGCTAAGCAGATTGATACCAGTTTTTTATACGAAACATTGCTTGCTAGAAACAGAATTGTAATTTCGGAAATTGAATCCCTAATCTCAACCATTACCCTTGCAAAGATAGGTGTAATAAACCCACTGATACTGAACACTGATGATGCAAAAAATTTTATCGATATGCGCTCTACTAATACAACTATAACAGATTTAATGGAGGTATCATTTATCAAGGTCCTATGAGACAGTAAATTTTTACATTTTATTATTAAGTATCCTAAACCTACATAAGTTTGTAAGAAAATTATTCTTTTCCCTGTTCAACATAATGGAACAATCCTGCACCTTGCAAACGACAACAATATCGCTGACTGTAACAATCAAGTCCTGGCGATTGGAAATTGTAGCGTGACACTAACATCGACATTTTGCAAGAGACTTCAACACCCAACGTGCGCGCAACAACTTCATTCTGGTAGCGTCGCCCACTGCAGCACACGTCCCTGCCACCTTGAACCTATTGTAACGGTGGATGAAGGTATCGTTATTATTAACGACGATACCGTGGTGATCAAGACTAGCGAAGACTCAGAAAAAACGGTTACCGGGACTTATTTACTTACCTTCGAAAATGAGGTCCAAATCAATGGGACTTCATTTAAAAACCATAAGGGCATGCTGAAGAAATTGCCGGGTTCAGCGACGGCGACACTTCTCAATATAACTAACCACCACGATATATTGAGCATGCCATACCTTCGGAGAATGAGTATTAAAAACCTACGCTATATTGAAGAAATTGAAAGCAAAGTTATGACAGGACCTACACTTTTAAGTCTTGCTACCATAACCATTCTTATCAGCTGTTACGTTCTCCTTAAGCTCTATCGGAGGCGACAACGGGTAACTCGCTGTGCTAACCGAAAAGTTGCAAACGTAAGCGTCTACAGCGCATCCGGGCGCAATAGCTGGTGCAGCGCAGCTATTATCTAACGCTAACAGGAAATCCAGAAATGCAAAGGTGCAGGTGACTTCGTTTAGCTTAGAATTAAAATTAATTTTCAGTTTCCATTGTGAGCTCACCGACACAGCCACCGCTTATCATTAAATAAAGTTTTGATAAAAACACAACTACAAGTGTATCATTTGTAGCGGCGCGTACTATAATTCAATATGCCGCTGAGTTCGGGGTTCGAATCCCAGAAAAAGTTTTTCTTCCAATAGCGTTTCTACTCAGCCGGCATTGACAAACCTCCGACAGTATTTCTCATATGAAAAATCTTCTCATAAAATACATCTGGCGTTCGGAGTCCGCACAAAGCTGTAGGTCCTTCCTTTAAACCTGGTAAATCTACTATCGACCATAAATTCACAGTGCGCCTGACCTTGGAAGAACCCCAAGAAAAAAAAAGAAAAAAAAACCACCTTTTTGTCGACTTCAACCGCTTTCGACAGCACATAAAGGAGTTGCCTTTATGCCGCAATGTCTAAATTTGGTATCCCCGAAAAATTTATACGGCTATGTAAAATGACGATGAGTAACACCACCAGCTCCGTCAGAATTGGGAAAGAACCTCTCCGAGCCGTTTAATACCAAACTAAATCGGTCAGGCAGCTGCTGGCGTACGCCGATTACATTGACATCATCGGCCTTAACAACCGCGCAGTAAGTTCTGCATTCTCCAAACTGGATAAAGAAGCAAAGCAAATGAGTCTCGAGGTAAACGAGGGCAAGGCGAAGTA
Organism: Philophylla caesio; assembly: GCA_963971545.1. Classification (NCBI taxonomy): domain Eukaryota; kingdom Metazoa; phylum Arthropoda; class Insecta; order Diptera; family Tephritidae; genus Philophylla; species Philophylla caesio. The sequence continues at coordinate 66,074,601 of OZ020607.1, forward strand.
GCTCCTGTCATCAAATAGACAGTCGGCACATTCACGACTTTGATAAAACATCCCTGTTGACAGTTACAGCTTTGAAAAAGTAGAGAACTTCGTTTACTTAGGAACCAGCATTAACATCAATAATAATGTCGGCCTCGAAATCCAAAGAAGGACCACTCTTGCCAACAAGTTCTACTTTGGACTGGGTAGGCAAATGAGCAGTAAAGTCCTCTGTCGACGGACAAAAACCACGCTTTATAAGTCTCTGATTATGCTCGTCCTATTGTATGGCGCAGAAGCATGGACGATGAAGATATCTGATAAGAAGGAGTTTTCGAGAGAAAAATTCTTCGAAAGATTTATGGGCCTTTACGCCTTTGCGATGGCGAATACCGTAGAATATGAAAAGATGAGCTGTACGAGCTTTATAACGACATAGATATAGTGCAGCGAATTAAGATCCAGCGGCTTCGCTGGCTAGGTCATGTCGTTCGAATGGATGAAAGCGCTCAGCTCTGAAAGTATTCGACGCGGTACCCGCCGGTGGTAGCAGAGGAAAGGGAGGCTTCTTCTACGTTGGAAAGACCAGCATAGGCGGTTATCGAGCCAATTAAAGAAGAAGAAGGTTGGCTGACATTGAAAATGGGCGACATCGGTAATCTCATTTAACGAAGAGGCAAGGAATGGTTAGCATTATCTTAAAGGTAGTTTGTGTTTGCTTCGAAAATTTTATGATGCCGCAAGCGATAGGTCTAGGGTATTTTTATTTTAGCTTTTGCTTTTTTTGGTTTAATTCACGTTTTTGATATAATGCCTATCTTCATATTACAGTAATAATAATAGTTTGGCGCTTACACTATATAGCTCAGCCGAGCTTCTATTAGGAAACGTCAACCACAATACTGTTTCAAACGCTAACAACACGATATTAAATTGACGCGAAATAAATTTGCAGTGATTTAAAGGAAGTTTTATAAATTAAGGTCGACGGTGAGTATCGACAATTAAATATATTGAAAAACAATAATTGAAATATTTAGTAGTATGCTTTTTATACAGAAGTCATCAGAAGTGTGGTATTTTGAGCGCGATGGAAAAGAAAAAGCCAAATGCATTAAGTTCCCCATAATGTTATGATAAGTTGCAGCAGAAACACGATTGAGAGAAAAAAAGTCACACTCCGTAAGCAGGTGGTGTGGGGTCTCTCCTGCGGAGTCACAGAAGCGACATAAGTCGCTCGAGCAGATCCCCAGTTTGTGTAGGTGACCTTTAAGTCTGCAGTGTCCCGTTAGAAAGCCTGTAAGGATTCTCAGTTTTTCTCTAGGAAGGTCCATAATAAGCTTGAGCCTTCTTAGATTGTACCCCCTAAGGATGTTCTTGGACTGTTTGAGACCGGCAACGTTAAACCAGTGTAGGTTTCTCTGCCTTTTTGTCTCCCAGCTAAGTTTTTCTTTTACCGTGTCCGGTCCTAACGCTATAAACGGCTCTGGTACAATAGGAGTGGTGGCCGCCGCTTTCCTTGCTAGCAGGTCCGCTGCTTCGTTGCCTTCCACACCCATATGTCCCGGTACCCAAGAAAGTAGGATACGATTTATCTCCGCCAGTGCGTTAAGTCTCATTATGCACTCAAGCAAAGACCTCCGCCTGAAAAACGCTGGGAAAGGCCCCAATGGAACCGAGACCTCTGATATGGGATCATGGACGCCCGCACCAATACCCTCCGGAGTATAAGAACCGTCTGTGTACCAGCGCAGAGTACTTCCCCGGATGTGATAATCCAGAGTTGAAGCGCTCCAGGTGGCTTTGCTATGTGTTACTGCCTCAAACCTTCTGTCGAAGGTAATAACTTTGTGCATGTCATCCCGGGGGAGGCTCGCCAGCGGGAGCTGTGAGATTAGTGCGTCCGCCGCACACTGGGGCCAAATGCACTTATTTCACGGATTAATTGAAAAATGAAATTCAAAGTACCACCAAAATCAAATGTACTCTCTTAAAGTATATAAAATTCTACATCAGTAGGCAAAAAAATATATGTCAAATATGTAACGGAACTTTCGTAGCAACTGTTTCAAGTTAAACTTTGTATAAAACAACAGTGCAAAATAGGCAGAAAAAAGCTGTAAATTGTGCATATATAAATCGAATTTGCGTTATCTAATTAAAATAAATTTATAAATCTGAGTATGTAGCCATCAAGTTCAGGTAGTTATACAATTGCTTTGCTGAAAATTGTGATGTAAAATGTTTCTGCAAGTTCTTTTGTTATTCAGTTTATTTCAGCACTACACAAAAAAAAATTGGTTATATCAGTTTAAGTGGACATAAAGTTATCAATTGGGCTCAATTGGTCTAAGATTTGAAGTTCTTTGTAAAGCTGTAATAAATATGTATCATTTTAGAAAATATTAGGTTGCGCATCGGTGCGCTTCAAAAGTTATGCATACATTCATAATAGTGTCATGTGCTCAACAACAAGTGTAAGACGTATGCGCCTTTTAAAATTAACGCTGTTAATGTTGTTGCTGTCTTTGTCTTCTGTGTTTTTATGTTATATTATTATAAATATTTTCTTTTTATTTTTAATTTGGCAGGGACAAGCTCAAGCGTTGTTTATTTTACTCGCCGAAGCTTATATGACGTTTTGAAAAATTCCAGCTGTCAGAAATTAGATGAAAAACTGGATTATTTAAAAAAAGAACTCGAAAATCGATGTGGATATATTGAAGAAAGCTGTCAAGAGTTCAATAAACAATTTACCAATTTTGCTTTTGACTTTAAGGCTAAATGGAAGAATGCTCACAGAAGAGAAGACCGATTTCTTACTGACAAAAATAAGATTTGGCTCGAATCATCAATTGGATTTCCGCGTGTTCAGTCAAAACGTGGACGAAAAGCAATTTCTTTTAACGATTCCAGCGATTCCTCTAAATTAAAAAAAACAAAGATTTTAAGGGAGACTACAGACATACCAGTTTTAGTTCATGCCACGCAAGTCAAATTAAGAACATCCGGTTTCGTAGAAGAATCTAAAGCTTTGCGTAGTCTATCAAGCTTATCACCATCAACAATTAAAAGGTTCAATAAAAGTTCAGACAAAACAAAAAAACCAACAAACAATGCTGGAAAATTGTCAAGCACTGAAGCACTGGCTGTTTTCGTTGAAGCTAAGTTAACACGACACCAATACTATGTTATTAGACAAGCTGACAACCTGACAAATTTCCATCATATAAAAACATTCAAAAAGAAAAAAAAACGTGTTATCCAGAAGAAACGAGCCTCAAAATTGGAGAAACATCTGCTGAAGTAAGTCTGCAAGCGCTCTTAAACCACACTGCAGAACGAATAATTCAAGTGAATAAAAGCAGTATTGACATGTTAAACAACAGAAAGCTTCAATTATACACGAAATGGGGTTTTGATGGAAGCTCTGGCCATAGCTCTTACAAACAAGCTTTTCATGGATGCAATGCAAGTGATTCGTCAGTATTTTTAACAACAATTGTGCCTCTAAAGTTAATGTTTGAGGAAGAGGTAATTTGGGAAAATCCTCGATCGTCTTCCACTTGATTGTGCAGACCCTTAAAAATTGAATTCGTAAAGGAAACCCTATCTGTATCAATTGCCGAAAAAGAAAGAGTAGACAACTGTTCAACATGTTCAACTGTAACAATTGGCGATAAAGTTGTGAAGGTGGATCACAAATTGTTATTAACAATGATTGATGGAAAGGTGTGCAATTCTTTAACTATGACTACATCAACACAAAAGTGTTATTTATGTGACGCCACTAGTAAAATTTTCAACAATATATACGAAATGATTGAAAGACCTGTGGATGGAGAAAATCTGACATTCGGATTATCTATTCTACATGGTTGGATTAGATTTTTTTAAGGCCTGTTGCATATTGCGTACAAATTACCGTTACAAAAGTGGCAAACTAGAACTGAGTCTGAAAAACATATTGTTTCTCAAACCAAATCAAGTATTCAAAAAAAGTTTAAAGAATCCTTGGGATTAATAGTGGACCAACCGAAGCCTGGTTTTGGAAACACGAACGATGGCAATACAGCTAGACGGTTTTTCAAAAATTCAGAAAAATCAGCCGAAATAACCGGATTGGATTTGAATTTAATAAATCAAATGCATGTGTTGCTAATAGTTGTTTCTAGTGGACATAAAATAAACAACGAAAATTTTAGAACATTTGCATACAAAACAGCTAAATTTTTCGTTGAACTATATCCATGGTACCACATGCCTCCTACTTTACATAAGTACTTTATACACGGACCGGAAATTGTTGAAAACGCTCTTTTGCCTATTGGTCCGAAGAAGCACAAGAAGCTCGAAATAAGGATTTCAAGCAATGCAGAGAATTTCATTCAAGGAAGTGTAGCCGCATAAAAACCAATCGTGATATTTTGAATTTTCTTCTGTTGAGCTCGGATCCAGTTATTTCAAGCATGCGAAAGTTGCCAAAGAAGAGGGTTCACTGTTTGCCAGTACAGGCTATTGATTTAATCATTTTGCCGAATTCTGGTGATAATAGTCATGATGATGTTAACGATGATGATTATGATGATGATACTGATAATGATTATGACGATGATAATGATGAAATATATTAAATAAACGATAGTTGATTTTGTATGTATGATGTTTGACATGTTTCTGAACTAAAAACCGTTATTTTTTAATAAAACTGCTTCAACATTTACTTCAAAATTACTTTTTTTGATTAATTGTTATGGTATTTAATAGAAAGTAATAAAATATTACAAAAAAATAGCGCCCCTGAATTGATCCGTGAAATAAGTGCATTTGGCCCCACTGTGCGCCGCCTTGCATGACAACACCTTGCCTCTGCCAAACCCATCCTTGGAGACATTCAGTAGGGTTCTTTTTGCTACGTGGTCGATGGTCAGATGGAGCGGCTCCAGCTCCAGAATCACCTCTAGCGCGGCTGTAGGGCACGTGCGCATCGCCCCCGTAATACACACGCATGCCAGACGCTGGAGTTTGGCTACGGACCGTCTGGTCATAGCCAGGGTGGCTCTGGAGCCCCACACGACCGCCCCATAGGTGACCATTGGCCTAACTATCATGGTGTACAGCCAGCGCAGGGGCTGCAGGCCCAGGACCTCCATGCTAGACGCCTGCACACCATTAATGGTCTCGTAGCCCTAGAGGTTGCCGCAGCAACCTGGGTCTTTCACAGAAGCTTGGAATCCAGAATAAGTCCCAGATATTTCACTTCCGTGACGACCTTGACCACGGCACCCCCCAGGACTATGTCTCTACTGCCCTGCAGTTTCCTTTTCCTGGTAAAGTGAACGATTGATGTTTTGGAAGGATTGATACTGAGGCCTACCTGCTTAGTAGCTCAATTATGCTTAATTTTATCACACCCGATTTGTAAGTCACAGCTGATTTGCAAGTCACAGCTGACTAGACGCGAGAACTCAGTGTTTGGCCCGTTTTCACCAGCTTTGTATATATTAGCGTATAATTTTGCCAATTAATCGTAAATAGCTTTATTTACAACAATGGTGTCTTTGGTGACCCCCACTGAAATTTTCCGCCAAACATTTTCGTAGAATATTTTAATCCTTAAATGTCCTTTTTTAAAGGATAATTTTTGATTTTTTGCAGAAACTTGCAAATTCAACGAACAGCTGATTGAATTCTTGTCCGCATCCAAATATACAAAATGGAAAACATTGCATTAGTGTTTTCTTGAAACATTCTACTAAGGAAACTTAACCAAACTAACATTTACTTGCTACTAGCATGTTTAACACTCATATTTTATAATTTTCACCTTTACAACTCTTAAACAATAATTTCGTAATTATGCGAATTGCAATCATCTGTTTTTGATCAGCTGTTTTGCTGTTGGCAAATTTCTGCTGGCAAAAATTTTTCCAGCAGAAACCAACAGCTTCCCCTCAAATTGATATGTCACTTTGCTCTCTCAATTTCCCCTACTTTGTTAGTTTTTGGCGTACGCGAACGCTAAAAGCTGATAGTTTTCGAAAACTTTCAATAATTATCCGTACCCGAACTTACCTTATATCAAACGTTTTTAGCGTCGAATTCAAATAACGAATTAGAAAGCAATAAAGAAACTGGAAAGCCAGTATTAGCAACTTAAACCTACACAGGTGCTGAGTAGGGATGTCAATTTTGGGCATTTAATTGATCCCGGGATTTTCGAGATCTGAAAACAAAATCCCGGGACAATCCCGGGATCCCGAACTTTCACTAAGTTTTGATTGGTAATTTATGATTGTCAAAAAATGTAATACACGTCTGTAATCGTTGTATTATAGAAGTATGCAGAATATCATTAATATAACAAAGAACGATTTCTTGTAATTCATGTATGTATGTACATATGAATTTATAGATCTTTTCAAAAACAAAAAAGAAATAAACGTGACATATTTGGTAAAGAAGAAAATGAACCTATCTAAAGTAAAATTATTTTTAATCACTGTTTAAGACCAATATTAAATATTAATATCTTACCATTCAGTAAAAAAAGAAATACACCAAATAAAAATTAAATACATCACCCATTTCATTTTGAGCGAGCCAGAAGTATTCTTTGTTTTGATCAAAATGCAATATCAAAGAAATAAACGCCCTAAGTGTGTTATCCACCAACCTGGACCTAAATTTGTTGAATTTAAAATCTGCTGTGGAGAAGCAGTGCTGCGACTCAATACTTGTTGGTTGGACTGTCGACAAAAAGTTAAATGCTCTCTGTATGACATTACAAACACTATCAATTTATTTTACCATGCCTTTTGATAAATTTTATGCCTCTCGATAATTAGACAAACGCGATCTGTTCGTTGAAACTTGATACAATTTATCTTTGAGACTTTATGCCTTATCCACTCCAAGTACCTCGTCGTTAGTTCTACACCATACAAATAATTATATGTATGTATGTGCATCAACTTTTTGCAAAAAAAGAAAAGATTACAAAATTGCAAAATATTTCTAGGTATGCAGGTTTATTATTATTATTATATAAGATATGAAAAAAAACAAAGAAATAAAAAAATTCAAATTTTTTTAAACTAAAAAACAAAGTTTAAGTTTATGGTTATAGTAAATATTTACACATATGTGCATTTTTCTATTTTTGTTTGAGTTCAACTAAAAGCATCTTTATTTTAATAGGCAATAGTTTTGCCCTTATTTTAAAACTAAATTAAGCCGCTTTGGCATTATTGCTCTATTGCTAATTTAATGTCACGTACTGTCTTAAACTGCCTTCCGTTTTGGAAAACACGTGCCGAGAGGTTCCCCAGAGATCTTCGATCGGATTTAGGTCGGACTCAATGCTGGCATTTTGCTGGAATTTTCCCGTCATTAATGAAGTTATTCGTGACCTGTGCCGTGTGGATTGATGCATTATCCTGCTGATATGTCCAGTTATCGTCATAAATATTGTCAGTAAATTATATCAACTAACTGTCCAAAAGATTTACATACCTACTAGCATTCATTTTAGTGCATATAAAGCATATTGGTGTATTTCCATTGAAGCAGAATGCAGCCCATACCATCAAGGTCCCCCTCCACAGCCTCGCTTGTAGCAGGACCGTCGTTCCTGACGAATCTTCCAAATATTTCTTGCAATGATCTGGGCCGTCCAAATTTCATTTTTTTTTTTCATATCAACCGTTTATTCTACATTCACGAAAATTAAAAAAAATACCACTGAACAAGAAATATAAACAAAAGCTTTCATAGTAAGGCTCATTTTCTACTCGAGGAGGATATTCTCCAGCTCAGTGTTATTTGTCGTATTGTGTTATTGTAATGCAAAAATTGTAAACTTGATGTTTATGTTTCTCATGTTAAATTTTCTTATTTTAATACAACACTGAAAGATATTTTAGTGTTATATTTGTGTATTTTATTCGATCGGCTCTTTATTATTAAAATCATTTGATGTTTATTTTTGTTTGAAAAAAAGTAAATTAAAAATTTAAAGAAAATGGTTATTAAATAAACTGTTTTCTGCAATTCCGGGATTTGAATAGACTGATCCCGGGATATTCGGGAGTGGAAAAAGGACGGGATCCCGGGATTGACAAGCCTAGTGCTAAGGGTTACCAGCTGACATTGAACTTAAAATGTATGTACGGGTAAGACCCTACATATGCATTGTTGCCGCTGCCTTAGCTGAATATTATCATATTAGTTTTTAACTTTCTATCTAGTATTGCCTTTCTCTAAAATTTAAATACTCACTGTACTCAAAGTACATAATTGCATATTTAGAGCTTCGTTTCAATGCAAAATATACTTCAAATTTAAAAGTTATTAAACAGTGCGAATAAAGTTGCTCTTAAAAATTGTTTCTGTTAGACTTAAACTGCAAGCCATATGCCTGATAGGAGTAACATAAAAACATTTTAAAATATAGATATTTATTTTATTAAAATAAGAATCTATTAAAATACATAAATGTCTATATTAAAGTCAGTTGTATAGAAATGAAATATGCATTCATACATGTGCCTCTACATACATATGTATACATATGTATACATAAATAGCATTTGGGACCAGATAATGCGCAATAATTTGACTTACTTTCGTATCATAAATTTTTAACCCACAAAATATTTTCACATTGTACTAAATGTAAACTTGTCAAAAACAAAAAATGTAGAAGTTTGCACAATATTAACTTAATTTAGACGCCACTTCATCAAACAATTATTTCCAAAAGCCTCCTATATATGTAACGTCGGTGAATAATAAATAGGACATACTTATGCACTTATTAGAAAATGCATGCCTTTATACATAATAATTGTGGCATTTTCTTTGCATAATACACATTGCATGCCAGATGATTAGCACTGATTTTATAGAAAAAAATAAAACGTCTGCTTTTTTAATAATTTATTAATCGCCTCGTTAAAGCCAATGCATGTACATATGAGTGTATTTTAAGTCATATTACAGCAATTATTTATTTGTGCAGACAAATTATAAATATACATACATACGAGTATACACCCATCTCAAACTAAGGTTACATTTTTAAAAAGCTCTTTTAAGCATTTAAAATTTTAATAAGAAAATATATCAAATGATAATTTAAATTTTTAAAAACAATCTAGTAATACAATGATTGTGGACACGCATAAACCGCTTGGGAGAGTAACTATGTTCGTTTTACAATGTGACAGTATTTGAAATGAAAGCTATCTCACTGCGTCGCATTATTCGAGATTTTCTCATATACATATATGACTCACACTTCTAAGGATTTTTTAGCACAATTAATGTTCGTCAATTGAAGCGTTATTCATTTTAATAAGAATATCTGGCTGATTGCTTTTTGACTGATTCAAACTGTTATTAAAATTGCTTTCGGTGCTGTTTGTATTCGCTGTATTGACAAAACTGTCGTTGCTGTCACTACCGGCACCTGAAGCCTCCAGCGCTTTGGTATTTCCGCAGCTTTCTTTTTCCATTTGCAGAAAGTTTGAATCCTGCGAAGGACATTCCAAGTGCACACAATGAAAGATCTGCAATTTAAATAAAATAAAAAAGAAAAATATATGCCGTTTATTTTATCCGTATTTAAGAGATATGTTTACCTCGTTTGCCGTGTTGCGTGTACCGACAATACGTATGAACACGATTGGTCTCGGTGTGAAGGAAAAATTTTGCCATGATCGCACTTGTTCATTGCGTTTATCGACTACAATTTGCCAATCCTTTTGATTCACCGAAGTTTCAATATAAAAACTATAAGTGCGATTATCACAATCCCATAGTAGCAAGCGCATTGAACTAATAACATACGGTTGACCTGATTTTTAATGGAAAATCGTTAGCAATCGGCGTATGCCATGAGCAAAAGTTATAGACTAACCCAATCTGACAACAATTTCTCCGCTGCCCAACTGATGGCAAGTATACCCAGAATCCCAATCATAATTTACATAATCTCCATTTAAGAGTGCATTACGCGTGCGACTAACCCCATCGACTACAATTGCACTCATATCTGTGCGTGCAACATTTGACGTAGGCGCAACAATGCCATTGATTATCTTAGGTATGGTAGCGGTATACATAGCTTCCAACCCAACAACATGGAAAACCTGGAAAAATCGTTTTTGTTCAAAAATGTAAGAATATGTTTATATTGTTCACTGATAATTTAATACAAATATGTACTTACTTTATTGATGGTATTGTGTGTGCCTACGAGCTTAATAAAGCGCACTGGGCGCGCTGGAAAATTTAAGAATTGCCATGAGCGACAATAATACTGTGTGTAATCGATAACACGATCCCAGTTGGTGGAGTTCGCTGAAACTTCTATAAAGTACGAATAAGAACGATTGTCACGATCCCAAAGTAGCATCTTAATATGATTAATAATACAGATTGTGCCCAGTTCTACAGTAATACCGCTGTCGTTGTTGTCTGTAATGCAATGACGCGTATAGCCTTTTTCCATATCGTACGACGCACAATCGCCATCCAGTAAAGCGGCACGACAATCACCCTGTATAGTTCTTGAAACAAATTTTGATGTGGCCACATTTTCTTCGGGCCAAAGCGCAGCACGATATGGTAAATATTTTGACGTTGTTTGTTCTTGAATGGCATCCAGTAACTTTTCAGGTTCCAAGATACCTGTGGGACGCACCACTTGTAGCAAATCTTCAAGTTTCATTAACGGCAAGCGAACGAAGGAAACTACGGACTAAAAATACATCAAATGAGTTTAAAAATTGTTTAGAGAGCCTACGCTTTCGTATTACATTAGTGTTAATGTTTGAGCGGTGTTTGCACCACTCCCATACGGCTAAAAAAATCTGAACTTCAGGTGCAAAGAATGAATCGCGACGCAGAACCTCTTCCAGCGATTCCTGTTAAAAATGATAGTATGTATTAAAACTTCTTATTTACAAATTATATGTGTACTTAGTCATTACCTTGGATAGCTCACGAAAAGTTTCATGTTTTAATATTTCCGTGGCATTTTTATCCATATAAGTCAAACAAACTTCTGTCAGCTTTTCTAAATTATAAAGACGTGCTGCATCCAATATTGCACAGACATTATTTAGAGCTAAATAATGTCGCAAATATTGTGATATTGAATGTTCCAATTCGCTGAAACCATATTGATTGGCTAAACCTAAAGTGTCAAGTATATTGTCTTCACTCATTTGGGCAAGGGGCATACGGCCGGAATAAATGTATTTCAACAAGGCTTTGAATGCCTCCACTGGAATTTTTAATTCAATTTCACTTTGCCTGGACTCGCACAAACCTCCATATAACAGCGCACGAAAATATTCACAACGTGCCGCCAAAATAACACGATGGGCTGGTAACCGTTGATTTTCTACAATGAATGTCACATCCGAGTAGTCATCGTTCATGCAGAGCTGTGCCATTTGCTCCGAGAAGCGTTCTGAAAAAAAGACATATGAAGTTATTAGCCATTGCTCTAAAAAACCAAAACTAGCACCAGAAGACCAATTAAAGATACTTACCTGTTATTTTTACTTCATCGCACCATGGCTTTGTAAGTGAGAGCAATTTGTATTGACTTTGACTGCTCATCTTTGACGTGCCGTTAAATCAAGCACTTAAGTCGCAATTGTTTTAAGTTTTAAGTTATGCTTGCGCCAGTGACCCAGATAAATTGAAAATTAATGCCAAAATACAAATGAATGACAATACAAATATACAAAAATATTTAAAGTATCACGCAAAGAAATGCCATTTATATATACATATACATATATGTGTTTGAACGTATTTGGATTCAAATCCAATGAGCGACCCTTTACATTTAGTAGATCTTTAATGTAAAATTCAGTTAAATGACTTATTTAATAACATATCATTCGTTTAATCGTTTACTTACGGTGTTTAAACCAAACTTTATCAAATTTAAATACGTTTTCCGGCGACAACGCAATTATTTTTCTCTTGTATTTTGTTCCTTTTGTTTTTCTTTTTTTCGCATTAAAAAGTATCGAAAACAAAATTTCTTAGTGCTTAGCAATTCGAGAAAAGTATCGATTATGTACTTGTATCGATTTATGCATATCGGCATTTTTATACATTATTTAATTGTAAATTATTAATTATTTCGCCGTAGCATGCCTAACACGGTAAGTCTAAAGGGCCGTACACATAAGACTTTCGCTTTGCTTTGCTTCAGAGTTTCGCTTTGACAGATAACTTGAAGACCTGATGTTATATGAGTGCTGCTAAATACAAGGCGAGAAAAGTAAAGCAAAGCAAAACGAAGCAAAATCATGGCAAACTCTCAACATTTGTACACTTTGACAACCAACTGTTTGCATTTCCATTTTATTTCTGCGTGCATATACACACGATTTAGAAAATTTACTAGTATTTCATAGTTTTTGCGTGTATAATTACTTTTAAAAAGATAAAAGAAGATAAATATTAATAAATAGCAAATAAAACACCTCTTTGATCGGTTTTTATTTATCTTGTCGAAATATGCTCGGCCTCAATATAGTTTATTACACTCGCGACTATGAAACATACAGAGTAAGGGCCAGTTTTTCAGTGCAAGTTGAACTCTGTTTGTCGTTTAAACTAAGTTTAAACTCAGTATGCAGTTTTTCAGTCAACTTAAAACGGAGTTTAAACTAAGTTTAAACGGCCGATTGTGCTCGGTTAAACTTAGTTTAACTTATCAGCTGTTTGCTAACTACTTCGTTTCGGTCGCAACAAATTTATTTGAGCGAAAGGAAACTAAGTTTAAATTTAAACTGAGTTTAACTAAACTTAGTTTAAACTGAGTTTAAACCAGCACTGAAAAACTGGCCCTAAGTAGCATAACTACCACTTAATTATATAAGTAAAACACATTTCTTAATATTTTATTAAACAAAATATTTGGAATAGACTCAAATAACAATTGAAAACAAACCACTAACGTAGAAACTGTCAAAGCGTTCTATGTAGCAAACCTTCTACACCTCATGCTTTGTTGTTAAACTTCGAATTGTCAAGTAAAGCGAGGAAAGTTGTATGTGTACGGCCCTTAAGGCTCTTCCAGAAGATCGTTTGGCGGCTTTCCCTTAAATAGAGCATCAATATACCTTATATATATTTGGTGTAACTTTAACTCTATTCTAAAAGAGGTTTATACGATTTTTGACTGTTGTTAATATATATGGGAATTTTTTATACAACTTTTGAATTAAAAGCCTCGTTGTAACGTGGAATTGTTCTTGCAATTAACGACTCTCTCGAAGATAGTAAAAATATTCGCCAGCAATTGAAAAAAATTGTGAGTGCAGCATCTTCAGTGACAAGTTATATTTTATTATTATAAGCACAGGACCATTGTGTTATTATACACAATGCACAGGACTGGTGTTATTTATACCAAAGATAATATTTATACTGCAAGTACATAAGGGATCGTGAACATCGTATACTCTAGAAATTTTGAATGCGTTTAAGGTGCGGAAAGAGCAAGTAGGAGGGGTCTTCACAACACTTGTTGTAAACTACTGACAGACGGGTGTGCTTATGCAGATAAACGGGCACATATGTATATCTGCAGAATATTTTATGCCTGAAAATCGACACTTATCTGCATTTTGATTACATCTGATTTGACGAACGAAATCGAGCTCAAAATTAAAATAAGGAAAATAAGATTGGCAGCTATTTAAATGGGGAAAAATCATTACGAATTAAAAAAAGCTTAAAATTATTATCTTAAAGTTGCTTAATATAATCAAAATAGCTTATTCAATGGCACATATGTAATTCTTTGCAGGATGTCAAAGCCTTGTGTGGTTACACTTCCCGACATAAGAGAAAGGAAGTTGTGCAAATTTGTGAGTATAATTTATTTGCTGTGAACGATATAAATAATGTTTACACATGTATACTACTCCATGAACGAGACGAGCCCTCAAAGGACGAAAATCGTTTTCAAGAAATTTTTCAATTCAAGACAAATGCATTTCGCAGAATTTGTGGAAAATTTGTGGGCATTGGAAAACGGACAGCAATATGAGGAAATGTATTCCACTTCATATAAGGAGTGGCTATCTCATTGTTCGCTTTGGAATATAGAACTTTTACAAGTCTATAGGATGCAGTACCGTTGGTGAAATTTGTGCACTCGTATAAAAGCAAGAAAATGATGTGCATAATTATTGAATATTGTGATTTCAATATGGCAAAAAATAGCTGCAAATATTAAGAAATTAAACCAAATTATAAATTAAAATTCGATTTCTTGTGAGTTTAAAGGTTAGGAATTCATGCAATCCGAAAAATTTTCGCAAACTGCTTGGCAAAAGTCCACAACAATTTCACAAACAGTACTGCATCTTAAAGACTTGACAAAAGTTCTATATTTCAAAGCGAACAATGAGATAGTCATTATTTTATGAAGTGGAAAACATTGCCTCATATTGCTGTTCACCTTTTCAATGCCCACAACTTTTCCACAAATTTTTCGATATGCATTTGTCTTGAAATTAAAATTTTCTTTGGAACGATTTTCATCCTTTGAAGATTCGTCTCGTTCCCAAAAGTAGCCATAGCGATCATTCATGGAATATTATGCATGTGTATACATTATTTACATTGTTCACAGTAAATAAAAATAATCACAAATTTCCACACCTGCCTTTCTTTAACGTCGGCGGGAAGTGTAACCATAAAGGGCCGTACACATAAGACTTTCCCTTTGCTTTGCTTCAGAGTTTCGCTTTGACAGATAAGTTGAAGACCTGATGTTATATGAGTGCTGCTAAACACAAGGCGAGAAAAATGAACCAAAGCAAAACGAAGCAAAATCATGGCGAACTCTCAACTTTTGTACACTTTGACAACCAACTGTTTACATTTCCATTTTATTTCTGCGTGCATTTACACACGATTTAGAGAATTCACTTGTATTTCATAATTTTCGCATATGTAATTACTTTTAAAAAGAGAAAAGAAGAGAAATATGAACAAATAGCAAATGAAACACCTCTTTGTTAACCACCCGAACGTGTAGGAAACACAAATCTTAAAGTTCAAGGCTTAGTTAGACAAGACTTAACTCAACTCAACTTAATTTAACTTTACTTAAGGAGAGGCGACGATTACACAACATGTCAACAAGCTTTTGCTTGAAAAAATGTCAAGGAAAATTCAATTGTGTCGAATGTTTTTAAGTTTAGCACAAATGAACAAAGCAGTCACTTGGTCAGAGGAAAAGTTGGTGGAAAATCCACCCGATAAATAGACACTTTTTGTTGTGCCAATTTACATCCAGGCATAGTTTATTGGAGGACACGATCAACTTTTCTTCCTTCATTTTTATGCAATGTTTGTTCATTTTTCTGTTGGCCTAGTAAAATGTTAATATTTTTATAATTTTATTGAGCTCAAGGCCAGTTTATGGAAGATTTCGTTAGTGAAAAAACAACAACAGTTTTTAATGGTTGAAGTTATAGTACTATTTCGGAAATCACCACATTTCCTCATCAGACTTCTTTTTGATTATTAAATTAAATTATTTTTAATTTAATTTTCATAACCACTTCTCTCAGTGTCGCAGATTAAAATTTAGGAAATGACAGTTACTTTTTATATTCAAAACTTTTCTAAACTTGTACACACTTTTTTAAGTTTTTAAATGCAACTCTGATTTAAAACTTAACGAAGCGTTCTAGAATTTTCGATAAACGAGTAATAGTCTCATTGTCATAGTGAAATCTGTTAGAAGAAGACGAATAAGTAAGAGAGGAGAAATAATTTATTATAAAAATTGTATTGAAATTAATTTATTTTCACAGATATTAAAACGATTAAAGCGTTTAAAACGATTCATCCAACGATTCAATTCGCAAACTATATTTTTAAATAAACCCAATCTGTTTTGATATATTCGCCTATTTTCTTTCACGGAAGGACAATATTTTTTAATATTTATTCTTGAAAATACCGCCTGTCGCCATTTATGCCTTATGGAAAATTATAATTTACGAAGCTGCAAATCGTTAATGGATTCAACAAATTCATCAGAGGATAAAGGGGAAATGGACTCCCTCAGCGATGATGAAACCGACGTCACTATAGTCGCACCTGGTGCGGATATGATCGAGCTTCGGGATATGGTAAGAAATTTACAAGCAAGTTTCAAGAGCTTAGAACAAAGCGTTAAGCACGAGAAACCAATTGATGCCACATTTGCGGGTGTAAACGTTACTTCTGCCAACGATATTGGTGCTAGTGTCCCCTGCGCCGACACATATAGCACACGCCCCCCAATGTGCCCTTATATATTCTCTTCTGCAGGCGTCACCGTTGCCGACGCACAAGTCAAGTCCTCAGAGATATATAACACTCACGTAAAATTCGCCGACGCACCTAGTTTGCAGACAACTAACGCCACTCTTGCTGGTAAACAGCCTGCTTATGCCATGCCTGGCACTTCGCAGCACGCCACCAGCCCTAATATAAATTATAGTACTACAGCGGCAGAACGAGCCCGTCAATCAGCAGCATTCAGTTGCGTCAACAGAGAATTTCAAGCCAACTCATCGCTGCCGAGTATAAATAATGTTTATAATTCTTATCCCTATACAAGCCGTAATATGCCAACACCGATTCAACCATATAACCAAATGGCTCCCCGTAAGTTAATCGATCTGCCTGAATTTACAGGGGTGCCAGAGGAATGGCCGCTATTTTCAACAGCATTCAAAGAAACCACAGCAACGTATTTTTACACAGAATTAGAAAATTTATTTCGCATTCAAAAAGCAATTAAAGGCAATGCACGCCAACGAGTCGAGTCGCTACTGATTCACCCATCCAATGTTTCCACAGTCATGACCACATTGGAGTTTTGTTATGGCCGGCCTGAACTTTTGATTCGAAGCCAACTTGCAAAAGCGCGTTCATTCCCCGTCATCACCGAAGCGAAAATATATGAAATTGTCAACTTTAGTACAATGGTATCGAATTTAGTCGCCTTTCTTGAAAGTGCAGGTGCAACGCCTCATTTAAACGATCCGACGTTATTAGACGAACTTGTGAGTAAACTTCCACTAAACAGAAAAGAAGATTGGATTCGCCACAAATTTTCAACGTGCCAGTTGTATCTAAGTATAAAAGATTTCGCAGGCTGGTTGCAACAAGTGTCTATGTTTGTTTCTATGGCAACAGGAATTGTAACAACAGATCAACCTTGCCAGAATTTTAATAAGAGTGCAAGAGCAGTGTTAGCAGTTACTGCGGGTGAACAAATGTGTGTATACTGCAAAGATGAACATTTTTTGTATCAATGCCAAAAATTCAAAAGTGCAGAACTCAGCCAACGATGGAGTGTTGTTAAGGCAAACAGATTATGTTTTTGTTGCCTACAGCCAGGACACAGTTTAAAATCTTGTTCAAAACGTCGCGAGTGTGGAATCATGTCTTGCCATAAATTTCACCACCGACTGCTGCACAACTCAAGTGGCAACACTGCGAAACAATTCAACGCCGTAAAAGTGAGCAACGGCGCAGAAGAGTGCAAAACTAAATCATGCGAATCAGTGGCAACAATAAGTACAAGAGAGCAAAACAAAAATGTTGAAACTAGAACTCTATTGAAATTTCTGCCGGTACGTTTGTCTGGTCCGAACGGATTTCTTAATGTTGTCGCTTTTATAGATGATGGAGCGATGGTGTCACTGCTAGAAGAGGAAGTAGCAGATTTTCTAGGTCTAAAGGGCAGCACGGAAAAATTATCGCTAAAATGGATCGGAGATAAAACAAGCAGTGAAGTCTCTCGGAAAGTAAACATCGAAATTGCCGGAACCTATAGAAATGCGCAAAGGTTTACCATGAAAGGCGTACGCACAATTAAGAAGTTATGTCTGCCAATGCAAACGGTGCGTTTTGAAGAATTCTCTCGCTGTTATGACATGTTGAAAGATTTCCCAATAGAAAATTATGTTGACGCAGAGCCTAAAATTCTTATTGGGTTGTCCCACATTGATTTTGTTCGTGCGCAGCAAGTAATCAACTTTGATAATGGGTTTGCTTTGCACAAAACAAAGTTGGGATGGACTTTGTTTGGTTCTAATAAACTAGATTCAGTAAATAATGTAATTGGACATGTATGTGTTGATGAGCAATGTATAAATGAAATGCGTAAAGAAATTATCGATTATTTTAATTTTGAAAATTTTGAGCCAAGGGCTGCCCCTCCACTTAGGTCGAAGGCTGATAAAAAGGCTGACGATATACTGCAAGAAACTACGAAACTATTAGGAAGAAAATATAAAACCGGGTTATTGTGGAAGGACGACAACGTTAAGTTTGAGAAAAGCTATGGCATGGCTCTTAAGCGTCTTGAAATGATAGAAAGAAAAATGATAAAAGATTTAGAGCTCAGGGAGTGGTATACAAGTAAAATAGAGGAGTATGTAAGCAAGGGTTATGCGCGCAAGTTATTGTCGGATGAGGCAGCTTGTAATAATGAACGTACTTGGTACTTACCTCATTTTGTAGTGTACAACTTAAACAAAAATAACAAGCCAAGACTTGTGTTTGATGCGGCCGCTAAAGTAAACGACATGTCACTCAACTGTGCTCTTATGAAGGGTCCCGATGAGTATCAGCCAAAACCGTTGCTTTCAATCTTGTATAAATTCCGGCAAGGTAAGATAGCAATATGCGGAGATATAGCGGAAATGTTACAATCAATTTGTGGAGCATCCCAGATTTTGAATGAGGTAGAATACCAGAATATGTGTTTCGTGGCGAAGATGAGTCTGCGAAAATTCTTGGAATGTATTGGGACCCTAAAGAGGATACATTATTTTTCAGATTACTTTTCTCAAAAGTTTCAAAAGCTGTTTTAAATGGGAGTCGACGTCCTACGAAAAGAGAAATGTTAAGCATTTTAATGTCAGTTTTCGATCCCTACGGGTTTTTGTCAAATGTATTGGTGTTGCCAAAGGTTTTGATGCAAAAGCTATGGCAAACAAATGCTGGTTGGAATGACACCATTCCTGATGGAATTTATGGCAAATGGCAAGGGTGGTACGCAAGTCTCGAGAAGGTGTATGGGTTCAAGATTCCCAGGTGTTATCATCCGGAGTTCACTAATCCAAAGGCAGACATACAGCTGCACGTATTTACGGACGCAAGTGAGCTGGCATATGCGGCAGTCGCGTACTGGCGTGTTTGCTACGAAGGCGAGGTGCAGGTTGTTTTTATTGCAGGGAAATCACGTTGCAGTCCACTGAGCGTCGTTTCCATCCCAAGATTGGAGCTTCAGGCTGCCGTGTTGGGCGTGCGTTTGAAGAATTCGATTATAAATAACCATGACGTGAAGCCAAGCGCAATAATATTTTGGTCAGATTCAAAAACCGTAATCCAGTGGATAAGATCTGATGCACGACAGTATAAGCAATTTGTATCGCATCGTATTTCTGAGATTTTAATGTCATCCATCGTGAATCAATGGAGATGGGTGCCAGGAGCGCAGAATCCAGCGGATGACGCTACGAGGCCACGTACGTGCCAACTTTTTACAACGAGTTCTAAATGGATAGCAGGTCCTTTATTTCTGAAACGCACGCAAGTCGATTGGCCTGAGATGCCGCACATTGTCGGAGAACAAAACGATAAAGAAAAAAGAACGAAACATTTATATGTGGTAAAGCTTGACGATAAAGCAGCTTTATTTGAAAAATTTTCAAATTATTATAAACTTCTGAAGGTAATGTCGTGGGTCAGGCATGCTATGTACAAATTTCGAGAATTGGTTACGCGACAGTCGGAATCCGTGCGAAGAGTGATGGTGAATGTGACAGCGTCTGAAATAAAGTCAACAGAGGTGATGATTTGTCGTTTGATCCAAGAAGACCAGTTTGCCGTTGAGTTAAAGGCGATGCATAGCGGTTTGCCTATAAGTAAATCAAGTCCACTTTTTAAATTAACTCCTGTATTAGACGATGAGGGTGTTATAAGGCTAGGTGGACGCATAGATAACGCGACGTGTGTGTCTCTTTGCACAAAGAGGCCGATAATACTTCCGAAGAAAGATGCCTTATCAACGCTTATCGCGCGGCATTATCATGAAGCGTTTCACCACCAAAACGAAGAAGCAATGATAAGTGCAGTTCGATACAAATTTTGGATTCCAAGTTTGCGACGGCTTATGAGGTCAACTAAGAAACGATGCCAGGTATGCAAGAACTTATCAGCCGTTCCTGAGACACCTTTAATGGGGCAAATACCAAAAGATAGACTAACTCCGTTTGTGCGCCCTTTCTCATACGCCGGTGTTGATTATTTCGGGCCCATACAAACATCCATTGGGCGCCGTCGTGAGAAGCGATGGGTAGCAATATTCACCTGCTTAACGACACGAGCAATGCACCTGGAGTTGGCCAGGGACCTCTCATCTGATGCAACTATACTATGTCTTCGAAATTTTGTGAATCGCCGAGGAGTTCCTGTACGAATAAGAAGTGACCAAGGCACAAATTTTGTCGGTGCCAGCAAGGTAGAGTGGCTGCAGAATCAACGTGACATGGCAGAGGAGTGCACACGGCGTGGCATCGAGTGGATTTTTAACACGCCTGCGAATCCATCGGCTGGAGGTAGTTGGGAACGTCTAGTTCAAGCAACAAAACGCGTTTTATCCTTTACTTTGAAAGAGCAAGCACCGCAGATAGAAACGCTCCTAAGTTTACTGATAGAGGCAGAGAATTTGGTTAACTCCAGACCACTTACACACTTGCCAATATATTCCGAAAATGCTGAGCCTTTAACGCCTAATCATTTTTTGTTGGGCTGTCCGAATTATGTTCAGACGACGACCGTACCTGAAAAAGTGTGCTTAAGGAAACAGTGGCACATCCTGCAGCGGTTGAAGCAAACATTTTGGAAGAGGTGGGTGCTGGAATATCTTCCAACATTGACGCGGCGTTCTAAATGGCACAAACGTGTGAAACCTTTACAAGTCGGAGACATCGTAGTAGTGTGCGACGATAACGAGAGCAGAGGAATGTGGAAACGAGGAAGGGTAGTTGAGGTTCATATGGCACCAGATGGCCAGGTACGTTCAGCCATGGTAAAAACCATTCAAGGAAATCTGCGAAGACCTGCTGCAAAGTTAGCTGTGCTGGATGTAGGTGATTCTATGGCTTCTGCTTCGAATCACGAGGGGCGGAATGTCGCAGATTAAAATTTAGGAAATGACAGTTACTTTTTATATTCAAAACTTTTCTAAACTTGTACACACTTTTTTAAGTTTTTAAATGCAACTCTGATTTAAAACTTAACGAAGCGTTCTAGAATTTTCGATAAACGAGTAATAGTCTCATTGTCATAGTGAAATCTGTTAGAAGAAGACGAATAAGTAAGAGAGGAGAAATAATTTATTATAAAAATTGTATTGAAATTAATTTATTTTCACAGATATTAAAACGATTAAAGCGTTTAAAACGAATCATCCAACGATTCAATTCGCAAACTATATTTTTAAATAAACCCAATCTGTTTTGATATATTCGCCTATTTTCTTTCACGGAAGGACAATACTCAGGCTTTGAACCCGTGAGCTCGGAGTTGCAGAGCCAATACGCTACCTATTGTGCTACGCTAGCCAAGTTGGCTGTTGTGTTTATTTCATCTTCCTTAAACAACCGAGCTCCCTCTTCCAGAAGATCGTTTGGCGGCTTTCTCTTAAATAGAGCATCAATATACCTTATATATATTTGGTGTAACTTTAACTCTATTCTAAAAGAGGTTTATACGATTTTTGACTGTTGTTAATATATATGGGAATTTTTTATACAACTTTTGAATTAAAAGCCTCGTTGTAACGTGGAATTGTTCTTGCAATTAACGACTCTCTCGAAGATAGTAAAAATATTCGCCAGCAATTGAAAAAAATTGTGAGTGCAGCATCTTCAGTGACAAGTTATATTTTATTATTATAAGCACAGGACCATTGTGTTATTATAGACAATGCACAGGACTAGTGTTATTTATACCAAAGATAATATTTATACTGCAAGTACATAAGGGATCGTGAACATCGTATACTCTAGAAATTTTGAATGCGTTTAAGGTGCGGAAAGAGCAAGTAGGAGGGGTCTTCACAACACTTGTTGTAAACTACTGACAGACGGGTGTACTTATGCAGATAAACGGGCACATATGTATATCTGCAGAATATTTTATGCCTGAAAATCGACACTTATCTGCATTTTGATTACATCTGATTTGACGAACGAAATCGAGCTCAAAATTAAAATAAGGAAAATAAGATTGGCAGCTATTTAAATGGGGAAAAATCATTACGAATTAAAAAAAGCTTAAAATTATTATCTTAAAGTTGCTTAATATAATCAAAATAGCTTATTCAATGGCACATATGTAATTCTTTGCAGGATGTCAAAGCCTTGTGTGGTTACACTTCCCGACATAAGAGAAAGGAAGTTGTGCAAATTTGTGAGTATAATTTATTTGCTGTGAACGATATAAATAATTTTTACACATGTATACTACTCCATGAACGAGACGAGCCCTCAAAGGACGAAAATCGTTTTCAAGAAATTTTTCAATTCAAGACAAATGCATTTCGCAGAATTTGTGGAAAATTTGTGGGCATTGGAAAACGGACAGCAATATGAGGAAATGTATTCCACTTCATATAAGGAGTGGCTATCTCATTGTTCGCTTTGGAATATAGAACTTTTACAAGTCTATAGGATGCAGTACCGTTGGTGAAATTTGTGCACTCGTATAAAAGCAAGAAAATTATGTGCATAAGTATTGAATATTGTGATTTCAATATGGCAAAAAATAGCTGCAAATATTAAGAAATTAAACCAAATTATAAATTAAAATTCGATTTCTTGTGAGTTTAAAGGTTAGGAATTCATGCAATCCGAAAAATTTTCGCAAACTGCTTGGCAAAAGTCCACAACAATTTCACAAACAGTACTGCATCTTAAAGACTTGACAAAAGTTCTATATTTCAAAGCGAACAATGAGATAGTCATTATTTTATGAAGTGGAAAACATTGTCTCATATTGCTGTTCACCTTTTCCACAAATTTTTCGATATGCATTTGTCTTGAAATTAAAATTTTCTTTGGAACGATTTTCATCCTTTGAAGATTCGTCTCGTTCCCAAAAGTAGCCATAGCGATCATTCATGGAATATTATGCATGTGTATACATTATTTACATTGTTCACAGTAAATAAAAATAATCACAAATTTCCACACCTGCCTTTCTTTAACGTCGGCGGGAAGTGTAACCATAAAGGGCCGTACACAT
Source organism: Philophylla caesio (assembly GCA_963971545.1). NCBI lineage: Eukaryota > Metazoa > Arthropoda > Insecta > Diptera > Tephritidae > Philophylla > Philophylla caesio. Next base: position 66,097,950 of record OZ020607.1, read on the forward strand.
AAGACTTTCCCTTTGCTTTGCTTCAGAGTTTCGCTTTGACAGATAAGTTGAAGACCTGATGTTATATGAGTGCTGCTAAACACAAGGCGAGAAAAATGAACCAAAGCAAAACGAAGCAAAATCATGGCGAACTCTCAACTTTTGTACACTTTGACAACCAACTGTTTACATTTCCATTTTATTTCTGCGTGCATTTACACACGATTTAGAGAATTCACTTGTATTTCATAATTTTCGCATATGTAATTACTTTTAAAAAGAGAAAAGAAGAGAAATATGAACAAATAGCAAATGAAACACCTCTTTGTTAACCACCCTCATCGTTTTCCTAAAATCCCCTGGATCAGTTTTATTTATTTTGTCGAAAGATGCTGCAAGAAGACTTGTTACATCTTAGTCTTAATAAAGTTTATTACACTCGCGAAATTCAAACATACATAAGTAGATGTAAAACACATTTCTTATTCTTTTATTAATGAAAATACTCGGAATAAGCACATATCGCAATTCAAAACAAACAATTATCGCAGAAACTGTCAAAGCGTTCTATGTAGCAAACCTTTACACCTCATGCTTTGTTGTTAAAGTTCGAATTGTCATGTAAAGCGAGGAAAGTTGTATGTGTACGGCCCTTAAAAGACTGAGGCATCCTGCTAAGAATTATGCTTGCCAATGCGTTGGCTATTTTAATATTATTTAGCAACTTCAAGAGAATAATTTTAAACTTTTTTTAAATGCGAGATGATTTTTGCCAATAAAATAGCTGCCAATCGTATTTTTTCCCTTCTTTCAATTTTCAGCACAATTTCGTTTGTCAAATCAGCTGATGTCGAAATGCAGATAAGTGTCGTCTATCAGCCCTAAAATATTATGCAGATTTTTGGGTTCGTTTATTTGCATAAGTCTGTCATCCCTTTAAGAGTGCTTATGCGCATTTGGAAGAGGATTATGCATAAGTTAATGCATATCAAGGCTACTTATCAAGATAACTTATGCCCGTCTGTCAGCAGTATTACGTCGGCAGTTCGTTGATCGTCTGAAAGCGGCCTAACTTTAACAGAAATGAAACGGAGCGCCATCTTACGGAATTCGAACGTGTAGGAAACACAAATCTTAAAGTTCAAGGCTTAGTTAGACAAGACTTAACTCAACTCAACTTAACTTAACTTTACTTAAGGAGAGGCGACGATTACACAACATGTCAACAAGCTTTTGCTTGAAAAAATGTCAAGGAAAATTCAATTGCGTCGAATGTTTTTAAGTTTAGCACAAATGAACAAAGCAGTCACTTGGTCAGAGGAAAAGTTGGTGGAAAATCCACCCGATAAATAGACACTTTTTGTTGTGCCAATTTACATCCAGGCATAATTTATTGGAGGACACGATCAACTTTTCTTCATTCATTTTTATGCAATGTTTGTTCATTTTTCTGTTGGCCTAGTAAAATGTTAATATTTTTATAATTTTATTGAGCTCAAGGCCAGTTTATGGAAGATTTTGTTAGTGAAAAAACAACAACAGTTTTTAATGGTTGAAGTTATAGTACTATTTCGGAAATCACCACATTTCCTCATCAGACTTCTTTTTGATTATTAAATTAAATTATTTTTAATTTAATTTTCATAACCACTTCTCTCAGGCTTTGAACCCGGGAGCTCGGAGTTGCAGAGCCAATACGCTACCTATTGTGCTACGCTAGCCAAGTTGGCTGTTGTGTTTATTTCATCTTCCTTAAACAACCGAGCTCCCTCTTCCAGAAGATCGTTTGGCGGCTTTCCCTTAAATAGAGCATCAATATACCTTATATATATTTGGTGTAACTTTAACTCTATTCTAAAAGAGGTTTATACGAGTTTTGACTGTTAATATATATGGGAATTTTTTATACAACTTTTGAATTAAAAGCCTCGTTGTAACGTGGAATTGTTCTTGCAATTAACGACTCTCTCGAAGATAGTAAAAATATTCGCCAGCAATTGAAAAAAATTGTGAGTGCAGCATCTTCAGTGACAAGTTATATTTTATTATTATAAGCACAGGACCATTGTGTTATTATACACAATGCACAGGACTGGTGTTATTTATACCAAAGATAATATTTATACTGCAAGTACATAAGGGATCGTGAACATCGTATACTCTAGAAATTTTGAATGCGTTTAAGGTGCGGAAAGAGCAAGTAGGAGGGGTCTTCACAACACTTGTTGTAAACTACTGACAGACGGGTGTACTTATGCAGATAAACGGGCACATATGTATATCTGCAGAATATTTTATGCCTGAAAATCGACACTTATCTGCATTTTGATTACATCTGATTTGACGAACGAAATCGAGCTCAAATTTAAAATAAGGAAAATAAGATTGGCAGCTATTTAAATGGGGAAAAATCATTACGAATTAAAAAAAGCTTAAAATTATTATCTTAAAGTTGCTTAATATAATCAAAATAGCTTATTCAATGGCACATATGTAATTCTTTGCAGGATGTCAAAGCCTTGTGTGGTTACACTTCCCGACATAAGAGAAAGGAAGTTGTGCAAATTTGTGAGTATAATTTATTTGCTGTGAACGATATAAATAATTTTTACACATGTATACTACTCCATGAACGAGACGAGCCCTCAAAGGACGAAAATCGTTTTCAAGAAATTTTTCAATTCAAGACAAATGCATTTCGCAGAAATTGTGGAAAATTTGTGGGCATTGGAAAACGGACAGCAATATGAGGAAATGTATTCCACTTCATATAAGGAGTGGCTATCTCATTGTTCGCTTTGGAATATAGAACTTTTACAAGTCTATAGGATGCAGTACCGTTGGTGAAATTTGTGCACTCGTATAAAAGCAAGAAAATTATGTGCATAAGTATTGAATATTGTGATTTCAATATGGCAAAAAATAGCTGCAAATATTAAGAAATTAAACCAAATTATAAATTAAAATTCGATTTCTTGTGAGTTTAAAGGTTAGGAATTCATGCAATCCGAAAAATTTTCGCAAACTGCTTGGCAAAAGTCCACAACAATTTCACAAACAGTACTGCATCTTAAAGACTTGACAAAAGTTCTATATTTCAAAGCGAACAATGAGATAGTCATTATTTTATGAAGTGGAAAACATTGTCTCATATTGCTGTTCACCTTTTCAATGCCCACAACTTTTCCACAAATTTTTCGATATGCATTTGTCTTGAAATTAAAATTTTCTTTGGAACGATTTTCATCCTTTGAAGATTCGTCTCGTTCCCAAAAGTAGCCATAGCGATCATTCATGGAATATTATGCATGTGTATACATTATTTACATTGTTCACAGTAAATAAAAATAATCACAAATTTCCACACCTGCCTTTCTTTAACGTCGGCGGGAAGTGTAACCATAAAGGGCCGTACACATAAGACTTTCCCTTTGCTTTGCTTCAGAGTTTCGCTTTGACAGATAAGTTGAAGACCTGATGTTATATGAGTGCTGCTAAATACAAGGCGAGAAAAATGAACCAAAGCAAAACGAAGCAAAATCATGGCGAACTCTCAACTTTTGTACACTTGGACAACCAACTGTTTACATTTCCATTTTATTTCTGCGTGCATTTACACACGATTTAGAGAATTCACTTGTATTTCATAATTTTCGCATATGTAATTACTTTTAAAAAGAGAAAAGAAGAGAAATATGAACAAATAGCAAATGAAACACCTCTTTGTTAACCACCCTCATCGTTTTCCTAAAATCCCCTGGATCAGTTTTATTTATTTTGTCGAAAGATGCTGCAAGAAGACTTGTTACATCTCAGTCTTAATAAAGTTTATTACACTCGCGAAATTCAAACATACATAAGTAGATGTAAAACACATTTCTTATTCTTTTATTAATGAAAATACTCGGAATAAGCACATATCGCAATTCAAAACAAACAATTATCGCAGAAACTGTCAAAGCGTTCTATGTAGCAAACCTTTACACCTCATGCTTTGTTGTTAAAGTTCGAATTGTCAAGTAAAGCGAGGAAAGTTGTATGTGTACGGCCCTTAAAAGACTGAGGCATCCTGCTAAGAATTATGCTTGCCAATGCGTTGGCTATTTTAATATTATTTAGCAACTTCAAGAGAATGATTTTAAACTTTTTTTAAATGCGATATGATTTTTGCCAATAAAATAGCTGCCAATCGTATTTTTTCCCTTCTTTCAATTTTCAGCACAATTTCGTTTGTCAAATCAGCTGATGTCGAAATGCAGATAAGTGTCGTCTATCAGCCCTAAAATATTATGCAGATTTTTGGGTTCGTTTATTTGCATAAGTCTGTCATCCCTTTAAGAGTGCTTATGCGCATTTGGAAGAGGATTATGCATAAGTTAATGCATATCAAGGCTACTTATCAAGATAACTTATGCCCGTCTGTCAGCAGTATTACGTCGGCAGTTCGTTGATCGTCTGAAAGCGGCCTAACTTTAACAGAAATGAAACGGAGCGCCATCTTACGGAATTCGAACGTGTAGGAAACACAAATCTTAAAGTTCAAGGCTTAGTTAGACAAGACTTAACTCAACTCAACTTAACTTAACTTTACTTAAGGAGAGGCGACGATTACACAACATGTCAACAAGCTTTTGCTTGAAAAAATGTCAAGGAAAATTCAATTGCGTCGAATGTTTTTAAGTTTAGCACAAATGAACAAAGCAGTCACTTGGTCAGAGGAAAAGTTGGTGGAAAATCCACCCGATAAATAGACACTTTTTGTTGTGCCAATTTACATCCAGGCATAATTTATTGGAGGACACGATCAACTTTTCTTCATTCATTTTTATGCAATGTTTGTTCATTTTTCTGTTGGCCTAGTAAAATGTTAATATTTTTATAATTTTATTGAGCTCAAGGCCAGTTTATGGAAGATTTTGTTAGTGAAAAAACAACAACAGTTTTTAATGGTTGAAGTTATAGTACTATTTCGGAAATCACCACATTTCCTCATCAGACTTCTTTTTGATTATTAAATTAAATTATTTTTAATTTAATTTTCATAACCACTTCTCTCAGGCTTTGAACCCGGGAGCTCGGAGTTGCAGAGCCAATACGCTACCTATTGTGCTACGCTAGCCGAGTTGGCTGTTGTGTTTATTTCATCTTCCTTAAACAAACCAACTACAAACAAGAGCAACTGATCTGCCGCTATTTAACTTGTTTGTGTGGTTGTTGTTTGTGTTTTTTATTTTTGCAAATTCTTTATTTTAGGCATTTTTAAGGCGTGCTCATCCTTGTATACAATGTTTGTTCATTTTTCTGTTGGCCTAGTAAAATGTTAATATTTTTATAATTTTATTGAGCTCAAGGCCAGTTTATGGAAGATTTTGTTAGTGAAAAAACAACAACAGTTTTTAATGGTTGAAGTTATAGTACTATTTCGGAAATCACCACATTTCCTCATCAGACTTCTTTTTGATTATTAAATTAAATTATTTTTAATTTAATTTTCATAACCACTTCTCTCAGGCTTTGAACCCGGGAGCTTGGAGTTGCAGAGCCTATACGCTACCTATTGTGCTACGCTAGCCGAGTTGGCTGTTGTGTTTATTTCATCTTCCTTAAACAAACCAACTACAAACAAGAGCAACTGATCTGCCGCTATTTAACTTGTTTGTGTGGTTGTTGTTTGTGTTTTTTATTTTTGCAAATTCTTTATTTTATGCATTTTTAAGGCGTGCTCATCCTTGTATACAATGTTTGTTCATTTTTCTGTTGGCCTAGTAAAATGTTAATATTTTTATAATTTTATTGAGCTCAAGGCCAGTTTATGGAAGATTTTGTTAGTGAAAAAACAACAACAGTTTTTAATGGTTGAAGTTATAGTACTATTTCGGAAATCACCACATTTCCTCATCAGACTTCTTTTTGATTATTAAATTAAATTATTTTTAATTTAATTTTCATAACCACTTCTCTCAGGCTTTGAACCCGGGAGCTCGGAGTTGCAGAGCCAATACGCTACCTATTGTGCTACGCTAGCCGAGTTGGCTGTTGTGTTTATTTCATCTTCCTTAAACAACCGAGCTCCCGGGTTCAAAGCCTGAGAGAAGTGGTTATGAAAATTAAATTAAAAATAATTTAATTTAATAATCAAAAAGAAGTCTGATGAGGAAATGTGGTGATTTCCGAAATAGTACTATAACTTCAACCATTAAAAACTGTTGTTGTTTTTTCACTAACAAAATCTTCCACAAACTGGCCTTGAGCTCAATAAAATTATAAAAATATTCATTTTTATGTTTAAATTTTCTATTTGTCTATAATTTTATTTTCAGCTATTTGACGGTTCGCAGCCTATGTTACCAATTTAAAAAAACTCGTGTTAAATGTAATTTTTGCATACATTTATTTTCATAAATTGTTATTGGCATGTTCTGGTAAGCCTGGTTCTCTCACCGCTCTCGACGTTCTCAATTTAGGTAACCCGACATCTGACATCTGAAAATAGCTGATGTTTTAACATCTGTCATTTTGGCAGGAAAAAATTAAAATAGTTTTGTCAATTTTTATGTGTGGGCAGTTTGATGTCTTGACATAAACACTTGTAAGATGGCGTCAAACAAGTAAGTTCGCTAAATAAAGCGCAAATATGCTGAAAATAATACAAGAAATATGTTTTATTTCCTCCCAAATAAGTAAACATTAATAAATGCAATAGAGAACAACTCAAGTTTTGCTTCTGACTAAAAATATCTTCGATGTTGACCCCACGAAATTTACAGCCAAATAAAAAATTAGCTGTCAAAGTAACAAAGTGACAGCTTATTTCATACAATAAATGCCAAGACATAAACGCTGACATAAATGACTGACATGAAGAAATAAGCGGTCTCGATTGACAATATATTTTCTGACATCTATTTTAGGACATCTGCTATTTTCTGTGGAGATGTCGGGTAAGGCCGAAATTTAAAGGCTCAGTTAGTCAAGACTTAGCTTAACTTAATTTCAGCCAACCTGTTATATGAAAAGCCGTGCAAGCGATTAGTCAACACTTAACTTACCGCAAGAAGCTTAAAAATCTGTTGATTTTAGATTCTTAAGTTTCATTTGAAAATAAATGTATGCAAAATTTACATTTAAAATGAGTTTATTTGATGTGGTAACGTAGCTCAAAATGAAATTATTGACAAAAAGAAAATTTAAAAATTAATCTCGAAAAGTAGATCGTATCATCCAATAAAGACTTGTACGAAAACTTCTGCCCTGAATGTAAATTGGCACCACAACATGTCTCTATTTGTCGGGGGGATTTGCGACCACCTTTTCCTCTGACCAAATGACTGCTTCTTGCACATTTTGTACATGTGTGCTAAACTTAAAAACATTACTTGACATTTTTAGAAGCAAAATGCGATTCAAAAATAATCACACAAGTGCTATTAATTACTACTTTGAAGAACAATATGCAACAAAAATTAATCATCAAAAACTAAGTTAACATGTTGAGTAATCGTCTCCAATTCTTAGGTGAAGTTAAGTTAAGTCTTGACTAACTGATCCTTAAGAATCTAAAATCAACAGATTCTTAATTTTTTTACGGCAAGTTAAGTGTTGACTTATCGCGTGCACGGCTTTCCATATAACAGGTTGGTCAAGTCTTAAATTAAGTTAAGTCTTGACTAACTGGGCCTTTAGATTATAAATAGTTTAAAAACTGCAACTCTGACGACAGCTGATTGAGTTTGTTTATGTTTGTATATCCAATCCCAAGTTGGTAAAAAGTAGAGCATTTTAAGTCCAAAAGTTTTAATTTTAAATATCTTATTTTGCGTGTTTTCATTGTAGAGATGCGTAAGCGTGAGTTGCAAAGCATTCCTTTGAAGCTAGCTGAACTTAAAGAGTATGATGTTATTCGTAACGAAAGAGCCTTGGCGCGAAACCAAGGACCCAAAGACGACCCACCAACGGATCAGCCTTCACCAATTGCCAACGTTGGACCAAAAACGAAGAAAGAAGTCATATCACGTTTAAACTCTACAATGTAAGCTTCAAAAAGCCACGATTTAGAAAATAGTTACTGTTTAGATTATAAGTTGAATAAATGTATTGCTTACAAAATACTGCGAGTTGAACAGCTAGTCTAAAATACATTAATGTGTAAATATAATAATTTTGTAAAACTTTAGTGCAAGTCTTTGGTCAAATAACAAAAAATTATGTGATTTAACTTCTTTGCAATAGTCACTTAGGGTCGTTTACTTAATATATGATTAAGGACCGTTTGCACCATCTCCGGTTAAGCGCTTAATAAGAACTAAAAGAGCCGGTTTAGGGCCCTTTGCACCATCTCCGATTAAGCGCTTAATCGAAACTAAAAGCGCCGGTTAAGATCATCCATCAGAGATGGTGCAAACGGCTCTAAGACCATCCCTCAGAAAAGTAAGCGCTGAATTGTAGCTAACCGCCGATAATTTTAACCAGAGAAGGTGTCCTAAAATTACCGACATTTTGCTACAATTCATCTTGTTTGTCAAATGGATATCCTTAAACGGCGCTTAAAGCTCCTGACATTAAACAACTTTCTTGTACGCCCATGACATTGTCCAGCAATGGTCATTGATAAGTTAAAGTTTGAGAAACTTACACCTGTAAAACATTGTCAATAGTATCATTGTCAGCTGCATTCAGTTTCCGATTCAATACAAGTTCGACAATAACACTAAAAATATTCATAAGTCACGTTCCTGCTAACCAACTTCCTTTCTGGAGTATCTATTTGCAACATTTCCTATATTAGATATACACATGTATGTATGTACCTACAAATCATAAAAAGAAATCAACTCTAGTGAATGTAGCTTTGTCCCATTAAGATGACCTGATATCACAAAACTCCTTGGGATCATCCCACTTTTAGTTTACTGGATGGACCAAATAAATCTTTCTAAACAACCAACGGGTGTAGCTTGAAAAGAACTGTATCTGCATAGTCCGTATTTTCAAAGACTCGTAAAACTTTATATCACGCATACATGTGCGTTTCCTCACATCGAACACAACTTTTATATGTAGGCTCAGTAATGGGCATAGGAAAGGGCAAGACATATGACAAAAATTAACTTTGCTCTAGAAATTAAAAACAAAATAACTCATTGGTGCGGTAAAAAACTGAATTTTGCAGATACATATATGTATGTACTTATGTATGTATGTACTATTTAGATATAAAATATTTATTTATTTCAGTCTATTGAAAATACAAGTTTCAACAAATTTTTGAAATCATTTATTGATAGATTATGGGAAATAATATTTAGGTCATTCAAAGTGCGAGCAACAGGTGCGTTACTAGCGTAGTCAGTTTTGTAACTGTCCCTGTAAAATGGCAAAATTTTTTGCAGTTTTCGTTGAGGAATATTAAAACAAATTTTTTCCAAAAGAGCAGGACAATCAACATATCCTTTAATTACATTAAAATAAAAGACAAGGAAAGTACAGATCTTCTAGCTTCTAATGATTTAAGACTTATTAAAAGTAAGCGTGAGCTATATGATGGCAAAGGATCTGAAAAATTTAGTGTACGCAGTGCAAACTTCAAAAAACCCTTTTGAACACGTTCAATCCTATTGATCAATGTATGAAACTGTTTGAAATTTCACTTTGAAAATCCTTAGCGCTGATTATGCATACTTCGCACAACTTTCGCATAACTTTTGAAGTGTCAAATAAAATCTGTTCAATGCATTTTACCTGTATCCGATTACCCAGAAATTAGCACAACTTAATAAAAATTTGAAGTCTGTTTAATTTTGATTTGCTAGCGTTTTCCTTAAGTGACATTTCAATTGCAGTGGTACCAATACAAATGGGTGGTGGTTGGACACCCAGGACTGCACTCACAGGGCGGGTGTCGATGTATTTGGACACCGACTCCCTGTGAATGCTGTCCAGAGCCTGTCGGTACGTCCTTCGGTCCAGCGGTAAGCGTACGTATGTCTGGACTTCGTCCGTCAGTTGTGTGAGATGTCCCTTGATGTGCCTGGGTGCCGGCTCCAGCGCGAGCAGGTCTCTATTGGGGTGCCCCGGACGGTTTTGACACTGACGCTCCCGGACGCTTTTGACACTGAGTCACGGTAGCACACCGATGCTTGACGACCACACAGGTAGTTCGCGGTCCATCGCCTCAACGCCGCTGGGAGAGGTGAGGCCTCCACGTCCTTCAGCAGGATGGAGTGGCTGACTGTGTCGAAGGCCTTCGATAAGTCCAAAGCCACGAGGACGGTTCTCTCACAGGGCGGTTGCCGTTGAGACCACGATTAACCTGACTGTTTATAGCGTTAAGTGCCGTTGTAGTGCTATGCACTTTCCGGAAGCCGTGTTGATGCCTCGCCGGGCTGAGGTAGTGATTGAAATGCGGGAGCAGCAGGGCCTCAAGTGTCTTGACCACTGAAGAAAGCAGGGAGATCGGCCGGTAGGATTCGCCTTGGCCCGCCGGTTTCCCTGGTTTCAGCACTGGTATCACCCTACTGGTCTTCCAGATATCCGGAATGGCCAGGGTGCTTAAAGACAGATTGAGGACCTTGGTGAGATATGCTACTCCCGCGGGCCCAATTTTTTCAGCATCAACATGCTTAACCCGTCTGGGCCAATGGATTTGGAGGCTTTCGCCTTCCCGATGGCTTCCTTCACCTCAGTGGTAGAGAGGACAATTGGTGCGCTCGGTGTTGACTTGCGCAGCCTTCTGGTGACTGACCGTTTGGTCCTGTCGGCCGAAGGATGCAGTGTAAATTGTCGACTAAAATGGTTCGCGCATCGCTTCGGGTCCGACGAGGCGTGGTCTCCAAAGGAGATTTCTGTTCGATCATCACGCCTCGTCGGGTTGGACAGGGACCTCACGGTCGACCATAATTTGCCCACTCCGGCACCGAGGTTGTAGGACTTCAGGTGCTCCCTCCACTTGTTCCGCTTATGTACGTTAACCAGGCGTTGGATCTCCACGTTTAGTTGCCTAATACGGGGATTACCGGGGTCCGCCTGCCGAAGGTGGTAGCGTTAATCCGCCAGAGACACCGCCTCACCCGGGAAGTCAGGACGGATCACAGGGATCCTACCTGCCGGAATGAGGCGGCCTGCGGAACTCGCGCTCGCCAACGCGAACGTCGGTTGGAGTTGAAAGAACCCTGAAGGCGTCTTCAGTGAAATCCTCGAACCGCTCCCAGTCAGCTTTTTTGAAGTTGACATAGGTGTGGCGGTCCGAGGCAACATAGTTGGCAGGTCTGTCAATCAAGATGACTATGGGTAGGTGGTCTGATGCAAGCGATAGTATAGGTCGCCACGTTATGCTATTTATCAGACCCGCGCTAGCTATTGTTAGATCTGGCGAGCTGCTGCAACTACCCACAATCCTGGTGGGGGCTTCGTCGTTCATGGTGCAGAATGTCGAATCGTCTATCTGCTCTGCCAAAATATTTCCCCTACGATCGTTTGATAGGCTTGAAAACCAAAGATCGTGATGCGCGTTGAAGTCTCCAACGACCAAACGGTTTTCACCACTGAGGAGCGCACCTATGTCAGGGTGATATCCAGCGGGGCAGCAGGAGACAGGGGGTATGTATATATTAAATATTTCGAGCTCGACATCGCCTGACCGGACAGCAATCCCTTGACATTCTAAGGTGCTGTCCCTTGGGTCGATGTCTACATCGATGAGACGATACTGAAGCACGTTGTAGCCGTCGCAGTTCGTTAAGGTTGAACTGCGACGTAGCTTCGTTTCTTGGACCGCAGCTATTAACAGCCCGTGCCGAGCCATGAAGGCAACCACCTCCGAGATCTTGCTCGAGAGTCCGTTGCAGTTGAACTGTAGGAGTCTCGTCTGTCTCGGTAAGGTTGTCGCGTTGAGGGGGGTGAGAGACTGGATCCGAGGGCCGGCCCGTCCCGGCTGCGCATCCCGCTGTGGTTGTGGGGCCCAACGGTTGTTGTGAGCGGTGTCGTGAGCGACACTTGCGGGGGGTTGTTGCGGCAGCAGGAAGCGGTAAAGCTCTCAGACCAGTCCCTTGTGGTGCGTAGGCCAGAGCACGCCTGGAAGTGCCACCAGCCCTGGCAGGCGTTACACCTGACCGAGCAGGCATTCCGGTGAACTCTGGCCCGGCATACACAACAGATGGTGGGGGCAACCAGTAGTTGTGGGTTGGCGCCACGTGTGGTGGAGCGAGGGGGGTGGGGAGGTTAGGTGTTGCTGTGAGCTCCGGGGAGCTGTGGAGGCGTGCGTTGAGGCACCGGCGCGGGGGGCGCAAGGGGGACGCCGTGGAGGCTTGGGGCGCTTGAGTGCGCGAGCAACACTGGCCCACATAGGTTGTGGACCAATCCCTGGTTTTCTTAAGGCCTGAGCAGACCTTAAGATGGCACCATCCGTTGCACGAATTACACCTCACCGAAGTGGAATTCGGATGGAGCCTTCTCTGGCAGAAGCAGCAGAAATAGGTTTCTGGGCCAGGGTTAGACTCGACGCCCTGGCCAGAAGTATGAGTAGCAAACCTGCTGCTAGGTATTGCACCCAAGAGGAGATAAGATTGGGGGTGTCCGGCAGCCTAAGTGGGGTTAGGTCGCCGAAACAACAGTCCTTGGTCGGATGAAATCCGAGTCACTTCGGTAACGTAGAACCGACTGTCGTGGAAGTGATATTTGTTGGAACGATTTTCCGTCATCCCTTGTCAAGTTTGGTTTGGTTATTTTACTTAGTTTTATTTTTTAACTAACGTGTAAAATAACTATTTGCACTGTGACACGAAGAGAGGATAAATATAGAAAAACTAACCAACTGATTATCAGTATTTATTTTGAAGTATCTTTTAAATATACGTACCTACATACATAAATATGTATGTATATGTATGTACATATGTATGCTGGTTTAACAAATTGGCATCTTTCAATTATTTTTGAAATTAATATAAATATTACAATATCAAAAATCATGATGCAATAATGAAAAGTGATGTACGATAGCGCCAGTTTGAACGCCCTTAGCCCAATATTGTATTTAAGAAATATGGGAGAAACCGGAAGAAAAGAAGTTCGTTTTGGGTAAAAATAATCATTAGAAAATATTTTGCCATAAGCTTTAATTACAACGATTTTAATTTTTTTAAATATGTACATATGTACTCGTATGCACATAAGTATGTAAGCTCACAACTTATGATGTCGATATTATTATGTCGATATATGTACATTACATCATATACATATGTATATATATACAAGTCCATTGAGTTCCCAAAAATTTTTTCGGAACTGTAACAGGATAATGTTGCCCCATAAACCATTGTCTATTTTTGCTTATATATCGAAGATAGTATGTATAAAACAACAAAATTTTAATTTTTAATACTTTGTTCATAAAACACGAAAATCGTATATACAATAGAAATGTTTTGTTGAAAAAATTAAAAAAAAGCTTTAATTTTTAGTGAATTAAAACCATATTTACTCATGTAAGAGTAGGTTGATAGGCTCTAAAACTGCGTACTCAAAAAATCCTTCGGATTATTATAAATTTTGTATAAAGTTTGATATTTTTATCTTAACGAGGAGTAATGAACACATATGTAGGTATGTATGTATAAGCATTTAACAAATTTTTTTTGAATTTTTCCATTCTCATACATACATTCTTATGTATATGTGGCAAAAAATTGGACCATGATGAACAACTAAATATGTATGTATAAGACGTTTTGATGGTTTTCCTCTTTTACGTTCTTTACGGTCTGCTATACGAAAAATTCGACATATGTTAGATGTGCATAAAGTTCCCACGACTCGGCACACATAGTGCACACTTTCATCCAAAAATAAAACTTCATTTGGAACCTACTTGCGCCGGTTTGTCTTTGGTCGCTGTACGCAGCAGTTAGAACAAACAAACCTCAGAGATCGAGTTGCTTTACAAAACCTGCGTTAAGTGGATTTACACGTAAGCCGCAAAGATCGAGCTGCACTTGAGCGGGAAAGCCAAAACCTGGGGATAAAAAGGGTCGCAGATGATATCATTACAAATGATTGATTTTACCTTACTTGCTGTGCACTTGGCCGAGAAGTTCAAATGAAATTGTTGCTCTTGTCTTCAGCACTTATCCAATTTCTCGCACTCAAAAAGTCAATTGTCAACGAATAGAAAGAAATCAAAATGCCAAGACAATCAATGATGCCTTCTCTAAGTTTCATATGAAGAACTTTATTTACTTCTGATATTTTTTTTTTAATTTGGCAAGGGAGCAACACAGTTTCTAACGGCGTTCAAGATGGCCGTTTTAGAGCGAGAAGTTGCAAACGTACAACACCTTTAATTATTGCATCATGATCAAAAATGAAACAAAATTTAAAAAATTTCCAAAAAAAAGAAAATGGAATGTCGAAAAATATTTCGAAATTTCAAATGCCTCAGAATATGGTTGTGCCAAGGCACATCAAATAGGTAGCCGCAGCAAACTTTTTTTTGATAAGAATGCTTCCAGTACAATTTAAGGTAGTTGATAAAATATTTTTGAAATTTTAGCTTTTAAAAGCAAAAACAAAATATATGTACAGAGCTCAAATTTTTTTTTTAATTTTTTTACTGCTGATGCAATAATGGGCGCGTTGATAAGACACAACTGTTGAGTTCAACTGTTGCGAAATTGAAGGTAAATAAATTATAGGTAAAAGCCTGCGAAGTAGCAGTTTTAAAGCCTAATGTACCGACTTATATTCTGGATGGTGCATTGTACTAATTTATACCAAGTATGGCTTTCTTGAAATTAATAACGATTGTGCCATAAACAACAACTTGAAAAAGGCTTACAAAATTATATACATATGTATATCGTCAATGAGCTGTCCTGCCGGAAATGAAATTACTTTGATAAGAAGTCCTTTTTTCCATAAAAACTACTTGTGTTTCCATATAGCGAGCTCATTTATATAACATTGCAATGTCATTGTCAACTGACGTATTAAAAATAATTTTTCAAATACTTTTAATTCAATAAGTATAATAATTTAACATGATGCAATAATGAAAGGTGTTCTACGTTGGCAACTTCTCACGATCGGCCCTTGCCACGTATACTTTATTTGCTATGTAAACGATTTGTGGTGGGAATTCTCCGTAAATCCGGTAAGGGATTGAGACTGATCGACTTCGGCGGGGCCCGAAACATGGTTGTCTGTTAGCACCAGATTCTAGCATAATAAGATTTACCAAGCTACGTGGCTGTCTTCAGATGGTAAAACACGCAACCAAATCGTCGGATGTTGCGATAGACAGAAGGCATGCTTCCAGTGTCTTAGATGTGCGCACCATCCGAGGAGCAAACATCGACTCAGACCATTATCTTGTCACAGCCAAGTTCCGCACACGCCTCTGTTTGTCATTGAATTTCTCCGAGCCCGTTAGAATAATTGGTACCATGACGAATTTTGTGCCGCTTCGGAACGGATAGATGTTGCCTACGAGACTACACTGTGAGCGGGCGCTCGCTGACGTATTTTTCGCAAGAAGAAGAGAGAGGCCGAAATGTGTGAGTGCGAAGAGAGAGAGATGTGCTGGCCGACAGGAAAAGCGCCTGAAAATTCTTTCAGAAGATGCACGGCTTACAGAAGGTTTCAAGACCGTGGCAAATTTCTGTAAGAACGGCAACGGCAACTAGGTAACTGACGTCTAGAATATTCTTATATTATGGCGCATGCTACGCAGCGGAAATTCGTATATTAACAGCCCCCGAAGCTGATGGGTCGCTGAGCTATTCATATGCGGTGCCGAAGAGTTGGTAAAGCGCTTACACCAGCTTATCTGCAGAATATGGTCGGACGAATTCATGCCTGGTTTGTGTACCTTGTCCAATCCACATAAATGATGATTCTGCAGTTTCAGCCAACTAACGCGGTATAAATCTTCTAAATATCGCATATAAGGTTCTGTTAAGCCTACCGTCAACGAAACTGATCATGGACGATGAAAGATTCTTCGAAAAACTTACGAATGGAACGGCGTACGAGCTCCACTACCTAGCGAACGTTGTCGTTCGAATGGATGGAAGCGCTTCACTGGTGGTGGTAGATGGAAATGGAGCATAAATAATGCTGACAGTCCTAGGCCGGACATAAATCCGGAACAACCGAATTAGCTGGCTTGATATGTTGAGATCGGGCTAACTGGCGGAACAGAATGGTGTAGCTGTAGTAAGAAATAAGAGCTGTCAAAAGTTAAAATACTCTGAATAATCTAAACTGCGCACAATGTGTGGTTGTAGCCATATAAATAATACTTATATATTCGCAGTAACCTATCTGCGCAATGTGTAAAAATTCAGCGATCAAAGGGAAATAGCTTTAGTACAAATATACGTTGTGCGCATTCGCAGGTTTTGCATGAATTAGTATCTGTGAATACATGTGACAAACTCATAAAAGTGAGTTTGACATATCTGCAGTTGCGCCAAAAAATAAATTTGAAGAGGGTTGCTTCACTGTGGGGGGCTTATACCCTTTTTTGACGAAGTTTACTCATACAATATAAAGTGTGCTGATGAAGTGTTAAAATTTTATTTTATATCTACTTGGAAATCAAACAAACACGATTTCATTTATAATGATTAGCAGTTTTTTATTTAAGAATATTTAATTCATGTGTGTATAAAATAAATTTTAATTGAGTAAAAATTTACTCATTCATTATTTAACTAAAGAGACAAAAAACTATAGTGGCAAAAATTGTACAGTATCCTTCGCAATGTTATTCATTTCGAATTTTTTGAATATGAGTCTCCGTAAAACCACTTACATTAACTAATTTTTTGGCAAGCCACTTATCGGTTGCGAAACAATATAAATTTTGTGAATTTATTTCTAATGTAAACCTTCTGTTCGGTAGAATTTTCGTTATCAAAAAACAAACGAATATCGAGATAAAAACTTATAACTTTTTTAATTAACTGAGTGCGGTGATTTTTTAGTACCTCATTGCTAAATAAACTTTCAATCGCTATGTGATCGTCCATTATTTTATTTAAAAAAGCTGTACCTAAATTTTTGAAAATTTTATTCGCCAAAATAAATTTTGCAGTTTTGACTAGGCTTTTGTTCAGTAATTGTCTAAAATTTTTTCTGATGTTATACAAATATTGCAGACGTCTCTAGATGGTGTTAGAAATGGTCCCATATTTTTGTGTGCTACGAGCGATGGCATTTCATCGGCTAGCAATTGGTCTTGACAGATTGGGCATATTATTTTCTTTTGCATATTTGATGCCACAAATCCAGCGATATTGCGAACTACATTGTCAACATATGTACATATGTATGTAGATAGTGCAATGAAACTCTTGTAATGCGCTTGTAACGAAACATTTACGCAGGCAAAACTTTATTTTTTGCTTCATCTCTTGTTTTTTTTTCACATAAAGAGCATCTGTGCGCCATTTCTGCAATTAATTGTATTCAAAAATTTCACAAAATACAGGAAAATTCAAAAATTTCTAAGCGTACCACCATTGGAATTTCTTTTGAATTCAAGTGTCATTTTTGACTTTACTCGGTTTTCCTTTTAATTAGAATGATATTGAATGACCGGAGAATGAAAGGCATTTCAACTGAGCGAGTACATTATATTTTTTGTGCTTAAATTCAATGCTTTAAAGTGATTTTTTTTTTAAACTAGCAGCCCGGCGGACTTCGTCCCACCCAAAAATACAACGAAGCTATTGCAAGACAATGCAATTCTAACAATGCCACTTCAACTTTCATAATCCAGCAGATGACGTTTCGAATTAAATATGGCGGCATTGTACTATTAAACTAAACCAAAAAATTTACATTCCATTAAACTAAACACTAAATAAATAATTATTTTTTTTAAATTTTCTTACCAAAAAATCATCTTTCTTCGAGTACTTTGTGATACACAATATTTTTCGTTTTTTGTTCCGGTGCTAACACAAACAAAGCAGATGGCTTACCAACACGTGAACAGGCTACATACAATTGCCCATGTGAAAAACATTAATTTTCTAAACTTAGACCACAAACATCCAATGATTGGCCTTGAGTCTTGTTAATTGTCATGGCAAACGCAAGACGAACCGGGAATTGAATGCGTTTGAATTCGAAAGGCATGTTTGTCGGTATCAAAGCAATACGCGGAATGACAACTTGTTCACCTTTAAACTAATTACAAATATTCGACGGAAATTAAATAAAACCGGTTGTGACATCGAGCGGAACTTCACCATTACCGATGGCTATCAGTTGTTTGGATAACACATCAGCTGTGGGATCGTTTTGTGATGAAACTCGCATATTCGTATTTAATTTAAGTTTCTTCACAAAGCGCCACAAAGACGATAACTTAAAGGAAGCGTTAACTGCATCATCAGCAGTTGATTTTGGAATGACAGGTAACGTTTGACGGAAATCACCAGACAATAGAATCATAGCGCCTACAAAACGTCTTGAATCATTGCGTGAATCCTTCATGGTCCGATTAACTGCTTCCAATGCACGTTTATGCGCCATTGTGCATTCATCCCAAAATGATGATTTTACAACATTGCAGCACTTTTCCCATATCGGAATTTCTACTTATGTTACCAGTGGGTTCTTCAACCACTTGGAGATTCAACGGCAATTTCAGCGCTGAATGTGCTGTCCGGCCTCCTTCCAACAACGTAGCTGCTATTCCTAAAGAAGCGACTGCCAAAGCAATTTCAGATCTCAAACGAATAGTAGCCAAAAGCAAAGAAATGAGAAATGTTTTCCCGTACCACCGGGAGCATCGATACAAAATATTCCCCCATTTCCGTCATCAATCGCCTTCATCAATATTTCATACACGATTTTCTGCTCAGGATTTAACAATGGAACGTTATCACAAACCATTCGGCTCAATGCGTCTCAATCATATTCACGTTCTCGTTCTTATTCGTGATTGAAAGCATCGTGGATTGAACGATTAGGCGCTGGTATTCCTAAAGTACACAACAAATTGCCTCTAATAAGCAAACATATATCCTCAATCGCAATCAACGATTCATTATGAATCTCATCAGTCATTCCCAAATTGAAATCCCCGGTTGCAGCACGAACTCGATGCAAAAAATCCTCTGACATGTTGTCCTTGTATTTATCCCACATATCTTTCGGTTTTGATGGATAACACGTCGAAATTATGATTGCAAACAATGAACTTATTTGATTTGCAGGTGCGCACATAATTGCATCAGCAAGAATCATATCCCAATGTGTATCGTTCTCCAGCAATTGCAAACGTTGACAGACATCACGATATGTAGGACAGAGTACCATCGAAGGTTCGAAGTGACTCGAATGATGTTGGCCCACGAACATTCACCAACAGTAATCGCAAATAGAAACATTCTGCATTCCTAGATGGATGCACTGTGTAAATACAACCGATGGCATCTTTTGAGAATACATCTGGATAATCCGGAACTCGCTCGCCTTGCTTTCGCCGTTGAAATTTTTTCGATGAAGTATTCTAAGTGTAATAACGCGGCATCTTAGAGTAGAGCAATGTTCGTGCGAATGGATTTTTTTTTCTTTTCTTTTTTTAAAACCCGTACTGAGAAAATACTTTTCCATCAAAGTACAAATAATCAAAATCGGTTCGGCCACTCTCGAGTTATGGAATTACATCTCTTCGGACACTTTCTTTTATATACATATGTATATAGATGAAGTTATTAAGCATGAAGTGCGCAGTGTTAAGTGTTAAATCGCAAAGTCTATCAATGATACGGGGCTATAAACCTTGCTAAAAATGATGTGAAGGTGTAGCTGCGCACTTGGTTGCAAGTTAAGCTTCTTGTGTCTCCTAATGCTGCACTGCAGTTTTTTTCAAGACATAAAAAAAGTTATTTGAATTAAATATGTTGCATAAAGTGCCGAAATTGGTAAAAACTTTAAAATTTAAATGGTATTTCCACGGCAATTGAATCATGTTGGAATTACGAACGACCATCAACCCGTTTACACGACACATTCGTGATTCGTTTGGCATATCTGTTGCTGTTGAAATACTTACAAACATACTTTTGCGTCTTCATTGACTCTAGGTTTGCCATCTTTTACATGTTTATTTTTTTCACAAACTCAACGTTTGGAACCATTTAAGCATTTAATTGTTTTTTGTTTGTGTAATTTTTGTGTTGTTCTGATATTTATATGTACTTTGGTAGCTATTTTCAATAAATTTCCGATTAAAATTAGAGATGGCATCGATTTGTTCTTGATTCAGATTGAATCAACTACAAATGAGATGATTCGCTCACAAAAATTTGTATGGGGAATCGAGTGGATTCGGTTCGTGATTAGGCTGCCAATTACGAATGAGAGAGCGAATCCTAACAGAACCTAACCTCACATTTTTGTTTGCAATTTCTTCCGATTCTCAGTCAATTCATGTTCGTGACATTGCACGCATTTTGCTTCACATAATTTTTCGTCGGGAAGGCGCACTCTTGTACTTTATCGTTCTTGGCTCATACTCGATCATAAGCACGTATGATAGGTAAGTTAGCGTACGGATAATTATTGGAAGTTTTCGAAAACTATCAGCTTTTAGCGTTCGCGTACGCGAAAAACTTACAAAGTAGGGGAAATTGAGAGAGCAAAGTGACATTGCATTTTGAGGGGAAGCTGTTGGTTTCTGCTGGAAAAGTTTTTGCCGCAGAAATTTGCCAACAAGAAAACAGCTAATCAAAAACAGATGATTGCAATTTGGATAAATAAGAAGTTTTTGTTTAAGAATTTAAAAAAAGAAATTTAACATACAAGAAGCAAGAATTTGTTAATTGTAGAATGTTTCAAAAAAACACTAATGCAATGTTTTCCATTTTGTATACTCGTATTTGGATGCAGACAAGAATTCAATCAGCTGTTCGTTGAACTTGCAAGTTTTTGCAAATTTTGTGTTCGCGTACTATTTTGGATATTTTTCTCTTGTGAGAGAATATAAGACATTTCCCCCCGAATTTTGCTGTTGGATATTTTTTGTTGGAGATTTTCAACGAACTTTTTGCTACGTGACAGCGCAGTCAAAACGGGAATTTTTTATAACATTTGCCAATTGTGCCACTGAGTTCAAATCGATACTAGGAGTTAAAAAAATAATTTTATTAAATTGTTCATATTGCTACTGACGCGTGATGCAGAAGTTAGATTTGGGTGAAAACTAAACAAATATCATAAAAGGATGTTATTAAATAAAACAAAATTGTATTAAATAAATAAATAAACAATTAAATCATACTAATAAAATTGTCGCTTTAACATGAAATCAAATCCCAAAAATTTAACATGTCGACAGAAAGGTTTGCTTTCAAAATCTAAAAATTAGGAAAAAAAAAAGATGTGAGTGTTTGAACTCAAGGTAGATGTGTAAACTGTTAAATTTGCAGTATTTAGAAATATTAACCCCTATATAATACTTTACAATCTCGTTAATAATGGTTGTATCTTTAAAGGTATCATGGGCATTCAAGGGTTAAATCAATCATACATATTTATCTTGTTTAATTTTTAAAATTTAATTTATTTTATTATTTATGTTGCAATAGTTAAAATAGGCTTATGATAGCTAAAATAAGAAACGTACACCTTTGATTCAATACTGGTAAGTAGTCTGGAAAAAACGGCCAGCAGGCATAGCTTTAAGGTCGTTTTTAAACCACAATCTATCACACACAGCGCATGCGTATCCAAAGTCGTTGTCGATAATTTTTAATTTAAATTGTTTATGGACATTAACATGGTTAATATAATGCTCATATTGCAATTCAATGTTTTGGTAATTTGGTTGTTGTTGCTGTTGTAAATGTTGTTGTTGCTGTTGTTGTTGCTGCTGTAAATGTCCACGTAGCCTATTAATTTCTTTTTGGCGTTGACGTTCTCGGTAGGCACGTTGATATCCAGCGTTTCTGGATCTTCTTAATGATTGCGATGTTCTCTACAATAATAATTAATATTAGTATTTGACCTGTAATTTATTTAGAAACATGAATATTACCTGCATTTCGGTTATATACCTCCAGTTTAAACGTTTAATTTATTGTTTTAAAGAACACCAATCAGCTGAGTTGTAGAAACACAAAGCGATCAGCTGTTCAAAAGTAGTACCAACGCAAAGCGAATAAGGGAATTTCAATCAAAATTTAGAGAACACGCTGTGCTCTAATTCACTCAGCAAAGAACGTAGATAATAAGAGTGTTCGTTTTAAAAACCCAGTAAAAATTAGCCAGTAAAATAATTCAGAGAGTAAGGCGTCTTACTCTCTCAAATGCAGAAAGTTACAGAGTTTTTGGGGAACAGGATTTAGTAAAAACTTGCAAGCAAGTTCAAATAACAGCTGTTTGCTTGCACAGTTGCATTTAAATCTGTGTGTGTCGACAGTTGCTTTTATTTATACAGTTGGTTTTTTGTTTTCTGCTTACAAGTTTTTGGTAAGTATTATAATAAAACTAATAATTTTATAGCTAATTTATATTTTTCATTAACTAGATATTGCAATGGTCGTCACCGCTCCCTAATAAATAAATGAATCCAAAAAGAAGGTGTGTTTTAATTTTACAAACAGTATATTAAAATCGAATACCTTCAATGCTCTCAATTTGTGTTTCCTCATTACTGACTGTGGGATCTAATACTGATGGCGATGACTCTACCGCCCTCTGATCACGAACACATTTGCCTTTATCTGCCAACTTTTTAATTGCGTTATTAAAATTAAGAAACCAAATTTCATAATGTATTTACTATTTGTAATATGTATTTACTTACTTCTTTTGTTAATAAATCACTCATAATTATGATTTTTCAAATTTATAATTTGAAATGTTGAATTGTTTTGTTGACTCAAATGCAACCATATGCTACAATCAGCTGTTCTTTCTTGCTTGCTAATTTGTGCTGGGACAAATTTTCCCAGCACGAATTAGCAACTTCCCCTCCAAAAGAAATGTCAAAATTGCGCTCTCTCCTTGCAAGTTTTGCAAGTTTTTTGGCGAAACGAACACGATTTGGTACAAATTGGTACTGCCTTTTTACTGGGTTTTTAAAACGAACACTCTTAATGTACGTTCTTTGCACACAGTTTGTAAAAATTTGCGCCTAATTGCATGCAACTCAAAGGTACAGGGTGCTCCCGATTAAATATAATTAATTTTGCTTTTTGTGTCAATACCAAAGAACGTAGATAATACCCAAGACAGACATGGGAGCTAATCTGCATTAACAGCCTTTATTGGCATTAACTCGTGCATTATTCTCTTCACTGCATTTCTATCTGGCAAAGCTGTCAAGTGGACAGATGTATGTTCGGACAAATCAAACAGGTTTTTTGTTCCATCAAACCAAGAATGATAGAATACAAGATTGCGCAATCCCGTTGCGGATGAAATATCTTGAGTAATAATAAACAAAGAATAGGGGGAGAATAGTGGGAAGAGAATAATGAGCAATTTGCAATTTTTCAAGGAGAAATGAATTTTTTTGGTGCTTAAGTATAAAACTATGAATAATAGAAAGAATGCATCAAACAAAAATTTATAGAGTGGTACCGCTTCTGTTTCCGCGAAATTAAAATTAAAATCTCCACCCAAGATAAGTGAATGCCACTGAAAATTGTTTCCTAATTCCCGTGCACCAGCAAACCGATTAAACTGTGTCAATCTAAATTTAGAGAACACCCTATGCTTTAAGCCGCATAGTTTATAAAAATTATGCGCCTAATTGCATGCAACACAAAGATAATTGATTTTGCTTTCTGGGTCAATATAATACTAACACATACGTCAGACGGCACACGCATTTTCACACAGAGTCGTTCTTGACCAATCAAAAACGTCTTACTTTTTTTTAAATGGAGTTTTTATGGTAGTATTAGCGTAAGAGATTTGCCCTACCGCGGCTTTAGATGTTTACACATCAAAAATACTTTTATCGAGTAAGTGTCTAGCAACCTTTTATTTCACATGCCACCTGTTCGATGAGGGACTGATTTGGCATTGTTGACATTCCCAGAAACAAGATGAGTCCCTCGCTGTTAGCTGAGAGTGAGATAGTATCTCGTATCTTATCATCTTTGCCATAAGCGCAACTGTGTGGCCTCTTCAAAAAATGACAAAAATCCATGAATTGGGCTACGAACTGCTACTCCATCCAGAAAATTCTAAATTTCTTATTTACTAACCTGAAGAAATGGCTGGGTGGTAAGAGGTTTGGGTCAAAAGAAGCGGTCGTCACAGAAACAAATGACTGGTGGATATTATGTTTAGAAAAAGAAAACTTTCTTGAAATTTATTCAAAAAGTCACTGACAAACCAAAAGCCACGTTGCCAGTTACGGTGGCTTAAGTGTTAAGTCTTATGGTTCTACTGATTCAATTTATATTATCACAGCCTATCGCTTGTTTTATAAAAATACATTTAACATTTTAGCCAATATAATTATATCCGCGTTTATAATGAACAATAATCAAAGATCTCAAAACATGTACAATATCGTTAAAACGCATTTCGAATTACAAATAAATGGACCCCCCTAAGAAATATTTCCTGGATCCGTCCATGGATCAGAGTGAGGAAGTGCTCATTCCGAGAATGCCGATGATTCAAACCGATTTGTCTTTTCATATGGGCAATTATATGTGGCATTTTCGCGTGTTGGAGAGCTACATATACGCTAGACAACAAAACGCAGAACGTAGTTTATAATAAAGCTTTCAATTGATCTGAAACCTATTTATGTATGTACATACATTCCGTACAACTAAAAGGCATTTATATGTGTATGTCATGTGTATGTATATGTAATACATATGTATGTATTAGACGTGTTCTTAAAATTCAAAATGTGTTTTTAGATACAGATAGGCTTATTTTTTTCCTTTCCTCTCAAAAATAAATAAAAACCCAGTTTTATTGAAATCGGTTAACGAAAAGGAAAAGTTTTGAAAATAAAAAATCGCTTTCCAATAGAAAAAAATCAAGTTTCATGTATTCAAAGGCAATGCTTTCGTTCAACCTATATTATTACTCTATAACATAAACCTGCTTCTTAAAATTAATTTTTATAATAATACGCTTTATACATTTAGGAACATTTGATTTAAATTAATTCCGATTTTTTTTAGGATGTTTATTTTTTTTGTATTCTTCAACAACTTGAAGCAGAAACTGTTTCTCTTCTTCTTTATTTGTAAGAATAGTGTTGAAATCTTTTATGAACTTTATACCCCTTTCTGCTGTATCATTAGTAACTAGTAATTTCCGTAATGTTGTACGACCATTTTAAAATTGCTCGTTTGTTTCCCAATATTCAGGATCCAACTTTAAAAACTCGATTGACAACTTATGCTTATTAAATACTGCAAAAGTGTTTTTAGACACAAATTCGCTTAAATCAGAATTTAACAACGCACTTAAATTTTTTATTTTGCGATTATCTTGTAACTTAACATTTGGCTCTTCGGATTATAGATTTTTTACAATCTTTTTCTTTACCTCTACAGACACCTTGAAATCAGAAAAAGCCATTGCGACATTTTCCTCTGACAAATACCACATGTGTTGTTGCATTTTTCTGATTAACTCAGAAGAAATATTCGCATTGACACTGTCATAATTAATACATTCCTGTACAAAATTTAAATCCTGTAGAGGAGAGGTAATTGCATTAGAGCATTTGAACCTAGCTTTTATATATAGGCGCACTAAGAAAACGCAAATGTGGCCTAAGCCTTTTAACTCAGATTTGCTCAAGTAAAATTGTTCACGAAATACAAATATTTTTAAGGAATATATTCCCTTTGACATCCAGCGTGCATGACTTGTAACGCCAGGTGTTTTAAATTGACCACCATTATCACCAAGGAATGTAAGCACTAGTCGCACAAATTCTTCGTAGTCCGCACGAATAAAAGCGACAAAATAGTTTGATGTCATTGCAGATATCGTCGCTTATTTGGGATTTTATAACCTCATCGTCGAGCCCACTTTTAAATGACGAAGTGTCAATATTTGGCCAGGCTTTGGCAAATCTTTCAAAAATTAAGACTTCTGGTGCCTGCGTCACTTTGAAATGTAAATCAAATACACTACGCAAGTATATTTCAAGAATGTGGTGACGGCATGGTAATACTAAAAAATTTCTTCCTAGCATGCGTTGTAAGTGGGTGCATGCTCCATTCATTGGCCCAGTATTAGTGGACATGGTGTCAAAAGACATTCCTTCTACTCGGTCTAAAATATTACATTTGCTCAGTGTGTCAAAGACTGCTGTAGCTATATTTTCTCCAGTGGCAGATAAAAGTTTAGGAGCGCCAAGAAATTTTGAGTCGCCATTGTAGCTAACAAGCACTGCAATTCTCTCAACTTTTATTTTTCCAATAAGATCTGGCAATACTTTCCCATCCCAGTGCGCTACCATTGCTTGTGTTTCATTTAGCTAGAATAAAATATAATAAATAGTTATATATAACATAGTATGTATATTTTCGTGATTTTTTTATTAAAATATACTTTGTCAATAAAACTGGCTTGAATCTTCTGTTTTTCGTTTCTTCGATGCTCTACTTGCAGCCGATGGAGAGTAGAACGATTGATTACCAATTCGCTGGTGCAATGGCCCAATGCTTCTGCAGTCGCCATGAGAATGTGCATCGCCTTTCCATCGGTTACTTTGGCGCTATCAAGTGCTGAAAGCAATCGCGGTGTTACAAAATGTGTTGTTCCTCTTCTAGCACAAGTTGAAGTATTTTTTATTTCATTATAATTTATGTAGGTTTCTTTTTCTTTTGACCCCCTGTCACCAATCTTCACTTCATTTTCCATTCCAAAATTATCTTTGAATTCGGCTCTACTGAATGTTTAATACCTATTTATAGTATAATAGTTGTTGTAGGAAACTGAGCTAAACCAATTTTTTTTTTATTTTACGCAGCTCCCAACAACAAAACAGCGAGGTTTATGAAAAAATATTTATTATATATTGGAAAAAAATCAGAAAATGTTTAAATTTGAGTTCCTTTTACTACTTGTTTAATAAAAGAATTCGAAATGTATAATTCGAATACATAAAAACTGGTATTTTACCATACAAAATACATGCGAAATTTTCAAGTCGTTTCCGCGCCGACTTTTCGTTAACCGATTTCAATAAAACTTGGTTTTTATTTATTTTTGAGAGGAAAGGAAAAAAATAAGCCCATTCTGTAAACTTAGAACACTATTCAAAAATTTGCATACAACGAAGAACACCTCTAATATGTATGTATGTATAACAAAACTGGGTTTTTACATTTTTTTATTTTTGTTAGAATCCATTTCTTTGCTAATAAATTAGAAATATGTACATATATACATACTAACATACATATGCATTAGGGTTTTCGAATTATTTGAAAAATGGAAATTGGAAAAACTAGTTCCTAAAATTTAAATCCAGCAAAACCGGATATTTCAGCAAAAAATCTAAAGTTTTGTAAAATTTAATCACCAGTATGAAATTTCAGAGAGTTTGAAGAACTTTATCTCGACTTTCCATTTTTCGTTTTTGTTAGCTAAGATAAGCTGGTGGGCTTATGCCGTCGAAGACGGCTTCCGCTCATCATCAGTTGCGATGCGAATGCCCACAACGAAGAGTGGGACAGCTCGGACACGAATCATAGGGGTAAGTGTCTATTAGAGTTCATCCTAAGCGAAGACCGACGTATCCAGAACGTCGGACACACTCCAACGTTTGTTACTAGGGCCAG
This sequence comes from Philophylla caesio, assembly GCA_963971545.1. Taxonomy (NCBI): domain Eukaryota; kingdom Metazoa; phylum Arthropoda; class Insecta; order Diptera; family Tephritidae; genus Philophylla; species Philophylla caesio. The sequence goes on from OZ020607.1 coordinate 66,125,729, forward strand.
AGAGGAGGTACTGGATGTCACTCTCGGCAATGAGCTGGCGAGTTCCTTGATCCAGGGATGGAGGGTCTCAGCTGAGCCCTCTCTCTCGGATCACAGGATAATCCGCTTTGGGCTGGGGGTGACGAACGTAATAGCAAAGAGCAGAAGAAATCCTAGGAATACTAACTGGGATCTGTACTGTGGTATTAAGAGCTAACTTGGTAGGCTCTGAGTCTACTCAAAAGAGAGCTAGCTGTATGGAGTTAGAGGACAGAGTCTACAGGCTGAATGGTATCATTATTGATCCCTTTAACTCCAGCTGTCCTGAGACGAAACCAAAAGGCAAGACCCAACCCAACTGGTGGTCTCGGGAGCTCTCAGGGCAAGGAAGTGCGCAGATTATTGAACATATCTAACCGTACAGGGCTCTGGGAGGAGTCCTGCCTAAAGGAGTGTTCATCCTACAGCAAAGAAATCAGGAATGCAAAGCGTAGCAGCTTCAGTACCTTTTGCGAGAGCATAAGATCAACTTCTGCGGCTGCAAGGCTTCATAAGGCCCTAGCCAGAGAGTATCCGGAGATCAAGATGCTCTCGGCTCACTTCCCTGATGCCATCAGGACTTCACCGTAGCCTTTGTGCTGCGCGGCCAGGCCAGCCCCGGAAGACTGGAGGGTAGCCAGAGAACTGTTCACCCGCAGTTCGGTCGACCGGGCGCTGGGCTCGTTTGACGGATACAAGGCACCGGGCGTGGATGGTGTCGGTCCGGGTATGCTGAGGCGGGGGGGATCTACTACTCCCGTATCTCGTGAGTATTATGAGCGACAGCCTTGCGGTGGGCCACATACCAGAAATATGGCAGAGAGCTCGGGTTAATTTCATCCCGAAAGTAGGTAGGAGAGATCTCTCCTTAGCTAAATCCTTCAGGCCGATCAGCCTCACGTCCTTCCTTCTGAAGACGATGGAGAAGGTTATCGACCAGGAGATCAGATCCAACGCTCTAAGGGCGGCACCACTGCACCCGGATCAGCACGCATACAGAGTGGGACGGTCAACCGAGACTGCAGAGAGGAGAATTGCTGAGGTAGACACTGGCGATGGTACAGTAAAGTTGCAGACAACCAAAGGTTGCCCACAAGGGGGTGTACTCTCACCCTTACTGTGGAGCCTAGTCGTAGACGAACTTCTGCAAACCCTCACGTTGAATGGAATCCGCTGTCAGGGATACGCGGATGACATTGTTATAATCGCCAGGGGCAAGTTCGTCAGCACTCTCTTTCAAATTGTGCAAAGAGGTTTGAGTTTAGCAAGGAAGTGGTGCTCGCAGGTAGGCCTCAGTATCAATTCTTCCAAAACAGCAATCGTTCACTTTACCAGGAAAAGGAAACTGCAGGGCAGTAGAGACATAGTCCTGGGGGGTGTCGCGGTCAAGGTCGTCACGGAAGTGAAATATCTGGGACTTATTCTGGATTCCAAGCTTCTGTGAAAGCCCCAGGTCGCTGCGGCAACCTCTAGGGCTAAGAGAGCATTAATGCTGTGCAGGCGTCTAGCATGGAGGTCCTGGGGCTGCAGCCCCTGCGCTGGCTGTACACCATGATAGTTAGGCCAATGGTCACCTATGGGGCGGTCGTGTGGGGTTCCAGAGCCACCCTGGCTACGACCATACAGTCCCTAGCCAAAACCCAGCGTCTGGCTTGCGTGTGTATTACGGGGCCGATGCGCACGTACCCTACAGCCGCGCTGGAGGTGATTCTGGAGCTGGAGCCGCTCCATCTGACCATCGACCACGTAGCGAAAAGAACCCTACTGAATTTCTCCAAGGATGGGTTTGGCAGAGGCAAGGTGTTGTCATGCAAGGCGGCGGAGGCACTAATCTCACAGCTCCCGCTGGCGAGCCTCCCTCGGGATGACATGCACAAAGTTATTACCTTCGACAGAAGGTTTGTGGCAGTAATACATAGCAAAGCCACCTGGAGCGCTTCAATTCTGGATTATCACATCCGGGGAAGTACTCTGCGGTGGTACACAGACGGTTCTAACACTCCGGAGGGTATTGGTGCGGGCGTCCATGGTTCCATATCAGAGGTCTCGGTTCCATTGGGGGCCTTCCCCAGCATTTTTCAGGCGGAGGTCTTTGCTTGAGTGCATAATGAGACTTAACGCACTGGCGGAGATAAATCGTATACTACTTTTTTGGGTACCGGGGCATATGGGTGTGGAAGGCAACGAAGCAGCGGACCTGCTAGCAAGGAAAGCGGCGGCCACAACTCCTATTGGACCAGAGCCGTTTATAGCGTTAGGACCGGACACGGTAAAAGAAAAACTTAGCTGGGAGACAAAAAGGCAGAAAAACCTACACTGGTTTAACGTCGCCGGTCTCAAACAGTCCAAGAACATCCTTGGGCGGTACAATCTAAGAAGGCTCAAGCTTATTATGGACCTTCCTAGAGAAAAACTGAGAATCCTTACAGGCTTTCTAACGGGACACTGCAGACTTAAAGGTCACCTACACAAACTGGGGATCTGCTCGAGCGACTTATGTCGCTTCTGTGACCCCGCAGGAGAGACCCCACACCACCTGCTTACGGAGTGTGAGGCTGTGGCACGCAGACGGGGGACAACCCTGGGTCGGCCATGGCCGGGAGATCAATACGTACAATCCCTAACCCCGGCGACTATCCTCATATTTCTGGAGGTCCTGGGGTTGGCTGAATTGTTGTGATGAGCTTCGAGGGCACAATAGACCCACTGGTCGCAGTCCATACCTCTCTTTATATCTATCTATCTACGTAGACGCTATATTATTAAAAAATATTTATACTTATATAAACAATAGGATTATTCGCGGTTTGGCTTATAGGAGAACAATGAGCGTTAAAATTAAGAAATTAGTGCGTTTACACTATTAAAAAAACGTAGCGAAAACAGCTGATTCCGTCAAATAGCGGTATGGAGATGGGCGTAACTTTTATTTCTCTCAATCGTGTTTCTGCTGCAACTTATCATAACATTATGGGGAACTTAAGGCATTTGGCTTTTTCTTTTCCATCGCGCTCAAAATACCACACTTCTGATGACTTCTGTATAAAAAGCATACTACTAAATATTTCAATTATTGTTTTTCAATATATTTAATTGTCGATATTCACCGTCGACCTTAATTTATAAAACTTCCTTTAAATCACTGCAAATTTATTTCGCTACAATTTAATATCGTGTTGTTAGCGTTTGAAACAGTATTGTGGTTGACGTTTCCTAATAGTAGCTCGGCTGAGCTATATAGTGTAAGCGCCAAACTATTATTATTACTGTAATATGAAGATAGGCATTATATCAAAAACGTGAATTAAACCAAAAAAAGCAAAAGCTAAAATAAAAATACCCTAGACCTATCGCTTGCGGCATCATAAAATTTTCGAAGCAAACACAAACTACCTTTAAGATAATGCTAACCATTCCTTGCCTCTTCGTTAAATGAGATTACCGATGTCGCCCATTTTCAATGTCAGCCAACCTTCTTCTTCTTTAATTGGCTCGATAACCGCCTATGCGATTTTCGCCGAGCTTAGCATAGCACGCCAGTTATTTCTCTTTTTCGCTAACTGGCACCAGGCGGAAATACCAAGGGTATCCAAGTTTTTTACCACTTGGTCTTTCCAACGTAGAAGAAGCCTCCCTTTCCTCTGCTACCACCGGCGGGTACCGCGTCGAATACTTTCAGAGCTGAGCGCTTTCATCCATTCGAACGACATGACCTAGCCAGCGAAGCCGCTGGATCTTAATTCGCTGCACTATATCTATGTCGTTATAAAGCTCGTACAGCTCATCTTTTCATATTCTACGGTATTCGCCATCGCAAAGGCGTAAAGGCCCATAAATCTTTCGAAGAATTTTTCTCTCGAAAACTCCTAGAGCCTTCTTATCAGATATCTTCATCGTCCATGCTTCTGCGCCATACAATAGAACGGGCATAATAAGAGACTTATAGAGCGTGGTTTTTGTCCATCGAGAGAGAACTTTACTGCTCAGTTGCCTACTCAGTCCAAAGTAGCACTTGTTGGCAAGAGTGATCCTTCTTTGGATTTCGAGGCCGACATTATTATTGATGTTAATGCTGGTTCCTAAGTAAACGAAGTTCTCTACTTTTTCAAAGCTATAACTGTGAACAGTGATGTTTAATCAAAGTCGTGAATGTGCCGACTGTCTATTTGATGACAGGAGCTACTTCGCCTTGCCCTCGTTTATCTCGAGACTCATTTGCTTTGCTTCTTTATCCAGTTTGGAGAATGCCGAACTTACTGCGCGGTTGTTAAGGCCGACGATGTCAATGTCATCGGCGTACGCCAGCAGCTGCCTGACCGATTTAGTTTGGTATTAAACGGCTCGGAGAGGTTCTGTCCCAATTCTGACGGAGCTAGTGGTGTTACTCAACATCATTTTACATAGCCGTATAAGTTTTTCGGGGATACCAAATTCAGACATTGCGGCATAAAGTCAACTTCTTTCGAAAGCGGTTGAAGTCGACAAAAAGGTGGTGCGTGTCGATTTTTTTTCTTGGGGTTCTTCCAAGGTCAGGCGCACTGTGAATTTATGGTCGATAGTAGATTTACCAGGTCTAAAGGAAGGACCTACAGTTTTGTGCGGACTCCGAACGCCAGATGTATTTTATGAGAAGATTTTTCATATGAGAAATACTGTCGGAGGTTTGTCAATGCCGGCTGAGTAGAAACGCTATTGAAAAAAAAAACTTTTTCTGGGATTCGAACTCCGAACTCAGCGGCATATTGAATTATAGTACGCGCTGCTACCCACAGATATGTATAAGGGCCTTAAAATTCGGTAAATCGGCTAACCGATCCTTTATTCTACGAGATTATAACATACATATGTCAGTCGACTAGTGGTATTTGAGTATGGAAATTTGGAATGGGCTATAAAATTAAATACTCAGGATTTTTTTAACAATTCTTACTAATATAATAATATATAATAATTTGTCGCTTACACTATATAGCTCAGTGTTTGGCCAAGCTTCTCCTACTATTTGTGGGGCAGTGTATGCCGGTTTTACTCTAACCACAGATTAAAATTTCTTAGAGCCATCAACCTGGATTTTGATAACGTTGTCGTTCATCTGCTCTAGGGCTTGGCGTAATTAGAATCGATGAGGAGAATAACGTGCGAAGAAGAATACAGGTTTCTTTGGATGAAAATTACATCAAATTTTTTTTGGATTAGCTTGTGAGTCTTCCCATACAAAAAAACTCGCCTTAAACGCTTAGACCTGTCTTAAAAACTAGATCAGCAGGTGAGGCGTTCAAATCATCTTTGTAGCAAGAACGGGAACCAAGCAGTAACGTAGGCAGGACATCAGGTTAGGGACCTGCAGAATTACCCATCGAAGTTAACTTCTGTGAATGCGGGTGGTAGGGCCTCGTCCGGACGTGATTTGCGCCACGCCACCATGCCAAAAGGCTGAAAACAGCTACGGGTAACTTGAATAACGTGTCCATAATTGTTAAACAATACCTGGAAGTTCGATGAGATCTATATGGACGAGGTTGAATCAAGTGTCCGGTTTGTCAATATGTTTGGAAGTGAGACGGTTGTGCCGTTGTATTTTGGATCGTTGACCTGTGATGCGGTTGCGAGTCCATTCTAATCGCTTTTCTTTATGTCATCTTTTGTACTTAATAATCGAGCTGTACCAGTTGGCGAGGCGACGCTCTGCAAGCCTTTTGAGATAACTCAAAGATAAAGAAAAATTTGATAAGTGCAAATATTGCCAACAATTCTTCCTTGTAAGTACTGTACTTGGTTTCCGTAGAGCTCAGCTTCCTGGAGAAGAAACCCACCGGCTTCCACCTATCGATAGTTGCTTATGTGTGTCAGATGCCACTACGAAGTCACCAATAAGACATCCAGCAAAATCCAAATTTCTAAGAACATTGTCCATATGCCTTTAAAAGGATTGAAAAGCATTACGGAGTAAGGGGATCATCCGCAGGAATTCATAGAGGTCAAAAGGTAAGTAACCGCAGTCTTCTCAATTTCTTCTGTAACTGAGTAGCGTTCAAGAACAGTTTGTACAATGAGACGCCTGAAAACATCCGTAGTGCGCCATACCCTATTCTTCTTGGATACAATATGAATGGGATTGGCCCACAAGCTCTAACAGCAGATTGAAGTCATTGATGAGCTGCTTACAAGCCAACCAACGTATTCTTTCTTCGTGAGCCTGGATTGGCTGTAGAAGTCACCGACGGGATGATAATGTCAATGAATCTGCTGATCAGCTCCGCGTACATAGGATGGTGTTTCGAGTTGAGCATAGCTTGTTGAGCCACTGAAACGTTGTATTCAGTGGTTTTAGCAAATTTCCCGAGAACTGACAGGACCGATAAGACGTTGCTTGCCGAGATCAATTAGCAACCCGAAGTGAGCAATGACGTCAGCCCATATGATGGCAGATTGAACGTCCGCTGTGATGAAGGGTCATGTAAAAGCGCGGCGTAAGCCAAGGTTAAGTATCATGAGCTGATGGCTATAAGTATTAAAGGTTACAGACTTGGCTGCATACTAGTGACATAACAATGGAGCCGGAGTCAACGAGGAACCTGCGATGTAATATTTTATCGAAAATATGCAGGCTGATTTGATGCTGAGGCTGCTGTCGCCAATCACATGCACTGGCGACAGCTCTGTTGATTTCGCTGTATACTTGACATGAAGCGAGTACAGGAAAGTATTCACCGGATGGCATTACCACCGAATCGGCTGTGATACAAGCTGTGGCCTGATGAAGCTGGAGTCCGAGATCGACATCGTGGTCGCCTCTCCGTTCCCTTGCTAAACTTGCTAGACAGCTCAGCGGAGGAAGCCAAGATTGCTCAACCTCTACTAGATGTCATTACCTAGACACCAGCTGTGTGCGTCTGAGAAGCAGTTGACATGTCGTTAGTGTTGGTGTAGTTTTGCATTGCACTTATCTTCTGCAGGTGGTGCCCCGAATTTGTCGGACACCTCCGGCTTCAATGCAATTATAATTACTATCTTATAACTACTATCTTTCAGTTTGTATATAACTTAGAACAAAGTTTTTAAAACCCACTCCAGGAAGTGAGAGAGGGACGCCTTTGATATTATTAAGTTCTCTCATGGTTTGCGCAACAGGTGCATTTAGAGCACAATTTACTTTGTTTAATTGTACGTGAAACATGTCAAAATGGCTGAAATCTGTAAAAAGTATATTAGAAGCTAAGCTTCTCAAAATCTCAGAGCAATCAATTTCGGTTGTTAGTACATTTAAGACAAAGAAGCACGACAAAAGTGTTATTCTATCGTGAAGCGAATTTAGTTTCAGAAGCTGATATCTGGAGTCATATGCGGACAAAGTTTCTTAAAAATTCAGAATCTGGTAAATTTTATAAATATATCTTTTGTATACGCTCAATGCTATTAATGTAAGTGGTTTAGGAAGCGAGCCAAATCAATGCAGCATTATCTAAACGGGCTCTAACAATTGCAATATACAATATTTTTAGAGTGTAGAGGTTTGAAAAAATGCGTAATATTAAGCCGTACGAAAGCAAACATAGCATACGTTTTCGGAATTAAGTAATCAATTTAGAGTAAAAATATACCCCTGAGACTTTGATATCATCTTAAATTTTTAGTTTAGTCTCCGAATTGTTATAGGTATATTGTATGGAACAGCTTTTCTTAAAAAAAAAAATACTTTAAGCATGTGTTAGTCTTTAAATATAAATGATTACTTTCGCCCCAAGAATAAAACCTGTTTATGATATATTGCAACAAAAATGGAATTTTCAACGATCAATATGGCCATCCGCGTATAGATAAATTTAGAAAAATTAAAACAAGAAACTGCGAAAGTCAGCTATGTATTTTTGAACAACGGTCTCAAATAGTTTTGAAATAGTTGTCAATTTCGTTATAGGTCTATAATTCGTGACACAATTTTTATTTACGCTTTTCAAAATTGGAGTTATAAGCACTTTTTTCAATCTTGTACAAGCAGTCCAACAGAAAGAAAATTTGGTTAGGTAAGGTTCATCTAGCTGGCTACGCGCCACACATAGACCGATTGGTCCCTAGCGATACCAGAAGGAGTGCACGTGTATATATGTCTGAAGATGTTTAATTTAATTTTTGAGTTAAAAATGTTCCTATTTGTTGGCACTACAGCTGTTGCGCTGATACACATTTTTCTTACACGCTTTGCGGTGAGCATGATAAGTATTCAATGGATCATCTGCTATAAAAAAACCACAGTTTTCTTTTTTTTATTACTGAAAAGTTCGATTTTTGAAGGTCAAAATATTCAGTTTTTTCATCCCCAAAAAAAACTTATGTTTCAAATAAAAATTCCTTCGTTCAAGTATCAGATATTGCAGTTTTTAAGTAGCCTGCAAAAAATTTGATCGATAGGTCGCATAGTTCTTGAGAAACCTTGCTCACCGCGACAAGACTTTTTTAAAAACATTTGCTGATAATTGCGTTTACAGTTTTGCACGTACTTGGTGGCATTCGGGGGAGCGCGCAGTTGACAGCTGTAACTTTGGATCTAGTGCTTAGATCTTTTTGGAAATTGGAGTAAATAAACTCAAATAAAAACATAAGTAATGATAGAAAGCCCATTGCTGCGGCGTCCTCAAGTTATTTAAACGGCGGAGCTCTTAAATAGTTGAGGCGCGTTCTTGTTACCACAGGACTAAGGCATTGTATTTGTTCCAAGGTCTCCCTTGATCTCGCTGAATTTCTTGCATACGACGGTAATCGTAATAATAGATAATATCTTGTCAAAATAGCTATCATGGTTCTGCAGTCTATTCGTGGCTGGCACATGACTTTTGCAATTTTGCAAGTTCTTAATGCATTCCACATACTAATTTAACTGCGCTGCCTTTTGACACTTCTTCATGCTCACTATCAGCTGAGGCCGCTGCCGCTGCTGGTGCGTATGCACATGCAAACTCTGCACAGTGGCCCGTTGTGTCTAAAAAGCATACACATAATAAAAATCGTCGGCTTTGTGTAGTTGGTACTAATAAGAGTTCTCATCTTGGAGTTGTGGTACGTCGTGAATAGCTTCATATCTCATCGCTTCTTCAGTAACTTCTGATAACATAAATAATCATGCTTATTAAGAAGGATTCTGATTTGGATACTATTAAGCGTATAAATTTTAAACTTAGATTTCTTAAATATCATTTTGATAAATTGCTGTCATCGGATATTTGGCCATCCAACGTTATTATCAGGCCTTTCGATTTATTTCAAAAAGAACTCCAGATGGAGACCAAGAACTAAATAGACGTACTGGTGGTGACCGCTTAATAAATATTTATTATGAAAATTTTTTGGGTCTCGGGACCAAAACTGAAACCGTCTTCTTGTTGAGCTCGCAATTGGAATATGACTGCTTTGTTCTAACTGAAACTTGGCTAAATGCAAACTTCTTCGAAAGTTGGTGTTAGTAGAGGAGGTGGTGTGGTAATAGCTGTGCGAAAACCACTTAGAGCGTCATTTTGTTCGCTTCAAGATAACGATACTTTATTGGATCAGCTGTGAGTGAAATTATATGGCCCAAGCGGACTTCGGTACATTTGTATGTCCTACATTCCGCCTGGCATTTCTTATGTGGTTTATAAAGCTCATGTGGACAACATATTGGCACTTCACGAGAGAATTGGTGACAGCCAACTTTGCCTTTTAGGCGATTTCAATTTGGAAAATATTTAAACAAATTTAGATCTTTTATTATCTGTGTTTGGATTTCTCTTTTAGTTTTGGAGATATTAGGTAAAATTTTGTCGTATGTGCAAGGTCGAACCAATTTCGTCCAATTTTGTTGTATGTCACAAACATTTTTACTTACGACAATTCTTGATATAAATTCCGTGCTTTGAACACTCGGAATAATATTGTCGTATGCTCAAATTACTTTGGACAAAATTTTAAAAATTTGAATAAGCTGCTCCGGCCATACGGAAGAAGCTAACTCTACGCAATATGTTATATTCAGGTAAACACCTTTTAAATTCTCGAAATTTCTATGTGAAGAGTAGTATTAATTGTTTCTTAAAGAATTACCGAACAATGATTAAAAAAAATATTAGAATTGAAATTATATTGACAATTTAATATGCACCATTAAAGCCACTGAGTTCGACGTCTTTGAAGAAATCCCCTATTACATTCTCGAAATTAGTGCTACAAATGTAGTATTCACAAGGCAACGGATACCCTTTTTCGTATGAGTGGTTGTATGACATTAAGCTTGCTGCATGTATTCCGAATACTTTGGATATTTGCAACATACACAGTTATTAAGAATATGTATGAAAAAGGCAATTTATTAATTTGTAACTAACTTATCGAATGAAATGAAATCAGTATTGCTTCCAACAATTATGTACGGCGTACCAAGGTTGCCGTATCGTCACATACATATACTGGCGTTGACGATATTCGGAATAATGGCCATTATATCTCTCGTTGTCACTTACTGCCTTCAATTTACGGAAATGTACGAGTACATGTATTCCTGCGTATGTATATATGTACATCATGAATATGTATATCCATTATCTGTCTTGGAAACTTGTAAGAAAACCATCACGCTCCCTTCAAGCTCCTATTAAATTTTTAATATTAAGTCAATCTTATTGACAGCTCAATTAAATTCCGTTTTGACAGAGTAAAGGGCAATTATCTCAAATTTTCTGAATTTCTATCAGTAAAATCAGTATTTCTTTGAAACATACATCCATTTGAATTTAAGTACATACATATAAACATATGTACATATACATACACACCCCCAAGCACATAAGAAACTCAAAACAGACTTTTACTCAATCAAGTATGAACATTGTTGTCGTCGTCATAGCCTCACAGACTAGCAGTGGTTGAAGACGACTACGAAAGATGAAAAAACAAGTTTTGAAAAGCCACAAATTGACAAGTGTAATCCATGGAATGCCGCTAACATTTTTTATTGCTCATACAAGTCAATTTCCACAAAATCCATTCGTAGTCCAGAAGTCAAAAAACAGCATAGGCGGAAGGAGAAAATCAAGCTCAAGTAGTGGAGTTCTCAGCCAAGGCGCTATTCAACTACTGCATACTGCTTCGATCATTGTTGTTGCTGTAGTGTGGTTTGCATGTGCTGTTCTCTGCTTAACCACCGAATCAGATAAAACGTCACTTTTGTGCGACTAACAGAGCGTGTACGAGTTGCTTCAAACAACCTGTCTGGTTGGGCAGTCGAATGCACAGCCAGCGTTCCAAGAAGAACCCATTTGGCGTATATTAAAATATTGTACAATAGACGAGGAGCGTATTTATTGGTATGTAGTCCGCCTGTTGATACCATGCGCAGATTAGGTCAATTGGACATTGCAGGATTTTCCCACCGCACGTAATCAACATTCATACATAGGAGTAGATGAACAGGCATACGTATGCTGATCTCTGAATATGCATTTCCAACCGCTACATTTGCTGCTCATTCATGTCGATACTTCCTGTCGCTTGGTTAAAAATGAAGTTGCACATTTACTAATGTGGCATTCAGCACTTTGCCCTCGACGCTCAATAGCAAACTCACGCATAAATTTTCTCACATAATCACCAAAAAATTTCAAGCGAACTTCTAACTGCAGCATCTGTCGTGAATATCCTTGTGACACTGAGCTGAGCAGCTGTTAGCATTAAATGTGCATTTGAAGCAACATCTCCCGGGGGACGTATTGCTTAGTTAAGTGTTTTATGAACTTGGCAACGCTTGCAGCGACCAGTAGCTTCCTCAAACCTTCCTTCTTCCCATTAGTTATGCTTCGAGGTGCGTAGCTGACTTTTTGCATAGCTTTGGCCGCTAACGCCATCGACTTTCTATCCCTCGAACTACATACACTTTACCTGCTTGCGTCTAACTTCCATTTCGTCCATTTCAAACTCCGAGTATGTACAGGCTGAGCATTTGACTTCTTTCTATACGCGCTGTGTCTAGTACGGGTGGACGCTCTTGACACTATTCCTTTTATTGCAACATACGTACGAGTACAAGTCTGCCGTCTGCTGGTCATCGCCATATTGAACTATTTAAGCGTTTAATTTGATTTCGTTCAAGTGCGGTTTTTCCGATTCACTTTCGACACTTTGTAACTACTTTAGCAGCAAAAAGCACTTTTGAACTTACCTAGAGTTCATACGTTATGTCCCTGTGGGAAATCTTCTTCTCAATTTACATATAAAGGGGTGTTTTCTCTTGTGTCCAAACAAATATACTCGTACATATAAAGTTCATTGTAGCTTTAGAGTTTTTACATAATCACTTTCAAAATGTTTTAAATACTCGTTGATAAAATGTTTATAATTATATAAAAATTCCAATTTACTTACAAATACTGACAAATAGTTGGTATTGTAACCGCATGGCAAATTTCTTGTATACTACTATGGGAACGCTTCTTAATTTGTCGACTATGTTGTTTAAAAGACTTTCATCCTTATTAAACTCAAGCTGCCACTTACCTCGTCTGTCAAAATAAAGGTCTTAAATTTTTTAGAACGCATAGGTATTTCTATTTCGCAGTGGATCTCCAATTCTGATCCGTCCATTATACACCGAGGTGCTAAGCAAAATACATTTGACGCTGTTGTTACAATTCCCAGTCAGGACATAATAATACACACATTTACATATTTGTATGAGATATGAGGTAGTCCATTCCATACAGTGCTATACTTTTCAATTCTCTCTTATCTGATTTGACTTCCGGTCAGTGCGGTTTTGTTTTATTGAACTTGGAAACTTTTTCTCTGCCACTTAATTTGATGGTTTGCCTTTAGCTAGCAGGTGCGTGTTGTGTCCTTTTAATGAGTACATGTGTTCAGCAATCTTGTTACATGAAAAACACATTCGAACGAATGTCACTTTGTTAGTCGGAAAAAGTTTTGTACAATAACTTTTATTCAAGTAAACAAATTGGCTTCCCTTGTGCATTTAAGCCAATGAATATATGTATGTATGTACATATTTATTGATCTTTATTTCTCCATTTTTGGTGTAATAAAATAATACTTTTTAATACAAACTGGCAACGAAATTTGTTTTGCAAATATGAATACACCCTTAGAGTTTTTCAGTTGGTTGTTCTTGTCATGCCATTCGTTTTTTTATAGAATGTATATACGAAAATTTCAATTGATCTATTTATTAACGCTGAGGAGACTCTTCGTCGTAGTTAGCGAGATTTGTTCACCGTAGATACGATAGAAAGCCGACAGCTCGTATACCCGCAGCTTGTATCCTCAAAATGTTTCCCAATGTGATATTCCTTTAAGCGAGACACATACATAAAAATATGTGCAAGTACTATGCCACCATATCATGACATTCTTTGGAGTATTTTAATAAAGAATGATAGATACACTGATTGTGCCTTCCCAAAAGCGTGACGTAAGCATATTCGTGTTTTATAATGATATCGCACTTCACGAATGAAAAATCATTCTTGAAAGTCCGGGCACTTTTGGTCTCACTGCCAATTAGATGTACGAGCCAAGAAACGTTACTAAGGGACAACTTCTCGGTTCAAGTTTAAAATTAGTTTAAAAAAAGTTTATTTAAAATCAGTTGAAACTGGAAAACTGTCAGTGAGAGTTTAAGGCCTATTGCAATGTGGCTTTTGTACGATAAATTAATGAAACGTTGATTCGCGTGCAGTTGTTGTTTGTCTTATAAATCCACTTTTAGCTATATTTGAAAAGAAAATTTTGTTTAGTTTATTTTACTTTCACCGAAACAGGGCCAACAGACAGCTCAACATCTGATCAGTTAAATTAAGTATAAACTGCGTTAAAATTTAAGTGAAAATCTACACAGCGAGTTTTAATGGCAGACTGAGTTAAACCTGCACTGAAAAACCGACCCTTACACATTTGTAGGTAACTTCACGCTAACACCGATCTCCACTCGAGAGACTTTGGTAAACCTGCCAGTTTTTTTTTACATTAAAATAACCGAAGTTTAAAACTTTCTTTTATTGATTACACAAAAAGAAAACTGAATGATAGGTACATATGTCATGAGATAAAAGGCTGGGAAATGGATAGTTTCTATCCGATTCAAAAAAGATACGAAGTTATGACACATTTTAAAAAGCCTTATGTAAAGTTTTTGATTTTTTGTTTAACATTTGTTTGCTTCTGTTTCGTTGCCTTTTCTTCTATGGTGTGTAAATATATCGTAGTTGTACCAATAACTGTATATCATATTAGCACTCAATATAAAAAATATCGTTTAAAATTGTAGGAAATTTTGTTCTACTGAATCGATAAGATAAACAAACCTCACATTCTCATTCTCAACTGGTTTCTGAACATCGCAGAATCTTCTTCTTTCAATTCCATTATTTCTAATTCTTTCGTTGTATAATAAATGGTTTCATCCACCCGCGTCATTGACGAGCTGCGAGTCAAATAAGGTCAAGCCCTCCGGACATTTGGATTGTTTTAGCGATTTTTGGACTGCCAAATAGCTAAATTGTGGCGCTGTGGTCGAGTTGGTAGCGGCGCGCGCTAAACTTGATATGCCGGTGAGTTCGAGGTTCGAATCTCAGTCAGGGCAAGCAAAATCTTAATAATAGAAAAGGTTTTTTCTAATAGCGGTCACCCCTCGGCAGGCAAACCTCCGAAGGTATTTCTGCCATGAAAAAGCTTCTCATTAAATACATTTGCCGTTCGGAGTCGGCACAAAACTGTAGGTCCCTGAGCTATATAGTGTACGCGCCAAAATTATATTATATATAAAAAGCTAAATTATGTTCTCAAATGCGAGTATCAAAGGAGTGATAGCACAAAATTGCTGGAACGCATTAAACCACTTTTCCAGCATACAAAACTCTTGTTTACAAAAATGTTAAAATTTTTTAGCAAGAAATAATAACTACTTTCAAAGTAATATTTATAAATACTTTATTATTTACATACATTTTGTTTATAATGACACAGCATAAAAGAGGCTTTCTTTTGAATTTGTTTTCCGGTTATTTGGCAGGCTCCATACATTTGCTAGTTGATAAACTTCGGACTTAATACTGCAACTTCTGACTAAGAGATACCTTAAATTACTCTCACAAAAGTGTTCTCAACTACAGGCTTCTGAAACACTATTTCGCAAATCTTTCTGTCACTAAATTGGAGCTATTCTGTAATCATTTACTACTAAATACTCATTCAAAAAAGTGAAAGTGAAACTTGGACCGGAAAACTGCATGCATGATTTCAAAAATAACCAATCTGACGTTAATTTTCTACTGTTTTAGTAAAGTTGTAATTTTGCGGAAAAACGTACATATTTGCCTTTAGAACTCATTTAAAAGTGCAAAGTAAAAGGTTGCTTTAATTTTGTTTCATTTCCGACTTATCAATTTTGTGTTTCACTATGTGCTGCATAAAAATAAGTCTGAAATGAGCATCAGTTTACAAACTAAAAAAATGTACAGCAATTTTGCGGTGCTTCGGAGAAGAGCTAAGTGTTGGCTACCACATTTATCCTAGTTTATCGGAGTCAACTTTTATCAGTCACTAGAAGACCTGGCGAACTTCGTCCCGCCCAAAATTTATTAGTAGTATGTATATGAAATACTTTTTGAAATCTGTTGTACACGTATTTAATGTTGAGAATGAAACGGACACCTAAATTTCGCATTCGTTTTCGTAGCAGATTTTTCAAGAAAAAATATTTCGTCATCCCAGTTAAGATGTATATTTTTCTGTATATCTCGACTCCAGCTCTACGAAGCAAATATTTGAAAAAAAATTAAATCCTATTTTTTATCATGCAAGTAGAATACAACATGAATTCCATCAAAATCGGTTCAGAACCACAACTTTTATAAATAACTCGACTCCAGCGCCGCCTATTTGATAAATTGTTGGCAGAGACATTTTTCACCCGCCTGAACATTCTGAAGATTCCTTGAAAATTTCATCAAAATCGGCCCAGCCGTTTTGGAGTCCATACGTTACATACATACAGACATTCTGTTTTATATATATAGGTATCGGCTCCCGTCGTACCGTGTCCACCAAGGCACTTATTTTATATGGAAGACGTTGCTGAAGCCACTTCAGATTTTTTTCAAAACTTACCTTGAATTATTTTCATCAATAATGATAGCAATGAGAGCAAAGAAGAACATATAAAAAACAAGTAAGAAAGGCTAAATTCGGGCGAAACCGATTTTTATATACCCTCGCGATTTATTTTTGTATGGTCGGTGCCCATAATTTCATGAAAACGCTGTTTTCTTTGTTTCAAATCGCTGCTAGTATTTAACTTCACTCAATTTCTTCCAATAAATACTGAAAACGAATTTTTTTCATTTTTCAAAATTTCCGTTATATGGAAGTTAGGCGTGGTTATAGTCCGATTTCAAAAGTTTTTGACGGTGATGCTAATGATATCAAGGACAACATGTTCCCCAAATTTTGTGATAATACCTTCCATCGTTGTTGAGATACTAACAGACGCTTTTTTATAAAAAATCAAGTTTCTTTATTAACTATCTCTCTAAATAATAAATTAATATGTTCAGATAAAGAAAAAACAATATTTTTGCATTTTTCAAAATTTCCGTTATATGGGAGGTGGGCGAGGTTATGGTCCGATTTTAAAAATTTTGTACGATAATAATAGCGATATCAAGGAAAATATGCCCACCAAATTGTGTGACAATACCTCACACCGTTATTGAGATACAGACATTTTTTCATAAGTAGGCGTGGCAACGTCCATTTTTCAAATACCTATTTTCTTAGTTCAAAATCGCTTCAAATACCGAATTTCACACAATTTCTTTTAATAGATACCGAAAAAACAAAGTTTTTGCATTTTCCAAAATTTTCGTTATATGGGAGGTGGGCGTGGTTATGATGCGATTTCAAAAATTTTCTACGTTAATAATAGCGATATCAAGGAAAATATGCCCACCAAATTTTGTGACGATACCTTACACTGTTATTGAGATACGGAAACTTTTTAATAAGAGGGCGTGGCAACGCCAATTTTTCAAAATTTCATAAATGCCTAATTTCTGAGTTAAAAATTGCTCCAAATACCAAATTTCACTCAATTTGCTGTAATAGATACTGAGAAAACGGAGTTTTTGCATTTTTCAAAAACTTCCATTATATGGGAGGTGGGCGTGGTTATTGACCGATCTTGACCATTTTTAATACCCACCTACCCTGTTCAAAGGGCAATCTATATACCAAATTTACTCAAGTTATTGTAACCACGGACAGACGGACGGACGGACGGACAGACAGTCAGGGCTAAATCGATTCCTCTTTTCATACTGATCATTTCAGTATATGTATGTCTATATCTTTCTCGATTATTTCTTGCTGTTACAAACAACCGTTATGCGAGCAAAGTTATAATACCCTTGTGTACAAGTACGCTCGGGTATAAAAAGAGGAAGACGCGAACGGTTGATTAGTTGCCTTCACACGGCAATATTTATGTGCAACCATTGTGCGATGTAAAAGTATGCGATGCAAAATTTAGCACGGTTATTCATCATAGCAAACGAATGTCCCGATTAAATTATGCTGCGCCAATATGGTCGCCTAGAACTAGCAGGACTCAGTGGTCAAGACTGGAGACTTGTCAGAACGCCGCACTCAGGACAGTGACGGGATGTCTCCTGATGACGCCTGTGGATCACCTCTATCATGAGGCTAACGTGCTCCCAGGAGCACATTCTAATGCTCACAAAGCAGTTTCTACTACTGACGGATGAGGTCCAGACTTACGTACGCTTACCGCTGGACCCAAGAACGTACCGACAATCTCTGAACAACATTCACAGGGAGTCGGTAGCAGGTTAAACTCCTACCTATCCAGGGTCAACCCCGACACCCCCAACACTTGCCCGGCATGTGGAGAGTCTCCGCACGACACCAATCACCTATTCACATGCCCGGCCAAACCCACTCAACTAACACCCCTCTCCCTATGGTCCGACCCAGTTGAAACGGCTCATTTCCTGGACCTCCCGCTAGCCCAGTGGGCGTAGCTAGCCGCTACAACAACAACAACAATGTCCCGATAGTAAAATAATCAATTTACTTTGAAAACCGTAAAACATGAATGGATAAATGAATGTTTTACCATCATTCGCTCATACTTCTCGCCCCGTCATTCATGTTTCCAAACAAGTAAGATCGTTCGAAAGCGGCTTATTGCATAAAAAGAATATTACCACGTAATCGAATGGGTAGATGCTGTCAAATCGACAAAAAGCGGACTAGCGGTTCTCGGATTACTCAACATTTGTTTCGCTCGACCGTGTGTTTTCATATCTCATATCCTGTTGTTATGTCAGTGACAACTATTGCTTGCATACAAAGAGTTACTGCATACATATACATATGTTCATGCATATATCTATGACTGCAAATTAATCTCTTACGAATGTACCTAAGTACGAAGTACGAGTACATGCATACATATTTTGTTAACAGTTATAATGGCTTGTCAGATTCGAAAATCCTTTCCTCCTTTACAGATTCCGATGAGGATACTTTTGAAAAGCTGACGAAGGCAGCAATAAAAGCAAATATCCTACTTTCATTATCACCATTTGAGAACGAAAACAATTAATTATAAATTTATATGAATGTATGTACGCAAAGCCGCACAAAAACGAATAGATAAACAAAAACATAGTAAATAAACTATCATGAATTTATTAAGCAAATAAAATACATTTTGTAGGAGCCGCATTCTGAACTAGTCCCAGCAAACTTTGCTAAGACTTTTTATTAATCAAAGGACGATAAGTAAATAAGTCGCCATCTGAAATTATCTATTCGAATTTGAATAGAGTTGGTATTCTAATAAGTTTTTAACATGAATTCGAAAACGCAGATTTATTCCCAAGTCGAGTTCATAAAAGATGGTATTACCCAAGGTTGTCAAAATCAATTGTTTTGTTACAAGTAAACAATTCTACCATGTAACTACAAAAAATTTAAAAATATGCTTCAATGTACTTTTTTACGTTGATTTTTATACCTAGTTAATAATATGTTACATAAGTTGAATACGAAGGAGATAAACTTTGACAATAGCCCACCAAAGCGTTGCATTTTTAATATCGCTACGACCTTACATATATTGATTAATCCATATGCTTTACAATCCACTTCAAATCAAATTTTATTGTACATATGTATATACATATGTTACATATGCATGTAAATTTAAATCATATGATAATGTTATTCTCGACTCATGTATAGCAAAAACTAGTCAAAACTAGTTTTTAACGTTAATATAAAAAATTCTAGAGTATATGTTTGCTGGGCATTTATTTGTATATTTATTTATGTAAATAGTTGGAAGGCTTTTTGGGCACTTGTCATGCTTTGGTTAGCTTGCCAAAAGGATCAGCATATACATTTATACGAGTACAGCAATACAGCGATAACTCGAAATTTCGACACTAATATAGCAATAAGATTAACAGAAATAAATCTTGTGAGCTGTGTGGAAGGATTCTCGTGAATTAAGGTTGAAAGACGCATTTTTCATGAGAAAAATAGAGAGGCCGAAAAAGCGCCCGAAAATTGTTTCAGAAAGTACGACGTCTAAAAAACAAAACCAAGGCGAATATGTACCTGCAGGAATGACAGTGGTGACCTGGTGACTGATGGCTACAGCATACTTAAATTAAGGAGGGAACATTTCTTTACACTGCTCAATAGTAGCAGCTTTGGAGAAGATTACGAACCAGAATTCCCAGTCAATGATGATGAACTCGATGTAATTTATTTTGTAATTTTTTTTTTAAATCATTAAAAAAGAAAATATATAATGCGTGCGAAATTTTAGGACTCATTGGTTATTATCGAGCTACCACTGTAAAAACATGCGAAAGTACGAATATTTGCTAAATTAATTTTCAATTTTCAAAATTTTGTCAGTCACTTGATGAGGGACAGAAGAAATAGTTATGTACATATGTTCATATAAAAGCGCGCTTGTTGAAGCTATTGTTTTTATTAAGTGTCGCATGATATGAATGCACATAAACACTTGAAGTGGTAACATGACGTGAAAAGTGTTTTTCAACCCAATAGACGGGAAGCATATGAAAATACACACTTGGGCACTTGCCAAAGAAATAGTAATGTAGTATGTTATAAAAACACTTTGCTCAAAAAGAAACAATAACAGGCCGCTCATATTTGCCGGGGTTTTTAACAGCATTTAAAGTACCGAAGCGCACGGGCACCAGCGGCTGATACTTTGTTGACTAACCGGCCGGTGGCATTGGGGTTTTAAATATTTGTTCGTAGGTATGTATGCACTAAGAACTCTTGTAATAAAAAGCTTCAACCCTTTTTATTATATGTACATACTCGTACATATTTATTTTTGTTTTTTAGTTTTTGTGCATAATTTCGGCAATAGAATTCAGCCATTGGACGTCAACATTAAATTCCTTTAAATTTGAAGAATTTTAACCTCAAGGTTTTTTAATTGATCTCTAGGCCTGATATGGGGGGGTTTAAAGTGAGTAGTTTCACTACATATTCCTGCAAAAAATGCAGTTAGATGAGTCCGGAATGGATTCATTGATTAACTCTCTAAGTTTCTGTGCTGGTCCTGGAAATCTCAGTATCTTGTCAATGACGAAGCATAAACTCGATTTTCCAGAAAATTTTGACACATACCGGCTCACTATAGTCTAGAAAATCCAGAAAATAAAAGGCAAAAATTGAGATTTTAAGTTTGTCCGAGAGCACAGAACTAGAAAAGATTCAGCATGTCATACACATGACGATTTATTGAACTATCTTCTTCTACCTTCAAACCAAATAATCTCTCAAATTTCTCTTAAAAAATTGCACGACAAAAACAAGCTGAAACTTGATTCTGATGCTATAAATTTACTAAAATGCCCATATATTTGTAATATAAGTACAAGTGCCAAACCAGATTTCAATTCAGATAGTGAATAATAAGATTACAAATATTGGCATAACCTTATGTTTTATAAATAGTGAAATTCATTAATGTTGATATCTTTTGTACTCGTATTTACTTCTATGACGTTAACTATATAAAGTTATAACAACAATAAATCACTATTACTAATTTACTTAATAACTATGTTATCATAATTATTCAATCTATTTCCTTTTTTTCTATCACTTTTTTCAATGCATATACTTGTTTCTAAATCGAAACTCTAGACCATTGTGCGGCATGCCGTCTTAAGTTTTAGAGGATCATATTGAAATTTGGTACTTTTAGCAGCAACTTCTATAACAGGACAATCAGCTTTAGGAGATACTTCAGATTTGTTAAATACTTATTATTTTTGCCGTCAAAAGAACGTGTACAAATCGGCGTTCAAGTCTTTGTATGGTAACGGATACCGGATACCGTTACACTGCCGCAGGCTATTGCATTTGTTTGAAGGGCAGGGTATATGAACCATTTGAAGTGTTTGTTTAGTCTCGATCAGAAGTTAAGTTGACAACAAGTAAGAAAGGCTAAATTTGGGCGAAACCGAATTTTTTATACCCTCGCGATATATTTTATTAGTTCTTCCTTAGATATGCAAAATATTTGTATTTTCAAAAATTACCGATATAAAACAAGTGATCACATTGTCTGAGTATAAAAATTCCGTTTTATGGGAGGTGGGCGTGTTCAAAGATTAGTTTAGTGATGTCAAGGACAATATGAGTACCAAATTTAGTGACGAAACCTAGCACTGTAATCGAGATACAGACAATTTATCAAAATTTCCTTTTTTAAAATTTGTCCAAATATAAATTTTTACTTATTTTGTTCTAATAGATACTGAAATAATGAAGTTTTTACATTTTTCAAAAATGCCGTTATATGGGATGTGGGCGTGGTTAGGATCCAATTAAAAAAAAATTTTCAACAATTTGATTAGTGATGTCAAGGACAATATGTGTACCAAATTTAGTGACGATACCTAATACTGTTATTGAGATACAGGCATTTCATCATAAGTGGGCGTGTCACCGCCCATTTTTCAAAAATCCAGTTTCTTTGTTTAAAAGTGCTCCAAATATCAATTTCACCTATTTTGCTCCAATAGAGACTGAAATAACGAAGTTTTTGCGTATTTCAAAAAACCTTTATATGGGAGGTGGGCGTTATTGTGTTCCGATTAAAAAAAAAATTCAACGAATGGCTTAGTGATGTTAAGTGCGTACCAAATTTAGTGACGATACCTTATATTGTTATTGAGATACAGGCGTGGCACCGCCCATTCTTCAAAATTAAAAAAAATGTAGTTTCGTTGTTTAAAAGTGCTCTAAATATCAATTTTAACTCTTTTTGCTCCAATAGATACTAAAATAACGAAGTTTTATGCATTTTTCAAAATTACCGTTATATGGGAGGTAGGCGTGGTTATCGTTCGATTTCACCCATTTCAAATAGCAACCTACCTTGGCCAAAGACCAATCTACATACCAAGTTTCATTAAGATATCTTTATTTTTACTCAAGTTATCGTGTGCACGGACGGACAGACAGACGAACGCACAGACAGTCAGGGCGAAATCGATTCCTCTATTTATTCATAAAATAGGATACATATGTATGTATGTACATACATATATGCCTTACAGATACATATGTATGTATGTGAACACATAAATATATTTAATTTTATTTTTTGTGTGTTTTAAATAAATACACACAATTAATAAATTATTGCTTCGATTAAAACCTCGTCAATACAACACGTGACCAATACAAAAAAAAGAAAAAAGCTCTAATAAATGTTGCATTATTTCAAAGCGTGAATTATGCGGGTGCCCTTTCGGTCGCTCAATTAGACCTGTTGGCACCACTTATGAATATAAATTTTATATATCAACATCTGCAATTGACAAATCGAGTTTCCGTAGTGGCAATGCATACATACAGATGTAAACTTACTAGCATACGCACAAACGTATCTATGAATGTGTATGTACATATGTATATACACAAATTTACATACAAACAAGTGTAAATGGGAGTTAAATAAATATTTTTAAAATAAATCAAAGCTGCTTTAAAAGCTCCGACAAAGATTAATACATATGTATGTTTAATAGAATAAAATTATTTAAACTGACAAATTTTTTAAAGGTTGTCTCCTTATGTGGACCGTGATATTAATTCTTTGTGAAGCATTTTTTGATAACATGAAGTGTTTCGCTGAGCATATACTTGTATTAAGCAAGCCACTACTCGTTCCCTGTTACAACTTAAAGCTAGATTTTCTTTTGCTAATAGTGAGTTCGGTTCGTGTTGGTATACATAAGTAATTATTATTAAACATCATCAATGTCAACTACAATATAGTTGTACCGGATGTTGTCTAAATAAGAAATTAAGAAAGTCTCAGGATGTTTCAAAATAAGTAACCCTTTTTTCAATTAGGATTCAAAGCTATGATACTTCCCGAAGGTAGTCGCGAGATAAAATATACCTTTTTGCGTTCTAACAGCGCGAGACTTCAGGTACTCAGGACACTTTACATTGGTTATATTGACGATTATGCATAAATATCTGCTTGGAATACCAGACCTTGACTGAACAGAACGAAAATTTACACTAAAGATGGCACAACGCCGACACCGTTCCTACAAATATCAACATTCCACCCTGTCGGACAAGAGAAAATATTACTATGTTACTTACCTACATATATCGGCTACCTACTCACTGTTGCCGAATTAAGAAGCTATTCTATGCATTTTCACTTGCATTCAAGGCATCATCATTAATATCACCGCACCAGCGCTACTTATATAAGTATATACATACATACATATGTACGTTGATGGTAGTCAGCTGGGTCTCAGTTGGAGTTTTCACTGTCTGTTCTACGCCATGCAAATTGACTGAAAAGAGCTATGTGCTGTGCTTCACAACTTCGCTGCCAACTACAATTAATCATTTTTCTATCAGTTTCAGATTTCAATTTTTTATTCTACTCCTTTCCCTTGCAATTGATGTAGGTATTTATGTATGTATGTGCGTAGAATTCATTTTAACACAAGTTTCTTTTTAAATTATTTTTGCGATTTTCCATCATTTGGCTGTTGAATTTGTGCATTTCCGCAGCTTTAGCATTTTTTATGATTTTTTATATTTCTGCTATTCTCTTTTCGTAAAAATTCCGGAGAATATGCATACATCAAATGCACCGAGTGAACACGATAAGATATACAAAATGTGCATATTTCTTTGCATTTAATCGCCCCAGCAAAATTTTAGTGTGTGATAGAAAATGCGGCAGAGCAAAATGGGAAGGACATTAGAGAAAAAACAGGAAGACATTTGGCACAATTGTTGCAAGGAAATGGAGTGAAATTAAGATCAAAAGTGGGGATTGAATGCATCATTACAAGCATGTATGTATTATGCAAGAATTCGAAACTAAACTTTCATTTGGATAGAAAGACAAACATACATTCATGTGAACATGTTAGGGATGTAAATTTTGGACATTTTGTTGATCCCGGGATTTGTTGAAACTAAAATTCACCGAAATTCACGAAGTTCTGATTCGTAATTTTTAATTCGTCAAAAAATTTAACACATACATATGTAATCGAGGTAATATTATAGTAGTATTCAAAATAACATTAAAATAACAAAGAAGAACGATTTGTTGTAATTCAAGTACATATATATTTATTGGTCTTTTCAAGAACAAAAAAGAAATAACCGTAAAATTTGACACGCATACAAAATAGTTTTTCCTTCAAGTACAAATATACATATTTGGTATAGATGAAAATACAACTACATAAATACAATTTTTTGAATCACTGTTTGAGACTAATACTAAATATTAATATATATCCATTTAGTTAAAAAAGAAATACATCAAGTGAAAATTAAATACATCACCCATTCCATTTTGAGCGAGGCAGAATTATTCCTTATTTTGATCAAAATGCAATATTAAAGAAATTAAAGACTTAAGAGTGTTATCTTCCAATCTGGACATCTGCTCCGCCTCAACACTTCTTCGTTGGATTGTCGACAAAGAGTTAATTGCTCTCTGTAGAAGATAGCCTTTATCGCCTACATTACAAAACTCTTAATTTCTTTTACCATACCTTCCGATAAATTTTATGCAATTTATCTTTGAGACTTTCTACCTTGTCCACCTCAAGCACCTCGTCGTTAGTTCTATTAACATCGTTTTCACAGTAAGGCTCATTTTCTACTCTAACAGGTCAAGTTATTTGTCATATTATGCTATCGTAATACAACACTTGTAAACTTGTTGTTTATGTTTCACATGTTTCTTATTTTAATAGAACTCTGCAAGGTTTGTTTAGTGTGTTATTTGTGTATTTTTTTCGATCAGCTCTTTCTGTTTTTCATTATTTGAGGTTTATTTTTGTTTCAAAAGATGTAAATTAACGTTAAACGGAAATGTGACTATACATATTTTTAAGAAACCATTATCTCAAATACCACATATAATAGTAAACGAAATTGCATAGTGCGGACTATAGAAATACGACAAATAAGACGGATTGTGAACGCTTTGTTTTGTCCTTGAAAGGGAAATTTTTATGAATAATACAAAATTAAAGAAAAAAATTGGCTATTGAATTCACTGTTCTGAAATTCTGGGAATTGAATACACTAATCGCGGGATATTTGCGATGCCCATTACATATACACAAACATGTATGAATATGGAAATATTGGATGTTAGATACGAGTACTTGCCCATCGAATAATTTTTGAATAAACCATGCAAAAGTACCCTTTTTCTTTTTTGGCAATACAATGTATAGAAAAGTAAGAGTAAAAATGTTATTATATTATCATGATGGAATAATGAAAGGTGTTGTACGTTGTGACAGCGCCAGATAGAACGCCCTTAGCTCAATTTTGTATTTTGGTAGTATTAGAGAAACGGGAATAAAAGAAGGCCGTTCTTAGGAAAAGGTACAAATGAGTGAAGATATTTACATAAAATTTAACCACAATGATTGGAATATTATGCATTTTATATGAAAACTGACAAAAAAAAATTAATAACATCATACGAATTTTTAGTGTTTTTGGAAGACAAACTTCTTCGATAATGATTATTCTTTAGAAATTAATGTAAAATGTTCAAATATGACGCAAATGCATTCAAACCGTACCAACAACATAACACTGTTTGTCCAGCTATTAACATTTTTTCGGAAAAGTTTTCCCACATTAATATAGTTTATTTCCAATAATTGGATCATGAAGAAACTGCAGGTAGTCCTCAATGGCTATGAGCATAAAAGCACTGAAGGCGGAATTTTTAGGAAATAAATACTAATTGATAACTGAAAAGGCAGAAATATACAGGTCTTTGGAGTTCCTTTAGTCTTTATGGTATAATTATTAGAATACAACATCCATAGGTTAAATTGAATATAAAATTAGCTTGTTCCAAAGACGAGCGGAGAAAACGAATAATTGACGTTGACGAGACGATCGATTCGGTCGAAGGCGGAAGAGAAATGGGAGTTCCTCTATGAAGATGATTTTATGGAGAACTATTTTTGATACTTTATCAAAAACGGACATTAGAATACAACATCCATATATATATATATATAATTTTGGCGCGTACACTATATAGATCAGTGTTTGGCCGAGCTTCTCCTACCATTTGTGGTGTGCGTCTTTATATTATACCACAAATGGAGGGACCTACGGTTTTGTGCCGACTCCGAACGGCAGATGTATTTAATGAGAAGCTTTTTTATGGCAGAAATACCCTCGGAGGTTTGCCATTGTCTGCCGAGGGGTGACCGCTATTAGAAAAAACTTTTTCTGTTATTAAGATTTTGCTTGCCCTGGCTGAGATTCGAACCTCGAACTCACCGGCTTATCGAGTTATAGCACGCACCGCTACCAACTCGACCACAGCGGCCACGATCACCACAACATCCATAGGTTAAATATATTTTTGATACTTTGTCAAAAAACGGATATTTTTTCTTGCCAATAAAATATTGTATTGCAAATGCCAATAAAATTGTTTATCCTGTCTTCCGAAATGAACCCCAGAGCTTTATTCCACTTAATATTTTAATAAATAATGTTTCATTATACAAATACTTGACAATTTTTACAGAAACTTATTCAAATTCTCGCTTTTAGAAAACAAATTATCAACAAATGAGAAAAATTATCCAAAATGTCAAAACAATCGATAATACTTACATATTATGAGTTCCACATGAAAAACCTTATTTTATGCTTCAATGACACCTATACCAGTAAATTACACGACCATGTAACAGCAGCTGGTCTAATGATAGTAAATAAATATGTACCGACGCGATTTGCCAATAACTCAAATCCTATTTTATTACTTCTGGCCTCAATCATATTCCCAAATATGACCAAATGTTTTTTTATTTCTGACCATGATTTAATTTTTTGTACAGTAGATGTTATGTTTAATCGTCCTTCTGTTAGAAATACATTTATGTATCGTGATTTTAAGTCTATAAATGTGAATGAGTTATACCAAAGTCTGTCCAGTGTGAGTTGGAATGACTGTTGGTTTTGTTATTTCATCAACGCTGTTAGACTTTGGAACTACATCCCTCAGTCCATTAAAAATTTAATGAATAGGAGTAACTACATAGTGTTGATATATGATTACTTTAAGTCTATATAGTTGGTGCGATTGTTATTTTTCTTTTTCTTTCTCTCTTCCTCTCTTCTATCAATTTCCTTTTATCTTCTTTGGCAGCCTTATTGCATTGTCTTATTGTTTATATCTTAGTAATTAAAATATTCAATATAAGTTTTCCTGTTAGTCTAAAGCTCCCTTATTTTAATTTATTTTAATAATTTGATGTAACTTAATATAATGATAATAACAACATTATCAAGTTGATGTACTCTTAAAAGACCAATGTCTTACATGTACAACCATTGTTAAATAAATAAATAAATAAATATTTAAATTGGTGTGTAATAGATATTTATGTAAAGTTACTTTGTATGTACATATGTATATGCATATAAACAGCGAGGTTTTAAATACAAATTTTTTTATTATTTATTACTTAAGTTTATTGCCCGGTTGCCAGACGTACTGATTTGGGAAGGATAGTACTGAATTTTCACTCGATGTACTGAAAATTTTCAATTACCCTTTCGGTACGTAAATGTCCTTAATTTTCTTGCGCTGATTTGTACAAATTTATAATTCCGACACTTTTAAGTGTAAAAATTGGTGTCTTTGATGGGGGTGATCGACTTACACACACGCGACACTCCAAATCGTCGACTCGTAGGTGCTCAGTCACTCGGTGGCTGACACCCCCCTTGTACTAGGGGCCTCCCCGTGGTGACACCCGGTAACGCTTTGGCGGCTAATTCGAGCGGCGACCCCTCTAAAACCCCCTCAAACCCGCAATTCCTACTCAGGCCTACTCCAATACCCAACTTTCCCTCCATTTTATCTATTTACAGGGCCGGATCAAGGTGTCATACGACCCGTGCCGAGGATCAGCCTGGCTGGGGGCCCTTACAAAGCCCAGTCTCAAACGGAGTGCTCCGGATACCGGGCAACCTTCGGAGCTAACTAGCCTTACCCGGGTACAGCGGATCTCTGCCCGGGTGGACGTTTCCCTTTCTCCGCCACTCGTGGGACATTATTATGGATTCTAAAAACAAAAACACAACACCAACAAGGGAGTGCGCCGCTCCCAAGCAAAGGCCGACAGGAGCTACAACCTCCGCAACTCATAAAGCTACGGGACCACCGAGGTTAAGAGCACACAACCTTCAACAAAGGCTAACTAGGACAAAGGTACCCCCTGGTCCGAGAAGCCCGAAGGCTAATGCCACTCGCAAGAGTGGTACGAGCCAGGAGGCCCAAACTGTCGACAGCGGGCACCCTGCGCCTTCCTGCAGAAATCTCGTCACTCAGCAACCAGCGGCTGGCGGGGAGACTGTAGTGAGACCCAGGCAAGGCCCGTTGACGAGCAATAGGGCCAAGGAATTCGCACGTCCAAACCCGTCGAAGGCCACCCACCAAGATAGACGAAAAGCCTCACGGATTCTCCGTCGTCAAGCCACCTCACCGATCAGGGAGGATCAGGTATCGAGGGAGGACTTCGTGAAGGTTCAAGAGGATATCGAGTGGGCTAGGTTGGTTATTCCAGACTTCGATGTCAAATTATACGGCAAGTCAGCGGCTACCAAGCGACAACGATCCGTAGAGGAACTGCAACCGCTAGCACCGAAAAGGGCCAAAACGCAGGGCGCATGGACTCGATCCTTCGCAGAAATTGCTAAAGATCGAAAAGTTATTGGCGTCATCGATAGCAATAACGAGGAAGGTAGGATACCCAGACACCAATGGAAATGGGTAAATGCCGCCCTAGCCAAAGTTGCACTAGCAGTGCTGAAAGAGAACCCTGGACCGCCGCCATCATGCTCTGATGCTGGATGGTTCCAGGGGAACGTGAAGCTAGTCGCCTGTGCCGATAACAGATCGGTCGAGATGTACAAAGCGGCCATCGACAAGGTTGGCGAAGTGTACCCCGGAGCCTGCCTCAAAGTAGTGGATGCGAAGGATATACCGTCACGCCCAAGAGCAAGAGCCTGGGTACCAGTTACACCATCGGACCCAGTGGAGATCCTGGAGATGGTGCAACTATTCAACCCAAACCTACCTACACAAAATTGGAGAGTGGTAAACACCGAACCGACAGACCGGGCGACGATGCAGGTGGTTCTCCTGCTAAATAATGAGAGCATAGAAATCCTGGCTAAATGCGAAAACAGGATAAACTATGGCTTCGGGAAGATTACCCTTAAGGTTTACAAAACCGACACCGAAGCCCTAGTGAACCTGGCAAATTGTGTGGAAGCGGAGGAACCACCAAGCGACCACGAGATAGAGGCAGAAGAGAAGATGAAGGAAGATCTTAGCGGATACACCTTATCCGGATCGGAAGGAGGCGCGGCTCTAAGTAGGCTATATGCGGAGTGCGAGCTACTCAGTGATGAGGAAGCGGACACGACAATCGTGGAGAAGGTGGTACCGTGTGATGAAGGTTGTTCAGATAAACCTTCATCACAGTAAAGCAGCGTCCGCTGCGCTTCTACTTCAACTGGCGTCAGGAGAAGTAGACATAGCTCTGGTCCAGGAGCCATGGATCACTGGTGATAGGATCCGTGGCCTGAAGACCCCGAAATATGCTCTGTTCGGAGCTCAAGGTAAAGGGAAGCCCCATACCTGTATTCTAGTTAAAACCATTATAAACTCTTTTATTCTACCACAGTATAGCAATGGAGACATAACCACAGTCAGCATTGAACTGGCGCAGAAAAGGCTCAGGGTGGCCTCCTTTTATCTGGCTCATGACCACGAGGGACCTCTGCCGCTAAAACTTATGAGGGAACTAGTGAGGTACACACACCCACTAAGTGCAACGCTAATTATGGGAGGAGACGCTAACGCCCATCACACGCAATGGGGTAGCTCCAACATCAACGAACGAGGTGAGTCACTCTATAACTACTTACTTAATACAAATCTAGCCTTATGCAATAAAGGCACTGACCCAACATTTATAACAGCCAATCGTAAAGAAGTCCTAGATATTACCCTTTGTACTGATAAGTTTAGTAACCACATAATAAACTGGAAGGTCCTGAAAGAGCACTCATTCTCGGACCATAGGTTTATAGAATTCAGTATATCAGACTCGCCACCCACCCCTAAGGTGACGCAGAATATCAAAAAAACAAACTGGGGTTATTATAGAAAACTGCTACTCAAGAGACTCCCTTCGGAACCACCCACTAAGCCAAAGGCGCCAGAGGAACTCGACCATTTAGTAGGTGTCTTTGTTGAAAACTGCAACGCAGCACTGCAAAAAGCATGCCCTATTAAGAAAGTAAAAGAAACATACAGGCCCCCCTGGTGGACCTCAGACCTAAATAGACTACGTAAAGAATGTAGGAAAGCATTTAATGCTGCTAAGCATGATGCCCAGGAGTCTTCCTGGGCGCATTATAAAGCAATACTAAGACTCTATAAAAAAGACACACGGAATGCAAAGCGAAATTCATGGAATAATTTCTGCAGCGCGATAGAGACCACAACCGAAGCCTCAAGACTTCGAAAAGTTCTGGCAAAATCACCGACAGCACCCAGTTTTCTTCAAAAGCAAGATGGAACCTGGACCGAATCTAGCGTTGAAACAGTTAACCTGCTTCTAGACAACCATTTCTCCGAGTACACCAATGATCTTGGAAATGAGTCAGAACAAAGGAATGTCAGACCGCAGCTTATAAACGAGATAATAAGCGACAGAAGTATATGCTGGGCCATAGACAAATTCGAACCCTACAAAAGTCCGGGGCCAGACGGTATTTACCCAGCTCAGCTACAACATACCATGGAGCGCACCAAACCTTGGTTAAAAACAATCTTTACCAGCTGCTTAAGACTCGCCTATATACCCATTTTATGGAGAGAAGTTAAGGTGGTGTTTATACCAAAAGCAGGTAAAGCCTCACACACCAAACCAAATGACTTTAGGCCTATAAGCGTTTCCTCTTTTCTACTCAAAACTTTCGAAAGACTAATTGAGATGTATATTAGGATCTCGATTAGTCCATCCCTATTGTCTAATGCGCAACATGCCTATACCAAAGGCAAGTCCACGGAGACAGCACTCCACTCACTGGTTTCCAAGCTTGAAAAATCCCTAGAAGAAAAAGAATTCGCACTTGTTGCATTTCTCGACATTGCGGGGGCATTCAACAATGTAACCCCTCGAGCGATTACCTCGGCTCTCAGGGATCTGCGAATGGACAGCTCTCTAGTTGGACTCATTCACCAAATGCTCACCAGCAGGGTAGTGTGTTCGCAGCTGGGGGAAAGCACCGTTCGCAGACCCGTAAACAGAGGCACTCCACAAGGAGGAGTTCTATCTCCACTTTTATGGGTGGTAACTGTAAATAAGCTCTTGCGACGCATGGAAGGAAATGGTTATGAGGTGATCGCGTACGCCGACGATGTCGCGGTAATTGTGAGAGGAAAATTTCCTCAGACGCTATGCGAACTCATGGAAACAGCTCTCACTTCACTTGTCACGTGGACCAAAGACTGTGGTCTAGAAGTGAATCCTGATAAAACAGAACTAGTGCTATTCACCAGAAGGTATAAGATACCCACTCTCACACTACCGAAACTTGATGGCAAAAGCCTAATTCTTAAAAGTACCGCGAAGTACCTGGGTCTGATTTTAGACAATAAGCTGTACTGGAAAGACAACACAAGGGAGCGAATAAGGAAAGCCACTACGGCGCTTTTCACTTGCAAAAAAGCTATTGGTGTAAAATGGGGTTTCTCCCCTAAGATAGTACACTGGATCTATACAGCCATCGTCCGCCCAATCCTATTATACGGAGCCTTGGTCTGGTGGCCCACTCTAGTAAAATCAACAACGCTTAAACAACTGCAGAGAGTACAAAGAAGCGCGGAGCTCTGCATAAGTGGAGCCCTAAGCTCCTCACCCACTGAGGCCCTAAACGCCATACTACACCTGCCACCTCTTGACGTAGTAGCTCAAGAGGTAGCCGCTATCACAGCTTTAAGATTTAGAGAAGCTGGGTTCTGGACCCAGAGCACACTTGGCCACACAGAAATTCTAAGAAAAATGGCTCCAATTCAAATACCAACAAATACGGACTACTGTACACCATCAGCTTCCTTTAAAAAGGACTATGAAGTCATCGTACCAACCCGACAGGATATGCCTAAGGCCATCAACATTTACACTGATGGCTCCAAACTCAACGGAAAAGTCGGGGGAGGTGTATTCTCCCCTGAACTAAAACTTGAAACATCGTTCAGACTCCCCGACCACTGTAGCGTGTACCAAGCGGAAGTGCTGGCCATCCAGGAGGCTACACAGCACCTAATCAAAAACCCTAAAGAAAGCAAACAGGTCTTTATCTTTTCTGACAGCCAAGCTGCACTGAAGGCGCTAGACTCCTGTATAGACAATACGAAGTCTCTCACTGAATGCCGCAGATCTCTAAACGAGATGACTCAGCATTATAGAATTCAACTCATATGGGTGCCTGGACACCGCGATATCGAGGGCAACTGCAAAGCGGACGAACTGGCAAGGAATGGTACGACCACCCCGATCCTTCCGAGTAGGAACAGGTTAGGTATACCACTTGCCACTTTTAAACTACAAATCAAGAATAACACCATAAAGGTGGCGAATGAACGTTGGGGTAGTCACCCACACTGCGAAATCTCCAAACTCACGTGGCCGTCTTACGATAAAAGGCGCACATCAAACCTTCTGGGGCTAAAGAGAAGCGAAGTCTCTGCCTTAACAAGAACACTCACAGGGCACTGTCTAATTGGTACTCATGCGAAAAGACTAGGAGTAAATGCTCCGGAACACTGTCGAAGTTGCGACGAAGAAGAAGAAAACGTGGAACACCTACTTTGCCAATGTCCAGCTTTAAGCAGAAGAAGACTTCGCACGCTTGGCAGACCAACTCTACAAAGCCTCGCGGAGATAGCGCTAATAAACCCAAAAGCACTGTCGAAATTTATCAAGTCAACAAAATGGTTTGAACCCGATGTGCAGGAGAATTGAGAAGCGAACTCGCATATGGCAGTACAATGGGCCACGCTAGGCCTAAGTGCAAGGGAGGGTTCTCTTCCCAGCCATTCCAACCTAACCTAACCTAACCTAAGTGTAAAAATTCTAAAGTTTACTTTACCACTGAGTGGCCCTGTTTTGTTTTTGAAATGTTCTTTTGCACTTCATTCACATACTTACATACGAGAGTAATCAAATTTGAAAAATTGAAAGTATTTCGTTTAAAAAATGATATGAATTTATCTCAATTCCCGGATGTTGTTAAGAATGATTTTATTAGAGACATTGATTTAAATTTGCTGTATGATCAATTTGTAGTCTTAACATTTTTTTTTCCAAAGAACAATAACAGTTCAAGTTTTGAAAATAAATTGGTGAAATTTTTAAATAGTGGCTCTTTTTCCCAGTTTGAAAAAATTTGTAAAGATATTTTTTCAATCCCACATTTCAACACAGCCGTTGAGGGAATTTTTAGTTTAATTTTTGCAGTGTGACGGAAAGACAAAAATCGCCTTTTAGTAAGCTCCAAATTATAGTAAATTTTAAAATAAATTTCGAGGAATTTCTTGATTTTTAAAAAAGTAATGACGTTCAAATTTACACAAAAATCTAACAAGTATAAGAAAAAGTACATATGTATACGTATTAATACATGTGCATAAAACAATTTGATTTAATGTACAAAACGATTCGAAGCGTAAAACAAAGTCAAATGTGAATATCATTTAATTTAATAATATCTGTATTTACACATATGCACTCAAATACATACATATTATATATAAATGTCATAAACGAAGCTTAGACTGACGTTGAGTATTTATTGTTTCTAAGGTATTTTTGCTGCTGATACCTTTCTCGAGTTAATCTCTGTGTCACATGATTACAAAAATGCTTATTAGAAAAGATAATTTGCTTATTGATATTTCAATTGTAATTGGAAAAATAAAAAACAATATGGGTAAGTGAAATATATTCAAAAAAGTGGCGACCACGATGTACCTCTTCAGCATCTTATCAATTAAACCCCTCGACGAAAATTGAGAGAATTTTCTTAACTTTTCTAATCGCTTCGATCTTATTAGGATAGAAAGTGATCATTGAAGTTGTTTTTGTTTTTCAAGTTTGAAATTGGTTTTGTTGATTCATTTTTTTTGTGGTTGCGTAATAGTTTGCTTTCATATTCAAAGTATATTTTGCTACAATTGAGGGATGTGGCCAACCTTTTCAACTGAGAGGTAACAAATCGCCGATATACAAATCATTGTATGTGCTATTTATACTAACCGTTCCACGAAAAAGAACATGTGAATTTCAAGCAACAGCTACCATCTACGAAAAATATCCACACATTCAATAAATTGCGCACAATTGTCGGCGCGTCACACTCAATGACTAACCTTAAAAAAAATCATTAAAGGAACGTACGTACATACAATGTACATATGAATACAAGTAATAATGTGCAAAAGAGGAGCCACAAAAGGCAAGCACGAGCTACCCAACAACAACAATAACAGTAACAAAGCACAGCTGCATTCGCAGTAATAATATAGTGTTTACATACATACATATCCATACATACATACATATATTAACACCGAGACTTATGTTTTGGTGGTTAAGAAACCGGATCACCCAAGATTGTTGGGGGAATAGTAGCGCGTTGAATGAGCAAACCAATGATTAAACAAATCAAAGCTTCAAGCAACTTTGAGTGTTTGCAGAGAGGGGAATCGGGCTACTTTGCAAGTACAAAGTATTCGTAATGTACCTACTTACATATGAACTTTGTAAAATTTTATCTAAAATATGTATATTGTACATATGTATGTATGTATATATAGATGTATGTATGTACATACCCTGTCGGAAATCAAAGTACTTTAAAAGCACAAGTGGTTTAAATTCATTCTATTTTCTTGTCATCAACTAACTTTTTTAACATGGCGATGTCCTAGGAGCAAGTAAATTTTCCGACTCTGCATTTGATTTCAACCCATTTCAAATATATTTGAAAGAAAGAACATTAAAATTACTTTTTTTGCAACTGCAATAAAATGTATGTATTTATTTCCAGCTACTTTAAAACTGTTTTTTTTTTACAACCATTTTAAACTCGATTTGTTTTTAAACTTCTTTATTTTATACCTACTCTTTTCTAACTTTTTAAAAACATATTTTAGTTTAGTTTTTATAAAATATATTTACATACATATGTATTTTTGTTTCAACTAAGTAAGGAATTCAGTTCATTCACACGTTTTAAATAAAATTTAATTTAGTTTCTTCTGCATACATACTTCGTATAAACATTGTTTTTTTACCGCCTGAATGGCCTTGCGAGTAACTTCCTCTGGGTTACGATTTTTGATACAAAAGGCATCTATGTTAATAATGATAAAAAAGAATTAAATATATAAAAAGTATCACGCATTCTATGGGCTCGCTCACCGTCTTACTTTTCAAAAGCGGATAGAAATTAACAAAAGCTTTTAATCTTTTTTTTTCGTGAGTTCCATCGAGGTTGAAATTCATTACAACGTTCTTGATTTTCCTTTCATTACGTAATTGATTCCATCAAGCTATGGAATATATGGGAAAAAGCTTTAGATAGATATTTTGAATTTTATTTCTTCAATAGCTTCTCACGTAAACTGTTTTGTTTTCTTCGTAAATATTTTCAACAAACGGCTGTCTATTCGTCATCTGTTTTTATTGGAAATTGTAAGTGAATGACACAACAGCCTTCTGCTGTCGGATGAGAGTTTTTATGAGTACAGTGTATGTATATACTATACACATACATATGTATACTATATGGATTCAATTAAAAAAATTCCTAGTTTCTCTTCACTACAAATGTTTTTAAATTATTTTGTATTACGCTCATATAAATATACGAGTACGAAGAATTAAAGACTCGCACGCTGCATTTGTTTCAAAGCAGTTGATTTCCAACTACTTTAAAATTGGTTAATTTTTTAGACTGTCTGCTTTTTTCCGACAGGGTATGTACATACTATACACATACATATGTATGTATACTATATGGATTCAATTAAAAAACTTCCTAGTTTCTCTTCACAACAAATGTTTTTAAATTATTTTGTATTAATATAAATATACGAGTACGAAGAATTAAAGACTCGCACGCTGCATTTGTTTCAAAGCAGTTGATTTCCAACTACTTTAAAATTGGTTAATTTTTTAGACTGTCTGCTTTTTTCCGACAGGGTATGTACATACTATACACATACATATGTATGTATACTATATGGATTCAATTAAAAAACTTCCTAGTTTCTCTTCACAACAAATGTTTTTAAATTATTTTGTATTACGCTCATATAAATATATGAGTACGAAGAATTAAAGACTCGCACGCTGCATTTGTTTCAAAGCAGTTGATTTCCAACTACTTTAAAATTGGTTAATTTTTCAGACTATCTGCTTTTTTCCGACAGGGTATCGTCAGCTGAAATGCAAAAAACCTTAAGTAACGAACAATGTTTTTAACAGAAGCTTAAACGATATACATACATATCCTGCAGGAATTGAAGCTTATGTTATAGTAACTTTAGAGTGCATTTATGATTATTTTCTGTATATTTTCATATAAGCGAACAGTTAGTTCTTTTGCATGGCGATGGCAAAAAAAAGTCAGCTTTGGCTACATCTGCATGAGATGCCAAATAGCAATCATCTAACTACTTTTGGCCACAATTTGGTAGAACTAGCTGGTTTACTGCTGTTAGATAGCATTTTACAAACATTTTGCCAAAACGCATATCTCCTATTTATACGTTACTCATATAAAACCGGATCCATACTTACTATACCTACATTAATTTTAACCTTTTTTTTATATATTTTTACCTACATTTATCAAGATATACATACATATATGCAAAATACAAAAATTTCGCGTTTGCGTCAACCTTCTCCTTTTAATTTAATGTTTAATCGATTGCAAATTGACAGTTGATTTATGTCATTGCCACCTATGTTGCCACATCTTTATTTTATGAAGTTTTTGGATTGTTATGCATGATTTTCCAGCTTACTAGTAATCAGTTTTAATGCATATTTAAAAGTTAGTTTTAGTTATGGATATTTTTTGACGGCAGGGTATATACATTCATGTGTAAATATGTATGTATGTTTGTATATACATATAAAAAATTAATTTAAAAAAATGTATGTGCATACATACATACATATGTAACTACTAAATAAAGAAAATTTGCCAGGAATGATGAGATGCGATATTGATATATATACATATGTATGCATGACCAGCTGCGAATACGAAAATAGCTTTAAATTTAAAAATTATATTTCTTCAAGGTTATACTCGTAGGTATCTACATATTTATTTATTTTTGGTAATTTTCATTTAACGTATCATAAAAATCTAATATGGAAGGATATGCTCAACACCCTGGACAAAAAAAATATGTATAAATCCACGGTACTTTTTAGCCAACTGAAACTTGCACTTTGTTAAACTGAAATTGAATGGGCTACAAAACTGCATACGCAGAATTTTCTTAAGAGTCCTGAACAAAAAGTTTGGAGTTTGATGACAATTTTTATTTTTGTGTACGCACCTGTACGAAGGTTATGTTAGGTTGAAGTGGCTGCCAGTTCACGTCGGCACACCTAGGCCTTTAATAGGCCTTACTCGAACCATCGTGCATATTCTGCATATTTTAAAATCCTGCGAGCCTTTACCCTGGCCAGGTCGCTTAGGTCGTTTAAGAACTCAGATCCTATGAATTTTATTCTTATCCTCCATAGTGCGGGACATTCGAATAGATAGTGTCTTAGGGTCTCGGGCTCTTCTTCATTTCTGCAGCTCCTGCATACGTCATTATAGGGGGCACCCAGTCTCTCCGCATGCCTCGCGATCAGTACATGGCCTGTTATAAATCCTAAAACCAAGGACAGGCTTGCTCTGCTCAGCAAGAGCAGACCCTGTGACCTTTTGACGTTCCACTCTGGCCACATTTGTATATACTTAATGCAGGTGCTATCTTTTTCCCATCGGACCCCTGCTTATTTAAGAGATGAGTCCCTTAGAAGGAGCTTCCAGGTAGCGAGCGGCACACCTAAACCCTTCCAACGCGTCGAAAGCGGAATGGATGTTCCCTCTCTTGCGTTTCATTTCCTGGTATGTTGATGTGCCCTGGCAACCTTTGACCTCGTGAAGACATACTGCTAAGCCATCTCGTTAAGAGATTTGCGGCAAGCTATCATTGTTTTGGGGTTGCAGTTGACCGAATCCACTGTTTTAGGTTGACTGTCGAAAATATGAAGATTTTTGCGCATCTAAACTCTCTTGTTCTTAAATACTCTACCGCCTCCTGTTTCGCAGCGACTTCAGCCTAAAAAACGCCACAGTGATCATGGAGGCGGCAAGATGTTTCCAATCCTAATTGGGCTGAGAATACCCTTTCTTACACTCTGCTCTCGAGTTTCCAGCCATCCGTGTATGGTATAAATGAAGGGACCCTTCCGCCGCAGTGATTTCATCGGAGTACTCTGCCGGGGATCAATATATTAAACTTCTTTGTGAAATTTATCGCATACCGCCAGTTTGCACTTAATTCCAGTGATTGTTGTAGCTGCACCGGTGAAATTTCATCTAGACCCGGGGATTTATAGGGTTTAAAGGACTCTATAGCCCAGGTTTTTTTTTCTCCAAAGTATAGAAGTTGGCATTTACCGGCTGATCAGCCTCTGTAGTTGGCCTGACCGACAGCATGTCTGTAGCGTAGGCAAAGTGTGTTTCCAGGAGAAGGAGAGGACACCTTCCTCACCAGAACCCGTCCACGTCTCGTTAGACCTTCACAAACATCCGGCGGCTATACGAGGTGAACAGGAGAGAACCTTTCTAAGTCTTGATCCCTCAGACACGGCTTCCAGGGAGCGACAGAAGACCCTTCATGAAGACCTCTTCGAGTGTCTTACTAATTTTTTGTACTCTCTCAAGCGCGACCTATAAATTTCCCAAAGTGTATCACTTTAGTTGAAGGTTTTCACTCAGCACTGAGTTGAGTTACTGAGCTGACTCTTAGCGATGAGCCGCTCGCTCAGACTCACTTCACAAAAAAAATGTGACTCAGGAGCTCAGTTATAAATTTCAGCCATTTTACTGAGCGGCGAGTCGATGAGTGAGTCATGTGAGCGCGATTTTCTTTTTTGCCTACTCGTAGTTCATTTTTTTGAAAAATGATCTTGCTTTCCACACTTTAAAGGCAGCAAAATTTTAGTTGTGGCCCCAAATAAATAAAATATATTGAATTCGAATTTTCATTGTTAAGAAAAAAAAAAAATCCTATCGCTAAGTGGTAACACCATTCCAACAAGAAGCTTGGAAATGTCATATAGAGATGCCCGCAAGATAAACAGAAAAGAAAAACGTCAAGATCGACTTCCGAAAGGTTGGCTTCCGGTTGGGCTGCTTTCTTTCTTTCTTTTTGGGAGAGATCATCAACGGATCAATACGTATTCCGCGATCATTAAATTTTATTTTTTTTGTTGAAGGTGTATGGTCACTGCCTTGACCTACAACCAAAATTAAGTGAAAATCCAATAAAGTGTAAAGTTTCTTTTAAACGGTTTCGAGACAGTTTCCCGCAACGAACTGATTGATCCGGCTCAGTAAACTTTACTGCGATCTCTCTAAGATTGCAAAACACGTGTAGCTGCGTCTACGAAGCCACCGCACCGATTTCATTCCCACGCTTGTCAAATCAGGATCAGCAGGCTTAGACAGAGGCATCCTCCATCAAAAGAAAACCTGCGACATCAAACCCAGAGGAAAACCTTATATCCATGTGGTTACCGGTGACTCCTCCATATAATTTTTATAGAAATATTTCATTAAATTGTATTTGATAACCTTAATGTAAATATTTCGCAACACAGGTTGTCATAGTTTGCGTTAAAGCATATTTAAAAATCATATCCATAATTTGCTAGAAAAAAAAACTGTTTAAAAACTCACGTACTCGGCATAAAACTGTCAAATTTGCCTTATGGTTACGTTGCGCCTACTACCGAGTGTATTCTCAATACTCAATATCAGTAAAATAGTACAAGTGACTTAAAAGGGTCCGCAATAAACTATAAACTATACATTAATATGCTTAGATCTAAAACATTTTATAAATTATCTTAAACTCATATAATTGATATTAGTTTTCGGTTGGAAATGTATTTGCCTATTGAATTATAAGGTGTGTATATACATATATTTCTGCGTAGAAAAAAACAACAACAAAAAAAAAATGTTTCATCTATGTATATATAATAGTACCCTAAAGTTTTTCTTTTAATTGCACTCGTATACTTTCCATATACATGCATACATATACTAAATTTAGAGTTTTGCATCAAATTAAGTTCAACATTTATGTACGCATACAATTTTCGATTTCAATATCTTCCTTTTTTTTTCTCATGCATTAATGGGTTAAAGTTTGCTAAATTTATTTGTAAATACATTCATACATACATATACATATACACACCTAACATATTGTAACATTTAATGTACAAACGTACAAATATGCATAATTACGAATAGAAGAGAATTTCCAATAAGAATTTAGAGAAATAACATAACGAAAAATTCCAATTAGAAAGAGAGCCTAATAACATATTTTAGATCACCAACGCAAATCATCAGGCGCCTGCTGACATCGTTGGAGAACAACAAAATGTAAGTAGTCTTTAAGCTTCGCTCTCTTATTTAACATCTTTTTACAATATATTTATGTGTACTTACGTTTGCTTAAAAGAGAAGGAGTAACATGTTAAGAAAAATTTTTATTTGTACATATGTAAGTACAAACCTATATACATATGTATGTAAGTCTAGTGATTGATATTTAATCTCTGACCACGTTACTCTCTTTCTGTCAACATCCTATTTCGTAAACATCGATTTGGTCGTTGCCACGGTTAACTTTTGCTTTCTGTAATTATTTTTTTTTCTAATAAGAATCGCTTAATATGGCTGAAATAAAATTATTCTAACTAGATTTCTTTTATGTTGGTATTGGAAATTTCCTTTCATGCGTTATTATTTCCTGTTATAAGAATGTATTGGTAGAATTCAAATTTAAAAATTAAGTGATTTGTTAATAAATATGTAATTGCGTTCGAAATTGAAATGAGTCGGTGTTAATATTTATAATAGATTGTGAGATGGGGTAGGCATTCGTTTGATTATGGTTGGGATCGGTGATAATAGAAAGAAAAAATTATTTCTTGATTGGTTGGGTAGGGAAGAGAAGAGAAGCGGGTGACTATGCTTCTCTAGTTCGACTGGCAGCATTTCCGGATTTCGTTCTGTCCGTCTGCATGACGATTAATGGGGTTTTGTGGTTCATAATTTTTTTCTTTGGTGTTTCAGGTTTATACCACTATGTGCATGAATAATTTTTTGTAAGGGTAATCCCTGTACACAGGTGGCAAGCAAGAACCACCCCAATCCGGCGAGCTCAGACCTGGTTTAAAACTAGCATGCACGCTTAGCCACGTACAAGGCTCCCGCCAGGGAGACGAATACCTAGCATCTTACAAAATGGCGCCCAACGTGGGGCCCCCTAAACAGTCTATCTCCTTAGGGTTCTCCATTTTTTTTTGTTTTTTTGCAATTTTTTTTGATTCGGAATTAGTGACATTTAAGGCGGTTTAAGCCAATTAGCTAACCAATCAGTTAAAATTGTGAAGATTTTAATTGAATTTATGAGTTGCGGAATTAGTATTCTATCGTTTTCATGTTAAGCTAACCCTTCTCATTATTCAATAAATTTATTTAAATTTATTATATTCTTTTGGCTTTTGTTTGCATGGCACTGGAATTATTGCAACTAGTGTTTACGGGTAAAGTAACCAGTTCATGCAACAAAGAAAAATGGGTGGGGCAAAATTAAATTCAGTTAATGTGGAAATATCAAAA
Organism: Philophylla caesio; assembly: GCA_963971545.1. NCBI lineage: Eukaryota > Metazoa > Arthropoda > Insecta > Diptera > Tephritidae > Philophylla > Philophylla caesio. The sequence goes on from OZ020607.1 coordinate 66,168,452, forward strand.
CAAAACTCTTTGAGAGCGGATACCTTTTATCCTGAATTTAGTTTAAATTAAAACTGGTATTAATATTTTTTTTGTCTTCACTTCTATGAAAATGGAAGTATGCTCAGTCGAACTGCTCTACTACGAACGAATGCTGAACATCAATCTCACAATCTTTCTCTATTTGTACATGAAACCACTTCAAAATTTAAACACAATAGTTGAGTTATTTGATTTAGAGGCAACATCGGAGTTATTAGGATATTTTTGTTTATTTTATCTCCTTTTTGGTAAATTTTTATTGTTGATTTTAACGAGAAAAAAATCATAAAAATGGCAGTACGACGTAGCGTAGAAAATTTAGTTAATTTAAGCATTCAGCATGGAATATGTACAATTTGTAACGAAGAAATGACTGAAGCGAATGTGTGCTCAACTCCTTGCCAACATTCGTTTCATCGAGCCTGTATAACCAAATGGTTAGTAGAAAACGATGCCTGTCCATTGTGTAGGCGTTCGTGCGATAGCCAATCTTTGAAAAGCTTTACAGAACAAGATCCGACAACCACAGTAGACCTATTTGTCAGTCAAGGGGCAATCCCAAGATCAGAAGGACCGAGGACGAGGTCTAGAGCAAATACCAATGACATACCCGTGAGCAATCGTGGCTCAAACCAAGGAAATTTACGGGGCAGGAATCGTGGCATAAGCCAGACGCGTTCTCCTCGCCCAACCGTTAGTCAGGGTTCTGGTGAAAATAGCATTCAAAACATAATAGAAGACACCTTTAGATTATATGAAGAACGTTCTGCTAGGCAAATGCGAGAAGAAATTAATAGGGCTGTCGCTGATTCGTTAGGGAATTATTTTAATAATCTTAATTTCAATGTTCCTCGTAATGAACACTCTGACACCAATAGATTAGGAGTTCAGAATATTAACATGTCCCGACAGGAGAGGAGTCCGGATATGAATTTTGGACGTACTCGTACTGATGCAGATACTATTTCTTCGTCAGTAGCTGCTAAAATCGTATCTGGGTGGAAAATAACTTTTGACGGATCAATAGACAGTATAACGGTCGACGAATTTATATACAGAGTAAATGCTTTAACTCGCTCAACGTTACGTAGTGATTTCGGCTTACTATGCCAAAATATTCATGTCCTCTTTGAAGGTAAAGCAAAACGCTGGTTTTGGCGTTACCATCGGTCCACCAATGTACTGGAGTGGTTAGATATATGTGAAGATATGCGCAGATACTTCAAAGACTACAGAACAGATTTTGACATGAAGGAAGCTATTCGTAATAGAAAACAAAAGAGCGGAGAGTCTTTTGAAACTTATCTCGATTCTGTTATGAATATAGCTGATGGCTTACGCAGCCCCTTGACTGAGCGCGAGATGGTCGAGACCATCATTCGAAATTTGCAATCGGAAATTCGCTTAGAACTACTTCATCTCGATATTCATACAATATCTGAGCTCCGCAGAGCCTGTCGTCGTCGAGAAAATCTTTTTGCAGAAATTCAGGGAAAGTCTCAACAACCAAGACCATTTTATGGTCAGAGGAGACAAATATCAGAAGTAGAAGTTGAAGGCATAGTAACAAATGACGAAGTTTCCGCAATCGAAGGAAACCGTATTGTCAACCCAGTACAGCAGCGAAAATGCTGGAATTGTGACGACACCGGCCACAATTATAAAAGTTGCATCAAGCCAAGGCGCGTTTTTTGTTACGGGTGTGGGTTGATAGCTTTTTTTCTACCCAACTGTCCTAAATGTAATGATCCGGAAAACAGGGTCAGGGATGTCAGCAACAGGATCAGGCATCCCAACCGACAATCGGATGCAAAGATTTGAATATTCCTGTAGCCATTCTAAAAAGTGATAGAAAAGTAGCACCCTACGTTCCACAATTGTATCCTTTAAAACCATTGCATGAACGATTAATAGCTTACCGACACACACGTGAGAAAATCTTTAAACGATCACGATCAGCAAATAGAGCTCGTGAATTTTGGTCGACAATTAAGTCAAAACAAAAACATCTTAACTCAATTTCCCAGATTTTTCAAAAACCAAATGATCTGAGGCCATATGCATCGGTAAAAATTTTAGACAAAATATATTTGGGCTTACTTGATTCGGGAGCTTCAGTAAGTTGCATAGGAGGTAACTTCGCAAACGAACTATTAGCTGAAAATAAAGGGGTTAAACCAATAAAATCCAGAGTTCGAACTGCGGACGGCTCAGAACAACATATTGCAGGAATCATGGAGCTTATTGTCACCTACAAATTAATTTCTCATAAAATCGAATTTTATTTAGTACCTTCCCTAGCGCAAGACCTCTACCTAGGTATTGACTTTTGGAAAATTTTTAAGATTGCAACAAATGTCATTAACGAAATTGAAAGAAGTGAAACAGACACCAATAAATATCCTTTGACTTACCGGCAGCAATGTACACTGAATTCTGCTGTATCGCATTTCCCGGAGTTTGAAGTAGAAGGGCTCGGCAAAACCTCGCTGGTGAAGCATGTCATCGATGTGGGTGATGCCAAACCCATTAAACAACGGCATTTCCCGGTTTCGCCAGTAGTAGAGAAACTTATGTGCGACGAAATCGACCGTATGTTATCCCTCGGGGTAATTGAAGAATCCAACAGTCCTTGGTCTTCACCTGTAGTCCTAGTCCGTAAGCCTGGAAAAGTGCGGCTGTGTTTAGACAGTAGAAAAGTCAATGCTGTAACGGTGAAGGACGCGTACCCTCTGCCTCTCATCGATGGCATATTATCTAGACTACCACGAGCGGAATTCATTTCTAGTCTGGATTTGAAAGATGCCTTCTGGCAAATCCCTCTGGAGTTGAATTCCCGCGAGAAAACGGCTTTTACGGTTCCAAATCGGCCATTGTACCAATTTACAGTGATGCCGTTCGGGCTATGTAATGCGCCTCAGACTATGTGTAGGTTGATGGATCGTGTTATACCTTACCATCTTAAGGAGAAAGTATTCGTCTATTTAGATGACTTACTGCTTGTATCAGAGAGTTTCGAATCACATGTGGAGCTACTGAAAGAAGTCGCTGATCATATTCGCAAAGCTGGCCTCACGATTAACATAACTAAAAGCAAATTTTGCTTAAAGGAAGTGCAATATCTTGGCTACGTAGTAGGGCAAGGCACCTTGAGAACAGACAAAAGCAAGATTTCAGCCATATCAGACTACCCTGTACCGAAAACTGTGAAACAGCTCCGCCGATTTTTGGGCATGGCGGGATGGTATAGAAAATTTATTGCAAATTTTGCTGAAGTTACACACCCTTTAACTGAGTTACTGAAAAAGACTAAAACTTTTACATGGTCAAGAGAAGCACAGAGATCATTTGATGATATTAAATATAAGCTAACAACTGCGCCCCTCTTGGCTAACCCCAATTTCAGCAAACCCTTTATCATACAATGCGATGCCAGCCAACATGGAGTAGGGGCGGTATTAGCACAAGAAAATGAAGAAGGCGCGGAAACTCCCATCGCGTATATGTCCCAAAAGTTGAACAGAGCCCAACAAAATTATTCGGTAACAGAACGCGAGTGTTTGGCAGCAGTATTGGCCATTAAAAAGTTTCGAGCTTACGTCGAAGGACAAGCATTTACAGTTATAACTGACCATGCAAGTCTGCGTTGGCTAATGAGCCAAAGTGACTTGAGCGGACGCTTAGCTCGGTGGGCTTTGAAGTTTCAAGCTTTCGACTTTGAAATTCAGCACAGAAAAGGCAGCGAAAATGTTGTACCAGACGCACTGTCTCGTATTCACTGCGACGATGAACTGATTGGTTCAATTGTAGTTGATTATATGCCTGATATTAACCTGACATCGGAAGCATTTGATGAGCCAGAATATGTCGAATTGAGGAAACGAATAATGGAGCATTCTTCGAGACACCCTGACTTTAAAATCTTAGACAAATTTATTTATCACCGTAATGAATTTTACTCTGGAGATCCAGTTGGAGAGAGTACTGCCTGGAAACTGGTTGTTCCGAAATCACTGCAACCTGAGGTTCTAAAACATGCACATGACATTCCCACCAGCGCGCATGGAGGTTTGGCTAAAACAGCGGAGAGAGTGCGTCGCTTTTTCTACTGGCCTGGGTTATATCGCTCCGTGAAAGATTATGTTGGCAAATGCCAAGTATGCAAAATGACTAAACATCCAACCAAAGTTCTTCGTCCTCCAATGGGGAGAATCACACAAGTAGAGAGGATTTTCCAGCGTCTGTATATCGATTTGATAGGTCCTTTCCCTAGGTCGAAAAATGGCTATATAGGCATGTTAATTGTTCTTGACCACATGTCGAAATTCAGCTTTCTATGTCCCTTAAAAAGGTTCAGCACAGCTCCGATCATAAATTTCTTGAAAGAACAAATATTTGATGTGTTTGGCGTGCCAGAATTCATCGTAAGCGACAATGGTAGCCAGTTCCGGTCAAAGGATTTCGAAGCATTTTTGACCAAATGTGGGATTAAACATACGTTAACCGCTGTGTACTCTCCTCAGAGCAACGCTTCAGAACGCGTCAATCGTTCAATAAACGCAGCTTTGAGGGCATACATTCAAAAGGATCAGCGCGACTGGGACTGTCACCTTAGTAGCATAAACGCGGCGCTTCGAAATTCAGTCCACCAATCCACAGGTTATAGTCCTTACTTTGTCCTATTTGGTCAGCATATGGTAATGCACGGCGATACTTACGAACTCTTGAAAAACATAGGCATGACCGCCGAAGGGTTAACAGAAGAAAATTTAAAACGAGTCGACAAAATGTTAAGTATCCGCGATAACGTTCGTGAAAATTTGATAAAAGCACATGATCGCAACGAGCATCATTATAACTTACGGTCACGTGAAATCAAATATGTTGTAGGTCAGGAGATTTTGCGTAGGAATTTCGCCCAAAGCAACATGGCAAAACAATTTAATTCGAAGCTAGCGAAAACATTTCTCAAGGCTAGGGTGCGAGAAAAGCTGGGTACGTCTTACTACGTTTTAGAGGATTTAGAAGGAAAGGTTATAGGTACATATCATGCAAAGGATATGCAGCCATGCTGACCTTGTCGCCTTTTTCAGCTTTCGTACAAACTATATGTTTTATATAAATTGCACGAAACCTGCTTTGTGAGCGCGATTTTCTTTTTTGCCTACTCGTAGTTCATTTTTTTGAAAAATGATCTTGCTTTCCACACTTTAAAGGCAGCAAAATTTTAGTTGTGGCCCCAAATAAATAAAATATATTGAATTCGAATTTTCATTGTTAAGAAAAAAAAAAAAATCCTATCGCTAAGTGGTAACACCATTCCAACAAGAAGCTTGGAAATGTCATATAGAGATGCCCGCAAGATAAACAGAAAAGAAAAACGTCAAGATCGACTTCCGAAAGGTTGGCTTCCGGTTGGGCTGCTTTCTTTCTTTCTTTTTGGGAGAGATCATCAACGGATCAATACGTATTCCGCGATCATTAAATTTTATTTTTTTTGTTGAAGGTGTATGGTCACTGCCTTGACCTACAACCAAAATTAAGTGAAAATCCAATAAAGTGTAAAGTTTCTTTTAAACGGTTTCGAGACAGTTTCCCGCAACGAACTGATTGATCCGGCTCAGTAAACTTTACTGCGATCTCTCTAAGATTGCAAAACACGTGTAGCTGCGTCTACGAAGCCACCGCACCGATTTCATTCCCACGCTTGTCAAATCAGGATCAGCAGGCTTAGACAGAGGCATCCTCCATCAAAAGAAAACCTGCGACATCAAACCCAGAGGAAAACCTTATATCCATGTGGTTACCGGTGACTCCTCCATATAATTTTTATAGAAATATTTCATTAAATTGTATTTGATAACCTTAATGTAAATATTTCGCAACACAGGTTGTCATAGTTTGCGTTAAAGCATATTTAAAAATCATATCCATAATTTGCTAGAAAAAAAAACTGTTTAAAAACTCACGTACTCGGCATAAAACTGTCAAATTTGCCTTATGGTTACGTTGCGCCTACTACCGAGTGTATTCTCAATACTCAATATCAGTAAAATAGTACAAGTGACTTAAAAGGGTCCGCAATAAACTATAAACTATACATTAATATGCTTAGATCTAAAACATTTTATAAATTATCTTAAACTCATATAATTGATATTAGTTTTCGGTTGGAAATGTATTTGCCTATTGAATTATAAGGTGTGTATATACATATATTTCTGCGTAGAAAAAAACAACAACAAAAAAAAAATGTTTCATCTATGTATATATAATAGTACCCTAAAGTTTTTCTTTTAATTGCACTCGTATACTTTCCATATACATGCATACATATACTAAATTTAGAGTTTTGCATCAAATTAAGTTCAACATTTATGTACGCATACAATTTTCGATTTCAATATCTTCCTTTTTTTTTCTCATGCATTAATGGGTTAAAGTTTGCTAAATTTATTTGTAAATACATTCATACATACATATACATATACACACCTAACATATTGTAACATTTAATGTACAAACGTACAAATATGCATAATTACGAATAGAAGAGAATTTCCAATAAGAATTTAGAGAAATAACATAACGAAAAATTCCAATTAGAAAGAGAGCCTAATAACATATTTTAGATCACCAACGCAAATCATCAGGCGCCTGCTGACATCGTTGGAGAACAACAAAATGTAAGTAGTCTTTAAGCTTCGCTCTCTTATTTAACATCTTTTTACAATATATTTATGTGTACTTACGTTTGCTTAAAAGAGAAGGAGTAACATGTTAAGAAAAATTTTTATTTGTACATATGTAAGTACAAACCTATATACATATGTATGTAAGTCTAGTGATTGATATTTAATCTCTGACCACGTTACTCTCTTTCTGTCAACATCCTATTTCGTAAACATCGATTTGGTCGTTGCCACGGTTAACTTTTGCTTTCTGTAATTATTTTTTTTTCTAATAAGAATCGCTTAATATGGCTGAAATAAAATTATTCTAACTAGATTTCTTTTATGTTGGTATTGGAAATTTCCTTTCATGCGTTATTATTTCCTGTTATAAGAATGTATTGGTAGAATTCAAATTTAAAAATTAAGTGATTTGTTAATAAATATGTAATTGCGTTCGAAATTGAAATGAGTCGGTGTTAATATTTATAATAGATTGTGAGATGGGGTAGGCATTCGTTTGATTATGGTTGGGATCGGTGATAATAGAAAGAAAAAATTATTTCTTGATTGGTTGGGTAGGGAAGAGAAGAGAAGCGGGTGACTATGCTTCTCTAGTTCGACTGGCAGCATTTCCGGATTTCGTTCTGTCCGTCTGCATGACGATTAATGGGGTTTTGTGGTTCATAATTTTTTTCTTTGGTGTTTCAGGTTTATACCACTATGTGCATGAATAATTTTTTGTAAGGGTAATCCCTGTACACAGGTGGCAAGCAAGAACCACCCCAATCCGGCGAGCTCAGACCTGGTTTAAAACTAGCATGCACGCTTAGCCACGTACAAGGCTCCCGCCAGGGAGACGAATACCTAGCATCTTACAGTCAGCACTGAGAATCAAAGATGAGCTGATACGAAGCTCTTTGTTTTGTGGACAGACACTCTGTAAGATATGGCATTTGGGAGTTTTTATTGCATTTTTGGAGATTTTGCAGTTTTTTCGCCACTTTTGAGGTATGCAACATAAATGTAAGCGCAATAAAAATAAGAAAAAAATAAAAGAAATCAACATGATCACAATTATGAAATTTGCAAAATTATTTAATAGGTTAGGTTAGGTTAGGTTAGGGTGGCTGCCACCGCACAGGAGCACGGTGGCACACTTAGGCCGTAAGAAGCCCGTTGTGATACCACTGGCATAAGCCATGCATTCCCTCTCTCCCTTCTTTCAAAAATTGAACCATCCTGTGCGCTTAATGTAGAGTAGAAAGTTGGAGATGTTTGCTGAGTTCAAGTCAGCTAGACAGTCCAGAAAGTAACTTTTAAAAGCTTTACTGCGCGTCTTGGCCAAGCCGGGGCAGTGGCAGAGGTAGTGCTCAATACTCTCCACCTCCTCCTCGTTTCGGCAACTGCGGCAGAAATCATTTGTTGCGTAGCCCAGCCTTTCCCCATGCGTGCCCATGAGGCAGTGCCCGGTTATCACCCCAACTACTAATCTGAGAGAGGAGCGGCCAAGCATAGTGAGAGCTTTAGAGCGCTTCTCATCGGCTTCTGGCCAGATTTGTCTGGTAATGTGGCAGGTGGGCTCCGATGCCCACCTTACATTTACCTTACCCATAAGCTCAGATCTTAATCTGTATTTATAGGATGCCAAGGGTAAACCCGCCTCTTGAGCAGAGTTTATCATAGTTAGTTCCGTCCCTTTTCTTGCTAGTTCATCAGCCAGGCAGTTGCCTGTATAAAACAAATAATTATAAAAATATATGTGATGAACATGCGTGTTCAATAAATATAAGTTTTTACGGACACCTTTTTAAAATAAAACTCAATATTTGCATGTTAATCACTAAAATACGAGTATTTAATTTAATTCTCAAGTTAAAAATTTCAACACTTATTTCGCCAAATTATAACATTAACTAGCTTATTTAGCCAAATAAAAATGTTATGATTCTAAGAGCCTTTTTGCGTGCCAGCCCACGATTGGGATTTGATTCCAGCCCAAAACCTATGAGGCAAAAGAGGGAAGTTACATATCATATTATCTATGGCGAGAATAAAGAATGACAGAAAATAAGAACTAGCACGAAAATGTTTCCTTTTGGCGCGTTATCACTTGTGCTGTCACTTTAATTGTCCTTCATGCACCTCTCCACGATAACAGTGCTGCCGTAGTTGTACAGAGCGACACAATTATGAAATGAGTCGTAACTCAATTGTGCTACCTCACTGAGCTGACTCACTTTGAGCAAGAGTCTCTCGGCTTCTTTATGGGACAGGCCAGTTCTAATGCATCATTCAATGTTGTGGTAAACTGGCCCACCAACAATCAAGCTCCCCTGGTCTAACCGGCATTCTTACTCGTATGCCAGAGAGACGTTTTTCTTATTTCATCCTATATCCAGACCAATCGGCATTCTTAAGGTTTCTTTCTCATAAACGAAACCCCCTCTAAGTCAAAACAAATATAGCAGTGGTCCGAAAATGAGTGCTCGTTGAGCACTTTCCAGTTTTTGATCACAGCCTCTGTTTTTTACATCCAGAACTTACCTTCTACTACGGGTAACTAATGTGGGTTCAGATCCCCTATTACTTTCAGCTAGGTTAGCTTTTAGTATGAATTTGAATAGTAACTTACCTCTTTAATTGGTGTCGCTGCTGTTCCGTAAGAAGTAGGTTTACTCGTTGTTGCTCCACTTACCAGTGTGTACTCGGCAGATTTGAGTCCACAATCAAATTCTACACCCAATAATACAAGGTTCCTGCATTAGGGCGATGTCTGCTGCCCCATTTTTCACTAACGGAAGCAGCGGTGGAGCGGACGCTGCTTTACAATGAAACCATACTGCTAGATGCCCTCTGACTTCTCCAGGAACGGCAAGGACTCCCTGTTTAGCATCAGTAGCACTTGACGCGTCGCTTTTGTTGTGTGCTCGATCTTCAGCACTTTCCAGTTTCCAGCAGGCAGAGCTGGGTTGATAAACCGGAAATTTGCAAGAATTTTTTTCGGCTCAGCTGGTTTCGCTCGCCCTAGGCCTGGATGGGATATTCTTAAAGTCCATTGCCCGAAAACATCCCGGATAGACTTCTCATAAGCTGGTTACCGCCTTCTAATAAAGATCGGCAGATCTGACGTCGTCACGTGCCTCGATCTTAACATTTCCATGAAACCACCCCGCATCTTTGCAAGACGAAGGTGGCCCAAAATTCGCTTGAAGTACGCTGATTGCTATACTAGACAGCTCCAAAGTCACCCATTTCCACGCTCAGTACTATACTTTCCTTTGCGACTTCCGCAAAGGACGGCCCGTGAAAAGTAACGTTCTTTGGTGGGTTTTGCACAACCCGCAGCGATCTTTTTAGTGATGGGCGATCTCGTAACTTTTCAGAAACAGTGTTAGTTGTGACTGTGATTTTCCAGTCACTGTGATTTTAAATTGTGACTGTGACAGAAAAATGGAAATGAAACAACTTAAAAAAATTTAACGCCACTTTATAAGTATGTATACATGGATGCATGCTTGGATATTTATTTGTATTTATCAAAGACATAAATGCCTTAATGTCAAAATATTACAGAAACGCATATATATAAAATTAAAATACTTAAAATATCTAGGTTTACAATTAATCTCATCTATAAGTAATAAACATATTTTAAAGTGTGGCTAATGCCAATTTTTCAAAGTCCCTTTATTCAAGCGTTATTGTGACTGGTACTTTTTCACTGTCGCAATATCCCATTGCGGTAATGGGACTGCTACTTTGTCACATACTCAGTTCGTGATTGTGACTGTTACTGGTACATTTTCACAGTCACAATATCCCAATACTGTGACTGATACTTTGTCACTGCAGTGACCAAGGACTTTTAAGTAGCAGTGACAAAGTGACAGGTAAGCAAATATTTGCCATCTCTAGACCTGTTGCGCTTATTTGATGCCGTCTGCTCTACTGGAGCGTTTAGCTGAAAGTTCGGCACGATAGTTTTTGCCCACTCATTCTCTGTCATAATCTCTACACGATCACCAGGCAGCGCCCGAGGTCGTCAAACACTTTGGACCTTTTCAGGATCCTTACATCAGCTTTGTCTTGCGCAGGAGATGGCCTATCGTCCGGCCTTGTAAACGTCGTAGGTATATCAGGTGGCACCCGAGGAGCCCGTCTACTAGTTTTGGACTTATCCATGGTAGCAGGCATACCATGACCCCCTCCAATAGTGCCAGGAGTGTATATCAGAAACCTCCCGTGCCTTTTGAGCTTAATATGGACTCCAGACTTCGGCAGCGTCATCGTAGCTAGTAGAAGGACCCTGCATCGCACGGATTTCATTTTTCTTGGGCGACTGCCCTTTCGACTTTTTACGAGTGCCGGTCTCGATGTTGTAAATATTTGTTGATTCGCTCTCCATTACTTAACCCTACGAGTGACGGAGAAGGGGTTAGTCTGCCCGCGCTACCCGGGGTTAGGCCTGAACACAAGCGGGTGCGGCCCGGTTCTCAGAGGGCGTCTTACGAGACTGGGCTATTTGGGGCCCCAGTCAGGCTTTTTAGCAGGGTACGCATGATACCTTGATCCAGCCCCTACCTCAAAACCACGATCAGAGCTATCAAGAAGCATAAGCACATATCACTGATTCCTGAGCTTAGCTGAGCACCCTCCCGACATCGTACGGGATTACTCTGTAGTACTAATTACCAGTTGGCACCCTCGCGGAGGCATCAGTCCGAGTTTTCGCCAACTATACTGTACATATGTACATACATTATTGTGCACAACATATGCAACTAGGATGCCTAGTGAATTAAAGCTATTTCTTTTTTCTTAAAACCTTTCAATTTCAAATTTTTAAATGCTTTTTACTTAGTCTATCAGAATTGGAAAGCATGACAAAAGTAGCATTTCAAGAAGGCTCTTCTCAAAATTTCACCGCACCCAAAAAAAAAACCGATAAAAACTAGGCATTATGGAGGTCGTCCACGTAAAACAAATGAGAGGACTTACAAGAAAATCATTGCCTCAATTGATAAAGATCCATTTATTTCTTCATCGTTTATGCGGTTAAGAGGCATTTACGCGTTTAGGCGAATACCCATATTAAATTCAAATTTGACCTTTTTTTACGTTTTGAATCGATTTTTCCATTAAATATATAACACTGACAATATACGTACATACTCGAATATAATAAAAATCACATTCTTTTATAGGTACATACATAGTCAGCCTAAACCGGTGTTTCCACGGCAAGTAAATCACGTGTTTCGCTATTTAAATTACGAATGGTGAATCACCCTGTTTATACGATACTTTCGTGATTCGTTTGGCATTTCTGTTTCTGTTGTAATACTTACATACATCCTTTTTCCACTTTAATCAATCTAGTTGTAGCCAACAACCTTTTCGACATAATTATTTGCTTCAAAACTTCAACGTTTGAATGCATTTTAGCATTTTATTGCTTCTTCCTTTTTTAAGTTTTGTTTTGTTTTGAAAGCTGTATGTGTTTTGGCAGCTATTTTCCATAAATTTCTTATTAAAATTAGATACAACATCGATTTTTTCGTGATTCGCGTGGTGATTCAGATTTAATAAATAACAAAATTGTGTATGGGGAATCATGTTCATTCAGTTCGTGATTGGGAATGCCTATTACAAATGAGAGAGCGAATTACGAATAAGAGAGCGAATCAAGTGCCGTAGAATAATAGTATTACGAAAGAGAAGAATACAAGACTAATCTTGCAATTGCAGGGTTGCAAGAAAAGAAATCAAATTAATTAACAGATATGTACATAGTATGTACATACATATGTACATACATTTATTCACTTCTATTCTACTGATGGATTCTAACACTCGACGTAAAAAACGCTTTCAACTCGGCCAAGTGGGCAAACATGTTGGACACCTTGGAACGCATAGGAGTATCATACTACTTGAGGCGGCTAATGAGGAGCTACTTACAAGATCGCATACTGTGGTATGATACTGAGCAAGGTACAAAATTGGTCTACTTTTCTCTGTGGTAGCGTTCTAATTTAAAATGTACATATATTTATATGGATATATTCGTCGCAAGCATATGTAAGTAAATTGATGTCTTTGTTTAAAAAAAATGTTTATAAAAGGACGGACTGTGGCCCACGACTGATTACATTAGACCTAAAACGCACGATCGAGCATAGTGCTCAAACCACCTCCTTGTACAATTAATTTTCAAATATCTAAAAATTTCAGTATCAGAGCAACCTAAACAAGAGCGGAGAGCGTCGCGTTTTCCACCGCCTAGCGCTACCGCTTAGTTGTCGTACCTAAACAAGAGCGGCAGCGCTATGTCAAATTCGCAAAAATAACAAAAAATACAAATACAACAATGTCAATTCTTCGTTTTCTGCAGCTAACATCACTTCCTAACGCGCTGTCAAAATCGGTTTTTCCAACCGCTCGGTGTTTCCGCCGCGTTATTTCGGTTGGCTTCATACAAATTGTATGGGCATGAGGAATTTTTGACAGATAAACGACGCTGCCGTTCTAGTTTAGGTTGCTCTGTAAGTTTTGTATTAGATCATAAAATTTCGCAATGGAATTACAATTTTCTGATTTTAGTTTAAAACAACAGCAACTTTAAACTCAGCGCTTCCATTTTCAGTCGTATGGGAATACAACCTTTGCTTAAAGCCTAGTAATTTACAAGTACATACAAACATATGTAGGTATGTAGTTTAAATTCGCTTTTACATGCATAAATTAAATAACCATAAATTAATATTTTTTTTCGCAGAATATCCTGGCAGAGGTGCAAAACGGTATAGAAACGCCATTTTAAAGGGCGTCTCTACACACATACGTACAAGTAAGTGCTAATCCTCTTTCGATAAAGACCAATTAGTTTCCATATGGAGAATCAATATACTTTACTCCAAAACGAGCTATTTATTTCCTGTAATCTTCGCGGGTTATGTGGTACTTATGTAGATAAGTTAGAGAGAGTGTTGATAAATCGTTTTGAACGCAACGACAGATTTCATGCTCTTTTTAAAAATAAATGAAGTTGGATAAGCTCTGAACTAAATTGCAATAATGTGGCTGTGATCTCTCAAAATAAACTCTCAAAGCCTATTTTTATGAATCGGTTGGTAGAAATATGACTGGTTACATATTTATGTATGTATAAATATAACAAGCTTTGTATGTATATATTTTTTTTCTAGATTGTACATAATTAAAACTGTAATGCGAAGCTCTCTTACCTGGCTAGTGGCACTCTATGCATTCGTTCTACAGACTTTGCAAGATGGCCACGGTGTGGACATGCATTTTGTAATACTGGCTCAGAACTTCTACGAGGAAATAAATTGTAAACAAATGAAATTTCAAAATCAATCTCTAAATTATAATATTTTTTCCTCCATATTCGCAAAAATAAAAAATTAATGGTTTCCTTATAATAACACCATATTTCTGTGTCAAAACTCCCTTGCCATTATTTACCAAACCTTTTATAATTTAATCCCTTGCCATTATTTACCAAACCTTTTATAATTTAATCAGGCCTCCTCCTCATAAAAACAAAAAAAAACATTCATTTATTCATACATACGTATGTATGTATGTATTTGCGAAATTGTCAAATCGTAGATCACAAACAAATCCTATGTAGTTCGAGAAACATTGCGAATGCTTTTTTGTAGAGGCGAAGACATTAATATATCAGAGCAATGAAATAGACGACTAACAACCATATACATATACTTATGATAGATATTCCATAATAATCCCCAGAACAGTCTATAGAGCGAAGACGTAACAATCAAAACCGAAGGCGAATGGGTTAACACGCAATGAATCGAGAAGAACGGCGGAAGTCGTAACGCAGGTTAAAGCTTTCTTCCGGACTGCACACATCGCAAAAAAAGGAAATCCGTTTATTTTAAAATTTTAAGAAAATATCATTAATTTTGTTACAAAATGTAAGTATATAATAGTTATTATATAGGAAATGTTTGTCACGCTTTGGCTCTCAAAGTACTTAACCGATTTTAATATTTATTTTTTTAAAATGAGGTATTTGTGAAAAACAACTGAGTGGCATACTTATAAATGATCAGAATGAAAAGAGGAATCGATATAGCTCTGACTGTCTGTCCGTACGTCCGTCCGTCCGTCTGTCCGTGGTTACAATAACTTGAATAAAAATTGAGATATCTCAATGAAATTTGATACTTAGATTGCTCTTTGGACAGGGTAGGTCGGTATTGAAAATGGTCAAGATCGCTCAATAACCACGCCCACCTGCGATATAACGGAAATTTTTGAAAAATGCTACGCCCACTTATGAAAAAGTTTCCGTGTCTCAATAATAGTTATAGGTATCGTCAAAAAATTTTGTGGCCATATTTTCCTACATATCGCTATTATTATAGTAGACAATTTTTGAAATCAGATCATAACTACGGCCACCTCCCATATAACGGAAATTTTGGAAAATGCCAAAACTTCGATTTTCGGTATCTATTAAAACTAATTAAGTTAAATTCGGTATTTGGAGCGATTTTGAACTAAGAAATTAGGTATTTATGAAATTTTGAAAAATGAGCGTTGCCACGTACACTTAGGAACATATGTTTGTATCTCAATAACGGTGTAAGGTATCTTCACAAAATTTGGTGAACAAAATTTTTTCAATATCGCTGTTATTTTTTAAATCGGACCATAACCTCGCCCACCTACCATATAAGGAAAATATTACAACGCCCACTTATAAAAAATGTCTGTAGGTATCTCAATAACAATGTAAGGTATCGTCACATATTGTCCTTGATATCACTAGCATCATCGTCAAAAATTTTTGAAATCGGACCATAAACACGCCTAACTTGCATATAAGGGAAATTTAAAAAAATGCAAAAAACTTCGTTTTTCAGTATTTATTGGAACAAATTGAGTAAAGTTTAATACTAGCAGCGATTTGAAACAAAGAAACGGGGTTTTTATGAAATTATGTGCACCGCCCATACAAAAATACATAGCGAGGGTATATAAAATAGGTTTCGCCCGAATTTAGCTTTCCTTACTTGTTTTATATATAAAGCCATTAACAGATAGCTTTCTACTAAAATACAAAGGTGAGATCAATAGAAGTTTTATATTTACTTATTAGAGCCCTGTACAAGCCGACTTTGCTTTGGACACGTTGTGACACATTGCCATCGTACAAATACATATGCTTCTTTTGCTACGGTTGCGTACACAGCCTTAAGTAACACAACAATAAGCGAATATTGATAATTTATGTATGTATGTATTTAAACTCATAACACGTGGCCGCTGTGGTCGAGTTGGTAGCGGTGCGTGCTATAACTTGATATGCCGCTGAGTTCGAGGTTCGAATCACAGTCAGGGCAAACAAAATCTTAATAATAGAAAAACGTTTTTTCTAATAGCGGTCACCCCTCGGCAGGCAATGGCAAACCTCCGAGGGTATTTCTGCCATGAAAAAGCTTCTCATTAAACACATCTGCCGTTCGGAGTCGGCACAAAACTGTAGGTCCCTCCTCGATTTGTGGTATAATATCAAAGACGCACACCACAAATGGTAGGAGAAGCTCGGCCAAACACTGAGCTATATAGTGTACGCGCCAAAATTATTATTATTATTATTATTTAAACTCATTATTATTTTAGTTAAACTCAGTTTAAATGTAAACTTAGTTTCCTAACGCTTAATTAAATTTGTTGCAACTAAAACAAAGTGGCAATCAGTTGATAAGCTTCCATATCGGCCGTTTAAACTTAATTTAAACCCCGTTTAAAGTTGACTGAATATTTAGATCAGTAAACTCGGGTTGCCGAAATGATGTTTAGTTACAAATTTACTGATAAATTCTCATAGTAAGTGCATGTCGGTAGCCTACTATGTGATCAGAAATTCAATCCGTCACTTGAAAATCAATAGTTGTTCATTTGTGCTTTGTAGTATGTACAATGTACATACATACATATGTACATGTACATACATATATGTATGTATACTATGCATGTGGTGGGTGCTTATATCGCTTATAAATATTTCGATTTCAACCCTGCAAAAAATGCGATTAGTCTAGGATGAGTCCGGGTATAGTCGCAAGGGAACATGCGACTAATACAACTTCTGATATCTTTATATGGAATGAACTGTTCCCTTTCGTTCGAGCATGTCCTATGAAGAGACTAATTGACCCCTTCTATATTCGAATGGGTATAAAAATAAAAATAAAAATCTTTGCTCCGACTTAGAATCGAACCAGTCTCCCGAGGGTTGCTAAGCGAATGCTCTCCTTACATGCCAACGACGTGCATTGAATTTGATTGCCTAAGTGCGTACATATACCAATGCATCGTTTATCATAACCGAAAGAGATGAATACAGGACTAATATACAATTATACCCGTTTGAGACTTGTTGCGACTAATTAATGCCCAGTTGTACCCGATAGGGACTAATCCCGGAATACCGTCTTTAGAGATTAATCGCTAAATTTTTTGCAGGGAAGGTCATTTAAATCCGTAGAATCATTTACAAAGTGGAAGTATAAGTTTAACATTTTACAGAATCCCTAATAAGCATTTCGTACAAAAAGCTCACTACCTGGTATTGTCTTTAACGAATTTGTTTACCAAAAACGGGATCAACTAAGGATATTCACAAAGATTTTTCTATGATCACGATGGCAAGAAATCAATAACAATAAGCGTCTTATACCAATATTTATTATAACGTCCATTAAATTTGCTAATTAAATTCAAAGAATGTTGATGGAAAATACTCAACAACAAATCTCCATTACTTATACTAGGTAGAAGGAAGTAGTTGCCACAAAATCAAAGAAAAGTGTGCAATGTATGAAAGCAAAACTGTTGATGATTTTTAATAAAAGCTATCCATAATTACTTGTTCTTCAGGCTCCTAATTTATGTCGTTGTTTTTAAACGATAGTTTCAATAAATGAGTTAAAAATTTACTTCTATAATGCTTTTATATATGTAAATAAAATAAAATAAAAAAGTGTTCAACATTTTAAGGCAAATTCAAATATATTGCCTATCATATCAACTGCCTACGGAATGCATTGCCTTGCGTGTCCATTCCTTCTTCTTATAGTATAGAGAGCGACATTCTCTCTTTTGTTAACATGCTGTTCTGTTCAAACATTGCGTTAGTGTTGTGCTGATCATGTCGCTGAGTTTCAACGGTGTGGTTTGAAACTCAATATTTATGATTTGTTGCAGGGGTATATTACATGGAATAACCCCAGTGTCCCCACTCAAGAATAAAATTAGCTTTTTAAGGTGAATTTGTTTATTTTAAAATAAAAATTATTCTATGAGTTTTACTCAATTTGATCAAAAATTTAATTTAATTTATAATTTTTATTTTATACTAAGCAATAGTTTTTGACTTAAATTTATTTGCTCAGAAGTAAAAACTCAAAATTGAGTTTTACGACAAAAAATTTATATTATAAACAAGTTTTAGTATTTTTAATTTTAAGCGAAAAATTATGCTAATACGATAAGTATTAAATATAAACCGTATTATTATTATTGATCAGTAAATTTTTTGTAATTGTGGTTATGCGTGCAATCTTCACAGGCCTATCATGAATTCCGTCGGAGCTCCCGACGTTATCAATTCCGACGTGATCACAAAATTGCTACGAAATTTCGAAATTCGGGAATTGCCTTCACGGATTCCGAGTGAAACCCAATTTTGACAGTTATTCGTGAAAATAATCAACGAACGCTTTCCTTTATCGAGAGAAGTGAAAGTAATAATTAAAACGAACAAAAAAACAAGTAAGGAAAGCTAAATTCGGGCGAAACCTAATTTTATATACCCTCGCTATGTATTTTTGTATGGGCGGTGCCCATAATTTCATAAAAACCTCGTTTCTTTGTTTCAAATCGCTGCTAGTATTAAAATTTACTCAATTTGTTCCAATAAATACTGAAAAACGAAGTTTTTTGCATTTTTTTAAATTTCCCTTATATGCAAGTTGGGTGTGTTTATGGTCCGATTTCAAAAATTTTTGACGATGATGCTAGTGATATCAAGGAAAATATTGAGCCATAACCGCCAAAATGACGTAATCGACAAATGCAAAAATTTTAGAGAAGAAGGCCGATTCTCTTAAATTTCTCGGCAGAAGCAAAGCGCATTTTAATAAAAAAAATCGCGGCATTAAAATGTGAAGCTTAACTGCGAAGAAAATTAGCTAAAAATCACATTCTGATTAAAAAATGTATTTGTTGCTTACGGCCTTTTGGCGGTTATGGCTCGATATGTTCATCAAATTTTGTGACGATACCTTACAACGTTATTGAGATACCTACAGACGTTTTTTTATAAGTGGGCGTGGTAACCCCCATTTTGCAAAATTTCATTAAAATCAAGTTTCTTAATTAACTATCTCTCTAAATATCAAATTTTAATTAATATGTTCCAATAGATATAGAGAAAACGAAATTTTTGCATTTTTCAAAATTTCCGTTATATGGGAGTTGGGCGAGGTTATGGTCCGATTTCAAAAACGATAATAACAGCGATATTGAGGAAAATTTGTTCACCAAATTTTGTGACGATACCTTACACCATTATCTATTGAGATACAGAAGTGTTTTCATAAGTGGGCGTGGTAACGCTCATTTCAAAATTTCATAAATACCTAATTTCTTAGTTCAAAATCGCTCCAAATACCGAACTTCACTCAATTTGTTTTAATAGATAACAAAAAATTGAAGTTTTTGATCTGATTTCAAAAGTTTTCTACAATAATAATAGCGATATGAAGAAAAATAAGTCCACAATATTTTGTGACGATACCTATAACTATTATTGAGACACGGACACTTTTTCATAAGTGGGCGTGACCTATATTGACCATTTTCAATACCAACCTACCCTGTCCAAAGAGCAATCTAAGTACCAAATTTCATTGAGATATCTCAATTTTTATTCAAGTTATTGTAACCACGGACAGACGGACGGACGGACGGACAGACAGTCAGAGCTATATCGATTCCTCTGTTTATTCACGATAATTTTTTGCTGTTATAAACAACCGTTATGCGAACAAACTTATACCCTTGTGTACAAATACGCTCGGGTATAATGAAAGTGAACTAGAAACTAAGTGGATATTTTTCACTGAAGTAATTAAAAATGTAAGAAGTGTTTATTAATACTAATGGCTGTAGTGCATAAATCTATAAACATATATATAAATGTTATGTTGGTTTGTGTACGCTTCAAACACTTGAAATGTTCTGGACCGATTGAGCTCAAATTTTAGCATGATATATAATCCGCATTAAGGATTGTTATTATCTATTTTTCGCATCAGTCACATTTAACGATTAACAGAAAGGCATTATGATCACATAATGCAAATGTTGAATGACGGAGTTGGGAAGATCTTCCAATTGAAATGGAAATAAAGTCACGAGACATTATTTCCAATTGAACTGGAAATAAAATCGCATTTACGACGCACGTGGACAACTAATATTTAACAAATGTCAATCATATTGACAAATTGGGTTGATGTAATCGAATTTGAAGTTTCAATTACTGAAGTAGCGTTACCAGTACGAAATTAAAATGTGTCTTTATTTCCCAGTTACAGTCCATTTTAATGTGTTCTTATTTCCATTTCAATTGGAAATAATGTCCCGTGCCTTTATTTCCATTCTTCTTAGACGCGACAGGAGGAACTGGGAAAATATTACTCATAAGATTAATGACATATCCTCAGCTCTGCTTCGCCTTAAATAGCTGCGACATTGTTACCAGGTGAGAGAAGTGCGTATTAAGCTCTAAAGTTGCCATTAAACATGCAAATCATCGAAACTCGCACGTGCAATATTTCCAAAGCATCCGGTATAGGAAAAGTATTACAAAAATGTAAACTCATTGTTTGGGATGAATGCACGATGGCTCAAAAAAAATCGGTTGTAGCTCTTGATCGATCATTACGAGATTTGCGTGGAAACGTTCAATCATTCGGGAAGGCTTTGAAATTGCTCGAAGGAGTTTTTAGGCAAACATTGCCTGTAATTTCCCGATCGACACCAGCAGATAAAGGAATAGCTTAATCATTCAAAATAAGTACAAAGTCCCAAGGTAGATTACCTATAATATAGCATATTAACTTCAACAATGATCACCTGGAAAAAAGAAAGCAGGCAAAAATGTTTGCTCTGAGTCCAGAGCATCGGAAAGAGGAAGCAACCACATGCACGCAGTCAATAATTAAAGAAAACGGAGATAAGAATTTGCCGGTTGGAAACGTCTATTTTAGACTTCGCAATGGAACCCATTTAATTTTTTTAAATTTAAATAATTATTGTAAAATTTGCCTATACAAATATAGGAATTTCCTTTAAATTGCTGTTAGTTTAATTTCGTGTAAATATTTGGTAGCACTCATCCGAACTTAGCGTAACAGTTGGCAGCATTAACTACGAAAACGTCGAAACTGCTGATAGAAATTTTCCCTAATTCGCGACGAGAGATTTCGTCACAACGGGAACTCATTCGGAATCAGTGATTGAGCTATTAATGCTCTGTTTAACAATAATACTCGTTATGCGTTTGGAATTAAGACAAGAGACCACGTTTCCCACAATGCTGATTACATATATGCCATGTCCTTATTCCTTGGATACAATTTTTCAGTTCAGATCCCATCTACTACTCGAAAGTACCTGGGTACTTTGCCCTCAGAATAACTGCTACGAAATCTTTGATATATGCTAAGCTCCGCGCTGTTAAATGCAAAACCATGGTGTCGGAAAGGCAGTTCCTGGTGCACGTGTCTCCGCTTTGAAATTTTCTTCCACAAAATTTAATATTTATAAGTAGTATAAACACATTTAGACGGGAACTTCAGAGATAGATTAGTATGAGTTCAGATAATACTGATTCATAAGTACCTTTTATTAATAAACTAAATTGTTTTTCTTTAGTCATATTCGTAGTTTTAAGTATCTATGAGTATTATTTTAATTTATATGTATATTATCTGTTGTGACTTGCACTGATAATTATAAGGTCCACCCTTGTTGTGCTAGAATTGAATTTTTAAATAAATACAATAACAAATCCGTTAAGGTGGCATACCATTCCAAATTGTACAGTATATCTCGCTTTCTGAATCATTAATCGAGCAACTCTTAATTTACCGTTTGGCGTTGGTTGTCTGTTTACTACAAAGAGGAAGAGCAATATTGCGTCTTTTCATTGTCGCAACGTCAATGTACCTTTTGAGCAAAGAACAGGAAGAAGCGAAGTGAACATTGGCAAAGCTGTGAAATTAGGCGTTTTGGCGTAGAATACGTCTTACCTTACGGTATGGGCACCCATGTCAGATTGTTATTGTTGTAATCTCTATTTCTTTAATTATAAGGAAACGGCGCGATAAATTTTTTAAAAAATTTTTTTGTAGTCAAATGAAGATGTTAGCTTTCGTTTGACATACATTTCATATTGGTTGATATCTTCCTAATATTTAAATTTCTCAAATGAAAATTTTATAAACACATCCAAACAAATATGTAGTTTTTGTAGTCAAATGAAGATGTTAGCTTTCGTTTGACATACATTTCATATTGGTTGATATCTTCCTAATATTTAAATTTCTCAAATGAAAATTTTATAAACACATCCAAACAAATATGTGTGTGGTGTTTGATTGAGTGTGTAGTAGTGGTTAATAGACGTTCATTTTATTGCATAATTTTATACGGGAAAATTTAAGTAGAGTAAAGGCAGAGAAAGCGCTGCCAACTACTGCTTATTGGTGGTGATTTTAACACAGAAATCACTTCAAATACTAGATTGGCGAAATTTATGAGCGATACGTTTAATTTGGATTATATTCGAAATGATGCTCCCACAACTATTGATAACACAACCATTGACTTAGTTTTTGCGAGAAATTTAAATGTTAATTTAAAAACATATTTATCCTATTTTTCCTATCATAAGCCTATATTCTCAAAAAGAAATTTTCAAATAAACAAATAGATTTGGGTCTGTTATTTATCATTTATCTTTACTATTGATAACTACCATTGACTTCGTTTTTGCGAGAAATTTAATTGATAATTTAAAAACATTTTTATCCTATTTTCCTATCATAAGCTTATGTATATCATCAAAAGTAACTATCAAATAAAGAAATTCATTTGCTTGTATTATTTATCATTATAAATTATCATTATACATATGTTTTCTGTCTTATCGGATGGCGTATTCTACGTTAAACTTAATGGCCGTGTCTCTGACACAGCCTCCTTCTTTTAACATTGGCCGAGTCATTTAGATTCCTTTGATCGATTTCGAAAAGGATTGCTATGAAATGAAAAAAATGCGAAGTTAAATTTTAAGTATTTGAACCGTGTAAAATGTGTGCAATGACGCTAATTGAGTTATCTATAACTTTTCCAGTTAATTTTGACTAAAAAAAGTTAAATTAAAAAAAACGGGATTTGTTTAGGACTTACTGGGAACGAGTACGCGATAATTTTTGAACATGTTAAGGGATTATTCCGGATCATTTAAGCACTGGTCCCAAACTAGCCACGAAATCATTCCAGAAAACTTCAAAAATGGTCCTAAACAGTCGCTTCTATAAATTATTTTTCTACACTTACCACGAAAGCTTTATTATATAATTTTATCACTGAGTATTTGCAACACTTTTTTTTAAACTCCACCATCACTTGTATTACTTTTTATCGAACTATGTATGCATACCGAATAGTTCTTTTAATTGATCTGGTGAACTAGATCCTGCACTGCAAGATTTTTTTCAAGATTCGACTTTCGGGATTTTTTCTCTTGGTAAATGCCTCTAATGCAAAAAAAGGACATAGTATACGTATACGAGATATTATTAGAAAATAAGATCTAAACACGTGTTTGGTTTTCAAATTCTAAAATATTCTGAAAATAATGAGATATTTGTTAAAGCCTTCTGCTAATCTGCCCTCGTTTAATTTTTATTTAAAGTGCAAATTGCAATGTCGTCAACAAAAGCATTTATGTTTTCTGTAACAATGGGATTCTCATATGCTTATCAGATTATCACCATCATTTAAGAGACTTATGTGTGTACATTTGTATTCCCATGCGTTACATGCATGCCTCCATACATGATCTATATTTTGTAGCGAAAATTCATTTAATTTTAACCTCAACATACATTACCATACAATATACCGCACATATGTATTCTTACACACATAACAAAACCTTACTTATTGTACAAACAATAAAACATAATATTTGTAATGTAGTCTCTTCGGCCGACTTACATTTTAATCTTGTTAGCGTGCTGACCCTCGATGCAGTGGCTTTACATGGCCATCCCCTTTGACCTCGGCAAATGAGTGGGCATATTCCCGGATAAAGTCCAATTTTCAACAGGACGATTGCAACACCTCGTCCCCACATTGACGCTAAAACGACAAGTGACTGCTGTTGATATGCGATTTGTGGCCTTAAGCTCTTTTTATATAGAACTCCTAGTTGGTACAAATATGGACAAATGTTCGTATGTCTGTGTGCATAGCTTTTGTTTATTTTCGTTGTTGATGCTTATAATGGTTGCCCTTGCAATCCTTATATTCGTAACGAGTATATTCGTTCAAGTTTTTACAATGTTTGGAATTAAAGTGTATACAATTCTATTATTTTATACCATAGTACAGCTTCTCTACAAGTTTATTGGTAATATTGCCATCAGATTGTGAATAGAAGTGCAACCATAGTTTATGTACATATGTATTTACATATGTATGTATATATCTAAAGTGTACACGTGTAGTGCATTTATTGTGACATTAAATGAAAAGCATACTCAAGTATATACTCGTTACACAAATATACCAGCGTCGGCTTAAGGATTGACGGGGAAGCAGACAAATTTTAAAATAGGTAGCCAGAAATTGAGTATAATTTTAAAATGTTTGTTAAATTCAATAATTTTTGTGTGCATTCAAAGTGATGAAGTGTACCATATATAGACTCAATATATCGTTTTGCATAAAGTTAATTCAAAATGATGGCAGACATAATTTTTGTACAGCCTGCGAAAGAACTAAAGAACTACTTATGCTGACAAATTAACACCATATATTTTCTTGTTTTTTTTAATTTCCATTATTTTTTGATTAAAAAACAGTGCATTCTTTAACAAAAGCCATAAAAATACAGTTTTTAAAATTTAAGCAAAATGTTAAAATTTACAAAATTTAATTTTTTAACTTTTTAAAAATTTTGTTTTTGTAATTTATTGAATTTAAGTACAATAAAGTGTTGATTTCAATTAGCTACTAAATACCGTATATGTTTTGGAATTTTTTTACTGACCCTCTTTCGCAAATTCTTCTATATAAAAAAAAGCGGGTTCGCGTTATAGGACAGAATTTGCCACTCAAAAAAACTGCAAAAGTCAACCGTAAGTTATTGCTACTTGAAACTTACACTTTATCATACTAAAATTGAATAAGCTTCAAAAGTTGAATAATTTTCTAAGTTCGACACTTTTCCACATTTTTAGAAGGTTCAAACAAACCCCTTTTTTGTTAGAAAATGAGCAGAATTAAAAATAATTGAAATTAAGTTGAAGATAAATAAATTGTCCAAATGAGTCAATACGTGGAAGTGTTATTATTCTTTCTCGTCCTATTTATTTTTTGAGTGAAAGGACCATTACTTTGATTTTATTGTTCTTATCGATTTCAATCAAAATAAGAAATTTGTTTTCATAGAAAAACAAGTTGTTTAAAAAATGCAAAGGCTTTATGAAAATGTTACGTAATATTTTTTTTTTCAAAACTATTGTATTTTGATTGTACGTTTTCTCAAGTGTCCTGTAGAAAGACGCCGCTGGTAAAGATCTGCTGCCTTACTCTTGTTAATATGAATTTGCGATTAAATTTGCTGCGAGAGTAAGCTAATATTTGCCAACTGATATTTATTCAATACGACCGTTGACAGTTACGAAAGATTACTACTAGATTTGTTAACATACATAAAACTAGCATTTTATGCTACATAACATACACCAACTATGTAATTTTGAATTTGGTTGCTAAATATGCGAACAGGACCGTAATGATTTTTAAAAACTTCTTATAATTGTTTAATGTATTTTTAAAAATAATACAATAATACATTACAAAAATACTGACGTAAGTGCAGTTTGTGAAATGCGAAGATGGCGGGGCAAAGAGATAGAGAATTAGAAACGAGAGAGTTAAGCCACTTTTACAAATAACGATATTTTTCTACGATATCTTAATATTTTTTTATGAACGTAAGAACGTAAAACCTAAACCATGAACTACATAAATTAAAGCTTGCATATGCAAACGAAAAACACAAAAAAAACTAGCAAATATTGCCATTTTAAATTGCAATTACTTGAACCACTGCAAGGAAATTGCTTGTTTTCTAAATATACATTATTCGGAACCAAAGTAGCTGTACCCCTGAATGCGATATCTTTAGTTCGCAAAAAGCACTCTTTTATACAGAAACAACTTTTTGGGGATAGCATGATTCTAATTCAGGATGGAACTACTGGGCTATTATTGTAAATATTCGGAACTATTAGGATTCTTGTGAGTGTGTTTTTTTAAAAATACTGTTACTATAATATTCCAAATCACTAATGTTTACAGAAAAGTAAATAGAAAAGAAAAGAAACTATCATCTGTAGTATCACCATTTATTTGTGTTTTTCTTCGTTGGCATTTATGTTAACAGCTAAATTTAGAACTCTTAATGCACACTCTTGGTAAAACACATACATAGATATTACCTTATTATAACAAATATCGCCTATATATAACAAATACCCATTACTTTTCTCTAATGGAACTACACCAACAATGGATCTCTCAAATGTATAAACATACAAACACATTGCTAACAATACATTTTAAATCAGATATTTATCCTCGTACTTTATAAATAAAGTAAGTAAGTGTTGAAATGTATAGAAAATCACAGACTGGTGAAGGCGTCATTTTTAGTTTTAAGAAAAATGTTACATTACAACTACATAAATTTAAATACTTTCGAGTATCTTCTCATAAGAAACAGTGCATTGTCACCAACTTCAAATTCATGCCACCCGTAAAACCAAATCCACGCTGCGCGCCTTTAACGCGATTTGATTAAAAATCATATCGTATGCTTTCCAAACACGTTCAGAGCAACTCCACTTTTCCCCGTCAACACAACGTCCTTTGTTTTGAAGTCGAAAATTTAAGTCACGAAAACAATTTTAAGAATTGGTTAGTTTGCGCTCGCGTACGCTTCAAATCTAAAGGCATCCAGCTGACTACCAGCCAGCCAAAGAGGCAATCCCGAGGCTTTGAGTGTCCTTACAGCATACTGTTCAATTGACTGTCTGTCGAGTAGTACGAGGATATTTGTGTGTGCGACTTAGCGCTACAATTTGATTGCACCACAATTACGATAAGCAGACGTCCGAATGCTTTCTACTATTGTTTGCGTGCACTTATCAACTGCTGCTGCTTCTTCGCAGCTACATATATACAAACATACATAGGTCCATACACTTCTGTTCAAAATAATAGATACAAATAAGACACATTATAATATACATATCTTTGATGGTACTCTTTTAAGAAATAATCCAAATTTTCGTTAGTACTATTACATTATTTTAATAATAATTATGGGTTGCAAAGTTTTGTTTAGTAATTCATAACTTATTTTTAGACTTACATACCATGTATTAAATAAAAATAGTACCACTCCTACTTAGAATGGGCGATAACTATTCCGAAATACAATTTACATTTTATGAAGTACATTTTACAGTTTAGGGAGTATAATTTACAGCTTCTGAAATACTTTTAACGTTTTCCGAGGTACAATTAACTATTGTGAAGTTCAATTGACTATTCTGAAAAAATACATTTTACTGTTTCTGAAGTGTAATTGGAGAAGTTGTTGTTCGGGGTCAGTTCGCTAACAATTCGGGACTATTTCAAAATTAATACAGCATACTTTCGGGACTAGTTCTAAATGATCTCGAAATAGTCTTGATATGTTCAACAAATAGTGCAGAACTGGTCTCGAACTCTGCACAAATGTCCGAAATAAACAATTGTTTCATTTTTCTTACGAGTGTTTATTTTGTTTATCAATTAATTTTTTGTTCATGTTGAATCTATAAGAAAATCCATGTCAATCCCACTTTTAATAGAGATTCCACAATTTTTTATTTAAATACAATTTTCATCGAAACATCAAACGATATAATAATAATTTTGAAAAAAAACTAGAATATACCACAAACTGTAAATAAAACGTAATATGATAAAGTGAAAGGTTCAGGTTCCCAAAACCTAAACATCAAGATTTTTGGGAACTGATTTTGCTAAAAGTCTAATTACTCTAGACGCATACTTCACTTAAGGCACTAAAGAGCTACCAACTAAATGGAAAACAGGTACGTACGATTACTCTAGCCAAAATGAAAAATTATAAACTTAGAGAAATGATTTTTTATTCTTAAGTTACAAATTACGAAATTGAGAGCGGTAAAAGCATCGCGTACCATATTTTTATTTAATATAATAAGCATTAAACAATTTTTATATAAAATTAATTTTGTGGATAAACTTATTTAATGAGTTTAAGTTTTAATTCCTCTTTATTTGTATGCTCTATGAGTTATTCTTCGAAAAGGGATAATCGAGCTGTGTTGACGTTTGAAAATGCATGTAATCGGGTGAGTCCATGTTTAAGATGTCTTGAAATCGTTCTTTGTAATCATTGTGGAGATTACCTAAGTTTTTATATTCATTCCTTAAATTCATGAAAAATAATACATTCATGCGCAATTGCAGTCATAAACAGCGGGGGGGCACCACCACAAACATCTGCAAGCAAAAAGTACATAAGTCGTTTGCATGCTGTCCTATCGTTACGCTATCGCAGGACCGGTCGTAATTTAGTTTACAATAATAATCATTAATCATATTTTAAGATCTCTTTAAAACTTTTTTATTGAGATAGGGTAATGGAGACAAGATTGTTTTTCCTTACCATTAGGGAAACGAAGGGTTTTGTGGATTCAGCGGCTATTGAGGAGAACCTATTTAACCCTAGAATTTTAATTATTTGTAAATTTTACGAATGAGAATTTAAATTTGCATCTGGCAACACAGGAAGCTCCCCATTTTATTAAACTCTCGTTTGGATTCATATTTAGCGGTGGCGAGTGGTTTCGTATGAGAGTCGGGTTGTTTAGTGGTAGATTTCAAATTGATATAATGGTGTACAACGAGTAAACAGAAAGCATTATAGGAAAAGCTTTATCAAGAAGACTTTAGCTTAAGTATCGATTTCAATTGACAACTTTGCAGCGCTCATTCAAACAAATGATCGGCGATATTTTGGATTTGAAAATGACTTCGCTTAATTTGCATCAAACATCGTGTACGTTGCTGAATACCGTGCAGCAACAAAAACTAATTAGATCTCAATAAGTGCATTGCTTTATTCTTTAATGTTTGTTTTTGGGTTTCAAACTACTTTGTCTGCCTAAATCGAAAATAAACTTTTTGAAGAGAAACCAATAAATATATAAAATATTACAGACATCGAGCATCGCCGAATTCGAAATGACACGAAACCTAGCTTTGTTAATTTAATTTTGTATTTAATATCAACTATGAAAGAAAATCGTAAAATGGGCTAGCTTCTTTAAATATTCATCGCAATCTAGATGCTAATGTTGACTCTGTACTTCGGCAAATTGCATTATTGAAAGCAGAATAATTTAGTTAATAACGCATCATGTGACTTTCATTTGAGTTGTGCTGAATTTTATCCAAAATTAAATACAATTTGTAAATACTCTAACTAAAGCAATGATATTACTGGTTGTTACGAACGAGTTTACATTGCTTGCGAATCTTCTTCATTTATTTAACTCCGCGTAGTAAAAAATCATTTAGAAAAAGTTGAAGTTAAGAGAAACTAGGAAGTTAATTAATTTTGCTCACAATCCTTTTACTAAACCCATAGACAAATACAATAACAACAACAATTCCATATGTGCCTAAAAAAAGATAAATAAATAAAAGCTAGTTATAAATAAACAAATAGATTTTAAAATAGCTGGAAATAAACACATCTTATTGCAGTTGGTAAAAAAATTCATTTTGATGTTCTTTCAGTCAAATATATTTGAAAGTGGTTGAAATAAAATGCCGAGAAGAATAATTGACTTGCTCTAGTTAATTACAAGAAAAAATTAAGATTTTAAACCACTGTAGTTAGAAAAAAGTACTTTTAAAATTGTTTTTAAAGTACTTTGATTTCCGACAGGGTACGTATATCTACACACTCAAAGACATATGTACGATTGAGAGAAACATTAATTATCTTTGTTGCATATGTGTCAAAAACTCCAAAAATCCCATTCTTCTCGGGAAAACTCTGTTTTTATCCCATTTTATTATTCAAAAATCAAATACAATTTTATACGATTTCTTTAATAACAATATAAATATAAAGTATTTTCTTTTTACAAAATATTCATTAATTATTGGAAAAATGTTTGGTTAATATTACAACCTTTTAGACTTTGACTTTGAATCTTTATAATTACCGTAACCCATAACCCATACTGCATTTAAACTCTCACCTCCGATTCTATTTCTTTATTTTAGTTTTAGTGTCGCTCACAATGGAAAATATTCTTTCGGAATCAACGTTTAAGTGTGGCAAAGATACATTAAAATCGAAAGGATGGATAGATTTGAACAATTTTTATATCCATTTAAAGCTGTTTTATAAGCACTGGTCACGTTTTTAAATGAATTTCTATTGTGTCTTTTTTCCTTGTCAAGCGCAATTGTAGGATCCAAAAACTCTTGCGCTTAAAAAATTGTCATTTTTGGAAATTTGTCAAGAATTTTGAACATACCAGTTTTAAGAAATTGGCGCGGTTATTTTTATTTGCAATGTTTAATCTCTGACAAGTTTAGCAATGTTTTCCTAAAACTCTCTATTTAATTGCATAATTACAGGAGTAAGTTCGGTACTTGGATTAACTATAAGTTCATAAGTTATTTCTTTGCCTAAAGTTCTTCATCTGTCAAAACAATTTAACTTTTGCTTAAATAAAATAATATTTTGATACTGTCAACAAAAAAACGTATTTAGCTAGAAATTCCCTAATGAGAAGTATAATCCCTTGCGCCCATTTATGATGCGAAAATCCCAATTATGGCCGAAATCCTGTGAGTTGGCAACACTGATATGTATACGCGATTTATACGCTCTTTAAGCATCTGCTACTCTCTGTCCATGTCAAGGAAAAATGTTATTTATTCGAAAAATTTATAAGGTATACCTTAAGGCTATAAAATATATAAACCTTGTTTAAAGGCGTACGGAGAGCGTACAGAAGGGGTATCTTTAGTTACTCGTAGGGCCATTTTTCTTGACGAATTCCATGAAAATACAATATTGAAACAATTATATTATATAATTTATGGAATTAATAAAATATTTATAAAACTATTCCCATACATACATACATATGTGCATGCAAAGGTACTTAAAATACCGAAAACACTTAAAATTTTTTTAAACCTGGCGTGCCTATTATTTTGAGCAAAAGTGTATGCGTATATAGAATGTGCTGTTATTGTTATTTCAGCTTTGCCTTGTCTGTATTTTATTCTATTTTTTTGCGCTTTTAAGCGTAATTTTGTGGGTTTGTCAGCTTCATAAGGGCGAGGAGTTTGATTATTTACTGAGTGCACGCTCCACAAATTGGCTGACTGCGTCAGAGCTTCTTTACAACCGAAGTTTTATGCTAAAAGCAAAGCTGGCTAGTGATGGACAGACGAATTGCAACCACTTTCAGTTAAATTAAACTATGGAACGTGAAATTTGTGTCGATTTTATTTTATTGATTATGTGATGCGGCCAAAATTGACTGAGCACTTTGAAGGCATTTGCAACCAAATTCAAACTGATATTGTTTGCCAGTTATGTAAGTATGTTCAGTTACGATTTGTTATCAAATAAAAAAATTTACTTTTGTTTTGTGTAGAACAATAATGTCTAAATTTGAAGTAAATAGTCGATGGTATTGCGGTTTACTTCCATATACATATGTATGTATGTACAAAAACTGTGTTCACACGTTATATGGTGGAAACTGGGAGAAACAATTATTAAAAACTAACGGTAATTTAAAGGCACTAGAAATTTGCTTCAAATTATACTAAAGTCAATAGGTTATAAATGTAAATAAAAATCATTCAAACACGTCTGAGAAATAAATTTAAAACTTGTATGGACATATTTTCAATTCCCTAAAATTGCTGCAAAGTTTGAAACATTAGTTGATATGGTTATCGTTTGCAATGTTCTTGAATGAAAATTAAGTTACATATCATATGTATGTATGTTTGTATGTATATATTCATAAATTTATAGTACACACTATTTGCCAATATTGGGTCGAATCTATTTTGCTATAATTTTAAGTCAACAGAAGTTTTTTATTTATATGTTTACCTTAACATTTATTTATGCAAACCTCAACCATATAGTGCGAAATTTTGTTCGCGTTCTTGAGTTTCCTATGCTCGCCATAGCACTGCTATGTCCTTCAAACATTGTTTCCCAAAATTAAATAAAAGTAAATGACAAAAAAAATCGTCCACCTGGCAAGCTTGATTTGTAAGCCAGCAGAAACTCATGCAGGACCCATCCGCCCCCCGCCCCCCGCCCCCACTCTTATCGTTTTATCATGTCCGAAAATTTGCATTTCTGCACAAATACAACGCAGCCAAAATTTGAGTTATCATTAACTCTTCCACATAATTTAATTTACGCAAATTTTTTCTCTCATTTCGATATCTTTTGTGTGCCATTTCATTTCTATTCAATGCACAAACTGAATAAGCCACAAAAGTACATAACCAAATAAATATAAAAATGGATATGCTAACAATTTACCACAACTAGCACCTGCTCTTTTTTCAATCGCTCGTTCTAAATTTGAACAAAAGCAAAGATGTTGACCAATTTCTTTGGCATGCTTAGTTTGTCGTTTGCGTTTTGGCATTTGGAATGACATTTCCGTTGCGCAAATGTGATAGAGGATGAACCAAATACAAGATGTGACAAAACAGTTGGACAAAGAAAGACTTACACAAGCGCTCAATATTGAAAAAAATCGTCTGCCATTCTGTAGGATAGTCATATCGACCTGTTATTCTACCGAGCTCTTTGTTGCCTTAATTAAAGTTTCGGTAATTTTAATAAAATTCAACGTTGATATAGTAATATATTTCTTAATGACCTAACGAGACTCGGAGTTTGAATTTAGCGAATGACAGATTATTCAAACTATGGATTGTCGATAGCCTAGCTGCACTTAAATCATCAAGCCGCATCAATGTCACTTTCTGTCCAATTTAGAGGGAAAACTTCACACCTTTGCAATGCAATACTTCATTATCACCAAACATAATTTCTATACCGTTTTTTTAAATAATTTCTGCTGGTTATGATTTTATATTTTTTCCGAATGTTCCTTATTTTTCAATTTACTTATGAAAGAAATTGGAATCTACAAATTAGTGTGTCCAATGAATGTTAACTGCAATCAGGTATACGGTTATTTTTTAAAAAATTCTATCAAGTTCTTGAAATGTTTTTTGGCATCAACAATTATTACTAGAAAGAAATGTCCTAATATAAAATCCCTACCATCATTAGTGCTGTCAAATATCGATCTCGAGTCACTCATTGTTATGTACAAATGTACATGTACATTAGACTGCATCAAAACTAAATTTTTTTTTCTAGATCTCATATGTTTTCGTTCAGAAAAAATTAACTGTGGCAAAGTTTCAACGCTCGTTCATCAATTTTCAGTTAACTCTCGCAAAAATAGGAACTTTGAATGCTAAATTTGTTACAGATCTCGTTTTCTTCAAAAATTTCTATAAAAAAATTGTGGAGTAAGCTATTTTCTATCCCATTAATATCACTAATCTGCAACGAAATCTTATTTAAAAAAATTATTCCTTTAATATGAAGATTTTGATACTCTGAATCTACTCACGTTGGCCGATTTTTTGTATCACATCTAGATTTTTGTATATTTAATTTTTTAGTATCAGAAAGTGCTAGTTGAAATAACTTAAAATTACCGCTGATTTTTTTTTTAAAGGTTTTACTAACGCTCTTCTGCAATTTCTTCTATATAACTTAACGAATATTTTTTGATATGGAACGTTAGTAAAAAAAAACTTGTCAAATATCAATGGCGATTTGTAGGCACTTCAGATTTGCATGTAATAGAATGGGCTGCATACGGAAAATATTAATTATTTAACTTGAAATATTTTATCATTTTAAATTCAAATCTTTTACAAGCGCAGGTTGAAAAAAGGGACTGTAACATGGCCGCAATTATTAATTTTTGTGACCGACCACGAAATTTTCGAAACTGGTTTTTTTTTGGCACAGTCCAATGTATGTACAAACATTCATAGGTGCTTGACACACAAACAATCTTTAAATCTGTATAGATATGTCAATGCAATTTGTATCTGATGGATCCAGTTCAGTACTTCATAAAGCCACTAAACCTGTCAACAACCACAATCGCGAGCTCAATCTCAGTTGCATCAATTTTTGGGCTTATTGCAATATCCAACTAGCAACGAAATATGCGCCACTTATCTTTTACTCATCCGTCTGCAATTACATTTGTCATTTTGCTGAATGCTCGTTGAGGTGAGCGATTCTAATATTGAGTTTTCATACATACCTACATATGGGTCATTCCATCCAAAATTAACACAAACAAATTTTCTTCGTGCAAAACATTTTTTTTGTGTGGTCTTTGAGGCAAATTTTTGGAAACGTATTTTTTTATTTCGAAACAATATACAATTTTGGGGTTAGGAATTTTCTAAATTTCGACGCTCGAAAAAAATACCTCTTAATATTTGCGTATACTAAGTAAAGTATTTCATTATAAAAATAACTAGCCTAAAGTTAACGTTTTTTCGTAGCTTTCCTATAAAAAATACGTTGAGTTTTTCGACTTTTTTTTTATAAACAAAAGGTACATTTTTATAAACAAATATTTTTTTTTCAATTTGGAACTATTTTTATTTAGATATTTTTTTTTTAAATGTACATCATCCTTCTCCTCCGTCGGGGCATGCGCACAAATCAAGCTGAAGTTATTAAATTTCGCTTTGATGCGGATTGTGGCTATTCATTCACTGATGGAGGTGAACCTGGAGAAGAGGTCTCGGAGTCTCCGCACTGCCACAATTCATACATCAAACTTGTGCGATGTCGCATGGCAGCTGAAGTAGACGTCGCATGATGCGTACTTCTTGCATCCATGCCCCGTCCATCGCATCTCCTGAACTGCAATGATGTCAGCCTTATGTTTTTGTAGAACATCCAGAAGTTGGATAGAGGCACCTTCCCTATAGAGGGTCCGAACATTCCAGGTGCATATTTGTAAATCGTAGTACTTGTTTCGTTTGCGGGGGTCATCAAGGTGTGGGGAGGTTATTATCTTAGGATGTGTTGGTATTTTCATAGGATTTGAATTTAACATGGCGAAATGGTGGGTCCCAAACCCAACGCCTAACCCATTGCTAGGGGGAACGTTTCTATATTTGTGTTGTAACGTTGAATTATGACTGAGTTTATTCGATAAATAAAGATTACACTTAATGCTAGTATCGGTATTAGTTCTAAAGGTTGGTATACATGATTCTTATAGTTACGTTTCAATGTAGGTTTACACTTGTACTTTCCCTCGCCAGAAGAAGTAATAGTGTTCTTTTGGGTTACACTGAGTTTCTTAAAATCGTAATAGTGTGAACTAATTCCATTTCAAAATTCGATCTAGATCAATTTACCTCCTCTTCGTAGGGTTTAAATTTCTTGTCGTAAGTTAGACGTTATTTCGCGACGCGCTGACGTTGAGACCGTCTGATAGGATTTAACGTTGTCGGCTCACCCGGTGGAATTGAAGACGCTGGTTGGATGTTATTGTCGTCTGCTTGAATATTGGTGGACTGAGTCGGAAACGAAATCGGCGGTTCAGCTGCTTTGGCTTGGAGGTTATGTGATAACGATGGTGTTTGGACTGTGCTTGCTTGGTCGGAAAGTCCATTGTAATAATTTTCGTAATAATAGTTTGTGTCTCCCGGAATGTTATCGTTAATTCGATGAATCTGGTTAATGTGACGTTCCTTATTCTGCCATCATCCAGCAATACATTGTAGTGTAATTTCCCAAGTTTTTTGAGGATGCGTCCAAATTGATACTTTTTGTCATAGTATTCACGTACTGACACGCGTTCGCCTTCGTACAATTCTCTTGTTGCTGGATTAATCTGGTGTTCTACCTTTTTTGGTGTTGCTAGCAATAATAAATCCAATCTCGAACGAATTTGTCTATTTAACAGTCGCTGTGCCGGTGATTCGCCCGTTGTCGTGTTTACCATGCTACGATAACACATTAGGATTAGACCCACATCTCTGTCCTTTGTACCGCTGCGCATGGCTTTGAGTTTGTCTTTAAGCGTTTGCACATACCTCTGGGCCTGTCCATTTGTTGCAGGATGGAACGGCGCTCCTCGTCGATGTGTGATTCCATTTGTTCGCAGAAATGTCTGAAATTCATACGACGTCAGCTGTGTTCCGTTGTCGCTCACTAATACTTTCGGAATTCCGAACGTTCCGAAAATTTGGCGGCACATTTTGATTGTTGACTATGCTCTGATGTTGTTGATGATGTGTACTTCTGGCCATTTGCTGTATGCGTCTACCAGAATGAAGAAATATTTCCCCATGTACGGCCCCGCGAAATCGATGTGTACTCGTTCAAAAACGCTCGACGGTGGATTTCATATGTGTGTAGTAGTTTTGCTCGGGTTTTTGCGATTTGCTTGACACGAGCTACAATTCAGAGTGATGTGTTCCACATCTGAGTCTAGCCCCGGCCACCAGATGTAATTACGAGCTAAAGATTTCATCTTTGATGTACCGAAATGTGCCTGATGCAGTTCCTCCAAAACAGCTTTCCTCAATGGTGGAGGAATGTACACGCGTCCCTCTTAACAAACATCCTTCTTGCAGTGCAAATTCCTGCTCGTCTACTCCAAACCGATGATTTTTATCAACATCTTTTCCGACTGATATACCATGAACAAGTTTGTTGACCGTGTTGTCGTTTCCTATAGCTTTAGCCAAATCTTGTACGGTAACCGGCATATTTTGTATAAAGCTTAATTCAATAATATCGTGTTCCTCTGATTTTCGGTACCTGATTTCGTAGTCGAATGAAGACAAAAATATTGCATAGTGTTGCATTCTTGTCGCTGATAAGGTCGGAAGTCCCTTTTGCGGGTAGAAAATTTGCGTTACCGGTTTGTTGTCACATTGAAGTATGAAGTGTCGGGCATAGACATACTGGTAAAGTTTCTTTACGCCGTACACTATAGCGTATGCTTCCCGGTCGAACTGACTGTAACGTGGTTGCGTTGGTGTCAATGTCTGCGACGCAAATTGTATCGGTCGCTCTGTACCATCTGGGTATACGTGGCTTAAAACAGCGCCAACTCCGACCGGCCTTGCGTCGGTTGCCAGCACGAGCGGTAACTTTGGGTCGTAATGCACTAAATAGTCCGTTGAAGACATTTTACGTTTGACCGTATTGAAGGCTATTTTGAAATTCTCATCCCAAACGAATGGTACCTTATCTTTAAGCAAATTATTTATTGGATACAAATCCGTGCTTAAATTCTGGAAAAGTTTGCTATAATAATTTATTAACCCAATGAAGGAACGTACCTCATCCTTGTTGGTTGGATTTTTCATCTGTCGAATTGCGTCGAGTTTTTCTTCCATTTTGTGTATTCCGTGTCGATCGATCTTATACCCGCAATATGTAATTGAGTCGGCCATAAACTCGCATTTGTTAAAATTTGCCCTCATGTTGTGTCTATCGAGGCGTTGTAGTACGGTTTCTAATCGTTGAATGTGTAATTTATCGTTCGGTAATTTTTCGATCTCGCGTTGCCATTTCGCTGGCCCGGTTGCAATTCCGTACATCAGTCTTGTTGGCTGATATAGACCCTTGTGTGTCGAAAGAGTTAGGATCTTCTGATCCTCCTCATGCACTTCCATTCGAAGATATGCTTTGGTGAGATCGATTTTTGTGAATTTCTCACCACCAGACATTTGCGAAAACAGTTCTTCGATGGACGGCAGTGGATGTTCTTCGATAAGAATGCGAGGATTTACGGTGATCTTGCAATCGCCACAAATCCGAACCTTATCATTACTTTTTGGTACTGGTACGATTGGTGTTGCCCATTCGCTGGTGTCAACTTTTTTCAACACCCCATTTTGAACCAAATCCTCAATTTCTGTTTCGATACGCGCACGTATTGAGAACGCTGGTCGCCTGGACTTTTTGAAAATTGGTGTTACCTCCGGTTTCAAGTGAATTCGTGTTTTTACCCCGGTGAGTTTGCCAATTGAAGTTGTGTCGAATACCCGTGGATACTTTCGCCTTAGTGTTTGCAGAGATGTATTTTCAGCGATTTTTGAAAGTGTGTGTTCACCGCGCAAAATTTTTTCCAGTCGAGCGGATAAAACGTTTAGCCACTCGCAACCCAACAGCGGATGGCGTTTTGAATCGGCAATGTACAGTCGTAGATCGTGAACCTTCCCTTTTAAAGTGACGTTGACGTAAACAAATCCGAACTCCTTGATGTTGTTTCCAGTGACCAAGTCTATATCCGATTCGTATAGTTGGGTTTCTTCTATGCGTCCAAATGGTTAATTGTAGTCGCTTTTACTCATAATTGTCACGGGTGCACCACTGTTAATTTCGAAATCTATAAAGACAGATTTTACTTGTATTATAATCCAAAACTTTTGTCTGTCTGCGTGCTTAGCTTTATTTCCGGCGATGTGACAAATCTCTTCTAATTCGCGATGTTCGGTGTAGCTTGCCTCCGTTTTGTAGTTTTGTTTACGCTTGGACTTGATGCATACTTTTTTGTATACATGTTTATGCGGCATTCCGTGCAATATACATTTTTTTCAGTACATTGTTTCGTAATATGCGGTCCTCCACAACGATAACAGCTTTTGTTCGATTTTTTTATCGATGTTTTTTTTTCTTGTGCTTTGTCGGTGGACTTCGCCCGATATTCTTTTGCCAAACGATTTCCTTTTTCATTGCGTGATACATACCCAACATCTTTGAGGTTATGCATCATTTCTGCATTGCCTTTCTCAGATAATTCCATTGAATGTGCTATCGAGTGTCAAATCGGTTTTTTCCAGCAATCTATTACGCATGCCTTTGCTCCTTAGACCGAAAACTAACTAGTTTCTAAGGGCAGTCTCGAGATATGTAACAAAATTGCAATTTATAGCAATTTTCTTTAGTTCGATCAAAAATTCGTCAACCCACTGGTGATCCTGTTGGCGGCTCAAATGGAAGCGATAATT
This sequence comes from Philophylla caesio, assembly GCA_963971545.1. Taxonomy (NCBI): domain Eukaryota; kingdom Metazoa; phylum Arthropoda; class Insecta; order Diptera; family Tephritidae; genus Philophylla; species Philophylla caesio. Next base: position 66,207,775 of record OZ020607.1, read on the forward strand.
TTCCACGATTTCCAGTGGCTTCGTATTTTCTATTTTCCGGCTCTATTGGTGCTAACTTGTCGCACAATGTATTGTACGTTGCATAGCCTATATGGTGTAAAAGCAAGTGCACTTTTTTTCCTCTTGCGTTTCATTCATTGCAAATGCGCTTTCTAAGCATTTTTGCCAACGACTCCATTGCATTTTTTCCTTGTCGAATTCTTCGAAGTGAAAAAATTCTGATTTCCTGGTGCTATCCTTGGGTGTAGTAGTTGATTGTAGTGGGTCATGTCGGTTTTACTTGATGATGCTCGAAATATAATTCGACAGAAATGTGTAAGTCAAATAAAAAAATGATTACACCACCATGTGCACGATGTAGGAATAGAAAAAAAATGTATCTTTTGTGTGCAGTTCTACTCTCCTCGTCGCCACTCTGTTGTAACGTTGAATTAAGACTGAGTTTATTCGATAAATAAAGATTACACTTAATGCTAGTATCGGTATTAGTTCTAAAGGTTGGTTTACACGATTCCTATAGTTACTTCTTAAGGTATGTTTACACTTGTATTTATAACATGTTGTTATTAAAAATTTAGCAAAACACTTCGCGGAACCAAAGAACTTCGCGGTGAGTTTCCTTTAATTGTAGAGAAGAAGCGCCTTGGTATGGGCAACAACTTACAAGAAAATGTCGGGTTACTAGCCTTCCGCTACATTTATGTGATTAAAATGTATAAACTGTCGTTTCAATGAAAGTATATGTAGCTGTCAGAGCAAAGCTTTCGGTAATCTCATGTTATATTTTTTTTTTCTTGGAGATAACGAAAAGATATGTCCGAATTCAGTAATCAGTTTCAGTCTCTAATAGAGACAAAAGCAGCATTTTTAGACCAGTTGGCATTCATGAGATCAAAATAAAGCCTCTAGTTGTAAATAAAAATCTCTAAATTGTGACCTGGCGATGAGCATGTGTATGTTGCAAAATTAAAATAAAAGCAAAAAGAAAAACTTAAAAAGCGAGAAAAAGGAATTATCTTTAGCTCATAGTCTCAAATTTTGAGACTTGAAACTATACCAAGTAACTGAATTCGGGCATTACGTTCAGAGCACAAATATGAAAACTACTTTGCTACGGAAACTTAACTAATCTTACATTTACTTGCTTCTTGCTAGCTAAATAATCATATTTTATAATTTTCACCTTTAAAACTCTTAAACGAAAATATTTTTTTTATCCAAACCGCAATCAGCTGTTTTTGATCAGCTGTTTTCTTATTGGCAAATTACTGTTGGCAAAAATTTTTCCAGCAGAAATTAACAGCTTCCCCTCAAAATTAAATGCCGCTTTGATCTTTCAATTTCCCCTACTTGGTAAGTTTTTTGCGTACGCGAACGCTAAAAGCTGATAGTTTTCGAAAACTTTCAATAATTATCAGCTATGCGAACGTACCTATAAGGGGGTTGAAACGCTTTATAAGTGCAAAACTTTTATAGAAAGGTTATTCTAAAAAGCATTACAAATCCATTTAATTTTTTGTGAATAAGGGCATAATAATAATAATAATAATAATTTGGCGCTTAGTGGCCGCTACGGTCGAGTGGGAAGCGGCGCGTACTATAACTCGATATGCCGCTGAGTTAAGGTTCGAATTTCAGCGAATTTCGGTTGCCTGCCGAGGGGTGACCGCTATTAGAAAAAAATTTTCTATGATTTAGATTTTACTTGCCCTGGCTGAAATTCGAACCTTAACTCAGCGGCATATCGAGTTATAGTACGCGCCGCTTTCCACTCGACCACAGCGGCTTTAGATATACCTTTCCACAGTTGACAAAAAAATTATCCAAATTTTTTATTGGTTTTGCTACCCTCTGCCGGTTACGTGATTATTTTTATTTAAAACATAGACAATTTCTTTGGAATTTTTGTGTGTCTGTCGGACATGTTCTGCATTCATTAAAAAAACACTTTATATCAGGCTTTTAAAAACATTATATCGCTCACGAACTGAATTCACAGGGTTGAGACTGAAGAATATAACAGATTGAAAGACAAAACTAATGCTTTGAACACTTTGAAGACAGTAAGCGAGAGACAGCATCTGTCAAATAATAAAATACACACGTTCTTATGGGCATAGTTATTTAGACAACAGCACGACTTCACGACAGCAGGCTTGCAGTTGTCGTTGTCGCCAAATTAAAACCATTTCTAATATTGCCGACGACAATGAGCAGCTGCCACTTATGTATATGTGAAATTTAAAATTGTTCAAGGCTTTAATAAGTCTTAAGTTATTTAACCAACAAAGGTATAAAACAGCTCTGATATTTCAAATGCATTAACGGAAATAAGGCGTGCCTCAGCAAATAAAAAGTAGATTTTTATATTTATTATTGTAAAAATCCTAAATACGCTATTCAAAATTTAATTACAAGCGTAATTTTAAACTACCCATTCTGAAATTTTTGTAGGTTTTACCTAACTATTTGAAGAACAGTTCTGAAGAAAAAAAAAAAAAAATCATTACTAAATTTGAAAAAAAAAATTAAAATATTATTTGTTTTACTATCGAGTTCTCCTCATATGAAACCCAAGGAAAAGTCATTGATGGTATGATGATTAAGTTTTATTTTAATAAAATGCTGCTTTGCATATATCATATTAAAAAGTCCTTATTTGGCATGCTTAAAGTTCAAAAAAATATATTTTGGAAGCTTTTAGTGTCAAATCAAAATGAAAAATACGTGTCTCATTTTTTTCTATTAAAGAATGCAAAAAAAAGAAATGATTCGAACGGAAAATAATTGCAATGTCCAACAAATGAAGACTTTTTCAATGGAACAGAATAGCGACCCCATAATTCTGAAAGGGTATGTTGAGTAGATCATTTTTGTAGAACAATTTTATGGTCCAGCACGTCTGAGTTTTTTTTTACAGTGGGTCAAAGTTTTCATTTTTTGGTCGAAGGGAGCATTATACTATATGAAAAAAATGTTGTAAGTTAATGTCAGAGAATTTTTATGGTCAGAGTTGTATTGTGGAATTGTATGAGGATTATTTTTGTGGAAGATCTTAACCCTCTAACTGGCCTCTTTATGGGACAATTTGACCCTTTTTTCCAGAAAATAAAAAAATATCCTTTAAAAAAGGACATTTAAGGACTAAAATTTTCTACGAATATGTTTGGCGGAAAATTTCAGTGGGGGTCACCAAAGACACCATTGTTGTAAATAAAGCTCTTTACGATTAATTAGCAAAATTACACGCCAACTTTTATAAAAAAATTATAATTTTGTTTTAATAGTGGTTTATTATAGTATGTACATATTTATTTTTTTGCTTCAGCAGTAGTATGACAATGGATTAAAGATTAAACTTAATACGCTTTCCTGTATTTAGCTTGACGTGAATGTTCCGATGTGCCAAGGTTTCTGTACAAGCCCCATACGTATTCAGCAATCATTACACTTAGGGATTTCCCTTTGAATCTTTCTTCCAATACCTTTATATCCTGATGAAACCTTTCACCGTGTTCATCTGAAACCGCTCCAAGGTTTTCTTTAAAAAAATCCAGATGAGAGTGCAGAAAATGCAGCTTTAGTGACATCTTAACGCCAATATTTTTAAAACCGATTAGCATGCTTTCAATATTTTCTGCATAGTTTTGTGCTTTTGAGTTTCCAAGGAATTCTGATATAACCAGCTGCATAAAGTCAAATGCTGTCTTTTGCACATCCGACAGATGACCATAAAATTCTTCATCTTGTAATAATTTTCTTATATCGGGTCCAACGAGCATTCTTAGAAAAGGTAATTTACATTAAATGAAATAAATTATTTCTTAAAACCGTATTTTACCTTCTTTTAATTTTGCTGCAGATAATCTGGGGAAAATTGTTTGAATGCGTTTGAAAGCATTTCCATGTGTATTTAAGCTTTTAATAAAATTGTTCACAACGCCCAACTTAATATGCAGCAGTGGAAGTATGACCTTATCTTTTGGGACAAGGGATTCATGGGTTACATTTAAGTCACCAATAATATTTTCTTTACGTTCTTCGAAATATTTAATATGATAATGGCTGCTGGTAGCACGTGAATCCCATTTACAAAGAAAGCACATATATTTTGTGTATCCTGTTTGCATTCCAGTCAATATTGCAATCATTTTGAAGTCTACGCATACTTCCCATTTATATTTATAGTATTCAATTTTATTTAAGAGATTTGAAATATTTGCGTATGTTTCCTCCTTTTTTGTGGAATACGCAACCGGTATTGATGGATGCTGTGTTTTGAACTATCTATAAATAGTCGCCAAGCGGAAGAGTCCAGTGGAAGCTTTAGATATTTTAGAACCTCTTCAATACTGCAACAGTATACAAGTTCTTCTGATTTTTTAAATTAACTTTCCAGATCGGCGTGTCTTTTTCTTGGCGATGTAACTTTTTCATCGGCTTTTATCAAATTCCTGTTTTTCAATCTGGAACATAGTATTTCAGCTTTCTCTTTTGTTAGTCCAAAATCTCTTACAAGATCTTCAAAATAAGCTTGGTCTATCAAATTAGGACATATGTTTAAACCATCAGGAGGCAAGTAACTTATATCTGATATGTTTTCAACCGCCGCTGTTATTTCTGTATTGGCGTATGTCATATTGGCCGAAAATGTATGTGCAGGCGGTTGAGGCACCGGAACACCTTCACAGCGCACTTCTGGTAAAATGACATAATTTGTTGCTTCGTATGTCATTATCGCGTAGTGCCTTTGGCTTCTACCAAATTTGTAATTTACGCAGAAATAGCATGTATCTGATTTGTGATCTTCAGGTTCAATCCATATAATAGGCGCAGAAAATGGCAGCGCCTTAGTACCGCCTTTGTACCAGGTCAAAAGACCACTTTCGCAAGTAGTACATACAGTTTTTGGTATCCAAGCTTCACATAAAAGTCGTATTCCAAAGAAAAGAAAATATGGTTCTTCAATTGTAGGGAATATCTTGCTTCTGCTTTGATGGTGCGTAAAATGTCCACAAATAAAACAAAACCAATCTCTTAATTTGCAAGCAGAATCCGCCATGCTTATTTAAGCTTTAATTGTTCGTTTTTTATATTAATTTTAGTAAAAATCACATCCGATATGTACTGCTTAGTAGCTCAATTATGCTTAATTTTATCACACCCGATTTGTAAGTCACAGCTGATTTGTAAGTCACAGCTGACTAGACGCGAGAACTCAGTGTTTAGCCCGGCCGAACTTGACGACGTTTTCCCCTGCTTTGTATATGTTGGCGTGTAATTTTGCCAATTAATCGTAAAGAGCTTTATTTACAACAATGGTGTCTTTGGTGACCCCCACTGAAATTTTCCGCCAAACATTTTCGTAGAATATTTTAATCCTTAAATGTCCTTTTTTAAAGGATATTTTTTGGTGCTATCCTTGGGTGTAGTAGTTGATTGTGGTGGGTCATGTCGGTTTTACTTGATGATGCTCGAAATATAATTCGACAGAAATGTGTAAGTCAAATAAAAAAATGATTACACCACCATGTGCACGATGTAGGAATAGTAAAAAAATGTATCTTTTGTGTGCAGTTCTACTCTCCTCGTCGCCACTCTGTTGTAACGTTGAATTAAGACTGAGTTTATTCGGTAAATAAAGATTACACTTAATGCTAGTATCGGTATTAGTTCTAAAGGTTGGTTTACACGATTCCTATAGTTACTTCTTAAGGTATGTTTACACTTGTATTTATAACATGTTGTTATTAAAAATTCAGCAAAACACTTCGCGGAACCAAAGAACTTCGCGGTGAGTTTCCTTTAATTGTAGAGAAGAAGCGCCTTGGTATGGGCAACAACTTACAAGAAAATGTCGGGTTACTAGCCTTCCGCTACATTTATGTGGTGTTGTGATGTGTACTTCTGGCCATTTGCTGTATGCGTCTACCAGAATGATGAAATTTTTCCCCATGTACGGCCTCGCGAAATCGATGTGTACTCGTTCAAAAACGCTCGACGGTGGATTTCATATGTGTGTTGTAGTTTTGCTCGGGTTTTTGCGATTTGCTTGACACGAGCTACAATTCAGAGTGATGTGTTCCACATCTGAGTCTAGCCCCGGCCACCAGATGTAATTACGAGCTAAAGATTTCATCTTTGATGTACCGAAATGTGCCTGATGCAGTTCCTCCAAAACAGCTTTCCTCAATGGTGGAGGAATGTACACGCGTCCCTCTTAACAAACATCCTTCTTGCAGTGCAAATTCCTGCTCGTCTATTCCAAACCGATGATTTTTATCAACATCTTTTCCGACTGATAGACCATGAACAAGTTTGTTGACCGTGTTGTCGTTTCCTATAGCTTTAGCCAAATCTTGTACGGTAACCGGCATATTTTGTATAAAGCTTAATTCAATAATATCGTGTTCCTCTGATTTTCGGTACCTGATTTCGTAGTCGAATGAAGACAAAAATATTGCATAGTGTTGCATTCTTGTCGCTGATAAGGTCGGAAGTCCCTTTTGCGGGTAGAAAATTTGCGTTACCGGTTTGGTGTCACATTGAAGTATGAAGTGTCGGGCATAGACATACTGGTAAAGTTTCTTTACGCCGTACACTATAGCGTATGCTTCCCGGTCGAACTGGCTGTAACGTGGTTGCGTTGGTGTCAATGTCTGCGACGCAAATTGTATCGGTCGCTCTGTACCATCTGGGTATACGTGGCTTAAAACAGCGCCAACTCCGACCGGGCTTGCGTCGGTTGCCAGCACGAGCGGTAACTTTGGGTCGTAATGCACTAAATAGTCCGTTGAAGACATTTATGTTTGACCGTATTGAAGGCTATTTTGCATTTCTCATCCCAAACGAATGGTACCTTATCTTTAAGCAAATTATTTAGTGGATACAAATCCGTGCTTAAATTCTGGAAAAGTTTGCTATAATAATTTATTAACCCAATGAAGGAACGTACCTCATCCTTGTTGGTTGGATTTTTCATCTGTCGAATTGCGTCGAGTTTTTCTTCCATTTTGTGTATTCCGTGTCGATCGATCTTATACCCGCAATATGTAATTGAGTCGGCCATAAACTCGCATTTGTTAAAATTTGCCTTCGTGTTGTGTCTATCGAGGCGTTGTAGTACGGTTTCTAATCGTTGAATGTGTAATTTATCGTTCGGTGCTGTTATTTTGATATCGTCGAGGAAAACGGTAACTCCGTCAATGTCTTTCATTATATTTTCGATCTCGCGTTGCCATTTCGCTGGCTTGGTTGCAATTCCGTACATCAGTCTTGTTGGCTGATATAGACCCTTGTGTGTCGAAAGAGTTAGGATCTTCTGATCCTCCTCATGCACTTCCATTCGAAGATATGCTTTGGTGAGATCGATTTTTGTGAATTTCTCACCACCAGACATTTGCGAAAACAGTTCTTCGATGGACGGCAGTGGATGTTCTTCGATAAGAATGCGAGGATTTACGGTGATCTTGCAATCGCCACAAATCTGAACCTTATCATTACTTTTTGGTACTGGTACGATTGGTGTTGCCCATTCGCTGGTGTCAACTTTTTTCAACACCCCATTTTGAATCAAATCCTCAATTTCTGTTTCAATACGCGCACGTATTGAGAACGCTGGTCGCCTGGACTTTTTGAAAATTGGTGTTACCTCCGGTTTCAAGTGAATTCGTGTTTTTACCCCGGTGAGTTTGCCAATTGAAGTTGTGTCGAATACCCGTGGATACTTTCGCCTTAGTGTTTGCAGAGATGTATTTTCAGCGATTTTTGAAAGTGTGTGTTCACCGCGCAAAACTTTGTTCCAGTCCAGCGGTAAAACGTTTAGCCACTCGCAACCCAACAGCGGATGGCGTTTTGAATCGGCAATGTATAGTCGTAGATCGTGAACCTTCCCTTTTAAAGTGACGTTGACGTAAACAAATCCGAACTCCTTGATGTTGTTTCCAGTGACCAAGTCTATATCCGATTCGTATAGTTGGGTTTCTTCTATGCGTCCAAATGGTTAATTGTAGTCGCTTTTACTCATAATTGTCACGGGTGCACCACTGTCAATTTCGAAATCTATAAAGACAGATTTTACTTGTATTATAATCCAAAACTTTTGTCTGTCTGCGTGCTTAGCTTTATTTCCGGCGATGTGACAAATCTCTTCTAATTCGCGATGTTCGGTGTAGTTTGCCTCCGTTTTGTAGTTTTGTTTACGCTTGGACTTGATGCATACTTTTTTGTATACATGTTTATGCGGCATTCCGTGCAATATACATTTTTTTCAATACATTGTTTCGTAATATGCGGTCCTCCACAACGATAACAGCTTTTGTTCGATTTTTTTATCGATGTTTTTTTTTCTTGTGCTTTGTCGGTGGACTTCGCCCGATATTTTTTTTGCCAAACGATTTCCTTTTTCATTGCGTGATACATACCCAACATCTTTGAGGTTATGCATCATTTCTTCATTGCCTTTCTCATATAATTCCATTGAATGTGCTATCGAGTGTCAAATCGGTTTTTTCCAGCAATCTATTACGCATGCCTTTGCTCCTTAGACCGAAAACTAACTAGTTTCTAAGGGCAGTCTCGAGATATGTAACAAAATTGCAATTTATAGCAATTTTCTTTAGTTCGATCAAAAATTCGTCAACCCACTGGTGATCCTGTTGGCGGCTCAAATGGAAGCGATAATTTTCCACGATTTCCAGTGGCTTCGTGTTTTCTATTTTCCGGCTCTATTGGTGCCAACTTGTCGCACAATGTATTGTACGTTGCATAGCCTATATGGTGTAAAAGCAAGAGCACTTTTTTCCTCTTGCGTTTCATTCATTGCAAATGCACTTTCTAAGCGTTTTTGCCAACGACTCCATTGCATTTTTTCCTTGTCGAATTCTTCGAAGTGAAAAAATTCTGATTTCCTGGTGCTATCCTTGGGTGTAGTAGTTGATTGTGGTGGGTCATGTCGGTTTTACTTGATGATGCTCGAAATATAATTCGACAGAAATGTGTAAGTCAAATAAAAAAATGATTACACCACCATGTGCACGATGTAGGAATAGAAAAAAAATGTATCTTTTGTGTGCAGTTCTACTCTCCTCGTCGCCACTCTGTTGTAACGTTGAATTAAGACTGAGTTTATTCGATAAATAAAGATTACACTTAATGCTAGTATCGGTATTAGTTCTAAAGGTTGGTTTACACGATTCCTATAGTTACTTCTTAAGGTATGTTTACACTTGTATTTATAACATGTTGTTATTAAAAATTCAGCAAAACACTTCGCGGAACCAAAGAACTTCGCGGTGAGTTTCCTTTAATTGCAGAGAAGAAACGCCTTGGTATGGGCAACAACTTACAAGAAAATGTCGGGTTACTAGCCTTCCGCTACATTTATGTGCTTAAAATGTATAAACTGTCGTTTCAATGAAAGTATATGTAGCTGTCAGAGCAAAGCTTTCGGTAATCTCATGTTATATTTTTTTTTTCTTGGAGATAACGAAAAGATATGTCCGAATTCGGTAATCAGTTTCAGTCTCTAATAGAGACAAAAGCAGCATTTTTAGACCAGTTGGCATTCATGAGATCAAAATAAAGCCTCTAGTTGTAAATAAAAATCTCTAAATTGTGACCTGGCGATGAGCATGTGTATGTTACAAAATTAAAATAAAAGCAAAAAGAAAAACTTGAAAGCGAGAAAAAGGAATTATCTCTAGCTCATAATCTCAAATTTTGAGACTTGAAACTATACCAAGTTACTGAATTCGGGCATTACGTTCAGAGCACAAATATGAAAACTACTTTGCTACGGAAACTTAACTAATCTTACATTTACTTGCTTCTTGCTAGCTAAATAATCATATTTTATAATTTTCACCTTTAAAACTCTTAAACAAAAATATTTTTTTTATCCAAACCGCAATCAGCTGTTTTTGATCAGCTGTTTTCTTATTGGCAAATTACTGTTGGCAAAAATTTTTCCAGCAGAAATTAACAGCTTCCCCTCAAAATTAAATGCCGCTTTGATCTTTCAATTTCCCCTACTTGGTAAGTTTTTTGCGTACGCGAACGCTAAAAGCTGATAGTTTTCGAAAACTTTCAATAATTATCAGCTATGCGAACGTACCTATAAGGGGTTTGAAACGCTTTATAAGTGCAAAACTTTTATAGAAAGGTTATTCTAAAAAGCATTACAAATCCATTTAATTTTTTGTGAATAAGGGCATAATAATAATAATAATAATAATAATTTGGCGCTTAGTGGCCGCTATGGTCGAGTGGGAAGCGGCGTGTACTATAACTCGATATGCCGCTGAGTTAAGGTTCGAATTTCAGCGAATTTCGGTTGCCTGCCGAGGGGTGACCGCTATTAGAAAAAAATTTTCTATGATTTAGATTTTACTTGCCCTGGCTGAAATTCGAACCTTAACTCAGCGGCATATCGAGTTATAGTACGCGCCGCTTTCCACTCGACCACAGCGGCTTTAGATATACCTTTCCACAGTTGACAAAAAAATTATCCAAATTTTTAATTGGTTTTGCTACCCTCTGCCGGTTACGTGATTATTTTTATTTAAAACATAGACAATTTCTTTGGATTTTTTGTGTGTCTGTCGGACATGTTCTGCATTCATTAAAAAAACACTTTATATCAGGATTTTAAAAACATTATATCGCTCACGAACTGAATTCACAGGGTTGAGACTGAAGAATATAACAGATTGAAAGGCAAAACTAATGCTTTGAACACTTTGAAGACAGTAAGCGAGAGTTAGCATCTGTCAAATAATAAAATACACACGTTCTTATGGGCATAGTTATTTAGACAACAGCACGACTTCGCGACAGCAGGCTTGCAGTTGTCGTTGTCGCCAAATTAAAGCCATTTCTAATTTTGCCGAAGACAATGAGCAGCTGCCACTTATATGTGAAATTTAAAATTGTTCAAGGCTTTAATAAGTCTTAAGTTATTTAACCAACAAAGGTATAAAACAGCTCTAATATTTCAAATGCATTAACAATTGATCATTTGAAACAAATTAATCGACTTTTCTACTTACTCTTTGCACAAAAAAATTTCACTTTGAATAAAATATTTTAATTGCATGGAAGTGAAATATTTTAATGTGGCAACAACAAATGAGCTGTTGGATATGTCGCTGACGTCTTCAAAATATTCAAGAAGCTGGCTTTAAGACGACATTTTCAGACAAGGAAATTTCGCTGTCGTTACGTCGTGAAGTGCAGTCGTCTAAGTGCTCAAAGCATTATTTCTTTTGTAATGATTTCAAAATAAAAAGCCTCGTAAAACCGGAAATAAGGCGTGCCTCAGCAAATAAAAAGTAGATTTTTATATTTATTATTGTAAAAATCCTAAATACGCTATTCAAAATTTAATTACAAGCGTAATTTTAAACTACCCATTCTGAAATTTTTGTAGGTTTTACATAACTATTTGAAGAACAGTTCTGAAGAAAAAAAAAAAAATCATTACTAAATTTGAAACAAAAAAAATTAAAATATTATTTGTTTTACTATCGAGTTCTCCTCATATGAAACCCAAAGAAAAGTCATTGATGGTATGATGATTAAGTTTTTTTTTTAATAAAATGCTGCTTTGCATATATCATATTAAAAAGTCCTTATTTGGCATGCTTAAAGTTCAAAAAAATATATTTTGGAAGCTTTTAGTGTCAAATCAAAATGAAAAATACGTGTCTCATTTTTTTCTATTAAAGAATGCAAAAAAAAGAAATGATTCGAACGGAAAATAATTGCAATGTCCAACAAATGAAGACTTTTTCAATGGAACAGAATAGCGACCCCATAATTCTGAAAGGGTATGTTGAGTAGATCATTTTTGTAGAACAATTTTATGGTCCAGCACGTCTGAGTTTTTTTTTACAGTGGGTCAAAGTTTTCATTTTTGGGTCGAAGGGAGCATTATACTATATGAAAAAAATGTTGTAAGTTAATGTCAGAGAATTTTTATGGTCAGAGTTGTATTGTGGAATTGTATGAGGATTATTTTTGTGGAAGATCTTAACCCTCTAACTGGCCTCTTTATGGGTCAATTTGACCCTTTTTTTCCAGAAAATCAAAAAATATCCTATAAAAAAGGACATTTAAGGATTAAAATTTTCTACGAAAATGTTTGGCGGAAAATTTCAGTGGGGGTCACCAAAGACACCATTGTTGTAAATAAAGCTCTTTACGATTAATTAGCAAAATTACACGCCAACTTTTATAAAAAAATTATAATTTTGTTTTAATAGTGGTTTATTATAGTATGTACATATTTATTTTTTTGCTTCAGCAGTAGTATGACAATGGATTAAAGATTAAACTTAATACGCTTTCCTGTATTTAGCTTGACGTGAATGTTCCGATGTGCCAAGGTTTCTGTACAAGCCCCATACGTATTCAGCAATCATTACACTTAGGGATTTCCCTTTGAATCTTTCTTCCAATACCTTTATATCCTGATGAAACCTTTCACCGTGTTCATCTGAAACCGCTCCAAGGTTTTCTTTAAAAAAATCCAGATGAGAGTGCAGAAAATGCAGCTTTAGTGACATCTTAACGCCAATATTTTTAAAACCGATTAGCATGCTTTCAATATTTTCTGCATAGTTTTGTGCTTTTGAGTTTCCAAGGAATTCTGATATAACCAGCTGCATAAAGTCAAATGCTGTCTTTTGCATATCCGACAGATGACCATAAAATTCTTCATCTTGTAATAATTTTCTTATATCGGGTCCAACGAGCATTCTTAGAAAAGGTAATTTACATTAAATGAAATAAATTATTTCTTAAAACCGTATTTCACCTTCTTTTAATTTTGCTGCAGATAATCTGGGGAAAATTGTTTGAATGCGTTTGAAAGCATTTCCATGTGTATTTAAGCTTTTAATAAAATTGTTCACAACGCCCAACTTAATATGCAGCAGTGGAAGTATGACCTTATCTTTTGGGACAAGGGATTCATGGGTTACATTTAAGTCACCAATAATATTTTCTTTACGTTCTTCGAAATATTTAATATGATAATGGCTGCTGGTAGCACGTGAATCCCATTTACAAAGAAAGTACATATATTTTGTGTATCCTGTTTGCATTCCAGTCAATATTGCAATCATTTTGAAGTCTACGCATACTTCCCATTTATATTTATAGTATTCAATTTTATTTAAGAGATTTGAAATATTTGCGTATGTTTCCTCATTTTTTGTGGAATACGCAACCGGTATTGATGGATGCTGTGTTTTGAACTATCTATAAATAGTCGCCAAGCGGAAGAGTCCAGTGGAAGCTTTAGATATTTTAGAACCTCTTCAATACTGCAACAGTATACAAGTTCTTCTGATTTTTTAAATTAACTTTCCAGATCGGCGTGTCTTTTTCTTGGCGATGTAACTTTTTCATCGGCTTTTATCAAATTCCTGTTTTTCAATCTGGAACATAATATTTCAGCTTTCTCTTTTGTTAGTCCTAAATCTCTTACAAGATCTTCAAAATAAGCTTGGTCTATCAAATTAGGACATATGTTTAAACCATCAGGAGGCAAGTAACTTATATCTGATATGTTTTCAACCGCCGCTGTTATTTCTGTATTGGCGTATGTCATATTGGCCGAAAATGTATGTGCAGGCGGTTGAGGCACCGGAACACCTTCACAGCGCACTTCTGGTAAAATGACATAATTTGTTGCTTCGTATGTCATTATCGCGTAGTACCTTTGGCTTCTACCAAATTTGTAATTTACGCAGAAATAGCAGCGCCTTAGTACCGCCTTTGTACCAGGTCAAAAGACCACTTTCGCAAGTAGTACATACAGTTTTTGGTATCCAAGCTTCACATAAAAGTCGTATTCCAAAGAAAAGAAAATATGGTTCTTCAATTGTAGGGAATATCTTGCTTCTGCTTTGATGGTGCGTAAAATGTCCACAAATAAAACAAAACCAATCTCTTAATTTGCAAGCAGAATCCGCCATGCTTATTTAAGCTTTAATTGTTCGTTTTTTATATTAATTTTAGTAAAAATCACACCCGATATGTACTGCTTAGTAGCTCAATTATGCTTAATTTTATCACACCCGATTTGTAAGTCACAGCTGATTTGTAAGTCACAGCTGACTAGACGCGAGAACTCAGTGTTTAGCCCGGCCGAACTTGACGACGTTTTCCCCTGCTTTGTATATGTTGGCGTGTAATTTTGCCAATTACTCGTAAAGAGCTTTATTTACAACAATGGTGTCTTTGGTGACCCCCACTGAAATTTTCCGCCAAACATTTTCGTAGAATATTTTAATCCTTAAATGTCCTTTTTTAAAGGATATTTTTTGGTGCTATTCTTGGGTGTAGTAGTTGATTGTGGTGGGTCATGTCGGTTTTACTTGATGATGCTCGAAATATAATTCGACAGAAATGTGTAAGTCAAATAAAAAAATGATTACACCACCATGTGCACGATGTAGGAATAGAACGAAAAATTACACTGAAGATGGCACAACGCCGAAACCGGTTTGTCTCCAAACCAAACTTGACAAGGGATGACGGAAATTCGTTCCAAAATACAAAAAAAATGTATCTTTTGTGTGCAGTTCTACTCTCCTCGTCGCCACTCTGTTGTAACGTTGAATTAAGACTGAGTTTATTCGATAAATAAAGATTACACTTAATGCTAGTATCGGTATTAGTTCTAAAGGTTGGTTTACACGATTCCTATAGCTACTTCTTAAGGTGTGTTTACACTTGTATTTATAACATGTTGTTATTAAAAATTCAGCAAAACACTTCGCGGAACCAAAGAACTTCGCGGTGAGTTTCCTTTAATTGTAGAGAAGAAGCGCCTTGGTATGGGCAACAACTTGCAAGAAAATGTCGGGTTACTAGCCTTCCGCTACATTTATGTGCTTAAAATGTATAAACTGTCGTTTCAATGAAAGTATATGTAGCTGTCAGAGCAAAGCTTTCGGTAATCTCATGTTATATTTTTTTTTTCTTGGAGATAACGAAAAGATATGTCCGAATTCAGTAATCAGTTTCAGTCTCTAATAGAGACAAAAGCAGAATTTTTAGACCAGTTGGCATTCATGAGATCAAAATAAAGCCTCTAGTTTTAAATAAAAATCTCTAAATTGTGACCTGGCGATGAGCATGTGTATGTTACAAAATTAAAATAAAAGCAAAAGAGAAAAACGTGAAAGCGAGAAAAAGGAATTATCTCTAGCTCATAGTCTCAAATTTTGAGACTTGAAACTATACCAAGTTACTGAATTCGGGCATTACGTTCAGAGCACAAATATGAAAACTACTTTGCTACGGAAACTTAACTAATCTTACATTTACTTGCTTCTTGCTAGCTAAATAATCATATTTTATAATTTTCACCTTTAAAACTCTTAAACGAAAATATTTTTTTTATCCAAACCGCAATCAGCTGTTTTTGATCAGCTGTTTTCTTATTGGCAAATTACTGTTGGCAAAAATTTTTCCAGCAGAAATTAACAGCTTCCCCTCAAAATTAAATGCCGCTTTGATCTTTCAATTTCCCCTACTTGGTAAGTTTTTTGCGTACGCGAACCTAAAAGCTGATAGTTTTCGAAAACTTTCAATAATTATCAGCTATGCGAACGTACCTATAAGGGGTTTGAAACGCTTTATAAGTGCAAAACTTTTATAGAAAGGTTATTCTAAAAAGCATTACAAATCCATTTAATTTTTGTGAATAAGGGCATAATAATAATAATAATAATAATTTGGCGCTTAGTGGCCGCTATGGTCGAGTGGGAAGCGGCGTGTACTATAACTCGATATGCCGCTGAGTTAAGGTTCGAATTTCAGCGAATTTCGGTTGCCTGCCGAGGGGTGACCGCTATTAGAAAAAAATTTTCTATGATTTAGATTTTACTTGCCCTGGCTGAAATTCGAACCTTAACTCAGCGGCATATCGAGTTATAGTACGCGCCGATTTCCACTCGACCACAGCGGCTTTAGATATACCTTTGCACAGTTGACAAAAAAATTATCCAAATTTTTAATTGGTTTTGCTACCATCTGCCGGTTACGTGATTATTTTTATTTAAAACATAGACAATTTCTTTGGATTTTTTGTGTGTCTGTCGGACATGTTCTGCATTCATTAAAAAAACACTTTATATCAGGGTTGAGACTGAAGAATATAACAGATTGAAAGGCAAAACTAATGCTTTGAACACTTTGAAGACAGTAAGCGAGAGACAGCGTCTGTCAAATAATAAAATACACACGTTCTTATGGGCATAGTTATTTAGACAACAGCACGACTTCACGACAGCAGGCTTGCAGTTGTCGTTGTCGCCAAATTAAAGCCATTTCTAATTTTGCCGACGACAATGAGCAGCTGCCACTTATATGTGAAATTTAAAATTGTTCAAGGCTTTAATAAGTCTTAAGTTATTTAACCAACAAAGGTATAAAACAGCTCTAATATTTCAAATGCATTAACAATTGATCATTTGAAACAAATTAATCGACTTTTCTACTTACTCTTTGCACAAAAAAATTTCACTTTGAATAAAATATTTTAATTGCATGGAAGTGAAATATTTTAATGTGGCAACAACAAATGAGCTGTTGGATATGTCGCTGACGTCTTCAAAATATTCAAGAAGCTGGCTTTAAGACGACATTTTCAGACAAGGAAATTTCGCTGTCGTTTCGTCGTGAAGTGCAGTCGTCTAAGTGCTCAAAGCATTATTTCTTTTGTAATGATTTCAAAATAAAAAGCCTCGTAAAACCGGAAATAAGGCGTGCCTCAGCAAATAAAAAGTAGATTTTTATATTTATTATTGTAAAAATCCTAAATACGCTATTCAAAATTTAATTACAAGCGTAATTTTAAACTACCCATTCTGAAATTTTTGTAGGTTTTACATAACTATTTGAAGAACAGTTCTGAAGAAAAAAAAAAAAAATCATTACTAAATTTGAAAAAAAAAAATTAAAATATTATTTGTTTTACTATCGAGTTCTCCTCATATGAAACCCAAAGAAAAGTCATTGATGGTATGATGATTAAGTTTTTTTTTTAATAAAATGCTGCTTTGCATATATCATATTAAAAAGTCCTTATTTGGCATGCTTAAAGTTCAAAAAAATATATTTTGGAAGCTTTTAGTGTCAAATCAAAATGAAAAATACGTGTCTCATTTGTTTCTATTAAAGAATGCAAAAAAAAGAAATGATTCGAACGGAAAATAATTGCAATGTCCAACAAATGAAGACTTTTTCAATGGAACAGAATAGCGACCCCATAATTCTGAAAGGGTATGTTGAGTAGATCATTTTTGTAGAACAATTTTATGGTCCAGCACGTCTGAGTTTTTTTTTACATTTGGTCAAAGTTTTCATTTTTGGGTCGAAGGGAGCATTATACTATATGAAAAAAATGTTGTAAGTTAATGTCAGAGAATTTTTATGGTCAGAGTTGTATTGTGGAATTGTATGAGGATTATTTTTGTGGAAGATCTTAACCCTCTAACTGGCCTCTTTATGGGTCAATTTGACCCTTTTTTTCCAGAAAATCAAAAAATATCCTATAAAAAAGGACATTTAAGGATTAAAATTTTCTACGAAAATGTTTGGCGGAAAATTTCAGTGGGGGTCACCAAAGACACCATTGTTGTAAATAAAGCTCTTTACGATTAATTAGCAAAATTACACGCCAACTTTTATAAAAAAATTATAATTTTGTTTTAATAGTGGTTTATTATAGTATGTACATATTTATTTTTTTGCTTCAGCAGTAGTATGACAATGGATTAAAGATTAAACTTAATACGCTTTCCTGTATTTAGCTTGACGTGAATGTTCCGATGTGTCAAGGTTTCTGTACAAGCCCCATACGTATTCAGCAATCATTACACTTAGGGATTTCCCTTTGAATCTTTCTTCCAATAACTTTATATCCTGATGAAACCTGCTTTCAATATTTTCTGCATAGTTTTGTGCTTTTGAGTTTCCAAGGAATTCTGATATAACCAGCTGCATAAAGTCAAATGCTGTCTTTTGCATATCCGACAGATGACCATAAAATTCTTCATCTTGTAATAATTTTCTTATATCGGGTCCAACGAGCATTCTTAGAAAAGGTAATTTACATTAAATGAAATAAATTATTTCTTAAAACCGTATTTCACCTTCTTTTAATTTTGCTGCAGATAATCTGGGGAAAATTGTTTGAATGCGTTTGAAAGCATTTCCATGTGTATTTAAGCTTTTAATAAAATTGTTCACAACGCCCAACTTAATATGCAGCAGTGGAAGTATGACCTTATCTTTTGGGACAAGGGATTCATGGGTTACATTTAAGTCACCAATAATATTTTCTTTACGTTCTTCGAAATATTTAATATGATAATGGCTGCTGGTAGCACGTGAATCCAATTTACAAAGAAAGTACATATATTTTGTGTATCCTGTTTGCATTCCAGTCAATATTGCAATCATTTTGAAGTCTACGCATACTTCCCATTTATATTTATAGTATTCAATTTTATTTAAGAGATTTGAAATATTTGCGTATGTTTCCTCCTTTTTTGTGGAATACGCAACCGGTATTGATGGATGCTGTGTTTTGAACTATCTATAAATAGTCGCCAAGCGGAAGAGTCCAGTGGAAGCTTTAGATATTTTAGAACCTCTTCAATACTGCAACAGTATACAAGTTCTTCTGATTTTTTAAATTAACTTTCCAGATCGGCGTGTCTTTTTCTTGGCGATGTAACTTTTTCATCGGCTTTTATCAAATTCCTGTTTTTCAATCTGGAACATAATATTTCAGCTTTCTCTTTTGTTAGTCCTAAATCTCTTACAAGATCTTCAAAATAAGCTTGGTCTATCAAATTAGGACATATGTTTAAACCATCAGGAGGCAAGTAACTTATATCTGATATGTTTTCAACCGCCGCTGTTATTTCTGTATTGGCGTATGTCATATTGGCCGAAAATGTATGTGCAGGCGGTTGAGGCACCGGAACACCTTCACAGCGCACTTCTGGTAAAATGACATAATTTGTTGCTTCGTATGTCATTATCGCGTAGTGCCTTTGGCTTCTACCAAATTTGTAATTTACGCAGAAATAGCATGTATCTGATTTGTGATCTTCAGGTTCAATCCATATAATAGGCGGAGAAAATGGCAGCGCCTTAGTACCGCCTTTGTACCAGGTCAAAAGACCACTTTCGCAAGTAGTACATACAGTTTTTGGTATCCAAGCTTCACATAAAAGTCGTATTCCAAAGAAAAGAAAATATGGTTCTTCAATTGTAGGGAATATCTTGCTTCTGCTTTGATGGTGCGTAAAATGTCCACAAATAAAACAAAACCAATCTCTTAATTTGCAAGCAGAATCCGCCATGCTTATTTAAGCTTTAATTGTTCGTTTTTTATATTAATTTTAGTAAAAATCACACCCGATATGTACTGCTTAGTAGCTCAATTATGCTTAATTTTATCACACCCGATTTGTAAGTCACAGCTGATTTGTAAGTCACAGCTGACTAGACGCGAGAACTCAGTGTTTAGCCCGGCCGAACTTGACGACGTTTTCCCCTGCTTTGTATATGTTGGCGTGTAATTTTGCCAATTAATCGTAAAGAGCGTTATTTACAACAATGGTGTCTTTGGTGACCCCCACTGAAATTTTCCGCCAAACATTTTCGTAGAATATTTTAATCCTTAAATGTCCTTTTTTAAAGGATATTTTTTGGTGCTATTCTTGGGTGTAGTAGTTGATTGTGGTGGGTCATGTCGGTTTTATTTGATGATGCTCGAAATATAATTCGACAGAAATGTGTAAGTCAAATAAAAAAATGATTACACCACCATGTGCACGATGTAGGAATAGAAAAAAAATGTATCTTTTGTGTGCAGTTCTACTCTCCTCGTCGCCACTCTGTTGTAACGTTGAATTAAGACTGAGTTTATTCGATAAATAAAGATTACACTTAATGCTAGTATCGGTATTAGTTCTAAAGGTTGGTTTACACGATTCCTATAGTTACTTCTTAAGGTATGTTTACACTTGTATTTATAACATGTTGTTATTAAAAATTCAGCAAAACACTTCGCGGAACCAAAGAACTTCGCGGTGAGTTTCCTTTAATTGTAGAGAAGAAGCGCCTTGGTATGGGCAACAACTTACAAGAAAATGTCGGGTTACTAGCCTTCCGCTACATTTATGTGCTTAAAATGTATAAACTGTCGTTTCAATGAAAGTATATGTAGCTGTCAGAGCAAAGCTTTCGGTAATCTCATGTTATATTTTTTTTTTCTTGGAGATAACGAAAAGATATGTCCGAATTCGGTAATCAGTTTCAGTCTCTAATAGAGACAAAAGCAGCATTTTTAGACCAGTTGGCATTCATGAGATCAAAATAAAGCCTCTAGTTTTAAATAAAAATCTCTAAATTGTGACCTGGCGATGAGCATGTGTATGTTACAAAATTAAAATAAAAGCAAAAGAGAAAAACGTGAAAGCGAGAAAAAGGAATTATCTCTAGCTCATAGTCTCAAATTTTGAGACTTGAAACTATACCAAGTTACTGAATTCGGGCATTACGTTCAGAGCACAAATATGAAAACTACTTTGCTACGGAAACTTAACTAATCTTACATTTACTTGCTTCTTGCTAGCTAAATAATCATATTTTATAATTTTCACCTTTAAAACTCTTAAACGAAAATATTTGTTTTATCCAAACCGCAATCAGCTGTTTTTGATCAGCTGTTTTCTTATTGGCAAATTACTGTTGGCAAAAATTTTTCCAGCAGAAATTAACAGCTTCCCCTCAAAATTAAATGCCGCTTTGATCTTTCAATTTCCCCTACTTGGTAAGTTTTTTGCGTACGCGACCGCTAAAAGCTGATAGTTTTCGAAAACTTTCAATAATTATTAGCTATGCGAACGTACCTATAAGGGGTTTGAAACGCTTTATAAGTGCAAAACTTTTATAGAAAGGTTATTCTAAAAAGCATTACAAATCCATTTAATTTTTTGTGAATAAGGGCATAATAATAATAATAATAATAATTTGGCGCTTAGTGGCCGCTATGGTCGAGTGGGAAGCGGCGTGTACTATAACTCGATATGCCGCTGAGTTAAGGTTCGAATTTCAGCGAATTTCGGTTGCCTGCCGAGGGGTGACCGCTATTAGAAAAAAATTTTCTATGATTTAGATTTTACTTGCCCTGGCTGAAATTCGAACCTTAACTCAGCGGCATATCGAGTTATAGTACGCGCCGCTTTCCACTCGACCACAGCGGCTTTAGATATACCTTTCCACAGTTGACAAAAAAATTATCCAAATTTTTTATTGGTTTTGCTACCCTCTGCCGGTTACGTGATTATTTTTATTTAAAACATAGACAATTTCTTTGGATTTTTTGTGTGTCTGTCGGACATGTTCTGCATTCATTAAAAAAACACTTTATATCAGGATTTTAAAAACATTATATCGCTCACGAACTGAATTCACAGGGTTGAGACTGAAGAATATAACAGATTGAAAGACAAAACTAATGCTTTGAACACGTTGAAGACAGTAAGCGAGAGACAGCATCTGTCAAATAATAAAATACACACGTTCTTATGGGCATAGTTATTGAGACAACAGCACCACTTCACGACAGCAGGCTTGCAGTTGTCGTTGTCGCCAAATTAAAACCATTTCTAATATTGCCGACGACAATGAGCAGCTGCCACTTATATGTGAAATTTAAAATTGTTCAAGGTTTTAATAAGTCTTAAGTTATTTAACCAACAAAGGTATAAAACAGCTCTGATATTTCAAATGCATTAACAATTGATCATTTGAAACAAATTAATCGACTTTTCTACTTACTCTTTGCACAAAATAATTTCACTTTGAATAAAATATTTTAATTGCATGGAAGTGAAATATTTTAATGTGGCAACAACAAATGAGCTGTTGGATATGTCGCTGACGCCTTCAAAATATTCAAGAAGCTGGCTTTAAGACGACATTTTCAGACAAGGAAATTTCGCTGTCGTTACGTCGTGAAGTGCAGTCGTCTAAGTGCTCAAAGCATTATTTCTTTTGTAATGATTTCAAAATAAAAAGCCTCGTAAAACCGGAAATAAGGCGTGCCTCAGCAAATAAAAAGTAGATTTTTATATTTATTATTGTAAAAATCCTAAATACGCTATTCAAAATTTAATTACAAGCGTAATTTTAAACTACCCATTCTGAAATTTTTGTAGGTTTTACATAACTATTTGAAGAACAGTTCTGAAGAAAAAAAAAAAAAAATCATTACTAAATTTGAAAAAAAAAAATTAAAATATTATTTGTTTTACTATCGAGTTCTCCTCATATGAAACCCAAGGAAAAGTCATTGATGGTATGATGATTAAGTTTTATTTTAATAAAATGCTGCTTTGCATATATCATATTAAAAAGTCCTTATTTGGCATGCTTAAAGTTCAAAAAAATATATTTTGGAAGCTTTTAGTGTCAAATCAAAATGAAAAATACGTGTCTCATTTGTTTCTATTAAAGAATGCAAAAAAAAGAAATGATTCGAACGGAAAATAATTGCAATGTCCAACAAATGAAGACTTTTTCAATGGAACAGAAAAGCGACCCCATAATTCTGAAAGGGTATGTTGAGTAGATCATTTTTGTAGAACAATTTTATGGTCCAGCACGTCTGAGTTTTTTTTACAGTGGGTCAAAGTTTTCATTTTTTGGTCGAAGGGAGCATTATACTATATGAAAAAAATGTTGTAAGTTAATGTCAGAGAATTTTTATGGTCAGAGTTGTATTGTGGAATTGTATGAGGTTTATTTTTGTGGAAGATCTATACCCTCTAACTGGCCTCTTTATGGGTCAATTTGACCCTTTTTTCCAGAAAATCAAAAAATATCCTTTAAAAAAGGACATTTAAGGATTAAAATTTTCTACGAAAATGTTTGGCGGAAAATTTCAGTGGGGGTCACCAAAGACACCATTGTTGTAAATAAAGCTCTTTACGATTAATTAGCAAAATTACACGCCAACTTTTATAAAAAAATTATAATTTTGTTTTAATAGTGGTTTATTATAGTATGTACATATTTATTTTTTTGCTTCAGCAGTAGTATGACAATGGATTAAAGATTAAACTTAATACGCTTTCCTGTATTTAGCTTGACGTGAATGTTCCGATGTGTCAAGGTTTCTGTACAAGCCCCATACGTATTCAGCAATCATTACACTTAGGGATTTCCCTTTGAATCTTTCTTCCAATAACTTTATATCCTGATGAAACCTGCTTTCAATATTTTCTGCATAGTTTTGTGCTTTTGAGTTTCCAAGGAATTCTGATATAACCAGCTGCATAAAGTCAAATGCTGTCTTTTGCACATCCGACAGATGACCATAAAATTCTTCATCTTGTAATAATTTTCTTATATCGGGTCCAACGAGCATTCTTAGAAAAGGTAATTTACATTAAATGAAATAAATTATTTCTTAAAACCGTATTTTACCTTCTTTTAATTTTGCTGCAGATAATCTGGGGAAAATTGTTTGAATGCGTTTGAAAGCATTTCCATGTGTATTTAAGCTTTTAATAAAATTGTTCACAACGCCCAACTTAATATGCAGCAGTGGAAGTATGACCTTATCTTTTGGGACAAGGGATTCATGGGTTACATTTAAGTCACCAATAATATTTTCTTTACGTTCTTCGAAATATTTAATATGATAATGGCTGCTGGTAGCACGTGAATCCCATTTACAAAGAAAGCACATATATTTTGTGTATCCTGTTTGCATTCCAGTCAATATTGCAATCATTTTGAAGTCTACGCATACTTCCCATTTATATTTATAGTATTCAATTTTATTTAAGAGATTTGAAATATTTGCGTATGTTTCCTCCTTTTTTGTGGAATACGCAACCGGTATTGATGGATGCTGTGTTTTGAACTATCTATAAATAGTCGCCAAGCGGAAGAGTCCAGTGGAAGCTTTAGATATTTTAGAACCTCTTCAATACTGCAACAGTATACAAGTTCTTCTGATTTTTAAATTAACTTTCCAGATCGGCGTGTCTTTTTCTTGGCGATGTAACTTTTTCATCGGCTTTTATCAAATTCCTGTTTTTCAATCTGGAACATAATATTTCAGCTTTCTCTTTTGTTAGTCCAAAATCTCTTACAAGATCTTCAAAATAAGCTTGGTCTATCAAATTAGGACATATGTTTAAACCATAAGGAGGCAAGTAACTTATATCTGATATGTTTTCAACCGCCGCTGTTATTTCTGTATTGGCGTATGTCATATTGGCCGAAAATGTATGTGCAGGCGGTTGAGGCACCGGAACACCTTCACAGCGCACTTCTGGTAAAATGACATAATTTGTTGCTTCGTATGTCATTATCGCGTAGTGCCTTTGGCTTCTACCAAATTTGTAATTTACGCAGAAATAGCATGTATCTGATTTGTGATCTTCAGGTTCAATCCATATAATAGGCGCAGAAAATGGCAGCGCCTTAGTACCGCCTTTGTACCAGGTCAAAAGACCACTTTCGCAAGTAGTACATACAGTTTTTGGTATCCAAGCTTCACATAAAAGTCGTATTCCAAAGAAAAGAAAATATGGTTCTTCAATTGTAGGGAATATCTTGCTTCTGCTTTGATGGTGCGTAAAATGTCCACAAATAAAACAAAACCAATCTCTTAATTTGCAAGCAGAATCCGCCATGCTTATTTAAGCTTTAATTGTTCGTTTTTTATATTAATTTTAGTAAAAATCACACCCGATATGTACTGCTTAGTAGCTCAATTATGCTTAATTTTATCACACCCGATTTGTAAGTCACAGCTGATTTGTAAGTCACAGCTGACTAGACGCGAGAACTCAGTGTTTAGCCCGGCCGAACTTGACGACGTTTTCCCCTGCTTTGTATATGTTGGCGTGTAATTTTGCCAATTAATCGTAAAGAGCTTGATTTACAACAATGGTGTCTTTGGTGACCCCCACTGAAATTTTCCGCCAAACATTTTCGTAGAATATTTTAATCCTTAAATGTCCTTTTTAAAGGATATTTTTTGGTGCTATCCTTGGGTGTAGTAGTTGATTGTGGTGGGTCATGTCGGTTTTACTTGATGATGCTCGAAATATAATTCGACAGAAATGTGTAAGTCAAATAAAAAAATGATTACACCACCATGTGCACGATGTAGGAATAGAAAAAAAATGTATCTTTTGTGTGCAGTTCTACTCTCCTCGTCGCCACTCTGTTGTAACGTTGAATTAAGACTGAGTTTATTCGATAAATAAAGATTACACTTAATGCTAGTATCGGTATTAGTTCTAAAGGTTGGTTTACACGATTCCTATAGTTACTTCTTAAGGTATGTTTACGCTTGTATTTATAACATGTTGTTATTAAAAATTCAGCAAAACACTTCGCGGAACCAAAGAACTTCGCGGTGAGTTTCCTTTAATTGTAGAGAAGAAGCGCCTTGGTATGGGCAACAACTTACAAGAAAATGTCGGGTTACTAGCCTTCCGCTACATTTATGTGCTTAAAATGTATAAACTGTCGTTTCAATGAAAGTATATGTAGCTGTCAGAGCAAAGCTTTCGGTAATCTCATGTTATATTTTTTTTTTCTTGGAGATAACGAAAAGATATGTCCGAATTCGGTAATCAGTTTCAGTCTCTAATAGAGACAAAAGCAGCATTTTTAGACCAGTTGGCATTCATGAGATCAAAATAAAGCCTCTAGTTTTAAATAAAAATCTCTAAATTGTGACCTGGCGATGAGCATGTGTATGTTACAAAATTAAAATAAAAGCAAAAGAGAAAAACGTGAAAGCGAGAAAAAGGAATTATCTCTAGCTCATAGTCTCAAATTTTGAGACTTGAAACTATACCAAGTTACTGAATTCGGGCATTACGTTCAGAGCACAAATATGAAAACTACTTTGCTACGGAAACTTAACTAATCTTACATTTACTTGCTTCTTGCTAGCTAAATAATCATATTTTATAATTTTCACCTTTAAAACTCTTAAACGAAAATATTTTTTTTATCCAAACCGCAATCAGCTGTTTTTGATCAGCTGTTTTCTTATTGGCAAATTACTGTTGGCAAAAATTTTTCCAGCAGAAATTAACAGCTTCCCCTCAAAATTAAATGCCGCTTTGATCTTTCAATTTCCCCTACTTGGTAAGTTTTTTGCGTACGCGAACGCTAAAAGCTGATAGTTTTCGAAAACTTTCAATAATTATCAGCTATGCGAACGTACCTATAAGGGGTTTGAAACGCTTTATAAGTGCAAAACTTTTATAGAAAGGTTATTCTAAAAAGCATTACAAATCCATTTAATTTTTTGTGAATAAGGGCATAATAATAATAATAATAATAATTTCTGGCTTAGTGGCCGCTATGGTCGAGTGGGAAGCGGCGTGTACTATAACTCGATATGCCGCTGAGTTAAGGTTCGAATTTCAGCGAATTTCGGTTGCCTGCCGAGGGGTGACCGCTATTAGAAAAAAATTTTCTATGATTTAGATTTTACTTGCCCTGGCTGAAATTCGAACCTTAACTCAGCGGCATATCGAGTTATAGTACGCGCCGATTTCCACTCGACCACAGCGGCTTTAGATATACCTTTCCACAGTTGACAAAAAAATTATCCAAATTTTTAATTGGTTTTGCTACCATCTGCCGGTTACGTGATTATTTTTATTTAAAACATAGACAATTTCTTTGGATTTTTTGTGTGTCTGTCGGACATGTTCTGCATTCATTAAAAAAACACTTTATATCAGGGTTGAGACTGAAGAATATAACAGATTGAAAGGCAAAACTAATGCTTTGAACACTTTGAAGACAGTAAGCGAGAGACAGCATCTGTCAAATAATAAAATACACACGTTCTTATGGGCATAGTTATTTAGACAACAGCACGACTTCACGACAGCAGGCTTGCAGTTGTCGTTGTCGCCAAATTAAAACCATTTCTAATATTGCCGACGACAATGAGCAGCTGCCACTTATATGTGAAATTTAAAATTGTTCAAGGTTTTAATAAGTCTTAAGTTATTTAACCAACAAAGGTATAAAACAGCTCTGATATTTCAAATGCATTAACAATTGATCATTTGAAACAAATTAATCGACTTTTCTACTTACTCTTTGCACAAAATAATTTCACTTTGAATAAAATATTTTAATTGCATGGAAGTGAAATATTTTAATGTGGCAACAACAAATGAGCTGTTGGATATGTCGCTGACGTCTTCAAAATATTCAAGAAGCTGGCTTTAAGACGACATTTTCAGACAAGGAAATTTCGCTGTCGTTACGTCGTGAAGTGTAGTCGTCTAAGTGCTCAAAGCATTATTTCTTTTGCAATGATTTCAAAATAAAAAGCCTCGTAAAACCGGAAATAAGGCGTGCCTCAGCAAATAAAAAGAAGATTTTTATATTTATTATTGTAAAAATCCTAAATACGCTATTCAAAATTTAATTGCAAGCGTAATTTTAAACTACCCATTCTGAAATTTTTGTAGGTTTTACATAACTATTTGAAGAACAGTTCTGAAGAAAAAAAAAAAAATCATTACTAAATTTGAAACAAAAAAAATTAAAATATTATTTGTTTTACTATCGAGTTCTCCTCATATGAAACCCAAGGAAAAGTCATTGATGGTATGATGATTAAGTTTTTTTTTAATAAAATGCTGCTTTGCATATATCATATTAAAAAGTCCTTATTTGGCATGCTTAAAGTTCAAAAAAATATATTTTGGCAGCTTTTAGTGTCAAATCAAAATAAAAAATACGTGTCTCATTTTTTTCTATTAAAGAATGCAAAAAAAAGAAATGATTCGAACGGAAAATAATTGCAATGTCCAACAAATGAAGACTTTTTCAATGGAACAGAATAGCGACCCCATAATTCTGAAAGGGTTTGTTGAGTAGATCATTTTTGTAGAACAATTTTATGGTCCAGCACGTCTGAGTTTTTTTTTACAGTGGGTCAAAGTTTACATTTTTTGGTCGAAGGGAGCATTATACTATATGAAAAAAATGTTGTAAGTTAATGTCAGAGAATTTGTATGGTCAGAGTTGTATTGTGGAATTGTATGAGGATTATTTTTGTGGAAGATCTTAACCCTCTAACTGGCCTCTTTATGGGTCAATTTGACCCTTTTTTCCAGAAAATCAAAAAATATCCTTTAAAAAAGGACATTTAAGGATTAAAATTTTCTACGAAAATGTTTGGCGGAAAATTTCAGTGGGGGTCACCAAAGACACCATTGTTGTAAATAAAGCTCTTTACGATTAATTAGCAAAATTACACGCCAACTTTTATAAAAAAATTATAATTTTGTTTTAATAGTGGTTTATTATAGTATGTACATATTTATTTTTTTGCTTCAGCAGTAGTATGACAATGGATTAAAGATTAAACTTAATACGCTTTCCTGTATTTAGCTTGACGTGAATGTTCCGATGTGTCAAGGTTTCTGTACAAGCCCCATACGTATTCAGCAATCATTACACTTAGGGATTTCCCTTTGAATCTTTCTTCCAATACCTTTATATCCTGATGAAACCTTTCACCGTGTTCATCTGAAACCGCTCCAAGGTTTTCTTTAAAAAAATCCAGATGAGAGTGCAGAAAATGCAGCTTTAGTGACATCTTAACGCCAATATTTTTAAAACCGATTAGCATGCTTTCAATATTTTCTGCATAGTTTTGTGCTTTTGAGTTTCCAAGGAATTCTGATATAACCAGCTGCATAAAGTCAAATGCTGTCTTTTGCACATCCGACAGATGACCATAAAATTCTTCATCTTGTAATAATTTTCTTATATCGGGTCCAACGAGCATTCTTAGAAAAGGTAATTTACATTAAATGAAATAAATTATTTCTTAAAACCGTATTTTACCTTCTTTTAATTTTGCTGCAGATAATCTGGGGAAAATTGTTTGAATGCGTTTGAAAGCATTTCCATGTGTATTTAAGCTTTTAATAAAATTGTTCACAACGCCCAACTTAATATGCAGCAGTGGAAGTATGACCTTATCTTTTGGGACAAGGGATTCATGGGTTACATTTAAGTCACCAATAATATTTTCTTTACGTTCTTCGAAATATTTAATATGATAATGGCTGCTGGTAGCACGTGAATCCCATTTACAAAGAAAGCACATATATTTTGTGTATCCTGTTTGCATTCCAGTCAATATTGCAATCATTTTGAAGTCTACGCATACTTCCCATTTATATTTATAGTATTCAATTTTATTTAAGAGATTTGAAATATCTGCGTATGTTTCCTCCTTTTTTGTGGAATACGCAACCGGTATTGATGGATGCTGTGTTTTGAACTATCTATAAATAGTCGCCAAGCGGAAGAGTCCAGTGGAAGCTTTAGATATTTTAGAACCTCTTCAATACTGCAACAGTATACAAGTTCTTCTGATTTTTTAAATTAACTTTCCAGATCGGCGTGTCTTTTTCTTGGCGATGTAACTTTTTCATCGGCTTTTATCAAATTCCTGTTTTTCAATCTGGAACATAATATTTCAGCTTTCTCTTTTGTTAGTCCTAAATCTCTTACAAGATCTTCAAAATAAGCTTGGTCTATCAAATTAGGACATATGTTTAAACCATCAGGAGGCAAGTAACTTATATCTGATATGTTTTCAACCGCCGCTGTTATTTCTGTATTGGCGTATGTCATATTGGCCGAAAATGTATGTGCAGGCGGTTGAGGTACCGGAACACCTTCACAGCGCACTTCTGGTAAAATGACATAATTTGTTGCTTCGTATGTCATTATCGCGTAGTGCCTTTGGCTTCTACCAAATTTGTAATTTACGCAGAAATAGCATGTGTCTGATTTGTGATCTTCAGGTTCAATCCATATAACAGGCGCAGAAAATGGCAGCGCCTTAGTACCAGGTCAAAAGACCACTTTCGCAAGTAGTACATACAGTTTTTGGTATCCAAGCTTCACATAAAAGTCGTATTCCAAAGAAAAGAAAATATGGTTCTTCAATTGTAGGGAATATCTTGCTTCTGCTTTGATGGTGCGTAAAATGTCCACAAATAAAACAAAACCAATCTCTTAATTTGCAAGCAGAATCCGCCATGCTTATTTAAGCTTTAATTGTTCGTTTTTTATATTAATTTTAGTAAAAATCACACCCGATATGTACTGCTTAGTAGCTCAATTATGCTTAATTTTATCACACCCGATTTGTAAGTCACAGCTGATTTGTAAGTCACAGCTGACTAGACACGAGAACTCAGTGTTTAGCCCGGCCGAACTTGACGACATTTTCCCCTGCTTTGTATATGTTGGCGTGTAATTTTGCCAATTAATCGTAAAGAGCTTTATTTACAACAATGGTGTCTTTGGTGACCCCCACTGAAATTTTCCGCCAAACATTTTCGTAGAATATTTTAATCCTTAAATGTCCTTTTTTAAAGGATATTTTTTGGTGCTATCCTTGGGTGTAGTAGTTGATTGTGGTGGGTCATGTCGGTTTTACTTGATGATGCTCGAAATATAATTCGACAGAAATGTGTAAGTCAAATAAAAAAATGATTACACCACCATGTGCACGATGTAGGAATAGAAAAAAAATGTATCTTTTGTGTGCAGTTCTACTCTCCTCGTCGCCACTCTGTTGTAACGTTGAATTAAGACTGAGTTTATTCGATAAATAAAGATTACACTTAATGCTAGTATCGGTATTAGTTCTAAAGGTTGGTTTACACGATTCCTATAGTTACTTCTTAAGGTATGTTTACGCTTGTATTTATAACATGTTGTTATTAAAAATTCAGCAAAACACTTCGCGGAACCAAAGAACTTCGCGGTGAGTTTCCTTTAATTGTAGAGAAGAAGCGCCTTGGTATGGGCAACAACTTACAAGAAAATGTCGGGTTACTAGCCTTCCGCTACATTTATGTGCTTAAAATGTATAAACTGTCGTTTCAATGAAAGTATATGTAGCTGTCAGAGCAAAGCTTTCGGTAATCTCATGTTATATTTTTTTTTTCTTGGAGATAACGAAAAGATATGTCCGAATTCAGTAATCAGTTTCAGTCTCTAATAGAGACAAAAGCAGCATTTTTAGACCAGTTGGCATTCATGAGATCAAAATAAAGCCTCTAGTTTTAAATAAAAATCTCTAAATTGTGACCTGGCGATGAGCATGTGTATGTTACAAAATTAAAATAAAAGCAAAAGAGAAAAACGTGAAAGCGAGAAAAAGGAATTATCTCTAGCTCATAGTCTCAAATTTTGAGACTTGAAACTATACCAAGTTACTGAATTCGGGCATTACGTTCAGAGCACAAATATAAAAACTACTTTGCTACGGAAACTTAACTAATCTTACATTTACTTGCTTCTTGCTAGCTAAATAATCATATTTTATAATTTTCACCTTTAAAACTCTTAAATGAAAATAATTTTTTTATCCAAACCGCAATCAGCTGTTTTTGATCAGCTGTTTTCTTATGGGCAAATTACTGTTGGCAAAAATTTTTCCAGCAGAAATTAACAGCTTCCCCTCAAAATTAAATGCCGCTTTGATCTTTCAATTTCCCCTACTTGGTAAGTTTTTTGCGTACGCGAACGCTAAAAGCTGATAGTTTTCGAAAACTTTCAATAATTATCAGCTATGCGAACGTACCTATAATGGGTTTGAAACGCTTTATAAGTGCAAAACTTTTATAGAAAGGTTATTCTAAAAAGCATTACAAATCCATTTAATTTTTTGTGAATAAGGGCATAATAATAATAATAATAATAATTTGGCGCTTAGTGGCCGCTATGGTCGAGTGGGAAGCGGCGCGTACTATAACTCGATATGCCGCTGAGTTAAGATTCGAATTTCAGCGAATTTCGGTTGCCTGATAGATTTTACTTGGCCTGGCTGAAATTCGAACCTTAACTCAGCGGCATATCGAGTTATAGTACGCGCCGATTTCCACTCGACCACAGCGGCTTTAGATATACCTTTCCACATTTGACAAAAAAATTATCCAAATTTTTTATTGGTTTTGTTACGCTCTGCCGGTTACGTGATTATTTTTATTTAAAACATAGACAATTTCTTTGGATTTTTTGTGTGTCTGTCGGACATGTTCTGCATTCATTAAAAAACACTTTATATCAGGATTTTAAAAACATCATATCGCTCACGAACTGAATTCAAAAGCACAAAACTATGCAGAAAATATTGAAAGCATGCTAATCGGTTTTAACAATATTGGCGTTAAGATGTCACTAAAGCTGCATTTTCTGCACTCTCATCTGGATTTTTTTAAAGAAAACCTTGGAGCGGTTTCAGATGAACACGGTGAAAGGTTTCATCAGGATATAAAGGTATTGGAAGAAAGATTCAAAGGGAAATCCCTAAGTGTAATGATTGCTGAATACGTATGGGGCTTGTACAGAAACCTTGACACATCGGAACATTCACGTCAAGCTAAATACAGGAAAGCGTATTAAGTTTAATCTTTAATCCATTGTCATACTACTGCTGAAGCAAAAAAATAAATATGTACATACTATAATAAACCACTATTAAAACAAAATTATAATTTTTTTATAAAAGTTGGCTTGTAATTTTGCCAATTAATCGTAAAGAGCTTTATTTACAACAATGGTGTCTTTGGTGACCCCCACTAAAATTTTCCGCCAAACATTTTCGTAGAAAATTTTAATCCTTAAATGTCCTTTTTTAAAGGATATTTTTTGATTTTCTCGAAAAAGGGTAAAATTGACCCATAAAGAGACCAGTTAGAGGGTTAAGATCTTCCACAAAAATAATCCTCATACAATTCCACAATACAACTCTGACCATAAAAATTCTCTGACATTAACTTACAACATTTTTTTCATAAAGTATAATGCTCCCTTCAACCAAAAAATGAAAACTTTGACCCACTGTAAAAAAAAACTCAGACGTGCTGGACCATAAGTTTGTTCTACAAAAATGATATACTCAACATACCCTTTCAGAATTATGGGGTCGCTATTCTGTTCCAAAAATGCTGTTGGACAGTGTTGTTAGTGTAAATTTTAAACCGATTAATTTCTTTTCGAAACGAGTTACATAGATCTTATTTTTAAAAGTAATAGCCAATTAACGTAATCCTTTTGCCCTCCATACTCACAATTACTATCATGCCACAAATGAACAGCTGAAAGTTATTAAATCGCTGCCTTATTTAAAAAATACATATCTAAGTACATAAGTATGTGGAACGTTTTTTTCAGAATCATTTTTAATATGCTGAGTCGCATCAAATGAAAATTGTTTTTCAGGGAAAGAGAGGCGCAAAAAAATCTACCATCGCTTTGCTCACCATAACCCGTTCGTTTTATTGTCACTCTTCAACATTGGTCCTCATACTGGTAATGGCACACCATTTGCCTTGGAAAAGTAATATTAAATGCAAGCATAAGTTACAATAAATATCTACATATAAATATATTGGCATGAACAGCTTATTACAGAGGCCCTATTATTGCCACCGAAGAGCTAATTATTTTATGTGCTAATACTGAATCATTGTCCTTTCGGTATTAAAAACGCTTACATTTTTTTAAATATTTTGCTTTATTCACACAGCTGAGCAGTTTATTAATACTTCGCTGGTCACACATGACAATTCCAATATAGCGCAATAAATTTGCATTATAATACTTTTAAATAAGTTTCCGCTTAGAGCATTTTTTACTCTATTTTTATGTGTTGCTGCATTTGGCGTTAATCACTTGGAAATGTGAAATATGTACGTAGCAATTTTGTTTTTTTTTTATTCAAGTAATATAACTGAAAAAACTGCAACAAATAATAAGCGCCTAATTAGCGTACAAATTTTGTGTGCAAGGGATTTGTGATTTTCTCTTTTTTTTTGGATCTGCAAATTTTATGTGTAGTCGGTATAATTAATTTTGTGCACATTTGCAAATTTAGGTTGGTCACATTCTGAAATTCGTGCACTCGATTTTAACAATCGCTTGGTGCTTGTGCCATTTCGCGGGTGTTTCGTACACCTGAGGGAGCACTTAATTTGAATTATAGCATGGCGGAAATCCCATTTTTTGAGGTTTGAAAATGGCAATTGTAGGCGTGGGCTGCGGCCAATTTGCTGGCGATAAATGTTCAATTGAAATATGTTTAAGTGGTTTGAAATTGGCAGGCAAGAGTTGCGGCAATGAATTAAAAAAATTGTGTTTGGAAGGTACAACTGGGTAGAGTGTTGTACTAAGTACATATTATTTGAAAGAGGTGTTTAAAATCGTGCAATTGAAAAGAAGAATAGCTCGAACTTCTCCTACTATTTGTGGTGTGCGTCTTTATATTATACCACAAATGGAGGGACCTACAGTTTTGTGCCGACTCCGAACGGCAGATGAATTTAATGAGAAGCTTTTTCATGGCAGAAATACCCTCGGAGGTTTGCTATTGTCTGCCGAGTTATATCACGCATCGCTACCAACTCGACCACAGCGGCCACAAGGCATATATGTATGTAATACTTATATATTGGCAGTATCGACAAGTGCAGTCAGCAAACATTACAGGACAGATATCTAAAAAATTATTAGAAAAACCAAATAATCGTATGTATGTAAAAATATTACCTGATTTCTAACGAAAATTCCAGTGGCGTAGCCAAAAATCAGTTGTCGAACTCAACATTTTTTTATCGTTTCAAAATATTTTACGTTTATTTTTAATTTTTTAAATTGAAGTTCATTTGACAAAGCTCATATACTTTTAAATTACATACTATGTGCAAAAATTAGAAATATTCATCAACGACATGGCGAATATTGTAAAAATAATGATTTTTCTCTTTAGTTGAAAAGTCAATGATTAAATTTTTACTCACTGAAAATGGTTATGAATATGCATATGAATTAAACATTCTCTTATAAAAAATTGCTTATCAATATGTCAAATCAAATCGTTTTTGTTTGATTTCCAAGGAGCTTTGAAATAAAATTTTAATACTTCATCTACACACTTTAGTTTGTATAAGTAAACATCGCCAAAAAAGGTATAAGCCTTCCAGATTAAAGCTATCGGAAACTATCTCTTTTTGATTGCTGAAGTATTATATATATGGTGTACAGACACACGACTCTTTAATGAGCCTGAATTTGGCCGCATTGTTGAAAATATGCTCCACTGTTGCGTAAATGTGGCCGAACTGTTGAAAAATCGGCACCGTTCTGTCTGTTTTGACAGTTCACAAAAGATAAACTAAACTATGTAGCAAATCCCAAACTAAACTCTGAGTTTGTTGAAACTCCGAAAGCGAACGTTTGACAGTTGTTCATAAACACAAATCCTTAAACTCGACATAATGCCGCAACGCATACAAAGTATTTTTCTATAATCCCATTAATACAAAAGTGTGAATGTTTGTTTGTACATATGTTTTTATCCTTTCATGGTTTCAGATATTTAAATGCGATTTCAGAGAGTTCAATTGAACGCATTTTTTAAAAGGGAGTTGCACACCTGTTTAAAAAGTGAGGTAAAATATATGTGGAAGCGTACATCGGGACTTATGAACGCTTTATTTTTAAACAGATTTTCTCAACTTTGATACGCAAACAAAGGAGGAATTTTCCTTCACAATAATAAATAAGTTTACTGTTCCTCTACTCCTGGTAGAGTAACAGTTATGGTTTTCAAAAGTTAAAACTTAAAAAATCAAAAATGGAATTGAAATAAAATTGAATGGAACCCCTTACGGTTGTAGTGATTGTATATATACAAGCATATGTTTATTGGTAAAAAGAAGTTCAAATTAGCATCAAAATCAATATTTATCCACCTTAGCGGTTTAATTTTACTCAGCGAATTTTTGTTTCAGATCAGGCTCTTTTAATAGAATTGGAATCTTCGGTTTTATTACTAATCATCAACAGTTTTAATTTCGTACACCGAGTGAGTTTCAATTTCGTACACAGAAAGTGTTCGCTCTCTGATATCTCCAAAAACAATAAAATAATTTAAAATCCAGTTCCCAAAGGTCAAAGGTCTTAAAAGCTTCGTAATCTTATATATTTTTCTTCTTTAACATCTCGCTGATTTACCACCATCCCCCGACGGAAGAGAAAGACGATGTGACCAAATATCGCTTCTAAGAACTCCTCGAGCGCACGTTCGATATAAAAATCGTGCTAGACGATTTTAATGCCAAAGTAGAAAAAGTAGGCATCTTTAGTTCCGATAAAACGCCCGGTAACGGATTGAAACTGATCGACTATACCAGGGCCCGAAACAAAGTAGTCTGTAATACCAGGTTCCAGCATAAGAAAATTGATCAAGCTACGTTGCTGTTTACAGATGGTAAATATTTTAATCAAATCGATCTCCTTGTGACATAGACATGCTTCTAGTGTAGCTGATGTGTGCACGGTCCGAATCCTGCAATAACTTCGCTACTCGACTCGCATCCGTGTTCTCTGAGAGCTCTATACACCGTAGCGATATTTCAGAGCAATGGAACCACAACTGTCGCTCTATACGTAAAGCCGCAGAACAATCCAATAGATTTCAGCAAACACAAAAAAAACAACTGGTTATAACTAAGTATGAAAAAGTAGAGGATTTTGTTTATTTAGGAACCTGCATTAACATCAATAATCCAGCGGAGAATATCTCTTTTCAACAATTGCTACTATGTACTGAGTAGGCAATTGAGGAGTAAATCTTTTCTCGGCGGACAAAAACCACACTCTACACATCTCTCATTATGTCCGTCCAATTTAACGGCGCGGTAGCTTGGATGATGAAGTCATCAGATGAAAGGGCTCTTAGAGTGTTCGAGAGAAAAATTTATGAACCTTTGCATCTTTGCAATGAGAGACGGCGAGCTGAAATAACTTTACAAGGGCATAGACATAATGCAGCGAATTCAGATTCAAGACAGAAATAACTGTATATAAGTCAAATCACGGTAATTTTCCATTATTAGCTCGAACACAATTAAAAAAAAAATTTATTATTCAACATTTTTGAAAATCTGATGATTTTCACTGTTATCGGTTATTTTAAAAAATATTTTTAGTTGCAGTTTTTTCTTTTTACGATAAGATTGTGCATGTTTTGGGCTCTATTAAAACATTACTTGTTTCTTAAAGAATTTGTCTTTATATCCAAAGGCGTCAATAGTTTTTAAGCGTTCAATGACGTGGGCGAATTACAGAAAAATATTGAAGAAGTTATCTTTACAAATGAATTCGATAATTACATATTTATAAATGGCCTTGCTTCTTCTTCTATGCCACTACAACCGCGTGTCGGTTTAGGCCGAGACAAAATATCTTCGTCAGTTCCCTTCTCCTTGGCTAGGTTGTGTTATGTCCTTTTGAACACAGCTGCCGATATCCACACTCACCAGTGCATGCTTACCTTTAATCGGCTTCCGGTCTATTAACTCCTCCTTATCGCTATCTGTGTGCATTAGCATACCAGCTGCTTCAGTCATGGGGGAGTTCGGCTTCATAACAATAGGGAGTGAACCGGAAAAGGCGGACATCCAAACGAAAACACAAGATAACTAAAGTTGCACACGGGGAAAATCTATCGGAAGAACTAGTGAACCGACGCACTGCCTTTCCCTGCCCTCTAAGATGTACCCAACCCGTAAGATTCCAAAAACTGCTTAGCAGCCAGCTTGAAAAGTTTAGCTGCTCCAAGCCCGCCCTACCTTTGGTTTCATTGTTGTTGCTGAAACCCCACTTTACCCACCAACAATCCTTCAGTTTTCAAACAAAAATTTTGGGTTTACAATCTCATACTTAACTTTTATTTAATATAAGGATAATTCAAAAAAAAACTAACAATTTTGTCTTAAAAATTATATGAATAATAAAAAAAAAGTATATTTGTAAAACGCTTTCACTTTAACACGGTTCTATTACAAAGATTTTCCTTTAATAAATTTTTAGTGGTACTTAAACCTTAATTACTAACGAGAAACGGAGTAAAAATCTTTTAAATTTCATCTAAAATATAGAGAAATTCTTTACTGGCGAATTACTGTGAGAAATTACTTCGCGTATGAACAGACAGATTGAATCTTATTCTCGCGGGAAAAAAAATAGAAAAATAATAATAAATGCGAAATATCAAAGAAAAAATCAAGAACGAAATAAGTTTAAAACGTATGCACATACACGCAATAGACGTACGTATAGGTAGACCTTACAATTGCGCATACGTACATAAACTAGTACACGTATTGACACAAAAATTGGCAATAAGAATTTAGGCGGTACTTACATGCATCCGTATGCGCTGCTCCGAAGGCCTTCGTTGCGTCGCTGCAGGTTGCCTTGACATATGTAAACTGTCGTATATGCCACGCTCTTCATATATATAACTATACATATATATATATATACGTAAGTATATTTATATAAGCATATCTATACGGTTCATTGGTTTTTTTTTTTTTTTTTTTGCGAACTTACTTCTGCTCTCCCCCTCTTTCTCTTTCTCGCACATACCACTTTTCTTCCCTTTTTCTCGTATTCTTACATTATGTTTCCATATCTTACTTAATAAACTTCTTACTCCGTTTTTTTTTAACACATTTCTTCCTAACCTAAAAATTTTCTTAACACATGGTTGTAATTACAATTTTCTGGTTTTTTTTTTTTTTATTCTTTGTTCTTGGAGGAAAACCTCTTCTTTATTGGTGTGTTTGCCTGGTTATTAAATTACGCCTTACTACATTATATATATATACATATATGTATACAGGTATATGTATATAACGTTTTTTTTTTATTTTATTTATTTATTTATTTATTTTTTTTATTTTAGTTCGACACTTTTCTAATTAATATTTTGTCTCAAATACTGATACCTATTATGTTAATTTGCTATGTATATTATAAACATATACCTGTTTTAATATTTGCTTTTCACTACGTTTTTTTTTTCTACATTCACGCACTATTTCTTCATCACTAAAACTAGAACTGAAAAACACGAGGGTTTTTCTTTTCTCGTGACGGCGAGCGCAACCTTGTGTTAATCATGTGTTTACTAAGCGGACTCAATTGTTCTCCGGATATATAGAATTAAAGAGCGGCGCTATCTTTATAATGCTCAGCGGCTGAATTTCATCGAAATGATGACAACGATCTTCGCCCCCTCTGCATTCAGCATCCCAGTATGTAGATTTACGTATACATTCTATTTAACCTATGTACGCCCCGCGTGCTGAATTTAGTGTGTATATTTATATTTATATACATATGTAGGTAGGTATACTCGTATATGTATGGATGGGTATTTGCAATAACCCCTTCTTTTTCTTTTTGAAAAATAAATACTTATAGCCAGGGAAGCCAGGAAAATGTGGCAACTTCGTCGGTGTGTGATGACCTCTTCTTAAGGCGGTTAATTAAGCATCTCCCTTGTCCTCTCGCTGCCGCAAATATTCCTTAGCTCACCTTTCCACTAAGTTGACCGAGCCAATAGCGTTGCAGAAATTTACGCGACGAAACTTTAATTTTCTAGCGCGAATGTACCTTCATTTTTGTACATATTTGATTCTCGGAAGCTAAAGTCTTTTCAATTAGTTTTGTCTTTCCGAAACGTCTTTACAGCTTGCAGGTTCGAATCCAAAAAAAACCCTCCTCGAAAAACGGAAGTAAGCTCTTCCACTTTCAACTTCTCTTCCAAAGTCATTTTCAATCAACGCTAAGTTCATTTGCTACTTTTTAGAGATCTCTTGGAAAGCAAATGGTATACCAAAAAAAAGTCGATCAGAAAAAAAAATCAAGCAAGGCTATTTGAAATTATATGATCTATGCTAAAAATGTGAATTGTTCAAATATCGACATACTCGTATGAACTTACATGCGAAAAAAAACTGAAAGTTGTTAATTTGTTGGAAAATTGCTTTAATCAAGCATTTATATGATTTACAAATATCTGAGAATTAGATGGCGCTTATGAAGTTCAAATAGAAACGAAGGCAGAAAAGAGATAAGCCGAATAGTGTAGTAAAAGTGCGTACAGTGTGGCGATACCAAACTGACAGAATACAAAAAAAATGTTTTACAAGGCGATGGCTGTACGACGGTACAGTTGCTCTAATTATTAACACCATGTGAAGACAGGACCCTATCCACTTGGTCCTTCCAGTGCGTTCATGGGTGTCCATTCGAAAGATATTTTTACCAAAGCATCATTAACCATATGAACGATATGTCCATGTCATCGCTTATGCGCTTGACTATGTCCATATCATTCTAAAGCTCGTACATTTCATCATTCCATCTTCTTGGGTGCCCGACGCCCAGGCGAAAAATGCCATAAATCTTGCGAATAACATTTCCCTCGAAAGCCCCCAAAGCCTTCTCATCGCTGATAAACATCGTCCATGTTTCTGCGCTATATAAAAGGACGGGCATTATGTGGGATTTGTAGCAAGAGGTTTTTGTTTGTGGAGAAAGAGCTCTGTTTTTCAATTGGCTACCGAGTCCAAAATATCACCTATTGGCAAGTATTATTTTTTGCTTGATTACGAGGCTGAAATTACTGGTGCTGTATATGTTGGATACAAGGTATATCAAATCCTTGAGTACTTGGAAGTTGTAAGTGCTAACAGTCACTTGGGTCACAATACTTGAAAAAAAGGTTAACTAATGTTGTCCTAAACAGTATAGTAGTCAGCGGTAATGGGTAAGTGAACTGCTTAGAATTAACACAAATAATATCGAATCCGTGGTAAATGATTAAAAATTTACGAAACACGTTAGCGGTCATTGCAACAAAGCAATTTGACATTGTAGAAAATTCGAGGCTTTGGTAAAAAGTTTAAACAAACATGAAATCAACACTTATGTGGATACATCAAGAAGTGCATATTATATGCCATTACTAAAATAAAAATTTGTTTTATTAACACATATTAACATATATTCATGTAATATGCAAGTAAGAATGTGTTAGAAAAAATATCTCATGTTTGGCCAACTACAAAAGCTTGTTTGATGCTAATATAACCTAAATAATGGACACTGCTGATTAGGCTGCATCATGCTGCAAATTTTGCATTGGCGAAAATTTACTACAATAAGAAATAAAACAAAATTACAAACAACATAACTTTAATACTCACACACGATTGCAAAACTAAAACGAAAAATGAACAAAATTAGTTTTTGTGGTATTTTTTGCTTTGTAACATCAGCCTTAACATCCTTTCGAAGACTTACTTCCATGCCAAAACATCCACACGACTATACTAACTGCTCGATGGACTAGGCGTATGCGTAACTTTTGTTGGCGGCATGACAATTGCTTGGAAATATTTTCATTTAACATGTGTAGGTGTGTTTGAGTGAGTGCCTAAAATTTCAGTGTTGACATGCACGTCTTGTAATAAAACTCCAGGCATTGCCAACACATAGTTTTCAACCAACTAATTGGTGCTTCGAATTTCTAAATTTTGTTCCGAGATTCATCTATTCGAACAAGGACAGTGATTAAAATTTTTGAAGTTCTAGGAATTTGTGTACGTTGCAATGCTTCAATTATAGTATCAGGTGCATTTTATGTGCTTGAATGCAAATTTCTAATGACATCTTATGTATCTGGAATGCATGTAAGAAGCATTTCCATCCACAAATGTTCATACATAATGACAACGAAGTAAAAGAAACAAAAAAATGCAGATGTAATTTTGGTCTACGTACTTGCAATATACTTCTGGATTAAGTTACAAGTTTTGGACCGAAAAAAATATGGTAGGACGTTTTCATTTATTGTAATTTTCATGTTTGATATTATTGTAATTAAAGGATAACTCAGATTTTCATCAACGCATTTTAGCTTGACAATGAATTAAATCCAGTATAAATTCTTAAAATTTGTTTAAACTGGCTGAATCATAAAAATTCGTATGAAAATTCCTCTTAAAAGTTTCGAAAAAAACCGACGAAATCCATATCATTGAAAGCAAGTTCAATCAAATACACATAAATGGCTAAGTCGATGTTTTGTAACCATGTGATTTATTGTATGTTTAATTTCTTAGTTAGTTCCAAGAAATTTTTACCTTCAAAAATAACCAATAAAAAGAAGTTTGCATGCGTGTTGACGTATATCCAAAAGTTCTAAGACCTTTTATTATAGGCTAGGTTTTTGTTTTTATTATTTCGAAGGGTGCCGTGATATGTAGGGTCATTTAATCTCAAATCGTTCAGGCAGTTAGGGTTAGGTCTTTTTTCCAATTAATTTTTTTTTAGTATCTAAATCGCAATCCATGAGACACGTATTTTTTCATTTTGCTTGATTTTGAGTTCTTTAGTCGGTTGGAATTTTTAAAAATTTGTCTGAAATCTCGATGTTGCTCTATTGGTGGATGTTAATTTTTTTCAAAATTCGATAACTTTGCAAAAAAGTAACTGATCTTCAAAATTTTGTTTTCTTTTTGTAGGTAAAGGGTTCCTCTAAAAGTAAAAAGTGTGAAACCTGATATATTTACAAAAAAAAATTGTATATCGTCATTATAAAAACAAAATCAAAAAATGTTTAACCTAAAATATTTCGGATTGCATAATTTTTTTTCTATCATATTTTTTTTTATAGTTATATAGATGATATTTTTGGCGACCTTTCCATTTTAATTAAATTTATTGTGTTAGCCGGCTCAAGGTCAATTGAAAACTCAAATTTTGGTTTTTATAATCCAATATATTTCGATTGCTCTTCGGCAATCGTCTTCAGGGTAAATTTTTTACACGTCCTCGCTGTTTAACGTGGAGTTTCGTTAATATATATAAACTAAATTATGTAGCAGCCTCTACTAGCCTAAATTCGTTGTTTAGGAATTATGATTAACTCGATTTTGCTCTATTGGTGCATGTTTATTTTTGTTTTAAATTCGATAACTTTGCGGAAAAATTACCGATATTCAAAATTTGTTTTTCTATTTGTAGGTAAATGGTTCCTCTAAAAGTAAAAAGTGTGAAACATGATATACATATTTAAAAAAAAAATTTGATATCGTCATTATAAAAAAAAATCAAAAAATGTTTAACCTAAAAAATTCGCAAAAACATGCCAGCACGAATGGAATATAGTGGAATTAATTTGAGTGTATAAAAATATTTCTAATACCAAATGTATGTACTTAATAAATGCATTACTAATTGCCAATATTTCACTTTGACTTCAAAAAATCATAATTCCTAAATTTTTTTTAATAATTCACTTTAAATCAAACTTAAACACTTTTTTAATGAAGTGAACGAGTGTTAAAATATAACTACAGGTTCTAAATTTGATCACTCCCCAACTGACCGAATATATTCTAGATTTATAAAATTTACCAGGTTCATATGTATGTACGAGTATGTACAGTAATCAATTTAGCTACCTAAAATTTATTGTCACACAAAATTAGAATCGAAATTTCCGCCTTCAGATGATACCTGCTAAGTAGGCAAACTCTTGTAAAATGTGCACTTTCATAATCATAGCTAAATTCC
This sequence comes from Philophylla caesio, assembly GCA_963971545.1. NCBI lineage: Eukaryota > Metazoa > Arthropoda > Insecta > Diptera > Tephritidae > Philophylla > Philophylla caesio. The sequence continues at coordinate 66,251,353 of OZ020607.1, forward strand.
TGCCAATGCGTGTTTGAGAGGGATTAAATAGGTACCTTCATTCATAAACTACTAAATATCCATTATAATAAACAGGTTGTGTGTCCTTTTCAAAAATTTGAATTCTGCGAAGGTTCGCCATTGCCTGTCGTGAGGCGATCGCTATTACAAAAACTACATGCCCTCAAGCGAGGTGGCCGCTGTAGTCGGATAGGAAGCGATATGCTGCTAAGTTCGAGGTTTGAACTTCAGCTAGAGCAGGTAGAATCGTAATCATAGAAAATTAGTATTTTATTATAGTGACCACCTCTAAGCAGGCAAAGGCAAACCTCCGAGGGTATTTCTGAACGAAAAAGCTTCTAGGTATAATTACATACATATGCCGTTCGGCATCGGCACGAAACATAGATCCCCCAATTTGTGGTACAATATGAAAATTTCATAAACACCAAGTTTCCTTGTTTCAAACCGCAGAAAATATTCAATTCTACCTCTTTTGTTCCGTTAGATACCAAAAAACATTTTTCGTGTGGTTATGGTCCGATTTCAAAAATATTTGACCATAGTAAGACTGCTGTCAAGGAAAATATGTATACCAAGTTTTGTGGCGATAACTAACACCCCTATTGAGATACAGACATTTTTTTATAAGTTGGCGTGGCTATCAAAATTTTATAAATATACATACAGTTTCCTTAATTAAAATCATAATAGGAGGTGGGCGTGGTTATGGTCCGATTTCAAAAATTTTCTACGATAATAATAGCGATGTCAAAGAAAATATGTCCACCAAATTGTGTGACAATACCTCGACCCGTTATTGAGATACAGACATTTTTTCATAAGTGGGCGTGGCAACGTCCATTTTTCAAAATTTCATAAATACCTATTTTCTTAGTTCAAAATCACTCCAAATACCGAATTTCACACAATTTCTTTTAATAGATACCGAAAAAACTAAGTTTCTGCATTTTCCAAAACTTCCGTTATATGGGAGGTGGGCGTGGTTATGATCCGATTTCAAAAATTTTCTACGATAATAATAGCGATATCAAGGAAAATATGCCCACCAAATTTTGTGACGATACCTTACACTGTTATTGAGATACGGAAACTTTTTAATAAGTGGGCGTGGCAACGCCCATTTTTCAAAATTTTATAAATGCCTAATTTCTGAGTTCAAAATTGCTCCAAATACCAAAATTTTGCATTTTTCAAAAACTTCCATTATATGGGAGGTGGGCGTGGTTATTGACCGATCTTGACCATTTTCAATACCAACCTACCCTGTCCAAAGGGCAATCTAAATTTCATTGAAATATCTCAATTTTTACTCAAGTTATTGTAACCACGGACAGACGGACGGACGGACTGACAGACAGTCAGGGCTAAATCGAACAAAGTTATAATACCCTTGTGTACAAGTACGCTCGGGTATAAAAATTAACATGCACCAATAGAGCAAAATCGAGTTAATCATAATTCCTAAACAACGAATTTAGGCTAGTAGAGGCTGCTACATAATTTAGTTTATATATATAACTATAAAAAAATATGATAGAAAAAAAAGTATGCAATCCGAAATATTTTAGGTTAAACATTTTTTGATTTTGTTTTTATAATGACGATATACAATTTTTTTTTGTAAATATATCAGGTTTCACACTTTTTACTTTTAGAGGAACCCTTCACCTACAAATAGAAAACAAAATTTTGAAGATCGGTTACTTTTTTGCAAAGTTATCGAATTTTGAAAAAAAATTAACATGCACCAATAGAGCAAAATCGAGTTTTCAAACTAATTTTAAAAAATTCCCCACAACGAAAGAACTCAAAACTACGCAAAAAGAAAAAATACGTGTCTCATGGATTTCGATGTAGAAACTATAAAAAAAAGTATTGGAAAAAAAAGACCTAACCCTAATTGCCTGGACGATTTGAGTTGAAATGACCCTGTGTTTAAAAGAAAGCCGTTTATTGTGTTGCAAAACAACCGTCATTAAGATCTTAACGCTTTTGTATTCCAAGAAAGCAGTTGTCGAACCAACTATTTCACTGTGAATGAATCCACCAGTTTTTAAATATTCACCCCGCTTTTTTCTTAACAAATCACAACTAGAAGATGTAATTATGGATATTCTTCAACACAAAATTCTCATGCGACTGGCTCGGACCTTCCGCTTAACGACCCACACTGAATTTATCATTGCGACTGACAGATTTCAATAGTGTGAAATTCAAAAAACGTTGTCTAATGGTTGTTTTAGAAAACTTTCGGGGTGACCCTAGTACCAACAGTCACAAAATATAATTGCATTCTATCTTAAGAAGAGTTTCTCATGTCGATCTACATACTTGAGGAAGCGTGTAATTTTTAATAAATTATATATTTTGGCCTTTAGCATTAATTTTATGGTCGAGTGGGTATCGGTGCTTACTATAACTTGATATGCCGCAGAGTTCGAGGTTCGAATCTCAGCCAAGGCATAGTCAATGTTTTTTTTTAATAGCGGCCATGAAAAAGCTTCTCATAAAATACATCTGCCGTTCGGAGCCGGTGCAAAACTGAAGGTCCCTCTACATGTGGTATAGTAAAAAGACGGATACCACAAATGGTAGGAGAAGCTCAGCGAAACACTGAGCTATATAGTGTAAGCGACAAATTATTATTATTATATTATATGTAGATTTATTCAAAACATAATTTCTTGAATAACTATTGACTTCATGGTTACACACCTTAACATGGCAGTATACTGCCAAATGGCTGTCCTCCCCTTGGCCTAATGGAAATAAATGCTCCATTGTAATATCGCGTCGCTCACTTCATACGAATTGGGTCAATAATTCATTGTATTGTTGAATTGATTTCCTTTACTTTTCCATTTTTAGTGTTTGCATTCGACAATCTGGCATTTCTCATAGCTACTACCATTATCTGCAGCATTGTTTCGCTTTGTCCCACTTCTTTGCCACTCCAATATTTTAATATTCTGGCAATAAGCTGCAATCTTTGCACTTCTGCAGTCATTAGTAACTAGCTCATTTCTTTGCTATCGCCACTTGCAACTGGATAAGATTCATCGAATTGAAAAGTGGTCATGGCATCAGCATTCATTTGTTATCAGCTAGTACTGCTTTTTTTTATGAAGGGGAAGTAATTTGGCGGCGGCATTAATATAAAAAAAAAGTTTCTTCATGGCTCAAGGTAGAAACTAGCTTCGATGTATAGGTAAGATCCCTCTAATACTAATTTTCATTTAGCTTGATAATTCAAATGTTGCGGAATTCACAGGAGATGAGAAACTTCATAAATAGGAGAGTATGAGGTGGATGGAAGGGTTTCTCCCGAAACCTTGACTTCACAGTTTAGCCAACCGAACTACTCCCATAATGTCTTCGTACCTTAGGATTCAGCAATTAGGGACACTATTTAAAAACTCCAAAACGATTTAAAATATAAATAAATATTTATTTTCGGTGACAGCCAAGCAATAACACTGGTCTACAAAATTTTGTAACAAGTGCATACTGATTTAAAATACCTACCTAACCTCACTCATTAATCATATTTATTTTACACAGTTACAGTGAGTATCAGTTAAATTGAATGTCAATTATTCTTTACTTACCTTTTTAACTCAGGGTATTATATATTTCAGAATTTCTTAAACATGCTCAACAAAGTGTTAAAATTATCTTGACGAGTTCTGTTACATTGGTGGTGAACTTACTTTTATAAGTCAACGAAGAAATTTAACACCATTAATAAAACAAAATGTATGAAAGTTCTTCAGTTTTCCTATCGGACTAGCGTGGTTTCCTCATAACTGTTGTGTTACCTGTGTGGGGCTCCTTTAAGAATTCCTACGATTTGCGTTGAACACACAGACCGTTCATTAGATTGTTATTTTTGTCTTACTAATACAAATGGTGTTACGATTAAAACTAAAAAACTAGATTAGTATTCCAATGTGCCTCAAGGTTCCTCACTATGAAGAACTGCTAATACCATAACCAGTTTCTTTGTTTCGAATCGCTGCTAGTATTACACTTTACTCAATTTGTCAGAATAAATATTGAAAAACGAAGGTTTTTGCATTTTTAAAAGTTTATAACGGGCGTGGTTATGGTCCGATTTCCAAACTTTTTGACGATGATAACAGCGATATTGACGATACCTTACACTGTCATTAAGAAACAGGCTTTTTTTCGTAAGTAGGCTTGGCAACCCCCATTTTTCAAAATTTCATAAATAACTAATTTCTTATTTCAAAATCGCTCCAAATACCAAATTTCACACAATTTGCGTTAATAGATACCGAAAAAACGAAGTTCTTGCAATTTCCAAAGCTTCCGTTATATGGAAGGTGGACGTGGTAATTTACCGATCTTAACCATTTTCATTACCAACCTACCCTGGCCACAGATCAATCTACATACGTATGTTCCAAATTTGATTGAGATATCTAAATTTTTACTCAACTTAAAGTAACCAAGGACAGACGGGCGGACTAATTTCATTCTAATCATGTTAGTATATAAATGTCTATATCTATCTCGAATATTTCTGGCTGTTTCAAGCTTGTGTACCAGTACGCTCGGTATACAAATTTTATGTATGCTGCGCCGAGTCATGGAAATCGGGAGTTTTTTAAGTGATCTAAAACGGTTCAGGTACAGAACAAATGCTCATCAGCTGATTAAATAATAAAATACAGGTATGTATCAATTATTGAGAGTATTGAGTAAAGTCTTCTTTACGTAATAAAGTGAGTCTGGAATATCATAAGCCCCGGAGTGACTGTTAAAATCCGGACATAAACTACGGAGTTGCTTGTTTAGTTCAAAATTATTTTAGCATGGCTTCAGAAAAAGAGTCCGGAAATGCCTTAGCTTTATTTCGGCAAGAAGCGTGGGAAGATTAATGAGTTATAAGCGACTAATATATAGTGACAGAAAGACCACATCTACTATCTCAAAGAAATCTCAATGATTCAGTTCGTGATTAACATTTATCTAAATAACGGGGAGAAAATTTATGATCTGAATTCAAAGGATAGAATTCATTGCAACCAAACACATAAATAACTTTTTTTTTGGCATCGAGATGAAGAGCTAAAAAGTATTTTTCCACATAATAATGATCTGATATTTTGTAATAATGTATGTGGTGTTATGAATATTTTAGAAATTCAATATAAGATTGAAGAGTGGCGTTTATTTGTTGATGTTTCGAAAACAAGTGGTAAGGTTGCTCTGTTACATAATCATTATAAGCTTCTCTAAATTCCGATAGGTTCTTATGTTAATATGAGAGAACCGTATGAAAGTATGAAATTGGTTTCAGAGAAGATTCAATATAATGAACACAAATGGAATATTAATGGAGATTTGGAAGTTGTTGCCCTCTTATTAGGTTTGCATCTTGGGTATACACAATTATGTTGTTTTCTTTGTGAATGGGATAGTAGGGATCGAAATAAGCACAATTTTCGGAAACATTGGCCCAAAAGACCACTTTAGACTCGAGGAGAAAAAAAATTTAAAACATGAACACGGAGCAAGATTCTACCAAGCCATTTATACCATTGAAAAACGATACCAGGAGAAATGGAGTAAATCTTAACTGGCGGATTACTGTTGGGGATTACAACGGGATGTTCCTGAAGCAAAAATATAAAAAAAAATCCTAAACCAGTACTTGTATTAATACAATAACATAATCAATGATCTCACTTTTGTAAAGAAATTTGTTATTTAATAAAAAAAAAAATTAAATCATATAACAATAAAACAGTCCGCATCTCAGATCTTTGACTTCATTTCTGTTAACACACGAAAACCGTTTAGATATGATCGAAAAAGATTTCGTAGTTATGCCCTCTTAGAGGTATCTCTAGCACTTGGCGTACGGAAAATCGTTTCCATGTGGAGTTGTATCTCTAACATTGTATCTCTAACCTTCCGGCAAAAATTTACATACATATGTTGTCACTCTGTCAAAATACGAGAATACATTCCCAACCCAATGAGATGCAAGTCATGCTAAATTCTGGGACATACAAGCAAACACTGCAGAAACTCACCGAGTTGTGTTGCATGCAACCTCCCACCTCACTCACCAAATCAATGTACGCGTATAAGTTGCGCTAATTGTCAAGAACAACACGCAGCGTCGTCAAGGGAATGTAAAAAATTTCAACAAGAAAAGGAAATATTAAAAATAAAAACCACGAAACACGATGAGAAAAGCCAGACGATTAGCCGTATACTCATTCGGCTACAACACTACTCCCAAAACATATTCAACTGTCACCGCACAGAAAATAAACTTGACACAGTCCAAAGTCCTATCCACCGAATAAACAAATAAAAAACAAAATTCAATCAGCACAAAAAGCAACACACCGACTGGCAATTTTTCACAAACATTTAATTCCTCCCAACTCAAACTCACGAACATCAATACTAAATTCAACTTAGACGAAAGCAAACAGCATAAAACCAGAGAACATACCAATACCGAAGATCTAACAAACATAAATACATATCTAACACCGCTACCCGCTGAGATCCAACACTTAGTACCATTCCTGAATTCATTAAACTCAACACCATACAATAACATAGAGAAACAAAAGTCACCTTACCATTAACATACACAGTATAAAACAAAAAGATTAGATCATAGGTAAAAGGAAAATTCACATATTTAAATATTAGGCATATTTACATACATACTTATACTTATCTATATATACAAAACAAACAAGGCATCTATTGTTATAAGTGGAAAGTTTTTGATGATTTATTCGGAAGTGACCACTTCTCAATTCTAAAAGAAGTACAAACTAACACTCAGTTATCAAACCTGCATACCACCCCCAAATTTAAAACTGATCTGGTCAATTGGGAATATTTTGAAAAAAGAGTGTAGCAAACAATTTGGAACATGGGGATTTAAGAATATTCACCATGCAGCTTCGAAAATTTCAAAAGTTATCAGGTCTGCCGCCAACAAAGCAATTCCCCAAACCAAACCCTTTCTTAAGGGACATCAAGTTCCCTGGTGGATTCCCAAACTTCAATCACTGCGGAACGTTAAACAAAAAAGTTGGCAAACAATCAAAGCCTCTCAAACGATTGAAAACCTAGTAGCATTTAAAAACACAATGCCATATTCCGAAAAGAACTGAAGAAAAGCTCTGCAAGATTTTTCTTCAAAAATAACACCACTCTGTTCCCCCGTTAAATTATGGTCCAACATCAATACTTTAACGGGAGTAGCACCTACAGCTTTGTCCGAGACAACAATTCTCTTGCCACTAATCCGACTGAATTGCAACAATCTTCGGAGAAAAATGGTGCAATTACTCTCATGACAGCAACTTTTCAGATCAATACAAAATCAAAAAACACGAATATTTAACACTTAATTATTCCCAAAGTATACGCTCTTCAGCCAACAAGCCGGAGGCACGTATCGCACACATCAAACTACACCAGGCTATCGAAAACTCCAAAGTAAAAACCCCAGGGCTAGATCGGATTTCATATCCGATGATTAAAAATCTACCTGATAGAGGAAAAATTAACTTTTATAACTCTACAACTAAATGTTCGACAAATGTGTCTACGATAACACATGGCTCAAGGCTGTAATCGTCCCGATTTCCAAACCCAAAAAGACAGCTGACAACATCAATAGCTATCGCCCTATATCACTTTTCTCGTGTCTGGCAAAAATATTAGAAAAGATAATAGCAACAAGGATCTGTTGGTATATAACACACAATAATGTGCTGACTGCAAAACAAGCCGGACTTAACAAAGGACATAGCACTATGGACGTTCTCCTCCAAATGCAACACTTGCGTCTGATGTACTTTCAAGCAAAGCGACCGACTTTGAAAAAGCATTCGATCGTGTAGGTATTCATGCCGTACTTGTTCGTGTTCATAACTAAACGTCAAAATTGTATCCTTTACACAATGGAATTCCGCAGGGATCCCCAATTTCAGCAGTTTTGTTTACTGTTGCCTTCCATCAAGTGAGCAGTATCTTAGACAAATATAAAAAGATTGAGTATGGAATCTATGCGGACGATCTCATTATCTATACGAAACTTCCTAACTTAACTAGCGTCAAAAATATTTTTCAAAAATTCTTACCGACATAGACAAATGGGGTGACGCTTCTGGAGCAGCATTATCGGTTGAAAAATGAAAAACACTGCACATCTGTAAAAAACATAACTGCCCTAATCTAAATATAAAATTTAAAAATGTAGAGATTGACCAAACCAATAACCTAAAAGCTCTTGGTATTATTTTTGATAATAAACTCAGTTTTAAGGCACATTGTACACACTTAAGGAAAAACCTAGCTACCAGGCTAAATATTGTTAAATTCTTAACTTCAAAAAAATGTCGAATTCGTGTTAACAAAAACTGTAATCCCCATACCACACCGCAATTCGCCGGAGCCTCAATGCGTTCCCGACGTCTCCAACTAAAACAATATTAGCCGAAGCAGGCTTTCCGTCAATAGAAGAAAGAGTAAGGGAACTAACATGGAAATTAATACCGCACCTCTTAAATACGAAAAACTCTTTACTCTTCAAATGCTTCAGAAAAGTATTAGGACACAGGAGGAAATACAAACAGATATCTACTTTAAGACGTTGTGCAACATTTTCAAAAAAAACTGGGGAAAATTCCACACAAATTTTACAACAAAACAGTCCGCCACCCTTGGTGGACATTGAACAGTAGATGCATCAACCTCAATCTACATTGCCATAATAAATCGACTACAAGTCCCGAAGTCTACAGGAAAATGTTTCAGGAGGAGCTTTTCAAATACACTCAAGATAATTGGAAGGTCATATACACAGACGGATCAAAAACCAAAGATATTACCACATTCGTGGTAGTTGCACATACAGGCGCATTCATAACAGGAGGGTGGCTTTCAGCAAATTCACCGATATTTACAGCTGAAGCTCTCGCTATCAAAACTGCTCTCGACTTTGCCACCAAACACAAAGGGAAATATTTAATATGCACCGACAGCTTGTCCTGCTTACACGCAATCCTTAATGACAATAGCTCTAGCCCTCTAATTCAGCAAATCAAAAACTTTCTGCAAACCCATAACAAAAAGCTCAACATTTTCTGGGTACCCGGGCATGTCGGGATCAAAGGCAATGAAGCAGCCGACGAAGAACCAAAACACATGTATAAAAAACCCTGCCTCACGTTCCACACAACCGAGAAATATGATATAAAGAAAACGATTTGTTCATATGAGCAGCATAGGAAGCTACAAATCTGGAAAAAGTCAAAATACAGATACAAGGTGATTAACAAACTACGGCAGAAAACGGTAATACCAAACGGTATCAACCGCACTCAATCCACAGCATATATGTATAAGGTCACAGGAAAACTAAAAAACGTCTGGCCATGGTGTGGACTTCCTCCCACTGTGGAACACCTCTTGGACAAGTGCGCGGCTCATAACAATGAGAGGAGAAAACGATTTAATGACACTAAACCGTCTACACTCCTTGAAATTACCTCAGCGGAAAATATTAAGATATACAATTTTCTCAAACAATGTAAAATACTAAAACTCATACATATAATCGTATCAAAGTCCTTCCACTATCCTCTAATAGACATATATTGTAAGACAGAGTCGAATGCCCCGGCAGCTAGTACTCTCCTTTTAAATTAGGTGCAATAATTTTGATGTATCTAATATATAATAATAATAATAATATATTCAAATAGTAAAAAAATTAAATCCATGAAGTACACACAAGTAAAAAAAGGCAAAATTTCAAGTCTTTAACCAATTAAATAAAGAAGTTATGGCCCTGAACAATTGGCTCCTATATACGTTATAGTCCGATCTGGCCGGTTCCGACAAATGTCTAATGAATTACAAAAGGGCACCTGACTGCCAAGTTTCATTCAAATAGCTCAGAAGTTGAGGGACTAGTTTGCGTTCAAACAGAGGGGCAGACGAACAGATAGACCAACACCAACTCAGCTCATCATCCTGATCATTTCGGTGAACTTTTTGATGGGTCTAACTCTGGTCCATCTGGTACTTACAAACATCGGACCAAACTTAATATACCATTTCTACGAATAAAGAAATTAAAGCCGTAATTGTGTTATTTTCCAACATTGACTAAAATTTGTTAAATTTAAAATATGCAGGGGAGAAGCACTGCTGCGTCTCAACACTTGTTGGTTGGATTGTCGACAACAAGTTAAATGCTCTCTGTATAAATTTATTTTACCAAACCTTCTGTTAAATTGTATGCCTTTTGATTATTGGCCACTTGCTAGCTGCTCGATGCAATTTTTCTTTGAGACTTTCTATCTTGTCCACTTCAAACACCTCGTCGTTAGTTCTATTAATATCGTTTTCATAGAGAATATTATCCAGCTCATTTATAAGCGCAAGGGCTAAACAAAGCCTTTAGGGCAATACAACAGTTGCAAACTTGTTGTTTTTGGTTCACATGTTAAATTATCTTATTTTAATACAATTTTGACACGTTTGTTAAGTGTGTTATTTGTGTGTTTTATTCGATCAGCTCTTTCTGTTTTTCATCATTTGGGGTTTATTTTTGTTTGACAAAATGGAAATTAAAGTTAAATGGAAATGTGCGTATGTATATATATTTTTAAGAAACCGATACTTATTATATGCGGTTTATTGCTGATTAATTGTATGCATACCACATACAATAAAAAACGAAATGGTACAGTGCATCCATACATTCCACTATTATTTTAATAGCGGACTATAGAAATACGTTAAATAACACGGATTGTGAACTCTCTAAAGAAGTTTTTATGAATGATAGAAAATTAAAAAAAATAATGGCTATTGAAATCACTATTTTCTGAAATTCATCGATTTGAATACACTAATCCTGGGACATTCGGAAGTTAAAAAAGGCCGGGATCCCGGGCTTGACATGCCTAGTACATACATATGTACTTATCCATACATGTAGGGACGGATCCAGAAAATATTTTTGGGGGGTCCATTTATTTTCAACTTTTTCCGATATTTTACATATTTTGAGATATTTGATTATAATCCATTATAAACATGGATATAATAATATTGGGTAAAATGTTGAATGCATTTTTATAAAGCCATCGTTAGGCTGTGATTATATCATTTGAATCATAAAACGTCAGGGATTTAAAGTGCTTTATCGATTATCCTCTTTTTCTTTGCCAAAATATCTAGTATTTGGTCACTAGTAACCTCAATGTCTCGATGAATATTTAGCAGTGCAGATACGTCCTCAATCTCCGTAAAGTAGAAAAGGACCGTTCACTCGAAGCCACCGTAACTGGCAACGTGGCACTGATATGAAAAAATCGGTAAATGTGTTGGTAAAATTGCAAATTACGAAGGCGTTTTGATAAGTCATTAACTTTTTGAATAAAATATACTTTTTCGGCAAAAAACATTCTCTTTATCTACGTACTCTCCTTTTAACGCTTTACACTTAGTCCAGCTCTTTTCCTATTATTTTATTTTGACCCAAACCTCTTACCCCACAGACGTGACAACATACATACATACATGCATACTAGGGGTATAACTTTTAACAATTTTTTCAAAAATAAAAATTTACATGGCCATACATGATGAGCAATGGTGAAAAAATATTAACTGCGTTTTTACTTTTTTGTTTTCTTGCAAAAAGTTCCCGCACCAACGCAATTGAATTTTTTTTATTTTGATAAAAAAAAAAAAAATTTGCAAAAACGCGTTTAAAGTTTTCAAAAAATTTGCACTATTTTGTGGATATCTCAGAAACCATGCATGATATTGATATAAAATTTTGATACCATATAAAACACTATAAAATATTAACATTTTACTAGGCCAACAGAAAAATGAACAAACATTGTATACAAGGATGAGCACGCCTTAAAAAAATGCATAAAATAAAGAATTTGCAAAATAAAAACACAAACAACAACCACACAAACAAGTTAAATAGCGGCAGATCAGTTGCTCTTGTTTGTAGTTGGTTTGTTTAAGGAAGATGAAATAAACACAACAGCCAACTCGGCTAGCGTAGCACAATAGGTAGCGTATTGGCTCTGCAACTCCGAGCTCCCGGGTTCAAAGCCTGAGAGAAGTGGTTATGAAAATTAAATTAAAAATAATTTAATTTAATAATCAAAAAGAAGTCTGATGAGGAAATGTGGTGATTTCCGAAATAGTACTATAACTTCAACCATTAAAAACTGTTGTTGTTTTTTCACTAACAAAATCTTCCATAAACTGGCCTTGAGCTCAATAAAATTATAAAAATATTAACATTTTACTAGGCCAACAGAAAAATGAACAAACATTGTATACAAGGATGAGCACGCCTTAAAAATGCATAAAATAAAGAATTTGCAAAAATAAAAAACACAAACAACAACCACACAAACAAGTTAAATAGCGGCAGATCAGTTGCTCTTGTTTGTAGTTGGTTTGTTTAAGGAAGATGAAATAAACACAACAGCCAACTCGGCTAGCGTAGCACAATAGGTAGCGTATTGGCTCTGCAACTCCGAGCTCCCGGGTTCAAAGCCTGAGAGAAGTGGTTATGAAAATTAAATTAAAAATAATTTAATTTAATAATCAAAAAGAAGTCTGATGAGGAAATGTGGTGATTTCCGAAATAGTACTATAACTTCAACCATTAAAAACTGTTGTTGTTTTTTCACAAACAAATCTTCCATAAACTGGCCTTGAGCTCAATAAAATTATAAAATATTAACATTTTACTAGGCCAACAGAAAAATGAATTTCTACATTTTGTGAAAAAAAATAATACACCCATAAATAGAAAAAAAAAGCATCACCGAATATTATCAAATACGTAATAGAACGCAAAACCACACAACAAAACTTTACGATATGCGTCGACTAACTGTAATATTTTCCCAGTAATTCAATTGCTTTTGTATTCAATGTCGTTGCTTCTCTTCCTCACGTAACGTAAATATGCGATAAGCGTCGACTAACTGTAACATTTTACAATTAATTCAATTCGTTTTGTATTCATTGTCTTTATATTGCTACTCTTTGCCAGTCTTGGTTTAGCCAGCATCGCGAAAGCTATTGAATGTGGACAAATAACTATTTAGCATCAAAAACATAATGTCTTTTAAAAAGAGTGAAAAAGATGTTCTTAAAAATTCAAAAGTGTGGACAAATAATTTAGTTGCTTTTAAAAAAAGTACAACGAAAAGACGTGAAATAGTAAACATTGAAAAATGTTTAACCGAATTGTGCAAAATTCCGAAGCAGGCCGGTATAATTGGAAGATACAATGCATTGGCAAAAATTGAAAAAAGCAAAGTGAAGAGGTGCAAGATTATTGGAAAAGAACTGATTGATTTGTGGTCAAAACTTAATTTTCCAATCATAGCAAAAGTATCCCTTGAACGTAAAATACAAAAACTCATAGAAACATACCAGAAATCGTTAAAAAAACGCAGTGGAACAAACATGGTAATCTCTTTCAACAAATTATTTGATGTAAAGAATAAAAACGGTATGTGGCTTGGTACTGAAGATATAGAGCTGTATGCACTCCAAATAAGAACGAACGGGGAAGTTGGGTACACAACTACTAAGGATGTAAAGCTTCACCCATCCATAGCTGGTAAAATGAAAGAAAATACCTCCGTCAAAAATAATAGTATATTAAACTCATCAATATCTTCAATATCATCAAGCGACGCGAACGATGATTGCTGCGTCCCGAATTATGAAGAATTTGAAGTACCTTCAAGGCTTAAACAAGCGAATTGTTCAACAAAGGCAGCAGTGAAAATAGTAACAACTGCCAATGTGACCACCAAAAATGCTGCTAAAATATGCAAAGAATTGGCGAAATCAGGAGTTAATATAACAACACCAACACAACCAGGAATTTTAAAAGCAGCAAAAAAAGCAGCAGAACGTTTGGAAGAAGATTATAAGACTTCACTCAAGAATAATATTTGGTGTCTTCATTTTGATGGGAAGAAATTCGGTAAAAGAGAAATACAGGCCGTGGTGCTAAAAAATGAGTTCAGAGAAGTAAGATTGGCGGTCTTGGATCTTGATAATGGAAGAAGTTCAACCATATTTGAAGGCATCAAGGAAGTTCTCGATAATTTTCAACTGTGGGGCTCCATCAAAATGATTGTGTGTGATACAACAACCGTCAATACAGGACATAAAAATGGAGTTGTTATCTCACTCCAAAAATACTTTTCAACAAAAGGTTTACATTCACCGCAATATGTGGGCTGTCAACATCATATTTTAGATCTGATTTTAAGACATGTAATGGATGAGTCACTGGATGGAAAATCAATATCACCAAATGTTCCGTACGATATATTTTCAGAAATGATCAATAATTTCGATGCTCTAAAACAAAGTTTCGCTCAAGGCAAAGAAAAATTGAAAGTAAGATGCATCAAATGGCGCGATGACATGCAGTATCTGTATGAGCTGGGACAAGCGTTCAAATATTATGAAAAAAATAAAATCTTTCCTTATATAAAATTTAAGACTCTACCATCGCTAAGCAACGCCCGTTGGAACTCAAGGGCTATACTCTGCATTTTGACATTCATACTCATTGCCAAACACCGAACAAAACTGTTGCCTATTTGTCAAGGTGACTGGGTGAAGGAAGACTCATTTATTGCAAACCAACAGCGCTCGAATATATGCGCAGAACGAGCCATCAAATTGATACAAGACATTTATCCGAAATGTAAATCTAAGCGCAGTTTAAATCTTAAGTTTATTGCTTCTAACTCTAAATAAAATATATGTGTAATTAAAAAAAAAGAAAATGAATTAACAAAAACTATATTTTTCTTATATATAAATAATAATAAATAATATTTGTTGCAAAATAATCAAAAAATACTTTTTTTGAGTTAATGATGCCGAAACGTAGATTTTATAGTGTTTTATATCGTATCAAAATTTTATATCAATATCATGCATGGTTTCTGAGATATCCACAAAATAGTGCAAATTTTTACATTGAGGCTTATGGGATTTGAAAACTTTAAACGCGTTTTTTGCAAATTTTTTTTTTTATCAAAATAAAAAAAATTCAATTGCGTTGGTGCGGGAACTTTTTGAAAGAAAACAAAAAAGTAAAAACGCAGTTAATATTTTTTCACCATTGCTCATCATGTACGGCCATGTAAATATTATGTTGCAAAAAAGTTATACCCCTAATGCATACGTGTACATTTGCGCAATCAATCACCCATCGCACGGATAGCTTTTTCATATTCAAATATTCGTGTTAAATGAGATGCGGTTTCTCAGTTGAGATGCCTACAACCGCAGTCACTTCACGCACTTCCATTCTCGGGTCATCAAATATCATTCTATGGATTTTATCGACGACTTTTTGTATAACGACTATAATAGACGCCAGTTAAAGGCATTATAATAGCGATATTTATATTTTATTTTATTCGTTTATATGCAGCACTTAATTAAAGTTAATTAAATATAATAAAAATAAGTAAGAAAAGCTAAATTCAGGCGAAACCGATTTTTATATACCCTGGCGATGTATTTTTGCATGGTCGGTGCCCATAATTTCATAAAAACCAGGTTTTTTTTAATTTGGTATTAAACTTTACTCAATTTCTTCCAAAATTCAAAAATTTTCTACGATAATAATAGCGATATCAAGGAAAATATGTCCACCAAATTTTATGACGATAACTAACACTGTTATTGAGATACAAAAAATTTGTCATAAGTGGGCATGGCAACGCCCATTTTTCAAAATTCAATAAATACCAAATTTCTTAGTTCAAAATCGCTCCAAATACCAAATTTCACTCAATTTGCTTTAATAGATACTGAAAAAACGAAGTTTTTACATTTTTAAAAAATTTCCGTTATATGGGAGGTGGGCGTGGTTATTGACCGATCTTGACCATTTTCAATACCAACCTATCCTGTACCAAATTTCATTGAGGTATCTCAATTTTTACTCAAGTTATTGTAACCACGGACAGACGGACGGACGGACAGACAGTCAGGGCTAAATCGATTCCTCTTTTCATTCCGATCATTTTAGTATATATCTATCTCGATTATTTTTTGCTGTTACAAACAACCGTTATGCAAACAACCGTTGTGTACAAGTACGCTCGGGTATAAAAAGAATATTGTAATTAATTGTCTTAAACTGAGAATTCACAAACAAAATCAATTAAATTTAATTTGAATAAGGCAATCCATTTGTATTCCAGTTACTAGGTAATATTTTTTAATGTTTTTGTCTAGAGTGGGTTTTTGTGTGTGCTATGAATTTGACATTTTTATTGGGGTCCAGATACCTGTGACCCCTCCCCTGCATCCGTCCTTGCATACATGTAAACATACAGCTCCGAAAATGTTTATTAGTTTTTGTATTTATCCAATTTCACTCAACGCAAATATATTAACGGAGATTAACGTCAGCAATTTATTCTCAGTAAAATAGTCATCCTGTTCTCCTTTTGAATTTATATACAATTTAAAAAAATAAATATAATGGAACTACAGTTTTATCTAGGAATATGAAATCGTTCTTCTAATGAGCTGTAAAAGTTGTCAAGGCATGTCGGTAAATCTGCACAGAAGTAAACGAACATCCGTTTATTCGTAGAAGTTGTTGGCAATTAAATTAATTCACAACTTGGCCATGATCCAAATGGTCGTCGTCAAAACTCAGCACATGCGAGATATCTACATTAGATTGGGCCAACTAAATCGATTTTTGTTTTGTTTTTTTGCACACTGCTGTGAAATTATCATTCATAGTAACAAAATAAAGTTATTAAGACATCTACCATTGCGACTGAAAGTTTTTTACATGAGTCGCTATTTTTATCTAGAACATACATATACATATGTATTTATATACAATGCATAAATATATATACATAAATATATATGTACAATATAATATACATAATACATATATACATAAATATATATGTACATTGTACATATTTACATAGGTATGTAATCATTTTCACATGCGCATCTAACTCATTCATTCATAAAAATGGCTTCATTCATAATTTGTGCGCACCTTGCACACTTTTCCCGCTACCAACAAACCATGCTCGTTCGCGACGATGGCAAAAATTATAAAATCTTTAATTTGACTATCCGCTGATGTCGAAATGAAAATTGGCAAAAAGTTCTTAAACCTCTGTCCCTTCCCGCACTTGCACTGTCCACACAAAAATTATGAAGTCTGAAATTCTCTTCGCTAGTTGAAGATCGACAACAAAGCGCATATACCCCTTCCCCCTTGAAGTTGTCATGCCAATCGCCACAAACAAAAAAAGAGGAGGCTGTGTCAGAGACACGGCCATTAAGTTTAACGTAGAATACGCCATCCGATAAGACAGAAAACATATGTTTAATGATAATTTATAATGATAAATAATACAAGCAAATGAATTTCTTTATTTGATAGTTACTTTTGATGATATACATAAGCTTATGATAGGAAAATAGGATAAAAATGTTTTTAAATTATCAATTAAATTTCTCGCAAAAACGAAGTCAATGGTAGTTATCAATAGTAAAGATAAATGATAAATAACAGACCCAAATCTATTTGATTATTTGAAAGTTACTTTTGAGAATATAGGCTTATGATAGGAAAAATAGGATAAATATGTTTTTAAATTAACATTTAAATTTCTCGCAAAAACTAAGTCAATGGTTGTGTTATCAATAGTTGTGGGAGCATCATTTCGAATATAATCCAAATTAAACGTATCGCTCATAAATTTCGCCAATCTAGTATTTGAAGTGATTTCTGTGTTAAAATCACCACCAATAAGCAGTAGTTGGCAGCGCTTTCTCTGCCTTTACTCTATTTTAACTTGCCCGCCTAAAATTATGCAATACAAAGAAAGGGCTGCACGAGTACATTTAAATCGCCCAACAGCAAACACTCAACCAAACACCACACACATCTTTGTGTGCATGTGTTTATACAATTTTCATTTGAGAAATTTAAATATTAGGAAGATATCAACCAACATGAAATGTATGTCAAACGAAAGCTAACATCTTCATTTGACTACAAAAAAAAAAAAAAAAAATTAACCGAGCCGTTTCCTCATAACAAAAGAAATAGAGATTACAATAATAAAAACCTGACATTGGTGCCCATACCGTAAGGTAAGACGTATTCTACGCCAAAAGTAAATTTACGTGTGTGGCTCGAGTCAAGCGAATTGTTTCGCTTGCGCTTCTCCCCTCCTTTGTTCTAACTCATTCTTCTTCTTCAAATCACCAATCAACCACCAAATTTGCAAAGCCGGTGGTTGCTGAAATCGATCTCGTGCCAAAACAAAAATGTTCGATTCTTGCTTCAACTCTATTCATCACACCACAGATTGGTATTTTAAGCACTTTGCTGAGAAAATTTGGATTTTGTCAATTTGTATATCTACAGTAGTGATGTGTAACGCAACGCAGCGCTGCGTTATTAAGTTGATACACAAGGTGAGTTAAGTGCGCTGATACACCAACTTGGGAACTCAGTAGCGCAGAAGCGCAATAAAGCGTTGACAGCACAACAATGCATTCAGAGCGAAACATTGCGTTGAAGCAAAATGCGTTGAGAGCGATACATTGCGTTGATAGCACAATACCAAGAATGATAGGAAAGTCGGATACTTCAACAAGAACAAAAAATAAAATAATAGAATACGTAATTTCGCTGCAATTTGGCACAATACTGCGTTAAGCGCTCAACAATCACTTTTAGTGTCCCAGAACAATGAATAAGCGTTTTAATATTCTTCCCTATTCAAGCCATAAAACAAATAAAGTTTTTGAGATTTTCCTTAAAATATGTATTTTTTTTGGAGAAGTACAGAACACGATTATGTGAAATAACCTTTAATAACGAATATACGTAGATAACGAACATTAACGGCAAACAGAGACAAAATTGCTACAATTTAAACAAAAAAAAAAACACCTCCAAAATTTGTAACGCACCGCACAATACGATGTGTATTACAATATCGCTACTCGATACATACATATGTATGTATCATGGCGCAATTAAGTTAACTCAATGTATTAACGCATTACAGTTTTTTTAATTAATGGTTCAATGTGCATTGTTATTAAATGCGCCCTATATGCAATTGGCGCTTAGCCGCAGGTGGTTATATTTTTATAGCAAAGTATAAATTTATAAATAAATTAGATGACCCGGTGAACTTCGTATCACCTATCCTCACAACATTAAAACTCTCCCTTCGATAAAATGGACTCCCGCCGAGCAGAGTCCTCACCCACACACGTTCAGCATACTTATCTCACACCGTTTTAATTTCGTTCGGTTATTAAACGAAACTTGCTAACAATTCAATTGAATGATGATGGTTTTCCGACACGCGAACATGTGACGTATTATTGTCCATGCGTGTAACAGGGAACCTTCAACTTGATTCCGAAAACTTGCAACAACTGACCTTGCGTAAATCCGTTGTAATTTCCCTTGATGACCTTGGCCCGATGACGTTATTCATTAGCTTTTTCACATCCAGTCTCGTTCCATTGCACAGTCGTGGTTGATTAATGTTACGCAGCATGATCCCACTTTCAATTTTAAATTGTGAGGTCGTAATACAGGCAATTCCAGTGAATTTAAAAAATGGGATAGTTTACTACGTCATCTTGGTTTGTAACTGTCTCAACTGATTTGTAAGAAAACAGCTCTCCTAGAAGATAATTTTGAATATTCGCATTGAGATCATCGTCATCTTTATTTTTGATCGCCAACATTGCTCTTTCACTAAGCCAATTAAATATGGTTGTTGAAGTGTTGTTCTATGTCCGGAAAAAGTCCCTGAGGGTCCTGTTTTGAGTCGGTGAGGTGTTATCAACTGCAACCTTACCATTTCCAATAATTAATAACTGCTTCGAAAACACAATCGCAGTTTGATCTTGTTACAAAAACAGTCGCATGTTAGTTGTTAATTGGAGTGTCTTAACGTGCCGCCACAAATAAGATGATTTTAGCCATGCGTTTAGTTTGTCAGCAACTGTGGATCGAGGAATAACTGGAAGAGTCTGACGAAAATCACCTGATAACAGAATAACGGCTCCACGAAGATCGTTTAGCTTTCTGTACAGTGCCTCCAGTGACCTCTTGTGGGCCATCGTACGTTCATCCCAAAACGATCAATTTGCATATTTGAAGAGTCTTCGCCATGCGCTGTTTTTGGCGATGTTGCAAACTGGTGCTTCGTTAATTTGTATGTTTAGTGGTAGAATGTGCAGTCCGTCCACCTTCTAATAATGTTGCAACTATTCCAGATGATCTAGAGCTACTTCATTTTACGATCTGATCTTTGACAATATCAATAAAATTGATACGGTTTTCCATTCCCCCCGGGAGCATCAAGAAAGTAAATTCCAGCAGATCCATGGTTTACAGCTTCTATCAAAGTATCATACGCAATCCTTTGTTGTGCATTTAATTGCGGAACATCTGAATGGACTGTTTCAGTCAATAGTTCAGTATCGTACTGTTGTTATCTTTGTAACTCGTGGTTAAATGCATCGCGCATGGGACCATTTGGTGCAGTCATGCCCAAACACGAGGCAACTTTTTTTGCCATCAATAAACACATATGTATCTTCTATCATGATCAATGAAGAACTGTTTATATGGGAAAATGAAATTGTTGTTTTTGCTATATTCCTCTCAATTTGTCCAAATTTTCTAACCTTTTAAACCTTCCCTGAACTACGACAAACATTTCAAAATAAAAATCTGCTAAATCGATTATAAGTGCCAGGAGATATTTTTTTATGACGCTTGTAAGAGGGAAATACTGTAAACACAGATATGTATGGCAGAGAACAAAGTACATTAATATTATTTTTTCGAAGGAGACAAACGCCAGAAATCAATTAAAATATGAAACCTACGCAAGTTGCAATTTTTTGTTATAAAAATGTTATTTAAAAATTTTAAAAAGTTTAACTTAAATACTGTCTCAAAAACTTCAGTAAATTATTTATAAATAAATAAAAGGGAAACTTTTCGTGTATTTACATTTTGGCTAACCGAATGTAAATTCTCACAAAATAATTTCAAATTTTCAAGTGTGTGCAAGAACAACAATTTTAGATTATATTATTACATAATTCATATTTAAAAGTAAAATAGGAAAGCGAACATGAGCACGAATTTATGAATTTGCATTGTGACTAACCCAACACAAATTCAATGTCTTGGTAATTTTTTTTCAGTATCTTAAAAGTACCAATGAGGTTCATAACTCTTAAATATTTAAAATATCAATTGCATTTAATTAAAAATTGTCTCCATGGCAAAATAGCAGATTTTTGTATACATAATTTGTACTTGCAACATTTCTCACATTAAATTTGAGCAAACGAAATTCTTCTGCTAAATCTCTGTCCCGAGAAATTTATTTTTCCATCCACATATCGTATACGAAATGAACCTTCTCATTGTTTTACGTTCTCTGATTGGAGTAAGTTATGAAGCGAAAAAGAAAAAAAATAACAACATCTCACACAGCGCGTTTAGTTGCCGGCTCAAGTGTTACGTCTGATGTCGTAGGTTCGACTCCCGCGGAAGAACAGAAGTCTGACGAGGAGATGTGATGATTTCCGAAGTATTACTATGTATAACTTCTACCGTTTTGAGTAATGTTGATTTTTTACTATAAGATTTTTCCAAAAACTAATCGGTCTAAAAGCTCATAAACAATTAAAAAATATATTTAATTTGTTTGGCCCAGTCTAATGTACTTTGAAATAAAAGCTTGCTCATATGTATGTAATATCATAGGCAAATCATAAGCACATATGTATGTATGTATGGCAGCGTGTAAGTTATTAGGATCCAGATATGTATATTAATTAAATTGAAGTGAGAGGTGTACACTTCAGCGTAATATATGTAGATATTTTCATACAAATTATACAGTAGCTACATTTACATTTGTACATCTAGCGGATGGTTTACATAACTGTATACTATGTTAAATTTCATAAAGTTCTCGATCTTTATAGATATGAGATCAGTTAATTTTATTTCTTCCGTTCTCCAAATTGAAGAATTGAGCTCTGCGGAGCCTTTTCTTTTCAAGACAATCTTCCCGTATTTGAAAATTATTTTTTCTAAATGTACATAAATTCTCTAAAAACTGACCGATTTCGAAAATTCAACTAGCAAAATGTTCGGAATTAGTTAAACATTAAAATGCAAATAAATGTCCAACAATTTTTTTTATCGGAAAAACCAAAAGAGGCATTATTTTTAAATTTAATTTCTCGAAAAGCGTATTTTTGTATTTTTTATTTTTTCACATTAAAAAGAAGATACTTTGAAATGTATTTTGGCCAAGCGGCTGTGAGCAAATACTTTTTTAAATAATGTTTTTTCCTTGTAATTATTGCGCTTTACTGAATAAACTCAATATTCTTAGTTTATATTAGATTGCAAACTGCAATATTAAATAAATAAAGTAAAATACCACATTTGAGATCATCACTTAATTTAAGTTTACATATGTATTTTACGTGGACACGATGTGAAGTAAATTAAACTTTTAACTTGTAATTGAACCTTCACCTCTTTTTATTGTGAAAAACTAAACAATAATCAAGTGTTGAACAGCATTCGGTAGATATGTATAACACATTCTACGTCACATGAAACTAATTCCATCAATAAACAATTATGCAGCAGCAAACTATCATGAGAAAAAAATTTTAAAGAAAAATATCGTGTATCTAAAACAAAAAGTTTTGGCTCACAGCCGCTTGGCCAACATTTCGAAAGGTTCGCCCTGTGCAAAATGTATTGGCCTAACGGTCCTCCACATTATATAGGGCGACGGAAATTGCTGGGTTTGCAGTCATTGCATGATAGAAGAATATACTTTTCATTAATTTTCGTTTACAATGTTACCAATGAGAACATTAACTGCAATGAATTGGCTACCTATTTCAATCTCATATTCTTCCTCGATGTCTAAGAAATAGTCATATATTTGGTCTTCCAACTTACAAAACTCATTACTCATTGAACGAACCTCTTGTACGATGTGCCCGATTATGCAATGCTTATAGTGATATCGTAGATTTCAATGTTAATTTAGAAAGATTTAAACTTAATCTCTTTACTGTATTCAATTAGTCTGTAAGAAACCTTTTTCTTTTTTTATCGTAACTAGTCTGTAAGGTGTTTTTCTGTAGACTAAAATGGAATAAATAAATAATAATGTGAAGAAATAAAAAAATTCACATTTCGAGAAATTCAATTTTGAAATAAATGCCTTTTTTGAGTTTTCTGGAAAAAAAAATGTTTGGACATGAGTTGGCAATTTTTCTTTCACTTTGCTTTGTTTTTAGAGAAGTTATGGATATTTGAAAAAAAAACATTTTTTTCAAAGACGGGAAAATTCGAACAATATATTTGAGTTTCATGGTAAAAAAACATGATCCGAATGGAAAGGCTCTGCGTTATCCGCATTCAGTCACTAAGCTTCAATTGGAAAAGTTACAATAGCGCCAAGGCTACACATACTGGCAGGGGCGGATCCAGCTGGGAAAATGGGGGACATTACCCCACAAAGAGCTCGACGTCTTATAGATTACTTGTATACCGTAAAAAATATTGTATTTGAGATAAATCGAATTCAGAAATTTGCTTTCGAATTATTCAGAAATATTTAAGCCATATAAAACTGCCACTAGCAAATTGTAATTATAGTTGCATTTTTAAGTGCCATTTAGTAGTATAATACAATTTTATATATTTTGTAAGTATCTGCGACTATATAACATTTGGGTTGGACGTGGTTTGTGGTAGGCCAGAAATCTATGACTTAAGACTATGATTCACATATGAATAGGTATTTGTAGCTTGTCGAGAGAAAGATAATGTACCTTGTCCATCTTTGGTTCATATAATCCATGCGCCTAGGAAATGCCAGACAGCCGCCGAGAAGGTAATGAATAGTATTCTCCTCCTGAAAACACATAACTATTTTGTACGACTGCTAGTATTGTACCCCTTAAATATCATTCTTAAGTTCCCTGATGTATATGCCATTTACAATTGCTCCACACCAAAGCGATACATTTCAGAAATTAAAAAAAAAAATTACTTTGAATGGATCCTTTTAAAATTTCTATTGATGGTCTCAACAAATGCCACTAACCCTCCGTTAACTCCCATTGAAATCACGCATTCAAAAAAGGAAATTCCCACTTAAATGAATTTTTACTTAATTTTTATCATGGAAGTAGACAATGTAATTCCAAACTTCGCATCTAATAGCGTTTTCCTTTCTCAAAAAAAATTATACACTTAATCTGCACTGCGAAAGGGCTGTCAAGATTTTATGTTCTTTTCTTAAAAGTAGGCAACATGTTAAAGGGATATCGCATTCTTTTGTGAAGATTGTTACATTGTGGTAGCGCAGAAATGTTCCACTTTGAACCCTCTATAAAATGATGGCAATGTCACCCCGAAAAACAGCTGATCTTGATAGTTTATTATTTTTCACAAAAACCTTTAAAAATTTGGATCCGAAAAAAATATGAAATGATGCCTAAAGGTAAAATACGTCCAACACACACACAAAGCGACATGATTGGGCATCAATAACGTTGCAAGGAATTTGTGATGGATGCACAGTTACGTTTTCTGGACGTATTTACAGGCATTGCTAGCAAAATTCATGATTCGCGGGTTTTACTTGCTAACGCAGCTAGCGAATTCAGAATCCATTTCTGTAATTTCAGACATTAATTGTAGTTTAACTGCATTTTTATTAGAAAAGAACTTAAATACAAATCTTTATTCAATCTTTTCTTTAACAATTTCTATTCACTCGTCGTTGTATGTTCGGGATTAATTCTTTTTGGGTTCCACCATCTTTTCAGGTAAGTTTTGAATTAAATGCATCTTTTCTTTGTGTCGTCTCTCTCGATCTTCCTCCTTATTTTGTGCTATCTCCATTTAAGTCTCTTGTACGGTTTTCTTTTCCTTTGCTTCGTTATTCGATATTCGATTTGGAAACTTCTCGTTAACAGTTCTTATTGTACTTAAGCTTATAGAACCGAATCCTATAATATTTTTTATTTTGCGAAATTTTTTTTTTGTTAATAGCATTAGCTGATATCCAGGGCCTTTATGTTCTTTTCTTGCACAATTAATGCTACCACATTTCAGGGTTGGGTGTGACGCAAAGAGAATATTACCAATAATGGAGTAACATTTTTTATGAGAAAAGAAAACGCTATAAGTCTATGGTGTGGGACTTCATGAATATACGAGTATATTCTTTAATTGAGAAACCCTTATTAATATTTTACAGAGCATACAGTATTTAGACAAACATGAGCATCAATAAATTCAGAAAGTTTCTACCTAGACACATCTCAGGTGAAAATAATTTTTCCAATAAATTCTCCCAATTTTTTTAAATTAACAACTGCTTCTTTTATTTATAGAGATTTAAACAAGTATTTAGAAATATTTAGGCCTATCATTTGTTCCAAACTACAGCAAGTCGAACATCTGTGGCTATTTCTGTACATTTTTGCATGTTAGTTTGTATTTGAGAATTTGTCCGCTTTCCAAAAAACTCTGTAGGACTCAATTTGCAACAATAGCATTGAAAGTTAATTGCATGGAAGATCGTGTGGTTCACATTGAGTACTCATTGAAGAGGATTTTGCGCCTGTGTGTGCATGTTTTTTACGAGTTTGGATAACTGTCAACTATTAGCGCGAATAATTACTTCCAAAAATTTCAAAAACTTCTCTGCCTGTTCATGCTGCACATCTTGTAATTAGTAAGGAATGTGACAAACATAATTTTTGCATGCAGACATATGTAACTATGTATGTACATGCTTATACACACAATAGTACGCTAATGCTTGCAATTGTCTCGTTATCTAAGAACAATTTTCTGTTTTTTTTTTCTGGTGAAAGCCAAAATGGAGCTCAGACAGCGCTGGGTAGCATATTCATTTTGAGCTGATTTGAAAAAAGGAGAAGCTGCTGGAGCATCATGTAAAAACCGACCATTGTTTGTGCAACATCAACAATTGCATTGCAACGGCTACAACAACAATGCCACGACAAGAAGAGAACATGAATTCAAAACTTGGATGCAGAAAATGGGCGGAAAAAAGTGCAGCGCGCAAAGATAAGCGACAAATGTACTAAGTACATACGAACATACGAACATACGCACAAAAAGCCGACAGCAAGCTTTCAGTGCAAAACAAAATGTATGTATGTATGTATTTTTATTTCATAGTATGGAATAATGAAGAATATTCGCCGAGTAGCTGATGGCCTTGCGGCTGTGACGCATGGGGAAGGATAATAATGGCGACAACGTTCAGAAGCAGCATGCGACTGCAGCAACTTATACTTTCACTCATACATACATATGTATGTACATACGTACTTACACTGTTAGCAACAACAAAAAAGGCACATGCCGGAAGTGAAAGAAATTCAATGAATGAAATTAAATGCATACTTTGCGCGTTTTTTGTCGCACCACTTTGCACGGCTCCTTCGCGCCTCATCCGCTATTCAAGAGTGGCCGCAGCCATAGCGGACGCAGCATTGTGCGGCTAACAGCAGCGAAGCAACAAAAAAAAGAAAAATAAATATTACTAACAAAATGTAAAGCAACGCATTCAAATGTGCTAGATAAGTGCACAACTGACGCAAAACAGGAACAGGGAAAGTAAAAAGGGGAAGCAATCTGCTGATTGTGAGGATGAGATGGAGGTGAGCGACAACGGGTGTAAGATGCTTGTTGGGGACTAGGGATTAAAGTCAAGTGTTCACTGCGCGTGGTGGCAAATGTTTTTATTGTAAATATGTATGTACGTAGTTGAAATTTGCTCGTTCACTTTTTTAATTTACATAACCCATGTGTTTGTTGTTTTCACTGCCATTGTTGGTGGCTATTCGGCTCTGGCGTTTTTGCGGGTCAGTGCGCGCAAATAAAAGGCAGACGATGGCATCGTGAGAACGCATTTTCTTACACTTTGTACGGCGTATAGCGGGAATGTCAGCTTTTGTGTGTGAGCACCGCAGCGCTGCGAATGACAGATGAAGAAATGAAGAAATAAACAATGAAAAGCTCGGAAGGGTATTTAGGCGCGTTTAAAAACTTTGGTTGGTGGTAAAGGTCGTAAGGGGAATTGAAAAATCGAATTGATTTTTTTTCGCTTAAAAAGAATATAGCTTTTTTGACACTCATTATATGGATAATTTAGTTTCTGCTTTATCGCAAATTATGCGGGAGTCAAAATATTAGTTTATATTGAACGCCATGCAATGAACTATCCCATACGCGATTAACTGTATTGATTTTGTACCAAATCGGGAAATCAGTTGTTTGTTTATCTTTTGTTAGTTGTCAGTGAAACTATCCGAACTTGATTTTCCGTCGTTCCAAAATATATACATCAACAGTATATTGAATTTCGACTGCCAACCTCCTGCAAAAAAAACGTTTTATCCGTTCAGCTTCGTTGTGAAGTATAATATGCTAGTTTCCAATTCAATTCAGATTTATAACGTTATTCGGTTCAAGAGACATTTTGGCTTAGCTTTAAATTATTCCAAAGGATTCTTATAGTTGTTTCTTTAAAGGTGTTCAGTTAAGAGACTAGTGTAGCTACATATAAAGTAGTAGCCTTATTCTTGTTCGTGGATACCAAACGAGGTTTCAGACAGGGTGACTCTTTGTCGTACGAGTTCCTTATACTGATGCTTGAGAAGATAATTCGAGGCGCAGAACTTAATCGATTAGGCACCATTTTTATAAGAGTGTACTTCGTATACTTCGTGCTACTTCTGACTGAGTAGGCAATTGCACAGTAAAGTCCTCTCTCGACGGACAAAAACCACACTCTACGTATGTATATAAAGGGCCGTACACATACAACTTTCCTCGCTTTACTTGACAATTCGAAATTTAACAACAAAGCATGAGGTGTAGAAGGTTTGCTACATAGAACGCTTTGACAGTTTCTACGTAAGTGGTTTGTTTTCAACTGTTATTTGTGTCTATTCGAAATATTTTGTTTAATAAAATATTAAGAAATGAGTTTTACTTATATAATTAAGTGGTAGTTATGCTACTTATGTATGTTTCAAAGTCGCGAGTGTAATAAACTATATTGAGGCCGAGCATATTTCGACAACATAAATAAAAACCGATCAAAGAGGTGTTTCATTTGCTATTTATTAATATTTCTCTTCTTTTATCTTTTTAAAAGTAATTATACACGCAAAAACTATGAAATACTAGTAAATTTTCTGAATCGTGTGTATATGCACACAGAAATAAAATGGAAATGCAAACAGTTGGTTGTCAAAGTGTACAAATGTTGAGAGTTCGCCATGATTTTGCTTCGTTTTGCTTTGCTTTACTTTTCTCGCCTTGTATTTAGCAGCACTCATATAACATCAGGTCTTCAACTTATCTGTCAAAGCGAAACTCTGAAGCAAAGCAAAGCGAAAGTCTTATGTGTACGGCCCTTAAGTCTCTCATCATCCCCGTGAGGACTCTTGGAGTGTTCGAGAGAAAGATTCTCTGAAGGACTAATGGACCTTTACGACTTTGCGACGGCGATTACCGTATACGATGGCACGATGAATTGTACGAGCTTTATAACGACATATGCAGGCATAGTGCAGCGGGTTTTGAAGCGGTGGCTCCACAGGCTAGGCCATGTAGTTCAAATGGATGAAAAAGTTCCAGCCCGAAAGGTATTTATTTATTTATTTTGTAATAAAATTCAAGTTCATATTTTTAAAATGCTTATTGGTAATCGAGAACTTTATTAAATCTTTCTAGTGCTCGTAACACCTTAAATTGCAATTTTGCTCTGTATCTTCATTTTTTTCGTACTTGCTCTGCTGCATTGGCTAAGCCGCAATCATTTACGAGTATATACAAATGTACATATGTACATACAAGTGTATTCAAATGTATGAAGAAAAGAAAAGCGCATTCAAGTTCTAATATTTACATTTGAGTGACAATTCTTACTATATTTTTCTTAACGAAATCCTACTTAAAAGCACGTCTTATATATATATATATATATATATATATATATATATATATACAATCAGTTTTGAGTTGCCCTTGGGCTAAAGGTACACCAATTGATGTCAATGATGTATTAGTTTTGTCACGTCTGCAATAAAGATTTTTTAAGCTCAATTTTATTGCTTTTCCTGCATGAAAACAATACGAGAGTTTTTTTTTTTAATAGATATACGAGGAAAACTTCCTTATAGACACGATATTAAAAAAGAATATTAAAAATAGATGTGAGTTTTTTTTATCTCAAAATTTGTATTATACAATTTTATTGTATACTCTTCAAAGCAAACATTCTGAATGGAAAATACGCTCGAATCAAGTCTTACATATGTAAATATTTTAATTCGCTGGAAAGTGAGAACCTTGTTTAATAAACGGGAAATATCATGGAAATTGGCATATCCATACGGGCAATTAAGAATGACAGGCAACTATCTGGCTTACTAGAGAAAGTCGGAGAAGCAGCTGCAGGAAGCCTTAAAATAGCAAATAAAATGTTTGGTGCTATGGGTACTAATTCTTCAGGGGATATGCGGCGGCATTACTTTTTGTATATAAATGCAGTGACTATCAATATATGTAATTTATTATTAAAGACTTTTTAATATACATAGAACTACCGAGTTTAATATGCCATACATAAATATGTATGTACAGTGACTTATTCAATTAACCATGTTGAGCTTGTTTTACACTATATTTTTCATGAATATATAATTTTTTTTTTATAAAAAAAAATTAAATAGTTTCAACAAAAGTCAACAAAATCGCATGTATAAATTAATAAAAGTGTTTAATCAATTTCAGTATAATAAAATGCATGTTTAAAATAGGTCAAAGTTTGCATAGATTTTTATTAAATTTTCGAAATTTCGGTGTTTAAAATTTGTATGCTGCTGTATATGAACCAGAGACCGTAACAGTTACAATTTTTATTATTAAAATCGCTCTTTAACAATTATTTTCAGACTTTTATTTAATAACTCTTTACACAACAATTATTTTTGATATTTATGATAACAGTTATTGAAGACTTTTATTTATACAAATCATCAATAATAGTCAGTCGGTGACTTTTATTTATAAAAGTGATAGAAAAACTCTACTTAACCTTTTTAAATTTCGACAACTTTGATGACTTGGCTACATCCTTGGAAAAACTGAGCGACTGCTTACGGAACAGTAATAATCAGTAAAATTTTATACAGAAAGTTTCTACTCTAACCAGAGGAAATAAACCGTTTGAGTAGCTAAAAAATATTTTTATTTTAAAGTTTTGACATCGGTTACTTTTTTATCATTAGAAAAAAAGTAAAACGAATGCATTGCAAATCATCAGCTCTGTTTTGTGTAAAAACAGTAGGAATAGTCCTTACATACTTGCTGCTATATTTCGAAAACAAGTAAAATTGTTCTTTGGTGTTGTTGAAGTTTCCGACAGGGTAGGAATCAACTGAATTTTGGAACGATTTTTTGTCATCCATTGTCAAGTTTGGTGAATTTATGAAAGTTATTTGATTTTTCATGTTTTTCCACCTTATTTTGGAAGACTAGTCTAAGAAGAACTCAAATATGTATCTCATTCAAAACTTCACCGATTTACACTTTGTGCAGGGACTCCCCCAGTCTAATGTAAATACATACGAAGCATGAGCCCAGAGAAACTGAAATAAATATAAATTTGTGTGTTTCCAAAGTTAAAATTACGTGAAAACGTATCGAGGGAGGACAAGAAAGTGTTCTTTCTAGGTGAGTGAGATCTTTGATGAAGCTAGCATATTGAAGCACGTACTTGCAACATGTTACACCAAAAATTATGGTAGCTGCTTTGAATTTGATTTGAGTACAATTACAAAAAAACACACACAGCAGCACACACGACTATAGGTAGGACGGGAATGCGACGGACCGGCTGACAGGCAACTGGGCAAACAGGAAGGCGGACAAGCAGTCAAGCGCACAAATAGGACTACAAATATGAAGAGCGAACAATGGCAGGAGTAGAGACGATACCGGCCGTCAAGCAACCAAAATATGTATGTACATACAACTATGTATATGTGCAGCCATTGGAAGTGTTACAAAATATGTTGACTCAACTCATCAACAAAATGGAACAGCAAGTATCAGCAATGACGAAGGCACCAGGCAAAATATTTACCACAATAAAAGTCTGAAAATAACTGCTGCAGGAGTAGTGATTTGTGTGGTTGAGGCATGGCTATGCTCATTACCTACTCTTATTTGTGCTAAACGCTGCGTAATTGAAGCGACATCAAGGCGCGAAGTATACACTTCTAACATACTGTGTGTATGCCCGTGTACGATCAAGCACGCTGCTGGCAAGCTTACTACTTCAAAACTAGCTTACTACCGGAGTGGTTGTCGTCTCTGCATCATTAACGCACTATTTGATTAATCAGTTTAATTTTCCATAAATGGTCATGTTTTAAGTATATCTGTATCAAAAGTGGTTGAGAATGTAGCCTTTTTATACCCGAGCGTACTTGTACATAACTTTGTTCGCATAACGGTTGTTTGTAACAGCCAGAAATAATCGAGATAGATATAGACATATATACCAAAATGATCAGAATGAAAGGAGGAATCGATTTAGTCCTGACTGGTACATATATTGGTATTGAATCATGTGATTACCCAAATATTCTACAAAAATAAATGCAATCCAACAGATAAAATAAAGTGGCTCACAAAAAATGTCTGAACACTTTTTTTTACTGAGCATAAATAAAAAAACGAACACTTCCGCTCTGTAAGAGTATAGAACTTCGCCACCGACACATCCACACAATACGTCTTTACAATGCAGTAATTCATTTGCTTTTGTTGCCATAATAGAACTTCTTGTTTCCGGCTTGTTTTCTTTGGCTTTAATATTCTTGTTTTTGTCATATCTGTCAAGGTTTTGTGCATCTTACTATCGATGCTGCTTTCAACAAAAATGAAGGACTTCCTAATGAGTGCTTCATGAATGGAAATTTCACCACAGAATACTAATGCGATGGAAAATTCATTTTTCCACACGATTGGCAATTAAAAGAGATTCTATCGTTCTGAACTACAAAATCATATGCTTATATACTCGTACTAACATATGTACATACACATCCCATTAGGGGAATACATTGGTACAGAACTGATTCGATTCTGCACCCAACAAATATTATAAGGTTATGACGATAACTGTTATTAAAATCAACGAGAGGAAAATTTGGATACATAATTCCTTTCAATTCATGCATGAGGAAACGAAAAGCATTGCATCTAATAGGCTAAGTCAGAGGTTCCCTATCGGTGCGCCCCGGCTGAATACTTGTTTGAGATGCTAAACAAATTTATAACCGAAAATGATTTGAATAAGGAAAAGGTTATCGGTGTATTTTTGTACTGTTGGAGTTCGAGCAATATCTGGTCGGGTTAAAATATTACCAGCACTTATTTGCTGTAAACCACTATATACTATGCTGATCCAGAGAAAAACTTGGTGCGAAACCGATGAGTCCTCAATTAAATCTTAAATTAGAAAATGCCATAGACATAATATATATAGACATAGTAACTATATAAAAAAGCTAGGCCAACTGAGGGTCTAGTTGTTCAAAAAAAAAATTGCCTAGATATATTAGGCAAACACGGGGAGACGTCTTTATCCGCGCATTCGAGTAGCAATAAAAAATTCAAATTTTTTTCAATAGGATCATCACTAAAACTCCCGGATCTTTTATTGAAACTAAAATATATATCTGTGCAATATATTTGAGAAACTGAACGTCTTGAATCTTGCTCTGCAAGGTAATGATGACATCCATATCTTGAATATTTGAAAGGCTGCAGTTGGGCCCAAAAACAACCATAATTTACTGCTCAGCAAAAAGATAGTCTAACAATAAGCTATCCCCGATTTGGTAGGGGTTTGGTTAAAAGTGAAAACTCCATGCTTAGATAAGGAGCTTTTAGAACTCACATTGCAGCTGTATTAAAGAGCAAATATCGCTCAAAAATGTGAAGAAAGAAATTAGAGTTGTGATATTTAGCTTTAAGCTAGAACTTTAGACGATACATTTTTTAAGGCTTTCAAAACTTTATTAACTTGAATTTTCTCATAAGCTAATTAGGTGGTAAAAGCCTGAATATTCGTAAAAATCCTTTATTCCACAATTTATAAAGTGTTTGCAATTAGCAAGCCTTCTAAAATTTTTCGTTTTACGTTAATCCGTTTTATTAATATCTGCCTTAAAGAGCCCCAAAGTGACGTTTATTTACACCCTAGCAAATGGAAAAGTATGGAAACCGCTAGGACATATAGCACGTTGATCGGGATTAAAGAGCTAGTTCGGAATTATCTGGGGAATTTACAGTAGTTGATCCGTATTAAGTCACAAAGCCAGTCCTCAATATTAATGCAGATCAGGGGAATTTTCAATCAAAACAAAAAGAAATTAATATCGAAATTTAAGTGCTTTGATCGACCCCCTCATAAAAACACGATTTTTTCCGATATAGAACATTTTAGGGAAGGAAAGCATCTACCGTAATGATTAATGTACATATTAAAAAAGCTTGTTTGAAAAATGTATTGGAAAATGGTGAGTTTTAATTTGCGCTTAAAAAATGGAAATACATTTTTTTTTTTAATGATACACATATCTTGCAATATACACACTATCATCGTTTCAAAAATTGCGTTTCTTCTTCACTTCTCTAAAGTCCAGTAGAGTGCCTGATTAAGTTTGCAGTTTGTGTTCATAAACAAAGAACTGTATTTTGTATCCGCTGAGCCAGGTCCCCGCTAGCGGTCATTTCTCGGCAGACAATGGTAAACTTTTCAGCGTATTTCTGCCATGAAAAAACTTCTAATAAATAAGAGACGGCACAAAACTGTAGGTCCTTGTAGAATATAAAGATGCACACCATAAATGGTAGGAGAAGCTCGGCAAAACACTGAGCTGTATAGAGTAAGCCCAAAATTATTATTATAATTACTCAAATAATAATAATGAATACGATGTGAATTATCATATTTGGTGCGGTTATAATATTGAGATCATTATTAATTTATAATTTAACATATATTTGTTCGTAAATTATTTACACTCAATAATCAATCTAAATGGAAAATTATCTATTTTCTGTCGCCTTTCAACTTAAATTTAAAATACTCGTATACAAATTATTTTGCATTTCATTTGCTTTTGAAGCTTTTTATTTTACTTACTTTGACTATGTACATAATTCAAATGTATAAACAATATTCATTCTGATAGCCAATAAAAGTACAACTTAAAAACTTAAAAAATCCAAAATTAAGTGATACTAGTTACGCATTATCAACATATTGGTTTATTTAAATGTATTTTCATTGATATTTTGATACTAAAAAAAACCAATAGCCATCAGCATAAAAAACATTCGTGAATATGCAACACTACAATGCACTTGGTTGGATGTTAGAGTGCCCTTCAAACAAACTACATACATATAAACATAGTAGGGATGGCATACCTGACCTTTTTAAGCGCCGGGATTACATGCTTACAATACCGGTATTTTCGGGATAAATAATTTCTTATATCTAGTAAATATTTCATCATTTGCGTGCAGCATTGTCGTTCTCTCGATGTTGTCCATCCTACGATTCTTTAAATTCTTAATGAAATAAAATCATTAATGGCCATAGATCCGAAAAACAATGGGCGACATAAATGTGAAATTTGGAAAACTAAATCAAAATTAGCTCGTTTTTTGTATATTATATACAGGCACTTATCCCGGGATCCCAGGATTCTTCAAATCCCGAATACCGCGAGAAAAAATTACATCCCTAATGCATACATCCATGTATACATGCAACGCTGCAGCAGCGCCACAAATTAACCAGAAACAAAATATTGCACTTAATTCGCTTTCGAAGTATGTACAAATTTGTCGGAGAATATCAGCATAAATAGTAGTTTGTCGCAAGCGTTTGTGTGCCGGTGTTTGGCGCAGAGTGCTGGCTGCTCTATTGTCATCGCCATCGTTCGTCTCTGCAATCACTTGTTCCGTTACTTAGAACTTTTCCATCTAATAACTCAATTCGAACCTTCACAAAAGGAAAATAATAAATTTATGTTGAAGTGGCAGCCAACTGACTACTAAGTGGCGACAACACACATACACATAATGACAACCACGAGGTTGGGAACTGAAAAGAGTAAAGTAAGAAATTGAAATTAAACTAAAAACTTTTTCTCTCACTTCTTCATGGTAGTGTGCGCTGCCGATTGTCTTTTATTGCCTTTTATTGAGCGTATTTTTCGCCCCAGATATAGTTTCCAGTATAACCATAGCAATATCCGTGCTTATCCATTTCGAAATTTGTTTCATTTGTTGCATTGTTGTTTTTTTCAATAATTTCACTTCTCAAAGTGCAGTTCATGCGCTTTCACATCGCAGTTCTAGTTTGCAGGAAACGCGTAACTCACAAATTATTTTCAATTGCTATTGGTAGTCAGGCTTCTTGTATGCGAATTTTATTTGCATCCTTTTTTGCTCATTATTGATATATTTTTGGAATTTTCCCAATTCATTTCTTAATGTATTTAAACTCGCTACTAATTCAACGCCATTTGATGGCATGTGCCCATAATTATTAGAGGATGTGGAAATTCCATGATGTATTCGTACATATGTACATACATATACATATAATTGTATGCACACTCCCTAACAAAAACATTTCGCAATATTATTTCATTCACGAAGTTGAATTGTTTTTGTAAATTTTTATTAAAATTATGGTACTTTAAAGGATAGTGAAGTGCAACTTGATGACTGATCCTCGGATGAGATACCTTTCAACCTCATAACTTCAGCATTACGGAACAAATAAGAAACAGCTGTTCTTTGCTAGTCGTATGGACTGCTCTTCCATCACAAGTTTGGAGTTGTTCGCCTTTGAGCTTGCAGTTGCGGTATTCCGTTACTGTAGTTAGTATGCCAAAAGCGTGATCAGGCTCGAAATACGTTGTGATCTCGTCACCAATAAGTTGGTAGTGTAGGTACATTTGAGATAGATATATCCTGTTTTACAATGGATCTGGATCCTCACTTTATACGGCTGGATGTCAAACCTTGCATGACTTTTCCGATTCTCCGGAGCGGTTTAAAGTGAGGACCCATACGAATTAAGAAGTCAACAAATTTACATATACCAAATAGTAAAGCTTAGTCTTCACCTAAATAGGGAAAGATCGCCAAATGCCCTTTTTTGACTGTCCTTGGCTCGTTGTTGGGAAAACCCAAGGCGTGCCCGTGACTAGTTGTGTTGTGGTGGGTTCTAGTACCAACAAAACAGAAGGGATTATACTGGAACAGGCATATCTTCCAGTTGCTTGCAACGCTTGGTGCAGAGGTCTCACGACCTGGTCACAGCGGGTTAACAACAACTAAACTTATGCAATTGTTGCGAGAGGAAATGGGAGGCCTTTTACTGGAAACGAAAGCCCGATAAAAAAAGTAAAACGGAGTGTGAGTGTGACAAAAAATCACAAACAATGAAGTCCAAATTGTTGGTATTTTTTTTTACAGTTTGGAAGAAAACATATCTATTAAGAAATACCAAAAACAAATTTTACAAAAAATATTACAAGCTGGTCGCAACAGTACATCAAAGTTGCACTATAAAATAATTACATACCTTAGTGAGATAAAGACTTTTTTGTATGCGTATCAAACTGCTTATTTTATTATAAAACGTAGTTTTTTCTTACTAGAACACTGTTTTATCTGTTTTGATTATATTGTTCGGGGTACCATTACTCGAAAAAAAGTTGTTTTGTGAAGCGAAAATATCAAAATTTCTGTATATTTCATAGGAGCCAAGTAATAGCAAAGGAAGGCTAAGAATCGCGTTTGAAGATGCAAGCGATCGAAGTAAACGGTACAAGGTTCATGAGCTAATCTCTTCTTTTGATGGTAGCTCAAGTCATAGTATTTATAAACAAAAATTTTCAATTGAAACAGACACCGATGAATTCGCCTTTGTAGCTGCATTAGTTCCTTTGAAAATCTGCAATTTAGAAAGCAGTCGCGAATTTTGGACCAACAACTTCTGTGTCGCCCAATTAAATTCATTTTTATAAAAGAAAATCCTCGTTTAATACACGTGAATGGACATTACAAATCCAAGAACTTTTAAGCCATACTGTAAAAATAAAAAAACTGAAATAATTGTGAAATATGAAATGTATCTTATGATGGTTGATGGAGCAGTGGATAATGTACTATGTGATAATAAGTCACCTGCCACTTGCTATCTGTGTGGTGCAACTCCAAATCAAATGAACACATTTCAAACTTTTCAAAGGCCAATAAATGAAGATTTTGCTAGATATGGATTATCAACATTACATGCATGGATCAAGTTTTTTGAATGTGCAATGCATATATCTTACAGACTTCCTTTAATGTGTTGGCGAGTACAGGGTGAAGAAAACAAACGCATATTCAATGAAAACGAGGAACGGATTTGTAAAGAGTTTAAAACAAAAAT
This sequence comes from Philophylla caesio, assembly GCA_963971545.1. Taxonomy (NCBI): domain Eukaryota; kingdom Metazoa; phylum Arthropoda; class Insecta; order Diptera; family Tephritidae; genus Philophylla; species Philophylla caesio. The sequence continues at coordinate 66,289,146 of OZ020607.1, forward strand.
GGGATTGGTTATTGATAGGGTCAAAACAGGATATGGAGCATCCAATGACGGTACTACTGCAAGACGAGTTTTTAATAGCATAGAAGTTACCCGTAGAAACAACACTTAAAAAACTTCTAGACAGGCTTCCAATAAAGACCTTATGGTAAATTTATTACTAGCTTCAGAGCCACTCATTACTTCACATTGAAAAGTTTGCAGCAAAAAGCAGCCCATTTTGGAAGACATTAGCCAATATATTTTATTAAGTGGCAGAGAAACTGAAGAAGAATGTGCTTTAGAAAGCGATTTGGATTAAGATTATTGTAATTATTTCTCTTTATTGTTATAAAACAAGAAATATTTCACTTTTTATGTTTAACTTGGCGTGCAAGTTGGCGGATGTTGCTAATTATTTCAAAATTTTTATGATAAAATTATCATGAGACGCTGCAACGATTACTTATATTTTTTGCCGCAACGTATATGGGCTCGCGACACTTTGCGCTGTGATCAGCCGTTGAAGAGTCGTCAAAGTCGTTGACGCTGACGGTCTTTCAACAAATGTAAAAAAAATGTTATTCCCTGTCGATTTCAAAAACAGAAAACAAACGAAATAGTTTTATTGCACCAAGAGAAAATTTGTCAGATCCTTTCCTTTATAACGTATTTAAGGACTGCTTTTTAGCAAGTACACGCAGAATGAATAGGCAATGCGGCAATAAAAACATCAGATCTTTTCATGGTACAATAAACAGGTAATATAATGTTAGCAGCTGATTGGAGTTTTTTCTTATAAATAGTCCATAACAATTCAAACTTTGTTTACAAAACAAACTTTTTTCTTTAAAAAAAAACAAAAAAACTTTGTTAACAAAACAATATTTGTTTGCATTTTGTATATTTATAATTTCTAAAAAATTTCAAAAAAATTTATATAATTTTTCATTATCGCGATTTGGAAAACATATGTAAATATGTACATACTCAGAGAGGAGATATTGTGTTCTAAAAGACGGGAAATGGTCGGATCTTGCTTTTCACATCCAATTGGAACAGAACTTCGGCATGCCGCTTTCTGCAAACGATTGGGTGCGTTCCGACCATTTTTTGCATATTTGCAGGTATACCAAGAGAGTCTTTTCCAAATTTTGTGAGGAGGAGCAATGTTTCCTGAGAATCCGTTGTAGTATGATGCGTCTTGCACTGTTTCCGTTGTAAATAAATGGATTTTTCAGGCAAAAGGTTTACATTTAGAATGATCAAACTCGTCAAATTTGATATATCTTTTTTGAAGGGTGATGGACCACAACAAATCAAAAAATATACCCCAGGGTTGCATTTTCTTTAATGCTGCTACCTGTTTAATGTACCTTGGATCTTTTATAATATTTTCTTTTGGAAAAAGCAATTTAGAAAATTATGTTGATAGTGAGGAGCTCTATATCATAGAGATAATAGCTTCTTTCTCCTTGTTTTTCTCAACAGACATGCTTATGTATATGGTACCTAATGTGTATAGTAATAATAATAATAATTGGACTTTATGAAAAACGGCAGTACACTGTGACCTTGAAGATGTTTTGTATATTAGTTATACGCCCTTAACACATACATCCTTAACCTTCCTAATAAAGGTGACAAGGCCCTTGGTAGCCATGTTTCTAACGTTAGAAGGGTCAGCTATGCTTTTTTTTTTTTTTAAATAATGTGAGTTTAAAGCCGGAGTAACGTGTTTTTCTTTGCCAGCAATTGAAGAGTATCATATTAATATTTTACCCACTTCGACTTAAAAGTTCGGCTATATAACATTTTAATAGCAGTCTTACTATCTGAAAAGATAGCGGTAAATGTGCCTTACACACTTTTCCAGGTCTGGAATTCTCCCCAGAATATATGAATGAGATTTACCCTTTTGTGATGTCCGATCAGATATACGCAGGTGCATCTCCCTTGGCTGTCGCTGTCTGTACATGGCTTTACTTATCGTTTTGTCCAAATGCAAGCTCCAACTGAGTTTTTATCGAGCATAACATCCAGATGTTTGACCTCGTCAGCGTATTCAATTACCGTATCTCCTAAAGTAATCGAACCAAGGTTAGATTTGCATTCACTTGTGAACGAACCAAGGACGGCCTTTAGCGGGTTTTAACTGAGGCCCTCATAGGCGAACCAGTTGTCGATCACGCGAAGATCCGAATACAAGAGAACGTAGCAGAGGTGACAAAACACCACCCTGTGGGCAGCCCTTTATGGGTTTTACACTCACAGATAAGCTGCCCGGGGATGAAGTTATTTCGCGCTCATTCAGCATCGTATCAGTCCAGCCTGCAGTATAATGGTCTATACTTCTTCGGATCAATGCCCATAGCTCGAAACCACCCAGGACATCCTAGAAGGCGCACAAATCAATGTTTTGTATTCGAGAACTAAGGGAAAGGGTGCTAATTTTGCACCTGATTTGGGTAGGTCAAGAGGTCTATTCACTAATTTAGAAATAAAAACCACTGATACCTTTCTTCTAGCTTATGTGTATGTATGTGTAAGTATAATGGAACTTACATTGTTTTTTTGCTAAGGAACGGTAACCGCTTGCTAGAACTTTTCCATCTTACGAAAATATGTACGTCTAAAAGTTTTTTGGAGTAAATATTGTGCAACACACTCTGTACGAGTCATGGATTTATAGTGTTGGGAATAGCTCTTCCAAACATTTCCAAATATTGGCTTGGTAAACATGAATTTATGGTACGTGTAGGAGACTTTCAAATGCATCTCCACGTAATTTATTTCTTTTAAGCGTAAGTATGTACATATGTAATTAAATATAACTTTTGGCATAAACGAAAAATAAAGAGCACGTCTTCGGACACATAACTTTCACAATACTAGTAGTAAACAAAAGCTTACATGAGTAATAGCATGAACATATACATATATGTACATAAGCTTAAGTACATAAATATATTTGGAGAAATGTCAGACTAACTATAGACGAGGAAAATAGTTTTCTTGTTTCTGCCAACATATAAAAGGGAATTAATAAAAATAATACAACAAAAATGATAAGTAGGCAATGAGTCGCAGCTGATGAGCGTTCATTTCCAACAGTTTAACTCGATTAGTCACTTGGATATTTTTACACGTATAACCTTCTTTTAGGACAAAGAAGTTTTTGTAACTAGACTTTCTTTTCAAGTGCGTCATTAGCGAGAGAGAGAGAGCCGCAACTATTTTATTGGTTCTAATGTGCGTTTTACCAGAGTTAAACAAATAAATACTATGGTATAAAGAACTCGATTTTTAAAGTAATGGACAATAATCGATTCGAAAATAAATCGACATTGAGTACGTGCTTATACTATTGAGGAAAAGAGCATTCGGCCTTTTATTTTTACAATATTAGCATAGTGTTGGATGATACATTTTTTTTTGTCACACAATTCCTTATATAAAAACTTCGTTTGAGATCTTTAAACAAAACTTTGAGTAAGTAGTTTTATAGCACTTTCAATTCAGGCATCAAATGGCTAAGTATTACTGTTGATTTTTGAGAATTTTTGAAGACATTTAGCTGCTTTATCTTCTCTGAAAAATATACAGCAATCTTGCGATTGTGTACCCATTTTCGTCAGTGTCCTCTAAAAACTTCAGTGGTTATACACAAATTTGTAAAAGCGATTTGGAATGCTCCCGACCAGGTATATTGACTCTTGATCGAATCTCAGCCGGGGTGTGTAAAATATAATAATAGAAACAAACTCTGAGCTAACTAGTATTAGCGCTAAACTAATTCCTCAGATCACTCGGCAGCAGGGCTGCTCAACAAACGAAACGATACCATTTTGTGTTGTTAACGAGCAAAATTAACTTAACGAAATGAGTTTGTTGCGTTTCGGCACCATGTTATCAAAACGAAATCAAATCGTTAATGTTACAACGTTATAAAATTTCCGTTTTCGTTAATTTTAATGTGCCTCAAAGTATGCAGCGCTTCTGTTTGCGCCGAGTGAATCTCCAGCGTTTTTCTTAACGTTTTAACGTTAACGCCAGCATTTCGTTTCGGTTAACAACGTAATGAAATTTATTATGATAATTGCTTTAACGATAATATTTTGAAATGTTTCAACCGAAACAAAAGAAAACATTTCGGAACGGTTAAATTTAACGTTAAAATGCATCCTTGCTCGGCAGTACTATGCTGTGAGATATCTTAGCATATTACCAGAATTGGCTCAAACAAGTTATAACACTTATTACGTGAATGCATCGAGTGGCTGCAGATGGTAAAAACTCATGTTGTCTTCTACTTACTTGCTCTCACTAAGCATACGGGACTGTAGACGACTTTTTGGACTGTTGACTGGTCACTTCATGTGGCATAAACCACTGATGGTGATAGGCGTTAAAGTGCTCCTCGACCTGCTCCACCCTGCCTTGACAAGGATGAGACGGCAAGACAATTTATGTTCTTCTGTTTTGCTTTTGCAATAACTAGGTATGAAGCATTTGGTAGTGTTGCGTTGAGAGAAGAACACCTCTGCTGTTTGGCAATCATCAATCTGTATATAATTATAATTATTCGTTTAATTGTGCAGATTTAAAACCAATTAAAATGACAAAAAAACAGAAAAGTGGACGACAAGTGGTTTGAGTGTGGTTTCCTGCAATTCCGTAATATCCGGAAGTGTAATAATCACCCGACAAGAACAGTGCCGGTCAATTTACCGTACATCTGAAGGTCAGTGGCTGAAAAAATTTTGTCAGCACTTAGAACAAAGTTGCTAACAGTTTCTTATGGACATTATGTAAAAACTGATGTCAACAAATGTGTACGTATGATATTGTATGAATTTTACTTTAACACATTAATATTACCGAATAGAAAACATATAGCTCTATTGCTCACTCCCGTTCTTATTACTGGGTCAGTGCTCCCTATAAAACCACCCATCAGTACTGAAAATATTCAGTTCTAACTTCATAAAATGATATATCCTTTTTTTGCTTGATTTTCTAAACAAGTTTTTTTTTATTTCTTCAATTAATGTTTATTGATAAACTTCAAGCTAGTACCAAAATCATGGTAAATAAATGGAAAATATTTTTCGGTAACTAATTTTTGCACAGAACTCCTTTCTGCATAAGCGTCCTTCGGGCAAACTCCGGTTATATCCAGAGCTCCGTTCATATTTTATATTGAATTCAGAAATTCTATTTTATTTATAATTAGTATTTAAAAAAGCAAATTTTTCATTTAAAACTTATCTTTTATAAAAACACGACGATTTCCGAATACTGCGTGCCATTTGCAAAACTCTTATAAATTTATTGTGTGTTTCTTTCTCGCATATGCAAAATTAGCTTAAATGGTGATTGTTTCTTTTGTACAAGTAGCGAGTCGCGAGTGTCTCTTTTTGGCAAGCACCATGGCAGTCATTTTACCGGCAATCTGACAGTCAGTGCTGATTTAATGAATGAGAGTGTATTTGTAATTTGCCATCATGTTCTTGTAGGGCAGGTAACGAAAATAATGATTCTTTTTGAATTATTAATGAAAAAAATCAAAAGGTTCCAAATATGGCAGAACATTTGTCTATTTCCTCAAGCTCTATACGAATTTGATACGATTTACAAATTTTTGATTAAAACACATACACATTATTATTAATTACTTGCAAATACCCGGCGTGCTTCGCTGCGCCTTTAAAGTATTTTTGCATTGTTGCCCCTCTTACTACAAAGTACAATACATCCAAAAAATCGTATGGTCTTAATCTGGAAAAATGCCTTAGTTAAAAAGATTTCTTAGTCAAAAAATTCTCAAATACCTTCCATTGGACACCTATATTCTAATATTTAGCTTATCTTATCAACTTATTTAAGTTTAAATTTTCAAGTAGGTGACAACCCGTCTGAAACTTATCTTAGTCAGTCGTTGTATTGACAATTAGTACAAAATTTACATGGTAGATAAGTTGTTTTCAGTTAAAATTTTATATTGAGATAATGATGCAAAGCACGGTTATTGTAATATTACAAACATGTACAAAAGCAAAAATGATCTTAAAATTACATTGCAAAAGTTAAGTAAACCATTCATCGCAAAGCTTGGTGATGAACGATATTTTTTGTTTTTCCGGTGGGAGAGAAAACGAATAGAGCCGATGGTTTACCCACTCTCGAGCACGCTACGTACAACTGCCCATGAGAAAAACATGGTAATTCCAGATTTATTCCACAAACTTCCAAAGATTGACCTTGCGATTTATTAATCGTCATTGCAAATGCAAGGCGGACAGGGAACTGGATACGCTTAAAATGAAATGGCAAATTTGTTGGAATAAGAGGTATTCTTGGAATCAGAACATCCTCGCCTTTAAACTTTCCTATGATTATCGTTGCTTCAATTAAGTTGTTCATCAGCTTCTTAACAGCGAGCCTTGTTCCATTACATAGCTTCGGTTGGTTCAGGTTGCGTAACATAATTATCACTGAACCGATCTTGAGTTGCAAATTCTGCGGCGGCATTCCTGGCAAATCCAATGAATTCAGAAATTCAACTGGGTAGTTGACAACCTCATCTAGATCGGTAATTGAATCGATTTACTTATATGAGTGCAATTCACCAGCGATTTTGCTTTGAATTTTTATGTTCAAATCATCTACATCTTTATTTTTCGCTGCCAAAATAGCTCGTCCGCTCAACCAAACATGATTTTTATAATTTGCACCAATTTTCGGGAACACTTTCGAGACCAGCTCTTCTTTCGACTTTGTGAATTGACAGAAATTAGGTGGAAACGAAATGAGACCAGTGGATGGATCAATAGGAACTTTTCCATTACCAATGTCTAATAATTGTGTTGAAAATGTGTGTGACGATTCATCATTTTGCAACGCAACTCGCATATTTGTTGTTAGCTTTAGGGTTTGCACGTATCTCCACAGATTAGATGACTTTAAGCAAGCGTTTATTTCATCAGCAGCTGTTGACCTCGAAATGACTGGCAGGGTTTGTCGAAAATCGCCGGCCAGCAGAATCATCGTACCTCCAAAGAGGTCTTGATTATTTCGCAAATCTTTCAACGTTCGATCAAGTGCTTCCAATGCCCGTTTATGCGCCATCGTACATTCATCCCAAATAATTATTTTGCAGTTCTGCAATACTTTCGCCATTGCTGAATTTTTAGTAATGTTGCAAATTGGTTAATCTATTGTTTGCAAATTCAGTGGCAGTTTAAGCGCTGAATGGGCTGTTCGTCCTCCTTCTAGCAAAGTGGCAGCGATCCCTGATGAAGCTACATCCAGCGCTATTTGGGCTTGTGCGCGAACTGAAGCCAAGATCAGTGATATTAGGAACGTTTTTCCCGTTCCACCAGGTGCGTCCAGAAAAAATATTCCTCCATTGTTGTCGTTGACTGCTATCATCAATGTGTCATATTCTACTTTTTGCTTCTGATTCAAAAGTAGGACTTTCGCTCGCACTGATTGACTCAAAACATCTCGATCGTATTGCAGTTCTCGTTCAAGCTCCCGATTGAATGCATCGTGCATAGAGCGATTCGGCGCTGGCATCCCTAATTCGTGCAACATCTTTCCCGACATTTGCAAGCACAAATTCTCTATTGAAGTCAATACCTCGTTGTAGATCTCAATGTTAATTTGAAGATCAGGATTCACTGTTCTCAAACGCGCTTTGTGCAAAATATCTTCAGCCATGTCGTCTTTGTATTTGTTCCATAAATGAAGTGGGTTAGATGGAGAGCATGTTGAAATTATTATGGCAAAAAGTGATCTAATTTTCTGTGCAGTAGATGAAATAACAGCGTCAGCAAGTGCGTAATCCCATTGAATGTCATCCTCGAGCAAATGTAACCGCTGACACGCTTCTCGATATGTTGCGCACAACTCACCGTTAACAGTTCGTAGAAATTCAAATGAAGTCGGTCCACGAACATTAACCAATAACAGACGCAGGTAAAAACATTCATCATTCCTCGGATGAACTGTGTAAATGCGTCCCAATGCGTCGGTTGAATATACATTTTCATATCCAGGAACAGGCTTTCCCTGTTTCCGACGTTGGAACCTTTTTGATGATGCGTTCCATGTGAAGTATGTAGGCATCTCCGAGTAAAGCAGTCTTCTTGCGAATGGATCACTTGCGCATGTCGAGAAGAAACTTGTTAGCGTTGTCGCTGGTGGACGTTGGGCTATCCGCACTGCGTTTTCTGACGTGAAATATACCCTTTGTCCATTCTCGAGGTGCACAGCCAAGTGGACCACAGTGGGATGACGTTCGTGTATGGCAAAAGAAAAAATTTTCCAAATTGCTTCATTACTGCTGATATATCTCCCTATTTGATATTGCGAAATTTCATCTTTGTAATCAGGAGATGTAATACCAAACACAGCCATGTCGCTTCCTTTAGTGATGTACTTACAAACATATTTGATGGACTTTATAGAATTGCAGTACTCAACATTACAATGCGCTTTGAATGTTTTGGAAAGCAGAGGAGAATACGGAACAATCCAACTGTTGTCCACTACAACGTCCCTATTCTTGATTTTTAACGTAATCGTCCTACCGTTATCCTCTGCCGAGCGACGACGATATAGGGGGTAACCGTCATTACCAGTAATTGTGTTAGCCAATAAAGCACGCGGATAACGTTTAGAACATTTGTTTTCTATCATGCATGGCGATTCCCGGTTATGACTGCCGCATGGTCCATGAATCATATTCGTTGTAACAACTTCATACAATTCTGGATCTGTTTCTTGATCTGGAATTTCTGCGCATATGATTGAGTCAATTTCATCCGGTCTTATTTTGTCGGTCATCCACAGCAGAATATGCGCATGAGGTAGTCCTCTTTTCTGCCACTCTACGGTGTACATCCAACATCGCACGTCTCCGAAAACATGATACTGCACAATAAAATTTTTCAACGCGTTGAGTTTTTGCTTGAACACTCGTGCTGTAATATCGTGGCGATCGCTGGATAATTGACCGGGAAGTAATAGTTGTGTGATTTCGGTCCATTTAGGGTTGCACGTAAATGTTATAAATAAGTCTGGTCGACCGTATTGACGCACGTATGTCATTGCATCTTGCGCATATTCGTGCATATGCCTCGGACTTCCAACATACGTCGATGGCAAAATGGTAAGTTGGCCGATATTGTTGGCATTTCCATCTTCATTGAGGGCATCTCGCAAATGGATGTATTGCTCTGAACGTAATTTGAGCTGATTAAAGCGTATAAATGACAGTCGTTCCGTCTCTATTTTGACATACATATCGACAACGAACTGATGAAATAGTCTGCGACACTTCAATATATGGTTGTCCTCGTTTCGACGAATCATCAACCGGTAGGCATAAAAGTTCATTGAGCTAACTTTTTTGTTTGTTTCTTGACCTGTTACAAATCAAAGGTAAACTTTTTATAAACACGACACTTGAGTTGATTAAAATATCAAAAGAATAACATGTTATATATTTTTTTTTTGAATTTAGTTAAAAACGATTAACAACACTGCTGCGTACCAGTTATTGGACTAATCATCTTGATCAAAAGATGGTATCCATCCTCTCCTCGGCAAAATATTAGCGGGTATTGTAATGCATCATACGAACGATGAGTTTCGGTGACACGTTGAAGGTTGTTTCCATCCCGCCGACGAACCACTATATCGCGACTATCCACATTCTCGCCCACAATGACAATGGCGACTTCATTCAACATCGGTGCATTAAAGCGCCTTTCATGCTCACCTACAGGTCTTTTATCTGCTTTGATCACTATTTTGTGATCATCTGAAGGCATCATTTCTAGTGCTGTCTTGAACAATCTAACCAACTCATTATGTTCATGTAAGAGTTGTTGCAGTTGTGCAATAATATTTCGCTTTAGCGCACGATTGATGGCACAACGCTGATTGATTTCATCATCTGAATTTCCAAGGAAATAAACCTGCAGGAATTTATGTTGTTCATTTACAGGCGGTAGCAATGCTCCAGTACGATGGTGTATTTGTCCTTGAATCTAAATATCAAATTGAAAAAAAAACCTAAGTACACCGGGCTCGTCGTGTGTATGTGACATGTGGTATAATTAAAAATGGACATGCCTTAAAAGTTGGCCTAAAACCTCTTTCTTCGATTATATTAGCTCCAAACGACGTCATTTGGAAGGCACTGTTGTATGTTTGAATGTTTTGCAAAAAATGCTTGGATAGAGAATCCTGGCCGGAAAATAACGATGCTAGTGGCTCAGGTGGTGGTGTAATCTGTGGTAATTTAACCTTTCCGTTTGCACAACATAATCCTGGTGGTTCTAACCGAAATTTCAAAGCATTACAATGCTGACAAACAGTGCTCATGGTTCCAAAGTCTACCGATAAATCCACGGCATAATCGATTGTTGGATCGTATTTGAACGCCAAACGGTCATGCCGAATTGTGACATTTGATCGTCTATTTTGTCTTCGTTCCAAATTGCGTTGTGCGCTACTTTCAACTGAGCGAGTCGAACTCGACTCTGCCCTTTGCTCCGGAGTCATAATTGATCGGGCTTGAGAAATTCTTATTCGATTTGCATCCAAACGCTGGGTACGGTCTACAACGCTCTCGTCGTCCCGACTGATAGTCATTACCCTTGCTCTGCGAGTACGCCGACCGATATTTTGACGCTTTATTGGCGGCATGTCTCCAAACACAACAAATATGTATAATCTTTTCCAGTGCACCAGTACAAACAATGTTGATACATATAACAAAATTACTTCGAAAATCTCACAACTAAGTTTATTGATGTTATAGATCTAATGCGCTAGATCAGACTAATTATTGTTTAGCCGCCAACGCATATGATTTAGCGAAATAACAAAAAACAAAGGCCTAACAACATGTAATGTTCCTATACTTACAATATCAGTTGAACACACATACAACAACAACATACATTCGCCAATGCAAGAGAATTTGTATATACCACCCCAAATTTAGAACAACATAACAATAAAAAGATGGCAGGTACTGGGTTTTTGTGCAAGCTGTTATTAAGGGTATTTAATAGCGTTTAGTGATGTACTTGAGATCGCGCGAGCTACTTTCAAGTGTTTAGGTAAGCTGCGAAGTGATTAGTGGTTTTTAAATACATTATGCATGAACAACAGATAGAATACAATAACTACCTTCTTAGTCGGAAAAACCTAAAAATATGGATTTTTGCACCAAAATGCAACCTAGTGGCCGTTGTTAGTAAAAATAAATTGCAGAAAACCTTTAGGGCGTGGCTGTACTTTTTTACCATACAAACATTGTCTTGGCAACTATGAGCACAACAACAAAAATCAGTTAAGCCGTTCTCAAGTGATGCGGAAACATACATGGGGCATTTCATTTTTATATATAAATATACTCGTATGTAGACTACTTTCAAGTGTTTAGGTAAGCTGCGAAGTGATTAGTGGATTTTTAAATACATTATGTATGAACAACAGATAGAATACAATAACTACCTTTAGTTTAGAGACTTCTTAAACCTCTTTCATTTCAAATTGCAATATTTTACTTGACTTAAAATTGAATTGAATTTAAGTTTTTAAACAGGTGGCAACACTAATAAATTTATTCTCGAAATGTTAGTTTTTTAAAGCTCTTTCATTTGATACCCGCATTGCATATCTTGATTTAACCTATTAGATTAATTGAAAAAGATGGCAACTCTCTCACCACTATTTTATATTAATTTTTATTTTTTTATAAATGGTAACACTGTCCAAAAATAAGAAAACGGTCATATTGTAGTCCAACCAAAGAAATTTTATTTTTTTATTTTTTAGAGGTCTGGCAACACCATTTACAATTTTTATTTTTTACAAACCATCTACAGTCAGAAGGAAACCAAATAAAATTTAAATGAAGAAAATCGGTTAAGCCGTTCTCAAGTGATGAGGTAACATACATGGGGCATTTCATTTTTATATATATAGATTATATTTCGATTTTTATTAATCGCTCAGGATAAATAATCAAATATCAACTTCTATTTTCTGGATCAAAATTAAACCCATTTCTCGCGTCTTAATTTTTCTTATTGGTCAGATATAGTTAATATTTTATGAGTTGTTTTTATTTTTTGATTATTATTTTTTCATCAAAAATAATGATTGCTTTGAGTTTTATTTTTTTGATCAAAAATAAAAATAATTTCTCAATTTAGCGATATGCGGATTTTTCATACATATATGGCAAAAATTTAAGAACGTCTGTTTTTTCTACACCGTTCGCCACATAATTTTCATTAAAAGACGCAAACAAAGACTATATATTTCTAGTAAATTTAGTCAGTTTTGGAAATAATTTTTATCTTACCCCTACTTTAAAAATTTACTTTTCACTTCACTTCAAGGCTAAAGTTTTACTCTTACTTAAAATATGAATAAAAAAAATGATTTAAATTTTTCTGAATCATATTTTATCCCACCAATTCAGATGAAAATCTGTCGACTACCAACAAAAGGATAATCATTCATCATTTACTGCAACATATGTATGTGTGTATACTCAAGTTCAAGTACCAATCGTCAACTGCTTTGCTTAGTCTAAACACAAAGAAAACACATTACAAAACGACCACGTCATATGTATTTATAGAGCTACTTATGGACCTTAAGGGTCATTTAGGTAGTACCTCTCAACCTCTCAAGTGCCTTGAGGAGTTTACACTTACTGGTAACAAATATACAATATTTCTTTCTTGCCATATATCAAGCGCCGCAAGGTGTCCCTCAGAGAATTAGAGGTTGGCTGTCCGCTTGTTTGCTGCATATTTGAGTGAACCATAAAGTGTTGAAGAAGTTGACCATAAAAATGTGTGCTTTAATTTGCACAATAGTTATAACGCTGAAAGTTTGTGCTCTTTTGTGCTCCCCTTGCAATCGCTCTACCTGCTCGTTGATTTCACTGGTCGGCTGAGAGTTGCCACATATAAGTAGCTCATCATTTTGCATTGTTTACTTAAGTTGTCAGATCCTTTGGTTGTATGTGGGGACGTATACTATTTGCCTTTTTTATTTATACGGCCATTTTCATTATCATTGCCGCAGGGCAGAAAAGTTTTTTGTTTACCTACGAAAGTAAAAGGCAACGATGACACTTCGACAATTGGTCCTGAAGGATATGATAAATAAGCTGGCTAACAATTTATTTGTGTCAATTTATGTCACAAAGTATTTACAATGTGACAAAATGTTGACAAATGAGGGGATGGAGTAGAGGGTGTTGGTGCAAGTAATTTAGTTGATGAAAAAAGTTTGACATTTGCATTTAAACTTTCTAAAACAAAACAGCAAGAATATGTCGGTTAATCGAGTATGAATAAATAAACGAAAAATAATTGAAATAAGTAATTTCTTGATAAGTGTAATTAGAAATTAAATTGCGAAAAGCAATATAAAATAACTCTAATTTTTGTAATCAGCTTTTTTTGGAATCAGCAAGTATTTCTGACGATCTGCCTAAAGTTTCAAGGTATGTGATAATTGTTTCCCCTTTATTCCGCATTTTCTATCATAGACACCATTCGAGTATACAAAAAAATATAAACTGCTTCCAGCTCATAAAGGGTGTTTTTTTAGACGTGTGGTTTTCAATGAGGCAATACTTTGTTCCGAGTGGGCCTTTGTGACAGCTGTTACTTGATTTATACTCAGTTTGGTTTGCCATTTCATAATGAAGAGAGCTACTCCAGAACAAGCGCGTTGCACGTTCGGTGAATGGGCCCGAACCGAGATGGATACCGATACCGTTTTCACAAGAAAATTTTGTTCAGCGATGAAGCTCACTTTTGCTTGAATGATTTGATTTGATGGGACTTAACACCGCTGGAATATTGTTTGTGTGGTTATGTGAAGTCGCTTGTCTACGCAGATAAGCCCGAGACTATTAACGCCTTGGAAATTCGGCGCGTTATTGCTGACATACAACCTGCAATTGCTGCAAAAAGTGGTCGAAAATTGGGCTTCTCGGCGAGATTTTATTCGAGCCAGCCGTGTGGGTCACTTGCCCGGAATCATTTTTAAAACATTATGGCAAACCCTCATGTTTACAATAAAGCATAATTCTTGGCCATAGAATAAAAACCACATGTCTAAAAAAATATAAATTCAAAATGCATTTTTACGATATTGTACATGTTTTGAGATCTTTCATTATTTATTTATTTATTGATTTCTAAGTCTTCGAAATTTACAATTAAGGGCAAAAATAAAACTAAAATATTGTAAGAACACACTTAGAAGACTAAAAAATAATTTTATTACTTTAATATAATTTTAAATAAGCTTTTCAGCCGGCTTTAATAATTGAGATATCAAGGTCCAAAGAAACAAAGAGTTTATTCAATTCGGAAAGCGTCCATATACTACTCTACTTGTGCCAACATAAAACGCAACTCAACAAAAGCGTTCTATATCTCAACATAATCTTCTTTTTACTCTATTCCTACCAAATAAAAGTTTGTTTCTTTTTCATATTTCTGCGCGAGAAATTCAAAAAGTCTCTGACTTATCAAACCTCCCTCGTACAAATGTCTAAAGCTTCGATGGAAGATTGGACGCTCCTTTGCATTAACTTTTAAACAAAATCTGAACTAAAAATAAAGATCAGGTAATTCAATTATACTTGCAGCACGATATTTTAGTTTTTGAAATATGAAACAATGATTATACTTGTACCTAAATATACATATGTATATGCATATAGTTTCTATATGCGAATGTTGCACGAAAAACTTTCCGGCAACTGAAATACGATTAAAATAGCGCTATTTATTTTTTATTTAATTGACTTATCTTTATTTTGTGCACCACTCAATTTAATTAATGAAATATACAGCCGTGCTCCCAGTTTCACATTCACAAATTTCATGTGGATCCGGTTTGAAATCACATGTTTGGTGCTCCCAATTTCACATTCACATAAATTTTTGTAAATTGATTCCGAATGCTTGGTTTTATGTGAAATGAAAAGTAAATGACAAAAAGTATGTGCATGTTTAATTATTTTCGTTTGGAATAAAATTTAAAATATTCTTTGATGTTTGTAGAAGCCATTTCTGTATTACTTATTCATTGAAGTATGCGTATTTTTAAGTGTTTTCCTGATGACTCCTCAAAAAAGCATGCATATGTAGCTGAATCCGAAAGGGAAATTTCAACAACAGCTGTTTGTGAATTGCCACAACGATAACGAATATGTGTGAAATTGGGAGCATTGGAGAGAAATTCACATTCACAGTAAATTTTTATAAATCACATGGTGGAATTGAAATGTAAAACTGGGAGCACGGCTGATAATATAAAAAAGGATATTGTTTATAATTGTCTCACAATGAGCACAAACACAATTTAAATCAATTGGAATAAGGCAACTCTAATTATATACCAGTTACCGGATGATAATTTTCTAAATCTTCTGAGGCCAACGACATTTTGAGGGGGCTCCGGACTCGCAAGACCCCTCCCATGTATCCGTCCCGGCATAAGAAGTCGGTCAAACATTGATCTATACATTTGCAGTGCCAAGTTATTATTATTTATTTTTTTTTTAAATTATTATTATTGTTTTTATCATTATTATTAAAATTTTTGTTATTGCTATTGATATTGTTGTTATTATCTATATAGTATATGTATGTATATGTATTCTGAAAAACGACGCCTAGCTTGACTAAACTACATACAATAGCTGCAGATATGAAATATATGAAAAATATACTGATTGTAAAATCGTTAAGTCAAGTACACCTGATTATCGGAGGTTTCATACTAGGTATAAGTATTAATGTTGCCTTTGCCGGAGAACACAAAAATAAAGTTTGACACCCGCTAAACTGAAAAAATTAATGCCAAATCGAGAAGAAAGAATTTGTGTAGTTATTCCGATTTCGAAAAATTTGGTCGGTTAATACGGCTGTTCATAATTTCCTACAGTCCACATCAATAGCGTTTATCAATAATTATTGACGACGACATGACTGAGACGTAGGTCACGATTTTAACATTCAGCACTCACTCCAGCATACATGCTAATAAATAGATTTCCCTATGGCACGCGTGCATTTAGGCGTCGAACGTGTTGCCACTGATAAGTCCAGCCAGATATCGATAAAGTAAATGTTTTATCTGCTATTCGTAATTAAAAGCGGCCTGCCTGCTGAACAGCTTTCACCGCTAAGCACGCAATAATGTGTTTTCTTTCGCCATATGTAACACATTTTTAGGCGTAACGCAATTATTTCACACTGTAGTTACTTAAACATTTACACATTGCTGGCATTGCATTAATTGTTGTTACTTCAGTTTGTTTGCTATTGATTTTTATTTTTCGACTCTACATGTGTGGAATGTTTTATGGTTTTCTGGAGCGTTGGGAGTATTTGGAAAGCAATTACAAGTATATAAGTGACTACAATTTATGCTTTTCATTCAGCTAATTAGCAGTAAAAATCGAAGACGTGAAGTATTTGCTAAGAATAGGAAGAAAAATCAAACAAATTCATATTAGTTTTTACTGACACTCGAAACGATTGAGGAGTGCATACCCAGCAAGACCGCTATGTGATATAGTATAATGCATTATACCATTCATAGTCCAACAAAAAGTTTCCGTGAGAAATTCAAAAAGTTTCCATGAATTTATACAGGGCCATATGACAACCCTACTGTATACTTTACTATACGTGTGAGCAACTTTCTTTTTCATTCGCATGAAACTTGACTATCACTTTTTCGAATAGTTGTCTCGTTTCAATCCGATATTAATAAGCGATATGTAATGCATTATTTATGGAAACTAATGCCGTACAACTATCGCATATTGTTATGGTATAAAAAAACGAATTATATAATACATATCTTTATCCGTTATTCCTACTCCACAGTTAGATTTAAAGGAAAGAAATTTATTTCAAATCAAATTATCTTTTTAGTATTTATTAGTTTTTAAAATAGTTACAACTGAACCAATTCATAAATTGTTAACTAGATTAATTTATTAACATATACATATGTATACAGTCACAACAATTTATTATTTTAGTTGATTACATTAAGTTATTTTAAAATTAAATAATTGGATTGATAACTTTATACAACGAAAGTGATAAAAATGCCTTTAATACTTTATTTAAAAAAATACATACAGATATTAAACCCAAATTAATTAACATTTTTGTTTAAAGGGAAAAAACAATCAGTCACTTAGATAAACATTATTTACTAACTAGATATTAATATTTGAAAATTTAGTTGAAGCAAGTAATTAGCTAATAAATAACATGCAGCCTTGAAGGGGATCATTTGAACAATTAAATTCAAGTAGTTAGGTAAACCGGCTTTAATCAGTTAGTAAGTATAAGCTTTAACATTAAGGTAAGATAAATAATAAGCAATTAATTGATATAATGAGGATTAATTTATAAACAAATTAATTATGTGCATCAAAAACTAATAAATAAGTTAGTTATATTATATATAATTTATTGTTTAACAATTACAGCACCTTCTTGGTCCGATCTGAAAATTAAAAACATCGATTAATATTACTATAAATTTAATTTAAAATAACTGACTTGTTGACAGCGGATTGTAAAATATTCTTCTGCCACCACCTGTTGTGTCTTACATAGTTCAACGGTTTTCCGCAAAATATTTTTAAACGCGAGTCGTCCTTTTAATTTGAAGACATCTGCATGAAAATAGTGAAAAAAAATTTGTAAGTTATGTCATTCCAAAATATCGGGTTGCTCTCTAAAAAAAAAGCTATGATGTTCCACATCAAACCTGTTTTTGAAAGAAGAATTTGATCGTAAGAATTTGCTTGGAGAAAGTAATTTGTTGTTTAGTGTAAGTATATCCCTACTTGTGCACGTTTCGGACAGCCTCTTTTGCTATTATGAGACTAGTTACGAAGGCATTTGTACTCCATGACGCATGAATTGAATAACTTTTACTTTTTTTGTGCCAAAAATAATTTTGCACATAGTGGCAAATCCTTTACGCCAACTTTATTTAATGCAAATCTGGCACAGTACTTTGAAAAACGCTGTTTCTTATTACCCACGCTTTAAGTTCACAAGCTTTTCATTGATGCTGGAATTCGCAAACTCACTATCCCTCGAACTAGCCCTTTCCTGCACCTCCTGTTCGCCCAAGGATGTCACTTCACTAACCACTTCACAGTTATCACTTTCAACGAGAGCCAATTCTTCTATTTCTTTGTATTTTGTTGCACTAGCTACGAATTGTTTTTTTCTTTACAAATGGTGTTCCGAAACGACCTCATATTTTAATAATAAAAATTATTTCACAAATAAGTTTTACACTTATACTTGCCTGTTAATTTCGGCTCTCCGCGTGCTTCACAGCGTTTAATTTAATATAATTTAATGTAATAAAATTTCAATAAAAAGAAAAGCAAAAATTTAATGTCATAAAATTTTCTCCGACGCAAGAATATATAATAGTGATGTAGCATTTTCTTTGCTTAATTTGGTGCTGAAAGTACCTTCCAAGTAACCGGTTTAAATAGGTACTTTTTATTTCAAATCATATGTTCCAAACGATATAAGGACTAAAAACAAAATGAAGTTTGATAAAATTTGTAATAGTTTGCTTAATATTTAAGAAAAAATAAATAAGTGTTGTTAAATATACACATATATGTATACTAGCAAATACCCGGCGTGCTTCGCTGCGCCTTTAAAGTATTTTTGCATTGTTGCCCCTCTTACTACAAAGTACAATACATCCAAAAAATCGTATGGTCTTAATCTGGAAAAATGCCTTAGTTAAAAAGATTTCTTAGTCAAAAAATTCTCAAATACCTTCCATTGGACACCTATATTCTAATATTTAGCTTATCTTATCAACTTATTTAAGTTTAAATTTTCAAGTAGGTGACAACCCGTCTGAAACTTATCTTAGTCAGTCGTTGTATTGACAATTAGTACAAAATTTACATGGTAGATAAGTTGTTTTCAGTTAAAATTTTATATTGAGATAATGATGCAAAGCACGGTTATTGTAATATTACAAACATGTACAAAAGCAAAAATGATCTTAAAATTACATTGCAAAAGTTAAGTAAACCATTCATCGCAAAGCTTGGTGATGAACGATATTTTTTGTTTTTCCGGTGGGAGAGAAAACGAATAGAGCCGATGGTTTACCCACTCTCGAGCACGCTACGTACAACTGCCCATGAGAAAAACATGGTAATTCCAGATTTATTCCACAAACTTCCAAAGATTGACCTTGCGATTTATTAATCGTCATTGCAAATGCAAGACGGACAGGGAACTGGATACGCTTAAAATGAAATGCCAAATTTGTTGGAATAAGAGGTATTCTTGGAATCAGAACATCCTCGCCTTTAAACTTTCCTATGATTATCGTTGCTTCAATTAAGTTGTTCATCAGCTTCTTAACAGCGAGCCTTGTTCCATTACATAGCTTCGGTTGGTTCAGGTTGCGTAACATAATTATCACTGAACCGATCTTGAGTTGCAAATTGTGCGGCGGCATTCCTGGCAAATCCAATGAATTCAGAAATTCAACTGGGTAGTTGATAACCTCATCTAGATCGGTAATTGAATCGATTGACTTATATGAGTGCAATTCACCAGCGATTTTGCTTTGAATTTTTGTGTTCAAATCATCTACATCTTTATTTTTCGCTGCCAAAATAGCTCGTCCGCTCAACCAAACATGATTAGGTGAAAACGAAATGAGACCAGTGGATGGATCAATAGGAACTTTTCCATTACCAATGTCTAATAATTGTGTTGAAAGTGTGACGATTCATCATTTTGCAACGCAACTCGCATATTTGTTGTTAGCTTTAGGGTTTGCACGTATATCCACAGATTAGATGACTTTAAGCAAGCGTTTATTTCATCAGCAGCTGTTGACCTCGAAATGACTGGCAGGGTTTGTCGAAAATCGCCGGCCAGCAGAATCATCGTACCTCCAAAGAGGTCTTGATTATTTCGCAAATCTTTCAACGTTCGATCAAGTGCTTCCAATGCCCGTTTATGCGCCATCGTACATTCATCCCAAATAATAATTGAAAAAGATGGCAACTCTCTCACCACTATTTTATATTAATTTTTATTTTTTTATAAATGGTAACACTGTCCAAAAATAAAAAAACGGTCATATTGTAGTCCAACCAAAGAAATTTTATTTTTTTATTTTTTAGAGGTCTGGCAACACCATTTACAATTTTTATTTTTTACAAACCATCTACAGTCAGAAGGAAACCAAATAAAATTTAAATTGAGTTAAATGAGCCACTCCGTAGTTTGTGTCAGGATTTTAACACTCACTCCGGTTCTTTTGATATTTCAGACTCACTTTTTTAAATAAAGAAAACTATACTCAATGCTCTCAATAATTAATACATACATACATATACATATATTACTATTCGATCAGCTGATGAGCATTTGTTCTGTAGCTGAACAGTTTTAGATCTCGACACTTAACAAACCTCTGCCTTTCATGACTAGGCGCAACATATGTATATGAAAAAAAAAAACAAAAAATTTTTTTTTTTATATATCCGTGCGTCATGCGGATGCGCCCCTCGCGTCGGTCGGGCGGGTATGGAGGGATAAAACCGTTGGGATTATTATTGTTAAACCAAATGCAAGTGTGTTAGTTTTCTTCGAGAATATTGTGAATGTATTGGAGAATGCGTTAGGGCGTTCTTGCTGGGTACTTACATACATACATATATACGTGGCGGAATATCTTACTTAAAAACGTGCTTTATTTCTAGGGTAGCGAGTGTGAGATTCACAATTTTTCTTATTATTTGTCATATTTTCGAGTTCACAAATGAAACTTATGTCTAAATTGATACCTCAATGTGTTCCTAGAACATAATTTTCCTGGGAATCATGATACCAATGTGCACCAAGTTTAAAATAAATTGTTTTATTATTTAAATCAACTGTGGAATGTATCTTGCATACTAATATGAAATTAATAATGAAGTATTTTAATTGTAATTAATATTAGACCCATGCGATTCAAACAAACTGGTTTTCTCGAGATTATAATATTTATTATGCGCAATATATTTAATAAAATAGTGGCTAAATACAATGGCTTCATATCGTTGAGGCATACTTAGTCGAAAAGGATAATTCATAAGTAAATATAACTTTTTCTCAATTTCGTTCTGAATTTGCTTTAGCCCTTGCACGAATTTTCAATGTGGGTAGTTTTTAGGCCCTCGCCCAAGAAAGTCGTCAACGTTTTTAACTTCAGCGAACTCATTTACTTATAAACGTCTTCGTACGCGTACGGTTGTGCTTAATGTTATTTCAGTGTTTCGCAGTCTTTTATGAGTAATTTTCAACTGTTTGACTGTTTTGACAGCAAAGACAATAATAAATTTTCTTCAATCGGTAAGCGACGTGTGCTTCTACTGATTGTGTATATTTCATAAGCGATAATGTCCCTTGAGGGACCCCTATCTTGGGCAAAACAGGTTCGCCCTCTTATCAAGCCCAAAAGCAAAAAGTCACAATCTCTAACTAAAGACTTGTTTCCCGCTTTACCATTAATTAAGAAAGAAAACCCAAGATTTCTAGTGGCAAGTGCATCAAACTCAATAAAACCTTTGCTGTGCATAAAGCTTTAAAAGCTATTAGTTCAGAAATCAACAATATTTCCGAACTAAAAGACGGAAATTTATAAATTTTTGTTAAAAACGATAATATCGCAAACAAGTTTCGTAAAACAACCAATTTACATGGAATATGTAATGTAAAAATTGAGCTACATAACAACCTGAATTACTCCAAAGGCACAATCTACGCACCATGTCTTAATGATATTTCTTAAAATGAAATTATTGAAAACCTGAAAGCCCAGGGTGTGGTGTCAGTTTTCAAATTTCCAAAATATGTTGATGGCAAACCAGTACCTAGCAGAGTAGTTTTACTCACTTTTGATATACATATATCAATAGCCTGAGAAATTGGAAATGTCATGGTATACTACTAAAGTACGCCCATTCTACCCAAATCCCATGAGGTGTAAAAGTTGCCAATTGTTCGGCCACACAGCTAAGCGATGCAACAAAACATCTACCTGCGACTCTTGCGCTCTCTCGTATGCCTCCTCACTCTCCAGAAGTATGCTCTCGCACTCTGTGTGCAAACTGCTCTGCCTGCCACTCCGCTTCCAGTAAATCTTGCCCAAAGTTCGTTCAATTGAAACAAGTAATAAAGATCAAAACAGATAGTAAGTGCTCTATGCGCGAAACGATCAAAATGCAAAAAATGCAAATAGCTCCACCTCTTAACGAGACCCCTCTTTCCTTTTCTAATGTTATCTAAAATCAAACAATATACAACCAAACCAAAAAAATAATGAAACCCAAGCAGAACAAATACGTACGAGCAAAAACAATACCCATATTAATATTACGAATGACGAAGCAATAGAAAACAACGCAAGTCAAACAAACAAATTAAATACCAGTCAAACAACTTTTCCAGTCGATGACTCAACAACAACAAAAGTTATCTCAAATTTTCTTACCCAACTTACCTCTCCTGATACTCCCGCTCCCATTTTTCCCTCCCTATCCCTACACACTCCCAAAACACAAATGAAATGTGATTAAAATATTACAATGGAATATAAACGAACTATTTAATAATTACCCTGATTTAAATATTTTAATTAATGAATTTTCTTCTGAAATCGTTGCTTTACAAGAGACCCATCTCCCCGCTAATAAGATAGCGTATTCTCCTAAAAATTACACAAGTTACTTTTTTAATAGCAGTCTAAAACACTTCCTGTAAGCAAGGCATTGCAATTCTCGTTAAATACTCCATCAACCATAAACCCATCCCGGTTACTTCTGGCATTTCCTGCTTGATGTTGGAAATTGATATAGGCTTTAAAATCACTATTGTCAATAACTACATTCCGCCTCATCAGAACTTTACTAATAGGGACTTTAGTAATATCATCAACACTGTTTCTGCCCCAATTGTTTTGTTAGGCGTTTTTAATGCTTGGAGCCCGCTGTGGGGTTCTCCTGCCAGTAATAAAAGGGGAGACATCATTGAGGATATAATACTTTCTCACAACCTAGTCGTCCTTAACGATGGATCACCCACTCACTTCTCCACTCATAAAACGTTTACCCATCCCGACATCACCCTAGCCTACACACCAATTGCAACCAAACTTTCCTCTAAAACAATTGACGACCTCAATAATAGTGACCATTTTCCGATTATCACCTTCATTTCCATTCCTAATTGGTATAAAGTAAGACCCAGATCAAAGTTCTTAACAGAGAAGGCAGATTGGACAAACTATCAGCGTCTTTCTGTTTTGTTTTCGAACAACAAACCACCGCCAAAAAACATAAAAGCTGAAGCTGCCGCTATAAAAATAATTATCTGATCAGCAGCACATTCTATGCTAAATTGCCATATTGCTCAAATCTCCTAACAATTTCGAGGAACAATAAACAAACATTATGGTCCAAATACAAACAATCCAGAACTGACAATAATTTCATAAGCTATAAAAAATCAAACGCGGTGTTTAGAAAAGAAGTAAAATCTGCCAAACGAAAATCTTTAGAAACACTCACTGCCAATATCAATCCACTTTCGAGCACAAAAAAAATCTGGTCAGACATTAAAATTCTTACAGGTTCCTCACAATTATCCAGCATACCATTTATACATTCAGCCCAAGGGCCTTTTTATAACCCTCATGACATTGCTCAGAAGTTTGCGGACACATGGTCAGATAATTCCAATAGTCAAAACTTTCACAATGATTTCAACACCTTAAAAAGCCTAACAATCTCTGAAAACTACAATAACCCATTTCCCTCACCCAGAGCCGTCCAAGTAGATGCTCCCATCACATTAAGTAAATTTGATGTAACAATTGCATGGATGACTGGTAAAACTCCAGGATTGGACAACATTTCCTTTCCCATCCTTAAAAATCTCCCTCGATCCCTTAAAATACGACTCATTTCTCTTTACAATAAAATTCTCAACGAGGGAATCTATCCACAGGAGTGGAAGACAGCATCCATCCTTTCCATCCCCAAGCCCAATAAACCTACATCACAAATAGAAAATTATAGACACATATCCTTACTTCCTTGCATGTCCAAGATTCTGGAGAAAATAATATATGTAAGAGTTATGTGGTTTGCCAAAGCAAACGCCTTTATAAATCCCCAACAATTTGGCTTCCAAAAAGGTTTAGGAGTAACTAACGCTCTTTAATTTTTTGAACACTATGCCTCTACGGCTTTGTTAAACCGAAATCACGTTTCTGTGCTAAGCTTAGAATTTGAAAAAGCCTTTGACAGGATTGGACCTCACATGGTACTCAGAGAACTTAAAAAATGGAATGTTGGCGAAAAACTATACAACGGCCTACACGATCTCTTTTATGGTATACCACAGGGGTCACCTCTTTCTGTTGCGTTATTTACCATTGCGTTCAATGAAATCAGTACCATAATAAGTTCTAGTGGAGCTGTCGAACACTGCATCAATGCCGATGATGTTTTAATATATTCTCAAACTCAAGATCTAAACCAAGTA
Source organism: Philophylla caesio (assembly GCA_963971545.1). Classification (NCBI taxonomy): domain Eukaryota; kingdom Metazoa; phylum Arthropoda; class Insecta; order Diptera; family Tephritidae; genus Philophylla; species Philophylla caesio. Next base: position 66,313,817 of record OZ020607.1, read on the forward strand.
AAACAAATGTTTTTAAATATATTGAATAAAATACGTAATTGGTCAAAAACTTCAGGCGCTAATATATGGCCTAGCAAATGTAAAACTTTTCATATATTCCGGAAACAAAAGTGCTCTTTTCCTAAAAGCATTGTAAATATGTTAGAGTAAGTCTTTTTTCTAGATTTAATATAATTAAATTATTGTCTTCTAAATACTGCTTAGAGCACACAAATACTCTTGCCAATATAACTAAAGCTTTAATATTATCTAAAATTGACTTCGGACTTTGTATTTACGGACATTGCGCTAATACAAACATTAAGCTCTTGAACGCACCCTACCACGCAGCAGCCAGAAGAAGCATTCGCGCCTTCCCAACGTCACCAATTAAGGCAATTCTATCTGAAGCTGGATTACCACATATAAACTACCGGACCATCCGTAACACCATGATGTTTATACAGAGGCTACTTCACTGCAGAAACGAATTAATGTTTTCGCAAATCAATTGTTCTATACGAAATCTTAAGACTAGTCGTAAGCCGTCTACTATTATGCGTTGCTTAAGTCTAGTTCAACAGCTGAACATCGCAACCACTTCATCACTACTCAAAATTTTAGAGTATCCTCCAAGTGCGCTTCCAAATTCATCACTCATCAACATCCTACTGAAGTACCCAAAATATATCACCAGCAGTAATGGTATAAACAAATGTTTAATGCGGTATTAGTGTCCTTAAGTAAATGATGATTGGAACTTGTTTTATACTAACGGATCCAAGTCTGATACCAGCACGAGGTTTGCTGTGACAAACCAGCTAGGTGTTACTATGTATTATGGTCGCTTCCTTGCCTTCCTACTGCTCGATATTTACTGTCGAAGTAGCCGCAATATTTGAGGCAGTACAATTTGCTTCCCGAATCGGAAATAAATGCATTATATGTACCGACAGTAGATCTGCAATTGAAGCTATATTCTATACCAATAATACACTTTTAATATCCAATATTCGTAGCATGCATACAAAGCAATAGCTGTATAAAAATAGCCATATCGGAATTCGTGGCAACGAAATTGCCGATAAAAAAGCGAAAGGATCTTCCAAACAACCACTTCACTTCTTTGACTATTTTAACGATAAAGATATACGCAGACTTGTTGAAACATACATAAATGAAATCCAAGCAAGAGAATGGAGTAATTACGATCATCACTACAAAAAATTTAATATTGCGGGAACAAAGCCTTTATACCCAGGAAACCCGACTTGTAAAAATATAAGGACATTTATAAGACTTCGAATAGGGCACACAACTGCTACACATGCTTACACCTTAAATGGCGTAAATAAACCAAATTTCGTGTTCTGCGGATCAAATGATGTCACGGTTATACACCTCCTCGATACCTGCCAGGCACTTCAACAAATCAGAGCTAATGATTTTTCTAAAAATCTATATCTAGAAAGGACTGATGACAGTAACATAGAAATCATATCTAAATATATTTCGCTTTGCAAATTAAATATTTAGTTTAATTACACTTCCATACATGCATCCATTTACTTTGGCTTTGAACTTTATCTTTTATATTGTATCTAATTTTACGTTTCTTAATAACTCGATCTTAAATGTGAATATAATACACTAAGATTTTCTAACATAAGCTGAAGGCCCTGGTAGCCAGTGCTTTATATCTATAAGTGGAACGATTATTTATAATTATTTCTCTTTTAAATAAAATAAAATAAAATAAAAATTTTGCTACAGATACACGTGAAATTTTTGGAACTTTAGGAAATGTACAAAGGAACTCAGCTTCAAATCGTTTTTCATGTGAGGAACTCATTTCCAAAAACCACGTACGTTTTCTAAATATCTCACTAAATCAACAAATTTCACAAAAATTATAAATTTACTTAGAGCATTTAATTTTTTTTGTGTACTTACAGCATTTTAACGGAACTCTAAGTATTTAGTTTGCTGTTCACTTTTCCATTAGACATACTGTATATATTTGTTTCTACGTATTCTTGATAGATGATTTCGGATACTGTTGTCTTAACAACATAGACTCCAACTAGGACGCCTGTGGAATGCCAAAAGTACGGACGCCATTTTATTTATTTATTTTTTCAATAAGCCAAAAGAATCTTTAGACTGGGATATTACTATTGCCATAATAGATAATAGTAAGTAAAGTACTCACGATATTTGTTGTGCTCATTCAGTGTTATTCTACTTAGTGTATTCGTGCCGTTCACTTTTACTCAGACCAATCTTATATATGTAAGAAAATCGAGCTTCTCAAATATCTACAGCGAAAATTTAAGTAACTTTACGGAGATGAAGACGACTATTAATGACGTCAAATATGAATAAAATTGAAAGAACTTTACTTATATTACGAATTATCATTAAGTTAATTCGTTGGGTTTTGGTTGCGATTAATTTTGGGACTCAAGACAATTCGAAAACACCTTCTGATCCGACTACAGACCCTTAATATGTTATTAATGGTAACGACTCTAGTTAAATATCGTGACTGATACTGCGAATAAATGCAAGAATAGAAAATAAGTTTCGAATGGTTATCGGTGCGTGCTAAAAGTCGATATACCGGTGAGTTCGAATCTCAACCAGGGCAAGTAAAATCTTAATCATAAAAAGTTTTTTTCTAATAGCGGCCACCCCTCGGCAGGCAATGGCAAACCTCCGAGGGTATTTCTGCCATGAAAAAGCTTCTAATTAAATACATCTGCCGTTCGGAGTTAACACTAAATTGTAGGTCAGTCAATGAGTAGTATAATATAAGGACGCACACCACAAATGGTAGGAGAAGCTCGGCCAAACACTGAGCTATATAGTGTAAGCGCCAAATTATTATTATTATTATAATAATAATGTAATCTCGTACTCACAAAAAATCGAAACAAACTTAATAATATATACCATTTCCATGAAAGGTATACAAATTCCATGTTGACTTTATTTACTGGCGATATGTATGAATTTGAGTCATACATCTTGGTTTTCAAAGCAAAAACAGTTAAGCAAATGTATTTTAATGAAATTTTTTTTCTGTTTAGTACACGCGAGTTATGCAAATTATAAATCTCCGATTGAAGCGCAAGGGAGTAATTAACAAATTTTAGCAATTAGTAAATTTTGAAATCATCGACATGACAGAGAAACTTTGCCGAAAATAAAGCAAGTACGTCTCTACCCACAGAAACAAGATTGTATAAAAATTATGACATCATAATTAATAAAAGTTTAGATACTAGATGTTAAAGTTAGATATAAGGTTGATTGGACATTAAGAAATTATCCAGGTAGCAGCAGGAGAGCGAAAATAAATATCACATGTATTTTGTTGTAGCATCAAGCCTTTGGGATACCAAAATAGTAATTTTATTAAAAATAAAATACAAGAGCACTAAATTGAAGTGAAAGTAAACAAAATCTAAGTTTTTGGTATCTTCTTAAAATGATAAAAAATTATAAAATAATAATTTGGTACGGTACAGAGTACTGCTTTTGTTATTGATAGCTAATCGTTTAGTTTAACTTTTAATCACCTGTCTTAGTCGAATGCTTGGCTAAATCAAAGAAGACACCAAACATAATTTAACCAGGGATGACAAAATCTTATTAGTAACGCACATCATTTTGTTGATATTTGTTGGAACGATTTTCCGTTATCCCTTGTCAAGTTTGGTCTGGAGACAAACCGGTTTCGGCGTTTTGCCATCTTCAGTGTCAATTTTCGTTCTGTTCAGTTTATGTCTGTTGTTCCGTATTTATTTCGTTTTTTCGGTCAACCAGGTATTGGTAGATAATCGTAAATGTTAACAAATGGTAAGTGTCCTGAGTATAGGTACCTAAAGTCTCGCGCGGTTAGAGTCCAAAAGGGTATATTTTATCTCGAATCTGCCTTTGCGGTAAGAACAGGTAGAATATAAATAGGCCGATTTATGGGGAAATACTTCTTACAAAATTGAGTTAGCGAGTAAGTCTTAAAGTACTTTTCTTTTCGGCACATTCATTTCAATAGGTGAGTTGGAATTTCAGTTAAATTTTTACTGATTAGAGAGAGTAGGTAACGTTATTCATCAAATCATCGAAGATGTTTAATTCTCAAATTTGATTTTTATTTTGTTAAAAAAAGTTGTTTGTCACATTACTTTTAATAATACAGTCGAATACAGAACGACATTACAATGAAGTTTTCCCTAAAAAGAATTAAATTCAAACACACATCTTTGCTGTTCAACTTTTTATGTATGTATGCATTTTTATATACATAGTTAAATTTTCGCTACAATAAAAAAGTGTCGATGCTCGAAATTCAAACCTAACTCGTTTCTGTCCGAAAATGACAGAGAATAAGATTGTTCCTTCCTATTTCCGCATCGTCACACGAGATTATAAAAAAAGTTGCGAAGCGAAAAAAAAGAGAATGGCGCAACAATGCAATTCGTTTCAAGGTACTTTGGATGATTTTGATATTTCATCCTTTTACCTAAATTTGTTGGTTATAAAGAGCAAAAACCTTAATCTTGAATTTCACAATAAAGAAAGAATGTTAAAGCAAGCACAAAATATTCAAAAGAGATATACCAAACATTTTAAACTATAATTTGAAGTACCTTAAGCGTGTTAATTGCATATTAAAATTGTTTGTTTTAAATTTTTTTTTGACATCAGCTGTCAAATTCGAATGAAAGCAACAGGGCATCGGAACAGTCTATTTCCCGTCGCTACAACGCGGTTGCTGTCTCCAATTTATAAAGTTTTCAAACTAATTTTCTTTCCACGTTCCGAGGAAAACGTAAGCAAAGTCTAATAAAAGGAATCTCAAAAGAAAAAAAGATTTGCTAACTATTGGAGTTGTATTCAGTGATTGTTGTATGACGTGATAAATGTGTTCGAATTTTTAAATGAGTTTGGGTAGTTTCAGTGAAGAATGAAAAATTGAGGAGTTTAATTCAAACTTATATTACAATCACGACATTTATGGTATGATATAAAATCTACCTTCGGATCTTTGTTGATTTGCAAAGAGTTGCCTAAGAAGTGACACTGTTTCGGCAAAAGTTTTGTCCAGCGGATCTGTGTTATGTATTTGTGATGCACTACGGTGTTCATTTTCCTAAGTTGTAGCCTGGTCTTTGCTGCATGTGTCAAAAGTTGCTATGGTATTTTATATACTCTTTGAAGTTTAAATTTTTGGGAAGGCCTATATCGTTCCACTACACGATGCAGCAAACTAAAGATGACGCATTCCGGGGTACCGTTACTTTGATTTTGCCGAACTTGACAGTTGTGACGTCAGTACCCTTTTGTGAACAGGCCATTTCCTTGCATGCGTTCCACATGGTTTAGGTAGGTTGGTAGGTATATGTGGCTGTCACCGTTACTTCAGCGACCCACTTAGGCCATGATTGGATGCCCGTTGTGATACCACTAGCTAAGCGTTCATTCCCCTTTGCTGAACCATTTTGGGCTCTTGACGAATCTCGCCAAGCATCTTGGGTCTATAGAACCTAATTCTCCGAGGTCTCCAAAAAGTGGTACCCCTAGAAAGGTACCCCCTTGCTAGTTGAACAGTTTCCTCCTCTTCATAATTTTTGCAGCTTCTACAGCATCTGTGAAAGGGTACACCGATACGCCCGGCGTGGTTGCCTATGAGGCAGTGCCCCGTAAGGGCTCCAATGACCTGAGATATATCATCCCGTTTTAAGGTGTACAGACCACGCGACGTTTACGATCCCATCTAGGCCAATTCTGCCTAGATATCCTACAAGTCGTGGTCTGTGCCCACTTCTCATTCGCACGAGCATAAGCATATTCTTTTAAGAGCAGCCTGCAAGTACCAACGGGCATACCAATGCGTTCTTTACCAGGAAGAATCTGCTTGGTTGTCCCTTTCCTCGCAAGTTCATCCACATGGTTTAAGTACTTGAAATTGTAAATGATAATTTTTGCTATTTTGTTTATGTGTTTTCAGTTTGCTTATGCATGCTTGCACTTTAATTTAGATCAAGGCAAAAATTATACTTCCTTATGTTCACAAATAATAAGAAAATATAGAGAAATAATCGGAATGAAACGTTGACACTTTAACGGACCCGCTCTGTGTAAAACTTGCTTAACTCTCTTTTCTTTGAGACTGCGTAATCTTGTTATCTATCATTCTTGGTTCCACTATTGTCCTTTGTTTCGTCAACTGGCAGACGTTAGAAACTCTTTCGAAACAAGTAGATATCTACAGACTATATACATACATATGTACATATATGTATATGTGCATATTCAACAGTAATCGGTACATAAAATCAATCAACTATCACTTCTTGTGAAATAGTGCATGAAATCCCAATACCGAGCAATACTTATTTAGAAATTACTTTGCTGCATTGAAATGTTGAAAATCCATAGCCGCAAGGAATACTAAGGGGAATGGTACTCTAATTCCTAAATACATACATATATTGATCTGTGGTTACAGACGGTGTGGCAGACAGACGTTCATTGCTCTCTGACAGCAGCAATATATGTACATACATACATATATCAATTGTATTTTTTATTTGCCATTTTTTTTTTACTCTGCTTTTATCAACCATATCTTTCGATTGAACATTTTCGCCATCATACCTACATATTTAGCTCTCGTTCATGTTGATGTTTGTTGTTTGTATTGTGAACATTGAATGAAAAGCTGCAAATAAACGAGCAATAAGTAACTGTTGAAATGATTTTACGATTTACATTTTGTCTGCACTCGTATTTATGCTGCGGCTTAGAAAAACCAGATGCAACAAGGAATAAAAATCGCAAGAACCGTGTTGGAGAAAAAGCTAGCAAATTCCAGTTGGAATACGAAATGGCGGCAATTCGATGAGGCAATCGTTTTTGAGTTTTAATCGCTAACATTGCTGACAATGCACACTGATAGAAAGTTGGTGGGGTCGAATTGTGATTTGTTGGATTGGTAACAATCGATTGCAGCTTAAGAGAGTATTGGCTGACTATTTCGAGTGTGTGTAAATATGTATAGAAGTTATTTCAAATGTAAATACATCTGACAAAAACCGATGATCCATAGCAACTAAAAACTGTGATATTGTGCTCCAGTTAAGTGCAATATTCCGAGCGAAGTTTTGGTTGATTGGCATTTTCTGCTACCTACGCACTCCTGCAATATATTTATAATAACAGTTGTTGACGTGCCGGGCAGTCCGGAACAAGGTTGGTTATTGGCATCTTTCAGAAACCATAACAGTTATAAGTTCTTTTTAAAAGTCATTCTCAATGCCAATACCCAAATTGGCATGGAAATTCGTTGTTTAAAAGTTTATTTTGTCCTCTGCTAAAAAGCGTTTCAAGGGAATAAACAATGCCAATATTTACTATTTAAGTTGTCCTTTCAAAAAAACAAACTCGTCGATAATTCTTATCCCGAGATTAATGAAATAAAAATCCAAAATAACTGTTATTTATTTCGAAACTTATAAAATAAGAAGCAGAAATAATTATTATTTTCATGTTTATAAAATAAGAATCAGAGACAACTGTAATTTTTTAGAATCTTGCAATAAAATTCATAAAAAAAACATTTTAGATTTTAATTCTCGTGGAAAAATGAATTAATTTGTATATTTTACTTGGTTGCAGATAATTGTCTTCATAAAAAATTTTTAAATTATAGTTTTATCAGTAACTGTTTTTTCGGCCCCTGACCTCTTTTCGGCTTTCTTGGAAGAGCATCTAGCACCTATAGACGTTTATCTACTATGTATATATATTTGTTAATATTAAATTGAAAAAAAAAAAAAAATTTTAAATTAAAAAGGACCTACACGAAAAAGAAGAGACGTTAGCTTTCATTTATATTTCAACAAAGTTGCTTATTACTTCGAAATGTATTTGTCAAAAAGGTAAAATAAGGGATGTTGTCTGCGCTTTTCTGTATACTGAGATCAATCGCTAACCAAGCCGTGGCTAGTATACCTGCAACTGTACACTTGTCTAGGGATGCAAACGATATATCGATATAAGCTATAACGATGATTTTTTGGTATTTTGATATTGATATTTATATCGCGAAGTTTTGAAAATGATATATCTACATCGATGATATTTTTTCCGACACCACGATATTTATTTTTGGACGAACCTTTTTTCCTGTAGACTCTTTTTTATTATTTCTTAATAGCAAACTCGAATACTCACTATACACAGCGTCGTTGCCAGTGATTACTTATAAGAGGACCTATTAAAACGCCGTTTTTAAAATGGTTACAGTTTGTAAGTTTTAAAAACCTAAGTTGTTAAACCAATACAAAACAATGAATGAAGTCTTGGAGTGTAAAACATTGTTTTGCTTTTATTGTTTATCTACGCCATAAGCAAATTCGTTTTTTGTTTGAATTACATATTTTATTTCGTTTTAAAGAATTGAGAGTAAAGCTCCAAAGAATTATATATGTACATATATTTTTATTGACAATATGTATGTTCATAGCAAATTACATTGAAATAAAAAAATCCTTAAAATCTTAAACCGATATTCAATATCGATATAGTAAAGAAATTTTTTGGACGATATATCGATCACCTATGTTTTTTTGTTGTTAATATCGATATCGCAAATATCGATGATTTTATAAGCGATATTGCATCCTTATACTTGTCTCCATACTTAATAGGGGCATTAAATAGAGCAATTCTGTTTTTGGCCTTCATCAGCGACACATCTCTGCAACTAAACTTTGTGGTCTTTTTTAAAAACCCGTTCACCGCTTTTTATAAGAAAAGTCGCATTAGGTCGTGAGTTCAAGTGCTGGTACAGGGACACATTTTATATATTTTTTTAAAAGTATGTGTATATCTCTTGAATTTAATACTTTTAGCAATATTGCTTATTTTGATGTTTTGCTTTTAAATTCTTCTCTTTTTGATTTCTTGAATTCTGTTTATAAATATTTTATATTACTCGTAATATCTCTTTTTAATTATATATGTGGCAACACCTTGTACTCCTAAACTTTTTATTTCTGAGTGCAACCATGCGCACTATTAGTTTTGACATTTTGCTTTTGTATTCGTTCATCATTCTATTGCATTGTAATCGTTCTAGTTAAGAAAAATAAAATTTTGTTTTTCCTCTCTCTTCTGGATTGGACTTCAAGCAAACCACACGTTTTGCTTTTGCATACCGCATCATCTATAATTGGTGACCACCGGCAAGTTTTGCTAAATTTAGTTAAATAATTTTCCTTTGCAAAATGAACGATAGCATGGCGGTGACGGATGGCGGCAGCGGTGTAGAACTAACTCCAACACAAAATACTCTGCCTCGAATTCCGCTGCCTACGATGTCGGAAGATAACATTGAGGCCTATTTTTATTCGCTAGAATTTTGGTTCGAGGCTTCGCGCGTTTTCTCTGACTCCGCGAAATTTAACATAGTTCTAGCAAGTGTACCACCGGCAAAATTAATAGAGATGCGTACAATTATCGAAGGTGCACCTGCTGCAGACAAGTTCAATTACATTCGCCGAAAACTTGTAGATAATTTTGCGGAGAGTCAGCAAAGTCGCCTTCAACGCGTTTTGAAGGAACTTCGTCTGGGAGATCGTAGGCCCAGTGATCTGTATAACGAAATGCGTCGCACTGCTGGCCCCGCCCTGAGTGAGAGTATCCTACATGATCTCTGGGTAAGCCTTTTACCACCATACGCACAAGCTTCTATTATTGCAACGAACGTTCCGATCAATGACAATGACGGAATGTTTATCGTTAAAGGACGGGACACAGATTTGCGAGGTTAGCACCGAAATACAATCTCCGGGTGAGATAGCAAGTCTGCGAGCCGAAATAGCTGCACTTTCGAAACGGGTGGGGCAGTTAGTAGGCGATAGCAACGCTAGGGCAAGCCAGCGTAGCAGATCTGCATCGCGCGGCCGACAGGTTGTACAAAATGCACACTCCTTTTGTTGGTATCACGCCAAGTTCGGTACAAAAGCTACGAAATGTCGCCAGCCGTGCACATTCACCCCACCAGAAACATCAAGCAATCGTCAATAGGCTAGCTCGGCTAATTCAATATCAGAGCTCGGCAAACACTCTGATATGCAGAAAAGTCATCGTCTTTGCATATATGACACGTCAGCCAGAATGAGTTTTTTGGTTGACTCCGGAGCAGACATCTCCGTCATACCCAAATCGATGAAATTAGCTCGGGCTCGCCCATCGTCTATATCACTGTTTGCCGCAAATGGTTCCACCGTTCAAACGTATGGTGAAGTCATGCTTAAACTCAACTTAAGCTTACGCCGTGAATTCCTATGGAATTTCATAATCGCCGACGTCTCGCAAGGCATACTTGGCGCTGATTTCCTAGGCCATCATGGTTTGGTCGTCGACTTGCAAGGCCAGTGCCTTGTGGATCGCACCACTTTGGTAAAAACACCGTGTTCAGTTGCGCAACATAACTTTACGAACATTTCCTCAATCAATACTTCGCAAAAATTTTCTGACCTTTTAAAAGAGTTTTCGGAAATCACCTGTCCATCACGACCGGGAATACAAACTAACGCTTCAGTTGTTCATCATATTTCCACCACTGGCCCGCCGGTCTGCGCACGACCGCGACGTTTATCGCCGGAGAAGCTTTCGGCTGCACGTGCAGAATTTGAACTTCTAGTTAAACTTGGTATTTGTCGTCCTTCTAGCAGCAGCTGGGCCAGTCCCATGCATTTAGTGCGTAAGGCTGACGGGTCTTGGAGGCCTTGTGGCGACTACAGGGCGTTAAACGCTATCACGATTCCGGACCGCTATCCGATACCATTTCTTCAAGATTTTTCGACAATTTTAGCAGGCAAGGTGATATTTTCCAAGATCGACTTGCAAAAGGCATTCCATCAGGTGCCAATACACCCAGACGACATATGTAAAGCTGCTATAACGACGCCATTTGGCCTTTTTGAATTCACCCATATGACGTTTGGTTTGAGAAACGCCGCTCAAACGTTTCAACGTCTGATAAATGAGGTGCTGCGAGGATTAGATTTTACATTTGCTTATTTAGACGATGTTTGTATCGCATCGAAATCGATTGAGGAGACTACAGCTTAACAATTAATGTCGCCAAATCGCAATTTGGAGTTGCTAACCTAGAGTTCTTGGGCCACTCTATGACGAAAGATGGCATTCGCCCACTGTCCAGCCGCGTTGAAGCGTTGTTGAGCATTAAACTTCCGAGAGTTGCGAAAGAGCTCAAGCGCTTCTTAGCCATGCTTAATTTTTATCGGAGGTTCCTTCCGAACGCCTTAGAGTTACAAGGACCACTCTTTGCGATGGTAACGGGCAACAAGAGAAACGATAACACAACGCTCTGTTGGACTGAAACCGCTAAAGGTAATTTTGAAGCTTCAAAGGCTCAGCTCGCAAGCTGCGCTATGTTAGCCCATCCCTTACCAGAGGCAGAACTGTCCTTGTGGGTGGATGCTTCCGATTTCTCAGCTGGAGCAGTTTTAAATCAAATCGTTAACGGAAAACTTCAACCTCTGGGATTCTTTTCACGGAAATTTACGCCAGCTGAGACGCGATATAGCACGTACGACCGTGAGTTGACCGCGATATATTTTGCTATGCGCCATTTTCGCTACATGCTAGAAGGTCGTACCTGCCACGTTTACACGGATCATAATCTGTTAGTATTTGCATTTCGACCGCAGCTGCACAAGGCTTCGGATCGTCAAGTCAGGCAGCTAGATTTCATATCGCAAATTACAACTGATATCCGGCATGTTAAAGGTAGAGAGAATGTAACTGCCGACTTATTGTCGCGGATTCAATCGATCACGGCCGCCTCTATTAATTATGAAATCCTCGCCGAGGATCAGGAGAACGACGAAGAATTACAAGCGTACTTAAACGGTAACATTCGACACTCGCTTAAATTGAAATCTTTTATTTTACCTTCCAGCTCGAAAAGGGTTATTTGTGACATGTCCACAGGTCGCCTCCGCCCGTTCGTTACATCAAAATTTCGAGAAACTTTCCTACAGGCTACGCATAATCTGTCGCATCCCGGCATGCGCGCAACCGTAAAGATGATGGCAGACCGATTTGTATGGCCAGGTATTTCACGCGATAGCAGATCTTTTGCGAGAAGTTGCATTCAATGCCAACGCAGCAAGGTCATCCGGCACAACAAAAGCGTGCTTCAGCGAAGAGCTTGTCCCACCCAACGGTTTGGGCACTTGCACATTGACATAGTTGACCAATTCCCATTATCGGAGGGCAATCGGTATTGTCTAACTGTAATCGATCGGTTTACGCGGTGGCCAGATGCAATACCTATTCCTAATATGACTGCCGTAGTCGTTGCCAAAGCGTTGCTGAGTGGTTGGATAGCACGTTTCGGAGTACCCATCGATATAACGTCAGATCTCGGTCGTCAGTTCGAGAGCGCCGTGTTCCAGCAATTACTTAAGTGCCTTGGCGTGTCACACCTGAGAACGACTCCGTATCATCCTCAATGTAATGGGCTAATAGAACGATGGCATCGAACGCTCAAGTCTGCTATCCTATGCCATAATGTAGAGCAGTGGACGGCCTATTTGCCTCTCATTCTGCTTGGTCTTCGTTCAGCATACAAAGACGACATCGGCTGTACACCGGCAGAATTAGTGTATGGAACGTCATTGCGATTACCTTCAGACCTTTTCATCGAGCAACCTAGAATGCCGAACGAAACGGAAACGGTACAGGAGGTACGACGTATCATGCGAGAGCTACGACCTGTCAACACAAGTTGGCATACAAATCAAAAGACATTCATCCAAATCGATCTCAAGTCTTGTGGCCATGTCTTCATTCGCGACGACTCTGTCAAAGATGATATGATACGAAACTCTTTGCTTCGTGAGAGCGCTGCCAAAATCCGCATTTTTTATAACATTTTCCTATAGTGCCCTATGTAAGAAATGTGGTTTGGGAGTATTCATTTTACTTTTTGGGGATTTTGCAGTTTCCACACAACCGTTGAAGTATGTAAATAGAATAAAATGCAAAATGCTATGAAAAAGAAGAAATACACTATATCATCTTCTATTTTACCAAAAAAATCACAAAATATTGAAATCAACATGAAAACAATACCAAATCACGGAAATTTATAAACTTATGTACAATGCGCTATCCTACAGCCGAAAATATTTACTCAAAACAATATGCGTATTTTTATATAAATATTACGGCAATTTTAAATGCAATCAATGCCCAGTTCTCTTTGAAAAAATATCTTTATGATTTGTTTTTTTAATAAAAAACCATATTTTTAAGTAAAGCTTAAACCCAAGTACTTTTTTTATCACTAAACTATGAAATTTATTTCTTTACTTAAAGATTTTAACACCCATTTCGTTAAATAATAACATCAATTCTATTTTTTATCCAAATAAAATTTCACTGATTTGATAGCTTTTTTCAAGCATTTGCCTCTGGTAGCGCGTCTTTTTGCGTATCAGCTGTTCGTGGTCCCCTGATTCGGTAGTGTTGCCAACTCGAACCGAGAGTTCAGGGGACCAGCTCAGTAGCAGAGAGAGAGAGTTTCGTATCATATCATCTTTGACTCTGTTAAGCCGTCATTATCAGCGCCATATAAGGGACCCTACAAAGTTGTGCGCCGCTCGCCGAAATACTTTGAAGTTGATATTAATGCTAAAAAAGTAAAAGTCTCCATCGATCGTCTAAAGTCAGCCTTTATAGCAACATCTACGACTCTCTAGGAGGAGGGTACTGTGGCAACACCTTGTACTCCTAAACTTTTTATTTCTGAGTGCAACCATGCGCACTATTAGTTTTGACATTTTGCTTTTGTATTCGTTCATCATTCTATTGCATTGTAATCGTTCTTGTTAAGAAAAATAAAATTTTGTTTTTCCTCTCTCTTCTGGATTGGACTTCAAGCAAACCACACGTTTTGCTTTTGCATACCGCATCATCTAGATATATTTATTAATAATGTTAATTTTAAGTAAATTTTGCATAGTCTGTAAGGTTCGGAAATCATAGACTGAAATATTTTACAATTTTATTGAGCTCAAGGCCAGTTTATGGAAGATTTGTTAGTGAAAAAACAACAACAGTTTTTAATGGTTGAAGTTATAGTACTATTTCGGAAATCACCACATTTCCTCATCAGACTTCTTTTTGATTATTAAATTAAATTATTTTTAATTTAATTTTCATAACCACTTCTCTCAGGCTTTGAACCCGGGAGCTCGGAGTTGCAGAGCCAATACGCTACCTATTGTGCTACGCTAGCCGAGTTGCCATTAAAAACTGTTGTTGTTTTTTCACTAACAAATCTTCCATAAACTGGCCTTGAGCTCAATAAAATTGTAAAATATTAACATTTACTAGGCCAACAGAAAAATGAACAAACATTTATAGACTGAAATAAATAAATGAAATGAAATGAAATGAAATATCTCTTTCATTACTAAAATTTGTTATTCACATTTGCATTTTTTTTATTTTCCTTTTATTTTAGTTTTATTAAACTTGAACAAACAATGCTTTCACTCGACCCCACACTTAATTAATAAATTTCTTTTCAGCTTTTCAGTATATTAAAAATTTTCAGAAATCACTAAAAAAAACGTATAAGAAATTAATAAATTTTTAGCAAATTATTAAAAATTTGTCAACCGACAAAACAATTTATTAGAAAGTGGTTTTCTCATTTGATGAAAGTTCTTTTTTTTTGTTGTACATATGTACATATGTATGTGCCTATGTATCTTTTTTTTTTTTTTAATAAAAATTGTATACTCGTATATTAAACTGTTGTATTTAATATTTGTTGACACTTTCGAGGAAATTCCCACTTATTGCAGAACATATTTACGACTGCTTGACAAAAATTAATAAAGAAACCAATTCCTATAGGTAATTGATTTAAAAATACATAGCCTTTAAATTTCTAAGGCTCTAATGAATTACTCAGAAAGCGGAATAGAATGAGTTACAATTAACCAAATTAAATCAATGCCTTCAAGAAGCGAGAACAGAAGAACTCCTGAACTTTTGTACTATAACTTTACCATAAACGACTTTTACTTCAAGTTATTTGTACATAATACGATACTATCAAAAGTTCCATAAGTATATGTTATTATATACTGCTGTTGTGATTATAAATGAAAAACGTAGTTTAACGTTAGCGAAAATTATAAATCAGTTATCTTAAAATATCGTTTTCAGTCAAATTGATGTAGCAGACTTAGGATTAACTATTGAAGACATTGTTCTTAATTAGTATCTCATTTTAAACTTTTTAAGAAGATAATTTATGTTAAATGTTTTATGCTTATTTCATATTCAACACTCGGAAATTGATTATACCGAATCCATCCTTAAATTTTCTATACTTCTAATAAACTTTCATAAACCACGCGCGAAGAGAGCTTTACACAAATGTATTAACCGCAATCCCCTCCGAGTTGTTGGCTCTCACTCAACGCTCACTCTTGTCCTTCCTTTCTATTGATACATGTACATACATACATATACACGAGTATATCATCCATTCATGCATTCTCCTCTACATCCTTTTACTAACTGTTATTTTTTAATTTATTTTTGCCATTGCTAAGCGCGAAATTGAAATGTTATCCGTGCAAATACCAAACAACAGCAGTTAGTAGGTACTTCAACATTAGCATCAGCAACAACAGCAATAGTAGCAATTGCAAACAATAGTTATTGCCTTACAATTGTTATTCGATCGCAGCTTACCAAAGGATTAGCGGCTATTGGCAGTCAGAGATTTATTCAACTGCGCTATTATTCCCGACTCCATTATACGCCTCCGGCTCTGCTTGCTCTTTTCCATATACCATTTTTTTTTATTTCTCAGGTTAAGTGCAGGCGCGTCGTTGCAAAGTCGGGCATAAATTAATGCGTGTTTTTAATACCGTTTTTTATATTCGTTCTGTTTTTGCGCTTCGTTTTGTTTTTGTTTTTGTAATTAAAATTAATTACCACATTGTACAACTCATTTTACCTTTTTCTGTCTGCACTGTGATAAAGAAAACTTGCAGCCACATTTTGCTCTAATTACTCGAGTGCGAGTTTGCTTCAAAGTTCTTTGCATTGTTGCTTCCTTAACTTTTTCCTTTGCTGTCATTGTTGGTCCTTGGTCTTCGGTCGTTCTTCTTTGATCGCTTGAAGTTTGCGTTGTGGTATTTGGCGTTTGGTGGTTAGCCATGATTTTTATTGCTTTTGCAACTTTTGTCATAAGGAACACTAAAAGACATGGAGCCGTTCGCTCAATTTTTATACCCGAGCGTACTTGTACACAAGGGTATTATAACTTTGTTCACATAACGGTTGCTTGTAACAGCATAACGGAATCAAGATATATATAGACATATATTTACCAAAATGCTCAGAATGAAAAGAGAAGTCGATTTAGCCCTGACTGTCTGTCCGTCCGTCCGTCCGTCTGTCCGTCCGTTCGTGCAGACGATAACTTGAGTAAAAATTGAGATATCTCAATGAAATTTAGTGCATAGATTGCTCTTTGGACAGGGTAGGTTGGTATTGAAAATGGACAAGCTCGGTCAATAACCACGCCCACTTCCCATTTAACGGAAGTTTTTGAAAAATGCATAAACTCCGTTTTTTCGGTATCCATTAAAGCAAATTGAGTGAAATTTGGTATTTTGAAAGAATTTGAACTAAGAAATTAGGTATTTATGAAATTTTGAAAAATGGGCGTTGCCAAGCCTACTTAGGAAAAAATGTGTGTATCTCAATAACGGTGTAAGGTATCGTCACAAAAAGTGCACCTATTTCCCTTGATATCCCTATTATTATAGTAGAAAATTTTTGAAATCGGATCATAACCACCCCCACCTCCCATATAATGGAAGTTTTGGAAAATGCAAAAACTTCATTTTTTCGGTATCTATTAAACGAATAGTGGCCGCCGTGGTCGAGTTGGTAGCGGTGCGTGCTATAACTTGATATGCCGGTGAGATCGAGGTTCGAATCTCAGTCAGGGCAAGCAAAATCTTAATAATAGAAACATTTTTTTCTAATAGCGGTCATCCCTCGGCAGGCAATGGCAAACCTCCGAGGGTATTTCTGCCATGAAAAGGCTTCTCATTAAATATATCTGCCGCTCGGAGTCGGCACAAAACTGTAGGTCCCTCCATTTGTGGTATAATATAAAGACGAACACCACCAATGGTAGGAGAAGCTCGGCCAAACACTGAGCTATATAGTGTAAGCGACAAAATTATATTATTATATATTAAAACGAATTGAGTGAAATTCGGTATTTGAAGCGATTTTGAACTAAGAAATTAGGTATTTACGAAATTTTGAAAAATGGGCGTTGCCACGCCCACTTAGGAAAAAATGTGTGTATCACAATAACAGTGTAAGGTATCGTTACAAAATTTGGTGCACATATTGATATCGCTATTATTATATTAGAAAATTTTTGAAATCGGATCATAACCATGCCCACCTTCCATTTAACGGAAATTTTAAAAAGAAGGTAAAAAACTTCGTTTTTCAGTATTTATTGGAAGAAATTGAGTAAAGTTTAATACTAGCAGCGATTTGAAACAAAGAAAGGGGAATTTTATGATATTATGGGCACCGTTCATACAAAAATACATCGCGAGGGTATATAAAAATCGGTTTCGCCCCAATTTTGCATTTCTTACTTGTTAAAATTCAGTAGTTTCACAGTTTTTGCTTTTTATCAGTTTGCTGTCGCTTTGGTAACGCAAATTGGTAGTCACTAATGCTAGAGCGCGTGTGGGTCATTATTTGCATATGATGTTTCAGTTCTTTGCAAGGACTCTAAGGAAATATAATAGGACTTTAATCCTTAACTAAAAAGTTATTCGTTCTGGTCTTCGGAGCAGGTATACATACGAACACATACATTTAGTGCACGGCAATGATATACACATATTGAATTTTTTTATTTTCCATAAAAACATACCATTCTCTAATATAATCCATTGCATGCCAAAGTTTGAAAATTTGTTAAAATTATCAAAAGAGTCAACAAACTTTTATAAAAAGTTAAGTGCTTTTAAAAATTGATAGCGGCTATTAATTTTTACAAAATTTTAATTATATGAATAGCGAAGTGTGACAAATTTTAGCTTATTTATAAAAGGTAGTAAATATGCATTTAAGTTAATCACCAGCACGCTATTAAAATATTAGCATTTATCTATAATAGTATATTTCTTAAACATAAGGGAAAATTTAATTGTTGTTTGTCATACAAATTTCCAAATAAAATGTGTACTTTTATTGAAAGACAAAAATTAGTTACAAAGACTTTTGCATTTTTTGGCTGAGATTCATATGTCTTTGTTTTATACTTATTATACTTTTTATGTTGGGTCCTTTTTGAAACTTTAGAATTTCAACAAATTTTCATTTCAACTATGCATTTTTTTTAATTTTTAAAAGTTTTTTGAGTATGTAGTTTTGTAGCAGCTTTAAAGCAATAATTTCCAAGTTTCAAGTGACATTTGACATTTTTTTCATGTAACGCATAGTCAATATTTAAAAAAAATCACCGCTAATATTTCGCCACTTGAAACTTGCGCTGATATGTATTGAAAACAATATACCCCAAAATAAATGTAAAAATCAAGGCAGATTTAACAGGTAACCTTAGTAGAATTAATGATTTGATTTTTTTGAATCTTAATTGTCAAACTTGGTTTTCCTTCGATAAAAACAAAAAAAAATTGTTTACATCTGATTCGTGCTTTGTAGTCAACAAATATATTGTGCATTTTGCTCATGCAATGCGTGAATATTTTGCATTTTTTCGTTGTGTATTTTGCGTGCTATAACTCGATATGCCGCTGAGTTAAGGTTCGAATCTCTGCCAGGACAAGTAAAATCTTATTCATGAAACCTTTTTTTTTAATAGCGGTCACCCCTCGGCACCCAATGGCAAACCTCCGAGGGTATTTCATGCCATGAAAAAGCTTCTCAATAAAACACATCTGCCATTTGGAGTCGGCACAAAACTGTAGGTCCCTCCATTTGCGGTATAATATAAAGACGCACACCACAAATGGTAGGAGAAGCTCGGCCAAGCACTGAGCTATATAGTGTAAGCGCCAAATTATTATTATTATTATTTTGTGTGTACAGAGTTGGGAAAGTGCGTTCTCAGCCAGAAACAGCTAGTAGAAGGCGGAGTTTCTTTTAAAAAGTGCCGCAAGAATTGTTAGGAATAGAGCTTGTGGCATCACGTTCATTGAAACAATGTGGTGTCCACAGATCATTTCGGGAGCTGTGAATTGATTGCTGATGCAAAACGTGTACACTTGATGCCCAACTCTGTCCCAATTCTCAAACATAGAGTTCCGAAATAAAAATGTGCGTTTTGTATTTAATTATTTGATATGAATTCAATTTGTGAATTGTCAACTTTTGTTTTCATTTTGATAGTTCTTATTGACAATAAAGGTATATCAAAAAATCTGGCAGGGTTGCAATTTCTCTACTGCGGTTACCTGTTAGATCTGCCTTGGTAAAAATATATTTTAATGTTTGAAATCTTGAAGATATTTTTTTTAATTTTTACATGCATTATATAAAGTTTCCAACTTGGTTTTTCCACACACATACATACATACATATGTACTATATGTACCCTGCAAGTCAAGTCTAAGCAGTTTCCACTGAAAGTCAAAAAATTTACACAACCATTTACAACTTTTACTCATATCACCCACACATTTACAAATTTGTTTTTCGAACTGTCGAAAATTTTCCATATGATAGAGCAATAATGCCGCACTCCAATAAGAATCGTATGTGTTAGAAGGAGAAAGGTAGAAACATATAAGAAAATCTTTTATCAAAGTAGGCTATGAATAAATCGGAATTTCAGCAAAACTTTATTTCAAACAATTATTTCAAAATTTTTTATTATGCTAATGCAATTAGCATTGGGGATGTTCGAGCGTCAACACTGCAAGCGCTGGTTATTCTTATCCAATAGTGAACTGAATTATCTAGTTGTTGTAAGTATGATCAAAGGCAGACTAAATCATGAAAACCAGGTCTTCCCATCTTCTTCAGCGTAACGACGACTTTTATTTGCAGTGTTGCAGCATCAATTTATGCTCAAACATCCCCATTCTTTTACCGATTTGATTATTATATTTTTATTTATTAGTTTAACAGTTTTTATTGTTTTTATTTAATGACAAGAATGAGGAGGTTGTTTATTAGTACTGAGGGTTTTCTGATGACAAAAATTAGCTGTTTGGTTGCCAGCGCTAATTACATAATAAGCATACAAATTATTAGTTGCCTCATCTGTTAGAGCAAATTAAATATATTATTCACGGGACAATCCCGGGATCCCGAATTTCACGGAGTTTTGATTCGTAATATCTAATTTGTCAAAACATGTAACACGTCTGTAATCGTTGTATTGTGGAGGTATACAAAATAACATTAATATAACAAAGAAGAACGATTTGTGGTAAATCATATACAATACATACATATGTATTTATTGGTCTTTTCAAGAAAAAATGGAAATAAACGTTGAATTTGACACACATACAAAATAATTGATACTTTTAGTACAAATGTACATATTTGGTACAGAAGCAAATGCACCTACATAAAGTAAAATTATTTCTAATCACAGGTTGAGACTAATATATATTATATATGTATTAATATACATATTACCATTCAGAAAAAAAAATTCATCAAGTAAAAATTAAATGCGTCACCCATTCCGTTATGAGCAAGGCAGAATTAATCCTTACTTTGATCAAAATTCAATCTTAATGAAATATAAGCGTTAAGTGTGTTATCCTCCAACCTGGAGCTGCATTTGTTGCATTTAAGATCTGCAGTGGAGAAGTACTGCTGCGACTCAACACTTGTTGGTTGGTTTGTTCACAAAAAGTTTAATTCTCTCTGTAGGACATAGCCTTTACCGCCTCATTACAAAAACTATCAATTTGTTTTACCAAGCCTTCTGATAAATTGTATGCCTTTCGATTATAGGACAATTGCGAACTACTCGTTAAAGCTTGATGCAATTTATCTTTTAGAATTTCTGGCTTATCCCATCCTCATCATTAGTTCTATTAACATCGCTCTCATAGTGTGGCACATTTTCTACTCGAGTGGGAATTCTCCAGTTCATTTATAACGGCAAGGACAAAACAAAGCCTTAAGAGAGCTAACAAGCTGTGTTATTGGATTGCGAACTCTCTAAAGGCTTTGTTTTGCCCTTGAAAAGAGAGTTTTTAAGAATGATACAAAATTTTAAAAATAAATGGCAAATAAATTCACTGTCTTCTGCAATTCCGGGATTTGAATAGACTTATCCCGGGATATTCGGGAGTTAAAAAAGGCCGGGTGGACTGTTGTGTCTTTTCCATCTTCCTTAAAGAAACCAACTACAAACAAGAGCAAATGATCTGCCAACACTGGTGACAACCCTTTTCCTGTTTTTCATTATTTCCTTACATTTTACTATTTGCTTTTGAATCAAACAAGTAATTGGAAATACATTTGCTATGATTTAATGTTTGGTTGGAAGGAATAAAAGATTCAAAATATTTTAAGGGTATTTTCCAGTCTCTGAAAAATTAAAAAAAAAAATAATTATTATACAAATACTAATTTTAAAGGCTCGGCTTTCTTCATTACTTGAATCAAATGCTTTATTCGCTCTAAATTATGCGCAAATACCCCAAACTTTTTTTTTTGCAAAAATTTACTTTTTAAGCAACACAACAATAACTGAGCCCGAAATGTCGAAATTACTAAATGTCAATATGCAAAATATTTATGTAGAGCAGCTGTGTGAACTTCTAGATGAAATTTAACCTATAAACCCCTCCTGTTATTCAGCAGAAATGTTAATGTGCGCCCGAAATAAATTTGAAATCGTTCCATTCGTGATGCGTGCACACATAAACGGTCAAGCCGCCTATCTCTATGCTACGAATCTGGCAAAATAAAACCGTAAGAAGAAACTTGTGCAATTTCATTTTCACAATCATGTGCGAACTTTGAACTTTGATGTGAAATAATTTTTGCAAAATTTTTAATTCACAATTTTTGCTCTCTATATGTATATACACATTTACATATGTGAGTTTGTATACGAAGCGAAAGCGACAGAGTGTCGAAACTGCTGCGACCGGACAAACTGGGTTGCAACCACAAAAAAAAAGACTAAGTTTACATAGTATATACATATGTATAAGTGCATACATCTAGGTAGACAACAACAATTTTTAAGGGCAAAACATTGTGATATTCTGGAGGGAGAGGTATGAAAAAATCATTCAATTGTACGCAGGTTGTGCGAGCAGTGCAGAGGCTGATGAGGGAGTAATCGGCAAGCGGTAGAAAATATAACAAATATATAAACAAATGTGAATATTCGCGCAACAATAATGTGAACTAACAAAAACAACAACAACAGCGTAAGTAAAAGCGAGTTAGTGGCAACCAGAAAATCGGACGAGTTAGCGACAACTTTTCACCAACTGACATTACAATAACGAGGGATATGGAACTTTTTTCAGCTGTTTGCCCAAAATGGTGATTGTGGTTGTATTTTAGCTATTAGAGTCGTAAATGCAAGTCTCAGATGTACACATTTTGGTTCAAAACTTTGCAGACACATTGCATTCAGCACAACAAAGTTGGAAAAAGGCTTTTGTGTTAAATTTCAAGGGCTTTCAATGCGACTATCAGCATATGAATTAGAATAATTCACATGTGTGTGGATGAAATAGAGAAAATGTGTGGGCGAAAGAAAGTGTTAAGGTCGCGAAGGAGCTAATCAAGCAAAAAGCGCCTACAATTATGCAGCACAGCAGTCCCTTAACCAATTTAGAAAACATTCTTCACATATTTATGTACGTGTATTAACTGCTTTGGTTATGCTATTTATTTTTTTATAAGTGGAATTTCACATCTAAACAATGTACATATGTACATATTTATAAAACTTTCAGGTTGCAATATTAAAATTAACAACTTTTTCTTTTTCAATATCTGCGATTTTTCATTTCTCCTACGCAGCGCATGCCATCTGATTGCTTATATAACCTGAGGGTTTATTGCAGCGCAAAAGTTTATGCGGTGAGTTTTTCTGATTTTTATAATACATACCTATTTATTTTCATAAAGTTTCTCTTGGCCTGGCCGTAACTTCACCTTTTCTTTGCCACCACACCCGCGGAAAGTCTCTTGGAAATTTATGATTTTTTCTGCATTCGTCATTTTTTTAAACATTGAAACCATATACTTTTTTGAGTAATGGAGAATATGTTTAAGGTTATCAATAAGAGGGATACAGTTTTTCTTTCTTTCACTTTCTAAGCTCAATCGCTTTTTATTTGTTTGTGATGATTTCGCCAAATTTATTTTCTGCTTGCAAAGTAGAAATTTTAAAACATACATTTGCCATTTGTAAATTGAAATCAAAAGTTGTATTCATATATAAATAACACAAGCTAACCATGACGACTTTTGAAGTCCGTTTTTGAAATTACTTTTGAAACTATTTCGAAAGGCGCAATTGCGTCTGTAACAGTTACATAAAAATAAGTTGGTTGATCTCATACTAATGATAAATTAGAAGATTGCGACACTTTCGTCCCGTTATCTTTTTTGTTTCGGTTTGACAGCTGTGGGACATCATAGCATACCAGAAAATCAAGTCAAAAGGGAAAGGAAACAGAAAATTCACATTCGCGTGCAAAACTATGAAACAATTAATTAAGGGTATTATATTAAACGAAGTGTACAATGGCAAATTGTAGTAACGACAACATGAAACCGTTGCATTTTCACTATATTTTGATATTAAAGTGCTTAAACAAAAGGATTTTATAATTTAATGTTCCTTATCCACTTTTTGAGAATTGTACAAATACAACATAAGCTGAGTAAACAATACCGGAATATCACAATTTTACATATTTTAATGTGTGATAGCGTTTGTTTACGATTTCGCCGCCATGTTGGTATTTTCATTTCGCTTCATACTCATATTCCGTACGCTTTGACGTAGAAGTGTCGCAATCTTCTAATTTATCACTCTTGTGTAAAGACTATGACAATCGTTTTAAGGAACATTATTTGAGGGCATGCATCTCGAAATTAAAATTGTGTCTCAGCCCGGCTAGTTGTAACAACGTGCAAATGAGAAAAAATAATTTTTTTTATATTTTATATATTCTACACAGCTGGAAAAGGGTCAAGGTGGTTTTCATTCCTAAGACAGGTAGAAGAACCCACGATGATACGTCTTCCATCTTTTCAGCTTAAAGCATTAGAAAGATTGATAGTCATACACATCAGATTCATTCTAGAGAGATCAAAGTTATCAACGGCCCAACATGCGTATATTAAGGGCCGGTCAACAGAAACTGCTCCCCACGAAGTTTTGGAGCACCATAGAATAATCAATCCACTATAAGCAATTTACTCTTGTTGCCTTAATACACATAGAAGGAGCTCTCAACAACATAAAAGTCGACGACATCAGTCGATCACTCGAAAAGATATCTACCCACATATGCGGATGGATTGATGCTCAGAAACAAACATATAATCAGCAACACTTACCCGCTGTGCGAACAGGAGCTCCCGCAGGAGGGAGTTCTATTCCCGCTGCTTCGGGTAGTGGTCATGAACCATATTATACAGAAGCTCAATAAAGATGGAGTAAAAGTAGTTTCATCCTCAGACTCCGTTGTAGTGGTAGTATCTGGTCTCTTTCGCTCCACGAACAGTGAGGGAGCTTAACTGAGGCTTCACACTTCGGCCTCAGGAAGCGGGCTTGACTAGACATCTGCATGAATTGATTCATTCATGAGTGCACAACTTATTCGTCCCGATTTTTTCGGTCGCATGAAGCCGCTAAACATCTGAAATGGTCCGTATGAATGCAGGCGGCGAAGTTCTGCGGCAGTTGGTTACTTTGCTATTGCCGAAGACGCAATTCGCATATGTGATGTCTTTTGATGTCTTTTATAATAAATATCATAAAGGGGACGAGGCTGCGGCCCACGACAGATGACAGTAGACCTAAAACGAACGATCGAGCTTAGTGCTCAAACCACCTCCCGACGGAATACCTGACGGTGGTACCGGGGGGATCGGTACATGACAGTAGGAGGTTTAGTGCTGGTTAAAGTCCCACACTGACGGGGTATAGGCTTTCGATGCTTCCTCCTCGTAAAAAAAAAAATGTATGCTATTGCATTTCCGCTCATCACATTTCGAGTTCATTTGAATTATGGTGAATTATTATGAATTTTGATGAATTATGTAACGTTAAGCCCCTCTTGTCTCATTGTGCTCGCATTCATCGAATCGGCGCCATGGCAAACATTTTTTTTTTACGAGGAGGAAGCATCGAAAGCCTATACCCCGTAAGTGTGGGACTTTAACCAGCACTAAACCTCCTACTGTCATGTACCGATCCCCCCGGTACCACCGTCAGGTATTCCGTCGGGAGGTGGTTTGAGCACTAAGCTCGATCGTTCGTTTTAGGTCTACTGTCTTCTGTCGTGGGCCGCAGCCTCGTCCCCTTTATGATATTTATTATAAAAGACATCAAAAGACATCACATATGCATGCATCGAATAACTCCACACAAACAAACATAATATTATATTTGAATGTTACCAGCTAGACTAGGCCAATTTTGCATCTGTTGGTAATGGCGGTTGGAACACCCAAGGTTCCAATCCGCCCCAACTCCTCGGAAGCTTGGTTTCCTTGCTGCATCTATGTCTAAACAATACATTTGTATTATTATATTTATACATTTCCGGGATTCCAATCTGCTCCACAAGGCGGTTGGAACGGGCTAGGTTCCAATTTGCTGTGATGCATTGATTGCTGCGCGGCATCTTTGTCCAAAAATACTTTTATATTATTATAATTATTTATGTATTTTTTTTTCTCGTTGCATAGATTGGCGGTTGGAACGCCCTAGGTTCCCATCCGAATCAACATGTGAGTGTGTGTTTCGGAGAAAAAAAAAAAAAAAAAATAACCTTACGCAGTCGGAAAGTCCGAGATTTCAATCTGCTCGTTCACTGGGTTAAGCGATCGATCTGGATGCACCACATGGCGGTTGGAACGGCCTAGGTTCCATCCGCTGTGATGCATTGATTGCTGCGCGGCATCTTTGTCTAAAAATACTTTTATATTATTATAATTATTTATTGTTTTTTTTTCTCGTTGCATAGATTGGCCCTAGGTTCCAATCCGCATCGACATGTGAGTGTGTTTCGGAGAAAAAAAACCTTAAGCAGTCGGAAAGTCCGAGATTCCAATCTGCTCGTTCACTGGGTTAAGCGATCGATCTGGATGCACCACATGGCGGTTGGAACGGCCTAGGTTCCAATCCGCTGTGATGCATTTGGGTACAATTTTGTGTGCCCTCTTTCTACGTTTCATATGGTACTGGAAATTCTGCGCCTTCGTCTTTCCTCACTTCTTAAAACTTTCATCGTTGATGAGATAATGCCATTGACCAGGTTCCATTCATCTTTGCCTATCAGCATGTAATTTACAATTGCTTCTGGAGAAAGGTTTACTCGAATTGCTGATTGCAGTATGCTCCTTTCGTCGGTAAAGCGCGGGCACATCAAGAAAACATGTTCCGCATTGTCTACTACTCCGATACCGCAGAAATCACAGTAAGGGTCGACCTCGTGTTTGAATCTGTGGAGATACGATTTAAAGTATCCATGACCGCTTAGAAATTGGGTCGTGTGAAAATTTACTTCGCCGTGGCTTCTTTGAATCCAGCGCTCTATGTTCCGGATACACCGGTGTGCCCACCGTCCGTTTATCGTGCTGTACCATTTATTTTGCCAATCGACTAGGCTATTTACACTAGCGTCCTTGCGAGCGGGTTCAATAGTTACCTCCGTCCTTGTGAAGATATGAGCAGACTCCGCAGCTAGTATGACACATTCTAGGGCACATTCCAGTAATTAGCAGGACTGCTTCATCGGACACAGTTTTAAATGCGCTGCATACGCTGAGTGCACACAGGCGATACGTTGATTTTATGCCCCGAAAGTACGATGAGTGACATACTGCATCGAACTACACCGGGGCTCCATACAAGATTTGACTTCTTATTACGCCTGCAAGCAACTTTTTGCTTCGTTGCTTTGGTCCTCTCGCGTTGAACATTATTCTTGATAAAGAGGTCATGGTAGCGGCCGCCTTGTCTCTAGCGTATTCAAGATGCATTTTGAACGACAACCTTCTATCGATAGTGATACCCAGATACCTTATCGCAGGCTTCGTGGACACAGGATAGCCATTTACTCTGAACGTTATATCTTCCATCTTTTTTCTAGTCGAGATGAGAACTGCCTCTGTCTTCTGTTCCGCAAGTGTGACCCCTGGTTGTCGAGCCAAGCTTTAATCTTCTCCACTGAAGCAGTAGCTCTTTCGGAAATCTGTTGCAGTTGTTTGCACGTTATAACCACCGCAATATCATCGGCGAAGCCAATCACCTTCACTCCCTTCGGTAGTTGCAGGCGTAGAATACCGTCATACATAATATTGCACAGTAATGGGCCTAGGACTAAACCCTGTGGTACTCCGCCTGTAATTACCAACTTCTTCCTTCCTTCCTTAGTGTCATACCACAGTATGCGATCTTGGAAGTAACTCCTCATTAGCCGTCGCAAGTAGTATGATACTCCTAAGCGTTCTAAGGTGTCCAAAATTTTTGCCCAGTTAGCCGAGTTGAACGCGTTTTTTACGTCGAGAGTTAAAATCAAACAGTACTGTTTTGCTCCACTAAGCCATCTGGACCCACTGGTTGCTTGTCTCGCTAGCTGAATCACTTCTGTTACAGTCTGCACGGTAGACCTTCCCTTCCTGAAGCCGGATTGCTCCTCTGAGATACCACCCAGTGCCTCAACCTCCGCTTCCAACCTGTAGGAGATAATGCGCTCGAACAGTTTACCCGCAGAGTCTAGCAGACAAATAGGTCTGTAGGTGGGCTTGCCAGGCTTCGGAAGCAGCACAAGCTTTTGCTGTTTCCAAATCGAAGGAAAACGACCTTCGGCAAAACATGCGTTGAAGACTGAGACGAACGACGACATATTATGACCGATAGCCACTTTTAATACTTTGTTTGGCACACAATCTGGTCCAGGCGCTTTTTTTACGTTGATTCTTTTTGCGGCTTGTGCTACTTCTTCTGCTGTTACCTTTTCGAATAGGTGCAGATTTACATCCTGCACTGGAGAAACGAGTCGTCTTTTTTTGCGAAATAGAGTATCTACTACTGTTTGTAGAAACAGTGGGGATGTTGGAACTGCAGCTTTGGTGACTTTGAGCTTCTTCATAACAACTTTGTATGCGGTTCCCCAAGGGTTTTCTTCCGCGTCATCGCACAGCTCCAGGAAACACTGGCGCTTACTTTCCTTGATAGCCTTTTTGAGCAAGTTTCGTGCAGCCTTATATATAATTTGGCATTCTACAAAATTTGTCCTTCCTCTTGAGCGTTGAAAAGACCTTCTAGCTTGCAAGCAGCTCTTTCTCAGAGCTTCGATGTGGTCATTCCACCAATATACAGCATTGGAGTGTTTATGGGAGGAGTTTCTCTTCATCGACGCGTCGCAAGCAGCTCTGATGTCTGTCATAAGCTTCTTCGCCATGATTTCTGCCGAACCCTGGTACTGTGATGCAGAAAACGCTTCAGCAAATAGGTCGGCGTCAAAGGATGTGAATTTCCAGCCCCGGAAGTTTCCTGCTCGATCTACCCGTTGGGATTTTGCAATACCACGATTTATTTGGCAGATAATTGCAGCGTGATCGCTTTGGGTGTAACAGTCACTCACTTCCCATTCCGCTTGTCTAAACATACTCCTGCTAACGAACGTGAGGTCGATAATTGACCCAAATCCGTTTCTGTTAAAAGTGTATTGAGTCCCCGTGTTTAGCAAGGCAACATCTAAGCATGCCAACGCCTCCAAAAGAGCTTTGCCTCTTGGAGACGTTCTAGGGCAGCCCAATTCCTGCGCCCAAGCGTTGAAGTCACGGGCTATTATGACTTCATTTCTATCGCTGGCATCCATACTAAGGCCGAACACGATGTTTTCAAACGCAATTGGCATGCTGGGTGGAATGTAGCATCTATAAATATATACGTTTTCCACTTTTACGCACACGAAGCCTATCTCTACTGAGCTGCATTGCATATGTTTTGGTTCGTTGCCACACGTCCATATTGCAGCCTTGCCGTCAGCGCTTTGGAACCATGTGGCCCCATTCTTTTGTTTGTAGGGCTCGCTGATGATTGCAATGTCTATGTTGCGATCCTTCACAGTTTTTGCTAGCAGGTATTGGGCAGACTGACAATGGTTTAAATTAAGCTGAAAAAGTCTCATAGCTTTTTCATTTTTCGGATGGCTTCTTGGTATATTGGGCATTTGATGCCTCCGGTGTTGTGGTCAGTACGATCCGTGCCTTTTTGGGCGCAAAGCAGGCATTTCGGCGTATTGTTGCAGCCTTTAACATTATGTCCTGATTGTCCGCACCTAAAGCAGAGGTTTTTGCGGTCCTCCGTGCTGGCGCAGTTCCTCGCGATGTGGCCAATGTCCAGACATTTATAGCACCGAATAGGTTGTAGCATTTCTCTTATTCTACATACTACCCAGCCAATTCGGACTTTCCCCTTCTCGAGTAAAATCTTGGCCGCATCAATTGGGAGGAGTAGCGAAGCAACTTGCGTGCCTCTATATGCCCTTCGTAGAGAGCGGATGTCGTTTACCTTTATATCAAGTTCGCTACTTAGAGAATTCAGACCTAGGCATATCTCTTTGCTGGAGGTAATTTTGTCTATGTCATGGATTATCACACGAATTTGCTCTGTTAAGGCCTTTACCTCGGCTTTTCCTGTCAACAACTTTCCCACGGCGGCCTGCAGTTTCGCGGTATTTGAGTCTGATGATTTTCTAGCTGGAAGAGCAAATCGCCGCCCGCTGTTTTCCTTATTTTTCGGACGGCGTCGCTGAAACTTGTGAGGCTCTCTTCCGATTTCACCATCATAAGGATGTCAGCGTATGAGCATTCTCCAGCGCTTTTGACAACTATGGCGTCAGGCCGTGCGCTCTTACCTTTTTGGCGCTTTTGCCTAGTGACTTTAGTCCACTTATCATCATTTGCCTCTTGACCAATAGCATACATAAGCGAGTACATATGTATGTATGTATGTAATTCCATTTAATCATTATAAAAAGAAACTTAATAAATAAATTATTAAGGGTTTGGTGTAATTGATGAAACATATTCAAAATGTGAAAGATGGTCTTTGCGCTATAAAATTTTTGAAACTCGTTCTTGGTAGTTTGTCGTTTAAACTAAGTTTAAACTCTGTTTGCAGTTTTTCAGTCAACCCTAAACGGGGTTACAACTTAGTTTAAACGACCGATATGGCTGGGTTGAACTTAGTTTAACTTATCAGCTGATTGTTTTTTTTTTGATTGTACTTTTTTTTAGTTGCAACAAATTTAATTAATCGCAAGGAAACTAACTTAAACTATTTCAAACTGAGTTTAAACCACCACTGAAAAACAGTTCTTCAATGATTCTTTTAAAAAACACATTTGTTTATGGTTTTTTCAAATTCATTATTTAATGACATAATATGTATGTAAGTATGTACATACGGAGGCGGCTCAGTATTAACAATTTTCTTATGAATTATTAAATTTTAATGGTGGCGCACGTTTCTAATAATTTGTATTTAAAATCCAAGTGCCTTTTTATTAAACATTTTATTTTCAGTAATGTGGAGTTTAAAATAACTTACAGGTGGTAAGCAAAAAAAAAAATTAATATCAGTTTTTAAACCTTTAAGATTTTCACTTTGTTGCACTTGTATAATGTTCAAAACTCAGATTTGCATAGTTTTTTTTATAAAATATACTTTATTTTTTATTACTAAATATAAATGAATATTAAATAAACAAAAGTAAAAATGTCAATAATTCTAAAAAAAACGCATTTTATGTGGAGTACTGTATTAGTAAAACACATTAAATGTACCCACCAAAAATCCTTATTTGTCTGAATTTGAAAAGAGTCAGTGGACAAGAGTTATGAATTGTGATCAATTAAAAAATAATCAAATGCTTACTTTAATAAATTCATGCAATAGGACATACATACATAAAACACGCAGGTGTCGATTAAACAAAAGCTATCTCATACGATTGACAAAGTGGCGCTTCATATGTGTGACTAAATTCATACATACATATGTACATGCTTATGATATGTACAAGAATTGTACAATACTCTTTTTTGCTGCATCGTCATCTTTGTATATACACACTTGCATACATACATCGGGTCATAACGGGCTAAAAATATGTACATATTAATATATAGGACGTGTACACATGTACCTTATTGCAGGGCTGCACAACAAACGAAACGATACCATTTTGTTTTGTTAACAAGCAAAATTAACTTAACGAAATGAGTTTGTTGCGTTTCGGCGCCATGTTATCAAAACGAAATCAAATCGTTAATGTTACAACGTTATAAAATTTACGTTTTCGTTAATTTTAATGTGCCTCAAAGTATGCAGCGCTTCTGTTTGCGCCTGTTTGCGCTTCTGTTTGCGACGAGTGAATCTCCAGCGTTTTAACGTTAACGCCAGCATTTCGTTTCGGTTAAAAACGTAATGAAATTTATTATGATAATTGCTTTAACGATAATATTTTGAAATGCTTCAACCGAAACAAGAGAAAACATTTCGGAACGGTTAAATTTAACGTTAAAATGCATCCTGTTCACGCAACTGGTTTCTTCTATACACATGCATACATACATGTGGGAATCGGTGATAGTGACAGTACCAAAACAACCCGGACAGGTTGCAAATATTAACCTTTTCAAGTAATAAAAAATACGACTCTGACGATGAAACATACAACACTGAACAACGGACAATTTAAAAAAGGCAGTGTATTGATGAAATTCGTTGCGATCGGTTGAGTTAAGCCGCAAATCATATTTAATCTTTTAAGTATTTATAAGTACAGTCAATTACTAAATTAATCTATATATAAAATTAAACTAAACTAAACTACGTGTTTCATTGCGAGAACCGATACCCACAATAATTTTTGGGGGCTCAACCGGGATCGGTTTAAAGAGGCGCGTGTGAAAGTGTAAAAGACATAGTGCAAATTTTCCAAGAAACTTTTATGAGTACATGCAATTTAGAAACTGCTTAATAGACTGCATTGGCCATCAAGCACTGCAGAATAGCAAAAATTGGAAATAAAAATCAAGCTGTGAACTTATAAAAACCAAAAAAGTGGTAAACATTTTTAATTTGTCTTTCTTAGTGAGTCTGTAATAGACCTTCAGTCGGTGTTGGCGGCTCGGGGGTATTTGGAGCAAGATTCGCAGTTTTGTTTAAAAAAGTTACGTCGTTTTCTAGCATCTTCGTGGCTTCTGACACATTATGAGGTGAACGAAATCCCTCCTTCTTAAATCGAGGGTCAAGCAAAGTGCCAAATCTTGTTACGGTACGTCTTTCATACTCCAAAAGTCTACGTTTCATGAAGTCGATTACATCAGCCAACATAGTAAAGCCTTCTTTGGTTTCCAATTTGAGCTTTAAGCCTTCCATGGTATCCAAGAGTCCACATATAAATGGAATTATGAGCGAAACTGTGAGCGTGGTTGACGAAGATGTTTTTACCGTGGCATTATCGAAAGGGGACAACAATTTAACAATGTCGTTCAAAATGGCAACTTCTTCCGCTGTCAGCGGTGTAGGTGATTTTGGAGTACCCAATAAAACCTTTCCAATTGTGTCATTGGTTAAAATAATACATTGAATCATTCCAAAAGCGCTATTCCACCTAGTTGGGACCTCTTGTTTCAGGCTATATACTTTCCCTGACTCTTGTGCATTTCTGAAATTTGCGTTTGCTATATTACTATTTTTGAAAAATGTAACAATGCGTTTACATTTAACAACGACCGATTGAATGCAATCCAACTTAAGAGCTTCTTGAACTATTAAGTTCAGAGTATGTGCGAAACAAGGAAGATGTCGTTTTTGTATAAGGTGACACATTTTTATCATTGTCCTGTCATTGTCAGTAACAACTGCGGAAATTTTGTGGTAAATGTTCCATTTATCCAGAACCAAGCGCACTGTGTCAGCAATATTTTGTGCTGAATGGTTACTTTCTTCTAGCAAAATATTTGTTGAAAGCACTGCTGAACGCCAAAGGAAAGCTTCGTCAACAAAATGGCAAGTGATGGTGATAAAGGACTTATTCGAGAGCGATGTCCACAGATCAGTTGTAATGGCAAGATGTTAAATTTTTTCCAGAGTGGATAACAACTTTATTTCCATTTGCTTAAATAGGTTCTAAAGCTGCACATGCTTCAATGTTGTCCTAGATGGCACCTCATAGCGAGGGTCCAGCACTTTTATAAAATTTCGTAAGCTTTTCTCTTCGACAAGGCTGAAGGGTTGAATACTACAGGCAACGAACTCAGAAAGTGCATTATCAATAGCCTTTTTCCGAGAAGAAAACTTATCATATTTGTTTTCAACGAATGGCAAAATGCTACTAGATGATTTTGGCAAATCGCATAGTTTTATAGAAGGATGCAATCGCCTGAGGTGATATCTGAGGTTCGACGTGTTGCCGCATGTTTTATACATTTTTCCACAAGCCTTCCACCTAGCGTTCGCACCATTTTTAATTTTTTCAAAAAACGTCCACACTTCCGATTTTAAAATCCTGCTAGTCTTAGGGCTTTTGATGTATTCACGGCCAGAGTCGCTGAGACATTCACTATTCGACATGTTGCTTTCTATACACTCCCACATAAATAAAAATAAGTACGCACTGAGTGTCGCACTCTCAAACTTTCAGAAAAAACTTTAATTACCTTCCAAGCCACCAACACCAATTAAAGTTCAGCTAAACTGTGAAATATTATGAGTTTAGTACGCATTAATTTTTATAAATCTTGCTTACCTCAAAGTCGTCTTTTCCACAAATCAGCAACGGATAAAATTTCTAGAGGTAAAATATTCTCAAAAAACATCGATAGTAAAAAAAACATCGATGTTTAAAAAAAAAATGTAAACATCGATACTATCGATAGTGCTCCGATGTTTTTGCAGCTCTAGTCTGTAATGCAAACGGAAAAGCAGGGCATCGTGTAAAGGCAGCATATTCGTTAGAGTAGACGATTTTTTTGGTTAAAAATTGTGCAAAAACAAAACGCACATAGGAACCGAACGTTACTTACGTGGTTTCAGCTATAGAAATTAAAGAAGCCGTTGCTGCATAATTCAAATTTGCAGTTGGCAAGAAATGCGTAAACGAAAAGGCAGCGCAGCAGTACAGAGGTTGCGCCTTTCGCAAACCGCTATTCGCTCTTATGAAATTTTACAGAATCAGCTGTGTATGCTACGTCACAGAACGCGGTTAGTTTTGTTTGTATGTTTGTAAGCATACAATTGTTTGTGCTTAAATTAAATGCTTAAAAGCAATTTTATTTAAAATAAAGTTATTAAACTTAAATTGCGCAGTGTTAAGTGTTAAATCACAGAGTCTATCAATGACACGGGGCTATAAAACTTGCTAAAAAATATGTGAAGGTGTAGCTGCGCACTTGGTTGCAAGTTAAGCTTCTTGTGTTTCCTAATGTTACTCTGCAGTGTTTTTTTAAAGGTCTCCAATTAAAGACAGAGCATAAATGTAGTTAATTGAATACAAATATGTTGCATAAAGTGCCGAAATTGGAAAAAACTTTAAAATTTAGAAATCCTAGCAGAACATAACCTCACCTTTTTGTTTACAACTTCTTCCGATTCTCAGTAAAACCATGTTCGTGACGTTGCACGCATTTTGCTTCACATCATTTTTCGTCGGGAAAGCGCAACCTTGTATTCTATCGTTCTTGCAGCAGATTAGTGGCCGAGTAGGCAAAATCACGAACGGAGACAATCTTCCTTAGAAAAGCTGCGCAAAAGCAGTACGCGATACGCAGCTGAGCATAAGCGAAACAACGACAAGTGAGAAATACGAATGTGGCATATTCCCAAAGTTGGAGACATCGGGAAAAAGTACAGCATGAAAGCAACATAGACAATGTACAGAAAGTAGCAGAGTAGTAGCAACGTAGAATGTATGTACAACGAATGAGGAAGCAGGATAATAACAAGGAGAACAGAATAAAGCAGAACGAAATCGAAAAGAGGCGCAGCGGTCGTTCGATATTTTGAGCAGACCTTAAGTGGAAAGGGTGTAGCAGTATTGTGTAAGGTGAACTTATAAAGCAGAACGACTGGGAGTAGGTAAGAGGAAAGCTATTGGCATTGTAGGCTGAAAAGTAGGGTATATTTCCTTGTCCAAAGAATGGAAAAGACCGAGTTGATGTTGTGAAAAATACGTTGTCTAAAAGAGAAGACTAATATTGTGAAAAAGGCTAGATATAGATGTATCCTATTCATTGCTAAAAGGAAGCATTTGAAGCGTATAATTATAAGTACAGTTGACATTAGAAGAAGCCATTGAGTAGAACAACAAGTGAGATATCTTATTTGACAGTTGCTTTTGACAGGATACCTAAGATGGCGTTTGACAGGGTACCTAAACTGGCCGCCAATATGTCGACGATTACAAATGGCCCGAAGTTGGAAAAAGCTGATTTGAAAAAATTTTAGGGGGGTTTGAATTTTTTAGGATATTTTAGATATTTTGAGATATTCGATTAATATCCATTATAAACATAGATATAATAATATTGGGTAAAATGTTGAATGCATTTTTAAAAAGCCATCGATAGGCTATGATATCATTAGAATCAGTAGAGTCTAGAGTGAGTTTTTGTGTGTGCTACGAATTTGAAAACACGGTTGAAATTTTCTGAGACTACCGATTTTTTGGGGGGAATCCAGACACCCAGAACCCCTCCCCTGTATCCGTCCCTGCATTCGGGTAAAATATACGAGGAACGCCAGGGTTGCGAATTTACTTTGCAAAAACAGGTGATCTCAGCTGTTCCAAATTTTGACGTTTATCGAAAAGATATCTCACTTGTTATTATACACAATGGAAGAATATTGATAATTTTTTTTATGAAAATCAGACTTTATATCAAAAAGAGTATATGATATTAATGGTTACTTACCACGATTTAGAAAATACAGAGGTTGCGCCTTCCGCAAACCGCTATTCGCTCTCAGCAAATTTGACAGAATCAGCTGTTTATGCTACGTCACAGAACGCGGTTAGTTTTGTTTGTATGTTTGTAAGCATACAATTGTTTGTACTTAAATTCAATGCTTAAAAGCAATTTTATTTAAAATAAAGTTATTAAACATGAAGTGCGCAGTGCTATGTGTTCAATAACAGAGTCTATCAATGATACGGGGCTATAAAACTCGCTAAAAGTGATGTGAAAGTGTAGCTGTGAGCACTTGGTAGCAAGTTAAGCTTCTTGTGTCTCCTAATGCTGCAATGCAGTTTTTTCAAAGCATCCAATCAAACACAGTGCATAAATGAAGTTATTTTAATATAAATATGTTGCATAAAGTGCCGAAATTGGTAAAAACTTTAAAATTTAGAAATCCTAGCAGAACCTAACCTCACATTTTTGTTTACAATTTCTTTCGATTCTCAGAAAAACCGTGTTCGTGACGTTGCACTCATTTTGCTTCACATCATTTTTCGTCGGGAAGGCGCAATCTTGTATTCTATCGTTCTTGGTTACTTACCATATTGTACAAGAGTTTGTGTTATATGAGCATATTGTTTTGGTAACTTGCAGTGAATTTTAAAACGCTTTTGAATATACATAGCTGTTTAACATTATATTGAATACATGCATACATACATACATATACATATACATACTTTCTATTTTATATTCATACATATTAACATAAACTTTATATATCATATACAAAATCTGTAAGTACATGAAATAACCTTTTGTAAAATGGATGCTCAAGCGATTTTAGCATTGTCAGAAACTGCTTTGAGAGACGAGTTGACAGAGTTAGGACTGAATAGAACCGGACGTAAAAACGAATTGCAGACGCGACTACTCCAACATTTCCGCTTATCCAGTGGGGATGTTAGTGACGATGAATCGGGTGTTTCTTAATATGAAGATGTCCCAGAAATTCGGGCACACATTTCACTTTGAGAGATGTCGAAAGTTGTATTTCTTCGTTTAATGGCTCAGAAACACTTGACATTAATCATACATTTTCTGCATTAATAGACACCGGATGCGATTTATGTTTGATGAGGTATGATACTCTGATGATGCTGAAAGGAGATAAAAAGAGACTAGTGGGACTTAAGAAAAGCGCGATAATGACTCTCGGAAGTTTCAAAGCCACATACTTCAACTTGATATTGGTTTTCACGTTGGTAGAGAAAAGGATTTACGCTATGCTGCTATTATAGGAAACAGTATATTAAATAACGAAACAGTCGAAGAAAGGGGTGATATTTCTAGTGAATTCAAGAATTTATGTTTGTCTATGGAAGTGTTCGACTCCAAGCAGTATAAAATAGGAAAAGATCTGACCCATCTTAAAAAAGAGCAGGCTATACGTTTGTCGTCAATGATTGATGCATATTATCCTGACAAGATACTAGACTCACCTATTCGTATGAAGATAACTCTTCTTGATTATGAGCCTGTATATCAAACACCAAGAAGAATGGCATATGCAGACCAACGTTATGACCGCTATTAGAAAAAACTTTTTCTATGATTAAGATTTTGCTTGCCCTGACTGAGATTCGAACCTCGAACTCACCGGCATATCGAGTTATAGCACGCACCGCTACCAGCTCGACCACAGCGGCCAGCATAGCATAGCATAGCAAATACTAGCAGTGATAAACTTTCCAGTTCCCAGTAATGTGAAAGCACTCCAAAGGTTTTTAGGATTGACCTCATATTTCCGTAGGTTTATGTTAGGATACGTATTAAAAGCTAAGCTAATGGCTGCGAAAGAGTGTGAAAGTCAAAATGAATGAAATAAGAGTTGACTTCAGAAGTACACACAGATGCATCTTGCGATTATAGAAGCCCTGAAAAAGTGGCGTATATATTTAATGGGACTTAAATTTAAAATTAACACTGACTGTGATGCAGTTACTAAGGCAATGCAAAAACGTGTGGTTCCTTTAAGGGTATCGCGATGGGCCATTTTCTTGCAAGATTAGGACTTCGTTATTTAGCATCGATCTGGAATGAAAATGAAGCATGTAGATGCTCTTAGCAGGGTTTCATGTCTGATAATTGAAGATTCCATAACACATCGCCTTAAAGATGCTCAATTAAGCGATGAATGGATAAAATCCATTCGCAAAGTTTTAGGCGATTATTTTATTAAACACGATTTGCTATTCAAACATCCCGTTAAGGAACTATTGGTAGTACCCGCTGTTATGGAGGAAGAAATAATCAGAATTGCATACAAAGAAACGAACACAGGAATGTATTGAAAATAAATTTTAAGAAGTTGCATAGAGTGCATTATCACCGAAAGCAAAACAGGTAGAAAAGAAGGTTTTCTCACACCTATCAATAAAGAAGACAGACCATTAGACCTTCCATATTGACCACGTAGGGCCAATGGAACTGACTAACAAATGGTATAAACATATCCTTGTAGTTGTAGACGCATTCTCTAAAATTGTATGGCTATACCCGGCAAGATCAACTAACACCGAAACAGTTGTTGATAGGCTTGAGACATATGCAGCAATATTCGGCAACCCAAAAAGAATAATTTCAGATAAGGGCACCGCATTCCCCTCAGAAGCTTTTAAGAACTATTGTCAGAACCAGGGTATTCAACATTTACTGATAGCCACAGGGGTACCTAGGGGTAACAGAAGGTAGAAAGAATGCACAAAATTATAGTGCCAATTCTCGCAAAACTTTGTCAAGGTAACCTAACGAAGTTTTCCTCCCAAGAGTACTAAAGTTGCCCCTTTCAAGATTCTGACAGGTTTAGACATGAGAACCACAGAAAGCGTAGAAATACAAAGAATGGTAGAAGAAGCAGAATATGAAGAAATGGACACATGCATTCGGGGCGAATGAACCACCAGGATGGCCGAATGTGGAAATCGGTGACAGTGACAGTACCAAAACAACCCGGACAGGTTGCAAATATTAACCTTTTCAAGTAATAAAAAATACGACTCTGACGATGAAACATACAACACTGAATAACGGACAATTTAAAAAAGGCAGTGTATTGATGAAATTCGTTGCGATCGGTTAAGTTAAGCCGCAAATCATATTTAATCTTTTAAGTATTTATAAGTACAGTCAATTACAAAATTAAACTATATATTAAATTAAACTAAACTAAACTACGTGTTTCATTGCGTGAACCGATACCCACATACATACATTATGCAAAAACAAATACGTAAGACCGCTTTCCACGATACCGCTCAAATTCAGAAACACTACAAATTTTTCGCGGGCGTGACAACTTAGTGGCTGATGCTTCAAATTTGTAAATTGTTCTTAACATTTTTTTTATATATGTACACATTCAACAAGAACTTGCTTAAGTATGTATGTCTATACTTTTCCATCTACCGTTCGTTTGTTATTAAAACAAAATAAAAACAACTAATTGTTGCCCTTGTCGCTATACTGTCAAGCACAGCTTATATATCACATATGTATGTATACATATATGCATATGCATATGTACTTATGTACATAATACTCTCACTAGTTGACAATATGGGCATAAACGACGACGTAAACGTCACATTTACTTTTTAACTATTTCGCGTAATTTAATCATTCGAATGACCCACTGCACTAGAATATTTATTAGTGATCTCAAACATCATTCAACTTCCTCTGCGCACAAGTTCAATTCATACCACACACTTTTCTATAATGTTAATTCAAACCAAAGTACATGAATGCTGTGGAGACCAGTTTATGCTGAAGATAGAATTCATACGTACCATCCTGTTAAGCAGCAAATGACAACATTGACGGATGTCAGTGGCAAAAATACATCGATGCATTTCTGTGATTCGATGCATCGAATTGTACATCGATATTTGCCGATGCATCGGAAGGCATACATCGATGCATCGATTTGCATAGAATCTTTCAGATATTATTTCTCATTAAAATATGTTAACAAAATTGTACAAAATTTAAAATAAATTACTATGACTGAGCTAAGTGCATATGGATTTTTTAACAGGCGGTTGAATGTGTTAAAAAACTTTGCCGTGAAACCATCAAAAACATACAAAATTAAATTTTTAAGTTATCGAAAATCCTTCCATAACTTGTAGAGAATGTTAATTTTTACGGTAAGCTTTGTTTTAGTAACAACTTTGAAATATCGTACAATTTTACTCGTTACATTATAAGTGTGCGTTTTTAACAAAACTTGCTTGAATTTTATATTTTATTATATGAATATATGTACATTTGTATGTAAAATTAATCAAAACTTTCACAAGGTAATACAATTTTATGCTTTCCAGTATTTTTTATCTATGCTTTGCAGGAACAATAATTTGTTTAGTCTGCGTCCTTCTAATCTGTTTCTTTGCTGAGTAACGATTTGAGCGGCTTGTGAAAAAAGGCGTTCGGAAGGAACCGAGCTAGCAACCAATGTTAAATATTTGTAAGCCACTTTGTGATACTTTATTTTTATGTCGTTCCATATTTCTAGCAGACTATGCGATCTGCTCACAGGAGTTTTTAGGTATATCGACATTTCATCCGAAGGGTTTTCGTTTGCCTTTGTCGACTTCCAGTTGTTGTATACCATTTCATGATGGTCACTCCAAAGTGAGAAGCTGGTTTCACTTTTCTCGGAAGCACTAGCGTCGGAATCTACGGTATCTTCTGCGCTTGTGATGTTACTGAATTTCTCCTTAATTTTGTTAATAGCTACTGAGCATGCAAGACTGTCAACGAAATGTAGATTTTTGAACCGTGGGTCCAGAACAGTTGCAATTGCAAGTGGAGTAACTTTAAAATTTAAAAAAGTAAATTAGAAAAATGTTAAAATAATGAAACAAAATATTACCAGCTTGAGCGATCCCATCGTTTTATTAATTTCCCTCAAAAGCAAAACCTTTTGATTTAACTATCGGATAGGCCGGTGGAACAGATCTAATTTTACGTGTCATGCAGGACACCAACGGTATAATATTTATCACCTGATATCTCTTTAGTGGCCGCTTCTAGTGGTCGAAGTAGCTGCTGAATACTTTCTGTCGCACACAGCTCGGATCCGCTCAGCATAAGTGGTGCATTTCTATGCTGTATTAGTATGTCACTTACAACAGACTTCAATTCCAAAAATCGTTCAACCATATAAAAAGTGCCAATCCACCGCGTTACAACGTCTTGAATCAGTTTTGTTTGCTGAGTTGTCGCTTTTCGTAATTGGTCGCTGGCAATACAACTTTGCCTAAAAAACGTTACAATTTGTTTTGTTTTACTGATAATTTTGCTTGCTGGTTCAGATTGGATTGCTGATTGCGCTAACAAATTTAAAACAAGCGCAAAACACGATTATCTGACACTCGTAGATTTTAGCAAATTATTTTTCTTACATATAGCAAGATAAGTTGCTTTGTGGACGTTTCTTATGTGTCTCATTAGGTTTGAAGTATTTCCAGCACTCTTTATATTCTTTTTGCCCAAATTACAATTCGCGTTGTTTTCGCTGCGTTTC
Source organism: Philophylla caesio (assembly GCA_963971545.1). Classification (NCBI taxonomy): domain Eukaryota; kingdom Metazoa; phylum Arthropoda; class Insecta; order Diptera; family Tephritidae; genus Philophylla; species Philophylla caesio. The sequence continues at coordinate 66,355,686 of OZ020607.1, forward strand.
TCAAAATATCTCCAAACCAAACTTTGCTTAAGCATATTCATTCACAAATCAAAGTGGTTGAAATATAAGGGCCCTAAGACATACCAGAGGTTCCACAAAAACAACATATCAAAATGGTGCTTCCAGCGCTAATTGGGTCCTAGGATGTATTTTTAGACGAGGCAACGCTACTAACTACTAACCATCCAAAGCCATGGTGCATAATCATGGATGCTAAAAACATCATTAGTTAAACGACAAAAAAAATCGTAATATTTCGAAGCTGATCGAAGTGAATAATTCTTAATTGCTTTATATACGACCTTGTTGGAGAAAGTTTTAAAAATCATATTGTGAAGAAATAAGTATCGACTTTATTTCAATAATTTATAATAATACAGAAACATAGTGAGATTCTGTGTATAAAATTAAAAAAAAAAAGATGTGAGTGTTTGAACTCAAGGTAGATGTGTAAACTGTTAAATTTGCAGTATTTAGAAATATTAACCCCTATATAATACTTTACAATCTCGTTAATAATGGTTGTATCTTTAAAGGTATCATGGGCATTCAAGGGTTAAGTCAATCATACATATTTATCTTGTTTAATTTTTAAAATTTAATTTATTTTATTTTTTATGTTGCAATAGTTAAAATAGGCTTATGATAGCTAAAATAAGAAACGTACACCTTTGATTCAATACTGGTAAGTAGTCTGGAAAAACGGCCAGCAGGCATAGCTTTAAGGTCGTTTTTAAACCACAATCTATCACACACAGCGCATGCGTATCCAAAGTCGTTGTCGATCATTTTTAATTTAAATTGTTTATGGGCATTAACATGGTTAAGATAATGCTCATATTGCAATTCAATGTTTTGGTAATTTGGTTGTTGTTGCTGTTGTAAATGTTGTTGTTGCTGTTGTTGTTGCTGTTGTTGTTGCTGTTGTTGTTGCTGCTGTAAATGTCCACGTAGCCTATTAATTTCTTTTTGGCGTTGACGTTCTCGGTAGGCACGTTAATATCCAGCGTTTCTGGATCTTCTTAATGATTGCGATGTTCTCTACAATAATAGTTAATATTAGTATTTGACCTGTAATTTATTTAGAAACATGAATATTACCTGCATTTCGGTTATATACCTCCAGTTTAAACGTTTAATTTATTGTTTTAAAGAACACCAATCAGCTGAGTTGTAGAAACACAAAGCGATCAGCTGTTCAAAAGTAGTACCAACGCAAAGCGAATAAGGGAATTTCAATCAAAATTTAGAGAACACGCTGTGCTCTAATTCACTCAGCAAAGAACGTAGATAATGTACGTTCTTTGCACACAGTTTGTAAAAATTTGCGCCTAATTGCATGCAACTCAGAGGTGCAGGGTGCTCCCGATTAAATATAATTAATTTTGCTTTTTGTGTCAATACCAAAGAACGTAGATAATACCCAAGACAGACATGGGAGCTTATCTGCATTAACAGCCTTTATTGGCATTAACTCGTGCATTATTCTCTTCACTGCATTTCTATCTGGCAAAGCTGTCAAGTGGACAGGTGTATGTTCGGACAAATCAAACAGGTTTTTTGTTCCATCAAACCAAGAATGATAGAATACAAGATTGCGCAATCCCGTTGCGTATGAAATATCTTGAGTAATAATAAACAAAGAATAGGGGGAGAATAGTGGGAAGAGAATGATGAGCAATTTGCAATTTTTCAAGGAGAAATGAATTTTTTTGGTGCTTAAGTATAAAACTATGAATAATAGAAAGAATGCATCAAACAAAAATTTATTGAGTGGTACCGCTTCTGTTTCCGCGAAATTAAAATTAAAATCTCCACCCAAGATAAGTGAATGCCACTGAAAATTGTTTCCTAATTTCCGTGCACCAGCAAACCGATTAAACTGTGTCAATCTAAATTTAGAGAACACCCTATGCTTTAAGCCGCATAGTTTATAAAAAGTATGCGCCTAATTGCATGCAACACAAAGATAATTGATTTTGCTTCTGGGTCAATATAATACTAACACATACGTCAGACGGCACACGCATTTTCACACAGAGTCGTTCTTGACCAATCAAAAACGTCTTCCTTTTTTTTATATGGAGTTTTTATGGTAGTATTAGCGTAAGAGATTTGCCCTACCGCGGCTATAGATGTTTACACATCAAAAAAGTTTTATTTAAAGCAAGTTTCTTTTTTGTTTGTTGTTCTCCATTTGAGTTTAAAAATTATAACAGCGCTTTTGCACTCCCAATGATATTCATTTTGTTTACTAAATCCAGAATAGAGCTATACAATTAAATTACTCTGTTAAAATTTGTGCATTTCAGTTTGGCAGCACTTTTTTTTAGTTCATACGGATTCAGCGATAGCAAATTTTTCGTATTCGTAGCGCACTCAGCGATTGGGCAAAATATACAAGTTGCATGTTGCAGGTACGCAGTGTTGGCATTTGTGTATCGCAAAAAGCAGTTTCGGAATGCAGCAAATAAAGAAAATATTTGTTGGATTCGTTTTTTGCATTACTTGTATTCATCTAATTCAGTTTTTATTATAAAATAGTTAAAAACAAAACAAAAATCTAACCTATCGCCAAAACCATCGTAGACGATTTTCGTAGATTCAACGAAAAAGACATCACTGAGTTCGAATGGCTACGTCGTAGATTCGATATGCGTAGAATGGCGCCATTTCGTCGATTTTTATATGAATCCGTTACGACGTGTTTTGGTTGTCAGAGAAATGTTTAAAAATAATATTCAGAAGGAATACTCACTTTATTCCAGTAATTTCTATATGTATATACGGAAACATTGAGAAATGCAAGTATTAAATTTGATAAAAATGTTTTGTTTAAAGCAATTTTCTTGTTTGTTGTTTTTCATTAGAGGTCAAACATTTTAACAACGCGCCCGCAATACGCTCGGTTACTAGAATTGTTGCAGGAAAATACCAAAAGGAGGAGGTGGGCACAATATTACACTCGGAATCCTGGACTTAGCATGGAAGGCTGATTTCGCATTTCGTTTTTCCTCGTCAATCATTTCCAGCTTAATTCATAGAGGACATAGACGTGACGGCAATGTATTCAAAACTTCTTTCCAAACTTAAAATGTTGATTGGGCCATTAGTATATCATCGACCTTTACAAAGCCGTGTTGATAACTACCAAATCTTAGCGCCAAAGCCAGTTTATGGATCTTCTTCACTAACGACGGTCTCGAAGCCCTTGAGCTGTCATCTTTTAGCACCTCAACCACATTCACAAATGCTTGTTAATTTAATAGAAAACTCTTAACAAATCTGTAATTTAAAACTGGTATGTATATGCACATATATGTTTTGACAACCGAAACATTTTCATACAAAGTGTCATCCGATTCTATGGATTAAAGGCATATTTTAAAATTTTCCTTTGAATTTTAACTGCTGCTAAATTTTGTCACCTATATATAATGGAAACTATTATTCCCGCACTCCAAAGAAAATTCATTTTGTTTAATAAATCCAATATAGTGCTAAGTATAAAAATAAATTGTGGCCGCTGTGGTCGAGTTGGTAGCGGTGCGTGCTACAACTTGATATGCCGGTGAGTTCGAGGTTCGAATCTCAGTCAGGGCAAGCAAAATCTTAATCATAGAAAAAGGTTTTTCTAATAGCGGTCACCCCTCGGCAGGCAATGGCAAACCTCCGAGGGTATTTCTGCCATGAAAAAGCTTCTCATTAAATACATCTGCCGTTCGGAGTCGGCACAAAACTGTAGGTCCCTCGATTTGTGGTATAATATCAAAGACGCACACCACAAATGGTAGGAGAAGCTCGGCCAAACACTGAGCTATATAGTGTACGCGCCAAAATTATATTATATATTATAAAAATAAATTAAGTTGCTAAAATTTGTTTGCTTTCTTTGTGCCAGCTGCTGTCGAAACTTCAGAATTTGGCATCTGAGTTCGGCAGCACTTTTTTCTAGTTTACATGGATTCAGTGATAGCAAATTTCGTATGCGTAGCGGAGGGTAACGTTCGTAACTTTTCTACAACGGACTCAGCGATAGGGCTCAAAAGAGCACCTTAAGATGGAATTAAATTCAAGAAATTGCCGTTTTTTAAATAATATTTTATTAGCATTAGAGAGCTAACCTTTTATTAATTGTGGTTGATTGAAAAAAACCCTTTCAATAGTGGCACTTCGGGGTAAACTTAAAAACGCTCCAAAAAAAGTTGGAATGTTTGGGCACATGAGTTCGCCCAATGATTTTTTTAATTTTAAATACATGAAACCAAAACTCTTCGAAATTTAATTTTTTTAATTGAAAAGTCGTTCAAAAACTAAAGATGCCCTTCACTTTTGAGGTCATCGTTAAAATTTTCCACAATAAGTTTAAGAAAGAGATTAATTAATGGAACTAAACTATTCCCTTAAGAAGTTGGATCTAAAATTGTTACTGCTGTTAAAATGCTCTCTTTGAAATTCACCCTCTTTTTACTTTGCCTACATAGTGTTGTACATACATATATTAAATAATATATAAAATGGTCTGAAGTTTTGAGCGTGTAAACTTAAAGTATGACTAAAGCCATTTTTTTTGGTAAATTCTAGGCGCTCAAAATCGAATTGATATGGTCAACGAAGAAGAGGTGAAGTGATGGCCATTAAAGTGAAATGAAAAACTACGATCGTAGTGAAAACGGCAAAACTGGTAATGGTCACTTGAGTGTTCGAGAGAAAGATTCGTGGAAAGACCTACAGCAATGAAACGATAAACTGTATGAGCCTAAGAAGGCTCTGATAAATACATACATATGTTATTTATGTATGTTCACCATCTCGCGCGAATAGATGCAAACGCTTCAGCCCCGGAAATATCCAAAGCGCTATGCGCTGGTGGTGACAGAGGAAGAGGACCTAAGTATGTTTATACATATGTTAGTATCGGAGTGAGGCACTTGTTTCCTTTCTTTTGCTTTGGGAATATTTATTTCCATTTTTTTTTACTATGAACTATGTATGTACAATTTTGAACGTCATGATTTTTCTACAATGTCAAAAATGTTTTTCATGAAATTTGTTTGTTTATTTTTATAACAATAAAATTATAATGACTGAACATGAATTTGTGTTAAAAACTTGACACATTTTATAAAAAAAACAAATTTTTTATTTGGAACCTAGAGAAAAAAATGTGTGTGGGAGTCAAATAGCCCAATCAATTTCAATATTATAAAATGCATATTTCAAGCGGCTTAAACTTCAACCTGATTTTGTTAAATTTTTAAAAACTTTATTGTGAGAAGTTTTTGTCGAGTTAGGGTTGCATTTTGAGACATTTTTATAAATTCGTAATGATTGTAAATACACAAAATAATTCAATTTTAATTGTACAAGGAACAATTTTTATAGAAAATATCAAAAATAAAAAAAATCAGAAAAACATTTCGGCTAATATGGTCAGTTGCGTGAATTACTGTTTGTACACTGCGTTCATCAATTTTAGCACTACCACATATTGACATTTTTCTATAATTTTTTTTCTTCTGATTAATATTTATATTCAATCGATTTACAGTTCACTCTCCAACAAAAACCAAAAACCGCATTTTTTTAACCTTATACAAAATGTGCAATAATTAATAGAAATCCAATCAAAATTTCGAAATAAAAAAATTACATAAGAGTCCAAGCGAATTTTTTTTATATGGAAGAAATTGTGAAAGAGCGTCAGATAAAAATAATCAAGGGAAATTTGAAGCCATTTTAAATTTGCCGCTAAGTAATTGCACTAAGCTTGAATGAACTACAAAACCACAAATTCAAAAAAAAAAGAATATCAATATCATTATGTTTATTAAAAAACATTAAAAATAGTACATTAACAACTTCCCTGTCCAATTAGTCATATATGACTCACATGAGCGTTTTGAAATAAGTTCATGAGTCACTGTGACTCATTTATTTACATACATACATACATATACATACATATGTCTTTTGCACAGATTTTTTATTGTGAACGGTGCACGATAACTTTTTGTGCAAAAACCGTATATTTGAAGAAAATGAAAAGAAATTCGCATATTTTTTTCAAAACCCAGTCTTTAGTGAAAATCGTAACATTCAATAAATAAAAAACGTTGCGGTGTAAGAAAAGATTGAATATCTTTGAGGAAGATTAGTTTCTGTAGTTGATGCTGCAGGTCCAAGAAAATAACGGATTACGTTTTCTTAAAATTGTAAAACTGTCAACTTTGACCTGTCTGCCGAAAATTATATTCCGAAAATTATATTTAACGCACATTTAACAAAAACAAATATTTGGTCGTGTGTCATTCACCTAATGCATTGTATGGGGACATTAAATAAATTAAAAATATTAAAGAAAAATTCACATTGATATGTCGATAAAAATTTTTTTAAAACTTTTGATTGTCAGTACATAGCATAAAGTTTTTTTTTAAGTTCTACGTTTTTAAGAAATATTGCGAAATTATAGAATATTTGTTATTAAGTTAAAAAATGCTGTATGCTGTTTATTAGAAAATTAACTGTACGTAATTCGAAGAGCAATTTAAATTAATTGGAAGAAAAACTAATTTTGCAAAGTTGTTAATATATATGTAATTATATGTTAGAAAAACTTAAAAAATTCAGTCTTTGAATATCACCCACAATTTAAAATGTGAATTTCACCACCGTACTAAATTAGTGTAGAAAACATTAAACATTTAAAGTATTGTTTCATCGTTTCAATGTTCGAAATAGTTAACTGCTATTTGCATAAGTTCACCTCAAACAATAATTGAAGTCTCAATCAGGGGAACAAAATAAAAAAAAAATGTATACACGTTCAAAGTGACATTACTTTTTCGATTTGGGATCGTTTAAAGAATATTAAAATCATATTGGTTTGCCAAAGTTGGTCCGATTTTTTTTTTCACTTTTTCAGACCATCACCTAAACTCAAAAAATTGACATCCCACATTAAAAATACTTATATATACATACATATCTAAAATAGATACTAATACCTTTAATTTGAGATCCCACATGTAAAATTCTGAAGATTTTAAAAGAAAGTGTTACTACACGTTTTTAATAAAATGGGTAAAAAATTTACAATAGACAGAACCTGAAGACCTTAAAAATTTTTTTTTGCTAACCGTAAAAATATTTGCTTTATTTTTTCACTGAAAGCTTGCGCAACCAGTATAATTTTGAATCATAATTAGGAGCAGAAATAATTACACAAGTCTGCAAAAAAAATAATTGAGAGCTGTTTTGGTTTTTTTTGTGTAATTCTTATGTTTTTGGGTGCGCTGAATCCGAAAATAACTTTAATTTTGTCATAAAACGTCACGTTTTCTGACAATGTAGGTGTCTATGTTAAACAAGTTATCATCTTAAAATAAAATATAAAAGATTAAACAAATTTTTTTAAATTCATAATTAAGTAACAAAACTAATTTATTTATGTAAAATACATTCATAGCACTAAACACATTTCTCTTTGAAGCGTCCTACATTAGTCTGCCATCATTGAAACGCTCCATCTTCCCTGGTATCTTTTTTCCATCTCCTTAATATCTTGGTGAAATTGTTCACCTTGCTCTTCACTCACGTCTCCTAAATTTTCTGGAAAGTAGTAGAGGTGGGAATTAAGAAAATGTACTTCTAAACTCATCAAGTAACCTAAAGCTTGAAATGCTTTTAACATTCTTTTGACGGTTTGTTTATAGTTAGGATCTTTGTTATTGCCTAACAATTTCTTTATGACCTCTTTAAAGGCAACCCACCCTTTTCTTTGAGGATCCGTCATGGTTGCGATGAATAGTGGGTCAGCCATAAGCCGTCTAATATCTGGTCCAACGAAAACACCTTCCTTCAACTTTGCCTCCGAGAGGCTTGGAAACTTTGATATTAAGTATTTGAAGCAATTTCGATCTCTTGGAAGTGACTTTACAAATTGCTTCATCAATCCCAGCTTTATGTGAAGTGGTGGTAGAAGAACTTTATGAGGAGGCACCAAAGCTTCATGCAGGACATTCTTTTCGCCAACTTTAAGCTTCCTCTGAGGCCAACATTTTTTGGTGATTTGTGATTTATTCGGTCTCTACTATCCCATAGACACAAAAAGCAAGGGAATTTGGTAAACCCACATTGTTGTCCGAGCGCCAGGCTTAAGATTTTGAAATCACCGCACACCTGCCAACCGTGGTCTTTATATTTTACTTTGCAAATAATCAATTCCAAGTTCTTGTAGGTTTCCTTGAGGTGTACGGAATGACCGACAGGAACGGAAGTATAGAAACCGCCGTTGTGAAACAGAACTGCTTTAAGGCTTATTTTTGAAGAATCTATGAAAATACGCCACTCTGATGGGTCGACGAGTTAACACGTAATTGTACCGCGCCACTTTCTACACTATCGGAGCGCGCACGTTCAGGTTACAACATGTTTATGTTTGTTAATGCAGCTCACACAGGGTGTTCCTTATTTAGAAACTAATGATAGTTATGGTAAACAATTAAAAACAGTAATCAAAATAAAATGATACCTATTATTAATGCCTACAAGTTAGCCCAAAAAAACACTTTTTTATAATAAAATTTTGCGTTTTGTAAAACAACCTTACGTTCTGGAATTTTTTTAGTTTTTTTTTAGTTTTCAGAACACCTAAATACATAGAAATCAGTTGGAAATATCCAGGCAGCATTTTTGTTGCAGACTTGTGTTTTTAGGTACCAGCTTTTCTTAATATTAATCATTGTACCGGCTGCGGTTATATGCGTATAAATATTTGGAACATTTTTTTTTTAAATTATGATAAATATATTAAAATTCCTAAAAAAAAATTATGGAAAAGAAAATAAAATATGTACATATGTAAAAACTCCCCGGATAGCTCTTGCTATACATATGTATGTATGTACATATGTATGTATGTACATATGTATGTATGTACATATGCATACATATGTGGTTTAATTACAACAGTCAGTAAACGCAAGGCCATTGATGATACAATTCGTATGGCATATTTCGCATATTTGAACTTGCTAAAGTGGTTGAGAAAACAAGCACAAATGTCATTTGGAAAATTTTGAGAGAACCTGTAAATCATGACAAATTTTAAGAATTAACGACGAGTTGCTTTCTAATCAATGTAATTTAAATGACCTTGTTCAGGAATTCGACTTGGGGAAAAATAAGTCTGACTTATTGGCATCGCGATTAAAAGACCGGAAAATGTTAGCTGCAGGTACTAATTAATTGAATCTTAGGTTCGATAAATATTAAATATGTACGTGTTTGTGAATGGTTTGAAAAAAAGGAGAGAATTTGTTTTTTGGAATCAATACAATATTTTGAATACAATTCCAAAATTGAAGCTGACTTTAAAGTAGTAGCATTTCTAAAAAGACTACCAAGTGGATATACGAAATACTGCTGTTATTTGAACTTTTGGGAGAGTAGAGATCGCGAACAGCTTTACTTAGGAGATAAATGGCTCGAAAGTGAAAGGAACTCAGACTGCGTCATCGCTGCACCGTTACATACATACATATATAAAGTACAGCCTCTTAAAAAATATTGTAAAAGTCCTATCACACGATGGACAGCATTTGATTTTTAAATACAAACATTCTCAACTATATCGACAGCCAAGATTAAAGACGACATACTTTATGGTCCATAAATCAGAAAAAACATAGCAAAAAACGATTTACAATTACATTTAAATGCTCAGGAACTAAGAGCGTACAATTTCTTGATCGATGTAGTAGAGGGTTTCTTAGAAAATTATCGTGCCAAGAATGCTAAAACTCTTGTAGACAAAATGCTTGAAAACTACAAAAAAAATTAAGCCAAAATGTCTTTTAAATGCATTTTTTAAAATGTCATTTTGATATTTTCCCAGATGTTTTAGGGCATTTCAGTGGCGAACATGGAGAACGATTCCACCAGTATATTGCCAAAGTGAGAAAGCGGTTTGATGAGCACTTCGATACTGAAATGCTCGGAGAGTATAGTTCAAATGTATTTGCTCTCTATAAAAATATATTGGCAGTAGTTTTGGTTTTTATATTTTTTAGAGTATATAAATATTTTTTATTTAGGATGTAAAGTTTTTGAGTTATAGAGCCCAAAACTCAGTAATGATCTGAAAAAGTGAAAAAAATCAAAAAATCGCTATAAAAATAATCGCATAAAAATTGGCAAACCAATATGATTTTTACAATCTACGAATTATCCCAGATTGAAAAAATCATGTCACATTAAAAGTGTAATATCATGGTATCCAGTGTTATTTACTAATGGTTTTTTTTGGTTGATTTATTACGAAGGAGTATCAAAACCCATTTTCATCGAATTTTGGTATTGACTTTTTTTAAGTGTTTCTCAAACGTCGTTTTTATGTTCAGGTGCCCAGCATTTTATTACAACAATTAATCAAATAATCAAGTTAAATCCTACAGAAAGTAACAATTAAGTGGATAAAATAATTTGCAAAAGTCAGAAATGAAGTCATAAAACGAATAGAAATAGTAGCACAAGCATATAATAAAAGAAGCCGACAACTTATTCATCTCACTCCTAACAATTGATGTCGATCGTTACAAACGAAATTAAGTGCAAACGAGCTAGTTTATTTATAAGCTAAGCGAAATTGGCAAAACCAAAACAAATCCCATGAAAGCGCTCAGACACCACAATATGGTATTCCCACTGACCGCTGGCGCCACCACAGCCACCACAGCCACATCATACACTTAACAATAAAATTGCTCATCCCATCCATTGATTAGCAGCGCGAAGTCACCCACAAATGCCAAAGCACTTGCTAAGGACTGCGACCAGCGGCGCTGCGCTTCAATTGTAATTTGAAAAGTTTACACGCAATTCAATTGTCAACTTGCTTTTGGTATTCATCAAACGTTTTATAACTATTTTTCATTTGTCGCTGTTGAAAGGACGTGCAAGCTGGACTGTGTATTAATGTTGCAAGTAGCATGCTGCTGCACACAAGGGATTCGCGGCTGATAAGCAAACGCGACGACACAATTTCCATTTCGTCTTGTGATGAGTTGAAAATATTATTGGAAGGCCTTTTTTCGAAAAATATTTACACATACATACATACATATGTATATACACTCCATCTCAAAATTGTAACCAAACCATATATTGAAAATTTTGGACAATTTAATTATCTTTTATTCCATCTTCACTATTTTTCATTAAAATGCTCTAAGTATACACATTACTGAAAGTTTCAAACTGTGAAGAATATTAAAAAATAATGATTTTAACAATTTTCTTGAGTATGCAGTAGCACATTCCATTTGTATTAAAGTGAAAGTTTTAATAATTTTGACAAATTTTCTCCATATTAAATTCTAAAATCATGTTTAGTCCTTAGTGGATACGGCTGTACATCGGCTATATAGTATATATCAAAAGTAAGATATTATTTTTAATTTCAAACATAAAACAAAATACAATTCAAGTAACACATTGATATACTGACATATATTTTAAAGTATCAAGGAGCGTTATAATTGGTGTTAGGACATTGCATTTGATAATAGTTTTTATTTTGCAGGATAGTTGAACACTATTGAAAATGCTGTTTTACCATCGTATTGCAAATGTTTATTGCATACATATGTAGCTCAGATTTTTTCTCGAATTCTTTAAAAAAAAATTAAAATCATTTGCTATTTTTTGCAAAAAAATTTATTTGTTCCACCATTTATTTAGGCTCACTAGTCAGCACAATATTTGATTTGGATCTATCATTGATCATCATAAATTTGGTCTTCTTAGACTTAAGTTTCAGCTTATTAATTTGTAAATAGCTTTTAATTCTGATAAGATCTTATATGATATATACATATGTATGTACAATAACGTATCATCTGAAAACAAGCATACTTTTGAATTTTTAAAAAATTTTTCGATATCATTAATAATAATAATATAATAATTTGGTGCTTAGCTCTGTGTTTGGCCAAGCTTCTCCTACCATTTGTGGTGTACGCCTATATACGATTATTCTACCCGAAATTGAGGGGCCTACAGTTTTGTGCCGACTCTGAACGGCAGATGTATTTTATAAGCGTTTTCATGGCAGAAATACACTCAGGGGTTTGCCATTGTCTGCCGACGGGTGACCGCAATTAGAAAAAAAAACTGATTCTATAATTAAGATTTTGCTTGAGATTCGAATCTTAAACTCAGCGGCATATAGAGTTATAGCACGCACCGCTACCCACTCGACCACAGCGGCCACCGATAACGTTAATATAAATTATAAATAGCAATTCTCTAAACGTACATAGATCCCTGTGGAATATTTGGTGTCACAGCTAGCCCTTTTAGTTTACACCAATTTGAAGGCTATACTATCGCACAATTAAAATAGCTTAATGTCACTTTGACAAAACGGAATACTTTATCGAAATAAACATTATAGCTAAAACCGATATAAATCATGTACATATATCTTGACAATCGCATGCATACATATACATAAATGAAATGGAAATTGGCATATTTTGTGCGGTTATAATTATGAGATCGGGTATATGCATGTATAATTATATGCACATACATACATACATACATATGTATGTATGTATATAAAATAGATAGTACATACATATGTATGAACATACATACATACATCCAAATTTTTTCTAAAATCGACTTCGATTTAACACTGAGAAGACCGGCATTGAAGAGAAAAGTTTAGCTTGACGCTGACTACATTGTCCACACTCCTGGCAACTTTCCGCCCACTAAGGAATCATTGTTTGTTTTAGCGGTCAATTGATGCCTTCGGGAGTCTCGATATTTTTCACCATAAAACCAGCCATAACCACCACACAACCAGCCACTTAAGCTGCCGATTGTCGAAGTGTGTATTATTAGGTGCTGCTAAAGAATACTAATAATCCTTACAAGGCATAGCAATTGTCAACTTGAGATAAGAAAATATTACAGTTTTATAAAATGAAATTTGAATGCTTCCACAAAGCTAACTAGCTGTTATGGCTCAGTGGATAAATTTATAAGTATTGGGCGGAATAGAAATTCAAGTTGTAAAAATTTCAATTTTTCGTACGTGCGTGAAATACTAAATTTAAGCTGCCATCAAACTGACGAAAACGTAAGAAGGCTATCCTTATGCTTTGATCACCGAAATTGTACTTTTTATTAAATGTCTTCAAATGGGTTAGAATGCATTGAAATTTGTTCACTTCAAAAATAGAGAACAAAACAAAAAGTTCTTAAATAAACGTCTGACCGTTCGCTTCTTAGGAGTACATATGTATGTACATAGTTCGTAGTTTGTACTGCTCCTTCTCTCCAGCATTGCCAGCACATCCTTTTTATTAGTTAAATGGAAGTGGTGCCAGTGCGTCGCTAGTGGCACTACCCTTTTTATGGCGCGCCACAAATGCACAATTTAAGCTTAAAGTTAACTCTAAGTCAGCGCCGAAGCGCTTTGTAGATTCCTTTGCTTTATATCGTTTGATGTTCGTCTTATCCTTAAAAATGTTTCTTTTATGCTTGTTTAATTCTCACCGCTTTTTGTGCCATTGCCATGCAATTAGTGCTTTATTGTCGGAATACCCACTTGGCCACGCCGCTGTCTTTATAGCAGCTTCTACTAATCTTTCCGCCCTTCGTTCGGCACTCTTACTGCTTTTTGTGCACTTTCGTTTAATTTTTCATTTGTTTCATTTTATAAACTCGCGGCAAATTTAAAACGCTTACCATCGCGTAGCAGTTTATTTTTGTTTTTGGTTGGCGTTGGCAAAGCATGCAACAAGCACGGCGATATACCACTATTTTGTGCAACATGCAACAAGCACTGAACACACTTTGTGAATGCGAATAGCAAAAAGTGAAGTGCCAACAAGTAGAAGTTAAAGTGGCCACTTTTGAGTTTATAAGTGTGTACTTACAAAGTTTTTTTCTGTAAATGGATATACAGCATTGTGGCTTATTTACTGCAAAAAAAGTGTGGAATCTGAAGACTTATAATATTATGTTCTCAAGTATAAGGTGTCAAATCTGTGGTGCGCGTTATAACTCAATATGCCACGGGGTTCGAGGTTCGAATTTCAGCCAGCACAAGTAAATCTAAATCATAGAAAAGTTTTATTTCTAATAGCGTTCACCCCGCGGCAGGCAATGGAAAACGTCTGAGCGTATTTTTGCCATGAAAAAACTTATCATAAATACACTTGCCGTTCGGAGACGGCACAAAACTGAAGATCCCTCAATTTGTAGCATAACATAAAGACGCACACCACAAATTGCAGGAGAAGCTCGGTCAGAGCTATATAGAGTAAGTGCCAACTACCACTCGAACGAGCATAGACATATGTATGTGCGCGCATATTTTTATATGCATAGGCTTCTCGGGAAGGTATTATGTAGTCCTTTCTTCATATATACCAGACGGTGGTCCAAAATTAATCTTATTTTTTTTAAAATAATTTTTTGTTCTTAAAATATAAAATATATATAAAACTACTCAAATATTTATTAATAAATAATTGACTTATTTCTAGTAAACATATAATCATAATAATATACATATATATGTATATTAACGGATTTTATAAGCATTTTATACTCGTATACATACGTAATGCCTAACAATAAAACTTCAAAATAATTCAAGGTGAAAGATACATAAATGCATTCAGCTATGGTCGAGGTGCCGCTTGCTCTTGGGTTAAAGCACAAGTCGTGACAGCTTCCATTGGAATGGAAATCCCCTTGCTCCAAGGCATCTATTATACATTTCAAGCAAGAGTTCAGTACAGCAGTTGGCCGTTAGCCTAATTGCCTCCACTGGTGTCATGTCGGTGCTCGGAGCCTTGCCAGATTTTATACTACACAGAGCTACCTCATGCTCCTCTAAACAGAGTATCCAATACGCGCCCCACTTGATCTACCTCCATCAATTGAGTTGGATATTGGTTACGACTTTCCAATCCTGACCACAGATGTTTTGTAAGCCTCAGTCTCTCGACCGCATTTCGAGGCAGCTTTTTTGGTCTTGGGTTTCGTATTTCAACATATCTCCTGAAAGTACATAGTTCCATGATATAACTCCCCTAACTAAAGTAACATTAAGTTGTAATTGTTTTTAGACATAAAACGCATAAGGTAAAAAAATGTATTATCTAAGGAGCCTTCTGGTGCTTCAACAATTTTTTTGCTCACATTAGAAACAATTTGAGACCTAAACGCTATAAAAATCACATTAAGAAGTTTTAAAAACAATTTACTAAAAAACAAAGTTAATAAAATTTGGTCAAATTAAAATTTTTTAAATTAGTTTTTGTTGTCTTTTAGAACATTTTTTACTTTTATTGTCACCAAATTTCATCAAAATCGTATAAAAACTTTTGCTGCAATCAATCAATCATTTTTACAAAAATAAGGTTTATAAATATTAAATTAACCAAAAAATGTTCTAAAAAATTCGAATATCGGCGAATTATATTACTGATATATTTGTGAATATACCATGAATACAAATACTTATTCAGTAATTTTTACTCATATGTATGCAAGTATTTAAATGACATACATATATGTATGTACATATATGTACGTACATACAAATTTGTAAATGTTCTGTTTATGATATCTACATAAACAAAGTTTTCATCTCCAAACCCGAAAGGGAATTACGAACATTAGCTGTTAATAATTTGTCACAACAAAAAAATTGTCAAATTTGCAGCAAAAGCCTGCTTGTGTATGTATGTAGCATTCTTTCAAATGCATTCATAAAAGGAATATTTTTCAGTAAACTACTATGTATGCAAGTACTATTTGCAGAATTTGATATTTTTTCTTTATGTAGAAATCATTTACAAATTATTTTCTAAGACCATCTTCTGATCAACTTCGATTGATTTTAAGTTGATTCCTTTATATGAAAGTTAAGAATTTGTTTTTTTTTATAAATCTTAACCAAATTAAATATAATACGAAACCATAAACGCAATACTGCTTTGATTCACCACGTACAAGTTTGTTTGGAGTTGAAAAGTACTTTTTAAAGCACAACACTGCTCGTAAGTTAAGCTAACACTTTCACCAGTTTACCGGCTCAGCGGCTCAGCCAACACAGCAAAACTTACAAACTTTGACTTTAGCCTTGCAGTAAACGAAAAGCGAAACTGTTGAGCAACATAAAAGGGATATCGTTTACTTATCGCACTTGTGGATGACACTAAGCACACTTTTGTGCAATTCTTCTCTGTTATTTTAGCTAAGTTTGCTTGCAACGTTGTTGGACTTTCTAATTTAGTTGTCAAGAAGCGCATAAGATATTTACTAAGCAAATATCTGGCAGGTAGTTATGAAAACTGTTATCTTCTTCTGACTTCTTTAACTGCACCCAAGTAGTATGAAAGTGTGAATGTTGTGTTACTGCAAAAGGTGTGAGTGGATGTGCTTGTAATGATTATCCTATTGGGAAGTGATTAATCATGCGCCTCAGAGAACGCGCGCGTTGATTACGACCAAAAGGCGACATGCTCGTGGCAAAGCGGTTGCGGCAGGAGCGGCTCATGGAGCATTAGAGATGTAGAGAGAGAGAGAGAATGTGGGAGATGCGGTAAAATACATTAACAATCTGGCAAATACTTAGTTGCGTGGAGTATTTTAATCGGCCATATGTGCAAAAGTCAATAAAATGTACGACAGTCGTCAGTTTTATACATATCCATGTACATACATATGAAGGTACAATATATTAAAGAGATTGTCTAGCAAAGGTAATGTCAGGACTATACATATATGTATGTACATACATAGGTATGTATGCGTGCCAATATTTACTGTTATGCTGACATATTTGCACACATCACACTTGCTACTGCATAATCGCGTTTGTGTGTGTATTTTTCATTCAAAGCTGCATGTGAATAACTGCAAATAATAAATTTATCATTTTGTCAGCAGTTAAACGATTGCGTTCGCCCACCAGCCGGAGCACGGAATTAATAATTCATTGCACGGCGCCTATGCCAACAGCAATACTAACGCGCGTCAACACATACATACAAACAAACTTACACTCAATCACTGAATTGTCCGTCGGGCAGACGTGCGCACATTTCAAACACCAATTACTCGCATTCGTAGCACCATTTTCGTTCTACCTTCTCACATTTTCATTGCTTTTAATGCTCTTCCAACTGCAGCAGCGCAAATAGTTTGGGGGAAAAAATGGCACTTCCACTAGTGTCAAAACTGTCAAATGCCGCGTACGATTCAACAATAAATCGTTGAGTTTATTTGAAGTGTTTATTGAATCCGTGACAGCTGTTTTTTCGTTAACTTCGACTGCTCTGCATAGCTTTCCGGTGAACATCATCGCCTTCCGCTCAATTTCGTTGGTTGTCTGTCGTTGACAGACGATTTTTGTTTGTCGCTTGCCATTTGGTGTTCGATCTAGTATTAGCAATGAGTTTGTATGTATGTATATAAATACATTTGTATATATGTACAGCTGTGTTCATGAAAATAGTAGTGCCGGTGTATCTTTACTTCAAAAGCATCAACTTAAGTGAAAAATATGAATTCAATTTGAAAATTGTATGGAAGATATATTTTATTATTGTTAAAAATATTTACAGTTTCATTTGTTCAAACTATTTCTTTTTTCCCCTTCTAGTCTACATTAAAAAAACGAAAATAGTAGTCCCCGTTTTAAAAATAAAATAAAAAACACAATCAGTTAAAGTTAATATTTTATGTTGTTGTCCGAAGTTTAATATTTTGGGGTGGTATTCTGTGTTTGGTGGGCGACGAAAATGTTTTCTGGATCCTGTTCCACCAAATAAAACTATTTTAAATTTTCAAATTAAATGTCCTTTGGCAAATTCAAATCTAGCAGCGACATGTTTCTTTGTCAACAGCGGTACTTTCCTGGGACTGCTTACCCTTAAGTTGTTCTCGACAAGGCGTCTGCGTATTGTCAGAGCACTGACCGACAAATTTAATTCATCCTTATCATTTTTGAGAACGCCCATTTAACGCATCGTATAATTATTTTGTCTTTTGTGGCTGTTGTTTTTCGTTTTCCACCCCGATTTTTAGGTTTAACCTTATAATTTATGGCGTTATATATTATTGTGGAAGAACATCCAACTATCTCTTCAATTTCCTTGTACGTCTTTCCCTGATTTCTTAGCCTAACTATCAATTCCCGTTTTTCTAGTGACAATGTTTCCCTCTACCCACTAAAAAAGAAAAAGTACAGCGAAAACAATAAAATTAATCGAAAAATGATGGAATTATTTACATAAATACAATCACTATTTGCAGTTTTAATTTTTTCTTTTTAAGTTATCAGCTACTCGCGGAGCCGGTGCACTACTATTTTCATGAACATGCATGTGAGATGAATGGCTATGCGCCCAATGTCTCTGTGCAAATATTTGCTTAAAAAGCGAATACCTTACAACCTTCTTGAATCCATGTACTTCCAGTACTGCAGTTTACTCTTTAACGAATGCATTGCCACAAGTCTGCCTGTTGCTAGTCTCAATATGTTGAGCAATAACGGAAAAAGAAAAAACTAAGATTGCGCTTATGCCATACGTTTTCTCAAAGATAACACTCATTGATTAGTAAGTGAGGTCAAACATTTTTAAAATACATACAAGTAAATTACTCTTGTTCGACCATTTAAATATTCAACTGGACTTTATTGATAACGATGAAATCGGGGCTTTAGTATCAAACTAAATATAGATGGCGTGGAGATCTGTCTCCGCTGTCTTCATACGCAAGGCTGGAAAAGCTTCACCCACGAAACCGCAGTCTCAGACCTATAAAGCTGTCAAGCTTCATTCTTAAAAGAAAGGTTACTTAGTAGGTTAGGTTTGGTGGCAGCCATTACGAGGGTCACTTTGACTTATGTTGACAAGGTTAATTAGTAACTCCCCTTATTTATTGAGAGTACAACTCTTGTTTAGAAGCTAACATGCATACCTACATACCTAAAAGAAAGGTTGAAAAAAATGCGTTGCATTCGCTGGTCAGTTAGGTTAGGTTAGGTTAGGTTAGGTGGCAGCCCGAAAAGGGGCTCACTTAGACTTTAATTTATAGTCCATTGTGATACCACTATGCAGTTCTCCCCTGAACTGAAGGACCCGCTGGTAAGCGTTAAGAGAAACGTCGCGTGTTCTTTACGAAGGAGCGTAGACTTTCGATGGATACATCGGAGAGCCCCTCGGGAGTATCGAAAAAGTATGAGCCAAGGTGTCTGCATCTAAGCCTAGCGAAAGCGGGGCAGCTAAGAAGGTAATGTTGAGATGACTCCACCTCATCATCCTCCATACAGCACCCACAACTTGGATCAGAAATGATGCCCAGCCTGACAGCGTGGGTCCCCATCGGGCAGTGCCCTGTCAGAACACCGATCAGGGCCGAGAGTAATGGTCTTGAAGAGCTTAATAATTCCCCAGACCGTCTGCGGTCCACAACCGGCCAAAAGGACCTTGCAACTTTGCACGTCGGGGTTTCCGCCCAGCGTTTGCTGAGCCGACTGAAGGCCCATTTTTCCAGAAGCAGACCGCATGTGGACATGGGAACTCCAATGCCCTTCCTTCCTGGAGTGATTTCTTCTGAAGTGCCCTGACGAGCCAGCTCGTCCGCGCGACAGTTTCCCGCAATGTCGCTGTGACCTGGTACCCAAATCAGTCGAATGCGGAAGGTTTCCGAGGCGGCCGATAAGGAGGCCAGGCACTCTCCGACCAGTTTCGACCGGAGAGTCAGCGATCCCAGGGCCCTGATTGCAGCTTGACTGTCCGAGTAGATGCTTACCACCTTCTGTGTGTTAGTAGTGCCGCGACGCAAGTGGTCTGCTGCTTCCTTGATGGCAGCTATTTCAGCTTGAAAAACGCTGCAGAAATGCGGTAGTCTGAACTTACTATGGAGCGACAGTTCCTCGCAGAATACACCTCCTCCTACTCTTCCCTCCAGCTTCGATCCATCCGAGAACATGTTCACTGCGCCTTTGCACCAGAGGTCGTCTCCCTCCCACTCCTCTCTTGATGGGATGTGGGTCGTGAAGGATCCTCTTGGGGCGAGCTTCGGTACGCATTGATCGACGTCCCCTGGGATGAATTCGAAGTGTTTAAGGATCCCTGAGTGCCCGTACTCCGGGGTGAGGGAGAACCCGGCGCTTCGCAGTCTGATGGCAGAGCGGGCGGCGGCAACTCTGCCTGCCAAGTCTACAGGAATGATGCCAAGCATCACATTTAGAGCAAGCGTGGGAGTGGTGCGAAGTGCTCCGCTGATACCAATCAAGGCGCTTCTCTGCACTCGTTCCAGATTCTTTGCTAGAGTAGATTTATCCAGGGAGCTCCACCAGATAAAGACACCATAGAGCATAATGGGTTTAATTGTCGTTTCGTACAGCCAGAGGACAACTTTGGGAGAGAGGCCCCATCTCTTCCCGATGGCATTCCTGCAGCAGTATAAGGCGACCGACGCTTTCTTCACCCTGTCCTCGATGTTCGGCCCCCAGTTAAGCTTTCTGTCCAGAATAACCCCCAAGTACCTGACTCTGTCAGAAAGCACAAGAGGAGTGCCTGCGATCGAGGGTAACTGGGCCTCTGGCACTCTATATTTCCTGGTGAACAAGACCAGCTCTGTCTTGTTAGGGTTTATAGCTAGCCCACAGCCAGCAGACCAATTTATAACCAAATTTAGATGACCTTGCATGAGATCGTAAAGCGAGTTCAGGAACTTCCCCCTGACTATGAGTGCCACATCATCTGCATAGGCGACCACCCGGCAACCCCTCCCCTCTAGTTTCTCTAGAACCTCGTTTAAGACAATGTTCCAGAGGAAGGGCGAGAGAACCCCCCCTTGTGGGGTGCCCCTGCTCACCTTTTGCTGAGCCGATGCGCTTCCCCACTCCGCCACGACAGTTCTGTCGCATAGGATATTTGAGATGAACCTGGTCAAGTTGGTTTCAACTCCAAGCCGGCCAAGGGCCAATATAACCGCATTTGGAAGAACATTGTTGAATGCCCCCTCTATGTCGATGAAGACACCCACTGCGTATTCTTTGTGTTCGAAAGACTCTTCGATGTTTTTAACCACGGTATGCAGAGCAGATTCTACGGATCTGCCCTTCGTGTAGGCATGCTGAGAGAGACTAAGTCTCTCGCGTGGAATTTTATTTCTAATATATAGGTCGATCAGCCTCTCTAAGGTCTTCAGAAGGAAGGACGAGAGGCTGATTGGTCTGAAGTCCCTTGGCGACACGTGGGAGCTTTTCCCCGCCTTTGGGATGAATGTGACCCTCACCTGTCTCCAGGCCTTCGGGACATACCCCCTGTCCACGCAGTTCGCGTATATGGGGGTGAGCCACCGACAGGAAACATCTTTCGCCCTCTGTAATTGCGCGGGTATTATACCGTCCGGTCCCGGCGACTTGAAGGGTTTGAAAGAGTTAAGAGCCCAGAGCAGGCGACGCCCCTCCAGTAGTTCACTGGAGGACACCAAGCCACAGCCGAGACACACGCCAGGGCCCACGCTCGGCTCAGGGTCTTCGGGGAAATGAGCACCCAAAAGCAGCTTGAGGGATTCCTCACTACTTGTCGCCCATTCTCCCGAATCAGCCCTCAGGTATCCCAAGGGAACAGGATTGTTCGAGATAATGCGTCTGAAGCGCGAAGATTCATGGCAGCCTTCCACGGTTTCGCAGAAGTTTCTCCATGACATACGCTTGGACTTCCTAATTTCATATTTATATATTGAGAGACCCTCCTTATAGAGTTCCCAGTCCCGTGGAAGATTGCTCTTCCTAGCCTTATTGAAGAGGCGTCTGCTCGACGTCCTTAGTTCGGACAACTCTAACGTCCACCAGCCCGGCTTTGCCCTTCGTGCATTTCTGCTGAGCGGGCACGAGCTTTTGATTGCACTATTGCATGCCGAGGTGAACTTCTCCACCATGCAGTCGATGGAATATTCCGAGAGAACCGAGGCCTCATCCGGGGCTTCCGGGGAGAGCTTTTCCTGCAGTTTCCTACAGTAAATATCCCACCGTGTTTTTCTGAGGTTCCTAAATGGTTTGCTAATTGAGCGATCTTCGTCTAAAATAAACTGAATATACCTATGGTCTGAGTAGGAGGGAGTCTCCAGCACTCTCCAGTCAGATATGCTGGGTATAAGGAGAGAAGAAACCAGGGTAACATCTAGCACCTCACGCCTGGCCGCAGTTAAGAAGGTGGGTTCATTTCCTCTATTGCATATAGCTAAGTTTTCGCTAACAATAAAATCAAAAAGTGACTCACCTCTTGTGTTTATATCCGAGCTTCCCCAGCATGTGTGCCACGAGTTTGCATCAGATCCAATGATGACCGCGACGTTCCGCCGGTTGGCTTCGGCTATGGCTTCCCGTAGCAGAGTCGGAGGTGGTTCCACCGCATCGTCATGCGCCATATATGCCGAGATAAGCCAGAGCTTACCCGCGCCGCCTTCCAGGCTTACGGTAACAATGTCTTCATTGCTGAAATTGGGCAAAATAAATGCTTTTAGTTCTCTTCTGATGAGCATGCAAGATCTAGGTTTACCTGCTTGCGTCTGCGCCACCAGCTTATAGTTTGGCGTCCTGATACCAGAAATTCCGTTACTGCTCAGCCACGGCTCCTGTATCAGGACTATATCGGCTCCACCTTTTTCAAGGTGGATGATGAGATTTGCGGACGCCGCTTTAGAGTGTTGGAGGTTTATCTGTAGGATCTTCATCCAAGATTTCCTCCATCCACGCCAGTTCGGCGTCCTCGTCCACCGCGGTGAGAAGGTTTTCTTCCTCCGCTCTGTCGAAGAAACGGCCAATGTTTATAACAGAACCCGCCGTAGAGAGAACGTCACTAGCACTTTCCGCCTCCGAAGCCACTGATTCGACGTCCATATTCATGGTGTCGACTGTCGATGGTTCCTCAGCCCTGTGCACTTCTGGAGGTGCGGGGTTATCCCCCCCGGCATCGGATTGGTAGACCCTAAGGACTACCTTTTCGAAGCCGTAGTTTATAACCCCCTGGCACTCGGAGAGGGGGACGAGCGACTCCGCATTCAGCAGTATGACCGCCTGCCTGTTCGGGTCTTCGGACCGCTCTACCTTGACCACCCTCCAGTTGTGTGTCGGTAAGTGCGGGTTGCAGTACCGGAGAAGCTCCTCCATTTCCTCCGGTGTGGAAGGACCTGCGGGTAGCCAGACCCGGGCGCGCGGACGAGAAGGTAGATCCCTCTCGTTCACAGCTTCCAGTTTGGCGCCCTTCCAGACCTCCCCCACCAGAGCAACCGCAGCCTTGTAGACTTTCGCTGACCTTTCATCAGCGCATATTATCCTCTTGTGGATACCATGGTGCCACCCGGCACTTTCACACTTTGGAGGAGGGCCAGGGTTTTCCCTGACCGCCCTCATAAACACCGCGGTTATGGCCGCAGCAACCCACCTCCACTTTTCTTTTGGGATGGCTCCATCCTCCTTGCTCTTGTCAATCACCCCAAGGGTGACCGACCCCGCCCGTTTAGCGATTTCGCTGAAGGAAAAAGGTGGGCCACCCGTCTTGGATCTTTTGACCGCCGGGTTTTCACCTTCCAGAGACCTTTGTCTCTTCAGTGGCTGGATTGAAGAGGGTATGTTAGCGGTGCTAGTCGCCGCCTTCTCCCCCTCGGCCTTCATCTCGCTTAGGACCCCGCGAGCCCACTCGAGGGTCTTTGCGTGCCTCTCAGGCAGCTGGCCAGTCTCCTGCCCGCCGTATCGGCCGATAATTTTGGCTGCTAATCGTCGGTCGGAGTGCGCTCTTCGCCCAGCAGACCTCTGCCTGTCCGACCGCTTAGGCGCAGGTTTCTGCGCACTAACGGGGTTATTGGACGCCCCTTTGCTAGTGCTAGCAAAGGCTTGTTCCGTATTCGGCTGAGCCGTGGACGGTTTCGCCCTTGGCCCCCCCGCCCCTTTCCTACCGTTTGCTGTAGCCGCGGTCGTTTTCGACTCGGCTGCCCTACTGGTCGATGACGAATTCGCCGTCAACCTACCCCCCAGCTTGGACCTAGAGTCAGCAGGGTTCGGTCTCGACCCTCCACCCCCCACATCAGGAGCCCTCGTGCTGGGCGTGCTAACCCCACTGGAAATGGGACAAGCTGCTTGGGACGGTTTCGTCACCCCAGCCAGAGATGCTGCCTGTTCAGATGAGCCAGCTTTGGTGTTCAATTTTGACTCACCTCCGCCGCTCGAAATGGAAATTGATGTTGTTGTTGTTGTTGTTGTTTTGGTATTCATTTTGATGGGTCCCCACTCAGAGCCGCTATCCTACCCCCGATGTGTAGTCGCCTTTGAAATGGTCCCATGGTTATCCCCGGGGGGGCCATAGCGAGGGTTGACGCATGCCCTTATGGGGTCATGCGTTCAGAGCCGACCAGCGTAAAGTGGGAGCGTAGCTCAACCAACACCTACACCACCAACTTAACGGTGACGGGGAGAGGAACGTACTCTGAGGCCTGCCAGGGTTTTAACGGGACGGGGACAGTCGCGACATTAGCCCACCAGCCATTTCTGCTGAGTGTCACCTCAGCATACTCAGGTGGCAGAATGCCGCAACCACCAGCCCAAGATCGTCAGATCCGAAACGTTGCGATCAGAATCATTGTCCAAAGAGAGATCCAGGGGTCGTTACCGTTCAGGTGAGGCCGTGAAGGCCACAGGTCATTTAGCGTTACCCAGGATGCACCACGAGGAGGCGACCTGCCTTACATCCCCAGTTATATTATAAGATTCTTCAGTTACAGAAGTTCTGTCTTGTAGCTGGACATTGAAGTGGATTACGGGAAAGGTCGGTGAGAATCTTATTTCAAGACATGTGTCTAGAGGAACGCCGCGGATAACATTCCCATAGCGTATGTGGACAAGTTTCTGCAAACTTCGTGCGATGTAGCGGGATGATCCGCGAGCTGTAGTCTAAGCGTCAACTCGAGAAAGGTGAAGCTTGAAATCTTCACAAAAAGTTATAAGATACCGCAGGAAACTTCACCTGAGTCTTAAAGATGAGGCCAAGTGACTCAGCCTTACTTGGGATTCGAAACTGAGCTGAAGGGATAACATTGCCCAGCGGTAAGGAATGGCGTCTAAAGCCATATAATCCTGCTAGAAAGCCATCGGAAAGCGATGGGGCTTGAACCCAGGTATAAGCCGCTGGATTTAAGGTAAGGAAAGGATGTTTTTATCTTTAGTGACACACGATCTTCATAAGAGATGGCGAAGCAGAACAGGATAAGTCTTCTTTGGGTTACTGGTCACAAAAACATAGAATGTAACTGTAAAGCGGACGAACTCTCAGGGGAGGCACGACCAAGGAGATTATTTCCTGTAAAGAACGCATTTGTATACCTTTCGGCCCTTGCAATTTGCTTCTACATAAATTTGTTTATACTTGTGCAAACGACAGCTAGATGTGAAGTGTATTTCTACCCAGATGTTATTTATTTTGCTAAATATTTTTTCCAAAGTTCAGTTCTTCTCTGTGATCGGTTTACCCATTGCTGTTGTTGCTCTTATTGCTCGGTCGTCACATCGTTAACTTGTTTAAATGCTGCAAAATCCTTCGTTTAGCCAATTAGTAATAGTCCAATACATGCTAGGGCACTCATGTTCACTGACAAAATTATTTTACACCACAAGAGATCAGGCACAAACTAGCTAAATAACTTATTACATACTCTGAAGTTTTGTACAACAAGCTAGATTCGATATCGTCCCACAAAATTATTGTTTGCTTTAATAATATAACTCGATATAGCTAAAAAAGTTTGATCACATCTTCATATGGAAAACTAAAATTTTGGGTTGTATCATCGAAAACTATGTTGCCGCGAGGAATTGTAAGAGGTGTGTTCAAAAAGTAAGGCGGGCAACGTGCATACCCTTAACACTTTTTTGCTGTTGATGTGTTGGTACACATACATATGTTCACAGTTGGAAGTACTTAGCTTGTTTTAGACATATAAAATGGTTAGACGAGTTTTGTTGGTGATTTTCGGTGTTTTGTTGGTTTGTGTACTCTTCAAAAACTGAAAATTTTCACATGATATATAACCCGCGTTTTTATCTATTTTTCGCATCAGTTGTCCGCGATCGCGAAAAACAGTTTTTTAACGGTCAGCTGTGTACTAGAAAATTACAAACAATGGAATATATGTATTAATGACGCGAGCAACACGCACATCCAAACCAAATTCGCGAATTATTCGCAATTATATTGACCGCTAGCTTTCCTTCATTTTCCATAGAGTTATGGGAAAGATATCGATCGTATATGGCTGAGGATATTTTGCATATAGTATGTCTTGAAAATCCAATATGACCTTGGAATTTACAGAAGTTATTTACAACGAAGCATTGATAAATATTGAAGACAAGTGCTTAGCTATTGCAAATAAAGTTATTAGTCAATTAGGAATGCCAGCACCAACCTGCAATGCGACTGCTTCATTTGATGTGGATTTAGGCCGTGAACAGAGTTACAACGTTGATGATCTTCAGGCATATGTCCAATCAAACGTTCCCAAATTAACCCGTGAAAGGAAAGGCGTTTATAATCGCATAATGCAAATGTTGAATGACGGAGTTGGGGAAATCATCTTCTTGGAGCCGCGAGGAGGATTGAGAAAACATTCCTCATTATATTGATTCTAGCAACGGTTCGAACAAAAAATGACATAGCCATAGCTCTTGCTTCGTCTAGAATAGCTGCGACATTGTTACCAGGTTGAAGAAGTGCGCATTAAGCTCTAGAGTTGCCATTAAACATGCAAATCATCAAATTCATTTTTTGGGATGAAAGCACGATGGCACATAAAAAATTGGTTGAAGCTCTTGATCGATCGTTACGAGATTTGCGTGGAAACGTTCAACCATTCGGGAAAGCTTTGATATTGCTCGCAGGAGTTTTTAGGCAAACATTGCCTGTGAAATAAATTCTTGCTTGAAATATTCAACACTATGGCAACACGTACGTACATCGCAGTTGACTACGAATATGGGTGTCCAGTTGCAGAATGATCCTTTGGCTGAGGTATTCTCACGACAGTAACTGGACATTGGAAACGGACAGCTAGTCGAATATCATTTCCCGATTATTTTTGTTATTTAGTAACATCGAAAGAAGAATGATAGCAAAAGTATTTCCTAATATTAAAATTAGTAGTAGAAATCACGATTGGCTCAGTGAACGGACTATCCTTGCCGCAAATAACAAAGAAGTCTAACAACTTAATAATGTTATTCAATCCAGAATTCAAAGTGAGGAAATTTCATGCATATAAGTCGATAGACACCGCTGTGGAAGCAGATGAAATGGTTAATTATCCAACGGAATTTTAAACTCACTTGATCTGCCAGGGATGCCACCACACATATTAAAATTGAAAATAAGTGTCCCAATTATCCCCTTGCGGAATATTAATCATCCAAAACTCTGCAACGGCACGCGACGTGCAGTTAATAAATTAATGAATAACTTAGTGGAAGCAACGATTTTAATGGGGCCTTTTAAAGGTGCAGTTGTACTCATTCCTCGAATACCCATAACTACGCAGACAGTGGAAAAACAAAAAATATTGTATATCCACAAGTATTGCAAAAATAAACTTATATGAAATGTTCTTTATTTTGTTTCTCATTTCTCAACCATTTAATCACAATGTGCCGCAGCAATAAAAAAGGGAATCAAGTGCTTTTAGACCTGGAAATGTTGGCAGGGGCGTAAGGGGATTATGCTCTAAGTAAATTGTAAATTGATAAATACATAAATATTTTTTCATAAATATATTTATAATATCACCCGTATATTTTTGTACAAATTTATTGAGAACCGATCTCCAAAATACATATATGAAAGATTAACAATGACCGGATCTAGTGGAAAGCATATTCTGGTTGTATCTAGGTACGCCTACTTGACATTATCTAGATTTTTTTTATTAATGCTATATACTCTAGTAAGCTATGCCGGTATCTACCAATTCTGCGCTGAATAGAGGAAACTTCAAGCTTTATTATATTCGTATAATTATTTTAACAGTTTTAAAAAATATGAATTGGGTTGCAACCTTCAATGTCTTATTACTTTTTTTCTCCCTTTTTTCTTCCAACTTTATACTTTGCAATATTTTCTTTTGTATCTTTTAATCTTCTCCGACATCCTTCTCCTAGCTGGTTAAGCTTACGATGTTTCCTAGTATTAATTTTGTATCATTTTCCCTTTTGCTGTTTAAGTTTTATATCATAAATAAAAATCGGACTACGAGTAGTATCACATTTAATGTACTGAAAAGAGACCATGTGCTCTAGAGCTGCAATACATTAAAAAAATAAAATTAATAAATAAATATATGAAAATATTGATGCAAAATTTATTATGGATAGATTCGTGCAAAGAAGCATGTATGTTTCTAAATACTTTAGATTTTCGTTAAGTTTGAAAATCTTTATTTGCAACTCTGCGTTTTGCAACTCTGGTAACACTAATCTGCGCTTTAATTTTTTTTTTATTCTGAAGCAATTTTGTATTCGCATTTAGAGCGTAAACCTTATCTTGAAATTATTTGCTTATTTGTACCAAAAAGAAAGAAAATAAATTCGGCCAACGAAGTTTTGAACTACGGCAGCAGAAAAAAAGAAATACAAAAAAATACAAATACAAAAAATCGTGCTAAATTATTGCAAATCAATGACACGCCTTCGAAAATGGCACAATGGTGCTGTGGTAGGAGTATCGTTATGAGCTGAGAGCAGTTCGACAATGAACCCTTACTACAAAAAGCGCAACATCTGTTTTCATTTTAACGGCAAGTCCTACTTTTTCATTCCACCTTTTTATTTGTGTGCCGTTTTTATCGCTTGCAAAAACATTCATGTTACAAAGCTGCCAACAAGCGCTGTTGCTACAGTGGGTGAGAGTATTTATGTATTTACGTGGGAAGACGCAATCTCTTCTAAGGCCTGCTACTCATGTTCATGGGTTAAAATCACCAAAACCAATACATGTGGAGTTGTATGGCGTCGACATTTACTGGCACGTTTCATCTTAATTTTTTACCACTTTAGTAGTGCCGTTGTTGCTTACAGTAACATTGTTTTTCTTTCCCCCCTTGTCTATAAAGCAAATTTTATTGAGTTGTCGAATATGGGCTTGCAAGGACACTCACATTTGGGTAAGTCTTGCCTCAATACATAAAATATTTTTCAAAAAAAACTGTTATACGTACATACATGAGTACGAGTGCAACTAATATTAGCTAGAATGCCAGCTGGCAGTCATTTAGTTACTGCTGCCACGATCGACGCCACCAATGCTTTAGTGTTGCCGCCGCGCTGATGTCACAACTGCTGAGTACTAGAACTGCTGATGATAACATATTTTTACTGTCTTTCCCACGATTCACTTAGTTACACTCACACCTTAATATGTATACGCGCACAGACGAAAACCAAGGCTCTCATGGTAAATTTATTCTGAAATGTTTACTGTACTTCACTGCTGCTGTTTAGTTCGCTTATTTTTGCTCTTCATATGATGTTTCTTTCAACATCCGACTGCCGTTCTTTCTTTCATTCTCTTCCAAGGCTTGCTGGAGTATTGAGTAATTGTTTGCAGCTGCAGGAATGCGCAAATAATTATGGGGGCAAAACGAATGTTGCTGGCACAGTTGGAACTTCGTTACAGAACAGAACAGCAACAAGAATCATAACAATATCATGACTATGAAAAAACACTAAAATTTCATTTAGCAAATGTTGTGCATAAATATACATACATATGCGCACTTGTTTGTATACGTATGCTTCTTTTAAGGTTTTGTGAACCGGCGGTTTGATGACCAGTCACCACTGCGAGACGAGCAGTAAAGAGATCTCAATATTCTAGCGGCTGTGAGCAAGCAGCCAAGCACTAAACTATTGGTCGTTTTTTTTGCGCAATAAATGCGTTTTACACGGCCGTTTTGAAATCGCCTGACTAAGAGTACTTTTGCAGGAAGAGAAAGCATCGAAACCCTAACCCTCATTGGTAAAGTAAAGAGTGTTGCCGGAATCTCGTGAAGTATCAAAGTATCAACTCAAAATAAAGCTAATAACGAATATAAAAAAAACAATGTTTTTCCATAGTATGAACGAACTTAAATTGAGATAAATTAATTTTATTTTTATTTTTTTTAAAGTGAAACAAAAGCAATAACGTGTACATATGTTTGTATAAATACATATATAAATACATACATACATATATATTTTATTTAAAAATATCATAGAGCTCACAGTCTCTTAATTGTTAAAGTTTTGTTTTTATACCTGAAATCACAATACAATTCATTTTACATTCATATAATGGAATCACATATTAAATTCGTGTTTTAAACATTTTGGGAAACATTATGGTTTCTACCATTTCTTAAAACCTCTATTCGTTTTATCCTTCATTATTAACGGTGGTTCATTTTTCTGTTGGCCTAGTAAATGTTAATATTTTAGAATTTTTATTGAGCTCAAGGCCAGTTTACACAAAATCTTCCATAAACTGGCCTTGAGCTCAATAAAAATTCTAAAATATCTTCATTATTAACTTTAAATCATAAAAGATACGCTCTACAGCTGCGGAGCTATGAGGCAAATTCATTAAGTTAACAATAAATACTGTCAACTCACTATACAAAACTTCATTTACAGCATTCTTCATTAAACCTTTTCCTGCCTAAAAAGATTCAATATCTGCTACAACCTCATTTTTGGTATCAAACTTCAGTAGTTTCCACTATACAAATTCGGAAACCGATTTAAAAAGTAGAAAATTATGAGTTTTCATTTTCTTTGTATTTCAAAGGATCGAAACAGCTTAAACTTTTGAACACTTCATTTCTAAAATACATTTCTCTCTGGTGTTTTCTTTATAGCGAACTTAATTTTGCGTTGCAGTGTAGCTTCGTGTCGTTTCAGATCGGTGATCAAGTTAAATAATGCCTTGTTGCATAATACTAAAAAACCTTGCTCATTCTTTTCTATTACCCACGAAAATTTCGATTAATTTGTCCTTGGCGTTTCTGCACACGTTTAAAATTTTGATAACCGCTATTATACGACAATTAACACAATACTTACTCTTTGTCCGATTCTATGTGGATATCTTCCAAAAATTTGTCAAACATTTTATCAATTTCAATCCGAATGGCATGTAAATTATTTAATTGGAAGCCAATTTAATCGTCAAGATCTACAGTCGTTCAAATATTAGAGCAGTCTGTAGAAGTTGCATCAACTTGGAACTACCCTCTGTTTGTATTAACAAATCACCTTGGCCGGGCTCTTTCGTTCCCATATAATAACGCCCGCTTATCTTAGCCTTATACCCTGCTTCCACAGTTGTTATGATATCTTCATCGCTATACTTCGATTTTACAGGAGTACTCGTATTGTATATAAAAACACAAGTATATAGAGAATGGAAGAGCTGTTTTGTGATGGAATAGGTTCTAAATACGCGCCTTGTATTATCATGTGAACAACGGTTTAATGTGTTCTTATAGAAAATGATTGGTAGAAGAGTCACAATGTCTGGAAGAATGTAAGGGGCCAGTTTTCATACTCTACCTCTGCTATTAATCCGTATTGCTAGGGCATCTCTATGTAGTTCCTTCGGGCATTATATCGACAGTATTTTGTGGACTTAGCTCGTTTGCTAGAAGTTTACTTACAAGGAGACTCTTCGGTTTTCGGCGTAAGCTAAATTCACTACAAATACCAAGGTGCATATAGCACGATTGCACCGTCTCTACATACTATTTACAAATGGTTCCGAAGATTTCAGGCGGGTAGTTTTTCTGTAAAGGACGAGCCCCGAGAAGGTCTCGAAAATCTTCCACTGACGACGTAACTGTGGCTCTGGTGAAGTCCAAAGTTGACGTAGATCCACGATTGACACAGGAAATCATTTCTGATGAAATAATAATGGCATGCGATAAAAGAGAATATAATAAATTGGAATTAATTATATTGTAAAAAATTATAATAACTCTTCTCTTATTATAACTTATTACAATATAGTAATATGTACATATGTAGAATCGAACATAACGAAATAATATATGCAAAGGACTAGGAGATCTTTTGTTGAGCCAAGTGTATTAAACAGCAATTCGGTTGTGTTAAAGTTCTGAGATTTAAATTGTAGAATTTAATGTGGAGGAGCCCAAAAATGCCGCCCTTTGCGACCAAAAATGACTGCCTGAATACAACCCTGCTCACTCTAGCTACATATTTACTCACACTTCAACCAATATCATTGCTACTTGCTTCAATTTAGACTCATTAGGGTGAAACACTATGAGTGCCTCTTCCCATTCATCGCATCCGTCGCTGTAACTGTAAATGTAATATACAAATACACCGAGATTGGTCCACTCGACAACAGCTTGCATAGCGAAAAAGATGTTCTATCTGAAAATATACACTTGCAGACACCAACATATACTCGTACATAACAACGTATTTATGTGTGTACAATATGTGCTTGCAACGCACTTGGCATGTGCTCGCCTGTCGATGAGTTCGTAATGTTTAAAAAGGGATTTAAGTATTTTTTGTTACCGCTTGTAAGCTTCTAATAATTTACTTGTATTTATTGCTTTCGCAGTTATAGGATACACAGACGGGCTTCATGGTCGTCCCGCGGCACAGCTGCCGTATGCCCAAAACATTAGCTATGATTGTTATTATTGTGGACGTTGTTGTTCTTGTTTATGACGCAGCTATTGAGAATCACAGCTTTTACATTACCGCTACATGCCACATGTGCTCGAAGCATTTCCTTTGCATTGTGTTTTCATGCGTAATTATTTGTCTTATTCTGCAACAATTCGTAGCTTCTTTTCCCCTATCGCTCGCCATTTTATTGCCTTGTCCTAATGCAATTATTTCACTAACTCAAAGTCCACTGCTCCCTTCGGCTTTAATTTGTAAATAATTACGCACGCATTTTTAACTTCATTGGGTAATTTGTGTAGCAGAATTTCTGAAATTGAGCGGCGGCATGCAGCGGCAACAAATTCAAGAGTTGACAAAGAAAATTTTCCAAACTCCTGCAAACTTGAAAATAGTTTATGACAGCTATTCGCACATTTCGCATGCAGCAACTTTTAAGTGGCAAGGTTGTGTCCTCTCGAAGTTTTGCAACGTCGTTCGTATGTTTTTTTTTTTTTTTGTTTTTACTGAAACAACTCACCTTTTCCTTACATTTTCCACGTGCTAGCTGGAAATTTGTGCGTTTGTTACGTGACAAAAATGTGTCAGTTTTCGCAATTGCACTGCATTCGTTGCTGATAAAAAGTAAGTCGAATGACTTTTTTTCTGTGTGCATGGGTAAACGAAGTGTCCTGCTGTTATGTGGCATATAGCACTATCATTGAAAGTTAAAGTTTTAATTCATAACTGGCATTAACTTATGCATTGCCTTTAAATGAAGGTATTAAAGTGACATGTTTTCCGAATGTTGTTAAAATACTTTCACAATGTTGAATTTTCGAAAGTCGCTTGGACTGACAAAAAAATTATTAATAAATTCAGCCGCCGGTTGTCTTCGACCCTTAAAATTGTTAAGGTAGCCGCTTACAGTAGGATTTAAAGATATAAAATGTTAGCGCCAAAGTCAAGCTAGTTTGAAACAAAACAAATCTTTGTCATAATAATAATAGATTGACACTTGAATTATATATCTCGATAAACGAGCTATTTATGATGTGCGTTATTCGTGCCACAAATATGTATATTTAGGAACCTGAACAAAAATCCCAAAAGGCTCTGTCAGTTTTAACGAAGCATCGAATATTGCAAGTAAATATTATGTGCAAACTTTTCTATTAAATTCTTTGTATACGCAAAAAACTTATTTTCTACAAGTGTTTAAGAAAAATTAAAAATTTTAAGAAATGCTTTAAAGTTCTTGTTTTTCTTTTAAATAAAAACTAGCTTACCCGGCGAACTTCGTCCCGCCCAATTTGGAATTGAAATAGTTGAAACGCTTTTTGAACTCTGTTCAATACCATTTATTTGTACGGAATGTGAATATACTCAAGGTTACGTTTCAGATCAATTCAAATCTTTGTGTAAAAGTTCGTTCTTTGTTTTAATGTGTATCGTGTAAACAAATAAAGACGATGGCTCTCCAATCTTGAACTTAAACGATCCTTCAGGTATTGTTGCTTGTATTATATCTGTGGCAATAAACCACAACGGCTTAAGTCTAACTTCTGTGTATGGAAATTTTAATGGTTTTGTGTAAAGTAAATTGTGTTTGGTTTTCATATAAAATGTTTAGCCAATGAAACAGGTGCACATTTATTTAGAAAAAACTGTTGATATTAAAAAAAACACATATAAATTATTTTTAGGTAATTTCTAGTATTTCCCCTCATTGAAGCACTCTGTGATAAACGATATTTTTCGTTTTGTTGTCAGGTGCGAAAACGATCAAAGCAGATGGTTTTCCGACACGGGAACATGCGACATACAGTTGTCCGTGTGAAAAACATGCATTTTCCAGATTAAGGCCACAAACACTCAATGATTGGCCTTGTGATTTATTAATTTTCATTGCGAATGCGAGACGAATTGGAAATTGGATTCGCTTAAACTCGAATGGCATATCGGTTGGGATCATTGGAATTCTCGAAATGAGAACTTCCTCACCTTTGAATTTTCCTTTTAGTAGTCTCGCGTGAATCACATTGGCCATGAGTTTTGTGACCGCTAAACGCGTTCCGTTGCATAATTTTGGTTGGTTGAGATTGCGAAGCATGATGATGTTCGGAAACACTTTGTTGATGAGCTCCTCTTTCGTTGAGACGAAATTGCAAAAATTTGGCGGGAACGAAATGAATCCATTCGATGCGTCGACAGGAACACGACCATTACCGATAGTTAGCAGTTGATTGGAGAACAGTTCGACAGATGGATCGTTTAGCAATGCAACTCGCATGTTTGTCGTCAGCTGAAGTTTCCACACATAACGCCACAATGGTGATGATTTGAGGCAAGCATTGATCTCATCGGCAGCGGTCGATCGTGGTATTACTGGTAGTGTTTGCCGGAAATCGCCTGAGAGTAAAATCAATGCACCCCGAAAATGTCTTGCGTCATTACGCAGATCTTTCATAGTGCGATTCAGAGCTTCTAACGCGCGTTTATGCGACATTGTGCATTCGTCCCAGATAATGATTTTGCTTGCTACCAAAACTTTGGCCATTGCTGAATGTTTCGCTATGTTACATGTCGGTTCTTCAACCGCTTGCAGGTTTAATGGCAATTTTAATGCAGAATGAGCGGTTCGGCAACCTTCCAACATCGTTGCCACTATTCCAGAAGAAGCAACTGCTACAGCAATTTCTGATCTTGCACGAACTGCAGCCAAAATCAATGATATGAGGAATGTCTTTCCAGTTCCACCAGGCGCATCAAGGAAAATCATGCCGACATTTCCATCATCAATTGCCTTCATCACCGTATCGTACACTTCTTTTTGTTGGGGATTCAACAATGGTACATTCGTTCACGTTCACGCTGCAATTCTCGTTCGAAAGCGTCGTTTACTCCACGATCAGGCGACGTCATTCCTAACCTGGCTAACAAACTGCCGCACATGAGGTAACAGATGTATTCTATCAAAACCATTGCATCTTGCGTGGGTTGCCAACTGTGCATATGCATGCAGCTGTCAAAAGTTGATGCACACAACGCCATCTACTGGCAATACAGCATTTAAAATCATGTTCGTTTTTATTTCCTTTTTAAAATCGTACTTGAAAATTTATTTTCTTCATAATTTTTTTTTCGGAAAATTTTCCAGAATATTCTTAAGTATTCTCCTTGATTGGGCGGAGACCTGTCCGAATTGGTGGTAATCACCGAAATCGGTCCAGGCGTTCTCCAGTTATAAGCGTAGTAACTAACGTCACTTTCTTTTATATATATAAAAAATAAAAAAGATGTATTTGATAAATTTTGAAGTTCTTACAATATTCTTAATTGTTTATTATAAATCATTTTCGTGTATAAATCGTTTATAAAAAGATAAAGACAAATTGTGCCACATGGCCACTTCTAAATAATCTGGAAATTTCAATAGTAAAGTCGATTTCTTTTTAACGCGGTTTACTGGGACGGAAATTTTTTCGCGTAAAAAAACCGCAAAAAAATAATTTATTTTGATCACCTATAACTTTAATTATATTAAACGACGAATAAATCCACACTTCAGTTCATAAAATAATCTGTTAATAAGCGCTGACGTTTCTCTTTCCGCATGTCGGTATATAATTCCCAGTTTCACTCCATACCACTAAACTTCACTAAACGTTCATCATTAGCGATTGCAAAACGCTATTAAAATAAAAAAAGGACAATATCAGAATGAATAGCGACCCGCGTTAAAAAAGGAAACCCGTGTAAAAAGGGAAAATAAGGTTTGTAGAAAAATCTGCGTTAAAATGTACAAAGGAGATCGACTGTATTTACTTGATTAAGCAAATACATAATATTGGTAATATGGTTGATGGATACATTTCGACCACGTACGATGCAAAATTTTTCATACATGGAAATTGTTTACTAATTACACAATGCAACTGCAAAAAAGTGCAAGAAGTTTGATGCTTGATTTCCGAGAATTGGGAGTCGCTGAACACGATTGCGTACTCAGCTGTCTCCACATAACTTTTTTCTGTGGCTTAAAAAAATGTACATGCTATTCGAAATTTTCGTAAATTGATATTTTTACAGCTCCTGTTAGGTTAACAATATTTAAACAATTTGAATTAATAAATGCGGAATGGTTTTGAAAACAATATATAACGGTTTAATAATCAGAGAGAATTTAGTTCTGTAAAACTTCTTTTTTTTCCTGTTTATATTAGAATAGTATGGAGTATCCTTTTTCATATATCCTCGCCCGCGTGGACTTTGGGTTATCGCGCTAGATTTAGCCTGACTTAATCCCTAGCGTTTTCACTACCTCCTAAACAAATTTCATTTAAATCCGTTCAGTCGTTCTTACCAGAGCGTACTTATACATAAATTTCACCAGACATACTTTAAAAAGCCGTTGTTCTATGTATGCATGTTATAATGTATGTAAATTAAAACTGAGGATTTTTGATGATGATTCATAATTATATGCGAAAGTAATAAGTAAATAGGTAGTTACTGCAATACACTTCTATTAACTACGTTGAATGATTTTGTTTGGTCTGCGTCACTATGCAACCAACCAGAGATGGCGCAACTTTGGTTTTGTCGCTTTTGACATTTCGGGCAGTTTGTAAATAAACTAAAAATCGGTATTACGTAGCCGTAATTTTTCTTTCTAGACATTTGTATAAATTATTAATCAAACCGATGTCTTAAACGTATATTTTAACAATTTTTTCAATTCAAAACACGTTTATTACTCAAAATCAGCTTTTCTTAGCTATTCTTCTCCTCATATTCTTTGTTTATTTTGATCCAGAAATGTCAAATCTTGCGGAAATGTGTGAACTTGTAATCTATCGTTCTTGGGTCAGCATAAACATGCAAATTTTGCGATGTAGAAACGCATTAGCAAGCTACGTAGAGCCAGTGGCGGATCTAGGGGCTGGGCTACTTTTTTTTATTTCATCCGATTTATATAAGTCTAACAGTTAACCAGTTATGGCAATACAAAATATTTTTACAGCTCTCCCCATAAGCAAATAAATATTAAGAGTACGCGTTGGGTTGAAGGGCACGAATCCGTTCACACTTTCATGTACATCGTCAGTATGATATGGATATTGAAACTTCTGCAAAAGCGTCACAACTTCTGAGTGCTATAGAAAAACCAGCAATTTTGATCTAGCTGCACATTGTTAATACTGTCAATGCTCCAATTGTAAATCTCAGTAAGTTCTTGCAACAACTTGACTTGAATCTTTCATCAGCCTGCAATCATATTGTTGAGATTGTTGAGATTTTTCTTCACACGAGGAGAGATGAGGCTTCTTTTTGTGAAATATTTGAAGAAACCAAGAAAGTAGCCAGTGAGATGGATGTTGAAATCAAAATTCCTCGACTATGTAGCAGGCAGACGAATCGATCTAACGTACAAACTGAGGGTACTACGCAATTCGCATGTTTTCGGTACGAATGATTATATTTTACATGAACATGTTGATTTTTCTTAAAAACTTGAATAATGATATATCAAAAGTTGTTTCTACACTTTGTCATGTATTTTTCAACTTTATCAGTCCTATTCCCATAAAACCTCACAACTGAGTTGTGAGCAAAAATTTGTAAGGTTTCTTATGAGGTCCATTTTGTGAGGTTATTCTTGGCCACACCTCATAAGAAAAAAGCTCAAAAAAATCACCACACGAGGTGAAAAGCGTTTTGTTGTCAAAAACATGCGAAAGACAGTAGCATAGGCATAGGCGCAAATAAATAATTATTATAATCCGCCTTATTATTATTTGTATAAACCAAAAGTGATTTGATGGTCAATGAGCAAATGGGGTTTGTTTTTGTATGGTTAATTTTCGTAACCTCTATGTAGCATTAGACATAAGGCGTTACTTAAAAATGTAATAAAAAAAGTGAATGAAATATCAACACATGACACTGATTACGAAAGAAAATTAACAAAATATTGTAATAATTGCTCAATAAAAATCAGTTGTTTTCGTATTGTGAGGCTCTCATAAGCACGTTACAAATTTTCCTCACTGTTGTGAGCAATTGAGCTTTTCATTTTGCGCTAGCATAAGGGTAACCTCACAATTGTGAGAAACCTCTCAACAGTGAGCAAGGTGAGTTTTGTGAGGGTATTAGAATAGGGCTGTATACATCAATTATTAACCTTAGTTTGACACACTTCGGTAGTGTAAAAATTTGTACACACATAAATCAATAATTTTTCCCTGACAAGAAAAATCGTTATTTTAAATAGGGTATTATGTATTTATAATCAAAAATGAGAATAAGTTATTACGTAAAGAATTTATTTACTAATTTATCATTGTCTGTTTGACAGATCTATGATCTACTACCCCTACCTAGATCGCATGATCTGATGTGATCTGAATTTAAGGGGGAGTTTTTGAAAATTTTGCGTTTAGAGGGATTCATTCGAGCACATCTTACTAAATATTCGATCGGTGAAATTGTGACTGCTGCTCAAATTTATGACAATGATTTATAACGTCGCAGTCAAACAGAACTGAACTTTGAAATGTTCCTATGGCATCATTATTGCAAAAAAGAGGTTTCTAAAACAGCTGAAACGGTAATTGACGTCTTGCAAAAAAAATCGTTCCTTTTTTCCAAACATTTATTTACTGTTGCAGTTATTTGCTACTATTCCTGTGACTTATATATATATTATACTTAAATTTCAGTGGTAAGGATAGTAGACACATTGCAAGATCAAACCTAGTGGTGTTGAAACTTTGAATTGGGCGGTGGACGATGAGCCTGACGAATAACAATGAGATTGTTTTCAGCATAGTTTACAAGAGATTGACGTCTATTTTCATATGTATAAATTCTAGTTTCAATATTTAATCATAGTCGATTACTTGAATTTATTGTACAAATTTTATATAATATATGATATAATATCGACTACGATGAAATGAATAGCCGATTTCAAATTTCTCACTCCAGCCCCTTCCCGATTCTAAATCCTAGATCCGCCACTGCGTAGAGCTGACCTTGCGAAAAACATTGCATGCCTAAATGTATTCCTGCTACCTTGAAGGTTTGACCCTGTGATTTCTTAATAGTCATTGAAAATGCAACTTCAAGTGGGAACTTGCACAATCTTGACGCGTTAAAGTTGCGCATTAACAAAGCGGGTACACCTATCCTTGGGATGGCACCCCGGATAACGCCAAAGAGTTTAGGAATCCATAGGATAACTTGTTTTATATAACATATGTTTTTTTAGACGTGTGGTATTCAATGAGGCAACACACTTTTCGGAGTTGGTCTTTTTGACAGCTGTTACTCGGTTTGGTTCGCCATTTCATAATGAACAGAATTACTCGGGAACAAGGTTTGCAAATGGGCCCACAACGAGATGGCCACCGATCACGATTTGCACAAGAAAATTTTGTTCAGCGATGAAGCTCACTTTTGGTTGAATGGATACGTTAATAAACAAAATTGTAGCATTTGGAGTGATGATAATCCACATCCCATTGTTGAGGCGCCGTTACATCCTCAAAAAGACAACGTTTTGGTGTGCTCACGCGGGCGAAAAGCTAGTTATTCAATACTTCAAGTATGCAACGCCTGCCTACCCAAGTAATATGTTATAATAAGTAAATATTGTTTAATTGAAAATAGTTAAAATGATTACTATATAATCTAAAAAGAAAATGTCCTCCCTATAAACTTATCAATAGCATACGTGTTTTTTAAAACTACCATATTCCAGTAAGTTTGGGCGCAAATTAAATTTGAAATTTCAAAAATGGAATGCCTGCCTATCGAATTAGAACAATATGTGACTATTGTTTAATCCAAAATTGGCAAATTGCTATAACTATAAGCTAAAACTCGCAGCAGCCAAGAAGAAAGAACTCTTATGAGGAAATGTGGTAATTTCCGAAATAGTACTATAACTTCTACCGCTTTGAGTATTGTTGTTTTTTCCTAATAATTTTCCAATAAACCAATCGGCCTTAAAGCTCAAAAATATTTCAAAGAAACGTAACTTATTTTACGGTTTCCCAGTATTATTCTGTGCAGCCCTTTTAAATCGTGGTTTTTGTGGTTTTTATAGCAAATGTAGTAAACATCCAACAATAAAATATACGTTCCACTTCAAATACAAGAGTGCAAGCAAATACAATGGGAGGAACCTGCTGTAAATGTGGTTTTTCTTTTGTAAATTTCTCACAGCCGATCACAACAAAAAAGATTAATCGACGAATCATTTCTAAATACGTTAATCGATTAAATAGATATTCATTTGTGCGTATTAAAGTTTATCGTTGATCTTAGCAATTTGATTTTTACAAATATTATTAATAAAATCTAATATTTTCGTTTTTTCGCCTTTTTGCGGCATATTACGAACTATGTATGTTCAGCCGTTCGGGAAATTTTACAATGACACGAAAACAGATATGACAACAGGG
Organism: Philophylla caesio; assembly: GCA_963971545.1. Classification (NCBI taxonomy): domain Eukaryota; kingdom Metazoa; phylum Arthropoda; class Insecta; order Diptera; family Tephritidae; genus Philophylla; species Philophylla caesio. The sequence continues at coordinate 66,396,936 of OZ020607.1, forward strand.
TGTCTTCGCGATTTACTTGTGTAATTCCGAATTCTTTGTAAAAATACTAAATATAAATACGAATGCAACAAGTCCCGAATACCCCTATTGTTTGCTAGTGCAAGAAAAATCGCTAAACAAAAATTCGGACACAGCCGCAGTGCACCCGGCTGCTGCTCGCAGCCGTATACGTATGTATGTTTACCGCGCACTTACTTTGTTATCATCGTAACTTTTAAAGCATTTGTCCAAATGACAATATAAAAGACACCATTTTTTTACTTGAAATACCAGAAGCGATAAAAGTTTTTGTTTTGATACGAATTAATTTGTTACTGTTAAATGTGCATCTTTTGGAAATAACTCAATTTTTATTTAATTTTCAATTCAGAATTTTAGCGATAATGGCTTACATATAAAATATAGACATATACCGCCGATGACTTTGTTGTAGATCTTTTTAAGATATATATTTCCACTTTACATTATATTCGTATAAGTCTTACGGATTTGGCAGCGCACGCCAGATGACCTCGTGAATGTAAGATTTTTACTGATTTATGTGATACTTGTTGTTATATTTTGGCCAATTTACACTACATCCTTATAAATCATAGCCTATGTGTTATTCTGGTGTATGACCTATATTAAGTTTCATTAAAATCCGTTCAGTAGTTTTTCCGTGAGAGAGTAACAAGCATACATCCATACATACACCCATACAAACTTTCGCATTCCTAAAAATTTGGTTGTACTATGTTATTCGTCAAAGGATAGGTATGACTACTGTATCCCTACTATATATAAAGACGTTCTGAAATTCGTTCCATGTTTTTTTTTTTGTTAATAATATGAACATATGTAGTGTGTGCTTAGGAAGTTGGTGAGTAGTTAAGTGTCGAGTGTCTTGTTTACAAATGCTAGCAGCGATGTACTGATATTTGTCTAGAAGTTCGGTGTGCGGCAGGTTATCTATAGGCAGGGGTTAACTTTGGAGCGGAGGAGCGGAAACATGATCTTGGCCATTGTCATTTAGACAATGCTTTTCAGTTTATAAGTTATAAACATTCACAAAAATCTATAAAATTTAAGAAACTTGTCACGGAATTGAGTATTTTCTTTCTTTGTGGTATTTTTAGCTATCCTAAACTAATATATATTTGTATATTTAAAATTTAAAAAAAACCATGTTGTGTTATTTTTCTTCCTTTATCGTGCAAATCAATAAAAGTACAACAACTTAACAATGTTTTACGACACTTTTTCAATCTCCTTAATATTATGCTTCAATTAAATAGGTTACAGAGAAGCATACCAAGCATTTTTTTAAAAAGGCCATCAGAAAATATTGACATGCGATTTAAAAGCAGCAAACTTACAAGTCAAAGGATATTTCCCTCTTGGAAATATAAATTGTTTACATAATTTAAAATTATTTTCCGCACAAAAATATCCTTACAAATAAAAAACAACGTCGATTTAAAACAAAAACAGGCTATAGATGCGGGACAGACAAAACCATAGCATTGACGAGCAAACTTTATACGTGAAAAAATCTTTTTCGAGCTTATCAATATCTACCTCTGTTCTATTGTCTATCGAGAACAATTTGCAGCGTTTAATGCAAAAGAGAAGTAGGCGCTATGCGTCAATGCCATCGCTGCAATTTTACTGCTAGAATTCTTTCAGCCAAGTGGATCAGCTCGAAAAATAACCTTTTTAAAAAGTTTGCCTATATTAGAATATCTATATCAAAACAAATGTTGGCCATTATTATACTATTCAGCAGTCTTCCGAAAGTTTCGGTCATTTTGCTGCCCTGCATATGGCTCCTAGGCAAACATATTAAGGATTCAACCGATCGACCTGGTACCTAAACAGTGGAAAAACATCACAGATGTGTCGAGAGCGCGGCTTGTTTCTTCGTTCAAGAGTCACACTGAAAAGGTCACTTTAGCGGGTGTAAACTTTATCGAAGCACAAGGCATTCGCAGTGTGATTCTGCGATCAGGAAATGAAGATTACATCATGAGAAATGTAAATACAGGGCTACAATCACATTTCATATCTGTTAGAAAGGCGTTCAGCGTTGGATGTAAAATTTCGTTCGGCAAGCATTATTCAGTCGGTAAAAGTTTACTGCAGTGAGGTAGATGCAACAATCTAATATATTTTTGGAAAAGAAACCTAAAATTCCTGTTTTCGAAGCTTATACGGTATTGAAATGGCTAAACAGCGGTGGTAATTTGTATTTTAAAAGTTTACGCGAATTGTCACAGTATAAAAGTAATTAGTATTCCACATAACCCGGGACGGATACAGAGGAGGGGTCCTGGGTGTCGTCGATAAAATCCATGGAATGATATTCGATGGCCGGAGAATGAAAGTGCGTGAGGTGACTGAGGTTGTAGGCATCTCAACTGAATAGCCACATCACATTTTACACGAATATATGAATATAAAAAAGCTATCCGTGCGTTGGGTGATTGCTCACACTCGAAAAAAGCGCGGATGTACACGTGTGTTGTCACCACGTGACCAAATACTAGATATTTTGGAAAAGAAAAAGAGGAGAATCGATGAAGCACTTTAAGTCTCTGACGTTTTATGATTATACTGATTCAATTGGTATAATCATAGCCTATCGATGGTTTTATAAAAATGCATTCAACATTTTACCAATATTATTATATCTATGTTTATAATGAATATTAATCAAATATCTCAAAATATGTAAAATATCGTAAAAAATTTAAAATAAATGTACCCCCAGCCCCTCCCCAAAAAAATATTTCCATCCCTCCACATGACATTGAATGCATTACTCACATTAAACCCAACCCAACAATCTATCTAAAGATCTTCCATAATAGAAAATGAGAAACTGAAGAAATTCCTACTATATAATATGATAAGGCCTTACAGCTATTAAAATAGAGTGCGGAGAACCAAAAATAATTCTAACTGGCAGGGTTGGGCGTCCTAGAATGTACAATTCAACTCGAGTCCATTAATCAAATTAAATGCCAGTCCCTTATCGGTTCCACTACGTACATATTTTAGCAACTTCAACAATAGCCGACAACGCATTAAAGATGCACACAGGAAAACCGATCGAATGTTAGCAAATGCTTATTGAGGTGGTGACACTAAGGGCGGAAAGTCGTATACAGGATATGCTTTGCTTTTGGAAAAGGGTTTTGTATGACTATCGAATAAGTTAAGCACAGCCGCGCTCATTATTCCCAAAGAAACCACATATTTATGAAAACTTATGAACACACGTGGCCGCTGAGTTCGAGGTTCGAATCTCAGTAAGAGCAAGTAAAATCTTAATCATAGAAACAGTTTTTTTAATAGCGGCCAGGCAATGGCAAACCTCCGAGGGCATTTCTACCATGAAAAAGCTTCTCATAAAATACATCTGCCGTTCGGAGTCGGCACAAATCTGTAGCTCCCTCCATTTGTGGTATAATATAAATACGCACACCACAAATGGTAGGAGAAGCTCGGCCAAACACTGAGCTATATAGTGTAAGTGCCAAATTATTATTATATTCATATGCCAAATTATTATTATATATATACGCATCAGTGCCGTATTTTAAACGAATTAATTTTAAATTTTATCAATTTAATTAAAGTTTTCAGATGTGCGATAACAAAATGCCTATAAAAAGCATTGATGCAAGGTATTCTGAATGCAATCACGATTCGGATGTTTGGAGCTTAAGCACGCTGAGATCGCATATGGAACGGCGATATCGGCAGGACAGAAACACGTGGCTGTTAGGTATTTATTTACATAGATACGTTTTTTAAAATAAGTTTTTAGTAATTGTTCGCTTTATTAACAGGCGATGCAGGGTATCCATTGCAGCCTTGGCTAATGACTCCGTATCGATCTGTAACTCAAGGCAGCCCGCAAAGTAGTTACAACATGCGGCACTCCAGAACTAGGAATATAGTAAAGCGGACGATCGGGGTCTTGAAGAACCGTTTCCGATGCTTGTTGGATGCTCGAGAACTACATTACTCACCGCAGAAAGTCAGTCAAATTATAAACGTTTCTTGTGCACTCCACAACATTTGCATTTATTACATAGTGGAAGATTTGAACTCAAATTAATTTAATTTTGAAAGTCGTCAGGAGGAGAAGGAAGAAGAGCAAAGCAGTAACCCCGATTATACTTCCATAGCAAATCGTATTCAAGACAACATACTCTCTACTTAAAAAAAAAATTGCGAAAACGATTACAATAATAAAAACATCTTTATAACAAAATTTAGGTTCTTTACAAAATTACTTTGAAGCCGGTCTATAATTTGGATCTAACTTTAGCATTTGCATCTTTATTTGCACTTTTTCTCTTACCAGTTCTTCTTTGCTTTTATTGTATCGTTTCTGTTCTTGTAGTTGCTTCACTGCGGTGTCCGCCATACTTTCCAAAGAACGATTCATTCGCCATAAATACGTCCCACTTTTTCCATTTTCTTAACTGCAGCTTCATTATGGTTTTTTGTGTGCTCCTAAAATTCTTTCTGCACAGCCATTTGTTCTTTTAGTAAGGAAGAAGCGCCCTCCTTGTCAGTTCTTCTTTCTCTGCGCTGGCTGCTAATTCTGCTGGATGAAGGAATATCATTTCAATCCTCCGAACATGCGGAAATGTCCATTTCGGAGGTTTGGGCAACATCTTTTGCCTGCTCACTATCGCCATAATCCCGCGCAACTCTTTCGCCACTTGAACAGGTTTCCAATCCCGTCAAAGCTATAACGTTCTCCTCAAGTAGGCTTATACCTGTGCTCAACAGTTCCTTTTTATTTGCCGATAGCTTGCGTTTTATATAGCACTTTCAGTCAATCCACACTTGTAACAAAACGTTAGAAGTACATATGTATATAAAAAATGTATTTTCAGTTGCACATTACCTTTCTCCATGTACTGGCGTCTTTTGATGGTGTACCAAAAAACTTAAAAATACCATGTTGATGACTTTTACAACTATCAACAACAAGTTTTAGTCACATTTTTGGGAAAATTATATTTTAAAAGTACACGAAAATAAAAATCTAACCGCCCTCCGCCAACAAAATTACAACTTACAAAAACGTAACTACGATCGCAATGTAGAATACTTAAAATTGTAAATTTCGAAGATTGATCGAAACTCATCGAAACGCAGAATACCAAAGTTGCCAAACTGAGAAAATTTCGATTCGATTCGAAATGCAGAATATGGCTGATTATTATGCAAACATTTGTTTACGTTTTTATCTTAAAACGCCGATGATTTCCCAAATCCTTGGGGTTCGACCACCGTATTGTTAAATAAAACTCGCTGGGATTATCTAATGCAAACTTTATTTATTTACAAATAACTCACAACACTTTACAACGCTTATTAATTCGCGGATACTAATACTTGTGCACAAGCAACTTTAAAACTCTTTGGCAACTCTAGAACATTATCGATCGTTATCGAAAGTTCTCGATTGCGAATGTTCAAAGGTTTGAAGAGCAATGCTGTATTCCTTAATTTTAAATAGCAGGCTATTCGTAACCCTTATTCAACATACATATGTATATACAGCTAAAGCTTCTCATTTGCTCTCCCAATCATAGACCAAGTAAAAGAACTTTTTCTTATTATTTTACATGACCCGGCTGGGTAATAAAATTGGTCACACATAAACTTACCACACCCAAATTTTTCACATTTAAACAGGGTTCGCAATTATTCACTCACATTCGTACGCGAACGCGAACGTTTACAAATTTTTTGAGTCGTTCACTTTCGCGACGAGAACAAAAAAAAAACAAATACAGTTAGTTTGCGTATGTTAGGTAAAAAAAATTGTGTTATTGTTCACTGGCGTACCGTACACGAACGTTCATTTCTGTTCATATGTGAACGTATGGGTTGCATTAAACATTCTCGGAAGATATATGGCATGATTCAATGATATTGAATATTGAATCATGGGCGCATAGTGTACTAACAAAAAGGTGTGGTAACTATTCAAATATGACAAAAGTGACCTCATAACAAACAATGTTGTATGCTTAACATTTATTTAATATTTGAATATTGAAATAAGATGCACTAAGAGAGCATTATCTTTTGTTTTTTTTTTAACCCGATATTCACTTGCGTTTCTTCATTTAGGGCTGTTTGCACCATCTCGGTATAAAATTACCGGCGGTAAGCGACAACTCAGCGTTTACTTATCTGACGGATGGTCTTAACCGACGCTTTTAGTCCCGGTAAAGCGCTTAATCGGAGATGGTGAGAACGATTAATATGAAATATTTTCGGAGTTTATATTGCGCAGGTTAGTTATGTATGCATTTCTACCATTCTAACTTTAAGTTTGTACTCTATTCGCCAACTATATCCATTTTCCATAGCCAAGAATTTTGCCGCGGGGTTGAATAACAAAAAGCATTGATTCTTCTTGCGCCTTTGCATGAGTTAAATGATTTATTTATACTGTTTTGTACTTTAGTAATTTATCCGCATGCTTTATGGATTTTGCAAGGACTAGTAAGATATCGTCGCGGATAATACCAAAGAACATAAATGTATAAGAATGGACAACACGTTATTATTAGCAACGAGTGAATCTCCAGGGGCATGCTTTCTTACTCTAGCCAATCAAAAAATTCATTTGAGCAAAAGAGAAAGCATGCCCCTGGAGATTCACTCGTTGCTAATAATAACGTGTTGTCCATTCTTATACATTTATGTTCTTTGATAATACCTACTGAGTTATATTCAGTGCTGACACAGTCCAGTGCTTTCTTTTGGCAACACACTATACTCGTATTTGGAGAGGTGGTTAGATTCGTCGGTATATTTTATGACGATATATTTTGGGTCGTTTTGATTACAAAATTTGTTTAATTTTGAGAGGGAGAAATGATTATATTTTTATACTTATACAGCAGTGCTCCCAGTTTCACATTTCAATTCCACAATGTAATTTTAAAAATTTCCTGTGAAAGTGAATTAGTGTGCTCCCAATTTCACAAATTTCTTCGGATATCAGGTCATCCCTGTCACACATATCGGATATCGTTGTGGCAATTGCCAAACAGATGTTGTTGAAATTTCCCTTTCGGATTCAGCTATGTATGCTTTTTTGAGCAGCCATCAGCAAAACACTTAAAAATACGCATATTTCAATGAATAAATAATACAGAAATGTCATAAATGGCTTCTTTGAAATTATTCCAATCGAAAATTATTAAACATTCACACACTTTTTGCCATTTACTTTTCATTTCACATACAACCAAGCATTCGGATTCAATTCACAAAAATGTATGTGAATGTGAAACTGGGAGCACGGCTGATGGCTTTTTATACCCGAGCGTACTTGTACAGAAGGGTATTTCTAACTACATACATATGTATGTATTAACTTTGTTTGCATAATGGTTGTTTATAACAGCGAAAAATAATCGAGATAGATATAGACATATATACAAATGTATACTAACATGATCAGAATGAAAAGAGGAATCGATTTATCCCTGACTGTTTGTCCGTCCGTCTGTTCGTGGTCACAATAACTTGAGTAAAAAATTATATATCTTAATGAAATTTGCCACATAGATTGGTCTTTGGCCAGGTTAGGTTGGTATTGAATCAGTCAATAAACACGCCCACCTCCTATATAACGGAAATTTTGGATAATGTAAAAACTTCGTTTTTTCGGTATCTTATACAGAAAAATTGGGTGAAATTTAATATTTAGTTTAATATTTAGGAAGTTTTGAAAAATCCAAAATATTTGTTTTTTTCGTTATCCATTGAAACAATCTAATTGAAATTTTTCGGAAAGAGCGATTGTAAATAAAGAAACTGAACTTTTTTAAAATTTTCAAAAATGGGTCCACTTATGATAAAATGTTTGTATCTCAATAACGTTACTAGGTATGGTCACTAGATTTGGTATTGATAACAACCATAACCACGCCCACCTTCCATATAGCGGAATTTTTGAAAAATGTAAAAAAAACTTCATTGGAACAAATTGGGTAAAATTTTATACATATATCCTGCGGTTTGAAACAAAGAAACTGGGTTTTTATGATATTTTGAAAAATGGCCGTGGCACTGGCAATACAAAGATATATCGCGAGGGTATAAAAAATTCGGTTTCGCCCGAATTTAGTTTTCCTTACTTGTTATCTTTCAGTTTAGTATGTCAAACCTGTACCACGAAGGGAACGAAGAATTTGGTTTACATTGGAGACACTGAATGTCAAAATTTTGTATGTACATAGCTGCACTAAGTGAGGGAAAATAAAGTAACGAAATAAACACGTTGAAAAAATATTTGCGAATGAGTAATAACACAGCAGCGAAGTAAGATACGACTATGCGGAGCGACTCTGAGTCAACGGCTGTTTAAAAAAATAAATATTTTTAGGAGCTAAAATATTGTATGTATATGCCATTAAATTAAAATTAAGCATATACTCTAACTACTACTTTTAAGAAATTATATAAAAATAGTACTATGACATTCAGCAAAACACTACCAAAAATGTACCCTTTCTACTGCCTTCAAGTAAGTCTGTATGTATGTATGTACATACCTATGTATGCGCTTATATAAAATATATAAGTCGCTCGAATCGCAATACTCTAACATTGAGTATTTATGTTAAAGCATTCATAATCTGATTACTGTTTTTGCTAGCACATTGCTCGCACGCTTGAAATTAAGCTAACTTAAATACGCATTCCAAATTTCTGCCTTCATTTTAAATTTTCATGCTTCTAGTATTTGCTCAAAACTACATCTTCTAGGTAAATAGTTTCAACAGTAGCACCAATATTGAAAGCCCAAAACCGTATTAAATTCCGATTTCTAATAGTTGTGTAAACACGAATGTTGTACTTAAGCTGCATACAACACCGCAACGGTCAATGTTGCAACAACATGACGCGTCTTGCTGTTATTATACCGAATCTACTGAACAACGCAGCATGTGTGGGCCTTACAAGCATTTATATATGTATGTGTGCTTGCAATGAAAATACATAAGTACATACATAGGTGCACTTTTGCGCAAATACACGGATACTGACCCAGAGAAGCGTCAAATCAGTGTTTGGTAGGAATACTAGCAAAATATTAAATAGAGAAAGCAGCAGCAAACAAAAAATTTACATACATACATATGTATGTAACCAAACACAATAGCAGCGCTTTTGTCTGTATGTATGCATCCATAAGTGTGCGAATAATGTAAATATTACAAGGCCATGAAGGAGCGTTTAAATGCACCTTGTTTACGCTAAGGGAGCGTGTTCGTGGGAAAAAGTTTGTGATGGGGTTGGCCCAACAGAGTGAACTGTACGCCATGCCACAATCGTTGTGTAATTCTGTTGCATATTCAGCAAGTGCATGCAGCTGCATACGTATACACGTATGTATGTGGGTTTGGGCGCTGGCGTTTGCGGCACTTTCGACAATTAAATAGCAGCTGCTACCTGTGCGCATTGTTGATAAATATGCAAGTATGGCGGTGCATTCATACATACATATGTACATGATCGTATGTACTTTTCCATGCCCTTGTGCATGCGTGTGTGTCGTTGCAAACATGCCACAACAGCAATGTGGCCGACCAGCACGCCGTAGCGATAATTCAACCGTTTCGCCGGTGGCATCGCTGCCAGTCGTGAAGCTCAGATGGTGCGAAGTTCACTGTCGTTTTTGTTGCATTTTAACCAATGTTGTTGTTGGCGGGGCAACATTGAATGGCGCTGATAAAGTAAATTAAATGCAACACATTGCTGCAGACCGTTAGCCGCTTTAACTGTTGTTGATTTTTTTATTGTCTCGACATTGGCCATTTCAGAGTTTTCCTTTGCTTTGCTACTTTTCGCTTCCTCTCGCCGTTTTTATACCCAATTGAGGATTGCATGGGTAAATAACATACCTATGCATACTTTCGTATATTCTCCAAAAAGGATACAATCATACACTTATTGAGCTGATTTGGAATTTTAAATTCAACGAGTGGCATTATTGAATGCATTCGCAAGTTCCGTATAGTATTTTTATTACAAAAATTTTTTGGCGAAAAAATTAAAAAAACAAGTAAGGAAAGCTAAATTAGGGCGAAACCGAATTTTATACTATACCCTCGCGATGTATTTTTTGTATGGGCGGTGCCCATAGTTTCATAAAAATCCCGTTTCTTTGTTTCAAATCGCTGCTAGTATTAAACTTTACTCAATTTCTTCCAATAAATACCGAAAAACGGAATTTTTGTACTTTTCAAAATTTTCCTTATTTGGGAGTTGGGCGTGCTTATGGTCCGATTTAAAAAATTATTGTGATGCTAATGATGTCAAGGACAATATGTTCACCAAAAATTGTGACGACACCTTACATCGTTATTGGGATACCTACAGACGTTTTTTAATAAGTGGGCGTGGTAACGCCCATTTTCCAAAATTTCATAAAAATCAATTTTTTTTTAAATATCTCTCTAAATATCAAATTTTTTTTATATGTTCCCATAGATAAAGAAAAAACGAAATTTTTGCAATTTCAAAATTTCCGTTACATGGGAGGTGGGCGAGGTTATGGCCCGAAATCAAACATTTTTAACGATGATAACAGCGATATGGAGGAAAACTGGTTCACCAAATTTTGTGACGAAACCTAACATTGTTATTGAGATTCGGAAACTTTTTCATAAGTGGGCGTGGCAACGCTTATTTTTCAAAATTGCATAAATACCTAATTTCTTAGTTCAAAATCGCTCCAAATACCAAATTTCACTCAATATGCAGTTATACGTATAGATACGGGAAAATTGAGTTTTTGCATTTTTCAAAAACTTCCGTTATGTATATGGGAGGTGGGCGTGGTTATTGACTGATATTGACCATTTTCAATACCAACCTACCTTGTCTAAAGGGCAATCTATGTATTTCATTGAGATATCTCAATTTTTACTCAAGTTATTGTAACCATGGACAGACAATCAGTCTATATCTATCTCGATTATTTTTTGCTGTTACAAACAACAGTTATGCGAACAAAGTTATAATACCCTTGTGTACAAATACGATCGGGTATACAGTTAAACTCATAAGCTGTAAAAATCGGTGTAACCAATTTTTGCCGCAAGAAAATATGAAGAAGATTGCCAATAGTTGCAAAAACATGTGGGATAAAATTTGTTAGGTTTAAGAATGTAGTGTTATATTTATATATATTAATTATTTGTAAATACCTTTTTTTTTTTTGATTTGAAATGGGTTATCCAAAAAAAAGTTAAGACTTTTATTTGGTTTCTATCTTTCAAACCCTAGCATTGATGAATATCTAAACGGTTTGGTTAAGTTAATCTGGCTAGCTACGCTCCTTACATTAACCGATTGGTCCGTAGCGAGGAAGAAAAATAAAAGTACTTTTATTGCTTTCTCCCTCCCCCTAGCATTGATTGTATATCAAACAAGTAGAAAAGGCTGAAAGGTATTATTCATGAATGAAAGAATTGTATGGGAGCCATATGTAATATTTATTCGGTATTAAAGATTTTGACTTTCATAATAGTCCCGATAATAATAAATACTTGTACAAAATTTTAAGTCTTTAGCTGATTAATTGAAGGAGTTTTGGCCCAAAATGCAACATCTGAACTATCAGTTGTATGGCAGCTATATGTTTTATTTATCCGATCTTAATGATTTTCACTGCTAAAATTGTTCTAATAATAGCTATTAGTTGTGTAAAATTTCAAGACTTTAGCTGCTTAAATGGAGGGGGTTTCGTGCTAATATCTGAACCATCAGTTATATCTTTATGATTGATCTTAATGATTTTCACTTTTAATATATATCTAACAATGACTGATATTTTTGCAAAAATTCAAATCTTCTGCTGATTAAATAATGGACTTATGGCCAAAAATGCAATATCTGAATTATCAGTATATGTTATATATATTATTATTATTATTATTATTATATTTATTTATATTTATTTATCCCATCTTAATGATTTTTGAGTTTGTGAGCATTTTTTTATTTGGGGAAACTGAAAATACAATATCGGTCAAATTGAACCCAGTGCTTGTTCGTTATAAGTATTGCTTACATCAACACTTATTTTTTTTTTAACACTTTGAACACCATTTACTAAAGATTGTTGTTTTATTAAGATACAGCTTCCGAATAACCAAAAATTTAGCCAATTTTTTTAAGAAAGTTTTAAAATAAATCAAATCTCTTTTTTTTGCGTGGCACATTATAAATGCATTATTTCATATGTAAAAATTCTTGGACGTTGTTTAAGGTAATGTTCGATCCATTATTTACTAACAAAAATCATATTTGTGTTAATTTTTTACTGAAAATCTTTGTTACATAATGTTCGCAATTGTGTATACTAGAAAGCTGTGAGTAATTTATGTTGATATGTATGCACGAATTTATTTATTGCTTACATTTCAATGGATTCTGATGAAATTATGTGACTTAAATTTACCTAACGGCTCTTGGTTATGCTTTAAAAATTGTCTAATACCATCTAATGTTAAACCTGACATCGATTGCAAATTAAAAGTACTTTATTTTCTAATGGTCTTTATCAATATAATGCCATATTAAGTGATAATGGTAAAACTTTAGACCTCATATTTGCAACAAATGACTTGAGGGTAAAGTGCGATGAATGTTTAGCAACAATTTCAATGAATATCACTCACTCGCTTGTTCTTGGAATTTTATTTCATGAGTTTGCTAGTGCAACAGATGACGTCAAGCAAGAGTAGGACTGGGCTTCGATATTGTCTACACATTGTCCTATTTCTTCCTTTAACCCCATGCGACAGAAATTCGCTGAAATCATTCATGATTTCTTCCCAATATGACAATCAACGCTTCGAAACAATCCACCTCGGCTTAATCCAAAACCTTCTCATATATGTACATACAAAATGCTAAAAAGAAGTTTAAAGTAAGCAACAACGAAATAGATTTAATTTCATTAACTTGAGAAAACAGTTTGATGGTCTGCAAAATATATTATTAAGGCAATGGTAAAACATTAATTGTAGAAGGAAAACTACTGGTCTTCTTTTTGCAAAATTATTTCAGAAATTTTATGTCAAGTATGCTACGCCCTTTATTGACAGTATGTACTGCTAATAGCTTTCTTATATATGCAGATGTATTATTCGCAATCCCGAGTTTAAAACCTAGTCCTAAACTCAATGTAGAAGGTTTTTCTCCCATATTTTTGAAGATATATTCGGAGGAAGTAGTTAAACCAGTTGAGAACGAAAATTAACACTGAAGATTGCAGAACGCCTAAAACCGGTTTGTCTCCAAACCAAACTTGACAAGGGATGACGAAAAATCGTTCCAACAAATTTCAACATTCAACCATGACGGACAAGAGAAAGAAGAAAATAATACAGTTGCTTCACCTTTTCAAACATGTTAAAATAATGTAATTTTCCTCCCTCATTGGTTGTGCTCCATATTCCCTATTTTCAAGTCTTGAAATCGCAATGACATTAATAATTACTGGTCTAATGTCGCAAAAAGCTCTCAAGCAAAACTGTTTGACCTGGTTCTTTCTGGGTAAATCAACAGAAACTTACCTGACTCTTCTTACGAATCATATAATAAGTTCTCTCGAACAAACATCTCAAATGGACGTCGTCTACACGGAGTTTTCTAAAGCGTTCCATTAAATGTTGACCATGAAATCATTGTGTGAAAACTTTGTAAAAACGACATAAGTAGGAAGCTCCTTGATTTTTCCTTTATTTTCTTAAATGATCGTAAGCTTGTTGTCAAAGTTGGCTCATTTCAGTGTAATATTTTAGTTGATGTTGAAGGGTTTCACCTTGGTCTTCTGCTATTTCTAATTTTTATAAACGATTTGCCGAATTGTTTAAAGTTTTCGAAAAGTTTAACGTTTGCCGATGACGTCAAGCTATTCCTAGAAGTTCGACATAAGGTAGATTGCATGAATTTTAAATCTGGCCTAATGGCTTTTAAGAAATTGTGTATCAACAACCATTTATATCTTAATATTAGAAAATGCCGCGGTGTTATTTACTCCAAGAAGTTAGTACGTAAATATTGTTTCCAACTACGCGCTAGGTCATAACCCTTTAAATTCTAGATATGAAGTAAAATACTTAGGAGTTATTTTTGATTCTAAACCTTCTTTTTCAAAACATTTTGATTATATTGTCTCTAAGTCATTCACTATGCTTGGATTCATGCGAAGAAACAATGATGACTACAAGGATCCCACACCTTTAAGAGCGCTTTACATTTCTTTTGTGAGAAGACGCTTGTAATAATCTGGAATCCGTACTAATTGGTCCATTCAAACAAAAATGTAAAGCTTCAAAGAATATTTACTTAATTTGCTCAGTTTAAGTTGCACTGCCAAGATGGTCTTCCTTCTTATATTGGCAGAAATAAATTACTTGGTCTGCAATCTCTCCTTGAGAGAAGAATTTGTTTTTCACTAACAATATTGTCCGCAACTTAGTAACTTTTTTAATATGTATAACTTGAAGAGATCTTAGGAACAGGCGCTTGTTTTTTTAAACTTGTCATAAGACTTATCACTCTTATAATGGGCCGATTTCATGCACCTACGTTAATGTAATACCTATAACAATGTTATTGATTTCAAAGTTAGCTTATATAGATTTAAATTATGTTTATTTTCTTATTTAATAAAATTGTCAACTAGTTTGTAACTATCATTTCTGTAGACTGAAATCAATAAATAAATAAACAAGCATCTGTGTTGGGTATAAACATTTCGATTTCACCCGAAGTTCCGCTTTTTCATTTCTGCTGTCGACACGTTCAGTTTTCACCGATTACCAGGATTCCGACTATTTTGTACTTGCATTGCAGTAACTCCCACTCAAGCAGAGTTTTACCAATACAACGCAAAGGAAAGTAGACTAACGGATAAGTCTATTAAATAATCAACTCGACCGACACAGGACTCCTTCACTTATTTTTGTTTTTGGTTTATTTAAGCGCTTGTTGCTTTTATGACTGTGGGTTTGGTTGATTTTAGCATTTTTGTTGCTGTTTGCCGAGTGAATTAAATGATTCTGGACCACAAGCGCTTTAGCAGATTTTTACGCAGTGGCTCTTTATGTTTTTCTTCTTTTTTGTTTTTACCTACTTACACCCCTATTTTCTTTTTTTTTCTGAGTTGAAATGTGTTTGTGTTCTTGTACTTACGCTTTTCATTCGCTTTGTTTGTATACTCCATGTTCAGCTCAGTCGCTGCGGTCATGTTTCAATGGTAATTCGTGTTGGCTGCTTGCGACCACTTTAACTCACTACTGTTTGGGATTTTGGCACCTATTGTTTTTTTTTGCTTGTGCTTTTAAACTGCACTGAGGAATTTCGACATTAAATAGCAAAATAAAATTACCGCCAGCTTTACCTGACTTTGCAGTGCTCACGAGTGTTTAGCAAATATTTTCGGTTAATCCAATTGCTAAATGTACCAAATGCACCCCCTATTTACATCCACCATGTACTTATGTATGTAGGTAGGTAGATAATATGTATGTAGTTTTATGTCTGTTTTGAGCTGTTGCTGTTTTGAGTGATGTGTTCATATTGCAATTATTAGCATTTAGCAAATTTTTCACCACGTAGTAGCTCGAAATAACCAAATGTTAATACAATTTCGCGCATCAACTTCAAAATAACATATTTTACATACATACATACATATGAATTACCACCGTTATACCGTTAGATTCACACACTAAGCAATGCATTGAAATTGCACTTATTATTAAATTATCTTCCCTCATTTTACCATAGTTACGATTTTATACATATTTAATCTTGATCGCGACTTTAATGCTTCGAAAGAGGAAACTACTCGTGTGCAATAATTTGTATTAAAATTTTACCAGGTTAATTGAAAATAATTTAATTTAATATATTTACATTCCGTTTACTTTTGTTTTGAACATTATTAGAAAACTACTTAGAATGCAGATTGCCATTTGAACTAGTTGCCATTCAATACTTTTTCGATGTTAGCAAGTCATATTATTAATGGTGTCCTACCAGAAGCTATTATCCGCCACAGCATTAGCACCAGGGGCGGATCCAGAACGCTTTAAAGGGGAGACGAATAAAAATTGGTATATACGCTTTCCGTGAGATAAATCAAGTTTGTTGTGGCAGCTACCTATATCTTATAATCATATGAAAATCTTCGTATTTTTAAAATCTCGTTCAACTGTAATTGATTTGGGTGTGCAGTATATCAATACAAATTTATGTATACTTGACAAGTATAGCTGATATAGCTTTTCCATGCCGCTGCTTGGACTTTAAAATCGAGGTTAAGGTTTCTTCAGCAAGATGTTTGCAAGTTTAACTACTAAGCACACTGAGAGAATGGTTAACTTGCCTAACAAAGGACAAAACATGAAAGTGAAAAGGTTCTACGAGTTCTGTGACATGCGGGAGACGTCCCTTATTAGCACAAACTATTTAATATATCAGGTACTTAGAACGCAAAAACTGTAGTTTCAAAGCCTTGCATAAGAACTGTGTTTTAACTGACGGTGTTTCTGTTGACGCAATAGTCGATAAGTTAGAGCATTGAAACACGTAAGGATAATTAAATTTATTTTTATTAATTCAATTTAATTTAAATTTAAATTTGATTTTGATTTTAAAATTTAAATTAAATTTAATAATATACGTTAGATAATTTGAGAAAGTATGCCCCAAGCCTAATTGAAAACCGCGCCATTAGGTCCACAAGCTGAGTTATAATTTACGTTTTCCTTCCCGCAAAAGATATCAATATCCGCCCAAAAAAAAATGTAAATGGTTTAAATTGCTGAAATAGTTCTGGTTCCGTAATTAAAATTATTAAATTTTTTTATTTACAAAGTATATTTTTTTTACTTATTTCTTAACTTTTTCTTCATTTTTATTAAATACCTTAATTTATTTTAATATACGCTTATTCAGAGCGGATTCGAATCGTAAGCTTGTAGTTTTTACGCGTCGCCACGGTCGTCATGCGCAAGTGGGATTGGTAAGTTGCGTATCCAAGAGACATAACTATTATAGGAGAAAAATAATAAACGTCATCTAATAAATATTATAGTAATATACAAATGTATAAGTAATCTATAACTATTATTCAAAAACATTTAATAATAATAATAATAATAACAATTATCAGCGGACTTTAATTTTGAGACTTATGTCTACTTTTGCGGACTTATTCAGTGACGAACTAAATCCGAATTGGTCTTCAATTAATCCCAAAGTGATGACAAGAAAAGTCCCGAAGTAGTCCTGAGCCGTCCGTCCTGGGGTGATTCCGAAATAGTTCCGAATTTATCCCGAAACGGCCCTGAATAAGTCCCGACCTTCAAGACTGAAACAGTTTTTCTTCTTTATAACTAATATAATTATCATGAGAATACTTTCATAATACATATATTTATATGTCTCAAAATAAAAGTATTTTAAGGCTTAAAAATATCGTATGTATCTCGTTGAACTAATTATTATTATGGGTCTCTGGTGTATCCTGGACGGTTAAGCAACGTCATAACTTTGGCGATAAACATCATCACTTTCGAATAGAAAATATAGTCGCTTTTACACAAAAATTTGAGATATAATTTTTATTATTTTTAAAATATTTATAGTTGTCAAGTATTAAGATTTTGTATACATAAATAAAAAAAATTGTATGAAAGTTCTTCGGTTTTCCTATCGAGCAACAAGATAAAGCGTGGCTTCCTCATATCTGTTGTGTTACCTGTGCGGTGCTTCTTAACGGATAGGCAAAATATCTCGATTTACGGCTTTTGGAATTCTTACGATTTTGATTGAAGCCATAGACCATTCATTAGATTGTTATTTTTGTCTTACTAATGCAAAAGTTATTACAATTTAAACTAAAAAACTAGTTAATTATCCCAATGTGCCATTTGCTGGAAAACCGGTTCCTTACTGTGAATAAATACCTACATATACTAGAACCACCTCAAAGCTCTCATATATCAACTGATTCAGAGGAAGCAGATATGTAATGCAATTATCGATCTTGATTATCAAGTAGCTTCTACATCTTCTGATAAAGAAAGAAGAAAGGCCACATCTACCGTCTCAAGGAGACCTCAATGATTTAGCTCGTGATTTACAACAGAAAGAAATTTAAGGATCTCAATTAAAATGATGGAATTTATTGCAACCCAGTACAAATATAACTTTTTTTCAGCAACAAGATGAAAAGCTGAAATGTATTTTTCTGATATTTTGTAATAATGTGTGTGGTATTATGAATGCTTTAGTAATTCAATATAGTAGATGGGGTAGAAAGAGCGAAAGCTCTAGTACCCAATTAACAAAGCACAGCTGGGGTAGCGGTTGAAGATAGAGTACCCCCAACAAAGAGATAGAGGTCAGTGGAGGAGCAACAACCTGCTACTAAAACGAAGTGTGTCCGACCCGGTGTGGCCAGACCCAGTTTTGGGGATGTTGCCAGAGACAGGATCCTTATCGGGGTTCTGGACCGCGGCAACGAGCAATCCCAAGAAACCAGTGGAGGTGGGTGAAGGCGGCTCTGGCAAACGTCGCCATGGATGTTCTGCTAGAGAACCCTGGAGCCCCTCCTGCGAGATGCCGGCTGGTTCCAGGGCCACGTAAAGGTCGTGGCGTGTGATGATGCAAGGTTGCCGGCGCTGTATAAGGCCGCCGTTGCTAAGGTATGGGCTGTATACCCCGGAGCGAAACTAGCGGTTGTCGACTGGAAGGATATGGGGTATGAGGCTGAGAATCCCCCTCAGGATCTACTCCGCGATCTAGTGAATGACCACGCAGAGGGTTTAGTTCTCATCCGGTGCGACGCTAACGCCCACCATATACAGTGGGGTAGCACCGACGTTAACAATCGAGGTGAGTCTCTTTACTTAGTTATATGAAATAGGGGCACAGAGCCCACTTTTATCGTTAAAAATCGACAGGAGGTCATAGACCTCACTTTATGTAGTGAAAAGCTATATGATATGGTAACCAATTGGAAGGTTCTTGATGAACACTTCTTTTCAGACCATAGATATATTGAGACAACTCTAGATCTGTTCACCAGTGCTCCGAAGGTTCGTAAGAACCTGAGAAACACTGACTGGCTTCTCTATAGGGGAATTCTCAAAAGCAACCTACCACATCCTGTACCGGTAGAGCCCAACACCATCGGTAAACTGGAGGACATGGTGGACTTTTTTACTGCGAGCTGCTCGCAGGCTCTGGCCAGAGCCTGCCCCGACCCCAAAACTTGGGGAAAGCGTAGGCCACACTGGCGGTCCCGCGACTTAGACTCGCTGCGCAAAGATTGCCGGAGGCAGTTTAACAGGGCGAAAAGGCTGAATCAGGAGTTAGAATGGCAGACTTATAAGCAGCTCCTGCGGGTCTATAAAAAAGCCCTACGTGAAGCAAAGAGGTCCTCATGGCATTGAAGGCGTCAACGAAACTGCCAGACTAAGAAGAATTCTGTCGGGCACAACAAACCCGATTGGGTCTTTACAGAGACAGGATGGCTCCTGGACGGCTACAGGAAAAGATACGGTCGAGCTGCTTCTCGACACACACTTTCCTGGAAACTCACAATCAAGGGAAGTAGAGTGCCCCCTTTGGGCGCAATCGTAATCTCCCTATCTCAAGAGAAAGTATTATTTCAGAGATAAAAAGCTTTAAACCTTATAAAACAGCTGGGCCGGATGGCATTATACCTGCGCAGCTAGATGCAACAATCGACGCTTCTGCGAATTGGCTACTAAGCATGTTTAAGGCCTGCTTTAAACTAAACTATGTACCAACGGCATGCAGATCTGTTTCAGTGGCCTTCATTCCCAAGGCTGGAAAAGTATCACATACGAACCCGAAGGATCTCAGACCAATAAGCCTGTCATCCTTTGCTCTCAAAACTCTAGAAAGGCCGATTAATAACCACCTCTCTTTCACAATCGATAAAAGACTTTTGTCAAATAACCAGCATGCTTACCTAAAGGGAAGGTCCACAGACACTGCGCAACATTCCCTAGTCAGCTACATTGAGAGATCTTTCAGTTACAAGGAATTTTGCCTCGTAGCTTTTCTTGACATTGAGGAAGCTTTTAACAACATTAATCCGGGAGCCATAACCCAGGCCTTAAGAGGACTTGGTGTAGAGAACTCCCTCTTGGCGTCACACTAGATATGAAACTAAGCTGGAGAAATAATATTGTCCAGCGCACTCAAAAGGCTTCTGTGGCCCTATACTTCTGCAAAAGGGCCATTGGAAAGAAATGGATTCTAAATCCAAGCGTATGCCGCTGGATCTATACAGCGGTGGTAAGACCGATTCTTCTTTATGGAGTCATCGTATGGTGGCCTGCCTTGAGCAAAAATGCTAACCTCAATCTACTTAGTAAAATACAAAAAGCCAGTATTATCTGCATTAGCGGAGCTTTGCGATCAACACCAAACGACGCCTTGAATGTTTTTCTGGATCTTCTACCCCTCGACTTAGTGGGTCAACAGATGGTGGCTCTTGCCGCGCTTCGACTAAGAGAGACATACCAATGGGAGTCTAGCCTATGTGGGTACTCAAGCATACTGAGTAAGTTTAGCTTCCTTCCGGACTGCACTGATCGCTGCGTCGATACCATGGTCCCAGACAGAAACTTCGCGATGTTGATTCCAGGTAGGGAGGAGTGGTCTAAAAATTTCTATACTCCACCTGGAAGTATTACGGTTTTCACAGATGGTTCGAAGCTGAATGACAGAGTGGTAGGAGGGGTCTTCTCGCGAGACTTATCTCTGAGCTGTTCTTTTAGGCTGCCGGATCACTGTAGTGTTTTTCAAGCGGGGTTTCAGCCATTAAGTAGGCTATGGACAGGTTGTTAACCGTCTTAAAAGGCAACAACGTTTTTATATTTAGCGATAGCCAAGCTACAACTAGAGCAGTGAGCTCAGCTGCGATAACTTCGAAGATTGTACTGGATTTCCGCCGATCTCTTCAAGAGATGGCTAAGCAGAACAGACTAAACTTCATCTGGTTCCAGGCCACAGGGACATCGAGGGTAACTGTATAGCGGATGAACTTGCGAGGGAAGGGACAACTAAGCAGATTCTTCCTGGTAAAGAACGCATTGGTATGCCCTTTAGTACTTGCAGGCTGCTCTTAAAAGAATATGGTTATGCTCGTGCGAATGAGAGGTGGGCACAGACCCCGACTTGTAGGATATCTAGGCAGACTTGGCCTAGATTGGATCGTAAACGGTCGCGTGGTCTGTACACCTTAAAACGGGATGATATATCTCAGGTCATTGGAGCCCTTACGGGGCACTGCCTCATAGGCAACCACGTGGGGCGTCTCGGTGTACCCTTTCACAGATGCTGTAGAACCTGCAAAAATTATGAAGAGGAGGAAACTGTTCTTCATCTTCTATGCAATTGTCCAGCGCTAGCAAGAAGCAGGCTACGCTTTCTAGGGGTACCACTTTTCGGAGACCTCGGAGAATTAGATTCTATAGACCCAAGATGCTTGGCGAGATTCGTCAAGAGCTCAAAATGGTTCAGCAAAGGGGAAAGAGCGCTTAGCCTCCAATCATGGCCTAAGTGGGTCGCTGAAGCAACGGTGACAGCCACATATACCTACCTGCCTACCTAACGGCGTGTGTCCCCATTGGGAAGTGCCCTGTCAGAACACCGATTAATCCTTAGAGTAATGGCCTGGAAGAGTTTAACAGTTCCTTAGACCGTCTGCAGTCCACAACCGGCCTAAAGGACCTTGCAACTTTGCACTTCAGGGTTTCCGCCCAGATTTTGCTGAGCCGATTGAAGACCCATTTTTCTGGGATCAGACCACAAGTGGACCGGGGAATTCCAATGCCCTTTCTCCCTGGAGTGATTTCTTCTATTGTGCCCTGGCGAGCTAGCTCATCGGCGATGCAGTTTACCGCAATGTCGCTGTGACCTGGGACCCAAATCAACCGAATAGGGAAGATTTCCGACGCGGCCGATACGGAGGCCAGGCATTCCCCGACCAGCTTCGATCGCAGCGTCAGCGATCCCAGTGCCTGATTGCGGCTTGACTATCCAAATAGATGTTAACCACGTTCTGTGTAGTGTGTTAGTAGCAGAGCTGTTAATAATCGATTAATAATCTTAATCATTAATAATTTAATTAAACTATTTTCACAACTTGATTAACTGATTAAATTAAAATTAAATGCTATTTTTTTTTTAATTAATGATTGAAATTAAATTTAATCAAAATTTAATCATGATTAAAGGGAATTAATTTAGTTTTAGAAATTATTTTACACATTGAAAACATTTAATCAAAAATTCAGTTTGATTAAAAATTTTGATTAATTTGGATTAAAGTGGATTATATGGCAATTAATATTGCATTAGTTAAAAAAAAAATTTAATTTATTGTTATTTTATCTTATGAGCGTAAGTAATAATAATAATGTTTAGCAACTCTTCTGTTGTTTGTTTACTAGTAGTAAACATATGTTGGCACATGGATATTGCTTACGTTTAGACATGTGCTTGCGAGTGCTTTTTGTTAACATTTTGTATTAAGTCTTGTTTGATTGTTGAAAGATATTGAAATAAGAATAAATTATGAATTTTTAACTAATGCAATATATATAAATTGTCCATTTAATCCAAATTAATCAAAATTTTTAATCAAACTAAATTTTTGATTAAATTTTTTTAATCTGTAAATAAATTTTTTAAACTAAATTAATTCCCTTTAATCATGATTAAATTTTGACTAAATTAAATTTTAATCATTAATTGGTCAACGAATTGCGAAAAGAAATTAATAATCGAATTAATTAAAAAAATATATTAATTCAATTTATTATTAATTTTAATCCACTTTTAACAGCTCTGGTTAGTAGTGCTGCGACGCAAGTGTCTACTGCTTCCTTGAAAGGAAATATTTCAGCTTGAAAAACGCTGCAGAAATCCGGTAGTATAAACTTGTTAAGAAGCGACAGTTCCTCGCAAAAGACACCCCCTCCTACTATTCCCTCCAGCTTTGATCCATCTGAGAACATGTTCACTGCGCCTTTGCCACAGAGGTCACCCCTCCCACTCATCCCTTCATGGGATGTGAGTGGTGAAGGATACTCTTAGAGCGATCTTCGGTACGCACTGATCGACATCCTCCGGGATAAATTTGAAGTGTTTAAGGTTCCCTGAGTGCCCGGACTCCGGGGTGAGGGAGAACCCGGCGCTTCGCAGTCTGATGTAGGAGCGTGCGGTGGCAGAGTTGCCTGCCAAATCTACAGGAATTATGCCGAGCATCACATTTAGAGAAAGCGTTGGAGTGGTGCGTAGATACCGCCGATTCCAATCAAGGCGCTTCTCTGCACCCGCTCCAGATTCTTAGCTAGAGTAGATTTATCCAGGGAGTCCAGATAAAAAAACCATAGAGCATAATGGGTTTAATAATAGTTTCATACAGCCAGAGGATAAATTTTGGGAGAGAGAAACTTTCTCTTCCTGAAAGCACTCCTACAGCAATATAAGGCGACCGACGCTTTCTTCACCCTATCTTCGATGTTCGAACTCCAGTTAAGCTTCCTATCTATAATGACCCCAAGTACCTGACTCTGTTAGAATGCACAAGAGGAGTGTCAGCAATCGAGGGTAACTGGGCATTTGGAACACTATATTTCCTGGTAAACAATTTCTAACCAAATTTAGATAACGGCATGAGGTCATAATGCGAGTTCAGGAACTTTCCCCTGACTATGAGTGCCACTTCGTCCGCATAGGCAACCACCTGAGAACCTCTCCCCTCCAGTTTCTCTAGAACCTTATTTAAAACAAAGTTCCAGAGGAAGGGTCAAAGAATACCTCCTTCTGGGGTACCCCTGCTCACATATTGTTACTAATATTTAAGATTAACCTGGTCAAGATGGTTTCAACTCCAAGCCGACCGAGGGCCAGCGTAACCATTAGGAAGAACATCGTTGAATGCCCCCCCACTGCGTACGCTTTGTGCTTGAAAGACTCTTCGACGATTTTAACCGCAGTATGCAGATCTGCCCTTCGTGTAGGCATGCTGAGAGAAACTAAGTTTCTCGTGTGGAATTCGATTTCTTATATATAGGTCAATCAGCCCCCGCAGGGTCTTCAGAAGAAAGAACGAGAGGCTAATTTGGGCTGAAATCCTTTGGCGACACGTGGGAGCTTTTCCCGCCTTGGGGATGAATGTCACCCTCAGCTGTCTCCAGGCCCTCGGGAAATACCCAAGCCACCGACAGAAAATGTCTCTCGCCCTCTGCAGTTGCACGGGTATTATACCGTCCGGTCCCGGTGACTTGAAGGGTTTGATAGAGTTAAGAGCCCAGACCAGGCGACGCCCTCCCAGTAGTTCACTGGAGGACACCAAAGCACAGCCGACACACATGTCAGTAGCTATACTCGGCCCTGCGTTTTCGGGGAAATGAGTCCCCAAAAGCAGCTTGAGGGATTCCTCGCTACTTGCCACCCATTGTCCCGACTCAGCCCTCAGGTATCTTAAAGGAACGGGATTATTCGAAAAAATGAGTCTGAAGAGCGATGCTTCATGGCACCCTTCCACGGTTTCGCAGAAATTTCTCCATGACAGACGCTTGGACTTTCTGATTTCATATTTATATATTGAGAGAACTTCTTTATAAAGTTCCCAGTCCTGTTGAAGATTGCTCTTCCTATTCTTGTTAAAGAGGCGTCTGCTCGACGCCCTTAGTTCGGACAGCTTCATCGTCCACCAGCTCGGCTTTGCACTTCGTGCATTTCTGTTCAACGTGCACGAGCTTTTGATTGCACAATTGCATGTTGAGGTTAACTTCTCCACCATGTAGTCGATGGAATATATTCAGAGAGATCGGAAGCCTCATCTGAGGCCAAATAAAGCTTTTCCTGCAATTTCCAACAGTAGATATCCCACCTTGTCCTCCTAAGATTTCTAAAGGGTTTGCTGATTGGGCGATCTTCGTTTAAAATAACCTGAATATACCTATGGTCTGAGTTGGAGTGAGTCTCCAGCACTCTCCAGTCAGATATGGAAGTATGTAAGTATTTACTTAATTTTGTTTCTCTCAAGACTCCAAATACAGAGCATCTCTTCATATTTTGAATTTACAATATCCAGTACCCTTGAACGTCATATGTTAACGTTAATTTAAGTTTAAGCTTAGCATTTTTAACTACTCAAACAACAGTTCGTCATAAGAGTGAGCACAATCGTAACTTCTACACATTTGCCACAAACAAATTGTTGCACCACCGCGTAGCACACACATAACAGAATTCCTTATACTTACTACACTATTGCCCAAAGAACCGGGCGCCTGCAGGAAAAAAAACCTTAAAAAATATCGTGGCAGAAATAAGACCGAATGAATAAAAACTTTAAAACGACTGTGGCAAACAACGCAATGTGTAAAATTCCCTGAAGAACTGCTAACGGACACATTGTTGTGTTGCGTGCTATGCAAGGTGGAGTTGTCAAGATTCACGTACCAGCAAACGAGTAGAAATGCATTGCAGCTGAAATAGTTTCTCAAAAAAGTGCAGAGGAAAATCGCTTGTGGCAAGATGTCAACCACCTGCCACTTGGCGCACGCCACAGCCACTTTACGCGTAGTGAAACACAAAAAAGTGGAAAAAATCTAGAAATCATGAACGATGAATGCGCTGACAATAAGCATACTAAGCGGCCGATAAAAAATTGTAGGATGCGCTGCAGGTTGAGAGAGACAGAGAAGAGAGGCAAAGTGTCGTTTGCTGACAGCAAAAGCTATAACAAAAACTAACAATAACAGTACAGAATGGTTATAGTGATACAAAGATGAATGAGCAAAACGACGTGCGCGTCCGCAGCGGCGACAAAAAAAGGATAGCAGCGTTAAAGAATGTCAGTTCGAAAGCAAAAAGAGCGCTTTGTGGGCGGTGTGGAGGCGGCACTGAGCTAGTGATGTGGTCTTATCAGCACTTCCTGTCGAAAGTTTTCATATTTTCACACTAAGCTAACACAAACACACACACACACTAACATCCAGCCACAATCACTTCCGGTATTTTTTTTTTGTTCAGCAAAATCCTCGTAGCCGCGTACGACGTGTCGTATGAGCAACAATAGCTGTTGTTACAACAGGTTGTCGGGTGAAAGTGCTGTGATTTTTCTTCCAATTTTTTTCAACACTCTTTTTTTACAAGCAAGTGGGTATATATTAGTGAAAAAACATTGGAGTTTTTTATTGCATGCTGTTTTGTGCATGTGAATGTACGAGTATGTGGCATACAATAATAGAGCGGAAATATTTAAACATTTTTCTTGCTGTCTTGTATTGTAGAGAATGTGTTTATCTGCATTTTTAATCTCATTGGTTTGTGGTCGTAGGCGACAATATTCTGTTGCAGAGGCAATGTAAAGCAGTTAAACGTATTTTTGGTTTAAAAATAATGTGAAAGGATAGAATAGCAAAAAAGCGACTTTCTATTTACAGCAGATAGGTAAGTATTTTTTTCCCATATTCTATGAAAAGAAATCGACAAAGCAAGCGGTTGCATTGACATTTTGCCTTGAGTTGAAATAGATATTCATAAGTCAAATACTTACTTTTATATTACTTATATAAAAAAAAATTCGATGATAAATAGCTTTGTATACCTTCTTAAATGTATGTGAGTTTTCGTTAAAAAGAGTAAATTGAAGGTGTCAAAATATATACAAAGCAAACATACTCGTATTCGAAGCAATCTGAATTTAGCAGTCCGCAAAAAGTCTTGCTAAACATGATTCTAAAAAATCTAATTTTCTTACTCACCCAAAACTCTTGTATGATCCGAATTATGAACCGGTACTTTTTGGAAACAACAAAACATTACAATTTCGAAATTTGTATCACTTACTATTAGATTAAGTGGCAAAAATTAGTATAAATCTAGTCTAAAAAAGTTGTTTAAGAGGCTGATAAGAGTTATAAAAAAGTCTAGGACAAGAATCTAAAACGAGTCATACATGATAACTATAACAGTCAGATATAATGTAGGTCGACCTTTATTTAGGACTGGTTTTCTGTACAGCAGAAAAATTGATTTATGCAGATTGTTTTGAGTTTTTTAATTTTTTTTTCAGTTATACATAACATAAAATACTCGATTACACACATTTATTTCTATCTTACAACATACGAGTTTACATACATATATATAAAGAAAACATTTCAAACGTGTCTGAAGCATAGTGGCAACAAGCTGTGCTTTTGTTTTGAAATAAACTCAAAACTTCACCAATCAAGTCTTCATTTGCAACATTAAATTTAGGTTCAGTTTCGCAGTTTTTCAGAAATTAAAATAACTAAAATGTCAACAATACAATTAAAATAATAGTTTTTTTTATACATATATCAAAACTATTTCAGGTCTGAGTTCGAAACCTTTTAATGCGCGAAATAAATTAATTGAACACCAATATTTGACCTCTCATATACATGCCAAATGTGGCAGCATATGCAATCGCTCGATAACCAGGGTAAATTTCACATTTTTGGTTTTTTTTTACATGCGAATTTTGTATTTAGCTACATGTTTGAATTTTAAATTTTAATATATCTAACTGCAAAGTTATGCCAGTGCAAAACGTGTTGAAATTTACACCAGAACAACTGTTGCAATAGTAATTGCGACAACAGCAACAGCAGAGTTCTGAATAAGAACAGCAACAAAGTTATTGAAAACTTATTCACCACCACCGACAACAAAGTGAGAGTGCAACAAAAGCTCAATATCCTTGCAAACATACCGCGAACCCTGCAAAAAATTTAGCGACTAATGTCTAAAGACAGTATTCCGGGATTAGTCCCTATCGGGTACAACTGCGCATTAATTAGTCGCAACAAGTCTCAAACGGGTATAATTGTAGATTAGTCCTGTATTCATCTCTTTCGGGTATGATAAACGATGCATTGGTATATGCACGTCGTTGGCATGTAAGGAGAGCATTTGCTTAGCAACCCTCGGGACGCTGGTTCGATTCTAAGTCGAAGCAAACATTTTTATTTTTATAAATATACTGGTCCTCATTTATACCCATTCGAATATAGAAGGGGTCAATTAGTCTCTTCATAGGACATGCTCGAACAAAAGGGAACAGTTCATTCCATATAAAGAGATTAGAAGTTGTATTCCCGGACTCATCCTAGACTAATCGCATTTTTTGCAGGGAAGTTTCATTTACAAATACAAACATATCTTAACACCTATGTTTTTATATACACACAAACTTACCCATATGCACAATCGAACGTATGTATGTACATACATGTGCATGTGCGAATAAATGTATATTGTTGTTATTGTCAATGTTTTGATACATGTAACGAGTACCGTAGAAAGTTGGGTACCTCTTGGCAAATGAACAAAAATGTAGTTTCTGCCGTGAGTGTTGGTTTTTATTGCTCATACGATTCGTGGTACCTGTGTTATACGATCGTTTTCTTTTTCGTTACGCCAATCGATTCTCTTCAGCGTTTAAATCACTAGCTATAAATTAAGATCATTCGATTTTCGTATCTAACCAATACTTATGATTTAACACTTTCGACACTTTACTTATATTTTTGAAGTGAATCAAATGCTAATGAAATCATACGTGCCTAATAGAATGGCAGAAATGGTTGGGACGGTAAACATTACTTCTTCAGCTTAATATCTTCTAAAAATCACCACAGTTAAACGCTCCACACCTGAACTCACTTGGGCTCCTCACACCTGAGCTTACAATACTTTAACTCAGCAAACCAGCCCAGTAACAAAAGGCATTAGCTAGTAAAAGAGTTGGTAAGAGCCAATGTGACGGTCTTACGATGAATTCATTGCTGAATTTTAACACAGCGATGCCCTAGGAAACTCTAACCTGAACATCTCGCATAACCTGGGATATGAATCGATAAGTTATCCCGCACAACTGACTGATGTTATAAATAACAACCACGATTTTGGGTTCTTGCCCGGCTACTTATCACCAAGTCAATTACTTTTTTCAGTTATGAATTCTTTTGACACTGGGTGACCTCATCACACCTACACCCATCTCACGAAAACTCATCAGACATGAACTTCGCAACTCTCACTCTCTATATTTGATCTCACCACACCTGAGCTCATCACACGTCAACTCTCCTCACCTCAGATGAGAACCTCTCACCTGAACCCTCTGCATTTAAACACGGTAGTGATTATCTATATTATTATTAAGCTTTTTAAATGACAATTTTATAGATAATCACAGTGCTCTATATCGGATACATCTATTCGAAGTTTGCGTTTGAGCTCATGCAGATTTTAATAATAATATATTATAAATTGGCACGTTCACTATACAGCTCGGTGTTTGGCCGAGCTTCTCCTACCATCTGATTTGTGAACCTTTATGTTGTACCACAAATGGAGGGACCTACGACCTCCTGCTAGTAACAGCAGGTACCGCTACACACTCGACCACAGGGGCTACAAGTTTAAGGTTTGTTTGTTTTAAGTGTAAAAACGAAGTTGTTGATCTTTAGAGGGTAAACAGATCAAAAGCACGGGAACTCAAAAACAAAGAAACATTAAAGAACCGGCAATCATTGTAATAAATTATTAAAAACCTATTAAGAAAAAGAATAACTCACGAAAAAAGTATTAGGGTACTTACTTTGGTAATATTTTCGTGAAACAATTAAATAAAAGTTATGTTCATTTCATTGAAGACTTCCTGCAAAGCCATGATGTTATGCATAAACCATTCGTTGCTTGGACAAGCCGCCTTCTTTCAGGTGGTCTACTCAAGTATTGCTTCCACTCTGATATTTGGCACGTCTTATTTTATCTAATTATTTTAACTTGTATGCCATCGATGAATTTTGCAAACAGATTTAATGAAAATCCAATAAAATTAAAAATAAATAAGACATATTAAATATCGTTTGCGTAATAATCATAAACTTAAGAGATCAATATGAAAGCAATATAACATTTATAAAATTCAAATTTATGCAAAAATATGTAAAAACACTTTTACATAATCAAAAAAGTGTTCCAAGAGAATGAATGAATGCAGTTCTCTTAAAAAATAATAGAAAGAAATGACGATACTGCTTTTTTGTTGGAATTAATGAATGATTGTATAGAAGTGGTCTGACCTTGCCCTTATTGCAACAATATGTAGTAAGAGCATCAATTATTCCGAGTTAAGTAATGTGGTATACTCCTTCTTGGTGTTCCCTATACGTACAAACACACGTTGATAAGTTCCTAATGTTGCAACAAAAGTGCAAGAGAAGAGTACACAGTGGCTCAAACTTGGAGTTTTACGGTCACAACTGTCCAT
Source organism: Philophylla caesio (assembly GCA_963971545.1). Taxonomy (NCBI): domain Eukaryota; kingdom Metazoa; phylum Arthropoda; class Insecta; order Diptera; family Tephritidae; genus Philophylla; species Philophylla caesio. Next base: position 66,427,372 of record OZ020607.1, read on the forward strand.
TGCTTTAAAATTTCAACCGATTTGATTCGATTGTTGTAAATGATTGCTTGTGAAATTTAGAAAAGACCTTCGTAAGTAGTTAGAATTTTGAATATAATTTTGTTTTGTTTGTTTATTTTTTATAAAATTTTTCTTTTAATTCTTAGGAAAAATTTAGATATGAGAGAGTATAAATATTACCACTATTACTTATTGAATTTTAGATCATAAAGCACAAATTTCTCGTAGCTAAGAATTCCAGTTGATTATTAATAATTTTTTACTTTTATAATGTTTCTTTTGCATACCTTGTGTTAAAGCAAAGGGTGCTGAGGACGTTAAAAAAAATAAAAAAGTTTAAATAAACGCGACTTTATTGATGAGTTACACAACTTGAAGACTCGAATCTTGCTAAAACAATAGTTTGCATTTTATATTTGAATGCTTGGTAAACATTTTTTATTGTATTTCAAATAAAACAAATATTTTGTTTTCCTTAAATTGCTTCCAGTTAGATTTTAAAATATAACATTTATTAGAGACATTAAATTTTTTTCAAAATTTATTATAAGCAAAAAAGTTCACAATTGTGTTTTATTCTAAATTGTATAAGCTTACATTAAATACATATAAAAATTATCAAATTGACTGAACAGTAAATTCCGATTTTAAACCATTGTGAAGTGACTGCTGACGCTTTGTTACCTACCACGCTTTTTGTGGGTTGTTGTTTTGGTGAAGGGCACTATTTGAGTTCTGCTTTCAATTGTTTGGTGCAGATATTACCATCAACATTTGCGCGCCGATCTCGTGCACCTATCATGCACACTTCTTCATTTTGTTTGGCGAAACCGTCCCCGCAAAAGTTTCTTGTTCATATACATACATACATACATATGTCTGAATGTGTACATATTTATAAATTGAACATGAGTTTAGAAACAAACTTCATCGTTACCGTTCAACACTCTCATTCACGCCTTCGCTACATTTCTCAATATAGTATATGCATATACATCTGTGCTTATACATATATGGATATATATACATACATATGTATATATGTATGTATATGAATGAACATAAAATGCTTGCAACCTTTGCGTATCTTTCCAGACAATTCTTCGTCACCCTTACAGCACTCAGTTCTTAAACTTTCGAGATATTGCTGAACAACTGCGGTTCCACTTACTTCTAGGTTTACAACAAAAACTGCATTTATATATTCATGTACATACATACATACATATGGAATCAGTATTCAAACCCATTATAAACACATAGTAACTTCTTTATGTTCTGCAATTAAATGTTTGACTCTCTTAAAAACTAATTGAACTAACATTGATACGAATACCTTATTTGATTGATTTACTGACTCTTTTCGATGCCAAACGTATGACACTGCATTACAAAGAAAAGTTTAAAATTAAAAGCGATTTTTTATTTGTGAGATTAATTAATGCACTTTTGTCATTTTCCAACCGATCTCAACGCAGCCTTGTCCGATTGTTGGTTTTTCTGCTACTTACGAGCTCAGCATATTTTTTTTTTCGATATTCATTGCATTTGACATATAAATCCATCTGACGAGAATAAATGTTAACCGAATTGGATAATAGTAATAGCTCGAATCCGTAATCGTAGAAAATTTGCATAAAAATTGAACCTGACATTTAAGAGAAGATGTAAAAAATTAAAAATAAAAATAAAAAAAATGATTAACAGAAAATTAAAGGGCTAGAAAAAAAGCCCGAGATTAAGAAGAACAAGAAACACAAAAATATGAAAGTAAAACAACAAGCAAAAAAGTAGATAAATATAGAAATATAAATAAAAAAATAAAGAGAAATAAAATAAAAATGACAAGAACAAGAAAAGCAAAAGGGGAAAAATATAAAAAACGAAAAACTTAACGTTTACAAATTGAGAGAGAATAAAATGGAAACAATTTAATTAAAAAGGAAAACAAAATAAAAATGGAAAAGATATACATATATAAATCAGAACAAGAATAAAATTAAAAATAAAAATAACACGAAAATTATGGGAAAAGATTTAACAATGGAAAATAAAACATAAAAAAAAATTTACCTAAAAGGGCTTTTAAAAGAAAAGCAAAAAAAGAAAAAATCAGCAAAATGCGAAATGACATTAAAAAAAAATAAAATGTAAGAAAAAAATGTATCGAAGAAAATTTCAAAGGAATCAAGGGAAGTAAAACAAAAAGAAAAACGAAAAATATTAATACGAAATTTTACAACAAATTAAAAACAAAATTAAAAATAAATAGTTTTATTGTCACTTCTCAGTTTTTTAAATTTAATTTAGCTTTATCCACTTACAGCTTCAGTCAGCCAAAGGGTTCTCATATTTAGTTACAAGTTTCAGAAGAGTTGGTGTTCATGAGCCGCCAAAGTATATTTTACCTTTGAGTTATTACCATATGTAGTTTAACTAACTAGTATTGGCTGTTTAGTGCCAATTCATCAAAACTACTTTTCGTGGAACCATTTTTACTTAAAACACTAATATTTTAGAATTTTTATTGAGCTCAAGGCCAACTCGGCTAGCGTAGCACAATAGGTAGCGTATTGGCTCTGCAACTCCGAGCTCCCGGGTTCAAAGCCTGAGGTTATGAAAATTAAATTAAAAATAATTTAATTTAATAATCAAAAAGAAGTCTGATGAGAAAATGTGGTGATTTCCGAAATAGTACTATAACTTCAACCATTAAAAGCTGTTGTTGTTTTTTCACAAAAAATCTTCCATAAACTGGCCTTGAGCTCAATAAAAATTCTAAAATATTAACATTTACTAGGCCAACAGAAAAATGAACAACCATTGAAAACACTAATTTAACATGAACTAGTGCCACCTCATATTTGGATATGGCGCATTTTGCTACAACGTAAAGGCCGCATGCGCTTTCTCCCACTATTTAAACATATGTTTTTCTCTCCATTCGTCATATGCTAATTGCATACCTAAGTTTGTCAAACTTTTACTTAACATCAATTTTATTCCAGATGACAATTTCCATTTTTCCTTGTTTTTGCACTTTTGCTACATACATACTTGTACTATTGTTAAGACCACCACATTCGTAGTTCCTAATCAGTTTAGCACTTTCTGTTTAATTCGCGCAAGAAGTTTTAAGTATTTTTTTGTTTTGTGTTGGATGTTGCATGTTAATATTTCAACCATAAGTATTTATTATTTAAAAATTTAAACCGAATAAAGGTCATTGTTTATGTATGTATACTCGTATGAAATGTTATTTCTTAGTAGCTAAATCGAAAATTGATTAATGATTTTGACTTAGAATAAACCATTTCCTCAGGTATGGCACTTTGAGGGTATTTGTTTGTAATTATACACTTTTTTGTTGTAATAATTTTAGTAATGCCTAATTGTATTTTTATTAAAGCCGCCCATGGGGTTCCAGGGAGTTGTCTTAAGATATTTTTTCAAATTTTAGCAACTGACGTTTTTCCAGAAAGAAAATTCATTTTTTTGACAAAATGATATCAAAGTCACATAACATTTTAATATAATAATAATTTGGCGCTTACACTAATCGCTCAGTGTTTGGCCGAGTTTCTCGTTCAACAATTATAGCGTAACTATATATGTACATATTGACACATTTCGAAAATTTACTTTATCTATTTATTTCTCAATTATATGTCCACAGTTAATTCTCAAACAAAAGCATACATTAATTTTTTTGAACTTTATAAAAAACATACAATAATATAACGAAATGTCATCAAAATTCGAGCTTTAAAAAAATTAAAGTTTTTTCGATTAGGTATTAGAGGGCTGCATGGACACATTCATTTCTTCTGTTAGTCAAATGACACGAGTGTAAATGCGGTGCTCATTCGACTCATGCACTCATGCGATCATAAATATGTGTACTTACGGAGAAAATGAGACCAATATGGGTACTCTCTGCTTATGATTTAAGGGATGTACAAATTTTTCTCATCGCTACACTCATTTATAGTCATCGATCATTCATGCATTCACGGCCTGTCCGGAGGGAGACACCACCAAAGGTACATACATATGTAAGGCGCAGCTATGCAGCTATGTCTGTTATTATGTGTGTAAGTAATAACGCTTAGCATATCCGTTGTTTTCGCTTATGCTTAATAATTTGTTATTAAAACTGATGGATAACTGATTAGAAAATTCTTTTAATTGATGTTATTTATACAATATTTTTTATTATTTAAGACCTAAATAATGTTGATGTGAATAAAATATTAGTGGGCATTTGACTTCATTAAATTTGAAATTTGAATATTTAACAATTTTCTGAGTTGTTTTTTTTTTTTAATATTATTATTTTCCACAATTCAATGTAGGTATATTCAATAGTAGTTAAGCTCGCAAAATTAATGCATTTAAATGGTTTTTTGGAATAAATTCGAAAAGACTTATGTATGAATATGTTTTATAATACCATTGAAACTCTAGTGCACTTCCTTTTTTAAGAAATCAAAACCAGAAATTTTATAATATTTTTTACAGCATATGATATAGGAATACAATTTACTTAACCGGAATATAATATATGTATGTATGTATGTATGCATGTATGTACATACATATGTGTTCACAAGCGCAGACGCACACTTTATGCATGCGTACAATACAAATGTATGTATGTATGTTTTTTTTTGTTTTTTTTTACGAGGAGGAAGCATCGAAAGCCTGTACCCCGTCAGTGTGGGACTTTAACCAGCACTAAACCTCCTACTGTCATGTACCAAACCCCCCGATACCACCGTCAGGTATTCCGTCGGGAGGTGGTTTGAGCACTAAGCTCGATCGTACGTTCTAAGTCTATTGTAATCTGTCTTGGGCCGCTGCCTCGTCCTATAAGCTATTTAATATAAATAAGGCATCGATGTTCTTACATATGCATGCGACGAATGATTCCATGTAGGTAAACGTATTAGTTGAAAGTTACCAACGGGAAGATGACCAGGTTTGCGTTGTAGCTCTTGACGGTTGGAACGCCCTGGGTTCCAATCCGCCCCAGATTCTTCAATCCTTTGCTGCGTCTATGACTGAAAAATATTTGTATATTACTGTGTGAAATATAATATTTCCCCCGTTGGGAGCTTTGGCGGTTGGAACGCGCTGGGTTCCAATCCTCGTCGGCGCCTGAGTGTGCGTGTTTCGGCAGAAAGACCTTGAGCAGTCGGAAAGTCCAAGATTCCGATCTGCTCTTTTATTGGGTCCAGCGGGTGTTGAGGATGCTCTACTTGGCGGTTGGAACGGCCTGGGTTCCAATCCGCTGTGATGCATTAATTCCTATGCTGCATTTATGTATGAAAAACACTTTTATATTATTAAATGATTTATTTTTGTTATTATTTTACTTAAGATTGGATGGTCGGTGTATCGCATTCGGGAAAAAAGTATTCTGACAAGATGCTACATATGTTTGGAGTTTGGTCATCAAGCAAAGGCTTGTACAAACGAAGACCGCAGCATGCTTTGTAAAGCTAGCAATCAGGTGGAAAAAAATCATATTGCTGGGAGTAAACTGTGCCCCTTCTTCCAACGCGCCGTACAAAAATCTAAATCAAAAATATGAAGATACTGCAGCTGAGTTTAAATTACTGTGGAGCTGCTCAGCAGCTATTGGATCAAACAATAATCGAAGAAAAAATTGGGTGTGTGGGCAAAAAAGCATTACCGAAAAGCTGGATAGATTCGTCGAAGATGCCGTTTTGTGCTCTCCCAAAATAATAGCCGGAGATTTTAACGCGTGGGCTCCAGAATGGGGCAGCAGCAGGACAAATCAGCGAGGACGCGCTGTTTTTAAAGCCTTTGCACCATTAGACTTGCTTCTATTGAATAAAGGGAACAAAAATACTTTCGGAAAAAATGGAAGAGGTTCCATTATCGATATTGCTTTCTGTAGTGAATCAATGATGACACAAGTTTCCTGGCAATTAAGCGATATTTATACACATAGCGATCACTTTGCTGTAATAATCGATGTTGATTACATGAGAAGTAGGTCTCGTGGATATGTGAAGAACGACGCAAATGCCTGGTGCACTAATTCATTTGATCTCGACATGTTTAAGTTGGTACTGGATGGTATGAAAAGCGTAACACAAATGCAGGCCAATGCAGAAAGTCCGATGAACTTTATAAAGTATTAGCTAGGGCTTGTGATGCATCAATGAATAGAAAAGTGCGCAAAAATAGCGGCAACCCTGTTTATTGGTGGAATGCTGAAATCGCAGACTTGCGGTCTGAATACAACAAAGCCAGAAGAAAATACCAATGAAACAGATCTGATATTCTGAGAGATGAATTTAAATGCTTGTGTAAACGATTAACAAATGCAATAAAGGCAAGCAAAAAATCTTGTTTCAAAGTGCTTTGTAGTGAGATTGACGAGTACCCTTAGGGTGGCGCCTACAAAATTGTTATGAAAAAGTTTAAAAGTAGCCAAAAGCAGATGCCAACATGTCCCACTCTGCTCAAGCAAATAGTCGAAACGCCTTTTCCCAAAGATAGCCCCCAAATGAGGCCTGTGAATAACAATACATTGATAATTTGTCCACCTGTTATACCGGATGAAATTATAGCTGCAGCTGAACGGCTAAAGAACGGCAAGGCTCCGGGACGCGATGGTATACCGAATATTGCCATCAGAGCGGCAGTAGCTGAGTCCCCTATGGCCTTCTCACATGTCGTTAATATATGCCTGCAAAATGGCGTTTTCCCGAGAAGGTGGAAAAAGCAGAAATTAGTGTTTCTTCCAAAGCCCAGCAACCCTCCAAGTGATCCAGGTTCTTACAGACCGCTTTGTATGATAGATTCGTTAGGCAAATTGTTGGAACGTGTAATTTGCGATCGCTTATTGAAACACATTGACACCTTTCAATGTTTGTCGGAAGCCAAGATCGGGTTTCGAAAGGGAAGATCCACAGTCGATGCTATTTGTCGCATCACTGAAATAGCGCATCAAGCAATATCAGGCAAGCGCTGGAAGTACGGTTCGAAAGAATACTGCGCAGTAGTAACCTTAGACATAAAAAACGCGTTTAACTCATTAAAGTGGTCGCACAGTTCTCGGCCCAGTTTTGTGGATTATTGCTTACGATGGATTCCTGCGTCTACCTGTTCCAAAAGGAGTGAAGGTAATCGGATACGCAGATGATATTGCGGTTATTATTGTAGCTAAAGACATAAAAAAAATTCAATTGGCCACGAAAGACACGGCTATATTAATCGATGACTGGCTCAAGACCAAAGGGCTCGAATTGGCAGCTCACAAAACCGAAGGGGTGCTTATAACAAGCAGAAAGAAAAAAGAAACTACATGTCTAGACATCAATGGGTATGTATTCGAAACTATGTCTGCAGTACGGTATTTAGGTGTTACGATAGATGCCAGGCTGTCATTTAAACTACATATAGAAACTGTGACACAAAAAGCCGCAACAGTCCATAGTTCTCTAGCTAGATTAATGGCAAATATAGGTGGACCTGGTCAAAATCACAGGAAGTTGCTAACTAAGGTCACACAATCAGTGGTTATGTACGCGGCCCCTATATGGGGCCACGCGCTTCAGCATACGTCATATGCAAAAAAATGTGAACTCCATATTTCGACTTAGTGCACTACGGTTTTGTAGCGCTTTCCGCACTTTTTCATATGAGGCGGCCTGTGTATTTGCTGGCATAATGCATGTTGACCTGCTGGCTAACGAAATGAAGCGAACCTATCAGACGGCCCGAGATAAAGGCACAGCCCTCGCAGTACGAGAGACAGCGGCCGAACGCCATAAAAGCCTAACCCAATGGCAACAACGTTGGGCCACGTCGACAAAGGGACGCTGGACTTTCCGACTCATCCCGAGTATCGAGGCTTGGCTAGGCAGATCGTGTGGCGAAATAGACTTTTATATGACCCAGGTGCTAAGTGGGCACGGCTGTTCCACAGAGTACTTATGTAAATATGGTCATGATAATACATGTGCGAAAAGAATGCGCTCAACTCGTGGTTCGAGCAAAATGGAAAGCTCGGCAAATACTGTCACCATAAAACGTGTTGCCGCCACTGCACCGGTCACGTCTATGAGCAAAACCATCACGCCAGTCACCACTACTGTTTCTGATAGATCCGCTGCCTCCGACGGACTCATTAACGCCGAGTATACTGCACCACCAATTACCACCAACACTGCCGCTGCACAAGACTCTTCCGCTGCCTTTGATAAAACCGCCGCCACCGATGAATCCGCCAATGCTATTACACCAGTCGCTTTCACTGCGTCCGATAAAGCTGCCGCCACCGCCGAACATACAACTATGCTGCTGAATTTACTTTTTACGCTTATTGCACCACCGATAACCGCCAGTACTACCGCTGAACAAGTAACTACCATCGCCTACAACCAAACCGCTGCTGAAGGGATTATCACCGACACGACTGCTGCATTTTCCGATACCACTGCCCACTTCACCACTACTGCAACTGATCAAACAGTTGTGCCAACAATAATTACTTCGTCTTTCCCTGCCGTTGTGTCATCCGTCGCCGCCGTCCCAGTAAGATCTCCTGTAAATGCTTCGTCCGCCTCATGCAACGAAATGGCAACAGTATCTTCTGCCAATTAGCTCGAGGGTGTTAGTCTACCCATTGCTTATGGTGAGAAGCTAGAAGAACAACCTCGAGTTTTAAAACTACGGTGTGAGATGATTGAACTCCAAAGTCAACTGGAGTACTTGGAGGAGGCTCACCAATCGTATGAAAGGAAGCACATACACTTTGAGGAACTGGATGCGGCCATCCCCAAGTTCAGTGGCGATAACCACCACGATGTAAATAGATGGCTACTTCAATTTGAAGACTACATCGATGCGATAAACTATAGCGATAGAAGCGAATGCTTGGATCTACGGCGATGTGTGATCGGTACGGCCAAGGAATGCATTTTTAATCATGGCCTAACAAGCTACGCTGGCCTCAAGTGCTTGTTGCGCACAATGTTTCAACGAACGGTAACTAGGCAGGAAGTTTATCGCCAGTTACGGGCACGTAAGTTAAAGAATTCGAAGGCATTTTGGAAAATTATCAAAGTTCGGTTTATGTACAAAGTTTAAAACAAAAAACAAAAAAAATGCACGAAAATATTTAGAAGCACAAAAATGAACTATTTTTACTGCTGGAAAAATCCAATGTTCCTACTGGGTCGATGTAAAAATTTCCTACTGGGTCACTTGTTAATGCCTATGTGCATATGTATGTATGTATGTACTTATATACACCAGATAGCAAAATCAATGATTATGCTTAGTTTAACGATCCTTAGCCGAAGGTGTGAAAAGGCAAAAATACCAAAATCTAAAATATTTTATGCTGTACTTATGTTTGTATGTATATACGGTAAACCCTTTGTAATTTACTGCACAGCGATCGACAGGAACAACGATTTTTTGTCTAATAGGCAGACATAAAACGATAATAGGGAACGAGCTTGAAATTACGTCAGTATGTACGTACATATGTATGTTGTTTATGTACATTAGGGTGACAGTTAATTTCGAAAGTGATATTTTCTTTGGTCTCAGTATTTTTTTGTGTGTAGTTTTATTTAAAAAAAATTCTAGTAAAATTTCAAGGTCGTAGGAAGAGGATTAGGGGGCGCGTCGGCCCCCCAATGTTACACAAAATACGTTTTTTCACGCAAATTCTTACTTTGACTGCTTGTAACTTTCTCTGTGTTTTTTTTTTTTAAACATTACTGGCGAAAGATGTTCATTAATATGTCTACAATAACATGTCAATAACATTTTTGTCTAATGTTAATATTTAATGAAAAAAACTTAAATATAGGAGAAAAAGTACGCCTCAATGTCGATTTATTATACTTAAATAAAATTACTTATATGATTCAAATTTTGGATTTTGTTCAGATTTATTTAATTAAAGATTCATATAGAAAATTCCTTATGATTTACGTAAGAGTAGCTTCAACAATTATATACAGTAAGACCTCGCTAGTCCGAACTTCAGACTTTTTTTGTTTACTTTTGTTTTCAAGTGTAAGAATTGTCTTTAAAAGTTTGCTTCAAATTTTTTTTGCCTGTATGCTGAAGCGATCTATAATATTGACAATTGTGACCGAGAATATTCCCGTTACAACCTCAACAATATTATTCTCAATGCTTGCGTAAGTTACCGACAAAAAATCAGCACCAATGTTTCTCGGAAAATAGATTCTTATTTTACAGTTATATGCAGCAGCCGCAAACATTTTTTAATAGCATTAAATTTGCAAAAAAATCATTCGAAGTGAATATTTGAATGTGAAAAGTCGAAAATGTCTGCTAGAAATTTACGTGAACGCATATATTTAATTGGTTATTGTACCAACTCATTAACGGGAAGTAAACTACCCTCCAATATAGAAGTGTTGAAAGTTTTGTTTTTCAATTTACGTGTAGTAAAAAAAAATTTACGGGAAAGTTCAGATTTAGTTGTAAAAGAACTATTTGTGTTCTGGGAAAAAGCCCGCATTCCGGTCAAGGATAAACAACACTGCATTACAAATGTAGAGAAATTGTATAAAGAATAGCAAAGCTTTCAAAAAGATTCAAAGAAGACTTCTAATTTCCATAAGAGCAAAGTAAACACGTGGAAAGAAAAATTGGATATGCTTTTTGACGTGGCGCATGCAAGTGCATTAAAAATAATGTCGAATCAAGAAGATATTGATTTCTTGATAAGTCAACGAAAAACGGGGCGCCCAGGCTTTATGTATGGTATCGATTACGAAGAAGTACGCCGAGAGTGCCGACTTGAAGAACGCAACAACAATTTATTACAACAAGTGGAGCGGAATAATCGTGAAATTGCATTAATTGGTTCGTTGTATGTTATTGTTTATTTTTTATTTTCTTTAAATTAAGTCGTTTTTATTAGATGAAACTGCAGAGTTGCTGTCATCTGAATCTTCAGAGAATGATAACAGTTTTCCAGATATGGAATGTGACCCACGTTGTAGTCAACCTCCAGCCAAAAAATGTAGGGGAACAAATAAAATACTAACACCAAAACTGGCGGCCGCACTCGATGTCTGTAAAATCAGTGACAGACATGCGGTTCATCTAATAAGCGCAGTCGTTGAAGCTCTGGGTAATAATGTTGAAGATTATATTTTAAACCGAACGTCTGTACACCAGGAAAGGGAACAAATCCGTGAAGAAAGAATTTCAGCATTAAAAAATAAATTAAAATTAAATGAGCTCGACGCTATCTGCCTTCATTGGGATGGTAAACTTTTGCCGGCGCTGACGGGAAATGATAAAGTTGATAGGTTGCCTATAATAATATCGAGCGGTAAAGTTGAACAGCTTCTTGAAATACCTGCACTTGATTCCGGTACTGGAAAAGAACAGGCATCCGCTGTATGCGATGCTATTTATGAATATGGTCTGCAAAATCACATCAAAGCTTTAGTGTTTGATACAACAGCGGTCAATACTGGGCGTTTCAATGGTACCTGTACGTTAATTGAAAATAATTTACAAAGACAACTTTTATGGTTACCATGCCGTCATCATATATACGAGATTGTTTTAAGATGCGTTTTCGAAGAAAAAATAAGCTGTTATGGAAGTCCAAACGTTAAAATGTTTGAGAAATTTAAAAATGCTTGGGCTAAGATTGATGCTAAAAACTATGAGTATGGCATCAACGATCCAACTGTCAAGACGTACATGAAAGAGTCTGCTGTTCGCATTATCGGTGCAGTAAATAATATCTTGGAAGAAAAACAACCCAGGGAAGACTATTAAGAATTCTTGGAACTCACTTTGCTCTTCCTGGGTCAAAAACCAGAAAAGACACATCCAAACAGCCTAATGTTTCGATCGCCAGGAGCTGTTCACCATGCAAGGTGGATGGCAAAAGCGATTTACAGTCTAAAAATATTTTTATTCCGTAACGAGTTCCAGCTTTCAGCAACTGAATTAAATGGGCTTCGTCAAATTTGTGTTTTTATTGCTGAAGTCTATGTCGAAGCGTGGTTTTCTGCTCCTTTGGCCATTAAAGCGCCATATCAAGATTTTTTATTTTTACAAAAACTTGAAAACTTCAAAAAAATTGATGCTGCTATGTATTATGTTGCTCTTAAAAAGTTCAGGAACCACTTGTGGTATTTAAGCCCTGAGGCGGTTGGTCTTGCATTTTTTGACAGCAACGTATCCCTTTTTCCAAAACAAAAAATGGTGGCGGCTTTGGAAAATGATTTTGAACAAGAGTAAAACACAAAGCGAGCTACAATAAATGATAGAGAAATCGTTGAAATATTCCATGACGGAATTGAACAGTTCGTCTCTGCCGAAACAAAAGCATTATTTGAAAGATTTCAAATAAATACTGATTTTTTTTAAATTAAACCCAGACAAATGGGAGTAGGACCAATCTTATTGTAAAGCGGCTGAACTGATGAAAAAATTAAATGTTACAAATGACACTGCCGAAAGGGGGGTTAAATTGATGGAAGAGTATAATAAACTATTTACCAAAAATGAACGCCAAAAACAATTTGTTTTAAAAATTGTTAGCGATTATCGCCATCGCTTTCCGGACTGTAATAAAAAGACATTGTCTCAAGTGCTTTAAACAATATTAATAAAAAGAGAAATCATATACATAAGTAGTTTTATTTAAGTATAATAAATCGACATTGAGGCGTACTTTTTCTCCTATATTTAAGTTTTTTTCATTAAATATTAACATTAGACAAAAATGTTATTGACAGATGTTATTGTAGACATATTAATGAACATCTTTCGCCAGTAATGTTTAAAAAAAAAAAACACAGAGAAAGTTACAAGCAGTCAAAGTAAGAATTTGCGTGAAAAAACGTATTTTGTGTAACTTTGGGGGGCCGACGCGCCCCCTAATCCTCTTCCTACGACCTTGAAATTTTACTAGAATTTTTTTTAAATAAAACTACACACAAAAAAACACTGAGACCAAAACAATAAAGAAAAAAAAAAATACTCCATACATTTAATTGTCACCCTAATGTACATATATTAATCCCAATGCCCAACGGAGAATGTACTTATACACAAGTGAACATACAATACGATGAAATGCCGCGAATTTTAGCTATTTACTTCGAACGTACACGTATGTATATATGTATGTATGTATTATATTTAAGAAAATCGAAAATAACGAAGCCAAAACGTATTACCAAACGAATTTATGTAGGTCAATTTCCGAAAAAAATACATGTAAGAACGACTATCTCTTCGTTCGAGAGATTTGTAAATACAATTGCCAATTAATATATTTACATATGTATATAAATATGGTAATACATTATTTTATTTTTATTTTTATTCATTTATCAAACACACAACCAAAACTTATATTACACTGTTTGAAATTAAATAACTGATCTTAATATTAACATAGAGTAAGTTAATAGTGGATAAAAAGCAAATTAGCAGAAGAACTAAGTAGGAATAGTAAAGTACAAAGAAGATAATATATGGAATGTTAAGATTGTGAATATATAAAAAACAAAGAAAGAAGGATTTACGTACATATTAGCAATTACTTTGCAAAGTAGTGTAGCAGCTCACTCCTAAAGCGCACTGTGCTTCTGATTGTTTTAATTTTTTGCGGTAGGAGGTTCCAAAGACGGACAGCGAAAACAAAGAACTGACGTTCGGTTACACGGTAACTATATCTCATACCAAGTAAGTTCAGGGATCGAGGATCAATAATTTATTGAACACATGGATATGATCGAAAAGTGAAATGTTCATCAAACCAAAATTTATTTGTTCAAAACAATAAAGTTTAAATAAAAAAATAAACGATTGTAATTTGAAATTGGCCGAGTATTTTAGCAATTCGGATCACTTCGCAAACGATCATATACATATGTACGTGCTTCAGTGTATTTACACGTATGTATGCATGTATATATATTTATAATTCTCGTACATAAGCGCAACGAAAGAAGCGAGAGAAAAAGTCGAACATACAAAAAATTCGTGTTGACAAATAAAAACAAAACCAACGATCACTTAGGAATTCACTTTTGATCGTTTACCATCTATATATTTAAATTTTTTTGTTTACTAGTTATTTGGTTTTTTCTCACTCGTTTCAATTTGCACTTGAAAAATTATTAAGTTGACGTTTGTACCAAAAAGCCCTTCAATATCCATACACACGCACTGTGTTGATATTTTTTTTTTTTTTTCTTCAACTATCGATTGGAACTATCACAAAATTTCACAAATTCTTTTTATTTATTTTCTATGTATATATTTCTCTTTTATTTTTAATTTTAAAGCTCAACAATTACACTTTTTCGCACGCACCTGTATTAATTATGTTCACGGAGAGCCAAGTTATATTTTCCCGCTGATTTATTTAATTCTTCTTTGGGGGGTTTGATTGATGTATGTATGTATATACGTCTCGCTGACTGCAAAATTAAAATGAGCCTTTGTTGAGTTCGACAATTCGTAAGGACCAAATGTTTTCTGGGAAACACCAAAGATATTTATTTGGTAACAAAGAAGAAACAGTAAGCAAAACTAATTATATTCTAAGACGATTTTATTAAGATAAGCACATAAAGCAAATTATGTGTAATAGGTATGTACATAAAGGTATGCAAATGTACATATATACATAGTTTGTAGATTACCTTCAACTCTGAATGCTGATGATGGCTGGCGCTGTCTCTAGTCCTTCAACGACTAATTGCTCAAACCGATCATCAGTTGAAAAACCCCGATATTTCGAATGCATATCACCGATGCTTTTCCAATCACAGTGTAACTTTGCAGCGGACAGATGTGCATAAGAAATGAACAGCGATTCCCAACCATTGGAAGCTTTCGGCTTCAACACAATACAATAAAATGCAAATTTTCAGATGGCTACAATTTACAGTTCGCTTTTACTGACGTTCTTCCGTAATTTCTTTCATATAAAAAAATTTCGTGTTTGCGTTATATGGAAAACATTAAGGAAATTTATTTATAAAATCTAAATTTCTTTTTAAATTCGATACATTCATATAATTTTGCTAATCATAGAACATTTTGCATAAAGTTTAAAAAATGTGTTTTATGGTTTCCTCAAGAGAATAAACTGAGATTAAATTGAAAATTTATTTAAATTAATTAGAAGAAAATATATTTGCAAAATTTGTCATTATGAGGTCGTGTTATAATTATCGAACACACTGCACATCTTTTAACTTAATCCAAAGATAATCCCAAGAATCATTACGAAGATATTTGAACTTAAGCATTTAAAACAGTTGATAGAAGTGATAACTTTTATAAACATGGCACCCGTATTCTAAAGTAACGATTTCCTGCCCCTTACAAAAATTATTGCGTCTTTCGACAGGGCAATGTCTTTAATATTTTTTTTTTTAATTTGAGAACAGCTGCAATCTTAAGCTTCAAAAGTTCAGTACGTTGAAAAAAAAATTATTACGTAGGGCACTTAATTTTGGCCGCAATTATCTAATATTTTGACATCAAAATCCTATTTCTAACTCAAAACTGCTTGTCACCTTGTTGACAGCTCTAATTAGTAGTCAGACGTTGTGAGAGCATTCGACAGTTTAAATGTTTCTAGTGGCTGGTAGGTGATGGCTGGGATAATGACGAAGATGATTGTATGTGTGACGATGAAGTTGGCAAGTGTGCATATAGTACTTAGGACACTCAAAATGTTGGAGCTACGCAAATTTTAATATTATTTGCGGCGATTAGTGGATTGGGAATGAGAATTCCACAACGTTGCTTCAAAGCCCTTAAAGTGCTTTGCTATAGTTGAGAAAATGAAATAGTTGATTTCAGTGTTAATTATAGTGTGTATTTTCTTAAGTTTGAACTCGGCTTGTATAGCAGCGGTATAAACTACTTTCGTTGCTATTACCAACCACCAAAACCAGTATCATGCTTTTGATATGCAGAGCTACCTCAAGACGCTAATAGTTATGTCGCACATATGTACATACATATATACATACTCGTACAAAGTTTGTACTAACCTAAGCTCAAACGCTCTTACCGACTAGGTTTTATTAAAGACATAACAATGTTGCCACCCACACCAGTCACATCAGCAGTAATACCGTCCCAACAATAATAGATGTACTTGGAACTCTACCTCCACTAACCGCTGACTAAATTAAACCATAAGCCACCAAATACCACCACAGGTTGTAGCAGTTGTCATACCATTTGTCAAAACAGCCAAGTACACTCCTCCTTCACGAATGCACTGCGCATGTGTTGTACTTTTGCTGGCGTTTAAAATTACATTTTTGCTGCCCTATTGCAAATTTGCAGAAAAACGTGATCCACCATGTGCTGAACATATTTGCCTACTCTCCACCACGTGGTGGAACACATTATGCCGCCAAAATCATTGTCTCTCATACTAACTTCTACGTTTTTCGAAATTCGAATAGTCATCGCTTTAACGAAGTTTGCGGTTTATGCTCATTCGATGCTCCCAGCAAGTCCTTACTCTCGGCTTTTACGTTATAATACATGAGCCGATGAGATTGCCGAATAGCTAACTGCTACATCGTGTAGCATTCGAATTGGTCCAGGCGTTGCATGCGGGCCAATGCGAGTCGGATTAGGAAGCTGTGACTTTAGTTTCACTGTGTCGCTGCTGTAAATTGGACGTGCGAAATGGACCAGAACGGACGCGAGTGACATAGCAAAATTGCGATTTGGTGGGAATAAATTTGTGTGCAGAATAACTCATAGAACCACTAAAGAAAAATTAGTTACAAATGTTAATACAAATACAAAAAGAGAATATACGGGATTAAGGGATAAGTTTACTCAATAATTAAAAAAACAAATGCTAAAACATCGAGAGTATATTTCCAACTATTTATAAAATATTTTTAAAAAAATTCATGCATATAAGTAATCGTAAAAAAATGTGTAAACAAGTTTTAAAATATTTAAATGTATAACCGAACAAAAGTGTTTAAAGATTTTTTTTAAGTGTTCTTCAGTGTTAACATAAAAAAAAGATTTATCAAAGAGAATCGGTAAGAATTAAAAATGGGCTTACTTTCAACGCTTTTTCAACATCGCTATGCCCTGGGCCAAATTCCTAACTATGAGAAGATGACGATCGTTCTATTGCTGATCATACCGCTAATCAGAGGTAAAATAATAAATGGCAACTTGCAAAACACAAAAAAAAAACCATCGAATATCAAAAATCACCTGAAAAAAATAATTTTCTTTAGCTGTTATTGAAGCTTTTCGGCCGGTTATTGTAGATAAAATAAACGGCGCATATTCGCTTCTTGCTCAGAGAGTCTTATTTTGAACAATCACTTATTAAAAGATTTGTAAGCATAAATACATTATTTTAACACTTTGAACACAATGCAGTTCCTTCATCGTGAATTTCGTTCTTGATCAAACTTGAGAACAAATTCTGAAGGAATTAGAAGATTGGATTTCTCTACTTTATAAGGACCGATCTCGCGTCACAAATTATTCGCATTTGAGTCCACTTTTAAAGAGTAAAATTATAAAAAAGTATTCTTTCTCAATTTTCTATACCAACTAGAAGTCAATTTTGTATTTGAACAAATTTTAGAATAGAGCTATAAAAAGAAAGATAAGATAATTGAACTCACGTGACTATGCTTGCAGAATAATGTGTACTTTCAAAGGACGGATTTTAAGAAAATTTAGACCTACATATAACGCCGTGACAAAAACGTAGGGGGCACTGTAGTCAAGATGTTGAAATTCAAAAGGTGTACTCTAGGTCCGAACAGAAATACTTCTGCAAGCAAGGATCCGCTAGGTGGCGCTGGAATCGAATTTTTCTGAAAATCCGTATTTATGTTCCGATTCAATTGAAAATAAATATGTATGTTGCCAACTATAATATAGATTTTCGCTCCACTTAAAGTAAAATTGAGAACGTAGGTATATCTCAACTCTCAAACGTTGTTGTAAATAGTACCTCAAGTGGAGAAGTATAGCGTTCTCAAAAAAATTTGAATTTTTATTTATATTGGGAAAGAACTAACGATTTCACTAAATTTGGAGAATCAAGTTATTTATCAACATGTAAACTCCAAGGTTCGATATCAATTAATTAACTTTGAATTGCTCCAAGATTGCAGATATTTTTTTTTGGTGTTTGTTGGGCTCATACACCAAGAGAAATACTTCAGTGATAAATGAATCGGCAAGGTGTTTCTGCATTCGAGATAAGTCCTCTTTTATTGACTGATTTAGTTAATATTAGAACAATAAACTGCATGTATAAACGGAAAAATTGTACATAAAACGAATCTGTTTGGTGGCACAGTAAGCAGAAAATCTGTTTTTTGTGGATATATCCTCTCGATATATGTAAATTTATTAAGAAGGAACCGTTTGAAAAAGAATGGGAGCTGCTAGTTTGAAAATATCATGAGGTGTGATTATTTTATTAGAGCGCCACACATACCAGCTTATGATATGATTACACAACAGACACTGAGATTACTCGAAGTTTTGACGAACATAGCGCAATATGAAAATACTCGTAAGCAAATAAATTGAGCTTGGAAAAGAATTACACTCCACGAATATAGTAAGAAGTTAATTTAAAGGCACTATTCAATTGACTTAAGTTTTTATCTTATGAAATGCTTAATTTTGTAAAAATTTGACATTGAAGTTCCATGTTAAAACTGAAAACGACATAAATTTTAAAATTGCATTACTCGCGCTTATTTTAATAGTAAGGTATTTGTTATTGGACATATTCATTTAACTTAAAAAAAAATAATTTTACATATAAAGAATACTGTATTTTATGCGAATAGAAACTATAGATGTATGTGCATTAGGGTGACAATTAAATGTATGGAGTATTTTTTTTTCTTTATTGTTTTGGTCTCAGTATTTTTTTGTGTGTAGTTTTATTTAAAAAAAATTCTACGTTTTTTCACGCAAATTCTTACTTTGACTGCTTGTAACTTTCTCTGTGTTTTTTTTTTTTAAACATTACTGGCGAAAGATGTTCATTAATATGTCTACAATAACATCTGTCAATAACATTTTTGTCTAATGTTAATATTTAATGAAAAAAACTTAAATATAGGAGAAAAAGTACGCCTCAATGTCGATTTATTATACTTAAATAAAACTACTTATGTATATGATTTCTCTTTTTATTAATATTGTTTAAAGCACTTGAGACAATGTCTTTTTATTACAGTCCGGAAAGCGATGGCGATAATCGCTAACAATTTTTAAAACAAATTGTTTTTGGCGTTCATTTTTGGTAAATAGTTTATTATACTCTTCCATCAATTTAACCCCCCTTTCGGCAGTGTCATTTGTAACATTTAATTTTTTCATCAGTTCAGCCGCTTTACAATAAGATTGGTCCTGCTCCCATTTGTCTGGGTTTAATTTAAAAAAATCAGTATTTATTTGAAATCTTTCAAATAATGCTTTTGTTTCGGCAGAGACGTCATTCAATATTTCAACGATTTCTCTATCATTTATTGTAGCTCGCTTTGTGTTTTGCTCTTGTTCAAAATCATTTTCCAAAGCCGCCACCATTTTTTGTTTTGAAAAAAGGGATACGTTGCTGTCAAAAAATGCAAGACCAACCGCCTCAGGGCTTAAATACCACAAGTGGTTCCTGAACTTTTTAAGAGCAACATAAGATATAGCAGCATCAATTTTTTTGAAGTTTTCAAGTTTTTGTAAAAATAAAAAATCTTGATATGGCGCTTTAATGGCCAAAGGAGCAGAAAACCACGCTTCGACATAGACTTCAGCAATAAAAACACAAATTTGACGAAGCCCATTTAATTCAGTTGCTGAAAGCTGGAACTCGTTACGGAATAAAAATATTTTTAGACAGTAAATCGCTTTTGCCATCCACCTTGCATGGTGAACAGCTCCTGGCGATCGAAACATTAGGCTGTTTGGATGTGTCTTTTCTGGTTTTTGACCCAGGAAGAGCAAAGTGAGTTCCAAGAATTCTTTATAGTCTTCCCTGGGTTGTTTTTCTTCCAAGATATTATTTACAAGATTTATTTCCAAGATATATTACAGCAGACTCTTTCATGTACGTCTTGACAGTTGGATCGTTGATGCCACACTCATAGTTTTTAGCATCAATCTTAGCCCAAGCATTTTTAAATTTCTCAAACATTTTAACGTTTGGACTTCCATAACAGCTTATTTTTTCTTCGAAAACGCATCTTAAAACAATCTCGTATATATGATGACGGCATGGTAACCATAAAAGTTGTCTTTGTAAATTATTTTCAATTAACGTACAGGTACCATTGAAACGCCCAGTATTGACCGCTGTTGTATCAAACACTAAAGCTTTGATGTGATTTTGCAGACCATATTCATAAATAGCATCGCATACAGCGGATGCCTGTTCTTTTCCAGTACCGGAATCAAGTGCAGGTATTTCAAGAAGCTGTTCAACTTTACCGCTCGATATTATTATAGGCAACCTATCAACTTTATCATTTCCCGTCAGCGCCGGCAAAAGTTTACCATCCCAATGAAGGCAGATAGCGTCGAGCTCATTAAATTTTAATTTATTTTTTAATGCTGAAATTCTTTCTTCACGGATTTGTTCCCTTTCCTGGTGTACAGACGTTCGGTTTAAAATATAATCTTCAACTTTATTACCCAGAGCTTCAACGACTGCGCTTATTAGATGAACCGCATGTCTGTCATTGATTTTACAGACATCGAGTGCGGCCGCCAGTTTTGGTGTTAGTATTTTATTTGTTCCCCTACATTTTTTGGCTGGAGGTTGACTACAACGTGGGTCACATTCCATATCTGGAAAACTGTTATCATTCTCTGAAGATTCAGATGACAGCAACTCTGCAATTTCATCTAATAAAAACGACTTAATTTAAAGAAAATAAAAAATAAACAATAACATACAACGAACCAATTAATGCAATTTCACGATTATTCCGCTCCACTTGTTGTAATAAATTGTTGTTGCGTTCTTCAAGTCGGCACTCTCGGCGTACTTCTTCGTAATCGATACCATACATAAAGCCTGGGCGCCCCGTTTTTCGTTGACTTATCAAGAAATCAATATCTTCTTGATTCGACATTATTTTTAATGCACTTGCATGCGCCACGTCAAAAAGCATATCCAATTTTTCTTTCCACGTGTTTACTTTGCTCTTATGGAAATTAGAAGTCTTCTTTGAATCTTTTTGAAAGCTTTGCCATTCTTTATACAATTTCTCTACATTTGTAATGCAGTGTTGTTTATCCTTGACCGGAATGCGGGCTTTTTCCCAGAACACGAATAGTTCTTTTACAACTAAATCTGAACTTTCCCGTAAATTTTTTTTTACTACACGTAAATTGAAAAACAAAACTTTCAACACTTCTATATTGGAGGGTAGTTTACTTCCCGTTAATGAGTTGGTACAATGACCAATTAAATATATGCGTTCACGTAAATTTCTAGCAGACATTTTCGACTTTTCACATTCAAATATTCACTTCGAATGATTTTTTTGCAAATTTAATGCTATTAAAAAATGTTTGCGGCTGCTGCATATAACTGTAAAATAAGAATCTATTTTCCGAGAAACATTGGTGCTGATTTTTTGTCGGTAACTTACGCAAGCATTGAGAATAATATTGTTGAGGTTGTAACGGGAATATTCTCGGTCACAATTGTCAATATTATAGATCGCTTCAGCATACAGGCAAAAAAAATTTGAAGCAAACTTTTAAAGACAATTCTTACACTTGAAAACAAAAGTAAACAAAAAAAGTCTGAAGTTCGGACTAGCGAGGTCTTACTGTATATAATTGTTGAAGCTACTCTTACGTAAATCATAAGGAATTTTCTATATGAATCTTTAATTAAATAAATCTGAACAAAATCCAAAATTTGAATCATATAAGTAATTTTATTTAAGTATAATAAATCGACATTGAGGCGTACTTTTTCTCCTATATTTAAGTTTTTTTCATTAAATATTAACATTAGACAAAAATGTTATTGACAGATGTTATTGTAGACATATTAATGAACATCTTTCGCCAGTAATGTTTAAAAAAAAAAAACACAGAGAAAGTTACAAGCAGTCAAAGTAAGAATTTGCGTGAAAAAACGTATTTTGTGTAACTTTGGGGGGCCGACGCGCCCCCTAATCCTCTTCCTACGACCTTGAAATTTTACTAGAATTTTTTTTAAATAAAACTACACACAAAAAAATACTGAGACCAAAGAAAATATCACTTTCGAAATTAACTGTCACCCTAATGTGCATATATACTTTGTAATCCCAAGTGGCGAAATACGCCTTTTTTCCTCTGTAGCCGGCAATAATCAACCAGTTTGTAAAGGTTTCCGTTTAAACGGCGATGATACGTGTTGCAAAATCGATATCAAAAAAAAGTTGTTTGGGAACGCTTCAGTATTAAATTTATATTTAAATAAATCAAATACTTCAATGTGTGCTATAAACATAAAATTTGTTTCTAGATATTTATTTACCGCCTGCATTCTTCATCAAATAGTTCTAATACTACGAAGGAAATAAGCAAAAAAAAATATTTGTAAAACATTAAAAAATACGCTAAAGAAACTAAATAAAATACACTAAGGCCGTTGTTGCGGCCTCAGAAGGTCGCATAAAACAGTTTTCAAAAACCGCATAAATTTAGACACTTCATGTAAAAAACCCCAAAAAACCCAATAAGCCAAATGGAAAGGCCAATAAAGAATTAGAAAAAAACTTGCCATTCTGCTCGTAACTCTCTCACACAAAAAGGGTTAACACTAAAAAAATATTGCTTAAATGAAATACAATTGTTTGAAAAACCTCATAAATACAAATCTGCATTAAAATAACCGCATAAAAGAAGACCTAACTAAATTTATGTATGTAAAAAGAGATTTAAAATAAATATCAGCTGCATTATCCACTGTGAATATCGACGAAAATCGGGGTTAACTGGTGAATTTTCCAACTGAATTTTTTAACGGAAATGCAAATTAATGCCAGGAATACCACCACACGAATTGCAGCTTAAAATTAGAGCACCAATTACTTCGCAACATCATGCAACTAAAGATGGTAGATATTTCTGTAGCTATGGCTTAGAGTGCGAATAAAAAAAAAAGCAGTCACAATAACAATACTTTCTTCTATTTTGAAATCCGTTTTTTTTTTCTAATGTGTAGCGACTGGTTTCTTTTGAATTCGCAAACGTTGATTTTCTGAATAAGTCAAAAAGTCGAGCAGAAGTTGTAACAGGGAATGAAAGGAAGCTGCATTGTCCACCTTCAGCGAATTTGTAAAAAGACAAAGTAACAGATGCAACACCAGTATCTCATAGTTGTAGCTACAATATGTGTGCGTCCACGTCGCATCTAATTTCCGAGATATATAGATTTTTCGATACATGGATCGAATTTCATAATTTTTTATTATGGTTTATTATGAAACTATATACATTTACGCGTCGAATGACACCAAATTTAGAAGTAATTAATTTTATTTTTTGAAAAAAAAGGAAAGGGCCCACTTTGTCGTATTGGAGAAATATGAAGCATTTCCGTGTTCTATGGACTTTTTTTGAAAGAAAAGGTGATAATTTTGGACCTTTAACTCATAAGTGCCAGCGAAATAGTTCTTGCGCATTTTCGAGGCAATAACCAACTATAGCGACCGGAAAGAAATTCTTACTTCAAAAAATCCCCACCAGAGGGTTGGCTCTCGGAAATTAAAAACAGTAATAATTGTTATCGATATCGCATCACTGTTTATGTAAGTTAAGCCGCAATGGCCACCCACGTAATTGGATCTGCTCTCTAATGCATTTTAAGTAGATTCAACTGAGTCACGGACCACGAGAAAATCACGTTGTGGATTCGGTGATGAAGAAGGACACCGAAATTCAGTACGGTATGGTATACCACTATGTCCAAAGCGCAAACGCGATGAGATGTGATAAAATCTATGGATTGATTACTATCAATGACTGTAATGAATGAATTACTGCTAATATATTGTCTTTGTTTCATCTTTAATTATAATAAAATATTCACTGTTGAATCCATTTAAATTTTTTTACTTCCCCATCTTCCTGATTCATTGATCAAACGTTAACTCATTCATAATTTTTTGTGATCATCGGTTGAATTAGTTGAAAAAGCAAATATTTAGAAAAGGGCCCACTTTGTCGAGTTGATGTTAATTAGTTGCTTCACATATAATAATGATTGAAAAATTATCTAATAGTATTTTTTCTAATGCTGACTATGTTCTTGTTCGATTCAAACGAACACCCATTTAACGTCCGAGTAGAAATGAAAAAAATCGAACTTTCAACTTCAAATTGATTTTTCCCAATTCGTCATTTTTCGGATATTCACCTTCTAAGTTCTATATTTCCCTCAATTCTTCAGTTAGGATGGTCTAATTTGTCTCAAAATGTGCGTAAATCAGCCAGGAAGACGCCTATATGCATAACTCCAATACCGCCGAAGTGGGCCCTTTTCACGTGGACGCACATACTTATATAAACATATAAATATTTTGCATACAATATCAAAAGAATTTTTTTGTTTTTTTTTCTCACCCAGATTGTTTTATTACAAAAATCTTTTAAAAAAAACTTAGACTGTATTGTTATGTTAAATATACCTTCATTATTTTTTAAGTGATTTGCCATAGGATTGTCAGATTTTTTACATTATTTCTGCAGGGATGCCAGCTTCTCTTTTTCTTACAGACTAAGTTATAAATCTCAGTAATTTCAAAGTCAAAGTCGCAAATAACATTGTTATTTAAAAGTCACGAGATCGGCCATCTCATGCAACAATTTGGAATAGAAAAAAAGGCGAATATATTTTAGTTTCTTGCATTCCAATTATTCCAGCGTATGTGCCATTTGATCGTAATAAATTGGCATTATTGGAGACACTACGTTGAACACCCAACAAATATGTCAAAAATATATTTTATCTAAAAACATTGTTGTTAATGTTTCCATTTGGTTTTCAGTTTTTTTTTTGTCTGATGAAGTTGGCGGGGTCCAGCTAGTCATTTTATAAAAAAAAGTTCTTTGGGACAGTCACAAGGAAAAGTTCCACCAGTCATAACTAAATATAAATATTTTTTTATATAATCAGTAAATTTTAAACGGAATTGTATTTGATATATTCTACAAAATAAAAAATCTCTTCGCTTATATTCATTTTTGAATGCGCATAGATAAAACATCGGATTTTTTAGTTCCCACCAGCCTCATTCATTCAAATCATTTTAACAAAGAACTTGTTGGTTTGGTTTGGTAATTTTTAAAATTAATTATGTACAGAAGTTATTTATTTTTTTAGTTAAAAATAAGTTTCATTTTTATATACTTTACCGTGACTTAGATATATGTGTATATTAAATTCCCGGTATATCATGTTCTGATGTTGCTAATGGAACAAATGAAATGAAATATAAACAGTTATATTAACACAAGTTAAGAGAAAGTTAACCATTGTCCGATCGTGTATAATTTGTTTCTGCTCTACTAAATATGTTGTTAAATGCATGAAAAAAATAGCAAATCACTTATATGC
Source organism: Philophylla caesio (assembly GCA_963971545.1). Classification (NCBI taxonomy): domain Eukaryota; kingdom Metazoa; phylum Arthropoda; class Insecta; order Diptera; family Tephritidae; genus Philophylla; species Philophylla caesio. The sequence continues at coordinate 66,453,041 of OZ020607.1, forward strand.
ACTAGGGTGACAGTTAATTTCGAAAGTGATATTTTCTTTGGTCTCAGTATTTTTTTGTGTGTAGTTTTATTTAAAAAAAAATCTAGTAAAATTTCAAGGTCGTAGGAAGAGGATTAGGGGGCGCGTCGGCCCCCCAAAGTTACACAAAATACGTTTTTTCACGCAAATTCTTACTTTGACTGCTTGTAACTTTCTCTGTGTTTTTTTTTTTAAACATTACTGGCGAAAGATGTTCATTAATATGTCTACAATAACATCTGTCAATAACATTTTTGTCTAATGTTAATATTTAATGAAAAAAACTTAAATATAGGAGAAAAAGTACGCCTCAATGTCGATTTATTATACTTAAATAAAATTACTTATATGATTCAAATTTTGGATTTTGATCAGATTTATTTAATTAAAGATTCATATAGAAAATTCCTTATGATTAACGTAAGAGTAGCTTCAACAATTATATACAGTAAGACCTCGCTAGTCCGAACTTCAGACTTTTTTTGTTTACTTTTGTTTTCAAGTGTAAGAATTGTCTTTAAAAGTTTGCTTAAAATTTTTTTTGCCTGTATGCTGAAGCGATCTATAATATTGACAATTGTGACCGAGTATTTTCCCGTTATAACCTCAACAATATTATTCTCAATGCTTGCGTAAGCTACCGACAAAAAATCACCATCAATGTTTCTCGGAAAATAGATTCTTATTTTACAGTTATATGCAGCAGCCGCAAACATTTTTTAATAGCATTAAATTTGCAAAAAAATTATTCGAAGAAATTTACGTGAACGCATATATTTAATTGGTTATTGTACCAACTCATTAACGGGAAGTAAACTACCCTCCAATATAGAAGTGTTGAAAGTTTTGTTTTTCAATTTACGTGTAGTAAAAAAAAATTTACGGGAAAGTTCAGATTTAGTTGTAAAAGAACTATTCGTGTTCTGGGAAAATGCCCGCATTCCGGTCAAGGATAAACAACACTGCATTACAAATGTAGAGAAATTGTATAAAGAATGGCAAAGCTTTCAAAAGGATTCAAATAAGACTTCTAATTTCCATAAGAGCAAAGTAAACACGTGGAAAGAAAAATTGGATATGCTTTTTGACGTGGCGCATGCAAGTGCATTAAAAATAATGTCGAATCAAGAAGATATTGATTTCTTGAAAAGTCAACGAAAAACGGGGCGCCCAGGCTTTATGTATGGTATCGATTACGAAGAAGTACGCCGAGAGTGCCGACTTGAAGAACGCAACAACAATTTATTACAACAAGTGGAGCGGAATAATCGTGAAATTGCATTAATTGGTTCGTTGTATGTTATTGTTTATTTTTTATTTTCTTTAAATTAAGTCGTTTTTATTAGATGAAACTGCAGAGTTGCTGTCATCTGAATCTTCAGAGAATGATAACAGTTTTCCAGATATGGAATGTGACCCACGTTGTAGTCAACCTCCAGCCAAAAAATGTAGGGAACAAATAAAATACTAACACCAAAACTGGCGGCCGCACTCGATGTCTGTAAAATCAGTGACAGACATGCGGTTCATCTAATAAGCGCAGTCGTTGAAGCTCTGGGTAATAATGTTGAAGATTATATTTTAAACCGAACGTCTGTACACCAGGAAAGGGAACAAATCCGTGAAGAAAGAATTTCAGCATTAAAAAATAAATTAAAATTAAATGAGCTCGACGCTATCTGCCTTCATTGGGATGGTAAACTTTTGCCGGCGCTGACGGGAAATGATAAAGTTGATAGGTTGCCTATAATAATATCGAGCGGTAAAGTTGAACAGCTTCTTGAAATACCTGCACTTGATTCCGGTACTGGAAAAGAACAGGCATCCGCTGTATGCGATGCTATTTATGAATATGGTCTGCAAAATCACATCAAAGCTTTAGTGTTTGATACAACAGCGGTCAATACTGGGCGTTTCAATGGTACCTGTACGTTAATTGAAAATAATTTACAAAGACAACTTTTATGGTTACCATGCCGTCATCATATATACGAGATTGTTTTAAGATGCGTTTTCGAAGAAAAAATAAGCTGTTATGGAAGTCCAAACGTTAAAATGTTTGAGAAATTTAAAAATGCTTGGGCTAAGATTGATGCTAAAAACTATGAGTATGGCATCAACGATCCAACTGTCTAGACGTACATGAAAGAGTCTGCTGTTCGCATTATCGGTGCAGTAAATAATATCTTGGAAGAAAAACAACCCAGGGAAGACTATAAAGAATTCTTGGAACTCACTTTGCTCTTCCTGGGTCAAAAACCAGAAAAGACACATCCAAACAGCCTAATGTTTCGATCGCCAGGAGCTGTTCACCATGCAAGGTGGATGGCAAAAGCGATTTACTGTCTAAAAATATTTTTATTCCGTAACGAGTTCCAGCTTTCAGCAACTGAATTAAATGGGCTTCGTCAAATTTGTGTTTTTATTGCTGAAGTCTATGTCGAAGCGTGGTTTTCTGCTCCTTTGGCCATTAAAGCGCCATATCAAGATTTTTTATTTTTACAAAAACTTGAAAACTTCAAAAAAATTGATGCTGCTATATCTCATGTTGCTCTTAAAAAGTTCAGGAACCACTTGTGGTATTTAAGCCCTGAGGCGGTTGGTCTTGCATTTTTTGACAGCAACGTATCCCTTTTTTCAAAACAAAAAATGGTGGCGGCTTTGGAAAATGATTTTGAACAAGAGCAAAACACAAAGCGAGCTACAATAAATGATAGAGAAATCGTTGAAATATTCCATGACGGAATTGAACAGTTCGTCTCTGCCGAAACAAAAGCATTATTTGAAAGATTTCAAATAAATACTGATTTTTTTAAATTAAACCCAGACAAATGGGAGCAGGACCAATCTTATTGTAAAGCGGCTGAACTGATGAAAAAATTAAATGTTACAAATGACACTGCCGAAAGGGGGGTTAAATTGATGGAAGAGTATAATAAACTATTTACCAAAAATGAACGCCAAAAACAATTTGTTTTAAAAATTGTTAGCGATTACCGCCATCGGTTTCCGGACTGTAATAAAAAGACATTGTCTCAAGTGCTTTAAACAATATTAATAAAAAGAGAAATCATATACATAAGTAGTTTTATTTAAGTATAATAAATCGACATTGAGGCGTACTTTTTCTCCTATATTTAAGTTTTTTTCATTAAATATTAACATTAGACAAAAATGTTATTGACAGATGTTATTGTAGACATATTAATGAACATCTTTCGCCAGTAATGTTTAAAAAAAAAAACACAGAGAAAGTTACAAGCAGTCAAAGTAAGAATTTGCGTGAAAAAACGTATTTTGTGTAACTTTGGGGGGCCGACGCGCCCCCTAATCCTCTTCCTACGACCTTGAAATTTTACTAGAATTTTTTTTAAATAAAACTACACACAAAAAAACACTGAGACCAAAACAATAAAGAAAAAAAAAATACTCCATACATTTAATTGTCACCCTAATATGCACGCATATTAAAAGCCTATGAAGGTTAGCAAAACATACTAGACTGATGTGAACACTTCTTCTTCTTTTATGGCGCTACAGCCGTTTATTGGTTTCGGCCGAAAACAGAAAGCTTCGCCAGTTCCCTCTCTCCTTCGCTAGGTTTTGCAAATTATTCACATAAACTGAAGACTGACCCTTCTGCACTTGGTACCTTCCAGTGTGTTCTTGGGCACCCTTGTCCACCCATGGTTACCGATTCGAAGGATTTTTTCACCGGGACATCATCATCCATACGAACGACAAGGCCAAGCACTCGCAGTCGTTGAATTTGTATGCGCTTGACTATGTCCATATCATTATACAGCTCGTACAGCTCATCATTCCATCTTCTTTGGTACCAGTCGCTCACACGAACAGGGCCATAAATCTTGCGAAGAAAATTTCTCTCGAAATCCCATAAAGCCTAATCATCGCTGATCAACATTCTCCATGTTTCTGCGCCACATAAAAGGAAGTGTATGAGGAGGTATTTGTAGAGCGGGATTTTCGTTCGTGGAGAAAGCGCTCTGCTTTTCAGTGGCCTACCGAGTAGCACCTGTTGGCAAGTGTTATTCTTCGCTTGATTTCAATGCTGACATCATTGGTGGTGTTAAAGCTTGATCCAAGGTATACAAAATCTTTGACTACTTCAAAGTTGTAACTGCCGACAGTAACGTGGATCCCAATATGCGATGATACTTGGTTTTGTCTTCCTTCACTGCACGACCAACCTCTTTTTCTTCCTTCACTAGTTTGGAAAATGCTGCACTGGCGGCCCTGTTGTTAAGACCAACGATGTCATCATATCATCCGCATATGCCAGCAGCAACGTGTTTTTGTTATTGTTTAGTGCCACTGTGATTCAGATCGGCATCAGATTAAAGATGTTGCAAGAAAGTGAGTCGCCTTGTTTAAAACCTCGTTTGGTCTCGAACGGCTCGGAGAGGTCTTGCCCAACATACATAGTTAGTGTAAAAGGCGTGAAATATGAAACTGCTCAAAGCATTGCTGAAGCTTTAAACCATTTCTTTATTTAAAGTGTTATTGAGGTAAATAAGGATATTGAAATTATTGGGAGTGGTCGCGAGTCGGAATCTAGGGTAACCAGATTATAATTTGAAGAAGTTAATACAAATGACATTGCTTACATTGTTAAACAGTTTAAATATAAAATAGGAGAAAGAACATATTACCAGAAGGAGTTATAAAAGATTTAGTAACATACATGGGCCTTTTTTATGCTGACATTATAAATAAAAGTATGAAAACTGGTGTAGTGAAGACCTAAGACCTATTAACACATTGCCAAACATAGAGAAAATGTTAGAGATAGCGATAAAGAAGCAATTTATTGTTTATCTGGAAAATAATAAAATACTAATGAAAGAACAATCAGGCTTTAGAGAAAAACACTCTTGTGAAACCGCTTTAAATTTGGTAATAGCTGGCTGGAAAGAAAATCTAAATTCGAAGAAAAGTACTGTTGCAGTTTTCATTGATCTTAAGAGAGCGTTCGAAACAATTGACAGAAATTAAATGCTAGCCAAATTATATATGTAATATTGGTGTCAGGGATACGGAATTGCGGTGGTTTAAGAGTCTTCTCACAAACCGTAAACAAAAACCCGTAATAGAGTTGGCAGCCTCAGAGGAAGCGTTGGTGGAAATAGGATTACCACAAGGATCGGTTTTGGCTCCGATTTTATTTAATATATACATTACTGATATATATTCAGCTATAGAGCACTGCCGTATAAGATTGTTTGCGGACGATGCATTACTGGAAGTAAGTGAAACGGATATAATGATAGCTATGGACAAAATGCAACAGGATTTAAAATCACTTTACTGGTGGCTTTGTAAAAATAAATTAAAACTGAATGTTAGCAAAACTAATTTTTTGATCATATCAAGATCGCTAATTAATGAAAGACGCAAATTTAAACTGAGCATAATGGTTACAAACATCGACGAATTAAATATAATTAAATACCTAGGTATTCAGATTGATAACAAATTGAAATTCCATGAGCACATCGACTACGTTGGAAAAATTGCTAAGAAAATTGGATTCATGAAGAGAACATGTAAAAATAGAAGTAGGAAATATACAATTATGGTGTATAAATCTATTATAGAGCCGCAATTCTTATATTGTCCAACGATATTTTTTGTTGCGAATGAAGCACAAGTAGATAAGCTACAGGTTATGCAAAATAAGGCCTTCAGATTTTATTTTAAACATGCGGTATGACACCCCAGTAAAAAACATGATCGATAAATTAAAGTGGTTAAGCGTCAAACAGCTATTTTTTTTATCATAGTATGAAATTTGTTTTTAATATTAAGATTAGTAATTAATACTAGATTGTGTCCGCTGTGGTCGATTGATAGCGGTGCGTGCTATAACTCGATAAGCCGGTGAGTTCGAGGTTCGAATCTCAGTCAGGGCAAACAAAATCTTAATCATAGAAACAGTTTTTTCTAATAGCGGTCACCCCTCGGCAGGCAATGGCAAACCTCCGAAAAAGCTTCTCATTAAATATATCTGCCGTTCGGAGTCGGCACAAAACTGTAGGTCCCTCCATTTGTGATATAATATGTATAAAGACGCACACCACTAATGGTAGGAGAAGCTCGGCCAAACACTGAGCAATATAGTGTAAGCGCCTAAATTATATATTATATATGTATATGAAATTGGTTTTTAATATTAAGATTAGTAACCTACCAGAGTATCTGAGTGAAAAGTTAATTATGTTAATGAAACTCACTCCAATGGAGTGAGGGAGAATAATAGCTTACGACTGCCTCTTTTTAAAACAGAAATAGACAAGCAAAATATATTTTAGAAAGGTTTAAAAAACAATGATCTTCCTAATTATATAAAGAACAGTAACAATTTCAATAATTTTAAAAAGAGTCTATTTGAATACTGCCGAACCCTTCCTCTAAGATGAAATTTTTCCTTTTTATTTTCTTCGCGCTAAACCAAACGCATTGATTATCTGAGTGAAAGAAGCCAATATGGGAGAGGTAGGATTTGCTTTTATATAACATATATACCAAGCTGGACTAACCTCGCGCTGTTGTTGACCATGTTGACCGAAAATATAAAAGAAAAATATATAATATAATATGATAAAAGTGCTATTTAAGAATGACAACTTAAAACTGCAAGAAGACCTCGGCTGTCTCTGCAGATATTTAAAACTCGGCATCCATAGCGCTTTGATAATAAAGTAATAGTGAAGTGAGACTAACACAGTCCACTGTAATGAACAAATGGAAGAGGAACGCGATATCTAAATGTATCAATTGTCTAATGAAATGAATTAAATTAAATATTAAAATAATATTGAGGTGAGACTAGCACTGTCCATCGTAATGAGCGGAATCAAATAACGCGATGTTTGCTGATGGCCATTTTCTCTGTATTGAGACCTCGTCAGTCTCAAAAGACCCTAACAGTAGCCGCCTAAAAAGCAGTAATAAGGAATTCGTAAACCAAAGCATAGCTATATTATTAAATTATAATGACTTACAATGGATTTTATTTATTAAACTGTAGTTACATATGTATAATGGATCATGCTTACAGTTTTTTGATTTATGGTATACAAAATCAAATGAAATGAATTAGTGATTGTATAGTTGTAAGTTTTAGGCTTAGAAAGCCGTAATACTAAATAAATAAATAAATAAAACTTGGACGGATTTAAAAGTTGTGCTCAACGTCACTCTTCATAGCCGTATTAGTTTATCAGGGATTCCAAATGTAGCCATGGTGTCGACTTGTTTGTCTAGGGTCATTCCCAGGATTTGACATGCTGTCAATATCTGGTCAATGGTGGATTTACCACGCCAAACGCCACACTGATAGGATCTAATCAGCTTGTTCATATACAGTTTCAGTCTTTCACACAGTATCGTCAATAAGACCTTGTATGCGATATTTAGAAGGCTGATCCCACGGTAATTGGCTGTAATTAAATTTAGTTGTATAATGATCAGCTTTTGTAATAAATTTATGTAAACAGAAAATGTATATGTAAATGTATGCATTACAATCAAATGTATTTTCTGAGGTTATATAGCTACACAAAATTCAGATAAAAATTAAATAAGAGCATTCGTAAATATATGTAAGAATAATTTTGTTTAGCGTTTGAATTGCTTTTGCTTCTTTTAAAAATATCTCATGGACAATGAAATTTTTAATAATAAAATGTATGTACCTAAGTACATATTCAGACAAAAAAAACTTGCCCTTATACGGATGGCACACGTCAGTAGCAGAGATAATTCGAAAATCGTATGAAGCATGTTAACCAAATAAATTAAATATGCTTAAAATATTATAAATTCATTTTCAGCAAGTACTTATATATGAAGCATGTATATTAATTAATAACACAGGTCAACAATTTTAGAAAACGTTTTTTGTTTCGAGATAGCGTTAGTGGTTTGTTTTACAGTGTGCATTGACAACACTAAAAATATTTTTTATTTTTGTCCAAGGTGCAGTTTTCGAGAAATCATCACTTAACGATTTTTGTTAAAAGAAAAAAAGTTTAATCATAAAAATATGTAATATCAATGAAATCAAAATATTTATCATGAAAATTACTTGACGTATTTCCATCCTCTAGCAGCAGCTTTTTGTCAATATAATTTTTTCCCTTAAATCCCAAAATATATTTATGATATTCTGTTTTTTTTTTAAACTCCATCGCCTCACGTACGGGCAAATCTCTTTTTTTTAATGTTAACCAATTTTAGAACAACACAAATACACCACTGGTGTTCATTATATTTCATTTTGACTAATACAAGTGTAGGGGTGGGTAACCCAGCTAATTTTCGCGAGTTGACTCAATGACTCTTGCTCAATTAAGTGAGTCAGCTCAGTGAGGTAGCACAATTTAGTTACGACTCATTTCATAATTGTGTCGCTCTGTGCAACTACGGCAGTACTGTTATCGTGAAGAGGTGCACGTTGAATTATTAAAGTGACAGCACAAGGGATAACGCGCCAAAGGAAACATTTTCGCGCTAGTTCTTATTTTCTGTCATTATTTATTCTCACCATAGATAATATGATATGCAAATTCCCTCTTTCGTCTCATAGGTTTTGGGCTGGAATCAAATCCCAATCATGAGCTGGCACGCAAAAAGGCCCTTAGAATCATAACATTTTTATTTGGCTAAATAAGCTAGTTAATGTTATAATTTGGCGAAATATGTGTTGAAATTTTTAACTTGAGAATTAAATTAAATACTCGTATTTTAGGGATTTCCATGCAAATATTGAGTTTTATTTTAAAAAGGTGTCCGTAAAACTTTATTTCTAAGTGAACACGCATGTTCATCACATATATTTTTATCATCATCGCTAAGAGTCAGCTCAGTAACTCAACTCAGTACTGAGTTACCCACCTCTACACAAGTGAAATATTTTGATAATTAAAAAAAAATGTTGTAATGAGCTATGGGTACTAGACTGTTTACATATGTTACTATTGTGTTAAAGGACACATTCAAAACTTCGTTAAGGGCAGTGAATAAAAAAGTTCCCCTCATTTGATTGGTATTTTGCAACACCCAAACTGTGTCGATTTTCTGTGAATGTTGTCTTCTAGTCGATTCTTGGAGTAGATAAATCATTTATTGACCCTTTACTGCACGTAGATTCTCACAGCAGAAGTAACAGGCATTAAAGAGATTTTTCTGTTCTTTCCATTGCACTCCGAATTTCGAACGCTTTCTTTACAGACATTTTTGGATATTGGCGGGTTGCATTCATCTAGGTTTTTCGATTTGAAGTAGGTACTTATTATAAAACCGTGTATTCATTAATCATGTCACAAATTACATTTGGCAAATTGATAAAACTTTTATGAGATGACGAAAGTATTATTTTCAACTAACTGAGGTTAATTTGAAAACTACAATTATTAAAAATAAAAGAAGTATGGTAAAGTCAAACCGAGGTTTTTATTCTCTAGCGAATAACTCACACATTTTTGTATGGATTTCCTCTTATTAAATTCTTATATTTTTTCTAAATATGTTAATCTTAACAAATGTATTAAAAAAATAATTCCGAAGTGTTACATTATTTATAATAAACGTTAAATTTCAATTGACAATAAATTTATAACGAAAGATATAAAATTTGATTAGGTTAGGTTAGGTAAGGTTGAAGTGGCTGCCAGCATCACACCGGTAAACCTAGGCTATTGTTTTGGCGCATAGTGGTACTACACCTTATTCGAACCACCGTAACGGGACATTCGCAAAGAAAGTGTCTTATGGTTTCAGGCTCTTCCTCATTTCTGCAACTTCTGCAGAAGTAAATTATAAGTCAGCAAGAGCAGACTTTTTGACGTTCCGCTCTGGCCAGATTAGTTTAGACCAAATGCAGGTGTTATCGTTTTCCCATCGGCCCCTGCTTCTTTAAGGAATGAGCCCCTTACAAGAAGCTTGCAGGTAGCGAGTGGAATACCTAAACCCTTCGAACGTGACGAAAGCGGAATAGATGTTCCCTATCTTGCCAGATCGACCGCTGTCTCCTTACCTGGTATCTTGCTGTGCTCTGGCACCCATAGTAGGTGCAAGACATACTGCTCAGCCATCTCGTTAATAGATTTGCGGCAGGCTGCCTCTATGATAGAGTTGCAGTTGACCGAATCCAGTGCTTTTAGTGCAGCTTGACTGTCAAAAATATGAAGATTTATTTGTCTTCTCTTGTTATTAAATACTCTACCGTATCCTATATCGCAGTGACTTCAGCATGAAAGACGCTGCAATGGTTAGGGAGGCTGAAAGATTTGTCCAATCCTAATTAGGCTGAGAATATTCCTTCTCCTACCCTGTTCTGAAGTTTTGAGCCATCGGAGTAGAAGTGATTCCAACGGAGTAGAAGTCTCTGCCGGGGATCAAAATATTAAACTTTTTTGTGAGTATTTGAGTTGGAACGCAGTAGTCCGTATCTTCCGAACCTATTTTGTTTATGATTGCTGTGTGTTCTTCATTACTAGCCTTTCAGTCGGGCAACTCACGCTTTCTGAGAGCGGTACATGCCGCGATTATATACCTCGAAAGCGGGAACGTTAAATTTCAATTGACAATGAATTTATAACGAAAGATATACAATTTTACTAACTTTCATTTGATATATTATACCATTTGATCGGTCGACGACCATTTTTTTCTGTAACAAAAACCGTTTTGTGTAAATATCTTAAATATAACAAGTATGTAATAAATTTTTTTCTTTGAAAATCACTGTTGACCAGTTTAACCATAGAAGCAAAATATAACAAACAAATAATGTAAAATGTTGCATTAAAAAGTTTATTAAAATTAAATACTCATAAAATGTTCAAAGACCGATATTTCGTGTGGCAATAAGAAAGAGATATATTGACATAAAGTATAAATTGGTAAAAATGTGGAAATTGATATCGATATGGAAACACATACATATGTATGTAAGTAGTTTGCACGGAATGCAGATAAATGAATTTCCCAGTAAATGGGAGTAGATTCCCTGTGGGAAAAACATTTATAAGTCAAACATTTTTTTCTTCCTATTTTCGTGTTATAACACGTACATTGCGAAGACCACAGCATGTCTATACATTGTACTCTCAATAGATGATAGATTACAAACACAATTACGCTTTAAAACAATTTTTCTATCCAAAATAATTTAAATTTAAAATCAGCTGATGAACTTTTATTCTGTAGCTGAACAGTTTTACAGTCTCGACACCCAACAAACTCCTGCCTTTAATGACTCGACACTGCATATGCAAAAAACAAAATTAAATCCGTGCGTCATGCGGATGCGCTCCTCGGGTAGTTTGGGCGGGAATGGAGGGTAAAAACCGTTAGGATTATTATTATTAAAATGTTATAGTTCAAGGAATTTTGAAGAAAGCTCAAAATTAAAGTTACACTTACTTTCATTTATCAACCGTTACAAAAATAAAGCTACAGAACTTTAGCTTAAGTCGACTCAGACGATTACGCTTGGATCCATATAATTATTGTTGTTTTTTTTTAACAAAGTTTTTTATAAATATATAACGACAGTTACCAGGCACTCTATTGTTGCCGTAGCTGCAGGTGTAGATTATTTGAAAATATCAATGTGTTAAAGAAATTATACCAGTTTAAAGTTAATTGATAAATTAATAATAATAATAATTTGGCGCTTACACTATATAGCTCAGTATTTGGCTGAACTTCTCCTAACATTTGTGGTGTGCGTCTGTATGTTTTACCGCAAAATGGAAGGGCCTATAGTTTTTTGACGACTCCGAACGGCAGAAGTATTATACGTAAACTTTTTCATGGTGGAAATACCCTCGGAGGTTTGTCATTGCCTGCCGAGGTGTGACCGCTATTAGAAAAAACTTTAGATATTCTAAATACTTATTTTAAATTTAAAATTTTGTTTACAATCGCATCTCGAAATAATTGCTTTATTATTTGAAGCTGCATTAAAATAAAAAAATCATTAATTCCTTGCATAAAAATTAATATGTTAATGCACTTTCCCTTTCACCAACTCGATTACAAAACTTTGTAAATCTGAAGTTTTATTCTGTTTTTTGTCACTACTAAACGCTTGACAAGTATTCAATATAGTGATTTTATAAGGTGCACAAAGCTCCCCTGGGATAACTTGACTCTACTTAAGATTTGAAGTAATCGTAGTCGTACTGAAAATAAAACACCTCATATTCAGGAAATTTCCCTATTGGGTTCGCGCACGTCGCAGTGAATTGATTATCAACGATCGGTTGTTCGATAGTGGCTGCGGTTTGACGGCTGCACGCGTTGCGGTGACACCATTGTTTGCACGTGGCAAATTGCAAATTGGCATGCACTTGAAATACGACTACACACACGCCCACGCACACATGTAAATAGCAATTGAATATTTATATTAATGACGCAAATTATTTTATTGCGGCTTAATTGACTGCTATTTAAAATTTTAATACTTTTATTTATTTATTGCAGTCCAGCCCCTCACATTCGCCGCACGCATTTCCAAATGAAAACATGCTTGTGGATATACACATACATATAAGTACATGTGTACTTACATACATATACAATCGTACGAGTATGTATGTACATATAAATGTAGATGCTTACGAGTATTTTGTGGCTTTTTTCAAACCAAAACAATTGGATGGCACAATGTTAAATTATTGCATTTATGAGACGTGTTTTTTCTGAATTATGTTACATACATACATATTAGGGTGTTCGATTATTCGACTTTTTTGTAAAACCGGTTTTCGAATTGTTCGAAAAAGGGCAATTTTGAAAAAAACCGGTTCTTAATTTTTAAATCAAGAAAAAACCTAGTAAACCGGTTCTTGTTCCCAGTAAAAAAAAGCTACGTAAATGTTGCTCAATGCTTTTATTTCTATGAATGAAATCTTTGGAAAATTAAATGTAGTCACAATTTTAGACCAAATGAAATAATGTCTCTAGTCTCATAATAAAGTCTCTCAATTATGACCAGGCGATAACACCCCCATGCTGCAAACCGAATGTTCGTAGTTACGAATTCGTAGCTCAGTTCCGCAAATTCGAAAATTGGTATGCTGAAATCAAATCGTAACTATCAACCGCGTTGCCAACCAAAAATAAGAATTTCGAAGTTCATAGTTTGATATGTTGGCGGAAATATATAACGATATTATTGCAAGTGAGGAGTGAAATTTAAAACAAACCTTTATAAGCCATTTAATAAGAGTTTTTGTTAAATAAAAGCAGTATTGCCTGAATATGCATCATATGTATGTACATTGTTAAGAGATGATCTAAATACATATTTCTTAAATGATAAAATGTGTGATATTGTCGGATTGAATGGTTTAAGGATATGTGACAAGTTTTCGTCTCAACAAAGAAGCATTCATACAAGAAACATGCGTACAATTTGTTTCTGATCTCCGCAAGTACATACACACATGCGTTTGTACATATTATGTGTCTGGTAATAAATCTTATTTTTCTTGAATAGTTTATATTACATACATATGTATGTACATAAATACAAATGTACACATGTATATACATACATACTTAAATGCATAATTGTTAATTTTTGCATTTATACACGTTTAATTTTTCCAAAATGTATTTCGCTCCGACACCAGTTACTGTTCATACACAACTTCCGCAAATTGACAGTTCCGACGGATTCCGGCATGTCGATATTACGAATTGCGAAAACAGTCTAGGAATTTCGAATTTACGATTACGAAAAGTGGATTTGAGCATACCGATTCTACGATGCGTAGCGTAATCGAACGTACGACGAATTCCAGCATTGGGTGTAAGACAAAACATAAAAAATAAAAACGTAAATGTGAGGAGAAGCAAAAGTATACAACTCATACATACAGTCATTTTCTGAAAATCGTACGATTTAAATTCTGTACGATTTTTAAATATTTTTGATTGTTTCTTAAGAAGGCACTAAGTATTATACTTTAAAACTGTAAAATATGTATAAATTTGCAATATAAATCATTCTAATATCATAACCTTGAATTTTTAAATGCAGCATCTTCAAAAGTGCTAAGCAAATCGTATCGAATTTAAATCGTACGATTTCCAGAACATGCTTGATAGTCTCAAATTTTAAAACTTGAGATTATACCAAATTGCTGAATTTCTCATTGAGCAAATTGAGCGAGCTAGAAGGACTTGTTGTGAAAAAGGCTTTGGAGAAATTTTCAAGGTTTTTCCGTCCTCTTATGACATTTGTCTATATTTATAAAATCTTCTAAAACATATTGCTGCGTTCTTTCTACAAATTATTTGAATTTCGAATAAGTCTTATCTTATTGATAAGCACTTTGTGGTTGCTGTTTTAATAAAAATACTCGTATATCGGGTATAAAATTATTGTGTTGTAAATTGGGTTGCCATATTTCTATCAAAGGCTATATCTTCACAACTACAAAAAAAAAACGGTTTTAGAGATTTAAAAACCGATTTATTGATATTCGAAAAATGCAGATTTCACAACAACCGTACAATAATTTATGAAAAAACCGGAGAAAACCGGTTTGAAAAAACCGAGTCAATCACCCTAATACATACATACTCTTACATACTTGCCTACATACAACATCCCAGTAAACAATCGCGTTTGTAAATAAACTTAAAATAAACTTACACTGGTAAACCTTTTCGTTACAAAAAGTTTACGTTTTTCATTACAAAACAATTACAAAAGACTTGTAAAGAACCAAAACGTTACATTACTTTGGGCTTTTTCACATACTTGTAAAATCGCTTATTTTTAAACTTAAAAGTAAGCATTTATTAAACTAATATCCAACCGCTTGTAAGTTTATTTTCAAATGTATTTGTAAACGTTTTGTAATGATTTTAAGCTTACAAGCAAGCATTTATTAAATTAAAATACAACCGCTTGTAAGTTTATTTTCAAATGTATTTGTAAACGTGTTGTAATGATTTTATGTAATGGTAGTAAAATAAATCGCATGATATATTTTTAAAGATGTATAATTATTTTCTTTATTAGTTTTAGTTCATTTAATATTATTTATTATATATACATATGTACTTATACTAAAAATTAAAAAAATTCTTGATAAGTTAAATTAAACTTATACTAAAAATTAAAATTTAAAAAACATTCTTTAAAAATGAAATGATAGAAAAATAGTTAGGTAAAATAATTAATTTGCTGCTTTTTGGTGCTTCTGTTTTTGTCTATTTTTGGCAAACTGAAAAATCGTCTTGGTGCCACTTATATTTTCAGTGTCATTGCCCTTCACTTCATGTAAGAAGACATCTGAAATTTAAATTAAAAATATATATATGTAAGTATATAAGTACACATGTAAATATAAAGTTTATTAAGTTTTATTATTAAGTACCTCGGATAGCCATAGATACTTTTAAGACGCGGACAGGTTTTTTGTCTGACGTTCCACTCCAAGCAAAATGTTGAGCACATTCATCGGATACCAATGAGCGCCAAGCTGTTCTGACGAATTTCGCTCTGTGTATTTAATATTTTGCATATGTTCCGATTTCTTCAAAAAAAGGAAATTGTAAAATTGGCTTTCAAACAGTCAATAAATATTTACTTACAAATTTAGCATATTCTTCATCCTTCTGGAGTAAACTCTCCAATTCCATAAATTGCTCCACTGTGTTTAAAGGTTCCCCTGGCATAATCTTTTTTGATGGAACATTGTCTCTGCTATTCCTCAACTCTGCGATATCTCGCCGCAAGCTTCTTACCTCCTCGACGATTCTTCCCATAGATTTGGATACAGCTGCATCAATGGTGTTTTGAATTGCTGCAAAAAAACATTTTCATTAAAAAAAATTTTTCAAATAAATAATTGATATTGACTACCTTCTAAAAATGTGGGATCCAGTGTATAGCTATTAATTGTTCCTGCTTCTTCGACTATGATGTGGTTATTTCCGTTTTGGTTGATGGATGTTTCAAATTGCGAATGCACTCCATCGGTATTTATTTGAGCTTTGTTTTATTTAAAACGCACGTCTTTACATCTCACAAATTCAATAATTATGAACTGCGATCACTCAAAAAAGGAAAAACAGTCGTCAGAGAGTCGGCGAAAAAACTAACGGGAAATGGTAAACGGTTGGTTTACTTTTTGTGTTTACATGTAAACTGATTTGCAATGTTGCATCATAAGTTTCCATTTATGTTTGTAAGTAAACGTTTTTTCAACGCATTTATTTTAAACTTACAAATATAAGATAAGTAAACTTATAATTAAACTTATTTCTCACATTTGTAAGTAAGTTTACTCAAATGTTTGTAGATAAGTTTATTTTAGCGCAGATTTACGAAACATTTACGCAATTGTTTATTGGGATATTATTGATTAAAAAGTCAAGTATTTATGTATTTGTCCACGCTGATTTTTTTAATAGGAATACATTTCATATTTAATTATTACTATTATTCATATTTTTAGTTTAACTGGCATGAAAAATATGCGAATTATTGAATACATTAACCCATGTAAGTATGTATGTACCAGGGATGTATATTTTTGGCATTTTATTGATCCCGGGATTTTCGAGATCTGTCCCGAATTTCAGGAAGTATTGATTCGTAATTTTTAATTTGTCAAAAAATGTAACACGTCTGTAATCCTCCTGTAATAGAGATATTCAAAATAACATTAATACGGGTATAACAAAGAAGAACACTTTGTTGTAATTAATGTATAAATTTATTAATCTTTTCAATAAAAAAAAAAATTAAATAAACGTAAAATTTGACCCACATACAAAGTAATTTATTCTTCAAGTACAAATATACGAGTACATTTTTGGTACAGCAGCAAATGCATATACATACAGTAAAATTATTATATTCACTGTTTGAGATCAATATTAACAGCCCGATTCTGGTTCTAGATAAAACATCATTTATTTACAAAATTTACCAAGTTTTATGTATTCTAATCAAATATATAACGGTTTTTTTTGCTTAATTATTTATATAAAAAATGTTATTGACAAATGATAAAATTTTTAATATTTGTATATGTATGTTTAGTAATCAAAATCGGACAGTAAATATAATATAAAAATCAAGTAAAAATTAAATGTTTCACGCATTCTATTTTGAGCGAGGGAGAATTATTACTAATTTTGATCAAAATGCGATCTTAAAGAAATTAAAGCATTAAGTGTGTTAGCCTCCAACCTGGTATTAAATTTGTTGTATATAAATTTTGTATCGCCCTCATTATAATAATTTCTTTTAGCAAACCTCATAAATTGTATGCCATTGTTGGACACTTGCTTGTTTAAACTTGATGAAATATATATTTGAGACTTACTGCCTTATCCACCTCAAGTGGATGGAAGAGTGTTTTCAACATCGCTTTCATAGTAAGTCTCATTTTCTACTCATGGATGATATTCTCCGGCGAGCTTATTAAAACATGTATTGATCAAAGTAGATTTCTTAATTTTTGTTTCCTCAGCATAAGATTTAAAGCGATGCCACGTTTAAATAAGTCCATGTTGCGAGTACATTAAGCTTCAAGAGTAACTTTGATTGGCGGAGCTGTTTATTTATGATAAAAAAATTTTATAAATTTAAATTTCTATTAAATTAATTGTTTTCATCAACTATTAGATTAATCAAATCTCGGGATATTTTGGAGTTATAAAAGCCCGGGATCCTAGTATGTACATACCTTTTTGCGAATTTGGTGCAACTATTCGTTAATTTTGATTGTTCTGTTTGATTTTTCGTTCAATTACAGAACAAAATGCGATAACTTAAACAGCAATTATAAATATATTTAAACTTTAGTAAATAATTGTAAATTGCTAACGTTAAGTACTTCAGTTGGCAAATTTAATTTCGAACGTTTGGCCGTTTATTTGTATTTTTTTCCATTTAATTATAAATATTGTATTTTAAACAAATGTGCGATAATTTTATTGTTGCCGACGTTCATATGCATATATACATTTGTACATATGTACGTTAAATACTTATGTATGTATATGTGGAAATTTCAAAGAAAATTTGCTCTAGAAACCATGGGTCCCAACTGAGTTTCATTTTCATAATAATGTATGCCAAAACTTCATCTCCAGAAAATTTAAGACTTCACTTCTTTTTTTCAAAAAATGTTAATTCAATATACATAAGTAAACTTAAATTCAGAATGTAGATTATTTAAATAGATTTCTCCATTTATCAAAAGTCTAATCGGACTTTTAGAAGCAGTCGTTACTAGATCCATCGAACTGCTTTTCAACTACATACATAAATATTTGGTTGAGAAAAAACGAAAATAAAAAATTAACAATAAAAGAAGTAAAATTGGCTAAATTCGGGCGAAACCGATTTTTATATACCCTCGCGATTTATTTTGGTATCGTCGGTGCCCATAATTTCATGAAAACGCCGTTTTCTTTGTCTCAAATCGCTGCTAGTAGTAAACTTCACTCAATTTCTTGAAATAAATACTGAAAACGTTTTTTTTTATTTTTCAAAATTTCCGTTATATGGAAGTTGGGCGTGGTTATAGTCCGATTTCAAAATTTTTTGACGGTGATGCTAATGATATCAAGGACAACATGTTCCCCAAATTTTGTGACAATACCTTCCATCGTTGTTGAGATACTAACAGATGCTTTTTTATAAGTGGGCGTGGTAACGGCCATTTTTCAAAATTTCAAAAAAATCAAGTTTCTTTATTAACTATCTCTCTAAATAATAAATTAATATTTCATTAGTTATTCCGATCAGTTTGTTATTTTTATGTATATTTCCATAAGTAGGCTGTTCTGATCTAATGTTATAGGTACAAGTAAAAACAATTTACTTTACCTTACGGCCCAACGTTTCGCTAAATCTTCTTAGCTTCATCAGGGGCGTCCTGTTTTTTTTTCATGTAATGGAAATGTTGGAAAATAAAAACAGGACGCCCCTGATGAAGCTAAGAAGATTTAGCGAAACGTTGGGCCGTAAGGTAAAGTAAATTGATTTTACTTGTACCTATAACATAAGATCAGAACAGCCTACTTATGGAAATATACATAATAATAAATTAATATGTTCAGACAAAGAAAAAACAAAATTTTTGCATTTTTCAAAATTTCCGTTATATGGGAGGTGGGCGTGGTTATGATCCGATTTCTACGATAATAATAGCGATATCAAGGAAAATATGTCCACCAAATTTTGTGAGGATACCTTACACTGTTATTGAGATACGGAAACTTTTTAATAAGAGGGCGTGGCAACGCCCATTTTTCAAAATTTCAGAAATGCCTAATTTCTGAGTTCAAAATTGCTCCAAATACCAAATTTCACTCAATTTGCTGTAATAGATACTGAGAAAACGGAGTTTTTGCATTTTTCAAAAACTGCCATTATATGGGAGGTGGTCGTGGTTATTGACCGATCTTGACCATTTTCAATACCAACCTACCCTGTCCAAAGGGCAATCTATATACCAAATTTCATTGAGATATCTCAATTTTTACTCAAGTTATTGTAACCACGGACAGACCGACGGACGGACGGACAGACAGTCAGGGCTAAATCGATTCCTCTTTTCATACTGATCATTTTAGTATATATATGTCTACATCTATCTCGATTATTTCTTGCTGTTACAAACAACCGTTATGCGAACAAAGTTATAATACCCTTGTGCACAAGTACGCTCGGGTATAAAAAGGCTGTATTCCGATGGCTTCATACGTTTCGTGAATGGAAGAATTGTGTGGGAGCCATATGTAATATTCATTCGAAATTTATGATTCTGACTAATATAATAGTCCCAATAATAATTAATATTTTTGCAAAATTTCAAGCTTTTAACTACTTAAATGAAGGATTTATGGCCCAAATGCAATATCTGAACTATCGGTTGTATGGTAGCTATATGTTATATATAACCGATCGTAATGATTTTCACTGCTAAAATAGTTCCAATAATAGCTAACTGCTTAAATGGAGGGCTTTTTAGTGCTGAATAATCGGTTGTATGGGTGCTATATGTTATATTTCTTTGATCTATATGATTTTCACTACTTATATAGCCCTAATAATAGCGAACGCTTCCAGTGTCCTAGATTTGCGCACGAGCCGAGGAGCCAACATCGACTCGGACCAATATCTTGTCGCAGTTAGGTTACGCACGCGCCTCTGTGCGTCAAAAAGCGTGCGGAAATGGACACAAGGAAAGCTCGACGTCGGAAAGCTGCAATCACAACAGACAGCCACGCACTTCGCTACTCGACTCGCACTCCTACTCTCTGAGAGCACTAATCAGCGGAATTTCAGAGCAATGTAACCACATCTCTTGCTCTTTACGTACCTCCGCTGAACAATATATTGGTTTTCAGCGAGCCCGGAAAAACGGCTGGTACGTTGTGAAATGTCGCGTTGCCACGGCACGGAAAGATGCTGCCTACAGGGCCACGTCAAAGATAATATGATACGAAACTCTTTGTTTCGAGAGAGCGCTGTCAAAAGGCGCATTTTTTATAACATTTTCCAAAAGAGCCACTCTGTAGAAATATTATCTGGGGATTTTTATTTCATTTTTTGGAGATTTTGCAGTTTCTTCGCCACAGTTGAGGTGTGCTAACAGAATGAATAAAAATGCAACAAAAATAAGAGTAAATAAGAGATGTTATTTAACTTAATGCCAGAAGATAATATATATAAAATCAAAACAATTAAAATATCGCAGAAATTCATATTTTGCATAAACTGCTTTTATATATGCATTAAACATAAATTTAAGATATAGGGTGTTTTCTTATAAACATGCATGTTTATTCACGTTTTTTAAAATGGAATATATACCCAGTTCGCTTTGAAATAAAAGTTTTGGAATATATTTTTAAAATAAAATACAATATTTGTATGTAAATCAAAACCTTCATAGTTTGCCAAAACTTATATATTAAATTTAACTCTTAATTTAGAGATTTCAAAGCACATTCTATAAAAAAATAACATTTACTCGCTTTTTTTATCCAAATAAAAATTAAAGCTATTTTCACGCATTTGCCTCTGGTATCCCACCTTTTTGAGTGCCAGCTGTTCAGTAGCCCATGATTCGGCTTTGTTGCCAGCCCAAAATGTGAGATCATGGGCTCTCGCAGCAAGCGAAAGAGAGAAGTTTCGTATCATATTATCTTTGGCCACGTTGCGATCGACCGCAACGCGAGCTTTGCAGAAGAGATATCGTGAGTTGAAGCAAGACGCATTTCTCAAGAGAAGAAGAGAAAGGCCGAAATGCGTCAGTGCGAAGAACTTGAAATGCTGGTCGACAGGAAAATCGCTCGAAAATTATTTCAGGAAGTTCGGCGGCTAACAGAAGGTTTTAAGACCGGGGCTAATTCCTGTAAGAACGACAACGGCGACTTGCTGACTGACGTTCAGAATATACTTTGTTTATGGAGGAAGCACTTCTCCAAACTACTTAGTGGTAGTAAGACGATGATCCCGAAACCCCAATCAATGACGAAGGAGTTTATGTTTATAGCAATACCACGGCTTAAGAAAAACAAAGCGCCCGGAGCAGATGCGCTGCCAGCTGAGTTATTCAAATACGGTGGAGAAGGGTTGGTAATGCGCATGCACCAGCTTATCTTCAGAGTATCAGCCTTCTTAACATCGCATATAATGTTGTGTCGAGCGTATTGTGTAAGAGACTAAAGCCCACCGTCAATGAACTGAATGGACCTTATCAGTGTGGCTTTAGACCTGGTAAATCTACTATCGACCATATATTCAAAGTGCGCCAGATCTTAGAAAAGATCAAAGAAAGAAGAATCGACACGCATCATTTTTTGGTGGTCTTCAAAGCCGCTTTCGAGAGCACACAAAGGAGTTGGGTTTATGCCGAAATTTATGAATTTGGTATCTCCAGGATTGGGAAAGACCTCTCCGAGCCGTTTGATACCAAACGAGGTTTCAGACAGGGTGACTCTTTCACGTGCGACTTTTTTAACCTTATGCTGGAGAAGATAATTCGAGCCGCAGAACTAAATCGGTCAGGCACCATCTTTTATAAGAGTGTGCAGCTGCTGGCGTACGCCGATGACATTGACATCATCGGCCTTAACAACCGCGCAGTTAGTTCTGCCTTCTCCAAACTGGATAGAGAAGCAAAGCGAATGGGTCTGGAGGTGAACGAGGGCAAGACGGAGTATCTAATGTCATTAAATAAACAGTCGGCACATTCACGACAGGGATCAAACATCACTGTTGACAGTTATAACGTTGAAAAGGTATAAGACTTCGTTTACTTAGGAACCAGCATTAACATCAATAATAATATCAGTCTCGAAATCCAAAGGAGGATCACTCTTGCCAACAAGTGCTACTTCGGACTGAGTAGGCAACTGAGCAGTAAAGTCCTCTCTCGACGGACAAAAATTACGCTCATAAGTCTCTCATTATGCCCGTCCTAATGTATAGCGCAGAAGCATACACGATGAAGATAAAGATTATCCGAAAGATTTATGGGCCTTTACGCCTTTGCGATGGCGAATACCGTAGATGATGGAACGATGAGCTGTACGAGCTTTATAACGACGTAGATATAGTGCAGCGAATAAGGATCCAGCGGCTCCGCTGGCTTGGTCATGTCGTTCGAATCGATGAAAGCGTTCCAGCTCTGCAAGTATTCGACGCGGTACCCACCGGTGGTAGCAGAGGAAAAGGGAGGCCTCCTCTGCGTTGGAAAGACCAGGCGGTAAGGGACTTGGGTACGCTTGGTATTTCCAACTGGCGCCAGTTAGCGAAAGAGAGAAATAACTGGTGTACTATGCTTAGCTCGGCCAAAATCGCATAGGCGGTAATCGAGCCAATGAAAGAATAAGAATAGCGGACCTTCTTGCAAAATTTATATACGTTATAGTCGTTCGAAATAAACATGCTGTGAACTAGTGGACAACTAAAAAGAGATGCGGCGATCTCCAAAACACAAACAGCTCAAAAGCAATCAAATAAAATATTTATATGACCAAAAAAAACATTTAAGTATAAACGATTTCAGCATATCTTTACTGACTTTAAGTCAACTACGATATTTAGTACCCTAAAAACATAAAATTTTTACAATTTACTTTTAAAGACTGTGTGATTGTATTAAAGCTAAATGCAGTTTTCAGAAATTAATTAATGAAATTGTTTCAATACATTTTCACATGTGCACTATGCATTTTTTGAAAAAGGAACTACGAACTTAACACAAACAAATTTTAAGTTAAAATTTTCACATTTTATAATTTTATTGAGCTCAAGGCCAGTTTATGGAAGATTTGTTTGTGAAAAAAACAACAACAGCTTTCAATGGTTGAAGTTATAGTACTATTTCGGAAATCACCACATTTCCTCAACAGACTTCTTTTTTTGATTATTAAATTAAATTATTTTTAATTTAATTTTCATAACCACTTCTCTCAGGCTTTGAACCCGGGAGCTCGGAGTTGCAGAGCCAATACGCTACCTATTGTGCTACGCTAGCCGAGTTGGCTGTTGTGTTTATTTCATCTTCCTTAAACAAACCAACTACAAACAAGAGCAACTGATCTGCCGCTATTTAACTTGTTTGTGTGGTAGTTGTTTGTGTTTTTATTTTGCAAATTCTGTTTTTTACTTTTACATTATATGCATTTTTAAGGCGTGCTCATCCTTGTCTACAATGTTTGTTCATTTTTCTGTTGGCCTAGTAAAATGTTAATATTTTATAATTTTATTGAGCTCAAGGCCAGTTTATGGAAGATTTGTTTGTGAAAAAAAAAAAAAAACACAAACAAATCTTCCATAAACTGGCCTTGAGCTCAATAAAATTATAAAATATTAACATTTTACTAGGCCAACAGAAAAATGAACAAACATTTTAAAATTTTCACAATAATTTGTGCGTACTTCAAACTAATTTGAAACCTAAGGTTTCTAGAGCAAGTCACCTTGGTTTTTTATTCCGAACAACATAAATGTGCAGACTCTACTCAGACCGAGCTTAAGCAGTCGAATGCATTTGACACACATCAAATCCGGTCTTTACGAGTATCATAAAAAAATACTCGCATCACCAAATGTGAAATACTCATCTTGTCAACATCAGTTTGTACTGTGTGAAGTGAATTGCAACTTCCTCATCAAATAAATATTTCTTCGCTTTATTTAAATTGAAAAACTCACTTGAATTTTAAAAATCTATCAACTCTTTTATAAACTGTTCTCTAGGTAATAAGTATTTGTTTTTCAAGTATTTTGGAAATAAGTACACTTTAAGACATAATATTTTTGATATTAATTTTTGCAGAATCCCAATAAAATTTGGTATACATACATCATTTAAACAGTAGTTGCTATTCTCGACGCTGTGTAGTGTCAACTATTATGAGTCTCTTTATAAAGTCATACACACATGTTGCATATAAATTTTCACCCGTTAGGTGTTAGCTAATGAATATGTATGCATTCGGCAATTATACTTAATTACAATATGAACGTCTGTACATACATACATACATAATTTGGTACATATGTATGTATATGTGAGTAAGTTTGTTAATACAAAATTTCCATATTTTTATGTTTTTGTGCATTTGACATTCAGTTTGTACACTGTTAGGTTATGCTACCAATAAATATTAATTAAATACCGGCACCCACACATAGTATGATAGTATGATAATCGTAATACAAACATATAATTTTGCAAACACACAAGTTTTATGAAATACTCCATGGAGAATAGTAAAATATTTTTAGAAAAACTATTAATACATCAAAGTGCTTAAAAATAATAAAATTGTGATGTAAATGTAAATACTAAGCGATTTTAGGACAACAACAAAAACACCTGCACACATTATGCCATTGAATGAGTTAAGCGCCCATATACAAGTTACAGATGTAAAATGTGCCAGCCTTTATTTGTTAAGCTTCAATAGGGAGTTTACATATATATTTCGGACAATAATTTCTGATACTACATCATCACAGTTCATATTAGAGAAGAGTAAATAAACTATTCAATTATTGCAAAAATTATCATTTACAATAATACAGTGATAATTACACATAAGAAACTTTGTGTAATTATGCGTTAATTTGTCATTTTAACAATTAATTCGAATAATTGAAATATTATTTTTGTTATTGTAATTTAATAAATTGTGCATTGCAGTAAATTTTCGCTCCATTTAAATTAAAATCCAAATTTATATTGCAAATGACACAAAGAGATGTTCGCATTTTGTTTAGATTCGTTAATAAATATGTATAGTTATAAGAATGAATACACGTTGTTTTAAAATTTCAAAAGATGTCAAAGTGAATGTGGATAAATACAAAACATATTATAGATTTCAGGAGACTTAATTGTTAACCAATCTATAGACGTTTTTGTTAGCGCTTTAAAGTACGAAAACTTATGTGCAAAAAAAGTATATGTATGTATGTATGCTATATCGCCACAAGCTTACAAAAATATCTTTAATACTCGTATACAGTTAGTTTTTAAAAAAAAAAGTTATACATTACGAGGGGCCTATCTAAAGTTCGCTTACTAAATATACCAAATCCTTTGCAATTGGTTTAGGAGACTTCATTCTAAATTTCAGAACAATCGAAGGAATTATATTCTAGAAAACGCAAAATATCTGACGATATATCAGACGAAATTCCACCACCAACGCAAACAAAAATTGGCTATGTGATTCTTTTCGGTTTTCGACGTAAGCTAAGCCCACTACTAATATTCAATGAATGCCGAATGTACATGGGACGATTGCAACGTCTCTACAGACTATTTCCAACTATTTTCGAAGAATCCAGACGAGCACCGCCAAGGTCGACCAAAATCTTTCCCTGTGGCTCTGGTGAAGTCTAAAATAGACGAACCCCCATTATTGACACAAGAAATAATTTCAGATAAATTGCACTTGAATGTCATGGCGAAGAAATATGCTCGATCCCATGAATTTTAAGTGAGGCCCCAAAAGAGGCTCGAGTGCATTTTGCTGAATTTTTTCTAAAAGATTGAAAAATTAGCAGTCCAGCAACTTTAGTAAAGTCGTTACTGGTGACGTACGTCCTATAAGTACGATCCGGAAACCAAACAACAGTCCATGAAATGATATACCGATGACTGCTTACCAAAAGTTTTCTAAAATTTGTTGGAGAACAGGAAGAAAGAGGATTTGCGACGTTACGTTTTACATCATGACAACGAGCCAGCTCACACCGCTGATTTAATGAGTAACTTTATTGCGAACTCTGCCGTTGAAGGAATACGACCAGCACCATATTTCCCGGATATAGCTCCTTGTGATTTCTGGCCATTTCCAAAAATTAAAAGAAATTTTGAGGGTAAAGGTATTTAATTGACGGGATGATTTTAAAGAATGTTTTAAGAAGTGGATTTATAGGCTTAAGAAATGCATTGAAATGAATGGCCATTATGTAGAGAAGATAAAAAAAAATAAAGATTAAGAATAAATACGAAAAGGTTTTTTTGTTTTTTTTTTCTGGTCAAGTAAGCGAATTTTTGTTATCACCTCGTATATAAACTCGTATATACTTATACGAGTCTCATATACTCGTGGCGATTTGCAACCCATATCATATGGGGTTATGCACTACGCAGCCCAACTCAGACGTCGAAAACTTGTCTCAGCGGCTTTCTCAATACGTGAACAAGTGCTTTTTTTTTTTTCGAAAAAGAGATGGAGATGCGGCTATTCGGGTTAATGACAAGAAATGTATTTACGAAATTGTCAGTATAGCATAAAGTTGTTACTTTAATGTGTTCGCCAAAACAATAAGACTCTTCAACAAGCTTTTTAAATGTTATGTTAGAATTAAGTTTTAATACTTTTTCTCTTGATCTGTTCTCTTTACATTTTATTAATTTATTTCTAGGTGCTTTTCGTTCACTTTCAGTTTTTTGTTTTTTCTTATGTGCTTTTTTTGTCACTGACATATTTCTTTGCTCTTTTGCAAAAATTTACATACAGTTTTATTTTTCAGTGCAGTGCCAAATAAATTATTTACCATGACTGGTAAACTAACATCGAGCGCTGATGGAAATCACAAGCTTATGTTAGATATTTTATGTAAACAGTCTACTGGCCTTAATATAGTTCATTTTAATGCGCGAAGCATAACTTCATATAAAATTGATTATGTTAGATACATTTGTGTATCTGAAACATGGTTCAGCAAACATATTTCTAATCTTCAGTGTTGTATCAATAACTACAGTGTAGTTCGGAATGATCGAAATCATAAACAGGGGGTGGTGTCGCTATTTATTGTAAAAAATCTCTAAAAATCAAGCTGCTTGCTAAGTCTGTAGGCTGTGATACAGAATTTTTAATTTCAGAGGTTTCGACGATATAACTAAAGTACTTATTTCCTGTGTGTATAACCCGCATAAATGTTTCTTGTTAGATTGTTTTTTTTCCGAATTGTCTGTATTTCTCATTGATTATGAATGTTATATATGTAGTTGGTGGTGATTTTAATGTTAATTTACTTGACAAAGACTGCGTGTTCAAATCTCGGCTGCGGGACTAGTTGTTGTTAATGAGGTGGCGCCTACTAGATATGCTAACAACTCAAAGCCAAGCTTCCTAGATGAATTCATAACCGCTGACCTGAATTATATTCTTAAATTTGACCAACTATTTTTTGTATTGGACCATGATTTAATTTTCTGTATTGTCCTGCAGATGGTGTTGCGTTCTTGTATCGTGACTTTCGTTCCTTAGATAACAGTGCCTTGTACTCTGAATGTTCTTCTATTAACTGAAATGAATGTTGGTATTGTGCTTCGGTAGACCAGAAGCTCGAGATTCTGAACAATCATTTAGTTACACTCTTTGATTGCCATGTTCCTATCCGCAAAGCTAATGTTATTAATAAATCCTGCCCATGGTTTAATAAAAAAGTAAGAGTAGCTATAAAAAAACGAAATAAAATGCATGCTAAATAGAGAAGGTCTAATACTGAAACTTCGTGGCGTGCGTATAAAGCTTCACGAAATGAAGCAACTGTTATCATTAGACCGGCAAAGAGGTGGTATAGTCAACAAAAACTCAATCCTTCTCTGCCATCAAAGAGAACTTTAGAGAAATCTGAAAAACTTTCTCATACCTGGTAATAATAATGAGCAGTGTAATATTGCCCCTGATTTAATAAACGACTTTTATATTGGGTCGGACATTCACAAAAACTTTACTCCACCTGAGGTAGCCTCTGTGAACTCAACTCCAACGCATGATGTCTTCGATTTTATCTGCGTTAATGAATGTGATGTATTTAAGGCATTTTTGGCTATCAAATCAAATGCTGTTGGTAACGATGGAATTTGACTAAAGTGTGTTAAAACTGTTCTCCCATTTATTGTCTCTCCAGTGGCTGTTTCCCAGATGTTTTGAAAAAAGCAATTATTTTGCCTATTGCTAAAAAACTCGTTTTTCCAATCCTGGTGACCCATTAGCGGCTTGCCAGCATTTTCTAAAGTGTGTAAATCTTTGATGGCTGAACAAATCACTATGTACATTAATAAAAATAACTTGCTGTCAGCGTTAAATGTGAGAACGTCATATAACGATTCAGAGTTATCAAGGCAGGTGTTCCTCACTGTTCGATCCTTGGTCCTCTTTTGTTTAGAATGTTTGTAAATGATGTTTTCTCGGTGTATATTTTTGTTATCTTTTTATTATAATAATTGACGATTTTATTGAGATCGAGGCCAGTTTATGGAAGATTTATTTAGAAAAAACAACAACAGTTTTAGTGGTAGAAGTTATAGCAGCTATTTCGGAGATCACCACATCTCCCCACCAGAGCTCTCCTTTTTTTTTAAATAAATTAAATTATTTATTCTTCATCACCGCTCCCCGGCTTTGAACCAAGAAGCTCGGGGTTGAAGAGCCAACACACTACATGCTGTGCTGCGCTTGCCGAGTGGACTGTTGTTTTTTTCGTCCTTAAATATGTGTAAATATGTTAATATCCACGCGTATGCTGATGATATTCAGTTATATCTCTCAAGCCGCATTGGTCTCGTTTAGGATTTATGCTATAAAGTTAATATTGACCTGTCTTCAATTTTATACTTGGCGAAGGAGAATAGTTTATGTTGCGAAGTCTAACGTCATGCATATTTGTTTTTTCGAAGAAAAGAAAACCCAACCGGTAAAATCATAGTTAGTAATAGCAACAATAAAAACTTAAAAATTTACTTTCAAAATGTATCAGGAATGCGGACCAAAGCTAATGCGGTTCTCAGACTTAGCTCACAGCTAGAGTATGATATTTTTGTTATTATCGAGAGTTGGTTGAATACCAATTTCTTTGACTCCGAATTCTTTGACCTAAGACTCTACAATGTTTTCCGGAAGGACAGAGACGGAACTAAACCCGGTTGCAGCAGAGGTGGTGGAGTTTTAATTGCTGTCCAGCGCAAGTATAGTTCGTCTATAGTTCAACTCCAAAACCCTGATTCTATACTCGATCAACTTTGTGTTAGAGTAAAAAGCACGTCGGAGCGATTTTTTCTATGCGCGTCATATGTCCCGCCGAATAGTTGTAATGCAATCTATAAGTCTCATATTGACAATGTAGTTTCTCTAAGCAAACTGGCGCAAACTGAATAGTTCATCGCTGCTAACTATTACGATCTCTACTCGATTGACAGTCTTCTTAGCATTGGTTTGTCACAAATCAACAATTTTCTCAATGGGCTTAATCGTCTTTTAGATTTAATATTTCTAAGTAATAACTTAAATTATCAGCTGGTTGAGTGTGACTCACCTTTCTCCATAAGGAATGTCCACCATATCCCCCGAGTTTTAAGCTTTAAAATTTATGAATTCTCCGATCCCCCTGTTGATTTTTGCAGGCGGTTTAGTTATAGTTCTTGCGACTTTAAACTTTTGAATTCGCGAATATTGGGCTATAACTGGGCGAACCTCCTTAACAATTTAGATACACGAAGTGCATATAGAACCTTTAGATCGTATATCTCTGATTTATTTGTCGAACTTATTCCTACATTCCCAATAAAATCCTACTCATTTCCTAGGTACACGAAAAATTTAAAGAACTCTTAAAATCGCAAAAACAAATTCTATAAGAAATATAAAATAACAAACTCGTCAACGCACAAAGACCTATATCTATACCATCTTAAAAAATTCAATGACCTTGATAAATATCTTTATAAGAAGTATATTAGAACGCAGGAAGTTAACATAAAAAATAACCCTAAAGCATTTTGGAGTTTTATTAAGGCAAAAAAATCCAGTTCTAGTATTCCCTCGTCAGTTTTTTATAACGACAAACATGCGGGTACTGCTGAAGAAGTAGCCAACCTTTTTGCAGATTACTTTAGTGCTAATTTTGTATCTGACATAGACCAAGCCTCTAGCTATGTTTCCAGTAATCTCCCAGCCTCTTCGCTTTCTTTTGGGTCGCTTGTCTTAACTGATAATGACGTTCAAAAGGGTATCCTTTCTTTAAAAGCATCTAAACAAATGGACGTTGATGGTCTCTCGGCTATCATTTTTAAAAACTGTTTTGCTCTAATTGAACCCCTAACTCTGATTTTTAATAAGTCCTTGTCTAAGGGGGAAGACTGCCCTGCGCTCTTGGAAAAAACTTAACTTCCGTAGTATATTAAGTAACTATTTTTAAGTATGCATAAGTATCTTTTAAGCATTTGTGATATTTAGTCAGTAAGAAATTAATGTTCATTTGACTGAAAATAAAATATGAAATATGAAAAGAGATATTGGCCTCAAAAATATCCTATCTTTATGGATTGGTTCTTTCACCCTCATGATAACTGACAAAATTCGGAACTTGGGCTTTATTATAAATAAAAAGTTAAGCTGTTGTGGGCATTTTGACAAAGTGCTAATGTTTATTTAAACACGCGAAAGCTCAGAATCTCTGACACATTTACGCCACAGGAAACACGAAGCAAACTCGATATGCAGTTAATTCTGCCAGATTTTACATACTCTGAATTAGTTTATAGCAAACTTGATTCAAGGTCGATAAATAAAATGAATGTAGCATTAAATAATGTAACACATTATGTATATGGCATTGGACGATATGATCACATATCGCCATGGCGGGATAAAATTCTGGGCTGCAGTATTATAAATTACTTAGCAGCCAGAAACTGTATTTTTTGGTATAAACTGTTGACATGGAAAACCACTGAATAGTTGTATGAAAAACTTCAGCTAACGAAATCACAGCGGCATAACCGCTTGGTCGTGCCTAAATATAATTCGGTTGCCTCTAAGTGACTGTTAGTCTGTTCAACTCAGTTTCGGAAACCGTTAAAACTGGACTGAATATTATAAACTTGAAAAAGATAATACTTGATTACTTTTGTACATCGCACGTGTGGTTTGACATCTGACTCCAAATAATCCTGCCGTTGATCTCTTTACTATCCACTCTCTACCCTTTATTTTACGCACTTCTATCGTTTGTTTCTCTTTTAATAAATTAATGTTATAATACCAACTAGTTTTAAGGTTACTTTAATTATTGTTAAAATATATGTGTTTTTGTATTAATATTGAAATAATGTCTGTGTAAGAATATATGTAAGTGCTTGCTGATGTACATATAAAAGACTTAATAGTCTTAGTTGTACAAAATATTAATATGAAATAAATACATAAATAAATATGTTCAACGGCACTTTGTTGCATTACTCCATCTGTTCTGCCAGGTATGCGTGATGACCTCTGTGCTAGGAACCGCTCCATTCTTATGATCCGCAATAATTGACGCATCATTTGCCAGTATATCGATAGAATACTTCCTTGCGATTACTAGCGCTGCTCCACCTGAAACGGGTTTAAAAGCAGTGCTCTCCCATAAGTATAAACAATTACATTCATATATGCTTATTTAGTTGACCCGTCTCAAATTTCTCTTAACACTACTACAGGCGGATGGACTAAATTTATTTTTACGGGAAGTTCTTTTTTGATATTTACATTCACCTCAGTCATCCGATATACATAGTCGTAAGGGGATTTCTTATTATTATTTTTTACATTCCTATTTTTTTTTCATAGTAACCATACTACACATTTTAGTAGTTTTCTGATTTTATAAAAAATATTGTTTAACAAATAATGCGGTATAAAAATTTATGATTTCCGTTAAAAATTGCTAAAATTGTTAGAAAATGACACTTTCATATATTTCTAACTCCTTTCTAAATTTAAAACCTAAAACTTAAACAAGTTATGTCAATAAATTGTGTATACAAAGAGTGCAAAAGGATATATATGTACATACATACATTGTATGTTTAAAAGTTATAGCACAACCACATATAGACATGTTTGGGCACTTTCTTTTTCTTCTAATTAAGTAAAATAACATTTTAAGAAAAGTATGGTTTAATCTTTAAGAAAAACCATAAACAACATTTTTGTAAACCTCTTACAAAATGTGCAATGATTTAACAAAATTTCATAAAAATTACTCAATTAAAAAAATGGGTTTTTTGAATTTTTTTGAGTATGCATAGTTTTGGTTTGATGAGAAAGAGCAAGCTTTAAGTATCTACAAGTTATCACTGATTTTTGAATTTTTTACTGGCAGTTTTCTCTTTACAATGCAAAATCGCGATTATTTTTTATATGGAAGGAATCGTGAAAGAGTGTCGGTTAAAAAATTATCAAAAACAGTGGAAAAAATCTAAATTTTTTTTTATTTAAATGCTTGAAATTTTGATAACTGTTTTCAATATTTATGATAAAATTTAAAAAATTGTTTTTAATGGCAGTTATTAGACAATTAACGTTGTTTTAATTGAAAAATAATTTTAAATAATTGGAGGAGAAATAAATTGTCCAAATGTATCAATATGTATTTGTGCTATAATTTGAGAACAAATTTTATCATTTCAGTTTTTATAAGTGCAAGGTAGAGATGTTAACCCCTTTCCTTCAGTATCAAAAAGTTATGAAAAGTGAAGTTTCATGTGTGCGTTTGTATGTGACGCTATTCATCCGATGCTGACCATCAATCCCCCGAGACGGTAACCATTGCCTAGATAGCACATTTACATCCATATACGCATTAAACACAAGCGAATGGCAGCCATTTGTCACATTCAAAATCCGCTTTGTAATCCCTCTGACGAATTGATTCAAATACATGTCTATATTTAGTATGAACAAGTCCATTTAGGCCTTGAATTTGCTTCAGCTAACTTCAAAATTGTTGCCACTACTGCCAACTACCAAAAAACATACATCTCTTCATACATATGTATTTGATATGTTCCCAGTGCCTGACTGTGCTCAAATTAAATTGTGCATTCCAAATACACACAAGCATACAAACATATGTATGCATGTTTGTAAATGTATGCACCCTGCAATCCAGCATGTGATTAAACATCTGCTGTCTGTCGCTGCAAAAGGCGGCTTAACGCAAACACCGTTAAACCGTTGGGTTGCTGTGCATAAAAAATAGTGTGCGAAAAAATCTTGCTAACCACACAGCGTAGTTAAATGTTTAATGAGTCAGTTTATTTTATGATGTGGCGGTAGTTTTTACCCTGTGCCGAAGCGACGTTGCATCATCGAGGGAAATGGGTGGGCATAGTTGGCTCTAAGATTTAATTGAGCTTTAAAACAATTGTAGTTGGCTTTTTTTATTTTTACGATTTAATTTAAATTACGACGTCATCTTTGCATATTTATGGTCAGCACATATAAATCCTCCAAAAACGATAAATAAAGTGAAATCTGTTGCTGATTTATATTTATTTCAGCCATATCAAGTAATCAAATCATAATTTTGAGAAAGCATTAAAATTCGCTAAATAAGGAAAATATTTACAAAGCCTTTGCTTTAAACAGGAAGCACGGTAAAAGCATGATATAAAAATTATTATCAAAAACCTAATGACTTACTTATATACATACGTACATACATAATTAATTTCAAGAGAGATATTTACTAAATGTTAAGAAATAAATGAAGAAAAGGCTATTTGAATATTATAGCTTTATTTTTGATTTCATCGATTTAAGATTAAAGCTAAATAATTTTTTTTGTTGATTTGAATATAAAATTATTATTTAGTTATATCTGGGTTAAAATGAAAAATCCATTAAAATTTCTGTTCATTTTACCATTTATATTTGCCAATATTTGTCCAGCGAATTATGATGGCTGTAATTATCATCAAAGAAATTTCCGTCGTCCGCCGAATTTTGTGTAAGCCGGTATGAGTAAAGAGTGTTTTAAACTCAGTTTAAAATAAAAATATAAAATGTGTATTTTTGCGAAACTTGAGTATGCTGAGAGGGTTATAATCTTGAATATATATAATCAGCCGTGCTCCCAGTTTTACATTCACAAATTTTCCTGTGGATTCGGTTTGAAATCACAGGTTTGGTGCTCCCAATTTCACATTCACATACATTTTTGTGAATTGAATCCGAATGCTTGGTTGTATATGAAATGAAAAGTAAATGACAAAAAGTGTGTGAATGTTCAATTATTTTCGATTGGAATAATTTCAAAAATATTCTTTGATGTTTGTAGAAGCCATTTATGACATTTCTGTATTAGTTATTAATTGAAATATACGTATTTTTAAGTGTTTTGTTGATGACTTCTCAAAAAAGCATGTGTACATAGCTGAATCCTAAAGGGAAATTTCAACAACATCTGTTTGGGAATTGCCACAACGATATCCGATATGTGTGACAGGGATGACCTGATATACGAGGAAATTTGTGAAATTGGGAGCACACTAATTCACTTTCATAGGAAATTTTTAAAATCACATTGTCGAATTGAAATGTAAAACTGGCAGCACGGCTGTATATTTATATAGAAGATTTACAAATAAAGTTTGTCTTAAAGAACATTTCTGTTATGCCAACAAAATCAACATGTTGCAAATTGTCTGAGTCACTGTATGTTTGTAATATTTAAACGACACAAAAATACTTCTCGTTTCAAATACGGAAAATTATAAGCCATATAAACCATATAAACCCAAATTGTAACAAATTTTAGAATGACAAGTTAAATAAGTCTATATATACATACGTACTCGTACATATGTATATATAACTTAGTTGTGAACATATACTCGTATATGTATAACGCCCATAACTCGAGGACGGATTTTCGGATTTAAATATACCTTTATTAGTTGTGTTTGTCCTTGAAAAAATGTTACGGATAGAAAACCTCGATTGATGGCGCTAGAATCGAGTTAATACTAGAAATCGTATTTATAGTCCGATTTCATTCATATTCTATTGTTGAGTGATTTATAAAAGTCGTATTTCTGAACCGATTTTCATCAACTTCTTATTGTATTATACTAGCATGATGAAAATTTTAGTTGCTTGGTGGCGCTGGAGCTGAGATACACAGAAAATTAGACATCTTAACTGGGACGACGAAATATTGACTTTATTATTCATCAAAGCTGCATTTTTTAACTTTGAACATCTGCAATAAGTATAAAGAAAAGTAGGAAGCTTCAAAGACGGAGAAGCAATCGAATTTATCCGCCAGAAGTCGAGTTATTACTAAAAACCGTGTTTATGGTCCGATTTATAATGGTCGTAAATAGTAGCATTATACATTTTTTCATTAGATATGGTAATGTTTGAACATTTACACGTTAGCTCGTGATGCATCAATCATCACACGTTTTACTAGTAGCAATTTGTTTTTCCTGTTTAACGTTAAATTTCGAGTGAAATTAAATATTTGTTACTAATAATATAGTTGCTTTTTTAATTACAAAATATGTAATATACTTTCTGGTATATTCCTGGAGGGTATTATTATTATTATTATATATTAGATACATCAAAATTATTACACCTAATTTAAAAGGAGAGTACTAGCTGCCGGGGCATTCGACTCTATCTTACAATATATGTCTATTAGAGGATAGTGGAAGGCCTTTGATACGATTATACATACATATGTATGAGTTTTAGAATTTTACATTGTTTGAGAAAATTGTATATTTAAATTATATTTTCCGCTGAGGTAACTTCAAGGAGTGTAGACGGTTTAGTGTCATTAAATCGTTTTCTCCTCTCATTGTTTTGAGCGGCGCACTCGTCCAAGAGGTGTTCCACAGTGGGAGGAAGTCCACACCATGGCCAGGCGTTTTTTTGGTTTTCCTGTGACCTTATACATACATATATGCTGTGGATTGAGTGCGGTTGATACCGTTTGGTATTACCGTTTTCTGCCGTAGTTTGTTAATCACCTTGTATCTGTATTTTGACTTTTTCCAGATTTGTAGCTTCCTATGCTGCTCATATGAACAAATCGTTTTCTTTATATCATATTTCTCGGTTGTGTGGAACGTGAGGCAGGGTTTTTCATACATGTGTTTTGGTTCTTCGTCGGCTGCTTCATTGCCTTTGATCTCGACATGCCCGGGTACCCAGAAAATGTTGAGCTTTTTGTTATGGGTTTGCAGAAAGTTTTTGATTTGCTGAATTAGCAAGCAGTCGCTGCATATTAAATATTTCCCTTTGCGTTTGGTGGCAAAGCCGAGAGCAGTTTTGATAGCGAAAGCTTCAGCTGTAAAGATCGATGTATTTGCTATAAGCCACCCTCCTGTTATGAGTGATTGTGTTAATATCTTTGGTTTTTGATCCGTCTGTGTATATAACGTTCCAATTATCTTGAGTGTATTTAAAAAGCTCCTCCTGAAATAATTTTCTGTAGACTTCGGGACTTGTAGTCGATTTATTATGGCAATAAAGATTGAGGTTGATGCATCTACTGTTGAATGTCCACCAAGGGTGGCGGACTGTTTTGTTGTAACATTTGTGTGGAATTTTCCCCAGTTTTTTTTGAAAATGTTGCACAACGTCTTAAAGTAGATATCTGCTTGTATTTCCTCCTGTGTCCTAATACTTTTCTGAAGCATTTGAAGGGTAAAGAGTTTTTTGTATTTATGAGGTGCGGTATTAGTTTCCATGTTAGTTCCCTTATTTCTTCTATTGACGGAAAGCCTGCTTCGGCTAATATTGTTTTAGTTGGAGACGTCGGGAACGCAGTTTGTGTTATAATGAATTTGACATTTTTTTGAAGTTAAGAATTTAACAATATTTAGCCTGGCAGCTAGGTTTTCCGTTAAGTGTGTACAATCTGCCTGAAAACAGAGTTTATTATCAAAAATAATACCAAGAGTTTTTAGGTTATTGGTTTGGTCAATCTCAACATTTTTAAATTTTATATTTAGATTAGGGCAGTTAAGTTTTTTACAGATGTGCAGTGTTTTGCATTTTTCAACCGATAATGCTGCTCCAGAATCGTCATCCCATTTGTCTATGTCGATAAGAATTTTTGAAAAAATTTTTTTGACGCTGGTTATGTTAGGAAGTTTCGTATAGATAATGAGATCGTCCGCATAGATTCCATACTCAATCTTTTTATATTTGTCTAAGATACTGCTCACTTGATGGAAGGCAACGGTAAACAAAACTGCTGAAAGTGGGGATCCCTGCGGAATTCCATTGTGTAAAGGATAAGAATTTGACGTTTTGTTATGAATACGAACAAGAAAATTAAGATTGGTCAAGAAAGCTTTGACCATGGCACAAATTTTCGGACAAATGTTCCATATTTGTAATTGTTCTAGTACGGCATGAATATCTACACGATCGTATGCTTTTTCAAAGTCGGTCGCTAAGATTGTAGCATGATCTTTGCTTGAAAGTGCATCGGACGCAAAGTGTTGCATTTGAAGGAGAACGTCCATAGTGCTATGTCTTTTTTAAATCCGGCTTGTTTTGCAGTCAGCAGATTGTTTGTTATATACCAACAGATCCTTGTTGCTATTATATTTTCAAATATTTTTGCCAGACACGAGAGAAGTGATATAGGGCGGTAGCTATTGATGTTGTCGGCTGTCTTTTTGGGTTTGGGAATCGGGACGATTACAGCCTTGAGCCATGTGTGAGGGTAGACACCTTTGTCGAACATTTGGTTGTAGAGTTCTAAAAGTTTATTTTTCCCAGGTAGATTTTTAATCATCGGATATGAAATCCGATCTAGCCCTGGGGTTTTTCCTTTGGAGTTTGCGATAGCCTGGTCTAGTTCGATGTTTGCGATACGTGCCTCCAGCTTGTTGGCGGCTGAAGAGCGTATACTTTGGGAATAATTAGGTGTTAAATATTCGTGTTTGTTATTTTGTATTGATCTAAAAAAAATGCTGTCATGAGAGTAATTGGACCATGTTTCTCCGAAGATTGTTGCAATTTCAGTCGGATTAGTGACAAGAGAATTGTTGTGTCGGACAAAGCGAATAGGGGCTACTCCCGTTAAAGTATTGATGTTAGACCATAATTTAACGGGGCACAGAGTGTTGTTATTTGTGAAGAAAAATCTTGCAGAGCTTTTCTTTTAGCTTCTATCAGTTCTTTTCGGAATATGGCATTGTGTTTTTTAAATGCTACTAGGTTTTCAATCGTTTGAGAGGCTTTGAATGTTTGCCAACTTGGTTTGTTTAACGTTCCGCAGTGATTGAAGTTTGGGATACCACCAGGGGACTTGATGTCCCGTAAGAAAGGGTTTGGTTTGGGGAATTGCTTTGTTGGCGGCAGACCTGATAACCTTTGGAATTTTCGAAACTTCATGGTGAATATTCTTAAATCCCCATGTTCCAAATTGTTTGCTACACTCTTTTTTAAAATATTCCTAATTTGCCAGATCAGTTTTAAATTTGGGGGTGGAACGCAGGTTTGAGAACTGAGTGTTAGTTTGTACTTCTGTTAGAATTGGGAAGTGGTCACTTCCGAATAAATCATCAAAAACTTTCCACTTACATCAATAGATGCCTTGTTTGGCTGAGGTTGAGAAATTATAAAAGTATGATTCGTAAGCTTTGGGAACCACTGTTGTGTTATGGGTATTAGGTACGAGATGCGTTTCCAGTAGGCAGATTACGTCTGGGCTTGAATCTTTAATTAGCAGAGAAAGCTTCGCATAATTGTTATAATAACCATGCATATTCCACTGCACAACTTTAAGGGACATTTGCAAAGTTAGATAATATTTAAATAGATCAATGTATGAGTTCAGGCCAGTAGCCTGAATCTGTTTACTGCCGGGTAATTTTCAACTTTTTCCCAGGCTTGTTTGCTGCTGGGTAGTAGCCTGAATACAAAAATACTGGTTTTCGGACTTACTAGTCATTGGCTATATTTTTTCACCCGATTTAACGGGATATCCTTTTGTTCGCCGAACCGACTGTTTTGCTGAGACAAAACGGCCGGTCCGGCGACAAAATAGAAATTTTGCTCGGCCACTTCTTTTTGGACCGACCAGCAGCAAGCAGCAATATTTTTGATCCCCAGCGACCGCCAGCCATCACAAGGAAATCCCTAATAAGTGTAAGTAATATTTTTTATACTTTAAGAGTTTCTACTGCGATGTACATATGTAAATACATCCCAATTTGTTAATAAATCAATAAATATATATGACAATTCGTCTAATATGAATTCCCTTCTCTTTTTATTTAAACGGACTGTCCACGAGACCATCGGAATTTGCGACAGTTGTGTTCATGATCCTTCGAGCCGGATGTTCTGCATTAACATCTTCGCCACTATGATGATCGGTGCGAGCCACCCTAGTGGATCGAATAATTTAGCGATGGCTGACAAAATCTTGCGTTTTGTCACTACTTGAAACTGATCTAATTCTTTCGCAGTGAAGTAGAATTGATCCGAACGTGCATTCCATCGTATGCCGAGAGCCTTAACCCTGCTCGGATCTTCGAAGTCCAAGAAGTCTTGGCCGAGCAAATGAGAAACCGGAATATCGCGCAAGACTTCTTTGCTATTGGCAGTCCACTTACGAAGTGGGAAACCTGCCGAACTTAAAGCCTCGGTGATTTGATCCCGGGCCTTAATGGTGGACTCTAAGCCGTGTCCACCTGCGAGCACGTCATCGACGTACATGTGTTGCTTGAGGACTATCGAAGCGATCGAAAGCGATTCGTGAACGTCGTCGGCTGGTTGCAGAAGCGTCCTTATTGCGAGATAAGGAGCGCAGTTCACCCCGAAAGTGACAGTATTCAATTGAAATTGACGAACTGGTTCACTTATTGAATCGCGAAATACTTTTTTTTTGAAATTTCCTCTGTTGAGGCTGAACTAGGATCTGACGATACATTTTCTCTATGTCGCTACTAAAGACGAATTTGAATAACCTCCAGCGGAGGATCAGTATCGTCAGATCGCTTTGTAAAATTGGTCCAGGCAGTAGCACATCATTGAGGCTTACTCCATTGTCCGATGGACAGGACGCATTAAACACCACCCGAACCTTCGTAGAAGTGCTTTCGGGTTTGGTAACCGCATGATGGGGCAGGTAATAATTATCGGACCGGCCCTCATCCGGGAAACTGGACACCTCAGTCATGTGACCCAGTTGCTGATACTCCTTGAGTACCCTAGTATATTCCTCTCGTAAAGAGGGAGGTTTTGCCAGACGACCTTCACTGCGAAAGAACTGCGAGAAAGCTATCTTTCGCGAACACCCTAGAGAAACCTCTGTCGGGAAATTCCGACGAAATGGTAACGAAACTATATATTTCCCCGATTCGTCTCGCTTTGTAGTACCTTTAAAAACTTCCTCACAGTATTCCTCTTCTGGTGTACGAGCTCTGCTACGGGGCAGGTCTTCCAGTTCCCAAAAGGCTGCAAGCTGTCTATCCAGTGTCACCTCATTGTAGAATGAGACGCGTGATGTCGTCGGCTTGGGTGAAGTCGTCCTTCCCGTCAGAATCCATCCGACGACTGTCTCCTGAGCCAGCAGCGAGCCAAAAACGTCCTTCCGTAGACCGCCGAGCATTATTTGCGGATAAACGTCGCCTCCCAAAACAAGATCGACTTGTTCGTTCGCGAAGAACCGTTTATCCGCCAAAATCAGCCCCGGGAACGAATGTTGTATTGCAGCATCGATATCGCAGGTCGGCAGATTTCCCGTCAGTTGAGGTAGCACTAGCGCCGTTGTCTGAATCACCACCAAAGGATCGACCGGGGATCCCAAGGTTATGGAACACGCCTGTCTAATTTGCGCTGAAACCGTGTTGTTGATTCCAGACACCCGTACATTCACTTTCCTCGTTGGCAGCTTAATCCGACGTCGAAGTCGTTCCGTCATGAACGAACACTCAGATCCAGAATCTATGAGCGCTCTGGCCGAAAAAATATACCCACGATGTCTAATATTGACTTGAGCTGTTCCCAGTAGAACCCCTTTGTTCGTGTTCGTAAAACACGACTGTACTTGGGTGGGAGGCTCAGTATTACCACTAGTGCCAGAAGTGGTCCGGTTGGAACTAGTTCCGGACCCACTTGGAGAAGAATTCGAGAAACCGCTTTTTCTCGAAGTAGTTTGCTGAACTGGGTTCAAATGCAACAGTGAGTGATGCCTGGAGTGGCATACTGAGCAATTGAACGCGCTGGTGCACTTCGCGACCCCATGTCCGGAGGACAGCCCGTTCAGGCAGAGTTGAGTCCTTCTGGCAAAGTAGCTTCTTTCTGAAGCAGACATTTTTAGAAAACGTGGGCAAGATCGTATACTGTGTGCATCGCAATTGCACAGCTTGCATTGATTCCTTGCCACACTCGCTTGAAAAGTTTGTAGTTTTCGACTTGAATTGTCGAAACTTGACTTAGAAGGCTGCGGTCTCTGTTACCGGGAAGTACTAGGCCCTCTAATGTCAAAGACAGTTCCTAAAGTCTGGAATCGACTTGTTAGAAATCTGTCCATATCTTCCCACTTAGGAATCTCCGTTTTTTCCTGAACCTAATGTTCTCACATTGAGAGAGTGACCTCAGGTAGCTTCGTTGAGCAAAGGTATGTTATAATCGCATCCCAACTCGCGATGCCGCTTATTCAGAATGTAAATGGCCGTGAACATGTCACGAAATGTTGGCCATGACAGGTAATCTCCCTTTAAAACTTCCGTGTCGCACGGCGGGAGACGGATATGGTGCTCTAAGTCGGAAGACTCCGCAGCCATTTCCTTTTCGGCTTTATTTAGCTTGGAAGTGAGATCACCAATCACTTCCATGCATTTGAGATAAGCCGCGCAGGCTTGTTTGTGCTTCTTCTTGGCGGCAGTGGCCTCTTTTGAAGAGCTCGCGGCATCTGTACCTTAAAGTTCTATATAAGCGCGTTTCACTCTACCCCAAGATTCCTTAACTTCTTCCTTTTGGATATCTAGGACCGTTTGATTTTGATCCGTGGACGCAAAATCTCTAAAATCGGCTTCGAACTCAATAAGTGAATCCGCTAATTGAATAAAATTGGCCATTATAACTTTTTTAATTCGTTGGATAAAATCCGAAATATGCACGTAATGCCAAAAGTTGTAATTGAATAATCCAAGAAACCACTCCAAATGCGAAAAGTTTTTCGAAAATCGCCGAGCCGATTAAATTCAAAAACAAAATAAAAATTGAAGACGACGATAAATTCGAAAACCCAGCAAAAAACCAGCAGAATAAAAATAACACGGAAATAATTTTTTTCTTTATAAATCTCGAATTCAATCAGTTGAATCTGAAGAATTTTTAAATATGAAAATCAGATGAATATGAACGAAGAATGTTGATAACGAGAAATCGAAATAAATTTAAAAAAGGTTTACTTGCTGTAAAAATTATAAATGGTTATATATTTTCAAATGATTTGATTATGAATTTAGAATATATAAATTTCGTATACTTAATGTCACTTGCTATAATCTTGCTCACATGTCACTTGCTATAATCTTGCTCACTGAACTTGACAATTTATAATTTTATACAAAATTCTTAAAAGCTTTTTTCTCAATTAACAGACAAGACACAATAGAATAAATAAATTTACAATTGAATTTCACTTATAAATATAATCACAATAATTTCAAACTGCAATCCTGTAGCGAGAATATATTGCGTCAATATCTCGCAGCTGGATATTGCACGTATGGCCACCACGTAAGCTCGCCACCCAACTCTGTATCGATACTTTTAAATCTCTGTTCTCTATTTTGATATTTTGTTTGCTTATTTATTTCTGTTTCTATTTTATTTACCACTTTTCTGTAAATTTGTTTTAATTTAGCGATCGGAAATCGCTCTTTTCACACTTGTTTTTAAATTGCAGGCAGCGAATGGACTTCGAATTTAAATTCGCAGGGTGATTTTATGAAAATTCTCACCCAATTAAAATCTGCGCCGAATGAAACTGCACCAATTATGCGAATTATTTTATGTTGCTGCCTTAAAGTCGCTACTATTATTGATTTTCACTGGAATTTATTAAGTGCAAAAAAAACCCGAAAATTCGCGTTAGTGATTTTGTGTGTCAAAGTTGAGTATGTATGTATGTGCATGCATGCATGAATGCAGGTTGCAGTGTCACAAGTATAATTTTGCGAAATTGCAGGGCTGGATCCTGGACAAAATTTGCGCACTCGGTGATTCCACGCTTAGAAAAAACTGCAAATGCACTCGCTTTTGAATACAGATGGCTTGAGCCGAAAGGAAGTTCTATAAAATTTCGTTATAAAAGCTAACACACAATATCACTCGCGCACTGATTTCTTTCACTAATATATATTTTAGTTGAACGCAGGAGCACTTTATAAGTAAAATGGCTTACAGAGCACGTACCTTTTGTATCGAAGAATTGTTGGTTGTTCCAATTGTTGCTAAATATGTATTTGCAATTGCAGGTTGTTGTGAGTATGTGTTGAGCCTTGTGGTGATGTGGTTTGCTGAATTGCTCCAATTACCGAAAAAAAGCTGTAGAAGACCAATTTGTTAATGATGTGTTGAGACCTTTTATTGTAGAATCTTGGTTCGCTTTTCCAACGGCGACGAAGGACCTTGTTTTGGGACCCGACGTTTATCCGCAAA
Source organism: Philophylla caesio (assembly GCA_963971545.1). Classification (NCBI taxonomy): domain Eukaryota; kingdom Metazoa; phylum Arthropoda; class Insecta; order Diptera; family Tephritidae; genus Philophylla; species Philophylla caesio. Next base: position 66,497,096 of record OZ020607.1, read on the forward strand.
TAATGCTCGGCGGTCTACGGAAGGACGTTCTTGGCTCGCTGCTGGCTCAGGAGACAGTCGTCGGATGGATTCTGACGGGAAGGACGACTTCACCCAAGCCGACGACATCACGCGTCTCATTCTACAATGAGGTGACACTGGATAGACAGCTTGCAGCCTTTTGGGAACTGGAAGACCTGCCCCGTAGCAGAGCTCGTACACCAGAAGAGGAATACTGTGAGGAAGTTTTTAAAGGTACTACAAAGCGAGACGAATCGGGGAAATATATAGTTTCGTTACCATTTCGTCGGAATTTTCCGACAGAGGTTTCTCTAGGGTGTTCGCGAAAGATAGCTTTCTCGCAGTTCTTTCGCAGTGAAGGTCGTCTGGCAAAACCTCCCTCTTTACGAGAGGAATATACTAGGGTACTCAAGGAGTATCAGCAACTGGGTCACATGACTGAGGTGTCCAGTTTCCCGGATGAGGGCCGGTCCGATAATTATTACCTGCCCCATCATGCGGTTACCAAACCCGAAAGCACTTCTACGAAGGTTCGGGTGGTGTTTGTTGCGTCCTGTCCATCGGACAATGGAGTAAGCCTCAGTGATGTGCTACTGCCTGGACCAATTTTACAAAGCGATCTGACGATACTGATCCTTCGCTGGAGGTTATTCAAATTCGTCTTTAGTAGCGATATAGAGAAAATGTATCGTCAGATCCTAGTTCAGCCTCAACAGAGGAAATTTCAAAAAATAGTATTTCGCGATTCAATAAGTAAACCAGTTCGTCAATTTCAATTGAATACTGTCACTTTCGGGGTGAACTCTAAATTATTCGATCCACTCGGGTGGCTCGCACCGATCATCATAGTAGCGAAGATGTTAATGCAGAACATATGGTTGGAAGGAACGGATTGGGATGAGCAGGTATCTTCAACTACACTTGAGCGCTGGTCAAAGTTTGCCATGGAGTACTCGGCAATAGGAGAAATCCAAATTCCACGATGGGTACAATTCTCACCGTCGGAAAAGATGGAGCTTCATGGTTTCTGCGATGCATCGGAGAAGGCGTATGCGGCGGCTATCTACCCGTGCGTCGAAAGGAGAGACAGTGTTGCGGTCAATCTCCTATTAGCAAAAACGAGGGTTGCACCGGTAAAAACCATATCACTGACTCGTTTGGAGTTGTGTGGCGCGGTACTTCTGGCGGAAATGGTGGAATCAGTGATTCCAAACTTGGATCTTCGATCCTTACAGGTTTTCTTATGGACTGATTCCACCATCGTTCTGGCTTGGCTACGAAGCCACCATGTTCTTGGTCGACATTTGTTTCGCATAGGGTAACCAAAATTGTAGAGAAGGTTGGCCAACGGAGTTGGTATCATGTGGATTCGTCCTCGAACCCAGCCGATCTAGGCAGCCGTGGAGTCGAGGCTCCCGACTTGGTTGGAAATTCGTTGTGGTGGCAGAGCCCTTCTTGGCTTCAAAATGACAGTACGGAATGGCCTTCTCAGGACTCGGTGTTTCAGACCGACCAAGAAGAGAAGCGGGTGCTGTCGCACGCGAGAAAAGTTGTAGAGATGTACGACATTCTTCAAAGATTCTCTTCACTTCCGAGAGCTTTGCGAGTGCTGTCCTATGTCTTGCGATTTCTTCAAAGTACGCACCCTATTCGGATAGCTAAATTTACAGCTCCGTCTACCGCGATTTCCTCTGAGGAAATCAAAGCCACCACTCAATGAATGATAGCACTCTGTCAAGAACAAAACTTTCCGAATGAGTGTTCTGACTTAAAGATGGGACAGAGAATAAGTTCCAAGAGTGAAATCCTCCAACTTAATCCGTTCATAGATTCAAATAGTCTACTTCGAGCGGGGGGACGACTCGGGGCGTCGAAAGACTTAAATTATAGCAAACGTCATCCTATAATTCTCCCCTACAATTCTCATTTTTCGCGACTGGTAACTCAATTTATTCACAAGATATCCTTGCATTATTCGAGCGCAATATTGGATCCCTCGTGTCAAAATAATGATCAAATCGATCATACATAACTGCAAGGTTTGGACAATCTACAGGAAGCAGGCGCAATGTCAAATCATAGCGGCTCTTCCTTCAGAACGTACGACCTTCACGCGCCCTTTTACTAATAAGGGCGTTGATTTCGCGGGTCCCTTCGAGATCAAAAGTTATAGAGGGCGAGGCTGCGTAATCACGAAGGGTTCCGTATGCCGGTTCGTTTGCTTCGCAACAAAAGCTATCCACTTGGAAGCCGCAAACGACTTGAGCACTCCCACCTTCTTGGCAGCCTTTTCAAGGTTCGTATCACGTAGGGGGTGCCCAAAAAATATATACTCCGACAATGGAACTAATTTCGTCGGAGGATCCAGAGCTTTAAAAACTGAATTTAAAGCGTTTCTTGCTCATTCGAAGTCTGATGTATCGTCCAAATACTTTCATCAGCAGCTTTCTTGGCATTTCATCCCAGCATCTGCTCCGCACATGGGTGGCCTATGGGAAGCCGGTGTAAAGAGTTTCAAGTCTCATTTTTGAAAAATTGCATCTAATTGTAAATATACTTTCGAAGAGTTTTCCGCATTACTATGTAGGATTGAAGCGTGTCTCAATTCAAGACCGCTGAATGCAGCTTCCACTGATGCCAAACGCTTGGAACCATTGACTCCAGGACATTTCCTCGTCGGCAGTCTTATCCTAGTTCCGCCTGAGATTGACATCACGGATAATCCAGCCACCGTAGTCAATCGATGGCACAAGATGAAGGCGCTGCGTTACTCGTTTTGTCAACGGTGGAAGAACGAGTACCTGAACGAGCTCCAAAAGCGGAATAAGTGGAGACGACAGCAGCCAGACGTGCAGGTAGACGATATAGTAATCATCCGAGAGAACAACCTTCCTCCGAACGAATGGCGACTGGGACGAGTCGTCAACGTTCACCACGGCGCCGATAATTGGTCCTGCTTCCGTCGGAGAGGACCAACACTTTCTAAGGACGTCCAATTTTTACGCCACGCTCGCCACCCAACCAAACCATGATATAAGCGCTGTAAATTAAAATGTTTTATTGTTTCTAAGACATGTACCTTTCGTCATTACAGGAAAAATGACCCGTTATACCGCCCGACGTATGAAGACAGAGAAGAGCGCTGAGACCTTTTCCATCGCCTGCCGTTTATGCGGAGGCAACGGCATCAGGCTATGTCCCGACTATCACGGAAAGACAGCCGAGGAGATGGTGGTGATACTTATCCACCGGTACTGCCCAAATTGTCTTTCGCCATTCCACCGTTTGGAAATCTGCGGAAGTAAAGACCGCTGCCACAGGTGCCGCGAGAAGCACCACACGTCGCTGCATATCGCAGACGAGAGCGACTGGGCGAAACCCAGCTCCGAGATGGAGCGCGAGCGTACGAGACCCGAAGACGACAGTTCTGACGACGTGCTGTCCATTCATCCGACGGAATCGTACGCGGACCGATCAGCAGAAAAGGCAGATAACTAATTAAGATGTCCGCATAGCGCTAGTTGCTATCTTGCGACTGGGGGTATTATTATATTAACACCCGTGCATTCATTTTCAGTGATTATTCGATAACTAGCCGATGACGCATAATTTGCAGACCTCAATTAAAATATATGTGTTTGACATAGAATATTTAGCCAAAGTGATGGAGGAACTATGATAATCGGATAAAAATGCAGACGCCAAAGTGCCGTTTCGAAGGTCTAATCGCATAATAACAGTTGCCCTCAACATACTCAGCTACAGCAAAAAATAAAGATGTCGATGATTTGAATTTAAAAATGCAAAGTGCAATTCCATTAAATTGTGTGATTAATGAAAAGGAAGCAACCGATTGTCCCACGGAATTCCTACACTGATCGGATTTGCCAGGACGGACACAGTATAATTTACAACTAAAGGCTGGATCAGTTAATTATCATGCAACGAAACTTAAACCTACCAAAATTGTGCTATAGGTCAAATTTAAGAGTGTGAGCGTTCTCATTTCAAAAATTCAAACCGATTTCTCTTTTGTGTTCAAACGTATACAGTTTCCAGTTCGTCTTGCATTCGCCATGACAATAAATAAGGCACAAGATCAGTTTTTAAAAGTATTAGTATGGCATATTCGCTTGTTCGAAAACCGTCGTCATCATTTACTTACAAGAAATATAATAAAACTCCGGGTACTTTGTTTTTGTTTTAAGAAGCTAAAGTTTCAATAATAATTAAAGAGCAGCTATTAATAGTACTGAAAGAATTTTCATTTAAAAAACAAAATTTAAATTTAAATTTAAAAATGAAATATAATAATTTTTCTGTTTTGATGTGCCTTAATTTAAACAAATTTTATTTGGCAGAGTTTTTTGAGCATGCAATTATGTTTCCCATTCCTTTTTAGTTTAATAAAATGCAAGTTTCAAGTATGTAGCTGCAAGTTTCAAGTAGCTGTAAGTTTCGAAAATTTTCCATATGTTAAAGAAAGAAATATATAAAATGAAAATTCTATAACTTAAATAAAAGAAAAATAAATAGTCAATAATATATAAGACTTCGTATGGAAGAAAATGCGTAAGACCTTCAAGTTAAATAGTACACCAAAACTTTGAATTGAAATAGAAATTTTGAACTCTGTGCAAGGCTTGGTAATTTCATTTATATCGCTTTAATTTTAGAATGGCCAATATTTCAATTAAATTAACGAAAGTGATTTGAAATGAAATAACATTTTGAATATGGTATATTTGCAATGAATGCATGTCCATAGATCAAGGATGCATTTTAACGTTAAATTTAACCGTTCCGAAATGTTTTCTCTTGTTTCGGTTGAAACATTTCAAAATATTATCGTTAAAGCAATTATCATAATAAATTTCATTACGTTTTTACCGAAACGAAATGCTGGCGTTAACGTTAAAACGTTAAGAAAAACGCTGGGGATTCACTCGGCGCAAACAGAAGCGCTGCATACTTTGAGGCACATTAAAATTAACGAAAACGGAAATTTTATAACGTTGTAACATTAACGATTTGATTTCGTTTTGATAACATGGTGCCGAAACGCAACAAACTCATTTCGTTAAGTTAATTTTGCTCGTTAACAACACAAAATGGTATCGTTTCGTTTGTTGAGCAGCCCTGCCATAGATAGATCAATAAAATTGTGGGCATGTTAGCAACTAAAACTTTAAGGACTTAATTAATAAAAAAAGTTTTTAAATTATATTTTAAAAAGTGTTTCGAATTAAAAATTTTTTTTATTTATATCGCTTAACGTAAATTATATGAAATGCAATAATTTGTACAAAACAATTGAATAATCGCCAAATATTTTATTGTTATATGTATTTGTGGTTATTCAGGGTGTAAAATTCAAATACTTATCTACTTGTTAAAAAAATTTAATAAAACTTGACATTAGTTTTTGTATGGAATTACAATTTATGAGCATAACACTTGATGTATGTTAAAAATTAGCCATTCACTATAAATAAATTAAATTTTTTGCTAAACATCGACTAACGATGTTTTTATGAACATTTAAATATATATGTAAATTTACTACTTTTTGCAAATACACTAGTCGACAAAAACAAACATTATAAGTAATAGTCTTAATAAATTCGGAACAAAAATTTTACCTTTTTTTTTCCAAAATCAAATTAAGCAGCTAAAAGAAGTTTATCAATTAAAGCACAAAATTTAATGGATTCAAATGCACCTAACATTTATTAAACCCATTTGCAAGTTCTAAATTGAAACCCTTTTTCGCATTTGCTATTTTATATTTTTATTTTTTTTTTGCAAACGTCAGAAGACACGAAAGCATTTCAAATTCGAGCAAAGAGAAGACTTAAAACTTTTTGCACAAATTGAAAGCAACACAGAAATTAATTGTGTGCCGTTTGCTGTAAAAAATTCAAAATTGAATGAAATTTGTATGCGAGCCACAAATGGTAAACGACGTAAGGCAAACGGCAAATGGCAAATGACGTAGAGCAAATGTTGCACGAATGCCTAACGGCTGCAAGTGTTTGCGTAAAGAATTCGAGCGCGAATCATTACGTATTGGGAGGGGTTGTAACAGATGAAGATGATGTGCACTGCCAACAGACATTGGTGATAGTCGATAGTTGTGGGGCTCAACGAGTTGTTTCGGGAAAGACATTTGGAGCGCGTTGGAATATTTGTGAATGAATGTGTGGGTTTGTGTAAATTTAAATTATAACGTCTTAAAATACTCTAACTCTTCCGCCCTATTGCTTCACAATACTACTCCCCTTCTGACTGTGTAGTTTGCTGCCAACACTTGCACAGGAAATCATTTCCCACAGTTGGTGCTGTTAGCCACTCACTGCCTGCTGTCGCTATGTACAAATAACTTCACCGCTTCACTACGTCAGCGTCGAGTCACGACTTTAAATAGAAAAAAAATGTGTTGCATTTATTTAGCCAAATTATTGTAGATCTACAAAAACTTTATAGCAACGAAATGTTAAATTGCTCATCAGGCAAATAAGTCAAATACTTGTAAGGCCCAGGCACATATACTTCATTACTTATTTCGTCGTTAAAGAGCCAAGCGTTGTGTCGTTTGTTGTGCTTCTCTGTGCACCTTGGTGAATTTTTCCATTATCACATATCATTGCGGATTTACAATAAATGTGTTGGTGTGCTCGGTGCACCAATCCGAGGCGCAACACCCAAATACTAATTTTCATAAGTCTGTCGAGCAATTCAGCAACCTCCTCTTAACGCTGTAATTTTCTTCGTATCTGCTATTTATCGCCATAAAAAGGTGCCATGCAGATTTGTATCTGTGAGATACTTATGGCCTCAACAAACTAACACCCACACCCACTTTTCATGTTATTTATTTTTCTCACCTTTTTTCTTCTGTCTGCTGTTTTTCTTTTATATTAGCTACCAGTTCAGCGCCTTGTTTTAACCTCGACATTTACTGCCTATTCCAATGCCAGCAAATAAATTTCAGCTTTTCAAATCCTACTTGTCATTGTGTGATTTAAACTTTGATCCGCTTCTCACCCCACACCACTTGCTTTTGTTTTCGTATTTGTACACAGCTTGTTATGTTTTAAAGCATCGGTAGTTGGCTGCATAATGGACTTGTGCCCTTTGCAGGTTTTATGCGACCACCGGATTGACATTGGCCTTAAGCAGCCAATAAAAAGGCCAAAGGTGTTTAGTTCTTAAATTCATGAAAATTTTATTGGAATTTATAGACACCAGTCGTTATTTAATAATATGATCATCAACCGAAACCCAGCGAAGATTTAATTTTAACATATTTTTACTTCTGCCATTTTCTACTTAAATTAATTTTAACATGAATGAGTTTTTTATTCGATATTTTATATATAATTTGCCCAGAAGAACTACCCTTAACCCATTTGTATATTGAATAACAATTTATTGCGCAAACAGATGATGCAACAAAGTTGCCATTTTTGAAATTTACTAATGCAACTTATTTTAAATTCGTTCATTTATACTTATTAAAATTAATAATAAAGAGTAAGAAGTACAAAATGTTCGGTAATTGCAGATAAGCATAATCGGATTTTATAGTGCTTTTATTCTAATGATTACACGGCAACATATTTTTATTTAAATAAAATACTCTCAGTACAGGGTGATGGTACGAGTTCTGACGTAAAAAAGCAAAACTTAAATATGCTTTGCAAAGTAAATTCGCCTTTAAAAGTTATTTGCATGCAAAATTTCTAGTGACACTTAATAATTTTCAACATGTTTGCTCAGTTCTTCAGATCTTATTACTCTATTAACTCGAAACATAGCTTATGCATACAAACTTTATCCGATCATTCAGCTATATCTTCCTAGAACGTACTTAATTATTTCAACCTTTTAAAATACACCCAGATTTGACCCAGACTTGTTTCCTTAAAAATTGTGCTGAATATCTTTATCACACCTTGAGAAATTTTTTTTAAATCTTTCTCTAAATTTGAGAGTTTTCCCATCAGCTTGGAAGGAACCCCAACACAAAACTAGAAGTTGGTCCTCTGTAGTAAATATTCGGGGTATAGCAAAGCTTTCTGCTATTCTAAAATTATGCGAAGCTCTTGTTGTTACTCCTCAACTTATTCCATATTAGTCGTCATCTTTTCTAAGCAACTAGCAAAATAACGTCCAACTTGCTTATAATCAACTCGCTTATATTTTGAATACACTAGTCTGTCAAAATTAATGGTCATTTGTAAAATTTGCTAGCGAAACATAACAAAAGAGAAATTCTCAAAAGAGGCGATTTTACTTACGTCTGCTCTATCTTGTTTTTTTTTAACTTATTTTGATGTTTTGCGAAAATTTCTTAATTTCCCCTGGTACTTTCCAATGATTATTCACACTTTCCATCACTTTCAATGAGGTCGGCTATATTTTAAGCGAGTTTATTTAAACCCGCTTATTTCAACTCAACTCGCTTATATTTGTTCTTTTGCAAGTCGCTTACAAAAGATGAGGCCTATCGTTACTTATATAGGGTGTTTTTAAAACATGTCGTTTTTAAGAAGAAATAAATCGCATATAATTTAATGCTTTGGCCAAGAATTTAGCTTTATTATATATATTATGTTTTAAAAATGATTTTGGGCATGTGACCGCCGCAACTGGCTCGAATAAATTCCCGCCGAGAAGCCCAATTTTCGACCACATTTTGCAGCAATTGGGGCCGTATGTCAGCGCCGAATATTCTCTTCCAAGGCGTCAATCGTTTTGGGCTTATCTGCGTAGACAAGCGACTTCATGTAACCCCACAAAAACTTGTCCAGCGGTGTTAAAAAGCACGATCTTGGAGACCACACCACAGGCTCACGACGCGAGATAAATCGCTCACCAAAGTACAAAAGGTCGTCCACATCAACACCTTCCTATTCAGGCACTAAAAAGTCATTTATCATGGCTCTTTAGTGCTCCCTATTAACTGTAACATAATGGCCGCTTCATTTTTGAATAAATATGGACCAATGATTCCCTCTGCCCATAGAGCACACCAAACAGTGACTTTTTGTGGTTGTAACGGCGTCTTAATAATGGCTTTTCTCCTGGATAACTTCTTAACTTCTTCGGGAGTTATTCATATATTTTCAGAGATTCCCCAAGTAAGTCACCTAGTTCCGTTTCGTTTCTTACTTTTTATAAACGACATTTCTTCTATAGTAAAACATTCAAAAGTTTTATTGTATGCAAATGATGTAAAACTTTTTTGATCATATTCCTTTGTCGATGAAAGGCCTTTATTACATACAAGCAGACTTAAATAGCATGTCTGCATAGTTGGTGTAATGTAAATTAAATGTCACTAAAGCTTTAAAAATATAAAGTAACGTGCTCTTCCGGAAGGGCGATTCAACCACCTTCCTATGACATATGTAACTACGTGTAACTTGGAACAGGTGATTACTTAGAAATCACAATCTTCGCATCAATGTAACAGTCAACAAAGGTGGGTTAACGTTTATTAAACGATGGTCAAATGAGTTCAGTGTTTGTAAGGCCAAAACTGGAAAATCGCTCCATCGTTTGGAACCCGAGCTCTAAAGTTTATTCTCAGAGATTCACACCTGCCAGGTAGGGTTTAAAACTTATTAATCTCCTACCCTAGCTAGTCGCAGAGAAATGTTTGACATAATATTTATGGTCAAGTTTCTTACAGGCTTGATTTCTGACACAACTCTTGATGCCAAAATTAAGTTGAACGTTCTCTTATGAGTTTCAGGGCATATCTAGACTCTGTTTCCAAATCCATACTAAAATAATGCTCATAATGCAATAACACTCACTCCGATAATATCAGACCAACTTTTTCACGTGAACAGGTTTATACTGGATAATCCCAATAAATTATTGATTATATACATATGTACATATTACAACCTTTGCCATTTTCAATTCTAATTTAATAAAATCAACTGATTAACTTTCGTACTGTTACTGAACAGTTTTAGATCTCGACACTTTACGATCTACTGGCTTTCAGGACTCGGCACAGAAAATATAATATAATATTTGGATTATAATTATAAATATTATTAATTGCCAAAGCAAATTTTTCTTATAACAAACTGTACACCAAGTTCCACTCAGCTTTCTGAATATTTCGAAAAATATATCCAAATATTTATCCGAACACCTTTGTTTATGCCATTAAAATTTTCTTAAAATTCCTACAAAAAAATTGTGTGTGCGAAAAAACATCAAATAGCTAACATGAGATCCAGACTAACTTTTCAAAATGTTTTAAGAGCTCTAACATCATAGTCAAATACTATCGATTTGCGTTGGCAATATGGTTTCTACAAGTTAATTATTTCCTAGAAATTACTGAAAAGGCTGAAGAATTCACAAATAAAAATCAATTTTTTGTAGGATTCTTTGTGATCATATCTTGATTTTTTTTAGCACAAGGAATCATTTTTCGTTGATTTTTTACTAAACAGATTTTACAATTACTAAAACGGAAGAAATCAAAGTAATCAAGTTTTAATAAAATTTAAAAAAAACGACGTATTTTCGTAAACTTTTTAACTTCTAGTTTTAAATTGGGAAATACAATCTTAGTACGCAATTTAAAAGTTCAACCAAATACTTGTTTCACTTGCCTCAAAGTTTGCAATAATTTTTAATAATTTTTTGAAAAATTGGTTTTGAAATTTTTTTGTTTCATCAGATCATTTAGAGAATACGAAATTCAGAAATCACATCAAAAATAACATCTACCTCTTTTCTAGTGCATACAAAATCGGGTTGTGTTTTCTTCGACGGTTTTTGTGACTGAAATAATAAAAACGCGCAGTTTCTTCCGTATAAACACAAATTGTGTTGCTGGGTTGCGGAAAAAAAATTTTCGAAAACTTTCAGTAGATAATTACTAAAGATTGAAATCTGGGAAATCATTCTAAAGAAATTTTAAGTGCCATAAAACTAAATAATTGAAGAAATTTCCCACACTTGTGTAAGTTTAAAATTTGGATGAATAGGAACTATATTTACATTGAAATTTTAAAAAAATAAATAAATAGTTACTTCTTATGTCTATAGTTTTAAATTCGTTTGCTAATGATATGACCACCCTTGTACACATTAGGTGGTGGGTGTATGATTACCAATCAAATTCATTTATTTATTTTAAAGAATTTTCAATTCAGTTTATTCCCTGACATAAAGTATATAAATGCAAGTTTAAAACTAAATTTAACAAATAAGTGTGTTATGTTTAGAGATTTTGAACTTCTCTTTTTCAGAGTTAGAACTTTTTTGAGTATGCTGTTTAGAAACCCATTGAATTTTAGTATGAAATGTGAAAGTTCCAATTAACTAGAAATAACGTTGATTTAAAAATTGTTTTTTTTTGTAAAATGTGTTTCGACTTTCTTCCAAAAAAAATAGACTTTGCTTATTCCTCATATAGAAGCAAATGCGACCAAAATATGCCTAATAAACCAACGATAAATTTTAGCTACTTGAAACTTTCACATTATTATACTTATAAAACTGCATACTCAAAAAAATTCTAACTTTTTTGGGGAAAAAAGGTCAAAGGCAATATAAAAATTTGTTGATTTTTTTTTGTATTCTACAAAGTTTTAAACTTAGATTTACTTATATAGTTTATGTTAGACAATAAACTGAATTTTAATTGAAAATTCTTAAAAATAAATAAACTACGTGGAATAAATAAGTTCCTAAATTCCAATGAGAATTCGACGAAAGTAACTGTTATTTTAACCCAGTTGTCTTACAAAAACAACAAAAAAAGGAATATATGTATACTGGTCCGTGATAGCTGCATTAACAATGTTAGGTAGCAGACTGAAAATCTATAACTCTTAAATTTAAATTACTCCATAAAATGTGTAACTATCTTGCGAAGATTTACTAACGCGTTCATCTCATCAGAGTGCTGGCGATGCACATACATATATGTATATGTATGTACATAATACATAGTTAGTTCACATTTTACACGAATACCGTATTTGTCATTGCCAAAGTTGAGAATCCGCAAAAAAAAATTAGAATAGTATTAGTGGCAAAAAGTTGGCAGACACTAAACCCATTCGTACCTCTAGCTTTCTAACATATGTATGTGCATACAATAACACGAAGACATAAATAATTGAGTGAATCACCGAAATCAACACAATCAACGAGGCGGCACTTCATTTGCAAATGCTACCAGCAAAAGAAACGTTAAAAACTACAAAAAAATAATGCGAATTGAAAAACTTATACTAATAGTCCACACTTTTGGTAGAAATGGGTTTCATTGCTATGCCTCAGAAAATGCACGAAAGGGAAAAAACTTTAACAAAATAAGAAATTATAAAACTAATAAATAAAGAAAATAAAATTAAAAGTAAAGGGAAGCTAAAAAGTAGAATAAAAAACCGTATGATGACATGCGAATCGATTTCATTGGTAACGTATGAATAAGATATGTATGTACATATATGCGCAGGCAACTTTCGCCAAACGCTCTTCCAATCCGGCACACGAATTGCAAAAACTCCGGCAGACACTCAACAGCTCAACAGTTCAACATTTAAATATTTATACAACTTTATGCAAGTTCATATTCAGCAAAAGCAAAAAGCAGTGGAAAGAACCAAAAAGGGGAAAATACGCACTTTCGTAGACAGCAAATTTTGTACGCAAATATTCAGTTTTCTGGCGGAAAAAGTTAGGAATACAGAAAGGAGGAGAGAGAAGTGTTTAAAAATGTTTGCCCTTTATAAGAAACTGTAATGTTAACTTCTGCATGAGTGCGAGGAGTGGCTGTGAAATGCTAAAACTGGCTGAATCGACAAAATTGACCAAAAATACGAAAATATGATTTATTATAAATTTGTGTGCGCGTTAAGTGCAAACGTTTTCATGTTATAAAGAAGAAACACCACCAATAATAATGCAGTCAAAATTACTAAGAGCAGTGGTAAATTTTCAGCATTCCAGACTATCTAATGGACGCTAAAATCTGAAGAATTTAATGTAATAATAGCAACTTCTGTATTATCTAAAGGTGCGATACATTTTATTTGTATTTAAAATAATTAAATATCGTAAACCTGACTACCTTTTCTATAAATTTAACTTCATTATATCATCACGCACTAACAGTTGGATGGTTCCAAATACATATGAAACCTTAACAGGATCATTATTATTATTCGTTAGCGTTGTAATATTATGAAGCTCATTGCCAATTTTAATAAAAGTATAAAATCAGGCGAAATTTATAATTTAATTATAAGTTTAATAGATTAAATATATAAATAAGTAATTAAATAATTAAAATAAAATCAGGCAGGTAAGTGAAAGATTAAATTGTGTAATTGATTTGTTAAAATGTGTAACAAGAGATTTTACAACCTTCAGTACTGATGTTGTACATAAATAAATTTGTTATATTTGTTAAAATCGTGGCCGAAATCTTTATATGAGTACGACAAGATGAACAATTAATTTTTATTAAAAGATATGCTAAATATAAAAGACTTTTTACATAAAAAATCGGAATATAACTGAAGACTGTAAAAGGAAAGTCAGAAATCATCTAACAAGCTAAATTTTTATGCTATTTTTAAAATTTGATTGTTTAATAGTATACAGTGGTATTTCAAAATCCTATTTTTTTTTTTAAAAACAAAAAATTTTCTTTACTTTATAACAGCAAACGATTCACTACAGTTTGATAGATCAGTAGATTGTTAGAAGAAGATAGTTTGTTTTTTTTATTTTTTCAATCAGAATTAATTCACTTGTTCACAAATTTCCTCGTCACTTTTAATAGTACTGATTGAAATAAAAATCATATGTATCATATTGCAAAACATATTTTTTTAAAATAAAGTGAATAAGTTGTGAAAATTGGCTACTTTAGTTAATAGTAATAAAAAATGAATTTTTTGATTGAACAGAACTAGTAAACGCAGATGCAAAGGGGCCTGTTCCAAAATTTTTGTCTCATTGAGTTACAATTAAAGTAAAACACATTTCAAAAATCAAAAATTGTATTAAATCAAAAAACAAAAATTTAATTGCATAGAAGTTTTTTTCCATTTTAGTGAAGTTTCTAATGTGGTTTCTCGGAGCTCTCTGCAGACCGAAAAAAATTTTTAAATTACAAATGTTGTATATGTAGATAAATGAAAATAGTTAATTACAATTTGGAAAATTAGGAAGGGAAACATTACATTTTCGTCTAAATCAGTACATATTTTCAAAAACTGATAAAATGCTGGGTAAGGAATTTGTAAGAATTTATTGAAATTAATTTTTCTTTTAAATACTTCTTAAATTCCTCTTATATCACTTTTCATTATTTTTGTAATATTTAAAACAAAAATAATGAAAAGATTTATTAATTAATTGACTGAATCAAATGAATTCGCCAACGACGTGAACGCACCGACGGCTTCAAAGTATTCTCGACTTTGGCACTCCGGCGACTTGAGTAATTTCACCAATTTCGTGACTTGGCCGCTTCGACCGACTTGACAACTTCGATGACTTTATTGCACACAACGACTTAATGGATATTTTAAAAATGTTTTCTGCCAACGACTTCAGCTACCGGCTTCTACTGATTTGTCAAATTACGTCTTCACTTCTCACCTCACCGGGTTGCCAACTATACATTTTACATTCGGAAATCTGATAATTTATCAAAGCGGTCTATAAACTCTTGCTCCAACGCGGAAATTCATGTATTTGCCAAAAGCATCTGAGGTGAATGCTCGACATTTCTTCCAAGTTCCAAGCTTGCAAATCAAAAACATTTTTTTAGATGGTGATAATCTGGTGCCTTTGAATACAAATGTTTTCTTTGTTATTTTTTATTTTAAAAAATTTATATGGACCTTTGTCTCTTTACCATTTTCAAGCTGCATATTTAAGCATTGCAAGCAGCCAACTGACAGCGGTAAAACACGTTAATGTGTTTCTTTCCCTGGTTACGCCATACCCGTTGTACTGCTTACTAATATGCAGAGTGCAGTGACTTTGGACCTGGAATGTTGCATGGTTATACAAAACGGTTATAAGGCCAAACGCAATCCACCTTACCAAAACACAAATCAAGATATGACTTCCCGCGAGGGAGTTCGTCCACGTTTACAATGATAGATCAAAGTTTTATCCAAATAGTTGGGAACATCATTCAGCTTTCGCTTTCCTAACCACAGCAATGTTTTTCAAGCGGAGCTCATGCGATTCCGGTTCATGATATCTATATTTTCACTGACGGTCAGGCTATTTTGTAAGTCCCTAAGAACACGTTGCTGACTTCAAACGCCAGCACTGAGAGCTACGGTACAGTTGCTATTTCTTAAGCGAGTTCAAATACTTCCGATTGTTTGAGATTAGGGGCAAGGTGATCTACCAACCTTACGAAATGGAAAGGGCATAGTGGATAAGTGCTCCTTTATACGATATCACAAAGAACCATGGGTATCGGTCAGTTCCACTAGCAACTGCCTGCTAACCTATAAAAACTACAATGCTGAAAGAAGTTGATCAACTACCCACCTGTTTTAACAAAGAATGAGAAAAGGAAGGTTAAATATTTTTTGGAATTGGTTGAAGTTTAAAAAAACTCAATTCCTGACTAAAATAAAAACTTTGGTATTGCAAAACTTAGATCAAGGTTTCCTAATAGTTAATTTTACAGCCCTCATATAAGAGCAGCAAAGCGATAGTAATTCGATCTCAGAACTTAAACATGGAAAAAGATTATGTAAGCAAAGGTTTATATTTAAAACATTGAAACTTAACTCCTCAAGAATACCTAAACAATCGATGGCACTGGAGATTATATAATACTTTGAACGAATCGTCTGACTTCAAGTGACAAAATTAATTAATTAGCATGCAACTGCCACTATAAGGGAGCACGGAACAAAGTGTAGTAGTTTAAGAGCAAAAGGTTAAACTCTTTCTATTCTGAAAGAGTGTTGAGAGTACATCGGATTCCAAATGACTGAAGCATACTGCAGTTTTGATTGCACTAAAGAATTAAATAAGATGTATCCAGTCTATGGGTGTTTGAAGTCACTAGCATAGCGACGTTAAAAATTTAAGTTGGCATAAGCCTTAGAAATAGCAAAATTGATATGGTTACCAATCGTAAAAGACGAGTCGAAAATTACGCCCAGATCACGAAGTTCTTTGACTAAGACAATAACTAAATACATCTGAGATAAAATAAGGTATGTGCATTGTGTGACAACATTTACTAATATTAAGATGAAGTTTATTTTGGAGAGATCGAGCATTAGAAGCATTCAAATTCAAATTCCGCGAAAGAGTTTAAAATCATCTGCTTAAAGTAATAAGAGTGTTTGAATTATAAACCAACGTCATTAATGAAAACAAGAAATATGATACGACCAAAAATGCTAAATACCTTGTGGCAAACAAGCAGTTTCCGAAAAAAAACAATAAAAGATTGATACAAAAAATTAAATAAAAAAGTAACTGAGAGAAACTAGTTAGATACATACATGAGTAACGATAGACCGTCCGCCAACAAAACCATGCTCACATGAATCAATTACTTCATTAATGACAAAAGCTAGCTGACCCTTAACTACTTTTTCAAAAAATTTAGATATTGGCCTTTAATTTTTCACTTCATTCTTATTACCATATTGGAAAACTTGGGGTTATAGAAATCAACTGCCAACGGCCAATGAAAATTTTGGTAATTAGCGAAATATGGTAACATTTCTTAAGAAGAAAAGAGGCAACCCTCGATGTCCGTTTTCAAAGAAGATTGTAAGAAGGATATACGATTAATAGTGTATAATTTCAATACCAATAGCAAAGCAAAATTTAAGTGTTTTGTGCTTCACGAATAAGAGGATCAACCATATTTTCTGAGTCAGCCCCAAAATTGGCTTTGAAAAAATCAGCAAAAAAATTTAGCAATTCAACCAAACTAT
Source organism: Philophylla caesio (assembly GCA_963971545.1). NCBI lineage: Eukaryota > Metazoa > Arthropoda > Insecta > Diptera > Tephritidae > Philophylla > Philophylla caesio. The sequence continues at coordinate 66,514,084 of OZ020607.1, forward strand.
CTGAACAAATGTTATTAAGTTTCACACAGGCTGGAATATCCCTATATACGGACGTAATTCTACGTATTTTATTTAAAAAAAACACTCATACACATATATGTACATACCACAGCGATGAAAGAAATCGCAGCATTATTTAAAATCGACCCTGGTTATAACAGTTTTAAACATATATTCCGAAATTATTAATGACTTCAAGCACCTTAAATCTCATGTTTGTTCATATTTATATATGTATGTATATTTATATGTGAATGCAAAATGACCGTCAACACCACTGTGAATATGTATAACAGCCATGGAACTTTGCGAAAGACGAAGGACGGGTGAATGGACGCTTGCTGACAGAGAATCATAAACGGATTGGAGGCCAAAGCCGCAGGCAACAGCAGCGACATCCACGATTGCGAACTGTTTGTTACATATATGATTTTCTTTTTGTATGTATTTGTGCATATCCTTAAAATTAATATCGAATGCAAGTGCTTAAATTTATTAATGTGCATCATATGCATACGAACATATGTATGTATGAGCGTTTGTAAATACACGAGTATGTGAATACAGAGTATTCATGCTGATGTGTTATATTGTACTAGTAAGTACTCGTACGTAGTGGCCGCTGTGGTCGAGTTGGTAGCGGTGCGTGCTATAACTTGATATGCCGGTGAGTTCGAGGTTTGAATCTCAGTCAGGGCAAGCAAATAATAATAGAAAAAGTTGTTTCTAATAGCGGTCACACCTCGGCAGGCAATGGCAAACCTCCAAGGGTATTTTTGCCATAAAAAAGCTCCTCATTTAATACATCTGCCGTTCGGAGTCGGTACAAAATTGTAGGTCCCTCCAATTGTGATAGAATATAAAGACGCACACCACAAATGGTAGGAGAAGCTCGGCCAAACACTGAGCTATATAGTGTACGCGCCAAAATTATATATAAGTACTCGTACATGTATATGTATGTACATATATTCGTGTATGCCCAAGTTGACATAGACTTTGGGTTTTAAGAACGCAAATGGTCATTGCCAGCTGCATTGCTTCCTGTAGGGGATCAGTTCGACATTTTGTACGATTTTGATTGCTTTACTGCATATTATTTTTCTTACATTTTTGGGGTAATTACTGTTATTCGCGTAATTTAAAATTATCTACTTATTTAACTAATATATTATTTGTAAAACAGATAATTTAGTTATAGTTTTTATATAATTTTATTTATTTTCGATCAAGTTTGAAAATGATTTATTTTAAAGAATGAATTATATTTTAATTTAAAACTTATGAAGTTAATATACATATAACTTTATATGAAATATTTATGAATCTACATTTTAACAGCGACGGCGTATTGATTGTTTTTATAAAAAACTTTTTAGAAACAATACAAGATTTGTTTATGGAAATTTATTTATCTTATGCTTTAATTAAAACTTTTTTCTAGATTTGTATTAAATTTGTGGAACATCTACTATATTTTTTTATCTTTGATGTTGTATACTATTGGTTCACTGTAGTAGCATGTAGTAGTTATACTTTGCTATATGGTTAGTATAGTATGGAAAGGGTATAACTCGGACTTTCGCTACTTTACAGGAGAAAGAAAAAAGTGCATAAAATCTTAAACGACATGTATTTAAACAGTTTTTAATTGAAATTCACAATAAAAAAACGAAAAATTTTGTTCAACACTCAATTTTTGTATTTTCTATGTTTCTCGTCGAGTTTTGTTAGTTAGGCTTATTTGAAATCGATTTTTTTGTTCAAAATATGAGTGAGGGCTTTTTACACTAAACTGAAAATAAGAGAACCAGGCTTGATATCTTTTTTCTGCGGCAAGACCTCATATTGTTTGTTTTGAAATATACTGAACGTGAGTAACATAGGTTATACATATGTTTAATTGACCTGAAATAAAGTTAATTCGAAGTCTTCAAAGCAATTGATATGCTTTGGCAATGACAATGCTTTTGTCAACACAGTTGGCAATGAATTCTGTGTTTGCTTACCCTTCGCGCAGACTTCACAACAAATGAGTATTTCTTCGTATTTCTTGTCCAAATTATCGTAGCGCCTAGAATTTTACTTTCACGCAAAACATTTTTTAGATCCTTCTCGTTGAGATGTCCAAGACTTTCGTGCCATTTTTGTAAAGTCGTCCGTGCTATCCAGCGAAACATAGTACAAATCCTTTACACTTCCCGCCTGTTTCCGGACGTACGACTGTAGCTTCTCTCGCAGTAAATATCACTTTGAAACCACGATTGGTTAATTACGAAACTGACAGTGGGTTTCATCGCAGGTCGGGCACATAAAGTATATCTTCAAATCTAACTTGAATGCCTTCATTTGTCACAAACTTCATGGTACCATATGCGAAAAAGCACCAGAGTGCAGACACCAGCGTTCATGCTCTTAACTGACATGCTTCCGCAGTTCTCGCAGATTCATTGTGTTACAATGCATTCTCCATTGGCTTTGCCTGTTGCGTCATCAGTTGTATTTCTCTGATCTTTATAATTTTCACGGCTAATATATTGCTAACAGTAACTGATATTTGTGCAAAACTTTAAGCTTTTGGCTGATTAAATAAAGAAGTTAAGGTGAAAAATGCTATATCTGAACAATCGGCTGTAGGGAGCTATATGTTGTGTTTCTCTGATATTTATGATTTCCACTTCTGATATTTTGTTAATAGCAACAGATATTTTTGCAAAAAAGAACCATTGCATTTAAGGCTAGTTAGAAAAAAAGGACAAAGTCGTAAATATGTATGTATGTATAATTACAATAATACTACTTTGTTGCATTACTTTTCGCAACAGCTGCTGCTACCTTCTTTCGACTTCCTTTCAGTTACTCATACGCCATGTTACCCTAAATTGCGTCTGAATTATTTGAACAAATATTTCACAATTTAAATTGTATTAACAAAAACAGCAGGCACACAAACACAAACATATTGGCAGGAATGAATACAAACATTGGTACATCTGCATTTGCCATTTGTGTTGTTTGCGGCCATGTTTGCATTGTTTGACCTGCTGACGTCAGTCGTCGGCATTGTTCGTATTGCATCATTCAAACGTACTTCCTTCTCCACACTTCCGCTTCTGATTTACTTACTTCTTATATTTGTTGTTCTTCTTGTTATTATTGTTCTTGTTCACTCCATTCGTTAGCTTATTTGCAGCTGCAACTCGCACCAACATCATCGCCATTGCGAACAACATAGCACAACATTATCGCTTGTCTCAGACTGACGCATTCAACCTTGTGCTGACCTCTCGCCCTTTTTCTGCCGACTTTGGTTTGCTTGTTTGTCAATCTGTTTATTCACTTACCATAATCCACACGTATGTATGTATGTCGCTTAGCAGGCGTAGCATTGCAGTAGGAGCTTCAGCAGCAATTACCACTTGCAACAATCTTCCATACATGGTCGTCGGTTTGAATATATTTGATTGTTGGTCTGTATACATTTCCATGCAACCGCTCACGATTAAACTTACGAATGTAACCTTGCGGTGTCAGCAATGTAGCTAAGTAAATGATGGGAGGTCATCGCTGCTGACATACAGTATTGCTGGGCTTTTGGTTACTGTTTATTTACTTGTTGTCGGTTGTAAGGAGAATTTGCAAGTTTCGCGGTTATTTCAGTTCGAATAAGACTACGTTTTCTCTTATTTGAATCGGTTATACTGTTTACTTAATTTAATATTCTCTCAACAAAAGTAACATATTTACATAAAGGTAGCATTTAAAAATGTACAGAATTTTTTCGAATGGACTCTTAAAATCGGGAAAGTATTTTAAGAATACACAGAATAATATAACGTTTCCTTCTCTTTCACATTTCACACGTAGTTCCTTTAAAGTCAGATCTAAACGTCAACCGCAGTAGAGAAATTGCAACCCTGCAAAATCCATGGATTTTGTTATTGCTTGATATATTTACATACCTTACTTGTCCAAATATAACTTATCAAACGTATCACACTATTGTAAACAAAAGTTGACAGTTCACAAGTTCATTTCTTTTGTTATAAATAAAAATATAAAAAAAAACAATAACAATGAAATTTTTGTTGTGCTTGTTGCCGGCGTAACGAAAGCACTCCTTGAATTGAAGGTTTTTCTTGTAGCCGCAAATCAGTGGGGAGAACACTTATCATAGTAATAATTGATTGTACACAAAGCGAAAACTATAAATACGGCAATTTTTGTTATCTGTTTAAAATTCTGAACATAATCTGATGTATCCTGACACAGCGTGTCAGACCGTCTTGAGCATAGCAGCGTAGAATAGTCGGTCTGTGAAGGCCATTAGCTGGTGAACAGATCAGCAAACAAACAAGTTATGAAAAATAATCGCAAAAAATTCAAAAATCGAAATAAAATCATGCCAAATTCTTTATTTATTACCATATAGTACATATATGTATATAATACTTATATGTACTATATATTGGCAATGTATTAGAATTCAGCAATTAAAGGGAGATAGTTTTGAGACAAATGTACGTTGTGTGCATGCGCAGGTTTTACATGTATTATTATCTTAGAATATCGCTTAAAAAAATGCAACGAGTCTAGAATGAGTCCGGGAATAGTCGCAAGGGAACAAGCGACTAACAAAACTTCTAATCTCTTTATATGGAATGAGCTGTTCTCTTTTGTTCGACCATGTCCTATGAAGAGACTAGGAAACAATTAGGCCAAATGGGTACCAATGAAAGGGTTCTGCTTTTCAATTGCCTACCGAGCTCAAATTAACACCTGTTGGCAAGAGTTATTCTTCGCTTGTTTTCGAGGCTGACATTATTGTTGGTATTAAAGCTGGATCCAAGGTATACAAAATCCTTGACTACTTTAAAGTTGTAGTTGCCAACAGTGACGTGGGTCCCAATACGCGAGGATTTTTTGTTTGTTGCCACATCATGCCCGTCCTTTGATATGGCGCAGAAACACGGACGGTGCTGAACAGCGATGAGAAGGCTTTGGGGGCTTTCGAGAGAAATGTTCTTCGCAAGATTTATGGTCCTGTAGGCGTTAGCGACGAGTACCGAAGAAGATGGAATGATGAACTGTATGAGCTGTATAAAGATATGGACATAGTGAAGCGCATAAAAATTAAACGACTGCGATGGCTTTGCCATGTCGTTCGTAAGGATGATGATGCTCCGGTGAAAAAACCCTCGGTGGACAACGTAGGCAAGGGCGCCCACGAATACACTGGAAAGACAGAAGGGCCTGTCTTCACTTGGTGTGAATAATTGGCGAAAAATAGCGAAGGAGAGAGGGAACTAGCGAAGCTTTTTGGTTTTGGCCCAAACCAACAAACGGTTGTAGCGCCATAAAAGAAGAATAAGTTTATTTATAAAAACAAATTTAAAAATCATAGCTTCGAGTGAGAATCGAACCGGCTGTTCGAGGGTTGCTAAGCGAACGCTCTCCTTACATGCCAACGACGCTCATAAAATTTAATTGCCTAAGTGCATGCATATATCAATACATCGTTTATTATACCCGAAAGAGATGACTACATAATTAATATACAATTATACCCTTGTTCGAACTAATTAATGCCCAATTGTATCCGATAGAGACTTATCCCGGTATACTCTCTTTAGAGATTAGTCTCACAATTTTTTGAAGGGATATATGACAAACACTACAATCAAGTTTGACATATCTGCCGTAGGCCCGGGAAAAAAAGTTTAAGATGATTCTTTTACTCTGGAGGGCTTATACTTTTTTTTAACGACGTTTACTTATGCAAACTGAAATGTGCTGAGGAAGTATTAAATTTTTATTTCTTATCTACTTGGAAATTAAAAACAAAAACGATTTAATACAAATGCATTTTCATAAATTTCCTTCTTTCACTGAGTGCAAAATTTTATCGTTCACTATTCAATGAATGAGGAAAAAAACTATAGTGGCTCAACTCGAAATTGCACAGTGATCTCTTTAAAGCATTCGCGATGTCATTGATAAACAAAAAAACTTGCCCGAACCACTTAAGTAAGTAAGTAATGTCATCAATTTGCAATTTGTTGAATATTTGTGGAATATTTGCAAATAGTATAATAGTATATATTTTAAAAGTATATGGTTCTTGTTAAATGAAATATGTATAATTTTATAAAAAATAACGAAAAAATAACTTTACATTGCAAATATTGTAAAATGATCAATACAATTTTGAGCCTCTTTATAACAACATTCATTATTTAATTTTTGGCTGCGCCACTGAAATTTTTTTGCATTCTGGTCACATTTCTGACATACGATTACTTGGTTTTCCTTTTCTTTTTTCATATATCTTTACTGTAATCTTTAGTAACTGCACTTTTTGATACTGCCAATATATAAATATTATATATATATATATATATTTATTTCATGAACAAAACGCACAAACCTTTTTCTTATTACACAGCATGAATCAGATTTTACCCATTAAGATAAATGTTACCTATTTAATCTGCCTTGGTTCCTTTAATTGATCATTTCAGAAATATGCCTTTAACGTTTATGGGTTTTGATACATGCGTCTAAACGATTTTAAAGAATTGATAAATTAAAAAATTTGCGAAATTAGTAATATGAAGCAATATAACGGATTAGGGCTTCTTAAAACTTATACATTCTCTACTCCGCAAATTTTATAATATAAAAAGTTTTTAGTTGTATACGTATAATACCAACAGCTGATCAATCCCCATTTTTTACTACCATTCTTTCACCAAAGTCGTCTGTTTCGCCATTATTTAAACCCTTTACTGCGTAACCACTTATTTTAACCCTTTTGCTGTGTTGAGGTCAAATTGGCCAAATTTTTTGGAAATTTAATTGAATCGGGCGGATTCTTCTTGCCATTAAGACTTTTATTAATTTTTTGTTCTTAAGAGTCATATACGAGTATATGTGTAACACTTAAACGGTCACCTTTTTGACCCACCAAGTGTTTTAGTAAAAGCGATCATATTTCGCAGATAACTACTTTGACCGATTATTGATAATATAATTAGTAGGTAAAACAAAATAGAAAAATTTCGTTATAAATCTTTAAAAGCTTTCATCCACTCATGGAATATTTGCTTCGTTAATTTTTGGGGTTCTCGCAATTAGGGCACAATCAAGTCTGAACAACATAATAAATATCGTAACATGATTTGATAATGGAATGACTTTATAAATAAAATGAGTTTTAAACTACTGAATATGTTAAATTACAAGAGGCTTACTTAACGCAAGACCAACAGCTGACAACAATAACTTCCTATGTATTAAACGTATATTATCTGTATTTTTGTAAGACCAGGGCTAATTTAATTAATAATATGTGGATGTTTACAACATAATTACCGCTTTGAGTATTATTGTTTTTTCTTTGTAATTCTTCCCAAAAACAAATCGGCCTTAAAGCTCATTGAAAAATAAAAATTTAATAGTTATATGGCCAAACAATAACAAACAAATAATTAATATAATTAATATTTTGTTTAGTTATAACTCAAGATCCCGTGAAAAATGTAAAAATACTTTAATATGTTAAAGTCCAGATCGGATTATGGTCATCACAAAAAAAATTGATAAATTAAAAATAAAAATATCGAAATATCATATTAAAAATGTACATATACATATATCTAAAAATAAAAATATATATAATTATCTTTCCAGAAACTCTCACCTTTCAGCCAGAATTTGTGGAAAGTATCTCAAATGTGTCGGTGGCCGTGGGACGAGATGCTACATTCACATGCCATGTACGGCATTTAGGTGGTTACAGAGTAAGTAACAAATTTTACACGAAAGTCCCACAATAGATTTCAATTGAAAAACTTTTAATTCAGGAATTTAAGTGAAATCTTTAACTCCTATCTAATTTTCCAAGTATTATTGACTGCGTAGGTTGAACAACGATTTTGCCAATTATTTTATTTAAAAGGTATTAGATGAATATACGTTAGATTCCTCTTAAGCAAACAATACAATTCAAATATTTAAAACGATTCTTCTTGGATTCAATTTATTTTTCTATTTAACCGCATATTGCTTTTATTTTTACAAAAAAGCTTACGAATTTAAAAAATCCGGCAGTTAAAGAAATATAAATTTTTATATTTAAAGTTATTAGCGATAATATATTATGTTAAAAAATTTGCAGCATTGCTTCTTTCGCGTAAGTTCGAAAATATAGTTAGAAAGCATTCCTTTTCATTTGATTGGCAGGTGGTCAAATTCTTAAATTATCTCAAAACTCTTTGACAATTTCATTCAGGCATACCAAGCGTTTTGTGGTATATTCACTTCCCTTCACGGTTAGTTACACAGCTGCACAAAAACACACAAATATGCATACATATATGCCAATTGTGCCTTTGTTTCATAGTCTTTTATTATCTTTAATTTTCTATACTTGAACATTTTCCCAACACCGCCAACTTGGTGCGGATCAACATCCAACTGTCAAAATCGCAATTCAACAACAATTACTCTTTCTTCTGCAAACACCAACCAACACTTTGCTGTCATTTCGCTGCCATTTCTGCTAACATTGCTGTTGTCGTGGCTATCTGCCGGTTGTTGGTATGCGCGGCACCATTATCAGGTTGGCTGGCTAAAAGCGGATACAAAAGCCATTCAGGCAATACACGAGAATGTCATCACACACAATCCACGTGTCAGTGTTAGTCACCTGGATCAGAATACATGGAATTTGCACATAAAAGCGGTGTCGGAAGAGGATCGTGGCGGTTATATGTGCCAGTTGAATACGGATCCGATGAAGAGCCAGGTGAGTAGCAGAATGTTTAGAGAGGACAAAGTGAACGCAAGTGCAATTGTGGCACATAAACTAAGCCACTAACTAATCTTATAGTATTACATATGGAAACTGTCGTACCCTTACATAATTATGTACATGTACGTCTTTGTATAGGTACATAGAAACAAACATACAACTTTGTGTGTATAAAAATGTTTTGATTTTAAACTCCTGAGTATTTTTATGACTATTTAAAGCTAATCATCACACCTTTTCACGATATCCCCTTTGTGATTAAGCATGTATCCCTCCAAGAACAAGATCATTCAAGTTTAAAATCGTGTTTTTAAAATACTCAATGCTTCTTCAAATATTCTGAAAGTAGTTACTTCTATTTTTCAGACCTAAATAGTTTTCATTATTTTTAAATATTTTTAATTACATGATTAACGAATAAATTACATGATTTTTTAATTATTTTTTGATTGGATTAATAATAATTAACACTTTTATTAAGCTCGAGGCCAGTTTGTTTAAGGAAAATGGAATAAACCCAACAGATGGAATAAGCACATTAGTTCACTCGGCAAGCGTAGCACAGCATGTAGCGTTTTGGCTCTTCAACCCAGAGGTCCTTGTTTCAAAGCCGGGGAAAGTGGTGATGAAAAATAAATATAACTAAATAAAAAGAAGTCTGATGAGGAAATCTGGTGATTTCCGAATTGGTACTATAACTTCTACCTTTAAAAAACTGTTGTTGTTTTTTCGAAACAAAATCTTCTACAAACTGCCCTCGAGTTCCATAAAATTGTGAATTATTATTCATTTATAAGGCCAATCAAAATATTAACAAATTCATATTATAGGATTAATATAAATATATGATTTTTTAACTATTTTCTTTTTTTATTTACAAAATTTTTGTCATTATTAAAGTATTTTCTTTTATTTTTGGTGTTCCTTAATTTCATGATATATGTAATTTAAATCGTTTAAACAAAAAAAAATTGTTATAATGTTTAAATTATTGAATAAATCAGTTAAAATGTGATGCATTTTTGTTTTACTATTTAATAATTATTTAGCTATAAAGTTTGCTTTTAACGCATAGTCCAACGGAATAATCCTAATATTTATACAAACATATTTTTTTAACATTACAAATGTTTTTAAAAAGTCACAACGCGTGGGCATACTTAAATAGTCAAAGTTAAAGGTCGCAAAAATACGTTTTTTCAAAATATCTCGTTTTCTCTTTCTTTGTTTTAAAAATTGTCAAAAGTAAAATTATCTTAATATTTCCTTTAACAGCAGTTTTATGCGTCGTTAAGATAGAGGGCGCATTGTGTGCAGCACTCAGATATACCATATTATAAATATTATTTAAATAATTTAAAAAAATTAATAGATTAAAAGTATTTCATTGATTTAAAGAATTTCTTTGATTATTTTTTTCATATACCGGTTTGTGTGGTTGTTGTTTGTGTTTTCATTTTGCAAATTCTGTATAAGTATTTTACTTTATATTATAATGCATTTTTAAGGCGTGCTCAGTCTTGTATACAAATGTTTGTTCATTTTTCTGTTGGCCAAGTAAATGTTAATATTTTACAATTTTATTGAGTTCAAGGCCAGTTTATGGAAGATTTTTTTTGTGAAAAAACAACAACAGTTTTTAATGGTTGAAGTTATAGTACTATTTCGGAAATCACCACATTTCCTCATCAGACTTCTTTTTGATTATTAAATTAAATTAATTTTTCATTTAATTTTTCCTAACCACTTCTCTCAGGCTTTGAACCCGGGAGCTCGGAGTTGCAGAGGCAATACGCTACCTATTGTGCTACGCTAGACGAGTTGGCTGTTGTGTTTATTTCATCTTCCTTAAACAAACCAACTACAAACAAGAGCAACTGATCTGCCGCTATTTAACTTGTTTGTGTGGTTGTTGTTTGTGTTTTTATTTTGCAAATTCTGTATAAGTATTTTACTTTATATTTTCACACAAAAAATCTTCCATAAACTGGCCTTGAGCTCAATAAAATTGTAAAATATTAACATTTACTAGGCCAACAGAAAAATGAGCAAACGTTAATAATAATAAATTATTAATTGCTGTCTCATGTAAGAAAATTAAAATAATCTTGAAAATTCAAAAAAATAAAAATAAAATTAAAGAAAACTAATCGTAATGAAATTTAACAAATCTTAATTTTGACAAACGTCTTATATAAAATTTTGTATGGTTTATTAAGATTTGAATTATAAAAGAGAGAAAACAATTTAAAATGCAGTGTTCTTGGTGACTGTTTTTCATATTTTTTGGGTTTAGCAATATGTAGTTTTACTCTATCTTAATCGATTTCTTAAAAAAGAGTATATTATATTCTTAAAAACATTAATCCAGTAAAAGGTATCCAATTATTGTTCATATTTATTAATTGTGATCATAGATGGGCACACTGCAGTATAAATTAAGTGCATTAAAGATTGCTGTAATCAGTAAATGTGTACTGCTAATGAAACCTTGTTTGCATTACCAGTACATTTTTATTGATTATCAGTTTCCCATATTATTGCTTAAAGCTGGTGGTAAATTCGGTAGGAGATGTGCCCTTTTTGCATAAAATAAAAAACCAAAAATTTGTAACACGTCATAAAATCATATTTTTTTTAAATATTGAAATATATTAATGATGACGCACATATATAAAGAACGTACGTCACACGAAAGACAATTTAGCAAAGTGTAATATAACAAAGAATTTAATCGAACCGCAACAAGGCTATTTCCAAAATATTGACAGAAAAATAAGTCAAAGCAAAGCACAAACAATATTTTTGTTAATGCACTGATTGAATAAATACCCGCTATTTTCGTTTGCTACTTCTAATAGAGTCAGCGCACATAACTTATGTTTTATTCAAAAAGGGCACAGTTAGAATATTATATATTTTGATGTTTTTTTACAAAAAAAGCCTTAAAGATTTCAGTTTTCTCTCAAACGTACAAAAATGGAGTTTCACGTTTTCTTCTCACGTCAAAGCTAAAAAATCAGTTATATTTCATTAACTCTAAAGTCGAATTTTTAAATTGCAACAGTCTTTGAGAGAATAAGCGATAATACGCTGGTATTATGGGACCAAAGAACCATGTGGCTAATCAATGAACAAACCATAATTTCTAATTGTGATTCATAGTTTCGCGGGTGTTATCGTAATAACTTTTTCAACAAATTTTATATTACAACTTTCAACAAAAATAAATATAGTTTAAAAAAAAATCAAAAAACAAGCTTTTTAATATTTCTGAAGATCTCACAATAAAAAATTCAGTACACTAAAATCAGTTAAATGATCGCTTAAATCGTTTCGTACCTGATCAGGTTACTGCGTCGGTGCTAATAAATAAGTGACATTAGTGAAATTTATACTTACTGATATTTAAATGAAATATGATTTTATGAAGGAAAAGCGTGATACAAATTTTTATTTAACTTCTTTGTTTTATGGGCCGTCCGAATTATTCACCGGCTTTGAGCAATAATATAGAAAACTCCTATTTTTCAGTCATGAGTAAAAATGAACTGCTTACTGCAAATTTTCAGTAATCAATAAAAATGTACTGGTAATGCAAAGACGTTTTCCTTATCAGTACAAATTTACGGGTTACTGTATTTTTACTAGTAATGTTAAGTGCCCTTCTATAATTGTATTGCAATTTATCCATAGTCGAATTAAATTTCCAAGACTTTAAAAAACATCGTTTGTTTTGCACGAATCTTGGAAATGCACAACAATAGATAATCACGTGGGTGCCTGGGAATACCTTTCTGCAGATGCTTCAGAAGCTACCAAATTATGAGGAGGAGGATACAGTTCTACATCTTCTACGCCATTATCCAGCCCCAGCGAGAAGCGGGCTACGCGTTCTTGGGGCACCTCGTTTTGGGGACCTCGGAGAATTTGGTGATATAGACCAAAAATGCTTGACGAAATTTTAGAGGTTGTAGAAAAATTCTTGGTATGCAATTTAATAGCCGATTGTATTTTACTGCAATAATATGCAATTCTCAAATACATTTATTGAAATTATGTATTCAGAATTTTGAGAACTTTTTTAAGCTAGTACTATATTACGATTTTTTTACTATGGACCAGGAAATTGCCGAAAAAAGCCAACATTCGAAATCTTTCCTCAAGGCTTAAACCATACCATTCAGTGGCGATTTTGAGACCGATGTTGGCCAATCTGAAGTTAGATTTGAAATATTCAAAATCGCGATTTACATATGGAGGACAGAATTTTCGAAATCAATCCGATTGGCTTAAAATTTATTACGCTAGAATTTCACAATAGCGATTTCAATACTTACGACATAAAATTTAGAGTAACGAGCCTTTCACTAGTTAACATTTGTTTTTTTTTATTATTTACTTTTCAAAAGTTTTTCGTTATAATAATGTTGTTGAGTTTTACTAAAAATTTAGTGTGACTTTGGTATTGAGGTAATTTCCATTATTCTTTACTAACAGTTACCTTAAATACTAAATTTTTGCACATTATTATTCTAAAAAATGTTGGAGCTTTTCTACAAATACTGAGAAAATATTTTAAATTTTGATTTATGTGATACCAGTTATAGAATTAGCATTTTTTAATTAACGAAAGAGATTTATCATGAACAATATTGTGAATATTGTAGAAAAAAGTGTAAATATGTGTCACGGCGTATGAGGAAAATTAAATTACTAGAAATCATGTTAAATATTACTCATATGCCACTTAGGAACTCATAGTTTAAGCATTCTACATACAAAAGCACCGCAAAACTTGATTTTATTTCAAAGCAATTTGCAAAGTGTCGAACTCTGTTGGTCCATCCTGTTCAAAATAAACAAACATTGCTATTGAGCAGAACAGAATGTGGTCGTGGCATTCAACTGAAAATTCAACCAAATGCAGAAGAAAGACGGGCCTAATAGATGGAGAAACTTTAGTGTGTGTATACGGGTGTGAGTCTGCAGTAAACACACAAGCAAGTGAGAAAGCAAACAAATACTAAAACAATGAAACTCATAGAGCTGTAGGGTTAAGTACATGGGAATAATGCTCGCAAGGAAAAGCGACCGCTTGCTAGACAAGACGGCCACGCCAACATTAACCACAAGGCTATGGCCCAACTCAATGACCAACCTCGCCCCCATCGCCCCAAGCAGTGCGCATTTCAATGTCCAACCGAGTGAAGTTTATGGCGCCAATAAAATGTATTTCATGCTTCCTTAATTTTTATTTCACTACTTCGTTTGCTTATTCACCTCCGTTAGTATGAAATGAAATGGCATGAATTTTCGTATTTCTCGCAATTTTGCGGCTGAACGTGAAGAGAAAATGCACGACTGAATAGATACTTTAAGGTGTTTATTTTTTATTTATTTTTTTAACTACACATATTTACTATGTTAAAAAAGCGCAGGGAAATACAAATAGTTGATAGTCAAGTGCATGACAGTGTAGCCATCATACACCGATTGTTGTTAACTATTTCTGTAACAAATCTACACAGATAGTTTCTCATAGTTTTATATCTATCAGACCAGAAAACCAATGTAAACAGATTCATACACTTTTGTCAGCTTGCGCGCCTCAATTAAGTAGCTAAAAATGTTTACTTTATTTTTTTTTCTGCACAGCTGTCAACCACTTCCTATTAAATTTTCTTTCACTTTTACTTCCCCTGGTCGTAAATTGTTCAGCTACATTGCCGGTTATGTGTTTTTCGCTCATTTGTTGCTGGCAATTTATGCGGCCATAAGTTACGTGTGCTTGATAGTAGGTGGGTTGCTTTGCTGCTTATTAAAAGGTGATTTTTATGCGCCCATCATTCTGGACGGTGTGTGAGCATTTTTATATCCCCACTACATACATATGCACATACATATGTGTGTGTGGGTATACAAAAACCTTTTTTTTTTACATATGCACTTAGACAGCTTTGGCCGGAAGTTAGTGCCCAGACACACAACTCGGACGTGAAGTTGCTGACAGTTTTGATTGCAGTAGCTGCTCAGAATTCACTTACCGCAATCACGCTAATTGAGATTACAATACTAAACATTCATGTATGGATAAGTGTTTGCAGTTATATGTTATATGTATGTATGTATGTAGGTGAGTAATAAAATTCAAACACGTCAACTGAATACAATGATGAAGATTTGGATGAATAAAACTCTGAGAAGAATTTATTTATTAGAGAAATTTATTCTTTTTGTCATATGTATACTACTCGATTTTTTATTTTTCCTAACAGATTGGCTTCCTGGATGTAGTTATACCGCCAGATTTTGTTGCTGAGGACACTTCTTCCGATGTGATTGTGCCAGAAGGCAGTTCAGTCAAACTGACCTGTCGGTGAGTAAAATAACAGCAAGAAATCTTGGTTAATCTGAAAAAAAAAATAAAAAAGACCAGCATCAATTTATGGTTATACTATCTTTAATTTTAATTATTTTCTATAAATGTATTTATCAATCTTAAGCGCCTGGTCGCAAAAACGTATTTCTTTACAAACTGAAATGGTTCACATCTTGATAGAAGTTAAACTTCAAAATATAATCACAAAAAAATTAACATCTACTATTATTCCTAATAATGCTCTGGAGATGATAGTTTTGTTGATATGTTACACATATTTTGTTTTCGTATTATAATCTCACAAGGTTGTGATAAACCCAGACTGTCTACCACGTGGGGAACACGAAATACGATTCAATGTCCCGACCTCAAATGAAATAGCTGTCGTAGTCCTCAATTTTAATTTACATGCATTTCACATAGAACAACGACTTTTCAAAGTCTACCTGTTGAATTTTATATATAAGTAAGCTATGGCAAAAACGACGGAACGGATTTTAATGGAATTTGTTTAGGACATAGTGAAAACGCTAGGGATTAACTCAGGCTAATCTAGTGCGATAACCATAGATCCACGCTGGCGAAGCTGCGGGCGGAATGCTAGTAATAATATAAAATACAACATTTATTTGCTTTCAATAACAAATGCGATACAAGTATTTATATTGATAAGAATTAATTTATTACTGCTAAATGTGCATTTTTTGGAAAAAACTTAATATTTATTGAATTTTCGATTCACAATTTTAGGGATAATGGCTTACATATAATATATAGATATATACTGTCGCTGACTTTTTTGTAGAACTATTAAGGATATACATTTCCACTGTACAATATATTCGTGTAAGTCTTACAGATTTTGCAGCGCACGCCACAATGGCCTCCTGAATGGGAGATTTTTACCGGCTCACGTGAGACTTATGTTGTTATATTTTGGTCAATTCAAATTACATATTTTTAAATCATAGCCTATGTGTTATTATGGTGTATGAGCTATATTATTATAAAGTTTTATTAAAATCAAAAACAAACAAACAAACTTTCGCATTTATAATATTAATAAGATTTCGAAGAGCGATCCTTATGTTTGAATAGTTGAATAACGTTCGGAGTCGGCACAAAACTGTAGGCCCCTCCATTTTGTGGTAGAACATAGAAATGCACACAGCAAATTGTAGGAGAAGCTCGGCCAAGCTCGGCTGAGCTCTTTAGTGTAAGTGCCAAATAATTATTATTATTAATAAAATTAATTAATATATGCTTAAGAAAAATATAAGAAACAAATTAAAAGAGATTGAAATTTGAAAACCATTTTTAAATCTTCTTTAATTTGTAGAAAATTAAATTCTTTAATCTTGAAAATAAATGATTTCTATTATAGTTCAAAATTAGCAAATTAAAAACGATATATATTTAACTTTTAATGCTATTTTCTTATCTGAATTGTACATAGTTTTAATATCAATGTAATATACTTTAATTAAGTAAATTTGAAAGATATTTAAATGTAGAAAACTCGTATAATGGTCTGCAAGGAAGTGATTTTCAACGGAAATTTTTTTAGATTCCATAGACAAATTTTTATTCGGGGTTACCACTCCTATATGGTAACGAGTGATCTAGCGATTTGTCCAGAGCCGAGATAGAAACTTTTTTTTTCTCCGTTTTGAGTAGTCAAGAGAAAACTATGCTTGCAGTTTCAGGAATGGCAGAAACCAGAGAGAGTATATTAAAACCTTACAAAATTGGGAAGAAATCTGGCCCACTTATGACAAAATATGTACTTTATGTATAACTTCTTAGTAGGTCAAGAAATGAAATATTCAGACAAGTTGCATCTCATATAAAATAGTATTTGTAGAAGCAGTAAGCTTTAGAATAGTAAAATAAAATGCAATCTTCTCCAGGACTCTTAACAAAACATACAAGTGGTTTCAGAACTCAGAATAGAAAAATATAGCACAGGTACCCCGATAATAGTGTAACAAAATACAGCTTCAAGCACTAACAGATTTATAGACAACGCTTCTTATAACCAGCGAGAAAAACCTTATCCTTGAAAAATGACTTACAATTGCGCTTAATTAATAAAAAAAAATATATCCAATTTTTAAAAAATGTAAAATACACAGAGCGAAAATATCATCTAAAATTCTCTATAAATCAGAGATGATTTCTCTATGTTTTTTTTTTCCAATAACAAGCCAGTGTTATTATGAATGGATATGTATTTTCAATAAAATTTAGTAGACAATATGTAAAAATTTTCTAATATAATTATGGTAAGAAGGTGACCCGTAGAACTAAAATGAAAACATTTTCAATAAGACGAAAACCTATCCAATATAATTTAGAAGGGAACCTTTGTTTTCATTAGAATCTCCTCATAATTTTAATAAGCATATGATCTTAAAAATTTTAAAAACTTGCTTCTTACATTTATTGAAAACTATCGTGGTATAGCTAAACTCTCTTCTATCCCGAAGTTGTTTGAAGCTATTGTTACCAATCAAATGACTTATCCGATTTCCTCAATAATAGCAAATTGCCAACATGGCTTCTGTAAGGGCAAATCGACCATTACAAATTTACTTGAATTTACCACCCATGTTTCAAATGGGTTTAGGGAATGCATTGATACTGATGTTATATATACCGATTTTAGTAAAGCATTTGACAAAGTATGTCACTCTTTACTCATCCGTAAACTAGATCTGCTTGGTTTTCAACCTGGTATCCTCTGTTGGATGTCTTCTTATCTCTCCGGTAGGACGCAAAAGGTAGTTTTTAAAAATTTTCATTCTGGGATCATCGATGTTTCCTCGGGAGTTCCTCAGGGCAGCCACCTCGGACCGATTCTGTTCCTGCTATTCATAAACGACATTTCTACAGTAGTAAAGTATTCTAAAATATTGATGTACGCGGATGATGTTAAACTTTTTAAGACTTATGCCTCGGCTGAAGAAAGATCCTTGCTACAGCAAGATTTGGACAGCATAGTCAATTGGTGCAGCATTAATTATATGCCGCTTAACCTTAACAAATGTAAATTCATGTGCTTTTCTCGACGAACCATTCAGCCGGCCTCCTACAAAATAAATAACTACGTCCTAGAACATGTAAACAGTTTTGTTGACCTGGGTGTTGGTATGGATTGTAAACTCAATTTTAATTTTCATATTAGTTCCACAGTTAATAAAGCAAGGGGTGTACTGGCTTTTGTAAAGCGTTGGTCAAAGGAATTCCGCGACCCGTATATAACTAAAACACTTTTTACTTCATTAGTAAGACCAATACTGGAGTATGGTTCCATAGTTTGGAATCCTCGTTATCAGGTCCACTCAGACCAACTAGAGTCAATACAAAAACAATTCTTACTTTTTGCTTTGAGAAATCTTCGATGGGATTCGCCATACAATCTTCCCCCTTACACTAGTCGTTTAAAACTTATTAATCTTCCTACTCTTTCGAGTCGCAGAGAAATGTTAGGTATAATATTTCTGGTAAAATTAGTCAATGGATGGATCTCAAGTCCATTTCTTCTAGAGCAAATTAATTTTAATGTACCCTCCCGTGCAACGAGAAACTTCAAACCACTTTTCTTGAAACTATGCAGAACTAACTTTGAGTTGAATGTGCCGTTTCGGGGTTTATGCCAAGACTTTAACAATCATTCCAGCACCTTTGATGTATCGGACTCACTTTTTATAATTAAAAGAACTATTCTATCCTCTCTTAATAACAGCTAACGATCCAATTTTCTTACTTTGCATTTCTCTAACTTTGTATTCGGCTGATGAATTCTTATTCTGTAGCTGAGCAGCTTGGGATCTCGACGCTTAACAAACTTTCTTCTGTCACGACTCGGCACCTAAGATTTGTATATTTAAAAAACATCCGTACGTTATGCGGATTGAGCCCCTCGTGCCGGTTGGGCGGGAAAGTGGGTTTCCGTTGGGTTATAATAATAATAATTTAAATATATTATTTTCTTAAAATAGATATTTTACTGTTTTTTATTTAATAATACAAGTTTTTCTTATGATATATAGTTTTGCATATGTGCTGATAACCAGATAGGTTCTTATAAATCTAATACTTACATATCGTTAGTATAGTATGGAAAGGGCGTATCTCATATTTTTTAGAAATCGGTTTTTTGCATTTTCTGGTTGGCCACTCTCAAATACACATTGCCAAAAAATTGGGTATCCTATGATAAAAAATGACGAAGTTATAGCCAATTTAAGAAAAGCCCTAACTCATAACATGCACTACGTTTAAGAAGTTTTTTCCTTCTCCTGTAAAGTAGCGAAAGTGCGAGTTACGCCCTTTCCATACTATACTAACGATATGTATTATATAATTCATTTTGTTTTCATTTGGGGCTTGCCCAAGAATGAGAGTATTCCAATACTTCACCATTCCCTTGGCTTCGTTACGATGGAAAGAAAGATGTATTACACATTTTTAATAGAAAATAAACACAGAAAGTTACTAAAAAGTTTTGAAGTTAACTTATTTGAACAGAATTTCTTGAATGAAAAAATATTATACAGTAAATAAATGTTTCAATAGTATTACAAAGGAATAACTGATTCAAAAAACACACGCCACAAAAAAATGCTTTTTTAAAAATAAAAAGTTTTCCTTAATAATAAAATCAACAGGGATTCTAGTCAAAATAAGAGGAGATCCTTATTAATTTACTTCATAAGATTTTTTTTATATAAAAACAAGAAATCTTCTTCGCACAATTGCATATTTTTGGACAAAAGTCTATTTAAAGGAATAAACAAGAAGTTAACACCTTTTTTTCAGTCGATTTCCTCTTCAGTAAATTTTAGGAGAAATTCAACATAAAATCAATAAGATTTTCCAGCAAAATTTCTTCAGTCTTGTCTCCTCGCTCTCCTTTGCCCAAAAACTTTTTAGACGCCAATCTTTCCAATTACACAAGTCTGCAAAAAAAAAATTGAGAGCTGTTTTGGTTTTTTGTGTAATTCTTATGTTTTTGGGTGTGCTGAATCCGAAAATAACTTTAATTTCGTCATAGAACGTCACGTTTTCTGACAAAGCAGGTGGCTATGTTAAACAAGTTATCATCTTAAAATAAAATATAAAAGATTAAAAAAAAAATTTTTATTTATAATTGCGTAACAAAACTAATTTATTTATGTAAAATACATTCATTAGTAAGCACTAAACACATTTCCTTTACTTAGTGAGACTCCTTTTGGTACATTTTCGTTTGTGGGAAGCATCGGGAAGGTCTCTTTGAAGCGTCCAACAGTAGTCTGCCATCATTGAAACGCTCCATCTTCCCTGGTATCTTTTTTCAATCTCCTTAATATCTTGGTGAAATCGTTCACCTTGCTCTTCACTCACGTCTCCTAAATTTTCTGGAAAGTAGTAGAGGTGGAAATTAAGAAAATGTACTTCTAAACTCATCAAGTAACCTAAAGCTTGAAATGCTTTTAACATTCTTTTGACGGTTTGTTTGTAGTAAGGATCTTTGTTATTGCCTAAAAATTTATTTATGACTTCTTTAAAGGCAATCCACCCAGGGCTGCTCAACAAACGAAACGATACCATTTTGTTTTGTTAACGAGCAAAATTAACTTAACGAAATGAGTTTGTTGCGTTTCGGCGCCATGTTATCAAAACGAAATCAAATCGTTAATGTTACAACGTTATAAAATTTCCGTTTTCGTTAATTTTAATGTGCCTAAAAGTATGCAGCGCTTCTGTTTGCGCCAGTTTGCGCTTCTGTTTGCGACGAGTGAATCTCCAGCGTTTTTCTTAACGTTTTTCTTAACGTTTTAACGTTAACGCCAGCATTTCGTTTCGGTTAAAAACGTAATGAAATTTATTATGATAATTGCTTTAACGATAATATTTTGAAATGTTTCAACCGAAACAAGAGAAAACATTTCGGAACGGTTAAATTTAACGTTAAATGCATCCTTGAATCCACCCTTCTCTTTGAGGATCCGTCATGATTGCGATGAATAGTGGGTCAGCCATAAGCCGTCTAATATCTGGTCCAACGAAAACACCTTCCTTCAACTTTGCCTCCGAGAGGCTTGGAAACTTTGATATTAAGTATTTGAAGCAATTTCGATCTCTTGGAAGTGACTTTACAAATTGATTCATCAATCCCAGCTTTATGTGAAGCGGTGGTAGAAGAACTTTATGAGGAGGCACCAAAGTTTCATGCAGGACATTCTTTTCGCCAACTTTAAGCTTCCTCTGAGGCCAACATTTTTTGGTGATTTGTGATTTATTCGGTCTCTACTATCCCATAGACACAAAAAGCAAGGGAATTTGGTAAATCCAGATTGTTGTCCGAGCGCCATGCTTAAGATTTTGAAATCACCGCACACCTGCCAACCGTGGTCTTTATATTTTACTTTGCAAAGAATCAATTCCAAGTTCTTGTAGGTTTCCTTTAGGTGTACGGAATGACCAACAGGAATGGAAGTATAGAAACCGCCGTTGTGAAACAGAACTGCTTTAAGGCTTCTTTTTGAAGAATCTATGAAAATACGCCACTCTGCTGGGTTGTATGATATCTTAAATGTATCCATCAAACCTTCAATATTGGTACAATAAACCATCTCGTCCTCTTGGGCAAAGTAGAAAGTCAACTGCTTCTCCCGATATCTAAACCAGAAGGAAGACACTCCCGGCAAAAGTAAGCTCCTGCTTTTGAGCCTTGATCCAAGCAACTCAGCGGCGTTTTTGGGAAGATTGAAGTCTCTTACCAAATCATTTAGCTCGCCCTAAAAAAACAATTTCGCACTGCTGTCATATTCAAATTCAAAACTTGACATGTCATCGGGTTCAGGTACAGCACCATCTGCGTCAGAACTTGGATTCTCTTTCAAGGTAGCAGGGACCTTGGGCACTGGTATTTCGGTCCCATGACAAATGGGACGAGTAGCTGATTGCAAATTGGGCTATGAAATTGACTGTTTCCGTTTTGAATTATACCTCTACAAAACAGTGACGAGTTAAAACGTACTTGTACCGCGCTACTTTCTACACTATCGGAGCGCGCACGTTCAGGTTACAACATGTTTATGTTTGTTAAACTCATACAGGATGTTTCTTATTAAGAAATTAATGATAGTTTAAAACAGTAATCAAAATAAAATTATACCTATTATTAATGCCTACAAGTTAGCCCAAAAAACCCCTTTTTTATAATAAAATTTTGCTTTTTGTTAAATAATCTTACGTTGTGGAATTTTTTGAGTATTTTTTTTAGTTTTCCGAGCACATTAATACATAGAAATCAGTTGGAAATATCCAGACAGCTACTCATAATCATATTAAAGTGGAAGTCTTACAACCTTATTCATATATGTAGATAAACCCTCGAAATGTGCTCCCTTCGACGAGTTCAACTAGTTCAAAATCATTTGTACAACTTTCAACCAACAAAAATAAATAACTTCACTCACTAGAGTAATAAAACCGCAACAAATAACTCAACAAAATCTTGCTGCCCCATCGTTAAGGCGTGTGTGTCCACCACCATTAAGTAATAATGTCAACAAATTAAGCGACACTTCATTCTTCTTGATTTAGTGGGCAGAACTTTGCCATTTCGCTGGTCTCATTTACCGCCGTCCCTTGCCCTCTGTGCACAATGACCTAAACATACGGACACTTAATGCACCACAAAGTGGCAAAATTTCTACCACATTTTCCACAATAATGAATGGAATAAAAGCTATGCCAGTGAGAAGGACGAGGGTATATTAGTAAAAAGAGAGTACATACATAGGTACATAGATGTGGGAAAAGCGGAGTAAAGTCCTAAGGAGATTCTAAAATACTCGGTTAGTTTGTATTTTATGCTTACTTTGTTAGTGATTTATTGACTGGACGCACGCTGATGTACTTACGCATACTTTTATTTATAGATACTCACGAGTTATTAAAGAAGGAGCTTTATTAAAAGATCTCAATGAGTGTCGTTTGCTTTTTAATTGATAACACACAGCTGCATTACAGCGGTGCTTTGCTATCAAAAGATACTTTTTAACATATTTAAAAACAAATATGCTTTTCATTTTTTGAATCATATTTCGGCAAGACATGATAGAGATAATCTACATACATATTTAAATGAAATACTAAATAAATTCCGACCGACAAATGAATTAATTAATTCAACAAACCGCTCTGCATTATCAGCCGTTGCTGTTGTAAAAGTTTTCAACAACCTTGCATTTCGTATATTTGCTTGTTTGCACTTACTAGCAAGCAGCTTGTTTCACACTTGTGTTTATCCGCCCAAAAGTATGCAAACATCCTTTGTAAGTCTTTGCAAGTCTAAGCCAGTCACTGACACTGAGTAAATGGACCTAACCGAGTTGGCTGCATTTCAAGTGTCGCTATTGTTTTCATTTGTGCAGCGCCGGCTTTTATTCGGTAGACATTTGCCTGCAAGTTATATCTTCATCAAAAGTGTTGCATACACTACGGGTTCGCTAGACAATGAAAAAAGCACAGCGAGTGCAAACTTTTTTTGTTTTGCAAGTGTCTAAAGAAATCTACAATCTGTCAGTGACTTATGTATGTATGTTAGAAAAAGTTTTTAACTAGGAAAAATAAAAATTAATTGTTATATGAAGAAAACGTCAGTAATCAGACTGAAGTTGCAAGTTACTGAAGGATATTTTTCAGGTATGAAATTTTGTTTAAATTTTTATTTTCTTTATATTTTAAATATATTAAATAAAAAGGATTAGACAGAAGGTCCAAGCGCCAATTCTCTTGAATGATAAAAACATAAAATAGAAGAACCAAGTAAGCTAGACAAACGAAACAATATCATTTCGTTTTGTTAATGAGCAAAATTAACTTATGAAAATAAGATCGTTTCCTTTCGGCGCCATGATATCAAAACGAAATGTTTTCGTTAATGGTTAAACGTTAATAAAAAACGAGTAACGTTTAATTTAAAATGTGTTGGCAATGCCACAAGCGGCCAGCTTATAGGCCTAATACACCACAAAGTACGTTGATATATCCCTGGTGACAAGGAATAACAGCCAAAGTCAATTTGGAGTCCACAATCATCAGGCGCTCTTCACTTGCCTTCTTTTCTTGCTTACTTGAGAAAGCAAACGAGATGTCGCTCGTGAAGACCGCAAAAAGGTTATTGAGCTCTGGCTTGTTTTCAACTGTCATTTTTGTAGTTTGACAGCCATTTTCTCATTTCGGAGCATCTTCCATTGTGCCAACATTGTATATCGTAGCGTACTCTCACACAAACAAAAGCCTTGGGTTTGTTAAAAAAATAAAATTATATACAAAAATATGTTGCGAATGAAAAAGTATGATTTCAAAATGCCCAGTAAAACTACCCGCAATCCGCAAAAATAATGTGTCGTGTATTTGGCATATAAGCTTTTCTAATCTTTACCCGAAAGACGTGCTATAATATGGCTATCAATCGAAATGATTTTTAACAGACTTGTGTGGAGAAAATCATTTTCTGATTTAATTAAAGCATACATGAAAAGGTTTAAGACGATGCTCCCATGGGTAATTACAGTCTGTCAAAATTATGGAACATATTCAAAAGTATTCAACAAATCCTTATATCAATAAACTGAACATAAAAAAATTAACGTTTTTAATTTAGCTTGCATAAATTCGTGGTGGAAAACCGCGGGTGTAACTAACGATTTTTTAAACTGACGTGAAACTTTCATTTCGTTAGACCAGAATTAAATGGGCTACAAAACTGTAATTTAAAAAATTTAGAAATTTCAGTGACAAATTTTTATAATTGAATTCTGGGCAAAGTTGAAAACTTTGATGTTTGAATGTGATTTAAATTAAGAATGAACTTCGCTTTTTTTAAAAATGAACAAAAAACAAAGTTATACCTCGAAAAATATGATGAATATTTTATGTACGTATCTTTTTGGAATAGGTTTTATTAAAAATCATTTTTTAAATATTGTGTGGATATAAATCGGAACAGCTCAAAGAAAAAAGCTATACATAAATTTTGTAAAATTCAGGCTGAGGAAGTAGAATACTAGCCATTCATTAAAAAAATATACCTCCCACTTCGATTTAGGTACATAAAGTGGATTGAAATAAAAAAAAAAACATAAAAGAATAAAACAATCCACTATATAAGATCTAATTAGTTTTTGTTGTCGCGCGGTATTCAGCAGCGTGCGCGATATTCTATGCAAAAACCTCGATTGCAGTGACTGCAATAAAGTGAAGGTATCTGCGTTTCTGAGACGGACACAAGTAACAAGTTGTCCTCTTTTAAACAATAGGCACCACTTGATTATCCTCCATTTTCAAATCCAAAATATCGGCGACAATTTGTTTTAATTAGCGCTACAAAGTTGGAAACTGAAACCGATACTCAAGCCAAGGTTTTAGCAATTCTTCATAAAGGTTTATCTCATATTGCTTTCTGCTTCGCCTTTTATTTCCTCCTAATTTAGGGGTCAAGTATATTCTCAAAAGTTCACCATTAAAAAAGTGAAACCATTACTTACTTACTTAATTGGCGCATTAACTGCCTAAGTGATTTTGGCCGAGGTCAATGAAGCACGCCAGCTGTCCCTCTCTCGTGCTAACTGGCGCCAGTTGGAAATCCCAAGTATAGCCAAGTCTTTTTCCACTTGGTCTCTCCAACGCAGAGGAGGTCTTCCTTTTCCTCTGCTACCACCCGCGGGTACCGCGTCAAAAACCTTCAGGGCTGGAGCTATTTCATCCATTCGAACGACGTGACCTAGCCAGCGGAGCCGCTGATTCTTAATCCGCTGCACTATATCTACGTCATTGTACAGCTCGTACAGCTCATCGTTCCATCGAACGCGGTATTCGCCGTCGCAAAGACGCAAAAGTCCATAAATCCTTCGAAGAATCTTTCTCTCGAACACTCCAAGAGCTCTCTCATCTTTTGTTGTCATCGTCCATGCTTCTGCGCCATATAATAGGACGGGCATGATGAGAGACTTATAGAGTATGGGTTTTGTCCGTCGAGAGAGGACTTTACTGTGCAATTGCCTACTCAGTCCGAAGTAGCACTTGTTGGAAAAGAGAGATTCTGCGTTGGATTTCAAGGCTGACGCTGTTATTGGTGTTAATGCTGGTTCCTAAGTAAACGATGTTCTCTACTTTTTCAAAAGTTATAACTGTCAACAGTGATTTGTGATCCCAGTCGTGAATGTGCCGACTGTCTGTTTGATGACAGGAGATACTTCGTCTTGCCCTCGTTCACCTCCAGACCCATTCGCTTCGCTTCTCTATCCAGTTTGGAGAAGGCAGAACTAACTGCGCGGTTGTTAAGGCCGATGATGTCAATGTCATCGGCGTACGCCAGCAATTGCACACTCTTATATAAGATGGTACCTGACCGATTTAGTTCTGCGGCTCGAATTATTTTTTCCATCATCAGGTTAAAGAAATCGCACGACAGAGAGTCACCCTGTCTGAAACCTCGTTTGGTATCAAACGGCTCGGAGAGGTTCTTCCCAATTCTGACGGAGCTGGTTGCTCAACGTCATTTTACATAGCCGTATAAGTTTTGCGGGGATACCACATTCAGACATTGCGGCATAAAGGCAACTTCTTTTCGTGCTGTCGAAGGCGGCTTTGAAGTCGGGGGCTTTGTTGTTCTTCAGTCGTGCTATCGCTTTCCGAATTTCGTCATGGTCGGGTGATGGTACATCACGTCCATCATCATTGATTGGGGATTCAGGTTCAACATCTTCTCCAACGTTGTTGCAGCTGCTTTCATTAAGCAGTGTGAAGAAGTGCTCCCTCCATAATTTAAGTATGTTGTGGACATCAGTCACCAGGTCGCCGTTGTCATTCTTACAGGAATTCGCCCCGGTCTTGAAACCTTCTATTAGCTGCCGTACTTTCTGAAAAAATTTACGGGCGCTTTTCCTGTCGGCCAGCATCTCAAGCTCTTCACACTCACGCATTTCTGCCTCTCTTTTTCTCACGAAAAATGCGTCTTGCTTCCTTCTTCAATTCACGATAACGCTCCCGCGCAGCTCGCGTTGCGCCCGATTGCAGTGTGGCCCTGTAGGCAGCGTCTTTACGTTCCGTAGCGGCGCGGCATTCCTCGTCATACCAGTTGTTCTTTCGGACTCGCTGAAATCCGATGGATTTTTCAGCGGCGGTATGTAGACAGCGAGAAATGTGGTTCCACTGCTCGGAAATATCGTTCTGTTGATTATTGCTCTCAGAGAGCAGGGGTGCAAGTCGAGTGGCGAAGTGGGTGGCTGTCTGTTGCAGCTTTCCGACGTCGAGCTTTCCTTGTGTCCGTTTGCGTGCGCTTTTTGCTGCACAGAGGCGCGTGCGGATCTTAGCTGCCACAAGAAAATGATCCGAGTCGATGTTGGCTCCTCGGATCGTGCGCACATTTAGGACACTGGAAGCATGCCTTCCGTCTATCACAACGTGGTCGATTTGGTTTCGTGTCTTACCATCTGGTGAATCTTTTTATGCTGGAACCTGGTACTACCGACGTCCATGTTTCGGGCCTCGGCGAAGTCGATCAGTCTCATTCTGTTATCGTTTCGTTTCGTTGTGGAGACTGAATTTTCCGACTGTAGAACCAAAGATGCCCTCCTTGCCCACCTTGGCATTGAAATCGCCAAGCACGATTTTTATATCGTGGTAGGAGCACCGCTCATACGTGCGGCCAAGGAGATCGTAGAAGCGATCTTTTGTCCCATCGTTCTCTCTTCCGTCGGGGCATGGGCGCAAATCAGGGAGATGTTGAAGAATTCCCCCTTTATGCGGATTGTGGCGAGACGTTCGTCCACCGGATTGAACGACAGTACTTTACGGCGCAGTCTCTCTCCCACCACAAATCCGACACCAAATTTGCGCTCCTTTACATGGCAGCTGTAGTAGATGTCGCAAGGGCCTATCGATTTTTTCCCTTGCCCCGTCCATCGCATCTCTTGGAAGGCGGTGATGTCAGCCTTCGCTCTGCTGAGGACATCAACCAGCCGGGCAGAGGCACCTTCCCAATTAAGGGTCCGGACATTCCAGGTGCATGCCCTCAAATCGTTCTCCTTAATACGTTTGCCGTGGTCGTCATCAAAAAAGGGGGGTCTCATCCGAGGCTTTATTATCGAATTTAAAATAAACTCGCCTATAATTTGGTAGGTAAACAAAAACTTCTATAACACTAACCACTCGTAAAATTTACGAAATCACCTTTATTTTGAACTACTACCACCACCACTAAGCAACCCGAAACAACTCCTGACCGTGATATGTATATGAATAACCGAGATTTCAATAAGATGAGCTTTACATAAATCCACAATACCATTCGTTCCCTTAATTATAAGGAAAAACAATGTTGTCACCATTAGTCTACCTAAATAGAAAAGTTTTACAGAGATCATCATTATCATCGTAAACCAAATTATGGAAAATTGTATGCATATTTCCAACCGGGGGAGAGGGATTTAAATCAACAAACCACCTCCCCTGGCGGGCGGTCTTGACTTGACGATATATGTTGGTTGCCACTATAATTATATGAATTTATGTGATATATGTATGTACTTATATGTATGTACAGTGATACGTTTATTATGATTTTTATGAGAATAGCAACATAAGTCTGCTATTGCACTTAAGCGCTTACGATGTAGAACAATTTTTAGCCCTAGTTCGGCCGACGAGTCACCGTGGTGGCTTTTTCACATTTTGGTTCCAATACTCTAAATAAAAACCAGGGCTGCTCAACAAACGAAACGATACCATTTTGTTTTGTTAACGAGCAAAATTAACTTAACGAAATGAGTTTGTTGCGTTTCGGCGCCATGTTATCAAAACGAAATCAAATCGTTAATGTTGCAACGTTATAAAATTTCCGTTTTCGTTAATTTTAATGTGCTTAAAAGTATGCAGCGCTTCTGTTTGCGCCTGTTTGCGACGAGTGAATCTCCAGCGTTTTTCTTAACGTTTCAACGTTAACGCCAGCATTTCGTTTCGGTTAAAAACGTAATGAAATTTATTATGATAATTGCTTTAACGATAATATTTTGAAATGTTTCAACCGAAACAAGAGAAAACATTTCGGAACGGTTAAATTTAACGTTAAAATGCATCCTTGATAAAAACTATTAAACGCTGATTGGTGTTAATGCTGTTAATTGCAGAAGCCTATTTTAACTTTATTTCACTTTTTCTGCAATTTTTTACCAAACTTTTCTTTACGTCCCTGCATTTACAGCTGAATTTGAATTTTTAAAAACAAAGTCACCGGGGTGAATGCGTCATGCAAAATAAGTTATAAAAATTGTGGGCATCAAAAAGTGTTAAGCATCAAAATCCTCGTACAATTTTTGAAACTTTAATTTACATGAATTACATTATATGTAGATTGAACTGTATTTTTAAGAAAAAACCACAACCGTTTTAGTAGTATAAGTTATAGCCGCTATTTCGGAGATCAACACATCTCCTCGGCAGACTTCTTTTAATTTAAATTTAATTTAACATAATTTTTTAGGAAAAGTATAAGAACTGAATAACTTAAACAATATCATATTGAATTTCCATGCTTCAGATTCATCCGATACTGTTTTACATTATTTATTAATTGTTTTTATTGCGTAAACAATGAATAGTTTTGTATTTTAATGATTTTCCTTCACGCAGCGCTCGAGGCTACCCCGAACCGATTGTAACTTGGCGCCGAGAGGACGGTAATGAAATCGTACTCAAAGACAATGTTGGCACAAAAACTATGGGTGAGAAAATTCAAAACATTTGTTTTACTTAAATTTTAAACCAATTAATAAAGTCAAAGGCCACCAATTTATAAGTTTTTAATTTATTGTCTACTACATTTATTTCCCACAGTGTCCTCATTCCGTGGCGAAGTGTTAAAGCTGACGAAAATCTCACGCAACGAAATGGGCTCGTATCTCTGCATAGCATCAAATGGTGTGCCACCGTCGGTTTCAAAACGAATCTCACTCAACATACACTGTAAGTACCGTTAATTTGTAGTAACCGACATACACTCATATTAAATGCATACACATCCTTACGAATACACTTTTTTTTTTTTAAATAGAGAAACACGTGCTCATAGGTGTATGTAAATACTAACGAAGAGTTTTGTTACTCAACAGTTTGCCTAAAATGAAAGAGCACATTGTCGGTTGGCGGCGCAGCTGCTCATTAATTACCGCATTTTGCTGTTGCCTCTCGCTTTGCTGCCTTATCATATTACTCATTGACTCCAAAAAGGTGTTCTGCCGTCTGCTTTACCGCACTAACCGGCCATCATAGTGCACTTTTTTTGTACTTTGGCAACTTATCACACAACTGCAGTACGGTGGCGCACAAGTGGCTCCCTTTGCCAAGCGACTGCCGTTTAGTGGCAGTCAAAAATGGGATACAATGGCATGCCTGCAGCTTAACTTATGCTCCTGTATGTGCATATGTACATACATACACCGTCTAACTGACCAACACAATCATCTCCTTTGTTGGGAAGAAAAGTGCTTGTAGGTTTAGTCAGTAGCATATCATTTTATCCGTTCTCGCGCCAATTTCACTATCTTTGCTCTCTATCCCACTATTTAGTCTTTATTTGTTTTTAAAATTTTCTTCCTTTATATTGTATGAAAAGTGTTATCCCGCATTTAAACTGCACTAACACTTCGTCAAATACAAAGCACCAAATTTGCCAACGTCTAGTAAACGCCCTCTTCTCATGCCTTCTTCAAGCCTTTTTCTTTCCACACAATTTTGCTGCCGTTTCATTATGCAAGTTTTTCTTTGTTGATTTTCTGCTGTCCATTGGCAGAAGTTTTTTGTCAAAATGTCGCCAGCACGTGCTCTATTCAAGGCACTGAACTGCATTCACTAACAGTTCACTCAATCAAGTGGCATGCAACAACGGCACAAATCCTCTTCTCCATACGTGGTTCTACCAACATTTTTCCGCTTTTTCTCTAACACGAATCACTGCAGTTATAAAGTAGCTGGCATGTGGAGCAAATGTGGCTACAGAACGTGCTGCACTTAGCACAAGTTTCGTATTTTGTTTTCAGAAGGGATTATTTCCCCAGTGGTGATGGGTTGAAATGATTGAGTCAATATCAACACAATATAATGACTCCTCTCATGACGTAGAAAAACAATTACGTGTTCCGAGATCCCAGTTTGAAAAATGTCGATATCATTCATTCAGCATATTCTTATCGCTGAACAAACAGGTCGCTCTGTACCTGGTCCTGTCATTCTGTTTGTGATGCCGAGTCGAAATATATTTTCTCCGGAGCATCGTCGTCCATCGTTACGAACATTGTCTCATTAGATTCATATTTACAGTTTATACTCGTCGACCTCGCGAACAGGGTCATTAATTTTGCATAGGGGATCCATTATGTAAAGCGCATTTTTTGTTCGTGGAGAAAGGGCTCTGCTTTCGATTGCCCACCAAGCCTAGGGTTGTACACGTAAGCCAGAGTTATTCTTCGTACAAAGTTCTTCACTACTTAAAACTTGTAATTGCAAACAGTGGCGGAGGCACCAATATATCTTTTTACAGGAGGGACTTTGTTTGTCCTATTCAGCATTCATCTATTAACTTGAAGATTTTGTACTGAGTTAAAGCCACATTTTCAAAGTTAGCCTGTCTTGAAATTTCTCGGCTAAATCGTTAACGAATGTCGCAAAATCGAATTTGACAAGTCATGACGTTTGAAATCGTTTCAATATACATCAAATATCTGTCGGAAAATCAAAAGAAAATCAAAACATAATTAGCGAAATCCATATTTCACGTTCCTTGAGAGTCTTGAAGTGACCGATCGGTAAAAGAAATTTGTTGACAATTTCATTGGCATGAACTAAAATGTTGTGCACCTGTATTTTCATTGAAAGCCAAAAATAAAGTATTACATATAATTTTTCAGTGTTAAAATATAATTCCAATTTCTTATCAACTATATTAAAAAGGTAAATCGATATCTTTTACAAAAAATGTTTGCCTTGATTTTGCTTTCCACTAACATATAAGCTCATCTGCGCTGCGTGTGTTACCTCATCAGGACCGCGGGTTTCCTTCGTTTCAACTGCTCGCTACATCTTCAAAGTCTTTGGCAGACCTTTCTCTCTTTAAGGGACAGGTACAACTCAGATTGAGGACCAGAATTGCGCAATGCAATTTCTAGCTACAAATTTTTCAACCCTTAATAATGAGTTTGATTAAAAACTTATTATACTATGTTACTTCGATAAACATATTACATTCGCTCGATTTCGGAATAAAAGATAAAAATATTAAGAAATAGTATAAATGTGCACAAGGCTTACTATTCTCTACCATTTAGCTTAAATTGATGTTATTAATTTAAACTTCTGTAAAAGATATCGATAATATATTGACACTGTAGTACATATACAAATAATATTTTTCTCAAAACTGCGCAGATTTGTATTGCCGTTCTTTATGGTGTAATAATATACAAAGTTGTACATATGTAAACATAAGGTATTTCAAAATAGAACTTTGAGCATTAAGTAAAGAAACCATTTAAAAATTTACTACAAAAGTATAATTTTCCATTCTACGAATTATTATAGAAACAAACCTTGCGATCTTACCAAAAAAATATCCCTCTACAACTTATTGTTGTTGCATAAACAGCATCAAAATCAATAAGAGTTACAAGAAATATAAAAATACTAGAAGTACCGGCGAACTTCGTCTGTTATATAGGTATTTAATGCCTTTATTTGTACAGAATGTAAATATGTCGAGGGAATTCCAAGCTTTGTTGTAAACTACGTAGCGTGAAATTAATTAAAGACTAGGGCTTTCCAACACGCGAACATGTCACATTCCTATTAACCCCAAAAACTTATAAACACAGACCTTGCGCTTTATATATTGTCATGGCGAATGCTAAACGAACTGGAAACTGTATACGTTTGAACTAAAACCACAAAACGGTTCATTCTAATCGGTGGCATATTATTTCTATAACACTCGAACTGCAATGTCATAAATTTCGAATAGTAATTTTCGAAGCAATCTAGCCGTAGGCGCAAAAAATTTTAAACTCCATATTAAGTTTATCACTGGAATCACTTTTTTATACCCAGCATCTTTTAATGGTATGGTATTAAAAGGTAAATGCAAATTCTGATTCTTTCGCTTCTAATGTAGCTTACACCAATTTTCTATTTTGTATTTGCACTTTTTTGTCTATATGACTCGCAATACACTGTGAACGTTACAAACTTTATTTTTTTCGAAAAATTCTCCTGAAATCGGAAACCACAAATCGCAAAAAAAATTCGTGAATAGCTATCACAAAACTTTTTCTCACCCACTTTTTAACAAAAAATTAAACTACAAAATAAATTGCGCTTTCGTCTTTGTAGCTTTCTTCTCTTCTTTATACTTATACAGATTTTCAAAGCTAAAAATTCAGCTTTGATGAATATAAAAGCAATTAGGGAGTTCACAAGAACTGTCGTATCACGTATTTCGTCGTATCGCTTATTAGAATAAACTAGTTTAAACTTGTTGTTATTGTTTCACATGTTAAATTTTCGTATTTCAATACATATCTGAAAGGTATGTTTATTGTGTTATTCCATCAGCTATTTCCGTTTATCATCATTTTAGGCTTATTTTGTTTGAAAAAATGTTAAATTATATGTACGTATACATATTTTAAAGAAACCGACCGCTAAAATTTATTAAAAGTGATTTTTTGCTGATTAATTGCTTGAATGTCACGTACAATAGTGAGCGAAATAACACGATGCGTTCACAAGTTCCTCTGTTATTTAAATAACGCACTAAAGACATACGACCAATAACACGCTTGCTAAATATTTCGTCGTCCCAATTAAGATATATAGTTTTCTGTACTTCTCGACTCCTGCGCTAAAAGCAACTCCATTTATCGCAAATCTATGTTTCATCATGCAACTAGAATACAACATGAAATTCATAAAAATGGTTTAGATACGACTTTTATAAATAACTCGACTCCAGCGCCACCTGTTTTTCGTTGGGCAAAGACTGACACAACTCAAAATAGTCTACTTAAATCGGACAATTCGTTCTCGAGGTATAGGCGTAGTTACGAATTCAACTTAGTTTTATTAAGATATATGTATGTGTCATAGAGATTACTTTTACGAGTGATTTTAAAATCGGCCTTTCTTTTACCGTGAGTGTATTTTATGAGTATCCCGAGTTTTTCATTCACCATAGGAAAGTAATCCCGCTGATTTAAGAACCTAGAGAGTTCCACCAAAAACTCAACCGTCCATTTTCACATAGAGGGAATCTTGAGGGCCCCAATGCACGTACATATGTATGTAGTTATATCATCGTTTTGCTTACTCTAGTATAAAAAAAGTTAAAAAAAATATTTATTTTGTCTATACACAAAGCATCACAAACGATGAACATATTTCACTTGCAATCAGAAAATTTTATAAAAAAAATTATCTAATATTTGCATTGGCATAAATATATCAGCAATTGTATTTTGACAATTGTGATTTAAGAACTTTTTTTTATTTATTTATTGGAAAAAATATATACAAGATATTAACCCTAATCTTTTTTGTAGCAGTACAAGCTGCTAAGGTCATCGACTCTGTTAAAAATATACTCATACTATTAACTAAGGGCCGCCTTCGCGGACAGCTTCCAAAAACCATCCACCATTTAAAAACGTTTTTTGATAACAAAGATTGTGCTTAAAGAATGCATGAGATCATAAGTAGCTCGAGAATGGCTGCTTTAAAATTAAAATTATATAAATTGTTTTGTGAATTGCATGCTGATAAAAAGTTATAAATTCTCAATATTCGCATATGAGGGAAATTTTAATAGTTCTGGGTAATTTGAGAAGATTTTATTCTGATGTGATCCAATGATAATGTTTCCTTGCAGAAAGGGCATTGCGGTATTGTATCGCCTGTGAGAAGGTGCTAGTTTGTGAGTTGCGTATGACCGATCCATTGGCGTGTGTATACCACTTTGGTCCGTGTTGGGTTAAAAGTTGTGTTCCAATCAGTGTGTCTTGTCACCAAAATGTAGCGATTCAAAATTTTACAAATGTTGTTTTGGTCATGAGACTCTTTTTGGGTGGTTAGTGCTGTTTCAAAAAACCGAGCTGTATTGTCTGCATATTCTTTTCCTGTTATACCAACGTGTCCTGGAACCCAGAACAATGCGATTTTTTTGCTGTATTTAACGCACAGGTCACGGGTTTTGGAAATTAGTGAAGTAGAGTTGGGTATATTGCAAATTGCAGTCAAGCAGGAAATGCTGTCCGACAGATGACAAAATTGCCTTTTTCAAAATTGAGTGCTCGAATGCTTTGGAAACTGCGAATACCTCTGCCGTCATAATCGACGAGTAGCAAGGAAGAATTCCGCCAACCATAACTTCCCCGTTCGTTGTGGTAACAGGGCGCTCCATCCGTTTGTAGGTTTGGGCCGAGATCAAAAAGATTCGAAAGTTCCCTCTCTCCTTCGCTAGGTTACGCCAATTACTCATAACAAGTTTAGACTGGTCCTCCGGCACTTGGCCCTTCCAGTGTGTTATTGGGCGCCCTTGCCTTCGTTGCCCACCCACGGGTGCCGATTCGAAGGATTTTTTCACCGGAGCATCATTATCCATGTGAACGATGGGCATGTCGTCATCGCCATCGCAGTCGTTGAATTTTTATGCGCTTGACTATGTCCATATTATTATACAGCTCATACAGTTCGTGATTATATCTTCTGCGGTACCCATCGCTTACGCGAACAGGCCATAAATCTTGCGAAGAACATTTCTCTTGAAATTCCCCAAAGCCTGCTCATCCCTGGTCAACAACGTAAATGTTTCTGCGCTATATAAAAGGACGGTCATGATGAGAGACTTGTAGAACGAGATTTTTGTTCGTCGAGAGAAGGCTTTACTTTTCAACTGCCTACTGAGCCCAAAGTAGCACCTGCTGGCAAGTGTTATTCTTCGCTTGATTTCAAGGCTGACATTATTGGCGGTGTTTTTGCTGGATCCAATGTACACAAAATCCTTTACTACTTCAAGATTGTAGCTGCCAACAGTTTCATCGGTTCCAATACGCGAGGATTTTTTGTTTGTTGCAACAAGGTACTTTGTTTTGTCCTCATTCACTCTAAACAAACCTCTTTTGCTTTCTTTTCCAAACTGGAATTGCTCCACTGATGGCCCTGTTGTTAAGACCAACGATGTCAATATTATCGGAGTACGCAAGCAGGATCCTACTTTTGTTATATATATTCGCACTGCAATTCAGATTGGCAGCTCGATGGTGGATTTACCAGGCCTGAGGCCATACTGATAAGGTTTAATCAGGTGGTTCATATACAGTTTCAGTCCCTCACACAGTATCGTCGATATTGCCTTTTATGCGATATTTAGAAGATTTATCCCACGGTAATTGGTCCAAACGACAGGATCACCCTTCTTATGGATTTGGCACAGAATACTAAGGTTTCAATCTTCTGGTATGTACTCGTCGGACCAAATTGTGCTTAACAGCTGGTACATGCTTCCTACCAGCTCTTCGCCGTCAGCTTTGAGCAGCTCAGCCGGTATACCGTCTGCTCCAGGTGCTTTGTTATTCTTCAACCGCCCAAGTGCTGTTCTCACCTCACCTTGGTCAAGTGGAGGGATTTGTTGTTCATCCCTAAATATTGCTCTGGGCTCCTCTTCTTCAAACGGGTCACCAGAGTTCGCGTTAAGTGAGAAGTGGTCCCTCCATACCTCAAGTGTACTTTTTACGTTCGTCAGCATATTTCCATACTCGTATTTGTTGGAACCAGCCCGATCTTGACACCACTTGTGTGCTGCCTTATTTCTGATAGAGTTTTCGGGCCGCATTCCTGCTTGCTAGCGTCTCAAGCTCTTCGCACTCAGTGAAGAAGTGTTGCTGAAATGTTTCATTGGTAGTGTTGTTGGAGGGACATATTGATTGCGTGAGTTTTTAATCGCCACTCCGGTTGTTTGCTTGTCTGTAACCATTTTATTGGCGGTTGTATG
Source organism: Philophylla caesio (assembly GCA_963971545.1). Classification (NCBI taxonomy): domain Eukaryota; kingdom Metazoa; phylum Arthropoda; class Insecta; order Diptera; family Tephritidae; genus Philophylla; species Philophylla caesio. Next base: position 66,551,377 of record OZ020607.1, read on the forward strand.
TCCAAAGCTTGTTCGTATTTAATACATCGCCGGAGCGTGGATTTTAGCATGAAGTTTCGCCTGTGGGTTTTATGCAAGCTGGCAAAGGGAGTATACAGCTTGTCTTACAAGCCTTTTCCTTTATTGATGGTAAGCCACACATTCGCACTCTGACAAGATACATCTAATGAGTGATGTGGGAAATGAGTTTATGCTACGTTCACTTGCACCATAATAAGGAGGATCTTACAGCTTCAGATTTGAGTTTGCGCACGATCCCAAATTAGGTAATCCATAGTCAATTTTAGCGAGTATTATGGCTCTTGTAGCATATATAACAGCGTGACGATGAATAAAAGATCTTTTACTTGTTAAATATTTTATTACATGTAACAGTTTTATTCTTAGTTAAGACATTGGTAGCAAAAATTAAACCTTTTATCAAAATACATTCCTAAAATTTTTAAATTGCAAACGGTTTCTATGGCAATATTCTCAAAAAATAGTTGTGGATATTTACATTTTGGAATAGAGATAGCTGCTCCAGATTTTAAGCCCCACTTTTTAAACTCACTAAGTATTTTCTGAAAAAGGTTATTTGCATTTTGGGGATCTTTTATATTACTGAATCATCTGCGTACACTGTGACTTTAATGCCTTTAATATTAAGACATATGTATTTTTTCATATTTTATCAAAATCTATTTAAGAATTATTCAGTAGATTATTGGATAAAATAAAATTTTACTCATAGTACCTTTTGCTAGCTAGATACAAATTAAGAAAAAAAATTGGAAAGTTATCAATGCTGTGGATTTTTTTTTATAGTTATACATTATGCAAAGTTTGAACTTGGATTAACAGAAGTTTTGTGAAAGAATCAACTATATTTAAATTGAAAAATAAATAGTTAAGAAAAGTAAATAGTGAAAGCTTGTAAAAAAGTGTATATTATTTTTGCCGCCGATATATGTAACTGGGCAGCTCTGATACAAAATCCTCGATACCATTGCTTATATAATTATATGAAATCATTTAAAAAGTCATGAAATGTTTATCTCTTTTGGCTTTGTAAGCCAAAAGTAAAAAAAAATTACACCACAAACAGAATAACAGAGGCACAGGGAGCAATAAAAAAATGGTCTCTCACTTTTAAATGCTATTCACCAGCGTTCACTTCCACCGTTACTGCAGCTGCATGCTGTTTCTCTTGCATTCTTAAAAATAAGTCTGATTAATTGAGTCATATGGAAATGCGATGCAATTCTTCATTTCATTTGTGCCTGTAAAGAAAAACAAAAATTGTATGTATACGAGCATGTACACACAAGGTTTTACAACAAATATGCCTTTACAAATTGAAATATACATTTGTACATATGCAAGCAAGTGTGAGCATACTGTCCTTGCGAGCAAAACCAAAATAGCAGGATGTGTTGCAACATCTTGCGTCATACTTTCTGTACAATATTGCACACATATTTTCGCTAAACAATTATATGAAATTACGCTGTGAGCACAGGAAGGTGCATTATTTCCGTCTATGCTTTTAAAGAAGGAAATAATTAACAGGATTTTCTTACAAAAACCTTAACTGCACATTCGTTTTTCTCTTTTAGATCTTCTTTCAAAAAGTTGCTCTTAAGTAATGTACAAGTAATTTTGTGGCATGAATTATGTCAACAGAGAGTGCTACTGGCTTAGACATTCGAATTAGTAACACAGACATTGGCTTAGTAGGATGCCTAAACATTCAACGACAATAACAACAAATAGCACTATACATATATGCACATACATACATATATATGTTCATATTAGCGAGTGTATATTTAAACACCCTCTATGAGCGAATGTTACGCAAATCATGAAAAATCACGTACAGAATAGATGTAAAAATACGTTGCACATTCATTATGTTGGCTGCTATTTGACATTTCATCAGTGTCCAAAAGCGGTTTCACACCGAAATGCGAGTAAGCACATCCTTACACACATGTATGCATGCATATATGCATGTGTACGTACATCTTGCTGTGGTCAAATAAATACAAATTAATAGATGTTTTAAAGTACGCACAAGTGAACAGTACTATTAGTGATTGTACCTAAACTAGTGTATAATAAGTGTAGAGTGGACCAGTTATCAAAGTCGCAAAATAAGTGCAAAACTTTTGCCAATTTTTCTTGAGACAACACGTTTTTTATATTAAAGCGGGATATACCACACAAAATAGTATTCCAAAACTCCATCCCCTTGTCCATAGCCATCGAGTGCAATATTGCCCCTTCGTTTGCAATAGTAAACACGTACATACCGCCAAACCAAAACTTCTCCGAAAGCGACATTTTCTCTTTGTTATCCCGAATCCATAATTCCACGATACTTTTAGGGGACTTCAACGCCTGGAGTCCGTTAAGGGGCTCACCAAAATCGAACGTCCGCGGAACAACGATGGAAAATATTATCCTCACGAAAAACCTTGTAATCTTAAATGATGGATCTCCCACACACCACTCTACGCATAATACGTTTACACACATTGACCTAACGTTAGTTGATGCAAATTTAAGTCCTAGTTGTTCTTGGTATGCCCTCGACAACCTATATGGAAGTGAACATTATCCGGTATTTTGTGAGATTCAAACCAATTTACCTCCCTGTCGGCTAAAAAGATTGCCAAAATTTATGATGGATACCGCCAACTGGCAACTCTATCAATCCATTTGTGAAAAAAACTTCAACGACTTGTGCTTTATTAACACCCATAAATTAGCCTCAAAAATCGCAAAAGCCATTAAGTCGGCTGCCAATATAGCAATCCCCCAGAGTAACACCACACATCAAAAACGAAAATATGTAACGTAGTGGAATAAAGACCTAAGCACTATTCGTACCAATAAGCAAAGGCTGTGGCAAACATACAAATCCTCCCCATCCCTGCCCAACTTAATAGAATATAAAAAAGCCAACGCACTCTTTAAAAATCCGTAAAGACCGCTAAAAGGTTGGCAATCACTGAACTTACGGAAAAAATAAACCCAGCCTCCACCCCCAAAAAAATTTGGGCGTCAATAAAAAGAATTACAGGGCTTCCCCCAACTCCCATCACAACTGGTCAAATTACGCAATGGATTCAAACTTTCCATCAAATTACACCACCAGCAAAAGAAGTATACTAAATGATCCATACAATCCGACGACACTAACAAACACTGCTCGAAGCCTAGACGTGAATTTTACTGCGGTAGAATTACAACTCTCCCTGCAACACGCAAAAGGAAATACACCAGGAAGGGACAGAATATCCTATCCTATGCTACGAAACCTTCCCAACCCCTGTAAAAATTCCCTTCTATCCCTTTATAACAGAATCCTACAAACCGGCTGCTACCCGCATCCCTGGCTTACAGCCACAGTCATCCCTATACCCAAACCCAACAAACCAACCAACAATATGGACGGTTATAGACCAATTTCCCTTCTGTCATGTGTAGGCAAAATTCTGGAAAAAATGGTCGCCAAGCGCTTAATGTGGTTCGCAACAAAAAACAATCTCGTCAGTCCCAACCAAGTCGCCTTTAAAAAGCAGCACGGTACTCTAGACGGGCTTCTGCCCCTGCAACACTACATTACAGACTCACTAACAACAAAAAACCACGTTAGAATCCTATCAACGGATTTTGAAGAGGCCTTTGACCGCATTGGGGCCCGTGTCGTTCTCGAACAGCTTGCATCCTGGGGAGTAGGACCCAGGATATATAAGCTAATAAAGTCCTTCCTCACAGGTCGTAAATTCCAGACTCGAGTAAATGGCTGTTTCTCTTCCACATATCCACTCAAAAACGGTATTCCCCAAGGTTCACCCTTCTCCGTAGTTCTTTTTATTATAGCCTTTGAACAGCTCAATAAAGTAGCATCCGTGTACAAAAGCTTAAACTTCAGGATATATGCTGATGATGCTTTTTTTTTATACAAAAGTCAAAGACATCAACAAAGTTCAAACAATCCTTTCGAAGTTGCTAGAAGATATTTACTCCTGGGGACAATACTCAGGAGCTATTCTATCACAGAACAAATGCAAAATTTTACACGTTTGCCGCAAAGTACACTGTCCGCAGGAACAAATAAATATAACGAATACAACCATTGAAAACGTAAAGCATTTAAAAATGCTTGGTATCATATTCGATTCCAAAAACACATACATACAAAGAACACTGTCTGTACCTTAGAAAAAATCTTTTGACTAGACTAAACATAATCAAATACCTAACTTCAAAACACCTACGCATTCACACCAATACACTAGTAGATATAACAAGGGCATTAATTTTGTCCAAAATAGACTATGGCCTTCCTATTTATGGAGGTTGCGCAAAATCACATCTCAAACTGATCAATATGCCCTATCACACCGCAGTACGCAGAAGCGTGTACGCTTTTCCAACTTCCCCAACTAAATGTGTCCTTGCTGAAGCTGGGCTGCCGTCTATCCCGGAAAGATATAAAACGGTCACTATCAAACTAATTCCAAAACTCCTAACTACCACCAACAGGCCCCTGTTTGATATTTTTAAAAACACCTCTGAGCACAAACGCACCCCCAAAGTAAAGTCTGCTATACGACAATGCATATCTTACCTAACCGACCTGGACATCCAAATCCCTCCAACCCGTTCCATGATAAGCCACCAAGCACCCTGGCTCCTACTTTCCAGCTCAATCGATTCCAGTCTTCATTCCTTCCAAAAAGACTGTACGAGCCCTGACACGTAAAAACAGCTCTTTCACGAATTAGTTAGCCAGAAAGATTTAGCCAATAGGTTTCATATATACACAGATGGTTCCAAAGTTGAATTCAGTACAACTTTCGCTGCTGTTGATTATAACGGCAAATTATTAATAGGAGGTCGTCTCCCAAGCCATTATTCCATTTTTTCAGCGGAAGCTTTTGGAATTCTGAAGGCAGTAACTCACGCATACAATAATAAGGGTAGGTTCGCAATTTTCACAGACAGGTTTTCCGTCCTACAGGCCCTGGAGAATATTCACAACAACAATCATGTTATCTCCCAAATTCGTGACTGGTTAATAAAAAATGAATATGGATCCCGGGCCACAAAGGAATCCCTGGAAACGAACATGCTGATCATGCAGCAAAAAGTTAGCACTTGTCTCCTGTAATCACTTTTGACCCCCCCTTTTAAAATGATATCCGTAGACTTATCAGTAATTACCTCTCGCTACATCAACTCAATACATGGACCCTCTTCAATCACCCCTACACCAACTTCAACCCCGAACGCAAAAAGGCAACTTTTCCATCTACGCTATCTAAAATACAAACCAGTATTTTTACCCGGTTAAGGATTGGCCACTCAAAACTAACACACGAATATCTCTTCCTATCCAGTCCTCCGCCCTCTTGTCCCTTTTGCGGGAATAACCTTAAAATTCTACACATCCTTGATAACTGTGCAGCTTTACACTGCAAAAGGCTATCCCACTTTCGCTCAACCCAACCTTCCCTGCTCCTAAAACATATCACCACAGATAATGTCCTTAAGATATTTAACTTTATAAAAGATGTCGGCTTAATTAATAGCATATAATCACACGTTAACAAATTTAAAAAATATAAGTTGTACCTGTCAATAAACTAGTATATTGCTTAAAAAACCAAAGCACCGTAGGCCTAAGTAGCTAGTGTGCTCCATTAGTTAGTGTAATATTTTATATTGCTCTAATAAAGAATAATAATAATAATATATTCAAAGTCAAAGTCATTTTGACTGTGGCTCTTGGTTCCGTTTCATATTAATTAAAAGTTTGAAGATAAATACCTTTTTTTGTTTTTAATTTGTTATTATACCTACAATGAAGTGCTACAAATTTGAATTATTTTTCCCACTTAAAAAGATAGGAAGGTAGTAGGGTGATTGCCTCGGTTTCTTCAAACCGTTTTTTTTTCATAAATTGTTGTACGGTTTTTTTGAAATCTAATTTTTCGAATATCGAATGTATCGGTTTTTTTATCTCCAAAACCGGGGTTTCATCTAGTTGTAAATTTAAAGAAATACGGTAGCACATCGACTAATTTTACATCCATTATATTGTTATGTATATTCGAAAACCAAATAATTTGCAGAAAAAACGAAGCTAATGTATTTTAGAAGATTTTATATTTTTAGACAATTGTCAAAAGAGAACGGGAAAACGTTAAAAAATTGTATAACGCCTTACTGACAGTAATTCCTTTTAGCTCGAACAATATGAGCAATGCGGTATTCAGTAATTTGGAATAATCTCAAGTTCTAAAATTTGAGACTTTGCATGAGTTGAAGATTAGAATGTTACAAATGCTGTGGATTTTTTTTTTATACTCGTAGTTATACATTTTGTAAAGTTTGAACTTAGATTTAAATATGTTTTGTGAAAGAATCAACTATCTTTAAATTGAAAAATAAGTAGTTAAGAAAAGTAAATAGTTAAAGCTAGTAAAAATGTGAATATTATTTTTGCCGCCGCTATATGTAACTGTGCAGCTCTGATACGAAATCCTCGATACCATTGCTTATATAATTCCATGAAATCATTTAAAAAGTCATGAAATGTTTATCTCTTTTGCCTTTGTGAAAACACTGTTATTTTATTAAAATCGGATATTATCTTACTTATCAGACTAATATTTTTGCGAAATTTTAAGTCTCCAGCTGATTAAATGACAAAGTTTTGGCCGAAAATGCAATATCTGAACAATCGGTTACATGACAGCTATTCTATTTATCCGATTTTAATGGATGTCACTGCTAAAATAGTTCTCATTATAGCTATTCTGAGTGCAAAATTTAAAGACTTTTGCTGATGAAATGGAGGGGTTTTCGTACTAATTGCAATATCTGAACAATTGGTTGCTATATTTATCCGATTTTAATGATAATAATATGAATAGGTCTATCTCTTTTCGTCCTGGTACTTACAAACATCGGACCAAAGTTAATACACCAATTCCATGAAAGGTATAATTACACCATAAGCAGATAAACAGAGGCACAGGGAGCAATTAAAAAATTGGTCTCTCATTTTTAAATGCAATTCACCAGCGTTCACTTCCACCTTTAGTGCAGATGCATGCTTTTTCTCGTGCATTCTTAAAACTAAGTCTGATTAATTGAGTTAAGGATTGCCTTTCCTCAATTTTACGTTTTTATTTTTTGTGTTTGTCTTAACTTTTTGTGATATGCTTATCACCTGGTGACAATTTGGAGACTTTAGTTTAAGACTAGACGCTCTATTTTGAGACCATTGCATTTTATTTTTAAAATATTTCTTTTATAGAAATAATTGCATTTAGGTACATGTACGAACATTGATGTAGATCTTTCTTACTTAGAACAAGAACCGGTTTACCCGTTATTTTTGGTTACTCCCCTTCGCTGAACCTATTAGAGCTCTTGACGAATATCGTCAAGGATCTAGGGTCTATAGCACCTAATTCTCCGAGGTTTCCAAAAAGGGGTGCCCCTAAAAAGCGTTGCCTGCTTTTTGCTAGCGCTGAGAGAAGAGTTTCCTTCTCTTCATACTACGCGACCGTTAACGATCCTATCTGGTCCAAGTCTGCCTAGAGATCCTATAAGTCGTAGTTTGTGCCCAGCTGTCATTTGCACGAGCATAAGCATATTATTTTAAGAGCAGCCTGCAAGTACCAAAGGGCATACGTATATGCTCTTTACCAGGAAGTGTCTGCTTGGTTGTCCCTTCCCTCATCCGCTTACCAGATACCTTCGATGTCCCTCGGGCCTGGAACCCAAATGAGATGAGTCATCTCCTGTAGAGATCGGCGGCAATCCACTAAAATCTTTGATTTTATCACAGCTTAGCTCACAACTGTTTTTGCTGTATGGCTATCACTAAATATATAGAGACGTTTTTGCTTTTAAAAACGGTTTGCAACCTGTCAATAGCCTCCTCAATGTCTGAAACCTCAGCCTGAAAAGCGCTACAGTGATCCGGCACCCGAAAAGAAAAGCTCAGAGATAGGTCCCGTTAGAAGACCCCTCCTCCCACTCTGCCATTCAGCTTCTGTAAAAACCGTTAGACTTCCAGATGGAGTATAGAAATTTTTAGACCACTCCTCCCTACGTGGAATCAACATCCCTAAGTTCCTGTCTGGGACCATAGTATCGACCCACGTAGGCTAGACTCCCATTGATATGTCTCTCTTAGTCGAAGCGGAGCAAGAGCCGCCACCTTTTGACCTGCTAAGTCGAGGGGTAGAAGATGCAGAAAGACATTACAGGCCTCACTTAGTGTTGTTCGCAACGCTCCGGTAATGCAGATCATACAGGCTCTCTGCACTTTACCAAGTAGATTGTGGTTAGCAGTTTTGCAGGCGACCAACGATGACTCCATAAAAAGAATCGGCCTAACCACCACTGTATAGATCCAGCGGCATACACTTGGATTTAGACCCCATTTCTTTCCAATGGCCCTTTTGCAGGAGTATAGGGCCACGTAAGCCTTCTGAGTGCGCTGGACAATATTATTTCTCCAGCTTAGTTTCATATCTAGTGTGACGCCAAGAAACTTGGCTTCCTTCTTTAGATTTAAACGAATACCATTCAGTACCGGAGTAATTAACTCCGGTGTCTTATATTTTCTAGTGAAGAGTACCAACCCCACTTTTTCCGAGTTGACGCTAAGACCACATCGCGTGGACCAGTTCCCAACAGCGCGGAGTGTTCCTTGCATCAAATCACACAAGGTCTGCGGGAACTTGCACAAGTTTGCTATGGCGATGTCATCGACTACCCTGTCGGCACCCCATTCCGTCTCTCGCAAGAGTAAAGTTACAGTTAGATTCCAGAGTAGGGGTTAAGGTAAACCACATTGCGGCACATGCCGCGAAACACGGTTTGCGCCGACTTCTGCTGTAATATTTCTACCTAAGATCATTTGCTTTATAAATTCAACCAGGGAGCTGTCTACGTCAAGTCCTCTGAAGGCCTGGATTATGGCCTCTGCACTAATGTTGTTAATTTCACCTAATGTGGACCTTCCCTTTAGGTAAGCATGTTAGGTATTTGACAAAAATCTTTTGTCGACTGTGAAAGAGAGATGGTTATTATTCAGCCTCTCTAGAGTTTTGAGAGCAAAGGATGACAGGCTTATAGGTCCGAGATCTATTGGATTCGAATGTGATACTTTTTCGGCCTTGGGAATAAAGGCCACGGAAACAGATCTCCATGCTGTTGGTACGTATTTTAGCTTAAAGCAGGCTCTAAACATGCTTAGTAGCCAATTTGCAGAAGTGTCGATTGTTGCAGCCAGCTGCGCAGGTATAATACCATCCGGCCCAGCTGTTTTATAAACTTTAAAGCTTTTTATCGCCGAAATAATAATTTCTTTTGAGATAGGGAGGTTAACGATTGCACCCGACTTTCTTGATTGTGAGTTTCCAGGAAAGTGCGTGTCGAGCAGCTCAGCTTTCGAAACTTCGGAGCACTGGTGGACAGATCTAAAGTTGTCTCAATATATCTATGGTCTATAAAGGAGTGTTCATAAAGTACCTTTCAATTGGTTACCGTATCATAAAGGTTTTCACTACACAAAGTGAGGTCTATAACCACCTGTCGATTTTTAACAATAAACGTTGGCTCTGTACCCCTATCGAATATAACTAAGTTAGTAGTTAAGAGGTAATTAAAAAGATACTCACCGCGACTGTTGACATCGGTGCTACCCCACGGTACATGGTAGGGGTAAGCATCGCACCCGATGAGAACTAAACCCTCTGCGTGGTCGTTCGCTAGCTCGCGGAGTAGATTTTGAGGGGATCCTCAGACTGGTACGCCATGTATGTGCACGCCATTGGCAAGGACATGCCTCCCATCTCCACTAGTATCGTCGTCATGTCTCCATCACTATAACAGGGTAAAATAAAATTTTTAGATCTTTCTTCGCCATTACACAGGTTAATATTTTACCATTATCAAGCTCAACAAGCAGCTCATAGCCAACCGCACGTATACCACAAACACCCGAGTTATTAACCCAAGGCTCCTGGATAAGTGCGATGTCTATGTCGTCGCCAAGCAGGCGACTCAGGAGAGTAGCGGATGCTGCCCTAGATCGGTGGAGGTTGATCTACCGAACCCTCACCATTTGAGGTTCCCGTCATCTCCTCCACCGCAACGAAAGTGACGTCAGCGCTCTCTTCCCCTTCGATAAAGAGCAGCTCCTCCTCAGCATACAGCATCCCTTAAGTAGCAGTACTTTAAAGGACCTTCTTTAAAAAATCAGCACAAATATATTAAAGTATATTACCAAAACATGTAGATATCAATTGAAAGAAGAAAGTCGAACAATTTTTAACGATGAACCTTAACTGAATTAACATATTAGGCAATTTAAAACAAAAAAAAATCTAAATTTTTTTAAGTACTGTTCACTGTATGAAAGAAGTAATACAGATTACCCAGGACGGAAAGCAAGAAAAAAAATGTTTCCACAGTGACGTAATTTTTTTACAGCCATAATACACCTGCCATATGGAGCAAAACTCAAAACAAACAAAAAGTAGACAAAAATCACAATATAAAAAAGCACCAATTTGTCTAGGGAGTAATTGTGGTCATCAATAAGCAATTTTTTTGGATACGATTTTTACAAAGCATCTGCCTAAATGTGCTTTGTATATTGAAATAAGCTTATTTCCATTGAACTAAAATAACATAAAATATTCAAAAAATTTAAAATCCACTTCAAAATCAAAATGACACTTCAAAAATGTACGCACGAATAATTGACAAAAAACCGGTTGAAGAGAACTTCACCTACTTTTTTTTGAAATTCAATTACGAATACACGGTTGACGAGCTGGATGATCTTTGAAAATTTGTTCATGTGTTCACTGTAATAAAAGCTCTATAAACGAGTTAAAAATGCTAAATTGAAGTCAGGTTTGAAAATATTTTTTTTTTTTCCAAATATAGTAAAACAATGTTTTTTCTTAATGTCAATATTATCAACCAACTTCGAGTTTAACTTATAAAAGTTTTAAAATGAAATCAGTCACTGACTTGTTTTAAGTCCTTAAACATTTTTCTACAAAAACATACAATGCATTTAAAAAGTTTAACTTAAAAAATAGAAGGTGGTGACCGTTTTATATGACTTTGTACTCAAGTCAACACTGCTTTTTCACCTACTTCAAAAAAGAGGATTTTAGCGAATTGTTGCAGAGCTTTAGACTCGTGAAGCAATAAGTTTGGCTTTATCTCTTAGGCGGTATCTTAAGTGTTGTTTTATATTTCATTGTTGCAATTCCGATCATTTTGTAATGAAGAAACTTACGACAATCCTAAATGTTTGTGAGTTGTTGTTTTTTTCTTGTTGTTAAAATCTAATAGTTTTATGCAAAAAAAAAACAATTCTAAATGTCTATTTAAAAAAAAAACATTGTAACTCTTTCGGTCACTAATATACAAAAAAAAACATTTTTTTATTATTTTCCCCTTTTTTTACTTTCGCATATAAGAAGAAAATCTCTTGTAAAACCTAAGTTTATCACTCCTATTATTATTGGTGTTGGGGAGATAGCACTGCGACCTTAAAGTCTATTGTACCCCCTACTTGGATTACATAATTTCCTTTAGTCCAACCTCCGAGATAAATCTTAGTGTTGAACCTAAGTCTCTGAAAGTTATCTCATCGTCCGTAATCAGATATTCGCCTAGCAATTTTTGGCGATTGTGCATCAATGCATGGCATTTCTCCAGGACGTGATTAGAAATTTCTTTCTCTTCCCTGCAGAATCTGCAACGTTCCTGCGAATAAATTCCCATCTTAATTAGGTGATAATTCAGCCTACAGTGTCCTGTAAGGATTTCTGTAATCATTCTCAAGTTGTTCTTTCACAAGCCCGGTCATTCTCTAAATCTTGTTTGGTTGTAGCTACGCAGAAGGGATTTGGAGTGCTCCAGACCTGGCAGGTTGTCCCAGTGTGATATACTGATTGCTTCCTCCTCTTTCCCCGTTAAGACTGATGTGCCCCTTTCCCTAATACTGAGAAGGGTTCGGGACCTATACATGGAGTTGATGCCCCCTTTTTTGCGAACATGTCCGCCATCTCTTTTCCAAAGATACCAGCGTGACCTGATACCCAGACCCGGTTCATAAGACCAAGTGTGTTGAACTTATCAATACACTCCATTACCTGTTTTGAGGTTACCTGGTAAGATTTGAGGGCCTTGATGGCTGCATGGGTGTCCAATATTCCGTCCCCGGTAGTTACGCTGGAGGTTAAACGACGCGCACCTTTTTATAGCATAAACTTCTGCTTGGAAAATGGACGTCTGTGCCCCCATCGATTCCGAGTACTTTGCCCTCGGTCCATACACACCGAATCCGGTATCCTGTTCGGTTAGCGAGCCGTCAGTGTACCAGGTAATCATGACTACCATCGCTGCCGTTGGGCAGGTTCTCATAGCCCTCGTTATGCTGACGCAAGTCAGCCTTTGCAGTTTGCTTAGTGTTTTAATGGCACCTTGCTGGTGTAGTCTGTTTACCCAGACAACAGCCCCATAAATTATTGTAGGTCGTTCGATGGCCCTGAACAACCATTTGAGTATTTTTGGGGAGCAGCCCCAATTTTTTCCAGCCATGGATTTACATGCCATTAAGAGTATTACTGCTTTCTTCATCACTTCATCCATATACATACATACATATAATACTATGTTCTGACTGCGCCGCTAACTCGAGTTTAGGCCGCACTGTTATGATCATTGTTCAAACGTTTTGCTGCACTGTTACTGCTTGATAGTTCACAATTTCAAATACCAGGGCGGATTGATAAGTCAGCGACTTTTTGAACTGCCCGCCAAATTCGCTATTTAATAATAGACTATCTACTAATCACAAATTTTGTGTGAAACGGAATTTCGTGCGCTGATTAAGCAATATTTTTTCCGTAAAATAACCATCACGGAAGCCAAGAAGAGGCTTGATAAATACTATGGGGACCCTGCATAATCGTTTTCAATGGTTAAGAAGTGGTTTACTGAGTTCCGTTATGATCGTACATATATGCCCAAGTTACGCCGAATGTTCAGGTTACCCAAAAGAGGTCCTTCCACCAGAAATCGTCGGTAAATGCCGTTTGTGTGACCGGAGAGATGGCTGAGCCTGAAGGGTATCTCAACTGAGCGGGAACATTAAAATTTACACGAATATTTGAATATGAAAAAGCTATCCGCGCTTTGGGTGCAGTGATTGCCCACACTAGACCATAAACGTAACCGTGTGACCATTTCAAAACCATAGCAAAAATCCATAAACTAGGTTACGAACTGCTACCTTATTCAGCATATTCTTCAGATTTAGTGTTGAAAGGAGATTATGTTGAGAATAAGAACACTTTTTTGCCGAAAAAATATTTTTTATTCAAAAGTAACTTATCGAAACGCCCGTGTAAGAGATTTGTAAACAAAAGGCATCAAATTGGAGATATTGAATCTTCGGATCTTGATGTTGAACGTCGGCGAAGTGACCACTGTATGACGCATTGTAACATAAAATTAATAATGCTGATATTTCTCCGGAAAAAAGCACCCAATGTACATATGTACATACAAACATGTCTTTTGGTCCGTGTTATTTTATGAGCAACTTAAACTTTGAACAAAGAACGCAACCTCAGTTGCTTATATTGATGCCGTCGCCATCATCGTCGACCATGGAGTTGACGTAACCTTCTCCTTTGACCACTGCGCTTCAACTCCATCGCCGTTGTTAGCAGAATTACCGTCGTGTTCCAAGTCTCCGCCTGCACAAAACATGCAAACTGCTTTTGCTGGTGTCTTGATCAAATTTTGCTTGTGTGCTTGTAAAACAGCACTTCTTGAACGACAAATTCTCATGCTTTTTATGGAATTATTATTCAATTTTAAGCACATTCTTATGAACTTTTAAAACATTTGAAAATATATGTACATACATACATATTTTTAGAAAAATTTTTGTCGAGTAAACTCAGAGTTTCTTAAACAGCTCAATAAGAACGCTTAACAGTTTTTCATAAACTCAAAACCTCCACCTCGAGTTTACGGCGCAGTTAGAACATAGTATTAGGTTGGGTCTAAGAGATTTCAGATTTCGAATGAAATTTGATACCAAGAAGAATAAGTTTTGTTTACGAGTACACATTTTTTTTTGGAGTTTACACTAATCATAACGATATTTGACCAATTCAGATAGAAGCAGAGTTTCCCCTTCAAAAAAAATTGTTTTCCGTTGATTCCATACCATTTATACGAAAATTGATTTGTCCGCATTTTACACATGTATGTATGTAAATGGGCTGCTTTGAGCGCTTAGCGCTACCTCTAAATTTTTCTTGATTTAAAAAAGCAAGTGACCTTAGTTTTGGTAAACAACGATGCAAGGGTGTGTGGACTTTGAAATTCGATTTAATTTTTAACAAAATATTCTACAAGATGTAACGAGAGTTCTTCAACCAGAGATTGAGTTCTCGAACCTTTTTCTTCTGAGATAATAACCAGCAAAAACACTCGCGGTTAAATAACGTATGATATACCAGAGAGCTCTAACAGAGATTACAGGTACAGTTTCTTTGAGATTATTTAGGCTGAGTTAACAATTCTACCCGAAATTCCTATATTCTTTCACTTTCTAACTCTTGCAGTTCAGTATTTATGCAAAATATATACATACATACATATATGCTTACCCGGTTACTTATTGTGGTACTAGCAGTGATATCATGTTATAAATACTTAAAAAAAAAAACTGCGGGAATTGCAGTATCGGTTAGTCATTTCCTGAAGGGAAGTTAATCAAATTATTATCTCTTTCGAAAAGTCATTAACTCTACTCCGTTTCAATTTTAAATTTCACCATATATTGATAACAACCGCATAAGTCTACTTAAGTTGTTGATGCAAACTTAAAAATTTTAGGCTTTATAGCTCGTAGGAATTACTCTATTTTCTTAATCCAGCGATATAAAACCTAAAATTTTTCGTTTGCATAAAGAACTTAAATAGATTTATGTTGGTAGTAAATTTTTGAAAGCATTATAATTGCTTTACAATTATTTTTTACTGACTAACATTAACTTTTTGAAGGATTATAAGCGATTTCCCAGTTAAAAGTTATCGATTTATCTACATATATGTAACACGCATTCTCAATATATTTGTATGCAAAAAGTGCGCAAAGGCGTTAACTAAAAAATGTCAAAAATCAACGGTTGCTTGAAGCCAATTAAAAATTGCTATTTATTGTATTAAAATTTAATGAGCTGCAATTTGAATACTAAAATCAAGTTCAAAAGTGTTTTGGTTTATTTTAATTTTATACGAAGTTTGAAAGGAATTAACACGTTGGACATCGGATATAAGAGTTTTAACTCAAGCAAAAACTAGTTTCGTTTCGATCTCTACCAATTTAAGTCCTGTTCGATGCCCGGTAAAGCTGCCACGGGCACATTTGTATGTTTGTTTGTTCATGTCATAGGATAACAAAAATCTGCGCCGCCGCACAGTGCTTGGTTGATGGCTATGCAGCAGGACACTGTCGCAACGCGCAAAATGTGATAATGCCAATATACACAAATACCACACAAAAGCACGTATGTATGTATGTATATATACACACCTATGTATGTATGTATGGATGTCTGTACAGTATTTTACATGCTTCTCATAGAGCTTTTAAAAGGTACATACATATGTATATACATATGTATATGCAATAGCTTGAATATACATTTGCCTCCTAACACATACATACATAACTCACAATCCTGATTAATGTTGCAACACTACAGTCAGCAATGAGCCACACTCAGCAAACACTTCAACAGCACAAACTATTATTCTGCTTGACCAAATAGCAATAAAGCAGACAAGCTGTGTGTTGGCCAGCATTGAATATTGTCAACGTTGCCATTGCAGTGATCATTGGTCCTGTCTCTTGCTAATATGTATGTATGTACATATCTAAATACCTTGCCGTACATCAACTTCAACATCAACGGCGCAGGGAAGGTAGCGGCAGCAGCTTCATCAATGTGCTGCGTATAACAGTGAAAATCACAAACACACAAACAGTTATTTTTGAAGCAGCTAAATTTTGGTTATAACTCTCACGTATGGACCACCGGCCGGCTCTCCTCTTAACGCGACTTTTATTTGTAATCAACTTAGCAGGCAGGTAGGCACGACCATTGTCCAACAAGTTCTTGCCTCTGGCCTAGCGTAAATGTTGAATTTAGAATTTTCGGAGCATTTATTGTGAATGACCATGAAAATGCGTCAGTCTGTGGCCAAAGGGGTGGGATTCTTTAACATGGTAAATTTTTGTTGTTTTTTTGCTGCTCGGTGTGAATGCTGAATATGCATTGCCCTTAGATGTTGCACTTGACCAACGATAATGATATAGCTACATTCTATTTTTTTAGTTGGTTGGTTAGTTTGCGTGTGGAATATAAAATCTATTTTATTTTGTGAATTTCGAGTGTTGAACTTCAAAGTCGTTACATATCACGCCTGCGAATAGGAGGCAAGGGAAATACTATCTGATGTATATTGGAACTATCTATTTTATACTATAATACCTCTGAGTATATTAATATGTCAACTTTTTCACTATATAGACGCATTCGCTTTATTACCTATTGTCAGGATATCGTGGGTGAATACATATAACATTGCTTTAATTATATTATAAAGTTTATAAAAAAACCAAAAACAAAAATGGAATGTTCAATGAATTTGTTTAGTAACAGATGAATTTACAAAAAAAATTATTTTTTTTTTGCCTTATCTCTTCCAAATCTATCTAAAAACCTACAGTGGCTCACAAAAGTATTTTGCATATGAAGAAAATAAAGCAAACGATTATATTTTTCCATTTGTTTATGTTTTATTTATAAGTTATGTATTCCATTCAACAACATATTAACTCATTACTTCACTGAGACTTCATTAACACATAAACAATAATGGTACTTAGGAACAAACTGTAAACAATTCAGAATTTGTAACTCGCAAAAGTAATTTGTTTTGTATTTAAATTCGTCATTTGGTATAGCTTTGTTTATTTGTTGCAACTTTCGGTGCGTATTTCTATTTAAATTGTCATAATTTGGATCATTTCGTTTATAATTGTTGTACTGCGTACAACAAAAATGCCAAAAAACAAAGAAATAACAAAATCTGAATAAAAAAATCATTGTATACCTTCACAATGAATAAAAATTTACAAAATACATTTGTGATATGTTTAGCCGATGTCGTCAAACGATAGAAAATGTAATAAAACGGTATAAGGTGCGCGACAGTAAAGAAAAAATTAACTCGTTGCACACTGTGAATTTTTCGACAAATTTTGTTCAAAAATCCCAGATAAGTCAATTGTTGACCGATTGAAATAATTTTTGTTTTAAAAAGCTTGTTGATAATTTTGGGAGAGTTTTTCTAGGCCCGATTTTAATTTATTTTTTTTAATATATCATATACATAAGTACATACATACATACATACATATGTATGTGAACCAATGATATGAATAATTATGTAAGTGTAGTGATTTTTATAATTTTCATATTCAAATATTTTCAAAAAAAATATTAATTTTTTAGTTTTCATTGGCTTGCTGAGATTCATATAGAGTAAAAAAGTGTACGAATTAAAAAGATTCTTATATTTACTGTTATTGTTAAGAATTACGGAAGCTAATTTGCAGGTCTATGGATGGTATCAACAGCGGCAGCGACACGTTCCACTGCAACATGGATTCCTTCGCCATTTTTCGACAGTTTTGAGTGGTTCAATCATTAAAAAAAACTTTCAGAGATTCTCTAAAATATACTTTTTAAACGAATTGTCTGCAATGTTTCTTATTCTTAAAATAAAAATTCAAGAAAGCGATTTTTTTCTGGCCTCTTAATGATCCGACCCCCTTAAAGACGCGTCAGGTGCTCATTCGTTGACTGATTGAAAAAGTGTTGTACGTTAGCTAGGGTTGCCATGTACAACTTACACGTTTATACTATGTACAATCTACTCGAAAAAAATTAATATTCAATCTTGACGAAGCAAACGATTTCAGTTACGCAAAGACATGATTCAATTTTTTTAAGGTTTTCTCGATTATAACAGGAAAGTTTTGACAATCCCATAAAAAAGGTTGCATTTTAAAATGATGAGAACCGAGATAGTGGTTTAAAAGAAAGTAAGGAATTAGAACATTAGTGTAGGTTCATGCACATCTTACATCACAACGAGACATGTCAATCCCGGCATCCCAGTCTCTTTTAACTCCCGAATATCCCGGGGTTAGATGGATTTGGTGAAAAACGCATAAACAGGATGAGGGAGAAGGGGTGGGTGGTGAGTCATAGGAGGTGATTACTCCTTAGCAAACTTCCCCGATTCTTTAACAAACCTGCGTTATCCGCTGAGGGAGAGAGAATGTATCTTGCCCATTCTTAGGACATCCGACCCAAAGATGCGCCACCTGAGTCTGGAGAACGCCGGGCAGCTGCAGAGAAAATGCTCTGTACTACCCTCGTCCTCAAGGTAGAATGCGCATAGCGGATCGTCGATGATACCTATGGTGACCATGTGTTGCCCCCATGGATTGTGCCCCGTAATCAGTCCTGTCAGAGCTCGCAGCCCCCTCCTGCTCTGGTTGAGGAGAAATTTCGCCACAGTTCTGTCTGGCCTTTTCGGGAAGCACTTAGTTATTTTGCAGGAGTCAGTACTGCAAAATCGGTCTTCATGAACTTTGCTCATAAGTTCCTTGATGTACCTGAAAATTCCCGCCATACTTGACCCGCTGTTTGGTTCCGGTCCAACTGGACAGTCCGAAGACCCGCGGTTTGCCAATTCATCGGCCAGTTCGTTACCTTGAACACCACAGTGTCCCGACACCCACACAAGCTCAAGCTTATTCCGTCTTGCAGTTTAGCCTGAACTTGCATTCCTGGATAATTTTTGAAGAAACACGAGCGGTTTCCAAAGCCTTTAGGGCAGCTTGGCTGTCACTACAGACCTTAATATTCTATCCTCTCCAACTTTCGCTAACTATCTTGTCTGCTACTTTGAGTATTGCAAACAACTCCCTGTGTCCGAAGCTCCTGTCATCGTGCCACGCCGTAAGCATGCTGTCGATACATCGTCTTCATTGCCTCCTCCTGGATCGCTAAATCCATGGTAGCAAATCTAACAAAGCATTAAGAGCCACGCCTGAGGTTGTGCTCATAGCGCCCGTAATGCTTATGCACACACTTCTTGGTAATCTGTTCAGCATAGAAACCGTGGATTTCCCCATGGTTCTACGCCACCATACCACAGCAGAGTACATGACTATTGGTCTGACTAAGGCTGTGCTCAGCTCGACATGAGTTTTCCACGTAATCTTGCTATCTAGAGTTATCCCTAAATATTTTACTTCTCCGGAATGACTTACGTCTACGCTTCTAAGCACAGGAAGGTTGAGACCTTCCAATTTTCTCTTCCGCGTAAACAAACCTATCGTTGTCTTGCTGGGGATTGACAGCAAGGCCTTGGAGAGTGCACCATTCAAGAATCATATTCAGCATTCTCTGTGTCTTTGCACAGACTTCCCTGAGAGACTTTCCTGACGCCAAACCACACACATCGTCAGCGTAGGCCTGGATGTGGGCGAAGGTTTGCATTTCCATTAGTAGAGAGTCCACTACCAGGCACCACAAGGCATCCTCTCCCAACCTCTGCCATGGTAGAGAGGCCAGTTTCTTCCCCAACGGTCAGTAATCTTTTTGATAACTTGAAGAGAATCCATCTTACGATTGTTTCATCCACTCCATGCTGTCTGGCCGCAGAGCACATAGAGTCAAAAGTAGCGTTGTCAAACGCTTCCTCATTGTCAGCAAATACTCCCATTGTGTATTCCCCTGCTTCGAGCCCATTTCGATCTTTGTTACAAGATCATGCAAAGCTGGTTCCCATGATTTTCCACTCTGGTATGCATGCTGGTGAGTACTAAGGCGACTGTCCACCAAGACCCGTGATCGAATGTACCTTTCGACCAAACGCTCCAGGGTCTTCAGCATGAAAGATGTCAAACTGATCGGCCTGAAGCTTTTCGCCAGGGCATAATCATCCTTTCCTGGTTTGGGAATGAAGACAACCTTGGCTGTTCGCCAAAGCATAGGGATATAGCCAAAGGCCAGACAAGCCCTAAAGATTCTCATTAGAGTCTTAATAAGCTTGTCTCCCCCACACTTCAGAGTCTTCGGATACACACCATCCGTACCAGGTGATTTGAAGTCACCAAAAGAGGTTAGTGAAAACCTCACTGATTCCTCGGTCACCACCTTTGATGCTATGTGCCAGTTTAATCTGGTGGCTCTCCCAGTCGTGTCACCCACTTCCATATCTCTGTCTGTGTCGGGCATAAGCCTCCAACCCGGAAAGTGGGGTTTCAGGAGAGTGTTGTAAGTGTCCAGCAATTACGTGGTATAAGATCCATCAGTGTTCCAGAGCCTGGCCGACTCTTTTGTGTTTTCAATATGAGGGGGTTAGTCTATTTAATTCCGGTATTACTAACAACAACTGAATTGATATATATTTTAATAAAAACATTTTTTTTCAAGAAACCCCTTTCAAGGGCAATAAAAAGTATTATTTGTATCACTGGATGCGCTTTATGTGTTTGCAACACTTATTTGATAAATCAACTGACTTTATTAATGGAGGAAAATTTTATACAAAAAAAACCAAATTTTTGGAGTGCACGGAAAAGGTGTAGCCAAATGACTGAAACACACGGCAGTTCTGGTAAATTACTTAGTTGATTTGATTGTAATACTTAATTAGATGTTTCTTTTAATTTATAGCCTTTATTTCCCATAAGCCAAAATCACAAGATCCAAATCGATTTGGTCACATTTTCTGGTCGCCATGAGGTTGCAAAATGCATTAAATGTAGCCCGATTTTACAAACCAAAGGAGGATCAACGAAAGGTTTGCACACGCACTTAAAAGTTCAAAACGTAAATATTTTCGTGATATGTAAACACCCATGCGATGAATTATCGGTGATCCCGTGCAGGCAGACAAACATGACACAATTTTTTTAAAGCAGGGTGGACAAAAGTTTTTCTGCAGTTTTGTCACGAATGATTGCCGTTGACGGCATAACATTTTCCGCTTTTGCAAAGTGAAAGCATTTGCGCTCAATGATGAGTACTTCTGGTTGAGAAGTTCCAAAGTCACGGGAGACCTTCAGAAATATAGTGCTGGAATATTACAAAAAATCAAAGGCAATGACTTTGCAGAAATTCAATCGTTGAAAAATCGAGGGAACAAATTTAGTCTTGTATTCGATGAATAGACGTCGAGTTCGAATAGGCATTTCCCCAACGTTAATCTGTTCGCTAAAAATAAATTTTGGAATTTAGGTATATTGCGCTACAAAACTCTGATGACTGCTGAAGTGTAAATCTGAATTTATCAAACGACGTCATCGCCATCACGACCGATGGTGCGAGCACGATGTTGAAAGTGAGAAGGTTGGTAGAGTCGTACCAATAACTATGCTTTGCACATGGCCTTCAGTTGACAGTAGTTGAAGGTTTGTATAAAAAAAGATTATTCCTAGTAAAGAACGCATTGGTATGCCCTTCGGTACTTGAAAGCTGCTTTTAAAAGAATCTGCTTATACTCGTGCAAATGACAGATGGACAAAAACTACGACCGGTAGGATCTCTAGGCTGACTTAGACCAGATGGGACCGTAAACGGTCGCGTAGCCTTTTTACCTTAAAACGGGATGATATATCCCAAGTAATTGGTGCTCTAACAGGGAACTGTTTAAAAGACAACCACGCGGGCGCCTTGGAGTACCCTTGTACAGATGCTGTTGAAGCTGCAAAAATTATAAAGAGGAGAAAACGGTCCTACCTCTTCTCTGCAATTGTCCAGCGCTAACGCGACGCAGGATACGCTTTGTGGGCCACCTCTTTTGGGGAACCGCTTAGAATTAGGTGACATAGACCCTAGACATTCGTCAAGAATTGTAAATGGTTCAGCAAGGGACAGTAAGCGTTTAGCTTGTGGTATCACAACGGGCTTTTACTAATGGCCTAATTGAGTCGCTGGATTAACAGTAACAACCCCGCATACCTACAACTACAAAATTAAACCATAGAATGCTTTTCACACCCTGTCAGAAGCAACAACAACAAAATATCAGAATACGAAGTGATCAATGGGGTTAACACTGCGTGGGTTCTCGAAGCAACCTGTCACATAATTAAATAAAATATGATATAAATCAGTTCAGGAGATGAGGAGAAAATGGAGATCATTGCCGCTTTACTGTGCTGTCCTAAACAAACAACTATGTGTCCAATACTTACTTTTTGGAATGTTTAGCGGCATGCTTATTTTAAAGAAAAGAAAACGAAGACAAATGCTTCATATTTATAAGTAATGTCTGATCAACATTTTACAAATTTTTGTGTTTATTTTCTGTTCATTAAAGTCGGAGTAATTGGCAGACTACTTCTATATATGACCGAACAAGTTTTTGCTCAGCTGTTGACATATTTTAAAAAGCAGAATAATAACTGAAAAGTGAGGCGATATATCAAAAATCTATTCATCCAAACTTTTAGTATTGATAAGCCGTTCCTCTAACTTGTACATAATAAAACTAATTTGGGACTTACATTTTTTACTAGAATGATAAATAAAAAGATTGCGACACTTTCGTTCCGTTATCTTTTTTGATTACGGTTTGACAGCTGTATGATGTCATAGAGTACCAGAATATCGAGTCAAAAGGGATAAGAAACAGAAATTCACATTCGCGTGCAAAACAATGAAACAAATAATTTAAGGTTTTTTTTTTTTAAACTGAGTGTACAGTGGCAATTTGTAGTACCGCCAACATGAAACCGTTGCAATTTTAATATATTTTAATATTAAAGTGTTTAAACAAAAGGATTTTATAATTTATAGTTCCTTATCCACCATTAGCTATGTCAACAGCATCGAAATATCACAATTTCACATATTTTAATGTACCAATTGTTTTATATTCGCTGCTATTTTAGTTGTTGGCATGCATACTCGTATAACACAATGCTTGTTCCAATTCTTGTGAGCGCTTTTGTTTCTGATTTCAGTGCCATGTTGGTATTTTCATTTCGCTTCCTACTAATATTCAGTACCTACGCTATGATGTAAAAATGTCGCAATCTTCTAATTAATCATTCTTGCATTTTATAGATAGCTCAGCGTAAGGGTTCATAACTGAAACAAGTAAGCGAGTGGGTAATAGTAGGGGGGCAGGAAACGGAAGAAATTTCGTTTTCAAATCGTTGTTTTTATTTTCAACAAATATATTCGTATGTATTCGCGGAACTGAACGACTCACTGGGATGGATATGCGATATTTTCAGTTCAGCTGATCGATTCATATACCCAAGGATGCCAGTTGTTCAGGTCTGAGTTTCCCAGGGCTTCGCTGTGTTTAAATTCAGCGCAAGACCCTCCCTTTTTCTCTTACCCACTCATTTACCAGCTACTACCTATTGCTACTGGGATTTTATGCACTGCACATATAAATAAATAAATGCGTACGATTATATGAACATGCACTTGCATCTGTTGCACCCTCCCAGTAGCAAATTTGTAAACCGATTAGTTTGGTAATATGAAGTGGTAATTCAGAGAATTCATAACAGGCATTCGCGTCAGCCGCGACAAGAGTCGCTTACCACTGGCGCTTATAATAACATACACTCGTGCTCACTGGTACTGTTTTCGGCTATCGTAGACAGCACGCGCCAATGATTTGTTGTTTTATATTTGGGTTTTTTTTTGCATGTTTACATTCCTTCCCGGAATGACAACAGCAAATTTCAAAGAATTTGCGCATTGTTTAATATAATCCAACATTTAATTTTCCTACTGAAAACTGATGCATTACTCGTATGATTGACCGGCGTTCTAAAATTTGTTTATTGGTTTAGTTTTATTTTAAACGTAGACGCGTGAAGAACACGAAGACGGGCTTTTTGAAGTGAGAAAACCTTAAAAGAAAGAACATAAAAAAATTGAAATTAAATTAAATATTAATACCAGTATATATTGTATCGATACAAAAAGCGGTTGAATAAAGAGGAGTTGAAAAATTATTATTATTATGATGGCGTGCAAAATAAAACGGCATTCAGAAACTTTGAAAAATTTAATGTGGCTTTGTTTGGTAAGGTTTTTTTTATATATCTAAGAAAATTTTATATTTTTTAATATTGCAATTTTTTATTTATATTATCTCTATCGCATAATGTTTTTACCATAGCCTCTTACATAGAAGAAATACCGACTGCTTTTAAGCGAACTAAAAATCTCTATTTCAATGTCCAATATTTAAAAAAAGACATCAATAATTTAAGATATGGAAATATTTGGGTTTTTTATATGAATTAATTATGTTATGTTTGATAGAAGAAGAAGATATTTTAAGAATACTTAAAAATATTTTGATTTTCTTCTGAAGAGTGAAACTTTGATGTATGTACATATATTGGAACGACAAGAGATGACGGAAAATCGTTCCAACATACATACATATGTATCAAAACTTAATAACTCTTTTTACAAGAATTAATAATTAAACTTATTTTAAGATTTTTTGCAAATAGTATGTATGTATATCATCTTCATTTTTCAATTATTTCCGTTTAGTTTGACCAAAAATTTGTGTTTTTCTGTATATACATATTTGTTTAATGTCAAGAATGATGGATAACAAGATTTCGCCCATCAGAGAAGATTTGTCTTTTCATAACGTCACACTGGTTGAGCAGGGAGAGAGATAACAAACCAAAAAAAATGTGAATGAAATGCAACGTAGGGTTAATACACCATCATCTAAGAATCCGGATATCTGTTTTTGTTTTCAGGGTAATACGTAAAGGGTATATTATTAAAAAATATGTATACTCATACAAACGACAGTTAAAAGCAAGAGTGTCTCTCAGTACAACCTGCCCCCATATATAAGTCGTTTAAAACTCATTAATCTTCCTACACTTGCTAGTCGTAGAGAAATGCTAGGCGTAGTCTTTTTAGTGAAGTTACTGACAGGCTTGATCTATAGCCCATCTCTTCTTGGTGAAATAAAACTAAACGTTCCCTCCCGAATTTCAAGACATTTCCGGCCTCTTTTTCTGAAGCCATGTAAAAGTAATTTTGAGTTAAATGAGCCACTGCGTAGTTTGTGTCAGGATTTTAACACTCACTCCGGTTCTTTTGATATTTCAGACTCACTTTTTTACATAAAGAAAACTATACTCAATGCTCTCAATAATTGATACAAACATACTTATATATTACTACTCGATCAGCTGATGAGCATTTGTTCTGTAGCTGAACAGTTTTAGATCTCGACACTTAACAAACTTCTGCCTTTCATGACTCGGCGCAGCATATGTATATGAAAAAAAAAATTTTTTTTTTTTATATATCCGTGCGTCATACGGATGCGCCCCTCGCGTCGGTCGGGCGGGTATGGAGGGAAAAAAACCGTTGGGATTATTATTATTATTATTATGTGTCTAGAAATGGGTGCGTTTACCCTATAAATAAAACTGGTTTTACCAGTGTGACGCAGCAAAAAACTCTGATTCTGTCAAAATCACAAAGAGAGGTATAGCGTTGGCGTAGAATACGTCTTACCTTACGGTATGGGCACCCATGTCAGATTGTTATTGTTGTAATCTCTATTTCTTTAATTATAAGGAAACGGCGAGATAAATTTTTTTTTAAATTTTTTTGTAGTCAAATGAAGATGTTAGCTTTCGTTTGACATACATTTCATATTGGTTGATATCTTCCTAATATTTAAATTTCTCAAATGAAAATTTTATAAACACATCCAAACAAATATGTGTGTGGTGTTTGGTTGAGTGTGTAGTAGTGGTGGGTAACACAGTGCTGCACTGTGTTACCCACCACTTGTTTGTAGCGTGAATAGACGTTCATTTTATTGCATAATTTTAGGCGGGAAAATTTAAGTTGAGTAAAGGCAGAGAAAGCGCTGCCAACTACTGCTTATTGGTGGTGATTTTAACACAGAAATCACTTCAAATACTAGATTGGCGAAATTTATGAGCGATACGTTTAATTTGGATTATATTCGAAATGATGCTCCCACAACTATTGATAACACAACCATTGACTTAGTTTTTGGGAGAAATTTAAATGTTAATTTAAAATCATATTTATCCTATTTTTCCTATCATAAGCCTATATTCTCAAAAGTAACTTTCAAATAATCAAATAGATTTGGGTCTGTTATTTATCATTTATCTTTACTATTGATAACTACCATTGACTTCGTTTTTGCGAGAAATTTAATTGATAATTTAAAAACATTTTTATCCTATTTTCCTATCATAAGCTTATGTATATCATCAAAAGTAACTATCAAATAAAGAAATTCATTTGCTTGTATTATTTATTATTATAAATTATCATTATACATATGTTTTCTGTCTTTTCGGATGGCGTATTCTACGTTAAACTTAACGGCCGTGTCTCTGACACAGCCTCCTTCTTTAATTTTTTTTCGTTCAATCGTGGTTTAATGTATATTTTTGAAATTTCAATGTTTAACATGGGACAATGTATGGGCTTACTGTTTCTTATACAACAGAGTGGCAAGGAGCTCTTATGAACTCTTGCAATGCAAAATATAATGAAGCGGCAATCTGCCCTTATGAATTATTCGTTGGAAGATGTCAGTGAAGTAGAATGAATGAGTTTTCAAACACAAGCCCTGTACAAAATGTAATCGGTGTTGGAAGCTCTAGTATACTGAGCTGCAAATTCGCACTTCATTGGAAAGCCTATACCATTTGATATTGGGCATATTACTATGCCCTTGCAACAAAAGCATCATTAGTGCGTATTTGTGGATTTGTTAGCCACAACCAGCCGCAACCAATAATCATTTTTAGTGCAAAAATTCAAAAAGGTCCTAAATTCAACAAAAGATATAGTAGAAATGGAGTGAGAAAAAACAAACTGTAGTGATCAGCTTTCAATTGACCAGCAGTGTTGTGCAAATATATGTATGTACATAAATACATATGTACATGTAAATGCGTACATATGCATACTTACATAAAAGATGGTTTGCCGATAATGATAGATTTCATTTAGGCTACATTAGAATGCTCTTCTGTAATTATGTATGTACATATGAATGTATGTATTTATGTAGGTAAGTATATGAAAGAGGTACTAACTTTTTGAATATGCAAACTCGATTTGCATGATTTGCCGTGCAAAACTTTAGAAATGTATTCTTTAATTAAAATTCGGTAAATTCATAGATAAATACACCCGTATATATTAAGTTTTTCTGGCTATTAACTTTGTTTACTAAACTAAGCTTTCATTTATGCTTCCAAAAAGATTTCGTTCATGCGTGCAACAACCACGCCACAAAAATACCGTAATTGACAATTTTATTTATATTTTTACATTATCAAATGTACGAAACTTAAATTTAATCTGATAAAAAAAAGTTTGAAATTGCCATTACTACACTGGTTAACAGTGATGATTCTGCAGGGCATCTGCTATTCTTTTCCAACCAAGGGCCTATTACTGAGAATACAAATAAAAACAATTGTGAAAATGCATTGTCGATTGGTTAGATGGTGCCTTTGGTGAGGCATCAACAATTTTCTGAATGCTTAGTAAAAGTTGCGGAATGATTTATGCTTCAATGCTTCAAAATTAAGGAATGTATTTCAAATATTAATCTACGAAATCATTGAAGTAGTATAAATAATGTTGAATGTTCTAAATTACGCTCAACTTATAATAAATGTTTTTGTTCGTAAATCTTAAAAAGGAAGTGTCTATTGGGGTTTTTTAAGCCATGAATAACATAAAACCAATGCGCAACTTGTTATGCACATATATTTTTCATTAAGTAGAAATATACTATACTCTTAGATATACTTATGTACATATGTATCTCCTAACAATTGAGAAAAAAAATAGTTTTTTACGAAATTTAAGAACAAAAGAAAATTGTGTTATAAATGCGTGAGCCTAAAAATTTGAGTAATTAGATTTTAAAACTATCTTACAACAGTTATACTTTCATACAGCGCGCAATTGTCTCTAATTACATATAATACAAGTTGTATTTTCCACTTTTTGTAACACCTAGCCTTTCTCACCGAGAAATCTTCAGAAATTAATTGCAAATAAACGCTTTGTTCTGGAACATTTCTTCTCGATTTAAATTTTCTTGACAGAATTCATGTACGGTAAGGTTTGAGCGTTTGAAGCATTAACCTCAAACCGACACACCTAAACCTCCGAAATTTTGGTATGCTGTTTAGGGTAATTTTCTGCACATTTTGGTATAAGCACATACTATTGAAGACCTCACAGGTATAAACACCTTACTTGATTGACTACACTATTAGCATTGTATGATTATCAGCGCAACCTTATATAAACACATGGCGCTAATTTACTGTAGAAAATTTCTCATGCTTATACAACTTAAATAGAAGCAACCAAAAAGGGCGCTGTGCGCAAAAAGCTTACTTGTGCCCGAATTCAGTAACTTGGTATAATCACTAGTCTCAAAATTTAATACCATGAGCTAGAGATAATTGCATTTCCTCGCTTTCATGTTTTCCTCTTTTGTTTCTGTTTTAGTTTTTTGTGACCTGCTCATCAGCAGATCACAATTTAGAGACTTTAGGCTTTCTCAAGGTCTCAAAGCAAAGAAATGACAACTGGCCTAAATTGGGACTTTTGTCTCTATTAGAGACTGAAGATCCGCTCGTCTAAAAGTCCAGCAAGAATTATCCAACAACAAAAAATCTGGAAGTTTTGGAGTATTGTCTCTCGAAATTCGCAGAAACTTGATGAGGGCAAATAGGTGTACTTAGGAATAACCAGACTTTGATGCCTACTTGATCTAGTAAATTGCAGTCTTTCATAAAGATATTTCGGTGTTTTATAATTTATGAGCTTGAACATGAATATACAATTTCTTGCCGCAAGGTGAGATAATATATCACATCCAAGAATTTTAGATTTCCATAAAGATATGTGATCATATCTTTTAAGGCCATAGACGTAACGTGTAACATTATTAAACAAAATATCAATCTTGTGAGATGATAATCTAGTTTGCTATATACTAGCTCACAGTACGTGATATGAGACACAATAAGTTGAACAGCAAGCTTTCGTCTTGTCTCTAGAGGAGTAAACGAAGCTGACATTTTTAACCTACGTAAAATAATATAAACACTGCTAACAACTTTATTTATATGATCAGAACATGTCAACATAGAATTCACAACAAAGCCTAAGTTTTTTATTTTTTCAGTAAACATTAATACGCTTTTGCCAATACTTAGTTTTGGAATATTCTCTAAATGTACTTTACTGTTACAAACGGGCAACACATAGGATTTAGCAGCATTCAGACGCAGACAATTATCCTGAGCCCATTGAGAAATTGCAGACAAATCACTATTTATTTGAAAACACAAGTCGTCAACGAGACTAACACGACTGGACAAATACAATTGAATATCATCAGCATAGGCAAGGACATTCACATACTGACAAACAGAGAATACATCGTTGACAAACAGACTAAACAAGAGGGAACCGAGAACATAACCTTGAGGAACACCGGAGACAACAGCACAAGATGCGGACGAGGTAGCTTTGCAAATTACTTTCTGAGTTCTTCCTACAAGGTAACTAGCCATAAGTTTTACAGAGCTATCAGAGATCCCAAAATAATGTTTAAGCTTTTTGCAAAGAAGTTCATGATTTACCATGTCAAAGGCCTTAGAAAAATCCAGAAGGCAGAGAAGGGTCAGATTACCCTTATCAAACTCTTCCCTAATATCCTCTGTTATTTTTAACATTGCCGTAGCACAGCTATGCTTAGGTCTAAACCCTGACTGCAATGAAGAAAGAATATTGTTTTGTTGGACAAATTGGGTAATTTGTGCTGCCATTAAGGACGCACATACTTTAGAAAAGGCTGGTAAAATGCTAATAGGTCTTTAGTCACTTGAGCTGGTGACAATATTCTTCTTAGCAACAGGAACAATCAAAGCCTTTTTCCACTCTGTTGGGAAACATGCCGTTGTAAAGCAGTGATTTATGATGTGTGTTAGAGCTGTGAATGGCAGCACAGCTTTCCTCAATGATATCCCATCTGCACCGATTGCATTGGACTTAATCGCCATCAAATATCTTAAAACATCAGCTTCTGTTACTCCATTAAATTGAAATTTATCTTCTAAATTAAAATGTTTACCTAAATTATGGAACGGAGGAATACAGCTGTCGTTAGTTTCACTAGTAAAGCATCTATTTAGCAAGTTGGGGTCAATTTTACATTCAGATCTAAGTTCTCCATGTACATTCAAGGTTTTTAAATTGCGCCACAAACCTTTAGGGGGTAGAGATAGATTCAGTTTAGAATTGCAATAAAGTCGCTTTGCATTTCTTATAATAACATTAGCTTTATTTCTGGCCGATTTGTACTGGGTCCAAGAAAAGACGGTTCTGGTTCTCCTCCATTTATTATAGAGCTTATTACGTGTTTTTATAGCTGAGCTGACGCTTTTATTATACAGAGGGCAAGAGCTGTTTATGGCCCGAACAGTACGAAACGGGACATGGTCGTCAAACAATTTTATCAAAGTTTTATTAAGGAAGTCAAGTTTTTCATCTACACTCTCAATGAACCAACAATTAATCCAGTTTACATTTAACTGATCTACATTTAAATTACTAGTATTAATAGACTTAAAATCACGATACATAAAGGTTACACTTTCAACAGGACAGTTAAACGACACATCTAATGTACAAAATATAAGGTCATGGTCTAAAATAAAATACATTTGGTCAAATTTTAGAATATGGTCAGTATTTAAGGTAATTATAAGATCTAGCAGGCTAGGAATTGAGTTGTTGGCGTATCTTGTTGGTAGTAATATGTTAACAACAACAAGACTTGCAGCAGATATGTATATGGTCAAGTAGTTTAAGGGCATTTGAGTCTCCTAAAAGACTTTTTACATTAAAATCTCCACATATAACATAACGCTCATACTCAATCAAAAACAAAGCCAACTCAGCAAAAAAAAATAATCTAACATACAACATCTATTAGGGTTATATACACAGGGCACTAGTATTTTTGTTACATTATCAGAGTTTTCCGCAAAGATATATTCCGTATCAGAATGATTTCACACAGCTTACTGGTCTTATTTGCAGGATGGATCTGGTTGACCTATCATGACGTATAACATTAAACTGTGAGATACTATAATGAAAGTCCGAAACATTTGGATTAAACCATGTTTCCGAAACACATATCACATCAACTCCTGGTTCTCAAATATATGTCTAACATATAATTGTTCTTATATTCTAGTGCGAATAAGAGCATTAACCTCTACTCTGCTGCTCACTAATTTGGGCTAATCGCCAGGCTTTAGCCGCACAAATACATTCCCACGCATGGAAAACACTGATGCCAATATTTTGCTTCTCCTTAACTCAGATGCATATGTCATCACTTCTCTCTGCGTTTTTGGCAGACTTTCATGCAAATAAGTGCTACCATAGCCCAGCAGCTCTATATCGGAGAGTGCAAGCGATCTCTTTTTATTTTTGCAAAATAAAGAGACAGCTATTAAGAGTTGATTGCGGTCATTTGCAGAGAAAAGTTTCCCTATAATTGGAGAAACGCTGCCGCTCTTTTCTGCATTGGTTTTTACTTTTCGCAGACGAAAGACATTACGTGCAGGTGGAGGTTGGTGCTGAGTCACGATTTAGAAAATACAGAGGTTGCGCCTTCCGCAAACCGCTATTCGCTCTCAGCAAATTTGACAGAATCAGCTGTTTATGCTACGTCACAGAACGCGGTTAGTTTTGTTTGTATGTTTGTAAGCATACAATTGTTTGTGCTTAAATTCAATGCTTAAAAGCAATTTTATTTAAAATAAAGTTATTAAATTTGAAGTGCGCAGTGTTTAGTGTTTAATCACAGAGTCTATCAATGATACGGGGCTATAAAACTCGCTAAAAATGATGTGAAGGCGTAGCTGTGCGCACTTGGTAGCAAGTTAAGCTTATTGTGTCTCCTAATGCTGCACTGGAGTTTTTTTCAAGGCATCCTTTCTAGCACAGAGCATAAAAATAACACTGAAGATGGCCCAACGCCGAAACCGGTTTGTTTCAAAACCAAATTTGACAAGGATCGACGGAAAATCGTTCCAAAATACATCATAAATGAAGTTATTTGAATATAAATATGTTGCATAAAGTGCCGAATTTGGTAAAAACTTTAAAATTTACAAATCATAGCAGAACCTAACCTCACATTTTTGTTTACAATTTCTTCCGATTCTCAGTAAAACCATGTTCGTGACGTTGCACGCATTTTGCTTCACATCATTTTTCGTCGGGAAGGCGCAATCTTGTATTCTATCGTTCTTGGTGCTGAGTTACATTACAACCCTTTGCAAATAAATTACTCAAACACTCACCAGCTGTTTGGGGGATCCCGTTGATAATGACATCCGTGGCAACTGCGCTGCTTTGAAGAGCACTGAGCTGAGCCTTGGTAGCAGTAAGCTCAGAGCGTAGAGAGATAACATCGGCGCATGCATTGACTCTCTTCTCTATGGCTGCAATCGAAAGCTTCAAATTTGCCGTTTCGGCAGCCAACTCACCAATCCTCTGCATCACCCTTTCCACCCTTTCCAGAACCGCAGTCAACTGTGCAATTATCGCATCTCTTTGTTCTTCCAATTTCTTCTCCATCCTTTCGAACGGAGTGGTTGCCGGAGTGAAGGGAGTGATGATGTAGGCTTTCTCGCTGGATTCCTTCTTATTGATGACATTATGATGATTATTTTAAGTTGAGCAAATGCTAATAAAATCCAGGTGAAGCAGTGTATATTTAGAACCACTAACAGAAGTTTGCGCGCACGTCGGTAAAACGATATGTATGAAGGAAAATTTCGTAAAAATACCGAGGAAAAATGCAAAAGTTTATTAGCACTACAAAACACGTCTTACTTGCTTGCTAGCATATCCTTAAACAAAAATTTCATATATGTATATATATAAATTGCGATCAGCTTCTCGTGCTTGGCGATTTCAATGCCAAGGTGGGCAAGGAGGGCATCTTTGGTTCTACAGTCGGAAAATTCAGTCTCCACAACGAAACGTCCGATAACGGAATGAGACTGATCGACTTCGCCGGGGTACGAAACATGGTAGTCTGTAGTACCAGGTTCCAGCATAAAAAGATTCACCAAGCTACGTGGCTGTCTCCAGATGGTAAGGCACGAAACCAAATCGACCACGTTGTGATACGCGGAAGGCATGCTTCCAGTGTCCTAAATGTGCGCACGATCCGAGGAGCCAACATCGACTCGGATCATTTTCTTGTGGCAGCTAAGATCCGCACGCGCCTCTGTGCAGCAAAAAGCGCACGCAAACGGACACAAGGAAATCTCGACGTCGGAAAGCTGCAATCGCAACAGACAGCCACCCACTTCGCCACTCGACTTGGACTCCTGCTCTCTGAGAGCAATAATCAACAGCACGATATTTCCGAGCAGTGGAACCATATTTCTCGATGTCTACATACCGCCGCTGAAGAATCCATCGGATTTCAGCGAGCCCGAAAAAACAACTGGTATGACGAGGAATGCCGCGCCGCTACGGAACGTAAAGACGCTGCCTACAGGGCCACACTGCGATCGGGCGCAACGCGAGCTGTGCGGGAGCGTTATCGTGAGCTGAAGAAGGAAGCAAGACGCATTTTTCGTGAGAAAAAGAGAGAGGCCGAAATGCGTGAGTGCGAAGAGCTTGAGATGCTGGCCGACAGGAAAAGCGCCCGAAAATTCTTTCAAAAAGTTCGACGGCTTACAGAAGGTTTTAAGACCGGGGCGAATTCCTGTAAGAATGAAAACGGCGACCTGGTGACTGATGTTCACAACATACTTAAATTATGGAGGGAGCACTTCTTCACACTGCTTAATGGAAGCAGCTGCAACAACGATGGAGAAGATGTTGAACCCGAAACCCCAATCAATGATGATGGACGTGATGTACCATCACCCGACCATGACGAAATTCGGAAAGCGATAGCACGGCTGAAGAACAACAAAGCCCCCGGGGCTGACGGGTTACCAGCTGAGTTATTTAAGTACGGCGGAGAGGAGCTGGTTAAGTGCATGCACGAGCTCATCTCTAGAATATGGTCGGAAGAACGCATGCCTACTGATTGGAACTTAAGTGTGCTCTGCCCAATCCACAAAAAGGGTGATCCTGCAGTCTGTGCCAATTATCGCGGGATTAGCCTTCTTAACATCGCGTATAAGGTTCTGTCAAGTGTATTGTGCGAAAGACTTAAGCCCACCGTCAACGAACTGATTGGACCTTATCAGTGTGGCTTTAGACCTGGTAAATCTACCACCGACCAGATACTCACAATACGCCAGATCTTGGAAAAGATCCGAGAAAGAAGAATCGACACGCACCATCTTTTTGCCGACTTCAAAGCCGCCTTCGACAGCACGAAAAGAAGTTGCCTTTATGCCGCAATGTCTGAATGTGGTATCCCCGCAAAACTTATACGGCTATGTAAAATGACGTTGAGCAACAGCACCAGCTCCGTCAGGATTGGGAAGGACCTATCCGAGCCGTTTGATACCAAACGAGGTTTCAGACAAGGTGACTCTCTGTCGTGCGATTTCTTTAACCTGATGCTGGAGAAAATAATTCGAGCCGCAGAACTAAATCGGTCAGGTACCATCTTTTATAAGAGCGTGCAATTGCTGGCGTACGCCGATAACATTGACATCATCGGCCTTAACAACCGCGCAGTTAGTTCTGCCTTCTCCAAACTGGATAGAGAAGCGAAGCGAATGGGTCTGGAGGTGAACGAGGGCAAGACGAAGTATCTCCTGTCATCAAATAGACAGTCGGCACATTCACGACTGGGATCACAAATCACTGTTGAGAGTTATTACTTTAAAAAAGTTGAGAACTTCGTTTACTTAGGAACCGGCATTAACACCAATAACAGCGTCAGCCTTGAAATCCAACGGAGAATCTCTCTTGCCAACAAGTGCTACTTCGGACTGGGTAGGCAATTGCACAGTAAAGTCCTCTCTCGACGGACAAAACCCATACTCTATAAGTCTCTTATCATGCCCGTCCTATTGTATGGTGCAGAAGCATGGACGATGACAACATCAGATGAGAGGGCTCTTGGAGTGTTCGAGAGAAAGATTCTTCGAAAGATTTATGGACCTTTGCGTCTTTGCGACGGCGAATACCGCGTTCGATGGAACGATGAGCTGTACGAACTGTACAATGACGTAGATATAGTGCAGCGGATTAAGAATCAGCGTCTCCGCTGGCTAGGTCACGTCGTTCGAATGGATGAAATAGCTCCAGCCCTGAAGGTTTTTGACGCGGTACCCGCGGGTGGTAGCAGAGGAAAAGGAAGACCTCCTCTGCGTTGGAAAGACCAAGTGGAAAAAGACTTGGCTATATTTGGGACTTCCAATTGGCGCCAGTTAGCACGAGATAGGGACAGCTGGCGTGCTTTGTTGACCTCGGCCAAAATCGCTTAGGCGGTTAATGCGCCAATTAAGTAAGTAAGTAAGTAAGATCAGCTTCTTTTGATCAGCTGTTTTCTTGCTTGCAAATGTGTGCTAGTCAAATTTGTCCAGGAAGAATTTGCAACTTTCCCTCAAAATGAAATGTCATTTTGGTCTCTCAATTTCCTCTTCCTTGCAAGTTTTTTTGGCACCGCGAACGCGATTTGCCAAAAATGGTGATATTTCGTAACAATTCGTAACAATTATCTGCATCGCGAACACTCTTTGAAACGAATTATTGAATTCGGGCCTTAATTTCCCATTTGAATTTTGCGGGACATTTCGATTTGAAGTTTACCCACCGTTGAGGGTGCTACGCATTTTCTGCTATATAACGAATGCTGGATTTTTATATCCGAGCTTACTTGTACACAAGGGTATTATAACTCTGTATGCATAACAGTTGTTTGGAACAGCAACATATACATATATACTAAAATGATCAGAATGAAAAGAGGAATCGGAAAACTTGAGTAAAAATTGAGATATCTGAATAAAATTTGGAAAGGGTAGGTTGGTCTTGAAAATGGTCAATATCGGTCAATAATGGAAAATGCAAAAACTTCGGTTTTTCGGTGTCTATTGAAACAAATTGAGTGAAATTCGCTATTTGGAGCCATTTTGTACTAAGAAAAGAGGTATTTATGAAATTTTGAAAAATGGGCGTTACCACGCCCACTTATAAAAAACGTCTGTAGGTATCTCAATAACAATGTAAGGTATCGTCACAAAATTTGGTGAAAATATTGTCATTGATATTATCACTAGCATTACCGTCAAACATTTTGGAAATCGGACCATAACCACGCTCAACTTTCATATATCGGAAATTTTTTAAAATGGAAAAAACTTCGTTTTCAGTATTTATTGGAATAAATTGAGTTAAGTTTAATACTAGCAGCGATTTGAAACAAAGAAACGGGGTTTTTATGATATCATGGGCACCGCCTATATAAAAATACATCGCGAGGGTATATAACATTCGGTTTCGCCCGAATTTAGCTTTCCTTTCTGGTTTTCTTTGGATTATCAAAAAAATATCAGAAACCTTTAAATGACAACTATATTTTTTATGATATAAAACAGGAAATAAATCAATTGCCAAACTTGTTAATAAGTTCATGTGCTATATCGTTGTATTAAAATTAAGATTCCATTTAATGTTTAAATAAAAATTAATATGTAACATAAGGTAAAGCAAATCTTTAAACTAAATAAATAAATTTAACCAACGTTTAAAATGTTCACCTTGTATTGTTTTCAAACAAATTTGACAGCTATGCATCTATGAGCTAAACACGCACGCAAAACAATATCGGTTGAGGTACAAAAAAATAGTCTCGTTGCGTTTATAGTTTATTGTGCCACTCATAGCAGTACTCAGATACATTCTTATTAAATATGTACATGCCAGATATGGGAAGTCCGCATTAACGACATCAGTAATCAATTAACTTTACTGATAATGGAACTTACTTTGCTTTACAAACTACTCACACATTGAAAAGTGTTTTTTAGAATAATCTGTAATAAATAATATGTGCGAAAAAAGCGTTTCTGAAACATGTGTAGGCAAAAATCTGTTTTGTAAGTGCTTTTATTAATATCCGTCTAAAAATACTGTCAGCATCTTTGCATCGTTCGATTTGACTAATATTTTTTACCACCTTTAACTTCCCCAAAGTTTTGAATAGATGTTTTGCAAAGCTTATCATCCAAAAGTAACACGAAATGAGAAATGTGATTGCAGACGTTCTGAGCACACTTAAGGAATTTTCAATGCCAATGAAGAAAATTTGTTGTAACGCGTTCGAAGAAGAGAAACTTAGAACAATCATTAGGGATAATCTCTAAATCGCCCCACTTGACCAAGGCGAGGTTAGAACAGTATTAAGGCGGCTAAAGAAAAACAAAGCGCCCGTGGCAGACCGTATACCGACCGAGCAGTTCAAAGGCGCTTGCGAAGAGCTGGTAGGTCGCATGTACCAGCTGTAAAGCGGAATTTGGTCTGACTAGTACATGCCAGAAGATTGGAATCTCAGTGTAATTTGCCTAATCGAAACAAGGTGATCCTGCTGTTTGCGCCACCTATCTTGGGATAATCCTTCTAAAGACTGAAACCGTATATGAAGCAGTGACAAAAAAAAAATACCTTATGGCAACAAGACCAAATTCCTCGCGCATTCGGACCTAATTCACAGTTGGCAATTACAGTTTTAAAGTAGTCAAGGATTTTGTATAACTAGTATCCAGCATTAACACCACAAATAGTGTCAGCCTCGCAATCAAGCGAAAAATAACACAAACGAAGGTCAAAAGAATTCAAGGACCCCTACATTACGAAAGCTGTTTTCACAACCCGCACTATCAAGTTCATTCTGACCGGATAGAGTCAATTCAAAAACAATTTCTGCTTGTTGCTTTAAGAAAGTTTCGCTGGGATTCCCAGTATAACCTGCCACCCTATATTAATCGTTTAAAACTTCTTAATCTTCCTACGCTTGCTAGTCGGAGAGAAATGCTAGGCATAATATTTTTAGTCAAGTTACTGACAGGCTTGACATCTAGCCAACCTCTTCCGAATTTCCAGGCATTACCGGCCTCTTTTTCTGAAACCTTGCAAATATAATTTTGAATTAAACGAGCTACTCCGTTGTTTATGCCAGGACTTTAACTTTCACTCCGGTTCGTTTGATATTTCCGACGCACTATTTTACAAAAAGAATACTATACTTTGTACTATCAATAGATGATGGATTATATACACAAATTCGCTTTAAAACCACTTTTACTATCCAAATAAATTTAAATTTAAATTCAGCTGATGAACTTTTATTCTGTAGCTGAACAATTTTAGAGTCTCGACACCCAACACACTCCTGCCTTTCATGACTGGGCATGTAAAAAAAAAAAAAAAAAATTTTAAATCCGTGCGTCATGCGGATGCGCCCCTCGC
Organism: Philophylla caesio; assembly: GCA_963971545.1. Classification (NCBI taxonomy): domain Eukaryota; kingdom Metazoa; phylum Arthropoda; class Insecta; order Diptera; family Tephritidae; genus Philophylla; species Philophylla caesio. Next base: position 66,590,109 of record OZ020607.1, read on the forward strand.
GGCGGTTGGGCGGGAATGGAGGGTAAAAACCGTTGGGATTATTATTATTATGTTAACCAGCGATGAAAAACTTTGGGGGCTGGAGAGAAATAATCTTCGCGCTGTTTGTGTGGAATACGGGTAACAAAGAAGATGGAATGAAGAACTGTATAAGCTGTATAAAGATATGGACATTGTCAAGCCACTAAAAATTCGTTGATTTTAACATTTCTTTACATCGGATGTGTAGCGTATTCTTTCCGTATAAAAGTCAATGATTCTGTAACGTTTGAAGCAAATTTGTGTATAAAATTTCAAAATCTCAGCGTTAATTTTTAGCGACTAGACTCTTGCACACTCTAAACTTTATTTTAACAGAGAAATGATTTTCAACCCAAATCATTTTCATCTTTCTTTATTTAAAGTGTTATTGAAATGTCCTTTGAAATACACTGACTTTAAAAATTGCAAAAGACTTCCCGATAAACGCTTAGTTTTAATGGAGTTCTTGTCGATATTTTATTATAAAGGTATTTGTCATTAAATTTTGAATTAGTGAAATATTATGCCTGATGATATTAAGACTATCTTTTGTTTTTCCTGTGGACTTTTACGCTACTCGCTAAAGGATTTTGTCTAAGAATTTTCGGTAAAGAAAGGAAAAAAATTATTCCTAGTGACGGCAGGCAATGGCAAACCTCCGAGGGTATTTCTGCCATGAAAAAGCTTTTCATTAAATACATCTGCCGTTCGGAGTCGGCAAAAAACAGTAGGTGCCTCCATTTGTGGTATAATATAAAGACGCACACCACAAATGGTAGGAGAAACTCGGCCAAACACTGAGCTATATAGTGTACGCGCCAAAATTATATTATATTATAAGTACATATGTACACGTTTTGGACCGGTATTTCATTTATTCTAAGAACACTTAGCCAAACTATATAAATTTGATATGGCCATATATCATTTTACCTGTATCACTCTTCTTGTAATGACCTTTATTGATTCACAATTGCTTACAGACTAAAACTTAAAGTACATGAGCAGTGCTCCGAATGCTAATAACGATGTACATAGAATATGCTTGAAAAGGGAGCAAAGGTATCCCGTTAATACCTATCGTATATGTAGTATGTCTATATTAAAAGTATAAGAGTGAGCACAGCATGCTCAGTATTACAAAATGTTTCTACGTTCCACTATTCATGGTATACTTTGTGTGTTACATGGCTATATGAAATATACTACAATACTCCCCTCTTAATTAAAATATACATTTGACTATTTGATTTTTTATCCGTTTAGTATAGGTATGATACAATTAACTTCAGTATCAAATAGATCTCTTGTTGTTTTTTTTTCTTTTCTTAACTTAAATTACTACTCTACTCCTTAATTTATATTTATAAGCTTGCGTTTCATTTTCCTCCCGTGTCCTGTTATCCGTGTTTGCGATTTCTTGTTCATTTTCCATTTCGGGTAAAACTACAGAGTTTTTAGAATTCTCCTTTCTCCTGCTATTGATATCTAAACTTTGCTTCTCTAGCGCAACAAGTAAATTTTTATAACTGCATGGCTCGTTGGTGTTTTGTGCATTACATGCAACCATTTGGTTTGCATGGCGTTTCCATATTTTTCCTGAAGCTATAATTTCAACCCTGTAAATCTGTTTGCACAGTTTTTCTAAAACTTTAGCTTTGATCCAACTGATCCTTCCCGGTTACGAGTAATCCTTAACAATAACTTGATCGCTTGCTTTATAATTGTTTCTTTTAATTCCACGATAATAAATTTTCTGTTTAAATTGCTGGTCTTTTACTTTTTGTCTTACAAATAAATCAGATTTGCGATCCGCTTTTCGTTTGGGGTTCAAAATGTCTAGCCGAGTACGTAGTTGCCTACCAAACATAAGCTGCGCTGGGGATACCCCATTACGATAGTCCAAAAACAATCGATTTAAAACATTCTGAAACTCTGTTTCCCCGACTTGATACAGTCCTCTTTTCAATGCAGCTTTTATTGTTTTCACGCAATTTTCGGCTCGGCCGTTGGTAGCCGGATGACCGACGGGTGTTGTGATGTGTTTAATGGCATTCCTTTTCAAAAAATTTGGAATTCACCTGACACAAACGCCGTCCCATTATCAGAATCTAAGGTGTCCGGTAACCCAAACCGAGCAAAAATTTATTTTAAACCAACTTATCGTCGCTTTACTTGTCGCATTTTTCCCCATATCGATGCACTCAACCCATTTGCTATAGCTTTCGACAGCGCATAATCACCATCGATTCATAAATGGTCCAAAAAAGTCAATATGTAGCCTATTCCACGATTTGTCTGGCCAGTTCCACGGTTTTAACGGGTAAAAGTGTGCTAAACACGTATCTTGTTTTAACGCTGCTTTTAACGTGTCTACCGCGTGCTTGCATTGCTTGGACCAAACGAATTTGGTATTTGCTTTGAGCAAGTCATATAACGGGGCGCACACTTTTGCAACATTTGGAAGAAACCGACGATAAAAATTAATTACACCTAGGAACGCTTGAAGTTCTTTTACTGAGCCCGGATACGGCATGCAAACGCTTTCAAGCCTTTGTACATGTTTCTCTCGATTCGGTGCCGTGATTAAAATGTCGTCCAAAAATATTACCACCCCTTCCAAATGCATCAAGAGCCCTTCCATAAACAATCCTCTTGTATTAAAAAAGTCCCTTCATTATCGCAATCGTTGTCAACTGACTGATAAGCTGTTGATAAATCAAGTTTTGTGAACTCTTCACCTCCGCGAAATTTAGCAAAAAGGTCTTCAATCCGTGGCAATGGGTACTGTTCGATAACTAAATTCGGATTGACTGACACCTTGAAATCTCCGCATATTCTAAGACCCCCGTTTTTTTTTAAATTAGGAACTATGGGTTTAGCCCACTCGGAGAACTCCACTGGCTCAAGGACTAAGTTGCTGATTTCTTTCTCTACAATTGATTGTATCGCCAACGGTACCGGTTTTGGTTTGAAAAATTTTGGGATCAGTTTTTCGATCAAATGCAACTTTTCTTGGCCTTTCTTAAAACAACCTAACCCCCCGTCAAATAGAGAAGAAAATCGTTCCCACACCCTAGGCAAGCCTACACTTCCGTTGCCCTGCGTGGGTGGTCCGCCTTTATCAACTACTTAAATTTTAACGTTTCACATCTGCCTTTAAACTCCACCCGACCGTCATAACTGCTAACCGGGTATATTGCTAAACATTGTACGTTTTTAAAATGACATCTGTATCTACCAGTTCACTTTCGCTAAACAGCTTTGCGAAACTAATTGCCGAGAGAATACTGTATTCAGAACACGTGTCCAATTCCATGCATATCGAAATTTTATTTAAACATACATTTAATCTTATTGGACCATCGTTTACAGTTTGCAGTGCAAATAAATTCATTTCACAATTTTCCATGAACTTTAGTTGTGTCTCCCTAACCGTACACACCTTTTTTAAATGTACTCTTTGTTGGCAATTATATAATTTAAAGCTCCTATACCTGCATTCTCTACTTATATGGTTCGATTGTCCACATACCGTACACTGCTTCCGTTGTTGTTGTCGCTGCTGTCCGCTCCCTGGCTGCTTAGGTCTCTGCTGTTCACGTTCTTCCAGTCGCTGCTGCTGGGACTGCCTCTGCGCGCTTCGATGCTGCTGCGGCTGTCCTCTTTTGCCCTTGCTTTGTACATAATTTAACGGTTCTTGCGGTTCTTGTTTATTAGATCCACCGAACATATGCGTGAATATATATTCGGTTATGTTCGCGATCTATACCGCCTTCTTAAAATCGAATGCTACCGTTTCCATGAATATCTTATCACGTGCTGGACTTTTCTCCAGCCCCATGATGAATCTGTCTCTTAGTGCGTCGCACTACATGAGCAGTGCTCCGAATGCTAATAACGATGTACATAGAATATGCTTGAAAAGGGAGCAAAGGTATCCCGTTAATACCTACCATATACATATGTGTGTCTATATTAAAGAAACTAAAGTAGTGCTTTTAGGTTTGAATACAAAACAATCAATTTCGAAGAAGAACAAATGCCGACTTCGCGTCCGTTATTTTTTATAAATACTTTCCTAATTATAAAATTTTTTTGTGTGCTAATAAAAGTTACTTAAGCTGATCGCGCTAAATTATATAAATACTTTGTTGAATTCGACTTTGTCCGGTGATAGCCCAAATCACAAAGATAACTTTAATAAACTTACTAGGCTTTGTTTCTGATAATCGAGTTTGAACTGTAAAAAAAAATTGTAAATCACATAGTTTTTAAAGTCTACATATTTCTCTGTGTGCTGCGATGAAAAGTACATATGTATGTATATCACTCTTTCTATGATTTGGCATTTTTGATTGTTCTTTTTTAAATTTAATTTAAATTATCTTGTAGTTAAAATAAGATTCATCTAACAAAAGCCATCTAAATCGAAGGTCCAAACTTTACTCAAAAGCAGAAATCCTCGGACTGAACCCTTCCCGAGGGTGCCAACTGGTAATGAGTACTACAGAGCAATCCGGTACGATGTCGGGAGGGTGCTCAGCTAAGCTCAGAAATCAGGGCTATGTGCTTATACTTCTTGATAGCTCTCTCACATAGAAATGGTCTTTGAGCGTCGTCTTGAGGTAGGGGCTGGATCAAAGTGTCATGCGTACCGTGCTGAAGACCAGCCTCGAGGGGGGCCAAATAGCCCTGTCGTTTACGGTGCCCTCTGGGAACCGGGTCGCACCCGGTATTTATGACCTTACCCCGGGTAACGCGGATCTCTGCCTGAAGTGGACGAACCCCTTCCTCCGCTACTCGTGGGATCTACATTATGGACACAACAACAACAACAACATTGACAACAAAAACCAACGAGACCGGCGCTCGTAATATGTCGGAATGGCAGTCGCCCAAGAAACAGGAGGTCCGTGCGTTGCCCCTCCACCAGCCACGAGGTGGCCATGCAAGGGAAGGACAGTAAACCTCTGGCGATGCCGAGGATTGTATCTCCACAGAAACGCATAGGGGGCGGGAAGCCTTCGAGACAAGTTCCGGGCACCAGAAGAAGCGAACCTGGTAGCCAGCTTGCTACCATGGCGGCTGCTAAAGCTGGTGCACGGATCCCTCGGGCGCCACCGCTAGAACCTACGGCGTTCACAAGGCCGCACGACAGGCCACCCCCGGAGGCAGCAACTTCACGGCACAGGAAGGCTGCCATCAGGATGCTAAAAAGGTCCAAATTAGCAGAGGATCTCTGTAATCGGGCGCTGCCCGGTATTCGTGCGGAGGTTCTGGCAGAAATTGAGTGGGCAAATGCTATTATGTTCAACTTCCAGTTAACTACTCCAGCTATATAAGAAGGCAGTGGCCAGCTTGGGAGAGGTCTACCCGGGTGCGAAGCTCCGGGCCATGGATTTCAGGGAAGTCCCATCTCAATTTAGTGATGAGGACACCACAACCGTGAGCCTGAAGGTCAATAGCCTGGTAATCCGACTGACCTCCATGTACTTAGCTCATGACAGGCCAGTTCCGACACCGATGGTCGAGAGGGTCGATGAGCAGACGGAAGGAGCTTGCGTTCTTGCCGGTGCCGCGAATGCGCACCATTCCATTTCGCTTGGAGCAGCAGCGATACAAACGTAAGAGGTGAATCCCTCTTCCAATTTATATTGAAAGCTAACCTAGCTGTAAGTAATAAAGGTAGTGAACCCACCTTTGTAACTAATAGCAGAATGGAAGTGCTGGACGTGGCCCTCGTCTTGGAGAAGGCAGAGGCTGTGGTCAGAAATTGGAAAGTGCCTGATGAGCATTCCTTCTCGGACCATCGCTATATTTTTTCCTTCTTAGAGAGGGTTTTGCCTAGAACTGAACCCTTGAGAAACTTAAAAAATACTGACTGGTGTAGATATAGGAAAGAACTAGATAAGTGACTTTCAAGCCAACGAGTAAGAGTACCGTGTAGCCTAGGGGAACTAGAATACTTGGTAAACCAGTTTACCACCGCATGTCGGAAGGCTCTTGATAAGGCATGTCCAATAAAGAAGCCAAGAGGAAAAAAGAAGCCACCATGGTGGAATGCAGATCTCGACAAGGCTCGCAGACACTTTGGGACTTAATTTAACCTAGCGAAAAGAACCTAAAGTAGCTCACAATTGGAAATTTACAGGTCTCACTTAGGGGACTATAAAAAGCTCTTAAGGCATTCGAAGAGGTTTTATTGGAGGGACTTCTGCGGCTCTATGGAATCTGTGTCAGATGGATCAAGGCTGAGAAGGGCTCTCTCCAGCTCCCTCCGAATAGCTCCGAGATGCTTGCTAAGGTCGGACGGGACGTGGACGGGGTCGGCAGAGGACACTCTCAGACTTCTCCTAGAAACACACTTTCCGTGCGCCGTGGATGTACTTTCTTACAGGTCGACTACAGTGAGCGAACAACCGGTTAAAGCCGACTTCCTTACAATAGAGAAAGTGACCTGGGCAATTGAGTCATTTAAACATTACCAGGCGCCGGGTCCAGATGAAGTCTCACCGGTGCAGCTTCACTAATCATTGGAGCTAAGTGCAACTCTGCTGTATGCTATTTATATAGGGGTGTTAAACCTTTACCACATTCCTAAAATGTGGAAGGAATCGAGGGTTGTTTTCATACCTAAAACAAGGAAAATATTCCATGTCAATTCGAAAGATTTTAGGCCTATACGTCTCTGCTCCTTTTTGCTGAAGGTATTAGATTGTGCAAATGATTGCCACATTAGAGATTCAATAACGCACAAAATAATGACTTCCCAGCATGTTTACATGAAAGGAAAGTCTAAAGAAACGGCGCTTCATCAAGTTGTGTCGTATATAGAGAATTCCCTACAAGTCAAGAAGTACACACTGATATCATTTCTAGACATTGAGGGTGCCTTCAATAATATAAAACCCTTGGTGATCACAAGAGCTCTGAGGAAGTTGGGCGTTGGTGCTCTGCGTACAACCCCCTCGGAAGCATTAGAGACCATACTAAATATCCTCCCGATTGATATCGCAGGGAAACAAATCGCGGCGTGTGCCGCTCTTAGCCTACGGGAGTTGCCTGCATGGAAGTCTAGTCAAGTAGGATACGCAAGAATTGCAAACAAATTAGGCTCGCAAGATGCGGATTACTGCGCCCCCACTTCAAAGCTTAACAAAGAAGTTCAACATACTAATTTCTCGAAGAAACTGGTGGTCCAATGGATTCCCTGGATCGAAGAAGTCACACCACTTCTACACTGATGGCTCAAAGCTTGAGAACAGAGTGAGAGGGGGTGTTTTCTCAGCTCAAGTAGGATTAGAAAAATCGTTCCGTCTTCCTGACCACTGCAGCGTCTTTCAGGCCGAGGTCGCTGTTATACAGGAGACGGTGGACTACCTTAGAACAGAAGAGGTTAAGTTCAAAGATATCTACATATTTTCCGACAGTCAAGCTGCACTTAAGGCATTTGATTCGGTCAACTGTAACTCTAAAACGGTAGGACCCTGTCGCAAATCTCTAAACGAGATGGCGGAGCAGTTTGCTTTTTACTTGGTATGGGTGCCCGGGCACAGCAACATACCGGGCAACGAAACAGCGGATGAGCTTGCAAAAAGGGGGACATCCACTCAGCTTTCATCACCCTGGAAGGGTTTAAGTATGCCGTTGGAAAAACGGTAACACCTGTATCAAGTCCAAGCTCTTGTGGCCGGAGTTGGACGTCAAGCGATCACAAGGTCTTCTCATGCTGGGCAGGGGAGACCTGTCCTTAGTGTTAGGAATTATATCAGGTCATATACTGATCGGCAGACACGCTGAGAGACTAGGTGTGCCCTGCAATGACTTTAGTAGAAGCTGCAGAAATGAAGAAGAGCCTGAAACCGTGAGGCACCTTCTATGTGAATGTCCTGCACTATGGGCTAGAAGAAGAAAATTCTTGGGATCAGAGTTCTTCGGAGAGCTAAGCGATCTTGCCAAAGTAGAGATTCGCAAGCTAGTAAAATTCGTAAATTCCACTTTTTTGTTCGAGTAGGGGGATTTTTCAAATCCGCGTGGTACCACAACGGGCCTAAAGGCCTAGGTGTGCTGGCGCGATCATAAGCAGCCACTTTAACCTAACCTTACCTAAATACAATTTAAAAAATATATTTAGAATAGTGGCAATTTGTGGCATATTAAATTTTGGTATAATAAGGTGACAAAATATTACCTTGATTTTTTAGAATACTATGTACGGCCGATTAATATTTTTTAAAGGAAATTATTGCTGAAGAGTTTCAGTAGAAAAGTTTTGGGAAAAAAGTGCATTTTTATAGAAAATAAATTTAAATTAAATATGGAATACATAATTAGCGAGTTTTACAAGTCTTGTTATTTGTCGTATGCCTTTAGTGCGCTATTGAAATAATATACGCACGTGTGAACGCATCGTGTTATATTCTTCACTATTGTATGTGGTATTCAAGCAATTAATCAGCAAAAAATCACTTATAATAAACTTGAGCGGTCGGTTTCTTTAATATATGTATACGCACATCACCATTTGACTTTATATAACATTTTTTTCAAACAAAAATAATCCTAAAATGATGATAAACAGAAAGAGCTGAACGAACAACACACACAAATAACACACTTAACATAACTTTCAGAGTTGTATTGAAATAAGAAAATATAATATGTGAAACAATAACAACAAGTTTACAACTTTTGTATTAGAATACGCAATACGACAAATAATACGGCTTGTGAACTCCTTAAATCTGTCTAATTTGTCAATATAAGGTAGTGATATAGTTATTTGTATTTATTTGTTAATCTTTATATTCTCTGCAACAGAACTGTCGTGGCGGAGTGGGGAAGCGTATCGGCTCAGCAAAAGGTGAGCTGGTGGGGAGAGATTGTTAGTTGGTTGCCTATGCTGGCGACGTGTGGCTCTTATATATTCTGGGACAAGTTCCTGACCGCGTTCGATGATCCCATGCAAAGATATCTCGCCTTGATTATAAATTGGTCCACTATAAATCCTACCCTAGATCGAAAGCACTCCTCTTGTGCTTTTTCACATAGTCAGATACTTGGGGGTTATTCTGGATAAGAAGCTTAACTGGCGGCTGAACGTCGAGCAACAAGTTAAGAAGGAGTCGGTCGCCTTATATTGCTGTAGGGATGTCATCGGAAAGAAATGGAGTCTCTCTCCCAGAGAGAGTTCTAAATGTCATGATTGATATCATTCCTGTAAACATGGCGGGGAAAGTTAAGACACTTCAAACTTAATCTGAAAAAAGCAGATCAGTGCGTGCCAATGATCGCTCCAAAAGGGGTTCTTCACCACACACATCCCATCAAGGGAGGATCTTCTCGGATTGATCGTGGGGGAGGGGTATTTTACGAAAAACTATCGTCGACTTTAAGTTTAAGGTGCCAGATCTCTGCATCGTCTTTTAAGCCGAAATAGCTGCAATCAAGGAAGCAGTTGACTGCATACGCTGCAGTAGGTACTACTACACAGAGTACGCTAAACATCAACTGCGACAGTCAAGCCGCAATCTGAGTACTGGGATCGCTGACGAAATTGGTTGAGGAATACCTGGCCTCCTTATCGGCTGCTTCGGAAGATTTCCGAAACGGGTTGATTTGGGTCCCAGGACACTGCAACGCCGACGAGCTGGCTTGGCAGGGCACAACAGAGGAAATCACTCCCGAGAGTAAGAGTATTGGGGCTCTCAAACTCCTTACTTACTTTAGACTTAAATTGAATATCCAGGACATTTTTTTTGTTTTATAATTTACACATTTACATAGTCTCGTTTCTATTCGTATCTCAACTGGCTAAAAATTTTAAATAACAAAATAATTGATCTACAATATATTTTACTTACATATGTATATGTACATATGATAAATTTCATATCAAATCCAATATGCGTTGAACCCGACCCCCTCAGAATTTGATGAAATTTTGCATATGGGTACATCTTACCTACCCAAACACAACCTTATTTTTAGAAAATGGATTTTCGAAAAATTGTGGGCGTGGCAAGGTATCGAAATATTCGAAAATATTCGAAAAATTACGATAATAGGTACTTTTAAAGTGTGATTACTACGGAATGGCTTTACCAATTTCAAAGATCTTCATACCATTAGAAAGGTATTGAAATAAGCTTTCAAAAAAATACACCGTAAAAATTTTTTAGTACACTGAATTTTTTCCAAAATAAAATTTTAAACTGAAAAAACAGTTCAAAGATCAAGCGATTTTGAAAAATAAAATTTTATTTTAGAAAGGTCTATTTAATATATGTATATAACATATCTGAAAACTAAAATGGGGTGTTTTTTTTTTTTTTATACAGATACAGATACTATGACTAAGTATTCTAATAGATTCGAATAAGAATCGTATTATCAAATTTTTCAGACCCGCACAATAAATTGACGTACACTTGATAAAGTTAATTTTTTATTTTTATTTGTTTCGATTTAATATACAACTTTGCGCAGCTCATACTGCTGACTTTCGGAATATTTGCTTACTTTTAGTGATGTTTCATCTAAAGGTACAAAAGAATGGAAGCTTTGAGTTCCTGTAATAGTTTTGGCATTTTTGTATCTTGAAAGTAGCTCTTCTTTTGTTTTGTTGTATTCATCAGCGTCTGCGTAAGCAACTTCTATGGAGGTGTTATATGTTTGTGAAGCCCAATGATAAAGGTCTTTCGCCGTTTGAATTTGGTTTTTATTTGCCATGCTATAATTCCGAGCGCCTCTTTTTAATGTCCCACCTACACCATCACATGCAGATTTTCCATGGCTGGTTGCGTAAAAGTGCCACTCAGCGAATATTTCGAAATCAATTTTATGATGAGATAAATTAATTAAGTTGTACTTGTTTTTGTACTGTGCTCCTGCACCATCTGACACGTAGATAACTTTCGTAATTGAATTGCTTATATTAGTCTTAACAAAATTAATCTTTTTTGAAATATATAGATGAACTGCTATGCTATCATGGATATTACAATCGGATATTATGGCAAAGGTTCTATGAATTAAATTATCGTTATCTTTGTAATAAATAACGAACGGATGTATCGTGGCTTGATTATTATTCCAACGATATCCTTGAATGGCATCTTGTATAACAAACGCATAGTTTTCAGCGAAATCCATTTGAATTAGCAGTTCTCCTGGCAGCAGTGTCATTTTTCTTTCACTTACGAAGCGGGACTGGCGCTTAGCTGTGAAATGATGTGACACCAGCTTATTGATGTGTTGTACAAAATCGTCAACAAATGTGTTTGTAGTAGAGGAAATGGTTTCGAATATCTATTTGTAATTTAAGGAGAAACTAAGCACGAAGTATAACAGCCGTTTAAACACAACTAAAATTTTTACTAGACGAAATTAACGTACGTTCGCTTTGAATTTGCAATGGCAACTGAAACGAATTCACAGAATATCGCTATGAAGCTAACAATCAGGTAGAAATAGTATATACTTAGTCATTAAAAGTTTATTGTACTATCTAACCGAAGGGTGTATGTTTATGTTGTCCAATAGATCCTAGGTACGTTTCGGCACTACTATGCATAGGATCTATTGTACAACATAAACATACATCCTTCGTTTAGATACTATTTCTACCTGACTGTTAGCTTCATAGCGATATTCTAGGAATCTGTTTCAGTTGTTGCGGTAAACAGCACAACAAACAGGTACAAAAAATTATTTTCGCTACTGATTTCATGTGGTGGAAGGTTGATCCGCTGTATCCTTTGATGAGCGGTTAAATTTTTGTGTTACCAAGGTCATTAATTTTATATTATATACCAAGGTCATTAATTTTATATTGGGAATGCCTGAAAATTTGACAACAAAAATTCTTGTTCGACTCTATTAGAATAAAAAAAAATCTGTATAACTTCCAAAGTATAGCTAGGTACATTTTTTTGTCACACAATAATATCAAAATAAAAAAAGTTAACAAGAGATGCATTTACTTAAATAAATTTAAAAAAAAAAGAAAAAACACCCCATTTTAGTTTTCAGATATGTTATATATATTAAATAGACCTTTCTAAAATAAAATTTTATTTTTCAAAATCGCTTGATCTTTGAAGTGTTTTTTCAGTTTAAAATTTTATTTTGGAAAATTTTTTTTTCAGTGTACTAAAAAATTTTTACAGTGTATTTCAATACCTTTCTAATGGTATGAAGAGCTTTGAAATCGGTAAAGCCATTCCGTAGTAATCACACTTTAAAAGTACCTATTATCGTAATTTTTCGAATATTTCGATACCTTGCCAAGCCCACAATTTTTCGAAAATCCATTTTCTAAAAATAAGGTTGTGTTTGGGTAGGTAAGATGTACCTCTATGCAAAATTTCATCAAATTCTGAGGGGGTCGGGTTCAAAATGTACGTTTTTTTCAGCCTTTGAAATGAAATTCATCATATGTAAGCATGTACCTTCATGTACATAACTAAACTTATCTTTTAGTTTCGAATCAACAATTTCAGCTTTCACACCTTCTAAACTCTTCACAAATTTAGATATGCATATGTATGCAATTTTTTGTTTAAATTTTTTTTTCACTTTTGGTATAAAATCACATTTTATCTTTTATTAATTGTATTATACTTTCAAGGAAATATAGAGTATGTACATATATTACAAGCTGCTCTTCTAGTAAACTATAAGTATATGTGTATATATTAAATACATACATGTATTTGTGAAGTTGTTAAGTGAAACATTCTCAAACTGACGAAGCAAATCCAATTTAAAATTTAAAAGAGCTTTTGAGAATTGCTGCTTCGGAATTTCAATTAAATCGACTTCAATGGATTATCGCTAATAGGACATACATATGTACATACTCGTATGTATGTGTGTGCATGCATATAAAAATTTGAATGCTATACATGCAGCATATTCATACAAACACATACCGGCATATTTTGTTAGATACTCGTATTCACCTTTGGAGACATGTTGGGTTGCATATGCTGCAACATCATTCACTGCTACTTTTCAACCGCAAGTGGCACGCATTCTTGTGCGAAAATCAATTAAAATCTCAAAATCGGCAAATCAATGTTAAAATGCATACAAACTCGTACACACACATTAGGGTGCTCCGATTTTTCTAAATTAAACATTATTTGTTTATTTACTCGTATTTATTTATTCAAAAGTGAAGCAATTCGAATATAATTTTTTTTTTTTTTTTGAAATCAATAAGTTTCCCATATAAATTGTATGAGGAAATAAACAAATTTCCATAGATATGGTATAGGACAAATGAAAATCAATAAACCTCTAATTATTTTTTAAAATTTTCTGAAGAGTAACACGATTTTCTGATTGAAATATCGATTTTCAAGTGTTCTGTACCATTTCTACGAAAATTTGTTTTTTTCATCATAACTATAAAGTACATGTAAATTTTCGAGCGCTTTGTGCATCCTCTAATTAGTTTTTTATTTAAAAATAAAAAATACACTTGTTTATCATAGTAAATAAGAACATTAAAATTTCGACTTTACTAATTTTGCGGCCTAGTGCGTATGCACCTGCACACGATTTTTTAGTTGAGACAATGTACATAGTATGTACATATGCAGATACATATGTACATACATACAATCAATTGTCATTTTAACTTTGCTTTAGCGAGCCTGGTAGACCAACAATTTCAAAGTTTTTATCTCTATTCTTATACGACTACTGTATATTTTGTTTTGATACTTGTTGATACTAGAGAAATGCAAAATGTTATAGACTTTTTGTTTTCTTCCTTCATTTCGCCATGTAAGTATAATCTGACATCAAATGAGACAATAAACCTTTTATTGTAGTGGCATATTCGTGGTAAAGCAAATCAAGTGTATATACTCGTAATATGTAGCTAGTCAAAATAGAAATTGCAGCATAAGCAAATGGACTGTATTTCCAAAAATATGCGCTACACTCTAAGTCATCATAATTCCGGAGTCATTTTAAGCGCTTATTTGTACTATTATAGTAGGGTGTTTTTTTTAAATTCTGATTAAAAAGTCAAAAGTTTTGTAGTTTTTTTTTAATTTAAAATATTTATGTGAGTTCTGTACAAGGTTTCGATTGTTTTTTCATTTGGTTTCATTTTATGAACTAAACATTACAAAAATAAAAAAATAATATAAATTAAATAAATTAAAGACAAAAGAGCAAGTATTGCCAACTTTTTTGTAGTTATCCCTTTGAGCATGAGTGTATGCAAATATGAGAACCTTGTTAGAAATTTATCGCCTTGGTTAATTGATAGAGATGTAGTAACAATGGCGTAACTCGGGAACGCTTTGACTGGAATCAAGCATACAATGGTTTCCAACATTGAGCACAACCGTTACAATTTCTATCTTAAAAATTTACCTTAAACAGTTATTCTTTGCCTTTATTTTAATAAATCAACTGTTATTTTAAAATTGAGTCATCTAAAAATATCAATTATATTTGTCTTTTTTTTTAATACTCAATACATATCAATTTGTGAAGGTATTGTTCCAAATAAAACGCTGTTTATAATAAACAAACAAAGTATATTGAAAGAAAGTTATGTTTAATTTAAAGTAATTGAAAAATGGTTCATGTTGCGTGCAAAGCCACCCCCAATTTACATAAGGGAACAGAACTGCGCCGAATTAGTAAAAAATCTGACAAAAAGTATTGGCTCTAATACTTTTTTCGTCGTAGCCATAAAAAAGGGAAATAAAAGCGAGACTAAATTACAAGCCAATAATGAGGAGAACTATCGTAAGGTCTCAAAATTTCTAAACAATGCGTCAACTAACTACTATACATACCAGCTGAAAAGCAGTAAAGGTATTCAAGTAGTTATTAAAGGCATTGAATCAACCGTCTCTGTAGACGAAGTATTTGATGGTCTCAAGGAAAACGGCTTTGATATTAAGTATGTTTTGAATATACTTAACAGAGACAAAATCCCTCAACCTATGTTCAAAGTCGAACTGACATCCCATCTATAAGTTGCAGTATTTGTTACATCGTAAAATTACTGTCGAGGAGCCACACAAACGAAATAGCCCTCTTCAGTGTACAAACTGTTAGGAATATGGACATACAAAAACGTATTGTACTCTGCGTCCATTCTGCGATCCAGCCACCAAGAAATGTAACAACTGCGGAGGAAACCACACTATTAAAGGACCGTTTGAATCAGCGTAAGGCTCTAATCCACACTAATGTCGCAGGCATACACGCCCTCTCAACCAAGAACCTCATCCACAACGACGCCAGGAGTTACGTTTGCAAATGCCTTAAAATGGCCTAACAACCCCCGAAACCAACCACAAAATGTACCTGAATCAAGCACACAACAAACACCCGTACCAAACCCTGGTCAAAATCCAAGTGGAATTGAGGCAATACTGTCCACACTGGTAAACTTAATGGTATCCATGCAAAATAACATGCAGGAGCTAATGCGCAACCAAAATCGACTAATGGAACTTTTAGTCAACCAAAAATCCACATAAATGGCTACTAGCATCATCCTCTGAAGGCGTTTGCTACAAACTACCTACAGGCCTCCTCAGTACGTGTTACAACAACTGGCGGCGATCTCAACATATCCTCCATCTACTGCCCTCCTCGCTTCTCAATTTCTGAAAAAGAATTATTGGAATTTTTTAATACTCTAAGCAATCGTTTCATAGCAGCAGGCGATTTCAATGCCAAACATACCCACTGGGTCTCTCGCCTCATTAATCCCAAAGGAAGACAATTGTACAACGCAATTATTACACCCTCGAACAAGCCTAGTTTCATTTCACCTGGAAGGCCTACGTACTGGCCCACAGATCCAAGAAAACAACCCGACCTAATCGACTTTGCAGTCACAAGAAAAGTGCCGCGTGATCTTACGCGAATTGAATCTCTGGCGGACTTGTCTTCTGACCACTCTCCAGTCCTTCTTTACATCCTAGATCAGCCGCAGTTCCTGGAACGCCCACACTCTTTAACATCAAGTAAAACAGACTGATATTGAGCTCATCCCAAAAATCGACGATGAAGCTGACATTGAAACCTCAGTTTATGCGCTGACCTATATAATTCACTCTGCCGCTAAACTATCTACACCGAAATCTACAGTACCATCAGTATCCAGTAACATTCAGCCAAATAGGCATATTGAAGAACTCGTACAGGAGAAGCGTCGACTACGGAGAGACTGGCAAACATACAGATCGCCTGCCACTAGGGAACGCCTCAGGGCAGCTACCAGTTGACTCTCCAAAGCCCTAAAAATTGAGAGAGAACAACTTCAATACGACTTTCACCCACCAATAGCAAGTTTCCACTCTGGAAGGCATATCCAAGCTTAAGTACACCAGTACAAGCTGACACGACCCTAAGAACAAACACTGGAACCTGGGCTAGTAGCGACAAAAAAAAGGCAAATGTTTTTGCCCACCACTTGCAACAGTTTTCCAGCCCCATCCAGCATCAAATCACTTCGTACTTCCACCTCTGGTAAATGAGACAGCCATTTCGCCTATTTCCATTCAAACAAATGAAGTCCTCAAAGTCATCAAAGAGCATTTAAAACCGAAGAAAGCTCCAGGTCATGATTTAATCACTCCAAAAATGATAATCGAACTACCGAGATGTGCAATAAATTATATTGTTACAATTTACAACTCAATGACGAGATTTGGATATTTTCTTCAACAATGGAAAAAGTCTATCATAACAATGATACCCAAGGCCGGAAAAGACAAAACACAGCCCCATAAGTCTGTCAAAGCTATTTGAAAAGCTTCTTCTTCAGCATATTACTCCTCATCTGCAAAACAATAACATAATCCCGACGCATCAGTTCGGTTTTCATGAAAAGCATGAACCATTGAGCAAGTTAACCTCATCACCTCGGAAGTACGCACTGCATTCGAACATCGAGAATACTGTAGTGCTGTATTTCTTGATATTTCTCAAGCCTTCGACAGAGTTTGGCTAGTCGGCCTTATGTACAAAATCTCGACTTTGCTACCACAAAATACCCACAACCTACTTGAGTCCTATCTCCATAAAAGAGTGTTTACAGTGAGATGTGATTGCGAGCTTTGCGGAAACGCCTGCAGGAGCAACGTTGATGTTATACAGAGAGCGCAATCAAAGATCCTTAGAACCATTACTGGGGCCCCATGGTACATTCGGAATGACAACATCCAAAGAGATCTAAATATAAATCCCGTAAAAGATGAATTAGATCCACAGAGAGCAAAATATCAGACCAAGTTATCCGCGCACCCAAATCAACTTGCCAGATCGCTTTTTCGACTAAGCAGCCGTACCCGACTCCGGGCATTTCTTTAAATGCTATTCAATTTTAAATTAATATTTTTGTCACGTCAGATTACTGGAATAGTCCACGTTAACTCCACTTTTACAATCTATACACTTTTGCATGAAACAATTTTTCATATGTACGTATGCACGACGTAATCTGCTCAGCCATGACATACATATGTATGTAACTCTGTGGGTATTCTTCATTGGAATAATAACCAAATGTCATTCGCATCGGTTGCTCTGTGGTTTCTGCTTCACTTTAGAATTTTACAACAGAATAGCAGTTCCAAATTGTATTGACTTCAATTGCTTTGTGTTAAACTAGAACTCGAACCCGAATTTAAGAACTGATTTTTGATGCTGTAGTTTTGCTAATGCTTTTAGTAGTATATATACATATGTTTGTGAATATGTTGCAAGTAAGAGCTTGCCTTAGCTGATCCGCCTTTTCGTCTCAAATTTATTGTTGCTGCAATTGCTCAACTATCCAATAAAACCACAATATTCAATCATTGTTTATATGTACCTATGTATATATATCTTTATATTTATGTATATAGATATGTGCTTGTGTAAAATTGCCACTTCTACTCGTTTGATATATTCTTGTTAAGAGCACTAAAATTTGGCGTTGGTCAATAGTTTGTTAACATTTTAAGGCAAAAGGTAAGGCATGACACTAATGAATGCTGATTTACTCTGAAACTGAAGATATAAAAAAAAAAGGTAAAAGCATCAGAATTGTGAAATATTTAACTCATATTGGGCACAATTTAGAGAGAAGAAATATTTTAGAATTGTATTTTAGAATTGTATTTAAGAAATTAGAAGCGTCATTTTTTAAATGTTACCAATTCATTTAAATATGTTCATAGAAAATGATATATCATTTTAAATCAAATGGAAAATCGTATAAACATACATATGTACATAGAACCGAGAAACACATATATGTATATTTGTATGTACAGTTATGTTCAAAAAAATAGCAGCACTTTGGTCAAAACCATAAAGACAGTCATAAAAGTTGGTAGGATTATATTACGGACGTGAACTGTGTTTTGTTTTTTACTGTTCCTATGTGCCGTTATAACCGTATGCTAGTATGACCGAACGAAAATATATTATTAATGTTTTTACGGAGTTAGTTTGTTGTCCACGTGCGATAGAAGCTGATCACAATAATAGCAGCACACATTATATCCGTATTTTATTTGCAAAATATTAAAATTTTTCCTGTGAATGGTAAGTTTTGTTAACGATTGCATCAATACGTAAACATTTTCCTTAAAGACATTAGAAAAATGGGCCGATCCAAGCAATGTACAGAAGAAAAGCGAGCTTTAATAAAAAACCTGCGAAAAAATTAGAAATCATACCGCGAAATAGAAAAACTCATGGGATACAGTTCAAAAATGATTGATATTGCTCTAAAGTGGCAAAATAAACCGGAACCGGCGAAACAAAATCCGAAAATTAGCTCAAGAAAAATAAAACAACAGCTTGAGCTACCAGTCAGTTCTGTAACTGTAAGAATGAGATTGATAGAGTCTGAATTGCCTGACAGAAGCCCTCGGAAGATGCCGTTACTAACCAAAACGCACATCGAAAAAAGGATGGTGTTCGTTAGAGCGCATGTTGATTGGCCTATTACGAAATGGCGCAATATTTTGTGGAGTGACGAAAGTAAAATGGTACTGTTCGGCTATATAGGACGTCGCGAGTTCTTAAGAAGACCAATCAATGCAGCAATGTACATATGTATATATAAAATTATTTTTTAAGTATTTGGTCGTCATATAACCACTTTCCGAAAGCCACCGTCTGTGTTTTATTATATTAAAAGAAATTATTAATTTTGCTAAATAATAGCGATTGTCTCCGGCAAGAAAGTCCGGCGACAATAACAAATTTTATTGATTTTTTTGCTTTTCCTGTGATGAAAATAAAGTCTTATAAGATTACATATTTATTAATAATATATTAATCGCAAGCGCATTGCATTTGCAATCAAAGAGTGCAGACTTGCTTTTAAAGGGCTCCACGTCCAAACAATTTCTTCCGTCAAAAATATTATAAAAAATATGTACAAAAATATTATTTATAATATAAGTATAATTATAATACATAATTTGTAAAAGTGTTTGCAGTGAATATTTCTAGCAAAACAAAAAATATGAACTAGTGCGACAACAATAAAACGACTGCTTGACAGCTAACCAACAAAATTGGTTAATTGTGGATAATAATAAGTGAGATATCTTCTTTGACAGCTGCATTTGACAGGATACCTAAGGAGGCCTCCAATATGTCTGCACTTTCGAATGGCCCGAAGGTGGAAGAAGTTGAGTCGAATGTGTTCATTCGGCAAAAACAATCGGATATTACCAGGCTTGCGTACAGATACTTTGATGAAAACGGTAAATCATGGATCTTGACAACTCAAAATATTGCAGCGAAAACAGGGTTCAGTTTGTATTTAATTAACCAAAGTGTTGCCGTGCTCCGCATTTTTAGAATAGTATTCTAGTTTTTAAAGTTCATATTTTGTAAAGAACATTGAATTAATTAAAGCCGTGAAATTAAATTTATAATTGAATAAGTATTTTATTGTAAACTATTTTTATGGAGAAGGGCTTTTTAATATTAATTTATATTAATAAACATATAGTAAAAGTATACGCAATAATTAGTTGAAACTTGTATCTTTTTTGGTTATCGACCTTTAGTTCTTGTATAATAAAAATATTATTTGTACAAGTTCGATTTGCATTTAACAAAAAAAAAACGTCAATAATTCGTTTTTATAAATTTTAATTGTTTATATTTCCACTTCTATTTCCGATTATATTCAAGATTGTATGTTCATACCGAAATAAGTTAACATAAAACCCAATCAGGGATATATTGAAAGCTGATCGCTGTAAGAATCATAATATAATATGTAATCTTTTGCAAATAACAATCACAGGAATCAATCATTGCGGTATTGTTTTTTATTATTCTAATTCGCAAAAATTTTGAGATACCTAAAACCGCTTTTTTAGCATATACATATTTCCATGCCTTTTGAAATACAATTTTCTTTTAAATATATAATTTTTGGGACACATTTGTTGCTTTATAAGTAACTATGAATACTAAATTTAATAAGCTTTTAATGCAACTAGGTTGGAAGTGTTTTCTACCGAAATAAGCAACTTAAAAAATAGCTGATCTCAGTTGTGCCAGATTTTAACGTTTATCGAAAAGATATCTCCCGTTGCGGGAACAACATCAGCATCAAGCACCAGCAAAAATGCAATCACCAACAGAAGTACTAAATAGCCAAAGAAAACAAACGGAGACCAAGGTTAGAAAATAATAAATAATGGAGACCAGCCTTGATTGTTAAATCAATGTTAAACAGAATTCAAGCCATTTAAAAACCAGCAACCAAAAAAAAGTGTAACATATTACAGCTTAGAAAAATAGTAAAGATGCACTTTGCCTTTACAAATTCGCTGAGGGGATTTCGAAAAGGGAAGAAAAACAAATTCGGTCCTAATCTTCTGAAAAACGTTTTCTTAAAATCATGAAATTGAATTATCGGTAAAACCATGCGAGGTTAAGGAAGCACACAAAGAATAAGCTTTTACCGAAAATATGTTTAGTATAATTCAAATTCCTTAAACAATATTCAAAATTCAACAGTGGCTATAATCAAGTATAGTTGACGAAACATAAAATATGGATCGGTTCAAGGCATAAATTGCTAGGAATATGGGCAAACCATTTGTTTGGATATTATGACTAAATTATAAAAGGCTTATCAATAATACATTGTGGTATGGATAAATGGCCACAAATAAAGGAAAAGGAATACTTGTTATAGAAAAAACGGTGCTTACGATGATAACGGGCCTCTATTTATGGTACATCATAAAAGACGCACACCACAAATGGTAGGAGAAGCTCGACCAAACACTGAGCTCCATATATAGTGTGCCAAATGAAAAAAGTCAGGAAAGGTTAATTTCGCGTGAAACCGAATTTTATATTCTCTCGCGATGTATTTTTGTACAGACGGTGCGACGGCCATTTTTCAAAATTTCATAAAAAAAACCCAGTTTCTTTGTTTCCAATCGCTACAAATATTAAATTTTACACAATTTGCTAAAATAGCTTCCCAAAAAAAAGGTTTTTTTTACTTTTAAAAACTACCGTTATATGGAAGGTGGGCGTGGTTAGCGTCCGAATTCAAAATTTTTTGACGATGATACTAATAATATCAATGACATGTTTACCAAATTAAGTGAAGATAGCTTACACTATTATTGAGATACTGACATTTTATCACATGTGAGCGTGGCAACGCCTATTTTTTTCAAAGTTTTATAAATATGCAGTTTCTTTGTTTACAGTCGCTGCAAATATACAATTAACTGAATTTTTTTCCAAATATACCAAATATAAACGAAGCTTTTGCATTTTTCAAATTCGCTCTACGCATTTCGGCCTCTCCCTTTTTCTCTCTAAAAATGCTCCCGCTCGCAATATGACCCTGTAGGCAGCGTCTTTACTTTCCGTAGCAGTGCTGCATTCCTCGTCACCCCAATTGTTTTTTCGGGCCCTCTGAAATCCGATGGCTCTACTGCTCGGAAATATCGATCTGTTGATAATTGTTCTTAGAGAGGAGCAGTGCAAGTCGGATGGCGAAGTGGGTCTGTTGCGATTTACGTCGTCAACCACTGAGCTGCGTGCCCTATGGCAACTCTAGAACATTAGCGGTCGTTATCGAAAGTTCTCGATAGCGAATGTTCCATTTTCGATTTTTCGAAATCTCTATCGTTATTCTCATTGGTGTTTCTATGCAAAAAAAAAATATTTTAAAATAATAGCTATCCATGGTGTAAGTGTTTTTTCTTTTGTAATTTAAGATTCATTTGTATTTTGAAAATACAAATTCCTTCGAAAATACTTTGCCATTCATCCAAAAATTTATTTGAATAATAAAAGTAAAACAATGTGGTATTTGTATTTCATGCAATTAGTATGTCGTACGTTGTTCACCTATTCAATTGTCAGAAAAAGGGAAAATAAGAGATTAAATTAATTTCTTCCTTTTAAGTGATCCGAATGAGAGAATAAGCTAATGTTAGAACGTAATGACATCGTTGTAATCGAAAATTTTATGCTATGACGAATAACGAATAGTATTTTAAAATAAAATATGCAAATACTTATAGGAAGTGCTTTTAAAAACAAAGTATTTGCATAAATGAAGTGTGGATTTTGTACTTAGTATTTGCATTTTAAATACTTGTATTTTACATACTTACATATATACATATTTCACATCTCAAATATTTTGACATGACTTCGTTATTACATTAAATAATTCAATACACTTTGTATTAAAAAATCGAAAGCAATTATTTGACAAATATTTTGAAACAGCATTTAAAAATCACTCCACAATGCCGCTTTATTGTAAAGTTATACATATTTTTCCAAAATGTGTAAATTATATGCAATTTTCTTCTGTACAAATTTCTGTAGAACTATTTTTTTTAGACTGATGTTAATTTCAGAACTCCTGTTAAAAATATCTCAAATTAAAATTAACGGTACCACAAAGGTATAAAACATGTTTTTTTTTATTTAAAAAAATTTAACATACAGCATTGTTACGCAATTACAAAAGTAAATCACACACATATATTAATTTGTATTTATGTAATGTGCAATGTGCAATGCATACAAAACAGTTGTTTCAAATATTATTGAAATTCGTACTCAAATCATTTTCAATTATTAATACTCGCAGTATCTCTCCATAATTTTAAAAGCCTACTTAATTACTTAAATCTAGTTTTAAACTACCAGCATTGCATTCATTCCTTTTCTGCTTTACAATTCAATAATTTTTTTTTTATATCAACTTTTAAGCGTAAGTATATACTCGTACATACATATGTACGTGAAGTTCTAAAATATTTTTTTAGTAACAATTTTATGCACATACAAATACTTACATCCATTGAAGCCAACTCCCGACTCGTTTGAACAAACTTTAAAAATTACCATAAAATTACATTGCACCAAGCGCCCCTTAATTGGCCCAGCAACATATGTTGCACGCATCAACACCGCTACCAATTTTAAAATACATATACATATGTTTTATATAAAACTATGTACCGAACACCATCATACACATCCAACACTTTTAGAGCATTCTTTTTGATTTATGGTCTTTGTCTTTGCAGTTCATCCTGTCATTCAAGTACCGAATCAATTAGTTGGCGCACCGCTTGGCACTGATGTGCAGATCGAGTGTCACGTCGAGGCCTCACCAAAATCAATTAACTACTGGATTAAGGACACTGGTAAGTTAGTAATAGTAGTATATGCCCATATATACACACACATACTTACATACATACACACATACAAGTAACTAGGTATATGTATGTAGTTAGCATCGGTGCCAATGGTGAGTCATTATTTTTGCATTTTATAGACATTTCGTACATGTGCTGCCATTACAAAATGTGTATGTACGTACACTCACATACTTATATATGTATGTATGTGCGTATGTGCATACGTAGTTAAATGATTGTACATTTAAGCATTAGTACTGGCCCAATTAAACGGTAAATGACTATGAAGTCAAGTAGTTAAGCGAACCAAAGGTCAACTAGCCAGTTAAGAATAGATATGTACATATGTATGTTTGTTAGTTTGCTTATACACATTTGTTCTGTTATCTTGAAATTAAGAATAGAATGGAAGGGTATGGGCGCAACAATAAAAAGTATGCGTAAATACTTTGTTTTGATCGAAGAGGCATCTCAATAGCACAAATGAATTTATGCAAGTACAACGTACTAGCTTACAATGATATTTTCAATATGTTTTAATTAACCTTTTAAAGTTTTTGTTGTTTTTTGTTATTTTTCTAAATAATCGGGTTTCTCTGTTTTTTTTTAATTTTTCTTTCTATTACGAATATACATATAATTTAAATAACAGTCCAAATGGACACAAAATACGGTTTTTAGTACTGCATTGTATTTAGCGGTTCTTTTAAGTTAAGGCTGCATTAATTTTTTCTGAAAATTTTCCGGATATTATTTATTATTCTTTTATTTTAGCTATAATATTTTTCTGGAATTAAATACAGGTGATGGCAATATACCGAATAGCTGTAAATTTTGACATTGCTCGCTGGCTTATTTACAGTGTCGCCCACACCGTTTCCTTCATTTGCAAAGGTATATTAAAATAATATAAGAAATAATCCTTTCAGATATTTCGTTTTCGTTTTTTTGCCTCAAGGCGAATTTAGTATGGCATGTCTTTATGGAATGCGAAAATATTTTCGTAACGGAATTTGTTTTTGCAGTTGTGTATTTTATAAAAATATATTCCATTAAACACACACCTTTAGGAGAGCGGCCGCTGTGGTCGAGTTGTTAGCGGTGCGTGCTATAACTCGATATGCCGGTGAGTTCGAGGTTCGAATCTCAGTCAGGGCAAACAAAATCTTAATCATAGAAAAAGTTTTTTCTAATAGCGGTCACCCCTCGGCAGGCAATGGCAAACCTTCGAGGGTATTTCTGCTATGAAAAAGCTTCTCATTAAATACATCTGCCGTTCGGAGTCGGCACAAAACTGTAGGTCCCTCCATTTTGTGGTATAATATAAAGACGCACACCACAAATGGTAGGAGAAGCTCGGCCAAATACTGAGCTATATAGTGTACGCGCCAAAATTATATTATATTATAGGAGAGCGGTTGCTTTGGTTTTTGTTTCTGACTTCTGAACTATTAAACTTTTACCTTTTAGTTTCTTTGCATTTAATTAAGAAAGAGTTCATAGCAAATAAATTAAATAAAATAAAAGGGCATTAGCGTCTCTTGCAATTTTCCAAAAATTATAAATTTTAAATTTTGTTTTATTTGAAATAAGAGAACCATTTTGATGATAAAAACCATGAAATTGTACGCAATTTTGACGTTTACAGTAATATTGAAAAAATCTATATACATACTTATATAAAAAGGAGCCTAAAATGTGTGTTCGTTGGTAAGGGGTGTTTGAAGAGATGTGCCGACCGATCTTTTTGAAATTTATACATGAGATGACCCTACCTATTGTGGTTGTCGTAACGAAGGTTTGGTGAAAATCGACACAAAAATTCATGTGGTGTGCCTTTTGCAATGAAGAGGTCTTTCATCATTTTTCCCAAGATGGCGGCGCATCTCTTTAAACGTTTCTGGAGCGTTTTTATCCATGCTTATTCTTCAACTTGAGAGGAATTTGAGAAGCAGGAAATTAGACATGTCTCAACTTGCTAACTATGAAAAACATCATATAAAAAGTGCCTTTTAATAATGTCGATAGGTTGCGCTGGAGTCGAGATATTGCTAAAATCCGTATTTACAGACCGATTTGATTGAAATTCAAAACATTTATTAGGCTCCTAAACACAAATACTTTGTGTGAAAATATACTTCATAGGTGGCGCTGGAGTCGAGATATTTCTAAAATCCGTATTTACATACCGATTTGCTTGAAATTCAAAACATTTATTAGGCTCCTAAACATAAATACTTTGTGTGAAAATAGGCTCGATAGGTAGCGCTGGAGTCGAGATATTTCTAAAATCCGTATTTACGATATGGGTGTCCAATGGAAGGTATTTGAGAAATCTTTGACTAAGAAATCTTTTTAAATAGGGCATTTTTCCAGACAAACATCCTTTTAAGGCGCAGCGAAGCACGCCGGGTATTTGCTAGTAATAATTAAAAAATTCATTCATTCTTCACATTTTGTCTCGTATCGGGACAACATTTGAAAAATTTTTAAGTTTGTTGTGACGAGCACTTATATTTCAAAACACGAACAATTTATTTTTCATTATCTCATTTTCGGCTCTTCATTCGATTGTCAAACATAGCTCATCAAAAATTATAATTTTTAACTCGTCATTTATCAAAAATAAAAACACGCAGTATAGGGAAAGGGATTAGTTTCCCTAAGGTGGAATCAAGAGTATTTGCCGACAGAGCCACTAATGATTGTCCGTTGATTGTCCGTTCTTTTAATTTGATTTATTTTAGTTATATTCCGCTTTCAGTTAAAATCGCTCAACATTATCTGCCGGCAGAGCCACGAATGTCTACTGACGTCAAGGTAATGTTGAGGAATGAAAAAAACTATGATATTTAAATTAGGACGATGTTTATTATTTGATGGTCGCTGATCGAATGACCTGATCTTCTTACAATGTCTTGCTTAAATAGGTTGACTAGATCAAGTGCATAGACAAAAACCCAAATAAGTAACAGTTAGGTTTTTTATAGCATAACAATGGTGGCGACAATAATTAATAATGTTCTAAGTTTTAATTTAGCACAGTCGCGGCATTAATTAAATAAATATAAAAGAAATGAGATACAAATAAAGATAAAGAGAATAAAAACAACATAAATAAGATGATGCACTTATTATAACTATATATTATATACATATGTTACTAATCAGCGGCGTTACAGCAGCAATTTTGAAACAAGTAGTGAATGAATATTTGAATAATAAATTTATTTTATCACATTTCCCGATTTCTTATCGGCCGCCTAAAAAACTTTACGTAAAAATCTATATGGCACAAATTCAAGAAAGTAATCGATGAAAATAATATAGCATATTCCTTTGACGTTTTCAAAAAAGTTGTAATATATTTTTCCAAAATCTGCTATTACTGTTGAATTTGATTTTGAATTACAAATATTTTAGTGGAGAAAACTTGATGTCGCACATTCATTCACAAAATGACTTATGTACATAGAGACTATGTGCTCATTCGAGTATATTAACAAAAAAAAAAGAAATTTCACATAAAGAGATTTTCAAAATAAGTATAAAAAAATCTTGTTTTCATAGAAAAATATTAGGTTTTTCTGAACAACCCGGATTGGGTCTCATAATTAAGTGGTTATTTTTTGATTTTTGATTTACATATGCACATGTCTTCTCCATATACATATGTATGTATGTATTAATGTATAATAATAATACTAATATAGCTCAGTGTTTGGCCGAGCTTCTTCTACCATTTGTGATGTGCGTCTTTATACTCGTATTATACCACAAATGGAGGGACCTACACATTTCATTTATTGCCAAAAATTTAGTACAATAATAATAATAAGCCCAACGATAATAACCCTCCTTTCCCGTCCAACCGGCACCAGGGGCCAATCCGCATGACGCACCGATTTAAAAAATTTTTTTTTATATAAATATGGTTGTGCCGATTAGAGAAAGATTTTGTTAAGTGTCAAGATCTCAAACGGCTACAGCTACAGAAAAATTAATTCATCAGCTGGCCGAAGTGTTACTATGTACTAACGAAAAGGACTATCAACAGTTTTTCTACGATTTGAAAGAGTAGGAAGATTAATAAATTTCAGCCGACTACTATATGGTGTCAGTCTGTGAGTAGAATCCCAACGAAAGTGTCTTAAGGCAAACAATAAAAATTGTTTTTGAACCGATTCAAGACGGACAGAATGCACCCGATAATGAGGATGCCAGTAGAGAAGTAAAAGCGCTTTCGTTATGTAAGGTTCGCTGAATTCTTTCGATCACCTTTTCGCAAAAGCAAGAACGCCTATTGCTTTATTGACTGTAATGTTAATATATAAGTTAAAATTTAGTTAGAAATCCATTGTGACACCCAGATCGACAAAATTATGTACTTGGTCAAGAATATGGCCACAAATACTGTATTCAAAAGAAGCCGGCAGTGTCGCTCTTCGAGAGAAGAACATATATTTACATTTTTTTAAATTTAAAGGCATGAAATTTAAGTTACACCACAAAACTATGCTTTCTGAATCATCTTGCAGCAAGGATCTCTCATCAACAGAGTTGTATGATCTAAAAATGTTAATATCATCAGCAAACATTTGAATTTTTGAAAATTTTAATACAGTAGTTATATCATTAATAAATAGCAGGAATAGAATTGGGCCGAGTTGGGAACTCCCGAGGACACATAAATGACATCCGATGCAACATTTTTATAAATGACTCTTTGCGTTCTGCAATGCAGGTAGGAAGATATCCAAGAAGAATACAAGGTTGAAAACCAATTAGAACAAGCTTATGAATAAGTAGAGGGTGGCAAACTTTATCGAAGGCTTTACTGAAATCGGTATATATGACATCAGTGAAGTTATTTTGACGGAACGACTTTAACACATGAGTTGTGAATTCAAGCAAATTCGTAATAAAATATTTGCATTTACAAAATCCATGTTGAGAATTAGTAGTTGATGAAGAGATTAAAAAAGTTAACTGACTAGTGACGATAGCCTTAAATAATTTTGGAATAGCGGAAATCTTGGCTATGCCACGATAATTTTCAATATTATAATAGGCTTAGATGAGCTTTTTAGAGTTTTCAGATAAATGAATACCTCCTCTGGGGTTATTGTAGGTAAATTGATTGAGTTATTCGAACTTACAAAAATCTTTCGGACTCGCCCTTGACTTGGCAGTTTGCAACCGTTGCAAGTTAAACGAACAACTGATTGAATTCTTGTCCGCATCCAAATATGCAAAATGACAAACATTGCATTAATGTTTTCTTGACATATTCCTCTACCGAAACCTAACCAAAGGAAAATGTATCTCTATCTTGCGTGTTTATCACTCATATTTTATAATTTTGTCCTTTAAAACTCTTTCGTATTTATCCAAAATATATTCAGCTGTTCTTCACCAGCGGTTTTCTTGCTTGCAAATTTGTGCTGGGTAAAATTTGTCCAGCAAGAATATGCAACTTCCCCTCAAAATTAAATGTCATTTTGCTCTCTCAATTTCCCCTTCCTTGCAAATTTTGTGGACACCACGAACTCGATTAGACAAAAAATGTGATATTTCCTAACAATTCGTAATAATTATCAGCATCGCGAACACTCTTAATGAATCGGCAGATTTTATTATTAACACTAATGGATAAGATTGATTAAAAGAATTGAGCAAAGACGATTAATAAATTTAAACTTTGCTTCTGTAATGCGTTTTCCAAATAATTTACACAAATTGACAATTTGTAAGCACTAAATATTGGATAATT
Organism: Philophylla caesio; assembly: GCA_963971545.1. Lineage (NCBI taxonomy): Eukaryota > Metazoa > Arthropoda > Insecta > Diptera > Tephritidae > Philophylla > Philophylla caesio. The sequence continues at coordinate 66,619,611 of OZ020607.1, forward strand.
TGCCCAGCAAAAAAGAGACACATTCTTACAGCTTCGCGTTAGTGTTGCCTCTACGATATTTTATAGTATAAGAAATCATAGGTTAAATTAGAAAACCAAATAAAAATAAATAAATAAAGGTTTAATAGTTATTAAAGCTAAATTATAAAATTTTAATTTTGCAGATATTGTACACTTTCCTAACTGTCGAATTAATATGATCATCACATGTTAAGCTACATAGTTTTAATAACGAACCCGAGATTAGTCACTTTTGACACATAAAGTGTTTTTTTTCGATTTCGATATACATATGTATGCATGAAACATACATATGCGTACCTTATCCAAATCATTTACATTGATTTTTATAATTTTTTTATCCTGAACTTCATTTCTCCCCTTTTTACTACTTTGCGTGTGACGTGCACTTTGTCACTGTTCAGACAGTCTGTCATTTGGTGAATTCGAACTGACATCAACTGTATATAACTCCACCATGAGTTGATCTTAAATTAGTTTTGAGGCGACACAGGCAAAACAGCTTTGATTCTGAATACTTGATAAACGTTTGGAAAATCATGGAAGTAGTAAATATACTACATACGTATCTAAAGTTTTAAATTAATTTTGGAAACTTCAGGCTGTGGATGTCGGTTTTGAAATCAGCTCGATGACTGTAATTTTTTAATTTATTTATTGGTTTCCCTTCACAAAGTTAATTTTTTCCTGAATCGATATTTTAAATGATTCCATATATTTTTTAAAATACATAGGTGGGCTCCAATAGTCGCTGAATCCACAATACCCTTCGTAAGGAAAACATTATTGTCATCTTTAGGCTACCACAATAAAAAAAAATTTACAGATTTTAAAATATTTGTTACCATTATTATTCTAAACTCATTTACAGGCTTTACATAGAAAGTGCTCCCGATGTTACTCTCTCTCTCTCTTAGAGAATTTTACGGTACTGAACCTAATAATTTTACAAATACTCATAAAAAATGTCAAACTTTTTGAAAAAAAAAACCAATTATTAATATAGGAAATAAAGCTTTGGAGTATGCACTTTTGTAGCTAATTAAATTTTATTGGAAGACTGTGCAGGTTTAATATGGATAAATAGTTCAGTTGATTCTTGACAACTTTAGTAGTCTTTGTCGATAAAACATAGTCTCGAGATTTTTTTTATGTTAAAAAAACTGAGGAAGAGCGAACATATGAAACAATTATGTATATCCTAATTAACTTGTTAGATACATAGTATGTACCATCTCCTAGACCAAAGAAAAAACGTTCAACTTACACCACCCGATCTAAAGAATTTTTCGCAAGTCGGTTCAAAACATTTTTTTCAATTCTAGGGGTCAGTTTTTTAGATACTTGTATTAATACCTTAGGCATTTATAGTCGGATCTTAACTATTTCAAGAAACGAATTTTCTTTCATTTCGTACTTTAATATCCGACTATGAAGGGTATCTTTTTTTCCACTTTTTAAAAAAATTCTTAAGGATTTAATTTAAAAAATAATATTTGTTGGTTCTATTATATGGGTGCAGTATTTTTTACCTTGAACTACAATAATTGCGCAGGTCAATCAAATAGAGAGTGTAATCAGGCTTTTCTGTATCAGACCTGCGCTTCATTTCGTTCGAATTTTCACATCTGCTACACACACTGGTACAAACATGTAAATATAGGCACTCAATATTTATCTTTCTCCAATAGGCGAAATGATAGTGTCGTCATTAAAATATCATGTACAGGAGTCCTCAAGATCTATGTACGAGACGAAGATGACAATGATTGTACGTAAATTCCAAAAAGACGATGTTGGCTCATACCGTTGCATCGCGAAGAACTCACTCGGCGAGGTAGATAGCAGCATAAGACTATATGGTGAGTTTAAAATGCAGTTTCACTCCAGAAAATATTTTATTCCTTCATTTGCCCCTTGATCGTAATAGCTATTTTAACGTATAGCTTTTTTTATTTAATTTTTATTTTTTCATTTTACTCTGTTTTCACTTTCTATCAATTGTGTTTTGCAATTTTCCGGCCATGCTGATGGCCATAAGCTTGGGGACAGAGGTCGGGTTACTTTGATTAACATTCTCTGGGATTTACTCTCTTTTATGTTTAGTATTTTGCTTTGCGCTTCATTTGCTGTTATGGTGTTTATTTACACTTTTATCCGCGCTACTTGCATTAATTTATATACACATGTATGTACATATGTATATTCGCATTTCATTTAATGGCTCTAACAAAATGTATGTATCTCGGCAGAAATTCCCGGTCCAAATCGTAAAAATCCAGGTGGCAAACATGCCGGTGGCAGCAACGACGCGGACACCAATGACGTACTAAAAATTAAGCAAGTCAAAGTCACATATCAGCCAGACGATGAGGACCTTTACGGTTCGGCTGAGGATTTCGATGACAGCGAATTACCGTTGCCGCCGTTAACACCAAACATCTATTACACGAATGGTCAGAAGACGCCAACGCATCGGCCGGCTACGTCAGGTGCCGGCATAGGCATTGGCGGCGGCGCCAACGGCGGTACGTATGCGCCATCAAATGGTGCTGGTGGTGGTACGGGTGGTGGCATCGTCGGCGGCATTGGCAATCTCGATTTTGGCAACCTGGGTGTCACGAGCGGCAGCATCAGCATTGGTAGCGGTTTCACGGTGGTGAGCTTTGGTGGAATAACGCGCAAGCCACCGTTTTATGGCAGCGTTGATGGCATGTTTGGCGGCGAAACGGAAGTGCCCAACGCAATGGACAATAACGCGATGGCATCGACAACCGTGGCGACACAACAAGGGCGCACTTCGTCGCAGTGGCAGAATGGTTGGTGGTGGCGGTGGTGGCAGCAGCAGCTGGTCGGAGCCCATTACCGATGGCGCGGCCAGTGGCAGCAGGCGCTGCTCGTATTGCTTGCTCCCACTTTAATCACTTCATTCTGCTGGAATTTATTATAATACGCGGTCGCAGTTAAATGTCAATATGTTGCCCCAGCACGCCGCACCACAACAAACAATGCGGCGACCCGCGTCAATGATTTGTGCCGAGAGAATGGGAGCAATGCAACGAGCGTGTTGAAATGGTAACAAATATTTTAAAATCTGTAAATTTTTTTTTATTGTGGTAGCCTAAAGATGACAATAATGTTTTCCTTACGAAGGTTATTGTGGATTCAGCGACTATTGGAGCCCACCTATGTATTTTAAAAAATATATGGAATCATTTAAAATATCGATTCAGGAAAAAATTAACTTTGTGAAGGGAAACCAATAAATAAATTAAAAAATTACAGTCATCGAGCTGATTTCAAAACCGACATCCACAGCCTGAAGTTTCCAAAATTAATTTAAAACTTTAGATACGTATGTAGTATATTTACTACTTCCATGATTTTCCAAACGTTTATCAAGTATTCAGAATAAACAACGCGGCGACCCGCGTCAATGATTTGTGCCGAGAGAATGGGAGCAATGCAACGAGCGTGTTGAAAAGTGGACCAGAACGCAGGAGCTTGGCGGATGCTGTCAATGTGTCGAATGCGTCGAAGTTGTATGTTGTGTCTCCTGTTACAGATTCCAGTTGAATTTTGCGTTGCATTGCATTGCGTTGTAAATGAATTTAAACAGGTTTGTATAAAAATATTAAACCTTCAATACAAAAACTAAAAATAGAAAACTTTCGTCAAATAATTTAAATCAAATTATATGCGACATAGTATATTTAAAAAATCTTTTAGCTAAAACAACAATAAAAGTAAAATATGTTATCTTAATTGAAGCTTAAATTTTTCTAAAAGAGAAATCAGCTTATGATGTTTGAGCATAAAAAAGGAGCCAAGAAATGTTAAGCTGTTAATCAATTTATCTAGTAATTGATGTTGAAAGTTAATGGTTATATACGCGCAAAAAGCTAATTATAATTGCATTACACACGTTTTGTATATACATACAAATTCATGTAATATTTAACATATGTCTGTACTATGTATTTGTATTATCTCCGATCAGACTTAGGAATCAAAATAGTTATATTGTTTGAGGACAACAATCATTTAATGATTAATACAAAATGATAAAGATAAAATAATTATGTATAATTTGTAAATACTAGTATTAAAGCGTAGAATAAGGTTTCAAAAATATTACATTCTTGGATTTGTTTGATATTTGGTTTTTCTTCTTCTACCTGGTTATTTTTCTTTTGTGTTTCCAACAAAAATATGTTTCGCGTTTAAACGAATAAATTGTGGATGAAATGTAAAAAAAGCATAGCTGGCATATTTTCCGAAATACAATTATTTTGAATTATTAAAAACTCCTACCCACACAAATCCCTCAAGTAAATTTTAGAGCCGAAACTTAAAACCGAGTGATTTTGTGAACCGTTTTAAAAACAAAATATTTGTGTAATTTGGGTTTTTGCTACTCTTATAAAAGATTATAAACGTTGTTTAATAATTTTTTCTTTATTTACAGTAAATTCATTTGCTTTGTTTTTCAATTCATGGTTTATGGAGGTCAAATATGAAAATTGTTACGGCATTGAAAAAAATAGTTTTTAATACACGAATATGCAGCTTAAGAATTCAATTAATCTATACGTTTAGCTTTATTTCAAAATTTGGATAATTAGTTGTATGCTTTTGTTGCTTAGTTTTATTTTATTGTTTTATCGGATAATATACATACAAATCGAGCGTTTGCTGGAAGAATTTCATATTTCAAAATATCAAAAATAAGTGAAAATTTTTTTAAAAGACTTCAATCAAAATTTTGGATTTGCGTAGTATAAGTGAATAATAATTTTTTATGTATCGGAATTGGTATGAGTATCAGCGGTGTGCAAATAAATAGTAACTGCCCTAAACGTGTTTTACATTCACTGCAGAGAAAGTTACTAGTTATGAACCAGTTTGCGTTCCAGTCCATCTAGCTCACCACCCAACCCTTTTCCATGTTGTTTTATTTTCTAAATATAATTCTGGATTTATTTTTAGTTCATTGAAAGAAACAGTTCACTTCGATATCGTTCAATGGCTCTACTACATATTTTAAGAAATATTATCAGGCTTGTTTCGATTTCGATAAATTTGGTCGAAATCGGAATCGAAATCCATTCTCCTCGTTTCCTTTTTAGTTTTTCCAGTTTTGTAAGTATCAGAATTTACTCTTTTTTCTTCGGGAAATCAAAGACAATACTTTAAACAAAAAAATGCTCGCATTCAATGTATAGCAATGTTATTCATTCCGATTCCGACCACCGATGACTTTTATTAACACAAAGGTTAAAATAAGAAATGCAAAACGTTTAAAATATAAAAATTGTTTTTATAAAATGTCTAGTTCACTTTATTGAACGAACTAATACGGTAAACTAGTTCAATTTATATATCTAACTTTTCCGCTCTTAAAATGGACATAAATTTGACAAATGGACGTTTTAAGTTAACTTATATTATATAAAATAAAGTGCAACAAAACCTTTTCCATAACTTATTCGACAATTTTTCGACAAGAGAATTAATATCATAATAAAAAGCCAGAGGCTTGAACAATTTATACATTTGTTTTAAAAATGTCCTCCAACCTTTTGACGTTTCCATCAAGTACCAGTTCATGAAACGCAAACTTTCTAAAATTATAACATTATTATAAAAAGTTCAAGCAACATTTTTATAATTCCGTTGCTGTTGGCAGCAAAAGATTTTTCTCTTCGCTGGGTTAACTTCTTAAGTTTTTTTTGTGACGTCTGACAAAAAGCCGTGCTCGACATCCAAAAGCCACGTTACTTACTCCCTTAGAAACTTAGGATTTTTCTTCAGCCAGCCAGGGGCATAACAATTTCGTAGATACTTACGATTTTCTGTTTCCATCTCAATTTTCTTTTTTTAATTTTAACTGAAAATTTTCTATGAACTACCAATATCGTTTGCTGGGAGGCAAGTGCAGAGAAGCGCATCAAAATCGGAATTAATACCTCCAAAACTAATAACAATGCTTATAACACAGTTAAATACATAAGTTCGTTATGGCATAGCTTGAAGCATTAACCAATATAGTAATATTGTACAAAACAAAAAACAAAGGGTGGGTTCATTTGCTGCTGACATAAATACCTGAACTAAGTTCATTATGTATGAATGTAAGGATATTTGTATAAATGTATGTGTGTCATCAGTGATGAAGGATTTCAATTTAGTTACAAATGTAAGTGTGTTTGTATGAAGAGCAAGAAATGTAAAACTGGTTTTTTACAATTACTTTTTTTGATATTTTTATTTTAAATAGATTTGGGTACATTTCTTTTATTCCTATTTTTTAATTTTTTCCTTTCGTTTTGTTCAATTCAAATGTATTTTTCATTCAGTAGTGCTTCCTATTGAACTTTGATTAATAATGAGTTTTTGGTTTAAATGATTTTTTGACATTTGTGTGCCAAATGAAATGGGTTAATAAGGTTATTTGATTGTTACTTACGCTCGAGTGCAGAATTTATTTATTTGCTGGTTCTTTCGTTTCTTTTTCCGCAAATGTGTTTCATGAAGTAAGGTTTATCTTAATGGACATCTATTTTTTCTAGCATGCACCAATTTGTTTTTTCCCCCTAATTTTTCAAAGTTAACTTTTTCTAGCTTTTTTTTTTTTAAAACGTAGATTTTTTTTCTGTTTCGGTCAGTAATACCTTTTTCGATTTTTTAATTAAAAAGTAAAGTAAATTTATCTTCACTGTCTCCATGTTATTAATCAACTTTTAATGTGTTGTGAAAATTGTCAGCGAGGGACTTTTTACGTTTTTAAATTACTTCGACATTTGTTACCATAGCCGAATGTCGCTATGTATTTTGTTGCTTTCGTCTTACATTGAAAGTTTATGCCACCAAAAAGCAAGTAAGTGCAGCTGTCAAAATTGCGAAGAAATGTCAGAAATTTATAATTTATGGAAATTAAATGTGGCGCACTAATACCAGCAAACATGAACACATGTGAAATCATACATATACATATGTATATGTGTATGTGCATTCGTATGATGATATGTGACTTAAAAAGCGTTTATAAATATACAAAGGACAAACTTGCCATGCAATTTGCCATTTCAATACGCAACAGCACATACTCATACAGTTAGACACTCTCGAGACTTCCCAACAAACATTTTGCTAGCTGATGGGACAGAAGACAGATTTGAAAAACATTGAGAATTACCCTACTTATATCCTCTACAAAAGTAAGCCATAATAATGTTAAAGATAAATTTTACCAAACGTCGACATTTTATTTTATTTTCATTATTTTTAAAGTAACATAAAATTCTTTCTCTACTCATACCGATATTAATTTAATATTTTGACTCTGTACAAAACAAAAAAAATAAAATTTTGCAGACTATATTATAAAATTATACAAATGACCAAAAAAATATAAAAAATCATCGTGATCTTTGAGGCATTTTAGAATTATATATTAATGAACGGCATATAAAATTGCATGCTCAAAAGAACTCGCAAAGTTCTCAGAATATAGTTTGAAAGTTTTAAGTAAGATTGTTCGTTTTTTTAATGTTGTACAATGTTTAAAATCATGGTTTATATGATTTTGTCAGAGAAAAAACTGAATTCAGTAGTTCACTCCTTTTCTAAGTCACCACAATGCCGTAAAATATAGAAAACTATTTTATTTGTACAACATTATTTAAAATTTACTTTTATTCCACACACTTATATAATTCTCTTGAAAATTTTAGTTCCCTCATCGTTGCATTCTGCTCGTGATCTACTGGATATCCAATGTTCCTAGCTTTGTTTACATTTATATATTTTGCTGGGTTGCATGGGTAGGTAAATACATACTCGACATGGCATAATCCGGGAATTTCGATAGTCGTTCAGGTATTCAACTTGGGACGATGAATTCAAATTCGATAAACGTGCCATGAAAAAAAGCAATTTGAGATTTAAGATAATAACAAATTTATTCTTATAATATAATAAATCTTTATATAATTTTTAATTCATATGACGCTGGAGCTCCATGAAACTGCTTCAGAATTGTGTAATATACAAAATCAAAGTGCTTCTTGTTACGATTTCAAATCGGTGGAAAGGCACCAATATTTAATCATTTAAAGATACCCTTATTATCGAATTAAATCGTCATTAGAGCCGGAAATGAATTGGAAAATAACTCACCTTTTCTCAACTTACCCTTACTCACCTCACTATAACTCTCCTTAATATATTTTTTTTGAACTTTGTTTGCAAATTGCTATTCTCATTGTTACCGTTAAAGTTTATTTTGTTACCTATTTGTAACACCCGAACTTGAATTTGGTATTCTAGAGTAATAGTTACAAAGTTTTTATAAACAGTGGGAAAACCTCACATTTTGAAAATTGGTGGTATTAAATTTGACATAAAAAACGTTAATAAACATACATAAATCAATTAAAGCAAATTTTTTTTTCAGAAAATGTATAAATGTGAATTAAGATTTTGTCTTGCTATTTAAATAATTAGTTTCTCGCAAACATTTTGCACGTGTCTTTCTGAATTCTCGCCATCTAAATAATTCCTATAAGATAAAATTGAAGGAACATCTTTGCTTTTGGTTTTCTATTAAATTATCAAAACAAAACTAAGCAGCTGTTTTTTATTACCTCCTCTTTCGTTGATTACAAAATTTACCCGGTTACAATGAGCGTAGAATACGAAATGGTTACAAAATTTACTGAATGGTAAATTTTAATACCCCAGTAATTTTTATTACCTTGCTGGAATAGACCTAACTATCAATTGAATTAAAATATTAATTGAAAAATATTGGAAACTCGAAAGAGAAATATAAATTGTCATAATGTTTCAGGATCAATACAAGTTTATCCGGGATTTCCGGTACCTGTAAAAACACCGACATACTGGGACTGCCATCCCTAGTAAATACATAAACACATGCATATTTATCTTCATATTCGCACAGCACTTACGATTGCCAGTCGCTCAAGTTGCGCATTTTTCATACAACATGACAACATGTTGTAGGATATTCTAAGTAAGATATGCTGTCCCAACCCCGCTGTTGCTGTTGCTGCTGGAGCGTGTGGCACAACAGACAGCGCTGATAAAATTTCCTTAGTACAAATAGTATATGCACTTGCCAAAAGGTTAAAAACTCAAAGATGCACTTCATCTTGTTTTTGTTACAACAGCAACAAAATCAAGCACAAACCTACATTAGTACAAGTTAGTACAAGGGCTGAGGGAATGCTATCAACACAAGTGCAAGTAAACAAGTTCCAACCCCTTGCAAACACATACATACATACAAACGAGTATATTTGTATGTTAACTCAACTAACTCAATGATTAATACCTATGTACACACATACATATACAAGTATTATGTAATCGTTGGCTATGGGGAGGAGCACTGTCCAAATTGCGAATGAAGTCCTTATAATCTACCCAAGCCAAACTTTATTCCTTTCATCAACTTTGTTCTGTGTCTTTATATTTTATTGTTGGATATGTTGCTTGCAAATTGCACTGTAGGGTAGAGGTTGTAGTCTACTAATGTACTAAGGCCAACTGATGACTTATTTTCTTAAATATTCTTAAAAGACTTTGCCCACGAATAGACCGAATTAAGGAGGAGAACGTGCTCAGCTTGCAGCTTCTGCTTTTTCTTTTAATTTACTACTTAGATATTTTTTAATCGAAGACCTAAAATACTTGTTATGAATGCTATAAAGTTTGTTCATTTACATGCACGGTCGAGTGAAACAAAGGTTGCGACATCCGAGAACCGCTAGTCCGCTCTTTGTCGATTTGACAGCATATTCCCTTTCGAAAACATTACTACGATTTCTTTTTTTATTGCAATAACCCGCCTTCACACGATCTTTCTTGTACGATATGTGCATGTGCAAACATGAGTGACGAGGCGAGAAGTGTGAGCGAATGATAGTAAAAACTCATGTAAATTATTCATATTTGATTTTCAACAATCATTGATTTTTGTACTGTCGGGACACCAGTTTGCGTTAATGAATAAACGTGTTAAATTTTGCATCGCATACTTTTACATCGCACAATGGTTGCATATAAATATTGCCGTGTGAAGGCACTTAATCAACCGTTCGCGTCTTCCTCCTCCCGTTTTGAGGATACTATTGTGTTACTGATTTTTGCTCTGAGCTCGATTGTAGTAATCTTGTATTCGATCAGTCATGATTTACATAAACGTTTATATACTTATGTATCTAGATACTTAATATGTATGCTGCAGAAACTAAACTTGCTTCATGCTAAGCTGAGATATGAACCTCTTTTCTTCTTTCGTTTATGGTGAGTTCATTAAAATAATTATTCACTTATGATTAAAATCTTGAAACATTTTGGTACCCTTTCCATTTTTTGATTTATTTTACTTAGTACGGAACTTTAAAATGCGGTCTACGTAATTGTAATGCACTTTAACATAACACAGTACAACACATGATTTGCCAATTCAAATTCTGATAACTGTATGTGAAATTAGACCCAAAAAGAATAATTTCCGCATCATTCTTTTTGTCTTCTTACATGCCAAAATATTTTTAATATCGATTTGAAGTTAGTACTATCGTATAGGGGAATTTATCACGTTTTAGGCCCTGTTGTTTGACATAGCTCGACAGCCACTAGCCCGATTTAGTTGAAATAAATTTTAAAAAATTTAGAATTACAATTCCCTTAATCTGTTCATATATTGTTTTCCTATACAAGCAACAGTTTCCAAGTTTAAAAAAAGCGCATGAAGAAAAAAATTTTTTTTTTGGTTTTAAATTCATAAAAAATACAAAACGGAAAAAAGTTTCAAGTCTAGTTACTTTTTCACAAAGTCACATAACCTATGAGCAAAATGAGACAAAGATCATGAAAATCGATGCACGCGTTTCGCTTTTATTCGCAATTGAGTAAAGGTATGTCAAACAACAGGGCCTAAAACGTGATAAATTCCCCTATACAATAGTACTAACTTCAAATCGATATTGAAAATATTTTGGCAGGTAAGAAGACAAAACGATTGATGCAGAAATTATTTTTTTTGGGTCTAATTTCACATACAGTTCTCACAATTAATTTGGCAATCAATGAACTGAAAAATGTTGTACTATGTACATAAGTGTAACATGAATTTTCACCATCTTACCATCTCTAAATGAGTTTTAAAAGAATATACATTTATTTCGCATAATAATATAATGGGTCTAATCATTCATTCCGCATCGACATCGATATCGGTACGGAAAGAATTCTCGATCGAAAAATTTCATGGTTCATTGATACCGTCGATAAGCTGCTTTACCCACAAAGAAAAATTGCTGTGTCGACAAATCTGACAAATGAAATTGGTTTGTTTTCTTTCTGAAATAATTAAAATGAAATAATTTAAAATGAATACAATCGTAATTTTTTCGAGTGATAGTGAAGTTGAACGTTGTGGAACTATTCGTCGTGAGCGCAGAAACTTAAGAAATACTTCAAAAGACGTGTTGGAAATGGAAAATTATAAGTGAGTCGAAAGATTTAAGCTAAAATGAAATCAAAGCTTCATTTATTTATGTACATATGTACTTATTTACAGTTTCATCAAAAAATTTCGCATCAACAAAAGAGCATTTATATACATATATATTAGCGGAATGCGAAAATCAATTTGGAAATTGCAAAAGGCATCTTTCCCCCAAAATAAAACAAACAGAATAAGATATAGTTTTTAGATTTATTTTAATATAGTATGTAAGTACAAACATATGTATGTTTGTCAAAATAATTGTTATAAACAGAAAAAAACCGTTCATTTCATAAAACAAAACTAACAATTCATTAAACGAACAGAAATATTCAGAATAAAAAGGGGAACTTAAGTTTTATTTAAATGCTGTAATTCTAATTCCAAATGTTTCTTTTTCGTTTCTAGTTTATCTCTAGCCATTTTTTCGATAGCCGCATTATGCCTCATCAATTCCTTGAGTTTCTCTTTTTCATTTTCATGGAGAATCCTAAGCCACCTATTCGTTCGGTCACTTTGTTGCTTCAAAAGCGTGTCTAGGACTTTTGACACCTTTTGCTTCTTTTTTTTTGGATTGCTATATGCTCCTCAAGTAGACCCACCTTATTTGTTTTGTGCTTCTTGTGTGGTATGCGGGAGAAGTCCGTATCTACATTAGTTTGCTTTTCAAATGCACAATCGGGTGTTACATCTTATAAAGACTCATTTTGAATTTGGGAATAAAGTGCTTCAAGTGGTCTCTTGTTAAGGCCATTTGTTGTAGGGCTCTCATCCTGAAAAGTTACTGGTGAGCATCCAAAACTTCGAATGCCTTTTAACCCCTAAACAGATGTGTTGATTGAAAGTATCACACAAACCTCATATTCGAGTGGACTTAAAGTTATTTGACTGAAGGGCCCTCCTCCTGCTCCGAAAATTTGCTTTGCATTTTTAACCATTTTCTTTTTTATGCCAAATTTAAAATCAGTCCAAACCTATTTACAAAAAACGTTAATAACCGATCATTTAAAAGCGTAATATTTTTTCATACCTTTTTCCATCCAGTTTTGTCCTTGATTGGTGGGCCCAATGCATTTAATTTATGGGACATATTTCCCCAAATAGTATTTAGGTCCGCTGGTGCTCTTTGGAAAAAGCGTTTAGCTACATATGTCCGGATGCAATTTCATCTCGTTCACAAGCACTTTAAATTGAATTTTGCTTGTGTATGTATTTTTGCCTCTTGTCTCTAAAATATACATGTAAAAACATAATTAAGTGCGTTCTCATCAAATTTTTACATATGTAAATACTTACAAAAGTTCCATTTCTTAAATTTTCCGTAACGAATAGATACCTATAATTGTTTTCGATTTTACGGTCTCATCAATGATTCTGCAATCAGCGTCATCTATGAGCCACGGAAAGTATTTTATCTAGTCGGCAAGTGAGTTCAACCTCATCGATAAATTAATTGTCGATACGTGTTCAATAATTTTAACGCAATATTTGGCGATCGATATCTAAAAAATTTTCGATCGACACGAGTTCAATGATTAGACCCAATATGAAAGCCGCAAATTTCCACATATCAATAAACCGTAGAGTAAAAGAGGTCTGAAATGTAAAAATATTGAAAGTACCGAAAATCATATTTTACAGGAAGACAAATAACATGACAATCCTCAAAATTTTAAATTTTGTAAGTCTCCAATTTCCGAAAAAAAATAGTTTTTGGGCACATGCAATAATTTTGATAGAAACAATTTATAAAAGTACTTACAAAATTTGTGGTTTTTTTGGTAAAACCATTCCTTACGTATACTCTTCGCGCTGCTTGTGGCAATCTGTTTCAAGTTCTAATTCAAATAAGAAAGAGATAGTGAATACATCAACTATGTAGAAAATACTTTTTTATTTCACACATGATAGTTTTGTCCCTATGAATAAAATGCTGTGTAAAATGCAATAAAATATACAGTCAATTTTACGAATTTTATGGGGATTTCAGCTATAATATTTAAACAAGTGATGCGTTGTGGAGTGCAGACAAGTTTGAGACAAAAAAAACAAATATTTTGGTGAAACCCCGAATTGGCCAGTTGTACGTTAAATGAAAAGTTCGAATCGCCGTTACACAATATGAGGTGATCTTACATTGTTTATTTGGTATTAAAGGTATATTAAATAAAATAATTTTGAATTTTTATATCAAGTTCGTTAACCACTCATGAAAAAAATCATTTTTAGATTAATTATTGAACATACTTTAAATAATTTTAGTCTCAGCAAACCAGCGATGGACTCATAATGCGGCCGCTCACCATTCTGTGGAGGTTCAAAAAAGGTTTGCAAGGGAACATATTTGCCAGTGTTTGTTAGCGAAATTAGTACTTTTTTTAAACTCGGAAACAAAAGTATGTTTTCATTACACTCTTTGTTTTAATGCAATTTCAACGTTCTTAATTAAATGGAGTTAACTTTTTTGAAAAAAACACACTGAATGTTGTGAAGTTTTTTTTTGGAATTTGGTGTCATAATGAAATATTGTTTGCAAACGCATCTCTACTGTTGGCAGTTTTCAAGAATTTTGCAGAACAACATTTCTTATATAAAGATCCCAAAATACTCTCAGAAAAGTTCTCTCAACTGCAGGTGTTTTTGCTCTTGGAAACCTTTGACCGAATTCTGTTAATCGAGCAAATCTGACTGCTGCTATGGTCTAGTTTTCCTTGCTTGTTTTATATTAGGTATTTCTACATCAAAGTGCAAATGTAAGTATTGAACTTTTCAACAAAACCATTCATTATTTTTTATCTTATACAATAAATTATAAATTGCAATACATTTTCTTATTGCCTAATACGGTTTCAACCAAAAGGTATTATGTAATTACATTTTGTTCTTTCTTCTAAAATGCAAATTAAGATTAAGAAGTAGTTGTCACAATGTACAGAATCCTTCGTCATATATATTAAACCAGGGGCGGATACAGAAAATAACTTTGGGAGGAGGAGGGTGGCTTCAAAATATATTTTTTGTAGACAAATCATGATAGATAAACCAAACCGTTACATACATTTAAATTTTTCTGCGTGTAAGGTTCTGTCATTTCGGGAGAGGTCCAGACACCCAAAACTACCCCCTGTATCCGCGCCTGCATTAAACCTTTGTATAATCAATGTATATAATTTGCTCAATCAACCGCTAAACATTCTAACCTACTGCCGAACGCTGCTGCTCTCTCTGTTGTATACTCTCCGCGCTTGTCTACTGCCATTAATACTTCAACTACTTGTAATGATGTTACCGCTGTTGATGTCGCTGTCAACGGCAATACACATACTCATGCGTCTACAACTGATCCCAGTATACCACAAACCTATGCTGCTATTGCTGGTACTAGTGTCAATGTGCATAAGCCTACTAACTCATCGCCAAGAGTCATACGTGGTGGGTAGTCTATTGCTCGCCGATTTAAATGGATTCATCTATCTTCATTTCAACCAACAGTAGGGCCTGAAGATATTATTGACTATGTTGTAAAAAACCCAATTATTGACAGAAATGAATTATTATGCTACAATCTAATTAAAAAGATGTGCCGGCAAATTCGATTCGAAAGGTGAATTTTAAACTCGGAATCTCATCTATGCTGTATGATAAGCTTCTCTCCTCTGATCTCTGGCCGGTTGGCGTATTTGTTCGCCCATTTCGTTTTTTTCCAAAAGAAGGAAAGAGTGAATCCGCTTAGCCTAAATATGCCGGACAGTGATTCAAACTCGGATAAGACGTGTAACCAATTGCGAATTTATTTTCAAAATATCTCAGGGCTAAGAACCAAATCTGATGCTGTTATGTCATTGAGCTCCCAATTGGACTACGACATTTTTATTATTATTGAAACATGGCTCACGCCCGATTTCTTTAATGCAGAATTTTTTGACCCCAAGCTGTTTGATGTCTTTCGAAAAGATAGAGATGCCAGCAAAACTGGCAAATCGAGAGGAGGAGGAGTCCTGATTGCAGTAAGTCGCAAACTCCGTGCATCGTTAATTGATATAAATAATCCTGATTCTCTACTGGACCAGATATGTGTTAGTGTTAGCAGCTCGTCTCTGTCTGGCGCATTGTTTCTTTTTGCTTCTTACGTTCCACCAAACAGTGTGGATAGCCTATATCGAGCACATTCTTACAACATTGTAAATTTTGTACACAATACGCTACGGGATGACTACATCTGTGTATTTGGTGATTTTAATTTAAGTAAAGTAAGTTGGTCTAATAGTTACACTACTGCTGGGCTAACAGCTAATAACATTTCTTCGTTGAACGAATCTTGTCTTATTGATAACTTACATAGTTTAAATTTATTGCAAATTAATAATTTTGTTAACGAGCTTGATAGGATTTTAGATTTAATTTTTATCGGTGATGATCTAAAATACAACCTTTCCCAATGACTTGATCCGATTTCTCCCGCGGGGTTGCATCATGTTGCACTTGTTCTTGAGATTGAATCTTACAATTTTGCAACGGTTGTTAAAAATAACAATAACGCTTTCTACAATTATGCTCGCTGTGACTTTGTCAGTATCAACAGGCTATTTCTAGACCTTCACTGGCCCGCTTTGTTTGCTAACGTCGATGTTTCTAGCTGCTTTAACACATTTAAGTCAATTATGTATGACATTTGCTCAGCAAATATTCCTTTAATCAATAGTAGGCCATATAAGTTGCCCTGTTATAATTGAGGAGGTCCATAACAAAACGCAATAATTCCACTTTTCAAATATTTTGGTTTTTTAACTAAATCCAATTCTACGCATTAAAACCTATGTAACCATTGCTATAAAACATACCAAAGGTCAATAATTTTACTGTTATTCAACACCAAAAATATTAGTTCAGACCAAAATGAAACATTTCCATATCTATCCAATTAAATTAATTTTATTTTTATGGTTGTTAGAAATATTCTTTGATTAAACTACCTTTGTGAATAACTACTTTGCATTTGATATTGTAAACACATTTGCCAATTCTTTTTATGGTAAATATTTTGAGAAAACTTTGGAATGCATTGCAATTTTTCATTCTTAAAAGAGGCAAAGTACCCCCTCGTTTGCTTGATGGTATTGATCTTGGTGTAGCAATAAAGTCAGAAAAGAAGAAAGATGTTGCTAAACTATTGGAAAAACATTATGGCGAACAGTGGTCCAAAATTTCTGAGTTTGAGTATTATACCAAGATATTTTTAGATCAGCAGGGAAATAGTGCCAATGGAACAGATGATATAACTTTATGTGATTGTTTGGAGGAGGACACTGCAATGAAAGTGTAATATAATGTGAATTTATTGTAATACTTGTATGTTAATATAGTGATTTAAATGCAATAAAAACCGTTGATATAAAACAGTTTTTAATTTTCCTATAGAATATGTATAAGCAATTAAAATCAAAAAAAATTATTTAAAGCAAAAAGCCAAAATTCCAAACCTAGTTTATATCAAAACGCAACACATCCATACATGTTCAGAACAAAATGAAATAAATACTATTGGACGGACCAAAACGCAACATTTCCATTTTTTTAATCTAAATAACTTAAAAACTAATTGCCAGATAAAATTTTTTTTTTATGATTTGTATTGTTTTTAGATAACTATTAAACTACAACAACAGTTTAAAAAAAATATATAGCCTATTGACTTAAATTAGTTTTTTTCGTTTATCCAAAAAATTGTTTTGGTTGAATTATTGCGTTTTGTTATGGACCTCCTCAATTATCGACTTAAGAGATTTAAAAACCAGCGAAATAAATTCTACAACAAATATAAATCAACAAACAGTCTTAACCACTTCCTAATGTATAAGCGGGCTTTAAAGGAATTCAATTTTCTTGACAAGTTTTTACATAAGAATTATATTCTTAACTACGAACTGAATATCAAGTCAAATCCCAAAGCTTTTTGGAATTTCGTTAAGTCAAAGAAATCATCTTCTTCAATACCATCTACAATCTCCCTCAATAATAAATCAGCGGATTCTCCGGCCGCTGTTGCTAATTTGTTCGCGGATTACTTTAAATCAAACTTTGATCATGATAACCATGAATTAAATCCTGATCCTGAGTTTCATTTTCATTTCATTTTCATTTCATTTTATTTAAGTCAATGGTTACAAAACCTTACAGACTAAATAGATACAGAAAAGTACTTATGAATAGGTCTTACATACT
The DNA here is from genome assembly GCA_963971545.1 of Philophylla caesio. Lineage (NCBI taxonomy): Eukaryota > Metazoa > Arthropoda > Insecta > Diptera > Tephritidae > Philophylla > Philophylla caesio. Next base: position 66,637,399 of record OZ020607.1, read on the forward strand.
ATATAAACATTTATTATTTGTAGTGAGATTCAATTCTAGAGCGGAAAATGCATCTGGGCATGGCAAAATCAAGATCAAGTAATCTATATATGAAATTTAGTTCAGTGAGTGCTCGTTTAATGGGAGCAAAGTTAAGGTAATTCAATTTTCCTACACTGACATTAAACGGATAATTAAAGCGTAGAGTTCTTTGAGGGACATTGAAGCTTATATGTCCTAGAATATCCGGGCAGTCAATAGAGCCATAAATAAGATCATAAACAAACATCAAAGAGTGAATGGTACGCCTATTTGCTAAGGACTTCAGATCTATAAGCATGCAACGCGCACTATAGGAAGGTAAAGGATCAGCAAAGTTAAGAGGTTGCAAGGCGAAACGAATGAAATTGCGTTGTACTCTTTCAATTCTATTAGAGTGAGATGCATAAATAGGGTTCCAAATTAGAGAGGCATATTCGAACTTGGAGCGGACTAAGGAGTTATACAAAGTTTTCCTAGTGTATGGGTCTTTAAAATCCCTCGCATAACGTCGCAGAAAAGCTAAGTTAGCATAAGCCTTAGGAATAATAAAGCTAATGTGATTGACAAAGTTAAATCCAGTGTCAAATACTACCCCAAGGAAAAATTGAGTGGAAGCCTAAGCATTCAAGCTTTCTACAGAGGATATTATGGGAAACGGTGTCAAATGCTTTTGAAAAATCTGTGTAAATCGTATCAGCTTGCCATCCACACTTAAACGTCGAGATGCAATACTGGGTAAAAACTGATAGGTTCGTAACTGTGGAACGCGCACTAATAAAACCATGTTGATTTGTGTCTGTTATATTATTAATAGAAAAAATTATTTTATTATATACAAGCTTTTCAAAGAGTTTAGAACAAGTAGTTAGTTTCGAAATTGGCCTGTAATTTCGTACTTCATTTTTATTGCCTGACTTAAAGATTGGTGTGATGGAAGTAAGTTTCCAGCGATCATCGAACTCACCCGTAGAGAGTGAGAGATTGAAGATATAAAGCAATGGCACACAAATAGAGAAACTGCATTTTTTGAGAAAGAAGCCCATCCAAGTCCATTTTTAATAACGATTGAAGAGAAAAAATGGCTTCTATAATATCCAACTCAGTTACAAACAACCGTTTCACATACCATGTCGGGTTTTGGGTATCTCAACCTTGTAGAATGTGATATTGAGAAGGGTATTGTAGACCTAAAGTCCTCTTCACGAACTGACAGTGACGGTATTTCTGCGCTGTTATTAAAGAATTGCCCAGCTCTGATTTCTCTATTGAAGATTATCTTTTATAAGTCACTATCCACTGGAGTTTTCATAGATGCATGGAAGTTGGCTTATATTTCTCCTATTTTAAAAGTGGAAACAAAAACAATGTATGCAACTATAGACCAATCTCTAAACTGTCTACCGTTTCCAAACTTTTCGAAGGCATCATTAAGAATAAAATGTATTTTTCGGTCAAGAATCTAATTTGCCCAAACCAACATGGTTTTATACCTGGACGCTCCACTGTCTCAAACCTGGCAGTCTTTAGTGAATACTGTAAATCGGCTTTTTCTATTGGATCCCAAGTAGACTGTATTTACACTGACTTTTCAAAAGCTTTTGATAAAGTGTCACATAAAATTTTAATTGCTAAACTTGAGCATCTGGGATTCCATTCTGTCTTTCTAACTTGGCTTAGATCTTATTTGCATCATAGATGTTGTATTGTTACTGTTGATAATTTCTTTTCGGACTCTTTCTTTGCTACCTCGGGTGTTCCAAAAGGCAGTATTCTTGGGCCGTTGCTATTCGTTTTGCTGTATGCTGATGACGTAAAAGTTTTCTCAACTGTAAAGAATAGTGCTGACGTGGTTAAATTAAAATTGGAAATTGACAACTTACATGCCTGGTGTCGTAAGTCTCGTCTTTGCCTTAATGTCAGTAAGTGTTTTCACGTGACCTTTACTAAGTCAAACAATTTTTTAGTTACGTCATATCGCTTGTCAAATTGCACTTTGCAGCCTATTAAAGAAATTAAGGACCTTGGGGTTATTTTTGATTCCAAACTTTCCTTTAGTAGTCACGTTAATTATATAATTTCTAAATCATATGCCATGCTTGGCTTCGTAAGGAGAAATAGTTCAGAGTTCACTAACCCCTATACTTTAAAATTGCTATACACCTCGTTTGTGCGCTCTCATTTGGAGTTTGCTGCATTTATATGGCGTCCGTGTCATCAGTTCAGGATTGATAGAATTGAACGTGTTCAAAAAAGTTTCCTTAAATATGCGCTACGTTCTTTATGTTTCACAAAACCGATCCCTTCCTATACTTCTCGCTCACTTCTAATAGGTCTTAAGTCACTTGAAAAGAGAAGATCGGTTCTTTCCCTAAGTTTCGCAGCGGGTATTATTCAAGGAACTGCAGATTGCCTTGACCTCTTAGAGCGTATATATTTTAATATTCCGCAAAAAACCCTTCGATTTTCACATACATTTTATAGCAACAATTCTAAAACGAATTATGCACGCAATGCTCCTCTTGTTCGTGCTTTAAATGAGTTCAATTTAATCTCTAACTCTATCGAGCTCGATTTTTCTCTACCAAGGTCATCTTTTGTAAGCATTTTGAACTCAATTATATAATGTTACTTGTTAATTAATTTAATTATTTTAGCAAATCTTTTTTTTATTCCCATAGTCTGTAAGAATTTATTGTTCATAGACTAAATAAAATTAAATAAATAAATAAATAAATAAATAATGGTAACAGTGCTTTAAGATGGCTGACAAAGATACAAAATTATACTTTTGACGAACTGAAAATTTTGTTGATTGATGATAACATAGACACTTTTTTCCAAGTAAATAAGTTGAAATTGTTGGTTAATATCACTACAAATACTCTTAGTGTACTGGGAAGGTGCAAGAAATTTTTCAATCTGCTAATTGTCAAGAAGTTAATTTGACGACGAAATAGTTTTGTATAAGTTTCAAAACGACTAAAACTTCCGAATGGATTTTTTATCAAATGGATTCCTTTGAAAAGTCAGTTTAGACTGGTAATTAAATAAATAAAATATAATAAATCTTTATTATGATTAACTTCAGTTAAGTTAGCCATCAATTTTTAATATATTAGATTTATGTATTTGTTCCAATGCATTGGCAAATGAAATGATTGATAATAGTACCCAAAATGTATTAAATAGAGTATAAACATTTTAATAAAACCTACAAGGCTATCCAAAACTAAACTTCTCTCAAATTTCGCAATTAGTCAAGAAGTTAATTTGACGACGAAATAGTTTTGTATAAGTTTCAAAACGACTAAAACTTCCGAATGGATTTTTTATCAAATGGATTCCTTTGAAAAGTCAATTTAGATTGGTAATTAAATAAATAAAATATAATAAATCTTTATTATGATTAACTTCAGTTAAGTTAGCCATCAATTTTTAATATATTAGATTTATGTATTTGTTCCAATGCATTGGCAAATGAAATGATTGATAATAGTACCCAAAATGTATTAAATAGAGTATAAACATTTTAATAAAACCTACAAATCTATCCAAAACTAAACTTCTCTCAAATTTCGCAATTAGTCAAGAAGTTAATTTGACGACGAAATAGTTTTGTATAAGTTTCAAAACGACTAAAACTTCCGAATGGATTTTTTATCAAATGGATTCCTTTGAAAAGTCAGTTTAGATTGGTAATTAAATAAATAAAATATAATAAATCTTTATTATGATTAACTTCAGTTAAGTTAGCCATCAATTTTTAATATATTAGATTTATGTATTTGTTCCAATGCATTGGCAAATGAAATGATTGATAATAGTACCCAAAATGTATTAAATAGAGTATAAACATTTTAATAAAACCTACAAATCTATCCAAAACTAAACTTCTCTCAAATTTCGCAATTAGTTAAAGTTTAACAACACATAAAAGCCGATGTTAAGCACAAAGAAATATGCAAAAACGAAAATGTTTAACCAAGAAAACAAAAAATTTAAAAAGCATTTTTTAACATACATTTTATACATACATATGTATAATAATCAAGGTGATGTAAATAATGATGCTGTTCCAAGAAAATGCAAAGAATATACATAAAAGTTTCGACAGCAGTGCAAATCTCAAAAACACCACAAATATGTACATTATTCATGTATGTATATAACTATGTGGTACTGTAGGGTTGTTAACAAACGCAACAACGCCCACTAACGGTGCATAAAAGCAAAAACATTGGCACAAGTGTTTTCAATTACAACATGTCCATTGATGCGCCTCAAAGTGTGCTATACTATTTTGCATATGCTACTCATTCACTCAACAACGAGTGAATTAACCTAAAATCCTTATGAACATAATATTCATCCTTCTTGCTTCAAGCTAGTACGAGTATGTAGCTTCTTATAGATAAATACATACATATGTACATATGTATGTATTTGCGAATGTTTCCTTTTCTATAGTACATGCTGGTAATTTTCTGCCTACACTGTAATGCTGTGTGTGCTTCTCTTGCTTAACTTCTTGAAGACTTTTAGGGCAACTCGAAAAATTGCGATAACCATAAATTAAGCTAACAATATTTCCTTAAATATATTTTCGGAATACTTTTCATTAAATATGTAAGAATTTCAACTTGTTTCCCGAATTGCAAAGTAAAAAGTACATAAAACAATTTTATTTAGAGTTCTGTTTAAAAAAAATTGTACAAATTCAACTGTGACTTGTACCAAAATTTGATGGGCCACTTTCTTAAAATATTTAAAAAAAAAAGTTGAAATTTTCCAGATTTTTTAAGTTTTCTAAAAAGTTCTAAAATTGGGTTTAACGAGGTTTTTTGTTCGAGAATAAATATCAAATAAAAAGTTATGAAATTTAATAAAAGAAATTTTAATTCTTAAAAATTGTTGATATATGTAAAGCGTGGTAATAATATGGAGATAGGGTCTGCAAATGAAGCCACTTTACGCTGCAAAGTTTCAACAACGTAGAACTCATCTTGCATTATTTGGCAAAAGCAACTTATAACCCTTCGTATATGAAGTACGAATTTCATTGCTAAAACAATTCTAAATATATACACGTTGTATTCTCCCAGATAAATTATTTTTTGACTACCCCAGTGCAACCATCAATTACAGTTTCCCAACCACACACACACTTACAAGAAACTTTCACCGTCGTCCATGTTTTACATATCATTTCAATGGGATATCCTGTAATTATTATGGTTATTGTTATTGGCATTGTTGTTATTACACTTGTTATTGCTGTTTTTGTTGCCATAATTATTGCGGTTGTTGTTACCGTCGGAATTGTTTTATGCTATTTTTATCATTAAAAATGTAATATGCATGTGCCACTTTAAAACTCCGTAGGTGAAATTGATGTGTAAGCAAAGCATGAAAAGCTTCCTGTTCTACTTAAGAACTTTAGTTGAATATCATTAAAATGTAACAATTAAATACCAAAAATTAAAATCGTCAACTATGAGTAGTTATGGCATGAAATGTAGGATTATTGAGAACTAAGCAGATTTCGAACAACATTTAAGTTTCTTAACGCTGCACAGAAATTGGCTACTTCCTGCTTTTCAACAGATGGCGACGTCTTTGCATTACGTACTCTGTATGTATGTATGCTTGTTTGTAATGCCTTAGTATGTAAGCGCGAAAGGTTTTTCTCGAGTACAGTACGTGGGAGTGTATTTGTGAATGTATTGCGAGAAGTATTTCAAAGTATGCAGTGTATTTGCCGACGTCTGTGGCAAAACTTAACAATTGTTTCAATTTAAATTTGCTGTTTGTGTTAGTGTTGCAACATGTTTACTTTATCGCGATAAGGCAAGATGGTAAGTGCGCAAAAAAAGTTAGGCATGGAAATTGAATTGAATTGATTGTTTAAAGTGGAGCGAAGGAAATGGAAATGTTTCAAGTATTAAACGCAATATTAAATCAGATTCGTGTGTGGAGTGTTATTAAATAAACAATTGTCAATGACTGACAAACAAGAATTTTTTATAAAAATTATTATCTCGAAATACTTGCAAATTGCGCATTACATACGTACATATTTATATATCTGTTGATTCAATTATATCTCCACTATAATTTCTACAAAGAGGCCAATAAAATTTAAGAAACCTATACACAGAACCTCTCGTTTAATACTTTCATATGACAGCTGAGGTTTGTGAACTTTTTGGACTCCTCCGTGAAAGGATAACTATTCTTTCGGTACAAAGATATGGTTCCAAATCTAAACATCTTTAAATCTAAACCAGTTTAAACCTAAATTTTACGAAAGAAAGTTTAAATTTGCGTCTGGCAACACAGGAAGCTCCGCAAATTATTAAATTCTCGTTTATTTTCATATTTAGCGATGACGAGTTGTTTCGTGTAAAAGTCGGGTTGCTTAGTGATTAGTGTTATTCAAGTTTTTTTTTTACTCACTTAATTATAGAAAAGTTTATTTCAATTTCGATAATGGTTTCAGCTGCCAACTTTACAGCGCTCATTAAAACAAACTATCGCCGATATTTTGGATTTGAAAATGAAGGATCATCAAGTGGTTTTTATTGTCCATCTCAGAAACGCAGAATGACTGTACTTAATTACAGTCACTGCAGTCGAGACTTTTGCATTGCATTATGTACCTAAATCGAGTAAAGAGTTATGTTTTTGTTTTGAATAAAAAAATCGTAAAACTTACGAAAGGTCAGTGTTTAAGTAGCTTCAGTTTATGTTTAGTATTATAGAGTTAAAAAAACGAGCGCCATTCCTTTCCTTCCCATGGTAGCCATATGGCTACCAAATTTAAAAGTTCTATAAAAACGCCAACTTACCGAATTTCTTCATTTAAGGGATAACAAATGGTAAGAGGCAACACTCCTAAACTGATTTACTCCCCTATGTTTCTAATTTTCATTGGCAACATTGAAATGTTGTTATAAATAGTTGGCGATCCACGTATTTTTCGCAGTCCGCTAGTTGACAAACTTCAAAGTCATCTAATCTTTGTAGCGCCCTTTTAGCTTTACAAGTGCCTTGGTGGCTAATTGTTTTTACATTTTATCATAGCTAATGTCGCACTCTAGATTTTGAAAATATTGGAGGGAGATGAATCAGAAGAGGAATACGACGACGAAAATGTTGACGAATACGAAATTTTAGCAAATGTTTTGTTAGAAGCATCGAGCAACACTAAGGAAGTTCTCTCAGAAGAGTCAGCTATAATAACGGCTTTTGGTAAGTTTTAAATTAATCCAAAAAATACTGATTGACATTTGTTAATTTAGAGCAAAATAACCTCGAAATTTCATCGGAGCTTCAGGAAGATGTACAAACGACTAATCAGTCAACTGACCGGAAACTGAAATGGCGTAAGGTTGATATCGAACATATTGAAAGGCATTTCGAGTCAACTTTTTCTGAAAATAATACCGAAAAAACTCCATTGGAGTATTTCAAGCAATTTTTTTCTGATACAATTCTTTCTGATATCGTTTACCAAACTAACCTTTATTCCATACAAAATACACCGAATAATCCAGTGAAAACAGATTTTGCTGAAATGTCCAAATTTATTGGAATAAATTTACTAGCCAGTGTAGTACACATGCCACAGTACCGAATGTATTGGGCTCAATCCACAAGATTCCCACCTATTGCTGATGTGATGCCAAGAAATAGATTTGAAATCTTAAAAAAGAATTTCCATTTAAATGATAACAACGAAATGAAAGAAAGATCTGATCCGCAGTATGATCGTCTGTTCAAGATACGTCCATACTTAACCGCCGTAAGGGAAAACTTTTTAAAAGTTGAACCTGAAGAGATGAACTCCATTGACGAGGTTCTTATTCCAACAAAGTGCAAAAACAGTCTAAAACAATATATTAGTAGTAAACCACACAAATGGGGTATAAAAATGTTTGCACGAAATGGCGCCAGTGGAATTATGAATGATTTTGAGGTCTATACTGGTAAGAGCACAATTACAAATAAGACAGAGTTAGGCATAAGCGGGGATGTTGTTTTGAAATTATGCGAAAGTCTGCCTAAAAACGAAAACTTCAAAATTTTCACAGATAATTGGTTTACTTCATACAAACTGATAAGTGCGCTGAAGGAAAACGGCATGTTTCTGACGGGAACTGTAAGACACAACAGACTTCCAAAATGCGAGTTTGTTTCAGATAAATCTTTAAAGTGCCAAGGTAGAGGATCATATGACTTTAGAACCGAAAGACGTGAAAATATATGCGCAGTTAAATGGCTAGACAACAAACCAATTTATTTTGCATCATCAATTTATGGAATCGATCCAGTGCAAAATGTTTTGAGATGGTCTTCTAAAGACAAAAAGCACGTGGACGTTTCGCGCCCAAATATTGTAACTCAATATGTGCGCTATATGGGTGGAGTGGACCTAAGCGATATGTTGGTTGCACTATATAGATCAAAAATTGGAACAAAAAAATACTACTTACGCATATTTTATCACCTCTTAGACGTTTGCGTCGTCAATGCCTGGTTACTTTACAAGAGGCACTGTACACAGGAGAAAGTGCCGGCAAAAAAATCTTTGCTAGAATTCAAAGCGGAAATTGCCGATGGGATGATAAATGCTGGTTTTATTACCAACGAAAGGAAAAGGGGAAGGCCATCCGATCAAATCAGCGACAGCCCAGCTCCAAAACGCAAGAGGATAGCTTGTAAAAGACCCATTCCAGACGTACAGTATGATGGTGTTGGCCATATGCCATTACCGATCGAAAAGAAGGAAAGATGCAAATATTGCAATAACAGGGTTTCATTTTCTAGAATAAAGTGCAAGAAATGTAATGTTGCTTTATGTTTAACAACAAAAAAAAATTGTTTTGACATGTTCCATAATAAATAAATAAAATACTTCATACTACAAAATATGTTTCAATTTGTATTCTTTATATCCCAATGTAGCCATATGGCTACCAACCCATACCACCCACTGAGACACATATACCAAAAAATTTTTTGCTCTGGGTCATTTTTAAAACCGTTTCTATTAAAAATACCCGTACTTGATTTTTTCCAACAGCTGCTTCTTAATTAGGGAAGGAGAGGGTTAAATAGCGATTCAGCGAAAATTAACTCTGTAAAGGGAAACCAATAAATACTTATAAAAAACATTACAGTCATCGAGTATTGCCGATTTCAACACAGACCCACTTCCACCACCTCAGCATGAAATTTTCAAAATTCATGTAAAGCTTTAGATATTTGCAACTCCGATGCTTTTTCAAATGTTTATCAAGTACTTGGAAATATAGCTATTTTTCCTGTTACGACTTCCGCGAATAAAAAAACATTTTAAATTTTGCGCCGCATAAAAACTTATTTGAAATCAACTATGAAAGAAGATCATCTGAATAGGCTAAATTCTTTCATTTTCATCGCAATCTGAATGTTAATGTTGGCTCTGTACCTTGGCTAATTACATTTTTGAAAACAGAATAACTTAGTTAAAATCGCATCATGTGACTTTGTTTTGAGTTGTGCTGAATTTTATCCATAACAAGTAAGAAAAGAAAAGCTAAATTCGGGCGAAACCGATTTTGATATACCCTCGCGATGTATTTTTGTATGGGCGATGTCCATAATTTCATAAAAACTCCGTTTCTTTGTTTCAAATTAAACTTTACTCAATTTCTTTCAATAAATACCCAAAAACGAAGTTTTTGCATTTTTCAAAAATTTCCTTATATGGAAGTTGGGCGATTTCAAAAATTATTGTGATGCAAGTGATGCTAGTGATGTCAAGGACAATATGTTCACCAAATTTTTTGACGATACCTTACATCGTTATTGGGATACCTACAGACGTTTTTTAATAAGTGGGCGTGGTAACGCCTATTTTCCAAAATTTCATAAAAATCAAGTTTTTGAACTAAATATCTCTCTAAATATCAAATTTTTATTAATATGTTCCAATAGATAAAGAAAAAACGAAATTTTTGCATTTTTCAAAATTTCCGTTATATGGAAGGTGGGCGAGCTTATGGTCCAATTTCAAAACGATTTTAACGATGATAACAGTGATATGGAGGAAAAATTGTTCACCAAATTTTGTGACGATACCTTACACCGTTATTGAGATACAGAAAATATGTCAAAATTACATTAATACCAAATTTCTTAGTTCAAAATCGCTCCAAATACCAAATTTCACTCAATTTGCTGTAATAGATACCGAAAACACGGAGTTTTTGCATTTTTCAAAAATGTCCATTATGTGGGCGGTGGGCGTGGTTATTGACTGATCTAGACCATTTTTAATAGCAACCTACCCTGTCCAAAGAGCAATCTATGTACCAAATTTCATTGAGATATCTAAATTTTTACACAATTTATTGTAACTACGGGCAGACGGACGGACGGACAGACGGACAGACAGTCAGGCCTACATCGGTTCCTCTTTTCATTCTGATCATTTTAGTATATATGGCTATATCTAACTCGATTATTTTTTGCTTTTACAAACAACCGTTATGCGAACAAATTTATAATAAGTTATTGGTTATTACGAATGATTTTACATAAAACCCGGTAAACATAAATGCTGCCGCCGGTCCTATATGAAACTACCTAAGGGTTCAATTTTTAAGGCAGAGCAATTAACATGTAAATATGTATGTATACCCTGTGAATAATAATAACTCTACCAAATTTTTCCAAAAGTTTCATATGGACGTTAGAGAAAAGATGGAAAACTATACTTTGTACGGTTGAAAAAGGGCACAATTCTTGACCAATGCCATGGCAAGTGCTAGCTAGTGTACGTGTGTAAATATATAAAATTTATTTAGCAATAGAAAACACATTACAACTGTAGCTGAACTTTTCATTATTGATGCCACAGGTGTCAACTAATATGAGCATATCAGTGGCTTCCCGTCATAACCGAAAAAGTCACTCTCGAGACAACGCGCCCTAAAGTTTTGAAGCTGTATGAAAAATGCAGTTATTCAATTTCGAAATGGAATATATTATATGTACATATATACGTATATTAGTGCGGACTTTACATTTTTTTAACACTCTTTTATTACCCTGCATCAAAATGAAATCGTTTGGAACTCGCGCAGAACGTGGTACCACAATGGGCCTACGTGTGCTGTTGAGATCGCTGGCAGCCACTTCTATCTAACCTAAACTACCCTGCATCAAAATGAAAAAGTTCAGAACGAGCACAAAATGGGACGGTATTGGTTCTCGTTCTATCTCAAGTCAATGATTTTAATTGTCTTTTTTAACACAGCGATGTCCTACGAAATGGAATTTGTCGCTTTATGCAGTACTTTTGAACCAGTTTCAAACTGGTAAAGTAAAGCCTTCTTGCAATCGGCAAGCACCTCGATAAGGTTTGACTACGGCGAATTTTTTTCAATGTATTTTCTTTAAATTTTTTAATACTATGTTACTACTAAATAATTTACGACTTTTAACCTTCTTACCATTGCACAAGAAATTTCCTTATTAACATATGGCTCAATAACTTAAAGACTGTCATAACCCAAATAACCAACAACCGAGAAAAACTGCAGGGAAGTTTTGAATTTGCATATACTCCATTAGTAAATGAAATGTTTTTTGTTGTATTGAGCATTTCTTCATACTCAAATCGATTATTGTATTATATGAGTTATGGTAGCCGTTTTTCTGAGTTGGTTTAAACGCAGTTTCAAATAAGTTTAGTTATACTCAGTTCAATTAAATATAAATAAAATTTGACGAGTTAAACGACTTTTGGTAATTTTTTTCTGGGTTTGGTAATTGTTTTTAGAGTTTTGGTATTAAATTAAAACTTTTGTGGCAACGCTGTCAGTATCTTGACGTCACTCAACTGTCAAATCAGAAAAGTTTTCAATAACGGTACCCCGGAAGGCGCAATCTTTTTCTCTATCATTTTTGTTGTCTAGTATCAGTTGTTGTACATTCTACTTTCGATATCTGCTTTTAAGTTTACCGTTATTATTCATCCGATAGCATTGTTGTCGCGTACTTGTTTGTATCCGTTTTCATAATGTACTCACATAACGGCTTTAATTACACGACGGAGTGCATTCGCATACTATTCCTATGTATGTATGAATGTAGTATTTAAAAGTTGTAGTGGGCAATAAATGTGCTTCATTAAAAATACATAGTTACCATTTGAGTAGAATTTGAACACTTTTTGTTTTTAGGCAAAAGACATATTTTTTGTAATTAATTACTACAAATTTCTTAAAGCACTTAAAGAACTACGAAAAAAACACGAAAGACAATTTTGAAGGGATTCTCATATAGAAATTATGTATCGTTTTAGCCCATAAGATACTACTATACTTATAGTTTTACTCCATCACTTCGTTTATTACATTTTTTCTAACAAATACTCGTACAATAAAACTTTGGTATTCTTTAAGTTACCACTTCAAGAAGTTATAACTTTGTTGATTTTTTCCTCTGTTTTAAAGATACATATGTACATATGTGATTTAGTGGCCGCTGTGGTCGAGTTCGTAGCGATGCGTGCTATAACTTGATATGCCGGTGAGTTCGAGGTTCGAACCTCAGTCAGGGCAAGCAAAATCTTTATAATAGAAACCGTTTTTTCTAATATCGGTCACCCCTCGGCAGGCAATAACAAACCTCCGAGGGTATTTCTGCCATGAAAAAGTTTCTCATTAAAATACATCTGCCGTTCGGAGTCGGCACAAAACTGTAGGTCCCTCCATTTGTGGTATAATATAAATACGCACACCACAAATGGTAGGAGAAGCTCGGCTAAACACTGAGCTATATAGTGTACGCGCCAAAATTATATATATGTGATTTACTATTGTACGGAAGCGAAACTGAACTTTTAGGTTCAAAAATGAAATAATGGAAATTTTTGCAAGAAAATGTCAATAATACATTTCGTAGAACTGAGGAAACTGGTACTTTTGAATTACTATTCAGTCAAAAGTTGGAATAAATATGCAGCGATAGAAATTGCTCACAGTTTGCTTGGCACTAAGCTAAACAAACCAATAGGCGGATTTCACTCGAATCGATTTTTTTTTTAATTTCTTCAAATGAAACTTCTTTAATGGCGGCTACAAATTGAATATCAGCATGGCACATGCGACAGAAATAGTAGCGACGGGAATTTTCAGAGACGTAGGCAAAAGCTGATTACTAAACTGAACCATAGAACGTATATTACAAAGAAGGTGCTAGTTCCGTTCCGCTAACAGAATAACTCGGCCTTTTTCACCAAACGCGAACGAATTCGACATTCGTTGATTGATATCAGAACCTAATTCGATCTAATTGGATTTCGCTGAGGTGAAATTACCTGATATATATTGGCACAATGAATGAAACGCCATGTTTAAAATCGCAAGACCTAATCTCACCGCAAATCAAAAAGAAAATCGTTTTCTCAAATCGTGCTGTAAGAACTTTTAAATTACACAACCCAAAGTTATGAATTTTGTATTTGCATTACGGAACGATAAGAAAATGAGCCGAGAAAAGTATCACTTCCATAGAGCGGTGAAGACGCGCTTTCGTATTTCGTTTAAAACAAATTTAAAAAGCTTCATATTATTATAACTACAAAAATATATTTCCAAAAAATTTAATTAATATTCATACCCAGCCACTGCGAATTTTCGTCATAAATGTGCTTTTAAAAAACTTTCATTATTTAAACCAGGCTTGGATACTCAGTATCAGAACCTTACACGCATAAAAATTGAAATGTATGTAAATTAATTAATCATGATTTATCTACAAAAATATTTTTTTTGAGCCCCCCAAAGTTATTTTCTGTATCCGCCCCTGCTTTAAACCATTCTTCTTATAACAAAATTATTTTATTTAAATTTAATTCCGTTCTGTTGATCGCTGTGACCGAGTGTGCAGCGGTGCGATCATGGAGACATTTTTCTCTAACAGCGCCACTCTATTCACGGTACAACAAGCAGACGATCCACTTAGTTGGTAGGAGAAAAAGACCGAATCTAAATGTATGGTGTAAACACCAGTAATTTTTTTTCATTCCGATTGTTAGTATTTTCTCCTCTAATAAGATGAAACATTCTGTGGCAACTCTGCGTCCGATTTTTATTTACATATGTACATATCTCAATGTCGTTCTCACCTACGTACATTTTACGGCAATGAGCAATGTATTCATTTTATTAAAATTGATATGCAGTTATTTACTATGCCTTTGTGTTGTACTTGTTGTCGTTGTATTTACATATGTAATTACTTGCTGAATTGTAATGAATTTTGTGCTGTCCATACAATTCATTTTATTTCGCTTCGTCTTATTTTAATTATCCATTTCCATTTGCCCTTCGCTTGCCTGTGCCGCATTAATGAAATTGCATCTTATTCGTACGCTTCTCGCTTATTTTAACTGTTGTAAGTTCTGCATTTTGTTTCTGCAATTCAACAAGTTGAAATCGTATTTGTTCTTTTAGTGCAATCGACAAGTTACTTTGAATTGATGTCTTTAATTGCGGAAGTCTTAATTTTAGTTTAATTTTCTTAACTCAATTTTATTAACGTCTTCTTAATTATATCACGAACAGTTTACAAAAATTTTAAGATATACAATTTTATTGATCTTGTGTTATAAAACAAACAAAATAAAACATTTTCCATTTCTAATTACTTAAAATACGTTGTTTAGACTTTGTTTGAAACTAAAAGTTAAAACTTAATTAAATTAATTTAACTGTTTATTCAAAGCTGGTCGCGCAAATATCTCTGGGTCATTTAGTTAAATCAACTTTTCACCATTTTCTCTTTGATATTTTATTGGAAACCCAAACAATACCAATAAATCAGCTTTTGGTGTAGATTCAAATGACCTATTTTTATCTATTAAATACAAGTAAAAAGTTTAGCCTGAACAGTATGTTTTTTGGCTACTTTAACTGACTTTTTATGGGAAACTGAAATTTTTTAACTGACAAGCACAGATACATATGTTTTTACACATGATTCAATTATAAAAGGTTAGATCGATAAACAGTTAGGTCGCTCACTTTTTGTCAAACGGCTCCCTTAGCATCAAAACCGTGTTGCTTCTGAAAAATAATAATAGCAGTTACCACAGGCAACACTTTTTGTTTCTAATGTGCGCGTAAACAGTAAGTTTAAATTTGGATTTTAATTACAGCATTTTTTCTGATTACAAGATTGACCCCGTCTCGTAAATATTTCAAGTAAATGTGTTTAAATGACGCGCTTTTTCTTTGAACGTTTTTCACGCGCATATATTTTGTTATTTCTAAAAGGAATGGGTTTAAATAAACTAAAAATAATGTGACATAATAATCATCCAAATGCCAAAAACAAGAATTTGTAAGAACTAAATTCTTGAGTTATAAAGTTTGATTTATTTTTCTTTTAATATATAAAGATTTCTTTCTAAAATTTCAAATTATTGTGGTTTTCTTACAACTCCATTATCTCCATAAAGTCACTTACTATTTATCGGAATTAAAATGTTTGGTCCTTTCACCATCCAGGGGTTCATCGCAATATTAAGAATAACCCTGATACCCATGGTAAATAAACAAAAGAAATAAACCAAATAAATAACTTCTTCGTAGTAAGAAAGATATACTTGTCGCAAAATAATGCAAATGAGGCTTCGTTGACTTGAGTTAACGAAGTGTCCGGGAGCACCTTGACCTAGCCATCTAGCGAGTTTTTGGCTATAATCAAAAGCCTGGAGCTGGTATTTTGAAATTTTAATGGCGCAGAAATAAAATCGTGCCCATGTTCTATAGAAACCCTTATAGCATGTACCCAACACATAAGCATTAGAAATGATGTGAAAAAGCTTCTTTATTTTAAAACTGGGACTCATAACCACTTTGTGATTAAAAAAAATGTTTGAGCTTAACATAATTTTAGCTTGCAGTTTTAATATTCTTACTAAATAGCAGTTAAACAATTAATTGAGGTAAGAATATTTTTTATTGCCATTTAAGCACAAAATTTTTTGCAAATATGTTAAAATTAACATATTATATTTTACCACTATTTGCAAACTTTCCATACTATGCTACTCCTAGTTTCACAAAAAGGGAACGCATTATTTACCCGTTTTTCGTACTTCGTATATGCAACCTTTTGTAAGGGAGTGTCAAAACTCCCTTGTCAATATTGATGTAACCTTTTATTATTGAATCATGGTTTTTACACACTTATATAAACATGAACTTCCAAACTTGCTAAAATTAAAAAAAAAAAACAAGTAAAGAAGTGGCTAAGTTCGATTGAACTTGAAATTCCCGGCGCAAGCTTTCAGCTAAATTTTTAAATTAATAAAGCAGAGACTAAGTTCGGGCAAAACCGAACTTGATGTACATATGCCTCTTATTTCAAAATTTTCATATAATCGGATTTCTTGATTTAATACGAAACCACATACCAAATTTGAGCAAATTAGCTTCACTAGTTACACTCATAAAATATATGTACTAAATTTGGGCAAAATCGATAAAGGATTTCCAGATATACATACTTATATGTACATATGAACTATAAAGGGGGCGGTACCATGTAATATATAATATAATTTTGGCGCGTACACTATATAGCTCAGTGTTTGGCCGAACTTCTCCTACCATTTGTGGTGTGCGTCTTTATGTTATACCACAAATAGAGGGACCTAAAGTTTAGTGCCGACTCCGAACGGCAAATGTATTTAATGAGAAGATTTTTTATGGCAGAAATACCCAGAGATATACATATGAACTCATTTGTGGGCGGTGCGCGCCCCCTGTACAAAATTTTTGTACAGTCGGATTTCCTGCTCGAATACAACAATACATACCAAACTTAAGCATATTAGTTTACATAGCTACTGAAATATAGCAATTTTTGCATATCCGACAATTGCCGTTATATGGGAGGTGGGCGTGGTTATTGTCCGATTTCGCCCATTTCCAATACCAACCTGCTCTGGACAAGGACAATCTACGCACCGAGTTTCATTGAAATATCTCAGTTGTTACTCAAGTTATCGTCTGCACGGCATCGCTAAATCGACTTCTCTTTTCATTCTGAGCATTTTGGTATATATATGTCTATATCTATATTGATTCCATTATGCAACCGTTACGCAAACAAAGTTATAATACCCATGTGCACAAGTGCGCGGGTATAATAATTGGCAAATGTGTTATACATCGTTTTCAGTTTCAAAAGCAATTCAAACAAGGTATATGGGATAAATGTTTATGCGATTTAACTGATTGAGTTATTCAGTACATCATTTTGTTTTATATGACCATAGCGAAAAATGGAACATATTTTAATTTGTTCAATTTATAACATAAGCTCAATAAAATTTATATTTCAAAAATTCCCAGTGAACTCTTTAGAAATGTGAAAATTAGTCCATTAGGTGCGGGTATTTACTGTCAAATCGGATATTTGTTGTCTTCAAAAGTTTCTAAAAAATGTGAAATTCTTCCTTTTGAACCTTTCTCACGATGAAACCCATTAGTCTGATGCCCATTTATCTGCTTGTATTCGTTTAAATAAATTTTTGATTCTACTGAAAATAATTGCAGTAAATTTATATATACATATATATATATATATATATTTGCTTTAAATATAGTAATTTTCACAATTTCTTGTTTTTTATACAATTTTTTATTTAATTTTTTTTTTCCACCACCCACTGTATTCATTACTTTATTAGAGATGGCATTTGATGCTATGTTATTCTTAATATACAAAATGTATTATCTTTTTCTTATATCAAATTTAATGATTTTACATACATATAAATATTTTTTTAGAGTTTCATTCATTAACAATTGTACCTCATGTATGTACATATGTACATATAAGTAAAAATGTTCAATAAATAAATTAAATGAAATATTGTTTACTACTGTTCTTTTATTTTGAGCTTTTTAGTTATACTAATACTACTTGGTTTAGGCAAAATTATGTGTGCAAAACTTAGTAATTATTCGAAAGAAAATATAATTTAGTTCTACCTCAGGCGCGGATACCATTGTGCAAAAATGTTTACTTTAATTTGAACATTTTTCTTAAACTTTTTATTGCATATAAGGAAAGACAAACTAATAAATGTTGAAATACAATAAAAATATGTGCCATTATTAGAGAAATCAAATTACAACATTGACAAACATACACACTAATGTAACTAGCTAAATACAATATATAACTTAAAATTAAGTAAAATACGGAAAAGCTCAGTAGATCTGAATTTAAAAGCGAAATCATAACCAATAATGCTAAATACATTACATATACATACATACATTTAAGATACCGAACCGGCGAGCATTAAAAATTCTAGACGTTTCCAAATTCCGCTGCAGCGATAAGTCATGCAATGGCGACAAGTAAATAACTCACATACATACAATAAACCGTTGTCAATCGTTAAATAATTAAGATAATTTTATATCAAATAAATGTAGATATGAAATAATGTATGTAAAGGAATCGAGAAACATATGTAAATCATATTAAGCAAAAACAAAGTTAGGCGAAAAAACGTCAACGGAAACCTAAAAAAATACGACAAAAATGAGAAAATATATTTAGGAACCACTAAGTATTAAATGTTCATACATATGTATTTTCGCAAGTAAATTTTTAATTTCTTTATTGTTTGTCCTTTCCGATAGGCTGGCATCACTACATTAAAGTGCAGTCAATTTAAGTATTAACGGAATCTAATAGCTGAACGAATTTCGTTGGACGAGAACGTACACAACCAAGGCGTCTGGCTAAATTAGGTGAGGATATATGTATGTATGTACTTACATTTAATATTCGCTTTTAGTGAAAAATGTAAAGAAAATTATCTTTCTCACCGAAAAAAATGAAAATGTAGTTAGCAAATTGTTGCCAAAAACTTGAATAATGGATAAAGTAAGAAGTACTAAGTAGCGATAAGTATTTTATTTCGGTTCTGTTTTACTGGGCGAAAGGTTGCGGCGAATATCAGCCAGCGGTATTGCTCCGGACGAAAATCGTGCAGTGACTTGGTTCCATTGATATTTTTGTTCTTGATTTCATATTACTTTTTTAGCAGACATAGTTTCATAGTTTTGTTAAAAAATTTTTAGAAATTTTTAAAATAAAATTTAATATAATGATTTAAAATGTAAATATAATATTATTGGATATGCAAATATGTATAAATATACATTTATGTGTCAGAAGAAAATCATTATCAAGAAAAAATTGGAATTACGAGTAGATATACATAAGTAAAAATATATTAAAATAGTTATAAATCAATTTGAAGGCCACTTCAGTAATAGATATATTTTGGAAGATACAATTGAAATTGTGGTTTAAAAAAATCGCTGAATTGAAAGGCGCATCATAGCATAAATATGTATGAATATAATTACGGATCGCTTCCCTCTCTAGCCGACAAAATTCAGCGTTCTTGGTAGAACGAGTTATGTACATATGTATGTGCTCCACCACTTTAAGAGCATTTCTAATGTGCATTTGTTGCGATCCATTTCTGATTGGGAAATTCGGAACTTATTTAAACTACTCGTATAAGGATTAATTGTATTTGTAAATTTTGTATGGAATAATTGCTAACAAAATATAAAAATAAGTTAGGAAATAATGCTAATAAATATCATACTTAATTAAGTTAGCTTATAAACTATAAAATATACTAATATACTTAAAAATTACATTAGGTATTTACATATATACATGTGAATAACTAAATTGTCTTTATATATGTAGTGTATTAACATAAGAATATATATACAAATGTACACACATACATATGTATACATACATACGATGCAAAAATATAAAATTCATACCGCACAGAAAATAGTTATATACTGGGCAATATATACTATATATACAGACATATATATACATACATATAATTAAATAAATGACAAATTAATTAAACCCATAACAAATAAAGTACGAAATTAATAAAACATGTTTTCATACTCTATTTTTTCCGAAGTAAGTATTGCCAATCTTTGAGCCAAGTATCAGTAGCTACACACATCATTTCTATAAAATGTATGAGGACCTTCGAAATTGAATGATAATAATACCGTAGATATGCAACATTATTAGTGACGGGCGAGTCCGAGATGTTTTAGTCGATTGTCTCGATTGTTCAAACATCTCGATGGTTCCCGATGTTTTCTCTCGTAGCAAATTTGCGACCAATTGAGAATCGCGAATACTGATGCTTAAATTAGCTAACAATCGACCCAAACATCTAGGACTCGCTCCTGGCCAGCTATTGTTAAAACATCTCGATGGTTCTCTCTCGCAGTCTGTGGCAACGAATTGCTAGTCGCGATTAACATTAAATAACAATCGGCCAAAATATCTCGCACTAGCTTGTGGCCCAAGGCAACTTTATGTGTACAAGCAAAAACTTTTTATAAAGAAAAAATAGAATCATTCCAATTAACAAACATAAAATTAAGAAGAAGCAAAAAAGTATATCCTTGTTGGTTGGTTAAAAATAAATGAGATCAATTATAGTAATAATTGGTATTCAGTAAGTTGAATGCTTTGTTTTGAGGTGGTCATGTAAGTTGGTTGGAAATAAATATTTGTAGTTCGTATTGCACAATTTGCAGTTAACCGACGTTACCTTGCCACAATCCGATACTTTATTTAAAAATTCCCATACGACTAATTTTTTAAAACAGCGAGGCATTTTGAATTTTCGAACAATATTTTTAACATATAAAGTTGTCTGTAATATGTAAATATATTGTAGATATTCGAGCGTTAATCTACACTTTCAATATTATAAATTTAAAAACACTATCAATACACACCTGCACAAGTCTACGAAAGCTATTGATTGAGTTGACACGACGTCGTCGATCATAAGCCAGTCGACTCGAAACAATCGAAAAACATCTCGATTGTACAGTCGGACAGGGAGTCGATTGTTCTTTTGCAACGATGGCGATTCTCTCAATCGTATAAGCATCTCGCTCATCACTAAACAATGTGCAGGATTGGATTTTAAGAAACGAGTACATATGTTTATACTCGAATATACATAAGTATGTATGTACGTTAACAGCTTGACGTTGGAAAGCTTCAATCGCAACAGCCACCCACTTCGCCACTCGACTTGCACTCCTGTTCTCTGAGAGCAATAATCAACAGAACGATATTTCCGAGCAGTGGAACCATATATCTCGCTGTCTACATACCGCTAAAGAATCCATCGGATTTCAGCGAGCCCGAAAAAACAACTGGTATGACGAGGAATGTCGCGCCGCTGCGGAACGTAAAGACGCTGCCTACAGGACCACACTGCGATCGGGCGCAACGCGAGGAGCGTTATCGTCAGTTGAAGAAGGAAGCAAGACGAATTTTTCGTGAGAAAAAGAGGGAGGCCGAAATGCGTGAGTTCTAAGAGCTTGAGAAAGTATAGGGAGCACTTCTTCACACTGCTTAAAGGAAGCAGCTGCAACAACGTTGGAGAAGATGTTGAACCCGAATCCTCAATCAATGATAATGGACGTGATGTACCATCACCCGATCATGACGAAATTCGGAAAGCGATAGCACGGCTGAAGAACAACAAAGCCCCCGGGCCCGACGGGCTATCAGCTGAGTTATTTAAGTACGGCTGAGAGGAGCTAGTTAAGTGCATGCACGAGCTCATTTCTAGAATATGGTCGGAAGAACGCATGCCTGCTGATTGGAACTTAAGTGTGCTCTGCCCAATTCCCAAAAAGCGTGATCCTGCAGTTTGCGCCAATTATCGCGGGATTAGTCTTATCGCGTATAAGATTATGTCAAGTGTATTGTGTGAAAGACTTAAGCCCACCGTCAATGAACTGACTGGAGCTTATCAGTGTGGCTTTAGACCTGGTAAATCTACCACCGACCAGATACTCACAATACGCCAGATCTTGGAAAAGATCCGAGAAAGAAGAATCGACACGCACCATCTTTTTGCCGACTTCAAAGCCGCCTTCGACAGCACGAGAAGAAGTTTCCTATATGCCACAATGTCTGAATTTGGTATCCCGGCAAAACTTATACGGATATGTAAAATGACGTTGAGCAACACCACCAGCTCCGTCAGAATTGGGAAGAACCTCTTCGATCCGTTTGATACCAAACGAGGTTTCAGAGAGGGTGACGTTTTGTCCTGCGATTTCTTTAACCTGATGCTGGAGAAGATAATTCGAGCCGCAGAACTAAATCGGTCAGGTACCATATTTTATAAGAGCGTGCAATTGCTGGCGTACGCCGATAACATTGACTTCATCGGGCTTAACAGCCGCGCAGTTAGTTCTGCCTTCTTCAAACTGGATAGAGAAGTGAAGCGAATGGGTCTGAAGGTCAACGAGGGCAAGACGATGTATCTCCTGTCATCAAATAGACAGGCGGCACATTCACGACTGGGATCTAACATCGCTGTTGACAGAAACAACTTTGAAAAAGTAGAGAACTTCGTTTACTTAGGAACCAGAATTAATACCAAAAGCAGCGTCAGCCTTGAAATCCAACGCAGAGTCTCTCTTGCCAACAACTTCGGACTGAGTGGGCAATTGCACAGAAAAGTCCTCTCTCCACGGACAAAAACCATACTCTAAAAGTCTTTAATCATGCCCCTCCTATTGTATGGCGCAGAAGCATGGACGATGACAACATCAGATGAGAGGGCTCTTGGAGTGTTCGAGAGAAAAATTCTTCGAAAGATTTATGGACCTTTGCGTCTTTGCGTCTTTGCGACGGCGAATACCGCGTACGATGGAACGATATTTACAAGGACGTAGACATATTGCAGCGGATTAAGAATCAGCAGTTCCGCTGGCTTGGTCACGTCGTTCGAATGGATGAAATACGATTCAAACGTAAGCTCTGTGACAAAGATAAAAATTACAGAGAAATTAAATAGAGAATCAACATCTGCGTTCGAGAGACCAAGTGGAAAAAGACTTGGCTATACTTGGGATTTCCAATTGGCGCCAGTTAGCACGAGATAGGGACAGCTGGCGTGCTTAGTTGACCTCGGCCAAAATCGCTTAGGCGGATAATGCGCCAATTAAGTAAGTAAGTATGTACGTTAACACGGGCGCCCGACTGGGACGTCTGAATCATAAGAAAATCTAGAGATTCGAAACACTAAATACTTGTTTCAAATTGTATTTGATCTTGCCTGCGAAATTCAGTGCTATTGTGCAATTATGCAACACTCCAAATTTAAAGTTTTGCATTTTTATTTCTCTTTTATTTTATTTTTAATATTATTTAATTAAAATACAGTTCAATCTCTAATAAAAGCTATACAAACCCAAAGAAAATCTTAAATAATTCAAGTGTCAAATAATATTAAAAATTTATAGTTTTCAACTTTATAGTTCATGGATAGTGCAATTTTTTATCCCATTCAATTTTACTGAAATAAAATTTATTCTTGACAATTTTTTACTGATGCTCCTCTGAAGAAATTACAGAAGTGCATAAATAAAAAAAATGCAAAATCAACGGAAATTTGAAACCTTTGAAAACGTGTACTAAAAATAAATGACCTAAAGAACTGCAAACATAAAGAAATTTTAAATATGGCTAAAAAAAATTTTAATTATTAATAATTTTGTGTAAAGTGTAAAACTTGGGTTTATATGGTATTTATTAGAGGGTGAGCTTTGGTTAATTGAAAAATATTATAAATTGTATAAAAGAAAAATAAATAAAAAGTTAGAAATGTCAAAAAATGATAAAAAAAAAATACAGACGACACGTTCCCATTACTTAGCAACATAACAAAATACATATGAATGATTCATACAATAATTCGTTTTCAATATGGGACTACAAGTGCGATGTTTAGTAATAACTGAACATCTGCATGAATTAACTAATTCATGAATGCAGGCGGCGAAGTTGTGCAGCAGTTGGTGACTTTACTATTGCCGAAGACGCAATTCGTTCGTTTCATAAGTAATACGAAGCCATGGCGCCGAACCTATGAATGTGCTCACATATGTATGTATGTATGTACATTAGACTGCCACTTACAAGAAATACGCTTACGGCACCCAGACTGGTTTCTTTTCCCAAAAAAAATTATTGTGGCAAAATTTTATCCAACTCGGTTCGGGGGAAGTGGTGCCTCAAAGCCCCCAAAACTTCGAAAAATCAGCATTTTTTCAAAAAGTTGACTTTGGCCTTGA
Organism: Philophylla caesio; assembly: GCA_963971545.1. Lineage (NCBI taxonomy): Eukaryota > Metazoa > Arthropoda > Insecta > Diptera > Tephritidae > Philophylla > Philophylla caesio. The sequence goes on from OZ020607.1 coordinate 66,661,680, forward strand.
ATAACTCAGCTAATATTAATTACTCATAAAAACGGCATTTGAGAGAAATGAAGAAAATTTTACGCCAAGTAATTTTGCCATAGACAGTTTTTGATTATCTTCAACCGTTTTCTATTTATACCCCTAGCAACAACATTTGCGCCTAGCAATTTATTAGAAGGCCTATATGTATATGTTTATGGTTGTATCTAAAGATGAATATTATTACAAAAATTATTTTATATGCGCTAGTGATGGGAAATATCGTCAATTTAGCTTGTCGATATCGATACTTCGGAAGAGCTTGTCGATATTTGTCGATACTATCCATACATAGGTATCCATCGACAAGTATCGATACTTTTCCTATCACTAATATGCGCATTTTATTTCACAGCAACTAACAGATTTGATGTGTCTCCTTGTTGATGTTAATTTCCAAGAAATTATTTCGCAAGTTGTTGACTTTTTTTTTGAGGATTCCTAGAATTTTTTTTTACATATCTCTTTTGGAACAAAATATTACAATATTTCTTTGCTAAAGCTTTCAGTGCAGTGTTAACATCGGAAAAATAAGTGAAAATGTCTATGGTTTTACGTGAGCGTATTTATTTATTTGGAAACTATTCAAATAGCTTGATGGGTAGTAAATTACCGTCTGCGAAAGAAGTTTTGAGAATTATATTTTTATAATACGCGTGTTGTTAAGCTAAGTCTTAGGGAAAGTGCGCGTTTAACAATAAAAAAGTGCAAATATTTTGGCAAAAAGCAAGAATCCCAACTAGAGAAGAGAAGCACTGCACTGAAAAATTGGAAAAACTGTATAATGAATGGCGCAATCTGCAAAAAAGCTCAGCTAGAAAGACAGAAGAACAAAAGAAAAAAGAAACAGTATTTACCAAAAAATTGAAAACTTATTTGATATAGCTCATGCAAATGCATTGACTATTCTAAAAATTGAAGAAGATAAAATATTTTTATTGAATCAAAGAAAAGAGGGAAGACCGGGATATATGCATGGCATCGATCGCGAACTTGAACAGTCAGAAAAACAAACAGAAGATAGGCAAAGAAAATTGTTGGAAAGGAGAAATAAAAGACACAAGAAGTTAACGATTTAATAAGAATTGTTCCAATAAACGATATTTCGTTGTCTGACCCGGAAAATTCAAATTGTGAAGATAGTGCTTCTGACATGGAAATTGCACAAGAGCCACCTTTAAAGAAAGCCAGGGGAAATACTAATTTGTCACTCCTAAACTTGCGGCTGTTCTTGATGCTTGCAAAATAAGTAACAGAAATGCTGTTAAAGTTATAGTTGCTGCTGCAGAAGCGTTTGGTCAATGCATAAACAATTTCATTTTCAATAAAAATTCAGTTCGTACTGCTAGACACAAATTGCGGAAAGAACGCGTTGATGAAATCAAAGCCAAGATGGAGAATAGTGATTTGGAAACTGTAACAGCTACTACTGTTGAAAGCCTATTAGAAAAAGATCTTTTGTATTTACCATGCCGGCATCATATATATGAACTAGTATTAAGAAGCGTGTTTGATTTAAAAATTTCAAAGTCCGAAAACTCTAATGTTGTCATTTTCCAGAAATTTCAAAAATCGTGGCCAAAAATTGATATCAAAAACATTAGCAGTGGCATTAGTGACAAAAGAGTTAAAACAAATATTCTGTGCAAGTGAAATAGAAATCATAATATCAAATTAGAACAAAAATTAAATGAGAAACAGCCCCGTGCCGATTATATCTAATTTCTAGATCTTATAATAATATTCTTAGGAAAAACGCCAAGTCGTGGTGTAAAAATTAAAGCTCCAGGAGCTATGCATCATGCCAGATGGATGTCAAAGGCCTATTCAGTTTGAAAATATTTTTATTTAGAAAGGAGTTTAAGCTTACGAAGGAAGAAGAAGAAAAGGCTTTGTGAGAAATTTGCATCTTTCTTATCAAAATTTACGCTGATGCATGGTTCACAGCTGCTTTACCAATTAAGGCACCTTTTTGTGATTTTAATTTTTAATAAAGCTCCACGAATATGCAAAATATGATAAACAAATCTCAAAAACAGCTTCTGAAAAATTTTGTAGACATCTTTGGTATTTAAGTTCAGAAGCTGTCGCCTTTGCCTTTTTCGATTCAAACGTAAGCTCTGTGACAAAGATAAAAATTACAGAGAAATTAAATAGAGAATCACCATCTGCGTTCGAGAGACCAAGTGGAAAAAGACTTGGCTATACTTGGGATTTCCAATTGGCGCCAGTTAGCACGAGATAGGGACAGCTGGCGTGCTTAGTTGACCTCGGCCAAAATCGCTTAGGCGGATAATGCGCCAATTAAGTAAGTAAGTATGTACATTAACACGGGCGCCCGACTGGGACGTCTGAATCATAAGAAAATCTAGAGATTCGAAACACTAAATACTTGTTTCAAATTGTATTTGATCTTGCCTGCCAAATTCAGTGCTATTGTGCAATTATGCAACACTCCAAATTTAAAGTTTTGCATTTTTATTTCTCTTTTATTTTATTTTTAATATTATTTAATTGAAATACAGTTCAATCTCTAATAAAAGCTATACAAACCCAAAGAAAATCTTAAATAATTCAAGTGTCAAATAATATTAAAAATTTATAGTTTTCAACTTTATAGTTCATGGATAGTGCAATTTTTTATCCCATTCAATTTTACTGAAATAAAATTTATTCTTGACAATTTTTTACTGATGCTCCTCTGAAGAAATTACAGAAGTGCATAAATAAAAAAAATGCAAAATCAACGGAAATTTGAAACCTTTGAAAACGTGTACTAAAAATAAATGACCTAAAGAACTGCAAACATAAAGAAATTTTAAATATGGCTAAAAAAATTTTTAATTATTAATAATTTTGTGTAAAGTGTAAAACTTGGGTTTATATGGTATTTATTAGAGGGTGAGCTTTGGTTAATTGAAAAATATTATAAATTGTATAAAAGAAAAATAAATAAAAAGTTAGAAATGTCAAAAAATGATAAAAAAAAAATACAGACGACACGTTCCCATTACTTAGCAACATAACAAAATACATATGAATGATTCATACAATAATTCGTTTTCAATATGGGACTACAAGTGCGATGTTTAGTAATAACTGAACATCTGCATGAATTAACTAATTCATGAATGCAGGCGGCGAAGTTGTGCAGCAGTTGGTGACTTTACTATTGCCGAAGACGCAATTCGTTCGTTTCATAAGTAATACGAAGCCATGGCGCCGAACCTATGAATGTGCTCACATATGTATGTATGTATGTACATTAGAATGCCACTTACAAGAAATACGCTACGGCACCCAGACTGGTTTCTTTTCCCAAAAAAAATTATTGTGGCAAAATTTTATCCAACTCGGTTCGGGGGAAGTGGTGCCTCAAAGCCCCCAAAATTTCGAAAAATCAGCATTTTTTCAAAAAGTTGACCTTGGCCTTGAATAACTCAGCTAATATTAATTACTCATAAAAACGGCATTTGAGAGAAATGAAGAAAATTTTACGCCAAGTAATTTTGCCATAGACAGTTTTTGATTATCTTCAACCGTTTTCTATTTATACCCCTAGCAACAACATTTGCGCCTAGCAATTTATTAGAAGGCCTATATGTATATGTTTATGGTTGTATCTAAAGATGAATATTATTACAAAAATTATTTTATATGCGCTAGTGATGGGAAATATCGTCAATTTAGCTTGTCGATATCGATACTTCGGAAGAGCTTGTCGATATTTGTCGATACTATCCATACATATCCATCGACAAGTATCGATACTTTTCCTATCACTAATATGCGCATTTTATTTCACAGCAACTAACAGATTTGATGTGTCTCCTTGTTGATGTTAATTTCCAAGAAATTATTTCGCAAGTTGTTGACTTTTTTTTTGAGGATTCCTAGAATTTTTTTTACATATCTCTTTTGGAACAAAATATTACAATATTTCTTTGCTAAAGCTTTCAGTGCAGTGTTAACATCGGAAAAATAAGTGAAAATGTCTATGGTTTTACGTGAGCGTATTTATTTATTTGGAAACTATTCAAATAGCTTGATGGGTAGTAAATTACCGTCTGCGAAAGAAGTTTTGAGAATTATATTTTTATAATACGCGTGTTGTTAAGCTAAGTCTTAGGGAAAGTGCGCGTTTAACAATAAAAAAGTGCAAATATTTTGGCAAAAAGCAAGAATCCCAACTAGAGAAGAGAAGCACTGCACTGAAAAATTGGAAAAACTGTATAATGAATGGCGCAATCTGCAAAAAAGCTCAGCTAGAAAGACAGAAGAACAAAAGAAAAAAGAGACAGTATTTACCCGGGATATATGCATGGCATCGATCGCGAACTTGAACAGTCAGAAAAACAAACAGAAGATAGGCAAAGAAAATTGTTGGAAAGGAGAAATAAAAGTACACAAGAAGTTAACGATTTAATAAGAATTGTTCCAATAAACGATATTTCGTTGTCTGACCCGGAAAATTCAAATTGTGAAGATAGTGCTTCTGACATGGAAATTGCACAAGAGCCACCTTTAAAGAAAGCCAGGGGAAAAACTAATTTGTCACTCCAAAACTTGCGGCTGTTCTTGATGCTTGCAAAATAAGTAACAGAAATGCTGTTAAAATTATAGTTGCTGCTGCAGAAGCGTTTGGTCAATGCATAAACAATTTCATTTTCAATAAAAATTCAGTTCGTACTGCTAGACACAAATTGCGGAAAGAACGCGTTGATGAAATCAAAGCCAAGATGGAGAATAGTGATTTGGAAACTGTAACAGCTACTACTGTTGAAAGCCTATTAGAAAAAGATCTTTTGTATTTACCATGCCGGCATCATATATATGAACTAGTATTAAGAAGCGTGTTTGATTTAAAAATTTCAAAGTCCGAAAACTCTAATGTTGTCATTTTCCAGAAATTTCAAAAATCGTGGCCAAAAATTGATATCAAAAACATTAGCAGTGGCATTAGTGACAAAAGAGTTAAAACAAATATTCTGTGCAAGTAAAATAGAAATCATAATATCAAATTAGAACAAAAATTAAATGAGAAACAGCCCCGTGCCGATTATATCTAATTTCTAGATCTTATAATAATATTCTTAGGAAAAACGCCAAGTCGTGGTGTAAAAATTAAAGCTCCAGGAGCTATGCATCATGCCAGATGGATGTCAAAGGCCATATTCAGTTTGAAAATATTTTTATTTAGAAAGGAGTTTAAGCTTACGAAGGAAGAAGAAGAAAAGGCTTTGTGAGAAATTTGCATCTTTCTTATCAAAATTTACGCTGATGCATGGTTCACAGCTGCTTTACCAATTAAGGCACCTTTTTGTGATTTTAATTTTTTAATAAAGCTCCACGAATATGCAAAATATGATAAACAAATCTCAAAAACAGCTTCTGATAAATTTTGTAGACATCTTTGGTATTTAAGTTCAGAAGCTGTCGCCTTTGCCTTTTTCGATTCAAACGTAAGCTCTGTGACAAAGATAAAAATGATAGAGAAATAAAATAGAGAGCCACTATCTGAACAAAATGATATAAAGGCTAATGTCACGATTTCTGAAATCTTAGAAGAGGGCATCGAACAGTTTGTTTCGAAAAAAAAACATTACATTTCTTTATAAGATTTAATATAAATATTAACTTTTTAAAAAAGCCACCATCAGAGTGGGATGTACATAGATGGAAATTATAATGAGGCAATAGAAAATATTAAAGGAATAAAAGTAGTGAAAGAGGAGTTAAATTAATACAAGATTTTAATTCTATGTTATCGAAAAATTAAGAACAAAACCAATACATACTACAAGTAGTTCAAGATTATCGCCGCAGGTTTCCTGACTGCAACAAATACACTTTATTTAATTCAAACTATTAATATCATAAGAACCTTTCTAATACAAATAATAAAAAAAATTTAAATGTTTTGAAAATGAGCTTTTTAAAGGCGCAAATGTTGTTGCTAGGGGTATAAATAGAAAACGTTTTTTTTTTTTTTATTTTGTATTTATTTATCAAGTGAAAAGTATATAAAAAACTTAGAGTTATTACATATTTTTAAAGAGATACAGCTACAATGAACTTAACAACTATAACATTGCACTTGCAGTTTCATATAATTAATTTCTGCTGAGAAGAGAATATGGTGATGTTTAAAGAAAAAATTAGTTCACAAAAAAACCTTTATACATACATATATGTACTTATATCTATTTATAAATAAGGACACATTAGTGTATGGTAGCTAATGAATTTATAAGAGGGTTTTCTGAGTAATTACACAGTCTAATGAATTTGTCATTAATTTTACAAATTTGGTTGTCAACACGTTCAATTTTGTTGTCACTATGAAGGCGGTCTGTAGAGTAATGCCAGGGAAGATTCAGCATCATTTTTAAAATTTTATTTTGACGCACTTGTATTTTGTTTGTATGGGTTTTGGCACAGATTCCCCAGACTGGACATTCATATAAAAACATTGATTGAAAAATTACTTTGGCTAAGTATTATAATTTTATTAGCATCGCTAAGCTTTGATTTTCTGTTGATAAGTGGGTATAGCATTCTAATGCCAAGTTCAATTTTTCTTATAATGTTTTGAATGTGGCCTTTGAAAGTTAACTTACGATCAAGGATTACGCCTAAATATTGAACATTCTCCGACCAGGTGACTGTAGAGCTATCGACTTGGAGAGTGGAAATTGGAAGGTAACAGGGATTTCCTCTTCTAGTGAAGAAAATTGCTTGTATTTTTCCAGGGTTAATTTTGATTTTCCATTTATAAATAGAAGTAATCATATATAATATCTGAAGCACATTGCAATTCGATCGCCGATTGCTGACCGAATTTGTGTGAGCACCATATTGCCACATCGTCTGCGTAAAAAGAATAATTGCAACTGATGAGTTTTTCTATGTATATCGGAACAGTTAATAATATATAAGAGTGGACCTATAACCGAGCCTTGAGGTACCCCTGCAGGTAGTTGTATCAGATCCCAATAAGAGTCACCGATTTGTACGCAAAAATATCGTTTGGACAGAAAATTTTATATAATTTTAATTAGGTAATTTGGGAAACCAAAGCTTATTAATTCAAGCCGTTATGCCAGACTGAATCAAACGCTTTTTCAATATCTAGTAAGACGAGAGATGTTGATTCTTTTATATCGAATCTGGATTTTATATCATTGCAAAGTCTTTTGATGGCATGAGTTGTGGCATGAAATTTACGGAATCCAAACTGTTCGTTATGAATAATATCGGTAGATTTCAAAAATTCCCATATTTTTTCTTTTAACAACTTCTCGAACACTTTACCAATGCTGCTGAGTAGGCTGATTGGGCGGTAGCTGGATGGGATATTATTTGGCTTGCCCTTTTTATGTATAGGAATTACCTTGGCTACTTTCCAAGTACCTGGAAAATACTGCAACTTTAAACAACAATTAATAATAAACGTCAAAAAAGCAACTGCATTCTGAGGAAGACATTTTAACATTGTGTTGTTGACTTCATCAAGGCCGGGGGTTTTTCTGGGTTGCAAAGACGATATAGTGGTTGAAACATCATTTCTTGTGACATAATACGATTCAGGCGTCTCTACTTCTAGCGCATCAAATTGATTAACAGTGGAGTTTACTATGCAAGTGTGAGATTGAATGCCAAAGTTTTCAAATACTTTATTATATTCCAAGAAGTTTTCAAAAAAAGATGGTGCTTCTTCTTCATTATTTTCGTTATATTCCAAAACGGCTATGACCTTTCTTCGAGTGAGTTAAGCTTTTCGTTCCACTTTTGGTTTCTACATTTGAAGATTTCATTTTTAATCATGACATTGTGATGCTTCAGCAAAATATAATCAGACTGCTATCTCATCCACTGTCGGCGATAGAGGTTTATTTTTTTTATTATATTTAAAATGAATGCAGGCAGTGTTGAATGATATTTATTATAACTTACTTTAGGTACAGAAAGCCTGACAGCGTGATATAGCTTAGATTTACTTTTCGGCCAAGTTTCGGAGAGAAGGCATATATCAATTTCATTAGCTACCAGAAAATGAAACAGTTCAGTTACTTTGTTTAGGATACTTCTAGAGTTCCACATAATTATTTTAGCTTAGAATTATTTATTTTAAACTACTGTGATATACATAAATACTTAATTGCTAGTTGCGTGATGACATGAAATTTATCTGCTTTGGTTTAACAGTACTTTAATTTTGTTACGATATCTAATGTTAATTGTGTATTTCGTTCTCCGTAAATAATGCATAATTCTGCTGTTTTATGTTGTGTGTGTTGTTACACCAGGCGGAGCTGGGAGATGGAGATGCTGCGGTCTCGCGAGGAACATTGTGTAATGGAGGAAATGACGAAGAGTTATAGTGAAACGATTTTGTTTGCATATTAATCTTATTAGTGGAGTTACGATTGCTTCGCATGTTCATCGTTTCTCTTATGCGTAGAAATGCTTCACGGTTGGGACACCGGGGATCATTTGACTTATGATCGCCTTTGCAATTAGCGCAGCGCATTTTATTTGGAGACATACAGTCAATAGTTTTATGCTTACCAGCACAGTTAGAACAGTTTGCTCTCATATTACAATTTTTTTCACCGTGCCCAAACATTTGGCAATTATGACACTGCACCGGCTTATTTTTGAGTTTTCTTTGATACTCCCAACGAATGATCGTACGAAATAGAGATTTCACATTTGCACGCAAAACACGTAACTTTACACTCCCGTTTTCAACGCCATCGATGAAGAGAGTGTCGGTATAATTGTTGTAAGTTTTTATCACTATTTTGACCACAGTGCATTTCAGTCCATAGGAAATAAGTTCATTTTTCACTTCATCAGCAGATTTGCTTTCAAGGCCATGAAGCACGACTTTGAAAGGTCGATAGTGTTTTAGATCATGAAGGAAAAATTTTAGATTATTTTCTTTAAGTACAACCACTATAGAATCGAATGTAAGCTTATTTTCACAGATTAGTTTAATACCAATTGATATTTTCTTAACAAGGATTTTATTAACATTTTTTTCGTCCAGATGTTTTATCACTTGATTACTGTTTTGAGTCAATACTTTGATTGGCGATATTAATTCTTTTATTTTTTTTGTTGGCTCTGCAACTTCAATTTCACTTTCATCATCAGACAACATTTGCAAGGGAGCCGAAAAATTATTTGTAGAGTCACCTTTTGATGATGATGCATTTAATTTAATGTTTTTTCTTTCTAAGCTAAAAATATTGTCTTTTTGACTAAATTCAATGCCACGTTTAGTTATTTATTTTTTTCAGTCTGTACGCACGATAGTAAGTATGAGAGCGAGCGAAAGTGAACCCACTCACACCACGGTCGATCGGACACTGGTAGAAAACGATTGAAGATAATCAAAACCTTTCGTATACGTCGCAAGGGCCTACCGTTTTCCTCCCTTGCCCCGTCCATCGCATTTCTTGGATGGCGGTGATGTCAGCCTTCGCTCTACCGAGGACATCAACCAGCCGGGCAGAGGCACCTTCCCAATTAAGGGTTCGGACATTCCAGGTGCATGCCCTCAAGTCATGGTCCTTAAAACGTTTGCCGTGGTCGTCATCTAAAAAGGGGGGTCCTGTTCTATGGCAAAATTACTTGGCGTAAAATTTTCTTCATTTCTCTCAAATGGCATTTTTATGAGTAATTGATATTAGCTGAGTTATTCAAGGCCAAAGTTAACTTTTTTGAAAAAATGCGGAGTTTTCTAAACTTTGGGGGCTTGAGGCACCACTTCCCATGAACCGATTTGGATAAAATTTGCCACAATCAATTTTTTGGGAAAAGGAACCAATGTGGGGTGTGCCATCCTCCAAAATCACAACAGCAAAAAAGCTCATATGCACTAATGGCGGTCTAATGTACATATGTACATAGATATGTATTTAGTTAAAAACATACAATTCTTCTTCTTCTTCTTTCATTGGCTCGATAACCGCCTATGCGATTTTGGCCGAGCTTAGCACCGCACGCCAGTTATTTCTCTCTTTCGCTAACTGGCGCCAGTTGGAAATAGCAAGCGTACCCAAGTCCTTTACCGCCTGGTCTTTCCAACGCAGAGGAGGCCTCCCTTTTCCTCTGCTACCACCGGCGGGTACCGCGTCGAATACTTTCAGAGCTGGGGCGCTTTCATCCATTCGAACGACATGACCAAGCCAGCGAAGCCGCTGAATCTTAATTCGCTGCACTATATCTACGTCGTTATAAAGCTCGTACAGCTCATCGTTCCATCTTCTCCGGTATTCGCCATCGCAAAGGCGTAAAGACCCATAAATCTTTCGGAGAATCTTTCTCTCGAACACTCCCAGAGCCTTCTCATCAGATATCTTCATCGTCCATGCTTCTGCGCCATACATCAGGACGGGCATAATGAGAGACTTATAGAGCGTAATTTTTGTCCGTCGAGAGAGGACTTTACTGCTCAGTTGCCTACTCAGTCCGAAGTAGCACTTGTTGGCAAGAGTGATCCTCCTTTGGATTTCGAGGCTGACATTATTATTGATGTTAATGCTGGTTCCTAAGTAAACGAAGTCTTCTACTTTTTCAAAGTTATAACTGTCAACAGTGATGTTTGATCCCAGTCGTGAATGTGCCGACTGTTTATTTGATGACAGGAGATACTTCGTCTTGCCCTCGTTCACCTCCAGACCCATTCGCTTTGCTTCTCTATCCAGTTTGGAGAAGGCAGAACTAACTGCGCGGTTGTTAAGGCCGATGATGTCAATGTCATCGGCGTACGCCAGCAGCTGCACACTCTTATAAAAGATAGTGCCTGACCGATTTAGTTCTGCGGCTCGAATTATCTTCTCCAGCATAAGGTTAAAAAAGTCACACGACAAAGAGTCACCCTGTCTGAAACCTCGTTTGGTATCAAACGGCTCGGAGAGGTCCTTCCCAATCCTGACGGAGCTGGTGGTGTTGCTCAACGTCATTTTACATAGCCGTATAAGTTTTGCAGGGATACCAAATTCAGACATTGCGGCATAAAGGCAACTTCTTTTTGTGCTGTCGAAAGCGGCTTTGAAGTCGACAAAAAGGTTGTGCGTGTCGATTCTTCTTTCTTGAGTCTTTTCCAAGATCTGGCGCACTGTGAATATCTGGTCGATAGTAGATTTACCAGGTCTAAAGCCACACTGATAAGGTCCAATCAGTTCATTGACGGTGGGCTTTAGTCTCTCACACAATACGCTCGACAGAACCTTATATGCAATGCAGTATCACCCTTCTTATGGATTGGGCAAATTACACTTAGATTCCAATCAGTAGGCATGCATTCGTCCGACCATACTCTACAGATAAGCTGGTGCATGCGCTTTACCAACTCTTCTCCACCGTATTTGAATAACTCAGCTGGCAGCCCGTCAACTCCGGGCGCTTTGTTGTTCTTGAGCCGTGCTATTGCTATACGAATTTCATCGCAGTCGGGTAACGGAACATGAATTCCGTCGTCATTGATTGGGGTTTCGGGATCATCATCTTCTCCAATGTGGTCTCTGTCACTACCACTAAGTAGTGTGGAGAAGTGCTCCCTCCATAAACCAAGTATATTCTGAACGTCAGTTACCAGGTAGCCGTTGTCGTTCTTACAGGAATTCGTCCCGGTCTTAAAACCTTCTGTTAGCTGTCGTACTTTCTGAAAGAATTTTCGGGCGCTTTTCCTGTCGGCCAGCATTTCAAGCTCTTCGCACTCACGCATTTCGGCCTTTCTCTCCTTCTCTCGAAAAATGCGTCTCGCTTCCTTTTTCAACTCACGATATCTCTTCCGCAAGGCTCGCGTTGCGCCCGATCGCAACGTGGCCCTGTAGGCGGCATCTTTCCGTTCCGTGTCAACGCGACATTCCTCATCGTACCAGTCATTTTTCCGGGCTCGCTGGAAACCAATAGATTGTTCAGCGGCGGTACGTAAAGAGCAAGAGATGTGGTTCCATTGCTCTGAAATATCGCTGTGTTGATTAGAGCTCTCAGAGAGCAGGAGTGCGAGTCGAGTAGCGAAGTGCGTGGCTGTCTGTTGTGATTGCAACTTTCCGACGTCGAGCTTTCCTTGTGTGCCTTTCCGCACGCTTTTTGACGTACAGAGGCGCGTGCGTATCTTGGCTGCGACAAGATAATGGTCCGAGTCGATGTTGGCTCCTCGGATCGTGCGCATATCTAGGACACTGGAAGCGTGCCTTCCGTCTATCACAACAAGGTCGATTTGGTTTCGTGTCTTACCATCTGGAGACAGTCACGTAGCCTGATGTATCCTCCTATGCTGGAACCTGGTACTACAAACTACCATGTTTCGGGCCCCGGCGAAGTCGATCAGTCTCAATCCGTTATCAGACGTTTCCTCGTGGAGACTGAATTTTCCGACTGTGGAACCAAAGATGCCCTCCTTACCCACCTTGGCATTAAAATCGCCTAGCACGATTTTTATATCGTGTTGGGGGCAGCGTTCGAACGTGCGCTCCAGGAGTTCGTAGAAGCAATCTTTGGTCCCATCGTCCTTCTCTTCCGTCGGGGTATGGGCGCAAATCAGGGAGATGTTGAAGAATCCCCCCTTTATGCGGATTGTGGCGAGACGTTCGTCCACCGGAGTGAACGACAGTACTTTACGGCGAAGTCTCTCTCCCACCACAAATCCGACACCAAATTTGCGCTCCTTTACATGGCAGCTGTAGTATACGTCGCAAGGGCCTACCGTTTTCCTCCCTTGCCCCGTCCATCGCATTTCTTGGATGGCGGTGATGTCAGCCTTCGCTCTACCGAGGACATCAACCAGCCGGGCAGAGGCACCTTCCCAATTAAGGGTTCGGACATTCCAGGTGCATGCCCTCAAGTCATGGTCCTTAAAACGTTTGCCGTGGTCGTCATCTAAAAAGGGGGGTCCTGTCCGAGGCTTTGCTTTGCTTTTCATTGGAAGTTGTTTTTTACGTGGCGGGTTCCAAGCCCTGCGCACAACCCATTGCTGGGGGTTGTTATTTTAAATTCGTTTATATAGCGAGCCGCTTGCTCCAAGACAGACGCCCGCTTGCAGCCGCACCTCCTGGTGAACAGACGCTGCGGACTTTAGTGGACCCTTAAACCGAATATGTCGGAGTGGCTCCACTAAAGCTCCCTCTCTATTAGCCGTGACCCATTGCTCCACACGGATTGGTTACCATATCTCGCACATGGGTTGCTCACGTTGCCCAGGGTGCACGAACGTGGACGTAAGAGTAGGGATTGAGTACAGCCGCGCAACTGTATCTGCATACCCACTGTACCCCATTGCACCCAAAAACAAACAATTAGGTTTACTAAACTTACGTCTATGTTTAATTCTTATATGTTATATTAACTCCGTATTTCTGTCAACAACCGTAGCACGTCACATTCGCTTTTTAACTATTTCACATAATTTAATCATTCGAATTACCCACTGCACTAGAATATTTATTAGTGATCGCAAACATCATTCAACTTCCTCTGCGCACAAGTTCCATTCATACCACACACATTTTCCACAATGTTCTTTCAAACCAAAGTACATGAATGCTGTGGAAACCGGTTTATGCTGAGGATAGAATTCATACGTACCATCCTGTTGAGCACCAAATGCCCACATTGAGTTTTGAGTCTGCAATTAATTGGCAATGATTTAAATGAGTTCGAAGCTAAAATTTTTATGAGTAATTCATGAAGCCATTTTTTCGCATTCATGCAGACCTTTAGTAATAACTCGAGTACAGCACCACCGGAGAATTTTTTTTTTGTAATAGGTAGGGTAGGTAGGTATGAGTGGCTGTCACTGCTAATTCAGCGACTCGCTTTGGCCATTAGTAGAGACCCGTTGTGTTACCACAAGCTTAACGCTCACTCCCTATTGCACCATTTAGAATACTTGACGAAACTCGTCAAGCATCTTGGGTATATTTCATCTAATTATCCAAGGTCCCTAAAAACAGGTGCTCCTAGAAAACGTAGCCTGCTTCTGGCTAGAGCTGGACAGTTGCAGAGAAGATGTAGGACCGTTTACTCCTCTTCATAATTTTTGCAGCTTCTCAGCATCTAAAGAAGGGTACTCCAAGACGACCGGCATGGTTGCCTATGAGGCAGTGCCCTGTTAAAGCGCCAATTACTTGGACATATCGTCCCGTTTTAAGGTATAAAGACTACGCGACCGTTTTCGGTCCCATCTAGGCCAAGTCAGCCTTGAGATCCTACAGGTCGTGGTATTTGTCCATCTGTCGCTCGCACGAGCATAAGTAGATTCTTTTAAAAGCTGCTTGCAAGTGCCAAAGGGCATACCAATGCGTTCTTTACTGGTAAGAATCTGCTTGGTTGTTCCTTTCCTCGCAAGTTCATCTGCAATCTAGTTACCCTCTAGCCACTAAATATAAAGATAGCCTTGCCTTTTAAGCGGTCTGTAACAAGTCTATAGCCTCCTTAATGGCTATTACTTCAGCCTGGAAAACATTACAGTGATCCGGCAGTCGAAAAGAACAGTTCCGATTTAGGTCCTGCGAGAAGATCCCTCCTCCCCACACTGCCATTCAGTTTCGAGCCATCTGTAAAGATCGTGAGACTTCCAGGTGGATTGTAGAAGTTTCTCGACCACGCGTCCCTACCTGGGATTACCATCTCAAATTTTCTGTCCGGGACTACAGTATCGACTTAGCGGTCTGTGTATTCCGGAAGCATTCTATAGTTATTCAATATGCTTGAGTGCCCACGCAAGCTAGACTCCCATTGAGATGTCTCTCTTAACCGAAGCGCGGCAAGAGCCGCCATTTGTTTACCCACTAAGTCTAAGGGTAGAAAGTCCAGAAAGACATTCAAGGCGTCGCCTGGTGTTGTTCGCAATGCTCCGCTAATGCAGATCATACTAGCTCTCTGGACTTTGCTAAGTAGATTGAGATTAGCAGTTCTGCTTAAGGGAGGCCACCATACGATAGCTTCATAGAGGAGAATCGGCCTAACCACTGCTGTGTGGATCCAGCGTCAAACGCCCGGATTCTTGCCCAATGGCTATTTTACAAGAGTATAGGGCCACAGACGCCTTCTGGTATCGCTGGATCATATTATTCCTTCAGCTAAGTTTCATGTCCAAAGTGACGCCAAAGAACTTGGCGTCCCTCTTTATGCTCAGACGGATTCCATTTAGTTCCGGCGTAGTTACATCCGGAACCTTATATTTCCTAGTGAAAAGCACCAGCTCCACCTTTTCTGAGTTGATGCTGAGACCACATCGCGTGGACCAGTTGCCCACTTTGCGGAGTGTCCCTTGCATCAAGTCACACAAGGTCTGAGGGAATTTGCCCATATATGCAATGGCGATGTCATCTGCATATGCGACAACTCTGGCAGCACCCCATTCTGTCTCCTGCAGGAGAGAATTATCGGTCAGATTCCATAGAAGAGGTGAAAGTACACCACCCTGCGGCGTACCTCGAGACACCTGTCTCGAAACACGGTTTGCACCGACCTTTGCTGTAATCTTTCTTCCCAAGAGCATTTCCTCTATAAATTCAACCAGGGAGATTTGTACACAGAGCCCTCTTAAGGCCTGTGTTATAGCCTCGGGACTAATGTTCTTAAAAGCACCCTCAATGTCAAGAAAAGCCACAAGGCAAATTCCTTGTAACTGAAGGACCTTGCATTACAGCTAACTAGGGAATATAATGCAGTGTCCGTGGACCTTCCCTTAAGGTAAGCATGTTGATTATTAGACAATAGTCTTTTGTCGATTGTAAGAAAGGGAAAGTTGTTTATAAGCCTTTCTAACGTTTTAAGAACAAAGAATGAGAGACTTATAAGCCTAAGATCATTTGGGTTCGCATGTGATACTTTTCCAGCCTAGGGTATGAAACAGATCTACATATCGTCGGTACGTAGTTTAGCTTGCAGCATGATCTAAGCACATTTAGTAGCCAATTCGCAGAAGTATCAATCGTTGCAACCAGCTGAGCAGGTATAATTCCATCTAGCCCGGCAGCATTGTAAGGTTTGAAGCTTTTTATCGCCGAAGTGATACTTTCTTTTAAGAGAGGGAGATTTACAATTGCGCTCGAAGAGGAACAATCTACTTCCATTGTCTGTGAACTTCGAGGAAAGTGTGTGTCGAGAAGTAGTTCGACCGTTTCTTTTCTAGCCACGGTTCTTTCTAGCCCCGGGGTAGACAGCCCCTACCCTACCGACGGCGGTCTTCACGTGGCCCTGGCACCAGCCGGCAGCTCTGCACGCGGGAGGGGCTCCAGGGTTATCCAGCAGAGCCGCCTTCACCCACCTCCACTGGTGCCTTGGTATTGACCCGAGCTCATTGCCGCGGTCCTGAACGCCTATCAGGATTCTGTTCCTGGCGACATCAGCAAAGCTGGGTCTGGCCACCCCGGGACGGATACATTTCTTCTTTGAAGCTGGTTGCTGCTCCTCAGCCGATCTTTGTCTTTTAGGAAGGGGTGCTTTGTCTTCAACCGAGGCCCCAGCTGTGCTTTGGTTGTTGGGCAGTAGAGCTTTCGCTCTATCCACCACATCACTTGCACTCTGGGGCAACGTTTCCAACGGCACCCCTCGTATTTTTTTAGCGTTCTGGCAGCCCTCCGCTTTTCAGCATGTCTGGACCGCCCACCCGCCCGTAGTTGCCATTCCGACATTTCCCTGAGCCTTTTCAAACGATGCCAATACAAGCCGCTGGAATAAAAATAAAGTGCAACAACATGAACTTACATATTTATGCCTTGTACACACCACCAAGGCACAGGATCACTACTTCTGAATACGAACAATTTTTAACTCTCTCGGTCCCAAATTTCTTGGGGGTGGTGATTACAATGCTAAGCATCCCTGGTGGGGCTCAAGTACTCCCAACCCAAGAGGTAGAGAACTTTATAAATGCATCGTTAAAAATAACGACTCTTTCAACTGGTGAGCCTACCTACTGGCCGAGTGATCCCTTCAAAATCCCTGATTTACTCGATTTTGCAGTGTATAGAGGTATTCCACCCCAACTGCTTGATATTGCAAGCTCTCAAGGACTTAATTCAGATCACTCGCCTCTTATTATTAGTTACAACACTTCAATAAATATTAAGCAACGAAAATATAAAGCTTTAAATAACAGAATTGAAATAATCATTTTGAAGATTGGATAACACAAAACGTGATACTCAACACCTCAATCAAAAGTTCAGCGGAACTGGATTATGCAGGTGAAAGTTTTACCAACCTAACTCATGAAGCAGCAAAGACCAATGAATACACATCTCGCAAATGTGTGCATGTGTCTGCTGAAATAAGACCACTGATTCAGCGTAAAAGGCGTATACGAAATTCAAGACATAAAACTGATCTAAATAAAGCAGCAATGGAGCTTAAAGAAAAACTGAAAGACTTCAGAAATAAATCGGTTTCAGAATATATACAAGGTTTAAATTACAGCAATACTCATGATAACAAAATATGGAATGCTACCAAATATTTAAAACGTCCCAAAATAAGAAGTGTCCCTATAAAAGATTGTACTAATGGTGTAGAACAGACAAAAGTAAAGATAACGCTCATGCGAAACATCTTGAAACAACGTTCACTCCTTTTAACAGCAGTAGTAGTAACAACGACGCTGATGTATCGCAATTTCTTAATGCCCCATGCCAGTTTTTTCTGCCAATCTAGCATTTTACACCTACCGAAATTCGTTGTGAAATCGTGAAACTAAGTACCGAGAAATCACCAAAAAAAAGGAATTGTTTTCATTGCACTAATATTATGTATAATGATTCCCAAACCTGGTAAACCGGAAAATTAATTAACTTCATACAAACCTATCAGTTTATTGACAATATTCTCCAAAATATTTTAAAAAATATTTTTGAGTAAAGTTTTGCCAATACTAGAAGATAAAAATGTTATACCTGAACATCAATTCGGGTTTCGCCGCCATCATGGTACACCCGAGCAATGCCATCGTGTTGTTAACTTCATTGTTGATTCTTTTGAACGTAGAGAGTTCTGCTCAGCTGCATTTTGGACATACAACAGGCATTTGATAAAGTCTGGCATCATGGCCTACTGTATAAACTGGAAAACATCTTGCCCTCACCGTTGTATCTAATTCTAAAGTCTTATTTAACCCAAAGATCATTATATGTAAAGGTAAACGATGAAACACCAGGTATAAGATATATCTAAGCAGGAGTACCACAGGGAAGCGTACTCGGCCCAGTTCTATATACCATTTTTATTTCAGATATACCTGCAACAGGACAATTGGGAAAAGGTTGGGAATGCAACCAAGAATTATGTACTGGCTATACACAGCGGTGATCAGGCCGATCCTATGTTACGGCATTGTAGTATGGTGGGACTCCCTCAAGAAAGGAGTAAACTTTAAAATGATGGATAAAGTTCAGAGACTGGCGTTCATTCTCATAACTGGTGAGATGAAAACAACGGCATCGAAGTCACTATATACCGTACTAAATCTACTTCCGATAGACCTGCATGCCAAACAGGTAGCAAGTGCTACGGCGATACGCTTAAACATCCTAAAGAAATGGTCAAACAGTACCTACGGTTACGGCAAGATACTAGCGGAATTCTCGGAGCTTCCTGGTCTGGTGGATTATGCGCTTCCACCCGCTATCCTCACCACGGCGTTTACGACCATCCTACCTCCAAGGGAAGAGTTGAAACTGAACGCAGTTGGAAATGGCGAGTCCATCCATGTATACACAGATGGATCAAAGCTTGACGGATAGGTGGGTGGGTGGAAGTGTATATTCCCGACGAGCTAGCCCGACTCGGTACTGGGCTCTCGACCGAAGATATATGTGATGAACTAGGAATACCCTTGCAAACTTGCAAGCTTCGTATAGCCGAAAGGTTTACAAAATTATCGAACGATAGATGGCGGCAGGAAACAACCTGCAAAATATCGAAGCAACTGTGGCCGGCTCTCAGCGCAAAACGCACAGGGCAATTACTAAACATGAATAAACACGCCTTTCGATTAGGGCTGAGACTGTACGACTTCTGTAGAAGCTGTCACGAAGAAGAGGAGGAAGAGACTATCTTGCACCTTCTGTGCCAATGTCCTGCGCTCTATCCCGAAGAAGACTCTCCACTATGGACAGACAGTTCTTCAACGACCTGGAAGAGATTGGAGAGATTGAATTAAGAGATCTCATTATGTTCCTTCGAAGCACTGATTGGTTTTAGGGGGTGGTTCCTTCGTGGGGAGTTACAACCCCCATATGCGGCATCACAATGGGCCATGAGCCTAAGTGTGCCTGTAATGACAACCGCACTAACCTTAACTAACCTGTAATTGAAAACGTGTTAATTGCTACGTATGCTGATGATACTGCTCTTCTTGCGCCAAACCATTCTCCAAATGAGGCATCCAATTTAGTGCAAAGAACTTAACTTAATACAGACTTGGCTTAACCGCTGGAAAATGAGAGTAAACAGAAATAAATCTGTACATATCTTATTTACACTAAGGCGAAGTGATTTCCTTCCCATCCGACTTAATGGCAATATCATTCCAAAATGTGATAGCGTTAAATACCTTGGCTTACACTTGGTTTAACTTGGAAATGCCATATTCAAGCCAAAAATAAACAATTGAAAATTAAAGCCAAGCAACTATATTGGCTACTCGGACCTAATCCCCGCTATACCTGGAAACCCCTTTTATATAAAGTTATATTAAAACCCATATGGACTTATGGGGTATAACTTTGGGGCACTGCTTCTAATTCAATTATCGAAATTTTACAAAGAAATCAATCAAAAACTTTAAGATTGATTATAAATGCTCCCTTGTTTATCACTAAAAAAGCCTTTCATTCAGACCTCGACATACCATTTATTAAAAACGAAGCTCCACTTAGTTACGCAGGATCAGTTATCATACTAATACTTTGGTAATTACACTACTAGATGAAACTAATGAAATAAATAGACTCAAACGATATCATATATTAGACCTTCCGTTCAGGAAATAAATATAAGAACAATAAAGTATTCAAATATAACTTAAGATTCTGAATATACATATATGTTTGATAAACATATCGGTGTAATATTATTGACCTCACTGGAGATCAATAATATAAGTCAAATTGTGAACTAGTTATTTAATTTGCCTATTATTTGTAAAATAGATTGCAAACAAAAAGTATTAAAAAAAAGGTTGTATTTTGGATCTTGATGTTATGTGCCAATGCAAGTTAATTTTCTTTTTTAAGCTAATTATACGTCAAGAAAAACGAAAAATGCATATAAAATGACACTCAAGAAATGAAAAAGGAATTTTCTTCTATAAAAAATTTGTAAATCAGTCTCAAGGTGAATTCATAGAAGGTGCTATATTCCCATCAGCTGATTGCTTGTTCTATATACGCCTTGCGCGGCATATTTTACTTATATGTGGAATATACCACCTTTAATGATCAGTCTGAAGCTCTCCAAAAACCGGTTCAAGAAAATTTACAGAACGGCTAAGCACGTTTTGAAGCAACATAAATAATGTGATTTTCCATGAGAGCGGAATTCAAGCCCTTACGAAGTTTTATTGTCAAGACCAAAAAAAAATGTTGCTGGTAAGTACGTATGTACGTATAGAAAATTATTTACCGTTTCGAAATACTTTGCCTTAGTCAAAAATGCATTCTGTCAGAACCATATCTATATTATATTTTTGATTTGAAATTTATTTCAGTACCGCTAAAAATTTCTTCTGTATTGAAGAGCAAATCACAATACATCTACAAAACTTATGTGTAGAATGACAATTTTTTACTTTATTCTAAATAAAATTACAAAATACAAGTACATAACCTTATTTTCCTAGATAAATTTTGACCCAGTGGCAGAAAAGTATTTTACAGTTTTATTCTTACTCTTAAGATGATCCTTGATTTTCAAAATTTAACTGCATAGTGTTTTTAATTGTAGCACCCCTGAAGTAGTCTGCAATAAAATATAGTTCATATTTGAAAACCAGATTGGAGTTTATACATCTTTCATTTATTATTTAAATTACTTTTTGGGACTGACATTTGTTAAAACTTTTTTCGGAATGTCGCGATTTTTCTTTTTTCTGCTATTTAAAGTTCGGCACATATACTCGTATGTTGAGCCCGTCATTAAAGTAGCTTAACTCGAGTTCAGCCATTTTTTTAAAGTAATATTTAAACTTAAAAAGGGAAGAATGTGATATCCTTCTGAGAAAAAAAGGTTTACAAGTGCTCAAAGGCAGATTTAATAGTTCAATACAAGTAGATTAAAATGCAGAATTTCTAGTTTTTCCCCAGCTTCTTTTACCATTTGTGGTGTGGGTCTTATATTATACCACAAATGGAGGGACCTACAGTTTAGTGCCGACTGCGAACGGCAAATGTATTTTATTAGAAGCTTTTTCATGGAAGAAATACCCTCGGAGGTTTGCCATTGTCTTCCGAGAGGTTACCGCTATTAGATAAAGAACCTTTTTCTATGATTAAGGTTTTACTTGCCCTGGCTAAGATTCGAACCTCGAACTCAGCGACATGTCGAGTTATAGCACGCACTGCTACCCACTCGACCACAGCGGCACCTTATTAAAATCTCTTTTAAGCTGCGAATTCATCGACGATTAGTACTCATTATTGCTATTCCATTGAGTCGTTCCTTTCTGGTCCAATTTCGCAAAAATATTTTTAATCTTGAAATGATCTTTCCGCTGTGAAAGTAAAGACCGGCATTGTAGCATTACTTTTAACAAAGAGAAATTGTTGGGAAAATGCCTTATGGCATAATCGACAAAAGGGGTCAGCCAGAAATAAGTTTCAGGATCTCTGGTATTAATGCTTGTTCTTTTTTTTTTTGGATATTGGCGATACTAATAAAACTACCACTTATTTATTATTATATGTTCTCCTGCTTTGCATTTTTGTTTTCATGTATCTTTTAATATTGTGTCCGTTGTTTTCGGCGATGGCATATACTCGTATAATGTTTAATTCTTTGATGTATGCTTCCTTCTGTAGTGGGGTTCATTCGAGCCTCCTTAGTAAATGCCTCAGTGCGGAATTATTGTGCTGTTGAGGGTGGTTCGAAGACTTACATATATATAATAGAGTCCGTCACCGTGGGTTTTCTCTTAATATCAGCACAGTATTTCTGTGGAATTTGTCCTCCTTCACCAACTTGAATACACATCAGATCTGCTGCTCCACTCGGCAGTTGGAACGGCCTAGATTCCAATCCACTCTGTTTGTACCTTGCTAAACAACGGCGTAACAGGGAAAATGTCTTTTTTGATTCAGTGTTTGATGATGAAATTTCAATATTTAACTTAGATGAATGACGTTTTACGGGTTTTAAATCTGACATGCATCGTGTGCTCTCGATCTTGCCTTTTCGAGTCTGATTTAAATCCTAAAGCCTTTTGGAAATTCAAACATTTTAAATCATGCCTTATGTATGTACTATAATGGTAAGAGTTCTGAGTCGCTTAGTGGTACTCTCGAGTTTTTCGCTGAGTTTTTTAAATAAAAATTTGTTGTTGATGACAATTTGTCCGGGCTTCTTGTTCCTATTAGGAACGCTATTGTTGACAGAATGTGATATTATCAACGGTATTTTCTCTCTTAAAAATTCCCTTAAATGTGATTCCGTGTCCCTTTTTCCTTAAGCGATGTCATTCCTAGTCGTTCTAGAATAACAAACCTCGTTGTTGTTTCGGAATTTTTCTGTGTCTGTGTTCAGAAATGTGCCCCAAGAGAATTGCATCTGTACAGGCAATCAAAAAGGTTTCACACTCGATCGTACTTTTTAAGTTAAGTAATATTGCTTTTCACACGGGTTTCTTAAAATGGCTAAAGGTTTATCTTTCAGATAGAACTTTGTTTGTTGAAAAACTACTTCAGGTCTTCTGATTTTGCACCTACTTTGGGGATGCCACAAGGCAGTGTTCTTGGACCCCTGTTGTTCTTGTTTATTATTAATGATATTGGATTTTGTTTCAGTAAATATGATTACTTGCTGTATGCCGATGATCTGAAACTGATTCGTAAAATCAATTCGATCGCTGAATGTCCTATTTATAGTTGTCATTATTTTTATCCTGAACGGGTCCAGAGGAAATTTATTCGGTTTGCTCTTCAGACACTTCGTTTCTCCTACTCTCTCCCGCCCTATTTGTCTCGGTGCAAGCTTATTGATTTAAATTCTCTTGAGTGTAGAAGACATGTCTTTTCCCTTATGTTTGTTAACGATTTGATTGTTGGCATCATTGATTATGCGGAATTATTTAGGCATATCGGTTTCAATGTCCCTAGCAGAATATTGCGGTTGGTCCCGCGGTTTTATATTACTTCCACTAAAGCTCATCCTAGGAGCCAAGCTCCGATCTGGAGGGCTCTTACTGAACCTATTAAAATTTGTAAGACGTTAAATGTTGAAATTCCTATCAATAGACAGTCATTCAAAACTTTAATTGACTCTGTGTTTTCTGAGTATAGTTCCTTCTTTTTTACCTACTAAGTTTTTTCCAGTCTGTTATATTTTGTAATCATAGACTCTATAAATACTAAATAAAATAAATATACTTAGAGCAGTCTGAAAGGCCGAGATTCCGATCTATACCTTGCTAATTTTCATACTATGTTATTATTGGTTGCGTTACGCTGGCGCTTTTCCGTCTTACTTTTTCTTTTCATAATTAACATTTCATTTTTGATGAAATAACGCCGTTGCCTTTTTTTTTAATCCAAACGGTTTTATCCCTCCATACCGTTGTATCGAGTCATGAAAGGCAGCGGTTTGTTAAGTGTCGAGATCTAAAACTGTTCAGCTACAGAACAAATGCTCATCAGTTGATCGAATAGTAATATACTCGTATATGTATGTATGTATCAATTATTGAGAGCATTGAGTATAGTTTTCTTTATGTAAAAAAGTGAGTCTGAAATATCAAAAAAACCGGAGTGAGTGTTAAAATCCAGACACAAACTACGCAGTGGCTCATTTAACTCAAAATTACTTTTACAGGGCTTCAGAAAAAGAGGCCGGAAATGTCTTGAAACTCGGGAGGGCACGTTTAGTTTTATTTGCCAAGAGATGGGCTATAGATCAAGCCTGTCAGTAACTTGACCAAAAATACGATGCCTAGCATTTCTCTGCGACTAGCAAGTGTAGGAAGATTAATGAGTTTTAAACGACTTATATACGACAACGAAAATTTCTTAAAGCAAAAAGCAGAAATTGTTTTTGAATTGAATCTATTCGGTCAGAATGAACTTGATAGCGCGGGTTCCAAACAACAGATCCATATTCCAGTATGGGCCTCACTAACGTTGTGAACAGAGCCTTCGTGGTGTAAGGGTCATTGAATTATTTTGACCACCGTTTTACAAATGCAAAAACAACCTTGGCTTTGTCAACTGTAACATTTATTTGAAGATTAAAATTAAATTTCGGGTCCATTCTAATTCCAAGATCAACAAAGTTAAACACGAGGTAATGGTTACATACATATGTATGTCATAAGAAGCTGGTTGAACTGCTCTGCGAGAAAAGCACATTACTTTACATTTTTTAAGGTTTATTTGCATGTAATTTACTTCACAGCAGTTAGTCATGCTATTTAAATCCGCTTGTAGTAAGGACCTTTCCTCAACAGAATGATACGATCTAAAAGGCTTTACATCATCAGCATACAATAAAATTTTTGAACAATTTATTACAGAAGGTAAGTCATTTATAAAAAGTAAAAACAGAATCGGATCAAGGTGACTTCCTTGCGGGACCTCTGAAGAAACATGAATAATGTTTGAGGAACTATTTTTAAAAAGAACTCGTTGTGTTCTGTCAATGAGGTAAGAAGACATCCAACGAAGGAGATTGATTCCAATAATTTTTGCTTATTATCATGTACGAGTAGTTCACGATTCAGTTAAAGCGAGGGCACAGAAAGAATCCATGTTCCGCTCTCTCAACTACGCCAATTCGACAAAAATCGCAATAACGGTTGACCTCATTTTTTAACCTGCGTATCAGCAGAGCCGCTCAAAATAATGCGCAAAATTTCATGCCTATACTCGGAGTATAGGCAAGCAAATGCAGTCGAAACATGTACGCTATGACGCTAATTCTGCCAGCGTCAAAAAAAAGATCGTCAAAAACGACTAAAGGCCATGCCACATAGGACTTGCTTCGCTTTACGTGACATTTGTAACTTTGTCAGAAAAGCGACAAACGCAAAAGGTATGCCACAATAAAACTTTGACAATACATACTTTTCGTTTGTTTTTTGTTAGTTGTGAAAATCGCACGGAACTTTATAAACATATTTACATACATTCGGCATAAATATAGACATTATGGAAGTTTTGTTAATAGTTCTTTTACTTCACGAGCCTTATTATGTTTAAAAAACATATCAAGGCGAAAATGTGGGTAAGGGAATTATATCTTTGCTGCCACCTCCCGCACGAACCGGTCTCTGCAATGCTTCTCTATTATAAAAGAAAAAGCCTTTAGTAAATCATCACATACATATGTATATACATACATACATATATTTATATACAATAAAATACACGTACCAGAAACTCCTAAATTTAAAAAAATTTATATTTAAGCATTTATTTCAGTTAAATTTTATATTTACCTTGTTTTTGTGGGAAAATTTTCAATTATACGTCGACCGTTTACAGACAAATGTCAGAAATAAAAAAAATTGGTAAGAGCGAACTGTCAAAGTCAGCGAAAAGATGAGAGTTGCCCAAGATTTCGCTTCGCTTTGGCGACGGTGTTGCCTATGTGGGAAATTTCGTATAATTGCATGTATTAATCTTTGCTGTCAAAGCTAAACTCTGACGTAAAGCGAAGCAGAAGTTTTATGTGGCATGGCCTTAAGCTTAGATTTCTGACTTCGGCACATGCCTTGGTACAATTAACAGGTAGTCGCATTAGAAAAATTTCAACCCTGCTTGTATTTTGTTGTTGTTTACAAAATTTAAAGTGTCTAAACAGAAACGTCAAAAGTGGTGATTTTAAACACAGTTTGACAAATCAAAATCGATGTCAAAGTAAAAAAAGTGAGTAAAGAAAATTTAATATTGAAAATTTATTGTACCAAGCTATTCACTAATTAATTTTTCAGACACTTACCCAAAAAACCAACGTTTTATTGAGCTCGGCAAACGTGCTTTCATACACACAAGTCAAACCGTTTAATTTTGCTGCCAATAAAATCAAATATGGACCATACGAAAATATTGCAGGTATTCCAAATTATATTTAAAAGCTGAGTTATACCAGATGAATATTATATATTTATATACTTGCAGCATTTACCAATCAGTCACTTCTTGTACACTATAAAACCAACGCCCATTTCTGACCACTACTCGCCTAGAACGTACAATAGAAGTTTCGCACTGGGGAAATATTGCAGTTAAGAAGAATATTTTTATGCAACACACTGGCGCATTACTAAAAGGCTCATTTTTACGTTATGAATTCCAAAAAGACGCCCGTTCTGGTCATGCCGTAAAATCATGTAAAACGTTATTGCCTGCATCGGCAGCTGAGGTTTACTATCGTGATACAAATGGCAATATATCTACATCGAATATGATAATTTTGCGTGACTCTGTTGAAATGAAATTGCGATCCAGATTTCCTCTTTTCGGTGGCTGGAAAACACAATACACACTTGGCTATAACACTCCATCATTTGAATATCTCTTCAATGCCGAGACAGGTATCAATTGAGGATGCGTCTGATTGATCACATCATCATTATGGTTACCAATGAAGCTGAAATTAAAATCATATTACCTGAAAGAGTTTCGAACATTGAACTAACGACACCGTAATACGTATGAAGATGGTCTAAATCAGAGCCGCTCAAAATAATGCGCAATTTTTCATGCCTATACTCGGAGTATAGGCAAGCAAATGCAGTCGAAACATGTACGCTATGACGTTAATTCTGCCAGCGTCAAAAAAAAAGATCGTCAAAAACGACTAAGCTTAGATTTCTGACTTCGGCACATGCGAAGCAATGCTTTTAAGGGCCGTACACATACAACTTTCCTCGCTTTACTTGACAATTCGAAATTTAACAACAAAGCATGAGGTGTAGAAGGTTTGCTACATAGAACGCTTTGACAGTTTCTACGTTAGTGGTTTGTTTTCAATTGTTATTTGTGTCTACTCCAAATATTTTGTTTAATAAAATATTAAGAAATGAGTTTTACTTATATAATTAAGCGGTAGTTATGCTACTTATGTATGTTTCAAAGTCGCGAGTGTAATAAACTATATTCAGGCCGAGCATATTTCGACAAGATATATAAAAACCGATCAAAGAGGTGTTTTATTTGGTATTTATTAATATTTCTCTTCTTTTATCTTTATAAAAGTAAGTATACACGCAAAAACTATGAAATACTAGTAAATTTTCTAAATTGTGTGTATATGCACGCAAAATAAAATGGAAATGCAAGCAGTTGGTTGTCAAAGTATACAAAAGTTGAGAGTTCGCCATGATTTTGCTTCGTTTTGCTTTGCTTTACTTTTCTCGCCTTGTATTTAGCAGCACTCATATAACATCAATACTTTAACTTATCTGTCAAAGCGAAACTCTGAAGCAAAGCAAAGCGAAAGTCTTATGTGTACGGCCCTTTACTTTCAGTTGCTATTCAGCAGTTGAGCAAAGAAGAACGTGCGCACATATGTACATAGCAATATTTTTTTTATGATACACACTTGCAAAAAAACATTCAAAATGTTCAATAAAGAATGGCTGTACAATTTCTTTTTCCTTGAAAATAGAGATGGCGAAGCGCAATGCGTTATTTGCTATAAAATAATGCAAACAAAACTGAAATTTAATTTAGAAAGACATTATATGAATTGTCACACTCGATTTCACCTTATTTCAGGTGACGAATGGACACGTGTTCTGTATGAATTAAAAGCCCTGTTTTACTTAAAATTTTATTTTGATGATGTTTCCGTTGTTGATAATGTTGCTGTTGTTGATGATGTTGCTGTTGTTGAGGATGTTGCTGTTGTTGAGGATGTTGCTGTTGTTGAGGATGTTGCTGTTGTTGATAATGTTGCTGTTGGTGATGATGACCATTATAATAAAACGGTTCAATTAAAAAAAGCTTCTTACATTGTAGCTATGTATTTAGCAAAAAAAGGGCGTCCATTTGGTGATGGGGTCTTCTTTAAAGACATGGGCATTGAATTTTTTAGCTGTTTTGGCGAAACTGGGAGGGAGGTCTGTAAAATTGTCTGCATTATCTCGCCCAACCATAAGTCGGCAAACTGAAAAAATAAATTCGTACATATTTGCCTGTACCCGAGAAAGACTCCAAAATTGCATTTATTTTTCTATTTCTTTAGATGAAACAACGGACATTAAAAACATAAGTCAACTAATTATTTGCGTCAAATCGGTAAACGAAAGTTTAGAAACATTTGAAGAAATGCTTTCTCTTGATCCCTTTCATGGTAATGTAACTGGAAAACTTATTTTCGATGCTGTTACAGAACATGTTCTTTCTATTGTTCATTCAAAGAAGCTGAGTTCAGTCTGCACTGATGGTGCGGGAGTTATGGTTGGGCAAAATATTGGTCTAGTAGGGTTTCTTCGAAAAAATAATATTAATGTTGCCACATTTCACTGCATTATACATACATCAGCAGGCTCTGTTTGCAAAACAATTAAATATGGTAAATGCAATGGAGACGGCTGTCAATATTATAAATAAAATTAGAGGGGGACACCAAGCCCTTCGTCATAGAAAATTTAAAAAATTGTTGGAAGAAATGTCTGCAGGTTATGGCGATTTTCTAATGTACACAGAGGTTCGATGGCTAAGTCGTGGCAAATGCATAGAAAGGCTCCTAAATTTAAAGGATGAAGTCAAGATTTTTCTTCAGGACGGCAATAACCATGAGTTATTAGAATTGGGGAATAAAATGGGGGATAAAGATTTTTTTATCAAAATAAGAATATTTTTAACTTAATTGCATATGTTCGCCAATTTGAAAGGAAAATTAAAATAATAATAGAGCAATTAAAAAATGAAAATATGCTAAGCTTACCAAGAACCTGTGAGATAATAATGGACTATAAGAATCAAAAGAAACTACCTGAATATGTAGTAGTCTTAGAATCGATTTTAACAAATTTTAATACAAGGTTTCAAGATTTCAATAAAATTCAGCAACTCATTTCTCTCCATAATGATCCTATAAATTGCATTATCGAAGAACAAGATGATAATTTTCAAGAAGAAATACTTAGAATGCGAAATAATTCTAACTTACCTCTAGGCGCGGGTATGGAATTTTGGAGGAAAATTAATTCACAGTCGTATCCAAAAATTAAAAATGAAGTATACAAGCTATACTCAATGTTTGGGTCGACTTATAATTGCGAAGGTGCGTTTTCTTCGCTTAAATTTCTTCACTCGAAATACAGGAATTCAGTTTCGAATAAGCATATAGAGGTCTTAATGAGAATCAAAACTTACGATCTTGAAGTCGATATGGAAAAAATCATGGAAAGTTAAAAAAAAATTAACAAACGTATTTGCTGTTTTTGTTGTTATTATTGTTGTTCTTAATTGCTTTTTTAATCAAAAACCATAATTTTTAATTTTTTTTTAATTTTTAATAACAAAATAAACAAATAGCACGATTTCACTCAGTGTACTAAGCAAGCGCGCGCACACAATCATACGCTAGCAGATATCAAATGTGTGATTGCATGCGTTGGTAAATAAATTGCGCATTATTTTGAGCGGCTCTGACTTAAAGCATCCATGACGGCTTAGTAATTGGGTGTTGAAGAAATCAACTTCGCCGTGGCTTCTTTAAATCCAGCGCATGATATCCGCAATACATCGGTATGTCCACCGTCCGTTTATCGTACTGTTTCATAAAATGTTTCACTCTATTAGGCTTACTTTTATTGCTTCTTTTTCGGAAGGCTTCATTAATTTCTTCAAAACGAATTTTAAATACATGCTTACTAGTGCCTCTGGACTTTAAGGGCACAGGATAGATACTGAATTTAGTGCCCCGTGCGTGATTACCCTGGAATTTAAAGCTAGACAAATGTATGTTTTTGTGTTGGAACGATGTCAGGTTTAGTTTGGAGAAAATCCAGTTTCGGCGTTATGCCGTCCTCAGTGTCAATTTTAGTTTTGTTCAGTTCAGATCTAGTTTTCCATATTTATTTTAATTTTGGGCAAACAGGTTGGTATTTTAGGTTCGACTTGTATCATGGTATCCTCGTTTTGCCTACGTGATTCCTTCGTTTTTTTGTAAACAATCTTTAATGGTGCAAATATCGCATCGGAGTTGCTGTTTATTTGCTCGTTTAGTATCCTTTCATCAAACGTTTTATGTCTTTATATCCATGTTCTCGTGTATTCGAATACATTGTTTTGAATTTCTTGTGTATGTTGAATTTTCTGTAAAAGTTTGCTATTTTGTACGTCTTTTTTCCTGTATATATCATTACCGTCCAACTCTCTCCTCTTTCGCCTTGTCGATTCTATTTTGGGCTCCATGATTCCGTCTGAATTTATCCAAGAGTACTTCTTGTGTTCGTTGAAACCTGTCTGTTACTTGCCTTAGGGCGGCATATTTTTTTGTTGAGGATATTTCGATGTGTTATGTATTATAGCATCCGTTGCTGTTGGTTTTTTCCAAATCTCGTAGTTAAAATTTCAGATGACCTTATCGATTTTAATCATCAGATCCAGGTAATCTATTATTCCTTTTTCTTTTCCGTTTCCATCGTAAAATGTATGCACCCATTTTTATTATCCAGATACTTTCAAGGTATATATATAGGTTAGGTTTCACTAGAGTGGCACACTTAGGCTTAAAATAGAAATACCCATTGTGACACCACTGGCATTAGACATTGCATTCCTTCTCATCCCTTAGAAATTGAACCATCCTGTGCATTTAATATATGTAGAATAGAAAGTTAGGAATGCTTGCCTAGATCAAGTCGGCCAAGCAATCCACGAAGTAGTTTTTGGCCAGGCCGGGGCAGTGTCAGAGATAATGCTCAATACTCTACATATTTTCCTCGTTTCGGCAGCTGCGGCAAAAATAATCTGTTGGGTAACCTAGTATCTTTCCATGAGTGCTCATAAGGAAGTGCCCGGTTATCACGCCAACCACTAATATAAGAGAGGAGCGGTCAAGTCTAGTGAGTTAGTTGTTGTCTGATAGTATGACAGGTGGTGTCCGAGGCCCACCTGAAATTAACTGTGTTTTTATGACCAGGGACCCATACAACACACACGGAGCACATTTCTGCTAAGCTGCTTATAGTCCTTCTGCACCCAATGGCTACCTTGGAGGTTGTACTGCAATAATATAAAGATTTAATAGCAGCCTGGCTGTCTGAGTATATTGATATATTTCGTTCGTTCGGAAGTGGTGTAAGTTATGACGCTATGAGTTGCCTACATTATTGCACTTAGCTCCGCCTAAAAAACACTACATTGGTCCGTCGGTCTTGGGGGTAGGTCCACGGTACCTTCCCGCTCGTTCCTCTCTGGGATTCTTATGGAGAACTTATTTTCAAAACAAAGAAGAGGGGTATTATAATCTAGCTTCCTTAAATTTTCCGGCAGAGTTTCTAGGACCTTTGCGTGTCCATATCTAAGATCTCTCCACGACGGGATCTTGCTCAAAGCCGGCCACCATACGGCAAACCGGTGTAAAATGTGGGGCTTTATTCCCATAGGGCCATACGGCCGTCTTACGTACATAGAAAACATTAATGACTTTCCTAGAGTGGTCTTCAATATTTCGCTTCCAGTCAAGATTTTTGTTTTAAGTAACTGCTGATGGTAGTTTTAAAGTGGGAATATAATATTTCCTCGTGAAAAGCACCACCTTGGTCTTGTTAGTATTGATGCTGAGTCACATTCCACAGACTAGGTGGTAACAACGTTGAGAGCGTTGTGTAGAAATCCACATAGAACTTGTGGGTATTTACCCGATGCTATGATTGATATGTCGTCCGCATACGCAATGACCTGGTAACTCGTGCCCTTGAGGTTTAATAGTAAGATACCACAATAATGAGGAGAGAACGCCTCCTTGGTCGTGCCTCTGGCTGGGTGTTTGGATTTCGAACTCTCCCATAGTGTTTAGAAAATAGCTCGGTCTTTAACTCGCTATTTGCCCTTAGTGATGAAATCTCTGTACACCTCTGGACTAGAATATCGTCCTCAGCCCTTTCGTTGAGACGAAGAAGGACAGCCGATTAATCTGCAGAATCTGTAATGTCCATTGCCTCCGGCACTTCCCTCTCGGCGGCTGCTATGACTGTGATGTCATGGTCCGCCTCCTCGGGCTCTGAAGCTAGCAGCAGCAGATCCTTTATAGGCGTAGACCGTTTGCTCTGATTATTTTGCTTCGTCTACCTTTTTGTTTATATTTACGGTGATGAAGTAAAAGCCATAGCTTATAACGCCACCTCAATCCGCGAAAGCAAGTATTGAAGCATCGTTGCTGACAAGGTCAACGTAACATTACTTCTCCTTGCCCTCGTCAACTCGTACTACCCTCAAGTCTTTTGTTGCCAAGGCGGTGTTGTTGCCTCATGGTGATTTAGGGATGTCATTTATGTGAACGGCCACCAAGTCTGCCCCAGGCCACAGCGGCCCCAGCGAAGAGATTGCCTTGAAGAGCCTGACTTCACGCTCGTCCGAACACGAGACGATCTTGATCCGCCCTTGAGGCCAACCGGCATCGCGGACGACTGGTGCAGGGTAAGGAAACTTCTGGATTATATCCTTGCCCGTCGGGATGGATATTATCTAGCACAGCCAGCTTAAGAAGCTCTTTAGCAACCTTGCTAAACCGCTTCAAGGGTATGACCGTCGACTGAGGGTTTGGAGGAGAGGAGGTCATATGCGTCTTTAATCCACTCCAACAAGTTCCTTTGACGTTTGTTGATATTTCTTCAGGTGCTGCGGAGGACCAAAACTGTGTTGTTGGCCGTGAAGGCCCATTCGGCACCATCGGTTTCCCGAGCCTAGTTTGGACTTTCATCGGGTGCCGCATCGACGGTGCCTCAACGGCCCAAAACACACATGTGGTCCCCCACAGTGACTGGAGGAATGGTTATTCCTCTAAAAGACAAGCCATTCTCTGGGGAAACCTGAAGTTCTAAGCCTCGGAGGGGAAACTAAGGGCGACCTACCCTCACATATCAGGGCCTCGGCTGCTCAAAAGCTATCAAGCTCCAAGTCAGGAGCGCGATCGTAGGGCAGCGCCGATGTTCATAAAATGGCTGAGGCTATGCAATACGAGAAATTGACGGTGGGACAGAAAGCCTCGCTCGTGTGGGCTAAGGGAGTGCGCTTCTCAGGGAATGACGGAAAGGATAAACTGCCCACTCGTCTGGACCACCGGAAAGAATTAGCCTCAAAGAGAACGCGATCTCTAGAAGAGACTCCGAGTGGTTC
Source organism: Philophylla caesio (assembly GCA_963971545.1). Classification (NCBI taxonomy): domain Eukaryota; kingdom Metazoa; phylum Arthropoda; class Insecta; order Diptera; family Tephritidae; genus Philophylla; species Philophylla caesio. The sequence goes on from OZ020607.1 coordinate 66,695,225, forward strand.
AAAAAGGCAAAGAATCTCCTCCCCTCCAAACCGTCGGTCAATGGCCGTAGCCACAAAGCCATTTAGCGAAGCTGCCAAAGAGCACCTCACGCTGGCCGTGCTGGACAAAAGACATCCTGACGAACACATCAGCACAGGCAATTGAAAATCCATTCATGACTTGGTCATCAACGATGCTTCCATCCCAGTTCTTGCGGATTGTGGTGGGTTTATTAGCTATGGCTTATACTCCATCACAGTTAAAATTAACAAAAAGGCAGAGGTTAGGGAGCAGGTAGGCAACGCTTCGAGCGGACTTGCGACTTCTTCTGTCGGCGTAGAGGTTAGCAAGGAAGGACATGCCGCGAGCGCCCCAATTGACCTCTAGCCGATTTCACCGGAAGCAAACGGGGCGGCCCATTGAGGGTATTGGACACCGCGTGAAATGCTGAGAGCGACACGGGCTCGACATAGGCATTCGTGGGTTCTGTGTACAGCCAATGGGTAACGTAACTTGAAGAGTACCAGCATCTAGCTTCGGAACCTGAGGACGCAAAAAGCTCTAAATAACGTTACCCGCTGATCTGTGGAATGTTGAATAAAGAGCGAAGCAGTGCTCTTTACGAGAAAATACAAAAGTCCTTACTGCAAACAACCATCTCTAAACGGAGTGGTACTTAGTCTCGGAATTATACTAAATAAAAAGCTCGACTGGAGGCGGAACATTGAAGACCGCTCCTATGCCTGTAAGATGGCCGTTGGAAAGAAATTTGGAATAAAGCCACACATTGCACACAGCTGTGATAAGACCCATCCTCTTCTACGCGGTCGTCGTATGGTGGCCGGCATTGAGCAGGACTCTTACCAGAGCCAACCACAAAATGTCTATATCTTCTACCAATGGATCTCTACTACAAATGTCGACCCGCAATGCTGCTTAGCCAAATGTGATCCTTATGTGGTGAAATCTTAGCTACGGGCACGCAAAGGTCCTAGAAACCCTTTCCGAAAACCTGAGGTTCCGTTTTCTGGAAATAGTTTCTCCACAAGAATCGCAGAGAGGAGCGAATTGATAGGTATCGTGGACATGGATCCAGGATCGACAGCTGTATACACAGACGGCTCCAAGTTAAACTTATGACTAGGCAGCGGGATTCACTCAAGTGAATTCCATCTAAACCTGTCTTCGTTTACCGGACCACTTTAGTGTTTTTGAGGCCAACTTAATGCAATAATGGAGGCAGCTCGTGGCCTCTTTAGAACGAGGCATCTCCATTTATTGTGTGTTGTGTGGGTCCCTGGCCATAAGGATCAGATTAAGATGTGAGCTTACGAAAAAGGTTGATTTAAGTTCGGCATCGGAGCCCATCTGCCACATTAAGTGACAAATCTGGCCAGAAGTTGATAGGAAGCGCTGTAATGCTCTCACTATGCTTGGCTGCTCCTCTCAGAGATTAGTAGTTGGGGTGATAACCTGGCACTACCTCATGGGCACTCATGGGGAGCGACTAGGTTACCCAACAAATGATTTTTACCGCAGTTGCAGAAACGAGGAGTAGGTGGAGAGTATTGAGCCCCTTCTCTGCCGCTGCCCCGCCTTGACGAAAGTTTCAAAAGTTACTTCTGGGACTGTTTGGCCGACTTGAACTCTGTGTGGAGCGCCAGGGCTCCGCTGACACTCACTGCTGTTGTTGGTGCTGCTGCTGCTGCTACTGCCGGTGTTGGGTGACGCTGTGGAGCGCCAGGGCTCCGCTGACACTCACTGCTGTTGTTGGTGCTACTGACGCACTCCGGTGCTTCCGTATGCAATTTAATAAAATGGTACTTCGGCCAGTTGCCGGTATATAAAAATATATTTAAATAGTTGCCGGTAAATTAAAGTGGTCCGAACTGTTTTAGAGTGCGCAAAGAAGTGGCGTTCTTTTTATTTTTCACTTAGATCCTAAACTTAGCTGTAATTACAAACTAGTACTAAAAGTAATAGATCTTAGATGTAGGGTTGTATTTTATAAGCTTAGTACTAAATTAATTATCTTATTAGGTAGGGTTGCCACTTGTAATTTGTTTCCATTACATCACCCTCCTTTGAAAAAGAAGGATGTAGCAAGGTGATCAGTCTTGCTATATCCTTCTGCACATATGTAATTAATAGAAAATAATAAACTTAAAATTAACAATAATTTTAGTCTTATAAGTTAAGTTTTTAAAAGATATTTTAAAATTAGGTAATTATTCTAATTTTAATAGCCATAATATTATATATAAATGTATGTAGATGTTTATATTGTATGATTAAGTGTATTTTGGAATAATATAGGCTTAAATTTAAAAGATGAAGTTTATTCAGTTTTACATTACCATTCTTAGGGTAAGTGTAAATTTAAATTTATATTTTGAATATATTTTTTTCATACATATTTTAATTTTCATTGTATTTTGATTTTAATATAATTAAAGTTTTTGTAGCCAATTTTTATATAAGACTTATAAAAAATTTTGAATTTTCTTTTTGTTTTGTACAGGTGTGGTTTAATTTTGTTTGTTTTAACATATATATTAATAGTAAAGTATAGCATTAGCCATATCTATAAAATTTTTCAATTCATTTTGTGTATACGGTTTTTGTGTACTGTCTTTTCTTTCTTTTTCTCTTTATCAAAAATTGTTACGTTTACACCGTCAATTTTTGTTATAACGTACGGGCCTTGGTATATGTTTGCATGTTTATCTCGTGGTTCTTTTTGAATTAAAACCAAATCGTTTATGTTAACTGATAAAGGACGCGCGGTTTTATCATATAGATTTTTATTTCGCGTTTTATGTTTGTTAATAAGTTCTTTTGCGAGTATGTGTGATTTTTGCATTCTATATTTTACTTCCTTTGCATAATTTTCAACGTTATATATTGGATCGATTTTTTCTTTTTGTAATTCATTTGGCAAAATGACTTTTCTTCCAAATACTAATTCGAATGGAGTAAATTTGTAATCAAAAACTGTGTTTGTTGTTGTGTTATGCAGAAATGTAAAATATTTTAGATATATGTACGTCCCAATCGGAATATGTTTCTTCTAAGTATGCACGCAAATATTCGTTAAATACCCTATGGTTCCGTTCAATTGTACCAACGGTTTCATGATGGTATGCGGTTGAAAAATTATGTTCGATTTTTAAAATTTTCGTTAATTCTTGAAAAATATCGTTTTTGAATTCTGTACCTAAATCGGATTTAATAGAATTCATGGTACCATATGTTAACACGAAACTCTCAAAAATGGCAGATGCAATTGTTTTAGCACTTTTGTCTGGAATAGCAATTGTTACTAAATATTTAGTTAAGTCGCATATAATGGTAAGTGCGAACTTATTACCATTATTCGACTCAGGTAAGGGTCCTATTGTATCAATAACTACAATGTCGAATGGTTTGCAAGGTATGGGTGTAAGAACAAGATTTTCTTTATTTTTAGGCTTAACTTTGTTTAATAAACATTTTTCGCAACTTTTTACAAACTTAGAAATGTCACGAGTCATGTTTTTCCAATAGTATTTTGTACGTATTTTGGCATAAAGTTTTTTGTTTCCGCAATGTCCTCCTGCAAGCGGGTCAGTATGGTAAATTGTCATTAGTTTTTGTTTCTGGTCGTCGTTGTCTACAGTCTCTACTGGATCTGTTAGTATAATTTGTAATTTCTTTAAAATTTTGTTTCCGCTGTTTTTTAATTCTGCTATAGAAAAATATTTGAAAAATATATCGTTTTTTGGCCATTCAAAATGTTTAATGTTGCGATTGCCGGCTTCGTTTTCGAGCCTCGAAAGTAAGTCATCTAAATTCGTTATTTCGTTAACAACCTCGACATTAAGCAAATCGATTTTTTTGTGTTTTAAATGTGCACATATTTGTAAATTTGAAATTTTGTTATTTTTATCGTGATTTATTGTTGATCTAATACGCGGTATTTTTTTTGAAAAATTAAATGCAAATTTTACTCTACATAAATCGAAAAGGATGGGAAAATTTTTTAAAATAAAAAGGGATGGAGGGAATGTATGGCTTACACAAGTGGTATCACCATGGGTTTCTTACAGCCTAAGTGTACCACCGTGCTCCTGTGCGGAGGTAGCCACTCTAACCTAACCTAACACTATAATCATGGCTTTGGATCTGGCAAATCTTCCATCGACCAGTTATTCAAGGTCAGATCTTGGAAAATACCCAAGAAAGAATAGTCGAGACGCATCACCTTTCTGTCGGTTTCAATGGTGCTTCGAAAGCAAAAAAAGAAGTTCCCTATATGCCACAATGTCTGAATTTGGTATCCACGCGTTACTAACACGGCTATAGAAAATAACGATAATCAACATCACCAGCTCTGTCAAAATTGGGAAGACATGGTGACTTTTTATCTGGTGATTTCTTTCACCTGATGTTAAATCGGTTATGCGCCATCTTTTATAAGAACGTGTAACTGCTGGCATACGTATACGCAGATGAATTGTTGAGCTCGGGCAATATCGTAAAATACCACGATTGAGAGAAGCATTACATTCGCATTTTTTTTTTGTTTTGTTGTTTCTCTATACCTGCTCAACCAGTGTGACGTCACGCAAAGGCAACTATCAAAAATCCTCTCTGATGGACGCAATCTTGTTGTCTATCATTCTTAGTAAAATGCCAAGCATCAACTTTGACTTTGCTTTAAAAAATATTTAATCTTTAATTATACCAATTTTATCCAAATATTTTCGCTAAATGTTTACTTTAAATAACAAACTAAAATTAATTTGAGACCAAATGATACATACATATATGAAATTAACATATCCTAAGTACTAAAGAATTTCATAGTTTCGTTCGTTGAAGAAAAACTGCTGCTTAATTGAAACAATTCCCAAACACTTTAAATACCGCGTTATTAATTTCAAAAAAAAAGCAGTTAACCAGCCACATAACGCACTTAATGACTTTCTACGACCTCTTACGCGCAAATCGCGTATAAAACGCAACCATTTCGACCGCAAATTGGCGGCAAACACTAACAAACCAACAGCTGCAACGGCCGAAAGCGCTTCTAAATCTAACCACACAAAAACAGCAGGACGGTTTGAACAGTGATGGAGTGATGAAGTGATGTTGTGAGTACAGAGGAGAGCAATTGATTGACGGGACTGAAAGGATTTCCACACTGACTTGCCGACTGACAAACCTATTGTTGCCAACGGTTAGCGGTTATTCAAGGTTTCTCAAATTAATACTATTTCCAAGATTGTTTACTTCTATAAGTAATTGTTATTGTTGTTGTTATTTTCGCTATCACTTTTGCTGTTGTGGCCTATAATTGTGAGGCGTATAAATTTCATGTAAATCGACTCAATTCTAACCTCCTTGCGCTCCAATAGCTCTACGTGGCATAAATTAACTTACAGTAACAGCGTGTAAGCGCCGCAAAGCATGCTTTATGCTTTTATTTGTTATTCGTTATTTGGCTTCAAAGGCAAGAAGAAAAAATGTATGGTTATTTGTTGTGCATTTCATTATGTTTTTGGAAATTTCGCATGTTCGTGCTGGCCTAAATACGAATTACTTCAACAAATTCCCTTGAAAGTTGAGTTTGACCGACAAAAAGGGACAGCTGTTGTTTTTCTTTTTGTAAGATAATTATGTATGTATGTATGTTTCGGGTTTTAATGTATGAATTTTGATTAAATTATTTTTTAATTGCCTTAAAATAATATCAAATAACTTTAAAAAATGTTTTTACATACTGTGTTTGAGCACAGACCAATTTAAATTTTCCTATTGCGCGCATAGAAAGCTGTATTTAATTTAGGCGCAAGCAAAAAGCGCCAATTAACTGCAGTAAAATTCAATTTAAGCCAACATTACGCCCCTTGACCCACTCCGCCTTAATGTCGCGTCTGCTATGTACATATGTATGTAAGTATGACGGTATTGTGGCAGGCGGCCAACGGCTAATAACCCCCACCACCAACATAACTTACAGCGGCGAATAGACTTTTAGAGCTTAACTGCTAGCGTTTACCGACCAGCGAGGCAGTCATTCAGTTTGAGAGCATAGTGGCTAAATGAAGTTAATTAAATCTGCTGCAGGTTGATTCATTTATTAAATTGTAAAATGCAAAAAAAAAAAATAAGTTAAACGTAGTAGCGCTAAAATTCAACACTCTCGTACATACCCTACATGCAAATGTACATACTTTTCTCCACAAGTAAATACTGTGCCAAGAAATAGCTGAAATTCCATTGGAGACATCTCGCGTATTCCACTTTTGCTCCTCCTTTTATATTGCTTTGAAGCAGCAAGTTTAGCGGAAGAGATTATGAAGCATAGTAATTTTAGAAGTTTCATCCAAATAGAAGCAATTGCTGCAGCTTCGATATGTTAACGAAGTTATTATGAAAAATGATAAAACAAATACTCGTAAACTCGGAGGTTTGCCAGAAATATTTTTATCGTTTTTTTTCGCCTTAGTTTGGCTTTATTGGCCAAATTTACTTTTTTGTATCAATTATTGGTTTGAGTTTATGAATTAAATCGATATGAAATTCAAAAAGTGTAGATTTCGAACTTATGTGATTTAGGTTCATGCTTTCTGTGCAAATAAAAAGCGGTAAAAGATAATTTCTAGTCGAATCCGCTTATTGAGAGCATTGAGTATAGCTTTCTATATGTAAAAAAGTGAGTCTAAAATAGCAAAAGAACCGGAGTGAGTGTTAAAATCCTGGCACAAACTACGGGGAGGCTCATTTAACTCAAGATTACTTTTACAGGGCTTCAGAAAAAGAGGCCGGAAATGTCTTGAAATTCGGGAGAGAACGTTTAGTTTTATTTCGCCAAGAAGAGATGGGCTATAGATCAAGCCTGGTAGTAACTTGACCAAATATACTACGCCTAGCATTTCTCTGTAACTAGCAAGTGTAGAAAGATTAATGAGTTTTAAACGACTTATATATAGCGGCATGGAAAAATATTGTCAATGAGTGTCTTATTTTATTTGTTTGAAAGAAACGAATAGTATACATTTTTAGGTAATTGAAGTTATTTGCAGCGTTCTGGGAATCTCATAGTTGTAACCGCACCAAAAACATATTTGGCGTTTCTATTTCGCTTCAAATCAGATTTTCATACTTATGCCCGAATTCAGTAATTTGGTATCATCTCAATTCTAAAAATGAGATAGAGATTATTGCTTTTCCTTGCTTTCACATTTTTTTGTTTTTTTTTTTGTTTATTTTATTTATTTGTTCAGGAATAAGAATAATTTAAGACTGGAGTTGTAAATAGATGTTATATTTATTCTATAGATGAATATTACAAAAAAACAAAATGTAGTTATTTAAAAAAACTCTAGTCGTCACCGTAAAAATATGAAGGAATCGAAAAAGTAATAATTTTCATATATTATACTATGGTTTGTTCTAACAAATTTAGTATAACACTTTTCAATTTTTAGTTTCATGAAGTTGGTAAAACTCTTATCTATTTGTTAGATATCGCTAGAAAATGTCTCTGAAAATTCAAAAAATGTATGTGGAATTAAAATAATAAGTTTTTTAGATAATTAATAAATGAAACTAAAAATATTACTGCACGCACTGACTAAATAAGCGGCATTTCCTTTGGTCCTTTGGTCCTAGCACAAAACCGAAACTGGAATTGAGGTAAGTAAGTAAAGTTCAAAAAACAACAATTCAAAAAAGATACAATTTTGAATCGCCAATTTAATTGGTTTAGAAAATAATTCTTGAAACGGCAAAACTTTGAGAAACTTGATCGTCTCTTTTTTAACTGTATGCCATCTGCTTGTAGACCTTGTTATATTTTCATTGAACTTTGGTGATTCAAGCTACTTTCAGATCATTTATTCTGAAACTGGAAGGTTAGGAGTTGTGCATACTCACTGTATATATGAAGAATTAGATAAAAAAATCATTTGAAGTTTGTGGAAGGCAGAGCAGAAATTTTATGGCACTGTATAATAAGACTACTTCATTTTATTTTGCTTTCATCAAGTCGCTTATCACTTACTACATGCGATTATTTGTACCTTTTCATAGTCAATTCCATTTGTAAGAAAAAATAATTCAATATTTACGAAAATTTCATTATCGCCACCAGCCCATTAAACGCTTCTGAATGCGCGCAACTTACCAAGCAAACGAGAAAAAAAATTAGAAAACCAAATAAAAAAGCAAAAAGCAAAAGATTTGCCTGCAACATCAGCTGCTGCTGCCATTTCCGCTGATAGTAACTCTAACATTATTGTTGTTATTTCTTGTTGCACTGGTGTGGTTTACTGATAAAATATGAGCAAAACGATGCACCACTGATGGCATTTACAACGAAACTACTTGTGGTTTTCAAAAGAAAAGTAAGAAAGTACTATGTATTGGTTGAGTAGAGTCAAGCTACAGGAGTGAGGGGACAGCTGGCTAAGTTGGTTTGTTGCTGGTGCTGCAAGTGGTCGGTATGTACATACATACGTCTAGAAGTGTTGCTTGGTTTGCCAAAGCAAACCACAGCAAATGGGAATTTGCAGTCAGGCAAGAAAACAAAATCTGTTTACATGCCACATTCGCTCAAGACAAGCAAATGTGCATGAAATGCCTGCCGTCATGGTGGGGCAAGACGCTGGGTCGTTGTTGTTCAACAGTGGCAATGGCATTGGCCAAGGAGCAACTTCAAGACGTCGCCGCGTTCTGCACTTTTACATAAGGAAAAAATAAAAATAAAAAATTTGCCCAAATATTGGAGAGAACGAATTGGAGGACAAGCACATACCATCTTTCATGCTTTTGCACGAGTATGCATATTTCCAAATCGCGGATACAAAGCCAGCGCTGTGCTAAACGTACGTGGACTACTTTATCTGTTAGCTCAAAAATAAATGAATTTTTCGTAGGTTTTGCTGTACTTGTTTATACATATACATAGCTATGTATCTTATTATCGGCATGACGCTTAATTTAATTTTTTATCAGCTTTCCTTGAAAACATATATATTCCTCTTATTAAATCAACATAGCATGCCTAACTACATATTTGCCACTCTTCTCACTTCCTTATTCACAAATTTGCAAGCCTCGCCTTTCGGCCAAACACTCTCCTATGCTGTTGGGCAATTTGTGTTTTCTATTTCAGTTTAGCAACGCGAATTATAAGGTCAAAGTTGTGCTTCATTCTGCATTGAATTTTTGTGCTTAAAATTTGAATAAAGTTATTTTAGTCTACCAAATTTGATATACAACCCTCAGTACTATATCTTTACATACAAGATTTGTCTCAAAGCCAGTGCCTACGCTAAAATTTTATTGAACTCATCTCTTTATCTATGCGGGATTTGTAATCGTTGAGAACACTCCTGCTTGTACTTATTATTTTTTTAACAAAAAGTTTCTGGAATCGTGTTTAATAAATACATTTTTTTTTTCGGAAAAATACAAAGAAATTAAATTAATCTCTTTGAATGCAAACCGTTTAACTGCATTAGAACTAGAGGTAGGTAACTCAGCACTGAGTTGAGTTACTGAGCTGACTCTGTGCGATGAGCCGCACGCTCAGACTCACTTCTCAAAAAAATTGTGACTCAGTAGCTCAGTTATAAATTTCAGCCATCTTACTGAGCGGCGAGTCGATGAGTGTGTCAGCACTGAGAATCAAACATGAGCTGATACGAAGCTCTTTGTTTTGTGCACAGACACTCTGTAAGAAATGATATTTGGGAGTTTTTTATTGCATTTTTGGAGATTTTGCAGTTTTTTCGCCACCTTTGAGGTATGCAAACAGTATAAATGTAAACGCAATAAAAATAAGAATAAGAAATAAATATATGAAATCAACATGATCACAAATATAAAATACGAGAAATTTAAATTTTGCAAAAATGTAACAGCTTTTAAACTTGCATACAACAAATAATTATAAAAATATATGTGATGAACATGCGTGTTCACTTAGAAATAAAGTTTTACGGAAACCTTTTTAAAATAAAACTCAATATTTGCATGTAAATCCCTAAAATACGAGTATTTAATTTAATTCTCAAGTTAAAAATTTCAACACATATTTCGCCAAATTATAACATTAACTAGCTTATTTAGCCAAATAAAAATGTTATGATTCTAAGAGCCTTTTTGCGTGCCAGCCCATGATTGGGATTTGATTCCAGCCCAAAACCTATGAGACGAAAGAGGGAATTTGCATATCATATTATCTATGGTGAGAATAAAGAATGACAAAAAATAAGAACTAGCGCGAAAATGTTTTTTTGACGCGTTATCAATTGTGCTGTCACTTTAATTATTCAACATGCACCTCTCCACGATAACAGTGCTGCCGTAGTTGCACAGAGCGACACTATTATGAAATAAGGCGTAACTAAATTGTGCTACCTCACTGAGCTGACTCACTTAATTGAGCAAGAGTTATTGCTCGTCTGTCAAAATTATTACTTGTAACCGTTTCATATATGAAGAGCCATCAGGAGTTTTCGGTTTCTGGAACACTTAACTGGAACACTTCTGTTCTACTGGAACTTAAACTTGAAATTGAACAGAACTGCCTGTTTATTGATTGTTTATCTTTAATACTTCATGATCAGAAGTGGTGTGATTATTCTGGCCAATCGGAATAAGACTATTTTAATTGCTTGCTAATAAAATTGGTCGCCGCTAATGATGATTGGCTTTTGGTTTCGAATAGCTGATAATAAATTGTGCATGTTTTTATTTTAAGCTCAATTAATACTCGTAATTGTGTAATTTTGAAAATACTGGATTTATTCTTTTCGATGCCAGCAAAATTTTTGGTGTTTTACTAATTGGCGGTGTGGACGATTGTGTAACTATGTTAATGTAAGTGCATGTATATGTATGTACATACAGCAGGTGGTAAGTGAAAGTCAGTAAGCTTTTAGGCGTTATCAAAGTAAAATTCTAAGGAATCTAAATAAAAATTGTTAAGGAAGGTTATCCGGAAGGTTTATAAAATCTTGCGGACTCCCGAATAACAATATTTAATCATTATTAGTTATATGTGGGTTTTTTTTTACGTGGAGGAACCATCGAAAGCATGTACCCCGTGTGAAGGACTTTAACCCGGACTAAACCGTCAGGACAGAACAGTACTGAATTTTCACACACTGTACTGAAAATTTTTAATTCCCAATTCAGTACGCAAATGTTCTTATTTTTCGTAAATTTGTGCTGATTTGTACTTATTTTTCAATCTCTACACTTTTAATCGCAAAAATTCTGAAGTTATTTTACATAATTTAAAAAACTCCTTTTGAACTTTTAAGCGCAAAAATTCTGAAGTTATTTTACATAATTTAAAAAAGGAGATACCGGCTTTTATTCAAAATGTATTGAAAACTTATTAAATTCGTTTTCTCTTCGCAATACATTTCAATCTCGTTCGGAGAACGTCATCAGTAGCTACTACAATTACATAGGGTATTTTATTATTGCAACAAACATCATAAATACATAACATACATACATCAATTAAATTTTATTTACACGACATCCGTCCAGTTTGCTATGTAGCATAGAACTAATTTTGCAAGCGTCAAGTAAGTGTATGGATATGTGGGCGCAATTTTCGTTGTCCGTTTTGTAGTTTAGTCTCTTGTTTGCTAAGTGGAGTATTTCCAATGTGAATCGTTTGTTATAATGTTGCAGTATGTAGCTCATTTAATTTTAGAAGTCTTATAAATGTTTCGAATTTTATTCAAATCGGTCTGTAAATACGGATTTCAGAAAAACTCTCGACTCCAGCGCCACATATCGACATTATTTTCACACAAAGTATTTATGTATAGGAGCATAATAAATGTTTTGAATTTCAATCAAATTGGTCTGTAAATACGGATTTTAGAAATATCTCGACTCCAGCGCCACCTATCGACATTATTTTCCCAAAAATTATTTATTTTTATGAGCCTAATAAATGTTTTGAATTTCAATCAAATCGGTCTGTAAATACGGATTTTAGCAATATCTCGACTCCAGCGCCACCTATCGACATTATGAAAAGGCACTGTTTATATGATTTTTTTCATAGTTAGCAAGTTGAGACATGTAAAATTTCCTGCTTCTCAAATTCCTCTCAAGTTGAAGAATAAGCATGGATAAAAACGCTCCAGAAACGTTTAAAGAGATGCGCCGCCATCTTGGGAAAAATGATGAAAGACCTCGTCAATGCAAAACGCACACCACATGAATTTTTGTGTCGATTTTCACTAAACCTTCGTTACGACAACCACAATAGGTAAGGGCATCTCATGTATAAATTTCAAAAAGATCGGTCGGCACATCTCTTCAAATACCCCTTACCAATGAACACACATTTTAGGCTCCTTTTTTTATATATGTATGTATGTATATAGATATGTAAGTTTAATAAAATCAGCAGTGAATTGTAGAATTTTTTCGTTTAAAGAAGTGTACTGAAATGTACTGATTTTTGAGCAACACTATTTGAGCACTAAGCTAAGTCGTACGTTTAAGGCCTCTTGTGATCAGCCATGGGAGGCGCCCTCGTGTTCAAATATATATTTTTATAACAACACTTATCATGACGGGCGAAGTACTAAGTGGCCCTTCTATCGATAGACCAAAGGGTGAACCCAGGGTTAAAATCTGCTACTCTTGGCAGTTGGTACGTGCCAGGTTCCAATCCAATTTTGATTTGTTTATTTCACCACAGCTCAAAAGCTTGGAAAAGCAGAGGTCATTTCTCGCTCTATTTACGTATAAGCGATCTAAGAGCTGCATTCGGAGGTTGGAACGGCCTAGGTTGCTGTTAATCTCTCTTCTCTTCTTAGACATTTCATTGTTGATAAAATAACGCCTTTGACTTGGGTTTCATTAATTTTTGCTTATTAACATGTAGTTCACGACTGCTTTCGGAAAAAAGTTCTCTCGAATTACTCTTTCTAGTTAAGAATTCTGATCGCTAGGGCACATCACAAATACATGTTCCGCACTCTCAACTACGCTCATTTCACAGAAAGCACAAAATGGGTTGACCTCGTGCTAGAATCTGTATAGGCATGATTGATGTTTTACCATGACTGCTTAGTAACCTGGTCGTGAAGAAATCAACTTCGCCGTGGCTTCTTTGAATCCAGCGCACTATATCCACAATCGGTTTGTCCGCTCCATTAGGTTAACTTCTCTTGCTCCCTTACGGACGGCTTCATTAAATATCTCCATCCTTGTAAAAATATGAACAGACTTCTTGCCTAGCATGTCTTAGGGGTACTTTCCAGAAATTACCAAAACTGAGTGCACACACGCGAAAGGTTGCCTTTATGCCGCGGAAATACCCTAAGTGGCATAACTCATGTACACGTTTTGTTTTTTGCAGCACTGGCTGTTATTATTATTATCATATTATATGAAGCAATGTAGTCAACCTTCAGGTAAAGCGGCGTTTTTAAAACAAGCTAATAATAATTTTGAATCGTAATTAGTTATAAATAAATGTTATAGAAATATGGATTAGAGTTAAAATTAAATTTGCACTGAGCCAAAATAAGAAGTACCCCGCAATATTTAAGTCTGAAATATATACATTTGAATACATTTTTATCAAAATGGTAACACTACAGGGCGAAGCCAACTGCGCAGTACCAGTATTGCCGTTTTCACTACGATCGTAGTTTTTCACTTCATGAAATTTCGAAGAATTTTGGTTTCATGTGTTTAAATTTAAAAAAAATCATTGGAGTGTCAATACTGAAAGGGTTTTCTCTCAACTGCAATTAAAAAAAGTTCAAAGCGAAATAAATTAAACGTAAACACCGCTAGCTCTCTATTGCTAATGATATATATGTACATATTTTTTTCAATAACGACAATTTCTTGAATTGGATTTAATCTAAAGACGTATTTTTAATATACACTCTTAGCAAACAGTGATTTTCAATTTTTATTCCTTTTGGAATTTACTTATCAGTTAATAAAGGAGAGAGGGAACTGGCGAACCTTTTTGGTCTCGGTCCAAACCGACAAACGGTTGTGGCGCCATAAAAGAAGAAGAAAAAAATGTCAGGGCTTTCATATAGAGAACGAATTAAATGTGAATGCAATTTTTGTTTTACAATAAAACTGAATTATATTAATTTAAGTAATGCATGATGTATTTGTAATTGAGTTAGCAAAAAAAGTAGGTGACGACATTTTTTAATCGGTTATTTTGAAGGGGCATGTTATGTAAAAAATACATTAAATAAATGCATTGTTTCAATACATTTTACTTTATGATTTCCTTTTGTTTCTTATTGCAATATTTAATTATTGGCAGTTTTTTTACGCTTAAATGAAAGTAAGTAAATATGGAATGCTATTTTGCTTACTGATCAAATAATAAAATATTTTTTTCACAAATATATTTTCTTATAAATACAGTTTAAGCGAAGTTTTTTTCTAATAGCGGCCATCCTACGGCAGGCAATGGCAAACCTACGAGGGTATTTCTGCCATGAAAAAGTTTCTCATAAAATAAATCTGCACAAAATTGAATTTGCAGTTGTACTTATGCAACTTCTCGTTCTAATTCGGCCATATTGGACTCCCTTAGAAACGGAGTTGCTCATTTGGAAAATTTCGACACCGGCCTCCTAAAAAAATATTTGAATAGTAGTTAAGTTTTCCTTGTGAAATATGTAGTAGGTTGCCAGGTTTGGTAACTAAGCAGCTAGCTCCTTCACTTTTTGTCTCGCGACATCCTTAGCATCCAAATCGTGTTGCTTCTTAAAAATAATAATAGTAGTAAACTCATATATTTTTAATACCAAAAACTAACAACACTTTTTGTTTCCAATGTGCTCATAAACGGGAAGTTCAAATCCAGCTTTTTTCTGATTACAAGATTGATCCCGTCTCTTAAATATTTCATGTAAATGTATATAAATGACACGCTTATCCATTGAATGCTTTTCACGCGCATATACTTTCGATGTGACAGAATGGAATGTTTTGTAATTTCTATAAGGAATATGTTTAAATAAATTAAAAATAATGTGACAGAATAATCAGCCAAATGCCAAAAATATGAATTTGTAAGAACTAAATTGTTGAGTTACGAAGTTTGACTTGTTTTTCTTGCAATATATACAGATTTTCTTTCTTAAATTTCGAATTATTGTGGTTTTCTTACAACTCCATAAAGTCACTTACTATTTATCGGAATAAAATTGTTGGCCCTTTCACCGTCCAGGAGGGATTCATCATAATATTAAGAATAATCCTGATATCAATAGTACATAAATAAAAGAAATAAACCGAATAAAGAACTTAAATAACTTCAATATTTCAAGAAATGGTTTTATGATCAATCGCAAATATTTGCCTTATACCATAAAATCGTTTAGTTCATGGGTCAAATAGATAGAAAATGTATACACTGTATTTCTTCATTTAAATGAAATATTTTCAAAATTTCTAATTAAAAAATCAATAACATTTTACTACTAATTATTTACATTTCAAAAAACGGAAACAAATTTTAACCCGTTTTCCATACTTCGTAAAATAATATGTACATCATGTTGCAAATATCACAGTGTTTCAAAATGGAAAAAATTTAATGAACTTTAAAAGTGACATATTGGAAATTGTTCACCTGGTCGAATATAACTCAAAACGGTTTTTGGAAAATTTGTAACACCCTCAAAATCTTGCTTTACCGTTAAAAAACCGTTCTTCGGAAGTGTACGCGCTAATCTTTTCATTACTTGGCCATTTCTTTACCGATTTTCAATATGAAATATGTTTTGGAAAGGTAAGGATTATACGTTTAAATTGAGATATAAAGATCTATCTTTTGAGCTAGCGTGTTGTAAGTTTTCATCGGGTAAAC
Source organism: Philophylla caesio (assembly GCA_963971545.1). NCBI lineage: Eukaryota > Metazoa > Arthropoda > Insecta > Diptera > Tephritidae > Philophylla > Philophylla caesio. Next base: position 66,711,094 of record OZ020607.1, read on the forward strand.
TTGGAAAATTTGTTTTTTCTTCAAATTTTTCTACTTTGACCGCATTTTATTGCAGTATTTTACTAAAAATATATCAAGTATGAGGAATTATTTTGAAAGTACATTCATGTCCAAAAATTTTGAGTGCTCATGCAATGAAATCGGACAAAAATTTACGAAGCTATTAAATTTTTTCTGCTATTAAATAAATTTACCTTGCGAAAAGTTTTTTTTTTTTTAATTTTTCTACTTTGACCGCATTTCATTGCGTTATTTTACTAGAAACATAGCAAGTATGAGGAATTATTTTAAACACATTCATTTCCAAAAATTTTTAGTGGTCATCTAATAAATTTACGCCGTCAATTCATCCTTGCGACCGCTTCGCAATTATATTGTGTAATAAGTGTGGTAAAATGTGTGATAGGCGCAACAAATTTTGTTACGCTTGCGGTCTATTTGTTGATAAGAAATATCGGTTCGATTTAAGAACAAATAAAGCTGTGGTTGAAGCGTTCAACCTCTTTTTCAGTTGCTCATACGTGGAAAGTGCTTGGTATGAACCCGAATATATTTGTTCGATGTGCTGTACAACATTAAAACAATGGAAAACCGGTAAATGCGATGACCAGCGTCTGCCGTTTGTGACTCCTATGGCTTGGCATTATCAAATATATCACAAGCCGGAGGATTGCTACTTTTGCCAAACAAAAATCACTGGTCACCACTATAAAAGTCGCCACCTCATAGAATATGCCAATGTGTTGACTGTATCGAAACCGATTCCAAGAGGAAAACAAGATCAGCGAACTAAAGACAAAAATCCAGCTACATTTCCTGATTCAAGCCACAAATCTTCTAATGAGGTAAATGACGAACCGTACCTTCCAACCAAAGCAATAGAAACGGAACGTCATTTCGTGTCAAATCACGATTATTGTGATCTTGTGCGGGATATGGATCTGTCTATAAGACAGACAGAGATTCTGGCCTCCAGATTAAAGCAGTGGAATATAGTAGACAGTAACTTTAAAGTAATAATTAAACCAATAATAAACTAGTTTATTGCGTTGATGTGGATGAATTGTTTGCTGCACTCGATCACGTGCACTGTCCACAAGATTGGCGATTATTTCTAGACGGTTCTTGCAAAAGTAAGTATTTAATGTGTTATGAGTGTGAGAGAACTAAATTTGAATACAATTTATCAATTCATTTTCAATTGACTAACATCGTAGGTCTGAAAGCAGTATTGCTGCACAACAGAAATGAATTGCCATCAGTTCCAGTGGCATACGCTACTGATATGAAAGAGACTTATCAAACGATGGAAAAAATTCTACGATTGCTTAAATACAATAAATTTCGCTGGCAGATTGTCTCGGACCTTAAAGTCCTGACAATTCTACTTGGAATGCAAGGTGGCTACACTAAATATCCTTGTTACTTTTGTGAATGGGACAGTCGTGCCAAAAATCATTACAAGTGTAACATATGGCCACCGAGAAAGTTTCAAATTGGCAAAAATAATGTTCTCAATATTGCATTAGTTAAGCCTGATGATATAATTTTGCCGCCATTGCATTTAAAATTGGGGTACATGAAACAGTTTGTTAAACGACTCGAAAAAAACAGCGAGGCTTTTCTACACCTGAAACTTGTATTCCCCAAGTTGAGTGACGCCAAGATTAAAGAAGGTACTTATAAAAATTTCCCAACAAGAATTCTTCAAAAAGAATTCATCCTAATTTATTTTTACATTTTGATCATGAATTACAGGCGTTTTCGTTGGACCGCAGATTCGTAAGATTATGACTGATGATGACTTCATAAAAAAATTGAACCCAGTAGAGAAAAGAGCATGGCTGAGTTTCATTTCTTTGTGCCGAAACTTTCTTGGAAACACGAGAAGTTCAAATTACGTTGAGGTGGTCCATGAATTTTTGGAAGCTTATGGAGAAATGGGATGCAACATGTCTATCAAAATTCACTTTTTGCATTCTCATTTGGAATTTTTCCCGGATAATCTTGGTCAATTCAGCGACGAACAAGGTGAAAGATTTCACCAAGAAATCTCCAACATTGAAAAACGGTTTACAGGAAAGAACCAAGTTAGGATGATAGCTAATTACTGCTGGTCACTCAAACGTGAAACAGATGACTCGTCTTATAAACGCAGAAGATCAAGCAAACATTTTTAGCTATAAAGTTATTTAGCATTTTAATGATTAATTTTTTTTATTTTCAGTCACAATAAAAATTTGAAGTTGAAAGATAATCAAAATGTATAAATTTTTAAATATGGTCATCATCTAAAATAATTTAAATAGTAATAACTCTGTCAATTTCCAACCGATTTTCGATTGAAAGAGCTTAATCGACGCAGTACTAAATTCACTTTAATAATATTGTCTTTGATAGGTACCTTTCTGAATTAAGACTATCGTAAAATCGTAGTCAAAGTTTCAAAATTATTTTTTTTTTATTAAGTTACGATTTTTTTTCTCTGTAGCTTCGTCAGTTCTCGTTTGATTTTGATGAGTTATACGCTATTAAAATAGTGATTTGTCACCTTTCAAAATATATAAACAACTTTTGAATCGGATGAAAATTCGCAAAGATATTGATGATTGACTAGCGAATGACCTCAAAAACAGTTTTTTGGCCCTAAAATGAGATTTTGGGGGTGTTTCGCAAATTTCAAGTATACAGTTTTTCTTAGTTTTATAAGGCCTAACGCCTAGGCTAGGTCTCTTTCAAAGTTCATTTTCAGTGTTGCACAGTGTATTTTTAGAGATAATTTCACTTTTAATTTTTCGGCGGCAGACGCCTACTTTGAAATAGACATTGGGATTTTAATTTTAATGTTATTGTATTCAAAACACGAATCGTGTAAATTTTATATATTTATGTTTCATTTTATTGCATGCATGTATTTGTAGCGGAATTTTATTGATGAATGTAAATGTCCAATATGTGGCCTAAATTTTCAGCCTAGTGTATTTAATGCCGTACTATAAGATCTAATAGAAATGAAAAAAATACAGTATAGTGGGGTTAAAATCAATTCTTTTAAGATTTTTTAAGCCTTAAATTTTCATTTATATAAGAAGATTTTTTGACAGGCGGTAAATGCCGACGATAGAATATTACAAGTTCACGAAAATCTTAAAATATTTTATTTTTGTTGTTTATTCCTAATTACTTTGGATTTATGAAGGATTTTCTTCAGTCAAATTTTGTCCTAGATATGTTACGTTTGGCAACAATTTTGCAGGAATGTGTATGACTTACAACAAAATGTGATACAAATCATACTCATATTGAGTATCAACAACTACATAAGATATCAAAAAACGAATAACCCCATTCGAAATGGCTTGATAGATGAAGAATAACTGCATTATTAACTTTATTTGCTATAGTTTTACATAGAACATTTAGTTACACTATGCAACAAAGTAAAAAAAAATATTTTCACTGTGTTCACAGTATGTAATTATGATTCGTCACCATAAAACTATTTGAAATATTGAAATAAAATTGTTCTATCACGTCAAGTTTAGTAGTGAAACGCATATATTGATTTTACTTAAAATTATATGAAGCGGGCACATAAGTTGTCGTTTTACATTAAAAAAACTTTTTTTTTTTGAACGATTGGCTTTCCTCTTGTAGTCAGTAGTGACAGAGGGATGGCTCGAACAAGAGTCTGCATGCATGGCTGGCTCCCATCTACCCTGACAGCGCTTCTCGTACTCTGCAATGTCTTGATGAAATCTTTCACCGTGTTCATCACTTACTGAACCCATGTTTTGATACATGTATGCTTGTCACCTAATGCTGACATTAATCCATCAATATTATTGCAGAACATTAATCCATCTTCTTTTGAACAAAAGGTACCTAAGGTAATTTGCAATAAATTCCATTGTTTTAATCTTGAGCCTAATATTTTAGATTTTTCTTTGGTCAAATCTAAATCTCTAACTAGGTCATTTAGTTCTGGTTGACTAATCAAATGTGGTTCTGTACTTTTTATTTTATCTATAAATACGTCTTCGTTACTTGTTTACTAAGTATACCTAATAAGCATCACCACTCGGGATATCGGTGATTTTTTTGATGTTGCAAAGTGTTATCCGTGCGACAATAAGAAACAATTTTATAGATTTAACGACAAAATTTAAGAGATTTAAAAATGTTTACCAATGTAATTTGAGCATTTCGTATATAAACAAACATTTTGTGACATACATACGACAAAATTGGACAAAATTGGTTTTTACCTTGCACTTGCGATCAAATTTGCCACAAATATGGGAAACTTAAAGAGAATGGATAACGCCATTTAAAATGTAGGATAATGTTAGCATCTGATTGGAGTTTTTTCTTATAACAAGTCCAACTTTGTTAACAAAACAATTTTTTTCTTTCATAAACAAAAAAACTTTGTTTACAAAACAATCTTTGTTTACATTTTGTATAATTAAAAATATACATACGTATGTACATGTGAATCTACATACTCAGAAATGGGACATTGTGTTATAAAAGACGGGAAAAGTTCGGATCTAGTTTTTAATATCCAGAACATAGCTTCGTCATTCCGATTTCTGCAAACAGTTGTGTGCGTTCCGACCATTTTTGGTATTTTTGAAGGCATACGAGTGAGTATTTCCATAATTTTGTAACCAGGAGCAATGCTTCTTGAGGATCCAATGTAGTACGAAGCGTCTTGCACTGTTTGCGTTGAAAACAAATGAGGTGTTCGTGCAAAATGTAGAAACGCGTACATTTTGTTTACATTTAGAATTATCAAACTCGTCAAATTTGATATATCAATTTGAAAGGTGATGGACCATAACAAATCACAAAATATACCAGGCATGTGTTTAATGTGGCTTGGTATAACTGCATTATAAACCAAATTTGGACCCATTTTCACAAACTGGCCACGATATGTATATATCTACATACATACATACTCTATATACTTTGAGGCCAGCGATTTTTGAGTTGACTCTTGTATATAAATGCAACTTTGCACATGTTCATTTGTTTTTCGTCTTTGTTTTTTTAATGCCAAACATATAATAAGTAATTGGAAGCACGAAAATCCGGAACACTGATACTGTCAAATGGTTAATATGGCGTCTGAAACGAGAGAGGGAAACTACCTCTAAAAATGATTGCATCATGACGGGCATATATGTATTATGAAAATTATAAATAATTAGTTGAACAATGTTTGATTCTTTTAGGCCCAAAGAAAATAAAAATAAATTAAATCAGGTGTTCAATCGATACTACCAGTTTAATGTACATTGTTGGCTGGTTAAAAATGACAAAATTATCTATCAATAAGTATCTATGTACATATATAATTATGTATATTTTGTAAACATAGTTCTTGTATTTGTGTATTAAAATAAAATGTCTTCAAATTTCAGCATTTCATTATTATTATACATATTTACTTTTCCAGAAAGAGAAACAAATTCTGTTGGCTCTGTATTTTCACAGTCACAGCAAAGTCGAATCAAATCCAACTAATATAAGAAATTTGATAGTTTGGATATTTAGAATACATTTTGTCTTGGTTGGAATAGTAGGCGTGGCACCTCCCATCAACTCTGACATATCTCTAAAAGTATGTACGATGGAATACTGGAACTCGGTGGTGTAAGAAACAAATTCCATGCTTATGGAGAAAACTAGAATTTGGGAACTCGCATACGCAATGAATTATTGATACCAAATATATCGGGTAGTAAGTGAGATTAAGTGCATACGAGTATGTACATGATTCAATAATAAAATATTCTGTAATAAGGCAGCTCACTCCTTCCCGCATGACAAATCGGTTCCTTAATTGATGAAGAATGTTGCATATTTTACAGTTTTCACTTGTAATAGTAGTATCTCCATACTAAAAAAGCGTTGGTATTACTGACTCGTTTGTCTAATTTATAATTTTTTCACTGTTGACATTTGATTTTGTGATTTCAAGAATTTGGGTGAGTTTTGCAAAAATTAATGTTATTTCATAACAATATAACAATTTTTCAATTGAAACATCTTATATATCTTATTTCCAGTGTAACTAACCACAATACTTAGAAGGCGACCCCTTCAGTGGGATATTATTTGAACATTGGTAGCCGCAAAGCTGGTGAGTAAATACAAGTTTTGTTTACATCAATGATACATCAAACATACAGCACTTTTTGAAGGCACGCACACGTAAGTTAAATGGTATACCAACTGCATTTCTTCGACCGTTTGGTGTATACATGCCCAAGTGCAAAACCACCGTCTTCTTACTTTTTTCCTGCGTTAGATGCACACACTCACACGTAAGTTAAATGTAAGATCGCAGTTGTCCACTGGCGTAGAAACGGCCTACCTATTTTATATGCCTTGTTATTGAAATTAGTCACCGCAGAACCGTACGTACACGTCGGTGGGTAACTGCGCTCTAATATAGCAAGTTAGGAGAAATTATAATAATTGAACTACTTTGTTTACAGGCTCCTTCTAACACTTGGCATTTCCTTGCCAATTAACGAACTTTCCCGAAGACGATACCAAATTCTTTAAGATTTCGTTTTTGAGTAAATAAAATAAAAAGGGGTATATCGTGACAGTTTCTACAATAATCATCTGGTTTTATTTTCATTTTCATCGGAATGTATAAATCCTTTCCACTCTATCAGTTATTAGTTTCTTCAGTTCTAAGAGGATTAGAATTAAATTTTTTTATTTTCAGAGAAATAGAGACAAGACTTTAAAAGCAAAATAGAAATGATCGCTTTCGATGTATGTATATCGATGTTTTTAATTCAATCATGTAAAACGGGTCACCGAGTTGGAATGAGATTAAGCAGAAATATAGCTTATAATAATAATAATTTTGGCGCGAACACTACATAGCTCAGTGGTTGGCCGAGCTTCTCCTACCATTTGTGGTGTGCGTCTTTATATTATACCATAAATGGAGGGACCTACTGTTTTGTGCCGACTCCGAACGGCAGATGTATTTAATGAGAAGCTTTTTCATGGCAGAAATACCCTCGGAGGTTTGCCATTGCCTGCCAAGGGGTGACCGCTATTAGAAAAAACTTTTTCTATTACTAAGATTTTGCTTGCCCTGACTGAGATTCGAACCTCGAACTCACCGGCATATCAAGTTATAGCACGCACCGCTACCAACTAAACAACAGCGGCCAGCTTATAGCCTGCATTAAAAGATAGGAATAAAAATAGCGATACATACATATGTATGTATAATCAGTTGCATGGTCATGGAGAAAACTACCGCATTTCTCGAAAAATATATACATACATACTTATGTGCGATAGAGAACAGGAATTATGTTTTTATACACAACCACGACGATTAAGTTTTTTTTAATTTAAATTTTTATTGATAATATTGACTTTAGCGACCTTTCCATTTTAAATTTAGTTCTTTTGCTGGCTCATGGTTCAACCTTATATTCGAACTAATATAGGCATGAATCTCAACTTATTTATTTGTATAAAATGGATGGGTAAAATTCTGCAGATATAAGAAAGTTAGTACGAAAATGAAATAATTACTTAAAAAATACTATTTCAATACGTATTTTACTTAGTATTTTTCTAATACTTTTTCGCAAAAAGGGATCACATTTTTCTCCCTTTCTGCGTACTTCCAAAATACAAATATAGATTAAGGAGTGTCAGAATTTAGCTGTCAGTAAGTACATAACCTTTTATAATGGAATCATGCATATGTATGTATATGAAACTATGTGTGATGGCATACAGAAATTTGGTACGAATACATACATACTAAATCAAACCCATGATTATGGAAAAAACTGGAATTTATTGAAAAATTAGGTATGGTATAAAATCGCGGAGTAAGATCCCGCGGGTATGAGGTGGTAAAATTCAAAAATAAAGCACTTTCAAACGCTGCATGGATGATAATATTGGATAAGGCGGCTCTCAGAGTACATAGAACTTTTTGCCTTATCAACGACAAAAAATGCAGACGATAGCGATAGAAGTTTTTAGTTGTCACCAGTTAGCAAGAAAGAGAGGAGTGATTGGGCGTCATTATTTTAAATTAATGAAGGATCACAAAGTTGCAAACAAATCAATTTGGATTATGCGAAAACTTATTTATGTTTGATTGATTTGTTAGCAAATTCACAATTTTTTTATTTCAATTATTATTATTGTGTAATGTAGTTTTTCCTTTGATTCACCCTGTAAACACTACTCAGTCACCTGGCCTACATTATCGATCTAACAAATAATAAATCCCACATGCATAAAAGTCATACAAATGACAATTGCATGGTTACCAATTTTTATTTATCACCATAAAGTTCCACAAACGATTACGGAAATGTCAGCACAATACAAAATTTATTATTATTACTTTTAAAAAAAAACTTTTGAAGCTTCGAAAATTTGTAAAGAAAAAATAAGTACATTCATAAATAACTGAAAAAGGCTGACTTTTTTAAAAAAATTACTCAGAGATTTTTAAACGTACAAATTCGCAAAAATTACATACTGCGCATAAATTAATTTTCAACTAAATTGTAAAAGGAAATACAATCATACAATTTGAATTAACGCACGCACGCAAAAGGAACAACACAAAGAGATTAATACAAAATGGTAAGCTCAAATCGAAATGAGTTGCATAAAGACATGTACATACATATGTACATATGTACATACATAGTAAAAAAGGAAAATTCATAGTTTAAAATATGTATTGTGCGACTTATTTGAAGAAAGTTTGAAAAATTATTGAAAATGGACTTTACAGCGGTTCTCTCGCGTATAAATCTATCGAACTTACTGGTGAATTGATTTAAGTTTTACTTACACAAATGCTTGTATAAAGTCGTTTGCATAAAGTAAGGATGTCATATCTAAGTTATAGTATTCGAGAAAAATAATGCGCCTGGCTTGGCCGAAAATGAAAAATAATCTGGATATGTGAAACAAAATTTAACTCAAACCTAAAAGATTCGCAAATTTCATTAACATATTATTATTATTATTTATTAAACAAAATTGAAACAAAATTTGAATGAGTCTAGTCCTGGTTTAACGGTCACAGGTAATGAATTCGAAACTCGAACCGCGTTAATGAAAAACTCTAAAACAATATAACTGTTATGTTCTCGTGATCTTACTGTATTTTCAAACAAATAGATAGCTGTTTTGAAATACGTAAGTTTCTATATAAATATGAAATTTCTAGCGGACAAATCATGTAGAATGTTTTAAACTCGGGTTAACATGTTAAAAAATGCATTATGCGAAATTTCACGGCTGTGCTATTCTTTAAAGCAAGAAAGTAAATTACTTATTAATCTTTTTCCATTTTGACTCTTAAATACGAGTAATATACTAAATCAGAACAGTGTTTTGAAAATAAGTGGTAACACTTTATTTAATATTGTTTTCATTCTTTCTTAAAATTTATTTAAAAATGAGACGATCTCGTTCAATATTGTGCTTAGATTATTATTTTTATATATATTACGTCATATACACATATTTATGCATGTCTGTATGTACATTTCATAATAATATTTTATAAATAATTAATTAAGGGTAACCTTAAGATTTTTGCGTTACAGCTGTGTAATACGAGTGCGGGTCAATAAGTCCGTGACTTTTTGAATGAAACACATGTGTTTGGATAAACAAATATTTTTTTTTCAACATAGTCTCCTTTGAGTTCTATACACTTTGTCCAACGTTTCTCAAATTTTTTTAACCCTTCAAAAAAATAAGATTTGTCGAGGGCATCAAAATAGGCATTTGTTTGTGAGATGATTTCATCGTTGGAGTCAAATCTCTTTCCGCCGAGCCATTTCTTCAGAATTGGAAATAAAGTCACTGGGGGCTAAATCCATGGATTTTTGCCATGGAAACTACACATGTGTGCGTTTGCGTTTGTGGTCGATTGTCAGAACGTTCGGCATCTTCCGTGCTTGTGTGGCCACAACGAAATTCATTAAACCACTTTTTTACCATTAAAATTGATGGTGCAGAGTCCCCATATTATTTATCAAGCTTAGCTGTGGTTTGAGTGACGGTCTTTTTCCGAAAAATATAATGCTTAATGAGCACACGAAATTCATGTTTTCCCATTTTCTCCTCAAATCACGCGGTAGTCTGCTGTGAATGGCTATCAAACACCAACTTAATGCCGCAGCTGGTTCAAATTTTGCCAGGAGTCAACTGACAGATGCCTGTTGATAGTAGCAGTGTTGCCATTTCAGTAAAGAGGCAATAAATTCAAAAAGTCACGGACTTATTGACCCGCCCTCGTACCTAACGTTTAGTACCCATTTTTCATTTCAAACTAATTTTTAGAGTTTATAATTTTATTTACATACAACCAAATGGTAACAGCCTATTCCCATACAGGATCACATATTGCATTTCATTTTCATATACATACATACATATATCATTTTATTTTGTGTAAGTGGCAACTCTTTTCAAACATATGTTTTTTAAACGTATTACGCATCTTTCATTTGGTACATAAATTGTAATTTTGAACTAATATAAAATAAGTGACAGCCTTAAACGTATCTTCTCTCTGGCAACACCTGGGCTGATAAGCTTAAAATAGAACATCTACATTCAATTGTATACATATAACAATATTTTTGTATGAAAAAAATATTTAATATTTTGATGAAAATTTCTTAAATTAATTTAAAAAAAAATTTAAAAAGTTTCAAACATCGGTTTATACAACTTTTGTTATAGAATGAGTAGAATTAGCTGCAACAATTATGAGTTAGTGAAAAATAAAAAGAAATACTCAAATGTGTAAAAACTTAAATACTTCTATTAAATTGAGCACATGTACATATGTAGTCAAAGCGATTATCTGCAGCAAGAATGCTTATTTAGCCAAACTATAACAACAACAACGGTACTTTTAACAAAAGAAGTGCAACTTACCGTAAGCAATTCGCCGACAAGCAGCGCGCTACGCGCCAATGCGACAATGCGACAATACAAACGCAAATCGACCATCGCTTTATCATCTGCCTTCGACTTGCAACGTTGCGACAGGCGCGCCATAGTGATTGTAGCAATTTTTTACCAGCAGCCGCCTTCACTGCTATTACATACATACATATGTACATTCATACATAAAAAAAATGTGTACGTCCAGATGCATACATACATACATCCATATGAATACACGAGCCGTTATGGGTTTGTAAGCTGAAAAAATGCAACCATTTCGTCACAACAATAGCAACAGCAACCAAATTTATAACCAAAAAAATTTAAGTATTTATAAAACCAAGCCAGCGTCGTCTGCAAGTGGACGCAAACACACTACTAGCATACTGTTGTTATTATGATTTTATTTTTGTTGTTAGTTGTTTTCTGTTTATTTATGAAATTTTCACGCAGAACACGGCATTTTGTAGAGTACGAAAAGGAAAGGATTGTAGAGAAGAAGTCGCCTTGTTGCTTGGACGCGGATTTTTGAATAATTTGCACTCATAAAATATGCAATAAGCCAACAGCTGTTGCGAAATTGTTTTAAAAGCCGCGTCATCATATTATTTAAGGACTGCTCGCATGCCGGTTACAATAAGCTCACTATCCTGCGCTTTAACAACAATATACATACATATATATAAATGTGTATACATACCTACATGTGTACATACTTACATATGTATGTATGTATATATTTACATATTTGAATGGGCTTACCAAGAAAATGTCTATCGAATACTATTTCCCACATGATCCATATTCTTACTTTATTCGGATATTTATTCTTATGTCTTTTCTGTTCGATCCATAACCTATTTTTTTATAATTTTCTGACTACATTTTATTTGTTCTCTGGCAGCAATCACTGTGTACACATTTTCCAACTGAGGGCTTTCTAAAAATACATCTATTTTCACCGAATTTCGTCAAACCTACTTTATCGTCGCATTCGTTGTGTGCAAATATTTTTTTTTGCGATTCGATTCCGATTATACTTTAAACGAAATATTTAAAAAAAAAACATGAACATTTCAGTATTGGTTCCGTAGGTAGTGGTCCACGCATTTGGGAAGTTTCTGACTGACCTGCGCCTAGGAGTGGCCAAGTGACCAGAGCGATTATTTTGCAAAAATTCAAGCAGCTTACGACTTCCGGTTCTTTTTCACCTTCGCTTGGTCCTGCATGTAGCTCCAGAGCATCCGTTTGAGGGTTTGCAGCGTTTGTTTGCCAGTAGGTGGGGCTGCGAACGAGCTCCTTTCCAGGATCAAACGGCTCCATATTAATAAGCAAATTCAGGTTAAGCGCAACGTAAAATCAATAACCAAAGAAAACAAAAAAATCTCTGTCCCTCCAGGGCATGCACCTGGAATGTCCGAACCTTTTATTGGGGGAAGACTTAGCCATCAGGTACCATCGCCCACCCCAGTAAACGAAACTTTATCCTCAATTTGCATCAAAATGACATTGTTCTACATCCTGAAAATTTGCATATTTCCCGTGTCCTTGATTTGCGCACGATCCGAGGAGCTTGCCTCGAGTCGAACTTCTCGAAACCAAGATCCGCCCACGCCTCTGTGCATTAAAAAGTGCGCAAGGAAACACAAGGAAGATAACCGTGCAGCACCACATTAATCGCTCTATACGTTCCGTCGCTAAATACTCCATTTAATTTCAGCAAACCCGAAAGAACGACTTGTATGATGACGAATGTTGTACCGCTTCAGGTACAATATTATGAGCCCGAATCGGTGACTGTTATGAAATTCGAAAAGCAAAATAAAAAGTTTCAGTATGAGTTAAGTTTCTTAGTGGTATATTAAAACGAATGCTTTCAAGAAGGGAGCACAGAAGAAAAGAAATTTATTTCAGAATATACTAAATTAATACATTTGTGTTTTTCTTAAAAACATTTGGCCTATTCTGAAATACGTTTGTGTTAATTTGCCCACGCGGGCGATTTTACCCCCAAAACTCCCCGTGCACACGGGCCTGATACATATGTATGACGTCATAAAGTGTTTTTATGTTATGCAATCTTTTCGTGGTTTTGACCTACACAATTTTTAATTTTCATTGAATAGAAGGGAATATCTTTGTAATTAAACACAACTTGTTTATAATCTTTGGTACTTAATTTGTTCAATGAATACCCTTCATTTGTAAAAACAAAGAAACAAATCATATTTAGTGGGGAATTTGAACCACGTTTTTCTGTAAAGTATAAAAGTTTTATTTTCAGAACCCAATCATTCCACAAAAGTGTTCCTTAAAAATGTTACCATGGTCATCTGAACCAAAGCAGAGAAGCCTCTGAAGTTACCCTCCAGATGTCAGCCAGCTCAGTGTAGAAAGTTTTTACCGAGCTCCACAGAAGAGTATCTGGATCTCTCCATTCCTCCCTTGTAGGAAAGCTAAATCCAAAGGTAGCCAACAGAGCCACGCCTGAGCTCATAGCGCCCGTAATGCATATGCACACACTTCATTGTAATCTGTTCAGCATAGAATCCGTGTCTTGCTAAAGGTTCTCCGTTAACCTTCAGATCGACATGAGTTTTTCACGTCAGCTTGCTATCTAGAATTACCCCTAAATATTTCACTTCCCCCGAAAGACTTACAACTACGCCTCTGAGCACCGGAAGGTTGAGACCTTCCGATTTTCTCTTCCGCATAAACAAAACGATCGTTCTCTTACTCGAGTTGACAGCAGGGCCTTGCAGAGTGCACCATTCATCAATTATATTCAGGATTCTCTTTGTCTTTGCACAGACTTCCCTGAGAGACTTTTCTGACGCAAAAGCACACACATCGTCAGCGTAGGCCTGGATGTGGGCGAAGCTTTGCATTTCCAAGCACCACAAGAGAGGCGAGAGTACACCGCCCTGAGGGCATCCTCTCGCAACCTCTGCCATGGTAGAGGCCAGATTCTTCCCCAACGGTCAGTAATCTTCTTGATAGCATGAAGAGAATCCATCTTACGATTATTTCATCCACTCCATGCCGTCTGGCCGCAGAGCACATAGAGTCAAAAGTAGCGTTGTCAAACGCTCCCTCATTGTCAGCAAATACCCCCATTGTGTATTCCCCTGCTTCGAGCCCCACTTCGATCTTTGTTACAAGATCATGCAAAGCTGATTCCCATGATTTTCCACTCTGGTATGCATGCTGGTGAGTACTAAGGCGACTGTCCACCAAGACCCGTGATCTAATGTACCTTTCGACCATACGCTCCAGGCTCTTCAGCTGATCGGCCTCAAGCCTTTTGCCAAGGCATAATCATCCTTTACCGGTTTGGGAATGAAGACAACTCTGGCTTTTCGCCAAAACATAGGGATATAGCCAAAGGCCAGACAAGCCCTAAAGATTCTCATTAGAGCCTCAATAAGCCTGTCTCCTCCACACTTCAGAATCTTCGGGTACACACAATCCGTACCAGGTGATTTGACGTCACCAAAACACCTTCGATTCTACGTGCCAGTTTAATCTGGTGGCTCTCCCAGTCGTGTCATCCACTTCCATATCTCTGCCTGTGTCGGGAATAAGCCCGCAACCCGGAAAGTGGGTTTTCAGGAGAGTGTTGTAAGTGTCCAGCAATGACGTGGTATAAGATCCATCAGTGTGCCTGAGAGAATCGAGCCTAACCGTAGGATCCTGTTGCAGTACCCTACAGAGCATGGCCGACTCTTTCGTGTTTTCAATATCACTGCAGAAATCTCTACAAGAGCTTAATTTACACGATAGAATTTTCCTCTTATATTCCCTCTGCACGGCACGAAATTCGGTCTAATCTTCTTCCTTCCGAGTTTTTGACGGCCGATTCAGAAGTTTCCTGGATTTTTTTCGAAGCTTGGTAAGTTCGGCGTTCCACCATGGGACCGCTTTTCCTTCCCTGCTTCTTCTCAGCGGGCATGTATCCTCAAAACCACCAACCAAAGTACTCGTTACCTTGTGGGTCGCCTCTTCAATTGATTTTAAACCTTTTGGCATTTGACAAGTATCAGTATCTAGCCGGAACTCAATGAATCGATTATCAGAAAGAAATTCCTCATCCAAGACCATCCATCCTTTGATGTGATCCACCATGACTTTGTTGGTCAAGGTTAGATCAATCACTTCTTGTCTTCTGGTGGTGACAAATATAGGCTTGTTACTTACGTTTTGTATAACCAGGCCAGAAGACAAAATGAATAGCTTGTTCCCACGAGGGTTACACTTCGTGCTACCCCACATAGTATTCTGTAAGTTGGCGTCACAGCCCACCATCGGGCCCATACCATTAGACTCGGCATAGTGCACGATGTCCATGATCCCCTTCGATGGAGGGGAAAGTATAGAATCGTAAGGCAGGTAGGCCGAGACTACAATTGCCTCGATCCGATAACCACCACAACAGTACATAATCTTTGCAGAACTCCCTAAGCATCGTGGATTCAACCGAGCGCGGTACAATAATGCATGCACGCGGCCTGTCCGTCCTTCTAAATTGAAGGACATTACCCCAAGAAATGCTTCCAAGTCCACAAATGCGTCCACGGCAAACCCATGGTTCCTGAATTATGATTAATTGGGGGCTTGTATGCAGTTTCGCATGCCTACTGCATAGAAGAGCAGTATACGATTTGCTATGCTGCAGATTTATCTGGGTAAAAATAATGTCCGACTCACCAAGTGGTAAACCCATTAACTACTTCTTCCCTCTTTCCCTTTCCTTATCCTGGGTACGGAAAGTAATCCTTCGCAGGTGTAAGTAAGGGCGGTACCCGTATCTAGTTCGAAGAACTTCCAATGAGCTTGGGTCTATGCCTACCACCAGAAAAGAGCCTTCTCCATTGCTGGAAGCCGGTCCTCTGGTATACGAGTACACATGCCATTGGCTAGTTTTCAGTCCCTCGTTCTGTACACCGATACGCTGTAGAAACTCGCTTGGTTTCCGGGGTGTACCCGGGTGTAGAGCTGGTAAGCAAAGGATACTGAGTACTCGCTAAAGCTATAGCCGCGGCTTTCCTTTCCTTCTGCTTCCTTTTCTTCAGATGCCTTGCGGTTATATTTTCACCCGTTTTCGACTCACCAATATAGGACTACCCCTTACCGATAATCCTCTGGTTTGCACCAGGTTTAACCGTTGTCGGTTCCGTCACTGATACCAGTGATCGGCTGCCTGAAGAAGAAGTAGGACCATATTTTTACCATACTGCCAAGGGGTGGGCGATTTATGTCATAGTGGGAGATTAAAGTCGATTATAATTACATATTCATTTTTTATAATCCTATTGAATTAAATTTATCGAAAACAAAAACATATGTAAGTAGATACATATGTTCAAATTCGATTGCTAAGAGTATTTAGAGATTTTAGCTGGCGTAATGAGTAGATTTTTAGAAAATGCATTTACATATATTTAGCCATTCGATTCTTTCGAATTTGGCATTTTTATTTCTTTTGCAATAAAAATATATTACATGATTCCATTTTCTACCATTTTCCAAGGTGCAATTTTAGATAAAGGATGACCAAAATTTATTTGCAACCAATTACAAAATTTCTAACTAAATTTGTATTACAAAAGGCTGCCAGACAAAAAGGGTTTAAGAATGTACTTACTAGTAATTTAAATTTGTAGAAAGTATGACGGTAAAAATCCAAATGCAGCATTTGGGCGTTAGTTATTGAATGACGGAAAACCATACATGTTTGTGTACCTGAGATAAATGTCAATTAAATATTTCGAAAAGTTCTGATTTCAACTGCGTGCATTTATTTCACAAAATTGACGCAAGAAATTGTTATGTACATACTAGGGTGTTCGATTATTCTACTTTTTTCTTAACCCGGTTTTCGAACTATACCAAAAATGGCATTTTGAAAAAAAAACTGGTTCCTAATATTTCAAATCAAGAAGAAACCGGGTAAACCGGTTTTTGTTCCAAGTAAGGAAAAACAAGTAAAATCTAAAAAAAGTTTTTTTCTAATAGCGGTCACCCTTCGGCAGGCAATGACAAACCTTCGAGGGTATTTCTGCCATGAAAAAGCTTCTCATAAAATACATCTGCCGGTCGGAGTCGGCATAAAAATGTAGGTCCCTGCATTTGTGGTCTAATATAAAGACGCACACCACAAATGGTAGGAGAAGCTCGGTCAAACACTGAGCTATATAGTGTAAGCGACAAAACTATATAAGGAAAAACAAGATCAATAAAAAATAAAATGTAGTTTAGTATCCTAATTCAGTAAGCAGTATCAGTCTCTATTAGAGCAGATCACAAAAATGAAGACAAACACAAAAAATAAAAACGTAAAAGCGAGGAAATGCAATAATCTTCAACTTATTCGTACTATCAAATCTTAAAACTTGAGATTATACAAAATTATTAAATTTCACATTGAGCTCATATACAATTTTTCAAAGTTTTGCCGTCCTCTTATGCCACTTATATATACATATAAATATATAAAACCTTCCAAAATACTTTTGCTGCGTTTTTTCTGCAAATTATTTGAATTTCTAATATTTGTATCTGGTTTCCATTTCAATAAAAATATAATGCATGTAAAATTAGTCGATGTCGATGTGCTGCCGTATATTTACTATTTATCAAAGGCATTAAGTTTACAACTTAATAAAAAACCGGGTTTGGCGATTAAAAAAACCAATTCATTCGATATTCGAAAAACCATGATTTAACTAAAAACCGAACAATAATTTATGAAAAAACCCAAGAAAACCGGTTTGATGTCATTATTAAATAAATATAAATACCAATCAAAATAAATATATTTTAATTTCTTTTTTTTTCTTATTTGCAGCCACCAAAAAAAGGAAAAGGGAAAAAGGGCAAAAAGGCGCCAAGTAAGTATTAAAATTATCTCTTTTGTAAGTACGTAGAGTTGAAGTCTCAGTGTCATATTTAATAAAAAGTAAATCTTTGAAATTTATTAACTTCACTGGAATTTTTAATTTTGAAACTGAAAGGGCTTTACCTGTTGTATAATTGGGATCACCACATGAGACTATCTTCTGTAGTTCACCCAGATCCGAACTTAATTCCTCTGCAATGCAGTGCCAGCACGTATACTGGGCTAGTTCATACATAAACTCGGATTTTTTCATTAAAATAGTAGTGAAGTTAGTAAATTTATGCAAATAATTTAAGCATTTTCTGTTCAATTTATTGATTTCGCGATTACTCAATATACTCGTAGAAATGAAAATTGATCACTCTGTTGAACAGTACAGTAAGAGAAAAGTGTCATGGCGTATACGCAAATTTTAGCATCTCAAATCTGTGAAATGAAAAGATTTGCGCGAACAGACTTTCAACTCAATAAAGAGTACTATAAAAATTTTAATTTATGTATTTATTTATAAGAAATATATATTTCCCGAAGGCATCATACAAATTTTGCTAATAATTTACTTGGCGCTGCTAAGTTTTATAAAATAATTCGCCCACCAAACATAGAATACCACCTCCTAGGTGCATTACTAAAACAGTGAAAGATGTTGTATTTAGCTTTATGGTGGGGGCTTACTTTCTATTCATTGCATCGATGTCATGGGCCGAGTTACGAGTATGTACGCTAAATGATATTTTCTTACCATTTGCTACTTGTGAAATCACTCAAGATAAGCATCCAAACCTTCCACCAGCAAACTATCCAAAGTGTGGATTGAATCTGAAAAGATCGATGTGATGGGCTGGCTAGATAACACTCATGAGCTGAGCCCAATTTTTTTTGGCTTCATTTTGGGTTTTCCATAAACAAATTTTTTAATTGTATTAAGTTTGTATAAAAGATAATCTGAAGCTAGGACTACAGCTAATTTATTGTTTAAGTATTATTTGGGAACGCAATGAAATATTGCTTCAAAGAGAAAATGGTTTAACTCGATATATGTTGTTTCATCAAAATATTACATAGGTCTGTACATATGTCGGTATATAGTTTGAACAAAAATTAGGATGCCAGCGCCATAAAGTGAAATCTGTTTGTAAAAGACTGAAAAAAGAAAGCGTCAAAAAAGGTATTAACGCTTGACCCTACATTGTCTGAGAGGCAATGGCATTACTGCGTTGCCTGCATGAATAACCAAAACTGCAAATATGTATATATTTATGTATGTATGCATGAAATTTATAATGACTGTTGGTTAGAGACTTTTAGGGACTTTAAATGCATAAATATGACAAAAATGTATAGTCAATGTGGCTGTGTAGGCAGGATCAGTGTTTTCAATCGCAGAACTGCTGTAATTTGACAGGAGCTTGGGGAATTACTGTATACTTGTAGTGTATCGTCGCCATCGCGGCAAATATTGCTAGCTCATTTTAGTTAAATTTTACAGTAGTGCAAGAAAATATATTTCAAGTATAACTCGCATCGATCAAAATTTGACTGTGGCCTTTTGCAAAACTATTTAAGACCTAACAAACGATTATTTGGCTAAAATGTTAAGTTATATGTAAATGATTAGGAAAAACTGCTGTTTTTAGATTTAGCAGATTTTATTTTTTATTTTTAGCGATTCTAAGTATTTAAAAATTATTTGCTCTACCACTATTTAGTGATTTATATCTTCCCTCTTTTCTACAGTACCAAAAAGCAGCTTTTGGCGCGGCGGTGTTATTATACTACATATACTACTACATATACGACTTCCAAAAATAATCCATATAATACTTGCTAGTCGCTGCGTTGAGATTTACGAGCATATTTTTAGGCGCATTGACACGAACAAAAGCCGCACTTTATGCTTTTCTCTTCTTTCAAACAAAATGAAATGCGCTTCCGGACTGGAAAGATGTCAATTGTATGCCATTTCATGGCGCGTAGAATATGGCCAGCTTTGAGAAAAAAAAACAAAAAAAAAACACGTATCAGGCAAGATAATAGCATGTTGCAGCTATTGGAGGGAAATGTCTATGCCTTATTGGCGATTATGATAGATATCTTTTGTTTAAATTTTTTGTTGTTTCAAAAGCAGCTATTATTTTCGTTATCACTCAGTTATTTTAACAACATATTCGATAAATGATGTTATGTAAAAATATAAAACGTATTGTTGCAATGTTCGTAGACAATGTCAGACAACAAAATTCCGACATTATTTTCAATTTCCGCCAATACTCGTACAGGCATATTATGCGAACATCAATTCACTGCATTATTCCCAGCTGCAAGTGCTCAGTTGCACTTATTACGTATACAGCAATGAAAATCAAAGCAATATAAGAAAAAATATTTTGCCATTCATTGTACGCATAGCAATGCGGCTGAATATTGTGACTGACTCTCCCCTCTTTTACTCCGCCATTTGAGTACAGGTTGGTGCTTGAACAGATGCTTTTATGACGTACATACATACATATAAACATATGTAAATACAGTCGATCTTCTCATAACGCTGTTCTTTTAGCGCATTTTTTTTTAACTCGGTGTTTTCTACAAACCCCCATTGCATTTTGAACACGGATTATTCTCGTGAATCTTTTTTACGCGGTTTAACCTTTTTCATTCTGATTTTGTCATTTTTATTTTTAATGCGTTTTGCAAGTTCAAATTCCACTTTCGTCAAGATTATTTCGAGAAGAATTAGGTAAAGTTGCTGACCTTAAAAATAATGTTATAGGTCATTTTAAAAAGGCTTTAATAATATAATTTATGTTGTAACTGATCTCAATATTATTTTTTGTTAACATCCTGTAAAGCAGAGGCTTTTTAAATGTATCAAATCATTGGGATTATGTTCATATGTAATAAATTTCTTTACTTCCCCAAATTTGAGTTTCGGGTGGATTTTTCGCAAAATAGGAACGAATAAACAAATTTGGACTGAAATGTGGTTATTTTTAATCGTTTTTTTTTTACGCGAACAAATTTCGGTCCCAGTAAACCGCGTTAAAAACAGTTGGGCTGTTTATGGCAAATGTTGCAACGAAATTGTAGGATGTGAAAAACTTGCGCTTCGGTAAATATTACTTAATTGATAGTTACGTCAAACGCGGTAGACCGCTGTCGTCCCTTACTGTACTTAATTACTTCTCAGAAGAAGGAATAAAAGAGCTTTTGTGTGTCTTTTTTTGAATTTATTCGTATATTTTTAAAATATTGTATTGCTTAATTTTTGTCCAACGATTCTTCAGACGTTCAAAACGATACAATATATGTATGTACATATGTACATAAGTGTTGCCAGTAGCCATTGGCAATAGCATGAAGCATCGAAGGCTACTTTTGCCGCATATACATGTGTATGTATGTATGTACATACTACGGCGGTTTGATAGGTCATCGACTTTTGGAATTTCCCGCCCAGAAACTTTAACTTCATCACTGCTGCCCTTAACTGAAGTCTATTAAACGATTCCTGTCAAATTTTGAGCAAGCTGAGTCATTTAGTTTATGTTTGACAGCCATAGAAAGTAGATAGCCTCTTGACTTTTAACAAAAATGGGAAAAATGTAATTTCATATGCTGATTAAGCATAATGTTTTGAGTAAAAAAACCATCACCGAAACCATGGAAAGGCTTAACACATCACCATCAATTTCCATGGTTAAGAAGTGAGTTCCGTTGTGGTCGTATCAGAACAAGCCGAACGTTTAGGTCGCCCAAAAGAGGTCGTTACGCCCGAAATTAACGATAAAATCCGTGGAATGATATTGGATCAGCGGAGAATGAAAGTGCGCGATGTGACTGAGGCTATAGGCATCTCAACTCAGTGGGTACATCGCATTTTACATTAATATTTGGATATGAAAAAGCAAACAGCGCCATGGGTATCGCGATTGCACACATGTGTTGCCAGCTTGGTAAAAATTCATGAATTGGGCTACGTAATTCTACCCCATCCAGCATATTCTCCTGTTGTAGCCCCATGCGACGATTTTCTATTTCCAAACATGAAAAAATGGCTGAGTCATAAGACATTTGGGTCAAATGAAGAGGTTATCACAGAAACAAACGCCTATTTTGAGAGTCTTGAGAAAAGCTATAATTTGGAAGGAATAAAACAAATTTGAAAAAAGCAGGATTAATCGTATAGAGTTAAAAGGAGATTATGTTGAGAAACGCACCGCTTTTTTGCCGAAAAAAAATATATTTTATTCAAAAAGGGGCTGACCTATTAAACGTCCCTCGTAAATTCGTATAAACATGGATGTATGGATGATTTCATAAGAATATGCACCGCGGGTATAAGAACTATTTTATGCAAACTTTAACACACTCATGAAAAAGTCAGCGATTTACAGTTTATTAAAACACTTTTACATTTTTATCACTTTCAATACTATACCCACACTAGCGAAATTTCGAGACCATTCTTGATTAAAGCATATACTATGTATAAAAACAGTAATTTAGAATTGTAAAATCCGTAATAAATTAAGAAGAAATGAGATAAATTATTCCAAATCTGGTATTCAATCAAGAAAAAATATATGTGTTATTTAATTTAGCCGGCATTATTGCAGATATTTACAATTAGAGCCCAAAGTAATAAGTCTTATACTATGTTCTAACTGCGCCGTTAACTCGAGTTTATGAGCAATTTCGGAGTTTAACGTCAAACCCTTCTCATAAACTCGGAGTTTACCCATATATATAATACTCATATATTGGCAGAAACCTATTTGCGCAATGTGAAAAAAATTCAGCAATCAAAGGGAGATAGTTTTAGTTCAAATGCACGTTGTGCGCATGCGCATGTTTTACATGTTTGACATATCTGCAGTTGCGCCAACAAATAAATTTGAAGAGGGTTGCTTCACTGTGGGGGGCTTATACCCTTTTTTGACGAAGTTTACTCAAAGGGTAGTGAAGTGCAACGCGACGGCTGATCTTCGGACGTGATGCCTTTCCACCTCTCAGTATTAATCTCCTCCTTTTCCTTCACGCTTGGTAGCACTGTTAACCTAAGCCTCGGCTGGGGAACAAATAAAGGTATTCTGTTACCTGAGTATGCAGGGGTGAAACCCTGCAGAAATGGCTTTCAGGCTAATGCCGTGACTACCTCCGTCCCGTTAAAATCCTGGCAGGCCTCGAAGTACGTTCCAATCTCGTCGCCATTTAGTTGGTGGTTGTAGGTCCCGCTTTTGCGCTGGATCTGGCTCTGAGCACCTAACCCCATAAGGGTGCGTTCCAACCCTTACATGGCCTCCCTGCTTTATAGATAACCATGGGGTCCTATAGCGACAACAACACCGAGTGAGGATAGCGGCTTCGAGTGGGGACCCAGTTAAATATGGAAAGGTCAAATAAGGAAACCAATTCGTCTTCCCCTCCACGGGGTAAGACAGTGCAGGCGCATGCGCCTAGTGCACCGCTTCGCCGCATAGCGAGCAATTCCGGTTCTGCTCCGGGGGAGACCCCGAGCCGACCCGTTATTTCGGGCGTTATGGTGGGGCCAAGCACCAGTAAGGCTGCGAAGACTATGCTGGAAACGGCAGGTCGACCCGCGGCCCCTGGCGCAGTGTGCCCATCAAACGCCGGCACGGCTGCGAAGCCTGCACCCATAAAGGCAAAGGTCTCACGACCTGGCTCAACTGGGGACGGGCGGCAAGCAGCGCGATGGCAACTACAGGCGATTCCCTTCATGGTCGTCGGGCGGGCGGTCCACACACGTTGAGAAGCGTAGGGCTGCCAGAACGCTCAAAAAGTTCCAGGGGGTACCGTTGGAAACGTTGCCTCAGAGTGCAAGGGAGGCGGTAGAAGAGCGAAAGCTCTACTACCCAATTACCGAAGCACAGCTGGGTTAGCGGCTGAAGATAGAGTATCCCCAACAAAGAGACAGAGGTCAGTGGAGGAGCAACAACCTAAAAAGAAGTGTGTCCGACCCGGTGTGGCCAGACCCAGTTTTGCGGATGTTGCCAGAGACAGGATCCTTATCGGGGTTCTGGACCGCGGCAACGAGCACGGGTCGATCCCAAGGAACAGTGGAGGTGGGTGAAGGCGGCTCTGGCAAACGTCATCATGGATGTTCTGCTAGAGAACCCTGCAGCCCCTACTGCCTGCAGAGATGCCGGCTGATTCCAGGGCCACGTAAAGGTCGTGGCATTTGGTGATGCAAGGTCGGCGGCGCCTTAAAGATGATGAACGCGACAATACCTGGGCGACTGGAAGGTCCTACGAGTAGAGGAGCCGGATGGGCCGTCAAGGCAAGTGGTCCTGTCTCTGAACAGGGACTCTTTGGAGATCCTGGAGAAGAGACAAGGCCGTGTTTACTACGGCCTTGGCGAGGTGATTCTGCGAGTGTACCGGTCTAGGGCAGCATCCGCTGCTCTCCTTAGTCGCCTACTTGGCGACGACAAAGACATCGCACTTATCCAGGAACCCTGGGTTAATAACTCGGGGGTCTGTGGTCTAGGTGCGGTGGGCTATAGGCTGCTTGTTGACCGTGGTAAAGGTAAAATAAGAACCTGTGTAATGGCGAAGAAAGATTTAAACATTTTTCTTTTACCTTGTTATAGTAATGGAGACATGACGACAACACTGCTGGAGATCGAAGGCAAGTCTTTGCTACTGGCCTCCACAAATATGGCGTATGCGACTGAGAACCCCCCTCAGGATCTACTCCGCGATCTAGTGAACGACCACGCAGAGGGTTTAGTTCTCATCGGGTGCGACGCTAACGCCAACCATGTACAGTAGGGTAGCAACGACGTTAACAATCGAGGTAAGGGACTCACCTCTAATTACCTCTTAACTACTAACTTAGTTATATGCAATAGGGGTACAGAGCCCACTTTCATCGTTAAAAATCGACAGGAGGTCATAGACCTCACTTTATGTTGTGAAAAGCTATATGATATGGTAACCAATTGGAAGGTTCTTGATGAACACTCCTTTTCAGACCATAGATATATTGAGACAACTCTAGATCTGTTCACCAGTGCTCCAAAGGTTCGTAAGAACCTGAGAAACACTGACTGGCTTCTCTATAGGGAAATTCTCGAAAGCAACCTACCACATCCAGTACCGGCGGAGCCCAAAACCATCGGTAAACTGGAGGGCATGGTGGACTTTTTTACTGCGAGCAGTTTAACAGGGCAAAAAGGCTGAGTCAGGAGTTAGAATGGCAGACTTATAAGCAGCTCCTGCGGGTCTATAAAAAAGCCCTACGTAAAGCGAAGAGGTCCTCATGGAGGAATTTTTGTACTGGCATTGAAGGCGTCAACGAAACTGCCAGACTAAGAAGAATTCTGTCGGGCACAACAAACCCGATTGGGTCTTTACAGAGACAGGATGGCTCCTGGACGGCCACAGGAAAAGATACGGTCGAGCTGCTTCTCGACACACACTTTCCTGGAAACTCACAATCAAGGGAAGTAGAGTGCCCCCCTTCGGAAGCAATCGTTAATCTCCCTATCTCAAGAGAAACTATTTTTTCAGCGATAAAAAGCTTTAAACCTTATAAAACAGCAGGGCCGGATGGCATTATACCTGCGCAGCTAGATGCAACAATCGACGCTTCTGCGAATTGGCTACTAAGCATGTTTAGGGCCTGCTTTAAACTAAACTATGTACCAACGGCATGGAGATCTGTTTCAGTGGTCTTCATTCCCAAGGCCGGAAAAGTATCACATACGAACCCGAATGATATCAGACCAATAAGCCTGTCATCTTTTATTCTCAAAACTCTAGAGAGGCTGATTAATAACCACCAGCTGTTTACATCAGCATTCACAAGTGGATCTGCCATTGTGAATTACTATAACTCCACTTGCAGATGTCGCTGTGATAGTACGGGAACAGGGACTCGTTACTTTATCTCCCTTTTCTCGAGTCCTGTTACCCGTCCCGTTTGATGGGTTTCGCCTTCTGCGAAACTCCGGCACTCTTTCACTTTGTGAAGAGACGCCCCCAACGCTACACGTAAGGTTTTTGCATTAACATACTTATTTAACCCAACTTTATTTTCAGCAGTGTTGATTTTATCTTCTAAAATAAATTGCTTGTCGATGACAAGCCCCCCTTTTGCATTATAAATTTAATATAACTTGTGTGTTTTACTTGCGAGTGCAATACTGCAATCGGCTTATTAATTTAACGATCATAAATTTTCAGAAGATCGGCCTCCTATTTTTTCGAACCCCGTTGCCGTGGAATTCACGAGAAATTTCCGGCCCCTAATTCCTCCCCGCTCGATCATGGTCCTTCTTCAAGTCAGGCCTGCGCAGATAACTGGCCTCGCTTCGAAGAAATTGCCGTACCGCTCCAGTCCGAGAATAGCCGAGGTTGATGCTTTCTGGGAACTCCCGTCGAAAGGGTAGCGATACTACATATCTTCCGCATTCATCCCTTACCGTCGTTCTCTTATAGAGCTCCTCGCAAAATGCATCTTCGGGGGTGATCTTCCTTTTGGGTGAAACTTCTTCCAACTCCCAAAAACGTGTCAGTTGGGGGTTCGTCATCTGTGTGCAGTACGACACACATGACGAGAAACAGCTTGTTGTGACCGTCCGAGGAACTGGCCCTGTAAGGATCCTCCCGAACACCGTCTCCTGCGCCAGAAGTGATCCCAGCACGTTTCGCTCTACGTTGTCCATGATAACAGCCGGGTATACATCCGCACCCAAGATGACATCCACCTGCTGACTCCTATAGAAATTTACATCGGCCAACCTAAGAGGGGGGAGTGATCCAAGATGCACCCGGTCCAATGAAAACTTGGGGAGGTCTCCTGTCAATTGGGGTAAAACGAGGCCTCTTGCCTCCATTTTAAACTGGGGGTTTACAGGAGAACCTATGACCAGATGCGCTACTTTTCGCACATTTGCCGATACCGTGGCTCTTATCTCTGTTACCTGAGTATCAGAACTTTCGTTGGCAGCCCGATGCGCTTCCGGAGCCGGTCAGTGATGAATGTACCCTCCGATCCCGAATCAAGTAAAGCCCTGACTTGGTAGGTGACTCCTAGATGGTAGATGTTGCTTGTGCTTGGTCGGGGTTGTGTCGTTCTGGGTTGTGCTGATCGTGGTTGTGGGGGTCGGGGCACCTTACTTCGGGGTGACGGTTGTGGAGCTGATGTGCTGGGCAACTGTCACGCAGAAGGTCGATGTAGAAGGGAATGATGTCTTTGGTGACAACTCCAACAAGAGAAAGGGCTCTTGCAATCTTTTGCCATATGGGAATGTGCAAGGCAATTCATGCACAAGTTATGTTTTCTGGCAACAGTGACGCGATCGTCAACTTTCATTGCCAAAAATTTGGGGCAACCCTTCAATACATGGGTTTGCTCGGGGCATAACCTACAGGTAGGTTGAGAAAACTGCCCATGGTGTGCCGACACTCGCCTCTCATAGCTTGCGGCGGGTGGTCGACTGACGGTCGGCTTTACCGCTCTAGCACCCCGAATGTCGGAAACAGTTTCCAACGTTTGGAACCGGCTTGTGAGAAAGCTGTCTTATTCCTCCCACCTCGGAATTTCCGCCTTCCTCACAATCCCTTGTTCCCATAGCGCTAGGGTGGTGTCTGGCAACCGACTCGACACCAAAAACACGAAAATTGCATCCCAGTTCTCAATGTCAATACCGTACATTTCTAACACTGAGATGCAATTGTTGACCGATCGTTGTAAATTCTTAATATCGGTTCCGCGTTCTATCGTGACCGATGGTAAATTAAATAAGATCTTCAGCTGACTATTGACCATTATCCGCTTATTCTCATATCGTTCCGATAGATTTTGCCACGCTGTGGCGAAGCCGTCATTAGTCAGAGGGGATTTTTTAACTATATCCTTTGCTTCACCCCGGGTCTTCTGATTCAAATGATACAGCATTTCGACCGGGGTTAAGCGCGAATTGTTTACGTAAATCGCTGTGAATAAATCTTGAAACGATGGCCACGACATGTAGTCACCGTAAAATATCTCCGTATCACATGGAGGTAAACGGATATTTGAATGAGCAGGCAGTTCAACTTCATGAAGCCCGTGATTGACCGTTGAACTGCTTTGTTGAGCAAAAGTGAGACCATGAGCAGTCTCACCTATAAGCGCACCGCAAGTCAAGTATGCGGTGTAGCAGTCCTGGTATCGGCACTTGGCCAACCGAAGAGCAGACTGATCGCTTTCGTTGTCGGACAAGGTCTTTGAGTACTTATCAAATTCGTCTTTAACCTTGACCCACAACGTCTTAAGCCCTTCTCTCTGTATTTCCAGAGAGAAGATAGAATGGCAGTTACTGGGCATCGTGTTATAGCCCGACTCAAACTCAAGCAGCGCATCGCATGCGCGCGAAAAATCGTTGAGTGTGGCCATGTCACGAAAAAGCTTACGAAAGTTTTCTTGAAAATCTTTCGAAAAAAGCAAACGATTTACAGATAATGTCGTAAAGACTAATCCACGAAAAAAAGTTTCAAGTTTTCAAACTCCAACGTTTGAAAAATGTTTCGAAAAACAAGACGTTGTAAAGATTGTTTCAGTGTATCGCACCACTGAATGAAATCCCGATTGAATCACGAGAAAAAATAAGTCAGAGACTAAAGTAAATTTATTTTTCTCAGTGTAACGCTTCGCTCGGGAAAATCACGAAAAAAAAGCCGGGAATTAAAATTCCGAAAATCCAAAAAAAAGTCGAATTTATTTCCCTCAGTGTAAGGCACCACTGGAGAAAATCACGGAAAAAGCCGGAAATGAAAATCCAAAAAAAAAAATCGAATTTATTTCCCTCAGTGTTAGGCACCACTGGGGAAAATCACGGAAAAGCCGGAAATAAAAATCCAAAAAAAATCGAATTTATTTCCCTCAGTGTTATGATCCACTGGCGATAACTTAATTTCTTCGAAGGCCTTCCAAATAGCTCGCACGAATAAAATAAAATTATTTAAAATCGTTAATTGTAAAGATTCTAACGCGGGAAAAATCCACGTTCGACAAAACGATAATCCAGAAAACTAATTGGCTTGATTTATTTCCGTGTATCGGACAACCGGAAAAAACCAATTAATTTTATGTAAAGCAAAAAAAACCTACTAGTGGAAACCAAAGTTTCTTGTCAAACCGAATAAAAATTGCAAAATTCGTTTAATAACGTGTCCTAGGAAAGGAAACGAAAATTTCAAAAACCAAAGTTAAAAAAAAAAGTCGAAGTTATTTCCCTCAGAGTTAGGCACCACTGGGGAAAATCACGAAATATGTAATTCGCTTCACGTGGTCAGAATCGAAATATAGAATCCACGAGAAAAAAAGTAATATTAAAAACGAGAATTCAGAAAATTAATTGGCTTGTTTTCTACCCGTGTAGCGCACAACCGGAAGACCAATTAATTTTCGATAAAGCAAAGAAAACGTACAAGTGGAAGGCAAAGCGTCTTGCCACACTGAATCAATATTTAAACTCCGTCAAATGGAAAAGAAAAAAAAATGTAAAAAAAACCCAAACGAAGAACCAAAAATTTAATTGAAATAAATATACCACTAATTTTTGACAGAGTGAAAGTCGTACCGTAATAAAACTACACCCAAAAAGTTCCAAAACTTAAATAAATTTTCACTACTTTTAAAATTTTTTTTTTTTTTCAAAAGTTTATTTAATTCTAGAAAATCTCTGAAGAGCTCTTTGCGCTCTTCTTCTTCTTTCTTTATTTTATCTTATTTAGTTGATTTCAATATTTAGTCGGGGGAAATCCCTGAGACTAATCACAAACAACTTTCTCACGTTCGCCCCCTCACCAATAAACGTGGTGAATGTCAACGGCTTACCTTGTATTACTGCTTACTGTTGTTGTTGTGGAAACGATGGGCCACTGGTGGGGGCCTTGCTGCACCATTGGGCCGTTGGTATGAGCCTTGTTGAACCGTTGGGCCGTTGATGTGGGCCTTCGTTGAACGGTGGGCCACTGGTGGGGGCCTTGCAGCAACTCGTTGGGCCGTTGGTGTGGGCCTTTGTTGTACGTTGGGCCACTGGTGGGGGCCTTGCAGCAAATTCGTTGGGCCGTTGGTGGGGGCCTTTGTTGTACGTTGGGCCACTGGTGGGGGCCTTGCAGCAAATTCGTTGGGACATTGGTAGGGGCCTTGCTGCACGTTCGCGTTGCCGCCTGACTATGTGGCACCTAGTGCCGGCGGTCAACACTTACACACAACTAAAAATGGTTGCACCTTATTTCGTGGCACTAATCGTGTACCGGTGCAACCACTCTTCTTCACTTTCACTTTCACTTTCACTTTCACTTTATTTTTATTTTTAATTTAATTATTTTAGTATGTTATTTTGCACTTTTATTTTTAATTTAATTAATTTGTAATTTTTATTTTTAATTTATAATTTCCGTTTGTTTTTTGTGTTCAAATTTTATTAAATTAAATTAATTTTATTTTTAATTTAATTAATTTACTTTTATTTTTAATTTAATTAATTTAGTAGTAAGGCCTTGTTGCTGTAGTAAAACGCCTTGTTGCTGCTGCTGCCGGTTGTTGCGCCCGTAGCAGCGCTGACGCACGAATTTTACGCTGCTGCGTTGGCGCACCTGATTTTTGCTGCCTCCCGGAGCACTGGCGCACACTCTGCTGTATGGCGGAGCACCCTATATTACCTTACAGACGTGCAGGCGTACACAAATTCGGTGTCACCCAAATTTCGTTCCTGCAAGTATGATATTTAAAAGGTACAAAAGTGAAATGATTACCTTTTGTGTCTCGATGCTCCAATCGTTGGGCCGTCACTCAATTAGTTGTTGCTCCCGCCGGAGCACTGGTGTACAATTCTTTCAGCACTGACGTACATATAACTTCGTCAGCACGGATGTATAATTGTGCCAGAGGTGATGTAAGAATCCATCAGCACTGACGTAGCACAATTTTCCTGCTAACAACGCCGGCACTTGTTTTGCCGATTTCTGGAGCACCCGCTATTTCTGCAATGCGGGCAACTCGGGTGCTGCAACACACACGATTCAATAAAATTTAAAATTTCAAAGGATTATCTTTTATGAGTAACGATGCTCCAATCGCTGGGGCCGCCGTGCCCTTCTAATATGCCTCGTTGTCGCCGGAGTTGTCGCGGTCGCCAATTTAGGGCTTATTTAAATTTATTTCAAAAAAACTTATGCACACGTGCAAATGGCGCCTTGCAGGTTATTTATCTTTTATTATTATTATTATTTTTTTTTTTTTCTATCTTTGGCAGCTGCCAAATTGTGGATTGCAATTCGGAATCCACTGCTCGTTCACAATAGAAGATTGTGAAAAATCTTTAAGAAATTTTATAAGCTGTGTTTAATTGGTTATATGTATATATTAGTATATCCACAATATATTAAACACAACTTAATGGGGGATTAAAATGGGCAACTTGCCAGTTTTGGGGTTATGTTTTTAACTTGTGTTTTTCGATTTTTATTTGCGAGTACAGCAATTCAGCCACAAAAATATTAACAAAAAAAATCAGAATGATCCGGCTCGAAGGAGCACTGGCGCACACTCTGCTGTATGGCGGAGCACCCTATATTACCTTACAGGCGTGCAGGCGTACACAAATTCGGTGTCACCCAAATTTCGTTCCTGCTAGCCGGGGTTCCAATTATGAAATGTCCTGGTGTTAGGGGTTCCATTGCCTCAGAGTTCTCAGAGATGGGGCTGATTGGTCGAGAATTCAAACACGACTCGATCCTTGCCAACAGTGTGGAAAGCTCCTCTATGGTGAAACGCATTGAGCATATTCTCCAGATTTAGCTCAATGCGACCTTTTCCTATTTCTAAACTTGAGGATATGGCTGGGTGGTTAGAGGTTTGGGCGAATTGAAGAGAATATCACAAAAACAAACGCTTATTTTAAAAGCCTTGAGAAAAGCTATAAATTGGAAGGAATAAAGAAATGGTGTACAGAGTTGAATGCAGATTATGTCTTATTCAAAAGACAATGATTTATCAAACCGCCTTCGTTAATTATTTGTAAACAAAATGTATCAAATCTCACAAACAAAAATTTCTAATATTGATCCAAAACCACCGTCACTACAAATCGCCGTCTACCATGGAGTTGCCTTCGCATTTACCATTGCTCAGTGGTCCATGTCATCGCAAGCATTATCCAATTATTTTCACTTTTTTTTAAACATTTGTAAATATAAATACATTTCTGTGGTCACAAGCGATAACCGCCTAAGTCCGATGCTTTAACTCAGGACGATTATCGCTTGGGACCACAGAAATGTATTTTCATAAACAAAACAAAATTTGTATTTGAAAGTAAATAAATAAATGTCAATTAAACTCAAAGTTTCTTAAACACCCCAATGGGAACGCTTGACAGTTGTTCATAAACTCAAAACCACAAACTCGAGTTTACTGCGCAGTCAGAACATAGTATTACTCATGGTGAAATGATATAGAGGTAAAGTCAATAAATGACATAATTGTAAATATTGGCATTTGTCGCTGAGTTAATTTCAGTAATGTACACTTGGTCAATATTCTATTACTTTTCCATACAAAATAAATAATATGGTACTTTTGTGAACAAAAATTTGCGTTGGGATTACAGACAAACTGACAATAATTTATTTACATTTTGTTTATACAAAATTGTGTGAAAATTTGTAATTGAGGTAAGTAAATATATTTATTTACATCAAAATGTAATTTAATGTGTTTTAATTTACTCGACTGATCTACAGCGAGCGCCTATCTTCGTATTCCAGCATTTCCGTTACTTTTGAGGTAAGATTTGTGCGGAATATGAAATCATAAAATGTACATATATTCAAATTCATATCTTTACAGAATATTTTTTACGATTTTGCCATCGCTACCCAACTATCCTGGCTGCGGTATCCAGCACATTCTTTGGTTTCTGCATGCACTCTTCAGGTGATGGTGCGAAAACAATGATGTCGTCCATGTATAAATGCATTATACTTTCGTTGACAAGTTCCTGAAAAATATGGATCACGAAACGCATAAACGCTGATGGAGAATGGTTGAATCCAAAAGGCGATCTATTAAACTCAAAAAGTCCTTTGCGCGTGACGAACGCTGTTTATGCTTTGCTGCATTCTTCGACGGGAACATGGAAAAACCCGTTTTCCAGATACATAACCGTAAACCACCCTGCGCCCCTGCAGCTTAACTATGACGTCTTCGATTAGTGACCACTCTACTAGCTGCGTTCGATGACGACTTCCGTACAATGTCCTGCTTCAGCCATTCGTCGACCTGATTTTTAACTGCTTCATATGCTGATAAGCGACTCGGTGACTGACGAAATGGTTTAATAACACCATCAGGAATGAGTTTCAGCTCTAGAGGTCATTGTTTCGGTGCTAAGCCCAGCTTCTCATAGTCATCTATTAATTGCTCAACACAATTAAGATATTGTGGTGGAGCTATAATTACCGCAGCACTGCCGCAGCTTTAAACCACCTGTAGTACTCATGAAACGATTCATCTTTTTTCTTTTTACGGTCTCTCAACTGCAAATGTACATAGCACTTCTCAGATTGCACTGAAACTCATCCGTTAGTGCCTGCTTAAACCGTCATAATCACTTACTGTTTCTGCTTGTAAAAGCATTTTGTCTCTAGCATATTTCTGTTTTGCGGTGAGTCCGTAGGCATCGGAATTTTTTTATTCAAAATTATCAAACCACTTTTGCACACTTTAGCAGGACTGCTAATTTTATACGTTCTGCGTCTGCGATTTGAGGTAAAGCGGTGTAAAATTATTTAACGTTTTGCAATAAATTGTGAAAACAATTTTAGATAAACATAATACATACATATATACATACATATATTCTCGTGCACATACATATATTAAAGATTAGAATTAAAGATTTAAACATAAACATTAAATGTAAAAACTGAAATTAAGACGGCAGTTAAATAAATAGTGTTTTTTTCAAATAAGCTATTTTCTTTAATTCTGTTGTTTTAATATTTTATTCATACTAGTATGCATATACATAATAATCGATTGCTCTAAAATGATTTATACCATAGCTATACAATAGTACAAAATGGAGGAATAGCTGGACCCATTTTAAAAGGTCCGATTCTGTACTCTTCATAAGTTCTTACTATTATTTTTAACATTTATTTAATGTCTGTACTCAAAAACCAAGTAAAGGGGGAAAGAGATTTTTTAATTCCTTTTTTTCATGTCCAAAAATTTCATTAATTCTCAGTATTCCTTGTACAATATTTATTCCGGTTTTTTTCCAAATTGCAGCGAGTACTTTTTTTTTCCTTACTAGTACTTATTTGCTCCCTCTTTCTACTACTTTCAAAATGCATGCCACAATTATCGCAGCATACCATCTGGTGAATTTATACAGGTGAAGTCACTGTATATTATTCCACCTTGGTATTACTTGCTGTCTCCGTTGGCGTTGAGTGAAAGATTATTTGATACGAAACTCTCGTTCTCGTGTGAGCGCCTACCAAAAGCCAATGCACCTTCAACAGGTAGCAGCAGTAATGAAAAAATTATAAATTTACTAGCAAATACCCGGCGTGCTTCGCTGCGCCTCTAAAGGATTTTTGTCTGGAAAAATGCCCTATTTAAAAAGATTTATTAGTCAAAGATTTCGCAAATACCTTCCATTGGACACCCATATTGTAATATTTCGTTTATCTTATCAACTTATTTAAGTTTAAATTTCCAAGTAGGTGACAACCCGTCTCAAACATATTTTAGTCAGTCGTTGTATTGAGAATTCGTAAAAAATTTACATGGTAGATAAGTCTTGGCATCTGTGAGCACAACAAAAAAAAATCAACCAAATCGGTTCAGCCGTTCTCAAGTTATGCGGTAATATACATGTGGCAATTCATTTTTCTATATCTATCTTATATATAAAATAGAAAAAAATGTTTATGTATGTCCTTTATAAGCGTCAAAAGTACCTAACCGATTTTAATAAAAGATTTACAGTAAGAGCATATAGTAAGCTAGTAGTAAGCTGATAGGGAACGTCTTTCCTGTTCCACCGGGAACATCGTAGAAAAAGATTCCGACTTCACAATTTATGTTTAGGAGCCTAATAAATGTTTTGAATTTCAATCAAATTGCTCTGTAAATACGGATTTTAGAAATATCTCGACTCCAGCGCCACCTATCGACATTATTTTCACACAAAGTATTTATGTTTAGGAGCTTAATAAATGTTTTGAATTTCAAGCAAATCGGTCTGTAAATACGGATTTTAGAAATATCTCCATTCCAGCGCCACCTATCGAGTCTATTTTTACAAAAACTATTTATGTTCAGAAGCCTAATACATAAATGTTTTGAATTTCAATCAAATTGGTCTGTAAATACGGATTTTAGAAATATCTCGACTCCAGCGCCACCTATCGAGTCTATTTACACACAAAGTATTTATGTTTAGGAGATTAATAAATGTTTTGAATTTCAATCACATCGGTCTGTAAATACGGATTTTAGCAATATCCCGACTCCAGCGCCACCTATCGACATTATTAAAAGGCACTTTTTATATGATGTTTTTCATAGTAAGCAAGTTGAGACATGTCCAATTTCCTGCTTCTCAAATTCCTTTCAAGTTGAAGAATAAAAACGGTCCAGAAACGTTTAAAGAGATGCGCCGCCGTCTTGGGAAAAATTATGAAAGACCTCTTCATTGCAAAACGCACACCACATGAATTTTTGTGTCGATTTTCACCAAACCTTCGTTACGACAACCACAATAGGTAAGGGCATCTCATGTATAAATTTCAAAAAGATCGGTCGGCACATCTCTTCAAACACCCCTTACCAACGAACACACATTTTAGGCTCCTTTTTTATAAGTATAGAAGATAGATGAGTTCAGCATGAAAACTTCATAGTATACTAACAATTTTAACTGAAATAAAATATATCAGTTTTCACATAATCAAACATATAAATTCAATCGAAATGTGTATATGTTTGAATGTATGTATATACAGTATGTAGTTAAAAAGAATTTAAAAATGTAATATATAAGCAGTTTTCTTTGGAAAATATTATTATTAGCATTTTCTAAATAAAACGCAACATTTTTGTAAAAAGTTCAATATTTTACACGTTGCTCTTTATTTTGAGATTGTAACACTTTTTTTTTGCAAACAACAAACACTCAATATCTTATTCTGCACAGTTAGAAAGCGCTCTGATTTTATTGATAATTTAAACATTTTGCCTATGACATCTCGCAATTTTATTTGTCAGCTGATAATAGGGGGACTCATTCGGTTTTGTTGCCAGCATGAAAAACGAGATCAGTCCCCCTTTTTTAATAACGGTTGAGAGAGTTTCGTATCATAAAATCCTTGGTTGAGTTATCTCACGCGAAACTCTTCTCGCAAAGAAATTTTTTTACCTGGTCATTTCACCGATTGATATTTCATTTGAACAAGTTTGTGAAGTGAAGCGCTTCTCCGCCTTCACAACTACTGATATAACACAGTGACATTGTACTTAAATATAAGTTTCTGTTACAAAAAATTGTTGAAATGACGTCGAATAAGTATTTTCTTTGAAAATACCGCGAAAAACCTCAAAAATTTTGCCTAAACGAGTGTTTCCACGAAACGAAAATGTAGATGTCAAACTCACATCTCCACAAGCGATTCTTCGCCGGAGATTTATCTCCTGCGATAACCGAACGCTAATGGAGAGAGCGAGTTACATAAGTACGTCTTTTCTGCTTAAGCACTGGAAAGATTATTAAACATACACATGAGATATATTTTATAGGGATCAAGGTTACCAACTGTGCAACATCCATTCACTAAGAAAAGAAAAATAACACATTGTCCTCCTTATTTTTCATACTAGACCATTAACTTAGCTGAAAGACAAACGGCCTACTATGCTAGTGAACATATCCTCAGTAAGAACTGGGGATTAAAACCTAACCTTGTTTTATGGCGAACTCTAAAATCAGGCTTAAAGAGTCTGACTGCTGTTGGTCGAGCAGTACATAGTGGAGTTCTCGACTAATATTTAGGAACAGAGGAACAATTAGACTATATGTATACTTTTTTTGTGGGGTGGGTGCCGGGGTGTACTCAGAGAAGCTAGTCTCTCTCTCGTTCCGCCTACCTAACTTTGCTAGCATCGGTATAGTGCTGCAGAATAGCAGCGAAGAGGTAAAAAACCGTGATAGTCAAGCACCTCTCTTGGCACTAGCATCTCCAATGACAAACTCCCAGATAGCCTGAGTCAATATACATTACTGTCTTGATTTTTGAGCTTATTTGATTGAGTTCTTTAACGTATCCTGTCGTTTGGGTTCCCGGCCATAGGAATATACTTATACCCTGGCGAAAGGGTTGACGAATTGGCCAGAGCCGGAGCCTCTCCTGAGGAATTCAAGGCAGATTATACGAGTATAAGCCAGCAAAGCGTAGAATTAGTCCACCAAGATTATATTGAAACGTGGTCGCTTTACAAAGTTTCGCCTGCTCATCACGAATGTGTAAACAAAGGACTTCTTTAAAAACTATTAATTTATTTATTGTGTAAACAAAGGACTTCTTTAAAAACTATTAATTTATTTCGAAGTGTAGTAATGATATTATTAATTTGTTTTAAAAATTAATTCTATCTTATATAATTTTAACAAATCTGAATTTGATCTATGCTAATGAATTAAATATTAATATTGTAAATTAAATATATAAAATTTTTTTTTTTGTAATATTGTTTTTTTTACACTGCACTATGCACTATGCAGCATCAAAAAATTCACCGATATCCCGAATGGTGATTCGTATTAGGTATACTTAGTAAACCACAGAAAACAAATTCATATTAAGATATCACGTCCTAAAACATAAATAACGGTAATCTTACTTTATTTACTTTTCGTTAGACTTAGTTGAGCGTAGCTATAAAATTATATCATTGGTGTATACAAAAGTCATCAAAACATATAGATTATTAATAAATCTATAAAATGCCGCGTGCTTGTGTTAATTCTCCTAGCTTATTTTGTTACGCTTGTGGTCAATTTACTCCTAAAAGTGAAAAAAAGCCAATTTCGCCTTTCTTATGAAGCTTATTTTCAAATTGCCATTACAAATCAAGACAAATCATGGGTGCCGAAAGTGTCTCGTTTAAAATGTTATAAATATTTGACGGTTGGTACAAGGGTAATATTAAACAGATGCCTTCTGGTGTACTAATGCAGTGGCGTGAACCCAAAGCAAGGATTATATGAGACCAAACTCTCTCAACCGTTATTAAAATAGGGGGACTGATCTCGTTTTTCATGCTGGCAACAAAACCGAATGAGTCCCCCTATTATCAGCTGACAAGTAAAATAGCGAGATGCCAGAGGCAAAATGTGTAAATTATCAATCAAATCAGAGCGCTCTCTAACTGTGCAGAATAAGATATTGAGTGTTTGTTGTTTGCAAAAAAAAAGTGTTACAATCTCAAAATAAAGAGCAACGTGTAAAATATTGAACTTTTTACAAAAATGTTGCGTTTTATTTAGAAAATGCTAATAATAATATTTTCCAAAGAAAACTGCTTATATATTACATTTTTAAATTCTTTTTAACTACATACTGTATATACATTCAAACATATACACATTTCGATGGAATTTATATGTTTGATTATGTGAAAACTGATATATTTTATTTCAGTTAAAATTGTTAGTATACTATGAAGTTTTCATGCTGAATTCATAAATTTATAATTTTTTCATTAATACCCGTATTTACCTGTTACTTCATTGTATTTGTATTATATACATACGTCTGCATAACGCAATGGTCGTACGAGTAATGGACGAGAACGAGAGTTGCGTATCATATATTCTTTGCCCAAAGATCACGTAGACGACTGTTACTTCTGTTTAGCAAAAAAATGAAAACACTGGGTCTCATGCATAAAAAGCGAGAATTTGCTCAAGTCGAGTCTTTCGAGTTCAATCCCACTTAGTAAGTACATACAAGCAAACAAACTGAGCTCATACTCGTAATGGTATACATAAAAAGGAGATTGAGCAAATGCCATGAACTTGAGATAACTGAGATCATACCGATGGTTTGATTAGTAGCAAAAATGAGTTTGGAAAGTGAGAGTGAAAATTTAAATCGTGAATTGAACGAATCGTTTTTTATTTTTATTGTTAATTACTTGAAGAAATACCAGTTTTTGCTAGAGAAAAATCACCTGGCATTAGAAATAAAAAAAAAAGAATTTAAAGAAAAAACGGGTGAGGAAATTAATGAAAAAAATATTATCAAGAAAATTGCTAATATGAAGTGCAGAATAAAAGGGAAAAGCGATAAAAATAAAACGGGAAATAAAGAAATTATTTAAAAAAAAGTGGGAGTCACACAAGCAAGTGTTCCGTTACCACTCATATAATTTTTGTTGTATTAATGATATTATTAATTAATGTATTTCTTTTGTTATTCTCTTTTTTCTATAGCGGGTAATTTGTCGTTGGGCATTATTAGTGAGAGTTCCAGCAGTAACTTAGAGAGCGCAGTGTTAACTAAAAATGCCGATTACCCGGTATATTCTCAATAGGGTTCTTCGCGCCGAGCTCTGTAGTACCTATTTGTTTTTGTTAACAGGCAATGTTAATTTTCCGCTTTTGTTTCTTTAAAATTTTAATATTCATTATATATTTTATTAACTTGTTGTTTTTGTTTGAATTACATATACATACATATATTTAATTTAATAAATTTGAAATCACTTATCTGCTTCTTTTTCCTGATTCTGCAGCTCTGGAATTGGTTTGTGGTTCACTTCCAAGTTTGAATAATTACATACTATGATATCACTTTCGTTACAATCGTAGTTATCTTTTAAAACCTTTGCAATATTATATAAAACAAAAAAACTTGCAATTACCATTGGTACTAAATCTGTTGCGACCCGAATTTTATATTGCAATATTGCAAATCGCTGTTTCAGCTGTCCAAAACACCGTAAATATTCTATTATAATTGATTTCTGCTTCAGTTTGTGGGTTCCGAAATGGGGTCATCAACCAAGGAGAGATGCCATAACCCTCATCTTTAAGAAGTAAAGCATCATTAGTAGCAGTCATCATTGTAGAATATATCGTGCTGTTTCGCAAAACGCGAGCATCATGCACTGAACCTGGCCAACGTATGTACATATATCCACAATGGTGAACAGCTCATTTGCTTCGCATGTTGCCTGTACATTTATCGACCGTATGCTTGCTATTATGCATAAGAAAGTAAGCTCGAACTCACGAACATTTCTCTCTCGATGCGAGTTCAAACTCGACCTATGAGATCAAACTCGCGTGCTGAGTAAAAGCCAGTCAATATTTTTTATGCATACAAACCCAAATTTTACTCAAAAAAGCGAGTCGGAGCAAATTCTTGCCTTTTAAGCATTAGACCCATTGGGAGAATTATGCTACTGTGTCATCAGTATCAATGCCGCTACCACATTCCAGTACCAGAAATATTTTGTTTGATTTGATTAGTCAATCAGAACTAAATGACCTTGTTAGAGATTTAGATTTGACCTAAGAAAAATCTGGAAATGTAATCTATTGCAAACTGCAGTTAAAATTAGAGCTTATCGAAAACGTCACATTACATTAGCTACATACCTTTTATTCAAAAGAAGATGGATTAATGTTCTGCAATAATATTGATGGATTAATGTCAGCATTAGGTCACAAGCATATATGTATCAAAACATGGGTTCAGTAAGTGATGAACACGGTGAAAGATTTCATCGAGAAATTACAGAGTACGAGAAGCGCTGTCAGGGTAGATGGGAGCCAGCCATGCATGCAGACTATTGTAGGAGCCTCCAGAGGGATACTGTCACTACTGACTACAAGAGGAAAGCCAATAGTTTAAAAAAAAAAATGTTTAATGTAGAATAACAATTTATGTCACCGCTTCATATAATTCAATAAATGCGTTTCACTACTAAACTTGACGTGATAGAACAATTTTATTTCAATATTTCATAAAGTTTTAAGGTGACGAATCATAATTACATACTGTGAACCCAGTGAAAAAAAAATTTACTTTGTTGCATAGTGCTAAGAAAACAATTTCACTAATTTCGTATTAAAAGTTGATTTAGGCACTTCATGTAAGGGTTTCAGTTTCATTTTGATTGATTAAAAAATAATTAATAATAATAACAATAATATGGCCCTGGCATGATAAAAAAATTGAATTTCAAAATGTATGTACCTACATATGTATAGCAGAGTGATCACCTCCTTAAAACGTCAAATTTAAGGTAATTAAGTAATTAAAATATGCATTACATTATTTTTGTCGAACGAATAAGGTTTAAGTTTTAGGGTGGTATTATAAGTTGCGAAGCGAATGTTTTTGTCGAAACGAATGAAAATAAGATCGCAATATTTCGATAGATATGACGAAGCGAACGGCGAAGAAGCACGAGTCAATATTCGAGGGCTTTAGCATTATAACTGGAGCATTTTCACCGTTCTCTATCTTACATCTGTCAAAACATAGTGTCGCGGACAATATTTAGTTTGAAGAAAAGAAACGTATAAATTTCTATAAAACATATTTTAAATAAAAATATAGAAGTTTTAAAGGGGTATTTTTAAGATTTAGATTGGTTCACATAAATTGTATATTCATATTGCTTTTATTGTGTGCAATTCCTTTCCCAATGATTTAAATAACATTTGTTTTAAGTAATGATCTACGACCACAAACTGAAATTGGGAAAAAACCCTGAAAACTGAGAAACAGATAAATTTAAGAGCCGCATTTGTTTTTTTTCGTTATTCGAACAAATAAGAGTGTTAAGTGAACCGAAGTATTGTTGATTCAACGACTTTACGATTCAAAGTCGTGAAATGTTAAGCCAACGGTCGGAATTTTTCTTAATTCATACATATGTACTTAGTAACTTACGAGTACATGCATATGTATGTACACACATTCTTAAGAATATGTATAAATACTTCCATATCTATAAATATGCCTTACACGTGCATGTTTTTAAGCGAGCTGTGCACTTTCAGTTTTGCTTCTTGTATGGCTGGAACGCAGCTGTTTTCTATTTACTGAATTTTCATTGTTGAGCAGAGAATTGTTTTCCTCGTCACAGTTGGCTATTCGGTCACTCATACGCCCCGCTGTCAGTGTAGGAGCAAGCGTGTGCGGTCCATGGCTGTAAGGTAGTGTTGCATTGTTCAGTGCTGAAAGGCAATGTACTGAGAATATTCATATCCAATTTTTTAAGATTAAATATTATTAAAGAATCTGTAAGGAACAATTTTTTTTTTCAGATCATCATTTTCAAGACTAAAATTAACAATTACATCTTTTCTGTTATTACGAGTATTATTCGTATTTCTGTATTTCTAATTGTTGTGTAATTTAAAAACCTCCAGTTATTGATTTTAATCAAATATAAGGAAATTTCGAAACGTAAATATATATGTATGTATGTATCTATGTATGCATGTATGTATGCACGTGCATAAGTGCTGTTGAATCATTGCCTCGGCAAATGGCTCACTTTCCAATACTTCATCAACTACATTACTTCGCTAGGTATCCCGCTGCGCCAGATACGTTTCTCAACACCCCAAGCAGCCTAATTGCTGAAATGTGCATTTCGCGGCGAGT
This sequence comes from Philophylla caesio, assembly GCA_963971545.1. Lineage (NCBI taxonomy): Eukaryota > Metazoa > Arthropoda > Insecta > Diptera > Tephritidae > Philophylla > Philophylla caesio. Next base: position 66,753,704 of record OZ020607.1, read on the forward strand.
CGCACTTAGCTTCAGTTTGCGATGTCAACCTCTACAGTAAGTATATATGTACCTACATACATATGTACATATGTACAGAAGTACTTATATATGTATATATATACATAAATATGAACGTATATATGTATCACTTGGTCAGTGATTGTTGGGTGCCGGTGCCACTGTCGATGGCTCGCCACAATTACTTCCCCGCCCGCTTTCACGATCCATTAGCAACTTAGTTACTAAATGGTGTCTCACATGGTGACCGTTGTTGCACAATAATTGCATACTGACTCATATACAAATGCAAAGGCAAAAACAAGGGAGAATGAGAATATAAAAAAAAAAAAAAAATTCAAGCGAGGGAAGGGAAGACATTAAAATTGAAAATAATTGCGCAAATAGAGAACCACATAAAATCATTACCACCATTGCACTATGGCTCAAATAACCATGTTTTGCGGCCAAAAATCAACCAGTGTAGATAGAGGCCAGAAATTTTGTACTTGCATTTTAGTCACCGCTATGAGGTTCTGGTAAAATTGGGCGTGATCAGACCATTGCCACGCCTGCTGTACAAAGAAGAATTTTTTAACGAAACCATCAAATTTTTAATTGAAAAAAAGTTTTAAAATAAGCAACATCTTCCTCTTTCGAAGAGTGAAAATATCCCATTACTACATACAATTGTGTGATGAATCTTAAAATACCCACTATTTTAAATTATGTCCTGTAGTTTTCGAGATATCGCTATGTATGTATGTATGTATATTTTGGTTGCATCGAAAATAGTAGTAAGAAATGCCGTCCATATAGTAATCAGCGTTAAAGCGCATTTCCTCTAACTCCTCTAGCGAATGACGTGTTGTTGGGGGATACTCGTCTTTCAGTCTTTGTTGTTCGAATTAGCTGTGCCAAGTGCATACTAGATAAAAGTGGATCCGATAAATCCATAGCTCTATTAAACACATCTTTTGTATTATTCTCTCTGATGTTTTTTCTGGCATGCGATATGCGATCTCTTTTTTAGAATTTATTACGGCATTCAGAAGCGTTTTCTCCAAAGCAACCTAGTGGCACAATAGATGACTGCATAATTTGTTAAATTGTAATGTAACTGGCATAGGATACCAGTTGTATTTTGCCATTTAAATTACAAACGTTGTTTTACAAATGTATTGAAATTTTTCAACATTAACTTGGAATTCACAAGACAAATTAAAATAATTTTTAAATTGATTTGTCCGATTTCTTCCTCATTTATTTTATTTTGAAAATCGTTTGTATGACCCAATTGAAAACCATGATGCAATAATTAAAGGTGTTGTACGTTGGCAACTTCTCTCTCTAAAACGGCCATCTTGAACGCCCTTAGAAACTATGTTGCTCCTTTGCCAAATTTAAAAAAAAATCTTTAAATATCAGAAATAAATAAAGTGCTTCATGTGCATGATTCAATTATAAAAGGTTAGGTAAATAATGACATTCGAATTTTGACACTCCCTTATAAAGGGTTGTTTTACGAAGTATGGAAAACGGGTAAGATTTTGTTACCCTTTCTTAACAAGTAAATAATAAGTAGTAAAATGTTAGTGATTTTTTAAATTAAAAATTTTGAAGATATTTCATTTAAATTAAGAAATACAATAGCTACGCTTACAAAATTTAAATAATTTCACTGGACGGTGAAAGGACCAAAAATTTTATTCCGATAAATAGTAAGTGACTTTATGAAGTTAATGGAGTTGTAGGAAAACCACAATAATTCGAGTTTTAGAAAGAAATCTTTATATATTGAAAGAAAAATAAATCAAACTTCATTACTCAATAATTTAGTTCTTACAAATTCTTGTTTTTGGCAATTGGATGATTATTTTAATTTTATTTAAACCCATTCTTTCTAGAAATTACAAAACTTTCCACGCTGTCACATCGATTTTATATGCGCGTGAAAAGCGTTCAATGAAAAAGCCAGGTCATTTATACACATTTATATGAAATATTTACGAGACGGGGTCAATCTTGTAATCAGAATAAATGCTGCCATTAAAATCCGGACTTAAACTTACCGTTTACGCGCACAGAAGAAACAAAAAGTGTTGCTTGTTAGTTTTTGGTATTAAAAAGTTTTCAGGTTACTACTATTATTATTTTTAAGAAGCAACACGGTTTTGAGGCTAAGGGAGCCGTTTGACAGAAAGTGAGGGAGCTAGCTGCTGAGTTACCAAACCTTTAATAATTGAATCATGCTTCATGTGAAACTTAGAGAAGGCATCATTGATTGTCTTGGCAATTTGAATTCTTTCTATTCGTTGACAATTGACTTTTTGAATGCGGGAATTTGGATAAGTTTTTTTGAAAAATTAAAATTTTTTGAATAAAAATATTATATTTTATCATTTATTAGATCTGTGGAATGCAGTGCTGAAAACAGGAGCAACAATTTCATTTGAACTTCTCGGCCAAGTGCACATGCAAGTAAGGTCAAATCAATCATTTGTAATGATATTGTCAGCGCCCTTTTTGTTCCCAGGTTTTTACAAATTTGAGGGCTTTCCCGCGCAATTGCAGATCGATCTTTGCGGCTTACGTGTTTTTCTCCTCCGACATAGTGCAGCGGTTTGATACACGATTATACAAAATTTATAATAATCCGAATGATTTTTTGAGTACGCAGTTTTATAGCCTATTCTTACATGAGCAAATATGGTTATAATTCACTAAAAATTAAAGCTGTTTTTTAAGTTTTTCAACAAAACATTTCTATTGTATATACGATTTTTATGTTTTATGAATAAAGTATTAAAAATTTCAATTTTGTTGTTTTATACATATTATCTTCGATACATAAGCAACAATAGACAACAGTTTATGGGGCCACATTATCCTGTTACAGTAGTGAAAAAATGTTGAGGAACTCAATGGACTTGTATATATGTATATGATGTAATGTACATTAAAATAATATCGACATCATAAGAAATGAAAAATTGCAAAGTGCGCCGATTTCAACAGCAATTTAAATACAGTTGTAAGCTTAGATACTTATGTACATACGAGTACATACATATTTTATAAAATTTAAATCTTTGTAATTAAAGCTTATGGTAAAATCTTTTCTAATGATGATTTTTACCCAAAACGAACTTCTTTTCTTCCCGTTTCTCTCATATTTCTTAAATACAACATTGAGCTAAGGGCGTTCAAAGTGGCGCTGTCACAACGTACATCACCTTTCATTATTGCATCATGATTGAAAACGACTTTTTTATTCTTACTACTGTATATCCAAACTTTGGAAATATCATCGTTTTTGATCTTGATGAGCTCTGAAAATTGTTGATATGACGGCTATTAGCAAATTCCGCAATAAAGATTTACATCAAATTAAAATGCACTCAATGCATGTTCTTTTTATAGAAATTTGATATCGGATTGAGTCGGATCGGAGAAGTTGTACTACACAAAACACGACCAACATTTTCGAAATTTCACAACTATGACTTGCACATGATAACTGTGAAATTCTTGTTTGCGTTCTTACAAATTGTTTTACATACCTTTACGAATATTTTCCATTATAAACAAAGATTTTAGCTAAAATATTTAACTTTACGCACAATATTAACTTTCACTGAATTTCACAACATTGAAATAGCTAAAAAAATAAACAAAAATTCGTTTACTTCAGCAGGTGCCTACATAAACTAAGGTTGCTAAGCGTAAAAAGTTTTGTGCTAAGTGTATTCACTATTCAGAGGAAAAATATTTACAATAATAATTTTAAATTTAAAAACAGGAATTTTGGCCACAGAATTTGGTCATGTGAGCCATAGTGCATTGTGATAACCCACAGCATGCACAGGAGAGGAGCGTTCCAATAAAAACGTACTAGATATTCGCACAAACCTTTAAAATGTCCTATTAGGAAAATGAAGCTTAATTGTTCGCATGTCAAAATTGGGCAAGTAATTGGTTTGGTTTTAACTGCAAAAAAAACCTTTGCACGTATACTTACAGCTATTAAATATTATTTCTTTGTCAACTTCATTTTCAAAGTTTACTAGATTTTTGGCGTAGAATACGTCTTACCTCACGGTATGGGCACCCATGTCAGGTTTTTATTGTTGTAATCTCTATTTCTTTAATTATAAGGAAACGGCACGGTAACTTTTTTTAAAAATTTTTTTGTAGTCAAATGAAGATGTTAGCTTTCGTTTGACATACATTTCATGTTGGTTGATATCTTCCTAATATTTAAATTTCGCAAATGGAAATTGTATAAACACATGCACACAAATATGTGTGTGGTGTTTGGTTGAGTGTTTGCTGTTGGGCGATTTAAATGTACTCGTGCAGCCCTTTCTTTGTATTGCATAATTTTAGGCGGGCAAGTTAAAGTAGAGTAAAGGCAGAGAAAGCGCTGCCAACTACTGCTTATTGGTGGTGATTTTAACACAGAAATCACTTCAAATACTAGATTGGCGAAATTTATGAGCGATACGTTTAATTTGGATTATATTCGAAATGATGCTCCCACAACTATTGATAACACAACCATTGACTTAGTTTTTGCGAGAAATTTAAATGTTAATTTAAAATCATATTTATCCTATTTTTCCTATCATAAGCCTATATTCTCAAAAGTAACTTTCAAATAATCAAATAGATTTGGGTCTGTTATTTATCATTTATCTTTACTATTGATAACTACCATTGACTTCGTTTTTGCGAGAAATTTAATTGATAATTTAAAAACGTTTTTATCCTATTTTCCTATCATAAGCTTATGTATATCATCAAAAGTAACTATCAAATAAAGAAATTCATTTGCTTGTATTATTTATCATTATAAATTATCATTATACATATGTTTTCTGTCTTATCGGATGGCGTATTCTACGTTAAACTTAATGGCCGTGTCTCTGACACAGCCTCCTTCTTTTTTTCTCCTTTACGCGCTTCAAGGTTCTTTATAACGAAAAAGAAAAAAGTCATAATGACGCTGCAAGAAAGGTTTATGAGGTCACTAAATAGTATTTCAAGGCAACTACGATCCCGCAATTGCTTACACGTATGCTCAGATGTGGGCGCCATTTTTAATATTAGCCGAACGAAAAGTTTATATTTTCAAAATGCTGTGAAGTTTTTTAAAATTAGCTCATAAGTTAGTTAGTTGTAATAAGAGATCGGATTTTAAGCAATTCTTCATTTCATGCTCGATTTTGCTAAGACCCAATTAACGTGTGAAAGGGATGTTTGAAATAGTATGTTGTTATACTTCGTTGCTCTTCATTGTTAGATCGGAGATTGCTTCTAAATTGTTCAGTGAAAAGCGGTCCATTGTTTCCTGCCTTTTGCGTGCCACAGTTAGGGACCCGCAGAGATAATGGACTACTGTTTCTTTGCAGCTCTCGAAATTGCACATGTGGCACCGGATATTGCAAGATAGCCTCATTATGACAGCATGTTCACCAAAAAGCCAATGTTCCTCAATCGTTGACTTATATCGGACAATGTCTCTTTTTGATATATTTTTAGAAGGCTTTCTTTCTTGGATTTGTTATGTTTATGCCATATTTGTTTAGGAATGTATAGAGCTATGGATTCCACGCCCTTCTAGGTTGAAATTATATCCTGAAGTATGGATATTGTTTGATTCCTTCCGCTAACATAAAGAGTTTGTCAAGGATGCCTCTACGACTAAATTTCCGCGTTTTCAATAGCCTAGTGGTCTAATTGTGGTAGCGAAGGTTGCTGCATTCCCACGGATATGGAGCTCAATAGGCAGCTATGTCGAGATCACATTGTGCGCCTCTATTTCAATCATTCTATGTCAATCCTTCCAGTTGTCGGATCTATATGCTTATCAATTAAAGAAGATTTACTAAAAAGTCAACGATATCGTCACAGAGTTTTGTATATCTGCACCTATACAACTGAGTGGCTATGAATACTCGATACTTTGGGCCAGTATTGAGTACTTTTTGTACGCGAATCCTTGTTACAAGTACTGAGGTGGTTATCAAGTATGCATTTAAAGAATTCACTTGCATTGAAATGAAGGTAAAATCATAAAATATGGTTAGTTAGTTCCATATATAAGTAAAATATTAGGTGTATTTTGTTTTTATTTTTAAGCGAGGAGAATGTCAGAGAAACTCAGAAAGACAAAGATAAGCGTACGGTTGGTATGTTAAATATTTATGCAAGGGTACGATTGATTTATATTAAAATAATTTAAATTAATCACTTATAATGTTGTGCTGATGAAGAATAACTCTAAAGTACACACAAATGTGCCAGCACGAACTGAAATAGAAAGTGAAAAATGTAACAAAACAACCATTTTGACATCTTCATCAAGAACAAGCATACAGCTGATTGAACAATACCACGTTCTATGAATTCTCCTTGAATATCATCTTTTCCAGAATTCGCCTGATTTGATTTGAATTGAAAAAACACAATGAGTTAAATACATATGTACATATTAAAGGGTTGCAAGAATAAATTCACACTATGAATGCAACACAGAATTTATGAATTCATCTCATAACTCGAGTTGAGCGCCGATGCTGAGTTGGAATTATGAGAATGCAGATACAGAGAAGACACGTTGTTGTTTATCGCTAGCAGGTAAACTCAGCTTGTTCGTATCATAAACAAACCCAACTCTCACACATGCAGGGGCGGATACAGGGGGGTGGTCTTCCGCTTCCTCGAAAAGCGTCTATAGCAATCCGCCCCTGCACTCATACCATCAACCAGCTGTGAATGCTGCGTTGGCGTTCGCTTAGCAGTGGAATAGTGTAGGATCGTCACTCATTGTTATGTGAATTTATTAGGCGCGTTCATAAGCCACAACCGTTGCGCAACAGTTGAGTGTTTGTCTTAGAAACGCATAGTTGAGTAGAGTCGCTCAGCTCAACCGTTTGTTCGCTACATGAACTCAACATGTTGAGTCAGCCTAAACAGCTGACCGAATATAGCCATATTCAAAATATTCATATTCAAAATGCAACGTCGCTTTGTTAGGTGGCAGCTACAATGGCGGCTTAGCTAGCGTTGCGTTAGGAATTCTACGGCGCAACAATTTCATTTCATTGCAGAGTTCGTTTAGTGTTTTGTAGTGCACATACATACATACATACATATGTAAATAAAATAAAATAAAAATGAAAAATGCATGGTATGCCGATGATTATATGAGCTATTTAGTTATTAAAATTCTTTATTTTGGCAATATTTTACAATTGTTTACATGTATCAGCTGTTCAACTGTTTGGTCCAACAGTTGCCTTCAACTACGCAACAATTGAGCTCAACAGGTGTGTCTTATGAACGCGCCCATTGTTTCACTCAAACATTGTTTGCACTCATAGTTTTCTGCTAGGCAAGCAAATAGAGAAGATAAACGGAAAGGATTTTCCCCGCAATATGTAAGAAAGTTTTATTATAAATTTTTGTTAAATCTATTAATCCATAAATAAACTTCATGGAAAATCGCAATTAAATAGAATATCGGAAACATTTTTTTATCCACATTCATATGTATGTATGTATCTTTACACACTTCTGTCTAGTCGTGCGACTAGAATAACTCGAATGCTATCTTAACAGTTGTTAATTCACACGAACATCCTTCACTCAGCCATCGCTAATCGAAAGTGGATCGTTACTTGAGAGTGGTCTATGAGTTGAGCGAACTACTTGTTGTTGTCACTAATGAGAATGAGAATTAATTTTTACGTTGTGTGAGTGAGTGCATTTTGTAATTTTTGGACTTCTTTTGCTTTTTGCGCATTCATGCTGCCCTTTAATACATATCATTCATCAACTTCAATAGTGGCATATTCTAAAAGATGTAAAAGGAAGTTAAGTTTGCATAAATTACTATTACCTAGTATTTTGTGTTGTGAAAAAATTGCATACCTGCACCGATTACCAGTAGCTCACAAGAAAAAATATGTGTAATTTTTACTATGGAAATTTAAAACTTAAAAACCGTTTATCTTGCTTTTTTAGTTATGACACTATTAAAGTATATTCCTAAAATGCTAGTTTTAAATAAAATAAAATTAACAGACATACAGAAATGCCATAAACTTATTTCATAATTTTTAATATGTAGTTTTATAATAGTGTTTTATATTCCCCTCCAGTACCAGGGACCAGCTCCGGACTGACGAATCGTTAACCACTTGGTATACACCAGTAGTCCCGCGCAATCTACCGGCAATGCTTTCGACACACGTATTTAACATTTGCATGTCCTAGGCAGTAAGCCATCGCCTCCGCTGCATTACAAGTAGATAGCAAATTACACGCAGGGGGACAATCGCCATCTCTGCATTACATTTCGTCCGACTTTCGGCAGTCCCTTCGGATATACATAGCTAAATGCATGCAGGGGGAGGGCAGCGAGCGCCTCCAACTTTAAGCTGGTCTGTTATACAATATAAAATAATTATTTGCACTTTGGCTTAGTGGAAAAGCAGATGAGATCACCCCGCAAAATACAATTTTTCTCTTGGAGTGTTTCTGAAAAGAGAGATTTATAGTTGCAAAATGTCAAACAGCTGTGTGTGAAAAATCTGTATACTAAATTCAGTGAGTCAAAAAATATGGCATAAAAACATTTGAAATACTGCACGAAAATCAAGGTACCAAAACTTTTTGATCCACTATACTCACTTTTTATCTTCTCGAATTTTTGAGACATAAACGATAAAATTTCTTCCTTCTTGGTGGAGTGTTCTAAAATAAAGTTATTTAAATTTTAATAAAAGTTGTTAAATTAAAAAATAGTACTACTTACCCATGAATGAAATCCGCTTCATTTTGGCTGGCGATATTTTCGTTGTGTACAGATGTGTGTATAAATTATTTTCATTTATTAAATTTGTTTTTTTTATTTTATTTATTATTTATAACAATAATTTTTTAACATGAAAACTTATTTATCTGCAGCAAGTTGTGGTATGATGTGAATTATTTTAATGGTGAAGCATTGGAATCAATACAAGACCCTCCTCACTTGGTATTCCTATTGCCTTACAGTCAACGTCCAAAAGTCCGAACGTCTCTTCTGTCTCAAAGTATTCTACATATATCAACTAAAATTATACCCATCATTTTTGAGTCTATGGGCTGAAGAAAAAAACTGCGTCCTTTTTTTAGTTTCCTACCCACAATGTAACCTCCATTATATGAAAGAACTGATTGTATTATAATTGGGAAGCCTTTTATAAAACACAAATTATCTGGCGTTTTTGTACTTAATAAGAATTCTTTAAAGATACATGTTTGTCAAAACAATTTTGGTCCACTTTCAGTTAAAGAAACTTCGAACGTATCTTCTAATACATATTTTCCTATAAATTTGTATAAGAATTTGTGTAGATTTACGGACGGACCTTTTAGAATTTGCAAATGGTTTTCGAACTCATAGGATGGTGAGCAACAGGATCACCTACAAGCTATATTGTTTATTTTAAATGCAGTAAACTGTGAACATTATAAGAAACACTGTCTTCACCAAATACAAATGGAAAATTCTGTACAAAAAGTGTTGACATACTTTGAGATGTTTCCAAATTTGAGGTACGTGTTGTTTATGAACAAATCAATCTATACTCGCAGTGTAGCAACAAAAATTCATAATACTGGTCTTCATAAATATCACCTTTCAGAACCACAATGCCACTGTACATCAAAAATTGTCGATATTCAGTTGCTTTCCAATATGCCAACTCCGTGAAGGAACTTGGCTTTCGAGCGAATTCATGTGGGATATAATGAAACTATTTTTTTAGGCATGGTATTTTTGTTGCTGTTTTTTATTTCTAAGCACATTTTGATATTCGTTAACCGATTTAAAAACTTTGCATAAATCCTTATTCCACCAAATACATACAATCAAGTGGGATTTGAGTTACCATCAAAACGTTTAGTATTTCGAGGGCGGATTTTTCTGTCAAATATGGTTTTAAATGATGCTTTAAATATTTTCTTGATGAAAAGTCTTCATCAGTAATCAAAATTCTAGGTTGCGTGCTATATTTGAAAACATTGCCAATTTTTTTGGCTACCTTGATATATTTTGCACAACCATGACTGGATGTGTGTCCGGGTGTGCCAGAGATAAATGCTCGCGACGCTCAAGTTTTGTAGTCCTGCATTAAATGAGCAAGCCACTTTCGATTAACATGGAAAACTCTGAGGAATATTTATTTAAAAACTCTTCACAATTGTTTGGCTTGCTCTTGCCGAAGAATACTCCGACTGGAAATACTGGTGCATTCTTTAAATTATTTATTTTAATCAAAATTGGCCATAATTTTGCTCGAGAACTATTAAATAACGGCAGTCCTTCAATATTTAAGTCAAAATTAATTGCAGACGGCATCTGAAACACCTTTCCTAATTTTTCCAATTGCGTCGCAAATCCTATGTGGAGATATGAACCGCTTTGCTTTATAAACCAATCGCGGAATTTTTTTTTCAAGCTCGAATGAATCGGCACATTTATTTCCCTACATTCCATGTCACTGTCACAAATATTATTTCCACTGCTGGTCACTACACTTTTTTCTAAATTGTCGCCCGCCCTTTGTTCCACACTTCTGAACTGCTCTAAATATTTATTTTTTTTTTCAATGTGCTTTAATCGCCTTAAATGACTCTTACTAATCATTTTGTTTATTATTATACATTTAACAAAACTCGAGTACTTGCAAAAATGGCTACACACAAAAAGTTTATCTTGCAGCTCCGTAAAATCCAAAAGAACTAAAAACAACGCGAATAAGAATAAAGCAAATGGTAATATTTTGAAAATTGGTTTCACTGTCTGCGTAGTTGTTATTTTTCCATTCGTCTTATTTCTATTCCACGAACTGAAACGAAAAATGGATTGGAAACAGACGAAATGGAATGCAAGTACTTTGCTATCTACCAAGTAATGCTGCGGTGGCGATTGACCCCAGCACAAGCAAATTTCTATTTACAAAAGGGCAATCACTACCGCGCTTGGTCGCTGTGGTCGAGTTGGTAGCGGTGCCTGCTATAACTTGATATGCCGGTGAGTTCGAGGTTCGAATCTCAGTCAGGGCAAGCAAAATCTTAATCATAGAAAAAGTTTTTTCTAATAGCGGTCACCCCTCGGCGGGCAATGGCAAACCTCCGAGGGTATTTCTGCCATGAAAAAGCTTTTCATTAAAATACATCTGCCGTTCGGAGTCGGTACAAAACTGTAGGTCCCTCCATTTGTGGTATAATATAAAGACGCACACCACAAATGGTAGGAGAAGCTCGGCCTAACACTGAGCTATATAGTGTACGCGCCAAAATTATTATTATTATATTATCGAGTACATTGCGATATGGGGGCAACTAATTGAATTTCGAACCAACGAAGTTACAAGAAGTGGTTCGAACTTTTGGTAATTTATTTGCCTCAAACTTCTGCCCTCATTTGTTGAATATATAATTTGCATATGCAGATATGAAAAATCCTTTGTATATCCTTAATTTCTCGCGAAATAAACTTCAAAAAAATCACAATTAATAATATTGACTTACAAAAAATATTCAATGGCTTATAATCCGATATCAAGTAATTAGCTAAAGGATGTCTTATTTAAACCTGTTCGTATACAGTTATTAAGGTAGGGTTTTTAAAAAACTACTGAAGAGTTTCTAATTGATGTACCTTTCAAATTAGGTTCACCTCATATCTTTATCGTTCATAAGTTCGCGATTCTCGTTGATGAACTACGAAAATCAACAATTAATCATGAATTCATATTATAATAATAATAATCCCAACGGTTTTTATCCCTCCATACCCGCCCGACTGTCGCTAGGGGCGCATCCGCATGATGCACGGACATATAAAATCATATAAGCTGCGCCGAGTCATGAAAGGCAAGAGTTTGTTAAGTGTCGAGTTTTAAAACAGTTCAGCTACAGGACATTATCTCCTCAGTTGATTAAATAATAAAATATATGTATGTATGTGGCAACACTGCCACTCACTCATTAGTTCGAAATCGTACGGTAGTGTCTCTCATTAGATCTTAAGTCTCTCATAACTTATAAGCTATAGTTAACGAGTCTCGAAATGTAAATGCGCTAGGTTATGCCTTAGTACGGCAAACAACTTTTCCTTCTTCTGAGATGACATCCCAAAGGGCTCACACGCGTATTCGGATTGTAAATTAATAATATTAATTAATAAATATTAATCACTGATATTAAAAGTAGTTGTTTTAATTTCGTAATACACATACACATTTGTATGTGAAACGCTACATTGGTGACCCCGACGTGATTCTTTAAGTAAATAAACGAAAGTTTCGTTGCAAAATTTTTATCATTTTCTTTACGACTCCGTACAAGTGAGCCCTTTACCCACGCGCATCGCTAACCAGGGACGAATGTAAGTTCTTTAAAAGGAGCACAGCGATCCCGGGTAGAATCAGGCCACCGCGATAGATAATATTTTTGCCTAATTTCGCATATTTCATCAAATCGTAGCAGTTTGGCCGCAATGATTCAAGATGCTCCACACACAAGCAGTGAGGCTGCTTCACCTACGCAAATGACGCAACCGATATCAATCACTTCGAATATGACTGTTCGCGCGCCACCATTTTCCACTGAGCGCCCTGCATTATGGTTCGCGCAATTGGAATCGCAATTTAGGATTCGATCAGTTTCTAGCGAAAACGATATGTTCCACCATGCAGTTTCACTAATAGACACGCAATCGGCAGCGGAGGTTGAGGATATAATTCTACGCCCCTCAGCGTTGACGCCGTACACAGTCCTTAAGCAAGCACTAATCGAGCGTTTAACGAAATCTAAAGACGCCAAACTATTGCAACTTTTAGATGGCGAACAAATTGGTGATCGCACTCCATCGCAATTTTTTCGCCACTTACGCAGCCTTTGTCCTGATGTACCAGACAACGTTATTAAAGCGAGATGGCAGAGTCAACTTTCACCTCAGACACGCGCTTGCTTAGCAGCGCAGCCAGATGCGTCATTAGAAGACCTTAGTCGCCTTGCTGACAAAATCCACGAGGTAATCCCAAGCGTTTCGCACATTGTCGCCGCCGTGTCCGACGAGCAATCCTTGCGCGCCGAAATTAGTGAAATCCGCAAACAATTGCAGGCATTTTCTTTAAGAAATTCACGCAGTCATAGCAGACAAGCTACACAACCGCATAGCACGCGCCGTTCATCACATAGTCGCGTACGTTTATCGAAAGCCGGCTTTTGCCGGTACCATCAAAAATTTGGAGCCGAAGCCCGGCACTGTTTACCTGGATGTAAATTTGAGGGAAACGCGAAAGAGAGTCAACAGAGGCGGTAACTGACTCTCCAATTACAACATCGCACCGCCTTTTCTTAAAAGATCGCTGCTCTGGAATACAATTTCTTGTAGACACAGGCGCAGATCTCTCAATTTTTCCCCGTTCACGAGTCAAAGCAAATGTTAGTCCCGTTGGCTACCAACTCTACACAGCCACGGACTCAACGATCGAAACGTATGGACATCATTCGCTTACGCTTGATTTCGGTTTGCGCCGCGATCTTACATGGCGCTTCGTCATCGCCGACGTAACTAAACCGCTTATTGGAGCCGACTTTATCAGCCATTTTGGCTTATTAGTCGATCTTAAGAACCAACAAATTCGCGACCTAACATCGGGAATAGTCTCACCAGGCCAAGTGCGAAATATGAATCAAATTTTATCAATTAAGGTGATCCAACAACGAACTCCATACAGCGCACTCTTAAAAGAGTTCTCGGCAATCACCAAACCTGACGGGGCATTCAAATTGGCAAGGCACGCGACTGTGCATCACATAAAAACAACGGACGGTCCGCCAGTGTCAAGCAAAGCTCGACGCCTTGCACCACATAAACTTGCAATCGCCAAAGAAGAATTCGCAAAAATGCTAAAACTTGGAATTGCTAGACCGTCTGAAAGTCCATGATCGGCGCCGTTGCATCTTGCTGCCAAGAAATCAGGCGAGACGCGCCCTTGCGGAGACTATCGTCGCCTAAACGACCGTACAGTGCCCGATCGGTACCTAGAGGACTTCGGTGCAAATCTGCACAAAAAAACTATATTTTCCACCATTGATCTCGTGAGGGCATTCAACCAAATACCAGTCTCAGAACAAGATATTCAGAAAACGGCGATTATCACCCCATTTGGTTTGTTTGAGTTTCCATTCATGTCATTTGGGTTGAGAAACGCGGCCCAGACTTTTCAGCGGTTCATCGACGAAATTACCCGCGACATGCCGTTTGTATTTCCGTATATAGATGACCTACTTGTGGCCTCAGATAACGAGCTACAGCATCTTCAGCATCTAAGAACGTTATTTCAACGCCTTAAAGATTACGGACTAGTGATCAACGCTGCTAAGTCTCATTTTGGCCAACCGGAAGCGAAATTTCTCGGTCATCATATCACAAGCAGCGGAATAAAGCCATTGCCAGAAAAGGTCCGCGCAATACAAGGGTTAGCTCCTCCAACAACAATAAAAAAATTACGTGGCTTTATTGGTATGGTGAACTTTTACCGCAAGTTTATTAAGAACGCCGCTGAGCTGCTCGCTCCTTTAAACGAGGTGTTATCAGGTCCTAGGGTTAAAGGTTCACAACCAGTACCGTGGACGCAAATACTAACAGCTGCATTTAACAAATCAAAAGAAGCTCTCGTCAACTGTGCCGAACTAACACACCCGAATATAAACACGGATTTGGCTATTTTCACAGACGCTTCTAACTCGGCCATCGGTGCAGTTTTGCAGCAACGTGCGAATAATTCTTGGCGGCCACTCGCGTTTTTTAGTCGGGCGCTGCCTGAGTCAATACGAAAACTATCAACATACGACCGCGAACTTCATGCAATATATGAAGCGGTGAAATACTTCCGACATATGTTTGAGGGCCGTCATATAGCAATATACACTGACCATAAGCCATTGCAGCATATGTTCAAACAACGAGTAGAGCGTGCTTCTCCATGGCAATTTCGCCGCATCGGTCTAATCAGCCAATTCACAACCGAAATCAAGCATGTAAGCGGACAAAACAACATAGTAGCAGATACGCTTTCGCGCGTCGAAATAGTCTCAGCTGCAGTGTCAGCACAACAGTTAGCTGACGCTCAAGATAAAGACGAAGAGCTACAACAACTTATCGCTTCACCTAACACAACGCTTCAGTTAAAAAAACTGAATTTTCCAGAGCACAACGTGGACCTGTACTGCGACGTATCATCAGGAACGGTGCGACCCTTCGTCGTTGCGTCGTTGAGAAGAGCGGTGTTCGACTCGTTGCATTCTCTCTCACATCCAGGCGTACGATGTTCACAGAAAATTTTGACCAATCGTTACGTTTGGCCAGGTATCAATAGAGATTGTCGTGAGTGGGCGAGATCGTGCTTTGAATGTCAGCGGAATAAGATCCATCGTCATGTCGTTACGGCTCCTGCGCGATTCCAATTACCTTCTCAGCGATTTGAGCATATCCATATCGATATGATTTCACTAACGTCTTCAAAAGGGTTTCGATTGTGTTTAACCATAATCGACCGTTTCACA
This sequence comes from Philophylla caesio, assembly GCA_963971545.1. Lineage (NCBI taxonomy): Eukaryota > Metazoa > Arthropoda > Insecta > Diptera > Tephritidae > Philophylla > Philophylla caesio. Next base: position 66,769,319 of record OZ020607.1, read on the forward strand.
CGTTTCCCAGAGGCGATTCCTTTGGAAAATGGCAATACGGAAACGGTTGCACGCGCAATCGTTTATCACTGGATATCCAGGTATGGCGTTCCGCTGAGAATAACTTCGGACCGCGGGGGACAATTCGAGTCTGCTTTATTTCGCCAACTCTCACAATTTTTTGGCATCAGCCACTTGAAGACCACACCGTACCATCCGCAAGCCAACGGACTCGTCGAACGCCTGCATAGGCAATTGAAGTCAGCATTGCTGTGCCATACTGAAGGCTGGTTTGATGCCCTGCCAGTAGTGCTCATGGGTCTACGCGCTGCCTGGAAAAACGACATATCTACGACGCCTGCAGAATTAGTGTACGGTGAACCAATTAGACTCCCCGGTGAATTCATCAACCCTGCAAATAAAGAGCAGCCTGTTCACAGTTTGCTTAAGTATTTAAAAACCCACTTTCATAATCTTGCACCAGCCGAGATGTCACGGCACGGCAAGCGCTCCATATTTCGTTTCAAAGAATTAGACAGTTGCTCTCATGTGTTAATTCGTCAAGGACAAATTGGACCATCGTTTTCATCACCATATCAGGGCCCATATCGCGTTATTTCACGGCATGCTAAACATATTAATGTCAACATTCATGGCCAAAGTACGCCGGTATCCGTTGATCGACTCAAACCTGTATATGAAATACAAGACGAACCGCCGGCAGCTGATGTTCCACTGGAAGGGCCTACTACTAGCCATTCAACACGGCACGTGCGTTTCGCAGCTGACGTCCAAAATTAATTTCATTCATGTAAATTAAAACATCTAGTTTATTTCACTCTTTTGAATTCGAAATTTTTTTCTAATAGATATTAAAAAAAAAAAAAAAAAATAACAAAGGGAGGCATGTGGCAACACTGCCACTCACTCATTAGTTCGAAATCGTACGGTAGTGTCTCTCATTAGATCTTAAGTCTCTCATAACTTATAAGCTATAGTTAACGAGTCTCGAAATGTAAATGCGCTAGGTTATGCCTTAGTACGGCAAACAACTTTTCCTTCTTCTGAGATGACATCCCAAAGGGCTCACACGCGTATTCGGATTGTAAATTAATAATATTAATTAATAAATATTAATCACTGATATTAAAAGTAGTTGTTTTAATTTCGTAATACACATACACATTTGTATGTGAAACGCTACATGTATGGTACATTTATAGAGAGTATTGAGTATAGTCTTCTTACGTAAAACAGTGAGTCTGAAATATTGAAAGATCCGGAGTGAGTGTCGAAATCCTGGCATAGACTACGAAATGGCTCGTTTAGATTAAAATAACTTTTGCATGGCTTTAGAAAAAGAGGCTGGAAATGTCTTGAAACGCGGCTAGAAACATTTTGCTTTCTTTCGCCTAGAAGAGATGGGCTAGAAACCAAGCCTTCTAGTAACTTGACCAAAAATACTATGCCTAGCATATATCCGCGACTAACAAGGGAAGGAAGATTAATGAGTTTTAAGCGACTAATGTATGGTGACAGGTTAGAGATTCCATGTGAAAATTTCTTAAAGCAAAAAGCTGAAACTGTTTTTGAATTGGCTCTAGCCGATCGGAATAAACTTGATAGCGCGGGTTCCAAACAACAGATTCATATTTCAGTATTTGCCTCACTAACGTTATGAAGAGAGCCTTCGTAATGTAACGTGTCTTTGAATTATTTTGACCATAGTTTAACAAATGCAAAAACACTTTTGGCTTTGTTAACTGTAACATTAATGTAAATATTGAAATTAAATTTTGTAATTGTAATTGTCCATTGTAATTCCAAGATCAACAAATTTAAGCACTTGTTCCAGGTTATAGTTACATATGTCATAAGAAGCTGATTGAACCGCCCTGCGCCTGCTATTTTCCTCATGCTGCTGACTTACTTAACATATGTTCTTCTTTGTCTACGAACTTTTTATAGAGATAATCTTTTGAATGTTATTTATATATTTATAAACATATTTTTCTCTGTGTATAAACTCCATCTTAAAATAACCAAATATTTGCAATTTTCGACCATTTCTTTAATTAATATTTTGTTAGTTGGATAGTTAAAACTTTGTGTACATTAAAAATAAAGATTCAGCAAATTTTCATACAATATCAAACCCTTTTATCAAAATTTTGGAAATAATTTCGACTATACAAAACAATCTCATTCCATTTTAGTATAATGATGTGGAAATTTGAAATGGCTCAAAATGTGTTGATGATATTTTAGCTTTTTTTTGCAAATTTTCTTCTTTAAACCACATTATTTGAAAAACTGATTAAGATATTAGAAGTTTTGATAAAGGTTTATTGATTTGTTCCTTTCTTTTATACAAAGTTTGAAATTTGAACTGTATATGAGTTGAAAAATAATACTAAAAATTGTTAAAATTAGTCAACACGTTATGCGGTTGCACTTAATTTTGATTGAATTACTTAAGTTCATTTTTCTGACGTATTGACTCAGGGACCAAAATTGTTGCTAGTATTTCGCAATAGACACTTATTAATTAGCTCAGAGCAAAACACAAATCTTTTTTATTTTGCATTAGGAACGTCTACATGTATATATACATGTTACCCAAAATTAAATTGATCTCAAAAAGGCCTAACTAACAAAACTCTACTAGAAACATAAAAAATAAAAAATGGATTATAGAACGAAATTTGCCGGTTTATTTAATTGTGAATTGCATTTAAAAATTTTTAAATTCATATCGTTTCAGATTTTAAGAAGTTTTTTCTTCCTCCTTTAAACTAGCGAAAGTGTGAGCCACTATGCTAATGATATACAATACCGCCACTCATAGCAGCAAGCATTATTTCTAAATCTCAAAGAATTATTGGTAATTATTTAGAATTCATCATTTGCGATGAAGAGCCTCCTTAGGGTACTTTTTTATTTAGTTATGATTTAAAACAATCAAATTTAACAGCTCTCTAGTGCTTACCCCAAGTCATTCCTAACTTTTGTATTCATAAGTACGTTAATTAAAGCTCACTTTCTCTTATGCAACAAACCTAAATATGTATCCACCGTTATTTATATATTGTTCTTGTTTCATCGTTTTTTTTTTGCGACGTGAATAATTTTTAATAAATCACATACATTGCATTCACATAAAAGCACTCAACACTTAAGCAATTTTAACATGTATTCTAATTCGATAAACGAAATTGAATTTCAATTCCTTGTGATTTGATTTCGATTAGCTTCAATTGAATTCACTTACTGCTTTCAGTGTTAATTGATGGCGTGGATACGTCCACCATGACACGAGACCAGCTGGAGCAGTTTGCGCTCAAACTGAAAGAGGAGATGGAACGCGAACGTGAAGAGCGAAACTTCTTTCAATTAGAGCGAGATAAAATTCGCACATTTTGGGAAATCACCAGAGGACAATTAGGTATGTTCAGAACAATTAGTGCGGTAGTGCAGATGCTTATTTTTTTTGATTTTTTTTTTTTACCTAAGCTAATTTTTTTTAATTTTCACACATTACACACAAAATAGAGGAGACGCGTTATGAAGTGCGTCACAAGGATCATGAAGTGGAGATGGCACAGGAGTTAGCCGACATCGATACCAAACATATTATGCAACAAATGAAGCATTTGCAGTATGAAAACCAGAATAAAATTGGCGAAATACGAGCTGAGGCAATGACACAATTAAAGCTCGCTCAAGAAGACCATGTGGCACAAGAACAAGAATTGCTCAAGGATAAACGCGAGTTGAGACGACTGCTTCGTGAAAGAGAGGAAACAAATGAATTGCAATTACAACAGCTAAAAATGAAGCACAACGATGAAATGGCGTAAGTAGATTTTAAAAATTTTTGAGGATAGGAAAAGAGAAGAAGTAACCCAGCGGGATCCTCTGCCAATCAATTTTTAAGCAATACATAGGACATCAATTGGAAAGTTATTTTCCAGTTTAATAATTTTTTTATGAGTGATGAAAATATATGGAATAGTCTCGGACTCCTGGCGGAATTAGGCTATTCCTTTGCCTGAGTTTTAAGTCTCGCACTTTTCGCTAAATCAAAATATACTCTCTTACTAAATTATTTCTTTTGCTCAACAGTGAGGCCCGTATTCAGTTCCAACGAGAAGCAAAAGATATGGATATTTTGCATGAAGAAAAGATGAAGGCGCAGAAAAACGAAATTGAACTAGTCTTTCGCATGGAAATGTTTGAAGTAGAAGAGCGCAAGAACACACAGATTCAGCGTCTAATTGAAAGTCACGACACTGCCTTCAACGACATGAAGAACTACTACAATGACATCACACTAAACAATTTGGGACTAATTAGCAGTTTGAAGGATCAACTTGAGGTGTTGCGCAAACAGTCTGAACGCAGTGACCGCACAGCCACTGAAATGCTCGTTGAAAATCGCAAACTTAAGGAGCCACTCGAATCCGCACAAGCCGAACTCGCAGAAATGCGCCGCAAGATGGAGCACTTCGATCGCGATCGTAATCAGTTGGCACGCCTGAAAACACGCAACACTTACATTGAGAAACAATTGAAGGCGCTAACTTGGGAGACAGAGACGCTGTTGCTGCGCAACGACACACTCAAGAAAGAACGCGAGGAGCTCAAATCGAAATTTGATGAAGTCGTTACGGAGTTGCAACAGAAAACGGGCCTAAAGAATGTGCTGCTCGAACGTAAAATCAGCATGATGGAGCGAGAGAATGAGAAGCGTGATCTCTTGCTTAAGCAAACACAGAAACTTTGCGGCGCTACCGGCGATGCACCGCAAATTCTAGAGAAGCAAGTCAATTCCGTGCTTGATGAGAAGAACAAATTAATCGAGGAATTACGCTACGAATTGATGCGCGTCGTTAAGGCACACGATGACTTGCTTGGCACATACGAATCCAAACTGATGCAATTCGGCATACCGCAAGACGAATTGGGCTTCGAACCCCTTCGCTTGTCGGAGAAACATCATTATTTATGCGGCCCAGCTGGCCTGGTGACCAAAAATCAATGAAAAATTCCTGCCAAAATTCCTACGTTGTAGAAAGGCTTATCGCTTTTTTGGTTTTTTTCTCTCTTTGTTTTCATATTACAAACTACACACACATGACATTTGTACAAGGGACTAAAGGATTGTTTGGAGTCCAATTTTTTCCGTTCACATTTAAAACATATACAAGCATATTTTTATAAAAATATACATATGTCTGCATATAATTATGTTTGTATATGTTTGTGTGTGGGCTTATTATATTTTAAAAAAAATTTTTTTTGTTTCATTTGTTCTCCTCAGAGCATAAAGGGTAACTTTCGCTTTATGTACGATGATTTACTGGCACATTGATGCGACTGCAAGCAGAGCAGTACCTTGGATAGTGTACAGTTGTTGGCAGTGCGGGCGTATGGCATGTTGGCGTCAGTTGCACACAAGCAAGTCCATTATTCAAAAATTGCGCCGTGCATTGGCTGTGGTAATAGAGTTGGCGTTAACTATATTTTGGCTGCTGTACATCTTGGCCATTGGCCAACAAACTGTATGTAGCAGAACAACGAGTAAACTCGTATAGGAAGAGTTTATAAAGTATGGAAATTGTAGCTGAACTTGAAAAAAGCGAAGAAGAAGAATGAATGATAACTGAACATGGACATACATATATATGTACATAGGTGAGAAGATAAAGTGAAACATTTTAAAGTCGTATTAAACTGACTTCTTTTTAGCTCACTTTTAAAGTATCTCCTTTTTGTAGCAACTAAAATTTTTGCCAATAAATACTGGGAACACTCACGATTTTTATGAATATAGTCAGTAAGACAACTACATTTTCTTCTTATATGGCACTACAACCGTGTGTCGGTTTGGGACGAGACCAAAAAACTCTCTTCTTGGCGAGGTTGCGCCAGTTACTCATATAAAGATAAGACAGGTTCTTCTGAACTTGGGCCTTCCAGGGTGTTCATGGGCGTTCCATTGCCTGCGTTGCCCAGCTATAGCCATATCCTTATACAGCTCTAACAGTTCATTTGATCTTCTTCGGTACCTGTCGTCCACGTGAACAGGGCCATAAATCATTCGAAGAACATTTCTCTCGCTTTCAAATCACTGTTGATTGTGCATGTCTCTGCGTTATATAAAAGGGCGGGCATAATAAGAGTTTTGTAGAGCGAGATGTTTCTTGCTCGAAAAAGACCTCTGCTCATTAATTGCTTACCAAACCCAACATAGCACCTGTGTTATTCATCGCTTGATTTCAAGGCTGATATTATTGGTGGTATTTATGGTGGATCCAAGGTATGCAAAGTCTTTGACTACTTCAAATTTGTAGCTACCAACAGTGACGTGGGTACCAATACCCGATGACTTTTTGTTTATTGCACAAGGTACTTTTTTTTCTCGATCACTACAAGAATAACCCCTTTTACTTTTACAACTCGTATTTGTTTCCCAGCATTAGATTGAAGAAATTGCAAAAATGTGAATTGCCTTGTCTAAAACCTCGTTTGGTCTCGAACGGCTTAAAGAGGTCTTTGCCAACTTGAATGGCGTTAAAATATGTGCTCAACGTCTCTAAATAGCCGCATTCGTTTTGGCGGAATCCAAAACTTAGACAAAGGTGGTGAATGCGTCCTACCCGCTCTCGGGAACCGGCTTTGAACAGTTTAGCCGGTATACTGTCTGCTCTGTCTTATCTCGCCTTGGTCGATTGTTATGGTCTATTAGCTTTGATGCGGATTGTGGCAAATGGTTATATTTGGGGCGTACATCCAGTTATTGGTTAGGAGCAGCTTCCCTATATAGGGTCCACATATTCCATATCATTAATCATAGTCCTTTGTTCGTTTGTGGAGATCGTCAACGATTGAGAAAGTCATTATCCGACATTTTTTGTGTTTTTTTAAATACGAGTATATGGTTTAAGTAGCTTTTTACGGTGATTTTAACAGTGTAAAAATTATTTCGGAGATAAACTTTGATAATAGCCCCCCAAAGCGTTACATTTTTAAAACCGATACCACCTTACATGAATTTGCCTTGCATATGTACTTGTCGTTACTAATGAACTGATATTGCCACTGACAATGCTAGCGGCACCATTAAACCGCCTGAATATCTGAAAATTTTTATTTTTGTTCAAATTTCTCACAATTGTTTTTAATTTTCGAGCATTACTTATAGCTATAAGTTTAAGCACATCTTCGCCTATTTTATCGTTTGAAGGGAGTACATATAATACACATCCTCGTATGTATAATATTTATTTATTGTATTTAGAATAAAAATTTGCAAAACAAAAAAAAAACGTTTTTTTCATCGTAGAATACGTGAAACAGCAAAACTAGAACTAAAAACTTGAAACTTGAAACTAAGTATAAGTTTAGCTAATATACTAAGGGCGTGCATATGTATGTAAGTGTAAATATACATAGGTAATATAAGTAAATTTATAGTGAAAGGGGTTATGCCGAAAGCTTCATACCTTTCATGAATGGAATAATTGTATGGGAGCATTTTATTGATCCCGGGATTTTCGAAATTTGAAAACAAAATCCCGGAAGAGTTCCCGGGGTCCCGAATTTCACAAAGTTTTCATCCGTAATTTTTAATTTGTCAAAAAATGTAAAACGTCTGTAATCGTTGTATTATAGTAGTATTCAAAATAACATTAATATCACAAAAAAAAGATTTGTTGTAATTCATGTACACTTTAACATAAGCAGCCCTTTGTCAACAAAAAATCCGGGCGTGGCCTGAGTCAGCGAATCCACATTCTCACGCTGACAGCAGGCAATTAACATAAGCAGCCCTTTGTCAACAATAAAGTCCGCGCGTGGCCTGAGTCAGCGAATCACATTCTCACGCTGACAGGTAAGTCACAGCGCTAGCGCAAGACGATCCGTTCACTGTCAACAACAAACTTGCAGCTGGCCTAAGTCAGCGAATTCACATTCCCACGACGCTGACGGTTAAGGCACAGCGTTAGCGGTAAACTGCCAACGCAAGCGTCGGCGTCGTACCCGCTGCAATAACTCTACAACTACTACTAACATCGAATTGCGGAATATAACAACTACGACAAGATGCAGGGACCTATTTATGACATTAGCTTTAGAATGTAAGTTTCAGTTTGTAACAGAGAACTCATCAGACAGCATGATCTGATTAATAAAGTGATAATAATAAAGAATCAATATGGACAATTGGCGCCCAACTATTCGGGAACAAAAAAATAAAGTTCGATAAAAAATATTAAAAACTATTCGGGAACAAAAATTAAAGTTCGATAAAAAATAGTAAAAACTATTCGGGAATAATTGTACGGACCCATCAAGGAGGAGACGTCACAAAAAAGGAATCACGGACCAAAGGAGATCAAAAATTTCTACGAAAAATTAAACAATAGAATTAAGATTAAAAAATATGTAAGTAGAGTGCAAAAAATATAGTATGTTGAATTGTTCTACTAGAAAAGTAACTAAAAAATAAAACTTGTGTTAAATATAATTTACGCTATTAACTGTAAATCTTTGCACGAGTTTTTGAAAAATAAATTTTGCGCAGGCCAGCTTATTGGTATCGGTTTTATTTCAAGCTCATGAGTGATCAGGACCTGGACAAAATATTTGAGAGCCTTAACGGAATAGAAGTTAGTAAAAGACAGTGGAACAATAAGGATAATACAGAAAATTGGTGGACAGAATATAGAGTGGCAGACAAAAGACAAGAAATGGCGCTGGAACCAGACCAATTAAGGGCATTAGTAGAAAGTGCAGTTTGCAGTACACTCGCCACTCAAAGAGAAAATTTCGAACAAAAGCTTGCAAATATTAATCAACGACTAAATGACGTTAAAATCGACACACCGAACATAGAAACATATAGGGAAACAAAAATTGTACCCGGGAATAGATGTGATGAGCCACTCGATATTGTAAAATCCTTACCGGACTTCGACGGTAAGCAGGAGAATTATGTATCGTGGCGGCAGGCGGCACACACCGCCTACAAAGTTTTTGAAGGCTATCAGGGTAGCAGCAAACATTATCAGGCTGTTGCCATCGTTAGAAACAAAGTTAAAGGCCCAGCCGACATGGGTCAGGCCTCATTTAATACCGTTCTAAATTAAGGCCATAATTAACCGCCTTGATTTTAGCTATTCCAACAAACGACCAATTTACTTGATCGAGCAGGAGATGTCAACTCTCCGCCAAGGAAGTTTGTCAGTACTCCAATATTATGACGAGGTAGAAAAGAAGTTAATCCTTTTAACTAACAAAACGATAATGACTTACGAAAAATCAATTGCTGCATCACTAAACGAAAAATACATAATGGATGCATTACGCGTATTTATTTCAGGGACTAAGAAACCCCTTAGTGATGTGTTATTCTCAGACCGGCCTAAAGATCTACCTTCGGCTCTAGCGTTAGCACAAGAGGTGGAATCTAACCATGAGCGATACCAGTTCGCAAGCACATATGCCAGGAGCTTGGAAGACAAAGCCCAAAGGCTAAAGATAGAGCACTCTAGGGAAAAAGGTACAAGTAGTAGATATCAAACAAATGGCACGTATCTTGCGAAAAATTTCCATTTTAACAGAACGCGGGACTTCAACAGCAAGACTCCGCAGAAACTAGAGCCAGTACAACCAATGGACGTTGATACCTCGCAACGCTTTAGAGAACCTACAGCACAACAGAAAAATAGTGGATACTCATCTCGATATCCTAATAATCAAAATCAAAAATACGGACAGACAGTGAAGTGACCAAGTAATGATTCTGCAAAATTCACAGAACCAAAACAACAACGGGTTAACTACCTGCCAAACGTAAATTCTACTTCTAATCAAGAAGATACGACGTATCATGAGGTAGCAAACTCAGAGGCCTCATCAATCGAAGACGACCTTGCTGAACCTAACCAATTAAATTTTTTAGACAGAACTCCTTGCTACCGTTGATTGAAAAAACAATTGCAGGGAGAAAGCTAAAATTATTAATTGATACGGGGGAATCAAAAAACTATATAAAGCCTCTAAGAGAGCTTAAGCACATAACACCTGTCGAAAATTCTTTCTTGGCAAAATCAATCCATGGCTTTACTCACATTAAAGAAAAATGCACGGTCAACCTTTTCGACACAAACAGTACCTTTTTTATACTCGCGTCTCTTTCAACATTCGACGGAATAATAGGTCTGGATTTGCTAACGCAGACAGACGCAACAATAGATTTAAAATCAAAAAAAAAAATAATAACCAATAATGGCTCAAAATAAATAAAGTTTTTAAAGTGTGCAAATGTGAATTTCACACGAGTAGAGGACATAGAAGTCCCCGAGGTTGTAAGGGGCACATTTCAAAAAATGGTGAAAAATGTATTACGAGTTATTGTTATCCTAATGAAGCCCTACCATTTAACACAAATATTGTCGCCACTATTCGCACCGAAAGTGACGATCCGGTCTATTCTAAGCTATACTCATCCAATGGGTGAATACTGAAATTCGCGATTTACTAAAAAATGGTATTATCCGACCGTCTAGGTCACAATATGGGTTGTAGACAAAAAAGGAGAAAACGGCAAGGTTAGCGCCACACAATCGAAAAAGATTAAAGTGGAATTAGACGAAAAACAATCACTTGCTTTTAACAAATTGAAGGGAGTCCTTACATCGGAGGATGTTATGTTACTCTACCCAGACTTCAGGAAGCCATTTGATCTAACGACAGACGCTTCATCTTTGGGTATAGGGGCAGTACTGTCACAAGACAATAGGCCAATTACTTTTATTTCGAGGATTTTGAAAGGTCGTGAGAAAAACTTCGCAACTAACGAACGCGAGTTACTTGCCAAAGTCTGGGCCCTAAAAAGCCTTAGAATCTATCTCTATGGCGTTAAAAATTTAAACATTTTTACAGACCATCAGCCACTTACGTTTGCGGTTTCAGACCGAAACCCAAATGCAAAAATTAAACGCTGGAAAGCGTTTATCGACGATCACAACGCTCAAATTTTTTACAAACCGGGCAAGGAAAATCATGTTGCTGACGCGCAGTCACGACAGAACATCCACGCTCTAGAGGAAGATGCCCAATCAGATTTGGCTACAATCCACAGCGAAATGTCACTATCCTATGCGATAGAAGGAACCGAGAAACCATTAAATTGTTTCCGAAACCAAATCGTTTTAGAGGAAGCAGACATGACTTCAAGACGGAACTTCATATACTTTGGCAATAAAACTCGTCATATAATTAAATTTACAAATAGGAAGCACCTTATTGAGGAGATAAAAATAGCTGTAAACCCAAATGTGGTAAATGCCATACATTGCGATCTACCAACATTGGCCAGCATACAACATGAATTGGTAAGGTGTTTTCCGTCAACAAAGTTTTGGCACTGCAAAAACATGGTGTCTGATATTGTCAACAAAAACGAACAGAGGGAGATTGTTGTTGCTGAGCACAATCGAGCTCACAGAGCAGCCCAGGAGAATATTAAACAAATCCTCTGCGATTACTATTTCCCAAAGATGACCAATTTGGCGAACGAAGTTGTCGCGAATTGTAAGATCTGTAGTAAGGCCAAATTCGACAGGCACCCACGTAAGCAGGGGAAATGTTGCACATTGATATCTTTTCGACAGATAAAAAGTACTTTCTTACCTGTCTGGACAAATTCTCGAAATTTGCGGTGGTGCAACCTATACCTTCTCGAACAATTGTGGATGTAAAGGTCCCAATCATTCAGTTAATGAATATATTTCCAAACACAAAGACTATTTATTGTGATAATGAAGCTTCTCTAAATTCTGAAACGATAACCTCATTATTAAAAAATAGTTTTGGTGTAAACATCGTAAACTCACCACCCCTTCATAGCACCTCGAACGGGCAGGTTGAACGCCTCCATAGTACACTTTTGGAGATAGCCAGATGTTTGAAACTGGACAGAAAAATTAACGAAACGACAGACCTCATATTAATGAAACCAACTGAATACAATCGAACGATTTACTCGGTGACCAATATGAAACCAATCGAAATAATTCACGCCAACCCACCCGAAATGAGGAATGAGATAACCATGAAAATAATGAAGGCCCAACAAGCACAAATGGATAGGAATAACCCCTCCAGACAGAATAGCGTATTCGACGTGGGGGAAAGAGTATTGGTAAAGACTAACAGACGACTCGGAAATAAATTATCACCTTTATATGTTGAGGAGAAAGTTGAGGCAGACTTAGGAACCACGGTTCTCATAAAAGGGAGGGTGGTCCATAAGGACAACTTAAAGTAAAGGAAAATTCCTAGCATATTTTAGAATTCTTTAAATAGCATAGGGTAAATTATTTAAGCTTCTTTCACACTATCTTTCAGGATACTGATTGTGATACTCCTTATTCAAACGGCGACGGCAAAATTGACGGACTATTCGACTTCCGACTACATACCGGATCAGGATGGTGACCCGACGGTTTGGGAGGAATTTGGCTATCTAAGGCATACAACTAATCTTACAGTATACAAGGGAGTAGTTGAGGAAACCAAAGGCTTAACAAAGCAATTCCCTCTATCCCATATGAGAATGTTACTCGACGCAGACATTGCAAATATAAAGGTGCTTCTGACAACACTGGACATACATCACAGGCAGGCTAGGAGCATTAACATTTTGGGTACGGCCCTAAAGGTTATCGCAGGTACGCCTGACTTTGACGACTTCGAAAACTTGAAGTTCCGACAACAGGAACTCGGAGACTCAGAGCGACATCAGGTAGAAATAAACACAAGGATACAAGAAAAGATAAATGAACTGACGGAAACGGTTAACCACTTGTATGAAATAGGATCATTATAAATGAAATTGAAACTTGAATTTCAACTACTACCCTTGAAAAGATAGGGATAATAAATCCCATGTTGTTAAACTCAAAAGATATCAAAAACATTCTTGAAATGCGCTCTACAAACACAACTATCACTGATTTAATGGGGGTATCATATATTAAGGTTCTATTAGACGGTAATCTTCTACATTTTATTATCAAATATCCTAAGCCAGTACTAGTCTGTAAGAAAATTATAATTTTTCCTGTCCAACACAACGGAACAATCCTGCACCTTGAGAATGACAACAATGTTGCCGATTATCATAATCAAATGTTGGCGATTGGAAATTGCAGCGCAACGCTCACATCAACGTTTTGCAAAAAATTACAACATCCAACGTGCGCGCGGCAGCTTCATTCTGGTAATATTGCCCATTGCAGCACTCGCCCTAGCCACCTTGAACCAATTATGGTGGTCGATGATGGCATAATCATCATTAACGATAATACCGCTTTAGTCAAGGCTACCGCAGACACCGAGAAGACCATAAAGGGAACTTATTTACTTTCCTTCGAAAATGAGATTCAAATTAATGGATCCTACTTCAAAAACCTAAAGGGCATGTTTAAAAAATTACCAGGATCAGCAACGACGGCGCTCCTCAATATCACCAGTCATCAAGAGATTTTGAGTCTTCCATACCTTCACAAGATAAGTATGGAAAACCTGGGTTTAATCGGGAAAATCGAAGGGAGGACTATGATAGGACCAACGATATCAGGTCTCACTAGCGTTGTCATACTAATTTCCTGTTACGGTCTAATTAAACTATACCAAGAGCGAAAAAGAAGACGCAAATCCCAGAATCTTCAGAACGTCATAAACAATTTTAAGAAGCCCGTGGACGGCCTTCATTTAGAAGGGGAGGAGTTAACATAAGCAGCCCTTTGTCAACAATAAAGTCCGCGCGTGGCCTGAGTCAGCGAATTCACATTCTCACGCTGACAGGTAAGTCACAGCGCTAGCGCAAGACGATCCGTTCACTGTCAACAACAAACTTGCAGCTGGCCTAAGTCAGCGAATTCACATTCCCACGCTGACGGGTAAGGCACAGCGTTAGCGGTAAACTGCCAACGCAAGCGTCGGCGTCGTATCCGCTGCAATAACTCTACAACTACTACTAACATCGAATTGCGGAACACAACAACAACGACAAGATGCAGGGACCTATTTAAGACATTAGCTTTAGAATGTAAGTTTCAGTTTGTAACAGAGAACTCATCAGACAGCATGATCTGATTAATAAAGTGATAATAATAAAGAATAATGTGGACTATTGATAATTTACATATACATACATATGTATATCTATTGGTCTTTTCATGAACGAAAAAGAAATAAACGTTAAATTATACGCACATACAAAATAATTTATGCTTCAAGTACAAATATACATATTTAGTACAGAAGCCAATGCAACTACATAAAGTAAAATTATTTTGAATCACTGTTTGAGACCAATATTAAATATTAATATATAACCATTCAGTAAAAAAAGAAATACATCAAGTAAAAATGAAATACATCATACCCATTCCATTTTGAGCGAGGCAAAATTATTCCTTATTTTGATCAAAATGCAATCTCAAAGATTTTATAGCCTTAAGTGTGTTATCCTTCAACCTGGAACTAAATTTGTTGAATTTAAAATCTGCAGTGAAGAAGCATTGCTGCGCCTCAACACTTGTTGGTTGGGTTGTCGACAAAAAGTTAAATGCTTTCTGTATGACATAGCCTTTATCGCCTTATTATAAAAACTATCAATTTGTTTTACTAAGCTTTTTGCTTATTATTATTATTTTGACCATAGCGAGCTGCTCGTTAAAACTTGATGCTATTTATATTTGAGACTGGTCTTATCTGCCAGGGTTATGCAGACGACATAGTACTATTATGCAGAGGAAAGTTTCTAGACACTCTGTGTGACAGAATCCAAGTGGGCCTTAGTGTCCAAAACCACCGTGGTGCCATTCACAAGGAACTATAAACTTGATGGCCTTAAGCAGATTCATCTTGACGGAATAAACATAGAATACCAGAAGGAAGTAACACTAGATCAAAGACTGCTGTGTAAACCCCACATGGATGAAGTGGGGAAGAAAGCAGTAAGAATATGTATGGCATATAAATCCATGGCTGGGAAAAATTGGGGATGCTCCCCAAAAATACTCAGATGGATGTACACGGCCATCGTACGACCTACAATCATTTATGGGGCTGTTGCAATTCGGGAAAATAAGGGTTGTGTATGGTAAACTCCGAGTTTATGAGTAGTGTTTGAACTTAAACTCCAAAAACTCGAGTTAACGGCGCAGTCAGAACATAGAATTATATATGAATGAAGTGATGAAGAAAACAGTAAGAATCTTAATGCCATGTAAATCCATGGCTGGGAAAAATGGGGGCTGCTCCCCAAAAATACTATGATGGTAGTACACGGTCATCGTACGACCTACAATCATTTATGGGGCTGTTGTGTGGGTAAATAGAACACACTAGCAAGGTGCCATTAAAACACTAAGCAAACTGCAAAGGCTGGCTTGCGTCAGCATAACAGGGGCTATGAGAACCTGCCCAACGGCAGCGCTGGAAGTCTTACTAGACCTACCACCTCTTCACCTACATATTCAAATTCAAGCGAAGAGGGCCATCCTAAGGATGACGGGTAACAAAATCGGGACTGAGGGGTTCTTAAGTCGGTGGAAGATCAACACTCTAACTGAACGATATCCCGAAGTAGCTATACCGAGAGATACCAGGAAACCCGAGTTAAGTCTCACAAAAAGATTCAAAACCGAATAAAGCTACAAAAGAAGCTGGGTGGGTTTCTCGGAAACCTACAAGATAAACCAACACATGATTACCTGGAACACGGACGGCTCGCTAACCGAACAAGTCACCGGAATCGGTGTGTATGGACCGAGAACAAAGTACTCGGAATCGATAGTGACACAGATGTCCATTTTCCAAGCAGAAATTTATGCTATAGAAAGGTGCGCGTCATTTAGACTCCAGTGTAACTACCGTGGACGGCATATTGCTATTCTATTGGACAGCCAAGCAGCCATCAAGGCCCTCAAATCTTACCAGGTAACCTCAAAACTGGTAATGGAGTGTCTTGACAAGTTGAACACACTTGGTCTTACGAACCGGATCTGGGTACCAGGTCACGCTGGTATCTTTGGAAATGAGATGGCGGATATGCTCGCAAAAATGGAGAATCCACTTCATGTATAGGTCCCGAACCCTTCTCAGTATTAGGGAAAGGGGCACATCAGCCTTAACGAGGAAAGAGGAGGAAGCCCTCAGTAAATCACACTGGGACAATCTGCCAGGCCTGGAGCACTCCAAATCCCTTCTGCGTAGCTACAACCAAACAAGATTCAGATAATGCATGGGCTTGTCAAAGAACAACTTGAGAATGATCACAGGAATCCTTACATGGCACTGTAGGCTGAATTATCACCTAAATAAACTGGAAATTTTTTCGCAGGAACGTTGTCAATTCTGCAGGGAAGAGAAAGAAACTTCTAAACACGTCCTGGAGAAGTGCCCCGCATTGATGCAAAAACATCAAAAATGTCTAGGCGAATATCTGGTTACGGACGATGGGATAACTTCCAGAGACTTAGGTTCAATACTAAGATTTATCTCAGAGATTGGACTAAGGGAAATTCTTTAATCCAAGTAAGGGGCACAATAGACCTTAAGGTCGCAGTGCTATCTCCCCAACAACAATAATAATAATACTAATATCTTTGAGACTTTCTGCCTAACAGCCTAACATAATATGAACGCTATCCGCCAATTTTCTGTCAAAAGTTTCTCATGCTCATACAACTTGTATGCGAGCATCCGAAATTGAACGGCCTGCGCGAAAAGCTAATGGTTCAGTTATGCATACTTAGCTTCACTTGACTTAACTTGAGAAATGTCACATAATGATTATATTTAATGAACATTGCATATAGGTGATTAGCCACCACGTAATCCAACATAACTTTACTTGGAAGTCTGTTGAATTTTGATTTTCTAAGTAAAATCCAAATGACATTTAATATTTGTGATGCCACTTGTGTATGTTTACTTGATTTTGAGAATTATTTTCAAACACTTGACAAGTATTTAATAATTTTATAAGTAACTGACAAATAATTGGACGAGACGCTTGGCGCTATTTTCTATTTCGGCAAAAAGTAAGTAATATTTTTTAAATAAATGATAAATTTATTTTATTAAATGATATTTTTGTCATTTTCAGAATGTTTAATGAGGAAAGGTTGATTGACCAGGTACGTGACAATGAGGTCCTCGACAATAAAGCCACAAAAAAATTGGAGGCTTGGGCTGCAATTTCGCGCGAGCTTGGCACGACAGGTTTGTGGAAAAATCGTACATTGTAGGGGTGTACCAAGCGATGAATTTCACTGCGTGAGCGATACACGAGGGAGTTGCGCAAGCTTGACGCCCCGTCAGAAAGTGCGGCAGCTTTGAAGCAGACCTGGCCCTATTTTGACAACTTAAATTTTCTGAAGCCTTTCATAGCCAAGACCGTAAGTTGCAAGTATAGGTATAAGTAATCCTAAGTATGCATAAATGAAGCATAACTCAAATTCCAATTTTCATTTTGAGTGACATTTCGATTTAACGTTTATCCCACCATTGAGGGTGATGCGCATTGTCGTCAGTATAACGAATACTAATTTTTTTGTTTGGATTAGCAAACAAATTATCAAAAAGCTATGAATGTAAACTTTTTGTAAATTTTTTGAAATTAGGGATTATGATTTTTATGATTATTATTGCTTCCATAATATAAAACAGGAAACGAATCAATTGTCAAACTTGTTAATAAGTTCCTGTGTTGAAGCTCTGCATATAAATCAAGATTATATTTAATATTTAAATGTAACATAAGGTAAAGCAAATCTTTAAACCAAATAAATAAATTGAACCAACGGTAAAAACTTCCACCTTGTAT
The DNA here is from genome assembly GCA_963971545.1 of Philophylla caesio. Taxonomy (NCBI): domain Eukaryota; kingdom Metazoa; phylum Arthropoda; class Insecta; order Diptera; family Tephritidae; genus Philophylla; species Philophylla caesio. Next base: position 66,787,212 of record OZ020607.1, read on the forward strand.
TGTTTTCAAACGAACAGCGATGCAACTCGGTAAAGTAAACTCACGCAAATCAATTTCGGGTGAAAGTGGTTAAAAAATTTACGTTCTTGCGTTCTTGTGTGCTTTATTCAATTGGTTGTTTCTGTTTTTCATCTCTGAGGTTTATTTTTGTTTAAAAAAATGTAAATGAAAGCTAAAGGAAATCTGTATATCCATATTTTTAAGAAAGCGGTTTATTGCTGATTAATTGCCTGAGTACCACATACAATAATAAACGAAATTGTACAGTGCATCCTTACGTGCCACTATTATTTTAATACGAGTAGCTGACTATAAAGATATGACAAATAGCACGGATTGTGAACTATCTAAAGGCTTTGTTTTGCCCTTGAAAGGGATATTTTTATGAATGATACACAATTTAAAAATATATGGCTATTAAATTCCCTGTTTTCTGCAATTCCGGGGTTTGAATAGACTTACCGCAGGATATTCGGGAGTTAAAAAAGGCCTGGGCATGCCTAATGTTCACTGTAAATATATTCGTATTGTTAACAATAACTGGCATCTGTTCAAAATTTCAAGCATTTAAATGAAGGAGTTAAGGTGTAAATAGCAATATCAGAACAACCGGTTGATTGGAAGTAGTTGTATAATCATTTAACCGCGCTACAATGCAGACGTGTTTTTGCTCTTGCTCTCGCGATTAGTTTGTTAGTTTTGAAAAATTATGGATTCTTGCGGAAAGTGTCAGAAATCATTTACGCGAAATGATGCGTTAATTGTGCCGTGCAGTGGTTTTTGTCAAAATCGGTTCCACCGTGCATGCTGTGTGGGCCAATTGTCGGAGTATGATGTCAGGCTCTTTGGCGAAAATAAGCACATCTGCTATCTCTGCCCTGAGTGTTTGCCATTGCCTGATAAATTGCTAAAGTCGTTAGACTCTTTCATGAACATGCAAAAAAATGGCTTAAAATCTATCGTAACTGCAATAAACGACAAATTTGGTGAAATAAATCTAAATAATGGTGAACACAACAAAAATGTTTCTTCATATTTAAACTCTTTGAGATCAGAGTTCGATGCCCTAAGTAATATTGTTGCTAATTCTGCAAATTCATCTGCCAAAGTGAACAACAACAAGGTCAAACCAAATCGTTTACCTGACTCACGGAAAACGAAATCGCCGAGCTCGGCAATTGGAAGCAATTCTCACTCTCAAATTGCCAAGGCTGTTGTTGCTGCAAAATCATTATGTGGCCCTTCTGCCAATATGAGTTCTCCGACTGTTGCCATTACATCTTCATTTATTTCTGCTGAGGCGATTGATATTACTTTGCCGTCGGCTTCTCAACAACAAACGACTGCATTATCATCTACTACTCGCTCTGCGGTTAATAACAATGTTTGTTCGCCGGATGATGATAATAATGTTGCATCTGTGTCTTTGACATCGATTTCTAAATGACAACCGACTGCGTTATCGACAGAAACGACTTTACCTTCTGAAGCTGTTGTTAGCAGTGACTTTGCGATGAATCTGCCTTCTGCATCTACACAAGCGCCGTGTGCATTGTTAGATACAGTGAATGCTACTACCCTGCCACCGATGGGCGCTGAATGGAATACTGTGAGGCGTAAGAGGGCGTCGAAGCAGAAAAACGTTGTGGTTGGCCGTAACGATAATAATGATTTGGGAGTATTTGCGCGTCTGAAGTGGCTCCATCTATCGTCGTTTAAGGCATCTGTTTCTGAAGATGATATTATCAATTATGTGGCGAAACATGTTACCATTGATAAGCAACAAATTGCCTGCTACAAACTGGTAAAGAAAGATGCTAATGAGGACTCTCTCAAATACATCAACTTTAAGCTGTGTGTTCCTGAGCATGCATATACTAATCTGCTGAAACCTGATATCTGGCAAATCAGCGTTAATATTAGACAGTTCCGTTTTTTTCAAATACAAGGAGAAGATCTGCTATCAAAGTAGTTGTTCCACCAAAGTCTAACAAACACATTAAAATATATTATGAAAATGCCTCTGGTCTCCGTACCAAGGCTAATACAGTTCGAATGCTAAGTGCGCACTTGGAGTATGATATGTTTGTTATTGTCGAATCTTGGCTCAATGTAAATTTTTTCAATGCGGAGTTTTTCGATCCTAACCTTTATGATGTTTTCCGGAAGGATAGGGATCCCATTAAAACTGGATGTAGCCGAGGCGGAGGAGTATTGATTGCGGCCCGAAACAACCTCAAAGCGTCGGTTTGTCCTCTTCTGAATGAGGACACAATCATCGACCAACTTTGTGTTCGTGTTAGCGGTTCCCTTGGTTTGTTATATCTTTGCGTCTCTTATATACCTCCACTTAGCTGTGATAATGGCATTGGAGATAGCCAAATTTGTGTACTTGGCGATTTTAATTTAAGCAATATAAATTGGTCGTTTTACGATAATAATCTATTCTTGACTCCCTCAAATGTTCACAGCTCTGTTGAGTCATATGTTATTGATAACCTCTTAGGTATTGGCCTAACTCAAATAAACGGCCACAGAAATGATATTAGTCTTAGTAACGTACAACATTAACTTTGTAATATTGGCGTACGCGAACGCTAAAAGCTGCTAGTTTTCGAAAACTTTCAATAATTATCCGTACCTGAACTTACCTAATAACAAACAAAAATTGACTTAGATTTTTAATTGCTTTCAGTACCTCGCCCAATAACTAACGTTGTTGGCGTAGTCTTGTTGTCTCCAAAAAATAATAGAAAATTTAAGTTGTAATACTTATTACTTAGTTTAATACTTTATTAATTTTCTGCTCGTTGTATGATTTAAATTTATAACCTCTTGTAAAAATTTGGAGCTTCTGTATAATTGTATGTGCATGCGCTCGATACGTGTACGAAATTTGTTGAAGTTGCTAGCCAAGTCTTATTTTTTCAAAACTGTTTGATTATTGCAAATTAAAATTGTGATTATTAGATAAAATGTTAAATTACCTTCCAGCGCTTTATATTTTATATAGACATTTCCCAAAGTTGCAAGTAAGCAGGCTAAAACCTATCCCAAGTTTTGGCGATTTTTCTAAAATGCGATTCTGGCTTTTCACCGCCAAAAATCTCCAAGGAAATTTATTATACTTTTATCCGCCGCAGGCGTCACTGGTGTAGTTGAAGGTAAATGTCAGATATTCTTTACATTTAAGGCACATTAGTGTTTAGTTCTTTTGTAAAAAAAATTTAAGTTAAAGAGTTGTGAATATAAATATTATAAAGATTAGTGAATTGACAATATATTTTCAAAGTAACTCAATGAATTATCAGCGAACTTTAAGGAAGCAAAAGAAAAATGTTGCATGAATCCACGGACGCTTTCTCTACTTCTGAGGAACGTTATATTGAAATTTTGTGACTTCCAAAAGAAATATGTATACATGTTTTTAATGAAATCCGACCTTTTATTACTTAATTGGCGCATCGACCGCCTAAGCGATTTTGGCCGAGGTCAACAAAGCACGTTAGCTGTCCCTATCTCTTGCTAACTGACGCCCAGTATAGCCAAGTATTTTTCCACTTGATCTTTCCAACGCAGAGCTGGAGCTATTTCACCCATTAGAACGACGTCGCCTAGCTGCACTTTGTCTACGTCTTTGTAAAGCACCGAACTTTTATGCTGCAAAGGAAATCAAGTTTTGGCTAGCGATTTTTCGCACACATTTGAATACATTTGTGAACATTAACTTTTTATTGCATTAAATGAAACGATATCTTTACAGGAAGCTACCAACGTTCAGTGGGACAAGACTTCTTACTTAATGTATCCCAAAGCACCGCTAGCAGATGCATCAGGGAAATCGCCAATATCATGGGCAAACACTTGTTAACTAGATACTCGTATGTATGTGAAGTTTCCATCAATAGTTGAAAAAAAACAGGCTGAAAAAGAAATGTGAAGTAAAAAGTAATAATACCTAAAACAAGTTTATAAGCATTAATTTCCATAGATTGCATCAAAAGTTTAAAATTCCAGGAGTCATAGGAGCCATTGACATCTCGCTTATAAAAATAAAGACTTCACCCAAGGATATTGAGCATTTTTATGTTTGCGGAAAAGGAGGGCACTCAATAAATGTTCAAGTGGTATGTTGTATAATTACTATATATGTATACATGCATATATGTATATATATTTATAAGTTTATATAAATACGCTTTAACACATAAATATGAATATTATTTTATTACTTAAAGGGATGCGATTTGGATTTAAGAATACTTCACTGTACTGCTCGTTTTGGAGGTACTGCTCACGATGCATAAGTTTGGAGGCCAAGTGCGTTAAAGCTTTTGCTTAGCAATATGTCCTTTGGGTATATTTTACTTTGTTTTGATAAAAGTATGTGTATAAAATTTACGGGTCATATTTTTCACATGTTTAGGTGTTAGTGGTTATCCTCAATTGCTGAATGATTTTAAATAATATTAATTATGATGTTGAAGATGTTGATAGCATAAGTTTTAACGATGAGCTTAATTATGGTAATGAAATAACTAGTAATCATCAAGGCATTGCTGCAAAACAACAATTTGTAAACAACTACATTCTTTGTTTACTAAGATCTATATGATTGCCAAATAAGATTACGTTTTCTAACAATTGAGAATAGAAATTTTAAAATTGTAATGACTACTCAAGAATTATTAAATATTTAAATTAGGTTAAAGCCTAGATAAAAATTTACAGTAAATCAACAAAGTTTTCGCACGAGGAATGTGTAAGAACCCAATTTTATATTTCACTCGGCATTGTATATATGTATATATGTACATACAGTCTAAATTTAAGTACAGTTGTCGTCCAATATAAGGAATCTTATGTTGTAAGCCTAATTCGTAAAACCGAAAAATTCGTTAAATCGAGTCAATTTTTTACCTAAATATAATACCACCAGCTTTAAAATAAAAAACTAAATACATACATTTAAAAGTGAAAAATAATTCACTCTTCAGTCTTATTTTTTTTTTTGAAGAATTTTAATTTGTTGATGAAGAAATATGTTCATAAGTTTAAAAATTTGTTAAGCTCATATGTAAATGGAATGATGTGCGAAATGTAATTTATAATAAATAAATTCTATGTTAATACATTATTCTTCCAACTCTTCCTTGTTTTCTGCTTCACTGGGCAATTTGAAGGCATACTTTTTCATTTGCAATGTGCCGTCAAGTAAGAAGGTTCGTGTCTTTGGCGACACTTCCTTCTGTCATTTTGCCATAATGAAAGCTCGCTTACTGATCAATTTGGGAGAAAAGTCATATCTCAAGTTGGTGAGAATTGAAAGCTGAGGCAATTTTTATTAAGTGCAATTTAATATCAAATAGGTGGCTGTGGAGTATCTAATAAAAAGATATCCCAATTAAGTAGTGTCAGAAAGTTTTAATTTACTTTAAGTAAAATCTTAATCTTTTGACTGGGAGTTCAAGTCAGCTGCTACAAGTTAATATATTATTGAATGCTATTTTAAAATAATTTATTAGGACTGATGTTAAATCTGATCGCTTTTAGAATCATATTTTATACATATGAATTAATATTGCACAGTTTTGGTCCGTAATCCTTTCTTGATACGTACACATGTATGTATGTATATGCAGTATAAATCAAATTATTTATAATTTCAGCCCACTTTCGCATAACAACTATTCGAATCAATTTTAATTTTGAAAGCAATCAGATTTTGCAAAGCCCTGACTAATTAGATAATTATATGTACAATCGTATGTGTTATTGATTTATAGTAATAATATTGTAAATTATTGTATGTGCATACATATGCATATGCAAACTTTTAAAAAATGTAATTTTCCTAATACCATTTATTATTTTTTCATAATATGTGTCAAATTAAGTAATAGAAATAAATTTGCACAAATCCCTTTAAATACAACCGTGAACTTAACATTTGTTGCTTGTCATTTTGTTTTGATCTCACTATTCGTTCAATTTAAAAACCAAAAACTTTGTAATTTTGTTTCTGAAATTGTGCTGAAAACGCGACCGCGTGTACAATTTCCCGTAATTTCGTTCTCATTTTAATTAATTCATTTCCACAAGCAGTATGATAACCCTATGGTAAAGAAGTCGTTTGCTGTGCCTTGATCCCACGATATTTGGCTAGACTGCACTCTTGGTGCTTCTTTAGCAACGTTCTCCAAATGGGCCTTTAAATTTAGTTGGGAGGCAATCACCACCCCCAAATATAAAAATAATATCTACTAATATTACATATCATATACATATGAACATACATACATATGTACGTATATGTGTGAACAAGTACATATGTATGTACGATTGTCCAAGAAATACTGGACAGGTGCAGTTGCAAGCAAGCTTCCTGCCTTAGAATACTTTCCGTTGTATTTAACCAAATAAACAATCATAAACATACATACATATGTATGTATATACATACATACTGTAAAAAAAATAATATGCATACATACATATGTACATAAGTATACAAATTGCTTTATAACATATGTACAGTATGCAAAATTCGTATTAGTACACCTTCTCATAAGAACGAGCATCATTAATTTTTTTCAAATGTATATTAAAAAAATCCGTTAAAATCAATTTATTTTGCAGGAAAATCAATAATAGTAAGGTTGAATAACAAAAACATACAAAACAATGCATTGTACTTAACAAAATAACAAAAGAGGCAAAATTCGTATTATTACTCATACATATATTTATAGATTATTTGTGAAGAATAAGCAAAAGTTGTCAATTGTTTTTATTTTATGACATATCCTGGTTTCAAATAGCAGATAATCTTTGCAGTTGAATTTTACTCCATTCTAGTTCTAATATCCAACGCTGTGTATTTTGGATCGTTATCCTTGCTTTTGAATTAGAAAATTATTTTTCTATTAAAGTCACACCGCGAACAGCTATTTATTTATTTTAAGCAAGCAATTAAATGTATGTGTACAAATACAAATTTTTCATCTAGTAAATGGAGTTAATTTGTTTATTTTGTTAAGTACAATGCATTATTTCTACGTTTTAGTTATTGAACCTTACTATTATTGATTTTCCTGCGAAATAAATTTATTTCACTAATTGTTTTAAGATACATTTGAAAAAGTTATTGAAGCTTGTTCTTATGAGAAGGTGTACTAATATGTGTTTTGCATACTGTAGATAAAAGTTCAAAAATAATTTTCACGAAAAACGTCAAAATTGTTTTTGAATAAACAAACCGATAGATTTCAAAGCAGGGTTGGCATGACAATACATGTAGGTTTGCATGGAAATACATGTAGGGAATCAGACTTTTAGTAGGCAATGATCAATTTACTTTCTTAATATTTTGATAATTTTCACCCCAAAATCATAAAATGCATATTTTGATTGATAGTTGAGTATTGCTTAACACGTTTTCAGTAATAATTATTCAATAAAATACATTTTATCCGCAAGATAAATATCTAAATTTAAAAAAATGTATGAATGAACATGAGATAACACGGCAACACCGCACAGGAAATGCCTTCGGAATTTCTTCACATAACCCTGGTTATTTCTTTCATTTAAATGTCGTCCGTACAGTTCAGCCATGTAATTTTACACTGTCAAACCGCTGGAATCCATTAAAATTACACTGTCAAAACAGAAAGAGACAGGGCGGAAATTAGAGAGGGATGGAACGAAATATCTTACTTGTAGAGTTGTACAATGGTATTGCTTCCTCATGTTTAACTTCATTTGCAGCATCGCCTACATGAGTAGTGGAACGCACATCATATTCATTGTCGCTTTTATCGGAATCTGCAAAGCCATCATCACAATTCCACTCGTGAATATTCGCGATCCCATTGAATATTTTGAAAACAAAAGTAAATACAATTAATATAACTAATACCAAGGTCTTACATCAGAAAAAACTGCCGCGACCAGAGTCAATGTCGATTCAACGATATTGGTATTCTTCATCGAACAGTTTTTCCCAAGAAGAAGCCAAGAGAGATACAGCATCGAATATATTAATACGTTTTAAAGATTCTGAGATATTATCCGTTTCTGCGGCAATAAGTTTACTCAAAAGGCTATTTCTGTAACGAAATTTCACAAGCCTAATAGCGTTCTGATCCATCGGTTGAATAAGTGGCGTTACATTAGTTATTTTTCAGGTGGATAGCTTGGAGCATTATCCAAGATAAGCAGCGCTTTCTTGGAAGGTTATGTTCCTCAAAAAATTCAAAAAACCTTTAAAACAAGATTTAATGAATATCATCAACTAAAGATTTCGTTCTTTTTAAACCCATCTGTGGGAGAAAATGATAGAAAAACCATTTTTTTAAGATAAAAGTATTCATCCAAGCAGACATCGAGCTCATATATGTAGGTTACCTGTAGCAATTTGTTTTTGAAAGGTCTTGGGTTTTCTTATTTTCCAATGACTAAAAGTGGTAATTTCTTTTTGCCCGATGCGTTGGCGCATGCTAAAAATGTTAACCTTTCTTTGTTGTTCTTTCTTCCTGGTGCAGACGTTTCTTCGGGGAGAACGTATGTATTTTCAGGAAGCAATTTCCAATAAATACCGCTTTCATCAGCATTGAAAATAGCATCGTGGGTGAGATTATTTTTTTTAATACGTCCTCTAGCTTCTTTATAAATGGCTTCACACTATCTGTATTAGATGACAGTTTCTCACCACTTTCTTTAAGAAGTCGTATTCCGAAGCGTTTCTTGAATTTATTCATCCAACCATCACTGGCAAAAAAATTTCCTAGTAAAATTTTGAATGAAACTTTTTCGCCATTGTCTTTAAAACGATACCACTAATTGGAATATGGTTTCGACGTTGAGTCATAAGCCATTTGTAGAGGGCCTGCTTCAATCTAGGAAATTCGCTTTCTTTTAAGGACGTACTGACTTCGTTCGATGCGTTTTTTCAACGTATTTCTCGATTTTAAATTTCATTTTTTTATAGGACAATACGACGACTTCGGAACTCCATATTTCGCTGATATGGCCTTAACTGAAAGACCCTTGGTGGAATCGTCCAAAATTTTCAATTTATTTTCCAGTATACGCTTTCGATTTGCCATTGCACTTTCTTAACCAAATGAAATAGAACCGACCGCACGAAAAAATACTTTGAACTGGCTGAATTGCGTTAAATTCAATGTCAATGGTAACTTGGACGAACTACATACATAGATACATATGTATATATTTAAGGAAACTTGCTTTTGCAAAGAACGCAAAATTTAAGACAAAAAAACAGTATTCGAAATATCGAACAATGAAAAATCGCTTGCGTTCGTAATATAGAAACATCAATGAGAAAATATTGAGGTTCGTTAAACCGAAAATTCGTTATCCCGAAAGTTCGTTATACTGCACGACCACTGTATTTCTTTTTTACAATAACTCAATTAATTAAAAGTTCAAATTAAAAGAAAAACATATATGTGTATTCATTTATTTTTTTTAAATAAAGTTATTTTTATATAAATTTCAGTAAAAAATTGTTTGTGAAATTGCACGTTATTGGATATATAAGTAATTCATAGACAAGTCTTATATATGCAAGATTAAAAATAATTTAATACAAAATCCTTAATCATTTTATGATTTCGTTAACTCGAAGCGCAGAGTAAATGGTTTTCCGTTCGCCATGAAACATCAGAACGTCGCACAGTATTGCGAGCCCACATAAGTTGGGGCAAAAAATATAAGTAATCGTTGCAGTGTCACCAAAGTCAGCATGGAGCGTCTCATGATAATTTTATCATAAAAATTTTGAAAAAATTAGCAACATCCGCCAACTTGCACGCCAAGTTAAACAAAAAAAGTGAAATATTTCTTGTTTTATTACAATAAAGAGAAATAATTACATAAATCTTAATCCAAATCGCTTTCTATTTCTGAATTGCTTTCTAAAGTACATTCTTCTTCAGTTTATCTGCCACTTAATAAAATATATTGGCTAATGTCTTCAAAAATGGGCTGCTTTTTGCTGCAAACTTTTCAATGTGAAGTGATGAGTGGCTCTGAAGTTAGTAATAAATTTACCATAAGGTCTTTATTGGAAGCCTGTCTAGAAGTTTTTTGAGTGTTTTCTGAGAGCATTCCAATAGCAATATTGAAGTTTTTAATATTTGCACTCCGTGCGCCAAAACTTTGTGAACTGTTGCAGGCATTTTATACCACGAATAATTTTTCATATATATTTCGTATGTATTCTTCAAAAGATTTTCAAATGTATTTACATTAACTTGTTTTCTACTATCAAGAATTCTTAATATTAATGAAAAGTTTCTTAACATATTAATATCAAGGTTTGTTTTCTCCGCAGAAACTTCTATGCTATTAAAAAATCGTCTTGCAGTATTACCGTCATTGGATGTTCCATATCCTGTTTTGACCCTTGATCGTTTACAAATCCGTTCCTTGTTTTCATTGAATATGCGTTTGTTTTCTTCATCCTGTACTCGCCAACACATTAAAGGAAGTCTATAAGATATATGCATTGCACATGCCATATCTAGCAAAATCTTCATTAATTGGCCTTTGAAAAGTTTGAAATGTGTTCATTTGATTTGGAGTTGCACCACACAGATAGCAAGTGGCAGGTCACTTATTATCACATAGTACATTAGCCACTGCTCCATCAACCATCGTAAGATACATTTCATATTTCACAATTATTTCAGTTTTTTTTATTTTTACAGTATGGCTTAAAAGTTCTTGGATTTGTAATGTCAATTCACGTGTATTAAACGAGGATTTTTTTTTCATAAAAATTAACATAATTGGGCGACACAGAAGTGTTGATGAAGCAGAGTTGTTGGTCCAAATTTCGCGGCTGCTTTCTAAATTGCAGATTTTTAAAGGAACTAATGCAGCTACAAAGGCGAATTCATCGGTGTCTGTTTCAATTGAAAATTTTTGTTTATAAATACTATGACCTGAACTACCATCAAAACCCCATTTGCACTGTAAAAGAACATTTATATCTGAAGAAATATCTACGGTGTGTAGTAAACTATCTGCAGTCTTATTTAATAAACTTTGCAGAGATACTGCCGCGGTTATTTCAGATAGAATTATAGGTTTTGGCAGCAACTCGTTCATGGCTTTGCAGCCGCTTTTATTTCTGTAGGGGGTGTGGAAGAGATTAGCTCATGAGCCATGTACCGTTTACTTCGCTCGCTTGCATCTTCAAACGCGATTCTTGGTCTGCCTCTGCTAGTACTTGGCTCCTATGAAGTATACAGAAATGTTCTTTATTTTAAATATAGAGACGAAAATATAAACTTACATGATCAATTGGTGGACTCGCATGAGCAATTGACTCGCTTAAACCTTTTATTTCTATGCACTGATGGAGCCATGATGCGTGCCGCTCTTTTACGATAGCTAGCATTCCATAAGTTTTGGAATTTAAGTGCTAAAAAATCTAATTGTTTTACTAATATTTTGTTATCTATAGGCTTTGTTGCATTTTCTTGAACGCATTTTACCATAGCGCTTATTAAATCACTGCGCTTTAATTGTTTATTTGACAGCCATACTTCAAAAAGCAAAGGTATTTTCACATTAAGAGGCACTGAAAAAAAAAATTAAAAATCTATCTGCACCTCTCTGCAGCTAGAATTTGTTTTAAATTAAAGTACATACTTGGAACAAATTCCACGCAAAATTTTAAAAATGTGTTATTAAATGTATTTTTTAAATTGTCCACTGAACTTTTGTAACTTTTGATATTTTCACTTTACAAAACAACTTTTTTCGAGTAACGGTACCCCGAACAAAGTAATCAAAACAGATAAGAAAACAGTGTTCTAGTAAGAAAAAACTACATTTTATAATAAAATAAGCAGTTTGACACACATATGTTTATAAACAATTAATAATAAATACTTACATTTGGCACACAAAAAAGTCTTTATCTCACTAAAGTATATAATTATTTAATAGTGCAACTTTGATGTACTGTTGCGACCAACTTGTAATATTTTTGGTAAAATTTGTTTTTGGTATTTCTTAATAGATATGTTTTCTTCCAAAATGTACAAAAAAATACCAACAATTTGGACTTCTTTTTTTGTGATTTTTTGCCACACTCGCAACACTGTGCGTCGTGTCAAGTGACTTTCAATCAGTCAGTCAGCTGGGGTTCCACAAGGAAGTCACCTTGGTCCGATTCTGTTCTTACTTTTTATAAACGATATTTCTTCTGTTGTAAAATATTCAAAAATGTTGTTGTATGCGGATGATGTAAAGCTTTTTAGATCATTAACACTGTTGATGAAAGATATTCACTACAAGCGGACGTAAGTAGCATGTATAATTGGTGTGCAGTAAATGGTAGGCCACTAAACCTTAAAAAATGTAATGTAATGTGCTTTACTCGCAGGGCGATTCTAGTTCTTATGACATACATAATTAACTATAACCTTGAACAAGTATTTAACTTTGTTGACCTAGGTATCACAATGGACGCAAAACTGAACTTTAATCTTCATATCAATGCTACAATCAACAAAGCTAAGGGTGGTTTTGCCTTTGTAAAAAGATGGTCAAAAGAATTCAGTGACCCCTACATTACGAAGGCTCTTTTCACAACGATAGTGAGGTCAATACTAAAATATCGTTTGGAACGCGCACTATCAAGTTCCTTCTGACCGGATAGAGTAAATTCCAAAACAATTTTTGCTTTTTGTTTTAAGAAATTTCCGCTGGGATTCCCAGTATAACCTGCCACCCTATATTAATCGTTTAAAACTTCTTAATCTTCCTACGCTTGCTAGTCGCAGAGAAATGTTAGGCATAATATTTTTGGTCAAGTTACTGAGAGACTTGACGTCTAGCCCACCTTTTCTGAACGATGTGAAGTGGTACGTTCCCTCCCGAATTTCCAGGCATTGCCGGCCTCTTTTTCTAAAACCTTGCACAAATAATTTCGAATTAAACGAGCCACTCCGTAGTTTATGCCAGGACTTTTACTTTCACTCGGGTTCCTTTGATATTTCCGACTCACTTTTTTACGTAAAAAATACTATACTTTGTTCTCTCACTTTTTTACATAAAGAATACTGTGCTTTGTACTCTCAAAAGACTATGGATTACATACACAATTACGCTTTAAAACAATTTTTACTATCCAAAATAATTTAAATTTAAAATCAGTTGATGAACTTTTATTCTGTAGCTGAACATTTTAAGAGTCTCGACACCCAATAAACTCCTGGCTTTCATGACTCGGCATGCAAAAAAAAAAAATTAAATCCGTGCGTCATGCGCCCCTCGCGTCGGTTGGGAGGGAATGGAGGGTGAAAGCCGTTGGGATAATTATTATTATTAAAAATAGTTCTTAAAAAATATGATGATGTTCTACAGCTTTAGGAACTTAACCTTCAGTTTAAATACTAATTTATTTACATAAAATGCAGTTCTACAGCTAAAATACTAATTCATTTACATAAAATGCTATTCTACAGCTTTCAATTTTGTCCTATTTATTACAAATGTTTCTTTAATATCAAGCATTTTAAACAAACAGTAATAAAAATGGCACCTCTTTTTTATTGTCTCTGATATTTTTAGCAGCAACTTTTTCTAGTCGCCAATTTCATCATTTCTTTTACAGAAAAAAGGAGATTTTTAGCGATGGAAAATACACTGGAATCGGCATTTTTAGTGTATGAGCTGTCAAAAAGGGTTCACTCATTTTATCCGGTTCATTTTGTTCATCGCTAATATCTGCCAAAATAGTAGCTAAAAATGGAGAATTTTGGAGATTTTCAAAGATGCTTTTTTAAGCCAGATTCGCGATAATAGCTAAACATTCATTTAGTGGTTTTTGGTGATGGAGTTTTAGCGATAGCTAATGCTGGAATCCGGAAATATACTTATAAAAGACAAAAAATCCGATTCGATCGTTTTCTCAGTTTTGACAGGCTGTAAAACGTCAAGATTGATATATAAGAGATTGCGCCGACAGCTAACAAAAATAGTTTACGAACTGCGTATCTACGTCAAACCATCAATAACTTATTCTCATTTTGATTGGATAATTGCTTTATAAGTTCGAATCATATTATAAAATCGTGCTGCACTGCAAAAAAAATTTTACTAAACCTTTCAAATAATAGAACACCAAATGTCCACTTCACTCGTGGTGCAATTTAGTAAAAGTAACGGACTTGCGCAAGGCGCAGTCTCTTACTCATAATCTTCAAGAATGATAAATTAGAAGATTATGACATTTCTACGTCATAGCGTACGGAATATGAGTATGAAGCGAAATGAAAATACCAACATGGCGGCGAAATCGTAAACAAACGCGCTCACACCAGTATGCAAATGTGAAGCATTTTTTTTGTTCTATGCTCGCAAACGCAGTTTGTGATCAAAAACAGCGGTAGTTAAGCGAATATACAGCAATCGGTACATTAAAATATGTGAAATTGTGATATTCCGGTTTGTTGAGTCAGCTTATGTTGTATTTGTGCAATTCTCAAAAAGTGGATAATGAACATTTAATTATAAAGGATTTTATGTTAAAGCACTTTTAATATAATAATAATAATCCCAACGGTTTTATCCCTCCATTCCCGCCCGACCGACGCGAGGGGCGCATCCGCATGACGCACGGATATATAAAAAAAAATTTGGTTTTTTTCGTATACATACATATGTTGCGCCGAGTCATGGAAGGCAGAGGTTTGTTAAGTGTCGAGATCTAAAACTGTTCAGCTACAGAACAAATGCTCATCAGCTGATCGAATAGTAATATATGTATATGTATGTATGTATTAATTATTGAGAGGATTGAGTATAGTTTTCTTTATGTAAAAAAGTGAGTCTGAAATATCAAAAGAACCGGAGTTAGTGTTAAAATCCTGACACAAACTACGGAGTGGCTCATTTAAGTCAAAATTACTTTTACTTTTTTAATATCAAAATATAGTGAAAATGCAACGGTTTCATGTTGTCGTTACTACAATTTGCCACTGTACACTTCGTTTATTAAAAGACCCTTTATTAACTCTTTAATAGTTTTGCACGCGAATGTGAATTTCTTGTTTCTTTTCCCTTTTGACTCGACGTTCTGGAATGCTATGACGTCACACAGCTGTCAAGCCGAAACAAAAAAGATAACGGGACGAAAGTGTCGCAATCTTCTAATTTATCATTCTTGATCAAGCTTGGTAAAACATTCTTTGCTTTCGAACATTTATACAGTCAAGTAGTGTTTGCTTACATTTGGGAATGATTGGTCGTCCGTTGTGTACGTCTAGTATTATTTTCGTTAATTAATTATTATGGGCCGTATTCATAGTCTAGTTAAAGTCGACTCTAAAGGTAGCATCAGCTTTTTTGACAGATATATCATCGAAAAGTATGTCAAAATGCTGCTACTAACTTAATAGTCATATTTAACTTGACTATGATTATGGCCCTATGTTTCTAGGCAAATAGAGTTAAGGTTAGTAAAGGTTTTAAGAGAGTTTACAGAGTGAGTGGAAAAGACAGATGGATAAATTCGTGGTGCGACTAAAAAGTAAAAATGACGAGAGATCAGATGGCCCTGTTGAACAGCAAAATGAGAATGGAAAATCCTTGTCATCTTTGGAAACAGGGTCTACAGAAGCTGTTAGATATAAGCGTGATGCGCTAGCTAGCAATGCCGTCAGTGGCATCAGTCAAAATAAAGAAATCATTGGAAATAATTCGAAATCTCGTGAGTATACAGAGGATTTACTAACGTTTAGTGTTTTGGTAATATTCTGCTTTAGCGACTTTGGGGGAAACTCGTGATTGTTGTTGCTTTGTTTTGTAAAATAGCTTGAATAAGCAATTGAGATAGGGGGGAGTGCGAATTGCTTCTTTATGCTGAAAAAAAGAATTTTTATTGAATTGTTATTCAACTAAGCTGATGTATATATTTTTCTGTACTATAGACCTTTGGCTGCGGCGAAACCGGTTGAAGGGTATGCCTATCCTTTCAGCATGTACTCCTACAGGCCAGTGCAAACAGCTGTAAGTTTGTATATGTTTTCTTTGCTCATTTCTAAAATAGCCTTTGTTTTAAGCGAATCATAGGACACCCAAACCTCCCGGGTAATCCTGTACGATCCTGTATTACTCCACCTGTGCTTGGCTTTCCGGTGGTAGATATCGCGTTGGACCTATCCAGTGCAGAACCACACATCGCTAGTTCATCCGCAGTTTCGTTTCCATAAATGTCCCTATGCCCCGGGACCCATAACAGGGTAATTTCGTATTCGCTGGAGATTCAAGCCATATCTCTCCTACAATCCTCAACGAGATGAGAGCCGACCGAGGTAGAAGAGAGTGCTTGAATGGCAGCTTGGCTGTCTGTGAAAATGTTCACTCGCGTACCTGCTGTTGCATTCCTCTCAACATACCTAATCGTTTCCTTTATTGCAAACGTTTCAGCCTGGAATACGCTTGCATAGTCTGGTAGACGGTATGATAACTTCAGGTTATACTGCTCAATGAAAACCCCCGCACCTACCCGCACTCCATCTTTGATCCGTCCGTATAGACTGCCAGACCATCCAGAGATCTGACTCTTCCGCGAGTCCAGTCTCTACGGCTAGAGAATCTACTCTGGATTGTGCGGTTAACGTAAGATTTCGGCAGGATGTAATCAGTGGGTAGCGCCTTTATCTCAGCTGGGATTCTACCAAGAATGGTGCTATGCCCCGTCGGCCTTTCTTTCCAGAACCCCCATGCATGTAGCCTAATGGCACTGTTAGCAGCTGAGTTTTCGATAAAAAGATCTATTGGTAATAAGTCGAGTAGTACGTTCAAGACATCTGTTGGGCAAGAACTCATTGCGCCCGTTACACCAGTAGCTGCTGACCTTTGAATTCTTCCCAGTTTCTTGACGACATAATCTTTGGTGAGAACTGGCCACCATACCAGCGCCCCGTATGAAAGTATGGGTCGGACTATAGCTGTGTACATCCCGTGCACAATCTTTGGTTTTAGTCCCCATTTATTGCCTAACATTCTTTTTGTGGCGTAGAGTGCCACCGAGGCCTTCCTTACAAGCTCCTCGATGTTCAATCTTTAATTAAGCTTTGGGTCCAGAATGACTCCAAGGTATTTCACCCTGTTGGCAGATCAAGTTCCGTCCCTCGGAGCTTAGGTTCAGTGAAGTAAGGCAGTTTTGTTTTGTTTGTGAAGAGCATTAGGTCCGTTTTTTCAGGATTCATCCTAAGCGAACAGTTTATGGCCAATGAGTCCAGCTCCTGTAAAGCCCTCTCCACAGTTTCGCTGATGACCGGAAGGAATTTTCCCAATACCAGTATTGCAACATCGTCTGCATAAGCTCCTGCTTTGATTCCCCAGGAATCTAACTTTGTCAGTAGTTGGTTTAAAACCATGAGCCACAGTAGAGAGAACTCTTCCCAGGGGGTGCTCTTTCACGGTTCTATCTTGGGAACCTAGATTTGCATAAATTGATCTGCTCCGTAGCAGCGACACTATCCATGAGCGGACGTAGTGATCAATTCTTGCTACCACCAATGCCTCCTGTATGGAACCTATGGTGACATTATTGAAGGCCACTTCGATATCTATAAAGGAAGCCATAGTATATTGTTGACTTGGAGGAGGTGTTATCTCTAATGTACAGGTCTAGAAGTCTTTGAAAAGTCTTCAGTACAAAGGACATCAGGCTAATTGGCCTGAAATCCTTAGGCTCCTTGGCATCTCGGATAGCTTTCTTATACTTTTTTAATATAAGCTTGCAACGGTCCCATACTTTAGTTTTGTAGCCATCATTGAAGGCCATTCTCACTTGCTTACGGAGCTCTGTGAGTTCCTCATTCCACCAAGGTGTACGAGTCTTCTTACTATATCTTAGCGGAGAGGCTTTCGAAAAGGCCTTTCCCAAGGCTTTTTCTAAGCTGTCCGCTCTAGCGTCTAGCTCAATCCTTGTGGAAACACTTTCAACTGGTATTTTGTTCATCTTTTTGGTGATGATTTTTTGGAAAAGGCCCTAGTTTCTCTTCCGAGGGTTCCTAAAGGGAGTAGGCCGTTCCGCCTCAATGGTTAACTCAAAAAGTATACGACGGTGGTCCGAGAGAGGTTCATCGTCGCATACTTTCCACTTTGAGGCCTTTAGTATACCCTCGGTTAGCAAAGTTAAATCTATAGCCTCTTCGCAACCTATAAAATCAGGAGTACTAGGGAAGATGATTGTGGGGTACTACCTCTATTGCAAATTATAAGCTGCCCCACAACGTATGCCTTGCGTTAGCATCGCACCTGAGTAATATTAGATTGGCACCTGCTATGCTTTGTAAGACAATCACCTCCTGTGGCGGGAACGACCTATCGTGCGCGATGTATACCGATGATATATAGCAGCTGTTTGTATTCATCAACTCCAAGTTGATGACAACCACATCCGGAGAGCTGAAAATGGAACATTGAAAAGCTTTAATATGTTTTTTGACCAGTGTACAAGCTTGGGGTTTACCTGATGGCCCGCTGTAGAAAAGGTTATAGTGGGCGTCCCTGAGCCATTTAACCTCAAGGTCCCTTATCCAAGGTTCCTGAATCAAGGCGACGTCGATGTCTCCCTGCCTAAGGAAGACCATTAGGTTGTCTGAGGCGGCCTTAGAATGCCTAAGATTGGACAAACCTCTCACCCAACAACTGGTTGGCGTCTTCGACATTTGCCTCCGGAATAGTTTCGTTTGATCGAAAGATCTTCAGTTTTGCTGTTCTCACTCCGAGAACAGCTTGTTGTCGGTCTTCCGTAGTGACTCAATGCACTCATCGTTGAGCCTCAGAAGGTACGATGAGCTCTGCACGCCCTCAAGGGGCTTTTCTGCACAAATGACTGCCCAGTCTGTCATCGGTATGTTCGGAGTTTGCCTCTGTAGGAGACGCATCAACTTCTGCTCTCCATGGCCATCTTCTAGGGATCTCCGCGGCCGGAATAAGCTTGACCTTCAAACCCTTCCAGGCGTTGCAGAGCTCACCCCAGAGGACTGCGTTTTTCTTCTAACTGACTTCAGAGTGCTCCCATGAGCGCTCTACGCAGCCTTTGAGGTAGGCTTAGCAGAGGCTCTGGTAGAGCCGCAGAGTATGATTCCTGACTGGAAGCCAGAAGTGCGTCCTCTTCTGCGCTTAAGAAGTCTTTCTCCCTGTGTGTTTGTTTGTTGTTGTTATTTGTTTTGTTTGTATTTTTGTCATCCATTTGAGTCCCACGAGTAAGCACGGAAGGGGTAGTCCGCACATCAAAGCCGGCATACCGAGGTAAGGTACTTATACAACCGACCTTGCCTGGGCATTGGAGGGGAACCGTTCGCGGCCAGCCATATTTTATTACCCGCTGGTCCCTCATCCGTCGGCACGGTTGGTCTTACACGCCTTGGCTTGGGTAAGAGGTGTTAGGGACTCCCCAGTCCTTACCTCGAGACCACGATCAAAGACCATTTCCCCGTTACAGAGCTATTAAGAGCATAAGCAACACGGCACTGATCTCTGAGCTTAGCTGGACACCATCCTGACAACGCACAGGATAATCTCTGTAGTGACCATTTCCAGTCGGCACCCTCGCGGAGGGTTCAGTCAGAGGATTTTTGCCAACCCATAGACCTTTGACTCTATAAACAATTATGAAGAAAGAATTCGACCTTTGACTCTATAAACAACTATGAAGAAAGAATTCGATTTTTACAGTTGGTAACGGCACTCTTCACCCGTGATAGGCAATTACTTAACGCGCGCCATGTATATGGACACATTCATGAAGACCTTTGAAAATCGAACCAGTGTTCACACTGGTTCATGATTCGTACGTTTTTATATGAATGTAAAGTACTTTGGGCTGAATTCTCTTCTTTAAAAAGAAAAGATCCTTAGTGCTGGATAACGTATGCGTGCAGATTAGTTATTAGATTAGATATTATAGTTTTCAATAAATACTATTATAAGAAAAGGACATGTGAACAACAATGATTTTCGATTTTCATTTCAATAAATCTAACACCGCTCCCCATCTCTCCCTTCCCCGGTCAACTACCTAAACGGGCTAAACATGAACCGCCTGCAAGTCTGGTATACATTTTAAAAAACGTGGTATAATTTTTGATTAGAGTGGATGTAATTAGAAAGATAAATCAATTATCTTTTAGTCCAAAACATTTTTTTTAAATTTAGCTAATTTTTTATGTAGAAATATTCTACTTTTGACAATTGCCTCTTTGCACGTACATATATTATACATATACGGCTTATCACATAGTTCTAAGTGAAGTACTGATTTTTCAAAAACGTATAATAATTTTAAATGGAAATGCATATCATTATTAAGAATAGTCATTTATCTTTTAGTCCAATATATATTTTTTAATATAATTAACTTTTTTTGTGAAAACATTCAACTTTTGAAAATCGCTTCATTGTGTGTGTACATTGTAAGTTAACTATTGATTTTTGAAAAATAAGCGATAATTGAAACTGAAGATGCATATCACAAGAAATATAAATCAATAATTTCTTATTCCACGATATTTTATTTAATTAAATAAATAATTTTCACAAAAATGTTCAAACTTGGAGAAGTGCCTTATTACATGTGCACAGTACATGTACGGCATTTCACATACATAGTTGTAAGTAAAGTTTAGAATTTTCAAAAACGTTCAAAAACTTCAATTAGAAATGGAGGTTATAAGAAAGATCAATGAATTATATTTTAATCCATTATATTTTTTAAATTTAATAAATAATTTTTATGGAGTTTTTCCATTTTTGAAAATTGCCTTATTGCATGTGCACAGTACAGTACATTTCACATAGTTGTAAGAAAACTGTAAATAAAAATGTCCAATAATTTCAATTAGAAATGGATGTTATAAGAAAGATCAATGAATTATCTTTCACTCCAATATATTTTTTTAGGGCCAGTTTTTCAGTGCTGGTTTAAACTCAGTTTAAACTAAGTTTAGTTAAACTCAGTTTAAATTTAAACTTAGTTTCCTTGCGCCCAAATAAATTTGTTGCAACCAAAACGAAGTAGTTAGCAAACAGCAAACTTAGTTTAAACTCCGTTTAAAGTTGACTGAAAAACTGCATTCTGAGTTTAAACTTAGTTTAAACGACAAACAGAGTTCAATTTGCACTGAAAAACTGGCCCTTAATTTAATAAATAATTTTTATGAAATTTTCCAACTTTTGAAAACTGCCTTTTTGCATATACAGAGTACTTATGTATACTTTCACATACTTGTAAGTCAGGTATACTTTTTTTGCAATACAATAATTTCAAATAAATAGAAATGGATTTTATTAGAAAAATCAATTAATTATCCTTCAATCCTTTAATTTTTTTTTTTTTATTTAAAAACTATTTTTTAAGAAAATTTTCAAATTTTGAGAATTGCCTTAATGGAGTTGTAAGTAAGGTATACATTTTTCCAAAATGCTAAATAATTGCAAATTTAAACAAATTTTATTAGAAAGAATAATCAATTATCTTTCTTTTCATGTTATTTTCTTTTAAAAAAAATCTTATACATAAATTTAAGCAAGATTTACCGGATCGATATAGACATTTCCATGTTGAAGTATGACGTTCCTCGGGGCACACACACAAATCCAATTTATGAAGGCATATGTTTATTTATGAGGGGGCATAACTTATATTTATAGTTATATATGTAAGTAGATATATATATGGGGTGCAATGGGGTACAGTGGTGCTTCTGGGTATGCAGATACAGTTGCGCGGCTATACTCAATTCCTACTCTTACGTCCACGTTCGTGCACCCTGGGCAACGTGAGCAACCCAAGTGCGAGATGCGGTAACCAACCCGTGTGGAGCCTTGGGTCACGGCTAATAGAGAGGGTGCTTTAGTGGAGCCACTCCGACATATTCGGTTTAAGGGTTCACTAAAGTCTGCAGCGTCTGTTCACCAGGAGGTGCGGCTGCAAGCGGGCGTCTGTCTTGAAGCAAGCGGCTCGCTATATAAATGAACCCAAACTTTTTACCCCCAGCAATGGGTTATGCGTTGGGTTTGGGACCCACCATGTAAAATACAAGTCCAATGAAAAGATCGAAACAGCCTCGGATAATGACCTCTCCACACGTTGACGACCCACGCAAACGAAACAAGGACTACGATTTACGGATATGCACCTGGAATGTCCGGACCCTTTATAGGGAAGGTGCCTCTATCCAACTGCTGGATGTCCTAAATAAGTATAAGGCTGACATCACTGCAGTCCAGGAAATGCGATGGACGGGACATGGATGCAAAAAATATGCATCGTGCGACGTTTACTACAGCTGCCATGAGACGGCGCACAAATTTGGTGTTGGATTTGTGGTTGGGCGGAGACTGCGAGATCTTGTCTCCAGGTTCACCCCCATCAGTGAACGAATTGCCACAATCCGCATCAAAGCTAAATCGCAACGGACAGCTGAGAATTTTCAATCTCGACTCTCGATCCTGCTAAGGCAAGCAACTTCTCATCGCCCCGACATTAACGAGCAATGGGATAACATCTCCCAATCTCTTCGCACCGCTGCGGAGGAAGTGGTTGGCTACTACCAGCCTCGCAGAAATAATTGGTACGATGACGAATGCCGCGTCGCTGCTGCAGAGAAATTCGCAGCATACAAAGCCACCCTGCAGTCAATTACTACGCGTGCAACAATTGAGCGATACCGGGAGAGAAGGAGGGAAGAGAGACGTCTTTTCAAGAGCAATAAACGAGAGGCGGAAAGGCGTGAGTGCGAAGAGCTTGAGATGCTAGCAAGCAGGAATGCGGCCCAAAAATTCTATCAGAAAATAAGGCAGCAAACAAGTGGTTTCAAGACCGGGGCTGGTTCCTGCAAAGACGAGTATGGAAATCTGGTGACGGACGTACAGAGCACACTTGAGGTATGGAGGGACCACTTCTCAACGCTACTGAATGCGAACTCTGGTGAGGAGTTTGAAGAAGAGGAGCCCAGAACAATCTTTAGGGATGAACAACAAATCCCTCCACTCGACCAAGGCGAGGTGAGAACAGCACTTAGGCGGCTAAAGAATAACAAAGCGCCTGGGGCAGACGGTATACCGGCTGAGCTTTTCAAAGCCGGCGGCGAAGAGCTGGTAGGAAGCATGTACCAGCTGTTAAGCACAATTTGGTCTGACGAGTACATGCCAGAAGATTGGAACCTTAGTGTTCTTTGCCTAATCCATAAGAAGGGTGATCCTGCTGTTTGCGCCAACTACCGTGGGATAAGCCTTCTAAATATCGCATATAAGGTTCTATCGACGATACTGTGTGAAAGACTGAAGCCATATATGAACCAGCTGATTGGACCTTATCAGTGTGGTTTTAGACCTGGTAAATCCACCATCGACCAGATATTCACAGCACGTCAAGTCCTGAAAAAGACCTTAGATAAGCAAATCGACACACACCACCTTTTTGTCGACTTCAAAGCCGCTTTTGATAGCACGAATAGAAGCTGCCTGTACGACGCCATGTCTAAATTTGGGATCCCCGCAAAACTAATACGGCTATGTAGAGTGACGTTGAGCACAACATTTAGCTCCGTCAAAGTTGGGAAGAACCTCTCCGAGCCGTTTGAGACCAAACGAGGTTTTAGACAAGGTGACTCACTTTCGTGCAATTTCTTCAACCTAATGCTGGAAACTGTAATAAGAGCTGCCAATCTGAATCGCAGTGGTACTATATATAACAAAAGTACGATGCTGCTTGCATATGCGGATGATATTGACATCGTTGGCCTTAACAACAGGGCCGTCAGTGCAGCATTTTCCAGTCTAGAGAAGGAAGCAAAGGAGGTTGGTCTAGTAGTGAATGAGGACAAAACAAAGTACCTTGTGGCAACAAACAAAAAATCCTCGCGTATTGGGACCCACGTCACTGTTGGCAGCTACAATTTTGAAGTAGTCAAGGATTTTGTATACCTTGGATCCAGCATAAACACCACCAATAATGTCAGCCTTGAAATCAAACGAAGAATAACACTTGCCAACAGATGCTACTTTGGGCTCGGTAGGCAGTTGAAAAGCAGAGCCCTTTCTCGACGAACGAAAATCTCGCTCTACAAATCTCTCATCGTGCCCGTCCTTGCATATGGCGCAGAAACATGGACGATGTTGACCAGCGATGAGCAAGCCTTGGGGGCTTTCGAGAGAAAAGTTCTTCGCAAGATTTATGGCCCTGTTCGCGAAAGCGACGGGTACCGAAGAATATGGAATGACGAGCTGTATGAGCTGTATAATGATGTGGACATAGTCAAGCGCATAAAAATTCAACGATTGCGATGGCTTGGCCATGTCGTTCGCATGGATGATGATGCTCCAGTGAAAAAGTCCTTCGAAACGGCACCCATGGGTGGGCAACGACGGCAAGGACGCCCAAGAACACACTGGAAGGACCAAGTGCAGAAGGACCTGTCCACGCTTGGTATGAGTAATTGGCGTAACCTCGCGAAGGAGAGAGGGAACTGGCGAAGCTTTTTGATCTCGGCCCAAACCGACAAACGGTTGTAGCGCCATAAAAGAAGAAGATATATAAACAAATTAGAGTTAGGTCCAAAGTAAAAATTAATTGTTTTGTATATGAAAATGTAAGGGCCGGTATTACAATGCATTTTTAAGTCGAACTTAAGTCTAGTTTAAGATTTTGCGTTTCACCAACCAAATCTTAAGCTCGACTTAAGTTGAACTTAAGTCGCCGAATTTCTCGGCTTAAACTGATCTTATCTTTGTGAACAGCTGATCATTGCTTGGCAAATAAAATTGTAAAGACTTAAATATAAATATTTGAAAAAATCTAAAGAATTTTCGAAATATGGAATTTGATTGGGGTAGTGATGACTTAGATGACGAGGAAGTTATAAATATTATTGCATTAAGGAGAACTAAAGTAATTTCAATTGTCGATGAGAAAGATTTTCGCCACCGATTTTATTTCAATAATGCTTGGAATGTCCTTAAATTGATAATATCGAGTTAAGGCATAAGGCTATGAGTTATATGTATCCTTTATTATTTCCAAAAAAAAAACATAAACTTCTTTAATTTATCTCAGGAACCATGCTTTGTGTCTGGAAAGTATGTTTTTATTAGCATTTCGACAAAGCTACTGTCTCACGAGCCATAACATACGAGTTTACGTCACACTCTATAGCATTGTTGAGAGAAAATTTATAAAACTTCGACAAAGAGAGAAAAAAGGACAGCGTCAAAATTTAGTTTGCCCCTAGATTACCCACCAAGTAAATCTAATTCGGAGCGAAATTGCTTCTTCTCTTTGTATTTTGAATTTTGTTTAAACTAAATAAATCTATTTCTGTAATATTTGAACTTGAAAATACTTTTTTAATTAACCGCTCACAAAAAAATTTATATGAGTTATTTTCTATTTGAACAAATTTCAAAATATTGTGGCGATATTCCAAAACACGAATGACATACGAAAGAGAAACCGAGAAAGAGATAGAGACGTCGAGAAAAAGCAAATAGAACAATCGCAATCGAGAACTTTCGATAACGATCGATAATGTTCTAGAGCTGCCACAGTGTACGCAGCTCGGAGTATAAAAAGGCGTTGCCACGCCGTTAGGGAATTCAGTTTGTAATTAAACCTTGAAGAGTAAAGTTGTAAAGTTCTAAGCTAAGTGTTTTAAAGTTGCGAGTGCGCAAGTACAAGTATCCGTGAATTAAATAGCGTTGTTAAGTGTTGTCAATTATTTGTAAACAAATAAAGTTAGCATTAAGGAAATCCGAGCGTGTTTTATTTAACAATCCAGTGGTCGAACCTGAAGGATTTAGGAAATCATCGGCGTTTCAGGGTAAAAACGTAACAATTGGTGTCAGAAGTGGGATTGTTAAATAAATCCTAAAGGATAATAGCGGAGAAAATGACAAAGATTCAGGATCTGAAGATTGAAGAGCTCAAGCAGGAGCTGGAAAAACGTAATTTAGCAACTTCTGGGAGAAAAGCTGAATTGGTATCACGATTGTGGGAAGCTATGGAGCAGGAAGGAGTTGAAGTTGGCAACCACGAATTTAAAGGTAAACCTGAGGATACGAAAGACGAACGCAGGATGGTTGAAGAAAAGGACAATGCTGCTAATGGATCAACAGCTTTAAACATGAACATGTTATTAGCTAGCATTTCACAGATATCATCGCAGATATCCGCACAATCATTGCAACAGTCTGCGGAAATTTCAGCACTACGGGAGCATTTAAGCAACAATAATGCAGTATTACAGGAGAAGCAGGATCAACTCGAGGAGCGGCAGGATACATTTGAGGCCAAGTTAGATGAGATTGAGGGTCGTCTTCGTAATATGCAGCTGAGTCGTACAGCTATTTCAGTGAACGGTCCTAAGGTAAAAACTCCATCTTTTGATGGCACAATTCCTTTCCAGGTTTTCAAGCTCCAATTTGAAAAAACGGCTTCAGCAAACAATTGGAGCATGGAAGACAAGACTGCCGCACTATTCGTAGCACTAAAAGGACCGGCAGCTGAGATCCTACAAACTGTTCCCGAGCGTGAAAGGGATAACTACGATGTGTTAATGGGTGCCGTAGAAAGACGTTACGGTAGCAAGCATAGGAGACAAATTTACCAGATGGAGCTGGAGAACCGCTTCCAGAAAACAAACGAGACTTTGCAAGAATTTGCTTCCGAAATTGAGAGGTTGGCTCATTTGGCTTTTGGAGATACATCTGGAGAATACCTTGAAAGAGTAAAAATGCAGAAGTTTGTCAATGGAATACGAGACACATATACCAAGAGAGCAACATATGCGAATCCGAGAACAACGTTTGCTGAAACTGTCTCATATGCCCAAACCCAGGAAACAGCAGCGCTCTTAAGTGGTCCAGCATATAAAGCACACCGAGTAGAAGTAGAATCACCGGATGTTATGAATGAAATGCTTAAAACACTTAAGGCGATCGCAGGTAAAATTAGTCCTGATTCAACAGGAAAAGAGATTGGCACTGGAAAATGCTTCACATGCGGAGAAGCTGGCCATTTTGCACGCGAGTGTAAGACGGCTTATGACAGACGTAAGAATTCAGCAGGCTGTATGCGCAGAGCAGACGAACAGATTCCTAACCAGTCGTTAAACTAAAACGAGCCAGCCAGAGAGGGCGTAGGCTGGCTCCTGCAATTGAATGCCCTGGAATCGATACGCCTCGAATTGGCAGGACAGCAAACAACATCACTGTTTGCGGGTATGTGGACGGACATAAGCGAGTACTAAGTGTGGATACGGGAGCATCACATTCCATCATTCGGTCAGATCTGGTCACAAAGGAGGTTAGATCCTTATCTGGAGCAAAGTTGAGGACAGTAACTGGTGAGGACACGCGAGTTATAGGAGAAGTAATCTGCAAAGTTGCGATTGGGAATGTGGTAGTAGTACACAAGTTTATCGTGGCGGATATTTTCGACGAAGTCATATTGGGTATGGACTTCCTAATGAGTCAGGGAATGAACATCGACTTGGGCAAACGGATGATGACGAATAACAACGTGAAAGTACCACTTCGCTTTGGGCATGACAGCCTATTCAGCAGCAAACAAGTGGTCTTGGAAAGTAGTTCTGAGCGGGCTTTTGGCTATCGCAGATCGGGAGCGAACCCTGCGGATAAGTGGGAAGTTAACCAGTTGAAGAAGTGCCAGCAGAAAGATCGGCATTTGAGAGTTATAATGCATGGGTTGTACATGGGTACACGGCCAACCAAAGAACAAATGGCAGCGGAAAGTTCAATCGCAAAGGCGTATTGGGCGCAATGGAACAGATTAAGGTTAATATCTGGATGTTTGTATAGGACTTGGGAGAGCGGGGATGGCCAATTTTCTCGAAATCTCATAGTTGTCCCAAGGGTAAGAATTCCCGATGTTCTCAAAGAATTCCACAATGGACCGAGTAGAGGACACTTGGGAATCACGAAGACCATGGAGAGAATCAAACAGAAGTTCTATTGGGTTAGATGTCGACGATCGGTAGCAGAGTGGATCGGCAAATGCACGGGGTGTGATGCATCTAAGGCACCGAAATCACGAAGTCATGGTCAGACAAAGTTTAAGCGTATTACGACGAATGTGTCCAAACCATTTCCTACGAGTAAATTAGGGAGTAGGTCAGCAGTACACGAAACAACGGATAAAAGTCCAGCAAAGGTAATTTTTGACAGTGAACTTCGGTTACCAAGCTATCCAAAGTTTGATGATGCGCGCAAGAATTGTAAGGAAACGTCCAACACCCTGGAGGAGGAGTTGCGAGAAGTGCATGATCTTGTTAGGCAGCGTACACAAATTATGAGTGACAAGATGAAGGCCAGGTATGACAAGGCGATGAATTCTGAAGGATTCCACGAAGGAGATTTGGTGCTGTTGTATAATCCACAACGAAAGAAAGGTTTGTCCCCAAATTGCAGTGCAACTGGGAAGGTCCCTACAAGGTCATAAAACGGCTAAATGACGTGGTTTATCGAATCCAGACAGTTGGGAGACCTAGGAACCAAATGAAGGTAGTTCATTTGAAAAGGCCTGCGTCATTTGGAATAGTTAGTGTGTCTGATCGGGACGATCAGACTTAGGTGGAGGGCAGTGTGGCGATATTCCAAAACACGAATGACATACGAAAGAGAAACCGAGAAAGAGATAGAGACGTCGAGAAAAAGCAAATAGAACAATCGCAATCGAGAACTTTCGATAACGATCGATAATGTTCTAGAGCTGCCACAGTGTACGCAGCTCGGAGTATAAAAAGGCGTTGCCACGCCGTTAGGGAATTCAGTTTGTAATTAAACCTTGAAGAGTAAAGTTGTAAAGTTCTAAGCTAAGTGTTTTAAAGTTGCGAGTGCGCAAGTACAAGTATCCGTGAATTAAATAGCGTTGTTAAGTGTTGTCAATTATTTGTAAACAAATAAAGTTAGCATTAAGGAAATCCGAGCGTGTTTTATTTAACAATCCAGTGGTCGAACCTGAAGGATTTAGGAAATCATCGGCGTTTCAGGGTAAAAACGTAACAATATCAAAAAAGCAATTTCTTGTGGTGCTACCATATTTCTGAATTAAATATTTTCCATACTTATGTAAGTCTCCATTGTGAAACGCAAATGTGTGCAAACTCTTAAACTGGTCTTAGCTAAGATTTGTCTTAACTAGAACTTAAGTTCAACTTAAGATTGGATTGTAAAACCGGCCCTAAATATTTTAAGTACTGTTAGGTAACGGTTAGCGCTAACCAGTAGGTTAGATGTTACTAATGAATAACAAAAAGGGTAACCTTATAACTGTTTTAGATAACAAGAAGCTAACCATGAGGGTAACAAATAAAAGAGGTTAACAATAACAAATAGAAAACAGAGCGTTTATTAAGAAAAATAGATTTAAAAATTATATACAAAGTACTATATACACACATAAATAATCCAAACATTGTATATCGCACAAAATATGCTTGCTCTCTGATCGAATGTCGCAATCTTATATTCTATCATTCTTGCTTCTGTGAAGACCGCCAGTAAATTTATTATTGCATCTGGCAAGAATTTTTATAGAATTTGATATTGATTACCATATTTGTTGAACACATTTCAGGAAGACAGCTATCAAAAACTGACGTTTGTTTTGTCAAACTAAAAACGACGGAGTTTTTTGGTTACATCATTTGTTTTTTGAGGATATCGTTGTTTTTATTATAAAATATTTAAAGTTAAATTGTGAGAATTACAGTCGTAAAAGTGACCAAATTCAAACCAAAACCAGTTGTTGGGGTGGTCTAACTTTACGCTAGAGCGGCGAATGAGCTGGAGGCGCACTTAAAATGACTGAACATAACCAGGTTAGTTGAGTTCAGCATTATTTTAACTTGAATTGCATTTGTTGGAAGCGCGGATGGCAATTAGTGTTTTCCAAAGATTAATATGTATGTATGTCTCGAGAATTATCGCTGCATAGTGCATTCGTTTAACAATGTAATATTTCAATTAATGTTGGACTTATTTATATACATATACATACTTAATTTCGATATGTTTTGTATTTTTTACAATGTTTTCGATTAATAATTCTTGGAAGTATATACATACATACATACATATGTATGTATATATACTTACTCACAAACAATACATTGGATGAAATTTTACGTCTTAATTTTAGTATATTTTGTCTCTTTTACAATGTTTTCTATTAATAATCATTGATATGTATGCTTCAGTATTTACGTACTACATACTGTTATTTTAAAAAAAAATTAAAGATAAACCGTCACAAGCTTATAAAAAAATACGTCATCAAATAAAATGTATTGTTATCATGTGCATTACATATTATCATTTTATTTAATATTTGCAGCTATGGTTTCATATTTGTTTTTGCTTTTTATTTCAGCTACTTATTAATTAATTTTTCCACATTTTTCGTTTTCCGACTTTTGAGCAGTGTCCACTTAAACTTAGACGATCGAACAATCAAGTATTTCGAGTTCTATAAGCAACAGAAGAACTATATGACAGTGACAATTTTATGATTAAATGTTGTCATTGTTTTGTCTGGCAAATTCGAATATAAAAATAATTTTATTTCAATATAGATTTTCAGTTATACCCTTGATATTTTGTTGCATTAACTGTAAAACTGTATGTGCAGAAGGATAGAAAATTCGGTTTGCATTGTTTATATTAAGAACATTTTATTTTTTTAATAATGGCGGCCTATTTAAATCGCACTATTTCGATGGTTACTGGAAATGGCGCCAACGCTAATGCAAATGCGGGCGCAACGACTTCAAACTATAATCCCAATGCTTTGATGATTGAAAATCGCACCATGCAAAATGCCATTGCTGATAAATCCCCACTGCAGGTATTTGTAAGAGCTAAGAAAAAGATCAATGACATATATGGTGAAATAGAGGAGTATGTAATCGAAACTACACAGTTTATTAATGGTAATTTTAAACAGGTGGTTTTTTTTTGAGACCTTATAAAATTTTATCTTAAATAAAACATCTTATATATTACTTATTTAAGCTCTACATGCAGAGGCAGAGATCGTTGATAAGGCCGAAAGAGAACTTTTTGAAAGTTACGTACATAAAGTGGCTGCTATTCGTGAAGTTCTCACCAGGGATCATATGAAAGTTGCATTCTTTGGACGTACGTCGAACGGCAAGAGTTCGGTTATTAATGCTATGTTACGTGAGAAAATTCTTCCTAGTGGCATTGGACACACGACGAACTGTTTTTGTCAAGTGGAAGGTTCTGATGGTCAAGAGGCATACCTAATAAAGGAGGGATCAGATGAAAAGCTCAACGTGGTGGTAAATCTAAATCGGCAAATTGTTAATCCATTTACTATGTAAAATCATTTTCAAGAATATCAAACAATTGGCGAATGCACTATGCCAAGAAAAACTTAGCGAAAGTTCATTGGTTCGCATTTTTTGGCCTAGAGAGCGCTGCAGTTTGCTGCGCGACGATGTCGTCTTCGTTGATTCCCCAGGCGTGGACGTTTCTGCTAATTTGGATGACTGGATCGATAATCATTGCATTAATGCTGATGTATTTGTGCTCGTATTAAATGCAGAATCCACTATGACTCGCGCCGAGAAGCAATTCTTTCATACAGTTTCACAAAAGCTATCCAAACCAAATATTTTTATACTAAACAATAGATGGGATGCATCAGCCAATGAACCAGAATTCCAAGATTCGGTAAATACATAGCTTAATTTTTATTCTTGTATATAACTGAAATGCTATCATGTAGTTTGTAATGTTAAACCTTTTTTCGTTGTACTATGTAATCGTCTAATGTTTACTGCGAAAGCAGGATTTGGAAAAGGTAAAAATGTTATAATACATTTCACAGCCTGAACATATGTACGTATGTATGTACATACATATGCATATGTAAAAATATCACAAGAAGTTTTCCATTGCATTTCGAAACGATTTTTGTTTATTAGTAATATATGTTCATACAATACTCATCTCATATACGAGTATAATTCATAATAATTTTATAAGGGATTATTTTATTGATATTTGTTGGAACGTTAGGTTAAGTCGCAGCACACGGAGCGTTGCATAGACTTTTTGACAAAAGAGCTGAAAGTTAGCAATGAAAAAGAAGCAGCTGAACGTGTATTCTTTGTGTCAGCACGTGAAACTCTTCAGGTAAAAAAAGACATTGAAAATAACATATAGAATACTTAACTGATCATTTCTTAAGGCTCGTATTGAGGAAGCGAAAGGAAATCCTCCGCATTTGGGCGCCATTGCGGAAGGCTTCCAAGTGCGGTACTTCGAGTTCCAGGATTTCGAACGCAAGTTCGAGGAATGTATCTCACAGAGCGCAGTTAAAACTAAGTTTGAACAGCACAGCTTTCGGGGCAAAAGTTTGTCCGCAGATATGTGCTCGATGTTGGATAATATTTGCGAACGTACTACTATATTTCGAAATCTGAAAATAGACCAGAAAACGTTACTTACGGAACGTATTCAAGGAACTGAAACTCAAATGATGCAGGTGACAAGGGATATGAAGCTAAAGATTCACAACATGGTGGAGGAAGTTGAACAGAAGGTATCGAAAGCACTAAATGAAGAAATTTGGCGTTTAGGCGTATTGATAGATGAATTCAATATGCCATTCCATCCAGAGCCATTAGTTTTGAATATCTATAAGAAGGAGCTAAATTCGCATGTAGAATCAGGCTTAGGATCAAATTTACGGGCTAGACTTTCAATGGCATTGGCAATGAATGTGGAAGCGGCACAAAGAGAAATGACAGGTCAGTCACAAAGAAGAAGTTGGTTAGAAAAACAAATACTTATTCTTGACATTCACAGATCGGATGTACACTTTAGTACCGAATGAAAAAGTTGCTGTCCAAACAAAAATCGCCACACGTACTCAGCCATTTGAAATGTTGTATTCACTCAATTGTCAGAATTTGTGTGCTGACTTTCAGGAGGATCTCGACTTTAAATTTTCGTGGGGCATCACGGCAATGATTCAACGTTTTACTGGGAAAGTTAGGGAACGCAACAAGAAGGGGCCGGTAGCATTGCTAAATCGACCAAGCAGCGTGGGAGTAAGTGTAGATTAAGAAACTGTATTGAACATAAGAAATGTACTCATTTTTATTTGTTCCAAAAAATAGTCTTTTGATAACTTGCTCCACAAACAATAGTTATTATACTATGCACTATTTCAGAATTTGTCACCATCTACACCGGGCACCGATACTCCGCTTTGTCTGATTCCACGACCCGTGGGAGGCATTACACAGGAGCAATTGTCTATAATTTCACGCTTCGCAATGGCCTCCATTGGTTCGCAGGGCACCGTAGGCGGACTTGTTGTAGCAGGAATTGTAGGTTTACATGAGAATTGGCTTGTTATGAAAGAAATAAAAGTTCAAAAATTTGCTGAACTTTCTTTTTTATTAACAGATGCTGAAGACAATAGGCTGGCGTGTTTTACTGGGAGTTGGCGCTCTCTATGGTTGCATATATTTATATGAACGCCTATCCTGGACAAATTCAGCTAAGGAACGTACCTTTAAATCACAATATGTACGCCACGCAACAAAAAAACTAAAAATGATAGTCGATCTAACGTCGGCGAATTGCAGCCACCAAGTGCAACAGTAAGTTGTTGTTGACTTGGTAATGTTTTTTTTTAATCTTGCCATGTATCATTTTGCAGGGAATTGTCAAGTACCTTTGCGCGCCTGTGTCGTTTGGTTGATAACGCCACAACGGACATGAACGAAGAACTCAAAAGCCTTGAAGCACAACTTGGAGTTCTTGAGTCGAATCAGAAACAGCTTAAGTTGTTGCGCAACAAAGCCAACTATATTCAAAATGAATTAGATATTTTCGAAAATAATTACATTAGGCTAAACTAGTTGAAACTTAAATAATGCATGCGTCTAACGCGTTGATGTAAGCTGTGCATGTTACTCTTGGTTGATTGGGTGTTCCATGTTCAATGAAATATGTAAGGAAAAAAGGATTGTCAGCAGGAACTTGCATTGATGTACATATTCACTATACCCATCATATTGACTAAACTGAACAAGTAACATAATTATTCCATCTTATCAGACGGCTAATTCGTATTTTCATTAACATAATTATTTTGTTCACCTTCATAAATTCATATCTTAATTGTTCTACAATTTCGCATGTATTGATTACGTTGCTCATATTTATACAAATAATTTTTTTCTGTTGTGGCCCGAGGTCAACAGCATTTGGATATTTCATAATTTTGTTAATGCCAATATTTCTTTAAATATATATTGTTTTTGTTAATAGCAAAACACCAAGTCAGAAAAACGATCATGCTTGAATGTAAATACCTACACATATATTATTTGAAAATATTTAGCTAAACAATCTAATAAAATAATTAACATAAAATTGATTATAAATAAAATGGAAATAAAAGGCTGCTAATTAAATTTCTAAGTATAAGCTAGTTTGAAGAAAAAATATAGGAATTAAATTTAATGTTATGCTTTGCCATAGTTTGCCGTCTCCCCTCAGGGATTGCTGACTAAAGGCATTCCTCCCACTTCTTTAGCTTTTTGTGATTTACCAGGCTTCAGAATCTTCGCATTTCGGTGACACCAGCTTGATCGCCAACGCCGTGAAGTTGGGGGCGGACCTCTTGGATACGTTCCGCGGGTGAGAAGCGTGAAGCAACAGACGCGGCCGCCTTGCGAAACTACTTTCACTAACACGATGTAATGGAGTACAGGGGTAGCAAGCAAGCAACTCCTCATCGCTCGGACATTAACGAGTAATCGGTTAACATCTCCCAGTATTTTCGTACCGCCTCAGAGAAGGTGGTTGCCTACTACCAGGCACGCAGAAACTGTTGGTAGACGAAGAGTGCCGCGTCTCTGCTGCTGAGAAATAGGCAGCATACATGGTCACCCTGCAGCCAGTTATCGGGAGAAGAAGAGTGAAGAGAGACGTATTTTCAAGAGGAAGAAATGAGAGACGGAATTTCAATTTCTATTTATTCAGTCTATGACATAGTATATCTTACAGACTAGAGGTATTTACATATACAATTTTCTTAAAACTCACTATACAGATCGTCAATGGCTGATTTAAAAACAGATCTCGGTGATAAAAAATCAATATTTAATCTCTTTGAAATTGTATTAAACTCTAAAAGCGCCCTAAATATTGGTGCATGAAAAAAATAATTGCCTGTGACCACATGAAGATAAAATGGCTTTTGAAAACGAAGAAATTTGCTCGGTATATTAAAACTGATCAGCCCGAGTAATTCGGAACGGTCAACGAAACTATTAATTACATCATATACAAACATTAGAGACTGGATTATTCTTCTACTCTCAAGTGATTTCAAGCTTATTAACATACAGCGAGCACTATATGGGGGCAGCGGCTCTTCAAATTTTTTCGAATGAACTTACGTTGCACCCTTTCAATTCGAGTAGCATGGCAATTATAAATTGGATTCCATATAATAGTGGCATACTCAAGCTTTGAACGAACAAAGGTACTGTAGAGAAGTTTCCTGGTATACGGATCTTTAAAATCTTTTGAGTAGCGGCGTAAAAAAGCAAGATTACTGTAACCCTTAGGTAGGACATAACATACATACATATGTGATTTCTGAAAGTAAAACGGTTATCGAACACAACTCCAAGATCGACAAAATCTTTAACTGAAATAAGTTGGTGATTAAAAATAAAATAGCTCGATTGCCGAAACTCCGGAGATTTAGAAATAGACATATGGAAACATTTATTAATATTCAATGAAAGTTTATTCATGCGACTCCATTCGACAAGATTATTTAAGTCCTGTTGTAGGAGATGAGAATCAGTCTCGCAGGTTATACTACGAAAAAACTTCAAATCATCAGCATAAAGCAAAAAATTTGAACTTTTAAAACAGGAACCAATGTCATTAATGAAGAGAATAACTAAAATTGGGCCAAGAATGCTACCTTGCATGGGAAACTCTATCAAAGGCTTTAGAGAAGTCTGTATAAATGGTGTCTATTTGTAGCCCACATTTAAATGCTGAGATGCAGTATTGAGAGAAAATGGCTAAATTACTGACATGAGCGCGAAGAGTTTGAGATGCTGGCAAGCGGAAATGTGTCCGGAAAATTATGTCTGCATTCGAGATGTCAATCACAACTGCAGTGTTGCCAATTTGCCATAGTATCACGTTCTGTGCGAATTTCTAGCAATATTTGCAACACGGCGAGGGTTTAATCAGGCATTACGCATATAATAAGTATCACAGATCTTGCAAGTTGTGCGAAATGGCATCGAACCGTTCCATCTCTGCGCTTTAAAATTTACAATGTTACAGCTCGAATGCACCCTTCTTCTTCTTTCATTGGCTCGATAACCGCCTATGCGATTTTGGCCGAGCTTAGCACAGCACGCCAGTTATTTCTCTCTTTCGCTAACTGGCGCCAGTTGGAAATACCAAGCGTACCCAAGTCCTTTACCGCCTGGTCTTTCCAACGCAGAGGAGGCCTCCCTTTTCCTCTGCTACCACCGGCGGGTACCGCGTCGAATACTTTCAGAGCTGGGGCGCTTTCATCCATTCGAACGACATGACCAAGCCAGCGAAGCCGCTGAATCTTAATTCGCTGCACTATATCTATGTCGTTATAAAGCTCGTACAGCTCATCGTTCCATCTTCTCCGGTATTCGCCATCGCAAAGGCGTAAAGGCCCATAAATCTTTCGGATAATCTTTCTCTCGAACACTCCCAGAGCCTTCTCATCAGATATCTTCATCGTCCATGCTTCTGCGCCATACATCAGGATGGGCATAATGAGAGACTTATAGAGCGTAATTTTTGTCCGTCGAGAGAGGACTTTACTGCTCAGTTGCCTACTCAGTCCGAAGTAGCACTTGTTGGCAAGAGTGATCCTCCTTTGGATTTCTAGACTGACATTATTATTGATGTTAATGCTGGTTCCTAAGTAAACGAAGTCTTCTACTTCGACTGTTTATTTGATGGCAGGAGATACTTCGTCTTGCCCTCGTTCACCTCCTGACCCATTCGCTTTGCTTCTCTATCCAGTTTGGAGAAGGCAGAACTAACTGCGCGGTTGTTAAGGCCGATGATGTCAATGTCATCGGCGTACGCCAGCAGCTGCACACTCTTATAAAAGATGGTGCCTGACCGATTTAGTTCTGCGGCTCGAATTATCTTCTCCAGCATAAGGTTAAAAAAGTCGCACAAGAAAGAGTCACCCCGTCTGAAACCTCGTTTGGTATCAAACGGCTCGGAGAGGTCCTTCCCAATCCTGACGGAGCTGGTGGTGTTGCTCAACGTCATTTTACATAGCCGTATAAGTTTTGTGGGGATACCAAATTCAGACATTGCGGCATAAAGGCAACTTCTTTTTGTGCTGTCGAAAGCGGCTTTGAAGTCGACAAAAAGGTGGTGCGTGTCGATTCTTCTTTCTTGGGTATTTTCCAAGATCTGGCGCACTGTGAATATCTGGTCGATAGTAGATTTACCAGGTCTAAAGCCACACTGATAAGGTCCAATCAGTTCATTGACGGTGGGCTTTAGTCTCTCACACAATACGCTCGACAAAACCTTATATGCAATGTTAAGAAGGCTTATACCACGATAGTTGGCTCGAATTGCAGTATCACCCTTCTTATGGATTGGGCAAAGTACACTTAGATTCCAATCAGTAGGCATGCATTCGTCCGACCATACTCTACAGATAAGCTGGTGCATGCGCTTTACCAACTCTTCTCCACCGTATTTGAATAACTCAGCTGGCAGCCCGTCAACTCCGGGCGCTTTGTTGTTCTTGAGCCGTGCTATTGCTAAACGGATTTCATCGCAGTCGGGTAACGGAACATGAATTCCGTCGTCATTGATTGGGGTTTCGGGATCATCAACTTCTCCAATGTGGTCTCTGTCACTACCACTAAGTAGTGTGGAGAAGTGCTCCCTCCATAAACCAAGTATATTCTGAACGTCAGTTACCAGGTCGCCGTTGTCGTTCTTACAGGAATTCGCCCCGGTCTTAAAACCTTCTGTTAGCCGTCGTACTTTCTGAAAGAATTTTGGGGCGCTTTTCCTGTCGGCCAGCATTTCAAGCTCTTCGCACTCACGCATTTCGGCCTTACTCTTCTTCTCTCGAGAAATGCGTCTCGCTTCCTTCTTCAACTCACGATATATCTCCCGCAAGGCTCGCGTTGTGCCCGATCGCAACGTGGCCCTGTAGGCAGCATCTTTTCGATCCGTGGCAACGCGATATTCCTCATCGTACCAGTCATTTTTCCGGGCTCGCTGAAAACCAATTGATTGTTCAGCGGCGGTACGTAAAGAGCAAGAGATGTGGTTCCATTGCTCTGAAATATCGCTGTGTTGATTGGAGCTCTCAGAGAGCAGGAGTGCGAGTCGAGTAGCGAAGTGCGTGGCTGTCTGTTGTGATTGCAACTTTCCGACGTCGAGCTTTCCTTGTGTGCCTTTCCGCACGCTTTTTGACGCACAGAGGCGCGTGCGTATCTTGGCTGCGACAAGATAATGGTTCGAGTCGATGTTAGCTCCTCGGATCGTGCGCACATCTAGGACACTGGAAGCGTACCTTCCGTCTATCACAACATGGTCGATTTGGTTTCGTGTCTTACCATCTGGAGACAGCCACGTAGCCTGATGTATCCTCTTATGCTGGAACCCGGTACTACAAACTACCATGTTTCGGGCCCCGGCGAAGTCGATCAGTCTCAATCCGTTATCAGACGTTTCCTCGTGGAGACTGAATTTTCCGACTGTGGAACCAAAGATGCCCTCCTTGCCCACCTTGGCATTAAAATCGCCTAGCACGATTTTTATATCGTGTTGGGGGCAGCGTTCGAACGTGCGCTCCAGGAGTTCGTAGAAGCAATCTTTGGTCCCATCGTCCTTCTCTTCCGTCGGGGCATGGGCGCAAATCAGGGAGATGTTGAAGAATCTCGCCTTTATGCGGATTGTGGCGAGACGTTCGTCCACCGGAGTGAACGACAGTACTTTACGGCGAAGTCTCTCTCCCACCACAAATCCGACACCAAATTTGCGCTCCTTTACATGGCAGCTGGTATACGTCGCAAGGGCCTACCGTTTTCCTCCCTTGCCCCGTCCATCGCATTTCTTGGATGGCGGTGATGTCAGCCCACTATCAGAAAATAAGGCAGCAAACCAGTGGTTTCAAGACAGCGCTGGTTTATCCAAAGACGAGCATAGAAATCTTGTAATATACGTTCAGAGCACACTTTAGATATGGAAGGAGCACTTTTTAACGCTATTGAACGTAAATTCTGGTGACACGTTTGAAGAATAGTAGCGCAGAACAATCTTTAGGGAAACTCAACAGGTCCCTCTACTCGACCAAGGCGAGGTGAGAACAATAAAGCGCCTTGAGCAGACGGTATACCGGCTGAGCTGTTCAAAGCCGTGATCTAAGAGCTGGTAGGACGCATGTACCAGCTGATAAACTTAATTTGGTCCGACGAGTACATGGCCGAAGTTTGGTTTCTCAGTGTACTTTGCCCAATCCATAAGAAGGGTGAGCGTTCTAAATATCGCATATAACGTCCAATCGACCATACTGTATGAAATACCGAAACTGTATGTAAACCAGCGGGTTGGACCTTATCAGTGGCGCTTCAGGTCTGTAAATCCACTATTTGCCTAGTTATTCAGGTTAGATCCTGGAAAAGACTCTAGATAAGCAAAGCGACACACACCCGCTATAACTAATGCGGATATTTAGAGCGACTTTCACCACAAATTTTAGCTCCATCCAAGTTGAGAAACACCTCTCTGAGTCGTTCGGGACCAAACGAGGTTTTAGACAATTTCTTTTTACTTTAGACTTTTGGGCAATTTCTTCAATCTTACGCTGGAAACCGAAATAAGAGCTGCCAATCGGAATCGGTGTGCCCCTATATATAACAAAAGCACGATGATACTGGCATATGCTAATGAAATTGACATCGTTGGCCTTAACAACAGGGCTGTCAGTGCAGCATTTCCCAGTCTAGCAAAGGAAGGAAAAGAGGTTGGTGTTGCAGTGAACGAGAACAAAACAAAGTACCTTGCGGCAACAAACGAAGTCTTCGGATATTAGGCCCCACGTTACTTTTGGCAGTAACATCTTTGAAGTAGTCAAGCAGTTTGTATACCTGGAATCCAAAATAAACACCACCAATAATGTCAGCCCTGAAATCAAACACTCTCGCTTAATTCCGCAAGTCACTCCAGCTCAGCCTATTTAAAGTTGGCGTGGGTTCGGCGGTCCGCGGAAGAAAAATTCGTCGGTCTACCAATCAAGAGTATGTTACGAGTGATGATATAGATCGCTACGTTATGCTATTGATCAAACCAACACTAACTATTGTTAGGTCAGCGAGCTGCAGCAGCTACTCATATTCCTGGGAACACCAATTATGGAGCGAGAAAATTAATCTGGTAGTAGTTCAAAAGATCACCATCTTGCAGTAAGGTTGGCAGCAATTATCCAATTTGCACTGGTGATGTCACAAGTAAAATGTTATTTCGCCAGACTTACGTATTCTAGAGACTCACGACAGCGTGCCTGCTAATATTTCAGTAATGAGTTATGCCCTGCTAGCGCGGTTTGTCCACCGACAAACTCAACTGTTAGAAGGTCAGGAAATCGAGCAGGTTTGGCTTAGCTATACAACAGGCACAGGATTAATTGGTTTAACAGGGCATATGAATAGTTTATTGCTTCGAAGTGAGCCTGTTACAATGTTAAAAAAAATTTCACGAACAGCATTGGCTTCTCTTCTATTTATTAAGATTTCCACTTCCATTAAAGACAAATACAGGGTGAGCGAGTTCGTAAAGGTGGTAACTGTATATCCTACTTCGTCCACGCCGTGGTTGGATATAGAACTTATGCCCCTATTATACATGGAGACTAGTGTATGTATAGTTGCCGGTCTACTAGCTACAGCTACTAAAACCGTTCTTCGTATTGTGTATGGCGATTGATCCCAGTATACAGAAAAGCTCAGACAATATCCCTGACTTTTTGAAGAAAAAGTGAAAAAATCTAAAGATCGTTTAAAAAAAAAAATTTACTAAGTACAAACTTTCAGTAGCCGATAGCCAGTAGCGGGTTGCCTTGCGTAATGAAAATTCTAGTATAGTTTCCTAGTGGTTACTAGTCTGCTGCTAGTAGAGCTGTAGCAAACAGTATGTATTCGTTACCGAGTAACGAGTACAACGCCTGACTCGAAGTACCGAGTCGTTACTTTCAAAATAAACTCGGTACTCGCATATTCCATATATGTAGTTGTCAATTTGATTGTTTATATTGTGCGGAATGAAATAGTTATGAGTATACTCCTTTTCAACGCAGCAGTATCATCTTACACCTTGCCAGGCAATGTTTCGTATGATTCGCTTTTGCCGATTTACATATGTACAGGTTTATGTTCTTTCTTTCTCACACACGCCAATGTTGCATTCGCAATTGTGAACTTTTTGGAATTGTTGCAAAAATACGTTGCGTCTAAATATATTAAACATTTATTTAAAAAACTACCAATTTTCACACTTTTACATCTGAATTAAAAATGTAAATAAAAACATTTAAACGAACTAACTAATCATTTTGCATTTTCATATTTTCAGTAATATGTTCTTTGGAATTATCAAGGCCATTAATGTACGCAAACATCTGAATTAAAAATGTAAATAAAAACATTTAAACGAACTAACTAATCATTTTGCATTTTCATATTTTCAGTAATATGTTCTTTGGAATTATCAAGGCCATTAATGTACGCAAACATCGATGATTCTACATCTCGTGAAACATATCAGTGTTTGATTATATCAAAAGTAACGAGTAACGATACGAAAGTAGCGGGTGCTGAGTGTTTCAGCAACGAAAACATACGGGTACCAAACTCTAGCTGATAGTCTCCATACATATCAGGTGTATTAGTCTTGTTCATTATAGAACTTGGCAAGTTCGAAGTATTAGTTATTTAATTATCTACGAGCAAAGCCTATTAATTGCATTATTGGTGGCCATTATCATGCTACTTATAATCGGCTGTTAGACCGTTGATTCTCCCTCCTCTACTTAGGCGAGATGTAAATAAAAGTTGTACAGGAATGGGGGAACGCCACTATTTGGGGCAGATAGGTTGTAATGCACTGCTTAGATACTGCAAAAAAGTCGAAGACTGCACTCGGCCAGCAGCGTTGCCTGGTTTACAGTGTCGTCAAGTATAACGCTGCTAAGAAGGTTCTTTAGAAGGGATGGTTGCGGTGAAGACCGCCAGTTGTCGGTTTAGTGAAGCCCAAATAGAGGTTGAAATATCGGAGCACCAGACCTTAAGATCTTTGACGACTAACCAAGGCGGGGAAATCACCTACAGGGACCTACACGGAATGTCAGAAAATTTAACATGCAACGGCTATGTTAGAGAAGCAGATGTTGAGGAAGGGGAGTACAGAATTTGCTGGAGGCAGAGATCGAGACACATGAAGATTTTGTAATCGAACAAAGAACCGGGAACCGGGCCTTACCCAGTTGTATTCAGGCCTTACCCCGGGTAATGCGGATCTCTGCCTGGGGTGGACGAACCCCTTTCTCCGCTACTTGTGGGATCAAGTTATGGACACACCAACAAAAACAAAAACAACGAGACCGGCACTCGCAATATGTCGGAAGGGCAGTCGCCCAAGAAGCAGGAGGACCGTGCGATGCAGGGCCCCTCCACCAGCCACGAAGTGGCCAAGTTAGTAAATGGCAGCAATCCTCTGGCGAGACCGAGGCTTGCATCTTCAAAGGAACGCTTAGGGGGCGGGAAGCCCTCGAGAATAGTTCAACCACCAGCGGAGGCGAACCTGGTAGGCAGTTTGCTACCATGGAGGCTGCTAAAGCTGGTGCGCGGATCCCTCGGGCACCACCGCTAACACCCCCGGCGTTCTCAAGGCCGGACGACAGGCCAACCACAGAGGCAGCAACTTTGCGACACAGGAAGGCTGCCATTAGGATCTTGAAAAGGTCCAAACTAGCGGAGGATCTCTGTAATCGGGCGCTGCCCGGTGATCGTGCGGAGATTCTGGCAGAAATAGAGTGGGCAAATGCTATCATGCCCAACATCCAGCTGACTGCTCCAGAGGGGCAGAAAACAGCAAACAAGCGCGAAATATCGATGGAGGTTGCGCAGAATAAACCGAAAAGGGTTAAAACCCAAGGTCCATCCTTTGCGGAAGTCGCAAAGGAGAAGATCATCCTAGCTGTGGTGGATGAAAATCACGGCGATGAACCGGTTTTGCGAGCCCATTGGAAATGGGTGGAATCGGAGTTATCGGGCATTGCGGTAAGCGTGCTTCGAGCGAACCCTGGACCGCCACCATCATGTAAGGATGCGGGTTAATTCCAGGGCAGTGTAAAGGTGGTTGCATGCGTTGACATCAGGTCTGCCG
This sequence comes from Philophylla caesio, assembly GCA_963971545.1. Taxonomy (NCBI): domain Eukaryota; kingdom Metazoa; phylum Arthropoda; class Insecta; order Diptera; family Tephritidae; genus Philophylla; species Philophylla caesio. The sequence continues at coordinate 66,830,784 of OZ020607.1, forward strand.
AGTTGTACAAGAAGGAGGTTGCCAGTTTGGCAGAGGTCTACTCGGGTGCGAAGCTCCGGGCCATGGACTTCAAGGAGGTCCCCTCCAGACCGAGGGCAAGAGTGTGGCTGCCAGCGAAGCCCGCTGAGCCAGAGGGAATTCTGGAGAATATTCGCCTTTTTAATCCGGCGCTCCCCGCAGGAAATTGGAAGGTGCTGAAGGTGGAGAGCAGCACCAAAGCGACGCGTCAGGTGGTTCTGATGCTGAATAGAGAATCCCTACCCGTTCTGGAAAGGACAGAAGGGACTATTAAATATGGGTTCGGCACCGCTCGCGTTAGGGTGTACTCAAACGACATCAATGCAGCGCGCAGCGTAGAAGCGGAGGTGGACCAGATTAGCGAGGATGAAGGGATGCAGAGTCTGGCCAGGTCTGTCCGGGGGCTATGCGTCCTCGACGTCGTCGCTGGGCATTGGGTTCACCTTCCGCAAGTATATTGAGGAGAAGCTTATGTCGGACGATGACGACGAAGCCAACCGTACTATGGTAGAGAGGGAAAGAGGATGCGTCCAAGATGGTGCGCGTCGTCCAGATCAACCTCCATCATTGTAAAGCAACGTCTGCTGAACTGCTGCTCCAGCTGGCGAATAGGGGGGCAGCAGATATCGCCCTCATCCAGACGACGGAGTATACACTGGTAAGTGGGGCAACTGTGGGTAGACCTAGAGCTTGCATTCTTGTTAACTCGAAACTAAAATTTCTGTTTCTTCCTCAATTTAGTGCCGAGGACACGACGACCATGAGCCTAGAGGTCAATAGTCAGGTGATCCGGCTGACCTCTATGTATCTGGCCTACGATAGACCAATTCCGACGCCGATGGTGGAAAAGGTCGCTAAACATACAGCGGGAGCGCTGATTCTTGCCGGTGACGCGAATGCGCACCACTTCACATGGAGCAGCAGCGACACCAACGAAAGAGGTTAGTCAATTTTCGATTTCATATTAAAAGCCAACAACCGTGATACTAGACAAAAAGCTTTCGTGGACACAGACCTTCCAGGAGAGCAGTAAGAAGGCAACGGTGGCCCTTTACAGTTGCAAGGGAGCCATCGGAAGAAAATTTGGCTTATCTCCCAAAATTATGCACTGGATATACGCAGCGGTAGTCAAACCAATCCGGCTATATGGGGCACTGGTTTGGTGGCCATGTCTCGATACAACCCCATCGGAAGCATTAGACACCATACTAAATATCCTCCCGATTGATATGACAGGAAACCAATTCGCTGCGTATGCCGCTCTTAGACTACGGGAGTTGCCCGTATGGAAGTCTAGTCAAGTAGGACACGCAACAATCGCAAACAAATTAGGCCCGCAAGTTACAAATTACTGCACCCCCATTCAAAGCTTCACAAAGAAGTTCAACATACTAATTCCTGAAAGAGACTGGTGGTCCGATAGACCCCCTGGATCGGAGAATTCACTCCACTTCTACACTGATGGCTCAAAGCTTGAGGACAGAGTGGGAGGGGGTGTTTTCTCGGCTCAAGTAGGATTAGAAAAATCTTTCCGTCTTTCCATTGCAGTGTCTTTCAGGAAGAGGTCGCTGCTATACAGGAGACGATAGACTACCTAAGAACAGAAGAGGTTGAATTCAAGGATATCTTCATATTTTTCGACAGTCAAGCAGCACTAAAGGCACTTGATTCGGTCAACTGTAATTCTAAAACGGTAGCAACCTGTCGCAAATCTCTAAACGAGATAGCGGAGCAGTTTGCTCTTTCCTTGGTATGGGTTCCAGGGCACAGCAACATACCAGGCAACGAAACAGCGGATGAGCTTGCAAGAAGGGGGACATCCACTCAGCTTTCATCACGCTGAAATTGTTTAGGTATGCCGCTCGCTACCTGCAAGCTCTTTCTAAGGGACTCAACCCTTAAGGAAGCAGGAGACCGTTGGAAAAACGGAAACACCTGTATCAAGTCCAAGCTCTTGTGGCCGGAGTGGGACGTCAATCGATCACAAGGTCTTCTCATGCTGGGCAGGGGAGACCTGTCCTTAGTGTTAGGAATCATAACAGGTCATATACTGATCGGCAGACACGCAGAGAAACTAGGTGTTGTCTGCAACGACTTCTGCAGAAGCTGCAGAAATGAAGAAGAGTCTGAAACCGTGAGGCATCTTCTATGAGAATGTCCTGCACTATGGGCTAGAAGAAGAAAATTCTTGGGATCAGAGTTCTTCGGAGACCTTAGCGATCTGGCCAAAGTAGAGATTCGCAAGCTATTAAAATTCGCAGTTTCCACATGTTGGTTCGAGTAGGGGGATTTTTTTCAAATCCGCGTGGTGCCACAATGGGCCTAAAGAAGGCCTAAGTGTGCTGGCGCGATCGCTAGCAGTCACTTTAACCTAACCTAACCTAAGAGTACATCACAGTTACCTTTGCTCAAGAGATACTACTAACAATGCGGAGTTTTCTGCGTTAAGCAACCTTATACACCTCAATCCTCATGCATCTCAATCAAGGCGGATTTATCAAGGGTGGTAAGCGTATATAAGTAAAAGGCCTCCATGCATTTTGTTTTTGCTTTGCTGGACTGAATGTCAAATTTCTGTATGTGATTTACATCGAAAAAAAGCGAAAAAGCCAGCTGGCTCCTTAACAACACCTTGTTAAATTGGCCTTGATCTCAATACCAACCTGGCCAGGTCGTCTGCCATCTCATTTCCCTCGATTCCTGCGTGACCTGGAACCCATGAAAGACTTATGGTATTCCTTTTTGCCAGTTCATTGAGCCTATTTATGCACTCTAAGACCATTGAGGATTTTACCTCGAAGGACGTAAGGGCATTGAGCGCTGCCTGGCTGTCGCTTAGGATGAGTATTCTCTCACCGCGATAGTTCCTTTGCAGATTTAATTCGGCACAAGCACTGATCGCATATATTTCCGCCTGGAAGATGATGGGAAAGGCACCCATAGGTATCGAGAGTTTAGCCCTGGGACCATAGACGCCTGCCCCAATACCATCCACGGTCTTTGAGTCATTAGTATACCACTGCAATGTACTTCGCTGAACCCAGCTCCCCAGAAGGGAGGGGTTCCACGATATTTTGTCTGTAATATCATCAATTCTGAAGTGTCTTTCAAACACTATTTCTTTAATTATATCATCCCTGGAAAAAGAGCTAGTGGGAGCTGGCAGCCCAACTTCTCCCTATTTTTGGACGATAGTACCTTGAATTTGCCGTAGCCTTCTCTCTGAAAGTTCAGCTTTGAGCGTTTTGCTGCCTGTACTACATGTGTATGAAGTGGCTCGAGTTACAGGATCACCTCTAGCGCAGCCGTCGGACATGTGCCCATTGCTCCCGTAATGCAGACACATCCCAGGCGTTGCAGTTTGGCAAGAGATTGCCTTACTGTAGCCCTATAGGCATGCTGATCAAAATGCAAAGGCTTTCGCTTGAGAGAAGTACGCCTAATTTCATTATCAATTATCTTCTCCATGGCCTTAGGCATGAAAGGAGTAAGGCTTATGGGCCTGAAGGATTTGGCAAGCAAGTAGTCTCGTCTACCTATTTTTGGTAAAAAGATAAATCGAGCTCTATGGCATACCTCATGGAGGTATCTTCTGTTATATACAAGATTGATAGATATTAGAGATTGCGACAATCGTCGTTTTGTCAATCGTCTCCTCGGAGATTTGACATTCCCTGACATCACACATCCCCAATTGAAGAAAATGAAGGAATAGAGCTGGGAAACAATGGATGGCACTATCAATAGCATCGATAGTTTTCACTTTATGAAATTTTAGATGGTTTTTCTTAAATATCGATAGTATTCCAATTGCAACTCAATATTTAAGCTTACAAAATTCAGTTCTCAAAAATGAAAAAGACATTTTCTTTTATAAAAATTTCTCAAATCTGTTTGAAGCCCTAACGAAAAAAATTACAAAAAAAAATTACATCAACGGCAAAGTACTTGTCAAGCAACCGAAAAATTTAAAAATATTTCGTGGGATTTATTTTTGAGCAGCATTTTAAGCTTTCATTGCTTATGTGTATCGCTAAAGAAAATTTAATTAAAACAAATTGCGAACTTTCATTTTGTTAAAAAAAAACAGTATTTTATCTTTTGTCCTAAAGTTAAATTGGCTACGAAATCGTTAAAAAATTCTGTAAGAACAAGGAAATTCTAATAAAATTTGTTGCTTTTTTAATTTTGTTCAAAATTTTAGACGATTTTAGTTAAATAAAATTCTATACTTAAAAAAAAATAATAAGTAAATTTAATTTGACACAAAAATATATATCTAAGTACATTTTAAATAAATTAGAAATCAAATGAAAAAACTCGTCGATTGTATTATTTTAATTTAATAATAATTTTACTCTATATAAATTGTGGCTTTGCTCCATAATAATTGGTATTATAAAGCGTTAACGAAATGAAAAATAACAAAATTGCCAAAAATCAAAGGTATTTTGGCGGCACTTGAAAAGTTTTATGGATTTAAATTTTTTAAGCAATATTAGTGTCTAAAAAAAAATAATCAATTTCACCGGGAGCATATAGTTTAATAACCATAGCGGGGGCTTAAAATTAAGTAAACAAATGTACAATCATTTGCAGGAAATAATTGATATTGTTAAGTGTTAATGATTGTGGCCGCTGTGGTCGAGTTGGTAGCGGTACGTGCTATAACTCGATATGCCGGTGAGTTCGAGGTTGGAATCTCAGTCAGGGCAAGCTAAATCCTAATCATAGAAAAAGTTTTTCTAATAGCGGTCACCCCTCGGCAGGCAATGGCAAACCTCCGAGGGTATTTCTGCCATGAAAAAGCTTAAAAATACTTTTGCCGTTCGGAGTCGGCACAAAACTGTAGGTCCCTCATTTGTGATATAATATAAAGACGCACACCACAAATGGTAGTCGAAGCTCGGCCAAACACTGAGCTATATAGTGTAAGCGCCAAAAGGATTATTATATAAGTGTTAATTATGTGCAAAAATCTATTATATATGTTGCTTCTAACCCCTTACTAGTAAAATGCTGGTGTGACTGTTGGGGTCTTGCTACTGTAAATGACAAGCTTAGTTTCCTTAATGACAATTTATTAAATGCTTTTAATTTGTTTGTTCCTGTCCGTAAAAGTAAGAACATATCTACGTCCTGTCCATGTTCAATGAAAAAGTTGAAACTGCTATTAAAATAAGAAATAAACTGCACACAGTATGGAAAAGGAACCCAACAGAATCCAATTGGGTATCGTTTAAATATGCACGAAACAAGAACACATATGTATGCAATCAGAATGGAAAAGAGAAAGTTTTTCACGTCAAAATTAGACCCCTCGCTCTAATCATCTGTTTTGTGGCGCAACACTAAATATTTGCGTGTATGTGATCATTCTGTATCTGATTGTAAATTAAATGTTGACGATTGAAATAAATACTTTATCAACTGTCCCGCGTCTATCGTACCTCGTCATCACTTCGTTCCACTTGCGGCTTCTAAATTTGTTGGACCTACATATGTATGTTTAAATTTGACTCTGTTTCAGAGTGTGATGTCATTAGATGTGTTATGAATATTAAATCAAATGCAGCTGGAGAGGACGGCCTACCAATTAAATTTATTAAAATTGTTTTACCTTATATAAGTAGCATTCTAGCGCATGTTATCAATCATTGTATTACGACTTCCTGTTTCCCAAACGCTTGGAAAATTGCATGTGTACAACCGGTGGCAAAGAAATCATCTTCTAGTGCCCCTTGCGATTATCGGCCTATTAGCATCTTGCCATCGCTCTCTAAGGTTTTTGAATCATTATTAGCTGAGCAAATTAATACGCATATCCACAAACATAATCTTTTCAGTCAAGATTTAGGGCAAAACATAGTTGCTTAACGGCTATGCTTAAAATGCTAGATGATATTAGGATGCCTTTTGATAAGAACCAGTTAACGCTACTTTGCTTGCTCGATTTCTCAAAAGCATTTTACTCGGTGAATCATCTGATTTTATATAAGCTTAAGCACTACCAGGGATTGATGATAATTCTGTGAAACTTTTAAAGAGCTACCTAACGGACAGGCATCAACGCGTTAGGGTAGGTGTAAATACTTCTAAATTAGGAAAGCTTACCTCTGGTATTCCTCAGGGTTCAATTCTTGGTCCCCTTTTATTTAGCCTTTTCATCAATTACATTTTTAGGGAATGCCAGTTCGCAAAAGTGCATGCCTATGCGGATGATAGCCAGTTATATCTGTCAAATAGTTTTGAATATATAGACTTATTAGCTAGCCAATTTAGCCAAGATATTTACTCCATTGAACAGTGGTCCAAGAGAAACGGTCTTTGTCTTAACTCTGGAAAGTCGTTTGTTTTACCAATTACCAAGAAGACACTTAACATAAAAGTTTTACCTAAGTTCGCCCTTGGTAATAAGCCTTTGGAATATGTAAATAAAATTACAAACCTAGGCCTTTCTTGCACTGATCACATAAATGCTGTTGTTTCTAAAGTTTATGTTACGTTGAGAAACCTTCGTCAAAATGCAGAATTTACCCATGTAGGCACTAGGCGTCAACTGGCAATTCAACTGATAGTGCCTATTATTACTTACTCTGAGTTGGTTTATAATAGGCTGGACTCCGTTTCGGATCATAAGATTAGAGTACTATTTCCCCAGGTAACCCGATATTGCAGTGGAGGACAAGTGTTTATGAGAAGTTAATATTTCCAAAATCTGAGCGCTCAAAAGAACTTATTGTACCAATATTTAATTTTATAACATCAACTAGACTGTTTTTCGTTAGTGCTATTAGAACATGGAAGAAGATTCTTGTTGTACTAATGATTCTTGCTTAGTAAATAATAATAATTATTAATAATAATAATAATAATAATGCTTTAAAAATAAGATTTAATTTATTAATGGAATTCGATAGTTATATCGATTATAATTGCGGTAATTTTTAAAGCATCGAAAACTATCGATAGTTAGAGTGTCAGTAGTTTTCCAGCTCTATCTATCATTCTTGTCTTTACATCACATCAATTATCGTTGTTCGCTTCACATCATATGAATGTGTGACGTCACGCGAACATTTTTCCTCTCTCGTTGGCGCAATCTCTAATATCCATAACTCTTGTGTAACTATGGGCAATTGCAAAAGCCGTAGTCATTGCGGTAGAGGACAAACTTAAGAACATAGCAATCTTTACGGACAGCCTGACGTCATGTCATTTACTTGAAAAAAACAGAATCAGATAACTATCTAGTTGCAAGAATTAATACCTTACTTAACAAACATAAAATAAACTGCAGCATAATCTGGACTCCTGGCCACATTGGGATTGAAATAAATTAAATAGCGGACAAATTAGCAAAATGGGCAACTGAAGTAGGAGCTCCGAAGGATCCCCTTTACACCCCTGAAGAGGCTATTAAAAAAATTGAATATGCACTTAGAAATGACTGGAACGATAGGTACAAAACAATTTCTCAGGAGAAAGGCAAAAGTTTGGCAACTGTTTTTCCAGAAATTCCAAAAAAGCCATGGTATCAAAATTCGCCCTTTAAACCCAAAGAAATCAAAATGATAAATAGGTTACTAACAGGTCACACATATGATAAGGTTTATCTGCATAAAATAAAAATAGTTAATTCTGACAAGTGTGATGTTTGCCATACTGTAAACTCATATAATCACGCGATATTCGTTTGTAGAAGGCACAAAGACGCAAGAGGTAAATACAATGCGGTTAGTAAATATAACAATTTTATTGAATTTTTCAACAATAATGATGCTGCAGCTATTAAAGAGCTTTGCAATTTCATTGAAGATGCAAAAATAGAGATTTAAAAGGAAAAAAAAAATAAAAATATTTGTATATACATACATACATATGTATATAGAAAAAGAAAACAAGAGTTTTAGTGTATTATAACTTACTTGAAAAGTATAATAATTAAAAAAAAAAAAAGTACAAATTAGCTTTAAGCAGAGTTAAGACTGATTTTAACACACGTCATATGTAACTTTCGCGTACAAATTTTAATGTAAAATTAGGTCACACAACAGGGGAGACCAACCTCGTAATTTGCTATCAAATCTTTTTTTTTTGTTTTTGTTGTTTTTTCTTTGTTTGTTTTTTCAATTTAAATAGCTCATTACACGCACAGAAGTGGGCTTTTTAGCTCTCATTTTTTGTTTCCCGTCACTGAGAAATAAGAAAACATATACAAGCATATATCGAGCCCTAACCGCGAAAATAACGTAAGCGACATTTTTTCCAAAATTAACTTTTTGATGCAGAACTGTTCTAAAACTGATAATACGTCATCTGGCTAAATATTGTTTCGCTAATCGTTATAGTTATGGAGATGTACGACTTTACATTTTATCGTAAGCGACATTCACTCTTTTCAGCTACCGCAAAAATAACGTAAGCGACAGTAATTGGTAGCGACACTTCATAAATGTAAATAAGAACTGCTAAAGAAGTAACAATAAAGACAAGAATTAGGAATTCATGATTAACTGTAAAATATGCGAGAGCGTAGTTTTCATCTGATTTATGTAGTTTAGGACATTTGACACAGATCTTAAATAGTTGAACACTTTTGCAAAATTATGAAATAATAAAATAAAATATAATTAGGCGCTGAACACATTAAACATCAAAAAACATTGAAAAGATTAAACATTTTTTAATTTACTTAGAGAACTAAAACATTGATACCATCTTGTGTGGCACTTTCGTCAAACACATTTATATTTTGAAATTAAATTTTATTAAAAAACTTGAAAACAATATAGGAGAAGGTGGTTCAGAACAAGGCACATTCAATAGGTAGCAGCAGCAAACTTTTTTTTTTGAACTTTTTTCATATTTTATTTAAATTTGAATTGTCAAATTTTGAATTTCCTTGTGATAAGAATGCTTTCAGTACAATTCAAGGTAGTTGATAAAATATTTTTGAAATTTTAGATTTTAAAAGCAAAAACAAAATATACAGAGCTCAAAATTTTTTTTTTCAAATTTTCTACTGCTGCTACCTATTGAATGTGCCTTGGTTCAGAATATATATTTCTTTTTAGATTTTATTAAAGAATTTAAAAATTGTGCGGTGTGAAATAGTTAAATGTGCTTCGTTTAGTGTTTTGTGTTAATTGATCCATATACTTGTACTTATGTATTAATACATATTTCGAAAATAGCGAAACAAAGACTTGTAGCATTCATTTTAGTCCTTCTATTGCTCAGCTACCTTTTCTTCTCTATAGCAAAGAGCTAAACAACAACTTAAATAAACTATTTCATTTAAAAACCTTCTAAAATACGTATTTATTTATCAAATATAGTTTCTTTAATAGCATCAAAACCGTGTTGCTTCTTAAAAATAATAAAAGAAGTAGCCTCAAAACTTTTTAATACCAAAAACTAACAGGCAACACTTTCTTTTGTGCGCGTAAACGGTAAGTTTAAGACGGATTTTAATGACAGCATTTTTTCTGATTACAAGTTTGACCCCGTCTCGTAAATATATCATGAAAGTGTGTTTAAATACATGCTTTTTCATTGAAAACTTTTCACGCGCATATAAATTCAATGTGACAGAGTGGAAAGTTTTGTAATATCTAGAAGGACTAGGTTTAAAGAAATTAAAAATAATGTGACATAATAATCATCCAAATGCCAAAAACAAGAATTTGTAAGAACTAAATTTTTGAGTTATAAAGTTTGATTTATTTTTCTTTTAATATATAATGATTATCTTTCTAAAATTTCAAATTATTGTGGTTTTCTTACAACTCCATTAACTCCATAAAGTCACTTACTATTTATCGGAATAAAATGTTTGGTCTTTCACCGTCCAGGGGTTCATCAAAATATTAAGAATAACCCTGATACCAATGGCTTATAAATAAAAGCAATAAACCGAATAAATAACTTATACGTTCCTTATACCGTAAAATCGTTTATTTCGTGGGACGAATAGATTGAAAATTTATTTGCTAGGAAAAAATTAAAAAAAAAAAAATATCTACCAAGAAGTGCATAATTATTTAAATTTTGTAAGCGTATTTCTTAATTTAAATGAAAAGTCGTCGAAATTTTTAATTAAAAAAATCACTAACATTTTACTACTTATTGTTTACTTTTTAAGAAAGGGTAACAAAATCTTACCCGTTTTCCCTACTTCGTAAAACAACCCTTTATAAGGGAGTGTCAAAATTGAATAATTGAATCATGCATTTAAGATATGTCTCGATGAAAACAAAAAAAAAAAAAAATTCCAAGAGAACTGAAAAACACACATAAGCAAGAAAAAAGGAACATCGAGAAGAGCACAAATCCTGGAACGAAACAAAACAGGATACTCGATTACAATAAACTGGAGGAAAAAACCTATCGAAAGTTGGACATCCTGGCCGTATGGGTACAATAGCCCGGCCAAAATCAATCTCTACAGTAAAAAAAAAAAAAAAAAAATCTCTTGAGTTAGTTTAGTTAAACTCAGTTTAAATTTAAACTTAGTTTTCTTGCGCTCAATTAAATTTGTTGCAACCAAAACGAAATAGTCAGCACGCAGCTGATAAGTTAAACTAAGTTTAACTGTGCGCAATCGGCTGTTTAAGCTCAGTTTAAACTCCATTTAAAGTTGACTGAAAAACTGCATACTGAGTTCAAACTTAGTTTAAACGACAAACAGAGTTCAACTTGCACTGAAAAACTGGCCCTCAGTAGCTCAGTTATAAATTTCAGCCATCTTACTGAGCGAGCGGCGAGTCGATGAGTGTGTCAGCACTGAGAATCAAAGATGAGCTAATACGAAGCTCTTTCTTTTGTGGATAGACACTCAGTAAGAAATGGCATTTGGGAGTTTTGCAAACAGTATAAATGTAAACGCAATAAAAATAAGAATAAGAAATAAATATATAAAATCAACATTACCACAATTATAAAATACGAGAAATTCATATTTTGCAAAAATGTTTAATAACAGCCTTTAAACTTATATATATATAATAATATAATTTTGGCGCTTACACTATATAGCTCAGTGTTGGGCCGAGCTTCTCCTACCATTTGTGGTGTGCGTCTTTATATCTATTCTACCACAAATGGAGGGACCTACAGTTTTGTGCCGACTCCGAACGGCAAATGTATTTAATGAGAAGCTTTTTCATAGCAGAAATAACCTCGGAGGTTTGCCATTGCCTGCCGAGAGGTGACCGCTATTAGAAAAAACTTTTTCTATGATTAGGACTTTGCTTGCCCTGACTGAGATTCGAACCTCGAACTCACCGGCATATCGAGTTATAGCACGCACCGCTATATATTATAGCGGCCACACTCGACCACAGCGGCCACATATATCTTCATCTTACACAACTAAAATATACTTACTTATTATTTTTTGTAAAATATTGTTCTCAGAATTTAAATTGAATAAATGGAAACTGAAAAAAAACGGAAAAACTGCAATACTAATTCTCTTACTTAGAATTACTGAAGTTTTTTATAGGCGATATTATGAATACATGTATGTATGTTTTATCGTGCATGTTCTACATTTCACTTTAGGGTAAATGTGCTTATTTAGCTTTTTTCTGTTGGGGGTTGTGAAAAAATCCGATTGAAGTGGTTTTCAGAGCTTGTCCTATTTGGAAGTGGATGCCAGGGAACCCCGGTTACACGTTTGCTTATTTTTCGATTTTGAGAGCTCTTAGCTGCGGGACCATTAAATTAAATTTCATAATAGTAAATTTTCTTCGTCCTTAGTTTTAATTCTTTTCTCGAAGTGGTTCTTTTTCTACAGCAGTTCAAAGATGTTAGTGGATACACGTGTACCTGGTTATGCCTTCTAGAGTTAAGCTGCTATCAAAATTTATTCAATGAACATAGTTCCACTTACTGCAAGTGGGCAGATCAATTATTCATTATACTACGTACTTTGCTTCTGAAAATCTAACTTTTGATGATGGCAAAATTTTCTAGAAACAGTTTTTTAATGTTCTGTTTTTTTTCGACAGGTTTAAAGTTTTTATGTATATTGAAACGATTTTCCGTGCAGCCAGTCAAAGTAAAATGAAGTAGGATATTCTCAAAAACGTCAATCAGTTATTTTGCCCGAGCTCAACATACATAGCAAGCCAGCTCTCTTTATATCTCGTTACCTTGCACCAATTGCATACACCACTTGGTGTTTCCAACGCTGAGGAGACCCTCAATTTCCTCTACCACGCACAGCAGGTACCACGTCTAATACTTTCAGGGCTGAAGTTCTTTTATTTTTTGGCACGACTAACCTAGCCAGAGGACGCGCAGGATCTTAATTCGCTTCATTATTTTTATGTGATTATAAAGGTCGGAAAGCACGACATTATTTGTGTTAATGTTGGTTCCTTAGTACACGACGTCTTTTATTTAGGCTCGTATATGTATGTATATGCGAGTGTCAAGATTTGAATGCGCTGACTGTCTATTTGATGACAGGACATACCTCGCCTTGTCTTCGTTCGTATCAAGGTCCATTCGATTCTCTTTTCTATCCAGCAGTTTAGAAAAGACAGAGGGGCAGCGAAATATCTTCTAGAACCTCTTTGGTATCAAATGGATCGCCGAGGTCGTGCCCGATTCTGACGGATCTGGTGAAGTTTATACACGTAATTATTCATAGCCGTATCTAAGGCGAGTACATAAAAGGTTAAACTTTACCTTACGAATCTTATTTTTCTGCTATTCGCTATGGAGCTTGAAAATTTCATGCAGAATCAAATGTCGAATAGCTGTGCTTACATTTTGTTCTATTTATCAACCAGCTGGGTAGAGGCACGCTCCCAACTAAGCGTCCAGCACTTCAGGTGTGAGTCCTCATATACTTTTACTTAAAACGTTTGCCATGGTCGTAATCAAAAAAGTGGAGACATTTCAAGTGAAAGGCAAGGTCGACATCTGAGATTTTCTTCAAAATTGGTATAATTGTAATATTTAGTGTGATAAATTAGTTTTTTTAAATTTTTAATATTTGCGGTTTTATTAACATTTACGAAATCGGCTATAGTATTAGTTTTAACAAAAAATATAAATAATTTTTTAGTTAAAAACTATGAAGGAAACCACCGAATTACTTTAATAATAATTCATATAATCTTTAAAGTGTCCTTAAAACGTTAGATTTATTTTGCAAGACATGTTATTTTTAGTTTTTGGAAATAAATTTTGAAAAATTTGCGCTTCACTCAAAAAAAGCACGTTTCTCATGCAAAACCTTATACGCTTTATAGCAAATTAAAATGACGATGTTTCTCTTTTTCTTTTTATTGAAATATTTTTTTTTTAAATTCATTTTATTACACGGCAAATTAAATTTGTGATTTGTCAACTTTTGTTTTCAATATACTGATTTGATAGTTCTAATTGTTAGATCTGCATTGCACAGATTTAAAAATATTGCATGTTTTACTAGCGGGATTATTTTTTATTAATTATTTCCCAAGTTTTTTCTATTAATATTTCAAATATTTGCTTCTTTCAAAGTCAATGACTCTTTGAAAAAATTGCAATTTGAAAAAATGCCGAATATAAAAATTTGTTGTACTTGATTCAATTTGGCTAATCACAATGGGAAAGCAAAAAATTTCCGAGTTTGGGAAAATATTTGTGCCTTTCCTGCCAGATGAACATTACAAAAGAAGCGGCACTATCCAAACAAGTTAGTGATTGTGTGGTTGAAAGTCCGTTAAATGAAAATAATTGTTCCGATACAAAAGCTTGTTTGATGATGATGATGATGAGAATTATACAGAAGGAGATGCTGCATTAGAAATGATATCAGGTGTGAAAATGTTTGAAGCTGTGTCTAATTATTCCGATAAAATAATTTAGTTGACGGCGTCTCCACCAAGTTGGACTGCAAAACTGCAAAAAGAATTTAATATAACTTATAAATTACCTGCGCATGCGAAAGAAACTCAAAAAAGTTTTGATTTTGGCCTACCCCAATTCCAAATATGGTATCAAGGAAAATTTTAGAAATTTATATTTCCGTAATACAAAGTCTTAACCTGGATAGAACGATTGCGTGTCCGTAAAACAAATGTGTGGAATAAAACTAAAAATTCAAAAACCTTTTGTACTATGTAATTTAAAAGAAGCTTATGTCGCATATAAAAGTCGAATTTAGCAAATTTCCTGAATTACGCCATAAAGAATGAATTTTAGCAGATGTTGATGATCTCATACAGTGCGTGCTTGTAAAATTCACCAGAATTTTAAATTAATGATTAATGCTTTAAAATGTTTTTCAAACCAAATATCAGTAGAAACCTATGAGGATTTATTGCGTGAAATGACTTGCGTAATCTTTGCACCTAATTGTCAAATTAAAAATTGTGATGTTTGTCCAGGTTTCGCAAAGATTTGTAGTGAATGGTAGAAATGGCGTTTGAAAATAACAATACAACCAATACAACAATACAGATCGTTCTTCTACACTCACAAACGATGTTTCCACGACGAATTACGAATGGCGAATCACCCCGTTTACACGACATATTTGTGATTCGTTTGGCATTTATGTTTCTGTTGTAATACTTGAATATACATATACTTTTGCCTCTTCATTCACTCTAGTTGTAGCCAACAACCTCTTCGACATAATTTTTTTCTTCACAAACTCATCTTTTGATTTCATTTTAGCATTTAATTGTGTCTTGCTTATTTAATTTTTGTTTTGTTTTTATAGCTGTATGCATTTTGGCAGCTATTTTTGATAAATTTCCGATTAAAGTTAGAGACGGCATCGATTTGTTCGTGATTCAAATGCGATGATTCGCTCACAAAAAATTTTATGGAGAATCAAGTGGATTCGGTTCGTGATTGGGCGGCCAATTGCGAATGAGAGAGCGAATTAATGGTTTAAAGCGAAAGTAATAACTTAAAATTTTTTTTCTCATCTCCGAGTGTAATATACATAATAATACTTGTTTCAAAAGAAAATTATTAACTTTTTTATCATAAATTATAACAAAACGTTAACAAAGTATATTACTTCTCAGATGGTGCAGCTTCGAATACAAAAAAAAAAATTCTTAATTTGGCTTATCATTTCCAAACCTTCAATATGTAAGCTAAATGACTTTTATGGTAAAAATTCTTTTGATGGAATTGTAAGACGGGCGATTTTACGTCATCCCTCACCTTTTTATCAAACGCGCGCAGCTTCACCTTCACATCGTTTTTAGCAAGTTTTATAGCCACGTATCATTGATAGACTCTGTGATTTAACACTTAACACTGCGCACTTCATGTTTAATAACTTTATTTTAAATAAAATTGCTTTTAAGCATTGAATTTAAGCACAAACAATTGTATCTTACGAACATACAAACAAAACTAACCGCGTTCTGTGACGTAGCAAATAGCGGTTTGCGGAAGGCGCAAACTCTGTATTTTCTAAATCTTGGTATATACTCAACAAAAATTGGAGATGATCGAAACTTAAGCCAAAAATGTAAACAATAAAAGAACAGTAATTGTATACAAAAATATGTAGGAACAACAACACGTGAAAATGTAAACAAGTTTAAATACAGTAATTGTAAACAAACAATTATTTTAGGAACAACAACACGTGAGAATATAAATGAATACAGTACAGTAATTGTAAACAAAAATAAACAAACAACAATGCAAGGGACGATTTTGGAATCGGAACAGCTGTTGGACTATTGTTTCTTAATATTAAGTTGCGGTAGACATGTGCACAATTGTCGGTGTCCGTTTTGAAATTCATCCTCATATTATTAGGGGTGTTCACAATGTGCAGCATTTCCAATGTGAATCTTTTGTAGTAATTTTTCTCCTCCTCTAAAATAATGACGGTTTCAAAATTCGGATGATGTCCAGTATCTTTACAATGCGTTGTTAATGCTGTTTTGTTATCAGAAGAGTTGTGCCTTAATTTAATATTCGATTTGTGAGCGGATATCCTTGTCTTTAATTTTGATTTCGTTGTCCCAACATATACTTTCTCGCATAAGAGGGACCCGTCGCCATTACATGGAATCCTATATACCACATTCGATTTTTCCTGCCTCGGGATTTTATCTTTCATATTGTTGAAAATATTTCTCAAAGTATTGTCGTACTTGAAGGCTAATTGGTATTTCTCTTTATCGTACAGATTGGAATATTTGATTCTCTCCGATAACCCTGGAACATACGTTGCTGTTTTTTACATCTTATCTGGTGGCACATGTCTTTCGTTTTTTATGTTACGTGGGTCATATTTGCCAATGAGGCTATTAATTAATTTTTTTGGGAAATCGTTGTCTGTCAGGGTCTTCTTAATGATAAAAATATTTTTGCTGTGGTACAATTTATCACTAATGGAGAGAACTTTATAAAGTTTTGGGCTGTGTTTATAATTATTTTTCTCTCATGTTTTGAGTAGAAGTTTATGAGTCTCCCTGATGCTGTTGGCTTTTTGTACCAGTCTATTGTTATTTTGTTCTTTTTTCTTATTATTAGGGTGTCCAGAAAGGGTATTTGTTCATTTTTCTCTATTTTTATTGTAAATTTAATTGTCTTGTTGTAATTTACATATTTTACATTTAACTTACATATTTTGTAAGTAGTCGGGGTTTGTTATTACAGTCTAATTCAAAGTTCTTCAAAATTTCTTTCATGACAATGTCGGCTATAATTGGTGATGCCGGTGAACCCATTGGCATTCCTGAACGCTGTTCATATATTTTATCATTGTATTTAAAGTATCGAGTTTCCTTAATGCAAAATTTTACTATAGTCAAGAAAAGATCTTTTGTCATGGTTGTATGTTCTTTGATTTCATTTCACCTTGAAGATATGATGTTCAGGGCCATATCAACCGGGATGCTTGGGAATAATGAAACGACATCGAATGACACTAAGCTTTCGTCGTCATAAACATAGGAACCTTTGATCTTATCTTTGAATTCAATTGCCTCTTTAACATTATATTTGGATGTCGTGGGGTTGTTTTTTAAAATTCTAACTACATATTTGCACAAATTATGTGACGGGGAGTTGACAGACGAACAAATGGGTCTGAGTGGAATACCTTCCTTATGAATTTTGGGCAAGCCATAAATTCTTGGCGGGTTAGCTGTTTTGCAAACAAGGTCGTTCTTTTCTTTTAAGTCAATTATATTATTGATGTACATTTTCTGTACAATTTCATTATTTTTGTCTTGTAGTCTAGTAGTGGGACGATGTCTTTAGAGTTGAAATAGGAAAAACATGTCATGTTTACATAGACGATTTCATAATTTTTCTAGAACCGCTGAACAACATGGTATTGAACGAATCTCGACTAAACTTTTCGATGCTAATATGCGCGTTTCTGCTGGGAAATCAAAGTTCTTTCCGCAAAGCGTTGAAGAGGGAATAAGGACATGCCCTGAAAAAGTAAAAAACATTTTAGAATTTACGATTCCAAAATCGTTACGAGCTTTACGCTCATTCTTAGGTTTAGCCGGATATTATCGACGATTTAGGAAAGACTACGCTTCGATTGCAAAACAAGTTACGAAGTACTTAAGATAGAAAAACGGAATCATAGGCGCTAACCAGTCGAAGAAAATACAAATATCCTTACGTCGGAGGACGTACTACTTCTCTATCTTTAATACAGACAAACCTTTGATCTGACAACAGATGCCTCCTCTTATGCCAGAGGCGCCGTTCTCTCACAGAATGGGAGACCGATCACGATGATATCGATAACCCTCTCTTTGACCGAAGAGAACTACGCAACCAACCAAGGAGAGCTGCTAGCAATAGTATGGGCTTTGTAAAAACTCCGTAATTATTTGTATAGCGTAAAGAACTTGAATATCTGCACCGACCATCAACCACTCACATTCGCTTTATCCGACAAAAAACCCTAATGCGAAAATGAAAAGGTTGCGTGCTTTTGTAGAAGCACCGCAGTTTCATTACAAACCAGGCAAATAAAACTTCATCGCAGACGCCCTCACGCGACAGCATATAAATACGTTAGATCATGACATGGACTCGTTAAGCATGGCTGCGAATAGCGAAGAGTCGCTTTCTTAAACAATTTCTACTGGGAAAAATGTTCTCCATAATCAATTAGTCCTTGAAGAGGCAAAAACGTCTACACTTAGCTCCAAAATTATATTTAAATCTCGAATGAAGCACCGAATATCATTCAATAATGTAGGAGAAATAGTAAAGACCTCAAAGCAATGTGTTAACCCAAATGTTGTGAACGGCTTGCAGTGACGTTTTCAACAAAGATTACCAGCGGGAAATTCTTCAGGCTGAGCATAACCGAGTTCATCGATCACCTCGTGAGAATCAGGAACAAGTCGTTGAATGTTATTATTTTCATGATATAAAGAAACTTTTAAAGGAAATAGTTTCTAGCTGCAAGATATGCCACGAGGTCAAGTACCAGCGGCATCCCTCAAACCCGGAAATATGATCGACTTCTTTACCTACTCATCTAGGAGAAATCCTTCATGATGATATTTATTCAACGGATAATACACATTTCCTAACACCAATAGACAAGTTCTCGAAGTTTGCAATAATATTCCCAATCAAATCGAGGGCCATAATTGATGTTAAAGAACTCATATACCAACTCGTAAATTTTTACAAAAATACCAAGATTTTAGTCTATGAGAGATCGTTGAACTCTGAAACCATCAAGTCAATACTCAAAAATCACTTTGGCGTCGAGATCTACACCACCCCGGCTCTCACTACGTCCCAATAACATTCGGAACAGTAGCTGTTTATGAACAGCATGACTTCCTGCTTCACAGAACTAATTTGTCTGAATTCGAGGCAATAGCTGAGGAGACAGAAACACTACTGAACGAATTTCCAATCATATGTTAAACGACTACTAGAAAATGACGCTAATGAAATATTGCAACTATGATGACTTTAGAATGCTCGAGACCAGTACAAATGCAAACAAACGACAAATAACGGTAAATTCAGATCCGCAAAAGATAATTGACGAGTTGACAGTGACAGTAAATAAGTTATTACAAAAAGCAAAAGACACTCAAATAGATACGGGTTATCTCTTTTCTCTGGCCTCCACCAGAAGTAGAGCAGTGATAATGGAATTGGAAACCATTATAACATCAGTCACGCTAGGCAGGCTTATTATTATCAACCGTATCCTACTAAGTGGTATGGAGATAAATGGTTTGTTAGCTGCTGAACACTCTACATATATGTATAAATTAGCATAAGCTATTTACTGTCAATTATAGCTTAATGTAACGAGAAATACATCCCACTCTACAACTGCAAAGAAGTCGTAGCAGCAAACTTTTGCCAACCATGGAGAAAGTTGACGAGGGCACAATTGTAATCAACGACCAACCAGCATCGATTTAAACCGCGAACCTTACAAAGCAGGCGAAAGGGACCTTCCCCCTTACTTTTGATTGAGAAATTACAGTAAACGCAACGACCTATATTAATTGGAGGAAACTTGTTCGTTCGCATCCTGAGGCTGCGCCTGCACAGCATGTACATTTCACCAAACATATTGATTTCTATCGCTACCATACCTGGAAAAAATAAATGTGAGGAATCTTAATCACAAAGCTAGGCTACATAATCTCGTTAACACCCGTTCGTTACAATCAGGGGGCGGACGGAGGCGAAATAGCATGTTGATATTGAATAAGGCCATCAAGGAAGCCGAGGACGCCTTCACTTCAAGAAGGAGGGTAGTTACTACCGACAAACGCGTTTCCGACCAACACTCCACTTCCACCGAAATCACTGACGATACGTCGGCAGGTTTGAGTGTGAAAATAATTTAACTACAAAAACCAAGTACTCCCCTCCCACCGATATTGCTGACGATGCGTCACCGGGTTGCGCGTGACAACAACAAACAGCTATCGCTGTGGCAGCAAAGCCAAGAGGGACAGAGTGCTAGTGCAAGCGGTAAATTGCCGAATTGCATTTGACAAGTCACACGGCAAAACATGTGCAGCAACTGGTAGGGTTATTATAAGAAAGCGTCAGGTATTTAGGCGTAGTCCCCGCAATAATTCAGTTAGGAAAATCAGTTGTATTACCTCACCCGAATAAACCGGCTGCCCTTGCTCGCAAGAGAAATAAAAGATATTAAACCAAGACTCGTGTTTAATAATTTATATTTCCATGTTTTCAAGAGCATTCAGGTGCCGTCCTTTTTGTTGTATGTACGTGCAGTACCTTAACGGTTTTATTTATGTTTGCAGGTGAACATTTTTCGTTAACCAATTGGTTTGCAATTTTAAATTCAGGTATAGCCGTGGGGTTTCTTATCCTTTTTTTTTAGTCGTTATGTGTTCACTAAACCTTGTTCTTATTTTACGTCGTGTTTGACCTATGTATATACATAGCTATGTTGGCACTCACAAGTCAGGCCTTGTTTGTTCGCCAGGTATTCTTCATACGTGCTGCTTTTAATCCGAGTCGGTAAAGTACAATTACAACAAGTTGAAAATCTTATCGTCAGTATATTTTAAGCCAAGTTGTAACCACCCAACCCCCCCCCCCCCCCCCGTGGGCAAATTAACGTATATAAAAAGAAGTGAATCGTATTCATCATTTTTTGAACGGTAATTTCGAAAAAACCATAAAAATTTTGCTAATATATTTGAAATTTCAACATTGAGTATTTTCATGAAGTATATTGCAACGATTTTCCTTTATAAAGGTTTGCTCACTAATGACAGTAGCGCTTTGACACTCCCAAATAAAGGTGACATTTAAGGAGGACGGGGAAAGGGCAAAAATAAAATCCCTTTTGTTAAATTGTAAACAGCAAATAGAAGTTTCGATAGTACGATGCTTTCATGTTATCTAACAAAAAATTTTTATGCTTCGAGAAGTGCCACTCTAAAATCTTCGCTTTAAAAGTATTTACTAAGTTTGGGTTCAAGCATCGAAGAATTGATTGGAATGATTGTTATTTATTTCATTCCAATCGCAAATAACTTCAATGGCAACAGACTCAGCATATTGGGACAATATAATTATCTTCATATCTGCAATATAAATCCGTTGAAGAGAAATTTAGCGAGCAAATTTTGAAAGGCGGCTACAATTCGACACTGCAGGATTTACACCATTTTTCTGTTAACTTCGTCTTGCAAAACATGAAACATGTTTATTATTTTTTGGGATCATGTTTTATGGCTCAATTCGCAACTTGCTTGTGGCATTTTTGATTTACTAAATTAGTCAAAAAATTTAAATTAGGTGTTCTTCCTACTAACCAGAGCATTTTTTGTCATGTAAAACAACATGTAAAAGGGCATCTGGGGCCTATTTCACTAAACTACAATTCACCAAAGTGATGAAAATGGAAGAGTGGGAGAACATGCGTATTAAGTGTGTTGCACTTGGACTGGTTTCAAGTGCAAAAGACGCCAAATACGTACGTGAAGTTTTTGGGCAAACATCAAACGGGCGACACTGGTGAGTTTACTTAAAAAAGTTGGTAATTACGGAAGTGACTGCTACCAAGAAGGAAGAAAAGCCAGTGCATATGCCTGAGAGCTCCCGAAAAAGAAGTGAGTACCATTAAATAATATTTAAAATTTGTCCTATATTTTTTTTAATTTAGAGCGATGTATGGAAAATGGTTCTTCCGCCCACGAGGAATTGTAATAAGCCAACAATGCGATTCGATTAATGTGTCATAAAATATTAAATATGTTTGATTTTGTGTTCATTTGAACTAATTTTAAGAAAAAATTGTTATAAATCAAATTCGAAATCAATGTATCATTCACTTGTAACTTGTAAAATTTTTTCTTAGGGTCTCCGTCGTCCCTAAGGTTTTTTTCTACAATTCTACAAGTGTACAAGTGCAAATTTTGTTTAGTGAAACAAAATCACTTGTAAAAGTATCATTCGTAGACTTGTGACTGTAGATTCCCTTGTAGCTACAAACTTGTAATTGTATTTTTATGAAACACAATGATTCACAAGTTCACAATTTCACATGCAAAAACACTTGTAATTGTGAACTTGTAGTTTAGTGAAATAGGCCCCTGGTCTTGTTTTCTATTTATTTTTTTGTTTAACTAGTAATAACTAAATATATTTATTAATTTACTAAAACTAATATTATCATAACATAAAAGCGCATATCGATGAAGCTTTAAGCTGCGAAAAACAGAACGGGTGGGTTTGCAATTAAAAGCTGTGAAAATTAAAATGTTCAAAAAAACTTGTAAGAAAAAAGATTCGCTTGTTAAATACTCGCTTATTGACCACTTTTTTAGGTTTGAATTCAAATTGTGTGTGTGTGTGTGTTGTTGCGGTCCACACTTCCAAACGGATGTCGCTCTGGGGCAGGAAGAACGTTCAAATATACATATGTACATAGTGTGCTGCACTTGAACAGCCAAAATTAACACCGTTGACATTATTTACTTTGCAATTGAGATGTATTATATGTTTGAAATTCATTATATTATGAAAAAAAAAACCAAGAAGCAGCCATTTGTTAAAAGGAAACAATAATAAAGGAGCAATGATGACACCGAAATTTTTGTTCTACAAATTTTGTTTTTCCTCCACTTTTCACGTAACTTTGAAGAGTTAACAACAAACCTTTCACAAAGACTAAATATTCGGAAAATTCTTAAGAAATATTGCCGAAGAATAGATAGATCCCAAATGAGTTTGCAGTCTGCGCAAATTGATGTTAAAATTAAGCAAGCATAAAGAGGTTTATTAAAACAATTTTATTATTGCTTTTATACATATGTATGTAGGTATAAGTACTGTCACAGTCCTTACAAATAAATATGTGACAAAAACTTTACGCTATGAATGCTAATGTATTAGATTTGAAGTTATTATAGTTGAGTTATGATGAAATTTTACATTCTTAAGTATTTTCTGTTGTCCATTCGAGGAACTCGCGAGTCGGAAAGCGGCGCAGTGTTAAACTTATCTATTATGAAAAGTTTTCGTACGAAATATATGCGTCATGGATAAACTTAAGCAATGTACTGAAATTCTAACTCAATAAAATTTACATACAGCCCTGTTCTGCATTTTGACTCGAATCGAAATTTTCTCAGTTTGGCAATTTTGATATTCTGCGACGCTACTTACGTTTTTGTAAGTTGCAAAGGTCCGCTAACCTTTCGATTGAGACGTAACTCAGAATATCAAATCTGAATTGCTGCGGGGCGGAATGTGGAAACGTAATGGAAATACAGAATGTGCATAATACTACTAGTCTTCACATTCAAAATTATTTTTTTTTTCACCGATTCATCGCATTCTTATATTTTTCATAAGCATTGTCAATGGGTTCTTCCGAATTTTCCGGTTCGGTTTTTTTGGTATCAGAGTTGAAAATGCTTTCGATTTTTTATTTTGGTTTGCCTCGCTGTGTAAATGATTTAAAGCCGATACTTAAGGAATTTGAAATATGTAATACTTATAAACAAGCAGTGTCATTAAAAAAAAGTACCTCGGATGGACACCAGAAAAAACTTTAGTGTTTAGGGTGCGTTTATGTTGGAGCTGCGATAAAAGCGAATAGAGCTGAGATAGCACCGACTAGAGCATAGCGTAGAACAACGCTTTCATGTGGTGTTTATGTTGAAGTTGCGATAAAAGAGTTGATATCAGTGCGTTTTAATTTGAAGGTGAATAAAAGCAAAAAATATGTCCGATTCCGATGAAGAAATGTTGTTTTTGTCTTCAACTTCTTTATATAGTTTATTTAAAAGTACACAGGAAGCTCGCAAATTTTCTCCAAACCCAATTATTGAGGAATGGCAGATTTTTGACGAGTTTTATAATAACATAGTCTTCGGAGTAGATGCAAATACATACTGAAACCTTTGATTATGTTTTATTAAAAGTTAGGGAAAAATGTCACAATTGTCATAGCAGACATATTTTGCATGACAAGTGATTTATTGTAACTTTTCACTATCGTACAACATGCTGGAGTATTACAAAAAAACATGAACATTCTAATTTTTTTTAACTTATCTAATAAAGCCAATTAATTATTTTCAATTGTGGTGGTTTGCATTTTTTGTGGTTCCATATAGCAGGTTTTGCCAAAATTTGTTTTATTAGCTTTTATGTGTTCATTTGGATCAAAGCGACTAGAGCGAAGAAAATGTGATCAACGATTTTATATGCTCTTATCGTTAGTCTTTGTTCTCAGCTATGCTCCAACATGAACACATATACGCGATGCTCATTTACTATTTCTCTGCTATTATCGCAGCTATTATCTTCGCTTTTATCGCAGCTCCAACATAAACACATATACGGGATGCCCATTTAAAATTTTCTCTGCTACTATCGCAGCTCCAACATAAACGCACCCTAAGAGTACATCGAAACTTTACATTTATTACTTTTAATCTAACTAATTTTTAATTCACATTTTTTTTTATTGATTTTCACTTGTTTTACAGGTAAATATTTCCTTAGCACAACTATTTGATGGCCGTAAGATCGCCATTAGATCACTTGCAGTTTTGGATTAATGAAATGCTTTTCATAAATTTACATTTCGATTCAACTATATTGTTTTCACATATGCAAAAGGAGTTATTCTTAAGAATTTGTGGAGTTGAAATTTTCACATAAACTTGCTCGGACTTCAAACTTTTTTGTGACCTTAGGATTTTAGGACAAATTTTCCTTGGATTACTTTTTTTCATTATATATTTATTTCTTTTTTAATTCAGTGGAATTGCGCTCTTAATGTATTTATATTCACAGATTCAGAAGAATAAAATGTTATTATTTTTATTGTTTGGCGAGAAAGCACTGCGACCATTTTTCTTAAAATATAATTTATCCCCGTTCCTTCCCAAGTTAATAACCTTTTGTGAGTTATTATCATTTATTTATTGGTATTGATCATATGCATAGATACTAAACTAATTTTTAAATATGTGTAGATTTAAAAGTTTCGGTAATTAGTAATAATATACAGTTAATTTACATTCCAACCCACATCTTTTAAACTATTTATAGTATGTAAATTGATTTTAATTAGTTTACTATCAACTTTTGGTCTTCTTAAAGTTTGTTATATTTCCATAAGAAATGAGATATCCATTTTACTGGTATTCTGTAGTTACAATATAATATAATATACAAATATACTCATACGTAAGGCGTGTGTGGTGTTTGGTGATCACTTGTCTTATATTCATTATCTCAAATAATTTAGCTGCCTACATTAAAGTGTTAATTGATAAATCCAGGTGGCAAATTGATTTTACGAAACATTTACAATCGTGTTTTTGAGAATTATGCGGATAAATAATTCTTTATTTCTTAATTAAAATTCTTAATTTTATTATCAAATTTCGAGGAGCTTTGTTACCCTTTAAATTAAGTTTAGTGTTAGTGTTTACAGCGTTTTACAACCCTATTCTGCAGGAGAAACACATATCAAAGCCTTTATTTTTCGAAAAATTACCTTTAGTTTTTAATTATAAAAAGTAGCTGACTGTTTTATACATGATCTTAGTATAGATACCACACATCTTTGTAAATGCATTTGTTAACTAACAATGCGACGGAATCATTTTTTGATAGCTTTTTTTAGCATTGGTAATTTTTTAAAGGGCTTTAGTGGCCTTCGTAGGTGCGTGTTAGAAAGTATCTTCTCGACAACAGTAATTGCTTGTTGTTGCATTTGAGGGCAATATTATCGTTAACAAAACTTATAAAAGCCTTCGGCCGTTCGGAGTTGGCATACAATCGCAAACTCCTTACTTTGCAGGGAAACATTAAGACACTCGCCATAAAGCGGAGGAGAATAAGCCTTAACGCAATTTTTAGGCAAATAGTTGTTCGTTATACTCTTATGTATGTATGTATATGTATACAATATGTGTGCAAACAATATGTATATGAATATGTATTAGAAAGTTCTTACAGGAATCGATCCAGTGCGGCATTTCCATAAGTGATTGAGTCTTAAAATACAATTTCGCGCTCACAATACCACCAAGTTTCCAATTAAGTACATGAAATTGAAGATACCCACGATAATCTCAACTTAAAGGATTTTTTTAATAGCTTTTTTAGAAGATGTCGCACTTAGAAGTTTTGCGGGTTTTAGTCCAAGTTTTATTTCCTGCAAACTCATATCAAAGTAATTTTTTCTATTTCACAGTTTAAGCATAGCATACAACACTAAAGAAAATCGACACCAAAAAAATTAAAAATAAATTTTCTTTTATAAAAATTTCTTAAATCAGTCTAAAGCTCTCAAGAAAAAATGCCCGCATATTTATTTCTTCAAGAAAATTTTAAGTAACGGCAGAGTACTTTTTCAAGCAACATAAACAATGAAAAATATTTCTTGTGATTTTATTTGAGAGCTGTATTCTAGGCTTTAACAGGCTTTTACAGGAAGTTATGCATGTGGGAGAGAACTAATATTTCGGTAAAAGAAATTTCGTTCGTTGCTTCAAGTACCAAATTTTTCATTGGGAATGTTGTCGATCAGCTTCATACTATCGATATTTATAGCATAATTAGATAATATTATTATTGTTTTCAGCGCTATCTTGTCATATTCATTACAGACAGGACCCGTATAATTTTAATTTCATGACACGGAAGCATTGTTTTAAAAATCCTGTGGCTGCCAAATACATATGTATGTACATATATACGTACATGCATACATATGCACATATGATGTACATATGTATTTAAGTATTTAATTTCTTGTATAAATGCAAATAAGAAAATTTGACAATTTTGTTACAATATTTATCAAATTATCAAATGTTTTCTACATAGAAATGCATGTACATACATATGTACATATATACATATATTTAGCACTAGTTTTCCCAGTAATATGGTGATTAAAAAAATCCCGATATAATGAATAATCAACATATAGCATAAGTCTGGCTAAAACATTACCACACATCTACAACTTAAAGCCTTATTTCCGTTGCTGTTTTATAGTTACATACACATACATATGATGCAACTCACAACAGAGAAATGAACGCGAATGCGAAATATTTGATAAAAAAAATCAAGTCAAAAGTACTTATGTATGTATTGCTGTAGCTGTTGGCGCCAGAATCGAAGGGCTAAGTTTCTATTTCTAATGTACTGATTTCTATTATTATTTCCGTTCTATGCGACACACCTCCTTACACACTAATTATGTTAAAAAAAGAAGTGGTTTAAAAAACAAACGTATGTACAAATGCCAAGTGGAGACTGTGAATTTTTACTGTTAAAACATACTTATGTCTCTCTTGACGAAAATCTTAGTCTCACTACTGTCATTTCTATGCGTCAGATATCGATTTGAGCGAATTTCCCACGTTTGTAGATACATATGTTATGATTCAATTATAAGAGGTTAGGTAAATAGTGACATTCGAATTTTGACACTCCCTTAAAACGGTTGTTTTTACGAAGTATGAAAAACAAGTTACATTTTGTTACCCTTTCTGTGAAAGTAAATAATAAGTAATAAAATGTTAGTGATTTTTTTAATTAAAAATTTCGAAGACATTTCATTTAAATTAAGAAATACAATGGCTACGCTTACAAAATTTAAATAATTATGTCCTTGTTGCTAGATATTTTCTTTTTTTTAATTTTTAACTAGCGAATAAATTTTCAATATATTTGTCCCATGAACTAAACGATTTTAGGGTATAAAGCAAATATTATTATTCTTTATTATATTATTCGGTTTATTTCTTTTATTATTGGGTTATTCTTAATATTGTGACCTTAAAAGGACCAAACATTTTATTCCGATAAATAGTAAGTGACTTTATGGAGTTAATGGAGTTGTAGGAATACCACAATAATTCGAAATTTAAGAAAGATAATCTTTATATATTAAAAGAAAAATAAATCAAACTTCCTTACTCAAGAAATTAGTTCTTACAAATTGACGATTTTGGCATTTGGATGATTATTATGTCACATTATTTTTAATTTATTTAAACTCATTCCTTCTAGAAGTTACAAAACTTTCCACTCTGTCACAAACAAAAGAAACAAAAAGTGTTGCCAGTTACTTTATGGTATTAAAAAGTTTTGAGGTAACTTCTATTATTATTTTTAAGAAGCAACGCGGTTTTGAAGCTAATGAAGCCGTTTGACAAAAAGTGAGGGAGCTAGCTGCTTAGTTACCAAACCTTTAATAATTGAATCATGGATTTCACCCAAGTTAGATAGATATTAGAAATTGTAAAAAAGGAGAAAGGGAAGAAGTATACGATTTACTTGGGGCCTTTATGTATGCGATATGAGTCAAACTTATTGCCACGCCAGGAGCAAATATTTTTAAAAACATTTGAATTATTTTTTCTTGTTTAACGCTGCTTTCTCAGAAACTTGAATTTTTAAGCATGACGCGCTCGTCACGTTACACATGTTTACATACAAGAGTAATCGTGTGAGGGCCGCTAATGGCAAGAAGTCTCCTAATACGTCGGCGAATGGGTAAATGCTGTTAAAAAGACAAGAAGCGGATTAGAGGTTCCAGGATTATTATTTTAACTTTAAACATATGTACATAGATATTTTGAAAGCAATGCAAAAAAAATATACATACATATGTATATCGATGGAAATTTGACCAAACAACTTCTCTCGACCAAGTCCTTTTTTCTATCAATCTTTAAATAAAATGATTTCCATACAATTTTGAAAATTATATATTATTACATAAATCAGTTATTGAAGATCAAACGAAATATCGAAATTATTACATGCAAAGTAAAACCTGCTAAAGTCAAAAAAGTTGCCAAAAGTTCTCAGCCATACGTACTTACATACGCACATATAGAATATAAGCCGTAAATGTTTCTTCGCTTTTATTTCTCAGTTTATTATCGGATTCAGTATTAATCTTTGAAATTTTGTCATGTTTTTAAATTAACTAATTAAAAAAATATGCACGATTAAAATTGAAAATAAGAACTATCAAATTAATTAACTAGAATAATAAAAAATATTTTAATGATACACATTGTACGAATATAAATAAACATAGAAAATTGCAAACCTCTATTGTACTATTTAAACAATTTGTGAGAATTTGGAGATAAGAAAATAGTGAACAACATTTTTACTTAGTACATATGTATATACGTACATACATATATACACCTATGACAAATAAGACTGTAATTTCACTCATTATATTTATGGTGTGGTTTGCTCGTATGCTGGACTTGTCTTTTACATAATGATTCATTTTTCCGTTCTTTACATTTTCATATGCTTTACATGTTTGCTATAGTTTATGGTGTTTTCGCCTCCCACACCTCAAGAAGAAACAGCTTTAAGAGGTGGTGCAGAGTTGTGGATAAATAAAGAAACAATAATACATGGAAATAAGATATTTTCTTAATTGCTTAGTACTAAATAGTTTTGGCTTTCTCATAATGTTTTCAATAATAAAATGACAAAAATTTTAATAATTAAACAAATATCTAACTCGCTCCCAAAATTCGGCATTTTTTAAATATACTTGATGCTTCCATATATGCGGGACAAGGGGGTGAAAAATTCAAATTTACATTACATGTGAATCGTTGCGGCTGTGTAACGGGCCTCTCCACGTCGCCATGACCATTGACTTGGGCGGTACTGAAAAATGTATAAAGAAAATTAATAATTTGCAGAAATACTATGGCATGTACAAGTGGTGCTGAATGATATATGTACAGAGACAAAAGTCGATAAACGATTTCTTATTTAATGGAATTGCATGAAAGTGAGTAGAGGTTAGGAAAGTTTGCAAGTGCGATTAATGAAAAAGAATTTGACAATTTTTAATTTATTGTCATTAAACGTAATAGACATAAACAAAGTTGGTTGCTTACACTTCTGTGATAGAGGAACTTTATAACTTATAATACTTATGTTATGCGTAACTGACCAGTAATCTACATAATGCCGTTACAAAATCTCTAAGTCGTAACATAAAAAATTTAAAGCTTGTTTCACATCAGCTTTTTATCGAGGGTTATTCCAAGACATCATGCGGATTAACATAAATTAAGCGACCATCTTCCAAACACCGGTGGTTTGATAGTTGGGGGGCTTATACTTCCTTGTAAAAAGAACTATGTAGATTCGTTTAATTTGTGACAGTGAGAGGTTAAATTTATAATCAAAAACATTCGACACCGATCGTAATCTAAATACAGTGGTTATAAAATTACCAGTAAATTTGTGTGAATTATACAGAGTTTATTGTTCTCGGTAACGAAAGTTTTAATACCGTTTAAGCCGTGGAGCGCAGAGAAACTTAGATTCAGCTACAATGGTTCTCTGGACATACTGATAAAGAGGGACATGAGAAAGCAAGCAATTTGGCTGGAATGGTTGTGACAACAAACACGCAGTAAAGAGAGCAGGTTATATGAACGGCGTTTGTGGTGTAAAATTGCTATTTTCTAGTCTCTAGGAGTCTCGAAAGATGTGTTTTTAACAAAAGAAAACTCTCCCCACGGAATCAGATGATGAAGTGAATTCGGTTTCGCCTGCGGCTAATGTTCCAAAGACTAGAAATATTAACCTTATACGAGGTTGAATTTAACTCACGTATTCCAGTTATGATCTCCTATTATGCAAATAATGCCTCTCAATGGTGTTTAAAATGTGCTTAACCATGCATTTAATTAATTTTTCAGCAAGCAAACATTTAATGAAAAAAAGGATATTTTGGTTGGACACTTCATCTCAAAAGTCAAAATGTTGTAGCTTGAAAGAATAAGTAAGAAACGCTCAACTCGGGCTAAACCGAGTTTTGTATACCACGATATAGTCTAGAAGTACTTTCCTAGTAATCTCGAATTTTCCGTATTTTCTGAAATTACTGATACATATTACATACATATGTATGTACACACACATCTGTATTTATAAGAGGTGGGCATGATTTCATTATCATACGAGTATAAGGTGTCAAACGTAATATGGGCACCAAATGGTTTTTGGAGGTACGGAAATTACCTCTATGGAATCCGTATCGGAGGGATCAAGACTTAGAAGGGTTATCTCTCCAGTTTACCCTGCATAACCCCGAGATGCTTGTTAAGGTCTGACGGGACGTAGACAGGGTCTTGGGAGGACACCTTAAGCCTTCTCCTGGAAACACACTTTCCATATATCACAGACCTGTTGCCCAATAGGTTAACTATAGGGAGAGATCTGCCCTTGGCTTTAGAAATTACAACAGATCACATACCCATTTAAAGGTATGCAGACAAGGTGTCCTCTACAATGACTTCTGCAGAAGCTGCAGAAACGAGGAGGAGCCTGAAACCGTGAGGCATGTCGCGCGATTGTCCCGCACTAAGGAAAAGGAGAAGAAAATGTTAAGGCTATGAGTTCTTCAACGACTTAAGTGACCTGGCCAGGCCTGCGCACTAGGCGCAAGAGAATATATCCGCAGTATGAATGCTTGTTGTAAAAGGCGACTAAAATCCCTTTGGTGTGTGTGTCCCGATTGGCAGTCATGCGTCTCGGGAAGTAGGAGGATGACGAGAAAAATTCCCTCTAAAATACCTACCATCCCTGGCAATTTGGGACAAAACTGCACAGTACGGCAATGGCACAACTAATGAATTGTGATACTCCAGGTGGTACCCACGCAAGTGGGAAGGTAGTGAGGTGACGCGGGGGTTGGTCGAGGCATAACCACCCCCGCCATGCCCTTGCAAAAGGAAAACCTCCCAAATACGTCAGGACTTGGGGCCCGGTCAACTTATTGTAAGACCGTTAAAGGCACTCCGTTGGTTGCCGTAATGGGGAGCGGGTTCGACACGGCAGATGAGTACTGCAGAAGTAAAACACTGCAATAGCCATCTGATCCGAGCCGTTATTGCCTCCGGCCCTGCAGCCAATGCCCGTTGGTATGAGGAGAGGGATGGAACCATTATGGGATAAATGCCTCTCCAAGCAAACTGGGATTGGCTCAAGGCTCCCATAACAGCCATTCAGGAGCCCTGGGTTTTCAAACAAAAACCCTGTGGACTAATTGACTTACGTAGTGCCAACATCTTATATGCCGAAAGCTCGGTCAGACTGAAAGCTTGTCTTATAGTGTCTTCTATCTTTGCTGTAACTAAGATGCAGAGTTCTGTGTCAGGACTTGGTGGCAGCGAGGCTAAGCTTCAAGGGCAAAAATGGGTGGAAACATTTTATTATTGCATCCGAGAACTTTCCATACGACTCTCTGCTGCCGCCACCTCCAGGGAAGGCGACAAGTCTTGTGGAGCATTTTTGTGGAGTATTTCGAAAACCAAAACGTCGGATTGATCCTCTGTTGCGATGCTTATGCCCAGAATAAAATCTGGGGCAGCAGCAAATGCAACGCGAGGGGAGATCGGCTTTTCGAGTATATACTCTCAAGTGTGCTGAGCATCATGAATGTGGGCTCAAAGCCAACATTCTTCACGCCCAGGAGACAGGAAGGGATTGATCTAACTCTTTCTAACTCTCAGTTAGGGTGGTTAGTCCTAAACTGGAGGTTCCTGAGTGAAGACTCGCTTTCGGACCACAAATATATCCAGTTTCAACTTGGTGAGGATGCTATGAGCTCTGCGCCAGTACGAAACTTGAAAAAAACAGACTGGTCTTGTTTTAGGGAGGAGCTTGGGAATCAGATCTCGGCGCCACCTATAATACGATGCACTCATGCCATTGATAAGCCAGTGCATGTTTTAACGACTGCTCTACGTGATAGTTTGGATAAGGCCTGTCCGGCTCGAACACTTTTAAACCGCAATCGAAAAAATATCTTAACCGGGCCCTCAAAACTAATCTTGAGATAGACAGGGACCAAAATCGCTGCACGCAAAGAGAGTATAAGAGGCTAATTCGCTCTGCGAAAAGGGACTCTTTTAAAAACTACTGCAGCGGGATTGAAACCTTAGGTGAAAGAGCTAGACTGGTAAAAGTTCTGAAAGAGACCAGGCCTGAGACTTACTCTCTTCTTCTAGACTCATTTTCATGGAAATCAGGTGATGGTTACGCCTTCTTCGCCCTCGACTCGCACTCGCACTTGCTTATATACCACAATCTTGGAGGCTGGTAAATGTCGCCTTTATACCAAAGGTTGGCAAGGACGACTACGCTAGCTTCAGAAGCTACAGACCTATTAGCATGACATCATTCATGCTGAAATATCTGGAATGATTAGTAGAGCTACGCATTCGTAGGGAGGCGTTCTCATCACATCCTCTGTCTTTGCATCAACATGCCTTTCAGGCGGGAAAATCCTGTGAGACAGCTTTGCAAAATCTGGTTGCCAGCATTGGCGAGGTCGTCGATAGGAAACAGTTCGCCTTGGGCATTTTTGTAGACATTGAGGGTGCTTTTGACAATGCCACCTTCGATGGCATGTGCACTTCTGCTCTACGGCATGGGGTAGATCCTTCGCTGGTAAATTGGATTCGTTCAATGCTGGCGCAGCGGATTATCAGGATTCAGGCGGAAGGGGATCAATACCTAAAGTACTGAGTAAATAAGGTTGTCCTCAGGACGGTGTGCTTTCCCTTTTGCTCTGGTGCTTGGTAATTGACTCTCTTCTTGTCACTCTTGATGACTCAAATATCTACGCTCAGGCCTATTCGGACGATGTAGCCTGTCTAGTCACAGGCCCATCTCTGTCGGCTGTTTGCAGGAAAGCGCAGACAATACTGAATAAGATAGACACCTGGTGTGATGATAATGGACTATCCGCAAACTCAACCAAAACTAGTGTTGTTCTCTTCACTAGGCGGAGAAGGTTGGATGGCCTCATTCCTCTCACACTTAAGGGAGTCACAATTCAGACTTCTGCCGAAGTACAGTATCTTGGAGTAATTCTGGATGCAAAACTGTCGTGGAAATCTCACGTTGAGCACAAGACCTCTAAAGCATTGGCAGTCTTCTGGCAGTGTAAACGGGTCTTCGGCAAAACGTGGGGTCTATCACCAAAGGGTATCCTCAGGAAATATGCCTCTATGATCAGACCCATAATCAGCTGTGCTTCAGTGGTAAGGTGGAGCAGACTCTCAGTTAATAGCGTGGGAGACCTGCTTGCTAAACTTCAGAGAACAATCGCCGTGTGCTGGTATAAAACGGAGTGGGACGAGGTGGAAATTGCTGGCGGAAGAATTATGGACACTTGCGTCTTTTCAATGGCACAGGATAGTACGCCATCGTTTTCTTTGCTGATGAGACTCTATAACGTTGAGTTCCCTGAGGCTGAATGCTGGTTCAATGCCAACGTTGTCGAATCTTTACTGATGGCTCCAATACTGACTCTGGATCATAATCTGGAGTTTTTATAGAAGATAATGAGGATAAGCTTCATTTTTATCTTGGGGAATATGCACTCAAGACATTGGCCAGCCCTCTAACTACTTCCAAACTAGTTCGGCAATGCAAGCCCCGACTAAACTATGTTGGAAAACATAATGAACTTGCTTTATCTGGGTACCTGGTCACTCGGGAGTACCTGGTAATGAGATATCTGAACATTTGGCCAGAATTGGCTCGGATCAGGTGTTCCTCGGCCATTGATGCCACCATCAGAAACTTGGTGAATACTTCGCTCAGCAATGTTTGGGAGGCGTCGAGAGGTTGCAGATGGGCAAAACTCATGTTACCTTCAATCTCAGAAGGACTATCAAAACACTTGCTCTCGCTTAACAGTCGAGACTGCAGGCAACTTGTTGGACCGTTGACCGGTGCTTCTGCCCCGCCCTTGCAAGAACTAGGTATGAGGCATTTGGTCGCGACGTGTTGAGAGACGAACACCTAAGCTCTTTGGCACATCAAAATCTGATAAGATTTATTCGTAAATCCTGCAGATTTAAAACAGATTAAAAGGAACCTGAAAACAGTACAATGGACGGCATGTAGTCTGAATGCTGTTTTCTGCACGCGTTGTTTCGTGTCTGATTCGACTAAAATAAAGACCTTGCCAGGGTAGAGGCGCGCCAGATATTGAAATATGTACACGATGGTTTGAGTAGGGGATTTCCAATCCGTGTGATACCACAATGGGTCTAAACAAAGGTGGCGAGATCGTTGGCAGCCACTTCAACCTAACTTAACCTTCGGAAATTATTGTTATATGTGTGGCTTAAGTCCACATTCGAAAACTTTCACTTGGTGGTACTATTGCTGAGGCACAGCATTTCACAATAAGCGCGGATACTCGGTTCATTTTGCAAAGTTTTAGGATTAATTTTATTTCAAGTTCATAGCTCGCAACGTAATATTGGAAGATAAGCGTGCTTATGGTTCGATTAGAAAGTTTCACCATTTCGATACGCTTATTTTTAAAATATTTTGCAAACATTTTAGGCCAAAATTGCTAAAAATGTAAATTTTGGTTAAAGAAATAAAGAAGTTTATGCACTTCAGCATTATTTCCTTTTTTTTGGGAAACCTTGGTTTTCAGATAATTGATGAGTATTTAGACAATGGACTGGCTGCTTATAAGTCAGCTTTGCAATCAGCAGAAGACATATGTACATAGATTTCTTTCTTATTTGGTAAGCCGAAAAGCAAACAAAAAAACAATTTTTTTGTTTGTAAATAAATACTTGAAAAATATTCTCACAAAGTATAAAAATATTACGGTGAATAACGCAGTGCTACAAAAATAATGAAGCCGAAATACCTGGGAAGTAATGATAATAATAATCTCGACATAAGCTTAAAAAAACGATTTTTAATTTAAGAACGGTTTAAGAAAGAAGAAACTCAGACCTCTCGAATGATATATAGATGTCTTAATAAAGCTGAAGAGATTTATTTGTTTTTGCACAACAAACCTAAATTTTGTTACCCTTTTTATCCTTTTTTTGACTTTGGCGATATTTTCACACACTATTTAATAAGTTTTGATTTTGATTTGATTCAAAGGGTACGTTTAATACCGAGTTTAACGAATGTTTCTTTTCAAAAATCGCGACGACTATATCAAGGTTGCAAACGAATTTTTAAGTGCATATGGAGAAATGGGTTGCAACATGTCGATAAAAATTCATTTCTTGCATTCGCATTTGGACTTCTTCCCACAAAATCTCGCCCAGTTAAATGATGAACAAGGCGAACACTTCCACCAAGAAATGGCTACGATCGAAAAACCTTTGAAGGAAAAAACAAAATAAATATGTTGGCCAGTACAACGTGAAACTGACGATGCTGACCTAAGGAAAAACGATCCAAAAAGCACTTTTGGTCTATGTATTTTCATATAATATTTATTTGCAAAAATTTCGTTTTTATAAAGAGTTGAATAACACAGTCACAAAAAGGAGAAAAAG
Organism: Philophylla caesio; assembly: GCA_963971545.1. Lineage (NCBI taxonomy): Eukaryota > Metazoa > Arthropoda > Insecta > Diptera > Tephritidae > Philophylla > Philophylla caesio. The sequence goes on from OZ020607.1 coordinate 66,867,161, forward strand.
GGAAAAAAAATTTAAGTTTGTCATATCTTTCTTCTTTCTTAAACCTTTCTTAAATTGAAAATCGGTTGATAATTAGCTAAGATATGGGCTAATAAGTGCGCAAAAATACGAAATAAGCTTAAGTCGAGATTTTGTGTGTGTTTGACAAATTCCAAAATTGGATTTTCGTTCTACTCGATAAGACCTATAAGAAAAATAACATCACTTTCCAGGAATTTTGGAGTGTCACACTGTGTAATTGATAAGGAATGGTTAGCGATGAATGAAGATCTCGTGAAATGTTACTTGTACAAACCTGATGCAAGTGCTTCGACTGCATGTAAATATAATGTAACAGATTTATTTAGTAAAGTTTAATATATGTATGTTAATAACATAATAACAAAATACATATGTAAATAAAGTAACGTTTTTTGACATTTGAAACAATCATAATCTTTCACGATGTACATACATATATTATAGTAATATTCAGCCCTTTCACTAAGTCTTATCCCGTACGCGCAGGAAATATTTGTATTCTCGTTTTCTTCCATAAGAAAACTAAAAACAGAACATTTTTAAGGAATTGTGTTCTTTCTTAAAGAGAAAAACGTTTACATAACTATACGAGTTGATTAAATTCTTGTTTGCAACTAAATGTGCTTCTTGTCTAGGTTACAATCACCTGTTTTCATGCCGGCAAATATTTTTCCATAAAAAAACTAGCTGCTTCACCCCTGTACAAAATGTCAATTTGGACTCTCAATTTTCCATACTTGGCTAGAATTTTATGTACGCGAATAGCGTAAAAGTTCTTAATGTACTTGAATACATCAGCTATAGTATATGTCTGTATATATTCTATGTATCGACTAAATATCGAAAAATATAATAAAATTACTTGAATGAATGAGTCCTGATGAAGGAACAAGGGTACAAATTTGTTACAAAAAATTTACGTTTGTCTTTTTGTGTATTTTGTCAAAAAGCAATCCAGTAACCTCTTAATTTTATTCAACCGCTCTTAGCAATATGCATACATATATATTAATATTAGTAGTGTTCTCGAAGTCAATAGTTTGTAACAATTGTTACAAACTATCACGTTTTGGCGTTCTTGTACGCAAAAACTTGCAAGAAACTTGCAAAGTAGGGGAAATCGAGAGAGCGAATCGACATTTCATTTTGAGGGGAAGTTGATAATTTTTACTGGACAAATTTTTGCCAGTAAAAACTTGCAAGTGGAAAAACAGCTGATCAAAAGCAGCTGATTGCAATTTGGATAATTTGGAAATTTTTGTTTAAGAGTTTTAAAGGCGAAAATTATAAAATGTGGGTATAAAACTTGCAAGAAGCAAGTACAAGTTCCTTTGGTTAAGCTTCGTTAGTGGAATGTTTCAGGAAAACACTAATACAAAGTTTTTCATTTTGTATATTTGGATGAGGACAAAAATTCAATCAGCTGTTCGTCAAACTTGCAAGTTTTTACTGGTTTTCCGTTCTTGTACTTTTTGGTATATTTTTCACTCTGAGAGCGAACGTTGTCAAATTCTAAGAAATTTCTTTACTGGATAATTCTTACTGGAGAAGTACGAGTACAGACCTATTGCTTGCGTTTCCACCTAAAATTAAAACTTTCATTTTGGAAAAAAAATATCTTTTTTAAGTTCATCTCAAATTCTAGTCCAAGGTTGATTAGGAAAATGATGTTGGATATAAAATTGCGAACTTACAATGTTTTATGATGTTATTAATATTTAATTTAATTTGATGTTTTTTTTTTAATAGTAAAACAAAAAGGCTTCTTTACGAGAATATTCTATGAATTTTGTGCTAGAGACGGTATGAAAACATTGCTTTATGATTATCCGGTAACATATTATCCGAAATGTATCAACACATAAGTTAATAGACAAATGCATGCCGAACGTTGGAAAAAAGTAAATACGTCCGTCCTGTGTTTATTTATATGGTACGAACATGTTTGAATATGTTCTTGAGTGGGCGATGTTACCCGCGTTGCCCTAAATTTTGATTATTTTGTATCTCCTTCTCTAATTCAGCTCTTTGTATAAAGGTTGAGTGAGTTTTCTACAATAGTAGTTAAAATTTATTTTAATCTTTGATTTTTATAAAAAAAATTATTTACTCTTACTTATGGAATTTGCTGCCAAAAAAATATACAATACTAACAACCCTACAGGGCTAAATATACTTATCGCTTCATTCTGAGTATTATTCAGCGTTTATTTGTCACTCAGTCATAAAAAATAAAAGATATTTTCGCAACACTTACTTGAATTAGAAGTTGTCCGCTTTTTGTGTGTGGATTTCTGAACGCGTAAAATATCCACATCACTAAAGTTAGCACCAGACATATGGGCAAAAAGAAGCCAAGGGCAAGACCCATGCTTTTCGATTCGGCGTGCGCTGTTAAGTTTTTATCAACTATTTTCACGACATTGTCCTCATTATGGACCGACGTAACAGCAGCACTATTTGTTTCAGTACCATGCTCACTGTCCTCAGTTACATTTTGCGGGTTAGTATTGGGAATGTCGCTAACACTGGGCGCTTTTGTTGGGCTAGTATTTGTACTGCCATTACTGCCATTGATGCTGCTGCTACTAGGTTCTTGATTCGCATTGTTACCTTTCTCCCCAAGAGGAGGGCACGCAGACGCAGCCACAATTTGTGTACGATCACAACCTTTTTTATAAAGAAAAATATAAAATGTAAATATTATTAGAACCTGCTTTATTTTCCCTCCTAAGAATTATTACGAAGCACATGTACAGAAGTGTTCAGAAAAAAATTATAAATGTTCTTCTTAGCGTAAGTTGTTCAAAAATTTCACCGTAAATTAAGCAATTTGCTAATTTTTTGTCAAATTTCATAAAATGTTACTTAAGTTATTTTAGGGAACCTTTGGATATCATTGCACTCTTGTTTCACTTTTAATTTTTTGACAGAAATAGTGTTCGACGGCAGACGTCCAATATTGCAAGTACTTAGAAATAGACATTGGGGATTTTAATTTGAATTTTATTGTATTTCAAACACAAATCGTTTAAATTTTATATACATACATACATATGTACACATGTTTCATTTATTGAATGTTTATTTTTTCACCAATTCAGTGGAATTTTATTGATGAATGTGAATGCACAATTTGTGGCCTATTCTTCAAACCGAGCTAACGATACGTAGTCAGAGTTACGTGTATTTAACGCTGTACTATGAGTTCTAATATAAATGAAAAAAAAACAGTGTAGATGCCTTAAAATTAAGAATTATAATGTTTTTAAGTCTTAAATCATGACTCAATAATGTAAGGTTGTGTTGATCAGGCAACAACAACATATCCCGTTTGCCGACTGTTTTCCGACATGTCAGAGACAGCTGCTTTGATTTATTTATTTACACATTTTCGTAAAACAAGGAAATGAAATCGATGGAAACATATTGAAAAGTTAAAGACTTTAAATATTTAAATACAAATTGCTAATTTAATGCTTTATTTATATTTGTTGTGAAAGTGGTAACACTCTTAGTAGCGCAGGAGCATTGCGAAAAGCATTCAGTGATGTGCACGAAGAAATATGAGAGAATATTATACGTGACGCAGTTCTGCGTCGCATATCACCCGGAACATGAAAAAATGATCCTCCTCTCCTTTTCGGATTTCCGCATATGTCGCATATATTTTCAATTTATAAAAAATATTATTATTCACAAAAATAACGCGTAGTCACAAAACACAATACTTTTCGCAAAAGAAAGATGTAAACAATAAAACGTAAACAAAGCCAACACACCTGATAGTGTGACATACGCTTTCTCGACAACAAGCATAAGAAGAAGCACGTCTTAAATCGATGTCACCTATAATAGATACATCTTGGTCTTAAATTTGGTTTTACATGATCAGACGATAATTGCCTGGCAAAGTTGATTTGCAGTTGCCAGGTTAATTTAATGTCGTATGTAACATTTGAAGGCTTTTAGAAAATCGCAATTGAAGTTTGAAATTCAATTTCTCAAAAAGGCTACGAAATATTGAAAAACTACAGAGAAGGCTGATTCTCTTTAATTTCTCGGCAGATGCAAAGCAGGTTTAATAAATATAATCGCGTTTTGTAGAAAAAACAACGTTGATCTTGTATACAGAGGGGTCGAGCGAAAGCAGGGTGTAGATGAAGCGCAATATAGTGCCCAGGTTACCCTAGACACCTAGCCAATCCCACATCAAGAACGTAGTGCACGATGAGGAATCGTACCCTTCCAGAGGTGACCCTTCTTTCTAATCCAGGGTGTCATGCGTCACCGTGCCCATGGATGGTTTGCAGTCAGAGGGCTTTTCCCACTGTATTCTAACGGCGCCTCCCGGACACCGGTCCGCCTGCGGGAGTAAGGGTTACTTGCTGCGGCATGGGGCTCTGCCGTAGTCGACCGTACCCTTCCCCTTGCCTTTACTTCCGGCCACCGAACGGTCTCGACTCAATAGGTGGCCAACGAACCAGAACAATGGGAACAAATAAACAAACAGCCTCGGAACCCTGCACGGGTAGTGCCGCCGACGGACACGGCGAAGCAGCGTCCAACCATATCTCGGGAACCGCAACGACGGTGCCGAAAGCCAACTTCGATCCTTCGCAGCGACTGGAGATATGGCCCCACCCGAGTATAAATTTAAAAACGAGCGCAACCGAGGACATCCTATCGGGGGTATCGGACGTCGCGACGGATTCTAAGAGCGAAACGGGCTCAGCATCTGCATACGTTGGGTCGATACACAGCCGATGGGTAGCGCCCGATGATGAGGACCAGCTTCTGGCTTCGGAATCTGAGAATGCGGACCTTGACATCACGGTCAGGGCCGTCACCTAAAGAGAAGAGTCAGAGGCAATGGACGTCGGTGATTCTAGACATGGTGCAAATTCTACAAATTAATCTGCACCACTCCAAGGCAGCTTCGGCTGCCCTCCTTCTGCGACTCAGCGAAAGGGCTGAGGACATCATTCTCGTCCAAGAGCCGTGGATCGTCAGAAATAGGGTTTGCGGACTGAGCTCTAATGCCTAACAAACGGTAACAGCACCAGTAGTAGGTAGGATCAGAGCATGTATTCTTATTAAAAAAGCATTTTCTTATATTCTTCTCTCTCAATACAGCGACGAAGACACAGTAAGCATATGCGTCCAGCTGAAAGAGAGCGTCATCTGGTTCCTGACGAGCTACATGGCCCACGACAGCCAATCTCTCCCTCCAAAAAGACTGAAGGAGGCCATCATAGGGGCTGACAAGGAAAGACTCCCGGTCATAATTGGAGCCGTCTCGAACTCACATCATGAGATATGGGGCTCAAGCGATACCAACCCTCGAGGTGAGTAAACACTTGATTTTATATTAGCAAATAATCTATATATATGCAACCGGGGGAACGATCCCACCTTCATGACCTCTGTCAGAAGAGAAGTGCTGGACATCACCATCGCATCAGACAGCTTGTCAGACCTGATAAGCAACTGGCAAGTGTCCAAAGAGCACTCCTTTTCCGACTACCTCTACATAACTTTTAAGATCCTTTCTCAATCCTACTACTCTAACGGCGTACAGGAATAAGAGGCGGACGGATTGGCAGAAATATAAGAACGTCCTCTCAGTCTCTCTGTCCAGACACGTTTATCACGGTAGGCTAGGCCTGTCGCAAACACCTGACGAAGCGAGTTTCTCGAGATTTCAGCACTTAGGAAAGAGAGCAGGCGTCTCTTTAACCTAGCCAAAAGGACGGGTCTTTGACAACCATACAAAGACGCCCTTAAAAATTTCAAGAGGGCCATTAAGACAGCACAACGCAAATCTTGGCAAAACTTCTGTAACAACATAGAAGAAAACTTCGAAGCCAAAGGCTCCAACGATAAATTCTATCAAAAACCAAGCGGAGAATGGACATCTACAACCGGCGAAATGCTGGAGCTACCAATGACCACTCACTTTCCTGGGTGCTCCGATGACTCCAACATCTTGCCAGGTCTCCAAGCCAACTCACCCTTAGGGAATACCGCAGGGGACATAGTGAGGTACGACAATGTGGAATGGGCAGTAATGTCCTTCGAACCTTACAAATCTCCAGAACCAGACGGAATTTTTCCCGCACAACTGCAAGCAGCGAAGGACCTTCTTTGCCCCCTGCTTACACAGATTTTTACAGCATGCCTTACCTTCACCCACATTCCATATGAGTGGACGAAGGCGAAAGTCGTTTTTCTACCGAAGGGAGGCAGGGCTGCCCAAGGACTTTAGGCCCATAAGCCTCACTGCATTCCTTATCATAACTCTTGAGAGGCTCATAGATGAGCATTTTCGGCGAAATATACGGAAAGACAAACTCTCCTCCAACCAGCATGCATACTTAAAAAGGCAAATCCGTGGAGACTGCTCTCCATTACATCGTCTCCACGATTGAGAAAGAGCTGGTCATATATGAGTTCACGCTGGGGATCTTTTTAGACATCGAGGGAGCTTTCAACAATGTCTATCCCGAAGCCGTTATCAAATCACTCCGTATAGTGGGTATACAGCAGGGACTTTGTGGGGCTCCTACTCAGGAAAAGATCGATCTTCTCAACAATAGGGGACAGCTCTAAATCCAAACATGTGGCTAGAAGTACACCCCAGGGAGGTGTTCTGTCACCTTTACTCTGAAACCTTACTGTAAACGACCTACTCTTAAACCTCAAGAGCACCGGCTGCAAGGTTGTGGCATCTGCTGACGACCTGGCAATCACAGCAACGGGCAAACATCTTCAAGTCATAAGCGATTTACTGTAAAACGCTCTAAATATCGTAGCTCGCTGGTCTGTGGAATGTAGACTTAACGTCAATCCCACCAAGACCGAAGCAGTGCCCTTTGCAAGGAAATACAAAATTCCCGTCTTCGCACTACCATCCGTAAACGGAGTGGTTCTTACTCTCTCAACCAATGTCAAATATCTCGGAATTATACTAGATAAAAAACTCGACTGGAGGCGGAACATCGAAGACCGCTCCAAGAAAGCTATTGTTGCTCTATACGCCTGTAAGACGGGCGTGGGGAAGAAATGGGGTATAAAGCCACACATTGTACACTGGATGTACACAGCTGTGATAAGAGCCATCCTCTTCTAAGGGATCGTAGTATGGTGGCCGGCATTGAGCAGGACTAAACAAGAACGGGTCCAGAGGGCAGCCGCAATGCTTACCACGGGAGCACTGCCCTCTACACCCACCAAATCTCTGGAAATAATGTTAAATCTCCCACCGGTGGATCTCTACGGTAAATTTCTGGCGGCCTGCAGTGCTGCTAGGCTAAATGCGATCCTTCCGTGGAGAAATCTTGACTACGGTCACGCAAAGGTCCTGGAAACTCTGCCCGACAACCCGATGAAGTTGGATTACTTTTTACACCCTCCATTCTCTGGAAATAGATTATCCACAAGAATCCCAGCGAGGAGCGAATGGAAAGGTATCGTGGACCTGGATCCAGGATCGACGGCTGTATACACAGATGGTTCCAAGTTAAACGAAAGAGTAAGCAGCGGCATTCACTCAGGTGAACTCGATCTAAACCTAAGTCTTCGTTTACCGGACCACTGTAGTGTTTTCCAGGCCGAACTAAATGCAATAATGAAAGCAGCTCGTGGCCTTACAACGTGCACCTCTTAAGAACGAGGCATTACCATTTATTCTGACAGGGGGAATGCATGGATTATGCCAGTGGTGTCACAATGGGCTTCTTACAGCCTAAGTGTGCCACCTTGCTCCTGTGCGGTGGCAGCCACCCTAACCTAACCTAACCTAACCTTGTATACAGAGCTGCATTCAAATATGAAGCTTAATTGCTTAATTTATTTGTTGCTAACGTCCTTTTGGCGGTTATGGCTCGATATTTTTCCAAAGTCTTGGAAAATATTACTAGTTTTACGAAAATCTTAAATTATTTTTTGCACATTCCTGTGCGATGTAAATATCCGTGCGACAATAAAAAAAATTTTTTACAGATTTTAAAATTTTGTCCAAAGTAATTTTAACATACGAAATATTTTTCCCCAGTGTTCAAAGAACGGATTTTATATAAACAATTTTCGTATGTAAAAAATATTTGTGACATACGACTAAATTAGACGAAATCGCTTTGACCTTGCGCATGCGACAAAATTTTACTTAATATTTCGGAAACTAAAAGAGAAATTTAAAAACGGATAACGCCATTTAAAAGATCTTAATTAGTTTGGTATTTTATTTTTCTACTCGACGATATGTACATATGCAAAAGTGAAATGAAAATATTTTTGAAATTGCTCTTGTTTGAGTTTGAAAATGACCCAGTGGGAAAAAGGAATGTTTGGGAATGCAAAGAATAATGGATAGCTCCTATGTACTATGCGCGAAAAGATGCAAGATTTTTCTACATACATATGTATGTACATTAATGTCATACGAAAGTAATGTGTCCCTTCAATAATCTATATTTTCATAATCCTTCGCATTACCTTTAATAAACGAAAATAAACATTCCATGAACTCTATATCGAGTGCATTACTTTTTATAAATAAAAAGATACATAACCAATAATTCATTTTTATATGTTATTTTTAATTAATAACAAAAAATAACTTTATTAAATTAAATTTAATTCATTTTGTATTACAATTGCCCAGAAATATATTCGCGACCGCTCACATTTGAATGAAATTAGCAATAAATCGAATTGAAAAGAACGCAGCGTTTGGTATTGCATCAGCCAAATAGAGGCAAAAAATTGGAAAAATCTTTGGAGTAAACGTCAATCATACACTGTCAGAAAATGAACATTTGAAATCCACACATTCCTTCTTCGCTTACTTTTGATTTGATCTCTTCTTTCTATACTATGTTCGCAAAATTATAGCACAACAACATATTGGCATATTTGGGCACTTCATTTTGCTTCTAACTAATTGTAATCGATGATAAATCGTAGCAAGGTGAATTTATAGAAGGTACATAAAAATGCCATAACAAAAGGGAATAGGTAGATGTCATCTATTTTTTTCTTTAAATTTCACAAACTTTCATAGTTGGCCGCAGGATTTCTTTCTTAAGGGGGTTTTATGTAAAGTCATACGTAACAATCAGTATTGTGCGTATTGTATTTATTTGTGGATATAATTTAGCAAATTCAAAAAAAAATATTCTTCTTTCGCCGAGGTACAGATAAAAATTATATATAAAGACTGCGATGAATGGAGAGAGAAGCTAGCTTTCATTGTTGATCTCAAATAAACTTATAGGCGTCGCAAAATTGAAAACATTCTTTCATACGCGGCAGTTGTAACAGAGAAAGCAACTCTGATTTGAAGTACTTGATAAACACTTGGAAAAGCATCGAAGTTACAAATATCCAAAGCTTCAAATGAATTTTGAATATTTATAGCGACGATGCATTTTCTCTAAAACTGAACTTCACTTGTCCGTATTTCTGGTACCAAAACATGTAAAATGGGTTTAAATTTCTCAAACAATTTGCAAAAGATAATTCATAAAAATTTGGTGTTTAGTTAGGAAAAAGGCAAGCAAAGTAACATCAAATATCTTGGTGTTTTAGAAATCAACCTTACAAATGCGTAATGAAAAGAAATCGGTATGGTATATAAATCGCGATTCGGTAATACTCTTCAACGTTGTCAGGGATTTCATTGAAGGATGGTATCTGAATTTTGTCCTGCAGTCCAGCTATCGACTCAACGCCTTGAAAGGTAGCTTTGTTGACAAAAAGGCAAATGTCGATTTGGCTGATGGCGACTAACGGTTGTTATATCGAAGATTCTAGAATTGGAGGCGACGAGGTTGACATTTCTGGAGAAGAATATTCCTGTACTTGCAGGTTCTGGCTGCAAACTCTCCACCGCCACTCCCGCCTGGGCCTGCGCAGATTAGCGTGGCGCCGAAAATTAAGGTTGAGGAAGTTAGCTTGAATCGCTATTTTAAAGACGATCGCTTTTTTTAAAAACGTTGTCCCCAATAGCCGCTGAATCCACAATACCCTTCGTTGTGCAAATTTCAGTCCGTAAGCCCTCAAAATCTGCCCCTCAAAAAAATCTCTTCTACATTTATATTCATAATGTAAACCAAAAAAATTCAAATTTCTATTTGCTAACATTTTTATGTATCAGACCAAGGCGAATTGATTAAAGGTGGTGGCAAAGCGAATTCATCAAAATTTGTCAAATTAAGAATGTCGTAATCGAAGACAATTGAAGAATGGAAGTTATTGTTTTTTTGTTGCCAGATGGTGTTGGTAGGCAGCTTTACTAGCGCCTGCGAGTTGTATACGCTGCTCACTAGCGCCTATGGGATTTGTAGGCTGCTTCACTAGCGCCTGCGCGATTTGTAGGCTTCTTTACTAGCGCCTGCGTTTCGCTCCAAGCTGCGTACGGCAGTATCTGAACCTCATCAGCCGCTTATTGGAACCTTGAAGAAAGGATCTTTCCCACTTTCTGTTTTTTTTAGACACACCGCGCACTTTCCCATTATTTATAATTTGAAATGTCTTTATATTTTACAAAATTTCACAAGTCTTAAAATCACGAGCTTCAAAATATCAAAATATGTAAACAAAATTCTTCGTCATTACCTTTTACTGACATCCTTAATTTTATAAAATAAGAAGAACAAGCAACCAGCTGATTGATTACCACCACCTTATATGAATTCGCCTTGGTATCAGACAATAAGCAGAAGACAGCTGTTTTATAAACTTCAATTTGTAATGAGAATTCGCCTTGATTCGTAGCCACTAAAAAAATGTTATGAGCAACAAATATGTATACCCCAAAAAACTCAAATTTTTTTTTTTTTTGGTTTGAAATTTTGATATATTATTTTTGTATCATACTATGTGCACTTTTATTTAACAATTCCCGATACGTAATACATGTGCTTTAGGTAAATTATATACATATTCATAAATAATGTAAGTACATATATGGCGTATTTGCTTTTTATTGATGAGATCTTGCGACGGGCTATATAAGCATGTATTTCCCAGGTAAAAAAATATGTGTGTAAAGCAACAAGCCTCGAATAAGACCACACTGTGACATTCCAAATGCAAGGCAAGGTTGACTTCTACGATTTTCTTCAAAATTGGTATGATTGTAATATTTAGTGTTTAGAATTTTATGAACAAAATTGTTTTTGAAAAATATTAATAAAAATTAAATTATTTGTTAAATTTAGTTATTATTTTTTTAAGTTAAAAACTATGAAGAAGACCACCGATTTAAAAAAAAATTCTTATAATTTTTCAAGTGTCCTTAAAACGGTAGAAAAATAAAAAAGATTATTTATTTTTAGTTTTTGAGAAATAAATTTTTAAATATTTTATGAAGCTATGTTTCTCACTTTTTTTATTTGAATATCTTTTAAATACCCGCGCACTTGTGTACAAGGGTATTATAACTTTGTTCACATAACGGTTGCTTGTAACAGCATAACGGAATCAAGATAGATATAGACATATATAAACCAAAATGCTCAGAATGAAAAGAGAAGTCGATTTAGCGATGTATGTCTGTCTGTCTGTCCGTCCGTGCGTCCGTGCAGACGATAACTTGGGTAAAAATTAAACTTGGTAGGTAGATTGCCTTTAACCCAAAGCAGGTTGGTATTGAAAATGGGCGAAATCGGACAGTAACTACGCCCACTTCCCATATAACGGCAATTGTCGAAAATGTAAAAATTGTTATATTTCAGTAGCTATTGAAGATAATTTGCTCAAATTTTGTATATATTGTTGTATTCTAGCAGGAAATCCGAATATATCAAAATTGTTTGCAGGGGCGTGGCACTGCCCACTTATGAGTTCAAATGTATATCTCTGGAATCACCCACCCGATTTTGTTCAAATTTGGTAGACATATTACACTATGCCTATTTAAACGATATTTATCAAAATCTGACCATAACCACGCCCACCTGTCATATAACGGTAATTTTCGAAAACACTAAAAATCAAACATTTCAATAAATATTGAAAGGAAATATCTTGAGTTTAGTATGTGGTGTTTTATTGCAGCCAGAAATCCGACTATATGAGATCATATGCATGTATATGTCTGGAACTACTTTATCGATTACGTCTAAACTTGGCACACATGTTAGATTATACCTAGTTAATTTAAAAATTTAGCTTAAAGCGTGCGCCGGGTATACAAAATACGATCAAACTTAGCCACTTCTTTACTTGTTTTAATTTAATTTTATTGCACAGATTTAACAATATTGCATTTTTTATTAGATATATATGAATTAAATTTATTACATTACGTTATTCGTTATAAAATTTTAGAATCGGGGTCATCATTCGTAGACACTATGGGTATTCATCTAAACGCGCTAATGCCTCGTAACTGCGTAAACTTACAATAATAAAAACGTTTACGAGGTTTATGCGGTTACGAGGCATTTGCGCGTTTAGATGAATACCCTACTATTTTGAATTTAATTTCGCTTTCTAGCCAGGATATAAAGCAATGAAATGACCGCGTGTTTTTGAATGGAATTGCGATTGCAAACCAATTCTTTTTTTATTCTTTTTCCATTTGTAAATCTGCTTTAGAACAAAAATCAAACTTTGTTTTAAAGTCATTATTAAAAAAACAATTGGTGTAGTAATTCATGATTGAATTATGAAAGGTTAGGTAAATAATGACATTCGAATTTTGACACTCCCTTATAAAGGGTTGTTTTACGTAGTATAGAAAACGGGTTAGAATTTTTTCCCTTTCTTAAAAAGTAAATTATTAGTAGTAAAATGTTATTGATTTTTTTAACTAGAAATTTCGAAGGAATTTCATTTAAATTAAGAAATACAATAGCTACGCTTACAAAACATAATTATGTACTTATTGGTAATTTTTATTTTTTATTCGTTGACCAGCGAATAAATTTTAAATTTATTTACCCCATGAACTAAACGACAAATAATTTCGATTGATCATAATACATAATCTTGAAATATTTAAGAATGAAATCAAAAGATTTGTTTATGAAGAAAAAAATTATGTCGAAGAGGTTGTTGGCTAAAACTAGAGTGAATGAAGAGGCAAAAGTATGTATTCAAGTATTACAACAGAAACATAAATGCCAAACGAATCACAAATATGTCGTGTAATCGGGGTGATTCGCCATTCGTAATTCGTCGTGGAAACGTCGTTTGTGAGTGTAGAAGAACGATCTGTATTGTTGTATTGGTTGTATTGTTATTTTCAAACGCCATTTCTACCATTCACTACAAATCTTTGCGAAACCTGGACAAACATCACAATTTTTAATTTGACAATTAGGTGCAAAGATTACGCAAGTCATTTCACGCAATAAATCCTCATAGGTTTCTACTGATATTTGGTTTGAAAAACATTTTAAAGCATTAATCATTAATTTAAAATTCTGGTGAATTTTACAAGCACGCACTGTATGAGATCATCAACATCTGCTAAAATTCATTCTTTATGGCGTAATTCAGGAAATATGCTAAATTCGACTTTTATATGCGACATAAGCTTCTTTTAAATTACATAGTACTAAAGGTTTTTGAATTTTTAGTTTTTTTCCACACATTTGTTTTACGGACACGCAATCGTTCTATCCAGGTTAAGACTTTGTATTACGGAAATATAAATTTCTAAAATTTTCCTTGATACGATATTTGGAATTGGGGGAGAGCCAAAATCAAAACTTTTTTGAGTTTCTTTCGCATGCGCAGGTAATTTATAAGTTATATTAAATTCTTTTTGCAGTTTTGCAGTCCAACTTGGTGGAGACGCCGTCAACTAAATTATTTTATCGGAATAATTAGACACAGCTTCAAACATTTTCACACCTGATATCATTTCTAATGCAGCATCTCCCCTGCTAGGGTAGGCACCTTGTCGTTGGTGCAGGAGCTTAGTCGCGCTTCAAAACGGTTCCGACCATCCGATCGCACTATCACTGTTTTGTGGGGGTTCGGGGGGATGGTGTGACGCTGTGGCGCGTCGAAGGGAGAGGTGGCTAGGTCAGATGTGGCCAAAGGAGGAACACGTACAATCCCTAAGCCCGGGATCCATCTTAAAATTTATAGATGCTCTCGGACTGGGGGAGGTGTTGTAAGGTACTGAGGGCACAATGGATCCACGGGTCGCAGTGCAATCCTCATGTTTTAATCTAATCTAATGCAGCATCTCCTTCTGTATAATTCTCATCATCATCATCATCAAACAAGCTTTTGTATCGGAACAATTATTTTCATTTAACAGACTTTCAACCACACAATCACTAACTTGTTTGGATAGTGCCGCTTCTTTTGTAATGTTCATCTGGCAGGAAAGGCACAAATATTCCCCCAAACTCGGAAATTTATTTAACAATCCCGGAGAAGATTTAGCTACATTTTTTGTTTTCCCATTGTGATTAGGCAAATTTAATCGATTACAACAAATTTTTATATTCGGCATTTTTTCAAATTGCAGAACCGAAGAGTCATTGACTTTGAAAGAAGCAATTATTTGAAATATTAATAGAAAAAATTTGGGAAATAATTAATAAGAAATAATCCCGCTAGTAAAAAATGCAATATTTTTAAATCTGTGCAATGCAGATCTAACAATAAGAACTATCAAATCAGTATATTGAGAACAAAAGTTGAAAAATCACAAATTTAATTTGCCGTGTAATAAAATGAATTTAAAAAAAAAAATATATCAATAAAAAGAAAATGAGAAACATCGTCATTTTAATTTGCTATAAGGTTTCGCAAGAGAAACGTGCTTTTTTTGAGTGAAACGCAAATATTTCAAAATTTATTTCGAAAAACTAAAAATAACATGTCTTGCAAAATAAATCTAACGTTTTAAGGACACTTTAAAGATTATATGAATTATTATTAAAGTAATTCGGTGGTTTCCTTCATAGTTTTTAACTAAAAAATTATTTATATTTTTTGTTAAAACTAATACTATAGCCGATTTCGTAAATGTTAATAAACCCGCAAATATTAAAAATTTTAAAAAACTAATTTATCACACTAAATATTACAATTATACCAATTTTGAAGAAAATCTCAGATGTCGACCTTGCCTTTCACTTGAAATGTCTCCACTTTTTTGATTACGTCCATGGCAAACGTTTTAAGTAAAAGTATATGAGGACTCACACCTGAAATGCTGGACGCTTAGTTGGGAGCGTGCCTCTACCCAGCTGGTTGATAAATAGAACAAAATGTAAGCACAGCTATTCGACATTTGATTCTGCATGAAATTTTCAAGCTCCATAGCGAATAGCAGAAAAATAAGATTCGTAAGGTAAAGTTTAACCTTTTATGTACTCGCCTTGGATACGGCTATGAATAATTACGTGTATAAACTTCACCAGATCCGTCAGAATCGGGCACGACCTCGGCGATCCATTTGATACCAAAGAGGTTCTAGAAGATATTTCGCTGCCCCTCTGTCTTTTCTAAACTGCTGGATAGAAAAGAGAATCGAATGGACCTTGATACGAACGAAGACAAGGCGAAGTATGTCCTGTCATCAAATAGACAGTCAGCGCATTCAAATCTTGACACTCGCATATACATACATATACGAGCCTAAATAAAAGACGTCGTGTACTAAGGACCAACTTTAACACAAATAATGTCGTGCTTTCCGACCTTTATAATCACATAAAAATAATGAAGCGAATTAAGATCCTGCGCGTCCTCTGGCTAGGTTAGTCGTGCCAAAAAATAAAAGAACTTCAGCCGTGAAAGTATTAGACGTGGTACCTGCTGTGCGTGGTAGAGGAAATTGAGGGTCTCCTCAGCGTTGGAAACACCAAGTGGTGTATGCAATTGGTGCAAGGTAACGAGATATAAAGAGAGCTGGCTTGCTATGTATGTTGAGCTCGGGCAAAATAACTGATTGACGTTTTTGAGAATATCCTACTTCATTTTACTTTGACTGGCTGCACGGAAAATCGTTTGAATATACATGAAAACTTTAAACCTGTCGAAAAAAACAGAACATTAAAAAACTGTTTCTAGAAAATTTTGCCATCATCAAAAGTTGGATTTTCAGAAGCAAAGTACGTATAATGAATAATTGATCTGCCCTCTTGCAGTAAGTGGAACTATGTTCATTGAATAAATTTTGATAGCAGCTTAACTCTAGAAGGCATAACCAGGTACACGTGTATCCACTAACATCTTTGAACTGCTGTAGAAAAAGAACCACTTCGAGAAAAGAATTAAAACTAAGGACGAAGAAAATTTACTATTATGAAATTTAATTTAATGGTCCCGCAGCTTAGAGCTCTCAAAATCGAAAAATAAGCAAACGTGTAACCGAGGTTCCCTAGCATCCACTTCCAAATAGGGCAAGCTCTGAAAACCACTTTCAATCGGATTTTTTCACAACCCCCAACAGAAAAAAGCTAAATAAGCACATTTACCCTAAAGTGAAATGTAGAACATGCACGATAAAACATACATGTATTCATAATATCGCCTATAGAAAACTTCAGTTATTCTAAGTAAGAGAATTAGTATTGCAGTTTTTCCGTTTTTTTTTTCAGTTTCCATTAATTCAATTTAAATTCTGAGAACAATATTTTACAAAAAATAATAAGTAAGTATTTTTTGGTTGTGTAAGATGAAGATATATGTGGCCGCTGTGGTGGAGTGTGGCCGCTGTGGTCGAGTTGGTAGCGGTGCGTGCTATAACTCGATATGCCTCTGAGTTCGAGGTTCGAATCTCAGTCAGGGCAAGAAAAATCTTAATCATTGAAAAAGTTTTTTTCTAATAGCGGTCACCCCTCGGCAGGCAATGGCAAACCTCCGAGGGTATATCATTAAATACATCTGCCGTTCGGAGTCGGCACAAAATTGTAGGTCCCTCCATTTGTGGTATAATATAAAGACGCACACCACAAATGGTAGGATAAGCTCGGCCAAACACTGAGCTATATAGAGTAAGCGCCAAATTATTATTATTATTATTAAGATGAAGATATAGAGTTTGAATACAATTCATCACAGTTAATAAGAAGAAGAAAAAAACGGGTATAGACACAACAATCAAAATAATATTTGTATACCCTTAATGTGTTTTAGCCTCTTACCTTTCTGTTGCCATACTTGTTTCTTGCGGTCGAAGCCGTTTGAACATCTGTTTAAAGTTGGACACCACATGCACTGCAATAAATTTTAATATGTCTCATTGATTAACTATGTATGTATGTACATATATGCTTCTCTGAAAATGTCCTCGTGGATATTACACATGAAACTTACATCGAATGAAGTTTTGTGGTTACTACAAGCCGCACAGTCTTTGTAGTCAAGGCAGGTGGGTAAAGCTTTCAAAGAAATTATGGTGGCATTCGATATACCGGTATTAGATAAACTAACGCGATGATACTCATAAATGGTTTTCCTGCGCGCATCTGCAAATGAAATACAAATTATTATTTATAAGATTAAAAACAAATATCATTATCAAAGATAATTTTTAAGTAAATAACTTACTGAAAACTGTTTTGTCAATTATGTACGCATCAGATAGACCCACTTTCACCGGATGTTTGTCATCTTGGATGGCATTAATGTCGATTGGAACAAAGTAGTAAATGAAAACAATGTCACCGTTTTTATGCAATGTCGCGCTAAACGTGAACATTCCCACATCTTGCTTATCTTGCAACGATACTTTCTCCCAAATCACAGTAAACGCAGTGCCTAATAAGTAACATTAGTTTATTAATATCGGATGAAAAGAGTATTATTTTCTTTTACCATTATCTTTAAATCGCACAAAAGAGTCATTTGATAAGCTCGAATCGAAGTTGGCCATTAATGGCGCAATGTATTGTGTTGCTGCCAACCAGGAGTGAACGTAATCCCCAGTGTAAAGGAAACCACCTGTTGCCACCGTTACATTCCGTATAGGATGACCATAGAAAGGAAAATCGAAGCTCAGCTCCACAGTCTATATAAGTAATGAAAAAGAGTAGCGTTTAATGATTTTTAAAACCAAAACTGCCCAGAGTGATGAACGAGATCAAACAAATTAAAACGCTTCCATTGTGTCATTACACTCGTTCTTGAGAACAAAACCAAAACTAAGATAACTAAAGTCACATTTTACAGTATATTGCCGATACAAAACGGCGACGACTTGTTAAAATTGGTGTATTCATTACCGATAACTATTGGCAACTATTAATATATATTAGCTAAGAAAAGCTGCTGTCGACGTTGAATTCCCCCCAAACGCCATATATGCCGACACCGTGTTTACTGACGTCTGGAAGAAAATTTGAACATAAGTTAGAAAAAGCCCTTGCAACGGGGTTTCAAAAGGGAACGGCTCCAGCTAACTTCAAACAGCAATGGTAGGGCAATCAGTCCCAAATACAAATATACGTATTTGTTTACTTTGGCAAAAGAAACAAAACAGTCAATAGGGTGGCATGAATTTGAGGATTTCTCCCTGATTTGCGCCCATGTCCCGACGGAAGAGAAGGACGATGGGACCAAAGACTGCTTCTACGAACTCCTGGAGCGCACGTTCGAACGCTGACCCCAACAAGATATAAAAATCGTGCTAGGCGATTTTAATGCCAAGGTGGGCAAGGAGGGCATCTTTGGTTCCACAGTCGGAAAATTCAGTCTCCACGAGGAAGCGTCCAATAACGGATTGAGACTGATCGACTTCGCCGGGGCCCGAAACATGGTAGTCTGTAGTACCAGGTTCCAGCATAGGAGCATACATCAGGCTACGTGGCTGTCTCCAGATGGTAAGACACGAAACCAAATCGACCATGTTGTGATAGACGGAAGGTACGCTTCCAGTGTCCTAGATGTGCGCACGATCCGAGGAGCTAACATCGACTCGAACCATTATCTTGTCGCAGCCAAGATACGCACGCGCCTCTGTGCGTCAAAAAGCGTGCGGAAAGGCACACAAGGAAAGCTCGACGTCGGAAAGTTGCAATCACAACAGACAGCCACGCACTTCGCTACTCGACTCGCACTCCTGCTCTCTGAGAGCTCCAATCAACACAGCGATATTTCAGAGCAATGGAACCACATCTCTTGCTCTTTACGTACCGCCGCTGAACAATCAATTGGTTTTCAGCGAGCCCGGAAAAATGACTGGTACGATGAGGAATATCGCGTTGCCACGGAACGAAAAGATGCTGCCTACAGGGCCACGTTGCGATCGGGCACAACGCGAGCCTTGCGGGAGAGATATCGTGAGTTGAAGAAGGAAGCGAGACGCATTTCTCGAGAGAAGAAGAGTAAGGCCGAAATGCGTGAGTGCGAAGAGCTTGAAATGCTGGCCGACAGGAAAAGCGCCCCAAAATTCTTTCAGAAAGTACGACGGCTAACAGAAGGTTTTAAGACCGGGGCGAATTCCTGTAAGAACGACAACGGCGACCTGGTAACTGACGTTCAGAATATACTTGGTTTATGGAGGGAGCACTTCTCCACACTACTTAGTGGTAGTGACAGAGACCACCTTGGAGAAGATGATGATCCCGAAACCCCAATCAATGACGACGGAATTCATGTTCCGTTACCCGACTGCGATGAAATCCTTATAGCAATAGCACGGCTAAAGAACAACAAAGCGCCCGGAGTTGACGGGCTGCCAGCTGAGTTATTCAAATACGGTGGAGAAGAGTTGGTAAAGCGCATGCACCAGCTAATCTGTAGAGTATGGTCGGACCAATGCATGCCTACTGATTGGAATCTAAGTGTACTTTGCCCAATCCATAAGAAGGGTGATACTGCAATTCGAGCCAACTATCGTGGTATAAGCCTTCTTAACATTGCATATAAGGTTTTGTCGAGCGTATTGTGTGAGAGACTAAAGCCCACCGTCAATGAACTGATTGGACCTTATCAGTGTGGCTTTAGACCTGGTAAATCTACTATCGACCAGATATTCACAGTGCGACAGATCTTGGAAAAGACCCAAGAAAGAAGAATCGACACGCACCACCTTTTTGTCGACTTCAAAGCCGCTTTCGACAGCACAAAAAGAAGTTGCCTTTATGCCGCAATGTCTGAATTTGGTATCCCGGCAAAACTTATACGGCTATGTAAAATGACGTTGAGCAACACCACCAGCTCCGTCAGGATTGGGAAGGACCTCTCCGAGCCGTTTGATACCAAACGAGGTTTCAGACAGGGTGACTCTTTGTCGTGTGACTTTTTTAACCTTATGCTGGAGAACATAATTCGAGCCGCAGAACTAAATCGGTCAGGCACTATCTTTTATAAGAGTGTGCAGCTGCTGGCGTACGCCGATGACATTGACATCATCGGCCTTAACAACCGCGCAGTTAGTTCTGCCTTCTCCAAACTGGATAGAGAAGCAAAGCGAATGGGTCAGGAGGTGAACGAGGGCAAGACGAAGTATCTCCTGTCATCAAATAAACAATCGGCACATTCACGACTGGGATCAAACATCACTGTTGACAGTTATAACTTTGAAAAAGTAGAAGACTTCGTTTACTTAGGAACCAGCATTAACATCAATAATAATGTCAGCCTCGAAATTCAAAGGAGAATCACTCTTACCAACAAGTGCTACTTCGGACTGAGTAGGCAACTGAGCAGTAAACTCCTCTCTCGACGGACAAAAATCACGCTCTATAAGTCTCTCATTATGCCCGTCCTAATGTATGGCGCAGAAGCATGGACGATGAAGATGTCTGATGAGAAGGCTCTGGGAGTGTTCGAGAGAAAGATTCTCCGAAAGATTTATGGGCCTTTACGCCTTTGCGATGGTGAATACCGTAGAAGATGGAACGATGAGCTGTACGAGCTTTATAACGACATAGATATAGTGCAGCGAATTAAGATCCAGCGGCTTCGCTGGCTTGGTCATGTCGTTCGAATGGATGAAAGTGCCCCAGCTCTGAAAGTACTCGACGCGGTACCCGCCGGTGGTAGCAGAGGAAAAGGGAGGCCTCCTCTGCGTTTGAAAGACCAGGCGGTAAAGGACTTGGGTACGCTTGGTATTTCCAACTGGCGCCAGTTAGCGAGGGAGAGAAATAACTGGCGTGCTGTGCTAAGCTCGGCCAAAATCGCATAGGCGGTTATCGAGCCAATGAAAGAAGAAAAAGAAGTAGAATTTGAGGATGCCAGGCACCATATAAATAAAAAGCTGATACAAATCTCACAAAAGTGAAACAAATTGAAAAAAATATCATTAAAATTTCCAATTATTTCTTAATTAAAATGGGAAAAAATTAGGTATGTGGTTTTGCAGCCTATTAGTACAATAATGTGTAGCTTTTAAGCGGTAAAATAGTATATACCCCTTTTATGTATAGACTCGCGGAGACTAGTAGTAGCTAGACAATTATATGTATACTCGTACTTAAACTTCCATTACGCATGGCAACCCGCTACTGGCTATCGGCTACTGAAATTATGTAAATGTTTCCCTTTTAAAATGACCTTTATATTTGGTTTACGTTAATCCTCATCACATTTCAACAAAGTTGCAAAATGTGCTTGTTAAAAAATAAATATCAGGGATTTTGTCTGCCTTTCCTGTATACTGAGATCAATCGCTTAACATAATACGAAGAACGGTTTTAGTAGCCATGGCTATTATCCCGGGATAGGTCTATTCAAATCCCGGAATTGTATAAAACAGTGAATTTAATAGCCATTTATTTTTAAAATTTTGTAGTATTCTTAAAAATTCCTCTTTAAAGGGCAAAACAAAACCTTTAGAGAGTTCACAGTCGACAAATAACACAGCTTGGTAACTCGTTTAAGGCTTCGTTTTGTCCTTGCCATTATAAAGAAGCTAGAGAATATCCCACTCGAGTAGAAAATGAGCCTCACTAAGAAATCGATGTTAATAGAACTAACAACGAGGTGCCTGAAGTGTATCAGGCAGAAAGTCTCAAAGATAATTTGCCTTAAGTTTTAACGAGCAGCTCGCAAGTGTCTAATTATCGAAAAGCATAAAATGTATCAGAAGGCTTGGTAAAAGAAATTGATAGTTTTTGTAATGAGGCGATAAAGGCTATGTCCGAACAGAGAGCATTTAACTTATTGTCGACAATCCAACCAACAAGTGTTGAGGCGCAGCAGTGCTTCTCCACTGCAGATTTTAAATGGAACAAACTTAGGTCCAGGTTGGAGGATAACAAACTTAAGGCTTTTATTTCTTTGAGATTGCATTTTGATCAAAATAAGGAATAATTCTGCTTCGCTCAAAATGGAATGGGTAATGTATTTAATTTTTACTTGATGAATTTCTTTTTTTACTGAATGGTAATATATTCATGTTAAATATTGGTCTCAAACAGTGATTAAAAATAATTATATTTATGCAGCGCATTTGCTTCTGTAATATGTACTAGAAGTATAAATTATTTTTTATGTTTGTCAAATTTTACATTTATGTCTTTTTAGTTATTGAAAAGACCAATAAATACAAACATGAATTACAACGAATCGTTCTCTTTGTTATATTAATGTTATTTTATATACTTCTATAATACAACGATAACAAACGTGTTAAATTTTTTGATGAATTAAAAATTACGAATCAAAACTTCGTAAAATTCGGGATCCCGGGTTGTAATATAAATGCTTATTTTGCTCTGGAGCAATAATTGCGACATGTGTCCCATCAA
The DNA here is from genome assembly GCA_963971545.1 of Philophylla caesio. Taxonomy (NCBI): domain Eukaryota; kingdom Metazoa; phylum Arthropoda; class Insecta; order Diptera; family Tephritidae; genus Philophylla; species Philophylla caesio. The sequence continues at coordinate 66,889,858 of OZ020607.1, forward strand.
CACATCCAATGACCCCGGGTATTCCATACTTAGCATAAAAATGTTGGAAATTCCTCTGCTCTCCTCAAGTGTAGGCCTTTATCCATATTGGACACAATTTACTTTGAAACGAGTCTAATACCTCTGCCAACACCTTACTGAAAGAAGACTGTGCCAATGCAATGTCTCTATCCCGAGCAATACCTTTTTGGTATCCTCCTTCAGCAAAAAACCTCAAACACGCTGCAAGTTTTACATGTATGGGAATAGCAAATGCTTTTCCACCTTTTGCCAATGATAACTTCAGTTCGTCCAGAAGATAAATAAATACAGATTTATTTACCCTGTAGTGCTGCACAAATCTGTAAATAATAATTTTATATTCATATATGTATGCCTACATATCTTAATAAAAAAACAACTCTTACATTGCATTTGGCAAATCCAGAGGGTTAGAGTGATCCCACAAACTCCGGCGTATTGCCCTCCCTTTTTGCACATTTTCCTCTTCACTGTTTTCTTCGTTAAAAAACGTAAAGCTACGTTAAACATTTTGGCTCAAATATTTTATTTAACTTTGAAATAATTGCAAGTGTGTTTTTGGCAAATATCAGGTTTTGTAAGAACAGCTGTTGATGTTCGAAATATAACACATGTTTCGAAGTGAAAAAATTTTCGCCCGAACTTTATGATACGATATTCCGTTCCGGGTGGAAAATAAATTCCGGGCGAATTATTTTTTCGCCCCTTATTTAGTTTTTACGTTTATTTTCTTGTTTTCTTGAAAATACCAATAAATGCATTCATGATTTACAACAAATCTTTTTGTTTGTTGTATATATAAAAAATAAAATGTGGCCGCTGTGGTCGAGTTGGTAGCGGTGCGTGCTATAACTTGATATGCCGGTGAGTTCGAGGTTCGAATCTCAGTCAGGGCAAGCAAAATCTTAATAATAGAAAAAGTTTTTTCTAATTGCGGTCACCCCTCGACAGGCAATGGCAAACCTCCGAGGGTATTTCTGCCATGAAAAAGCTTCTCATTAAATACATCTGCCGTTCGGAGTCGGCACAAAACAGTAGGTCCCTCGATTTGTGGTATAATATAAAGACGCACACCACAAATGGTAGGAGAAGCTCGGCCAAACACTGAGCTATATAGTGTAAGCGCCAAAATTATATTATTATTATTATATTATATATAAAAAATATAATATCAATTAAAAACCAATTTTTTTTAAATAACTTTTTCGGATTTGAAGCCGCACCGTCTAGGGCGAAACAACGTTTCTATCTACATATATTTTTAAATTCTTGTATTTTTGCATAAAGCGGAATTAATATTTTTATTCATTAATTACTCTGTACTGTCATCGAAAATTCTCCTGACTCGCATTAAATCCTTGAGAAATCTCCAAAATTAATCAGCTGCTTTCAATTCCCCAAGATAATATCGAACCAGCTCGTTATTCCCGATCGACGTACCATATGTATATAAAAACAAGCTGTAAAAAACTTCCTTGTCATCGCAGTTGAGACTATGAAAGCATTATGCGTTCGAATAGAATTTTTCTTCGATTCAAACGACAGAGCAATGCTTTAGCTTTTGTCCTATTCAACAAGTATGTATGTGTTTATTTTGGCGTAGAATACGTCTTACCTTACGGTATGGGCACCCATGTCAGGTTTTTATTGTTGTAATCTCTATTTCTTTAATTATAAGGAAACGGCACGGTAACTTTTTTTAAAAATTTTTTTGTAGTCAAATGAAGATGTTAGCTTTCGTTTGACATACATTTCATGTTGGTTGATATCTTCCTAATATTTAAATTTCCCAAATGAAAATTGTATAAACACATGCACACAAATATGTGTGTGGTGTTTGGTTGAGTGTTTGCTGTTGGGCGATTTAAATGTACTCGTGCAGCCCTTTCTTTGTATTGCATAATTTTAGGCGGGCAAGTTAAAGTAGAGTAAAGGCAGAGAAAGCGCTGCCAACTACTGTTTATTGGTGGTGATTTTAACACAGAAATCACTTCAAATACTAGATTGGCGAAATTTATGAGCGATACGTTTAATTTGGATTATATTCGAAATGATGCTCCCACAACTATTGATAACACAACCATTGACTTAGTTTTTGCGAGAAATTTAAATGTTAATTTAAAAACATATTTATCCTATTTTTCCCATCATAAGCCTATATTCTCAAAAGTAACTTTCAAATAATCAAATAGATTTGGGTCTGATATTTATCATTTATCTTTACTATTGATAACTACCATTGACTTCGTTTTTGCGAGAAATTAAATTGATAATTTAAAAACATTTTTATCCTATTTTCCTATCATAAGCTTATGTATATCATCAAAAGTAACTATCAAATAAAGAAATTCATTTGCTTGCATTATTTATCATTATAAATTATCATTATACATATGTTTTCTGTCTTATCGGATGGCGTATTCTACGTTAAACTTAAACTTACTCCTTCTTTTTTTCTACTTTTAGAGTTTAAAGCCTTGTTTTTAATAAAACAGACATTCCAAAAATGTTTTATTTGACATTGCCGATATTTCAGCCTGAATCAAATAAAATAAAGAAAGCAAATTATAAAATATGTTTTATTTAAAATACTATTTGAGTAAAAACTTATAGAAAATGGTTAAAAGGAAACCTTACCTTTTTTTGTTGTTTTTTTTTTAATTTTCATGCTTCATACATATATGTAACAATATTCTTTCACTTTTTTTACTTCATTTCATTTCACTTTCTTTTTAAGACAGAAAATCTGGAATAAATGGTTCATTCAGTATTTTATAGTTTTCATACCATTGCTCGTCGATGAGACTGCGATAGCATTGTGTTGGAAGTTGTATTCTTGATTTGCTCCCAAACTCGCTCTGCTTCCGACTTGTCGACATATATTGAGCTGTTATAGTAGATGTGATGTTCCTGTTCGTACAATGTGATAGCGTTAATAAGTTAAAATCGTTTTTACAAATACCTTTTGCTTATACTTACGTTAGTAGCATTTACTGTATAATTTTTTTTTTCTATTCCGCTCAATGTTTCATTATCCGGCACGTCGACATTATCAATAAGCTTTTCGTCGGACATCTCTGTCGATTGGTCATTACTGCTGCTATTTTCCTTTGGAATTACCCCGGCCGCAGCGCCCAACGACGGTTGAATAGGATCGGAGACTATTGTCGCTTTTGGCTGTGATAGCTGTAAGCCCACAGCGTCCTTTCTTTGGCCAGTACCATTTGCGCCCAAAAGGGGTTGATCGACAGCAGCATATTGCACTACAGTGGATGATATGTTTGATATTTTTGAAGATTCTGCGGTTTTCTGAGCGTCAGCACCAGTCATATTAGCATTCTGTGACACACTTTCATACTGATTTTTTTCATAATTCGGCGTCAATTGCCGTTTTTCACGCAATTTCACAAAAGTGACCTTTGCGTCATCATACGACTGCGATTCAGGAGACACGACATACAATTCGGCTGAAAATTATAAAAGAAAATATATCCTGTTAAGTCCAAGATTGAATATTCTGCTCGTTTAATGGTTTATAGGATTAAAATATTATATTTAAATTTCACTCAATTATAACGAGTACGAGTATTAATCATCAAAAAAAAAAGTAGTTTTATACTGAATTAAACCAACAACCCTTTAGGCAAGCGACCGGCGAGTAATTGGAAAGGACAAAGCCTTGCATAGTTCGACTTTTCGATAGCGGTGAGTAGAATACCTCAGTAAGGGAATATACTTATTCGTGGTACGGCCGCAAAGAGCGGTCTCAGGGAAACAATGACAATAATTTTAAGCAGGATATCTAGTATCAGAAGGAAAAAAGGGGATGAGGCATCCGCTTGATGGAACACGATACCGATGGTACTGGCTTCTACTCAAAAGACTTGCAGATACAATCCTTTTGCCTTAAAATAAAAGACGCTTAAACATCGTTTACGGCAACCTTCGTCGATACTAAACCCGCTTTTCGTAGCACGAAGAAAAGCTGGTATTCCCGCAAAACTAATACGACTATAAAAAGTGACATTGAGCGCAACTTTTAGCTTGATCCAAATTGGAAAGCACTCTCAGAGAGACCAAAAGGGATTTTGTGATTTCCGAAATAGTACTTTAACTTATACCATTAAAAACTGTTGTTGTTTTTTCACAAAAAAAAATCTTTCATAAACTGGCCTTGAGCTCAATAAAATTGTCAGTTATTAACATTTATTAGGCCAACAGAAAAATAAGAAACATTTATAAATAAAAATAATCCAAAAAAGAAATTTTCTCGATTCTTTTAAAATACAAATTTTTCAATAGGCAAAAAGAAATGCCTGCAATTTTCAAAATGAAATAAATTGTTCAAAACCTATGCGTAGCTCATAGCTGTGTAATAGTAAGCATAAATATGTAGTCTTTGAAATTGTCCTTGGTATTTACCATGGCTTCATAGTAATGGCAAACACTATTCGGAAGAATAAAAAAATAAATAATCGATATATTGCGCTTTGTCGGGTTTGCGTGGTCTAAAATTAAACATATGAATACACACATATGTATGTGCACATATGCACATTACAGTGACCCACAAAATTATCTTTTAAATATCATTCGATACTTATGTAGAGTAGAACTCCTCTTCTGAAAATATTGAGGGGCATACATATGTATATACATACCTCGTTTGCATGAAATAATAATTTCATAAAAACCCCGTTTCTTTGTTTCAAATCGCTGCATTTTTGCAAATTTTTATGGAAGTGCGTATGGTCCGATTTCAAAAATTATTGACGTTGATGGTAGTGATATCAAGGACAATATGTACGATACCTTACACCGTTATTGAGATAACTACAGACGTTTTTTTATAAGTGGGCGCGGTAACGCTCATTTTTAAAATTTAACAAAAATCAAGTTTCTTAATTAACTGTCGCTATAAATATCAAATTTTAATTAATATGGTACAATAGATAAAGAAAAAACGAAATTTTTGCATTTTTCAAAACTTCCGTTATATGGGAGGTGGGCGTGGTTATGATCCGATTTCTAAAATTGTCTACCAAATTTTGTGACGATAACTAATACTGTTATTGAGATACAGAAAATTTTTCATAAGTGGGCGTGGCAACTGTACTGAAAAATTAACTTAATATCACCGCATGTGTAGAGACAATTCGCAGTCGGCTTAGGGAGAATAATTTGAAGTTGCACTCTTCCAGAAAGGTACCCCTTTTGACTCGTAGACATATAGACAAACTTATTAAGTTTGCAAAAGATCATTTGGACTAGCCGGGAATATTTATGGACTGACGAAGTAAAATCCTTTTGTATGGTGGCAAAGTAGGTTGGTCTTAAGTTAGGAGACCTTGTGGGTCTGAGTACAATTCGATTTACAGCAAAAACCATTAAACATGGAGGCTCCAGTATAATGGGGGCTTTCTTTTCCTACAATGGCAAATGCCCTATACATTGGATACAAGAAGTCATGGATCAAAACGTATATGTCAAAATTATACAGGAGGTTACGTTGCCTTACGCCGAAGAGGAAATGCGATTATTGTGGGTCTTCCAGCAGGATAATGACTCCAAGCATGCGAGCAAAAAGGCAAAAATGGATTGGGGAACATTTGATCAATGTGATCGAGTGGCCTGTGCAGTCGCCTCATCTCAATCCAATTGAGAATCTATGGACATGCTACTAAATATTAATTGAAATACATAACTTTATTTTTGTTTACTAATGAATATTTTTTAATATATTTTGAGGTATTTTTATTTTATTTTAGTTTTTAAGAGCTTAATATCATCTTAGTACTATTTTTTTAAGCGTATCATTTTGAAAGTTTCCATTGAATTTTATAAACATGTTGTGAATCATTGAATAAAATTTAAATCTTTATTTTTTAACTACTGCTTTAAATTATAATAAGTATACGAGTAGATATTAGACAAATAATATGTTATTAAAATTCAAAAATATTTGAACTTTTTCTTCCTCAGAGAGCATAGCTCATCGTAGTGCTATTTTTTTACCGGCACTGTACATTTATATGTAAACGAAGTCAGATAAATCGCCTCATTACTAAACACTGTTATTATAGTGTGGTTTTCATATTTTTGCGGGCAACATTATAATGCTTGTCGTAATAAATTAAATACGCAATATGGATTTAATGCTTTTTTTTATCAAGATAGTTTTTTACGTAAATTTTTAGATATCCTTATGTGCAGTTTTTATTACAAAAATGCGTATTAACGATTTTAAAATTATATTTTGGCATTTTTGCAGCAATCACAACACTGTGCAGAAATGTTGTTTTTTTTGGTAATGTATTCATACATAAATATACATACATATATGTATGTACATATGTATACTCTGTTCACAAATTTTAGCACAAAAATTCGTTATTTGGAGATAAATCTTCACTTACTGTTCGACTTCATCGCTGTTCGCTGCACTTTTATGGCTAAATACATCGACATATGTTTATATATATTTTATAATCCCGAGATTATTTTGTTTATGTAATAAAATAAAATTAAATCTTAAGTTCGAAATTTTGATGAAATTTAGTTTAATCATTGTTCATTTTGTACAAAGTTTAAAAATGGGTTTTTATGGTAGTCCATATGTGTCAATATGCGGTTGTGATATTTGTAAACAGAGGAAACATAGATGTGTTATTGTTTCGACAGATACGTGCAGTGAACAGCGTTGCCATTAGCGAAGATTTATCTTCAAAAAGACGATTTGTTTTGACCAGGGAATTTTTTAGACTGAAAATAATTACTGGGAACATTTTTGAGTGCGATGTAAGATTTTTAAAGTTTAACTTCAAATGATTAACTTTATAAAGTCATCCTCTCTTAACTACCCCGAGTAGTAATTCGTATTAGATATACTTAGTTAAGAACAGAAAACAAAGTCATATTTAGATATCACGTCCCAAAACATAAATAACGGTAATCTAACTTTATTTACTTTTCGTTACACTTAGCTATAAAGTTATATCATTGGTGTGTACAAAAGTCATGAAAACATTTAGATTATTAATAAATCTACAAAATGTCACGTATTTGTGCTAATTCTCCTAGCCTTCGTTTGTGGTAAATTTATTCCTTAAAGGCAAAAAAAAGCCAATTTCGCGCTTTTTTTTTTAATGTTATGAAGCTTATTTTAAAAATGCCATTACAAATCAAGACAAATCATGGATGCCGAAAGTGTTATAAATATTTGACGGGTTGGTACAAAGGTAATATTAAACAGATGCCTTTTGGTGTACCAATGCAGTAGCGTGAACCCAAAAATCACGTATACGACTGTTATTTCTGTTTAACAACTATGAAAAATTTCAAAAAGACATTCCAGTACCGGAAAGATTTTGTATTTCGTCAAGTTTATCGACTTCTATTGAAGAAGAAAATAAAGCAGGCCTCTTTAATTGGGAAGAGGTAATTATAGGCGAAAAATTACAGAACCACATTTGATTAGTCAATGAGAACCAAATGACCTTGTTTGAGATTTAAATTTGACCAAAGAAAAATCTGAAATATTAGGCTCGAGATTAAAACAATGGAATCTATTGCATACTGGAGTTAAAATTACAGCTTATCGAAAACGTCTCATTAGCTTAGCTACCTTTTATTCAAAAGAAGATGGATTAGTGTTCTGCATTAATATGGATGGATTAATGTCAGCAATAGGTCATGAGCATATGTCAAAACATGGGTCCAGTAAGTGATGAACACGGTGAAAGATTTCATGAAGAAATTGCAGAGTATGAGAAGCGTTATTAGGGTAGATGGGAGCCAGACAAGCTTAGATCCGTTTGTGTCCGCCATAAACCTTGCTTCAGCTCTTAAGGAAAATTGTTAGATCAATGTTTGTGTTGAAACTGTAAATTCACGGTAAAACAACATAAACGAACGAGTGGCGCGAAAGCCCTGGAATAATGTAAAAAATAAAAAAGGCCATCTTGATTTTGCGCGCAAACACAAAACGAAAGACTTATCATTTTAATAAGTAAATTTTTTTGTTTAAAGGACCTTTTTGGCAGATGGGAGGAAATTTAATTGGTTCGGGTCTGACGGCAGGCGTCATGTTTGCCGTAAACCTAACCAAAAGTATAACAATAAAAACACGAAAAAGACCGTAAAGCAAGGAGGTTCCGTTAATGGCTGCCTCAGGAAGGAATAATGGATACAAATATTTTTCTGAATATATTGAAAGCAATAAAGAAGAAAGCGCAGTGCGTTTGTTGGGTACTGCTGATAATTTCAAGTTTTATCATGGCAATGAGCCGAACAACTCCTCGTTGTTTGTGAAGACCTGGTTGCTATACAATTGCTTCAAGGTAATAAAAACTCCAGCATAAAACACCGACCTCTATGTAATAGAGCGTATGTGGGCTGAAATAGGTCGCAGGGTTCAAAATAGAAGGTGCACCAACAGGAAACAACTAAAGGCTGTGCTCCAAAAGGATTGGACGAAAATAACTCCAGATGTTTTTCGTGAACTGGTTGAAAGTATAACTTACCAACAAGTGAAAAAACAAAGTGGATATGCACCAAGATACTAAACACCCCAATTATTACAAACAAAAGTCTAAAAGTAGTGTGTTGCCCGAATTACAATGAGGCCATATTTTTAATGCAATTTTACATTTTTGTTTTTAATACTATGTTCTGAATGCGCAGTAAACTCGAGTAATTTGATTCCATTTTTTTACAAATATTGTTTGAGCGCGCTAAGATAAATCAGTGACTTTTTGAATAAATTATATTTTTTTCGGAAAAAAATCATTATATGGTATTTCTCAAAATAATCTCTTTTTAACTCTTTACACTTAGTCAAGCGTTTTCCAATTATTTTATTCTTTCGCAAAACACGCGTTTGTTTCAAAGACGAAAAAATCTCTTACCACCTTCAGATTTGGAAATAGGAATTAGTCGTAAGGGGCTAAATCGGATGGCGAACAGTTTGTGTTTCATAGATTTTTGCCAATCCATTAAAGGGGTCACACTTTCATCCTTCCATGGATTTCATCGACAATTTCTGGTGTAACGACCACTTCTTAAACATTGAAATTGTTAGCTACAGTATTTTCAAGCCTTTCCTTGGTTTCGGTGATTGTTTTTTACGCAGAAAATAATGATTAATCAGCACACGAAACTCACTTATTCTTAATTTTTGTTACAAGTCAAGAAGAAAATCAAATGTGACCTTTTGACCTCGTATTTGAAATTATGAGCTATTAAACCAGTAAACAGCATGTCCATAAACTCCAAATAAAAGTGGTGTTTAAAGCGAGTTAGACAAAAACTATTTGTATGGTAAACTCCGAGTATATGAGATGCGTTTGACGTTGAACTCCAAAATTGTTCATTAACTCGAGTTAACGGCGCAGTCAGAACATAGTATAAAAGTCGTTAGGTTAATGAAATAAAATTGGTACTTTTACTTTTTTAAACGATTTCCATATATCTAAAAGAACATCACTTTAATTTATTGTATACCCTTGTCCGACTTTGATGTGAGCCTCTGTGTGGGGATTTCAAAAATGGAAAATTTCCACCCTGTCGGAAAATCAGAAGAAAATCAAAATTTGTTTTTATCATTGACTAGCTGACCCGGTCCGCGTTGCTGGCCCTAAGCAAACATTAGTGTTGTATTACCACACGATTTAAATTGAACTTTTTACAGAATAGATTACATATGGTGTAGATATGGGCTCAATCAAAAAAGAAACGCATGTATTTAAGGCAAATTGGTTTTTTTTTAGCGTAGTAGCACACGCCGGGTATCCGCTAGTAACACTATAAAGATAGCTACTTAAATTGGAAATAAGCTCATTCATTTCTGAAATATGTAAGGGCAAAGTTTTAAAATTTTTTACGCGAAGTACAGCATTGCTACAACCGAATGTAAAATCAGTGTAGTAACGGGAAGATGTGTAATTGTTTCTACTTCGTTCGGCTATTCTTAGAGAGATGTGATGTTGACTTCGTTGATAAACAGATGCAAGGCGAAATGATAACTTTGATACACACTGTTAGATATGTATGTATGTTTGTTTTTCAGATGCTTTGGCATCATACAAGTGATCAGAGCGTACGTAACAAGCAACAGCCGATTGTCTCTCATATTGCTGTCGGTTTCGTAGGTTAACAAATGTAAGTAATTTCTATATATATTCTATATTATTTTTAACTTATTGTACAATGTTGCACCTTAGTAAGTGCGGAATATCTTGTGTTATCGAATTATGTAAATATTTTGTAATAAACCGAAAACTCGGATTTTTGAATGCAACATTTCGAATGTTTTAAAATTTTCATATTGGATCATTATTAACATAGGTTTTTTGTAAATATCTTCGGAACTACATAACCGATTTAAGAGTTTGATATCTCGTATTGAAAAACATGACAACGGCTTTCAAAAAAAATTAAATTAAATTAAATAAAAAAAGCAAAAAAAATAAAAATATGTACATATGTATATGTCATTGGTGGTGCAATATGAAAATTGGATTTTGCCACGTCCCTCCGACCGCAGACTGAAAAATCGGACTTCACAGTGTCACCCGCCTGAATATTCTTAAGATTCCCTAAAAATTCCATCAAAATCGGCCAAGCCGTTTTGGAGTCCATACGTTACATACATACACACATTTTGTTTTATATAGTATATAGAATATTGAAGTAGGTTGAATTGGTTTTGATTGGTTCGTTATAAAAATGTTATATCTATACCCTTCTTATAAATATAACATTTTCGTTGAAATTCTGTATGTTATGAAAATTAAAATATCAGTTTTATTATTAAGAGGTACTGAATTTTTATTTTTAAACTTTAAGTGCATAATCAGTTGTACAACATCTACATACTTTTAATTGATCATCAATTTGAAATTTCTCTTCATTCAGCATCGTTTCAAAAAATTCAAGTCTTGCAAATCCCTCCACTCTGGTCCAAACTTTTTCTCCAATAACTCTGATATGTCTTTCTTTTTTACGTTCTTTATTTTATTGCCTAAGCTAGCATTTCGCAATACTTTGGGAAACTGTTTTCCTTTCTTCAAATATGGATCATAATTTTGAATGGAATCACAGACCCAACTCACAAAACAGTCTTACAAAATATTGACACATTTGTGCAAACTAAATACGTTGTAGCAGTAAAGTAAAAAAAATTACAGTGGAAATGTTATTTTTGTTTCAAATAATTCCGCAAATGAAACAACTACTTCTGTAATTGATCCTTATTGTTGCGATCGAGTGATTTCACCACGGCTTAACGATGGATTGATTGCTTTTTCCGCTTTCTTAGTTAAAATATCGATAGAAACCAGCAAATGGAAGGGACCGCTGATGACCGCTTTTTCTAAAAACAACACCCTGTATTCAATATGTATAGCTACTACTTTTCTTTCACATGGAGAGCTTCCATCTTTGAAAGGTAGTATTTAGTGAAAAGGCCTTGAAAAAAGAAGCAGATAAATGTAATTTGTATTACAAAGGATTAAAATGTTTTAATGAGTTGCCAAATGATATTAAATGTAACAATATGAATGAGTTTAAAAGGAAATTGTACAATTATTGTAGGACCCTTCCAATTTAGTGAATCGGGCGGTCTTTTGAATGCATATATATACTGCAACCGAGTGATACCAACAATCATTGTGTTAATATGCTTTAGAAGTCTGCTTTGCTATTTTTCACTATTACTTGGCGGTCCAATAAGAAGCTTTAACTTTATTTTTTAGTTTAGGCTATAAATTGTAGATTTTAAGAACTATGTGTAAACTAGGCTAAAAAAGCTGTAAGAAATAGATAAATAAATAACTATTAGGAAAAGCAGGCACGCATGTGTATATTAATTATTAACAGCTTAAACGCTGAATGCAGTAGCTTAACATATGAAAATTACATACCGTGTAAGAGGGCTTTCAATAGGTACAAACTAAACAAACAAACGCAGAAACTACGGTATTCGCATGACGTTATAAAAATACCTGGTGAAATTTCCGCAACAGCACGATTTTATACTAAATAATTATATTACTAACTAACTAATTTCTTCATAAACCTAGATTTTTTATTTTATCATTCTCAAAATATAGAGCACTTATGCACGTAAGTGAATCAAGAACAGAAGTTGTCGAGGAGGAACGTCCAAATAGAGTCGAGAACAGATTAAATTTTCAACTTGTTTTTACTCCATACGGTCGAATGGATATGTTCTTATGAACATACATATACGAGTACATATGGTACATATCTGGAACTGTACAACGGCGTTTGAAAGTGAAGACGTGTTAAAATAGTGCTCCGTTATAAAGTGTAATTTTAGCCAAAAAACGACCACAACATATCCTGTAAGTACACAGGTATGCTACTAAGCGTAACGACAACGCTGAGAAGGGCCAGATTTACAATCACCTGGGCAACTAAAGGGTAAAACCACAAAAAAAACAAAACAAAGTTCTTATTTCTCTAAGTGATAAAATACAGAGAATACAAACGACCAAATAAAAAGTGCGCGGAACCGAGCTGAAAGACCGCGAGCAGCTACTTATCAATAGCCAGATCAGCAAAACCAAAAGACTGTTGATGAGCAACAGCGGTAGCAGCAAAGAGACTTGAGAAAAAAAACGCTTATGTGGACAAACAACAATTCAAATTTCTAGTGATAAGCCACCGAGAAGATGGGCTGAACAAAGTGAAAAGGCCAATCCGTTCATTAGGACAGCAAAAATAGCTCGCTCACCGGTAAGAAACATACCACTTACTCCAGAGCATTCGAGTGCATCCAAATCACAACAACAGTTGAGCTCTGAAGAAAATGCGCGGGAAAATACGCAGCATGAATGCGAGAAAGAGCAAGCTGCAGAGCGAGAATCCAAAGATCCGCTAAAACTATTGGGAGCGAAGATCAAAGAGCTCATTGTTATGATGAAAATACAAAGGCACATAAATATGCCAATGAGAGACCTCGTGAGTGCGATATATATGCAGCACCAATTAGCGCTGTCAGAGCGTAAATCGACTCGCGCCAATAAGAGCACGTAAACTGCAGAGGAACAAACAAAGAGAACTCGCGCATCTGCTTCTCTTTCAACCTCAGCAAAAAACAAAGCGCAGCCGCCTAACATCGCCGTTGGAGCAAAGATCTTCGCGAAAAGGGTAACAGGTAAAGGTCCCGGACCTATCAGAAATTGATAGGGAGACCGTAGCAAACGTACGTCGTGGAGATATAAGCAAAAGGCCTGTTATAGGTGCAAACATTAGCCAATCGCAAGAAGGGTGGATCAAAGTCACTAACCACAAGCCCAGAAGCAAGCCAATAAAACCTGATGCGCTGGTCTTGAGAAATATGAGCGATCTCTCATACGCGGATATACTAAAAGAAATTAAGGCACAGCTTTAAGCGTAACGAGTATAAGAAAAACCGCTAATGACGAGCTGCTGTTTGAATTAAAAAAGCAAGGTGAAGACAGCCGTAAAAGCAGTACTGGGTGGAAAAGCCCAGGTACGCTCCCTAACCCAAGAAACGCTCATTGAGGTTAAGAATATCGACGAGGCCACGTCAAGTGATTGAAGTGCTTGAAGCAATAAGAAACAGCCTTCCTAATGAAGAGATCATGCTCGAGGCGCGCCGCATATAGGGGCACACAAACCTGCACCGTCAGCTTGCCATCAGCTATCGTCGGAGTGAAGTGGACCGAACTAAATTATGCTTCAGATGCGGTGGCCAAGACCACCAAGCGAAGAGTTGTAATAAGCCACCATCATGCGCACTGTGCTCCAGGGAGAAAGTAACACAAGCCATGTGGGTGGTAGTCGAATGTGCCCTGCTTTTCAGCGGGCCATAGCTAAAAATGTGGAATGGAAACGACGGGTATGAAGTTTCTGCAACTTAACCTTAACCACTGTGAAGCGGCACAAGATCTGCTGGCCCAAACAGTCTCGGAATTAGACATCGATATTGCAATATTGAGCGAGCAATATAGGGATAAGCAGGATTTCTCCTGGACAAGAAATGAATCTGGAAAATGCGCCATATGGAGCTACGGCGCTACCTCGCTCCATCTCGAAAAAAATATTTTCTCAAATGGGTTTGTCTGCGTAAAAGTTATGATCTTAGTACTTTCATAAGCATCATCACCGCTCTTGTTAACGACGTGAAGCTAAGAAGCGCAGCACTGGTGGCAGGCGACTTTAACGCATGCGCTGTCGAGTGGGGCTGTAAGCAAGCAAACCCATAAGGCAGACAACTCCTAGATGCATTCGCGGCGCTTAACCTGGTGCTACTCAACTGCGGTGCCGAAAACACCTTTTGCAGAAATGGGACTGGGTCTGTCTTTGACCTATCGTTTTTAAGCGCAGGGCTGAGTAGGAGTACAAGCTGGCATAAAGACGAATCCTACACCCACAGCGACCACCGCGCGATTATTATTAATGCTTGTACTACTGCGGCTGCAACACCTTCAAAAGTAAACACGGGCTGGAAAGTTAATAGTTTTGACGAAGTGCTCTTTCTTGTAGCTTTTGACGATTTAAAAGTATTGTCTTCGCCAGATGGTGCAGCCTTGGAGCTCTCGAAAGCACTAATAAAAGCATGTGATACTCGTACTAGCATGGAATGTAAAGGCCGTGGCAAAACACGAAAATCAGCATATTGGTGGAACGAACAGATTGCAGCCCTTCGTGAGCAGTGTAATCGATCCCGCTGATTATGCCAACGTGCACGCAACCCAGCAAATGCCCTGCAGCTCAGGCAAAACTTTAAGAACTGCAGAAGAATTCTCAAGAACGCCATTCGAGACAGCAAGCGTAAAATGTTCGCCTATAAGCTGGTGCTTAAAAGACTAAAGAAAACAGCCCAGCTAACATGCCTCATACTTATGACGCGAATTGTAAAAGATCTCTTCCCTGAGCAACTTAATTTTGCAAGGATGCTGGAAATAGAGCGCGAAAGTCATATACCGAACATAACAGAGGAAGAAGTGCTTAAAGCAGGCTCTAAAGTATCGGGTAACAAGGCACCAGGCCCCGACGGCATTCCAAACATTGCTCTGAAGAAAGCTGTTGCTAACAATCCAGGGATATTTACATAATAGATTAAACATATGCTTAGAAAAAGGTGTATTCCCAAGAGCATGGAAACTGCAAAAACTGGGGCTTGTACCAAACACTGTGAATCCCTCTACCACTACCGGCTTTCGCCCGTTATGCATGCTGGACACTACAGGGAAACTGTTCGAAGACATAATCAAAAGCAGACTGAAAGATTTTGCAGACAACCGATTTTTCTGCAATCAACACGGCTTTAGAAAGAAGCACTCGACAGTTGATGCAGAAAAAGCGATCGATGGTAAACATTGGCTAGGAGGAAGTAAAGAGTACTGTCTGCTAGTCACACTCGATGTCAAAAATGCATTTAATAGCGCAAGCTGGAAGGAAATACTTAACGCACTTCGCAGAATAGAGGTTCCGATCTACCTGCAGCGAATAATCTCCAGCTACCTCTCTGATACGAGTGCTACGCTACAATTGCGACCACGGGATCGTTGAACATGAAATAACTGCAGGAGTACCACAGGGATCGGTGATGGGGCCATACTGGGGAATATCATGTACCGTACCAAAAGGCGCAACATTTGTTGGCTTCGCGAACGATATCTGCATTGCAATAACAGGAAAAACACTTGATCAAATTGTACATGTCGCTGAAAACTCAATTAAAGCAGCAGAAGAATGGCTGGGAGGGAAATCGCTCACACTAGCTGCCCACAGGACGGAAGCCGTTCTCAAACGGTCTCAATTAGAGTAGGTGATACTCTTGTAGAATCTAAACCATCGGTGAAGTACCTTGGTGTCTTAGTGGATCACCGCCTGTGTTCTCGTGACCACTTGGAGTACGTCAACAAAAAGGCCGCGACTGCCACAGTAGCCCTGTCAAGACTAATGGCAAACATTGAAGGGCCAAGACAGCAGTCCAGGCAAATCCTAGTAGGAGTTGTCAGGTCGATACTCCTCTATGGATCGATGGTATGGCACAATGCTTTTTCCCGAACATCATATGCCCGGAACATCAACGCAACATATCGCCTCTGCGCTCTCAGAGTTCTGCATACCGAACAGTTTCCCAAGACGCGCACTTGTTATCGCGAACTATGCCCGCTTGACCCCGTAGCTCATGAGATGTGCGAGATCAGCAAAAGAAAACACGACCAATACAACATTGATGACAGCAGTCTCAGAAACGCCAAAGACAGCGAAGCATATCTCTCTGGCAGACACGATGGGTAACATCAACAAAGGGCAGGTGAACAGAACACGTTTTCTTCCAGTGTCCAAGGTTTAGTAAAGAAGTAGTTGCAGGGTAGAGATTTTTAGAGGTGTAATATCTCCTTACTAGATTAATCTAAAGAATATTTTTCATGATATAAGATAAGTATTTCACTTTAGAGCTTATATTGAAAAATTCATTCACTAACTACCTTAGAACACGAGCCTATCCGTGTTCCCTCGTATGTACATTTCATAAGCAAAATATCGATTAAGTAAGCGGGGAAAAGCGCACTTGTCTTAATTGAAACAATTGATTTAAGCAATACATAATCGAAGGCAACCGAATGGCGTAATTTTAAATAAACGTTCATTTATATTTGTATGTATATATTTGTAGATATATATTACATACAAATTTACATAAGTATTTGTATGTGCGACAATAAAGACATACATGTACTATGTGAAAGGTGTGTTCAAAAAGAAAGGTGATTTCAGTTCGAATTCACCAATTGAATCCTAATTGTCGCATGCATTTTAAAAGTAGTTAAAAGGGAAGAAAAGAAGTTCATGATTAATTTAAAAATAAATGGTTTGGGTTAGATTTGCGTACGATTGTTTTTATGCATGTTTTGAAATTGAAAAAATGTCTATGTGCAAATGTCGCTGTGCATACATATATGTATATATACATATGTATGGAAATCTAAAATCGGAAACTATAGCAAGAAAAAACCTCATATTTCTATGAAAATAATCTGTTAATGGAAATGTCTTTTAATGCTAATAAAATCGAATTAGCACATGCTCTGGTGATATGTAGGTAAGTACATATTTCGCTAAGTGAAAAAAATACATAGTCTCTAAGAGACGATTTTGGAGACATCAAACTTTCTCCACTTAAACATTTGTAATTAAAAGCCCAGAAACATTAAGTTTCAATAACAATGCAAGTCTTCTCTTCCGCATTTTTCGACAGACTGAATATTTCAATTTGACAGACTCTAGGTGCGAGCTTTGTTCGTGTATTAGTGTTTTTCATTAAGGGGGTATTCTACTTTAGAGACCGGAAAATCACCTTTTTTTATCATTTTTGTCAAAACTTAAATATTGAATATTTTTGAACGCGACTTTTTGCAAGTTAAACTAAGGGATGTAATCAATAACTTGACGCTTTTACTTTGTCAAAAAGTTTATTCAAATCATACTAGTGGCGCTCCAAAGTTGAGCCTGCAGAAATATGTACGTTGCTTCGATGTTGCCACGATTTTTCTCGTTTAAATCACCTGAAACAGAAAATTCAACTTTTTTTGTATTCAGTAGACTTGTAATTTTATCCGGAACCTGAATATACTGGAGAAAGTTAAAGTTGACAATTTTACACTACGTTAAATGATGACAGATAATTTTTACCATGTTTGCAAGTGTATATTGTTTACGAAAAAACATTTAAACAAATGCCTGTAGCATAATTCTGGTTTTGGCTAGAAATATAAAATTACTGAGTAAACTGTAAAAATTTCAACGCAATCGAACTAGTATTTTTCTAGTTATCGTGGCGACCGTTTTGAAAATAACGGTTCTAAGAAAAACGCGTTGAAAGATTCATGAAAACACCACCATTCACCGTGCATAATTCAATTTATGGCTTTGTATCTCGCAAAGTATTTAAGATCGAGTTATAAAATTTATTTTATATATAATGACGACAAAAATATGCAATAAAAAAATTTAAATCTATTATGTAAATGTCAACGGAAAATGGTTTCTCATTTTCAAAAATTACTTTTTTAAATTTATTTTCTAATTGCAATTAAATAAATCTTACATTATTATGTAAAAGTTATAACTAGCAGGCTAGTGTCATTTGATATTAAGGACTTATACCCATCGATCCTACAAACAGAAACAATAGATATGGTCCGGAAAACATTACTCGAAAAAACGAAGGACCATATAAAAAGAACACAAATCACAAACACATTACGAACTACACTGTGACAAAATTATTTTAAGTTTAGTAATAAAATATACCGACAAACAAACGGACTCGGAATGGGAAAACCAACCGCGGCCACTCTAATGGAGGTATTTATGCAAGAACTGGAGGGACAGTATATAGAAGAACTAAAAGCCGTGTTAGGCGTAGTATTTTATGCAAGGTACGTGGTGGCATTATCTGCGTGATCACCAAGGACAATGAAGAGCAGATACTGGAATACCTGAACAAACAGTATGGATGTATAATGTTTACGATGGAAATGGAAAAGAAGGGAACAATAAATTACCTGGATCTGACGATTAAGATACGACAAAATTCCCCAAAAACTTGACTACGAAATTTACAGAAAACCGACAGCTACGGACACCATAATACATAACACATCAAATAATCCTTAAGAACACAAATACGCTGCTATAAGACAACTAACAAACAAACGAATACCTCTATCGCGAGAGGCATATGGAAAGGAACTAAACACAATATACAACATAGTCAACATAGCAACAAACAACGGATATAAAAAGAAGCTCGTGGATAAATTTAGAAAAAATGTATGCAATTCATTTAAAACTGGAAACAACCTGGTAAGGATACCTAAAAGCAGCACGAATAAAGACCCATTGAACACACAAGGCGTGTATAAACTGAGCTGTGAGTGTCAATATAGCTATATAGGACAAACAGGACGTAAAGTAAGAACAAGGTTTCGTAAACACATAAGGGACTATAACAAAAGGATACGAAAACACACGGCAATACCTGAATCTAATATTGAAACACAAGGCAATACCTGAACCCTAAACATAAAGAAAACCGTTAAGGTACTGCACGTACAACAAATACGGCGCCTAAATGCTCTTGAAAAAATGGAAATATATAAACAAAAAACATTTGATGGGAGGATAATAAACGAACACATAAACAGAAACTCTGATGCGATATTTGCACCATTAAGGCTTGTTTACAAAAAACAAAACAAAGGCGTAGGTAAAATGACAGATACAAAAATACAAAACAAACCTGCAATACCTAAACGGACTAAAATTACTGACTATCTACCTGTTCTTACCGCGAAGGCAGATTCGAGATAAAATATACCCATTTGGACTCTAACCGCGGGAGACTTTAGGTACCTATACTGATTGACCAAAAAAACGAAATAAATACGGAACAACAGACATAAAATGAACAGAACGAAAATTGACACTGAAGATGGCACAACGCCGAAACCGGTTTGTCTCCAAACCAAACTTGAAAAGGAATGACGGAAAATCGGTCCAACAATTCACCCTGTCGGACAAGAAAAAGAAGAAAATAATATTATAACTAAAACTTTACCAAATATTAAAATTTTATAGATTAGCAGCCGACATTTGTGAAGAATGAGTAAATTATTTTATCACTTTTTTCAATTTTATTTTTAACGTCAAACATGCACTTCTTTACCAATGTGTCATCAGTAAAGTAATATCATGGTTTTGTTGTCAAAATAAGAGCGTTCGCCGTGCTGATAATTGTGACGAATTGTTACGAAATATCACGAGTTTTGTCAAATCGCGGTCGCGGTGACCTAAAAATTTGCAAGGAAGGGGAAATTGAGAGCGCAAAATGACATTTCAATTTGATGGGAAGTTGCAAATTCTTGCTGGAGAAATTTTACCCAGCACAAATTTGCAAGCAAGAAAACAGCAGATTAAAAGCAGCTGATTGCAATTTGGATAAATACGAAATTTTTGTTTGCGAATTTTAAACATGAAAATTATAAAATATGAGTGTTAAACATACAAGCCACAGGTAAGTTTCGTTAGTGACATGTTTCAGGAAAACGCTAATGTAATGTTTTTCATTTTGTATATTTGGATGCGGACAAGAATTCAATCAGCTGTTCGTTAAACTTGCAAGTTTCTGCTAATTTTGCGTTCGCGTAAAAATTTGCAAGCATCTCTCTTTGCGGGAGAATACTCCCAAATTCTGAGAAATTCCGTTGCTGGATAATTCTTGATGGACTTTTACACGAACAGACTTAATATTTCTCTTTATTTAAAAGAGAACAAAATTTTAAATTCACCAATTTTAGCAAATTGCAAGAGACACTAATGGGTTTTATTTTATTTACTTGTTCCGGCCTTTTTTTAATAAATACAAAAAAACTAAATGGAATATAAGTATGTAATTCTAGACGAAATGTACGATGCTCAGAAATCAGACTGTGAATAAAAAAATGCAACAAACAACATCATTTTGACATTTGCTGAACCGTAGAAAATAATACATTTGGATTATTTTCTTTTTTGCGATTTGCTGATTCTGCCATTTCTAGTTTTCTGTTTATTTTATGGGAATTGCATAATTTTAAATGCTCATTAATTTATGTTTGTACTAACATACATATGGACAACATAATATATTGCGGAGTGCAGACGAGAGATTAATTTGGATAAAACATTGACAATTTTTTTTTGTTTTAAGTGAAATTTGTTTTTAAGTATTTTAAAATGAAACCTATTTATTTATTTTTGATATTATTTTACAAATTCCCACAGTTTTTCCCTAATATACATATATATGTATGTGTAACAAACGCTTGTACATAATAAAAAGTTCATCTAAATTTTAGATTCTAAAAGTATGTACGTATGTACAAAGTCTTTAAGGATAGCAAAGTTTTTCTTTACAGCAAACGTATTTCAAACAAACGCAATATAACGTTGCTCACCTCAGAAAATTTTGAGCATTGTTCATCAATACAAGTTTTACGTTTGTGAGGTCGAAGCTATAACTTTAAAATTCCAGCTTACTGTACTTTATCTTATTATATGACTTGAAAGCAAAACATCCCAAAAATCTGTATATTTTTAAACAAAACGAGTAAGAAAAGCTAGAATCGGGCGAAACCGATTTTTATATACCCTCGCGATGTATTTTTGTATGGGCGGTGCCCATAATTTCATAAAAACCCACTTTCTTTGCTTCAAATCGCTGCTGGTATTAAACTATACTCAATTTCTTCCAATAAGTACTGAAAAACGAAGTTATGGTCCGATTTCAATAAATTTTAATGATGATATTGAGGAAAATTTGTTCACCAAATTTTGTGACGATACCATACATCGTTATTGAGATACAGAAATTTTTTCCTGAGTGGGCGTGGCAACGCCCATTTTTTTAAATTTCATAAATACCTAATTTCTTAGTTCAAAATCGCTCCAAATACCGAATTTCACTCAATTTGTTTAAATAGACACCGAAAAAATTCAGTTTTTGCATTTTCCAAAACTTCCGTTGTATGGGAGGTGGGCGTGGTTATGATCCGATTGCAAAATTTTTCTACGATAATAATAGCGATGTCAAGGAAAATATGTTCACCAAATTTTGTGACGATACTTTACAACGTTATTGAGATACAGAAATGTTTTCCTAAGTGGGCTGAGCTCAGGGCCAGTTTATGAAGATTTTATTTGGAAAAACAACAACAGTTTTTAAATAGTAGAAGTTATAGCACTACACGGTACATGTTGTGCTACGCTAGCCGAGTGGACTGTTGCGTTTATTCCATCTTCCTTAAACAAACCAACTGCAAACAAGAGCAACTGATCTGCCGCTATTTATACTTGTTTGTGTGGTTGTTGTTTGTGTTTTTTGCAATTCTGTTTGTTTTAGTTATTTTACTAATTTTTTAAATGCATTTAAGGTGTGCTCATCCTTGCATATATAAATTTTGGTTATTTATTGTAAAATCTTCATAAACTGGCCTCGAGCTCAATAAATTTGTCAAGAAGCAGCACTAAAACAAGAAAAAATGGAATTTAGTGACAGTGACGAAGATAACTAAGAGCTACTGAAAGTGGTAATTTTTCGAAGGAAAAACAAATTCGACAGCGATTTAATTTCTTCCAACTGTAGAATGAAAAAGATTTTATAGACCTTTTCCGCTTGTGCAAAGATGCTGCATAGGAAGTATTGCAGCTTATAAGTCCTGATATACAGCATGCTCAGGAGTGTCTATTAGCACCGTATGAAAACCTTCAATGTTTTTCTAAAACTTTAATGTCAATGTCATAACTTTTTTTTGGCGCTACCGGACTTTCAGATAGAAAATTTATTTTAATAACTAAGCACTGTGAAATACACTGCTTTAGTTAACTAACAGCTGTTGGTTACATTAACTAATAATCAACCAACTTTTAACTATTCACTGTGAAAATGACTCTAAATACTTCTTACCGTTTTGCCTCTCGCAGATAAACGACGATCTATATATAGTTATATAGTGAGCAAATCGCACATTGATTAAAAACTGTCATAACACAAAAACCAACAACCGAGAAAAACGGGCTGTAAATATTTGAATTTGCGTGTACTCCCATATTAAAAATTAAGAAAAACAAGTAAAGAATTGGCTAAGTTCGATCGAACTTTATATACCCGGCGCACGCTTTCAGCTAAATTTTTAAATTAACTAGGTACAATCTAACATGTGTGCCAAGTTTAGACGAAATCGATAAAGTAGTTCCCGACATATACATATGATCTCATATAGTCGGATTTCTGGCTGCAATACAACACCACATACTAAACTCAATATTTCCCTTCAACATTTATTGAAATGTCCGATTTTTAGTGTTTTCGAAAATTACCATTATATGACAGGTGGGCGTGGTTATGGTCAGATTTTGATAAATATCGTTTAAATAGGCATAGTGTAATACGTCTACCAAATTTGAACAAAATCGGGTGGGTGGAGATATACATATGAACTTATAAGTGGGCGGTGCCACGTCCCCAATAGGAAATTTTGATACAGTCGGATTTCCTGCTCGAATACAACAATACATACCAAATTTGAGCAAATAGCTACTGAAATATAGCAATTTTTGCATTTTCGACAATTGCCGTTATATGGGAGGTGGCCGTGGTTACTGTCCGATTTTGCCTATTTTCAATACCAACCTGCTCCGGGCCAAAGACAATCTACCTACCAAGTTTCATTGAGATATCTAAATTTTTACTCAAGTTATCGTCTGCACGGACGGACGGACGGACAGACAGACAGACAGACATCGCTAAATCGACTTCTCTTTTCATTCTGAGCATTTTGGTTTATATATGTCTATATCTATCTTGATTCCGTTATGTTGTTACAAGCAACCGTTATGTGAACAAAGTTTCACATTTCAATTCCACGATGTGATTTTAAAAATTTCCTGTGAAAGTGAATTAGTGTGCTCGCAATTTCACAAATTTCTTCAGGTCATCCGTGTCACACATATCGTTGTGGCAATTCACAAACAGCTATTGTTGAAATTTCGCTTTCGGATTCAGCTATGTATGCTTTTTTGAGGAGTCATCAGCAAAACACTTAATAATTAAAAATAATTAAACATTCACACACTTTTTGTCATTTACTTTTCATTTCACATACAACCAAGCATTCGGATTCAATTTACAAAAATGTATGTGAATGTGAAATTGGGAGCACCAAACATGTGATTTCAAACCGAATCCACAGGGAAATTTTGTAAATGTGAAACTCTCGCGATGTATTTTTGTATGGGCGGTGCCACGGACCCTAGCGCTTATTAAATATGCTATAATATTTCATACCCAAATTAAGTTTTAATTTAAAATAGTGGAATAATTGAAGAGTTTTAGAAATCTAATGATTTGTTTCTTTGGTCCGCCAAACGCTTCCGCCATTTTGAACTTTCACAAACACCCTTATTGTGATTTTCGTTTTCGCCAAAAATTGTTCAGTTTTCACTGTTCGCTTATTATAAATTTCGGGCGGAAGGTTTTCGCTTTCGAACATAGTTTCCCCTTATCGGCAACACTAATTTCGGGAGAAAATATTTACACAACATGGAAGAATGATTTTTGTATTTTTGGATTATGGCAGATTTTTAGTAAATGAACGATATGATCGAGACGAGAGTACCAATACAACAAAAAAAAATATTCTTTGAACACAGCTCGTACATATGTATGTATGTATGTACTTTCATAAATGCATATCGTTATTCTAATATAGAAAGGACCTAACTCGCTTTCATTTCGAATCCGGGTATATGAAAAATCTGTCAGGGTTAAAAGAAGATTATGTTGAGAAATATAACGCTTTTTTGCAAAAAAAAATATTTACAAACTATTATTATTAAAAACATATATTTATTAAAAAAAAATGTTTGTTTATTTTTCTGTTGGCCTAGTAAATGTTAATTTTACAATTTTTATTGAGCTCAAGGCCAGTTTATGGAAGATATTTGTGAAAAAACAACAACAGTTTTTTAATGGTAGAAATGTGTTGATTTCCGAAATAGTACTATAATTTCTACCATTAAAAAACTGTTGTTGTTTTTTCACAAAAATATTCCATAAACTGGCCTTGAGCTCAATAAAAATTGTAAAATTATTAAAAAAAATAATTTAATTCAAAATACTAACCGTTTGCTTTTGATTGTTTTTTTTTTCTTATTAATTGTGTTGCATTTTGTTCATGATTTCGTTCAAATGCGTTGAAATAAGTTATTTCGGTACTGATAATTTGTATGGATAAATGCCGAATTCGGGCTCAATGTAAATGTATTATAATAGCATATATTATATCTTAATAAAATTATTTTTATTTACAATCAGCTTTTCGAAGAAATTCGCAATTGCAGACCTTTTCTTTTGCTGTAGAACTTTACATTTTGCTAAGTATGTTTAAAAGAACAACAATGTGAGATAAGCCCTATTTATATTAAGAAAGCGATATATGTATGTACATACATATACTCGTATGTATGTATGTACTGTGCATGTAAATATTTTTTGCGAGTAAAATATATAAAACAGACGTCAATAAATATTCCAAGAAATACTCTCAAGAAATAAATATTCCAAGAAATAAATCTCTCGATCGATTCCCGGGAAGGCAAAACATCATTTTAATTTATACATACATTTATATGTACGTACAGAGACATAATTCGAGTAAAAACGTTTTTATATATACATACATAGCGTTCGGCAACTTAAATAAAGGTTAAACTCTTAGATTCACATTTCCTTCAATTACACTTGTAAATACTTGATTGTTGAATACTTGATTTCCACGATTAACAAAGGTCTTAATGGGTCCAAGTAAATAATTTAAAATTAAAAACATCAAAAACGAAATAAACTCCGCTGGAATTGATTTTAAATATGATGAGATTGTGACAAACTTAAGATAAATAAGTAGCAGTGTTATTCATATGGAAGGTATGCGTAATTATAGTCCGATTTCAAAAAAATACAGCGGTATCGAGAAAAATATGTTCATTTGTGACGATACCTTACATCGTTATTGAGATATGGAAAAGTTTTCCTAAGTGGGCGTGGTAACGCCTGTTTTCCAAAATTTTCTTGTTTTCCTATGTATAGCATCGCTCCATCGCTCTTAAAAAAACTTTTTCAATGATTAAGATTTTGCTTGCCCTGACTGAGATTCGAACCTCGAACTCACCGGCATATCAAGTTATAGCACGCACCGCTACCAACTCGACCACAAAAAAACTACGTTTTTGCATTTTGTGTGGGAGGTGGGCGGTGTTATTTACCGTTCTCGATCATTTTCAATACCAACCTACCCTGGCCAAAGGGCAATCTATGTACCAAGTTTCATTAAGAAATCTGACGGACAGACAGTCAGGGTTAAATCGATTCCTTTTTTCTTTCTGATCATTTTGGTATATATATGTATGTCTATATCTAAAGGTTAATATACCCTTGTGTACAACTACGATCGGGTATAAAAATTTACTCATGTACCACATTAACTTCATTAGGAGCATTTTCACAGTGGAGAGTTAACTATCTTCAGAAGTTAACTGAAAATTGTCCGTGTTAAAATCCACAGTTCACTTTTCAAAGTTCTCGTGATATTGAGAAATTTTTACATACAATCAATATGACGAATATTATATCATTAATATCTCGAAAACGGTTTAATTTTAGGAATCTCCTCAAATATTGTAATAAGTCAAAAATTACATAAATAATAACATTCTTGAGTATCTGAACGACTTGCCCAATAACGCTGCTGATGCATGCAAACATATGAAAAAACATTTAAACGCCTTTATCGTCAGAAAAATTAACCAAGGGATGTTGTGTAATCGCTTTTCTGTATCAATTGTTTAACACGATTAAAGGAATGAAACCCATTCATTCAAGGCTGTTCCTTAACAGCTGCAAAGCAATTACATTGCTAATGACATCACTACACACGGAGCATTTTCAGTATTCCTTCTCGCGAGCTCATGAACCGCATAGTCTTTTTCATTCAAACAAATGTGTTGAATTAGCGATGCATATACGATAAAGAAAGTTGTGGTATTATGGTATGCTAAGATTTTTTTTTAGGAAACGATTTCCCCAATTAATCTTATTTTACATAGTATGGGAAGATATACGGTGGTCGACCATTTAAAACAAATTTGAATTTTTTTGAGTATGCAAAGTCGAAACAATTTTCGTACATTTAAAATAAAATAAAAAGAAAAATTAAAAAAAAAAACCAACATTTTTAACTCAAAATAATATAATAAGATTTTTGTATTTTTATAATTTTTTTTTGTATTTTTAATGAATTTCGTACATTTTTGCTTAAAGCACGTACAAGCTACAGCAAAACGCCGAGACACCTATTTCTTTATTTTAAGCCTATTTTCATATTCTGTTAACATTTCTCATGTGTACCCACCACTGTCGTACGGTGTTATAAATTTCAGGCGGAAGTTTTCCGCTTTCGAACATAGTTTCCCCTTATCGGCAACACTAACTTCGGGCGGAAATAGTTGGCGGATTAGTTGAAATGTTTTCTTTTTTTTTTTGAGAGCCGAAAAATTTCGCGGATTAAAAATGTAAGTAATTTAATTTAAATTTATTTACGTAAGATCGCATATTCCAGTAGGAAAACAGTAAAAAAAGTTCAAAAAGGGATAATATTAGACAGAATGCAGGAAAAGCCGGATATTGGAAGAGGATTTGTCAAATAAATCAAGAAAACAGTAGCTGAGTTATGAAAACAGCGAAGGATGAAGCTGAATAGTTTGGGGTCTGCAATAAAAAAATTTGTCCGAATGGAAAGGGGTAAACAATTTATATTTAAATGTGCGCAGAAATACAATTTTTTTAAGCAAAATAGACTTGGACTGGCCAAAAGCGGAATGTCTTCCAGCGTAGACCGTTTTTCCCACTTCAGGAATAATATGGACTCGTTAATTTTGACAAGTTCTTACAGGATCAGACTAAAAGTCGATTGTGCCAGCCCAATTTTAAAACTTTTACCGACACCTTTTTAGTATCCACCTTCAGCGAGAAATTGCATGCACGCATCTCACCTGGCGGAATAGCAAATTGTAGTCGTGCTGGTGGTATTGAAGAGGTTACCACAGATCTAATAAATACTTGAACGAATCTTTATTGACTAATATATTTCAAAGACCTGAAAAATTGATAAATGTTGTCAAATAACTATTGAATTTGAATTATTTGATAATTTTACATTTAAAGTATACACATTTCAGAGTTGTAATTTCCATGTTCGAATTTTAGAAGCGAAATTTATTCCGGGTGAAACTCACAATAGGCGGATTCAATCCGGGTGAATCAAAACATTTCCGGTGAATTTTTTTTCGGGAGAATAATAACACAGTACGACAGTGGTTGGTACACATGAGAAATGTTAACAGAATATGAAAATAGGCTTAAAATAAAGAAATACGTGTCTCGGCGTTTTGCTGTAGCACGTCAGAATTTTGAGAAAATCGATTTTTAAGCTTCAAAAAACCGTTCAGGTTCACTTCTAATAAAATACTATTATAAAAATTCTATAAAAACAGAATGGGTGAACCGATTTTAATGCCTGAGCCAGTTTTGAAAAGGTAATTAAATTTTTTTTCTCCGGTAGATGGCACTTTAATGGCGGCTTATCACAACTAAGACCCCTAATTATCTTTATCAGAAGTTAATATTCCCAAAATCTGAGCTCTCAGAAGAACTTATTGTACCAATATTTAATTTAATAACATTAACTAGACTGTTTTTCGTTAGTGCTATTAGAACATTCAATTCTATTCCACCCATTATACGAGGCAAGTTAAGAAAAGCAACTATAATATCTTATACTCTTATTTCTCAAATAAACTAGACTGACCGTCAACATTAGTTTAAGTTTTAGTGATAAATTGCTTTTAAAATTATACCTGTATGATTTCATTTCATTTTTATGTATTTTTGACTATTTGAATTCATGTGTTTATAATTACTTTTAATGTTATTCTAATAACGTTGTGCTAAAAAAGAAGATTCTTGTTGTACTAATGATACTTGCTTAATAAATAATAGTAATAATAATAATAATTTCTCATGTGTACCAAAAAAAATGATTTTGTCGTACTGTGTACTACAAGTCTGCAAAAAAAAAATAATTGAGAGCTGTTTTGTTTTTTTGGTTATTTCCTTTGTTTTTGGTTGTGCTGAATCCGAAAATTACTTTAATTTTGTCATAGAACGTCACGTTTTCTGACAATGTAGGTGCCTATGTTAAACAAGTTATCATCTTAAAATAAAATTTAATGATTTAAAAAAAAACAATTTAAATTTATAATTGCGTTACAAAACTAATTTATTTATGTAAAATACATTAATTAGTAAGCACTAAACACATTTCTTTTTCTCAGTGAGACTCCGATTGTTGGAAGCATCGGGAAGGTCACTACTTTGAAGAGTCCAACAGTAGTCTGCCATCATTGAAACGCTTTATCTTTCCTGGTATCTTTTTCCATCTCCTTAATATCTTGGTGGTGCTAAAAGGGTATTGAAGTGCAACACGATGGCTGATCTTCGGATGTGACGCCCTTCCACCACTCACTAACAACATCCTTATTTTTCCTTCACGTCTGGTAGCACTGTTAACCTAAGCTGTTAAGGAACAGATAAAGGAAGGTGAGAACACTCCCCGCATTTGGCCTGACCTCTTACTGATTTTATTAGTCTATATCGAGCTGGTGGTTGCGGTATTATGTTACCTGAGTATGCAGGGGTGAAACCCTGCAGAAATGGCTTTCAGGCTAATGCCGTGACTGCCTTCGTCCCGTTAAAACCCTGGCAGGCCTCGAAGTACGTTCCAATCTCGTCGCCATTTAGGTGGTGGTTGTAGGTAAAGGTTGAGGCGACCCTCCCGTTTTTGCGCCTGATCTGGCTCTGAGCACTCCCTCATAAGGGTGGGATGCCAACCCTCGCATGGCTTCCCTGTTCCCCTTCTTCATAGATAATCATGGGATCTAAATGTCGCGATGGCAACTGCGGGCAATTCCATCCATGGTTGGTCGGGCGGGTGGTCCACAGACGCTAAAAAGCGGAGGGCTGCCAGAACGCTCAAAAAATACGAGGGAGTGTCGTTGGAAACGTTGCCCCAGAGTGCAAGGGATGCGGTGGATAGAGCGAAAGCTCTGCTGCCCAACTACCAAAGCACAGCTGGGGCCTCGGTTGAAGACAAAGCACCCCTCTCTAAAAGATCGTTAGGAGGAGCAACAACCAGCTCCAAAGAAGAAATGTATCCGTCCCGGGGTGGCCAGACCCAGCTTTGCTGATGTCGCCAGGAAAAGAATCCTGATAGGGATTCTGGACCGCGGCAATGAGCTCGGGTCAATACCAAGGCACCTGTGGAGGTGGGTGAAGGCGGCTCTGGCAAACGTCATCCTTGACGTTCTCCCGCGTGTAGAGATGCCGCCTGGTTCCAGGGCCACATAAAGGTTGTGGCCTGCGATGACTCGAGGTCGGCGGCGCTGTACAAGGCCGCCGGCGCTAGGATAGGGGCTGCCTCCGGAGCAAGCAACTCAATGGATGTGGACATTGAGGAGCCTGAACCGGAGGCTGACTTCTCCGTTGCGAAGAGAAGAGCCTCCTCGCAATCGACCCTGGCATCTGCGATGCATAGGATGTATGCGGGAAGACAGCGCTAACGTCACTGTCGTTGCGGTGGAGGAGTCGGCGGGGACCTCTAATCTCCACCGCTCTAGGGAAGCATCCGCTTCCCTCTTGAGTCGCCTACTTGGCGACAACGTAGACATCGCACTTATCCAGGAGCCCTGGGTTAATAACTCGGGGGTCTGTGGTTTAGGTGCGGTGGGCTATAAGCTAATGGCTGAGCGTGGTAAAGGTAAAATAAGAACCTGTGTAATGGCAAAGAAAGATTTAAAAATTTTTCTTTTACCCTATTATAGTGATGGAGACATGACAACAACGCTGCTGGAGATTGGAGGGAAGTCTTTGCTGATAGCCTCAACGTACATGGCTTACGAGGCTGAGGATCCCCCTCAAAGTCAACTCCGCAGACTAATGAGCGACCACACGGCGAGCTTAGTTCTAATCGGTTGCGATGCTAACGCCCACCATGTGCAGTGGGGAAGCACCAACGTTAACAATCGCGATGAGTCTCTTTTCAACTACCTCCTTACTACTAACCTAGTCATTTGCAATAGGGGCACAGAGCCCACATTTATTGTTAAAACCGTCGGGAGGTCATAGACCTCACGCTATGTAGTGAAAATCTGTATGATTTTGTAATGAACTGGAAGGTTCTCGACAAACATTCCTGAGAAATACTGACTGAACTCTTACAGGGAAACTCTTGAGAATAACCTACCACGTCCGGTACTGTTAGCAAATTGGAAGACATAGTAAATTGTTTTACCACGATCTGCTCGCGGGCACTGGCCAAAGCCTGTATTGATCCTAAATCGTGGGGAAAGCGCAGGCCCCACTGGTGGTCCCATGCGCTGGACTCTCTGCGGAGAGATTGCAGGAGACAGTTCAACAGGGCGAAGAGGCTGAGTCAGGAATCTGAATGGAAGACCTATAAACAAATCGGTCCTACAAAAAAACCCTTCGTGAAGCAAAAAGATCATCATGGAGGGATTTTTGCACTGGTGTTGAGGGCGTCGGCGAAACTGCCAGACTACGAAAAATCTTGTCATGTACAACAAACCCAATTGGGTCTCTACAGAGACAGGATCGCTCCTGGATAGCGACGGGAAAAGAAAGGGTCGAACTACTTCTCGACACACACTTTCCTGGAAGTTTACAGACAATGGAAGTAGATTGTTCCTCTTCGGGCGCATTGGAAATCTCCCTCTCTCAAAAGAAAGTATCACTTCGGCAATAAAAAGCTTCAAACCTTACAAAGCTGCCGAGCCAGATGGCATTATACCTGCTCAGCTGGTTGCAACGATTGATACTTCTACAAATTGGCTATTAAGTATGTTTAGAGCATGCTGCAAGCTAAACTACGTACCGACGGTATGGAGATCTGTTTCCGTAGTCTTCATACCCAAGGCTGGAAAAGCATCACATGCGAACCCAAATGATCTTAGGCTTATAAGTCTCTCATTCTTTGTTCTTAAAACGTTAGAAAGACTTATAAACAACTCTCTCTCTCTTACAATCGACAAAAGACTATTGTCTAATAATCCGCATGCTTACCTTAAGGGAAGGTCCACGGACATTGAAAGGTCCTTCAGTTACAAGGAATTTCGCCTTGTAGCTTTTCTTGGCATTAAGGGTGATTTTAACAACATTAGTCCTGAGGCCATAACACATGCCTTAAGAGGGCTCTGCGTAGAAAGCTCCCTGGTTGAATTTATAGAGCAAATGCTCTTGGGAATAAAGATTACAGCAGAGGTCGGTGCAAACCGTGTTTCGAGACAGGTGTCTCGAGGAACGCTGCAGGGTGGTGTACTTTCACCTCTTCTAAGGAATCTGTCCGTTAATTCTTTCCTGCGGGAGACGGAATGGGGCGCTACTAGAGTTGTCGCATATGCAGATGACATCGCCAAATTCCCTCAGACCTTCTGTGACTTGATGCAAGGGACACTTCGCGAAGTGGGCAACTGGTCCACGCGATGTGGTCTCAGCGTCAACTCAGAAAAAGTGAAGCTGGTGCTTTTCACTAGGAAATATAAGGTTCCGGATGTAACTACGCCGGAACTAAATGGAAACCGTCTGAACATAAAGAGGGAAGCCAAGTTCCTTGGCGTCACATTGGACATGAAACTTAGCTGGAGGAATAATATGATCCAGCGATACCCGAAGGCTTCTGTGGCCCTATACTCTTGTAAAAGGGCCACTGGGATGAGATGGGGTCTGAATCTAAGCGTTTGCCGCTGGAGCTACACAGCAGTGGTTAGGCCGATTCTCCTCTACGGAGCTATCGTTTGGTGGCCTGCATTAAGCAGAGCTGCTAATATCAATCTACTTAGCAGAATGCAGAGAGCCAGTTTGATCTGCATTAGCAGAGCGTTGCGAACAACACTAAACGACGCCTTGAATGTCTTTCTGGACCTTTTACCCTTAGACTTAGTGGGTCAGCAAATGGCGGCTCTTGCCGCGTTTCGGTTAAGAGAGACGTGTCAATGTGAGTCTAGCTTGCGTGGGCACTCAAGCATACTGAATAATTATAGAATGCTTCCAGAATACACAGACCGATGTATCGATACTGTGGTCGCGGACAGGAAATTCGCGATGGTAATCCCAGGTAGGGACGCGTTTTCGAGAGACTTCTACACTCCACCTAGAAGTCTCACGATCTTCACAAATGGCTCGAAACTGAATGGCAGAGTGGGGGGAAGGGTCTTCTCTGAACTGTTCTTTTCGGCTGCCGGATCACTGTAGTGTTTTCCAGGTTGAGGTTCTAGCCGTTGAGGAGGCTATAGACTTGTTACAGACCGCTTTAAAAGGCAAGGATATCTTTATATTTAGTGATAGCCAAGCGGCAATCAGAGCTGTGAGCTCAGCTACAATTAAATCAAAGAGTGTACTGGATTGCAGCCGATCTCTGCAGGAGATGGCCAAGCAGAACAGGCTCAACCTCATTGGGGTTCCTGGCCACAGGGACATCGAGGGTAACTGTATTGCGGATGAACTTGCGAGGGAAGGAACAACCAAGAAGATTCTTCCCAGTAAAGAACGCATTGATATGCCCTTGGCACTTGCAAGCTGTTTTTAAAAGAATCTACTTATGCTTATGTGGCCGCTGTGGTCGAGTTGGTGGCGGTGCGTGCTATAACTTGATATGCCGGTGAGTTCGAGGTTCGAATCTCAGTCCGGGCAAGCAAAATCTTAATAATAGAAAAAGTTTTTTCTAATAGCGGTCACCCCTCGGCAGGCAATGGCAAACCTCCGAGGGTATTTCTGCCATGAAAAAGCTTCTCATTAAATACATCTGCCGTTCGGAGTCGGCACAAAACTGTAGGTCCCTCCATTTGTGGTATAATATAAAGACGCACACCACAAATGGTAGGAGAAGCTCGGCCAAACACTGAGCTATATAGTGTACGCGCCAAAATTATATTATATATACTTATGCTCGTGCGAGCGACAGATGGACACATACCACCACCTGTAAGATCTCAAGGCTGACTTGGCCTAGATGGGACCATAAACGGTCGCGTAGTCTTTATACCTTAAAACGGGACGATATATCCCAAGTAATTGGCGCTTTAACAGGGCACTGCCTCATAGGCAACCATGCCGGTCGTCTTGGAGTACCCTTCTATAGATGCTGCAAAAATTATGAAGAGGAAGAAACGGTCCTGCATCTTCTCTGTATCTGTATATTGTATGAACAACATGGGCACCTGTTTTTAGGGACCTTGGAGAATTAGGTGAAATAGACCCAAGATGCTTGACGAGTTTCGTCAAGAATTCTAAATGGTTCAGCAAGAGGGAGTGACCGTTACGCTTGTGGTATCACAACGGTCCTCTACTAATGGCCTAAGTGAGTAGCTGGATTAGCAGTGACAGCCACTCATACCTACCTACCAACCTAATATCTTGGTAAAATCGTTCACCTTGCTCTTCACTCACGTCTCCTAAATTTTCTGGAAAGTAGTCGAGGTGGGAATGAAGAAAATGTACTTTTAAACTCATCAAGTAACCCAAAGCTTGAAATGGTTTTAACATTCTTTTGACAATTTGTTTGTAGTTAGGATCTTTGTTATTGCCTAAAAATTTCTTTATGACCTCTTTAAAGGCAATCCACCCTTCTTTTTGAGGATCCGTCATGGTTGTGATGATTAGTGGATCAGCCATAAGCCGTCTAATATCTAATAATATCGAAAACACCTTCCTTCAACTTTGCCTCCGAGAGGCCTGGAAACTTTGATATTAAGTATTTGAAGCAAATTCCATCTCTTGGAAGTGACTTTACAAATTGCTTCATCAATCCCAACTTTATGTGAAGCGGTGGTAGAAGAACTTTATGAGCACCAAAGTTTCATGCAGGACATTCTTTCACCCTTTCAACACTTTTTGGTGCTGTGATTTATTCGGTCTCTAATATCCCATAGACACAAAAAGCAAGGGAATTTGGTAAACCTAGATTGTTGTCCGAGCGCCATGCCCAAGATTTTGAAATCACCGCACACTTGCCAACCGTGGTCTTTATATTTTAATTTGCAAAGAATCAATTCCAAGTTCTTGTAGGTTTCCTTGATGTGTACGGAATGGCCTACTGGAATGGAAGTATAGTAACCGCAGTTGTGAAGCAGCACTGCTTTAAGACTTCTTTTTGAAGAATCTATGAAAATACGCCACTCTGCTGGGTCGTATGAGATCTTAAATGTATCCATCAAACCTTCAATATTGGTACAATAAACCAACTCGTCCTCTTGGGTAAAGTAGGAAGTAAACTGCTTCTTACGATATCTAAACCAGGAGGAAGACACTCCCGGCAAAAGTAAGTTCCTTCTTTTGAGCCTTGATCCAAGCAACTCAGCAGCGTTTTTGGGAAGAATCAAGTCTCTTACCAATCATTTAGCTCGCCCTGAGAAAACAATTTCGGACTGCTTTCCT
The DNA here is from genome assembly GCA_963971545.1 of Philophylla caesio. Taxonomy (NCBI): domain Eukaryota; kingdom Metazoa; phylum Arthropoda; class Insecta; order Diptera; family Tephritidae; genus Philophylla; species Philophylla caesio. Next base: position 66,925,046 of record OZ020607.1, read on the forward strand.
CTTAAAATTCAAAACTTGACATGTCATCAGATTCAGGTACAGCACCATCTTCGTCAGAACTTGAATTCTCTTCCAATGTAGAAGGGACCTTGGGCACTGGTATTTGGGTCCCATGAGGGATGGGACGAGTAGCTGATTGCAGATTGGGGTATGAAATTGACTGCTTCCGTTTTGAATTATACCCTTTCACATTACACGAACAAAAGTAACAATCATCGCTATGATACTTTTGCTCGCGCCATACCATAGGAATCGCATATCGGAAAGCTTTTTTCTTGCCCTTAAACCAATTTCGAAGGTCTTCATCACATCGTTTGCAGACTTTATGAGGTGCCCAAACTTTATCCTGATCTCCAAATTTTATGCCAAAATACGCGAAGTATACTTTTTTTACAAAGTCGTAATATTAACTTGCTGCTTTAATATCATACATATATTCACCACAAATATAACATAAACTGTCACACGAGTTCACACACTTCCGCACAGACGACATTGCACTATACTGAACCAAGATCTACAAAACAATGACGAGTTAACACGTAATTGTACCGCGCCACTTTCTACACTATCGGAGCGCGCACGTTCAAGTTACAACATGTTTATGTTTGTTAATGTAGCTCACACAGGGTGTTCCTTATTTAGAAATTAATGATAGTTATGGTAAAAATTTAGAAAACAGTTAACCCAAAAAACCCTTTTTTATAATAAAACTTTGCGTTTTGTAAAATAACCCTACGTTCTGGAATTTTTTGAGTATTTTTTTAGTTTTCAGACGGGGTAGGGATCTGCTACTCCCGCACCTCGTAAGCATTATGAGGGACAGTCTAGCGTTGGCCCACATACCAGCGGCATGGCAGAGGGCTCGGGTTATCTTTATCCCGAAGGTAGGCAGGAGAGATCCCTCCTTAGCTAAATCCTTTAGGCCGATAAGCCTCACCTCCTTCCTAATAAAGGCAATGGAGAAGGTTATAGACCAGGATATCAGATCAAACGTTCTCAGGGTATCTCCACTGCACCCAGATCAGCATGCGTACAGGGTGGGTCGATCTACAGAGACTGTCCTTTATGCGCTGACCACAGTCATTGAAGATGCCCTTGAGACCGGAGAGACAGTGCTCTGTGCCTTCCTCGACATCGAGGGGGCGTTCGATAACACCTCTCATATAGGGGTGGACAGAGCACTAGAGCTTAGAAATGTACAGCCAACTATCCGTAGGTGGATAAGGAGACTGCTACAGACCAGAATAGCGGAAGTAGAAGACACTGGCGATGGTACGGTGCAACTTCGAACTACCAAAGGGTGCCCACAGGGGGGAGTACTATCCGCGCTTTTGTGGAGCTTATAAGTGGACGAACTCCTCGAAGTACTCACAAGCAATGGAATCCGCTGTCAAGGATATGCGGATGACATCGTGATATTCGCCAGGGGCAAGTTCGTGAGCACTCTCTTTGACATTGTGCAAAGAGGACTAAATCTTGCAAGGAAATGGTGCTTGGAGGTGGGCCTCAGTATCAATCCTTCCAAAACAGCTATCGTTCCCTTCACCAGGAAGAGGAAACTGCAGGGGGTCAGAGACCTAGTCCTCGGGGGGGCCGCGGTCGAGGTCGTCACAGAGGTGAAATATCTGGGTCTCATACTAGATTCTAAACTTCTGTGGAGGACCCATGTCGGGGCGGCAACCTCTAGGGCTACAAGAGCATTAATGGTGTGCCGGCGTCTTGCAGGTAAGTCCTGGGGCTGCAGTCCCAGGATCCTGCGGTGGCTGTACACCATGATAGTAAGGCCTATGATTACATATGGGGCGGTCGCGTGGGGATCCAGAGTCGCCCTGGCTTCGGCAAGGAAATCCCTTGCCAAATTTCAACGGCTGGCGTGTGTGTGTATTACGGGGGCGATGCGCACATGCCCTACAGCCGCGCTAGAAGTGATTCTGGAGCTTGAACCGCTTCATTTAACCATTGATCAAGTGGCAAAGAGAACTCTGCTGAACTTCTCTAAAGAAGGATTTGGCAGAGACAAGTTGCTGTCATTAAAGGCTGGGGAGACGCTAGCTTCTCAGCTCCCGCTGGCGTGCTTCCCCCGTGATGACTTATTCAAAGAAATAGCCTTCAACAGGAAGTTTGAGGGAGAATTACACAGCAAGGCCACCTGGAAGACCTTAATCCTGGATCATCACATCCGGGAAAGTACTCTGAGGTGGTATACGGATGGCTCAAAGACTCCGGAGGGTATTGGGGCGGGCGTCCATGGTCCCAGATCAAATGTCTCGGCTCCACTGGGGGCCTACCCAAGCATCTTCCAAGCGGAGGTATTTGCCATTAGCTTATGCGCAGAGATAAATCTGAGTAGAGCTTACAACAATGAGAAAATCTTAATTTCAAGCGATAGTCAGGCGGCGCTCAGGGCTCTCTCCTCTTATGATGAATTTCATATCAAATCCAATATGCGTTGAACCCGACCCCCTCAGAATTTGATGAAATTTTGCATATAGGTACATCTTACCTACCCAAACACAACCTTATTTTTAGAAAATGGATTTTTGAAAAATTGTGGGCGTGGCAAGGTATCGAAATATTCGAAAATATTCGAAAAATTACGATAATAGGTACTTTTAAAGTGTGATTACTACGGAATGGCTTTACCGATTTCAAAGATCTTCATACCATTAGAAAGGTATTGAAATAAGCTTTCAAAAAATAAAATTTTAAACTGAAAAAACACTTCAAAGATCAAGCGATTTTGAAAAATAAAATTTTATTTTAGAAAGGTCTATTTAATATATATAACATATCTGAAAACTAAAATGGGGTGTTTTTTCTTTTTTTATACAGATACAGATACTATGACTAAGTATTCTAATAGATTCGAACAAGAATCGTATTATCAAATTTTTCAGACCCGCACAATAAATTGACGTACACTTGATAAAGTTAATTTTTTATTTTTATTTATTTATATTTAATATACAACTTTGCGCAGCTCATACTGCTGACTTTCGGAATATTTGCTTACTTTTAGTGATGTTTCATCTAAAGGTACAAAAGAATGGAAGCTTTGAGTTCCTGTAATAGTTTTGGCATTTTTGTATCTTGAAAGTAGCTCTTCTTTTGTTTTGTTGTATTCATCAGCGTCTGCGTAAGCAACTTCTATGGAGGTGTTATACGTTTGTGAAGCCCAATGATAAAGTTCTTTCGCCGTTTGAATTTGGTTTTTATTTGCCATGCTATAATTCCGAGCGCCTCTTTTTAATGTCCCACCTATACCATCACATGCAGATTTTCCATGGCTGGTTGCGTAAAAGTGCCACTCAGCGAATATTTCGAAATCAATTTTATGATGAGATAAATTAATTAAGTTGTACTTGTTTTTGTACTGTGCTCCTGCACCATCTGACACGTAGATAACTTTCGTAATTGAATTGCTTATATTAGTCTTAACTAGAGAACGACCGAACTTCGGCTTCGGCCATGTTCGGCCACAAAAGTTCGGTTCGGTTTCGGTTCGGCTTCGGCCAAAAAAAAACCGAACTTTGGCCGAACATATGCCAATTTTTAATAATTTAAGAATTGTACAAAGTTTTAGTTTTAATATCTTTCTATTTAAATGTGTAACCCTGTGTTTCATTTTCATTTTCAAAATTACAGAATGAAATCAAAAACTAACTTTTTTATTCTTGCAAAAAAATATGAATATTAATGGCAGCAGAATAAGCAGGGTAAAAAAAAATTGTATTAAACATAGTTTGGAATGAATTATTGAAAATTTTTTGCAGGGAATGATGGAGTCGAATGGAGCTATTTGGAACTATTTTTCTAGAAAGGAACGAACATATATACATAATTTTGGCGCGTACACTATATAGCTCAGTGTTTGGCCGAGCTTCTCCTACAATTTGTGGTGTGCGTCTTTATATTCTACCACAAATGGAGGGACCTACAGTTTTGTGCCGACTCCGAACGGCAGATGTATTTAATGAGAAGCTTTTTCATGGCAGAAATACCCTCGGAGATTTGCCATTGTCTGCCGAGGGGTGACCGCTATTAGAAAAAACTTTTTCTATTATTAAGATTTTGCTTGCCCGACCACAGCGGCCTGAAAGGAACGAACAGCGGCATGTAAAATATGCAACAAGATATACTCACTGGGCCATTTCTCACCAAAGCAACAAACAACTACCAGCCTCAAACGCCACCTTGAGAAGTTCCACCACAAGGAGTGAAATGACTTTCAAGATAAAACGATGCTTAAAAAACAAAAATTAGAAGATAAAGCAAATAAACAACCGACATTGCCAGAAATTTTTTCACAAAAAGTGATTGATGTTTTACCGGACAGCCATCCAGCAACACAAAGAATTGACAGAACCATTATGGACTTGATAATTGTGGATATGCTACCCTACAGCTTAGTGGAATGGAATGCGTTCAAAAGGTTCCATATTTCTGACCCGAACACTCCAACAAGATACAAGTTGAAAAGCGAAAAATTTTTCAGGTGCACGCTGATGCCTGCTACATATGAGAAAGTAAAAAAAAAGGTGATGGATATGGTACTCAAAGCACAGTGGATCAGCTTCACATCTGACGTTTGGACGAATCCAGCAAAAACTTGTTCGCTACTCAGTTTTACTGCGCATTTGATTGATGACGGTCGCAGATACAAGGTGGCGTTAGAAGCTAGTGTTCTGGACTGTGACCATACCGCTCAAAACATTGCGAAAAACTTGAACGATGTAATTGAAGAATTCGGCATTAAAAACAAAATACATATGGCTATTACAGACAATGCTCCAAATATCATGTCTGCCATCCGCTTGAGTCAATTTGCATCTTTCGGCTGCGTTGCGCATACTCTGCAATTAGTGATCAATGATTCGATTTTTAAAGATAAAAAAATTGACGATGTATTAAAAAAATGTCGCAAACTTGTTGATCATTTTAAAAAGAGTGAGCAAGCGACTAGAAATTTAGGTGAGTTCCAAGCTTTATGTGATTTGTAGCAACATACTTTATTGCAAGATGTCCCGACCAGATGGAACAGTGTTTACTTGATGGTGAATCGGTTAGTTGAACAAAAATCTTCTCTTAGTTTATATATGGCTGAGCGCGGGGGTATCGACGTGCCGTCTTGTAGTGAATGGAGCATTCTATCGAGTATAATTTGTGTTTTAAAACCATTTTATGAAGCGACTTTGGATCTTTCCTCTGATGAATCATGCATATCGTTAGTGATCCTTCTCGTAACCATATTGCACGCAAAGTTCGACCGAAATGTAAATGATATTACTGAGGTAAAAGAATTGAAATTTCGATTAAAAAATTCTTTGACGAAGCGTTTTAATTCAATCAAAACTAATACAAATTTACTTGTTGCTACATTGATAGATCCTCGTTTTAAACAAAAATATTTCACACAAAGTGATATCGAGCTTTGTAAAAATGTCATAAATGACTATCTTAAAAGTGTATCAGTACTGATAGAAAATGTTGCGATTATTTCGCAGCCTGATTGTGTAGTACATTCAGAAACAAGTCAAAACATTAAATCACGAATTGGAAACTTATCTTAATGAACATTTACTGCCAAGAAATTGTAATATCTTTGAATACTGGTATCAAAGCCCATATTTTCTGTTGAAAAAAATTGCTTTAAAATATTTGTCTGCTCCTCCATCGAGTGTGTCTAGTGAGCAATTGTTTAGTGCTGCAGGTCAGCTTTATACCGATAGACGGAATCGGTTGCAAGGTGAAAATGCCGATAGGCTATTATTTTTGCATTACAATATAAAACTATTTGATTTCAAATATTAGCAATTTAAGTTTTTTGTTAACTTTACTATGATACATTAGTATGTTTAAGTTATGAACTGAAATGGTTGTGATTTTAACCAATATACCTTTTTTAAAAATTAAAATAAAAGTATAAATACAGAATTTTTAAAACTCTTGGTTATTTATTATTTTGGACCTGGAAAATGTTCGGTTCGGCTTCGGTTCGGCTTCGGCCAAAATTGGCCGAAGTTCGGTTCGGTTCGGTTCGGCCTGAAAATCCATGTTCGGTCGTTCTCTAGTCTTAACAAAATTAATCATTTTTTGAAATATATAGATGAACTGCTATGCTATCATGGATATTACAATCGGATATTATGGCAAAGGTTCTATGAATTAAATTATCGTTATCTTTGTAATAAATAACGAACGGATGTATCGTGGCTTGGTTATTATTCCAATGATATCCTTGAATGGCATCTTATATAACAAACGCATAGTTTTCAGCGAAATCCATTTGAATTAGCAGTTCTCCTGGCAGCAGTGTCATTTTTCTTTCACTTACGAAGCGGGACTGGCGCTTAGCTGTGAAATGATGTGACACCAGCTTATTGATGTGTTGTACAAAATCGTCAACAAATGTGTTTGTAGTAGAGGAAATGGTTTCGAGATTACATCTGAGTGTTGTGTTCCATTTTTTGTAAATGACTTCTTGAATCGAATTTTTTCGTAATATTCCAACATCATCGTTCTAAGGTTCGTTAAATTATCGTAGCACCGACCACACATTGATACGCAACACTCGCTCTTTTCTATATTACCATTACAGACAACGAATTTAATAACATCTTTATAGTTTCTGAAATTATGTTGACCTTCCATCACAGAATATCGCTATGAAGCTAACAATCAGGTAGTATATACTTAGTCATTAAAAGTTTATTGTACTATCTAACCGAAGGGTGTATGTTTATGTTGTCCAATAGATCCTAGGTACGTTTCGGCACTACTATGCATAGGATCTATTGTACAACATAAACATACACCCTTCGTTTAGATACTATTTCTACCTGACTGTTAGCTTCATAGCGATATTCTAGGAATCTGTTTCAGTTGTTGCGGTAAACAGCACAACAAACAGGTACAAAAAATTATTTTCGCTACTGATTTCATGTGGTGGAAGGTTGATCCGCTGTATCCTTTGATGAGCGGTTAAATTTTTGTGTTACCAAGGTCATTAATTTTATATTTTGGGAATGCCTGAAAATTTGACAACAAAAATTCTTGTTCGACTCTATTAGAATAAAAAAAAATCTGTATAACTTCCAAAGTATAGCTAGGTACCTTTTTTTGTCACACAATAATATCAAAATAAAAAAAGTTAACAAGAGATGCATTTACTTAAATAAATTAAAAAAAAAAAAAAAAAAACACCCCATTTTAGTTTTCAGATATGTTATATATATTAAATAGACCTTTCTAAAATAAAATTTTATGTTTCAAAATCGCTTGATCTTTGAAGTGTTTTTTCAGTTTAAAATTTTATTTTGGAAAAATTTTTTTTTCAGTGTACTAAAAAATGTATACAGTGTATTTTTTGAAAGCTTATTTCAATACCTTTCTAATGGTATATCTTTGAAATCGGTAAAGCCATTCCGTAGTAATCACACTTTAAAAGTACCTATTATCGTAATTTTTCGAATATTTTCGAATATTTCGATACCTTGCCACGCCCACAATTTTTCGAAAATCCATTTTCTAAAAATAAGGTTGTGTTTGGGTAGGTAAGATGTACCTCTATGCAAAATTTCATCAAATTCTGAGGGGGTCGGGTTCAAAATGTACGTTTTTTTCAGCCTTTGAAATGAAATTCATCTTATGAAGTAAAATCAGCACTAGTTCTTCAGTGCATAGAGAGACTGAACACCCTGGCTGAGAAAAACCGGATCCTACTCTTATGGGTACCGGGACACATGGGGGTGGATGGCAACGAAGCAGCCGACCTGCTTGCCAGGGAAGCGGCGGCCTCAACCCCCGTGGGACCTGAACCGTTTCTCGCGGTGGGACCTGGTGCCATAAGAGAGGAGCTTAGGAAAGAGACAAACCGGCTGAGGAACCAACACTGGCACAATATCGCCGGCCTCAGACAGTCAAAGAGCCTTCTTGGGGGGTATAGCCGGAAGAGATACAGGCTTCTGATAGACCTTCCCAGGAATAAACTGAGGATCATTACAGGCTTCCTGACGGGTCACTGCAGACTGAGGGGTCACCTACACAAACTAGGGATCTCGTTGGGCGACCTTTGTCGCTTTTGTGACTCGGCAGAGGAGACTCCGCAGCACCTGCTCATGGAGTGTGTGGCTGTGGCGCGCAGATGGGGAACCACCCTGGGACGGCCATGGCCGGAAGAGCAATACATACACACCCTAACCCCGGCGACCATCCTGAGTTTTCTGGAGGTCTTGGGGCTAGCTGAAGTGTTGTAGTGAGCTTTGAGGGCACAATAGACCGATCGGTCGCAGTGCACACCTCTACTTATATCTATCTATCTAGTTTTCAGAACACCTAAATACATAGAAATCAGACAACATTTTTGTTGCAGACCTGTGTAATGGGCCATAATCATAGTCAAGTTTAGTTCGACTCTAAAGTTAGAAGCAGCTTTTTGACATACTTTTCGAAGGGATATCTCTCGGCTTTAGAGCCGGCTTTACCTTGAGTATGATTATAGCCCAATAAATTCCCGCGTAGACAATATGCATACAAGTATAGCTCAGTATTTGGCAGAGCTTCTCCAACCGCTTGGAGTGCGGTTCTTTATGTAATATATATGGATATAAATTGAAACCCTAGAAATGCCCTCGCAGTTTTTCTACGGTTTTATAATTTACATGCCTCTGCTGAGTTTCAAACCTTGGATCTCAGCGACATATCGAGCTTTGGCATGCACCGCTACACACTCGACCGCAATCACATTCAGCGAATTTACATGCCCCTGCTGAGATTCAAACCTTCAAACCATTTCTGTATGAAACTGCTTTCTTGTGCTGTACACAGATATTTACAAAAAGATTTCGAAGGAAGCTAAAGATGTTTTAAATTCAAAGTATGTTCGACTTCAAAACTGGTTTAAATTAGCACTTTTGTGTATGGGAGAAGTTTTCGAAGTTCTTTGGATTGTGCTATTATCAAATTACGCAGAACTTATAGCCAATGTTATTGGTTTCAGACAAGTCTTGACATGTTTAAGCAAATAGAAAGTGTAATATTGTTCACTCTGATTTATGTGTTCGACTAAGTAAGACGCGTTTTCATAGCACTATTTTTGTAACCATGGAAGACGTAGCAAAATCGTCGTTACTCTCAAACGACTTGTACGGGAGGTCAAGAAGGGACCGTTTAAAGCGCCAACTGTACTGAAAAAGGAACTTAATATCACCGCATGTTTAGAGACATTTCGCAGTCGGCTTAGGAAAAATAATTTAAAGTAGCACTCTCCCATAAAGGTACCCCTTTTGACTCGTACACATATATTGGCAAACGTTTTTAGTTTGCAAAAGATCATTTGAACTGGCCAGTAGAGAGATGGGGGAATATTTTCGAACAGACGAGCAAAATCCTTTTGTATGGTGGCAAAAGAGGTCGGTCTTAAGTTAGGATACCCCCAAATACTGAGTACAATCCTCGACTCACAACAAAAACCATTAAACATGGAGGGTCTAGTATAATGGCTTGCTTTTCCTTCAATGGCATACGCCGAAAAGGAAATGCCATTATTGTGGATCTTCCAGCAGGATAATGACCCCAAGCATACGAGCAAGAAGCCAAAAAAATGATTTGGGGATCATTTGATCAATGTGATCGAGGCTCCTACATAGTCGCATGATCTCAATTCGATTGAGAATATTTGGACTGAAATCAAAAAGGCGATTCCTGATGCAAAACCCACCAGCAATGCAGCGCCAGGACCTTGTTGACTCCATGCCGAGGCGTTGTGCCGGCGTTGAGTCTAATAAAGGACATGCTACTAAATATTAATTGGAATACAAAACTTTATTTTTGATTACTAATTAATATTTTTTAATAGATTTCGAGGTATTTTTAAATTATTTTAGTTTTTAAGAGCATAATATTATCATAGTACTATGTTTTTAGCCGTCTCATTTTGAAAGTTTCCATTTAATTTTTACAGTATTGGTAATAATGGTAAATATACATATATGGTTGTACTTAGTTTTGGGCTCCAAATAGAAGATGTATTTTATAAGATGCTTTTTCGTGGCAGAGATACATTCGGAGCTCTACATGCATCGCCTAAGATTCCAACCTGAGATCTCAGCGACATACTCAGTTGTAACACATACCACCATTGGTGAACAAGTCGGTTATAATTTAAGTTTTTTGCTCTGTTTTATCACCGAGACTTGTCGCAATATGTCCGGGGGCACTTTGACCTAGCCATCCAGCGGATTTTTGGCTATATTGAAAAGCCTAGAGCTGGTTTTTAAAAAATTTTAATGGCGACGAAATAAAATCGTGCCCATGTTCTATAGAAACGCTTCTTGCATGTTTCCAACACATAAGCGCCAGCAATGATGTGAAAAAACTTCTTTCTATGTAATTAAAAACAATTTTAGATCTAATTTAAGCTCGCAGTTTTAATAATCTTACTTAAATATTAATATGTATAAGTTACAGTACATTTAGTAAAGCAAGCAATACTTCAAGTAAAAATTAAAAACACCACCCTTTATATTTTAAGCGAGTCCTTATTATTCCTTGTTTTGATCAAAATGCGATCTTAAAGATATTAAAACATTAAGCGTGTTATCCTCTAACCTGGACCTATATGTGTTGTTTATAAACCCTGAAAGCAATAGCCTTCATCGCCTCTATCAAAAAAAAAATCAATTTCTTTTACTAAACCTTCTGAAAAATTTTATCTTTTTTGAACTCACTGCCTTGTCCACCTCAACCAACTTGTCTTTAGTGTTATGAACATCGCTTTCAAAGTAAGGCTAATTTTCTTCAGGTTCTTTAGAATGGCAGTAAAATTAATTAAAAATAGGCTAACCTCGGTACATTCGAGTTAAAAAAACACCGAGATCCCGAAAATACGTAGTCGCGGGATTGACATTCTTAGTACATATGTACATACATGTCAAGAATTATAGATTTTAGAGATTGCGCCAACGAGAGAGGAAGCGTGACGTCACATATTCATAAGATGTAAAGCGAACAACGATAATTGATGTGATGTAAAGACAAGAATGATAGATAGAGCTGGAAAACTACTGATACTTTAACTATCGATAGTTTTCGATGCTTTCAAAATTACCGCAATTATAATAGAGATTAACTATCGAATTCCATTAATAAATGAAATCTTATTTTGAAAGCATTGTACTAGTAAAGGGTTAGAAGCAACATACATACATATGTATATAATAGATTTTTGCACATAATTATCACTTAACAATATCAATTATTTGTTTACTTAATTTTAAGCCCCACTATGGTTATTAAACGATATGCTCCCGGTGACGAGTTTTTGAAATTTATTATTTTTTTTATTTAGACACTAATATACATTGCTTATAAAATTTAAGTACATACAAGTTTTCAAGTGATTTTTGGCAATTTTGTTATTTTGCACTCCGTTAACGCTTTATAATACCAATTTTTTTGGAGCAAAGCTACAATTTATATAGAGCAAAATTATTATTAAATTAGATTTACTTAACGATATTTTACTTTTGATTTCTAATTTATTTAATCTATGTATGTACATATTTATTTTACTTATTACTTTTTTTTTAAGTATAGAATTTTATTTAACTAAAATCGTATATTTCTAAAATTTTGATCAAAATTAAAAGAGCAACAAATTTAATAGAATTTCCTTGTTCTTTCAGAAGCACATTTTTACTTATGTTTAGCCATGATTCAATTAAAAAAGGTTAGCTCGATAAACAGCTAGATCGTTCACTTTTTGTCAAACTTATCACTTAGCATCAAAACCGTGTTGCTTCTTAAAAATAATAATAGTAGTTACCTCAAAACTTTTTAATACCAAAAACTAACAGGCAACACTTTTTGTTTCTAATGTTCGCGTAAATAGTAAGTATAAATCCGGATTTTAATGACAGCATTTTTTCTGATTACACGATTGAACCCGTCTCGTAGTAAATATTTCATGTAAATGTGTATAAATGACGCGATTTTTCTTTAAACGCTTATCACGCGGATATAAATTTGATGTGACAGAGTGGAAAGTTTTGTTATTTCTAGAAGGAATGGGTTTAAATAAATTAAAAATAATGTGACTTCCAAATGCCAAAATCAAGAATTTGTCAGAACTTAGTTCTTGAGTTATGAAGTTTGATTTATTTTTCTTTTAATATATAAAGATTCTCTTTCTAAAATTCGAATTATTGTGGTTTTCTTACAACTCCAAAAAGTCAGTTACTAATTATCGGAATAAAATGTTTGGTCCTTTCACCCTCCAGGGGTTCATCACAATATTAAGAATAACCCTGATACCCATGGTAAATAAACAAAAGGAATTAACCGAATAATTAACTTCTTCGTAGTAAGAAAGATATAGGTCGACTTCCTAAACGCAAGTTGCAATGCATATTTACAATGCATAGAATTCCTAAACGCATACTTGAATTTTCTGGCAACGCCTAATGTTCCTAAACGTTTGGCAACTCAGTTAGATGAGCATCAGATGTCAAAATCATGCATCATTTTTATTTGGTATGCAAAGGAGTTACAATGGCAGAGTAAGTGATTTTATTCATTATAACTAAGTTATTTATTTGTTTATTTGTGCTTTATGACTAATTTAATACATGTGTATGCATGTTTCTTATGTTACAGAGAAAAAAAGTGGACACATGAGCGAAAAAATCAAATTATTAAATCAATATTTGCAGAGTTAGCTGGAGCTAATTCTTCAGCACTTGTCAATAAAACGGATAAATGATTTCTTGTCGCGTCCATATTTACACAAAATTTTAATATTTGTAATAACAAGTGTTTATGACATATGTTTTGTGTATGAGTTGTAGAGTGACGTTCCTAAATGCCGTCAATATGCAAAGCATTTATCTGCAAAGCAGGGTTGCTTTTAAGATCTGCTTTGCATTGCATACGCATTTTTTTGAGTTATGCATTGCAACTTGCGTTTAGGAAGTCGACCATACTTGTCGCAAAATAATGCAAATGAGGCTTCGTTGACGTGAGTTAACGAAGTGTCCGGGAGCACCTTGACCTAGCCATCCAATTTTAATGGCGCAGAAATAAAATCGTGCCCTTGTTCTATAGGAACCCTCATTGCTTCTTTATTTTAAAACTCGGACTCAGAACCACTTTGTGATTAAAAAAAATTTTAAACTTAACATAATTTTAGCTTGCATTTTAATATTCTTACTAAAAGCAGTTAAATTAATTAATTGAAGTAAGAATATTTTTTATTTCCATTTCAGCACAAAATTTCTTTCAAATATCTTAAAATGCTACCACTATTTGCAAACTTTCCATACTATGCTACTCCTAGTTTCACAAAAAGGGAACGCATTATTTACCCTTTTTCCGTACTTCGTATATGCAACTTTTTGTAAGGGAGTGTCAAAAGTTCCTTGTCAATATTGATCTAACCTTTTATTATTGAATCATGATGTTAAGCTATACATATACGCAATGAAAGCTTAAAATGCTGCTCAAAAAATATATCAGAAGAAATATTTTTCAATTTGTCTGTTGCTTGAAAAAGTACTTTACCGTTGCTGTAAATTTTTTTTTTTTAATTTTTTTGTAATTTTCAAACTGATTTGAAAAAATTTTATAAAGAAAATTTATTTTTCATTTTTTGGGCGTAATTTTAAAATAATTTCTCGATTTTTTTGAGAACTGAATTTTGTAAGCTTAAATATTGAATTACAATTGGAATACTATCGATAGTCACTAAAAAACATATAAAATTTCATAAAGTGAAAACTATCGATGCATATGATTGTTTCACAGCTCTATTTCTTCATTTTCTTCAATTGTGGAGTGTGATGTCAGCGAATGTTAAAACAACGAGGAGAGAATTGACAACACGACGATTTTCGCAATCTCTAATATCTATCATTCTAGCACACGATTTAGAAAATACAGAGGTTGCGCCTTCCGCAAACCGCTCTGAGCAAATTTTACAGAATCAGCAGAGTCTATCAATGATACGGGGCTATAAAACTTGGTAAAAATTAAGTGAAGGTGTAGCTGCGCACTTGGTTGCAAGTTAAGCTTCCTGTGTCTCCTAATGTTGCACTGCTGTTTTTTTTCAAGGCATTCAATCAAAGACAGAGCATAAATGAAGTTATTTGAATATAAATATGTTGCATAAAGTGCCGAAATTGGTGAAAACTTTAAAATATACAAATTGTAGGAGAACCTAAACTCAGATTTTTCTTGCAATTTCTTCCGATTCTCAGTCAATTCATGTTCATGACGTTGCACGCATTTTCCTTCACATAATTTTTCGTCGGGAAGGCGCAATTTTGTATTCTATCGTTCTTGATTCTGGCATACATATAACATATGTATGTATGTATGTTAAATTGCATACAGTACAGCACAATACAATTTCAAGTGTAATATACTCGTTACATTTAGAAAGATCGGGGTACATTTTTTTTTTTCTTCGAAACATAGCTTTCAATCTTCGTTCTAATTTCCGATTCTTAAAAATCAGTACAATAAACAAACAGCCCATGAGTTGGCAAAAAATTTTAGGTCGCTCCATTTGTGATAGAATATCTGAAACAAGCGATAACCGCCTAAGTCCTATGCTTTAACACAGGACTTATGCGATTATCGCTTATGACCACAGATATAACTACGCACACACAATGGTACAATACAGTGTAAGCGCCAAATTATTATTATTATTAACTCGTATTGGTAATAATTTTTTACTGGACACGAATTTATCACATTTAAAAGATTGGTGATATTCGCAATTGTATTTTAAGTATTTATTTATTTATTTATTACGGTCTTAGAGACCTAGATTACATATAACAATTCAAACTATTTCATTTTTTACATTATTTTAAAAATTTATCTAATTTTTTATTATCTAATTGGTAAAGTCTTACAGTAATTAAATAGTAATTTCTTAAATTTTATGATGTTATTGCAATCTTTTTTATTATTTGGGAGTTCATTATATTCTCTTACTCCCTCATAATATAAACTTTTTTTGTCAAATTCTGATCTTACAATTGGCAAGTGAAAATTATGTCTGTTTCTTGTTTGATATCTATGTACGTCTTTATTGTATCTCACACGATCATTTAAATAACTTGGAAGATTTCCTAATTTTATGTTATGTATAAATTTCATCGTATGGTACTTAATTAGTTGCTTCACACTAAGCCAGTTTAGACTGTCAATTAACTCCTGAATTGGAGTATCAAACCGTTTCTTAAGTATGTATCGCATGACTTTGTTTTCTTAATCTGTAGTTTAGATATTTGTGAGTTGGCTAGGGTGAATAGTATCGTGGGACAGTATATAAAGTGTGGTTCAATGATGGATCTATAAACCATTTTTTTATAATGCCTGCTAATGTGCTTGCATGTTCGAAACATAAATCCTAGTTTTTTTGATAGTTTGCCTTCTATATATTCAAGATGCTTATCAAATTTTAACTTATCATCTATTATTATTCCCAAATATTTGAATTCGTTTATTCTTTGTAAAGACGTATTATCTATTTTCAAAGCTACGTTATCATCATTGACCAATTTATTCCCAATAACCATCCATTTAGTTTTCTCTACATAATTTTTACATAACCACTTATATATTGAATCTAGATCTGATTGTATTTTTGTGACCGCTTCATCCAGTGTGTGACAACTTAAGGTCAATAGTGCGTCATCCGCGAATAATCGTATTTTGCAGTAGCTAAGGCAATTTTTAACATCATTTATATAGATTATAAACAGGAGTGCTGCGAGCACAAATCCTTGTGGTAAACCTATTTCAACTTCTATTTCAGGTGACAGTGTATTTCTTATTATAGTTCTTTGTTTTCTTCCGGTGAGGTAGCTTTTGAACCATTTAAGCGCTACATCTTGTACTCCAATCGCATAAAATTTCCTTAGTAGGATGTCTCTATCAACCGTTTCAAACGCTCTTTTTAAATCGAGAAAAACTGAAATCGTTATCTGTTTATTTGACCTGCTTTCTTTCCATTCTGCTATTACCAAGTTAAGTGCGGTTTCACATGAATGTTTCGCTCTGAACCCCGATTGCTCATTAATAATGATTTCATGCTTATTCATGTACTCGAGCAATTGTTCTTTGACTATAGTTTCGATAATTTTTTCATCGCTCGGCAACGTATTTATATGCCGTATCTCCTCTGGTTTAATTGTTCCTTTAATTTTTTCTACAGGCACAATTGTCGATGTTTTCCAACATTCTGGAAAAACACCACTATTAAGACTTTCATTAGCTATGCATGTGTAGATATAGCCTAAGTACTCCATACTGTCTTTCAAAACGCCTTCTGTTACCAGTTTTTTTCCACCATATTTACTTTTTAATGTTGTGGTTTTTTGCATAAATTCTTCCACATTTATCGGTTTAAATTCAAATGGGATTCTATTCATCTCTACTAGGTCTTCCACTGGTGCAATATTTTCGATATTATTACGAATCATTAGTATGCTCTCAACAAAAAAGCGGTTTAGTTCAGTTGCAATTCCATAATCATCTTCAATGAAGACATCATTTATAGCTATTCTTTTTATTTGTGTGGTCTCATTGTTCATATTTACAGTATCTTTAAGACATTTCCACATTAACTTTTGGTTATTACTATTACTTGTAATTTTATTTTCCATATATTTTTTCTTTTTTATTTTAATAAGTTTTTTGTAATACCGTTTTAAATTATTATAATTATCCCATTCATTAGATCTCTTCGCCAATATAAAAAACTCATATTTCAACTTATTTAAATCAGATAGTCCGCGATCGTACCACTTATTGATTAATTTAATTTGCACTCGCTTTTCATATGTTAGTGTTGACATTATATTACAAAGGATATTGTTTATGGTTTGGAGTTTTAGTCCATTCTCGTAGTGGTTTAATTCTTCAAAATTATAATTTCTAAGTTGATTTATCAAGTTCTCTTTGGTATAGTTTTCCCAACACATGCGATTTTCATACACTCTCATTTGGTATTTTTTTTGAATTGGCAATTCGAAAGAAATCGTTTCGTGGTCAGATATTTTATGGTTTTCTAAATTTGCAATCTCAATTTGATCACTGTTGCTAAAGAGTGGATCTATTTTTGTTTGGGCTGTTTCGGTTATTCTCGTATTAAAGTTAATTAATTGATACATTGACAAGGATGCAAATGTACATGATAGCCGGTTTGAGTATGTCGAATTTGTATTTAAGTTTATATTGAAGTCGCCAATAATGATGTTATTGTCGCTTTCGATAAATCTTTCTTCCAGTACTTGACCAATATATCTTATAAATTCAGAATCACTTGTGTTTGGTGAGTGATATATTGCACCAATTTGCCATTTAATCGTGTTTTTTATTGTTTCTATCACTATACACCATATATTATTGTCTATGCTGTTATTATAGATATGTTTGAAGTCAATCAATTTATGAACATAGATTAGGACACCACCGGTATGCCGGCTATGTGAGTCGCACCTTACATGATTGTATCCAATGATTTTTAGTTCTGAATCACTAACATTCTCTGTGGTATGGGTTTCTGCACATATTACAATATTTGGCATTTCTTTCTCTATCATTCTTTCCAATTCACACTTGTTTGCTGTGATACTATTTGTATTCAGATATATACATTTTAGTTTATTTTTCCGTTTCTTGTTTTGTTTATTGTTTACATTGAATTTGTTTTCTTCATCACTATTTCGTTGCTAATATCTGAGCTTCTGTTTTCTTATCTGCAATTTATTAGCATAGCACGGACATTGTTTGTCAAATGTATCGTGATTTATATCCAATTCTAGATTTAAGTTTTTGTTCGCTTTTATGCAATTTAAACATTTGTTGATTGGGTTTTCTTTACATTCTTTTGTGTTATGATTTCCGAAGCACTTTTGGCAAGCTTCTTCATTTTTACATTCTGCATATTTATGGTTAAATCCTTTACATTTGTAGCACATTAGCACATTGATAGCATCAAACACTTTACGTCTTTCCCAACCGATATTTATTCTCTCTGCAGCAAGAACCTTGGTAAAGTCCTCCTTATCAATTTCAATAATTACATTATAGACCGTCGTGTTGCCTCTTTTTCGTTTAAATTGCTTTACTACTTTCATTGAACTTTGACTTATGTTGGTGTTTTGTTTCTTAATTGAGTCAATCAAAAAGAAGTCTAATGAGGAAATGTGGTGATTTCCGAAATAGTACTATAACTTCAACCATAAAAACTGTTGTTGTTTTTCCACTAACAAATCTTCCATAAACTGGCCTTGAGCTCAATAAAATTATAAAAATATTAACATTATGCTCATATTTAAAATTCATGTTTGTAACTACGAAACTTGGGCGAATAGAATCCGGCACTTTTATCTCGTATTCTTTGCCAATATTGTTCTCAATCGCCATTTTAATTTTATCTCGTTCATCAGTACTTTCACTATGAATAACCATTATTCCATTATTTCTTGTTGCAATATTTGAAATTTTCAAGTTTTTTGGGTCCACTTTTGTATTTAAATCTTGCTTTGTTTTTCCACCTGTCTGCTTTACTTTGGGTTTTACAATTAGGACATTCAAAAACAATTAGAGGCCTATTACCATATTGCTGAATCCACAAAAACGGTTAGACGAAGGCTTAATGACCATATTTGCGGGAGAGTATAGCACAGCGAAAGCTTCTTGTTTCAAAAAATAATTAAAAAGCTATACTATTGTTTGCAAAGAAGCGCATGAAAAAACCATTAAGTTTTGATCCGAGGTACTCAATCAAAACCGTTAACCATGTACACTGGATCAATATCCCTTTACTGTGGAGAATTTGCCTTTAAAATGGAATTTTATGCATGATAATGATCCTAAGCATACTTCGCGGTTGGTGAAGAGTTGCTTAGAGAGCAATAAAATTGATGTTTTGAAGTGGCCAGCTCAGTTTCCCGATCTCAACCCAATTAAGGATTTGTGAAATGATAGAGAGCATCACGTCGAACAAAAAAAAACCGAAAAACTTAGCGATATGTGGACCGACACTACAAATGTCAATTAAAATAGGTAATAATAATAATTTTGGCGCGTACACTATATAGCTCAGTGTTTGGCCGAGCTTCTCCTACCATTTGTGGTGTGCGTCTTTATATTATACCACAAATGGAGGGACCTACAGTTTTGTGCCGACTCCGAACGGCAGATGTATTTAATGAGAAGCTTTTTCATGACAGAAATACCCTCGAAGGTTTGCCATTGCCTGCCGAGGGGTGACCGCTATTAGAAAAAACTTTTTGTATTATTAAGATTTTGCTTGCCCTGACTGAGATTCGAACCTCGAACTCACCGGCATATCAAGTTATAGCACGCACCGCTACCAACTCGACCACAGCGGTCTAATTTTAAAACAATGTTTACGGTAAACTTTAGTTTTTGGTTTCAAAACAAGTGGGCTAAATTCGTGACCACCTCTGTAAGTATGTGTGTATATGTAGTTATGAAGCGAGAACTGGGAAGCGGTGCGTGCCACGATTAAGCGAAACAAAGGTCAAGGCAATGATTATATGATACGAAACCCTCGTGGGAGCGCCTACCAAAAGCGCATTTTTTATAGCATTTTCCAATGATGCCATTAAAAAATAACCTCTTTGTAATTTTGACAGAATCAGCTGTTTTTGCTGCGTCACACTGGTCAAACTTGTTTTTTATAGGGTAAACGCACCAATTTCTGGACACTCAACATTTTCTTTACTTTGACGCTCTTTTTCCTGCTATTAACCAAACCGTAAATAACTCCGTTGTTTGTATGAGTATAAATATTTTTTAACAATATTGCGTTTAAGTAATTGTTATGATGTATTTATTACCCTGAAAAAAAGCACAGATGTCCGGATACTTAGATGGTGGTGCATTTACCCTACATTACATTTCATTCGAATTTTTTTTTGTTTTGTTATCTCTCTCTCCCTGCTCAACCAGTGTGACGTCACGGAAAGGCAAATCCTCTGTGATGAGCGCAATCTTGTTATCCATCATTTTTGGGTGCGTGCTATAACTCGATTTGCAGCTAAGTTTGGGGTTCGAATCTCAGTTAGGGCAATTAAAATTTTAGTCATAAAAAAAAATGTTTTAAAGTGTATAAAAAATCTTCTTTTAAAAACACATCTGCCGCTCGGAGTTGGCACGAAACTGTAGGTCGCTCACATTTGTGGTACAACATAAAAGACGCACACAACGCTACGGCTACGTACACGTCGGTGGATAACTGCGCTTTAAGCTTTACAGTGTAATCGCGAAATTAATAATAAAAATAATAGTTATTGAGGTTTGTATGTACATACATACATATATGTAACTCTTTTTGGCGAATTAAAAGTATATAATCTAATAACTGTTATGGAACAACGTCAATGTGTACATATGCCTTGGTATAAACCTAACTCCACTTCGTCCAATTCAAAATTAAATACTTTTTTAGACACTTTTTATATCGACAAATTCCTATATGCTGTTATACAAATTATAATTTTAATTTTTGTGTAGAAATATAAAAACTTAACATTTCGATTAATTCCATGATAGCGTACCACCAAAGTTTCTTATATGTCTAAATATTGAAGATATGTATCATATGTATGTATGTACTATGTCTGCATGTTGGAATAAATGGAGCATAACTTTAACTGCGATGAAGTATTGCAGATGTGAAATAAAGTGCGCGCAATGGCAAGCAAACTGTTTAAACGTTCAGTGAAATTAAAATAGACTAAAGAGAAGGAGTTCGTTTGTTCACATACATTTCCTATAAATAATGTACAACGCAAAGTGGAAAAAAAAGCGATGTTGATACACGACAACACGAAGTAGCCAAGCAACGTCACCTGTTTTGTGCATTAAGAACTTAATATTACATTGTAATTTTAACTATAGCTTATGAATTATATACTTATACAACAAAAAAAACTCCACCATATGTAAACTCGAATTATAGCTTAGGCGAAAAATATGTATTAATATATATGTACTGATTTTTACACAAATGTTTGGAACACTATGTAACTACATAAATATGCACTTAGTTCCCACGAAACCTTTGGCATACTTGCCCACTAACCATTGACTTGGTTGTACAAATGAAAAAATCATAAGGTTACCAAGACTGGCGGATTTAGAGGCAAAGGACCGCCACTTTTGACGCAGATACAAAAAAAAAGTATAAATAAAAACGTAAAAAAATTCTACGATCTGAAACAATTCTTCGTATCTATTATTTTGCGCACTGTATACCCGTGTTATCATATTATTCATTGGTATCAGTTTTTTGAATTTGCTTATTCCCACTATCACATTTCAGAAGCTATAATTAAGATTAGTTAAAGTCGTATTAATGCGTACAAGGTATTTATGATGGCTGATAACTACTAGAAAGCACTTACTTCCATCAAATTTAATTGCTGTTCCCGAATTAAAATTACAAACAATTATTAATATCAGCGCTAATGCACTTGCTAAAAAATTTTTTTTCGTCATTTCTATTTGCTTGAAAATCTTTAACTGAGGGAAATAGTGATGTGTAGCACAATGCAGCGCTGCGTTATTGAGTTGATACTCAAGGTGAGTTATGTGCGCTGATACACCAACTTGTGAACTCAGTAGCGCAGTAGCGCAATAAAGAGTTGACAGCACAACATTGCGTTGATAGCAAATGCGTTGAGAGCTATACATTGTGTTGATAGCGCAATACCAAGAATGATAGGAAAGTCGGATACTTCAACAAGAACAAAAAATAAAATGGTAGAATACGTAATTTCGCTGCAATTTGGCACAACACTGCGATGAGAGCTCAGCCATCACTTTTAGTGTCCCAGCACAATGAATATGCGTTTTGATATTCTTCCCCATTCAAGCAATTAAACAAATAAAGTTTTCGAGGTTTTTTAAAAATATGTATGTATGTATTTTCTGTGAAAAAGTACTGAACACGATGTGAAATAACCTTTGATTACGAATATACGTAGATAACAAACATTAACGGCAAACAAAGAAAATACGTCTCCAATTTGAAAAAAAAACACCTCCAAAATTTGTAACGCACCAGTTCACAATACGATGTTTATTACAATATCACTGGCGCAATTGAGTTAGCTTAATGAATTAAAGCAATACAGTGCACTTGCGCCAATGTATCAACGCATGAAAAATTACGCCATTACCCACCCCTAGATGGAAAATCACAATAGATTAGCAAGGCTAGTTCGTTTTTCTCTTGAAGTTGCCAGACGAAATACAATCAAAAAACGTAATTAGGGTTCACAAGCCGTTTTATTGGTCGTAATTCTATACCCGATATCTCCACAGAAAATAGCTGATGTCCATGGTACAATAATTAGGTAATATAATGTTAGCAGCTGATTGAAGTTTTTTCTTATACAATTTTTCATTAACGGGGTTTGGAAAACATATGTATGTACATACTCAGAAAGGAGACATTGTGTTCTAGAAGACGGGAAAACGTTGGATGTTGCTTTTCATATTCAATTGGAACAGAACTTCGGCATGCCACTTTCTGCAAACGGTTGGGTGCGTTCTGACCATTTTTTTCATATTTGAAGGTATACCACGAGCTTACTTGTTTGCCGCCATCTTAAAAATGTCCACACATAAAAAATGACCAAACATTTTTCATTTTCTCCTGCCGAAATGACAGATGTTAGAACATCAGCTATTTTCTGTGGAGATGTCGGGTAACATGTGAAACAGTAACCACAAGTTTACAACTGTTGTATTACAATAACACGGCTTATTGCTTTTCCTCGCTTTCACGTTTTTTCTTTTGTTTTTATTTTGACCCCGAATTCCGTAAGCTGTCTCAGTCTATAATAGAGGCAAAAGTCACAATTTTAGACAAGTTGGCATTCATTAGTTTCAAAATAAAGCCTCTTTTCTCAAAATAAAGTCTCTCACCCCCGAATTCAGTAAGCAGTCTCAGTCTCTAACGCCAATTTTTCAGTGCAAGTTGAACTCTCTTTGTCGTTTAAACTAAGTTTAAACTCAGTATGCAGATTTTCAGTCAACTTTAAACGGCCGATTGCGCACAGTTAAGCTTAGTTTAACTTATCAGCTGCGCGCTGACTATGTCGTTTTGGTTGCAACAAATTTAAACTGAGTTTAAACCAGCACTGAAAAACTGCCCCTAATAGAGACAAAAGTCACAATTTTAGACCAGTTGGCATTAATTAGTTTCAATATAAAGTCTTTAGTTTTAAAATAAAATAAAAACCAAAGAAAAAAACATGAAAGCGAGGAAAAGCAATAATCTCTAGCTCACTTTTAAACTTGAGATGAGACTGAGTTACTGAATTCGGCTATCAGTCTCTAATAGAGACAAAAGTCACAATTTCAGACCAGTTGGCATTCAGTAGTTTCAAAATAAAGCCTATAGTCCAAGGCACATTAAACAGGTAGTCTGCGTTCTGACAGGGAAACTTTGTCGCGGCAACTCGTTACT
This sequence comes from Philophylla caesio, assembly GCA_963971545.1. Lineage (NCBI taxonomy): Eukaryota > Metazoa > Arthropoda > Insecta > Diptera > Tephritidae > Philophylla > Philophylla caesio. Next base: position 66,948,573 of record OZ020607.1, read on the forward strand.
TGTGGAAGAGGGAGTGACGAGGAAAGGGGAAGGCCACCGAGTTGCTCGTGCTCGGGCGGCACGCTTTGTGTTCTTATTCGTCTCAGTCGGCGGCCAAGAAATTTGACATTCCCTTTCATTTATAAATTATTTCAGTGGTTGCAGTTTTGTTGAGTTTTAAATGAATACATGCGGTAAGTTAAGAAATGAAATTTGGTTCTTATTTTTTTGTAATTAAATATACACATATGTATGCATATACATATTAACCATGAACAAATTACATATTAACATGAATATTTCAGAATATGGAGTATCAAGATAAAATTGAAATGCAGCGTAAGCGAAGCGTACAGAAATTTGCGAAAATAATATAAAATAAAATGTCAGAAAATTGCCTGAACAGAGTTGCTCTGTGTGAACGCGACGAGCACCAACAAGCATTAAAGAAAATGCAATCCTGGGGTTGATTTGTACGTGATTACACACAGTGCAAAACGCATCATACTACAACGGATCCTAAGGAAGCATTGCTCCTGGTCACAAAGTTTGGAAAAGACTGTCATGGTATACCTTCAAATATGCAAGAAAAGGTCGGAACGCACCCAACCGTTTTCAGAAAGCCGCATGCTGAAGTTCTGTTCAAATTGGAAATGAAAAGCAACATCCGACCTTTTCCCGTCTTTTAGAACACAATGTCTTCTTTCTGAGTATGTACATAAGTTTTCCAAATCGTGCTAATGAAAAATTTGTATAATTTATAAATATATAAAATGTAAACAAATATTGTTTTGTAAACAAAGTTGTTTTGTTTTTATTTTTTTAAGAAAAAAGTTTGTTTTGTAAAAAAAGTTTGACTTGTTATGGACCACTTATAAAAAAAAACTCCAATCAGCTGCTAACATTATTAACTGTTTATTGTACCATGCTATAGTCTCAAAATAAAGTCTCTTAAATGTAACCTGGTGATGAGCAGGTCACAAAAAGTTGAAATAAAAACAAGAGAAGAAAGCGTGAAAGCGATTAAAAGCAATAAACTCTAGCTCATTTTGAGACTTGAGATGATACCAAGTTCCTGAATTCGGACATGAGACTGCTTACTGAATTTGGGGGTTAGATACTTAATTTTGAGACTAGCGACTTTATTTTGAATCTAATGAAAGCCAACGTCTAAAATGGTGACTTTTGTCTCTATTAATGACTGAGACAGCTTAAAGGGCTGACAGACGGGCAAGGTTATCTAGATAAGTAGCCTTGATCTGCATTAACTCAGGGATAATCCTCTTCCAAATGCGCATAAGCACTCGTATAAATGCACGAAAATTATGTGCATAAGTACTGAATATTGTAATTTCAATATGGCAATGCTGCCACTTTTGACAGATAAATACTATTTTTTTGTTGTTTTTTTACTCCGACAAGGTTGAAAGTTGATGTATTTTGGAACGATTTTCCGTCGATCCTTGTCAAATTTGGTTTTGAAACAAACCGGTTTCGGCGTTGTGCCATCTTCAGTGTTATTTTTCGTTCTGTTTAGTTTACGTCTGGCGGTCCCTATTTATTGTGTTTTGTCCTTCGTAGGTATCGGTATCTGTCGTTAACTAGCAGCCAACAAATGTTTGTAGGTGTATGCTACCTGAGTTTAGGGTTTATTTGTCAGCGTCAAGTTTTTTTGTGGTATGCATGGGTAGGTAGAAGTCAGTAATTTTTGTCCTGCTGGATGTTTTGTAATGGTCCTGTGCGTTAGTTTCTTTAGTAGTACCTAAGTTCGTGCTTTGTTTTTTGTAAACAAGTTTCAATGGCTCAAATATTACGTCCGAGTTGGTGTTCGTCTGTTCGTTTATTATTCTTCCGTCAAATGTTTTCTGCGAATGCCAATACAGCTACATAGGACAAACAGGACGTAAAGTAAGAACAAGGTTCCGCGAACACATAAGGGATTACAACAAGAAGTCACGGAAACCCACCACAACACCTGAATCTAACTTTGCAAATCACATGTTCCACAGCAAATGTACACCAGCAAACATTAAGAAAACCGTAAAGGTATTGCATGTGCAGCAAAAAGGTCGGCGCCTAAACGCACTGGAAAACATGGAGATATACAAACAGAAAACATTTGACGGAAGAATAATAAACGAACAGACGAACACCAACTCGGACGTAATATTTGAGCCATTGAAACTTGTTTACAAAAAACAAAGCACGAACTTAGGTACTACGAAAGAAACTAACGCACAGGACCATTACAAAACATCCAGCAGGACAAAAATTACTGACTTCTACCTACCCATGCATACCACAAAAAAAACTTGACGCTGACAAATAAACCCTAAACTCAGGTAGCATACACCTACAAACATTTGTTGGCTGCTAGTTAACGACAGATACCGATACCTACGAAGGACAAAACACAATAAATAGGGACCGCCAGACGTAAACTAAACAGAACGAAAAATAACACTGAAGATGGCACAACGCCGAAACCGGTTTGTTTCAAAACCAAATTTGACAAGGATCGACGGAAAATCGTTCCAAAATACATAAATACTATTGTGAGCTAGCAAAATGTATACAGAAGCTGTCAAAAAGTGTTTGTTATTAAAGAAAAGAGCTGCAAAAATTATCAAAGGTTTGTTTTTTAATTAATTTTAAAGAAAACTAAACCCTATTATAAATTAAAATGCATTTTTATCATTTTCAGATGTCTACAATTTTAAAAAAGTGTGCGAGCGCGATGAAATGGTTCATTTAGAACTGTGGGGCGATAGAGCAATGGATTTGCGGCGCGCTAAAAGAAATGGCCATATATTTGCCGAGATTTCCTTCCAAATGGCAGGAAAATACAGCTCACAGGACGTGCATGTGAAAATAAGGAACATGACACAAAAATATTGGTATAATTCATAATTTTATATTTAATAGAAAAATTTTAACATTTCATTAATAAACTTTCAGAGAAGAGAAGAAAAAGGTGGGCCCATCTTGTTTATCATTATGCCCAATGGCCCATAATGGTAAACTGCTTCATAATGCTTCCAAAACATAGCTCCGAAAATTAGCAAATTAAACCAAATTATAAATTAAAATGCGATTTTTTTTAGATTTCTGGTGGGTTTGTAGGATAGGAATTTATGCAGTAAGCAAACTGCTTGGCAAAAATACACAACAATTTCGCCAACAGTACTGCGCCCATCTCCGAATAGACTCCGAATAGAAAAGCAGTTCTACTGACACGAAAGTTTTCTTTGAATCGATTTTCGTCCATTGAAGGCACGTCTTGTTCCCAAAAGCATCCATAGCGATCCTTTATGGAATAGCAAACATGTGTATACATTATTTATATCGTTCATAGCAAATAAAAAAATACTCACAAATTTCCACATCTGCCTTTCTCTAACGTCGGCGGGAAGTGTAACCATACAAGACTGAGGCATCCTGCTAAGAATTATGCTTGCCAATGCATTGGTTATTTTAATATTATTTAAACTTCAAGAGAATAATTTTAAGCTTTTTTTTAAATGCGAGAGGATTTTTTGTCAATAAAATAGCTGCCAATCGTATTTTTTCCCTTTCCATTTTCAGCTCAATTTCGTTTGTCAAATCAGCTGATGTCTAAATGCAGATAAGTGTCGTCTGTCAGGCCTAAAATATTATGCAGATATATGAGCTCGTTAATTTGCATAAGTGCCCCTGTCTGTCAGCCGTTTTACTGAATTTGGGGATGAGACTGCTAACTGAATTCGGGGGTTAGTTTAATGCCCGTTTTAAGCTGACTGAAAACTGCATACTGAGTTTAAACGACAAACTGAGTTCAACTTATATTGAAAAACTGGCACTAAGGTTTAGTTAAACTCAGTTTAAATTTAAACTTAGTTTTCTTGCGCTCAATTAAATGTGTTGCAACCAAAACGAAATAGTCAGCACGCAGCTGATAAGTTAAACTAAGTTTAACTGTGCGCAATCGGCCGTTTAAACTCAGTTTAAACTCCGTTTAAAGTTGACTGAAAAACTGCATACTGAGTTTAAACTTAGTTTAAACGACAAACAGAGTTCAACTTGCACTGAAAAACTGGCCCTAAGTGATTTATGAAACGCAGGCTCAATTAGACGAATTTGCAAACGGGAACGGACTCAAATCCGTTTCCGATGAAAATCAGTTTCAGAACGGCCCTGTTTAATTCTTGTAAATATCGTTATGAAACTTTTGATTAAACGCAAAATTTTTGTTTAATTCATTTTTCATATCTCTATATTCGCACACATACATATTTCAATTGTTTCGTTTAGGTTATCAATGCAAAAATTGAAAAAAAAATATATAAATATTTTGGGTAAAATAGTTAATCATTTATGTTATACTGGCAATACTGCTGGGTTTCTCGCCATTTTGTTTTGCAATTTTCACCACTTGGGTGCATAGAAAATTTTAGGAAGGCGAGACAAGTTTGCTTCGAATTTCAGATTAGATCGGAATTTGCACAGAATATTAAGAAAGTGAAATAATTATTTTATGATTTATAGTGATATGTTTTAAAACATGATTTGTGATTAAGCTGTGTCGAAAGGTACGAATTATATTGAAGACAGTTTCGTTAATAGATGGAAAGAATGAGTAGACGTATTGGTACATACATACATATTTACATGGTGTGGTAGAAAAGGCGTTGATATATTTTTTCGACTATTGTCGACGAACGGAGTTAAAGTTGGGTAAAACTGCAATTTTAGTTACAACTTCAGTTGTAAATTACAGCAGATCAATATAATTATTTGAAAAGTGTAGTAAAATAAAAGGTCATCTATGTACATAAGTTACATAAAAATTAAATTTAGGCGTCGAGCGATAAGGAATCGCAAGTATGTGATGAGTGACGAATATGTGTATGTGTATGTGAATGTAGAGTTGTGAGTAAAGCGGTGCTATGTGGATATAATGGCAAAGAAGATAATGGGTTAATAAGATATATTCCATTAATTGAATTTCTAATGTGAAAAAAAATAGCCATTACTTTATGAATAAAGATCATTCGTATATTGTAGTTGCATTGGGTTTACCAAGAAGCTTTTAAAATAAACACCTAAAGTAAACTAAACAAGGGTTTTATTAAGTAATCGTTCTTTGGCTTGCAATACTGTATTCGTATAGGAAGGTATTTCTGTTTCTAATATCTCGAAAATAATATCAATTCCTGATTTAGGAGCGGTTGACTGCGCTGTCTATAGTAAAAGTAACAGTGTCGACGTTGTCGCACCCTATGCAAAACAAGAAGAAAATATGGTATATAATACAACATAATTCTGATTTTAGTTTGAAAATTTGATGTATAGAATATACGATTACATTAGAACGTCAACAATAAAACCAATGAGCAATTAATTTCAAATTTATGGTAAAAATCGATCACATTGAATATGACAATAGTATGATCTATTTTGTGTCTATTTTATGTTGGTGCATTGTTCATTACATTTATAGGAATCCGAGGGTGGAGTGAATCCAAAAGCATTAATATACGACGACACCTTTACGGGAATAAATAACATGAACAACGATGCCACCAGCTCGTCCTGGAAGTCTTAAGGATCCGGAAATAGCCGATCTTTTCAATAAACATGATCCTGAAAAAATTTTTGAGGATTTGCGGGAGATTGGCCATGGCTCGTTTGGTGCCGTTTACTACGCGCGATGCAATCTTACCAAAGAAATCGTTGCCATTAAAAAGATGTCCTACTTGGGGAAACAGAGTTTGGAAAAATGGCAGGATATTCTTAAAGAAATCAGGTTAAATACTGGTCTTGCCGATATCCGTGATAACAATTTTTTAATAGGTATTCATAAACTTGTAGATTTCTGCGTCAACTGAATCATCCGAACACCATTGAGTATAAGGGATGTTACTTACGTGAATCTACGGCGTGGCTGGTAATGGAATACTGTGTTGGTTCGGCTTCTGATATTATTGAAGTGCATAAGAAGCCCCTACACGAGAATGAAATTGCAGCAATTTGTGATGGCGTTTTAAACGGTCTAAGTTACTTACACAGCTTAGGACGAATACATAGGGACATAAAAGCAGGAAATATCCTTCTTACTGATAATGGTATTGTGAAATTAGCAGATTTTGGTAGTGCTGCTATTAAGTGCCCGGCTAATAGTTTTGTCGGAACGCCTTACTGGATGGCGCCAGAGGTAATTCTGGCTATGGATGAAGGCCAGTACGACGGGAAAGTAGATGTATGGTCATTGGGTATAACTTGCATTGAATTGGCTGAACGAAAACCTCCATATTTTAATATGAACGCAATGTCTGCTCTTTACCACATTGCTCAAAACGATTCCCCAACTTTATCGGTAAGATTGTTAAAATTAGAAAATCAGTGTTTAATGTTATACATTTTTAATCGCAGAAAAACGAATGGTCGGATACATTTTGCAATTTTGTTGAACTGTGTCTTAAAAAAATGCCAGTGGAGCGCCCTTCGTCATCGAAACTCCTTAAGCACTCATTTTTAACGCATCCACGCTCCGATATTGTTTTATTGGAACTTATTGCTCGAACAAAGGCAGCCGTGCGTGAACTTGATAATTTAAACTACCGTAAAATGAAGAAAATTCTTATGGTAGACACCTGCGAGACTGAGAGCGCCGTTGGCGATACAGATGATACCCAAGACGAACACGCAGGCGGTGACAGCAGCAAAAGTAATAGTATTACTTCAGAACACTCCATACATTCGATGGGAGTGTCGGCAGCCAGTAGTCAAGTAGTACAGCCATCCAAAACTTAAACAATGACATAAAAATGCACATCTAATTTACTTCTTTTACAGAGCTCTTCGTCAAATTCGATTCCCGCCGCCCAAAATCACATAATGACGCAACAACAGCACATAGCTGTCAACTATCAACAACAAGCCGTGCAAGCGGTAACAGCGAGTGGAGCTGCTTCTAGAAATTCGACACGCCAGCGGAATTTGCCACCTTTACCTAATATCATGCATAATATGAATAACAATGTTACACCTACGAACTCAACTTCGGTTGTACCAGCGCCTATAATGCCGGTATCGGTCACAGGTCATTCTGTAGGTGGAGGAGGTTCCCCTGCAGCAACAGCGAATATGGGTTCGGGTATGTTGTCTCAAGCTATCGGTGTTGGGGTTGGTAGTGCCGGCGGCGCTGGTGATCGTATGCCGCGCTATTTGTCTTCATATGCCGCATCATCGCAGCAAGCCATCTCAAATGCCGTAAATGAGCACGGGCCGAATAATTTTGCAACTATCCGAACTACAAGCATTGTAACTAAACAACAAAAAGAACACATGCAGGTGAGTTAATTATTGTAGTCTATTATATACCGACTTCGTGGCCATCTTCTACAGTGACATGAATATAGTTTTTTAATTCATTGTAAAAACACTAAAAGTGCATTAATTGGATTAATTAATGCAACTATTCTATACTCCCATAAGCCCCAGCCCCCCTGGGAAGCCTAGTATGGTTGTCGAGGTTAATGAGTGTATGTGTTGCTCATCCGGCCCCGGCCGTCCAAATGCCATGCCTCTTCTGCGCGCCACAGCAGCACACTCCATGAGTAGATGCTGCGGGGTTTCTATTTCTAAGTCACAGAACCGACAGAGGTCGCTTGACCAGATCCCCAGCTTGCAGTGACCCGTCATAATTCTTAGTTTCTCCTTGGAGAGGTTCATCAGCAGCCTGTGTCTTTTCGTATTGTATCCACCAAGGAGAGACTTTGCCTGTCTAAGTCCTGCTGTATTGCGTCATTGTTGGTTTCTCAGTCTGTTAGTTTCATCACTTAGCATCTCTCTCACAATGCTGGGACCTAACGCCAGGATCGGCCCTGGTCCAACCGAAGTAGCTGAGGCTGCTGTCCTGGCTAGGCGATCGGCTTCTTCGTTGCCACCAACCCCTCTATGTCCTGGTACCCAGAGGAGTTGGATTTGGATCGTCTCTGCCAGGGCATTCAATCTCTCAAAACACTCCATAAACAATGATGATTTTGTTTCATAGGAGGAGAGGGCTTTGAGTGCGGCCTGGCTGTCGCTTGAAATGACAATGGTCTCACTGTGGTAATTCTCTCTCTGGTTAATCTCAGAGATGCTGGATCTGAGACCATGGACGCCTGCTCCAATACCTTCGGGAGTCCTGGAGCCATCAGTGTACCATTGTAGGGTGCTTCTCTGGATGTGGTTGTCCAGTATGGATGCACTCGAGGTAGCCTTGCTGTGTATTTCCACTCCAAACTTTCTGTCAAACCTTTTTTTTTTGTGAATCTCATCTCTGGGGAAGCCCACCAAAGGCAGCTGAGGTTCTAGTCTGTCCCTTGCTTTGAACTACAACAGGGTTTGAAGTTCATCAGGGTTTGCTTAGCCACATGGTCGATAGTGACGTGCAGCGGCTCAAGTTCCAAAATCACCTCCAGCACAGCTGTCGGGCACGTGCGCATCGCTCCGGTAATCCACACTCCTGCCAAGCGCTGTAGATGAGACCCAGATATTTCACTGCCGTGGTGCCCAAGAAGGCGACCCCCAGAGATATAACTCTACTACCTCGTAATTTTCTCTTTCTGGTAAAGGGAACGATGACGGTTTTGGCAGGATTAATATTGAGTCCTACCTCCAAGCACCATTTCCTTGCCAGGTTCAGTCTTCATGTCATCCCCATATCCTTGACAGCGGATTCCATTACTGGTGAGAAGTTGCAGGAGGTCATCCACTACTGGGCTCCACTGGATAGTACCCCGCCCTGTGGGCATTCTTTGATTGTCTGCAGCTGAACTGTATCTTCGCCAGTGTCAACTTCAGCTATTCTGGTCTTTAGCATCCTATTTATCCAATTACGAATAGTAGGCTGCACTCTCTTTTGCTCCAAGGCTCGGTTCACCACTGCATGGGAGGTGTTATCGAAGGCCCCCTCCATATCGAGGAAGACACAGAGCACTGTTTCTCCGTTCTCAAAAGCGTTCCGAATGTCCGTGGTCAATGCATACAGAGCCGTTTCCGTCGAGCGGCCGACTCTGTAGGCTTGTTGATCCGGATGTAACGGTGCAGCCCTGAGAACTTTGGATCTTATTTCCAGGTCAATCACCTTCTCCATAGCCTTCAACATAAAGGAGGTGATACTGATCGGTCTGAAAGATTTCGCTGAGGACAGGTCTCTTCTGCCTACCTTCGGGATGAAAACTACCCTAGTTCTTTGCCATACCGCTGGAATGTGTGCCAGCGCCAGGCTATCTCTCATTATGCTTACGAGATAAGGAAGAAGGTCTAAATATTTTGACAAATGCAAGGAAGAGAACGGCAGATTATTGACTCGCGCATTTTCGCTATTCTATTCGTCATACCTATTGAAATATTGCGATCTAATTTTCATTTGCTTCGACACAAAAATCGCTTGGCAAATTATAATAACACCCTTAATTGTTCTAAGGTTTTTTTTTTAACTTATAAATATACGAACATTGTGTATAATTTCGTTTAACTTCTTCGATCTATTGGCTTCTTATAAATGAAAACATTAAATATTTGTCGAATTTCTACGATCTTATATCTAAGCATCTAATACTTTCACAATTCTTGCATCTTTTGGTCAGGGCGCAAATCCCGATATCAATCTAATTACAAGCACTTGTATTCCTGCATTTCTTCACTTGCATCATATTTATATCAGAACGAAATTGCCTATTCTCAAAATTAATTCGACATGTCTCTCGATAGGAAGCGAACTCTTATGTCCAGTGCCCATCGAAATGCGGTGAAAGTGGCAATTGTATAATTTCATAACTAATTAAGAAGACCATACCAACAGTTGGGATATATATAAGTCATCTGATGGCCGAAGTAAAACAATAAGTTTCATGCACTCTTTGAGTAACGTCATTTTCGATTTTTTAGTTTCATTTAATATAATAATGGCTAACTTATTATTGCACTTCAATCGTTTCATATTTATAATTCGTCAGAATTAAAATTGAATAATGTCGGCTGTCGTGTTAAATATTATTTAATCATTCGTCTTTCTATGTTTCAATATACTTATGCATACATCAATTTGTTTAGAATAACAATTTAAATGTTTTGTCCTTCGCATAAATTCTTTCTTCAGAATGTCTTCCCTGTTGTGTCAGTGTGTTTTTTTATTTGTATGTGACGCAAATCGTATATTCTGTCAGCAACAAATCAATTTATTATAAAAACTGAAAAAACCTTAAAAAGAATCATAAGTGATTGTGTCACCAAAGGATTTCGTATAGTATATCCCAGTAGAACCTTGTATCATTGTTTGATTGTCACTTTTCGCTTTATCACATACAAAATTGTCCAAAAAAAACTTTCGATTTTACCTTTTTTTACAATTTTGATCAGCCAGTCTAAAACAATTATAGATATTTTAACCCAACGTTTTGTTTTTTGATACACCCAAGAAATTGGATAAGTATTTTATAAGATAATATTGAATAAATATTTTTTATTTACAACTCAAAAAATTTTTTTATTTGTAGTACAAAAAAGTACGAAAAAGGTTAAGATATTTTCATTGCGTGCCACACTATCGCGAATTTATTCGATACCATGTTTCGTCTCGCATAAACTAGGATTTGTACAATTTTCATATTTTAGAGTTGTTAATGACAGGCTTAAAGTGTTCATACTTGGGATGTTAATATTATCGCGAGCTTATTGTATTGTTTTGCTAAGCAATACCCGAGTAGAGCCCGAACGCAGTTTAAAGCAGTTATTCACACATAAATTCGCCGTGCCTTGGATTTTTGTTGAGTATCGCAAAATCAATTCCGCTTTGCGAAATCGTAAATACGAAATTCGTGGCCCATTTCGCAGGGCGACATGTCAGTAAAAGAATTCTCAAAAATCAGTGGTACTTCGTAACCATTAAAAACTTGCTCCTTGTTGTACTAAAATTGAATCAGCTACATATGTACATACATATCTGCATATCCCGAAAATTCTAAAAATAGTTTTTAAAAAGTTCCAATTCTTGATGAAATTTCGATAACCGTTTTCATAATTGTTTGTAATGGTGTTTGTTAGAGAATTAACCATGATTTCTTTGAAAAACAATAACAAATGTGCAAAATGTGTTTGTGCTATAATTTGTGAACAGTATACATGTATGTACGTATGTATGTTAAATTTGTACATTTTGTACATACATACCATACATATTTAAATAAACAAAAAAAAAAACTTACAATTGGCTAATATACATTGGTTTTAAATTTAACTCTGCATTCGCAATTAATTTTAGTATTTTTTTTTTGCGTAGCATTTTTTGTTTTTGTTTTGCTCCGAATTCGTTACTACGAACATTCGGATTTCAGCATAGGGGTGACGGTTATTAAAAGTTTATTGTAATTTCAATCCAACAGTGACAAACTTTGTTAACGATAAAAGTTGTTAGGAACAAAACTTATTTTTTATTTTATTGTACTTCGGGGTTATTTTTTTATAAAGTGAAATCTCTGGAAAATATCGGAAAACAACGTAATGTCACGTAAAGTTTCTTTTTGTGTTCAGTGAGGAAGAAAGATAGTATACAATATTGCGCATTCTCAGCTGTTACATTACACAGCGGTTCAGAATAAAAATAACGAATTAGGTGGAGAGAATAACTGGGACAATATTCTGCATTAAAATTGGTAAACTATGTATAACATTCCGATTCTGTGTAATTGTCAAAATTAATTGTTTTTTTACAAGTAAAAATTGTAAAAGATATTCAATACAACATTCACCGGTGATCCTAACTGAAATACGATAGAGATAAAATATGGCAATATAATCATTTATTCTGCCAACATGGTGTAGTCTAGCAGTTATAAAATCACACAACATTTTTTTTCTGTGCATTCTGCTACTCTCGGTTGGCTATAAATTAGAATATTTACATTTGGATTTTTTATTCTTGCATTATTTTTTAATTTATTATTGAACCGTAATTATGTGCGTCCATTCAGTACCGACTACCCGAAAATCTTAATTTTGAAAATTGTTTTGGGAATTTATGTGCATAAGCGCGGTACCATTTTCGGAAATGCATAATACCAAAGTATCAATGTCTTCTATTTCTATACAATGACATATGATGATATCTAATATATACTATAGTGGAGGCAAAATAAGCAAATTATTGGGTTTTTTTGCATATAAAATGTTTCAGGAAGCGGTTTAGAAATACAAAAACCGTTTCCTGAATTTAATAAAATTGAACGACTTTAAAAGAAGCCCAAATACAAAGTAACAAAAATTGCCAACTCTTATTTAAAGGATCTAAAATGTGTGATTCTGGTGTAAAAATGAATTGTTTATAAGTTCTCTTACTTTACTCAACTGTAAAATTTAAAGAAACGTGACCCCGGAAGGCCCTGTCTCTACTCGCTGCAACCTGGTATCAGTGACTTCTTCCGCGTGTCACCTATCACCTCTTTGTCGATTTGACAGCATCCATATAATTCTTTGTAGTAGTATTTATTAGTATTAGCAAAAAAAAATTAGTTTTTTTAAAAACAAAATTTAAAAATTCAAATTGAAACATTTAAAATATGGAAGAAAATTTTTGGAATTTTTATAATCAAATAAAAAAATATATGTATATTTTCTCCTCTATTACAAAAAAGTCAACAAATGCATATGTATATATATTATTCTTTAATACAAATACCGTCATATGGGTGTAGTTCTTATACGATTTGAACATTGGTTATACCACATGAACTTAGCTAATACCGTTTTATCTAACTACCTTCGTTATTAAATTGCAATTATTTTATTTCAACCAACGTCAAGTTTCGTCTTTATTACTTGCATAACATTGGAGTGGTCACAGAGTCAATCTGCAGAATGTGCGTAAAATGTGACTAAGCTCCACTGTATTTGATCGCAGAATGCGGAGTGCTCTAATGCATGTTAGATTCAAATGTTTTGGAGAATATACCCTATCTGGAAATTATCTTCCAAATTTGGATCCATCTAAAATATATCAATTTATATGGATGGCAAATCTGCTTATTGAATATCTTCAGGGGAGATTACTCTCGCCTCATAATAGATCTGTTAGGTCGCAACGTATGCCACCCTTCGAAAATAATTTAATCTAATCTAGCCTCATACTTATGTATAACCAGTACTACTGCAATAACAGCATTAGAACGTTCGCATACAATTTTTTTATCGGTGATCGAGGTTCGAATCTCAGCCAGGGTAAGTAAAATATAAAGCATAGACAAGTTTTTTTTTCTAATAGCGGTCACCACTTTTGGCACAAAAATTCATCTGCCGTTCGGAGTCGGCACGAAACTGTAAATCCCTCAATATGAGCTACAAATTATTATTATTATTAATGTCGAGAAAGTTTCGTAACGGTCCTAAATATTTTTGTTACTCGTATGTTTGTTATAAGTTCATATTTAAAAAATAAAGTCGAAATTTCACTAAACGTATCTTGGAAAGTTATTGCCGATATTTTGGTTGTTGCCCTATTACTCTGACTTCAGCTGAGTTATACAAAAAGCTGCTGTTTTTTATGTGAATGAAACAGTCGAGGCAGAGTTAACCCTTATCATAAAAACCTATGCGTGCATCCTTAATTCCTGGGCAAAAAAAAAAGTTAACTATTTACCCCTAGTAAATCTATCTAAAATACTTCTTCCACCATTGCACATCAAATAAGGCCAAATAACATTTTTTTGTTTACCAATAACTACCTATTAAAATAAAATAACACAAAGGTCCATGTGGCAAGTATACATTTTTGTTCTAATTTTTTTTTATCAAATTTTAGTGACTGCTAAAATAATTTTTAAAACATAAAACTTATTGAAATTTTATAAAAAACCGTTATACTAGATTATAAATTTGAAACGTATGCTTTATCAGTTCGATTGGAAAGAATGTATCAATTTCAGTACATTTTAGTTTAATAATTTGCAAGACAAACTTACTTTTTAGGTTGTAAGGTGGTAATCTGTCTTAGCAAATCCTATTCGTTTAAAGATTATTGTGAAGTCCCGATAAATTCATTAATGACTTCTAAAATATCAACTGCTTGTTGCGGGCTTACAGTCCCAACCAGCACTACCATGTAATGTGGAACTGGAATTTGTGCAATTAGTTGCTGGAAAGGACGCCAGAACGTGACAACAAAAACAAAACAAAAACACCCGTATACGATATTTCAAAAATATATGTAGCTCTGAAATTGAGGGACTGATAATTTTGGTATACTTTTTCGTATGTCTTTCACTTCGAACCGTAAAAAAAAACCATTACTGTCTCGAGAAAGAATAAATTTAGAACACAAAAAAACCACGTCAGATGGAAAGAAAAAGGTTTGGACAGCACAAACCTTTTCAGGAAAAGCCACATACAACTGGGCGGACATTTGCAAAATCCAAACAGCCTATAAAACAGTTTACAAATACTAAAAAACTAAATTTGGCATGGGATGACGGAAAGCGAATACATAGCTAAAATATTTACAATTATATCGTTTTAAATGATTTTATGTGATATATTTTTGAAGTAACGAATATTAAGTACATTTTATGTACCTACATATCGTTGATGAAATGTAGAAATTCCTAACTAAAGTTTTGGTCCAAATGAATTGTTTCTCATTTTTAAGTAGGTTATGCTAAAACAAATTTTAAAGCTGTAACTTAAAACGCAATAATATTAGGGCAATTTAAAAAGTCTCTTTTAATATTGAAAAGAGTCAGTCAGACTTTTCAACATTTCATAGACGATGTTTGACTCGTATATATATGAGAAGTTGCACAGCATTCTACACCCATGACTTGGCTGTTAATTTTAATTATTTTTCAAATTTTTTATCTGCCTTGAATTAAAGCTAATTTGGTTGTATATTTAATTTCTTTTTATTATGCTTTGCTTGTTTTATGATGACTTATTTCAAAATTGGAAAATTTACTTTCAAGTTGAAGGGTCTATTGCTCCAAAGACATGTCAAAAGGAGTACGCTTTCAATATCAAGGCATAGTGTCAGACATGTAAGCAAACGATTTTCCTTTTTTGAAAAACATTTTATATGCACTATAATCGTTTTAACACTTTTAAATTTGTTATGTTTTTGTGCATTTTAATCATTATTTAAGTATTACATTCAAACAACTTTCGGCATTTATCTATAATAAAATTGTATTTCGCACAGTCGTAAAAAAAAATAGTGGAATGAAAAATTGTATACATACGTGAATTCCAAATGGGTGAATAATTGACATTCTAGCCAAAAATTAGGGTACAAATACACATTTATTCTTCACTTGGGGAAAATCTCGCTTATTGCTTCCAAATCAGCCCAAAAACATAGTCTTAATAGACATTATTTTTAAATAGAAAACAATTTCGGATTGAGACAACTTTATCCTTAAGGCCACGATTAAATAGTAAAAAGTTATGTTCTTAATCTTAATCTAGTTGTACATTTTCAATAAAATTCATTAATTACACTGCCTTACAAAAACAAGCTTTAGTTCTGTCCTATGAACCAAATATACTTTTTCTGAAAGTGAAGAAATAATAAAAATACACGTGTATAGGCGATTTTCATGTACACGTCAGAATTTTTTTTTATGTATAAAAGTATATAAAGAATATATAGAAAAAATACTTTATACAAAAAAAAAATTCTGACGTGTACATGAAAATCGCCGATACACGTGTATTTTTATTTTTTCTCCCCTTTCCGTAAAAGTATATTTGGTTCATAGGAAGGAATGTGTGTAACGCGGTGTTTGTAACGCAGTGTTATTCGATTTCTTTATTTCCCGTAAATACTTATACAAAGACTTATAGTTTTTCCCCTTTAAAATAATTTTTAATAGCCAAATCAAAAACTCTTTGAAACGGATGTTTTTATTGATTGAGTAAACGTTTTAGAAAGATCATGCGTTTTGATTGACAAGGCCTTCGTGAAAAAGGTGGTAGTTAAGGGGACTAGATTTGGGTAGAGGTCTCTAGAAGAAACAAAATCATATGATAACTTCAAAATATAAAACCTAGGAATTTAGAAAATTAGGCCCAAGTTATAATTTGATATGTAAACTACAGTTCTTGAATCTAGTTGAGGGAAATTTTTAATATACATAGAACTTTCGGAAAATTTCGATGAAATTTTTTTTGTTGAATGGATTTTCTATGAAGGTATGTAACACGAAATATGTCACATTTTAAAACCCCCTCCCCGCTGATGTGGGACCATAGGGAAAGGAGTGTTAGTTGAGTGGGTTTGGCCGGGCATGTAAATAGGTCTTTGGTGTCGTGAGGGAGGAGACTCTCCACATGCCGGGCAGCTGTTTGGGGTGTCCGGATTGATCCTGGATAAGAAGGAGTTTAACCTGCTACAGTATCCAGATCTAAGTAGAGCCAGAGTAACGCGCGTCACCCGAGCAGATCGAGCTCCTCAGTTGCTATAGGTGGTGGTTGGACTCCCAGGACCACATTCACAGGGCGGGTGTCGATAAATCTGGATACCGACTGTGAATGCAGCCTAGAGACTGTTGGTATGTCCATGGGTCCAGTGGTAGGCGTACGTTAGTGTGGACCTCGTCTATCAGTTGAGAGAGGTGTCCCCTGATGTGCCTGGGTGTCGGCTCAAATTGTGCTCTTGCACGTTAATATAATCGGGTCCCCCCGATGTGTATGTCTAGGGCAAGCCCGACCTCCTTCGTCCAAGATGTAAATAAGGTGGCCGTGGATTTAGCAGGGGACAGTGTCAAATTGCGTCCTGTGAAGTAGTGAGCAAGTTCTGGGAGGTAGCTCTTCACAGGTCATCAATTCCATTTCCGGTAGCCATTGTCGTGCAGTCGTCGGTGCACGAGACCAGTGTGACTCCCTCTGGCGGAGATGGGAGTCGCTAGATGTAGAAGTTAAATAGTAGGGGAAAGGACGCCACCCTCTGGTAGCCCCTGCTTAATTCTCCTCGCTTTTGACACTGTGTCACGGTAGCACACCGACGCCTGACGACCACACAGATAATTCGCGGTCCATCGCCTCAACGCCGCTAGGAGAAATGAGGCCTCCACGTCCTTCAACAAGGTGTAGTGGCTGACTGTGTCGAACACCTTCGACAAGTCCAGAGCCACGAGGACGGTGCTCTCACAGGGGCGGTTGGCATTGAGACCACGGTTAATCTGTGTATTTATGGCGTTAGGTGCCGTTGTAGTTCTATGCACTTTCCGGAAGCCATGTTGATGCTTCGCCGGGCTGAGGTAGTGGTTGAAGTACGGGAGCAGCAGGGCCTCAAGTGCCTTGACCACTGGAGAAAGCAGGGAAATTGGCCGGTAGGACTCGCCGTGGCCGGCAGGTTTCCCTGGTTTCAGCAGTGGAATCACCCTGCTCATCTGACAGATGTCTGGGATAATCGGGGTGGTAAGAGACAAATTGAGGACATTAGTAAAGTATGCTACTCCCGCAGTGCACAATTTTTCAGCATCAACATGCTTAACCCGTCTGGGTAAATGGATTTGGAGGCTTTCGCCTTCCCGATGGCTTCCTTCACCTCAGTGCTAGAGAGGACAATTGGTGCGCTGGATTTTTGATGCGATCTGTCGGCCGAAGGAAGCACTATGAATTGACGGCTAAAATAGCTCGCGCATCGCTTCGGGTCCGACGAGGCGTGGTCTTCAAAGGAGATTTCTGTTCGGTCGTCACGCCTCGTCGGGTTGGACACGGACCTCACGGTCGGCCATAGTTTGCCCACTCCAGCCCCGAGGTTACAGGACTTCAGGTGCTCCCTCCACTTGTCCCGCTTGTGTTGATTGACCAGGCGTTGGATTTCCCCGTTTAGCTCCCTAATAGAGTGGAACTGCGACGTAGCTTCGTCTCTTGGACCGTAGAACCGACTGTTGTGGAAGTGTGTTTATAATGGCTGTAGGGCATAAATTTAAATTTATTTTTCAACAGGGCAAGACCATCCACTAACCGGAGTTAGTATGAGACTAGTAAATATGATGGAGGAGCGGGCAGACATTGCGCCAGGTTTTCCAAAAACCCCGGGCAGCTGAAAAGCCTTGGGCCCCCATTTAAAGAATTCGATATTTTATTTGCTATGTCCAACGGAAGCCATATCTAAACAAATTGAACCCAGAGCAACGAGAAAAGAAAGCAACCCCATACACCCATTCAATAATTTATAGGAAACGGTAATAAGGATTTGCGGGTTAGAACCGTCCATTTCGGGATTCGCGCTTGCTCTTTTAATAAAACAGCTTATTATTTTTTGTATTTAAATAATTATTGTGAACTTTGCCTGTGAAAATATACGAATTTTCTTTCAACTTCTGTCAAAAAAGTAAACAAAAAACCGCTGAATTTCGTGTAAAAAGTTGGTAACACTCATTCGAACTTAGCGTAACAGTTGGCAACGCAAACTACGAAAACGTCGGAATTGCTGATAGCATTTTTCCCGAATTCGTGACGGGAGATTTTGTGACGGCGGGAGTTCGTTCGTAATCAGTGATTGGGCTGCTTAATTCTTTAAGTGTTGTATTCACGGCATCGATATTAGATTTATGCGACATTGTACACTCATCCCATAATATGAGCGATGCTTTTTGGAACACAACAGCGACTGCCCTATTTTTTTTTATCGAACATATACAGGTTTGTTCTGGTGAAAAATTAGGAGGTGGTTTGAAAGCGAAGTGAGCAGTTCTTCTCCTACTTAGAAGAGTTGCAGCAATGCCAGAAGAGTGTACAGCAACAGTAATTTTGGCTTCACTACGAAGTTTCGCCAAAAGAAGTGAAGTTACAAACGTCTTCCCTGTTCCTCAAGGCGCGTCTATAAAAAAAAACATTTCATTTGTTATTGTTCACGCTAGATATGACCTTATCATACATTAGTAACTGCTCTGATGTTAGCTTTGGTTCATATTGGAATAAAAATTGCTGTAGCTGATTAATATTAAACGTTGTCTCACGCATACATATACAAAAGGTTGTATAAGTTCCATTTACCACGGTTAGAGTCGGGTAAAGCGAAATCTTTTAAGCATTTGTCATAGTATATGAAAAAGTTAAGTCCTCTACAAGAATTAGTCGCGTGTTGAAAATGGAAAAATTTCTTCACACTTTTTTCTATTTAATAATTTGAAAATAAAAAAATCAAATAATTTTTCATAGCCTATTTCGATTAAAAATTGCCGTATATTGCCAGTCAGCTGTTCTGAACAAAGGCATAATTAAAAAAAAATAATTATTAAAATCGGTTCAGTACTTTGAGAGCCAAACCATGACAAACATTCCCCATATAATCAATTTTATATAATAGTATAGCAGAAAATGTACGCTGTTTAGCGCTAATTCACTATGTATGTACTTTACTTCATTAAGTTA
Organism: Philophylla caesio; assembly: GCA_963971545.1. Lineage (NCBI taxonomy): Eukaryota > Metazoa > Arthropoda > Insecta > Diptera > Tephritidae > Philophylla > Philophylla caesio. The sequence goes on from OZ020607.1 coordinate 66,967,947, forward strand.
TGCAGTATTATATGTGAAGAGATGGAAGAGAGAGAGAGAGAGAGTGCGTGCCACAAACGATAAAGGCACACGCACATGCTACGTTGTAGGCTGCGTTTGGCGAATGAAAAACCGTATGGTAGCAATATTTTTGGTTTTTCGAAAACTTCACCCCGAAAGAAAAGAGGTTTGATTTCGGAAAATTTTAAAAATAAGTATGCCACTCGCGAGCCTAATTAAAAAAAAAGTTTATAAAAATCGCTTCAGAACATTATGAGATTAGCCGTTACAAACATTTTTTATATAAGCGATTTTATAAAATTAGTATAGATAGGTACGTACTGTCGCTGACTTTTTTGTAAAACTATTAAGGATATACATTTCCATTATATTCGTGTAAGTCTTACAGAGTTTGCAGCGCACGCCACAATGGCCCCGTGAATGGGAGACTTTTACCGGCTCACGTGAAACTTATATTGTTATATTTTGGCCAATTTATGTTACATATTTATAAATCATAGCCTATGTGTTATTATGGTGTATGTGCTACATTATTATAAAGTTTCATTAAAATCCGTTCAGTAGTTTTTGCGTGAAAGAGTAATAAACATACACACATACAAACTTTCGCCTTTATAATATTAATAAGAAAGATTTTAAACTAATCAAAAGAAAAACAGTTATTTTTTTTTATTTTTGTTAAATAATCTTTAATAAAATCAGCATAAGGTCAAATATTTCAGATAACAGAAAAACATACGAGTAGTTAGGAAAAAATAAATGACTAAGTATGTTAATTAAATATACAAAACTTAAATATCTCTGTGCACATGGACTTAGGACATTACTATATTAGCCATTGCTGGTAAATCAGGCACTTCATTTTCGTTCCAAATTTGAACGTTAGGAACGTCCTTATTGTCGACAATCCTTTTCTTCCATCCATAAAGCATCGACATCATTAATTAAACAAAGAATTTCTCAGGCGCGTCTAGCCGCAATTCTTTGAGGACGAATTTTTGCGATAGGTAAAATCTCTTGTTTTTTATGCGATTGTTTGTGTTGGTTAGAGGCTTTATATGAGGAAAAATATATACCATTCAGAACTCTCCTGAATTTTAGTGTCTCACTTGCATTACAACGCCGCTCTAGAAGTTAAATGTTGTTTCGTGAGAGATAATCTCATATTATTATTATCATATAAATTTTGTTTTAGTATTTTTAATTTTAACTTTGACGTCAGAAAGCATTCGACCCCTGTCCTGCCCCTTGTCACGCTATGTGACATTGCGGTGACACTCTCCCCCAATTACCGTGTGCCGTAGTTTATGGATGACCCCAAATGATAGTACACTTGCTTTAAAGTTGTCTCGAAATGCCAGAACTAATCTTAAATAGTCAAAAAATAGTGTTGAACTAGTTGCAAAATGTTTTTGAAATAGTCGTAAATTAGTTCCGAAATAGTACTGATCTGGTTCCCGTACTTAAATACTGCTCACAATTCTATAAATGTTTATTTCTAAACACGTGACGCAGTTATGTTGGTTAGGCGGAAATTTTATCGCAATGAAACGGATATAGTTGTTATCGTAGAACCAATTTGAACAAACACCATTTAGAGACTAGTGTATGTCGAAGAAAATTATTAAAAATCAGTCACAAGTGACTGGCGACGAAAATTCTTCAGAATCTTTCGGCCTAGAACTAGCATCGGCAATATTCAAATTTATCAGTAGCTGTGCGACATCTACATTTGATCAGGGAATGCTTCTAGCGATAACACAACAAACTTGGAAAAACTCTTTCAATTACTTTTCACATGGTAATACAAAAAGTTTTAAAAATACACAAGAAGCAGTTAAAAAAAAGCAAATTTTACTCTTACCGGGAACATCAAACATTTTTAAGAACTCTTTCAAGCAACCTTCTAAACAAATATTTGAAATATGGTTTTTAATAATATGCTTATTATTGGTAGTGCTCATACATATTTCTACTAATGTTTGTTCATTTTTCTGTTGGCCTAGTAAATGTTAATAGTTTTATAATTTTATTGAGCTCAAGGCCAGTTTATGGAAGATTTGTTTGTGAAAAAACAACAACAGCTTTCAATGGTTGAAGTTATAGTACTATTTCGGAAATCACCACATTTCCTCATCAGACTTCTTTTTGATTATTAAATTAAATTATTTTTAATTTAATTTTCATAACCACTTCTCTCAGGCTTTGAACCCGGGAGCTCGGAGTTGCAGAGCCAATACGCTACCTATTGTGCTACGCTAGCCGAGTTGGCTGTTGTGTTTATTTCATCTTCCTTAAACAAACCAACTACAAACAAGAGCAACTGATCTGCCGCTATTTAACTTGTTTGTGTGGTTGTTGTTTGTGTTTTTATTTTGCAAATTCTGTTTTTTACTTTACATTATATGCATTTTTAAGGCGGCTAGCGTAGCACAATAGGTAGCGTATTGGCTCTGCAACTCCGAGCTCCCGGGTTCAAAGCCTGAGAGAAGTGGTTATGAAAATTAAATTAAAAATAATTTAATTTAATAATCAAAAAGAAGTATGATGAGGAAATGTGGTGATTTCCGAAATAGTACTATAACTTCAACCATTGAAAGTTGTTGTTGTTTTTTCACAAACAAATCTTCCATAAACTGGCATTGAGGTCAATAAAATTATAAAAATATTTCTACTAATTACATTAAAAATTGTGAAGTTATTCTCAGTATCAGAGGTCTTCGAATAAACAAGAATAACTCCCAACAGAATTGCCCTGTTTTGAGGAATTAAAAAAAATAAATAAATTATAAAAGAAATAATGAATCCTTTTTTTGTACCTTTGCATAAATATAAATTTTAAAAATTAACTTATGAGATAAAATATAGAATTTTTGATTGTGTAGGACAGTAGGGGATGCCACCGGTTGTGGCCACCTTTGGATAATTTTCGGCAGGGGGCAGATACAGTTAATATGGCAGTTCCGAAGTCAAAACATCCATGTGAAGCAAAAAGTTCGCTTCAGAAAATTTGGTCGTTTTTTTCAGTAGCGCACCAAAATGTCACCGGTTGTGGCCACCAGTATTTATCTATAAAACCATTTAATATCATTGTTTATGTTAGCATAACATCTATGAGGGTGTCGGGGGAGGTTATCTCGATGTATTTAATATATATGTATGCACAAAAACGGAAGTTCAACCGGCGGGAGGGACAGGGGACAATTTTGCAAAACTTTTGCGAAGAAAAAATTTGCTTTTGCTTTTTTTGGAATAACCTGAATTCTAAAAATGAAGTGCCCAATTGTCCGCAATTTCTACATTTTTGCGGATTTATTTGTCCCCTTTTTTATATTATTATGGTTACAAACATTAATTTCAATGCATACATCAAAACCATTAAGCGGTTCAAAATCGACAATTTAATTTTCATTTATTTGCCATTTTCATATTTCTAAATTTAATTGTCTGACGGCTTAATTTCTATACTTATTCTTATTAGTTATACTACTGAAATCTTTGAAAAGTAATAAAATATTATTTTCTTAAGGTTATGTGAGGTTTCAGAACTTAAAAGTACTCTAAAGTACTAAGTAAAAACTAGACCTCGAAGGTATTAAAAGGAACGGGAAAGTAATCAGCAGAATACACAGTACCAAGCATCACTATTGATACCTGTACTCAGGATCGATTCGAAATACTCTATACTGCTTAAGTGTTGAAGATATACTCTAAAGCATTCAGTTCTATTTACATTCAGAATGATTGTGCTCATTTAAAGTTTTAAAAAGCTACGAATTTAAAGGAGATATGCATGTTTACGATCCTTTTACCTACTCGATACTTCCCAATACTTATTTTTGTACCGTTTGTTGATCGTGCCTGCGGGCTGAGAGGGGTTCATGTGTGTTCTAGAAGATGTCAGATAATGTTATAATGATATCTGAATGATGTAAACGGCTCTTCAGTAGAGAGTTTAGGTTTAGGTTATATTACAATGACTCGATAGGCACATCATTTCATACACTTAAGCCAAGAGTAGATCCATTGTGGTGCCATTTGTAATGTTTAACTATATATGTATACTTGCATGTCGAGCACATGTAATCTTCTCCCACAGAGGGCTGCATTAATCGATTTTTTCCTTTTCAAGATAAATAAATTTTTGTGAAATATATTATGAACAATTGATTCCAAAAAAATTCAATAACCATAAGATTATAAATACACATTTGAATTATTTATATACACATTTTCAGTCCTCTTAAATATTTTATTGCAGTAAAAATTGTACAAAACAAAAAGAGCAAGAAATATAACGACAATAATAAACAAATCACTTCACATCAAAAAAGTAAAGAAAACTGTAATTGATATTTGTTGGAACGATTTTCCAAGGGATGACTTGTCATGTTTGGTTTGGAGACAAACCGGTTTCGGCGTTGTGCCATTTTCAGTGTCGGTTTTCGTTCGGAGAAAACGCCGAAACCGGTTTGTCTTCAAACCAAACTTGACAAGGGATGACGGAAAATCGTTCCAACAAATATCAACAATTCACCCCGTCGGACAAGAAAAAGAAAAAAATGTTCAGATTTTATTAAGATAAAAAATGCCCAAATTGCCTCTGATTCAATTTTTATCAGGCAGTAAATATGACAGTTCGTAGGTCATAATACTTGCCTGTGGAGATGCGGCGTTAGAAAACTTACCTATTTTCATTTCATTCTTCGCACAGATGACATTATTTACAAAAATCTATTTAAAATGTAAAATTCATACTATAATCGATTTATTAAAAATTGATATTTATCTTTAATAAAATCGATTATATAAAATTGATAATAATAAAGAAATAATCAATTAAAATAAAAATCGGTTATTCTTTCACTTCCCCAAAAGGAACTAGAAGAGCTAAGTACAGTTTTACAAGACATCAAAAACCCAAAGTGTTAGTTCTAAGTGTAACCCGTTTTTGTGTCGATGTGCCGTTAATACCCGAATTCAGTAACTCAGTCTTATCTTAAGTCTCAAAATGAGCTAGAGATTATTGCTTTTCCTCGCTTGCACGTTTTTTTCTTTTGCTTTTATTTTAATTTTTTGTGACCTCATTACCAAGCCACTATTTAGATAATTTACTTTGAGACTATATGCTTTATTTTGAGACTAGTGGATGCCAACTGGTCTAAAGTTATGACTTTTGTCTCTATTAGAGACTGAGACTGCTAAAAAGTATAGTTATACTTTAAAAAAAAAAGGGTTGCCATCAGTTTTTCTATAAGCTAACTCATCTGACGGCAACGCCATAACATATATCGAAAATCTGAGTTCATATTCATATTTCTTGGTCCGTTTTGGGCTTAAAATGATTTATGTGTATATCAAAAATTTGCTGATTTCAAAAACTGAAGATATATTTGAATCTCATACTTGTGTGATATTTATAAGTTGCTTTGTGTTGCATATCATAAAGTTCTTAATGTAGCATACACTTGTCTGCATTTATATAAACATTAATATTTCATAATTACTTTCAGGGTGTTTATTCAGCTGAATTAGTGGGAATCCAATAGTTAGTTGCATAATATGTATTTTTTTATTTAAAGAGATAAGATTAAATACTTTGTAAATTCATGGACTGCTTTTAAATACCATTACATGACTTCTATCATTTTTAATTTGACCTTACATCTTGCATAATGCATAGTTGCCAGCTCTTTAATAGAGAGATATATGAAATACGAATAATGTTTCAATTTTATACAGGAGGAAATGCATGAGCAAATGTCCGGGTATAAACGCATGCGTCGCGAGCATCAAGCTGCGTTAGTGAAGCTTGAAGAGAAGTGCAAATTTGAGATGGAGGGCCATAAGAGCGCTTTAGACAAGGAATATGATAATCTACTCCACAACTTTACTAGGGAATTGGAACGACTAGAGGTGTGTTATTAGGCTGTGCATTTTGGTGAAAAATATGTTTATGTTTGTATGTTTTTAGGCGAAACATCAGCAGGATTTGGAGCGGAGGCAAAAGCAAACAGTTGCGGCTGAAAAGAAACTATACAAAGAGATTTCGCTTAAACAAGAGAGTGACCGCAAAGCCTTTGATTTAAACCGCAAAAAGGAATACAAGGCGAATAAAGAGCGTTGGAAACGAGAACTATCAATGGATGAATCGACACCTAAACGTCAACGTGATTTAACCTTGCAATCGCAGAAAGACAACTTGAAGCAAGCGGAAGCGCAAGAAGAGCAACGTTTGCTCAGAGTACAAAAGCAGTATATTGAATTGGAGATGCGAAAGTTTAAAAGGAGACGTCTTGTATCTCTCCACGAACTGGAAGATCAGCTGTTGCGTGATGTGAGTATACAATTGTGTTGCAAATATGCTTATTTTATATTGAACATTTTATGTTTTGTAGGAACTAAGCAAAAAGCAACACCAACTTGAACAGGCGCATGCTATGTTGCTGAAACATCACGAAAAAACGCAGGAACTTGAGTACCGCCAGCAAAAAAGTGTACATCAACTTCGTGAGGAGCAGGTATTTTCTCTTCTTGTTTCCTGAATTAGATATTTAATATAACTTTATTACCTTTGCAGATAAATACTCAGCACGACACGGAATTGAAAAATCAAAAGGACTACATGGAACGAGTTAAGAAGGAACTTTTGCGAAAGCACGCGCTCGAAATCCGACAGCATCCTAAAAGTTTGAAGGTGTGTACTTTAGTTACATTAAAAACATCGAACATGACTACTCTAGTCAGATTGTTCAAAAAAAAGTAGTATATAGTTTGAGTTTAAATTTTGTGGATAGTTAGTATATTGTTTTTATATTATGATTTATATAAATTTATTTTTTAATAATTTAGCAAAAGGAATTGCAAATTCGTAAACAATTCCGCGAAACGTGTAAAACTCAAACAAAGCAATACAAACGCTACAAGGCACAAATTCTCCAGACCACACCCAAGGAGCAACAAAAAGAAGTTATAAAGCAGTTAAAGGAAGAGAAGCATAGAAAATTAACACTTCTCGGCGAACAGGTATATTAAAGCGGAAACTTACGTAGATAGTTTTTGTATATGAATGTACTCTAATTTTCAGTATGAACAAAGTATTGCTGATATGTTCCAAAGTCAGAGTTACAAATTGGATGAGACCCAAGTGATTGAGTGCCATCGTACCAATGAACAGTTGGAGTACGAACTTGAAGTACTCACTGCCTATCAAAATAAAAATAAGAAGCAAGCCCAGGAACAACGGGATCGTGAGCGCAAAGAGTTGGAAAATCGAGTAAATGTTCGAAGAGCTTTACTGGAGAGCAAGGTAAATTCCCAATAACAAAGTATTGCTCTTGCTGAACATACTTGATTTTCTTGAATATTGTTTAGATGAATGCAGAGTTACAGCAATTCAATCAAGAGCGTGCTGAACGTCTACGTATCAAACAAGAAAAACATTCTAGAGAGCTAGAAGCTTTCGATCAGGAATCACTTGCATTAGGTTTCAGGTAAGGGAGTTAGAAATAAAAGAATTACGAAAGACTCATTTCTGGCGAAACCTTATTTAATGTACCCTAGCTAAATGTTACGTAAGTTATTTCTATGTATCCATAAGTATTGGGCTCCAGAACCACAGTGGCTACGGTAAAGCAGTCTCTAGCCAAAGTTCAGCTTTTGGCGTGTGTCTGCATTACGGGAGTTATGCTCACATGTCCAACAGATCGAGCTCGAGCCGCTTCATAGTATAAACATTGACAAGCTCTAAGGGAACTCTGATGAAATTCTCAAAGAAGGCGATATACATGAAGTGGTATTGGTTGACAGGAAATTTGAAGTAGAGATACACAGCAAGGCCACAATTGATCAATTGTCACTATTCGATTAATAACGGCTAGTCGATTGTACGATAAGTCGGAGATGAGTGAACAATCGAAGCATTGCTTTCAACCTATAAAAAGTTGCTATTCGAGTATTCGAATAATCCGATTGGCGATTCTTCATAACAGCTCTAACTAAAATGTTAGACGTGTATTCATAAATAAATTTTAAAACATTGTATACGTACGTTGAACTTTTTTTGAAAATACATATTGCCTCTTTGGGAAAACAACTTAAAAAGTAATCCAAAGTAAAAAAAAGTACTACAAAAATTTACATGATCAAGCAAAACAGTTAGGAATTAACAACCCTTTTGGTTGGTGTTATGTGTATGACTGTTCACTGTTTTAACAGTTCTCCATGGAAACATCACAAATGCTGTGATAAACATTCGAAGAAATTACGGGCGGCCGTGCTGGACATGTGTACCTTTTTAGAATAAAGTAACACAAGTATTATTTATTTACATTACATTGTTAATTTATTAAGAAACAATAAATCCTGTGTTTCAATTTGCACACATTCCTTCTTCCTGTCTCACTCCTGTACCCTCCTATCTTCCTCTCATCTCTCATTAATCCTTGTGATCTTAATCTTAAATCTTCTCCCTCTCATCCCGATCACCTGTCGCTCATCCCATTCAACACTCACTCACTTTTGCTACTGCGCCATTTATATATTCCCACCACCTGTAATTCATCTCTTTCAATCCTTTAAGCTGTCTCACTTAACTCCCCTCTCTCATGTCTTTGTCATCTGACTTTCCTTAATTTGCATCTACATACATACCTCTATTACTTGCTTCAATATAATCTCTTGCTGCTGTTGTTGTTGTTGTTGTAGCGGCTAGCTACACCCCACTGGGCTGGCGGACTCCCTCAATCGTTATCGTCAAGCTTAACTAACGAAAGGTCCAGGAAACGAGCCGTTTCAACAGGGTCGGACCATAGGGAGAGGGGTGTTAGTTGAGTAGGTTTGGCCGGGCATGTGAATAGGTGATTGGTGTCGTGCGGAGACTCTTCACATGTTGGGCAAGTGTTGGGGGTGTCGGGGTTGATCCTGGATAGGTAGGAGTTTAACCTGCTACAATATCCAGATCTGAGTTGAGCCAGAGTGACGCGGGTCTCACGAGGCAGCTGGAGCTCCTCAGCTGCTATGGGTGGTGGTTGGACTCCCAGGACTGCACTCACAGGGCGGGTGTCGATGTATTTGGACACCGACTCCCTGTGAATGCTGTCCAGAGCCTGTCGGTACGTCCTTGGGTCCAGCGGTAGGTGTACGTATGTCTGGACCTCGTCCGTCAGTTGTGAGAGATGTCCCCTGATGTGCCTGGGTGCCGGCTCCAGCGCGAGCAAGACGGTGGCACCCCAGTAGAAACTGTTTTGTGAGCATCATATTGTGCTCCTGCACTGGAAGCACGTTAGCCTCATGGTAGAGGTGATCCACAGGCGTCATCAGGAGACATCCCGTCACTGTCCTGAGTGCGGCGTTCTGACAGGTCTCCAGTCTTGACCACTGAGTCCTGCTAGTTCCGGGCGACCATATTGGCGCGGCATAATTTAGAACCGGCCGGCCGTGGCGTGGTCTCCAAAGGAGATTTCTGTTCGATCATCACGCCTCGTCGGGTTGGACAGGGACCTCACGGTCGACCATAATTTGCCCACTCCGGCACCGAGGTTGCAGGACTTCAGGTGCTCCCTCCGCTTATGAACGTTAACCAGGCGTTGGATCTCCCCGTTTAGTTGCCTAACACGGGGATTACCGGGGTCCGCCTGCCGGAGGTGGTCGCGTTCATCCGCTAGAGACACCGCCTCACCCGGGAAGTCAGGACGGATCACAGGGATCCTCCCTGCCGGAATGAAGCGGGCTGCAGCGGACTTCACCACCCTGCGGAACTCGCCAACGCGAACGTCGGTTGGAGTTGAGAGAGCACTGAAGGCGTATTCAGTGAAATCCTCTAACCGCTCCCAGTCAGCTTTTTTGAAGTTGACATAGGTGTGGCGATCCAAGGTAACATAGTTGGCAGGTCTGTCAATCGAGATGACTATGGGTAGGTGGTCTGATGCAAGCGATAGCACAGGTCGCCACGTTATGCTATTTATCAGACCTGCGCTAGCTATTGTTAGATCTGCCGAGCTGCTGCAACTACCCACAATCCTGGTGGGGGCTTCGTCGTTCATGGTGCAGAATGTCGAATCGTCTATCTGCTCTGCCAAAATATTTCCCCTACGATCGTTTGATAGGCTTGAGAACCAAAGATCGTGATGCGCGTTGAAGTCTCTAACTACCAAACGGTTTTCACCACTGAGGAGCGCACCTATGTCAGGGTGATATCCAGCGGGGCAGCAGGAGACAAGGGGTATATACATATATGTTAAATATTTCGAGCTCGACATCGCCTGACCGGACAGCTATCCCTTGACATTCTAAGGTGCTGTCCCTTGGGTCGATGTCTACATCAATGAGACGATACTGCACGGTGTTGTGTAGAATGAAGGCTAGGCCTCCACCATTATCTAGCTCGCGATCTCTACGAAGCACGTTGTAGCCGTCGCAGTTCGTTAGGGTCCAACGGTTGTAGTGGGCGGTGTCGTGAGCGACACTTGCGGGGGGTTGTTGTGGCAGCAGGAAGCGGTAAAGCTCTCACACCAGTCCCTTGTGGTGCGTAGGCCAGAGCACGCCCGGAAGTGTTACACCTGACCGAGCAAGCATTCCGGTGCACTCTGGCCTGGCATACAAAGCAGATGGTGGGGGCCACCAGTAGTTGCTGGTTGGCGCCACGTGTGGTGGAGCGAGGGGGGGGTGGGGAGGTTTGGTGTTGCTGTGAGCTCCGGGAGCCGTAGAGGCAGGGGGGTGTGTTGAGGCACCGGCGCGGGGGGCGCAAGGGGGGATGCCGTGGAGGCAGCAGAAGTAGGTTTCTGGGCCAGGGTTAGACTCGACGCCCGCCCTGGCCAGAAGTATGAGTAGCAAACCTGCTGCAAGGTATTGCACCCAAGAGGAGATAAGATTGGGGGTGTCCGGCAGCCTAAGTGGGGTTAGGTCGCCGAAATAACAGTTCTTGGTCGGATGAAATCCGAGTCACTTCGGAAGCGTATAACCGACTGTTGTGGAAGTGATAATCTCTTGCTCCCTCCCGTCACTTACCCCAGTTAAAAGTCAATCACATATCTACTCTGACTCTTCTTTGCTGTCAGCCGCGCTACTTTCTGACCTCTTCCTTATCACTGTCACATGCATTCACCGTTCAATTTCACTTATTTTTATTACTTGCGTTATTACTTTTTCACCTTCTAATTATGTTACCCCGCTCACTACCACCTCGAACCTCTTCACCTCTTAACTCTCACACCCCTTTTACATGCCCTTCTACTATTTAACCACTAACACTTGTCACGCACATTCTGACCTTTCGGTAAAAATAAATCTGTGGTGTAAGGTTTAAAAATGATTATCACGTTTTGTTCACTAACATATTTAATTTACAAGGCAACAAAGTCTGCCAGAATTTTTACAATTTGTTTCTTCTACGTTGGAAAAGTAAAAGGCGTGCATTTGTTAACTTTTAATAAGCATTTAGTGAATTTGATTGAAGAAATAAACATTTCGATATTTTTTCCTTCACAATTTCTTGGTTTCACAGTAGCAAAAAGTATACGACTTTTCGTGGCAACCGCTTCCGAGAACTCTTATTATGTGAAGTTTTCACTTCTTGGGGGCTGCATACAGGTCTATAGTTCCAGGCAGCATGAAATCGAGCAGCTACAACGTTTTCTACTTTCTGGTTAAAAGGTTCGCACCATAAATAATATTTTTGTCTTTAATACATTCCTCTATAGTTGGTTCGGCCATATTCTGCAAACGAGTTGTTGCTTGCATCTTACAAGCTCCTGGCCGCCGTAATTGAATAACTTAGCTGACGACACGTTAGCTCCGGAGTGTTGATATTCTTTAGCCGTGTTATCGCAAGTTCGGGTTCTTATCAGTTCTTACGAAGAAATCAACACCTGAGCAGATGCCTTCAAATCCTAAAACATTTGTAATGATCGGGCCCTGATCCGGGAGGCTTCGATAATTTTGTATTATATACACACCACTTGCTTCAAGACACCCGATCGCAGCTCATCCAATTACTGATATAATAAATCGTTTTAAAAATGACCCGGATTGTGAGTATAAACCGAGAAGTGGGCGGCACCCTGCACTATCAGAACGAGGAATCGGTAAATTATAAAGGTAATGAAGAAAGAGCCAAAAACCCCATCATCAAAAATATCCGCAATGCTGAAGGAAGACACGGGTATGGTTGTTCACTCTCGCACTGCCCGCAGGGTGCTAAAAAGAGCTGGATACAAAAAAATCCCTCATTAGTAAGGTAAACCAAACAAAGCTACTTTTATTTGCAAAGGAGCACTTAAACAAGGCGACAGACTTTGTGGAGAAAGAAAAAATTTCTGATGAAAGTAAATTTTGTTTTTACAAGTTAGCTGGACGTGTTTGACATATCGGAAAAAATATGTCCATTCAACAGTAAAACACGGAGGTGCTGTGGTTGGAGAGCTAGTGTTTATTAATGAAATAATGGATAAAACTCTATTTGAATATTCTTAAAGAAAAACGCACAACAACTTAGAATCAACATGACAATGACCCCAAGCATACAGCAAAAATTGTCGAACATTTATGGGACCATTTGGATAGACGCATTCGAGAACACCATATTTCATGAAAGAATATGTTAAAGCAAATACTTCTGGAAGAATGGGTGAAAATAAGTTAAAATTTTACGAAGAAAATGGTGCATTCAATGCAGAAACGTTTACAAGTAATTAAAAATAACGGTAAACATACATACCTCATATTAAAATATATTTACTTCACATATAAATGCCATTTTATATTATATGACGGTGACTTTTGCCACAAGAAATATGTATTATAATAAGTAAATTTTTGTTTTTGTACGAAAGGCGATGGAAAAAAGACTTGGTGTACAAATAAAATATTAAATGAATTGCAGTTTCAATCCATGTGTAAGTCGACGTGTCGTTTTCTCACCTTAGCCCAGTCTCAAACGGGTGCTTAATAGCTACCCAGAGGACATTTGGATGAAATCAACGGAAGTCGTGAACTGCTTGAAATGTATGCTAAAGAAATGCTCCGGCGACTACCAAGTAAATGGCAATTTCAAACTTCCCTACTTGCGAAGACTTCTGTACACGGAACCAGCTACATACATACATATATTAACCTAAAAAGCAATCAATGGGTAGGGTTCGTCGGCGAATAAAAGTTACGCAAGGTGGTTGCTAGAACCGTTTCAACTGGTCATAAGCCGCAGTTGTGGTAAAGCAGCAGTACTAGCTGATAAGTAAGAGCATCTTTGGTCGCTGTGGTCGAGTGGAAAGCTATGCGTGCTATAACTCGATATGCCGCTGAGTTTGAGGTTCGAACCTCAGCCAGTGCAAGTAAAATTTTTTTCTAATAGCTGTCACCCCTAGGCAGGCATTTGTAAACTTTCGGCGCTATTTCTGCCATGAATAAGCTTCTCATCAAAAATTACGGCCGTTCGGAGTCGGCACAAAACTGTAGGTCCCTCCATTTGTGATATAATATAAAGACGCACACCACAAATGGTAGGAGAAGCTCGGCCAAACAGCAATATAGTGTAAGCGCCAAATTATTATTATTATTAAGCGCATCTTTCCCTGACTGCTTCCGCAACAGCAGAAGCTAAATAAGTGGAATATTTAGAGTATTTATTTAGTACTTTTTCTTAAGAAAGAAAAAATATAAAAAATGCTAAAATTTTGTTTTTTATAAATGACAAACCTTCTTCAAAAATTTTATTGTATGCTGAGGATGTAAAATTTTTAGATCGTATCATTCTGTTAAGGAAAGATCTTTGGTAAGTAAATTACATGCCACATGCTTTCCTCGCAGGGCGGTTCAACCAACTTATGACATATGTAACTATAACCTCTAACAAGTGTTTAACTATGTTGATCTTGAAATTACAATGGACCCAAAATTCAATTTCAATCTTCACATCTACAGTTAACGAAGCCAAAGGTGTTTTTGCATTTGTAAATCGATGGTCAGAAGAATTCAATCACCCTTACATTACGAAGGCTCTTTTCACAAATTTAGTGAGGCCAATACTGGAATATGGATTTGCTTATTCCGACCGTATAGAGTCAATTCAAAAACAATGTCTGATTTTTGCTTTAAGAAATTTTCGCTGGGATTCTCAGTACACTTGCTAGTCGCAGAGAAATGCTAGGCATAGTATTTTTGGTCAAGTTACTGACAGGCTTTATTTCTAGCCCAACTCTTCTTGGCGAAATAAAGCTAAACGTTCCCTCTTGAATTTCAAGACATTTCCGGCCTCTTTTTCTGAAGCTATGTAAAAGTAATTTTGAATTAAACGAGCCACTCCGTAGTTTATGTCAGGATTTTAACACTCACTCCAATTATTTTGATATCTCAGACTCACTTTATATACTCAATACTCTCACCCTGCAAGCCAGCTACCAGCTAGAAATCTATTTAACGGGTGGGTTTCGTTCACTTGTAGACAGGTAAAAAAAGTAGCTAATTTTGTTCTATCTGTATGAAAATATTAACCACTTTTTTATATACGTGTAACACGCCGTCTCCCTCGCACTAACATAATTTTCGATTTCACTGAACTATAGGGACTACTCTTATTTCCCCTTATGCGGCTAATATTACGGTAAAAATGTAGTTAATGCTACCATTGGTACCAGTTATTATTATTGATCAATAACTGATACATACATACATACATATCTTTTATTATTTAATCAGCTGATAAGATCTCGACATTTAACAAACTTCTGCCCTTCATGACTCGGCGCAGCAAATATGAAAATTTTGTTTGTTTGTTTTTCTACAATTCCGTGCGTCATGCGGATGCGCCCCCGCGTCGGTCGGACGGGTATGGAGGGATAAAACCGTTGGGATTATTATTATTATAAAGTTTATAAGTTTCAAAAGGTATTTTAGCAAAACTTATGATTTTTTAACCTCAACGTGTGTTTAAAAACAAAAGTTAACAATTAGTTGGTTTTGTGGAAAACTTATAGCTTAAATAACACTGTCCAAACTTTGACCCACTGTAAAAAAAACTCAGACGTGCTGGACCATAAGTTTCTTCTACAAAAATAATCTACTCAACATACCCTTTCAGAATTATAGGGTCGCTATTCTGTTCCAAAAATGCTGTTGGACAGTGTAATTGAATAAATAAAAAAAATGCATCGTGTGCATTTTCACAGATGTAGGGTACACTTTAGAAATAAGTTTTGAACAAACAACTAAAAAAATTGTGCTGAAATAACAATCCAGAAACAAGAAAAAAAAACTTAACAAACTTTATATGCAAGAATGAGCCCGCCTAAATGCATTCTAAAATAATTAAAATAAATAGAATTGCTCAAAACACAAACAACCACATATATATAATAATTTTGGCGCGTACACTATATAAGCTCAGTGTTTGACCGAGCTTCTCCTATCATTTGTGGTGTGCGTCTTTATATTCTACCACCAAATGGAGGGACCTACAATTTTGTGCCGACTCCGAACGGCAGATGTATTTTATGAGAAGCTATTTCATGGCAGAAATACCCTCGGAGGTTTGCCATTGCCTGCCGAGGGGTGACCGCTATTAGAAAAAACTTTTTCTATTATTAAGATTTTGTTTGCCCTGACTGAGATTCGAACCTCGAACTCACCGGCATATCGAGTTATAGCACGCACCGCTACCAACTCGACCACAGCGGCCACCGCATAGGCAAGTTCAGCTGCTCTTGTTTGTAGTTGGTTTATTTAAGGAAGATGGAAAAACAATAGTCCTCTCGACAAGCGTAGCGTGTTGGCTCTGCAATCCGAAGTTCTTTGGTTCATACCTGGGAAGCGGTGAAGAAAAAATAACATTTAATTAAAAGAAGTCTGATGTGATTTGGTTATCTCCGAAATAATGGCTTTAACTTCTACCACTAAAACTGTAAGCTTGCCGTCATTACTTAGCACACATGTTTGAATACACTTCGGGTGTAGATTGCTCCAATTAAACTCGTATTAGTGTAATTTTTCCATTGAGTGCTGGAATCCTCTCCTGATAGGGTATCTCAAATAAAAAGGCCAACTTGTTTAGCATCAACCTCGATTTGCTGTTTCGGATGGTTCTGCAACTTCATAGTATTAAAATATACAAAATCATTTATACAAAATTGTTGCACAATGCGATCCCATATGAAAAGGGTTTTTGTGTCAAGTCTTCGGTTATGCCGAAAAGAAAACTTAACAAAATTTTAAAATATTACCGATAAATTATTGACAACGACATTTTAACCCCCTTAGGCCCCCTTTTTGTGGAGTGTACACTTAAGTTCCAATCAACAGGCATGTATTTGTCCGACCATATTCTGGAGAAGAGCGCATCATCAGGTACCAGGTCGTCGTTGTCGTTCTTAGGGGCGTACAGGCAGAGCCTTAATTGAGGCAATAAGTAAATTGTCTTCGTGTATTTTGAGTGGACACAATTTATTAATTGACTCGCACCTTTTGAAAGATTTTTCGGGAGCTTTTTCTGTCGGCTATCGGCCAGCATCTCAAGCTCTTCGCACTCACGCATTAAGGCCTCTTTTTACTCCTGAAAAACTCGTCCGTTTCCTTTCTCAACTAAGAATATCGATCTCCTTCCGCCCGAACGATGCGCGACGTTGCAGGCAACGTCTTTACGTTCCGTGGCTGCACTGCAATCCTCGTAGTACGAGTTTTATTTTTCGGGCTCGTTGTAATCGAATTGATTATTTGAAACATTTATCGGTTCCTTTGCTCGGAAATATCGTTCCGCTGATTAATGCTCTTAGAGAGTAAGAGTGCGAAGTGGGTGGCTATTTGTTGTGATTGCAGCTTTTCCATATTTCGTTGGATTAAACTTTTTACGTGGCGGGTCCCAGATCCGGCACACATACAAAATTTCTTTATCCTTGCAACAAATTACTGATAAAACTTTATAAGACCATAAAAAACAAAAAAAAAATATTTATTATTTACTGAAATCTCACATTTTTTCTATACGTGGATATATAGTATGTACATATATGTACCGAGTTACATTGAGATATCTGACGAAAGTTGATTCGTCTTCGAAGGGCTGAAGTTGTCTCTAATAATAAATAATTACATATGTATGTGCCTTATACGAGTATGTTTAGTAATTATTTTGTTTTTCTCTTTTTTCCAACTTTTAGCGCTTTATCACTCAGCGAAGTGTCGCGGGAAACATACCCTGACGAGGAGGGTAGCTTGTCGGGGTCCATGATCAGTTTAGCGCATAGTAATAGCTCAACAAGTTTTCCGGCTGGCTCCCTATAGCATAGAAACGTAAATAAGTGTAATAATGGCAATTTTAATAACTCTAACATAATTTCAATAACAAAGAAACGATTTCGTAATTCTAGTGATGATGGTAAAAACCAATTAAAGGACGACATTGAAGTAAATCGATTAAATCAGATGTCGCTCTCTTCAATGTAAAATAAAAACTAAGAACTAAAAAAATTCAAAATTAAAAGCATAATTTCTTTAAAGAAGAAAATGGTGTAAAGAATTCGCATGTGAGTGAAACTTAATAAGGAAACTAAAGAAAATTAACACAAGAAAAAAACAAAATGCAATTTATTGGATATAAGTAATACCATGAACGCGAGTTACGTCGATAATGAAGTTAATAAAATAATTAAAATAAAAATTCAATCGGAAATGAATAACAGCGACACAAAAAAATAAAACAGACATACATACATAAAAGACGGTAACATTAAAATATACACATTGGCGGCATACATATGTAAATGAAAATGTCTTAAACCTTGGAGCTTGGATAGAAATAATCGCAAATAGGCATAAAGCTGTCGGCAAATAGGGACGTTAACTTTTTATATAATGCAGTATAATAGCGCTTCAAGGAGATGCATATATTCATATGTATGTACAGATGTATGCAATTAAATTACAAAACATTAAATAGCTGTTATGTTCTTGCATCAATGTTCGCTTGCATTTCTACTCATGTACATTTCATTGTAGGCATATGCATGTATGTAGAGGATATTAAGTTTTCAAAACAGCTACTTATTTGATTTTTTATATATACATACCTACAATTTTGATGAAAAGAAAACTTAAATGTTAATATGGAAATGAAAGATCCCATAGTATGTTTATGTATCTTTTCATATTCCCAAAGCAGCGAAACCATGCGCAATTATTGCTTCTGAATTATTATTATCCAGTAAGTTGATTGTAAATAATTTGAATGCCAACAGTAGTAAACAAATTTTAGAATTGCCTTGCTGTGGTGCAACGCACTGAAATTTTAATTCCTTCATCTTTGTATATAATTTCGTGTGTCTGTTTATGGAGTCTAGTCGCATACATACTACATATATGTATACATACATACATATGTATGTACGTATGATGCTTGCTATATTTGGAAATGGTATGTACATTTGTATCTATATCTACATATTTATATGATGGTTTCGTATAGCTTTTTGGCCTTATGTTTTTGTCTAGTAATAGTCCCATATGATGTTAGACGTATCATTGAATTAACCATAGAATTTGCAAAAGCGAAATCGAAGTGGATAAAAACGACTTAGGACAATTTCTGCAATGCCGAGTCAACTCACTTATTTATATTAAAATCGATAGATAATTGAGCTTTTGCCTTTTTTTCAGGCTTTCAACGCTTATTACGCTATTGCCAAAATTTTTAATTTTTTTGTGTTAGAAGTTGTGTATAAGGGAGCGTACTAATTGCATGCTTGGAGACGAAAAATGTCAGCAACATGCATACATATGCATGTATGAATGTATATTGGGAGATGTTTTCGTTATCGACCATTTCAAATAATAATTTGGTATCGACCAAATCGTGCAAGGAAATTCATATTCTCTTAAAGAAAAGGCAGAATCTTGAAAGCCAAGTTTGATAACATTCCATTTTATATTATATAATTCGGCTATCGTTCGCTATAACTGCCGAAAAATATACATGGTCATTGTTCAAATGATAGCTACCAACAACTTTAATAAATTATATTATTTTAAATTAAAGAGTTTCAAAAGTTATGTACCCTTGTAAATAATAAATTTGGTAAATTCATTAGCTCTTTTCCATGCAAAATTTAAAAGCTCTTTTAGAAATCTGTATCAAATGTTTATTATGTGTGATACACATTTGGCACGTGAAACATTAGCAATGCCAACAAAAAAGTTTAAAAACAATACTAATTGTGAGACCTTAGCATTTGAATAACTTAACTTATATAAATCAATTTTCGTTCCAAAGTCTGTGTCCTCTCACTATCATATCAAACATTTTGGCTCGGTGTTTCGTTATTCGGGAGCTATACAGTATTAAAAATACCAGAGTTCATAAAACACGTTTAAATGAATTTTGTGCTTCTCATTAAATGCGTTAATGTAAGAAATCAATTTATTCATTTATTTTAAGTGATTTTCATAAAAAAATTAATTATTTGTCGATCCCCTAGCAGATTTTCGTCTCCAAGAAAGCATGAAATATTTTTTGGTTTCCCATATAATAAAAAATATTTCCGCTCTTAGTCTGAGATGGGATTGGGTGTATTTTCCAGATAGTTTTTATTATTCAAAAGTTATTTGATACAAGAGCGCGACTGTACTTTTCCTTGTCAAATAGGGGTTCATTGCTTAGAACAGAGGATATTCGGTAGAGCTGTAAAAGTAACGAAAAGTTTGGTACCCGTATGTTTTCGTTGCTGAAACATTAAGCACCCGTTACTTTCGTATCATTATTCGTTACTTTTGATACAATCAAACACTGGTATGTTTCACGAGATGTAGAATCATCGATGTTTGCGTACATTTATGGCCTTGATAATTCCAAAGGATATTATCGTTTAACATCTTATTAAAAATATGAAAATGCAAAATTGTTAGTTAGTTCGTTTAAATGTTTTTATTTACATTTTTAATACAGATGTAAAAGTGTGAACATTGGTAGTGTTTTAAATAAATGTTTAATAAATATACATATGTATATTTAGACGCAACGTATTTTTGTAACAATTCCAAAAAGTTCAAAATTGCGTATGCAACATTGTTCTGTGTGAGAAAGAAAGAACATTAACCTGTACATAAATCAAATCGGCAAAAGAAAATCATACCGATACGTTGCCTTACAAGGTGTAAGATGATACTGCTATGTTGAAAAGGAGTATACTCATAACTGTTTTATTCCGCACAATATAAACAATCAAATTGACAACTACATATACGAAATATGCGAGTACCGAGTTTATTTTGTAAGTAACGATTCGGTACTTCGAGTCTGGCGTTGTACTCGTTACTCGGTAACGAATACATACGGTTTGCTACAGCTCTAATATTCGGTTCGACTAGATACGCGACTGTACTTTTCCTTGTCAAATAAGGGTTCATTGCATAGAACAGAAGATATTCGGTCCGACTAGATACTGGAGGACTCCAGAGAATTTTTTTCACTTGGCCATTGCATGTATATCGTAACTATTTTTTAAAACTGCACTTTTACCTACTACCTACGTACTACCTATGTATGTAAAGAAATTCATTGATTAATTATAAATTGGAAAGGGAAATTAGGATATTTGAACTATAAATAGTTTTTAAAATTTTACAATTAGTCAAAATGTTGTGTTAATATAATATAATTTTAGTAAACAATTTAATATTGTAAATTTGTTCATGTTTTTCATTTTTATGTTGTTGAGCTGTGCAAGCGAGAAAAGGTTTATTGCTGCGCCTTTCTCCAGGCCACTGAATACTAGTTTGTTTTTTTTTATATTTAAAATGAGATCAAAACAAAATTGCGAAATTCCGCTTACAATACAATTTCACAACACATAAATATGTATTCCCAAAACAAAAAATCAAGCTGTTAAATTAAAGATATGTAACTATGTTAAGGTATTTTCATGATGTGCTCCTTGCGTTGCCAAACATGCATATACAATTCTGTTTCGGTTTTGATACTTTGTAATCGCTTTGAAAATGCCTACAAAGGCATAAATAGTGTAAAGTACTTTAATACAAATAATATACATATACATTGTGTTATGTGAATGGAGGAAAGGACCATAAAGTTGAAGGCATAAAAGTACTGGTTGTTTGGCTAATTACTCTAAAACTGTATAAAAACACGGTAGAGTCTTATTTAGTTTCAAAAGAGAAAACAGCTTGTTTATTATTATTGTTGCACTTACTATCAGTCCATTTACTTCTACATGGTAAGGAAAACCTTTAAAGAAAGGCTTAACACAACCTGGATATTTTCGTTAATAAAATTACTTTTGAATGTATAAATTCCGTTATTCCTTTTCTCTATCACATTTCATATTTATTCTAAGTATGCGTTACAAGGATGCAATGATGATTGCAACAGAGAACGCCACATATAAAAATATATAGAATAGTTTTCACGCCAGCAGAAACAAACCATTCATAAATGTTAAAATTAAACAAACAAAACGTATCCAAACCACAATTTTAGTAGTTTAGTTTTGTAGTAACTTAAAATTTGTAACAATACACACATATACATACATGCATATACAAACATACATATATTAAAAGAAAACTTTAAAACAAAAAATGTATTAAAAAATCAAAAAACACTTTAAAACTTTTACGTTTAATATAAATGAATACAATTTATTTTATTTTATGCTAGATATTATAATAAAAAACCATGAATAACATAATTAATACGTCTATAAACAATAAAGACGATGAAAATTATATATTTTTATAGTTTTTCTCGGAAGATTTAAATTTTAGCTGCTACAAATGGATGATCAAGCAAAACGTACAGCAATGGCTAACGCGTTGTTTTCTGTTTAATTCAATAATTTATTATATTCTTTGTTGTCGGTTTGGGATGAGGCCAAAAAACCGCCAGTTTCTTCTATCCTTGGCTGAGTTAAGCCAATTACTGTCGCCAAGTGAAGAGAGGTCCTTCTGCACTTGGCCCTGGCACTTTGTATGTTCGTGGGCACCCTTGTCTTCGTTGGCCATCCATAGGTGCCGAGTCGAAAGATTTCTTCATCGGATCATCATCATCTATTGGATGGCATGTCCAAGCCATCGCAATCGTTGAATTTGTATGCACTTGACTATGTCAATACCATTATACAGCTCATACAGTTAGTTCATCATTCCTTCTTCTGTCGAAAGCCTTCTAATCGCTGATCAACACCGTCCATGTTTCTGCGCCATAAAAAAGAACGGGCTTGATAAGGAAATTGCAGAGCGCGGAACAGAGCTCTGCTTTTCAATTGCCTACCGAGCTTAAAGTAGCACGAGTTTTTATCTTCTCTATCTTGGCCGCTATGGTCGAGTTGGTAGCGGTGCGTGCTGTAACTCGATATGCCGGTGAGTTCGAGGTTCGAATCTCAGTCAGGGCAAGCAAAATTTTAATCATAGAAAAAGTTTTAGCAGTCACCCCTCGGCAGGCAATGGCAAACCTCCGAGGGTATTTCTGCCATGAAAAAGCTTCTCATTAAATATATCTGCCGTTCGGAGTCGGCACAAAACTGTAGGTCCCTTCATTTGTGGTATACAATAAAAGACGCACACCACAAATGGTAGATGCTCGGCCAAACACTGAACTATAAGTGTACGCGCCAAAATTATATTATATTATATCTTGGCCGTTGTTGTCTTCGGTTTGTAGACAACGAAATTTGACACTGAAGGTGGCACAACGCCAAAACTAGTTTGTCTTCAAACCAAACTTGATATGGGATGTCAGAAAATCGTTGCAACATACATCATCTGACATTTTTGGCGGTGTTTATTCAGGATCATAGGTATACAAAGTCATTAAAATTGTAACTGTAACACGTTTACTTATTGTATTGTACTTACTTTTGTCGTCGTTCGCGCTTTTGCAACTCGTATTCGTTTTCCAGCATTACATTTAATACCTCTATTATGTATGGAGACTAGCAGGAGACAAGTAGCCGCTGGGCAACCATACTAAAATTTCGATTACGCAAGGCAACCCGCAACTGGCTATCGGCTACTTAAAGTATATAATTACATGTTTCCCTTTTAAAACGATCTTTATATCTTTTCACTATTACTTCATAATGTACTTGTCAAAAAAGTAAAATCAGGTTTTGTTTTCTGTGCTTTTCTGTATTCTGAGATCAATCCCTATACATAATACGAAGAACGGTTTTAGTAGAGGTGACTAGTAGACCGGCAACTATATATTAGTCTCCATACATAATAGGGGCATAAGATGTTGCACAAAAGAGAGTCGCGTTGTTTAAAACCGCCTTTGGTCTCGAAACTGCTCAAAAGCTGCTATAAAATCACCAACAAAGATGGCGTGTGCGAATTGCTTATCTAGGATATTTTCCAGGTTTTGGTGCGCTGTGAATGTCTGGTCAATGGTGGATTTACCAGACCTGAAGCGCCACGGATAAGGTCCAACAAGCTGGCTTATTTACGGTCTCAGTCTTTCACACAGAATCTTCGATAGGACCTTATATGCTTAACAAACGGTTTTTGTAGCAAACAGGAGAACACTTCTAATGAATTGGGCAAAGTGCACTGAGATTCCAATCTTCTGGCATGTCAGACTAAGTTGTGGTTAAAAACTGGTACTTGCGTTCTACCAGCTCTTCGTCGCGGTTTTTTATCAGCTCAGCCGGTATACCGTATGCTCCAGGCGCTTTGTTGTTCTTATGGTGCCTAAGGGTGCTGTATTCACTTCGCCTTGGTCGAGCGAAGGGACCCAGAGATTATCCCTAAATATTGTTCGGGGCTGCTTTTCTTCAAAATCGTCTCCAGAATTCATATTCAATAGCGTTCAGAAGTGCTACCTTCATACCTAAAGTGTGCTCTGAACGAATCAAATTTTAGTGGTATTTACTTCTGCAAATTTTAGTAACTAGTGTGGTAGGAGTTTTCCTTGCCTAAAGCTGGTGCATCCATATTCTGGTGCTGAGTTAGCCGTCACCACATTTGCATACATGCGGTAACGGTATTGCTGTGCATCCATATCATATTGTTACGTTTTTACCCTGAAACGCCGATGATTTCCTAAATCCTTCAGGTTCGACCACTGGATTGTTAAATAAAACACGCTCGGTTTTCCTTAATGCTAACTTTATTTGTTTACAAATAATTGACAACACTTAACAACGCTATTTAATTCACGGATACTTGTACTTGCGCACTCGCAACTTTAAAACACTTAGCTTACAACTTTACAACTTTACTCTTCAAGGTTTAATTACAAACTGAATTACCTAACGGCGTGGCAACGCCTTTTTATACTCCGAGCTGCGTACACTGTGGCAGCTCTAGAACATTATCGATCGTTATCGAAAGTTCTCGATTGCGATTGTTCTATTTGCTTTTTCTCGACGTCTCTATATCTTTCTCGGTTTCTCTTTCGTATGTCATTCGTGTTTTGGAATATCGCCACACTGCCCTCCACCTAAGTCTGATCGTCCCGATCAGACACACTAACTGTTCCAAATGACGCAAGCCTTTCCAAATGAACTACTTTCATTTTGTTCCTAGGTCTCCCAACTGTCTGGATTCGATAAACCACGTCATTTAGCAGTTTTATGACCTTGTACGGACCTTCCCAGTTGCACTGCAGTTTCGGGGACAAACCTTGCTTTCGTTGTGGATTATACAACAGCACCAAATCTCCTTCGTGGAATCCTACAGAATTCATCGCCTTGTCATACCTGGCCTTCATCTTATCACTCATAATTTGTGTACGCTGCCTAACAAGATCATGCACTTCTCGCAACTCCTCCTCCAGGGTGTTGGACGTTTCCCTACCATTCTTGCGCGCATCACCAAACTTTGGATAGCTTGGTAACCGAAGTTCACTGCCAAAAATTACCTTTGCTGGACTTTTATCCGTTGTTTCGTGTACTGCTGACCTACTCCCTAATTTACTCGTAGGAAATGGTTTGGACACATTCGTCGTAATACGCTTAAACTTTGTCTGACCATGACTTCGTGATTTCGGTGCCTTAGATGCAACACACCCCGTGCATTTGCCGATCCACTCTGCTACCGATCGTCGACATCTAACCCAATAGAACTTCTGTTTGATTCTCTCCATGGTCTTCGTGATTCCCAAGTGTCCTCCACTCGGTCCATTGTGGAATTCTTTGAGAACATCGGGAATTATTACCCTTGGGACAACTATGAGATTTCGAGAAAATTGGCCATCCCCGCTATCCCAAGTCCTATACAAACATCCAGATATTAACCTGTTCCATTGCGCCCAATACGCCTTTGCGATTGAACTTTCCGATGCCATTTGTTCTTTGGTTGGCCGTGTACCCATGTACAACCCATGCATTACAACTCCCAAATGCCGATCTTTCTGCTGGCACTTCCTCAATTGGTTTACTTCCCACTTATCCGCAGGGTTCGCTTCCGATCTGTGACAGCTAAAAGCCCGCTCAGAACTACCTTCCAAGACCACTTGCTTACTGCTGAATAGGCCGTCATGTCCAAAGCGAAGTGGTACTTTCACGTTGTTATTCGTCATCATCCGTTTGCCCAAGTCGATGTTCATTCCCTGACTCATAAGGAAGTCCATACCTAATATGACTTCGTCGAAAATCTCCGCTACTATAAACTTGTGTACAACTACCACATTCCCAATCGCAACTTTGCAGATTACTTCTCCTATAACTCGCGTGTCCTCACCAGTTACTGTCCTCTGAAGCATTTTCCAGTGCCAATCTCTTTTCCTGTTGAATCAGGACTGATTTTACCTGCGATCGCCTTAAGTGTTTTAAGCATTTCATTCATAACATCCGGTGATTATACTTCTACTCGGTGTGCTTTATATGCTGGACCACTTAAGAGCGCTGCTGTTTCCTGGGTTTGGGCATATGAGACAGTTTCAGCAAACGTTGTTTTCGGATTCGCATATGTTGCTCGCTTCGTATATGTGTCTCGTATCCCATTTACAAACTTCTGCATTTTTACTCTTTCAAGGTATTCTCCAGATGCATCTCCAAAAGCCAAATGAGCCAACCTCTCAATTTCAGAAGCGAATTCTTGCAAAGTCTCGTTCGTTTTCTGGAAGCGATTCTCCAGCTCCATCTGCTAAATTTGTCTCCTATGCTCGCTACCGTAACGTCTTTCTACGGCACCCATTAACGTATCGTAGTTATCCCTTTCACGCTCGGGAACAGTTTGTAGGATCTCAGCTGCCGGTCCTTTTAGTGCTACGAATAGTGCGGCAGTCTTGTCTTCCATGCTCCAATTGTTTGCTGAAGCCGTTTTTTCAAATTGGAGCTTGAAAACCTGGAAAGGAATTGTGCCATCAAAAGATGGAGTTTTTACCTTGGGCGCGTTCGTCAGAGTACCTGTACGATTCAGCTGCAAGTTACGAAGACGACCCTCAATCTCATCTAACTTGGCCTCAACTGTATCCTGCCGCTCCTCTAGCTTATCCTGTTTTTCTTTAAGTACTGCGTTATTTTTTATTAAATTTTCCTTAAGCGATGATATTTCCGACGACACCTGCGATGACATTTGCGAAATACTTGCCAACAACATGTTCATGTCCAAGGCTGAGGTTGATGCACTAGCTCCCTTCTCCTGTTCTTCAACCACCATGCGCTTGTCCTCTGTATCCTCAGGTTTACCCTGGAACTCGTAGTTGCCAACTTCAACTCCTGCCTGCTCCATAGCTTCCCACAAGCGTGATACCAATTCAGCTTTTCTCCCAGAAGTTGCTAAATTACGTTTTTCCAGCTCCTGCTTGAGCTCTTCAATCTTCAGATCCTGAATCTTTGTCATTTTCTCCGCTATTATCCTTTAGGATTTATTTAACAATCCCACTTCTGACACCAATTGTTACGTTTTTACCCTGAAACGCCGATGATTTCCTAAATCCTTCAGGTTCGACCACTGGATTGTTAAATAAAACACGCTCGGTTTTCCTTAATGCTAACTTTATTTGTTTACAAATAATTGACAACACTTAACAACGCTATTTAATTCACGGATACTTGTACTTGCGCACTCGCAACTTTAAAACACTTAGCTTACAACTTTACAACTTTACTCTTCAAGGTTTAATTACAAACTGAATTACCTAACGGCGTGGCAACGCCTTTTTATACTCCGAGCTGCGTACACTGTGGCAGCTCTAGAACATTATCGATCGTTATCGAAAGTTCTCGATTGCGATTGTTCTATTTGCTTTTTCTCGACGTCTCTATATCTTTCTCGGTTTCTCTTTCGTATGTCATTCGTGTTTTGGAATATCGCCACAATATCAACGCGCACTAAATCTGCACGCCTGGTAGGCACATCACCGCAGAAATCAACACCTCAACTTAAATCGTGCAAAGCTGAAAGCCCGCCACCCCCCACGCATGGCTATCACGTCTGGAAAGTAGATAACCTCTCGTATGAAGGAGGTGGAATAGAGGGTAATGTAGCGGACAGGTGAGCTAACTGCTGATCTGGACAAGTTTAAGCTGAATATGAGCAATTTCAAGGTCAAAATAAATAGGGCAGTTCCAAGGACTGCACTTACGAATATAATATGAAATATGAATATAAATGAATGAATGAATGAATGAATAAAACTTAAATGTATAACTGTAGCTTCCGAGTCTATCGAGCACATCTTTGTGGAAGTAGCATCTGGAATTAATAAAATGCTCATTGACTGCGTTACAAATCCAACATTATCTTCAATTTGTAGAGTTTACCGAAAATACCAGGGATTAAAAATGCTTTCCCTTCAAAAAACGAGCAGCCAAAGCATCAGCACGAAAAATGCTGTGTAGCAAACGATCAATAGCTGATGCTTGCATATTAAAATTACGACAGCACAAGCAGTAGCAAGCGGTCGGCATTAAAAACAAACAAAAATTTAAATTACATATTTTAAAAAATATAATAAATCAACCATCTTCAGCTTCTTTAAATATTGGTAGATTTCTGAAGGTATCGTCTAAATATGACAAGCAATATATTTTCTAAGGTACCTTCCCTTAGGCGATTTACATATATTTTCCGTTGAAATTATTTTAAGAGAAGAAAACGCACTTTCGATTTTCACCTAACTTTAGGATAAAAATTAATAGACTTTAATATTGACCTTAAAATTGTATGAGGAAGTTATGGAAATATTTCGTATATGTAGATTTAAGAAATAATAGCAAAACAAAAATTGCTTAGCGTGTAACTCATCATCGTTATATACTTTTTCTTTTTAAAAGTGTGTACACATAACATGTGATGCAGTGCAGGTATACTTGTATATGAATATTTGCATTTTCATTGACAAACAATTTAGTTGATTATTAATAAATTTCGATTTCAAGGTCCATTACTTTTACGGAATACTAAGAAACGCCATTTAATATGTAAACATTTGATTGTTAGTAAAAACCCAAAGCCTTATAGCTAAATTTTCCAGATCTTTAATTGCGAAAATAAAATTATGTAGTTATTATGTACTAGAGATGTAAATTTATGGGCATTTTGTTGACCCCGGTATTTTCGAGATCTGAAAACGAAATACTGGGACAATCCCGGGATCCCAAAATTCATGAAGTATACAAAATAGCATTAATATATCAAAAAAGAACGATTTGTTGTAATTCATGTTAAATACTTTGCAAGAAAAAAGGAAATAAACGTAAAATTTGACACACATACAATGTAAAGAAAAAGTATTTCTATTCGCTCTTACCAATTTTGTTTTTTTCTGACATTCGTCTGCTAACGGGGTCGACGTATGTTTGAAAATTTTCCCACAAAAACAAGGTAAATATAAAATTTAACTGAATAAATGATTAAATATACAGTTTTTTTAATATAGCAAAAGAAATGGAGGAAAAGTTAAGCTGCCACCTCTTCCGCAATAAATACCTAAAGGATCGGGCACGGCAGGCAGTTGCGGCTTTTGTTGGAGTTTCTGGTACGTGTATTTTATTGTACATAAATATGTATGTATATGTATGTGTTCCCCCTTTCTGCGTACTTCTAAAATACAACTTTAGATTAAGGAGTGTCAGAATTTTGCTGTCAGTAAGTACATAACCTTTTATAATTGAATCGTGAGTAATATATATATGCCATTATATATCAGGCCCGTGGGCAAGTTAACGTACATACATATATCAAAAGAAGTGAATCGTATTCATCAAGCTTTATTCGTAAATGAAATTTTAATCCAGAACACCACCCACGTGGGCTGAGTCCTGCCACGGCCCTGTTACATATTAATCGCCCCTATTACGGTTGTCGTCGTCGCTTTTCAGTCGACATCACATCGTGTCGACGTCGACGTCACATCGACGCACAATTGGTATTGGCTAGACGTATTGAGACGTCGTCGACAGTTTATCGATAAAATCAATGTAGAAATACCATATTTGTCCTTTCTGCATGAGCTGTTTCATTTTGTTTACAATTTGTATGCAAAAAATTTAATTGCTCGGATTCGTCTGAATATTTTAACTGAATATTTTCTCAGAAAAATGTTCGTTGTTTTTGATGCATCAAGTTCAAGCGATGATGAGAGCAAAGTTATGTTTTGCAGCAAAAAGAAAAACTATAAGGCAGATTTCAGATGTATTGAGTTTGCCAGATAACAAGTAAGTGTTACAATTAACATTCGTGGATAAGTCTTTTGGATTTTTTCATGATAGTTGGTAAAAAAAATTTTTTTTTTTTCAGATTTGAAGAATATTTTCTACTCAGCAAAACTGCGATTATGTATGTGCTGGAAAACATATGTTTCCAGAAGAGTTTCAAATTGTTCTGCACTTGTTATTTTCATTTCTAAATCAATACAGATTTATATTTGTTTCTTAATAAAAATTAATTTCTTATAAAAAAAAAATACCTTCAAATTTTCTTCTAGTCGTCAGTAAAAACGGTGTCGACTGAAATGGCGTCGCTTCAACTCAACGTCGACAGCAATTTTGCTTAGCCAATACCAAATGTGTGTCAATAGTTATCGATAACGACTACGCCAATACCGATTTTAACAAGTCGTCGTCGTTTAGTGTCGACGACGACAACCGTAATAGGGGGGAATATATTACCATTCAGTAAAAAAAGAAATACATCAAGTAAAAATTAAATGCATCACCCATTCCATTAGACCTTATTTGGATCAAAATGCAATCTTAAAGAAATAAAAGACTTAAGTGTGTTATCCTCCAACCTAGACTTAAATTGGAGAAGCACTGCTGCGACTCAACACTTGTTGGTTGGATTGTCGTTAAAGTTAAGTTAAATGCCTTCTTTGAGGTATATTTTTTGATTTGTTGAGGTCCATCACCTTTCAAAATAGATACATATATAAAATTTGACGAGTTTGATAATTCTAAATGTAAACAAAATGTATGTGATTCCTCATTTTGCTTGAAAAAGACATTTGTTTTCAACGCAAACCGTGCAAGACGCATCATACTACAAATAATATTAATGAAGACTCTCTTTCAAATGTTGCTTCGTTAATTACGCGTAAGAGAAAAATTTAAATTGAAGTCAACAAGAAATAAATATTTCGTTCTTATATAGGACTAGTAACTGAGAACA
This sequence comes from Philophylla caesio, assembly GCA_963971545.1. Lineage (NCBI taxonomy): Eukaryota > Metazoa > Arthropoda > Insecta > Diptera > Tephritidae > Philophylla > Philophylla caesio. The sequence goes on from OZ020607.1 coordinate 66,998,499, forward strand.
GTGTGCCTTTTAATGTTTTAAATTCCGCGAGTGGCCGCTGTGGTCGAGTAGGTAACGGTGCGAGCCATAACTCGATATGCCGCTGAGTTCGAGGGTGGCTGTGCTGCCGAGAGATTACCCAGCGGCGGCCCTAAACTCAGACGACCTCACGAAGCTGCAGGACGCCATTGTGAACGAGTTCTTTAAGGGAGCGTCCTTTCCCCTGTCATTCTACGGGGCGTATTTCTGGTTGGGAATGCTCCTCGTGGACTGTAAGGATGACAGGACGGTAGGTTGGCTAACCGAGAAAGCCGGCGAACTGAAAAGGGGTCGGTGATGTGTGTGAAGAGGGGGGATCTGATTCCCCCACTGCACAACGCATCGGTCTTCCTACCGAGAAGTGCCGATGAAACAGCGGAGTACGCGCTTCAGCTGCTGAAGACCCAAAGGCGCCCAATACGCCTTTGCGATTGAACTTTCCGATGCCATTTGTTCTTTGGTTGGCCGTGTACCCATGTACAACCCATGCATTACAACTCCCAAATGCCGATCTTTCTGCTGGCACTTCCTCAATTGGTTTACTTCCCACTTATCCGCAGGGTTCGCTTCCGATCTGTGACAGCTAAAAGCCCGCTCAGAACTACCTTCCAAGACCACTTGCTTACTGCTGAATAGGCCGTCATGTCCAAAGCGAAGTGGTACTTTCACGTTGTTATTCGTCATCATCCGTTTGCCCAAGTCGATGTTCATTCCCTGACTCATAAGGAAGTCCATACCTAATATGACTTCGTCGAAAATCTCCGCTACTATAAACTTGTGTACAACTACCACATTCCCAATCGCAACTTTGCAGATTACTTCTCCTATAACTCGCGTGTCCTCACCAGTTACTGTCCTCAACTTTGCTCCAGATAAGGATCTAACCTTCTTTGTGACCAGATCTGACCGAATGATGGAATGTGATGCTCCCGTATCCACACTTAGTACTCGCTTATGTCCGTCCACATACCCGCAAACAGTGATGTTGTTTGCTGTCCTGTCAATTCGAGGCATATCGATTCTAGGGCATTCAATTGCAGGAGCCAGCCTACGCCCTCTCTGGCTGGCTCGTTTTAGTTTAACGACTGGTTAGGAATCTGTTCGTCTTCTGTCTTACACTCGCGTGCAAAATGGCCAGCTTCTCCGCATCTGAAGCATTTTCCAGTGCCAATCTCTTTTCCTGTTGAATCAGGACTGATTTTACCTGCGATCGCCTTAAGTGTTTTAAGCATTTCATTCATAACATCCGGTGATTATACTTCTACTCGGTGTGCTTTATATGCTGGACTACTTAAGAGCGCTGCTGTTTCCTGGGTTTGGGCATATGAGACAGTTTCAGCAAACGTTGTTTTCGGATTCGCATATGTTGCTCGCTTCGTATATGTGTCTCGTATCCCATTTACAAACTTCTGCATTTTTACTCTTTCAAGGTATTCTCCAGATGCATCTCCAAAAGCCAAATGAGCCAACCTCTCAATTTCAGAAGCGAATTCTTTCAAAGTCTCGTTCGTTTTCTGGAAGCGATTCTCCAGCTCCATCTGGTAAATTTGTCTCCTATGCTCGCTACCGTAACGTCTTTCTACGGCACCCATTAACGTATCGTAGTTATCCCTTTCACGCTCGGGAACAGTTTGTAGGATCTCAGCTGCCGGTTCTTTTAGTGCTACGAATAGTGCGGCAGTCTTGTCTTCCATGCTCCAATTGTTTGCTGAAGCCGTTTTTTCAAATTGGAGCTTGAAAACCTGGAAAGGAATTGTGCCATCAAAAGATGGAGTTTTTACCTTGGGCGCGTTCGTCAGAGTACCTGTACGATTCAGCTGCAAGTTACGAAGACGACCCTCAATCTCATCTAACTTGGCCTCAACTGTATCCTGCCGCTCCTCTAGCTTATCCTATTTTTCTTTAAGTACTGCGTTATTTTTTATTAAATTTTCCTTAAGCGATGATATTTCCGACGACACCTGCGATGACATTTGCGAAATACTTGCCAACCACATGTTCATGTCCAAGGCTGAGGATGATGCACTAGCTCCCTTCTCCTGTTCTTCAACCACCATGCGCTTTTCCTCTGTATCCTTAGGTTTACCCTGGAACTCGTAGTTGCCAACTTCAACTCCTGCCTGCTCCATAGCTTCCCACAAGCGTGATACCAATTCAGCTTTTCTCCCAGAAGTTGCTAAATTACGTTTTTCCAGCTCCTGCTTGAGCTCTTCAATCTTCAGATCCTGAATCTTTGTCATTTTCTCCGCTATTATCCTTTAGGATTTATTTAACAATCCCACTTCTGACACCAATTGTTACGTTTTTACCCTGAAACGCCGATGATTTCCTAAATCCTTCAGGTTCGACCACTGGGTTGTTAAATAAAACACGCTCGGTTTTCCTTAATGCTAACTTTATTTGTTTACAAATAATTGACAACACTTAACAACGCTATTTAATTCACGGATACTTGTACTTGCGCACTCGCAACTTTAAAACACTTAGCTTACAACTTTACAACTTTACTCTTCAAGGTTTAATTACAAACTGAATTACCTAACGGCGTGGCAACGCCTTTTTATACTCCGAGCTGCGTACACTGTGGCAGCTCTAGAACATTATCGATCGTTATCGAAAGTTCTCGATTGCGATTGTTCTATTTGCTTTTTCTCGACGTCTCTATATCTTTCTCGGTTTCTCTTTCGTATGTCATTCGTGTTTTGGAATATCGCCACAATATCAACGCGCACTAAATCTGCACGCCTGGTAGGCACATCACCGCAGAAATCAACACCTCAACTTAAATCGTGCAAAGCTGAAAGCCCGCCACCCCCCACGCATGGCTATCACGTCTGGAAAGTAGATAACCTCTCGTATGAAGGAGGTGGAATAGAGGGTAATGTAGCGGACAGGTGAGCTAACTGCTGATCTGGACAAGTTTAAGCTGAATATGAGCAATTTCAAGGTCAAAATAAATAGGGCAGTTCCAAGGACTGCACTTACGAATATAATATGAAATATGAATATAAATGAATGAATGAATGAATGAATAAAACTTAAATGTATAACTGTAGCTTCCGAGTCTATCGAGCACATCTTTGTGGAAGTAGCATCTGGAATTAATAAAATGCTCATTGACTGCGTTACAAATCCAACATTATCTTCAATTTGTAGAGTTTACCGAAAATACCAGGGATTAAAAATGCTTTCCCTTCAAAAAACGAGCAGCCAAAGCATCAGCACGAAAAATGCTGTGTAGCAAACGATCAATAGCTGATGCTTGCATATTAAAATTACGACAGCACAAGCAGTAGCAAGCGGTCGGCATTAAAAACAAACAAAAATTTAAATTACATATTTTAAAAAATATAATAAATCAACCATCTTCAGCTTCTTTAAATATTGGTAGATTTCTGAAGGTATCGTCTAAATATGACAAGCAATATATTTTCTAAGGTACCTTCCCTTAGGCGATTTACATATATTTTCCGTTGAAATTATTTTAAGAGAAGAAAACGCACTTTCGATTTTCACCTAACTTTAGGATAAAAATTAATAGACTTTAATATTGACCTTAAAATTGTATGAGGAAGTTATGGAAATATTTCGTATAGATTTAAGAAATAATAGCAAAACAAAAATTGCTTAGCGTGTAACTCATCATCGTTATATACTTTTTCTTTTTAAAAGTGTGTACACATAACATGTGATGCAGTGCAGGTATACTTGTATATGAATATTTGCATTTTCATTGACAAACAATTTAGTTGATTATTAATAAATTTCGATTTCAAGGTCCATTACTTTTACGGAATACTAAGAAACGCCATTTAATATGTAAACATTTGATTGTTAGTAAAAACCCAAAGCCTTATAGCTAAATTTTCCAGATCTTTAATTGCGAAAATAAAATTATGTAGTTATTATGTACTAGAGATGTAAATTTATGGGCATTTTGTTGACCCCGGTATTTTCGAGATCTGAAAACGAAATACTGGGACAATCCCGGGATCCCAAAATTCATGAAGTATACAAAATAGCATTAATATATCAAAAAAGAACGATTTGTTGTAATTCATGTTAAATACTTTGCAAGAAAAAAGGAAATAAACGTAAAATTTGACACACATACAATGTAAAGAAAAAGTATTTCTATTCGCTCTTACCAATTTTGTTTTTTTCTGACATTCGTCTGCTAACGGGGTCGACGTATGTTTGAAAATTTTCCCACAAAAACAAGGTAAATATAAAATTTAACTGAATAAATGATTAAATATACAGTTTTTTTAATATAGCAAAAGAAATGGAGGAAAAGTTAAGCTGCCACCTCTTCCGCAATAAATACCTAAAGGATCGGGCACGGCAGGCAGTTGCGGCTTTTGTTGGAGTTTCTGGTACGTGTATTTTATTGTACATAAATATGTATGTATATGTATGTGTTCCCCCTTTCTGCGTACTTCTAAAATACAACTTTAGATTAAGGAGTGTCAGAATTTTGCTGTCAGTAAGTACATAACCTTTTATAATTGAATCGTGAGTAATATATATATGCCATTATATATCAGGCCCGTGGGCAAGTTAACGTACATACATATATCAAAAGAAGTGAATCGTATTCATCAAGCTTTATTCGTAAATGAAATTTTAATCCAGAACACCACCCACGTGGGCTGAGTCCTGCCACGGCCCTGTTACATATTAATCGCCCCTATTACGGTTGTCGTCGTCGCTTTTCAGTCGACATCACATCGTGTCGACGTCGACGTCACATCGACGCACAATTGGTATTGGCTAGACGTATTGAGACGTCGTCGACAGTTTATCGATAAAATCAATGTAGAAATACCATATTTGTCCTTTCTGCATGAGCTGTTTCATTTTGTTTACAATTTGTATGCAAAAAATTTAATTGCTCGGATTCGTCTGAATATTTTAACTGAATATTTTCTCAGAAAAATGTTCGTTGTTTTTGATGCATCAAGTTCAAGCGATGATGAGAGCAAAGTTATGTTTTGCAGCAAAAAGAAAAACTATAAGGCAGATTTCAGATGTATTGAGTTTGCCAGATAACAAGTAAGTGTTACAATTAACATTCGTGGATAAGTCTTTTGGATTTTTTCATGATAGTTGGTAAAAAAAATTTTTTTTTTTTCAGATTTGAAGAATATTTTCTACTCAGCAAAACTGCGATTATGTATGTGCTGGAAAACATATGTTTCCAGAAGAGTTTCAAATTGTTCTGCACTTGTTATTTTCATTTCTAAATCAATACAGATTTATATTTGTTTCTTAATAAAAATTAATTTCTTATAAAAAAAAAATACCTTCAAATTTTCTTCTAGTCGTCAGTAAAAACGGTGTCGACTGAAATGGCGTCGCTTCAACTCAACGTCGACAGCAATTTTGCTTAGCCAATACCAAATGTGTGTCAATAGTTATCGATAACGACTACGCCAATACCGATTTTAACAAGTCGTCGTCGTTTAGTGTCGACGACGACAACCGTAATAGGGGGGAATATATTACCATTCAGTAAAAAAAGAAATACATCAAGTAAAAATTAAATGCATCACCCATTCCATTAGACCTTATTTGGATCAAAATGCAATCTTAAAGAAATAAAAGACTTAAGTGTGTTATCCTCCAACCTAGACTTAAATTGGAGAAGCACTGCTGCGACTCAACACTTGTTGGTTGGATTGTCGTTAAAGTTAAGTTAAATGCCTTCTTTGAGGTATATTTTTTGATTTGTTGAGGTCCATCACCTTTCAAAATAGATACATATATAAAATTTGACGAGTTTGATAATTCTAAATGTAAACAAAATGTATGTGATTCCTCATTTTGCTTGAAAAAGACATTTGTTTTCAACGCAAACCGTGCAAGACGCATCATACTACAAATAATATTAATGAAGACTCTCTTTCAAATGTTGCTTCGTTAATTACGCGTAAGAGAAAAATTTAAATTGAAGTCAACAAGAAATAAATATTTCGTTCTTATATAGGACTAGTAACTGAGAACAGTGTGCCTTTTAATGTTTTAAATTCCGCGAGTGGCCGCTGTGGTCGAGTAGGTAACGGTGCGAGCCATAACTCGATATGCCGCTGAGTTCGAGGGTGGCTGTGCTGCCGAGAGATTACCCAGCGGCGGCCCTAAACTCAGACGACCTCACGAAGCTGCAGGACGCCATTGTGAACGAGTTCTTTAAGGGAGCGTCCTTTCCCCTGTCATTCTACGGGGCGTATTTCTGGTCGGGAATGCTCCTCGTGGACTGTAAGGATGACAGGACGGTAGGTTGGCTAACCGAGAAAGCCGGCGAACTGAAAAGGGGTCGGTGATGTGTGTGAAGAGGGGGGATCTGATTCCCCCACTGCACAACGCATCGGTCTTCCTACCGAGAAGTGCCGATGAAACAGCGGAGTACGCGCTTCAGCTGCTGAAGACCCAAAGGCGCCCAATACGCCTTTGCGATTGAACTTTCCGATGCCATTTGTTCTTTGGTTGGCCGTGTACCCATGTACAACCCATGCATTACAACTCCCAAATGCCGATCTTTCTGCTGGCACTTCCTCAATTGGTTTACTTCCCACTTATCCGCAGGGTTCGCTTCCGATCTGTGACAGCTAAAAGCCCGCTCAGAACTACCTTCCAAGACCACTTGCTTACTGCTGAATAGGCCGTCATGTCCAAAGCGAAGTGGTACTTTCACGTTGTTATTCGTCATCATCCGTTTGCCCAAGTCGATGTTCATTCCCTGACTCATAAGGAAGTCCATACCTAATATGACTTCGTCGAAAATCTCCGCTACTATAAACTTGTGTACAACTACCACATTCCCAATCGCAACTTTGCAGATTACTTCTCCTATAACTCGCGTGTCCTCACCAGTTACTGTCCTCAACTTTGCTCCAGATAAGGATCTAACCTTCTTTGTGACCAGATCTGACCGAATGATGGAATGTGATGCTCCCGTATCCACACTTAGTACTCGCTTATGTCCGTCCACATACCCGCAAACAGTGATGTTGTTTGCTGTCCTGTCAATTCGAGGCATATCGATTCTAGGGCATTCAATTGCAGGAGCCAGCCTACGCCCTCTCTGGCTGGCTCGTTTTAGTTTAACGACTGGTTAGGAATCTGTTCGTCTTCTGTCTTACACTCGCGTGCAAAATGGCCAGCTTCTCCGCATCTGAAGCATTTTCCAGTGCCAATCTCTTTTCCTGTTGAATCAGGACTGATTTTACCTGCGATCGCCTTAAGTGTTTTAAGCATTTCATTCATAACATCCGGTGATTATACTTCTACTCGGTGTGCTTTATATGCTGGACTACTTAAGAGCGCTGCTGTTTCCTGGGTTTGGGCATATGAGACAGTTTCAGCAAACGTTGTTTTCGGATTCGCATATGTTGCTCGCTTCGTATATGTGTCTCGTATCCCATTTACAAACTTCTGCATTTTTACTCTTTCAAGGTATTCTCCAGATGCATCTCCAAAAGCCAAATGAGCCAACCTCTCAATTTCAGAAGCGAATTCTTTCAAAGTCTCGTTCGTTTTCTGGAAGCGATTCTCCAGCTCCATCTGGTAAATTTGTCTCCTATGCTCGCTACCGTAACGTCTTTCTACGGCACCCATTAACGTATCGTAGTTATCCCTTTCACGCTCGGGAACAGTTTGTAGGATCTCAGCTGCCGGTTCTTTTAGTGCTACGAATAGTGCGGCAGTCTTGTCTTCCATGCTCCAATTGTTTGCTGAAGCCGTTTTTTCAAATTGGAGCTTGAAAACCTGGAAAGGAATTGTGCCATCAAAAGATGGAGTTTTTACCTTGGGCGCGTTCGTCAGAGTACCTGTACGATTCAGCTGCAAGTTACGAAGACGACCCTCAATCTCATCTAACTTGGCCTCAACTGTATCCTGCCGCTCCTCTAGCTTATCCTATTTTTCTTTAAGTACTGCGTTATTTTTTATTAAATTTTCCTTAAGCGATGATATTTCCGACGACACCTGCGATGACATTTGCGAAATACTTGCCAACCACATGTTCATGTCCAAGGCTGAGGATGATGCACTAGCTCCCTTCTCCTGTTCTTCAACCACCATGCGCTTTTCCTCTGTATCCTTAGGTTTACCCTGGAACTCGTAGTTGCCAACTTCAACTCCTGCCTGCTCCATAGCTTCCCACAAGCGTGATACCAATTCAGCTTTTCTCCCAGAAGTTGCTAAATTACGTTTTTCCAGCTCCTGCTTGAGCTCTTCAATCTTCAGATCCTGAATCTTTGTCATTTTCTCCGCTATTATCCTTTAGGATTTATTTAACAATCCCACTTCTGACACCAATTGTTACGTTTTTACCCTGAAACGCCGATGATTTCCTAAATCCTTCAGGTTCGACCACTGGGTTGTTAAATAAAACACGCTCGGTTTTCCTTAATGCTAACTTTATTTGTTTACAAATAATTGACAACACTTAACAACGCTATTTAATTCACGGATACTTGTACTTGCGCACTCGCAACTTTAAAACACTTAGCTTACAACTTTACAACTTTACTCTTCAAGGTTTAATTACAAACTGAATTACCTAACGGCGTGGCAACGCCTTTTTATACTCCGAGCTGCGTACACTGTGGCAGCTCTAGAACATTATCGATCGTTATCGAAAGTTCTCGATTGCGATTGTTCTATTTGCTTTTTCTCGACGTCTCTATATCTTTCTCGGTTTCTCTTTCGTATGTCATTCGTGTTTTGGAATATCGCCACAATATCAACGCGCACTAAATCTGCACGCCTGGTAGGCACATCACCGCAGAAATCAACACCTCAACTTAAATCGTGCAAAGCTGAAAGCCCGCCACCCCCCACGCATGGCTATCACGTCTGGAAAGTAGATAACCTCTCGTATGAAGGAGGTGGAATAGAGGGTAATGTAGCGGACAGGTGAGCTAACTGCTGATCTGGACAAGTTTAAGCTGAATATGAGCAATTTCAAGGTCAAAATAAATAGGGCAGTTCCAAGGACTGCACTTACGAATATAATATGAAATATGAATATAAATGAATGAATGAATGAATGAATAAAACTTAAATGTATAACTGTAGCTTCCGAGTCTATCGAGCACATCTTTGTGGAAGTAGCATCTGGAATTAATAAAATGCTCATTGACTGCGTTACAAATCCAACATTATCTTCAATTTGTAGAGTTTACCGAAAATACCAGGGATTAAAAATGCTTTCCCTTCAAAAAACGAGCAGCCAAAGCATCAGCACGAAAAATGCTGTGTAGCAAACGATCAATAGCTGATGCTTGCATATTAAAATTACGACAGCACAAGCAGTAGCAAGCGGTCGGCATTAAAAACAAACAAAAATTTAAATTACATATTTTAAAAAATATAATAAATCAACCATCTTCAGCTTCTTTAAATATTGGTAGATTTCTGAAGGTATCGTCTAAATATGACAAGCAATATATTTTCTAAGGTACCTTCCCTTAGGCGATTTACATATATTTTCCGTTGAAATTATTTTAAGAGAAGAAAACGCACTTTCGATTTTCACCTAACTTTAGGATAAAAATTAATAGACTTTAATATTGACCTTAAAATTGTATGAGGAAGTTATGGAAATATTTCGTATAGATTTAAGAAATAATAGCAAAACAAAAATTGCTTAGCGTGTAACTCATCATCGTTATATACTTTTTCTTTTTAAAAGTGTGTACACATAACATGTGATGCAGTGCAGGTATACTTGTATATGAATATTTGCATTTTCATTGACAAACAATTTAGTTGATTATTAATAAATTTCGATTTCAAGGTCCATTACTTTTACGGAATACTAAGAAACGCCATTTAATATGTAAACATTTGATTGTTAGTAAAAACCCAAAGCCTTATAGCTAAATTTTCCAGATCTTTAATTGCGAAAATAAAATTATGTAGTTATTATGTACTAGAGATGTAAATTTATGGGCATTTTGTTGACCCCGGTATTTTCGAGATCTGAAAACGAAATACTGGGACAATCCCGGGATCCCAAAATTCATGAAGTATACAAAATAGCATTAATATATCAAAAAAGAACGATTTGTTGTAATTCATGTTAAATACTTTGCAAGAAAAAAGGAAATAAACGTAAAATTTGACACACATACAATGTAAAGAAAAAGTATTTCTATTCGCTCTTACCAATTTTGTTTTTTTCTGACATTCGTCTGCTAACGGGGTCGACGTATGTTTGAAAATTTTCCCACAAAAACAAGGTAAATATAAAATTTAACTGAATAAATGATTAAATATACAGTTTTTTTAATATAGCAAAAGAAATGGAGGAAAAGTTAAGCTGCCACCTCTTCCGCAATAAATACCTAAAGGATCGGGCACGGCAGGCAGTTGCGGCTTTTGTTGGAGTTTCTGGTACGTGTATTTTATTGTACATAAATATGTATGTATATGTATGTGTTCCCCCTTTCTGCGTACTTCTAAAATACAACTTTAGATTAAGGAGTGTCAGAATTTTGCTGTCAGTAAGTACATAACCTTTTATAATTGAATCGTGAGTAATATATATATGCCATTATATATCAGGCCCGTGGGCAAGTTAACGTACATACATATATCAAAAGAAGTGAATCGTATTCATCAAGCTTTATTCGTAAATGAAATTTTAATCCAGAACACCACCCACGTGGGCTGAGTCCTGCCACGGCCCTGTTACATATTAATCGCCCCTATTACGGTTGTCGTCGTCGCTTTTCAGTCGACATCACATCGTGTCGACGTCGACGTCACATCGACGCACAATTGGTATTGGCTAGACGTATTGAGACGTCGTCGACAGTTTATCGATAAAATCAATGTAGAAATACCATATTTGTCCTTTCTGCATGAGCTGTTTCATTTTGTTTACAATTTGTATGCAAAAAATTTAATTGCTCGGATTCGTCTGAATATTTTAACTGAATATTTTCTCAGAAAAATGTTCGTTGTTTTTGATGCATCAAGTTCAAGCGATGATGAGAGCAAAGTTATGTTTTGCAGCAAAAAGAAAAACTATAAGGCAGATTTCAGATGTATTGAGTTTGCCAGATAACAAGTAAGTGTTACAATTAACATTCGTGGATAAGTCTTTTGGATTTTTTCATGATAGTTGGTAAAAAAAATTTTTTTTTTTTCAGATTTGAAGAATATTTTCTACTCAGCAAAACTGCGATTATGTATGTGCTGGAAAACATATGTTTCCAGAAGAGTTTCAAATTGTTCTGCACTTGTTATTTTCATTTCTAAATCAATACAGATTTATATTTGTTTCTTAATAAAAATTAATTTCTTATAAAAAAAAAATACCTTCAAATTTTCTTCTAGTCGTCAGTAAAAACGGGGTCGACTGAAATGGCGTCGCTTCAACTCAACGTCGACAGCAATTTTGCTTAGCCAATACCAAATGTGTGTCAATAGTTATCGATAACGACTACGCCAATACCGATTTTAACAAGTCGTCGTCGTTTAGTGTCGACGACGACAACCGTAATAGGGGGGAATATATTACCATTCAGTAAAAAAAGAAATACATCAAGTAAAAATTAAATGCATCACCCATTCCATTAGACCTTATTTGGATCAAAATGCAATCTTAAAGAAATAAAAGACTTAAATTGGAGAAGCACTGCTGCGACTCAACACTTGTTGGTTGGATTGTCGTTAAAGTTAAGTTAAATGCCTTCTTTGAGGTATATTTTTTGATTTGTTGAGGTCCATCACCTTTCAAAATAGATACATATATAAAATTTGACGAGTTTGATAATTCTAAATGTAAACAAAATGTATGTGATTCCTCATTTTGCTTGAAAAAGACATTTGTTTTCAACGCAAACCGTGCAAGACGCATCATACTACAAATAATATTAATGAAGACTCTCTTTCAAATGTTGCTTCGTTAATTACGCGTAAGAGAAAAATTTAAATTGAAGTCAACAAGAAATAAATATTTCGTTCTTATATAGGACTAGTAACTGAGAACAGTGTGCCTTTTAATGTTTTAAATTCCGCGAGTGGCCGCTGTGGTCGAGTAGGTAGCGGTGCCATAACTCGATATGCCGCTGAGTTCGAGGGTGGCTGTGCTGCCGAGAGATTACCCAGCGGCGGCCCTAAACTCAGACGACCTCACGAAGCTGCAGGACGCCATTGTGAACGAGTTCTTTAAGGGAGCGTCCTTTCCCCTGTCATTCTACGGGGCGTATTTCTGGTCGGGAATGCTCCTCGTGGACTGTAAGGATGACAGGACGGTAGGTTGGCCAACCGAGAAAGCCGGCGAACTGAAAAGGGGTCGGTGATATGTGTGAAGAGGGGGATCTGATTCCCCCACTGCACAACGCATCGGTCTTCCTACCGAGAAGTGCCGATGAAACAGCGGAGTACGCGCTTCAGCTGCTGAAGACCCAAAACGAGGGCATACATTCCTCAGCATGGAGGGTCATCACCAGCACAGCAGCCGGGGAATTAACATTCCCGATTCCAAGAAGCTTTTAGAGGGGCTTGATCTGAGACGACTTGAGCTGGACGGGGTCAGTCAGGCCGACATACTGCTCTCGGGCCTTGAGAGCCAGTGTTATGATTGATGCAGCATTGTCAGTAGCCCAGGTCAACTTCCACCACGCAGTGGCCGCTTCAGCAGTCATCGCAAGGAGGTTTACCACGGACGACCTGGGCATTATACTCTTGTATCAGTATGGCCGTGGGTCTTCAGGGGCCAGGTAAGAGGCCTGAACCACAGGAGTAACAAGGTAATTTGGGACATCTCCTGTGACAGACCAAGAGCATGTGTAGTGCTAAAGTACAATATTAAATACTTCTGTATTACAGAGTTTTTAACACAAGATCTGGTGGCGGTGCAGGCGACGGTGATGGTAGGCGAACAGACTACGGAAGTCGTCTTCGCTGCAGCATATTTCCCGGGGGACGACACCAACGTGCCTCCCCTTGAAGTACAGCAGCTGGTGGGACACTGCAGACGCAGAAGGCTGCCGCTGATTCTAAGCTGCGATGCGAATGCCCACAATAAGGAGTGGGGCAGCACAGATACTAACCCTAGCGGTGAGTGCCTCTTAGAGTATATATTAAGCGAGAACTTAGGTATCCACAACGTTGAACATAAGGCAAGAAATACTGGATGTCACCCTTGGAAATGAATTGGCGAATCCTATTCGGAACCCTCGCTCTCGGATCACAGGATCATCCAATTTGATCTACGGGCGAGGACCAAGGTAGAAGCAAACCAACGTAACCCCAGAAGAACAAACTGGGCTTCGTATTACGAGCATTTAGAATTGAACCTAGCGAACATTGAGCGTAACAATAAGAGAACAAGCTGTATGGAGTTAGAAAGCAGGGTCAGTGGTCTTAACCGCGCCATTATGGACGCCTTTCACTCTAGCTGTCCCAAATCGAAGCCGGGAGATAAACCCCAACTTGGCTGGTGGTCTCGGGAGCTCTTGGCGCTCCGCAAAGAAGTGCGTAGGCTTTACAACAGAGCCAAGCGCATGGGGCGCTGGGAAGAGTATTCGACATGCCTAACGAAGTACAGCAAAGAAATCAGAAAAGCAAAGCGCAGTACCTTCAGGAAATTCTGCGATAGCATTAGTTCGACTCCAGTGGCTGCCAGGCTACATAGAGCTTTAGCAAAGAACAACCCGGGGACCACAATGGCTATTAAAAGGTCCGACGGGTCCTACACAGGTAACGAGAGGGAAAGGGCCCTCGCCCTACTTTCGGCTCACTTCGTTGGTGCTGTCGGAATCCCATCCGCGGCTGGACACTGTGAGTCACGTCCGAGTCCGGCCGATTGGAAAGTAGCTAAGAGTCTATTTACGTACAGCTCGGTCGGCTGGGCTCTGGACACGTTTGAGCAGTTCAAGGCTCCCGGGGTAGACGGCATCAGTCCGGTGCTGCTGAAGCGGGGCGGGAAACTGCTTATTCCTTATCTCGTTAGCATAATGTGAGATAGCCTGGCGCTGGCACACATTCCAGCGGTATGGCAAAAGCTGGCGAAGATACAGTTCAGCTGCAGACAATCAAAGGATGCCCACAGGGCGGGGTACTATCCCCGCTTCTGTGGAGCCTAGTAGTGGATGACCTCCTGCAAATTCTCACCAGTAATGGAATCCGCTGTCAGGGATATGCGGATGACATAGTGATAATTGTAGGGGCAAGTTCGTGAGCAACCTCTTTGACATAGTGCAAAGAGGGCTGAACTCAATATCAATCCTGCCAAAAGGGCCATCGTTCCGTTTACCAGAAACAGAAAATTACTAGGTAGTAGAGTTATAGCTCTGGGGGGTCGCGGTCGGGGTCTCCACGGAAGTGAAATATCTAGGTCTCATCTTATATTCTAAGCTTCTGTGGAAGGCTCATGTCGATGCTGCCGTCTCCAGGGCTATGAGAGCACTAATAGTGTGCAGACGACTCGCAGGAAAGTCCTGGGACTGCAGCCCTAGAAAACTGCGGTGGTTGTACATCATGATTGTGAGACCCATGGTCACCTATGGTGCAGTGGCTTGGGGATCCAGGATTGCCCTGACTTCGGTTAGACAATCTCTTACCAGGCTACAGCGCCTGGCGGGCGTCTGCATTACCGGAGCGATGCGCACATGCCCAACAGCTGTGCTGGAGGTGATTCTGGAACTTAAGCCGCTGCACGTCACTATTGACCATGTGGCTAGCCGAACCCTGATGAACTTCTCCAAGGAAGGTTTTGGCAGGGGTAAGTTAGTGTCGTCCAAAGCAAGGGACAGACTAGTTTGGTGGGCTAATCTAGAGATGAGATTCACAAAAAGATAAGGTTTGACAGAAAGTTTGGAGTGGAAATACACAGCAAGGCTACCTGGAGTGTATCTATATTGGACCACCACATCCAGAGAAGCACCCTACAATGGTACACAGATGGCTCCAGGACTCCCGAAGGTATTGGGGCAGGCGTCGATGGTCCCATATCGAGCATATCGGTTCCACTGGGGGCCTACCCAAGCATCTTCCAAGCGGAGGTCTTTGCCATCAGTGAATGCGCTGACATAAACCTGAGAAGGAATTACCACAGTGAGACCATTCCCATTTCAAGCGACAGCCAGGCCGCGCTCAAAGCTCTCTCCTCCTATGAAATAAAATCATCAATGGTCATGGAGTGCTTCGAGAGATTGAACGCCCTTGCGGAGAGGAACCAAATCGAACTCCTCTGGGTACCAGGACACAGAGGGGATGGTGGCAACGAAGAAGCCGATCGCCTAGCTAGGACAGCAGCCTCAGCTACTCCGGTTGGACCAGAGCCGATCCTGGCGGTAGGTCCCAGCACTGTGAGAGAGATGAAATTAATAGACTGAGAAACCAACAATGGCGCAATACAGCATGCCTTAGACAGGCAAAATCTCTCCTTGGTGGATACAATACGAAAAGACACAGGCTGCTGATGAACATCCCCAAGGAGAAACTAATAATTATGACAGGTATTCTAACGGGTCACTGCCGACTGAGGGGCCACTTACACAAGCTAGGGATCTGGTCAAGCGACCTCTGTCGCTTCTGTGACCTAGAAATATAAACCTCGCAGCATCTACTCATGGAGTGTGTTGCTGTGGCGCGCAGAAGAGACACGGCCTTTGGACGGCAACCGTACTAGGCTTCCTAGGGGTGCTGGGGCTAATGGAAGTGTTATGATGTGAGCCGTGGAGGGCACAATAGACCCATCGGTCGCAGTGCAATCCTCTCATTTGTAATCTAATCTAATCTAATCCACTAATTGGAGTTAGTATGATACTAGTGAATATGATGAACGGGCAGACATTGCGCAAGGTTTTCCAAGTATTAAGTGCCAATGTACATACTTCAACTATAATATAACATAAAACTTTAACAGCAACCACCTGGATAAAAGTAAATAGGCATAACTGTTTACCAATTTGTTGAAGTATTATAAAAAGTAGCAACAAGAAAAGAAAGCAACCACATTCACACATTCAATAATTTATAGGAAACGGTAATAAGGATTTGCGGGTTAGAACCGTCCATTTCGGGCTTCGCGCTTGCTCTTTTAATAAACCAGCTTACATAATGGAACTCATTTAATTATTTTTTGTATTTAAATAACTATTGAAAACTTTGCCTGTGAAAATATATGCATTTTCTTTCAACTTCTGTCAAAAAAGTAAACAAAAAACCGCTGAATTTCGTGTAAAAAGTTGGTAACAGTCATTCGAACTTAGCGTAGCAGTTGGCAACGCAAAATACGAAAACGTCGGAATTGCTGATAGCATTTTTCCCGAATTCGTGAGGGAAAATTTTGTTACGACGAGAACTTAAAATCCATATAAACATTTCCAACATTAACTAATAGAAAAACGAAACAAAATTTTTAGATAATGTTATCATAAATCCATCCCAAGAGACCCAATCGACATTTAAAATATGGATTATCAAAAACACTTTTAACAATCCGCGGTATATAAATTTGCGCTTCACTTTTCAAAGCAAATTGCAGATTTTTTTAAATGAGTCGTATAAAAACCATTAACAAATATCACTTTTTATTTGTAGATTACATTAAACACTCCATGAAAGAGTGTTTATTTATAATTTTTGTGGTGGCTATAATGAATTCAACGTTGTTGTCTTCCTGTTGCGAAATAAATCTTAGTGCTGCGATTTCGGCAAATGTACAGCCCCCTATGAAAAATATCATAATGACACGGGGAATGTTGAGAGCTGAACCTTCGATCGGCGTAGAAGTTTGACGACCACCGATGCCAATTAATTTTGCTTGAAAATCTTCAAAGGTCGGTCCTGGCAAATTATTTATTTGGCTTTTTAATGATTGCCAACCTAAAGGTTTTATAGTCTGCTCGACGATTCGAGCGGTCAGTGGTGCATAAAAGCTATGAACATAACTTATATCTTTCGGCTCGACTTCAACAACGTCGTCCACTGTTAAATTAAGTGTCTGTAAGTGTCTGAAATGTTATTGTATCTTATAAATGATTATTAGATGTAAGCCTACCTTGCGAAGTACTGCATAGGCGCGTGATTCCGATTGTGTGTAAAGTAGGCCTGCTTTTTCCAAATTACTTATTTTAAGCAAAACATCAAGGCCATATACTTGCACCAACTCACGTTTGTAATAATTTAAAACCTGCAGTAAAAAAATGGCTTTGAATTATAGTATATACGTTGATTTTTGATGTAATGACTTTATCTTTTAAGCCGGAAGCAGCTGCACATTGCATTGACAGAAGACGAAGGACTTTTTCGACATCGCCTTTGTTTGCAATCACACCTTCAATATATGAACTGGTTTTGTCTATGTCTTCGCACATCATAAACTCTTGCTCGGCTGCAAGATCATCGGAAAACTCAAATGCATCTAGTTTTTTACGAATCAGTTCAGCTATAGCGGTATGCACAGCTACTGATTGTTTTTGAGCCAACAGCGCTGGCAACTTGTCTACAAAGCGTTTCATGTCCTGTACTGACGCATCCTGTGCATTTGCATTCATTTGGGCACTAATTTCCCGCGCATTTCTTGAGAGTATTTTTCCAACTTCATTAAAATTTTTATTTCTCAATACTGCATACAACTTTTCTCCCGAATTTAAATATAAGGTTTTATTACCGGTAACAAATTGAGGCTGTGCTGGACTTTGTTCATCTGTATTCGATGCAAAATGTTCAGCTGGCAATACAAGTTGATTATTATTAATGCCGAAAAATTCATCAATTAATCCTTCATATGTAAGTTGCGTCGCCACAGCACTTAGTATGTCTATTGAACGATCAAGAAGTATTATTTGGTCTATTAAGCCTTTATCACCATTCCACATCCTTTCTTCCGTGCCCAGTTGTTTGGCATGCTCCCAAACTCTTTGCGAATTGCTGCCCTTCCCATAAATTTTTGGTATGCGACCATAAAGGCGTTGTAGATGTACCAATCCGACGGCTGCCTGATACAAGATAGAGGGATCACCATCAACTTCAACATCGCGGAAAGCAAAAGGCATTTCCATAGAAATAACATCATTGTCTATTGGAAGGAAATTCCATTCCAGCTCAACTATTTGGGTGAAGTTATCATAAACTTTTAAATTCTCCAAGTGCTTAATACACAAACATGATTTTCTTGGTACAAATATGATATGAAATTGTCGGTTTTTATCTACATTTTTTTTTAAATGTTCAGCAACAATGTCCATCAGGCGTAGCTGTGCCCGAACAATGTATATCACATTACAGGTATCGCGCGGTAGCTGTGTATCACTGCTGAGCTTTAACAGCTTAACATTCCGTTCTGAAAAC
The DNA here is from genome assembly GCA_963971545.1 of Philophylla caesio. Lineage (NCBI taxonomy): Eukaryota > Metazoa > Arthropoda > Insecta > Diptera > Tephritidae > Philophylla > Philophylla caesio. Next base: position 67,016,835 of record OZ020607.1, read on the forward strand.
AGAGATGGAGGTGCGACCAAACCAAGAGGGCCCAGAATAACTTCATCTAATAGAACAAGTTTGGAGCCACCAATGTTATCCAAGAGATTCACAATCTCATTATAAGCTGACTCTTGCAGCAACTGAACATTGACACGCTGACTCTGAAGATATTGGAACATTTGAATGCAAAACTGAGTAAAATAAATTCTTATTCAGGTGATAGCAAAAATAATAGGCGTTTGATTTTTTTTAACAGCTGTTTCATCCTCTTCGCCAGTGATAGAAAACGTAATATTTAAGTTTATACCCAATTGTGTATGTATATCTAAGTGGACTTTTACACGACTCAACTATTGCTTTCAATTCTGTTCTGTAGTGCGATTCAGTAACTTTTTTAACAACACTCGAAGTTGCCAAAATCAACTAAGCAACAGAAGTTAACAATACTGCTATTCAGTAACTCTTTTTTGACAAAATACGTTATTGCAGAATCAGCTGTGTTGTTAAGCTAGCGGCATTTAGTTTTGTGTTGTTAGAAACGCGATAATTAATTTATGTTCGTATACTTACATATGTTTTATTATTTTTTTTATAAATTTGTAGTTCCAACTTTTAACTAAACCGTTTAAATTAGCATGACTGTTTTACTAAAACCGTATACATATATTTTATTTAGCCTATGATTTACTATTTAAACCAATGTTAAATGTACATACATATATACATAATACATATATATAAGTATATTAAGGAAATAAACGAATTTGCAACATAAACGGAAACATTTTATAAACCTTATTTATTATAATTAATATTCCATTGGCTGCGTTAAGGGTGACTGCTTTAAGTGCCTATTGCCGGTTAAAGACTGCTGCCTTCTCCGGTCGCGCACTCGGACACTGGTGCTACTTTTTAAATCGCGCCAGACCTATATTAGACAAAAAAGCATAATGTATACGTACACACAAAGATCGTCTGTGGGCAGTGGCAGTATATGCGATGGTGTTCGCAATAATATTTATTTTCATAAAGAATATAAGTACATAACACATTCTTAATAAAGCGATACACTCGCGGTTCAGTTTTCCACAATTCCCATTATGCCCGTACAGCACCGGTTATTGCGGGTACATTCAAACACAATGGGGTTATTACTTGCCGTGCGCCATAGTTCGGCGGACTTTTCTGCACCTCCGATGGCGTTTAGCTTGTCTACCATTTCCGCCCACTTCATTTCATTCTCCAATTTCCCATGGAGACGCTGGAATTTGCCGGTGGCTAGCCCCTGGTGATCCGTCAAAAAGTCGAGCAACGCAAGGAGTTGCTCTGTCGACGCCCAACTCCGTTTGGCTGCAGATGCACTCGTTGATGCCATTCTAAAACAAAAGCAAACGATTTATAAGCAGTATTTTGTTAAAATAAAATAAATATATCTATAATACTTCTCTTTTGTTGAAATATGTATGTGCTCGAAGACTATTGGCGCGATGAAATTAGTTTGTTTTTTTCTCATTCCTCTTTGTGCTTTTCGCGTATTTTGACATTTCGTAAAGCAGAGGTGGCACTTTTTGTTAATTAGAATAAAGCATAAGTTAGTGAATAGCACATTCGTTATTGCAAACAGTAGTGCGATTCAGTAACTCTTAGGGCCAGTTTTTCAGTGCTGGTTTAAACTCAGTTTAAACTAAGTTTAGTTAAACTCAGTTTAAATTTAAACTTAGTTTCCTTGCGCCCAAATAAATTTGTTGCAACCAAAACGAAGTAGTTAGCAAACAGCTGATAAGTTAAACTAAGTTTAACCGAGCACAATCGGCCGTTTAAACTTAGTTTAAACTCCGTTTAAAGTTGACTGAAAAACTGCATTCTGAGTTTAAACTTAGTTTAAACGACAAACAGAGTTCAACTTGCACTGAAAAACTGGCCCTTAACAACACGACTTGACGTGTGGTTAGGTAAAAAGATTTGTGGTTTGCAATAGCGATTGTGCGATTTACTAAAGCGCCAAATACACGACACGAACATTCCCGTTATGTCATGTTTCTGCGAACTTTTCTGTCGTGTATGGTGATGTTTGCCAGTTCGCGCAAATGTTCGCCAAAAATCAAAATATTTTAATTTTTGGCGAACATTTGCGCGAACTGTTCGTGCGTGTATGGCGAAATAGCTCATAATCGTAGTAATTTCTGAACGGAACAGACGTGCGCGGAAAAGTAAAATGGACAATAAAAAATTTCTGAGTGAATTTATTGAAATGTATAAATCTTTGCCATCATTGTGGCAAGTAAAAAGTAAAGATTATTGTAATAGAATTAAAAAGAATAGTGATTATGCAACTCTAATCGAAAAATTAAAAGAAGTAGTAGTTGTAGTAGTTGTCCGTAGTAGTTGTCCGTATTCATCGCTGTCTGAAAGAGAACTAATGTTCGGCCAAAAGTTCGTATGGTGTATGGCCAAAGCTGCGAAGAAGATTGCGGAATGTTCGCGGAAATGTTCGTGTCGTGTATTTGGCGCTTAACTCATACTAAACAACACCGAACAGCTGACGTTTACTATTTATTTAAATTGATAAAAAGTGGCACCTCTGGCAACGAAGTGTCAAAATTTAAGAAAAACACAAAAAGGAATGCAAAAAAATAAAACATTGCAATTCATCCGGCCAATAGTTGGACCATTGGAGCGCAAATTCAGCAAACCAAAGGCAAGTATACTTAATTAAAGTTATTCACCCTTATCGTGAGTTTCGTTTTCGCCCGAAATAGTTCACTTTTCACTGTTCGCTTATTATGAGTTCCGGGCGGAAATTTTCCGCTTTCGAACATTGTTTCTCCTTATCGGCAGCACTCATTCCGGGCGAAAAAAGTAGCCATTTTAATTGAATTTTTTCACAATTTTTTGAGAGGCGAACAATATACACGGATTCCAAATGTAAGTTGCATCTGTTTTTATATAAGATATATAACAATTATTAATAGCAATTTTTTACATATGTAATCTATAATTCCAGGAGTAAAATAATCAATTAAGTTCAAAGTGAGATACTTTTGAGTAGAATGCAGGAAAAGCAAAACTTCAGACAGGACCTGACTAAAAGACGATTGCGCTAGCCCAATTTCACAATTCTTACCAACACCTTTTTGGTATCCACCTTCAGCGAGAAACCGCAAGCAAGCACTGAGCTTAACAACTGGCGGAATGGAAAATTTTTGTTGTACTGGTGGTAACGAAGTGGTCAGCACGTCCAGTAAAACTGAAACGCATCTTTATTGACTCTGTAATATTTCAAAAACCTGAAAGAATTATAATTTTATTAATAGTTGCATGAATGTTCACCCATAATTTCTTACAAAGTCTCTGGCATTTCCAGTGGATTAGATTTATCTCGTAAGTGTCTTCTTCCTGCTCGTTAAAGCGAGTTTTCTTCATCTTCGCATAAAATTCTCATTGCAATGGAATACATTTTGCAAAATTACTATTTACTTTGTCTATTTGATTATTGTATACTTTCATTAAACAAGTAAACAAATTTCAGAGTTGCAATTTCCATGTTCGATTTTTTCGAAGCGAAATTTATTCCGGGCGAAACTTACAATAGCCGGATTCAATTCGGGCGAATGAAAAAATTTCGGGCGGTTTTTTTTCCGGGCGGAACTCACGATAAGGGTGATTATTTACTTTCCTTTTTCTATTTTCAGAATGGCCTTAACAAGCCCAGCAGCAAAGGGATGATGGATTTCTTTCAAGTGAATCCGGGGCTAGACAGCAGAAAGTTTGATCGGCTCCATGGCAGGATGGAGCTAGAAAATATGTGGGAGGAGATAGCTGTCGGAGGTGCAGAAAAGTCCGCCGAACAATGGCGCACGGTAAGTAATAACTTCATTGTGCTTGAATGTACCCACAAGGAGATGTGCGGTGGTGGCAAATGTGCATTGTGCTTGGACTTCACGACGACTTATTATGTTTAAAAAACAGATCAAGGCGGAAAATGTAGGTAAGGGAATTATATCTTTGCTGCCACCTCCCGCACGAACCGGTCACGAAGTGACTTCTACCGTGCTCTGCAATGCTCCTCTATTATAAAAGAAAAAGCCTTTAGTAAATCATCACATACTTATGTATATACATACATACCAGAAACTCCCATAAAAGGCGCAACTGCCTGGCATGCACGATCCTTTAGGTATTTATTGCAGGAGAGGTGGCAGTTTTTGTCATAGATGCTTGGCTGCATTTTCACCGCTTCAATTAACTTTTCCTCCATTTATTTTGCTAAATTAAAAAAAAATTTATATTTAAGAATTTATTTCAGTTAAATTTTATATTTACCTTGTTTTTGTGGGAAAATTTTCAAATATACGTCGACCGTTAACAGACGAATGTCAGAAATAAACAAAATTGGTAAGAGCGAACTGTCAAAGTCAGCGAAAAGATGAGAGTTGCCCAAGCTTTCGCTTGGCTTTGGCGACGGTGTTGCCTATGTGGGAAATTTCGTATAATTGCATGTATTCATCTTTGCTGTCAAAGCTAAACTCTGACGTAAAGCAGAAGTTTTATGTGGGATGGCCTTAAGAGTTTTCATGGTAGATAACGGGCGGTCTTCACCTGCTTTCAATGCTAGGTTGCTTTCTGCTTCTTGTCGTCGCAAGCGAGAGAGAGATTTGTTCACTGGGCATTTTGAAAGCATACTTTTTCATTTGCAACATGTCGTAGAGCAAGAAGGTCCGTGCCCTGCGTGCTGTTCAAACTCCAAACCCACTCATATTGTCGGTATAAATTAATTAATTTACAACGATCAGTAACGCGCCACTCGATTTTATCAATATATGTATTTTATTAAAAGGCTTTTTTGTGCTCGAAGAGCCTATGATAAACGATGTTGCCACAATGAAAGATGCTACGAAATGCGAAAATGGCTGTCAAACTACAAAAATGACAGTTGAAAGCAAGCGAGCGCTCGCTTACCGATCGGTTTGCTAGACGAAGCATACTTTCAACTTTTTGCGGTCTTCACGTGCGACATGTCGCTTGTTTTCAGAAGTAAGCGAGCGGTGAAAGCAGGTGAAGACCACAAGTTATGAAAATAAACTATAGCAGAGTTGCATGCAATGATATTTCATAATAAACTTTGAAAATCACATAAAAAAATTTTCGGGATGTGAAATATTTGCATTAACCAGGGAAGATACACTTTACAGTTATTACTTAAAGCCAAAAATGTATAGCGAAAATTTGTGACGACTGTTTTTATTTGCATATTTGAATAATTATTCAACAGCTCACCACAATTCTCCCATAACCAACGTGTACAATAAAAAAGCAACCCTGGGTATTAAACTTTTCAGTGGTGAGTTTTCTTCTTCATGTTATTCATTCGTTTCGGTTAAATTTGTAAACAAAAGCAGGTATTTTTGTTAATAAATATATAAATTTCCTTATAACGGAAGCATTTTTATATTTACTACAAGGAAATAAATGTCTGGCATGGAGCGCAAGTGAAACTACAGGTATAAATTGAAGCAGAGTATTCCTAGAATAGTTCAAGTGCCTCATCTGCATGCATAATCAAAAAGAAAGCTACTTTTTATGATTTCAGGGCCAATAAAACAGCTGCGAAGAAATTTTGATACTTCAAGATCTTAGAATTAACATCGAATTATGTGTAGCTAAATGTTCATGGTGAAGATTCCTGAATATGTACAAAAATACAAAATTTAAAAGTGCATTTATTGGTAGAAACGTAAATAAATATATACATATGTACATACATATCGCGATGCTGCGAGCAGTTTTCTACCATTGGGCATTGTCACACGTTTGTGAAGCAAGTATCGTGTTATTTCTTGCCATGCCCAAACTTTATTTTCTTGTTCCATTGTATATATATATTTCGAACCCCGTAGCCTGCAAAGTATATAAATACTTACGGGATATACATACTGGGGATCAAAAGTGATTTGCCAGGGATCATTTCCCTTTGAAAATGTGTTTATATTCTTTTCCGTTTAAAAAAATTTAATCAGAATAGAAATTACTTATATAAAAAATGATAAGCATTCGTGTATTAAAATTTATACTTGTATAATAAATACCACCGAAAAATGTATTATATATTTTGCATGCAACTATTAGGTAGGTATGAATAACACCTTGAAATGTTAATGAAATATGAAAATTTAAGTATAGTCTGTAAGAATTAATGTTCATTGACTTCATAAACAATTAAATAAATATTTAAAAACAAATAAATTAACGAATATATTACAATTAATGTTGAACTCAACCAGTGGGCGAGTTAGTCTGAATTGCTATCTAAGCGCCGGTTTTAAATATCCAGTTAAAATTCCAGCAGTTAATATTTTTAAGAATTAATCTTTATTCTAATTATGACAGAAAAAAAGAAAATAAATTGCATATTACCTTTAGCACCATTTAAAGATCAAATTTAAAAGAAAACAAATTGAAAACTTAAAACAAACTATATGCAACATAATATTAGTTTAGGAACTACTTGCTCCGTCAACGGTTGTTGTAAGGATATTCCTTCGAACTTTATATAGCATGAACATAGTCTCGACATAATTGTATGGAATTTAACGTTCACGAGCTTTGTGTGTGGTCCTCACTTCAGCAATTACAAATATAAAATATCTTTAATGATGAACGACGTGCCGCAAATAACCTTGGTCTCGTGGGCCGGCGTTATCCAAATAAGAAAAGTTACAAAGATTAGTGTTAACCGAAACTTGTAGATCTTTATTTAAATGTGTATACAACTATTTGCGCGCAGTATTATGGTAAATGTGTGTATATAAAATTGAATTTTAACTTACAGCTGGTGCTCGGAAAAACAATCGTAATCACGCTGTTTGCTGCTGGTCTCGCTGGTATGTGGCTAAATGGCTGGTCCAAAAGGAAGTGGCCGAGCAAAATTTCTATTTTGTCGCCGGACCGGCCGTTTTGTCTCAGCAAAATAGTCGGTTCAGGCTACTCGCCTGAACATGCCGGGCCCCTTTCCATGGGCAACATAATAAAAGGAAACACAGTAGGCCGCGCCAGCCAACACTAAGACCACCCCGAGAAGGTACATAAAAACCACACTTTATTGCTGATGGGCTCCTGAGACCACCAAACCGAAGATGGTCGCCTGGACTAGCAGTCCGTCCACTGACGCTGTGGATGTTGTAGTCACCATCACTTTGAAAATACGTCGACGCCCAGTGTAATTCGGATGGGGGACGACACATAAAATTTCTTGCGGGGGCTTATACGGACGTGCCTCTCAACGACAATCGCTTGCGTCGTCACCTTCTCCGACACGCCATGCTTGCCTCTTAGAATGAGGGAGCAGGATCGGTGGCCCCCAACAGTTGTAGGCTCCAGCTGTAGCTCTCGAGCTTGGTCCGCGTCGATCATGCTGTTGGTCGCACATTGGTCGATTAGTGCACGCACCAGGTGAAGACGGCCACCAGTTTCGATTTTGATTATCGCATTTGGAACGATAGCCAGGAACACTCGCAGTATTGGCACGGTCGTATTACCAGCTACTCGACCCGTTCGAAAGCCCGCTGGATTCACTCGTCGAATGGACCGGGAGGGCAACTTGTCAAACTCGTTTTCCCGACGATATGGAGTTTCCTGTCTCCGTGTGATTCCGAGCCACCCTGTCTCCAATTATCGTATTGAGGGCGTGGTCGGAACGGACGCAGTTCCGAGCCACGCTCACGCCTCTCGTGTTGCAGGAGCGGTCGGAACGGACGAGGTTCCGAGCCACCAGCAGTAGAGGCGCGTTCTCTTGCACAGTAGGTGGACGGTTGGAACGGACGAGGTTCCAAGCCGCTCACCCGCTCTGTCGAAGTCTTGCGGTTCGATGACGACGTAGTTTCGGTTACGGCCATCTCCTCTTCGGCAAGTTCTGCCTCTTTCACCTGCTGAGCCCAGGACTTGTACGTCTCCGTTAGATGGATGGAGAGCACGTCATCCCAGCTGTCGTCTTCGGGCCTAGTGCGAACGCGCCCCATCTCGGCGCCAGGTTGCACCCAGTCGTTCTCATCTGCGAAATGCAGTGACGTATGGTGCTTTTCGCGGCACCTGTGGCAGCGATTTCCAATCGGTGGAATGGCGATAGGCAATTCGGGCAGTACCGGTGTTTAAGGATCACTCGGAGCCTCTCCTCGGCAGTGTTCCCGCGGTATTGGGGGCAGAGCCTTATCGCATGGTTGCCTCCGCATAGTCGGCAGGCGATGGTAAAAGCCTCGGAGCTCTGCTCGGACTTCATACGGCGCGCAGTATAGCCAGTCATCTTTCCTGTAATGGGATAAATGCTAAACTTGAAAACAATATGGTTTAATGGTCACCGCTGATTGTTGGGGTTTGGTTGGGTGGCGAGCGTGGCGCAAATTGGAGCTTCTTAGGAAGTGCTGGTCCTCTCCGATGGTAGCAAGACCAATTTGACGATTGGTCTCGTAACGACTCCTAGTCGCCATTCGTTTGGTGGAAGGTTGTCCTCTCGAATAACAACCAAGTCGTCCACCTGCAAGTCTGGTTGCTGTCGCTTCCACTTCGTCCACTTTTGAAGCTCGTTCAAGTACTCGTTCTTCCACCGTTGACAAAACGAATGATGCAGCGCCTTCATCTTGTGCCATCGGTTGACCACAGAGGCTGGATTCTCCGTGATCTCAACCTCAGGCGGAACTAGGATGAAGCTGCCGACGAGGAAATGTTCTGGAGTTAATGGTTCCAAGCTGGTGGCGTCAGTGGATGCTGCATTGAGCGGTCTAGAATTGAGACATGCTTCAGTCCTACATTGTAATGTGGAAAACTCTCCGAAAGTATATTTACAATTAGATGCAATTTTTCGAAAATGAGACTTGAAACTCTTTACACCTGCTTCCCATAAGCCACCCAAGTGCGGAGCAGATGATGGGATGAAATGCCCAGCCTCGCCCTCTATAATTCTTGATCTCGAAGGGACCCGCGAATCAACGCCCGTATTAGTAAAAGGGCGCGTGAAGGTAGTACGTTATGATGGGAGGACCGCCATGATTTGACTTTGCGCCCGCTTCCTATAGATTGTACAAACCTTGCAGTTATGTATGATCGATTTGATCATTATTTTGACCCGAGGGATCCAATATTGCGCTCGAATAAGCCGCAACATTAACTGGTTTTCCCCATGCAAGAAGATATCGTGAATAAATTGAGTTACCAGTCGCGAAAAATGAGAATTGTATGGGAGAATTATAGGATGACGTTCGCTATAATTTAAGTCTTTCGACGTCCCAAGTCTTCTCCCCGCTCGAAGTAGCCTATTTGAATCCATGAACGAATTAAGTTGGAGGATTTCACTCTTGGAACTTATTCTCTGTCCCTTCTTTAAGTCGGAACACTCACTCGGAAAGTGTTGTTCTTGACAGAGTGCTATCATTCGTTGAGTGGTGGCTTTTATTTCCTCAGAGGAAATCGCGGTACACGGAGCTGTAAATTTAGCTTTCCGAATAGGGTGCGTACCTTGAAGAAATCGCAAGACATACGACACGTGCATGCGACAGCACCCACTTCTCTTCTTGGTCGGTCTGGAACACCGAGTCCTGAGAAGGCCATTCCTTTCTGTCTTTTCGAAGCCAAGAAGGGCCCTGCCACCACAACGAATTTCCAACCACGTCGTGAGCCTCGACTGCACGGCTGCCTAGATCGGCTGAGTTCGAGGACGAATCCACATGATACCAACTCCGTTGGCCAACCTTCTCTACGATTTTGGTTACCCTATTTGTAAGGATCGCGCTACCCAACTCCCAACGAGGCAGTTAGTTGGTTTTTACCGGTCAACCCTCGTTTTTGCTAAGAGGAGATTGACCGCAACACTGTCTCTCCTTTCGACGCGCAGGTAGATAGCCGCCGCATACGCCTTCTCCGAAGCATCGCAGAAACCATGAAGCTCCATCTTTTCCGTCGGTGAGAATTGTACCCATCGTGGAATTTGGATTTCTTCTATTGCCGAGTACTCCGTGGCAAACTTTGACCAGCGCTCAAGTGTTGTTGAGGATACCTGCTCATCCCAATCCGTTCATTCCAACCAGATGTTCTGCATTAACATCTTCGTCACTATGATGATCGGTGCGAGCCACCCTAGTGGATCGAATAATTTAGCGATGGCTGACAAAATCTTGCGTTTTGTCACTACTTGAAATTGATCTAATTCTTTCGCAGCGAAGTAGAATTGATCCGAACGTGCATTCCATCGTATGCCGAGAGCCTTAACGCTGCTCGTATCTTCGAAGTCCAAGAAGTCTTGGCTAAGCAAATGAGAAACTTCTTTGCTATTGGCAGTTCACCCCGAAAGTGACAGTATTCAATTGAAATTGACGAACTGGTTCAATTATTGAATCGCGAAATACTATTTTTTGAAATTTCCTCTGTTGAGGCTGAACTAGGATCTGACGATACATTTTCTCTATGTCGCTACTAAAGACGAATTTGAATAACCTCCAGCGGAGGATCAGTATCGTCAGATCGCTTTGTAAAATTGGTCCAGGCAGTAGCACATCATTGAGGCTTACTTCATTGTCCGATGGACATGACGCATTTAACACCACCCGAACCTTCGTAGAAGTGCTTTCGGGTTTGGTAACCGCATGATGGGGCAGGTAATAATTATCGGACCGGCCCTCATCCGGGAAACTGTACACCTCAGTCATTACCCAGTTGCTGATACTCATTGAGTACCCTAGTATATTCCTCTCGTAAAGAGGGATTTTTGCCAGACGACCTTCGCTGCTAAAGAACTGCGAGAAAGATATCTTTCGCGAGCACCCTAGAGAAACCTCTGTCGGAAAATTCCGACGAAATGGTAACGAAACTATATATTTCCCCGATTCGTATCGCTTGGTAGTACCTTTAAAAACCTCCTCGCAGTATTCCTCTTCTGATGAACGAGCTCTGCTACGGGGCTGGTCTTCCAGTCCCCAAAAGGCTGCAAGCTGTCTACCCAGTGTCACCTCATTGTAGAATGAGACGCATGATGTCGTCGGCTTGGGTGAAGTCGTCTTTCCTGTCAGAATCCAGCCGAAGACTGTCGCCTGAGCCAGCAGCGAGCCAAGAACGTCCTTCCGTAGACCGCCGAGCATTACTTGCGGATAAACGTCGCGTCCCAAAACAAGATCGACTTCTTCGTTCGCGTAGAACCGTTTATCCGCCAAAATCAGCCCCGGGAACGAATGTTGTATAGCAGCATCGATATCGCAGGTCGGCAGATTTCCCGTCAGTTGAGGTAGCACTAGCGCCGTTGTCTGAATCACCACCAAAGGATCGATCGGGGATCCCAAGGTTATGGAACACGCCTGACTGGTTTGCGCTGAAACCGTGTTGTTGATTCCAGACACCCGTGCATTCACTTTCCTCGTTGGCAGCTGAATCCGACGTCGAAGTCGATCCGTCATGAACGAACACTCAGATCCAGAATCTATGAGCGCTCTGGCCGAAAAAATAGACCCACGATGTCTAATGTTGACTTGAGCTGTTCCCAGTAGAACCCCTTTGTTCGTGTTCGTAAAGCACGACTGTACTTTTGTGGGAGGCTCAGTATTACCACTAGTGCCAGAAGTGGTTCCGGACCCACTTGGAGAAGAATTCGAGAAACCGCTTTTTCTCGAAGTAGTTTGCTGAACTGGGTTCAAATGCAACAGTGAGTGATGCATGGAGTGGCATGTCCGGAGGACAGGCTGTTCAGGCAGAGTTGAGTCCTTCTAGCAAAGCTGCTTCTTTCTGAAGGAGACATTTTTAGAAATCGTGGGCAAGATCGTATGCTGTGTGCATCGCAATTGCACAGCTTGCATTGATTCCTTGCCACACTCGCTTGAAAAGTTTGTAGTTTTCGACTTGAATTGTCGAAACTTGACTTAGAAGGCTGCGGCCTCTGTGACCGGGAAGTACTGGGCCCTCTAATGTCAAAAATAGTTTCTAAAGTCTGGAATCGACTTGTGAGAAATCTGTCCATATCTTCCCACTTTGGAATCTCCGTCTTTTCGTGGACCGATTGTTCCCACATTGAAATGTATGTTATGATCGCATCCCAATTCGTGATGTCAATTTTATGAATCTGGAGTGCCGATATGCAGTTATTAATTTCGCGTTGAAGATCTTTGATTGCACTTCCAGATTCAGTTCCTACCGGGGATAGGTTGAAGAGAATCTTCAACTGACTATTAACGAGAATTCTTTTGTTCTCGTAGCGATCAGTAAGGTTTTTCAATGCCGTTGAAAAACCTTCATTTGTAAGTGGGCAGTTTGTAAGTGGCCGCTGTGGTCGAGTTGGTAGCGGTTCGTGCTATAACTCGATATGCCGGTGAGTTCGAGGTTCGAATCTCAGTCAGGGCAAACAAAATCTTAATCAAAGAAAAAGTTTTTTCTAATAGCGGTCACCCCTCGGCAGGCAATGGCAAACCTCCGAGGGTATTTCTGCCATGAAAAAGCTTTTCATTAAATACATCTGCCGTTCGGAGTCGGCACAAAACTGTAGGTACCTCCATTTTGTGGTATAATTTAAAGACGCACACCACAAATGGTAGGAGAAGCTCGGCCAAACACTGAGCTATATAGTGTACGCGCCAAAATTATATATATATATAGTTACGAACTATTTCCTTTGCTTCCCCCTGAGTCTTTTGGTTTAAGTGGAAAAGTTTTTCCACTGGGGTGAGCTGCTTATTCAGAATGTAAATGGCCGTGAACATGTCACGAAATGTTGGCCATGACAGGTAATCTCCCTTAAAAACTTCCGTGTCACACGGCGGGAGACGGATATGGTGCTTCAAGTCGGAAGACTCCGCAGCCATTTCCTTTTCGGCTTTATTTAGCTTGGAAGTGAGATCACCAATCACTTCCATGCATTTGAGATAAGCCGCGTAGGCTTGTTTGTGCTTCTTCTTGGCGGCAGTGGCCTCTTTTGAAGAGCTCGCGGCATTTGTACCTAAAAATTCTATATAAGCGCGTTTCACTCTACCCCAAGATTCCTTAACTTCTTCCTTTTGGATATCTAGGACCGTTTGATTTTGATCCGTGGACGCAAAATCTCTAAAATCGGCTTCGAATTCAATAAGTGAATCCGCTAATTGAATAAAAGTGGCCATTATAACTTTTTTAATTCGTTGGATTATTCGCGGTTGGATAAAATCCGAAATATGCACGTAATGCCGAAAGTTGTAATTGAATAGTTCAAGAAACCACTCCAAATGCGAAAAGTTTTTCGAAAATAGCCGAGCCGATTAAATTCAAAAACAAAATAAAAATTGAAGACGACGATAAAATCGAAAACCAAGGAAAAGACAGAATAAAAATAACACGAAAATAATTTTTTCCCTTAAGAAGCTTGAATTCAATCAGTTGAATCTGAAGAATTTTTTTTTTAAATATGAAAATCAGATTAATATGAACGAACAATATTGATAACGAGAAATCGAAATAAATTTAAAAAAGGTTTACTTGACAATTTATAATTTTATACAAAATTCTTAAAAGCTTTTTTCTCAATTAACAGACAAGACACGTAAGCTCGCCACCCAACTCTGTATCGATACTTTTAAATCTTTGTTCTCTATTTCGATATTTTGTTTGATTACTTATTTCTGTTTCTATGTTATTTACCACTTTTTTGTATATTTGTTTTAATTTAGCGATCGGAAATCGCTGTTTTCACACTCGATTGAAATTTGACCACGAAATTGCAGGCAGTGACTTTGTGTGCTTGTGTGATGTTCTAATATCTTGGTGCAGCACTGGTTATAAATTAGATTTAGAAGCTGCCACAACACTCGCGTTCTTGGGCTGCAGCTGAAAGGAAGTGTAAAACTTATATCTAAGAGCCGTTTTCACAGTGATTAGTTAACGATTGGTTTACTATTAGTCAATGTAGCCAACAGCTGTTTGTTAACTAAAGCAATGTTTTTCACAGTGCTTAGTTATAAAAATAAATTTTCTGGCTAAAAGTGTGGTAGCACCATAGAAAACATAAGATCTTGACATTACAGTTTTACAATTTATTTTTTTATTTCATTTCACAATTGGTAAAAATTGCAATTCAAATGGCGACGAAAAAGATTAATTTAAGTGAAAACGACGTAAATTTATTACTTGCTATAATAGAACACCATAAAAATGTGATAGAGTGCAAAAAAAGCGATACTTTTACGGTAGATGTGAAAAATAAAGCTTGGCTAAAAATTCAGGAGGAATATAACAGCAGAACCTCGTCTTCATTTCGCGATGAAAAAATGCTGCGTACCAAATATTACAACATGAAAAAGGAATTAAAGAAAAAGGTAGCAGCCGAAAAAAGAAGTTGCATCGCGACAGGAGGAGGGCCGCCATTGAAAATTAGCACCAATGATATTGATGTAATGTTAACATCAATAATAGGCTCGGAGCAGTTAGAAGGAATGGAATCTGTATACGATTCCGATAATCCTTTTGTGCGAAACAAAACGGAGGATGTTATCGTTAGCATTGGTAAGAAATTACTTAATTATTCTGCTCTTGAATTGGGAGGTTTCATTGTCTATATTCATGCTGTTACTCAAATACCATCATTTAAATGTATTAATGGTTTTGCAGATAAGGCAGCAAATAACATCAGTGCTAAGCAATCTCAGGATGGGACCGAGGAATTTGAAGACATCAAGAACACATCCAACACAGCTACTACTTCGAAAAATTGAAGTACATACACGCCTGCAGATTTAAAAGCTCCTAAATGTAAAAAACTTATAATCGACGAATCGCAAAGCAAAGAGAAAAATACATCATGGTCGAAGCTGGCCGCTGTTAAATCAAAATGGACCGGAGAAAAATGCCGCGTAGAGATTGAAATATTAAAAGCTGAACATGAAAAGCGAGTAAAGATGTACGAGCAACATATAAAGCAATCTGAAGTGGAACACAAAATGCGTATGAGAATTATGGAAGAGCAATTAAAGGAAATTCAATGGCGCAATCTTCAATTGGAAAAAAACAGTACAAGCACAAAATAACTTGACACATAGAAAATAAAGGTGTTTTAAATAACATTGTTGTATTATTTGCTTCTGATTGATAGTCTTACAAAGCTTGACTTGCAGTTATAAGGTTGCAAAGTACCCATTTATTAAATTATTCCTCGTCACATTTTTTTCAGTACGCCGATCAGAGCTGCGATTATTCGGTATGCTTAAAACTGACAAAATTTGCCTATCAATCTCAGGATCTAAAGGAGGAGCTTCAGTATCGCGATATAAGCAGCATATATTTTGCAACACTGCTGTGGCGACAATTATTGATTGGACTTTGGTGCAATTCATTCGTATACCCAAAGACAATACTGGAAACCTTCGCTTCCAAACACCATAAGAGCGTTCAATTGGATTTCTTGACCGAATATGTGATTCGTTATATAGTCTTTCAGCTCCACTGTTAACGGAATGAAGGGGTGTTAAAATCCGTTTATTATTTTCATACCCTTTATCAGCAAGCACAAGTCCATCTCCGAACTCTCCGTTTTCAAGAAGAGCAAAAATACGAGAGTTTCGTAATATGGTAGCATCATGTGTTGATCCTGGCCACCTAGCAACTATGTCTAAAATCATCAAACGAGCATCGCAAATCGTTTGTACATTAAAAGAAAATATGCTTTTTCTATTACGAAATAGTTCCGCATGGTCTCCGCCTGAAAACGAAGGAAACATGTAAAAATAGATATTCTTTACGGTTTTGAAGTGTTTCAGCTCACCAGGTGACTGAATTTTTACATGCGTGCAATCTAAGGCACCAATAACTCTGGGAAATTTAGCAATTCGAAAAAACTCTTTCTGTTTTTGATGTATATCTTCCGTTGTAGTAGGAAATCGTATGAAACGTTCTCGCAACCTTGCTATTTTATCTGAAACAAGAGTAACAACTCTTGATACTGTGCTAGTAGACACTCCTGACACATCTCCAATCAATTGCTGAATACTGCCAGTGGCATAAAACCTCAATGTAATGGCCAACATATGATCCGGCGACAACGCATTATTCCTAGGAAAAAATTTTATGTAGAAATCGGCTGGCAAAACGATAAAAAAGGTATACCATGTGGTAGCATGCTGTTTATCTGGACGTATGAGCTGCAATACTTCCCATGCAGCATCTTTGCATAGGCGGAAACGCTCTCTAAAGTCCTTTTCATCATAAAGTTGAAAGAAATTAAATCGCTCCCGGATTTGTTTTTTCCGACGGAAAATTACCACTTTTAGCAGCTCTTCGTAATCGTCGTCACTGTCACTGAACTCCATTGTTGTGATCACTACTTCCCACCAAATTGCTTTTTAGATTTATTTTATTTTTCTTTTAATAAAAATAAATAGTTTGACATTCGAACAGCTGTTTGTTAACCAATCGTCAACCAATGCCCGGGAGATGAGTTAACTAATGGTTGACAATTCACTTTGAAATGAAAACCAATTAGTTATCTTCAACCATTCGTTAACTAATCACTGTGAAAACGGCTCTAAGTGGTCTTTCGAAAATTTAATTCTAAGTATCTAACAGACTTGCTAGTTTGGTCATCAGTGTAAAATATTAAAACTAATTTTAAGTATCTTAATTTTAATAAAGGATTACAACAATTGCTTGGTTAATTCTGGGCATTGATTTTCAACTGTAACCTGTTTTTGCAGAATTCTTATTTCGGTAAGTGTGCTCGGCATTGAAGATTGGTTAGGTTTTAACAAAATGGCGGACGCTTCGGCGTCTGTTTCAGACAGAGATATGGAGGATGAGGACAAATGCATAACCTCAAATATAGATTTTGAAGTAAATGCGTTGCCTAAAAGACGTAAAATGAAAAAGGAGAATGAGGTTAGGAAGAGAGTTAAAGCTTTTGGCTATAAAGCTGATATTAGGCCTCCATTACAGGGAATGCTAATTAAACGTAATACTTTTGATAGTGGAAATGTTTTGTTGAATACTGAAATAAATGCGTCTGAAAATGCAGAGGGATCGTTACAAAATAGCGTTACTAATGGTGACTCTAGTTTTGATAAAACTCTATTTAATAATACTTACCCAGATGGACAGCAGAGTGATGTTGTTGGTGTAGGTGAAGCTGGTGTTAAAGCTGGTCAAAGTGGTGGTGGTAGTGGTAATGTTAAGGAGGTAATCTTGTTTCCATCTGACTATAAAGGAATATTTGCAGTTCTGCTTGACACTACTAACTCGAATCTCTTTGATAATAAAAAAGCAAAAAATGGACTTTTCTTATGGCACAAAATAAAAGGATTTGGTATCCGTGGGGTAAAAGAAGTTAAAATTTCGGGCAGGTCAATGTACAAAATTATTTTTGAAACGGCACAAGCGGCAAATGAATGCTTACGTAATGTTAAGCTATTGGAGGCTAATATAAGGCCCTTTTTACCTAGATCTTTTATTGAAACGTATGGTGTTATAAGATATATCCCGGAAGAGATTGGTGATGACGAGGTGTTAAAAAATATCAATTCGGAAATAAAAGTTGTATCTGCAGCCAGAATTATGAAGCGAGACAGAGATGATAGGCAAAAGTTCATTCCGACGCAATCAGTAAAGGTGGGGTTTATTGGTGCTCAGCTACCTGAAAAGGTTCAAATCTTTTTCACAAACTTTAAGGTCATGCATTACTTTCCTCCAGCTAAGCAATGTTACAATTGTGGCAGGTTGGGACACACCAAGTTAAGTTGCAAGTCGAAAACCAGATGCATTCTATGCGGTACAGAAGGTGCATGCAATGAAGAATGTACAAACAAAAGGTGCATTCTTTGTGGTGATAAGAATCACACGTCCTTAAATAGAAGTATATGCCCTACTTGGGAAAAAGAGCGTAGAGTTATTGAGGTCATGACGATAAACAAAATCAGTAAAAAAGAAGCTTTTGAGAATTACTCTCAACTAAACTCACAAAATAGATTTGAATTATTAGAAGACTATGAGGCAAATTTTCCTGAGCTTAGCAATATGGAAACAAAAACACAAAATGCGAATGTGGAGACTAACAAAAGACTCATAAGGAAAAAATTCAACGACGTAGCACGGAGTAGTGTTTCGAAAGAAGCATTGGTTCCATTGGTCAAGGAGAGGAGGGCAAAGCGGGACAATGTGCCTTGCTATGAATTGCCAGGCTGGTCCAAAGTGACGGAAATTGAGAAAATTATTAGTCAATTACAAACACGGTTTAACCTTCATATAAATGACCCTTTAATTGAAATTATTTCAAACCTTAACGGGGAAATAGAGCACACAGAGTCTTTGCCTGAAAGAATGAATAGAATTAGGAATGGCAATGATAAAGATAGCACAGTTTAATTGTCAAAGCCTTAAGGCGAACAAATCGTACATTGAGATATTTACAAATCAATATGCTATTGATATTATAGGTTTACAAGAAATTTTTTCTCATGACGAGAACAGGGAAAGTCATAAACTTACAAATTTTAATTTAATTAAGAAAACAAGACTTGATGGTTATGGTGGTGTAGCCATTGGATTCAAAAGAAACATATCCTTTACTAAAATTAAATATCAAACAAGTTTTGATATTGTAGTAGCAAAAACAAAAAACTTAAATAAAAATTTAACTATTTGCTCAATTTATATTCCACCTCAAACAAACTCGAAAACATTTGAGGACGAAATTTCTAGATTACTAACTTTTTTAAATGCTTATCAAAATGTTGTACTTATGGGCGATTTCAATGCGAGAACAGTACGTTGGGGGGACTCGTGCAACTCGACAAAGGGTAAAATTTTGTTAGATCTAATTGGAAACACTCTACTGAAATGTTTGAATGATGGTTCGAAAACTTTTCACAGAAACTCGGTTCTGTCAGATACGGGAGGGAGTAGCGTAATTGATTTGTCCTTTGTAAACATATATGATAGCGATGTCAAGTGGGAGTTTAAGAGGTCCTTTGTGGGAGGCAGTCACCACAGTCCAATAGTAATGGAGATTAGAAATATTTTAAGGAAACCGTTTTTATTTGTTTCTAAAAACATACTTCACAGAAGAATTGGAGAAATTCGGGACGTTGAAGATATAGGAGCACTAGGAAATGCGTTTAAGGAAGCTAGGGAAAAATCAACAATAGACTTAAACAATTTCAAGCATACACCGAAGGCGTGGTGGAATCCTAATTTAGAAAGAATGTTCAGACTGTTAAACGCAGCTAGATGTAAAGCTAGAAAAACTGGTAGATTAGAGCATTTAGAAGTGGCGAGTCAGCTTCTTGAGGAATGGAAAGATGCTGTTAAAAAAGCAAAAAATTCAAACTTTCTTGAAGCCATTGATATTTTAAATAAAAATCCAAATATAAAAAAGGCATGGTGCTTTATTAACAATATGAAAAACTACCAAAAATGCAAAGAACCCCGATGGTATGATGACAAAAATGAGGCATATTTAGATTACCTTAAACGACAAGTACCAAATCCAGATTCTCCCTTGCTAAGTGAATTATTACTTAAACTGCAATCCTGCAATACTGTACAACATGCACCTATGGAAGCAATAGGTCTTAAAATTTGGGACATGATTGGTAAAAAAAAGTTTACGGCAGGTGGAGTAGATAAGATAACGTATAAAATGTTAAAACTGCTTCCAGCTGGAACATGGGGTAAGCTAGTTGATTTTCTTGAAAGGCAATTCGACCAAAACTGTGTAAGGGATGAATGGCGTAGAATCCTGGTGGTTCCAATTCCAAAAGAAAGAACTAATCTTGATGAAATTGAAAATTTCAGACCCATTTCGCTGATATCGGTATTAGCGAAATGTTGTTGTTGTTGTTGTAGCGGCTAGCTACACCCCACTGGGTTGGCGGACTCCCTCAATCGTTATCGTCAAGCTCAACTAACGAAAGGTCCAGGAAACGAGCCGTTTCAACAGGGTCGGACCATAGGGAGAGGGGTGTTAGTTGAGTAGGTTGGGCCGGGCATGTGAATAGGTGATTGGTGTCGTGCGGAGACTCTTCACATGCCGGGCACGTATTGGGGGTGTCGGGGTTGATCCTGGATAGGTAGGAGTTTAACCTGCTACAATATCCAGATCTGAGCTGGGCCAGAGTAACGCGGGTCTCACGAGGCAGCTGGAGCTCCTCAGCTGCAATGGGTGGTGGTTGGACTCCCAGGACTGCACTCACAGGGCGGGTGTCGATGTGTTTGGACACCGACTCCCTGTGGATGCTGTCCAGAGCCTGTCGGTACGTCCTTAGGTCCAGCGGTCGGTGTACGTATGTCTGGACCTCGTCCGTCAGTTGTGAGAGATGTCCCCTGATGTGCCTGGGTGCCGGCTCCAGCGCGAGCAGGTCTCTATTGGGGTGCCCCGGACGGTGGCATCCCAGTAGAAACTGCTTTGTGAGCATAATGTTGTGCTCTTGCACTGGGAGCACGTTAGCCTCATGGTAGAGGTAATCCACAGGCGTCATCAGGAGACATCCCGTCACTGTCCTGAGTGCGGCGTTCTGACAGGTCTCTAGTCTTGACCACTGAGTCCTGCTAGTTCCAGGCGACCAAATTGGCGCGGCATAATTTAGAAAGCATAATTAGCGAAATCGATTAATATGGTGGTAAAGGATATACTTACATGTCATGTAGAATCGAATGGGGTCATACCCCACAGGAGCTTTGCGTATAGGAAAAATAAGTCAACAACAATGTGCTTAAATGAATGTTTGTACGAGATAGAAAGGGCTAAGCAAAACAAATATAAAGTTTTCATTTGTACATTAGATTTATCCAATGCATATAACTTCGTAGATTTGGTCAAGTTGGTTTTAAAATTACATGAACTTAAGGTACATCCTAAAATTTATTGCTGGATATATAACTTTCTACACAGGCGAATCTTAACATTGGGAAAAAGTAAAATATGCATTGAAAATGGATTACCGCAAGGCAGTTGTCTTTCTCCTGTTTTATTCAATATATATACGGCAGGTTTGCATATTCTAGCAGATGACAAAACACAAATATTTCAGTATGCGGATGATTTTTTAATGATTTCTCAGGAGAAAACAGCTATTGGTGCCTTCAATAACCTGCAAAAGAAAGTAGTAGAATTTCAAAATCTTTGTACTGCTCTTGGCTTAGCAGTAAACATCAATAAAACAGACTTTATGTATATGGCGAAGGGAAGCAAGAATACTTGTACTTTAATGTTGAACTCAGTTGCAGTTAGACAGGTCAGACAATTAAAGTTCTTAGGTAGAGTCATCAATGGAAGCGGAACGCTTAAAGACCACATAGCAAGGGTTAAAAAGGTAATTGGGCCAGCCACGGGGCTAATAAAAAGATTAACGACGATCAAATCGGGTTTAACACCAAATGTTGCACTAAACCAGCGATCGGCACATTTAGCATTTCCTATAGCAGGCTATAGGCGAGCAATTTTACGCGTTTACTCTGTACGCTATAAAAAAAACCTATACTAGCGCACGATGTTCAGCGTTTTGCAATTGTGTTGGTGCCGCTTCGGCAAAGCAAATCAAGACAGTTGCTGTTCAGCTTTCAACAAGGTAAGACCTTGCTGCGCAACTTTTTTAAATACAAAAATATTTTACACTACAAAAAACAGAAAAATGAGTGCATTTTTTTTCAATGAAAATTTGGCTGGCGAGTCTCAATGTTTAATTTGCCACCAAATTTTAGGTGGTCATAATATATATTATTCAAAAATATTATTCATAATTTATCAACCAACTTTGCAGCCCGATTTCATGACTTTGATCAAATTCGTGGCATAATAGACCTTCACAATAACATACTTGCATGCAATATGGAAGAACTGTCACAACCTTTAAGAGAGGAAATTCAAAAAATGTTGACGGATTTTGATTTGCCTTGTACAACTGGCAAAGAATTTTGGAGAAATGTGAATGTAGCAAATTACCCTCATTCAAAAGAAGAAATTTTAAAATTATACTCCATATTCCCCACAACTTATAATTGCGAAACAACGTTCTCAACATTAAAAAACATAAAAACTAAAAATAGAAATAAAATTTCCAACAAACATTTAGATGACCTGCTCAGAATAAAATGCTATAATGAAGAAATAGACCTGGACCAAATAATTAAAGAATTAAAAAAAAAATAAAGTGAATTTTTTATTGATTTGTCAACTTGTGCATTTTACTTAGTGTACCACCATAGTTTCCAACACAAGCATAGAGCAATAAAAGTATAGTTGTGTTAGTTTGCCGATCGCTGCACTAAACACATATAAAGCCTTTGTCAGGTCAAAGGTTGAGTATGGTAGTACCACATGGGCTAATGCTCCGGAGGGGTATAATAAAAAAATACAGGGAATAATAAATGACACAGTTCGACGTTGTATAGGAGTGCCTCCTAGTGCACCTGTCCTTTCAAGATTTGCACTGGCTGGTGAGTTGCCTCCACTTTTTAGAGCTGAATGGTTGACTGGAAAGGAGCTTATAAAACAGTGGTTTTATAACACATCACTAAGTTTAGCGTAACAAAATGATATCCAATTAAACAATAGTTACAGTGTGACTTATAATAAGCACTTGGACATTTTTAACAAAATTAATATCAATGTTGATTTTGACAGACATCCAAATATGAAGTTTATAAAATCCAGTCTTGCCGGATCTAAGCAAAATTTTACTAAAGAGCAATTAGTCGCCATTTACACTGAAAAGAAAGCAGCTCTAATCGAAAAAGGTTTTTATATTATGTCCACTGACGCCTCATGTGGAAGGGATAGTGTTGGGTGTGCGGTATATGACCTGCAAAATAATAAATCCTTTCTTTACAAGTTGCATGAAAAATTTACTTCTATGACGGGAGAAATGATAGCAATCAAGCAAGCGATTTCAATAATAATGAAAAAAAACATAGCAAGAGCTGCTATCTTTTCTGATAGTTTGTCTGCTATTGAGGTACTCGACACGAAATTGACAAATAATTACATAGTAGCGGAGATACATAATATGATCTGTGAAAAAAAGGAAATTTTACTAGAAATACAACTTATATGGGTACCAAGTCATGTGGGTATTTATTTGAATGAAAAGGCAGATATTGCTGCTAAGACAGCGGTATCGGTAGGTCAGATGTTAAATATAGATTTGACACCTTATGAGGCGCTAGTCCGATTAAAAACTACAATATGGAGAAAATGGGAAACAGAATTCAAAAATATAAGTTTAGTCAAAGGTAGAAATTTAGGAGATTTTTCCAGAGATTAACAAAATACCGTGGTATAAAAGCAAGAAATGCAAGATGGAAGCATATGACGTTAAACTGATAAACAGATTTATGTTAGCTCATACATATAGCAAAGATTACTTAAGTAAGTTTAATAGAAATATTTCGGGAGATTCTTTTGTTTGCAATATACCAGAGACAGCGGAGCACTTGATTTTTGAATGCCGAGCACATTCTACCGAAAGAGGTAGATTTGAAATTTTTAATATGTATAGAAACTTAAATGAATTACTTAAATCCAGAAATTGGTCTCATTATATAGATCTAGTGAGCTTTTTGCATGTCAGCGAAATAGCACATTGTTTGTAATCCTTAAAGGTGGAAAAATAAAGTTGTATCAGATATGATACATTCATGCAAAAAAAAAAAAAAAAAAAAAAAAAATAAATCAAAAAATTAAAAAATAAAATTGAAATTGAAACAATAACCAAAAATATATATGAAAGCAACAAGAAACATTTTTTCGACTCTAAATTAAAAAAACAGAGTTGATTGAAAATACCTTTAAAAAAAAAAAAAAAATTTAATTTATGTAATTTAAAATATATATGTATATACATATGTATACCACTTAAAATTAGAATATGTAAACTATATAAACTCTAAAAGTAATTCTTATATGCAACTGAAATTAATAGGTACCTGTTTATGAAAAAAAAAAAAAAAAAAATCAATGTAAATATACAAAATTTATAACTGAATTAGCAACTAGTTATTAAGACTTTCTTCTAAGAAAATAGTAAATAGTTAAAAAAAAAAATCAAACTGTATGCATTTTGCTGAAAATTCCAATATGTAAACTAAATTAGCAAGTACTGAAATTAATTTTGATGAAGATAAAATTAATTTACCTTTCTTAAGATATATAAAATATAAGTGGAGGCACTCCTTATTTTTGCCCTGTCGGTTTTAAGCATACATTTATATGCCACAAGCTAAATTCATGTAATATGGCTCCACTATTCTAAACGTCAAACGAGAAGAATCATATTTCCTTACGATACAATGGACGTAAACGAGCATTAATAAAACATATGCATCGCGAATTCTTATCCTGCCATTACACACCATTGATGGTGTACTTCATAACCAAAAAAAAAAAAAAAAAAAAAGCTGCCACAACACTATCCAGTAATTATAATTACTATTACCCTTTGGAGGGACCTAAAAATCCAAACTCGCAAGGCGATTTTATGATATTTTTCACTTATCGCT
This sequence comes from Philophylla caesio, assembly GCA_963971545.1. Classification (NCBI taxonomy): domain Eukaryota; kingdom Metazoa; phylum Arthropoda; class Insecta; order Diptera; family Tephritidae; genus Philophylla; species Philophylla caesio. Next base: position 67,041,288 of record OZ020607.1, read on the forward strand.
ATTACTGCTTTCCACTCGAATTCATTAAGAGTAAAAACCCGGTAATTCGGTTTAGTGATTTTGTGTGTCGTAGCGAAAAGAAAAGTATGTGTGTACAAACATACATAAACGCAAGTTGCAGCGACTTATCATGCGATGTCGATAATGAATTTTACCACTTAATCACAACGTTTTGATTTAAAAAAGTTGCAAATCTAGATTTTAAAATTGGCGCACTAGAAAGTTGACCGCTAAGAAAAACTGCAACTGCACTTTATATTTAATGAGAATGGCTTGAGCCGAAAGAAAATTTTATGGAAAATTCTTTAATGTTGCCACACAAAATCACTAGCGCACTTTGATTATTCACCGATCATGTTAATTTAAACCAAACCACGTACCTTTTGTATTGAAGATTGGTTGATGTATGTATGTATGTATATGTTTGTTTAAATGCTCCTTAAGTTTCTACTGGCAATTTCGGTGGTTATTTTCCTTTGGTGTTGGTGGTAAAATCTGCGGCGAGAATAAATATGATGAGACCTTTTCCATTTCCAACGGCGACAAAGGACAATGAACGACGTGCCGCAAATAACCTTGGTCTCATGGGCCGGCGTTATCCAAATAAGAAAAGTTACAAAGATTAGTGTTAACCGAAACTTGTCGATCTTTATTTAAATGTGTATACAACTATTTGCGCAAATTCGCAGTATATTATGAGTATTATGGTAAATGTGTGTATATAAAATTGAATTTTAACTTACACTTGTATAATGGTGTCCGCTGTGTTGGCTGGCTAAATGGCTGGTCCAAAAGGAAGTGGCCGAGCAAAATTTCTATTTTACAAAAGGATATCCCGTTAAATCGGGTGATAAAATATAGCCAATGACTAGTAAGTCCGAAAACCAGTATTTTGTATTCAGGCTACTACCCAGCAGCAAACAAGCCTGGGAAAAAGTTGAAAACTACCCGGCAGTAAACGGATTCAGGCTACTCGCCTGAAGAAATGAAGTAGTAAAAGCTGTGAGTTTTTTCTATACGCGCTATTTTTTTTAAATTTATTAATGAATAAAATAAAAATTGTGTAGTTCCTTGCTGCACAAAGCCCAATTCTGATCTTGTGGCGAACACTCAAGGACAGCGGCGGAAGAGGGCGGTATCAGCCAGACAGACCTCGAGCGGCACGAACCCTTCGCCTAAAAACAAGGGAGGTAGTGACGCGAGGGTTGGTCGAGGCAAAATCCCCATGCCATGCCCTTGCATAACGAAAACCTCCCAAATACGTCAGGAGGGCTGGGGGCCCGGTCAACTTACTGTGAGTCCATGAAAGACCCTCCGATGGTTGCCTGCAGCAAATGCCCGTGGTTATGAGGAGAGGGATGGAACCATTATGGTGAAATGCCTCTCCCGAGCAAACTGGGATTGGCTCAAGGCTGTGGTGCAAAGAATCCCGCACATAGGTGGAACACGATTCACTGTTTACAGTGAAGAGTGCAAGCCTCTCAGAAAAGCGCTCTGCTGGATTCCAGATCCAGATCTGAAGACCGCAGATGTGCTTTCTTGTTTCCGTGCCCAAAATCCGGAAGTGGACACCAAGCACTGGCGTGTCATTTCTCACAAAAAGAGTAGCAACCGGGAAGGTAGAAAAGGTGCTACTCTGGTAGTGAAAATGGAGCTCTGGTCCGTGGATATCCTCGGATCTAAGTACGGACATCGCCTCAGTCTCTTCCTCGGGACCGTCTAATTAATAGTTGATCCCAAATGAGTGACCAAGGCGATGCATGGTACCGTCCAGTGACGGTAACTCAGATCAGTTGGCAGCACTCTAAAGCCGCTACTTCTCTTATAAGTAGAAGGTTAACCAAGCTGCACACAAAACCCCACATAACAGCCATTCAGGAGCCCTGGGTTTTCAAACAAAAATCCTGTAGACTAAGTGGCCTACGTGGTGCCAACATCTTATATGACGAAAGCTCAGTCAGACCGAGAACTTGTCTTATAGTGTCTTCTCACTTTGATGTAACTATGCTTGTACAGTTCAGTTGTCAGGACTTGGTGGCAGCAAGGCTGATCTTCAAGTGCAAAAATTGGTGAAAACATTTCGTTATTGCCTCCGCGTACTTTCCATATGACTCTCTGCTGCCGCCACCAGAAGTGGTTGATCTTACTCTTTCTAACTCTAGGTTAGGGTGGTCAGTCCTAAACTGGAGGATCCTGAGTGAAGACTCGCTTTCGGACCACAGATATATTCAGTTTCAACTGGGCGAGGATGCTATGTGTAGAATTCGATCCACTCATGCCATTGATGAGGCAGTAGATACTTTAACGACTGCCCTACGTGGTAGTTTGGATAAGGCCTGTCCGACTCGACCACTTCTAAACCGCACGCCTGTTCCCTGGTGGAACAAGCAGCTGCAGAAGATGAGAGCTGAGTCGAGAAAATATCTTAACTAATCTTGAGATGGACTGGGAACAATATCGCTGCACTCAAAGAGAGTATAAGAGGCTAATTCGCTCTGCGAAAAGGGACTCTTTTAAAGAATACTGCAGATGGATTGAAACCTTGGATGAAACAGCTATGTAGACTGGTAAAAGTTCTGAAAGAGACCAGGACTGAGACTTACTCTCTTCTTCTAGACTTATTTTCATGGAAATCAGGTGATGGTTACGCCTTCTTCGCCCTCGACAGGGGAGGGGTGGAATACGAGGACCCACCGTGACAAGGTGGAACTGGTCTGTTGCCAGAACTGTGGCAGATGGCATCTCACCTATTGTAATAAAAGAATGTGTCGAGCTCGTGTTGGCGACCTTGAAAAATATTTTCACAGCGTCACTCGCACTTGCTTATATACCACAATCTTGGAGGCTGGTAAATGTCGCCTTTATACCAAAGGTTGGCAAGGACGACTACTCTAGCCCCAGAAGCTACAGACCTATTAGCATGACATCATTCATGCTGAAATATCTGGAATGATTAGTAGAGCTACGCATTCGTAGGGAGGCGTTCTCATCACATCCCAATATGCCCATCCTGTTCTGAAGAGGAAGAGTCGGCGGAACACTTTCTGTGCTTCTGCCCGGCCTTTGCAAGAACTTGGTATGAGGCATTTGGTCGCGACGTGTTGAGAGACAACCACCTGAGCTCTTTGATTCCAACAAAAAAAAAAGCCCTGCTGAAAGATTTTTTTTCGTTAAAAAGAGTAATACGAAACCCAAGTCCTTTTGGGAGGTGAATTTTTCCGATAAATTATCGAAAAGGTTGCGTACTGTATATACTGTGCCGAAAGTCGGTGTGAATTGTCAAAAACCACCAAAATTGCAATAGGCAAGTTCACCACTATTGCAATGGCGAGGAAAAATTGAGAGCGATGTATTAACAGAGCTGAGCGAGGCCGACATTTTTAACAGATCATGCATTTTCTCGATTATGTGTTGATTTCTCATTGAAATTAACAAAAATAATGATAAATTACAAAATATGTATGAAATTCTGTATTATTTAAATATGTGTCGCGCACCATAACAATCCGATATGGCAATTCTGGCACACTCGCTGGCAGCCCTCGATTGGTATTCAGCAAAAGATCATACGATCAAAACGTCACCTTTTTCTAGAACTTTTTGATACACGTGTTGTACACTGGCCTATATATATATACGATTCGATTTCATGTAATAAAGTTTAGTTTTTAGTATCTTGTTGTACGAGCAACTAGTCGTGATCTTATTACATCGAGCCCCCACAAATTGGTGACCCCGACAATCTAAAATGCTTGACGAAAGTGGAGTCTCTAAAGCTGCACCGGCAGAACAACCTTCTCAGCATCCAGCGCAAACAGCCAACGCATTCTCTGGGGGAGAAAGGACGGAGTTAGCCAAAGTCTCAGTCAAAATCCCACCATTCTGGCACGCAAAGCCCGAACTATGGTTGGCTCAGGTTGAGTCGCAATTTATTGCGGCAGGCATCACAAACGACAAGACTAAATATCACACTGTTATGGCGGCTATGGAAAGTAACGTCTTGGCTCAGATAAGTGATATCATTCTCAACCCTCCTAGTAACGATTTGTATCAAACGCTCAAACAGCGCCTTATCACGCAGTTTGCCGATTCAGAACAGATACGGGTCAAGAAGCTTCTTCAAGAATTAGAGCTAGGCGATATGCGACCATCACATCTTCTGCGGGAAATGAGAAGTCTGTCTGGCAACGAGATCAATGATGGAATCCTCAAATCGATCTGGATGAGCCGCCTGCCTTCTAACATACGCGCTGTAATTTCAATAAGCACAGAACCACTCGATAAGGTGGCACTTCTTGCAGATAAGGTTGCTGAGGTAAGCGACGCGCCACAGATAAGAGCAATTGAGACCCAACCGGGGACCGTACAATCATTTTCTCACATAGAGCGACAACTCGCTGCAATCACTAAAGAAATCGCCGCTCTAAAGGCAAAACGCAACTATCGGCACAGGAGCCGTAGCAGGGAACATCCGTCAGAACGATCTTCTTCGCGCCAGAGAGCAGAGAATTTGTGCTGGTATCACATGAAACCGTGCTCGAAAAGTTTAAACTAAAAAAGCTATCGTCGATGGCGGTCAACGATAGTCTCCGCAAAAAAAGCCGCCGCCTATTAGTAACCGACAAAAACACACCGCAAACATTTTTGGTAGACACCGGGGCCGAGGTGAGCGTTATTCCACCAACGCAGTCACAAAAGAGGCACCCAGACACAAACTTTTTCTTATACGCCGCAAACAAATCGGCAATCAAAACGTATGGCGAAAAACACATGACTATCAACTTAGGGCTGCGCCGGCCGTTTGGTTGGAACTTCATCGTCGCTGACGTTTCGCAGGCCATTCTAGGTGCTGACTTTTTGTCGCACTACAACCTATCGGTAAATTTAAAACAACGCAAACTGATCGACGGTACTACAACTTTAGCCAAAGTCTGCGAACTTTCCACATCAGAAGAGGTTATACTTAATTTATCGACTATTAAAGACAATCAACCATTCCAGTACCTACTACATGAGTTCAAGGGCATCACTAGTGAAAACATGACTTGCAAAAACCGCTCTCACAACGTAACGCACCACATTGTAACTAAAGGACCACCAGTTTTTTTCAAAACCAAGGCGCTTGTCACCGGAAAAGTTGAAGGCTGCCAAAGCAGAAATACAGTTTTTATTGAACGCTGGTATTTGTCGCCCGTCTCGAAGTCCATGGGCAAGCCCCCTCCATTTGACAAAAAAGAAAAACGGAGAATGGAGGCCGTGTGGAGACTTCCGCAGATTGAATACCATTACGGAGCCAGATCGGTATCCACTGCCGCACTTGCACGACTATACTCACGATTTACATGGATGCACAATTTTTTCCACACTCGACTTACGCCGTGCGTATCACCAAATTCCCGTCGAACCTACCGATATTCCAAAAACCGCAATCACTACTCCATTTGGCATGTATGAATTCGTATACATGTGCTTTGGCTTGAGAAATGCCAGCCAAACTTTTCAACGCTTTATGGACAATATCCTCCGTGAGTATGACTTCGCATGGCCATATCTTGACGACATCTTAATTGCATCGAAAGATATAAGCCAACATCATGAACACTTGCGATTGGTTTTTGGTAAATTACTCCAGAATGGACTGGTCATCAACGCATCGAAGTGCGTGCTCGGTCAACCAGAAATCAACTTTCTGGGATTTAAAATAACCAAGGATGGAATATCACCTCCGACGGAGAGAATACGTGCTTTGAACGACTACAAACTTCCAGAACGAGTATGCGGACTAAAGCGATTTCTAGGCATGGTGAATTTTTTTCGTAGATTTCTGCCAAAAGCAGCAGAAAAACAACACGCTCTTTCGCCTTTATTGAAAGGAAACAAGAAATGGACGGACGAGGCCAAAAAAGCATTTCAGTTATGCAAAGACGATTTGTGTGCAGCCACCTTACTCGCGTATCCAAAAACAAATGCGCAGTTCTCACTAGCAGTTGATGCATCCAGTACAGCTGTAGGAGCGGTTCTGCAGCAACGCGACGACGGTGAATGGCAGCCGCTAGGATTTTACTCTGAACGGTTAACAGAAGCACAAACAAAGTATAGCACATACGACAGAGAACTGCTCGCGGCCTACAAGGCTGTCAAATACTTTGAACACATGCTAGAAGGCAGAGAGTTTTTTATTTTAACGGACCACAAGCCGCTCCAGTATGTTTTCCAACAGAAGTTAGAGAAATCATCACCGCGACAGATACGCCACTCTGACTTCATTTCGCAATTCACGACCGACATTCGTTTCATTCCAGGAAAAAAGAATGTCATAGCAGATGCACTGTCACGAATCGATGCTATTCACACTATAGACACGGTTGATTTCACGAAACTGTCAGAGAGCCAACAAAGTGACGCAGAACTGAAACAGGTATCAATCTCAAACACAAGTCTATTACTGAAATCTTTAACCGTTCCAGGCACAAATGTGGAAGTTTTCTGCGACATTTCCACAGGCAGAGCACGACCGTATTTAACAAAAGAATTTCGCAAATTGGCCTTCGAAAGCATTCACAACATTGCCCACACGGGAGCACAAAAAACAACAAAATTGGTAGCGGAAAAATTCGTCTGGCCTGGTCTTAGAAAAGACTGCCGTTCGTGGACAAAATTATGCATTCCGTGCCAAAGAGCTAAAATACAACGACACAACCGGGCACCACTCGGTTCATATGCGCTAAGTAACAGGTTCGAGCATATAAACATGGACGTAGTTGGCCCGCTACCTCTGTGCAAAGGTTTTAGGTATTGTTTAACAATTGTCGACCGGTACTCGCGTTGGTTGGAAGCGTATCCAATCGAGGATAGCACAACAGAGACAATCGCGTCAACGTTCTACACTAACTGGGTGGCAAGATTTGGAGTGCCATGCAAGGTGACAACAGATCAAGGCAGACAGTTCGAGTCGGCGTTCTTTCGCGAACTAACCCGACTTCTAGGAATTAAGCATTTACGAACAACGGCATATCACCCAATGTCTAACGGGCTAATCGAGCGTTGGCACAGATCGCTAAAGGCCGCAATTAAGTGCTACACGACCAAGAACTGGGTTGAAGTATTGCCTCTCATCCTACTAGGTTTCCGCTTGTCATGGAGAGAGGACTTGAAGTCTACGCCAGCAGAAATGGTGTATGGCGAAACATTGCGTATTCCAGGTCAATTTTTTATAGAAGAGCGCAAAAATTCAACTGAGTGCGAATTCGTCAGCAACCTTCGGGAGCGCATGCGAGCGCTGAAACCCACGCCGACGTCAAATCGCTCTTCCCACTCACCTTTCGTCGAGAAAAATTTATATTCGACACCAGCAGTTTTCGTGCGCAACGATGCCGGGCGAAAGCCACTACAAACTCCATATGATGGACCATTTCCAGTCATCGACCGCAACGAAAAAATTTTTAAAGTGAAAATTCGAGGGAAAGATACCAACGTCAGCGTCGACCGTCTTAAGGCAGCATTCATAGCGAAAGAAGACGTCACGGAATCTACGGCTAAAGAACAGCGATCATATACATCACGGGCAGGACGGCGTGTACGGTTTCGCTTTCCCGCATAGGGGGAGTGATGTGGCGCACCATAACAATCCGATATGGCAACTCTGGCACACTCGCTGGCAGCCCTCGATTGGTATTCAGCAAAAGATCATACGATCAAAACGTCACCTTTTTCTAGAACTTTTTGATACACGTGTTGTACACTGGCCTATATACATATATATACGATTCGATTTTATGTAATAAAGTTTAGTTTTTAGTATCTTGTTGTACGAGCAACTAGTCGTGATCTTATTACATCGAGCCCCCACATATGTAAGTATGTTTGCCCTAAGAGTCGATTTCTATTACATATGTTTATGCATATATGCATATTTAAAACCATACAAATATACTTTGTTTGTTAGAAGTTGCCTACACGATCACAAGCTGTTTTGGCCGACGACATTTTACATGCACATTTTCAATAAAGTAAACGATTTTCATTAAATGATGAATTTTAAACTTTATTAATGTTCATAAAAATGTGTAGGTTGGCAATTACATATGTACTATGCTTACTACGCATGTATGCTTTAGATTTGCTATAAATGTTGTGAAAAAAGGCAAATGTTGATTTGCCGCCGTCACTTTACATTCTCAGATATTGGTAATTTTTAGTTTTTTATATAAGTTATGACTTTAATTCGGTATATATTTACGATAAATTACTGCAAGTCATTTCCTATACATGTGTATACATACACTATGCATAAGTTTAGTTCATAGTTGAAAATTAATTTATATTATTGAATGTACTTATTATTGAATGCTCTTAGGTAGAAAGATTACAGCAGAAGTCAGCGCAAACCGTGTTTCGAGGCGTGTATCTCGCGGAACGACACAGGGTGGTGTACTTACACCCCTACTCTGGAATCTAACTGTAAATTCACTCTTGCGAGAGACGAAATGGGGTGCCGCCAGGGTTGTCGCATATGCAGATGACAACGCCAAAGTATACATTGCCAAGTTCCCGCAGACCTTGTGTGATTTGATGCAAGGAACACTCCGCGCTGTAGGGAACTGGTCCACGCGATGTGGTCTTAGCATCAACTCGGAAAAAGTGGAGTTGGTACTTTTCACTAGAAAATATAAGATATAAGGTACTGAATGGTATTCGTTTAAATCTAAAGAAGGAAGCCAAGTTTCTTGGCGTCACACTAGATATGAAACTAAGCTGGAGAAATAATATTGTCCAGCGCACTCAAAAGGCTTCTGTGGCCCTATACTCCTGCAAAAGGGTCATTGGAAAGAAATGGGGTCTAAATCCAAGCGTATGCCGCTGGATCTATACAGCGGTGGTAAGACCGATTCTTCTTTATGGAGTCATCGTATGGTGGCCTGCCTTGAGCAAAAAAGCTAACCTCAATCTACTTAGTAAAGTACAAAGAGCCAGTATTATCTGCATTAGCGGAGCTTTACGAACAACACCAAACGACGCCTTGAATGTTTTTCTGGACCTTCTACCCCTCGACTTAGTGGGTCAACAGATGGCGGCTCTTGCCGCGCTTCGACTAAGAGAGACATATCAATGGGAGTCTAGCCTATGTGGGCACTCAATCATACTGAGTAAGTATAGCTTCCTTCCGGACTGCACTGATCGCTGCGTCGATACCATGGTCCCAGACAGAAACTTCGCGAAGTTGATTCCAGGTAGGGAGGAGTGGTCTAAAAATGTCTATACCCCACCTGGAAGTATTACGGTTTTCACAGATGGTTCGAAGCTGAATGGCAGAGTGGGAGGAGGGGTCTTCTCGCGAGACTTATCTCTGAGCTGTTCTTTTAGGCTGCTGGATCACAGTAGTGTTTTTCAAGCTGAGGTTTCAGCCATTAAGGAGGCTGTGGACAGGTTGCAAACCGTCTTAAAAGCCAAGAACGTTTTTATATTTAGCGATAGCCAAGCGGCAATTAGAGCAGTGAGCTTAGCTGCGATAACTTCAAAGATTGTACTGGAGTGCCGCCGATCTCTTCAGGAGATGGCTAAGCAGAACAGACTAAAGCTGATCTGGGTTCCAGGCCACAGGGACATCGAGGGTAACTGTATAGCGAAAGAACTTGCGAGGGAAGGGACAACCAAGCAGATTCTTCCTGGTAAAGAACGCATTGGTATGCCCTTTGGTACTTGCAGGCTGCTCTTAAAAGAATATGCTTATGCTCGTGCGAATGAGATGTGGGCACAGGCCACGACTTGGCCGACTAGGCAGACTTGGCCTAGATGGCATCGTAAACGGTCGCGTGGTCTGTACACCTTAAAACGGGATGATATATCTCAGGTCATTGGAGCCCTTACGGGGCACTGCCTCATAGGCAACCACGCGGGGCGTCTCGGTGTTCCCTTTCACAGCTGCTGTAGAAGTTGCAAAAATTATGAAGAGGAGGAAACTGTTCTTCATCTTCTATGCAATTGTCCAGCGCTAGCAAGAAGCAGGCTACAATTTCTAGGGGTACCACTTTTTGGAGACCTCGAAGAATTAGGTTCTATAGACCCCAGATGCTTGGCGAGATTCGTCAAGAGCTCAAAATGGTTCAGCAAAGGGGAATGAACACTTAGCTAGTGGTATCACAACGGGCCTCCAATCATGGCCTAAGTGGGTCGCGGAAGCAACGGTGACAGCCACATATACCTACCTACCTACCTATTGAATGTACTACATATGTACTTACATACATATAAGTATACGTAAATAGTACCCATGTTATATGTATATACTAAGTAACAATAATTATAAGATAAGATATTCATTAAATCTCAGCGTAAAGCAAATTAATATTTTGCACATTATTCAAATGCATACATAACATAATAGGGGTATTCATCTAAACGCGCAAATGCCTCGCAACCGCATAAACCTCGTAAACGTTTTTATTATTGTATGAAAAACCGGTTTATTTACGAGGTTTACGCAGTTACGAGGCATTTGCGCGTTTAGATGAATAACCATAATATAACTGACCTACATCACTTGCCAAAATATAAATTCAATGACAAATGACGTCTACATAAGTACATACAAATAAACATATCGATATATCGACGTGCGCACACTACTGCCCTCACTTTCCGCGCAACTGCTAAATCAACAGTTACGCCGACGCCATTAATCGTAAAGGGCCGTACACATACGACTTTCACTTTGCTTTGTTTCAGAGTTTCGCTTTGACAGATAAGTTAAAGTACAGATGCTATATGAGTGCTGCTTAATACAAGGCGAGAAAAGTAAAGCAAAGCAAAACAAAGAAAAATCATGGCGAACTCTCAACTTTTGTACACTTTGACAACCAACTGTTTGCATTTCCATTTTATCTCTGCGTGCATATACACACGATTTAGAAAATTTAGTATTTCATAGTCTTTGAGTGTATAATTACTGTTAAAAAAGATAAAAGAAGAAAAATATGAATCAATAGCAAATGAAACACCTCTTTGGTAAGCACCCGCACCTATTTTTTAAACTCCCCTGAGTCAGTTTTTATTTATTTTGTCGAAATATGCTCGGCCTTAATATAGTTTATAACACTCGCGACTTTCAAACATACATAAGTAGCGTAACGACCACTTAATTATATTAGTAAAACTCACTACTTATTCGTTTATTGCACAAAATACTCGGAATAGGCACAAATAACAATTCAAAACAAACAACTAAAAGGGCTGACAGACGGGGGCACTTATGCAAATAAACGAGCTCATATATCTGCATAATATTTTAGGCCTGACAGACGACACTTATCTGCATTTAGACATCAGCTGATTTGACAAACAAAAATGAGCTGAAAATGGAAAGAGGGGAAAAAATACGATTGGCAGATATTTTATTGGCAAAAAATCATCTCGCTCAAAAAGCTTAAAATTATTCTCTTGAAGTTGCTAAATAATATTAAAATAACCAATGCATTGGCAAGCATAATTCTTAGCTGGATGCCTCATAGCGCAGTTACCCACCGACGTAATGAGTTTTTGCAAAAATGAGATTTTACCGCCGTCTACGCTATGCTACGTACACGTTCGTGGGTAACTGCGCTATCAGTCTTGTACGGTTACACTTCTAGCCGATGTTAGAGAAAAACAGGTGTGAAAATTTGTGAGTATTTTTTATTTCCTGTGAAGGATATAAATAATGTATACACATGTTTGCTATTCCATAAAGGATCGCTATGGCTGCTTTTGGGAACGAGACTGCCTTCAATGGAAGAAAATCGTTTCAAAGAAAAATTTCGTGTCAGTAAAACTGCATTTCGGAGAATTTGTGAAAAAGTTGTTGGCATTGAAAAAGTGGACAGCAATATGAGGCCATGTATTCCACTTCATAAAGAGTGAATATCTCATTGTTCGCTTTGGGATCTGCTGCGGAATACAGAAATGTTGCGAGTCTATTCAAAGTAGGACGCAGTACTGTTGGTGAAATTCTTTTGGATTTTTGCCAAGCAGTTTGCGAAAATCTTTCGGACTGCATAAATTCCTATCCTCCAAACCCTCAAGAAATCAGAACAATCGTCGATGGATTTTCCCGACTTGGTTTTCCGCAATGCTTTGGAGCTTTAGATGACTGTCACATAACTATAACTATAAGGGCGGGTATTCCGTAATCCTGTTGGCCAGTTGTGACTTCCGGTATATTTAAATATAACTTTAATTTTATTTGAACATATTAATCCAATATTTCAAAACTATTTTTGATCGAAATTTACGTATATAAACATCGGTTCAACTGGGAGAAACAACGACTCTTACATTTTCGAAAGTAGCGCCTTAAAAAGATGCCATGAAATTTTTTAACTAAACAGCAAACCCGTAAGCGAAGTAAGTGTACCCGTGTTGCTTATTAGGGACTCGGCCTTCCTCGCGGAACATGATGAAACCCTTCCTATATTCACCTAATCAGAAAGCCGATTCAGAAAAATCGGCAGAGGCCTACAAGTAGCACCCAAAAATGTGAACATCATAGTAAGAACGTGCTGCATCTTGCACAACTTTTAAAAAATGGAAAACGATGAAATTGCTCCTGCTTGGGTACAAGACTCAAGAGACGATATTAATTCACGCAGCCAGCCAAGTCACACTACAAGAGTTGGAGAAAATGATCTAAATGCAACGGCTATTAGAAATGCAATAGCTTTGAGTTTTCGTAAGTACAAATACCACAACTCCCTTCCCATGATAAATCACATTCCTGTTTAGAAAACACATGAGAAATATTTTAGTTCAATTCATTCAATATTTTGAATTAACTGATTTTACTTATTATATTTTTAAATACTTAAAGCTATATACATAAATTTGATAATATCAAACCAAAAATATCACTTCATTTTTCGTAAACCTAATCATTTCACGTTACATATTAAATGCTTAATTTCCTAATTTCAAAACTTCTCTATCAACGTTCTCATTATTGCCATGAACTCTTTCGAGGACTCGTTGTGCTCTCTAATGGCACTAACCACTTCGTTGGTTAGCTGCCTTGTGTCTTCCATCATACTTTTTAAGACGTCAGTCTGCTCGTTCATTATTTTGACTACTTCCCTCGAAAAATTTCTTTTTCTTCCAGAAGAGGATGACGATGTGTCTAGGGGAGAAAGAGCTGGGACTGGTGATGGCGAGGGTGGTGTTATTTGGGAGGGCGATTGCGAAGGAGGTGTGATTTTGGACAAAGACACAGAGGAAATTTGTGTTGATGTTGGAGATTCGTTTGCCTTTAGAGTGCTGGACGGTATTGCTGGTGAAGATGACACCAATGGCTGGGTACTAGCTGTTGATCCACTGTCCTAAAATATTTGATGTACACATTATAGGTAGATGTAAATATTAAGAGCAAAAATATTAAATAAAAATGACAAGTATATAATTACATACCAATGAAAATATCGGCGTTATTCACAGCAGTTGCTCCTATTATTTGGTAAACTGCTGCATAATGCTCCAAGTGGACGGACTTCCACCAGATGGGCTCACCTTTTTCTTCTCTTCTCTGAAATTGTATTAATGAAATGTTTAAATTTTTCTATTAAATATAAAATGATGAAATATACCTATATTTTTATGTCATGTTCCGTATTTTCACTTGCACGTCCTGTGAGCTGTATTTTCCTGCCATTTGGATGGAAATTTCGACAAATATATGGCCATTTCTTCTAGCGCGCGGCAAATCCATTGCTCTATCGCCCCACAGTTCTTAAATAACCATTTCATCCCGCTCGCACCATATCGCACGCTTTTTTAAAATTGTAGACATCTGAAAATGATAAAAATGCATTTTAATTTATAATAGGGTTTGGTTTTCCTTAAAATTAATTAAAAAACAAACCTTTGATAATTTTTGTAGCTCCTTTTTTTTATAACAAACACTTTTTGACAGCAGCTGTATCTATTTCGCTAGTTCACAATAGTATTTTTCTGTCAAAAGTGGCAGCGTTGCCATATTGAAATCACAATATTCAGTGCACATAATTTTCGTGCATTTATTCGAGTGCTTATGTGCATTTGGAAGAGGATTATCCATGAGTTAATGCAGATCAAGGCTACTTATCTAGATAACATTGATCGTCTGTCAGCCCTTTAACGCAGAAACTGTCAAAGCGTTCTATGTAGCAATCTTTTACACCTCATTCTTTGTTGTTAAATTTCAAATTGTCAAGTAAAGCGAGGAAAGTTGTATGTATACGACCCTTAAACAATTTCATTATTGAACTGCGCGTGCGTAAAACTCGCCATTCATTCATAAATTGTAGCACAGCTTGGAATCTGCCAGCGAAGCGCATTTTTCGCGATCTTGCAAAAATTTATAAATTTCAACATTCTCGTCTTCAGCTTTGCAAGTATAGGGGCGTTCGCTATTTATGGCCCAGACCGGCAAATTTGTAGTTCACAAATAATTAAAAAAATGTATATTAGGCATTCTTCACTTAATACGAGATTACTTTACCAAATTTATATATAATTTATCAACATTTAACCATTACAAACCATTCTTTTTTAAAAAACGATTAAAAATATATCAATGCATTCGGTATAATTTCGCAAAATCGGCCTTGCCAAAATAATTACTTAGCACACCTTCATTACCTCCATACGCGCTGTGTACATTTGTATGAGCACATATGTATATGTATATGTATATGTAAATATGTCGTCGAATTTTGTCGCATTTGAACAACAGTGTTGGCCATCACTGCAATTGCCATACATTTACTGCTATTTCTAGTCGGAGTAGGAAATCTACTACATTGAGAAAAGTAGCAACAGAAATTGATAATACATGTTGCTTTCAGATTACTTTAAATATTTACTACCCAATATCTTAACTTAATATTTATTATGCCCCTATATATTATTTATTTTCTCCTAGTTACATGTCTATGAGAGTGAAATAGTATCTTTTTGTACTACTGCTTTTTTTCCTTGCAGATAGTGCGAAACGAAAACTATTTGCACCCAACTCTAATTTATGGTGGTGGTTTTTGCTTTCGTCTTCTTCTTTCATTGGCTCGATAACCGCCTATACGATTTTGGCCGAGCTTAGCAGAGCACGGCAGTTAATTCTCTCTTTCGCTAACTGGCGCCAGTTGGAAATACCAAGCGTACCCAAGTCCCTTACCGCCTGGTCTTTTCAACGCAGAGGAGGCCTCCCTTTTCCTCTGCTACCACCGGCGGGTACCGGTCACGCAGCAGAATTGTTGGAAGTCCGAGCAGAAGCAAACATTTTGTGTTCGAGGGTATTTCCGGGCACGTGAACAAGTATACGTTTATGCACATCTATATTTGTGTGTATATAAAACACAAACACATGCTACCGAATTTGTGATAAGAATTAACTTTTTTTAGTATAAAAGATATATATTTTTTATTTTTATTTTAAATCTTTATTAATTAATAAACAATTAAATAATTAATCACAATTTCATAAAAGTATTTATTTAAATCGCTGAGATAAAAAAAATTAAGTAAAAAAATATGCTGAAATAGAATAGAAAAAACAAAATCATATGGTTATTGGAGAATATTTAAGAAAACTGTATTATGGAAATGGCTTTGCTGGAAAAAGAGTTGCGAAAGTGTTATTCATACGAAATTCCCACCTACTGCATCTTCCTGGAAGTGCTTAATGCAGATAAAAGCACTGTGCTGTGGGAGGCCCTGTATGGGTGGAATCTCCAAATTCTCCTTCCACTTGTTGTGCATGGCTGGATCCTTTGCAAAAGGCATTTTTATGCAAAACCTTAAGTTTTCAAGTTGAAAACGTATTAAATTAATGTCAAAACGATGGCAAACTTCAAAAATTCTCAAATAACTTAAAGTCCGACTGTTTTCTTTTGACATTGCGACAAAACAGTTATTTTAATTCTAATTACATTTGAATTGGTAAATTGAAAATCAAAATAAAATATATTAAAGTAATATACACCTGCAACAAACCGTACTGGAAAACATATACATAAATTCTCGATTATACACTTCTCGCTTCAATACTGTTAACTTTCGAAGACTTTTGCTAATTGGTGAATTTGCTTAATACTTGCGGTGTACTTGCCTATTAGATTCAAGCTCAATTCACAGTAGAGGCACGAATCACGCAATGGAACGGAATGAAGCTTCTCTGGAGTGTACGTTCTCTGGTAAAGTCAATACGTGTGATCAATTTGCAAAGGAACATCTTGATTGTGTAACTGTAGGGTTATGTTTTCTACCGAGGATAAGTGTGTTCAACATGTTATATTTTTTTCTTTTCTTAGCTCTAGGCGTTCGTTTGATTAATTAGGGATAGGAGAGTTGATATGTGTTTTTTAGACAAATTTGTTAATTACCGATTATTTTAACTAGCACCGCTGTTCCAAAATAATTAACTAAAATGGATGTGGTTTCTTCAAAAGATCCTATGCGCATAACTCTCAAAATGCTTATCCAGCATTCGAAGTGAGTGTAAAAGGTTTTTTTTTGTGATATATGTTTTATATCTTTTTGTTGTAAATGCCAGTAGTATAGTAATTAAAGAATGTTGGTATAATCACTGCAAAAATTAGCGGGACTTTTTATACAATGAATTTTTGTTTTCGTTTATAAACCTGACAACCGTTTTCTTTTTAGTACTTCATTTGGTGCAGACGATGTTTTGCGTGAGTTTCGTACGACGAAAGAGAAGCGTTCCAACCGAAAATTATTAAAAATTTTAGAAATTATTTCGAAAAACCAACCAAAGTCGGAAGAGCATTTGTTGGAAGCAGCCAAGTTACTAGAAAAGTAAGTATGTAGTTAAATATTATTATTTTGTGGTTACAATTGTCAAATACTTCCCTTTCTATCATCATTAGAAAAGATCCGTTTTATTGCCTGCTAAATTTTTTGAATCATTATTCTGACACAAATATTATGCAGTCAATGAGGAAGAAAGATATTTCTACTTCAACTCCATTATTGAGTAAAAAAATGTTTGAAACCGTTACTCCCGACAGTGTTTCCGAGGTAGGTAACACCCAATACATTTGAGTCAATCAAACAAACATATTTAAATTATTCTCTAGATCAAAGAGCGGGTGGTACAAGCAGCTTCTGGCGGACTCCCGCGTCCAGCGCAGAATAGTTCAATACCTAATATAGTCGTAGGGCACTCGCCCACTTCTTCACTCTTTCCCACATGTAACAAACCACTTATGGATGTCGTTTGGGACTACCAAACAATTGATAGTCTCCATTTTCAGCCAAGCAATATTAGTGCGGTACCAATAAGCAGTCAAGAAACGCTGCTTCTGTATGATATTATTTACTGTTTAACAGGCATGCGTGGTTCATACATAACACCTGAAGAAAATCCAAAAGGCGCGAAGAGTGGGGGTATTAAATTCAAGATATCTGAGCAGATCCATAGTTCTCTAAGGGATATTGCATATGAAATGCTTCCTTTAGCTTCATACTACACTTGTCTAGAAAATTTCATACAAAATGCGAGCTTTACGGATTGCGGGCAAGTTCTACAAGCTTTGAGCGAGGCACTAAGCAATATAATACACGACTATTACGTTAGTATCTTTGCTGATGATATTATAATCTGAAATGTTTTTGTATTAAAGAAATCTATTTTTAAATTACTTTTTAATCTCATAAGTTACTCTTAGCTCAATTGGAGTCTGAGTTAAATGCTGGTAATTTAACAATCCATAAAATGCTTTTTTATGTACGACCTACACTAAATACAATGGAAGTTTTGGCAAGTGCAGTATCTGACATTTTAGAGGTAAAATGTGAAACATTTAAGGTAAATGCGTAGACAAGCATATATTTTTAAATATTACTTGCAGAACGAACTAAGAGGCGGCCAGGCTTTGACACTCTTTTTCAATAAAATCAGTGCTTTGACTGGGGATGAAGAGTCACAAAAGTTTGTCATTCAATTAACGCAATTAGCAGCGGTTCCTTACATGGAAGTTTTACAGCTGTGGGTACAAAAAGGTGTAATTTTCGATCCACAGCAAGAGTTTTTAGTCGAAGACAATGAAGTTATTCGCCGCGAAGAGTTACCTGAGCATTATTCAGCAGATTACTGGGAAAAGCGGTAATAGAACTACATATTGTGATAATTACATATATATTAATGTATTTGTATTACAGTTACACAATACGTCGTGAACGTATTCCATGTTTTCTTGAAAAGGTTTCAGATATAATTCTACGTACGGGTAAATACTTGAATGTTATCCGTCAGTGTGGCAAGAAAGTTACTCCGCCGCAATCAATGAACCTGCAGTTTTCGCCAACAAATCAAAACCACATAATTGTTATTCAAAATGCATATAAATTTGCTTCAAAGAATCTCCTAGAAGTACTGCTGAGGGAAAACGATTTAATGGGACATCTAATGTCAGTCAAACGATACCTATTATTGCATCAAGGTGACTTTATCACTCAGTTTATGGATGCGTGTGAGGATGAGCTTACAAAAAATGTGGATCAAGTGCTACCCATGACATTGGAAAACTTACTTGGACTCACATTACGTTTGTCGTCAGCTAAAAATGATCCATACAAAGACGATGTACACTGCGAACTATTGACATATGACTTAGTAACGCAAATGTCGAAA
Source organism: Philophylla caesio (assembly GCA_963971545.1). Lineage (NCBI taxonomy): Eukaryota > Metazoa > Arthropoda > Insecta > Diptera > Tephritidae > Philophylla > Philophylla caesio. The sequence continues at coordinate 67,059,937 of OZ020607.1, forward strand.
ATTATGAACAATGAAGAAGGTGTGTATAAAATGAACCAGTTACATGGTAACGTAAGTATCACAGTACACTCATTTAAGCCATATGGAGATTTTTAAATAAGCACAATTACTTTATCATTGCCGGAAATATTTGTGTTCTAATTTTATTTCTCTTATTTTTTAACTAAAAAAGAAACATTGTTTTTAATTGTTTTATTTTTTAAATTTAGAATACTGGCAATCGCATGATCGCCTGGACTTAAATGGTTTGGAGTGCTTTGCTTTTCGATACGAAGTCAAATGGCCAGTTTCTTTGGTACTTAATCACATAGCAATTTCAAAATATCAAATGCTTTTTAGACAATTATTCTATTGCAAACATGTTGAGCGGCAACTGTGCAAGTAAGTTGAATGTCGAATTATAAATTAAATGTCGCACAATTAAAAAAAATTATTTAGGGTACATCTGTAGGTTTAGGCAATTAGAATAATATACATACATATGTATTTTTTTCGTTTTCACTATATCGAAGGAAAATTTTTTAAATATACATTATATGGTTTAGGATCTGGAAGGAAAATTCTATAGCCAAGAAATTTTCGCCACAAGTCGCTGAGCTCTATCGTTCTGCGTTTACATTGCGTCAGCGCATGATGAATGCCGTTCAAAATCTCGAATATTACATGATGATAGAAGTTATCGAACCTAACTGGCACATTTTTATACAAAATATGAATAAGGTATACATATATGAACATACTCATGGCGAAAAGGGACGTGAATTGATACGTGTGCACATTTTAATTGCAGGTTGAAAATGTAGATGAAGTGCTTTCATTTCATCAGGACTTTCTTGATTCCTGCTTGAAGAATTGTATGCTTACGGACACCACCTTGCTGAATCGTTCAATTTTTAAGTTATGCAACATTTGCTTAAAGTTCTGTGAATTCATACAGGTAATAATAAAATACTTTTTTGTTTTTAGTTCATTCATACATATAGACCTATGTATATAGCTCTCTTGCAGTTTAATGTGTTACTTAAATGTATTTTTTATGGAATATCGATGAATCCAACTGCAAATTTCATTTTATTTTTCCCAACAAATACATCATGACATCTTAAATGCGTCTTATATTCATGTATTTTCCTGAATATTGTTATACATATGTAAACTTGAACATGTGCATATTTTCCTTATGGTTTTCTTTTTCCTATGCCTTGAAAAGAAATCACAACGTTTATTTCTTGACGCTGAGCTCAAGTCAATGGTTTGCGACAGTAACGACGAGGAAAATTCTGATTCGGAGGTTGATTCTTCGAGTCAGAAGGAGGTAAAAAAAAATCTTGCTTGTGATATGTTTACGCCACATACATATAACTAAATTCATTTCCATTTTATGTTTCTATTTACTCTCGAGTTTGACACAATAACTAATTAATATAGCCAATTTTTTTCTTAATCTCATTATAAATATAATAATTTATCAAAAATATCTTTTCAAGTCTGAGTCATCTTTAGCACCAAACGATACCTTTTCGGAGCGAGTAAAACGTTTTGATCTTGAATTCACTGGATTACTAATTGGCCTCTTGAAACAAATCAACGACGTGGCATCGGATAATCCATCGGATCGTTTTATAAACCTAGTGCATCGCATTAACTTTAATTCATTTTATAATCAGCAAATGGATAAATTGTGTGCTAAGGACTCTATGATGTCACATCAATAAATTTCCCATAGATTTCGGGTATCAAATCATCATCAGTATTCCCAGTATTTCCACATAATTTACAGTCCTTCTGCGTATTAATTTTTATAATACATATTAAAATCGTTCATTAATTTGTTCCATTATTAGGCACTCACATATGTTTGTTAGTTGGAAAAGCTGATGATCGACGAATTGAATGAACGGTTCTACCTTTCTATGTTTATAAAAACTATTTGTATGTACTAACATACATATGTGACTCACAAAAATATAAAGAATACTCATTCGTTGTTATTAACTATTCTAGTGTTTATTTATTTTACCTAAAAAGCAGTTTAAAAGAGATATTCTAAAGGAAATATAGGTTGGCCCAATAAAAGGGTATAAGTGTTGATGGTATTCCCAAAATTGTTATCAGGCTTCTTGTGGCATCAACTAGACAATACGGATCAGATCGTATGTATATAAGAGAGTGTAGTAATACGCCGCCATGTATGTATGTACATACATATATGTATGTACATATGTATGCCACGCCGCTCTGGAAGCAATCAATTCCAGACCGAATCTTGTCACAAAATTCCGGTGCCAACGGACAACTTAGAATTGAGATTTCTTTCATTGAAAATATTTAATATCTATGGTTTATAAGAATTCACAAATATTCAAGAGGTTAAGACCAGATTCCAACGCATCACTACATTTTTGTAAAAATTTCATTAAAAATTTTATAAAAACGAACGCCTAACTAATAAAAAATATGTAAATGGCGAGCATTTCCGTACATATATTTGCATGCCTTTACGTACATATGAACTCGGAGCACAAAATTCTACAAACTTTTATGTTTCCGATTTAAATTTGTTATTTATGTTCTGAGCTTCCCATATACATATGTATGTGCATACGCATATTAAAATTAAGCAATTTTTTTGAATAAAAAAAAAACTGCGACCGTGACAGGACTCGAACCTGCAATCTTCGGATCCGAAGTCCGACGCCTTATCCATTAGGCCACACGGCCAGTTAATATATCTTCGCTAAATGCCTTATATATACACAAGCACTAAACATAACATTTTTCATTGACTTAATTGCTCATGACTCCACGACGTAAGTATGAATATAAGAAAGCAAATTCGAAAAATTTTATTCTATGGTCACAGCTGAAAGGAAAAATTGTTAATTGAAATAATTTAAGAATTAATACATACACATGCTTTCTTATACCAAAACTGCTAAAATACAAGCAAACAGAGTAACTCAGATGAAATTAAAATGTGCAAGTATTAGCATTTAGAATCACCCTGTGATAAGAGACACCAACCAGAGAACGTATAATAATGAGAAGGTGCATTTCGTATACGATAAAAATAAATTTGTGAAACGCGCGCGCTAGGGAATCCAGAATGTTATTGCACAGAGATTTAGCAGAAGATTTTCACTAAATTTCTGTACACTGGCATTTTTCTGCTGAAATTTACATATGTTGCACAAATATGTTTACAAAAATTTGTGGTTTTGCCGACGGCATTACGCATGCGTATTATAAATAAATAATGACAATTTCTAAATTAAGGCAATTGATATTATTGGGTTAGTCACAATGCAAATTCGTAAATTTGTGCTCATGCTCGTTTCCCTATTTTACTTTTAAATATGAATTATGTAATAATTTAATCTAAAATTACTGTTCTTCACACTTGTATCCCGAAAATTTGAAATTATTTTGTGAGAATTTGTATTCGGCTTGTCAAAATGCAAATTCGCGAAAAGTTTCCATAGAATGCCCTTTTATTTATTTTCAAATAAATTACTGAAGTTTTTGAGATAGTATTTAAGTTCAACTTTTTAAAATTTTGAAATAACATTTTAATTTCTTATTTTAATTCATTCTCACGTTTGTCTCCGCAAAAAACAATATTTATGTCTGTACTTTGTTCTCTGCCATACATATGTGTGATTACAGTATTTCCCTCTTACATGCGTCATAAAAATATATCTGCCCGCATTCATAATCGAAGAAATTTACTTAAAAATGTATACTTTGGTATAAAAATATAACCATCTGCTATTAAGCGCCAATTGCATATAGGGCGCATTTAATAACAATGCAAATTGAAATATTAATTAAAAATAAACTCTCATAAGAATAAAATTGATGCGAAGAAGTGTTGAACGCATATAAATAAGAAATACTGTATATGGCGAAATCCAAATTTTATCAGCAAACAGAAATTAAGATCGAGCGACAGGAAGAAGCTCTGTGGTGTGATGAATAGAGTTGAAGCAATAATCGAACGTTTTTGTTTTGCCGCGAGTTCAATGCCTGCAGCCACTGAATTTGCAAATTTTGTGTTTGATTTATTATTTGTCTTTTCCAATTTTTGTCTTCATGCAAAAGAAGAAGAAGAATGATTATGGAGCAAAGGCGGGTAGAAGCGCAAGTAAAACTATTTGCTTGACTCTGCAATCTGCAATCTGTTAGCATTCTTCGCTGAATAGTTTCCAAATACGAAATGCACCTTCTCATTATTATATGTACGTTCTCTATTAAAACCAGAAATAGTCAAAAAAGTCGTTTTGTCAAAATTGATGGATAATGTGATATACCATATCGGGCAAAGTGAAATACATACTAGCTCACATTATTCTTGCTGGGAAGAGTTTCGGCCCATCAGTCCTTATCTGAATTGGGCAAATTTTTTTACAATATGCTTGCTGAACTTTCCCTAGCTTGTGTAATCCGTTGTACCTTCTCTTTTTTCTCGATTTTGTGCCTCTTTCAGGTTTTGTCCTTTATACGCTTTTCTTTATTTAATGCTTTCCTCAAAATATGCTTTGTATGATGATATGCTTTTACAAAAGTTCTCTGCCATCCAATCGTGCCAAATTCCTTTATATTCATCATCGTTATTATTGGATTTACAGAAAAGTTCATGCAAAATCATGCATAGTTTAGAAAATATCCTGGTATATCTCTTTACCCACCTTATCTTTATTTTTTATTGTATTATAATATTATTATTAAACGTTTCTTATATTATTACAAGTTTCCACAATCCATCCAACAATTTCAGCAGAAAACACGTTTGAATCTCTATTTGATTGAAATTGTAATCAATTAGCCTCAATTTCACGAATACTTTAAATAAATAACAACATAATTTAAAATTCAGTGCGGTTGAAAAAAATACCAATTATTGACTTTATATAATAAATTCAATTACTTAAGTTTCTGCTAATAAGCCATATACATATATAATACTCATATATTGGCAGTATGAGCAAGTGCAGTCAGCAAACATTACAGTACAGATATATAAAATTAGAAAAGGAAAACCGAGTAAACGTAAGTCAAAAAAAATCGAGTGGTGTAGCCAAAAATTAGTTCCCAAACTCTAAACTGTTTTTATCGTTTCAAAATTTTTCGTTTATTTATTTTTTATTTTAAATTATAGTTCATTTGACAAAAATCATATGCTTTTAAATTATATACTATGTGCAAAAATTCGAAATCTTCATCAAAAAAAAAATTAACAAACAAATTCCAAATGAACGACATTGCGAATATTGTAAAAATATCACTTCCGTTTTGAGTTGAGCCAACATAATGTTTTTTCTCTTTAGTTGAATAGTCAATGATTAAATTTTTACTCACTGAAAATGGAAATTCATAAAAATGCATATGGATTAAATATTCACTTATAAAAAATTGCCTATCAATGCAAATCAAATCGTTTTTATTTGATTTCCAATTTTTAATAATTCATCAGCACACTTTATTTTGTATGAGTAAACTTCGTCAAAAAAGGGTATAAGCCCCCCACAGTGAAGCAACCCTCTTCAAATTTATTTTTTGGCGCAACTTCAGATATGTCAAACATGTAAAACCTGCGCATGCGCACAACGTGCATTTTAATTAAAACTATCTCCCTTTGATTGCTGAATTTTTACACATTGCGCAGATAGATAAAAAAGCTCGCGCAGCATCAGCAACGTCAATAAACGACGTTGGAGAACTGCATGAACTCGACATTTCAACGAAAACAACCACCACTATTGTAATATGTTGGTGTACAGGCATTGCAGCAGCAAAGAGTAGCCCGAGAGATAAGCTAGTGGTATGAGCGAGAGACGCTCAAAGCATATACCACTCCGAGAACAAATATAAAAGCTTTGTGTGGTGATTTAATTTATCGCAACACAACAGAGAGCTTTCTGTTGATGCTTGAGATAGATAAAGCAACGAGTGGCAAGAGAGGTTGGTTTATGAGGATCAAGCAACGAGTGTGAAGAAAATAGGTTTTTTGGAGTTTTTCTACTGATTTTTTATTGGGAGGAAAGAAAAAGTTTGCAATGGATACAGATCAAAGCGCGTTAATCGTCAGTAAAATAAAATTTTCTTCACTGAAGGTGGAGCAGCTAAATAAATTGTTGCAACAACAAGGACTATCAGTCTCCGGCAACAAGTCTCATAAAATTGCAAGGCTGATGGAGGTTTATGAAACAGACGAAGTAGACCAGGAGGAGTTAGACGAGTGCCAGGTAACAGAGATGGGTTGGCACCAGCAACTTAAAGAAATCCGCGATTTGATGACTAACATGGCGCAGACGGTAAGTCAGTTAGCAGCAGTACAAACGGCACAAGTATCAGCAAACTCCGGCGCAACATGTAGCGGAGCACCACTGAACTCCGGCGCAACATGAAGCGGAACAACAGCAACATGTGGCGTAGTTTCGTATTGTGCAGTTTCAGCAGCGGTTGATACGAAGCAAGCAACATCTGCAACAGCCGTAGGTAACATGGTGCCTACAATATATGGCGGAGTTACAGCAACACAGCTGCAGTTAAATTCAGAGGGCAGGGGGGTCACAATGGGCTCTTCAATACCGGTGAATGGTCAATTGAACATGACACAATACGAATCGTAAAACACACTATGCGAGAAATTATTGGCATTTAGCCTGAATTCAACCCGCTTAAGGGAAATTTGACAGCACAGCAATTCATAGATAAAATTGAACAATTGCGAACTATTTACGAGTGGAACGAAGGTGAAGTTCTATTTGCAACTCAACACAAATTGAAGGGTGTAGCATCCGATTGGGCGGATGCTCAGTCTGCTTTCAGCTCTTGGCAATTTTTTTGTCAATGCACTGAAGAGCGATTTTCCGAGCGAAGTCAACGTTGCAGAGGTACACCGTGAGATGGATAGATGCAAGCGAAAGCACAACGAGACATTGAAGGATTATTATTACAAAATGCTCAACATGGGCCGTAAGGCAAATATGTATCAGGCGTCTATAAACACGTACATTATTGGTAGGCTTAATGATTTGAATTTGTCGCGAACATTATTAGCCATTAACCCGAAGACGTTCAACGATCTTCTGAAAGCGATCGTAAGTGTGTCACCAACGCCCGTTGTGGGTAAGTCAGTGTTCAACGTACAGCAGCAACAACAACAACAACAACAACAACATAGTGAGAGTGATGTAACGGTGGGCCAAATGCGAAAGACTATACGATGCTTCAATTGCAACGAGAGTGGACATAGCAGCGAAATGTCTACAGCCGTCACGTAAGCCAAAGTGTAGCAACTGCAATAAGATGGGGCATGATGCAAAGGCATGCAACTTAGGTAAAAGCACAGTAGCTAGTTTAACTGAGCTGTACGCAACACCACCACCGATCATGGAGAGAGTTCAGGTTTGGGGTAAAGTACTGTCAGCGTTTGTAGATACCGGAAGTGATTATTCACTGGTGGCAACTAAAGAACTTCCTTGTGATGTCCATCGTGAACCGGAAGTCCACAGACTTACTGGCTTCGGAGGTGGAGCAGTCAAGACTAGAGAAAAGGTGAAGGTCAATGCAGTACTGGCACCTGATGATTTTATGCCATATCAATTACTTTTGGGCCGCGACATGTTGGGTCAAGCAAAAGTAATCATCGATTCGGGTGTAATGCGAACGGAATCAATCCATAGTTTTTCATCAATAAATAGTTTGATCAATCGCGGTAACCATGAAGGAGTGAAGCAGTTGTTGGACACTTATAGCGACTGTTTCTCTGAAGATTTAAGAGGTCTTGGTCGATGTAATACCACCGAAATGGAAATCAAAGTCACAACAGAAAATCCGATTGTTGGTAAGAGGTATCAGGTACCGTTAACCCAAAGGCCGGTATTATCATCGATAATCAAGGAGCTAAAAGATCACGACATCATTCAACCGAGCGCGTCACCACATGCAGCGCCAGTTGTTTTAGTTAAAAAGGCGAATGGTGAAGATCGAATGTGCGTCGACTTCAGGGCTCTAAATGCAGTGACCGTAAAGAAGCAGTTTCCCATGCCAATTGTGGAGGAGCAGTTGGCGCGAATGGGTGGTAACGAGTAGTTTACGACGTTGGATATGACAGCAGGTTACTACCAGATACCACTGAAGGAGGTGAGTCGACCGTACACAGCATTTTTGACTCCGGATGGCCTTTTCGAACATAAAGTCATGCCGTTTGGGTTAGTTAATGCACCCATGGTGTTCCAGGAGATGGTGGTTAATTTAGTAAGAGGACTTCAGCACCGAGAAAAGGTCATAACCTATGTAGACGAAGTGATCATCGCAACCGCAATTGAATGGGAAGGCATCGAGATTCTCGAAGAATTCTTGAGAGCGGTGAGGGCTGCCGGGCTGACATTACGGCCGTCAAAGTGTACATTTTTGGCTGAGAAAGTCAACTTCCTGGGGCACATGGTAAGCGGTGAAGGCATACGTCCGGGGCGAGACAAAATTAGATGTGTGGAGGAATTTCCCACCCCAGCCACAGCAACCAATATACGACAGTTTCTCGGATTAACAGGGTTTTTCCGGAGATTTATCCCAGATTATAGCATCATATCAAAACCGTTGACCCAATTACTAAAGAAGGACGAGGTATTCATCTGGGGTAAAGAGGAGCAAAGAGCATTCGACGAGTTAAAAACGGCATTGACAGGTGATCCAGTGTTGGCAATGTTTAACAACGAGAAGACACATGAGGTGCATACAGATGCAAGTAGCCATGGTTTATCAGGGGTATTGTTGCAACGTGAAGAAGCAGGTCTAAAGCCAGTACAATACTTCAGTCGTCAATGCAGTGCAACAGAGTCAAAGTATGCGAGCCATGAGTTGGAGGTACTGGCGATCGTCGAAGCTTTGGAGCGATTTAGAGTATATCTACTGGGAAGGCCGTTTGTGGTGGTCACCGATTGCAACGCCGTAGCTGCAACTAAGGAAACGACACTTCTTCAGCCGCGCATAGCTAGATGGTGGCTCAAGCTCCAAGAATTTGACTTCAAATGCATTCATCGGGTAGGTGCACAAATGGCACATGTCGATGGGCTTAGTAGAGCTCCAGTACAGCCAGCAAGCGAAGTGTCGACTGTGGCAGAGAAAGTTATGAATATTAAATCAGACGATGGCAACAACGACTGGATATATGCTATGCAAATCCAAGATGAGAAGGTGAAGAAAATTGCAGAGATATTGAAAAATAATTGTCCACCAGATGGCGAAGACGAGAAGCAGATCCATACCGATTATCAATTGCAAAATGGGCGTGTATATCGAAACGTTAATGCAAACCGCAAATTGGTTATTCCACGGGCTATTAGATGGCGCATAACCAAAGCATGTCATGATGACGTTGGACACTTTGCCGTCGAGAAGACAATAGAACGAATTGGGAAAAATTTTTGGTTTCCGCGCATTATGCGATATGTGATGACCTATATTAACGCGTGCGAAGAATGCTGTTTTTTTAGGCAAAAGGAGGAAGACCGGAGGGTCGACTGCATATCATTGAGGTCCTACCTATTCCGTTCAGAAGTATTAATGTCGATCATCAGGGTCCGTTCCCTAAAAGTCGTCGAGGCAACATCCATATAATGGTAATAGTTTGCAGTTTCAGCAAGTACATTGTGCTGAAACCTTCGCGAAACACTAAGTCAGAGCCAGTTATAAGAGCGTTAGCTGAAACTATGGAAACTTTTGGACAACCATTGCGCATCGTGTCGGACCAAGGTACCGCTTTTACATCCAAGCTGTTCCAAGAGTTTGTTAACAAATACGGTATCCAACATGTTAAGACTGCCGTAAGAACACCACGGGCCAATGGTCAAGCAGAGCGGGTCAAGCGGACGATACTCAGCGCAATAAAATGTAGCTCCAAATCCGGAAGAGATTGGGACTTGACCTTGCCAACAATCCAATGGGCAGTTAACTCACAATGTCACAGCGTAACCAAGTTCTGCCCAAACGAGCTCATTTTAAATTTCAATCCACGAGACGTTTCTAGAAATCGAGTGATTCAAGCGATTCATGATAATATCGACTCAACCGAAATCAGCATAGATGAGAAGAGACAAATAGCAGTGATGAACATAATCGAAGAACGAAAGCGTTGGAAGAAGAGATACGACGAAAAACATGCCAAACCACATAGTTACGAAGTGGGCGATCTGGTATGTATTGACTATGTCTCCACAGCAACTGGCCAGTCTCACAAACTCGATCCAGCATTCAAGGGTCCGTATGTCATAACCAAGGTGTTGAATTACGATCGATATGTAGTGGAGGACTTGCCTGACAACACAGTCACCCAGCGACGATATTGCAACATAATAAGCAGCGATCACATCAAGCCATGGTGTATTTCGGGTCCCGAGCTCGACATCAGCGAAGAAGATGGCCAGGTGTCGTCCGAGACGGACGAGTGGTCAGGAGAGGCCGAGCTGTTAGGAGAGTCTATCGAGAGCGCTTGCCGAGAGAGGTCGTGTAGGGAGTTGACGGAAAAGTAACAAGCAAGAGGGTCGTTGATTTATATTTAAAGTTGTCACATCTACAAATTTTCTTATTCTTTTAAATAAACATTTACATATATTCATTAAATTATATCCGTATCGAGTCATTCTTGACAATTGCTACTTTCATAAAGTTCTGCTAGCTACCATAGTATAAGTTGTTCCAGAAATTATTTTCAGCAAATGTATGTATAGTGGGTATAATTTGCTAGTTATATATAAGTGTAGTTATACAATAAACGACGACTCTGAGAAGAGCGTTCCGGCAGAGCTTGACACACTGACGACGGACGAGGAAGAACATCTCGACAGTTATCACCAGGACAACCCTCGGGTCTAAACTGGGAATGGTGCTGATCCCAGAACCCGTGGCCGTCAGGGGTGAAATTAGAGTTTGGCGGCTTACAAATGCCAGATCCTGCTTTGAAATTCTATTGTCTTTCAGATTTCCTAACTAGGGTTCTTGTAGCAGCGAAAGAGCCGGTCAACATCAACGGCACACAGAAGGAAACTGTAATAGCTTCAAGTTAAATGCCAGGAGACGACACTAATGCATCACCGAAGCAAGTCACTTGACTGGGAGGTCCGTAATAGAATTTATTCTTAGAAATATATTAGAAATATTAAATGTTGGGAATACACCAATATTCCTTACACGCACGCGCAAAGAGGTCCTAGAAATAAACTATACTCTAATGAAACCGCTAGTTAAAGATTGGGTAGTGTGTAACGAAACCTCCATGTCAGACCATAGGATTATAAGGTTTGATATTCAAGGAACTATTTCTATAGACATAACTTTGAGAAACCTCAGAAAAACAGACTGGGTGAATTTAACGCGACTCTAAGCCTGAAATCAGGATTCCAACAGATGTAGAAGCTCTCGTTGGCGCATACGAGTTGTCCCCTAACTAAACTTTGCTCATCAAGAGATTTTCCCCGGAGGAACAAACCACTCAGCAGTCTAAGAATTCAGGTTTTGTTTATTAAGTTGGTGAAAAACAACAATAACCGATCGGCTATCGATGCCTGAGTAAGCTGTTACTGTTTGTTACACCTGACTGTCATGTTTCATTGAAATAGCTCAAAAATTGAGGGATTAGTTTGCGTTCAAACAGACGGATGGGTTTAGCTCTTATCATTCTGGTACTTACAAACATCGGACCAAAGTTAATATACCATTTCCATGAAAGGTATAAAAAGCTTAAAAAATTAGTAGGAAATGTACTAAAACTCCAATTCGACCATCAGAAATGTTTGTACAAACTCTGCAATATTGTTGGGTCGTTTGTACTTGTATCTCACTTGGTCCCTGATGTTTGTACTTTTGTGGGTCCAAGTCTATTGAAATGTCACAGCGTAACCAAGTTCTGCCCAAACGAGCTCATTTTAAATTTCAATCCACGAGACGTTTCTAGAAATCGAGTGATTCAAGCGATTCATGATAATATCGACTCAACCGAAATCAGCATAGATGAGAAGAGACAAATAGCAGTGATGAACATAATCGAAGAACGAAAGCGTTGGAAGAAGAGATACGACGAAAAACATGCCAAACCACATAGTTACGAAGTGGGCGATCTGGTATGTATTGACTATGTCTCCACAGCAACTGGCCAGTCTCACAAACTCGATCCAGCATTCAAGGGTCCGTATGTCATAACCAAGGTGTTGAATTACGATCGATATGTAGTGGAGGACTTGCCTGACAACACAGTCACCCAGCGACGATATTGCAACATAATAAGCAGCGATCACATCAAGCCATGGTGTATTTCGGGTCCCGAGCTCGACATCAGCGAAGAAGATGGCCAGGTGTCGTCCGAGACGGACGAGTGGTCAGGAGAGGCCGAGCTGTTAGGAGAGTCTATCGAGAGCGCTTGCCGAGAGAGGTCGTGTAGGGAGTTGACGGAAAAGTAACAAGCAAGAGGGTCGTTGATTTATATTTAAAGTTGTCACATCTACAAATTTTCTTATTCTTTTAAATAAACATTTACATACATATATTCATTAAATTATATCCGTATCGAGTCATTCTTGACAATTGCTACTTTCATAAAGTTCTGCTAGCTACCATAGTATAAGTTGTTCCAGAAATTATTTTCAGCAAATGTATGTATAGTGGGTATAATTTGCTAGTTATATATAAGTGTAGTTATACAATAAACGACGACTCTGAGAAGAGCGTTCCGGCAGAGCTTGACACACTGACGACGGACGAGGAAGAACATCTCGACAGTTATCACCAGGACAACCCTCGGGTCTAAACTGGGAATGGTGCTGATCCCAGAACCCGTGGCCGTCAGGGGTGAAATTAGAGTTTGGCGGCTTACAAATGCCAGATCCTGCTTTGAAATTCTATTGTCTTTCAGATTTCCTAACTAGGGTTCTTGTAGCAGCGAAAGAGCCGGTCAACATCAACGGCACACAGAAGGAAACTGTAATAGCTTCAAGTTAAATGCCAGGAGACGACACTAATGCATCACCGAAGCAAGTCACTTGACTGGGAGGTCCGTAATAGAATTTATTCTTAGAAATATATTAGAAATATTAAATGTTGGGAATACACCAATATTCCTTACACGCACGCGCAAAGAGGTCCTAGAAATAAACTATACTCTAATGAAACCGCTAGTTAAAGATTGGGTAGTGTGTAACGAAACCTCCATGTCAGACCATAGGATTATAAGGTTTGATATTCAAGGAACTATTTCTATAGACATAACTTTGAGAAACCTCAGAAAAACAGACTGGGTGAATTTAACGCGACTCTAAGCCTGAAATCAGGATTCCAACAGATGTAGAAGCTCTCGTTGGCGCATACGAGTTGTCACCTAACTAAACTTTGCTCATCAAGAGATTTTCCCCGGAGGAACAAACCACTCAGCAGTCTAAGAATTCAGGTTTTGTTTATTAAGTTGGTGAAAAACAACAATAACCGATCGGCTATCGATGCCTGAGTAAGCTGTTACTGTTTGTTACACCTGACTGTCATGTTTCATTGAAATAGCTCAAAAATTGAGGGATTAGTTTGCGTTCAAACAGACGGATGGGTTTAGCTCTTATCATTCTGGTACTTACAAACATCGGACCAAAGTTAATATACCATTTCCATGAAAGGTATAAAAAGCTTAAAAAATTAGTAGGAAATGTACTAAAACTCCAATTCGACCATCAGAAATGTTTGTACAAACTCTGCAATATTGTTGGGTCGTTTGTACTTGTATCTCACTTGGTCCCTGATGTTTGTACTTTTGTGGGTCCAAGTCTATTGAAAAGTACAGTTAGTGGAGTCGTTTGTACTATCTTTGTTACTATTATTGAATATTGAATACATTTTTTATTTCGACATTATTCCGATGATACTCAAATCTAACTTTCTTTCCCTACTCCAAGGGGGAGGGTAGAAACGGAACAGAAGATTGTAAAATTGTGTGCGTAACAAGTACAATCCATTGCCAAAATAAAAAAAAAGAAATTTAGGAGTTCGATGTCAATTAGCAATGGGGGGTGTGGGGGGTGTTTTTTTGGGTTGGTCTTTGTGAAAAAATGAAAAATTAACAAAAAGGTACTATACTTGGTGAATCATTCACCCTTATTGTGAGTTTCGTTTTCGCCCGAAATAGTTCACTTTTCACTGTTCGCTTATCATAAATTTCGGGCGAAAATATTAGGAAAGAGGGAAAATATTAGGTAGAATGCAGAAAAAGCCGGATATTGCAAGAGGATTTGTCAAAGAAAACAAGTCAAATGTAGCTGAGTTATGAAAACATCTAAGGATGAAGCTGCGTAATTTGACTAAAAGACGATTGCGCCAGCCTTATTTCAAAACTGTCAGTATCCACCATCAGCGAAAAATCGCAGGCACGCTTCCCAACTGGCGGAATAGCAAATTGTAGTCATGCTGGTGGTATTGCAGATTTTAGCACAGATCTAATAAATGCCTCTTTATTGTCTGTTATATTTCAAAGATTTTGAGGATTGATCAATTTTGTCAAAATACTATTGAATTTGAATTATTTGTTAATTTTCGGGTCAATTTTTTTTCGGGCCCACCCACGATAAGGGTGATCATGTATAGAAATTGCTCATTTCAACATTACTCCGATGCTGCTCAAATTTTCCTTCGCCCCATACTCTAAGGGGGGAGAGGTACAAACGAAACACAAGGTGGTACAATTGTACAACTAGTACAATCCTTTGCCATATTTAAAAATTTTGTTTTTAAATTCGATGTCAACTTCACATAGCTAAAAGACGTCCCTATTAACTTTTAACACATTGGCTGCGAAGCGGTTTTGACGAAATCCTTCACCGGGTGCCAAGCATGTTTTTTGTTATAAAGTGGTGTAAATCGGGAATATATTAATTTTTGCACTGTCCCGAAAGTATTTGCGGTTTATTTTGGTTTTTATACGTTTTTTTATGTCGTACGTTTTTGTGCGACGTGGCACTGTACGACAGAATTCGAATGGTCCAGGTTTTTATTATTTGTTTTATTTTGGTACTTTTTATTTTATTTAGTTTTAATTTGCTTTTCCTTTAATTTATTTTTTATTTTGTAGTTATAATCGTAAAGATGTCGAGGCGAAATTTGAATGAAAGTGAAATTTATCAAGTTTTGGAAGGGAGTGAAGAAGTTTTTTCCGGAAATGATTCTGTCATTGATGAGAGTTGGCTGCCAAATGAGAGTGATGACTCGGAAACAGACCTTGCTAATGACAATAGTGACCAAAACGATACCGAAGACGATTGGGACATTGATGAAGACGAGCCTGTATCAACGCAAGTAGCCGATTTTTCAGAAACAAACGTCAGTTGGTCTGAGTTTTCTTCGCGTCAGAAATCGTTCGATTTCACTGGTAGATAAGGCTTGCAACAAAGTCTTCCGACCGATATTTCTTGTTTGGACGCATTTCTTTTATTCGTTGACAACGAATTTATTGATTTTATTGTCACAGAAACAAATAAATATTTACAACAATGGTTAGATCAATCCACTGTTACCAGATCTTCGCAAAAAAAACAATGGGTTCCAACAACAAGCTTTGAAATGAAGAAGTTCTTCGGACTTCTACTTTGGATGGGTTTGGTTAGAGCCGGATCTATAACAGACTATTGGTCCAAAGACGTGCTGTACAATTTTTCAATTCCGGGAAAAACAATGTCGCGAAATCGTTTTCAACTTTTGCTAAGTATCATTCACTTCGCAGACAACAATGCAATTTGCCCAGGCGACCGGCTTGGTAAAATACAACTTATAATGGATATCCTTCAAACACGATATCGAAAAATTTACGTACCAGGCGATAATATAGTAATCGATGAGTCACTTGTTCCATGGCGAGGCAGACTAGCTTTCAGACAATATATACCCAATAAGAGAAAAAAAATCGTAACTTAATAAAAAAAAATTAATTTTGAAACTTTGACTACGATTTTACGATAGTCTTAATTCAGAAAAGACAATATTATTAAAGTGAATTTAGTACTGCGTCGATTAAGCTATTTCAATCGAAAATCGGTTGGAAATTGACAGAGTTATTACTATTTAAATTATTTTAGATGATGACCATATTTAAAAATTCATACATTTTGATTATCTTTCAACTTCAAATTTTTATTGTGACTGAAAATAAAAAAAAATTAATCATTAAAATGCTAAATAACTTTATAGCTAAAAATGTTTGCTTGATCTTCTGCGTTTATAAGACGAGTCATCTGTTTCACGTTTGAGTGACCAGCAGTAATTAGCTATCATCCTAACTTGGTTCTTTCCTGTAAACCGTTTTTCAATGTTGGAGATTTCTTGGTGAAATCTTTCACCTTGTTCGTCGCTGAATTGACCAAGATTATCCGCGAAAAATTCCAAATGAGAATGCAAAAAGTGAATTTTGATAGACATGTTGCATCCCATTTCTCCATAAGCTTCCAAAAATTCATGGACCACCTCAACGTAATTTGAACTTCTCGTGTTTCCAAGAAAGTTTCGGCACAAAGAAATGAAACTCAGCCATGCTCTTTTCTCTACTGGGTTCAATTTTTTTATGAAGTCATCATCAGTCATAATCTTACGAATCTGCGGTCCAACGAAAACGCCTGTAATTCATGATCAAAATGTAAAAATAAATTAGGATGAATTCTTTTTGAAGAATTCTTGTTGGGAAATTTTTATAAGTACCTTCTTTAATCTTGGCGTCACTCAACTTGGGGAATACAAGTTTCAGGTGTAGAAAAGCCTCGCTGTTTTTTTCGAGTCGTTTAACAAACTGTTTCATGTACCCCAATTTTAAATGCAATGGCGGCAAAATTATATCATCAGGCTTAACTAATGCAATATTGAGAACATTATTTTTGCCAATTTGAAACTTTCTCGGTGGCCATATGTTACACTTGTAATGATTTTTGGCACGACTGTCCCATTCACAAAAGTAACAAGGATATTTAGTGTAGCCACCTTGCATTCCAAGTAGAATTGTCAGGACTTTAAGGTCCGAGACAATCTGCCAGCGAAATTTATTGTATTTAAGCAATCGTAGAATTTTTTCCATCGTTTGATAAGTCTCTTTCATATCAGTAGCGTATGCCACTGGAACTGATGGCAATTCATTTCTGTTGTGCAGCAATACTGCTTACAGACCTACGATGTTAGCCAATTGAGAATGAATTGATAAATTGTATTCAAATTTAGTTCTCTCACACTCATAACACATTAAATACTTACTTTTGCAAGAACCGTCTAGAAATAATCGCCAATCTTGTGGACAGTGCACGTGATCGAGTGCAGCAAACAATTCATCCACATCAACGCAATAAACTAGTTTATTATTGGTTTAATTATTACTTTAAAGTTACTGTCTACTATATTCCACTGCTTTAATCTGGAGGCCAGAATCTCTGTCTGTCTTATAGACAGATCCATATCCCGCACAAGATCACAATAATCGTGATTTGACACGAAATGACGTTCCGTTTCTATTGCTTTGGTTGGAAGGTACGCTTCGTCATTTACCTCATTAGAAGATTTGTGGCTTGAATCAGGAAATGCAGCTGGATTTTTGTCTTTAGTTCGCTGATCTTGGTTTCCTCTTGGAATCGGTTTCGAACAGTCAACACATTGGCATATTCTATGAGGTGGCGACTTTTATAGTGGTGACCAGTGATTTTTGTTTGGCAAAAGTAGCAATCCTCTGGCTTGTGATATATTTGATAATGCCAAGCCATAGGAGTCACAAACGGCAGACGCTGGTCATCGCATTTACCGGTTTTCCATTGTTTTAATGTTGTACAGCACATCGAACAAATATATTCGGGTTCATACCAAGCACTTTCCACGTATGAGCAACTGAAAAAGAGGTTGAACGCTTCAACCACAGCTTTATTTGTTCTTAAATCGAACCGATATTTCTTATCAACAAATAGACCGCAGGCGTAACAAAATTTGTTGCGCCTATCACACATTTTACCACACTTAT
Source organism: Philophylla caesio (assembly GCA_963971545.1). NCBI lineage: Eukaryota > Metazoa > Arthropoda > Insecta > Diptera > Tephritidae > Philophylla > Philophylla caesio. Next base: position 67,077,950 of record OZ020607.1, read on the forward strand.
TACACAATATAATTGCGAAGCGTTCGCAAGGTTGAATTGACGGCGTAAATTTATTAGATGACCACTCAAAATTTTTGGAAATGAATGTGTTTAAAATAATTCCTCATACTTGCTATGTTTCTAGTAAAATAACGCAATAAAATGCGGTCAAAGTAGAAAAATTAAAAAAAAAAAAAAACTTTTCGCAAGGTAAATTTATTTAATAGCAGAAAAAATTTAATAGCTTCGTCAATTTTTGTCCGATTTCATTGCATGAGCACTCAAAATTTTTGGACATGAATGTACTTTCAAAATAATTCCTCATACTTGATATATTTTTAGTAAAATACTGCAATAAAATGCGGTCAAAGTAGAAAAATTTGAAGAAAAAACAAATTTTCCAAGTTTACCCGATGAAAACACGCTAGCTCAAAAAATAGATCTTTATATCTCAATTTAAAGGTATAATCCTTACCTTTCCAAAACATATTTCATATTAAAAATCGGTAAAGAAATGGCCAAGTAATGAAAAGATTAGCGCGTACACTTCCAAAGAACGGTTTTTTAACGGTAAAGCAAGATTTTGAGGGTGTTACAAATTTTCCAAAAACCGTTTTGAGTTATATTCGACCAGGTGAACAATTTCCAATATGTCACTTTAAAAGTTCATTCAATTTTTTCCATTTTGTAACACTGTGTAATGATCTCCACATCTAACGAAGAAATTAATCCTGATGCACCATCAACCAGTCGACGAGCACAAGCTAAAAAACGAGTAACTGAAAAACCGTTGGCTGTGATTGCATACAATAAGGGAAAATCGGGCATTGATCTTTCCGACCAAATGTCGTCTTACGCAAACACCCTTCGCAAAGGTTTGAAATAGTATAGAAAATTGGGGATCGATCTATTGCTGGGACTTTCAGTGGTAAACGCGTATATTGTATACAAGGAAGCAACAAATAACAAAAAAATTCATATTCGAACGTTTCGCGAAAGCGTTGCAAAGGACGATCTAGATCATTCATCTCCGCAACCCATTTCCAATTCCAGACATATAATAACAAAAAGAATAGATGAAAATGGTAAAGTAGTTCGACGTGCTTGCGTTCTATGTTATGCAGCATCAAAAAAGGAAAACGGGCGGAAAGATGCTAGGAAAAACATAAAAAGGACAAACACATACTGTCCGCAATGCCCGAATAATCCACGCTTCTGCCACTTAACGGAGTACATCCAAAAACGTGTTTCGCCAAATACACGTGTTTTTACTGTTAATTGCATGAGAGATTTAAATTTTTGTTTTAAAACACGCGCTGTTATATCGTGACAATCTATTTACGACTGGCCCGGAAATAAATTATCCTTTAGCTCTTTCCATTGTGGATTACAGGTAAAAGTAATGAATAAATCTGGGCGACCGTATTGACGAACATATGCAATCGCACCTTGTGCATACTCATGCAATGTACGTTGCAGGTAAAACCGTCATTCGGTCAACATTGTTAGCATTACCATCTATGCTTATTGTATCACGAAAATGTATGTACTCTTTAGAACGCAATTTTTGCTGATTCAATCTAACAAAAGTCAAAAACTCGCTTTCGATTTTAACATACATATGTACATATCAAGGACATATTGGTGAAAAAGCTTGTGACATTTCAGAATGTGGTTGTTATCATTCTTATGCACCATCTTTCTATAGGGCCGTACACATAAGACTTTCGCTTTGCTTTGCTTTAGAGTTTCGCTTTGACAGATAAGTTAAAGTACAGATGTTATATGAGTGCTGCTAAATACAAGGCGAGAAAAGTAAAGCTCTCAACTTTTGTACACTTTGCATTTCCATTTTATCTCTGCGTGCATATACACACGATTTAGAAAATTGACTAGTATTTTATAGTTTTTCCGTGTATACATAATTACTTTTAAAAAGATAAAAGAGAGAAATATGAATAAATATCAAATGAAACACCACTTTGGTAACCACCCTCACCTGTCTTTTAAACTTCCCTGAGTCGGTTTTTATTTATTTTGTCGAAATATGCTCGGCCTTAATATAGTTTATTACACTCGCGACTTTCAAACATACATAAGTAGCATAACGACCACTTAATTATATCAGTAAAACTCACTTCTTATTCTTTTATTAAACAAAATACTCGGAATAGGCACAAATAACAATTCAAAACAAACAACTAACGCAGAAACTGTCAAAGCGTTCTATGTAGCAAACCTTCTACACCTCATGCTTTGTTGTTAAATTTCGAATTTTCAAGTAAAGCGAGGAAAGTTGTATGTGTACGGCCCTTATAGGCGTAAAAATGCATTGCGCTTACTTTTTTATTCGTTTCGAAGCCTACAGTTTAAGACGCATGATTGTAACAAAATATTTATTCTGTGATTTGCGATGTCACTCACCAGTTGAAGTATTTATCATTTTGATGGTAAAATTATATCCATCCTCACCTTGCCAGAACAACAGTGGGTACTGTAAGCCATCTTACGACCGATGTGTTTCTGACACTCGTTTCAAATTGTTGCTTCTTCGTTCAAGGATAACATCTCCTGAATTGAGGTTTTCTCCAACAATCACCACAGCCACATCCTCTATTGTCGGTGCATTGGATCTGCGGACATGCTCTCCAGGTGAAGTTTTGTTTTGTCAGCTCGAATTATAACCTTATAGCAGGGCTGCTCACCAAACGAAACGATACCATTTTGTTTTGTTAACGAGCTAAATTAACTTAACGAAATGATATTCTTTTTGGTTGTTGTGGTTTCCGACAGGGTAATTATACGCTGTATTTTGGAACGAATTTACGTCATCCCTTGTCAAGTTTGGTTTGGAGACAAACCGGTTTCGGCGTTGTGCCATCTTCAGTGTGATTTTTCGTTCTGATTATTTTCTGTACGTACGTTAGTCTTTATAGTATTGTCCTTGTCTGTTGCTTTTGGTTAGGTACTCCTTAGCGGACCCTTTTTTGTGTTTGTATTGTAGCCTTAAGTTGCTGTTATACCTGCAGGTATATATAACTTAGTTGTTTACATTTTATTGATTATTATTGTCTGGATTCGAAGGTAGGTAAAAATCCGTTATTTTCTTTCGCTTGGGTTCACTGGTTTGCATTTGCGTACCCTTTTGTGTGTTAGTTACAGGACTAAACGAACAGATAAACACAGCCTCGGATGTATCATTCGAGCCTCTTAGGCTACTATACCCAAAACAGGTCAGAAGTCCTGTAACTAACACACAAAAGGGTACGCAAATGCAAACCACTGAACCCAAGCGAAAGAAAATAACGGATTTTTACCTACCTTCGAATCCAGACAATAATAATCAATAAAATGTAAACAACTAAGTTATATATACCTGCAGGTATAACAGCAACTTAAGGCTACAATACAAACACAAAAAAGGGTCCGCTAAGGAGTACCTAACCAAAAGCAACAGACAAGGACAATACTATAAAGACTAACGTACGTACAGAAAATAATCAGAACGAAAAATCACACTGAAGATGGCACAACGCCGAAACCGGTTTGTCTCCAAACCAAACTTGACAAGGGTTAACGAAATGAGTTTGTTGCGTTTCGGCGCCATGTTATCAAAACGAAATCAAATCGTTAATGTTGTAACGTTATAAAATTTCCGTTTTCGTTAATTTTAATGTGCCTAAAAGTATGCAGCGCTTCTGTTTGCGCCTGTTTGCGACGAGTGAATCTCCAGCGTTTTTCTTAACGTTTTAACGTTAACGCCAGCCTTTCGTTTCGGTTAAAAACGTAATGAAATTTATTATGATAATTGCTTTAACGATAATATTTTGAAATGTTTCAACCGAAACAAGAGAAAACATTTCGAAACGGTTAAATTTAACGTTAAAATGCATCCTTGCCTTATAGTTATCTGGCGGTATTCAATTTCATGCCTCGTATTAGAGTAATAAGCGCTACGTGCTGAGCTTCTGAATTCGCATCTCCCATAAAATATAATTGTAGAAATGTATGCTTTGTATTCTCCATTGGCAACAACGAACCTGTTCTATGGGCAGTACTAACTTATACTGGGACAGACACATACAAATTATCAAATTTTTTCAAAAAACGAAATATCCAGACAGCATTTAAAACAACTAATAACCTAGAAAAATTGCTTCGAACCAGCGGTGGTTGTTATCATTCTTATGCACCATCTTTCTATAGGGCCGTACACATAAGACTTTCGCTTTGCTTTGCTTTAGAGTTTCGCTTTGACAGATAAGTTAAAGTACAGATGTTATATGAGTGCTGCTAAATACAAGGCGAGAAAAGTAAAGCTCTCAACTTTTGTACACTTTGCATTTCCATTTTATCTCTGCGTGCATATACACACGATTTAGAAAATTGACTAGTATTTTATAGTTTTTCCGTGTATACATAATTACTTTTAAAAAGATAAAAGAGAGAAATATGAATAAATATCAAATGAAACACCACTTTGGTAACCACCCTCACCTGTCTTTTAAACTTCCCTGAGTCGGTTTTTATTTATTTTGTCGAAATATGCTCGGCCTTAATATAGTTTATTACACTCGCGACTTTCAAACATACATAAGTAGCATAACGACCACTTAATTATATCAGTAAAACTCACTTCTTATTCTTTTATTAAACAAAATACTCGGAATAGGCACAAATAACAATTCAAAACAAACAACTAACGCAGAAACTGTCAAAGCGTTCTATGTAGCAAACCTTCTACACCTCATGCTTTGTTGTTAAATTTCGAATTTTCAAGTAAAGCGAGGAAAGTTGTATGTGTACGGCCCTTATAGGCGTAAAAATGCATTGCGCTTACTTTTTTATTCGTTTCGAAGCCTACAGTTTAAGACGCATGATTGTAACAAAATATTTATTCTGTGATTTGCGATGTCACTCACCAGTTGAAGTATTTATCATTTTGATGGTAAAATTATATCCATCCTCACCTTGCCAGAACAACAGTGGGTACTGTAAGCCATCTTACGACCGATGTGTTTCTGACACTCGTTTCAAATTGTTGCTTCTTCGTTCAAGGATAACATCTCCTGAATTGAGGTTTTCTCCAACAATCACCACAGCCACATCCTCTATTGTCGGTGCATTGGATCTGCGGACATGCTCTCCAGGTGAAGTTTGTTTTGTCAGCTCGAATTATAACCTTATAGCAGGGCTGCTCACCAAACGAAACGATACCATTTTGTTTTGTTAACGAGCTAAATTAACTTAACGAAATGATATTCTTTTTGGTTGTTGTGGTTTCCGACAGGGTAATTATACGCTGTATTTTGGAACGAATTTACGTCATCCCTTGTCAAGTTTGGTTTGGAGACAAACCGGTTTCGGCGTTGTGCCATCTTCAGTGTGATTTTTCGTTCTGATTATTTTCTGTACGTACGTTAGTCTTTATAGTATTGTCCTTGTCTGTTGCTTTTGGTTAGGTACTCCTTAGCGGACCCTTTTTTGTGTTTGTATTGTAGCCTTAAGTTGCTGTTATACCTGCAGGTATATATAACTTAGTTGTTTACATTTTATTGATTATTATTGTCTGGATTCGAAGGTAGGTAAAAATCCGTTATTTTCTTTCGCTTGGGTTCACTGGTTTGCATTTGCGTACCCTTTTGTGTGTTAGTTACAGGACTAAACGAACAGATAAACACAGCCTCGGATGTATCATTCGAGCCTCTTAGGCTACTATACCCAAAACAGGTCAGAAGTCCTGTAACTAACACACAAAAGGGTACGCAAATGCAAACCACTGAACCCAAGCGAAAGAAAATAACGGATTTTTACCTACCTTCGAATCCAGACAATAATAATCAATAAAATGTAAACAACTAAGTTATATATACCTGCAGGTATAACAGCAACTTAAGGCTACAATACAAACACAAAAAAGGGTCCGCTAAGGAGTACCTAACCAAAAGCAACAGACAAGGACAATACTATAAAGACTAACGTACGTACAGAAAATAATCAGAACGAAAAATCACACTGAAGATGGCACAACGCCGAAACCGGTTTGTCTCCAAACCAAACTTGACAAGGGTTAACGAAATGAGTTTGTTGCGTTTCGGCGCCATGTTATCAAAACGAAATCAAATCGTTAATGTTGTAACGTTATAAAATTTCCGTTTTCGTTAATTTTAATGTGCCTAAAAGTATGCAGCGCTTCTGTTTGCGCCTGTTTGCGACGAGTGAATCTCCAGCGTTTTTCTTAACGTTTTAACGTTAACGCCAGCCTTTCGTTTCGGTTAAAAACGTAATGAAATTTATTATGATAATTGCTTTAACGATAATATTTTGAAATGTTTCAACCGAAACAAGAGAAAACATTTCGAAACGGTTAAATTTAACGTTAAAATGCATCCTTGCCTTATAGTTATCTGGCGGTATTCAATTTCATGCCTCGTATTAGAGTAATAAGCGCTACGTGCTGAGCTTCTGAATTCGCATCTCCCATAAAATATAATTGTAGAAATGTATGCTTTGTATTCTCCATTGGCAACAACGAACCTGTTCTATGGGCAGTACTAACTTATACTGGGACAGACACATACAAATTATCAAATTTTTTCAAAAAACGAAATATCCAGACAGCATTTAAAACAACTAATAACCTAGAAAAATTGCTTCGAACCAGCATGAATACCGAATACCCATTTAACGAACAAGGCGTATACAAGCTGACCTGCCAATGCAATTACAGCTACATAGGACAAACAGGACGGAAAATAAGAACGCGGAATCTTGCATATAGCAGACTACAACAAAAAGGTACGAAAGCCGACGACTGTACTTGAGTCGAACTTCGCTAACCACATGTTCGGCAATAAATGTCCACCAGCAAATATTAAGAAGCCAGCCAAACTACTTCATGTGCAACAGAAGGGACGCCGCCTGAACGTACTCGAAAACACGGATATCTATGTATAAGCAAAAAACCTTGGTTGGAAGAGTAATAAACGAGCAAACACATATTTACATATTCCGACGCAATATTCGAACCGCTTAAGTTGGCATACAAAGGACAGAACAATAGCATAGGTAAAAAGACAGACAACAACACACAGAACCAGAACAAATTGTTACACAAAACTAAAATTACCCAGGTAGACAGTCACCGACTAACATTCGTACTATACGGTTGTGTTTAGATAGCGATCTCTGTGTTTCTATTTGCGGTGCAGTTATGTATATCCCAACAAATACATTCTCACATACGTTTCATTTTCTATTTTCTTATTTTGCAAGTGTACCACGTGCTTTTTCTGAATAAGTTAACTTAATTTACAATGCCCCCTGGGGCGCACAATTTAGGGGACAATAGGTTCGCTGCCTTAGCGTCCATTCCCAAGCGTAAAAAGAAATCTCCATTAAAACTTGATGAATTTCCTTATCTTCCGGATTTAAACAAAACCACACCCAACCCAAAATACATTGTAGTTTCAGCTACTAATGATCAAAAACCTCTGTGTCAATATTCATGCTTCGCAGTACATAGATCATTAGAAGTAATAAGTAAAAATATAGAAAAAATTTCAGAGCTCAGAGATGGTAATTTGCTACTTCTGGTCAAAGACAAGCACACGGCTGATAAATTCTTAGTTACTAAGCAGCTTCCAGGAATATGCGAAATTTCATGCAAATACCACGACAACCTTAATTTTGTTAAAGGGACGGTTTTCGCACCTTTTCTTAAGTCTCTCCCTGATGAGGAAATCGCAAAGGAGTTAGCAACGGAGGGTGTAGTGAGTTGTTTCAAGTTTACAAGAATGATTGACAACAAAGTAACCCCAACCGGGGTAATCCTTCTTACTTTTGATGCATTCCGGATTCCAGAAACTATTAACATCTCCTGGTATAAAGTAATGGTGAGGGAATACTTCCCGAACCCAATGCGGTGTAAGTCGTGCCAGTACCTCGGCCATACAAAAAACATTGCAAAAATGCGCCACTGTGCCAAGTTTGCAGTCTTCCGCCTCATCCAAACTTAGAATGCTCACGCATTAGATGCGCAAACTGTGATGAAGAACATCCATTAAATTCTAACAAGTGTCCAAAATTTTTGCAGCAAAAGGAAATCCTAAAGATAAAAACCCAACGTAAATGTACATTGAAGCAAGCTAGAGATTTTTACTCTTCTCAACTACCCACTTCGTCATCTCAGTTCTCTTTCGCTGGCGTAGTATCCAGCAACAAAATCGTGAACGACCAACCTATAACAGAGACCAATAATAAGAATACAAATCTGCACCAGCAAGAACAAAGCACTGCGAGTACAAGCAAAAACATCCTTAAACCATCTAATTCGATCCCCAAACCAGCAAGTCAATTATCCAAGGTATTTCAACCTACATCAACCTCACATCAATCAACTTCTTCAAGTAACTCTTTTCACCTCCAACCTTCTTCTAACTCCTCAGCGTCCATTAATCAAACAACAACTTCAAGTAACTCGACCGATTCCTTCCTACTTCTTCCTCCACAATTACTTCACCTATCACTCGCTTAACCCAAGAACTCTTAAATTAAAATCGCTACTTCACCTTAACATCTCGAATGAACTCAGACTCTGAAAGCGACAAATCAGATATAATGTTTAGTAACACCATCGATGAGTTTTAATATACTTCAATGGAATATCCACGGACTATATAACAACTTAAATGAATTAAAGCTATTAATTAAAGACTTATCCCCTTCCATATTTTCCCTCCAGAAAACCCACATTCCCTTCAATAGATCTGCACATATTTCTAATTCATTTCATAGCTACTTCCATAACCTTCCACATAACAGCACATCAAAACAAGGCATATGCGTCATGGTAAAGAAAGGTACTCCTCACAAACTGATAGATATTTTATCTCCTATATCTGTTATTGCCGTCGAAGTGAATATAGGTTTCAAATTTACCATTATATCTCTCTACATTCCACCGCAACAACATTTCAATCTCAAAAATCTTCTTGACATAACTTCTGGTATTACTACGGAAATATTATTAGTCGGCGACTGGAATGCGTGGAGTCCTCTTTGAGGATCCCCTTCGGATAACCCAAGGGGAAAAATAGTAGAAGATTTCATTCTCCTAAATAATCTCATTGTCTTAAACGATTTAGCCCCAACCCATTTTACCACATATCAAACGTTTACCCATGTAGATATTAGTATGTGCTCCGCGAGCCTGGCCCCGAAACTCTCTTGTTCCACCTCCCCTTTTCTCCATGGATGTGACCATTTCTACCTTCTTACTAAAGTTATCTCCGCTCCGTTTAATCCAGGTACTCCCAAACCAAAGTTCATTACTCAAAAGGCAAACTGGGAACTATTTCAGCGAATGGCAATTGACACTTTGACCAACTGCCATCAATCACCCACTATCAGCAAAGAGGCCAGTAGTATAGCTAAAATTATTCGCACAGCTGCACACCTATCTATCCCTCAAACACAAAACAAGTACCACAAAACCATTGTGCCATACTGGACGGAATTTCCTGGATGTTACCTACAAAAAACATCGAACCCTTTGCAACTTATTGGAATATAAAAAAAGTAACGCCTATTTCAAAAAAAAAAACTGAAAGATGCAAAGAGACAAAGTTTAGAAGACTTAACGTGTACGATCACCCCAGATTGCCACCCCAGAAGAATTTGGTCTAAAATAAAGATGTTGTCAGGAGCCTTCTCTCCCTCATCTATTAAAGTACTAGAAACCAATCACGGCACCTTGAATTCTTCTGTAGACATGGCAAATCACTTCGGCTCCTCCTGGTCAAATTATTCAAGAGACTAAATTTCAACCTTAATTTCATTGCTGAAAAGAGTCAAACTCTAAGAGTAGAATACACAAACGACTCTCCCTCTCTGTCTGCCCAAAAGATTGAAGGTCCAATTACCATTTTCGAATTTGAAGTAACTAGTAATTCCATGTCAGGTAAAACCCCTGGCCGAGACCGTATTTCTTATCCACTGCTGAAAAACTTACCACTCGAAGTCAAGACACGAATGGTCGACTTGTACAACGCTATTCTCAATCAAGGCGTCTTTCCTCAATCATGGAAAAATGCATTAATACTACCTATTTCCAAGTCGTCGCCCTGTGGAACCTCTACGGCCGATTACAGACCGATATCTCTTTTGTCATGTTTAAGTAAAACACTGGGAAAAATTGTTGCTAACCGCATCGTTTGATAAGCGCTTTCAAATAAACTATTTGATGCTCATCAAGTAGCGTTTAAGGAAGGGCAGGGAACTACAGACGCCTTACTAATTTTCGAACACTTTGCCACCTCTGCCCTTGCTACAAAAAACCACGTATCTACTCTTAGTATTGATTTCGAGAAAGCCTATGACAGAATCGGTCCGCATGCCATTCTGCGACTTGCGACAAAATTATTTCGACACATAAGAGAATTAGGCATATAATATACGCTGACGATTTACTCCTCTTCTCTAAATGCAAAGATTTATCGACGGTACAGACTGATTTCATACAAATTTTGTCGGAGTTAACAAACTGGTCCAATATGTCTGGAGCCAAAATATCGTTCAATAAATGTTGAAACTTCCATATATGTAACAAAAAGAATTGTCCTCCGATGAACCTATCTTTTAATAATGTTAATCTGCTTAATTGTAATACTTTAAAAATTCTAGGTATTATATTTGATTCTAAGTTCACTTTTAAAAGCCATTGTAAACACCTTAGAATAGCATTAGTTAAAAGATTAGAAATAATGAAATATTTATCGTCGAAACACTGCCTTGTACATCCAACATCGCTAATCAATGCAACTAAAGCGCTACTCTTATCTAAAATCGACTACGGCCTACCGATCTACGGGCACTGTGCGAAAAGCTCTTTAAAGCTCATATTTCCACCATACCACACCGCAGCCAGGAGAAGCATACGCGCCTTCCCAACTTCACCCGTTGCATTCACTCTCACAGAAGCTGGTCTTCCTAGCATCGCAGAAAGGATCACTGTCACCACCACAAAATTGATCCCTAAACTGCTTCGGTGCAATAACGCAGTGCTGCTAAAAGCGGTTCATTCAGCTAGCAAAAGAAAAAATCTTGGGTCTCGACCTTCGACAATTGTAAGATGTATCAATGCTGCGAAAGTACTAGGAATTCCCATCAAGCCAGAGAAGTTTGATTTCAAACGTCTTCCGCCATGGTTTCAGTCAAATAAATTTGTGAATGTAGACATGCACTCTTATAAGAAAAGCACAACGCCTCCACAAGTATACCGCCAAAACTTCGAACAGTTGGTCTCAAACCAACAAGGATGGAAATTCTTGTATACGGATGGGACTAAAACAATATCCACCACCGCTTTTGCGGTTGTAGACGCCAACCACAACACAATTGCAGCTGGTCATCTTCCAAACTACTGTTCCGTCTTTACCGCAGAAGCCAACGCCGTCCTACTAGCAACACAGCATGCTCTTCGAACTGGGGAAAAATACATAGTATGCACGGATAGTCTGTCCACAATTCGAGCGATAACGGGCAAGACAAAAAGCAATTTTATCACTTCGACAATCTGTAACGTTTTAGCATGTGGCGTTAACTTAAACAAAATCATGTGGGTTCCAAGCCACGTAGGTATACCTGGCACCGAAGCCGCAGACGAAAGAGCTAAACTGGCGGCAAACCAACCACTTATTACACTAAACTATAGGCTGTCGGAAACTGAAATGAGCAAAACCAAACTTATTGAATGGAGAAACCTTCGTCATCACTATACCTCCATAAACACGCAAAGACAATTTCCGTTTTTCCCTAGAGGAATAAATTGTAACGATCTTAAGTACTTCTCCCGGCTACGAATTGGTCATACGATAGCGACGCACAACCATTTTCTTAAGGGTCTTCAGCCTTCACAGTGCCCCTTTTGTAGCAGCGCTGCAATCTCGGTAATTCATCTCCTCGATACCTGTCAGCAACTGTCAACAATAAGAGTCAACGTCTTCAGTAACAAAACTCCTTCCAGTGCGTTGAAAAGCTTCGAGAGTTAACTATCTAGTAGCTTATAATGTAATATTATTTGCCTACTAATTTTACAAATTACTACTTTTCTAATATATAATAATAATAATAATAATACCCAGGTAGAAGTCGGTAATTATAAATTATATTTATAAAGGAAACCCGAAGTGAACCGAAGAAAAAAAAAACTCACTCAACAGAATTTTATACAGGCGAAAATTCAAGTACCAAAAAGCATAAAACACCAAAATTGCAAACATCTCGCAAAACTGAATCCAATACCTGAATATCAATGGACAGCAATAAATACAGCACAACCAATACTAATAACTTAGAACGAAACCGACTCCGAATATGGCACAACGCCGAAACCGGTATGTCACAAAACCAAATTTGACAAGGGATGACGGAAAATCGTTCCAACATACATTAAATAATTGCCTTGAACGTCGGATTAAAATTGTCATTTGAAAACATTTATTATATGTAGGTCTGAATATTCTGCAAGAAGTGTTTCGAATCCCCTCCTATTCCAGATACCAATGAACGCAAGGGCTCCGGTGGAGGAACCAATGCCGGCAGTTTAACCTTTCCACCTGCACAACATAATCCTGCTGTTTTACCAGAAAACTTCATTGCATTACAAAAAAGACAAACGACGCACATTGATCCAATGGAGATGGATCGTTTCGAACTATAATCTATCGCTGAGTTGTAGTGGAACGCAGCACGTTCGAGATTTTTTGGAACGTTACTTTGCAATTACTCACTCTCAGTTTAACACTAAATCAAATTCTAATAAAATAAATTTAAATTCACTTGTACACATGTAATAATGGTTGTATTTGAAATTACACAACTCTGATTTAATACACAAAGTTCGAATAAAGCGAACGATTTTAGGTGCGTCTACAGAATAAAGAAATAAACACATCAAGGTGTATCTATAAGGTGGTAGCGAGGGCGAATTCATATAAAAAGCGAATCCGTAGTGTATGTTGTGCTTACTGCGCGACAATGTAAATTGCAACATTTCAAAATGATATTCTTACTAACGTGGAAGTTTGAGTTTCTATGTGTTATATGCATACATAGCATTCAACATTCGAGTTTTTTGTATAAATAAAACATTCGAAAATATATGAATATACATATTTTAATATATGTATATGAAACCAATTGTGTAATAATATATGTATGTGCATATATATTGATATGCGTTTTTATTTATGAAACTATACACATACAAACAAACAATTCAGGTGAATTTGAAAAGAAGAACAAGCTGTTGGGATTATACCACCTTTTATGAATTCGCCTTGAAAAACATGTACGATCCAAGGCGAATTAATTAAAGGTGGTATCGATGGCGAAAAGGCGAATTTAAAGTACCTGAAAATGCCATAGCAAAAGATAATATATGAATGTCATCTTGTAAATTTCATCAAAAAAATTTAAAGAAATAGAACAAAATAAAAATCAATTTATTTGTACGAATAAAAGGATAAATCGTTTAAAATTAAAAATATATGCAATACCGGGCAATAAAGTGTTGAAATTGTGGATCGGTTGTTTGAATGGCGTTTCGATTGCATTCTGCTTCAGATGGTACATTATCCAACTGATTGGAAGAAGAGCGTGTGTCGTTGCTGAGATGGTTTAAGTAAACTTTTGTGGATTCTTGGTATAACTAGGAATTTGTTTTTGTACCTACAAGAATACCTACCTATTATGACCAATGCATGTAATGAATGCTATCTTTCCAGCAAAAAGTTTTCACTCCTACGAGTGGATGAAACTAATGTTTCAAATGCAATTCTACTAGAATTTATTTCATAAAGTTATACACATTTTTTATATTTTTTCAGAAATTCATCTGTATGGCTTTAATAATAAATTTAAAGTGAAAATCAGATTTTAAATATAATTCTTATTTCATTCATATATATTTTTTCGTGATAGATAAAATTATTAACAAAATCATGTATTTAATATTTTATTTTGAACATTGATCGTAAGCTGGTTATTTCCGATTGAAGATGCTTAAATGTTGTTACAGATATGTATGTGCATATACATCGTATGGCGATAAAATCATAAAATATTAATAAGTAGTTTTATTAGTTTTCCTTACAGCACCTAAAGATTTATTTTCAGGTTTTTTTTATAACCCATTAAACGCTCTTTAGCTTTTTTAACTTTTAAACGCTTATTTAAATTTCTCACTCGAAAATGGATTCGGCATTTGAAAAATAAACGTTTGACCTTTTCGGACAGTGCGACGTCAGCGCTATTGGTCATCAACCTCTTATGTATATTCTTACAGTGGGATATTTGCAAGGAATTGAGGTTTGTAAAAATGGATTCTAAAAGTTTTACGCCACGCAAAAAATTAGACGACGGTTTATATAAATAATCCTTAGAGACTTGGTCCACCCAGGTAAAAGAATTTGCAACGCTTCTGTGTTCCTCAAGCTTTAGTTTCTTGATTATACATATATATCCCGATATATATTCCAATGCATCCTCGTGTAAAATATCACATTCATCTGGGTTGGAAGTGCTTAACGCATCGATTACCTCTGTATCCATTTCTAACTCTGCGTAAGGCTCGCCATTGTTGCCGCTTTCATCAAATAAATTTGAGCTGATTACCGACCTTACGTTCGCTGATGTTGATTGCGTTTCGTTGTAGGCCAACCAGTGACTTGTATCTGCCGAAACATTTCCCCTTGCTTGTAGGCACTCCGTGTTTCGCGCTACATAATAAAAATACATACATACATATCTACATATATTATATACTTAGCAATGTAAACTACTCGTAATATAACTAATATGTACTTTCGCAGTCTATATTTAAATTCCTTCGGTGTTGGATGGTCGTTCAGGCCACCTTTGCTGCGAATGGCACCAAAGAAATGCTCCAGCATGTCTTGATTCAAACGATTGGTTAAAATATATTCCACATTTGAATTTTTTTTTACTCTTCGTACAACATTACTAGCGCTCTATTGCTCATCAATGTTCCTTTCTGAAATACTTCTAGCGAACGCTTGTTGGGAATTATAGGCAGTGACATTAAATTATCCATTCTTTCCAGAACGCTTAATTGATTTGGAAGTGCTGTCCCGAATGGCTCCTTAAGTTTGAAATCAAATTAAAGGAAGTTAAATTATAAATAATGAGGGATACCTTTCCTGGATAACCGAAAGTCCCTATATTTGAATTTAAAACATCAAACCAGTCATTTACTAGTTGGATAAGATCGGCTGTCTCAGTTGGTTTGAAAACATCAAATCCTAATGAGCTGCAGCGTCTAATAGCATTAGCAGTCGTATTGGAAAATAGCTGTGCTGCCAGCTTAACCTTTTGACGTCCTGAAATTTTTTTGATTGAAAGATTTTTAACCTTGAACCAGTTACTTACCTATGCCTTTTACTGATAAATGCTCATGAGTTAATTTAAAAACGATCGATGCGTCCGAACTAGAAGTGTGTTTGAGCAAATCGCATATGGTTTTTCTTGTAAGAATTTGCCCATTCCAAAGTAATCCGCTATCTAAAAAGTGGTTTCTTACCAGCTTCAGCAGATGCGGTGCATCAGCGAACGCAAACACTTTTACCTTTTCGGCTGTAGGATGTGCAAACCATGGCTTTTCTAAAGAATAATTTGATATTTTGAACGATATATGAGCTTGATACGTGTGTACAGTGTAGCGCATATCAATAGCAACAGCCTTCAATATGACAAAGCCTGTCCCATATAATTCTTTGTTTTTAAGAATTTTTATTTAAAATCCAGTTCATGCACTGTTGCTATTCATATACACAACACTGTATATGAATAAAAATTCTAAAAGAAATGGTGAAAATCTTACCTACTGTTACGCCTAATTTCTTCCACAACTTACGATTTGTACATAGGTCCCATATCGCAAACAGTGGCTACCACTGAAAACCCCACGTTTTCCAATGCCAAAATTATTGCAAGCAATATCTCTTTTGTCATTGCGCAATCGAAGTCATAAAACACCGGCTGCTTCCAAGACTTCCGTAGCCCACGTGCCATTACCACTTGAACGTAATTTGCGGGCTTTCGTACGTAGTCTCCTAGCTGATCGTATTCGTATGATTCGACCACTTTCATTTCATCGAATGCAAGAACACATATTTTGTCATCATTGCAAAGCTCAGACATGTGTTTCATAGACTCAACTGATGCAGTCAGGAGACCCTCGGTAATATCGCTTTTACGATACCAGCGTTGTAGTGTTGACACGTGGGGAAGCGGAAATCCCTTTTCATATAAATGATGGTATGCCCTTGGACCCGCAGCGTGAAGACAAATGGCGTTAGAAATATACTCATAGGACCAGTGGACATTCCGATCTATAAAAATGTTATAGTTATATATTTTTCTTTAATTAAAAACAAAAATCTCAAACAAACTAGGTATCATCAATTTCCGAATCTGCCCATCGGTGAAGATCTTTTTTAAATTATTGACCACTGCATTCGCTGGTTCCAGCTTTGCGCTTTGTTTATGATTTTCCGCTTTCAGGCATTTTATTTGCCTTTTCAGCTCAGTTATTTCTATATCGTTTATAAACTCCAAAACTGCAACGCTGAATATGCATACATATTTTCAAAAATTAAACTACTTAAATAGTAGACCATGTGTTATACATACTCCGTTTACGTTTGGAAGTCTTTCACTTTCGCCTCCGTTGGGCCCGCCATAGAAGCGGTTAAGCTATTGAGAAAAAAATAGCTAATATTGTTGAATAAGCTGTTATTTCAGGATACATACTTAACAGAATTTAAATTCGGGAACTGTGGCGGTTGTAAGCCTGTCTTTGGTGACATATTATTTGATCTATGTAAATATATACATACATACATTCAATAAAAATTGTTATAACGTATTTACCACAACCATTTGTTTAATATTACCGTGATTTCGCTTGCGGATTTGAAATACTCACATCCGAGCTGCATGAAAATAAGCTTTTAAAGCTGCTAAATCCTAAACTTTTCATAACTTACCCGTACTGACTATTATTCGAATTTCTTGCTTTTTCATGATCCGGGCTAGAAATATCCGTAACTTGTGGATATGGCACAGCTTTGGCCAATAAATTTGCCCTTGTTCCTCCACAAATGACATCCTCACGCAAAAAATGATCGGAACACACAAAATCGTTGACTCCGAGCTGCGTATGGCAAGAACTCGACCACCGCAATCTTTCGCATTCGGCAACCGGAACTTTGAAAAATTTTCTTTTTCCGTATCCGGGTTTTTTGCAACAAATTGCACACTTTCGCATTTTCGCTTGTAGGTATACACGTATTTTAATATCACAATTTTTCACCACGCAATATTTGAAAAAATCAGTTTTAAATTTTAAATTTTCAAACACAATGTAAACATACAATTTCCGAATTTCTTTTTACTGACATTTTCACGTACCAGGACAATAAGCAGAAGAAGAAATCAGCTGCCCTATAAACTCCACCTTGTATGAATTCGCCTTGGTACGATCCATCGAATTCAAACGTTGCTATAGTAACGGTAATATCATGGATTGCTATGCCCATTTAAAATTTTTTTATTTTTGAAGTTTCATCACAGTGCAATCATTGTGAGTGACTTAATAACTGCTGCTGGTATGTATGTATGTACATACATTAGAGGTGTTCTTCGTTGTATGGAGATTTTTGAAACAGTGTTCTAAGTTTACAGAATGGGCTTATTTTTTTCCTTTCCTCTCAAAAATAAATAAAAACCAAGTTTTATTGAAATCGGTTAACGAAAAGTCGCGCGGAAACGACTTGAAAATTTCGCATGTATTTTGTATGGTAAAATTCCAGTTTTTATGTATACTTATTATACATTTCGAATTAACAAGTAGTAAAAGGAACTCAAATTTAAACATTTTCTGTATGCATATTGATTTTTTTCCAATATATAATAAATATTTTTTCATAAACCTCTCGATTTTGTTGTTGGGAGCTACGTAAAATAAAAAAAAAATTGGTTTAGCTCAGTTTCCTACAACAACTAGTATTTTACTATAAATTGGTATTAAACAGCTTCAGTAGAGCTGGGAGCCAGATATTGTGAACTTCGCAAAACTTTTGTTGTTTTAACCTTGAATGTATTTATGTGACTCCTTGTGGACTCTGCCCCATTGGAGGAGCTGATGACTGGTTTCGCCATCTTGGGGAGATGCTGTGAAGAGCACGCCATGGAGTTTCACAAGTCATCTCGTGGGTGATGCGCCATCGGGGGTGATAAGCTGAGCATGTTTGGAGACCCAGCTGAGCATGTTATGATTGTGCAGCCGAATTCATAGATAATTTTGGAATGGAAAATGAAGTGGAGATTGGGGACAGGGGGTCAAAAGAAGAAGAAACCTGTATAAATTATAATGAAATGAAAAATACTTCAACTTGTGCTAAAAGAGGAACAAAACATTTTGTAACACCGCGATTGCCTTCAGCACTTGATAGCGCCAAAGTAACCGATGGAAAGGCGATGCACATTCTCATGGCGACTGCAGAAACATTGGGCCATTGCACCAGCGAATTGGTAATCAATCGTTCTACTCTCCATCGGCTGCGAGTAGAGCATCGACGAAACAAAACACGGAAGATTCAAGCCAGTTTTATTGACAAAGTATATTTTAATAAAAAATCACGAAAAATATACATACTATGCTATATATAACTATTTATTATATTTTATTCTAGCTAAGTGAAACACAAGCAATGGTAGTGCACTGGGATGGGAAAGTATTGCCAGATCTTATTGGAAAAATAAAAGTTGAGAGAATTGCAGTGCTTGTTAGCTACAATGGCGACTCAAAATTTCTTGGCGCTTCTAAACTTTTATGCTAGGAAGAAATTTGTAAGTATTACCTTACCTCACCACATTCTTGAAATATACTTGCGTAGTGTATTTGATTTACATTTCAAAGTGAAGCAGGCACCAGAAGTCTCAATTTTTGAAAGATTTGCCAAAGCCTGGCCAAATATTGACACTTCGTCATTTAAAAGTGGGCTCGACGATGAGGGTATAAAATCCCAAATAAGCGACGATATCTGCAATGACATCAAACTATTTTGTCGCTCGCAATTACAAAAAACTTTTATTCGTGCGGAATACGAAGAATTTGTGCGACTAGTGCTTACATTCCTTGGTGACAATGGTGGTCAATTTAAAACACCTGGCGTTACAAGTCATGCACGCTGGATGTCAAAAGGAATATATTCCTTAAAAATATTTTAATTTCGTGAACCATTTCACTTGAGCAAATCTGAGTTAAAAGGCTTAGGTCACATTTGCGTTTTCTTAGTGCGCCTATATATAAAAGCTTGGTTCAAATGCTCTAATGCAATTACCTCTCCTCTACATGATTTAAATTTTGTACAGGAATGTATTAATTATGACAGTGTCAATGCGAATATTTCTTCTGAGTTAATCAGAAAAATGCAACAACACATGTGTGGTATTTGTCAGAGGAAAATGTCGCAATGGCTTTTTTTGATTTCAATGTGTCTGTAGAGGTAAAGAAAAAAAAAATGGTAAAAAATCTAAAACCCGAAGAGCCAAATGTTAAGTTACAAGATAATCGCAAAATGAAAAATTTAAGTGCGTTGTTAAATTCTGATTTAAGCGAATTTGTTTCTAAAAACAATTTTGCAGTATTTAATAAGCATAAGTTGTCAATCGAAATTTTGAAGTTGGATCCTGAATATTGGGAAACAAACGAGTAATTTCAAAATGGTCGTAGAACATTACGGAAATTACTAGTTACTAATGATACAGCAGAAAGGGGTATAAAGTTCATAAAAGATATCAACACTATTCTTACAAATAAAGTAAGTTGTTGAAGAATACAAAAAAAAATAAACATCCAAATGTTCCTAAATGTATAAAGCGTATTATTATAAAAATTACTTTTAAGAAGCAGGTTTATGTTATAGAGTAATATTATAGGTTGAACGAAAGCATTGCCTTTGAATACATGAAACTTGATTTTTTTCTATTGGAAAGCGATTTCTTATTTTCAAAACGTTTCCGCGCCGACTTTTCGTTAACCGATTTCAATAAAACTTGGTTTTTATTTATTTTTGAAAGGAAAGTCAAAAAATAAGCCCATTCTGTAAACTTAAAACACATTTTGAATTTTAAGAACACGTCTAATGTACATACATACATACATATGTACGTTTATGTTTTTTTTTTGTTTTTACTAATATTTAGATAATTCGCTAAATATTTTCTCTATAGAAAATAACAAACATACATAGTACATATAAATAAATGAAACTTTATTATAATTTTAATATAAAAAGTATAAGGTAATTAATTAAATATTTTTATTTTTTTTTATATTTATTTTTAAATATTAGGCAACACTATCTTATATATGGTGTATCACTCTTTCAAAAACTTTTTGTTTGATACTTATATTGCTATGTATATTATAAACTTTAAAATTTAATTCAAATACACCTTTTATAACTTTTTTTAAAAAGTGGCAACCCTTATTTTTTACTTTTTAAACCGCTTAAAACCGCCCTGAAATAGTTTAGCAATGTAGACTTCTTAAACCTCTTTCATTTGACACCCAAATTGCCATATTTCATTTGATTTACAATTGAATTGAATTTAACTTTGTAAACAGGTGACAACACTAATAGTTCTTTTATTTGATACCCATATTGCTTTAACCTATTCGATTAATTTAAAAAGGTGGCAACTCTCTTACCACTATTTTATATTAATTTTTCATTTTTTATAAATGGTAACCCTCTTCAAAAATAATAAAATTTTTCGTATTGTAGTTCAACCAAAAAATAATTATATTTTTTATAAATAAAGATACATATTTATACATAAATGCAAATCGCTACTTAGTTTAAGTACATGCTTATAAGTTGAATTACAATTTAAACTATTTCTCCATTCGTCTTCCTGATATGCACTTTCGTAAGTTCACTAAAGTAAATTATGTTCATACATATAGAAATCTACATATGTCGATATGTATGCTATGTATGTAAGTATAAATGCATGCATCCAGTTTTCTTTCGTTGGTTATTTCTGTGTGCATTCTCTCCCTTTGAGCATTAAGTACAACAACAAATTCATAGTACCGCTTATTCGTCATAATTGATTTTCAATAATTCATACAAACATAAATTGCCAATTTAACAGGAACCTCAGTTCATTCGGGTGGTCGCCATTTTGATGCGAGTATCATTTCATAAATGCCCTTGCATCATATTCTCTTTGAAGCTTTCTACATACCTTTTTCGATTTATTATCATACATAGGTACTTATTTACATATGTACATACACAGGAATATTAATACGTGTTAAATGCACTCGTATACAAGTGACAGGCATGAAGGAATGTTAGGGACGAGGCGTGGCTTAAGGGGCTGAAGCCTTCCGTCCTCCAAAACGTAAAATTATTTTTTGCGGCGTACAAAAATTGTATATTATGTTTTTGTACATTTTAATACTAGCTGAAAGTAGTTTTCTAAAAAAAACTATATTAAAACAAAAATGTATCTACCAGATTTTTTTGACATTTTGTGTAATACTCGTACTAGTATCGCTCGTGGTCGAAACTTCATTTTAATAACTGATTTAGCTTTAAATGGCCTTAAATATTGAGCATTGTGTATAATAACAAGTGAGATATCTTTTCGATAAACGTCAAAATTTGGAACAGCTGAGATCACCTGTTTTTGCAAAGTAAATTCGCAACCCTGGCGTTCCTCGTATATTTTACCCGAATGCAGGGACGGATACATGGGAGGGGTTCTGGGTATCTGGATTCCCCTCAAAAAATCGGTAGTCTCAGAAAATTTCAACCGTGTTTTCAAATTCGTAGCACACACAAAAACTCACTCTAGACAAAAAAATTAAAAATTATTACCCAGTAACTGGAATACAAAGAATGCTTTTTTGCCGAAAAGTATATTTTATTCTAAAAGTTTATGACTTATCAAACCGCCTTCGTAATATGCAATTTTACAAACACATTTACCGAATTTTTCAAATCAGTGTTACGTTGCCAGTCACGGTGGCTCCGAGTGAACGGTCCTTTTCTATTTTACGGAGATTGAAGACGTATCTCGAGATATTAAGGTTACTAGTGACCTAGATATTTTGGCTAAGAAAAAGAGGAGAATCGATGAAGCACTTTAAACCCCTGACGTTTTATGATTCTTTTGATTCAAATGATATCATAGCCTATCGATGGCTTTATAAAAATGCATTCAACATTTTACCAAATATTATTATATCTAAGTATGTTTATAATGGATATTAATCGAATATCTCAAAATATGTAAAATATCCTAAAAAATTGAAACCCCCCAAAATATTTTCAGATCAGCTTTTTCCAACTTCGGGCCATTCGTAATTGTCGACATATTGACGGCCAGCTTAGGTACCCTGTCAAACGCCATCTTAGGTATCCTGTCAAAAGCAACTGTCAAATAAGATATCTCACTTGTTGTTATACACAATGATATTGAGCTCGAATGCCGGAAGCCTTGTGATAGAAGTTGTAGCTGTTATTTCGTAGATCATCACATATATGTATGTAAGTACTCATAAGACTTATTAATTTTTCTTTCAACACTTTCTTGGGATCGAACCAAGAAGTATAGGCTTGCAAGTCCAACGAGCCGAGTAGACTATTGTGTTTCTAGATGTGTCCAAAATCTAAGTGATTTAATGAGTTTTAAATGGTAATGACATGATAGATAATTACTTGAGGAATTTGGTAAATTGGAAAACATGTAATTTGACGTTGACTTCCAACACGGCGGATTTTTCGAATATCGGTAGTCCGACCAACAGAAATCAATGAAGCTCTTAATATTCTAATTCCACATGAGCAACACGTTAACTGCGCAAATCCGGAAAGGAACTGGCGTATCTAGCTCCAGCAAGCTAAAAGCATTAAATCCATACATCGACGACAAAGGCTGATCTGCCAGAGGATCGGCATTACTCGGTGGCTTATCCTAAAGATGGTAGACAGATATACACATGAAACAAAGGTGCATAGTGGAGCACAACAACCCGCTCGCGCTATTGGATTTTGAATGTAAGTTCGAAGTTACGGACAGATGTGTGTTATATGTCGCTGACAATGGCCGTGACTCTTTTCTAGCAAATAGCCATGTAAAAGTAATTTTGAGTTAAATGAGCCACTCCGTAGTTTGTGTCAGGATTTTAACACTCACTCCGGTTCTTTTGATATTTCAGACTCACTTTTTTACATAAAGAAAACTATACTCAATCCTCTCAATAATTAATACATACATACATATACATATATTACTATTCGATCAGCTGATGAGCATTTGTTCTGTAGCTGAACAGTTTTAGATCTCGACACTTAACAAACCTCTGCCTTTCATGACTCGGCGCAACATATATGAAAAAAACAAATTTTTTTTTTTTTATATATCCGTGCGTCATGCGGATGCGCCCCTCGCGTCGGTCGGGCGGGTATGGAGGGATAAAACCGTTGGGATTATTATTATTATTATTATTATTATTAATGCAACGTATAAACGTAGCGCGGCTGTTTGTGTCTTCAGGGGTCGATTATTTGAAGAATATACGGACCAGTGAAGTCCGCCAAATATACATTGGGCCAATTCGTTGAGCACTTTCGCTGCACGCATCCAGGTGTGTTTAAATTCCCGGCCAATCACACCGCTATAGAATTCTGATCCACTCAAAACGGGATTATGAAAGCTACATAGAAATAAGAAACATACCTTAAGCGAAGATGTATTTAATTTACTTTTTTGTATTACTTTTGATTTACTTTCATATTAGTTTTTAAATATCCTTAGGGGTACAATCTTTTAACATATTAACTATTTGCATGATTTGTATGTAAGTACATATAAATATTTATAATTAATTTTGTTTTCAAAACATCTTTAGAGTAACATGTTTGCTAACGCTTTTTGACCGCTGCTCCACACAAGTGCAACCACTGTTCTTCGTTCAAAACTGATAATTTTTGTTAAGGTTAATAGGGGTTTATTGGTCTAATTTTAAATAAGTACACTTCACTTTTCCTGCCCAACGTTTTGACTAACATGATCGCTTATTTGCACTACATACATATTTTTGGGAATCCCCCTAATTCAGATTGTTTAAACTGTTCTACTTGCTACCGGTAGTAGTATTTATATTACATTGCAAATATTATCCGCTTTTGGCGGTAGTAAAAATCAAATTGGAAGTTAGAAAACTTTAAGGATTAACAGTAGGAAATTACCTCATTAAATTAAAAATCAATTTGCCCTAGACACAATTTTGAAAATTATAATTGAATTGTTTACGCTTTTTCCTACTAAATTTAAGTGTTTAAAAAAGCCACATAAAAATAAAAATAAAATAAATAACTTAGCTTCAATTCCTAATCGTGACACTGAGCCAAAAAACTAATTTTAAATTCTACTTTAAGTATTTTCTACCAAAACGTTAGAGGTTTAAATACTAAATTGAACGATTTATATTTAAAAGGCTTAGACTGTGACTATAACGTAATTTGCTCTACTGAAACTTGGCTTAAACCACATATTTTTAATTCAGAGATCCTTCCTAATCAATATCAAATTTATAGAAATGACCGTAAGGACAGAATCGGTGGGGGTGTTCTTTTTGCAGTTCATTCTTCAATACCATCCGAAGATGTTAATATCCCCCTCATCGAGTCAATCGAATTTAAAGCCATACGAGTTATGGTAGGAAATGGTTTCTTTTATTTAGCTGCTTGCTACATCCCTCCTAACTCTGACTTATCGGTTTATTCTCAACATATTGCGTTACTTAGATCTTTAAGTTCAATGATTACTGCACATGACTCGATGATTGTACTTGGTGACTTCAATATGCCAGGCATATCATGGACTCTTATAGACGACGTTATCGTTCCAATATCATCAAAGGATAGATACAATGTGTTTTTAGAAGATATGGCTGAGCTCTGTCTAAATCAGATTAATTTAACTCCAAACAATTTTGGCACCATTCTGGATCTTGTTTTTGTTGATGACGTATCTAAGTCATCTATGAAGATGTGCGAACCCTTGGTTATTCCAGAGGACTATTATCACCCTGCGATTGAGGTAAGTTACGAGGTTATTGGTGATTTTGGAAATAATGTTGATAAATCAAGTAGCTCAAACGCTCGTTTTATTTTCGCGAAAGCCAATTTCAAGAAATTAGATCGAGAATTATCAAAATTATCATGGCCGACGT
This sequence comes from Philophylla caesio, assembly GCA_963971545.1. Taxonomy (NCBI): domain Eukaryota; kingdom Metazoa; phylum Arthropoda; class Insecta; order Diptera; family Tephritidae; genus Philophylla; species Philophylla caesio. Next base: position 67,103,271 of record OZ020607.1, read on the forward strand.
ATAAAGATGATGTTGAACGCTGCGTCCAGCATTTTAATAACACTATATTTAGCTTATTTCAAAAGTTTGTACCAAAACGGGTTTGCGTACAAAAGGAGCAATCACAACCTTGGTTTACTAAAGAACTAAAAAATTTAAAAAATAAGAAGTCGCGATCGTTTAAATTGTACAAAAAAACTGGTTTGCACACTAACTATATTAAATACTCAGTTATCAGACACGCTTATTTTGAATTAAATAAAAAATGCTACAGATCTTATTTGTGCAAAGTTAAAAGGAATCTAATAAAAAACCCTGAATCATTTTATGACTTCGTTAACTCTAGGCGCAGAGTGACTAGTTTTCCGTCTGCTATGAAATATCAAAATACCGTTTCTTGTGACTCCCAATCAATTTCCAACATGTTTGCCCAATTCTTCAGGTCAAATTACTCCATTAACTCGCCTCTGAGCAAACCTTATCCATATAAACTCTGTCCCCTCACCTCTGCTATTATTCCGCAGATATCTTCCGAGGAAGTATTTTATTATTTGAGTAACTTAAAAGAATCATTTAAGGCTGGCCCCGATTCGATCCCGACGTGTTTCCTCATAAACTGTGCTAAACATATTTATGTGCCCTTAACTAATTTATTTAATCTTTCTCTTAAGATTGGGATTTTCCCTTCAGCTTGGAAAGAATCATTCATTATACCCCTTTATAAGACCGGGAGTAGGTCCTCTATAGAAAATTACCGCGGTATAGCTAAGCTTTCTGCTATTCCTAAATTATTCGAAGCTATTGTTGTTGACCATTTAACGTATTCCATATCCTCTACAATTTCTAGCACACAACATGGGTTCTCTAAGGGTAAATCTACCGTTACAAACTTGCTTGAGTTCACAACTCATGTTTCAAATGGATTCAGAGAATTTATGCACACTGATGTTATATACACTGATTTTAGTAAAGCATTCGACAGAGTAAGTCACTCTTTACTGATCCATAAACTCGATCTCCTTGGTTTTCAACCTAATCTTCTTCGTTGGATGTCTTCTTACCTCATTGACAGAACACAACGAGTTCTTTTTAAAAATAGTTCCTCAAACATTATTCATGTTTCTTCAGGGGTCCCGCAAGGAAGTCACCTTGGTCCGATTCTGTTTTTACTTTTTATAAATGACTTACCTTCTGTTATAAATTATTCAAAAATTTTATTGTATGCTGATGATGTAAAGCTTTTTAGATCGTATCATTCTGTTGAGGAAAGGTCCTTACTACAAGCGGATTTAAATAGCATGACTAACTGGTGTGAAATAAATTACATGCCACTAAACCTTAAAAAATGTAAAGTAATGTGCTTTTCTCGCAGAGCAGTTCAACCAGCTTCTTATGAAATATGTAACAATAACCTCGAACAAGTGTTTAACTTTGTTGATCTTGGAATTACAATGGACCCGAAATTTAATTTTAATCTTCACATAAATGTTACAGTTAACAAAGCCAAGGGTGTTTTTGCATTTGTAAAACGATGGTCAAAAGAATTCAATGACCCTTACATCACGAAGGCTCTATTCACAACGTTAGTGAGGCCCATACTGGAATATGGATCTGTTGTTTGGAACCCGCGCTATCAAGTTCATTCCGACAGAATTGAGTCAATTCAAAAACAATTTCTACTTTTTGCTTTAAGGAATTTTCGTTGGGATTCTCAGTACAACCTGCCGCCATATATAAGTCGTTTAAAATTCATTAATCTTCCTACACTTGCTAGTCGCAGAGAAATGCTAGGCATTGTATTTTTGGTCAAGTTACTGACAGGCTTGATCTCTAGCCCATCTCTTCTTAGCGAAATAAAACTAAACGTTCCCTCCAGAATTTCAAGAAATTTCCGGCCTCTCTTTCTGAAGCCATGTAAAAGTAAGTTTGAGTTAAATGAGCCACTCCGTAGTTTGTGTCAGGATTTTAACACTCACTCCGGTTCTTTTGATATTTCAGACTCACTTTTTTACATAAAGAAAACTATACTCAATTCTCTCAATAATTAATACATACATACATATACATATATTACTATTCGATCAGCTGATGAGCATTTGTTCTGTAGCTGAACAGTTTTAGATCTCGACACTTAACAAACCTCTGCCTTTCATGACTCGGCGCAACATATATGAAAAAACAAAATTTTTTTTTTTATATATCCGTGCGTCATGCGGATGCGCCCCTCGCGTCGGTCGGGCGGGTATGGAGGGATAAAACCGTTGGGATTATTATTATTATTATTAAAACTGCACTATATGAAATAAGTTAATGTAGAGCTTAATCAAATATATACAATACGTTTAAAAAAATATTTTTCTTCACATCCAAAACAAACTTCTTACATACATATGTACATATTATTAATGCGCATAGAATACACTTAATATAATATAAAAATATTGACGAACCCATTGAAATATATGTTTGCTTAGATGGACTGAATGTCAAAGGGCTTCTTTCTAATTGGTTGTCGATGTAAATCACCTACAGAAATTTAACATTCAGTCCATGGACGCGTTTTACTTATATACGCTCACCACTACCTTGGTACAAAATAAGGTTCATAAGTCAACCTAAAGCTCAGCCGGTGCCCGTAGGTCGATTGATATGTTAAGTTATGGATATGGATAAATTTCTTATGAAATGACATAAATTGCAATTAAAAATATAAAAATATATTGTGGTGATAAGGTATCCAAAATATATAATTTCTCATCATTTTCTTTCCGAGTAAAATTTCGTATTATCAGAGAACTCGTAAGAAATGAGAAGGCGCAAATGTTAACTAACATTTTTTCAAGTTCTAAATTGAAAATACAAGATAAAGGGATTCACTATAAAAATAAAGGACTCCCCACAGAAATAAAGGGACTCACCACTTCACTTGAACTGAACTTATTTTACGGGGACATTTGCACATTTTCTTAAACATTTTCGTGTTGCTATAAGCGAATAATTTAATTCATGAAAACATAAATATGCATTTGTGTATACATACCGATTATGCAAATTTTAAAAAATACCAAATACCTAAAAACTAAATAAAAATAAAAAGAGTATACTCGATGTGGGAATCGAACTTCTAAATGCAAACGGATAAATCTTCATTCTTATGTTTTCACAGTATATAAATGAATGGAATTTTGCACAGAATGATATTATTTATCATCTTTCCTGCCTTTGGTAGGGTACGAGCTCTAGCGAACACAAAATACTTGTCTTATAAATAAAATATATTGTATTTAAAAAAATTAAAATTAATGAAAAATTGTAAAAAGTTGACAATTGCTTCTGGTAGTTGAGCACGGGCAAAAAAAATGCAAAAATTGCAAGTTCTCTGCTATTTCTGGGAGGAAGCAGATGCTTAATGTGTCAGTTGTATGGTCCCGAAATTGCGGATTAATGGTAATAAACAGCAACGTCACTTCAAACACTCGTAAGCATTTATAGAAACTTTAAACGCGTTTTTCTCGAAACACGGTTTTTAAAAACGGTACAAGACCGAAATTTTTACACTAAAATGCTTGCAATACAATCCTCTAGTAGGATTTTTTGCAATGAAAAACATGGGTAAAAAAGCAATTTTTCCTTCATATAATTATAATTTCGTCAAAAATCCCTACGATAGATTATAGCGAGTGCATTTATATTGAAGACAAAAACTCGATATGTAAACCTTTATTTACTGTTCTTGAAGCCTATGCAACTGGATGACTCTCCTGCATCAATACACAGTACGCAGACTAGACAACCTTTTTCGGCAAACATTTGGCACTAGATAAGTATAACCACTTCGAAAATTTAGGTCGAGCCCACAATAGCAAGCAACAGTTTCTGTAACTGGCGCCAATTGCAAATACGGAGAGGAGTCTTTTGATGCATGCTTCTCACGAATATTCATCCGTTGTTGTGGTCGTGCATCCTTATGCGCAATACGTTCATAATGAGATATTTATAGAGCGTGGAGTGACGAGAGAGGACTTTATTGCATAATACGCCCGATAGAACCTCATTCGCGATATTAAAATAATACTGATTCCGCGATAGCTGGCGCGAACTGCAGGATGACCCTTTTGTGAATTTGGCAGAGTACGCTTGAACTCCAAATTATTCGTCTTACCCTATTCTTCAAATGAATAGCTCTGCTTGCAACCCTACAACTCCGAGGCTTTTTTATTCTTCAGTCGTGCTATCGCTTTTCGAATTTTTGCATTAACGAGTGACTGTACGTCGATTTCGTCTTTATTGAATGGTGTATTGTGTTAATTATCTTCACGAAAGTAGTCGTTGTTACCATCATTATGTGTGTGCTGTATAAAGGATGATGAGGTGGAATCATCTCAACACTACCTACTCAGCTGTGCTGCTTTCGCAAGGGCCAAGCTCAAACACCTTGGTTCGGTTGAGGAACTACATAACGAGCACTCGGCGCTTTTCCTAACACATATGTATGTCTACCGGTGGTTATTGTTTTCTGTAGACTGCCTCCTAGCCGAATCTCACCTACCACCAATAAGCAGCATGGAGAAATGCTCCTTGTATAATTTCAGTTTTTCTTACCCAAAGCCAAAAAGTGAAATAACTAGACATACATACATATTTATATTTGATTGAGATCATTTTTAAAGCGACTTGCGTACTTGAACGAACAAAAGAAATACTTAATTTTCGCATGTTTTTTATTATATTTAATATTTATTAGTTTTTGTTCAATTGGTATTTCCCGATTGCTCTTCTTCTTTTACTAAACTTAATTTGACAGGTTTCAAAAACTCAGCTGGAAGTTTTTTCTGGGCTTCTTTGGGTCTAATTGGAAATGGAGGATGTTTATTTAAAGTGGCTCTTAACAGCCGAAAAACAGAAAATAATCTACAATAAGCAGATTTGGGCACTCGAAAGATAATAAAACAATATTGTTTTCAAATAATGGTGTCAATTTATTTCTTTTTTATTGTAAAACTTTTTTTGGTGGTAAAAGAAATATAGTACATACTAGGAATGTAAATCGCATGATTTTGAAATCCCGGGATCCCGATCTTTTTTAACTATCGAATACCCCGGGATTGGTATATTCAAATCACGGGATTGTTGAAAACAAATTTAAATTTTTAAAGTTTTTATCATTAGAATCTCCCTTTCAAGGCCGAAACAAAGCATTATTTTAAAGACTGTTTCATAAAACTGCCCCACCCCGTTGCAGTGGTTGTTGAAGCCTTATATGCTCGCACAGAATAAAATAAATTGATATTATATGTAAAGGCGGCGATAAATTCTATTACCTACAGAAAGCATTTAACTTTTTGTCGGCAATCTAACCAAAAAGTGTTAAGGCAGAGCGATGCGTCTCCACTGCAGGTTTTGTATTTAACAAATTTAGTTCTAGGTTGGAGGTAACTCATTTAATGCTATAATTTCTTTAAGATCGCATTTTTAACAAAAGAATGGGTGATGTATTTAATGAAGCATATATTAAAATTTACTGCCCAATTCTGTGTTCTTGTTTAATGATCAAACATATGCAAATAATCACAATTAATAACATTTTTCATATCTACATATAATTAAGCAAAGAAAAAAGCATTTTTTTACTGATTAAAACTAATTTTACTGTACATGCATTTGTACTGTATGTATATTTGTACATGGGGTATCAATTCCTTTTTTTTTTTTTTTTGGAGATTGAAAAGACTAATAAATATCGACATACATACATACATGAATTAAAATAAATGTTCTTTTTGTTATATTAATGATATTTTCAATACTTACGAATCGAAACTTCCTGAATTTCGGGACAATCCCGGAAATCCAGTATTTCGTTTTAGATCTCGAAAATCCCGGAATCAAAAAATTACATCTTTAATATACATATATGTATGTACATACCATTTTTTTTTTTTTTTTTTTCTAGAGGTGGCACAAAGCATTGAAAGCCGAAGTGTGGGACTTGCCTTTCGGCTCACCGCACTAAAAACCCACCCCTGCTCCGTTTCCCTCGCTCCGTGGAACTACCGTTAGGTATTACTTCGCGGAGGGGGAGCGGCCTATTGCCTTTCTATGAATTTCTGCGGAGTTGCTCCGCTTGAGGCAGTTTAATTAGGATTTTGTTCGCTAAATTGCAAACAACAGACCAATTTTCTTTGGACTCGAGCATAGTATCTACTAGATTTTTAACCGAAAGCGATTTCCCTAACTTCGTGTTCGAGTCATCCCTTTCTATTGCAAACCGCGGACAGACGAAAAAACAGTGTTCGGCGTCTTCGACCACCTGATTTGCACAAAAGGTGCAATAAGGGGCATCGTCGTGTTTGAACCTGTGCAAATAAGACTTGAAACAACCATGTCCCGTAAGAATTTGGGTTAGGTGGAAATCAACTTCGCCATGTCGCCTATCTAGCCATTTATCCAGACTGGGAATCAACCTAAATGTCCAGCGTCCCTTACCAGCCACACTCCACCGCCTCTGCCAACTCCGCAGGCAACTCTGCCTCGCATATGTACATATGTATGTTAGTACATTCATATACACACTGTGTACAAACCTAGAGTGCGGACGTGAAATTTTTTTTTTTTGCGCTAGTGAAAATCTTTAAGTTTGTGGTGAAAAAAGTGTGTACAAAAAGGAAAATTGTGTGAGTGAGGACCAAAGACTGGCCTATATCCAAAGGAAGTGGTTTGTATGGTAAACCACCAGGCAGGTATGTTTTATTTCCTTTAAAGAGTTTTATATTAAAAACAAAAATACAAAAACAAATCGGTTGTTTACTTTGGCAAGAGCTCCAAGTACACTTTTGGCGCCAATTAAACAGCTGAGTTTGACATTGGAATAAAGCTGATAGAATTATCAGACACCAAAGCTGCTGAAAGCTTTTAGCATAGAAAAGCTTGAAGGCTTCTAAAAGCTCAGCTTAAAAGCTTTCTGCTTGATGACTTCCGGTTAGAAAGCTTTTATCACTTCCCGCAGACGGGTACTTAAAAGCTGCCTCCTTTTGGTGATGTCAACGCACCTAGGAGGGCAATAAATAAGAAATATGGGGGAAAACGCGGGTTTGCCTGATCCTTTTAAGGCAAGTGGCAAAATGCAGAGGTCACCGTCCACGAATATAGATATGGTGGAGCGAAATTTTTTAACATCCGATACTCCGTCGGTAGTGCGAGCCCGATCATCTCCGCCGGATCTTGATAGGGTGAGGCTGGCCATAAGCCAGGGCCCGAATCTGGCAAAGGAAGGCAATGAGCAATCAAACGTGCTGCTCCTTTTAGGAAATAAATTGAGCAGTCTTGTCGACTTGATGGCGCCGCCAAGGCGCTCCATTCATCAACCGATTCGGGATTTTATTTATTGAGGAGATTGTTGAAATTTATGAAAAACTAAGGATTTCAAAAGGCGTATGTGAAGTAAAGGAGAGGTCGCATAGTTGTAAATGCACGCAAACCTCGCCTCCTTTCAAAAAAACTAGGGTTACATCAAAAAGAGTCATAGAAGACTCCATTACAAATGAGATGAACCCGCCCAAACGGTCCAGTATGGCGGTAATCTCAAAAGATGGCAAAGGGCAAAATCCGCTGTCTTATAGGGAAGCTCTGGTAACCTCAAATAAGGACCCTGAAGGTGAATGGATAGTACAAACAAGAGCTAAGAAGATCATTAAGGCTAAATCGAATACTTTGCTGGTTAAACCAAATGCCATTGTCATTAAGAAGACAGGTGACATGTCATATAGCGATATGCTTAAATCGGTGAAAAACAGTGCTGATTTAAGTAAAATGGGTGAACAGGTCAAAAGAGTACGTAAAACTCAGAAAGGAGAAATACTTCTCGAGCTCAACCATGTGCATGAAGAAAAAACAGAGCTTTTCAAAAAAGGTGTTCAAAGTCTCTTAGGTAACGAAGCCGAAATTACGGCTTTATCTAAGCAGACTTATATAGAGATACATGATCTCGATGAGATCACAACTAAGGAAGAGATAGTTGTAGCCATCTCAGAGGCAAAAGTTTTAAACCAAAACTTTGAGCCAAACTGGATAAAAACGATCAGGAAAGGATATCCAGGGACTCAAATAGCGCTGCTTGGCTTACCTCAGCTCGTAGCTCAGAAAATCATTGCAGCCAAAAAACTTAAGATTGGATGGTCGGTGTGTCGCATTCGAGAAAAAAGTATTCTGACAAGATGCTACAGATGTTTGGAGTTTGGTCATCAAGCAAAGGCTTGTACAAACGAAGACCGCAGTGGTTGCTGTTTTAAGTGCGGAGAAAAAGGTCATAACGCTAAACAATGCAGCAATACGGCACTATGCATGCTTTGTAAAGCTAGCAATCAGGTGGAAAAAAACCATATTGCTGGGAGTAAACTGTGCCCCTTCTTCCAACGCGCCGTACAAAAATCTAAATCAAAAATATGAAGATACTGCAGCTGAATTTAAATCACTGTGAAGCTGCTCAGCAGCTATTGGATCAAACAATAATCGAAGAAAAAATTGATATTGCCATTCTGAGCGAGCAATATAAGAACTCTGGGAAGGGAACTTGGATTCCTGATAACAAAGGCAAAGCAGCAATATGGGTGTGTGGGCAAAAATGCATTACCGAATAGCTTTACAGCCATGAGTTCTTTGTAAGGACCAAAATTGACGGTACTTATATATACAGCTGTTATGCACCTCCTAGTCTTAGCCAGCAAGAATTTGAACTTCTGCTGGATAGACTGGTTGAAGATGCGATTTTGTGCTCTCCCAAAATAATAGCCGGAGATTTTAACGCGTGGGCTCTAGAATGGGGCAGCAGCAAGACAAATCAGCGAGGACGCGCTCTTCTTAAAGCCTTTGCACCATTAGACTTGCTTCTATTGAATAGAGGGAACAAAAATACTTTCGAAAAAAATGGAAGAGGTTCCATTATCGATATTGCTTTCTGTAGTGAATCAATGATGACAAACGTTTCCTGGCAATTAAGCGATATTTACACACATAGCGATCACTTGGCTGTAATAATCGATGTTGATTACATGAGAAGTAGGTCTCGTGGATATGTGAAGAACAACGCAAATGCCTGGTGCACTAATTCATTTGATCTCGATATGTTTAAGTTGGTACTGGATGGTATGAAAAGCGTAACACAAATGCGGGACAATGCAGAAAGTCTATCCGATGAACTTTATAAAGTATTAGCTAGGGCTTGTGATGCATCTATGAATAGAAAAGTGCGCAAAAATAGCCGCAACCCTGTTTATTGGTGGAATGCTGAAATCGCAGACTTGCGGTCTGAATACAACAAAGCCAGAAGAAGATACCAAAGAAATAGATCTGATATTCTGAGAGATGAATTTAAATGCTTGCGTAAACGATTAAAAAATGCAATAAAGGCAAGCAAAAAATCTTGTTTCAAAGATCTTTGTAGTGAGATTGACGAGTACCCTTGGGGTGGCGCCTACAAAATTGTTATGAAAAAGTTTAAAAGTAGCCAAAAGCAGATGCCAACATGTCCCACTCTGCTCAAGCAAATAGTCGAAACGCTTTTTCCCAAAGATAGCCCCCAAATGAGGCCTGTGAATAACAATACATTGACAATTTGTCCACCTGTTATACCGGATGAAATTCTAGCTGCAGCTGAACGGCAAGGCTCCGGGTCCCGATGGTATACCGAACATTGCCATAAGAGCGGCAGTAGCTGAGTCCCCTATGGCCTTCTCACATGTCGTTAATATATGCCTGCAAAATGGCGTTTTCCCGAGGAGGTGGAAAAAGCAGAAGTTAGTGTTGCTTCTAAAGCCCAACAAGCCTCCAGGTGATCCAGGTTCTTACAGACCGCTTTGTATGATAGATTCGTTAGGCAAATTGTTGGAACGTGTAATTTGCGATCGCTTATTGCAACACATTGACACCTATCAATGTTTGTCGGAAGCCCAGTACGGGTTTCGAAAGGGAAGATCCACAGTCGATGCTATTTGTCGCGTCACTGAAATAGCGGAGGAAGCAATATCAGGCAAGCGCTGGAAGTACGGTTCGAAGGAATACTGCGCAGTAGTAACCTTAGACATAAAAAACGCGTTTAACTCATTAAAGTGGTCGCACATTATTAATGCATTAAAGGCAATAAATACTCCACCTTATCTTATAAATATAGTAGATAGCTATCTTACTGATAGAGTTCTGTTTTATAATACTGATCTAGGTAGAAATAGATATGTCGTCAGCAGAGGAGTTCCCCAAGGCTCAGTTCTCGGCCCAGTTTTGTGGATTATTGCTTACGATGGAGTCCTGCGTCTACCTGTTCCAAAAGGAGTGAAGGTAATCGGATACGCAGATGATATTGCGGTTACCATTGTAGCGAAAGACATAGAAAAAATTCAATTGGCCACGAAAGACACGGCTATATTAATCGATGACTGGCTCAAGACCAAAGGGCTCCAATTGGCAGCTCACAAAACCGAAGGGGTGCTTATAACAAGCAGAAAGAAAAAGGAAACTACACGTCTAGACATCAATGGGTATGTATTCGAAACTATGCCTGCAGTACGGTATTTAGGTGTTATGATAGATGCCAGGCTGTCATTTAAACTACATATAGAAGCTGTGACACAAAAAGCCGCAACAGTTCACAGTTCTCTAGCTAGATTAATGGCAAATATAGGTGGACCTGGTCAAAATCGCAGGAAGTTGCTAACTAAGGTCACACAATCAGTGGTTATGTACGCGGCCCCTGTATGGGGCCACGCGCTTCAGCATACGTCATATGCAAAAAATGTGAACTCCATATTTCGACTTAGTGCACTACGCGTTTGTAGCGCTTTCCGCACTGTTTCATATGAGGCGGCCTGTGTGATTGCTGGCATAATGCCTGCCGACCTGCTGGCTAACGAAGTCCAGCGAACCTATCAGACGGCCCGAGATAAAGGCACAGCCCTCTCAGTACAAGAGACAGCGGTCGAACGCCATAAAAGCCTAACCCAATGGCAACAACGTTGGGCCACGTCGACAAAGGGACGCTGGACTTTCCGACTCATCCCGAGTATCGAGGCTTGGCTAGGCAGATCGCATGGCGAAATATACTTTTATATGACCCAGGTGCTAAGTGGGCACGGTTGTTTCAGAGAATACTTATGTAAATATGGTCATGATAATACAATGGTTTGTGCCTCGTGTGAGACTGTGGCGGAGAACGCAGAACACATACTGTTTTCTTGTCCTTCGTTTTCATTTGAGCGGGAGAAATTAAAAATCGTCATGAAGGTAGATCCAAGGCCAGAAAATCTGATATCCTATATGATTAATGATAAAACAGTTTGGAATACAGTAAAAAACATCTGTAAAGAAATAATGACTGAGCTCAGAATACGCGAACAACGCCGTCGCTTAGCAACGCGATTAAGTTAGTCCGGAATATGTTTAATCTTTTGTTTGCTTGTATCTTTCACAGGTGAAGTCGTAGCAGAACGCTCCTGAACCCCTAAACACATTACGTGGATGGGGGACTATGGAAAAGGCGTCATGAAAGTCAGGCATTTATGCCATAGCCCCTCCCTGATGAAATGCGTGAGTAGTCCCGGGGAGGTGGCTTCACCAGAGATTCATACGGGCCTCTTGATGGATAGCGCGCTATCCCAACGTCCGTGAAAAAAAAAAAAAAAAAAAAAAAACATTCATATACACAGTTATGATAGGAGCCACAAATATTTTGATGTGTGTAAGTGATTTTAAAAGTTTTGTAAATTGAAGTAAATTCAACGCGTCCACGTGATTTGTGTATCGTGTGTGTATCTATTCAAGTAGTACTTTTGAAAATAATAGTTAATAAGGACACGTGCCTGCATTTTATTTCGTGGGATATGTGCGATTGTTGCGGAAGGGCGAAATTAAAACGATGTTTGTTGGGAAGTCAAAATGTCAACCATGAGTGGTAAGTGTGCCGTCACGTGCCTCTGCTCTGCTCAGCCTTTTGTTGGTCATATCTATACATACATACATAAGTATGTGTGTACATATATGTATGTATATACATACATATGTATGTACATATTCTGAATAAGTACTCATTCATATTGCACATATGTACATACATATGTATGTACATACATACATACCTACGTAATGCGGGAAAGCGCACTTAATAGAGCTTCCTAATTTTACACTACAGGATACTATTCAGGCCTCGTTTAGCCATACAATTGCCAGTCGGCGAGTAGGTGTTGCCTTCAATTTGTCGTACTATTGTCAGTTTGGTCTACATTGACGCCTACTTTTCACTTTCGGCGGCGGGAAAGGCGGCAAACTACTTCAATGCACATACACATGTACATACATAAGTTTGTATATAATATGGTGTTTACTTTTTATGTATGTATAATTATTTGCATGCATGTATGTATGTATGTACATATGTGCATCGGATTTATGAAGTAAACCATTTGATTATCCTGATTATATATTTTTCTATACGATTGTTTAATTAAAAGCCTTTTTGATGACTGGGGTAGTCAACTTCTCAGGTTTCTGGGGTCAGAAATCATTTAACATACATAAGTATGTATATGTATGTATGTACTCGTATGTTCAGTTTAAAAATCAGTATTTGAAAAGCTTATAACAGGTAGCAGCAACAGAGCAGCAATTAAAATTTTCTTCATTCTAAGTAGGCTGTGAAATTTTAGATTGAAGTTTAGAATTTGTTTACCTTGTTTGTATTTCATCAAAAAACACTATGTAGCATAAACGCAAGAATGATATGTATATGTAATACAGATTGCTCATACCAGCGTTTTAAAAAATATACGATCTGAAGCAGGGTGCGTAAAAATGCTGAAGAGCGTATGTAGGACGTTAGTAAAATCTTAACTAATGTAATTAATTCTACACCTTAAACTGTGCCTGAAATTAGTAATTTTAGGCAATCAGGTAATGTACAGGGGGTTTAAACTTGCTTTGATAACCTACGACGTCTGCGAGACGTATGCTTTTGAAATTTTTCGCTCTCTCTCTCGCGAATAGAAAGAATGAAATTGTTATTGTTTTTAATAACAAATTAATAAAACGTACATATGTAAATCATTTTAACAATAAGGAAATATTTAAAGAATCTACATATGTATGTACGTGAGTACAAAAATATTTATTAAATTTGTCATTATCATAAAATTACACCAAGAAAACCATGATTCGTCTCCCAGACGTATGGTTGTATTCTAAGCACCTTTCAATAGGGTTATAAAGCAGGGTTAACAATTTCCTAAGAAATGTTATCAACCAAGTTTTAGGTGCAGTCAGAGAACGTACTTATAGCGTATGCGTTCACAACAGTTCTTATCTGCGTATGAGCAATATGGAAACTGTCACACACTTTTGAAACAAAGAACAGAAGGAAGTGCTGGACATCACCCTGACCTCAGAAGTTGCGGTTCGGAATTGGAAGGGTCTTGATGAGCGCTCCTTCGCTAAATAACACTGCTACAAGAAATTTAAGACGAGTAAAATATCTTAGCACGTAGACAACGGAATAAGTTGGACTACTTTAATTCTCGAATCTCGCGCGTCATTAAAATTTTGCTTCAAATTTGCCGGCCACACTTTCAAACTTACCGTCAAGCGTTAACTTTTATTCTTTCATACTTAGTACATTCATACATACATATCTACTTATAGAATTTGCTTATTTGAAGCTAAAAAATTAGAATCCATAATTGATATTTAAAAAGTTTGTTGTATGTTAGAACAGCAGCTGATAGCCAACCTACTTACATACCAGCAGGTACATAAATAATTTTGGATCGTACCAAAAAAAGAGCTTAACCAAAAAATGTGTGTAATCTTGAATGGAAGTCTTGTTTATTTTGGTTGCTACAACTCAACGGCCTACACACTACAATAAATTGATTTAAAATATTGTGGCTCTGTTCAACGATTCATTTGGTTCATTCTTATCGTAACCAATGTTGTTTTTGTTATTGCACAGCAGAGCATTGTTTTTTGATCTAGGGTTACAAATTGTTGTCGGTAGGACGAATGGTGCCTAGTGAATTGAAAATTGACGCAGCGGTTTGTCATTTGTTCGACAGTGAATGTTCCCCAATGTCATACTACGGAGACCAAGCAACCCAACAAACAAGAAGACTGTGAATATACAGAGATATGTACATATGTCCATATATTAATTGCCATAACGTATGTACAATAATGTAAATATATTTTTAAAATGTCATCAATTTTTATTTTTACTAAAAAATATTTTTCAAAAATAAGTTATCGCTAATAAAAGAATTGGTTCGGAAAATTCCTACATATGAAGATTTCCATTGGCAGTTTTTTGCTTAACGGTATTAGCGATTTATGTACATGGTTCCATCAAGATATTAGCAGCATGGGAAATCTATACATAGGCTAATGGAGTCTTTATAACAGTATGTTCGAGGGCTTTTATTTGATGTCTGCAATAGATCAACCTTAGTTATAACTTTGAAAAAGTAGAGGACTTCGTTTACTTAGGAACCGGCATTAACACCAATAACAGCGTCAGCCTTGAAATCCAACGCAGAATCTCTCTTGCCAACAAGTGCTACTTCGGACTGAGTAGGCAATTGCACAGCAAAGTCCTCTCTCGGCGGACAAAAACCATACTCTATAAGTCTCTCATCATGCCCGTCCTCTTGTATGGCGCAGAAGCATGGACGATGACAACATCAGATGAGAGAGCTCTTGGAGTGTTCGAGAGAAAGATTCTTCGAAAGATTTATGGACCTTTGCGTCTTTGCGACGGCGAATACCGTGTACGATGGAACGATGAGCTGTACGAGCTGTACAATGACGTAGATATAGTGCAGCGGATTAAGAACCAGCGGCTCCGCTGGCTAGGCCACTTCGTACGAATGGTTGAAATAGCTCCAGCCCTGAAGGTTTTTGACGCGGTACCCGCTGGTGGTAGCAGAGGAAAAGGAAGACCTCCTTTGCGTTGGAAAGACCAAGTGGAAAAGACTTGGCTATACTTGGGATTTCCAATTGGCGCCAGTTAGCAAAAGATAGGGACAGCTGGCGTGCTTTGTTGACCTCGACCAAAATCGCTTAGGCGGTTGATGCGCCAATTAAGAAAGTAAGTAATATATCAATCTTTAGTCAAATTCTCGACAAATCAAAACTTTTAATTTTAAAATCATAAACAAATATTGCACGAGAAGTAAGAACGTCCACATTTTTTTTTCTATTCGAAGCATTACATATGTACATACTTACATTACACACATATTTATACATATTTATTTATTGAATATGCAATATGCATACATATCAAAACATACAATTTAAATTAAAGTTCAATAAAATAATTAATTTTTATGTATGTATCAACCAAAGCGAACCTAACAGCTAACCGCAGTTGAGAAATTGCAATCCTGACATACATTTAATGTAACTAATCAAATATAAATTGTTTGAGTTTATTTCAAAAATTATCATTTCCAATTGGCGATTTGTTATCGTCATCGGGAAAAATATTAATTTATGTATTTCACAATATCTTTTTTCACAAAACAAATTTTGACAATGAAGATAAATGAAAAAAATCTAATTCAAAACTCTACTGAGGTTAAATGTTAGATCTGCCTTTGTATCAACCATATATGTATATAATATTTATATATTGGCAGTATGAACAAGTGCAGTCAGCAAACATTACAGTACTATTAAACAGTATTAAATTCGGAAAATCGAGTAAACGTAAGTCAAATACGACACTTGAATTCAAAAGAAAATCCAGTGGCGAAGCCAAAAATTAGTTGTCAAATTCTAAATAATTTTTAATCGGATCAAAATTTTTCGTTACTTAGTTTTTATTTTAAATTATAGTTAATTTGACAAAAACCATATGCTTTTAAATTATATACTATGTGCAAAAATTAGAAATCTTCATAAAAAAAAAAAATTAACAAACAAATTCCAAATGAACGACATTGCGAATAATGTAAAAATATCACTTCCGTTTTGAGTTGAGCCAACATAATGTTTTTTCTCTTTAGTTGAATAGTCAATGATTAAATTTTTACTCACTGAAAATGGAAATTTATGAATATGCATATGAATTAAACATTCACTTATAAAAAATTGCTTATCAATGTAAATCAAATAGTTTTTGTTTGATTTCCAAGGAGCTATAAAATAAAATTTTTATAATTCATCAGCACACTTTATTTTGTATGAGTAAACTTCGCCAAAAAAGGGTATAAGCCCCCCACAGTGAAGCAACCCTCTTCAAATTTATTTTTTGGCGCAACTTCAGATATGTATGTCAAACATGTAAAACCTGCGCATGCGCACAACGTGCATTTTAATTAAAACTATCTCCCTTGATTGCTGAATTTTTACACATTGCGCAGATAGGTTACTGCCAATATATGAGTATTATATATGTATATGGTATCAACGGATAAATAAATTCTAAAAAAGCATCCAAATGAAATATTTTTGGCGGTAAATGAAAATGAGAAAAAAATTCAAAACCAGTTTATGTATTATACTTTACTTGTGGAGAAAAATTTTATGAAAACGCATGAATTTCCTCTCATGAAAGGATCAGTAAAGAAGTCTTATTAACATAAATATGAATGTTTTTTTTAACCTTTAAAAAACCTTCAACTCGACTCAAAAGTGTCGTCCATTGTAACGGTCCTGACAATGAATTGCACAGCAATGGACGATAACAGAAAACTTAATAATTGAATGACATTATGTGAATGATTTATGTACTTATGTAAATTATATTTATTATTAAAAATTATTTGTATAGTGAATGAAAATGTATTCGACACTGAAAATTATTTGAAAGACAAGTGAAAATGTATGCTTAAAATTTCTGAGAAATATTTCCACGTATCTAACCCCCGATAATCGGGTGTGATTGATTCAACGATTTTCTTATTTTCTTAAGGACATTTAAAATCTTTCTTTTAAAATAAAAATAAAACATAAAAACTAACAAACCGATTTTCAATTTGGAAATTTTGTGCAAATGTACACATTAAGGCTTTGATTTCATACATATATATTTCATCTCTGTAGCTATTGTAGTTTAGTCTAGCTAAGCACCGCTTTTCAGAATATGTATATATGTATATAGATATTTTATTTAAATATTAATTCCGTTATAAACGTCCATCCATAACTTTGTTACTAATAAGCTTTATTTTTTTCTCTTCTGTTGTTGTTGAAGTTTCCGACAGGGTAGGAATCTACTGAATTTTGGAACGATTTTCCGTCATACCTTGTCAAGTTTAGTTTTAAGACAAACCGGTTTCGGCGTTTTGCCATCTTCAGTTTCGTTTTCGTTCTGACACTGAAAATGGCACAACAAAACCAAACTTGAGCAGAGCTGACGGCCAATCATTCCAAAATTCAGTAAGCTTTAATTTCCTTGGGTACTCCATATCCTTTTTCTCAACTCCGATTTGGAGAAGAAGTTTGGACTAAGCTATTTCAAAAATGTTTTTGTTTTCTATTTTATTTTAAGAAAAAAAAAACGTTCTATGTAGACCGCGGAATCAAGCAAAGTGCCATCAAGCGGGCCATTCGATATGGACTCATATTTATCGGCGTACTTGATTGTTTTCTTATTTATTGCCTTCGGATTTCTCATGCATATCCCATTATACCTGCTTATGAGATTTTCACTTGTAGGGTATTGGTTCTTTCTGGACTCTAATAGACGAGCTTTCCAAAAGTTTGGTAAACGACTGCCTAAGTGAATCTTCCACGACCATTCCTAAAAATAAAATAAAACAAAAATCTTCTGACTATGTTTATCGCTTAGGTGATTAGAAACGAATAAAATGTTTTTTTTTTATATTTGTTGTTGCTTTAAACAGTTTTGGAATATCGTTATTGGAATACCTTTTTCAATTGCCTTGCAAATGTTGGCTGGGTGTACGGATATATGTACATATATCGTCCTACATAGATCTACACATTCGTTTGTATGTGTGTTCCTGCATATATTTTGCTGTCTCAAATTACAAACGTTGCAAAATTCCATTCAGTACTCAATTGTCCGTTCAACTTAATGGCTATATGTATGTACTTATGTACATATGTATGCCAATTGCAACTTGTATAGCTGTCAGCAGTTCGTCCTTGCGGTGATCCCTGCCGAACAACTGTGCGCTTTAGTGCGACACCCCGAGGTGTCAGCAGTCACTTGGAATGATTGTAATGTAGGGTACGTTGAAAGGGCAAGCCCAAAAGTCGAGTGAGTTTTGTTGTTGTTTGTTTCCTCTGTCACTCTGCACATCACTGCAACTTCGTCATTGAAGTGGATACGCATAAACGGACAGACATCCGAAAACATTTGTATGAACGTCTGCATGCTATGTGCTTATTTATTCCATCACATATGGCCCGCTTACAGAGGCAGCAGATGAAGTGTACACACTTGTCGTAGAGTACCTCACACGGTGCCACGCGGTGCGCCCAGTTATCATCCCACCCACTGTGGACCGGAGCGCAGGCTATACTGAAAATATAAAAGGAAATGGGCTAACAATCATTTGCAATTATTTAGGCAATAATTACTATTGTGTCGTATGCTTACATTTTATTGAAAACTCTCCAATGTAACAAGTACATGCGTACATGAATTTAATATTGTCGACACAAACATCCCTGATAAAGTCAATGAGCATTGATGATCTGCGCGGATTTGGTGGTTTAGTTTGGATCGAATCAACCCCGCTTTGAAAACTACCGTTCACTGCAATGTGGTTGCGCATTATAATCAGCTTTTAATTGTTATCATAGAAGGTTTTTGTGGAGTTTTTTTTTGTTTCTTAATCTGCAACTAGGAGGATAAGTAATGCGACATACATATGTATTTACAAGCTAAAACATACTATTATATGTAAGTAGTAATCGGATCCTGGACAAGCATGAACAGACAAAGGTACATAAATTAGAGTCTACTTTCTCATTCAAGAGACTATATAATACTATCTTATATTAATATTACGAGTACTGCAGTTTTTGTGTACATTGTCGATAAACATACGGCCGAGGGGCTCCTTAAGTTTTTGGTGTGTATCTTAAATTTGTGTCTGAAATTAAATATTTAAATATTATCTATCTTTCTATCTATCCAAAGCTTATTGAACATTTTTTCTGTTTCATAGAAATCTGTAGGCAAATGTTGGAAAGTGACAGTGAGAATACTGGAATATGGTTGTACGACAGGCGACAATTTTAAAACACGTCAATGAAAATTTTGTTTTATCATCAATGATAATTTTCATAAGATCAAAACGATGGTGACGTATGACCATTGTACAACTCTACAGGCCATGCCACATAAAACTTCTGCTTCGCTTTACGTCAGAGTTAAGCTTTGACAGCAAAGATGAATACATGCAATTATACTAAATTTCCGACATAGGCAACACCGTCGCCAAAGCGAAGCGAAATCTTGGGCAACTTTCATCTTTTCGCTGACTTTGACAGTTCGCTCTTACCAATTTTGTTTATTTCTGACATTCGTCTGTTAACGGTCGACGTATATTTGAAAATTTTCCCATAAAAACAATGTCCATAATTATTCTCGTATGTAAATACGTTTATAAAGTTCCGTGCGATTTTCACAACTCACAATAAACAAACGAAAAGTATGTATTGTCAAAGTTTTATTGTGGCATACATTTTGCGTTTTTCACTTTTCTGACAAAGTTACAAATGTCACATAAAGCGAAGCAAGTCTTATGTGGCATGGCCTTACAAGTAAGATATCTCGTTCCATCCCTTTCTAATTTCCACCCTCTCTCTTTCTGTTTTTACAGTGTAATTTTAATGGATTCCAGCGGTTTGACAGTGTAATTTTAATGGCTGACCTGTACGAACGACATTAGAATGAAATAAATAGCCGGTGTTGCCGTGTTATCTCATGCTCATTCATACATTTTTTTAAATTTAGATATTTATCTTGCGGATAAAATGTATTTTATTGAATAATTATTACTGAAAACGTGTTAAGCAATATTCAACTATCAAGCAAAATATGCATTTTATGTTTTTGGAGTGAAAATTATCAAAATATTATCAGCCCTATTCGCGTTTTGTCACACTCTTCAATTGTTATGGGTAAATTGTCATTATATTGTCACGGCCTGTTGTCATATCAAAGAACGTAAATCTATAAGAAGCGACAACACGCTGAAATTTGGCGAGTGAATCCGTGCCGTCCATCTCCAGGAGTTCACCACACGTCTTCACATTTTCTTTCGCCAAAATTCACCAGGGCGGCCGAAAATTCGCTGTGGATTTGCTTTTCGCTGCACGAAAATAAGAAAGAAGAATGAAGATGCGGCCATTGAAATTCATTACCAATATTTGATTTCGCATTGCGATAATTAATATATGCAAATAATCTTGGTATTTTACTGATTAATTTAATTAAATACCCGATAGAAGTCGGCAGAGTTTAAACATGTGATGTAATCACATTCATATGTATGTTCACGTTTACAAAATAGCATAGCTGTTTTGCCGACGGCATTTCGCATGCGCATATCAGAATTTTGTGTAATATAAAAAAATATTTTTTCTTAAATATGCTTCACAATGAATTCATATTTTTTACTTATTTTACATTGGGCAAAAAATTGAATTTCAGGAATGAAATATGTTATGTACATATGTATAAATATCACATATATGTACATACATACATATGTGAATATGTTAGTAAATGCAAGATACATATGTATGTATATGCCCAGTAGCAAAAGGTAATAGGTAGTGTATGAGTTGGTAAGAGCCAAAGTGAGGGTCTTACTGCTGAATTCATTGCTGAATTTTAACACAGCGATGTTCTAGGAATTTCAGAACAGATCAACTCACATACCCAGGGATACAAATCGATCAGTTGTACGCATTACCAAGCTATATATCTAAAGACATGAATTAGTCAGTTGTAAGCATTACCGGCTCAAATACCTGAATATACGAATCGATCAGATAGATTTTGCCTGCTCTAAAATAAAAATATTTATGTAGAAAATTAGGTGCAGTCACTAACAAATTTAAGTATAAATTTGTTTTCTTATGATACTCACTCCGTTTTTCATTCTTAATTTAAAATTATTTTTATATATGTTAAAATAATTCTACAACAACAACAAATTAAAACTTTTTACAAAATATAGAAAAATTCACAAATTTGTTTAACAAAATTTTTGGAAAATTTACAAAATAGACCTTACTATAAAATTATATGATAGTTGTTGTAGGATTGGCTATACATATATGTATTTTTAAAAAATTTACGAAAATAGTTTAGCATGAATGTCGTAAGGAAAACACTTTATACTTAATCAATACTAATGGTAATATTGATTCTAACCATCCAATTTTGTCATAAGTTCGTCTATTTTTTGCTTGATTTTATTTAGTTCATTTTGAGTATTTTCCGGAACTACAAATATACAAAAAACAATAGTGAATTAAATGTTTGGGCTGAGAGTAACTTTTTTGGTTTCCGGGGTTGGAGATTTTGGCTCGAAAAAGTGAAAAAATTTCGGTCAAAAAGTTAATTAAATTTGTTGAAAATTTATTTAATATTAACATACCTGGACTAATGTTTTCATCGCTTAATGTAGCATTGCATCTGAATACCGGAGTTGAAGTAAATAAGTTTTGTGACATCTTTGTGTATCGACTTTTACTTAAATTGAATGCAGTATAGGAATGAATAAATATTCGTTGGCATTAATTGGAAAGTAAAAAAGTTTGTAATTAACCTGCTTTATATTAAACGTTTCTTCGTTTGCAGTGGGAGTTTTGTTCGAAGTAAAAATTCCTAAATCTGTTAGCGAATTCAAAGGTCTTTCGAAATATGCTTTACAATTTGTAAACCTTCTGCCTATAATGAAAACCTCATTTTCTTCATTCGAAAATCGAAAAATTTGGAAAGGACTATCATTAGCAAAACAAATATTGTCAGGTGGTTTGGCTTTTAGAGTGGTACAATTAGAAACAAAAGATGTAATGTCACCAAATCTATTAATTTTTGAACCACTAAATTTATTTTTCCTAATAAGTTCACAGTTTTGATCTTTGTTTTTTATTTGCTCTAAAATTTTCGTTGGCTTTTTGACGTACTTTTTAATCTTTTGCATGTAGTTTTCAAAATTATACGATGTAAACGAGTCTAAAAATCCTATTTCCTCAACACATTCTGTCAAATGCAGAAGAGAGTGTACATTGAAAGACACTTGCTCTGTATTATAAATTACGGGAAAAAGTGTAACAAAATATTCTAAAATATCTTGAACAACTTTGATATTTGATACATACTTTTTTTCAGTTAGAAGAATCCTATATGCGGCATGAAGCAAGAGGAAATGATCATACACGTTTTCGTCAATATAATCTTTTAAGACAAAAATGCCTGTGTAGAGTATAAACTGTCGGAACTCTACACCTTTCCACCGTTTAATTTCTTCAAAGCCTCTTGGTTTTCGAGCAAATTCTTTAGGAACGAAGTCTTTTAAAGATACAAGTTTTTTGGACAAGTTCGCTTTGTTTTCATTGTTCAATTTTTTAAAATTGATTTTACCATTCAAAATGCAAAGTAACATCTTTTTCACCACACCCAAATCAATCAAGTGCAGTACATCTAGTGGGAACTGTGTCACCATTTTTGCACCCATTTCCTCTAAAACAAACCTTGCATCCGTTGAAATTTTGTGATAATTTTCACTTGTTCCTAATGAAAAACCTTCGTCAGTGCGTGGCAATGCCTTTGATGTGCTGTAAACTGTTCTGTTGTTTATGCGTTCTCCTTGCTGGCAACATCTAGTACAACCTTCTAATGCATTATGTCCCATAGTCTGACATAAAAATGCCTTTGCGGGTGAATCACATATGAACGCTCTGATTTTGATTTGAAATACCTTTCCACTTATGTTTATACCATTTTTAAGTAAATTGGATATTTCAGACGCAAATTCCTGTAAATAACTATTCACGCTGGATGGTTTTTTTGTGCCTAAATAAACGCCAAATAACAATACATCAGTATTTAATTGTGGAAAAAGCTTTCCCATAATAGGCCATAACGTTTGCTGTGAGCTCTTATATAGTGGAAGACCGTCAATACCGATATCTAACACTACAATTTCCATTTGTTTTATAATGTCACTTATTCTACGCAGCTTATTTTCGATTCCTAAATGCAAATATGTTCCAGGCGAAACACTTCTTATAATTGAATGCTGCCTAATAATCAGAGACTCTGCGCAAGTTGGGACATTTAAATGCCATTTATTTAAAAGTTTCAATAAACCATCAAAAGCCACACGAGTTACGTTATTTTTCACTGCCCATTGTTTTAAGTCAACTACTAACTACTTTCATTCACATTTTCAGTTCTAGAATTTTCATTGTTAATTTCAACCACATTTTCATTATCATTGTCACATTCACTAAGATTATAATTATTGTCATTTGAATTATTTATATTTAGAATTTCATTTATTTCGGCATTAATTAATCTTCTTTGATGACGTTTGCTGTACATACTTAAATAACTTTTAATACTTCACACGCGACCGCTTTCAACCGATACTTAAAATTTACTAAAAACGACAATCATTAAAATTAAAAGACAACAATTGTCGGCGTCGTGGCAGGACTAACGGTTACCAATTATTTTCAGAAAAGAACAACAACAAAAAAGCATCGGTTTTGTCACACAACCTATTTCCTATGAAATTTAGTACTGAAGCGCTCACATACCCAGGGGGCTGGGTCGATCAGTTGTGCGGATGACCAACTCATATGAATAAAATTCGCACATTTCTTGAAGATAACAACAACGATTTTAAAGCGAAATTTTTTTCGTTTCTTGCCCCGCAACCCATTACCAACTCGCTTACTTTTTTCAGTAGTGAATTATTTTGCTACTGGGTGTATACGTCGACGACAAAAACTCTAAAATACTACAACCATTCATAAATGCGGTTGTCTTTCCATTCATAAATGCAAATCCAACTCCTTTCCCTTCGCACACAATCGCCCTCCACATGCTAATTTCAGACTTTCGCGACCAAGAATTTGAACAAATTTATGAAATTTGAGTCTTCCGTGCTCGCACCAAAAAGGAGGATCACTCTTGATTTTTTGGCCCAGTCCGGCATTAATGAGTTTTGTTAATTACACTTGTTACACTTACACTAATGTATTAGGCACCGACTTTTATGAACTCTGCAACACAAATTTATCACTAACCCACTACTCATGCCACATCATTTTAACACTAAATTACTCCAGAATATTCAAAATATGTTAAGATATTATTAGAACTACGCGAGCAAACCATAATATCATAGTTTAATATAATTTTTGCAACATTTTCCACAATTTCTCGTGTATTTAAAATTTTGGTTGACACTTCAATTTCGGCCACACTCATTCTTTGGCACTTTACGCTTTAATACCGCACTATTTTCACTCATAACTGATTTATATTGACACGACAATTAATATAATACATTTATTATGCACATTTTTCACAATATTTAAGGTTTTAATTGGATTTTTAATAAAAACAAGCAGCACTTAAAATTTCACTCTTGCTTTTATTTGTTTTGATCGCAAACTACCCGGCGAAAATATTTTCTTCGCTTCTTTCGTGCGGACAGCGTATCAAAGCATATGGTGAACTCCTGGAGATGGACGGCACCATACGGTCTCAGAAATCTCTGAAATTTTTCATTTCAGCGTGTTGTCGCTTCTTATAGATTTACGTTCTTTGCTCATAGCAATTTGAAAATTGTTTCCAACGCACTTTTGATATGATCCATGCGCGTAGAAATACAAGCAACCAAGAAAACGAATAGTAAATGGGATGCTGGACTTTTGACGGCAAAGGGATTTAGGAAACCGAAAGTTTTGTATAAAGATGGTCTCCTGCATGGAAAATGGATCACTGTTATCACGCAGATTCCTCAGAAGTCGCCTTCTGGCTGTAATTTCTTCTTGCTCCACAATCAAACACATTATAACCACTTGCTCTGCCATAGCTAAAACTCGGACGCAATCTGTGGTGTAAAAACTTAAAAACGCTTGGTTTATTTAAAAATTTAACACCAATTCGCACAAAGAATTTGAGTTGCAAATTTTTACTTTAATAAATATGACAGTAGACACAAAAAGAGCTTTAAAAAATTTCTGCGCATACAAAAAATGTGACAGTTATCACAATCATAGCAATTGTCATTACGGCGAAATTTATCATTGTTTTGAAAATCGTATTATGTCTGGATATCGGGAAGAACACAAACAACTAAAAAATGCTGCAACTCAAAAAAAAGATGTCCCATTATTTTCCCAGAACATATTATATGTTCACATGGAAAATAATAACTTACATACGTATATTTCATCTTTAATATGTAATCAAAAAATAAATACTTTTTTTCTGAAATTATTAGATTTCTTGGAATTTTTTATGCGATTTCTGCTTTTTATTACAAGGGAGTTTTAAATTTGCGCGGTTTTTGGATATTTTGGAACGTATCCCTTGTTTTTGTATGAAATAAGAACTTTTTTTTATGCGGATTTCTTTTATGCGAATTTTTCAGGAACTCATCTACCGCGTAAAAAGAGACCTGGGTGTATTTTTAAACAATCCTTGAAAAAAATTTATTTCGCAGGAAAATCAAGAATAGTAAGGTTCAATAACTTAAACGTAGAAAATAATGTATTGTACTTAACAAAATAAGCAAATTAACTCCATTTACTAGAGAAAAAATTTGTATTTATACACATACATTTAATTGCTTCTTTGAAATAAATAAATAGCTGTTCGCGGTTTGACTTTAATAGAAAAAAGCAAGGATAACGATCCAAAATACACAGCGTTGGATATTAGAACTAGAATGGAGTAAAATTCAAACGCGAAGATTATCTGCTACTTGAAACAAGGATATGTTATTAAATAATAACAATTGAAAAGTTTTTCTTATTCTTCACAAATAATCTATAAATATATGTACATACATATGTCTACTAATACGAATTTTGCCTCTAATAACTGAAGTTAATTTGCCTCTTTTGTTATTTTGTTAAGTACAATGCATTGTTTTGTTCGTTTTTATTATTGAACCTTACTATTATTGATTTTACTGCAAAATAAATTGATTTAAACGGATTTTTTTAAGATACATTTGATAAAAATTTATGATGCTTGTTCTTATGAGAAGGTGTACTAATACGAATTTTGCTTACTGTACATATGTTATAAAGCAATTTGTATACTTATGTACATATGTATGTATATATAAATATTGTTTTTTTACAGCATGTATGTATATACATATGTATGTATGTTTATGATTGTTTATTTGGTTAAATACAACGGAAAGTATTCTAAGGCAGGAAGCTTGCTTGCAACTGCACCTGTCCAGTATTTCTTGGACAATCGTACATATGTACTTGTTCACACATATACGTACATATGTACATATGTACATACATATAATATATATAATTTTGGCGCGTACACTATATAGCTCAGTGTTTGGCCGAGCTTCTCCTACCATTTGTGGTGTGCGTCTTTATATTATATCACAAATGGAGGGACCTACAGTTTTGTGCCGACTCCGAACGGCAGATGTATTTAATGAGAAGCTTTTTCATGGCAGAAATACCCTCGGAGGTTTGCCATTGTCTGCCGAGGGGTGACCGCTACTAGAAAAAACTTTTTATATTATTAAGATTTTGCTTGCCCTGACTGAGATTCGAACCTCGAACTCACCGTCATATCAAGTTATAGCACGCACCGCTACCAACTCGATCACAGCGGCCACATGTACATACATATGTATATAATATGTAATATTAGTATTATTTTTATATGTATATTTGCACCAAACTACCCTTAACCAGTTATAAATGTTCATGCATTCTTGGTTAAATTCTTGAAAGGAATATATGTATCAAAACAATTCGGTTTTAGAAAATCCCGAAGCCGCAATAAAGATCAAAATTTGGCTGAAATCAATGCACTTGACGCTGACCGATCACAAGACTAAAGGGGTTCGTTAAGCAGCAACAGGCCGTGAAGTCTCTGAATATTCACGTGGGGAAAGACATCACGACCAAGCCCGCTATCAAATATTTGGGGGTGGTGATTGCCTTCCAACAAAATTTAAAGGCCCATTTGGAGAACGTTGCTAAAGAAGCAACAAGAGTGCAGTCTAGCCAAATATCGTTGGACCAAGGCACAGCAAACGACTTTTTTACCATATTGTACACGCGGTCGCGTTTTCTGCACAATTTCAGAAACAAAATTACAAAATTTTTGGTTTTTAAATTAAACGAATAGTGAGATCAAAACAAAATGACAAGCAACAAATGTTAAGTTCACGGTTGTATTTAAAGGGATTTGTGCAAATTTATTTCTATTACTTAATTTGACACATATTATGAAAAAATAATAAATGGTATTAGGAAAATTACATTTTTTAAAAGTTTGCATATGCATATGTATGCACATACAATAATTTACAATATTATTACTATAAAGCAATAACACATACGATTGTACATATAATTATCTAATCAGTCAGGGCTTTGCAAAATCTGATTGCTTTCAAAATCAAAATTGATTCGAATAGTTGTTGTGCGAGAGTGCGCTGAAATTATACATAAAATTTATACTATATGTACGTATCAAGAAAGGATTACGGACCAAAACTGTGCAATATTAATTCATATGTATAAGATATGATTCTGAAAGCGATCAGATTTAACATCAGTCCTATTAATTAAAACTTTCTGACACTATTTAATAGGGATATCTTTTTATTAGAGACTCCAGCCATCTATTTGATATTAAATTGCACTTAATAAAAATGGTCTCAGCTTTCAATTCTCACCAACTTGAGATATGACTTTTCTCCCAAATCGATCAGTAAGCGAGCTTTCATTGTGGCAACGTCGTATTTGTTAGCGTCCTCTCTATCAAAAAACGGCCTTGGATTAGTAAAAATTACAGAAGGAAGTGTCGCGAAAGACACGAACCTTTATACTTGGCGGCACATTGCAAATGAAAAAGTATGCCTTCAAATTGCCCAGTGAAGCAGAAAACAAGGAAGAGTTGGAAGAATAAGATAGAATTTATTTATTATAAATTACATTTCGCACATCATTCCATTTACATATGAGTTTAATAAATTTTTAAACTTACATATTTCTTTATCAACAAATTAAAATTCTTCAAAAGAAATAAAATAAGACTGAAAAGTTAATTATTTTTCACTTTTAAATGTCTAAGGCATCTTGCTTTTTACCTAGGAAGTCAATACAAATTTTAACTACTATTTTCGGAAATTTAACTTATATTTCATGCAACTCTGTCAGTACTTAGTACTTTTAAATACAACCGCGCTCTGAAAATCAGCTGTGAGCTATTTCCGGGAAAACAGCTGATTGTTATCTTACTTGTAGACCTGTACGATGCGTGTGACCTTTAGAATGAAAACACCCTTACAACTGAAGAACTGTTACTGTCCCTTTTATTAAATATGCCCTCATAGCTGCAGCAGAATAAAAACAGAAAGCTCCGTATATATATCTTGATTTCCATTTTGAAAGAAAAAGTTGCAGAAATATTTTATCAATTGCCTCGAAAAGAAAATCAAATGCGTTATTCTGCTACTACTACCTTCTTGATATGCCTTGACATACATATGTAAATTAATTTTATAGTTTTGAATTCAAAATTATCGAAATTTTCTTTATACACAACATGTTTCGTAAAATCAGATTTTGTATTTTTATCTTTGACGTTAGGTATTTTTAATTATACTTTCTCAGCCTGCTAGACTCTAGACATTGACAACTAAAGTTGCCCATGCCTAAACAAAGTCTTCTTTAAGAAAATTCCTGCATTTTCGAATGTTTGGCCGTAGTTCATTTAGCGGCTTATGTGGTCGGAAACTATCGACGGCACTATCGTCTCTATGGATAGTTTTTAACTATTGCTTTCACTATCGATGGTTTGCGACCATCGTTTGAACTTTCGATAGTATATACACAGTCTGAAAATGTGAACACTTAGCGTCAAAACTAAGACGTCTTTTCAAAATCTGCAGTTCCCATTATCGTTCATGTGCAAAACGATTGCGAAAAAGAAATGAAGACAGCAAAAGCAAAGAGAGCAGTGGCTCTTGTGAGTCTGAAAATTAAGTCAAAAGTAGTACTCCACAAAACAAGCGGAAAACCAAATTTTCCTGGGTATATTATATTTACTATAAGAATCTTTCTGCGAATAGTTCTTCAAAAAAGTCAAAAATAAAAAATATAGACTAAGAACTTTTTTATCCAAATTTATAGTCTTATTCAATATTGTATAAAAATTTATTTGAAATTAAATGCAGGTTTGGGAATATTTTACAAAATCCGGCAATAAGCAACTGGCAAAATGTTTAGCCTGCGGAAAACAGTATAAAACGAATCTCAATACAAGTAACTAAATCGATCATTTGAAACGGTGCTATCCAAATAAAGAGAATGACACTGCGAATGTGGATACCATTTCCGTATCAACATCCAGTAGCCGTCAATCAAGTACACGGCCTGTGGCATAGTTTTTCACGAGAGCCGTAGAATATGCTATGGATTAGTCCACGAAAGTTTTCAAAATTAACTAACCAATGCAAGTGTGCCTAATTGTAAATAAATAAAAAGGATAACCACAAGTAAAGGTAAATACGCAAATAAACGAAAATTAATACCGCAAAAAATAAAAAATTTGTTGTTGCTTTCTTAGCTAAAACATAGCGGTCGATCGCTAAGCGAAAATGGTAGAGTGCGGGAGATGTCGAAAAGGCATAAGAGGAGGATCGGGAATAAAGTGTGAAGGTGTATGTGGGAAAGTGTACGACAAATCAATAGCTTGTGCTGGTATTGACGATTACAGCCTGAAAGTGTTGGATGGCTATGCGTTTGTGCGTTTAATGTGTGACGACTGCATGACTTCTTAAAGAATTGATGAGCATCGAACTAACAAATAAAGTGAACATTAGAGAGCAAAAAGGTGACATAGAGAAATTGTTGAACGAACACAACAAAGAGATTAACATAATGATGGAAAACATCAAAAAAACCAGTCAAGAGAAACTAGAAATTATAAAGAGAGTACAAATAACTCTACTAATGAGCTGTGCAATGAAAATGATGCAAATTTAAGTGAAGTAAAAAAAGATACTTACAAAAACAGAGAAAAAAGTCTGGTATGGGTGTATCGTATTCATATCCAATTGGAACAGAACTTCGGCATGCCGCTTTCTGCAAACGGTTGGGTTCGTTCCGACCATTTTTTGCATATTTGAATGTATACCATGAGATTTTTGTACTGTTCGCGTTGAAAACAAATGTATTTTTCAAGCAAAATGTAGAATCACGTACATTTTGTTTACATTTAGAATTATCAAACTCGTCAAATTTGATATATCTATTTTGAAGGGTGATGGACCACAACAAATCAAAAAATATACACCAGGGATGTATTTTTGTTAATGCTGCTACCTGTTTAATGTGCCTTGGGTGGTAAATAAATGCCGATAGTGTCACAGGAAAAGATAAAATTATATCGATGTTAGAAAGCAACCTTAATAAAAATGTATACGATATTTGAGAGCCAAAACTGTTTAGCCTAAAAATACTGGTAACTCAAATGAACGCTGAGTACAAAGAAGACGAGTTAGTACATAAAATTAATGTTCAAAATAGCTTCTTGAGTGCAGCCAATCTAAAATGTGTCAAAGTTTTCAAGTCTAAACGGGAAAAGAAACATGTAGTACGATAATCGAAGTTGAGCATAAATTCTTCCTGCAGGTATTAGAATCAAAGAAACTAAATATTGGATGGGAACGCTGTCCAGTGTATGATGGACAAACAGTTAAGAGATGCTACAAATGTCTGGGGTTAAACCATACTTCAATTAATTGCACCAAAAAGTTAAAATGTAGTAAATGCATGGGAGAACACAAGTCAGAAAGTTGGCCCAACCATACCGACCAAAATACCGCCAGTCCTTTGAATAAAGTGCCAAATAAATGGTCTACATATATTGAAAAAAGTGGGGTGCATTGTTATAGATAATGTCAAAGTCATGATTATTGCATGCAATTTGCTAGAAAAAAGTCACATGCCCGTTGAACGAGTGCGCTATGGAGTATCTATATACCGGCGACTTCGGTAGTAAAGCAGAAATCATAATAAATGAGATGTGATCCAGTTTAAAGGGTTAATATATTAATTTTTTTAAGAAGAATAATTGGCTACTAGCTAAATAAATAAAACAAAACAATATAAAACAAGTTCTATTGCATTCTATTGCATTCTATTGCATCATATCCTATTGTATTCATATAAAAACTATTGTCAACTATCGATGTACTGTCGATGGTTTGAAAAAAACTATCGTACACTATCGATGACGCTGACTGTCGATGGTTGCCGACCTATAGTATGTACGTACATATATAAATATACATAAGAGTTTGTAATATATAATATACAAATGTTTAAAAAAAATACAATTCTTGTTCTTCTCCTTTAGATGGTGAAAGGTGGAATTGGAACGAAGTTATAAAAAATATACATACAAACAATATTTTAATCGATGAAATCATTTATTGTTTTTGTTACAATTTGAAGAGAGCCTAGCATATTTTATTTTGAAAAACTCTTTCATATACGAGTATGTACCTGTAAAAAGCTAAATTTCAACGCGCACCCAAAAATCGAAAACATGGAATCAAGTTTATCGAGGGTTGAATTTATCGAATAGGAATTGTAAGTACAAAGTACATTTGCATGGCATCTCGTATTTAATCCAAAGGACTAATCTTTTGGTATGTGTGTATGTACGTATATGTAGGTACATACAAACATATTTATAAAAGTCCAATAATACATATGTACATATGTATTAATATACAGACACCCCTTTGCAGTTGGAAATTGCATTCAAATTATACGATTTTGATAAGAGGACATTTCAAAAGTTTCCAATTTCAAGTTTTTCGCTCTCGAAGTCATCAAAGCGCGTCATTCTCGTCCTTCAACCCGCGCCGGGCAATACAACGTCTTCTTCGAAAGTATAGAAAAAGTGAAAAAGTTGACATATGTGCGCCTGGAGCAATTTTTGAGCAGCAGCGACAAACTCAGCAACAGCTATTGGTGTGGCAGTTAAGTGATGCGCTTGCAGACGAAAAAGAAAAAAAACACATTTGATTTCGTTGCAAAGTGATTTGTCGATGATGCTTCAGCGAATTGCTGGGGAAATTGTTGGATTGAAAAATTAATAGGCCTTGAAAGTAGAAGAAGGATGCAAAGAGAGTCTAGAGTTTAGATTCTTCATTTGAATCAACGATGAATGAAAATGAAAATGTGCACTTCTTAGTCATTAAATAAATATTCAACATTTACATATACAACGTGATAGGCGGAAACTGTTCAGTCGGAGAACTGGAATTAATAAATATTTTCACGTCAGGTTACATTTTAATGAAGAAAAACAACGAGATTGAAAGTTATTTCTCAAACCCAAAATTATCCAAAACAATTATTTGAATGATAAATTTCGTGAAGGAAGTACTCTGACTCTGACGGGATTGTGGGTGTGATAAAGTGATTTAATTTTCGATATCCAGTTTTAATGAAAGAGATTCAGTTAGATGGTAAACGACGCTGAATAGCTTTCCTGCGTTGGGGGCTCGGGGAGGAACCAGCTTTCAAAATGTTGATTGACTTCATCTATTTGAAAAGAGTCTTGTGATGATCAAAATTCAGGGATCCCCTCATTCTATCTCATTAACTCACGTTAGGAAATGCAATTCTTTTATTGAGAATGAATTCGGCTGAGCTGTTGAACAATTACGGCCTTACTCTTGAACAATTTGACCGCACTGTTTTCGGTTTTGATAGTTCTCATAAGAAGAAGTAGACGAATGCCAAATTAAACTTAGAATTTCGTAAACACCTCAACGTAAACGTTTAATACCTTGCAAAAGATTGAGTGACTAATCTCTAAAGAGAGTATTCCGGGATTAGTCTCTATCGGGTACAATTGCACATTAATTAGTCGCAACAAGTCTCAAACGGGTATAATTGTAGATTAGTTCTTCATTCACCTAAACGAAGCATTGATATGTACGCACTTAGGCAATGAAATTTTATGCGCGTCGTTGACATGAATGCAGGCGTTCGCTTAGCAACCCTCGAGAAGCCGGTTCAAATCTCACTCTAAGCAATAATTTTTATTTTTGTTTTCATAAATAGACTGGTTCTCATTTATACCCATTCGGGTATAGTCTGCTGCTTAGTTTGTCATAAATAAAAACCCTTAACTCGAAGTTATTAAATTTCCATTCGGATATTTAGTTCCATGAGACACCAATGTTACCATCCTTTCGTATTCTTGGAGCAATGAAAGTTGCGTTATTTCTTGGATTTGTTGACCAAATTCACTGTGCTACACAAAATAATTGCTGGAATTCTCATAGTCCATCGATTACCAGAAGGCTATAGTTTTTCTTCATCACTTCGTTAAGTATTTACAGTAACTCAAAAAGTGTAACTTTGCATTTAATTCATTGTGAACTTTTGAATTCCGGTTTCCATCAATAACTGTTTTTTTCAGTCGATGTTCCACTGAATTTATTTATTAGCATCAAATTACGATTTTTCATGACTTAAAGTATCAAATATTTTAAGTTTTATATCATTTAGACCATTTTCAATAAGAACAAATTTATATTTTCTAAGATGTGAATTTTACAGAGGAGATTTCTATCAAAAAGCTGGCCAAAAATACAAACTGTAAAGTACAACCAAAAGTAATGCCGCTTTATTTTTCTAACAGCAAAATAATCACAACGTAATTTTTCTGTCCTTCAAGCTTCATGTATACCGCTCACGATTTACGCGCCAGTCGAAGCTTTTTTGTTGATTAGAATATATTCTGTACAAAACGCCTACGTGTTTTTAGGTAGATTTAAGTTAAGTTAATAGATACTTTTCATAGAAATGGAAGAGGAAAGTACGTAGAGTAATACTAAGCACAGTTTCTTTTTTGAATTTATCAATAAATGTATTTATTTTTATTTTTAAACCAATAACTTATCAAAATGAGATCGTTTCGTTTCGGTGCAATGTTATCAAAACGAAATGTTTCCGTTAATGTTAAAACGTTAATAACAAATGATAAACGTTTAATTAATAATGTGCTGGCAAAGCCGCTGTGGTCGAGTGGGTAGCGGTGCGTGCTACATCTCGATATGCCGCTGAGTTCGATGTTCGAATCTCAGTCAGGGCAAGCAAAATCTTAATCATTTTGTTCTGAAGATTAGTGTAATCTGTGATCGACTACACAAATTTAAGTTGGTTTTACAAAATATAGTTCAAGTTTAAACTATGTAGAAAATAAAAAATGAATGTGCTAAAGAACAGCATACTCGAAGGTAAGCATACGTAAGGTTTTGTGCGTTATTGTAAATCTTTATCTTTTTTGTATTTAACTTTCGCAAGAATTTCTGATCTCTTTATATTTTCCCCTTTTGTTCGAGCATGTCCTATGAAGAGACTAATTGGCTCCTATTATACCCGAAAGGGTGTAAATGAGAACCAGTCTGCTAAACGAACGCTCTGCATACATGTCAACGACGCGCATAAATAAGTGCGTCCATATAGATATCAATGCATCGTTTATTATACCCGAAATAAATAAATACAGGACTAATCTACATTATATCCGTTTGAGACTTAATGCGACTAATTAATGCCCAGTTGTACTCGATAGAGACTAATACCGGAATACTTTCTTTAGATATTAGTCGCGCAATTTTTTTCAGGGAATAAACATGTACATACATATTGAATGTATGAATGTAAATACATATGTAAGTATGTAAATGAATGGGAAACAATATAATTTTGAATTTGGTTGCAAATGCTATGGCCTCCTAAAGTTTTTTTTTTGTTTTACGAGGAGAAAGCATCGAAACCCTATACCCCTAAAACCTCCTACTGATATGTACCGAACCCCCCGGCACCATTGTAAACAGTCATAGGCCGCAGCCTCGTCCTCTCTATACTATTTGCTTACAAACTCGTCAATGTACTTACATGCAGGTTTCAATCCTCGTTGACGACTGAGTGTGTATGTTTTGGCACCGCTCATGAGCCCAGAAAACCAGCTCTAACTCCGTATAAGCAGTCGGAAAGTCCGAGATTCCGATTTGCCCATTTCGTTGGGCCAGGCGAGCGATATAAGAGCACTACTTGTCGGTTAGAAAGGCCTAGGTTCCAATCCGCAAAAGTCACAGTCAACACAGTCAACCTCGTGCTCCAATCTGTGGAGATACGACTTGAAACATCCATGACCGCTTAGGAATTGGGTCGTGTAAAAGTCAACTTTGCCGTGGCTTCTTTGAACCTATCGTTCTAAGTCCGGAATACATTGGTATGCCCACCATCCGTTTATCGTGCTGTTCTATTTGTTTTGCCACTCGACTAGGATATTTACTCTAGCTTCCTTGCGGGCGGCTTCAGTAGTTACCTCCGTCCTTGTGAAGATATGAGCAGCCTCCTCAGCTAGTATGTCTAGTGGGTATATTCCAGCAATTATCAGGGCTGCTTCATCGGATACAGTTTTGAATGCGCTGCATACCCTGAGTGCACTCAAGCGAAACCTTGACTTTATGCTCTAAAAATACGATAAGTGATATACCGCGTCGAACCACACCGGGGCACCATATAAGATTTGACTTCTTATTACGCCTGCAAATAACATTTTGCTTCGTTTCTTTGGTTCTCTTGCGTCAAGCATTATTCTGGATAAAGAGGACGTTTTAGAGGCCGCCTTATCTCGAGCGTCTTCAATATGCATTGTGAACGTCAACCTTCTATCGATAATGATACCCATTTACTCTAAACGTAATACTCGTATTCTCCAGCTTTTTTCTACTTGAGATGATAACTGACTCTGTCTTTTATTCCGCTAATGTGAGTCCGTGGTTGTTGAGTCATGCTTTAATCTTCTCCACTGCAGCAGTAACTGTTTCGGATATCTGTTGAAGTAGTTTGCACGTTATAACCACCGCAATATCATCGGCGAAGCCTATCACATTCACTCCCTACGGTGGCTGCAGGCGTAGTATGCCGTCATACATAATAAAT
This sequence comes from Philophylla caesio, assembly GCA_963971545.1. Classification (NCBI taxonomy): domain Eukaryota; kingdom Metazoa; phylum Arthropoda; class Insecta; order Diptera; family Tephritidae; genus Philophylla; species Philophylla caesio. The sequence continues at coordinate 67,139,499 of OZ020607.1, forward strand.
ATTCCACAGTAATGGGCCTATGGATGAACCTTGTTGTACGCCGCCTGTAATTTCCCACTTCTTCCTTCCTTTCTCAGTGTCATAACATGGTATGCGATCTTGGAAAAAACTCCTCATTAGCCGTGTCCAAAAGTTTTGCCCAGTTAGCCGAATTGAAAACGTTTTTTACGTCGAGTGTTAAAATCAAACAGTACTGTTTAGCTCCACCTAGCCATCGGGACCCACTGGTTGCTTGTCTCGCTAGCTGTATTACTTCTGTTACAGCCTGCACGGTAGATTTTACCTTCCTGAATCCTTATTGCTCATAAGAGATACCTCCCATGGACATAACATGAGCTTTTGAGTTTACCCACAGAATCTAGCAGAAAAATGTGTCTATAGATCGATGTGTCTTCAGAGGGTTTGGCAGGCTTGGGAAGCAGCACAAGCTTTTGCTGTTTCCAAATCGATGGAAAACAACCTTCGGCAAAACATGCGTTGAAGACTAAGACGAACGACGACATATTTACATATGTATTATGGCCGATAGCCACCTAAGTAGATACGTACGTTTGTATGTATAATTGTAAATGTTCACCATATCCATACTTACTTACATACATGCCTTTTTTATTACTTTCCGAATAAATGTTATCAAAGGTGGACGTTCTGTAAATGTGTAAGAGACTTAACCATCGAATCGTCTTTCCTTCTTTTATCATATGCAGCCACGAAGTTCTTATTTTTTTGTTTTTGTTCTTTGTGACATTTTTAAAAGAAGCTTTTAGCGGTAAATAATGAAAAGTTAAAAAGCCACATCAATGAGTTTTTTATATTCCTCCATTACTTTTCTTTTGTGTTGGCCTCATTTGCGCCTGACAAACAAAATACTCGTACATAAATATGTATATACATATGTACATAGACATAAAATAAATATGTATGTATGTACACACAGGTTATTCTATTTGCCGCAGCTGTGCTTGTAAAATAGCAATTTTGCAAAAAATGGCGCATACTCCATTTTATTTTCGCTTTTCTTTTCATGTTATGCGATAATGTTTTTGCTGTTCAAATGTTCTAAAAGTTGATGGACCGTAATGGCTGCGTTGTTATGATGCGCTTTTTGTAGATGACTATGTAAGTATGTAAGTGTACAAAGGCAGCTATACACACAAGTATGTATGGGAAATGCGGAAGCTATAGTGGACTCTCTGTGGTTGTATTGGGCTGAGCGCAGCAGGGAGTAGCGGGTGATTGTGGATGTGTCGACACAAAGTGAAATGATACACAAATTAGTGTGCTGAATGGACTTTTAATAGCTTCACCGCATGATAAGGGCGCTCATTTGATGCGTACGTTTGCATACAAATGGATGTGTGTGTGTATGCACATACATATGTATGTACCTATGTAATTTTTTTAAGTTTTACTCGTATTAATGAGTATATTTAAATATGTATGTATAACGTTAAACATTACAAAAATAACCTCAATGATGAGCTCCTTACGATCTAGCGAACAGAGGTACCTCCGGGGTACCGTTACTTTAATACCCGAATTCAGTAACTCAGTCTGATCTCAAGTCTCAAATTGAACTAGAGATTATTGCTTCTCCGCGCTTTCACGTTTTTTTCTTTTGTTTTTTTTGTAACCTGCTCATCACCAGGTCACAATTTAGATTCACCTTGGCATCACTCATTCCATCTTGAGCGACGCAAAATTATTCCTTTTTTTGATCAAATACGATCTTAAAGAAATAAAAGCATTGAGTGAATTATACTCCAACCTGAACCAAGCATCGCATTGTTAGTATATAAGACTTCAACAGTAACAGTGTTACAAATAATGCTTTGACCGGTACAATATATTCACAAATTATAGAATAAAACATATTTCGAAAATTTTTTTATATATAAACTTATAACATTTTTTAGAGTATGCATCTTTGTAGCTCATTCATATTCATTCAGTAGAACAAAGTAAAAGTGGCTACGAATTACCACTGATTTTTGAAAAATATAAAAATATGCGTTGCATTGATAAAATTGCAAGTAAAAAAATATTGCATACTCAAAAAAATTCTAAAAACATTTTTTTAAAAAGTTCGAAATATCGATGCAATGGAAAACCTCTGAGGGTATTTCTGCCATGAAAAAGCTTCTCATAAAATACGTCTGCCGTTCGGAGTTGGCACAAAACTATAGGTCCCTCCATTTGTGGTAAAATATTAACCCTCGAGGACTATCGCCTGGGTGGAATCCACCCATAAGGCTGAATTTCTTAGAGAAGTATATAATTTTTCATGAAAATCATTACTAAATTATAATGTAATCCTCATTTGAATGTTTATTGATGTTAACAATCATTATTTACTCGTTTAAACTAAGGTGATATTTACATAAATCCAGTTGATAAAAGGCTTGGGTGATTTACACCCTCGATAGTAATGGTGTTTCAAAATTGTGGGTGTTTTGCACCCACGATAGTAATCAGTAATGAAATATTTTATGTGATCGCTAATATAAAATCATATTCCGTTTTTTTGAATTGGCACACACAAGAGTATAGAGCAGTGGCAGATAACAACTGAAAAAGTTATACACTGAAGAGCGTAAGAAAGTTTGCGCTCGCCCCTCTCTCAGAAAATTAGATAAACTAGCCCCAATCCGAGAAATATTTGAAATTTTCAATCAAAATTGTGAAAAAAACTTTTCCTGTGGCAGTTATATCACGGTTGATGAAACATTGGAAAGCTTTCGCGGACGCTGCAGTTTTAGGCAATACATTCCTAATAAGCCATCAAAGTATGGTATTAAGATATTTTCCGCTGTAGATTCAGCAACAAATTACACATCTAAATTGGAAATCTATTGCGGCCAACAACCACTAGGTCCATACAATCTATCAAATAAGGCAGAAGAAGTAGTAAGACGAATAACCCAACATCTTCAATGTTCGGGTCGAAATATAACGACTGACAATTGGTTTACGTCTTCCAGTCTAGCAGAATACTTGTTGGAAAAAAAGACGACACTAGTGGGAACCATACGTAAGAATAAGCGTGTCTTACCCCCCTCATTCTCTCAAGCCAAAGATCAGATAATTAAGTCGACAATTTTTGGATTCAGAAAAAAAGCTACGATTTTATCTTACACTCCAAAACGGAATAAGTGTGTTTTGTTGCTCTCTACATTTCATAGAGATGGTAAAATACTGGATGGACCAAAGTGTTTACCAGAAATAGTTGACTTTTACAATAAAACTAAAGGACGAGTCGATACGACTGACCAGTTATGTGCTACATATAATGTAGCCAGAACTTCTAATCGCTGGCCTTTGGTGGTATTCTATTCACTTATGAACTTGGCTGCTATAAATGCACGTATAGTTTTGTTGTACACTCAAAATCCAACACTGAAATATAAAAAGCGTTCCCTTTTTATAAAAGATCTTGCATTCAGTCTCATTGCACCACAGATGGAAAAGCGTAGCAAAATTAAGACATTAGCAAATAACCTCAAAATAAGCTATAAAAAATTTGCCAAACAGTTATTTGGTAACATACACGAACAGCAGAACATACCTCCACCAGCCAAAAGACTAAAACAGTCCCGCTGCCAGGTATGTGGTAATGCAAAGGACCGTAAAACTAAGACGACATGCCGCAAATGTGAAATTTTTATTTGCAAAAGTCACACCAACCCTCTCTGTACGTACTGCTATGAATCAACTTTGCCAGATACGAACTCAATCTATGATGATATGTTTAGAAGCTGTAATGAGTAACTAAAATTTGTAAATATTTAGCTCACCTTTGAGTAAAAATTTTACTTTGTGCCGAAAAAAAATATTAAATAACTTTTTCTTATATATATTTTCAGCTTTCCAAATCAGTTAACCAAAGGACCATGGCTTGAAAACTACAAAAGTTACAACTGTTTTTGCAGAAATCATTTTTTATTTTTTTATTTTTTTCTCTAATTGCTATGTTCCCAAGCAAAGCATTATATAAAAAAAATAAAATGAATTACATATTGTTGTTTTTCAGTAGTTGGGTATTCATTCTTAAAAACAAATTGATTATTTTTATAGTTTCATTTGACAGATGAGAAGCGCAGATACTAACTGAGTATGGGTGGATTACACCCAACGATAGTACTGGCGTAAGTGAAATAGACGATAGTTCTCGAGGGTTATGAAGCACACTACAAATGGTAGGAGAAGCTCGGCCAAACACTGAGCTGTATAGTGTAAGCGCCAAATTATTATTATTATAAATAATTAAAAAAAAAGGTGTTGGATATGAGAATTAACCATATTTTACTTGAACATGTTTTTAATTAATTAGAGGAAAAGTGCCAATATGTGGTTGTGCTATAATTTGTAAACAGAGTGTATTTGTTAATAAGGTTACATGCTGGTCCAACAGCAGGAGCCTTGAGGTAACTCGCGATAAAGCAGAGCTTCTTTTTTTTATATATAACCTCGACTGGAGTGACGCTGGTAAGGACGGCATATACCTAAAGCTAATCTTGTAAAGAAAATCAAATTAATAGTCCAATCCGATCGCTGATCTGTCCGGAGGCTGTGCGTCCTCAACATTATCGCTGGGCGTCGGGTTTACCTTCCGCAAATACACCGAGGAGAAACTCATGTCGGACGGTGACGACGAGGCTAACCGGACAGCGGTGGAGGGGGAAGAAAGATGCGACCAAGATGGTGCTTATTATCCAAATAAACCTCCACCACAGTAAAGCAGCATCCGCTGCGCTGCTGCTCCAGTTAGCAAAAAAGGACGTGGTTAACATCGCCTTAATCCAGGAGCCTTGAATTGTAGGGCACATAATTTGTGGATTCAAGTCAACTGAGTTTACACTGGTAAGTGGGGCAACTACGGGAAAACCTGGGACTTGCATTCTTATAAAGTCAAAACTAAAACTTCTGTTTCTTCCTTAATTTAGTGACGAGGACACGACGAACATGAGCCTAGAGGTCAATAGTCAGGTGATCCGGCTGATCTCTACGCACCTAGCCCATGACAGACCAATTTCGACGCTGATGGTGGAAAAGGTCGCTAAACATACAGCGGGAGCGCTGAACTCTTCGATTTCATATTAAATGCCAAACTAGTTGTAAGTAACAGAGGTAAACCCACCTTTGTAACTAGTAGTAAAATGGGAATATAATAATATATGCTTAGTCGGGATTATAGAAATATGGTCGGTACTAACTAAATGACATAGGATTGCAAGAGTTATTAATGTCAAACCATGGATTAAATTCTTCAAGCAAAATTCATAAATTTAATCAAAGATATTTATAGATATCGGTACACTTAGATCATATGTTTATTTTGGTATATAACTGATGAGATATTTAATCAGAGAAGCCCAAAATAGAAAAGATACCAATTACTCAGGTAAACAAGTTCCCATTTGTACACGTACCCATACATTATTAAATCTCAAAAAACAAAGGGGCACAGCAAACATTTAACTTGTTTCTGTCAGCTGCAACTGAAAAACGTTCGCAACCTGCCGCAAATCTCTAAACGAGATGGCGGAGCAGTTTGCTTTTTACCTGGTATGGGTGCCAGGGCCCAGAAGCTTTTGCTGAGCAGAGGAGACCAGTCCTTAGCTTTAGGTATAATAACAGGTCATCTATTGAGAGGTAGACACGCACAGAGACTGGGTGTCCCCTGCAGAAGCTGCGGAAATGAAGAGGAGCCTGAAATGGTAAGGCACCTCTGTGTGAATATCCCGCACTATGGGCAAAGAGGGGAAAATCCTTAGGATCAGATTTCTAGATTTCTTCAGGGTCTTAAGCGATCTGACCAGGATATAGGTAAGCATGCAATAAAAATTTGCAGATTCCACTCGCTGGTTCGAGTAGGGGGTTTTTAATCCGCGTGGTAACACAATGGGCCTAACAAGGCCTAAGTGTGCTGGTGAGATCGCTGGCAGCCACTTCTAACTAACCTAACCAAACCTAGGGCCCCAACGCCCTTATAGTCGCACCTAAAGTTGTTATATAAGAACTGAGACATAATATCTAGTATTGTTACATAAACATAAATGGCTGTAGTAAGACCAACCTATTTAAATGGCATAGTAGTTTGGTAAAGTCTTCTCCCAAAATATAACTTAAACTAAAAAGAGTTGGCTTCTCTATTACAAAAAGGCGGCTATGAAGACAACAATAATGAAGGCAACGGGTGCACTTCAAAATCCGCTTTTGCTTGACTGCCCAACTCCCAAAACTCTTTGCTGATTCCTATCCAAACTTCATTCAATACTCGACTGTCCGTAAGGGAGTAGTGGAAGTTGGTTGAGAACTGTAGATCTTTCGTTGTTTACACGGATAAGTCAAAGTCTGGAGGCCTGGAGGCTTTTAAATACTTGACTGTACTGACCCGGCTCCATCGACGCCTCAACGAGACAGACGACGAATTTCAAAAACATATCGTTTGGATGTCTGGTGCTTAATTGCGACGGCAAAGCTAACTTTTAAAACTGGCGAGCTTACTCGTCAAGTAAATGATCTCCTGCCTGACACTGAAGTCAGTGACAATCTTTACATCCCTTTGCAAGCATGCAGGTTAATAAATAATAAAGTTTATAAAAACCGCAAGCGCACTCTGGCCAACCCTGAACGAAAAACGAATCAAATATCTTCTTAATTCGAGGAGACATGACGTGACAACCTCGGTTCGAACGGGGCACTGTGTTAAAGACGTATATGCAGCCAGACTGAGGGCGTTTTGGAATGACCACTGTAGACCTGTGAGGATGTTGAATAGGAGAAAATGATATATACCTCGTTTGCCTCTGTCCTGCTTCCTACGGAGTACAAATTTGTTTCTTTGCCATCAAACAAAGGTTTAATGGTAATTTCCGAAGTGCGGCAAACAATTTTCTTTTTGACAGAAGACATACGAAAGAAACTATGTAAAAATATGATCCTTTTTTGTGAGTATGAAGAATTAAATATGTATGTACATATGGAAGTTATTTTGGCAAAGCTCAAGATACATTCATACATAAGTATGTATCTATATCAACGCTAGCGCAAGACCTCCTGTTATTCATGCTACATATGTATTTCCATCTGATGTCTCAATTTTCTTCCCTTACAATGATTTTAAGCTGAAACTGAAACTACTTTACAAAACACATTAAGCGCAGTAATGGCTTTTCATTAGATCCGTTTTTATTTTTGCTTTCTTTCTTGCTTTACGATGCTTTACTTTACAAGTCAGAGCTTTTAGTATTATTTCAGCAGAGTTGAAGCATTCGTCGAAATTTGTCAGTGCAAAATGAAAAAAGAATCCAAGAAAGAAATGCTCTTTACTTAAATTCGTTTCATTAATGCCGGGATGGCCGAAGTGCAGGCGAAGTAGAGTATTTAAGTGCTTAAAGTTGTTTGGCTGATAGAAAAGAACATTCGTATCTACATACGAGTATGTGTGCACATTTCGTAGGTATGTATGTATACCTACATACATATATGTACATATAACAGGGCCAGTCGAATTGGGGGGATTTTGGTGGTTTAAATCCCCTTTGTTGGAGGGAAATATGCATACAAATTTCTCGTAATTTAGTTTACGATAATAATGATAAAATTTTAAAAGATCTCTGTAAAACTTTTTTATTGAGATAGCCTTATTGTGACAACATTGTTGGAAGCTTTCTATCTCATGGAAATCTCGTTTAGCATCGTATTTCTGTGGCCACAAGGAATAACAGCCAAACTCGATTTTGAGTATTTTTAATACCACTGGAAATGTCAATTACATAATTAACAAAAATGATAAACTTCAGGACTAAGTTTATATTTCTTTACTGAATTTAGATAACTCAACGGTAGTTTCTCTAAAAATATAATTATAGTCTTAATTTTCTTCTATATATTTTTTACTGAATTGAGTTTGGTAGTTATTCATTATGGCCACAGATTTCGCGATGACGAGTTGTTTCGTGTGAGAGTCGGGTTGATTAGTGGTAGGCTTCAATTTGGTAATTTCATAAATTTTACGAGTGGTTAGTGCTACTGAAGTTTGTTTTTACTTACCAAATTATAGACGAGTTTATATTAATTTCGATTATGGTTTTATTTTAGTCATGGAGAAATTTTCAAATACATATAAACTTGACCTGTTAATTTGGAGAAACTCGAAGCTCTTCTTGAAGAACCCACCGAAATACTATTTGATCAATTGTGTAACGACATAAACTGTGTTTAAAAATCCCTCAGATCGCCGATAATGATTTTTTATGATATGCTAAATATTGCTTGCATCAGTTCTTGCATTAACATGCACTAAAGAAATAACCGTTAAGCTAATAAACAAGTGGTACGATCACGAGTTAGCGCACCTTAATAAACAAAAATATAATGTTTATAATATAGCATTAGAAACAAGAGATTGGACAGAGTATAATCAAATTAAACATAGGCACAAACAGCTTGTAAAAGTTAAAAAGGCTAAATATTTGCAACATAAAATAACATCAAATCTTGGAGATAGTAAATCAATGTGGAAGCATTTAAAAAATTGTATAAGTATGTCAAAAGAAACAAATACAATTAATAGAGTATTTGTTCATGATACTGTTTACACGAATGAAAAAGAAATCGCGCAATCCCTAAATAATTATTTTATAGACAGTATTGTTGAAATAAGATCAAATATAGAATCTGGTAATAATGGACTTCCATTAACATCGCATTGTGCTCATAAATTTATATTCCAAGAAATCACAACCGACGAAGTGATCGAAATTGTCAGCGGTTTCAAGAATAAAATAGGTGGAAAAAAGCTCCTATCAGAAGGAGTAATAAAAGACTCAATAACATATACAGGGTATTTCTACAAGCAACTCATTAATGAAAGTTTAAGGAATGGTATAGTTCCTGATCACTGGAAAATGTCAATTATAGTGCCAATTCAGAAGGTAATGAATACAATCAGAGCGGAAGAAATGAGACCAATTAATACACTGCCAAATGATGAAAAAATACTAGAAACCGTGGTAAAGAATCAACTAGTAAATTTCCTAGAAACGAACAATATACTGATACCACAACAGTCTGGATTTAGGGAAAACCACTCCTGTGAGACTGCTTTAAATTTGGTGATAGCTCGTTGGAAAGAAGAACTAAGCAAAAGCAAATACATAATTGCCGTTTTTCTAGATCTCAAACGAGCCTTTGAGACTATAGACCAAGAGTTACTTTTACAGAAGTTAAATAAAATAGGAATACACGATGTAGAGCTAAAGTGGTTTGAAAGTCTTATTACGAATGGTACCCAAAAGACTATGATTGCATCGTCGGTATCCGAAAAAAGAATTATAACGGTTGGTCTGCCTCAAGGTTCAGTTCTGGCACCTATACTGTTTAATATATATATAAATGACATCTCGACCTGTGTAAAGTACAGTGACATTAATCTTTTTGCGGATGACACGTTAATCATGATCAGTGGCGACAATATTCCCGATATTATGTCAAAACTACAACATGATTTAAATGATATTTATAATTGGCTTTGTGAAAACAAGCTTAAATTAAATGTTAATAAAACCAAGTATATGGTCATATCCAGAAGAAATCTTGATATAGGCGAGTTTAGTAACATTAATATAAACCATCAAAAAATTTAAACAGTACAATATATAACATATTTGGGCGTAAAAATTGATGAAAAACTGCAATTCAATGAACACATTAACCATACGGTGAACAAAATTGCAAAAAAACTGTTCTTTATGCGACGTACTTGCAAACTCTTGAAAAGAAAATATAAAATCATGGTCTATAGATCCACCATCGAGCCGCTCCTCAATTACTGTCCCACGATTTTTTTCATAATGAATGACAGCCAGATTTATAAACTGCAAAAACAGCAAAATCAAGCAATGAGGTTTATTCTTCGGAGACGATACGACACACCAATTAGAGATATGCTGTCAGCCCTTAATTGGCTAAGTGTTAAACAACAGCACTTTTATTACACAATGAAATTTGTCAAAAATATTATAGATAATAATTTACCAGATTACCTAAACACTAACTTAAAGTATGGCGTTAATATACACAATAAAGATACTCGTAAAAAAAATGATTTCAAGTTACCTATGCTAAAAAGTGAATCTGATAAATGTAATCTATACTATAAAGGTCTTAAATGTTATGATGAGTTACCAAATACTGTGAAGCAATGTACGACCATTACAGAGTTTAAAAGAAAATTGTTTAAATATTGTAAATCCATCCCATTATAAAGTAATGTACATATGCCCTTAATTATATTATAATATCTATTATAATATTTGTTTTCCGTTGACTACCGTTCCGTATTTTTAAATTCCAATTGCATTAATGAATGATCAATAAAATGACCTTATTAGACTTAAGATATATATTATTAAATATTTAGGTTAAGTCTACCACTATTGTAAAGAATTAGGCTCTAAAGAGCTGTAAGAAATAAATAATAATAATAATAATTATTATTTATAATCATAACAAGCAAACGAATGGTTCACCTTTGCAGCGCTCATTCGAACAAATGATCAGAGATATTTTTGATTTGAAAATGGAGGATCATCAAGTGGTTCCTACTATTTAAAAGAGGACAACCTGTTACTTGTTTCCCTCTCAGAAACGGAGTATGACTTCACTTAATTGCAGTCAGTGCAATCGACCTTTTTGCATCGAACACCATGCACGTTGCTGAATACCGTGCGATATCAAAAACTAATTAGATATTAATTAGTGGATTGTTTTATTCTTATATGTTTGGATTTTAGCTTCAAACCACTTTATGTACCTAATTAACAACATCGTAAATTTTACGAAAGTTCAGTGTTTAAGTAACTTCAGTTGATGGTTAGCATTCTAGAGTTAAAAAAAAACTTTTTCAACTGTGCGCGGCCTAAAATGTTATTTCAGATCAACTATGAAATAAAATCATCTCAATGGGCTAGCTTCACTAATCTTCATCGCAATCTGAATGTAAGTGTTATATCTTGGCTAATTATAGCGCCGAATTATATCGACAAAGAAATACATTATGCTGAATACTCTATATAAAACAATGATACTCTTAGTTGTTTCGAATGATTTTACACATATGTACGTCTACATACCTAAACTAAAAAAAATTTGGCTTTTCAGAAATATTCAGTTTAAAATACTAATTTTGAAAGGATTTAACGTTTGCGCAAAAAAACGTTTCACATCAACTTCTGCAGGATAGAGTTTTTTTTTAATCTTAAGGAGTGAAATAGTGGATTTAAATACACTGCAATGTTAATTAACTATAGTAATCTAATAGAACTATTAGTTCATAGTTGCCCTCGTTGCATCGTGAATTTTTCTCTAAGGCGTAACTTACCGAAAAACTAAATAGTCGGGACGAGTGTATTACTCAGTTTAGCGTCGGTTAACACATACACGGCCGCCCTTCGGCAAACACTTTCTCAGGCGCGCTTCGTATGACGTTTACCATAGTAACTTATATTAATCTTAGTCTCTCCTATTCGGAACATTCAAAATTTTTAAGACCGGTAGGATAATCAATGAGAACTCTATTATTTTATCTACCGTGAGAGCACTGGCAAACTGTGAAGCTTGTTAATTTGTGTAAATCCAAATTTTTGCAAATGTTCAGGCCATTCCTTTATTAGCATTTATAGCGAGTGCTCATGTTCAGCAAAATATTCTTGTAAGGCTACTTGTCTTTATTTGAATGAAATACAACTGTTTGGTTCTCTAACGATATTAAAGCTTTGCGCTGTACTAGTATTTGGTGACTAAATATTTAATGCTTGCAAGTCTCTGTGTTTTTTTTTTGGAACTCTACCCCCAAAAAAGGGTGTTTATATTCCAAGAATTAAAAATATAAGTATGCCACTCAGTTTTTTTTCACAAATGCTTCATGTTAAAAAAATAATTATTAAAATCGATTCAGTACTTTGAGAGCCAAAGCGTGACAAACATTCCCCATATAAGCAATTCAGCAGATAAGTGGTAGTATTTTTTGAAAATAACTAAGTCTGTTAATGGCTGCCAGCGATCTCATCAGCAAACCTAGGCCTTTGATATGCCCATTGTGATACCACGCTGATTAAAAATGTGTGGACTCATCTCTATCCTGGCCAGATCGCTTAAGTCGCTGAAGAACTCTGATGCTAGGAACTTCTTCCTTGTTACCTATAATGAGGGACACTCAAATAGAAGGTGCCTCACAGTTTCAGGCTCCTCTTTATTTCTGCCACTTCTGCAGAAATTATATATAGGGGACACCCAGTTTCTGTGCGTGACTACCGATCAGTATGTGCCCTGTTATTATACCTAATGCTAAGGACAGGTCTCCCCTGCTCAGCAAGAGCAGACTTTATGATCTTTTAACGTCCCACTCCAGCCACAAGAGTTTGGACATTATGCAGGCAGGGCCGTCGTAAGCCTATGGTAGTGTAGGTCGTCCTACCCACTCGAAAAACTTCAGATAATTTCCGAATGGAGAAAGCAAAGGCTACTTTTTGTCACTACCCACTCGGGCTGAAAGTGTTCCGCCGGCCCTGGATGCAGGTACTACCGTTTTTCCAGCGGCTCCCTGCTTCCTTAAGAGATGAGTCCATTACAAAGAGCTTGCAGGTAGCGAGCGGCATACCTAAACCCTTCCAGCATGGTGAAAGCGGAATGGATGTTACCCTCTTGCGAGCTTGTCCGCTGTTTCATTGCCCGGTATGTTACTGTGCCCTGGCACCCATACCAGGTAAAAAGCAAACTGCTCCGCCATTTCGTTTAGAGATTTAAGGCAGGTTGCCAGCTGTGTATGTATATCCAGTACATGAATTTGGAGGATAAGCCCCATTTTCTTCTGGTATCTTAATGCGCTCCTGGACATTCTGTGCCCCCGATAGCTTTATGTCTAGTATCACGTCTGGGTATGTACTTGGCGAAGTCCCCTAGCTTCAGCGTCCTATTTCCTACTACAGGCAGACTTAGCGGCGGGGTCTTGTATTTTCTTGTGAAGAGAACAAGTTATGTTTTGTCCGGATTCACACCTAAACGCTTTTCTCTGGTCCAGCTCTCTACCTTTTTTAATTTTTGCTGCATGATGTCGCATAGTGTCCAAGGGAATTTTCCCCTTATTACTACTGCAATCCCTTATTACTACTACTGGCCAAAAGTACTAAATTTAAAAATACCGGGTCAAAATAGTCCTTAGATATGGCTTAGAGTGGGCGTTGGTGAGTAAATTTCTGGAATTTATAATGCACTCACCTACATGCTTTTTTTGCTTCGTGCTACAGAGTGTTTTCTCCGTCACAGTTTTTTGACGTAATTTTTTTGATTGATCAACCTCAAAAACCCCCTTGCACTCAATTATAGCTATTAAATCAACTTTTTCCCGAAAAACTGTCCGCCAATTTGTGTCAGCCATTTTGGATTTTTACATTCTGATGTCATTTTTGAAATCAGTGAACCAAAAACCTTAAATATATCTGCAGTTTACGGAAAATAATGTTGTTGCTTGGTTTCGCGCAGAATTTTCCGATTTCAGACCACTGTGCGACGTGGTCCTAAAAATGATGCAAGTGTGCTCATTGATGAATTTGACGACTCGAGCGAGGAGTAATGTAATAATCTCCCTGTCACAGAAATCCCGATAAGTGGTTTGCTCTTAAAAATGGTACTTTCAAAATGTAGCCGGGGATGCTACAGTAGTTAACCGTATAATAGTACCTATACAAAATATGAATAATGAATTAAATATGCAGAGGCAGGAGGCAAGGTCCCTTCCAATATTGCAGATTCAGATGTTGTGCAGGCTGGGGGTTGAAAAGAAAAGAATTAAAAATGGGTTATATTATTTAAAAATATAAGAAAGTTAACCCTTTATCTGGCCATGTGACAGTAATGTTACATACCCTAAAATATAGTATTTTCTACCGATAATAGCGTTTTGGGCATTGTAACTAAGTTGATACAAACTGTGCTATATAAGAAAGAAAAAATAAAACGAGACACAACAATCAACATATATATTTTTGCGCCAAAAATGTAGTACTAAAAAATTTGCCAAAGCGTGAGACGTTTTTAAGTTTGTTGTGTTGGTTTTGAATATTGTGTAACTCATATTCAGGCTTGTTGTAGAATCTGACCCCTGTCGGAATCGGAATTGAAATCGATATAAAATTCGCATTGGTGTCCTGCATTCCGATATTATCTGTTTGATATTCGAATCGGAATAAATGTCGGTTTTTGGTGTCATAGGAACCAATTTTATCGGTTTTCTTATCGGAAACAAAGCAAGTAGCTCATCGCTGTCACAATTGTGCTTACGTTTTTTCTTTATGTCTTGCCGGTGGATATTGCGCTGCAATGTAAGTATATTAATCATTAATTTGTAAAAATATTCATTTGAATCAATAATTATTATAATAATTATTAGCGGGAAACACAAGAATAGTGTGCAAAAATCCATTATCGTGGAATTTATGGAAAATAACCCGGATATCGCAAAGGGCTACACTAAACGGGATAAGGAACTTTGGCAAGAACTAACAAATTCCCTAAATAGCGCAGGCCCACCACAAAGGATGTTAATAGGTGAAAGAAGGTAAAGTATAAATTTTAGCCTCAATGTGAGTTCTCATTTTTTTTTCTCAGGCATGGACTGAATGCAAAGCGACTGGTGGTTTGAGGAAGATGTTTCGAAGAAGTTAACGATGAAACGGTCAATGAAACTCCTTCAACGTCATTTAAGCGTCCAACGAAGCTTTCCACCAACTGTAGCATTCCAAAAAGGCCAAGAAAGGAGAGCACAGGTGAGCGTTATAATAATTTTTTCGATGAGGATAACGAAATAAAGTTGGAAATGAACGAGAAATTAGATGAGTTGATTAAAATTGAAAAAGAAAACGCAACGTGTTTTACAGACATTTCTCGTTTAGCGTTTTGACATAACTTTGAATTTATATTTGCCAAAAAAAACTGATTTTAACTTTAGAAACGACTTTATTTCATCTATGACTATAGAATATGTTTTTATTCTATTTAAAATATTTTATTTTTATAACTTTTCTTTTATACATTCAGAAAATTAATAATTAAAAAATCAAATTGAAAAATATTGAAAGACAAATTTATATATGAAAATAAAAATATTAAAACAAGTTCAAATTAATAAAGTAGATACATATATTATAAACCCTACATATACTCCCCCTCCAATAAAAAAAAAAAAAAAAAAATTAATTAATATTAAATGTAATTTTTTTGGTTTTCTTTGGAAGTGTTAGTGAACTGGAATTAGAAATTGTATGTGCAGGTTTTAATAAGTCTATGGAAATTGTTTTGATTAAGTTACCTTTTTGAATTTTGAATACTTTATTGTGTTTAGAGATAACTTTAAATGGGCCTTCATAAGGTGGTTGTAGATTTGACTTATGAATAACTTTAACAAACACATATTCGCAAGTATCCAAATTTTTGGGAACAAAAAAATCTTCTTTATTATGATGTACCATTTTTGAACGAATGTGTGAAAAATGTTCTCTCAGTTTGGAAAGTGTTTCCATTGTATTATCAAATTCATTATTGTTATTATTATTTGAAACGATTAATTCTCCAGGTAATCTAAGTGTTTGTCCGTAAACTAATTCTGCAGAAGAACATTTTAAATCATCTTTAATAGATATACGAAGTCCCAATAAAATCCAAGAAAGAATTTCAGACCAGTGAATTGAATCGTTTGATGCTGTAATAGCAGTTTTTAAGGTTCTATGAAATCTTTCAATCATTCCATTTGATTGAGGATGATAAGGAGATGTATGAATTTTGTGAGATCCTAATAATTTTGTTAATTCAGTAAATAATTTTGATGTAAATTGTGATCCCTGATCTACTGTTATATTAAGTGGAACGCCGAAACGGGGAATATAATTTTGTACAAATGTTTTGGCAATTGTATTCGCTGAAATATCTTTAAGTGGATAAGCTTCCGGCCAACGTGTATGTCTGTCAATTATAGTTAAAATTTAACGATTTTCTTTTGAAACAGGTAATGGACCAACAAGATCCATATGTATGTGTTCAAATCGTCCAGATGGTATATTAATTTTTTGTACTGGTGTTTTAGTATATTTAGAAATTTTTGATTTCTGGCAGTTAATACATGCGGAAGTCCAACTATTAATTTCTTTACGCATGTTAGGCCAAAAATATTTTGATTGAATTAAACGTCTAGTAGTACGAACACTAGGATGTGATAAAGAATGGATTTTATCAAAAATTATATTCTTCATAGAATTTGGAACAAAAGGTCTAAAAGGTTGTTGAGAAATATCACACCAAATATTGAGATTAAGAACTGGAATATTAATTTCTTTTAAATTATTGTTACTATTTTTGTCAGAAATTAAGTCATGAAGAGTTTGGTCTTTTTGTTGTTCTTTATACAAAGTTTGAAAATTAATATCTTGAGTTAAAATTGTGTTAATATCTGAAATACGTGAAAGTGTGTCAGCAACAATGTTTTCTTTTCCAGAAATGTATTGAATATCATTTGTAAATTGTGCAATGTACTCAAGATGTCTAATTTGTCGAGGTGATCTATCTGTTTTTGAATTTAGAACATGTGTTAAAGGTTTATGATCAGTGTATATTGTGAAAATTCTACCTTCAAGAAAATGTTTAAAATGTTTAATTGAATTGTATATGGCTAAAAGTTCTCTGTCAAATGTTGAGTAATTCATTTCTGTAGAAGATAATTTTCGTGAAAAATAAGCAAGTGGTTCTAAAGTGTTGTTACTAAATTGTTGTAAAACTGCACCAATTGCTACATTTGATGCATCTACAGCAAGTGATAATTTACCATTTTTATCAAAATGAGTAAGTAAAGTTTGTTGAGCAAAGAGTTGTTTAACGTTTTCAAAAGCAGTGGTTGTCTTTTCTTTCCAAATAAGCTGTTTGAGTTTTTGTTTAGTTGCAAATGTTAACATTTCATGCAGAGGACTAAGTTCTGCTGCTAACATTTTCACATATCTATGGTAATAATTTACCATACCTAAGAATTTTTGTAATTTATTTATTGAAAGTGGTTTTTCAAAATTTGTAATGGTTTCAATACGATCGGAAGATGGTCTAATGCCTTGATTAGAAATTTCATAACTGAGAAAATCTAGTTTATTAGTTCCGAAAATGCATTTAGAAGGTTTAATATTTAAATTATATTTCTCAAGTCTTTTAAATATTAGTTTTAAATGTTCTAAATGTTGTTCTTCATTATCACTAGCAACAAGAATATCATCAATATAAACAAATACAAATTCTAAACCGGAAAATACTTCGTTAATAAAACGTTGAAATGTTTGGGCACTGTTTCGTAAACCAAAAGGCATCCGTACGAACTCAAACATTCCAAAAGGTGTGGTTATTGCTGTTTTATGAATGTCTTCTTCAGCCATTGGAATTTGGTGATATGCACGAACAAGATCAATTTTCGAAAATATTTGTTTATTATGTAAATTTATAGCTAAATCATGAATATGTGGTAATGGATAACGATCAGGTATCGTTATAAAATTGAGTCTTCTGTAATTGCTACAAGGTCTCCAATCATTTGATTCTTTTTTTTGGAACCAAATGTAAAGGAGATGCAATGTGAGAGTTTGAAGGTCTGCATATACCAGTTTTTATTAAAAATTCGAATTCAGTTTTTGCTATTTTAAATTTAATTTGATCTAGACGACGAGGTTTTGAAAAAGGTAGAACTCCTTTGGTTTCAATCCTGTGAACCGTATGGTGTTGCACTGGTTTAGTGTAATCTGGTTCACAGGTTATTAAAGGAAAATTATTTAAAAGGGTTGTAAATTTATTTTCAGAAATTGATATTTTGAGTGAAAATATATCGCAAAATCCAGAAGATCCAGAAACTTTTAATTTTGTTGTTAAATCAGTAATGTCTTTATTTCTGATATCCACTAATATCCCGAATTTCTCTAAAAAGTTAGCACCTATAATTGGAGTTGAAATATCTGTTAAAATGAAAGGGAATTCGAAATCACGTCTAAGACCTAAGTCAATTTTTAAAAGTTTGGTACCAAATGTTTTAATAGAGGAACCGTTAGCTGCAGTCAAATTAAGATCGGAATTTCTTTTAAATGATTTGAATTTGGAAGAAGGAATTACAGAAACTATAGCGCCAGTATCTATTAAAAAATTTAGTTTATTTAATTTATCATAAATAAATAGGCGGCGTGATGATTTAATGTTATTTCCATTATTAGCCACCGTCATAATGGAACGTTTCAGTTTAAACAGTTTTGATTTGATTGTTTTTCATTTGTATTAAAACTACAGGGTTTAATACATTTTAAAGCATTATTTTTAAATTTTCTATGATACCAACAAATGGTTTGAATAATATTATCTTTTGATCTAGAAAATCTTCTTGAATTAGAATTACTTCTATTTCTATTTCTAGATCTTGATCTAATTTGTAATTCATTAATATCAGAAGTAATTTTGTTTAAATTTTGATAAATTGCAGTAGTTAATTCTGTTAAATTTTTAATACATTGTTCGAGGATGTTATTTTCAACACTTGCTATTGACAAAGATTTAGAAGATTGAGATTGATTTAATAAATCAAAAAGTTTATCTGCAAGAATAACATTTTCATCTTTATTTTGATTATTACTTGATGTTAAATGAATTTGTATCTGTTGTGGTAATTTTCGGATCCACAATTTGAAAAGTAATTCCTTACTGACGATAGAATCAGAACCTATTAGAGACTTCATATATCTAAAAAGTTCTGATGGAGAACCATCGCCTAGTTCTGTATTTGAAAATAACTTTTCTAATCTTTTTTCTTCGCTAAGAGAAAATCTTTCACACAACGCTTTCTTAATAGTAGCGTACTTATTCAAAAAAGGAGGTGGATTGATAACATCCAAAATTTTGGAAATTGTTTCACGTTGTAAAACAATAAGTATGTTTTGAAATTTTATATTATCGTCTTGAATATTATTGATTTCAAATTGTCCTTCAACAAGAAGAAACCAAGCTTCAGGACATTCTTCCCAAAATGGAGGTAATTTAATTGATTTTGAAAAATTTGTTCTTAAGTTATTAGTGTTTTGAGTTAAATTATCATTGTGTATATTTTGTGTAGTGTTTAAGTCTGAAGTGTAAGTTGGATTGTTATTTTGGTTTTCCATTGTTGTGAAGTTGCGTGTACGTATAGGTGAACGTGATAGTGGCATATAAAAAAAAATAATTGGAGAGAAAGTTTACAAAAGTAAATTAAATATAAGTAATAATAATAATTTAAATAATATTAATATTAAGAATTAATATTTAATATTTGTAATAATTTTATTTTAATAAAAGATTTAAGAAACGAACTTGATTGCACACAAAATGTTCAGCAAAAAATGGTTGTAGTATTTGTAATTATAAAAGAGATTATAGATGATCTGGAGTGTTATTGCGTTGTTGTAGACACTGTGATGGTTGTAGCAACGTTAAATGTGAATATTTGAAGTGATGTTGTGCGGATTGTTGGTGCTGAATTTGATGTTGAATGTTGAGATTGTATATTTCGCAATGTTTTAATTCAGGAAAGTAGTCAAATTTATAATAAATCGCACAGAAGGACGTCTTTGTTTTTATTTCACAAGTATGGTTTGTGCTTTCGGTATTCAAGTATTCGCACTCTTGGTTTGCTTGCAACGCTCGGAAATGCTAACTTTGTGAGTGCACAAAATGTCCTGGGTTAATGTTAAGCCAGCTTCTAACAATTAATAACACGTTGAATCGATGATTTCCCTTTATTACAAATTCTTGTGAAATATTACTGCAAGATATGGTGCGTCGGTTTGTAGCGTTATATGTAAAAACGGGAGTAAGTGACCAAAGTGAAAACACGAACGAGTTCACAATTGTTATTATTGTTTCAATGATGGTTATTGATGAATTTTTAAAATGAGTACTTATAAATGCAGGATCGCCAATATAGAATATGTTTTTATTCTATTTAAAATATTTTATTTTTATAACTTTTCTTTTATACATTCAGAAAATTAATAATTAAAAAATCAAATTGAAAAATATTGAAAGACAAATTTATATATGAAAATAAAAATATTAAAACAAGTTCAAATTAATAAAGTAGATACATATATTATAAACCCTACAATGACTATGCCGCAATGTTTTCCATGATAAATATTTACATTTAATTTTAAATAAAACTTAAGTTCGTTTTATAACTATGAATTCATATATTAATAAAAAAAAAATGTAACCTAGTGAACTTTCGAAATATTTAAAAAACTCACGCTGACCGTCACTTATGTCCACGAGAGTATGTACCTATGTATGTATGTACTATTTATATCACATTTGTAATAATTCACTTATGTACATCGAAAATTTTGAAATAAATAATTTAATTTGAACAGTCTCACTCTTAAGGTCTTATTATGGCAACATAACTTAACGTAACTTAGAAGCTTTTTAAAAATTGTCTTAAATGGTTGTTACTTACATGTTTTATAGGCGAATCTTACTGTTTCCTTTAGTTTTTTTAAGTTAATTTGTTTTATGTTATGTTGCCATAATAAAACTTTTAAAAATTTATTATAAACTATTGGCTATTTCGTCTCTTCCAGAGAACGTACATTACAGAGAAGCTTCAACACCGAAAGACGGTGTGAATTGTCAAAAACCATCAAAATTGCAATAGGCAAGTTCACCACTTTTGCAATGGCGGCGAAAAATTGAGAGCGATATATTAACAGAGCTGAGCAAGGCCGACATTTTTAACAGATCATGCATTTTCTCGATTATGTTGCGATTTCTCATTGAAATTAACTAAAATTATGATAAATTACAAAACATGTATGAAATTCTGTATTATTTAAATATGTTTGCCCTAAGAGTCGATTTCTATTACATATGTTTATGCATATGTGCATATTTAAAACCATACAAATGCACTTTGTTTGTTAGAAGTTATGTATGTACATGTTCACAAGCTGTTTTGGCCGACGGCATTTTATATGGACATTTTCAATAAAGTAAAACGATTTTCCTTAAATGATGAATTTTAAACTTTATTCATGTTCATAAAATATGTAGGTTGACAATTACATACATACATACATGTTTAATGTGTGTACTTGGTATGTCTGCTTAAGATTTGCTATAATTGCTGTGCCCAAAGGCAAATGTTGATTTGCCGACGGCATTTTACATTCTCAGATATTGGTAATTTTTTAGTTTTTCAAATAAGTTATGACTTTAATTCGGTATATATGTATTTACGATAAATTACTGCAAATAATTTCCTATACATGCATGTATGTAGGTACATATATGTACATATATACTATGCATAAGATTAGTTCATACATATGTAGATATGTACATAAGTACAAATAGGTATACGTATATAGTACCCATGTTATATGTATATACTAAGTAACAATAATTATAAGATAAGTTATTAATCAAACCTTAGCGTAATGCAAATCAATATTTTGCACATTATTCAAATGTACATATGTATTCCTATTATAATAATTATATAACTGACCTACATCACAATGCCAATATATGTACATATGTACATACAAATTCAAGGACAAATGACGTCCGCATACATACAATTATACGTACATACATATTGAAACATATCGACATGTGCACACTTCTGTCCTCACTTCCCTCACAATTGCAAACTCAACAGTTACGCCGGCGCCATTAATCCTACACGATTTCATTCATAAACTGCGCGTGCGTAAAACTCATATCATTCATAAATTGCAGCACAACTTAAAATGTGCCAGCGAAGCACATTTTTCGCGATCTTGCAAAAATTTATAAATTTGAAGATTTTTGTCTGCAGCTTTGCAAGTACAGGGGCGTTCGCTATTTATGGCCCAGTCCGGCAAATTTGTAGTTAACAGATAATTAAAAATACGTATATTAGGCATTGTTCACCTAATACGAGATTAATTTACCAAATTTATATCTAATTTATCAATACTTAACCATTACAAACCATTCTTTTGTAAAAAACGATTGAAAATATATCAATGCATTCGGTATAATTTCGCAAAATAGGCCTTACCAGAAAAATTACTCAGCACATCTTCATCACCTAAATACGCGCTGTGTACATTTGTATGAGCTTACATATGTATATATGTAAATATGTAGCCGAATTTTGTCACTTTTAAACAACAGTGTTGGTCATCATTGAATTTGCAAACCATTTACTGCAACTTGCAGTCGGAGTACGAAATCTACTGCTTTGAGAAAAGTAGCAACAGAAATTGATAATACATTTTTTGCTTTTAGATAACTTTAAATATTTATTACCTAATATCTTAACTTAATACTTATTATGCCCCTATATATTATTGACTTTCTCCTAGTTACATGTCTCTGAGAGTGAAATAGTACCTTTTTGTGCTACTGCTATTTTCCTTGCACATAGTGCGAAACGAAAACTATTTGCACCCAACTCTAATTTATGGTGGTGGTTTTTTGCTTTCGTCATGCAGCAGAATTGTTGAAAGTCCGAGCAGAAGCAAACATTTAGAGTTCGAGGGTAGTTTGCGGGCACGTGAACAAGAGTACGTTTATGCACATCTATATTTGTGTGTATATAAAACACAAACGCATGCTACCGAATTTGTGATTTTGGTGGTGTTTGCATGCAATTTGCTAGATTTCGATATCTTACCATATGAATTCACATTTTATAGTATAATAGATAGATTTTTTTTTATTTTTTATTTTAAATCTTTATTAATTATTAAGCAATTAAATAATTAATCACAATTTCATAAAACTATTTATTTTAATCGCTGAAATAAATGGAAAAGATCATGAGATAAGAAAAAATATACTAAAATTAAATAAAAAATATGCTGAAATAGAAAAGAAAAAACAAAATCATATGGTTATTGGAAAATTTTTGAGACAACTGTATTATGGAAATGGCTTTGCTGGAAAAAGAGTTGCGAAAGTGTTATTCATACGAATAAAATGACACTTTCTCACACTACTTAATAAATTTGTGTTTTCAGAAGATTCTCGGTAAAGTTGAAATTCAATATTTGAAAACTTTATTGATAAAAAAAACATATTATAGGTATACATAAGGAGTTAGCCAAATTGCAAATTACAACTATGTATAACAACTTTTGTCAGAAAACTCCAATTAATTATTAATTGGGAATTGCACCAATTTTTAAAAATTTCCCACCTACTGTACATATCTTCCTCGAAGTGCTTAATGCAGATAAAAGCACTGACCTGTGCAAGGTCCTGTATGGGTGGAATCTCCAAATTCTCCTTCCACTTGTTGTGCATGGCTGGATCCTTCGGAAAAGCGAAAAATCTATAGTGTTTATCGCGTCTTTCACATTCGCGAACTTGACATTTTCTTATTTTAGGCATTTTTATGCAAAATCTTAGGTTTTTAAGTTGAAAACGTATCAAATTTATATCATCGAACGATCGCAAGCGTAAAAAATTCTCAAAGTACTTAAAGTCCGTTGCCTTTTTTCTTTAGACATTGCGACATAACAGTTATTTTAATTCTAATTACATTTAAATTGGTAAATAGAAAATCAAAATAAAATAAATTAAAATAAAATACACCTGCAACAAACCGTACTGTAAAATATATACATAAATTCTCTCAATTACAACTCTCGCTTCAAAACTGTTAACTTTTGATGAGTTGTGCTAATTGGTGAATTTGCTTACTAACTGTGGTGTACTTGCCTATTAGAATCAAGCTCAATTCACAGTAGAGGAACGAATCACGGAATAGACCGGAATGAAGCTTCTCTGTAATGTACGTTCTCTGAGTGCTGCTAAATACAAGGCGAGAAAAGTAAAGCAAAGCAAAACGAAGCAAAATCATTGCGAACTCTCAACTTTTGTACACTTTGATAACCAACTGTTTACATTTCCATTTTATTTCTGCGTGCATATACACACGATTTAGAAAATTTACTAGTATTTCATAGTTTTTGCGTGTATAATTACTTTTAAAAAGATAAAGGAAGAGAAATATTAATAAATAGCAAATAAAACACCTCTTTGATCGGTTTTTATTTATCTTGTCGAAATATGCTCGGCCTCAATATAGTTTATTAAACTCCCGACTTTCAAACATACATAAGTAGCATAACTACCACTTAATTATATAAGTAAAACTCATTTCTTAATATTTTATTAAACAAAATATTTGGAATAGACACAAATAACAATTGAAAACTAACCACTAACGTAGAAACTGTCAAAGCGTTCTATGTAGCAAACCTTCTACACCTCACGCTTTGTTGTTAAATTTCGAATTGTCAAGTAAAGCGAGGAAAGTTGTATGTGTACGGCCCTTTAGGGAAAATCGTTTCACTTTATTGAAAATGTGCATGTAAAATGCCGTCGGCCAAAACAGCTTGTGATCATGTAGGTAACTTTTTAGTAACAAAGTGTATGAGTAAGGTTTTAAATAAGCACATATGCATAAACAATTGTAATAGAAATCGACTCTTAGGGCAAACATATTTAAATAATACAGAATTTCACACATATTTTGTAATTTATCATTATTTTTGTTAATTTCAATGAGAAATCAACACATAATCGGGAAAATGCATGATATGTTAAAAATGTCGGCCTTGCTCAGCTCTGTTAATATATCGCTCTCAATTTTTCGCCGCCATTGCAAAAGTGGTGAACTTGCCTATTGCAATTTTGATGGTTTTTGACAATTCACACCGTCTTTCGGTGTTGAAGCTTCTCTGTAATGTACGTTCTCTGTAATGTACGTTCTCTGGTCTCTTATTCTCTTTCCTTCACTTTGTAGCGTCGGGTTGGGAGCTTCTACAACATTGTTTACTGCAGCCTCACTTGGTTGGAACGTAATTTCCTCCTCATAATTGATGTTGTAGTTTTTGCACAAACTTTTCCGGGCGGTAGTGCAATGTGCCCAATAAGAAACGAACCCGGCTTTTTAGTACACCTAAGTTTTCGTCAATTTTAATTAAAAATTTTGTATGTAATAATAAATAAACGCATCAATAGTACGCTCCACAATATTTCGCGCTGAAGAATGCGCTATGTTAAATTTATACTCTCCAGAGTTTTACAATGAGTCTCTATACGGCGTCAATAGAAAAGTCTCAATGCCATATTCACAGTCTCCTAAAAGCCTTGACGAACGATCTCCAGATTAGTAATCATTAAGGAAATGTTGCCGTGCGTTACTTATATTCCAGACGAAACTGTGCAATGAATCCGTAATATAGTTGAGAGCGTCACAAAAATTGTTGGGCCAAAAAACAATTTATACTAACGCTGGCTCTGACAGCTCCAAAGGATTGCTGCGGTCTTTTAAATTGTTTCTTTTCACCTTCTCGGAAAGTTCTTCCTGCAACAATAAAAAAGTTACCACGACTGCGGCCATTATTTTTTATTTAATTTTCACTTGTATTTGCTGGTTATAACTTTGTAAAAATGTACACATAATTTGCATATCAAGAAATAAAATTAACAAAACAGCTCTTTCGAATATGGTTTTGGTTTCCACAACAGCCGTGATTATCTTCTTTGTTTAAACATCAGTGCGTAAGTATGGAAAAAAGTAACTTTTATCAAATGCTGCTCAAAATAAGACATATATTTAGTATTCGACTTTTATTTGCGAAATTTAAGTTTGTATCATTTATGTCACATTGCCCTATGACTTTTTTTAACCTCAATAAAAAAATGTCTAAGATGTTGACGAATGAGGAAGTTTTAATCAACGTTAACAATAAAGATTGGATTTGAGGGAAATGTGATTCCTGAATTTATTAAAATTTTGTGTGTCATCTTTAAGGTAAACCACAACTTCCTTAGTGTGAAGAGTGTTATCAATGCGGTATAATTCGGCACCCCAAGTTGTCGAGTAGAGCAGAGAATATACATATGTATGTACATGTATATTTTTTGTGGAAGAGAGGAAGGATGTGTTAATTGGCTGAGCTGTATTTTGTGTGGAAATGTTAAGCTTATATCCACAAAAAAATCCGAAATTTCTAAGCTGGGATAGGGAGAGACAAGCCATTGAAGTGATAACACCGTGAAAACTTACGTAGTTTATGTTAAATATGGTGACGCTCTACGAAAAAACAGATACTTATTGTTAGACCACTATGTATGAGGAAAATTTTACAAAGGTTACCAGAGAAGAAAATGTTCAAAACTATACGACAATGACTAAAAAGGTACTAACAAGGAAAAATACTGTAGCGAGGCAGACAGTTAGAGAAGAAACGGAAATATTTAAAAAAGACAGAGTAGTGAAAGAAAATTACGAAAGTTAGAGAGGGGTCTGTGTTTCGAAAATTGAAAAATTGATATTGAAGTTCTGCACAACAGGTTTCTCTCTTAGTGATGTTAGAGGACATAAACTTGAAAATTGTAATCTCATTTTAAAAAATAGACCGGATGGCATTGAAGGCGTAGCCATGTGGGGAAAAAGAAACATTAAAATGAACAAAAAGAAGGAGGCTGTGTCAGAGACACGGCCATTAAGTTTACGTCTTACCTTACGGTATGGGCACCCATGTCAGGTTTTTATTGTTGTAATCTCTATTTCTTTAATTATAAGGAAACGGCTCGGTAACTTTTTTTTTAAATTTTTTTGTAGTCAAATGAAGATGTTAGCTTTCGTTTGACATACATTTCATGTTGGTTGATATCTTCCTAATATTTAAATTTCTCAAATGAAAATTGTATAAACACATGCACACAAATATGTGTGTGGTGTTTGGTTGAGTGTTTGCTGTTGGGCGATTTAAATGTACTCGTGCAGCCCTTTCTTTGTATTGCATAATTTTAGGCGGGAAAATTTAAGTAGAGTAAAGGCAGAGAAAGCGCTGCCAACTACTGCTTATTGGTGGTGTTTTTAACACAGAAATCACTTCAAATACTAGATTGGCGAAATTTATGAGCGATAAGTTTAATTTGGATTATATTCGAAATGATGCTCCCACAACTATTGATAACACAACCATTGACTTAGTTTTTGCGAGAAATTTAAATGTTAATTTAAAAACATATTTATCCTATTTTTCCCATCATAAGCCTACATATATTCTCAAAAGTAACTTTCAAATAATCAAATAGATTTGGGTCTGTTATTTATCATTTATCTTTACTATTGATAACTACCATTGACTTCGTTTTTGCGAGAAATTTAATTGATAATTTAAAAACATTTTTATCCTATTTTCCTATCATAAGCTTATGTATATCATCAAAAGTAACTATCAAATAAAGAAATTCATTTGCTTGCATTATTTATCATTATAAATTATCATTATACATATGTTTTCTGTCTTATCGGATGGCGTATTCTACGTTAAACTTAATGGCCGTGTCTCTGACACAGCCTCCTTCTTTTTTTTATTTTTTAAAAGATTAACAATTTAAGATTGTCTACAATAGGATTTTTTAAAATTTAAATTATTTTAGGAGATATACATATGTACATAG
This sequence comes from Philophylla caesio, assembly GCA_963971545.1. Classification (NCBI taxonomy): domain Eukaryota; kingdom Metazoa; phylum Arthropoda; class Insecta; order Diptera; family Tephritidae; genus Philophylla; species Philophylla caesio. The sequence goes on from OZ020607.1 coordinate 67,167,075, forward strand.
GTATTTTGCTAAGTGTAAATTTCATGACTTAGACTACAAAAACTTTACGTAAAACTTTAAATGCGTTTTGCTCGAAACTTTCTTTTTCAAAACGATACCTCCGATTTCTTAGGTTCTAGTGGACCGATTTTCCTGAAATTTTTTCAATGTCTTCTCTATAGACTTTTTTACGTCTGGAACTATCCCCATCCCCAAATATTAATTTTTACTATTAAAAAATTCGAAAAAGTCAAAATAATTGGTACAAAAATTGTTGAAATCGTGGGTATGGTCACGTGTCAATTTTTATTGGAATTTCGAACTTTTTAATTTTTATTCTGTATTCTTGTAATACTCGTATTAATAAATAACTAATAAAAAAATGTATAGGAAAAATAGTGATTGCCTTTTTTTACGACACTTCAAAAATTACCAGATATTCATACCTCTACACCAGAATACCCCCTTAAAAGAATCAGGCAGGTAATCAGAGAGTAAATGCTGGATGTAGATAATTAAAACGCCCGAACCATTAATTAGACATTTTTATGTGTGATGAAACAAAAAAATATTTGGTAAAGGATTTAGAGAAATGCTTCAATAACATTGCGGTAAAATCAGATTGAAGAATAGTACAAATTTTACCGATACCAAAGCAGGGGCAGATCCAGAGCTAATTTTTGTGGGGGAATTAATTCACAACAAAAAACCCACATGACTGGTAGTTCAGGACGGAGAATTCGTCAAAATTAACTCTTTGTTGATAAAACTCCTTGCATTAATTAAAAACCTTTTTTCAGCAGTACAGATTTAATTCACTGTAGTTGGGTGCAATGGGGTACAGTGGTGCTTCTGGGTATGCGGTTACAGTTGCAAGGCTGTACTCAATCCCTACTCTTACGTCCACGTTCGTGTGCCCTGGGCAACGTGAGCAACTCATGTCCCGCCATGGGTCACGGCTAATAGAGAGGGAGCTTTAGTGGAGCCACTCCGACATATTCGGTTTAAGGGTCCACTAAAGTCCGCAGCGTCTGTTCACCAGGAGGTGCGGCTGCAAGCGGGCGTCTGTCTTGGAGCAAGCGGCATGCTATATAAACGAACTGAAACTTTCCACCCCCGCAGCGTTTAGAGCCCGCCAGGTAAGACAAATATCCAATGAAAAGAAATACAAAGCCTCGGATAAGACCCCCCTTTTTTGATGACGACCACAGCAAACGTTTAAAGGAACACGATTTGAGGGCAAGCACCTGGAATGTCCGGCCCTTAATTGGGAAGGTGCCTCTGCCCGGCTGGTTGATGTCCTCAGCAGAGCGAAGGCTGACATCGCCGCCATCCAAGAGTTGCGATGGACGGGGCAAGGGGAAAAAGCGAAAGGCCCTTGCGACATCTACTACAGCTGCCATGTAAAGAAGCGCAAATTTGGTGTCGGATCTGTGGTGGGAGAGAGACTGCGCCGTAAAGTACTGTCGTTCACTCCGGTGGACGAATGTCTGGCCACAATCCGCATCCAGGGGAGATTCTTCAACATCTCCCTGATTTGCGCCCACGCCCCGACGTAAGAGAAGGACGATGGGACCAAAGATCGCTTCTACGATCTCCTTGGCCGCACGTATGAGCGGTGCTCCCACCACGATATGAAAATCGTGCTTGGCGATTTCAATGCCAAGGTGGGCAAGGAGGGCATCTTTGGTTCCACAGTCGGAAAATTCAGTCTTCACGACGAAACGTCGGATTGAGACTGATCGACTTCGCCGGGGCTCGCCACATGGTAGTCTGTAGTACCAGGTTCCAGCATAAAAAGATTCACCAAGCTACGTGGCTGTCTCCTGATGGTAAGACACGAAACCAAATCGACCACGTTGTGATAGACGGAAGGCATGCTTTCAGTGTCCTAAATGTCCGCACGATCCGAGGAGCCCACATCGACCCGGATAATTTTCTTGTGGCAGCTAAGATCCGCACGCAAAATGGACACAAGGAAAGCTCGACGTCGGAAAGCTGCAATCGCAACAGACAGCCACCCACTTCGCCACTCGACTTGCACTCCTGCTCTCTGAGAGCAATAATCAAAAGGACGATATTTCCGAGCAGTGGAGCCATATTTCTCGCTGTCTACATACCGCCGCTGAAGAATCCATCGGATTTCAGCGAGCCCGAAAGAACAACTGGTATGACGAGGAATGTCGCGCCGGTACGGAACGTAAAGACGCTGCCTACAGGGCCACACAGCGATCAGGCGCAAAGCGAGCTGTGCGGGAGCGTTACGGTGAATTGAAGAAGGAAGCAAGACGCATTTTTCGAAATGCGTGAGGCGAAGAGCTTGAGATGCTGGCCGATAGGAAATTTTTCAGAAAGTACGGCGGCTAACAGAAATTTTCAAGACCGGGATGAATTCCTGTAATGACAACGGCGACCTGGTGACTGATGTCCACAACATACTTAAATTATGGAGGGAGCCCTTCTTCACACTGCTTAATGGAAGCAGCTACAACATTGGGGACCCGAATCCCCAATCAATGATGATGGACGTGATGTACCATCACCCGACTATGACGAAATTCGGAAAGCGATAGCACTAGTCTAGGAAAGCGATAGTCTTCTTAACATCGCGTATAAGGTTCTGTCAAGTTTATTGTGTGAAAGACTTAAGCCCACCGTCAATGAACTGATTGGACCTTATCATTGTGGCTTTAGACCTGGTAAATCTACCACCGACTAGATATTCACAATACGCCAGATCTTGGAAAAGACCCGAGTAAAAAGATTCGAAACACACCATCTTTTTGTTGACTTCGAAAAGAAGTTTCCTATATGCCAACATGTCTGATTTGGGATCCCGGCAAAACTTATACGGCTATGTAAAATGACGTTGAGCAACACCTCCACCTCCGTCAGAATTGGGAAGAACCTTTCCGAGCCGTTTGATACCCAACGAGGTTTCAGACAGGGTGACTCTTTGTCGTGCGATTTCTTTAACCTGATGCCGATTACATTGACATCATCGGCCTTAACAACCTTGCAGTTAGCTCTGCCTTTTCCAAACTGGATAGAGAAGCAAAGCGAATGGGTCTGGAGGAGAACGAGGGCAAGACGAAGTATCTGTCATCAAATAGACAGTCGGCACATTCACGACTGGGATCTAACATCATTGTTGCCAGCTATAACTTTGAAAATATAGAGGACTTCGTTTACTTAGGAACCACCATTAACACCAATAACAGCGTCATCATATTGTATGGCGCATAAGTATGGACGATGACAACACCAGATGAGAGGGTTTTGGAGTGTTCGAGAGAAAGGTTCTTTGAAAGATTTATGGACCTTTGCGTCTTTGCGACGGCGAATACCGCGTACGATAGAACGATGAGCTGTACGAGCTGTACAATAACGTAGATATAGTGCAGCGGATTAAGAATCAGCGGCTCCGCTGGGTAGGCCACGTCGTTCGAATGGATGAAGCAGCTCCAGCCCTGAAGATTTTTGACGCGGTACCCGCGGGTGGTAGCAGAGGAAAAGGAAGACCTCCTCTGCGTTGGAAAGATCAAGTGGAAAAATACTTGGCTATACTTGGGATTTCGAATTAGCGCCAGTTAGCACGAGATAGGGACAGCTGGCGTGCTTTGTTGACCTCGGCCAAAATCGCTTAGGCGGTTAATGCGCCAATTTAGTAAGTAAGTAAAAAGAACCGTTCGTAGTAAAAATTTACAAAACATTATTCATAGAGCGAGACGACGTTCTCCAAATCTTTGAATGACATTCTCAGCCTTGAGCTCAATAAAATTGTAAAATATTTACATTTACTAGGCCAACAGAAAAATGAACAAACATTTGTATTCTCAGCAGAGACATCAATATAACGACAAGTGTGCGACAAAGCCAAACCAATTAACCTTTTTTGTACCATCGTCGTTCTAAGCAGCGTCGTTTTCAAGCAGTAAAGAGTGGAAAAGAAGCGTTCAGAGCTCACGTTTGTCACGGGAAGTGTGCAGGATATGCGAAGATAGGTATGTACATACATATGTATGTATAGTTGGATATTTATCGGCATCGCACTTGCAATGCAATGGTTGCTAACTCATTTGTTCTACACTTTCGCTGCTGCTCCCAAAAGCATTGCAGGAGTTTAATTCTCCTTTAAGCCTCAGACGTTGCACGGTGTTGTCATTATTTAGAATGCCCTTGAATATTTTTATCAAACAATTGATGAGTTCTTCAATTTCAATTTTATCAACATTCTGTCTTCGGTCTTGGAACGTAGCAAGCAGTGTGTCTTTCATCGTTGATGCTTTTGCAAGATGGATAGTGGCCTTCTGGAGTATTACGCTGGCTGAATGACTTACAGATATACAAGCCATTCTTTGTGAGTGTTCAAGAGTTCGTATGAAACATTTTTGATTTCTTTACCTGAAAATGGGAAATAGTAATTCATTGGAGGAACCCAAGGGTGTTGAAGTGCATTTTAAACGTATGCTCATCAATTCTTTGTCCCAAAAAATTCACCCATATCGTTGGAAAAGTTTACTTGAACGTGCGTAATTTGCAAAGAAGATAAAGCAATAATGAGTAATAACAGCACACAATAATTCGGAAAATGTCACAATGCACGATGTTTATCTACCAGCTGTTGGATGTCTTATGTGTGTGCAAATCAACCGTTAAGAATGTGTCAATCGAATAGCGCACAAATGAAGATCAATAAGCTTCGAGTAAATGTTTCTCTATATTAAACCGCGACTATCAAAATGTAACACTTTCAGATACACAGTTCATTTAGATGATAGATATTACCTATTTCGTTACTGCCAGTAAATAGTTTCACAAAAGGGAGAATCGGCATCGATGTGTATTAGGAATGGAACACCATTATTCGACTTTTTTGTAAAACCTGTTTTCGAATTATTTAAAAAATGGGAATTTGAAAAAATAACTGTTTCTAAATTTTAAATCAAGAAAAAACCGGGTAAACCGGTTCTTGTTCCAAGTAAGAAACATGTTATTAACATGTTACTAAATGCAAGTATTTTTATGAAAGTAATCTTTTGAAAATAAAATGCAGATTAATGCTCGAATTTAGTAAGCAGTCTCGTCTCTAATAACTAGAGACAAACATCACAATTTTAGACCAGTTAGCATTTGTTGGACTCAAAATAAAGCCTCTAGCCTCAAAATAAAGTATCTAAATTGTGACCAGGTGACAAGCAGGTCAAAAAATATTAAGGCAAATACAAACAATTAAACCGTAAAAGCAAGCAATCTGTATACTGCTAGGAATCGAATTCCGACCAGTTCTGGTGAACGCAATTTTCGCCTACGTATGTATGTATATCGCTGGTGAACTCGTCAACGGATGAAAAGCACAGTTCCCCGGCGGGCCACAAAAACGACTCGTAAGTGAACTGCTAAAACGTCTAAACAACGGCCCGTAAAAACGATGCGCCCGCTAACTGCAAAACGACGTGCGGACATACAGTTGCGGTCAATATAATAGGAGTGCATATACCAAACTTGTTCAATTTTAAAATTTGATAGTGATACAAAACGCCACTTCATTACCACTTCTTGCATCGGTAAATTTTAAGATATTTAGAAAGAATTAAGCTGTGATCCAGACGTTTTTTGCCGTTAAAATCAATAATTTCAGTTTCGAGCCTTGATAGAGAGCGATCATGATAATATAAGCGTGGCAATTAAAAGTTCTTAGTAAATATTAACAGTACGCATAATTTTATTAAAATATTGTTATTATTTTTTTATTATTTATTATAATTTTCTTATGGTTGATATTGACATTGTACCTCCGAGGCGCGAATTTATTTGAAATATGCGGAAGCAAAACAAAACTTATAAGATTATTAAAGAAACTTTGGGATGCACTGACCAAATGATCGCTAACGCTTTTTCGTACAAAAAAACCCGCGAAAGTAGAAAATGTAAGCGTAAAAACACAACTTTAGATGATAGGCACATAAAAAGAAAGAATCCAACTTAAACGCCAGAAGTCCACAAAAAATTCCTTTCCTTTCTAAAAAAAATATATAGCAGCGCGTTTTAAATTTGCTCATGAACACGTCAACTGGCCAGCTTCGAAATGGTGCAACATATTGTGGACGGTCAAAAGCAAAATTGTTCTATATGTGTGCCGTCCCCCGAACACGAAATTTTATGAGCTTTTTTATGAGCTTCCGTAATATTTGAAAAACTTTCCATGCTCCTATTATTTTGATTGGTAAAATTGTATGTTAATTTACTTAAACATTATTTTGAAACTTTTTAATGAAAATGCTTTGCTGTGTAGAAATACAAGACTAAGCAAAGAATATATTCCTGAAGTGTTCCTGAATAAAAATTTACTTCTTCAGAATTATATGTAGCATTTTGTGTATTTCCTTGGTACACTCCTATTTTTTTTTTGATCAGAGCTGTACATACCTACATATGTACATACATATATAATATTGAAATAAATAAATTTAACATGTGAAACCAAAAACAACAAGTTTACAACGTTGTATTACGATAACACAATGCGACAAATAACACGGCTTGTGAACACCTTAAAGCATACATTGATTCAATACAGGAGGCACTGGTGGTAGCAGGAATTGATCACTGCGTCCGCTCATGGATAGTGTCGCTGCTGAGGAGCAGAGCAATTTATGCAAATCTAGGTTCCCAAGCGCCGCTGTGGTCGAGTTGGTAGCGTTGCGTGCTATAACTTGATATGCCGGTGAGTTCGAGGTTCGAATCTCAGTCGGGGCAAGCAAAATCTTAATAATAGAAAAAGTTTTTTCTAATAGCGGTCACCCCTTGGCAGGCAATGGCAAACCTCCGAGGGTATTTCTGCCTTGAAAAAGCTTCTCATAAAATACATCTTCCGTTCGGAGTCGGCACTAAACAGTAGGTCCCTCCATTTGTGGTATAATATACAGACGCACACCACAAATGGTAGGAGAAGCTCGGCCAAACACTGAGCTATAAAGTGTACGCTCCAAAATTATATATCATGTATATATATAGGTTCCCAAGCAAGATGTATCTAGTATACAGGTGACATCGATAAAAGACGTGCTTCTTCTTATTCCATTTGTCAAAAACGTTATGTCAAACTATCACGTGTGTTGCCTTTGCTTACGTTTTATTTTTTACAATTTTCATTTGCGATTGTGTTTTGTGATTACACGTTACTTTTTGTGAAAAATTTTGCTAAAAACTTAAGTTTAAATTATGTGCGATATTTGCGGAAAGCCGAAAAGGATCCTCCCATTTTTCCATGTTCCGCTTGATGTGCGGCAGTGCCGACAATCAATATTGGACCAGGTAATTTAAATGTGTACATCCGACAGCCAAACCAATAAGCAGGATTGTGGCACACAAACGGAGTAAGTTTTCATAGCCAAATAAGTTATTTTCGGAATACATTATTATTTTTTTCTAAGCTGGGAGTACTTGCGTCGATTTTCACCGAGGGTCAAATATGGAAAATGGCTTACCCTGGTGAGTTATAAACGAGTTTCTATGGCAGTTAACATATTTGTAATATGATTTCTCATTTTAATTAGACAAAGCCATCAATTGGACATGGGAGGATATATCCATCGCCATTTGCTTACATGCGGCTGGACCTCGCGCATAAAATCACCTTTATGGTAAAGGGTATCCATTGCCTCACGTCTCGACGCTTCAACGCTGGTACAGGAAAGTTGATGTGGTTGAGGGACTAATACACTTTTCCATCCAGTCTATGGCACGGGCCCGGAGCAGCATGTCCGACGAATAATGCCTATATGTACTGGTATTCGGTGAAATGTTTTTGACTGAAGCATTTGAATACGATGCCAGTACCGATAACATGAAAGTCCCAGCAAAGCGAGTACAAGTGCTTATGGCACGAGGACTCTTAAAGTCGGGGAAGCAGCCAGTATATTTTAATTTTAATTGCGATATACAGAGCGAAATTCTGTTTAAAATAATAGACGCTCTTCATACAGCCGGATACAACGTTGTTGCTATGGCAAGCGACATGGGTTCTGCAAATCGTAACTTGTGGAAAGCTCTTGCAGTAAGTCATGGTAAGTAATAATATTTTTCTTCTTGTACAAATAATATTTTTCTTCTTGTACAAATATAAACTTTTGTATTTTAGAAAAATCGTGGTTTTTAAACCCAGATAACGGCGAAAAAGTTTTCGTGTTTGCCGATGCACCGCATTTGCTGAAGCTCATCCGCAACCACTACGTTGATACCGGCTTAATTTGGAAGGAAAAAATATTGACCTCCAAGACCATAGCAGATTTAATAGCGCACCTTTCCAAATCAGATGTGTCAATCGCATTTAAAATAACAGATGAACATCTAAGGGTGAAAAACGCTGGTAAGATTCATTTTATTGGTAATCCAATTAATAAATTTTATCTAAAATTAATAATGTTTTAATTATGTGTTTTCCTCTGTATAGGTCCACAAAAAGTAAAACAAAAAGTACAACTGCCAATGCAATTCGACGTTGCTATAGTCTCGGTTTGGAGTTGTATGAGCCAACTGTAACAGCGGACTTCGTCCAGCTAACGAACGACTGGTTTGATGTTTTTAATTCTTCCATGACCACTTTTAGCAAACCTGGAAAAGTATATTTCTATAAAAACATTAAATTCAGGAACCTTTCGGTATACAATTTGCTGAGCAAATGGCGACCCTGATGAAAATGAGTGACTTTATGTCGCAAATCATCGTGCCGCGGAAGAAGACGTTAGAATATTTTCAAAAAGGTGTCTTAATGACAAATTCGTCATTAATTTAACTTTTTGAATATATACAAAATAAAGTTAACGCCAAGTTTGTGGTAACCTACAGGCGCAATCAAGACCTTCTTGAGCACATTTTTGGAGCTATGTATACGCAGCAAGGGCGGGTTGTACGACCACCCTACTGCCCAGAAATTTAAATTTCGGCTAAGAAAATACCTACTGGGTGAGTTTTAATATTATATATATATGTATGTACTTCAAAGCTCAATAAGCTGTAGAAAATTGATTTAAAATTTCTGTAGAGTATTAAGCTTACAACGCTTCATATCTTTATATTTATTTATTTTTATTTTTTTTTTGTATTTATATACATATGTATATAAAAGTAAAACTTCGAGATTTTTACTTCTTCCCCACCAACCAATACTGCAAGGATTTCCTTACACGGCAATTGTCGTAAGTACCTACATAAGTAAATAAATATGTATAATATTATAATATTTATTTACTTATATTTTTCTAAGTGAGAATTATTCGCAATTTAAGTATTAATGATTTTTTTTAAATCTGATTTTATTTCTGCCATTTATGTATATATATCACTTTTATTCAAATTTATTATATTGTGAGGGTTTGTCATTTCCCCCAAGTAAAACTGCCAGGATTTCCCTTTAATGTCGTCACTTGAAAGTACTCTTAAAGGTAGTAAAGTTTTTTACTATTGCATTTTTTCTATTATGATATATCATTGTACCTGCATTTATGTATGTACATACATATATACAAATGTATATAGGTACCACCATTCTTCAACAGTAAGTTTGAAAATATCTTGTTTTTTTTCAAATTAAGTTATATTTCTTATGAATAGCAAGAAATACCGAGCATCTAATAAGTTCCGGCAACACGCAAATCGATGACTCACAATGGCTGAATCTTGAAGAGTCAGAGGAACAGGAAGAAAGTGGTATTGTCGACCAATGCCGAACAGCAAGACGGCATCGGCGCTTTGCAGGAAGATGCACTGGCGTATATAGCGGGCTATATTATCCGTAAGCTTCACCTAGAGGGTCACGAAAACCTTGACAATTCGTTTACTTGGGTGGATCAAGTGTCCAAAGGATATTTGAAGAAGCCCAGTACGAATTTCGTCAATGGTATTAAAAGGTTAGAAGCTATTTTCCACGGGATGAACGACAACGAAATAGCCCACTGCAAAAACCCAAATACAAAAATGCTCCAAAGAAGTTCGGAAGTTGATTTGCCGGAAGCGTTTATTTTTCAAGTGCATAACGTTCTTCGGAATTAAACAACTTAATCGACGCTTGGTAGTAAAAAAGCAAAAGAACGCGTCGTGGGTCACCGAAGGTTCCTACACATTAAATTGTAGTTTATGAATATTGCCAGCAATCTATTTTAAAATGGCTCTTTTAAGGGCCACCAATAAATCCAAATAGAAAAAAATTTGCTTCAGCAATAAACATACATGTACATATGTATATAGCATTTTCCCGATATATTTTCCTTTCATTTATTGCCAAAACATAAGTAAATACATTAAGATCTGTTCGAGCGGGGAGGAATTAGGGGCCGGGAATTCCTCATGAATTCCACGGCAACGGGGTTCGAAAAAATAGGAGGCCGATCTTCTGAAGAATTTATGATAGTTAAATTAACAAGCTGATTGCCGTATTGCTCTCGGAAGTAAAAAACACAAGTTATGTTAAACTTATAAATGCAAAAAGGGGGCTTGTCAATGACAAGCAATTTATTTTATAAGATAAAATCAACACTGCTGGAAAAAAGTGGGGTTAAATATGTATGTTAAAATGCAAAACCTTACGTGTAGCGTTGGGGGCGTCTCTTCACAAAGTGAAAGAGCGCTGGGTTTTCGCAAAAGGCGAAACCCATCGTACGGTACGGGTAACAGGACTCGAGAAAAGGGAGAGAAAGTAACGAGTCCCTGTTCCCGTACTATCACAGCGACATCTGCAAGTGGAGTTAATAATAATTCACAATGGCAGAATACATTGTGAATGCTGAAACAGCTGGCGTAAACATGCCGCCCGCCTTGCAGTATCGCTGCAATAAGTTGACTACAAGATTTGTTGAGTTATATAAATTACATTTCATAACTATTTCATAACAGTAAGTCCATAAATACCAATTCATTTACATAACAAATTTATCAAATAATATAAATCAAAAACTCATTTATGCACAACGCCATAATTAAAAAAGAGAAAAATTAAAGTAATTGTAAGCTACGAGCTAAAACTAGTAAATGGTGCCGCCAGATACCATCCACCCGAACATTGTGTTCTGCGCGGCCGGTCGGGTGGGAGTCGCTGCCATCAGTCCTGGACGCAGGATCATCGCGTACACCTCGGCTCCCAAAATCAGCGATACCGCGCTCGAGCGGTAAAAATTTGGGTCCGCGAGGCGCATGTTGTCAAACTCGCTGACGACTCGCGCATCAAGGGTGCGTTGTGGGGTGATGCGGGACAGCTGCGTCTCCACATTAGCAGACACCTGCAGCCGCTCGTTCCACCCTTTTAGGGTGAACTGGCACACATTTTGGCGCCCATTCGGCAGCAACTGCAGCCTTCGCGCTAGCTGTAGCGATATCGATGACTTCGACCGCCCTGGATCGACGATTGCCCTTACCACCTGAGGTCTTCCCCGCGTCATTATCCGCACTGTGACCGTTGGCGTGAGGACAGAGAGCCCTTGAGCGCCACGGGCTGTGCCCGTGATCCGCTCTCGGGTGTCTCTCACACCGCGGCGTTGGGGCTGCGGTTGTGGACGTCGCGGTTGCGGTCTGGGGTTGGACCGCTTTGATGGCGTCGGTGCGGCCCTCTGTACCGCCGACCGGATAACCGACAGTCTTGGTCTGGCTACCGGCGGCTCGCTGGACTCGCCACTATCGTTGACGGGCTGCAGGTCACTCTCGTCTGCGTCTATTTCGAGGATTTCATCCTCGCTGGAGTCGGGCAACGGCTGGGCGCCATAGACACAGCGGGGTCGTCTTCGGCGATCCCCTTCTTCGTTAATCGCACCGTCTTCCTTCTCCCATGCTTTCTCATGGAGGTGGAGGAGACTGTGGTGCCGCTCTCCACATTGGTCGCACGTCTTCTTCGATGCGCAATTCTCGGCCGTATGATGTGCCGATAGGCAATTGGAGCAGTGCCGGTGGACGAGGACAGCCCGTAGTCTCTCGACCGGGTCCTTGCGGCGCATCTCCCTACAGTAAAGCAACGGGTGGTTGCTCTTGCACACAGGGCATTTCTTCGCTTCAGTAACTTTGGATGAGTGTTCCATTTCGAAATTTATTTCTAGATTTGGGGTTATCTGGAAAGAGAGGGAAGATGTTAAATTCGGTTTAACATGGCGGTAAAAGAACCAATTTTACAATTGGTCGTGTTATAACTCCACGTGCGGTACGTATTTCTACGACTCGTACGCGGCTATCTTGGCCTGAAAAAACCCTAATTACTCTGCCAAGTCGCCATTCATTTGGAGGCAGATTGTCTTCTTTAATAACCACCAGGTCATCTGTCTCGATGTTACGTTGGGGGAGCCTCCATTTTGTTCGTTTCTGCAACTCCTTCAGGTACTCCGCCTTCCACCTTTGGCAGAACGTCTGCTGTATGGCTTTAATCTTTTGCCATCGATTTACAATGGACATCGGATTCTCCGTGACTTCGGGCTCTGGAATCGCGAGTATCGGGGTTCCAATTAGGAAATGTCCTGGTGTTAGGGGTTCCATTGCCTCAGAGTTCTCAGAGATGGGGCTGATTGGTCGAGAATTCAAACACGACTCGATCCTTGCCAACAGTGTGGAAAGCTCCTCTATGGTGAAACGCATTGAATGAGCGACTTTCCTGAAATGTATCTTGAAGCTTTTTACACCTGCTTCCCAGAGCCCTCCCATATGAGGTGCTCCTGGAGGTATAAAGTGCCACGAGATACCTTGATGAGCGTATGTCTGCGTTGTCCGACTGGCCACCGTAGAGACGAACGCCTTGAAATCCTGCCTCAGTGCTTTGTTCGCCCCTACAAAATTGGTGCCGTTGTCCGAGTATACATTTAGAGGACAACCGCGTCGGGATACGAATCGCGAAAAGGCTGCTAGGAACGTCGGGGTTGACAAATCGCTGGTTGCCTCCAAATGTATTGCCTTAGTCGCGAAACAGACAAATACGCAGACATATCCTTTGGTGATACGGCATGCTCGGCCCGTAAAACTCCTTATTTCGAATGGGCCCGTGAAGTCGATTCCAGTGTTCGTGAAGGGCCTGGACACTTCTGTTCGTTCCACTGGCAAGGCTGCCATTAACTGCTCCCGCGCTTTCTTCCTGTAAATAATACATACTTTGCAATTGTGTACAGTATTTTTGATTAAATTTTCCATACGTACTATCCAGTATTCAGACCGCAAAAGTCTCAACATTAGCTGATTTTCACCGTGCAGGGAAATTAGATGTGAGAATTTTACGAGCAGTCTTGAAAACTGGCAATCGTAAGGAAGAATTATAGGGTACCGTTCGTTATATGGTAAACTCGATAACGCGAGTCGCCCCCCCACTCTCATAACACCATTTCTGTCGAGAAACGGATTAAGAGTGGCTATTGGACTTTTCGCATTAAGGGGCGTGGAAGCGCCGCCAGCCCTGTACTCCTCTGGATAGTGTCGCCTCTGTGCTACAAGAATAAGGCGACGCTTTACCTCCTTGATTTCCTCGGATGTTATTTCGTCTCTCTGGTCGCTTATCACCAACTTATGGACAGGGTGAACTCTACGATAAAATCGAAAAATTCGCGCTATCACTCTCAAGGCTCGAGAGAAGTCCGAAAAATGCTCCAGGATATCTCCTTCTCCTGAGACACCTGTCGCGTGAACTCGTACTTTCCTCTGCTCTACATCTGTTTCCAACGTGTCATTGCAACTACTCGCTTGGGGCCAAGCTGATGGCTCTTTCTGTAACCACTTTGGTCCGTGCCACCATAACGCGTTGGCTTCTAAATCCTGTGGTGTGACGCCTCGACTTCCGAGATCTGCTGGATTATCTGCAGAATCCACGTGATTCCATCCAGTCACTCCAACAAGCTCGTCTATTTTTGAGACTCGGTTTGCCACAAAGGTTGTCCATGAACACGCTGGTTTCTTGAGCCATGAGAGAACAATCGTAGAGTCAGTCCATTTATGGATAGTTGGCTGCAAAATTTCAAGCTGTGGAAGGAAGGCATTAATTAATTCCGCTAACAACAATGCTCCGCACAGCTCCAATCGGGGGAGAGACACCGTTTTTACTGGGGCTACCTTTGTTTTACCTACCAGCAAATAAATATGGGGTGTTTTTTGGGAAGTGCGTTCGCGGACTCTAATATATAAAGCCGCCGCAAATGCCTTCTCGGAGGCATCACAAAATCCGTGGAATTCTACTTCATTCCATGGTAAAAACCGGATCCAACGCGGAATTTTTATTTTCTGAATATTATCGTAGTTATCCAGAAATGATTCCCATCGCAGTAGCAAATTTCGGGGTAGACTGTCGTCCCAGTCTATTTTGGATAGCCAGATATCCTGCATCAGTATTTTGGCTACAACAACAATTGGTCCGAGCCATCCTGCTGGATCGAACAACACGATAATACCTCTCGCTTGGTGTAATCCTGCTTCACGGGTATCGGCTGCACTGTGAAATGGTACATATCATGTATTGCATTCCACCGGATTCCCAACATCTTCGTCTCGCTCATGTCGTCGATTTCCAAGAAGTTTTCCTTGTAGATGTGGTCTTTTGGTAAACCTGCTAAAATTGTTTTCGAATTCGACGTCCATTTCCGTAGCGGAAAACTTGCACTTTTGAGAGCTTCGAGTAGCTCATCACGCATTTGTATTGCTGTTGTGCAATCATGCGCTCCAGCCAACACATCATCCACGTACATGTGTTGCTTTAAAACTCTTGATGCTAGCGGATATTTCGTTTTAACATCTTCAGCGAGTTGATGTAGCGTTCGTATCGCCAGATAAGGAGCGCAATTTACTCCGAACGTTACGGTTTTTAGTTCAAAGTCTTGCAATTCAGCGTCCTGGGACTCTCTGAAAAGAATTCTTTAAAATGCAGTTTGATCTGGCTGAAGCAAGATTTGTCTATACATTTTTTCAATGTCTGCATTAAAGACGTATTTAAATAAACGCCACTTCAATAGAAGACAAACTAAATCTGCCTGCAAGATTGGACCGGGGTAGAGGACGTCGTTAAATTGACTCCATTTGAAGACGGGCACGACGCGTTGAACACTACTCGAACCTTGGTCGTAGTGCTCTCTGGTTTGACCACGGCGTGATGTGGCAGGTAAAACGTTCGATTCCCTGTGTTTCCAACCGGGACCATATGGTTGAGATCGATGTACTCCTTTAAGACTCGATCATATTCCTTCTTCAAGTCAGGCCTGCGCAGATAACTGGCCTCACTTCGAAGAAATTGCCGTGCGGCTCCAGTCCGAGAATAGCCGAGGTTGATGCTTTCTGGGAACTCCCGTAGAAAGGGTAGCGGTACTACATATCGTCCGCATTCATCCCTTACCGTCGTTCTTTTATAGAGCTCCTCGCAAAATGCATCTTCGGGGGTGATCTTCCTTTTGGGTGAAACTTCTTCCAACTCCCAAAAACGTGTCAGTTGGGGGTTCGTCATCTGTGTGCAGTACGACACACATGACGAAAAACAGCTTATTGTGACCGTCCGAGGGACTGGCCCTGTAAGGATCCACCCGAACACCGTCTCCTGCGCCAGAAGAGATCCCAGCACGTTTCGCTCTACGTTGTCCATGATAACAGCCGGGTATACATCCGCACCCCAGATGACATCCACTTGCTGACTCCTATAGAAATTTACATCGGCCAACCTAAGAGGGGGAGTAATCCAAGATGCACCCGGTCCAATGAAAACTTGGGGAGGTCTCCTGTCAATTGGGGTAAAACGAGGCCTCTTGCCTCCATTTTAAACTGGGGGTTTACAGGAGAACCTATGACCAGATGCGCTACTTTTCGCACATTTGCCGATACCGTGGCACTTATCCCTGTTACCTGAGTATCAGCAACTTTCGTTGGCAGCCCGATGCGCTTCCGGAGCCGGTCAGTGATGAATGTACCCTCCGATCCCGAATCAAGCAAAGCCCTGACTTGGTAGGTAACTCCTAGATGGTGGATGTTGACCATGGCAGTTCCTAGCAATATATTGCAATTGCTTGCAGCATGTAGAGATTGCACATTGCTTGGGCTTGGTCGGGGTTGTGTCGTTCTGGGTTGTGCTGAACGTGGTTGTTGGGGTCGGGGAACCTTACTTCGGGGTGACGGTTGTGGAGCTGACGTGCTGGGCAACTGTAACGCAGAAGGTCGATGTAGAAGGGAGTGATGTCTTTGGTGACAACTCCAACAAGAGAAAGGGCTCTTGCAATCTTTTGCCATATGGGAATGTGCAAGGCAATTCATGCACAAGTTATGTTTTCTGGCAACAGTGACGCGATCGTCAACTTTCATTGCCAAAAATTTGGGGCAACCCTTCAATACATGGGTTTGCTCGGGGCATAACCTACAGGTAGGTTGAGAAAACTGCCCATGGTGTGCCGACACTCGCCTCTCATAGCTTGCGGCGGGTGGTCGACTGACGGTCGGCTTTACCGCTCTAGCACCCCGAATGTCGGAAACAGTTTCCAACGTTTGGAACCGGCTTGTGAGAAAGCTGTCTAATTCCTCCCACCTCGGAATTTCTGCTTTCCTCACAATCCCTTGTTCCCATAGCGCTAGGGTGGTGTCTGGCAACCGACTCGACACCAAAAACACGAAAATTGCATCCCAGTTCTCAATGTCAATACCGTACATTTCTAACACTGAGATGCAATTGTTGACCGATCGTTGTAAATTCTTAATATCGGTTCCGCGTTCTACCGTGACCGATGGTAAATTAAATAAGATCTTCAGCTGACTATTGACCATTATCCGCTTATTCTCATATCGTCCCGATAGATTTTGCCACGCTGCGGCGAAGCCGTCATTAGTCAGAGGGGATTTTTTAACTATATCCTTTGCTTCACCCCGGGTCTTCTGATTCAAATGATACAGCTTTTCGACCGGGGTTAAGCGCGAATTGTTCACGTAAATCGCTGTGAATAAATCCCGAAACGATGGCCACGACATGTAGTCACCGTAAAATATTTCCGTATCACATGGAGGTAAACGGATATTTGAATGAGCAGGCAGTTCAACTTCATGAAGCCCGTGATTGACCGTTGAACTGCTTTGTTGAGCAAAAGTGAGACCATGAGCAGTCTTACCTATAAGCGTACGGCAAGTCAAGTATGCGGTGTAGCAGTCCTGGTATCGGCACTTGGCCAACCGAAGAGCGGACTGATCGCTTTCGTTGTCGGACAAGGTCTTTGAGTACTTATCAAATTCGTCTTTAACCTTGACCCACAACGTCTTAAGCTCTTCTCTCTGTATTTCCAGAGAGAAGATAGAATGGCAATTACTGGGCATCGTGTTATAGCCCGACTCAAACTCAAGCAGCGCATCGCATGCGCGCGAAAAATCGTTGAGTGTGGCCATGTTACGAAAAAGCTTACGAAATTTTGTTTGAAAATCTTTCGAAAAAGAACAAACCATGTGAAGATAATGTCGTAAAGACTAATGCACGAAAAAAGTTTCAAGTTTTCAAACTCCAACGTTTGAAAAATGTTTCGAAAAAGACGTTGTAAAGATTGTTTCAGTGTATCGCACCACTGAATGAAATCCCGATTGAATCACGAGAAAAAATAAGTTAGAGACTAAAGTAAATTTATTTTTCTCAGTGTAACGCTTCGCTCGGGAAAATCACGAAAAAAAAGCCGGGAATTAAAATTCCGAAAATCCAAAAAAAGTCGAATTTATTTCCCTCAGTGTTAGGCACCACTGGGGAAAATCACGGAAAAAGCCGGAAATGAAAATCCAAAAAAAATCGAATTTATTTCCCTCAGTGTTATGATCCACTGGCGATAACTTAATTTCTTCGAAGGCCTTTCAAATAGCTCGCACGAATAAAATAAAATTATTTAAAATCGTTAATTGTAAAGATTCTAACGCGGGAAAAATCCACGCTCGACAAAACGATAATCCAGAAAATTAATTGGCTTGATTTATTTCCGTGTATCGTACAACCGGAAAAAACCAATTAATTTTATATAAAGCAAAAAAAAAAACCTACTAGTGGAAACCAAAGTTTCTTGTCAAACCGAATAAAAATTGCAAAATTCGTTTAATAACGTGTCCTAGGAAAGGAAACGAAAATTTCAAAAACCAAAATTCAAAAAAAAAATTAATTAAAGAAAACCAAAGATGAGAATACAATGTAATCTGAAAATATATATTTAAAGAAAGAAAATTCCAAAATTCAAGCTAATCTCTCACAGTGTAAAGCACCACTGGATACACTTTGCTTCTATATGACCCACTCAACTCACGAACAAGTAGATTTCAACTTAAGTATAAAAGAATTTAAAACTCCGAAAAAAGTTCAAATTGATTTCTCCCAGTTTATCGCACTATGGAAGAAAAATTTTCTTATAAAAGAACTTCACACGAGCAAGTGGACATTAAATAAATTGGACAAACTAATTAATTTTTTTTTTTTTTTTAATATAGATTAAGTCCCAAAAAACCACTTATTTATTTAAATTTTCAAATTCAACTTTAATTTCTATATATTCCTTCACTTCAAACCCAAAAACTAATTACGAACTAGTTTTTAAAAAAATTTTTTTTTCTTTTGAAGAAATAGAGATAAATCTCTTACAGTGTACCAACGCAACACTGTAGAAATTCCCTTGATGCAGGCGCTCAGACAAAAATCGCAATAAATTTTTTTTTTAAATATGTATATAAAAAAAAGCAGGATTCACTTTACTTTATTCTTTTTCTACAATATGATATTTATTTTGCGTGTCCGCCCTTCGCGAATATACGTTGTAATGTCGAAGGCTTACCTGGATTGACTGCTTACTATATGTTACAGTTGGGCCACTGGTGGGGGCCTTGCAGTAACCTTTGGGCCGTTTGTTTGGGCCTTGCAGCAACCTTTGGGCCGTTGGTGTGGGCCTTGCAGCACGTTGGGCCGTTCGTATGGGCCTTGCAGCAAATACGTTGGGCCGTTGGTGTGGGCCTTGCAGCAACCGTTGGGCCGTTGGTGTGGGCCTTGCTGCACGTTGGGCCGTTCGTATGGGCCTTGCAGCAAATACGTTGGGCCGTTGGTGTGGGCCTTGCAGCAACCGTTGGGCCGTTGGTGTGGGCCTTGCTGCACGTTGGGCCGTTCGTATGGGCCTTGCAGCAAATCGTTGGGCCACTGGTGGGGGCCTTGCAGCAAATACGTTGGGCCGTTGGTGTGGGCCTTGCAGCAACCGTTGGGCCGTTGGTGTGGGCCTTGCTGCACGTTGGGCCGTTCGTATGGGCCTTGCAGCAAATCGTTGGGCCGTTGGTAGGGGCCTTGCTGCACGGAGGGCCACTGGTGGGGGCCTTGCAGCAACTCGCGTTGCCGCCTGACTATGTGGCACCTAGTGCCGGCGGCCAACACTTACACACAACTAAAAATGGTTGCACCTTATTTCGTGGCACTAATCGTGTACCGGTGCAACCACTCTTCTTCACTTTTACTTTCACTTTTTTTTTTGTTTTTTGTTATGTTATTTTGCACTTTTATTTTTAATTAAATTAAGTTGTAATTTTTATTTTGTAATTTAGGGGAAAATTTTCCTTTACGGAACCAGGCTTTGAAAAAAGAGAGTTATAAGGGGGGGTAGGGGGGAGCCCCCTGAGTCCAAATCAGAAGTTCCCACCGGCCGGAGGCTTATAGTTTTTAAGTAATTTGCTGTTAAAGTTGCGAAAAATGTCAATTTTAACCTCACTTTCTGCTAAGTGCAGCAATGAAATGAAAATGCCGTGCTGCCACACATGACGAATATATGTCGAAAAAAAACGAAAATAATAAACTCTATGCGCATATTACGTGATTTTTTATTAAAAAATTTTAATTTATTACGAAATATTGATTTAGTTGAGAAAAGCGACGCAGGTGGAAATTTGTAATAAGAAATCGACGTATTTATTACGCAATATTGATTTATAAATTATTTTAAAATTAAAATCGCGCGATTTTTTATAAAAAATTTTCTATTTGGTATGATATATTGATTTATGTGAGAAAGCGGCGCAGGGGAAATTTTTAATAAAAATCGCGCGTTTTTTTATAAAAAATATTTTATTTGGTATGATATACTGGGGGTGAATCGTGACGTCCGTGTACGGATCGTAAACCATACGAAAGAAAATTACGTGATACGTCAATCGTATAAGCTGAATGGGTTTATGACATACGAAAGCAAACGGATCGTAATGTTTTTTCTATTCACAATAGTTTTAAAGATCCACAATAAGTTGGATCTTATTTTTTAAGTCACAGTAGATGTGGAACTGTCAAAATTGGTCAAAAATCATAAACAATAAACAAAAATAGAAAGATGGATCCAACTTTGCTTTTTTATTTGACCTTTAGGGAAAGTGATGGCGAAGAAAAATTAGTGCGGAGGCAGCTAAGAGATCGGAGTAATCCTTTGGCCTTGCCGAACACAGCGTAAGCATATTATTAGTTAATTATTCATGCTTATTTACAAATGTTTTCTTTCAGTTTCTTAAAACGATTCCGTCTGACCAAAGAGGCTTTTGATTATGTCCTGCAGAATATACATTTAAAACATGCGGACACCAAAGCGGTGCCTCCAGTGCTTCAATTAGCAGCCACTCTTTCACTTTTGGCTAGTGGTGGCTACCAGCACAACGTCGGCAGTGACTATTTAGTGGGAATGTGCCAAAGCACTGTTTCAAAGTTAACATCACATGCCCTTCTCGAAATGGAAAGCAAGTTGTGCCCACGGTTTATAAAGTTTGCGCCTGGCCATTCTTCCAGCTGCAAAGAATGGTTTGTGGAAAAATATAAAATACCTGGAGGTAAAAGCTTTGATGTAGTTTGTGAAATTCTTAAATTTTAGTTAATTTATTTGCAGTCATTGGGTGCATTGATGGAACGCACATTGGCTTACAAAAACCCACTGTGGAAGAACACATGTACTTTAATAGGAAAGGGTACCACAGTATCAACGCTATGATAGTGAGTTACCATTAATTTATTTAAATAACTTCAAATTTTAACAATATGGATATATTTCACAGATATGTGACCACCAATGCAAAATTTTGACAATCAACTGCCAGTACGGTGGTGCAGCTCATGATTCCTTCATTTGGAAGCATTCGGATCAGAGGCGGGTTTTGGAGGATCGATTTCACCTTAATAGGCAGGAGAATTCATGGCTTTTAGGTACGCTTGTCATTTGCCAAATCTTTGTCTCAGTGCAATGAACATTATCAATGTTTTAATAGGAGATTCAGGTTATCCACTAGAGCCATGGTGCATAACGCCTTATAGAAACTCATCGGATGGTTCAACTGAAGGGATATTTAACGAAACTCATTCCAAGGCCCGATGTATCGTTGAGCGAACAATAGGCATTTTAAAAGGCCGCTGGAGAATTTTAGGGTATGGTAAAAGAGGAAGATATCATCCCACAAAAGTTGCGAGATTTACTAACGTGTGCGCTGCATTACACAACGTGTGTATAAAGTTTAAAATCAGTTATGATCCTCAAAACTATGACTCTGGCCAGATATCTGAAATTGACTCCGGCGAATCAAATCAACTTACTGCTATTGGTCAAACAATAAGAGATCAAATCAAATATTCGATTGTAAATATTACTTAATAATGGATATTAAATATGTAAAGGGTTTTAGAAAATGCTGTAAAAAAACTGAAATTTGTTGTAGCAAAAGTATAATGAAATAAAAAGCTTTGTTTTTCGTATGCAAATGAATGCTTTGAGTTTCATTTTATTTGATTTATTTAAATTTCATTTCATTGGTTTGGTTAAAAACTTAAAAACTAGAGGTAAAAATGGAAATAAAATAAGATTTTCAAAGGAACAAAATACAAATGCTTTCGCCATTAATAAAAACTAAGACGGAATCACAAAATTAATAAAATATTTCATATAAGTAAATTTAAAATTCATATAAAAATATTAAAATTGATTTAATATTTCTTAAAACTAAATAAAAACTTCGGGTACTCTATTTATATACAAAAACATAACAATTCAATTTATACTTCTTAAAACTAAATTAAAAATTCAGGTACTCTACATATGTACAAAAATAAAAAAATTCATTATGTAGTTCTTAAAGCTAAATTACAAATCCAGGTACTCAAGTATTCCTCGGTCTTCTTAAATTAATTTGCAGAGTTTCCAACTCAAGTCTTTTTATTTCCAAGTCTATTTGGCGTGACTCCTGGGTACTGCGATGCTTCTCCTCTTCAATTTGAAGCATCCTCTCCTGCACCAACACCGACCGCTCCTGCACCAACACCAGCCTCTCGTGCATCTCCCGCAACCTATCCAATTTGCCATCTATTCCGCACTGAAAATCTGACGCAGATTTTAAATTTTTCTGGAGCAGCATCAACACTTCGTTACCACTATTTGCTCTCCGCGGAGTTTTACACTGGGTAGGAGTTTTACACTGGGTAGGAGTTATACCCCGACCAGGAGTGAAGGCTGTAGTGGATGTCCGGGGCAAAGAACTGTGAGAGGAGCTCGCTTCTTTGTCGCTATCCTCACTCCCACTGACGCTTGTTGAGGCCGCTAAACTGCCGAATGCTGGAACATTCTTGTTCCCCTCTACACAAGCCTCTAGTCCTGATGCCTCAATTATAAGCTCTTCAGCGGGAGTTATAATTTTTTCGTGGTATGGTCCTCCACCTGTCCGCTGCTTAGACGCTTTGTTGAAAAAAAGCTTTTTCTTCGCCTGGTATTTTTGATCAGCGAAAGCCTATAGCAAACCACAAATATTACTTAAAATAATAAAAACTAAATGAAATATATAGATCCGCATACCTTCCTCCACATTTTAGCATCCTTAAGGGGAGGTCCTACAGCATTTAGACGCTTCGATAGCTCATCCCACAGTCTATTCGACGTTACTCTCCCTTGTGCACAATTTGGCAGGTTGTTTTTTGCCAAATCGGGGTGACTTCCCATAAACTCCGCCATTATTTCCTTTTGTTTTGGGTTAAGTTTATTATAATTAGACCTATAATTAGAATAGTAGTTAAAACTTCTATTTAATTACATATTTTAATAATTTACTTACATTTCCGTTTAAATTCAACCGACTCGTTTGCTCGTTGGTGATCGTATGACAGTTCGAAACAACGAATACGTTCACTCGCTCGTTCACGTTTGTTATCGTACCGAATTACGATATAAAGACTGCGTTCACTTATGTCATGCTCCGAAAAACGCGTTTTTACGTGACGAGTAATACGATATCATATGTGGCGATTCGAGCCCTGATTTATGTGAGAAAAGCGCCGCAGGCGAAAATTTTTAATAAAAAATCGCGCGATTTTTTATTAAAAATTTTCAATTTAAATGTATTGATTTGGTTAAGAAAAAACGTCGTCTCATTTTTATCAAAAATATCTATTAACATTTTCCAGTATCTGGCATCACACATACTTCGCGGCCATCTGACAACAACTGTGTTTAGAACATTGTGCAATTAGCAAGATATACAAATATCGTATTTAGAAGTATTTATTGTTAAAATTTTAGCAAAAAAAATATGTGCATTATGTTTATTATGTGTTTAAGAAAGTGTATTAACAAAAAGAAAAGTGATTTGTGCGGTTTTTGTATTAAAATATTGCTAAGTCAGTGACAAAATTTTAACTACAAATTACTTTAAAACTAAAACAATTTGGACCCAAAATTTGTTAAATATCGGTGAATCAGTGCTACCCCAACACCCCCTGCTAATTTCAGTGAAATATTCCAAGTACTTTGGCTAAAAAAAGCATTGGTTCCGTAAAGGAAATCTCAGCCTAATTTAGGACTTTAGTTTTCAATTTAATTAATTTTATTTTATAAGTTTGTACTTTTACTTTTATTTTTAATTTAATTAACTTAGTAGTAAGGCCTTGCTGTAGTAAAACGCCTTGTTGCTGCTACTGCCGGTTGTTGCGCCCGTAGCAGCGCAGGCGCACGAATTTTACGCTGCTGCGTTGGCGCACCTGATTTTTGCTGCTTCCGCTGATGCTCCTCCCGGAGCACTGGCGCACACTCTGCTGTATGGCGGAGCACCCTATATTACCTTACAGACGTGCAGGCGTACACAAATTCGGTGTCACCCAAATTTCGTTCCTGCAAGTATGATATTTAAAAGGTACAAAAGTGAAATTATTACCTTTTGTGTCTCGATGCTCCAATCGTTGGGCCGTCACTCAATTAGTTGTTGCTCCCGCCGGAGCACTGGTGTACAATTCTTTCAGCACTGACGTACATATAACTTCGTCAGCACGGATGTATAATTGTGCCAGTGCTGATGTAAGAATCAATCAGCACTGACGTAGCACAATTTTCCTGCTAACAACGCCGGCACTTGTTTTGCCGATTTCTGGAGCACCCGCTATTTCTGCAATGCGGGCAACTCGGGTGCTGCAACACACACGATTCAATAAAATTTAAAATTTCAAAGGATTACTTTTTATGAGTAACGATGCTCCAATAGCTGGGGCCGCCGTGCCCTTCTAATATCCCGCGTTGTCGCCGGAGTTGTCGCGGTCGCCAATTTAGGGCTTATTTACATAAATTTATTAAAAAAAACTTCATGCACACGTGCAAAATGGCGCCTTGCAGGTTATATTATTATTATTTTTTTCTTTCTATTTTTGGCATCTGCCAAATTGTGGATTGCAATTCGCAATCCACTGCTCTTTCACAATAGAAGATTGTGAAAAATCTTTAAGAAGTTTTATAAGCTGGTTATATGTACATATCGCACCCTAAACCAAAAACCGTCACAACTCAAAATTTTTTAAAATCGCTTTTATCTCATAAACCTATTCCCAGAATACTCCCCAACATGCTCCGAAAATTTCTTCATCGTAACTATCTTATTTACTGGAAAAGTACGTTTAAAATATTACAACCATTTTTACATAAAATGTTTTACTTCTCTTGGATATTAAAAAAAAAAAAAATTAAATCCTTTTTCCACATAAACTAATTCACGGAATACTTCCCCAACTGCTCCAGCAATTTTTTCGTAGTTACTATATTCTTTTACTGGAAAAGTATGATTATAAAATTATCATCATTATTGTTGAGACTGTTTGTTTTGCCTCTCCTGAACATTTGAGATTTTTTGAGTTGTGACTGTTTTTGGTTTAGGGTGCGATATATATTAGTATATCCACAATATATTAAACACAACTTAATGGGGTATTAAATGTGGTTAGGCAACTTGGCAGTTTTAGGGGTTATGTTTTCATGCAAACATAATATTCTACACTTGCTTTTTTTTTTTTTTATTTGCGAGTCCAGCATATCAGCCTCAAAAAATATTAACAAAAAAAAATCAGAATAATCCGGCTCGAAGGACCATGTTCGAGCGGGGAGGAATTAGGGGCCGGGAATTCCTCATGAATTTCACGGCAACGGGGTTCGAAAAAAAAGGAGGCCGATCTTCTGAATAATTTATGATTGTTAAATTAACAAGCTGATTGCCGCATTGCTCTCGCAAGTAAAAACACAAGTTATGTTAAACTTATAAATGCAAAAAGGGGGCTTGTCAATGACAAGCAATTTATTTTATAAGATAAAATCAACACTGCTGGAAAAAAGTGGGGTTAAATATGTATGTTAAAATGCAAAACCTTACGTGTAGCGTTGGGGGCGTCTCTTCACAAAGTGAAAGAGCGCTGGGTTTTCGCAAAAGGCGAAACCCATCGTACGGTACGGGTAACAGGACTCGAGAAAAGGGAGAGAAAGTAACGAGTCCCTGTTCCCGTACTATCACAGCGACATCTGCAAGTGGAGTTAATAATAATTCACAATGGCAGAATACATTGTGAATGCTGAAACAGCTGGCGTAAACAAGATCTGTGATGTTATTGCACAACAAATCAAAGGTAAAATACAATAATAAAACAAACAATAATCACCAGCAATAGTTTTTTAAACGGGTCTTTTAAGAGCCAGAAATATTTTCAGAGACAAAAATCACCAAAAACGAATAAAAAACTAAGTAACGAAAGAGGTACATACATACACATAATTCACTACACTTTTCTTCTTTAAGTAACTTGCACGCTGATGAATGTAGAACCCTCTGGATTGTAGTATGATAGGAGCGCATTACATTTTTGGCACCACGTACAAGTATTTATTGCCGGTTAATGCCGATTAAACACTTAAAAAGTTTGGCTTCTTGGTTTTCCTGTGAAGTTTGAAATTAATTAAGTATTTTATTTCAGAAATGTTAACACTAATACCTTTTATATTTGTTTAATAAATTTATGCACAACAATTTCTGCTTGCTTTCCAAATTACTCCTTCACTGTTATAAGTGTTACCACATATTATTGAAGTTCACTACAAATATAAATAATGCGTTTAATAAGCAATATGTATGTAAATGTTTATAGTTTTTACCTTTTTTAATTGTTTCCATCGATTTCATTAGCCATTAGCGTATTATGAAAATAAAACATAAACAAAGCAAAGCAGCAGTTTCTGACATAAGGTAGAATATTCGTCAAACGGGACATTTTGTTGTTGACTGATCAACACAACCTTACATTATTGAGTCATGGCTCCCAAGATAGAACCGTATATGCGGTGAAGGGCACCCCCCAGGGAGGAGTTCTTTCGCCGCTACTGTGGCTCATGGTCTTAAACCAACTACTGGCGAAGTTAGATTCCTGGGGAATCAAAGTAGTAGCTTATGCAGATGATGTTGCAAAACTGGTATCGGCAAAATTTCTTCCGGTCATCAGCGAAATTGGGGAGAGGGAGGTGGACTCCTGGGCCATAAATTGTTCGCTTAGGGTGAACCCTGAGAAAACGGGCCTGATGGTCTTCACAAACAAAACAAAACTACTTATTTCACTAAACCTAAGCTCCGAGGGACGGAACTTGATCTGTCAAACAGGGTGAAATACTTTGGAGTCATTCTGGACCCAAAGTTTAATTGGAGACTGAACATCGAGGGGCGTGTACGGAAGGCCTCGGTGGCTTCCTACGCCACGAAAAGAATGTTAGGCAATAAATGGGGACTTAAACCAAAGATTGTGCACTGGATGTATGTAGACAGCTATAGTCCGACCCATACTCTCATACGGGGCGCTTGTATGGTGGCCAGCTCTCACCAAGGATTATGTCGTCAAGAAACTGGGAAGAATTCAAAGGTCAGCAGCTACTGATGTAATCGATGCAATGAAGTCTTGCCCAACGGATGTCTTGAACGTACTACTCTACTTATTACCAATAGATCTTTTTATCGAAAACTCAGCTGCTAACAGTGCCATTAGGATACATGCATTGGGTTTTTGGAAAGAAAGGCCGACGAGGCATAGCACCATTCTTAGTAGAATCCCAGCTGAGATTACGGCGCTACCCACTGACTACATCCTGCCGAAATCTTACGTTAACCTCACAATCCAGAGTAGATTCTCTAGCCGTAGAGACTGGACTCGCGGAAGAGTCAGATCTCTGGATGGTCTGGCAGTCTATACGGACGGATCAAAGATGGTGTGCGGGGTACGTGCGGGGGTTTTCATTTAGCAGCATAACCTGAAGCTATCATACCGTCTTCCAGACTATGCAAGTGTATTCCAGGCTGAATCGTTTGCAATAAAGGAGGCGATTAGATATGTTGAGAGGAATGCAACAACACATACGCGAGTGAACATTTTCACAGATAGGCAAGCTGCCATTCAAGCACTCTCTTCTAACTCGGTCGGCTCTCAACTCGTAGATGAATGTAGGAGAGAGATGGCTTCAATCTCCAACGAATACGAAATTACCCTGATATGGTTCCCGGTGCATAGGGACATTTATGGAAGCGAAACTGCGGATGAACTAGCGAGGTGTGGTTCTGTACTGAATAGGTCCAACGCGGTGAATATGGGCGTCTCGCTTAGAGAAATAAATGGCAGAATCGCCGATATCTACCACCGGAAAGCCAAGCACAGGTGGACTAATACAGGATCGTACAGGATTACCCGGCAGGTTTGGGTGTCCTATGATTCACTTAAAACAAACGCTCTTTTAGAAATGAGCAAAAAAAAATATATACAAACTTACAGCTGTTTGCACAGGGCACTGGCCTGTAGGAGTACATGCTGAAAGGATAGGCATACCCTTCAACCGGTTTTGCCGCAGCTCCAGGCTCAAAGGAGACAGTTGAGCATTTTTTGTGCGAGTGCCCGACTCTTGCTAGAATAAGGTTAAAGGCCCTCGGTAAACCATTCCTGTAGAGTATTTTAGAGTGCAGCCGCCTCTCTTTGTATGATATACTGCGATTCATAAAAACCGCCAAATGGCTGTAGGTTGCACGAGATGTGGAATCAAAATGGCATACTTGCTAATTGCTTGCCATCAGGGTGGCAATCCACTTTAACCAACCAACCAACTCCTTTAACCCTAGAAGGGTACGGTTAAATTGTAGGCGCTTATAGGTACCGATGAGTAAATTTTACTCACTTCAGAATTTTTACGTTATTATCTGATTTATTTTGTAAAGTAGTAGTTTTAAATGAAAAAAATTGAAAGCCAGCATATAATATAAGTGTAGCTTTTTATTAAAATATATAAAGTAAGCAAAAATAATACTTTATTATTAATTTTTGACGATTATGAATGCATACAAATTTTTCAAGCACAGTCAAGGCACTTTTTTTGGGCATGTTCACCGCAAATAGCTAATCCACAATTGCAATAAGTTGTGGTGTATCTACGTTTGGTATAACTACAAAAATTACAGTACTTTCTTGGCCCCTTTTGGTATTCTCCGGCACTATGGGCCTCTTGACTTGTGCCTACAATACTTTGAATGGATTTTTTCAACGCCAGACTCATGTTTGTATTAGTAGCTAATCTTTTCCTTTGAAATCCTTCCGTTAACTCCTTGTGTAGAGATAACATAAAATTAAGTCGGGATTCTGGCTTTTGCCCATGGCTACACATGTTGTGCGCGTAAACGATGTATGCGTTTATTGCAGCTATGTTCATCATATTTTGGAAAAATGCTAGAGGCCACCTTCTGGTTTTCCTGCCATGGTTAATGTTTTGGCACATCTGATCAAAACTGTCAACTCCTCCTTTTGTTGAGTTGTACACATGCACTATTTCTGGTTTTCCAGTGGTCTCATGAATACTACCCGTACGGTGCATACTAGACGCCAATAATACAAGTTTATTATTATTGGGCTTGTATGATACAACTGTCAAATCCTCATGAAATATAAACAATGAAGTGGATGCGGTTCGTTTTTGAAACTTTATATCTGTAGCTTCAATAGGCAATTGTGGTTTATTTTTTTTTATTGTGCCAACAGTTGTTATTTTGTATTCTTGACGGAGACGTTGAATGAGTGATACACTCGTAAACCAATTGTCTATCGTGACATTTCGATTGGTGACCTTTACATTTTTCAGCAGTTCAACAACATAATATTCACCAGCAGCCATTGCAGGAGGTACACTTCCTTTTCCAAGGTAAACAATGGCATCCAACATATACTTTGTTCCGCTATCACAAGACATGACAATTTTGATCCCATACTTGTTCGGTTTAGAGGGAATATACATCCTAAATGGACATTTGCCTCTAAATCCAACTAGTTGCTCATCAATGGTTATATAGCTTCCAGGTTTATAGTTGGCCCTGCAGTTCTTTAGAAGTTTGTCCCAAATAGAAGAAACTGGAGCTAGTTTGGTCATTTCTCTTCTAGCAGTTCTTGTTTCTTTGTCATCGAATCTTAGACAATTTAGGATCAATTTGAACCTTCTCTCAGGCATGGTTGCCTTTTACCTTTCCCCACAGTAGGTAGTGTCAAACATCATATGTGTTGCCAAGTGATTATCTTTAAGAGCAGCGGACAAGACTAACAAACCAAGAAATGCTTCAAGTTCGTCCATTTCCAAATTTGACAAAACCGCGTGAGTTTTATCGTTATAGTTCTTCCTTTGAATGTTTATTTCTTTATTTGTATAAACCAAAATCTCTTCCAATATGTCTGCGGTAAAAACTAGTTTGAAGCAGCTGGCAGGACACAATGAATTTTTTGCATTTGCTGTTGGGCCAGGGCGAATGTGAACAATGTTTATTGAGGGAGTTTTTTGCCCTAGCGCAGCAACAGGTTCCTTACTCCAAATAAAATTTCCATCTTTTCCGATCAAATTGTTGGTACTAGGTGTAATAATTGTAATTACCTCTTCTGTTTCACGAATTTCTTGAGCAGCTGATCTTTCATTTCTTCTCCCTTCACTAAGTTTCTGTTTTTTACGTTTGCTGCTTCCAGGTCTTTCCTCCCTTTCTTCTGTTTCAGCTTCTTCTGCATTTATGATTCCGTGTATCAAATTTTCTTCGACATCATTT
Organism: Philophylla caesio; assembly: GCA_963971545.1. Taxonomy (NCBI): domain Eukaryota; kingdom Metazoa; phylum Arthropoda; class Insecta; order Diptera; family Tephritidae; genus Philophylla; species Philophylla caesio. The sequence goes on from OZ020607.1 coordinate 67,197,387, forward strand.
AATTCCTCCGTTTCTGGTTGATATTCCGGATCTGAAACACTGTCCCAAGAATCCTCATCAAAGTTACAAAGCTCCAACTCCAAATTGTCTTCTTCCTCAGATTCTAGTTCAAGTATTGCATCCAAAATATTTTGTTCTGATAGCCCGCGACCTGCCATTTATATGCTCTATAGTTTTCTTTACGGTAACATAATACAAGAGAAAAACATAATTGTCACAATGCAGCACAAAATATATTTTTTAGACACTTAGTAAGTTACTGATAAGTAAATATGACTCACGTAAAGGGTACTGATGAGTAAATTTGACTCACACAATTTAGTACGTAAAGGGTACCGATAAGTAAATTTTACTCACTAACTTTTTTTTTTAATTGTCCACAAGCGCGATAAATCAAACAACACCATTCAATGCTTGCGGCAGCCGACTTATGACAGAGTGGGACAAGCACTGCTAGTGGCTTGACTTTCAGTGTGGCCAACCTGCTGATTTACGAACAAATCTATTCCGTATGTGAGTAAATTTTACTCACAGTACCCTTCTAGGGTTAATATTTGTTTATTACACAGTGCTACAAAAAATTAAGAAGTCAAAATACCTGGGAAGTGATGTTATTTTTCTTGTAGGTCTTATCGAGTAGAACGAGAATCCAATTTTGGAATTTGTCAAACACCCCCAAAATCTCGACTTAACCTTAAAAAACCGATTTTTCGTGCTTTTACACACTTCTTAGCCCATATATTACCTAATTAACAACCTCAGACCTTTTGAAAGATATATAGACGTCTTAATAAAGCTGAATAAAAGCTTCGCTATAAACATCCAATTTCTTTACAAATTGTTTCATGTACCTATCCCAGCTTTAAGTGTAGTGGTGGTAAGATAACATCCTCAGATTTGACCAATGGGAGGCTTAAAACGTTTTTCCTACCTATCTCATGTGACTCTCGAGATGGCCATGCTTTGCGATCATAGCGATTGTATGCCCGACTATCCCATTCACAAAGGTAACAAGGATATTTTGTGTAGCCACCTTGCATGCCAAATAAAATTGTCAACACTTTTAAGTCAGCGATGACTTTCCGTAAAATTTTTTCCATCATTTCATACGTTTCTTTCTTGTTAACCCCATACGCGATTGGAACTGATGGTAAGATATTTTCATTGTGTAATAACACAGGTGACATAACAGACTTCATTAAGGGAACACGAATGTACTTTTTTTTTTAGGGTACATACTTTTACACGATCTATCAATAAAAAGTCGCCATTCATCTGCATTATAATTATAATTTAAAGCCGAAAAAATTTTGGGTACATTTACACAATGCACTAGATCATAGTCATTGCCATCAGTTTTAAAACTTTCTCTAAGTATCAAAGTGCGGTCGCTTTTTCTACCCGATGTTATTTGAAAATATTTTTCCACTAAATTCCACTGCTTTAGTCGTGAATCCAGGACTTCAGATTCTCGTTTCGATAAATGCAAATCACGCACGAGATCGGCGAAATCACTTTTTGTAGGCACTTCGGCATTTAAGTATTTTGGTTTTGTAACCGTAACAACATTCGCATACTTTACGTTTTTCCGCGATTTAAAATTGTGACCTGAAACGTTTGTTTTGCAAAAATAGCAATCGTCTTGTTTATGATATGCCTGATGATGCCAAGTCATAGGCACAGAAATAGGCAAATTAATTGATTGTTGAACTTTAAATGTTGTGCAGCAATATTCACAAATAAATTCTGGCTCGTACCAGCGACTCGCACTATAAAACCTTTCGAAAATCTTGTTATATTATTTTACAACACCAATATTATTTTTAAAATCACGCCGATGACTTGTATCCGTAAATAAGCCACAAATGTAGCAAAACTTATTACGCTTGTCGCACATTTTAGTTTTACTTTACCACGATTTTTATCCAATTTAACAGCAAACACAACAAAAGATAAACAACACGTGCACTTCAGTATAAAGGAAATTTATAAAGACTTCGAAATTGAGTAAAAACTCAAAAATTAAGTGATAATTTCCTTGGAAACAACAGAAGCAAATTTTTGCAAAGATTTCGTTCTTATAAAAAGTAAAATAACTCAGTAACTTTTTGGCCGATTTTTTAAAAGAAACATTCGTTGAACTCGGTATTAAACGTACTCTTTGAATCTAATTAAAACTCATTTTATGTTTTTATAAAATAGTGTGTGAAAATATCGCCAAATTCAAAAAAAGAAGAGAAAGGGTAGCAAAATTTAAGTTTGTTGTGCAAAAACAAGTAAATTTCTTCAGCTTTATTAAGCTTAATATATATCTTTGAAAAGGTCTGAGTTTCTTCTTTCTTAAACCGTTCTTAGAATGAAGAATCGGTTGTTAATTAGCTAATATATGGGCTAAGAAGTGCGCAAAAGCACGAAAAATCGGTTTTTTAAGGACAAGTCGAGATTTTGGGGGTGTTTGACAAATTCCAAAATTGGATTCTCTTTCTACTCGATAAGACCTACAAGAAAAATAACATCACTTCCTAGGTATTTTTGAGTGTCACACTGTGTTATATTAGCTTCATTTTTGTTTTTGACACAGTTCTCATTGAAGGTAAATACTGAAAAAATGTTTAATAAATGTGTTTTGTCATCCTTGGACGAATTTGGTTTACAATTATTGTATTAAAATTAGGCAAAAAATTTAAGCTTAAAATTTTAAAAAAATTCATCTTCAAGTTACGTACTTCTAATTGCTGCTGTTGTGGTAAGGTGCCGCACAGGCCTGTTCTATGTTGTTCCCATCCATGAAAACTGTAACGCCAGATCATCGGTCAAAAGAATGTTCCAGCATTTTCTCACATGTTACCCCGCACTATTCGCAGAAACATTTTTAAGGTCAAGTATCTTATGAAATAAATAAAATCTCTTGCTTTTGCAGCTTTTTTTCAAGGCTTCAAAGTCGCTAGTGCAGCAAATTACTTATTGTGGAAGTATGGTTCTTTCTGTCATAGCTCCTATGTTAACCGAGTTAAGGTATTTAAAATTAAGCTAGGGAATAAATTACATTTTATGCGAGAAATTGGACATATTAATTGTGGCTCTCTAAAAGAAACCTTGTAGTTGAACGTCTACTCGGTACACAAGTGTATTACTCGTATAACTTTGTTCGCATAACGGTTGTTTGTAACAGCAAAAAATAATCGAGATTGATATAGACACACATACATATGTACTAAAATGATCAGAATGAAAAGAGCAATCGATTTAACCCTGACTGCCTGTTCGTCCGTCCGCCCGTCCGTCTGTCCGTCCGTGGTTACAATAACTAGAGTAAAAATTGAGAAATCTAAATGAAATTTGGTACATACATATATTGCTCTTTGGACAGGGTAGGTTGGTATTGAAATTGGTCAAGATCGGTTAATAACCACGCTCACCTCCCATATAACGGAAGTTTTTAAAATATACAAAAACGCCCACTTATGAAAAAGATTCTGTATCTCAATAACGGTGGAAGGTATCGTCACAAAATTTGGTGACTAATTTTACCTGAATATCGCTGTTGTCATCGTTAAAAATTTTTGAGATCGGACCATAACCTCGCCCACCTCCCATATAAGGGAAATTTTGAAAAAGGCCAAAATTTTGTTTTTTCTTTATCTATTGGAACATATTAATTAAAATTCGATATTCAGAGAGATAGTTAATTAAGAAACTTGATTTTTATGAAAATTTTTTTTTCAATATTAATTGGAAGAAATTGAGTAAAGTTTAATACTAGCTGCGATTTGAAACAAAGAAACCGGGTTTTTATGAAATTATGGGCACCGCCCATGTAAAAATACACGCGTGGGTAGATATTTAGCTATCCTTACTTGTTTATAATACACTTCGCTAAATTGTTCTTTGTGTAACTAAACGTTCTTTATATATGTATGTATATACGTCATCACATTGTATTTGAATATTTAAATAAAATATGATTTTATAAGGGAAAAATGGGATACACATTTTCATTCAACTTCTTTATTTTAAGCAAAAAGAGCACATCTCCGTCCGAATTTTTACCGGCTATGAGCAATAATATAGAAAACTGATATTAATCAGTAATCAGTGAAAGTTTACTAGTAATGCAAAGTAAATTTCAATAATTATTAAGTAGGTACTTTTTTATAGACAAGGAGTCAAATATTTATAATAATTAATAATAAAAAATAATTTACCGAAAAATCATGTTTGTACGATTTTAAAAATATAAAAAAAAATATATATATTTCTTTCACATACAATACTCGTATGTATCAAAGAATAAACTGACCAATTTTTGTTAGACATTACTTCACGCAAAAATTAATATCTCAAGCCCTATAAGGGTCACCCTTTAAAAATTGGACAGTTTATTCTTTGATATACATACGTTCTATCACAGCCATTTTTTTTTAAGTTTAGAATCGTGCAAACATGATTTTTCAGCAAATTGATTAATTTTTTATTAACAAAGGCATACAAAATTTTCCTTTAAAAAACCAACTTTTTTTTATAAATCTCTAACTCACACCAAAAAAGTACTTAATAAATTTTTTGGTAGAACTAATATTTTGCGAGCTATGAAGTGATTTAATAAAAAGATAATTAATTCAGAGGTAAGTACTGCGACCATAGTAGTTTTTTGCCAATTAGAATTGTTTAGGGAAAGCCTCTAATTCAAATAAATTATAGCGGATTTTTCCGCGATCTTTATTCCAACTTTTATGATGCAGTAAGCTATTTTTCAAGTAAGGTGAAGTAAACTTGAGAGTGGTTTATTTGAGTTTGTCCGCCGCAGATCAATTAGTAGGTAATAGAAGAGTGTCTAGTGTTTAGCTCGATTTCCAACAAAAGACCGATGTGATTGCCCTAAAAAACTTAAAACTTGGAGAAACTTAGATAAAAGTAAAAAAAATCAAGTAAAACGCAAAAATTAGATATTTTATATATATTTAGTTATTTTTAAAAACGAAATAAACAATCTCTTTAATATCGCACATACAAATGCTTTAAATATAATAAAAATCGAATAGTAAATTACTTAAAACCATAGTTTACCGCAAATAGAGGTCTATGGGGTGATAAATCCCTTTTGAAAAAATACAGCAATAAATATAATTATATTGCGAATGCTTGCCTCGAAAAGTTTATTTACCAATTTTGGTATTTAACAGATGAATTAGTTATTTTTTCGCATTTTGATGAAAACGTGCCTATTGAAAAAAAAAACAGTCATTGGCTAAAAAATTACGAGAACTCTTAAAATACGAGGAAAAGTCAAATACTACAGACGAAAAGTTCACATTAACGAAATATTTATTTAAAAAGCCGGAAGTAAATGAATTTTTGAAAACGAGCCTACCAAGCAGTTTGATCTTTGTGAAATCCTCGAATTTTTTGAACGATTCAATATAAAATCTTTGTTTAATGTTGTGTAAGTAAATGAAGTTGCGGAAATTTATATTGAAAAGCACAATAGTTATTTGTTTAAATTATTTAACTATCTCTTTCTTACTTACTTACTTAATTGGCGCATCAACCGCCTAAGCGATTTTGGCCGAGGTAATCAAAGCACGCCAGCTGTCCCTATCTCGTGCTAACTGGCGCCAATTGGAAATCCCAAGTATAGCCAAGTCTTTTTCCACTTGGTCTTTCCAACGCAGAGGAGGTCTTCCATTGCCTCTGCCACCACCAGCGGGTACCGTATTAAAAACCTTCAGGGCTGGATCATTTGTTGGCAAGAGCGAGCATCTTTGGATTTCGAGGCTGACATTATTATTGATGTTAAGGCTGGTTCCTAAGTAAACGTAGTCCTCTACTTTTTCGAAGTTATAACTGACAACAGCCGTGACTGTGGGGGTCATGTCCGAGGTATTGCTGTACTTTTCATTGGACGTTCGTTTTTACGTGGCGGGTCTTTGGCCCTGCGCACAACCATATTCTGGGGCATTTAAAATTTTCACATTTATATAGCGAGTTGCTTGCTCCAAGACAGCCGCACCTATTTGAACAGACGCTGCAGAGCCTGATGAGCCCTTAAACCGAATATGTCGGAGTAGCCACACTAGGTTCGCCATCTCACTGTAGCTCACTCCCAAATGGATGTTCGGGAGCTACCCAGAGGACACTTGGGTGAAATCTGCTGGAAGCCGTAAGCTGCTTGAACTTAAACTTAAATAAGTCTGATGAGGATATCTAGTTATCTCCGAAATAGCTGCTATAACTTTTACCACTAAAACTTTTGTATTTTTTCCAAATAAAATCTTTCATAAACTGGGCTCGAGCTGAGTAAAATTGGCAGTTATTAAACATTTTTCGTCTATAGAAAACTTAATAAAATTTAATATTACCGATAAATTATAGACAACGACATTTTAACCCCCTTAGTCCTCCTTCTTGTGGAGTGTACGATAAAGTTCCAAACAACAGGCATGTATTTGTCCGACCATATTCTGGAGAAGAGCGCATCATCAGGTACCAGGTCGTCGCTATCATTCTTAGGGGCATACAGACAGAACCTTAATTGAGGCAATAAGTAAATTGTCTTCGTGTATTTTGAATCGACACAATTTATTAATTGACTCCCACCTTTTGAAAGAGTTTTCGGGCGCTTTTTCTGTCTGCTATCGGCCAGCATCTCAAGCTCTCCACACTTACGCATTTGGGCCTCATTTTACTCATGAAAAACACGTCCGTTTCCTTTCTCAACTAAGAGTATATATCTCGCACAGCACTCGGTACTACAAACTACCATGTTTCGGGCCCCGGCGAAGGCATTGGCATTGAAATCGCCAAGCATGATTTTTATATCGTGGTGGGGGCGCAGCTCATAAGTATGGCCAAGGAGATCGTAGAAGCGATCTTTGATCCCATCGTCCTTTTCTTCCGTCGGGGCGCGGGTGCAAATCAGGGAGATGTTGAAGAATCTCGCCTTGTGGCGAGACGTTCGTCCACCGGAGTGAACGACAGTACTTTACAGCGAAGTCTCTCTCCCACCAAAAGTCCGATACCGAATTTGCGCTTCTTTATATGAAAGCTGTAGTAGATGTCGGAAGGGCATATCGATTTTTTCCCTTGCCTCTTCCATCGCATCTCTTGAATGGCGGTGATGTCAGCCTTCGCTCTACCGAGGACATCAACCAGCCGGGTCCGGACATTCCAGGTACATGCCCTCAAATTGTATTTATTTAAACGTTTGCCGTGGTCGTCATAAAAAAAGTGGGGTCTCATCCGAGGCTTTGTCTTTTTTTTCATTGGAGGTATGGTTTTATGTGGCGGGTTCCAGGCCCTTCGCACAACCCATTGCTGGTGGTGAAAATTTTGAATTCGTTTATATAGCGAGCCGCTTGCTCCAAGACAGACGCCCGCTTGCAGCGATCAAAAAAAGAAATAAATCTGACTCGCTCAAAATGGAAAGGGTGATGTATTGGAGTTCTACTTGACGTGTTGCTTTTTCTACCATTTAATATTAATCTCAAACAGTGATTAAAAGCAAGTAAGAAAGGCTAAATTCGGGCGAAATCGAATTTTTTATACCCTCGCGATATATTTTATAGGTACTTCCATAGCCTCGAACCGGATGATACATATATGTACCACCAAAGTTTAAACATCCCTAAAGCTTTTAATTTACATTCAATCACATTTGGAAGTGAACCACTTCGTCTGTTAGGAATTTTTACTCTAAGTTTGGACTCTACATGTTCTGTTTTGCAACTCCCGTTAAGCTCAGTTTCGTTTTTTTTTATGGAAAGAGCGGTCCGAAAGTGCGCGCGTGAACTTATTTGTGCACATTTCCTCGTGTTTGTGGCGATGTTGTAGTGTATTTAAATATATTATTGGAAAATAAAGCGGTTTCTAATTATTGCTTGTAAATAAGGTAAGAAATTTTTATTATAAATCCCTGTTATCACAAATTCAAAAACATGGTACGTACTCGTATATGTACCAGCAGTCTCCTTTACCGGAAGTTCTGACAATTTTGTTCCAACCGAAAACAACGATGAGGAAAGCTCTTCTAGTGAGGAACATTCATATGACGAAAGTATCAATGAGGATATACAAGACCAACCAAATGACTCAAATTTTGATTGGAACTTTTGGAAGAATCTTTTGTTCCTAAGCGAATTGCAAGCGCTTTTCGTACTTGTAAAATTTCAGACCATATTCCGCACACAGCCAGCATTGGTGAGATTTTTCATAAGCTCATTCCAAAATCCGTTTATATGTACATAGCTCAGTGTACTAATGAGCGAATAAAGATACTGGAAAATGAGCAATCAATACGAAAAAAGGTAAAAGTAACTAAAACTAATAGTGGCGAAATACAAGTTATTGTAGGGTGTATGTTTATAATGTCAAACAATCGGCTTCCTTGTCTAAAAGATTATTGGTCACTTCATAAATCTCTTGATAACACGTCAATTCAGGAAGCAATTTCGAGAGATTGGTTCACATTTATTACTTCCAAGTTGCACTTTTCCAGCTCAGAAAAACGATTGGACTGTGGTAAGATATATTATGTAGACGATTTGGTCGAATGTCTAAAACAAAATTTCCAGAATTGTGGACAAGACAGTAGTTATCAAAGTATGGCTTCGATGTGATGCCACAACAGGGTACACATACGATTTTAACAAATGCCCGAATTCAGTAACTTGGTATAATCTCAAGTCTCATAATGAGCTAGAGTTTATTGCTCTTCCACGCTTTCACGTTATTTTCTTTTATTGTAATTTGAATTTTTTGTGACATGCTCATCCGCAGATCTTTATTTTGAGACTAGAGGCTTAATTTTGAAACTAATGAATGCCAACAGGTCTAAAATTGTGAAATTGTCTCTATTAGAGACTGTGACTGCTTCCTGAATTCGGGGGAAAGAAACCTCAGGTACACTTGGATAAAGTCAGCTCAATTGTAGAAAACAATGTTACTTTGTGTTTCGATCGCTTTTTTACATCAGTTAATTTATTGAAAACTATCCCTTATCCAGCCGTTCGCACTATAATAGGTAACATAAAAAACGTACCTAAGTTCACGAGTTAGAAAATGCAGCGAGGGGACGCAAATTTCAAAAGCACATCCTCAGGCCTTCTTTGCGTAAAATGGCAAGATATCAAAGAGGTTTTGGTAATAAGTAATCCCCACGAACCAGGCATGACAATTGTAACAAAAACGTTGAAAACAGGCGAAAAAATGCAATGCCCAAACCAAATAAAATTTTATCGTCAAATTATGGGAGGTGTTGATTTAGCAGATCAAATGAGAGGCCTTTATGAATATGATCGAAAATCAGACAAATGGTGGAAGAAGATGATGGCAGCCGTAAACGCGTGGGTCATTTACAATGAGATAAGAAGGAATAAAATGCCTTTCAATTCGTTTTTGGTGACGTTGGTCGAGACTCTGATAGAAAAAGGTAGCAAAGCCACAGCCGTACGCAGGTCAGTAGGACCAGGCCCTTCATGTCGTGTCGTGAGTCAGCGACATCTTCCTGTTGAGTGCACCACACTACGCCGTTGTATATATTGCATCAAACAAAAGAAGCAAACGCGAACAAAGACAATCTGTCAAGAATGCCAAGTTCCTTTGTGCAAATTCTGTTTTGCGCAATATCAATCTTAACTTATAGTGTTTATTTTTTAATTTCTCATTAATTTATTGTTAACTTTTCGATTCTGTTTAAAATTACTGAATTTGTTACGTTTGGTTCTAAAAAAGATAAAACATTTTTTGGTATGTCCTTGAGGACGGTTGGTACACATGTGTACCACTTAACATCCCGGATGGTACAATGGTTTACCACCACCCTCCGAGAACCCAAACTATGAGTGTTACCAGATCGCCCCCTCCAGGGCGAAATAACGGGGAATCCGGAGGTCCCACTACATCGGACACTACTAACAATGACAGCGTGTCGTTAATAAATCCTTTCGCGAAGCGTCCCCGGTTAATGCTACAGGAACCAGAAGACGCCCCACAGGGGGCCCCAAGAGGTCTTAAAGCCACACTGAGCACCGAAAAGATGGTCGGAAATACGCGGTCGCATTCGTCTCCGCCGGACATTAGCCGTATTGAGTCGCGCATCGTAAACATTCCAATAGATGCAAAAAACCCCATGAAGGAGTTGGGGGCAAAAATTAACTTACTATTAAGCATGATCGGCGGGGGTAGAAGAACTATCCACCAACCAATGCGAGACCTTGTTGGAGAAATCGCCAAACTGCACAGCCAGGCAGCGAACCAGCCCAACAAACGCAGCCAAGGTAACACCAGCACAAGAGACCAGCATGTGAAAACAGAGAAAGAGGTGAAAAAGAGGGTTTTGAACGAAGCCGGCGCAGACGCAAAAAGCTCCAGCAAAGGACCCACGGCGACCGAGACACGGAATAAAAACGAGCAATGGACGTTGGTGAAAAATACGAGAAGACTCAGCAAGAAGGCAAGGAAACTGTCCAGGCCTGACGCGGTTATCATTTCGAAAACTAGCGAAATGACGTATGCGGATATTATCCAGCAAATGAAGCTACGACCAGATATGAAAGAACTAGGCGAGAGCGTAAACCGAATCACAACAACAGCGAAAGGAGATTTGCTTGTCCAACTCCGTGATAAATCTGGTCAGATGGCGAACGAGCGTCAGCAGTGCTTAAAGATGCCGCAAATGTTAGGATCCTGAGCCACACAGTGAATGTTGAAATCCGCGATGTGGATGTTGCCACAACAGAAGAGATATTGCCAACGCAATAAAACAACAATTTCCAGAAGTGAATTACGGAAAACTGGTTGCAGTAAAGTCCTTGAAGCCGACACGAAATGGCACGCAAACTGCGACAGTAAGTGTGGCAGTCCGAGACACGAAAATCTTGGTGGAGGCCGGACGAATTCGTGTGGGCTGGGTTAACTGTCGAATACTGGAGCAGGTCAGTCCCCTAAGGTGTTTCCGATGCCTCGACTTTGGACACATCGCAAGGCACTGTAAATCAACAGAAGACCAGAAGACAACCCCCAGAGGCCAGGCTCTACTTGAAGCCTTCACAAATCTAGACATCATACTGTTAAATAATGGAAACAAAAACACTTACCAGAAAGGAACCGCGGGATCGATTATCGACCTGACGTTTTGCAGCACTATAGTGACCACTTTGCGATATCCATCGAAATTAACCAACCGAGAAGCAACGCGCGAAAAACGAAAACTCTGAAAGTACAGAGCATCGGATGGAGAATTAAATTGTTGGACAACAGTATGATAGAATATATGACAGAGCTGCTGCCAGACGCGCTCGACGGTAGAAATGAGAATACCGACAAATGTGCTAGTAAACTCATGAGAATGGTCAGCAATATCTGCGACGCATCAATGCCACGGAAAAGAAGTGGAAACAGAAGAGCCCCAGTCTACTGGTGGAACGAAGAAATCGCAAAACTGCACCCTGAGTCTCTTAAACTGCGGCGACAACATCAAAGGCAGAGAGCCAGGAATTCCCCTGTATACCTACGCCTCCAAACCGAATATAAGAGCAAGCGACGGGCTCTACGAAAAGCTATACAGCAAAGCAAACGTCAGGCCTTCCTAGAGTTAATAAAGGACGTTGACGACAACCCCTGGGGCAGTGGCTATAACATTGTGCTAAAAAAATTGAAAGGGAGCAAGGCCAAGCCACCCATGTGTCCCACAATAATGAAGCGCATAGTTTTTGGGCTCTTTCCACAGCAAGGCGTACACCAAGCGCCGCAAGCATTCGCGTTAGAAATTTCTGAAATCCCGCCAGTAACAAAGGAAGAACTGCTCGCTGCTACTGCAAAAACAAAAAGCAAAAAGTCACCAGGCATGGACGGCATTCCAAATGGGATTCTGAAATACATTATTAAGAAGAAAACAGAACTCTTTTGTGGATTATACACGAAGTGCATCAAAGAAGGCATTTTCCCAAAGAAATGGAAGCGACAACGGCTAGTCTTACTGCCCAAAGGCAACAAGTCACCGGAAGAACCATCGTCATATAGGCCCCTGTGCATGCTGGACAGTGCAGGCAAAATACTCGAAGTAATAATCTGCGCGCGGATTCAAAAAATCACGGAAGGTGATCAGGGCCTTTCAAGGTTGCAATATGGCATCCGGAAGAAGCGTTCAACTGTCGATGCAATATTGGCCGTTTGTGAGATAGCGCGAAAAGCCCTCGAAGGCAAGAGATGGTTTGAAGGAGCAAAGCAGTACTGTGCTGTAATCACGTTGGACGTAAAAAACGCTTTCAATTCTGCCAACTGGAGCTGAATAATAACTGCGATGATGGCAATGAATATTCCACACTATTTAATTCGAATAATAAATAACTTTTTCAGCGAAAGAGAGCTCTTCTACGACACCAACGAAGGACCAAAAAAGTACCATATTACTGGAGGTGTACCCCAGGGGTCAGTCCTTGGACCGCTTCTTTGGAATATAATGTATGATGGCATCCTGAGAATAGAAAAAGCAGAAGGAGTGTCGATTATAGGATACGCTGATGATATCGCGATCGTAGTTGTCGCAAAACACTTAGTAGACGTGTCAGGCATGTGCACCGACACCATAGCCTCTGCCAAAACTTGACTTCAAACAGCAGGACTGGAGCTAGCGGAACATAAGACCGAAGCGCTGCTAATGACCAGCCGGAAAAGAGTAGAAAACATCCAAATAAGAATAGGAGGCCACACTGTAGATTCCAGCCCAACCATCAAATATCTCGGTGTCATACTCGACCGTCGTCTGAGCTTCAAGGATCATCTTAATTATGCCAGCAAGAAGGCGAGAAAAGTCAGCACAGCACTAGCAAGACTTATGCCAAATATAGGAGGTCCGAAACAACATAGAAGGAAACTGCTTGCGTCGGTCAGTTCGTCCATCCTGACGTACGCAGCCCCAGTATGGGAAACCGCTACCTCTGTAACCTCATATATGAGAGCACCAGCTTCAGTGCACAGACTATCGTCTTTAAGGGTACGCTGCGCGTTCGGGACAGTGTCAGATGAAGCAGCAAATTTGCTAGCTGGAAGATGTCCGATGGACATATGCGCCAGAGCTGCAGCAGAGATCAAGCGCAGTCCAAGTGAACGCAGCAAAATAATGCAACAGAGCATCGACGAGTGGCAAAACAGGTGGGACTCGTCCTCGCAAGGTCGATGGACGAAGAAATTGATCCCAAATGTAGGTGAATGGATCAAAAGAAAACACGGAGATACTGATTTTTACCTAACGCAGTTCCTCACCGGGCATGGCTGTCTCCGCCAATACTTACATAAGTTCAAACATGCCGATCATCCCCAACTGCCTACATTGCGATGGGAAAACAGAAAACGCAGAGCACATACTAATGGAATGCCACAGATTTGATAATGAACGCTACCACCTGGAACAATGTATAGGCGGGGCCGTGACCCCCGAGGGCTTGCTGAAAGCAATGTTGACTGAAGAAAACGTATGGAAAAAGTGTGCAGATATTATAACGGCGGTAATGAAATGGTTAAGAATAGACGAGCGCAACGCGAATCGCGCAAACTAAGAACGCACGCTGAGTGAAGACGAAGAATAACGTCCAGTGCCTGCCCTGCGAAGTAATATCGGAATTGATAGTCCCGCAGGGGTGCCACAGGCCCAGCGTACGAAGGAGGTTGGGTTTAGTCCGTAGGTGCCAGGAGGCAAATCGGGCATGCGGGCAATACGGGCTGCTCGTATCTATGAAGATTCCTCCTCCCTGCTCGTAACCGAAAAAAAAAATAAAACCCTCCGAGTCAGTCCCTTAGGCCACGCCCACTTTGACACCGAAGAACATTTATTTGTGGAGCAAATACCGAAATGGATGCATTAATTTAAACCTTACATTGATAATAAAGTTCCGGGTCGAAAGGGATAGGTATGCAAAGTTTTTTTGTATTTTCAAAAATTACCAATATATAATACGTGATCGTGAATATTTTCTGAGTATAAAAGTTTAGTTATATGGGAGGTGGGCGTGGTTTTGATCCGATTTTAAAAATGTTCAAAAATTAGTTTAGTGATGTCAAGGACAATATGTGTACCAAATTTAGTGACGATACTTTGCACTGTAATTGAGATACAGACATTTTATCATAAGTAGGCGTGGCAACGCTCATTTTTAAAAATTTTACAAAAATCCAATTTCCTTGTATAAAATCGCTCCAAATATCAATTTTTTCTTATTTTGCTCTAATAGATACTGAAATAACGAAGTTTTTCCCATTGTTCAAAAATACCGTTATATGGGATTCCAAAAATTTGCTTAGCGATGTCAAGGACAATATGTGTACCAAATTTAAGGACGATACCTAATACTGTTATTGAGATACAGGCATTTCAACATAAGTGGTCGTGGCACAGCTAACGAAATACAGTTTCGTTGTTTAAAAGTTCTCAAAATATCAATTTTCACCCTTTTTGCTCCAATAGATACTGAAATAACGAAGTTTTTCATACCAAGTTTCATTAAGATACCTTAATTTCTACTCAAGTTATCGTGTGCACGGAGGGACAGACGGACGGACGGACAGAGAGTCAGGGCGAAATCGATTCCTCTTTACATTCTGATTGTTTTGGTATATATACATATGTACCTATGTCTATATTTATCTCGAATCCTTTTGGCTGTTACAAACAACCGTTACGCGAACAAAGTTAATATACGCTTGTGTACAAGTACGCTCGGGTATAATAATTTTACTGTAATATAATATGTAACATATATACATACATATACATATTTGTACTGGAAGCATAAATTACTTTACAATAAATACATACATACATGAATTACACCACATTTTTCTTCTTTGATAGTATTTTGAATACTGCTATAATACGACGATTACAGTCGTGTTAAATGTTTCGGCAAATAAAAAATTACGAATTAAAACTTTCTGAATTTCGTGACTATCCCGGAATTCCGGGATCTTGTTTTCAGATCACGAAAATCCCGGTATCAATAAAATGCAAACAATTTACATCCCTAGTATGTATTCGTATATCAAAAATAGCAAATGTAATAACAAATAACCCTACCCTGATTGTGATTACCCTCAATGAATTTGTTTCGCTGATTCTCAAATGCAATTCAGTTCAGTTTTTACTTAATTTTCCGAAAGCTTCAAACTGTGTTTCCTGCAGCCCATTTCTGTGACGACATCCCGAATTTTAAAATATTAGCTCCTTCTGTGTCGAAAGCTCAGAAAGCAAAAGAACAATTTCCTTGCTATCGAATTTCCGCAGATTCTTCTTTCTTTGCTCATGAAGCAGAACATATTTTTGGATTTATGCAATGTGCCCTGAGCGAGACGCATTATGGAGTCCGTAGTTATAAATACATTACTTTACTTTCAAAAACAACAGTTCTTAGAATCGTACATAATTATTTGGGCATGAAAACGGTTAGTGAGGAGAGTCAAGTGAATCAAACAAATTCTTTCCGCTATTCGAAAAGAGAACAAATGAAATAGTGTCCTCAGTTTTTATACTTATAGCTTTGTAAAGAGCTTACAGATGTTTTCGACTAAACTGTTACTGGCGATGGAACTTAGTTCTTTATTACGAGCCTTTGTCAAAAACAGAATTGATGGAGCGGCAAAGGTGACTCAATCGATGAAAAATTGTGTGGCTACCGATGTATTTAACAATTCTATTATTTATTTTCAAAATTGAAATTACGCTTGCGAGGATAGACAATTAGCACCGAGGATTAAGTGAAGTCCGCTATTTTGGATAATATTGAAACTTGTCTTAAACGTATAGAAGTAATAGTGAAAAGCTGTAAAAGATATGCTGAGGAAAATATGTACATACGATTTTCCATTAACTTCTTATTTTGAGTTCTGCCAAATGCTTTTATTTTTTAAGATCATAATTTTTTAATATTATATTAATATTTACACTCTAATACGTACTACAACTGTTGAGCTCGACACAATTTTTAGTAATGGTGGCAGAGTTACACAGTGCAACAGTACTGATCGTACATGAGAAAACCGATTATTACACGATACTAGAACAGAGAGGTAGTTAAACTGCGGTTTAAGTTATTCAATACTTTTTTTATGACAAATTTTGAAATTTTTGTATTTCAAGAAAAAATTATTTTTATGAAAAAATTATATATGTATGTATGTATGTATTTGAATTCTGCTGAAATTTTTGCTTCAACTAATACTCATATGTTTAAGTCATGCACTTATTGGACCGGTTTTTTAAAGGCCGGTTAAGCGCTAATCGGGTAAATTGACTCTTAGATCAGTGCTTATCAAAAATTTTATTTGCTATCCCATGGGACAGCTCTGCCGACGCAATGCTTGCACACGTATACTATAAGTTACTGCGTAGAACGAACGATGTTGAGTGGTCGGCCGTCGCGTTACTGCTAATTCGGCAAATGAAATCCATTCAATTGCTATTCACATTTTGTCAAAGCAAAACCTCGCTGCGCAACATTAAAAAAAATACACACAAAAACATTTACATAATATTAGATGCAACTTAGGAAATAGATTTTTTTTATTGAAAATATGGAAAGGGAAGCACAATGCATAATATGCTACGGAGTTGTTAGCTAAAAAAACAATTATTATATTAAAAGGCATTATTATTATTATTATTATTATACAAATAATTAAAAGCAAACAGAGAAATAGTTTGATACAAATTTAGAGGATCTTATGAGAATTAAACTCCACAAAACAGAAATAGATATGTATGTATATGTAGATGAGCTTCTAATAAGCGATTAAAAAAAACACTTGATAATTCATACAATTTGCACAGTGTGCTAACAACCGCTGATTTGCTTACGCACACAAGCATATAATATTGTGTTTGCGCGCAGTCGCGTTTGAAAAGCACTGTCTTAGATTAAAGTTATTGGCAAATAAGTAAACGTGAATATTTAGCTCAATATAGCCGATAATTTAACCAGTCTTTAAAATATTGGCTCTTATGGATTTATGCAAACTTTTCACTGATGGGTTCTAACTTAGAATAGGTTAATACGTGATTTTAAAATAATCCTATATTATCTCGATACATTATGCAATATACCAACGCTTTTTCATAATTTTAAATTTAAAAAAAAGAAATAGTGCTGCTATGGGAATCTGTTTTGTGAGGCTATTTTCATATTTTTAGTTTTTTTAAAGATAAGTTTTAATTTTGATAAGAATTGGTTTTTCCTAAAAAGTTGTGAGTTATAAAATCAGTGTGTTTATATGTATATGCACATTTGTATAAAGGTATATGATAAAAACTAAAAGCAATTTTAAAAAAGCGAAGGTGAGTTGGTTTAAAAACTGGTATACCTGCTTGAGTACAGTGGGAAAATATGTATGTCAAAAAGTCCGTTATATTCAAGGTACATACATCAAATAGGTAGCCGCAGCAAACTTTTTTTTAAACTATTTTCATATTTTATTTTAATTTGAGTTGTCAAAATTTGAATTTCGTTGTGATAAGAATGCTTTCAGTACAATTTAAGGTAGTTGATGAAATATTTTTGAAATTTTCGTTTTTGGGTTTTTTTAAAGATTGAATTTATACATTTTTTGTTATTTGTGTTCCTGTTAATAAAATTAAAAGCAACTAAAAACAAGTTTATAGTTTTAAAGATTCATGGGAATAAATGGAATAAGTAAAGCAGCCTATACACAAATTAGAACAATACGATTATAACAGAAGTCATACCAAATCACGCGGATAGTTAAAAAAAATGTCTACTTATAAATTGGATGAGCAACCTACTATTCGCTTTATTTTGTAAATACATATGTGTATTATTCAATAGCAAACTTGGACTTAAATACAACTGGTGGATTAAGGCGTGGTGTCGCTTAGGGCAGATACAGTAAAAGGAACAGAAACGGAATCAAAAACCAAATCCGACATTCCGTTTCTGTAAACTTTTTTTTATATGCTGATTTTTGTGTACGAGTATGTGCAACATAGAACAGAAACAGAAATTAAAGATTCATTTGATTTAACGTAATTCATTTTGAACAGTTGCTAAAGGAGTGCTGTCCTTTACTGTGTAGTTCGATTCGATAGCAAATTTTTGGTTTGCATTCGAACGATTCAGAGCATGAAAGTATTAGGTTTTCGAATTTAAGTTGACAGTAGGATACTTACACTAAACCGTTTAGTTAGGGTTACTTCTCACACTGAGTGTTTGGCATTTTGGCTTTCGATGATAACTCTTCGTAAAAGAAAAAGAGTGGAAATTTAAATTGTATGAGTATACATACTTATATGTACGGATTAAATACATGTATATTTATATGCATGTATGTATGTTTATCAGATCCCTGCAAAAAACTGTGCGAATAAACTCTAAAGAGAGTATTCCAGGATTAGTCTCTGTCGGGTACAATTGGGAATTAATTAGTCGCAACAAGTCTCAAACGGTTATAATAGTAGGTTAGTGATGTATTGATCTCTTTCGGATTTAACACACGATGCATTGATATACATACATACATATGTACGCACTTGGCAATAAAATTTCAAGCGCGTCGTTGGCATGTAAGCAGATCATTCGCTTACCAACCCTCGAGAAGTCGGTTCGAATCTCACTCGATGCAATGATTTTTGTTTTCATAAATAGACTGGTTCTCATTTATATCCATTCGGTATAAAAGGAGACAATTAATTTCTTCATAGGACCTGCTCGAAAAATAGGGAACAGTTCATTCCACATAAAGAGATCAGAAGTTGTATTAGTCGCACGTTCCCTTGCGACAATTCCTAGACTCATCCTAGACTAATCGCATTTTTTGCAGGGGTATTATTTGCATCCATACTCGCCACTGTTCTTATGTCAAAAACCCTGCCGATACTAAACTCTATGCGTTAGATAAGCACCCGCTTGCTTACTTTCATATGACCATATATTCGTATGTATGTGCGTACATACATACTTCGCATGTCAATCCCGAATTCCCGGGAAAGTCTACTCAAATCTCGAAATTGTAGAAAACAGTGAATTTAATAGTCCTTGTCCTTGCCATTATAAATGAGCTGGATAATATTCACTCGAGTGAGAGCGATGTTAATAGAACTAACGACGAGGTGTCTGAAGTGGATTAGGCAGAAAGTCTCATAGCTTTAGCGAGCTGCCCGCAATTGTCAAATAATCGAAATATGCACAAAACTACCACAATATTAGCCGCCCCTGAAAAAGTATTTTATTTGCATCAACAATTAGTAGATCAGACAATCCTAAAAAATCGGCATACAATTTAGCAGAAAGCTTGATAAAAGAAATTGATAGTTTTTGTAATGAGCCGATAAAGGCTATGTCCTACAGAGAGCATTTAACTTATTGTGGACAATCCAACCAACAAGTGTTGGGGCGCAGCAGTGCTTCTCCACTGCTGATATTAAATGCAACAAATTTAGATCCAGGTTGGAGGATAACACATTTAACGCTTTTATTTCTTTGAGATTTCATTTTGATCGAAATAAGAAATAATTCTGCCTCGCTCAAAATGGAATGGGTGATGTGTTTAATTTTTACTTTTTTAGCTTTCAAGGTAATTTCGAACAAGAAACGAGCTAAAGGAAAAAGAGGTATAATTTTATTTTTGTAGAACAAAAATTGCATATTATAAAAAATTCAAACTTTGTTAACTTCAGCAAACTTTTTCCAGTAATTTTTTTAAAATCATTCATAATTATTTCCTCAATTGATTAGAAATTAGGGCCTGTAAATAGTTTTCAAGTAGGTAAGAAATATTTTGAAATTCCTTCAAATATTTATTATTAGATAGTTTTTTTCGTTTAAAAATATATTATGCCAAACTGCAATTCGTTAAATGTAGATCGTAGATCGATTTTTCGGGCACTGTTGTTAGGTGCGCAATATATCTTGCGATACATGTCACTAATAAAAAAATACTTAAAAAAAATGTTTGACCAACAATCAATCAATGTTAAAAAAATCGAATTCCTCAGTCAAACATACATATACATATATGTATGTATATATATATATATATTCGTTTATTATATTCTCACCATATTTCTATTGACGAATATATATATCTATATCTACTTACTTACTTACTTAATTGGCGATATAGTAATAGCTCAGCGTTTGGCCGAGCTTATCCTACTATTTCTGGTGTGCGTCTTAATATTATACCACAAATGGAGGGACCTTTTTTAGTGGTAGACTTCAATTCGATATAAAGATAATTTCGTAAATTTGAACGAGTCTTTAGTTAAATCATGGGGAAATTTTCAAAATATACTCGACCCCTAAATTTGGAGGAAAATCGAAGCTCATCTAGAAGAACTCCTCGGTATATAATTTGATCAAGCAGCGAGAAAGCAGTCGCCCCCTGTAATATTAAATAACTTTAAATGTCTATTGTTAAATAGTTATCATTCAAAAATGGCTAATTAAACAATTAATATTTGGTTTGAAGTCTCTTGAAGAGAGACCTACCAACCCGATTGCAAAATACTGGTTTCCATTTTTGTAAGAGTATACCATTTTTGCGAATGCATATGTATATGTATCTATGTAGGTCAATTTCTTAGTCTTAAGGGTTCTATTAAAATATTTTTTTGATTTAAAAAACAAAAAATAACGGTATATTTTTCGATATAGAACAATAATTCTAGAATTTCAGAGCAATAAAATTGGGGTTTAAGCTCCCCTGTAGTTTAATTTACAATAAGAATGATACAAATATTTTAAGTTCTCTGTAAAACTTTTTTTATTGGGGGAACAAGAGTTTTGGGGATTTAGCGGCTATTGAGGGCCACTTATTTATTCCTAGAAAACTAACCAGGAAGCGCCCTCGTTTAGCTTCATATTTTGCCCTGACGAGTTGTTTCGTGTGAGAGTCGGATTTTTTAGTGGTAGACTTCAATTCGATATAAAGATAATTTCGTAAATTTGAACGAGTCTTTAGTTAAATCATGGGGAAATTTTCAAAATATACTCGACCCCTAAATTTGGAGGAAAATCGAAGCTCATCTAGAAGAACTCCTCGGTATATAACTTGATCAAGCAGCGAGAAAGCAGTCGCCCCCTGTATCCGCCGCTGGTGAAATACCTACAAAAGGTATAACTCATAAAATCCGCCAGCAGGGTACACACCAGAGTCACATCCCTACTGCGTGTGTAGTGTGGTCGTTAATTATTTTTCTTGTTGCCATGCTACACAACTTGCAATTTTTATAAATCCTTCCAGCTAGCATTTGGAAGAAAACATTGTCCGGCAATTTTGAGGCAAACGACGACGGACCGGGGTTCATTGGTATATTCTGTAAGTAAGTATACCAGTTCTATTTAAATAGATATTTTACCCGCCTTAAGATTAAATAACATACAATTTATCTTTTAGTGTTCAATTAAGATAAAATAATAAATGTAGTTTAGTCCACCTAGGATTTGTATATTTGCTGGAAGGTTCGCACAAGATTTGCTTAGGTGTACCTAATCGTTTACAAAACTTGTGGAAGGCTCGTGGACAAGTAGGTACCTACTACTTGCATAACTATTCTCTTATATTCAAACTGAAATTAGTAACTAAAACATTCTTTGACGATTAAAAATGTTTGCTGGGACACTCTCACATATTAGCCACTTTCATATATGTATATGTGCGTATACTAATTTTACTTGAACGTATTTGTATATGTACATATGTACATTTGTGTGGATATGTCTGCCGCCCCCTTATAATCAAACGCCATCATTCCTGCTTTCGCACCAATACCATCAATAAAAAGTACAATTGCAGCAGTCGTTTTTGTTGTTACAGATACCAGTTTTAACGAGGCCTAATTCATTGCGCAGTCACGTTTTTTCCCCCTTGTTTGAGCTTGTATTGAGACGTATTCCTTGATTGGTGGAAGTCAATGCGAGCATCTATGAAAAATGAGAGCGAGAAACTCAAAGGAGGAAAAAGGATGAACATAGTGTGGACGAGGATGCGAGCAGTACGCTGCGCGAACGACATCATGTAGGTACAGTACGAAAGAAAATCACCTAAACTTGGTTGAATTTTGCAGTGGGTCTCAAATTGTTTGGTTTATGAAATTTGGAAAAAATATTGATGGCCTGAAGGTCGAACTACTCATAAAGGTACATACATACAAACACATGTACATACAAAAGCTCATACCAACATATGAACCATTCTTTTAAATACTTTTGCAATTTTACTTTAAGAAGTGAATCGCATTCATCAATTTTTTTTTCGTAAATGAAATTTCAATCCAGAAACCCCGCCCCTCCCCCGGGGGGGTTGACTCCTGTATGCATATATATGTATGTACATACTATGCACATATATTTAATTCGTCGCTCTGACCTGAGTAAGGTTAAATTTATAAAGTTATTTATATGGAAAAGGATTGGGAGTTAACTTAGGACATGTTCATGTCGCGTCATTTACTCAAGTTAATGAGCCAATTGGGTTGTTTAACATATTTAGCCGTGTTAATTGTCGTGTTCTTTTAATCGGGTTATTGCAATACAACAGTAGCAAACTTGTTTTTGTTTCATATGTTAAAAATATTTATTTTTAGTGTTTTATTTGTGTGTCTAATTCTATCAGCTGTTTCTGTTTATCATCACTTTTTCTATTGTTTGTACAAAATAGTAAAAGAGTTTACTTTGAAATTTGTTTGTGCCGTCAAATTTTCAGCAGTTTGGCCAAAATTCCCGACAGCGAGGCCCCATTTTTCGAGAGGCTAAATTTACTCTCAAAAAAGAGTTAAATTTCCATGAATATCAAATAAAAGTTGCATTTTGTGGCGAGTTAGGGGATCGATTCTCAGCCAGGGAATGTAAAATTTAAATAACAATTTCGATGGTGGCTCAAAGAACAATGTTATAACAACGCACATTCAAGAGGTAGCGGCATTAGAGAAAATACAACCCTGCCATATATTTTGTTAAACAACTCAATTTGTAAACAAAAGGCGCGCCCAAGGCTAATTCAACTATAACAAACTCTAATTTGTTCTGCAAGGAGTCGGAACGGAGCGCAAAAGAAATATAAATTTGTGAGTGACAATGTGCATAACAAAAATTTTGAAGTGTTATTAATTAAATAACATATATTTTCACGCAAAAGCGGACCCAACAAATTAATTCAAATACACGGCCGACGTCGTAAAGAAATGCTCGTCTTTCCTCGTTATACTATTTTATTTTTATTTATTTTTTATATAAGTTAACTCCCCACGCGCAACACACTTGCTGCTGACGCTATGTCTGCTAATTTTGGGTATCAGGTCACACAAATGCTATAACCGTGTGAAACAGACAAGGTAAATGTGACAATATTCCGCCGCAAGCTTAGGTTAAGCATTACATGTAAACTTTAGTTTAGTTCAATTTTGGATTCAATAAAGAAAGATGTGCTCAGAGAGCATGGTGGAATTATATGTATACAGGTGATGTCAGTAAACCGAATAGCTGTAAACTTTGACATTGCTCGCTGGCTTATTTCCAGTGTTACCCACTCTCCTACCCTCATTTACTAAATGATGTATTTTTGTATTTTTGTTTTGCCTCGAGGCGAATTTACATAGTAACGCTGCGTTTGTACAGCAAATATCAAGATGATGTTGCTTGTTTACATTCCTTTATTCACAGTCTGATTTCTGATTATCGTAAATTTCTACTAGTATAATGATCACGTGCTACACCGTGTTTCCATTGAATGTGAAAATGTTCCCGGTATATGTTTTTGTCGTCAATAAGTTATACATGTCGGCCACTAAGGTTATAAAAGAAATTAATTAAAAAATCTATATGGCAGAAAGAAAATTTTATTAGCCGATGTACAAGTTTCAGTTATAACTTTAATATACTAATTAAAGATTTATTTAATTGCATCGTAGAAATTCAAGCAAGTAATTGTTGGAAATGAGATAACATATTCCGCTGACATTTCCAAAATACATAGTTTAAATATATTTCTCCAAAATCAACGGCAATCTGTTTTAAAATTCTAATGTCATTTGAGTCAGATATTCCATTGATACTCTGAAAGAAAAGCACCAAACAAAGCACGCAGCCTGTCAGACTCACATTTACAGCTTGTCGGCAAATTATCAAGAGAATATTTGCGTTGCTATTGAAACTCTATGTTTCTGATTTTGAATTACAAATATTAAAGTGGATGTTTGATGTTTCCAAAATCGTCTCTTTCCATTAGCAGATTGCTTCCATAGAAAATTATTTCGTTTTTCCTATACTTTGGTTTTATACGAGTGTTTACAAGACATACATACATATGTATATGTACATAAATTTTTTTTTTTTTTTTTTTTTTTTTCTAGAGGTGGCACAAAGCATTGAAAGCCGAAGTGTGGGACTTGCCTTTCGACTCACCGCACTAAAAACCCACCCCTGCTCCGTTTCCCTCGCTCCGTGGAACTACCGTTAGGTATTACTTCGCGGAGGGGGAGCGGCCTATTGCCTTTCTATGAATTTCTGCGGAGTTGCTCCGCTTGACGCAGTTTAATTAGGATTTTGTTCGCTAAATTGCAAACAACAGACCAATTTTCTTTGGACTCGAGCATAGTATCTACTAGATTTTTAACCGAAAGCGATTTCCCTAACTTCGTGTTCGAGTCATCCCTTTCTATTGCAAACCGCGGACAGACGAAAAAACAGTGTTCGGCGTCTTCGACCACCTGATTTGCACAAAAGGTGCAATAAGGGTCATCGTCGTGTTTGAACCTGTGCAAATAAGACTTGAAACAACCATGTCCCGTAAGAATTTGGGTTAGGTGGAAATCAACTTCGCCATGTCGCCTATCTAGCCATTTCTCCAGACTGGGAATCAACCTAAATGTCCACCGTCCCTTACCAGCTACACTCCACCGCCTCTGCCAACCCCGCAGGCAACTCTGCCTCGCCGCTTCTCGTCTTACTTTATTTGTCGGGGGTGCCACAACCTCTTTCGCCAAAATCTCTATTGAACAGAGCCCTGCCACTACCAGAGCTGCTTCCTCCGACGTTGTTCTGAACGCGCTGCACACCCTGATCGCGCAAAGGCGATATAATGATCTGATCTCGCGTGCGTGCGAAGTCTTTTCGAGCGCACTCGACCAAATTGGTGCACCGTACAGAAGTACAGACCGTATCACGCTTGCATATAGCTGCCTGCTTTGTTGCTTAGGGCCTCTTTTATTCACCATGAGTCGTGAAAGCGCCGCTGCAACTTTTTCTGCTTTCTCAACTGCATATTCTAAATGAGGCTTAAATATTAACCTAGCGTCGAAAATTATGCCTAAATATTTGAGGGTAGGTTTCGAGACAATTTCATGTCCTCCAACTTTGATTTTGATGACTTCACGAGCTTTTCTGCTACTTATTAATACTGCCTCTGTTTTTTGTTGGGCTAACTGGAGGCCGGAATCTTCGAGCCATGTCTGAACTCGCTTAATTGTTAAGTTTGCTCTTTGCTCCACATCTTTTAGATGCTTGGCCACGATTATTAGAGCTATATCATCCGCAAAACCGATAATTTTCGCACCCTCGGGTATTTGCAGACGCAGAATGCCATCATACATTATATTCCAGAGTAATGGACCCAGAACAGATCCTTGTGGTACTCCTCCGGAAGTGTTGCATTGCTTGGTGCCTTCGTCTGTTTCATATGTAAGTACTCTATCTTCTAGATAGTTGCTTAATATTTTCCGCAGATATATCGGCACTTTAAAACCGCGGAGAGCTTCAGCTATTTTCTTCCAGCTTGCGGAATTGAACGCTTTTTTAATATCTAGCGTGATTACCAGGCAATATTCTTTTGATCCACCTTTCCACCTTTTTCCACTGATTGCTTCTTCTGCTATTCTCTTTACCAGCATAGCCGCATCTAAGGTTGATCGCCCTTTTCTATATGTACATACATGCATGTGTACAAATGACCTGTTTTATTTAATTTTTGATGTATGCAAGTTAATTTATTAGTTCATTTATTCAATATAATAATTGACACATCAACATACTTAACGTAGTAATTTTAACAAACTTGTTGTGCGATCATTCATCAACTGCCGACCCAAACCGGTAACAAGCATTATATTGGCTTGTTGTCACGTTGCGATTTCATTCCATTCTCAAGTCACGTTGTGGGAAATCCGAAATATGGTTTCTCGTTACCAATATTTTCGGTAGCAATTAATTTGCAGACGCTTGCGTTAGCAATAATTGTTGCGCGTGTAGCGCTGAACATTGCAGCGAAGAATATTAGTGAATGCAATGTGATTCTTTTGTTTGTTTGAATTAAAAATACATATTGCTTTGTCAACGTAATAGTACGTTGCCTTAACTCCCCCCTGTGTAAAATCAATCGTCCCGATTGTTTAACAAGTTGGGAGATCATTGATGCTGCGGAACTCGCAACGCTGGTCTAATGAACCAGAGTTCTCTCTGTGACTCGGTGTTTGTGGCAGACTGCTTTCGTTAATTATGTTATTTACAGTAAGCCCTTTTTTTGTTTTGGACCAAAATTTTAAGGACATTGCCAGTAAGAAAATAATAAGTATAATTGAAATGATTAAATTGATTGAGAAGACAACCTTTCCTTTGGTTGATATCAGATTTAGACTATCAATATTATTTGCTTGCAAGTCTTTAATTAGTTCTAACGAGAGAACTTCTTCCATTCGTTCGTTGTTATTGTTTGGCTGTAGTAATGCAGGAAGTGGTTTCCACCCTGAAATTTCTTTGGAGACGAAAGTTTGATTGTTAATGATAACTGTATCATTGTGGAACTGTAACAAATAGGTTCCAGACAGTTCATTAGTCTTGTTGCTTGAGAATTTAATGAAACCTTTAAATTGGTTCAGCAATATTGTTCCCGGATATAATTCTTGAATTGAGGCAATATGCTGATTATTTATGATCACACAATCATGAGTTTTACTTGATAAAAGTGGTGGTATACAATTTGATTCACTTATGTTAACTAGATTCTGTTTTGGGCAAATACATAACTTATTATATTCTTTACAATCTTCTTTGATTTCATAAATTTCATTGTCACATTTAATCACATTTTCGGTATTTAGTTTAATAATTCTATCATTTTTCTTAATTGGTTTAATAAGTAATCTTTCACAATTTTTACTGTCTATTGCTGGTAAATTAATTATGTAAATCATGTCTAAATTATTTGTTGCTATCTTAATGGTAGCGAAGCTTAAGGCTTGCTCAATATCATTATATGGAAATTTTTCTAAATCCAAAAAGGTTCTAGCCTCTTCAATTTCTTTTTCTGATAAGATAAATGAATTTATTACTCCTACCTTTGCCCATTGTAAAGCATATTCTACATTAATTATTTCTTCCTTTAAGATTCTTAACTTATTAACAATAGCATCTTCTTGAATTTTCCTAACTTCTTCAATTGTTTGGATCGCTTTGATTATTGCATTTGTACTATTTGTGATTGAATTAATGCGGTCTACTGTATTCTTATTAATTATTCTTTGTTTCTCATTGTTTTCTAAAAGTCTTTTGATTCTATCTAACACTATTTCATGGTCTTCGTGGTCAGGGGTTCCAGCTAACCATTTCCATGCTGTACCAAGTATGTCCAGCGAGCGTTTTTTTCGGGGTTTAATGATCTCTAGCTGTTGTTTCACTTGGGTCATATCATGAAGAAGGAATGGCAGTATGGTACTGTTTCTCATAATTTTCGTATATACTTCAGTTTCTAGTTGGTTGATGGCGGATTCATAGTTGGTAAGGTTTAGTACGTGTATCAGTTTAAAGTTTCCGTTTTGTAGTTTAGCTTGTCCCAAATGTATAGGGATCAGCTGTGAGTTCGAGTAGTCAAATATCTGTACGTCGGATTGACAAATTTTAAAAATCGTCAGTAATATTAATAGCACGGACGTCATTGTCTATAAAGAAGAATGTTTTTATGATTTAATATTTTCTTTATGTATAATTCTATTCCTACTATGAATTTTAACTTTATTTCCTAAATCTACTTTAATTTTTTGTTTTTTGTATCTATGATCTAGTTTATCTCTTTTGCCTATTAGTTTTTCGTATACCTCTTGGTCGGGTTGGTAAGTTTTAATCTTGGTGTTTTGGTTTCTCTCTAACATTTTTATTTGAGCTTGGCGCATTTTATCCTTTACGTCAGCGTGTGGAATTTTATTATGAAATATGTCAAAAGGTTTTTTATTGGTCACAGAGTGAATAGTTAAATTATACTGTTGTGCAGCTCTGTAAAATACTTCTATAGTATCTATTAAATGAAATTCCTCTTTTATGCAACGTGCAATTTCTATAAGGGTTGAGTGTACCCTTTCTACCTGTCCGTTGGTTGAACTATGGCGTGGGTCACAGTAAAAAAGTTGAATTTGAAGTCTTTGCATTAGTGTCTTAAATTGATGAGTCGAAAAACCTGGTTCATTGTCTAGTGTCAGTTTCTTTACTGCCGGGAATGTTTGTAAGATTTCTTGAACCTTCCGGTCGAGGTTAAGTTTGTCTTCTGTGTGTCTTATGACAAGAAATTTTGAGTAAGCATCTACGCAAGTAATAAACTTTTGATTTTGCGCGTAGAAAATGTCTAAATGAAGGAACTCTCCCTCTTTTTCGGGAATTGGAGCCACTCCAATTGGAAGTTTATTTGGTTTCCTATCGTATTTTGCTTTATTGCATATATTACAATGTCTAGCATATTCCTTAAAAGATTTTAACATTGATGGCCAGTAGTATTGCGCAAGTACCTGCTTATGATTTTCCTTGCAGCTCCTGTGAGCGCGGATATGTGTTTGCTCTACTATAGCATGTCGATCGTCGGGATTGATCACATCAATGGCGAGTATTCTTGTGTAGACAAATTTAATCCTAAATACGCCTTTAACCGTTTCTTTAAATTCGTATAAATCTTCAGCTGAGCAATGGATTGCGGTTACTACATCAGGCTTAAGAAATTCCAATAAAATTCTTTTCAGGT
Organism: Philophylla caesio; assembly: GCA_963971545.1. Lineage (NCBI taxonomy): Eukaryota > Metazoa > Arthropoda > Insecta > Diptera > Tephritidae > Philophylla > Philophylla caesio. The sequence continues at coordinate 67,226,382 of OZ020607.1, forward strand.
TTTCTTTGGTGTCGAACTCTATTATGTGTCGAGTCCTGCTAAAGGTCGTGATTTGCTCATGAATAGAGAATGTTGCTCTGTTGAGCAAAATTTGCTGTTTGAATTCATTAAGGGGTTTCGATACTTCTGGAATATCAAAATCGTCACTACTTTCTTTTGAATGTTGAGTACTGTGTAACGACTCCTCACAGGAAATATTGTTTAAAACTTGCCTGGACAGTGCATCGGCGACGACATTTGTTGCGCCGGGTTTGTATATAAACTTTGGGGCGTACTCTTCTATAAAGGACATCCATCTTTTTAATTTGGCATTTGGATTTTTGTTGGAGATTGAAAATGTAAGTGGTTGGTGATCGGTATGTATTTCTAGATCGGAAACGCCATATAAGTAGTTTCTGAGCGTTTTTAGTGCCCAAACTATGGCATACAGCTCTTTCTCGTTAGTGGCGTAGTTTAGTTCTGTAGAGTTAAGTGTTTTAGATATAAATATAAGAGGTTTATTATCCTGAGTTAAAACTGCGCCTATTGCGGCGTTTGACGCATCTGTTGTTAAAACAAATTTCTTTTGAAAATCAGGTTGAGCTAGTTCTACTTGTCCAGCTAAGAGAGTTTTAAGCTTGTTGAATGCTGCGATACCATCTGTATCGAGTTCAATGATGACCTTTTTTGATTGGTTTGTGGATATTTTTCCATTGTCTCCTGCGAGAAATTTGGTTAAAGGTTTCGCCACTTTGGCGTAATTTTGAATAAATTTACGGTAATAGCCCGTCATTCCTAAAAAGCTTCTAAGTTGTCTAAGAGTTCGCGGTCGAGGGTAATTATTAATAGTTTCTATTTTTCTTGGATCTGTTTTGATTACTTCGTTCGCAATAACGTAGCCAAGAAATTCGACTTCTTTCTTAAAAAAGTTTGATTTTTCCACTGAAATCTTCATGTTTGCTTGTTTAAGAGTGTTAATTATTATGTTTAAATGTTCAATATGCTCTTTTAGTGTGTTGGAATAAACAATGATGTCATCGATATATACGTGACAAAATTTTCCAACAAAATGTCATCCATGGCATTTTGAAATATGCTGGGAGCATTCTTCAGGCCAAAGGGCATACGGACAAACTCATATTTCCCATTATTGACCGAGAAGGCAGTTTTACAAATATCTGCCTCCTTCATAAGTATTTGGTGGAATCCTGACTCGAGATCTATAGTGGAAAAGAATCTCGCTTTTCCAAGGTTTGATAGTATCACATTACAGTCAGGAATTGGATACCTGTAGGCAATTGTTTTCTCATTCAATTTTTTATAGTCGATGACCATACGCAATTTTTGCGTGCCATCGTCATTAATACCCTTTTTTGGGACAACCCAAATTGGTGCATTATAAGGACCTTTACTTTCGCGAATAATACCCTCTTGTAATAATTTTTCAATTTCGGTATTTACAAAGGAGTTAGCGGAGAGAGGATAAGGGTATTGTTTACTCCACACAGGGTCATTAGTTGTTGTTGTTATCTCGGCCCTTACATCGGTTCTAAAGGGTAAATTTGTGTCAATATCTGCGTGTAATTTGGATATATTATTCACTACATTTTGACGTAACTTCTGTAATGCCACATCATTTTCGGTATATTTTTCATTATACAGATTATTCAAAATATTTTCTTCGATAGTTTCCTTATTGGAAAAATTTTTTTTAACGTTTTCTTTTCCATTACCTGATTTTTTTTGTACCTTCCCTTTATCGAGCGTACTTTCTTTGGTTTGCTGATTATTATCTTCATCAGCTACCTCGCTTGTTTTTTTGAAATTTAAAAATTTTTCTGTACGGTTTCCGCACGTTATTGTCCCTGCTTCAAAGTCTAAAATAATATTTGCCCTTCTTAGGAAATTATACCCTATTAAAATATCTGATTCGAGATTTAATATTTCGTAAAATCTTTGTAAGATACCAAATAATTTTATTTCATAATAATGGCTTATGATAGTAAAACCATTAATTGTTCTCACTCTTTTCTTAATAATTAATTCTTTCCGATTTTTAAATAGGTTCGGGCTGCAGTAACAACTAGTAGCGCCGCTGTCTATTAAAATTGTATATCCGCGTCCTGAGTCTCCTGATTTGATAATGTAGGGGAGACCCGGCTGGTATCTAAAAAAGCATCTTCTCTTATATTATTAATTCTTTGCTCTTTTTGGTTTGGCTGATAACTCAATTGTGCGCTTTCATACTGCCTTTTGAACCCTTGTTGGTTATAATTGTTATTTTTGTTATTAGAGGCAGTAGTGTTTTGCTGATATGCTCCAGAATTAGGATAATTTGGACGATTATTGAAATTTGGTTTCTGGTTAACATGTTGCTGTGGTTTGCGCACAACATTGGAAGAGCTACCCAGTTCCATTGGTTCTGGTTTGGGTTGATGGTGATTTTGGGAATTATGGTTTTGAAGATTGCGTTGCGGAAAACGCAAAGAATTATTATATTTTTGCGTATTATAATTATTCCAACTATATTGTTGAGCAAAGGTTGCTCGAAGGTTGTTCGACTCGAGCTCTTGTGCCTTGGCCAATGCGTTTGGCAAGTCGCTTGGGGATAGAGAAAAGAGTATATTGGCTAATGGCGGGTTTAGCCCAGTTATAAATACCCTTAGGGCGTATTGCCTGTTCTTTTTATTTAATTCATTTGTTAGTACAATATTAGGACCATGTGTCATTATTGTCTTATTGATCAATGCTGTTAACTTTTTGTTGATTTCATTATAATAATCAATGATGGTTAAGGAGCCTTGGCGCATTACGCTGAGCTCTTGTTCGATTATATGAGGAGGGCGCTTATCAGCGTAAGCGAAATCTAGTCGGCTTAAAATCGCGTCCAAGTTCAGTACAGTGCCATGGTTAGTTAAAATGTCGTTGGCGTCCTCAGTCACTTTATTTCTCAAGATTGTCAGGGCTGCGTAATACTTACGACTATTCTTTGTATATAAGCTCATGGAATTATTCGCGGCTTCACGCCAACTTACATATGAAATTTTTCCGTTAAAAGACGGTAAGGATTTAATAACGTCTAGTGGTTCGTCGCATCTAACATTGTCGTCGACTCTTTGGGCGGTATACTCTTGTATATCATTTGTATTTGTTAATTGGGTCAGTTGGCGTGTTAAGCGCTCTATTGTTTCTCTTAAGGGAGCCGTATGGGTCTGAATCAGTTCTGTCACTTGAGCGGCTGTAGCCATTGTTACAGTTGGTGGCCTCAACTTGCTAAATAATTCTGACAATGATTCTACAGATGAGCCTAGTCTTTCTCCTTGTAAAAGCTCTATTTCTTCCTCTAATTCACTAATTCGATCCAGTTTTCTTTTGTTTTTTATTTAGTTTTCACCCACTTATATAAATTTTATATTAATTATTTTCTACTCACATAAACCTTATATAAATATTGATCTAAAGCAGGAATCAGATGTCTGGAAACAGCAATCAGTTGACTGGAGTCAGGAATCAGTTGACTGGAATCAGGAATCGGTTGACTGGAATCAGGAACTTATTTATCGCCTTTTGAAGGATGCCTTTTGCTAGTTTAATGTTTTTTGTTTTCCCTTTTTTCCGAAGGATGCTTATTTTCACTTTAATTTTTCCTTCCTCTTTTTCCTTTTGGAAGGATACTTTTCGTCAGGTAAATGTTTTTTGTTGGGTTTTTTAAAAATTTTTTTCCTACTTTTTTTGAAGGATATTTATTTACACTTTTAATTTTTTCTCCTTTCACAAGGATACTTTTTGTCAGTTGAATGTTTTTTTTGTCGGTTGTTTTTTATTTTTTCTCCTTTTTTTTGAAGGATACTTCTTTACACTTTTAATTTCTTCTCCTTTCTCAAGGATACTTTTTGTCAGTTGAATGTTTTTTTTTGTCGGTTGTTTTTTTATTTTTTCTCCTTTTTTTTTTGAAGGATACTTCTTTACACTTTTAATTTTTTCTCCTTTCTCAAGGATACTTTTTGTCAGTTGAATGTTTTTTTGTTGGTTTTAAATTTTTTCTCCTTTTTTGAAGGATACTTATTTTTACTTTGGCGGATGCTTGCTATCGAGTCATTACTTTTTCTTTTCACGACGTTACACGATAGGGCATCCCGGTTGAGCCCCCAGTTAATTTATTAGTTCATTTATTCAATATAATAACTGACACATCAATATACTTGGTTAATTTATTAGTTTATTTATTCAATATAAGAATTGACACATCAACATACTTAACGTAGTAATTTTAACAAACTTGTTGTGCGATCATTCATCAACTGCCGACCCAAACCGGTAACAAGCATTATATTGGCTTGTTGTCACGTTGCGATTTCATTCCATTCTCAAGTCACGTTGTGGGAAATCCGAAATATGGTTTCTCGTTACCAATATTTTCGGTAGCAATTAATTTGCAGACGCTTGCGTTAGCAATAATTGTTGCGCGTGTAGCGCTGAACATTGCAGCGAAGAATATTAGTGAATGCAATGTGATTCTTTTGTTTGTTTGAATTAAAAATACATATTGCTTTGTCAACGTAATAGTACGTTGCCTTAACTTGCATAAAAATATACATACAAAAATGTAATCCAAACCATTTGCATTTTAAAACCCTTTTTACTAGGTACTTTAAAAATACATGCCACTATTAAGACAGTCTGTCATTTGGTGAATACGAACTGACATCACCTGTATATAATTTAACCATGCTCATAGAGCACTAAACATATAATTTTTTATATCTTTATGCAAGAGTACATATATTTAATTTGTATAGAGTTAATTTGTATATTAGAAAGGCAGATATCACCGCCAACCGGTAAATGCGATGCACGGGGCAAAGGAAGAAAGCGATCGACCCTTGCGATATCTACTAGAGTATAAAGGATTTTAGCTTGCCGCTATCGAACGAAAAAACAAAGCCTACAGGGTGAGCTGTGAGGAAACGATATTGTGAGCTGAGGTAGAAAACGAGACGCATTTTTCGTGAGAAAATGACTTTGAGCAACACAGCCAGCTCCGTCAGAATTGGAAAGTACCTCTAAATGCTGTTTGGTACCAAATTTGGTTACAGACAGGGTGACCCTTTGTCGTGCGACTTCATTATTCTCATGCTGGAGAGGATAATTCGAACCGCAGAATTACATCGCTCAGGCACCATCATTTAAAAAAACCTAGTTCTGTCTCCTTCAAATTGTATAGAGAAGCGAAGCGATTGGGTCGGCAGGTGAACGAAAGGAAGACAATGTATCTCCTGTCACCCAAGAGACAACCAGCGCATTCGCACATGGGAACTCACATCACTTTGAAAAAGAAGAGGACTCTTGGTACCTAGACACCAACATTAACACGTTAACGTTATTATTAACGTCAACCTTGAAATCCATTTATATGTATATCGTAATTAAATATTGAATTATATCAACTTAATGCTTATTTGCATATTTTTATAAATATCAAACAAAAGATGAAATAAGTGATGCATTAATTATTACAAATTCAAGTTTTAGTCATTGTATGTACTGCATATGTACCTACATTAGGCCGGGGCGATTTTGCATCCCACATCGCGCCGTTGTAATTTCGAATCCTCTTATTATTTGGAAAATAAAAAATCTTCTACGACGTGGGTCTTAAATGAATTTGGAGGTTGCGGAACATTATTTTCTGTAAAGTGCAAATATCTTTAAGGTTTTTGGTTCGTTGATTTCAAAAATGTCGTTAGAATGTAAAAAAATTGTTTTAAAAACTGAAATTTAGTCTAAGGGGCTTTTTATGGTTGCTGATTTCAAATATGACGTCAGAATGTAAAAATTCAAAATGGCTGACACAGAATGGAGGACAGTTTTTCGGAAAAAGTAGATTTAAGAGCTAAAATTGAGTGAAGGGGTTTTCAGGTTGCTCAATCGAAAAATAACGTCAAAAAACTGCGGCGAAAGAAACAATATGTGGACCAATGTAAAGGATTCCGATACTTTTTCTTGAATAATATAAAACAATATACTTCTAACAATCCCCTTATTCGATTATTTTGGCAGTATCTACTGGTATCACAACATTCAACACTAGTAAATGACAAACACAAACATGTTTAAGCGAAATCTTGTTTGTCTAGAAAAAGAAAGGCATCTAAGGTGCTCGTGCCAAATTTGAATCCTACTTGGAATGGAGATAGAATTTTTTTTAACAACACTTGTTCCGCCCCTTTATAATAATCAGGAGTTCAAAAAAAAATTTACAATCCACAGTATGTGAGGAAGGGGAGAGGGAACCCCTTTCATGCACTCTAAATGGTGACATTAACGTTTTAATGCACTTACGCCTTTAAAAGCCTTTCAAAAACATCAATAATATTGAGAGTAGATACTATCAGGCCTGTTCTGAATTTCGAGTTGTTCGGAATTGGAGTACATTATTTTCTTTACAATGCAACAAAAACAAAAAAAAGAATTACTTTCTTAGTAATTCCTATAAGTATCGCCGAAAGTTTTGTTTTTTTGCACGTCAATCGCATTCTTTGAGAGCGGTGCTGTAATCTTCTATCTTACCAGAATGCTTCAGAGACATTTGTCATACCAAAAAGATAAAAAAATACATTTTTAAAGTAGAAGAAGTAGAAGTTGTGCTGGAGCAGTCGTGAACTCGTCCCGAAATGATCACAAACAAATCTTGACACGATCATAAAATAGTTTCTATTAATCCGATAATTATTTTAAATTAGTTCCGAAATTTTTATGAAATACCCCTAGTGATTTCCAAAAATAATCCAAAACTATTCCGGTAATGGTATTGAAAAATTCGTCAATTAGATCCTAAATGGTCTCGAACAAGTCTTTAACCAGTCCTGAAATTTACCCGACCTACTCCTAACCTAATCTGAGACGGTACAGAATTTGTCCCGAACTGTTCCTGAAATAGTCGGGTACCAGTCCCACAATGAGCCCGAAATATGTAGTCCCGATCTATATCCGATACATCCACGGATAGTCGTGAACTAGTCGCAAAATGCTTTTCATCAAAAATCAGGACGTTTACTGATAAAATCAGCGCTTTTAATTATCCTAGAGCATAGCATTAGTCCATTATACTGCACTGTTGCTTTTTTTGGATTTTTTGCCACAAGCGGACATGTTCAGCCTGAACAAATTTCTGTATATTTTAAATTGTCCCAAATAACATATATCCGCTCTTCAATACTCTCCGCAAAATAACTCTTTGATAAAAAGTGAACTCAAAGGGTTGCAAAAGTCTATACTCAAATTATGAGAATATTTCAATGTTTTTATCTCTAATTCCCTGTACAATTTTACTAAATGAGTTACCAGCTTTTACCTCGTTTGCGACAATATGTATCATGTTCGGGTCGTTTTTTTAACTTTTCACAAACTTTCACGGTGAATTTTTTACGTGTCGTAGCCGGCTTCAGTTGACATACCGAAGGTCGGTTCTTGTTTAACTGTTCACAGTCACTGTCAATCAATATCCTTCCGGTATACATATGTATGTATATACATACATATATATACATCAGCTAAGCTATACTCGTATTTAGTTACGTTCAGTGTGTAGGGTCGATAACTTTTAAGAATATTAAAATTTACAAAGTTGGCGCTCAAATCGACGCTCGGCGACAAATTGTCAAAAAGGTGTTCTAACCTACAATGTCTTCGCCGCTTCTATCAAACTATGATTATTGCGTGTACGTATACGTTTAAATGTATTTCTATATGTATGTATGTATGTATGAATAGCAAGGACCCAACCGCTGACAAGTTTCTTTGTGCATAAACTCGAGGGAAGTGTGTCAGACGCATAGTGATTATCCTCCTAGTGAAGGCTTGTCTGCCTTTGTGACACTTCTGACCAATGCTTTAGCGATTTTAAAGTATTTCAGTCTTCCTGCTACGTCTGGCTCCTGAATACTGCGCATTGCATTCTAATTTCGTACCCATCTTGCAAATGTTGTTTCATTTTTACAACGGCTTGTGCTCCGCATACATACATATCTACATGTACTCTTATGGGCACATATAAACAAACAATACACAAAGATAGTCCATCTGTTAGAAACAGAAGAGAGTTAAGTGGTGGACTCACATCATTACCAACGACAGCGACTCAACGTCAGAGCAGCCATTCCTTATTGGGTTGAAGGGCCCGATTGTGAAGCATCGAGTTGTTATTGTTGTGTACTATTTGTGCGACCGACAAAAAAGCAAAAACCAAGCTCTAACGAAATTAAACCAGTTAAAAAGAGACAATACTATGATGCGCTGCTGCATAATGAGGACCTGTCGCGAGTAGACACCAACGAGAGGCGACAGCAAGGCCGAGGGATGAGTGCACGACAGAATTCAGAGTGACAAGGCAACAGAGCAGTAGCACAAAACTGTTGCTCTCCTTGTTTAAGTGCCGCTTTAATGTACATACATATGTACATATGTGCGTATGCAGTTGTGTTCATGTCTGTACTTTCAAGCAGTGATGATGCTTCATTATTTTCCACATTATTATTAGTATGGCTAACGATTCGTGGTCTTGCCAATACAACCATCGAGTAGCAAGACCTCAAGCACACTACCCCCATAGGTATACACACATACACACAGTGGACATATGTAACTGCCACCCTCAGCCGCTCTGCTAGCTGTATGTAGCTCTGCGCCTAGCTATGAACGCAATAGCAACGTTGACGTGCCGCCACCCACCACCGCCCAGCCAACCAGCAAGGCGGGAACGCGAACCCATTGAAGCGAGCATCGAGCACATGATCCTTAATTTCGTTATAATTTTGTACGCTGCCTGGAATCGTATATCATTTAAAGTTTGATCGGCCGCGAATACGCGCGTACACCACCGAACCGAGACATTGAGGTCGTGCCTTTCGCGTCAGCTCAATAAGTGACATGTAGATGGAACAGTTAACAGCAGAACAACAAAAAAAAAAAAAAAAAAAAATCCGAAGGATAAATTTGCATACGTTCGCCGGTCGTCGTGCGGCACAGTGCAGCAGATTGCGATAGAGTTAAACGCATCCGAAATTACATTATTGTTATTACCCCCTCTCAAGGAGAGGAAATCGAATTTTCATTATTTGTAAACATTAGAAATTGGTCTGGTCTCCATCAGTGCACAGCGCGTCGAACAGTAAAGATTTGTGTAGAACGCGCGCGTGTGAGAGGTGTGCCGCGTACCTTCCAGTTATTTTGTGTTGAGAGATTTTGGCATTAAATTGACGCGATTAGAAAAGTTTGCCGAGTCCAGCTCTCTCGCTGCACGAACAACGCAAGCAAAGACTGGGCGAAGTTTGGCAGTGTGCAGACGCCTTGCGACGGTCCGCACTGCATACTATCAACTAGCAACATAAGCGACCTTTTGAGATCTGAAGTCTGGCGGTGCCCCGCCGACCAAAATTGCAGCACATTTGTTCAGTGTACGTGCGCGTGTGTGCGTTTGTGTTTACGTGCGTTCGTGGCTGGTGGTTATTTCAACTATTCGCCAGTCGTTCACTCGGCATAGACATCGAGGCGCCAGTGTCGGTATCGCGTCGGTCAGTTGACGGACAAAATAGAAAGCAGAAAGCATACATATCTATATAATAGAATTTATATACATATATATACATGCATACATCAATATGTACATACATATGTATAAGTATACAGTACAATTATAGATACTCGTAGATAGCTATTGGAATACCTTTATGACTGTAATTGAAATTGAAATTAATTAATTGCGTTAGCCACAAAATTCGTGAAGCGATCCGAACAACGAACGCCGCAGACAGTGTTATTTGCCAAGTGTTTATTGCCTTTCATTTTTGTTGTTGCCAATAATTGCCCAACTTTTTTGTGCGCGAGTGAATACAAATTTTGATTTGCATCCTAACGGATTAAATCGATATTGGGCAACTGTGTGAAAGTTTGCTCATACGCATTACCCACCCCTCCCAACACCTGATCCGTTTTCACTGAGTGGGATCATTGATTTTTTCAAGACGTATATCGATACGCGCTTTTACACCGGCCACAAGTTGGATTTCAAACAACACAGTTGTGCCGGCGGCCCTGTATCCGGTGGTGGTGGAGTCGTCGGCAATACCAACTCCAATTCCCTTCAAGTGCATCACATACATCAACCTCATTTGCCTGCCAGCAATAGCACTCCGTTGGCCCACATACCGTCGCACCATTCCATCTTGCATACGCACCACGCCGGTACCGCCGCCATATCGCACGCATCCGCACAGGCACACGTCGCCGCCGCTGGCTTGCCACATAGCGGTTTACCGCCCGTAGGACAACAGCAGCAACAACAGTCAGCATCAGGGGCGCCCGCAACTCAACAACAAACAGCACACCAGCAGCAGCAGCAACAACAACAACAACAGCATTCGTCACAGACACAGAACCAGCAGTTGCATACACCAACTTCCGTCGGCTGTGCAACCAGTAACGGTAGCACCACTTCTGGCAGCGGCAGCAGTGCGATCGGCTCCAATTCCGTATCCTCGTTGGTCATTGGTAACGGGCCCGCCTCGGGCGGCAATAACCTCCATCCCATTTCATCGGTGGCTGCATCCGTTTCAACGTCTTCATCCATACCTCACATCGTTCCCCCAAGCCTGGGATTGAGCCCACAATCGAGTGCGGATTCGCAACAGTTTAATATATTCCCGGCCATTTTTAGTCGGCAACTCAACTTTACAACCGGCGCTTGCGGCCAAAGCAAACTGACTATGGATGAACTGCGTCCAAATTTGGTCGGTGGATTGCTCGGTTTGCAACAGGGCTTATTGGACGATCATGCGGCGAATATGCAACACGCCAGTGTGGCGCAGGACACAAAGTTCATGTCGTTCCAGGATAATCGACTAATGGGCATTTCTTCATCGCACGAGAACCGCCTGCTCGGTCTGACCACATCGATGCAAGACGCCCGCTCTCCGCTCACCTCCATCGACAAAGGCTCGCTAAATCACCAACGCAAATGTAGTAGCACACCCGAGGATTTCAGCTCATTGTATTCTGGTCTGCCTACACCTGGCATGGATTCATCTTCGCATCACCATACGCCCGCGCATACGCCACCAACGCGCCTGTCTGACCATTCCATATCCGGTAATTATTTTATTGCATAGAGTTTAAGAACAACAATTCGGTTATTAGTGAATAAATGAATGAATGAATATTAAAGGGGCCAAAGTACTTACATATCAAGGGGACATCTGTGAAATTGAAAGCAGTTGTAGAGCCTTTGAGTGGTCAACTTAATCCTTTCTTTCAATTTATTGCACATTTCGCAGTTCGCTTGCCACAACATTTGCACCCTTCGGGATTATTCTTTATTCTTAATCCGCTGATCGAGCAAAGCAGCCAATAATCTATGTGCTTATGTATAAGAGTTTGTGCGTTTTACACATTTCGTTACGGGCGCGTGTGGTTGTGTATGTTTTCTGGTTTGCATATACTTACGAAGATTCCCGCTGGGCGTTTTTTTTGTGAATTGGTCGCACGCGTTAGAGATTATCGTGGTCTTTTGTTGACTCATAAGCAAAGTATTACAATTATCTTCTCAAATGGCACTAAAAATTGAACCTTTTGCTGCTGTGAAATTCGATACTCCGACACTAGCTTGTCACAATCTGTGAAGGTGTGAAAATGTCAATTAACAACACAAATGCACTCAAATATAATTTTTACTAAACTACAGTCAGTGGCGTAGAGTGGTATGGAGAACGGTGAAAAACTAGTTTTTTATTATTTGAATGTTCAATAGAAGTCGGTTTATTTTAAATAATAAATAACAAAAAAAAAATTAAAACTTTGAGAATGAAAGAAATTTTATAACCGTTTTCTCTAAAATAAGGGGATTTTAAATGCAGTATAAAACAACATTTTCATTTGTTTTCTAGTTACTTAGCCACATGTACCCTGTGTGGGTATTTGAGGTTTTGGTATTGTACTAAATTAATAAAAAAAGTGTAATTTTTTGAGCTTTCGGTTTTCCGCATTTCCGCTAAAAGTAATGACACTCCCGATTGTCTCTTCTTAGAAAAAAAATTGTCTAGTGCAGTGTATTTATTTATTTCGAAAGTCGCGAATTGCATGTTAACATTGCATTGCAAAACATAAACAATTTTCTTCAATTTGTTTTTGCATTGCCTGTAAATTTATGGGAATGAATTGTTCACATGAAATTCACGACTTTCCCTAGCCGATAAGTTCACAGTCAGTTTTTTAATGCGGGATTCAGTAAAAAAAGGCACGTTTTTAGATCGATTGACATTCATTAGACTCAAAAAAGTCGCATGTCTCAAAATAAAATATCTAAGTTGTGTTCTGGCGAGAAGCGATCAAATAAAACAAAATAAAAATAAAAACATAAAAGAAGAGGTGAAATCGATAAGAGGAAAATAATCTTTTACTTAGGGCCAGTTTTTCAGTGCTAATTTAAACTCCGTTTAAACTAAGTTTAGCTGAACTCTTTTTAAAGTTAAATTTCGTTTTCGTGCGCTCAATTAAATTTGTTGCAACTTAAAGAAGTATTCATCAATCAGCTGATAAGTTAAATTAAGTTGAACGCTGCAATATCGGTTGTTTAAACTTAGTTTAAACCACGATTAAAATTTACTGAAAAACTGCATAATGGGTTTAAACTTAGTTTAAACGACAAACAGAGTTTAACTTGCACTGAAAAACTGGCCGTTATAGTCTCAAATTTTGAAATTTGATATTATAACTTCAAAAATGAAGAATCACGGCATATGCTTACATAAAGTATATGTACATACATAAATAAATTCTCAAATTATATTCCGCATATATAAAATTATATTCAAAGGACACGGTAAAAATTGAAACAGTAGATTAGTGTCAACTAATGTTAATCACACAAAGTGTGTACACTTACGTATCCGGAAATTTAATTTTTAATTTGAATACATGAAATTTGCATACAATTTTTCTTTTAATCCTCGAATTATTCAAACGGTAAACTTTGTTGAGTGGTAGGGAAAAGTGGAAGAATGAAAGAATAAGTGTAATGGGCACGCTGCAGTTAGCTGTGCCAATTATTTAGAGTGGTTTTCAAATAATTGTTTAAAGAAAAATGAACATTTTGTTAACAAATATGAACTAGAGACGTTTAACAACTGGTTCAAATTTGATCGATGCGCTCTTGCGTATTTAATTGGATTGAGATATCTATGGTTTTCGTTGAATTACCGCTGGAGCACAACGCCGGTAGCCAGCAAACTTACTACAGCGAAATTTCGGCTCTTAAAATTAAAACATACACAAGTACACATGCCCATACATATATGAAATTGCACACGTCCAAAGCTATTCTTCTATACGCTACACCGGTCTGGAGGGACTTCTTCAAGCGTTCTTCATATACTCGGGAGATAAAGGCTACTTACCGTCTTTGTGCTCTTAGTATATGTTCAGCATTTAGAACAGTTTCGGAAGACGCATTCTTTACATGCCCGCGATTTAGTGCATCTAGAAACAGAGCTGGAGCGATTTCATCCATTCGAACGACATGACCCAGCCAGCGAAGCCGCTGAATCTTAATTCGCTGCACTATATCTATGTCGTTATAAAGCTCGTACAGCTCATCGTTCCATCTTCTACGGTATTCGCCATCGCAAAGGCGTAAAGGCCCATAAATCTTTCGAATAATCTTTCTCTCGAACACTCCTAAAGCCTTCTCATCAGATATCTTCATCGTCCATGCTTCTGCGTGATTTTTGTCCGTCGAGAGAGGACTTTAATTTTTAATTTGAATACAGTTGCGTTCTCAGTCCGAAGTAGCAGTTGTTGGCAAGAGTGATTCTCCTTTAGACTTCGAGGCTGACATTATTATTGACGTTAATGCTGGTTCCTAAGTAAACGAAGTCCTCTACTTTTTCAAAGTTATAACTGTCAACAGTGATGTTTGATCCCAGTCGTGAATGTGCCGACTGTTTATTTTATGAGAGGAGATACTTCGTCTTGCCCTAGTTTACCTCCAGACCCATTCGCTTTGCTTCTCTATCCAGTTTGGAAAAGGCAGAGCTAACTGCGCGGTTGTTAAGGCCGAAGTCGACAAAAAGGTGGCGCGTGTCGATTCTTCTTTCTTGTGTCTTTTCCAAGATCTGGCGCACTGTGAATATCTGGTCGATAGTAGATTTACCAGGTCTAAAGCCACACTGATAAGGTCCAATCAGTTCATTGACGGTGGGCTTTAGTCTCTCACACAATACGCTCGACAGAACCTTATATGCGATGTTAAGAAGGCTGATACCGCATGATAAGAAGGCTGATGGGCAAAGTACACTTAGATTCCAATCAGTAGGTATGCATTCGTCCGACCATACTCTGAAGCTAAGCTGGTGCATGCGCTGAACCAACTCTTCTCTCCCGTATTTGAATAACTCAGCTGGCAGCCGATCAACTATGGGCGCTTTGTTGTTCTTTAGCAGTGCTATTGCTATAAGGATTTCGTCGCAGTCGGGTAACGGAACATGAATTCCGTCGTCATAGATTGGGGTTTCGGGATCATCATCATCTCCTAGGTGGTCTCTGCCACTACCACTAAGTAGTGTGGAGAAGTGTTCCCTCCATAAACTAAGTATATTCTGAACGTCAGTCACCAGGTCGCCGTTGACGTTCTTACAGGAATTCGCCCCGGTCTTAAAACCTTCTGTTAGCCGTCGTACTTTTTGAGAGAACTTTCTGGCGCTTTTCCTGTCGGCCAGCATTTCAAGCTCTTCGCACTAACGCATTTCAGCCTTTCTCTTCTTCTTTCAAGAAATGGGTCTCGCTTTCTTCTTCAACTCACGATATCTCTCCTGTAGGCATCAACGTTCCGTTTTGGACAACGCGACATTCGTCATCACCACTCGTTTTTCCGGGCTCGCTGAAAACCAATAGATTGTTCAGCGGCGGTACGTGCTCTGAAATATCGCTGTGTTGAGAGAGCAGGAGTGCGAGTCGAGTATTGAAGTGTGTGGCTGTCTGTTGTGAGTTCAGCTTTCCGACGTCGAGCTTTCCTTTTGTCCATTTCCGCACACTCTTTGACGCACAGAGGCGCGTGTGTATCTTGGCTGTGACAAGATAGTGGTCCGAGTCGATGTTGGCTCCTCGGATCGTGCGCATATCTAGGACACTGGAAGCGTGCCTTCCGTCTATCACAACATGGTCGATTTGGTTTCGTGTCTTACCATCTGGAGACAGCCACGTAGCCTGATGTATGCTCCTATGCTGGAGCCTGGTACTACAGACTACCATGTTTCGGGCCCCGGCGAAGTCGATCAGTCTCAATCCGTTATCAGACGTTTCGTCGTAGAGACTGAATTTTCCGACAATGAAACCAATGATGCCCTCCTTGCCCACCTTGGCATTAAAATCGCCTAGCACGATTTTTATATCGTGTTGGGGGCAGCGTTCGAACGTGCGCTCCAGGAGTTCGTAGAAGCGATCTTTGGTCTCATCGTCCTTCTCTTGTGGCGAGACGTTCGTCCACCGGAGTGAACGAGAGTACTTTACGGCGAAGTCTCTCTCCCACCACAAATCCGACATCAAATTTGCGCTCCATTACATGGCCGCTGTAGTATACGTCGCAAGGGCCTACCGTTTTCCTCTCTTGCCCCATGCATCACATTTCTTTTATGGCGGTGATGTCAGCCTTCGATCTGCTGAGGCCATCTACCAGCCGGGCAGCGGCACCTTCCCAATTAAGGGTTCGGACATTCCAGGTGCTTGCCCTCAAATCGTGTTCCTTTAAACGTTTGCTGTGGTCGTCATCTGAAAAGGAGGGTCCTGTCCGAGGCTTTGCATTGCTTTTCATTGGATATTTGTTTTACGTGGCGGGTTCCAAGCCCTGAGCACAACCTATTGCTGGGGGTTAAATTTTAAATTCTTTTATATAGCGAGCCGCTTGCTCCAAGACAGACGCCCGCTTGCAGCCGCACCTTCTGGTGAAATAATGTTGGGGACTTTAGTGGACCCTTAAACCGAATATTTCGGAGTGGCTCCACTAAAGCTCCCTCTTTATTAGCCGTGGCTCACGGCTCCACACGGGTTGGATACCGTATCTCGCACATGGGTTGCTCACGTTGCCCAGGGTGCACGAATGTGGACGTAATAGTAGGGATTAAGTACAGCCGTGGAACTGTAACCGTCATACCCAGAAGCACCACTGTACCACATTGCACCAGTGCATAAGCTTAGTGCCCAGTAATGTAGCGGACGAGACGTGCACGTGAAAGGCAGTAGCAAGAAGAAGTGAACAGCATGAACGCGGTTGAAAAGAGCCTATAAAGCCCGTCACGTGAAGTGAGGAACGAAAAGGTGCCATTTTGAATTCTGACGTCATTTTTTAAATCAGTAACCTCAAAAAGCCCCTTACACTTAATTTCAGCTCTTAAAACAACTTTTTCCGAAAATCTGTCCGCCATTTTGTGTCAGCCATCTTCAATTTTGTTTTTGACATTATTTTTAAAATCAGCAACCTCAAAAACCTCCTTGCACGTTACGGCAAATAATTTTGTTGTTTCGTTTCGCCCAGAATTTTCCGATTTTAGACCACTGTGATACGTCCTGTACGACAAATTCGACTTAATTTATCGCCATCTGCCTGTGGTCATAAATTCAATATAACTTACATAAACTTATCGAATTATTGTATTGTCCCCGGTTTTTGATAAGTGTACAAAGTTTAAATTAAATCTGTCCGTTTAAAGTGGGTCAAAATTGAGTCCAAAGGAATCGGTTACAAACATACACACAAACATAAATACAGCTGAAGCTAATAAAAGCGTGTTAAAAGAAACTAAAGCCACGACCTTATTGTCCGACGAACCCACTTTGGCTTTCTTTGGAACACGTTCACCCGGAGAAACCCACCGACTTTTTTGATCATTGGTATTTTGTGCGTTGTGTTGAATCCGTCTTTCGTTCACGGCTAGGAAACAGCTCAAAAAATCTGACGGACAATTTTTAATAATTGAAATTGATAGTCTATAATATTTTTAGTTTGTATGTTTGCATAAATATGTATGTATATCAAGACCATGATGAAATAATGAAAGGTGTAGTACGTTGTGACAGCGCCAGTTTGAACGCCCTTAGCTCAATATTGTTGTTTGGAAGTATTAGAGAAACGGGAATAAAAGAAGGCCGTTCTTAGGAAAAAGTACAGCAAATGAGTTAAGATATTTACATAAAATTTAACCTTAATGGTTATGAGCATAAAAGAACTGAAATACTAATTGATAACTGAAAAAGCATAAATATACAGGTCCATGCGAGTTCCTTTAGCCTTTATGGTAAAAGTACATAGGTTAAATTGAAAAACATCCATAGGTTAAATTAAATATATAAAATTAGCTTGTTCCAAAGACGAGCGGAGGAAACGAAAAATTGACGATGACGAGACGATCGAGTCGGTTGAAGGCGGCTTTTGAGAAATGGGAGTTCTTCTATGACGATGATTTTATGGAGAACTACTTTTCATACTTTATCAAAAAACGGATGTTTTTTTTTCCACTTAATAATTTAACAAATAATGGTTCATTATACAAATACTTGACAATTTTTACAAAAACTTATTCAAATTCTCGCTTTTAGAAAACCAATTATCAACAAATTAGAAAAATTATCCAAAATGTCAAAACAATCGATAATACATATTATAAGTTCCACATGAAAAACTTAATTTTCTACTACAATTCAACATGTTTTCTTTACAAAACTGGTAAGCAAATTCTGCAAAGGAACAACACAGTTTCTAAGGGCGTTCAAGATGGCTGATTTAGAGCGAGAAGTTGCCAACGTACAACACCATTCATTATTGCATCTTAGGTTTTATGTTATTTTAAATTTATTTAAAATACATCATGCACCACATCTTTTACTTAAAGTACGGAGTTCACCGACAGCACATTCAAAAATATCCTTTGTAAGCGATTTCATATATTTCATTAATAAAAATACGGCTTAATGTATATTTTGTGGGCCGATAGCTCAATATACCAATAATAATTTTTTCAAAATCATGGGATTAGTGGTCTACTTACCAAAGCACGCTGTTCCGTTAGACCCAATGAAAGCAAATTACTGAAGAATATTTTGTTGCTGTCCGACAAAATTCACTGGGTGACAATTTTGACACAACCCAAACCGAACGGGTTCCATTAGCATTTTCTGAAAGTAGATCTATCCAAGTAAGTTAGTTCCAATATTTGTTTTAAGTCATTTTAATTTTTTATCTTTGGTCTAAATTTAATTTCCTAACTTAGAATTTTCGGAACTATTTTAACTTTGTCAGCATGATCGGGGGTATAATATCTAATAAATTGTATGTTATGAAGTCAAATTCTCACAAAAAATTAAATTTTTGGTTATTTTTTCTCAAAAATATCAAACGCTATTTAACAAAAGCACATAAAACGTTAAAATATGTGTGTATATGTGCAATGCCATGATCAAAACAAGTCTACAAATTTGAGAAGAAAAGGAAAACAGTCGCTAGGTTTAATATGAACTGATTTTACAGCAAAGAAACCAATTCACTTAAAAAAAATATACATACTTATACATATGTATGTATATACATATGTGAAGCGTCTGTATAAAGTTTTAATTATTGTAAACTTTATATAATAAGTGTGTGAATTACTTGCGATAACATTAAACTCTCCGATGTAATTTAATCTCAGAGTGCGCTTATTATTGTAAAAAACACGAGCAGACACCCTGCGTTGGATTGTTTTCCAATCATGTTAACAAATGTCCCCCACTCCCATATGTTGAGTTTGTTTTGTTTGTCTATATACTATACATTTAAACCCCTTTATCCCGGCCTTTATTAACTCCTGAATATCCCGGGAAATGTCTATTCAAATCCCGGAATTGCAGAAAACCGTGACTTTAATAGCCATTTATTTTTCAAATTTTGTATTATCAAAAATTTCACTTTCAAAGAAAATGAGCAAGTCTGAAAGTTGAATTTCATCAAGTTTGAACAAGCAGCTCGCAATTGTCCATTAATCGAAAGGCATATAATTTATCAGAAGGTTTGGTAAAAGAAATTAATAGTTTTTGTAATGAGCCGATAAAGGCTATGTCCTACAGAGAGCATTTAACTTTTTGTTAACAATCCAACAAACAAGTGTTGAGGCGCAGCAGTACTCCTCCACTGCATATTTCAAATGCAACAAATTTAGGTCCAGGTTGGAGGATAGCACACTTAAGGCTTTTATTTCTTTAAAATGGCATTTTGATCAGAATAAGGAATAATTCTGCCTCGCTCAAAAAGCATAGCTCAATTTAATTTTTTACTTGAAGTATTTCTTTTTTTACTGAATGGTAATATATTAATATTTATTATTGGTCTCAAACAGTGATTAAAAATAATTTTATTTTATTTATTTGCTTCGGTAATATGTATATTGGTACTTGAAGTATACATTATTTTGCATGTTTGTCAAATTTTACGTTTATTTCTTTATTGAAAAGACCAATAAATACATACATGAATTACAACAAATCTTTCTCTTTGTATATTAATGTTATTTTGTTAAAACTACGAATCAAAACTTCGTGAAATTCGGGATCACAGGACTGTCCCAGGATTTTGTTTTCAGATCTCGAAAATCCCGGGATCAATAAAATTCCCAAAATTGACTTCCCTACTATGTACACTTTTACAACATATCCAAGTTGCATAAGGTAATAGCCAAAGTGAGGGTATTAGGAAACTTAGACCCGAACACCTCGTATACCCAAGGATATGTATCGATAAGTTGGGCGCCGTACCGACTCACATAGCTAGATATATGAATCGATTAGCTGTGCGGACAATTGACTGATGCGAATTCAATTCTCGCATTTGTTGAAAATGTCAACCTATTACCAATTCGCTTACTTTTTTCACTTATGAATTCTTTTGCTTTACAACCCAGCAGTAAGTAAGTAATATCAATTTTAAATATCAATTGTATATATTTTTCGAAATGCATTTATTTTTTAGCTGGAGTGCCTAAACTTCATACGCGAGAGCTTTTGCTAGGCACTATCATATGAAAATCGGACACTTTCATATGTATTTGTGCACTGAATAGAGCTTATGAAATCTTGTGCAAAGCAACGTGGCAACGCAACAATAGAGCTGCAAAAATAAAGATGTCAGTTTCGATATATCGACCAAAATTTCGCTGATAGTATTTGAAGCTAAAAATCCAATATATCATTTAATATATAACAACGACATCAGCACAATAAATCTCATACTTCATATATCGATACCAACAACGATATCCTTTTCAGTATATCTTTTTGTTATGCCAAGCAAAAAATCTGAAACTTTACAAAAGATCTTATATTGAATGCCTTAGCAACAACAAAAACTAATTATCTACAGAAATGCAAGGCACATTAAACAGGAAGTATCAGCAGAGCAGCTGATTTGATTTTTTTTATTTTATGAGACCTCTAAACTGCCAAACTTTGTTTACCTTTTACCCATGGCATATTGATTTAATGTGTCTTGCCTTTTACTTTGTTTCCGTACATATTTTCAAAACAAACTGCCATTTTTATAAGCGATCAAATTGTGAATTAAACCTTTTGCGTTTTTTTTTTTAATAAAGTAAACTATTTTTATAATTAGAAAAGGTAAGGTGTGTTTTGTGCCATAACAGAAAGGCAAAGGTCGAAAATTCCACAGGAGTTCTGGAAAAGGAGCGATTGGGCCAAAGCATGTGGCATCAGATTCGTAACTCCGAAATAAAATTTCACCTGGAACACAACTAGTTTCTATTACCGGGCACAACAATCGTGCAATCAAACAGCTGGAAGTTTCTTTGAAACAGAAATGCGTCTACGAGTGGACTAAATTCATCGTAAAGTTAATCACTATTACTAATAACAATTATTTTGAGACTATTGATATACAAATCTTACAAAAATAATTATTAATGAGATAGATATTTTATAAAGTTTTCGAAGGCTTATTTTCAGACTTACCTACAGACATGCATGTGTATGTATGTGTATTATAACTCTTTTCATAATAACTATTAGGGATGAAAAATTTATACTTTCGGTCTCTTCATTATTTTTTAGAAACTTTGCAGTGCGTTTTCGGTACTTATTTGGTTAATTTTCGGTAGTTTTATGGTATTTTTTGGGTACATTTTCGAGGTACTACCTATGTACACAAGTATGTCTTGATATTTGAACAATTTGGCTTCCAAATGTTGTTTTCTTGGCAGAACTCAAAGGTATCTGTTAAACAAATGCCAACACAGTTTGTAACTAGTACTAGTATATTTTGCAGGTCAATACTAAATATACCACATGAACTCTGATAGCTAATACCAATATTAAATTGCAATTATTTAGTTTCAATTCGCCTCAGTTTTCTTGTTATACGGTAATACTCATAAATGCCAAATTGGTCTGTTTTCTGATTGGCTTAATATGTGTTGGTAAACTGTTGTTAAAACATTTTTATATTTGTTTGCAATTTAAATTAATTCTGTATTGTAAGCTGGGAAAATAATTAATTTTATATTGTTGTGCGGGTTGTGCGATATTCCGAAGTGGAACAAATAAAAAGGATTAAAAAAAGATGGGCAAATATGTGTTATATGCAAAAAGATTAGAGGGGGAAAGGATCCCATTTTTCAAGTGCCGAAAGAGGAGGAAAAGAGGATGCAGTGGGCCAAAGTGTGTGGTATAGAGCTTAGGTTGAAGGACAGAATACGTGCGGATAAGTTTTGCCCTTCCGATATACAAAATTTGGGAAGAAATAGGAATTTGTTGCCTGACGCTGTTCCAAACGTATATGGTGTTGTGATAGAACTTTCTGCGCTGGAGGCAGTTTGGATGTGTCCTTACATTTGATGGCTGAACAGTTTGCCATTTTACGAATCGCTTTTAAATGCAAAAATACTTGCACTCAAGCTTTAGTAATGACCTTTTTACATTAAAGGGCGCAGCAACATATTATTTTTATAACTTTTTGCCAGCAGTATAAGTGCAGTTAAACAAAGTTTTGTTTTTTGTTTTCATCAATGGTGAATAAATGTCCATTACATTTCGCCTGAGCTTATTTTAACAAAATCGAATTAATTCGATTCGTCTTGATTTTCACAAATATGTTTTTGGTGTTATCGTGGCGACACCACCTTATAGATTCACCTTGGTAATACTTATAACTAGTACTACGGCAATAACAGAAAAGGACCGTTCGCGAATAAATAATCATACAACTTTTTATCGATACATTTATTCAAAAATTTTTTATTTGTTAACTGCATTATAATGCCAAGAAAGTTTTGTAACATTCCTAATTCTGTTTGTTATGTTTGCGGTGAATTGACATGCAAAAACAAAGACGAAATTTCACTAAACTTGTCTTGTTTCGTTTGTTGTGGCTATAATTTGGACGGCACCATTGTTTAGCCTCATTTACCTTTAGCCACGAGACTAGTCCTCTTAGTGAAAATTGGCTTATACAATTTGCATCACAATCAGTTGAGAATAGTATCGCATTTAAAGGAAAAATCTTCAAAATTAGTATTGCATAGACGTTATCTCCCTAGGACCTCAAATTAGGGAGTTAATAAAAGATCCGAACCATTTAAGTATGTCGTTGTAAATTTTTTGGGTATCCATAAGAGTGACAGCTACAGCGAGTTACATACAAAACACAGATTTGCAACATTGCACTGAAAATTCACTTTTTATACCACATTTAGATTTTTTTTCTGAGAATTTGGAAGCCGTGAGCATTTCAAAAAATAGAAGAGCGTTGTCACGACAAAGAGAACGCAAATACTGGGTGGCCCAAATGAGACCTTGTGATGATAAATACGTGTTAACGTGATAATAACGGTTTTTTTTAAATGATTTATTTTTCTATGTTAAATACATTATATGGAAATTTAACGTGACTATGTGTGAAATATGACATCAGACAAATGACCACCATTTTGCTCGATACAGGCATTGGCTCTTTTTAGCGCATTTTGCATTACACGGCATGTCCACACATTTAGCACTGCCTTTTTTAAAAAAAGAAAAGTTTTTTTTTGTGCTATTTTGTGCTGTTCTTGTGCTATTCTGTGCCGTTAAAAAAAACTTCTTTTAACCATAATTTCCGAGTTATAAAATAAACAAATTAGGGGTAGTTTTTTGCAACTACTTAGCACTGCCATCTTGCACCCCAGATAAAAAAAGTACCGTGCTGAATAGTGCTGAGCTTGTGCTGTCTTGTGCTGTCAATTAAAATTTTCTAAAATGATAACAACTATTTTTTTCACTGAAAAAACCATATCTTCAACTGAGTTAGCACTGCCATTGTACATAGTAGCGAGTTTCAAAATTGTGATGCACTATTCTTCACTTGTGCTACTGTGTGCAACTATTAAAATTCCTTAAAAATGATAAGAATCATTTTTTTTTCAAGAAAAATTATTTTTTCGTATCGAGTTAGCACTGCCATGATGCATAGTAGCGAATTAAACTATTGTGCTGTGTTGTCCTCAACTTGTGCTATCATGTGCCGTTAATAAAAATTCTGGAAAATTATTAGAATTTTTTTTTTTGCAAAAACTATATTTTCATTTCTAGTTAGCACTGCCACTTTACACTATATTAAATCAAACCATTGTGCTGTATTGAGCTCAACAAGTGATTCTATAAGCTGTCAGTATGAATGTTCAAAAAATATAAGAAGCTCATAAAGTGCGCCAGATTCCGAACTATTTTTCTGAAAAACATAAATAATAAAAATTTGTAAAACAGTCGACCCTAAAGGCCATCCTTGCAACTTCCCGCTAAATTAAACTATTAAGCATATGTGATTTTGTTGCTATAGAAGTAATATTTGAGCTCTTCTGAGTTCAAAAATAAAGATGTTCCATGCTTTTGAGCTAATCGAGCTCAAAAGTCTAATGGCAGTTTGATATAACAGTAATTGTTATATATTCAATCTGCTATAACTTGATTAAATCAACCGATTTTGATGCGTTTTGCGGTGATCGACGCTAAGCTCTACGGAGAAATCAAAGACATTTATATAGTCTGCCAAAAAATTTAAAAATATCTCACGAACGAATCGACCGATTTTGATGCGGTTTGCGGCGCTATTTAAAAGTTAATTAAAAAATTTTTATCTTTGGGATTTCTCAAAATTTACCCGTCCGAATCAGTTCAAATTATATCGAAAATCTAAGTTTAGCGAAGCCCTTTCGAATGCCACCGGTCGCAATCAAATCGGTCAAGCCGTTCAAAAGTTATGAGAGGTTTACCTACCCACATTTTGCGACTTCTTAAACATTAAGTACAGATATTGGACGAAATTTTACTTATACAAAAAGTATTATGTATTTAGTATATCTTTAAAATTATTCTCGTAAATAACAATGCTAATGATATTTGCGTAATATTAATAATAATACTTAGAAAGTTTAAATACTGTGAGTTGATTCAAATAATTTTTTTTTGGTATATCAAATGACAGACTTCACAAAAAAAGGGTATAAGATAATCATTACTGCATGTGAATTAAATAATATCATTAGATATATAAATGCACATATGCGCATGAATTTTGTAATTTTTGTTAGTGATAAATTTTCTTTTTTTAAAAAAGGCAGTGCTAAATGTGTGGACATTTACACGGCGTAATGTTTCTGGTTGCAGGCGCCATATTTCGTCTCGAATATTCTGCTTGAGCTCTCCAAGTGTCTGTGGTTTGTTAACATACACTTTGACTTTTAAATATCCCCATAAAAAAAAATCGGGCGCAGTTAAATCTGGTGAACGAGGAGGCCAAGGGAAAGGAAAGATGTTGCTGCACCATTGGCCGCAAAAAGTTGTCGATCATTGTTCTCTAAGAAGCCCCGGAGACCGTTTCTGGCGTTTCATTCTCAAAGAAATATGGGTCGATGATTTTTGTGGCCATAACACCGCACCAAACAGTGCATCTGATTGGGTGTGGCTGATGCTGATGTATTTCCCTTGGATTTTCGGAGCCCAACTAATCTTGTAATCATGGAATATGTGGGCGCTGATCTTACGTTAAAAAAACGGCGATAATTTCGCTGCGTCAGAACAATTGATCGTTGAGAAGAATAATAAAAACTGATCATTTAAAGCGTTGTTGTGGACTATACGTATTCATTTTAATTTTCCAAGAGTTCAGTTATAATCTGCAAAAAGAAAAAATAAATTATGTTAAAAAATAAAAAAGTTATTTGTGTTTCACATCAGCTGGCCTTATTTGGGCCACCCTGTATATTGACAGATTTTTGCTTGGCAGTCAAAAGGGTCTAACCAGAAGTTAAATTTGCTAAAAAATCTTAGATCCTAGCTTCATAATTTTTTTTTTTTTACATTTTTTGTTTAGACGGTCGTTGTTTTCTGCAAAAACATAATTTACTTAATGAAATAGAATTCATTGCTAACTGATTTTTTAAAATGTTTTGTTTTAACAACCACCTATTAAAATAAAAAAAGCATAAAAGTACGTGTGGCACAATAAAGTTTACCAGATTAATAATTTTGTTTATCCGTTAATAATTATGTATGCATTTCGTTGCTTTGAAAGTACATGCATGGATATGGGTTTTATTCTTAAAAGATTATCTCTTAAATCTAATGTTGCAAGATTTTGTTGGTCCATTTTTTTTATAATTTTGATATATTTTTAAAAATTTTATTCTTTCAAAAATTGTTTTTTGTTTTTTTTTTGCATTGCACACATTCCACGTGTACAAATAAAATTTGCACATTCTTTCTTTTTATCAATTTCATTTATTTACCCGGTTTATTCCTGTTCCGTTCCTTTACCGATTTCATTAACTGAAAACTACTTTTCACATGGACTCTAAATTTGATGATTGGCAAATTTGCCGCTCTTTAGCTGTTTAGCATAAGGCAGACGTTGAATGAAGTGCCAAAATTATTTACAATGAGCTTTAACTTGATGAAATTTCACCTCGATTAATATAAAATTTGCATAAATTATCCCAAAGTTGAATATTCATATGATCGTTATGTAACGGCGTTGACAATTCGACGCACCTGAGCTTTTTGCTTTGCATTTTCCACTTCATCTTCGCTTTTATAAAATATTTTATGTATGCATACCTGGACTATTGTTGTTGCTATTTATGCTAACAGAGGACATGACCCGCTCGCCCTTTACACGACCACCTTTTCAACAACATTCGACTACTTGAGTATGTGTGTTTGTACCGTCTTTGAGTTTTTGCGTTTCTTGTGGCCGCAGTGTGGTTATTCTAATTATTCATAATTTTAGGGTCAACGCTTGGCGGGCGTTTAAACGCCTTTTGAATACTAATTTGCCGGCGCTTCATATGTATGTCGCTTTAAAGCAGACACCTAATGCAATAATATTATATAAATTCATGCACATGTTTGTATGTACATATATATGTACGAAGGTTTGCAAGTATGTATGTATGAATGTGTGAGTGCTCGTTTCCTAAAATAACTATCACGTGTTTATGCATATTTGTGTAGACGTACTATCTTTGTATCTATTGCGGATCTACATTAATTTTTATGTATGTATGCGTCTATTCCTTATTCCACAAATATGCTGACTAGAGTTTGAATTGCATTTTGCAGCGGAAGGCGCATTTAAGAAGCTAAAGCCTGAACCTAATACGGGCCTCTCGACGGTTTCCGGCGGTATCGCGTCGTCCGGAAACGGTCTATCTTCGCTAAGTCATCATGCCGGCCATACACCGACCACAGCATCCTGCCCGACTCCAGCGAGACGAAGACATCGGACGACGTTTACACAGGTCAGTTAAGCAAGTCTTGTCCAAATCAAATCTAATTTATTAAATGTAACCTAGATACATATATACATATTTACATTTGAGCATTTGTATATACATATCTAGGTATGTACACATATTCACACATATGTACTGTAAAATAATGTGTTCTAGAAGTCGAGATATTCGTAAAATCCACATATATGGTTAGTTTAAGTTCTTATTTTGAATGTGTGTTGCCTACATGAAAAAAAAACACCTAAAAAATTAACCGAGTAACTGCTACAGAGTCATTGTCCTGCAGTGGCCATTGATGACATTCAAGCGACAGTGCACGACAATGCTGATTAGAAACTGGAAGGAATACACCTGCACGACATTGTTTAAAGTGTTATTGTCAGCTACATATGTATGTATGTGTGTATGTCGTTTCCGATTCACAATAAATTAGGCAATGACATTAAATCCTTTTTGGTGCGCTGACCATTTCCCCTGTTGGGCCGATTTGTTAGAACATGTTTACATATACATACATATACATAGGTATATATTACTAATATTAATAAAAAAGAATTTAACAAAAAATAAACCCCATAAAAGCCACCTAAGTTGATATATTCACAAGCCTCACATTTATGGACCGTTAATTGAATTAAATTAAATTGATATGATAATTATCTTATTACTCAATGTGGGTATCAAACAAAAGAGGATTTAGACAGGTTAGTATTAAAATTATTTCTGAAGAGTATTGTCACTTATATGCTAATCTAAAATGGGTTAAGAAATCTTAATTTATACAATATTTTAAAAGAGCTTTGTATATACCTATTTGAAAATGAAACGTGTTTTTCTTCGACTCAGAAACAACTAAAATTTCAAAATTTAATAGGTATATCAAGATCGGTATCAAACGAATGGTGTTTGAAAAGGCGGAAAACCGTTCCAATATACTCGTACATCAAATTTTCACCCTGTAGGGAAAACAGAAGAAATTCAAAAATATTTAAAACTTATTGTCAAACGGATGGTTCAAAAAATCTTTCTTGATTTTTTTTTGATATTACACAGCTAAAATTATCAAAAAGATATAACACTTTATTTATTTTGAAAACAATAAATAATGAATTTCATGCCAAGAAGTGCTATTTTGGTTTTAGTAGGCAAGTGAGCACCGAAGACCTCTCTCAGCGAACCAAAATCAAACTTTGTAAGTACCTCATTATGCCGCTGTTATTGTATGACGCGGATTATACATGTTTGCACATACATATGTACATATATCATATACATATGTATGTATATGTATGTAAATATATCTTAGACAACTAAGATGAAGAAAAAGTTGGTAGTACCCTTTGCGGTACAACATTAAGTCGCACACCGAAAGTGGTAGGAGAAGATCGAGCGCTAAATAATTATTATTGTTATTATAAATAGAGTTTATTTCGTTTTGTGTGAGTATATCCTATGTTGCTCACTTTCCATTTCCTGTCATGTTCGAGCATAACCATCATCAGGGACAGATCCAGAAAATATTTTGTGGGAGGGAGGGTCCATTTATTTTCAACTTTTTACGATATTATACATATTTTGAGATATTTGATTATAATCCATTATAAACATGGATATAATAATATTGGGTAAAATGTTGAATGCATTTTTATAAAGCCACCGTTAGACTATGATTATATCATTTGAATCAGTAGAATCATAAAACGTCAGGGATTTAAAGTGCTTCATCGATTCTCCTCTTTTGCTTTGCCAACATATCTAGTATTTGGTCACTAGTTACCTCAATGTCTCGATGAATATTTAGCAGCGCGGATACGTCCTCAATCTCCGTTAAGTAGAAAAGGACCGTTCACTCGAAGCCACCGTGATTGGCAACGTGGCACTGATTTTGAATATAATATACTTTTTCGTCAAAAACATTCTCTTTATCAACATAATCTCCTTTTTTCCAATTGTTTTATTTTGACCCAAACCTCTTACCACACAGCCATTTCTTCAGGTGTGGAAATAGAAAATAGTTCGCCATGGTGACAACACAAGTGTACATTCGCGCATTTTTTGAGTGTAAGCAATCACCCATCGCACGGATAGCTTTTTCATATCCAAATATTCGTGTAAAATGTGATGTGGCTTCTCAGTTCAGATGCCTACAACCTCAGTCACCTCACGCACTATCATTCTCCGGTCATCAAATATCATTCCATGGATTTTATCGACGACTTTTTGTGTAACGACTATAATAGACGCCAGTTAAGGGCATTAGAATAGCGATATTTATATTTTATTTAATTCATTTATATGCACCAGTCAATTAAAGTTAATCAAATATAATAAAAAAAAGAATATTGTAATTAATTGTCTTAAACTGAGAATTCACAAACAAAATCAATTAAATTCAATTTGAATAAAGCAATCCATTTGTATTCCAGTTACTGGGTAATAATTTTTAATGCTTTTCTCTAGAGTAAGTTTTTGTGCGTGATATGAATTTGAAAACACGGTTGAAATTTCCTAAGATATCCGTCTCTGACCATCATCAGTTTTTAGTTAAAATTGAACAACCAGAACTAGTAACCAGTAATAAAGTGAAAGATTTCTTTAATTTTCAAATTTTCAAAAAATATGTAGCAGTTTCTAATGTCTCTCACACTACATCCCGTCCATTGTATTGATTCTTTTAATCTCATTTTAATTGCCACTATTTACCGGCTGAAGTGGGGCGTGCTATAACTTGATATGCCGCTGAGTTCGAGGTTCGAATCTTAGTCAGGGCCTATAAAATCTAAATCATAGAAAAAGTTGTTTCTAATAGCGGTCACCCCTCGGCTGGCAACGGCAAACCTCCGAGGGTATAAATGTCATGAAAAAGCTTCTCGTTAAATACATCTACCGTTTGGAGTCGGCACAAAACTGAAGGTCCCTACATTTGTGGTAGAATATAAAGACGCACACCACAAATGGTAGGAGAAGCTCGGCCAAACACTGAGCTATATAGTGTAAGCGCCAAATTATTATTATTATTATATGCGAATAAATCTTGGCAGATTGTAGGATTAAAAAGTACTCTGATGTTCGATTCTCAAATGGTAACAAATATCTCTGATTTAATTTTTTCATAGGCGGGGCAGAAGCATAAAAAGTGTTCAGCCGTGAGAGGATGGACATATTGAGTTGTGACGAACGCCTACCGTAGTCAGGTATCTATGCCACGTAAATTGATCATTCAACAGTCTTAAAAACTGTTTGCAGTCCCGTCAGCTCATTCAGATAAAGTTATAAGCATACATAAATTCTGTACTATTAAATTGGATTCCTTCAATGCTGACGCTGCGGATTATCAAGATTCAGGCAGAAGGAGAACAAAAGGTCACATGCGTAGTGAATAAGGCCTAACCTCAAGTTGGTATACTTCCGTCTTTACTCTGGTCCCTGATAACTGATTCTATTATATCTTAATAACTCAGATAACTACGCTCAGGTTTATGCAGCCGATGTGGCCTGTCTAGTCACAGGCCCAACCCTGCCGAATTTCTGCAGGAAAGTACATATGTACATATAACTCTGAACATGATTCACACGTGATGTGATGGGAATAGGCTCTCCACTAACCCAATCAAAACTTGCGTTGTGCTCTTTACGAGATGGGGAAGGATGATGGTCCATTCTTTCACACTTAAAGGAGTCACAATTCAGACATCTCTCGAAATGAAATACCTAAGAGTAATTCTGACAAAACGTGTGCCCGTTCACCAAAGGGAGTCCTCTGGATTTATACGTATACCTCGATGATCACACATACAATCAGGCCATCTGCATACTTACATAAATGAAACGAATGTTGGCAGGGCGATGTGGAAATTTTCCGGGGCAGAGATCTGAACACTTATGCATTTTCATTGCCACCGTTTTGTTGAAGATATTCTATAATGTTAAATTTTCTCCACCTGGTTCAATACCTACCCTGTCGAATCTTTACTGGTGGCGTTAATACCGACTATGCGTCTTTAATAAAAATAAAAGGCTTCCATTTTCCTTTGGGGAGTATGCATCGGCCTTCCTCACCGAGGTATTTGCATTTCTCAAGGTCAAGGACTAATTGGTGGAAAATAGATGGAGACGAAGGAATTTACGTGTCTGCTGTGACAGCTAAGTTGGCAAGTTGGTTAACATAACGAACTTGCCTTACTCTGGGTATTGGTGACTCGACAGAACTGGTAATGAGACAACAGACCATTTGGTCAGAATTGGCAATTGGCATCGAAAGGCGGCAGATGGGTAAAACTCACAAAACAACTATACAAGATCACGTATTAAAAATAAAATTATAAATTAAAATTTCTCTCGCTAACGCAGCGCTCTTGGAATTACTTATGGAAAGTAAAAAAGGATTAAATGCGCTGTAACTTTGTTATTTATTACCCAACATAATAAGTAAAATTTATTGAAAACTAAAAAAATTATTATAAAATATGGTTTGCGTATACTGAAAATAAAATTGCTGGCAAATTCACACGAAAATATATGTAAATTTAAGAGTGAAATGTAATAAAAACGCAGATGATCAAAAGCTCAACGTCCAAATCTTTTTTTCTCTAATGCGATTACAAATAGGCGGTTGGCTGATTGCCCGATCTGTAGCAAATTTTTCAACAGTGAAATTCGTGTACTCTTTAATCTCAGAACGACTATCTAATTACAACTTTAAGCAAATTATGATTTTTTATAATTCCTCATCCGAAGTTGTTGTACTTTTTTTAATTTTCACTCGGCTCTATTCGGTTCATTTGACTTAGTGGAAGCAATGATATTTAAACTTAAATTTTTCGAAAGTAAAATTTTAGATTGATTCGCACAAACTTACAAATTGTAATAAATACAATGTACTTAACAATATTGTGTCAAATTTATTTTAGGAGCAACTAGCCGAGTTGGAAGCCGCCTTCGCGAAGTCTCATTACCCAGACATTTACTGCAGAGAGGAATTGGCACGAACGACGAAGCTGAACGAGGCACGAATACAAGTAAGTTCTTTTAAATAATTGTTTAGTTTGCCCTAACTATTTACAGTTTTATGTATAATATAAAAACAATAACAATTGCAACATGCAAATTTGCTGAAAGAAACTCGTGCATTTATGTGGTCCATCTATGTATATTTCCCTAATCGTGATTAGCGATTAGTCAGTGATTTTTCCAATTCAATGCATTCAACTCCCCTTAGCATTTGATCGGAGTGTTGCCGTAAAGTGCATCTATTGTATTATTCATTCCATAGCAATTCTGGCCGCTGTGGTCGAGTGTGGCCGCTGTGGTCGAGTGTGGCCGCTGTGGTCGAGTTGGTAGCGGTGCGTGCTATAACTCGATATACCGGTGAGTTCGAGGTTCGAATCTCAGTCAGGGCAAGCAAAATCTTAATCATAGAAAAAGTTTTTTCTAATAGCGGTCACCCCTCGGCAGGCAATGGCAAACCTCCGAGGGTATTTCTGCCATGAAAAAGCTTCTCATTAAATACATCTGCCGTTCGGAGTCGGCACAAAACTGTAGGTCCCTCCATTTGTGGTATAATATAAAGACGCACACCACAAATGGTAGGAGAAGCTCGGCCAAACACTGAGCTATATAGTGTACGCGCCAAAATTATATTATATAGCAATTCTATACGTTGACATTAGATTTAGAAGCTTGCGGGTATTCCTAAATACCCATATGTTAGTAAGTATATACTCATATTTGTGTGCATGTGCTGCAAGACCGCCTTTTGCCCCGCAGGTATAATTAATTTATAGTTTTACAATGACTTCAACCCTCTTATGTAGATATTAGAGAAAACAAGTATTGACGCGGGGTGTGCAAGTAAAATGACAGGCACGTACTTACATACGCAAATCCACCCTAGCTGGTGAAGCTGGGACACTTGTCAGCGGTACGCCTCAAAGCATGCTACGTTATTTTGACTTGTTTTACGCTCATGGTTAAATATTTCAAGCCAGATGTATGTATGTATGGTATAGACGAGTGAAAAGTGCTTTGTGACGACTCAAATAGCAGGCAAATGAGACAGGCTTGGCGAGGGACAGACAGACGTACATACATAGCTGTTCAAATTACTGGGGTTGCTGCTCAATTTGTGTTGACACATGCCGCGACTGGAAATATTTGAACATTTGCAATAAAATATGGTTTACGCTCACTAATAAGGCGGTGGCTAATGGTACAAATCCTTGCAGTGTTTGTTCGATGTTGTTTGCGGCCTTTTTGAATGTACACACTTACGTATGTACATACATGTATGTATGAATGAGTGTGTGTGTCATGAGCGCTGATGACATCTCATCACAGTTGTCATTTGATGAAGTGATAATGCGCTTTTAAAAGCCTATCACACACTTAATCTGCGAGTACATTTAAACATATACAAACATACTTGTATATGAATGTATGTATGTACATACATATGTACTGTTACGATTTATACAAAAACTGCGGATATTAGCTAGGATGCCCGCGCACTTGCATATGGCCACCTTCCTGATAAAAATCTTTTAAGTTCCTTCAATTGTATTTATATATGGAGCTGCATAGTATATTTGTTTCTCATGAAGAGTCACTTTATGAATTTAAAGGTAAATTGAAATAAAAGTAATTAAAAAATATATGTAAATACATACATACATAAAGAGCCCAACCGAATTGAACAGTGGTTTTTTGGTTTTTTGACGAGCGTGGGATCGCTGTGACCGAGATTTTCCAACAAAATCGTATTCATCCCATTTGAATTTTTTTAACGAATTTAAAAAAAAAAAACGACGCTATACGAAAGACCCTCAATCCATAAAGATATTCAGCTTATGACGACAACTGCAAAAACGCGAGTTAAAAAGATCTCCATATCTACGACGACTGGGCGATACTAGGGTCACAAATATTTGAAATGTGCTTTAAATTAAATAAAAAATAAATTAAGTAAAATTTTGTAAATGTTAAAACTTGTAGGCATCATTAGTTTGGACAAACACATGCTTAGGTCTATATAGAAAATAATAGTTTGCTGTAATGCTCCTAACTTCAACAATATTTCAGTTAAGACCATTGCTGTTAAATTTGGATTACGATTAGTAATCAATTAGATTAAATTTGAAAAGGAATGGTATTGATTACATAATTCTCTTTTTAACAATTCCTGATTATTAATTAATTATGATTACAATTAATCCAAAAATAATTAAGATTAGTTAGGATTACGAGAAAATAATCAAAAATAATCAAAAGTAATCAAAAAAGTAATTGGCTACTTTCAAGGATTATTTTTGATTATTTTCGATTATTTTTAAAAAAATTTGAAAGCTCATCATTTTATACTTACATTTCGTTTTGAAAAATTTGCATTGAAAACATTCTGAACAAATAAAACAAAATATGAATAGTTTTTGTATACAAAATAAAGGTGTAATCATTATTTTATTATTAAAAGTTAACAACAATTATGTTTAATACTCACAATTACAATAGTTCACAATTAATGTTTTCCTTTTGCTACTTAGTTAAACTCACACCCTTCTTTATGAATTAAAACGTGATTTCTTGGTGTCTTGCTACTTGATTTGGCACTCTTAAAATTACAACGCAGCTCAGTAGTAAAGCGAGTTAGTTATTATGTAGTACATCTGTTTGAATGAATGTTCAAATGCACACTGGGGAGCAGAAAGGAACGCATGTTTGCCTTTTTGAGACATTAGAAATTTTTTTTACGATACAATTTTCTGGATAGATTTTTATAAAAATGTAGTTCATCCTCTAAAAAATATATGAATTACAGTTTAAAACTGTATACAAAATTTATGACAACTGACAAAATTTTCGTACAAATTTCAAAGACTTTAATAAGAGCGTTTATAATATTTATGGGTATGCAGTTTTATAGTCCATTCTATGCTAGTATAATAAAGAATCAACATCAAACTTTCAAAAAACCTATCGAAAAAAATGTATCATGAAAATCAATGCTAATACCTCAAGAAAGCAAATATGTTCTCGGTTTTGCTCCCCACTATAAGTACATTCAAGCAAAAGAGTTACAAAACAAAGTGGCAAAATTCTAATGAGCACTTATGCTAGCAAAGGTACATATGTTACATACATACATACATATGTGCAATATCTCTAGCTTATAAGGAAAAGCTAAGCCGACGATACGTAAGCATGCATAAGTTAAGTGTTAGTTTGTAAGTTTGTTTGTAAAATTGAACTAATGTTACTAAATTGGAGTTATTGAAATGCAATATTTAAGTGAGTACTCCCATTTGAGTAACTGTAATGCAATATTTAAGAGAGTACTATTTTTGGAATTGTCAATCGATGGCAAACAAAATCTCACTGACCGTACTTTTGAAATGTTGGTATTAAAGAAAGCAAATAAAAAATGAATTATGTTTGCCTAATTTTAGTGCGGCATAATTAGAAGTCTTTACTCAAATATATGGTTTATTTTGAATACATTTCCTCATACTGCTTCAGCTTAGACATATACATACGTAGTATTTATTATTTTTATTCTTTAAGAAACAGTGTTATGTTACCGAAAAATATTCATTATAACTAAAGGTGTTCACTATTACTAAACCTTTAATGGTAGTGCAATTTGTTTTTCAATATGAATAAAGGTTTAGTGATAATGACATTTTTTCCACTATCACTAAATTTTCAGTGCTGTTTAACTACCACTGAAGAAATAGAAACCTTATTGTACTTATTTTTTAGTGTACTATGCCCAACCCTGATAACAAGTATGTAAAGTGTAACATAACACTCACAAAAAAATATACGCAAAAGAAATATTTACTTTATACAAAATGCAGAATCAAGAAGAATGCAACAGGTTATCAATTATCAAATCGATGAACATCAGTAGCAATAACAAAAAGTGAAAAAAAAACAACTAACATGAAACCATAGCTGGGGAATAATGATTAGTAATCCTAATGATTAGTAATCGGATTAGAAAATTTTATTTTGCAGAATAATTGATTAATTAGGAAATCTTGGCTATAGTAATCGATTACTTATTGATTAGATTAGAGCTAATCAAAAATCTGATCGCGATTATTGACGATTAGCATATCTAATCAAAACTAATAAAAAAAAAAATCGATTAGATTTCTCGATTAGTTTTGATTAGTTTTGATTAGATTTGATTAGATCAACTATTTTGAAATATTTTTGTAAAAAAAAAATTATTAATTTTTGTATACTATATTTATTTACATGGTATAAATATTTTTTAATATTTCATAATATTGCACCGAGGTCACTCTGTTGTTCAGCTGATTCATACTGT
The DNA here is from genome assembly GCA_963971545.1 of Philophylla caesio. Classification (NCBI taxonomy): domain Eukaryota; kingdom Metazoa; phylum Arthropoda; class Insecta; order Diptera; family Tephritidae; genus Philophylla; species Philophylla caesio. Next base: position 67,262,544 of record OZ020607.1, read on the forward strand.
TTTTGTATTTAAGTATTGTCATTTTTCAACGTGTTTTGCTCAAGTTCCACTTTTTTGTCTTTTTTATTTTTGTATATACTCTCGTTTTTTTTGTTAAATATTCAGAATAAGAAAGTGGAAATTGTGTTTGGTTTTGTTTCTTTTTCAATCCATAAAGTGTTGTAAGTGAAGTGGTGAAAACTCTATTTGTAAATATAACATTTTCACATTATAAATATCGTAGTTGTCGAAATGGAGCAAAATGTCGGAATGGATCATTTATATATTTAGTGTTCTTTTTTTTAATAAGATTTATGTTTACAATGAAATTTTCAATAAAAATTCTTTTAAGTTTGTTTCTTTATGAATTAAACGAAAAAAACAACAAAAATATTTTAAAATAGTTGATCTAATCAAATCTAATCAAAACTAATCGAGAAATCTAATCGATTTTTTTTTTTATTAGTTTTGATTAGATATGCTAATCGTCGCTAATCGCCATTCGATTTTTGATTAGTTCTAATCTAATCAATTAGTAATCTAAAATATTAAAGAATCAAAAAAATCTAATGATTAGATTTTTTTATTTTTCTAATCGTAATGATTTCTAATTCTAATCGAAGTTCCCCAGCTATGCATGAAACACTAGTGCCGTAATTTCACAAAAAAAAAAAAACTAATCAAAAACAATAAAAAGTAATCTTCGAAAGTAGTCAAATTATTTTTCGATTACTTTTTATTATTTTTGATGATTTTTTCGAAATTTTTATTAATCTTGACTATTTTCCGATTATCTGTAATCGTAATCAATTAGTAATCGTCCGAATCTGAAAATAATCGTAATATAATCATTACTTCACCTTTCAAAAAAAAAATCTAATTACTAATTATTATGATTAGTAATCATTACTTAACAGCTTTGGTTAAGACAATACTATGGATGTTTTCGATCAGCTAGTTAAATATTAATTGGTATTAGAATCCTTAAGTGCATGGTCTGGTTACCTATCATGTGCTGTAGATTTAAAAAAATATAGATTTATCACGCACAATAAAATTAACGTTTTTTTTTGACTTTAGGCTTAAAATTGTTATGCATATTTGGTAGGGCGATACATTTCTTAAATTCCTTAACATAATGTAAATAAGATAGTATATGTTCACGGTGGTGTTCGTAGTTTTAAAAAGTGAATTACCACCATATGAGCACTACCTCGGGTTGCTGAGACAACACGCTACTGTTTTGCTTTTCCATCTTCCTAAATGGATAAGGCTTGGTTAACTTATTCTAGCTCGCTAAGTGCCACACATAGACCGATTGGTCTCTAGCAATACCAGATGGAGTTATCCTCATTAAGGATACCAACGCCTTTGGTGAACTTGAGTAGAGGTTAAATGCCCATTGCAGCGGAATATTTAAGCTGGTTAAACTGTGTATCTCCTAAATAGTTTAGACGCGTTCTAGGTACCGCTGGACATAGGCATAAGAGGTGTTCCAAGGTCTTCATTGATCCTACCTCCCTGCATTTCCTGCATACGTCGAAAATGTAATTCCCATTTTGACCGCCTGTGTCGCTAATAGACAATGTCCTTTTTAGAATACCTATAATTGTTTTGCCGCTGCCCTGTTTAAAGCTTCCCTGCTTCTTTCCTGGGCCTAATTTGGTGTGAGCTGGTTGCTTTTATCGCTGCTTGGTTATCGACATATATATTGATGTTGGAGTTGCTGTCCGAAACTTTTTTTCCAAGTGAGGCGCGGTGCAATGTTGCCCTTATCGACGCACCTCTTTTGTCTACTGAACTACGTCCAAAGGTTTTCTGTGTGAACTCCCTGCCGCCAACAGCTTTCCCGCAGGTTTAGCTACAAGGCCTTCCGCGGCTTGAACGATTGGCGACATGCTGAGTATATTTTCTAGCACGGCCGTTGGAGTAGTTTTCAGTGTACCCGTTATACATATATACAAAGGCTGATTTCTTTATATTGGTTTAAAATAATTGGATTTTTTTGTTGCGGTCCACCACACCAGCGTTCAGAAAAGTAAGATTGGTCTCACTATTGCTGTGTAGCACAAATACATACGGGTGGGAGACAGATCCTAAGTAACACCCATCATATTTTTGCATGCGTATAGCATGCTCCCTACTCAACATTGCGCTTTCACAGCAGTTTGTTGTCCAAAATCACTCAACTTTACTTGGCGCAGTATTTATGTTTTAATTCCGTGCTGTTCAGCTTCGGCAGCCTCCAAAGGGGAATTTTATACCTTTTCGTCAAGAGTACTATGTCCGTTTTCGTCAGCATTCAGCAGACCTCGGAGCTGCTTGAGTAGTCCCTTGGTAAATTACTTCAAGAGTTTCGTTTATTATGCTATTTACGGTGTCTAGGAACTTTCCTGTAACTATTATCGCAATGTCATCCGCATTTATCATAAGTGGCGGTGTCTCTTCTATCACTCGCTTGGTCCTCCGTTCTGATTTTTCTACAGCCTAGTAGGTGTTCAATCTATAGGTAAACAGCGGTATTTTCCTTAGTTATTTCTAAGATACTTAAAATTGCCCTCTTTGACACGTTATTAAAACCTCCACTTATTTATATCCAAGAAAACTCCCAGAACATATTAATTGTACTCCATGGCTCTCTCTAAGTAAATGAAGTGCAGTCTCTGGCGTTATAGTTTCTTATTAACCTCTAATTAACCTGTGCTCCTTAGAAAATAGCGCGTTACTTTTCCCTTGTTTCTCTTCAGAGAACAGCAACATCGTTTAACCTCAGGCATTGCCCGAATATCGCTTCCAGCCACGGGATCACTTTGTGTGTGGCTCTCTGGAGCATGACTGGAGAAGTTCCGTCTATTCCTGGTGATTTGGATGAGTCAAAGCAAAGTAAAATAACCAATATTTTACTTTGCTTCTTGTGATGATGTTCGAATCTCACCCTTCTCCACATGGCGGATGTCCTTTTCCATCTCTTTCGTCTCGAGCGTGTTGTCCTTGTTTTCGACCGGGTACATGCTCCATAAGGCCCACGCCATCTTCCCGAACCTCTCGTAGAGAATATCCCCTGCTGGATTGTTGATTTGGAATAGGTTGTGTTGTTCACCATCGACGGCTGCTGTATTGGCCTGGTGCAACACCTTTGAGTCATCCGTCGCCACATCCGGATTTTTCCATTGTAGCAGACGGAGCGCATATTCCGGCTCCACCACGCAATGTATGAGTACCTTCGCCTTTGGTATTGAAGGAATGCAGTTCCTGTCCACTATTCCAGAGGCGTTCGTCCGATAAGTCTCGATGTGTTTGCACGGCCTCCTTTATCCATGCTAGCGATATGTTATTCTTACAATTTTTAATTCCATTTTAGATAAGAGGGCTTCCAGTAGTTTGATTTCAACTACCTTCTACCGATCCTGAGATATATGACCCAGCGGATTACTGCGATCAATGAATGCCACTAGTAAGCGTCTCTTGGCGTTGTTGGTTTTCCCCCATCGCGTTTGATGAATGACTTTGCAGCCTCGTCTTTGTGATTCGGCTTTTTTCTCCACGCCGTCTTTTCTGCCGCCCTTGAGCGTGCCTTTTTGTCACTCCTCGATCCGGTTTGCAAACTTCGAGGCTTTGAAGCGAAGTCGTGTCATGTAATATACGTGACCACTTTACCCAAACCAACCCTTCCTCCTCTTTCTCAGTCCGCTGGACGTAGTTCTGAGGCTATCAAAGGCTTTTACCGCTGCCTTGTTGTGATAACTTATTGCTAAACATAATGTCAATGAAATAAGTTTAAAACTGTTTGTATTTCCATTTTTGTTATTAATATCCTGCAGTCCAAAAATATGAATTGCTAAAACTAACTAATTTGTAAATAACTGCTTTGCGATAATTGCTGAAAAATACCCCATTTTTATCAAACGCATAAAAACTTATTACTTACTAGTAAGCTAAAAAATTATGCATAACAATCCAAATCAAATAAAATAAACGCATAAAAACTAATTAGTAGTAATCTGAAAAATCATGCATAACAATTCTAAAACTTCATAAAATAAAGATGTGCAATAGTTGGCAATGACATAAATCAACTGTGAATCGATTGCAAACATAAAATTAAAAGGAAAAAAGGTGAACGCGTATGCGAAATTTTTGGATTTTTGTAAATGTAGGTAAAAATCTATTAAAATGGACGTAGGAATGGTAGGTATATGGGTAACGTATAAGTAGGAGATATGCGTTTGGCAAAACTGAAAATATATTTGTAAAATGCTATCGAATAGCTAGTTTACTTATAGTGAAAAAATAGGTTCGACCAAATTGCTACTTGGTACCTCATCCAGAGGTAGCCAAAACTAACTTTTTTTGGGCCATCGTCATGCAAAATTAGTTAGTTTGCTTATATGAAAATATACAGAAAATAATCAGCAGTGTTTTTGAGTGCAAGTTAAAGTTACTATAACATTAGCTTCAATTTTGTATTTATTACATTGTGATAGTCAAAAACAAAGACAAGACCAAACTCGACGGTTTTCCCCTATTTCGGGTCCTACGAATCGAACTGCATCATTACTTTTTTGAGTTACAATCATGGTTTCATACAAAATTTTTTGTTGAAGTTTTTCATCAAAGTGGCCCATTGTAAGAGAAAGGCACATTTTTCTTCGGTCTCTAACTTTTTTAATGTTGACTTTTTTGGTAAACTTTCTTTGGCAAAGCTTCTCATAATAAATCCGTCTTTAAGTTCTTAGATGACTGTAAACCCCAAAATCAATGTTGTGGGTGTCCTTATAGCCAATATGTCGAAAAAACTGAAATTTAACCAATTCTTTTTAATGTTTTTTCCCTCACGTTTCGTCAATATTTTAATTTACCCTTTGATACTTATACATTAAGTGACATCTTGTAATAGTAAGAAACTTAAGCAAAGACAACGTTCAGAGCAAACTAATCATTAGAAAACAAAACTTAACAAAATTGGTATTTTTTAAAAAAGCTGCACTAACTATGTTTGTGTGCTGTTTTATTTTTTTTTGTATCTTATATGTGTTATTAATAAGTATCATAAATTTGTACACAATATTTAAATTAAATTTAATAAGACTCATCTATCAATGTCCAACACAAATCAGCAAGCAACGAGTCAGGCTTTTTGCCGCTGTACCAATGCTCAAGGGGAGCGGCGACTTGGTGAAATCTTTCTCCATGCTCATCGGATTCAGTCGGAACTTGCTGCTCAAAATGGTCCTTGTGATGGTGAAGGAAATTAATTTTTATGGACATTTCACACCTATTTCTTCAAAAGCGTCTAACATGTCATCCACATATTTTTTCCAATCTTCAGACCGGTGCACTCCTTAACAATGGTTTATAACGGTCAAAACGGAGTTCCAGACAATTTTTTCATTGGGTCTTAAAAGTTCTCCGAATTTTGCGTTCTTCATAAGTTTTCTTATATCGGGGCCATTGAGAACACCTGAAAATAATGTTATGTTGATTTAGTTCTATTAAAAGACTTAAAATACCTTATTTTATTTTCGCAACACTTAGTCTTGAAAATATTTCTGTTAAACATTTAAAAGCTTCGGCATCTCGATTTATTGCTTTTGTGAAATTTTTGACAATTCCCAATTTTATGTGCAGTCTTCTTCTTTCATTGGCTCGATAACCGCCTATGCGATTTTGGCCGAGCTTAGCACAGCACGTCAGTTATTTCTCTCTTTCGCTAACTGGCGCCAGTTGGAAATACCAAGCGTACCCAAGTTCTTTACCGCCTGGTCTTTCCAACGCAGAGGAGGCCTCCCTTTTCCTCTGCTACCGCCGGCGGGTACCGCGTCGAATACTTTCAGAGCTGGGGCGCTTTCATCCATTCGAACGACATGACCAAGCCAGCGAAGCCGCTGAATCTTAATTCGCTGCACTATATCTATGTCGTTATAAAGCTCGTACAGCTCATCGTTCCATCTTCTCCGGTATTCGCCATCGCAAAGGCGTAGAGGCCCATAAATCTTTCGGAGAATCTTTCTCTCGAACACTCCCAGAGCCTTCTCATCAGATATCTTCATCGTCCATGCTTCTGCGCCATACATCAGGACGGGCATAATGAGAGACATATAGAGCGTAATTTTTGTCCGTCGAGAGAGGACTTTACTGCTCAGTTGCCTACTCAGTCCGAAGTAGCACTTGTTGGCAAGAGTGATCCTCCTTTGGATTTCGAGGCTGACATTACACTGTGTAACACTGAAAATGAACTTTGAAAGAGACCTAGCCTAGGCGTTAGGCCTTATAAAACTAAGAAAAACTGTATACTTGAAATTTGCGAAACACCCCCAAAATCTCATTTTAGGGCCAAAAAACTGTTTTTGAGGTCATTCGCTAGTCAATCGTCAATATCTTTGCGAATTTTCATCCGATTCAAAAGTTGTTTATATATTTTGAAAGGTGACAAATCACTATTTTAATGGCGTATAACTCATCAAAATCAAACGAGAACTGACGAAGCTACAGAGAAAAAAAATCGTAACTTAATAAAAAAAAATTAATTTTGAAACTTTGACTACGATTTTACGATATTCCTAATTCAGAAAGGTACCTATCAAAGACAATATTATTAAAGTGAATTTAGTACTGCGTCGATTAAGCTATTTCAATTGAAAATCGGTCGGAAATTGACAGAGTTATTACTATTTAAATTATTTTAGATGATGACCATATTTAAAAATTCATACATTTGATTATCTTTCAACTTCAAATTTTTATTGTGACTGAAAATAAAAAAAAATTAATCATTAAAATGCTAAATAACTGTATAGCTAAAAATGTTTGCTTGATCTTCTGCGTTTATAAGACGAGTCATCTGTTTCACGTTTGAGTGACCAGCAGTAATTAGCTATCATCCTAACTTGGTTCTTTCCTGTAAACCGTTTTTCAATGTTGGAGATTTCTTGGTGAAATCTTTCACCTTGTTCGTCGCTGAATTGACCAAGATTATCCGGGAAAAATTCCAAATGAGAATGCAAAAAGTGAATTTTTATAGACATGTTGCATCCCATTTCTCCATAAGCTTCCAAAAATTCATGGACCACCTAAACGTAATTTGAACTTCTCGTGTTTCCAAGAAAGCTTCGGCACAAAGAAATGAAACTCAGCCATGCTCTGTTCTCTACTGGGTTAAATTTTTTTATGAAGTCATCATCAGTCATAATCTTACGAATCTGCGGTCCAACGAAAACGCCTGTAATTCATGATCAAAATGTAAAAATAAATTAGGATGAATTCTTTTTGAAGAATTCTTGTTGGGAAATTTTTATAAGTACCTTCTTTAATCTTGGCGTCACTCAACTTGGGGAATACAAGTTTCAGGTGTAGAAAAGCCTCGCTGTTTTTTTCGAGTCGTTTAACAAACTGTTTCATGTACCCCAATTTTAAATGCAATGGCGGCAAAATTATATCATCAGGCTTAACTAATGCAATATTGAGAACATTATTTTTGCCAATTTGAAACTTTCTCGGTGGCCATATGTTACACTTGTAATGATTTTTGGCACGACTGTCCCATTCACAAAAGTAACAAGGATATTTAGTGTAGCCACCTTGCATTCCAAGTAGAATTGTCAGGACTTTAAGGTCCGAGACAATCTGCCAGCGAAATTTATTGTATTTAAGCAATCGTAGAATTTTTTCCATCGTTTGATAAGTCTCTTTTATATCAGTAGCGTATGCCACTGGAACTGATGGCAATTCATTTCTGTTGTGCAGCAATACTGCTTTCAGACCTACGATGTTAGTCAATTGAAAATGAATTGATAAATTGTATTTAAATTTAGTTCTCTCACACTCATAACACATTAAATACTTACTTTTGCAAGAACCGTCTAGAAATAATCGCCAATCTTGTGGACAGTGCACGTGATCGAGTGCAGCAAACAATTCATCCACATCAACGCAATAAACTAGTTTATTATTGGTTTAATTATTACTTTAAAGTTACTGTCTACTATATTCCACTGCTTTAATCTGGAGGCCAGAATCTCTGTCTGTCTTATAGACAGATCCATATCCCGCACAAGATCACAATAATCGTGATTTGACACGAAATGACGTTCCGTTTCTATTGCTTTGGTTGGAAGGTACGGTTCGTCATTTACCTCATTAGAAGATTTGTGGCTTGAATCAGGAAATGTAGCTGGATTTTTGTCTTTAGTTCGCTGATCTTGTTTTCCTCTTGGAATCGGTTTCGATACAGTCAACACATTGGCATATTCTATGAGGTGGCGACTTTTATAGTGGTGACCAGTGATTTTTGTTTGGCAAAAGTAGCAATCCTCTGGCTTGTGATATATTTGATAATGCCAAGCCATAGGAGTCACAAACGGCAGACGCTGGTCATCGCATTTACCGGTTTTCCATTGTTTTAATGTTGTACAGCACATCGAACAAATATATTCGGGTTCATACCAAGCACTTTCCACGTATGAGCAACTGAAAAAGAGGTTGAACGCTTCAACCACAGCTTTATTTGTTCTTAAATCGAACCGATATTTCTTATCAACAAATAGACCGCAGGCGTAACAAAATTTGTTGCGCCTATCACACATTTTACCACACTTATTACACAATATAATTGCGAAGCGGTCGCAAGGTTGAATTGACGGCGTAAATTTATTAGATGACCACTCAAAATTTTTGGAAATGAATGTGTTTAAAATAATTCCTCATACTTGCTATGTTTCTAGTAAAATAACGCAATGAAATGCGGTCAAAGTAGAAAAATTAAAAAAAAAAAAAAACTTTTCGCAAGGTAAATTTATTTAATAGCAGAAAAAATTTAATAGCTTCGTCAATTTTTGTCCGATTTCATTGCATGAGCACTCAAAATTTTTGGACATGAATGTACTTTCAAAATAATTCCTCATACTTGATATATTTTTAGTAAAATACTGCAATAAAATGCGGTCAAAGTAGAAAAATTTGAAGAAAAAACAAATTTTCCAAGTTTACCCGATGAAAACTTACAACACGCTAGCTCTTTAGCTCCAGCTACATTAGATCTTTATATCTCAATTTAAACGTATAATCCTTACCTTTCCAAAATATATTTCATATTGAAAATCGGTAAAGAAATGGCCAAGTAATGAAAAGATTAGCGCGTACACTTCCTAAAAACGGGTTTTTAACGGTAAGGCAAGATTTTGAGGGTGTTACAAATTTTCCAAAAACCGTTTTGAGTTATATTCCACCAGGTGAACAATTTCCAATATGTCACTTTAAAAGTTCATTCAATTTTTTCCATTTTGTAACACTGTGTTATTATTGATGTTAATGCTGGTTCCTAAGTAAACGAAGTCTTCTACTTTTTCAAAGTTATAACTGTCAACAGTGATGTTTGATCCCAGTCGTGAATGTGCCGACTGTTTATTTGATGACAAGAGATACTTCGTCTTGCCCTCGTTCACCTCCAGACCCATTCGCTTTGCTTCTCTATCCAGTTTCTAGAAGGCAGAACTAACTGCGCGGTTGTTAAGGCCGATGATGTCAATGTCATCGGCGTACGCCAGCAGCTGCACACTCTTATAAAAGATAGTACCTGACCGATTTAGTTCTGCGGCTCGAATTATCTTCTCCAGCATAAGGTTAAAAAAGTCACACGACAAAGAGTCACCTTCACCTTCAACTCATATGGGTGCCTGGACACCGCGATATCGAGGGCAACTGCAAAGCGGACGAACTGGCAAGGAATGGTACGACCACCCCGATCCTTCCGAGTAGGAACAGGTTAGGTATACCACTTGCCACTTTTAAACTACAAATCAAGCATAACACCATAAAGGTGGCGAATGAACGTTGGGGTAGTTACCCACACTGCGAAATCTCCAAACTCACGTGGCCGTCTTACGATAAAAGGCGCACATCAAACCTTCTGGGGCTAAAGAGAAGCGAAGTCTCTGCCTTAACAAGAACCCTCACAGGGCACTGTCTAATTGGTACTCATGCGAAAAGACTAGGAGTAAATGCTCCGGAACACTGTCGAAGTTGCGACGAAGAAGAAGAAAACGTGGAACACCTACTTTGCCAATGTCCAGCTTTAAGCAGAAGAAGACTTCGCACGCTTGGCAGACCAACTCTACAAAGCCTCGCGGAGATAGCGCTAATAAACCCAAAAGCACTGTCGAAATTTATCAAGTCAACAAAATGGTTTGAACCCGATGTGCAGGAGAATTGAGAAGCGAACTCGCATATGGCGGTACAATGGGCCTCGCTAGGCCGAAGTGCAAGGGAGGGTCTCTTCCCAGCCATTCCAACCTAACCTAACCTAAGAGTCACCTTGTCTGAAACCTCGTTTGGTATCAAACGGCTCGGAGAGGTCCTTCCCAATCCTGACGGAGCTGGTGGTGTTGCTCAACGTCATTTTACATAGCCGTATAAGTTTTGCGGGGATACCAAATTCAGACATTGCGGCATAAAGGCAACTTCTTTTTGTGCTGTCGAAAGCGGCTTTGAAGTCGACAAAAAGGTGGTGCGTGTCGATTCTTCTTTCTTGGGTCTTTTCCAATATCTGGCGCACTGTGAATATCTGGTCGATAGTAGATTTACCAGGTCTAAAGCCACTCTGATAAGGTCCAATCAGTTCATTGACGGTGGGCTTTAGTCTCTCACACAATACGCTCGACAGAACCTTATATGCAATGTTAAGAAGGCTGATACCACGATAGTTGGCGCGAATTGCAGTATCACCCTTCTTATGGACTGGGCAAAGTACACTTAGATTCCAATGAGTAGGCATGCATTCGTCCGACCATACTCTACAGATAAGCTGGTGCATGCGCTTTACCAACTCTTCTCCACCGTTTTTGAATAACTCAGCTGGCAGCCCGTCAACTCCGGGCGCTTTGTTGTTCTTGAGCCGTGCTATTGCTATACGGATTTCATCGCAGTCGGGTAACGGAACATGAATTCCGTCGTCATTGATTGGGGTTTTGGGATCATCATCTTCTCCAAGGTGGTCTCTGTCACTACCACTAAGTAGTGTGGAGAAGTGCTCCCTCCATAAACTAAGTATATTCTGAACGTCAGTTACCAGGTCGCCGTTGTCGTTCTTACAGGAATTCGCCCCGGTCTTAAAACCTTCTGTCGGCCAACATTTCAAGCTCTTCGCACTCACGCATTTCGGCTTTTCTCTTCTTCTTTTCTCGAAAAATGCGTTTCGCTTCCTTTTTCAACTCACGATATCTCTCCCGCAAGGCTCGCGTTGCGCCCGATCGCAACGTGGCCCTGTAGGCAGCATCTTTCCGTTCCGTGGCAACGCGACATTCCTCATCGTACCAGTCATTTTTTCGGGCTCGCTGGAAACCAATAGATTGTTCAGCGGCGGTACGTAAAGAGCAAGAGATGTGGTTCCATTGCTCTGAAATATCGCTGTGTTGATTAGAGCTCTCAGAGAGCAGGAGTGCGAGTCGAGTAGCAAAGTGCGTGGCTGTCTGTTGTGATTGCAACTTTCCGACGTCGAGCTTTCCTTGTGTGCCTTTCCGCACGCTTTTTGACGTACAGAGGCGCGTGCGTATCTTGGCTGCGACAAGATAATGGTCCGAGTCGATGTTGGCTCCTCGGATCGTGCGCACATCTAGGACACTGGAAGCGTGCCTTCCGTCTATCACAACATGGTCGATTTGGTTTCGTGTCTTACCATCTGGAGACAGCCACGTAGCCTGATGTATCCTCCTATGCTGGAACCTGGTACTACAAACTACCATGTTATGTGCAGTGGTGGTAGCAAAATGTTATTAGCTGGTATAAGCGGAATATGGATAACATTTGCCACATTTAAATGAAATTCTGTGCGAAACTTCCAATCACGCATTCTATATTGGTTTCCGGGGTACCTTGTGTCCCAATGACAAATGAAGCACATATTTTTTGTGTATCCTGTCTGCAAACCAGTACGCAAGGCGATAATTTTTAATCCGCACATATCTTCCATTGATGCTGCTGATACTGAACTCTGTCCAAAATTAATTTCATTCCTTTGTGTTGGAGCTTAGGCGATTGGAACCGGATTTTTTGTGTTGTCCACATACAGCAATACTGCTTTCAAACTATTTTTCGACGAGTCAATAAACAAGCGCCTTGAGCATTGGTACAGCGGCAAAAAGCCTGACTCGTTGCTTGCTGATTTGTGTTGGACATTGATAGATGAGTCTTATTAAATTTAATTTAAATATTGTGTACAAATTTATGATACTTATTAATAACACTTATAAGATACAAAAAAAAAATAAAACAGCACACAAACATAGTTAGTGTAGCTTTTTTAAAAAATACAAATTTTGTTAAGTTTTTTTTTCTAATGGTTAGTTTGCTCAGAACGTTGTCTTTGCTTAAGTTTCTTACTATTACAAGATGTCACTTAATGTATAAGTACCAAAGGGTAAATTAAAATATTGACGAAACGTGAGGGAAAAAACATTTAAAAAAATGGGTTAAATTTCAGTTTTTTCGACATATTGGCTATAAGGACACCCAAAACATTGATTTTGGGGTTTACAGTCATCTAAGAACTTAAAGACGGACTTATTCTGAGAAGCTTTGCCAAAGAAAGTTTACCAAAAAAGTCAACATTAAAAAAGTTAGAGACCGAAGAAAAATGTGCCTTTCTCTTACAATGGGCCACTTCGATGAAAAACTTCAACAAAAAATTTTGTACGAAACCATGATTGTAACTCAAAAAAGTAATGATGCAGTTCGATTCGTAGGACCCGAAATAGGGGGAAACCGTCGAGTTTGGTCTTGTCTTTGTTTTTTTTTTTAAAAAAGCTATCACAGTGTTATCTATACATATTATAAAACAAAGTCTAAAATTTTGGAAAGAGCTAATCTCGGGCACTACTGAACGGATTGGGATGCAACTTTTTTTAAATTAATGCTTGCAGTTAGCACTACAATGATAGCTACTTAAATTAAAAATAAGCCTATTTATTTCTGAAATATTTAAGTGTAAAGTTTTTAAAAATTTACACTAAGTACAGCATTGCTACAACCGAATGTAAAGTCAGTGTCGTAGCGGGAAGATGTGTAGTTGTGTGAGTAGTAAATCAACTGCTCTTCGTTACTACTTCGTTCGGCTATGCGCAGAGAGCCGTGCTGTTGACTCATATACATAAACAGAAAGCGCGTGGCGAAGCCTCGCGCAACCGTTGCCAGCTAATATGTAAATATATCCCCTTCGAGTATTTCCGCATATGCTTCCGCAATTGTTGGTATAAGTAAAAAAAAGTATCTGTTTTTATCACGGTCAAGTGTATCAAAGGTTGCGACATCCGAGAATTGCTAGGCCGCACTTTTTCGATTTGACAGCATATATCCATTCTATAACGTAGTAATAGCCTTTTCATGCAAATAAGCCTTCACACGATCTGACTTGTATGCAAACATGAATGACGAGGCGAGAAGAATGCGCATATGATGATAAACAAGTCAAATTGTACGCTGTATTTTGGAACGAATTTCCGTCATCCCTTGTCAAGTTTGGTTTGGAGACAAATTCGTTCCAAAATACAGCGTATAATTGCCCTGTCGGAAACCACAACAACCAAAAAGAATATAAGTCAAATTGTCGCAATCTTGTATTTTATCGTTCTTGTGTTTTAATTGTGTTCTTCTAAAGTTTTCCATTGATTTCATCATTGACTCTTCCTGTCTAGAATTTACACAATAGCAACCCGTTCATTGTTATTGGTCAGACATTTCCAGCTACATACATATGTACATACATACATATATACTTATGTACATATATACTTATGTATGTATGTAAAAGGGATGCTAATTTTTGTCATTTTATTGATCCCGAGATTTTCGAGATCTGAAAACAAAATCCCGGGACAATACCGGGATCGTTTTGATTCGTAATGTTAAAATGTAACACGTCTGTAATCTTCCTATTATAACATAGTATTATTCAAAATAACATTAAGACGAGTATAACAAAGAAGAAGACATTGTTGTAATTCAAGACGAGTATAACAAAGAAGAAAACGTTTATGTAATTCATACAAAGTAATTTATTCTTCAAATACAAATATACGAGTACATATTTAGCACAGCAGCAAATGCATATAAATACAGTAAACATATTTTTAATCACTGTTTGAGACCAATATTAAAAATTTACAATATTACCATTTAGTAAAAAAGAATCATCAAGTAAAAATTAAATAAAACCCATTCCATTTTAAGCGAGGCAGTATTATTCCTTATATTGATCAAAATGCAACCTTAAAGAAATTCAATCCTTAAGTGTAATTTATAGCCCTCATTACAAAAACAATCAATTTATTTTAACAAACTTTCTGATAATTTTTATACATTACGAAATTGCACGCACTGCGACCATAGGTTTCACTGTTTTTTTAAATAGCGGATTATAGATATACGAAAAAAAACACCCTCTAAAAGCTTTAAAAGGGAAATTTTTGATGATACCAAATATAATTAAGAATGGATTATTTGGTTTACATGGCATCACATAATATAAACTAACTCAATTAAGAGACAAATCCGAATATAAATAAAATAAGTAAGAAACTTTCTTCTTTCGTCTTATTTGCACGCAATTACACATAACGAGCGTGAAGAACGGTTAGGTTGGTAGTGTTTACATATGCTGGGCAAAGAATGATTCACTTACTATTAAAAATAGCAGTTTTTACCAAAACTTAAGATCAACTTGAATAGTCGAGGTTGGTCCGTCAGGCTTTTCAGACTAGGAAACTACATAAAAAAATTTTCGCATTTGAAATTTCTTCTTAGCTTTGTCATTTCACAATAAATATTTGAAAACATTTTTGCTTTGTAAGATATAATAGGTATAAAGATCATTAAAGCAATTACTTCAGAATAACGATAATAATTCTAGCACACATAAATTTTGAATGCGATACTTTTTTCTTAATAATAATAAGCAATATTCCTAAAGATTTGTTTCCAAAATATTGTATAACATTACATTAAAATATGTAATGTCGTTTTCTTTTTTCGAAATGTTACGCGTCTTTAATCGTCGTATAATTGTAGTATTGAAAATAACATTTTTTTTTTGTTTGCATCAGGCACGAAACAACTCGTGCAGAAAACAGCACTCAGACTACATGCCGTCCATTGTACTGTTTTCATGTTCCTTTTAATCTGTTTTAAATCTGCAGGATTTACGAATAAATCTTAGCAGATTTTGGGGTGTCAAAGAGCTCAGGCGTTCGTCTCTCAACACGTCGCGACCAAATGCCTCATATCTAGTTCTTGCAAAGGCGGGGCAGAAGCACAGAAAGTGTTCCGCCGTCTCTTCCTCTTCAAAACGGGATGGGCGTATGGAGTTGTCATGTACGCTTATCATTGTCAGGTGTCTATGCCACGTGAAGTGAGCGGTCAACAGTCCAACAAGTTGCCTGCAGTCTCGCCTGTTAAGCGAGAGCAAGTGTTTTGATAGTCCTTCTGAAATTGAAGGTAACATGAGTTTTCCCCTTTTGCAACCTCTCGTCGCCTCCCAGTCATTGCTTAGCGAAGTATTCACCCAGTTTCTGATGGTGGCATCGATGGCCGAAGGTTGGAGTGCTATAGCTGGTTACGGGCCGAGGAACACCTGATCCGAGCTAATTCTGGCGAAATGGTCAGATATCTCATTACCAAGTACTCCCGAGTGACCAGGCACCCAGAGTAAAGCAAGTTCATTATGTTTACCAACATAGCTCAGTCGGGACTTGCATTGCCGAACTAGTTTGGAAGTACTAAGAGGGCTGGCCCATGCCTTGAGTGCAGCTTGGCTGTCACTGCAGACACGTATACTCCTCCCCCTCCACCTACTTTCCACCACGTAGTCCATGGCCTTGAGAATTGCAAATACTTCGGTCTGGAAGACCGAGGCATATTCCCAAAGAAAAAAGTGAAGATTATCCTCATTTTCTTCTATAAAAACTCCAGATCCTGACCCAGAGTCAGTTTTGGAGACATCAGTAAAGATTCGACAACGTGTAAGACCGGGCTCAGTGTTGGCATTAAACCAGCATTCAGCCTCAGGAAACTCAACGTTATAGAGTCTCATCAGCAAAGGAAACGGTGGCGTACTATCCTGTGGCATTGAAAAGACGCAAGTGTCCATATCTCTGCCGCCAGCAATTATCGCCTCGCCCCACTCCGTTTTATTTATTTATTTATTTGATTATTAAGGTACATGCACAACAACCAGAGGTTTTAAATTACAGTGCATGTACTCGTAGATACCTAATTATTTATACCAATATCAGTTTCTTTCAAGTCTGCAGGTGGCCTTTAAGGCCTCCCCATGTATGAATACACAAAGTGGCGGTAAGTGCAGCAATGCGTCAAGAGCAGCGCCAGGCGTTGTAGAGAATGCCCCTGTACAGCACACGGCGATTGTTCTCTGAAGTTTAGCAAGCAGGACCCCACCCTAATAATTGAGAGTATGCTCCACCATACCACTGAAGAATAACTGATTATGGGTCTGATCATAGAGGTATATATCCAGAGGATACCCTTTGGTGATAGACCCCACGTTTTGCAGAAGACCCGTTTGCACTGCCAGAAGGCAGCCAATGCTTTAGAGGTCTTTTGCTCATCGTGAGATTTCCACGAGAGTTTTGCATCCAGAATTACTCCTAGATACTTCACTTCGGGAGAAGTCTGAATTGTGACTCCCTTAAGTGTGAGGGGAATGAGGCCATCCAACCTTCTCCGCTTAGTGAAGAGAACAACACTAGTTTTGGTTGGGTTTGCGGATAATTCATTATCGTCACCAAGTGTCAACCTTATTCAGATTTCTGAATTAATTAATTCACATTTTAAATATTAAATTTTTTGTCATAAATATCTCCATTTCATGGGCAAAACGAAGCATTATTTGTAACACCGATGTAAAAAAACATTACCACCCAGTCAAAGTTACTGTTGAAGCCTCATTTGCTAGCAACATGGACTTATTCAAAAGTGGCATCGCTTTAAATTTTATGCTAGAGGAAATATTGTCTGCGCTTTCCTGCAAACAGCCGACAGAGATGGGCCCGTGACTAGACAGGCCACATCGTCCGCATAGGCCTGAGCGTGGATATTCAAGTCATCAAGAGTGACAAGAAGAAAGTCAATTACCAAGCACCAGAGCAAAGGGGAAAGCACATCGCCCTGAGGACAACCCTTATTTACTCCGCAGTTTAGGTATTGATACCCTTCTGCCTGAATCCTGATAATCCGCTGCGCTAGCATTGATCGAATCCAGTTTACCAGCGAAGGATCTACCCCATGCCGTAGAGCAGCAGTGCACATGCCATCGAAGGTGGGATTGTCAAAAGCACCCTCAATGTCTACAAAAATACCCAAGGCGAACTCTTTCGTATCGACGAACTCGCCAACTCTGGCAACCAGATTTTGCAAAGCCGTCTCACAGGATTTTCCCGCCTTATAGACAGAGGATGTGATGACAGCGCCTCCCTACGAATGCGTAGCTCTACTAATCTTACCAGACATTTTAACATGAATGATGTCATGCTAATAGGTCTGTAGCTTCTGGGGCTAGCGTAGTCGTCCTAGCAACCTTTGGTATAAAGGCGACATTTACGAGCCTCCAAGAATGTATCTAAGCAAGTGCGAGCGACGCTATGAAAATATTTTTCAAGGTCGCCAACACGAGCTCGACACCTTCTTTTAGTACAATAGGTGCGATGCCATCCGGACCGGGCGATTTGAAACTGTCAAAATAACATTAATAAGAAGAATAAGAAGAATAATTTGTTGTAATACATGTATAAAATACGTAATATAAATGTGAAATACATTACACATTCCATTTTCAGTGAGGCAGAATTATCCCTTCTTTTGATCATAAATCGATCTTAACCTGGAACTAAATTGGTTGCGTATAAAACTTGTAGCGGAGATGCACCGCTCCGCCTCAAGACATGTTGGTTGGATTATGGAAAAGAGCTGAAATAATTAAAGAAAATAAATTTCTTTTGCCATTTCTTCCTTTTTATTTCCTCTAGCATAAAATTTGAATAAGTCCATGTTGCTAGCAAATAAGGCTTCAACAGTAGCTTTGACTGGGTTGTAATGTTTTTTCACACCGGTGTTACAAATAATGCTTCGTTTTTCCCATGAAATGGAGATATGACAAAAAATTTAATATTTAAAATGTCAATTAATTAATTCAGAAATCCCGTGATTTTAATATACTAATCCCTGGGTTATTAGGAAGTATGCATACATATGTATATATCAATGTATAAATGATCGTATATGTTAGTTGCCAGAACTAATGTCATACGACCTCTGACAGGCAGATAATTGATAGAATAAATGCTTGTTTCTGTTGGTAGCGGTGCGTGCTATAACTTGATATGCCGGCGAGTTCGAGGTTCGAATCTCTGTCAGGGCAGGCAAAATCTTAATAATAGAAAACGTTTTTTCTAAAAGCGGTCACCCCTCGGCAGGCAATGGCAAAATTCCGAGGGTATTTCTGCCTTGAAAAAGCTTCTCATTAAATACATCTACCGTTCGGAGTCGGCACAAAACTGTAGGTCCCTCCATTTGTGATATAATATAAAGACGCACACCACAAATGGTGGGAGAAGCTCGGCCAAACACTGAGCTATATAGTGTACGCGCCAAAATTATATTATATATATAAGGGAAGTACTTGAGTGATCAAGTCATAAACACACAGGAGTGCCAGAACGAAATTTTCTATGGGAAGGCAAAACTAGAATGAAAAATGGTTTTTAAAAAAATGTGGTTAAAAAAGGGGTTTGATGTGTAACATACTTTATTCTGAGTGCAACATGTGCTTTATATCAATATATTCTTCTTCATTTTCACAATTATGAAAAATTGAAGTTGTAAATGATTTTTTTCAAAAGCTACCGAAAATTCGTTTCTGTTGTTCAATACACCCAGAATGAAAAAAAAAATTTATTACGAAATTTTATTCACATATCGATTAATTAATTTAATTTATACCAGATAAGCCGACGGAACCATTTTGCAATTGAAATTATTATATGTTTATTGTTAAATTTAAATTTTAATGATTTTAATACATATGCTTTGAAAAATTAATATTTTCAATCTAGGAATTTTTTTATATCTAAATTTTTGAAATTAGTAATCGCTTTTGCCAAAATAGTTTGAATATGTAAAAAAAAATGCAGTCAGTCTGAACTTTATACAACATTTTTAAATATTAAGCTTTGGCAGTTGTTTTTACTAAAATTTCAAAAGAAAGCAATTTTATGTATGTACATAATTCATGCGTAAAACAGGGTATCAATCACTCTTTTAAGTTTACCAAGGGGCTATGAACCTATGATATTTTAAACATATATAGAGGTAAAACAAAATCTTAACTGCAAGAGACTTCTGGGTTTCATTGGAAACTGGCTTAAAACGAGTAAAAATAAAAAACTTAAATAGTTATTCGAATGTTTGCTTTATCTTCATACATATGTATATGTATGGTAAGTATATATTTCGCCTTAAGGAAATTTTTCCTTAATCAAATACCTGGTCTTCTATAATTCCTAGTTTTTAGGGTTTCAAGTATAATATTGACCAACTGCGCTTGATAGTATGCAACCGATTAAAACATAGTTAAACGCATTAATAGTGGCCGCTGTGGTGGAGTTGGTAGCGGTGCGTGCTATATGCCTCGAACTCGGTTCGAATCTCAGTCAGGGTAAGAAAATCCTAATCATAGAAAACGTTTTTTCTAAAAGCGGTCACCCTCGGCAGGCAATGGCAATCATCCGAGGGTATTTCTGCCATGAAAAACATGAAAAAACTTCTCATTAAATACATCTACCGTTTGGAGTCGGCACAAAACTGAAGGTCCCTACATTTGTGGTAGAATATAAAGACGCACACCACAAATGGTTTCGAGAAGCTCGCCCAAACACTGAGCTATATAGTGTACGCGCTAAATTATTATTAGTATTTATTTTTTTAAATTTTTATTTACAACAATTTACACAGCAATAAATTACAGCATAAACTTAAAAATGACACTAGCTACGAGGCTTTAAGTCATCCTTTTAATACAATGTTGTACTGAGTGAATTATAAAGTAATAACAAGCTTGTTAAATCTAAAAAGTAAATGCAAATAAATTTTGATATTTTACTGGGATATCTTGAACAACGCTAAATTAGTTTAAGAATATTGTTATCTTTAAGGAAATTGTAAATGTACATAATGTTGTCTTGGCTAGGTGTCGATAATGCCTCTATTAGGGTTCTCAGACTGCGTGAAGTCTTAGACGTATGTACGGCTTCAGGATATTGCTAGATAGATTTGCGGGAAAAGTTGGAGTCGTTCTTCTGGGGTTAATTCCAATATAATGATGATTATGCGGTGTCCACTCTGTGAGTTCCAGATTTTTCCTCTTTCTTTTAATACAACGGTATAAATCACTTTTGCTTAAGAAATCAAGCATTAGAGTCGGCGATCTAATTACTTATTTTGGGACAGTATCAGCACGTTCATTTCCTGAGCTCCCCTCGTGTCCTGGGATCCACATA
Source organism: Philophylla caesio (assembly GCA_963971545.1). Lineage (NCBI taxonomy): Eukaryota > Metazoa > Arthropoda > Insecta > Diptera > Tephritidae > Philophylla > Philophylla caesio. The sequence continues at coordinate 67,283,078 of OZ020607.1, forward strand.
AGCTTTATTTTCTTTCGAGCCGCAATGAGGGAGTTTCTTATTGATGAAATTGTCTTATGTGTATTTGCAGGTGATTGAACTGCCGTAATGCAAGATTTGCTGTCAGTACAAATCAAGTATTTCGCTTTGTTGTTTTTCGCATGCTCACCAGCTAATTCGATAGCTAAGCCTTCGGCAGTAAATATTGTACACATAGAGTCAAGAAGCCATTGGCAGATTACGTCTCTATCTTTACTGACAACGGCCAATGAGGTGTGGTCTATTGTTTTAGAGCCATCCGTAAAAATGAAACTCCATTCCGCTGCACTGTAGTATCAAGGATACATGCAAATTTAGCTTTGTACACCGCATTAGGTGTACTTTGTTTAGGCAAGTTTAGTAGGGCATTCTCAAAAGATGCTGGGATAATAAGCCAAGGAGGAAATGTATCAACGCTCTTTTTGCTTCCATAAAAAGAAATGAAATTGTCCCTGGCATATTCAAGAGATCTAGATAATGCTGATGGTATTCTTAATGGTGTCTTGCGTGAGTTTATTGTAGTGAAGGTCTTTGCTAATGCCGTATTTGTACCGTCAAGCTTTTTCGCCAATATGCGAAACGTTGCATCAGCCACTCTATCGAAGATGCTCGGCAAACCAGATTCAGCAAGTAAAAATTTCGTTAGAGAGGTAGGAAATGCTTTTAGGCTTCGACGGATTGCTGTGTGATAAGGCACATATATTTTGAGCAATAGGGATGTTGCACTGTGTCCGTAGATAGGCAAGGCGTAGTCAATTTTGGATAGCATTAGAGCCCTGACAACATTAATGAGTATAGTAGGGTGTATATAGCTATGCTTACAAGTTAGATACTTAATAATGTTAAGTCTATGTACTAAAGAATTTCTTATAAAGCTGCAATGATCTTTAAATATATACTTATTATCTACAATTAATCATAGAATCATCAACTTTTGTTTTGGCGAGATGATGCAGTTATCAACATTTAATGAAATGTTGCATGGTGTCCTTTTGCGACAGATATGAAGAAGGTTTGTTTTTTCTATAGAAATGTGCACGCCTGAGTTATAAGACCATAATTAAATATGGTGAGAATGTCACTGAAGATATTTTGAATAGCGACGGCGTCCTTTACTTTTGAATATATCAGTAAATCATCTGCATAAATTTGATATTCTATGTTTTTATAATTAGAAAGAAGTTGACTTAGCTCATCAAAGGCGATAATAAAGAGTTAAGCAGATAGAGGAGAACCCTGTGGAGTACCATTTTCCAGCATTTGGGTTATTGAATGAAATCCATTAACAGCGACCGAAAGTCTCCTATTTGACAGGAATGATTTTATAAAGTTGAGAGTTTTGATGCCTACTTTCCATTCCTGTAGTTGTCTTAAGACTACATGAATTCCAATCCGTACAATGTTTTTGGAAATCTAAAGACAAAACAGTTACATGATTTCTACTTGAAAGAGCCTTAGCGACGAAATTATCAAGACTGAGCAAGGCGTCCACTGTACCATGCCCTCTTTTATAGCCAACTTGTTGAAAGCTTATTAGAATTTTTTTTGGCGTACCATGACAGACGATTGCATACTATTTTTTCCATTATTTTCCCAAGACAGCTTCGAAGGGAGATTGGGCGATAGCTGTTTACTTCAGTGGTTACTTTTCCAGGCTTTAGTATAGGTATTATATTGGAAGTTTTCCAATATTTTGGGTATAACCCGGTGGCAAAGATGTTGTTATAAAATTTAACTAATCGTACTTTCAGCGACTTTGGCAGATTTTTTATTAGCGATACTAAGAACTGAAGAGAGCGCATGCTCAAACTCGGACATGGTTATTTCTGACTCTATTGCTTTTGCAGACGAGGAAAGTGTGTAATATATTTCGCCTATGCTAGGTCTAGGTTTGTTTCTTTGCTATTTATAAAATGTGTGCTAAAATTTTCATCTGCGCTCGCACTTGAGTAATGGTATGCGAAGAAGTTTGCAATTTCATCAGGCATTATAAAATGTTCAGCAGGGGTATCTAATCTTGAAACGTATGTATTTTTGGGGCTACCAGACAAGATATTTATATCTTGCCATATCTTTTTAACAGAGGAGGAGGGATTAATGTTGGCAGTGAATTGCTGGAAACTTTGTTGTTTTGCTACCTTTGCTTTACGACGGAACAAAGCATTCGCCTTTTTAAAGCTAACTAAATTCTCAAGAGTTTGGCAACGTTATATTCATGCCAGGCCGATTGCTTGTTTGTACGGAGAAGAGCTAGGTCAGCATTCCACCACCGTACATTGTACGAAGTCTATTTTCTATTTGTTTGCGGGATAGAGCAATTTGCTGCCGCGCGGTCCTGAAAATGTGCACTAGTCAGCAGAGTCTGTTTTGAATATTGGTTTTGGTTTAAACGCATCATTACCTTGGAGGTCAGTTGACACTTTCCAAGTGAAGTTAGGAGCAAGAGCTGCTGAGCAAAATGTGAGTTCAAGGTGCGAGAAAAATGGGTAGAAAAATGGGTTGCATTACCATTGTTAAGGCATATAAAGTCAGATGCCAACAGAGCATCTTCGATTATTTTTCCTTTGCTGTTAGATGTTGGGGATCCCCATATTGGGCTCCAAGCATTTAGGTCACCCGCAAAAATTGCAGGAGCTGTATCTTGTTGCATCAAGTGCAAGATGTCTGTATTTGTAAAGCTTTGTGAAGATGCAATGTACGCGTAAATTATACTAAGCTTGAAGTTTATGTCAACTTCAATGGCAATTGCCGATTGCAGAATGGATAGCAATTCTCTTGTAAGGCTAGCTCTTTTTTATCGGTATTGCAACGCCTTGCTTACTGGACGTTATGTTCGAAGAGTTATAGAATATGCCAGTATATTGCATTGGACAGAAAGCGTTAATGTTGTAAGCTATATGGGTTTCATTAAGTAGAATTAATGATGGAGAAAGAGACTTTACCAAGAGTTGGAGCTCATGGTAATTATTAAAGTATCCATTCATGTTCCATTGTAAAACTGAAAACATTGAAGATTGAAAGATATTTAAATTAAGGTATCAAGGAAAAAGAGTTAAACTTGATTTTATATGTGTTTTTAAGAGAATTTCTAAAAAAATTTAGTTTATGTATGTATGTATGTATATTAATTTAGTTCATCTCTACCAGATGCTATTTCTGCAAAGTCATCGGTACTCATTGTCGAGTCTTCCGCAAGGGCGGGGGAGAAGTTAAGAGAGTTGGTGTTAATGTGATGTGATGCTGATGGGAAGGTCTATTGGGAAATTTAAGAGAGAGTTTGAGACGGATTTAAAGTTTTTATTTCTGTTTGTGGTATAGTGATCTTGCTCTTGCTGTGTGAGAGTGAAGTGGCTCTGGTCTGGTATGTATGTGTGTGTAGATGTATTAAGGTTGGGTGAGTGCTGATCTTCGGTGAGAGAAGTCGATTCGTTAATTAATCTGGTGAACAGATTATTGAGAGTTTGCAGGGTATTTTCAGATGATTGGTGAGCGGTTATTTGAGAAGGAGATAATTCTGGATTGACAGGTCTAAAATTTTGGGATGAGTTAATTTGCTGATTAAAGTTGTTTGATACAGCAGAAGAGATAGAAGGTGCATTTTCAGGGAGAGAGACATTTGTGTTGTATATTTTTATGGCTTCTCGTAAGCTGCATTTTTTTGTAGTTTTAATTTTTTGTATTTCTTTCGCTTGTTTGAATTTTGGACAGCTGGTTGAAGAGGCTGGATGATTTTCGTGACAATTAGCGCAAAAGGTACGTGTGCATTTTAGGGGGCTATGGGGAGGTAGGCTGCAGTTGTTACATGCGGATTTCCCTTACAATGTTTTGTGGTGTGTCCGAGTAACTGACAATTTTTGCACCTCATCGGATTGGGAGTATACTGTCTAACATTAACCTTACGCCAGGCAATGTCGATTTGCTCTGGAAGATTAAAGAGATCGAAGGTTAATAGTACAATACCGCTTGGTGTCAATTGGTTGTTTTCATGCTTTTTCTGAAATTTGTAAGCAGCGACTACACCTTGGTGGTTTAATTCACGTATAATTTCTTCTTTACTTACATTATTCAAAAAGGGGGCAAATACTGTACCTTTAATGTGGTTTAAATTTCCGTGATATCTGGCTCTTATGCTACGGATACCAGGTAGGTATTTCAATGCAATGAAACGATCAGCTATTTTTTTATTGTTGACTAGCAACAAGATTTTGCCGTCGTAGAGCTCATTTACCGAGTTGATTTCACTACTCACAGCACAAATGGCTTTATGCACAGCAAAGCAGGAAAATTGCATAAGGGTCTTATTATCTTCAGTTGATTCGAAAGTGATATACTTTGGATCATTACTATTTTTTTTGACTGTCGGTAAATTTGGGAATACAAAGAGATCGGTAACGTCGAGTTTTTGTTTGGATTTCTTTTTTTTTTTCTTTACTCTGGAGTTATCGGCTAGCAAGGCAACTACTGTCTTTAACCTGATTCACTACGCTTTAATGTAGATTACATTAAAGAAATAAATTCAAAGAAAAGATGTCAAAGCACGTGGTTTTCACCAGAAGTAGTGAGAGCACAAAACGCGGAAGCACACAAAAATATACAACCGCTCGCTGTGAGTAATAGTCTGGGACTGTTATTATTAGTAATAATAAAACGCTCTGCATAAATGCCAACGACGCGCTTGAAATTTCGTTGCCTAAGTACGTTCTTATATCAATGCACCGTTTATTGTACCCGAAAGAGACGAATACAGGACTAATCTACAATTATACTTGTTTGAGACTTGTTGCGACTAATTAATGCTCAGTTGTAGGTACCCAATAGAGACTAATTCCGGAATACTCTCTTTTGAAATTGGTCGCACAATTTTTTGCAGGGTCTCGACAACTCCACCGCCAAGGAAAATGAGTTATATTTTCCACTGCTACGTTGTCTACAGACGAATACTGTCAACGTTCATGCTACACAAACCTTTCATTGGTATTTGTTTAAGGCCCGTTCAGTGTATGTCACAACGGACCAAAGTTATAAAAGAGCAGTGTGTCGCATAGCCTCATTCTATTTCATAATGTTTTAACAGAAATGGCATCAGCAACTCGACAGTAGTATGCATGAACACAATTATCTACATATGTATGCACATAAACTCGTACGTAAGAAAGTAAATTCACTAAGCTACCCCATTTCGACAAACTTTCTTTTCCCTCCAAAGAGCATTTACAACTTAAAAAATGAATAAATAAGTAAATAAAGAAGAGGCAAAAACAACAAAATAATAACGTCTCCATTTTGCTTGGCTTTCATCGCAAGACATTTCAACCTATCCACCATTAAGATTGCCTTTTCCGTCATCGTCAACGTCTTCGTCGTCTTCTTTGATGCAGCTGCCTTTAATACACATACATATATACATATGTACATAGTATGTATGCATATGTGCGTATCGCCAAAAGCAACATCGTCAACTTGAGCTGCATTCATTCTTACAGACGTTCCTTTACATCCCTCCATCCTCCAACCATGCGACAGCCTTTCGGTATTTTTCGTTTTTATGCGTTACTTCGTCCTCCGCCCCCCCATCCGGCATCGTCAGCTTAATATTTTCAATTTAAATTTACTATTTGCTCTCGTTTTCTTCATATCTTTTTCCTTTGCATTATTTCGTCTCTTTGATAAATTTTCAAAGTAAAATTACCGGGCAGCAGGATGAGAAATGTAAGGCCCTTTAACAGAAAGGAGATTTAAGGACGGAGCGGGTAGATTATGGGATTACTGCCCTTCAGTAGCGAGATTTTTTTTTAGCCAAAATTTAAGTATTAATTTAATATACACATGTACATATATCCATATGTATGTATGTACTTACATATTATCCACTTGGTAAATGCATAACAAGCGCTATACTACACTTCTACTTACTTATATAATTAACGAATGCATATACATAAATACATCACGGCGATTGAAATAAGAGACTTGGACGAAATAACAAGTAAAAAAGAGCTGTGTACCGCTTTGGAGCAAGAGTTTGACGGAATACAGTTTGCCGAAACTAGCGTAAAGTCACTAAGAGGTGCCTATTGCGGCACTAAAACAGCCACACTATTGCTTCCAGTCCCAGTAGCAAACAAACTACTAGCAGTCGGTAAAGTGCGAGTTGGTTGGGTAATTGCCCGTATACGCGTGAAAACACAGCCAATAAAATGCTTCAATTGCCTCGAGTTTGGCCACTTATCTAGAAACTGCAAAAGTTCGGTTGATGTAAAAAATACATGTTTTAATTGTGGAGACCCGAACCACAAAGCTGCCGAGTGTAAAAAAGAACTAAAATGTGCAATATGTTCAAGAAGAAATGCGCCACAAGTGAAGCACAGAACCGGTGGCAGAGAGTGCCCATCTTATTTAGCGGCGTTAAAGAAAGCACGAGCACAATGAAATTCCTGCAATTAAACCTAAACCATTGCAAGGCTGCACAAGAGCTCCTGGAGCAGTCGGTAGTAGAAAAAAATATCGACATAGCAATACTTAGTGAACCGTATAAGATCGGTAAAACCCCACTGTGGGCTAGTGACACTAACGGGAAATCAGCGGTATGGAGCTGTGCTAAAACGCCGATTGCGATTGAGCAATTAAAAGCGAAACCATGCTACGTTTGCGTTAGAATATCGAAGTTATTTTTATATAGTTGTTATATACCGCCTAGTTACAGCCTTACTGAATTCGAAACCACCTTAGACGGTCGGATAAGCGACGTGAGAGCCACATCACCAGTGATAATTGCAGGTGACTTTAATGCATGGGCCCGAGAATGGGGCAGCCGACGAACAAACGCCAAAGGAAGGGCTTTGCTCACATCATTATCAATGTTAGAAGTTACGCTTGTTAACACAGGCGATAAGCTTACCTTCCAAAGAGATGGAAGAGGGTCCATTATCGATCTTACCTTCGTTAGCAATACAATCTTTAGACGAACATCGTGGCATGTAAGCGAAGACTATACGCATAGCGACCACCAAGCTATCATATTTTCGATAAAAAACGAGTAGGGGTACAAAATATCTCGACTGTAAAACCAGTTTGCTGGAAACTGCATACATTAGATGAAGAAGGTCTTAAGGAGATGGTAACTCATATAATCCTCCCAGAAGGAGCGATAAATTTGGCACACCAACTAATAAATGGTATTAAAGTAGCATGCGACGCCTCGATGAGGAGAAAATCTGCATCTTCCCGCCGCTCACCAGTGTATTGGTGGAACGAAGAGATTGCGCACTTACGCCGACAATGTAACAGCGCAAGGCGAAACTACCAGAGAGCTAGAAATCGAAGCGCAAATTTTGCGGTCCAGCAAAAAGAAAAGCGCACGTCGCTGAAACGGGCTATAAAAGCCAGCAAAACGAAATGTTTTCGAAGTCTATGTGACAGCGCAGATAAAGATCCCTGGGGTTTAGCATTCAAAGTTGTGACCAAAAAGATACAAAAGTCATTACAACCGAAAATTTCATGCCCTAGAGAGTTGGCAAAAATAGTAAGCGCACTTTTTCCAGCCCAACCACCCTTTGACCAGGAAACATTCTCCCCTACAGAAAACGAAACGCCCCCAGTTACGGCAGAAGAAGTTTTAATAGCCGTTAAAAGCCTAAAAGAAAAAAAGGCACCAGGTCCTGATCTTATCCCCAACCACATATTGAAAATAACTGCAAATACCAACACCGAAGCGTTTGTACGCACGTATAATGAATGTCTTAAAGAAGGAATATTTCCACCAATATGGAAGCGTCAACGATTGGTACTTCTACCAAAGTCCGGGAAACCCCCAGGTGACCCGTCAGCATACCACCCAATATGCATGCTTGACACAGCCGGAAAACTGTTCGAACGAATTTTAAGCAATAGGCTGATTACAGAAATAGAAGCAGGGGGAAACCTCTCAGAAACGCAGTTCGGCTTTAGAAAAAAGCGATCAACAGTAGGCGCGGCTATGCTTGTTAAGAAGCTGGCAGAAGAAGCGATAAGTGGAGTAAGATGGAAAGGCGGATCTAAGAAATATTGCCTGGTCATGACACTTGACGTTAAAAATCCGTTTAATTCCGCTAGCTGGAAGAAAATTGTCGAAGCTCTCCGTGATTTTCAAGTATCAAGATATTTGCGAAAAATAATAAGTAACTACTTGGAAGTTAGAGTCCTAGTATATGATACAGACGAAGGCAGCAAAGAGTATAATATATCCGGAGGAGTTCCTCAAGGATCCGTCCTTGGACCATTGCTCTGGAACATTATGTACGACGGCATTCTGCGCTTACAAGTACCTACAGGGTCAAAAATGGTTGGTTTTGCGGACGATATTGCGGTGGTTATTGTTGCCAAGCATATAAAAGACGTTGAGCGAGAGGCAAACTTAATGACTGCGCAAATACAGAATTGGCTTGAAGAAAATGGCCTGCAGTTAGCCGAGCAGAAAACTGAGGCAGTGTTAATTAGCAGTAGAAAAATACTAGAGTTTGTTAAAATTAAAGTTGGAGGCCATGAAATTGTTTCGAAAACTGCCCTGAAATATCTAGGCATTATGTTTGACGCTTGATTGGTATTTAAGACCCACCTAGAATACGCAGTCGAGAAAGCTGCGAAAGTTTCAGCAGCGCTATCGAGGCTAATGGTAAATATAGGAGGACCTAAGCAACAAAGTAGACAACTGTACGCTAGCGTAATACGGTCTGTTCTTCTATACGGGGCATCAATCTGGTCGGCGGCGCTTGAAAAAGTTTCGTACGCACGAGAGATCAGATCACTGTATCGACTTTGCGCTATCCGGGTGTGCAGTGCGTTCAGAACAACGTCAGAAGATGCCGCCCTAGTAGTGTCTGGGCTCTGCCCAATTGAGATCCTGGTAAAAGAGGCTGCGATAACCCCATCGAACATTGCAGAAAGTGAGACGGTGAGGCAAAACTGTTTGCAGTTGTGGCAGAGGCGGTGGAGCGCTACGGGTAAGGGACGCTGGACACGTATACTTATTCCTTCGTTAGATAAATGGTTAGAGAGGCAACACGGTGAAGTGGATTACCACCTTAACCAAATATTGACAGGGCATGGCTGCTTTAAGTCCTATTTATATAAGTTTAAACATGATGATGACCCTTACTGCACCTTCTGTGCAAATCAGGTGGTTGAAGACGCTGAACACTGTTTTTTTGTCTGTCCGCGGTTTGCAATTGAAAGGGATGACTCGAGCACGAAGTTGGGGAAATCGCTTTCGGTTAAAAACCTGGTAGATACTATGCTCGAGTCTAAAGAAAATTGGTCTGTTGTCTGCAATATGGCGAAGAAAATCTTAACTAAACTGCGTCAAGCGGAGCAACTCCGCAGAAATTCATAGAAAGGCAATAGGCCGCTCCCCCTCCGCGAAGTAATACCTAACGGTAGTTCCACGGAGCGAGGGAAACGGAGCGGGGGTGGGTTTTTAGTGCGGTGAGTCGAAAGGCAAGTCCCACACTTCGGCTTTCAATGCTTTGTGCCACCTTTAGAAAAAAAAAAAAAAAAAAAAAAAAATCACGCCCGATGTGGTCAAACCTCAGCTAGGGCAAGTCAAATCTATAGCATAGAGAAGATTTTTTATTTTAGCGGTCGCCCTTGGGTGGGCAATTTCAAACCTTCGAGTGTATTTCTACAATAAAAAAGCTTCTCATAAAATACATTTGCCATTCCGATAGTGGGAGAAGTTCGGCCAAACACAGAGCTCCGTAGTGTAGCCCTAAATTTTTTATTATTATAAATACATACATATGTATGTACATAGATATCTGTGAATTTTTGACAAAATAACTTAACTCAACTTTTATTTTTTTCCTTTTAAGTTCTAAATAAGTTGATCAACTTTAATAAATTGATTGCACAAATCTGTCTCTAAAAAAGTCACCGTCGTAGAAATGGATTTAAAACATTTAATTTGTCTAATCAAAATGTATGCGCTTAAAATTACTCCTGCTAACGTCAAAGTACATTCACGCCCAGTGTCGTATCGCATGTTATTGTGAAGGTGCTCTAAGTTTACCACATTGATTTTTACTCATACCGTAGATCTTGCTTATTACCGTGCTTCCGCGAAAGTGGAGCCCTAAATTCATCTAAGCCTGCGCCAACTATCACACACTGATCGGCCTTTAAACACGATCCCGTATGTCTGTAACGATTTGGTCAATTTGTTTCAGGATCCCGCTCTCGTGCCAAAAGGAACGTGTAGATTGAGCTGCTATACCATATATGTATGCGGTACTATCCTCAGTGAAAGTACTAAGTGTCATCATCACGCAATTCCCTATAAACAATTGCACAAATTCGACGCCGTCTCGACCAGAGTCGAAAAAAAATTACTTACAAATATGCTCCGGCTTATTCACCATGTCACTGGCGGCACTTCTAAAAAATCTACTAAATTCATGTTCACTTTACGCAGTTTTATCGTTAATGCATTGTTGGCATAACATCGGTCTTGCATGGCATATCTCAGAAGAGAGTCTAACGCTCTATCTTGCTGAAACTAAATCCAAAGGCATGGTCCAATTATTAACCACTCTAAACAGTCGCTATCTAAGGTTCCAATCGTTAAATTTTTCCAGCGTAAAGCGATTTATTTCGTACCGTGGAGATATGAAACGAGTACAAACAGAGCGAACAGAGGAAACACGCCCTTCGGGGTATCGGATAGGATCTCTCATGTTTCATGACGATTAGCGGCGGTTCCAGAATTTTGTTCCTCAAAATTGTTTATAATATTGTATTGCTTTTGGTACTTGCTAATATTTGAATTGGAAGTATTGAAAAGTAAAATTGACAAAATGGAAGTTGGAAGCAGAGGCTTAAATCTGTATGCCTGACAAGATGGGCTAAAAGTCATGAAGCCGTGTCAACATATATTGAATTACATCCGCTTGTAGTTGCAGCTTTAGAGGAAATATTTACATGAAAAGATGCAGAAACTTCATCCACAGCGTCCCAGCTTTAGACTGCAATTTATGCTGCAGAATTTCAAATTTCTAGCTTCATAATGCAGTCGGTAAATGCAGTGATTCTACCTTTAAGCCGGCAATTACAATCACCCGATGAAGATCTCACAGAAGCAACGAGATTAACAAATGACGCGTTAAACGATCTAGGTACAGAAATCAAGGTTCTGCGATACAGTAGGCGACAAATGAACCGCTGAAATTTAGAAACAAGCGACGATGAGACTTACTATCGCATTGTTTTTACACTCCCTTCTCGATACATATACCACTCATTTAAAAAGCCGATTTCTTGACCACAAATAAATTTTAGACAATTTTAGTGTTTTGTTTCCAAAGTACGATTTTGTTACAAAAAAAAAACTGAAGAACTATTTGTATTTTATGAAAAAGTTATAGATTGTTCAAAACAAAACTTTCTTGCGGAAGTAAAAATGTGGAAACAGCGAACTTCAGGCAAAAATTTCCGAAAAGCTCTTGAAGCTATGCAAGTGATTAACAAGACCTCTTTTGGAAATGCCTTAAAGATTTTACGTATAGTATATTAGAACTTTTACCCGTTTCAATCGCAATACCAGAACGAAGTTTTTCATCTTTGAAGAGAATTAAACCCTACTTGCTTAATACAACAAGCCAAGAAAGGCTCAACGGTCTAGCTTCTATGAATATCCACAGAGATATCGATTTGCCAGTTGACGAAGTCTTAGAAAAAATTTTCAAAAACCCTAGGAAAATATAATGTTACATGCTTACCTTATGATGATTTTGGAAGTGTTGGATATATCATGATAATTTGTGTATAAATAAGATAAATACTGTCATTTGAAAAAAATAAATAAACAAGTTACAACATTCATTTGTTCATTCATATGCCAATTTAAAATAAAAATCTCTCTCATCAGACCTTTATTTTTATCGACCTACTTTCTCAGATTTTGGGGGGGTTTTAACACCCAAACCAGTAATTTGGCTGGCAATTGTTATTAATTTCCAGATAATCAAAAGTTGCTTCTTTATCACTGTCTCCAAATTTTTTTCTAAAATTGGTAATGTGTTAACTGAAGATAGAAGCAAATTATAAAAGTACAACAGTTTTCGATGTGTCTTAAAATTTCTGTCTTTAGATTTAAAAGAAAGTTAACTAATGGAAATAGATACGTTTCCCACTTTATTGAACTCTGACCAAGTTGCAACAATTTCCAAAATTTTTTTATTATTATCAACCTTTTGAATTACTTACCTAAAGCTTAAAAATAAATTAGCAACAATTTTAGGCTTTGTAAATATTGAGGGACGGTTGCTCAATGTCTTATTTATATACAGTTTGTCAAGAAAATGTTTTTACAAGCCCAAAAATGTTAATTTTGATTATTCTATTGTAAATAATATGAAGCTAAGTAGTTCAAAACATTTTAATATTTTACTCATCAAATATGAAATGCATAAGCAGTCATATAACAGAACCATTGGCAAAAATTTTGTAAGGAAAATATGAAAATAGTAACAAAAAACCATATATATAATACTTATACATATATTGGCAGTAACCTATCTGCGCAATGTGTAAAAATTCAGCAATCAAAAGGAGATAGTTTTAGTACCAATGTACGTTGTGCGTATGCGCAGGTTTTACATGTATTAGGATATGTGAATACATGTGACAAAGCCATAAAAGCGAGTTTGACATATCTGCAGTTGCGCCAAAAAATAAATTTGAAGAGGGTTGGTTCATTGTGGGGGGCTTATAACCAAAATAAAGTGTATTACAATTTTTTTTCATATCTACTTGGAAATCAAACACACAAGATTTCATTTATAATGATTAGCAATTTTTTATTTAAGAATATTTATTTCATGTGTATATAAATTCAGTTTTAACTAAGTAAAAATTTACTCATTGATTATTCAACTAAAGAGACAAAAAACTATAGTGGCAAAAATTGTACAGTAACCCTTTAAAATATTCGCAATGTTATTGATTTTTTTGAATGTGAGTCTCCGTAAAACCACTTACCTTAACTAATTTTTTTGGCTAAGCCACTTATTGGTTGCAAAACAATATTACTTTTGTGAATTTATTTCTAATGTAAACCTTCTGTTCGGTAGATTTTTCGATATCAAAAAAGAAACGAATATCGAAATAATGCTACGAGCGATGGCATTTCATCGCCTGGCAATTGGTCTTGACAGATTGGGCATATTATTTTCTTTTGTATTTTTGATGCCACAAATCCAGCGATATAGCGAACAACATTGTCGATATACATAGATAGTGCAATGAAACTCTTGTAATGCTATATTTTTTGCTTTATCTCTTGTTTTTCACATAAAAAGCATCTGTGCGACATTTCTGCAATTTATTGTAATCAAAAATTTTACAAAATAAGGGAATATTCAAAAACGTTCTAAGCGTACCACTTAATTTTCTATTGAATTCAAGGGTAATTTTTGACTTACGTTTACTCGGTTTGCCTTTTCTAGTTTTATATATCTGTACTGTAATGTTTGCTGACTGCACTTGTTGATACTGCCAATATATGTACATATCTATATGTAAGTATTATATACATATATGCAAAAAACAAAAGAACCCACTTAGATCAGTGTCAAAAAATGTTTTTACAAACTTCGTTTAATGTGGAAGTTCACAAATTTCTCGATTCCAAGGAATTTGAATTAATACAAAAAGTACCGTTAACAGCGCCATTCCATCGCGATAAAGGCAAAAGTTAGTATTAAATGGAACATCAAAGAATTACGTTGTTAATCTAGAAAATACTTTTTGATTTTGAAATGCCAGGTAAAAGAGTGACCAGTGACATAATTCACTTGGTTTATTACAGTTTTTATGAGGGGAAAAGTATTGCAGATATATCAAAAACATTTTCCCTGATCAGACAAACTGTTTATAACGCAATTAATCCTGCGGAGAGGGATGGAAGGTTGGATTTGCACAATTTATCAGAGAGGCCTAAAAAACTATCTGCCCGAAACGAGATAAAATTGGAGTCTGGTGTTGAGGTCCCACTTACAAAATAGTACTTCTAAAATTCGAACAAAATAAATTTAAATTTTATCAATACCAAAGTATTAAAATTAAATTTATTAATTATATTAATACAATACTGATTTTTGTTTTAATTAAGTTGTAATATGTAAAAACATTTTCTTGACACTGCAATTAATGGATTATTTTCTTTTTTATTGATAATTTGAAGTTGTTTTCCAGAAATTTTTAACAGTTTTCTTGTTTTATAAATACTTATTTAACAAATACATATACGATATGTCAAAAAATAAAACAATTTTTATTTATAAAAATTTACTTAATTAACAACATTCTGCTAAGACGGCACAATTTTATGCTTGTTAAAACATTTTCTTGACAAACTGTATGTATGTATGTACTAGGAATGTCAATCTCGGGATCCCGGCCTTTTTCAGCTCCCGAATATCCCGGGTTAAGTCTATTCAAATCCCAGATTAGTAGAAAGCTAGCTATTTATTTTTCAAATTTAGTACCATTTTTAAAGTTCCCCTTTCAAGGGTAAAACAAAGCCTTAAGAGAGTTCACAATCGACAAATAACACAGCTTGTTAACTCCCTTAAGGATTTGTTTTGTTCTTTCCATTATATATGAGCTGGAGAATATCCCACTCGAGTAGAAAATGAGCCTCATTATGAAAGCGATGTTACTAGAACTAACGACGAGGTGCCTGAAGTGAATAAGGCAGAAAGTCTCAAAGATAATTTGCATCAAGTTTTTACGAGCAGGGGCCTATTTCACAAAACTACAATTCTACAAGTTTACAAGTTACAATCACAAGTTTAATTTTCACAAGTGTTGATAAATTGCGTTTCATTAAAATTTTAACAGCACTTGTAGTTTTCTGCACTTGTGAACTACAATTTCTACAATTTCTACAATTACAAGTTCTTGTATACTTGTGATGTCAATTTAACAATTGTTATTTCTAATTATTCAAAATTCTACAATTGCTTATAAAAACGCAATATAAAACATTTGCATAATTTAAAATGAATTTTTTAAATAAAATAAAATATGTTTATAGTTATTTTGATAAATTAAACAAATGTATTAGTGTGGTGCGGGAGAACTTAGCTGCCAAAGACATTCTCGTTGGTAAGTTTAGCAAAGGAGTAATAGAACTGTAGATCGGGTCCGCAAACCACCATACACGAAATGGAGTGATTACCATGCCTATCATTATAAGCTTCTTCTTGCTCTTTGGGTGCATCTAATTTTATTAAAGTGCCGTCCAAACAGCCGGAAACTATCGGCATGCCTCTGATGGCGTAGAATTTAGTAACCACTTGATCCACATTTTCTGGCCATCTTACATACGTTGCAAACAAAGCGGTATTTAATGCAGTAACTACGCTTTTTACCACTCTGCACACAGTGGCTTTGCTCACACCATGCAAGTCACCTATTGCATGTATGTATGTGGTTGCTGTTTCTAGCCAGCGTAACGTAATCAGCAGCTGCTGTTGCACCGTTAGAGAATGGTTTCTACTTGTCTTCCTCTCCAGTATTGGACACAACAAATTTAACAACAAAACAAATTTTTCACGTTTTAGCCTAAAACGCTCATTATACTCCAACGTGGATTCCAGGAATTCATATTCCAAACGCGGCCTAAATAGTCTTCTTCTTTTTAATGTGATTTCATTATCGCTTTCATCAGTAAAATCGTATAACAAGTTCATTTTGTACACACAAAAAAAATATGAGCTTCTTAATATAATATAGTAAGTTTCACTTGCAGACGTGTTCATTTATTTATAACATATGATTAGTGGTGTTGCCGCTTATCGATAATTTGTAATAAACCAACAATGCGATTCGATTAAAGTGTGTCATAAAATATTAATTATTTTGTGTTCATTTGAATTAATTGTTATAAACCAAATTCTATATCAATTTATCATTCACTTGTAACTTGTAAAATTTTTTCTTGGGGTCTCCGTCGACCCTAAGGTTTTTTTCTACAATTCTACAAGTGTACAAGTGCAAATTTTGTTTAGTGAAACAAAATCACTTGTAAAAGTATCATTTGTAGACTTGTGACTTGTAGAATTCACTTGTAGCTACAAACTTGTAATTGTATTTTTATGAAACACAATGATTCACAAGTTCATAAAATCACATGCAAAAACACTTGTAATTGTGAACTTGTAGTTAAGTAAAATAGGCCCCAGCTCGCAATTGTCCAATAATCGAAAGGCATATAATTTATCAGAAGGCTTGGTAAAAGAAATTTATAGTTTTTGTAATGAGGCGATAAAGGCTATGTCCTATAGTGAGAGCATTTGTCTTATTGTCGACAATCCAACCAACAAGTGTTGAGGCGCAGCAGTACTTCTTCTGTACCAAGTATGTATATTTGTACTTGAAGTATAAATTATTTTGCATGTGTTTCAAATTGTACGTTTATTTCCTTTTTTTCTTGAAAATACTAATAATTACATATGTACATGATTTACAACAAATCGTTCTTCTTTGTTATATTAATGTTCTTTTGTATACTTCTATAATACAACGATTACTGACGTGTCAAATTTTTTGGCAAATTAAAAATTAAATTTACAAATCAAAACTTTGTGAAATTCGAGATCCAGGGATTGTCCGGGGATTTTGTTTTCAAATCTCGAAAATCCCGGGATCAACAAAATGCCCAAAATTTAGCGTTATATACACATGGGTATATTAACGGTTGTTTGTAACAGCCAAAAATAATCGTTAAAGATTTAGACATTTAGATATACCAAAATGATCAGAATAAAAAGAGGAATCGATTTAGCCCTGTCTGTCCGTCCGTCTGTCCGGGGACACTATAACTTGAGTAAAAATTTAGATTTCTTAAACTTGAAACTTGGTACATAGATTGCACTTTTACCAGGGTAGGTTGGTATTAAAAATGGACAAGATCGGTCAATAACCACACCTTCCTCCCACATAACGGAAGTTTTGAAAAATGCAAAAACATCGTTTTTTCGTTATCTATTGAAACAAACTGGGTACAATTTAATATTCGCGTTAGTCAATATTTGCCAAATGAGGTCGACCAATATATCACGAAGTGGCCTGCTGTTTTTGTTTAACAAAAGTTAAGCAAGTCGAACGCATCTGCAGTGTTCCATAGAGCTGATCTTGAAGAAGAAGAAAAAGTTATGAAGTTCGTTACGAAAGCAAGATTCAGTAGTTTTCTAAAAAACGTTACGTTTATGTACCTAAAATGCACCAGGTTTCTTCAAATCAATTTTAACTGAATTTCAAATAGGAAAAACATTGTGTATCAAGTTGAGAAAGCACAAAAGTTTGAAGCTCTGTTTACTGTGCATATTCGTACGAGCACATAGAAAATTGTGTGAAATTGATTTCAACGTTTACTGCTGGCTTTCGCCCCCTCCCTTCGACATAGTTACAATTGGCACCCACCCGATCCATTTGCCAATCCGTCTGTGTACTAAGGGTACATCTGTGTACGCTTGACTGCCTTTTACTTTCAGGAATGGCGGATTTAACTTTGGGATGTTGAGGACGGAGTTGGTGATAATGACGTTGCTCGTGGTGGTGGTGGTGTTGGCAGTGGCAGTGGCAGTCGCGGCGATGGTGGCGATGGTTGTGCGCCTGTGCATCAATGAATGCGTGGGAGATTGCAGGGGGGTTTGTCGGCCGCTGGCAACTTGGCAGCCCAGTCGGTTTGTTGGTTGGTTGCTTGTTTTCTTGCTTGCTTTTGCGTAGATGAAAATGTGTTTGTAACTGAGCGAAAGGTGGGCGGAGTAACTTAATTAAGGATCCATTTGATGGCGAACACACACAAACGGTATATACAGAAATTGGAAAGAATGCAGATATACACTCAATTTTATACAGAAATTTCTACATTCGTTTATACATATGTATGTATGTATGTATGTATGTAAGTATATTTTCAAAATATACTCATTTTCTCTTTTAGTATTATTTTTACACTTTCTTCTCTTCGCATTTGCTTTGTGTACATACACACATTGAATTCGCTCGGTTTTCGAGCTTGCATCTTTAAAGCGAAATAACAAGAACATTTATGTAAAAAGTTGAAGCCAACGAATACCAATTTAATCCACCTTAATTATATGCGTACGAAGGCAAAATTGCATTAAGCGAAAATACATATCCAAAATCAAATGAACATAAATTTAATTTCTTGGTTTGTCAAATTTCAGTTTTCCTGACCTACAAAGCATAAAATAAATAAGAAAATACATACATTTCACGCGTTGAAGTTGCAACGCTCCATCAAAGAAGAGTGAAATAGCCATTGGAAGGATTTTGATATTTTCATTTAATTAAATATTCGGAACAATTAATAAAAATAAAAGCGAAAAATCCATATTCCAAATACAACAATAAGGTAGAACATTTCGATCAGCAATCTCATTTTAGATGTATCATCAAAAAGGCTTTGACTTTCAATATTTCATTTCATTTCATTTATTATTGGAAAACATTAGTACACTAAGATAATAAGATCTTTTCTAGTACAACAAGATAAAATAACCTGTACATTTTTAGAACTTAGTATTATAGAATTTTTACCTTAAGATTAACATTAAGTAAACTTAACGAATTAAACTAGTAACTACAGAAATAATCAAAAAAATAATTACATAGGGATTTGAAACAAATAATAGTAAAGATAGATAGATGGTCTGTCTGTCCTATTGTAGGTCACTAAAATAATTAAAGGTACTACATATGTTCTTATCTTTTTAGAATTAATATTTCAAAGAGCGCTTTTTAAACACATCACTATATTTTTCCTTAAATTCCACTTTATTTGCGGTGCATTTTTACATTTTCAATTTTTTTTTGTTAAACTGAGGAAAATATTAAGTTCAAATTTTAGTAGAAGATACAAAACATACCTGCGTTTTTGTTGCATTCGTTTTTTCACAAATTCAATTTAAAACAACAAAGAATAAAAAAAAAACAAAAAATATGATTGATAAATTTGTCTAAAATTATTTAAACTTATTAACCACTGAGGAGTTTTCGGTGCTATTGATTACAAATTTGTATACCAAACTTAGAAACGGATGTTCCAATATGTCGAAGTGATTAAAAAAAATGATTAGGCGAAAAAAAAAAATTAAATCAAGCAGAAATATTAATGTACATAATTTTGTCATTAACAAAAACCATTAAGTAAGAAGTTTTAAGCTTTAAAACTGTTCAACAGCCTAAAAATAAACATTTTTTTTAACTTCAAAATCAATTTTCTTGAAAGTTTCACACATACATATACAAATTTATATTTAAATAGGTGGTTTTGACACGGTAACTTCTTCCCTCTCGACTTGTTCCCATTAATCGCTTAAATGTCTGCCAAAAATAATTATCTACATGCATTTAAAAATACTGGCTTAAATTTTTTTTATTTACATACATACATATACTCTACTAAATGAAAATCATGAAAAACATTTTAATATTCGTATAGTTTCTAAAGCTAAAGAAAGATCTGTGGATCTGGAATGGTAATGGTCATAGGATGTATGTTCGAGAACAATGCGGTCTTTTAGATTTGATCATTTGAACGGATAATTATAATTTTTAGCCAGTATACTTTTCATAATTGTGCAAGTACATATACGCACGCACGATTCAAAAATAAAAGTGTTGGTAATTAATGACATTCAAATTTTTAACACTCCCTTAGAAAGGATTGTTTTACGATAATTGAAAGCAGGGTAGAATTTGTTTCTCTCTCTTGGAAAGTAAATAATTGGAAGTAAAAGGTTATTTTCACAAAAGGAGGATATTTTTGCAGAAATTTATTGATATTTTCACTAAAAATTCTACAGACATTTCATTTTAATTAACAATTACACCAACTATGTTTACAAAAACTATGGTCCCAAAACGAGATGGCCACAGATCCCGATTTTCCCAAAAAAATTTAGTTCAGCGATGAAGCTCACTTTTGGTTGAATGGGTACGTTAATAAATAAAATTATCACATCTGGAGTGATGATAATCCACAAGCCATTGTTGAGACGCCGTTGCATCCTCAAAAAGTCACTGTTTGGTGAGATCTATGGGCAGAGGGAATCATTGGTCCATATTTCTTCAAAAATGAAGCGGTCATAATGTTATAGTCAATAGGGAACGCTATAGAGTCATGATTAATGAGTTTTTCGTGCCTGAATTGGAGGATGTTGATGTGGACGACCTTTGGCCAACGAAACAATAAATTTATTGAAGGAAAGTTTTGGTGAGCGCATTATCTCGCATCGTGGCCCTGTGGCGTAGTCTCCAAGATCGTGCGATTTAACACCGCTGGACTATTTTTTGCTGGGTTATGAGAAGTCGCTTGTCTACGCAGATAAGCCCGAGATGATTGACGCCTTCGAAGATAAAATTCGGCGTGTAGAAGCTGCATAACTTTCCCCTCTGTCAGAGAAAATGCATATGGGTGAGAAAAATAGGGAGCGGCAACAAACATTTTTTTAAGCTTTTTTTATGTTAATTTGAAATGTCAGATTTTGTATTTCGTTGTGATAAGAATGTTGTCAATACAATTCAAGGTAGTAGGTGCAAGGCATGATTCAATTATAAAAGGTTAGGTAAATAATGACATTCGAATTTTGACACTCCCTTATAAAAGGTTGCATTTAAGAAACATATAAAAGAGGGAATAATTTATTCCCCTTTTTAAAATGTAGTTTATAAGTGGTCGAATTGAAATATTACTTTGCAAACAAGACGAGAATATAAAAATTTAACGTAGTTCTATAATTAATTAGTTAATGTTACTCCGCTGTTTTTTAATTTGCCCAAACAACAATATGATTTATAATTATAAAAATATTCACATATGTACGTATACTCTCTTGGATCCCATACAACATCTCTATCTAATTTTTTAAAAATCGCTTAAAAATTTATTCAATTATTATGGAAGATGTTTAAAACAATATTCATGATAATTTTAATTATATTTTTTAATATTTTATTAATATAGTAAAATTCAGTATATTTTTAGTTTACTTCTAATAATAATCAATAAATTATCTTGTACATTTAAAACAAATGTAAGTCATTTCATTTAAAGCTTGCGTTGAAATCTTGAAATATACCATTTTCAAATTGGTTGATGCTTAGATTTCGATTTTCCTCGTTCGGAGTACTCAGGTGTTCACACCTTGGAACGGCTAACATTTCTCAACGAAGGACGATCGCTATTAGTAAAAACGTTCACGTATTCGTTCGTATGTATGTATGTAAGATGCTGCATTCGAACAGAAAAGTTATCATTAAATGACGAAGGCATACATACATATGTGACATATACATATGTGAATCGGGTGGTATTCGTATGGGTAAGTGCACAGATGGGGCTTAGCGAAATCTGTAAAAAATTGCAAGAATTTGTATATTTCGACTTCTTCGTAAAATCAGTGCATACAGTTAAATAAGAATCTAACTTATCAATTATTCGAAATGATGCAGTTTCGGTTTAAAAACGAAATTACTCAAATACTTTTGTTTTGAAATCGCAATAATGCATATGAATAAAACGAAACATATGCATGTATGTATGTACATACGTATGTACAGTTCCGTTTTTTTACCAAAATTCGATTTGTTCACTTTACCAGGCTATCAGAGATAGGCTTAACATAAGAGTCACTCATAACAACATGACTCATAAACCGATCGTCTGAATGCACATTTTCTAAATGAACTAGGTGATTTTCGCAAACACTTGTACATTCACATGTATAATTGCTCTTGGAAAGATCGTACGTTGCACCTCGGACAGGTTATTCTGAAATAAAAATTTATTATCAATGTTTTTGTTCTATGTTTGCACATATGTACTTACATATGTATGTGCGCATGCACTCGTACTCAGTACTTACGAGGGCTACTGGCTTTAAAGATGCAGGATAAGTGCTGAATTGAGTACGCTGTGCTTGATAATGCTGGAATTTAAGGATAAAAGCAGAACATTTTTATTTCAATGAGAAATTTTACAAATTTATAACAAAACTTACCGAAATTCTTACAACTGAAAATTAGTTGTCACACAATAAAAATTAAACAAACAGTCAAAAATGAGACAATGTTGCCTGTTAATGTTTTGCATGAACAACTTTCCATTTTAATACTATTTTCACCTGCTTTTGCAAAGAAGCAGCACAATGCTTTGCTAAGGGAGCCGAGTAAGCGGGACAACTGCCTGGTTACCAAACCTTTTATGATTGAATCATGGGTGCAAGGCATGGCGGAATTATACAGGTGACATTTTTAGAACAGCTGATTCGTTCTATTTTTCGCCGCGGTACATAAATGCCACATTGATCTGTTTTCTGATTGGCTTAATTTGTTTGGTAAACTGTTGTCAAAACAATGTTTGATGACATTTTTATATTTGTTTACAAATAAATTAAAAGTAATTAATTTTATATTCTTGTGCGGGTTGTGCGATATTCCGAAGTGGGAAAAATAAAAATAATTAAGAAAACATGGGCAAATGTGTGTTATGTGAAAAAAGATTGGAAGGGAAAAGGGCCCTTTTTTCAAGTGCCGAAAGAGGACGAAAAGAGGATGCACTAGACATAGTGCTTGCAAGAAAATAAAGCAGATTTTACTTGATAAAAGTTCAGAAGTCGAACTTCCAGCAAACGTAAAACGCTTCTTATTTAAGTGCAGAATTCGAGCAGAGAATAATGGGTTATAAAAAATTCATTAAAATTAATCTTTGAATTCAGTAAGCTTAATAAATATATCATTGTTACAATCCAGCTTTTAATCTTTTATTCTATTTTCTCTGCATAGAAACATTAGAGTACTCAGATTTCGGATGTGGATTTACTACGCTTGCACCACCATGTCCTGCCTCATATATTTACACAAATTTAGAATACTGTAATTAATTTTGATATACTGCGCTTTATTATTCACATGCCTTATAGTTACAAATTGTCTTGTAAATTGAAGATTTTTTGTTCGAGTCGACCACTATGTCACGTTACAATTTATTTATACTATATACATAAATATGTTACATATACATATTATACACAAATTAAGCAGTAAATAAACCATTAATGTGGATTCACGCTGCAATTCGTTGTTATTGTATAACACTTTAAGGTACTTCGATAGAAATGTCCGCTGGAAGAAAAATTAAAAAAAAATTCAATTAGTTAAAATAAATGTCTGAAATTAAAAAAAAATGTTTAAAGTTTTTCTTCTAATTATCACCTTAATAATTTATCCCTTAACATAATTTTGTATTCGCTGTATCAATCTGTGTTCGGATGGAACGACAACGAGTGCTATTGTAATGCGCCAGTATATTCTGTCCGCTAAAAAAAAGAAAACTTAATTGGTTAAAATGAATGCATGTTTGTATGTAGTATGTAAATCAGTTATTTTTCCAACGCTGATTATATTACATATTTATTTTTAGAAGTTATAATCCGTTGCTTCATATTATGGTACTAAAGTATTGCATTATTGTAGAATTAAAAATATATTGCTGGCGTATTAATTGCTTAAGTTACTATACTAAATATACTTACTAATATTACCTAATTAACATTTATCATTACCTAGCTACTAGTATTGTTCTAGAAAAGTATCAAATAAATTTGATCTAAACCACTTCAGCTGTCACTTTAGTTTTCAATTCTGTGAGTTGTTCAACTCAAGCGATCGGTGGTCAGAGTTAATAACAGCTTAAGTCGACATAAGCAAATCGTAAATTTTTTCCTTATATCTATATTTTATATATTTAGATATTTTAACTTAAAATAGCCCAACAATAATTATTATGTCGTCTTAAACTGTTTGAATACAGAGTTATGTACAAATACTTTGCTTTGCGAATGTATGTACTTACATCAATACTTCGTATATCGTTTAGGAACATGTTGAATACGTTCTTTCCTTAGGTCCTATTGTGCAACGACATTGTGAATTTGTTTTGTTATTTTCACGGTCATACATTCGTACATACTTATGTGGAGTGGTTCATACCACTTTCAGCACCGAAAGCATTTTCGGTGGTGTCCTTTCATTTAATGGCTGAACAGTTTGTGTTGAGTTATGTGTATATTCATTAGCTTGAAAAGAAACATGAACATTGTTGGGTAAATATTCAAATGCCTCCCAATTATATTTACTCACGCATAAATCCGAAAAACGTCTCTAGCTCGGCCAAATCCTTGCTGTGGTTCCTTACCAATACCTGCACTCAAGCTTTGGTAATGAACTTTTTTTATTAAAGCGCGCACCAATGTATTTTTTTATCACTTTTTGCCAACGTGCAATTAAACAATTTTTTTGTTTTTTATTTTCATCAATGGTGAATAAATGTCAATTACAATTCGCTTGAGCTTTTTTTAACAAAAGCGAATTCATTCAACTCGCCTTGATTTTGACAAATATTTACCGAAAGCAAAAACAAAACACACGTTGTTTTTGGTGTTGTCGTGGCGACACCACCTTATAGATTCGCCTTGGGTGCAAGGCACATTCAATAGCTAGCAGCAGTAGAAAAATTAAAAAAAAAAATTTGAGCTCTGTATATTTTGTTTTTGCTTTTAAAAGCTAAAATTTCAAAAATATTTTATTTGAATTGTACTGAAAGCATTCTTATAACAACGAAATTTAAAATTTGACAATTCAAATTAAAATAAAATATGCTTTTTGCTTTTAAAAGCAAAAACAAAATACACAGCCAAGGCGAACTCATAGAGGATGGTATATTGCCATCAGCTGATTGCTTGTTGTATCTTCCCCTTGCGCGGTGAAAGTATCAAAATTATTATTTTGTTTACATTTTAAATTTATATTTGCGTTCGTGATGGAAAATTCCATGTGCAAGAGCAGCAACACATTAAAGAATTTAAATTGTTTATTTTTACTATAAATCCTCAGTACGTTTCCTTTTTTTGTCAAATTTTGGAATTCCGCCTATTCGTTTATTTTTGTTTTCTGAGTTTCTCTGACATTTTCGCCGAAACATACATACATAAAATTGTTTACTTATATGTGGAGTATAACACCCAAGGCGAATCTATAAGGTGGTGTCGCCACGACTTTGTTTTTGCTTTTGGTACATATTTCTCAAAATCAAGGCAAATTGAATAAATTCGCTTTTGTTAAAATAAGCTCAGGCGAGTTGTGATTGACATTTATTCACTATTGATGAAAACAAAAAACAAAAAATTGTTTAACTGCTTTAATAAAAAAACGGTCATTACAAAGGCTTGAGTGCAAGTATTTTTGATTACTTACACTGTTTGCTTACAAACTGAATTTTCTTCCACAACCGTCATTAAATCGTAGCTTTTATTTTGTGTAGATGTAAGATTTGGAACAGCATCAGGCAACAAATTCCTCTTCCTAAATTTTGTATATCCGAAGGACCAAAGTGATCCGCTCATATCCTGTCCTTCAACCTAAGCTCTATATCACACACTTTGACCCACTGCATCTTCTTTTCCTCCTCTTTCGGCACTTGAAAAAATTTGAAAAAAGGGACCTTTTCCCCCTTCTAATCTTGTTGCACATAACACCATTTGCCCATCTTTTTTGAATCCTTTTTATATTTCCACTTCAGAATTTCGCACAACAATATAAAATTAATTATTTTCCCAGCTTACGATACACAAGTAATTGTAGAAAAATTGTAAACGAATATAAAAATGTTATCAACACATTGTTTTGTCAACAATTTACCAAACAAATTAAGCCAATCAGAAAACATATCAATTTGGCATTTAGGTATATATAATTTTGGCGCGTACACTATATAGCTCAGTGTTTGGCCGAGCTTCTCCTACCATTTGTGGTGTGCGTCTTTATATTATATCACAAATGGAGGGACCTACAGTTTTGTGCCGACTCCGAACGGTAGATGTATTTAATGAGAAGCTTTTTCAAGGCAGAAATAACCTCCGAGGGTTTGCCATTGTCTGCCGAGGGGTGACCGCTATTAGAAAAAACTTTTTCTATTATTAAGATTTTGCTTGCCCTGACTTAGATTCGAACCTTGAACTCACCGGCATATCAAGTTATAGCACGCACCACTACCAACTCGACCACAGCGGCCACCACGGCATTTAGGTACCGTGGCGAAAAAGAGAACAAATCAACTGTTCTAAAAATATCACATGTATAATTCCGCCATGATACCACCTTGAATGAATTCGCCTTGTACACAGCACTCATACATTTTTTTTCGATTTTGCTTCTGCGCCCACCTACGAGAATTGAAAAGTCTTGATATTTACAATATATACAATAACTATTGATCAAATTTGATGTTAACATTGAAGTTATACACTTTGTTGCAAATTTTTTGTGAAGTTTAACATAATGTTTTCCAAATTTGTGGCGAACGTATTTTGATAGATATAAATGTTATCAACTTGCGTGTATTATTTCATATCATAAATTTGTAAATCTACATTTTCCTAAATAAATTTTTGGGTTCAAATGAACTGAATTACATATTAAAATGCCGCTTTAACTAATTATCGTAAATATTGTTTTTTTTAGTACAATTATACACTTAACGCAACGGTGCGGGAACCCTGCTTGTAAATACGAGCCGTTCGAGTCGCTGGTGGAACTCCATAGCATGCGTATGCGTATAAAGGCGCTTGACAGCCAAGTAGAGTACAAAGGTTCACAGGTTATTATGGGACGAAGAAATGGAGTATAAATACATATGTATGTATGTATGTATATACATTTAAAAAAAAGTTTTTTACGGCTGTTCAATCTGTATCTCGGTTTTTTTAATAAATCAAACGTTGTGGCAAGAAACCAACTTACTTCACGCTCCAAATATAACCTACGCTTCCATACTCTTCTCTTTTTAGGTAATTCAATGTATTCTAGGTACACTGCAATAACACTGCCAATCACCATCAATATGTAATTCAGTTCATCATTAATTGTATTAACTTGTACATACATATGTATATGTATTCACAAACGAAAAGAAGTCCGCCTAAATTCAACATTAACTGTCAATGTTACAACCGTCAAACCTACGCACGCGCATACTATGGAGTTGCTAAATTTTTTCGCACGTAGTTACATGTCAACGCAATGCGCATTCGCACGCAAACGCCCCCTATGGAGTTCCTCCTTAAAGCATTATTAAAGTAAATTATGTCGTAGATTAAAGATTAACTATCAAAATCGTCTATTGGAAGCAGACTTTATTATTTGACTACCAGGTTTTGGCTGGACGTTGAAATGTAATATGAGCAAATGGTTGAAGTTGCAGAAAATAATTTGAAACTATCAATTTAATACTTGTATTTATTGTTTTCTTTTACTAAATTTCTTTCTAATAAAAGTAGTGATTTGAATATTAATAAAATGAGTTCACAACTCATGTTTCAAATAGAATCAGAGAATTAATGCTCACTGATGTTATATACACTGATTTTAGTAAAGCATTCGACACTCTTTACTGATCCATAAACTCGATCTCATTGGTTTTCAACCTTCGTTGGATGTCTTCTTACCTCATTGACAGAACACAACGAGTTCTTTTTAAAAATAGTTCCTCAAACATTATTTATGTTTCTTCAGGGGTCCCGCAAGGAAGTCACCTTGGTCCGATTCTGTTTTTACTTTTTATAAATAACTTACCTTCTGTAATAAATTATTCAAAAATTTTATTGTTTGCTGATGATGTAATGCTTTTTAGATCGTATCATTCTGTTGAGGAAAGGTCCTTACTACAAGCGGATTTAAATAGCATTACTAACTGGTGTGAAGTAAATTACATGCCACTAAACCTTAAAAATGTAAAGTAATGAGCTTTTCTCGCAGAGCAGTTTAACCAGCTTCTTATGATATTTGTAACCATAACCTCGAACAAGTGTTTAACTTTGTTGATCTTGGAATTACAATGGACCCGAAATTTAATTTTAATCTTCACATAAATGTTACAGTTAACAAAGCCAAGGGTGTTTTTGCATTTGTAAAACGGTGGTCAGGTCAAAAGAATTCAATGACCCTTACATCACGCAGGCTCTGTTCACAACGTTAGTGAGGCCCATACTGGAATATGGATCTGTTGTTTGGAACCCGCGCTATCAAATTCATTCCGACAGAATAGAGTCAATTCAAAAACAATTTCTGCTCTTTGCTTTAAGGAATTTTCGTTGGGATTCTCAGTACAACCTGCCGCCATATATAAGTCGTTTAAAACTCATTAACCTTCCTACACTTGCTAGTCGCAGAGAAATGCTAGGCATTGTATTTTTGGTCAAGTTACTGACAGGCTTGATCTCTAGCACATCTCTTCTTAGCGAAATAAAACTAAACGTTCCCTTCAGAATTTCAAGACATTTCCGGCCTCTCTTTCTGAAGCCATGTAAAAGTAATTTTGAGTTAAATGAGCCACTTCGTAGTTTGTGTCAGGATTTTAACACTCACTCCGGTTCTTTTGATATTTCAGACTCACTTTTTAAAGAAAACTATACTTAATGCTCTCAATAATTGATACATACATACATATATGTATGTTACTATTCGATCAGCTGATGAGCATTTGTTCTGTAGCTGAACAGTTTTAGATCTCGACACTTAACAAACCTCTGCCTTTCATGACTCGGCGCAACATACATATATGAAAAAAAAAAAAAAATTTTTTTTATATATCCGTGCGTCATGCGGATGCGCCCCTCGCGTCGGTCGGGCGGGTATGGAGGGATAAAACCGTTGGGATTATTATTATTATTATTCTTATTATTATGCTGGTCAAAAAACTGAACAATCGGAGCATCCATCAGGTTAAGTCAATTCGAGTATGCTGAATTTAACTTCACTAATAATTCTCTAGGATAGGTCATATATGCGAGTTTTTTCAATTTAAAATATTTATCCAGTGCAGTTTTTTATAGCCAATTTTATGAGAATGAAACTTATTTATTTCAATTAAACTTAAAAGATATGTTAAATAGTAACAAATACTGAATAGAAGCCATTTTAACAAATATTTCGGTCGATTTAGTGGAAAATAAAAAATGAACCCTTTACAAGTACAACAGGTTTTTCAAGCCATGTTATTATCTTAAAGAAGGAGGCATTCACACAATATATGTACATGTGTATATGTTCAGAGATCTCCTTATCCAGGCTACAAAACCAACAGTCCGCAAACTCTACAATGCCTATTATGTGAAGAATGTGACTTTTTATAATATTAAAAGTCAAAGTTGAGTATATATACTTATGTACACAAATACCGTACATAATTATATACATACATATACTCAACTTTCACTTTTAATATTATAAATTGTATGAAGCTATGTATGTACCAATGTGCAAACTACATAAATGTTAAATAACTGTATATATTAAGTTTTTTACTTACCCTCTATCTACCGGCCCAAGTCTGGCTTTTAAGGGTAAAAAGAAATTTCTCCGGTGAAAGTATATAATGTTCCATAAATTGCATAATTCCATATATACTCGTACTTACTTCAAAATAAAAACAGTTTATTAATTTTTATTGCAGGTTTGGTTTCAAAATCGACGAGCTAAATATCGTAAACAGGAAAAGCAGCTGCAAAAAGCGTTGGCCCCATCTGTGATCCCGTCCTGCAACGGCATGATGAGAAATATTCAAGGATATAGCGTATCACGTGGATATCAGCCCTATCCACATCACAATTCAATAAATCGATATCCGCAGGTGGGTATAATGATTTCCTCCAAATCATATGCGTCGCTGTGTGTGATGGACTGCGGAATTCATTGAAGACTTTAAGGCCGCTTTCTTGACTGACTGGCAACGTTAACGCCATTTTTAACATGCATAGAGTTGAGAAAACGGCCCAAACATATTTTTTAAAATTGTCAATAATATAACGGGGTTTATTTCAGGATCTCTTTCAAATGGGTGCTTCGTCATATCCGGGTATGACACAACCATTTTCAATGACCCATGGCTCCAATATGGGTTCGGTGGGTGTACGTCAGGATTCAATGGGTATGTTTAATATCGTCGAAGTTTTTGATTTTTCTTCTAGTAACACTTAGATAGATAGTCGTATCACGTAAATTTTAGTTAAGTGAAAAGCGAAATGAGTTTATCATTTAATAGTAATTCACTAATCGCTTTCACTTGCTTGCAAAACTTAATTTGCTAAAGCTAAATTGTACATAAATCCATACACATATCCCACCAGTAAATCATATCATATTTATGTATTAATTCTTAATAATAAGTGCATACATATGTATATATGCATACTCACATGCATATGTAAATATGTATGTATATAGAAGGTGAATGAAAAAGCCCACTAGCAGGAAATTATGAATTTTTTTTTCGTAAAATCAGTCTTATTCGTATTGGCACCATTTCCGTTTCTTAAATTGAAGTTTCTCCTTAATAAAACACAGAGTTCCTTAAAGGAACATATGAAGAAGGACATTTTCTTTGATTCGAGAGGCAGATGCTTAACAAAAACAATCTCGTAGTGTTTTGGCACCTAATGTAATGCAAATGGGAAATGAGAAAATACCTAACTTTATTTCATTTGAATCGTTATTAGCATTTTGCAGAGACAGGAAAAAATTATATCTACATACATGTTTATATTCGTACATACTTGTACATATGCAGGTGTGTTCTAGTGGCTTCATAACAGACAGGTGAATTTTATGAATCTTCAGTTGCGGGGCCCACATAAAATATAAGAAAATAATGAATATAACTAGTTAAAAATCAAGGGACATACAGATGTGAATATAGAACATAAAAACTACGTAAGCCTTTTGCTTGGAAATTTTAATAAAAGTAGGTCATTGGATTACACGTACTGTATCGCCCACGTAATTAGGAAGAGGACTTCTTTAACATTTTTTACATTTGTTGTCTGTTTATTAAATTTAAAATGTTTTTAATAGAAATATTGTTCAGTCTATCACTAAAACCGTTAAAATTGTACACACAAAAATTGTTCAAGTTAAAAAAAATTACCAACCTCCGGACACTATCATACATACAAATTTCGTATTGCAAAATAAGTTCGGGAAAATATTCTCAAACACCAATCTTTGATTTTTATGGCACAATCCACAAAAAGAGTGATCCGTGAATGATAAATACACCAGAACAAGTAAAATCTTTGAAAAGATCCGCGAAAGAAGAATCGCCGCGTACCTTTTTTTTGTCAAAGCTGCTTTCGTTAGCACAATAAAAAATTACCTACGAGTATAAGCCACAATGTCTGAATTTAGGATCCCCGCAAAGCTATTAAGGCTACATATGTAAAATGACGTTGAATAACACCACTAGTTCCATAACTATTTCGGAAGAACTCTGCGAGCCGATGTTTTAGACATTCAGGGTGATTATTTATTTTGTAGTTTCTTTAACCTAAT
This sequence comes from Philophylla caesio, assembly GCA_963971545.1. Taxonomy (NCBI): domain Eukaryota; kingdom Metazoa; phylum Arthropoda; class Insecta; order Diptera; family Tephritidae; genus Philophylla; species Philophylla caesio. The sequence goes on from OZ020607.1 coordinate 67,314,542, forward strand.
GTTGAAGAATTAAATCGGTAATCTTTTACAAGCGCCTGTATTCGCAGGCGCCGATGACTTTGGCATCATCAACCTTAACAACTGCACTGGATAGAGATTCGAGGCGAAATTAGTCTTGAGGTGAACAAGGGCAAGACAAAGTACACTTTTGAAAAAGTGGAGGATTTCGTGTAGCAGAATGTCCACCAATAATATTGACAGAAGAATCTTTTTTGTAGGTCTGAGCAGGAAATTTACCATTGAAGTCCTCTCTCGGTGAACAATAACTACAGTCTATTAGTCTCTCATTATACCCGTGCTATTGTGTCCAGTCGCATTGAGAATGACATTTTCATAAGTGAGGATCCTTAGCAAAAAACGCATACTACGGAACGATGAGTTATATGAGCTTTACAAGGGCATAGACATACTGGAGCAAATTAAGATCCAGAAATTCAGCTGGCTAGATCATGTCGTTCGAATGGATGAAATCGCTCCAGGGCTGAAGGTTTTAAACACTGTGGTGGTGGTAGAGGAAAAAGGAGGATTCCTCTGTGTTGTAAAGACCACGCGGTAAAAGACTTTGCAACGCTTGGTGTTTCCTATTGGCGCCAGTTACCAAGAGATAGAGAAATCTGATTGACTTTTTTAATTAAAACCTTATTTAGTTACTTACTAAATTTATTTAATAAAAACAAGGTCAAAGCTTATTTTTTCGATAAAAAACAAATCTCCTTTGTTTTCACCACTGCTTGGGTTAGATTTTAGATTTTTTTGGGACACTGAAATGTTTACTCTATGAAATAATTATAACATCCAAATGAAGCCGTAGAAATCAAGCTTCAAATTTTGTACACAATTTCGAAATTAAAATTTTTTTCAATAAAAGTTTTTAGCTACTTGAAACTTACAGTTTATTGTAATAAAATCAGGTTTACAAGTGTGGAAATAATCAAATATTTTATTAAGCTCAATCACCGCTGAGATCGGATCCATGATTCAATCATACAAGGTTGGATAATTAGGCAGTTGTCTCACTCTTGCACGCTGCCTTAAGGTAGCGTGTGTTGCTCTCTTTCAATTTAAGAAAAAAATTTGGAAATTAGTACTTCTTGTGAAATGGCCTGGCAGGTAACACTGTTGCCTTTTTGTAGTTTTTAAACTATTTCAGCTTGCCCCATTAAATAATCGAATTGACGGCATTCTCGTTTGTTTTCCAGTAACCTTGCTTACTAGCAGCGAACAGGAATTGAAACTTTTTTTCTTTGCATGTATGAAATTGATTGGTCGTTGGTTTGATTCCCGGCCAGGTCAGATCATTTTGTTTGATATTTCTTTTCAAAGAAAGCATTTTATGTTTTTAAATTTTGTACTGTATATATTTTATATAAAATAACATACAATTAAAAAAAAAAGAATTTAAATAAATATTAACAACCATAAAATTATGCAGTTAAAATATCAAATAGAAGAACATTTATTAGTATTTTGACCAGTTTTGACTAACGTCTTTACTTGATTTCTAACAGATGTACATTAATAAAAATTCCGTTAGTTTTTTGACGAAGGTATTGTGTGGTGTGTTCCATATAAAACAAAATTTTTTTCGAACAACTAATGTTACATTTTTAGTGACTTGAATCTTACAATTTTATGATCTACAAAAATGGTAATTATATTTTTAAAAAAGTTTGAAATTGTAATGAAATATGTATACAATCCTGGTTACTGGGCTTTTAATAGATACCTCTTATTTTGGTTGCTAAAATTATCAGAATTTTTCCAATTGTGATAGTTCTATTTTCTGCATGTAAAAAATTAAAAAATGTTGAAATCACATTGTTTTTGTTAACAAAATGTGTAAAAAATATTTGCTTCTAAATCACACTTGCGTTTTTTGTTTATATAGTTTGTTGTATTAAGGTGCTATGTATATACATACATGTGTGGTTGAATATTCGGTTATATTTAGGGAGTTCACAAGCGTGTTATTGGTCGTATTTCTTTAGTGCGTTATTTAAATAACAGAGGAGCTTGTGAACGCACCGTGTTATTTCGCTCACTATTGTATGTGGTATTCAAGCAATTAATCAGCAAAAAATCACTTTTAATAAATTTGAGCGGTCAGTTTCTTTAAAATATGTATGTATACGTATATCACTATTGCACTTAATTTGACATTTTTTCAAACAAAAATAAGCCTAAAATGATGATAAACGGAAATAGCTGATGGAATAACACACATTATGATTATAATCAACCAATTGTTTACTACTCACTGTGAAAATGGCTCTTAAAGTGAGCATAAGCTTATGTTTTATAATTTATTATTTAAGAAACTAAAGGACATTTTGACACCCATGTGAGGAGATTATCAACATTTTCTTTGTATTCTGGGTTGCGCATATTCCCTAAGCATCCAGTGATGACCCAAAGATTTTAGAAAAAATAGTTTTAATATTTTTTAAATAGCCTTTAGCATTTTTTTTACGGGGTCTATTCTCTTAAGTGCCGTGGCGGGTTTTCAGTTAAGCTACCGAAATGCTGTCAGAAAAAAATTACATTAATAATTACTTTGCATTTGGTTGCGAAAAGATACTATATAATCGGCACCTTTTACAGTGCCATACAGTAGGATAAATCACAAAAATGTCAAATAGCGAAGTATGTTAGACATACTGGTAATATTGCTTCAGATTGAGACTAACCCTCAAGAGCATACTATGCGGCCGTTATACCCCTATAAACGTATAAGTAGTGTCTTTGGGCGTTTGAGTTTTCTGTGAAAAGTAAGATCGCTTCGATCCTTTTTATAAATGTTACGAAGGTTGTGTCATTTAGGTATCCATTTTTTTAGCCTATTTAATTTTAGTAAAATAAGATACGAGTTTCAAATCACTAAAAATTACCTTTTATTTTTGAAGTTTTTTTATATTTAATTTTTACATATTTTGTACAAACTTTTGAATTTGGATTTAAACGGCTTCGGGTTTAGATCAAACTATAATAAAAAAAGAATATTATTATTATTTTTATTATTAAAAACAAATAAACTTAAGTTGGAAACATTTTACTGTTATTTATTTTATAGTATATATATTTTTGTAATAAATGGATTATTCAAATCGGTTTCGGAAGTTATCTCAAATACGGATTGGGCGATATTTATTTTACGATTCGAGCTTTTTAGCGATCTAGCCACTCAGCGCAATGACTGGCTTATATTCCCATCTCTTTGGTGCTCTAGGTTACAACTGATACACATTTCAAATTTCAATTTTTCAAATAAAATTATTATATGTACATACATACATACATACATACATACAAGCATAGAATTATTTATAAATACATAACTTTCTTTTTTATTTCTTTCAAAGGCATGTCAGCGGAGGATGAATGGTACAACAAAAGCTTATCTGCCTTGCGTATGAACAGCTCGCACCATCCCAATTTGTCGGCGCCGATGTTGCAGTATCAAACATAATCGAAGACCTTTGACGACTTCTTTTAAAATACAAGCGTTGAGTTATGACCAGAAAACGGACAATATTTGTATTTTAAAGGGATGCCGTCAAGTGATACATTTCATGAATAGTGCCAACCGAAGTGGGTGCAAACTTGTTAAATATTTATTTTAAAACAAACAGAAGTAAAAATAAAATAATCTATTAAATATAAAATGGTAAGTGTGTAAAGCTACGTATATGAGCTGAAACGCACAAGGAAATAATTTTTAAGTATTAGTCCCAAACATAAGCGTGCATATGTATGTTTGTATGTATGTATGTATGTACATACAGACTTAAATATGTATACATACCTATGAATGAAATTATTTAAGCTCCACTTGAATGTTGAAAGATACTTCTCAAAAAAATTACATTTTTATTTGTTTCTAAAGAGAAATTTCCTTAAATTGAAAATGTTAGTTCTTAACTTGAACTCAAATGTAATTCTCCATTATTATTATTTTTCTTTTTAAACTAAATTTTTGTTTTAACATTTTCTTGCACAGGTTTAATATGAAAGTGTTGCCATATTGAAGAAATTTGTTTTTCTCAAGTACATCAAGATGAGAGATGAATTGGAAGATTATGGTGGATATATATGAATTTTTCCAAGGCTAGAAATAAGTTACAGAATGATTTTGGATATCAACTTTAGAACTATGTATGAATTTCTATAAGGATGGAGAAATATTTTTTTTGGTGTTTGTTCGGATTGTTTGCATGTAAAAACATACATACATATGTACACACATAAGCATGGCCCAGAAAAAAAAGTTGGTAGTTTTACAAATACCTAAACAATTGTAATTACAAAATCCGTGACATTTTATTGTAAATAATCATAACTTTAAGCATTCGCACAAAAGTTGAGCGATCTGAAATGTGCTTCACAAATGTTTGTATGTAAATGTATTGTAATTGCATGTTTGTAATATAATATGTATGTATGTATGTATGTAGTTATTATTAATGCCAGACTTTTATATGCGTATTAATTTTGTTAAAATTATACGCAATGAAACAAGAAAGCAAAAATTAGTTATAATGACATTGCATACTTATGTACTTACATATATACGGAACGCGAAGGGAGAGATTATTTGTGTCCAGATGATTGACATATGTATGTACATACGCGGGCGGTTTAATAAGTGACTTTTTGAATTTCCCGTGCAGAAACTTTAAATTCATCACTTCTGCTTTTAACTGCCATCTACATATGTATTAATAGACTACTGTCAATTTATAGCAAGCTTAATCATTTAGATTATGCATGGTAGCCATTGAAAGAAAAAAACCTTTTGACTTTTTACAAAAATGGAAAGAATGAACTTCGTGTGCTGATTAGGAATTATTTATTGTGTAAAAAAACCATCACCGAAACAAATGAAAAGGCTTGATAAATACTATGGGGACACTGCACTATCAATTTCAATGGTTAAGAAGTGGTTTACTGAGCTCCGTTGTTATCGTATCAGCATAGGCGACGCCGAACGCTCAGGTCGCCCAAAAGAGATCGTTACACCAGAAATCGTGGATAAAATCCATGGAATGATATTGGATGACCGGAGAATGAAAATGCGTGAAGTGGCTAAGGCTGGAAGCATCTCAACTAAGCGGGTACATCACATTTTACACGAATATTTGGATATGAAAAAACTGAACGCGCGATGGTTGCCGCGATTGCTTACAATCGACCATAAGGGCGGGTGCACACGTGTGTTGTCACCTTGGCAAAAATCCATGAATTTGGATACGAACTACTACCCCACCCAGCTTTAGCCCATGCGACTATTTCCTATTTTCAAACATGAAGAAATTACTGGTTGATAAGATATTTGGGTCAAATGAAGAGGTCATCGCAGAAACAAACGCCTATTTTAAGAGTCTTGAAAAAAGCTATTATTTGGAAGGAATAAAAAAGTCAGAAAATAAATATATATATTTTTTTTCAAAAAGTCACTGACTTATTAAATTGCCCTTGTTCACACTCGCATACGCATATGTAAGTATGTACATGTGTAAATCATGCATGTACGCTTTTGCCGAGATCTTACAAAAGAAACCTTTCTATGGATTGTTTTTGAATTGTTACAATACTAATTCCAATTCACAGCCCACGTTATTAAAAAAATCTACTCTTAAGCAATAAATTTATTGTATAAATAAAACTACATAAAAATGAGACCAAGGATCGGAATGTGTACATATTAACAAGGTGGAAGAAATAATATACTCGCGATATACTATATGGGAGACTTTGACAATTAACTTATTTAATTAAATTTTAATTTTTTTAAGAAAAATGTTAGTCCTCCTTTCAGAAAAACCTTTTAAATTAATATGTGTTAACTTTAAAAATGTGTGAAAAATTGAAAAATTTTGAAGCTTTTAAGAAACATTTTGAAAAATTTTAAAATTTTCGGCTTTTTCGGCATTTAATGCAAATCTGAGGGACATAGTTTAAAAACATGTACATCGTGGTATAATGGTCCTGTGAATTTTTTTTTATGCAAAAGACCGAGGCAAAGAAAATACAACAAAATAAAAGAAAATTTAATATTTGAATTTTAGCTAAGTTTTTTACGATTTTTATTATAGTACTAACTAGAAGAGAAATTGTAAGTACGAGTACACAAGAAACTAAATTTGAAAATCAATAGCTTTTCAAACTAACTATTGTGAGTATGATTTTTTCTTTTCCATCAGTGTAAATTATACGATACTAAACAAACGGCTCGAAACTTGCTGCATCTATATTGAAATAACATTAATATATATTTGTAAGTCGTAGCTAAACAATAACTAAATAAAATACCAGCTACTTCAATATTTGATGAAAATTTACACTATATTATGATTTAAGTTCAAGATATTCAACAAATATAGAATGCAATTTTCCCACTCTATGTTGTAAAAAACCTATTATTAAATATAAAATTGAATTAATTGAATGACAAAATGTTCTTATTTAACGAAACTTGGAAATCATCAATTGAGGCAAAAAATTGTGCAGACAACATCGAAAACTTATCTCAACTGCACTTAATTATCTTCGCTGTTGCGACTTCTCGGGCAACCAGAAAACAAGGGTTGAGAACGCCTTCCAACTTTGGTTAAGTTCTGGACAAGAAAAAAATTTTAAGTCAAAAAGAATCAAACGGGAACGATTGTGAAACGTTCTGAGAAAAATAAAAATGAGAGCATAAGTCTCGGAAACCTTTTAAAAAGGAAGCAAATGAGGTCAAAATTCTCTAGAACGTTCTCGTGCAGAATAGTGTGGGAACGAAAGTATCGCGAACTTCAAAAACAAAACGAGAGTAAAAGTTTTGTGAACTTAACTGAACTTAACTTCCAGATCATTTAGCATTAAACCAATTTTTTTCTTCGCGATACCGTTGAATCATGGTTATTTTTTACAAAATATGTATATGTATGCATGTACATTAGACCGCCATTAGTGCATATGGGCTTTTTGTTTATGTGATTTTGGATGATGGCACCCCCACATCGGATTGTGGCAAAATTTTATCCAAATCGGTTCAGGGGAAGTGGTGCCTCAAAGCCCCCAAAATTTCGAAAAATCAGCATTTTTTCAAAAAAGTTGTCTTTGGCCATGAATAACTCAGCTAATATCAACTACTCATAAAAATGACATTTGAGAGAAATGCGCCAAGTAATTTTGCCATAGAAAGTTTTTGATTATCTTCAACCGTTTTCTATTTATACTCCTAGCAACAACATTTGCGCCTTTAAAAAGTTCATTTTCAAAACGTTTTAATTTTTTTTATTATTTGTATTAGAAAGGTTCTTATGATAACAATGTATTAATAGTTTGTATTTAATAAAGTGTATTTGTTGCAGTTAGGAAACCTGCGGCGATAATCGTGAAATACTTGTAGTATGTATTGTTTTTGTTCTTCATTTTTTGATAATATAGAATTATAATCTTGTATCAATTTAACCCCTCATTCTGCCGTATCATTCACTACTTTTATTCTTTTAATTTTTTCTATTGCCTCATTATAATTTCCATCTACATCTCACTCTGATGGTTGCTTTTTTAGAAAGTTAATATTTATGCCCTCTTCCAGGATTTCAAAAATCGTGACATTAGCCTTTTTATCATTTTGTTCAGATAATTATTCTCTATTTAATTTCTCTATCATTTTTATCTTTGCCACAGAGCTTACGTTTGAATCGAAAAGGGCAAAGGCGACAGCTTCTGAACTTAAATACCAAAGATGCCTACAAAATTTATCAGAAACTGTTTTTGAGATTTGTTTATCATATTTTGCATATTCGTGGAGCTTTATTAAAAAGAAGGAGGCTGTGTCAGAGACACGGCCATTAAGTTTAACGTAGAATACGCCATCCGATAAGACAGAAAACATATGTATAATGATAATTTATAATGATAAATAATGCAAGCAAATGAATTTCTTTATTTGATAGTTACTTTTGATGATATACACAAGCTTATGATAGGAAAATAGGATAAAAATGTTTTTAAATTATCAATTAAATTTCTCGCAAAAACGAAGTCAATGGTAGTTATCAATAGTAAAGATAAATGATAAATAACAGACCCAAATCTATTTGATTATTTGAAAGTTACTTTTGAGAATATAGGCTTATGATGGGAAAAATAGGATAAATATGTTTTTAAATTAACATTTAAATTTCTCGCAAAAACTAAGTCAATGGTTGTGTTATCAATAGTTGTGGGAGCATCATTTCGAATATAATCCAAATTAAACGTATCGCTCATAAATTTCGCCAATCTAGTATTTGAAGTGATTTCTGTGTTAAAATCACCACCAATAAACAGTAGTTGGCAGCGCTTTCTCTGCCTTTACTCTACTTTAACTTGCCCGCCTAAAATTATGCAATACAAAGAAAGGGCTGCACGAGTACATTTAAATCGCCCAACAGCAAACACTCAACCAAACACCACACACCTATTTGTGTGCATGTGTTTATACAATTTTCATTTGAGAAATTTAAATATTAGGAAGATATCAACCAACATGAAATGTATGTCAAACGAAAGCTAACATCTTCATTTGACTACAAAAAAATTTTTAAAAAAAGTTACCGTGCCGTTTCCTTATAATTAAAGAAATAGAGATTACAACAATAAAAACCTGACATGGGTGCCCATACCGTAAGGTAAGACGTATTCTACGCCAAAAATTAAAATCACAAAAGATGCCTTAATTGGTAAAGAAATTTCATATAATCGGTACGGGGCTGTTTCTCATTTAAAAATTTGTTCAAATTGTTACAAATAGCTAATGCTTGGGCTCTGCCAGTGCTTGCGTCTAAAGGTGGAACCTCGAGTAATTGCTCTATTTGACTATTGGAGATTATTATAGGGAGCCGGTCTACTTTCTCTTTTCCTTCTAATCCTGGAAGTAATTTTCCATCCCAATGCAAACATACAGTTTTCAAATCACTATTTTCCATCTTGGTACGAACTGAATTTTTATTTAAATTGAAATTGTTTATGCATTGACCAAACGCTTCTGCAGCAGCAACTATAATTTTAACAGCATTTCTGTCACTTATTTTGCAAGCATCTAGAACAGCCGCAAGTTTTGGAGTGACTAAATTAGTATTTCCCTTGGCTTTCTTTAAAGGTGGCTCTTGTGCAATTTCCATGTCAGAAGCACTGTCTTCACAATTTGAATTTTCCGGGTCAGACAACGAAATATCGTTTATTGGAACAGTTCTTAATAAATCGTTAACTTCTGGTGTACTTTTATTTCTCCTTTCCAACAATTTTCTTTGCCTATCTTCTATTTGTATTTCTGACTGTTCAAGTTCACGATCGATGCCATGCATATATCCCGGTCTTCCCTCTTTTCTTTGATTCAATAAAAATATTTTATCTTCTTAGAATAGTCAATGCATTTGCATGAGCTATATCAAATACGTTTTAAATTTTTTTGATAAATACTGTCTCTTTTTTCTTTTGTTCTTCTGTCTTTCTAGCTGAGTTTTTTTGCAGATTGCGCCATTCATTATACAGTTTTTCCAATTTTTCAATGCAGTGATTTTCTCTAGTTGGAATTCTTGCTTTTTGCCAAAATATTTGCACTTCTTTTATTGTTAAACGGGCACTTACCCTAAGACTTAGCTTAACAACACGCGTATTAAAAATAATTTTTGTAATAATATTCATCTTTAGATGCTAGGGGTATAAATAGAAAACGGTTAAAGATAATAAAAAACTTTCTTGGCGTAAAATTTTCTTTATTTCTCTCAAATATCATTTTTATGAGTAATTGATATTAGCTGAATTATTTAAGGCCAAAGTCAACTTTTTTGAAAAAATGCTGATTTTGTCGAAACTTTGGGGACTTTGAGCCACCACTTCCGTCGAACCGAGTTGGATAAAATTTTGCCACAATCATTTTTTGGGAAAAGGAACCAGTCTGGGGGGTGCCACGAGCGTATTTTTTCTAAGTGGCAGTCTAATGTACATACATAATGTAATGGTAGGTTTGTTCTTACTTTTTTTTCGGTGAACAAAAATTATTTTTCTTAAGAATATTTGACATTTTAAAACTGAAATAATAGTATGCAACACAGCAACACTTTTGTTAATTAAATGCAATCATAATCCTGTGTTTGCTGCCTACTTGCAGTTGTCTCTGATTTACCGTTTTTATCAAAATATCTGTTCGTAACCCTGGAATAGTAGTAGTGATAACAATTTTGAAGTTGACATACATTTTAACCAGAAGTCGACAAATCGCTATCGTAGGCATATTTTCTTTTAGTTTTTTTAAGTTTGACTTTTGTCTTGCAACCCTTTCACCGTTTTCTTTTCTAGTATTGCGTGAATAAATCCCAAGACTTTTCAGCAGTCATTGCTGGATTTGTATAATTTGAACAGCAAAATTGAAGAACTTAAAATGGAAGTCGGAAATAAAGGCTGAAAATTAAAACCTACTTGTGAAATACAACATGTCAAGAAGGACTCTACCGTCTAACATCTATAGATGTTACAGAGCTTTAAACAATATGTAAACGGTATATTGCAAAGAATTTAGATAAAAAGAAAAATTTTGAATGAAATCAAGGCACATTTAATGAGTAACAGCAGTAGAAAAATTGTAAAAAATAAAAGGCTCTGCGTAATTTGTTTTTGCTTTTATAAGCTAAAGTGGTAGAATATAAAGACGCGCACTAAAAATGGCAGGAGAAGCTCGGCCAAACACTGAGCTATGTATATAATGTAAGCGCCAAATTATAATTATTATAAGCTAAATTTTTTAAAAATATTTTATCAACTGAATTACACTAAAAGCAAGTAAATCTAACATTTAACCGGAGTAAAGAAATTACAATCCTACCAGGTTTTTTTGTTGGTTGAGATAACGAAGCAGCGAACCAAAGATGGCGTATTTCGAGATACCGCCACTTTGGTTTTGCCGATTTAAACATTTCTGATAGTTTGTAGACAAACTAAAAATCTAGAATACGGCTACAACTCGACAAATCGACTTCTAAACTTCTAAAGAATGTTGCTTATTATACAGGTTCCACTTGTAATGGTAGTATATGTAAACTTTTCCATACTAAAAAAACGTTGGCACAACCGACTCGGAACAGCCAGCATTTCGATTTTGACAAATTTAGTCGGAATCGGAATGAATGGCATTGCTATACATCGAAAGCTAGAATTTTTTTAAATTTCAAACTATTGTCTCTGATCTTTACAGAACTGAAGAAACTAACAACATATTGAGGAGAAAGGGTTTATGCAGAACGGGCCAGTAATTTTTTTAAGTGAAAATAAAAATAAAACAACCCGATTATATTGGAAACTGTAACGAGAAAGCCCATTTATATTTGGTCATGATGGACAAAAACTAGATGTTAAACAATCTTGTATCGTCTTCGGAAAGGTTCGGAAATGCGCAGGGAAGCACGTTTACTATTGTATGTGGAATTCAAGCAATTAATCAGCAATGCATCTCTTATAATAAACTTGAGCGGTCGGTTTCTTTTAAATATGTTAACACGCACATATAACACACTAAACATACCTTTCAGAGTTGTATTGAAGTACGAAAATTTCACATGTGAAACAAAAACAACAAGTTTACTACTGTTGTGTTACAATACGACATATAACACGGCTTGGGAACTACCTATGTAACTATATATGATAGCTCAGTGTTTAGCCGAGTTTCTCCTCCTATTTGTGGTGTGCGCTTTTATATCCTACTGCAAATAGAGTGACATACAGTTTTGTGCCGACTCCTGAAGATGTATTTATGGGAAGCTTTTTTACTTTACTTTTCTGTTTTATTACAGAGACTCTTATACTGAATCATGAATTAAATCATGGGCCTTTACTGAAAGCATTCTGATCTAAAAAAATTAAAAAAATGGTAATTAAAACTAAAATAAGATATTTAAATTTGTTTGATGGGACTGGGGTAAAGCCATTGCACAAATTTCAATGATACACATTTAATACGGCAATTTATAAATTGCAAATAACATTCAAAGTTCATCATTCTAAAATCAACATAAAATTTAGTCCACCATTTAGTCAAACGAGAAACGAGGTAATTTTCTCTGGAACTATGGATTGGAAGAATTCATTCAAACTTGTATTTCCTCATACCATGGTAGAGATAAACAGGGGTTGCGCCTTCCAAGAACCGCTTATTCGCTCTTTATCGATTTGACAGTATCTACCTATTCGATGACGTATAAGAAAACTTTCTGGTCGCTTTTGTATGTAAATATGTGCGAACAGACGAATAGTATGGGAATATGACGGTAAAAAATGGCTGAATGACTGACATCAAATTCGACGGTTTTCAAAACTGTTTGATGTCAGAAATAAATATTATATCACATATGTATATATATGTACATATATAGATATCTTCATACTTTTGCATCGTGCAATGTTTGCAGGCAGCGCGACTGTGTAAAAGCCGTTAAAATATCATTTACTTCTTCCATTTATTTTTACATTTTCTTCTCTCATTATCCATATACTATTACGTCACGATCGAATTACTGCTCTTAGCTCGATTGGCACAATTTTTAACTCTAGATATCATTCTTGGACTCATACTATATTCAGAATCGAACCCGAACCTCACTTTTGTTAAAAATCTAAAAGGCATTCCAATATAAATTGTTCTTAGGCAAATTTACGGGTTTCACATTTTATCCTATTTGCGAATTTCACCAAAGGAATCTTAAAAAATACGATTTTTAAGAATTTTTAGGGCTTCAAACCAGGTAAATTGATTTCTTGGTATTCAAAACCAATCTATAAGTATTATACATGGTTTTCAGATTCCATCAGATATAATTGAACGTAAAATTCAACAGCACATCTGGTCTTGTAACTTGTTTAATCGTACAGCGTGGATCCGCAGTGAGGACACCAATCAAGGTTGAGAGTAGTGGCTGATTTCCGCAGTCAACCAGCTTTCAATCTCGGCAACTAAATATCCACCCCAGGCATTTGCCGCAGGATTTGTGCAGCAATGGTTACGATATTCACTTTTGGGAGTCGTCGCATGGTGGTCAGTCTTAAAAAATGTAACCGATCTTAATCTACTTTGCAAGATTCAGAGCATAAGTATGGTTGACAACAGTGATTCCAACCGTACAACACCAAGTGGTGCCAATGGGAATCGGGATTTTTTTTTTATTTATTTATTTTATTTAAAAAAGTCAAGAAACTACAAAGGTTCTTACTGACTAAAAATGATGACTTACTCATATGTTATAGAATTGAGTTTAAAAATTTGGAAAACACATTTTTCGACAAAGAAAAGTTCAGCGCAACAAAATCCGAGATTTCGTTTAATTCACGAAGAGAACGCACTAAAGGAGCATTCCTTGATAGTAAGAACGGAGAGTTCTAACGGGTATGAGAAATTGAATAGCGTGAAGTAAGGAGGGACAATCAATATCACCCTTGATCACACCGGAGATAAAGGAGAGGGGTAGAGTAGTTCTTCTGATTTCAAGAGATTTCCGATTAATGAGTAGGAGACGGGAAAGGTAAGAAGGAATTGGATCAGAAAAATTTAGAGTTATAAGGGCAAACTTGAGGAAAACTTTTTGAATGCGGTCGATCCGCTCTTTTGCAAATTTGTGATAAGGTCTCCAGATGAATGCAGCATATTCAAGCTTAGGGCGAACTAACGTTGTGAAAAGTAACTTTAAGGTATAAGGGTTGGTAAAGTTGGTGCTATTTCGTCGTAAAAACCCTAAGGCAGCATAGGATTTGGATATTATAAAATTAATATGGCTGTTGATTAAGAAGGTAGGGTCAAAGATTACTCCAAGATCTTTGATCTCATCAGGAGACTGAAGAGCCTTGTTTTCAATGTAATATTTCTACTTCATCACGTTACGCATTTTGGAATAGGTTACATGAAAACACTTATTTATATTAAGACAAAGGAGCGATTTACTACACCAAAGATATAATCTGTCCAAGTCTTCCTAAAGGCAACGTGCATCTTCAGAACTTTTTATGGCGGAATATACCTTTAGATCGTCTGCATATATCAAAAAATATGAGGAAGTAAAACAGTTTCCAATATCGTTGATAAAGAGAACGAATAGAAGAGGACCTAAAATACTTTCTTGCGGTACACCTGAGGTGGCTATGAAGTGATCAGAGGTTACCCATTCGATCGAGACCACACAGTGTCTATTGCTTAAGTATGAACGCAACCATTTAAGAAAAATGGAGTGAAAACCAAAGGGGGCAGTTTATGTAATAATATATTGTATGATACCTTATCGAAAGCTTTGGAAAAATCAGTATAAATTGTGTCTATTCGCTGGTTGGATGAAAACATTTCCATGCAAAACTCACTAAAGACGGCTAAGTTAGTAACTGTAGACTGATTGGCAACAAAGCCATGCCGATATGGGGAAAAAAAGTTTTTTACGGCGAAATACATCTAATCTTTAACGATCACCTCGAAAAGTTTTGAGATAGACGAGAGTTTAGAGATTCGCCTATAATTAGCTACATCATTATTTTTCCCACTCTTGTAAATTGGAGTGGCTGTCGTTATCTTCTACTCATCAACGAAAATCCCAGTATTTAGTGATTTGATGATTAAGAGGTTTAACTAAAGTCGTGCAGTTTTTCAGTAAGTCAGTACAGAAACCATCGACATCAGTTTGTGTAGAGTTTTTTAAACTACTTATACCCCTAATAATGTCATCAGACGTGAGTTTTAGATGGCCGAAATTAATGGTGAAGTCCCAGTTGGCATATTGAAAGGAACGAGAGCATCGTGCATAATCGCCAGCAAAATTTGATTTAAAAAACTTGGCAAATAGACAGGCAATTTCGAGGGGTGAGCTTGCTGTTTTTTCACCCAGACAAACTACTGATAGAATCCCGGAGCATGACTTATTCGATTTAATGAAATTCCAAATACTTTAGGATTTGATTTTATGTTTGATTCTACCCTTAATGTCTAATTTCTATAAAGAAATTTGTTCAAACAACAGAATTTCTTCGAGAGTCGTTGATACTTGTCAAAAAATATGTTGCTTTTAGATTCACAAAATTTTTTATATAACTTATTTCGTTGGTTCTTAATTTTCTTTAGTTCGTAAGTGTATCATGGAAGTTTGTAGGGCTTCTTTTTAAATATTGGAATATTCGCAGAAATAATTTCAAGCAAGCGAGACTTGAAGACAGAGTAGCACTGATTGATTAAAAACCAAATGAGTCCAACTAGTTTTGCCTAAGAAAACATTTAGGTTTGAGTAGTTACAAGACCCATATTTACAAGTGATTCTATCTTCTGATCTACCGATGACAAATTCGTAAAATTAAACTGATAGACACAATGGAGTATGATGTTTATCTGCTGGTGAAATCGGGGAGAAAAATTGATTGATATTCGTAATAATGTTAGTACTTACGAAAACAAGATCGAGAATTCTATTGAGCTGGTTCATATAACTATTAATTTGGACTAGATCTAGACTTAAAATGTGATCAATGCAATAAGATTCTTTCGGAGTACTTATATTATTTGGTAGTAGCCCAGATTTAGAGAAACGTTTTGACTACGTGATGTTAGGGAGATTGAGTTCACCGAGTATGCACAGATGATTATTATTAGCCAGGCTATTGTGAACCAAATGCATGATGTTGTCCGAGTGTGATTTATAAATCTCGAAATAACTGCCTGGTGGAATATAGGATGCCATCAGATACAGGGATCCAAACATTGAAGCGCCGTTAGTGCAGATACATAGTTGATCCAATATAGAGTCAGGCTCATGGAGAGCTATTTGAAGAGATCGGAGATTGTGCTGAGCAGCTATTAATACTCCCCCACCAAGCGCACAACCAGTTTGATATCGTCCCGGTCTTTCCGAAAGACGTTAAACAGATTAGAGTCGAAAAATTCCTGATCGAAGAAATTCGAATTTAGCCATGTTTCGACTAGAACTAGGACATCGTTGTCCAAGTTAGCACTAAGAATCCGGATAGCTTCAAACTTGGTGCGTATACCTCCCATATTTTGGAAGTAGATATTTAATTTTTTAATTTCTCGGCTGTTACTATTATTGATTGTCGAATTCTTGAGCGTTAACTTAGGGTTCCCGAAGCAAGCTAGGTTTTCTCTTTGAGAAGATCCTCAGGCCAAACCGCTTGGTCGAAAACCTTGTCAAATGACGATTCATTAACCCCAAGTTTAAAATTCACCTTCTTAAGAGACGCGATCTTTTTGATGAGCTTAAAGCAAAAAATGGATTTTCTGTCTATGCCAATGTCTTTCTCAACGAAAGATATTATGTCCTCTTCAGAAACATTTGGTTTAAATGATGACAAATGAATTCATTTTTTAGAATTCACAACTTCCAAGGTAGAGCTATTACTGCAGCCTGTTACATGTACGACGTTTTTCTTTTTACGCAGGTTCCTGTGCAACCCGACGAAGCGCGACAACCAAGAGGAAATCTCTTTCGGTGATCGTGCCTCGTCGGACCCGAATCGATGCGCGAACTATTCTAGCAACGAGGTGAATGAGGCCATCGGGAAGGTGACCGACGAGTTAAGCATGTTGATGCTGAAAAAATTGGGTCCAGAAAACTGGAAAATGGGCAGGGTGATCCGACTCCTGAATCCATAGACAACCGGCCGACAAAGGTGGATCATATCGGCCGATCTCCTGCTTTTACCAGTGTTAAAGACATTCAGGCATTGAACTCCCGTACCTCAACCACCACCTTGGCCTGGTGAGGCATCAACACGGCTTCCGGAAAGTGCATAGCACTACAACTGGCTATTGATTAAATTATATATCTCGAAGCACCCTCCCAAGCCTGAGGGAGTTTTAATCGTCTCGTATGTCGATGACTGAACGGTATTAGCTATCGTGCTAAAAATTGTACAGCTACCTTACAGTACCTGCAATCTTCACCTCACAACGTAACTTGATATTTTCTTCTGCCAAATTCCCGGCTACCTTATTTACCTTACGGACGAAGGAGGGCGGGCTGAATCCAGACATACACATCGATGCTTCGACAGCCTGGTCTGCTCGGCGCATACAACCGCAATCGTCAACAAAGTCCTCTAGGCGCTCGCGAGCAGCGTTAGGGGCAAAGACACAGAAACGTTGTTCACAACATACAAGAAGGTTGACAGGCAGTTTTTCAACTACGCAGCGGCAATTTGGTCGCCTGGAACTAGCAGGGCACAGTGTACGAAACGACAACTGATGGACGTACATACGACAGCCACTGGACCCGACGACGTTTGTCTGGGCGACGTCCCCAGGGATTCCATCTCCAGCTTATGGGCACACGTTCTATGAATGCCGCTATAGGTGTCCAACCACCACTGGTAGCCGCGGAAGAGCTCCAGCTACCTCAAGAGTCCCGCATTACTCTGACCCAATTAAGATCTGGATATTGCAAAAGGATTGCACAACACATTTCTTTCTTGTTTTTTGGCTATTTATTAATTAAACCTCTGTCTACAACGTATATTTTAACAATCAAAACACGTTTATTACTAAAAGTCAGCGTCTGTTCGTTTTGCTTCTTACTTACTTAATTGGCGCATCAACCGCGTAAAAGATTTTGGCCGAGGTCAACAAAGCACGCCTGCTTTCCCTATATCTTGCTAACTAGCGCCAATTGGAAATTCCAAGTATAGCCAAGTATTTTTACACTTGGTCTTTCCAACGCAGAGGAGGTCTTCCTTTTCCTCTGCTACCACCAGCGGGTACCGCGTCAAAAACCTTCAGGGCTGGAGCAATTTCATCCATTTGTACGACGTGACCTAGCAGCACTATGTCTACGTCCTTTACAGATCGTACAGCTCATCGTTCCATCGTACTCGGTATTCGCAGTCCCAAAGGCCCAAAGGTCCATAAATCCTTCGAAGAATCTTTCTCTCGAACACTCCAAGAGCTCTCTCTTCTGATGTTGTCATCGTCCATGCTTCTGCGCCATACAATTGGACGGGCATGATGAGAGACTTATAGAGTATGGTTTTAGTCCGTCGAGAGAGGACTTAACTGTACAACTGCCTACTCAGTCCGAAGTAGCACTTGTTGGCAAAGAGATTCTGCGTTGAATTTCAAGGCTGATGCTGTTATTGGTGTTAATGCTGGTTCCTAAGTAAACGAAGTCCTCTACTTTTTCAAAGTTATAACTGGCAACAGTGATGTTAGATCCCAGTCGTAAATGTGCCGATTTTCATGATCTTTGTCTCATTTTGCTCATAGGTTATGTGACTTTGCGAAAAAGTAACTAGACTTGAAACTTATTTCCGTTTTGTATTTTTTATGAATTTAAAAAAAAATAAAAAATTTTTTTTCTTCATGCGCTTATTTTTAACATGGAAACTGTTGTTTGTATAGGAAAACAATATATAAACAGATAAGGGGAATTGTAATTCTTCATTTCTTAAAATTCATTTCAACTAAATCGGGCTAGTGCCTGTCGAGCTATGTATGTCAAACAACAGGGCCTAAAACGTGATAAATTCCCCTATACGATAGTACTAACTTCAAATCGATATTAAAAATATTTTGGCAGGTAAGAAGACAAAACGAATGATGCAGAAATTATTCTTGTTGGGTCTAATTTCATATACAGTTCTCAGAATTGAGTTGGCAAATCATTTGTTGTACTGTGTTAATGACAGCAGATACTTCGTTCACCTCCAGACCCATTCGCTTCGCTTCCCTATCCAGTTTGGAGAAGGCAGAACTAACTGCGCGGTTGTTAAGGCCGATGATGTCAATGTCATCGACGTACGCCAGCAATTGCACACTCTTATAAAAGATGGTGCCTGACCGATTTAATTCTGCGGCTCGAATTATCTTCTCCAGCATCAGGTTAAAGAAATCGCACGACAAAGAGTCACCCTGTCTGAAACCTCGTTTATTAACAAACGGCTCGGAGAGGTCCTTCCCAATTCTGACGGAGCTGGTAGTGTTGCTCAAAGTCATTTTACATAGCCGTATAAGTTTTGCCGGGATACCAAATTCAGACATTGCGGCATATAGGAAACTTCTTGTCGTGCTGTCGAAGGCGGCTTTGAAGTCGACAAAAATATGGTGTGTGTCGATTCTCCTTTCTCGGGTCTTTTGCAAGATCTGGCGTAGTGTGAATATCTGGTCGGTGTTAGATTTACCAGGTCTAAAGCCACACTTATAAACTGATTGGACCCGGTGGGCTTAAGTCTTTCACACAATACACTCGACAGAACCTTCCGCGATAATTGGCGCAAACTGCAGGATCGCCCTTTTTGTGGATTGGGCAGAGCACACTTAATTTCCAATGAGCAGGCATGCGTTCTTTCGACCATATTCTAGAAATGAGCTCGTGCATGCACTTAACCAGCTCCTCTCCACCGTACTTAAATAACTCAGCTGGTAACCCGTCGGCCCCGGGGGCTTTATTGTTTTTCAGCCGTGCTATCGTTTTCCGAATTTCGTCATAGCCGTGTAATGGTACATCGCGTCCATCATCATTGATTGGGGATTTGGGTTCAACATCTTTTCCAGGGTTGTTGCAGTTGCTTCCATTAAGCATTGTCGAGAAGCGCTCCCTCCATAATTTAAGTTTGGACATCAGTCACCAGGTCGCCGTTTTCTTTCTTACATTCGCCCCAGTCTTAAAAAAAATTTCCGCCGCTTTTCCTGTCGGCCAGCATCTCAAGCTCTTCGCACTAACGCATTTCGGCCTCTCTTTTTCTCAAAAAAAAAAAATGCGACTCGCTTCCTTCTTCAACTCACGATAACGCTCCCGCACAGCTCGCGTGGCCCTGTAGGCAGCGTCTTTACGTTCCGTAGCGGCGCGACATTCCTTGTCATACCAGTTGTTCTTTCGGGCTCGCTGAAATCCGATGGATTCTGCAGCGGCGGTATGTAGACAGCGAGAAATATGGTTCCACTGCTCGGAAATATCGTTCTGTTGATTATTGCTCTCAGAGAGCAGGAGTGCAAGTCGAGTGGCGAAATGGGTGGCTGTCTGTTGCGATTGCAGATTTTCGACGTCGAGCTTTCCTTGTGTCCATTTTGCGTGCGGATCTTAGCTGCCACAAAAAAATGATCTGGGTCGATGTGGGCTGCTCGGATCGTGCGCACATTTAGGACTCTGGAAGCATGCCTTCCGTCTATCACAACCTGGTCTATTTGGTTTCGTGTCTTACAATCTGGAAACAGCCACTTAGCCTGGTGAATCTTCTTATGCTGCAGCTTGGTACTACAGACTACTATGTTTCGGGCCTCGTCGAAGTCGATCAGTCTCAATCCGTTATCGGACGTTTCGTCGTGGAGACTGCATTTTCCGACTGTGGAACCAAATATGCTCTCCTTGCTCACCTTGTCATTGAAATCGCCAAGCACGATTTTTATATCGTGGTGGGGGCACCGTTCATACGTGCGCCTAAAGAGATCGTAGAAGCGATCTTTGGTGCCATCGTCCTTCTCTTCAGTCGGGGCGTGGGCGCAAATCAGGGAGATGTTGAAGAATGCCGCCTTGATGTGGATTGTGCCGAGACGTTCGTCCACCGGAGTGAGCGACAGTACTTCACGGCGCAGTCTCTCCCACCACAAATCCGACACCGAATTTGCGCTCCTTTACATGGCAGCTGTAGAAGATGTCGCAAGGGCCTACCACTTTTCCCTTGCCCCGTCCATCCCATCTCTTGGATCACGGTGATATCAGCCTTTGCTCTGCTGAGGACATCAACCAGTCGGGCAGAGGCACCTTCCCAATTAAGGGTCCGGACATTCCAGGTGCTAGCCCTCAAATCGTGTTCCTTTAAACGTTTGCTGTGGTCGTCATCAAAAATGGGGGGTCTTATCCGAGGCTTTGGAAATTTTCAGTTTGTTTATATAGCGAGACGCTTGCACCAAGACAGACGCCCGCTTGCAGCCGCACCTCCTGGTGAACAGACACTGCGGGCAAAATATTATTCAAAATAAAATGAAGTCACCTATTCGCTATTGACTTCACCTTATTGAATGACTTGGTGGAATTTTTATTTAGCAATGTTGTCACAGTTTGACAACCAAACAACACCTGTTAATAATCATTTCCGGAAAATTTCATTGTTACCCACATTTGTCGTTGTCAAAAACAGTTAACAACTGCGAAAGAGCTCTAGAAATACACTTCTTAAGTTACTGTATTTAAATACATAACAGTTTTTATTGATGCAGCAATTATGTTTTTAATTTCTGCCATCTATGCTTTTTTTTTACTTACACCCGTCAGATTCGGCGTCATGGATTAGGGTTTCGTTCTAAAGTGAATATTTACTGGTGCTCAATTTCAGAAAAATGGAGACCATGGCCAATAGATAGCTTATGCATTTATAAACAAACACAAAGTTGGTTTCAATTAAATTTTATTTCCAGTATACTTGCAAGTAGCATACAACAAAACATGTTTTCTTCGTAGAAATTATTTATGACACAGAGTAAGGATGAAATAGCCAGAGATATGAAAACTGAAATCCGTATTGATAATTATTCGCATTATAAGTGTGTTAAACTCAAGCACTTAGCTAAAACTATTTAATACATATACAGTTTTCTCAAATTCTATAATTAGATGCAAATTATAAAGCAAAATCTGCCAAATTTTATTTGATGAACATTATTCGACAGCAGCGAGCAATTAGATGGTATCAGTACATAAATAAGGTACAGAAAACTCAAACTTTAAACGGTTTTGAAAATAATATTAAATATTCAATAGATTTCAAATGAAATCAAAAAGAAGCGATATATTTATCTCCATCACATTTTGTACCAATGTTATCATTCTAAGATAATGAAACGCAATAAAATTTATTATTTGGCCTAATGTCGCTAATTTGTTGCCCCATACTTTTTTCTTATTTTAAATGCTATCATAACATTTGGACAATATTAGACATCAGACCTACCCACTAAGTTTACGTTACGGAGTGAAATCCGTAAGTGTATCCCAGCATGCGTTTTTACAATAATTCTTAAATTAAATATCAATTTTATATACCCTGTCTTTTCATTCTGACAGACATTTTAGTTTAACTCATTACTGATCAATTTGTTTTTATTTATATATCAAATGAACTAAAGCTAATTATCAAGTAAATAAGCACTTAACGCTTTTTAACCGCACATTGTGTACATAAGTGGCAAAGTAATTTTCGGTAGCGGAGTTCCTGATATCCCCCATTATAGTAAAATAGTAGTTTGCTAAGTAAATATCGATATCAAGACCACACAATTTCCTGCCATGTTTAATGAGGATAACAAGATGGATCGTCAATTAGTTAGTTTATTATATGTATGCATGTATTTTTGTATATTATTAAGGCGTGTCAAACACCTGCACTGTGTCTCTCCTTCACCTATAATTTCGGCACTCTTCTAAAATTACAGGTAACTACACAAATCGATAGATTAGTTTGCGCTCGCTTTGGGGAGTTCTTGTCCACCCACATGAAGAGCGAACTTTTTGGCTGGTGGTGGTATATCAGTTTGTTCAGCATCTAAGTCAATCTGAGAAATACAATCGTACATAACACTAGCAACTTTCAAATATTAAATATCTCTTACCTCCATTATAACATTGTCCTTTTTTGAGTTAGTACTGCCGCTGTTGAACTTGGCCTCGTCATTCATAGATTTTGATATAGTAGTTTCGCTTGAGGTGGTATTATCTGATTCATCGCCAATGATAGACGACATGCCACCAACACTGGTAACACTGACACCAGTTACAGGAGTCGTAGAGATCTCCCTCTTCTTCAAATCATCCTTTTTGTTGTTTGCGTTGGTGGTATCGTTGGCAGCCGTAGAAGCGGAGGCAGCTATGACAGCATCTACCTTCTCTGCCTCATACTTTTTTAATTCCTGATCTAGATTGTACCGCCGACGGTTGCCGACGAAAAATGTGCGTACATTAGCCTCTGTTTTCGTGCCAATCGTTTCGGCTATTGTCTGATATAAAAAAAATTTATTTAAAACTTCTTCACATGATTTATTGAAAGCTGATATTACTTGAAAATCCTTGCCATATTTTCGTACACCATGTGCAACGAGGGAGATTTCGTCATTCGACCAACGTGAGTTGAGGCGGCTAGTGTTCTCAGACGGACGTATATCATCCAATCCTTCTGAATTATTACGCTTCAACGCAGAAATGTTTTGCTTATTTAGCTGAACCTGTAAATCAATCAATAGAAAAATTTATCTGATTGCAATTCGTATTTGCAATGTACTATGTCCAAATGGTTGAATAAGATGGTGTGCGCAATGGTGTGGTGAAAACAATGTGATTAACGTTTATGAAATGAATTTGGATGGATGTATGTATTTACATATGACGCGTATGCCTTGTTTCGAGGGAGTACTAGGTTAATAGAAACTCAAGCTATTTGTTGAAAGCTTTTCGTGAAAGTTAATAAAAGTGGCAAACCCGCCATAATTTTACTTTGCCCAGGTTTGTTATAAATATTGCCTTGGCTTAATTGCTCCGATTAAAATCGAAAATGCAAAACTTTTCCGTGCTGCACAAAACTTCAGCTAGTTAACCGAAGCTATACAAATTTCTTTAAGACTGTCCGTTAAGCGTATACTTCTTCTGCTTATACGCTCACGAGAATGTAGGGAGGGCAAACGATAACTTTGTGTAGTTACATACATATTCGGTCTTTCAGAGAATAATTTAGTAAAAAAAAAAGCCGTTTTTTAAGCAAAGTTATCATTTGAAAATTTTGTATGGGGTCATGAGCAAATTCGTCAAAACGGTTAACACCATTGAAATTAGCGTGCTTGTCTGTCCGGTTGCTGGTAAACATTTTTTTATTATCTTAGAAACGAAGAAAGGGTTTACGTTAGGTGGCCGCATTCAAAGCTAGTCCATTGGGGTACCACTATTTTTCCTTTAGCTGAAACAATAACAACCGAAAATCTCTATGGTTAGGAGAAGCGCCGAGTACTCATTATGAAGTTTCGCATACATAATGTACATACACATCAGAGAGCTTCTTAGTTGCAAACGCCGAGCAACTTATAAGATAATGTTGAGATAATTCTACCTTATCATCCTCCATGCCGCCCGGCACATAGGATCGTAAAGCGTTAACCTCCCTTGGACAATGCTCGATCAGGACCCCAATCAAGGTTGAGAGTTGTACCTTGGTAACCATGAAGATCGGAAGCTGCTGAATGGATTACTTTAATTTTTGGAATATAAAAAGCAGATTTTGTGAACTGATGATTATTATATTCGAATAGTTTCAAAACCGGCTGATGGATTGCCGAGTCAAAGGCAATAATTATATACGTTACATTTCCTTTGGTCGGAAAGTATTCTTAAGTTTTATTTTTCCATTTAAAATCCCCACTACTTTTTTAGTTAAAATTTTTATTTTTTTTCAGAAATAAAAATTAATTCGTCTTCCTGAACGAAAACGAACGAATTTCATAAAAAACCAAAGTCATAAAATAAGTAACAATAGAAGTGCTGAAGATCTGTTGTCGGGACTTATGTATATGCGAGAAAAAAGCTGAATCCTTCATGCAATACAAAATGGAAAATGCAATTAAAATATGGTCTTTGACACATCCTTTAAACATAGATAAGCTGGTAGATAGTAGATATAATCTTTATCTATTTATACCCGGAAGAAGTCCGTTTCGGATACGAGGAAAAATACATTCCACTTCTAGTTTTTTATTTCCCAATTTCCTTGTGTGAGGAACACTTTCTGAGCTGCGTTATGCACCCGCGGGCTCGTGTGGAACAAACTTAATTAAAAAAACATGGGTTTGAATTTCTGATTACAAAATAGCATAGGCCACGCTTTTTAGCTTTTTAAAGCAAGCACCTCTTGAGTCAGTAAAAGCAATTAAAAGAAAATAAACAATTTGCTTTAGCTTACAGAGCAGTCAAGATAAGCAACCAGTTTTGAAGAATTTGCTCTTTTACTGGTCATTTTAGAGATCGTTTTTTTGACCTCTGGGATATAAATTCGAAGTGTCTGAAAATATTCTAAATGGTTTAGAAGGATTAGGTGTTTAAAATTTATTATTCTTGGTTTTATTGCATTGCGTAGAATAAGGATTTAAAATAACACAACTTGGAATGCCAATACGACACTTTCGACACCTTGTGAATCACCTAATTATATAAATACTAATATGAAAAATTAAAATGATGCTCCGCGCAATTAGGCGATGTATTAGTGTGTGTTGGGTCGTGGGTTCGAGTCCCATGAATGCCTTGAAGAAAAATGTCTGATGAGAAGATGTGGTGATTTCCAAAATTGCTGTTATACCTTCTACTGATTGAGCATTGTTGTTTTTCCCAATAAAAATAAATTTTCCCAACATAAATTGGCTCAAGCTCAGTAAATTGTCATTGATAATAAAATAATTTGCCTATAATTTTTTCACAATGACCTGGGATTTACATGTACATATGTACTTTTCACAATGCATACTGAAATACGGAAAATATACAATACAAAGATATGATACAATACAAAAATATGATATCGATTTTTCACCATTGAAAATTATAGTCCATATGTACTAAAAAGTGGTTTCTGAGGCAAAAAAGTAGGATTTTATTTTTACTCACACACCAAATTCCAGTAAGTTTGCCCCTGTGCACGTGTTTAGACAAATTACATTCTCAAGAGATGAAACGAAATACATAAAGAATATAAAATTACAACGGTCACACTATGCAGTTCCTTGAATAGACAAGCTTTAATTTGATTTGATTCCATTATGAAAAAATTTCCATATTATCTCAGTCCTTTGATATTTTGGACTTTCTGCGCAAACGGACTTCATTTAACATTTCATGAACATTTTTAGTAGCTAAACATTTATGATCTATTTGTTTGGTGAAGCAGTACTCTACCTAGACAAAGCAAGGCAAATTTTCGTCTGCATAATTACATATATTAAATGAGTGATGATGAGATGCTAAAGATAAATGAACACTTTTTAGTGCGACAGTTATTGTTTTAAACGCTATAAAAATGTAATTTAATGGCATATGGTTTTTTTAATATAAATGTGTGAAATAAAAATTTGCAAAATCCAACTTCTTACTTGGCTCAATAACGAAACGATTTCTCTGTCTGTATTGGCGAGTAGTTCGTCTTGATTGTCGTTGGATCTGGCGAGTGCCACAATATCGTCGTGATTGATGTACATGCCGCGCGGTGGTTTTCGTTTGTGGCGTTCAGAATTGCGATCACGCGACCGCTTACCAAAGTATGG
Source organism: Philophylla caesio (assembly GCA_963971545.1). Classification (NCBI taxonomy): domain Eukaryota; kingdom Metazoa; phylum Arthropoda; class Insecta; order Diptera; family Tephritidae; genus Philophylla; species Philophylla caesio. The sequence goes on from OZ020607.1 coordinate 67,340,829, forward strand.
ACCGGAAGTAGGTCTTTTATTTCCGGTACGCCTGCATCGCGTCATTCATGTTTATATACATACATATATTTTTTTTTCGGTTTTTGGTTTTTTGAAACAACGAAATCATACAACAATAAATAATAACAGGAATTTAGTACGTTTTTAATTTTACGTATGTGTAAGCATATATGTATGTACCTCCAATGGTGGTGGCAACTTGAGCATAGTTTACCGTGCGGTGATGCGTTGAGCACACTACATGGAACTCCACAATTGGTGCAACAACCGCTCAAACCCGCCGAGTCCGCATTTGAGCATGACGAATCGGTACTCACGGTGTTGGGCGGCGTCTGTTGGCGTTGATGTTTGATACCACCTGGCACAGCACCAACATTGGCAACGAGGCCACTGTCGCGTCCTGCGCCGATTGCATTCAACGCAGCAGAAGCAGTTGCTTTCTCACTGTCAGCTTCGCCAACACCACCGCTGCTACCACCAGTAGCACCACCGATTTCTGTCGACTTATTTGATTTGTTTGGTATATCGGCAGATGTGCCCACACTGCCAACACCGCTGCCACCTACTTTCGTTTGATCTTGCAACCCAGAAGTTGAGGCCAACGCTTGATCCTAAAGGCGATTTAAGTGAATTGATGGATTGTTGTTGGTTGTATTAGCGTGTCACGGGTGTGCGTGTGGCGATAGAGGGATAGAGAGAGAGAAATAGAGAACGTTTAGGCGGATTAGCTTTGGTATAGTTTAATATTTTTCAACTATAAATGTGTAACACATTATATGTAACTCTACAACAAATCGCTAACGTCACGAAGAAGTGATCAAACAAAATTCTTGCATGTGTTTGAATACGAAAGGCCAGTGCAGCGAGCATGGCTAGCTTATGACGCGACACGCGCAACAACAACCAGTCAACACGGACCGACAACGCTTTCATATATACAAACATTTACTACATTCATATATACCTCAAAACCAAACACAACACTAAGCCATTTAACTTTTTCCAAGGGCTCAAGATTATTGACGCAAGTACAAAAACTTAGATTTTGCAAACTTTGAAAATTGGATAAGCCCGAAACAAATGATTTTATAAAAAGAAAACAAATGGGTAGAATGTTAGAATGGTAGGAATATGAATGAGAATGAATCATTATATGAAAGGTAAATAAAAGCACAAAACATACATTTTTGAATCAAGGATTTAAATTAAAATAAACCATCGATGTTGAAAGCATACTTATATATGTTATATGAAAGTGACCATTTTTTTAAGACGGTAGTGACTTTATTTAAATTACTGGAATAATAGTTAGCAGTAATTTATCAACCTAAGAAAAAAAATTGATTGGTCTCGATAACGAATGAACATACATTGGTCAGAAATATTACCGTCCCGGTAAACGTTAAATTAATATTGTGAGGGCAAACGATTCAAATAAGTTTTGAGGGCTTTATGAAGAGGCAATGTTGACACTTATTAGCAAAGGAAGGCAATGAAAACGTATTTACTTAATGCAAATTTAAAAAATAAAAAGCTTTGAATATGAAAGAAACACATGAATTTTGTTTAATCTTCTCGCAGACAATAAATGGTTTATTGATAATTAATAATGTACTATCATTTACTGTTAGTAGAAGATCTGTATAGACAGTCTTTAGTTATGTATAAGATCTTAATGGCTAAAATTACACTAACAATAAATACATTCAATTAGGCATAGTGTTTACTATGGGCTATGTCTAGCACACAATATTATGTGTTTGATAAATACAACGTTTCGGCCATAAGATACTTTAATATGCAAAAATAATATACATATATCTTAACATTTGCTCACTCGACTGTTTATTTGTTCTTAATTGTCTATTATATATGGCTTAAGCACCTTTTGGCCGAAACGAAATCCATTTACATACATCATGAACAAACACTTTTTATGGTATGAGGATAAGTGGTGGTGATTTTGAAAATTTGGAAAAATATAGATGTCTGTAGCTGCTTCGAGCGCCCTTGATTTCTTTGTGCCTATGTGATATGATGTAATGATTGCCTCAACATTTTTAAATCATCATAATTAATTATATTTTACCATAGTCAATACTAAATACATACATATGTATAAATAAAATTATAGGTAAAGGTTATTGTAAAAATTTTGTTAAAAGCAAAAAAAAACTAACGTCTAAATAAATACAACTAACATTTGTGTAGATTATGTATGATTTCGTTCAATTACGATTAAATATAGTAATTTGAATTTATTGTTAAACCACTGTAAAACTAGAGAAACCAATTTCAATTTGAATCTGACTCTGGCCTAATGTAAATTTATTTTTAACTAATAATTACCTTGTCATCTGTGTCAGATTCTTCATTGCTGCCGTTTTCGCTGCCATTCTCTGATCCTTCTTTACTTGCTTTTGCTTTCTCCTGTCGGTCCATTACGCTTTGTCTGTGGCGCGTCTTTTTCCATGAGTAATAGTACTTCACCAAACTGGCTATCGATTTGTCTGGCAACTATAAACAAAAGAGGTCGTTCGAGTTCTCTCAATGTGCAATTTTAAATATTTTAAAACATACCATTTGTCGAATGCGGTGAAAACTCTTTCCATGGAATTGAAAAGCTTGTTCAAATAAAACTTTATCCTCTACAGTCCATTCATCTGGAAAAGGTGTGAAGTTAGCCAAATCCATTACGGCACGTTCTAGGTCATGTTTGTGCCAGAACAACATGCCCAAGGCCTGTTCACCGTTGTAACCGTATTTCTCCTTAGCGACTGATATATATTCTTCAACTAAAAAAAAGAAACATTTCTCAATTAAATTTTTTTGCATCTAAATATCTTAAGTTACATTTAATATTTACTATTTTTTTAATACATTTTGTTTTTGTTCTTGTTTAAGGAGACACGAAGCTCAACCCCCAGGAAACCACGCGTTTCCTGGACCCCTGTAGGATAAACTGGAAGTAGGCATGTCAATCCAGGTATCCCGAAATCCCGGTATCCCGGCCTTGTTCAACTCCCGAATATCCCGGGATCAGTCTATTCAAATCCCGGAATTGCAGAAAACATTTTTAATTTACATTTTTTTCAAACAAAAATAAACATCAAATGATTTAAACAGAAAAAACCGATCGAATAAAACACACAAATAACACACTAAACATACCTTTCAGAGTTGTATTGAAAAACGAAAATTTCCATGTGAAACAAGAACAACAAGTTTACAACTGTTGTGTTATGATAACACAATAAGAGGAAAGCCTTTAGAGAGTTAACAAGCTGTGTTACTTGTTAACTCCCTAAAGGCTTTGTTTTGCCCTTGCTGGAGAATATCCTCTTCGAGTAGAAAATGAGCCTTACTATGAAAGCGAGTTTAATAGAACTAAGGACGAGATGATTGAAGTGGATAAGGCAGAAAGTCTCAAAGATAAATTGCATCAAGTTTTAACGAGCAGCTCGCAATTGTCCTATAATCGAAAGGCTTAAAAGTTATCAGAAAGTTTTGTAAAAGAAATTGATAGTTTTTGTAATGGGGGCAATAAAGGCTAATTTCTACAGAGAGCATTTGTTGTCGACAATCCAACCAACAAGTGTTGAGTCCGAGCGGTGCTTCTCCACTTCAGATTTTAAATGCAACCTGGACCTAAATTTGTCCAGGTTCGAGGAAAACATACTTAAGGATTTTATTTCTTTTAATCAAAATAAGGAATAATTCTGCCTCGCATAAAATGGAATGGGTGATGTTTTTTACTAAAAGGTAATATATTAATATTTATATTTGACTTTCGTTGACAGCAAACGTGTTTGTTTTCGCTAAGCTTATCTATAGTTGCTCTTGCTTATTTTTCTTTAATATCAAAACATGGACGATTTTTGTGGAAAGTGTGATAAAGCGTTTTCTAGAAATGACATTTACATTGCGCCTTGTTCTGGTTTTTGCAAAAAAAGTTTTCATCGCGTTTGTTGCATTGGCTTAATTACCGAATATGCCTGAAAAACTTAGTAATGCTCTTGACGCAGTGATTGTTGTGCAAAAGCATGGAATGGAGACCATTATGGGTGTTTTTGATAAAAAATTTAAAGGCTTATCTGACCAAATTGCTGAAATTCAAAAGGAATTTATGCTGAATGTTAACATTGGTAATAATAATGCAAAGTGCCTTCAGAGAACTTGTACGAAATGAGAAGACGCAAATGTTAACTAACATTTTTTCAAGTACTAAATTGAAAATACAAGATAAAGGGATTCACCATAAAAATAAAGGAATTCCCCACAGAAATAAAGGGACTCACCACTTCACTTGACCTGAACTTATTTTGCGGGGACAAGTTTATTTGCACATTTTCCTAAACATAAATATGCATTTTTGTATACATACCGTTTATGTAACTTTTAAAAAGTACCAAATACCTAAAAAACTAAATAAAAATAAAAATAGTATACTCGATGTGGGAATCGAACTGCGAAAATGCAAACGGAAAAATCTTTATTCTTATGTTTTCACAGTACATATGTATATAATGAAAGGAATTTTGCACAGAATGATGAATAATATCTTTTATGCCTTTTATAGGGCTCTAGCGAACGTCAAATATTTGTCTTATAAATAAAATAATTCATATTTAAAAAAATAAAAATTAATGGAAAATTGTAAAAAGTTGACAAATGCTTCTGGTAGTTGAGCACGGGCAAAAAAGTGCAAAAATTGCGGCCGTCATCTAATACGCCGACACCATAGCAGATATAAGTAGAGTTCGGACAAACAAGTACTTGAGTTACAAAAAAGTCATAACAGGACAACTGTTCTTTCATTGTTTTCTGTTATATGTTTATATTTTTTATATATTAATCTATGTACAATCATCTATTAATTTACATACATATGTACATACATACATACAATGCATTAATATACATAAATACATACACATGTATCTCATAATGTGCACATGCGCATCAAACTCTTTCATTCTATAAATTGGCTTCATTCATAATTTGTGCGCACCTTGCACACTTGCCCCGCTACGCTCATGTGCCGTCCACAAACCATTCTTGTTCGCGACGATGCCAAAAATTATAAAATCATCAATTTGACCGTCCGCTGATGTCGAAGTGAAAATTGGCAGCAAAGTGCTTTAACCTCTTTCCCTTCCCACACTTGCACTGTCCACACAATTGTTACAGACTCCGAAAATCTGTTTGTTAGTTGAAGATTGACAACAAAGCGCATAAAGCCCTTTTCCTACGAACTTGTCTTGTCCATCGTCGCAAGCAAAAAGTAAGTTGAACAAAAGTGCGTGTAATCGTTTCACTTGTGTTTCTTCCCATTTTTTACTCATAACTTCTTCTTCCTTTGTATAAATTCGGTAGCGGCTGAAATCGAACTCGTGCAAAATCGGAAAATAAACGCCGCTGACTTATTCTTTTCTACCAACTACACCACGTACTGTATAAATCCGAACTTGACAAGTTGCTGACGAAATGCAAATTTGTCGGTAAAGAGTTGTGAAACATATTTACAAAATCTTCGTACGCTTTTAAATTACATACAAATATTATAACATCTACTTAAACCCAAAACCCATAATTAGGCAAAAGCCAAATCAAGAAGTAATCATCATAAGTCATTCGTATTAATTTCAAAGAAATAAATGCTCCTTTTTCATAACTGTTTTCTATTTTTAGACTGTGGTTGGTAACTTTTGGTGTTGGATGTTGTGTTTTTGTTCTTACGGTGGTATCTTCATGTCGAAGTGGTGAATCCCCATCAAATGTACTAAAATAATTTAACAGTAACATTTGCACCTTCTCATTTCTTACAAGTTCTCTGATGCTACTACCTTGTCTGCTGTTAATGCTGCTGTTGTTAATGCTGATATTACTATTTCAACACCTGCTGGATACCATTCACACTCTGGTAATCGAATGGCATCTAATTCTAACACTAATCTGAACTACGCTGTTGCTGTTAGCACCAATTCCGTACTTTCTAATGTTGAGTGCTCTGTTATTCCTGCTGTTGGTACTGTTGTGGATATCGACACTGATGTCAGTACTATGCATGCTGTCTGTGAGGATTCCTCTGTTGAGCCATACGAGATCATAGTGCAGATATTGCAGTTGCTGCTACCGTAGCTGGTAATGAAAAAGCTGGTGATTGGACTACTGTACGAAATCTTAGCAGGCCTAAGCGCACAAACATTGTTCGCGGACGTAATGATAATACTGATCTTGATGTGGTCACTAAGAAAAAATGGTTGCACATTTCTTCATTTAAACCGACCGTCTCAGAGGAAAGCCTTATCGAGTACTTTAGTAAATATGCAAAGATTGATAGAATTTACCTATCATGTTATAAACCTGCGCAAAAAGAACTCCAATTGAAAGTCTTCGCAGCTTAAATTTTAAACTTGGTGTGTCATCTTCCGTTTACAACAACATCCTAAATCCTAATGTATGGCCATCTGATATCAATGTGCGGCCCTTTCAGTTTTGTCAACTCGAAGCTAACCGTCGAACCGCAGAATAGTATTATTTCTATGAACGCCGATCATGCATTCAAACATCTAAATATATACTTCCACAATATGGCTGGTAAATATGCGGACAAAGACAAAAAGTAATTTCTTCAGTGAAGAATCCTTTGATGCCAATCTTTTCCAGACGTACAGGAAAGACCGAGATGCTGAGAAGACTGGCCACTCCAAAGGTGGTGGTGAATTAATAGCTCTAAGGCGTAGTTTAAGGTCATCAATTTTTGAATTACTAAACCAAGATACAATAATTGAGCAATTATGTGTTCGGGTGGTTGGTGCGTTCGGTTCTTTGTGTATTTGCGTTTCTTACGTCCCACCTAATAGTTCAGTTGAGTTATATATATATTACACACATCTGTGAAAATAATGAAAATTTCATTGATAGTCTGTTCAGCCTTAATCTTACACATATTAACTGCATTTTTAATAAGTTATCTAAATTTTTAGATCTAGTGTTTGTAGATGAAAATTTGATATTCAACCTCTTTGAAAGCGAGTTTCCGATTTGTAAATCTGATATGCATCATAATCCTCTTATTATATCTATGGATTTTTTTAATAAGCTTCCCTTAAGGCAGAATAATAGAATCTCATATAATTTTCGTGATGCATAACTTAAACCTGGTAATAAATGATTTAAATTGGTGTGAGATCCTCGATTCAAGTGATGTCAATGTTTCTTATGATATCTTTCTTCATACTATTTCTGAACTCTTTTGCGAGCATCTGTCAATTTTACCATCTAGGCCTCATAAATTACCCTGGTATAGTGTCACCTCAAGTTTACCACGTATTTTCTGGCCGATTCAATGCTTAGACCTTGGCTCGTTGAGTATTTCTTCATATGATATCACTTACGCTATGTCTACTTTAACTTTGACATTGAAGAGTGATGTTGATGGTTTTTGTGCCTACTTCGTCAAATGTTGTAGTTTGTCTTTATGCGTTCCTTTATGTAATTTATTTAATCTATCACTTTCGACTGGTATATTTATTAACAGATGGAAAACTGCCTCTATTACACCAGTCTTTAAATCTGGAATTATAAACGATATCACGAATTATAGATCAATCTCGAAATTACCTGTCTGCTCAAAGATATTCGAAAAAGTAATTCATTATAAACCTTTCTTTTTCGTCAAAAGAATAATTGAGTCACGTCAGCATGGTTTTGTTGCTGGTCGTTCAACTGTCCCTAATTTAGCTTCTTTTTCTGAATTCTGTGTATCGGCTTTCAAAGATGGCTTTTAGGTAGACACCATTTACACGGACATTTCTAAAGCTTTTGATAAGGTATCTCACTCAATATTACTACATAAGTTGGAGTCTATTGGTTTTCATTATAAACTTTAGCCACCACTTTAGTAAAATCTTACCTTACGAATAGGACTATGTTTGTAGATATCGATAATTGCAAATCGAATCCATTTGTTGCCACTTCAGGTGTCCCTCAGGGTAGCATCCTAGGTCCTTTCTTGTTTGTCTTGTTTATATATGATATTGGTTCCGGTTTTAAATATTCCAGTTCCTTATTGTATGCCGATGAATAAAAACTCTTTCGTAGAATGACTTATGCCCCCGATACCTTCTATATTCAGCAAGATTTAGATCGCCTTTTGAGATGGTGTGACTATAATTTTTTTTTTGTTGGAATCAGGCACGAAACAACGCGTGCAGAAAACAGCACTCAGACTACATGCCGTCCATTGTACTGTTTTCATGTTCCTTTTAATCTGTTTTAAATCTGCAGGATTTACGAATAAATCTTAGCAGATTTTGAGGTGTCAAAGAGCTCAGGTGTTCGTCTCTCAACACGTCGCGACCAAATGCCTCATACCTAGTTCTTGCAAAGGCGAGGCAGAAGCACAGAAAGTGTTCCGTCGTCTCTTCGTCTTCATAACAGGATGGGCATATGGAGTTGTCATGTACGCCTATCATTGTCAGGTGTCTATGCCACGTGAAGTGACCGGTCAACAGTCCAACAAGTTGCCTGCAGTCTCGCCTGTTAAGCGAGAGCTAGTGTTTTGATAGTCCTTCTGAAATTGAAGGTAACATGTGGTTTGCCCATCTGCAACCTCTCGACGCCTCCCAGTCATTGCTGAGCGCAGTATTAACCGAGTTTCTGATAGTGGCATCGAGGGCCGAAGGTGGGAGAGCTATAGCTGGTTGCGGGCCAAGGAACACCTGATATGAGCCAATTCTAGCCAAATGGTCAGATGTCTCATTACCAGGTACTCCCGAGTGACCAGGCACCCAGAGTTAAGCAAGTTCATTATGTTTACCAACATAGTTCAGTCGGGACTTGCATTGCCGAACTAGTTTGGAAGTAGTTAGAGGGCTGGCGAATGCCTTGAGCGCAGCTTGGCTGTCACGTATACTCCTCCCCCTCCACCTACTTTCCACCACGTAGTCCATGGCCTTGAGAATTGCAAATACTTTGGTCTGGAAGACCGAGGCATATTCCCCAAGAAAAAAGTGAAGGTTATCCTCATTTTCTTCTATAAAAACTCCAGATCCTGACCCAGAGTCAGTTTTGGAGCCATCAGTAAAGATTCGACAACGTGTAAGACCGGGCTCATTGTTGGCATTAAACCATCATTCAGCTTGAGAGTCTGCTCCACCATAGCACTGAAGCATAGCTGATTATGGGTCTGATCATAGAGGTATATATCCAGAGGATAACCTTTGGTGATAGACTCCACGTTTTGCCGAAGACCCGTTTACACTGCCAGAAGGGCTGCCAATGCTTTAGGGGTCTTGTGCTCAACGTGAGATTTCCACGAGAGTTTTGCATCCAGAATTACTCCTAGATACTTCACTTCGGGAGAAGTCTGAATTGTGACTGCCTTAAGTGTGAGGGGATTGAGGCCATCCAACCTTCTTCGCCCAGTGAAGAGAACAACACTAGTTTTGGTTGGGTTTGCGGATAGTCCATTATCATCACACCAAGTGTCAATCATATTCAGTATTGGCTGCGCTTTCCTGCAAAGAGCCGACAGAGATGGGCCCGTAACTAGACAGGCTACATCGTCCGCATAGGCATGAGCGTAGATATTCGAGTCATCAAGAGTGACAAGAAGAGAGTCAATTACCAAGCACCTGAGGACAACCCTTATTTACTCCGCACTTTAGGTATTGATCCCCTTCTGACCGAATCCTGATAATCCGCTGGGCCAGCATTGAACGAATCCAGTTTACCAGCGAAGTAGAGCAGCAGTGCACATCACATGCCATCGAAGGTGGGATTGTCAAAAGCACCCTCAATGTCTACAAAAATGCCCAGGGCGAACTGTTTCCTATCGACGACCTCGCCAACTCTGGCAACCAGTTTTTGCAGATTTTCCCGCCTTATAGGCATGTTGATGCAAAGACAGAGGATGTGATGACAGCGCCTCCCTACGAATGCGTAGCTCTACTAATCTTTCCAGACATTTTAACATGAATGATGTCATGCGTGGCCGCTGTGGTCGAGTTGGTAGCGGTGCGTGCTATAACTTGACATGCCGGTGAGTTCGAGGTTCGAATCTCAGTCAGGGCAAAAAAAATCTTAATCATAGAAAAAGTTTTTTCTAATAGCGGTCACCCCTCGGCAGGCAATGGCAAACCTCCGAGGGTATTTCTGCCATGAAAAAGCTTCTCATTAAATACATCTGCCGTTCGGAGTAGGCACAAAACTGTAGGTCCCTCAATTTGTGGTATAATATAAAGACGCACACCACAAATAGTAGGAGAAGCTCGGCCAAACACTGAGCTATATAGTGTACGCGCCAAAATTATGTTATATTATGTATGATGTCATGCTAATAGGTCTGTAGCTTCTGGGGCTAGCGTAGTCGTCCTTGCCAACCTTTGGTATAAAGGCGACATTTACCAGCCTCCAAGATTGTGGTATATAAGCAAGTGCGAGCGACGCTATGAAAATATTTTTCAAGGTCGCCAACACGAGCTCGACACCTTCTTTTAGTACAATAGGTGCGATGCCATCCGGACCGGGCGATTTCAAACTGTCAAAAGACTCAATAGCATATCTTATGGCATCTTCCCTCGCCACAGTTCTGGCAAGAATCCAGTCATACCTTGTCGCGGTGGTTCTCGCATTCCCTCTCTCCCCTCTCGAGGGAGAAGAAGGCGTAACCATCACCTGATTTCCAGGAAAGTGAGTCTCTAAAAGAAGAGAGTAAGTCTCGGTCCTGGTCTCTGTGAAAGAGCCATCAGGCCTCTTGAGCGAACCCAGCTTAACGGATTGGTCCTCTTTCAGAACTTTTACCAGTCTAGCTGTTTCACCCAAGGTTTCAATCCCACTGCAGTATTCTTTAAAAGAGTCCCTTTTCGCAGAGCGAATTAGCCTCTTATACTCTCTTTGAGTGCAGCGATATTGTTCCCAGTCCATCTCAAGATTAGTTTTGAGGGCCCGGTTAAGATATTTTCTCGATTCAACTCTCATCTTCCGCAGCTGCCTGTTCCACCAGGGAACAGGCGTGCGGTTTCGAGGTGTTCGAGTCGGACAGGCCTTATCCAAACTACCACGTAGGGCAGTCATTAAAAAATCCACTGCCTCATCATTGGCATGAGTGGATTGTATTCTAGGTGGCGCCGATATCTGATTCCCAAGCTCCTCGGTAAAACACGACCAATCCCGATTTTTTCAAGTTTCGTACTGGCGCAGAGCACATAGCATCCTCGCCAAGTTGAAACTGGATATATCTATGGTCCGAAAGCGAGTCTTCACTCAGGACCCTCCAGTTTAGGACCACCCTAACTGAGATTAAGAAAGAGTAAGATTAATGACTACCTGTCTCCTGGGCGTGAAAAATTTTGGCTTAGAGCCCTCATTCCAGATGCTCAGCCCACTTGACAGAATATACTTGAAAAGCCGATCTCCCCTCGCGTTGCATTTGCTGCTGCCCCAGATTTTATTCTGGGCATTAGCATCGCAACAGAAGATCAATCCGACGTTTCGGTTTTCGCAATACTCCACAAAACTGGCCGCCGTCCCCGGAGGTGGCGACAGCAGAGAGTCATATGGAAAGTACGCGGATGCAATAATGAAATGTTTCCACCCATTTTTGCACTTGAAGCTCAGCCTTGCTGCCACCAAGTCCTGACAGCAGAGCTGTACAAAGCTACAGCAAAGTGAAAAGACACTAAAAGACAAGTCCTCGGTCTGACCGAACTTTCGTCACATGAGATGTTGGCACCACGTAAGTCACTCAGTCGACAGGGTTTTTGTTTGAAAACCCAGGGCTCCTGAATGGCTGTTATGTGTGACTATAATAGTTTGTCTTTGAATGTTAAAAAGTGTGTTAAGATGACCTTATCTAAATCCCAAAATATATTCGTTTCGAATTACTATCTTTTAAACCATCAGCTAACTCCTGTCAATGAATTTTTTGACCTCGGTGTAGTGTTCGATTCGAAATTTACATTTGTTAACCATATTTGTTTTGTTCTTCCAAAAGCTTATAGCAACCTAGCCTTTGTACGAAGGTATGCCAAGGATTTCAAGCATCCTTATACCCGGAAAGCATTATACAATTCGTTGGTCCGATCTAAACTTGACTATGCCTCTGTTATTTGGAGCCCTGTTTATAACTTGCACACTTCCAGGATTGAGCGGGTTCAAAAGGTCTTTCTCCGATTTGCCCTTGCTTTTCTTAATTTCTCAGATCCGATCCGTCTTATTACTCTCGGTTTAAACTTATAAGTCTGATATCGTTGGAAAATAGAAGGCGTACTCAATTCCTATTATTTGTATTTGATCTTATTTCTGGCTCCATTGACTGCCCATCCCTTCTTGAGCACGTTACTTTCAATGTACCTAACAGAGTTCTTCGTTACCATATGCCCTTTCATGTACCGGCCGTTAAAGCAAATTACTCATTTTTCGCGGCCTTTTTTCGAGGCCTTGCAGAATATAACAACATTTCAAAGAGCTTAGATGTCGATTTTTCGTTTTCTAGAAGTTTTATCAAGTCATCTCTCGAAACTTATTTATCTTTCCTGTAATTCTCTTAGCTTAATTCTAGTCTGTAAGTTTGTAAATCATAAACGGAATAAAGATAAATAATAATAATTAAAGTTTCGAATTTTAAATAAAATGTATAAAAAATCAATGAGTTTTCTTAAATATGTAAACTTTTTATTTTTCTTAATGGTATCTATTAATGTGGCCGCTGTGGTCGAGTTGGTAGCGGTGCGTGCTATAACTTGAAATGCCGGTGAGTTCGAGGTTCGAATCTCAGTCAGGGCAAGCAAAATCTTTATAAAAGAAAAAGTTTTTTCTAATAGCGGTCACCCCTCGGCAGGCAATGGCAAACCTCCGCGGGTATTACTGCCATGAAAAAGCTTCTCATTAAATACCTCTGCCGTTCGGAGTCGGCACCAAACTGTAGGTCCCTCCATTTTGTGGTATAATATAAAGACGCACACCACAAATGGTAGGAGAAGCTCGGCCAAACACTGAGCTATATAGTGTACGCGCCAAAATTATATATATATCTATTAATTATGTAATTCTCTTAGCTTAATTCTAGTCTGTAATATGTAATAAGATGAATAATAATAGTCGTCTCAAACAGTGATTAAAAATATTTTTACTTTATGTTGGTGCATTTGCTTCTGTACCAAATATGTATATTTCTACTTGAAGTATAAATTATTTTGTATGTGTCAAATTTTACGTTTATTTCTTTTTTGTTCTTGAAAAGACCAACAAATACATACATGAATTACAACAAATCGTTCTTTGTTATATTAATGTTATTTTGCATACTTCTATAATACGACGATTACAGACGTGTTACATTTTTTGATTAATTAAAAATTACGAATTAAAACTTCGTGAAATTCGGGATCCCGGGATTGTCCCGGGATTTCGTTTTCAGATCTCGAAAATCCCGGGATGAATTAAGTGCCTAAAATTGACATCCCCAGCTGGAAGACAGTCGTTTACGGATTCGATGACAACTGAACCATAACAACAACAACAAATTGCTAGGAAACACATAATGCATTCGAGTGCATCATCATCACTTTTATGTGGTAACTAAATTTCAAAATAGAAAATTTAAAAATGCATCATCTTTCAAGCCAGGATGGGCAGATGGAGTTGTTTTGTACGACTTTCATAGACTTTCAAGTCATCAGTCAACAAATTTTCTGCAGTCCCGCTGCTCAGTGAGTAAGAAGCATACTAAAAAAGCAAAACGACTTCATACATAATCTATGCAAGTGCATGTATAAAGTAAATATACAAACTAAGACTCCCACACGTTGAGAGTCTAATCCGAAGTTAAAGTGTTTCGATATAACGAAATTATTACATGACGACTGGACTTTTTAACACTTGCGAGTCATGCAGTTTGGTGGCAAGAACGATAGAATACTAGATTGCGCCTTCTCGACAAAAATTATGTTAAGCAATATGCGTGCAACGTCATAAACAAGATTTGAGAGAGAATCGGAAAAATTGCTAAACAAAAATGTGAATGTGGTTTTAGGAGTTTCGCTGCTTTATGCCACATATTTTTATTCAAATAACTTAATTTATGCTCTGCATTTAATTAGAAATCTTGAAAAACTGCAGAGACACAAATGGCTTAACTTGAAACCAAGTGTGCAGCTGCACGTTCTCGTCACCTTTAGCAAGTTTAAGAGCCCCGTATCAATGATAGACTTTGCGACGCGGTTCGTAATTCATTCTGAATGTGGTTCTTTTTACGTGTTTTTTTTTTAACTGCAAATTTCTGTCCCAGTAGACTGCGTTAAAATAAACAAAAAGTTAAAAACAAACGCGCTGAAAACTGTTGTACGAAATAGCCGCGAATGAACAAGGAATTAATATTTTTTTAAACTTTCTTTGATTGAATCAGCTGCCTTATTTAGATGATCCGATGTCTTGACCTGGAACAATTAATGGGAACAAACATAAAAAAATATTTTTTTTTAACTATAAAATCATTTCTTTGGTTGGTCTTTTATAATATTTATTTTCAACTCCTTTAGTTTTAATGACTTCCTAACATCTTCGCGACATGGAGTTGACCAAATCAGCACGAATTCTGACTGGTGTTGAGTACCAAGCTTTCTGTATTTTTCCCCACAGCTCTTGCCTATTCTTCCATTTTTGTCCACCTATCAACTTTTTTAACTCTCCCCGTAGATGTTCTATGGGGTTGAGGTCCGGTGATTGGGATCATTAGATCAAAAAACGTTTTTCCAGTTTTCCCGAAACATGTGCCTCTGCGCGAACTCCAATCGTTGATTCACGTCCTTTTTGCTCAAATACCGTCCTTTTTTGGCACTTCCGCCATTGAGCCTTGTTTCTCGTAGTCTGTTGTAAATAGTCTGGCTAGTTACTAGAGTATTTTTTCCTTCCTTGGTATCGTTAAAGGACAAAAACTGATCCTTTTTTGACTCTTTGACCACCAAAAATTATCTCATTTTCTTTTTGCAGCATGGCTGGAGCACGTTAAATACCATATTTTTGGAGCATTTTATTATACCCGCTATTTCACGAATGGATTTTCCCATTTTTTCAGTTCTTTTTTTTGATTACCTTTCGACTTCCGAGCAATGATTGGTGCGATCCATTAAAGATTGTTATTATGTGATAATTCAATTTAAATCTTATCACACAGCAAATCACTAAGAGTTAATACACATTTTTTCGGAAATTATGCAATTCTTCAACAAAAACGGCAAAACTGATCCTGTCCCTATTATATTTTCCTTTCAAGAACATGTCCAAAAACTTTAAAACGTGTCGCCTACTATGCTTCAAGTTCTAATTGAATAAAATAACCTTAACTAACGTGAGTTCACAGTTGATTTAAAAAAAAGCACAAAAATATACAAGGTTATGGAATAGTAGAGTAATTAATTTTTCCAACACTGTATATAAAATTTTCTATTATAACATTTCTTGTGCTTGAACCGCTCCTGTTAAGATTTGACTTTTCAGTCAGTATGCTCAAAAGTTTATGAAAATGTTTTCAAACAAAAACAAATTTGAAAATATTAATATGTTTATTTTTTGTTTGCCATTTGCGTTGCTCTCAATATTTCAATTTTATAAGTTCATGGCCGAAGAATTTGGAGAATGGCTTGATACAAATATTTTTAGAGGTACTCGTAGTTTCTCTAATAATTTTTTAACAGACAGTGTTCGACGGCAGACGACCAAAATTGCACCCACATACTTTGAAATAGACTTCGGGAATTTTAATTTTGTTGTATTTCAAACACAAATCGTGTAAATTTTATATAGTATGTACATATGTACATATAGTGGCCGCTGTGCTCGGGTTGGTAGCGGTGCGTGCTATAACTCGATATGCCGGTGAGTTCGAGGTTCGAATCTCAGTCAGGGCAAGTAAAATCTTAATCATAGAAACAGTTTTTTCTAATAGCGGTCACCCCTCGGCAGGCAATGGCAAACCTTCAAGGGTATTTCGGCCATGAAAAAGCTTCTCATTAAATACATCTGCCGTTCGGAGTCGGCACAAAACTGAAGGTCCCTCCATTTGTGGTATAAATATAATATAAAGACGCACACTACAAATGGTAAGAGAAGCTCGGCCAAACACTGAGCTATATAGTGTAAGCGCCAAAATTATTATTATTATTATGTACATATGTACATATGTGTCATTTATTGGGTGTATATTTTTTCACCAATAAGCAATATGTGGCCTATTATTTAAACCTAGATGAGGATAGGTAGTCAGAGTTACGTTTATTTAATGCTGTACTATAATTTCTAATAGAATTGAAAAAGAAAACAGTATAGTTAAGCCTTAAAGTTGCATTTACATGAGCAAATTTTTTGACAGGCGATAATTGCCTGGCAAAGTTAAATTGTAGTCGCCCGGATAAATTAATATTGTATGTTACATTTGAAGACTTTTTGAGAAATCGAAAATATTAAATTATTTTATTTTTATTTTTTATTCTTAATAACTTTTGAATTTATGAAGGATTTCCCTGTCGTATAAACTCCGAGAAATTCAAAAACGGATAACTTCATTTGAAAGATCTTGATTAGTTTAGTTTAACAGCTTTATTAACTCAATTTGGCCCAATTTTCACATATAACATTTGTTTATCTAGGCGACGATATTTATGTACTTTGAGGCAAGCGCTTTTTTAATCGCCTCACATAATGCCTAAAAATAGAGGAATTTTTTAATAAGGATTTGTTAGCACGAAAATCCAGAACACTGTTTTTGTCAAATGGTTAATATGTCATCTGAAATGAGAGAGTGAGAAACTACCTCTAAAAAGTATTGTATCATGGGAGATGGGTTTTACCCATGATTCAATTATAAAAGGTTGGATACTTATTGACGTTTAAGTTTTCCGACTGCCTTGTAAGGTTGCATTTAGGAAGGTCTGATAAAGGGGAAAATATTTTATCCCTTTTCGCGCAAAGGTAGTAGAAAAGTAGGCAACTAGTAGCGAAATGCGGTTTGTACATAGAATGAAACATATTTGCAGAAATTTGATATTTCAATTTAATATAATATAACCAAATATTCAACCACACATGTATGTATATACATAGTACCTTAATACAACAAACTATATAATCAAAAAACGCAAGTGTGATTTAGAAGCAATGTTTTTTTTAACAAAATGTGTAAAATGTGATATCAACCTTTTTGAGTTTTTACATGCAGAAAATAGAACTATCACATTTGGAAACATTTTGATAATAAAGTTTTCTTTAATTCAATATTAATTTTAGCAATAACAATAAGAGGTATCTAGTAAAAGCCAAGTAACCAGGATTGTATACATATTTCATTACAATTTCAAAATTTTTTTTTAAATATAATTACCATTTTTGTAGATCATAAAATTGTAAGATTCAAGTCACTAAAAATGTAACATTAGTTGTTCGGAAAATTTTTTTTTATATGGAAAGCACCACATAATACCTTCGTCAAAAAATTAACGGAATTTTTATTGATATACATACATCTGTTGGAAATCAAGTAAAGACGTTAGTCAAAACTGGTCAAAAAATTTAAAAACAATAAATGCTTTCTTGGAAAAAAAATATCAAACAAAATGATCTGACCTGACCGGGAATCGAACCAACGACCAATCAATTTCATACATGCAAAGAAAAAAAATTTCAATTCCTGTTCGCGGCTAGATAAGCAAGGCTACTGGAAAACATACGAGAATGCCGTCAATTCGATTAGTTAATGTAAGGCATTCTGAAATAATTTAAAAAACTAAAAAAAGGCAACAGTGTTGCCTGCCAGGCCATTTCACACGAAAAATACTAATTTCCACGTGTTTGAAAACATTTTTTTTCCTTAAATTAAACGAGAGCAACACAGGCTACCTTAAGGCAGCGTGCAAGAGTGAGACAACTGCCTAGTTATCCAACCTTGTATAATTGGAAACTCGATTAAGCTCACCCGTTGCTATCTGTAAAAAATTTCCGAAAACTTCTTAAAATTGAGTCGGATTCTGACATACCAATATATATGTATATACATATCTACATATTACGAATTGTGAAAAAGGTCTAAAAATTTTGCAATTAAGACTCAGTAAACTATTTTACGTTTCGTAGCAAAACTGACAATATGTTGGCAATTCATAACTTAAAATATTTCAAAACATAAATTGTTAACTTCATTCAATTTGCTGTCTCGATAGGCAATTTGCTTCAAAATGGCCATCGCAAGCAATCAAAAATTGCGTGTCGAGTTGTGGAGTTAGGTAGACAAATTTTTGTTATTTTTCGTTCGCGTATGTGTGTGTAAGATAATCATAAATGAAGCCAAGCGTTGCATCGAGCCGTTCACGAATGTTAATTTTTCATATATGAACAAAGGGCACGTATCCACAAGAAAAAGTTGATATTCGAAAATAAATGTCAGAAAATAGATTGTCAATGGCGACCGCTTATATCTACATGTCAGAGTTTATTTCTTGTCATCTGAAATAAGCTGTCACTTTGTTTTTGGACAGCTAATTTTTCATTTGGTCATAAACTTCGTGTTGACCACACGAAGGTATCATAGGTATTTTCATTCAGAAGTAAAACCTGAATTGTTTTTATTGCATTTATTAATGTTTGTGTATTTCGAAGGGAAATTACTCATTTATTTTAATATTTTTTAGCATTGCGCTTCAATAAAGCGAGCGTACTTGTTGGACGCTATCTTACACATGCTGGTGGGGTTCTGCCGACGAAGGCGGCTTCCCCTTGTCATTAGCTGCGATGCAAATGCCCACAATGAGGAGTGGGGCAGCTCAAATACGAACCACAGAGGTGAGAATCTCTTAGAGTTTATCATAAGCGAAAACCTACGTAGTCAGAACGTGGGGCATACTCCAACGTTCGTTACTAGGGCAAGACAGGAGGACCTGGACATCACTCTCAGCAATGAGTTGGCTAGTCCTTTGGTCCTGGGATGGAGGGTCTCATCCGAACCTTCCCTCTCGGATCACAGGATCATCCGCTTTGAGTTGGAAATGACGATCACAGCAGAAGAGAGCAGCAGAAACCCCAGGAAAACAAACTGGGATCTATACAGCGAGACTCTGAAAGCAAATTCAGAGGGCTTAGAGAATAAACACAAAAGAGCAAACTGTATGGAATTAGAGCACAGAGTCTACAGGCTGAATGGCAGCATTATGGACGCCTTTAACTCCAGTTGTCCCGAGACAAAGCCTAAGGGTAAGACCCAACCCAAGTGGTAATCTAGGGAGCTCTCGGTGCTCCGTAAGGCAGTGCGCAAGCTCTTCAACAGATCTAAGCGTACGGGGCGCTGGGAGGAGTATTCAGCCTGCCTAACGAAGTACAGTAAGGAGATCAGAAAGGCAAAGCGTAGCAGCTTTAGGACCTTTTGCGAGAGCATAAGTACCACTCCCGCGGCTGCCAGGCTACATAAAGCCTTAGCAAGAGAGAACCCAGGGATCAAGATGGCATTACAACTGCCCGACGGATCCTTTTCCAGCAACGAGAAGAAGAGGACCCTTGCTATGCTCTCGGCTCACTTTCCTGATGCCGTAACGATATCGCCGGAAGCCGTGTGCTGCGAGACCGGTCCGACTCCGGCTGACTGGAGGGTGGCCAGGGGTATTTTCACCCGAAGATCGGTCGGCTGGGCACTGAACACTTTTGACCAGTATAAGGCTCCGGGGGTGGATGGCGTCAGACCAGTGCTGCTGAGGTTGGGCAGGGATCTGCTACTCCCGCACCTCGTAAGCATTATAGCGCTGGCCCACATACCAGCGGTATGGCAGAGGGCTCGGATTATCTTTATCCCGAAGGTAGGCAGGAGAGACCCCTCTTTACCTAAATCCTTTAGGCCGATAAGCCTCACCTCCTTCCTATTAAAGGCAATGGAGAAGGTTATAGACCAGTATATGAGATCCATATGAGATTAGTGGACGAACTCCTCCAAATACTCACTAGTAATGGAATCCGCTGTCAAGGATATGCGGATGATATCGTGATATTCGCCAGGAGCAAGTTCGTGAGCACTCTCTTTGACATTGTGCAAAGAGGAATAAATCTTGCAAGGAAATGGTGCTTAGAGGTGGGCCTCAGTATCAATCCTTCCAAAACAGCTATCGTTCCCTTCACCAGGAAGAGGAAACTGCAGGGTGCCAGACACCTAGTCCTCGGGGGGGTCGCGGTCGGGGTCGTCACAGTAGTAAAATATCTGGGTCTCATACTAGACTCTAAGCTTCTGTGGGGGCTCATGTTGGGGTGGCAACCTCGAGGGCGACAAGAGCATTAATGGTGTGCAGGCGTCTTGCGGGTAAGTCCTGGGGCTGCAGTCCCAGGGTCCTGCGGTGGCTGTACACCATGATAGTAAGGCCTATGCTTACATATGGGGCGGTCGCGTGGGGATCCAGAGTCGCCCTGGCTACGGCAAAGAAATCCCTGGCCAAATTCCAACGGCTCACTGTGTTGCGGCTAGTGGAAAAGTAACTTTTTTCCGATTATTTTTTTCAGTGTTTTTAATAATGCAGTTTTGTCACAGACATTCCAAGTAAACAAAAAACACATAGAGCTTATTTTTATGTTGGCCCGTTGATTTTTAATTGATTTTAGAAGTCAAATATACAAAATTTTCACGAAAAGAGGGGATTTCAGGGCTGTATTCAAAATGATCTCATTTGATTTTGGTGACAGATATTTTGATTCGGAAAAAAAATCTGCCTTCGGACAAGTATCTTCTGTAAAAAAGAGGAATGTTGTTTGAGACATTTTCATATGCACCTTTTTTGAGCGAAAACCCGACTAAAGGTCCATTTTTCCTTTAAATTTGGGTTAGGTAAGCAATATCTAAAAAGTCCCGGAGAGTCCCAGTTCCAAACCACTACAGAAATGTTACATAATTTGTTTTCAACGAACTGTGAAAAAATCAGCTGCCCATACCTGCCCTCCTGGGAGTTATAGCGATTTTAGTATATCACTCTCAGTATTTATTGCATAGAAATTTAACGGAAATTCTCGGAATCACTTATTGAATAATTTAATCATATTGGTTTTCGGTTTCATATTGGTCCGCATGTGTGTTTGTCTTTATATAGTGTTTTCTTTTAGCTTGTGGTGGTACCTTTCATGGACATGAAACTCAGCGTTTATCAGTGGCGAGGAAAACATCAAGAAAAGACAATTGTGAAGACATATTACATTATCTGCTCGCCAATTCTGATCCCGCAATCACAAGTAGGAGAATACTGAAGGAGAAAAAACACCTGGAATTATCAGAGGAAGCAATGAACTTATTGGTAGATGACTGATAATTTGTAATTTTTCTGTAGAATGCAATAAAATATGCCTGTGTTATAAAATAGTATCTTCAAATTTTTTTTTTTATTCTACATCTATTCTAGCACTCCACAAAAATGAGCATAACTCTCTTAAAACCGGTATCCAATTAAAGCCTTTATTGCCACCTTTCAAATAAGAAATGAAATAGATTTTGGTTTTATATAAAATTTCAGAGTTTTTCAACAAATATCGAAAAATCATGAAAATTTGACGTTTATAATTCTTGTTCGGACCACCCTATACTTTATTTAAAAAACTAATCATAGGGTATTTATCAGAAATAAAAGAAGAATTAAAATAATTTTTTTTTGTAAATTTTTCGAACAACTTTTTTTTTTTGACTTTTGTTGAAAATTTGACCCAACAATTTTTTTCGGTGTAAATTTTTTTTTCACTCATTCTGTTTGGGATTTCATTCTGACCAATCTGTAGAAGTTTCTCATCGATACAATTAAAATTACAGTTTAGGCAATATGATTTCCAAAAAATTCCGGTTTCGCAACACTGTGCGGCTGTGTTTGCATTGGGGGCCTATCCAAGCATCTTCCAAGCGGAGGTATTTGCCATTAGCTTATGCGCAGAGATAAATCTGAGTAGAAACTACAGCTACGAGAAAATCTTAATTTTATGCGATAGTCAGGCGGCGCTCAGAGCTCTCTCCTCTTACGAAGTAAAATCGGCACTAGTTCTTCAGTGCATAGAGAGACTGAACGCCCTGGCTGCGAAAAACCAGATCCTGCTCCTATTGGTACCGGGACACATGGGGGTGGAAGGCCACGAAGCAGCCGATCTGCTTGCCAGGAAAGCGGCAGCCTCAACCCCCGTTGGACCTGAACCGTTCCTCGCGGTGGGATCTGGTGCCATAAGAGAGGAACTCAGGAAAGAGACAACGAGGCTGAGGAACCAATACTGGCACAACATCGCCGGCCTCAGACAGTCCAAAAGCCTCCATGGGGGATACAGCCGGAAGAGATACAGGCTTCTAATTGACCTTCTCAGGGATAAACTGAGAATTATTACAGGCTTTCTGGCGGGTCACTGCAGACTGAAGGGTCACCTACACAAGCTAGGGATCTCGTCGATCAACCTTTGCCGCTTTTGTGACTTGGCAGAAGAGACTCCGCAGCACTTGCTAATGGAGTGTGTGGCTGTGGCGCGCAGACGGGGAATCACCCTGGGACGGTCATGGCCGGAAAAGCAATACATACACACCCTAACCCCGACGACCATCCTGAGCTTTCTGGAGGCCTTGGGGCTGGCTGAGGTGTTGTAATGAGATTTGAGGCCACAATAGACCTATCGGTCGCAGTGCATACTTCTACTTATATCTATCTATCTATCTACACATGTTTATGTCAAGACATAAAACTGCCCACACAAAAATTTACAAAACATTTTTTATTTTTTCCTGCCAAAATGACAGATTTTAGAACATCAAATATTTTCAGTGGAGATGTCGGGTTACAAAGGGTTGAAGGGTTGCAACAAACATTCGAGGAAGATATGTATATGTATGAAAGTGAAACGCAAAGCATAGCTGCCTTGAAATATAATGTTAGCAGTTAGAAAAAACATAAATTATACATATGTATGTTCATGCATACAAATGTATTGAAACGTTTCCTAATATATATTTCATATCAAGGTGATATTTAGTTCATTACTTGCAATTATACATTTGTATATAAAAATAAATAAAAAATTGATAAAGATAAGCCTGATGTATTGCAATCTTCAACAACTAGTGTTTACGAATTAAGAAATTCTTATACATATGTATGTATATACATACGTGCAAATGTATAAATACAAGTACTGAACTAAATATATCCTTAAATGAAATATACATATGTATGTATGTATATTAACAAGTGTTTCAATACATTTGTATTTATGTATGCATGTACATACATATGTATGTATAATTTTTTTTCCGAACTACTAGGGCCAGTTTTTTTAGTGCTTTTCGCGAATGGCGAATCACCACGTTAATATGACATTTCTGTTATCTTTTAATACTTACATACACAATTTTGGCTTTTCATTCACTCTAATTGTAGCCAACAACCTCTTCGACATAATTTTTTTTTTTGCACAACCTCAACGTTTGAATTCATTGTAGCATTTCATTCCTTTTTGTTTGTTTAATTTTTGTCTTGTTTTAATTGCTATTTTTTTATGATTCACGAGGTGATTTAGATTGATCAACTACAAATGAGGTGATTCGCTCACAAAATTTTTTATGGAGGATCATGTTAATTCGGTTCGTGATTTGGGTGCCAATTACGAATGGGAGAGCGAATAATATGCCGTGGAAACATATTATTACGTTTATCTATGAATGCGAACAACAGAAATAAATATCCATGAACGGCTCTACTGCACTACAAAATGTTGGAGAATAGCGGTAAAATAATATTTGAACTTGTAAATTATTTGAATTTAAGTTTTGAACAGGTAGCAACCGACAAAAAATTAACACTCAAAAATCAACTGTAATATTTAGGATTTTTAAACTCCAAATTAATTAAATTAATTTGTTTAAATCAAGGATGCATTGTTACGTTCCAACATTTCGAAATATTATTGTAAAGGCAGTTATCAAAATAAATTTCATTACGTTTTTAACTGAAACGAAATGTCGTTAATGTTAACACGTTAATACTAGCAGGAGACTAGTAGCCACTAGGCAAACGTATACTAAAATTGCATTAGGCATGGAAACCCGCTACTGGCTATCGGCTACTAAAATAATGTAACAGTACTATAGTTGGGATGTTTAGTTGATTTAAGTGATCAGTGAGTCTAGTTCGAATCACTCAAAAGAACTGATTCATTTAGTAGATTTATGCATTTATGTTATTACTAGGCACCGATGTAGCCACTATAAAAAATCTTTTTTAAATATGCTTGTATAGATGGGTAAATGTTTCCCTGTGGATTATGGATGTTTTGTGAGTTTTTCCCAAATACCTTTGGATAAGATTAATAAAAACAATTAATGTTGATCTCGTCATAACTTTTTCAACAGATATTTCAGTAGAGATGACTTGAAAAAGTTTAAGTAACGGTTAATATCCTTTAATTAGCTTCCGTTCATTGGTGTGTGTAATAAGATCGGGTCTCAAAATGGCAATTATGCTCATAACACCATCTTTAACTTCTATAAATCGCGCCAACAAATCGTAAGTGGAGTTCCATCACGTTGTCCCACTTTTCTTTAATTTTAAAATAGGCAATTGCTTTTGTACTTGAATGCCCCTCAATTTTTTTAAAGCTTGGCTACAGCGATTGAAATATACAATATTCTTAAATTTGTCTACAATTGTCACGATTTCATTAAATGCTTTCTGAACAATAATTGGAACGCCACTCCTCTAAGCTTACGGCACTTAATAAATTTGCTTTGGTGTCGGTAACTATGGCGGCGACTTTATTCGATATGCCCTAAATCGCTGCCACTTCTTTGCAAACCCCTCATAAATTTTCACCAGTCTGACTTCAATCAAGCTCTTTACAGCACAAGGGAGAAGAACAGAGCGTGGTTTTTTATCAATCAAATGATCAGTTACAGCAATGTAACAGATGTTGGTAGAAGAAGTCTAGATGTCGTTTGTGAAACATATTGCAAATGCATATTGCCATTGGCTTTTAATTTCTGATTTTTAATATTTTTACGCTTTTGGTATCAAGTTTTGAGACAGAGTTTTCATTGGGGATAGTTTATGACCGCCGCACTGTGACACCATGCTCACAAATTTCACCATCTCCGGCACACCCGATGGCCTTTAACTATCATCTTGACTAGTTGATTTTATCCATCTTTTTGGTGGTTGGCTGCTTTGATATATAATTTGTATTATAGGCCTCTTCTACTCCCTCTGTTCATTTTGTGTAGATGGCTGTCAATAGGTAAGTTCGCGTAGCTGATAATTATTTAAACTATCAGCTTTTAGTGTTTGGGTACGCAAAAAACTTGCATAGTAGGGGAAATTGAGAGAGCAAAGTGACATTTCATTTTGAGGCGAAGCTGTTGGTTTATGTTGGAAAAATTTTTGCAATCAAAAATATGCTAACAAGAAAACAGATGATTGCGATTTGGATAAATTAGAAGTTTTTGTTTAAGAATGTTGATTTAGTAATATTGGCCATAATTATATAAAGCCGGCCTTAAGCTCATTAAAAATCTATATATAATTTGTTTAAGAATTTTAAAAATGAAAATTATAAAATATGAGTGTTAAACATACAAGAAGCAAGTAATTATTAATTTGGACAAGTTTCCTTTGTAGAATGTTTCAAGAAAACACGAATGCAATGTTTTTCATTTTGCATATTTGGATGCGGACAATAATTATATCAGCTGTTCGTTGAACTTACAAGTTTCTGCAAATTTTGCGTTCGCGTACTATTTTGGACATTTTTCTCTTGTAAGAGAACAGAAAACATTTCTCCGGAATTTTGCTGTTGGATATACCGCTGTACAAAATACTTACTTATTGAATTCGCCTTGTATGTGGGGTATACCACCTTGAATGAATTTGCTTGATTGTATGGCCACATGTACAAGTGCCAGGTCATTTTAAAATTTTTTTTACAAAGGCAAAAGTTACTCATCACCAGGTCACAATTTAGAGACTTTACTTTGAGACTAGAGGATTTATTTCGAGACTAATGAATGTCAATTAATCTGAAATTGTGACTTTAGTCTCTATTAGGGAGTGAGACTACTTACTGAATCCGGCCATTAAGGGCCGTACACATAAGACTTTCGCTCTTCTTTGCTTCAGAGTTTTGCTTTGACAGATAAGTTAAAGACCAGATGTTGTATGAGTCCTGCTTAATACAAGGCGAGAAAAGTAAAGCAAAGCAAAATCATGGGCAACTCTCATCTTCTTAAAACCAGCTGCTTAGTAGCATAACTACTACCTCAATTATATCAGTAAAACTCATTTTTTATTCATTTGTTAAACAAAACAATACAAATCGCCCTTCAGTTTGCGTTTTATAATAATAATAATAATTTTTGCGCGTACACTACATATATAGCTCAGTGTTTGGCCGAGCTTCTCCTACCATTTGTGGTGTGCGTCTTTATATAATATCACAAATGGAGGGACCTACAGTTTTGTGCCGACTCCGAACGGCAGATGTATTTAATGAGAAGCTTTTTCATGGCAGAAATACCCTCGGAGGTTTGCCATTTCCTGCCGAGGGGTGACCGCTATTAGAAAAAACTTTTTCTATGATTAAGATTTTGCTTGCCCTGACTTAGATTCGAACCTCGAACTCACCGGCATATCAAGTTATAGCACGCACCGCTACCAACTCGACCACAGCGTTTTATAGCAAGTTTTTTATCGCATAATAATATTTTATCGAAAAGAGACAACTACATGGAGAATAACAAACCGGCGCAATCCATATAAAAGAAAGACAAGGAAGATTTGTCACAAAGCCCTATACAAAATGATTGAACGTTTTTGAATTTCTCACACAAACTATATGCCCGAATTCAGTAAGCAGTATCAGTCTCTAATAGAGACATAGGCCACAATTTTAGAACAGTTGGCATTCATTAGTTTCAAAATAATGCCTATATGTAGTCTCAAAATATATTCTTCAAATAGTGACCTGGTGATGAGCAAGTCACAAAAAATTTAAATAAAAGCAATAGAAAAAAACATGAAAGCGAGAAAAGGCAATAATCTCTAGCTCATTTTGAGACTTGAGATGATTCCAAGTTACTGAATTCGGGCAGAAATTGGAAATAAATAAAAGGAAAATAAATTAACAAAATTTCTCAAATTACCCCCTTCTATTAATTTAAACGCAACTGTATGTACTTATAGTCAAGAGATCAAACTTTAATTTAACAGAAAAATATATAAAGAATATATAGAAAAAATACTTTATACACAAAAAAAAAATTCTGACGTGTACATGCAAATCGCCGATACACGTGTATTTTTAAGAGTAATGAGCAGAGAATAAAAATATGTTATTTTCGAAATTTGAATTTAAAAGTTAGTCAAAGAGAATTTTTCTTTTTAACATTTATACAATTCACATTGCAGCTTGTTAGCCAAGGAATGTTAATCCTAACTAATTTAAATTTTATTTAACTATGTACTTTCAAAAAAGTCAGCTATCAACCGTAATTCTTTGACTGATAATTTTCCAATCAAAAATAACAGTTAAATGGTTACAATCAAATACCTACAATAACAATAAAAATTTTAATTTTCTGTTCGAAAAAAAAAGCTTATTTTAACATTTTTCTTTGCCTGAAAAACAAAATTCGTTTATTAACTTTTATATACATATGTATGTATGTATATGTAAATGAAAAATTAAAAGTCAACTTTTCACTTTTATGTTTGACGGAAAAAATAAAAAGTTAAATTTAAACTAAATTTTAACTCTTATTTTTGACTATAAATATATCGGTTTAAAAGTAACTATTACTTATTGACTCTTTTGAAAAAAAAATAAACATAGCAGTTACGGGGCCTAATAATGAGTAAAAAAAAAATGTTTAATTCCAATACATATCTAAAAAATTATTTTGAAATTTGAATTGTTTTAAATGGGAACCCTTTTTAATTGTGGATGTTTTGTTAGTTTAATCCTTTGGTGAGGAACCGAATCCAACTCCTCTGGGTACCAGGACATAGAGGGGTGGATGGTAACGAAGCAGCAGACAGTCTAGCTAGGACAGCAGCGGCAGCAAGTCCAAGTGCCTCCTTGGAGGATACAACCTGAAAACACAGGCTGTTGGCGAACCTCCCCAAGGAGAAACTGAGAATTGAAACAGGTGTTCTGACGGGTCACGGCATTTTGAAGGTCCACCTACACAATCTAGGGATCTGGTCAAGCGACCCCTGCATCTTCTGTGACTCAGAAAAAGTAACCCTGCAGCGTCTGCTCGTGGAATGTGATCTGTGGCGCGCAGAAGAGGCACGGCCATTGGACGACCATGGCCGAATGAGCAGCACATACACTCATTCCCCCGGCAACCACAATAGGCTTCCTACGGGTGCTGGGGCTAATGAAAGTGCTTTGATGTGAGCCTTGAAGGGCACAATAGACCTACCGGTCGCAGTGGATTCCACATATTTTAATCTATCTAAGCCTTTGGATTTTAAGTGACGATTAAGGGCCGGTGTCTTCCAGATTGGTTAAATTTGTTAGCTGTTAGCTTCCCACCTGTTCCTGGAATGCGAGTCCGTCGAACGTAGAGGTGCATAGGTCATAGCTGGCCAAAGGACGAGCAAATACACTCCTTATCCCCAGGATCAATCATGAAATTTCTTAAGGTACTGGGGTTGAGTGGCAACCGAAGGCACAATAGACCCACTGGTCGGAATGCATACCTCTAACAATATCTATCTCTCTAGCGGTTATCTAATTCCAGCTTAATATTTAGCGCTTACTTAAATAACTTATGGTCTTATTCGGCTCTTGTTTTCGGAATAAAGCTTAATCGCTCTTTAAGAGACCGGCTCTAAAACTTAACGCTTTGCAAACTGACGATTGTCTACGTACTAGAGTCCCACTCGAGTAATAAAAAGTATCATGTTAGTATCCGGTGGTGGCGATGTTACGAGTACTGTTTATTTTTTCATTGAAAATACCATATAGTATTTGTACGATGCCACCACGACGATGCACATTTTATTTTCCATCGAGGTAATCACCAAAGGTGTTTCTTAGTTACGATTACAAAAATAAATGTTCATACTTACGTTTTGCATCAGGTATCTCTCTAGTAGGTGACCAAACTAGAAGAGCTCGGTCATTTAAACCTTCTGGTTTACGTTCAGTTTCTGGTATTAGAGGTGGACATACAGCCTGATAGTCTCGACCAACACGAATTTTTTCTAGAAATATTCTTAAACTGTTAATATATCCTCATGCTTGTTAAACAACATTTCACCTTACCTTCATATTCGCTCTGTTTAGTTTTTGACTTTCCGTTCCGCTTTATTGCTGTTTAAGACAAAATTAGCCATAAAATTTTATGTAAACTATACTCTTTAACTTATAAATTAACAACTCACAATTATCATCGTCGGAACTTGTTTCTGGAGTCCCGGCACCTCCAGCACCTCCGCTGCTTAAATTGGAGCTTCCACCTACTGTACTACCACCAATACCCCCTCCGTGACCATTCGGACTTGGCCCGCGTGATCTTCTCCCATTCCGGACTAATTCTGAGTTTCTCTCAGCCAGGACCATTTTGTCTCGAATCAGCTTTACACGATTTTGTTTCTCCAGTTTTAAGCTGTTCCAGCTTTAGCTGCGATCTTTCACGCAATTATCGAGATTTCCGTGCAATTCAATTCAATTCTATCCGAATAAAAGAACAGTTAATATTTTTTTATTTTTTTACAAAATTTGCAAATTGAATTGAACTCAGAAGTCGTTTCAACATACAGCAAAGAAAGTGAGAAAGAAGAAGCAAGCAACCGATGCGACAAAAATACCATTCAGCGCTTTGCTTCAGTGTCAGTTACCATTTGCACAGCACACTTTTAAACGACCGTATATCTTATATTCTTTAAAACTTGGGAACAAAAGCAACGTACCGCTAAGTAATGGCCTTGCTGAGCTGTTTCCATTCCCGAAAATTAAATACATACTTATTTCACTCTGCTGTTTTCAGAAAAATTCACTTTGCCTAGTAAATATTACCTTTTAAATTCCTCAAATATTGTGTTAACGCCGTCCACTATTCTATACGAACGCGATTATACTACTTTATTAACAATTGAGCTGAATACTCTCCGGTTCCAGATATTTGAACGACCTTTTTATTTATTAATATACTATAACAGTTTTAATAGTATTATATCTGGCAGTTATAGCTTATTTAAAAAGCGAGACCGTCCAGTGCATCAATAGCTGCAGCCTCGCTTGCCACAATCACAATGAATGGGCAGGTAAAATTCTCAGCCGCTGTATTGTAAGCGTTTTGCTGAATTCACAGCATACTTTAAAAAACGACCATTGCGAAAGGGTACGTAATTTTAGTCAAATACCGGAATTCACATCTTTAACACATAGATAAACTTTAGCAAACCCAATTTTTACTTGTACTTCATTCGAAATTTATTTTTAAAACACAAAATAGCAGGATTAAAATAACATTTTCATTATAGAATGACATTTTTCGAATTTACGATAATGTTGTGGGGCATGTTCGCTTCAGTAGACCAGTTTTGTGATTCAGCACAATGTTACTTATGCTGTGTTTAATAAGCTCCTAACAAGTGGTATTCCTAAAAGAACCGATATTGCTGAAAGTCAACTTACACGGTATATATTTTACACATGTAACGCTACTACTTCTCTTTCACATGTATAGATGCACCCTTATTGTGAGTTTTGTTATCGCCCGAAATAGTTTGCTTCTCACTGTTCGCTTATTATACATTTCGGTCGAAAATTGTCCGGTTTCGAACATTGTTTCTCCTATTGGCAACACTAATTTCGGGCGAAAATAGTTAGCGGATTAACAGCCTAACCTAATGACCCTTAAGGGCCGTACACATACAACTTTCCTCGCTTTACTTGACAATTCGAACTTTAACAACAAAGCAAGAGGTGTAAAAGGTTTGCTACATAGAACGCTTTGACAGTTTCTGCGATAATTGTTTGTTTTGAATTGCGATATGTGGTTATTCAGAGTATTTTGTTTAATAAAAGAATAATAAATGTGTTTTACAGCTACTTATGTATGCTTGAAAATCGCGAGTGTAATAAACTTTATTAAGAATGAGAAGTAACAAGTCTTCTTGCAGCATCTTTCGACAAAATAAATAAAAATCGATCCAGGGGAGTTTAGGAAAACGATGAGGGTGGTTAACAAAGAGGTGTTTCATTTGCTATTTGTTCATATTTTACTTATTTTCTCTTTTTAAAAGTAATTATACATGCAAAAATTATGAAATTCTAGTGAATTTTCTAAATCGTGTGTATATGCACGCCGAAATAAAATGGAAATGTAAACAGTTGGTTGTCAAAGTGTACACAAGTTGAGAGCTCGCCATGATTTTGCTTCGTTTTGCTTTGCTTTACTTTTTTCGCATTGTATTTAGCAGCACTCGTTTAACATCAGGTCTTCAACTTATCTGTCAAAGCGGAACTCTAAGGGCCAGTTTTTCAGTGCTGGTTTAAACTCAGTTTAAACTAAGTTTAGTTAAACTTTGCTTAAATTTAAACTTAGTTTCCTTGCACTCATTTAAATTTTTTGCAACCAAAACGAAGTAGTGAGCAAACAGCTGATAAGTTAAACTAAGTTTAACCGTGCGCGATCGGCCGTTTAAACTTAGTTTAAACTCCGTTTAAAGTTGACTGAAAAACTGCATACAGAGTTTAAACTTAGTTTAAACGACAAACAGAGTTCAACTTGCACTGAAAAACTGGCCCTGAAGCAAAGCAAAGCCACATAAAACTTTTCTTATTCTTTTATTAAACAAAATACTCGGAATAAGCACATATCGCAATTCAAAACAAACAATTATCGCACAAACTACATACATATAATGGGTAAAATATTGATTTGTATTTTGTTGAATGCGGGTTTATATTGATGCACAGGTATGTACATACATACATATACATACATACATATGTATTTATATCAATGTATATATATGGGCATATACATATATATTTATTGGGGTACTATTTACATACGTACATAAATGTGTACATGCATACATATGGTACTTAAATACCTTTAAATTTTATATAGTTTCTATAATAAATGCTGAACTAGATATGTATAAACAAAGTTTGGGTGGAGAAAAAGTTTAAGAATGTACATATGTACATATACGCATGATTTGCAGTAATTTTCAAAAAAATTGCGAATAACTTATCTTAATGCAAATAGCCGCCGGCATTTTAACATTTGCGTTCGCGCACCACCATTATAGCAAATCTTATCATATCATATGTATATACACACAAATAACACAAATGAAGACTCTTCATTAATTAATAAAACAAATGTTATTATTATTTGACGAATACAATTCGGCTTTTTACTTTATTTATCTAATATCCAAAGAAAATTCATAAATTTCCTAATCCGTAATGCCGTCGGTAAAACAACAGGTGGATTATGCTTACATTTAGGCATTATTTGAACCCATATTCATACAACAAAAAAAGGCGGTTCAGTCATTAATTTCACAAATGCACATACATATGAATACATAATTCAATTATAATAATTATAAATCAATAATCAATAATAATTATTAAAGGTTGGGTAAATATTGACAGCGAAATTTGGTTATATTTGCATTTACGAAGGAAGTAGAAAAGGGGCAAAATTGTATCCCCTTTTGCGAAAAGGTGGTAGAAAAAATACACCAATTTGGTAGTTAGTGGTAGAATATAAACTACATTTTTAGTAACAAAATACATATAAATTAATAAACACGGTTGGTTTATTTTAGTAAACGTTATTTCCTTTGCCGGAGCAAAGGCAGCCAAATTTGACAAGTGAGTTTTTACGACTAATTGTTGCGGTGACTACACCTGAATACCTGACTTCTCTAACCATAGACCCTACAGTTATTGCATGCGGACAGCCGCGTGACTTGATGTGCTGAATCAACGTCTGCCGTAAGTTGGTGGTATCGGGTTCGTTTAGCTGCTTGAATGTTGTGTCTGCTACTTCGACTGCTGTGTTATGGGAGCCGCAAATAGAGCAAATAAAGTTATTATTGTTGTTGTTGCTGCTACTGTCGTATGTCAGCTACCGTGAGAACCGAAAGTGATATAATTTTTGCTGACGGTTCTTTATATGTGTTAACTACTCCCCTCTTGAAGTGAAGCCGTCCTCGGCTTCTTTTATGACCTTGCTCAACTTTATTTTGCTGTTCCGGTGTTTTATAGAGATGAATGCAATAATAACTATAACAGCTATCCCAAGGAGTATTGCAATGCTTGTGTATTGAGTTGACCAGTCCCTGCAAATGTGATATGTGCTTCAGGTTCCTAACGTTGATCTTTTGCATGTAAGGAAGTGATAGTAGGGGTATGTGATCAGTGAAATTTATATTCTGAGCGGGAGCAGCATCTGGGCGTGAACGGGCTATTTTATTTCAATTGCTATAAGTGGGGGTATTAATAGTTACCTCCCCTTCGAAGGTTATCAAAAAGGTGCCTTTAGTTAATTCTGTATAATTTCCATCGTATATTGATGCGGGTTGATTGTTTATTAACACGATTCCGTTATCAATTTCCTCGGTGATAGCAATGTGATCAGCTGATATTGACTTGCAGTTTGCGGAGTTTTTGTTTAGAAGCTGCATTGTGCAAGAGCTTTCCTTCAAAGGCTGACAAAAACTCGCCGTAATGGCATTGTGTATAACAACAAGTGAGATATCTTATTTGTCAGTTGCTTTTGACAGGATACCTAAGATGGCGTTTGACAGGGTACCTAAGCTGGCCGCCAATATGTCGACAATTACGAATGGCCCGAAGTTGGAAAAAGCTGATCTGAAAATATTTTGGGGGGGGCGTTTCAATTTTTTAGGATATTTTACATATTTTGAGATATTCGATTCATATCCATTAAAAACATAGATATAATAATATTAGGTAAAATGTTGAATGCATTTTTATAAAGCCATCGATAGGCTATGATATAATTTGAATCAGATGAATCATAAAACGTCAGGGGTTTAAAGTGCTTCATCGATTCTCCTCTTTTTCTTTGCCAAAATATCTAGGTCACTAGTAACCTCAATATCTCGAGATACGTCTTCAATCTCCGTAAAATAGAAAAAGACCGTTCACTCGGAGCCACCGTGACTGGCAAAGTAACACTGATTTGAAAAATTCGGTAAATGTGTTCGTAAAATTGCATATTACGAATGCGGTTTGATAAGTCATAAACTTTTAGAATAAAATATACTTTTCGGCAAAAAATCATTTCTTTGTATTCCAGTTACTGGGTAATAATTTTTAATTTTTTATCTAGAGTGAGTTTTTGTGTGTGCTACGAATTTGAAAACACGGTTGAAATTTTCTGAGACTACCGATTTTTTGGGGGTAATCCAGACACCCATAACCCCTCCCCTGTATCCGTCCCTGCATTCGGGTAAAATATACGAGGAACGCCAGGGTTGCGAATTTACTTTGCAAAAACAGGTGATCTCAGCTGTTCCAAATTTTGACGTTTATCGAAAAGATATCTCACTTGTTATTATACACAATGCGTAATGGTTTCTTTACAATTGTAGACTGGGAGATATTTTCCGTTGCATTCAGCCACAGCGTTGGTTTCCAAAGAAAGTATCTTCTCGTCGTGTACCACAGGCAATAACTTTACATAGTTACAAACATTAGCTACTTTTGGGAATTTTATAATGAAATAAATACATTGCATGTCTTGAAATATTTTAATTTTTGAGATTTGTAATATATCGCTTACGCTAACATTGGCATCAGCTGTTAAAATGTCATTAATTTCTAAGCCACTCAACAATATTGGGTTGATAACATTTATTTTGCCTAAAGTGACAGATGTTATAATGGTCTCGAACTCCATTATTATTGCCCTATTTCTAGCAGAAGCTAAAGAAAATAAATTGTCGGTATCTATCTGAGCCTGTTTCGCAGTTTTCAATAGTTCGTTTACAGTTTTTGTCAATTCATTTATTCTTGTCTGTATTTTAGAATTAATTGAAATTTGTTGTTCATGAGATTCTATCAAGCTTTCTGTTTTGGTCTTAATCTCTTGGAAGTCATCGAAATCTGGTGTCCCAGCTATGTATTTTAATGCCGTCCCCAAATCATTAATACTACGTGATTGTCGGTGATGCAGTCTTACCGCATCCAGTAGCTGGGTTATGTGTTCCGCGTCATTTGTTAGAAGCCGTTTTATGTGCGTTTGTGGGAATTGCTCTAAAAGTCCGTTCGTGTCGTCGACTATTGCCTCATAACTGGACAGGTTAGTTTTATGCAGTAGTAATCCGTACTGTTCATGTATGGCTACCCTACCAGTTGTGATAGGGATATAGTAGGAGCTAGTGTAATTAAGTATTTTTGCCTCAACCGAAAGGCCTAGCAAGATGAAAGTTCTGTAATTAAAAGGAAAGATATTATCAGTATTTCAAATTGCTTTTGTGGACTTTCCGAACGTTGATCAAAACAGTAGACCCAAGGTCCTTCTGTACTATCTTCTCAGTATAGAGCCTCGTGAATTTATTACCTATTCTTTTATTTGTTTTGACAAACACTTTTTCACCTGGGTTATAAACTCGCAACTTCTTCCCTACATTGTGTCTTTCTAAGTCACTTTGTTGAGTCCGTAGGAGGCTTTCTCTTATTTCGTCCTTTAGCTCCTCTGGAATAGAGTGAATTATGTCTATCGGTTTTTTGTTAGTCACGGAGTGAACTGTACGGTTGTATTTTGATGTTGCAAGAAGGATTAACTCAGTTGTATCGGACACGCTCCCCTCGAGCTTTTGGCAACGAGCAATTTCTGTGAGGGTACTGTGGAATCTCTCCACTTGGCCGTTGGTAGTGCTGTGAGCAGGAGGCGTGGTGTAAATGTCTACTCCGAAATGATTTTTTAGTATGGCCCTAATCGTCTCCGAATTCAGAGATCGTTCATTGTCGCAAACCAGGACTTTCGTATTTTTATAAAAATTAAGAAGCTCGTAGATGGGTTCTTTTATGTCGACTATAGCCCTAGACTTTATTGGAAATACAACTGCAAATTTTGAAAATTTGTCAATAGATGTTAAAAAATGAGTTTTATCAGTAGAATAGATATCGACGTGGATTACCTCTCCCGGGTACGAAGGTATAGGAGATTTTCCTATCCCAGGATTTGGGGGATGCCTCTGATACTTTGCTTCGTTGCATATTTTGCAGCTTGAAATTATTCCTTTTAACACTTTCCGCATGCCGGGGAAGTAATAATTTTCAAGGATTTGTTGTAAGTTTTCTCGTAATGATCGGTGGGCTCTATTATGCTCTGCTTGTAAGATTCCCATCTGATCGTCCTTGTTAAAGACATCTATGACTTGTCTTTTCGTATGCCGGATGCTGATGGCAGGAAATTCCGTAAGTACCTTGTCCTGAATCTTAGCGAGCGTGGGTAAATCACACAGTAAGCCATTGACAACATTGGTATTAATACATTGCTTCATGGCGTTTAGAAGTTCGTCCAGGTTACTGAAAATGATATGGTGTCTCATTTTTGACTTGAAAATTATTTTTGAAGTTTTTGAAAATGTCCCGCCTTCTTCGAGTAGGATTTGGTTACGAAAACAATTTAAAGGGTTCACTACCGTTGCAATAGTTTGGGTAAGAGATTCTTCGCTATTTGCCATGACGCTTTCTGACTTGTCTTCGCAATCCAATGCGTTTATGTGTTGTCGCGATAACGCATCCGCGACCAGGTTTTCTTTTCCCGGTTTGTAATGGAATTGGGGAGAAAATTCCTCCACAAAGGCGCGCCATCGCTTTAATTTGGCATTCGCATTTTTGTCCGAGATGGCAAATGTTAGGGGTTGGTGGTCAGTGAAAATTTTTAGGCTCTTCACACCGTATAAATAATTACGGAGCTTCTATAGAGCCCAAACTATTGCTAGCAACTCTCTTTCGTTGGTAGAATAGTTTTCTTCAGTAGGGGAAAGAGTCCTTGATATCATTGTAATAGGTCGTCCGCTTTGTGACAGGACAGCACCTATACCATGAGATGAAGCGTCAGTAGTTAGCTCGAATGGTTTGCCGTAGTCGGGGTAGAGAAGCAGTACATCTTCAGATGCAAGAATTTGCTTTATCCTGTTGAACGCGTTAAGCGCTTCTTCATCCAGGTTTATTTCAATTTTCTTTGACTGGTTAGCCTTAATGTTTCCATTTGCCCCGCGCAAATATTTTGTTAGCGGTTTGGCAATTGTGGCGAAATCTTTTACAAAACGTCGGTAATAACTTGCAAGACCTAGGAATGAGCGTAGAGCTCGCAACGTTTTCGGAGTCCCAAAGTCTAATATGTCCTTAACTTTGTCAGGGCACGTTTTTATTCCATCTTTAGATACTGTAAACCCCTGCAATTCGACATTTTGTTGAAAAAATTTAGATTTTTCGGCCGATGCTCTCATGTTAGCATTAAACAGTTTCGTCAAAATTCGGTCAATATCTCTGCTATGCTCTTCCGCTGTCCTAGAGAATATGATGAAATCGTCAATATAAACGTGACAAGTCCTACCGACTTCCTCTCTTAATATGTCATCAATAGCCCTTTGAAAAATGCTGGGCGCGTTTTTTAGACCAAAAGGAAGCCTGCAAAACTCATACTTCCCATTGTTGACCGAAAATGCTGTTTTTTCACGGTCTTTTTCGGCTAATTCGATTTGATGGAAGCCCGATTTCAAATCAATTGTTGAGAAAAAAGTAGAGCTTCCCATATTTGACAGGATTACAGAGGTGTCAGGGATTGGATACTTGTCGCTGATGGTTTTACTATTAAGCTTTCTGAAGTCTATTAGAAGGCGTGATTTCCTTCTACCGTCCTCTTCATATCCTTTCTTGTCCACCACCCACCATTGTAAGGTGAACGAGAAGGTCTTACAATTCCGTCAAGTAGTAACTTTGAAATTTCACTGTTTACGAATTCTGTCACTGCCATGGGGTATGGATAGCTTTTAGAATACACCGGAAGGTCGTCTGTAGTTCTGATTGTTGCAACGATATTCGTGTTATATGGCAGAGCCTCATCGGGATCCGCAAACACTCTAGAATGTCGCTTGAAGATTGATGCAGTGTGTTCGGATTCTACTGAACCCGCGTCCGATTTAGTTAATTTGTTAATGTCTGAGCTGCGGTAATATGAAAGTTTTTCTTGGCCTCCATCGTATCAATAAGAAATTTTAAGCCTCTTCCCCCGAGTGTCCTGCTGATATAGGGCAGGAGGGACCTAGTCCTAAAAAATTAATATTATCATTAGATTCGGCCAAAACATCTTCGTTACTTTCACACTGTTCATCGTAATTGTAGTTGTCGTATTCGTCGTAGTTGTATCCACATAGTCATCACCTTCCTGACTGTCATTCCCGTTTGCCAAGTGGTTTACCCGCTGTATTTTTTGAGCTGGGTGTCGGTCACTTCCGCGTTGCCGTTTCTGAGCCTTTTCCTTATCCTCCGAGGTGGACGTCGGTTGCGAATTAACCTGTGCAGTTGAGCGTCTGAAGACATTATCAGAGCTCCTATTATTTGATAGGTCAGTCTGACGCTGATAAGTATTTTGACCTAACGGCCTACTACTACTATATTGTGGTGGTTGGGGTCGGGTTTGCCTAAAACGTGAAAGGGATGGATCTACGTCCATTGGTACCGGTCGCTGTCGTGACTGCTCATTTGGAACCCTGCGGTATTGTGGAGAGTACTGATAAGTACTCGGACCCTGGAAGCAGGTATTCGTCCTTCCGATGGACCTCATTAGAGTCATCTTCGTCGTTCTCGCCTGGTTGGCTTCTAACTCCTGTGCTAGTGCTAGCGCAGAGGGCAGATCAGCAGAACAGGATGAGAAAAGAATGTCGCACAATGGGCGATTGAGTCCAGAAATGAAGACACGAAGAGCATCTTCGCGATATTTCTTACTGAGTGATTCTATGAGTGTCTTATTTTCGCCATGAGTCATTGTGGTTTTGTTTATTATAAGCGTGAGTTTCCGCTCTATTTCGTCATAGAACTTCACTACCGACAGAGCTCCTTGAGTTAGCATTGAAAGCTCTTGCTCAATCAAGTAAATTGGCTTTTTGTCAGCGTACGTAAAATCTAGTCTAGAAATTATAGCATGGAAATTCAAAACGGTGTTAAAAGACGACAACACCATATCCGCAGACCCCACTATTTTGTTACGAATTATGCCCACGGCTTGATAATGCTTTGAGCTTCCTGCATAGCTCTCAAAGACCTTGTATGCTGTGTGCGCTGCCTGTCTCCAGGATACGTATCGCGCTTGGTCACCGTTAAACTCAGGCATAGTTTTAACTAAGTCTAATGACTCGTCACAAGTAATGCCAGACTGTATCGTGACAGCCTGAAATTCCTTCACACGAGTGGTGGTTTCTATTCGTCCTAGTCTATTAGTCAAGTCCTCGATCCCAGCCTGAAAGTCTCGTCTGGTTTGTTCTGTTGCAGTCTTTACTGCAGCATTTAGAAGTGCCTGCATTGTAGCTGCGTCCATTTTTATAAGCTATTAAGGACTTTTATTTTAATTAATTTTTACAATTTATGCTTCACTTTATTCGCTGATAGGTTTACACAATTCACAAATACTACAAGCTAGCTGAACACTCTACTTACATAATTATTTCCATTTTAGACTTAATCAATAAAATCAGCAGCACTGGAACCGCCCTTGACGTTACAGCAACCTCGTTCGGTGATACAGGAACTACAAGATGTCTCCGGATTGTTGGCTTAGTTTCAATAAATTTTGCTCAACTATATTATTAGTTTTTTAATTAATAATTGCGTTTGCTTTGTAAGGGTTTGTATTTTTATATTTTTTCACGTTTGTAATTTTCATGTCCTTTCGACTTCTCTTGAGATTTTTCAAAGTTCTGTTTTTGCCACCTTATTTTCAGTTTATTAAATTTTTCTCAATTTAACTTATTTTCAGTTTATTTTGATGAGTTTTTCCTCCACTTTACTTATTTTCAGTTTATTTTCATGAACTTTTCTCCAC
Organism: Philophylla caesio; assembly: GCA_963971545.1. Lineage (NCBI taxonomy): Eukaryota > Metazoa > Arthropoda > Insecta > Diptera > Tephritidae > Philophylla > Philophylla caesio. Next base: position 67,380,916 of record OZ020607.1, read on the forward strand.
TTTACTTATTTTTAGTTTAGTTTCATTAATTTTCCTCCACTTTACTACTGTTCTTAAACTTTAATAACTGCGTTTTAACGCGGATCCTTTATAAGGATTTGTATGCTTTTACACAATTGTCCTTCCTGTGTATTCGAACCACGGCCACCGTGAGAACCGAAATTGATATAATTTTTGCTGACGGTTCTTTATATGTGTTAACTTATATTTTGCAGAAATTGTCACTAATAAATTTTATGCAAAATTTTTACCCCGGTAAAAGCTGTGGCGCGTATTAACGTAAATTTTATGTTATTTTGACTTTTTAATCATAATTTCCGATAGCAAAATCTTAAAAAAAGTTTACATCCTGAAATATGAGACGGTCTTACGGTGTTCTAAATTATACTTACGTATGTATGCTTGTGAATAAATCCGTCTACCTTCGAGGAACTTCCGTAATATTGAAAATTTCTCTAATATTTCTTACTAGCTTTATTTACCTTTTTTTATTAGCCGAAATAAAAACAACAAAGTTAAGTGATTTGATTGTTATTACTAGTACATTATTATTTTATTTAATACAAGTATTTTAAATTGGCTTATACATTCAATAAATACATTTTTAAATTAGTTTTAGTTAGTAATTCAATTAATTTATAGCTTTTTAAACAATATTATACATGCCAAGTAATTAGCCATTGCAAAAATGCTGGGAGTGATGGAATATGTTTTTAACGAGTCTACCTTCACATGAATGGTTTAAGTTTCCAGAGAAGTCTTAACAAAGCCAAGTAACTGCCAGCCCAGACGCCAAGAAGCTTTTTTTTAAATGAAGAATGCATCTGTTAATTAAAACATAAAAATATGAATCTAGGATGGTTTACGTTTCAATAACATTAGCATTTTTGCTTACCTTTATTTTACTATAATGCTTTTTTTTATTTTTATTGGCTCTATTCAGAGCTTTCATAAGCTGATGCATCCTACATTTAAAAAAAAGCTTCTTAACCTCCACGCTGGCGCTCACGTGATTAGAATAAGCATAAAGCTTTTCCAAATAGTTCTGGCATACATTAATTTTTCCGCCGTTAAAATTCATGAACACAGCCTCGAGGTTTTTTATTAGATTTAAAAACTCGCTAGTTGGCTTCGTTAGTGCTCCTCTAGACACTTCGTCCACTCACGTGAGTGTAGACTCATTAGAAATAAATTCAATTAACCCAAGCTTCCTTATGATGAAGCCAGCTATTTACTCCAGCGCATCTTCGTGAAGACTGTCGATGCCCGGCTTTTGAATTTCGGTTGGAAATGCTAGCTCGGTGGACATCTCGAACTCACTGGAAACCACCTCATCATCAGTAAGAAAATCTTTCAGATTCTCCACTGAATTGTAGTTAAGGCGAAGCCACTCGGTTTCGACGCACTCTACATTTCCTTGAGCAGCAAAGGTTACCTGTTGCGAGCTGGAATGTTGACATGAGTAAATAGGTTTATGTTATTCATATTTATGTACATTTGTGTATTTTTAAATAAATATTACTTAGCAAATATTTCCGCAGCCTATACTTAAATTGCATGGGACTAGGGTTGTCGTGAAGGCCACCTCTTGCACGCATTGCACCAAAAAAATGCTCAATTATGTCCTGATTTAAACGATAGATATGTCAAGATGTATTTGAAGTCGTACCTTCTCTGTATGTACTCATATAAGCCGCTGAGCGAGTCATTGCTCATAAGAATACCTACAGCCCTTGTTTGTTGCATACATACATCCATATTTCTAAGGCACTGCTTTTGGGCGAGCAAATCCATCCCAAAAGGTTTCTTCGTTGGCAATGTCTGAAACGTACTGAATTTGCTATTAACCTAATAATGTACTACGTTGAACCAGTCGTTTATAATACATAGATATAAATTCGGCTGTTTCTATGGCATTATACAATTCATGGCCAAGCGTATAGCATCGCCGAATTGCGCTTGAGGTGCTGTTCGAAAACAATTGTGCCTGCTCCCATATCAGATACAATCCCCACGACTGTAAACCCCGCATCCTGCATTTGGCATGGTTTTTTTAAGCTTTTAAGCTGAGCTTTTACAGAAGCTTTCAAGCTTGAGTTAATGAGCTTCTATGCTAAAAGCTTTCAGCATCTATGTTCTCTGATAAAGCTATCAGCTTTATTCCAATGTCAAAATCAGCTGTTTACCTGGCGCCAAAAATGAACTTGGAGTTCTTGCCAATGTAAGCAGCCGATTTGTTTTTGTGTTTTCTCTATTCAGAAGAAAACTTTTAAAGCCAATAAAAACATACCTGATTGGTGGTTTACTATACAAACCACTTCCTTCGGATATAGGCGAGTCTCAGGTCCTCACTCACACAATTTTCTTTTTGTTTTTAAACACTTTTTCACCACAAACTTAAAGTTTTCACTAGCGCAAAAATTTCATGTCTGCACTGCACAAATTACAAGGTATGTAGAACTGAGTGTACATGCGCATATGTACAAGCAAATACATATATGCGTGTAGGCAGAGAACGTACATTACCAGAGAAGCTTCATTCCGGTCAGAGAACGTACATTACAGAGAAGCTTCAACACCGAAAGACGGTGTGAATTGTCAAAAACCATCAAAATTGCAATAGGCAAGTTCACCACTTTTGCAATGGCGGCGAAAAATTGAGAGCGATATATTAACAGAGCTGAGCAAGGCCGACATTTTTAACAGATCATGCATTTTCTCGATTATGTTGCGATTTCTCATTGAAATTAACTAAAATTATGATAAATTACAAAACATGTATGAAATTCTGTATTATTTAAATATGTTTGCCCTAAGAGTCGATTTCTATTACATATGTTTATGCATATGTGCATATTTAAAACCATACAAATGCACTTTGTTTGTTAGAAGTTATGTATGTACATGTTCACAAGCTGTTTTGGCCGACGGCATTTTATATGGACATTTTCAATAAAGTAAAACGATTTTCCTTAAATGATGAATTTTAAACTTTATTCATGTTCATAAAATATGTAGGTTGACAATTACATACATACATACATGTTTAATGTGTGTACTTGGTATGTCTGCTTAAGATTTGCTATAATTGCTGTGCCCAAAGGCAAATGTTGATTTGCCGACGGCATTTTACATTCTCAGATATTGGTAATTTTTTAGTTTTTCAAATAAGTTATGACTTTAATTCGGTATATATGTATTTACGATAAATTACTGCAAATATTTTCCTATACATGCATGTATGTAGGTACATATATGTACATATATACTATGCATAAGATTAGTTCATACATATGTAGATATGTACATAAGTACAAATAGGTATACGTATATAGTACCCATGTTATATGTATATACTAAGTAACAATAATTATAAGATAAGTTATTAATCAAACCTTAGCGTAATGCAAATCAATATTTTGCACATTATTCAAATGTATGTATTCCTATTATAATAATTATATAACTGACCTACATCACAATGCCAATATATGTACATACATATGTACATACAAATTCAAGGACAAATGACGTCCGCATACATACAATTATACGTACATACATATTGAAACATATCGACATGTGCACACTTCTGTCCTCACTTCCCTCACAATTGCAAACTCAACAGTTACGCCGGCGCCATTAATCCTACACGATTTCATTCATAAACTGCGCGTGCGTAAAACTCATTTCATTCATAAATTGCAGCACAACTTAAAATGTGCCAGCGAAGCACATTTTTCGCGATCTTGCAAAAATTTATAAATTTGAAGATTTTTGTCTGCAGCTTTGCAAGTACAGGGGCGTTCGCTATTTATGGCCCAGTCCGGCAAATTTGTAGTTAACAGATAATTAAAAATACGTATATTAGGCATTGTTCACCTAATACGAGATTAATTTACCAAATTTATATCTAATTTATCAATACTTAACCATTACAAACCATTCTTTTGTAAAAAACGATTGAAAATATATCAATGCATTCGGTATAATTTCGCAAAATAGGCCTTACCAGAAAAATTACTCAGCACATCTTCATCACCTAAATACGCGCTGTGTACATTTGTATGAGCTTACATATATATGTAAATATGTAGCCGAATTTTGTCGCTTTTAAACAACAGTGTTGGTCATCATTGAATTTGCAAACCATTTACTGCAATTTGCAGTCGGAGTAGGAAATCTACTGCTTTGAGAAAAGTAGCAACAGAAATTGATAATACATTTTTTGCTTTTAGATAACTTTAAATATTTATTACCTCATATCTTAACTTAATACTTATTATGCCCCTATATATTATTGACTTTCTCCTAGTTACATGTCTCTGAGAGTGAAATAGTACCTTTTTGTGCTACTGCTATTTTCCTTGCACATAGTGCGAAACGAAAACTATTTGCACCCAACTCTAATTTATGGTGGTGGTTTTTTGCTTTCGTCATGCAGCAGAATTGTTGAAAGTCCGAGCAGAAGCAAACATTTAGAGTTCGAGGGTAGTTTGCGGGCACGTGAACAAGAGTACGTTTATGCACATCTATATTTGTGTGTATATAAAACACAAACGCATGCTACCGAATTTGTGATTTTGGTGGTGTTTGCATGCAATTTGCTAGATTTCGATATCTTACCATATGAATTCACATTTTATAGTATAATAGATAGATTTTTTTTTATTTTTTATTTTAAATCTTTATTAATTATTAAACAATTAAATAATTAATCACAATTTCATAAAACTATTTATTTTAATCGCTGAAATAAATGGAAAAGATCATGAGATAAGAAAAAATATACTAAAATTAAATAAAAAATATGCTGAAATAGAAAAGAAAAAACAAAATCATATGGTTATTGGAAAATTTTTGAGACAACTGTATTATGGAAATGGCTTTGCTGGAAAAAGAGTTGCGAAAGTGTTATTCATACGAATAAAATGACACTTTCTCACACTACTTAATAAATTTGTGTTTTCAGAAGATTCTCGGTAAAGTTGAAATTCAATATTTAAAAACTTTATTGATAAAAAAAACATATTATAGGTATACATAAGGAGTTAGCCAAATTGCAAATTACAACTATGTATAACAACTTTTGTCAGAAAACTCCAATTAATTATTAATTGGGAATTGCACCAATTTTTAAAAATTTCCCACCTACTGTACATATCTTCCTCGAAGTGCTTAATGCAGATAAAAGCACTGACCTGTGCAAGGTCCTGTATGGGTGGAATCTCCAAATTCTCCTTCCACTTGTTGTGCATGGCTGGATCCTTCGGAAAAGCGAAAAATCTATAGTGTTTATCGCGTCTTTCACATTCGCGAACTTGACATTTTCTTATTTTAGGCATTTTTATGCAAAATCTTAGGTTTTTAAGTTGAAAACGTATCAAATTTATATCATCGAACGATCGCAAGCGTAAAAAATTCTCAAAGTACTTAAAGTCCGTTGCCTTTTTTCTTTAGACATTGCGACATAACAGTTATTTTAATTCTAATTACATTTAAATTGGTAAATAGAAAATCAAAATAAAATAAATTAAAATAAAATACACCTGCAACAAACCGTACTGTAAAATATATACATAAATTCTCTCAATTACAACTCTCGCTTCAAAACTGTTAACTTTTGATGAGTTGTGCTAATTGGTGAATTTGCTTACTACCTGTGGTGTACTTGCCTATTAGAATCAAGCTCAATTCACAGTAGAGGAACGAATCACGGAATAGACCGGAATGAAGCTTCTCTGTAATGTACGTTCTCTGACCGGAATGAAGCTTCTCTGTAATGTACGTTCTCTGCATACAAAGAAACAATTCAGGTTAATTTGAAAAGAAGAACAAGCATCAGCTGTTGGGATTGTACCACCTTTTATGAATTCGCCGTGAGCCCTGCTGTCAACTATTGCCCAAGTTGATGTTTTTCCAAAAATAAAACAATCGACACATCGCTATTTGACAGATTGGGTGAAAAAAAGTTTCATTTGTATCTGCTTAGAATTGAAAATAAAAGTTTTCAGATTTTAATGACTTAACGTTTATCTGGCAAATCGTTTACTTTATGAAAATGGCTAAGGAAATTGAAACTCCGGAAGGGCAGCAAAAATCGAAGAAGCCTTCAGGTAGTTACAAAAATAAAACAACTTTTATTAGAGGGGTTGACTGCGGCAAACAATGACTAATTCTATTGATTACTTTGGTCTTTAAGCGTGAACAATATATGCATATATGCATATATATATTTTAAAAAGTTTCAATGATACAAAATACGTCGATTCGTTTCAGATTCTGCTTTTAAGCAACAACGGCTTCCTGCCTGGCAACCTGTCTTAACGGCGGGGACGGTACTGCCCACCTTCTTCGTCATAGGAATTTTGTTCATACCTGTAGGAGTAGCATTATTGTATTTCTCAGATAATGTAAGTGAGTTTGTCTACGACTACACCAATTGTAAGCAATTCGGGCAGAGCAATTTAACCTGCGCAGAGTATCTCTCTTATTATCCTAGTGGAACATGTGAATGTAAAATTGACTTTGAGCTACCAAAAGATTTCACAGTAAGTTTACATGAAGTTAATGATATATTTTTATTTCTGAGAAAGGCTTTGGATTAGGTTTAACTGACTTTATAATAACAATAATAATAATTTCGCGCATACATTTTACATATATTACATTTGTAGCTTGTTGTGTGGAGAAATTTTTCCTCATTTTCGGTGCGGGTCTTTTTGTTAAACCAAAATTATAGGAGTATACTGATTTATGCTGACTCCGAACGGCAAATGTGTTTTAAGATAATCTTTTCGTGCCACTTCCTTCCGATGTGTGGTCGCTATCAGCGTTGACATTTTAGCAATTTACGGTTAAATTTTTTTTATTTTTTTTATGCCGTGAAAATAGAATTTTATTTCTGCATATCTTACATATTGTATATTGCATATTACTTGCATATTTGCATATAAATCGCATATTTTCATATTGCATATATTATTATTTACTTAACGTGCTTTTCACGGCATAAATCGCGTGGCGGAGCAAATTCGGCAGTACTTTCCCAAATTGAATAAATTGATTTCTTCGGTAAAAAAAAGTAATTTTAAAGGCCCCGCTTCGTATTGAAAAATATAGAGAAGTACTGAATAATACTCCACTCCTACCAGAACCAATACTAAGGCGATGGGGTACTTGGTTGAAAGCAGCTGTTTTTTATGCCAACAACGTTATAGAAACTGATATTCGAATTCCCGGCCACTTTTGGAGCGAATTTAAGTATGCTCCGGTTACATCTTGTGATGCTGAGCGGTCTTTCTCAGCATACAAACTCATTTAAACCGATAAGCGTCTAAATTTCTGCATTCAAAATCTAAAGAAACGATTGTAATTTATTGTGATCTTAACTACAACTAAATTTACGTATTTTGTATCCATAAAATCCCTAACGCCATGGGCTACTTACATACATTTTATTTACAGCTGCTTGGCTTAGTGTAAATTATGTTTTTTTTTAATTTGCATACAACATGCATATTACCTGCATATAACTTGCATATTTTTTGCTTATTGTAAACAGTGGAAGAAAAGTTGTTTTGGAATGTTAATGGAATGTTAATGTTAATGGTTGTGAACGAACAAAACACTCATAAAAATATTTTACGTTTTTTGCATAAACATCCGCAGTCTAGTAAGGATTTTGCAATTGGAAATTATTTCCTTATAATGTACACTTCTAATGTAAACTGAAATTTTATCTGATGATGATATACAAGTTATATGTGATACATACATACATATGTATGCATATAAATGCATACATTTTTTTGATCTAAGTATGCCATTTTATTTTAAAAAATTTAGTTTTTTTATGAAAAATGCTTACTTTGCAGTCATATCATTGATTCTGTGGAGAGTCCTGACTTGGAAATGCCGGGGAAAATGATGTGACAGTGGCGGAAATTTCGCCGAATAGGGTCAACTAATTCGCATATTTTATCTTAATTCGTGCGGCAGCGAAAACAGCTGATGACATTTCGCCGTTTCACAATTAAAGTGACCATATCTTTTGAAACGAAGCCATAATTATGATGGAAAATGATAGCAAACGTAATTTGTAAACAAAAGGATATTCTTACATATCATTTTAAACACAAATTAGAAATTCCATTTCCAATAACGTTCTTTTGACGTAACCTTGAAACGAATTTGTCGTGAATCGACGGCGGCTTTGCGTGTAATGTCATATGTAAGTATATAGTATTGTCAAGAACTGATAATTATTAAAAAATGTGCTCGAATCGATCTTTTTTTGAACATTGATGGCATTGTACAACTACAAGTAAGATATCTCGTTCCATCCCTCTCTAATTTCCGCCCTGTCTCTTTCTGTTTTGACAGTGTAATTTTAATGGATTCCAGCGGTTTGACAGTATAATTTTAATGGCTGACCTGTACGGACGACATTAAAATGAAAGAAATAACCAGGGTTATGTGAAGAAATTCCGAAGGCATTTCCTGTGCGGTGTTGCCGTGTTATCTCATGTTCATTCATACATTTTTTTAAATTTAGATATTTATCTTGCGGATAAAATGTATTTTATTGAATAATTATTACTGAAAATGTGTTAAGCAATATTCAACTATCAAGCAAAATATGCATTTTATGTTTTTGGAGTGAAAATTATCAAAATATTAAGAACGTAAATTGATCATTGCCTACTAAAAGTCTGATTCCCTACATGTATTTCATTGCAAACCTACATGTATTGCCATGCCAACCCTGCTTTGAAATCTATCGGTTTGTTTATTCAAAAACAATTTTGACGTTTTTCGTGAAAATTATTTTTGAACTTTTATCTACGGTATGCAAAACTCGTATTAGTACACCTTCTCATAAGAACAAGCATCAATAACTTTTTCAAATGTATCTTAAAACAATTCGTGAAATAAATTTATTTCGCAGGAAAATCAATAATAGTAAGGTTCAATAACTAAAACGTAGAAAATAATGCATTGTACTTAACAAAATAACAAAATAAGCAAATTAACTCCAAAAAATTCGTATTTATACACATACATTTAATTGCTTCTTTGAAATAAATAAATAGCTGTTCGCGGTTTAACTTTAATAGAACAAAGCAAGGATAACGATCCAAAATACACAGCGTTGGATATTAGAACTAGAATGGAGTAAAATTCAAACGCGAAGATTATCTGCTATTTGAAACAAGGATATGTCATAAAATAATAACAATTGAAAACTTTTGCTTATTCTTCACAAATAATCTATAAATATATGTATGTGTACTAATACGAATTTTGCCTCTAATAACTGAAGCTAATTTGCCTCTTTTTTTATTTTGTTAAGTACAATTCATTGTTTTGTTCGTTTCTGTTATTCAACCTTACTATTATTGATTTTACTGCGAAATAAATTGATTTTAACGGATTTTTTTAAGATACATTTGATAAAAATTGATGATGCTTGTTCTTATGAGAAGGTGTACTAATACGAATTTTGCATACTGTACATACATATGTTATAAAGCAATTTGTATACTTATGTATGTACATATGTATGTATGTATGCATATTGTTTTTTTTACAGCATGTATATATGTATGTACATATGTATGTATGTATGCATATTGTTTTTTTACAGCATGTATACACATACGGAAAGTACTCTAAGGCAGAAAGCTTGCTTGCAACTGCACCTGTCCAGTATTTCTTGGACAATCGTACATACTTGTTCACACATATATGTACGTACATATGTATGTACATACATATGTATATGATATGTAATATTAGTATTATTTTTATATGTATATTTACACAAAACTACCCTTAACTCGTTATAAAAGTTCATGCATTCTTGAGAAAATTCTTGAAAGGATTATATGTATCAGAACAATTCGGTTTTAGAAAATCCCGAAGCCGCAATATAGATCAAATTTTGGCTGAAATCAATGCACTTGACGCTGGCCGATCACAAGACTAAAGGGGTTTGTTGAGCAGCAAAAGGCCGTGAAGTCTCTGAATATTCACGTGGGGACAGATATAATCACGACCAAGCCCGCTATCAAATATTTGGAGTGGTGATTGCCTCGCAACTAAATTTAAAGACCCATTTGAAGAACGTTGCTAAAGAAGCACCAAGAATGCAGTCTTGCCAAATATCGTGGGACCAACGCGAAGCAAACGACTTCTTTGCCATGTCGTTCCCATGACAGTCGGGTCTACGATACCGGAACGACCCGGATTTATGTCCGGCCAAGGACTGTCGCTTCAGCATAATTTGTGCTGCTACAACAACAACTTCTTTACCATGTTGTTGTTGTAGCGGCTAGCTACACCCCCAGATCTGAGTTGAGCCAGAGTGACGCGGGTCTCACGAGGCAGCTGGAGCTCCTCAGCTGCTATGGGTGGTGGTTGGACTCCCAGGACTGCACTAACAGGGCGGGTGTCTATGTATTTGGACACCGACTCCTTGTGAATGCTGTCCAGAGCCTGTCGGTACGTCCTTGGGTCCAGCGGTAGGTGTACGTATGTCTGGACCTCGTCCGTCAGTTGTGAGAGATGTCCGCTGATGTGCCTGGGTGCCGTCTCCAGCGCGAGCAGGTCTCTATTGGGGTGCCACCGTCCGGGGCTGTTTGTGAGCATCATGTTGTGCTCCTGCACTGGAAGCACGTTAGCCTCATGGTAGAGGTGATCCACAGGCGTCTTCAGGAGACATCCCGTCACTGTCCTGAGTGCGGCGTTCTGACAGGTCTCCAGTCTTGACCACTGAGTCCTGCTAGTTCCGGGCGACCATATTGGCGCGGCATAATTTAGAACCGGCCGGCCAATCGTCTTGTGTGTTGCCAACAACACTTCTTTGTCTTTGCCCCAAGTGCTGCCGGCGAGCGACTTGAGGACTTTGTTGCGGCTCTGTACCTTGTTGACGATTGCGGTTGTATGCGCTGAGAAGGAGACCAGGCTGTCGAGGGTGACTCCCAGGATCTTTGGGTGGTTAACCGTCGGAATGGGGGTCCCCTCGATGTGGATGTCGAGGGTGAGCCCGACCTCCTTCGTCCAAGATGTAAAAAGGGTCGCCGTGGACTTAGCAGGAGACAGCGTCAAATTCCGTCCCGTAAAGTAATTCGCAAGCTCTGGGAGGTAGCTGTTCACTTTAGAGCACAAGCCATCAATTCCATTGCCGGTAGCCATTATCGTGCAGTCGTCGGCATACGAGTGACTCCCTCTGGCGGACGCCACCCTGTGGTACCCCCTGCTTAATTCTTCTCGCTTTTGACACTGAGTCACGGTAGCACACCGACGCTTGACGACCACACAGGTAGTTCGCGGTCCATCGCCTCAACGCCGCTGGGAGAGGTGAGGCCTCCACGTCCTTGAGCAGGATGGAGTGGCTGACTGTGTCGAAGGCCTACGACAAGTCCAAAGCCACGAGGACGGTTCTCTCACAGGGGCGGTTGCCGTTGAGACCACGATTAGTCTGAGTGTTTATAGCGTTAAGTGCTGTTGTAGTGCTATGCACTTTCCGGAAGCCGTGTTGATGCTTCGCCGGGCTGAGGTGGTGATTGAAATGCGGGAGCAGCAGGGCCTCAAGTGTCTTAACCACTGAAGAAAGCAGGGAGATCGGCCGATAGGACTCGCCTTGGCCGGCCGGTTTCCCTGGTTTCAGCAGTGGTTTCACCCTACTGGTCTTCCAGATATCCGGAATGACCAGGCTGCTTAAAGACAGATTGAGGACCTTGGTGAGATATGCTACTCCCGCGGTGCCCAATTTTTTCAACATACTTAACCCGTCTGGGCCAATGGATTTGGAGGCTTTCGCCTTCCCGATGGCTTCCTTCACCTCAGTGGTAGAGAGGACAATTGGTGCGCTTGGTGTTGACTTGCGCAGCCTTCTGGTGACTGACCGTTTGGTCCTGTCGGCCGAAGGATGCAGTGTAAATTGTCGACTAAAATAGTCTCCAAAGGAGATTTCTGTTCGATCATCACGCCTCGTCGGGTTGGACAGGGACCTCACGGTCGACCATAATTTGCCCACTCCGGCACCGAGGTTGCAGGACTTCAGGTGCTCCCTCCACTTGTTCCGCTTATGAACGTTAACCAGGCGTTGGATCTCCCCGTTTAGTTGCCTAATACGGGGATTACCGGGGTCCGCCTGCCGGAGGTGGTCCCGTTCATCCGCCAAAGTGACCGCCTCACCCGGGATGTCAGGACGGATCTCGGGGATCCTACCTGCCGGAATGAAACGGGCTGCAGCGGACTTCACCACCCTGCGGAACTCGCGCTCGCCAACGCGAACGTCGGTAGGAGCTGGAAGAGCACTGAAGGCGTCTTCAGTGAAATCCTCGAACCGCTCGCAGTCAGCTTTTTTGAAGTTGATGTAGGTATGCCGGTCCGAGGCAACATAGTTGGCATGTCAGTCAATCGAGACGATAATGGGTAGGTGGTCTGATGCAAGCGATAGCATAGGTCGCCACGTTATGCTATTTATCAGACCTGCGCTAGCTATTGTTAGATCTGGCGAGCTGCTGCAACTACCCACTATCCTGTTGGGGGCTTCGTCGTTCATTGTGCAGAATGTCGAATCGTCTATCTGCTCTGCCAAAATATTTCCCCTACGATCGTTTGGTAGGCTTGAGAACCAAAGATCGTGATGCGCGTTGAAGTCTCCGACAACCAATCGGTTTTCACCACTGAGGAGCGCACCTATGTCAGGGTGATATCCAGCAGGGCAGCAGGAGACATTGGGTATGTAAATATTAAATATTTCGAGCTCGACATCGCCTGACCGGACAGCAATGCCTTGACATTCTAGAGTGCTGTCCCTTGGGTTGATTGCAGGCTTGGGGCGCTTGATCGGTTTTGCAACCGACCTGCTACAAAATCATTACTAGTACACTTTGAGGACTCATACCTGTGCGTAGCTTCTACCGGAACCGCTTTTTCCCTGCGAATCCCACTGCTGGTACTGGGATCCTCCTCTTCTCTGGCATGCTCAATGAACAGCGCTGCTTCCTCTGCTGAGAGCTTATCCATAAAACTGCCTCTGCGCATAGAGGTTTTCGCTTGGCTACTCCTCTCTAGCGCTGCAGCTTTTGGTGTACCTGCCACTTTGGTGGTTGATTTGGTGGCTGCTGGGTTGCCAGTGCCAGACCCTGCAGAAGTCGTTGCCACCGTCGACTTACAACTGTTGTTTGCTGTTGTTGCGGCTGTTGCTGTTGTTCATGTTGTTGTTGTTGATGTTTTTGTTGGCCTTTATTCATCTTGTTCTTACGACCGCTAGCCCGGACTCGGCCGAGCATGGCAGTAAAAAATTTTTGTTGGGAAAGAACAGTACGCCGCGTCAGCGGCCCTTGCCGCTGTAAAGCCATTCCTACTCCTCGCGGCGACCCGGTGTCGAAGAGGCTCCGTTATAATACAGCCGGTTGTCCTCCTGGCTGCAAACCGACCAATGGGCACGGTGTCGCGTAACACTCTGCCTTAGGAGGTGGTAGTTTTGGTGCCTTCCCTAACAGAGGTAAATATATCAGTTTCATCTTGGTTGTTTTCCTCGGCCCATTTAATACATCTTTCGAAATATTCTATGGCATCTGTATGTTTTATTTTTGAAGCTACTTAGATAACAACATCATCTTCCAAGTCTTCATTAACGATTTCAATATCTGTAGCATTATTGTCCATATTGCCTTCATTTATTGTATCTTCATCACTATTCCATGATTCTAAGTCGTTTTGATTGATATTTGACTAAAATAATAGGTGTAACAAATTTGATTTTTCTGAAATATTTCAACAAAACCTAAGCATATGATTATCTCTGCTTACTATCATACTCAACAAACTATTCCGGTAAAATAACTTTGTTAGCCTGAGAGCATTTTGGTCCATAGGCTGGATCAAGGGTGTAACATTTGGTGGCATATATATATATAATTTTGGCGCGTACACTATATAGCTCAGTGTTTGGCCGAGCTTCTCCTACCATTTGTGGTGTGCGTCCTTATATTATACCACAAATGAAGGGACCTACAGTTTTGTGCCGACTCCGAAAGGCAGATGTATTTAATGAGAAGCTTTTTCATGGCAGAAATTCCCTCGGAGGTTTGCCATGGCCTGCCGAGGGGTGACCGCTGTTAGAAAAAACTTTTTCTGTGGCATATACATACACAACCCAAATGTTACCGTCTGGTGTCTTTAACTCCTCTTCTAGAGGGTGACTTGGCGCATTGTCAAGCAGTAATATGGCCTTTTTTTAAATTGTTTCTTAATCAAAAACTCTTCAACCTTGAATAAAAAATGTCATGATTGTGCCTGTGGAACAAACATTGAGAACAAGCAGATCTTGAAAATCTGTGTAGTCATCCAAGCCGATTTGGAATGGCAATAGTCGACAGGAAGTTTTCTGTTTTTGAATGAGCGCGGTTTTTTTCGATTTGCCGATTAAAAGAAGAGTTCCAGATGCATTCGCACACGCCAGCATTGTTATTCGTTCTTTGGATATTTTACGTCCAGGGGCACACATTTCGCCAGCATGCACTAGAGTTTTTTCAAACATCAGGATATCTCAGGATATATTTTCTTATGCAAAAAAAGCGTTCGTAATAGTGAAGATTCGTAATATCGGCATTCATAATACTGGAGCACCACTGTATTTTTACATTTTGATTTTTATATCGCATATGAAACCAAAAAAGTTCTTAAAAATTAGTATAAAACAGGGATGCAAACCGGTCCAAAAATCGAGTCGGTTCGGTTCGGCGGTTCGAACCATTCATTTTAAATCTGTACCGGTTCAAGAACCGGTTTTTCCAGTATTCAAAGTACGGTTCGGTTCGGTTCAACCGGTAAAACTTAAATAAAGAATTTATTAAATCTTTGAAGACGAATCCACCTGGCGCCACGTTCAGAAAACAAAATTGTCTAGCCTTGTTTCCTATCAATAAGTAGGGTGAAAAACACACCTAATACCAAAATTCAAAACGACCAATGAAAGAACAATGCAAAACAACATATTAAAATATTACAAAGATTTATTAAAATTTAAAATAGATTTTTTCAGGAAATATATTTTAAATTAAATTATATATGTATATATAAACAATTATATATTAAATCATTAAAAAAAAATCCATTTTTTATTTTTTAATTAAGATTTCCTAATTTAGCATATGTTTTGAGTTGTGTACATATATTAACCAAAAATCCAATCTATATTTTTTATGAAATTACACACAATTCAATACATAGCGCTTAGTTGAGGTTTATAAGAAGAATATCCTCCAGCAGATCTGCGTCAATATTTGCTCTTAAATCAGATAGTAAAAATTTTTAAAGTGGAAAAAGCTCTTTCCACCGATACTTGTGTAGCAGGAATGGCAAACACAATTAGTCACAATTCCTTTAGTTGGCTCACTGGATATTTTTTCCAAAAGTCCAAAACGTTTGTTTGTGGTGATTGTCGTTTGACGTTATTGAAAGAGTTAATAATATCGATCAACAAGGAACTTCATTTGAATTAAGAAATACAATAGCTACGCTTACAAAACATAATTAAGTAGTTATTGGAAAAAATGTTTTCTTAATTTTTGACCAGCAAAGAAATTTTCAATTTATTGGCGTCATGAACTAAACGGCAAATAATTTCCATTGGTCATCTATAGCCCATCTCTTCTTGGTGAAATTAAACTAAACGTTCCCTCCCGACGAACTCCTGGACGGCGAAAACCATAATAATTCGAAATTTAAGAAAGAGAATCTTTATATATTATAAGAAAAATTAATCAAACTTCATAACTCAAAAATTTAGTTTTTTCAAATTCATGTTTTTGGATGATTATCACATTATGTCACATTATTTTAAATTTAATTAAACCTATTCCTTCTTGAAATTACAAAACTTTCCACTCCGTCACATCGAATTTATATGCGTGCGAATGGAAAAGCGCCTCATTTATACACATTTACGTGAAATATTTACGATACGTGGTCAGTCTTGTAATTAGAAAAAAGGCTGTCTTTCAAAGCCGGATTTGAACTTACCGTTTACGCGGACAAAAAAAACTAAAAGTGTTGCCTGTTAGTTTTTGGTATGAAAAAGTTGTCAGGTTACTACTATTTTTAGTTTTAAGAAGCAACACGGTTTGGATGCTAAGGGAGTCGTTTGACAAAAAGTGAGGGAGTTGTGTAGCTGCTTAGTTACCAAACCTGTAATAATTGAATCATCGTAATAGTATAAATTTGACTTAGGCTAACGTCAAAAGTTGCAAGAAGATCAATAATAATGTTGCTATAATTGAAACTGCTGTGCTTAACATGTATTTCCTTAATCGCTAGAGTTCGAACTTCAACAAAGCCGTTTTCACAAAACTGCACATTAATACCAATTATTGATCGATCGAGTCTAGAAACGCAATCCACTTTGATTGAGAGTAGCCTGTATTACAATATTTAATTCAAAATGTTAGTTCTATATCGAAAGCTCATGTGTAGAAACAGGGGAACAACATATATGTATATATATTTATAAATATTTTAATTACTGCAGTATTTTGCGGTTAGTTCTCCGTAATTGCTTTTGAAGCAAAATGGATTTTGGCAAGTGAGATTTTTAAACAACGTGAATCATGAAAACAATAAATTATGCAAACAAATAAAGTTTGCTTTAATTAAAATATTTATAAACGCATACTTTTTGTTCCCCTTATTATAATTATCATAATAAATAACTATTTTCCATACACACAATCAAATTAGAGCGTATTTTGGCAGCTCTTTCCAAAATGAGATCCCGTATTTTTTGCCGGTTAATTTTCACACCAACTGCATCGTATATAGGGTCAATTATTTGGCGAAACCCTCTATATTCCATTAGAGTTAATGGTCGGCCATTTTTTGTTACTAAATCAACGCAACCGTCCAGAAGCTGCTCTTTGCTAATGTTTATTTTTACGGGAGTTCCGCTTGTATACTTGGATCAGTGTTGCCTTGACGTAAAATAAGGGTTGCTATTGACAAATTAAAACAGGTAACAAAATCAGTATTGCCTTTGTGTTTAATTGATAAATTGCTAATTTTAAAACAATTTTCCAAGTCGAACCGAACCGGATTTGTACAAAAAAGGGGTTCGGTTCGCGGTTCGGTTCACGGGCTCAAATTGTCGGATTATCCGGTTCAAAACCGGTTTGCATCTCTGGTATAAACCGTGCCGTCCTACGAACGTTTTTTTACTTTCAGTATTTTATGGTATTTCTTTTGAACCAATCAGTGTACAGCAATATAGAATAGAAAATAGGAAATCGAGAGCTCTACAAAAAGCTTTTCTGTAATTTCTCAATAAAATCACTTGTGCACAAGTTATTTGATCACCAAAATTGTATTGCTTTATTGTGTTATTTTTCAAAGACGGATATTAGTAGTGTTCTCGATGTCAATAGTTCGTAACAATTGTTACAAACTATCACGTTTTGGCGTTCTTGTACGCAAAAACTTGCAAGAAACTTGCAAAGTAGGGGAAATCGAGAGAACGAATTGACATTTCGTTTTGAGGGGAAGTTGATAATTTTTACTGGACAAATTTTTGCCAGTAAAAACTTGCAAGTGGAAAAACAGCTGATCAAAAGCAGCTGATTGCAATTTGGATAATTTGGAAATTTTTGTTTAAGAGTTTTAAAGGCGAAAATTATAAAATGTGGGTATCAAACATGCAAGAAGCAAGTACAAGTTCCTTTAGTTAAGCTTCGTTAGTGGAATGTTTCAGGAAAACACTAATGCAACGTTTTTCATTTTGTATATTTGAATGCGGACAAAAATTCAATCAGCTGTTCGTCAAACTTGCAAGTTTTTACTGGTTTTCCGTTCTTGTACTTTTTGGTATATTTTTCACTCTGAGAGCGAACGTTGTCAAATTCTAAGAAATTTCTTTACTGGATAATTCTTACTGGAGAAGTACGAGTACAAACCTATTTATTGCAAATTCCAGCAAATGTCTGCTAATAGAGCATCTAGTTTTTTTCACCATACCTATTTTCCTAACATCTGATTCGCTTGGTATTTTTCCATATGTGCGTTCAAAAAATGAATTTGAATGAATTGACATTCTAACAGGCACGGCGAAGAACTGTGAGCATTCGTTTAATATGTATCAAGGCGAATTCATTAAAGGTGGTGTTGATAGGGCAACACCAACAACCACAAGAAATTTGTTTTTGCTTCTGGTGGGCTATTGTCAAAGTAATTTGATTGATAAAATCAAAGCGAATTCAATTCATAAAATAGAAAACCAAAATATTTACACTTTTTTTAAGTTACCGGAAACTTAACGATTTTTAATATTCTGGTTAAAATATGTTTATGCCGGAGCTGTGCAACCTAAATCGCATAAACCAGTACCTAAGACAGTGAAAAATACGAAAGATCTCATCCAAGAACATTTAAGTACTGGACCTTCGTTCATATGTATGTATAACTTTTTGCGGTACGTGATATTTGGAAAACATTGATAGGAAACATATGAAACGAGAGTTAATTTACGGATTCTGAAACATCTGCGCCCGAGCTCGACCTTTCATATACATTTTGCAAAAGAAAGTTTTGGGAAATAAATACAAGACCAAAAAATGAAAATGAAAACATATGTTTGGATATTATCCTTTGAACTTTTAAGTAATTAAATTGTGTTATTTTCTCTGTATATATGAATAATATTAAGCCAATTATAAAAATGTTTAATGGACTTGGACAAAACTTCATAGTTTAAAACTATTTGTATTACCCTTACAAAAATTGCTTAAATAAATGTATTAATAAAGTTTTTAATATCACTTAATGCAAAGGTGTTCATGAAGATTTTGTGCCACCAGATTTAGCATACGCTATGCAGGGGTTACATTTCCGTATAAGCATCTATTGTATATACTGCGCAGTAAGTGCCGCGTTATGTACTACATGCTTCATCCTGGGTATATGTACATATTAGTGGACATAATAACAAAACTAGAACATAATACTCAATCAACTTTTTTAACAATCTAGATTAGGCTTATATAAACAAAAAATCGTTACAAATCGTTAGGTTAGCATCGGATTATATTGAGTCAAAATTATACAAAAAAAATTTTAATATTAATTAAAACCTAAGTTCAAAATTTAATATAATTCTTAAAATAGTAATGGAAATACAGCTTCCGGCAGCAAATTTGCCCTTTTCCCAATAAATAAAATTTGCGAAGGCAAAAAATGATCTCCGCATATAAGATCCCTTGCTACCAAGTGTTTCCGGCAATTCATGCTTTACATAATTATTATTTGCTCCTCTCGCGGAACTTGAAAAAATGGTTCACTTCCTTTTTCCACTCCCTTAGCACACATAACACATTTTGCTATTTTTAATTTTTATTATTTTTCTTATGTCTATTCAAAATACTATTGCTTCACAACACAAATTTGGAAACATTTATTTTAACATGTCATAACATAAACATTATTATTTGAGAAGATGTAATGTAAACAAAAAAATAAAAATAAAAAACAATTCATTTGACAATCACCCACCAATCATCTGCTCGATTACGACCACCTTAAATGAATTCGCCTTGATATGTACATATGTATATGAGCAGTCCGCAGTTCGATGTTTTCCCAGAGCATTCTCAATGACCGTTTTGACATAATTCCATGCTACGAGCTCTACATCGTTAACCGCCTTTTTAAAATGTCTGTACTTAATAAAACGGCGAATATCAGGTCAATTGAGTGTGCCTGTGAGGAGATCATGAGATGGCATTTAAATTGGTTATCACTTTTCCTTGTACTGATTTCAATACAAACACTCTTTTATTTTCATGCTGCTTAGTATTGGAAAAACTCGACGTTACTCGCTAAATGCACTCTGTTTTTGATTCAAAGCTTGTATTCATTTTTTTCGAGACCAAACCTTATATTCAGCGATGATACCAAAACTTTTTCGATTAGTACGAGCGGACTCTCAACAATGTTATTTTATCGCAATAGAAGTTCTTCTCGTAACGGCCAATAACGTTGAATGTATTGATCACCACTAAAGCGAGTGTCCCGACAGTGTTGAAATGTGATGTATTTTGAAACGTTTTCCGTCATCCCTTGTCAAGTTTGGTGAAAAAGTAGAAAAAAATGGAATTACTAAAAATAATGTTTAACCTAAATTATCTATAAGATCCGTTAGTATTAAAGTCCAGCAAGAATTATCGAGCAAATAAATTTTTAAGAATTGTTGAGTATTCTCTCTCAAAGAGAGATGCACGCGAAAGCAAACTTATCAGAAATTTGTCCAGCAAGAATTTGCAACTTCACCTCAAAATAAAATGCCATTTTGGTCACGGATGCCACTTGTAAAAAAATAACCAACCAAAATCTGAAATAAACCAACCTAACTGAAAAAAAACGACCAACTTTGTTTTTCACGTATCGATTACAAAATACAAAACTTATTACAAAAACAAAAAATTTTGAAATACAAATTCATATTGCATCTAGCGACTAGTGCGCCCAATTACATATTTACTTTTTATATGTATGTAGGTATTTTATATGCACATGTTACATTAAAAATAGGAATATAACAATTCACATTGTTTATACTTCACACAAATGCTATAAGGGAAAACTTGCTTGTCCTTAAATGGTGTAGAATTTTTTCTTTAGACTTTTCCGCAAGAATTGCTGCTACCTTCGTTGACTTAGTTCGCGCACATTTTAATTCTTTAGCAATTTTGGAATGAGGACAGCAAATGTACATATAACAACTTTGGTAAAAAATTCATGAGGAGAAACGGAAGGTTGTGGTTTATACAAAACATTACTAACGTATATTCCGCATCGCGAATTTGTTTCCTTAAACAATCAGTGTCTTGGCTTGAGGAAGAAAAATAATAAATTTTACCTGCTTACTTTTTACATCAACGTTTTTCTTGGTGCAGTTTCAAGTACGAAGCGTGATTCATTGCTATACAAAACGCTTTGCCGTCTCGTTCTTGAAGCCAGGAAAAGTTGGTAATCCATTATTTTCGAAACTTTCGTTTGTCATTTTGCGTCGTCTCTTCACTGAAATTTATATTATTTTTAGAATTCAAAATTTTAGAGTTAAAATTTAATATAAGACATACCCATTGCTTTCGTTACTTGAGATTTCAGGTCCCCATCCATTATCAACTTTTGATTTTTTTATTAAAAACCTGAAAAAATTAAAAATGTGCATATACATATTGACACTAAAATGTAGAGAGAAATATCCCTCAAATAATATACATATTATAAAACTAGTTATACAAAAATAGTTACTTATCCATGATGCAAAAGGCACTTCAACTTCGGTACTGATATCTGGTAAACGGCAAAATCTCAAGTCCATTTCTCCTAGAGCAAATTAATTTTAATGTACCCGTGCAATGAGGAACTTTAAATCACTTTTTTTGAAACTATGCAGAACTAACTTTGAGTTTAATGAACCGTTTCGGGGTTTATGCCGAGACTTTAACAATCATTCCAGCACCTTTGATGTATCGGACTCACTTTTTATAATTAAAAGAACTGTTCTATCCTCTCTTAGTAACAACTAACGATTCAATTTTCTTACTTTGCATTTCTCTAACTTTGTATTCGGCTTAATATAACAGCTAACGATCCAATTTTCTTACTTTGCATTTCTCTACCCTTGTATTCGGCTGATGAATTCTTATTCTGTAGCCACTCGGCACCAAAGATTTATATATATAAAAAACATCCGTACGTTATGCGGATTGAGCCCCTCGTGTCGGTTGGACGGGAAAGTGGGTTTCCGTTGGGTTATAATAATAATAATAATGCTGGAATTTCACAAAAATCAACTATTGCTACATATTTACACTAATTATTTTTTAAATTGAAATTAAATTGGCTTTCTTACATGAATTGACTTTCCGAAATAGGCGCGTATTTGCTTCTGCTGTCACACTTCTAATTGATTCAATTAAAATTGTCAAATACAAAACTCATAAGTACGAATGCACATTTAAAAAAAAACTGCGAAAATGCTTGGAAATTTATGTACATATATGTATATGGTTACCATACTATGGAAATACCGTCCTAACATATTTGATATTAATTTTTCACGTTCAGTATGCAATAATACTTTTTGTAAAAAAAATATGCTAATTTCTAAATAAAAAAAAACAACCAAATCGGAGAAAAAACTACCAAACAACCATATTCGAAAATATAAAAAAAAAAACAAAGTTTGGTTGGAAACAACCAACAGTGGCAACCGTGATTTTGGTCTCTTAATGTCCCCTTCCTTGCAAGTTTTTTGGACAAAAATCGTGATATTTCGTAACAATTCGTAACCAGAGTGCGTAGATCGCTAAAAATTCGCTCTTTCTCTTTCGAGTAATTGGCAGCACCAATTAAATATTTACCACTGTCGTACTGTTAGCAGGTTGGCAATTGTGCTTAGCGGCCATCGCATAATCATTCATAAAAACAGAAGAAATCGTTCGACGCTTCGCTCTCGCATAAATGTCACTTTCATCAAATAGAGTCTAGGTTGATATTTTATACTGGATTAAACTGAATCGATTTTCCGTCATCCCTTGTTATATTTGGTTATGAGATAAACTCGTTTCGGTGTTGCGCCAATTTCAGTGTCGTTTTTCGTTGTTGTCAGTTCAAATCAAATACTAAATTGGACGAGATGTTGGAAAAATCTTATCAGAACTAGAACAGACGAATGACGGAAAATGTTAATTTATCGATCAAAAGATCGAAGAATCCCATAGAGGTTTCCGCTTAACCTTTTAACACCTTCGATTTTCTGCTACTATTATTTATTAAACAGCTGAACAGGTGTAATACCTTATGACGATCTGATTCATGCTTGGATTCAAAAGTAGTAGGAATCTCTGATGGCGTTTCTTCCGAGTTTGTGCCGTGTTGTTGCCTTAGCCCTAGTAACTCGGCTCGGTGGGCGATACTTCATCAATTATCCAACAGGCTACACCAGAACGGGATATTTTATATCGTATATAAAACTGAATGGTTTTCCGTGATGAGAAATTAATAAAAATGAAAATATAATTACGAATTACAGATGTTGTTCTTGCATAGGTTAAAGTTTCTTCCAAGTGATTCGAACCAAAAGACCGAAGCACATTTTATTTTTGAACGCTTTGTGAAAACAAATGACATGGGTTGTTAAACAAGTCTAAAATACTATTAAAGTTTTGGACTTGTTACCGTACAGCCCTGACTTAAAGCGTATTGTAACATGAGGGCAATCATGAAAAGGCATCTGCGAAATGTAAAAAAAAAATTCTTAGCTGATAAAGATGCAAGAGTAAATTTTGTTTTAAAACTTAGCAATATCAAAAAATGTCAACAAATAGCAAAGTCGAAAATTTTCTAAAAACTTTAAACAAATGCTTAAATAAATCATCTCTCCGTCTGCTGAAAATAATAAAGCTGCTGAAACTCCACTTTGAAATGACGCATAAAGTTAATTTTTTGAACGAAAGTGAAAGTTTGGAAATTACCACGAAACAATGTTTTGTTTTATTTTTTTTTACCCAAAAAATCAAATATTTTCTCATTAAGAAACCAACGAAATACATTTGAAATTGAATTTTTTTGAAAAACTCATATTCAATGTCAATAAAACAATTTCTTAATGTGAACGCAGCCTCATGTCAACATATGTATCTTAAAAAAAAATTTACATACATACATACATACATACTTACTCGTACATATAGCGAACTCTTGAACTCGAGGTAAAACGAATGCGTGCGACTCTTTGCCATAGATAATATGATACGAAACTCTCTTTCGCTGCTACTGAATTGGTCCCCTGAACTCACGGTTTGAGCTGGCAACAATACCGATTCATGGGACCCCGAAGAGCTGATACGCAAAAAGACGTGCTACCAAAGGAAAATGCGTGAAAAAACTAGAGTTGATGTTATTGTTTAAATCTCTAAGTAAGGAGATACATTTCATAGTTTAGTAATAAAAAGTACTTTGGTTTTAGCTTTTACTTGAAAATGTGGTTTTTTATTAAAAAAAAACATATAACATTTTTTTTTAAAGAGAACTGGACATTTATTGCATTTTAAATTACCGCAATATAAATAAATATTTATGTATATAAAAATACGCATCTTGGTTTTAAGTTGATAATTTTGGCTATAGGATAGCTGATTGTAAATTTAACATATACATACATACATACACATAGTTTGTGATTTTTTGGTAAGCAAGTAAATGATAACGTGTATTTCTTCTCATATTCATAGCATTTGCATTTATTCTATTTGCATACTTCAACGGTGGTGTGGAAACTGCAAAATCCCCATAAAATAAAATGAATACTCCCAAACCACATTTCTTACATAAGGCACTATAGGAAAATGTTAAAAAATTCGGATTTTGTTTTTTTTTTTTCATTTCATTTCATTTATTGCCAAAAAAAATTAGTACAATAAGATCTACGATCTTTTATAGTACAACAAATAATAGATAAAATTAGAAAACCAAATAATAATAAATAAATAAAAGGATAATAGTTATTAGAGCTAAGTTTTTAAAGGAAACTACAGAAATTATAAATAAAGCAGTGGATTACATATGAAGCTGAAAGCAGGAATTAGATAGCGAAACTTATAATAATACAATATATATATTTATTTTTATTTTAACGAAAGTACATACATACATATATAAGACATTTTTGAAGATGCTTTTATTCAGACTACTGCGAATGTGCATTGAAATAGAGTTCCACGTACGTATGACGATAGATAATTATAACTCGGTACTATCAAGTCAGAGTTTTGTATCATATCATATTTGTCTTTGCATTAAACGCTTACTGCAAAACATGCAAAAGTACCATTACTTTAATTTGTGATACAATTTATATACTGCTTTTGTAAACTTAAATTTTTCAATTTGGTACACACAATAAACCAAACTCGTGCGGCGCTTTATCGTACCCGACATTTACTAAATAAATAATAATTTATTTTTTTTTAAATTCGAATTCAGTATATGGTGTATTTATTTTCAGGATATTGTGGATTTCTAAATTATTTCAAAATTTTCCTAAAGCGTCTATTTTTTTAAGTATGCAGTTTTATAGCCTTTATAATTTTAATATAAAAATAAACAAATTCCAAGTAACTTGATTTTTTAGACTTTTGAAGAAATTTTTGTTGGTATATGCTGGATCCTAGTTAAACAAAGTTCTTCACTTCTTTTAAGTTATAACTGCCGAGGATTTATTGTTAACTGCCAGGAGGTACTTTGCTTTGTCCTCATTCATTGTTAGACCAACAGCTTCACGATTTTTTACGTATGGTGATTGGCAGCTCGTAATTTGGTTTCCAGAAGTTACACGAAAGCAAGTCTCTTTGCCTTATACCTCGGTTGGTTTCGAACGGCTCGGACAGGTCCAATTAGTTTGGGCGGCGCTAAAAGTTGTGCTCAACGTCACTACATATATAGCTATTTTTAACCAAAGAATAGCTAATTGGATTTTTTGCAGTTTTTTTTCCCGGAATAATAAATTTTTAGCAAGTTGCATAACACAATTTTTCGTACTATTATTTCACCTAGGTTAGAGATGTACGAGTACATCTATTGAATTATATACTTTCAATTATTTCAGGGTGATGTCTACATGTACTATGGTCTTAGTAATTATTATCAAAACCATCGACGTTATGTGAAATCTCGAGATGATGAACAGCTGTTGGGTCGACTGTCACAACATCCTTCAACGGATTGTGTTCCATTCGCGTATGCCGATGATATAAGAAGTAAACCTATCGCACCTTGTGGAGCGATCGCCAATTCACTTTTTAATGGTTCGTAAATAAAATTATTTTCATACTTATATGTTATTTCAGATATCGAAAATAACCCTTGCCACATATTTTCATAGTATATTCTCACCGTACAAAATCTCTGTACGATATTTCGCGTTTTCTACTGTGAGTTTTTTCCAACTACTGAAATAACCCGCAAACGAATACAATTTAAAATAAAAGTTTATGCCAAAGTGTATTTTTACTTTGGCATAAACTTTTATTTTAAAGTGTATTCGTGTGCGGGTTATTGAAAAACAGAAACATAAGTGGAAGTGAAACGTTAACCATTTATTTCTCACTGAAAAAGAACTTACCTACAAAATATAAAATACTTGTATGGTTTTGTGCGTTATTTTTTCTCTCAAGTAATAAGAGTTTTTTTTCGGAACATTATTAAATGGAGTAGGTTATTTTCGAACTCTGTGTAATTTAAACACTCAATTTATTTAATTAGATACCTTAACACTGAAATACGGAGTTGTAGATGTGCCGCTGCTTAATACCGGCATCGCTTGGCCATCTGATAAGTTAATTAAATTCCGAAATCCTCCTGGCAATTTAACACTTGCATTGGAAAACTTCAGTAAACCAAAGTTCTGGCAAAAAGAGCTTTGGCAATTGGACACACAAAATCCCGAAAACAACGGGTTCCAGGTTTGTTATGGCCATCAATGTAATTAAATATATTCGGCTATGTAAACATACATATATACATACATATGTATTTATCAAACAGAATGAGGACTTATGTAATTGTTTGGATGCGCACGGCAGCGTTGCCGAGTTTTCGAAAACTTTATCGGCGCGTTGACCATTCCAATGCAACTTTCAAAAATGGTTTAAAGAAGGGTGCCTATACCATCAACATTGTTTATCGTATGTATAATTTTTAATTGTATAATGTGTGTAGCCGTCGTTTACTAATTGTTTTACCAAATTTCTTTTTCATTCCTGATATTAGAATATCCCGTGACGTCATTTGATGGTTCGAAGAAAATGATTTTGTCGACAACGTCTCTTCTGGGTGGCAAAAATCCATTCCTCGGAATTGCCTACATTGTTGTTGGATCCATATGTCTCATTCTAGGTGTTTCGCTGCTGTTTATACATATCAAATGTAGCAAGAGGTTAGTATCAAATACAAAAGCAATATTGTTTTTTATTTAATTTTAATATAACTGCACATGTTATATTTTCTATTTTGTGATAAGCGCAAATATTTTACTTTGTAATCATATTATTGCTTATGTTTTTTTTTTGTTTTGATTTCAGCACGACGGAAATGATCAACGTCAACCCACGTACTCCATATTCATAACTGAATTTCAGCTGAGCTAGATGTGCCCCAGTATTTTAATTCTTATCTTTAATTATTTGTGATGTACGGACGTAGTTTGATGTTGTCAATTGCACGAATACAAAAATTTAGAAGGAGCCGCACTCATAAACGTTATCGGGTTAATTATTAACTTTATGTCGACATTAAATCGGTTTTTTTAATGTTAACCCGTTATTTACTATTATATTTTCGATAAATTTGTGTGCCTTTTAGGAGGGCACATTTTAGTTTTCGCAATAAAATATTAAATAAATGTGCTAGTGTAGATTAGCAACGCCTCACATCGCTTTTAAAAATTTTATTTTTAATATATTCCTGTATTGTACCTGTTTGTATACGTAGCCTTCACTTGAAATCATTCAATAAAGTAATTCACGGCATAATGTTGTTTTATTATCATTTAAGTTTAGTTGTTAAATTCTATCATTATACAGGCGTTCCTTGTCAATCGCTTTAAAATTAATCACCAGAACGACAAGGATAAAAATCAGTCATGCTTAATTGACACTTTATATGGCGATTTTAACCGAGCTCAGCATTGCAGGCCAGTCGTTTCTGTCATTCGCTATTTGGCGCTAATTGGAAACACCTAGTATACTCATGCCCTTAACCGCAAGGGCTTACCTTTTCTTCTACGACCACAAGTAGGCAGGCGCGTTTTCGTCCATTCACATGACATGACCTAGCCAACACTGGATCTTAATACGTTGAATCAGGATATCGATTCATTGTAAAGCTTGTAGAACCCATTTTATCTACGACTGCACGATAAAAGGTAAGTTCGCGTACGGCTATTTATTTAAAGTTTTCGAAAACTATCAGCTTTTAGCGTTCTCGTACTAGACGTCTGCATGAATGTAGTCATTGGCCGTTTTAACACATAAACACGTGAGCGCAACATTGAACGCATTCTGCTCACAGCAAGCGCGATGACTGAATGAGTGTGCAGATATGTATGTAGCTGAGAATATTGCGCTCAGTCGCATTCAAAAAAGGAGACATTCGTTGAACAAAGAGATGCAAATATGTTGTACAACTACTAATGCGCATTCGGATGTATGACACCATATCCAGCTGTATAAGGCATCATTCGACTGAATGATATTATGACGGCGCCAATTTTTGTAAATGATAGCGGCTACATTATGAAAGCAATTAAATATAAAAAATTCAATAAATGCATGTCTGTTCATATTTACGTATAAACATGCATAATCTACATTAAACTTTACTGAAATTAATAAATAACTATAAAATAAATGCATACACATATGTATAATAAAGTCTATACACATTTGTATGAAAATATGTTCATACATACATATGTAGGCGCAAATGCAAATGGAAAGAAAACAAATTTAGAAAAAATGTTCACAATTTTAATCCTCAATCGATTAAAGCAATATTCTTTGTAGGATTATTTTCAAATATATCGATTTGCTTTATTTTTATTTATTTTGTGTCCACTCTTCTTTGGTGTCTCAACCGGAAAAAGAAGGCTGTCAAAAAGGATCATGGCTGCTCCTCTGTAACAGGGTATTTCATATATATTAAAATAAAAATCTTAAAGAAGTATGGGATGACTCAAATTACTTAAATATAAAATAATCATTACATCTCGACCAACCTGTAGCCCGTTTCTGTAACTCATTTCGATCGATGGTCTCGATTGAAATTCTCGATTTGACGTCACACTCACTTATTGTGTTTCCGTAATAAAATTGGTCGAATTGATCGACAACCCTGTATAGTCAGCTGATTTGTTCCATTCCATTTCAGTAGGAACACTCGATTGAAAGGGTTTCTGTAATCAAATGAAATGAAATATTGCCGACTGATGTTCTCACTTGCTGTTGAGGTGATGAGAATTGATTATTTAAGTGACTTTCATGTGTTTGTGTACACAGTTCGTTTAATTCAAAATGGAAACTGGTGGAATTAAAGACCAGTGTAAGTATATTATGGTTAATATATTTTATATGGATAATTTAAAAAGCTTTTATATATTTTTATTACAAAGAAATACTTCGGGTCGGGTTACCAATTACCAATAAACTCATAGGTGAAATAGAAACAATCTATTTATCAATATTAAATGTTTTGTTTACATATTTTGGTCAAAATGCTCACTTTTCACAATACGATTTTCTTAAATATGTAATTGCTAATACTTCGGGTCGGGTTACCAATTACCAATAAACTCATAGGTGAAATAGAAACAATCTTTATTTATCAATATTAAATGTTTTGTTTACATATTTTGGTCAAAATGCTCACTTTTCACAATACGATTTTCTTAAATATGTAATTGCTAATCCGATGTCATGAATTTCCTGTCGATTGGCATTCCATTTCTCTCACTGTTCCATATTTTCTCGATTAAGTCTTACGGAAACACTCTTTCTCGATCAATCGACTAATTTGGATCGAATCGATGTGACGTCACCAGAATCGACAATTTTGTCGATTTCTTACAGAAACGGGCTACTGACTAACATGATTGGCCTTAATCACGAGTTACAGCTAGGTGTTGGAGTAGTGTGACCCGTTTGCGCTGGTGACTGAAGCGAGTGATTGTTTTCTTGAATTGGCGTAACCCATTTCCGAATTTTAATAGCTTCGAAAACACCGTCGTAGGCTGGCAATTGTCAATGTCCCTAATTACATAACGGTCATTCGACAAGACCTTATGTATTACGTAAGGTCCGCGGTATTTCTGAACGAACTTTTTATTCGTTCCAACCGAAGTGTCAACATGCCTGATCACTACAAAGTCGCCGACCAAGTATCTTTTGCAGGTACACTGTTCTTGAGAAAATATTGTAGGTTATACTCCTGCGATCTTTCTATTTTTTCTTGGGCGTCTTTTCTGATATTAACTATGTCTCTAGAAGTACCGTCCAGTAGCTTCTCGTCGAGGAATTCAATCAACTCGTCCACTACGCAAACCCGCTGATGCACTCCAAACAGCAATTCGCTGGGTGTATATCTAGTCGTGCTATGAACGGTATTATTTATGGCGTATTCTACTTGGGAAGTCTTGCTACCCAGTCGGCATGCTCCATTGATTCGGTTAACTTGCCTAACATTGCCTTGAGTATCCGATTAACTCTCTCCAACTGACCGTTTGCTTGTGGTGAGGACACTGTAACCTTCACATGACCTATGTTGCGCTTCAAGAGGAAATTACTAAATTCGAGGGAAGTAAATCACGTCCCTCTGTCTGTTATAATCCGTCTTGGACGGCTTTAATAAGTAAAGTATTTTTCCAAGGCGAAACAAACTTCCTACTGGTAGAATTAACGGGGAACAATTTTACGAACTTTGTAAACGCATCGATAACTACGAGTATATGCTTTCGTTTCGACTTAATTGCTGGCAGGGGGCCAAAGTGATCCAAGTGGAGGGTGTCAAAGGGTATTGGTTTTTTTGGAATACTAAACGAGTTGTGTTCATTTGATCGCCAAGGGGCAGAGAATATGATGCTCTTCACACAGTTTTGGCTGAATCGGGTGATATTGTCTCTCATTTTATCGAACCAAAAGCTTTTACGTATTTGATAGTGGCACTTATCAACCCCCATATGACCGATCTTCTCATGAACCATCCTAATTATGTTATCTTGCATCTCCAAAGGTACACGTAATAAAACTTGCTGGCCCACCCTACGAAAAACCAGTTCATCTACAAGTTCATATCCTACCACCTCCCCCTTTTCCAGCGCCTTTTTTAGTTCTCTTAGTTTAGCGTCCCGATTTGGGCTACATCAATTTTGAAGTATATGTCGGCGGGATCTACAGCAGCAAACAAGTTGTATTTAGTCATACCTAGAAGATCGCTGATGCCGTCTAAAATGTCTCAATCTCATTAAACTTGCGTATGATTCTTTTCCGGAAACGGAAAATCTTCTGCACTTAGACGAGGTCGAACGTTGTCGTACGCAAATGAAACCTCACCGCAGGTTTTTTCATTCCGTGGTAACGACTTAAGGGATCCGCATGGGCGAGGTTCATCCCCTTTCGGTGCTGAATAGTGTAATTGAAATTTTCTAGCTCTAGTGCTATCCGCGGGTTAACCTGTTTCTTATTGAGATTTATGGTCAGCGAATTGCAATCCGTAATGATTTTAAACGGTATTTCTTCCAAATAAATTCTGAACCTTCTTAATGCGTATAAGATAGACAGTGTCTCTAATTCGAAACTATGATACTGGGACTCGGCTGCTGTGGTCGTTTTTGAAAAGTACACTACCGGATGAAACTTTCTATCATTCTGCTTTTGTAACAAGACAGACCCAAACCCATGGCTACTAGCGTCTCAGTGCAACTCTGTTTCACGTTTGGGATCGTAGATGGCTAATACTGGGGTCATAACTAAACGATCTCTTAGCTCTTTAAAAGCTAGCAAACAGTTGTCAGTGAATTCGAAAGTCGCTTCCTTACGTAATTGATCTAACATCGGTTTATCAATTCTTGAAAAAGACGGAACAAATTTTCGAAAATATGAAAACAAATCTATTCAAAAACGGAGCTCCTTTTGATTCTTCGGGATTGGGTACTTAGCGATTGCGCGTATGTGGGCGTCTGAGTGCTGTATGCCTAAGGGGCTAACGAGATGCCCTAAATATTATATTTTATTGTATCCAAACTTACATTTCTTAAGTTTAAGTTGTGAATGTTTCTCATATGCTCTCCTTAATACCTTATCAACTGGGTTAATATGATGATCAAAACTAGCTGAAGCAATCGAATGCACTATAATTTCTTTTGAATCTATTAAGTCGCGAAAAATGTTATAGATAAACCTCTGAAAGTTGACTGGAGCATTCTTCAATCCAAATGGCATTTGGAGGTACTGAAATTGACCATGTGAAGTGACAAATGATATCAGAGGAATGGAATCTTCATTCATTCTTAACTGATTAAAACAATCTTTCAAGTCTAACAATGTGAACCATCTTTTCCCAGATATGTACTCAATGCAATCCTCTATTAGTGGTAACGGGAAGTTGTCGCGAATCGTTTTTTTATTAAGTGCCCTATAATCGACACACACACCCGTTTCACCGCCTTTCTTCTTTATTTGTACTGTAGCAGAGGCATAAGGAGAGTTGCTAGGTCGTATAATCTTCCTATTTAATAGGTCATTTGTAACTTTTTCGACTTCGGCTCGGTAGTGAAAAGACAATCGTCTAGGAAGGCAATAGAAAGGCGTATCGTCTGTTAAGCGGATCTTCATTTTATAGTCGTAAGTCCTTCTTTCGGTAATAGGCGGCGACAGATACGAGTTCTTCAATACCGTCATCAGTATTTCTCGCTTTGATTCATCTAACTCGGGTCCTAAGTCTAGGTGTGATGCAGGAGTATAGTCAATTGCATAAAGTTCACCTAATGCTTCATCAAATTTACTATCACTGATACAACTTTCACAACTAAGGGCTTGTCCTTTGTCTTAATGCTCTGACGGTATATTAAAAACTCTTTCAAAAGTCTCGTTAACATTTTTATAATTACACGAATCCTCGCTTCATTCGCCATTAAATAACTTAACTAGTATCGAGTCAGAAACACAACGCTTTAATTTAGGTATACTCGTATTAACGCATTTATTAATTTTAGGATTACAACAAAAACATAAGTTTGATAATTAATTTTGGATTTCAATAAGGTCACTTTTCAATTCATCTGCAACCTTTTTGTTAATTTTTATTAAATGTACATTAAATATTTTCATAAAATCTTGACCAAGTATCAATGGTGTATTTATTGTACCATCTCGAACTATGATTATTGGAATGTACCGTATTATCTTTCGGAATCGTATTGCACATAAGATTGTGCTAACTGAATATATTCTTCTTTTGCCGACAGCCATAAATCTCGTTGGTAACTCTTAAGATGACAATTTAACGTTCTTCGGACTTAAAGATTTATGTATCAGGCTAATGGGACTGCCGGAGTCAAAAAGAGAATAAATATTTGTAAAGCGTGTGGGTCTAACCCGATTTAATATACAAAATCCCACACTTACCCTTTCCTTAAAGTTTACATAATCTTCGTCAATAAACACGTCTCGGAAACTTCTCCAACATCAGCAGATCGACTTCGCATCTTAGGGCTGTTGTTATTGATGTGTCCCATGACAAATGAAACATGAACCTGGAGGTCTCGTTGGTTTCGGGCAGCTGCTCTGGTAATGCCAAAATTGTGAGCAATTGTCGCATCGGACTGTAGTTAGATCACTAGGAACAGCGGTTGTTGGTTTTTTTCCTGGAGCGTTGCGTATAGTCGCTGAAGGGACTATTTTAGTTGTAGCATTTAATCTAAGCTGCTCATAACGATCCATTAGTCGAATAAGCTCTCCAATTGTTTTCGCGCCATACAAAATGCTCATGTAGTTGCTGCTATCTGGAATGCCATCAATGATAATGTCCACCAGCTCCCCCTCCTCGATGTCAGCTTTAGATGCGATGGATTACATCTTGCAAGACTCCGAATTCTTTAACTTACGTGCCCATAACTGGCGATAAACTTCCGGCCTAGTTACCGTTCGTTTAAACACTGTGCGCAATAAGCATTCGAGGCCGGCGTAGTTTGTTAGGTCATGATTAAAAATGCATTCCTTGTAGAGGTGGGTAACTCAGCACTGAGTTGAGTTACTGAGCTGACTCTTAGCGATGAGCCGCTCGCTCAGACTCACTTCCAAAAAAATTGTGACTCAGTAGCTCAGTTATAAATTCCAGACATCTTACTGAGCGGCGAGTCGATGAGTGTATCAGCACTGAGAATCAAAGATGAGCTGATACGAAGCTCTTTGTTTTGTGCACAGACACTCTGTAAGAAATGGCATTTGGGAGATAAATGTAAAAGCAATAAAAATAAGAATAAGAAATAAATATATGAAATCAACATGATCACAATTATAAAATACGAGAAATTCAATGTAACAGCTTTTTAACTTGCATACACAAATAATTATAAAAATATATGTGATGAACATGCGTGTTCACTTAGAAATAAAGTTTTACGGACATCTTTTTAAAATAAAACTCAATATTTGCATGTAAATCCCTAAAATACGAGTATTTAATTTAATTCTCAAGTTAAAAATTTCAACACATATTTCGCCAAATAATAACATTAACTACCTTTTTTAGCCAAATAAAAATGTTATGATTCTAAGAGCCTTTTTGCGTGCCAGCCCATGATTGGGATTTGATTCCAGCCCAAAACCTATGAGGCAAAAGAGGGAAGTTGCATATCATATTATCTATGGTGAGAATAAAGAATGACAGAAAATAAGAACTGGTGCGAAAATGTTTCCTTTGGTTATCCCTTGTGCTGTCACTTTAATTATTCAACGTTCAACGTGCACCTCTCAACGATAACAGTGCTGCCGTAGTTGCACAGAGCGACACAATTATACTACCTCACTGAGCTGACTCACTTAATTGAGCAAGAGTCATTGAGTCAACTCGCGAAAATTAGCGGAGTTACCCACCCCTAATGCCTTGGCCGTACCGATCATACATCGCCGTAAAGCCAAGCATTTGCTTCTTTCGCAATAGTCTTTCGCATCGATGTAGTCTTCAAATTGAAGTAGCCATCTATTTACATCGTGGTGGTTATCGCCACTGAACTTGGGGACGGCCGCATCTAGTTCCTCAAACACCCTCGAGCGAATTGGCAGAATGTACTGTTGCCATTTCGTTGCATGAGGCGGAAGAAGCATTTACCGGAGATCTTACTGGGAAGGCGTCGACGGATGACACAACGGCAGGGAAAGACGAGGTAATTATTGTTGGCACAACTATTTGATCAGTTGCATTAGTGGTAAAGTGTGCAGTGGTATCGGAAAATGCAGCAGTGGCATCGGTGATAATCCCTTCCGCAGCGGTTTGGTTGGAGGCGGTGGTTGTTACTTGTTCAGCGGTAGAACTGGCGGTTATCGGTGGTGCAATATGCGTAAAAAGTAAATTTAGCGGCATAGTTGTAGGTTCGGCGGTGGCGGCAGCTTTATCGGACGCAGTGAAAGCGACTGGTGTAATACCATTGGGGGATTCATCGGTGGGGGCGGTTTTATCAAAGGCTGCGGAAGAGTCTTGTGCAGCGGCAGTTTTGGTGGTAATTAGTGGTGCAGTATACTCG
The DNA here is from genome assembly GCA_963971545.1 of Philophylla caesio. Taxonomy (NCBI): domain Eukaryota; kingdom Metazoa; phylum Arthropoda; class Insecta; order Diptera; family Tephritidae; genus Philophylla; species Philophylla caesio. Next base: position 67,416,281 of record OZ020607.1, read on the forward strand.
GCGTTAATGAGTCCGGGGGAGGCAGCGGAAGAGTCTTGTGCAGCGGCAGTGTTGGTGGTAATTGGTGGTGCAGTATACTCGGCATTAATGAGTCCGGCGGGGGCAGCGGATCTATCAGAAACAGTAGTGGTGACTGATGTGATGGTTTTGCTCATAGAGGTGACCGGTGCAGTGGCGGCAACACGCTTTATGGTGACAGTGTTTGCCGAGCTTTCCATTTTGCTCGAACCACGAGTTGAGCGCATTCTTTTCGCACTTAAGTTATTGAGTTTCTTTTATTTTTGGAAATCACTCTATAATATATAAAAGGGTTGTGGAATATCAACCCCACACCTGTATGCTTTAATCCTCAATCGATTAAAGCAATATTCTATGTAGGACTCTTTTCAAATATATCGATTTTATTTTTATTTATTTTGCGTCCACTCTTCTTTGGTGTCTCAACCGGAAAAAGAAGGCTGTCAAAAAGGATCATGGCTGCTCCTCTGTAACAGGGTATTTCATATATATTAAAATAAAAATCTTAAAGAAGTATGGGATGACTCAAATTACTTAAATATAAAATAATCATTACACAATGCTTTTCATACATAGAATTTCTTAAGACTCTCATTAAAATGTTAGAAATTTTGGATCGAAAACTTTGATATTTGAAAATTGTGTGCACTCTGTACAAGTTTTGAAACTTTAATTGATATTGTTCAAGTTAAAGAATGCAAATTAACGGAAATGATTTGTGTTAAAAAATGTTGTATGTATTGCAAACAACTGTAACATTTTTTTGACGTCTATTTATGGGTATAATGTATGGTAGTAAAACCCTTTTATAAATATTCGCTAGCTTCTTCATATCCGTAAATATGTATGCATGTACATATGTATGTACATATACATATACAGCCTACTTACTGAGTGCCAGGCCATTTGCTCAACTTGGTGATTATCTCTTTTGTATTTATGTATGTATTGTATATTTACTCACATATATATGTAACTTAAGGAGTCCACACAGGTGGGCTCGAAAAAATTAAATTTTCACAGGATATTCCTGTGAAAATAAAACGATCTAGATTGGTTAGTTATTTGTATATTTACAATTCCAGCTCTCTCGGAAGAATGCCAGCCAAAATATTCTTAAAGCTAACACTTAGTATCTAAATGACATGAATTAAATAAATAATTGCTGACGCTGCGCTTCCCACGAATTGCATTTTGCATTTCGCCTAAATATCAATTACGTTGCAGGTCGATTACCTGCATTGGCTATGCGCGTGTTTGGGGAAGTGCGGCATCAGCACTTTTACAGTAGTTTGTGTGCTGGCCCCCTTTTTAACTACTTCCCCTTCAAACATCTGCGTCCCGCAGATGAGTCAATTTTTGAGGGAGATCCTTGGTGTGGGTCGTTGGCTGGTCCTGATGTGCTGCTTCGTTTAATCTAGGAAAGTTGATTGTAGTCGTAAGTTTCTTCCAAAGTATATAGCATATGGCTGACAGGACTGTCAGGGCAACAGCGTCACAAATTAAGGAGAAGTGAAAGTTATTGCCAAGCTGCTTTAGATGGTGAATATTCTCTACACTGAACCCGTGGATGTAGTCCAAATTTAATTTCAACCCATCGCTTGTAACGTTGACCAGAGAGGGTGGCAAAGCTTGCACTGCGCGTACTGATTTGCTGGTGAACGTTTGATTTCCCCATTGAGGTGCGTGGAGTAGTTTCCCCCTCGCAGTTCTCCTTGAAAGTTTGTTGCAAATACTGTTGCGTCTGCGATCATCTCGACGCTTCTGCGGTTGTCCGGTTCAAAGTGGCATTTGGCATCGGCGCCTTTTACTAATCTAGCTAGGCATCCGTCTTCAGGAAGTTTCGTTAATGCTTTTGGTGAGCAGATTGTTATATTGCTAATCGAAGGACAATCTTCGGTCAGTCCGAACGTTTCCAGCATCTTGTTGTAATTAAGGTTTATCAGCATCTTGTTGTAATTCAGGTCGACGTGTTGTCCTCTGATTTCACTTTTCTCATTGAGAGAACGTACAGAAGGGTACTGCCGTTTGAATATACGGAAGCCGATTCGTACTCTATAGCTTCAATGGTATTTTGATATGGTAGCGAATCTTCTTCTGTAATAAGCTTTTGGATTTCATCTCGGTCGAGTAGGTTTGTATTTATGACGCCAGATTTTGCCATTTGGCAGGCTTGTATGACTTCTGAGACTTGTTCTTTCAGGATAAGAACCTTGCCCAAGTCCAGAAGCTCCAGATTTTCTTCTTTAATATTTTTGCTTACAGCGTTGATATGGGGACCCGGCGATCCACTTCCATGCCGAACCAATCCAGTCAATGGAACGGGTTTTTCTCGACCTACTCATTTGAAGCTCGTCGAGTCGCAGCTTCGTTTGGTTCAGGTGGAATTGCAGTACAGTACGCACAGCTTTGCTTTGGATATCGTGCTGTGCTACCTCGATCAATTTCTAGACTAGACTAAAGTGTCCGCTCAGGATCCAACCACGCCCATGTTCAATGGTGACCAGTGAGGAGTGATAGTTGTAAATGTTGAGGCCGCAAACGCCAGATATTAAAAGTAAGCTGTCTTACCATCGAGATTGAAAAATAGGTAAAAATAACAAATTTTTTTAAAATTAGTATTAGCATTTTTTGCCGCCAATCTCGCTAGCTTCATTACTAATATTATAAAAAAATTTTGTGCAGGGACGGTGAGAAGAAAAAAAGGAAAACATTTTACAAAAACAAAGTATGAGATGATTATATACAATTATTTTCTTAAATAATATTATTTTCTTAAATTAATTCACATTTTTTCTTTGTTTGTTTTTTAAACATATCAAAAATTAGTTACTAGTATTTATTACAACAAAAATCAAAAAAATGGAAAAGGATGATTAAAAAAATGCTTTTTTTTTTTTTTTTGTTTTTTTTTTTTTCAATATATTAATTTGTTGTACTCTTGGGTTATAGCTATATTCTTGTATTATACTATCCTACCGTCCCCAGGTCTCTTAAACTAGTGATTAGAAAATCCACAGGATCCGAGAATATAAATTTTTTTGTATAGTTTTACATTTCAGATATTTAGTTATAATTCAAAATCCTAGGTTCCTGTGGTAAATTCTGCAAAAGTTGGGCCATTCGTGCCTTCTTTAAAAAAAATTTTTTTTTTTTTTTCTTGATGGGCAATTTTTAGCCTCTTTTTGTAAGCGTTATTTGGTCTCGCTTTTATGATTTGTAATGTTTGCCTCTTTAATTTAGTGCTTTTTGTGTCGTCTGTGCTATAGTTATTTTTACTTATGGATATATTCTCTTTTTTTTTTGTTAGGTGCCTTTCCCTAAATGCCATTGATAAATTAATTAAAATTTTTAGTTTCTGTTCTTTGTACCTTGTTTATTGGTTTTTTTTTTTTTATTATTAGTTGTTTTATTTTGAAATTGTTTTTATTTGTGCCTTATGAATATTCCTGCCATTGTTTGTGACTAAAGTCACTCTATTATTTTACCAACAATTTCTTTTTTATAAAGTGCCTTCTGCTTTGCCTTTATTTGTTTATCCCTAACAAAAAACGCGTCTCCTGGCTTAAAATTTTGTGGTATTCTCCGATTCTTATTCAATCGAAGATTCCTTAGCTCCTGATTCTTCCTAATCCCTGATCTCTTTGTGAACTCTCTATTTGAAGTTGGTCAATCCCTGGTAGTTTATTCTTTCGGTCCAATTGAAAAAAATGTCGCTGGGTTTCTGTTTCGTTACAGAGTGTATTGTTGAGTTGTAACGATCAACTGCGATATTCACTAATTCCTTTGGTCTGACGTTTTTTATCTCTTTCCGAAGGCATCTATAGATCTCAATGATGGTAGAATGAAGTTTTTCAACCTGACCGTTTACCTCACTTCTTTGAACCGGAGTCTGATACAGTTCAATTCCTAGACCTCTTATATAATTGCATACTAGAGGCGTCATGAATCCTCTCTCATTGTCTGTTACTATTATTTTAGGAGTTGTGAAGTAGTGTATTAATTTCGCTAGCTTGGCGCGAAGAGTTAGAGAAGCTCGGTTTTTAATGTGGAAAGCTTGGCAAATTTAGAAAATTTGTCTATGCAGGATACAAATTTTTCCCCCTGAATTTCGAAGATGTCAACATGTACTATTTCAGATGGGTATTTCGGCACAGGAGTGTCTTTTATCGGCGGTACCGCAGGATGTCTATCATATTTGTTTGCGAGACAAGTTTCACAAATGGAAGTAAATTTCCTTATTCTGCTCGCCATTTTAGGAAAATAGTACCTTTCCAGTATTTGTTCCTTGTTTTCCCTCGAGTTCCTATGAGCCCGCCTATGTTCATATTTTATTATCTTACAAATTCTATCTTCGTTGGCTACATCTTCGACCACTCTCTGTGTTATCATGATTTTATACAAAAGAAAAGGTATACTTCTTGTAGAAGCTGCAAATGATTTTCTGAAATTTTTATAGCGTTTATAAGTGATGGATTCAGACGTTCTTTCAAGGTTGCGGTCAAGTTGGATTTTTCAATGATAGGTAAACTGACATACTGACGGGTGAAACCGGAATGAGGATTTTAAACACAAATCATTGCGTTCCCTTCCGTAAAAATTATTTGGTTTCGGAAACCTTTAACGGACTTTCTACATGTGGAATGAGGTCTGACGCACCCTGATCTGCGCTGTCAACTGTCCCTTCTTCGCTTCTAGCTTCTGCTGGTAAATTGTTTGGTTCTAAAGGTTCTGTTACATGGTTTGCCTGGCATGGAATTCTGGAGAGAGCATCTGCTTGACATTTGATTTACCGGGAGTGTAAATCAATTCGTGGTTATACTCTTCAATTCTCGCCTTCCACCTCTTCAACTTTGCGTTGTAGTTTCTACTTCCCAACGCAAACGTTTCCTTCTCGTTCGTGGCGTAGTTTTCCTCTGTTTTATTTAAGGATCTTGAAATATAGGCAATGGGCCGATCTTTTCCTGGCTCTCCTTGTGATAGCACGCCACCAATGGCAAAGTTAGAAGCGTCGGTCGTGAGGTTAAAAGATTTTGTGAAATCGGGAAAAGCGAGAATATCGGAGGAAATAAGCAGTTTGTTCAAATTATTGAAAGCTTGAAGGGATTCAGAGTTTATATTTATGCGTACCTTCCTCGATTGGTTGGCCTTGACTTGCGCGTTTTCGCCCCGTGTGAGATTAGTTAAAGGTTTCGCAACCTTCGCGTAATCTCTGATGAATTTCCGGTAGTATGACGTCATTCCCAAAAAACTCTTCAGTGCTTTGAGTGTTTCTGGGGCCGAAAGGTTCTCTATAGCCTGCACCTTTGAAGAATCTGGTTTTATTTCGTCAGATGTGATTACATATCCCAGAAATTCTACTTCCGTCCGCATGAATTTTGTTTTTTCCAAATTCAACTTTAAGTTAGCCTCCGCAAGCCTACATAGCAAATAATTTTTCCATATTTTTTAAATGTTCGTCAGTATCTTTCCCAAAGACAATAATGTCATCGATATATACGTAGCATATTCGCCCAATATACTCTTTAAGGACATCATACGTTGGACTATAGCCGGCGCATTATTCAACCCAAAAGGTAGCCTCAAAAATTCATACTTCCCATTCATGGTTGAAAAAGCGGTTTTAGGTATATCTGCCTCCTTCATTGCAATTTGATGAAAGCCTGATGTAAGGTCAATTGTTCTAAAATATTTAGCGTTTCCTAGACTAGCAAGTGTCGCATTAATATCCGAAATAGGATAAGCGTCTGACACGGTAACCGCGTTCAAACGTTTGAAATCTACAACTATCCTGTACTGCTTTTCACCGGAGGGTTTAGGCTTCTTCGGGACTACCCAAATGGGAGAATTATACGGGCTTTTCGATGACTTCACAACTGGAACTATTGCCATAGGGATTTCAGATAAAAATTAATGCTCTCAACGGGTTTGTTTCTCAACGGAATTTTGATATTTTGTTCGATTGTGAGAATATGGGTTTTTCTATCTATCACTGCACCGAGTGCCTTAAGTGTATCGTCCCCTATAATTCCATCAAAAGTTTGGAGTCCTGATAATAGATAAAATGTTATTCTAGTATCGTTTCCTACTTTGTGGAAAAATTTCCCACAAATTTTTCTGTTTATTGTAATTGGTCCTGCTACTGTCTGTACTGAGAATGGTGGATCGACTGGTGTGGAATCAGTTGCTAGACTAGGTTTAATAAAGTCAATAAAAAATTTACTGGCTGTTCATCGTTGTATGTGGGTTCACAATGGTTAGAGGAGTTATATGCTTGTTCAGGACTACAGGTTTCGATGGTTATATGCTTGTTCAGGACTACAGGTTTCGATGTTCTATAGTTTCTGTTGTTTTGGGAAGCCACCCTTTGACGATGTAGGCCCTCTCTTAAACGCGTTTGTGCTTGATGGTCTGTTCATGTAGTTGATATTTCTTGTTTGCGACTGCCATCAACTTCCATTTTCTCAACGGGGTAATGACCCGTTGGCCTAGCTGGTGGTAATGGAGTCAGGCCTTGGTTTGGCTGAGGCCTATTATAAGGGTTCCTCTGATATCCCGGATTCGAATTCCTGTTCACCCAGTTATAACTCGAGCGTGCACGTGGCGGTAGAGGCGGTCTCTGCATTAGGTTATTCGTGGGTACAACGATCCTATTGGCTGAGTGTGAATGCACCATCGTATTCCGTAAAGTTAAATTCTGAATGTCCAGGCAAGCTGATTAAGCTTCTGGCAAAGTTTTTAGTTTTTGCACGATGAGCATTCTGGATAACTCAGGGCTCAACCCACGTATGAACACGTCTAGCGCCCTGTTGCGGTAAGTCTCTACAAGAACGGAAACTGTTTCCTGTGAGTAATCGTCGCACTTTACTTTGTTGACTATTAGCGACAGTTGGTGGTTTACCGTGGCATAGAATTCGTCCAGCTTTGAAGCTCCTTGAGTAAGTTGATTCAACTGATGCTCAAGCGTTCGAATGTCCCTCTTATCCGCGTAGTGAAGCGATATGACTCGCTTGATCTCCGCCCAATCGCTCTCAAAAGCGTTGTACGCCACCAACGCCGCATCAGCTCAACCCCGGATTTTTTGCCTGATATGCTGCAGGATGGCGCGATATAGAGGCTTCTCTTTGACCACTTCGTAGTTAGCGAGTATGCCCTCGACGTTATGAACCCACGGTATGTACTGGGAGGGGCTACCCTCAAAAATTTGCAGCTCTTTTACGCAGTCGGGGAGTCTGCCAATGTCCTTTAGATCCTGTTCCGATAGGGGTGTTCGCACCGCTACCGGCACCCCTTGCGGCCTTAGGCTAGCCTGCTCTACGCTACCTAACCGCCCATCAATTGTAGTCAGATTTTGGTCAATAATTACATTATTTGACTCAATCCTTCCTAGCCTAGCATCTAGAGATGCACCATTGCTCTCAATCGCACCAAGTTGTCCCTCAAGTCTCCTTATCTGCTCGAGAAGAGCATTAATACCCCCATTGAGTTCATTGACTTTGGAAGTTAAGGATTCCATTTCACGAAAATTGAAAAATTTATTATTTTAATCAACAGTTTCTTATACGTAACAGATTCAAGGCACGGGATTGGCACTAATTTTTTTTTTTTTTTACTTTATAGCACAGTACGATAATGATAATAAAATCAATTGTTTTCTAGTTTGGCACACAGTGGCTCTTTATAAAATTTTAGGTATGCGTTTTCTGTTTCTTTTTTTGTTTAATATATTTGTTGTTGTTGATCGGAGTTACTGGTCTTTTCTTACACTTTGACAGTTTCCTGCAAAAGAACAAGAAAATAAACGTAAATTGGTTTGTGAAACTTTTACCGTGTTCTGATGGAAACGGCGACATGTACCCAGTTGGCGTTTCACATACATTAGTCTTTAAATAAGGTAAGTTGGGCCATGGAAGGGCTGTGTTATCCTTTTTAGTCGTCAACAATCAGATTGAAGGCAACCTACTAAGGCACAGCTTGCTTCACAACACAATTTTGGACCTATCGCCATCTCCAGTGTGTTCTAATGTGTACGCTGGAAGTGCCATCGTAGGTAGGGAGCAGCTATCGTATTCTTATGTGAACGACAGCGTGCGCCCAAAACTGTTATTGGCTATGGCATGATCGCAAAATATGTAAACCCATTGGCTTTTGTGGTGGTGAAATCCGGCCAAGGAGTTTAGGAACTCGGATTCACCTAGCCAATTAGATTGCGAAAGGATGTCCAGTGCCATGACTGTGGATGTGCCAAAGGTTTTTGCTTTATTTATTATTATTTTTTTTTTTCTTTCATTAATAAAATTTACATGCTTATATCGAAGATTTCACTTTTTATCTCATTATATACCTGAGGGTCTTCGGGGTCACAGGATAATTTCAAGTAATGTTATTCCTGTATCAGCCCGCAAGGGTTGACAGGAGAGGACGTAGTAATTTATGGTCTAAGCCTGAGTTTCCTCGGGGTCACAGGACATAGCCGTGTTAGTTTAACTGGCCATATGTGCCTTAATTATTTAAATTGGTTGACCTCTTCTAGGAAGAGGAGCTTTTTAACTCTGGAGTGCCCCGTGGGGATCGCAGAGCTAAGCTAATATTATAAACAGCAGGGTTATAGTGAACCGTGGTTTCAAAATAGTTTTTTATGCGGATGTACAAGCCATTATTTATAACTTTATATTTTAATTTATTCTTCTTTTTTTTCACTCACACTTTGTCATAACCACTTTATCACTTAGCACTTTCGAACATTTTCTACAATCACTCGGAAAGGACTCCCACAATTAAGGGGATCCATCGCGGAGGAGCTCTACAGTTAAGTAGGCTCCTCACAAGGACCCACATTTCAGTGGGTTCCTGCTCGAGCGCCACTTAACGAGTCCACACAGGTGGGCTCGAAAAAATTAAAGTTGGGGGCCGCCCCGCGGCCCCATAATATTCCTGTGAAAATAAAACGATCTAAATTGGTTAGTTATTTGTATATTTACCATTCCAGCTCTCTCGGAAAAATGCTAGCCAAAATATTCTTAAAGCTTACACTTAGTATCTAAATGACATGAATTAAATAAATAATTGCTGACGCTGCGCTTCCCACGAACTGCATTTTGCATTTCGCCTAAATATCAATTACGTTGCAGGTCGATTACCTGCATTGGCTATGCGTGTGTTTGGGGAAGTGCGGCATCAGCACTTTTACAGTAGTTTGTGTGCTGGCCCCCTTGTTAACTTGTATATATTTTTTTTTTCATGGGCGTTGTGGTAGCGCGCTACCCTCAAGTGGCCCTTTCAAACCAGGATAAGCCTCTGTTTCCCGTCGAATTCCACTCCCCACGGGACTGCCAACAACATCATGGGGGGGAAGGGCGGTTAGTCGCCACTGCTACGACATTGTTGCTTCTGCTTTTGCAACACAAGCTGTATTCCATTTTTTTTTTGCTCAAAGGGAAAGATAGCCCATTTTTTTGCGTCTGTAGTTCTTGACGGTTGGAACGGCCTGGGTTCCAATCCACCCCGACGCTTTACATTCTTGATTCTTTGACTGCATTTATATCTGAGAAATATTAAATATGTATATTAGGGTGACACTTAATTTCGAAAGTGATATTTTCTTTGGTCTCAGTATTTTTTTGTGTGTAGTTTTATTTAAAAAAAATTCTAGTAAAATTTCAAGGTCGTAGGAAGAGGATTAGGGGGCGCGTCGGCCCCCCAAAGTTACACAAAATACGTTTTTTCACGCAAATTCTTACTTTGACTGCTTGTAACTTTCTCTGTGTTTTTTTTTTAAACATTACTGGCGAAAGATGTTCATTAATATGTCTACAATAACATCTGTCAATAACATTTTTGTCTAATGTTAATATTTAATGAAAAAAACTTAAATATAGGAGAAAAAGTACGCCTCAATGTCGATTTATTATACTTAAATAAAATTACTTATATGATTCAAATTTTGGATTTTGTTCAGATTTATTTAATTAAAGATTCATATAGAAAATTCCTTATGATTTACGTAAGAGTAGCTTCAACAATTATATACAGTAAGACCTCGCTAGTCCGAACTTCAGACTTTTTTTGTTTACTTTTGTTTTCAAGTGTAAGAATTGTCTTTAAAAGTTTGCTTCAAATTTTTTTTGCCTGTATGCTGAAGCGATCTATAATATTGACAATTGTGACCGAGAATATTCCCGTTACAACCTCAACAATATTATTCTCAATGCTTGCGTAAGCTACCGACAAAAAATCAGCACCAATGTTTCTCGGAAAATAGATTCTTATTTTACAGTTATATGCAGCCGCCGCAAACATTTTTTAATAGCATTAAATTTGCAAAAAAATCATTCGAAGTGAATATTTGAATGTGAAAAGTCAAAAATGTCTGCTAGAAATTTACGTGAACGCATATATTTAATTGGTTATTGTAACAACTAATTAACGGGAAGTAAACTACCCTCCAATATAGAAGTGTTGAAAGTTTTGTTTTTCAATTTACGTGTAGTAAAAAAAAATTTACGGGAAAGTTCAGATTTAGTTGTAAAAGAACTATTCGTGTTCTGGGAAAAAGCCCGCATTCCGGTCAAGGATAAACAACACTGCATTACAAATGTAGAGAAATTGTATAAAGAATGGCAAAGCTTTCAAAAAGATTCAAAGAAGACTTCTAATTTCCATAAGAGCAAAGTAAACACGTGGAAAGAAAAATTGGATATGCTTTTTGACGTGGCGCATGCAAGTGCATTAAAAATAATGTCGAATCAAGAAGATATTGATTTCTTGATAAGTCAACGAAAAACGGGGCGCCCAGGCTTTATGTATGGTATCGATTACGAAGAAGTACGCCGAGAGTGCCGACTTGAAGAACGCAACAACAATTTATTACAACAAGTGGAGCGGAATAATCGTGAAATTGCATTAATTGGTTCGTTGTATGTTATTGTTTATTTTTTATTTTCTTTAAATTAAGTCGTTTTTATTAGATGAAACTGCAGAGTTGCTGTCATCTGAATCTTCAGAGAATGATAACAGTTTTCCAGATATGGAATGTGACCCACGTTGTAGTCAACCTCCAGCCAAAAAATGTAGGGGAACAAATAAAATACTAACACCAAAACTGGCGGCCGCACTCGATGTCTGTAAAATCAGTGACAGACATGCGGTTCATCTAATAAGCGCAGTCGTTGAAGCTCTGGGTAATAATGTTGAAGATTATATTTTAAACCGAACGTCTGTACACCAGGAAAGGGAACAAATCCGTGAAGAAAGAATTTCAGCATTAAAAAATAAATTAAAATTAAATGAGCTCGACGCTATCTGCCTTCATTGGGATGGTAAACTTTTGCCGGCGCTGACGGGAAATGATAAAGTGGATAGGTTGCCTATAATAATATCGAGCGGTAAAGTTGAACAGCTTCTTGAAATACCTGCACTTGATTCCGGTACTGGAAAAGAACAGGCATCCGCTGTATGCGATGCTATTTATGAATATGGTCTGCAAAATCACATCAAAGCTTTAGTATTTGATACAACAGCGGTCAATACTGGGCGTTTCAATGGTACCTGTACGTTAATTGAAAATAATTTACAAAGACAACTTTTATGGTTACCATGCCGTCATCATATATACGAGATTGTTTTAAGATGCGTTTTCGAAGAAAAAATAAGCTGTTATGAAGTCCAAACGTTAAAATGTTTGAGAAATTTAAAAATGCTTGGGCTAAGATTGATGCTAAAAACCATGAGTATGGCATCAACGATCCAACTGTCAAGACGTACATGCAAGAGTCTGCTGTTCGCATTATTGGTGCAGTAAATAATATCTTGGAAGAAAAACAACCCAGGGAAGACTATAAAGAATTCTTGGAACTCACTTTGCTCTTCCTGGGTCAAAAACCAGAAAAGACACATCCAAACAGCCTAATGTTTCGATCGCCAGGAGCTGTTCACCATGCAAGGTGGATGGCAAAAGCGATTTACTGTCTAAAAATATTTTTATTCCGTAACGAGTTCCAGCTTTCAGCAACTGAATTAAATGGGCTTCGTCAAGTTTGTGTTTTTATTGCTGAAGTCTATGTCGAAGCGTGGTTTTCTGCTCCTTTGGCCATTAAAGCGCCATATCAAGATTTTTTATTTTTACAAAAACTTGAAAACTTTCGTTGTATTTGAGCTCAAGGCCATATTATAAATAAAATGTAAATTGCAAATTTGTTTTTTATATTTTATTTATTATTGTCGATATTTCGCTCTCAATCTGAGGGCATCTTCAGGAACTAATGGATTTGTCCGGTCGACAATTGCAATTTACATTTTATTTATAATATGGCCTTGAGCTCAAATACAACGAAAATTTATACAAAAATATTGGCCAAAACAAATCTTACCAAAACTTGAAAACTTCAAAAAAATTGATGCTGCTATATCTTATGTTGCTCTTAAAAAGTTCAGGAACCACTTGTGGTATTTAAGCCCTGAGGCGATTGGTCTTGCATTTTTTGACAGCAACGTATCCCTTTTTTCAAAACAAAAAATGGTGGCGGCTTTGGAAAATGATTTTGAACAAGAGCAAAACACAAAGCGAGCTACAATAAATGATAGAGAAATCGTTGAAATATTCCATGACGGAATTGAACGTCTCTGCCGAAACAAAAGCATTATTTGAAAGATTTCAAACAAATACTGATTTTTTTAAATTAAACCCAGACAAATGGGAGCAGGACCAATCTTATTGTAAAGCGGCTGAACTGATGAAAAAATTAAATGTTACAAATGAAACTGCCGAAAGGGGGGTTAAATTGATGGAAGAGTATAATAAACTATTTACCAAAAATGAACGCCAAAAACAATTTGTTTTAAAAATTGTTAGCGATTACCGCCATCGGTTTCCGGACTGTAATAAAAAGACATTGTCTCAAGTGCTTTAAACAATATTAATATAACAATATTAATTAAAAGAGAAATCATATACATAAGTAGTTTTATTTAAGTATAATAAATCGACATTGAGGCGTACTTTTTCTCCTATATTTAAGTTTTTTTCATTAAATATTAGCATTAGACAAAAATGTTATTGACAGATGTTATTGTAGACATATTAATGAACATCTTTCGCCAGTAATGTTTAAAAAAAAAAAAACACAGAGAAAGTTACAAGCAGTCAAAGTAAGAATTTGCGTGAAAAAACGTATTTTGTGTAACTTTGGGGGGCCGACGCGCCCCCTAATCCTCTTCCTACGACCTTGAAATTTTACTAGAATTTTTTTTAAATAAAACTACACACAAAAAAACACTGAGACCAAAACAATAAAGAAAAAAAAAATACTCCATACATTTAATTGTCACCCTAATGTATATATGTATAAGGGTGGGTCAAATTGTATGGGTCAAAAAAAGGCGATGTTTGGTACCCCCTAGTTGTGTTTTATACATCATTTTAAGCAACTTTTCCAATGGAAGTATGGTTTTATTTTGAATTCCGAGCCACCCAATTTTTAAAAATAGGTATTTTTTCTTCCTTTTCAAGATTCGACTTGGACACAGCATTGAAAAAAGGATTACAATATTTTGCTATGTATGTGTAAAGGGGTTTTTTGGTACGAAAAAACCGAATTTGACATTGGCTCGGCGATAAAATTATGTTTTGATACTCAATTTGAACAAAAAAGGCTTAAGATGGACGAAAATGGCACAAAAATCGGAATATTTGTATGAAGAGTACCTTCATTTTTCATCGTGATGACTTAAAATTTTGCACAAAGTTTTTTTTTTACAAAAAAAAAAGATAATGAAACTTACAGTGCAATACAATAAAAGTTAAGGGTACTTCACATACAAGATTTCCGATTTTTAGCCTTTTTCTGGCCAAAAATTGAAAAATTTGTATGGAAAATATGTTTATTTTCTATCGGAATGACTTAGAACTTGCTGAGATTGTAAAGTTCAGTTAAAAAGAGAGATTCAAGAGTTCTCGTTATGATGTTGCAACTACTACTATAGATTTCAGATAGAAAATGGAACCCTCTGGAAGACAGAAATTTAGATCTTCCTCTATCTACTCGCATTTTTTTCTTCAGAAATTCAACTCTAAAGATGGAAACATACATATGTATGTTAAAAAAACAAGAAGCAATAAAGCATTTTCTAATATTTCAATTTCTAAATACATAAAAATAACGTCTTTTTAAAAAAAACGTGGCAGTGCAGTTCGTCGACGTCCTGAATATTAATGAAGGTTCTAGGAATTTCTAAATCTATCGAATAGAATGTTTTAGAATTTATAGAAGAATCGAATAGAATATTCTATGAATTTCTAGAAAAATCGAATAGAATGTTCTAGCGATTTCTAACAAAATCGCATATAATGTTCAAGAAGTTTATAGAAGAATCAAATAAAATATTTTAGGAGTTTGCAGAGAAATCGAATAGCATGTTCTAGAAATTTCTGAATAAATTGAATAAAATGTTCTAGAAACTTCTCGAAAAGTTTTATCCTCACCACTGGCCACTCTTATACCGTCGGCTGAGGGTATATAAGCAGCTTCACTTGGACTTTTATACCAGTTCAATTTTAGTAAGCGAAGAAGCAACAACAAAATGTGACAGAAAAAAAAGTAAAAGTAAAAAAGTGACGAAACAAATTTAAAGATAATAGAAAAAGTGAATATAAAATTTGAATATTTTTAGTTAAAGTGTACAATGGATCCAGTGCCGTCTACATCGCAAGGCGTAACAACATCAAGTACCGAAAAATTGTGAATAATGTTGTTCAAGAAAACGCGTATTATGCTCACTCAGAAAACGTTTTATTAGCAATGTTGTTCGACGATGAAAAAAACATACGCGACTTAGCTCTAAAAAAAATTATACACTACCGCAACCATGTGGATAATCCGATGCAACTGAGAGCTTATAAAAAACCTATCTTGAACTTCAATTGCACGGATTATACGAATATGATTGATATGAATGATAATTCAATCATATTCGAACCACCGTTTACTCTAAGCATCCCTTATGAACATCTAGAACAATATCTGGAAAATGATGATCGACCGCTACCTGATCCACAAATTCCGTTACACATAAAAGCAACGGAAAGACATGTTCAATTGCTAGCTAGCGTGTCCAAACGAGTTTTAGAACAGAAACGAGAAGAAGTGATGGCAGTGACATTAGGAAGCCGTAAAAAATTTCCTAAACTTGACAGCAAGAAAGACTTTCAAGAATAAGTCCTTCTCGCTTCTTACAATATTCAATTGAATTTTTTTCATTTATATTTTATATAAGTTTTTATCTTTAAGGTTGGAATTGTAAAGAATAATAAATTTGAAATGAGAAAAATAGGCTTTGTTCATTTAGCGAGTAGATAGAGGAAGATCTAAGAAAAGGAAAAAAAAATACCTATTTTTAAAAATTGGGGGGCTCGGAATTCAAAATAAAACCATACTTCCATTGGAAAAGTTGCTTAAAATGATTTATAAAACACAACTAGGGGGTACCAAACATCGACCAAAAATATAACCCACCCTAGTATATATGTACATACATAGGTACATGTGTATTGTACGTATGCATAGAGTGGGCGTCTGCGCTTGTGAACACATATATACATATATATGTACATATATACATACATACATACATACATATATTCTATTCCTGTTAAGTAAATTGTGTTCCTATATCATATGCTGTAAAAAAATATTATAAAATTTGAGTTTTGATTTCTTAAAAAAGGAAGTGCACTAGAGTTTCAATGGTATTATAAAATATATTCATACATAAGTCTTTTCGAATTTATTCCAAAAAAACGATTAAATTAATTTTGCGTTCTTTCGCTTATGCTTAATAATTTGTTATTAAAACTGATGGATAACTGATTAGAAAATTCTTTTAATTGATGTTATTTATACAATATTTTTTATTATTTAAGACCTAAATAATGTTGATGTGAATAAAATATTAGTGGACATTTCATTTCATTAAATTATCCAAATAATATTATTTAAGACCTAATTAATATTGATGTGAATAAAATATTAGTGGACATTTGACTTCATTAAATTATCCAAATAATCCTCAAAGAAAATTTGAAATTTGAATATTTAACAATTTTCGGAGTTGTTTTTTGATATTATTACTTTTCCACAATTCAATGTAGCTATATTCAATAGTAGTTAAATGCTTTATTTTTGAGATATATGTATGTATGTAGTAAGTAGAAAGCTACGTAAGAAGAAATGAATGTGTGCATGCAGCCCTATATCGCGTAGGCAATAAACTTACAAAGAAGGGGAAATTGAGAGCGCAAAGTGGCATTTCATTTTGAGAAAAAGCTATAGGTTTCTGCTAGAAAAATTTTTGCCCGCAGAAGTTTGCCAACAAGAAAACAGCTTATCAAAAACTGATGATTGCAATTTGGGGAAACTAGAAGTTTTTGTTTAAGAATTTAAAAAATGAAAATTATAAAATATGAGTGATAAACATACTCGTACTAGAAGCAAATAATTGTTAATTTGGATAAGTTTCCTTTGTAGAATGTTTCAAGAAAACACTAATGCAATGTTTTCGATTTTGCATATGGATGCGGACAAGAATTCAATCAGCTGTTCGTTGAACTTGCAAGTTTCTGCCAATTTTGCGTTCGGATATTTTTGTCTTGTGAGAGAACATAAGACATTTCCCTGCAATTTTGCTGTTGGATGTTTTCTGTTGGAGATTTTAAACGAACGTACCTATTAAGAGGTTTTGCAATGCAGATAATTGTTATAAAATATCACGATTTTTGTTAAATCGCCTTCGCGGTATCCAAAAAACTTGCAAGGAAGGGCAAATTTTACCCAGCTCAAATTGCAAACAAGAAAACAGTTATTAAACGTAGCTGATTGCAATTTGGATTATTACAAAATTTTTATTTAAGAGTTTTAAAGTTGAAAATTATAAAATATGAGTATTAAACATACAAGAAACAAGTAAAAGTTCGTTTGTTTAAGTTTCGTTAGTGAAATGTGGCTACCGGAAATGGGGTTGACGACCTGAGGTCGAATCGTGACAGACATGAACTAGCAACTCGTCACGTAAAAACGTTAAAAATCGGCCATTTTAAACCTTTACATTTTTGTTTTTGTAGCCAGTCTCGGGCAATATGTGCGGTGACTTGAGGTCATTGTCTTGTGAAAAGTTACTTTTTCAGCAGAAAATCCCATTTTTTTGAATACACCTGGCACATTTTTTGTAAGACGGAAAGGTACTGTTCTTTATGCATAATGCCCTCTACGCGTATCAACGGACCAACACCATTATTTGAAATGCAACCCCAAACTATTATCAAATTCCACCATGTTTCATTATTTGCTTCACATTTTGAGGCTGGATATATTCCATCTGACTGGAAGCGGTTGGTTTTACTCTCGTCTGATCAAATAACCTAAAATTTAAAACAAAAATTACTGAAAAATGTGTATTTCATTGCATTGTTAAAGGTCTTCCATATCTCAACTGGCAACGGTCCAATTCTCGTGTGCTACAACAAACTCCTGCCTTATAAAACAAAAATAAAAAATGCCTTGCACTTGGAGAATATAGCGGGTGACGGATTAGAAAGTGTAGGAGATGTTACAGTATTGCTCTTCAGTGTACGTGATCGTAAAGTTTGTATCGTAATTCAGTTTGATGATATATGTACGTGAACTAGCGCCTGAACGTACTCGTTCGTTCGAATTGGCATTCGGCTAATAACTAGCAATCGCGAAAATAGGAGAAAATTTAAAAGAATGTACATAAATAAATTTAAAATATGTATATGTATGCAAATACATGTACATACATATGTGTATTTTTAACCATTTAATATATTTTTGGACAAACAATAATAAATTAAACGCAGCACAAAAGGAGAAATCATGTTCGAACATCCGGACTTGGCCAAAAATTTAATACCAAACTGCGAGCAAGGAAGTCAAAACAGTATGGTTTTATTAAACAAAAAAATTAAGTTGATCTGTTTGTTTGTAGCCATTTGCCATTGAATTCTGGGCATAATTTGCTTTACATTTCGTTGAATATGGCAGATGTCAATTTGCACATACCAAATAATTCGTCGGGACCAATCGTATGATTAGAGCGAGGAGCTAGAGGGTTGCAGCTAACACGAGAATAAGAACTTACGCATTATTGAATAATGCAGAGCTCCTGTCTCGAAGTTGTGAAGATACAATTCCTTCATCGGCTTCGCCATCCCTGGAACTTAAATAGAATAATAAGTTCGGATCCACTTCAATTGCCGCTTAGTTATTTGATTTTATCTTATTTTGACATTTCAATGACTATTGAAACCTACAAAAACGAAAAAAAAGATTAAATTAATCGATAACAAAATCAGCAATTACGATACGTTCAATTTACTATAATCGATTGACAGCTCACGTAATTTGTGATCGTACGATGATCCACACGTTTACGACTGCCGCGATTTGACCGCTGTGCTCAAAGGTGAACAGCTCTCCCAGTTCTGGACGGGACCTGACCCTCTCCCCTACTAAGTCTATAGCGACCCTATTCACATCATGAATAAAGGTCGGGCTAAACCTCAACATCCCTTTCGATGGTACCTCCATTCCAACGGTTAATCACCCGAAGATTTTGGGGGTCACCTTCGATAGCCTGATCTCGTTCTCTGCATACACAGCCACAATAGTCAAAAAAGTACAGCAACAAGGTCCTCAAGTTGCTAGCCGACAGCACTTAGGACAAAGACAAAGAAACGTTATTGGGAACATACAAGGTGATTGGTCGGTGGGTTTTAAACTATGCTTCGCTTATTTGGTCGCCAGGAACGAGTAGAACCCTGTAGATGAAACTTCAGAACGCACCACTCCGGACCGCAGATCCGATCTGTCCCCTGAGGAACACCTTCATCATGAGGGAAGCGTGCCCCCAATCAGATAGCACAACTTGATACTCTCCAAGCAGTTTCAACTGGTATGCCACCGTCAGGGATGCCCCAAAAGAAACCTTCTCCCACTGGAGCCGACTCCCAGGCATATGAAAAATTGTTATTTCCATTCGAAAATAACCTCAATAACAACAGGAAAATCATCTTGGGATAATTTTATTTTCGTCATACATACTATATGAACCAGATAAAAATCCGCTGAAGAGAAATGTAGCAAGCAAATTTTTGAAGGGGGCACAATTTGACACCGCATGATTCAGAAGGGCACATATTCATGTTTTCAATATATTATATTATACGAAGGCATGATTCAATTATAAAAGGTTATGTACTTACTGACAGCTAAATTCTGACAATCCTTAATCTATAGTTGTATTTTGGAAGTACGCAGAAAGGGGGAAAAATGTGATTCCTTTTTGCGAAAAAGTATTAGAAAAATGCTAAGTAAAATACGTATTAAAATATATATATATTTTATACAAATAAATATGTGGAGATTTAACTCTATTTTAATGAGCCAGCAAAAGAACTAAATTTAAAATCAAAAGGTCGCCAAAATCAATATTATCAATAAAAATTTTAATTAAAAAAACTCAGCCGTCGTGGTTGTGTATAAAAACATAATTCCAGTGCTCTATCGCAGATATACTATATTTTTCGAAAAATGCGGTATTAAAAATTCAGAGCAGGTACGGCCACTCTTCTAATAATTTATAGTTTTCTCCATGATCATGCAACTGATTATATAGATCCCTCAGTCTATCTCATCCCCATGTATCGCTATTTTTATAAAAAAAAATTCCTATATCTAAGGCTATAAGCTGTATTCCTGCTAAATCTCATTCCAACTCGGTGACCCGTTTTTACACGATTGAATTACAAACATAAAAACTTTAAAATTTAAAATATTTGGATTATACAGGCCTATTCTGTATTTAGATTTTGAAAATTTGGTCGCTATACATCGAAAGCGATCATTTTTATTTAGCTTTTAAAGTCTTGTTTCTAATTCTCTGAAAATAAAAAAATTAAATTCTGATCCTCTTAGAACTGAAGAAACCAATAACAGATAGAGAGGAAAGGACTTATATATTCCGATTTGCACAACGGCCCTGTTAATTTTTGAAATGGAAATGAAAATAAAACCACATGATACCACATGAACATGAACCACAGGAAAAAGTTAGAAGATGGTGGTTTTGTACTTGGGCATGTATACACCAAACGGTCGAAGAAACATTTAACTGAAAAGGCTTAATTATAGGAATTTCCTTTAATAAATGCAGTTGGTATACCACTTAACTGAGGTGTGCGTGCCCTAAAAAAGTGCTATAGATCGACAGCAGGAAGACGCTCCAGTCGATCGACGATGGATACTGTTGGAAAAATATATGTATGTACATTCATAGTTATAATTCGTGCGATGAGTGGGGAACGATGTTCTGCAAATAAATATGTATGTATGTTAGATGTATCATTGATGTAAACAAAACTGGTATTTACTCACGAGCTTCTCGGCCACCAATGTTCAAATAATACAGAAGGGATCACATTCTAAGTATTGTGGTTAATTACACTGGAAATAAGATATATAAGATGTTTCAATTGAAAAATTGTTATATTGTTATGAAATAACATTAATTTTTGCAAAACTTACCTAAATTCTTGCAATCACAAAATCAAATGTCAACAGTGAAAAAATTATAAACTAGACAAACAGGTCAGTAATGCCAACGCTTTATTTAGTATGAAGATGTTTTCAATATACTACTATTACAAGTGAAAACTGTAGAATATGCAACATTCTTCATGAATTAAGGAGCCGATTTGTCATGCGAAAAAGAGTGGGCTCCTTTATTACAGAATCTTTTATTATTGAATCATGATACGAATGCACATTCAGTATGTAGCAGCAGTAGAAAAATTACAAAAAAAATTGAGCTCTGTATATTTTGTTTTTGCTTTTAAAAGCTAAAATTTCAAAAATATTTTATCAACTACCTTGAATTGTACTGAAAGCATTCTTATCACAACGAAATTCAAAATTTGACAATTCAAATTAAAATAAAATATGAAAAAAGTTCAAAAAAGAAGTTTGATGCGCCTACCTATTTGATGTGCCTTGTATTATACTGAAAAACTTACACGCAGTTAAAAAACGAAATGTCGACAATACGTAAAAAGTACATAAACTACAATAAAGGTATCAGTGATGACATCGAAATTTTTGTTGTACACATTTTTTTCCCTCCAATTTTCACGTAACTTTGAAGAGTTAACAACACAGTGCCTTGCTTTGGGAGCCCTTTGAAAAGGGTGAGCGTGCTAGCTGCTTACCAAAAAAAAAATTTTGGAAATAATCAAATACAGAAAAATATTATTTTACATATACAGTTTATATTTTTTTATAATTTGCTGCTGCTTCGCATGAGGCGATTCAAAAATCGCTTGTATCGAAGTACATACATACTAGGGATGACAATTTTGGGCATTTTATTGATCCCGGTATTTTCCAGATCTGAAAAAATCCCGAAAATCACGAAGTTTTGATTCGTCATTTTTAATTTATCAAAAAATTTAACACGATTGTAATCGTTGCATTATAGAAGTATGCAAAATAACATTAAAATAACAAAGAAGAACGTTTTTTTGTAATTCTTGTATATATGTATGTATGTATTTATTGGTAGGAATTAGCCTTTATCGCCCCCATTCCAAAAACTATCAATTTCTTTTACCAAACCTTCTTATAAATTGTATGCCTTTTTTATTATTGAACACTTTCGAGCTGCTCGTTTAAACTTGATGCAATTTATCTTTGAGACTTTCTGCCTTATCCACTTTAAGCACCTCGTCGTTAGTTATATTAACGTCGCTTTCATAGTAAGACTAATTTTCAACTCGAGGAGGATATTCTTCAGCTCACTTATAATAGCAAGGGCAAAACAAAGCCTTTAGGGAGTTAACAAGCCGTGTTATTTGTCTTATTGTGTTATCGTAATACAACAGATATAAACTTGTTGTTTTTGTTTCTCATGTTAAATTTTTTTATTTCAATACAACTCTGAAAGGTATTTTTTTGTAGTGTGTTGTTTGTGTGTTTTATTTTTTTCTTTTTTAAATAATTTGAGGTTTATTTTTGTTTGAAAAAATGTTAATTAAAAATTTTAAAAATAAATGTCACTGTTTTCTGCAATTCCGGGATTTGAATAGACTTATCCCGAATATTCGGTAGTTGAAAAAGGCCGGGATCCCGGGATTGACATGCCTAATACAAATGTACGTAGACTGCAAGTCTACTTTGCCAGACAATTATCACCTGTTAAAAATCGCCTCATGTAAATGCAACTTTAAGGTTTAAACAATTTTATAAGCCTAGATTTTAACTCAACTAGACTGTTTTTTGTCGATTCCATTACAACTTATAGAATAACTCTAAATAGACGTAACGATTTGCTTTTGAAATACAATAAAATTAAAACAAAAACCCCCAATATCTATTTTAAAATAGTGACAATATTGGACGGCTGCCATCAAACCCTGTTTATTCAAAAAAAAAAAAATAAAAGTGCAACCACTTCCACTACATTTTTTATGTTGAAACTGGCAACAGTAATGCGGTTGGCCAAGCGTGAATGCGCTGGCTGTTTATTTGATGAAAGGATCTCCAGCCCTTTACCCTAATGCATTTCGGCCTCTTCTCGCGGAAAATGCGGCTCGTTTTCTTCCTCAACTCGAGTCTTACCATCTGGTGACAACCAGATAGTCTGGTGGATGTTCTTACATTGGAACCAGGTGTTACGCACTACCACGTTTCGCGCCAAGGCGATGAACATTGACAAACGACCATAGTTTGTCTAAATAAGCAGCCTTGTGATTTAAATATGGCTATGCTGCTTCTTTTGACATAACGTTACTATTATGAACGATAAAAATTGCTGCAGGTGTTGTCAAAAAGTGTTTAATAAAAAAAAAATACCTGCAAAATTACCAAATTAAAACCAATTTTAATTTAAAACGCAACAGACTTGCAACAGCTCTATATTCCGCTGCAGATGCCAAAGCGAACAATGAGATAGCCACTCTTTCATTGAGTGGAATACATAGCCTTGTTTTGCTGTTCACCTTTCCAATGCCCACAGGTGAGGTTAGGTTAATCTGGGTGGCTAAGCGCCACACATAGACCGTTTGGTCCCTAGCGATACCAGATGGATCTATCCTCAAGTGGATCGGTAGTAGACATCATTTAGGATGCCAACGCATTTGGTGGACTTGCCCATTGCTTCGGCATCTTTAATATGATTAAACTGCGGAGGTCCTGAATAGTTTAGGCGCGTTCTTGCTACCGCTGGACATAAGCATAAGAGGTGTTCCAAGGTCCCCCTTGATCCTACCTCCTTGCATCTCCTGCAAGACAATATCCTGCCAGAATGCCTTAAATGTTTCTGCAGTCTCTTCGTGGCGGCGATATACCCATCGAGCTTGCGTGCCTTCGTTTGGTTTTGTTAATGCATTCCACTTGCTAAGTGCTCTTTTTTTATCTCATTGTCTTTCTCATTGTAGAGTTTTCTGTATGTAATTTTTCGTTCCAGTCCTAAGTTAATCGCCCTTTTGGCAATCTCGTCCACTACTTGGTTTCCCGCAATGCCCCTATGACCAGGTACCCAATAAAAATGCAGCCGGCTGTTTGCTGCTGCCCTGTCTATGCCTTCCCTGCTACTTTGGATATTCCTGGACGTAATTTGGTGTGAGCTGATTGCCTTAATGGCTGCTTGGCTATCGACATATATGCATAGCTAGCTCCGCGGCTTTCTTCACAGCAAGAACTTTCGGATGTCTAGTTCTACGCAGTATTTCCCCGCTCTTACAACGTCTTTCTTTTTGAAGCGTTCAAAATATGTTGAAAGTCTTCCGGGTAGCCTTCATGCCTTTACACCAGCCATCTTTCTCGATAGTGGTCGGGAACTTCTTTTTCTAAGTAAGGCGCGGTGCAATGTAGTCTGTATCGACCGCACATCTTATGGCTAAGGGTGACCTCAAATAACACCCAGCATCTTTTTGCATGCGTATAGAGCATTACTAGCCTTTTTTACCCTCTCCTCAACATTGTGCTTCCAAAATCACTCCAAGATATTTGGTGTGAAGAGTATCATATCCGTTTTGCCCGCATTCAGCCTCAGGCCTGCTTGAGGAACCCATTGGTGAATTACTTTAAGAGTTTCGTTCATTATGTTACTTACAGTTTCTAGGAACTTACCTGAAACTATTATTGTAATGTCATCCGCATATTCAACTAGTTTGGGTGTCTTTCCTTCAAATTACTTTAGTATGTTATTTACTACTATTAGCCATAGGAGCGGCGATGGAACACCTCCTTGGGGAATATTATAATTGTGTATACCCACACACTTGTGCAAGTTAACACCCGCTAGCGCGCTCATGGGAAACATTCCATTCTAATGTAAAATGCTGACGCTATGTCTGCTGATTTGCGCGTGACAGTTGCAGCAACAACAATAACAACGATAGAAATAACAATAGCGAATTGGCGATCTACCTAAAACTGCAGTCGCATTAACAACAATAACAAGAGTAGAAAAAGCAATAGCGAATTGGCGATCTACCTAAAAATGCAGTCGTTGCAACAAAAACAATATCAACGATTACAACGTAGAAGCTACAACATTCTCTGCAGTTTGCATCAAGTAGCGTAGAATAAGCTTTACTTTAATTCTAAGATTCAGTCTTTTGCCAGGCTCTCTAATCGCTGCTACATAAGCTGATGTAATAAACTTTTAATAACAAGTATAGTCAAGCCTACATATGTAGTAGGCAGTGTTTTTATTCACCTCGATATAAAAATTTAACTTGCACAAGGCTATTATTAAAAAAAAAACTTGTTCCAAAGATGCAAAAATTAGTTTAACTACCAAAAAGGACCGCAGCGAACTAAAAACTAAATTAATTTTTTTGACACTAGTTGCTACTTACCTATTTTATACCTGAAATATACATCAGTACTCTAGTTTAACTACTAAAAACGACCACAGCGACCTAAAAACCAAATTAATTTTTTTGACACTAGTTGTTAACTACTTACCTACTGTCTACGTGAAACATGAAAATTGAAATGAATGAAATGATATCCTCAAAACAGACTTGTGCTTGAACGTTATTAATATACATATACATTTGTATACTCGAAATGGCTCCGTACGGTGATCGATGTTTTAATCCATTTCGTTTGGTAAATCATCAAAAATTAAATAATTTAAGAAAATTGTCTGCATTATTAGCGCACAAGCATCCAGCAAATTCTTATGTGTGCGCATTCTGCAGGAAACGACTTTTAAATAAAATACCAGCTAATGAAGATGATGAATATAGTGAAACCTCGAGCGAACCTTTCGCAAAGCACCCGCAAAGAAGCACTCATTCCTGACGACAGTTGCAGACATGAACCCACTCAATCGGATTCAGCAATAGAAAATACAGACATTTTGAAGCAGCTAAAGGAGAAATTTAATGATCCGTCTACTTCTGCTTCTATAAAAACCACGATACTGACTATAGCACCTTAGTCATGGAGTAAAAATAAACTTGAAGAAGAGTTCGGGACATCCAGGCGACAAGCCAGTAAAGCAAAGAAATTTGTGAATCAGTTCGGCATCTTATCAACTCCAAACTCAAGTGGTGACCGCAAACTACTACCCGAAATCGAAAACTTGGTTAAATGGATTTATGTATCACCGAGTAATGCCTGGCAAAAAAAATTTTATATCTATTAAATTAGAAGACGGAAGAAGAACACACATGCAAAAACAACTTCTAATGTGCAACATTGACGAACTTTGCGAGAAGTTCAAAGAGGAATATCCGAACGTTAAAGTAGTGTGGAAACACTACTTGCTATTGGACTGCTAGCAGGTTGCGGGATAAGGCCAGAAAGAAGGGTCTGCAAACTACTACCCGAAACCGAAAACTTGGTTAAATTGATTTATCACCGAGAAGACATCAGTCGAGTAATGCCTGGCAAAAGATATTTTATATCTATTAAATTAGAAGATGGAAGAAGAACACACATGCAAAAACAACTTCTAATGTGCAACATTGACGAACTTTGCGAGAAGTTCAAAGAGGAATATCCGAACGTTAAAGTAGTGTGGAAACACTACTTGCTATTGGACTGCTAGCAGGTTGCGGGATAAGGCCAGAAAGGAGGGTCTGCAAACTACTACCCGAAACCGAAAACTTGGTTAAATGGATTTATCACCGAGAAGACATCAGTCGAGTAATGCCTGGCAAAAGATATTTTATATCTATTAAATTAGAAGATAGAAGAAGAACACACATGCAAAAACAAATTCTAATGTGCAACATTGACGAACTTTACGAGAAGTTCAAAGAGGAATATCCGAAGGTTAAAGTAGTGTGGGAACACTACTTGCTATTGGACTGCTAGCAGGTTGCGGGATAAGGCCAGAAAAGAGGGTCTGTCTGGAAGTGGCACTAAAGCAGAGTTCACTGCTCGATTGATGGAGTATTATGCATCTAAAGAATGTACGAACGACGAGGGCGTTACTGAAGAGGGTGCAATGTGTGGCACAGTCACTCCAAGCGACGACGGTTACCTAACAGACCAGTGCAACGTGGCAGGTGTTCGAAATAATTATGAACTTGAGCTAAAAAGACGGCCACAAGAAGCAGATCTTGATGGACGAGAGAGAGAGCTGTTAAGACGCGAGCTATAGTTAACGCAGTGTGAAAATGAGTTTCTACGCGGAAGCGGACGACGAGATTCTGAACGTGATGCAATGTAACGGCAGCGAGAGGAAACCAGAGTTGACAGACAACGCACTATGACACCTTTGCAAAGCAGCATATCCAGAATGAATATTAAAGCGTTGACAGACCTAATTGGCGAGTTCGACGGGACACCAGATATGTTCAACGTGTGGAAAAGGCAACTAATATTTATAAAGACGGCGCATGATCTGAGCGATGATGAAGTATTTTTGCTTCATCGGCATGAAGGTGAAGATGAAGGCCTTCGAGGGGTTGCGCTCAAGGGCGGAGTATTTGAAGATGACATTCGACGAGTTGGTAACCTATTCCGAATAAAGACATGACATCGACTGAGTCACTCATAGAAGCGTTTAATAGAATCAAACTAGGAGAAGCAACTACATTCGCTGAGACCAGGTCAGCAAATTCAGCGCGTGGAATCAAAAGTTTAGCGGTGATTAGGGGTAGGCATGAAGACGGTAAGGGGGAATCCAAGAAAGGTGTTACAATTGTGGCCTCCCCGATGATATAAACGCATCATGTCCAGCTAAGACTCAATGACCGAAATACTTTGGCTGCAATGAGTATGGTCATATTGCCTCTTAGTGTCCACGAAAGCTAGAAGTTCCGAAGCAATCGAATATCGTGACGTGTACAACATGCAAGCAGTATACATACAAAAAATGTAAATCGGCGATGCAAGTTGCGTTTCACTGGTTTGGGTTCATCCTCACATACCACCATAGGGGAGTACGATACAGAAATACAACTAGATGGGCGTATATTTCCAATAAGAATTTGCGTTGTTTCCGATAGCTTATCGAGTCATCTACTTTTAATTTTTACAGACTTATTTCAGAAGAGGAATTTCCATGCGAGGAAAGTAGCAATTTACATTGATGCCGACGACGAAGAAGGGGTAGCTGATATTTTGCAAATCAGCTTATGCGAAGACGAAAGTGAAAAGAGGGGGAACTGCCTAACATAATAACAGACGATGTAAAGGCTGAAGTTGTTAAGCTGAATAATGAGAAGATTGTTAGAGATCGATTTTCTCTACCATTAATCGAAGATCAGTTGGACAGCCTCCAGGGTGCAAAGGTGTTCAGCACTTTGGATCTAAGAAATGGGTTCTTCCATGTAAAGCTGGATGACACTAGCGTGAAGTATACATCGTTCTTTGTGCCATATGGTCAACTTGAGTTTCTGCGGGTACCATTCGGACAATTAGTGAGAGAATTATGCTGACGTACATGGACGATCTAATCGTTGTCTCTGATGGGTTTGTAGATAGATTGGAGCGTTTGAAACGAGTTTGCGGTATTGCATTAAACGCCGGCCTCGATATTAATATTTATTTATGTATGTATTTATTAAAATGAAATATATGTACTTATAAATCATGATTCAATTATTAAAGGGTTGGTAACTAAGCAGCTAGCTCCCTCACTTTTTGTCAAACGGCTCCCTTCGCATCCAAACCGTGTTGCTTCTTAAAATAATGATAGTAATAACCTGAAAACTTTTTAATACCAAAAACTAACAGGCATCACTTTTTTTCTTTTGTCCGCGTAAACGGTAAGTTCAAATCCGGCTCTTAAAGACAGCCGTATCGTACATATTTCATGTAAATGTGTAAAAATGACGCGCTTTTCCATTGAATGCTTTTCGCACGTTGGTCAAAAATTAAAAAAAAATAAATAAAAATTGCCAATAAGTACATAATTATGTTTTGTAAGCGTAGCTATTGTATTTCTTTATTTAAATGAAATGCTTTCGAAATTTTTAGTTAAAAAAATCAATAACATTTTACTACCAGTTACATACTTACTTTTTAAGAAAGGGAAACAATTTTAACCCGTTTTCCATACTACGTAAAACAACCCTTAATAAGGGAATGTCAAAATTCGAATGTCATTATTTACCTAACCTTTTATAATTGAATCATGCTTATAAATGATATTAATATAAAGAAATGTAAGTTTGGGTCACATCATAGAAGACGGAACAGTGAAGCAATCTGAAACTAAAATCGAAGCTGTCAAGCATTTTCCTAGACCAACCACTGCTCGTCAGGTACAAGCCTTCCTGGGCTTAACGGGTTATTTTAGAAAAATTCATTCCAGGCTATTCACGAATAGCGCATCCGCTGTCCAGCCGGCCAGTACTAAGCTTGTACAGAACTGGTGCAAACACTGAACTTCATACGGATGCCTCTAAGGAAGGCTACGGTGCGATCCGCAGGAAGATGCGGGCAACGGGTTGATGCATCCAATCTATTTTGCCAGCGGAAAGACGAGTCAAGCGGAGGAAAGGTACCCAAGTTACGAGCTGGAGGTGTTGGCCATTGTTTGTTCCTTGCGTAGATTCAGAGTATATCTATTGGGCATTCCTTTAAAATAATCACCGATTGTAAGGCATTCACTATGACCATGGGAAAGAAGGATCTGTTTGTTAGGGTAGCACGTTGGGCTCTATCGTTATCCTCTTTCGTCATGCCTGGTGGTCACAGAAGACGAGGACAGCCTTACGATGAGGCTAAAGAAACTTCAACGAGAAGATGGTGAGCTGGGTAAAAAATTCGTACTAGCTGAAAACGGCGTACATGATGGTTATAGCATTTGGCGTAGACTCTTGTATAAGGATGTTGGCGATGAGTCACGTATCGTTGTTCCAAAAGCAGAAGAGACGCAAATTATTCGAAAAGCACACGAGCGTGGACACTTCTCTGTGCAGCAAATGGCAGCTCTACTCGAAGGCATCTACTGGATGCCGGGTTTGGGACAAAAGATTAAGAAGGTCAAACAGAGTTGTCTGACCTGTATCCTATCTGAGCGAAAAGCGGGTAAATCTGAAGGATTCCTACATCCTATCGACAAGGGGAGATATCCTTTTCATACATTCCATGTGGACCACCTGGATCCGCTACCATCGGCGAGGAAATCATATCGGCACATCCTTGCTGTCATATACGCCTTCACCAAATTGACGAATGAGCTTCAATAAGAAAAGAAAGAAGAGATATGGTCGCCATTCGACGGACGCGCACCCGGATTAAAATTTACCAATAAGTTCTTGAGGCCATATCAAATATTTAAGTGCCCGACCGGGGCGAATTCCTGTAAGAATGACAATGGCGACCTGGTGACTGATGTCCCCAGCATACTTAAATTGTGGAGGGAGCACTTCTTCACACTGCTTAATGGAAACAGCTGCAACAACGTTAGAGAAAATATTGAACCCGAATCCCCAATCAATGATGATGGACGTGATGTACCATCACGCGACTATGACGAAATTCAGAAAGCGATAGCACGACTGAATAACAACAAAGCCCCCGGGGCCGACGGGTTACCAGCTGAGTTATTTAAGTACGGCGGAGAGGAGCTAGTTAAGTGCATGCACGAGCTCATTTCTAGAATATGGTCGGAAGAACGCATGCCTGCTGATTGGAACTTAAGTGTGCTCTGCCCAATCCACAAAAAGGGTGACCCTGCAATTATCGCGGGATTAGTCTTCTTAACATCGCATTTAAGGTTCTGTCGAGTGTATTGTGTGAAAGACTTAAACCCACCGGGTCCAATCAGTTTATCAGTGTGGCTTTAGACCTGGTAAATCTACCACCGACCAGATATTCACACTACGCCAGATCTTGCAAAAGATCCGAGAAAGGAGAATCGGCACACACCATATTTTTGTCGACTTCAAAGCCGCCTTCGACAGCACAAGAAGAAGTTGCCTATAATCCGAACATGTCTGAATTTGGGATCCCGGCAAAACTTATACGGCTATGTAAAATGACGTTGAGCAACACCCACAGCTCCGTCAGAATTGGGAAGAACATCTCCGAGCCGTTTGATAACAAACGAGGTGTCAGACAGGGTGACTCTTTGTCGTGCGATTTCTTTAACCTGATGCTGGAGAAGATAATTCGAGCCGCAGAACTAAATCGGTCAGGCACTATCTTTTATAAGAGTCTGCAATTGCTGGCGTACGCCGATGACATTGACATCATCGGCCTTAACAACCGCCTAGTTAGTTCTGCCTTCTCCAAACTGGATAGAGAAGCGAAGCGAATGGGTCTGGAGGTGAACGAAGTATCTGCTGTCATTAAATAGACAGTCGGCACATTCACGACTGGGATCTAACATCACTGTTGACAGTTATAACTTTGAAAAAGTAGAGGACTTCGTTTACTTAGGAACCAGCATTAACACCAATAACAGCATCAGCCTTGAAATTCAACGCAGAATCTCTCTTGCTAACAAGTGCTACTTCGGACTCAGTGGGCAATTGCACAGTAAAGTCCTCTCTCGACGGACCAAAACCATACTATATAAGTCTCTCATCATGCCCGTCCTATTGTATGGCGCAGAAGCATGGACGATGACAACATCAGATGAGAGGGCTCTTGGAGTGTTCGAGAGAAAGATTATTCGAAAGATTTATGGACCTTTGCGTCTTTGCGATTGCGAATACCGTGTACGATGGAACGATGAGCTGTACGAGCTGTACAATGACGTAGACATAGTGCAGCGGATTAAGAATCAGCGGCTCCGCTGGCTAGGTCACGTCGTTCGAATGTA
This sequence comes from Philophylla caesio, assembly GCA_963971545.1. Lineage (NCBI taxonomy): Eukaryota > Metazoa > Arthropoda > Insecta > Diptera > Tephritidae > Philophylla > Philophylla caesio. The sequence goes on from OZ020607.1 coordinate 67,447,607, forward strand.
TGAAATAGCTCCAGCCCTGAAGGTTTTTGACGCGGTGGTAGCAGAGGAAAAGGAAGACCACCTCTGCGTTGGAAAGACCAAGTGGAAAAAGACTTGGCTATACTTGGCGCCAGTTAGCACGAGATAGGGACAGCTGGCGTGCTTTGTTGACCTCGGCCAAAATCGCTTAGGCGGTTAATACGCCAATTAAGTAAGTAAGTAAGTAAGGGTTGGCGACGGCAATGAAGACCTCTTCAGTAGGGAATGTGACGACGTCAACGGTACTAGGGCTCATGATATCGGACCTTCGGGGTCGAGGCTCCACCAATGCAACCCTGCAATACTGTGGGAACACACCCTACACTGTAATCCTGCACTACTGAGAATGACAATACAGAAGAAACAAGTAAGAAAAGCTAAATTCGGGCGAAACCGATTTTTATATACCCTCGCGATATATTTTTGTATGGTCGGTGCCCATGATTTCATAAAATTCCCGTTTCTTTGATTCAGTAGTAGTATAAAACTTTACTCAATTTCTTCCAATAAATACTGAAAAACCAACTTTTTTGCATTTTTCAAAATTTCCGTTATTTGGAAGTTGGGCGTCGTTATGGTCCGATTTCAAAAGATTTTGACGGTGATGCTAGTGATATCAAGGACAATATGTTCACCAAATTTTGGGACAATACCTTACATCGTTGTTGAGATACTTACAGACGTTTTTTATAAGTGGGCATGGTAACGCCCATTTTTCAAAATTTCATAAAAATCAAGTTTCGTAATTAACTATCTCTCTTAATATCAAATTTTAATTAATATGTTTCAATAGATAAAGAAAAAACAAACATTTTTGGATTTTCAAAATTTCCGTTATATGGGAGGTGGGCGAGGTTATTGTCCGATTTAAAAAATTATTAAGGAAAATTTGTTCACCAAATTTTGTGACGATGCCTTACACCGTTATTGAGATACAGAAAATTTTTCATAAGTGGGCGTAGCAACGCTCATTTTCAAAATTACATAAATACCTAATTTCTTAGATCAAAATCGCTCCAAATACCAAATTTCACTCAATTTGTTTTAATAGATACGGAAAAATATAGTTTTTGTATTTTCTAAAACTTCCGTTATATGGGAGGTGGGCGTGGTTATGATCCGATTTCAAAACTTTTCTACGATAATAATAGCGATATCATGGAAAATATGTCCACCAAGTTTTGTGACGATACCTTACTCCGTTATTGAGATACTGAAATTTGTTCCTAATTGGGCGTAGCAACGCTCATTTTCAAAGTTTCATAAATACCTAATTTCTTAGTTCAAAATCGCTCCAAATACCAAATTTCACTTAATTTGCTTTAATGGATACCAAAAAATCGAAATTTTTGCATTTTTCAAAAACTTCCGTTATATTGGAGGTGTGCGTGGTTATAGACCGATCTTGACCATTTTCAATACCAATTTACCCTGTCCAAAGAGCAATCTATGTACCAAATTTCTTTGAGATATCTCAATTTTTATTCGATTTCTCTTTTCATTCTGATCATTTTAGTATATATATGTATGTCTACATATATCTATCTCGATTATTTTTTGCTGTTACAAACAACCGTTATGCGAACAAAGTTATAACACCCTTGTGTACAAGTACGCTCGGGTATAGAAACTAAAAAAGCGGGAAGAGAATGATTTTTAGCACGTAGAAGGACACCACAGCGTTTCCCGATACTACAAGCAATTTTGCATATACTTTCCAAAATTAATTTTAAATACACAATTGCCATTTCATCTTTATCTTATATTTAATTAAATAATTGCTTACAGCAGGTTTAACAAAGTTTTTTACTTTAAGACCCAAACGATGGGTATTCGCTGGTGACCCTGGGACGCATATTGTATGTGTTTGCACATAAATACCACCAAAATGTAAAAATGTTGGATGGTGAAGAGATTGCTAGTCTTTCAGCTGGAACAAACATGGAACTTTCGTCTTATAAGGATTGCCCACGCAAGATGATGTGTCTGAATCCCACACAAACGTGCCATTTAATGACTGCAAAAACACCACCAAATGAGTGTTGTAAATCTTGCTCTGGCTAAAATGCAATTCGTCATCATTTGAAAGTCATTTTCGATAAGAACCAAATAACAGACGTGCAGTTTCAAAAGTGGTTTGGCACATACCGCTTCAGAATCTTTCCATTGGAACAACGTACAAGCAACACTCCTCACATCGGTTTTTTATTATGGAGATGTAATTAAAATAAAACACGGCGGCATTGTTATGATTTCAGATGACTTAAAACATAACACAGCTACTTTTTACGCCTACCAAAAAATACTACACAAGCACCTTTTTGAAAAACCAATAGTTACTTATATATAAAATTGTTTTCATAACATATGGTGCTTTACAACATTTTCAAAATAGATTCAACTTTGTGAATCTATTTTATTATAAAGATGACTTCAATTTGAAAGCAGAGATATACATATTTCCACGCAACATCTCACGGTAAGGGGTCATGCGATGGACAGTTACCTACAAGTAGATCAATTGTTTCACTAATGAAGTTATATGAATGGGCAACCTCCAAAGACGATATTCAACGTGAAAGGACATTTTTTCAACCCAGATTTGATTCTGCAATCGCCATTCCAGGAACTAAAATGTTGCGCTTACACTATATAGCTCAGTGTTTGGCCGAACTTTTCCAAGCATTTGTGGTCTGCGTCTTTATATTATACCAGAAATGGGGGGATCTTTTTCTATGATGAAGGTTTTGCTTGCCCTGACTGAGATTCGAACCTCGAACTCACCGGCATATCGACTTATAGCACGCACCGCTACCAACTCCACCACAGCGGCCACTACCTAGTACAAGTACCATTACCTAAAATATGAACGAATTCCAAAGCATCACCTTTTTTTTTTGTCCGCTTGACATGAAATGCCCCATGCAGCAGGACGCAAGATGTAATGGCCTATTCTTTCCGTCCTTCAGTGCCCCCACGGTCAAGTCATCTGGGGAGAAATTGGTATCAATATAAGAATGTTTACTTTTTTTAACCAGTAACTCAACTTTTTCACATCTCCGAACCGCATTTCTTCTGACATGAACATTTTCTTTGTTGCCGGTGAAGGTGAAGACTGTAGGGACGAAAAACTCACTCCTGGCTCCCTGCGGGGCAGCGGTCTAAGAGTTCATAGATGCGATATTTGGTCGCATCGCCTTCTTGCACAGTACTTGACGATGAAGTCTCTTCCACCAAAATTCTGACAAAAAATTTGCGCCCCTTTACATGGCATTTCTTGGATGGCGGTAATCTCGCATTTACGTTTCCTGTTTATATTTTAAGGATGGGATTTATACAAATAAAGAAGAAAACTTTAGCCCAATAAAGAAGAAAATTTTAGCTCTTCGAGCCCTGCTTAATTGCTTGCTTTAATGTAAGAATAAGAAGCAATGAAAATAAAAGAAAATTAATATAAACAAGTAAAAAAGGCTGTCTTCGGTTAGGCCAAAGGCTTCATACCTTTCATGAATGGAAGAATTGTATGGGAGTCGTATGTTATATTTATTCGATATATTTGATATTGACTGCTATATTAGTCCCAAAAGTGATTAACATTTGTGCGAAATTTCTAGTCTTTAGCTGATAAAATGAAGAAGTTATGTTCCAAAATGAAATATCTAAACTATCGGTTGTATGGCAGCTTTCTAGTTCAACATTTCAAGTCTTTAGCTGCTTAAATGGAGGGGTTTTCGTGCTAAATGCAATATCTTAACAATCGTTTGTATGGAAGCTATATGGTATATTTCTTTGATCTAAATAATTTTCACTGCATATATAGAGCTAACAAGCTTCTTGCTGCTTAAATGAAGGAGTTATGAAACAAAATATAATATCAGAACAATCGGCTGCTATATACGTTATAACTGTCCGATCTAGCCGATTCCGACAAATGTCTAATAAATTATAAAAAGGCTCCTGATTGCCAAGCTTAATTCAAATAGTTTAAAAACTGAGGGACAACTTTGCATTCACACAGATGGACAGACAGACTGACATGGCTAAATCGACTCAGTTCATCATCCTGATCATTTCGGTATACTTTTTGATAACTCTTATCCATCGGGGAAGTTGCCCATATATGCAATGGCGATATTTTAAGAACAAAGGATGAGAGACTTATAGGTCTAAAATCCTTTGGGTTCGCATGTAATGCTTTTTCAGCCTTGGGTATGAAGACTACAGAAACATATCTCCATACCGTCGGTACGTAGTTTAGCTTGCAGCATGCTCTTAACATACTTAGTAGCCAATTTGTAGAAGTATCAACACGGTGTGCTTGGATATGGTTTAACCCAAAGGTTCGTGCCCATCCAATTTCTTTTAATATTTCTATTCTAGAAGCAGAATGGAGAAAAGCTAAAAATGAAAATAATCCATGGAAGGAATAAAAAAAAATCGATTTTTTTAATTTTTGTATGGTTAATTATTCTACCAACGCCTGAAACGATTGCCCATCATATATTTTTAGCTTAAAATCTTTTCTGACACACAACAAATACTATTATAATCATTTTACTGCTCAAACCATGTAATTTCGTTTCAGTTTGAGAAAAAAAAAACAATCGAAAATGAGAAACAGACAATATAATATATTTAAGTTGGTATATCTGCGATACCTTTTAAGGTATTGAGACAAATTTACTACTCATTTGTTGGAATTGGAGTCCTCTTGTAGTCGGTGTCATTTTCGATTTTTTGCGTTGTTACAAAGTTATAGTGCAAATTGTTACTTCACAGAAGGAAAAAACTTCATAAAATCTAGAAATCGGGATTCGAACCCACGACCTCAAACGTAGTAGTTAAGCCGGCATCTAAACGCACTGTGCTAAGCATCCGCTGTGTTAGCTGTTGTTCTTCCTTTTTCTTTCTTCCCTTCACAACTTACTCCAATCAAACGGCTGTTCTGCTGGTATTTCTACTTGACTATGTAGTTGTTGTTTGTACAATTTCTAATGGCTCATTCTTTTATACGTTTTGTTTATGACAAACATAAATAATTAAAAAATTGTTTCATTCATTGACATTTGATTTTGTGATTGCGTGAATTTGGGTAAGTTTTGTAAAAAATTTATATTATTTCATAATCAAGGCGAATTCATGTAAGGTGGTAGCGATTCTAAAAATGCAACGCTTTGGTGGGTTATTGTCAAACTTTATCTCCTTTGTATTTAACTTTCGCAAAATAACTTTTACACTGTTAGAGTCACCGCTTAATGTTATATTGAACCATATCTTTAAATTTCTTGTAGTTAAACAGAACAATTGATAATTTGCAACTGAACAATTGATTTTGACAACCAACCACCAATCAGCTGATTTATTAACACCACCTTTTATGAATTCGCCTTGTTTCATAATAATAGGCCTCATCTTTTATAAGCGACTTGCAAAGAACACTAGGTAGCTTATCGTATAGCGTGGAAAGCAACAAAAAAAATAAGCGAGTTGAGTTGAAATAAGCTGGTTGAAATAAACTCGCTTAAAAAATAGCCGACCTCATTGAAAGTGTTGGAAATTGAGAAAGAGGTGCTATTGTGAATAATCATTGGAAGTACCAAGGGAAATTCGAAAATTTCCCCTAAACATTAAAATAAGTAAAAAACCAATATAGAGCAGACGTGAGTAAAATCGCCTCTTATAAGAATTACTCATTTTGTTTTGTTTTGCTAACATAATTTACAAACGACCATTAATTTTAACAGATTAGTGTTGTAAAGGGTATATAAAATATAAGAGAGTTGATTATAAGCGAGTAGGACGTTCTTTGCTAGTCGCTTACAGAAGATGACGACTATTATAATAATTTTTCATTTGAAACATCTGATATACATATGTATCTTATTTGCATTTTAATTAACCACAACACATTGAAAGCGAACCCTTTTGTGCGATATTATTTAACATTTATATTTTTTGGCCGAGAAGCTGGTGAGTTTTGTTTCCATATGATTACATCAATGATAAATCCATTTATTTGCAGAATATCTTACCCTAATCAGTTCTGCGGGATAATTATAAAAATTTTCATCGCCGATCGACTGGAACAGATTTTAAGCGTTCGATTGCGAGTGTAAACATATCCATCACGAAGGCACTCACACGCGTAAGTAAAATTGCTATATTACCAACTGCAATTATAAGGAGGTATTCTAACAATTGAACGTTTTTGTTTACAGGTTCCTCCGTACGTTTGGTGTTTCCCTGTCCGGGGTGGAGTTGAAGAGCTTTTTATTTCGATTGGTGTGTTTAACACTTTTTTTTTGAGAAAAGAGACATTGGAAAATATCCAATTAATCAACAAAGAAATATAAAAAGTGCATTTAACACCTTATCGCGCATCAACAGGCCTTAATCTCATCCTGTGGTCGCACATCTATGAAGTTTTAATTTACAACTTTTTTGTTGCAAACTTTTGTAATAATGCAATACTTACCACCACTGCGTTCATACCGTGCTTCAGTTTTCGGTTGTAGTAGAAATAGAGTTTAGTCTCTATTTCCTCTGCGTCGGAGTTTTCAAATTTAATATGTTGGGGACAAAGCGTTTTTTCAATGGCTTTGCACACTTGAATGAGACAACGTGACATTGACTGCTGCGAAAGGCCTACATCTTGGTCTTGACGAATTTGATATTTGCTGATATTCTCCTTGGCCCAATAGTTTTAGTGCGGCGGAGGAATCGCTGTTGATTTTCGAGGGGTATTTAGCTTCAGTAAAATTGAATTTAACACATACTGAAACGCCTGCTTGTTGAGCCGGAAATGTTGCACATAACTATAAAGAAATAATCACAAATACATTCAATTTAAATAGTCTACCAATAGAACCGTTAACTTTATCACTTAAGCTGAATATACATATTAGCTTTTTCCCTAAGCGTTCTTAATTGCACTCGTTCTGCCACTTCCTCGTCATCTTCATCCAGCCATATCGCCACCGAATTCATTTGCAAATTGTTATATTAATAATGCGGAAATTAAAATATAACTATAATCACTGCACAATAAATTTCTATTTTGTTGTTTTAAATAAATTTTCTTTGCGCATTTTGTTTTGCATTTGACATTTGGCGAACAGTGTTGCTTACTTTTACTAAATATCTTCGAAAGTTGATTCGAACGAGCTTGCTTTCGAATGGAATTTGGCTTTCGAATCGAACTACAGAGTAAGGCCCCAGTTCTTTAACTTATCTATCAAAGCGAAACTCTGAAGCAAAGCAAAGTGAAAGTCTTATGTAAACGGCAACCACACATGCGCAAGTGTTTATTTTGGTGACTTGCCGCGGATTTTCGGATAGCTTGGGGATGAAAAATAAGATATGAAAAAAAGTGATCCGTAGTGAGAAAATCCCAATAAGTATGGACTTGCAACTCAAAAATATTTCAAAACGTTAAATTTAGCAGCTGATTGTAGTTTTTTCTTATATGTACATACATATCATGATTCAATAATAAAAGGTTCTGTAATAAAGCAGCCCACTCTTTCCCGCATGACAAATCGGCTCCTTAACTCATGAAAAATGTTGCATATTCTACAGTTTTCACTTGTAATAGTAGTATATTGTAAACTTCTTCATATTAAACAAAATGTTGACATTACTGAATCATTTGTCTAATTTATACATTTTTTTTATTCGTTGACATTTCATTTTGTGATTGCGTGAATTTGGGTAAGTTTTGCAAAAATCGTTGTTTTTTCCTAATATTATAACAATTTTTCATTTAAAAAATATAACACATCTTATTTCCAGTGTAATTAACCACAATACATATGTAGAAAGCAAACCCTTCTATGGGATAAGTATTAACATTTACTGGCCAAGGATCTGGTGAGTAAATACGAGTTTTGTTTTTATTTGATTGCATCAATGATAAATCTATTTATTTGCAGGATATCTTTCCCCAGTCAGCGCAGCGGGATATATATAATTATGTATAAATATTTCCGTCGCCGATCGACTTGAGCCTTTTTCCTGCAGCAGATAACTATGTATGCGAGTGTAATCATATCCCACACGACAAGCACACTCACGTAAGTAAAATGTAATATAGCAACTGAAACTACTATAAGGAAGTATTCTAATAAATATTTTTGTTTACAGCATTCTTCGTGCGTTTGGTGTTTTCCTGCCCAACTGCAAAGCTACCGTCTTCGAACTTTTTTGCTGCCTCAGACGCAAACACGCACACACACGTAAGTTAAATGTAATAGCAACTGCAACGATTGGGAGAAATTCTAATAATTGAACCCCTTTGTTTACAGGTTCCCTCGAACGTTTGGCGTTTCCCTGCTAATTTACTAACCTTAACGAAGACTATACAAAATCTAGTTTTTGTCGATTAAGTGCAAATAAAAAAAGGTTTTATCTCACAGTTTTCACTATAACCATGTTGTTTTATTTTTATTTTCACTTAAAAAATGTACAGGCCTGTTCTGCATTGAACAAATTTGGTCGGAATCGGAATATATAAATCCTTTCTCCTCGATTTGTTGTTAGTTTCTCCATATCTGTCAAGATCAGAGTTTATTCTTTTTTTTCGGGGAATCAGAGAATACTTTAAAATCAAAAAATAAATGCAGAACAATCCTGTTAAATATGCAAAAAAATATATATGTATGTACTTAAGTAGGCAATATCAAAAATTATAATTCAAATATTAAAACTGTGAAAGTTTGTATGTTTGAATGTGTTTCTCGGTAAATACATATGTGCGATGGAGAACTGGAATGATGTTTTTACACACAACGGTTGATTTTTTTTAAATTAAATTTTTATAATTTGCCAGTTTAAATATAAATAATTCTCTATATGTTTTATTTGTATAAAATAGTGGAGTAAAATATTGTGGGTAAACGCGGGTACAAGCTAGTTAAAACATAAATCAAATAATTACTTAAAAACCATCATATTTTAACATATATTATACTTAGTACTTTTCTAGTACCTTTTCGCAAAAAGGGATCACATTGTTCCCCCTTTCTGCGTACTTCTAAAATACAACTATAGATTAAGGAGTGTCAGAATTTAGCTGTCAGTAAGTACATAACCTTTTATAATTGAATCATGCATACATACATATGTGGTCCATAACAAGTCAAACTTTGTTCACAAAACAAACTTTCATTTCTCAAAAACAAAAAAAATTTTGTTTTCAAAACATTTTGTAACATCATACATTCGTATGTATATACATATGTACATATAATATAATTTTGGCGCGTACACTATATAGCTCAGTGTTTGGCCGAGCTTCTCCTACCATTTATAGTGTGCGTCTTTATATTATACCACAAATGGAGGGACCTACAATTTTGTGCCGACTCCGAACGGCAGATGTATGTATTTAATGAGAAGCTTTTTCATGGCAGAAATACCCTCGGAGGTTTGCCATTGCCTGCCGAGGGGTGACCGCGATTAGAAAAAACGTTTTCTATGATTTTAGATTTTGCTTGCCCTGACTGAGATTCGAACCTCGAACTCACCGGCATATCGAGTTATAGCACGCACCGCTACCAACTCGACCACAGCGGCCACATTCGTATGTACATACTCAGAAATGGGACATTGTGTTATAAACGACGGGGAAAGGTCGGGTCGATATTAAAAACGAGAACAGAGCTTCGGCATGCCGCTTTCTGCAAACAGTTGTGTGGGTTCCGACAATTTTTTGCATACCTAGCGAGTATTTCCAGAATTTGTGACCAGGAGCAATGCTTCCTGAGGATCTGTTGTAGTATAATGCGTCTTGCACTATTTGCGTTAAAAACAAATGTGTTTTTCATGCAAAATGTAAAAACGCGTAAATTTTGTTTACATTTAGAATTATCAAACTCGTCAAATTTGATATATCTATTTTGAAGGGTGATGGACCACAACAAATCACAAAATATACCCCAGGGATGCATTTTCTTTAATGCCGTATATTTTTCGATATCTAAAAATCTAAGCGATGGCAGCATTAAAATTCCGACTTTTTTAGGATCATCCTAAATGATGTATGTGCATACATATGTACATACAGATGTATGAAGTCACTAATGCAAGCAATGCATTCATTTTCATATGACACTTTTCCCCGGCGAATAGGCAGCGATACATGAATTTTATAACGCTAATAAAACAAAAGCCAAAGGATGCTGGAATTTTTTTGAGCGCCGGAACCAAGTTGTATTCTTCTAAATTTTTATTCTTTAAATATGTCGTAACTATGTATTATACAATTTTTTTTTTACTTATGAGTGTTTGCATTGTATGTACATATGTACGATATACACATATGTATCCGTTTTGTTTTAAATTTCGTGCTCCTGCAAAACTTTGTGATTACCCAAACGATTATATTGAACTGTCGTACTACTGATTGTAAGGTTTTGAAGGACACTTTGTGGCCCAGTTCTTTAGCTTTGTGGCGCCACACCGAGCACATCTAATCACGTATCTCCACGCTGTAAACATTATGCCAAAGTGAATATGCTACGTATCGATTTCAAAAGAAATGCCAGTACCCCAATTTCAGTGCAGGACAACAGAGAGGGGAGTATTAAAGGCGATGTGCGAGTACGGAAAAAAGGACAACGTCTACCCAAACAGGCGCAGGCGCAGTAAATGCCTCGCTGTGGATGTGCCACAAAGTATTGTGTTCAGCAGTATAAGGACATGGGAGAGGAGGGAGGTGACGTGTGTGTGACTACATACATACATACATATTTGGATAGGAATTTCTCTTTTTGTTATTTTCCACACGTTCGTTGATTTTACGCGATGTAGTGTTTTGATTTGGAGTCTGGCTACGCGCACGCAGACTGAAGAGCAGCAAAATATAATCGTTAACAAGCTCTGGTGGAGCGTGAAAATTATAAAATTTTAATAACTCATATATTAAGTTGAAGTGAATTAATAATTTATAAATCGAGCTCAGCATAACGCGTAAAAACTGATTTTGTGCGGTTTCAAAAATTCAAGTGTGGATGAATTGTGAGTCATACGAAGCGGTCGAATTTGTGTAGTTCTAGATTAAGTAGTATTTATTGCTATGTATGTACATACATATATACTCCAAGTATCGCATTCTTGAGTGCCTATGCAATACATACACATGTGAATACTATCAAAGCATGACCAATTAAGTATGTACTGATACATATGTACTTGTATACAATACATACATACATATATGTAAGTGCAGAAGCAATTACCTATGCGAATGGATGTACAAACATATGTACACATACAATCAGACAAAATGTACATAAGTATGAACATATTATGTATGAGCGTAACATACAAATTATATAAATTCGTACGAACAAATACAAGTAGTATACATGTACATACATACATATGTAATAAAGTCTAAATAACGTGGCGCTACAAAAATGTTGTACACATACATACTACATACATACCACATAATACATATACAAACGTACGCATGTGCACATACATACATATATAAAAAAAGCCCAGTCGAAAAATTGGAGAGTCCCTCAAAATAAAAATGTTCACGCTGAGCTTTTTACCAGCACTTCTCAGCGAAAGCGGGAGGACGTGATAAGCGAGATACATATGTATGTATGTGCGGCACGTAACTATCGTTTTCAAATATGAAAAACTTTATAAAATATCGTCAAAATTGCAAATAACTTTTAAAGTTTTAAACGAATGTTTTCATTTTGTAAGCAGTTTGTAGCCTACTTAATTGTAGTATAAAAAATTGCATTTTCAAAGTAGTAAAAAACTATCATTGACTTTTTAAGTTTTTTTAAGTGATGTCTTCTTGCATCTTTAAAAAACCGTGGAAAATAGTTATAATCATATTTTCATATCCAACTCATTACGTACAAGAAAAGAATGTTATAGGGGATATATTTTAAATATACAGAAAATAAAAATTGCTTTTAAATAATGAGCGCAATATAATGACAGTTATTTATACGAATACTCCTTCCCTCACCTTTTTGTCGATATTTAACAAAACAAACACGCCAAAGTTGTGTCGTATTCCGTAAAGAAAAACTGCTCCATTTAAGAAGTGTGAGCTTACCGACGTGTGTGCGTCTTTATATTCTACCACAAATGGAGAGACCTACAATTTTCTGCCGACTCCGAACGGCAGATGTACATATATGAGAACCTTTTTCATGACAGAAATACCATCGGAGGTTTGCTATTGACTGCCGAGGGGTGACCGCTATTAGAAAACAATTTTCTATGACGAATCCAGCGCCATATCGAGTAATAGCACGCACCTCTACCCACTCGACCACAGCCGCCACAAAGCAACTAATAAAATTAGTGCGAAGTTTTCACACACATTATTTCATAAGCAAGGAGAAAATATATAGAGCAAATTTCAAAGCGCCCTTAAGTTTTCACGAGCAGCGTTAAGCTTTGGTTTTACTTTAATTCCGAAAAAAACGTGTTAAATGCGGCAAGAAAATGGTGTAAATGTAAAAACTTCCAAATGTCATAACGAATGTTTGCATTTTACTTACAAACAAGTTAAAGTATTCCTAATTTTACAAGAGAAGAACAATTTAAAGGTGAGGTTGAAGACAAGAAGACGATCCTTTTTATTACAAAAAAAAATATAAATTAATTTATTGTTGCGGATAAAATTGTGGTCATAGCCCATTTCCATAACTAACCTCCAATATTTCCAAAGTTAGGTTTTAAAGTAAAATTAATGCGGGAATCAGCATTTTAAGTAAATTCGCTAAACTTAAAAAAAACTGGATCATAAATAAACGTTGTTGTTCAACTGAATTGAATGAATCTTAGAATACAATGATTCTATCACTTTATTTGGAAACCTTACCTTACATGTATGTATGCATGTATGAAAAAAATTCACATGGATACTTCCATACATACGTATTTACATATATGTATGATGCTAAGTTATACATAGTATGTATGTACATATATAGTGCTGGCATAAGCATATAAATCATTATGTATGTATGTACTCGTACATGCATAAATATGTAAATACTTATGAATTTACAAATAAATATCGAACACGTTGTGTTTTGTGTACGTTTATCTTTTTGTTTAGTTTTGTTCTATGAGTATATGTACATTAATATAAATACTTACATTGTACATAGTCTGTTTACTACGAATGTGACTATATAAGAAAACTAAATTGTCACATATTCGTATGTAATATACATATGTATGTATGTACATATGCACGTGACCTACAAATATTTTTGTTTATTGCGAATTCTTGCAGCGATTATATAAGCGAATAGCTGTTATGTCAAGCGAAGAGAGCAAGTCGACAATAAGAATTATTGTGGAGTGCAATAATTTAACAATATATGTATGTATGTACATGTGTACTTGCACATTAATTATATGTAGGTATAAATATATGCTTGTATATAGCCATTTTCGTTGTTCGGACTTGGCTCGAGAACTACTGGATAGATTCTTTGCTTGATCTCATGACTGACATTATTGGATTCTAGGTATACAAATTCTTCACTACTTTATAGTTGTAAATGCCAAAAATGTTGTAGGATATTTTGTTTATTACCATGAGGTACTCAAAGTTTTCATTCAAAACTTTTGCTTCATACCGTTTGTTTGTTCTGGACGCCTGTTACCAGATATCGATCGTCATCTTTGCATCAGCCAAGTCCCGCTCTTGATCCCACTTTTCGGATATAATTTTCGTGCCGCATTTCTGCCAGCTTATATCTGAAGCACTTCGCACTTACGATTTTTCCCTCTCGTTTCTTTTTCTTGAAAATACCTCTCTCTTCTCTCCTCTCCTCACGGTATAAATCGATGGTTGCAAGCTTAAGGCTCAGTTAGTCAAGACTTAACTCAATTTAACTTAACTTCACTTCAGGATTGGCGATGATTATTCAACAAGTCAACTTAATTTTTGATGATTAATTTTTGGTGCATATTGTTCTTTGAATAGCTTAGTTGACACAAAGAAGAAAATAAAGCACTTGTGTGATTATTTTCGAATCGCATATTGCTTGTAAAAATGTCAAGGAAAAGTAAATTGTGTCGAATGTTTTTAAGTTAAGCGTAAATGCAAAAAATATGCAAGAAGCAGTCATTTGGTCAAAAGTAAAAATGGTGGCAAATTCACCCGATAAATAGAGACTTTTTGTTGTGCCAATTTAAATCCAGGGCAGAATTTATCGTACAGCTCTTTATTGGAGGATACGATCAACTTTTCGTCATTCATTTATATGGTTAAACTTTTATTTTTGTCTATAATTTCATTTTCAGCTATTTGACTGTTCGCCGCCTATGTTACCACATCAAATAAATTGGTTTTCAATGTAATTTTTCCATACATTTACCTTTAAGAATCATAAAATCAAGATCTAAAATCAACAGATTCTTAAGTTTCTTAGGGTAAGTTAAGTGTTGACTAATCGCGTACTCGGCTTCTAACAGGTTGGCCAAATCTTAAATAAAGTTAAGTTAAGTCTTGACTAGCTGAGCCTATAGCAATTGGCTGCAGCTTGGCTTTGTTTTCTACTACTTCCCTTAAGAGGCATTCGGGTGGCTGTGAGGCGATGATATCCCTCCTCTTCACAACGTCACGGTTTTCCTACCGAGAAGTGCTGATGAACCCGCGGAGTACGCAATGCAACTGCTCCAAACGCAGAATGAGGGCATACATTCCTCGGTGTGGAGAGTCATATCCACCAGCACAGAGGACGGCGGCCTAAGGTTAAACTTGGGTATTGATGAGAGGTCCTACCTGGTAATCAAGAGCGCAGGCTTCCTGCTGCACTTCAGGTTCGGCATGGTCGTGGTGAAGCCGCGTACGCCTTTAACTCAAGTTGTCTCGAGACAACGGCTAAGGGTAAGACCCAACCCAACTGGTGGTCTAGGGAGCTCTCGGTGCTCCGTAAGGAAGTGCGCAAGCTCTTCAACGGATCTAAGCGTACGGGGCGCTGGGAGGAGTATTTAGCCTGCCTTACGAAGTAGAGCAAGGAGATCAGGAAGGCAAAGCGTAGCAGGTTTAGGACTTTGCTCTGCTCTCGGCTCAATTTCCTGATGCCGTTACGATATCGCCGGAAGCCGTGTCTCTTAATAAACGAAGTGTTCAGTGGCAAATTGTAGTAACGACAACATGAAACCATTGTATTTTCACTATATATTGATATTAAAGTGCTTAAACAAAAGTATTTTATAATTCAATGTTCCTTATCCACTTTTTGAGAATTGTACAAATACTACAAATACAAGCTTAGTCAACAACACCGGAATATCACAATTTCACATATTTGACTTTTTAACTTTCTGGTAAGTTTTCTAACATAATCCAATTATTTTATAATTAACTGATATACATATATTTGTTTATTAGTGAACTTTTTCCGTACGCTTTCATTCTTGCGCCAGAATGTTAATCAAGCTTCGGTACAAATATGCATGTAAGCTATGTATAATTATTGTCGTTTCTTTAGTGGATCTTTTTTTGCCGGTCCATAAGTTGTAACTCACAATTTGCTTGCATTTCGTAACGATATTATGAGGCAACCGATTTTGTTCGACCGTTTTATTGGTCCTTTAGGTACATACTCGCTACTCTGCCTTACTGTCTTGGTGCTGCATACGTGAATCTACATAACACCGTCAGTTGAAATTGGTATTTTTAATAACTTATGTTATCTAGAGGGAAACAAATAATGTGTACCTTCTTTTTTAAGTTTTTTTTGATCGCGTTACTACCTACATAACTACACAAAAATACGCCGTCGAAATAGAGTACTCTAGAACACGGCCATAAGTTGTCAGTTATGCAGGAAGAATATCATTATTCAAATAATAATGAGCATCACACCAATTTAAAGTTATTATAATAATAAGTAAATGATGTTTGGATGTAAGATATAAGAACATGTCCTTCTCAGGCATTCTCTCACATATTGCTATGGATTTCTTGAATACGATCCAAATATGCCAGCGTTTTAAATTGGTTCCACCATTTATGGTGTCTGTCTGTATATTGCACGATAATTGGAGGGGTCTAAAATTTTAAGCTGGCTCCTAATAGTACATGTAATTTAAAAGTGATTTTTCGTGGCAGAAATACATTCGGAGTTCTACATGCATCGTCTAAGATTCACGTACCATCATTGGTAAACTAGTCGGTTATGTTGGAAGTTTTTATCAGCAATGGGAGCAAAATATCATAACTTGATATTTAACTACTAATTTACTATTTTACCTTTACTTCACATAAACAGCATAATCAACTTTCACTTAATAAGCATAATCAACTAACAGTTAGTGTATATTTAAGAGTAATACCATACATGTTGTCATGAGAGTGCGAAAATAAGCGCAACTCTTCTTCTTCTTCGTAGTAAGAAAGCTATACATGTCGCAAAATAAGGCAAATTAGGCTTAGTTAACTTAAGTTGACGAAGTATCCGGGAGCACCTTGACCAAGCCATCCATCGAGTTTTTGGTTATAATCACTCTACGTAATAAAACCGTGCCCATGTTCTATAGAAACCCTCATTGCATATTCACAACACATAAAGACCAGCAATGATGTGAACAAGCTCGAACTTAGAACTACTTTGTGAAAAAAAAAAATCCTAGAGCTTAACATAATTTTAACTTGCCGTTTTAATATTTTTACTAAATAGCAGTTAAATTAATTAATTCAGGTAAAACTATTTTTCATTGCCATTTAAGCACAAAATTTCTTGCAAATATGTTAAAATTAACATATTGTATTCTACCACTATTTGCAAACTTTTCATTCTCTGCTTTTCCTAGTTTCTCAAAAAGGGAACGAATTATTTACTCTTTTTCCGTACTTCGTAAGGGAGTGTCAAAACTCCCATGTCAATATTGATCTAATCTTTTATTATTTAATAATGCATATACATACATAGTTCAAATATAAATAATAACAAAATTAAAATTAAAAAATTCTCATTTTTCATAATTTTCTAAATGCATACGCTAAAATTGATGTGAACATATGTATGAGTAAATACTTCGGCAATGCGTCATGTGGCTTCCGTTTCACCAGAATTTATACACTTGAATCCATTAAAAATGTACATATAGTATACGCAAGAGTTGTGTGTAAATTTTTTCTATGCTCGTACATACATTTAACCACAATTTTTTCATATTTTTTAAATTTAATATAAATATTTGATTCACAATTCATAGCCTTTGGTAGATTTTTTAGGGACCCACACACACTGGTCAGAGGATCAGTCCTCCCTTTTTAACCGAAATTTAAATGAAATATTCCAATACTTATGTATGTAACTTTGGACCCCTTTTGCTTTAACGACAAAATCGTATGTCAAAGGGACTCTCATATTAATTTGACACAATCCCGATCATGAAAAAAATTCGACTTACTAAAATTTTTTCGAATTTTCAACCATATTTTTTACTGAGAATTTAAAAATTTGTTTGTAAGATGATAAGTTAAATCGAAAAAGAGATTGAATTGAATTTATTTTAATGTGATTAATTATCCGTATCGACCTTCTTAGCTTCAAAATCAAAAATATTCGAAAAACAAGTCTTTTTTTTTTAGCAAATAATACAAAATAAGGAACGAAATAAAAGTTCAACAAAATAAATAAAAGTAGCCGAAACATCAAAAAAATATACATAAGTATATCAGAAAAAATCTAAAAATTAAAAAAAATTATCAAAATGTAAGTATATACGAAAAGAAACAAATATTTTGGGACGTAAATGTGTTTTTATTTTTGTCCTTGCTTTACAAACCAAAAGGAATTTGTATACATATAATTCACGTTACATACATATATTTACATTTTTACGTAGGTATATATGTATATAAAGTCATACATCTAATGACAAAGTATTAATTTGCTTTTTAAAGTGAGATCTTTAGGTAAGGAAGGAGAAAATAATATAGTTTACACAGGTACATACATACATCATAGACATACATATATGTATGTACATATGTTATATAGAGAAATTCGAAAGTCACTTTTTATTTTAAATAATTACGTTAAAGTTATTTCAATAACACAGTTATAAAAAATCAACAATTAAAAAAATTTAAACATTTTGACATTTTTACCATTTGACTCACTTCTCTTTTGTTTGTTTAATGTCCATTAATTTTTTATAAATAACTAGAAGACCAGGCGAACTTTTCGTTTTCGTAGCATCCTACTTTTCTTTAAACTTATAGCAAATTTTCCAAGTTAAAAATGCAGCTTTGATGAATATACAAGTAATATTTCGTTGTCCCAGTTAAGATGTATATTTTTCACTAACCCATTTTTCATCAAGCAAGTAGAATACAACATGAATTTCATCAAAATCGGTTCAGACTCTCGACTTTTATAAATAACTCGACTCCAGCGCTGCGTATCTGATAAATTTTTCGCACATATATTTTTCTTCCCCTTACTAATACATATATAGAATATGACAGGAATCGGACTATATATACGATTTTTAGCTATAACTCGATACCAGCGCCACCTATCGGCGTTTGGGAAAAAGACAAACACAACTAAAAAAAGTTTACTTAAATCGGACAATCCATTATCGAGTTATGGGCGTTTATACATACGCAACTTACTTTTCCAAGTACAAAATCAAAAACTTCATCGATTACGAACAAAATACCATCACAAATCGATATGTGAGGCGTTATGTAAATTAGCACCCTGTTTAAAAAAAAGGCCTCCGTTAGGTCCTTCTACATAAATAAACGAATAACTGCTAATTTTCACGTCTTTACGTGCTGTGGTTCGGACGTTCTGCGCGGACATAACGAAATAGCGTTTCATTTATAGGAAAATTCAACAAACTTTCAAAATTAAAAAAATTTATAATTTTTTGAATATGCATTTTAGTAGTCCATTAGATTTAAGTACTAACGGGCAAGTTTGAAGTGGCAACAAATTACCGTAGATTTTTGATATTTTTTTACATACGCTCTTCCGCATTTTGTTCCATATAACGCACTAAAATTGCTTAAACTTGCCCTTCATTACTAAAATAATTGGGACCAGAAAGTTCAATTTAAAAAATTCGAATTTCGTGGCTTCGAATGTCGAATTTACCATCCTTAGTACGCATGTACATATAGCCCTTTTACAATTTTTGGTGCTGTAAAATTATTTTACTATTACAGAGAATGAGTTAGTCTCATCCTTTCAACAGTATTCAACAGTTTCTGAAACATAAAGAACGTGTTTTCTTCGCAAGCTTCTATATACATATGTATGTATATGTTTATATATCTACTAAAATACATACATATCTTTGTATAAGACCTTGGTAATTTCTGAATTATGTGATTAGGTACACATAATAACTATACATCTACAAACGTCTATGTAGGTTTATGTGAATGTATAGTTATCGCCAAATTGAGTATGAAATAAATATGTACATAATGCTAAGATAAGAGTTTAAGGTTGAGGATCAAAAACTCGCCAGTTAACCATATTTCGACTAAGATCACATACTAACTTAAACATGTTTTTATACATATGTAGGTATACTTACTTGCGTACAAGTTCTCTGTAATTTCCTTTTTTACATACATGGGGCACGCATGTGTTTCTTTAATAACGATTTTTGACTTTGAGATAACAGTAAAAACTGTGCATAAATGTATGCGTAATTACCAGGAATAATAGATATAAAAAAAACTCTGACGTCAGTGCAGCACCTAGTACAGAAGATGGCGCAGCGAAAAAAGAGAGAATGAGAAGACAGAGCGGGCCATTTAAAGTTTCATCGTTTCATTCCGATATATCTTTATGTTTTTATAATATTTGTGAACATAAGAAAGCAGAACCTAAACCTTGAACTAAATTAAAGTGTAAGCATGCATATGCAAACGAAAAACACAAAAATAAATTAGTTAGTCAAGTTCGGCAAAACCAAAGAAGTAGTACCCCGGAATGCGTCATCTCGGAATATCGGACTTTCCGACTGCTCAATCAGAATAACTGGTGTGTATATTACTATGTGATTAAATATAAATATGTAAAAAAAATATTTTAAAAGTTGGACGAACTTCAAACTAGAGTCCCAGCATCCGGTATCCTAGCAATCGCGTCGGAGCGGCTCGAAAACTCTGCTGCAGCTCGACAGCATAGTACAACACTCAGCGACCTGGCCGATCGGATCGTCTGTTCCGGCAACTCAATCATTACCACTGCGGGCAAATAGCATCGCGAAATAGATCTTAAGTCAACAGTAATAGGTTAAACGACGAGCAGCAAAACTAGGTAAGCAAAAATTAATAAGTCAAAGCTAGCGGTCATTATTTCTTTAGCGGGCGAGAACGAACGTATCCGAAAAGTTTGGGTTAGTTTGGCTAAAAGAAATGGAAACCTTCTACGGAATAGCGTCGGAGTAAGAAACCGCAAGACTTTTAATAAAATATTTATTCAGAGAAAAATGTTCAAATGTGCTTTAAAAGAGAACAAGTACTTGTATGTACATATATACTATATATGCATGTACAAGTACTTGTATGTACTTATGTACTTGTATTCATTGCGCCTGTGCCTTGTATTTATCCGGTAGGTAACCCACTACAAAGCCAGCCCTCAACACATGCGCAGGCGTGGTTTTGCTGATAAATCGCCGCCTCTTTGGTACACGTTTTTATTAAATATGTATGTACGAGTACATATGTACATATGTACATACTCACATAAAGAGCCAGCAGTTCTTAATCTTAGTTTCACCGCCACTTTGGATAAATAAGTGTATAAAACTTGGCATGAAACGACTGGGTGAAACTCATTTGTTCTTAAAACAAAGAACTGAACGGAAGTGGTGAAATTTCAATACAAAAATTATACTGAGTAAATTACAAGACGGTCCGTCATTTGGCAACCTGACTGTGTTCGATTGTTAGCTGCCTTGTGAAGGGCTTCCTTGTAGCTGCAATTCAACTGAGAAAAAATAAATATTTTTTTTAAACGAGTGAAGTTTTCAAATTAAACATTACATAAATAATTATTTGTAATAATATTTGTGCCTTTTATTAATGGAAATTGACATTTAAGTTTTCTTAATTGTGCTGTTATTTCAAAAATACATAGCATGTGTGCTAGTCTACCATTAAATATGCAATGTAACAAATCAAAAAACGCGTTTAATATACAATTTAGTGGATATATGTATGTATATTTTCTGAGTTTCCTAATTTTGCGACTTTATCAAATACGCATAAACAAAATGGCGATCATATAGAGTCATGATCGTCAAATTTCCGTTGTCAATATTCGCAGATTTTCTCGCAGCGAGTTTGTTTTAGCCGACGTCAAAGCGAAGCGTGCAATTGTCGTGAGTGCCGGCGGTACAAGTTAACTTTCGGAGATTTTTTATAACGGTTATCTTCGAAAGGTAAATGGTAAACATCGTAGCTCATTTCGGCCATAAAAGAGTAATTATTATTATAATTATTTATTTGCTGCTGAGGCCTTCGCTGCTTTTGTACTTAATTATTGTGAAAGTGGAGTTGAGGATAGTTGAGGATGTGTACTACATTAAGGTGATCGCCACAAAAGGGACATACAGGTGGTGGGAGATGATGGTGGGTTAGTTAAGTATGGCCAATCCTTAGGCGTGTAAAATGCTGGTTAGTGCAATGGATACGGAGGAAGGGAAAATGGATTTCTTGCATTGGGTGCAATAGAGCGTATATAGGTGATTGAATTCTGACCAGGATTTAAGTTTTAAAGTGCAAATATGTTTATGTGTTCTAATGTGTGAAGATATGTTTTAGAAAGCGAGGAAATGATATCGAAGAGGTTATTTTTGGATACTAAATCTACGTGTTCATTCCATTCGAAACCCATGTCACTAAGGATCCAGACCATTTTTATTTTGTTAGCATATTTAATTAGCTGGTCTCGGATTTGGCCTGCAATTTCGTTGTCGTTGTATATGTTTTTAATACTTTCGATAACAGCAAAACTATCTGAATATATTGCGAATTTGCCTTTTTTATTTAGTGCGTAGTCGTTTGCTTTTAGTATGGCGATGGCTTCCACTGTATAGATGGAGGCGTATTAAGAAAAGTTAATTGGGACTTGGCGCACCATCCATATATTTGGAGTCCGTAGTCGATTTTGGATAGAACCCGAGATCTTGTCAGGTCAACTAGCGTATTGGTGTGGATGCAATGACGTTTTAATGACAAATACTTTATTATGTTCAAACATGGAGTTAGTTCTTTACTGAGTTCAATGCATTGGTATTTGTATGTAGGTTTACTTTTTGTCGAAAATTATACCAAATATCTTTAAAGAACAAACATTTTCTATATTGTTATTGGCTATGCTAACTTGTATCAAAGGCCAGTGATGTTTTCAACATATATGGATAATTTTACATTTGTTGAATGATAAATTAGCTCCGGAAGAAAATCCGAATTTCAAATTAAACACTAAATAATTAATTATTCGTAATAATGTTTGTGTCTTTTATTAATAGAAATTGACATTTCAATTTCCTCAGCCTTTATTGAATTAATTATGATAAAGTTTTTCACAAATCGTATCTGTATCTTTTTTGAATTGATCGTGACATGCGTCGAACAAATGTGTTTCAGTGATATGATTATGCGAAGTTAGGACGGTCTAACGTATTAAACGATTTTAGTCTCTTTATTCTTTGGTTGTTTAAGTGTAGTTTGTGTCCCCAACAACCCGGTTTCGGGATAAGGCCGCATTTCATTCTTAATTATAAAAAACAATCGTTCTTAATTATAAAAAAACAATATAATTAAGAGCAAGTTCCAAATGCCTTAGGATAACCGTTGATTTTTGGCAATTTTTGAACAAACGTATATGAAAGAAATTGCAAAAGAGCCTTTGCCAGAAAATTATCAATAATCAACGATAATTTGTACCCCGTTGAATCGGCCACAATT
This sequence comes from Philophylla caesio, assembly GCA_963971545.1. Lineage (NCBI taxonomy): Eukaryota > Metazoa > Arthropoda > Insecta > Diptera > Tephritidae > Philophylla > Philophylla caesio. Next base: position 67,470,582 of record OZ020607.1, read on the forward strand.
GTGGAAAAATATTATAGGTACAAGTAAAAACAATTTACTTTACCTTACGGCCCAACGTTTCGCTAAATCTTCTTAGCTTCATCAGGGGCGTCCTGTTTTTATTTTCCAACATTTGCATTACATGAAATAAAAACATATGTACACACATAAATAGTACACCAAACATTTAACAAAAATTGAAAAAACGAAAAACACGTCGCAGTCTGAGGACTCGAGCAGACGACAAGAAGCCACCCAGCCCGGGGGACGCACCTTTCGAACTCCGGCTTTATGTCGTCCTTCGAGAACTCAATCGCGACGTCAATTATCGCCTCCTGTAGCAGTGCCAGTTGCTCTGCCGTGAGAGGGTTGTTAACAGGGTCAACCGGAACAAAGCCCAGTTCTACACTACCCGCCACCCGGCTGAAGGTGGCTTTTTTAGGCTCCGTATGAGCCGGTCTTGGCCTCTTCTTAGCATTGTCCCGAGGAGAATGCTCTTCGGAGCGAACTCGTTTCAACATCGCTGTGGTAGTTGAATTTGTTTTGGCAAGCTTAATGGCTTCTTCCCTAGATTTGCCATTGTCTAGGGCACGCTTGAAAATTCTCCTCTCCTTGGAGTTGAAGAACACGAAACCGGAAGTTGAGTCCAGATTGACTCGCTGCACCAAGTTTCCGACTTCCGTAAGACCTGAGACTTCAGAGCAGATGCTGATGGTATCCGGTGTCATCGTGCTGACTGACTCGGAGTCCGATGCCGAGGCAACCTCCAGCCGAGCAGACATTACACTCGAAGAAGGTCCGGCAAACTGCGGTTCTCCAGGGGAGGTGGAGAGTGAGGGCCCACTGGCCTCCGAGATCTTGACGTTTGTCACTCTTGCAACGTGCCCAATGGCTCCGTCGGAGGAGGTTGAGGGCAGCCCACTGGCTGCAATGTTTGCCGAACAGACCACCGCCGTGCAGGCTCGGTCCGGAAGTGATGATTTCTGAGCATCATCAGGCTCATGTGAATTTTAATTTTTTACAGTTATCACTTATGTTCCCACGAGTGAGCGGGAAATGGGAATGTCCGCCGCGGTAATCCCGATCCCGCGGTAAGTCTCTTTGAAACTGGAGGTCGACAGGTATCCAGAGTTCGCATACTAGCGGCCAGGCTCCCCCCTGGTCATGCATCCCTCGACGTATGCTTTTCCGTCTTGGAGTTGGGGTAATTTGTGAGGAGATCGTAAAAGCTCAGTGGGCCACTCGAGGAGTGCAAAGAACCACAGTTCGAAGTCATTTCCCAAATAGACCACTAAGGACCGCACCACAACCTCGGGAGTTTTCTTCTCCCCGCCAGGCTACCACTAGCCAGAGACATGACTGTGGCTATATCCTGTTACCAGGCGCCCCCAACGTGGATAGTATAGCCGCACTTCCGGCAGTGCCTACAGACAGAAAGCAACCCCCACGAGGAGTTGAGACTGTACATAGACCTGTCGGCTGACGGCTAAAATATTAAATTGGTTTTTAAAATTATTTTTATTAAATTATAATAAGTTTTGATTAAACCCTTGGGTTTTGCTAGAGAACTTTCTTTAATTAACTTGAAAGATAAAACAAATTTAATAAATTAAATGTGAATAATCCAATTTGATGGAATAATAAATATGAAATAGGGTATCTATACATGTGTCTTCGTATATGTCGATTTTCCCAGGAATCCGTTCAATTAAAGACACCAATATTTGCAAAAGTTACCAAGCAAAATAAGTTGCTATAATTTATCAAGTTGCAAGCGGTATCTTAGCGGTGTCATAGTTCTTCAACCAGTAGAAAATAATTATTTTAGATTATATATACATATATAAATTAATAAACACGGTTGGTTTATTTTAGTAAACGTTTATTTCCTTTGCCGGAGCAAAGGCAGCCAAATTTGACAAGTGAGTTTTTACGACTAATTGTTGCGGTGACTACACCTGAATACCTGACTTCTCTAACCATAGACTCTACAGTTATTGCATGCGGACAGCCGCGTGACTTGATGTGCTGAATCAACGTCTGCCGTAAGTTGGTAGTATCGGGTTCGTTTAGCTGCTTGAATGTTGTGTCTGCTACTTCGACTGCTGTGTTATGGGAGCCGCAAATAGAGCAAATAAAGTTATTATTGTTGTTGTTGCTGCTACTGTCGTATGTCAGCTACCGTGAGAACCGAAAGTGATATAATTTTTGCTGACGGTTCTTTATATGTGTTAACTACTCCCCTCTTGAAGTGAAGCCGTCCTCGGCTTCTTTTATGACCTTGCTCAACTTTATTTTGCTGTTCCGGTGTTTTATAGAGATGAATGCAATAATAACAATAACAGCTATCCCAAGGAGTATTGCAATGCTTGTGTATTGAGTTGACCAGTCCCTGCAAATGTGATATGTGCTTCAGGTTCCTAACGTTGATATTTTGCATGTAAGGAAGTGATAGTAGGGGTATGTGATCAGTGAAATTTATATTCTGAGCGGGAGCAGCTTCTGGGCGTGAACGGGCTATTTTATTCCAATTGCTATAAGTGGTGGTATTAATAGTTACCTCCCCTTCGAAGGTTATCAAAAAGGTGCCTTTAGTTAATTCTGTATAATTTCCATCGTATATTGATGCGGGTTGATTGTTTATTAACACGATTCCGTTATCAATTTCCTCGGTGATAGCAATGTGATCAGCTGATATTGACTTGCAGTTTGCGGAGTTTTTGTTTAGAAGCTGCATTGTGCAAGAGCTTTCTTTCAAAGGCTGACAAAAACTCGCCGTAATGGTTTCTTTACAATTGTAGACTGGGAGATATTTTCCGTTGCATTCAGCCACAGCGTTGGTTTCCAAAGAAAGTATCTTCTCGTCGTGTACCACAGGCAATAACTTTACATAGTTACAAACATTAGCTACTTTTGGGAATTTTATAATGAAATAAATACATTGCATGTCTTGAAATATTTTAATTTTAGAGATTTGTAATATATCGCTTACGCTAACATTGGCAGAGTGTTCAGCTGTTAAAATGTCATTAATTTCTAAGCCACTCAACAATATTGGGTTGATAACATTTATTTTGCCTAAAGTGACAGATGTTATAATGGTCTCCAACTCCATTATTATTGCCCTATTTCTAGCAGAAGCTAAAGAAAATAAATTGCCGGTATCTATCTGAGCCTGTTTCGCAGTTTTCAATAGTTCGTTTACAGTTTTTGTCAATTCATTTATTCTTGTCTGTATTTTAGAATTAATTGAAATTTGTTGTTCATGAGATTCTATCAAGCTTTCTGTTTTGGTCTTAATCTCTTGGAAGTCATCGAAATCTGGTGTCCCAGCTATGTATTTTAATGCCGTCCCCAAATCATTAATACTACGTGATTGTCGGTGATGCAGTCTTACCGCATCCAGTAGCTGGGTTATGTGTTCCGCGTCATTTGTTAGAAGCCGTTGTATGTGCGTTTGTGGGAATTGCTCTAAAAGTCCGTTCGTGCCGTCGACTAATGCCTCATAACTGGACAGGTTAGTTTTATGCAGTAGTAATCCGTACTGTTCATGTATGGCTACCCTACCAGTTGTGATAGGGATATAGTAGGAGCTAGTGTAATTAAGTATTTTTGCCTCAACCGAAAGGCCTAGCAAGATGAAAGTTCTGTAATTAAAAGGAAAGATATTATCAGTATTTCAAATTGCTTTTGTGGACTTTCCGACCGTTGATCAAAACAGTAGACCCAAGGGCCTTCTGTACTATCTTCTCAGTATAGAGCCTCGTGAATTTATTACCTATTCTTTTATTTGTTTTGACAAACACTTTTTCCCTGGGTTATAAACTCGCAACTTCTTCCCTACATTGTGTCTTTCTAAGTCACTTTGTTGAGTCCGTAGGAGGCTTTCTCTTATTTCGTCCTTTAGCTCCTCTGGAATAGAGTGAATTATGTCTATCGGTTTTTTGTTAGTCACGGAGTGAACTGTACGGTTGTATTTTGATGTTGCAAGAAGGATTAACTCAGTTGTATCGGACACGCTCCCCTCGAGCTTTTGGCAACGAGCAATTTCTGTGAGGGTACTGTGGAAACTCTCCACTTGGCCGTTGGTAGTGCTGTGAGCAGGAGGCGTGGTGTAAATGTCTACTCCGAAATGATTTTTTAGTATGGCCCTAATCGTCTCCGAATTCAGAGATCGTTCATTGTCGCAAACCAGGACTTTCGTATTTTTATAAAAATTAAGAAGCTCGTAGATGGGTTCTTTTATGTCGACTATAGCCCTAGACTTTATTGGAAATACAACTGCAAATTTTGAAAATTTGTCAACTTTTAGCAAACGTCAAGCTGTTAAGTTGTGTTTTGTTGTGATATTTTTTTCTTTTTAAAATTTGTTTACTTATTTAATATAATTAAATAATTTAGTGATAAAATATTTGGAGATTCATCTGTGCGCATTTAAAGCTAAGTATAACATCTGTTAAGCATATTTGCATTGATTTTATTGCAATTTAATTTAGTTTTTCAATTGCCGAGTCTTTAGTTGCTTTGCATTGTTATTGTTTCTTATTTACATTGTTATTGCTTCTTATTTGCTTTAGACTTTGTATTTGTATTGCGCGCATTTTCTTTTCTCTTCCTTGATTGTCATTCCTGAAACAGCTGTTTGCGTTTAGTTTTTTACGTGTCAAATACTGTGCATCTAAAACTGTTCGTTACATTAATAGCTCTCAAACCATTAAAAAACTTGCATTACCTTTCAAACTGCTTTCTCCTTTATTTTATTAATACAATACGAGTATTTGTTTTTTTTTTATATTAGTTTTTACTTAGTTGTGTTAAATTATGTCTTGCATTTTTGACAACTGCAAAATTAAAAAAACCGATAATGAGCAACGCTCTGTTGCATGCTGGTTGTGCGATGGGATTGCTCATATAAAATGTGCCGGACTGTTTGGTAGAGTCCTGGACTTAATAGAAGAAGGAAAAGGTATTCGTTGGTCTTGTTTGAAATGCAGATCAACTGAGGTTGAACTTTTCCGATTTTTTAGAGAAACCAGAAATGGATTTTTCGAAATGGGCAAAGACTTTCGGGCACTTAATGAAAAATTTAAACTTTATGAAAACGTGTTTAAATCATTTAAGTGCCTAGATAATCAAACTTTGCAACCTGTAAGAGAGACCAAACGCAAACGTACCCACAGCCCGCCCAAGGAAAGTATTGTCGCTCCTCTTATAGTACCTCAAAAGAATGTAGTGCCCAAACCCCAACAAATTGAGCTAATTAATCTTCTGTCCCCTGTCCCACCGCCTCAGGGTACGTCTTCATCAACTTCGTCAAGGGCTATCTGCACTCGAGCTTCTTCCTCTAATAAAAGCAATGCAGATCAGGCTAACTTACAGGTATCTTCACCTGATGTGGGTTCATCTCCACCTCATTTGCTTCCACCTTCCCAATCTGCTTCTATTGTTTCAAAAACTGTAGCACCTTTAGATGAGACTAACTGCTCTGCAAAGAAGCTGGTTGTGGTTCCTTTGAGAAAGTCCATTTTTGTTTCAAGATTTGCTAGGGACACTTCTTCTGATGATATAGAGTTTTACATTTCATCGAAAATTAAGACTAGTAACTTAGCAATCCGAAAATTTAACTTTAAATATGAACGTAACGTATCATCTTTTAAAATTGATGTGGCACCTGAAGTTTTTGATTCTTTGCTTAACAATTCTTTTTGGCCTACCGGGGCATTTGTTCGCGAGTTTGAATATAAGCCACATAAAATTAAAAATAATATAAATAACTTAGCTTCAATTCCTAATCGTGACACTGAGCCAAAAAACTAATATTAAATTCTACTTTAAGTATTTTATACCAAAACGTTAGAGGTTTAAATACTAAATTAAACGATTTATACTTAAAAGGCTTAGACTGTAACTATAACATAATTTGCTTTACTGAAACCTGGCTTAAACCACATATTTTTAATTCAGAGATCCTTCCTAATCATTATCAAATTTATAGAAATGACCGTAAGGACAGAATCGGTGGGGGTGTTCTTTTTGCAGTTCATTCTTCTATACCATCCGAAGATGTTAATATCCCCCTCATCGAGTCAATCGAATTTAAAGCAATACGAGTTATGGTTGGAAATGGTTTCTTTTATTTAGCTGTTTGCTACATCCCTCCTAATTCTGACTTATCGGTATATTCTCAACATATTGCGTTACTTACATCCTTAAGTTCAATGATTACTGCACATGACTCGATCATTGTACTTGGTGACTTCAATATGCCAGGCATATCATGGACTTTCATGGACGACTTTATCGTTCCAATTTCATCAAGGGATAGATACAATGTGTTCTTAGAAGATATGGCTGAGCTCTGTCTAAATCAGATTAATTTAACTCCAAACCATTTTGGAAACATTCTAGACCTTGTTTTTGTTGATGATATATCTAAATCATCTATGAAGAGGTGCGAACCCTTGGTTATTCCAGAGGACTCTTATCACCCTGCGATTGAGTTAAATTACGAGGTTATAGGGGATTTTGGAAATAATGTCGATAAATCAAATAGCTCAAACGCTCGTTTTATTTTCGCGAAAGCCAATTTCAAGAAATTAGATCGAGAATTGTCAAAATTATCTTGGCCGACGTATAAAGATGATGTTGAACGTTGTGTCCAGCATTTTAATAATACTATATATAGTTTATTTCAAAAGTTTGTACCTAAACGGGTTTGCGTACAAAAGGAGCAATCACAACCTTGGTTTACAAAAGAACTAAGAAATTTAAAAAATAAAAAGTCGCGATCTTTTAAACTGTACAAAATAACTGGTTTGCACACTAACTATGTTAAATACTCAGTTCTCCGACACGCTTACTTTGAATTAAATAAAAAATGCTACAGATCTTATTTGTGCAAAGTTAAAAGGAATTTAATAACAAACCCTGCATCATTTTATGATTTCGTTAACTCAAAACGCAGAGTGACTGGTTTTCCGTCTGCCATGAAATATCAAAATACCGTGTCTTGTGACTCCCAATCAATTTCCAACATGTTTGCCAAATTCTTCAGGTCAAATTACTCCATTACTTTGCCTCTGAGCAAACCTTATCCATATAAACTTTGTCCCTTAACCTCTGCTTTTATTCCGCAAATATCTTCTGAGGAAGTATTTTATTGTTTGAGTAACTTAAAAGAATCTTTTAAGGCCGGCCCCGATTTGATCCCGACGTGGTTCCTCAAAAACTGTGCTAAACATATTTATGAGCCCTTAACTAATTTATTTAATCTTTCTCTTAGGCTTGGGGTTTTCCCTTCAGCTTGGAAAGAATCATTCATTTTACCCCTTCATAAGACCGGGAGTAGGTCCTCTATAGAAAATTATCGCGGTATAGCTAAGATTTCTGCTATTCCTAAACTATTTGAGGCAATCGTTGTTGACCATTTAACGCATTCATTATCCTCTACAATTTCTAGCACTCAACACGGGTTCTCTAAGGGTAAATCTACCGTTACAAACTTGCTCGAGTTCACAACTCATGTTTCAAATGGATTCAGAGAATTTATGCACACTGATGTTATATACACCGATTTTAGTAAAGCATTCGACAGAGTAAGTCACGCTTTACTGATTCATAAACTCGATCTCCTTGGTTTTCAACCTAATCTCCTTCATTGGATATCTTCTTACCTCATGGACAGAACACAACGAGTTCTTTTTAAAAATAGTTCCTCAAACATTATTCATGTATCTTCAGGGGTCCCGCAAGGAAGTCACCTTGGTCCGATTCTGTTTTTACTTTTTATAAATGACATACCTTCTGTAATTAACTATTCAAAAATTTTATTGTATGCTGATGATGTAAAACTTTTTAGATCGTATCATTCTGTTGAGGAAAGGTCCTTACTACAGGCGGATTTAAATAGCATGACTAACTGGTGTGAAGTAAATAACATGCCGCTAAACCTTAAAAAATGTAAGGTAATGTGCTTTTCTCGAAGGGCACTTCAACCGGCTTCTTATGACATATGTAACCATAACCTCGAACAAGTGTTTAACTTTGTTGATCTTGGAATTACAATGGATCCGAAACTTAATTTTAATCTTCACATCAATGTTACAGTTAACAAAGCCAAGGGTGTTTTTGCATTTGTAAAACGGTGGTCAAAAGAATTCAATGACCCTTACATCACGAAGGCTCTGTTCACAACGTTAGTGAGGCCCATACTGGAATATGGATCTGTTGTTTGGAACCCGCGCTATCAAGTTCATTCCGACAGAATAGAGTCCATTCAAAAACAATTTCTGCTTTTTGCTTTAAGGAATTTTCGTTGGGATTCTTAGTACAACCTGCCGCCATATAAAAGTCGTTTAAAACTCATTAATCTTCCTACACTTGCTAGTCGTAGAGAAATGCTAGGCATTGTATTTTTGGTCAAGTTACTGACAGGCTTGATCTCTAGCCCATCTCTTCTTGGTGAAATAAAACTAAACGTTCCCTCCCGAATTTCAAGACATTTCCGGCCTCTTTTTCTGAAGCCATGTAAAAGTAATTTTGAGTTAAATGAGCCACTCCGTAGTTTGTGCCAGGATTTTAACACTCATTCCGGTTCTTTTGATACTTCAGACTCACTTTTTTACGTAAAGAAAACTATACTCAATGCTCTCAATAATTGATACAAACATACTCATATATTACTACTCGATCAGCTGATGAGCATTTGTTCTGTAGCTGAACAGTTTTAGATCTCGACACTTAACAAACTTCTGCCTTTCATGACTCGGCGCAGCATATGTATATGAAAAAAAAAATTTTTTTTTTTTATATATCCGTGCGTCATACGGATGCGCCCCTCGCGTCGGTCGGGCGGGTATGGAGGGAAAAAAAACCGTTGGGATTATTATTATTATTATTATTATTATTATGTTAAAAAATGAGTTTTATCAGTAGAATAGATATCGACGTGGATTACCTCTCCAGGGTAGGAAGGTATAGGAGATTTTCCTATCCCAGGATTTGGGGGATGCCTCTGATACTTTGCTTCGTTGCATATTTTGCAGCTTGAAATTATTCCTTTTAACACTTTCCGCATGCCGGGGAAGTAATAATTTTCAAGGATTTGTTGTAAGTTTTCTCGTAATGATCGGTGGGCTCTATTATGCTCTGCTTGTAAGATTTCCATCTGATCGTCCTTGTTAAAGACATCTATGACTTGCCTTTTCGTATGCCGGATGCTGATGGCAGGAAATTCCGTAAGTACCTTGTCCTGAATCTTAGCGAGCGTGGGTAAATCACACAGTAAGCCATTGACAACATTGGTATTAATACATTGCTTCATGGCGTTTAGAAGTTCGTCCAGGTTACTGAAAATGATATGGTGTCTCATTTTTGACTTGAAAATTATTTTTGAAGTTTTTGAAAATGTTCGCCTTCTTCGAGTAGGATTTGGTTACGAAAACAATTTAAAGGGTTTGCTACCGTTGAAATAGTTTGGGTAAGAGATTCTTCGGTATTTGCCATGACGCTTTCTGACTTGTCTTCGCAATCCAATGCGTTTATGTGTTGTCGGGATAACGCATCCGCGACCAGGTTTTATTTTCCCGGTTTGTAATGGAATTAGGGAGAAAATTCCTCCACAAAGGCACGCCATCGCTTTAATTTGGCATTCGGATTTTTGTCCGAGATGGCAAATGTTAGGGGTTGGTGGTCAGTGAAAATTTTTAGGCTCTTCACACCGTATAAATAATTACGGAGCTTCTGTAGAGCCCAAACTATTGCTAGCAACTCTCTTTCGTTGGTAGCATAGTTTTCTTCAGTAGGGGAAAGAGTCCTTGATATCATTGTAATAGGTCGTCCGCTTTGTGACAGGACAGCACCTATACCATGAGATGAAGCGTCAGTAGTTAGCTCGAATGGTTTGCCGTAGTCGGGGTAGAGAAGCAGTACATCTTCAGATGCAAGAATTTGCTTTATCCTGTTGAACGCGTTAAGCGCTTCTTCATCCAGGTTTATTTCAATTTTCTTTGACTGGTTAGCCTTAATGTTTCCATTTGCCCCGCGCAAATATTTTGTTAGCGGTTTGGCAATTGTGGCGAAATCTTTTACAAAACGTCGGTAATAACTTGCAAGACCTAGGAATGAGCGTAGAGCTCGCAACGTTTTCGGAGTCCCAAAGTCTAATATGTCCTTAACTTTGTCAGGGCACGTTTTTATTCCATCTTTAGATACTGTAAACCCCTGCAATTCGACATTTTGTTGAAAAAATTTAGATTTTTCGGCCGATGCTCTCATGTTAGCATTAAACAGTTTCGTCAAAATTCGGTCAATATCTCTGCTATGCTCTTCCGCTGTCCTAGAGAATATGATGAAATCGTCAATATAAACGTGACAAGTCCTACCGACTTCCTCTCTTAATATGTCATCAATAGCCCTTTGAAAAATGCTGGGCGCGTTTTTTAGACCAAAAGGAAGCCTGCAAAACTCATACTTCCCATTGTTGACCGAAAATGCTGTTTTTTCACGGTCTTTTTCGGCTAATTCGATTTGATGGAAGCCCGATTTCAAATCAATTGTTGAGAAAAAAGTAGAGCTTCCCATATTTGACAGGATTATAGAGGTGTCAGGGATTGGATACTTGTCGCTGATGGTTTTACTATTAAGCTTTCTGAAGTCTATTACAAGGCGTGATTTCCTTCTACCGTCCTCTTCATATCCTTTCTTGTCCACCACCCAAATAGGGTCATTGTAAGGTGAACGAGAAGGTCTTACAATTCCGTCACGTAGTAACTTTGAAATTTCACTGTTTACGAATTCTGTCACTGCCATGGGGTATGGATAGCTTTTAGAATACACCGGAAGGTCGTCTGTAGTTCTGATTGTTGCAACGATATTCGTGTTATATGGCAGAGCCTCATCGGGATCCGCAAACACTCTAGAATGTCGCTTGAAGATTGATGCAGTGTATTCGGATTATACTGAACCCGCGTCCGATTTAGTTAATTTGTTAATGTCTGGGCTGCGGTAATATGAAAGTTTTTCTTGGCCTCCATCGTATTTTAGAATTCCCTCTTTCGTGTCAATGTTACCGTTAACTGATTTAATAAGGTCAAATCCTATGATACCATCGAAAGTATCTAGGCTAGGGAGAATAAAGAAGCTTGCGTTTCTATTGAAAATTTTTACTTTACAATGTTGTTCGATTCTCTCAGTGCCATGAATCGATTTAACTAAAAAGGGATTTTCTAAATGTTCTATTCCCTTAAGGATACCGAGCCTCTTGATATAACTTTTGGCGGCACCTGTATCAATAAGAAATTTTAAGCCTCTTCCCCCGAGTGTCCTGCTGATATAAGGCAGGAGGGACCTAGTCCTAAAAAATTAATATTATCATTAGATTCGGCCAAAACATCTTCGTTACTTTCACACTGTTCATCGTAATTGTAGTTGTCGTATTCGTCGTAGTTGGTATCCACATAGTCATCACCTTCCTGACAGTCATTCCCGTTTGCCAAGTGGTTTACCCGCTGTATTTTTTGAGCTGGGTGTCGGTCACTTCCGTGTTGCCGTTTCTGAGCCTTTTCCCTATCCTCCGAGGTGGACGTCGGTTGCGAATTAACCTGTGCAGTTGAGCGTCTGAAGACATTATCAGGGCTCCTATTATTTGATAGGTCAGTCTGACGCTGATAAGTATTTTGACCTAACGGCCTACTACTACTATATTGTTGTGGTTGGGGTCGGGTTTGCCTAAAACGTGAAAGGGATGGATCTACGTCCATTGGTACCGGTCGCTGTCGTGACTGCTTATTTGGAACCCTGCGGTATTGTGGAGAGTACTGATAAGTACTCGGACCCTGGAAGCAGGTATTCGTGCTTCCGATGGACCTCATTAGAGTCATCTTCGTCATTCTCGCCTGGTTGGCTTCTAACTCCTATGCTAGTGCTAGCGCAGAGGGCAGATCAGCAGGACGGGATGAGAAAAGAATGTCGCACAATGGGCGATTGAGTCCAGAAATGAAGACACGAAGAGCATCTTCGCGATATTTCTTACTGAGTGATTCTATGAGTGTCTTATTTTCGCCATGAGTCATTGTGGTTTTGTTTATTATAAGCGTGAGTTTCCGCTCTATTTCGTCATAGAACTTCACTACCGACAGAGCTCCTTGAGTTAGCATTGAAAGCTCTTGCTCAATCAAGTAAATTGGCTTTTTGTCAGCGTACGTAAAATCTAGTCTAGAAATTATAGCATGGAAATTCAAAACGGAGTTAAAGGACGACAACACCATATCCGCAGACCCCACTATTTTGTTACGAATTATGCCCACGGCTTGATAATGCTTTGAGCTTCCTGCATAGCTCTTAAAGACCTTGTATGCTGTGTGCGCTGCCTGTCTCCAGGATACGTATCGCGCTTGGTCACCGTTAAACTCAGGCATAGTTTTAACTAAGTCTAATGACTCGTCACAAGTAATGCCAGGCTGTATCGTGACAGCCTGAAATTCCTCCACACGAGTGGTGGTTTCTATTCGTCCTAGTCTATTAGTCAAGTCCTCGATCCTAGCCTGAAAGTCTCGTCTGGTTTGTTCAGTTGCAGTCTTTACTGCAGCATTTAGAAGTGCTTGCATTGTAGCTGCGTCCATTTTTATAAGCTATTAAGGACTTTTATTTTAATTAATTTTTACAATTTATGCTTCACTTTATTCGCTGATAGGTTTACACAATTCACAAATACTACAAGATAGCTGAAAACTCTACTTACATAATTATTTCCATTTTAGACTTAATCAATAAAATCAGCAGCACTGGAACCGCCCTTGATGTTACAGCAACCTCGTTCGGTGATACAGGAACTACAAGATGTCTCCGGATTGTTGGCTTAGTTTCAATAAATTTTGCTCAACTATATTTGTATTTTTATATTTTTTCACGTTTGTAATTTTCATGTCCTTTCGACTTCTCTTGGGAATTTTTCAAAGTTCTGTTTTTGCCACCTTATTTTCAGTTTATTAAATTTTTCTCAATTTAACTTATTTTCAGTTTATTTTGATGAGTTTTTCCTCCACTTTACTTATTTTCAGTTTATTTTCATGAACTTTTCTCCACTTTACTTATTTTTAGTTTAGTTACATTAATTTTCCTCCACTTTACTACTGTTCTTAAACTTTAATAACTGCGTTTTAACGCGGATCCTTTATAAGGATTTGTATGATTTTACACAATTGTCCTTCCTGTGGATTCGAACCACGGCCACGTTTGCTATAACTCCGGTTCACGGCACGTCCTCTATGAGGATTTATTTAACGCGGCCCCACGTTGGGCGCCAATTAATAAACACGGTTGGTTTACTACACCTGAATACCTGACTTCTCTAACCATAGACCCTACAGTTATTGCATGCGGACAGCCGCGTGACTTGATGTGCTGAATCAACGTCTGCCGTAAGTTGGTGGTATCGGGTTCGTTTAGCTGCTTGAATGTTGTGTCTGCTACTTCGACTGCTGTGTTATGGGAGCCGCAAATAGAGCAAATAAAGTTATTATTGTTGTTGTTGCTGCTACTGTCGTATGTCAGCTACCGTGAGAACCGAAAGTGATATAATTTTTGCTGACGGTTCTTTATATGTGTTAACTTATACATTAGTACAAACTAGGCATGTAAATACCGGAATCCCGGGAGCCTTTTTTAGCTCCCGAATATCCCGGGATAAGTCTATTCAAATCCTGGAATAGAAAACATAGAATTTAAGAACGAGGTGTCTATAGTGAATAAGGCAGAAAGTCTCAAAGATAAATTGCATAAATTTTTAACCAGCAGCTCTCAATTGTACAATAATCAGAAGGCTTGGTAAAAGAAATTCATAGTTTTTATAAAGAGGCGATAAAGGTTATGTCCTACAGAGAGCATTTAACTTATTGTCGACAATCCATCCAACAAGTGTTGAGGCGCAGCAGTGCTTCTTCTGTACCAAATATGTATATATGTATGTACTTGAAGTATAAATTATTTTGTATGTGTGTCAAATTTTACGTTTATTTCCTTTTTTTCTTGAAAATACCAATAAATACATACATACATGATTTACAACAAATCGTTTTTCTTTGTTATATTAATGTTATTTTGTATACTTCTATAATACAACGATTACAGACTTATCTGCCAATGGAGATCTTAAGTAAAGTGAGATTTCATTCCTCTCCGGCATATCTGTTTGCTTTAGATCATTTTCCAATATTTTCCAAAACGGTGTTGGATCGCAATTGGTAAATACAAATTATGTTTTTATTTCACCTTCCGCATCCCTATTGTTACCCGCACATTTACGATCCTTGAAATTGACAACTGTGTGAAAGGTCCACCTACCGTTAGCTTACTTTTAAAAGGCAAGCTCTTCAAACACTCATAGTAGCGACGACAGCGACGCCTAAACAACGTGGAATTTGACATGTGCCAAAGAGGAGCAGCTGCGTACTCATTGAAAATTGATTTATCCAAAACACTAAGAGCAGCAACTACGTTGATTTGTTGCAACGTTCTAAACTGGAAACCAGTGTTGCCGTTTTCACTACGATTGTAGTTTTTCATTGCACTTCTTCACTTCCTCTATGACCATATTACTTCGATTTTGAGCGACTAAAATTTAACAAAAAAGAACTGGTTTTATTCATACTTTGAGTTTACACACTCAAAACTTCGGAACATTTTTTTTTTTTTTTTATATGTAACACTATGTAGGCAAATTAGAAATAGAGTGAATTTCAAAGACAGCATTTTAACAGAAATAATAATTTTAGATCCAACTTCTTTAGGGAATATTTTGGTTCCGTTAATTAAACTTTTTCGAAATATTATTGAGGAAAATTGTATCGAGGACTTCGAAAGTGAATAGCGTCTTTTGATTTTTAATGACTTTTCAATTGAAAACAAACCAGATTTCAAAGAGTTTTGGTTTCATGTGTTTAAATTTAAAAAAACATTGGGCTGAATTATATTAATTTAAGTAATGCATAAATACAAATCTAACACAATTTTGTTTAATTTAATTTAATTTAATAAATAATTTGTTTGAAATCAAATAAACAGAGGGAGGGGATTCTTGCTCATTGAACTAAACATATTTCATTTGGTCTAAAATAAAAGAATACAGTGCACTCGCGAAAACTCGAACACGTGATAACTCGCACGTTCGGAAAGTTTACGACTTTTTATTCACCATTGACTACTTTAAAACATAAACAAAATATGATGGCTCTAAACTCGAAAACAATTTTTCTAATATTTTCTCTGCGAAAAAAATAAGTTTAAAAGCATATTTTTCCAAAAAGATTGATAAGGTTGGAAAGATACCTTTTACTTGATATGTATGTATATTTGTGTATATTTCAAACAGAAAAAAATTTTAAATTAAGTAAATTTTTTTAATAAAATCTATATTTTTCCAAAAAAATTCGTAATTAACTACACGGAAAATTTTTCCAATTAAAAAGAACATAAAAATACCTTTTCCTTAATAGGTTTCCAACCATATCAATATTTGTAATATTTTTTGAAATTTTATTATATTTTATTTTAAAAATATTGAAATTTCCCCCTTTACCCCAGCTAACACCACCCATATACGTTTGCACCAAACCAGAGTCAGATATATATGTGATAGAACGTATATCTAGGAATAAACTGACCAATTTTTATAGGGTGTATCTTTATAGGGCCTAAGATATTAATTTTAGTTAGAACTAATATTTTGCGCATAACTTTTGAAAAATATTTTTTTTTTAAATTGCGGCTGTTCTGTCAATTTACATAGAAATCTAAAAAAACCGATTTTCATTGAAATAGTATGGTATGCCTCTTATATGTACATATGAATAAAAACTGATAAAACGAATAACAAACACAAAACATTTCGTTAATTCGAACATCTCTGGTTTTCATTAGATCGAGTTTTCCTGAGTGCACTTTAAGTTTATATAGACGTCCGGTAATATGAACATCTAATCTAGTAAACAAAGGATATCGTTTTTTTTTTTTTTACGAGGAGGAAGCATCGAAAGCCTGTACCCCGTCAGTTGTGGGACTTTAACCAGCACTAAACCTCCTCCTGTCATGTACCGAACCCCCCGGTATCTCCGTCAGGTTGAGCACTAAGCTCGATCGTACGTTCTAAGTCTATTGTAATCTGTCTTGGGCCGCAGCCTCGTTCCCTTTAAGCT
Source organism: Philophylla caesio (assembly GCA_963971545.1). Lineage (NCBI taxonomy): Eukaryota > Metazoa > Arthropoda > Insecta > Diptera > Tephritidae > Philophylla > Philophylla caesio. Next base: position 67,486,751 of record OZ020607.1, read on the forward strand.
ATTTAATATAAGTAAGACATCGATGTACTTACATATGCATGCGACGAGTGATTCCATGTAGTAAACGTATTAGTTGAAAGTTACCAACGGGAAGATGACCAGGTTTGCGTCGTAGCTCTTGATGGTTGGAACGCCCTGGGTTCCAATCCGCCCAGATTCTGCAATCCTTTGCTGCGTCTATGACTGAACAATACTTGTATATTACTGTATGAAATATAATATTTCCCCCGTTGGGAGCTTTGGCGGTTGGAACGGGGAAAGTCCGAGATTCCGATCTGCTCGTTTATTGGGTCCAGCGGACGTTGAGGATGCTCTACTTGGCGGTTGGAACGGCCTGGGTTCCAATCCGCTGTGATGCATTAATTTCTATGCTGCATTAATGTATGAAAAACACTTTTATATTATTAAATTATTTATTTTTGTTATTATTTTTTTTATTTTTCCTCGTTGCGTAGTTTGACGGTTAGAACGCCCTAGGCCTAGGCCGAGATTCCAATCTGCTCGTACATTGGGCCGAACGGACGATTTGGATACACCACTTGGCGTTGCAACGGCCTTGGTTCCAATTTGCTGTGATGCATTAGGGCACACAAAACCTCTTACCACGTCTTATATGGTAGTGGAACTCCTGCGTCTTCTTCTTTCCTCACTTCTTAAAACCTTCATCGTTGATGAAATAAAGCCGTTGGCCAAATTCCATTGGTCTTTGCCCATCAACATGTATTTTACGATCGCTTGTGGTGAAAGGTTTTCTCGAACTGCTGATTGCAGTATGCTCCTCTCGTGGAAAAAGCGCGGGCGCATTAGGAAAACATGTTCCGCGTTGTCTACTACTCCGATAGCACAGAAATCACAGTAAGGGTCGACCTCGTGTTTGAATCTGTGTAGATACGACTTAAAGCATCCAAGACCGCTTAGAAATTGGGTCGTGTAAAAATCTACTTCGCCGTGGCTTCTTTGAATCCAGCGCTCTATATTCGGTATAGAACATTATCCTTATTTTTCTTGCTCTTAAACTCAATCGTACAGAAAATGGCGGGACACTAAAAATACGTAAAGCAATGAGTACAGGAAATTCGATGCACAATTCAGTAATTTAAATATGTACAAAATGAAGTGTAATGTGCTGAATAAAAAACGAAAAGAATAAATTATTCGTTAGATAAGGGTAATGGAGTCACGTAGTTATCAAAAAAATTTAACGGGTTTTGTTTTTTAGACGTGTGGTTTTCAATGAGGCAATACTTTTTTCTGAGTTGGTCTTTTTGACAGCTGTAACTTAATGTTATGAAAAGAATGATAAATTAGAAGATTGCGACACTTCCGTCTATCTTTTTTGTTTCGGCTTGACAGCTTTGTGACGTCATAGCATACCAGAATATCGAGTCAAAATGGAAAAGAAACAGAAAACTCACATTCGCGTGCAAAACTATGAACAATTAATTAAGGGTCTTTTAATAAACGAAGTGTTCAGTGGCAAATTGTAGTAACGACAACATGAAACCATTGTATTTTCACTATATATTGATATTAAAGTGCTTAAACAAAAGTATTTTATAATTCAATGTTCCTTATCCACTTTTTGAGAATTGTACAAATACTACAAATACAAGCTTAGTCAACAACACCGGAATATCACAATTTCACATATTTGACTTTTTAACTTTCTGGTAAGTTTTCTAACATAATCCAATTATTTTATAATTAACTGATATACATATATTTGTTTATTAGTGAACTTTTTCCGTACGCTTTCATTCTTGCGCCAGAATGTTAATCAAGCTTCGGTACAAATATGCATGTAAGCTATGTATAATTATTGTCGTTTCTTTAGTGGATCTTTTTTTGCCGGTCCATAAGTTGTAACTCACAATTTGCTTGCATTTCGTAACGATATTATGAGGCAACCGATTTTGTTCGACCGTTTTATTGGTCCTTTAGGTACATACTCGCTACTCTGCCTTACTGTCTTGGTGCTGCATACGTGAATCTACATAACACCGTCAGTTGAAATTGGTATTTTTAATAACTTATGTTATCTAGAGGGAAACAAATAATGTGTACCTTCTTTTTTAAGTTTTTTTTGATCGCGTTACTACCTACATAACTACACAAAAATACGCCGTCGAAATAGAGTACTCTAGAACACGGCCATAAGTTGTCAGTTATGCAGGAAGAATATCATTATTCAAATAATAATGAGCATCACACCAATTTAAAGTTATTATAATAATAAGTAAATGATGTTTGGATGTAAGATATAAGAACATGTCCTTCTCAGGCATTCTCTCACATATTGCTATGGATTTCTTGAATACGATCCAAATATGCCAGCGTTTTAAATTGGTTCCACCATTTATGGTGTCTGTCTGTATATTGCACGATAATTGGAGGGGTCTAAAATTTTAAGCTGGCTCCTAATAGTACATGTAATTTAAAAGTGATTTTTCGTGGCAGAAATACATTCGGAGTTATACATGCATCGTCTAAGATTCACGTACCATCATTGGTAAACTAGTCGGTTATGTTGGAAGTTTTTATCAGCAATGGGAGCAAAATATCATAACTTGATATTTAACTACTAATTTACTATTTTACCTTTACTTCACATAAACAGCATAATCAACTTTCACTTAATAAGCATAATCAACTAACAGTTAGTGTATATTTAAAAGTAATACCATACATGTTGTCATGAGAGTGCGAAAATAAGCGCAACTCTTCTTCTTCTTCGTAGTAAGAAAGCTATACATGTCGCAAAATAAGGCAAATTAGGCTTAGTTAACTTAAGTTGACGAAGTATCCGGGAGCACCTTGACCAAGCCATCCATCGAGTTTTTGGTTATAATCACTCTACGTAATAAAACCGTGCCCATGTTCTATAGAAACCCTCATTGCATATTCACAACACATAAAGACCAGCAATGATGTGAACAAGCTCGAACTTAGAACTACTTTGTGAAAAAAAAAAATCCTAGAGCTTAACATAATTTTAACTTGCCGTTTTAATATTTTTACTAAATAGCAGTTAAATTAATTAATTCAGGTAAAACTATTTTTCATTGCCATTTAAGCACAAAATTTCTTGCAAATATGTTAAAATTAACTTATTGTATTCTACCACTATTTGCAAACTTTTCATACTCTGCTTTTCCTAGTTTCTCAAAAATGGAACGAATTATTTACTCTTTTTCCGTACTTCGTAAGGGAGTGTCAAAACTCCCATGTCAATATTGATCTAATCTTTTATTATTTAATAATGCATATACATAGTTCAAATATAAATAATAACAAAATTAAAATTAAAAAATTCTCATTTTTCATAATTTTCTAAATGCATACGCTAAAATTGATGTGAACATATGTATGAGTAAATACTTCGGCAATGCGTCATGTGGCTTCCGTTTCACCAGAATTTATACACTTGAATCCATTAAAAATGTACATATAGTATACGCAAGAGTTGTGTGTAAATTTTTTCTATACTCGTACATACATTTAACCACAATTTTTTCATATTTTTTAAATTTAATATAAATATTTGATTCACAATTCATAGCCTTTGGTAGATTTTTTAGGGACCCACACACACTGGTCAGAGGATCAGTCCTCCCTTTTTAACCGAAATTTAAATGAAATATTCCAATACTTATGTATGTAACTTTGGACCCCTTTTGCTTTAACTGCAATATCGTATGTCGTGGGTAATCCCATATTAATTTGGCACAGTTCCGATCATCAAAAAACTAACGGTACTCTTAAGTGATAATGAGCATACAAATAAATATAAATCGGTATTTTTTTAAATTGCTTTTTCTATATTACATACATTATATTTAGTTACATGTGTACATACTTGGGATGGGTAGTCGAGGGTTGAAATATGAATTTTCCGAGTTTTGAACATTTCCCGGTCCTTCGATTATTCGTTTTATTGAAATTTTTCGAATTATCAAGTATATTTTTTATTGGAAATTTAGTAAATAAAAGTTAAACAAAATAAATAAAAGTAGCCGCAACATCAAATATATATAAATAAGAAAAAATCCAAATATGAATCAATTAAAAAAAATTAACAAAATGTATATATGTACGAATAGAAGATAATTTTAACATATATTTTTTAAGCGAGATCTTAAGGTAAAGAAGGAATAAAATAATATAGATTACACAGGTATATCAGAGACATACGTATATATAGAATATATGTATGACTTATATCTATAAAGTCTAAAATCTATTTTTATATTAAATAATTACGTTAAAGTGTGCATCACTTTTAAAGATTTCGGATCAAAATAGAAAACTGCAAATATGTGACTAAGTTATTTCAATAACACAGTTATAAAAAATCAACAATTAAACAAAATTTAATTTTGAATCTACAGTGCCCGTAAAAATAATGCCATCTTTACATTTTTACCATTTGACTTAATTTTATTATGTTTGTTTAAGGTCCATTAATTTTTTATAAATAATACAGTTTATTCAACAACAAATATCAGGTAAATGAAATTTTCACACTTTTTCAAAATTTAGGAAAATTCAACAAAATTTCAAAATTTAAAAAATTTATAATTTTCATCCCACTTTTTGGACCAGAAAGTTCGATTTAAAAATTCGTATCTCGAAGACATACATATGTACATACAAATGTACATACGAGTGCCCTTTTAAAATTTTTGGTGCTGTAAAATTATTTTACTAGTATAACAGAGAATGAGTTAGTCTCACCCTTTTATTGCTAAAGTATTTAACAGTTTCTGAAACATAAAGAACGTGTTTTCTTCGCAAGCTTCTATATACATATGTATGTACATATATGTTTATATATCTACTAAAATACATACATATCTTTGTATAAGACCTTGGTAATTTCTGAATTATGTGATTAGGTACACATAATAACTATACATCTACAAACGTCTATGTAGGTTTATGTGAATGTATAGTTATCGCCAAATTGAGTATGAAATAAATATGTACATAATGCTAAGATAAGAGTTTAAGGTTGAGGATCAAAAACTCGCCAGTTAACCATATTTCGACTAAGATCACATACTAACTTAAACATGTTTTTATACATATGTAGGTATACTTACTTGCGTACAAGATCTCTGTAATTTCCTTTTTTACATACAAGGGGCACGCATGTGTTTCTTTAATAACGATTTTTGACTTTAAGATAACAGTAAAAACTGTTCATAAATGTATGCGTAATTACCAGGAATAATACATAAAAACAAACTCTGACGTCAGTGCAGCACCTAGTACAGAAGATGGCGCAGCGAATAACTAGAGAATGAGAAAACAGAGATTTAAGCAACTTTTACATAGAGCTGGCCATTTATAGTTTCAACCTTTCATTACGATATACGAGTATCTCGATGTTTTTATATTACTTGTGAAAATGAGAAAGAAAAACCTAAACCTTGAACTAAAGTGTAAGCATGCATTTGCAAACAAAAAACACAAAAATAAACGTATCCGAAAAGGGTGGGTTAGTTTGGCTAAAGGCAATTGGAAACCTTATACGGAATAGCATCGCAGTAAGAAACCGCACGACGAAATACCAGACGATAGTGCCCCGGAGAAATTCCGAGTTTTGGCTCGGCTTGAGGTCCTGCTCTACAGTGGTTGAGCTTTTAATAAAATATGTATGTACGTATGTACATATGTATACATATATTAATATGTCGATTAATTCAGAGAAAAATGTTCAAATGTGCTTTAAAAGAGAAAAAGTACATGTATATAATATACATGCATATACAAGTACTTGTATGTACTTACATACATATGTACTTGTATTCATTGCGCCTGTGCCTAGTATTTATCCGATAGGTAACCCACTACAAAGCCAGCCCTCAACACATGCGCAGGCGTGGTTTTGCTGATAAATCGCCGCCTCTTTGGTACACGTTTTTATTAAATATGTATGTACGAGTACATATGTACATATGTACATACTCACATAAAGAGCCAGCAGTTCTTAATCTTAGTTTCACCGCCACTTTGGATAAATAAGTGTATAAAACTTGGCATGAAACGACTGGGTGAAACTCATTTGTTCTTAAAACAAAGAACTGAACGGAAGTGGTGAAATTTCAATACAAAAATTATACTGAGTAAATTACAAGACGGTCCGTCATTTGGCAACCTGACTGTGTTCGATTGTTAGCTGCCTTGTGAAGGGCTTCCTTGTAGCTGCAATTCAACTGAGAAAAAATAAATATTTTTTTTAAACGAGTGAAGTTTTCAAATTAAACATTACATAAATAATTATTTGTAATAATATTTGTGCCTTTTATTAATCGAAATTAACATTTAAATTTTCTTAATTATAAAAATACTTAGTATGTGCGCTAGTCTACGAATAAATATGAAATATAACAAGTTAAAAACGCATTTAATATACAATTTAGTGGACATTGTTGATCCGTCCTGGTCAAAGAGGCATATAGTACTCAGTTGAGAAAACATCGTCCATTTGAGTTTGTCGCTAACATTTCTGGATGAAGTCCTACTATATTATTCTTTGGTTTCATTACGAGTTCCATGGGAGTCCTCAACCGGTATTGAATTAATTATGATAAAATTTTTCACAAATCCTATCTATGTACAATATCGTTTTTGAAATTGGTCGGCACATGCATCAAACAAATGTGTTTCAGAGATATGGATATGGAATTGTGGCGCAGTAGTTCGTACCGTGCGAGCCTAGGTTGTTTACAATTGTTGCGGGGCCTACTTGACTAGACTTCCCTCTGGACAACTTCCGTACCCTAAGAGCGGCACACGCCACGAACCTATTTCCTGCGATATCAATTGGGAGGACATTTAGTATGGGTCTAATGACTCTGAGGGAGTTGTGCGTGTAAGCATACCAGCGCCATCCTTTGTACCTTTTGGAGTGCTAGTTGTGGAGTTTTCTTATTGAGGCACGGTCACCACCAATACCTCATAGAGCAATTTTGGTCTAACCACAGCTACATATGTATAACTAGTGCATAATTTTAAGGGATAAGTCCCAATAACTTCCTTACAGCTACAGAGGGCTACCGTAGCCTTCCTAATGCACTGAATTCCCTTAGCACCAGCGTTTTGTTCCCCTTAGTGGTGGGATTTTATACATCCTTGTAAAAAGAAAAGGCATATGCTATGACCTGAGATCCTCCCTCCTCCTCCATTGCTTTCAGTAAGTCATTAATGGCCACCACCCAGAGGAGGTGAGAAAGGACCCCACGCTGCGGGGTGTCTCTGCTTGGGCAGCGTTCAAGAGTTGTTTCCACAGCCCTCACAATGCTGTCAACTAACAGTTTTTGTACAAGGGATTACCAATTGTAGATGAACGCCAAGACTCGTCAGATATCCTGTGATCGTCAAAGGTTTATATTATTGAAGGCTTCTTCAATGTCTGGAAATAACATCAGTGGTAGCTCTTGAATTGTAAAGAGTTCTCTATATATGACACAATTTGATGCAGCGCTGTTTCAGTAGACTTCCCTCTATCGACAGATCTCTCTATGTAGTTAACCTACTCGGCAACACGTCTGTGGCATACGCAAAGTGTGCTTCCAGAAGAAGCCTCAAGTTTTCCTCCTCAGACCTCGTCCACGTCTCGTCGGATCTTAGCAAGCATCTCGGGGCTATACGGGGTGGACAGGAGAGAACCCTTCTAAGTCTTGTTTTTCCGACATGATTTCCATAGAGCTACAGAGATCCCTCTTCGAGTGTCTTAACAGTTTTTTGTAGTATCATAAGTGTGAACTATAAATTCCAAGTATGCATCTTTTTGGGGCCTTTTGGCAATATGAAAGTTTTCCGACAAAGCTTGCGAACCTTATCGATTTCTGCACTCCTCTCTGGATCTTTGGTTTCTTTTTGGCTTCATTATGGGGCAGACCCTTACATACCACGGTAAGCTGGTTTATAATGCATTGTAGCTTCCCTGGGGTAACCGTTACTCATACTCATTTGCAGAGAATCGCTTTTTTTGCTCCCTCCTATATGTAGTCAAATTAGCATTTCTTAGACCTCTAAGTCAAAACAGATATAGCGATGGTACGAAAAGGAATACTCACCGAGTACTTTCTAGTTTCTGACCACAGCCTATATTTTTTCTGAAACGATGGTTACGTCTAGGACATCCCTCCTGCTACTAGTAACAAAGGTGGTTTCACTGCACCTATTACTTACCGCTAGGTTAGCTTTTTATTTGAACTCGAACAGTGACTCACTGCTTTAATTTGTGTCGCTACTACTCCATGTGAAATAGTACGCCTTCGCGTCACCTGCTAGTATCAGGGCTCCTTCGGTATGCTCGGCTACCTTTTCGACCATCGGTGTGGGAATTAGCTTGTTGTGAACTAGATACATGGAATTTCAACCGGATTAGCTGACTGTTGAACTCCAAGCTCTTTGTTGTTGTGTCCTCGTCACTAAGTTGAGGAAGAAAAAAAATTTTAATTTTGAGTTCACAAATAAGCAAACCCTTGGTTTACTCCTAGTTTCCCCGTTATCCATTGTTTACTCAGTCGCCTTAAGTCCACATATTATTTGCCACAACAATCCAAGGCTTCTGTATAAGGATGACATCTGCTACTTCCCTTCTCTCTGGTAGAAGCAACAGTGCAGCAGACGCTGCTTAACAATGATGGAGATTTGACGCTGTCAGGTTGCCCTCGTGGCTATCGTTCGACATGAATTCTTCCTCCGTATATTTGCGGAAGTGGAAACGTACACCTAACGCCGACGTTGAAGACGCATATCTGCCGGACATATTATTCATCGGATTGAACCGGCCTGATTCTACGTCCCCTTCATCCTCCCTGTTTTGCTCCATCACCACTTCAACGCTGCGCGCCGCATGAACGTCGTTGGAGTACACTCTTACCTGAGCGGTAACTGCTTCCGTCCTTTCCAGAAGAGGCCCCTGCCCCCTTACGACGTGTCGTTTTTGTGCTTTGCAAAACTTTCAGCTCTTCCCAGTTACCAGTAGGTACACAATGGCTCTTTGCTTTGTTAATAAATGATATCAACTTACTTTTTTAAGCTGTTTGATGTATGCCGATGACTTAAAATTCTTATCAACAAAGAATAGTGCTGACGCGCTTAAACTACAAACGGGACTTTACAACTTACATTCTTGGTGCCGTATATTTCGTCTTTGCCTTAATGTCAATAAGTGTTTTAATGAGACCTTTACTAAGCACGTTGCAGCCTATTAACGAAATTAAGGACCTAGATGTTATTTTTGATACCAAACTTTCCTCTATTAGTCACGTTGATTATATAATAGTGTGCCCGTAGTACCGGCTTATCGTCCTGGTTCTCGTCCACCACGCCTAGTACGATATTTTCCTTTGCGACTTCCGCACGGCTCATCCGTCGATTTTGACCCTCTTTGGTTTGTTTTGTGCAACCGCCATCGACCTGTTACTTGCTATCTTCTGCTTCTCTGGATGAGTGGAGGATGGGTTCGTGTACAGAAGTCCACGAAAGTGAGGAAAGTTTCTGACTGCAGTTCATTTGGGAGTGGACACAGCGATTAATTTGCGTGCGGATCAACCAGCTCACGGCAAAGGTATAATATACAGTGATTTGAGGGCATCACCTGGAATGTCCGGACCCTTAATTGGTAGGACGCTTCTGCCCGGCTGGTTGATGTCCTCGCCAGAGCAAAAGCTGGCATCACCGCCATCCAGGAAATGTGATGGGGCAAGCGAACAAATCGGTAGGCGCTTGCGACATCTATTACAACTGCCATGTAAAGGAGCGCAAATTCGGGGTCGGATTTGTGGTGGGAGGGATACTTCGCCGCAAAGTACTGCCGTTCACTCCGGTGGACGAACGTCTCGCCACAATTCGCATCAAGGCGAGATCCTTTAACATCTCTCTGATATGCCCCGACGGAACAGAAGGACGTTGCGACCAAAGTTCGCTCAGAAGCGGTGCCCACGCCACGATTTAAAAATCGTGCTTAGCGATTTCAATGCCAAGATGGGCTAGGAGAAACTTCCGGTAACGGACTGAGACTGATCGACTTCGCCGGGGCCCGAAACATGGTAGCCTGTAGCATCAGGTTTCAGCATAAGAAGATAGACCAAGCTACGTGGCTGTCCCAAGATGGTCAAACACGTAACTAAATCGACTATGTTGTGATAGACGGAAGGCATGCTTCCAGTGTTCTAGATGTGCGCACGAACCGAGGAGCTAACTTCGACTTGGAATATTATCTAGTGGCAGCTAAGATCCGCACACGACCTTGTACAGCAAAAAGCGCGGGTAAATATACACAAGGAAGGTTAGACGTCGGAAAGCTGCAATCGAACCGGACACCCACCCACTTTGTCACCCGACATGCCCTGATACCTACGTCGCGTTTATTCTGTATTAGCCGTAAATTATTTGCTGAGTTTTGTAATGCGATAAAGATTGATTTGCTATCGCTACATATAATATGTTTTGTGCTTGTTGTTGAGGCAAATATAACCGTTTCGTGAATTGCAGCAACTTCTGCTGTGCTATAAAAACTAATCAATACGTTGCAGAGTAGAGAGAATTTTTTGGAGCTAGTTTTTAATTTCTGGTATTTCGACAGAGTGTTTATAATATATTGTTTAGGAGTCAACCATTACGGATGTTCAGACTCGACGAATAATTCGAGGGTAGATATTAAATTAAGATTATTGATCGGATCTGTGCATTGCATAAGAGTAGACTGGTGGTTCAATGTTTTCCTACTAATTGTAAAGGTCTCGATAATGTTTAAAATGGGTTTATTTATTTAGTGTGGTAAAGTTCTTGGATCCGTGCGAGGTCAGTTTTGCGCAGTGTCCACACATTGCGAGTCTAAAATAAAGCATCAGTGCTTTTACAATGTTGTGCTATATATATGTATGTGACAGTGCTTCGATGTTAAATACTCCATAATTTTAAGTTTAGATATTAAATTAGTTCTAACATATTGACAATGTTTCTTGTAAGTTCGATTTTTATCCAAAATTAAACCAAGTAGTCTGAGTGTATTAGTGTGAGGGATTCTGGCATTCGAAAGGGATAAATTAGGATAAATGCATTTTTGCTGCAAATGTGGAAATTTGATCTTTTGTCGACTGAGATTTTGCAACTAGACGTTTTTAAGCAGTTGGAGATATCATCTAAAATCCTTGTAAAAGTTTCTTTCATTACAGTTAGATCTTTGAAAGCCGAAAATATTAGGACATCATCAGCGTAATTTTAATGCTCAACCATATGGTATTATGATAATAAGATATTAAGATAATAACAGATTGAGAGGCGTGAGCCTTGTAGTATGCCAATGCGTTATGGGCATATTTTAGAATTTTCATTGTTTTCGTTGACAAAAATTTTGCGATTTTCTTGCCTACAGCACAATAGCGATTTAATTCTCGTAAAATTATGTTGAGAGTCTTTTTAAAGATAGAGACAGTAGGATTCTTTTTCTTTGGTTTGGGGATAAGTATAACAGCCGCTTTTTCCAATCTTGTGGAAGCGCGCCTTTGTCAAAAATTCTGGCATACAAGGATAGGAGTCTGAATTTAAAGGTTTGTGGAAGGTTTTTTTGGGGGAAATCAGGTTTTTTATCTGTGTCTGGTAAGTTTTAGAAATATTTCGTGAGAAATATTTGACTTTGAACTTGCAAAATGTTTAGCAATATTCTTGGGAGAATAGATAGGGCCTTGCGTTGAGTGAATAAAATCGATTTTCTTGTGTACAGATGCACCAGACAGAAGCTTCCGCGTTTATGTTGCTAGGTATGGCTTTTTCTTGAATAAAATATCTGATATGTAAGTGACCATTACTTTGCCCAATCAGCATTATATTAGTTAGAAACTGGGAGTAGACAGGGTAGTTATAATAGAACAATGGTCAGGGATGAAAGTTTAGGAGCAATTGTAAACGAATTATGTGTGGGAAAGTGCTTTGTCTGTTCATCATTAAGTACGACAAGGCTTTTGGATAGTATGGCGTCTTCTACCTCCTGGCTTTTACGGTTTGTTTAACCAAATCCTCAAAGAGGGCGCCAGTCGTTCAAGTCGCCTAAAGTTAAAGAGGGTGTAGAAAATGTATCGGTGATCTTTACGATATCTCTGGTGTTCAAATTTTGGTGTGGTGGTATGTAGTGTACCGATACTTTGTTGGCGGAAATAAGAATTTGTTGGTGCATAACAGATTTTTTTATGAAAAAAAATACATATACGAGTACCTTGTTTAGCTGTGTTATTATGAGGCAGATTAAAAATGTAACCTACAGTCTAGTAGTCTTTGCTTTCCTCCTATCTATACTACCATAGGCTTCCGCCGGCCCTGAGCGTTTTTCACATTGCAAACTCCGAAAATTGTTTTGAAGATGCGAATTTTTCAATAATATTCTTGTTTTCGCATGAAAGAGTAGGTCAGAGCTAATGTTTAATAAAGCTTTATAACAGCGAAACATGAATATTTGTTTGAAGTTTTATTCGTGTCGGTTGCACTTACCACTAAATACGTACATATATTTTGGATTGTCCTTTGCTTTAGTTGGAAGAGTGGGGAAGTGCTCAAATTTTGTTATTTTAGTTTTTAATTTTTGGTTCGGGTCTAGAGTCAAAAAGGGCGAACCTGTTGTTTCCTAATGGGGTCCCAATAGGGGACATTTTACAATAAATGTGTATCTTAAAAGCGAACTACATATATAGAAAAGTTGGAAAAAATCACTATAGAGAAGAAGAATGTAAATTGCTCAACATGTGAAATCAATTAGAACGAACGTATGTAGCAGATGTGACTTAGTTGCGAGACAGGCTTAGTTGAGAGTTAGTAATTGTTTTCTGACATGCGGTTTCTATATGGCGACCAAACAACTGTCAGACGATTTCTTTCATTGTCGGCTAATTTTTGAGTAGACACAGAACCGAACAGACGCACTGCTTGTATACGGAAACAAATTCGTGTTGAAAATTCCGTGAAAAAGTTTTTACAAAACTTTTTAAAAGTGCCATTTTTTTGTGAAAATCCATCTCAAAGTGAGTGCTATGCTTTAAAATAAATATTTTCCCAAAATGGTGTTTTGGTTTGGTTGTGAGATACTCTAGTGGCTGAGTTTTGAGACACCTTTTGTTTTCCACTGACCGTGCGTATTACTGTCAAACATTGCCATTTTTGGTGGCATAATGCATTTTTATCTGTTTATTTTTTAAATAAGTTTTCTGTTTCCATCAGCCATGTCGCCACCAAAAAAACAGCCACAACACCGAAAAAAAGATACCGTTTTTTGCATAATTTGTTTGAAGATGCTGCTGAATAGATTAGCCCCTGCCAACTCCGTCGAATGCAACGTATGGCAACGGCCGGTCCATTTCAAGTGCGCGGCCATGCGTGCTAGCTTCTTCACCTGCAAGCAATGCGACAGCGATGTGGATGAAGAGGAATGAAAATTTGTGATTTCGTTTTCATTCGAGGCCACCGATGGCCATTTTATATTCATTTCAGGCATTGAAGGCATAAATAATAAAAAAACATTAATATTTAATTTTTCTATGGGTTTTTACTTAATTTTCTATCAATTTCAGTGGATTTTTTGAGGTTTCTCATAACTAAGCCACTATTTTTTTTTCGAAAAATCAGACTCTCACATAAATGTACCAAATTTTTATAGTTCATTAAATTGATACTTACTTTCTTTGAGAAAAAGTTGTATAAGGACCTAAGCTTTCCAACGATGTATAAAACTACCCGATCGGGCTATGCTTTATAACATTTCCCGGTTAATCCTTAAATACCCAAGGCCTCAGATTTTTGTAAAAATTGTATATTTTATGTAAAAAAATGTGTGGAACGTGGTTTCATCGACGATTTTTTGAAAAAATTACTTTCCGAAAAAAATTTTTAAAAATAATGGTTGTATCCTTAAAGATACACTGGGGATTTCCTTCGTTTTTTACATCAATATCCAAATGCGGTAAACTTTGTAATCAAACGATTAAAAGGCGGTTTATATTGCAAGGAAATTAGTTTATTAAAAATGTATTCTTATTTCACAAATGTTCATATAAAATTATATAAAATTTGGTACATAACTTACTAAACAAAAGTGTTTTGAAAAATATTTTTTTTTAAATACTCATTTTACATACATTACATTACATTTTATGTCATACATAAATTTACTTTACATTTAGAACAACATTTTTGTGTGTCCCGAACAATTTGGATACTTACATCTGCCTTTTTCCCCATTGTAGTCCAGTTATCCGTCATGTCCAATCGGCTGTCTTTGGATATCGCTATAGAAGAATTCGTTTTCCTCTTTTTTCCTCTAAAACGGCTGGAGGCTAGGACGCCCACGTTTAGGGGAGTTTTGAAACTAAATAGTGAATCCGCCACTTCTTATTTTAAATCAATAAGACACATATCTTTATATCCGGGGCGATTCTTATTAACTCTTTTATACTGAATCCATCCATAAGCACATGTTAAGTCCAGTAAGTGATAAACCATTCTGTTCGGTCATTTACGACTTTTCATCGTTATTTTATGACGACCCATACAGCTGTGAAGTAAATTTACGCCACCCATAAGACGATTGTACTCTTTAATTATTTCTGGGCAGGAAATCATTTTGAATGTATTGTCCTTTTGTCGTAACGTTTCGTGGAAGAATATGTTGCAGGTAAATATTCGTTTTGACCATGCATCAAGATTGGTTTCATACCGATGTAAGTTGAAACAAGATTAACAATCTTGTGTCGTTCCATGACAATGATGTCACATCGACGCCGTAAATTGAAGCAACGTATTCGTGGCTGGTTTTACGCTCATATTTTGACATTACTTTCTCATTTAGAAGTTTGCAGTTTTTAATCCGATTGCGACAAATAGTACCAATTTAAAATATACCTTGAGTTCGTAAATATAATTAAATATAGTCAATCGCGGTTTTGATCGTCACGAGATGGGGTATTTTGTTGATGTTGCATGATCGTTGTTTGTATTATTGGTACATTTTCAGAAAAAAAAATCTCTTGTACTCGGGAGATTGAAGTAAGACATATAAAATAAGATACCAATAAATTTACGTAAATCGAATATATCAAAATTAAAAGCTTCATGAAGTTCGGAGTAAATTTTGGTTTGTTCAACTATTTTGAGCTCTAGAGATTCTGGAAATAGGAATCACCAGACCTGAAAGGGAGTTTCCAAAACTTTCAAATTATCGGATATGGTACTATCGCCTCTAAAGCCAATTTCAGCATTTGTATACTGAATATTTCCTGTTTTCCATATTACCCTGTTAAATTCAGAAGCCTTAGGATCCACAGACAAATTTTTAAATAATGTAGGAAATAAATTTGAGGAAACCCTCATGGCGATAGATTCATCTGACCCTGCGGAAGTCACGGCTTCTTCAGCAATTCCTATGTTATGGTCATCATTTATCATGTTCATAAAGGAATCATGTAACGACGTTCCTAAATCTACTTGATCCTCAAAATGGTCATCAATAACGGCAACATTGCGAATTGATGCGTCTGCATTCTGTGTCTTTATCAAATTATCGGAGTCACTCTCGAAATTATCAATACTCTCATAACCAATCTCATCACACAATATAGCACACTCGTCATCAGTGGACATTTTGGATCCATCAACTGTTATATAATCGGTCATTTTAAAATTTATTAGAAACACATATACTTATCTTACGTGCACGAGCTTTACAGTAAACGTCTTGACTCATCAGCGTCCTTAACTAAAATGATGTTATAAATGCAATTAACGTGCTTTTCTATTTCAAATACATACATACATACATACATATGTATGAGCATTTATCAAATGAAAAGTATGCGGCAATGCCCAGTGTATCTCTAAAGATACAACCATTATATTCACTCAATATACATAAATATAAATAAACTCAAGTAAAAAAGTATCGTTAAAATATTCGTTTCGAAACCAATAAGTGTGTATATTTTCTGCATGCAGTGACATGTATATTAATGTTTTTAGATCATTATAGGCACCGAAAACACTAAGAGAACAGCCGTATGAGTTGAGTGGCAGTCGATGATTTTTAGAAATGCTTGTACTGACGCCCTTCTGCAATTTCTTTCATATAACGAAAACACGCGATTTTTTATATATATGTATGTAAGTAAAGGAAAACATTACGTACATTTATCATTTACTAAATTTAAAACATTCGCTGGTTAGAAAGAGAAGCATAAAAGAAATCAGCCGTCATTCCACCAATAATTTACAACAAAAGCTTGTTTAAGTAAGTAAAATGGAGTAAAATGGTCACTATTACATTACGATAATTCACACCTTAGTAGCGACATGGACTCTGACGTGTGGCAAAGAGGAGCAGCTCCATACTCATCAGGAATTGACAAATCCATTTGTAAGTACTTAGTAAACGATTGGGTTTTATGTTTTTTATTAAGATCTTTTTATCGTCTTATTTATTTTAGGTTACTGTCATCATGTTGCAAAGCAAAGCAAAAATATAAGCAAATCGACACACACCCTCTCTAATTTAATTACCATATTAAATTGAGAACTAAGATAGATATCAGGATGAAATTTCGTACAAATGATGTTTGAAAGTCTAACAACTTGTGGTCATAAAATGGACGAGATTAGATTACGACCACGCCAACCTACAACATAATTAAAATGTGATTTTAAGATTAAGTACTTAAACTTCTTACCTAAATCCTAATCAGAGCCAGAAAAACTGTCAAAACTATTATCATTGTCATCCTTATTCGATCAACGAGAGAACTTCGCCAGTTAAAACTTTGCTTTTCTTCTTAAAAGATTTACGCAAACTCGTTTAATACGGGTCAGACAATATCAATAATCTGTGCATCAAGTCTCTGATGTCATCCACTCTTGATTTTTTGCGGGTATATAACTCGCGATAACTCCTTACATCTTTGATTCTCGCCTTTTGCACTTACATTTGTCCAACTGGAAGGATAAAGCTCTTGATGATACTGCTTCCATGATACAAAATTTCGTGTACACTTATTGGCAAGAAGTACCAAGATTACAAAATAAATTAGCCATTTCTGTTGATTACTCGCTAATTGCTCTCAGATTGTTGTCAATCAAGAAGTTAAACGTCCCAAAATTCAAGATAAAAAATGCTATTAAATTACCCTGGGTTTGAAAATTAGACCACTGTGCGATGCCATGGCTAAAATTAAAACCCCTGGTAAACTAAAAAGGCTGTGTAGACTGACGTTGAGCACAACTTTTAGCTCCGTAGGGGAGGACCGCTCCGAGCCGTTCGACACCAAACGAGGTTTTAGATA
Source organism: Philophylla caesio (assembly GCA_963971545.1). NCBI lineage: Eukaryota > Metazoa > Arthropoda > Insecta > Diptera > Tephritidae > Philophylla > Philophylla caesio. The sequence goes on from OZ020607.1 coordinate 67,504,081, forward strand.
AGGCGACCCACTTTCCTGCAACTTCTTCAATCTCATGCTGGATACCGTAATATAAACAAGCACGATGGAGGGCTTTCGAGAGAAATGTTCTTAGCAAGATTTTTGGCCCTGTTCGCGTGAGCGACGGGTACCGAAGAAGATGGAATGATAAACTGTATGAGCTGATATGCGCATAAAAATTCAACGACTTCGACAACTTGGGCATGTCGTTCCTAGGGATGATGATGCTCCGGTGAAAAAATCCTTCGAATTGGATAACCGCTTTATATGAATAATTGAAGCCTTAAAATTTATATTTATTTTGCAATGTAACTTGTACGATTTATATACATACAGTCTTGTTAGTATATGCTTTAAATGCCTTAGCTTGTTTTATACACCTTATGTCAATAGCTTCAATTCCAACGAGTAGTTTTGGAATATGCATATTATTTATACATAATTAAAATAGTTAGTGTCAAGAGTATCTACAAAACAATGACATGTTGGCAAGACCAAAAGACCATACTGCGTCACACGATGAAAACCGTGTTACAATGTGTTTACTTTGTCTGAAAAAGGAAAATAAAATGTCAACAATCTTAGGAGCATTGAAAGAAAAAATTTAAAAAAATTTACAACTACGATGAATATGATGAACGTCTTCCTAGTGTAACTTGTGAGCAAGACGAATTCATAAAAGGTGGTATTAATCAATTAGCTGATTGGTGGTTGGTTGCCAAAATCAATTGTTCAGTTGCAAATTATCTATTGTTCCGTTTAACTACAAGAAATTTAAAGATATGGTTCACTATAACAATTGGCGGTGACTCTACAGTGTAAAAATTATTTCGCGAAAGTTAAATACAAAGGAGATAAAGTTTGACAATAACCCACTAAAGCGTTGCATTTTAAGAATCGCGACCACCTTGAATGAATTCGCTTTGCTTGTGAGTGTAGGGTTTATAATATATGTATCTACTTTATTAATTTGAACTTGTTTTAATATTTTTATTTTCATATATAAAAGTACTCATTTTAAAAATTCATCAATAACCATCATTGAAACAATAATAACAATTGTGAAAAAGTTTGTGTTTTCAATTTGGTCACTTACTCCCGTTTTTACATATAACGCTACAAACCGACGCACCATATCTTGCAGTAATATTTCACAAGAATTTATAATAAAGGGAAATCATCGATTCAACGTGTTATTAATTGTTAGAAGCTGGCTTAACATTAACCCAGGACATTTTGTGCACTCACAAAGTTAGCATTTCCGAGCGTTGCAAGCAAACCAAGAGTGCGAATACTCGAATACCGAAAGCACAAACCATACTTGTGAAATAAAAACAAAGACGTCCTTCTGTGCGATTTGTTATAAATTTGACTACTTTCCTGAATTAAAACATTGCGAAATAAACAATCTCAACATTCAACATCAAATTCAGCATCAACAATCCGCACAACATCACTTCAAATATTCACATTTAACGTCGCTACAACCATCACAGTGTCTACAACAACGCAATAACACTCCAGATCATCTATAATCTCTTTTATAATTACAAATACTACAACCATTTTTTGCTGAACATTTTGTGTGCAATCAAGTTCGTATCTTAAATCTTTTATTAAAATAAAATTATTACAAATATTAAATATTAATTCTTAATATTAATATTATTTAAATTATTATTATTACTTATATTTAATTTACTTTTGTAAACTTTCTCTCCAATTATTTTTTTTTATATGCCACTATCACGTTCACCTATACGTACACGCAACTTCACAACAATGGAAAACCAAAATAACAATCCAACTTACACTTCAGACTTAAACACTACACAAAATATACACAATGATAATTTAACTCAAAACACTAATAACTTAAGAACAAATTTTTCAAAATCAATTAAATTACCTCCATTTTGGGAAGAATGTCCTGAAGCTTGGTTTCTTCTTGTTGAAGGACAATTTGAAATCAATAATATTCAAGACGATAATATAAAATTTCAAAACATACTTATTGTTTTACAACGTGAAACAATTTCCAAAATTTTGGATGTTATCAATCCACCTCCTTTTATGAATAAGTACGCTACTATTAAGAAAGCGTTGTGTGAAAGATTTTCTCTTAGTGAAGAAAAAAGATTAGAAAAGTTATTTTCAAATACAGAACTAGGCGATCGTTCTCCATCAGAACTTTTTAGATATATGAAGTCTCTAATAGGTTCTGATTCTATCGTCAGTAAGGAATTACTTTTCAAATTGTGGATCCGAAAATTACCACAACAGATACAAATTCATTTAACATCAAGTAATAATCAAAATAAAGATGAAAATGTTATTCTTGCAGATAAACTTTTTGATTTATTAAATCAATCTCAATCTTCTAAATCTTTGTCAATAGCAAGTGTTGAAAATAACATCCTCGAACAATGTATTAAAAATTTAACAGAATTAACTACTGCAATTTATCAAAATTTAAACAAAATTACTTCTGATATTAATGAATTACAAATTAGATCAAGATCTAGAAATAGAAATAGAAGTAATTCTAATTCAAGAAGATTTTCTAGATCAAAAGATAATATTATTCAAACCATTTGTTGGTATCATAGAAAATTTAAAAATAATGCTTTAAAATGTATTAAACCCTGTAGTTTTAATACAAATGAAAAACAATCAAATCAAAACTGTTTAAACTGAAACGTTCCATTATGACGGTGGCTAATAATGGAAATAACATTAAATCATCACGCCGCCTATTTATTTATGATAAATTAAATAAACTAAATTTTTTAATAGATACTGGCGCTATAGTTTCTGTAATTCCTTCTTCCAAATTCAAATCATTTAAAAGAAATTCCGATCTTAATTTGACTGCAGCTAACGGTTCCTCTATTAAAACATTTGGTACCAAACTTTTAAAAATTGACTTAGGTCTTAGACGTGATTTCGAATTCCCTTTCATTTTAACAGATATTTCAACTCCAATTATAGGTGCTAACTTTTTAGAGAAATTCGGGATATTAGTGGATATCAGAAATAAAGAAATTACTGATTTAACAACAAAATTAAAAGTTTCTGGATCTTCTGGATTTTGCGATATATTTTCACTCAAAATACCAATTTCTGAAAATAAATTTACAACCCTTTTAAATAATTTTCCTTTAATAACCTGTGAACCAGACTACACTAAACCAGTGCAACACCATACGGTTCACAGGATTGAAACCAAAGGAGTTCTACCTTTTTCAAAACCTCGTCGTCTAGATCAAATTAAATTTAAAATAGCAAAAACTGAATTCGAATTTTTAATAAAAACTGGTATATGCAGACCTTCAAACTCTCACATTGCATCTCCTTTACATTTAGTTCCAAAAAAAGAACCAAATGATTGGAGACCTTGTGGCGATTACAGAAGACTCAATTTTATAACGATACCTGATCGTTATCCATTACCACATATTCATGATTTAGCTATAAATTTACATAATAAACAAATATTTTCGAAAATTGATCTTGTTCGTGCATATCACCAAATTCCAATGGCTGAAGAAGGCATTCAGAAAACAGCAATAACCACACCTTTTGGAATGTTTGAGTTCGTACGGATGCCTTTTGGTTTACGAAACAGTGCCCAAACATTTCAACGTTTTATTAACGAAGTATTTTCCGGTTTAGAATTTGTATTTGTTTATATTGATGATATTCTTGTTGCTAGTGATAATGAAGAACAACATTTAGAACATTTAAAACTAATATTTAAAAGACTTGAGAAATATAATTTAAATATTAAACCTTCTAAATGCATTTTCGGAACTAATAAACTAGATTTTCTCAGTTATGAAATTTCTAATCAAGGCATTAGACCATCTTCCGATCGTATTGAAACCATTACAAATTTTGAAAAACCACTTTCAATAAATAAATTACAAAAATTCTTAGGTATGGTAAATTATTACCATAGATATGTGAAAATGTTAGCAGCAGAACTTAGTCCTCTGCATGAAATGTTAACATTTGCAACTAAACAAAAACTCAAACAGCTTATTTGGACAGAAAAGACAACCACTGCTTTTAAAAACGTTAAACAACTCTTTGCTCAACAAACTTTACTTACTCATTTTGATAAAAATGGTAAATTATCACTTGCTGTAGATGCATCAAATGTAGCAATTGGTGCAGTTTTACAACAATTTAGTAACAACACTTTAGAACCACTTGCTTATTTTTCACGAAAATTATCTTCTACAGAAATGAATTACTCAACATTTGACAGAGAACTTTTAGCCATATACAATTCAATTAAACATTTTAAACATTTTCTTGAAGGTAGAATTTTCACAATATACACTGATCATAAACCTTTAACACATGTTCTAAATTCAAAAACAGATAGATCACCTCGACAAATTAGACATCTTGAGTACATTGCACAATTTACAAATGATATTCAATACATTTCTGGAAAAGAAAACATTGTTGCTGACACACTTTCACGTATTTCAGATATTAACACAATTTTAACTCAAGATATTAATTATCAAACTTTGTATAAAGAACAACAAAAAGACCAAACTCTTCATGACTTAATTTCTGACAAAAATTGTAACAATAATTTAAAAGAAATTAATATTCCAGTTCTTAATCTCAATATTTGGTGTGATATTTCTCAACAACCTTTTAGACCTTTTGTTCCAAATTCTATGAAGAATATAATTTTTGATAAAATCCATTCTTTATCACATCCTAGTGTTCGTACTACTAGACGTTTAATTCAATCAAAATATTTTTGGCCTAACATGCGTAAAGAAATTAATAGTTGGACTTCCGCATAAATATACTAAAACACCAGTACAAAAAATTAATATACCATCTGGACGATTTGAACACATACATATGGATCTTGTTGGTCCATTACCTGTTTCAAAAGAAAATCGTTACATTTTAACTATAATTGACAGACATACACGTTGGCCGGAAGCTTATCCACTTAAAGATATTTCAGCGAATACAATTGCCAAAACATTTGTACAAAATTATATTCCCCGTTTCGGCGTTCCACTTAATATAACAGTAGATCAAGGATCACAATTTACATCAAAATTATTTACTGAATTAACAAAATTATTAGGATCTCACAAAATTCATACATCTCCTTATCATCCTCAATCAAATGGAATGATTGAAAGATTTCATAGAACCTTAAAAACTGCTATTACAGCATCAAACGATTCAATTCACTGGTCTGAAATTCTTCCTTGGATTTTATTGGGACTTCGTATATCTATTAAAGATGATTTAAAATGTTCTTCTGCAGAATTAGTTTACGGACAAACACTCAGATTACCTGGAGAATTAATCGTTTCAAATAATAATAACAATAATGAATTTGATAATACAATGGAAACACTTTCCAAACTGAGAGAACATTTTTCACACGTTCGTTCAAAAATTGTACATCATAATAAAGAAGATTTTTTTGTTCCCAAAAATTTGGATACTTGCGAATATGTGTTTGTTAAAGTTATTCATAAGTCAAATCTACAACCACCTTATGAAGGCCCATTTAAAGTTATCTCTAAACACAATAAAGTATTCAAAATTCAAAAAGGTAACTTAATCAAAACAATTTCCATAGACTTATTAAAACCTGCACATACAATTCCTAATTCCAGTTCACTAACACTTCCAAAGAAAACCAAAAAAATTACATTTAATATTAATTAATTTTTTTTTTTTTATTGGAGGGGGAGAATATGTAGGGTTTATAATATATGTATCTACTTTATTAATTTGAACTTGTTTTAATATTTTTATTTTCATATATAAATTTGTCTTTCAATATTTTTCAATTTGATTTTTTAATAATTAATTTTCTGAATGTATAAAAGAAAAGTTATAAAAATAAAATATTTTAAATAGAATAAAAACATATTCTATATGAGGAATCAAATTTAATAACCATGAAAATAGCTAACTATTCAAAATTAAAAGCAATGGATTTCAACACAAGATCAAAAATTAATAAAAAATGTGAGTGTGGTTTGTGCGAGTTAAGTTGAAAACCAGACAATACGAATTTTTTAAATGAAACTTTAAGTGTTAAAAATGATAAATTGAAAAAGTGCAGTAAATGTCGATCGGATTTGATTGTTGGAAAACCTCATTTTTGTAAGATATCGAATCACGTGCATCATATAATTACGCATATTAACGATGATCTTTCAATGAAAGAAAAAGAGCAAGTGGTTGGTGTAGGGTTAATCATTTTCTTATTTTGCATTATTATATGTTATGGTACTTTGTGAAATTTAACTTTGTTTGTTTTATAATTTTAGATTTAAGTAATATCTGAAATATTAAATCAAAAAGAAAATTTTTATAAATCATTTTTGAAAATATACTTAAATAAATTTTCATTCATATATAACTTACATATGTATGTATATGAGAATATTCCTAAAATTAAATTCTTTAAAAAAATAAAAATAAGTTAATAACTACAATTGGCGATCCTGCCAACGAACAACGCAGAATAATTTTGGGCTTAAGTAAAGAATACGGACCATTGAGCTAGAAAAAAAAAAAAAGTGGGCGTCGTCCGCCCCTTTTTACCGATTTTGGTGGTATAATTTTTTTTTGGTGCAAAGTAATAGGAGGGGTATTAGGGAGGGTTAAAGGGGAAAATTTCAATATTTTGAAAAGCTAATATTTCAAAAAGTATTTTTCCGATCTTCACATTCTTGGTATCGTTAAAAAGATAATTAAAAGGCCTTTTATTTGATATGCATATGTTTATATAAAATATATATATATTTTCAGAAAAATAACAAAAACTGAAAAAACTCACAATTTTTTTATAAAAAACTATATTTTTCTTAAAAAAATACGTAATTAATAGTATGTAAAAATAAGTTTGTCTTAAAGCCCATAAAAATACCTTTAATTTTATGTATAATTTTATATATTAAAAGTTAAATTTTGTAAGAAATTTTGTTTTATTTGTGTTGCTGACGATAAGAGAATCAGTAATAATGAGGGTAATGATCGAGAGTGGCTTCGCGGAAAGGTATTCAATAGAAAACCGGAAAGGAGTCCTGCGCAGAAATACTGTTGATGGCGTAGCCGGTGTTTGTCCGGCCAGGGTTATTTTTTTAAAGCGCGGCCGAAGGCCGCTCACGCGGAAAGGTGTTCTGCGCAGAAATACTGTTGATGGCGTAGCCGGAGTTGGTCCGGCCAGGGTTATTTTTTTAAAGCGCGGCCGAAGGCCGCTCACGCGCAAAGGTGTTCTGCGCGGAAATACTGTTGATGGCGTAGCCGCCTTTTCGCAAGGAAATTTTTGTGTTGCAATTTTGTTTTTTTTTGTCACATATTTTTTTTCGGCATCTGATAATAATTGTTTAATTTAAATTTCATTTTCATGTAACGTTTTTTATATACATATTACCTCCACATATATCCGTCTATGCTTTCAGGTGATTCTACTAGTTGTAATATATGTCCATTTGGACATAAGTATTCACCTTCTTTTGGAATTAGTTTCCAATGCACTAATTCATTCAAAATTTGTTCATTTAATTTAATATCATCACTGAAATTAAATAATTTAAAAATTTTATGCAAATTGTACGCGGACATTGTAAGCAGTTTATTTCACTTTTCAAAATTACAATAAAAGTAAACCATCTTCGTCCTGTTATTATTAACAGTTATATACGGAAACCTTTAAATATAATGTAATTTTTTATAGTATTATATATCAAATTTAAAAGTATTTTTATTGGCTTTTAGACATATTTATTTTTACACGTTGTTAATACCTTTCCGCGAAGCCGCTCTGGATCATTACCCTCATTATTACTGATTCTCTTATCGTCAGCAACACAAATAAAACAAAATTTCTTACAAAATTTAACTTTTAATATATAAAATTATACATCAAATTAAAGGTATTTTTATGGGCTTTAAGACAAACTTATTTTTACATACTATTAATTACGTATTTTTTTAAGAAAAATATAGTTTTTTATTAAAAAATTGTGCGTTTTTTCAGTTTTTGTTATTTTTCTGAAAATATATATATATTTTATATAAACATATGCATATCAAATAAAAGGCCTCTTAATTATCTTTTTAACGATACCAATATTGTGAAGATCGGAAAAATACTTTTTGAAATATTAGCTTTTCAAAATATTGAAATTTCCCCCTTTAACCCTCCCTAACACCCCTCCTATTACTTTGCACCAAAAAAAAATTATACCACCAAAATCGGTAAAAAGGGGCGGACCACGCCCACTTTTTTTTTTTTTTTCTAGCTCAATGGTCCGTATTCTTTACTTGTTCCTAATTTTGATTATAGTGCCCTCTATAGCTCAAAATACACGCATTTTGGCCGTTGCAAAACGTCGCAGTTTTTTACCAACCATCTCAAAATTGACAAAAAACATCAAATCACCACAAAACTAAAGAAGCTATCGAAAATAAATTGAATATTCCACTTTCAACAACTGTGGACGCTTTTGAGACAATACCAACATTTACAATAGACAACATCAATGATATGATTAATAAAAGGCGATGTATTAATTTCTAAATCGCTAAAACACAAAAGCCAGATGAGAATATGAAAGTTATCAAGACAATATAGACCAAGAGGCAGTGAATGAACACAAATCTGGTACAAGTCGATGCAAATTATTGCTTGCAGACAAAACTAACGATGCCATTCTTTCAAAGAGTCCATTAACATCAAGAAAACCAGCGCAAAAAAAAAATAAAAAAATTTTAAAAATTCTTTATCACATCCTGCTTTAAAATCTCCACCTCTAGTATACATTATACGAATGCTTTAATCGTATCCAGCTGATTTTAAAATCATAGCAAAAAAGAAGGAGGCTGTGTCAGAGACACGGCCATTAAGTTTAACGTAGAATACGCCATCCGATAAGACAGAAAACATATGTATAATGATAATTTATAATGATAAATAATGCAAGCAAATGAATTTCTTTATTTGATAGTTACTTTTGATGATATACATAAGCTTATGATAGGAAAATAGGATAAAAATGTTTTTAAATTATCAATTAAATTTCTCGCAAAAACGAAGTCAATGGTAGTTATCAATAGTAAAGATGAATGATAAATAACAGACCCAAATCTATTTGATTATTTGAAAGTTACTTTTGAGAATATAGGCTTATGATGGGAAAAATAGGATAAATATGTTTTTAAATTAACATTTAAATTTCTCGCAAAAACTAAGTCAATGGTTGTGTTATCAATAGTTGTGGGAGCATCATTTCGAATATAATCCAAATTAAACGTATCGCTCATAAATTTCGCCAATCTAGTATTTGAAGTGATTTCTGTGTTAAAATCACCACCAATAAGCAGTAGTTGGCAACGCTTTCTCTGCCTTTACTCTACTTTAACTTGCCCGCCTAAAATTATGCAATACAAAGAAAGGGCTGCACGAGTACATTTAAATCGCCCAACAGCAAACACTCAACCAAACACCACACACCTATTTGTGTGCATGTGTTTATACAATTTTCATTTGAGAAATTTAAATATTAGGAAGATATCAACCAACATGAAATGTATGTCAAACGAAAGCTAACATCTTCATTTGACTACAAAAAAATTTTTAAAAAAAGTTACCGTGCCGTTTCCTTATAATTAAAGAAATAGAGATTACAACAATAAAAACCTGACATGGGTGCCCATACCGTAAGGTAAGACGTATTCTACGCCAAAAACAATTTATCAAGTTTGGGGTGAGCTGCGCTATATGTTTGATTATCAATATATTTTATTAAATAAAGGTCATATAATATTAAATTTTAATGTTTTATTAACTAAATTTAGTTCAAATTATATTTAAGTTTTTACCAATCACCCCTTTTTGTGTGAAGTTGTCACAATGTTCCGTTCACCATTACGCGATACACTTACACACACATCTACACGGACAAATATTTTAAATGACTCACTTATCGATTTACAAAACAATACTTTTCAAGTTGAGTTAGAAAATCCTTATGCAAATCAAAATAATAATGAAATTTTTGCGACTTCAATTAAGCTTCCACAATTTTGGACAAGTTGTCCTGAAGCAATGCTGAAATACAATTTAATACCAAAAATATAACTCAAGAGACAACAAAGTATGAATATGTAATTACTGAACTTCCTCAGAATATCATTATTACAATATTAGATTTTATTCAAAATCCACCACAGGATAATAAATTTTCTGCGTTAAAAAAAATTTTGATTGAAAGACATTCTTTAAGTGAGAATGCTAAATTAGATAAAGTATTATCGGATTCTGAAATGGGTGATCGTAAACCCTCGGAATTTTATCGGTCTCTTGCAATAGTTTCTGGTTCTAATTTTAGTCAAGATCTTTTAAAGAAACTTTGATGAGAAAGTTACCAAAAAATCTGATTTTGGTTTTAACGAGTTCTACTTCCAGTGATATTAATGAATTGACAAAATTAGCTGATAACATTTGGGAAGTTATCAATAAAAACGAAATAGCTGTTATGAATAATTCTCAAAATTCAAAAGTAGAAAACTCAGCTATAACGAAAAATTTGAGAAACTTAATTTAGAACTATGCGAAATGAGGAAGGAAGTCAATAACAATTATTCGAGGTCACGTTCAGTAAATAGAAATCGTTTTAGAAGCCCATTTAGAAGCCGGTCAAAAACACGCGATAATCCAAATTGGTTATGTAGATAACATTATAAGTTTGGAAATAATGCTTTGAAATGTGAGCAGCCATGTACTTTTTCGAAAAATGATAGTCCAACAAACTAAATTCTTCCGTTGTTGCGGCGACAAACAACGGAAACTTAGATGTATCAACTCGTCGCTTATTTATATTTGACAAAGGAAACAAAGTGAACTTTTTAATCGATAGTGGAGCAGAAATTTCGGTACTTCCTGCTTCAAAATTCTGTTGTACAAGAATATCTTCAGATATAATTTTAACAGCAGCCAACGGTTCTAATATTTCAACATACGGGAAAAAACTTTTAAATGTAAATTTAGGGTGAAGGCGCGAATTTCCATTTACCTTTTTGATTGCTGATATAGCTAAGCCAATTATTTAGTTAATCCACTCACAAACCATTCAGTAAACACAATTTCGTGCTTTTGTAATATTCCACTTCCAAAAATTTTCTCAGTTGATAATCAATACACAAAATTATTGAAGGAATATCCTTCACTAATTGCCGAACCCGATTATTCGAAACCAGTTAAACATACTACGGTTCACAGACTTGTTACTGAAGGAAACATTCCATATTCTAAGCCAAGGCTTAAAGGCTATAAAGTTGCTAAAACAGAATTCGATTTTTTGGTTGAAACAGGCATTTGTAGACCTTCAAATTCTTCAGTAGCTTCACCACTTCATTTAGTACCCAAAAAATAATTAAATGACTGGCGTCCTTGTGGTGATTTTCGAAGACTAAACGTCGTGACTGTACCGGACCGTTATCCGTTACCTCATGTTTATGACTCCAACATGAACCTCAGGAATAAGAACATATTTTCGAAATTAGATTTAGTAAGAGCTTACCATCAAATTCCAATGGCAGAAGATGATATTTATAAAACTGCAATTACAACTCCTTTTGGTATGTTTGGATTCATCCGAATGCCTTTTGGACTTAGAAATTCAGCGCAAACTTTTCAAAGATTCATGAATGAAGTAGTAAACGGTTTAGACTTTGTTTTTACATATATTGATGATCTGTTAGTAGCAAGTGAGAATGAGGAACAGCATTTAAAAGACCTCAATGTACTTTTTAAACGTCTATCAGAGTACGGTTTAAATATAAAACCAAGCAAATGTACTTTTGGCGTTACAAGTGTTGATTTTTTAGGATATAATACATATATCAGAAGCGGGAATTAGAGACTCTGAAGAAAAAGTTACAGCTATTCGCAGTTTCGAACGACCAAAATTGGTTAAACAAGCTCAGAAATTTATTGGTATGGTTAATTACTATCATCGATATATATCAAAATTAGCAGAGTTTACAGCAGTGATTTACGACTTCATCAATCGAACTAATAAGAAACGTGACAAGATCCTTATTTGGGACGATGCATCAAATGAAGCCTTTGAATGCATTAAAGAAAAGTTTACATACATCTAAGATATTGTTAAACCATTTTTACAAAGATGCCAAACTCTTTTTAAATGTAGATGCACCTAATACGGCAATTGGTGGCGTCATACATCAATCGTTTAATAACAAATCAGAACAACTCGCATTATTTTGTAAGAAACTTTCTCCAGCCGAAGTTAAATATAGCGCGTTTGGCAGAGAATTACTGGCCATTTATTTGAACATTAAACAAGCCTTAGATATTTGCTCTAAATTCAAAAACCGAACGCAGTCTAAGACAAACGAGACATATGGAATTTATTCCACAATTTACTAATGACATACAGTATATTAAAGGAAAAGAAAATGTTGTAGCTGACACATTATCTCGAGTTTTTGAGGTTAACGCAATTAAAAACACAGAATTAAATTTCAAAATTTTACAAAATGAACAGGATCAGGACGAAGAACTAAACGACTAAAAATCAGAACAAACATCACATAATCTGAAATTAATTCAAATTCCTCTTTTTAATTTTAAAATTTGGTGTGAAATGACTGGTGAAAATCCTAGACCGTTTGTACCAAACCAACACAGTATTTAACATGCTATATGGGATTAAACATCCTGGGACCAGGGCTAATTAATAAAAAATACTATTGGCCAAGAATGAATAAAGAAATTAACACTTGGTCAAAAGAATGTATAAATTGCCAAAAATCTAAAGTTTATCGTCATAATAAATCTCCAGTAACTAAAATTCCGATTCCAAAAAGTAGATTTGAGCATATTCATTTAGATATTGTTGGACCTCTACCTATTTCGAAAGGACATCGTTACATTTTAACAATAATTGATATATTTACACGTTGGCCAGATGCATATGCATTACGGGACATTTCAGCCACTACTATTGCAAATAAATTTTTCAAAGAATATGTTTCTCGATTCGGAGTACCGTTAAAAATTACTACGGACCAAGGCTCTCAATTTACGTCAAAATTGTTTTCAGAACTTACGAAATTTCTAGGTAGTCATCACATTACAACTTCCCCATATCATCCTCAAGGGAATGGTATGGTGGAACGGTTTCACAGGCAGTTAAAAGCTACAATGATAGCTATAAATGGAACTTGCAATTGGTATGATGAGCTACCGATAATACTTCTAGGTTTACGATCAATACATAAAGAAAGCATTTCAGCCACGCCATCTGAGATGGTTTTTGGGCAACCTTTGCGTCTACCCGGTGAACTTGTTGTTCCATCTGAAGAAAAATTTGCTCCAACTGAAATTTTAGACAATTTACGAGAGCATTTTAAAAATGTTAATTCAAATTTAAAGCATAATCAAAATTCTGACACTGGTGTATACATACATATGTATGTGCCAAAGGATTTGAAAACATGTAAATTTGTTTTTGTGCGGGTCATTAAAACCATTCCAATAGATAGACTTAAACCAGCAATAATTGAAATAACACAAACACCTGACACGAATGCTCACATAGTTGATAAAACGATATCAAACAAGAAACGAGTTACTTTTAATTTATACAACATTACTTCTAACGAAGGGGACGTATTGTAGGGTTAATCATTTTCTTATTTTGCATTATTATATGTTATGGTACTTTGTTCAATTTAACTTTGTTTGTTGTATAATTTCAAATTTAAGTAATTTCTGTAATATTGAATCAAAAAGAAAATTTTTATATGTATATCAAGGCACATTCAATGAATGTGCCTTGATGTATATCATTTTTGAAAATATACTTAAATAAATTTTCATTCATATATACATAACTTACATATATGAGAATATTCCTAAAATTAAATTCTTTTAAAAAATAAAAATAATTTAATAACTACAGTTGGTAAATTATTAAAAAATATTTTTAATTCAGCACCTTAATCTCAGGGCAGTAATGCTAATAAATTATCAATATCTCAAAGTCATGGGCAGCCAATGAGCGTGAAACTGAATTCCACGCAGAATAAGGAGAAACGCCTAATTCTGTTGAAGAAGTCTCTAAAACAAAGTGGGTACCTAGACATCTGCCTTTAGAGTTACTACGAAGAACAGGAAAATGTTTCAATCAAATTAAAAACCACACACACAAATTCACTGGCGGAGAGCGGCTTCCCTACTATTGAAGATCGAACTTATTATATACGTACGATGCCGTCAAATCCTAATCTTATGCTCGACAAGTAACTCTGTTATAAACAATGCGATCCAGCTACAAAAATGACAAAAAGCCCGCATGATATCATCATCCGCGCTAATGCAACTATAACTATGAACAAATTTTTACGCGGTTACTGGTCCATACGTAAATAAAGATAGAAAACTGCTATTTATGGATGTCTCAAAATCCATTGACGGGACCTCATTCGCCGTTTTCAATCCTAATGGCACTTTACTAGCACATGGAATCCTACCAATTGTTGCAACAGCATTTAATAAAATCATCAAGAAGACAAAGTTATAATATGTACATACAGCCTCTCGGCGTTTGAAGTTATTAAATCGTCAAATAACTCATCGGAACCAATTGTTACCATAAATCAGCTCATTATTCAATTAGACAAAATTACCAAATTGATGTGGATTCCTGGTCATACAGGTAACATTGTGAATGAGCAGGTAATGCTACAAATCTGCGTATTAACGATGTGCTACAAAGTAGACAAGTTATTCCCTCACGTACAAGTCACACAATCCAAATAGAACTGCCATCAGGCTTCCTATGACGACAACAACAGTAATGAACAAATGCTTCCTCCGCCTTAGACTTGGTCACACGAACATAACTCACGCTCATTTGCTGAAAAACGAGCCTTAACCATCATCCAACATAAAAAAAACTCATATTTGAGTTTTGCAAAAAAATCTGCTTATTTATTTATAATTTTAATTAACTCAAATAAAAAAATAATATAAATCATTAATTAGATTTAGGAATCAATATAGGTTTTGATGTCAGAAAATGTAATGTTGTGAAAAATTTAAAAAAATGAACGCAAAGTATAACTTCAGAAAGCGTAGTTTTTTGTAATTTAACACCATCCAAAGAGTAGAGCGACAAAGATATTGTGATAATTTGCTAGCGAAAAAATTGTGAAAAAGTAGGTAAGGGTCTAGGAAACAAGCTGTACATATCCCTATATCGGCCTTTAAGGCAAATAGGGACAAATGTAAAGCATTCGTCAATCATCCGGAATATCAATACAAATTACTGAGAGCAGTACAAGAATACAATGTATAACATTCGAAAACGGTTGTATTTGAAAAGCCATGATGCTCTATTATTATTTGTAAAAATATCGTGAATTTTTCAAACAAATTACACAGTGTTACAAAATGGAAAAAATTGAATGAACTTTTAAAGTGACATATTGGAAATTGTTCACCTGGTCGAATATAACTCAAAACGGTTTTTGGAAAATTTGTAACACCCTCAAAATCTTGCTTTACCGTTAAAAAACCGTTCTTCGGAAGTGTACGCGCTAATCTTTTCATTACTTGGCCATTTCTTTACCGATTTTCAATATGAAATATGTTTTGGAAAGGTAAGGATTATACCTTTAAATTGAGATATAAAGATCTATTTTTTGAGCTAGCGTGTTGTAAGTTTTCATCGGGTAAACTTGGAAAATTTGTTTTTTCTTCAAATTTTTCTACTTTGACCCCATTTTATTGCAGTATTTTACTAAAAGTATATCAAGTATGAGGAATTATTTTGAAAGTACATTCATGTCCAAAAATTTTGAGTGCTCATGCAATGAAATCGGACAAAAATTGACGAAGCTATTAAATTTTTTCTGCTATTAAATAAATTTACCTTGCGAAAAGTTTTTTTTTTTTCTAATTTTTCTACTTTGACCGCATTTCATTGCGTTATTTTACTAGAAACATAGCAAGTATGAGGAATTATTTTAAAAACATTCATTTCCAAAAATTTTGAGTGGTCATCTAATAAATTTACGCCGTCAATTCAACCTTGCGACCGCTTCGCAATTATATTGTGTAATAAGTGTGGTAAAATGTGTGATAGGCGCAACAAATTTTGTTACGCCTGCGGTCTATTTGTTGATAAGAAATATCGGTTCGATTTAAGAACAAATAAAGCTGTGGTTGAAGCGTTCAACCTCTTTTTCAGTTGCTCATACGTGGAAAGTGCTTGGTATGAACCCGAATATATTTGTTCGATGTGCTGTACAACATTAAAACAATGGAAAACCGGTAAATGCGATGACCAGCGTCTGCCGTTTGTGACTCCTATTGCTTGGCATTATCAAATATATCACAAGCCGGAGGATTGCTACTTTTGCCAAACAAAAATCACTGGTCACCACTATAAAAGTCGCCACCTCATAGAATATGCCAATGTGTTGACTGTATCGAAACCGATTCCAAGAGGAAAACAAGAACAGCGAACTAAAGACAAAAATCCAGCTACATTTTCTGATTCAAGCCACAAATCTTCTAATGAGGTATGTAAATGACGAACCGTACCTTCCAACCAAAGCAAAAGAAACGGAACGTCATTTCGTGTCAAATCACGATTATTGTGATCTTGTGTGGGATATGGATCTGTCTATAAGACAGACAGAGATTCTGGCCTCCAGATTAAAGCAGTGGAATATAGTAGACAGTAACTTTAAAGTAACGTCTGCACGAGACAGAGACCTATCTTCGTTCGAACACATTTTCAAAGCTGATGACACCAATAACAAACTAGTTTATTGCGTTGATGTGGATGAATTGTTTGCTGCACTCGATCACGTGCACTGTCCACAAGATCGGCGACTTTCTTGGAAACACGAGAAGTTCAAATTACGTTGAGGTGGTCCATGAATTTTTGGAAGCTTATGGAGAAATGGGATGCAACATGTCTATAAAAGTTCACTTTTTGCATTCTCATTTGGAATTTTTCCCGAATAATCTTGGTCAATTCAGCGACGAACAAGGTGAAAGATTTCACCAAGAAATCTCCAACATTGAAAAACGGTTTACAGGAAAGAACCAAGTTAGGATGATAGCTAATTACTGCTGGGCACTCAAACGTGAAACAGATGACTCGTCTTATAAACGCAGAGGATCAAGCAAATATTTTTAGCTATAAAGTTATTTAGCATTTTAATGATTAATTTTTTTTTATTTTCAGTCACAATAAAAATTTGAAGTTGAAAGATAATCAAAATGTATGAAATTTAAATATGGTCATCATCTAAAATAATTTAAATAGTAATAACTCTGTCAATTTCCAACCAATTTTCGATTGAAATAGCTTAATCGACGCAGTACTAAATTCACTTTAATAATATTGTCTTTGATAGGTACCTTTCTGAATTAGGACTATCGTAAAATCGTAGTCAAAGTTTCAAAATTAATTTTTTTTTATTAAGTTACGATTTTTTTTCTCTGTAGCTTCGTCAGTTCTCTTTTGATTTTGATGAGTTATACGCCATTAAAATAGTGATTTGTCACCTTTCAAAATATAGAAACAACCTTTGAATCGGATGAAAATTCGCAAAGATATTGATGATTGACTAGCGAATGACCTCAAAAACAGTTTTTTGGCCCTAAAATGAGATTTTAGGGGTGTTTCGCAAATTTCAAGTATACAGTTTTTCTTAGTTTTATAAGGCCTAACGCCTAGGCTAGGTCTCTTTCAAAGTTCATTTTCAGTGTTACACAGTGTTATGTATGTACATATGAATAGTATATTACTTACTTACTTAATTGGCGCATCAACCGCGTAAGTGATTTGGCTGAGGTCAACAAAGCAAGCCAGCTGTCCCTATATCTTGCCAACGGGCGCCAATTGGAAATCCCAAGTCTTTTTCCACTTGGTCTTTCCAACGCAGAGGTGGTCTTCCTTTTCCTCTGCTACCACCAGCGGGTACCACATCAAAAACCTTCAGGGCATGAGTTATTTCATTCATTCGAACGACGTGACCTATCCAGGGGAGCCGCTGGTTCTTAATCCGCTGCACTATGTCAACGTCCTTGTACAGCTACTCCAGCTCATCGTTCCATCGTACTCGGTAGGTCCATAAACCTTTCGAATAATCTTTCTCTCAAACACTCCAAGAGCCCTCTCATCTGATGTTGTCATCGTCCATGCTTCTGCGCCATACAATTGGACGGGCATAATGAGAGACTTATAGAGTATGGTTTTTGTCCGTCGACAGAGGACTTTACTGTGCTATTGCCTACTCAGTTCGAAGTAGCACTTTTGGCAAGAGCGCTGGATTTCGTAAAAAAAAAAATTAAGATTGTGGTAGCCTAAATATGGTTTCCTTCACGTTAATGTTTAAAAAAAGTGCCATTACAGCATACATCGTTTTTATTTAAAATTATTGTTTTTTTTTTAAACGGCTCCACAAGTTATTGGCTAAAAATAATAATAAAAATAAATAACTCAAATTAGTAAAAAAAAAACAAGTAAGAAAAGCTTAACTCGGGCGAAAACCGAAAAATTAAGTTTTGCATTTTCTAAAACTTCCATATATGGGAGATGGGCTTGGTTATGATCCAATTTCAAAAATTTTCTACGATAACAATAGCGATGTCAAGGAAAATATGTCCACCAAATTTTATGACGATATTTAATACTGTTATTGAGATACAGAACATTTTTCATAAGTGTGCGTGGCAACGCCTATTTTTCAAAATTTTATATATATACACCCAATTCCTTAGTTCAAAATAGCTCCAAATACCAAATTTGACTCAATTTGCTGTAACAGACACCGATTGCATTTTCCAAAACTTCCGTTATATGGGAGGTGGGCGTGGTTATGATCCGTTTTAAAAAATTTTCTACGATAATAATAGCGATATCACCAAGTTTTGTGACGATACCTTACACTGTTATTGAGATACAGAAATTTGTTGCTAAGTGGGCGTGGCAACGCCCATTTTTCAAAATTTCATAAATACCTAATTTCTTAGTTTAAAATCGCTCCAACTACCAAATTTCAATCGATTTGGTTTAATGGATACCGAAAAAACGGAGTTTTTGCATTTTTGAAAAACTTGCGTTATATGGGAGGTGGGCGTGGTTATTGACTGATCTTGACCATTTTCAATACCAACCTACCCTGTCCAAAGAGCAATCTGTGTACCAAATTTCATTGAGATATCTAAATTTTTACTCAAGTTATTGTAACCAAGGACAGACGGACGGGCAGACAGTCAGACTAAATCGATTTCTCTTTTGATTCTGATCTTTTTAGTATATATATGTCTATATCTATCTCGATTATTTTATGCTGTTACAAACAACCATTATGCGAACAAAGTTATAATACCCTTGTGTACAAGTACGCTCGGGTATAAATAATGTATGCACATAGGTTCAGGTTCACTGTGCAACTTTTATATGTATACTCGTAACTTGTAGAACAGTCATAGGTTGCGCCCATATGCTGTGAGTACCGATTTCTGTAGTTTAGAACAACCTGAAAGAGATACATAGTAAAATTATTTAAACAAGCAACTTTTATGCGTTTCAAAATACATTTCTGAGACTTCACTTCAACTTTTTTTCAATAGGCACGCTTTCGAAAAAAGATCTGGTTCATCTGTTAAATACCAAAGATGGTTAATAAACTTTTCGAGGTTGCGAATTATTTTTTTCTCTTATTAACAATTATACATGTAGCAATATATCTTGTGTGTACTACTGTATAATTTTCTACTTCTGTATGTTTTTCTGAATTGCATACACTGTACTGTGTTTCAAAAGATCATAAAAGTTTGTTAAGAACATTCTCGTTTCCATTTCCCCTACAAATCTGTACAATATGTATTATTATTAATGATAATGCTGTTTTGCTTCAGTTTATGTGACTGTATCTAGGAAAATACATTTAGATATATGTAAGTACTTTTTATGTTTACGTATTGTGTGTTGTTTCATTCTGATAAATGTACTGAAGTTTATATGTAATAATCAAGGGGGCGTTTACTTTAATGAAAATGTATTTGAAATGTATTTATGATTTTACTGTTTAGAATAAAATTGTGCTTTAAAAAGATCAGACGTGTAGAGTTTAATATTTATAATTTTTGGAGATCCTTACATACACAAATGAGCGTACTGATAAATCCACCTGTAGTCATAGAACTGTTCCTAAATCGCGATTCCAGTTCTTGTTATTTCGAACATCGTACTTGAACAAATAGCATACAGCCGTACAGTTGGAAGAAAGATCGCGAAAAAATAGTCCGCTACAATTCATTGTAGTTGCAAAAAAATTTCAATGAAGCATGATTACCTCGGTTAGTTTGAATTTTTTGCACATTACTGTAAATTTGTGTTTGTTAATTTCTGCCTTTGAAAAAGAGATAGTACTTATTAAAATGAAAAGTATTTTAGAAATAAGTCTCAAGTTTCTCTTAAAAGTAAAGGTTTCAGTATTTTTTTGTGTAAAAAGTACGAGTAAAATTAAAAGAATTCTAACGTCACTTCATTACAAGCATTTTATACTAAAAATTTTGAAAAGTTATGCATTTTTTTAAATAGTTCCATTTTAAAGTCCTTAAATAGCACTATGAATACATATGTATAAGTATGAAATTTCGAACACGATGCTTGTAAAATAATTTACAAATTTAGTAATTCAAAATTCATACATTTTACCAACTTACTCAATATAATAATTTTACGAAAATTTCATTTACGAATGTGCATATTATCATATACAAATATTTTTATTTAGAGCCCCAATTCTGATAAACATCCGCTTTTAAACGCGTTCACCGCCGATAATACGAGTATGCATTGCCTTTTTCAATGAAGTTAGTCATCGTCGTTTCCAAAGACCACCTTCTGTAAACCGATTCACCCACGTAAAAGTCTTGTCGGCTTTTTCAACCCTTATTGCTGGTACTAAGCTATGTAGATTGTGGCATATATAACACGGGAGGTTTTCTAAGCCGTCATTCTCCAGCTGGACGATACCTTCGTCTTTCTCGTCAGCCTCCACAGTATCCTCATCTCGTCGTAGCGCAATTTTATTGAAAATAATACTTTGATAGAAAAAAACTAAAATGTAATTATTAATAACGAAAATAATAATAACATTTAATATAATAATTTGGCGTTTACACTATATAGTTCAGGGTTTAGCCGAACTGCTCCTACCATTTGTGGTGTGGTTGTTTTACCGGAAATGGAGAGACGTTTTATGCCTCCGTTGCCTGCCGAGGGGTGACCGTTAATAGAAAAAACTTTTTCTATGATTAAGACTTACTTGCTCTGATGATTTGAACCCTAGTATGATATCCTTTGTCGAAGCAATACACCTTTCGCGCCTTCATTTTGTCAAATCATAATACACATACCTGTTGCACACTGTCGAGCTGATTTGTAGAGGTCAAAATTTTTACGACGGGATCGATGACACCAGTAGTAAATGTAATTTTCTTCGCACACCATTGAATCCTCTCTTCCTTAACCATTTGTAAACAAAATAACGGAATGCGAAAGATCATCTGCTGTTTAGCTAAGCGACTTTTTCCCCAGCATCAATTTATTTATTTGGCCTGCCGCAAAAATTCCTTGGAGCTTTTCCCCTATTGTTTAGTTCGAACACAGGCTTGTTTGAGCGTAGTTTAACCGTCGTAATTCCTGCTTTAAGCAGCTTTTGGGGTTCTCTGAGCCAACAATCCGCACGCGTAACTCGCTATAAAGTTACCTCAGTTATTTGACAAATTAGTGCTATATATATTCTAGGTATGTAAATTTTTGGCATTTTATTGATCCCGAGATTTTCGAGATCTGTAAACATAATACCGGGACAATCCCTGGATGCCGAATTTCACGAAGTTCTGATCCGTAAATTTTAATTTGTTAAAAAATGTAACACATCAATAATCGTCCTTTATAGTAGTTTTCAAAATGACATTAATATAACAAAGAAGAACACTTTGTAGTAATTCATGTACATACATATGTATATATTCATTGGTCTCTTCAGTCCCAAATAAATAAACGTAAAATTTGACCAACATACAAAGTATTTAATTTTTCAAGTACAAATATACGAGAACATTCATATTTGGCACAGCAGCAAATGCATATGTATACTCATGGTACAATAAACAGGTAGTACATATAATGTTTGCAGCAAATTGGAGCTTTTTCTTATATGTGGTCCATAACACATACATATATAATACTCATGATTCAATTATAAAAGGTTGGATAACTAAGCAACCTTCTCCCTCACTCTTAACAGGTGGTCTATCTTATTTAACATAGTTGCATTTTCTAAGCATTTTTTTGTGTGAATTATTAAAAATATTTTCAAATTGTGGTAGAAAGTTAAACTTTTAACTGAAAATAGGAAATTGACATCACTGATTCGTTTTGACTGTTTGACTTTTTCTTATTCGCTAAACATATTTTTTCAAATTGCGTGAAGTGAGTAAGTATTTTACAAGAAATTCAGATATTTTGAAATAGAATTATATATTTTACATTCATTAGGTCATAAAATCTCGTTAGCTGCTTATTCCACAGAGTTGTGCTTTTTTTCGCAGATTTGTTGCTGTTTTCTTGGCCAAAGATGTATGTAAGCATATATGTATTAAAGTAAGTTGCATTCCGGCTTTTTCACAATGAAAATGTTGTTAATTCTTTTTACAGGATTTCCTGCTGAAGTACATTGCCAGTCGTCGTCGCGCAACGTTTACACAAGTTTTCCTGATGGCCACGGAGAACCGTCTCACGTGCAAGTAAGGTAAACAAAATTATTCTTATAAGGGCCGGTTTATCCATCTCCGGTTAAGCACTTTTTTGAGCAACAAGAGCGGGTTAAGGCCATTTGTGAGAATAGTAGGCGCAAAATAGTAGCCAACAACTTGCAATTTTAACCGGAGATGGAAAACTCGGCGCTAAGAAGTGTACATTTATATAAAAACATCAATGCAAAAATTTTTCTTGCAGATCACGATTAACTTAGATTCCACGACGCGTCGCGTTGCTGAGGACAGCATAGTTTTACGCGCACATATGTATGTTATGTTGTCGCTACTTTTCTGGAGTGTTCCTGCCCAGTTCAGCACCTGTAAATATGAAAATATTAAAAAGAACTTTTTCCTTTCAGGTTTTGGATCCGTATTTCTGTCCGAGTGTAGCACCGTATTGGCACCCGTTTGTCAGTGTGTTCATGCCTCAGTGCAGTACCCTTATAATTTTTTATAAAAATATACAAAAAAAACCTAGTTTTAAAATTTTGATTCACGTAATTTTATTTATGGCTATAAACAAAAAATATAAAAATTTCACGACCTTTTGTAGAGTTTTTATAAATTTTGTTAAAAGTTAAAAATCTCATTTAAGCGATTTTTTGTTGAATTATGAACTATACTTATTTTAATCTATAAAAACTTTGCAATCCCAGAAATAAAAACTTTAATTTTATCAAATGTGTTTCAAATTAAATAATCAGGCTTGTTCTCATTTCGATTTCAAAAAAATGTGGTGGTAATCGGAATGAATAGCGTTGCCCGAGTGCAGTGCCCTTTTACGAGTACGCATACGCATTATATTTGTGGTATTTTGTATGTCAGTGTTATAATCGTTCAAATCCATTCTTGCAAAAATGCACAAACGCCCTAGGATCGACTGCGTGCAGATTAATAGCGGAAGAAGTTTCCGCACCTGCTCTTCCTTGAAAATAGACTCCACATTTGTTTAGAGCCCCTCAAATTCAGCGAATTTGTTTTTAAGGATTTCCTCCTCTGCGCCTCGAGAACTGCCTCTCGACAATCTTTTCTAAAGTACAAAGTAAATTTAAAAATGCTTTCGAGTGAAATTTTCGTTATATTCACTATGTTCACTTTTTGAATGGTTTTTCAATCCGAAATTATTTTTAAAAGCTCAAATAACATTAAATTGATGTTAATACGCGCGACAGTCTTTACGGGTGTAAACCTCTTGCATAAAATCATAATAAGTACCATTTTCTCAAAAATATATTTTGTTATTATGTAATTTACATTCTACCACCAATGACCTACTTGGTGTACTTTTCTACCGCATTCTCGCAAAAGGGGATTACATTTTGCCCCATTTCTACTTCCTTCGTAAATGCAACCTTTTGTAAGATAGAACCAAATTTGGCTGTCATTATTTACCCAACCTTTAATAATTGAATCATGTATAATACTTATATATTGACAGTATGAACAAGGGCAGTCAGCAAACATTACAGTACAAATAAATCAAATTAGAAAAGGAAAAACCGAGTAAACGTAAATTATATAGTATGTGCAAAAATTAGAAATCTTTATCAAAAAAAAAAGAACAAACAAATTCCAAATGAATGACATTGCGAATATTGTAAAAATATCACTTCCGTTTTGAGTTGAGCCAACATAATGTTTTTTCTCTTTAGTTGAATAGTCAGTGATTCAATTTTTACTCACTGGAAATGGAAATTTATGAATATGCATATGAATATGAATATATGTACATACATATAAAAAATTGCTTATCAATGCAAATCAAATCGTTTTTGTTTGATTTCCAAAGAGCTACAAAATAAAATTTTAATACTTCATTAGCACACTTTATTTTGTATGTTTAAGCAAAAGTTATCTTATTTTGTAATAATTTAGCAATTTTTCAAATATATCTTATTTGCAGTATAGTTAACCATCACTTATAAAATGCGAACTCTTATGTGGGACATTATTTGCATTTTCCTGAGGATCTGGTGAGTAAATCTCAGTTTTGATTGGAGTTGTTTACATTATGATAAATACATTTATTTCCAGAATATACATTTTCCCCAGTCAGCGCAGCGGAATATAACTATAAACATACATTTGTGTATACGTTTCTATCGTCAATCGCCTGGTGCTTTGTTTCAACTGCAAAGCGATTACATACACACGTAAGGAAAACTAAAAAATAGTAACTTCAATTAAATATAAGTATTTTAATGATTGAACCTTTTTGTTTACAGGTTCTTTCGGACGTTTGGTGTTGCAACTGCAAAGCGAACTTTTTCGCGTTCTCAGACGCACACACACACACGTAAGTAAAACTAAAAACGAGTAATTGCAACTAAATATAAGTATTTTAATGTTTGAACCTTTTGGTTTACAGGTTCTTTCGGACGTTTGGTGTTGCAACTATAAATCGACCTTTTCTTTTTACTTATAGCTGGTTATATAATACGCAAACTCAAATTAAGTGAATTCGTGTCCAATGAGCCCACATTTACATGGGTTGACACAGTCTCCAAAGGCGCATGAGTTAAGCCTAGCGCTGACTTTTTCAATAAAATTAAGCAGTTGGAAGCGACATTCAACAATGTCAACGGCAATGAAATTTATGGCGGCTCATCAATAACTGAGAAACTACTTGCGTGTAGTGATAACGTGTCATTAGCTGCAAATATAAAGAGACTTTTTTTCAAATGCCGAATGCATTTCCGCGTAAAGTATCTAAACAAATGCATGAAGAAAAAAATATTTACCATTAATAGGAGTTACAGCTACAGTTCTTTTAAAGTAAGCTACTTTCTGAATCCTTAATTGTAGAACGTTTTACCTAAAATTAACTAATTATAATAAAATTTGTATAATTTTGTTCCTTTACAGAAACCCTAATTTATCAAACTTGCCAAAAACTGTAAAATTGTTTAACACTTGGATTTGGTCGATCAAAAGAAAATAAAAGTGGTTTTTCTCGTTAGAGTTTCCACTATAACCATGTTGTTTTATTTATAATCTTGAAAAATAAATAACTCCGCAAATTATATGTAGGAAATGCAAAATTTATCTTTCTTAAATTTTTTGTGAATATTTGAATTTGAGCTATAACAACTCAACAAATTCAAATAAAATTTAACAGGAAAGCAGGAACCTATCTAGGAACATAGCATACTTTTTATGAAATGTAATTGCAAATGGCTGTGCTGTCGGAATTGGTGCGGATGCATATTTATAAATAAAAGCATTTTCATGTTCATAGAGAAAACTATAGGTTGTAGTATACGTACTTATACTTTAATAATTTTCAAATATTGTTAATACACAAACATAGACATAAGCAAACATATGTATAATTTTATAGTTTATATGCTAATTATTTAAAGGATCTGGCAGCGCTGTATAAATTGTAGTCCACAGCTTACAGTCCACTATATAGCTTAAGGCAGAGAACGTACATTCAGAGAACGTACAATCAGAGAACGTACAATAATGAGAAGGTGCATTTCGTACACGATAAAAATAAATTTGTGAAACGCGCGCGCTAGGGAATCCAGAATGTTATTGCACAGAGATTTAGCAGAAGAAATTCACTAAATTTCTCTAAACTGGCATTTTTCTGCTCAAATTTACATATGTTGCACAAATATGTTTACAAAAATTTGTGGTTTTGCCGGCGGCATTACGCCTGCGTGTTATGAATAAATATTGACAATTTCTAATTAAAGGCAATTGATATTATTTTATATAGATTTTTAAGAGTAATGAACCTCATTGGTACTTTTAAGGTATTGAAAAAAAATTACTAAGAGATTGAATTTATTTAATTTGTATTTGGCTAGTCACAATGCAAATTCGTAAATTCGTGCTCATGCTCGTTTCCCTATTTTACTTTTAAATATGAATTATGTAATAATTTAGTCTAAAATTATTGTTCTTGCACACACTTGTTACACGATTACAATTTTAAGATGTTTTGTGAGAATTAGTATTCGGTTTGTCAAAATGCAAATTCGCGAAAAGTTTCCATATAATGCCCTTTTATTTATTTTCAAATAAATTACTGAAGTTTTTGAGACAGTATTTAAGTTCAACTTTTTAAAATATTGAAATAACATTTTAATTTCATATTTTAATTGATTTCTCGCGTTTGTCTCCGCAAAAAATAATATTTATGTATGTACTTTGTTCTCTGTCATACAAATCTGTGTTTACAGTACATCCCTCTTACAAGCGTCATAAAAATATATCTGCCCGCACTCATAATCGAAGAAATTTACTTAAAAATTTATACTTTGGTATAAAAATATAACCATCTGCTGTTAAGCGCCAATTGCATATAGGGCGCATTTAATAACAATGCAAATTGAACTATTAATTAAAAAGAAACTCTCATCAGGAATAAAATTGATGCGAAGAAGTGTTGAACGCATATAAACAAAAAATACTGTATACAAATTGGCAAAATCCAAATTTTCTTAGCAAACTGCTTAAAACCACAATTAAGATCAATAGACAGCAAGAAGCTCTGTGGTGTGATGAATAGAGTTGAAGCAATAATCGAACGTTTTTGTTTTGGCACGAGTTCGATGCCAGCAGCCACCGAATTTGCAAATTTGGTGGTTGATTTATATTTGTCTTTTTAAATTTTTGTCATCATGCAAAAGAAGAAGAAGAATGATTATGGAGCAAGGGCGGGTAGAAGCGCAAGTGAAACTATTTGCTTGATTCGAGCTGCGCACTTTTGTTCAACTCGCGCAAATTTACTTTTTGCTTGCGACGATAGACAAGACAACTTGAAGGGAAAGGGTTTTATGCACTTTGTTGTCGATCTTCAACTAGCGAAGAGAATTTCAGACTTCATAATTTTTGTGTGGACAATGCAAGTGTGGGAAAGGAAAGAGGTTTCAGCACTTTAGTGCCAATTTTCATTTGACATCAGCGGATGGTCAAATTGAAGATTTTATAATTTTTGTCATCGTCGCGAATAAGAATGGTTTGTGGACGGCACATGCGCGTAGCGGGCAAAGTGTGCAAGATGCGCACAAATTATGAATGAAGCCCATTTATGAGAATGAATGAGTTAGAAGCGCATGTGCAAATGATGACATATGTATGTACATATATTATTATTATGCATATTTTTGATTGTTGTTTGATTGATGTTTGTTGAAAAGTTGTTTGAGGTTTTGGATTGAAAAGAATCAAAAAGAATCGCTGAAAAGAATCAATTTTTTATTTTGATTATTTTTGATTCTTTTTGATTCTTTTCAGTAATCTAGAGTAATCATGATTATTTTTTGATTATTTGTAATCGTAATCATTACGTAATCTAGTTGGGACCAAGATAATCGTAATGTAATCAATTATTTCACTCTCAAATACAAAGTAATCAGATTACTAATGATTACGATTAGTAATCAAAACTTAACAGGTTTGATTTGATTTATATATTTATCTAAAGTATTTACATATATAAATAGGTATGTATATAAATATGTATATATGTATGTATGTACGAATACACAAGATTTGCAGTAATTTTCAAAAATTTTGTGAATAACTTACATATGTACAAAAAGTGTAAAAATTATGTGTCAACAAATGCAAATCGCCGACGGCATTTAAGCATTTGCGTTTGCGCACCACCATTATAGCAAATCTTATCATATCATATGTACATATGTAAGTACGTACACACAAATGACACAAAAGAGGACTCTTCATTAATTAATAAAACCAATTTTATTATTATTTGACTTTATTTTTCCAATATCCAACGAAACTCATAAATTTTCTAATACGTAATGCCGTCGGCAAAACAAAAGGTGGATTATGCTCACATTTGTGCATTAATTAAATCCATATTCATAAAACAAAAAAGGGGCGGCTTCAGCCATTAATTTTACAAATGCACATACATAAGTATGAATATACATTTTATCAATCGTATTATAATTATTATGCTTTTTATTAAATTGTCAAAATCAACCCAAAATAGGTATATTTTTCTTACATTTATGAGAATATACAAGCTGTTAAATTTCTTTCGACCTCACTCAGCTCTGTTAACTTGCCACTCTCGCTATTTCCCCTGTTAGCCCTGGCGCGGTGAAATAAGACAAGACATTTACTTGGATTTTGACAATTCACACTGATATTCGCGTGAAAATTTTCTCTGTCAAATATAAGTTCTCTGATATGTATATAAATGTGCTCATACAAATGTACACAGCGCGTATGGAGGTGATGAAGATGTGCTAAGTAATTATTTTGGCAAGGCCGATTTTGCGAAATTATACCGAATGCATTGATATATTTTCAATTGTTTTTTACATAAGAATGGTTTGTAATGGTTAAGTATTGATAAATTAGATATAAATTTGGTAAAGTAATCTCGTATTAGGTGAATAATAACTAATATACGTATTTTTGTATATACATACGTACATATAATGTCAAAATCCAACAAGATATGTAAGCGTAGTTCACCTCGTCAGAGCTAACAGGGGAAATAGCAAGAGCGGCAAGTTAACAGAGTTGAGTGAGGTCGAAAGAAATTTAACAGCTTGTATATTCTCATATATGTAAGAAAAATATACAGTGAACTCGCGATAATATGAACTAATTAAAACCAAGCTTGTTTATATTTGCAAATTGTTCAAATTTGCGAATGGGATGAAATATTATTAAAAAAGTCATCTACTTGACAGAAAAAAGTTTGTTTGTATATAGGGAATGAGTTATATATTTAAACATTTAGCTTTGTCTTATTTTAAAAATTTAAAAAAAAATATTCTTATTTTTGTCCGTAGATATTTAAAAATCCATAACAATTAATGTAAACAAATTTGTAAAAACATCGGTTATTCCCCAAAATACAGAAATATGTGGTTAAATTCATAAGCATTTTGTTCATATTTTAACGCTTTTAAACAAATTTCATATTTTGGAGTAGTCAATGGCAGATTTAGATTGTTCATATTTTCGGGTGTTCATATTATCGCGAGTTCACTGTACTTATTTTGAGATAATTTTCACAATTTAATAAAAAGCAGAAAAATTATAATATGATTGATAAAATGTATAATCATACTTATGTGCATTTGTGAAATTAATGACTGAAGTCGCCCCCTTTTTTTATGAATATGGGTTTCAGTAATGCCCAAATGTAAGCATAATCCACCTGTTGTTTTGCTGACGGCATTACGGATTAGGAAATTTATGAATTTCGTTGGATATTCTAATTCTTTCAAATCTGTTAGCATTCTTCGCTGAGTAGTTTCCAAATACGAAATGCACCTTCGCATTATTATACGATCTCTGCATATACAGTACCCCTCAAAATCAGAGGAATGTGAGTCGGAATGGACTGAGATAAGGCTTCTCTGTCAATACACGTTCTCTGATCATATAGAAAATTGAGTTAGATAAAACGATTTCCACTAAGGAAACCGGCCTCAATGCAAGTTGAACTCTGTTTGTCGTTTAAACTAAGTTTAAACTCAGTATGTTGTTTTTCAGTCAACTTTAAACGGAGTTTAAACTAAATTTAAACGACCGTTTGTGCTCGGTTAAACTTAGTTTAACTTATCAGCTGTGTGCTGACTACTTCGTTTTGGTTGCAATAAATTTTATTGAACGCAAGGAAACTAAGTTTAAATTTAAACTGAGTTTAAACTGAGTTTAAACCAGCACTGAAAAACTGGCCCTTAGTCAACAAATATTATTCGTGATACGCTCTCTGATTATATTATTTTTATTTTATATTATTACTAGCAAATACCCGGCGTGCTTCGCTGCGCCTTTAAAGGATTTTTGTCTGGAAAAATGCCCTATTTAAAAAGATTTCTTAGTCAAAGATTTCTCAAATACCTTCCATTGGACACTCATATTGTAAATACGGATTTTAAAAATATCTCGACTCCAGCGTCACCTATCGACATTATTTTCACACAAATTATTTATGTTTAGGAGCCTAATAAATGTTTTAAATTTCAATCAAATTGGTCTGTAATTACGGATTTTAGAAATATCTCGACTCCAGCGCCACCTATCGAGTCTATTTTCACAAAAACTATTTATGTTTAGGAGCCTAATAAATGTTTTGAATTTCAATCAAATCGGTCTGTAAATATGCAATATCTCGACATTATTAAAAGGCACTTTTTATATAATGTTTTTCATACATAGTTAGCTAGTTGAGACATGTCTAATTTCCTGCTTCTCAAATTCCTCTCAAGTTGAAGAATAAGCATGGATAAAAACGCTCTAGAAACGCTTAAAGAGATGCGCCGCCATCTTGGGAAAAATGATGAAAGACCTCTTCATTGCAAAACGCACACCACATGCATCTTCAAACACCCCTTACCAACGAACACACATTTTAGGCTCCTTTTTTATATATATAGATTATATTCACCCTTATTGTGAGTTCCGTTTTCGCCCGAAATAGTTCACTTTTCACTGTTCGCTTATTATGAATTTCGGTCGGAAATTTTCCGCTTTCGAACATTTTTTTCTCTTATCGGGATCACTTATTTCGGGCGGAAATAGTTGGCGGACTAGTTGAATTTGTTCACTACTTTTTGAGAGGCTCAACATTTTCTTGGATTCAAAATGTAAGTAATTTTATTTAAATTTTTTTACATAAGATCGCCTATTCCAGGAACAAAACAGTAAACAGAGTTCAAAGAGGGATAATATTAGGTAGACTGCAGGAAAAGCCGGATATTGCAAGAGAATTTGTCAAAGAAAACAATTAAAATGTAGCTGAGTTATGAAAACAGCTAAGGATAATGCTGCATAGTTTGGGGCCTGCAATTAAAAATTAGTCCGAATGGAAAGGGGTAAAAAATTTATATTTAAATGTACGCATAAATTAAAATTTGTTATGCAAATTATACTTGGCTGGCCATAGCGTTATGTCTTTCAGCATAATCTGACTAAAAGACGATTGCGCCATCCCAATTTCAAAACTGTTACCTATACC
Source organism: Philophylla caesio (assembly GCA_963971545.1). Lineage (NCBI taxonomy): Eukaryota > Metazoa > Arthropoda > Insecta > Diptera > Tephritidae > Philophylla > Philophylla caesio. The sequence goes on from OZ020607.1 coordinate 67,535,949, forward strand.
TTTTTAGTATCCACCTTCAGCGAAAAATCGCTCGTGCTGGTGGTATTGAAGAGGTTAGCACAGATCTAATAAATACTTGAACGAATCTTTATTGACTGTTATATTTCAAAGATCTGGAAAATTAATAAATTTTGTCAAATTACTATTGTTTTTGAATTATTTGATAATTTTACACTTCAAGTATACATATTTCAGAGTTGTAATTTCCATGTTCGAATTTTCGAAGCGAATTTTATTCCGGGTGAAACTCAGAATTGGCGAATGAAAAAATTTCGATAAGGGCAAGGCACATCAAATAGGTAGCCGCAGCAAACTTTTTTTTTTGAACTTTTTTCATATTTTATTTTAATTTGAATTGTCAAATTTTGAATTTCGTTGTGATAAGAATGCTTTCAGTACAATTCAAGGTAGTTGATAAAATATTTTTGAAAGTTTAGCTTTTAAAAGCAAAAACAAAATATACAGAGCTCAAATTTTTTTTTTCAATTTTTCTACTGCTGCTACCTATTGAATGTGCCTTGGATAAGGGTGATTATTATGATATGACTGTCTCTGACTATTTTGAGGAATTTAAGAGTTCATAATTGCAACTGAAGAACGTAATTCGTCAACGTCTTCTGGCACAACCCTGTTTTTGTTCTATAAAAGTGAAATGTGTATTGGCAGCACTGTTCTTGACATACGTTCTGTATTCTGTGTGCACCACCCGCCGCCGCCCTGCATTTCACTAAATACACAAACAACAATACCAGCAACAACACTACAAAAAATACAGCCCCAATCATCCCGTCTTGCTGAGGCGAATTTGTGGGGTTCGTTCTTTCGTGTCGTCGGGCAAATTTCTGATTAAAAATTTTCATCTGCTCGGAAATGTTGGTTTTTCTAGTTGGAAAAGTTAAAAAATTGTGCGAATCGTGCGAAAGATATTGAAAAACTTGTTTACAATGTGACCGCGGTGCAGTATAGTAACCTGAAATGTAATACGTCGAATAAACCAACGATAAATTGTCAACAAAATTTACACGCAGGTGCGTATATTGCACGCAGACGTGATAGACGTTTCGATTTTCCCCGCAGATTTTTGCCTGCTCAGAAAATGAAAACAAAAAACAAGAGAAAATCCCCATACCGAGAAAGGGCTGAATAACACTGCTGTCAAAAGAAAGCTCCCAAATACTTTTCCAAGAATTGGTAGGATTAGTGCCCAATTTTCGTCGAAGAAATTGGGGATACAACCTTAACGTCAGTCTAGTTGCGACCCAAGAACAGCCGCAGTGCGGTGCGGAGGTGCAAATGTTCTTTTCTGGTTAGATAACATATTAAGCTTCTTGTGGGCTTCATTTGGAATCTACTTGGTTGACACTTGGCTTGTACACAATTGTTAAACGCATCACAGTGATATTACACATTTTTGCACCTTGTCAGCAATAAAATAATTTAGTTCGAGTTCTCTTATGGTGCTTGTTGCTTATGTAGTGGCTGTTAATGTGAGACTGTCAGCAGGTACCTTGTAGCACTACTCTGTGTGCGCTGTGCATGATATTTGGTCCGGCGCGGCACCATTTGGCGCTTCTGCGAATGTCCGGAATCTATGCATGCTCAATAGCGACCCGCATAAATTTATGTGTCATCAAAACTTATCCAGCTTTGCTGCTGGAAGAGGGGCACACTTCAAAAGAATCGAGCCTAAAAAATGACCTTAAGATTTGTAATTTATGTATGCATGTACATTTATTACTGTGGTGAAAATCAAATCCCTACATAGATACGTCTATAATAATTTTGCAATAAAAATGTGTTGGTGACCATTTCTGCGTATTAACTATTGAAAAATGCGATGTTTCTTTTAAATATTCAACCGCGAGTTCATATGTATGTACGTATGTATGTACATATATTTCATTACATACCTAAATATGATTGATATATGATTTCAAACCAAATTTAGCGAAAAGTTCTTTTGGCGGTACGAGATGAACCATGGTTGTTTTCTAAAAGTCTCCATTGTAAAACTTTCGTCTTTGTGATTACTTGAACACAATGGAAAAAATTATCTGATAGGTTGTTAACTTCATAAAACCTAACTACATTCATATACAAATGTAGGTTATTAAATATTACTAGATTCGAAAACAAAATTCAAAACCATGTGTTCTTTGGCAACTGTCCTTGTTTCCATTAAAAATATTAGGCTTATCATCAGTCACCGGCATGTTAGAACGATTAATTTAAATTGTTTTTAACGTAGTTATTAATTGAATTAATAAAATTAGAAGAATTTCTAAATCTTAAGCACAGTGTTATCGTGCCAGTTGAAATTTTGGCATATACATATGTATGTATGTATTTGATCACACTAAACTGATGCCTTAATTTAGTGGCTTCCTCCGTTTAGCCAGATTGACTCCAGTTTTTGAGATAACGGTTCAAAAGTCTAATATGCTTGAATTTGTTGAGGTACCTCCCAGCCTACTGGCTAAACTAAATGTTTGCTAAATTAAAAATTTTTCTAACAAAAGTAAATTTTATAGAGTAGGTATGTTATGGATTAAAATTTGTTTGGTTAATTCTTAAATATAAGTTATTTTCTATTTCATACGAGAACGTACCCTGCAAAAAATGCGATTAGTCTAGGATGAGTCCGGAAATAGTCGCAAGGGAAAATGCGACTAATATAACTTCTGATCTCTTTATATGGAATGAACTTTCTCTTTTGTTGGACAATGTCCTATGAAGAAACCAATTGTCTCCTTTTATATCAGAATGGGTATAAATTAGTACAAGTCTATTTATAAAAACAAAAATAAAAATCGCTTGTCCAGCTTTGTTAAAGTATTCCCCAGCAAAAATGTTTTTTCGTCCACCCTTTGTTCAAAAGTTATTTAAAAAATAATATTTTATGTAAAAACCATAAAGGTAAATTGTTTGTCCAACGTTTGTGCATGTTTTTCCACCAAGAGTTTCAGTTTGCCAGCTAAACATTTTCAGACCCCTCTGTTCCTAAGTTATTTAAAAAAACAAAAGTTTAAAATTACAAGCTAAATCGTTTGGACAAATGTGGACAATCGAACGGTATATTTTTTTTTTCTTAAATACGCATATACATACATACATACATATGTAAATAATGGTGTCAACTTCACAGTGCTCAATTTAATAGATGTTCGTTTGTTCTATATGGCCAAAATTGTAGGCATATATTTACAAGTATTTGTTGCTTTAGAAGCTTTAAACATTGTTGACTTTTTGAAAAACATCGATAGTTTGCAGGGATACGGATCATTTGTGATTGAGAATTCGTATTGTTTGACGTTGAATGACCACAGTTTGGATTTTTTCATAATCGGCTTAAGCTAAAAATTCAAAAATACGGCAATAAATTGCGGTATTCTGCCAAAATCCCCAGTAAAATGTGCATTTTGTAACCCATAGTCCTAAAATTGCCACGCCCATTTGTAAAAGATTATATATTTAAAAAAAAAGTTACGGAGCAAATGATCTTAACGAGTAAAATATACATTTTGTTAACCTTAGTTCGTAAAGTTCCATGTACATTTCTATATATTTATCGAAATTTTCCTGAACGCGTGTTTCAATACTTTAAAAACTATTCGCTTAAGCGTATTTTGGAAAAGTATGTTTCAGTGTTTATATTATTCAAGGCCCCTTCATTAGGCCTGCATACAAAATATTCGACTGTAGACCTATTAGACGGTGCGTTGTTCTATTACACCGTTTTTATCAAAAGATATACTGAAAGGTAAGGTTTTTATTTGTTTTTGCAATATTCGCCTTTCTGTCCAACTAATGTTTTGTTGATATGCTTCGATAGTCAGTTTTGAATAATATTAAAATTTTGAACGGTTAAATATGTACATATGTATGTAATGAAGTGAAATATTGCACTTCATAAAAATTAGCACTTCGGTGAAATTCGCAACTGTAGAACTTTACTTATTTGCAAAATTTGCTCCCTTTATTATGAATGTGTTTGAAGTTGAAATATATTTAAAAAAAATTTTATTTTCATTTGTATTTCGAATTCCCGCTAAAGGTTTAAAATCGATGTTCCATTCCGTTTCCTTCCTTCAATAAGGTTTGAGTTAGTCGTTTTTATCAGGGGTTGATTCTCAGTAAATAGCCTTCCATTATGATAGAGTGAAGTGTCGCAGAGAGCAAACAACCCCCGCGTTTGTAGCATTAATGTGGTGGGAGTTCGTTTGCAGCATAACCCGTGTATGTATACCAAAGAGTATGCATGCTAGAGTGGGCATCAAACACTTTACCCCCTTATCAGTTAGTGGTAGCTGGTGGATGAGCGTTTCTCGCAATCATTTACAGTTTTCCAATTGGAATTTTCGACTGCAGGGAAGCAAAACTAATCGCTCACACACATCGCCACATACATCCATACATACTTACTAGACCACGTTCAGAGGTAATAAATTTTAATGTGTGTACTCCAATGTATGTATGTACATACATATGTATGCATGAATGTTCAAGGCAACGAAAGCTACCTCAATCGCGCCACCCAAACGCGCGCAATACTGCGCTGTGTCAGCCAAAAAATTGATGGCGGCAGGAAAACGGCGCAGTGCAAAGCGCACAAATAAACAGACATGCAACGATTGCGCCCGTGGACAAGCGGGCGCATTTGAGTCATTCACCCTGAGACCCATGCGCCGTAGAGTTCTTGCTAACGCTGACACAACTAGCGTTGGAAAAAGTACTGCGCTGCAAGTGCTCTAGATATTGATTTTTTGTTTGTGCGTGGTTAGTTCACTTTTTTGGTTTATACGTTCATATGTATGTATGTATGTATGTATGTACATATGTTTGTTTGTATGCGTAACATAAACGGGCCTAAATTTGTTGCTATGTACATATGTATGTATTTTCATTTCCATGAGTGTTTTTGTTAGTTGACTAATTTTTTGTATGCGGCAGTGCGTTAGCGCAGTGGGAGGCGCTCTCCAGTCAAACACTTAAACATTCACATGTATGCTTGTTTCTACCCACACATACATATGTATGTACGTACTTATGTATGCGCACATGCTCGTACAAGGTTTTTATATTTATTTTTACTATCGCATACGCTATCAAACATAATTTGTTGGATCGGCGCACATGAGCAGTGCAAAGAAGCATCATCCAGCGGCACGAGTTCGTACTCAACGATCTTATGTAGACATTTTAATTCGTTTCAAACTTCTTAAAATAGAAAATATTCTAAAATGCTGAGCGTTAAGTAATGAAGCAGAATAGAGAATTATGTAAATAAAATTTGCTGTGAATGTTCGTTGGTTGGTTATTTGCACGATATGTACATTATAAATACATACATATGAAAACTCCATTCAAGTTTTAATTAAAATGACATTAAAAGACCTAAGAAAATATTCAAACTGAGCAAAGGCAAACTCATGGGGAATTCATACAAGGTGCTAGCATACCGCCAGCAATAACATGTTTGCGAGTTGAGATGCGCGACAGAAGAGAATATAAAAATAGAAAGTTAAAAAACTTATATTTTCTCTTTTTTTCTTCAAGTGTCCACTGTAATGGTATAAACAGTCACCGACGTAACCGTACGTTACGTGTCAGCTAACACGATCAAACTAATGAGGGTGCCATGCAAATGAAAACTCACCATCGTGTACGTGTAACGGTTCCGCGTGACGTGTACGTATGTACTCTGAGAAATTTAGATTTTTGCCGTGAAGCCGTGCTGTCTTAACAAAAGAAACTTAGAAAAATTTAATTTTTTATTAAAATAACGTAAAAGAATATATTGGACATTACATTTCGTCATTTCGTTTTTCTGACGTTCTTAAATTTAAGGCGAATGAAAGAAAAAGTTATTAGTAGTGTTCTCGATGTCAATAGTTTGTAACAATTGTTACAAACTATCACGTTTTGGCGTTCTTGTACGCAAAAACTTGCAAGAAACTTGCAAAGTAGGGGAAATCGAGAGAGCGAATTGACATTTCGTTTTGAGGGGAAGTTGATAATTTTTACTGGACTAATTTTTGCCAGTAAAAACTTGCAAGTGGAAAAACAGCTGATCAAAAGCAGCTGATTGCAATTTGGATAATTTGGAAATTTTTGTTTAAGAGTTTTAAAGGCGAAAATTATAAAATGTGGGTATCAAACATGCAAGAAGCAAGTACAAGTTCCTTTAGTTAAGCTTCGTTAGTGGAATGTTTCAGGAAAACACTAATGCAACGTTTTTCATTTTGTATATTTGGATGCGGACAAAAATTCAATCAGCTGTTCGTCAAACTTGCAAGTTTTTACTGGTTTTCCGTTCTTGTACTTTTTGGTATATTTTTCACTCTGAGAGCGAACGTTGTCAAATTCTAAGAAATTTCTTTACTGGATAATTCTTACTGGAGAAGTACGAGTACAAACCTATTAATGCTAGCCCAAGGCGAATTTTGAAAGGTGGCCTTAGTAAGCAGCTGATTGATTTGTTTTTTCTATCGCCGTGCTACAGCAAACGTCAAAATCATTTGTTTGTTGATTGATTTTGACATTCGCTGTACCGAAAGCAACAACAAAATATATGTACTTTTTTTTTTCTTAAACATTTGCTCCCACCTTTATGAATTCGCCTTGCGCTAGCCCAATTTTCCTCAATTTGTTTTTGTACTGTGTGTAAAATATTAAAAATTAATTGTTCACAAGGAGTTCGCTTTGGGAATCAATATGCAAATGGGAACTAAAAATCTTTCTTAAACATAAAACATAAACATACATATGTATGTACATATGTACATATGTATGTTTGTAAGTAAACCAAAGTTTCCCACTTTCCAGTAATTTGGAATTTTTCTCTATTAAGGAAGCATCTGTAAGTTGCCTTAAAAATTATCCCCGAGGATGAAGACGTAAATGGAAAACAATGCAAATGCCTTTCCAAAGCATACTGATTTCAGTTATAGGACCTATGGCAATTGGTAGCAAAGTACTATAGAAAGCAAATTTTTGACAACCATGAGGTGAATAAACATCGCCTAGCAGGCAGAGCTAGTGAAAAATTTGACAGCAAGAAAAATTAAGTGATCGAAAAACACATATCACACATAACTAAATGATAAACAAAACGAGTTTAGCCGAAGGACCCACTAGCCATCGCTTATTTCTTTAGTGAATTAATTATTGATATTTAGTTCACATGTAAAATTAAATAAAATAAAAAAAAATGATATGAATAGCAAAAAACTGTAGATGATTTTATTTATGTAAGAGCAGGTTTGGCGTATTTCTTGTTCAGACGTCAATTGAAGCACGTCTTTCTGTTCTAGAAAAATTGGGCTTTATTTGCATCGAAGAAACTGTTAAAATTTGTCTGTATTTAACAGCTACTAATTGGCAGAGCAGAAATATATAAGTTGCATTTAATTAAAAAATTATGAAAACTTTAAGATTAAAAATTTTGCAAATATTGTTAAAATATGCTTTGCTTTATGTATGCGGCTTTGCGACCAAAATTATTCTACGTATAGCTACATACATATGTAAGTAGCTTTAATTTTTAAAAATAGTTTAGTATGCGCTCTATGTTGAAAAGTTTTTTCCATTTAAGCGAAATGAATGAAAAAAGACAACTCACTATTTACTATTGGTTGATTTTTTTATGTAAATATTTATTTTGGGAGAATCGTACTGAGCCGATGCAATTTACTAATAAAAATAGGCGTTACGTACTATAAATTAAAATTTTTAGCTATTAGTAATAATTCAAAAGCAAATTTTGATTGATTTTGAAAATGTCGCGCATTCTACGAAATTTTAAATGATTTTCATTGCTTATTCTGTAGTAGCATTGTATTTAACTCTGCTATAGGGTAATACACAGCACCTTTCATTATCCACATTCAGAAAGCAAATGGGCCTCGGTAGAAAAAAAATCGTGCTTGTAAATGTGTTTGGTGACATGCAATATCTTTTGTTATGAAATTTAAAATAAAATCAGGAACATAAAAGACATTTTAATATTTCAATAACGAAATGGAAAATTTGAATGAAATGAAGGGCATATTATTCAATTTAGTTAGTAAAGCTGAAAATTTGATAAATTAAAAATTAAAACAGACTTAGGTCGACTTAAAAAAATCGTAATCTCGCGCACGATCAACTTCGCAACTTTCAACGACTTTCTTCTGCTTCGGTTCATGCGTCTTACTCATTTCGCTGATAATATTTCGCAAAAAAATAAATTGTCTGAAACAGGGGGCTTCGAGAATATTATGAATTGAATATTGACAACAGTCATGCTTTATAAACCTAGATATCGTTAATCAAGGTGATGGGATATTTTTTAAACAAATTAGCAAGTTAAAAAAAAATTGTATGAAAATAGTTGTAAACATATACAAAAAAGTTAAATTAAATGTGTAAAATACATACCTTCTTTATTTAGGCTAAGGAAAATGTTACGCATGGCACTTCGGGAAAATCACAAAACGCTTTCACAAATGTTACTATCGGCTGTAGTTGTGGCGTTTGTGTTTCTAAGCTTAAAATTGAGCATTTTTAAGAAAGCAATGCAAAATTTTAAAAAATTGAAAAAATATAAATTATTATAATAAATCACTGCCAAATTTGTAGAGCAGTTGTGCTCACTAACACAGTAGTCACATCTTCACTTTTGGCAACCACTGTTGCGTACTGAGAAAAGTTTGAATTTTGTATGGAAATTTGTTGATTTTTTAACTCTTTTGAAAGTCTAAAACTTTGTTTTTTTATGATTTTTGTTAGAGATTGAACTGTGTTTTAATGGAAAACTTTTAAAAATAATAATAAGCAGACATTAGTGGCAAAATAGTCTAAACTTGTCTGTGTATGGAAGTAGTTAATCATTTCAATAAATGATAATATAAAAGTTGAGTTAACAGCACAGATTTGTGCATGCGTGTTTCTGGCAGGTTGAACACATACATACATATGTATGTATATGATAGCTCTTCCATGTATAGAAGTATTTGTATTTGGCTCGTGACCAGAGTCGTTTATAATAAACTCGAAAAATGTACATATGCATATACCATCCTGGGTATTTTTTTAATACATACATAAATAAATATGTATGTGTGTACATACGTGCGTAATTCTCACCTACCACCAAACAACGCGCCGCGCAAGCTTAAAACACAAGTGACACCCAATTGTGGTGTGAGGGAGTAGAGCCGTCAGCCGCACGAGTAGCTTAAGGGTGCAGTGCATGCGCTATTGTCTGCGCTTTAAGGGCGGCAAAATAGGGTGGGTGGTGGTCGAACGCAAAATTGTTGGTAGCTGCGCTGGTGCACTTCGCGTTTCCATTGCACGACTCTGAGCAGCGACTGCCACAGTGGGGTTTTGCGAGAGCACCATCGACAACAGCAACAACAACAACAGCGGCAAGAACCGACCGACCGACCGACTTCGATACAGCCGCATTGTAATATTGATTTTTCCACTTCTTCCAGTCGTGGTTTGTTGTGCGCGTATATGCGCCGTCGCTCAGTCTGTGGGGTGGTTCGTCATTGTGTGGAAGTCTTTGAGTTTTGGTTGTCGCGCCAGTGCGTTTGCGTTAATGATTTGTGAAAAATGTTAAAACAATAGTGAAATGAAATTGTGCGCAGTTGAAACTTCTCAAGTAAGATTTGCGAAGAGTTGTACGCTTTTAAAATTGAAAAATGTTCATATGTACATATGTTCATACATATGTACATATGTATGTATGTACGTATTTTATAATCAAGTGTTTTGCAGCGATTACCAGTGTGCACTACCAAAAAAAAATATATACATATGTATATGTATGTATGTATGTCTATAGAAAAACAGCTCTTGGGTACAGACAAATGTACAATTTTATGTACATACATATGTACATATGTATGTATGTATGTATGTACTCATTGCATAAAGTTTGTTTTATTTTTGCTTTGTTTAATTTCTTCGATTTGATCTGTGTCATTGCTTCTTACATACTTTAATAATAACATATGTATGTATGTATGTACTTACATATGCCATATGCCCATGAGTATACACAACTGCATCTATAAATATATTTATATATGTACATACGGACGTGCATAAATAACTTTTGTAAAGTGTTCTGTTTGTTAAAAACTGTGTGGGTTTTTTTTTTAATTTTCACTCAATCACATTTCGATATTGTTGTTTTTGCGTTAAAACAATCTACGCAAGCGCAAATGTTTACATATATAATGAAGTTCCACACGCTGAGCATTGACCTCATTTCTTATCTATGGTGTATGCGCATAAGTACCACGTACAAGTTTATAAAAACAAAATTTTGCTGAATATTGAAACACAATTCAAAGTTAATTCTAGCTCAGTGCCCATAATAAATATAAATTCGTGTATAAAAAAATATATAAATTGTCCGAGTGTTTTAAAATATTGCATATTACATAATATGTAAATATCTATTATGTAAAAATAACTTAACATTAAAAGCAAATCATAAATTCTTTAGCCGATAATGAAAGCAATATTTTCTTTCCTTACTTACTTTATTTAAAATTTAAATCCACAACTCAGTATTTATTTGAACGTGAGCGAATATGTTAAAACACTTACTAATCAATCTCTTCTCTGTTAAGTGCGAGACAAGAAAAAAATTAGAATATTTTTTTTTTTAGTATAACACGTTTTTTTAAATGTGTTTAAAAGCACAATTTTTTATGGGTATGTAGAGAAGGGTTTCATAGTGTTTTTTAAAGCCTTAACAATAGTCATAGAAAATTCATGAAAATGTTGTTTTTAAGAAGCTTGAGAGAAAGTGAGAAGAAAAAAGGACAATGCAACCAATGCTTGGTTGTGATGTTTTGAGTATCAGAAAGCTCGAAGTTGTATCTTCATTTTTCGACTTATCTCAACAAAAACACGTTCATATCTCTATCGCAAACTCATATTTTGTAAATCCACTCGTTCGTGTAATCTTATTGTTCCAAGTTTTAATTATGTTACCTCAACAAGATTATTCTTCGTCAATGCCACACGTATTTGGAACTCAATCCCGGCTTCTACAAGAAGCAACTTAAACCAAAGCAACGACAAGCATCTTCTTTATAACTATTTCTTTTCCTCTAATTCTTAAACTGGCCACCTCACTACTTATAAAACTAAAACTATTTTAAGTCAATTTTAAGCATACATTTAATCTTCGTTTTTTTGTTTTTGCTTTCTTGTCTTAACATGTAGTTATGCATATACATATGTATATAATACTGTTAATTTAATTTAACTTCGTTAAATATATCTTAAACTTGTATCCTTATTCTTATTCAATTTTGTCCTTATTTATAACTTTTATTCTTAGTACACTACTTTAAGTATCCGTTATTATAATTCCCGTAATAGTTTGTTGTGCTACAAAAGGTGTAAAACCTTACTGTACTAATCGCTAGCTTAATAAATGAAATAAAATGAAAGGACAATCATTAAATATAGTACTTTTCTCCGTGTCAAAGTAAATTACTTAAAATATGTTAAAAATAAGTTTTTTAATCTAAAAAAAAATATTATAAGCTAAACGATATGTTTTTTCGGATACTTGTACGCCTATGATAAAAGTTTATCAAGTTTAAACACAAAAGGCGTAGTTATAGTTAAGATAACGTCGACTGTAAAGTAAGTAGCTTTCTGACATAATTTTCTTCGGAATATTTGTCAAAACAATTTGTTTTTAACTTTTGAGTCGACTTTATCAAGACAATAAAAACGCGCCAATATTAAAAGCTCGATATATAAAATTTTGGGTTAAACATAATTAATTAATACTTGAAAAAAAATTTACCTTTTTGAACTCAAATGTTTATGTTTTTATTTATGTTTTATGAGTTTTATTTGCTTTTTTCCCGCTAACATTTATTCACTATGGACTTGAGTCGCCGCAAAAGCTTTGTAAAGGGCGAGGAAATTGTCTTGAGATTCAGATATTTTTTGTAAACTAAGCAAATCATGACAATTAACACATGCGTCCAATGGTTAGTTGCCTTGCCGAACATTGCACAAAATGGTGTCATAGTTAGGTTTTAATAAGAGGCTTGTCAGTGACACGCTTGAGTCCGCGACAAAAAATAACGATTGACTTATTATTCACTAGATTAAGAGATAATATAATCCTATTCCTGAGTCGTAATATCCTGTGCATTAATGCCTTTAAATTAAGTAATATGTCTATTTAATGGTAAAATTGAAAACTTCATAATAGGAAATGAAGCAAAATCCCGATAAAGTTCACCTTAGCAAGGCTCTCCACCGTGTGCTGTACAGGGGCATTCTCTACAACGCCTGGCGCTGCTCTTGACGCATTGCTGCACTTACCGTCACTTTGTATATTCATACGTGGGGAAGAGTTAAAGGTCACCTGCAGACTTAAAAGAAACGGATATTGGTATAAAACGGAGTGGGGCGAGGCGGAAATTGCTGGCGGCAGAGATATGGACACTTGTGTCTTTTCAATGCCACAGGATAGTACGCCACCGTTTCCTTTGCTGATGAGACTATATAACGTTGAGTTTCCTGAGGCTGAATGCTGGTTTAATGCCAACACTGAGCCCGGTCTTACACGTTGTCGAATCTTTACTGATGGCTTCAAAACTGACTCTGGGTCAGGATCTGGAGTTTTTATAGAAGAAAATGTGGATAAGCTTCACTTTTCTCTTGGGGAATATGCCTCGGTCTTCGAGACCGAAGTATTTGCAATTCTCAAGGCCATGGACTACGTGGTGGAAAGTAGGTGGAGGGGGAGGAGTATACGTGTCTGCAGTGACAGCCAAGCTGCACTCAAGGCATGGGCCAGCCCTCTAAGTACTTCCAAACTAGTTCGGCAATGCAAGTCCCGACTGAACTATGTTGGTAAACATAATGAACTTGCTTTACTCTGGGTTCCTGGTCACTCGGGAGTACTTGGTAATGAGATATCTGACCATTTGGCCAGAATTAGCTCGGATCAGGTGCTCCTCGGCCCGTAACCAGCTATAGCACTCCAACCTTCGGCCATCGATGCCACCATCAGAAACTGGGTGAATACTTCACTAAGCAATGACTGGGAGGCGACGAGAGGTTGCAAAAGGGGAAAACTCATGTTACCTTCAATTTCAGAAGGACTGTCAAAACACTTGTTCTCGCTTAACAGGCGAGACTGCAGGCAACTTGTTGGACTGCTGACCGGTCACTTCACGTGGCATAGACACCTGACAATGATAAGCATACATGGAAACTCCATATGCCCATCCTGTTTTGAAGAGGAAGAGACGACGGAACACTTTCTGTGCTTCTGTCCCGCCCTTGCAAGAACTAGGTATGAGGCATTTAGTCGTTGTCGTGTTGAGAGGCGAACACCTGAGCTCTTTGACACCCCAAAATCTGCTAAGATTTATTCGTAAATCCTGCAGATTTAAAACAGATTAAAAGGAATATGAAAACAGTACAATGGACGTCATGTAGTCTGAGTGCTGTTTTCTGCACGTGTTGTTTCGTGCCTGATTCCAACAAAAAAAAAAAACCGCCAGTAAGATTATCCATAGTTTGTGGTGCGCATTTTTATGTTTTATGCCGACTCCGAACGGTAGATGCATTTTATGAGAAGTTTATTTATGACAGAAATTACTCTCAGCATAAGCGAGCTGTAAATAAATAACTTCGCAAACCGCTTTTCAGATTAAAATCAAGTTAGTAAGCTAACATAACTACAAACTCCTACGATAAATTAACTTTTTTTCGATTACATATTTTTGGGGTTTCGGTTGTTCTAAATATGAACCGATTCGGACTATAGAAGCATTTGAAGCTTAATTTTTTGTCTTTCCATGTATACCGAAAATATTCCAAATATCGTTGATGAAATGTCGAATGGCCCAAATAGACTTAATTTCGAAATACGTTGTTTTTTTAATTTTAAAGTACCTTGTACTTTGTAAATTACAAGACCCTTTTAAACAGTTTTTTGTACAGAATTATATGCTATGAAAAAAATTGAGTATTTTTGCTTCTTCCTTAAAAAATAAAAAAAAATATTTGCGAATAAGTTTTACTTTTATATTGCATTATCATAGCAGAGCTGTGTTTAAAGTCTCTAGTTCCAGTTTACCAGAAGCTTTTAGAATATCGATCGTAAAAGTTCCACAATTCTATCGCGTTTTTAAGTTCCAGAAGAAGAAGAAATATATCGAAAGTGTCAGGACGATGAGCCGGTTCATCTGAACCCAATATTGTTTCTTAGCTTTAGAGATATTCGATTAAAGTTTGCTCATGTGGACGTCTTTTAATAATATGTATATACGTATGTACCAGGGCCGTGCGCAGGACTCAGCCCAGGGAGGGAAGGAATTCTGGATTGAAATTTCATTTACGAATAAAATTTTATAAATACGATTCATTTTCTTTCATATATGTACGTTAAATGAGTTAGGAAAGAAAAAATTACTGTGTTTTTGAGTATGCAGGTTTTATATGTGACTGACTACATATGAAATTCGTATTTGCGCACCGCCCTGGTATATACATACATCACGTGTCGGAATTAATTTGAACGAACGATCAAGATATATACCACTCACTATTCTGATAGACATTTTTTCTTAATAACATCTCCAATTTACAAAATGAGAACATGGAATTTTGCATTTTTTCTAAATAATGTTAATAAAAAGTTGACAGTGAATATGATTAGCTCTCGCACTCAACTGACTATTCATATATGAGATTATGCGTTTAAACTACACACGAAGGAAATGGATAGACAATTTTGCAATATTTGCATTTATCGTGAATATGATCAAGATCGGGCCACAACAAAATATACTATAATTAGACACAAACGTACAGCCGACTGTTCACGCTTAATTTTTTTGGTATATAACAACATAATTTTCGGATTCTTTTTATATTTATAGTCATTAAGGAAATCAAGATTTATTCACTCCAATAAAAGCTAAAGTACATATTGTTTGTTAAAAAAATTTGACTCTGAGAAAAGTATTTACTCGTGTTTCTTCAGTTCTCAATGTTGTATTCTAGTTCTCAACGTTTGTACTCAGTACAAAAGAAGTGAAGTGTTAATTCGATCGAGGAGTTCAGTTCAGGAACATTCGACTGTGGTAAAAAACGCAAAGCTTTAAATAACACTTGCATGATGGCTTACGAGGCAAGGATAGGGTGCTCCTATTTAAAATAACACAGTCCTGCAATTTTTGGAATATACCTGAGTAATTTAAGATTTAAGAACAATATGACCTCCGTACTTAGAGGACTTCCTTACTTTTTTTTACTAATTTCAAAATTGCTTTAAGGAAATAAGTAATACCTTTTAGTAATTCCACTGAAGAAATAGAGATATATGTAATGACATTGAAAAGTTTTAAAATTTTAATGGCTTTCTATTATCTTTTTAACATTGCAGGTCTTCATTTAACTAACTCTTCCTTGGTGAGATAGGTGAGACCTTTCTCCTATTCGGCAGGATCTGAAGCTCCCAAATGCTACTTCTGTTGTAGTCCCTTTGTGCAACAGCGTAAACATAACCAAAGATTGGGCCAGGAGCCCAACAATTATACCATAGCATTAATTAAATCTCTTTAAAAGTAATACAATAATATAAGAAAACTATGAATGTAACCACAGTATCCACTGGTACAAGTACTGGTACCATTCATGCTACACAACAAACGACCAAAACCTATAAAATCGAAATGCTGGATGATGGCCAGTTGAGCATGGCCTCCGATGATGATGACGATGATTTAATTAACAGCGATGACAGTCTTTATGATGACTCTGATATTGCACATATAACTGTGCAGGATGATGTGGCAAATCAATTGGCAGCAGCCGGCCCGGTAGGCGTGGCAGCGGCGGCGGCCATTGCATCGTCGAAGAAGCGAAAACGTGCACACTCATTCGAAACGAATCCATCCGTACGCAAGCGACAGCAAAATCGTCTGTTGCGCAAGCTGCGCGGGATCATTTACGAGTTCACCGGTCGTGTGGGCAAGCAAGCTGTGGTGCTGGTGGCTACGCCTGGCAAACCCAATACGAGTTATAAAGTCTTTGGCGCCAAACCACTAGAGGATGTGGTGCGTAATCTCAAGAATATTGTAATGGATGAATTGGAGAATGCTTTGGCGCAGCAAGCGCCACCGCCACCACAAGAGGACCCATCACTGTTTGAGTTGCCCCCGCTGATTATCGATGGTATACCAACACCCGTGGAAAAAATGACACAAGCACAGCTGCGCGCTTTCATTCCCTTAATGCTGAAGTATTCGACAGGTCGTGGCAAGCCTGGTTGGGGTCGGGAATCGACGCGGCCTCCTTGGTGGCCGAAGGAGTTGCCCTGGGCAAACGTGCGCATGGACGCACGTTCAGAAGATGACAAGCAGAAGGTGAGAGTGCGTCATCCCACAAGAACTGGTTTGGCCTTTTTAATTATAATGCTATCTTTTTACTTACAGATAAGCTGGACCCATGCTCTGCGAAAAATTGTCATTAATTGCTATAAATACCACGGTCGGGAAGATCTTTTGCCCACTTTTGCCGATGATGACGATAAAATTGAAATGTTGGAAGGCGAGGAGGATGATGAAATGGATGAGCATGAACCTACGATGACAACAACAACAGTGCAAACCGTTGCTAATGCTGCAACGAATACAACAAATGTAAGTATTATTTTTAATTTTTTAGCAGTAAGCATTTAAAAAAGAAGGAATTAAAATGAAATTCTAATGTAATGTATTGCAAAAGTTAAACTAGATTACGTTAGCAGAATGTATAATTTGCGCGTACTTATTAAAAATTTATAAAAATGAAGATAGATGTGCATACATATACATACAAGTATAAACATAGTATCTAAATCACATTGTATGCTATAAGCCGATTTTTATAACGTAAACAGTAAATCATTAGTAAATTTCAATATGTTAAATAAATTACAATATATTTTTAAATACGTTTATAGTTTTTATATTGTAAATCTGTCAATTGCTCGACTAATGCATAATCAATCGATGCCCCTATAGCAAGTGAATGTCGTAAAGATCAACAGCGCCGGCACAGTGATCTCGACCCACACGGCCAGCGCCCAAACACACGGAAACGCTGTGCCGACAATCATTCAAAGCACCAACAATCAGCACATAACCACCACGGCAACGCTTCCGGCGTCCACTAAGATCGAAATTTGCACTGCGCCTGTACAAACGACGAGTCAGGCTTCACACTTGGCACAGCAAGCGAATGCCGCCGCCGCTCAGAGCATTGCAAACGCGCAGGTTTGCATCGAACCGCTGACATTGGGCGATGTAGATGTTCGTACTAACAAAGAAGTAGCAATTACCGCAAATCAGTTTTTTGATGTTGTGCGCCTTTTGTTCTCTTTAATTGTTTTATTGGCTACATTTTTTTTATCTTGCATATATTGTTTAGTCTTGGGCATTATTAACATATGAAAATTCGGTATTTTTATTTGTTCTGCTTATAAAATAACTTATTATTAATTTTTTTTTATCAAACTAGTTGTATTTGTTTTAGCTTTGATTTTTAATTTTTTGTTGTATTTGATAGTAAATAAAAAGTTTATAGAAACTAAATAGATAAGAATTTTTCTTTTTTTTCGATTATATTTCCAGTATACTACACAAACAGTGCTTTCGACAATACAAAACGCTGACGGTACAGTTTCTCTAATCCAAGTAGATCCAAATAATCCAATAATCACCCTTCCTGACGGTACAACGGCACAAGTGCAAGGGGTGGCCACAGTAAGTCCATAATACGTAATTTATGCAACTAAAGTAATACCTATTTCGTATCGTGTTTTCATATTACAGCTGCATCAAGGTGAGGGTGGCGCTACTATACAGACTGTACAGAGTTTAGGAGATGTCAATGGCCATGAAAATATGACAGTTGATCTGACAGAGGCGACAGTGGCTCAGGATGGCCAAATATATATAACTGCTGAAGATGGTCAAGGTAAGAAGTAGTTAAATGATTTATTAATACACAACCCTAAACATTAAAATGCTACAAATTTATATTTGTTTCCAATTAAAATATTATATAAATAACAGTTAGTTCATATATCTCTTATGTTAAAGTGATAATGTTAGGTAAGATTTCGCCGAAACAGCGAAACTAGAAACATTTGAGTCATAGTCAAATCCCTCTACAAGCCATCAAAGTGCAATAGCTCGCTAACTAACGGCAATACAACCATCTTTATAGCCGGCACTTTATTGAACAATGTTTGAACTAAGCATCCCCGCAATGAAAAATGACGATAAGCAACACCACCAACTCAGTCGAAATGGGAAATAAACTCTCCGATGTAATTCAACCAAACGAGGTTTCATACGAGATTATTACTTGACGTGGATGAATTGATGCTCGAGAATAAAATTGTAGCTGGTTGACATAAGTCGATCGCATCGACGTCGTTTTTTATTACTTTAACATGTCGATGCTTCTATCATTCTATTAAGAGTAGAATAGTCGATATATAAGAGATATATTAAAAAAAAGTTCATTATAAAAATAAAAAAAAAACGTCGATGATATTGACATCATCGTGCTTTACCACCAAAGATACTCCATCGGCTATGAACAATGCCAAACTCTTCAAATCGCTTAGGCCGGAATCTCGGCGCAGATTTGTGGAAAACAACTAAAAAATCCTTTATTAGATTTCAATATACAAACTCATTAGTTAATAAAACAACTGATTACTACGTTAACGTAATCGTTGGACCTGAATGTTATAGTTGAATCTCAACTCCTACCTAGCGCCGGCGAAAAGACCGACTCATAACATTAAAATAAGACCGTATTCGTCATTTTGTTTGGATTTACTTTTGAATAAATAGTTTTGATGTTTTAGTTATTGTTAGTTGTAGATAAAAAATTTTAAGCCTTCGTTGCTAAGTTCTCTGGTGTTGTGGAAAAAAAATGTAACCATAAAAAACTGGCGTGTAACCAAACAATCCCTTTTTTCGTCAGAAATGTTCGAACAAATAAATATGTATATTTTCAAAAAAAAAAAAAAAACGTGTCTGCATCTTGAATTCGTCGCTTTGAATATCGAAGTTAGAAATTTTTTTTCAAAATACTCAAGACATTTTTTTCTGGTTTGAAAAATAACACCCCATATGTAACTTGAAGCATTGTAATATCTCTCGCTAAAATTAATTGTTATGTATCTCATTTCTTTGCACAGGCTATCCCGTGTCGGTGAGCAACATGATAACTGTTCCAGTCTCCGCCTCTATGTACCAATCCATGATGGCCAATATACAACAGATTCACACGAATGGTGACGGCACTGTGTGCATCACACCAATGCAGGTAGACTCCCATGGCAATAGTAGCAATAGTAGAAGCAACAATAACAACACGATTACTATTAACAATAGTAGTAGAAATCAGTATCAGTGCTACACTTTAACAGCAGCGCCAGGTGGGCTGGGTGCGCGCTTAATTGCAACAACTCCAACAACAGCCTTGCAATCGACTGTAAATCAAAGCCAAACAAATTTAGCCAATAATAATGCGACAAGTTGCCAAATATTTAACCAACCTAATTTAAGTAATAATACATCTAGTCAAAGCAGAAGTGCCGACCACAACCACAACCAGCACCATCATAAACGGCAACAACAACTGCAAGCCATACCGGCTGCAACGAAAATTTATATCAATGCCGCTAGCTTTGCCACTATAAATAACAACTCCATTAGCACAAATAATAATACTAACAAATTCGGAAATATTGCTTCTGGAGCTGCTGTGGTGCCCCTGTCATTGCCAATTATGGTAGCGGCATCTGGTGTTCCTGCAACAACCAATAATGCGAGTGTCAGTGGCATTAATGGTTCAGGTGCCGGGTCGACTAGAGAGGGTGAGAGTAGAAATTCTACCAAAACCACGGCCATGCATAAGAGGGGCGCCCAAAAGCGCCGCAAACAAACCTTCACCAAAGTGCTCCCTGTTAAGATCGAAAGCAGTAGTGATTCTAGCCGTGACACGCTGCTACCGTCCGCTACACAATTTGTGGGCATTGAAGCAGAAGGCCAACCAAGCAGCGTGCAGGAGCTTACAGTAAATGCTGGAGATGGTGCTGGCGACGGTAGAGGCTTAGAGGCAAATACAAGCACCTTGGGTGTGCCTAGAAAAATTATAAAAATAGAAAATTTAGAGAACTAACAAAAGATATTTTAAAAATATATCTCGTAGTTGCGAAACTTAGCCAAAAGCACCATACAATATACAAACATACACCGTTCAACGGTGTTTTTGAAAAGTTTGTATATAAACAAAAACAAAAAAAATCGCATACAATTTGATCTAGTCAACAGAAACGCTAAGTAGACGCAAATACAAATAAGTTTAAAGTGGATAAATGATAAAAGATTTATAGTGGATGATAAAGTTAACCGTTAAGTGCCTTGAAAATTTGAACACAGCGAAGCGCGTCTCACCATTCGGAAACTAAGCTTCTGTTTCAAATAAAAAACGAATATTTGGAAGTTGGGTTAAACTCCTTTCAATTTTCACCTTTGTAAACCATACTTGCCATTGTTGTTTAATTATGTTTGTTATATTTTTTTTGTTTACAACGTAGTTCAATTTAATTTACAATTATAATTTGTATGTGTGCACGTTTGTACAAGTATACTTTTCGCATTCATAAAATGGTTTGCAAATTTTTTTAAATTATATTTTATCATATTGTTAAGTTTATATACACAAACATATATAAGCATATATATCTACACTCATATAACACAAATAGGCCGATTTTGCGTTAATTTCTTTTATATACATATATTATTTAAATTTTAATTGATTACCAAAGTTGATGTAACGAACCCACATTGAATTGAAGAATTAGAACTGTTCCTAGCGTAAATAATAACATAAATTTAAAATAATGAATTGATCGTTAATGAGCCTACTTGCTAATGCGAAACAAAACCAAAAATTAATATAGTACATTAGTAGTTATAATCTACACGCATACCTTATTACAAGTACATATGTGTGCATATTTTAAATATGTTTTCAAATATCTCACATCTTTAAAAAAATTTTGGTCGTTGAGATTTGTTAATTAGTAAAAGAGCTTCTTACCACGAAAATGGTTAAACTTCACTCTTTTATGGTACGCATATGTATATATGTAAGCTTACGAATTTATATATTTTGCAATACTGGTATAAAACGGAGCTCATAGTAATTATAGGTAATATAAAAGGAAATACCATGTAAAGATTTGAAAAAATAAAACTCAGAAAGTATTGAGCAAATACACATGCACATATATATGTATGTACATTATCAAATCTTGAGTACCCATGTATGTACATACATATGTATGTAAATAAATCGTAAGATTTTACATATGATATTGAACTTCCCATAAATGTATACATACATATAATATGTACATATATTCGTCGATTTGTGTAACATACCGATTATTCCATTTAATATTTAAAAAATAATCATTTTCGCCCCCTATATTTTAATATGCTAAGAAGTTTTCAACTTAAAATTGAAAGCCCTTAATAAAATTAAAAAAATATATATTCGCAAAATCTTAACGACCTACCTACCACAAGTGCAATTGTTTATAATTTTCATTGTTTCGTTCCTATGCGATTATCTAAATCGTCATACGCATTGAGATCCCAATTTCGACTTCCCTATTTAGAACAGCAAATTGTGCATTTGTTTTTGAATTCATTTAAAATAATTATTGATTCATAGAAGTTGAAATTTAATCGATGTTTTAAATTTTTGCTGAGTATTCTTTTAGAAAATGTTTATGATTAAAGTAACCAATAATATTTTTCGTTAAAATTGTTTTTATTTATGTACATAGTTCGAGTTATAATCGAAATTTGTAATTATATTATTTCTTGATTATTATAATTATATAGTTAATAACGAAATATTTAATTTGAATTGCAATAAATGTCGCACATTATTCTGACAAGTTTTGTATTTTTGTGTTTTCCTTATGCAGTTTAGTTTTTTATATTTTTATAGCGAATAATTGTTTACGTAAGTTATCAGTAGAGTTTAATTTAAATTTACAAACCTATATATATTTTTCATTTCGTTTTTATTTAACGTTTCGTTTCTAATTTAAAAGTTTTCTTTTTTAAGCTCGGCAAAAAATATGGAATCACAAAATTTCGTTAATACACCAGGAAACTTGCTACTCACCGGTAGTTGATAACTGTTGTTCAGAAAACAATAGTACTTGAATTAATTTTTATATTGTTATCTTCACTTTGATTTGGAATAACTTTTAAATTTATTTTTAGGTGGAAAACGGCGATCAGTTGGAAACCATAACAGTTTCGCCAGGCATGCAACAGATGCTAATACAGGGTGCACCAGGCACCGAACCGCAAGTTTTACAAGTCGTGAGTCTCAAAGATGCAACTCTGCTAAGCAAAGCAATGGAGGCTATAACCGGCGGTAATGTCAAGGCTGAGGATACCATAATAATGGAGCAATAAATTACTTACCAAATCAGAAAACTGATATGCAAAGAATTCAACACCTAAATTATATTTATTGTTGTTTTTTCGGTTTAAATTAGTTAATTTTTTTTTTTAAGTTATACCAACTTCATTCGGGATTTTTAACCATCCAATGATATATAGTTTAGTTCTAAGGTTTTGGTTATAAAAGCATAGGTACATACATACAAACATACATATGTATGTATAAACGTATGCATCGGCTAATTGAATGTACCTGAAAGGTAGTATTATATTGTACATATTTACATATGAACATGAAATTTTTTATATTTATTTACAAACACAGAAATGTATAGATTTAAATGCTGTCTAAGCATTATTCAGTGTGCTTTGGAGTTTAAACTTAAATTCGGCAGGCTTATTTTTAGGTCTAATTTTAACCATGAGCGATGTGATTTATTTTTCCCTAAACCTTTTATATTTTATTTGTGTTTCACATAAAAAGTGAAATATATTTTGTAAGTTTTCAAATGCCAGTTATCCGAATAATACTTTTAAAGTTGATTTTGTTTATTATTGAAATATACATTATAGTCGAACGAAGTATAAAGTTTGCTAGTTACGATATTTATTTTGAAATCGTTTACTGGAGACTAGAGGTTCATATTATATTTCAAAACATGGTCAAATCGTAGCACAAATATCATAGTTAAACTCTAAAATATTAGATATTTAACAAATTATTTACATTCATATTTATGTGCATACATACATCCCAAGAATGATAGAAATACATTGCGACAATCGAGCTGAGAGTAAAAATCAGTGACGCTTCTATACCAAGAATGCAGGAGCGAAGACGAAATTGTAAAAAAGAAAATGCAGAAGTAAACGATGGATTAGTGGCCTTTACACACCAACACTTGTATGCAACCCTTGTGCGATGCAAAAGTATGCTACACAAAATTAAGCACGTTCATACATTTACGCAAACTTCATGTCCCGCCAGCAACAAAATCAACCATTTTGAAAACCGTAGGATATGAATGATTAACATTAATTTCACTATATGAAGCCGTGACATAAATTGTTATTCAGTAGTGTCAGTATCCCTGTGGAGGCTCCAACAATAGTCTGCAAGCAAGGCTGGCAACTATCTACCGTAATAACGCTTCTCGTACTCTGACATTTCTTGATGAAATCTTTCACCGTGTTCATCACTTACTAAACCCATGTTTTGATATATGCTTGTGACCTAATGCTGACATTAATCCATCAATATTATTGCAGAACACTAATCCATCTTCTTTTGAATTAAATATAGCTAAGGTAATGTAACGTTTTCGATAAGCTGTAATTTTAACTCCAGTTTGCAATAGATTCCATTGTTATACTCTCGAGATTAATATTTCAGATTTTTCTGTGGTCAAATCTAAATCTCTAACAAGGTCATTTAGTTCTGACTGACTAATCAAATGCGAATATGTATTTTTTTCATTTATAAATACCACTTCGCTATTAGAAGGACCTGCTTCATCTTCTTCTTAAATAGGACTCGATAAACTTGACGAAATACAAAATCTTTCCGGTACTGGAATGTCTGGATAATGTGGTAGCGGCATTGACACTGATGACACAGTAGCATACTTCACCCAGTGTTTTGATTTTCTTGAAAAACCTTTCACAGTTGTTAAACAGAAGTAACAGTCGTCACGTGATTTTTAGCTTCATGCTACTGCATTGGTACACCAAAAGGCATCTGTTTAATGTTACCCTTGTACCAACCCGTCAAATATTTACAGCATTTTAAACAAGACACTTTCGGCACCCATGATTTGTCTTGATTTCTAATGGCAATTTTAAGATAAGCTTCATAACATTTTTCAAACAAAGGCGAAATTGTTTTTTTTTTCACTTTTAGGAGTAAATTGACCACAAACGTAACAAAATAAGCTAGGAGAATTAACACGAACACGCAGCTTTTTGTAGATTTATGAATAATCTAAATGTTTTGATAACTTTTGTACACACCAATGATATAATTTTATAGCTACCCTCAACTAAGTGTAACGAAAAGTAAATAAAGTAAGATTACCGTAATTTATGTTTTGGGACGTGATATCTAAATATGTATTTGTTTTCTGTTGTTTACTAAGTATACCTAATACGAATTACCACTCGGGATATCGGTGATTTTTTTGATGTTGCATAGTGTTTTTTAACATCATACACCAATACTTTTTGCCTCGTTACTAATATTTGCATACAAGAAATATCGTTTCAAGGACTAGCGGTACTCGGATGTCGCAACCTCTGTTTAACTCGACCGTGAATACATTCAAATCACGTTAAAAAGCCAGTACATTTTTTGTTAAAAGTTAATCCTTTGCTTTTGCTATGTAAACATTTTTGACATCGTCCTCTGCTAAAAACCAGGCTAACATTTGGACATAATAATGCAGAATAGTCTTTTAACAAAGTATATTTTTTTGTGCATTCCAAGGAGTAAGATTCAGTTTCAGACCTGTTTAATACTTGTATTGATATTGGGTTTTCCCTTTTTTGCCAACTACGCTGTCTATGAGTTAGAACCATTTCGACATGTAATCTTTAAATACATATATACACATACATACATACCATATACATCTTCGCCTCTTTTTCTTCTGTTTTTACTTAACATAATTTCCTTTTTATTAAAAAACTGCGATTTGGTTGATAAACTTAAAAACAAGAGTCGCACCGAACTGACTAACATTTTTTTTTTGTTAATATAAAATTTAAGAAAGAATTTTTAATAGCAGTAACTCTTTCGTTGTTTACAGCTGTATCGATTAATGTGCGC
Organism: Philophylla caesio; assembly: GCA_963971545.1. Taxonomy (NCBI): domain Eukaryota; kingdom Metazoa; phylum Arthropoda; class Insecta; order Diptera; family Tephritidae; genus Philophylla; species Philophylla caesio. Next base: position 67,561,320 of record OZ020607.1, read on the forward strand.
TTAACTTTCGCAGCTAATTTTGATGCGACCATCCCCAGATGAGGCGGTAAAATAATCTGTGTAAAAATAGAGGTCTTAATCTCAAGTACAAACAAATTTTCTCAATTAAAAAGTATTAAAATTCTTATATTTAAAAAATATTTAGTTTTCAAGCTAGTAAACGGCGTAAAAATATGAAATTTTCATGAATATGTTGTGGCTTAAGTCGAGAAGATAATCCCTTTAATTATCTGCCGTAATACCGTACTGTGATGGAGCTGAAATTTGACATCAATTTTTTTAAAATTATTTCGGACTCAATTTAGGGTGAACGATTCAAAATTCGTGGGGGACATTATTAAGCTGCACCTAAAGGCTCATATGCATCTAGGTCCGTATGTATGTATCTATAGAAAAAATTATTTAAGGGAACTGTAGTATTTTGCAAAGCCATTTACAAAACTATCATCCCTTAGGAACAATGAAGAGATTTTAAGAAGTTTTAATTTCCAATATTTATTTAAGCTAAAATTTCAAAACATAGTTGCCAATTTATATTAATAAATACATTTATATAATATTGTTTGCATAAATAAAGATATGTAGTATACTAAGTAAGTTCACGATAATAAAGTTGTTTACGCCATACAGCTTATCAGGTTACCTTGACATGGTTCTATTTTTTCGGTTTCCAGCAACAAAATATACAGAAAATTCAAATACAAAAAAGATGATGTGTACTTTTTGTTGTTTGAAATCGAAATAAATTATATCCACATAACCAGGTAACCCAATAACCTTGATCCCGCAAACAATCCAAATGTAAATATTAAACAACTACATATATATATTTCCTATTTCAACGTATTTATGTATATGTGTACATACCTACATATGATATTAACTGTCAGAAAAAGTCGATAATACATTAATCTAATATTTGTGCAAATTTCAGCAATCCAGTCTAGTCAAGTACGTTTGTTTACGTACGTAGTTAATGTAGATATATTATAAATTATTATTTTTAAAAATTAGTTTTATAGCAATTTTGAGGTAAATTTAATTAAATTGAAAATTTAACTAATTTAAACGAAACTAGTCATTTTATATAGGTATATAATATTATTTGTAAGCACATACATACATTCATATACCTATATAAATAACAATTATTTTCTTTATTTCGAACAAAAGATTTCGACAATTTGTATTTAATTCAAAAATAATACCTACATACTACATACCTACATGTGTATTAAGCTTAACAAATACATTTAAGCAGATAAAATGAATAAAGTTAATTTTATAAAAAAGGTTACAAATAAAATGGCACATATTTGAAATGCTTACATTCTACATACATATATATTTATTAGATATGTTTTGATGCATAACCGTATTTGCTGGGTGAAGTGTGGACGCGGTATTCGTCATCGCAAAGGCGTAAAGCCCCATAAATCTTTCGGATAATCTTTCTCTCGAAGACCCCAAGAGCCCTCTCGTTAATTGTTTTCATCGTCCATCTTTCTCCGCCATACAATAGGACTGACATAATGAGAGACTTATGCGTGGTTTTTGTCCATCGAGAGAGGACTTTACTGCTCAATTGCCTACTCAGTCCAAAGTTGCACTGGTTGGCAAAAGAGATCTTCCTTTGGATTTCAATGCTGACATTATTATTGATGTTATTGCTGGTTCTTAAGTCAACGTAGGCTTTTACTTTTTCAAAGATATAACTGTCAACAGTGATGTTAGAACCAAGCCGAGAATGTGCCGACTGTATATTTGATGACAGGAGATACTTCATCTGGCCTCGTCAGACCCAAGTCTTTCACACGATACACTCGACATAACCTTAAACGCGATGTAAAGAAGACTAATCCCGCGATTGGCGCAAACTGCAGGATCACCCTTTTTGTGGATTGGGCAGAGCACACTTAAGTTCCAATCAGCAGGCATGCGTTCTTCCGACCATATTCTAGAAATGAGCTCGTGCATGCACTTTACTAGCTCCTCTCCGCCGTACTTAAATAACTCAGCTGGTAACCCGTCGGCACCGGAGGCTTTGTTGTTCTTCAGTCGTGCTATCGCTTTCTGAATTTCGTCATAGTCGGGTGATGGTACATCACGTCCATTGTTCAGTCTTTACGTTCCGTAGCGGCGCGGCATTCCTCGTCATACCAGTTATTCTTTCAGGCTCGCTAAAATCCGATGGATTTTTCAGCAGCGGTATCTAGACATCGATAAATATGGTTCCACTGTTCGGAAATATCGTTCTGTTGATTATTGCTCTCGCTCTCAGAGAGCAGGAGTGCAAGTCTGGTGGCGAAGTGGGTGGCTGTCTGTTGCGATTGCAGCTTTCCGACGTCGAGCTTTCCTTGTGTCCATTTGCGTGCGCTATTTGCTACACAGAGGCTCGTGCGGATCTTGGCTGCTACAAGAAGATTATCCGCGTCGGTGTTGGTTGCTCGGATTGTGCGCACATTTAGGAGACTGGAAGTATGCCATCCATCTATCACAATATGGTCGATTTGGTTTTGTGCCTTACCATCTGGAGACAGCCACGTAGACTGGTGAATCTTTTTATGCTGGAACCTGGTGATACAGACTACCATGTTTCGGGCCCCGACGAAGTCGATCAGTCTCAATCCGCTATCGGACGTTTCGTCGTGGATACTGAATTTTCCGACTGTGGAACCAAAGATGCCCTCCTTGCCCACCTTGGCATTGAAATCACAAGCACGATTTTTGTATCGTGGTGGGGGCACCGCTCATACGTGCGCCCAAGGAGATCGTTAAAGCGATCTTTGATCCCATCGCCCTTCTCTTCCGTCGGGGCGTGGGCGCAAATCAGGGAGATGTTGAAGAATCTCCCCTTGATGCGGATTGTGGAGAGAGGTTCGTCCACCGGAGTGAACGACAGTACTTTACAACAATTTGATGCCGTGACGAATCCACCAGAACTGCACTGCTATCATCTGAGTCCGCATTAGCACTGTCAGGTGAGGCAAATTGTTCAGCACCAACGGCTGGCTTCCTCATGCCTAATAGCACCTGTGCGAGCCTGCGTCGCTCAGTCGCAATGCGTGAGACTTGGGACCGTTCGTGGTTACGCATTTGGAGAAGCTATTGAAACATTGTTATTGTGTGGCGGCTATCTTATACGATCCTTGATCACAGGTAAGTTTCGTAACATATAGCTTAGCTAAATCGTTGTAGTTACACCAACGAAAATGTAATATGGAAGTAGAAGGTATTGGCGATACCACCAACGCCCTAGAGCAAAGGCAACGTAATGCTCACTCTAAAGTCAACACCTTTAGAGTTATAAATGCAAATTGAAGTACTGGTTTTGCCCTTCACCACATCCAAGACTCCTACGGTGAAAATGGACGTGAGCCAGCGGCCATACCTGAAGAAACTCTATCTGACAGATACCTGCTTTGGTACGCCGGGAACTATCGACGTTCTTATCGTCGCGGATATATAGGGAGAGTCATAGAGGGAGAAGTCAGCGGTGAAAGACCCGACGAGCCCATCGCCCAGTGTACCCGCTTCGGTAATGTTGTATTCAGCCTAGCGACAATGTCTACCGTTTCGAATACACTATCGCTAATATCGGGTTTATCGTACATCTTCCTCTGCATCGCGACGCGCCAGAACTCGGTCACCCGTACCAACTTGCTGCGCGGAAATTCGACCGGTTTGAACTCCGTCTGTGCCATATTCCAATTCTTGTAGTTACTGCAAAGTTCAACTTGGTGTTCAACGCTTCCACGCCGACTAGCACGTGTCACGCTGAAACACAACACTGACTTGATTTTGACTGTCTACATGACAACCCTACTGACGCTTAGAAAATGGACAAGAAAAATTGTAAGGCGAGTAGTAGCATGAAACCGATAAAAACGACCCGACAGAATAATTTGTGTAAAGCTATCAGATTAATTATTAATATATTAAATTACATTATTATTAAATTAAACCAAATCATGCAATTATTTTTTTGAACGGACACCCTGAAAATAGCGCATATGTATGTGTTTGTATAAGTAAGCGAGAAAATACACTGTGCGCGTCAATTCAGAAGGAGGGTTTCCTTACTGCGCCTACGCGAACGTTGTACATTAAAAAAAGCTTAACGTGAAATTTGTCTTTTACGAGAAATAATATCCATACGCTAACGAATAAAGAAACTAAAGTTCTAAAGTGCGAAATAGTACTAACATTTCGATTTCAGTAATCAAACGTTTTACAACTGAACTTAACCTCATATTTTGTGAGACTTCCATGGACAACGGGGCTCCGGTGGACATACGCTTTGTCGCTGAGCTCAACGGTTCAAATTTGAATTTGCAGTTTTGTAGTTCTCATATTTTCGTTTCATATACGCTGTACTTGTGTTTCTCGCATCTCTCTTCGTTTACCTTGCACTTCTTCTCCGTTGAAATCAAAATCGTAGTCATCTAAAGCCATCTCTTTCTCGTGAACATTACTATTCTCATTCGTATTCAAATCTAATTGTTCAAGAATGATAGATATTAGAGATTGCGACAATCGTCGTGTTGTGAATCCTCTCCTAAGTTTTGACATTCGCTGACATTACACATTTACAATTGAAGAAAATGAAGGAACAGAGCTGGGAAACAATGGATGGCACTATCAATAGCATCGATAGTTTTCACTTTATGAAATTTTAGACGGTTTTTAGTGAGCAGAAGGTAGCAGCAGTAGAAAAATTGAAAAAAAAAATGTGGGTTCTGTATATTTTGTTTTTGCTTTTAAAAGCTAAAATTTCAAAAATATTTTATCAACTACCTTGAATTGTACTTAAAGCATTCTTATCACAACGAAATTCAAAATTTGACAATTCAAATTAAAAAAAAATATGAAAAAAGTTAAAAAAAAAAGTTTGCTGCGGCTACCTATTTGATGTGCCTTGGTGACTATCGAGAAATTCTTATAAAATGACGCCCAAAAAATGAAAAATAAATTTTCTTTTATAAAAATTTCTCAAACCAGTTTGAAGATCTGCGAAAAAAATTTAAAAAAATATTACAGCAACAACAAAGTACTTTTTCAAGCAACAGAAAAATTGAAAAATATTTCTTGTGATTAATTTTTGAGCAGCAGTTTAAGCTGTCATTGCATATAGTATGTGTGTATGTATGTATCGCTAAACATAAGTAAAGATGTGCTTTAAAAAACAGTATTTTATCGGCACTTAAAAGCTGTTCTTCTGTCCTAAAATTAAATGGCCTACGAAATCGTTTGAAAATTCTGAAAGAACAAAGAAATTATAATTAAATTTGTTGCTTTTTTAATTTTGTTCAAAATTTTAGACATATACGATTTTAGTTAAATAAAATTATATACTTAAAAAAATAATAATAAGTAAATTAAATTTGAAATAAATAAATACATAAATTAAATGAATTACAAATCGAAAGAAAAAACTCGTCGATTGTATCATTTTATCGCCGGGAATATATCGTTAAGTAAATTGAATTTAATAATAATTTTACTCTATAGAATTTTACAGTGAAAGACTTAAAAAACGGTGTAAAGATGCTGGTTTACCTACTACTGGCACGAAAAGCCAACTTCTTCAACAACTGCAAAATAATATAGAAGCCGCCAGTGATAGTGATGGTGATCTGCAAAGTACAACAATGGTGCAAAGTTTATCAGCGATCGAAAAAACAGCAAAATAGCAAAGTGTAAATCCGCGACATACTTCGTGTATGCCAAATAATTTTCAACCGATTCTGTCGTCATCGCCAGCACCAACAATGTATACAACTACGGCAAATATGCAAAATCTACGCGAGCGAATTTCATACCGCAGTGGCAGAGCGCAGGTGTACTGGCTGCAATTCATAAATAAATTTCTTAATAATGAAGCAGATACTTATGCATATAAAACTTTCACGATCGAAACGCCAACAGAACGAGTCGCCGGCCGAATATTTTTATCGAATTCTGGCGCTTGGTAACAAGAAAATAGGAATGACGGTATATTTAAAAAAATCAGCATGCCCGTATGTTACAAATGCTTTCGTTTACCCAGGTAGTCCGTTTCTTGACCAAATAGCGACGCATGAAAATGAGTTAACAGTGCTACGAGGTTTTGGTGGTGGAGAGTACGTTTCAACTCTTAAAATTAAAGTAAATATTGTTAATGATTTACGATCAACAGTTTGAAACCGACATGGTTGTTGTAAAGCACGTACTCATAATCGAAAACGTACTCCTCGGAAAAGATGTACTGCGTGGTTCTAAGAAACAATTAATAACTGAAAACATCCAATGTCGCGTTGAGCAAATACGTAACATAAATGATCCCGAAGGTTTAAACTAAAATCAACATCTACAATTTAAAAGTATAATGCATGAATACCGGGGGTTTTTTCAATAATATCGCAATTCTCGGAAAGTGTGGTTTATCAAAAATAAAAATAAAATTAAATGATGACAAGCCAATTCAATTAAAACCGTATCATGTTCCTTTCGCAAAACGACCGATATTAACGCAGATAATTACGGAGTTATTAGAAAACAGCAAAACGACCTAGTGAATCGCAATAATCGTCTCCTGTAGTTCTAGTCGAAAAGAAGATCAAAGAACATCGATTGTGTGTAGACTATCGATGTTTAAATAAGATAACATTAGGTTGTTTAATCCCCATGCCGAACATGGAAGAACAGTTTGCTTAACTCGCGGGAAATCGATTTTTCGCAACGCTTGATCTTCGAATGGGCTACCACCAAATTGACATCGAAGAGCCGTCCAAACAATACACGGCGTTTGTGACATCGGACGGGCATTTTGAATTTAATCGTAGGCCATTTGGACTTGTTAACGCGCCAGCTACGTTTCAGTGCATTATGAACAATATCGCGTCGAAAATGAACGCGGGCGAAGTGCTTATCTACTTGGATGACTTTGTTATTCCGAGTAAAACGATTTGTGAAGGACTTTTGTGAATAGAACGTTTTTTTAAACTTCTCAAAGAAGCAGGACTTACACTACGTCCCGATAAGTGTCAGTTTCTTGCTACGAAAATTGAATATCTTGGTCATATCGTAACCGATCAACAATTTTCAATATATGTATATGGTTTTAACGCCCAACATGAAGTCCATACTGATGCTAGCAGCGTTGGTCTGGCAGGTGTCTTTCTACAATCGGTAAACGGAGGTAAATGGCATCCCGTTTGCTATTAAAGTCGCCATTGTACCGAAACTGAGAGTCATTACCATAGCTATGAACTTGAAGTCCTCTCTATAACGTTTTCGAATTTACTTGCTGGGGCAACAGTTTCGACTCGTCACCGATTGCTCCGCTATCGCTCAGGTAAAAGACAATAGAGAAAAGAAACCAAAAATCGCACGCTAGTGGCTCAAACTACTCGAGTATGACTTTGTGTGCATACATCGTTAAGGAAGCCGTCTACAACACGTCGATGCTTTAAGCCGAATGCCAGATCAACCGGCCAAAGAGGTTGAGCCAGCTGGTTTTGTTCTAAATGATACTACCGACATCAACGATTGGCTACTAACGATGCAGCACAAGATGCAAAACTACGACAATATATTTATTTTTTAAACAACACCATTTATTCACCGCAAGAAGAAACAGTGAAAGTAGAATATCAATTACGTAACCACCGTTTATAAAAAAAAACCATCAGAAGGTCCAAAACTTGTGGTACCAAAAGGTGTACGCTGGCGGATCGTCCAATTCGGCCATGATCAGGCAGATCATACTGCGTTAGAAAAAACTCTCGACCGAATAAAAGAAACATACTGGTTCCCGCAAATTAGAAGGTTCGTACATTGCAGCCTGCATAAGGGCTGTTATCAGAAACAACGCTCTGGTAAAAACGAGGGTGAACTACATTTCGACTCTGTGATAGATTAGTATGCCATAACTTATTGCCATTGTAATAGATTAAGATTTGAAATTATTTGATGTACTCTATAGCGGACTGTTGCAACCCTGTTGCAACTATGTTTGCTTTCGCTTTGCTCTGTTTCGTTGATTCCGTTATTTTCTTGTTATATAAATTGTCGCAACGGCTTTTTAGAGATATATCACGCGAGCAAGCCAGGAGTAAAAAAAGACTAAAAATAAACTTGCGCGAGGAGCGCCTGTTATATTAAAATACTCAGGTTTCTTGTGTATCAATTGAAGTTATCTGGAATAAGGAGGGATCAAATCCCGGTGCGTGATAGGCTTTATTTTTATTTTACATTGACCGCCAGTTTGCCAATTTGTCACCATCTCTCCTATTCCAAGGGATTTCCGTGCAAATTAAAGAGCCATATAGAAAGAGAACACTTTCCGCCGCTTCGCACTACAAAGAAGAAGCAATCTGTGATGCAGCGTTCGCCAGTCCGTCGGAGTAAGCGCCATCAATCAGACGACTTGATATCTGTCCCTCAATCGTCAGCCACTTTAGCGAAGATCACCGCCACGTCCGCTAAAGCCGAGATAAAGTCTAGCGCTGTACCATCTTGCGCCGGGAGTGTACCATCCAGCGGGCCACCAATTTGCGCTTTGCCGCTTAGTGTCACAGCGTCCAGCGCGCGGTCAGTTAGCGCTCCGCTGCCTGGTGCCTCGGAATTAAGCGCGCCGCCAGTTAGCGCTCCGCCGTCCGGTGCCATAGCGGTTAGCGCTCCTCTGCCCGGCGCCTCGTCATTCAGTGCGCCGCCGGGTAGCGATCTGCCATCCGTTGCCACATCGTTCAGCGCGCCGCCTGTTAGCGCTCCACCGACCGGCGCCATATCGTCTAGTGCGCGACCCGTTAGCGATCCGCCGTCCGGTTCCATAGCGTTTAGCGCTCCTCTGCCCGGCGCCTCGTCATTCAGTGCGCCGCCGGGTAGCGATCTGCCATCCGTTGCCACATCGTTCAGCGCGCCGCCTGTTAGCGCTCCACCGACCGGCGCCATATCGTCTAGTGCGCGACCCGTTAGCGACCCGCAGTCCGGTGCCATAGCGTTTAGCGCGCCGTCAATTAGCGCTTCGCTGCCTGGGGCCTTGGAATTCAGCGCGCCTCCAGTTAGCGATCTGCTGTCCGGCGCCATATCGTCCAGCGCGCCGCCAGTAAGCGCTCCGTTGCACAGTGCTTTGCCACTCATCGCTACACCATTTATGAGTATACCGCCCAACATCGCAGCGGCCAGTGCGCCGCCTGTTGTTTTGCCATTCAGCGCTCTGTCGTCCATTAGCGCAGCGTCCAGCGCGCCGCCGCCGGGTGCTTCGGCGGTCATTGACGCGCTCGGTAACGCTCCGCCGTCAAGAGCTATATCAACAACTGCGCCAGAAGCTAGCGCCTCGAACACCAGATCCACGTTATCCAGCGCACAACCAGCTAGCGCGCCGCCTTTTGGGATAATAGAATATAGCGCCCCGCCGTCTAGTGCCCAGCCCTACAGCACTCAGCAGTTTTATGCGCCATCACAAATAACAAAGGTATCCTGTGCTCCACCAACCACCGTTCAACCAGCCTATGCTCTACAAGTTAATTTGCCCGACCGGACTCACCAGGTAAGCCATTTGATATTAAATCCCATGTACGTAAACGCCGACCCAAACCACACCGCCTCTGCTAGCGTTGACTTTGCCGATGTCAATTCTGCCAATGCCACCTCTGCCGGCATCGAAACCGCCAATGCCACAACAGCTAGCTTCGGTACGCCAATCGCCTCTGTAAATGCCTTATCCTTGACTCAGAGGGACATCCTTAATATAATGCAGCAAAAAATAAGTGAGTTGGAACTCCAACTTAAGAATGCTCAAACCAGAGCACCCGAAGGGCCACAACAGCGCGTTGAAACAATATTGCCATATTTGACGCCGCCAGTAGCGTTTTCCACCCAACCCCAACCTACGTATATTTATTCACATGTAAATAACACTAACGCCGGACATGTCAGGCAGCCAGCCACGTACAACTCTACCGGCCCTTTAAACAGGCAGCCGGCCGCATTTGTTCCGAATAGTTACTACACCGTACCAACTAACATACAGCCCACGCAACGAATAAATTCTGACCCAATAGATTTATCGGCCAATACATCGGGGTCACCTGTCATGTTAAACAACAATGCATCAACGCGTTCGTCAGCTACAACATCGGGAATAAACCCATCATCAATCAACACCGTGTCGCTGCCAAGAAAGATGCTTGACTTGCCGCAGTTTTCAGGACACCCAGAGGATTGGCCTGTCTTCTACGCGTCGTACATCGAATCGTCCGCGGTATATAATTACACTAATTTTGAGAACAACCAAAGATTAAATAAATGTTTGAAAGGTGAAGCAAAAGAGACCGTTAAGTCTTTGTTAATACACCCTAATAATGTTAACGCGGTAATAGAACAGTTGCGTTTTCGATTTGGTCGACCAGAACAGCTCATACGTAGCCAACTTAGGGTGGTGCGCGATATGCCATGTATTTCAGAATCTGCCATACATAAATTAGTTTCGTTTGCAACAATGGTTAAGAACCTTACTGTTTTCCTTCAGTCTATCGGTGAGGAGAAACATTTAGGGAATCCTACGTTATTAGAAGAACTAGTCGTTAAGCTGCCTCTCAGCAAACGTTTAGATTGGGCGAGGTATTCTGTGTCGATTCGACCATATCCTACAATCGTCAACTTTAGTGAGTGGCTGTCCGAAGTTGCTAGCTTGGTACAGATGGTTCAAGACCACGACAGTCGAGAACCAAAACGCCGCGCAGTATTACATGCCGCTGGGGAGCAACGCGTACCCAAATGCATAATATGTCAAGGAGACCACCGCGTAACAGAGTGTTGTCGCCTTCTTGACGCCAACGTGTCGGATCGTTGGAAAACAGTCAAACGCTTACGACTTTGTTTCAGTTGCCTATCGCTGGGGCATGCCACTCGCAATTGCCGCCGCCGAAACGTATGTCCAGTAAGTGGGTGTCTAAAATACCACAATCGCTTGCTACACGATGGTAATGTCAGTCGTCAGGCTAACGCCGCTGCTGGTCCAGAGGGATCAAGCTCTAACAACGCCGTCCTCAATTGCTCCGCCAATCCTTCAGGAAATTTATTGTTTCGTGTGGTTCCCGTCACCCTGTTCGGACCGAACAAGCGTGTAAATACGTACGCGCTTCTAGATGAAGGGTCTTCAATTACGATGATGGACACCTCACTAGTGCAAGAACTTGGCCTTAAATGTCAGCAACGTCAGGTTGAGATCCAGTGGTTCGGGGGAAAAGCAGCGAATGAGCAGGTAGCGGTCGCAAACGTTTTTATTAGTGGTCTAGGTATGAAGAAGCGCCACGCCCTTCGCAATGTTCATGGTATAACCAACTTAAATTTGCCGATGCAAAGTCTAAGCGAGCAGGATATCTACAACGCCGTCAGATATGGGAAGAACATGCCAGTGCACCCATATGACAACGTAACGCCTAAAATCTTGATCGGCCTAGATCACTGCCACCTTGGGCTGCCAACTAAACCGATATTTGCCAATCGCAATGGGCCGTTCGCCACTATGACTGAACTAGGTGTTTGTATTTTTGGGCCATCGAACAATTTACCGCCAAGGAAGCCATCATGCCTTCATATTAATACACCAGACCGTCAGATGCACGACATTATCAAGGACTACTTCAGTATCGAGACATTCGGGGTGAGAGCTGCGCCGTCGATTGAAAGTGCCGCAGACCAACGCGCGAAAGAGCTCCTCGAATCAACTACGGTCAAGGTGAACGGTCGTTTTCAAACAGGTTTGCTGTGGATGAACGACAATATAGAGCTTCCGGAGAGCTACTCCATGGCCTTGAGACGTCTCGTAGGCATCGAAAGGAAGATCATGCGTGACGAAGAGTTCGGTAAAGCATACTGCGAGATCATCAACAATTACGTCGATAAAGGGTACGCGCGTAAACTGCACACATCGGAGGTAGACGAAAGGAGCTCAAAGACATGGTATCTTCCACATTTCGCCGTGGTTAACCCTCAGAAGCCGGGTAAGCTGCGATTTGTATTCGATGCCGCAGCAACCTCACACGGAGTATCGTTGAATTCAAAACTAGTAAAGGGTCCTCAGCAGTATCGACCATTGGTGTCCGTATTATTTCATTTCCGCGAAGGTGCCGTGGCCGTTTGTGCGGACATTCAAGACATGTTCCACCAAGTCGTGATCCGTCCTGAAGATAGATGTGCCCAAAGGTTTTTATGGCGTAATGGTGATTGCCGGAAGTCACCGGACGTATTTGAGATGACAGCGATGACGTTTGGTGCAGCTTGTTCCCCATGTTCAGCCCATTATGTGAAGGTAAAGAATGCGATGGAGCACACTAGCCATGACCCACGGGCAGTTCGAGCGATAACGGATTACCACTATGTGGATGATTACGTCGATAGCTTCAATTCCACTTCTAGAGCTATAGAGATATCCAAGCAGGTCCGAGACATTCACAAAGATGCAGGTTTCCATTTGCGGAAGTTCAGGTCGAACTCTCTGGAAGTTGCGACTGCATTAGGCGGTGGAAACTCGGCGTTGCCTATTACGTCAAAAGAAGCTATGGAAGCTGGAAAGGTTTTAGGAATGCTATGGCAGCCGTCGAGCGACCACTTTACGTACCGTCTCGAGTTTCACGGAGTCGACTCGTCAGTCATGAATGGACACGTAGTACCTACAAAACGGATGCTGATGAGCATCATTATGTCCATCTTCGACCCGTTGGGTTTCTTGTGTCACCTCACCATCACAGCCAAAGTGGTGATGCGTGAAATTTGGAAGCGGGATTTGGGCTGGGATGAGCCCATACCTAGTGGTGTAGATGCCATATGGAATAATTTTCGGATACAATTGTTGAATGTAAGGGAATGTAGAGTGCCGCGTCACTATTTCAGAATGGGCAAGCCAACTTCACTGCAATTGCACATATTCGTCGACGCTAGTGAAGACGCGTTTGGAGCCGTAGCCTTCTGGAGGGCACAGAGCTCAGCCAATACGGTAGACGTTAATCTAGTGTATGCCAAGACAAGAAGTGCGCCACTCAGGACTCTAAGCATTCCCAGATTGGAGCTGCAAGCCGCCGTTTTAGGGTCTCGTATGATGACGACTATAGCTGAAGAGCATACCGTGCTTATCGATCGATGCGTTTTATGGAGTGACTCTAGAACAGTTCTCAAATGGATAAACAGTGAACATCGGCGCTACAAGCCGTTCGTGGCCCATAGGATAGCCGAAATCCTCAACGTTTCCAAGCCATCGGATTGGAAATGGGTGCCATCGAAGGAAAATGTGGCCGACGAGGCCACTCGAGTCAAGAAGGACGTCAACCTCAACCCATCCTCTCGCTGGTTCACAGGTCCCGCATTTTTATACCAAGCAGAACACGTATGGCCAACCGACGATACACCCGCAGACGACATAGAAGGAGACGAAGAGATTCGACCGAAGTATACCTTGCTGATCGTAAAGAAGAGCATTTTCGAATTTGAGAGATTTTCGTCGTTTTTAAAATTAAAAAGAGTTGTCGCCTGGGTCCGCCGTTTTGTCTACAATCGTAAATCGCTACATAATCAGCCAGACGGTTCTACAAAATATGGATTGGACGCGTCCGAACTTGACGATGCCGAATGTCTACTATGCCGCCATGCTCAGCGAGAAGCATTTTCTTACGAATTGAACCGACTGGAGCGTGGACTTGATGTGCCGATAGAAAGTTCACTGCACAAACTGACGCCGTTCTTAGATTCCGAGGGACTCCTTCGAGTCCGTGGCCGCTTGGATGCAGTCAGTTGGCTCCCTTATGATGCGAAACGCCCTATTATTTTGCCACATCAACACGCCGTCACGAAACTCTTGGTTGCACATGAGCATAAGCGAATGATGCACCAAAATACTGAGGCAACGATCTGTATGATCCGTCAGAGATATTGGATTCCAAATGTGCGGAAGGTTATTCGTGGAGTTATCGCTAGTTGCAACACGTGCAAAATTAACAAGACAAAGCCGGTTACACCGATAATGGGGTTGTTGCCAGAGGATCGCGTTACACCATATGTGAGGCCATTTACATATACTGGATTGGACTACTTCGGCCCTGTAAATGTGACCATCGGCCGAAGAACAGAGAAAAGATGGGTGGCACTATTCACCTGTCTGACAGTACGGGCAATCCATCTTGAGGTGGCTTACGACCTTTCAACGGACGCTTGCATCTTGGCGATACGGAACTTCATGAACAGAAGAGGGGTGCCAAAAAGAATTAGATCGGATAATGGCAAGAACTTCGTTGGAGCGGTAGGCGAGGTCAGGCGGTTTTCAGACGTTTTCGACTGTGGCATGCTGCAAGGTGAGTTGTCGTCAAGGGGCGTTGAATGGGTTTTTAATTGTCCTGAGAACCCATCTGAAGGTGGTGCTTGGGAACGCATGGTACAGTGCGTAAAGAAGGTTCTACGTCATACGATGAAAGAGGTGAGTCCAAAGGAGCACACATTCCATAGTTTGCTGGTGGAAGCTGAAAACGTGGTTAACTCACGTCCACTCACACATTTGCCAGTAACGCCAGAACAAGAGGAGCCACTCACACCAAACCATTTCCTGCTGGGTTGCGCAAACACGGCACAGACACCGAGTTGTGAAGAACCACAGCAGAAGCTTTGCTCTCTACGAAAGCAGTGGCGAGTATCCAGACAGATGCGGGATCGTTTCTGGAAAAGGTGGGTAGAAGAGTATCTACCAACGCTGACCCGGCGTGTAAAGTGGTGCTTGCCAGCGAAACAACTGCAAGAAGGAGACCTCGTTTTAATTTGCGACGCGAAAGTGCCTAGAAGGGACTGGCGGCGCGGACGAGTATCGAGAGTTTACCCTGGGAAAGATGGTCATGTGCGTCGAGCGGATGTCTCAACACTCTACGGGACGGTGCAGCGTCCTGCGTCCAAATTGGCCAAACTGGACGTGGTTGATGGTGAATCGGGTTCGATTCACGGGGGTGAGGGTGTGATAGATTAGTATGCCATAACTTATTGCCATTGTAATAGATTAAGATTTGAAATTATTTGATGTACTCTATAGCGGACTGTTGCAACCCTGTTGCAACTATGTTTGCTTTCGCTTTGCTCTGTTTCGTTGATTCCGTTATTTTCTTGTTATATAAATTGTCGCAACGGCTTTTTAGAGATATATCACGCGAGCAAGCCAGGAGTAAAAAAAGACTAAAAATAAACTTGCGCGAGGAGCGCCTGTTATATTAAAATACTCAGGTTTCTTGTGTATCAATTGAAGTTATCTGGAATAAGGAGGGATCAAATCCCGGTGCGTGATAGACTCAATTAAGCAAATACCATTTAATCGAATCCATTTGGATCACATGGGTTCATTTTTGGGCAGCAAACGCGGGAATTGCTATGTACTGGCAATATCTGACGCCTTTAGCAAATTTCTCATTGTAAAAGCCGTTCGCGATACGAAAGCCATACACATTCTTAAGATACTGAACTAAATAACATCATATTTTGGTCTTCCGTCCCAAATAATAACTGACAGAGGAACGTCATTTACATCTAAAACATTCGAAGAATATAGTTACAAACACAATATAAAACACACGAAAACTGCGGTACGAACTCCACGTGCAAATGGTCAGGTAGAGCGAGCAATTTCTAACTGCTGCCGAAAAACGAAATTAAGCCACCGTGAATATTTCAAGCGACCGTGAAAAGTGGAAACAACGATTCGATTACCGCCATCAAAAACCTTAAATATATGCAGAAGAAGGTCTCCTCGTGATCGGAAATGAACCAGTATCCACGGATGAATCCCGGAAGCTTGAGCCCGAATTTCGTAGGGCATACGTCGTAAGCAAGATTTTAGGCAACGACCGCTACTTGTTGGAAGATGTTCCAGGCTACCAGATAACAAAGAAGAAATTTTGTTCAGGATACGCCTCTGAAAAAATGAAGCCATGGGGTAGTAACAGTCCCGAGCTTGACGACGTCGGCGAAATCGAGGACGATTTAGGTCAGGAACGGCCGAGTTGTCACGCTGAACACAACACTGACTTGATTTTGACTGTCTACATGACAACCCTACTGACGCTTAGAAAACGGACAAGAAAAATTGTAAGGCGAGTAGTAGCATGAAACCGATAAAAACGACACGACAGAATAATTTGTGTAAAGCTATCAGATTAATTATTAATATATTAAATTACATTATAATTAAATTAAACCAAATCGTGCAATTATTTTTTTGAACGGACATCCTGAAAATAGCGCATATGTGTTTGTATAAGTAAACGAGACAATACTCTGTGCGCGTCACACGGGAATATTCCTCAACGGCATTCAGTTGTTGAGTCCAACACTTCAGGTCTCGCTTATCAACATAACCTTCCAGATTTCGTCATTATCGACTGGCAATAATTAGTGACACCTAATAGATCTTAAGGCAAGTACTCGTTGCGCCGGTCTTCTTCAGACGAATATTGAATATTGCTTGAAGACCGTCATCTATGGCATGGCGTGTAGTCCGTACAACGCAGTATGTGCACAACACCAATGTACCCATGCCCTTTATGAAGCTATGCCTGATGCTCAACAAGCGGCGCTCGCCGAAAAGCAATTCTTACCTCACTTTACGCTGATGACTTCTCTATGAGTTGCGATAACACGAATGAAGCAGTTGAGTTTGCAAAGAAAGTGTATACTGTCCTATCGGCTGGGAGCTTTAAGTTGAGGAAGTGGAATTCCACCGATAGTAAGGTATTGTTGTCTTTAGCTAGTAACACATATCTTTCTAGGTTAGGTAAGGTTAGGATGGAATGTCTGCCACCGCGCAGAGAATACGGTGGCACACTTAGGCTGAAAGTTAAGAAGCCCATTGTGATACCACTGGCGCATGCCATACAATTTTCCCCATCCCTTTAAAAATTTAACCATCTCGTTTGATGTAGACTAGCTAGGAATGCTCGCAGAGTTCAGGTCGGCTGGGCAGTCCAAGAAGAAGTTTTTGAAGCAATGATTGCGCGTGTTGACCAGACCGGGACAATGGGCAAATATAGTATGCGATACTCTCCATCTCTTGCTCGTTCCTACAGACGTTTTTCCAACGGTCGCCTGCTTAGTCGCAGGTAGCGAGCGGAATGGATGTTACCCCAATGCTATCTCGTTTAGAGATTTGCGACAGGCTACTGTTTTAGAGTTGCAGTTGACAGAATCAAGTGCCCTAAGTGCTGCTAAAAAATTAATATTTCTTTATATCCAACTTCTTTTCTTTTTAGGTAGTCCACCGCCTCCTGTATCGCAGCTACCTCGGCCTTTCTATATACGACACAACTTGATTAAGTGCCGTTTCAGTATACTTCCCTTTCATGTAAGCATGCTGAGAAGTCACGAGTTTGTGCGCTATTGAATCTGTCAAGTCTTTCGTCTTGACATGGGATATTCTACCTGCTTTGGGAATAAAAACTACCCTTGATTCCTTCCACATTTTTGGAATGTGGTTGAGGTTTAGCACCCCTGTATACATTGCATGCAGCCAAGTTGCACTTAGCTCCAATAATTGTTGTACCTGCTCCGGTGAAATTTCATCTGGGCCTGGGGCCTTCTAGCGTTTGAAGGACACTATTGCCCAGGTTACTTTCTATATTGAAAGGAAGTCGGCATCAACCGATTGTACTATCTCTGCAGTCGACCTGTTTGGAAGCAAATCTGGGGCGTTCGGATAGTGTGTATTCAGGAGAAGTCTAAGAGTGTCCTCCGCCGTCCCCGTCCACGTCCGTCTGACCGTAGCAAGCTTCTCGGAGCTATACGGGGTGAGCTGGAGAGAACCCTTTTAAGCCTTGATCCCTCCGTCACAGATTCCACGGAGCCACAGAAGTCCCTCCATGAAGATATCTTATAATGCCTTAATAGCTTTTTGTAATCGCCTAAGTGCGACCTATAAATTTCTCATTGTGAATCACTTTGGGTTCTTTTGGCCAGTTTAAAGGTTTTTCGACAGAGCTTGCGAGCCTTACCGATATCCGTATTCCACCATGGTGGCCTGATCCAGAGCCTTCCCACATGCCATGGTGAACTGATTTACCATGTGTTCCAGCTCCCCTGGGCTACACGGTACTTTTACTCGTTTGCCAGAGAGTCGCTTATCTAGTAGCCTTCTAAGCGAAACCCCATCCAAGGAGAAAGAGATATACCGGTGGTCCGAAAAGAAGTGTTCATCAAGCACTTTCCAGTTTCTGACCACAGCCTCTGCTTTCTCCGAGAAACGCATTACACATACATACTTTTTGCCGGGGTTTCCAGTTATTTCAAATTAAAGACTCTTTCAGCCCCCTCTTTGTAATTTAATAGCATTTAATTCCGAGTCATATGTAGGAACAAATGTTTACAAATCAAATTTCACCAGTACCTTGTACTTAATTATCTATGCTTGTTTTTTAAATTCCATTGTTGTAGTAATTGAGTTTTTCAACCTTCTTATTTGAAGTTGCTCAGCAATGTGAATATAGAATAAGAAGTCTTCACAACCTGAAATATTCAAAAAAAAAAAAATTATTATACTCGTACCGCCGCATGTGCGATCATTAAAAGTAATAATCATGTTATAATAATGTTTACATAGTGAGTGCATTAAAATTAAACGATTGCGATGGCTTGGACCTTTCGTTTGAAAAAGGATGATGATGCTTCGGTAGAAAATCTTTCGACTCGACACCCATGGGTGGGCAACGAAGGCAAGGGCTCACTGCCCTACTGGAAAGCCCAAGGGCAGAAGCACCTGTCTTCACTTGGTGTGGGTTATTGGCGTAACCTAGCGAAGGAGACCGGGAACTGACGAAATTTTTTGGTATCGGCCCAAACCGACACACGGGTGCAGATAAGAATATCAGGAATATCCCTAATTTAGTTATTAATCCCTTAAGCAAAGACTGTTGCTGCTAACATGAACTATCGATGAGCACACAACTTGTATGTATATGTATGTAGACTTTAATTTTTTTTAATCTAACTAATACTTTTCATTTTGCATGTGAAAAATAAACTAAATAAGCTATAATAACGTACGTGGAAAATGTTGCTCTTGTGATGATTCAGAGTGAAACATTTTGCGAAATACACCCTTATTAACTAAAAAATAAAGCAAAAATTTTTTTTAATTCAAATTTGTTCATGCATTGTTTGTGGGAGATCGCTCGCATTGGTCGCTTAAGAGATTCCCGGGCAATGTTGCTCGCTTAGAACGTTTACTGGATTATTCTTATGAAAGCAATCTCTTATTGCCTGAAATGGGTTATTTGTCCCTTTTGAAATATGCAATGTGAAAGGCCGTGCTTGAACGGAGTTTGATAGAGTTTCATTACAAATGGAAACATAAGCGGGTATTCTGACTGGAATATTCTGTTATTCTCATAATTCATAGCATAAAAAGTTTAAAGTTTAAAAAGTTTTGATAGAAAAACGATTTCAACACACATTTTTTTGTAGGCTGTAGTTTGTAGTGTTTGCATTAATTTATTAATATATATGTACATATTTAGCTACATAAGTAGTAATAATTTACATCAAGTTTCTTAAAAACGATATTTAATATGAATATGCTAATTACTTCCGTTATATGGAAGGTGGGCGTGGTTATGGTTCGGTTTCAAAAATATTTGACCATAGTAAGACCGCTATCAAGGACTATATGTATACCAAGTTTTGTAGCGATACCAAACGCCGTTATTGAGGTACAGACATTTTTGAATAAGTGGGCGTCGCAACGCCTATATATACAGTTTCTTTACTTAAAATCACCCCAAATACCAAATTTCACTCAATTTGCTTTAATGGATACCGAAAAAACGGAGTTTTTGCATTTTTAAAATCTTCCGTTATATGGGAGGTGGGCGTGATTATGGTCTGATTTCAAAAATATTTTACTATTATAAGAGTAATATCAAGGACAATATGTATATAAAATTGTGTGGCGCTACCTATTACCGTTATTGAGTTACAAAAATTTATTCATAAGTAGGCGTGGCAACGCCAATTTTTTAAAATTCTATAAATACTTAATTTCTTAGTTTAAATCGCTCCAAATACCAAATTTCACTCAATTTGCTTTAATGGATATCGAAAAAACGGAGTTTTTGCATTTTTCAAAAACTTCCGTTATATGGGAGGTGGGCGTAATTATTGACCGATCTTCACAATTTTCAATACCTACCTACCCTGTCCAAAGAGCAATGTATACATATATCAAATTTCATTGAGATATATAAATTTTTACTCAAGTTATTGTAACCACGGACGGACGGACATACAGGCAGTGCTAAATCGATTTCTCTTTTTATTCTGACCATTTTGGTATATATGTATATATCTATATCTATCTCGATTATTTTTTGCTGTTACAAACAACCGTTATGCGAACAAAGTTATAACACCCTTGTGTACAAGTACGCTCGGGTATAAATATAGGGAGCAATAGAGAGTAATAGTGTAACGAAAAAAAGTACTCACCGAGCAAAGGATGATTCCAAGTTCTACTAGGATTATTTATTAGAAAATTTAAGAAAAATTATAGCTTTCTTCATAAACTCTAAAAATGCAATTGTTTTTTTATAATTTATGTGAAAATTATATTATCAAATTTGGTATAGCCGAAAACCATAGGACACTTGACAAATAAATGAAATGTGCAGCAGAACAGAAATTTAAAAAAGCATTAGCATTCACGAGCCATTTACTGTTGAACACTAGCTACATAAGTCGTAAACTCTTCCTGACTAAGTTTTTCTTACAAAACTGGTTTACTTAGTTTAACCACACTTCTCTACATATTTTCCCTACTTTTGACCCCATATGCACCTGTTTCCTCGGCTAGCAAAATGAGGATCAAATTGGAATGCAGATTATGATAATACTGAGGAGGTTATCTGGTTTCAGCATGATTATCAATAGTACATGGATCGTAAATTCGACGATTCCGTTTTACAAAATTAGTTCCGATCGGCAACAAGCAATGCAGTCAGCATATAAACATATAGGTATACATATACATACATACATATGTACATATTAGGAATGTCAATCCCGGTATCCCGGGATTAGTGTATTGAAATCCCGAGCTTGTTGAAAACAATTAATTTAAAAGAAATTTAAGTTTAAAATTTTTTTATTATAAGTATAGAAAACCGCAATATATGGGGTACCACCGTATATCAAAAAAAGACTTTCAAATATATTACGCACGTCTGCTCGGCTTCGTGGTTTAGTCAGTCATGCTCACAATCCTTTTCTTTATTCCGTTCAAAAATGGTTGTTGTCCATAGACATTCTTTTGACATAACGGGATAACTTATGACCCACATACCACATAAAATCTAATGTTGCTTAGGGTGTACACACAATTTTTAACTAAAGAACTATTACATTATTCCTTAAGGCTAGTTACACATACGAATGAGTTACCAACCAACATGCTTACAACTCGGCCATCCTGACAACTAGAATCTCCGGATTCTACGCTGTGTACTTATTTAGAGCATTACCTATTTAATGTTTTCATACTCCTTCTTTCGCATTCGAACCAAGGTTTTAGGTTTGTTACTGACCAAGTGCCCTGGTATGGTATCTGTGTTTGTTGGAAATTCTCAACATCCTCTACCAAGTATCGATCGTTTTCTAAATTTTGTTGTTATTTTGTACGGCCCTCTAAACTTCGGTATAAGCTTACTTGATGCTCCCACTTGAGAACTCGCATTCCCTATGACAACATAGTCTCCAATTTTAAATTTGCGTGGCTGTGCTCTTCTAGCATCCGTATATTTTTTATTATAATTTTGTGATTTTTGTTGTACGATTTCTGCCTGACACCTTATATCGTTTATCGATCTGTTGTCCGGCACCTGTACCGTTTCCAAGATATTTTCCCTAACTCCAAATAGTATGACACTTGGGTGTTCATTTACTGATTTATGTACTGTGTTATTCATTGCATACTCTATGTCTTCTAATACTTTTTGCCAGCCCACCCTCTTTTCCGAGTCAATCATTTTTGCTACCATCAGTCCTAGACTTTTATTCACAATTTCGGCTTGTCCGTTGGCCTGAGAAGAATTTGTTGCAACTTTGATATGCTGAATGTTATTTGCCTCCAAAAAGCTTTCAAAATCATTTGATGTGAAACAAGTCCCCCTATCTGACACTAAATGTTTTGGCCTACTATAAGCTCGGAAGTAATCTTCCAGCGACGCTATTGCTTCTTTCGACGCTGTAGTTTTTGCTGGATACAGTCGAACGTATTTCGTGCACCCATCTATTACTACCAATATGTGTTTGTACTTCGTGTTGCTACTGTGAATAGGACCATAGTGGTCAATGTGCACCATTTCAAATGGCTTGTTGCCCTTTGGAATCATGTGAAGCCCTTCTTTTTTCCCGTGTTTAGCAGAGAATGCTATGCATTTCAAGCAATTTTCAACGTGAACAATTGCTTTTTTTCTAATGTTTGGGAACCAGTAGCTCTTCTTTATTGTATCTACGACCTTGTCGGCACCGACATGTCCCATCTCGTCATGATACTTATATAAAACGTGTTTTTCCATTGACTCTGGTACATAAAAGTATAAGTTATCTTTGCCCTTTTTGTAAATTACACCGTTTCTCATTTCGTAATGTTTATCTTCGGAGGTTTCTAACTGTTTTCTAACAGTCTTTAATTTTTCATCTCTATTTTGGCATATAATTAGGTTCTCCTCGAATGTATTTGTATGTATTGTCAGGACACTATTCACTCTACTGAGCGCATCTACATGTTGCATCCTCTTTTCCGCCCTATGCTCTAGCTCGTAATCGTAGTTCTGTAATTCCAGTGCCCACCTTGCGATTCGTGGGTTAATGTCTTTTTTGTTGAGCGTTAAAGTTAACGAATTTAAGTCAGTGACAACTTTAAACTTAATACCCTGCAAGTACACTCTAAATCTTTTAAACGCATATATTATTGCCAATGTCTCCAGCTCAAAACTGTGGTATCTGGACTCAACGTCAGTCGTACGCTTCGAAAAATAAAATATAGGGTGCAGTTTTTTGTCTCTCTTTCTTTGAAACAGAATTGCTCCAAAGCCTAACGCACTTGCGTCGCAATGAAGTTCGGTAGCATCGTTGGAGTCATAAATCGCTAATATGGGAGATTCCGCCAACTTTCTTTTAAGTGTATCAAAAGTTTCAACTTCTTTTTGACCGAACGTAAACTTTTCCTCTTTTTTTAAGAGGTCATAAAGCGGTTTGGCTATTATTGAGAAATCTTTTATAAATCTGCGGAAGTATGAACAAAGTCCAAGAAAACTATGTACTTCCTGTACCTTTGATAGCACCGCGAAATTTTCTACTGCCTGCAGTCCTTTTTTGTCAGCCCTAATGCCTTCACCAGTTATTAAATAGCCCAGGTAGGAAATTTCAGACTGGAGAAATTCACACTTGTCCAGCCGTAAGTCTAACTTGTTCTGAACTAAACGTTGGAAAACTTTTCTTAATATCTGAATATGCTCGTCCAAAGTTTCTGTTGCCACCATAATGGCATCAAGGTATATTATTACCTCGCCGTTTCGTATCATGTCATCAAAAATTTTGTTTACGAACTTCTGAAAAGTCGCTGGAGCATTCCTCAACCCGAAAGGCATTCTCAAGAACTCGAACTGTCCTAGAGGTGTTGTGAAGGCGGTATATTTTACCGACTGCTCTTCGACATAAACATGGAAAAACCCATTTTTCAAATCAAGCTTCGAAAACAACTTTTTGTTTGCTAATCTATCTAACAGATCATCTATTAAAGGTATTATTTTTTTTAATTTCCTATAAGCTCGCCGGTTTTCTTTTTTACTAATACTATTGGAGAAACAAACTCAGACTCACTGGTACGGATGTAACCTTTCGCTAAATATTCGTCGAGTATCTTCTGTAACTCAGCTCTTTCCTTATATGCCAATCTTCTAGGAGCACAATAAAATGGTTTATTATTTTCTAACACCAACCGAATTTCTTTTTTTACATTAGGCACTTTTGGTTTAACTGCATGTACATATATACTCTTTGTTCAACATGTCCTCAAAACGTTTTTTGTTTCCCACACTAATTTCCTGTCCTAACACGTACTCTACTTCGTTTGAGTCTTGCACCTCAATTGCTAGAATCTCACTTATGGCCTTATTCATCTCTATGTTTTCATAGTTATTATTATCTTCAAAATTTTCGGGATTTGCATCCATAAATTCTACAATACCAATTTTTAACCTAGCATTACTGGCCGTAATAAAATTTCTACCCAATACCATTGAGTTGCCAGTCGATTCATTAGGGACCACCATAAGTTCAATCAAAACATATTTATTCAGAACTTTGACATTACATTTTGTTTTACCAAAAAATTTTAACTTAGACATATTTAATCCAAAATAAGGGCATTTCACTTCTTGCAATTGAACTCTTTTAGGCACTAGGTATTCTTTGATGAAACTTATAGGGCTCCCGGAGTCGACTAGGCATTCTATAATCATATTAACGTTAGGTTCAGCTAAGATACTAATATTAAAATAACTTACAAAATTATTCGTTAACGGAGTCTTCTTATATTTTCTGCAACTCGAAGCG
Source organism: Philophylla caesio (assembly GCA_963971545.1). Taxonomy (NCBI): domain Eukaryota; kingdom Metazoa; phylum Arthropoda; class Insecta; order Diptera; family Tephritidae; genus Philophylla; species Philophylla caesio. The sequence continues at coordinate 67,585,932 of OZ020607.1, forward strand.
TAGTGGCCTTTCTCGCCGCAAGCAAAGCATGTGCCCATTTCGCGTCTCGGTTTCCGACAATTTTTCGATATGTGGCCGGAGCTGTTGCAGTTGTAACATCTCACTCTGTCCTCGTTTTGTCTTGGAGATGAACGATGTGGCAACTCGATCATGCGGAACGCCTTAGCCAAACTGCTGGCTGTTGAAAAATTTTGCAAAATTGCCTGGATCTGTAGCTGCTTGTCCGGGATACCGTCGATTACATATTCGACCAACTCTGCGTCGCTTAAATTTAGACCACTGGCAAGCAAACACTTTTCATTATAGTAACTTGCAAAAGATTCTTCGTATTGCCAGCAGCGTTTTTCAAAGCGACGTCGTACAACCAAGAGATTGTCGTTGCGGGTGAACACTGTAGCCATCTCTTCCAGCACCTCGTCAAAATTCTTCAAGAACATTTTATTTGTGTTATACCAAGTTAAAGCCATTCCTTTTAACTTCAGCTGTAGCACCAACCCAAGCATTTCTTTGTCGACCTTGAGTGTTTGCTGCAGGTGCGTTAGTTGTGAACGCCACATTTCGAAGTTTTCACCGCCGTTGTATTCCGATAATAATTGTTTTACTGTATCGAGAGTGAACTCTTTTGGGGCGGTAGGTATACTTTTCTGTTCTTCGATTGACAACTTTAGCTTTAACATTTCAATCTCTTTTTCCAGTAGCTTAATTTTAAGCCTCTCGGTTTCGTGTTTTCGACTATCCAATTGTGTCACAGCTTCTTGAATACTAGCTGCACTATCTGGACGTACACGTGTACCAAACTGCCCACTTATGTTGCAGTGTGCACCTCCGCTTGAACTGTTGTCCGCTACGTTGACCGCTACGTTGTCCGCTCCGTTGTCTGCTACATTGCCCGCTGTATTAACCTCTACGTTGTCTGTTGCATTTACCGCTACGTTGTCCACTGTATTAACCGCTACGTTGTCTGTTGCATTTACTGCTACGTTGTCCGTTACTTCGTCGAAATCGCTGGTCGATTCGTTGCTTATTTCAGCAACGTTGTCATTATTTGCCTCCGTCAGATCTGTCCTTTCATTTCCTGGACACAGTCCGCGCGCCTCTGCTGACAATACACTCAGCCTGGCCGCTAGTGATGCTTTCGCCCCACTTGCATTCACTCCAACGGCTGTGCACCAGGCTTTCAATTGTAGCAGCGTGTATTTTTCAGCGCTGATCACTTCGTCTGACATGTTAACTGGTTACGCTTTATTAATTGGAAAAAAACTTACGTCGGGATGGGTTCAACGACCACTTCTGATGAAAACCGCAATATATGGGGTACCACCGTATATGAAAAAAGGCTTTCAAATATATTACGCACATCTGCTCGGCTTCGTGGTTTAGTCAGTCATGCTCACAATCCTTTTCTTTATTCCGTTCAAAAATGGTTGTTGTCCATAGACATTCTTTTGACATAACGGGATAACTTATGTCCCACATACCACTTAAAATCTAATGTTGCTTAGGGTGTACACACACTTTTTAACTTAAGAACTATTACATTATTCCTTAAGGCTAGTTACACATACGAATGAGTTACCAACCAACATGCTTACAGTATCTTCGTTTCAAAGGCGAAACAAAGCATTATTTGTAACACTATTTCATAAAACAGCTCCGACCAGTGAAAGTTACTCTTGGTGCTTAATGTGCTCGCAACATAGACTTATTTAAATGTGGCATTGCTTTAAATTTTATGCTGAGGAAATAAAAATTAAGAAATCTACTTTGAGTAATAAATTTTTTAATAAACTCGTTTCAATAATCAAACTCTTAAATATGACTTTCTGAAGCTTCTAATTTTACTGCCATTATAAAGGAGCTGGAAAATATCCTCTTTGAGTATGAGACTTACTTTGAAAGCGACGTTAAAAACACTTACTTGGAGGTGGTTGAAGTGGATAAGGCAGTAAGACTCAAAGATAAATTTCATCAAGAATTAACTAGCGAGTGTCCAACAATAGAATGTCATACAATTAATTAGGTTTGGTAAAAAAAAAATATTAAAATGGGGGCGATACAGGTTTTATATGCAACAAATTTAAGTCCAGGTTGGAGGATAATACACTTCATGCTTTTATTTCTTACTAGTCTAAGTTTTTAATCAGTACACAAGGCCCAAGCTAGAGTGCAAGTGTTGTTTATTTATGTTTTTTAAATATAATTGTTAGTAATAAGTTTTTGTGTTTTGTAAAAATATCTTACTTTGTCGAAATATCTACAATTAATAATCATTAAAACGAATTTTAAAGTTTTATTAAATACTGGGCCTCGAGTTTGTTAACATAAAATTCTGTTTGGGGTAAGTTCTCGAAGGCAGAATGATTAATTTCTCTACAAATAAGATAAGGAGTTTCTCTTCTGGCTCAGACCTTTTAACAGGTCAATTTGAAAAGAGATGAGGGAAAATCGGTCCAATATACATACATCAAATATCCACCCTGTCGGAAAATCAGAAGAAAATCAAAATAACTATCGATACGAGTAGTAACGTTGAGAGCTAAAACACTATCGAGAATCAAATATAAATGAGTATAGTATCGTATAAAACACCCAACAATTTATTATTATTATTATTATTATTATTAAGTGTATTATAAGTGTATATAGTAATACAATTATTATTTTACATTTGGTTTGGAAAGAAGCACTAGCTACTGAGGCTTTCGGCTTACTCCAACAATTTTAATTTATTGTTATTGTTCTATTTTTCTTTCGAAATTAGTAAATTTTTCAATTTATTCTGTAAGGGACAGTGACAAGCCAAAAGTATCCCGCATCTGGTAAATTCTAGAACAGTGAGTGTTTTGAATAACTAAGCTGTTAAATATAAAATAAAACAAGGAAAATTTGGTTTATTTACAGTCAATATGTTCGTATGTGTTTCCACTGGTCTTGGGTCTCTTGATTGCCGTGTAATCATCGTCGACAGTTTAGAGCTCGGTGGAGTAAAGTAATTTCCTGTTAGGAATTTTTATAACAAATAGGAATTCTATAACAAATATTTTTTCTGAAAACGAGGCCGAAACATATCGATCCAATCTATTCGGAAGAAAGCTAAACATCCTTAGTATACAAAAGTGCTCCATGTCTGCGCTTCTTTCGTCCTTCCAGGTGCAATATACGTAAATCTTAAATAACGGCCAGTGCGATATTTGGCGTGGTCTCGAGCACTCCAAAAATGCAGATCATATTTGATCTCTGCATCTTAATGAGTTGCCTCAGATGAGATAATAAGTCATAATATAACTGCAAATATCAATGGAGAAATACGGGTGATCAGTTTCCGCTTTTCGATAATGACACTCTACAAGTACGAGCATAGCAGGCCAATAGCGTCATATAATTTCGCTGAACTATATTCCCTTTCCTGTTTAGCTTCAGGGTATTATTGTATCCTCGTAAAGTGGGCAAGTGGAAAAAGTCCACTAATTCCCCTCAATGGTCACAAAGCGTTTGCTGAAATTTATCGTAATGCACGATAGATATACCATTCCGTTTTTCGCAGGGGAAGTTGATAGTCAGGTTCCATGGAAGTGGAGAAATATTTCCTACTTCTAATCGCATTCATGTAAATAAATGTTTATAGGATATTAGTACCTGGATATATGTACATACATATATATGTTTAAGTCACAATTTGTCAGTGTCTCGATGTCATTTGAGTTCCATTGCTGCTGCGAAAAGGCTTAATCCTCTCCCAGTTTAAATGTTCTTGTTGTTTATTCCTTTGAAAAACCATATCACATATACATATAACTTATTTCCCTTAATACTAATTGCCATAAGGCAGCTTCTGCAATTTATACCTCTTCGTAGTCATCTTCTTGATTTAAATCCTGACTCGTCCTTAGCTCTACCTTCGGATGCTGATGAACTGTTCAGTACATTTTCATAGAAATTTAGGTATAATAAGCTTTTTTCACTTATTATGAAACCCCCCCGTGAATACGAATTGAATAGGAATGTGTTTTAGACGCCTTTTACACGTATTCACAATATTTATTGAACTTGCAGCATCCAATCTAAAGTGATTTTTATCCATAGTAAAAAATTTCTAAATGTGTCTACTGAAATCTGGATCACAGATCACAGATCTAAAATTTGAACGTGTACCATATTTCATGATATCAATACGAAATACGCGATATTTAGTTGCATTTTCAAAAAAATTATATTACAAATTACTATTAACGATTATTTGTTTTTTGTTTTTGAGGTTTTGAGGGAGTTAAATTAAATAGCTAATATTTAAACATTATCAAATAAACAATTTGATGTAGTATTTTTTTTAGCGTTTTTAGCGATCTTTAAATAGCATTCAAACATGTAAAACTCGTCCGGTGCACATTTATTTCATAAATTCAATATTTTTAGAACATTTTTTCATATGTAGTTTTATGTAGTATAATAAAGTGTAAGCTGCAAATCTTCAACTTGCGCTAATTGGCTAAAAGAGACGGAAGCTCTTTGTAAGCTCTTATGTAGGTATACAATGTTCATCCATAGTTTTAGATTATTTAAGTCTTCAAACATAAAATGGACAAATAACTATTTAGACTCGTTCACTTTTCTTGGCGCCATTTTATTGAGTCTACTAGTAAATTTTGTCCACCCAAAATACACGAAGACAATTCGCTGATTGCCGCAATTAAGGCTCTGTCTGTATGCCGCTTAACAAATAACCGTGCAATAAAATACAAAAAAAAATTTCGCAGAGTTGCTGTTGTATTTTTTAAATTGCGAGTGAATGGAAATCTTATAAAAACCAAAATATGGATGAGTTTATACTTTATAATATAACTCACCATTACGAATGTTGGCAATTTGACTGGAATCAAATTGCCTGCCATCAAAACGTTCTCACGCTGCGAGCGTAGTAGAAAAATACACAACGCCTTTTTGAATTCCTTGCTTTGACCTATCCAATTGCAATTGTAAATGGCTTTCGATAGCTCCTCACACTCTTGGCAGAATAAGTCACCATAATAGCAGACAATTAGAGTTTCTATTGTCACTGCTACGAAGAAGACAGTCATATTCAACATAATCGAGAAATTGAAGCCAACGTAAAGCATATAAACACCGATGGTGCATTGAGCCAGGCCTGTGCAACCGAACTGAGCAAAAGATGTGCCTGATATGGTTTTTTCTATAGTTGAAAATAACCTTTAAAGTAAAAAAAAAAAATATATAGTATATATGTAGTATATATGTATACATACACTAGGTTCACATTGAAAAATATATTACTCGATAATCGTTTTGTGATCCTTAATGCAGGACACGAGTTCAGCGTAATTATGTTTCATTTCAACTTCTGATACAATCAAGGCCTCTCCAGATCCTCCGATTTGTTCGATGCGCTTAGATAGTGCCCGCATATGAGCGGTAAGTACCCTCATATAGGCTTGCGGATACGTGTCCACCGAACAAGCCTGAGTGCATTGCACAAGAAAACCAATCGTTTGATAGCCATAAGCAATCCAAAAGTTTGTCCAAGAAGCTTTGAAATCAAAAGGATACCAGGCAGGATACATAAGACGTCTTTCCGCAGAAAATATCACCATTAACTGACTAGTGACGAAGGCCGAGTAAAAGAGTGTTAGAACAGTAAGAAAACATTTTTTGGCTGAATTAATGCCCTCTTGGAGAACTCTGACTTCTTCCTCGGTCTTTGCGCGAGTGTCCAAGTGTTTGAGTATAGGTCGCAACTCCAACAATTTATTGCGTATAATGAACAAGGTAAGAAACTTGATATTGAGTGTCAAATCGGACATGGCTATGTAGACAACTTCGCAAAAGTCGTTCAGATTATCGACAAGCAAACTCTTTACAATAAAGCCGGTGGGATAAAAAATCGGAAACAGTATTGTTATTACAACTGTGTACACCTTGTGGGGAATGTACCAACGCGAACACCTCTCCGGTCCACGAAAACCACTTAGATCCCAAACTCTCCAATGATACTTAAAAGCATCCCAACTATTTACTATCAATGTCATTACAAAAACTTTCACAATTCGATGATAGGATTAACACTGACGGTTTAAATCAAATCTTTGCTGCTTTATATATATGACTACAAGCATGAAAGTATAAAGGGTGGGCCATCACTACCTTTATTTTTGAATTCCAAAATTGCAAACAAAGTCGTACTCAAAAAAACATCAATTCTCTCCTTTCTGTTTGAATAACTTTTCGAAAAATTGAAAACATACTTCCAAACTGCTGTCGGATCAAGCAGTGGAAAAATCACTCAGTCTAGCGTAAAACAAAATTTAACATTCATTTCTCTAGCGGTAGAGGTATGCAATTTTGTCAGGTTCTTTTATTTGCGAGTATCAAAACATACTTTTCACAAAAAAATGGAAAATGAAAAATTAAAATCGTTTCTCTTGGATAGCACTTTCTTTTTGCAGATAAGTATTAAGTAAGGACACGTTGGATTCAAATTGGAGTGGCGTTCCTTAGTACCAGACTGCATTAGAGCATAAGACGCCTTTATAAATACTCCTTCAGTTCTTTCGGTTAAAAAAGATAAGTTTTTTGACCACGCTTCACTCTTATACTCGTATCTAAGTACATATGTATATGTAGGTACATATATATAATTTTATTTGAGTTGCGCTGTTACAATCGACTAAAGAAGAAACTTTAGATTCTGGAACCTTTTACAGAAATTTCTTAAATGGTGCTTTTTTATAAACGGATGATTCAACTATTATATCTCTTTCCTTTCGAAAATGCAAGATCCAATAATTTTTGGTTTACTTTCTTAAATTTGGCCTAGTTCGTCTGCAATTTCTCTACTTAATCGTAGGGTTTTGACGAAACCATTTCGCAACATCATCAGTTCTCTTGCAGTTAGAATCGATTTGACTTTTGACAATGTTAAGCTTACAAAATATATACTATTTTAACTTTGTTGACCTCTTTTTCTCATTTTTCCCGCCATGCCAAACGTTGTGGTGATATCTTTTTGGGACACTACAAATATCAGTTAAAGATGTATGTACACTATACAAGCGAGTATAGGACATGAGAAATGTTAAAAAATGCGTACTTATACGAAAGATTTTATAGCGCTAAAAACCAATGAATATTACTGTTTCTTTTAGAAGTTTTGAAAGACCAACTCATAGTTTACAAACATCTCAAAATTAAAAAAAAAACGTCAAAAATTTGCAAAAAAACGAAGCTGAAAAATAGTATCAAATTTAAAAGTATAAAGATTTGGTAACAAACTCCCAAATACCGATTACCAAAATTCAAGAAGTGAATATAAGGGTTTCTGCTCGCTGTATTGAATGTTTTTCGCACAGAAATAAAAACGTGAATCTTCAAATCAAGAATCATATTTTCGGAGCAAGCGCTTAAGCGAAGTGGTTCGAGAACTTATACATATATATAAATCTGAAATATGATCTTGCCGAAGCAATTTGGCATTTGAAAAATAAGCTAATCGACGGCCCACCCATTTTCAATCGATATGTGCACATGGTAGCATATACATAGATACATACATACATAGTCACATACGAGTATGTAAAATATTTTAACAGATGTAAATTTTCATACGAGTAAAATACAGCGGCTTTTTGTTAAAACAGCTACAGCTATGGCTACAAATATGCATACTTATGTGCATATGTGTGCTCTGCGACCGTGCGTCATTGAAACTTGGTGTGAAACATTTAAAAGTAATCTTAAAAGTTATTTATTTAAACTCTTTAATAGTAGAACTGTGAAAATTTGCCATATTAGATTGACGCAGTCTATTTATGGCCATTGTTATTATATACATACATAGGGTATTTTTTTAGACATGTTTGACCACTTTTTGCAGCAATTGGGGCCGTTTGTCAGCAATAACGCGCCGAATATTCTCTTCAAAGGCGTCTAGATTGTATTCTATGTCTAGTATTGCCTCATTGAAAACCACACGTCTAAAAAAGAACACCCTTTATATTTACAATTGGGTGGGAATGAGGTACAAAGATGCCCCCGGATACGAAACTACGTCTATGTTCGTGGGTTATGCCTAATGTTTGAGACTCGTCAGGGGAAGGTGCTTCCATTCAACAGTTGGAAACTGTCCGAAACCTTGCCTACAGATTATTTTCCATCGGAGGCGCTGCGCTCGACACAATGGCAAACAAAATCTGCAAAGAAAACATTTTTGGTCAAATAGTTAAAGTTTTGCTCACAAACTAACATTGCTAACACTGTTTTCCAGCGCCACCTTCCAGGCTTACGTTGACAATGTCTTCATTGTTGAAATTGGGCAAAATAAATGCTTATACATAGTTCTTTTATGATGAGCATGCATAATCGGGGTTTACATACTTGCTTCTGTACAATCAGCTTGTAGTTTGGCCTCCTGATACTAAAGATTTCGATACTGTTCAGCTACGTCTCCTGTATCAAGACTATGTCAGGTAAGCGAACGCCGCCTTAGAGTGCTGGTGGTTTATCTGCAGGATTTTCATCAACGCCAACTCGGCACCTTCGTCCACGGCGGTAAGTAACCTCTCTTCCTCTGCTCAGTCAAAGAAGTGGCCAATGTTCATGACCGAACCCGCCGAAGAGGGAACTTCACTTGCACTTTACGCCTCCGACATTGCAGATTCCAATTCCATGCTCATGGAGTCTGCTTTCGTGGGCTCTTCGGCCCTGTGATCATGCCTGCCTGTTCAAGTCCTCGAAACGATCCACACCTTCCAGTTGTACGTCGGGAGGTGCGGGTTGCAATACCGGAGAAGTCCCTCCATTTCTAGTAGCCAGTATTGCGCGCGAACGTGAAGGCATATCCTTTTCGTTCACAGCCTCCAGCTTGGCGATCTTCCAAACCTACCCCACCAGAGCAACTGCTGCCTTATATACATTAGTAAATCGTTCGTCGGCGCAAATTATCCTTTTAGGGATTCCGTGGTGCCACCGGGCACTTTCACATTTTGAAGAGGGACGGTGTATTTGAGTAAAAACACTACTGATGGCGTAGCCCGAGTATGTCCAGCCAGGGTGAGTTTTTTTAAGGAAGGCCTTGGGTCGCTCACGAGAAAAGGAGGTTCAACCAACATTAAATTCCGCAATAAATTTACAAATATCTATATTTTAACAGCAGTTTGAGTAAAAATGTTGACTGGACTACATCGACTCGATTTTGTATAGATTTGAGTTTTGCCCATTTTGTGTTTGAAGAAAGGCCCCGCTCAAACATTTCCCTTTCCCTGAATTTTGCTAGCCGACCTGCTTATGTTACTGTCCGCTTACATAGCATAACTGCTACTTTTTACAATATTTTACATATTTTGAGATATTTGATTATAATCTAATATGGGGTAAAATGTTAAATGCATTTTTATAAAGCCATCGTTAGGCTATGATTATATCATTTGAATCAGTAGAATCTTAAAAAGTCAGGGATTTAAAGTGCTTTATCGATTCTTCTCTTTTTCTTTGCCAAAATATCTAGTAATTGGTCACTAGTAACCTCAAGGTCTCGATAAATATCCAGACACCCAGGACCCCTCCCCTGTATCCGTCCCTGATATACAGTGTTGCGTATATGAATAGCAACAGTGAATAAACTGGATTTTAAATGAAAATTCTTAAAAACAAATAAAAATATGCGTGACAAGCTATGTCATTTTGAATGCTGTTGCTATTGATATGCAGAACACTGTACACACATATGTATGTATATATTCGCACATAAATTCATGAATAAAACCAGCTCATATAACCTTCAAAATATCAAATTATTTTTTAGAAAAGCCATGTTTTGCACATCCTACAGACAAAAAGGCAAATGTGTTTGCGTTCGCTGATGCACCGCAACTGCTGAAGCTGGTCAGAAACCACTTTTTAGATAGCGGATTATTTAGGAATGGGCAAATTCTTACAAGTAGAACCATATGCGAATTGCTCAAACATACTTCTAGATCGGATGCATCGACATTGCAGATTCCAATTCCATGCTCATGGAGTCTGCTTTCGTGGGCTCTTCGGCCCTGTGATCATGCCTGCCTGTTCAAGTCCTCGAAACGATCCACACCTTCCAGTTGTACGTCGGGAGGTGCGGGTTGCAATACCGGAGAAGTCCCTCCATTTCTAGTAGCCAGTATTGCGCGCGAACGTGAAGGCATATCCTTTTCGTTCACAGCCTCCAGCTTGGCGATCTTCCAAACCTACCCCACCAGAGCAACTGCTGCCTTATATACATTAGTAAATCGTTCGTCGGCGCAAATTATCCTTTTAGGGATTCCGTGGTGCCACCGGGCACTTTCACATTTTGAAGAGGGACGGTGTATTTGAGTAAAAACACTACTGATGGCGTAGCCCGAGTATGTCCAGCCAGGGTGAGTTTTTTTAAGGAAGGCCTTGGGTCGCTCACGAGAAAAGGAGGTTCAACCAACATTAAATTCCGCAATAAATTTACAAATATCTATATTTTAACAGCAGTTTGAGTAAAAATGTTGACTGGACTACATCGACTCGATTTTGTATAGATTTGAGTTTTGCCCATTTTGTGTTTGAAGAAAGGCCCCGCTCAAACATTTCCCTTTCCCTGAATTTTGCTAGCCGACCTGCTTATGTTACTGTCCGCTTACATAGCATAACTGCTACTTTTTACAATATTTTACATATTTTGAGATATTTGATTATAATCTAATATGGGGTAAAATGTTAAATGCATTTTTATAAAGCCATCGTTAGGCTATGATTATATCATTTGAATCAGTAGAATCTTAAAAAGTCAGGGATTTAAAGTGCTTTATCGATTCTTCTCTTTTTCTTTGCCAAAATATCTAGTAATTGGTCACTAGTAACCTCAAGGTCTCGATAAATATCCAGACACCCAGGACCCCTCCCCTGTATCCGTCCCTGATATACAGTGTTGCGTATATGAATAGCAACAGTGAATAAACTGGATTTTAAATGAAAATTCTTAAAAACAAATAAAAATATGCGTGACAAGCTATGTCATTTTGAATGCTGTTGCTATTGATATGCAGAACACTGTACACACATATGTATGTATATATTCGCACATAAATTCATGAATAAAACCAGCTCATATAACCTTCAAAATATCAAATTATTTTTTAGAAAAGCCATGTTTTGCACATCCTACAGACAAAAAGGCAAATGTGTTTGCGTTCGCTGATGCACCGCAACTGCTGAAGCTGGTCAGAAACCACTTTTTAGATAGCGGATTATTTAGGAATGGGCAAATTCTTACAAGTAGAACCATATGCGAATTGCTCAAACATACTTCTAGATCGGATGCATCGACATTGCAGATTCCAATTCCATGCTCATGGAGTCTGCTTTCGTGGGCTCTTCGGCCCTGTGATCATGCCTGCCTGTTCAAGTCCTCGAAACGATCCACACCTTCCAGTTGTACGTCGGGAGGTGCGGGTTGCAATACCGGAGAAGTCCCTCCATTTCTAGTAGCCAGTATTGCGCGCGAACGTGAAGGCATATCCTTTTCGTTCACAGCCTCCAGCTTGGCGATCTTCCAAACCTACCCCACCAGAGCAACTGCTGCCTTATATACATTAGTAAATCGTTCGTCGGCGCAAATTATCCTTTTAGGGATTCCGTGGTGCCACCGGGCACTTTCACATTTTGAAGAGGGACGGTGTATTTGAGTAAAAACACTACTGATGGCGTAGCCCGAGTATGTCCAGCCAGGGTGAGTTTTTTTAAGGAAGGCCTTGGGTCGCTCACGAGAAAAGGAGGTTCAACCAACATTAAATTCCGCAATAAATTTACAAATATCTATATTTTAACAGCAGTTTGAGTAAAAATGTTGACTGGACTACATCGACTCGATTTTGTATAGATTTGAGTTTTGCCCATTTTGTGTTTGAAGAAAGGCCCCGCTCAAACATTTCCCTTTCCCTGAATTTTGCTAGCCGACCTGCTTATGTTACTGTCCGCTTACATAGCATAACTGCTACTTTTTACAATATTTTACATATTTTGAGATATTTGATTATAATCTAATATGGGGTAAAATGTTAAATGCATTTTTATAAAGCCATCGTTAGGCTATGATTATATCATTTGAATCAGTAGAATCTTAAAAAGTCAGGGATTTAAAGTGCTTTATCGATTCTTCTCTTTTTCTTTGCCAAAATATCTAGTAATTGGTCACTAGTAACCTCAAGGTCTCGATAAATATCCAGACACCCAGGACCCCTCCCCTGTATCCGTCCCTGATATACAGTGTTGCGTATATGAATAGCAACAGTGAATAAACTGGATTTTAAATGAAAATTCTTAAAAACAAATAAAAATATGCGTGACAAGCTATGTCATTTTGAATGCTGTTGCTATTGATATGCAGAACACTGTACACACATATGTATGTATATATTCGCACATAAATTCATGAATAAAACCAGCTCATATAACCTTCAAAATATCAAATTATTTTTTAGAAAAGCCATGTTTTGCACATCCTACAGACAAAAAGGCAAATGTGTTTGCGTTCGCTGATGCACCGCAACTGCTGAAGCTGGTCAGAAACCACTTTTTAGATAGCGGATTATTTAGGAATGGGCAAATTCTTACAAGTAGAACCATATGCGAATTGCTCAAACATACTTCTAGATCGGATGCATCGATCGTTTTTAAATTAACTCATGAGCATTTATCAGTAAAATGCATAGGTAAGTAACTGGTTCAAGGTGAAAAATCAATCAACAAAAATGTCAGGACGTCATCTGACAGCTGACCTTATCCAACTAGTAAATGACTGGTTTGATGTTTTAAATTCAAATATAGGGACTTTCGGTTATCTAGGAAAGGTATTCCTCATTATTTATAATTCAACTTTTTTAATTTGATTTCAAAATCAATTAAACGTTCTGGAAAAAATGCATAATTTAATGTCACTGCCTATAATTTCCAACAAGAGTTCGCTAGAAGTATTTCAGAAAGGAATATTCATATGCAATAGAGCACTTGTAATGTTGTACGAAGACGTAAAAAAAAATCAAATGTGAAGTATATTTTAACCAATTGTAAGCGACTGATGGCAATCTTGCATAGTTGCGATGTTGCGTAGAAACAGCCAGAAGACACACAGTCGTGAAGTTACAGCGAACCGTGCGAGACGCAAAATCAATTCAGTGTAGCGTTGTATATTTAAGAAATTAATATTAATCTGTTTGTGTTTCTTTGAATAATTGATTTCATTTTTATTTAATAAATGTACATATTAGTTTTAAAAATCAGTAGACTGAAAGCCATCCTTTCAGTTCAGAAGCAGGATCGTATTCATTATTTTGCCTACAAAGAAAAGGATACGTAACACGCATATACATACACACAGATTTATTGCATACCGAAAATTAGCCGACGAAGCAGTCGCGTTGAGAGCGAGCCGAACGCGACGAGTGAATTATGTTAAGTTAAAGGGATATATTTGAGTTTATATACATATATACATATGTATTTAGCTGCTATGTATGCACATAGTCATGTGAACGCGAACACATACAAGCGAGTGAATACATACGAAAAAGCGAATACGTGAACGAAATAATACGAACGCCGTAGTAAATAGCTGAGAAACGACGCGTAGTTGTAGAAAAAAACGAAGAAACGGGAAAAAAGTAAAAACAAAAGCAAAAATAACTATGTGCGAAAACAAGTTAAGTACGCATGCGCAATAGTCGAGTTAAAACGAAAAAAAAATAAAACGGTACAAATAAAAAGCGAATTGCGCATGAACAATAGTTGAGAAAGCAATACAGAAAAAATAGCAAATTCATTTTTTTTAAGTGCGCAAAGTAAATAATACGAAAACGATGCCGAAAATTGCTGCGTTGAGGGTTGAACAACTCAAAGCGCTACTACGCGAGAAAAACAAACCGACGACAGGCACAAAAGCAGAATTAATACAACGGCTATGTGAGGAAGTTGGTAGTGACGAAATTGAAGAAGAAACAGAAAACGCGACAATGCAAGAGCAAATAAATGTTTTACGGGATATGATGCAAGGTATTACATCTTTGTTGCAAGAAAGAAACAATGCTAATGTCGAAAGCGAACGAGCAGTTTCATCGCGACAAATTGTAGACTTTTCTAGTGCGCGTTGTTCGGTAAAAGAAATATCGGAAACTTTACCAAGTTTTGATCCGACCAATGAACTTTCATTATCCGCTGAAAAATTTGTTGAACGTGTTAACCAAGCTCGAAATGCATACCAGTGGGAAGAGAAGAGTTTAATGCTCGCTGTTTTTAGCCGCATGAGTGGTGTCGCAAAACTTTGGTTAGACGCATCGCCGCAGTGCTATTCCAATTGGAATACTTTTGCAACACAGTTGATTACAGAATTCGGTACAAAAGAAAATGAAGCAGATGTACATTATAAAATGAACGATTCGGTTCGGAAAACGGATGAAAAAGTGGTAGATTATTGTTTTCGAATGAATGCTATTGGACAGCGTTATAGTTTAAGTGAATCAGCAATAATAAAATATACGCGAAACGGGTTAAGAAATCGAGATCTCCAGACAGCAATTGCGCCAATGCGATTCGAGTCTATGAGGCACTTGCGCGAAACTCTAGACGAGTACGGAAGAAATCAGTGTAGTACGCCTATTACGAAGCCAAATCAAAACAAAATGAAATTCGCGAATAACGACATGGATAATCGAAAAACAATAATATGAATAAAGTGAAGTGTTTTAATTGTTTTGAAGAAGGCCACATAGCAAGTAAGTGTCCTAAACCACAGCGTAGACTGCGATGCAACGACTGTCAGAAGGTTCATCCGAAAAGTGAACCAGCAAATTGTGGTAAGAGAAAAGTAACAGCACGCCAGGTAAAATGCGAAGATGACTTTTTAACCAAAACAATTTATGTTGACAATTACCCAATAAATGCGTTTATTGATACGGGAAGCGAGTGCAGCATGATTCGTGAATCGTGTGTTAAGACATTACCAGTGGAGCGTATGCGGTGCTCATTAAAGATAAATGGTCTTTGTGGAGGCGCACGTTATGCAAATGAAATGATTAAAACTAATATTGAAATGGACAAAGTTAAATTAAATGTAACATTCTATATATAGTTGGAAATGATTTATTGACGTCAGACGTGCTGTTAGGTCAAGAAATATTCAGTGATCATAACATTTGTGGACACATAAGAAACGGGCGAATGACATTAGAGTACGTACCTGTCGTGAAAAATGAAGAGGTTTTAGTAGATGAAAGAAAACTAGATAATAGACAAATAAAAGAAAGTGAAATACAAAGCGGTGTACTTGAAATTAAACAAATGGCGAATTTGTTAATGACCTTAAACGATTATTGCGATATATTTTCAAAGAATATAGAACAGATAGGTAAAACTAATGTAGTTTCGATGAAAATAGAATTAAATACCGAAGAATCAATTGCACAAAAATCCGTATCGCATTCCTGAACCGAAAAAGGTTATTGTTCAGGAAATGATTTCCGAAATGCTTCGCAGCGATATAATCGAACCATCCGAATCAGAATACGCGAGTCCGATTGTACTAGTAAAGAAAAAGCCCGGTGATTCGAGGTTATGCGTCGATTATAGGAGATTAAACCAGCATACGAGAAAAGAAATCCATCCTATGCCGCATATCGAGGAGCAACTCCAAGGAGCTAAACGTTACCGTTACTTTACCGTACTTGACATGAACAGTGGTTACTACCAAATTCCGATTGACAAAGAAAGTCGAAAATATACAGCGTTTATCACAACTGACGGATTGTACCAATTCAAGCGAATGCCATTTGGGCTAAAAAACGCACCTGTTGTTTTCCAACGTCTAATGGTAAAGATAAAAGAAAAAACACAGAAGGGTGACATGATAAATTATATGGACGACATTTTAGTAGGAAGCCTGACTGTTGAAGAAATGTTTGTAAAATTGCGACGAATATTTGACATATTACGTGAGTTTAATTTGACTCTGAATTTAAATAAATGTGAATTCGCTAAACAAACTATTGAGTTTTTGGGTCATTCGTTAACGCCAGACGGCATTAGTCCAGGCACAGCAAAAACAACAGCAATTAAGAATTTTGCAACGCCTGTGAATATAACGGAGGTACGAAAATTTTTGGGGTTAAGTGGTTACTTTAGAAAGTTTATACCCAGTTATGCTATTAAATCGGAACCACTGAGACGTTTGCTTCGTAAAGATAAGAAATTTTGTTGGCAAAATGAACAAGAAGAGGCTTTTAACGAATTAAAATTAGCACTGTCAACAAAGCCAGTAATGACGTCTTATAGGATCGAAGCCGAACACGAAATTCATATGGACGCGAGTTCCATTGGGTTAGCCGGTGTTTTGCTACAACTCGATGACAATTCCTGGAAACCAGTCGTTTATTTTAGTAGATCTACTAGCGAAAATGAGAAGAAGTTTCATAGTTACGAGCTTGAAACTTTAGCAGTGGTCGAAACACTCGAACGTTTAAAATATTATGTATATGGTAAAAAGGTCAAAGTGATAACCGATTGCAATGCAATTAAAACAGCGATGGCGAAAAGAGAACTCATACCACGTATAGCGCGTTGGTGGCTAAAAGTCCAAGAGTACGATATAGAAATTGAACATCGTTCCGGTAAACGTATGGATCATGTAGACGCTCTAAGTCGAACGCCAGTAGAACCATCACGCGAAGTAGATGAAGCTTCATTATGTGTAATGAAAACGGTGCTAGCTGATACTGATTGGTTATTTAGTATGCAGCTACAGGATATCGAGTTAAAACGAATTATTGAAGAGTTGCAATCGAAAAATTCTAAGTTGAAAGAAGAGTATGTGGTAGACAATGGACGATTATTCCGAAAAACAGGAAACGGAAAATTGTGGGTGGTTCCAAAAGCTCTTCGTTGGAGAGTGTTACGCGATTGTCATGATAATGCTGGTCATTTGAGTATCGAAAAAACTATGCAGCGATTGACTAGTTATATATGGTTTTCGAGAATGCGGAACTACACGAAGTCGTACATAAAATCTTGCGTTGAATGCGCCTATATTAAAGACAGTGGCGGTCGGAAGGAAGGTCAATACCATTTTGACGACATTGGTCCAATACCATTTAAAACTGTTCATTTAGATCATCTGGGACCTTTTCCGAAAAGTAGTCAACGTAATGAACATATACTTGTGTTAGTAGATGCTTTCACGAAATTTGCGATAATCCGAGCTGTTAAGAGCACAAAAAACCAAACCAGTGCAAGATATCTTAAACGAAGTTAGCAGCTACGTAGGTATGCCTGCACGAATTGTTACAGATCGTGGTACGGCGTTTACATCGAAAGAGTTTTCAAAGTATTGCAAAGAAAATGATGTAAAACACATTAAAAATGCAGTCAGAACTCCAAGAGCAAACGGACATGCAGAAAGAACAAATAGGACAATCCTTTCAATGCTGCTACCAACGACGACAAACGACAAACGCTGGGACGAAAAGTTAAGAGAAATCCAGTGGGCAATAAATTCAATGCGTAACACGACGACCAAACGTACACCGCAAGAGTTGTTGCTGGGATTTTCTCCGCGCGATATATTGCAAAACAAAATACTGCTTGCTCTTCAAAGCGATATTACTGAAGCGAGCGAAGAAAACGTAGATGAAATGCGGCGTGAAGCAGTTTCTCAGATTATTATAACACGTAAGCGCGCAAAAGAACGGTACGACAGTAAACACGCAAAACCAACAATTTATCAATTGAATGACTTAGTACTTGCCGAAAATGAAGCTCCAAGTACCGGATATTCACGTAAACTCGAGCCACACTACAAGGGTCCATTCATTATTACGAGGGCTCTGAAAAATGATCGTTACGTGATCGAAGATTTACCAGGTTCACACCGTAAACAGCGACACTATTCGTCAGATAAATTAAAACCGTGGTGCTTATTGCCACCATATGAAGATAACGATACAGATGAGGATGAGGTCGAGCGAAATCCCTCAAAGTTGGAGCGAGGTCGTCCAAAGATGTCAGGAAAGGCCGAATTGTAAGCGACTGATGGCAATCTTGCATAATTGCGATGTTGCGGAGAAACAGCCCGAAGACACACAGTCGTGAAGTTACAGCGAACCGTGCGAGACGCAAAATCAATTCAGTGTAGCGTTGTATATTTAAGAAATGAATATTAATCTGTTTGTGTTTCTTTGAATAATTGATTTCATTTTTATTTGATAAATGTACATATTAGTTTTAAAAATCAGTAGACTGAAAGCCATCCTTTCACAATTGTTTGAATCAAGATTTGCTTGGAGTATTTCTTTGGTGCCATTCGCAGCAAAGGTGGCCTGGACGACCATCCAACACCTGAGGAATTTAAATATAGACTGCGAAAGTACATATTTTTTTTAATATAATATAGATACTAAAGATATGTATGTATTTTTATTATATAGCGCGAAACACGCAGTGCCTCCAAGCAAGGGCAAATGTTTCGGCAGATACAAGTCACTGGTTGGCCTACAACGAAACGTAATTAATATCAGCTGACATTAGTTCGGTAATCAGCTCAAACAACGGCACCAATGGGGAGCCTTACGCAGAGTTTGAAATGGATACAGAGGTAATCGATGCGTTAAGCACTTCCAACCCAGATTAATGTGATATTTTACACGAGCAAGCATTGGAATTAATATCGGGGGTAATGTATATAACCGTTGTCTAATTTTTTGCGTGGCGCAAAACTGTTATAATCCATTTTTAAAAACCTCAATTCCTTCCAAATATCCCACTGTAAGAATATACATAAGAGGCGCCGACGTCGAACTGCCCGAAAACGTCAAACGTTTATTTTTAAAATGCCGAATCCATTTTCGAGTGAGAAATTTAAATAAGCGTTTAAAAGTAAAAAAAAACGAAAGAGCATGTAATGGGTTATAAATACCTGAAAATAACTCTTTAAGTGCTGTATGCAAAACTAATAAAAATACTACACTTTTAATCATATTATTATTTACTTGATTGTGTTTTCTATTCTTTTCTTTTAACAGCATTCGATGAAAGTTATATCTTCAACTTATATGCATACATACATATATGTAACATACTTTAAGCTTCTTTATTGGGAAATAATAAGCTTACGATTAAATTTCAAAATAAAATATTAACAACATGATTTTGTTAATAATTTTGTCTATCATGCAAAAATATTGACGAATGAAATACGAATTATATTTAAAAATTCATTTTAAGTTTAAATTTATTATTTAAGCCATACAAATAAAGTGTATTAAGTCGATACGATCTCGGATAATGCTTTGTATAAACAAGGTAGTAGTCGTTTATATGCTCCTTCTAAACGAAGCTAGAAATAAAGTACCGATTTCAAAGTGAGTGTGAGTGAATTCACACGTATTCAAAATCAGTTTATACATGCGTTTCGAAGTGATGTGTATTCGATGAAACCGTATTATGCTCCCGTATAAACGTAGTAATTGGTGATAATCAAATAATGTCACGAACGCTGGGTTGGCCACACATACGCTGGTTGGATGTCGTGCTTTGGATAAATAGCGCAATACGGTATACATCGTAAAGGCAGTGGCGCGTTATTTTTGCTAAGTTCACACCAATCCATTGATAGATTACTTGTTGGATAGTCTCCGCTCCATACGTTTGGCGCTGGTTTCTGCCAAAAGTTGCGGTAATTAAGTGAAATTAATTAATTATTAAATTTATTACCAATTTCTATGTATCTATGGTGGAGGAGTTAAAAGAAATATAAAAAGATGTATAAGTATTTTCGCATACGGTATTTTAATATAAAAATCGGGTACAAAGGTAGTCCATGCGTTGAAGGCATACGTGGGAATTTATTAATTGGTAAATGTGTGAGCAGATATTATGTATGTATGTATATTTTAAAAAGATATTGTATTTATTTGTTTGCAATAAAAAAAACACGTTTCACAGTTTATCGATTGAATTGAAAATTTAAATTATAAACATTAGTTGACAAGTCATGGACCACTTCGAATGAAACAAAATTAAAATTGCAACCCTGTTGCTTGTTAATTTAAAATAGGTTAGGTTAGGTTAGCTTGGAGTGGCTGCCACAATACATTAGCACGGTGGCACACTTAGGCTGATATTGTCCGTTGTGACACCACTGGCGTTAGCCATTTGTATTCCCTTCCTTAGAAATTGAGCCATCCTGTACGTTTGATGTAGGATAAAAAGTCAATAATGCTTTTCAAATTCAAGTCGGCCAAACAGTCCACGAAATGATATTTGAAAGAATGGTTGCGCGTCTTGGCCAGGCCTGGGCAGTGGCAGAGGTAGTGTTCAATATTCTCTACCTCTTCCTCATTGCGGCAACTGCGGCAGAAATCATTTGTTGGTTAGCCCAGTCTCTTTCCATGGGTGCCCATGAGGCAGTGCCCGGTTATCACTCCAACCATCAGCCTAAGAGAGGAGCTGTCAAGCATAGTGAGAGCTTTAGAGTGCTTCATATCGACCACTGGCCAGATTTGTCTGGTGATATGACAGGTGGTGTCCGAGGCCCACCTAAAATTTACCTTCTCCATAAGCTTAGATCTAAGCCTGTGTTTTTAGGATGTTAGAGATTTAATAGCAGCCTGATTGTCTGAGTATATTGCTAGGCCACTTTTCAAAGAAGCGGGTGTTATAACGCTAAGAGCTGTCTCTGTTATTGCATTTAGCTCCGCCTAAAAAACACTATAGTAGTCCGGTAACCGAAGGCTGAGGTTTAGATTGAATCCACCTGAGTGAATTTCGCTTCCTACTCGCTCGTTCAGCTTGGAACCGTCTGTGTATATAGCCGTCGACTTTGGGTCCAGGTCCACGGCTCCTATCCACTCGTTCCTCTCTGGGATTCTTGTGGAGAACTTATTTCTAAAACATAGTATCTTCTATCTCTCCACGGCTGGATCGCATTTTGCCTGACTGCACTACAGCTTGCCAGGAATTTCCCATAGAGGTCCAATGGTGGGAGATTTAACATTATTTCCAGAGATTTGGTGGGTGCAGAGGGCAGTGCTCCCGTGATAAGCATTGAGGCTGTCCCCTGCACCCGTTCTAACTTTGCCCTGGGTAGAGTCTTGCTCAAAACCGACCACCATACGGCAACTCCATAGAAAAGAATGGGTCTTACCACAGCTGTGTACATCCAGTGCACGATGTGTGTCTTTATTCCCCATTTCTTCCCTACGGCGGTCTTGCACGCATAGAGGGCATTTATGGCCTTCCTAAAGTGGACTTCAATATTCTGCTTTCAGTCAAGTTTTTTTATCTACAATAACTCCTAGGTGTGTGGGTTTGGTTGCAAGAGTTAATATTACCCCATTTACATTTAGTAGTTTAAAGGTAGCAGTTTTGTATTTCCTCGTGAAGAGCAACATCTTTGTCTTCGTAGGGTTGATGTTGAGTCCACACTCCACAGACCAGATGGTAACAATGTTAAGAGCATTTTGCAGCAGATCACTTAGAACTAGTGGATATTTACCCGTTGCTATGATCGCTATGTCGTCCGCGTATGCGATGAATTGGCAACCAGTACTCTTAAGGTTCAATAGTAAGTTATTCACTGTTAGGCTACTTGTTTGGATATTGATTTGTCCCCCAGTGTTGAGAAAATTGATCGCTTTTTGAGAAGGAGCTCCAAAAAATCCGTACCTCCACACTATTGAGGGAGTTGATAACAGCTTCGGGGTAGACATTGTTGAAGGTTCCTTCTATATCGAGAGGAGTCCCTAGCGTGTATTCCTTATGGCCAACCCAGTTCCCACAGATTTTCCTTTGAGGTATGCATGCTGGTTTGGGGAGAGGCTCCCGTTCCTTGTATTCCGCCGAATATATTCATCTATGAGCCTCTCAAGAGTTTTGAGGAGGAAAGAGGTAAGGCTTATAGGCCTGAAATCTTTCGGTTTCGCATGGCAGGCCCTGCCTCTATTTGGTATAAAAACCACCTTTGCCTTTGTCCATTCATGTGGGATGTGGGTGTATGTAAGGCAGGCGGTATAGATTTGGGTGAGCAGACGACATAAAATGTTCTTGGCCGTTTGTAACTATGCGGGAAAGGTTCCGTCTTGTCCTGGATATTTGTATGCTTGGATGGACATTATTGCCCATTCCACCTTATGTGTGTATGTTCAGTCTCCGTTTGGTTTCTGAATAGAGTTCTTGCTTGGAGTATTTTTGAAAAAACCTTTAGCAGCCTGTTGGCTTCAGAGTTCTCTTCTATGTATATTATTGCAGACAGTTTGCTATGACTCTCGTTGCGCCTTCTTTATGGCCTTCTTGAAAGTTCTGTCCTCCTGTCCTCCAGGCTTGGTTGCAGAGTCTCCTGCTATTTTTCCTAAGGGATGAAATCTCCGGATTCCACCACCTAGGTTTCTTTTTGCCCTTCCGGAGGGTTTTAAAGCAGGATACCTTAAAGGCAGAGTTGCAGGCGTTTGTCACTAGGCGTACCGCTTCATCTATTTTCGACGATGAGTCCAGCTCGCCGAGAGAAACAACCTTCGTGCTGGAGGGGCTCGTTTCATCATGTCTTAGCGATAGGCCTGGCCTATCGTGAGAAGCATGTCTAAACAAAGAGGCTTTAAGGACATTGTTATATTTCAGCCAGTCTGTTCGCCTTTTTTCTTCCTACGGCGGTCTTGCACGCATAGAGGGCATTTATGGCCTTCCTAAAGTGGACTTCAATATTCTGCTTTCAGTCAAGTTTTTTTATCTACAATAACTCCTAGGTGTGTGGGTTTGGTTGCAAGAGTTAATATTACCCCATTTACATTTAGTAGTTTAAAGGTAGCAGTTTTGTATTTCCTCGTGAAGAGCAACATCTTTGTCTTCGTAGGGTTGATGTTGAGTCCACACTCCACAGACCAGATGGTAACAATGTTAAGAGCATTTTGCAGCAGATCACTTAGAACTAGTGGATATTTACCCGTTGCTATGATCGCTATGTCGTCCGCGTATGCGATGAATTGGCAACCAGTACTCTTAAGGTTCAATAGTAAGTTATTCACTGTTAGGCTACTTGTTTGGATATTGATTTGTCCCCCAGTGTTGAGAAAATTGATCGCTTTTTGAGAAGGAGCTCCAAAAAATCCGTACCTCCACACTATTGAGGGAGTTGATAACAGCTTCGGGGTAGACATTGTTGAAGGTTCCTTCTATATCGAGAGGAGTCCATAGCGTGTATTCCTTATGGCCAACCCAGTTCCCACAGATTTTCCTTTGAGGTATGCATGCTGGTTTGGGGAGAGGCTCCCGTTCCTTGTATTCCGCCGAATATATTCATCTATGAGCCTCTCAAGAGTTTTGAGGAGGAAAGAGGTAAGGCTTATAGGCCTGAAATCTTTCGGTTTCGCATGGCAGGCCCTGCCTCTTTTTGGTATAAAAACCACCTTTGCCTTTGTCCATTCATGTGGGATGTGGGTGTATGTAAGGCAGGCGGTATAGATTTGGGTGAGCAGACGACATAAAATGTTCTTGGCCGTTTGTAACTATGCGGGAAAGGTTCCGTCTTGTCCTGGATATTTGTATGGTTGGATGGACATTATTGCCCATTCCACCTTATGTGTGTATGTTCAGTCTCCGTTTGGTTTCTGAATAGAGTTCTTGCTTGGAGTATTTTTGAAAAAACCTTAAGCAGCCTGTTGGCTTCAGAGTTCTCTTCTATGTATATTATTGCAGACATTTTGCTATGACTCTCGTTGCGCCTTCTTTATGGCCTTCTTGAAAGTTCTGTCCTCCTGTCCTCCAGGCTTGGTTGCAGAGTCTCCTGCTATTTTTCCTAAGGGATGAAATCTCCGGATTCCACCACCTAGGTTTCTTTTTGCCCTTCCGGAGGGTTTTAAAGCAGGATACCTTAAAGGCAGAGTTGCAGGCGTTTGTCACTAGGCGTACCGCTTCATCTATTTTCGACGATGAGTCCAGCTCGCCAAGAGAAACAACCATCGTGCTGGAGGGGCTCGTTTCATCATGTCTTAGCGATAGGCCTGGCCTATCGTGAGAAGCATGTCTAAACAAAGAGGCTTTAAGGACATTGTTATATTTCAGCCAGTCTGTTCGCCTTTTGTTCCTATACGCCGTTGAAGAGGTAGTATCTAGAGTAATACTAAAGGATATATAGATATGATCAGAGAAGGAGTGCTTTTTGGACACTTGCCATTCGCTTATCAAGTCAGAAATACTGCTTGATGCGAGAGTGAGGTCCTGCACTTCTTTCTAGATTCTGTAAAGTCCATTGCCTCTGGCTCTTCCCTCTCGCCGGCGGGTATGACTGTAATGTCATGATCCGCCTCCTCGGGTTCTGAAGCCAGAAGCTGGTCCTCTTCCGTCAAAGTGATCCACTGGCCGTAAACAGTCCCGACATAGGCATATGCCGAGCACGTATCGCTTTCGGCGTCGCGGTATCTGATACGTCCAGTAGGACGCCTTCAGTAGCGCTTATTTTTGTTGTTGAGGGTGCTGGCTCGGGGGCATTAGGGGCACTCGAAGTTCCTCCTTGGCTCTTTGTCCCTTCGCCGGTCAGACTGGCCGCAGCAGCGGGTCCGCTCAAGGCGTTGCCTGTCTGCTCCGTTCTCTTCGCTTCCTCCGCCTTTTTGTGGATCCCAACGGTGATGGAGTAAAAGCCATAGCTTATACCTACCACAATCCGCGAGAACTGGCACAGAAGCATTGTTGATTACCAGATCAACGTAACGCTGCTTCTCCTAGGTCTCACCAACTCGTACCACCCTCCAGGCTCGTGGCCTCTTAGGGATTTCATTTCTGTGGACGGATACCAAGTCTGCCCCGGCCCACAGCTGTCCCACCGAGGAGATTGCCTCCTTGTAGAGCTTCACTGCGCGCTCACCCTCACAAGACACGGGGCTGCCCTACGGTCACGCTGGGGTCTAATGGCTTTGGAGGGGGCCGGGACGCTGATCCAGTGCCTCGGCCGTTTCCTTCCTGTCAGTGGTCTGTTTAGCGGTGGACCGAGGCTGTGTTGTTGGCCGTGAAGGCCCTTTCAGTCCCGTCGATGCGGTTCCCGCCGCGGGTTTGGACGTATCATCGCCGTGTCCAGCGGCGGCACTACCCGTGCAGGGTTCCGAGGCTACTCGTATTTTATCCATTAATCATCTGGTTATTTGGCCACCTACGGAGCCGAAACCTTTCGGTGGCCGGCAAAAAGGGGAAAGGGAAGGGGAACGGTCGACTACGGCAGAGCCCCATGCCGCAGCAAGTCCACCGATACTCGCGGAGGCGCCGCTCGAAAACAGTCGGAAAGCCCCCTGGCTGCAAACTATCCATAGGCACGGTGACGCATGACACCCTGGATTAGGGGGGGAGGGTAGTTGGACACCCTTCAGGTCTAGATCCATAGTGTTCAGTGGAATTTAAAATAAGTTTGCAATGAATTTTGTGAAAATATGTGCGTATTTTTAACACTTGTTAATTTAAAATTAGTTTTATTTAATTTTCCAAAAACAAAACAAAATTCATTTTAAACATATTGTTACCGGAACTATAAAACCGATTATTTTTGAAGTTCAATACATTACATTATCTTGGCTGAATTCTAAATGACATATGTAATGGGTCGTAAGACGAGTTCTGAATTGCGCCATTTTGGCATTCGCCAATGATGAGACAGTATTTTAAAATTCTTTAAGTATTCGCGGCCACTGTTGTCTACATCATTCCTGGGGAATAAAATTCGCAAGCGTACTGAAACTCTACATGTGCCCATTGCTAACCTCAAAGTAAGTATGTACAATACGGACCCTTCGTATTCTGCGCTAAATGTCACAAGGCGTTTCACGAGTCCTGTATTTTTAGGGATTAATCCTCTTCCCTTCTTGTATGGAAATGTATGAACTGTTTAGAATCAGATTCAGCTTCTTCAGTTGTAGAAGTGTTTCAAGTCGTACATCCAATTAAACAAATCGCGCAACTAAACTAGAACCTCAACGCTTGGAGGAAGAGAAAAATATGGCTATCGCACGTGATAAGGAATTTCTTGACAAAAAATATAAGATACTTGTCGTCAACGAATGCTGCCATAATCACAGCTCAGCCCAACGCTACTGCACAATTTTTAAATTCTGCGCTTACTGCGACGTCGACGTCTCAATAAACGGGTTTTGTGCTGCCCGCAGGTACGCAACCCGATGCTGCTACAGCGCGGCATATGCAGCATCCGTCATCGCCAACAGCGGCTAGGCAACCTTGCTTAAATTTCATCAATTCTGCAGCGCCATGGGCACCTCCAACAAATTCCATGTTCACTTGAACGCAGATGAACGCCCAATCTAACTCGACATATTCTTTTAATAACAATTTGTCTAGCACTCAAATAAGTGCCGAAAGAGTTATCTACATTTTCTATTCAGCTAGAAGAATGGCCACTGTTTACTTCTACATTTGAATAGCCTACAACAGTATGTGGTTTAACTAATGCGGAAAATTTGATACGGCTCCAACGATCCCTCTGTGGCGAATCACTGCAAGCTGTTCAGCACCTTCTAATACACCCTTCTTGCGTTAGCACAGCAATGTCTACTCTAAAGTTGCTATACGGCCAACCCGAAAAAATATTAAATTCTATAAAAAATAGGTTAAGATTACTACCACAAGTATAATATACTAGAGACATTTGAATAATTCGTCTTTATTGCAAGAGCTAGTAGAAAAACTTTCTCTGCTTTATCAAATAAATTGGGGTTCGCATAAACTAGAATTAGCAAAAACGAATATGCGTCCCAATTTAGCCGAATTTTCCAATTGGATATATAATGTTGGTTTGTCAGCTAGTACTGTAGTTATGTCAACTAATTCTTCTTCCAGTGAAAAAACAGCTGTTCGCAGAAATTACAACAAAAACGGTTTCATTCACCTTCACAAGGAGGAAAAGAAAGAAGAGAGAAAAACATGTTGCGTGTGCAAGAAGTACTGCAACAATGTTGCTGATTGCAAAATTTTTCGTTCGCTTGACCGTTTTATTTAAGTTTAATTTATGTAAGCAGTGCCTACAACAACACACGAATGCTAGATCATGTGAAATAGTATGCGGCGTAAACAGCTGTCAACTAAAGCACCAGGCTCTACTTCATCGCAATTTTGCCTTAAAACAGACACTCAACTTACCACAAATGAGATCAACTGAAGTAAGAGAAAACCGTGAGAAACATAAATGCAATGCGCATAGCTCAGGCGATATTCTCTTAAAAATTATACCAGTAACGCTTGAAGGAAATAACAATAAAATTGTTAATACATTTGCGTTTATCGACGAAGGTTCGTCAATAAGCAAGAACGATAGAGTACAAGATTGCGCCTTCCCGACGAAAAATGATGGGAAGCAGAATGCGTGCAACGTCACTGGTTAGAATAGAGTACATGTGTGTGATTACATGGTGATAAAGTGGTGTTTTCTTGTGGTCTGCTGAAATAACAAAAAATTCGCACATTAAGGCAGAGGAAGTTGGCCAATATACATAGCTTAAAGCCAGAAGGACTTACCCAGGATTATCCGGTGAGTTCGTTTCAAGCTGCAGGCGGCCATTGCAGGCCCCGTGGCTAAGTTTTTTCACTGTGTTGCTAGCCATTTTTTCATAGATTTTCCAAAAATTTTTATAAATTATATCTTTCATACTGGAAGCACACACGAACGAGACAAATAAAAATCCGTAAAAGCTGTGATTATTGTCAAATACAGCTGATCTTGTCGCCCACACTGGGAACAGATCGGCTTTGTCTATTTGACAATAGCGAAGCTACCCTGCGTATCTAATATTCACACCATCCACAGGAGTCTAAGACAGGGTGCGTAATAATATAATCTAATTAAACTAATAATAAATATAAATTTAAAAATAAATAAAAACCAAACTTAGGAAAATACCTACAAATTAAAACTAAAATAAATTTTATAATAATCAAATAAAATATAATAAAGATAAAAATAAAGTCAAAACAAAATAATATACATATATTCTTAAGAACATTTATTTAAACCAGCGAAAATATCTTTGTATAAACTACATAAATTAAAAAAGTTAAAACTAACTTTAAAATAACATTAAGCCAAGCCCTGACTGATATTGGCGAAAAAACTGCGGTGCGAAGTCTCAAATCGTAGTTCGGTGGGAGAAGAGCTTCCAGTGGATGATCTCGCGTTCACCACAGTGCGGGAAGCTGCGCGCAGAGCGAAGTGTAATGGAGAAAGTAAGTCCATTTGCACGCAGCGCCAAAGTGGCAAGATCGCCAGAGAGGACAACTTCTCCGAATGTTGTCAGAGCGGTTGCTGATAACTTAGGAGCCTCCGAGTCCAGGAGCGATCCTACCGCTGCAGAGTTTGCAACCATCAGCTGCTCTCCAGCAGGTGAAATTGAAGTGGGGAACGCTGCCTCCCCCTTAGATAATACCGACGCTTTAAGCCTGCTCGGTTCCAGGATTGATGAGCTGGCTAAAATGATGGTACTCCAAAGGCACGTAAATCAGCAAATGAGAAACTTGGTCTCAACACTGGCTGACTTACAGAAAATGGCGAAGTCGGAGAGCTTGAAACCAGCAACAAAAAGATGCTTAGGTGTAAAAATAGACATAGAGGTCTAGATCCCGTAACGATGCGGGTTCTGCTAAGGAGAACTCCCCACCGCAATCAGGAAAGCGGACCAGAATATTGTCTCCACGAGTACCGGAATCTCACCCTAAAGGCGATGTTAAGAAAGGCAATTTACCTAAGCCCACTGCCGAGTCAAATGAGAACGAGGCTTGGACTGAGGTGCGCAGAACCAGGCGACCCCTTGTTTCAGAAACGGGCAAAAATAAAACACCGACCTTTTCGGAAATAGTGCGTAGGGATACCCCAAAAATCAGTTGCAAAAGGAAAACCTGACGCTTTTATAATTTCCAAGAAAGGTGAAACGTCCTATGCCGATATACTTCGAATAAAATCTGAGAGTAGCTTATCCGAGTTCGGAAATCTCGTCACCCGTATCCGCAAAACACAAAAAGGAGAGATGTTGCTACAGCTTAATACCAGGGGGGAGGCAGGTAGGTCCCAATACAAAGACCTGGTTAAAAAAGTGCTGAACGACGAAGCTGAAGTGAGAGCCCTCACACACGAGATAACCGTTGAGTACAAAGACCTGGACGAAATATCTACCAGAGAAGACGTTGTGCAGGCAATTAACGAGCAATTTGCGTCCATAAATGTAGATGTCTCGGCAATGAAAAATCTTCGCAAGGCATATGGCAGCACACGCTAAGTGTGCATGCGAATACCGCAAGTACCCTTCTGTCGAAAGGTAAGGTGAAAGTAGGCTGGGTTGTGTGCCGTTTACGAAAGGTGTTGCAGCCAACACGCTGCTTCCGATGCTGGTCGTTTGGCCACATTTCAAACGAATGTACAAGTTGCGATAGATCCGAGCTGTGCAAAAGATCCGGTGGCGCAGGGCACGCAGCGAAGGGCTGCGTAAATACACCTAAGTGCCTGCTATGCCAGCACGGAAAAGAAGAACCGTCTGACCATGTCTCGGGAGGTAACAGGTGCCCGTCATACAAACGAGCAATAGC
Source organism: Philophylla caesio (assembly GCA_963971545.1). Lineage (NCBI taxonomy): Eukaryota > Metazoa > Arthropoda > Insecta > Diptera > Tephritidae > Philophylla > Philophylla caesio. Next base: position 67,615,542 of record OZ020607.1, read on the forward strand.
CAAAATGCTAAAATGAAGCTTATACAAATAAACTTAAATCATTGCCAAGCTGCTCAGGACCTACTGAAGCAAACGGTGGCAGAGACGAAGACGGACGTGGCTATTATATCAGAGCCATACAAAATCCCCACAGCTTATGGGTGGGTTGCCGATGCAGCCAAAGGAACAGCAATATGGGCATGCGGAAACTTCCCCATACAAAGTGCGCATCCTGAGTTTACAGGTAAGGGTTTTGTTTGGGCGGTTATCAAAGGTTACCACATTTGCAGTTGTTATGCACCACCAAGCTGGACGCAGCAGGACTTTCAGGAGTTACTGAACAAAATAGTTGAGACAGCATCCGGTCGACATCCTTTAGTAATCGCTGGTGACTTTAATGCCTGGGCTACAGAATGAGGTAGCAGAAGAACAAATGCAAGGCGTGCAGCCCTGCTAGAAACCTTCGCTCCTCTAGACCTCGTATTGGCGAATCGCGGAAATATCAGCACATTCCGGAGAGATAACAGAGAGTCTATGATTGACATAACATTAACGAGTGACTCACTGGCTGGATGCACTAAGTGGATGGTCAGCGAGCATTACACTCACAGCGACCATCAAGCAATCCTGCTAGATATCTCTAGAGACAACCGCACCGACCAAAGCGGTCACGGTAATAAACACCATCACCGCTCTTGGCGCCCGGCAACTCTTGACAAGGACCTGTTTAGTCTTGTCTTAAGAGAAGCATCCAACAAGATGTCTCCAGAACAAGAAGCAGTAAAGGGAGCCTGCGAGCTGGTTTCCGACCTCACAATGGCATGCGACGCAGCGATGTCACGTAAAATGTTTAATACAACCCGTAAACAGGTGTACTGGTGGAACGATACCATCAGGGAGCTAAGAGCGAGTTGTCTTAGAGAAAGAAGAAGTTGTCAGAGGCAAATAGCGATGCCAGGACATGAAGGTAGACGAGAAAGATTCAAAATTTTAAGAAAGAAATTGAAAGATTAAATTCGGAGTAGCAAAAAAGCATCATTTAAGATTCTTTGCGACGAAGCTGACAATAACCCCTGGGGAAACGCTTATAAGGTTGTAATGTCAAGAATTTCTAAGGCGCCTCAGGAAAAATGCCCACTGTTGCTAGACGTAATTGTAAAATCCTTGTTTCCTTATCGTGATACGGTGAGCGTACCACGCGCTCCCGCTTCCGTTAGCGGAATTGTCGGGGTGACTGCTGATGAAGGGATGGAAATCGCCAAAGCGATCGGTGACCGCAAAGCAACTGGCCCTGATAACATCCCGAATAAGGCTCTCAAAATGGCCATTGCGGAGGACCCGCAGCTGTATGCCAGAGTGATGGAGTCCTGTCTTCAGCAAGGAGTGTTTCCGCAGGTGTGGAAAAAACAGAAGCTCGTGCTTCTTCCGAAACCAGGCAAACCGCCGGGTTTACCTTCATCCTATCGACCGATCTGCCTACTCGACACCTTGGGTAAGGTTCTGGAGAAAGTCACATATAACCAGGGACCTAAAATAACTGTTATGATGTTCTCAAAAAATTTAAAAGTCAAAGCCTTAAAATGTTCGTAGAAGGAAATTGTTGATATCCTTGTCATCCTCATGATGTCCTCTGCAAGGATCAAGGATGCTTTTTATTTTTTTAACTTTTAAAGTAAAAGTACAATTATAACTGTTAAATTCTGACTTTTATTTTTTCAGTCAGATAATAACAGTTAAACCAAGCCAAATATTTTTTTTGTCAAAAATAAAAGGCTTGGCCAGATAGCGATCAAACCGTTGATGCTATATAAATACATTTGGTACCAATCGATGGGTCTTAGTTTCTAGAATTCAAAAATATATAGTTTGTTTGACATTGAGTGGCTCTATCTGAAGAAATGAGTCAAAAACTGACGCAGTTAAATTCTCCATAGTAATGTATCGATGGTATCTCGATGTTCTTTTTGCAACACTTTTCAATTATTTCGTTAAAAACATTTACAGTTTTCTCACAAAACAAAACAAATTTGATGTATTGTATAAAACTCATATACAATAGCTTTTTATTAAAGGGTTTTGTAATTATGGCATTATATTGTTTTTGAGCTTTAAAAGGCAAACGGTTTCTACATTTTTGTCGGACAGATTATAGCGTAAGTCGGTTAAAATGAGCTTTAATTTAACAGTTATAATTGTACTTTTACTGATGTTATCACGAAAGAAGTAGTGATTGTCACTTGTTTTTTCTTCTCCTCATATATACTGAAAGGGTTAAGCTAAGAACTCTGCATTGGTGATTAGAACCAGAGACGAATGGAAGAGTAACAAGATAAAATTACAGCAAGTATGTAACTATTGTGTATAAATGCGAACAGTAATTCGGCTTCTATGTGTATGTATGTTTATGTTTACACAACGCTGCATGAAACCGAAACCAAAATGCTACGAGGGTAGTACTCGTATTTTATATGTTGCGTATTTTCAATTCGATACTTACAAGCTTTATTTGTTCTGTTTTCAGTGAGTTGAAAAATTCATCTCGCCCAGCACGTGAAAATAACCGTGCGATGATTTTTTAAGGTTTTCCAACATGCATTGTCGAGACAGGAGTGCATTGATCCACTAATTTTGCCTTTCGGCTTTGAATCACACCACTTAGGTCGTCAAGCAGATTAAAAAACATTTTCATTACTATGTTACTGTTTTCATTACTGATCGCTAAATATAAAATGAAACCCTCGTACTGTGCGTATGGTTATAACATGCGTACACATATGTATGTTGTAAAAATGAACTCATGTTCGACTATGTCATAGTTAAGTCACCAATAATGCTTGTAGGCTGCTAAATATAGTATTAAGGAGTCACGGTATTTTTCCTTCAAGTTAAAAATCACTTATTATAAAAACGATAGTTGTATTGGCTTATTTGTGTATAGTAAACACATTTTTGTGTATGTACATAACTTTTAACTATACGTGTTTCTGAATGAGTCAGTTTCTGATTTATATCTTAAATTATAAACACCCAATCTCAAACAAACCATATATTTTGAATTCTAGAAACTAACACCAATCGATTGATACCAAATTTATTTATATAGGTTCAACGGTTTGATCGCTATCTGACCAATCCTTTTATTTTTGACAAAAAAAATATTTGGCTTGGTTTAACTGTTATTATCTGACTGAAAAAATAAAAGTCAATTTTTTACTGGAATTTTGTTACAAAAAATTTTACAGTCAGAAATAAACTGTTTTTAAGCGACTTTTATTTTAAAAGTCATAACTGTTAGGGTCCCTGTATATAACCGATTGTTACGGTTATTGTTGACCATAGATGCAATACAGGAAGTAGTCTCAATTGCCACAAATGCAATTGCCGGTAGAAGATGGAGAGGGGGCGATAAACAGTACTGTGCCACAGTAACACTCGATATTAAAAACGGCTTCAACTCTGCAAACAGGGAACACATCCTAACAGCACTTCTAAACCTACAGGTTCCGGCATACATATTTAATATCATTATAAGCTACCTGGAAGATAGAGTTTTGGAATACTCTACCGACGCTGGAACTAAAAAGTATACCGTTACTGCGGGGGTTCCCCAGGGCTCAGTACTAGGTCCAATATTGTGGAACATAATGTACGACGAAGTCTTCCGCCTACCGCGCCCCGACGGAGTAGACATAATCGGGTTCGCTGATGACATTGCACTGGTAGCAGTAGGTAAGCAAATATCAGATGTCGAAGTCAAAGTGAACGCCACAATAGAGACGGTCACTAAATGGCTAGATAGCGTAGGCTTATCTCTAGCAGCAGAAAAAACAGAAGCTGTTCTAATAAGTAGTCGGAAGAAACCTGAGGTGGCGGTATTTAAAGTAAATAACCACACTATTCGATCCTCCCGCCAGTTAAAGTACCTTGGTGTGATTATCGACGATAGGTTATGTTTCGGACCACACGCAGATTAGGTAACACATAAGGCGTCAAAAACTTACGGTGCTCTATCAGGAATGCACCCAAACATAGGCAGACCTAGAAGCAGCAAACGTTCCATTTAAGCCAGTCTGGGCTTAGTCATCGAAAGTAACGTGTGCGTATAAAACAACTTCGGATGACGCGGCAATGGTCGTCGCGGGTATGACTCCCTTCGATATACTGGCTGAAGAAAGAGAGAGAGTATTTCAGCGGAGAAAGCAGTTCGACAACGCAGAGGTAATTGCTGTCCAAGAAAAAGCGTTATCCTTAGAAAAATGGCAGGAGCGCTGGGATAACTCCGAAAAAGGAAGATGGACACACACCCTTCTTCCCAACATTCAGAAGTGGGTCAATCGAAAGCACGGGGAAGTCAACTTTCACCTTGACCAATTCCTTACTGGCCATGGCTGCTACAGAAAATACCTTAACCTCTTCGGGCTGGACGATTGCGCCCTCTGCCCAACGTGCAATGTAGACGAATATGCGAGGCACGTCTTATTTTCTTGCCCACGATTTTCAGCAGTTACGATTAACATAAGAACTCTATCTGCAGACCCGCTTAGTCCGGATAATAAAATCGATACAATGCTTAGCTCTATCCGAAATTGGGAAGCAATAAGTGGCGCTATAGCAGAAATACACAAAAAGCTAAGGTACGCGGAGTTGTCCCGAAAAAACCGGTGAGATTTCTACCACTTTCACAGCGTACTGCATCATTCAACTTTGCTCGGAACCACGTCCGTTCCGACAGAAACGATCGCTAGGGAGATTTTAAGTAATTTACATCGTCAAAGTGTAAATAAAACACGGGTTGGAACCGAACGCACTCCTCCCGTGTAATCAGGACGGATCTGGATATCGTTCGCCGGACCATCCAAACAAAGTTTAGCCCCGTTAGATATAGCTCGGAACCTCGTCCGTTCCGACAGCTACGATTGAAGACATGCTCTGCGAATGACCAGCAAAACTACAACGAGTCCCTCTACCTGCTGAACCGATGCTGCCGTAGAAATTGCCCACCAGGATCTAAGGCTGCACAACATACAACATAATGTGTGCCGCTTGGAACCAAGTTCGTTCCAACGGTTTCGCCAGGTTGTGGACGGTAAGGTAAAGTGAGAAGAAAACGCGGGTGCGGATCTGGTACTCGTTCGTTGGACCACCCACACAAAGCTTAGTTCCGCTAGATGTTGTTCGGAACCTCGTCCGTTCCGACAAATATGACTAGATACAAGCTCTACGTTTGAGTAGGTAATCTTAAGCGCCAAAGTGAGGAAATTATGAGGCTTGAACCAAACGCTCTTCAGCTCCAGTTTATTGCGGCTCCTGATATTCATTTGCTGGACCACCTTGGTCATGGTACTCGCTGAGTCTGCGCAGCAAGGGAACTTGTTCATCAGGCTCGTTTTGTCTGCAGAGTTCATAGCCGGGCAAGAAGCCGCTCGGAACCAGTCCGTTCCGACGGCCTCGGCTTACTATAGCGCTCTTTATAGTGTCAGCAATGCTGAGTAGGGGGAAATCAACTAACCTGTGAAATTGGCTGCTCGGATTCCCGTCCATTCCGACAGCCTCAAGGAAGTTACACTTCGAATTATATAGATAATAAAATTAACTTAGAACATTTAAGTAGTGTCAGATGTCAGGCATATAAACGCAATTAGGCGGACATTACATAAGTGGGCGGGGACGACGGCCCGACACGGGTGGGCTAGTTAGACCAACAGAGGTGGTGCCAAGTAGATGCAACTTCCACGGACTGCATCAAGACGGTAACGGACTTAGAGCTTAGTGCTCAAACTGCCTCCTGACGAAATACTTGAGGGGAACGGTACGTGACAGTAGGAGGTTTAGTGCAGGTTAAAGTCCCACACTGACGGGGTGAAGGCTTTCGATGCTTACTCCTCGTAAAAAAAAAAACAAAAAAAAAAAACATACATATGAATTAAAATTCATTCACATGTACACACATACATATGTATGTATATTAAAAATTGTTGCTGTTACAAATTGTGTGCACAGAACCACGTTTTAAAAGTGGCGCATTTAAAGCTGTCGCTATTACAATTAATGACCGCACACTTCATTTTTAAACTCTTTATTTAAATAAATTCACACAAAATCACCGAAAGTAATATAGGCACAATTGTATGTATGTAAAGAAATAATTGTAAATAAATTGCCTGTGACGTGGCATAAACAGCTGATTCTGTCAAATTTACTGAGAGCGAATAGCGGTTTGCGGAAGGCGCAACCTCTGTATTTTCTAAATCGTGGTCAATAAGTATGTTAGATGAAGAAATTGCAACTAAACGGTCAGTCACACGCACTTTGCTTGAAATGGACTGGTGACATACAGCGAGAAGAAAAGTTTTCACGAAAATTAAACGTTGAAATTTTGTCAAATAAAGCGAATAATATAAAGTCTTGTCTTTACATCGATCCCACGCTTGGAACTCATGGCAGCGCTTCTTAACGATCATCGTAAATACAGCCAATTTGTTGGGTTTCGAGCTAGCGAAATTCTGGATCTAACTCATTCGAATGAGTGGAGGTGGATACCTAACAATTTTTAAGTAGCTGATGAAGCCACCTAGTGGGTTAGCAAGGTAGGGCTCCATAATGATGGTCGCTGGTTTACTGGCCCACAATTCTTATACATGGCTTAAGACGAATGGGCAAAAGAGGTACACCTAACTATAGATACGAAAGAGGAGATAAAACGACATCTAATGTATATAGAGGCCATTAATGAAATAATCGACGTAAATCGTTTTTCGAAATGGAAGTGCATTGTGCGCACTATAGTATTTACTATAGTATTTACTTTACGTTTTCATGAAGAACAACAAGCAGTTGCCTAAATCAAGTCCTATATATAAAACATCACCTTATTTAGATGACAACAACATTCTGCGCATTGATGGCAGAATCGACATGGCATGTACTATAAATGATCAAAAGAGGCCTATTATTCTTCCAAAAGAAAATCCTAAAAGAAAATCCTATAACTATAACTACGCTTATAATAATATGTATCGTCATTTAAATCACCAAACTGCTGTTAATGACATTCGTAAATTTTACGATATACCATGTCTACTTGTCGTTTACAAGAAGAAAATTAGACACTGCCAAATGTGCAATGCAGACACCACAAATGGCTAAATTACCTCGCGCTCGTCTCGCTACTCATGTCGCACCTTTTACTTTCACTGGGTTGGATTTTTTTGGGCCCATTTTGATCACTATCAATCGGCACAAAGAAAAACGCTACGGTGTCTTATTCACTTGCTTAACCATAAGAGCGGTCCACATAGAAATCGCCTACTCACTGAATACAAACTCGTGTATATTGGCTATACGAAATTTTATGGCTATACGAGAGAATTCTTCAGCGATAACGGAACAAATTTTATTGGAGCTGAGAGAGAGTTGCGCGAAGCAGCTACCGAAGTGAATCGAAATGAGCTTGTTCGTGCTTTTACTTGTTCGCATTTGAAATGGTACTTTAACCCTCCTCTTGCGCTATATATGGAAGGTGCTTGGAACGGTTAGTGCGCTCCATAAAAACCATTTTCTATAAAATAACTCCTACTCGCTCGCCAAATGAGGAGCTTTTGAGAAATATGATGGCTGAAATAGAAAACATTGTAAATACGAGGCCTTTAACGTACTTTCCTCTCGATGACAGCAACGCTGAAGCCATCACACCAAATCATCTTTTGCTGGGGTGCTCAAGCGGCATGGAGCCATATGCGCGACAACGCAGTTGTGCTAAAACGAAGTTGGCTTGAATCTCAACGTTTTGCGAATATGTATGTTCTGGAAACGCTGGTTGCTGGAATATTTGCCGTCTTTAACGTGCAGGACAAAATGACATGAAAAGGTGAGGCCGTTGTGCATCGGGGACTTAGTTGTTGTGGTTGACTCTTCATGTCCTCGTAACGATTATTTTTGAAGTTCAATCTATTACATTATCTTGGCTGAATTCTAAATGACATATGTAATGGGTCGTAAGACGAGTTCTGAATTGCGCCATTTTTGCATTCGCTATTTATATTTGAAGGCAGTTTGGTCGCATAAAAAGCAGCTTAAAAGCAATTTAGGAAATCGTCATACGTCCTGGTTTTCATATATTGTATGTATATCACAATTTAATCTAAGTTCATTTCCGTAATAGGAATTTTAACATATACACATTACAAGTGTCAAAACTATGTTAAATAAAGCTTGAATCTACATACAGCAGACGTAGTTTTCGTTCAAAATTCTAAGTAAATCAGGATGCATTAGTTCCGTTGAGAAACTGTCTCAACACTTATTTTAAATTAACATTTTTAAAATACCCAATTAACGATGCCTACCCTATTAGCAACGATTTGAATTATATTTGTTGAAAAAAATATAAGATATGCTATTGAATTTTACAATATTTTACTTTTATAAATTCTACAATAAATATATTTCATGAAAATGTGCGATTTTTCCGATATTCCGATTTTATTCAAGTTTTTTTTTTTATTTGAAGTCAATCACTCCACTTGGTGGCGCTGCCGACACGTGAAGTTGCGGCTTTCTTATAAGAAGTCGAGCAGGTTATCTCTCGTTGTCAAAAGTGTTTTCAACTTGAACAAACAATTTATATAAAAGGTAAGTTGACAAATGTGTATGAAAAATATAAGTGGACAATGTAGAGCGCGTGAAAACAATCAAAAACTTACTGAAAACATGCAAAATTAGAGCGTCGTTAATACATACATACCGAATTTAACGTGTCGCGCTATTAACGATAATACGTAATAAAAATCACTTTTAACTAAGAGTGTAAATGTCCTCTGCTTTGCTTTTATTATAATTTCTAGCATTCAAAACAATATAAACTTTTTAATTATCGAGTTTATGTCATAATGGTAGTAAACAAGTTTTTGTACCCGTCGCATTTTTGAACTTTTAATTAATATTTAACGTGATAATGCTGACATTATTCGTACTGAATCGTTAAAGAACTAACTACATAAGTATGTGTCGAATTACACTCACCATTTTTCAATAATCTTCATCCATATATGTATGTACATGCGTATAAATATGTATGTATAAAATGCTACGTCTTTATTAAACTGCATGTGTATTTGTGTATTTGTATTTTATGGGAAAACATAAAACATACTATTGAGATGGACACGCAGCCGTGCATAATATTCGTATAACACAGTGTAATTAATAAAGTGTTCATTTAGTGTGGTGGAAGGTTTATATAAAGCTTGGAAATATTTTTTGTTTCTGATTATAGGCGACCTTGGCCTGATAGTTAGAGAAGACAAACCAGAGTACACTAAGCGACAATTGAAAGAAAATTTGCTACATTATTGGGCTACAAAAATTGCATATGGCTTTCACCTCTCAGTGAAGATAAGTTTAGTTAGTCACGATAACATTGAATATATATATCTCGAAACTAGAGATTCATTTGAATTAAATTAAGCCACTTATTGATTAAATGTTGACAGAATGCAAGAGGACAGTTGTTAAGCTCAAGAAAAACAAGAAGCAAATGTCATTGAGTACCAAATTGGGAGTATTCATTTAATGGTAGCTATTTTTTCAAAATCCTGTGGATGTAAAGGTACGAACACAAATAGCTAAGACACAACAGTATAATATAAATGTAATTGTTCCATTTAAACCATGACACCGTAAAAGTGTTTCAACGAAGCAATTTGATAGCTTTTGAAGTAATCCAAATATAAAAACATATGAAAAAACGAATCAAAAACAGTTATATTTCCTTTATTACCACCAACTATGAGAATAGAAGTTTGATTCAGCAATACAATGCGTATACAAAACTAAAGGATCGCTGCATATTTAAACAACTTACTCGACTCTCACATGTCAATCAGTAGAAAGCATCTAGGATCTCTTGATATTATCATTTAAGCTGTCCCTTGTTCTGGAATATTAAAGAAAAAAGTTACATATATATGTACATGTGTATACATTCATTTGCCGCCTAGTGTATGCATTTTAATTACTTTGATATTTTTGCAGCGTGCACTAAACGTAGCACCAAAAGACTCTCAGTAGGAATTGAAAATCGAACAGAGGCGCGTTAACTCGCCATTTGTGCTTTATAATTGATTAGCTTGAATCATCAAACATGGATTTATTTAAAACTATGTTACTTCTGTTGGCGTTATGCGCCTGCACTTCTGCAATTACACGCTTTTCTCGAAGCCAAGATGAGGACATCGGTGAATCAATAGATGATATAGTCTCCCGACCACCGGGAATCGCTTCTGTCAAGTCGCGTGCCATCGCTATGGATCGCGGCCTTTGCCGAGAACTGTCGCGTTATCACCCGCACTATCCCCGCTGCCAGGAATATTGTGAGAAGCTCAACCATTGGATGGGAATGTGTCGACGTGAGAGCTGTCACTGCTTTTCTTAGAACCAATTACTATAATTACATTGATATTGCTTTATCGTTAATGTTAAAGTTGTGCATCTAATAAGTTGAAAATTAGCTCTAATAAATATTTGATAATATACTGTTTGCAAAGCCTAACCAATGCAGAGACGTTGTTGTAGTGTTAAAATGAAATTAACATACACTAACATGTGTACATATTTACACATGCGTTGTACAGGGGCTGATAAGAGTTTCATAAACAATCAAAATGTTTGTACGACGAGTCATAGGGGTGGTTTTACTCAATCAAATGTTAAATAATATGATGTGCCCGTATGAAACGTTTTTTTAATAAGCACTAAAATAATACAGTTTATTAGTTTTTATTAGCTTTATGTACTTATTATAAAAGTTGTGTCAAGGGTTAAAAACTGTGTTAAAAAACATTTCAAAGCGAAAAATTTATACGTTCGGTTTTGAGTTTCGTTATTTCCATATACAATTTATGGATAGAAAGCGAATCAGAGTTAGTATGCAAGGAACGAGTTTGAAGATGTTATTGATTGCTGCCGGTGTTTTCCTATTTTTAATTTGATAAGACAAAAACAATTTTACAAAATTAGTTTAATGCTGCGAGCTAATAGATTAGTGACTCTCGCTTTGTATTTTATTTATTTTTATTAAAACATGTATTGTTTTTGTGCTTATTTAGTTGATATCTCTCAATCTAAAATTCAACGTGTAAAATGAATGAGCTTTATCACATTAAAGGCTTTTGTTTGCTAAGTGTTTGTTACTACTCTTTAAAAAAACTCCATTCGTTCACCATTTTCATCCGCCGTACTCGATGGGAGTGTTGTTGCTGTTTGCTCAAACGATGCGGGTAATACAAGTGTAGAAATTGACGACCAATCCATCGAAAATCGTCAACTTCTGTTGGGTATGATAACAACAAACAAGATATAATGCTAAAATCGGCGCTAATCTGCTATGAAGAATTCGCCTCAGGAATCTCTTCACGCACCGCTGAAATCAAAGAATTTCGCAAATTGGCTTTGCTGTTAACAATAACAATCATACCTGCGAAACATCTTTGCCTAACACTTCAATTAGCGGCATTAACTCAATTTAAAGGTTTTGTGTTTATGGAAAATTGTCAAGAGTTCACATTGTGGTGTTAAACAAACTCGCAGTTTTGTTTGAAATTTGTTTGATTATTTTCTCTATTGTCGACAAATTACTAAAAAGTGGTGTTTAAAGCGAGTTCAGGGAAACATTTTTATGAGTATATAATAAACTGCGAGTTTATGAATGGTGTTTTACGATCGGAGCGGATTCAGAAAAATATTTCGGAAAGGCCTTTTTTAAAAATGTGTGTTTATTATATTGATAAGTCCTATTTTTATTTGACGAGTATTCAGCGTCTATACAGTACAAATGGACCTATCATAGTTTTTGACGGATAATTCAGCTTATAAAATAGTATCCATTCTCCTTGGCATCTTCGACATAATAAAAATTACTTCCACGTCTCGAACCACATTCAACAACACTTACCCATTCAATCGGTCTTCACTTTTTTGTTTCGTAAATATGTTTTTAATCTACGCAAAGTAAAGATAAAAAATAAATATTGAGGACAAACTTTCCTAATATCCTCACCTTTCCCACATGGCAAAGTCACTCGACAATCCTCCCACAATATCATTGGGCCATAGGTCTTCAAAAACTGAAAATTGAATTTGGGAAAATCGGTTGAATGTTTACTTAGAAGCAGGATTCCGTAATAAACCCGAATTTAGTATAGGTTTTTTAATATCTTCAATTGTTCCTCATATCCGCGACTTCCGCGAGCTGCAAGCTGCAAATAGTAGTTAAAGTTAAATGGCGGTGTTTTCTAACCGCGATGATAGGGTTAAGAATTTTAAATCAATAATGGAGAAAAAGTTCAAATTAAAAAACATAAGAACCCTTCTGATCTAAACGTGTTGGATCCTAAAAAGTTGACGAAAGCAAAGTTAGCGAGAATTGCCGTGACGAAGAAAGCCACTTCAGCTCTTTTATATTTTGTGCAACAATTTATTAAAAACATTATAGCAACAAGTTTTTATATTTATTTTACCGAAAAATGTCTTGGTTCACTTATCCCGTAAGACAACCAAACGAAAATTTGTTTCGTGTCTCCAGGAAGAATCGTTCGTGCCTCGGGAGAAAATTCAATTCTGCTTCGTGTGATCACATCTCTCTGACCTCTCACCTTTACTTCGAATCGAGATATAAACTTCACACTCGGCTGAATTGAATTTTTTCCCTTGGAACGAAACGTTATATGTATGTAATCATTTTTGGCAAAAATTTTGTAGCTATAAGTTAAAAAATTCAGAAATAGGTTTGGGTTCGAAAACATTTCCAAAAATTTAGGTTCTACAGCAGCTTAGTGCAGAGTTTACGTCATCACTCATCTGAAAATGAATTTTCATTTCTCACTTCGCGCACTCCACATTTTTATGGCAAGTGTTGCTGCCTGATGCCAGAACACACTATGTATTAGAGGTTCCGAAAATTTTTGGGGTTCAACGAAAAAAGGGCAAGAAGTGAACGTTTGATAAGTGGAAAACATTGTACGACGCAATTTTCAGATATGAAAGACAAACATGTGTTACCATCATATTGCCATAATTTTCGTCAAGTTGCACATTTTACATACAAGTTAGATCGTGTGAAGGCGGATTATGGTTTAATGCGGATTTGCGCTTCTCGTTGGTACTGCTAGTGCTAAGTTGGTTCGACGTCGTGTGCTGAAGATGCTTATTTCAATGTTGGTGCTAGAAATCCATACCAGGCGTTTGTGGTTTTTTTTGGCTTTCAGCGCATGTTCAACAATATTGTTCATAAGCTGAATAAGCGTTGAAAGCCTGAAAAGCCGGAACACCTGGTCTGGAGTTCTGGCTTAAGCGCTATTAATTATGTAAGCCAAAAAAATCACTTCTATAAATGGTTTGTTAAAAACCTAGTTAGAATTCTCACGCTTCATTCGAAATTTTCCCTTTTCTGTAAGCATACAAATTTGGAGCAACGCTTATGTCAATTTCTTTTTCTTGTAGTCATAGTGGCCGATAAAACAAAGGCACTGACCTGAATCGATTTATAATATTACATTGTTTTGATCGTTCCCAGCAGCCAAAAGTTAACGACGAATTGTAACGCTCTACCCATTCAGTAGAACATACAATTTTAAAATATTTTGTTTTAACAATCGGGCATGAATAATTCTCTAATGATTCATGTAATAAAATTTATTCCCGAGGACAGCAAACAAACAATATCTTTTTGAAATATTGAGGCTGACATCTGCAGCATTTTCGCAGCTGTTTTCAAGCAAAATCTTTGCTATTAAGATTCACCAATCGAAAAAGAGCCACGAAATTTCCTTCGTGACTATCGCTTAGGGAGCCCAAATCCCTTTTTCCTCTCGGAGCAATGTTTTGGCGATCGCTTTCGATTTTCAGCTATTTTTTTTAACTCCCGTGCGCACGGGGGGTTTTGAGAGTTGAACCCCTTCCCCCCGTGAGCAAATTAACGTATATGAAAACAGGTGAATCGTATTCATCAAATTTGATTCGTAAATGAAATTTTAATCCAGAAACCCCCCTTGGGCTGAGTCCTGCACAAGGCCCTGCATCTTCATCACCATCGTTTATCCTTCTTTAATGTGTTATCCCATTTACCCGCTCCGTAAAGAAAAATATTGTAGGTTGGTAGAGATATTGCTGCTTCCTTTTTAATTGCATTCGACCTACGATACCTCGGCTGCGTCGCGAAGTTACGAAAACCTTTAAAGGCTTTTGCTGCGGCGCCCTGTACTAATTTTTTTGGGATTCGGAACTGTTTCTTTAAAAAACATTAAATTGTTTTGAAATAAGAAATGTTGATGCATTTTGTTTGGAATTATGTAAAAAATTGCATTAAGTTTTAAAATTGAAAGGTTTTTGTTAAAGAATTATGTAGCTGTAGATCAAAAATATCAGCAATGAAGTAAAAGAAAATTATGTACATACATTATTAAAATATCGCTTTTCAATTATTTTTATTGCCACTAACGTACATACATACATTTGTAAAATATTTTTTTTGAGGTCAAGAGGACCTTTCTGATGCTGTTAGTTATTTAGTATGTTATTTTTAGAAGCATTTTCCGAAAAAATCTTCCGGCGGTTCATATGTATGTACCCTGTACGCTCATACGCACACACATACACACTCACACACAGAAGTACATGGAACACATGTTTGCGGTTTTTGCAGTAACTTCAACTATCTTGCACCTTGTTGGAACACCCGCAAATTAGGTGTAATTTAAATTATTATACCAATAACAATAACAATTGCAATACAATTACCTACTAAAATGCCACTGTTGGTTTTGACGAGCGACACAGGCAATTTGAAGCTATTATCGAGTATTCTTCGCTGCTAATACGCACATATATACACTCACGCACATATGTATATATTCATAGATATTTGCTTATGTATACCGCAAAATCTACATGCAGACGTTCAAGTTGATATTATATGTACGTCGCGTCGCACAGTGCTCCGTCGGCGGGTAAAAATAAATATTATCATATCAGAGAAACCCAAACCAAATTGAGTATCTATTTTTATTCTCTTAATGGAAATGGTTTGATCCGATGTTTGTAAGTACCAGAACGATAAGAGTTAGACCCAAAAAGTATGCCGATATAATCACGGTGACGAGCTGAGTCGATTTAGCCATGTCCGTCTGTATGACTGCCTGTCGGTCTGTCCGTCCGTTTCAACGCAAACTAGTCCCTCAGTTTTTGAGCTTTTAAATAAAACTTGGCAGTCAGGTGCGTTTCTACTATTAGACATTTGCTGTAATCGACTAGATCGGACAACTATAACGTATATAGCAGCCGATTGTTCAGATATTATATTTTGATTCATAACTCTTTTATTTAAGCAGCAATAAGAAATAAAACATATGTATAGCTACCATACAACCGATTGTTCAGATATTGCATTTAGCAAGAAAACCCCTCCATTTAAGCGGCTGAAGACTTGAAATTTTCCACAAAATATTAATTACTATACGGACTATTACAGCAGTCAAAAACTTTAATATCGAATAAATATAACATATGGCTTCAATACAATTCTTCCATTTATGAAAGGTATAAAGCCTTCGGCATAGCCGCAGACAGCCTTGTTTTACTTATTTTGTTCCTGAAAAAGGCGATTTTTAACATTTTCCTAAGTCATTAACATCGATTACCCAAAATGTTTCAAAAAGTAAAAAAAGTAAGCAAAATCGAAAACTAGAATATCGAACAAAAATGTTTATCAATTGGTTAATTCATTAAATAAAATAAATAAATATTTTTATACCCGAGCTTACTTGTACACAAGGGTATTTCAACTTTGTTCGCATAACGGTTGTTTGTAACAGCCAAAAATAATCGAGATAAATCTAGACATATACATATATACCAAAATGATCAGAATAAAAAGAGAAATCGATTTAGCCCTGACTGTATGTCTGTCTGTCCTTGGTTACAATAACTTGAGTAAAAATTGTGATTTCTTAATGAAACTTGGCACATAGATTGCCCTTTGGCCAGGGTAAGTTTGTATTAAAAATGGTCGAGATCGGTCAATAACCACGCCCACCTCTCATACAACGGGATTTTTGAAAAATGCAAAAACCTCGTTGTTTCGGTATCTATTAGGGCAAATTGAGTGAAATTTAATATTTGGAGCGCTGTTAAACAAATAAATTGTGTATTTACAAAATTTGCTAGGTATGGTCACTAAATTTGGAAACCATATAGTCCTTGATAACAATAGTATCGCCATAAACAAATTTTTAAAATCGGACCATAACAACGCCCATCTTCCATATAACAGAAGTTTTGCAAAATGCAAGTATCTATTGGAACAAATTGAGTAAAGTTAAATACGGGTACTAGCAACGATTTGAAACAAAGAAACGGGGTTTTTTTAAATTTTGAAACAAATTTAGTTAATTATTTATTTATCTTTCTAATTTTTTTTATTAACTTTTCATACAAACAGGAAAGTAAAATCTAAATCAAATAAAAATTTATTTGCAATAGCTGTCGCCCCTCGGCAGGCAATGGCAAATCTTCGAGTCGGCATAAAACTGTACAAATGTAGTATGACTTAAAAGACCCACACTACAAATAGTAGCAGAAGCTTGGCCAAACACTGAGCTATATATTGTACGCACCAAATTATTTTTAATACTTCTTTTTTTAGCTTTTTATATTTAAACACACTTTTATTTTATTTTCCATTCTTACACTGCGTTACAAACACCGCGTTACACACATTCTATCCTATGAACCAAATATACTTTTTCGGAAAGGGGAGAAAAAAAAAATACACGTGTATCGGCGATTTTCATGTACAAGTCAAAATTTTTTTTTATGTATAAAGTAGTTTTTCTATATATTCTTTATATACTTTTATACATAAAAAAAAATTCTGACGTGTAGATGAAAATTGCCGATACACGTGTATATTAATTTTTTCTCCCCTTTCCGAAAAAGTATATTTGTTTCATAGGACATAACTTAAGCTTGTTTTTGTAACGCAGTGTTATTAGTGAGCTGTTATATATTAAAATGCTAAATAACATTCATCTTTTGCATGGAGAGGGACCACTGTGCTTGGTTTGGCATTGACCCTTGTTAACGCTAATAGGCGTTAAGAATCCGATTGCTGTTTCGTGGTTAAACATGAAAATCGCATTTGCGTTTCCGAACCGTTTCGGGCGCTTTGCGAACTTTATTTCAAATTAGCGATCCTCCTTTTCCGTCAACCAATTTGATACAACAACTGCAACACCATACTTTGTGTCAATGCGTCAAAACAACAAGAATAAAACTAACAAGACAACGACGAATGCAACATTGCATAGTGGTGCCGCGAAGGCAATGTAATTGCAGCAGTCGAAGTCAATCGCTCGCAGTAGTGGCGAAAACTTTTCCACTTTTACGCCACTTACTTACAAGTTGCTACTCGCCCACTGCCAGCAGGCGGCCGTCAAAAGTTTAGTTTCAAATTTAGCAGCACCGGCGGTGCTGGTGGCAAGTTCGTTAAAAAGTTGTTTGACTCTATTCAAATGAATTGGTTTCCTTATTTTAGTAAATGACTTTGTTATTGTAGTTGTCTATTTTACGGTATTTTCATTAAGATTTTCAGTAGCAAACAGCAGCGCTCGATTGATGGGCGCAAAGTTTCCAAATTTCACGCGCGTCCAATATCAGATTTTGCCCATGGAATTAGTACAATGTTTTGATTTATTTTCGTAATTGAGCGTACGTAAATACATACATACATATGTAAGTATGTGCGTACAAACTGAGCCAATGTTTTTCTGTTGTTGTATTACATTATCGCTTTGAAAATACAATCAACGCAGTTCATCTGAGTTCAGTCGAACTTGTTTCAGTTTCGGTTCAGGTTTGAGTAAATATTTTACGGCACTAGTTTATTTGAGTTTGGTATGGTTAAGTTTTTGTTGTATGCACATACACTAACAATTCCGCATTGTTGACATAAAATAGAGTAAGTTGCTGCCGGTCGCCAAGCGATTCAACCTGTTCTGAGATCACCGTCTTCTGCACGTTAGTACATAAAGGCATACGAAGAAAAAAACGGGTCTTCCGCTGCACTTCATCATTGAACCTATTGCGCAACTGGTACAAGTAAACATTAAAAATTCATTTCCTTAACAAAGTGGAGCAGCGATTTAACGTCGTCAATAGCAACAGTGAGAGTGGGAGAAGCTGGGCTGGATTTCCTGAAAGCGTTGACATGTACTGCTTGTAATTCGATGAGTGTTCAATGTATCTTAATTAGGGAACTTTGTATGTGGCTTAGTAACGAATTGCTTTAATAATCCCATGTAAGCTTTTCCAACATCAAAGTAAAAGTATAAAAAATTAACTAAAAGAAACTCTGAATATTTGTTAATGAATGAAATCTGTCTTGCCATTTCGTCATTTAGAAAATCGACTTATTCTGGCACAAGAGAGTGATAATAGTATTTATTTATTACATTAGTTGAATTAATGGAATCGAAATGAATGTCATACCCAGTTTGTTGTATTTAGTTATAATTGATATGCGATCAACAAGAAACAAATTAATTTTGTGTGAGACCAATATGTTTTAAAATGTTTTGGGGATTTATAAATTGTTTAAGTGTTGGGCGCTAATCAATTATATTTTCAATTTAAGGTTTTTTGATTGAAATGGTAATTGCAATTAGGTTTGGTGTAAATGGCTGAGAAGGAAAATCCTTTTCTACACTTAGGCCAACATTTGGAGCACTGTGGTGGCACATGTCGTTTTTAATCGCCTGCGGTACACATTCTAACTCAAACCATTTTGTTGACATAATGATATTTGACAGTGCTTTTGGATAATAAGTCCTATAAAGAGGGGAGAATACTACAGGGCTCGTTTGCTATCTTTGATGCCCTATTCTTAGCTCGGAGTTAGAAATTGGCCATAGACATGCCTAACATGTAACTCCTTAAAATGATGTATCGGTCGTACCAGTTAACCCTCAATATCTCGGTGTACCCGCACCCATTTGAGTTCCATTCTGCGAAATTCAGTGAGGTACTTTCTGTTTTCTATGCCTTCCTAGCAGATTGACTGTCAGAGAACATTAAAACTTTTCCTTTCTTTTTTAGGGTATTTTGCTCGTGTGCTGGGTTGCCACCTGATACGGGAGCCGAAGCGATATGCCAAGTTTTAGCCCTGTGGAGAATACTCCTCTCCCGACCTTCTCGTTAAATTTGGAAACATCGGAGTATGTACATACATATGTATATGCATACATATGTATGTACATATTTATAGCCTTACGTAGGTGATGTGGCTCCGTGCATGTAACTTGTCGGGTTAGCATTATGATTTTGTAATTGAGGGCTCCTGCAAATTCCTTTATTCCTAACGATTTTTTAATTTTTGATTCCAAAGTTTCAGGAGATTTCCCTTTGCTATAGGCGTTTTGTGCATTACTTAGAAGAGTTGGGTTGATCGTGAGTCTAAAAAACAAAGAGTTTGAATAAAATAAATAATAAATATTTGTGAGTGCAAAAGAAAGAAAAATCCTCTTTACTTTATGCCCAACGATTCGCTAACTTATTTAGCTTCCTTAAGGGCGACAACTTTTATTAAAAACAAAAAAAAAAATATTTATACATATTCATAATATTAAACACATAAACTGACAATCACAGTTGTCACATCAATCAACTAGCTTTAACATGAAGGTTAGGTTAGTATTTTCTCTCTCTTTTCTATACCTAATATCTTAGCATTTGTGACCGCTTTTTGGTCTGCGTTGTGCCAGTGCTGTTTTGAGTTTCTTCTTCCTTAGGTCCGCTTCGTCTTCAGATAATCGTGTGCCTATTGAACGTTTTGTTGTTCCTATGAAGATTTTGTTGCAGTCCTCGTTTTGTTTGCCTTTGCATGTGATCTAGTATACCACGTTGCTTTGTTGTTGTGGTTCGATTGTTTTGTTTGTGTTTGTAAATACTGAGGACAAAGTGCAATTTGATTTGTACGCAGGAATTATGTTTTGTTTGTTGTTGTTATTGACGCGCAGGACTTTTTCATTAAATGTTGAAACATATGTGACACCGCGAAACATTTAATTTCTAAAATATTAACTTTAAGAAAATATTAAATGAATAATAATATACTTAAAAGCAATAATTATACAATTCACTTGACAAACATTTTATCGAACATGCGCTCATGAAAATAAACAAAACTTTAAAACGCTTCTTAAGAAAATCTCTATGTAGATGAGCATATAATTTCTCTCAAATTAAAATTAAATACAAAACAGTATATTAAAGGGGAGCCATGCCCATGGCGTATAGAAGTATTTTTCCTTCGCGGAAAAACCGGCATGCACTATGATATGAGGATCAACTACTGTGTTAGAGCTTGCTTAACGTATTTCTGCCGACTTTAAAAGGGTACAAATTTTGCTTCGATAATTATTTTCTTTCTTTCGCTCTATTCGAAATTTTGTATGACTAGGGGATACTACAGTACTTGTTAATCGTTTTAGTCAACCTCCACTTACTGGCCTTTAGGCAAGGGCGAAATGTGAAGGTGGAATTTGCGCGGAAAGCTTCAGTACCAGTGTTTAAAAACAAAGTCAAATTTCTTTGTTATTGATAAAAAAGACAAAGCTAAACGATGGGCCGAAGAGGAAAGGAGTCAATCTGCTTGACCACATGATACAGTACTACCGCATTAATTTTCACACTAATTAAAAGTGGACTGTGATTATTATTATGTATTTTTTTAGACCGCATGATTGGAACATACTAAAGACTGCTTTTCAAATCAAGTTCGAGCTGATGTTTCTAATATGTTAGTGGAAATTCATCCAAAACCGATTAAACTTTATTTGTTTAACGGCGTCTAGGTAAGCCTATCTACCCCTAAAAATATACCAAGTTCGCTATTGCCTTTATTAGCAAAAATGTTTGAAACACTTTACGCAACACGATTAAATCAAAGTATTGCAACCATACAAACTTTACCATAGCATCAGTTCGGATTTCGTTAAAAACATTTGATGTTGGATGAAATGCATCGAATAAAGCAAGGTCTGCTCAGCCATATTCCTGGACGTTGCTCAAGCCTTTCAAAAGGTTTGGCTCCAAGGTGTAACTTTTAAACTCTTGCTCTCTGCTCCCTAAGAAATACACAGATATGCTCGAATTGCGGAGCTGCATAAAATCAGCGCTGTTGTACCGCAAGGCAGTAAACTATGCCTAAAAATATTTATCTTAAAGACATCGTGATAGCTAGATCTTTTGTTCTATGCGCAAACACAGACACATGGGTACGACATTTAACGTGAACTTAAAGCGGGAAGAACACATCAAAATAAAGCTCAATGAACTAAAGAGAATTTAAAGTGGCTTATTGGAAGAAGGTCATTACTCTCCATTCAAAATAAGCTGCTCGTTTACAACCAGTATGTACATGTGGTATCCAACTATGGGGATGTGCGGCGAAAAATAACTGGATGAAAATTCAAAGATTTCAAAACAAAATGCTAAAAAATATTGTAATCGCGAAGAAATAATAATAAGGCTAGGTACAATAAAATCAGATGTAAATTATACTTAAGACAAGACTTCAACACAAAACAAATTTAAAAAATTAAGTTGTATGTATATGTATTTACATATGTACGTATGTAAGTAATAAGAGCACGATTACTAAGGTCGGTCAGTACTAAGTAAAACCGACAAATTAACAATTATTTTTGAACGATGGATAAAACTTACTTATTTTACAACAGAATAATAAAATCATTTCATAAATGTTATTTATTAAACGAAAAGTATGGCTGTTTAAGTAGTACAAAGGTGTCTTAATTCGTTACATGAATACTCGTTAACCCTTTTTAAGTACGAACGCCCCTTTAATGTTGCTTCTCGTTAAAATGACAAGCCATCTTATTGATCAAAAACTTTAACATTTCACAGTAAATTAACATAACATACTCTTAGTTTACTTATTAAACAATAAAATACAAGGCAGAAGTTAACAAATAAATCAAGTTCTTTACAATCAGTCACGCAATCCGCAATACAAAAAATTTCCTCTCTCTGCGCATATTATCACAAGGCAATAAAATTTTTGCTTTCGCCTCAACTGTTTGTGTGGGAACTGCTAAAAAAATGTAATAATTAAGTATGTACCCAGCAAGAACGCACTAACGCATTCTCCACTACATTCACAATATATTCGAAAAAAACTAATACACTTGCATTTGGTTTCCCCATTGATACTGAGTGAGTAAATGAAAACGCAATATGTGAATAATTTGAGGATTATACATTTCATTCTCTATGTAAGTTGACAGCCATCATTAGTGCTGTGAAAAAACAGACCAGGTAGTCGTCAAAAAGGACCCATTCGTTTAAACCAGGTCTGCTCAACAAACGAAACAATACCATTTTGTTTTGTTAACGAGCAAAATTAACTTAACGAAATGAGTTTGTTGCGTTTCGGCGCCATGTTATCAAAACGAAATCAAATCGTTAATGTTGCAACGTTATAAAATTTCCGTTTTCGTTAATTTTAATGTGCCTAAAACTATGCAGCGCTTCTGTTTGCGCCTGTTTGCGCTTCTGTTTGCGACGAGTGAATTTCCAGCGTTTTTCTTAACGTTTTAACGTTAACGCCAGCATTTCGTTTCGGTTAAAAACGTAATGAAATTTATTTTGATAATTGCTTTAACGATAATATTTTGAAATGTTTCAACCGAAACAAGAGAAAACATTTCGGAACGGTTAAATTTAACGTTAAAATGCATCCTTGGTTTAAACCATTAAACATGCTATTGAAATATACATATATGAGTATATTTAACAACACTTACTTATTTTTTCTTAAATATGAAGCAAACTATTACAAATTTTTTCAAACTTAATTTTGTTTTTAGTCTTAATATCGTTTTGAACATATGATTTGAAAAAAAGTTATTTTTGGCACAGATAAAGTAAAAGTTATTCAATTTATGCCGAGTGGAGAATTCATTTATGTTGGAGTATAAATGCATTCGTAACTAGTCTCATAATAGCAAAAGAGGCTGTCTGAAATGTGCACAAGTAGGGATATACTTACACTAAACTATAAATTACTTTCTCCAAGCAAATTCATAGATTACGATCAAATTCTTCTTTCAAAAACAAGCTTGATGTGGAACATCATAGCTTATCTTTTAGGAGCAACCCAAAATTTTGGAACGACATAACTTACAATTTTTTTGCACTATTTTCATGCAGATATCTTCAAATTAAAAGGACGACTCACGTTTAAAAAATTGTTGCGCAAAAGCGTTGAACTATGTAAGACACAATAGGTGGTGACAGAAAAAAATTTTACTAAACCGCTCCGCTGTCAACAAGTCAGTTATTTTAAATTAATATTAATCAGTGTTTTTAATTTTCAGATCGGATCAAGAAGGAGCTGTAATTGTCAAACAATAAATTATATATAATATAACTAACTTATTTATTAGTTTTTGATGCACATAATTAATTTATTTATAAATTAATCTTCATTAAATCAATAATTGCTTATTATTTATGTACCTTAATGTTAAAGCTTATACTTACTAACTGATTAAACCCGGTTTACCTAACTACTTGAATTTAATTGTTAAAATTATCTCCCTCAAAGCTGCATGTTATTTATTAGCTAATTAATTTCCACTAATTTTTCTTGCTTCAATTAAATTTTCGAATATCAATATCTAGTTTGTAAATATTGTTTATCTAAGTGACTGATTGTTTTTTCCCTTTAACCAAAAATGTATTTTTTTTTAATAAAGTATTAATGGCATTTTTATCACTTTCGTTTTTTAAAGTTATTAATCCAAATATTTAATTTTAAAATAACTTAATGTAATCAACTAAAATAATAAATTGTTGTGTCTGTATATATGTTAAAAAATTTATCTAGTTAACAATTTGCGAATTGATTCAGTTGTAAATATTTTAAATATTTTAAAAACTAATAAATACTAAAAAGATAATTTGATTTGAAATAAATTTCTTTTCATTTAAATCTAACTGTTATTTGTTTTAATATATATGGAGTAGGAATAACGGATAAAGATATGTTTTATATAATACGTTATTTATACCATAACAATATGCGATAGTTGTACGGCATTAGTTTCCATAAATAATGCATTACATATCGCTTTTTATTATCGGATTGAAACGAGACAACTATTCGAAAAAGTAATAGTCAAGTTTCATGCGAATGAAAAAGAAAGTTGCTCACACGTATAGTAAAGTATACAGTAGGATTGTCATATGGCCCTGTATAAATTCATGGAAACTTTTTGAATTACTCACGGAAACTTTTTGTAGGACTATGGATGGTATAATGCATTATATGTATATCACATAGCGTTCTTGCTGGGTATATACGAGTATTTACATATGAACATAGGTATGTATGTTCGACTGTATACATGCAGACAAACCAAAAATACTTTCCTTTGTTCAAAAATTATATACATACATATGTATGTAGGAAACCCAAAATCTTATTTTGTCTTATCCAAAATAAGCACATAGATTCTATCAGAAAGAAAGGCAGCAAACAAATGGTTTCTTGAGAAATGGAGGGAGCTCTTCTCCCACTACTCACTACTACTCACTTTTCTGAGGACGCGGTTAAAGAAGAGGGGTCCAGAACAATCTTTAGGGATGAGCAACAAATCCCTACTTTCGACCAAGGAGAGACGAGAACAGCCCTAAGGCCGCTTAAGTAAAACAAAGCACTTGGAGTAGACGGTATATCGGCTGAGCTCTTCAAAGCCGGAGGCGAAGTGCTGGTAGGACGCATATTCCAGTTGTTAATCACGATTTGGTCTGCCGAGTGCATGCCAAAAGATTGGAATCTCAGTGCACTTTGCCCAATCCATAAGAAGTGTGATCGTGCTGTTTGCGCCAGCTACCGCGAGATAAGCCATATATGAACCAGCTGATTGAACCTTATCAGTGTGGCTTTAGGCCTGGTAAATCCACAATTGACCAGACCCTAGAAAAGCAAATCGACACACACCACCTTTTGGGTTTCCCACAAAACCAATACAGATATGTAAAATGACGTTTGACACAACTTTTAGCTCCGTCCAAGTTGGAAAGGACTTCTCCGAGCCATTCGAGACCAAACTAGGTTTTAGACAAGGCGACTCAATTTCGAGCTGATGCAGGAAACCGTAATAAGAGCTACCAATATGAAGATATTGACTAGGAGTGAGCGAGGACAAAAAAAAGTATTTTGAGGCAACAAAAAAATGTATCATTGCGTATTGGAACAAACGTCACTGTCGGCAGTTATAACTTTGAAGCAGTCAAAGATTTTGTATGCCTTGGATCCAGCATTAACACCACCAATGCTACGGGTGCTACTTTGGGCTAGGTATCTAATTGAAAAGCAGAGCCCTTTCTCGAGGAACGAAAATCTCGCCTTACAAATCCCTCATCATGCCCGTCCTTTTATGTAGCGAAGAAACATGGACGATGACTAACAGCGACGAGAAGGCGGAATGATGAACTGTATGAGCTCTATAATGATATGGACATAGTCAAGCGCATAAAAATGCAACGACTGCGGTGGCTTGGGCATGTTGTTCGTATGGATAATGATGCTCCCATGGGTGGGCACCGAAGGAAAAGGGCGCCCACGAACACACTGGAAGGGCAAAGTGCACTTGGGGTGAAAAACGGTTTTAGCACCATAAAAAAAAAATATTTTCTTTCACTCGCGGAACGAATTTGAAAGATTCTCTTTTTTCGCGTTTATTTAGTGCAGTTTGTCAACAATTGTCAACTGATTACTAAATTTTGTGAGAAAAAAATAACGGACCTACGCATACGTAACCTCTTATATATGTATAAACCTTGGAATAAAGAATTACAATGTTGACGAGCTTGTTGAGCGATCTCGGTTAATAAAGATACATAATAATTTTATTTGACCATTTTTTTTATAAAGGCTTTCTATCCAAAAGACGAAAATTAAAATAAGGATCAGTCCAGTGTTTGCGTCTTGGGGCCTGCAGGCTGCATCGAAGCCTCAGCACACACATACATATGTATACTTTAACGTACAATACGTGATGTTATGAAGAGCACATTCCAGAGTTGACGTGTTTTAAACTTTATTTTGTTTCGTTTGTGATTTGGTTTCGATTTCAGTTTCGGTTTCGGTTGCAGTTTTTTTTATATGTCGCACCTATGTAAGTATGTAGGTGTGTACAAAATGTTGGCTAAAATTGGGTCGGCAAAGCTAACGTGTTTGGCTATTTTACATTAAACTTGAATATGAGAATATATATTATACTTTAGAGAACCTGAATTCCAAAAACTAAAGGTATGCATACAAAAAATAATTAGCGTATTTAGCGTGATTTCTGTGACAGAAAATGAGATGAACATCTCCATAAATAAATCTATCGGCAAATTAACTTCCAAGAATTCGCGATCGGCAAGCGTTTTCATGCAGCTCCGATGGTGGTCACTCAGCAAAACGGAATTAAAAAAATATCGTGGTGGGCTTTGATTTTTTTTGTGGCTATAACCTGCTCATCCATGTTTTGCTTTATTACCGTAATTTTTTGGCAAACTCCTTGGAGCACAATACGCTGCATAACCAGCATAACCAAGAGCGAATCACGTTTACCACTACTCGTTCATTTCATTCAAACACAAAAAAATTTTGGCATAGTTACAAGAACATTTTCCTTCTACCTAAGTATGTAGACTTGAAATAAAACTGAACTAAATATCCGTAAGAAATCTTTGACTTCTATGTATATCTTATTATTCGTTTTACTTACTCCCTAACAACTCATAATACAGTATAAATATTTCGATTTTATAAGCAAAACAACCAAAAAAAAGCAACCCACAATTTATTTACATTTTTTACCGAAATCGTAACGTAGCGTCTAACGATTTTTTCCGAAAATGGAAGCGATTTCTTAACGAAATTGTCAAGAATTTCGTATGAGAGGGTTGATGCGACTTCGTAAAGAAATACCTTAACGATTTTGTAAGTTAGAAT
Organism: Philophylla caesio; assembly: GCA_963971545.1. NCBI lineage: Eukaryota > Metazoa > Arthropoda > Insecta > Diptera > Tephritidae > Philophylla > Philophylla caesio. Next base: position 67,642,606 of record OZ020607.1, read on the forward strand.
TTAACTAAATCGAACAAAGTTTGCCGGTACGAAATCTTTTCGCTCTAATCCTTGCAAAATCGTTTAGAAATTTTTTTGGTCCCATGTTCTTAAGTACTAGAACCATCCATTTAATCAGCAAATGTGTTGAAATTTTGCACAAATAAAAGCTATTATGAGAACTATTTTAGCAGTAAAAATCATTAAAATCGGATAAATAGAACATACAGCTGCCATACAACGGATAGTTTATATATTACATTTTTGGCCATAACTCCTTCATTTAATCAACAAAAGACTTGAAATTTCCCACAAATATTAATTATTAATGCAGTCAAATTACTTTACTTGTTTTTCTTTTTAATTAAACTTACTGAGTTTATGACTGATTGAATACCACGGAATTATTAAGCTACCTTTTTTCTAATTTCATTTGGAGTATTTACATAAAGTTCTTGTACGGCGCTAAGTCTTGAGCAGGAGTATTCCAATTCAAGTCCTCTCAAGGCACCTGTTATCGCCTCCGGACTAATATTGTTAAAAGATCCATCCAAGACAGAACGTGTTGTAACTAAATGATCTTTCAATATAGCTGACCAAGGAATATATTGCAATTTTGTCGATATTCTCTCTATCTAAGTATGTTGGTTTTTAGATAATAGTCTATTGTCAATGGGTAAGTAGAGGCAGTTAATAATAAACCTTTCTAGGGTTTCTAAACCAAATAATGACAGGCTTATAGGTCTGAGATTCTTTGTACCAATGAGCGTACCAGTTCCCCTGGACGAGAGCTTCCAGGAAAGTGCGTATCCAGAAGCAGTTGGACTGTTTCGTTCCCCGTTTCTGCCCAGAAGCCGTCTTGTCTCTGTAGAGTTTCGATCAGGTTTGGAGATTCCGAGAAGATATCTCTTAACCCTGCAATACAATATCCCCTCCATGAAGACCTTTTAGCTACTCGGAAGGCTTTTTTGTAGGCCCGCAAAAGCTGCATATAGCATTGCCACTCAGTCTTTGCCTTGTTAAATTGCTTTCTGCGGTCTGGCTACCCGGGCGTGAACGCATTTATTTTTAGGTGTAGGTTGTTGCTCATCCAATGATCTTTGTATTTTGAAAGGGAGTGCCATGTTTTTGACGGAGACGGAGATAATTTGGTAGCAGGGCTTTCGCTCTTTCCACCGCCTCCTTCACACTTTGTAGCGTGTCCAAAGTCACTCCTTCATGGTTACTAAGCATTTTAGCGGGCTTGCGCTTTTCAGCTTTCGCTATTCGCCAGATCGTGAGACCCTTGCCTGCATAGGTTCTGGCTTCGCAGCCGTGACAGCATTTGATGGCCGCGCTGTGCCTAGGGCTGCAGATTTACCTGCTGCTTCCAGTACAATCCCTGCAGCTTTTCTGGTGCTTGCCCACACTATTAAGTCCATGATCAAGGGAGTTACTGAGGTCGCCCCCAGGGAGGTCCCGTCTAAGCCCACTTTCAGGCGAATAGATGCCTTAGGCGCTTGCGCCTGCATCTTCTTTCCCCGTAGAAGGGAAGACAAAGGTTTTGCCTTTTTTAAGCTAATTGGCCTGTCTATTTTATCTGTGTACTCACTCGATGCCACTATCCTAACTCGGTGGTTGCAAGTTTTGGCACCCCCCTATGAGGTAGGGTTCTCAGAGCCAGATCCAGTGAAAAAATGGGAGGGTTACCTGAACCGTTATCTTCAACCACCAACTTTATGGAGACGGGATCAGACGTACTTTGAGGCCTGCCAGGGTTTTAACTAGCCCGAGGAGTTCACGATATTAGTCTGACACAATTTCTGTAATGTTATCTCTTACTTACTTACTTAATTGGCTCGATAACCGCCTATGCGATTTCAGCCGAGCTTACCATAGCATGCCAGTTATTTCTATCTTTCGCTAACTGGCGCTAGTTGAAAAACCAAGGGTACACACGAAGATACATAAAATTTGCTTTTTTTTATCTGAACTTATATAAACAATTTTCAAAATTTGTGAATATAAATCACTCCTATTATTTTAGCCGCTAATATATATATCAGATTGTATATATGTATGTATGTATATATGAAATCGAAAAACTGTCGATTACTTATAGGTGATTCGATCCATATCACTTATCACGAGCTCAAAAGCAACTGAATTGTAATTGCAATTGAGTGCTTTCGGTGTCCAACAAAGTTCATTCAGATATCTCACAAATGCTCTGTTCTGCCAGGATATTTTATAAAAAACACTCCTTTAAAAAAGACCAACAAAGTTGCTTAATAACTATACATATTGACATTGCGTTCTTTACTGTTTGTGTGTGTATGTATGTACATATGTACATCAATATATTAATATACATATATATTCTGAAAGGCGGCGCTTAACTTGACTAAACTACAATAACTACAGAGAGGAAATATATGTGCCTTCATGTGTTTTTTTTGCACAAAATGAAATACACTTTGTTATTTCCTGTGATATTTGCGTGGAAAGGTATACACATTTTCATGTTGGTTTTTCAATTTAAAAAAAAGGCTAAAGCGTTGAGTCAAACACGTCCGATTATCGGGAGTTACATACTAGTAATATTTGATAACAAAACAGTGAGTTCTGTATAAAAGAAAACCAAGTAGATCGGAAGTAGGCATCATAAGAAGAACACTTCATATTCACCGTTCAAACTCGATATAACTACGCACAAATTTTTGGCGGGCAACCCTGTCGAACAACGGTTTTTTTCGTGATCAATTCACACAAGAATCATCAATTTGTTGACTTTAGTGTACTTTAAAAGTACTTAAAACCAATTTTTTTAATAGGCAAATTGATAACTCCCTACGCATGGTGGAATTATATACATACATGTGATGTCAGTAAACCGAATAGCTGCAAAAACAAAATAATACATTTATACTACTAGTATGATCACGTCTTACCACGTGTTTCCATTGAATGTGAAAATGTTTTCGTACCGGGATTTATTTTGCAGGGGTGTATTTTACAAAAATAGATTCCTTAGTTTCCTGGTATTTAATTAAAAAAGAGTCCGTTACAAATGAATAAATTAAAATATAGAAATATCATTAGCGGCTTTTGTTATTTGCTAAAATTGGTGAATTTTAAATTTTGTTCTCTTTTAAATAAAGAGAAAAATTTTTACAAGAAAACCATGATATTGCTTTACTGATGACACATTGGTAAAGCAGTTTATTATATGCATATTTGACGTTAAAAGTAATATTGACAAATGTGTTAAAATAATTTTCTCATTCTTCACATTTGTCGTCTCGTCATCGGTACGTCACTTGAAAAATTTAAGGGCCGTTTGCACCATTTTCGTGTAGGTATATAGCTCCGTGTTTGGCTGTTGTGCGAGCGAGTTGTATTCATATATATTATATATGTATGTATATGGTTACTGCCAATATATAGGTATTATATATGTATGTATATGGTGGTAGTGGAACTGCCTTTATTTCTATTTTCGTTAGAAAAGTAGACAACTCAGAGTTGCCATCGGTTACCAACTAAATACATAACACTACTCCCCGCATAATTTAACAATTATCGTATTTTAATTTCAATTATTACCAAATAAAATAAAATTTATGATAATTAAAACTTATAATCTAAAATCAATTGCATTATAGTGTTGCGGTGCCGTACGAGCTCTGTGGCTACGACGGGGCAATTCGATCTGCTCACTGTTATTAGAAGTTACTGGTGGTTGGTTTGCCTTTATTCAGTGGTGCTAGTTAAATATAGCTCAGTCGAGGTGATTTTATTTTTAATTGGTATATCGTAAGCTTCCGTAGTCCTTGGTATAGGCACGTTCGTATCTGTTTCTCGGTTTTTTGCTGCCCAAATTGTTTGAAACGACTCAAGGGATATACTTTTCCCCACGACTGCAATTCCTAGTCAGGACCTTGTCGTTTACATCATATTTGCTGTCAGCTTCGGAAGTGTGGAACTTCCCTGGGTCTGTTAATTGGCTAAAAACAGTGTGTACTTGACGGCCATGCAGGCGTTTTTTCCTTAGAGTTAGGATGGAACCTGTGAGTATATACAGATATGCTCTTTTGAACCAGGGCTTTGAACGTTCTAACAAAACGTTCAGCAAGCCCATTTGAGGCTGGATGCAATGGTGTAGGCGTCAGATGCTTGATGCCTCGGTTTTCGCAAAATTGTTCAACGCATTTTGCAGTTAATTGCGGACCATTATCGCTGACTATGGTTTTAGGAAGACCTGCAATTGCAAAAATGTTTAGAAGTTGGAATGACTGCGCGATTTATCCCAGTTTGCAGGCAAATAACCTCATTTTGCATTGAAAGTGCAAGACGGCTATTAAAATATGGAGCCAAATTGGTATCATGGTCAATAAGGCTCTTAGGTCAGTCCCGTTTAAAAAATCTCGATCTTTTCTCAACACGTCGTGCTTTTTAGTATCCTTTATCAGGATCTTTATATTTACAGGTGCTTCAAGCGTTTAAATGTACCTGCATGCATGTTCGTTATCATGTTCGATATCTGTCCCCATAGGCATTCGAGCTGTGGTGTTTCGATATTTAATATTAAACTGATATGATAGCGAACTACTATTTATGGTTTGCGTCTTTATGTTGTGTTACAAATGGAGGGACCTACAGTTATATGCCGACTCTAAACGTACAAGAAAAAGTCTTTGAGGATCGCCATTGCTCTGGCTGAAATTTCGGTATTGGATATCAGGGGCACACCAAGCTATATTATGCCCCTCTACATAGTCGACCCCAGCGCCCGCCAACCCATCAACATTAGCATACAATGACAATTAATTATTAATACATGAAATGGTTTAAAAATTCCGCAAAATAAAAAAGGATATGTATAACAATCACAAAGCCATGAACAAATGGGCTGTTTGAAAACTAAGAGTATATGATTTTTTTATTACATTTGCTTTTGTTTAACTTCCCTGTTGTCTTGAATGGAATATCATTATAAATTCTAATAGCGCTAATGAAAAAAAAATAATTTGTTTCGTATATAAAGCTTTAGATAAGTATATTAAGGTTCACTGAGCGCTAAGACTTGGGAAATATAATATTGATCGCAAACGTCAAGCTGTATAGTTGTGTTTTCTCTGTGCTACTTTTTTCTTATTGAAATTTCATTATTTCTTTGTATATAAATTAATAATTATAATTTAGTGAGAAAAGTTTTGGAGATTTATTTGTGCGCATTTAAAGCTCAGTATAATATTTGTTGAGCATTTTTTGCATTGATTTTATTACACTTTAATTTAGTTTTCAATTGCCGAGTCGTTAGTTGATTTGCATTGTTATTGTTTCTTATTTACATTGTTTCTGCTTCTTTTTTTGTTTTAACCTATGTGTTTTTGTTTAAGTTTGCGTACATTTTCTTTTCTCTTTTTTGATTGTCATTCTTTAAACAGCTGTTTGCGTTTAGTTTTTTAGGTGTCTATTCCTGTGCATCTAAAACTGTTCAAACCTTAAATAACTATAAAACTTGCATTACCTTCCAAACTGCTTTCTTCTTTGTTTTATTAATAAAATTTTTGTTTTTTCTCATATTATATTTTACTGATTAAATTATGTCTTGCATTTTTGACAACTGCAAAAATAAAAGCGATAATGAGCAACGCTCTGGTAATGCTTGTTGTGCGATGGGATTGCTCATATAAAATGTGCCGGATTGATTGGTAGAGTCCTAGACTTAATAAGTGAAGGAAGAGGTATTCGTTGGTCTTGTTTAAAATGCAGATCAACTGAGGTTGAACTTTTCCAATTTTTTAGAGAAACCAGAAATGGATTTTTCAAAATCGGCAAAGACCTTCGGGCACTTAATGATACATTTAAACGTTATAAAAACGTGGTTAAACCATTTAAGTGCCTAGATAAACAAACTTCGCAACCTGTAAGAGAGACCAAACGCAAACGGACACACAGTTCACCCAAGGAAAGTATTGTCCCTCCTCTTACATTACTTCAAAAGAATATTGTGCCCCAACCCCAACAAATTGAGCTAATTAATCTCTTGTCTCCGTTGTCTCTTTGTCTCAAGAGCTATCTGCACTCGCACTTCTTCCTCTAATAAAAGCAATTTTGATCATGAGAACTTGAGTGGATTTATCACCGCCTCAATCGCTTCCACCTTCCCAATCTGCTCCTATTGTTGCAAAAACTGTAGCACCATTGGATGAGACTGACTGCTCTGCAAAGAAGCTGGTTGTGGTTCCTTTGAGAAAATCGATTTTTGTTTCTAGATTTGCTAGGGACACATCTTCTGATGCTCTATATCATCATTATAACATTTCATCAAAAATTAAGACTTGTAACTTGATATGGCAACGGAAGTTTTTGATACTTTGCTTAACAATTCTTTTTGGCCAGCCGGGGCATTTGTTCGCGAATTTGAATACAAGCCACATAAAAATAAAAATAAAATATATAACTTAGCTTCAATTCTTAATCGTGACACTGAGCCAAAAAACTAATTTTAAATTCTACTTTAAGTATTTCTGTAACTATGACGTAATTTGCTTTACTGAAACCTGGCTTAAAACACATATTTTTAATTCAGAGATCCTTCCTAATCAATATCAAATTTATAGAAATGACCGTAAGGACAGAATCGGTGGAGGTGTTCTTTTTGCAGTTCATTCTTCAATACCATCCGAAGATGTTAATATCCCCCTCATCGAGTCAATCGAATTTAAAGCAATACGAGTTATGGTAGGAAATGGTTTCTTTTATTTAGCTGTTTGCTACATCCCTCCTAACTCTGACTTATCGGTATATTCTCAACACATTGCGTTACTTAGATCCTTAAGTTCAATAATTACTGCACATGACTCGATTATTGTACTTGGTGACTTCAATATGCCAGGCATATCATGGACTCTTATATACGACTTTATCGTTCCGATATCATCAAGGGATAGATACAATGTGTTCTTAGAAGATATGGCTGAGCTCTGTCTAAATCATACCAATTTAACTCCAAACAATTTTGGCACCATTCTGGATCTTGTTTTTGTTGATGACGTATCTAAGTCATATATGAAGAGGTGCGAACCCTAGGTTATTCCAGAGGACTCTTATCACCCTGCGATTGAGGTAAATTACGAAGTTATTGGTGATTTTGGAAATAATGTTGATAAATCAAGTAGCTCAAACGCTCGTTTTATTTTCGCGAAAGCCAATTTCAAGAAATTAGATCGAGAATTATCAAAATTGTCATGGCCGACGTATAAAGATGATGTTGAACGTTGCGTCCAGCATTTTAATAACACTATATTTAGCTTATTTCAAAAGTTTATACCAAATCGGGTTTGCATATAAAAGGAGCAATCACAACCTTGGTTTACTAAAGAACTAAAATATGTAAAAAATTAAAAGTCGCGATCTTTTAAATTGTACAAAAAACTGGTTTACACACTAACTATATTAAATACTCAGTTATCCGACACGCTTATTTTAAATTAAATAAAAAATGCTACAGATCTTGATTGTGCAAAGTTAAAAGGAATTTAATAAAAAACCCTGAATCATTTTATGACTTCGTTAACTCTAGGCGCAGAGTGACTAGTATTTCGTCTGCTATGAAATATCAAAATACCGTGTCTTGTGAATCCCAATCAATTTCCAACATGTTTGCCCAATTCTTCAGGTCAAATTACTCCATTAACTCGCCTCTGAGCAAACCTTTTCCTTATAAACTCTGTTCCCTCACCTCTTCTATTATTGCGCAGATATCTTCCGAGGAAGTATTTTATTATTTGAGTAACTTAAAAGAATATTTTAAGGCTGGCCCCGATTCGATCCCGACGTGTTTCCTCATAAACTGTGCTAAACATATTAATGCGCCCTTAACTAATTTATTTAATCTTTATCTTAAGCTTGGGATTTTCCCTTCAGCTTGGAAAGAATCATTCATTATACCCCTTTATAGCTAAAGCTAAGCTTTCTGCAATTCTTAAAATATTCGAAGCTATTGTTGTTGAGCATTAAACGTATTCCATATCGTCTACAATTTCTAGCACACAACACGGGTTCTCTAAGGGAAAATCTACCGGTACAAACTTGTTTGAGTTCACAACTCATGTTTCAAATGAATTCAGAGAATTTATGCACACTGATGTTATATACACTGGTTTTAGTAAAGCATTCGACACTATTTACTGATCCATAAACTCGATCTCCTTGGTTTTCAATCTAATCTCCTTCGTTGGATGTCTTCTTACCTCATTGACAGAACACAACGAGTTCTTTTTAAAATTAGTTCCTCAAACATTATTTATGTTTCTTCGGGGGTCCCGCAAGGAAGTCACCTTGGTCCGATTCTGTTTTTGCTTTTTATAAATGACTTACCTTCTGTAATAAATTATTCAAAAATTTTATTGTATGCTGATGATGTAAAGCTTTTGAGATCTTATCATTCTGTTGAGGAAAGGTCCTTACTACAAGCGGATTTAAATAGCATGGCTAACTGGTGTGAAGTAAATTACATGCCACTAAACCTTAAAAATGTTAAGTAATGTTCTTTTCTCGCAGAGCAGTTCAACCAGCTTCTTATGATATATGTAACCATAACCTCGAACAAGTGTTTAACTTTGTTGATCTTGGAATTACAATGGACCCAAAATTTAATTTTAATCTACACATAAATGTTACAGTTAACCAAGCCAAGGGTGTTTTTGCATTTGTAAAGCGGTGGTCAAAAGAATTTGTCGACCCTTACATCACGAAGGCTCTGTTCACAACGTTAGTGAGGCCCATACTGGAATATGGATCTGTTGTTTGGAACCCGCGCTATCAAGTTCATTCCGACCGAATAGAGTCAATTCAAAAATAATTTCTGCTTTTTGCTTTAGAAATTTTCTTTGGGATTCTCAGTACAATCTGCCGCCATATATAAGTCGTTTAAAACTCATTAATCTTCCTACACTTGCTAGTCGCAGAGAAATGCTAGGCATTGTATTTTTGGTCAAGTTACTGACAGGCTTGATCTCTAGCCCATCTATTCTTGGCGAAATAAAGTTAAACGTTCCCTCCAGAATTTCCAGCCTCTCTTTCTGAAGCCATGTAAAAATAATTTTGAGTTAAATGACCCACTCTGTAGTTTGTGTCAGGATTTTAACACTCACTCCGGTTCTTTTGATATTTCAGACTCACTTTTTTACATAAAGAAAACTATACTCAATACTCTAAATAATTGATACATACATACATATACATATGTAACTATGTATTCCATCAGCTGATGAGCATTTGATCTGTAGCTGAACGGTTTTAGATCTCGACACTTAACAAACCTCTGCGTTTCATGACTCGGCGCAACATATATGAAAAAAAAAATTTTTTTTTTATATATCCGTGCGTCATGCGGATGCGCCCCTCGCGTCGGTCGGATATGGAGGGATAAAACCGTTGGGAAGGGAAAAATGCAGCTCGTATAAACGTACCAAAAAACTTTTTATCCTTTTATTTACCAAGGCGTTCAGAAGAAGCGGTTAGCTATGTACATGATAGAAAACATTTACTTTTTAAAAATTAAAATTATTTTAAAAATATAAATGCTTCTAATCTTTCAAAGTCTACTGTGTTAAAAAATTGAGAGATATTGTTTAAAGAGATCTGTATACGGCAGAAGAGTTCGAATCGAACTCGATTATTGACAGGTCTTGGGAACACGCATCGAGGTCAAATTGAACTAGTTTTTTTTTTGGATTTTTGCGATCGAATCGAGTTTGAGTCGACGTAGTTATGGTATAGGGTGCAATGGGGTGCAGTGTTGCTTCTGGATATTCGGTTTAAGGGTCCACTAAAGTCCGCAGCATCTGTTCACCAGGAGGTGCGGCTGCAAGCGGGCGTCTGTCGTGAAGCAAGCGGCTCGCTATATAAACGAATTTTAAATTTTAATCCCCAGCAATGGGTTGTGCGCAGGGCTTGGAACCCGCCACGTAAAAAAACAACTTCCAATGAAAAAGGAAACAAAGCCCTGGATGAGACCCACAGCAAACGTTTAAAGAGCAATGATTTGAAGGCATGCATCTGGAATGTCCGGACCCTTAATTGGGAAGGTGCCTCTGCCCGGCTGGTTGATGTCCTCAGCAGAGCAAAGGCTGACATCACCGCCATCCATGAAATGCGATGGACAAGGCAAGGAAAAAAAGTGATAGGCCCTTGCGACATCTACTACAGCTGCCATGTAAAGGAGCGCAAATCCTGATTTGCGCCCACGCCCCGACGGAAGAGAAGAACGATGGGACTAAAGATCGCAACGATATAAAAATCCTGCTAGGCGATTTCAATGCCACGACGAAACGTCCGAAAACGAATTGATACTGATCGACTTCGCCGGGGCCCGAAACATGGTAGTATATAGTACCAGGTTCCAGCATAAGAAGATTCACCAGGCTACGTGGCTGTCTCCAGATGGTAATCGACCACGTTGTGATATACGGAACGCATGCTTTCAGTGTCCTAAATGTGCGCACGATCCGAGGAGCCAACATCGACTCGGATCATTTTCTTGTGACCTCTGTGCTGCAAAAAGCGCACGCAAATGGAAAGCTCGACATCGGAAAGCTGCAATCGCAACAGACAGCCACCACCTTCGTCATTCGACTTGCTCTCTTGCTCTCTGAGGGCAATAATCAATAGAACGATATTTCCGAGCAGTGGAACCATATTTCTCGCTGTCTACATACCGCCGCTGAAGAATCCATCAGATTTCAGCGAGCCCGAAAGAACAACTGGTATGACGAGAAATGTCGCGCCGCTACGGAACGTACAGACGCTGCCTACAGGGCTACACAGCGATCGGGCGCAACGCGAGCTGTGCGTTATCGTGAGTTGAAGAAGAAGGCAAGACGCATTTTTCGTGAGAAAAAGAGAGAGGCCGAAATGCGTGTGTGCGAAGAGCTTGAGATGCTGGCCGATAGAAAAAGCGCCCGAAATTTGTTTCAGAGAGTACTGCGGCTAACAGAAGGTTTCAAGGCCGGTGCGAAATCCTGTAAGAATGAAAACGGCGACCTGGTGTCTGATGTCCACAGCATACTTAAATTATGGAGGGAGCATTTCTTCACACTGCTTAATGGAAGCAGCTGCAACAACCGTGGAGAAGATGTTGAACCCGAATCCCCAATTAATAATGATGGACGCGATGTACCATTACCCGACTATGACGAAATTCGGAAAGCGATAGCACGGCTGAAGAACAACAAAGCCCCGGAGCCGACGGGTTACCAGCTGAGTTATTTAAGTACGGCGGAGTGGAGCTGGTTAAGTGCATGCACGAGCTCATCTACCACCGACCAGATATTCACACTACGCCAGATCTTGGAAAAGACCCAAGAGAGGAGAATCGACACACTCAATATTTTTGTCGACTTCAAAGCCGCCTTCGACAGCACGACAAGAAGTTTCCTATATGCCGCAATGTCTGAATTTGGTATCCCGGCAAAACTTATACGGCTATGTAAAATGACGTTGAGCAACACCACCTGCTCCGTCAGAATTGGGAAGGACCTCTCCGAGCCGTTTGCTACTAAACGAGGTTTCAGACAGGGTGACTCTTTGTCGTGCGATTTCTTTAACCTGATGCTGGAGAAGATAATTCGAGCCGAAGAATTAAATCGGTCAGGCACCATCTTTTAAAAGAGTCTGCAATTGCTGGCGTACGCCGATGACATTGTATCATCGGTTTTAACAACCGCGCAGTTAGTTCTGCCTTCTCCAAACTGGATAGAGAAGCGAAGCGAATGGGTCTGGAGAGGAACGAGGGCAAGACAAAGTATCTCCTGTCATCAAATAGACAGTCGGCACATTCACGACTGGGATCAAACATCACTGTTAACATTTATAATTTTGAAAAATTAGAGGACCTCGTTTACTTAGGAACCAGCATTAACACCAATAACAGCGTCAACCTTGAAATCTAACCTAGAATCTCTCTTGCCAACAAGTGCTACCTCGGACTGAGTAGGCAATTGCACTGAAAAGTCGTCTCTCGACGGACAAAAACCATACTCTATAAGTCTCTCATTATGCCCGTCCTATTGTATGGCGCAGAAGCATGGACGATGAGAACATCAGATGAGAGTGCTCTTGGAGTGTTTGAGAGAAAGATTCTTCTAAAGGTTTATGGACCTACCGAGTACGATGGAACGATGAGCTGGAGGAGCTGTACAAGGACGTAGACATAGTGCAGCGGATTAAGAATCAGCGGCTCCGCTGGCTAGGTCACGTCGTAAGAATGGATGAAATAGCTCCAGCCCTGAAGGTTTTTGACGCGGTACCCGCGAGTGGTAGCAGAGGAAAAGGAAAACCTCCTCTGCGTTGGAAAGACCATGTGCAAAATACTTGGCTATACTTAGGATTTCCAATTGGCGCCAGTTAGCAAAAGATAGGGACAGCTGGCGTGCTTTGTTGACTACGGCCAAAATCGCTTAGGCGGTTGATGCGCCAATTAAGCAAGCGCACTTTTGTTTATATAATAGTAAATACAAAAATTCGAATTTGAGCATGACATTTATTTATCTCATATCAGTTTCGTTTGTTTAGTAAACAGTTTTTATTATTTAATATTTTTTATAACGACAGACCGCCGGATTTGCATGTATTATATTTAGAAAATTATTTGCATATTCTAAGAACTTAACATCATTTTTACATAGAGCTCCTTCAGCAATAATCAGGTTTGAGTAGCGATTAGGAGTTGATTTTATTCAATGGAAAAATGTAATAATACCGACATAGTCGGCTGTTGAACTCTGTGATGTTCTGGATGTCTTCTACTTCGAAAACTTCCGTTAGTTCTTAAAATATTCTCCATTTGCTTAGTGCTTTGTAAACAAGCCTTTTTCTTCGGTTTTTTCATAAAATATTGTCCGTTTCTTTAAAATCTTGATTTTTCGAATATCGAATAAATCGGGTTTTTTTAATTGGAGTTTTTACCTAGTTGTAAATTTAAAGCCTTTGATAAATAATAAAAATACGGCAGCACATCGATTAATTTTACATCCAATTTATTATATTCGAAATCCAAATAATTTGCAGAAAACGCAAGAAGTGTATTTTAGAAAATTTTATATATTTATGCCAGAATTCAGTAACCTCAAGTCTCAAAATGAGCTAGATGTGATTGCTTTTCCTCGCTTTCATGTTTTTTTCTTTTGTATTTATTTTATTTTTGGTCATCACCAGGTTACAATTTAGAGACTATATTTTGATATTAGATTATTTTATAACCTCGCTTTTACGTTTTTATTTCTTGATGACAATTGAGACACGTTGTTTTGAGAGTAGAGGGCTTGGGGCCAATTAGTGCCAACTCGTCTAAAATGACTTTGTCTGCTTACTGAGTCGAGGTCAAATTGAACTAGTTTTTTTTTTTGGATTTTTGCGATCGAATCGAGTTTGAGTCGACGTAGTTATGGTATAGGGTGCAATGGGGTGCTGTGTTGCTTCTGGATATTCGGTTTAAGGGTCCACTAAAGTCCGCAGCATCTGTTCACCAGGAGGTGCGGCTGCAAGCGGGCGTCTGTCGTGAAGCAAGCGGCTCGCTATATAAACGAATTTTAAATTTTAATCCCCAGCAATGGGTTGTGCGCAGGGCTTGGAACCCGCCACGTAAAAAAACAACTTCCAATGAAAAAGGAAACAAAGCCCTGGATGAGACCCACAGCAAACGTTTAAAGAGCAATGATTTGAAGGCATGCATCTGGAATGTCCGGACCCTTAATTGGGAAGGTGCCTCTGCCCGGCTGGTTGATGTCCTCAGCAGAGCAACTCTGACATCACCGCCATCCATGAAATGCGATGGACAAGGCAAGGAAAAAAAGTGATAGGCCCTTGCGACATCTACTACAGCTGCCATGTAAAGGAGCGCAAATTCTGATTTGCGCCCACGCCCCGACGGAAGAGAAGAACGATGGGACTAAAGATCTCAACGATATAAAAATCCTGCTAGGCGATTTCAATGCCACGACGAAACGTCCGAAAACGAATTGATACTGATCGACTTCGCCGGGGCCCGAAACATGGTAGTATATAGTACCAGGTTCCAGCATAAGAAGATTCACCAGGCTACGTGGCTGTCTCCAGATGGTAATCGACCACGTTGTGATATACGGAACGCATGCTTTCAGTGTCCTAAATGTGCGCACGATCCGAGGAGCCAACATCGACTCGGATCATTTTCTTGTGACAGCTAAGATCCGCACGCGCCTCTGTGCTGCAAAAAGCGCACGCAAATGGAAAGCTCGACATCGGAAAGCTGCAATCGCAACAGACAGCCACCACCTTCGCCATTCGACTTGCGCTCCTGCTCTCTGAGAGCAATAATCAACAGAACGATATTTCGGAACGTACAGACGCTGCCTACAGGGCTACACAGCGATCGGGCGCAACGCGAGCTGTGCGTTATCGTGAGTTGAAGAAGAAGGCAAGACGCATTTTTCGTGAGAAAAAGAGAGAGGCCGAAATGCGTGTGTGCGAAGAGCTTGAGATGCTGGCCGATAGAAAAAGCGCCCGAAATTTTTTTCAGAGAGTACTGCGGCTAACAGAAGGTTTCAAGGCCGGTGCGAAATCCTGTAAGAATGAAAACGGCGACCTGGTGTCTGATGTCCACAGCATACTTAAATTATGGAGGGAGCATTTCTTCACACTGCTTAATGGAAGCAGCTGCAACAACCGTGGAGAAGATGTTGAACCCGAATCCCCAATTAATAATGATGGACGCGATGTACCATTACCCGACTATGACGAAATTCGGAAAGCGATAGCACGGCTGAAGAACAACAAAGCCCCGGAGCCGACGGGTTACCAGCTGAGTTATTTAAGTACGGCGGAGTGGAGCTGGTTAAGTGCATGCACGAGCTCATTTAAGCCCACCGGGAACGAACTGATTGGACCTTATCAGTGTGGCTTTAGACCTGGTAAATCTACCACCGACCAGATATTCACACTACGCCAGATCTTGGAAAAGACCCAAGAGAGGAGAATCGACACACTCAATATTTTTGTCGACTTCAAAGCCGCCTTCGACAGCACGACAAGAAGTTTCCTATATGCCGCAATGTCTGAATTTGGTATCCCGGCAAAACTTATACGGCTATGTAAAATGACGTTGAGCAACACCACCTGCTCCGTCAGAATTGGGAAGGACCTCTCCGAGCCGTTTGCTACTAAACGAGGTTTCAGACAGGGTGACTCTTTGTCGTGCGATTTCTTTAACCTGATGCTGGAGAAGATAATTCGAGCCGAAGAATTAAATCGGTCAGGCACCATCTTTTAAAAGAGTCTGCAATTGCTGGCGTACGCCGATGACATTGTATCATCGGTTTTAACAACCGCGCAGTTAGTTCTGCCTTCTCCAAACTGGATAGAGAAGCGAAGCGAATGGGTCTGGAGAGGAACGAGGGCAAGACAAAGTATCTCCTGTCATCAAATAGACAGTCGGCACATTCACGACTGGGATCAAACATCACTGTTAACATTTATAATTTTGAAAAATTAGAGGACCTCGTTTACTTAGGAACCAGCATTAACACCAATAACAGCGTCAACCTTGAAATCTAACCTAGAATCTCTCTTGCCAACAAGTGCTACCTCGGACTGAGTAGGCAATTGCATTGAAAAGTCGTCTCTCGACGGACAAAAACCATACTCTATAAGTCTCTCATTATGCCCGTCCTATTGTATGGCGCAGAAGCATGGACGATGAGAACATCAGATGAGAGTGCTCTTGGAGTGTTTGAGAGAAAGATTCTTCTAAAGGTTTATGGACCTACCGAGTACGATGGAACGATGAGCTGGAGGAGCTGTACAAGGACGTAGACATAGTGCAGCGGATTAAGAATCAGCGGCTCCGCTGGCTAGGTCACGTCGTAAGAATGGATGAAATAGCTCCAGCCCTGAAGGTTTTTGACGCGGTACCCGCGAGTGGTAGCAGAGGAAAAGGAAAACCTCCTCTGCGTTGGAAAGACCATGTGCAAAATACTTGGCTATACTTAGGATTTCCAATTGGCGCCAGTTAGCAAAAGATAGGGACAGCTGGCGTGCTTTGTTGACTACGGCCAAAATCGCTTAGGCGGTTGATGCGCCAATTAAGCAAGCGCACTTTTGTTTATATAATAGTAAATACAAAAATTCGAATTTGAGCATGACATTTATTTATCTCATATCAGTTTCGTTTGTTTAGTAAACAGTTTTTATTATTTAATATTTTTTATAACGACAGACCGCCGGATTTGCATGTATTATATTTAGAAAATTATTTGCATATTCTAAGAACTTAACATCATTTTTACATAGAGCTCCTTCAGCAATAATCAGGTTTGAGTAGCGATTAGGAGTTGATTTTATTCAATGGAAAAATGTAATAATACCGACATAGTCGGCTGTTGAACTCTGTGATGTTCTGGATGTCTTCTACTTCGAAAACTTCCGTTAGTTCTTAAAATATTCTCCATTTGCTTAGTGCTTTGTAAACAAGCCTTTTTCTTCGGTTTTTTCATAAAATATTGTACGGTTTCTTTAAAATCTTGATTTTTCGAATATCGAATAAATCGGGTTTTTTAATTGGAGTTTTTACCTAGTTGTAAATTTAAAGCCTTTCATAAATAATAAAAATACGGCAGCACATCGATTAATTTTACATCCAATTTATTATATTCGAAATCCAAATAATTTGCAGAAAACGCAAGAAGTGTATTTTAGAAAATTTTATATATTTATGCCAGAATTCAGTAACCTCAAGTCTCAAAATGAGCTAGATGTGATTGCTTTTCCTCGCTTTCATGTTTTTTTCTTTTGTATTTATTTTATTTTTGGTCATCACCAGGTTACAATTTAGAGACTATATTTTGATATTAGATTATTTTATAACCTCGCTTTTACGTTTTTATTTCTTGATGACAATTGAGACACGTTGTTTTGAGAGTAGAGGGCTTGGGGCCAATTAATGCCAACTCGTCTAAAATGACTTTGTCTGCTTACTGAATTCGGACGACATTTTATTTTCAAAAGATATCTTTCATAGAAATAATTGCATTTAGTTACATGTATGTATGTATGTATTTTTTCTTACTTAGAACAAGAATCGGTTTACCCGGTTTTTTCTTGATTTAAAAAGTAGGAATCGGTTTTTTTCAAAACGTCATTTTTCGAATAATTCCAAAACCGGTTTTACAAGAAAGTCGAAGAAGTTCAGACACCGTTACTTCTGTTTGAATCTTTCTCCCCGTTGAATGCATTTCTGACAGCTATATTAATAAAAATTACTTTTTATGCCCATGACCATTGCTCGTACAAGAATCGCGCAGACAAATACTCCCATTTTAACTACAAATACAAATCGTTCATTTACTTCATTAGTGTAATAATCCAAAAGGATGAAAAAAGGTTAATTTTGCAGAAATCGCCATTACTTATTATTTTATCTTATGTAAAATTTTTATATCTGTACCGATTACTAGCAGCTCACTAGAACAAAATATGTCCCATTTTTACAATGGGGGGATTATGTAAATTCAAAACTTAAAACTCGTTTGAGTCGATTGTTGTTTTTTGATGTTATGACACTATTAAAGTAAATGAGCGATATTATATTTCCCACCACACTCCAGTCCATTTTTAAAAAGCTGAAAATGATACCCATATATGTATTTTGATTAAGAGTATCCTTCTACAATCCCCTACTTCAAAGCTTTTAGAAAATGGTAGACCGTCTCCGGAACAAAAAATCTGATTCCATTAAAAAAAAGATTACGGCCTTCATCAAAAATATGATGCTGGGTAGTTATGTTAACTTAAATTTTCGATTCCAAACATATTTCCTCAAGGTGAATTTAATGAGGTGGTGAGGTGGTTATAGAATTCGGCCTGAATATCCTCCTTGAAAAACATTTTAACAACTGTGATACCAACAGATCAAAAAATATTGACGTTTCTGAACTAAAATATATTTCTGAATGTCTGATCAGCACAAAAACTTTAAATATTTTTTTCATATACATTTTCTGCTCAATTGGAACAACATATTGTGTTTACAGCACTGAAAAGGTGGAAAATTCATTGCCGAATCGATTATATGATTTTTACATTTTTAATCAATTTTTTTAAATAATGTCATCTGTGCGATGGATGAAAAAAAAGTTTACTAACACCGCATCTCCACAGGCAAATATTATTGTCTACAAACTGTCACATTTATTGCCAGATACAAATTTTATCATAGGCAATCAGCCCGATCTCGAATGCCTTACGACAGCCTTAAAGTGCTTCGTGCCACCATAAACATTCACGACGACTCCCTTACATTTGGCAATGACATCACAATAAAAATTAAACAACATACTTCACCATCGTTTAACGAAACTGACGTAAGGACAGACCATATGACAGAAAAACAAAAGATTAAATAAATATTCGAACCTATTTTCCGAGCCGGATGAAAAACTTACCTACGTCACTACCGTAGTAGGGGAAATTAGAACTTTTTCCGATACACCTGTATAAACCAAAGATTATCCTTACCCCTAGCAATGAGAGACTTCGTGACACTTCGAAACTATTTGTATGGATAAGCGAAAGTTGTAATCTTTACATACCACCAACCGCTCACTTTTGCATTAAGTAATTAAAATCACAATGGAAAAATGAAGAGATAGAAGTGTATCCTCGAAGAGTACAACTACGAGATCAAATACAAACCAGGGAAAATGAACGTGGTAGCAGACGTACTCTCTAGACCTCCACAGACTGACATCAACGTCCTGACAACCACTGACCATAGTGATGGAATTTTCGCACATCAACTCAACCCAGCCACGGAAGCGCCAATAACCAAATTCAAAAACCAATTATTCCTCTTATTAAGGTGACGAAAAGAACTATACGTTTCAATTACCAGTTTCCACAGGCACACAGTTACAAGACGAAACTACTCTACATAGGACATTATTGACATATTCAAACGACATCTTGACCCAGCACTACTCAACGGACTCTATACAACAGAAAGCTTCGCAAATACTAAAATCCGTTTTACACAAACTCTGCTTCAGGACATCGTATCCGAAACGGAACAGGAGCAGATAATCATTAAAGAACACCTTACTCAAAGACCAAATGTCAATCAATGTTTATACCACATCACCCTATAGTAGCGCAAGCAATGGACAAGTTGAAAGATTCCATAGTACACTTTCCGAAATAATGAGATATCTAAAAGCAGATTGCATAGGAATAACATTCGAAGAATTATTACTCAAGTCAGTGCAGGAATATATTCAATTCACTCAACAACCAAAAAAAAACAATATACACATTCTTTGGAAATAGAATTCTTTCTGATCCGCAACATTTAAAACAACAGAGACTAGAATAGAAAATATTGCCCTTCTTAAAAGAGAACAGGAACTAGACCTATCTTACCATAATAGGAAAAGATCAAATTGAAGATTACTCCCAGGGGAAGTAATTTATGCACAAATAAATAAGAGACTTGGTTCAGAATTAACTCCGAAATATAAGAAAGAAATAGTATCCGAAAATAATAGAACAACAGTCAAAACTGTATCCGGACGAATAATTCATAAATCTGTAATAAAAACTTAAAATATCTTTTTCAGGAAATGGGCTATTTTATACTTCTAATTATTTTTTCCACAATCACGACCTCATTAACGGACGTGAAAATTTTCGACTATAGTAAAGCGCAACTAGTGACAATAGACAATGGACAAGCGAAAATACAAGACGGCACATTCCGACTTATTCATCTTATTGACTTGGAAAAATACGAACACTTTTTGACAGAGACATATCGGGAGATAAGTAACCAAATACCTAAGAACCACTTGCTATATCCTATCCTAAAACATGAAACCTTACAAACCTTTGAAATCTTTTTTTTTTTTCGTACATATATTTATTTATTGAATCGCTTAAACGGTAAAGCCTAACAATAAGTTTTCAAATCTTAATCTAATGCTTTCTGCTTAAAAGCCCGTGAACAGGGCTCCGTTGGCTGTGCGTGCCTCCATCAAAAGGTCGGACGATCTCTTCTTTGCAGGCGTGTTTTTTGAGTTGTGTCGGCTAGAGTATTTGCAAGAGGATTCGGGTGCAATTGCAACTTTTTGAGGTATTTTGTTCTAATGTTACTGATTTCTTCTTTGACTGTGGGTATTTCAAGATCTTTGTGAATGTTTGAATTCTTTATGTACCATGGTGCTGCTGTTATCAATCTTAGAACTTTTGATTGAGACCTTTGAATAATTTCGACGGTACTAGTACAGACAGAGCCCCAGAGCTGTATACCATATGTCCATATTGGTTTTATAATAGCCTTATATAATAGAATGTATAGGTTTGGAGCAAGGACGCTGCCCTGGGGAACGCCAGCTTTTATCGGAAACTCTTCTGTTATGTAATCATTAATTTTTACTGTAAACCGTCTACCTGAGAGGTACGATTTAAGAATGCTATGGAAGCTTGGTGGTAGCAACTTTCTGATTTTATACAAGAGTCCTTCATGCCAAACTTTGTCGAAAGCTGGAGCTACATCCAGAAAAACTGCGGATCAATATTCTCTGCGTTCAAATGCTTTTCTTATCTCATTCGTGATACGGTTAACTTGTTCTATTGTACCATGCTTCTCACGAAAGCCAAATTGGTGAGAGGGTATGATATTACAGTTTTTGAGAACAGGATTAATTTTAGATAATAAAATTTTTTCAAAAAGCTTCGAGATGCAGGGCAGTAAGCTAATTGGTCTGTATGATGATGGCAAAGTTGGGTTTTTGCCGGGCTTTTCAATCATAATAATTTGTGAGCTTTTCCATGCTTGATGCCGAATTGGGGTGAAATACCTTCTCAAGATGTCGCGCAAAACAATCAGCCTTTTCCACTGGGCTTTGAGCCCAGGATCCATTTTCTTTTCTTAGCGGCATGCCAGTTTTTACAGGTGGCTTGATATTTCTTTGCGTTTTCCACAATGAACTCTTTTGATGCCCATTAGGGGATAGGTTTTTAATGAAGATATTTATATTTTGATCATCTTCAATTTTAAGCGCTTGTTTCAGTATTTTTTCCGCTGTTTTGAGTTTGAGTTTTGCTGCAGGCGATCTTGAATTTTGATACTCTCTTCGGAGTTTACGTTTTTCTATAACGAGGCGTTCAATTTGCCAGTTGGTTTGATTTTAGAAGAAACTTTTGTCTGAAGATGGCTGAGGTGTCGCTACTGTAGCAGCTGTTATAAGCAATGAGTTCAGAACGCTAATATTGTCGTCAACATCGTCCTCATTATTAATTTTAATGTTTGTGTGCACGTGGGTACTTAAAAACTTTTTGTATTTCAGCAAATTTGGCGTGAACCCCAGTAAGGATGTTTGGCGTTATAGTCACCACCTGCCAGGAAGCGATCACCTAACGTGTTGAAGAATTCTTTGAATTGATTGTCTGTAATTGAGAAGCGTGGCGGGCAGTATATTGCCGAAATTTTCAAATCAGTGCCACGATTTTTTAAGCATATTGAAGTGGCTTGCATGTAATTCGTACTGTACGGTAAAAGTGAGTGATGCTTAAGTCTGTTTCTTATGAGCACTGCTGTTCCACCGTGAGCTTTACCGTCTGGGTGGTTTGTGTTATAAAGTTTGAAGCCGGGTAAATAAAAGTTATGCATGTTTGTAAGATGCGTTTCTGCTAAAAGCATGATATGTACACCATTTACCCCGTTTGCATTCCATATGCATATTTTGAGCTTGCTCATTTCTTATTGAATTAAGATTGTAGCATAAGCGTTTGCACTTTAACTAAGTCTTGGATCATACTTTGAATTGTTGACATGAATTGAGACATGCACTGTGTGAGGTTTAATATCATTGCCTCTAAGCCACTATGGGGTGTTATGCTTGGGTTAGCATTATCAGTGATAGGTATGCTTGGGTTATAATATTGATTGTTATTGATACTTGGGTTAGCGTTTACAGTGTTAGTTTTTACAACATTTGCGTATGATAAAGTTGTTTTCATATTAGGAATACTTGCGGTATTATTACTGTATACTGTGGTATGAATGTTAGGCGCTTGGGGAATCATTTTGATTTGGCTTCGTTTCGTTTGAATGCCTTGGGCGAGCTTTAATTTAAGGTCTTTATAAACAGGGCAGCCCCTGTAGTTTGCAGTATGATTACCGCCACAATTATTACATTTTTTTAAGGATATGTCTTCCCTCTTCTTATTACAATCTGAAGAGTGGTGAAGTTCTCCACAGGCTACACATACAGTACGCAGGGTGCAGTATGATTTAGTATGCCCAAATTCTTGGCAGTTAGTGCATTGGACTGGACCATTCCTTTTTAGTGGTTGTTCTACTGTTACTTTGCGATGTAACAAATACTGTAGTTTGTAGATCGGATGAGTTTCATTATTTTTAAGTTGAACAGAATCAGGCATAAGTTCTACTTTGAACATGGGTTGCGGAATTCTATTTTTATTTATTACATTGGTTACCGATTTAACAGCAAACCCTTGTTCCCCAAGCGCTTCTTTTATTTGTCGGAATTTACTGAGGCTTCAATTCCTTTTATTACAACAATTACGCCCTTAGAGCTTTTTAATTGGTAGGAGTAGTAGTTTTTGTTTTTAGCGGATAAAAAATTTACTACTTCACGGAAGTTTTTCTCTTTATATATTTGAATTTTAGTTCCGTCAATGTTTCCTTTTTTAAGGGGAACAATGTGAAAATTGTTTGTACCAATTAGGCGGGCAATGTTAGCGGCAAGTGCATTAGAGCTTTCACGCAAATATATTGGTGGTGTCTTGGCACTGTCGGATTTAGTTGCACCCTGCAATGCAGCTGTTTTTTCTTTTGCGTTGTCTACGCTTAAGATTGAAAATCTATTATCACCCAAAGGTGAAAGTGTTTGCCCATTGTTGGTGTTTTGTTTTTTTGCACCCTGTAAGCTTTTAGAGGGGCTTGCTTTGCGCTTGATCGTCACGTAGCGATCAATGCCTGTCTGCACTGCCGACTTTTTCATTGTCATAGTTACCTCTGCTGCCTTTTGTGCTGTAATCGTTGCTGCTGCAGTACTAACTGATGACGCGATGGGTGGCTGTGATTGGTGGTATGCTGCTTAAATGCCTTAAAACCCTATAACAATAATAAGATGAAAATATCAATTGACATATTGGGAACGGCATGGAAATACTTAGCCGGTTCTCCTGACCATGAAGATTTAAATATAATAACTAATAATTTAAATAACCTGAATGAAAATAACAAGAAACGCATAAATTACATAACTAGTATAGGAAACAAAATGTTAAACACAATAAGAAAGGATGACGTCATCTTAACAGAAATTTTATTAAATTTGCAAAATAGAATCAGACTAATTAAAGAAGAACTAATAACTATAAGATATGCCATTCAATGGGCAAAAAATAATATGGTAAATTCAATAATGTTAAGCAAAGAAGAAATAGAATTGTCATTCAGTAAATTAAGCAAAGAAAAAGTACCATTTCAAAATGCCGAAGAAGCATTAGAATTATCAAAAGTAAATGTATTAAACAAAGATATGAAAATTTGATATATGGTTAAAATACCTCTAACATTAAAAGAAACATTTAAAATAATAATTATGCGACCAGTAAAGGAAATAAACAATGTTATTATTAAAAAAGAGTATAATGAAATTTTGAAAGGAAAATATTCATTGTTTGGAATAAAAAATAAATGCGAATCTTATAATGATTTAACAGTTTGCAAAAAATTTAACTTGGTAGATTAAGATTTAACAAATATACCAAAGCTTCGCGTGCATTTTGCATATGTTGACTTAATGAACTCTCAGTTGAACCAAGTGTTTAAGAACTTTGTTACACGCAATATCGGCAACAAGTGATTTGGTAAACTAAATAAAATTTTCACTGCAAACGGAATTAAATAACAGATTTGAAAATATTCAAATATACTGGGTTTTTTTTTAGACATGCGGTTTTTAAGAAGAAATAAAATGCATATAATTTAATGCTATGGCCAAGATTTTAGCTTTATTATAAAGATAAGGGATTGCCATTATGTTTTAAAATTATTTCGGGCAAGTTACGGCTGGCTTCAACAATTGGGGCCGTATGTCAGCAATTAAGCTCCGAATATTCTCTTCCAAGGTAGACCCTCTTGGTGTATGGAGAAGCTCTGAGGAAACTTTCCACAAATAAACCGACTTGGCTCTCAAACACCTCTCAGTCATGGCCACTTCTGCACCAGATGAAAGGTTATTTACGAAATCTGGCAATATTATCGGAAAACTCGAAACCGTATTTTAGGAAATTATTATTTTTAAACACTTTGACTGACGACTTATGGCAGTCATTTCTTTAAGTTTTTTTTATATATGTTGATTCAAAGTTTGAAAAAAGCTTTCTTTTCTAAGTTGGATACCTAACAATTATCAATTTATTTACTACTTAAACTAATCGGTTTATTATACTTTGATTCTAGTCAAATGTTAAGTGATACTAATTATTTGTGACAGTTATTTATTTTAGTTTTTTTTAATTTAAACTCAAAGTTTAAGAAAAAACTTATTTTTTTTTTGTTTTAAGATATACTAAACATTTGAAGTGTTCTCTCTACTTTTTTGACGTGAAGTGATTTGTTTTGTATTTTAGTTTTAAGACCAAACAATTGTCGTTATATTTCTTGATTTTATTGTTTTATACTATTTTTACTGCAATACAATATTTACCAGTATTTATGTTATACATGTTATCTTAAATCCATTTTTATTTGTATCATTTGTTCATATATTTATACATAATCACTTTATGTCGAATAGGCATTTTTCGTGTAAAAAACGAAGTGTGTATAAAAATTGATTATTTTTTCAAAAATCGATTTTTTACAAATCGATTTATCTTGAACAAAAAAAATCGATTATTAAATAATCGTTTTTCGACCCTGGGTCACATCCTTAGCAGTTAGTAAGTAAACAACTAAGCCAATTCTTCTGCAATAATATACTCGTACCAAATTACTTATAGCAAACACTACAGCGCTGAAGCTCGATATCCTTCTACAAAGATTGGAAGCCTTTGAAAAAATGCAAGAGAAATTAAATTAAATCATTGATTTGTAAAAAAATGATACTTCTACAAATAAATCGTTTATTAATGTCCTTAGAGGGGTTATAGTAATTTTTTTTTTAAAATATGGTTGTACTTTCTAAATAAATCTTGCAATTTTAAGTTCAAATAATATGAATTTGAGAGTGATATTATACTCGCAAGAATTGCAATGAAAACAAACGGCAATTTGATTTGGTGTCAGGCAATATCGTGTCACATTTTCTCGTAAAACTGGACCGAAAAAAATAAGTTATTTACTTCTCGCAAGCATTTCTTTTAAGGCTTATTATCGCTCAAAAATTCAAATATGTACATATGTACATACTATGCGTGTGTGTATGTTAAAAACTTCGGAAACAAAACACTTCCTTCTCAAGGCAACAGCGCGCAAAACCGCTGCAATGTACTGGTATGTTAGTACATACTTATGTACATAGTATGTACATATGTTTGCATATACAGCTAGGGACATATAAATAGCACACTTTCTTAAATCACCCTCCTATGCTAAAATAAAGTTAATATTTTGAAAAATCAAGGAGTACATATATGGTGTTCTCTAAAATTTTATTTCATTAAATATAATGAAAATAAGGAAAAAGTGGTCACATGAGCTGGACACAACCTGAAAAAAGAGAAAAAATCAAGTTAAAACTGTGTTTTTATCTAGCAGCTCAGCTATCTGAACGGCAGACGACAGTTTTTATAATTTTTCTTATCCATTTTGCCGATTTTTCTTACAAGCGGCCCTAGGCCATGCTAACAAAATGCACCCCAAACCACAATGTTTCCGCCCCCTGTTTGACTGTCTTCTGCGTGAACATTGGATTACATTCTTGGCATTTTGGACAATGAAAAGATTCTGCCATCTGGTTCTATCCTGTTTATCTTTGTCTCGTCACTCCACAACTTGTGTTTCCAGAAAGTTAGGCTTTTTTTTGATGGACTCTAGCAAGGTCAATCGCTTTGAAATATTTTTTTTGACAGCAGTGGCTTCTCCCCGGGAATACGACCAACCAAAGTTTGCTTCATTTAATCGTATTCTAACAAGCCTGCAGGATATTTGTGTTCTATGATTCGTTGATATCGGATGCGCATCTGTCTTTCGAGGCCTTGGTTTCAGAGTTTTGCCTCTTGCCAATAACTCGGGGTTCTCCGGCTATGAATTAATTGCATTATAAACATTTTTGCGAGAAATATTGTATGCGTTTTTCATATGATTCGGCATTTTTTCAGTTGCGGTGTGTTTGTATTACTTTCTACTTCAAAATACTTTAAGTAAAAAAATATCAAACTACGCAAAACATCATGCACTTCTATTAAAAAATACGCGGGAACTGCATATACAAAGTAATTTGCGCCATTTACTCATGGTATGTGGCCATTGTTTACACAAATTTGATAATGGTAAACAATTAGCAAAATATAACGGGAAATTTTGGCTCCATATTGGAAGCAAAAATTTTACGTTATTACCAATTTTAACATTGAGTGAAATATAATTTTGTGCCATTTATGTGTTCATAGCTGTACATGTAAGTATGTAAGTACAAAGGAAATCTCTTTGAACTAAATTGTAACTATTTGCACCAATCGCCAATGCGGTGCATGCCGCGGCTGAGGCGCACAACGAACGATCGCCAACATTGTGCGAATAACAAACCGCATTGCTGCCACTAGCCACTTGGCCATGGGTATATAATGCATTTCACAGACGGCCTCAGTTTCACTTTCATCGAAGTATTCGACACACGAACGCGATAAGCAGCGTTCCGGTTTCTATCGAAACTACTTAAATAGCGCACGTAATCGGCACGTCCCAGCGCCCAACATCTACGAGTACATATGTACATATTTTATTTAGTTTAACGATTAACGGTCGTTTGAAGGTATCGCGTGTGCAAACGCGGAAAAGGCTGCCAAAGTCAGCTAACAACGTTTATTTGGAGGTGGTGTATTTATGTATACATCTACATATGTATGTATGTCTGAAAACATTACACCGGTAACTAACAAGCGGAATTACTGTGCGCCGGAGCGTGTTACAAGGCAGGGATAGCGTTTTGTGGAGTACAATTATACATATGAAGTGATTCGAGGCGGTAACATTGAACTTGCAACAATTTGTTGCATGTTTACGAGAACAATTGTTATTTTGGACTAGTGAATTAAAATTTTTGACGTAACTTGTGCGCGTGTTTTTTTTTTATTTGTGTTTTGTAGATGATACATTTAAAATGTGTCTTAATTTGTTTAAATTGAGATCTTCAAACTTATAAATTTGCTTAGTATCAACTGAGATGGTAAACTGGCTGCCAAGTGCCTCTTTGCAAATTTTGAAATTTATGGGAATGCTTCCAAAATAAGTATATGCATTGGCGGATACAGAAAAGGAAATAATTTTTAAGTTCATTTTTATTGCCTAAAAATGTTAGTTAGGAGAAATAAAAATTACGAATTTTCATTTAAACATATCAAAACAACTGAAATTTCATATATTCAGTTTGATAATGAAAATAGGTGTCTAAAATTCTATTTAAGTAAACTCCTTACAAATTGTGTTTTTGTGTCTAGTTGTATTATTTAAAAATCCAAAGAGGTCATTTATCAGAAAGTGCTGAAAATCAAACAAAGCGGATCAATAGATAATTAAACTCTGTGGCTCCATCTGCGATCTCTTTGATCAAATCTACTCATTTCCTACGATTAAACCTCAAAGTTTACCAACATGATAATCTACATATCTACTAGTTGACACTCGCTTATTTTAAATTTGAATTTTTCAACCGTACATATTATTGCATTTTGGCGATTATGTTTCTCGGTCAATAATTAATCTGTTCTGACTGATGGTTTTAATGGTAAGATTAATATTCTGGTTATGATTGAGACTTTCTCTCAAGCTGGATATTTTGACGCGCAGAGATGGAATAATTGATAACAATAAGAAATGCCATACAAGGATGAAATGAGTGAATCAATTGATTTCTAACTAGAAACATGACTCGACACAACTATGCTTCATTAAAGGTTGATTAGCTTGTCATTGTTGCCTGCACGTTATGGCAATAATCACTTCTCTACGCTTTGAAAAATATCAACCCAGACATACCTTAAAGGATGATCTTCGCATCCCTCCACTCGGCCAAGATGAGGTTAAAACAGTAGTAAGGATACTAAAATACAACATATCTGTTCAAATCTGGTTAGAAGATTGACATCTATCCAGCTTGCAAAATTACCCCGGGCTAAGCGCTTATCGGGCTATAAGAGAAGTCTTTAAAAAACAGAGCGTTCATATTCTATCGACGATACCATGTGAAAGGCATAAGCCATTCATGAACTCACTGGCCTCAACTTTTTCGTGTAGCTCCAGATTTCGAAAATCCACCAGATATTTATACCCCAAATCCTAGAAAAGATCTTTAAATACTATGGACACAATTTTATTTTACAAGCGGTTTTTATGAATTATTGGAAAATAATTTTACCACGATATTTTACGTCGTTTTTCATATCCCAATATTTGTATAAATTATGATTAGATGCCTACAGCCTCAGCCATCTAATTCGCACTTTAATTCTCCGGCCATCTAATATTATTCCACGGATTTTATCAACGATTTTTCGTGTAACGATCTCTGGTCTGGGCGTCACTTAAGCTAATACGACCACAGCGGAACTCAGTAAACTACTTCTTAACCATTCAAATTGGTGGTGCAGTGTCCCCATAGTATTTATCAAGCCGTTCCTTTATTTCGGTGATGGTTTTTTTTACAAAAAAAATAATTCTTAATCAGCACACAAAATTCACTTCTTCTATTTTTGTTAAAAGTCAAGAGGTTATCTGCTTTCAATGGCTGTAAAGCATAAACTAAATGACTCAGCTTGCAGAAAATTCTATAACTTCTATTCTGTAACTAGATGGTAGTTTAGGGCAGCAGTGATGAATTGACAGTTTCTGAGGGGTGAAATTTCAAGAGACATTCATCCAAATTATGTTTTTTTTTATCTAAGTAACACATAAACACACAATTTGGTCATCTATGTCATCTGGTGGATAGAACAAATAATTTAATAGCCGTAATCACAAGTCTTTCAATTTCAAATAATTATCTCCGACACGAGCTCAAACAAAATATTACTTCAAGTTTCAGTTACATAATAATCATTTTCGGAGTTTAAAAGTTCTTTTTATTCATTAATAATCTTGAAAAATTAGCAAACCGCTCTGAGGCATTATGAAAAAATCCACATAAACAACGGACAGCATGATAAAAAGTACTTATTTTTAGTTGATTAAACTGGTTTCTTATCCAACGCTTATTGAAATTAATACTTTTATGTGCGTATTTGAAGTCTTATCAGTACGTTTCTTTGTACATATAAATAAACTTGTTTAAAAGAAGGTTCAACCAATTTTATAGCCATTGGTAAGGCATCGTGTGATAACTTCACTCTTTTACGTTCTGAACTGGATACAAAATCGGTTGGGGCAAAATGAAGCGAAACCAGTCTTGCTTGATGCTAAGCCACTTGCTCGTAACCGTTAAGTCCCATAATATCTTTATTTATAACTGGAGCTACTTTCTAACCAAAAGCTAGTATGCTACCATTTAAGGTAAAATATAATTTAAAGTCTTAATGTTAACTAATTTAATTATGTGTGCATGAATGCTTAACAATTTACATTTAACATCTTCCAGGCTATTACGTTAAAGCATAACCAACAAGTAAAGAAGTGGCTTAGTTCGATCGAACTTTATATACCCGGCGCACGCTTTCAGCTAAATTTTTAAATTAATAAAGCAGAGACTAAATTCGGGCAAAACCGAACTTTATGTAAGCCTATTTTTTCAAAATTTTCATATAATCGGATTTCTTGATTTAATACAAAACCACATACCAAATTTGAGCAAATTAGTTTTACTAGTTACAGATGTATCCGATTTTTACGGGTTTCAAAATTTGTGATTTTAAAAATACTGCTTATTTAGACATAATAAAATATCTGAACATATGAACTCTAAAGTGGGCGGTACCATGAACCTTTTTCAAAATGTTCGTTTAAATGGATTTGTTGACTTAATTCCAATAGTTACTGAAGTATCAAATTTCCATAGTTTAGGAAAATTACCGTTATATGGGAGACGGGCGATATTTTCGTCTGATTTCAAGCATTTCCATAATCTCACCTATCTAGGTTTAGTCTAACATGTGTGCCAAGTTTAGACGAAATCGATAAAGTAGCTCCAAAAATATACATATGATCTCAAAAGTGGGCGGTGACGAGCCCCTTTTCCAAAATTTTCATATAGTCGAATTTCTGGCTGCAATACAGCACCACATACTAAACTCAAGATATTTCCCTTCAACATTTATTGAAATGTCAGATTTTTAGTGTTTTCAAAAATTACCGCTATATGGCAGATGGGCGCGATAGGTTCGTCCTAGCTCCCTCTTCAGGCGTCAAATACAATAACTTACAGAAATCCAAAACACATTTTGCATTCGGTGTAATATATTACATTTTTGCATTAAAACTATTTGCAACACTCAATTGGCCATGTTAACCAGCGTGACTACATAGTTATACTGCGGATCGAACAGGTATTTTAATGGTTTTAAACCAGTTTCTTAGTCCGCTTGGACATGTGTATGCATGTGTGTATATACATAGGTATCCATTTATGTGTCAGGATGCTCGCTTTGTCACTAAAATATAGTAGTTCGCAATGTTTTGAATAATTTGGTATTTTATTCTGTTTTTGTTAACATTTTTACAACGTAACCAATTTTTTAATCAGTTTGTTAGCATGTTATGTAACAACTTGTATTCCGTTTGTGGTTTGTCGCGTGTACTCGAGTTCAACTAACACGTTCTGTCGGGCGTTCGGTAATTTAATTTTGTGCAGCTAATTAAATTTGACGGTCCTGCAATAAAGACAACAACAAAATTAACATCCTACTGAATATAAATCAGCAAACAAGCTAAAAATCGATTAGCGATGCAAGAATGTAAGAAAGCATTGCAATTGTGATATTGTATGTATGATATATAAATACATATATACATATGTATGTATTTATGAATGTATATTTGCGAATTTCCGAATTGGACACCAATAACAACAAGCGTGGGACAAGAACATATCGCGCAATCATTTGGAAAATGTTTAATTTACGGGTAAATAAAGATATATTACATGTTCTAGATAAAAATATGTACACATGTGTTTAAAATTCTATTTTCATACGCATTTATTATTGTTGACATTAGTAGAATTTAGTTAGACGATGAGTACATACATTTGTATGTACAGCCGGTTCGAGTGCGGGAGAAATGGAGCACTCCCGGGGCTCTGCTTGTATTGTATTTATTGGCTAATTAATAAATAAATAAAAGACCACTGGAGATCTCATGTACATATAACGTGTGGTATATTAATTTTATCACGTGATTTTCTTTACTTTAATCTTAATATGAAGGTATTTATTAATTTATTTATAAACACTCAGAGGATTTTAAAGCATTATATTATTGTACGCATATTTTATATAAATCAATTACTATTATTGAGCTCAAAACTATTTTATTGGAGGCAGGATTTGCATAGCTATGATTGTACCGAAATAAACTTTTTGAAGTCAATTCTTAATTAAATTGCTCATATTTTATTTGGCTTCACTCCAATTGCTTAATAAATCTCTTATATTTATATTTATTCCATAAATCATAATTTAATTCTTCTTCTTTTATATGGAACTATAACTGTGTGTCACTTTCAGCCGAGATCAAAAAACTTCGCGATTTCCCGTTCTTTAATGCGAGATTACGCCAGTTACTCTTACCAAGTGAAGAAAACCCCTTCTGCACTTGGTTCTTCGTCTGTGTTCCTTGCGCATCCATGGGTATCGAGTCGAAATTTTTTTTTACTGATGTATGTTCTTTAGTGCAGAGATGCGTATGCGGACCTTAGGTCCAATAGGGTAATGACTCCAATCGATGCTTGCTCCTTATATCGTACGAACATCAGCTCGAAGGTGACACCCAAGGGCTTTCTGTTAAAGTTGCCCATTACAATGTTTACGTAGTGGCGGGGGCAGCGCTCGAATGGCTCTTGTAGACTAGTAGAATTCATCTCTGGTCCTATTATCCTACTTCTTTTGTTGGATAATGCGCGCAAATAAAGCTCATATTGTTGAATTTAGTCTTAAAATGATGATTGTGACGTTTACTGATGGGTGGAAATCCTACACCAAATTTAGAGTATAAGAATCTGAGAGCTCAAAAAAATTTAGTATTAAAAATTACTTTCAAGTCGTTTATATCATCGACGGATTACATATAGGTGGTATCATAATTATTCGAAATTCGAAAGGCTCTGTAAAGCTTACTATAGTTGACATGTTGCCATTTCCCAATATTCAGTGAAAATCGATTTTTTGAACACCAGGCTTAAAAATTGTTATGCTCTCGTGGGAGCATCTGTAATGCATCCTGGCTTTTATTGTAGAGTAAGCTTCCTTGTGTTGTCCCAGAGGAAGTAAAAAGGCGATGCGGTAATGTTTTATTAACATGAACATCACACATAGCTAAATCTATTTTAAAAATGGTGATTGAAAGCCTATATCTGCAAACTTGTCGAATAAAATCGAGTAACAGACTTTGTGTACACATTTAAAAAAAACATATTTTCGAAAAACTTTGGAAACCTTGTAAGGGTTAGAATGAGTTTTTAATTATTTACATCGACCTCTTATCCGCAAATTAAGAAAACGATTTTTTTCTCCGGGAGATGGCGCTTTAATATTCAAGTAAAGTTATAAAATAACCAAAAATGTACGAAATTCAATAAAAATACAAAAAAAATTATAAAAATACAAAAATGAATATGAAATCTTAACTATTATTTTGCGTTAAAAATGTAAAAAAAAAATGGCAGCATTATTTTTTAATTTTACATAAAAATTAAAGCGCTAACTACCGGAGGAAAAAAGTTGTTTTCTTTAATTACCTTTTCAAAACTGGCTCAAGCATTAAAATCGGTTCACCCATTCTGTTTTTATAGAACTTTTTATAATAGTATTACATTAGAAGTGAACCTCCACGGCCCTTTGAAGCTTAAAAATCGATTTTCTCAAAATTCTGACGTGCTACAGCTAAACGCCGAGACAAGTATTTCTTTATTTTAAGCCTATTTTCATATTCTGTGTACCAAAACAAATTAGATTTTGTCGTATCGTGTTATGAGAGTTTGCATACTATTAATATGAGTTAGAAAAAGATGTTTAAGCCTTGAAGGACGGTAACGTTTCGGTCACATCATTTCGGCACTCGGGACTAGTTCCGGATTAGTTCAGGATTTTTCCGGGACTAGCTCGAAATCATTTCGGTATCAGTTAGGGGTCACTTCGGACTAGTTCCAGACAATTTTTTTTTTTTTTGTTTTTTGACGTAAAACTAGAAAGAACTTGAAATTAAAAAAAGTTAATTGGAGAATGTTGTAAATATGAAAAAAGGTTTCATTCGTTGTACCAAAAATTTGGTAATGACAATTAAACTATTAACTATAAAAATTTTACTGAATAGTAACATTGTTGTGTTTGACAAACATTGTAGAGGCTAAACTGTCATTGGCCAAGTTATAGCGTTTGTTCATCAATACATGCCTTAGTGTTAAAAAAGCGCTTTCCACAGACACTTCCATAGCATGTACAACGTTCGGTATAGTGGTTCACTTCATTCAATATATCTATATAGTTTTTATTCCAAGTTCGTTATCGTCTCTCTCACTTGATTCATTATTACCAATGCAATCGCTTTAATCACTTTCAGAAAAAAGAAATTATAATACTAATTTGAAGACCACAACATCTCCTCATCAGACTCTTTTTGTAAAGGGATAAAAGGAATATAACAATAGCTCACAGAGCGTAAGCTTAGCACAGCGTGTTTCGAGGCCGGTTTAAGAACTGCTATTCAACTGGTTTCAAGTTCCGCGGGAACAATGTTTCGAGAAAATCCAATCTATTTTAAAAAGTTGATTACGATCCGTCACTTTAAATTTTGAAAAAATTACTTCAGATTCACATTCAACCCAATAAAACCATTGTATGTAGTTCCAACTCTTGAGAATGCGTAAAGCGTTCATTATCAACGTTGAGATAATCATTTTTTTTAGAAAAGCGCTTAAGTGTCCTATTTTTTAATACAAATATTATTATAGGTCCATTCCTTATCTACAGTTTTTTACATCTATTAGAGAGCGTTTTTACCTTACTTTCTTGCATTTTGGCACTTTTTAGGAACTTACAGGAAAAGTAAAGGAATGGACCTTATATTGAGGCAACATTTATTATTTCCCAAAAGAGTATTTTTTTTAATCACTCTTACGTATTTATTATGCATACATATGTACATAAATACAAATGTATTTAGATTCAAACTGCTGACACAATCAAACATACGAAAATTCATCGATTGCGACAGTTCGTGCGGTAAAAAGAATACCTTCATTTCGTTTGAGAGGCTAGCGTAACCTCCCAAAGGAGAGAGGCAAAAATAAATTAAAAGATGTATGTATGTATGTACATACATACATATTCTGAAATATTCTATTTTTTGGTGTATAACAACTTCTCATTCATCAATCAGTTTTAATTCATCATTGAAATGATTTTGATCAATGAATGATATTTTATTTTTAATACAATGGTATTATGACAATAACTATATTTCCTTATTCCTCTAAAATATAAATTGCGGATAATACAATTTTTTTCTTTTATATGTATGTATGTATAAATACATATTTCAAACAGATTGCTGTGCTTCTGATAGCAAGTTTCTCCAGTGCTTTTGCCGAAAATTTAGCGAATATCAGTGACAGTTTGGCTGTGGAAACAAGAGTCGACACAATAAAAGTATCACCAAGTCTAGCACCCGAAACGAAGAGTAAGCCGGAAAAACGAGATTCTTCTGATCACATTGGTGAGTATTCCTTGTATAGTAAGATGAGCGGAGCATCATTGATACTCCCATTCACAGGGCCCACTATCTACACACTTAACGATGATGAGCCGTTTAGACCAATAACTAGTGCAACTTATCATCAACAACTGCGGTTACAGCCGCAGCAGTTCCAGACCTCGCCGCCACCAAGTACTTTTCAGCCAACAACAGTTCACTATGTTGGCGACGAGGCTGCACCCCAGGTAAATTACTCACCACAAACATTGTTTGGGTATTCACAAGGTGTCGCAAAAAAATTCAAAAATTCGAAGTGCTGTTATTTTAATATATTTTTCTGTGCAAAGCGACAAAACCAACTGAAATTAAATTTTATGCTACTGAACAATTTTATGATTTATTTACTTTACGACACTTAACATCTTGTGAATCTGAACTAAGTTGCGATCTTATAACTGTTTATAGCTCGAGGAAGGATTGTCCGATTTATGTAGGTTTTTGAGTTGTGTTTGTCTTTTTCCAAGGAAAAATGTTACTTAGAGAAAACCCGATAGGTGCCGCTGGGATCGCTTTATTACTAAAAATCGTATTTATAGTCCAATTTCGTTCATTTTCTGTATATTTATTGGAAAGCAGAAAAAAACATCTCTGGTAAAAATTTATCAGTTAGGATTCGAATTCTGAACCGATAGCGATAAAATTCATGTTGCATGCTACTTGCATGATGAAAAGTGAGTTTGCGAAAAATATAGTTGCTTGGTAGCGCTGAAGTCGAGATATACAGAAAACAATACATCTTAACTGGGACAACAAAACATTGGTTTTATATTAATCGAATCTGCATTTTTAGCTTTACAAATCTGCCATAAGTAGTATAAAGAAAAGTAGGAAGCTGATGGGCTTACAAAGTGCGTTTTGAAAGACAACAATAACGTAGTTTACCACAAAGCTTTGAATTGATCTGAATAGTTATTCCCTCAAACTACTTACATTCCGTACAAATAAAATAAATTAAACACCTGGGTTGTGTCTGTAATATATTTACATTATTTACTATAATTATTTACTCGTAAATTATGTTAATATTTTCAGGATAATATTTTGATGTAAATAATGTATATTCATAAAGAATTGTATGTGTATTTGTAAATTATTGTAAGTAACAGAAAACAATGTAAATATATAGCACATACGAGTATGTAGATTTTTTTTTTTCAGGGGCGTTGTGGTAGCACACTACCCTCAAGTAGCCCTATGAAACCAGGATAAACCTAGCATTACATCATGGGGGGGAAAGGCGGTTAGTCGCCGCTGCTACGCTGTTGCGCTGTTGTCTGGTGAGAGTTCTTAACCTCTTCATTGCTTCTGCTATTACATCACAGATAGTTTTCCATATTTTGATTTGCCTCCATAGTTGCTGCATCTATTTATCTTGCCGCAGACTTCTTTAAGAGCATTTAGTATGGCAGAGTATTTATTCGCCGCTGCTTTGAATAAGTGCGACCGTCGGAACGGACGAGGTTCCGAGCAGCCTCGCTGATAGGCTACATCTAGGGATGAAGACCCGGAAGCACTAGTTTGTTGACTACTGCACGGACGAGATTCCGAGCAACCTGTTTTGAGCACGTGGTTTGTGGTAGCTTAATGGTTCGCTCGCCGCTGTCTCTCCAGGCCTCTAAGTTGTTTTAAGATTGAAGCAATTACATCGCTGGTTGATTTCCATTCTCTAAGACCTTACATCATGTGACTGATGATGGCCTCCGGTGCAAGCACCCCACCAATTGTAGTCCTCAGTACGTTCATTTGGCGACTAAAACGGGGCACACAAAAAATACATGGTAGACATCTTCTACGTCGCCATGGCATATATCGCAGTATGGGTCGTTGTCGTGTTTGTACTTAAACAGGTATGCCTTGAAACAACCGTGTCTGCTCAGGAATTGCCATGTGTTCTGTTAACCCAAGTGGCCAGATTTGGAATACATCGATGGGTCAAACGACCTTTTGAGGTGTTATTCCACATGTTTTGCCACTCCATGAGGCTACTCTACTGAGCACGATCTCGGTCCTGTTGTGTAACGTAGGGTGATGCCGTAGCCAGCCTATGCGCCTCTTTTGCCAGTATGTCTATGGGTGTCATACTATCATAGGCGGTATGTAGAGTTGATTCCGCGGTAATATGCCGCGCACTTGCTAAAAGCAGACGTCGACGCCCCTTTGGTCCTCTTGTGTTTAGCATTATTCTCGACAGTGCCGTTACCGTTGCAGCTGCTTTTTCCCTAGCGTAGTTCAAGTGGGCTTTGAAGGTTAAGCGTTTGTCCAGTGTCATACCGAGGTATTTAATGGTAGGTTTAGTCGAGACAGTGTAGTCGCCAATTTTCAGCTGCACTTCTTCAAGCTTCTTTCGACTCGAAATGAGTATTGCTTCTGTTTCTGTTCTGCGATATCGTCTGCATAGCCAACTATAGTTGAGCCTTCGGGTAGCTCCACGCGGGGTACCCCGTCGTACATTATGTTCCACAGTAAAGGTCCAAGAACGGACCCTTGAGGAACTCCGTCTGTTATTTTTGCTCTCTCTAAAACTTCCTGGTTCTCGTACAGTAGTACACGGGAATAGAAGTAGCTTCGGATAAGCCTGCGTATATAGTACGAAACTCCGATGTTCTATCGAGTATTTTGGCCCAATTTGCACTATTGAACGCGTTTCTGATGTCCAGGGTGATGATTACACTGTATTCTTTTCCTCCCCCTAACCACCGCGTGCCACTAATAGCCTCGCTCGCAAACCTTACTACTTCAGATATCGCATCTATTGTAGACTTGCATGTATGTAGATATGCATGTATGTATGTATGCGTTTATGTAAATTACATTAATTTACAAATAATTCTTAACATTGTTCAGAATCGCAGTCTTCTTTACTTTCCTTTCGTAGTATATAGCTATCAATTTCAAAAAAGTCTTTCAATTTGAACTGAAGAAGCCGGTATACTTATCAGCTTTGCAGGTGTTTTGGCCAGGCTTGAATATTTCAACGAAGCCATTCGCCAAAACAAATTGGCATCCTTATTAAAAATTTACCGATAGTAGAACTCCAAAGTAAAGTTTTTGATTGAAATAAATCCAGTTCTTGTAGATCATCTGAGCGTCTCCATCCAAATAACTAAACAAGACGAAGAGTTTCCTGTCATAATATGGATGCAACCGACGTAGAAGTTGTCTGCATTTTATTCATCAATTCATAAATTGGATTATGCAAGGAGATCATTTCTTTTACATCTTCCTCGAAGACATCATCAAAAAACAATAATTTTAGTTCACACTATTATCAGTTTCGGCCACTGTAATTCCCTATAGGGATATTCGGGATATGTTGTATTTGCCATTGTATTTTGTATTCGTGGTTTCTGTGTATTTTATACCAATTGTAGTAAAACAGTGCAAGCAAATACAATGGGTGGAACGTGCTGTAAATGTGGTTTTTCTTTTGTAATTATCTCACAACCGATGAAAACAAAAAAGATAAATCGTCGATTCATCTACAAATACGTTAGTCGAATAAATAGATATTTATCTGTGTGTATTAAAGTTTATCGTTTATCTTAGCAATTTGATTTTTACAATTATTTATTTTACAATTTATTATATAAATGTTTTTTTTTTTTATATAAATGTTAATGATTTACAATTTTATTGAGCTCAAGCCCAGTTTGTAGTTGGTTTGTTTAAGGAAGATGAAATAAACACAACAGCCAACTCGGGTAGCGTAGCACAATATGTAGCGTATTGGCTCTGCAACTCCGAGCTTCCGGGTTCAAAGCCTGGGAGAAGTGGTTATGAAAAATAAATTTAATTAATTTAATAAAAAAAGAAGTCTGATGAGGAAATGTGGTGATTTCCGACTATAACTTCTACCATTAAAAACTGTTGTTGTTTTTTCACTAAAAATCTTCCATGAACTGGCCTTGAGCTCAATAAAATTGTAAATTATTAATTATTAGAAATAAAATCTAATATTTTCGTTTTGTC
This sequence comes from Philophylla caesio, assembly GCA_963971545.1. Taxonomy (NCBI): domain Eukaryota; kingdom Metazoa; phylum Arthropoda; class Insecta; order Diptera; family Tephritidae; genus Philophylla; species Philophylla caesio. Next base: position 67,681,727 of record OZ020607.1, read on the forward strand.
GCGGCATATTACCCACTTTTGTTTATTTGTTTGTACCACATGCATAACATACATGTAAGTACTCGTAAATCAGCCGTTCGGGAAATTTTACAATGACACGTAGACACATATTACAATAGGGCGTGTTCGCGATTTGCTTGTGTAAATCCGAATTCGTTGTAAAATAGTAAATATTGCTACGAATACAACTGATCCCGAATACCCCTTTTTAATATTTTGATTACGTAAGGTAAGTAAGGCTTGAGGCTATATGAAACCACAAAATATTTTGTTCATTTGATAACGTATATTTAAAACCAAATTAAATGAATGAAGTTTTGAACACTCAGTCCTGTTGCAAAAAAAGAAGATTTTTGTATAAAAAATCATAACTTAAAAAAAACAAATTTCGGCTACTTGGCAACTGTCTATTTCCTCTGGAAAAAAAAAAAAAAACGCATTTTGAAAAATTAAATTTTTAAAGGGTTTTTGCATTGTTTGTTTATTGTTAAACAAAAAAATTATTGAAACTGTCATGTTTTTTTGACACTTCTATTTAAAATAATAGATAATTACAAATACTTAAAAAAAAATTGCTAAAATCTGTTGATATTTGTCGAAGTTATGTGTGCTTGAAAAAAAGTTTGTAAAATCTATTTTTACCAAAAAAATGAAATTGGGAAAAAATCAAAAAAAAAATTTTTTGTGCAAAATGATAAAACACGTGTCTCCTTAAATTGACCCAAAACCAACATATTACAGTTTCATTCAAATCTAAAATCATGACCCGAAACGACCGAACGTTTTGAAATGGAAAGGGCCTGCTTTCATTAGGTGTTTTATTCGATACATTTTTTCTGTTTTTCATAAATGAGGTTTATTTTTGTTTGGAAAAATGTAAAATATAGTTAAATGAAAATAACGGTATAAGTATGTACATATTTAAAAAAAACTGACCTCTCAAGTTGAGTATAAGTGGTTTATTGCTAATTAATTGCTTGAATACCACATACAATGGTAACCGAAATAGCACAATACTATAGAAATACGAAAAATTACACAAATTGTGAACTCCCTAAAATTAAAATTTTTATGATCAAAAATTTATTAAATTTTATATACCCTCGCGATTTGTATGGGCGGGGGCCTTATTTTCCTAAAACCCCGTTTCTTTGTTAAAAATCAGTGCTAGTATTAAACTTTACTCAATTTCTTTCAAGAAATATTGAAAAACGATTTTTTTTGCATTTTTCAAAATCTCCGGTATATGAAAGATGGGCGTGGTTAAGGTTCGATTTCAAAAATTATTGACGGTGATGATAGAGATATCAAGAACAATATGTTCATCAAATTTTTGGCAATACTTTACATCGTTATTGAGATACCTACTGACGTGTTTTTATAAGTGTTTTCATAAAAATCAAGTTTCTTAATTAACTATCTATCTAACTATCAAATTTTAATTAATATGTTCGAATAGATAAAGAAAAAACAAAATTTTTGCATTTATCAAAATTTTCGTTATATGGGATGAGGGCGAGGTTATGGTCCGATTTAAAAATTGGTTTAATAATGATATCAGTGATATTGAAGACAATTTGTTCACCATTTATTCCTAAGTGGCGTGGCAACGCCCATTTTTCAAAATTACATAAATACCTAATTTATTAGTTCAAAATCGCTCCAAATATCGAATTTCACTCTATTCGTTTTAATAGATACCGAAAAAATTAAGTTTTTGCATATTCCAAAACTGCCGTTATATTGGTGGTTATGATCCGATTTCAAAAATTTTCTACGGTAATAATAGCAATATCAAGGCAAATATGTTCACAAATTTTGTAACGATAACTAATACTGTTATTGAGATACAGAAAATTTGCCATAAGTGGGCAATCGCTCCAAATACCAAATTTCACTCAATTTGCTTTAATGGATACCGTAAAAACGGGTGGGCGTGGTTATTGACCGATCTTGACCATTTTCAATACCAACCTACCCAGTTTAAAGAGCAATCAGTGTACCAAAATTCATTGAGATATCTCTTTTACTCAAGTTTTCAAGATATCTCTTTTACTCAAGCATGGAAATGTCTCTACGGAAATTAAAAACGGTTTGTTTAATGTAAACTTAATTCAACTTATTAATGTGAAGGTTTCAAGTGACTTAAACATTAATTTTTGATAGTAATATCCGCATTCGAGTCCGTATAACGAATGAACTAATGTCATATTTTAATGTAAGAAAAAAAAAATAAGTAAGGAAAGCTAAATTCGGGCGAAACCTCGCGATGTATTTTCGTATGGACGTGGTTATGATTCGATTTCAAAACTTTTCTACGATAATACAAGTAATATCAAGAAAAATATGTCTACCAAATTTTGTGACGATACCTACCATTGTTAACGAGATACGGAAACTTTTTCATAAGTGGGCGTGGCAACGCCCATTTTTCAAAATTCCATAAATACCTAATTTCTTAGTTCAAAATTGCTCCAAATACCAAATTTCACAAAATTTGCTGTAATGGATACCGAAAAAACGGAGTTTTTGCATTTTTCAAAAACTTCTGTTATATGGGAGGTGGGCGTGGTTATAAACCGATCTTGGCCATTTGCCATATCTCCTACCCTGTTCAAAGAGCGATCTATGTAAAAAATTTCATTGAGACATCTTAATTTATACTCAAGTTATTGTAACCACGGACAGACGGACGTACAGACAGTCAGGGCCAAATCGATTTCTGTTTTTATTCTGATCATTTTAGTATATATATGTCTATATCTATCACGATTATTTTTTGCTGTTACAAACAACCGTTCTGCGAATAAAGTTATAATAAATACCCTTGTGTACAAGTACGCTCTGGTATAATGAAAAGCTTTTAGATCGCAATTCAGATCTACTAAAACGGTGGAAAAAAAAAGGATTTCTATCCCAGATTGGCAGAGGTTGCAAAAGAGTTTCTTTGCATTTTGGCGACGTCAGCTCCAAGCTAGCCAGCGGGGCAAATATAAACTACGCGAAGAGACCATTTAGTTCCAAATAATGTGAAGAAATTGAATTAAAACAAGTAAAGAAGTGGCTAAGTTCGATCGAACTTTATATACCCGGCGCATGCTTTCAGCTAAATTTTTAAGTTAATGAAGCAGAGACTAAGTTCGGGCAAACCCGAACTTGATGTAAGCCTGTTTTTTCAAAATTTTCATATAATCGGATTTCTTGATTTAATACAAAACCACATACCAAATTTGAGCAAATTAGTTTTACTAGTTACAGAAGTATCCAATTTTTATGGATTTCAAAAATTGTGATTTTAAAAATACTGCTTATTTAGACATAATAAAATATCTGAACATATGAACTCTAAAGTGGGCGGTACCATGTACCTACCAAGTTTCATTGAGATATCTCAATTTTTACTCAAGTTATCGTCTGCACGGACAGACAGACATCGCTAAATCGATTTCTCTTTTCATTCTGAGCATTTTGGTATATACATACATATATGTCTATGTCTATCTTGATTCCGTTCTACTGTTACAAGCAACCGTTATGCGAACAAAATTATAATACCTTGTACACAAGTGCGCAGGTATAAAAAAATGTAGTTTTTCCATAGCAAAGTTAACGATCTCCATGCGTGACTTATAGATACATATTTGATATTACTTAAAATAATACCTTTGAATTATTAGTTTGTAGTAAAGTCTAATGAAAAAATAAAAACATACATATATACAAATGTTATTAAATATGAATTTTATACTTAAAGGCTTGAATATACATGCATAGATACATAAAATGCATTTATATGCAGGTATATAATACATACAAAAATAATCGAGATAGATATAGACATACATACAAGTTAAAGGACTGAAGGTCCTGTACACTAAAAAAAATGAAGGGCCAACTTGCCCAAAAGGAACAACACTAGTTTTATACAACGTTACAAGTTTATTATATCAATAGTAATTCACACAAGTAAATAATTATACTAAGTTATACGCAATAATACGCAAACGTCAAGCTGTTAAGTTGTGTTTTGTTGTGATATTTTTTCTTTTTAAAATTGGTTTACTTATTTAATATAATTAAATAATTTAGTGATAAAATATTTGGAGATTCATCTGTGCGCATTTAAAGCTAAGTATAACATCTGTTAAGCATATTTGCATTGATTTTATTGCAATTTAATTTAGTTTTTCAATTGCCGAGTCATTAGTTGCTTTGCATTGTTATTGTTTCTTATTTACATTGTTATTGCTTCTTATTTGCTTTAGACTTTGTATTTGTATTGCGCGCATTTTCTTTTCTCTTCCTTGATTGCCATTCCTGAAACAGCTGTTTGCGTTTAGTTTTTTACGTGTCAAATACTGTGCATCTAAAACTGTTCGTTACATTAATAGCTCTCAAACCATTAAAAAACTTGCATTACCTTTCAAACTGCTTTCTCCTTTATTTTATTAATACAATACGAGTATTTGTTTTTTTTTGATATTAGTTTTTACTTAGTTGTGTTAAATTATGTCTTGCATTTTTGACAACTGCAAAATTAAAAAAACCGATAATGAGCAACGCTCTGTTGCATGCTGGTTGTGCGATGGGATTGCTCATATAAAATGTGCCGGACTGTTTGGTAGAGTCCTGGACTTAATAGAAGAAGGAAAAGGTATTCGTTGGTCTTGTTTGAAATGCAGATCAACTGAGGTTGAACTTTTCCGATTTTTTAGAGAAACCAGAAATGGATTTTCCGAAATGGGCAAAGACTTTCGGGCACTTAATGAAAAATTTAAACTTTATGAAAACGTGTTTAAATCATTTAAGTGCCTAGATAATCAAACTTTGCAACCTGTAAGAGAGACCAAACGCAAACGTACCCACAGCCCGCCCAAGGAAAGTATTGTCGCTCCTCTTATAGTACCTCAAAAGAATGTAGTGCCCAAACCCCAACAAATTGAGCTAATTAATCTTCTGTCCCCTGTCCCACCGCCTCAGGGTACGTCTTCATTAACTTCGTCAAGGGCTATCTGCACTCGAGCTTCTTCCTCTAATAAAAGCAATGCAGATCAGGCTAACTTATAGGTATCTTCACCTGATGTGGGTTCATCTCCACCTCATTTGCTTCCACCTTCCCAATCTGCTTCTATTGTTTCAAAAACTGTAGCACCTTTAGATGAGACTAACTGCTCTGCAAAGAAGCTGGTTGTGGTTCCTTTGAGAAAGTCCATTTTTGTTTCAAGATTTGCTAGGGACACTTCTTCTGATGATATAGAGTTTTACATTTCATCGAAAATTAAGACTTGTAACTTAGCAATCCGAAAATTTAACTTTAAATATGAACGTAACGTATCATCTTTTAAAATTGATGTGGCACCTGAAGTTTTTGATTCTTTGCTTAACAATTCTTTTTGGCCTACCGGGGCATTTGTTCGCGAGTTTGAATATAAGCCACATAAAAATAAAAATAATATAAATAACTTAGCTTCAATTCCTAATCGTGACACTGAGCCAAAAAACTAATATTAAATTCTACTTTAAGTATTTTATACCAAAACGTTAGAGGTTTAAATACTAAATTAAACGATTTATACTTAAAAGGCTTAGACTGTAACTATAACATAATTTGCTTTACTGAAACCTGGCTTAAACCACATATTTTTAATTCAGAGATCCTTCCTAATCATTATCAAATTTATAGAAATGACCGTAAGGACAGAATCGGTGGGGGTGTTCTTTTTGCAGTTCATTCTTCTATACCATCCGAAGATGTTAATATCCCCCTCATCGAGTCAATCGAATTTAAAGCAATACGAGTTATGGTTGGAAATGGTTTCTTTTATTTAGCTGTTTGCTACATCCCTCCTAATTCTGACTTATCGGTATATTCTCAACATATTGCGTTACTTACATCCTTAAGTTCAATGATTACTGCACATGACTCGATCATTGTACTTGGTGACTTCAATATGCCAGGCATATCATGGACTTTCATGGACGACTTTATCGTTCCAATTTCATCAAGGGATAGATACAATGTGTTCTTAGAAGATATGGCTGAGCTCTGTCTAAATCAGATTAATTTAACTCCAAACCATTTTGGAAACATTCTAGACCTTGTTTTTGTTGATGATATATCTAAATCATCTATGAAGAGGTGCGAACCCTTGGTTATTCCAGAGGACTCTTATCACCCTGCGATTGAGTTAAATTACGAGGTTATAGGGGATTTTGGAAATAATGTCGATAAATCAAGTAGCTCAAACGCTCGTTTTATTTTCGCGAAAGCCAATTTCAAGAAATTAGATCGAGAATTGTCAAAATTATCTTGGCCGACGTATAAAGATGATGTTGAACGTTGTGTCCAGCATTTTAATAATACTATATATAGTTTATTTCAAAAGTTTGTACCTAAACGGGTTTGCGTACAAAAGGAGCAATCACAACCTTGGTTTACAAAAGAACTAAGAAATATAAAAAATAAAAAGTCGCGATCTTTTAAACTGTACAAAATAACTGGTTTGCACACTAACTATGTTAAATACTCAGTTCTCCGACACGCTTACTTTGAATTAAATAAAAAATGCTACAGATCTTATTTGTGCAAAGTTAAAAGGAATTTAATAACAAACCCTGCATCATTTTACGATTTCGTTAACTCAAAACGCAGAGTGACTGGTTTTCCGTCTGCCATGAAATATCAAAATACCGTGTCTTGTGACTCCCAATCAATTTCCAACATGTTTGCCAAATTCTTCAGGTCAAATTACTCCATTACTTTGCCTCTGAGCAAACCTTATCCATATAAACTTTGTCCCTTAACCTCTGCTTTTATTCCGCAAATATCTTCTGAGGAAGTATTTTATTGTTTGAGTAACTTAAAAGAATCTTTTAAGGCTGGCCCCGATTTGATCCCGACGTGGTTCCTCAAAAACTGTGCTAAACATATTTATGAGCCCTTAACTAATTTATTTAATCTTTCTCTTAGGCTTGGGGTTTTCCCTTCAGCTTGGAAAGAATCATTCATTTTACCCCTTCATAAGACCGGGAGTAGGTCCTCTATAGAAAATTATCGCGGTATAGCTAAGATTTCTGCTATTCCTAAACTATTTGAGGCAATCGTTGTTGACCATTTAACGCATTCATTATCCTCTACAATTTCTAGCACTCAACACGGGTTCTCTAAGGGTAAATCTACCGCTACAAACTTGCTCGAGTTCACAACTCATGTTTCAAATGGATTCAGAGAATTTATGCACACTGATGTTATATACACCGATTTTAGTAAAGCATTCGACAGAGTAAGTCACGCTTTACTGATTCATAAACTCGATCTCCTTGGTTTTCAACCTAATATCCTTCATTGGATATCTTCTTACCTCATGGACAGAACACAACGAGTTCTTTTTAAAAATAGTTCCTCAAACATTATTCATGTATCTTCAGGGGTCCCGCAAGGAAGTCACCTTGGGTCCGATTCTGTTTTTACTTTTTATAAATGACATACCTTCTGTAATTAACTATTCAAAAGTTTTATTGTATGCTGATGATGTAAAACTTTTTAGATCGTATCATTCTGTTGAGGAAAGGTCCTTACTACAGGCGGATTTAAATAGCATGACTAACTGGTGTGAAGTAAATAACATGCCGCTAAACCTTAAAAAATGTAAGGTAATGTGCTTTTCTCGCAGAGCAGTTCAACCAGCTTCTTATGATATATGTAACCATAACCTCGAACAAGTGTTTAACTTTGTTGATCTTGGAATTACAATGGACCCAAAATTTAATTTTAATCTACACATAAATGTTACAGTTAACCAAGCCAAGGGTGTTTTTGCATTTGTAAAACGATGGTCAAAAGAATTCAATGACCCATACATTACGAAGGCTCTATTCACAACGTTAGTGAGGCCAATACTGGAATATGGATCTGTTGTTTGGCACCCGCGCTATCAAGTTCATTCCGACCGAATAGAGTCAATTCAAAAACAATTTCTGCTTTTTGCTTTAAGAAATTTTCGTTGGGATTCTCAGTACAACCTGCCCCCATATATAAGTCGTTTAAAACTCATTAATCTTCCTACACTTGCTAGTCGTAGAGAAATGCTAGGCGTAGTATTTTTAGTGAAGTTACTGACAGGCTTGATCTATAGCCCATCTCTTCTTGGTGAAATAAAACTAAACGTTCCCTCCCGAATTTCAAGACATTTCCGGCCTCTTTTTCTGAAGCCATGTAAAAGTAATTTTGAGTTAAATGAGCCACTCCGTAGTTTGTGCCAGGATTTTAACACTCATTCCGGTTCTTTTGATACTTCAGACTCACTTTTTTACGTAAAGAAAACTATACTCAATGCTCTCAATAATTGATACAAACATACTTATATATTACTACTCGATCAGCTGATGAGCATTTGTTCTGTAGCTGAACAGTTTTAGATCTCGACACTTAACAAACTTCTGCCTTTAATGACTCGGCGCAGCATATGTATATGAAAAAAAAAATTTTTTTTTTTTATATATCCGTGCGTCATACGGATGCGCCCCTCGCGTCGGTCGGGCGGGTATGGAGGGAAAAAAACCGTTGGGATTATTATTATTATATGTTCACGCCCCAACAGCAACTGCCTGCAACTCCAGGTTCTGCTCCCTCTTATAATGTCGCGCGCTGCCAACCTTACGTAAGGGTGCGCTCACTGTCTGGGTGCGAGCGGCATTGGCCTTGACTTCCCAGCGGTAGCATATTTCGGTAGAATGCGCAGCACACATATTTCGCAACCGTGTGAAATGCAATTATGCTGACGCTGCGACACGTGTAGCTGCCAGCCGTGGGAACAGTGCAAGTGGGCAGTAGCCGGCCGCGTTAACTCCTCCCCCTTCAAAGATCTGCGTCCCGCAGATTAGGTGCTCGAGGAGTGTCCCGTGTTGTTGGCCACGGATGCTTCTGTTCAGCAATGATATCTTAAGCTCGGGGATTTTCATTCCTGCTGTCATCTTCTTCCATATGATCCACACAACCATCGCCAAAAGGACAAATCCCATGATTTCAGAAACAATGGACCAGTCGGTTTTTTTCTTAAGGTAGGTTAAGAGTTTGATGTTGCTTGACGTCATTCCGTGGACAAGGTCGAGATTCACTGCCAAGGATTTATTCCTCACATTGGTAAGAACGGGTGGTAGCAACTGCACTTCTGAGCTACTAGTACTCCAGTAAGTATGGTTGTTGATGTTTACCGACTCGTTGTTCATCTGAAGGATAAAAGAGCCTAAGAATTGATTAGCGGTGTTACCTGAGCCAATGCTCCCGTTGAAGTTATTTAGGTAGATGGTATCCTCCTTGATCACTTCAATAGCTGACTCGTTAAATGTAAGGTATCGACAGCTTGTTTCTCCTCCTTTGATAAGACGAGGCAAACAGCCATCTTCCGCTAGTAGGTCGAGGGATTCTTGTCCGCAAACCATCGCTGCACTTTCCCGCTTGAAAACAGAAGTTAACGCACTCACCGACTCCATTTCTTTTACCTGGTTTATAGATAATTTCACAATTGTATTCTTCGATTCGGGCCTTCCAGCGCTTCAGTTTAGCGTTGTAATTTCGGCAACTTAAGGAAAATGTCAATGGCTGATGGTCGGTATATATTTTTATCTTTTTTGCTCCATACAGATATGACCTGAGGTTGTCCAATGCCCATACTATCGCCAACATCTCCTTTTCGTTCGTGGCATAGTTTTCCTCTGCTTTGTTCAAGGAACGAGAGATATATGCAATAGGTTTATCTTTCCGTATTTCACCTTGAGACAGAACTGCACCGATTGCAAAATTTGAGGCATCAGTTGTTAAATTGAATGTTTTATCAAAGTCTGGGAATGCAAGGACGTCTGCAGAAATAAGTAATTGTTTAAGTTCACCAAACGCCTGTGAAGCCTCAGCATCTAATCGAATACTGACTTTCTTGAAACATTTGCTTTGACTTGGGCGTTTTCCCCCCGCGTCAAATTTGTAAGAGGCTTTGCTACCTTGGCATAATCGCGAATAAATTTCCTGTAATAAGAGGTCATACCTAGAAAGCTCTTTAAGTCTTTTAAATTTTCAGGCGAAGAAATACGTTTTATAGCCTCTACCTTCTTAGGATCCGCCCGCACTCCCTCCGGCGTAATGATGTACCCGAGAAATTCTACCTCCGTTTCTAGGAAGCACGTTTTTTCCAAATTGACTTTTAGATTTGCTTCAAGTAATCTAGCGAAAATCTTTTCGACATTCTGTAGATGGTCCTCTTCGTCTTTACCGAAAACAATAATGTCGTCGATATAGACGTAGCAAATCTTACCAATATATTGTCTTAGCACGTCGTCTATCATTCGCTGGAAGATTGCGGGCGCATTCTTAAGACCAAATGGTAGCCTCAAAAACTCGTATTTGCCGTTCATGGTCGAAAAAGCCGTCTTAGTTATGTCCGAGGGCTTCATAGGAATTTGGTGGAATCCTGACGTTAAGTCAACTGTCGTGTAGTATTTGGCTTTTCCCAAACTACTAAGAGTTGCGTTAATGTCTGGTATCGGGTAGGTATCAGCTATTGTTACAGCGTTTAGCCTTTTGTAATCAATAACCATACGGTACTGCTTTTCTCCGTTTGGTTTCGGTTTTTTCGGGACCACCCATATCGGAGAGTTATAAGGACTCTTAGATGTCCTAATTATACCCTCGTCGAGGAGTTCCTGAATTTGTCTATCGACTTCATCTCTCATGCAGCCTGGGTAAGGGTAGCTTTTGCTGTAGATAGGATCGGAAGTATTAGTTCGTATTTCAGCTCGAACGCTGGTATCTATTAATTCACTACCATTAAGTGGCACGAAGAGATCTGCATATTTTTGCAGTATATTTCCTCGTTGTTCCATTTCTGTGGATACACCACTTCCTACGGAATAGTTGACCTGATTTGAAATTCTGGCCTTTAAAGGTAGTTTAAATTCGTTAATTTTTAAATAATTGTTTTTCCTATCTACAACAGCTCTTAGCATCCTAAGGGTATCATCCCCAATGATACCGTCAAAGGATTTTAGTCCAGGAAGCACAAAGAAGGTTGTTTTAAAGCTGTGGCCAACATCCTTAAAAAAGTTTAGGGACACTTTCTTTTCCACCGGCACTGTTCCCCCCGCTGAGTGCACTTTAAATACTTCCTCTACAGGAGCACTCTCTGTTGCGACCGCTTCGCTTATAAAGTTCTTATTTGCCCCCGTGTCTACAAGGAATTTGAGAGTGCGGCCGTTCGGGAGTGTATATCCTAGGTATGGTACGCTAGATGGCCCCCGGAGAGAAAATCCCCCTCTTCATTGCCTTTTAACTCTTCCTCATTTGTGCCCGTGGATGAGTAGAATAGTTTCTGGTGCTTCCGTGGGAGATTGTCCGACCTTGCTCCTCTTTTGTAAGGATTCGGCCTATTCATATAGTTAACAGCGCGTGTCTGCACAGATCCATCCACGTCCATTTTTTCCACAGGCGGGTTTTTGGATTGTACAGAAGATTGAAGAGATGGCTGGGCACGCACGTTTCCGGAGAATCGTTCCCGCGCTTGGAACTGTGGACGGCGATCCTGTTGCCGCCAGGTTGGTCTTGGAGGTATTGGTGGCCTACCACCGTAAGTTACATTCGGCCTTGGAACATTATTGATTGGGACAACCACTTGATTGGTTGCCTGAGAACTGTGAATTGAGAAGTTGCGGAAATTTACGTTTTGAATTTCCAGACATGCTGAATAAGCTTCTGGTAGGGTTTTTGGCCTTTGGATTAAAAGCATTTTTGATAGTTCGCCATTTAATCCACGTATAAATACGTCGAGTGCCCTGTTTCGATAGGTGTCTATGAGCACTCTCACCGTCTCCTCCGTGTAGGATTCTGTTTTGATTTTATTAATAATCAAAGAAAATTGGTGGTTGACGACAGCGTAAAATTCGTCAATCCTGGACCCCTTTTGTTGCAACTAATGCAACTGGTGTTCCAATGTACGAATATCACGCTTGTCAGCGTAGTGCAACGAAAGGCACTCCTTTATTTTTGTCCAGTTATTGTCGAAAATATTGTAGGAAACCAGTGCCGCATCGGCAGTGCCGCGTACCTTTTGCCGAACATGTTGCATTATGGCCCTGAATATTGGTTTACCTTTGACAACCTTGAAGTCCGACAAAATGGCCTCTACAGCATGTATCCAGGATACATACTCGACGGGATTGCCATCGAAAACCCTAAGCTCCTTCACACAGTCTGGAAGGCGACTAATCTCTTTAAGTTCTAGCTCAGTGGCTGGAGCCTGAAGAGGCACCTCTTCTACCCTATCTATTCCCCCTGATCTAGCAGCGGACGCGGCTGATGCGCTAACAGTGTCTAAGTGAGTAACTCGTCTTTCGAGCGAGTTCATTTTCTCCAGGATTGCATTCACAGCGCCTGTGAGGCTGGTGACGGTCGATTTTAATTCCTCCATCTTATAGTTTTTCTGAAAAGGAAATCGTTTACAATTCTATACTCACAACACCAATATTTGCATATGCGGGCTTTCAGCGCTTCGTATAATAGTATGGCCTCTCAGGAGCTTGTAATATGGTTTCACTGCAATGGCCTCGTAGCCTTTTTTGATTTTCGCAATCACAAGGAAATTGTATTCCTGTTGTTATATCCCTTAGTTTTTATCCTTTTTCACTCTAATAAAAATCCTTAGATTTTATCCTTTTTCACTTTAATAAAGTCCTTAGCTTTTATCCTTTTTCACTTCAATTATAGCTCTTGGCTTTTTTTGTTAAACTTTTTCTCTAGCCTTTAATCGGCTTTTTAATTTAATTTCAATTTCAATTTTTTGTTTCACACTTTCACTCCTGGTCCCTGCTCGGGCGCCAGTTAAAGGACTGAAGGTCCTGTACACTAAAAAAAATGAAGGGCCAACTTGCCAAAAAGGAACAACACTAGTTTTATACAACGTTACAAGTTTATTATATCAATAGTAATTCACACAAGTAAATAATTATACTAAGTTATGTTCACGCCCCAACAGCAACTGCCTGCAACTCCAGGTTCTGCTCCCTCTTATAATGTCGCGCGCTGCCAACCTTACGTAAGGGTGCGCTCACTGTCTGGGTGCGAGCGGTATTGGCCTTGACTTCCCAGCGGTAGCATATTTCGGTAGAATGCGCAGCACACATATTTCGCAACCGTGTGAAATGCAATTATGCTGACGCTGCGACACGTGTAGCTGCCAGCCGTGGGAACAGTGCAAGTGGGCAGTAGCCGGCCGCGTTAACTTACATATATATACAAAAATGCTCAGAATGAAGAGATTTAGCGATGTCTGTCTGTCCGTCCGTCCGTCAGTCCTTCCGTGCAGACGATAACTTGAGTAAAAGTTGAGATATCTCAATGAAATTTGGTACATAGATTGCTCTTTGAACTGGGTTGGTTGGTATTGAAAGTGGTCAAAATCGGTCAATAACCACGCCCACCCGTTTTTTCGATATCCATTAAAGCAAATTGAGTGAAATTTGGTGTTTGGAGCGATCGTGAACTAAGAAATTAGGTACTTATGAAATTTAAAAAAATGGGCGTTGCCACGCCCACTTATGGCAAATTTCCTGTGAACATATTTGCCTTGATATTGCTGTTATTACCGTAAAAAATTTTTGAAATCGGATCATAACCACGCCCACCTCCAATATAACGGAAGTTTTGGAAAATGCAAAAACTTAATTTTTTCGGTATCTATTAAAACAAATTGAGTGAAATTTTGGAGCGAATTTGGAACTAAGAAATGAGGTATTTATGTAATTTTGAAAAATGGGCGTTGCCCCGCCCTCTTAGGAATAAATGGTGAAAAAATTTTCCTCAATATTACTGTTATCATTGTTAAACATTTTTTAAATCGGACCATAACCTCGCCCTCCTCCCATATAACGGAAATTTTGAAAACTGCAAAAATTTTTTTTTTCTTTATCTATTGGAACGTTTTAATGAAAATGTGATAGTTAGATAGATAGTTAGTTAAGAAACTTGATTTTTATGAAATTTTGAAAAATATGCGTTACGCCCACTTATAAAAGAAACGTCTGTAGGTATCTCAATAACGATGTAAGGTATTGTCACAAAATTTGGTGCACATATTGTCCTTTATATCTCTATCATCACCGTCAATAATTTTTGAAATCGGACCTTAACCACGCCCAACTTTCATATACCGGAGATTTTGAAAAATGCAAAAAAAATCGTTTTTCAATATTTCTTGAAAGAAATTGAGTAAAGTTTAATACTAGCACTGATTTTAAACAAAGAAACGGGGTTTTAGGAAATTAAGGACCCCGCCCATAGAAATTGCGAGGGTATATAAAATTCGGTTTCGCCCGAATTTAGCTTTCCTGACTTGTTTGTTTAAATTCTGGTTGCGTATATTTTTTGAACAAGTGAAAGAAAGGTTAAGGGAAGAATTTGTAAAAAGTTTTAGAAAAACCGTCTTTCCGCAAAATTTCTCTACATTTACCATTGCATTCGGATTTTGATAGGTGAGGTTCCCTTGACCTGTTTTTACTCCTTTTTTGCTGTTTACCGTTCTTATTAGAAATCTTAACATTTCGGTACTGAGTATCGATCAATACATACAAGTATCGATTCAGCACATCACTACCAGTTATAATACCAAAGATCTATGTAGCTCATTTTGGATTCCTTACAAATTATCATCGGAACTTAAACCGGATATACGTTGCTTTGAGGTCTGTTTATTTCATGGTTGTGTTACTCTTTTCCGGAAATATATATTTATTATTGAGTCAATGCAAATGAAGATTCGTCCTTTGTGCCTGCTTTTTGCAACGTTCGGCACACAAATATCGAAAGAAACATTCCGAGCTACATATCTTTTCTCACTCTTTTAAAATTACTCATCATGCATTCGCAAATCTCCGAGCTATTAAAAAGCTTCTAACAAATTACGTCTGCCCTTTGGAGTCGACCTGAAAGAGTAGGTTCCTTAAAGGGCGAATATCACAATTGGCAGGAAAAGCTCGACCCAACACTGAGCTATATACTGTTAACGCCAAATTATTTTTATCATTCGTTTATACTTGTAAATAATTGACTTTTGTTTAAGTAAATAAAATTTATGAAATTTTCTCTAAAGATAAAGTACATTCCCCAGCAAAAGTCAGAGTTCCAAGCTTTATGCAAAACTTAGGAAAATTAAACAATTTTTAAATCTATTTAAAAATTTAAAATTGCTTTAATATTTTTTGAATTTTCTTTTGCACAAAGTTTGGATATTTTATTTGTATAGCTTTTTTGTATCATAAACCATGATGCAATAATGTAAGGTGTTATACGTTGGCAACTTCTCGCTCTAATTCGGCCATATTGGACTCCCGTAGTAACATTGTTCCTACTTTGCTAAGTTTCTTATTAGGCTTCGTAAAAAATCTTTAAACAGCAGTAAAAAGATAAGCTTTTCAGATGAAATAAAAAGTAGGCATCAGTGAATTATTTGGCATTTTTACTAGGTTTCCCAACAAACGATTTCTTACGAGAATTTGGAAAATACGGAAGAACTATTATACGCAACCTGGGCCTGGCTGAACAGGATCGATCATATATATGGGTAAACCAAGTCAAGAGCTTTCCTGTCGATCAAAGTGGAGCTTGAGGTATTATTTAATAAAATGAATGACAACTTTCTTCAAACGTGCCTAAGATTTTTTGACAGCTTGCTAAGTTTAAGCGCAGAGTGTAGTCTTAACACAGAAGGGAAGAAGCTGTTTTTCAAAACCCGAAAGACTTTTCGTAAAAAAGAGTTAAATAAGAAGCTAACGCGTTAGTGCCTACGTAGCTGCTTAAACGGGCCGCACCATAAGCATACATTTATTGATAAAATCGATCAGTGCCGTTCATCGTCATTTTGAAGATGGACTCCTTTTCTTATTTTAATGTATGCACATAAAGAACCTTTAATAATTGAATTATGATCATAAACTACATAATAACAGTTACATACATAAACATTGTATAGTACTTACTTATATAAACTACTCGATGACCAGGTGGACTTCGTATCACCTATCATCACAACATTAAAACTCCCCCTTCGGTAAAATGGACTCCCGCCGAGCAAAGTCCTTACGTCTGGTTTACTTTCGCCGTTGGGTTGATCGATATGTCTCCAACCGATCAAACGTTTTTCAGAACCCTCGGAACTTACAAAATAAAGTTGACCTACAATAAAATTATTTGAATTGTTGCATTTTATTTCCGACGGATATGTTTCAGTAACAACATATATGTATATTTCACATTAACCCACACGCACACTCACACACGTGCAGCATACTTATCTCACACCGTTTTCATTTCGTTCGGTTATTAAACGAAACTTGCTAACAATTCAAATGAAATGCGTAAATATATTCAGATGATGGTTTTCCGACACGCGAACACGTGACGTATTATTGTCCATGCGGGAAACAGGGAACCTTCAACTTGATTCCGAAAACTTGCAACAACTGACCTTGCAATTTATTTATGGTTATCTCAAAGGCCAGAGACATGGGAAATTGTAGTCGCTTAAAACCAAATTGTAAACCCGTGGGAATCATCGGTATACGCGGGATCAAGACATCCTCTCCTTTGTAATTTCCCTTGATGATCTTGGCCCGATGATGTTATTCATTACGATTTTCACAGCCAGTCTCGTTCCATTGCTCAGTCTAGGTTGATTAATGTTACGCAGCATGATCACAACTGATCATACTTTTAATTTTAAATTGTGATGTCGTAATCCAGACAATGCCAGTGAATTTAAAAAAATGGGATAGTTGACTACGTCATCTTGCTTTGTAACTGTGTCAACTGATTTGTAAGAAAACAACTCTCGTGGAAGAAAAATTTAAATATTCGCATTGAGATC
The DNA here is from genome assembly GCA_963971545.1 of Philophylla caesio. Classification (NCBI taxonomy): domain Eukaryota; kingdom Metazoa; phylum Arthropoda; class Insecta; order Diptera; family Tephritidae; genus Philophylla; species Philophylla caesio. The sequence goes on from OZ020607.1 coordinate 67,698,631, forward strand.
ATCGACATCTTTATTTTTAATCGCCAACATTGCTTTTTCACTAAGCCAATTAAATATGGTTGTTGAAGTGTTGTTCTATGTTCGGGAAAACTCACTGAGGGTTTTGTTTGGAAGAGTCTGACGAAAATCAGCTGATAATAGAATAATGGCTCCACGAAGATCATTTAACGTTTTGTCCAGTGTCTCCAGTGACCTCTTATGGGCCATCATACGTTCATCCCAAAACGACGAATTTGCATATTTGAAGAGTCTTCGCCATGCGCTGTTTTTGGCGATGTTGCAAACTGGTGCTTCATTGATTTCTATGTTCAGTGGTAGAATGTGCAGTTCGTCCACCTTCTAATAATGTTGCAATCATTCCAGATGAGCTAGAGCTACTTTATTTTACGATCTGATCTTTGCCAATAGCAATAAAATTGATACGTTTCTCCACTCCCCCGGAAGTGAATTCCAGCAGATCCATGGTTTACAGCTTCCATCAAAAGAATACACAATCCTTTGTTGTGCGTTCAATTGCGGAACATCTGAACGAACTGTTTCAGTCAATACTGCGGTGTGATTCACGAGACGTGAAAAATATTTTGAGTATTTACATTGGGAATATCATAGGTTTACCTGCGTAATTTAATTACTGGAGTGGTTTAAATAACAAGCAATGTAAACAAAAAGGTCATTTTAGCCTGGGGTAATCACCAACCACGGTTTCTACATATAAATGTTGTAAAATTTTCTATGAAAGATAGAAACACCGGCCGACAAATTAAAATTTTTGGAATATTGTTTTTATATTAGTCCAAATATTGCTTTTTTAAGCGTTCTGAACAGTAATCAACCTTAGGCTTAGATTTAGGTGGAACCACTGATACATTTATACCCTTATACCGACCTATGTCTACCCCAAAGAGCCTCTCTGGAGCATCAAAGAAGTGCGTAGTGCCACACTAATACCAATCCGGGCACTTCTCTGCACCCGTTCCAAGTTCTTAGCTAGATTAGATCTATCTCGGGAGTTCCACCAGATGAAAACTTCATGTAGCATAATTGGTTTTATGAGTGTTTCAAACAGCGAGAGTACCACTTTTAGAGAGACCCTATCTTTTCCCGATGGATCCCCTATATCAGTATAAAGCAACAGACGGCTTCTTGACGGTATCCTCGATGTGCGGCCTCCAGTTTAACCTTCTGTCCAGAATAACCCCAAGTACCTAACTCTGTCAGAAAGCACAAGAGGAGAGCCAACGATGGAGGGTAATTGTGCATCTGAGACCCTATACTTTCTGGTGAACAAGACCAGCTCCGTCTTTTTAGGATTTATAGCAAACCCACAGCTTGTAGACCAATTTGTCACCAAATTAATGTATCCTTGGCTGAGGTCGTACAGCGTGCTTAGGAACTTTCCCTAACTATGAGCGCCACGTCGTCGGCAACCACCTGACATCCTCTCCCCTCTAACTTTTCCAGGACCTCATTAATAACGACATTCCAGATAAAGAGAGAGAACCCCTACATGTGGAGTGCCCCTGCTCACCTTTTGTTGAGCCGACGCACTTCCCCACTCCGCCACGACAGTTCTGTCGCATAGAGTATTGGAGATAAACCTAATTAAATTGGTCTCAACCCCGAGCCGACCTAGGGCCAGCATAACCGCGTCGAGAAGAACGTTGTTAAAAGCTCCTTCAATGTCGATGAAAGCTCCCACTGCGTAATCTTTGGGCTCGAAGGACTCTTCGATTATTTTAACTGTGGAGTGCAAAGCAGACTCAATAGATGTACCTTTCATATAGCATGCTGAGAGAAGCTTAATTTCTCACGAGGGATTCTGTTTCTGATATAGAGGTCTATCAGCCTCTCAAGGGTCTTTAGGAGGAAAGACGAGAGGCTGATTGGCCTAAAGGCCCAAGGGCTTTTGATTATCGAACTGAGAGATCTGAGCTCCCATCCGGTGACTCAGGCAGATTTTTCTGCAGTTTCTTGCAGTAGATATCCCACCTAATCATTTTTAGATTCCTAAAGGGTTTGCTTTCGCGACAATCCTCGTTCAAGGTAAATGCAATAAACCTATGGTCTAAATAGGAGTGAGTCTCCAGAACTCTCCAGTCAAATATAAGTGGTATTAGGGAAGAAGAGGCCAGGGTGATGTCTAACACCTCACGCCTTACCACAGTTATAAAGGTAGGCTTAATACCTCTGTTACAGATAACTAAATTTTCGCTTACAATAAAATCTAAAAGTGACTCACCTCTTTTGTGGATGTCCGAGCTTCTCCAGCACGTGTGCCTTGAGTTCGCATCAGATCCAATGATGATAGCGACATATCGCCGTTTCGTCTAGGCAATAACTTCCAGAAGCAGATTCGGAGGTGGTTCAACCACGTCATCGTGCGCCATATTCGCCGATATGAGCCAGAGTTTACCAGCGCCGCCCTCCAGGCTTACTGTGACAATATCCTCATAGTTTGGCGTCCTGATGCCAGAGGTCCCGCTACTGCTCAGCCCCGGCTCTTGAATCAGGACTATTTCAGCTCCACCAATTTAGAGTGTTGGAGGTTGATTTGTAGGATCTTTATCCAGTAATTCCTCTAACCAACACGGCACCCTCGTCCACCGCGGACAGTAACCTATCCTTCTCTGCTCTTTCAAAGAGGCGACAAATATTCCATTTCCGTACTCATGGAGTCTGCTTTCGTGGGCTATTCCGCCCCACGTACTTCTGGAAGCTCGAGGTCATACCTCCGTGCGTCGGAATGGAAGACCTTTAGAACCACCTTCTCGAAGCCGTTGTTGACAGCACCCTGGCACTCGGAGAGAGGAGCGAGCAACTCCGCATTCAACAGTAACACTGCCTGCCTATTCAGGTCCTCGAACCGCTCCACTGCCTCCAGTTCTCTTTGAGGATACGTCCATCCTCCTTACTCTTATCGATCACTCCAAGAGTAACCGACCCAGCCTGTTTGGCGATTTCGCTGAAAGAAAAGGGGGGCCCACCCGTCTTGGACCAGAGTCTCATTGGTTAGAACAACAACGAGTTCGCTCAACTCATAGCACTCTCACAAGTAACGATCTAATCTCTGCAGGATTGGTCTACTAAAGCAATTCATTGTGGTGGTGTGAAGTAATTCTGTGCAAGAAGGAGGTTGTCTGAGTGATGGATGTTCTATTATTATGTTATTCTAGTCGCACGACTAGACAGAAGTATGTAAACATACATACATACATATGTGGATAAAAAAATGTTTTAATTATTTTATTTAATTGCGATTTTTCATGAAGTTTATTTAGGGATTAATAGATTTAACAAAATGTTATAATAAATAAAAATATTTGAGAACTAAAAATCTGTCTTTTGGAACAAAAAAAAAACAGATACAATGAATAATGACTAATTTAAATATTAAATAAATTGTATTGGTCAAGCGGTTATCTTTTCTATTTACGATCACACACTATTCCACTGCTAAGCGAACGCCAACGCTTTGCATTCACAGCTGGTTGATGGTATGAGTGCGAGTTGGGTTTGTTTATGAGACGAATGAGCTAAGTTTACCTGCTAGCGATAAACAACAATCCACAATGTCTTCTCTGTATCTGCATTCACATAATTCCAACTCAGCATCGGCGCTCAACTCGAGTTATGAGATGAATTCATAAATTCTGTGTTGCATTCATAGAGTGAATTCATTCTTGTAGCCCTTTAATACATACATATGTGCATACAAAAATGTCATCAATCTGCAATAAAATTGGTATTTAAGATCTTTAAACAATAACTGAGATGTTACTGAAATCAGACATTATTCACCACACCACCTCTCTTGTATCGGAAAGTTTAGAAAGTACAACAAGTTCTCGATACCTAAGAAAGTGCTCTTTAGCCAGAAATAAAATCTTTTTACTTATTTCATTTAATTTATTAACTAACATAAGGTATGTATGTATGTAAATATTTTTCTTAAAAATGGAAATATGAATACATTTTGATTTTCTATGTAGCTTTCTATAAAAAATTAGTTCTTACTTACTGGGTTACGTCTTTAATTTTATGAAAAGAATTATTAGTGTTAAATTATTTTTATTTTCATTCAATTTGTGTAAGCATTAAAAAAAAGCTTGCAAATCTATTATATATATTTGAAGAAAAAGGTAGGGGTCGAGTCGGCTATCCATTAGTCAACAACTTTCCCAAGTTTCGAAAATAATTTATTTAATTAAAGTATTTTCAAAGAATATCTACAAATAAAAGTAAAAACTCTTAATATTTTTATTGTTTTAATAAAACATTTAAGCTTCAGTTAATCTAACAGTAAATTTAAAATGGGCGATTTTAACGCACTTGAGAAACTTTTTATGGTTCAAAACTTTTATTTCTTTTGATTTTTAAAGAAGTTATAATTCTCTCGGTTCCTTACAAGTATTGAATAACTATACGCATTTATTATCTGCGGCAAACTGGTTTAACTGTAGTCTAGAGAAAATGGTATAGAATCATTTCTAAATACCAGTCCATGAAATGGAATTTCTATATGTTAGTTTACATTTCTCTGCGAGAAACTGGTATAATTATAATTCATGACGAATTGGTTTAAATTCACGACTAAATTCCAGTTCATACATTGTTTGCATACTATTTTAGTTTTTGACTGCAGTGTACATATGTATGTGCATGCACACATGCACTTCTACCTAATCTTTTATTTGTAAGGACGACCTAGAACTTTTGAAATTTGTTCAGGTAAAAATTGAATAGAATATCTAGAAAAAAAAATGTGTTGCTTGGTAATTGTTATAAAACCAAAATTCAAAATGAATCTACTTGCAGGGATATTATGATAGACCTCCGAATGCAGATGGGCCCACAATAACAGGCGCTGCAAAAATCACAAATTATGGTGCACCACCAAATACCAATCGAGGTCCATTCAAAGGGCCATATCAGCTGCAACTTGAGCAGACACATCCACAGGCACAGGCACAGCCGTTTCAACTAAAGCAACGGTATCACCATCATGAATATGTTCAAGCATCGAAACCACCACCAATCATCACTTACGACTCTCCATCACCAGATCCTAATTTGGTTTCGTTGCAGCAACAGTCGCCACACCACCAAAGGCAGTACTACACCCAGGCACAAGAGGAACAGCAGCAGATTGGCCAACAGAGTCCGCAGCAACAGCAACGACACCAACAACATTCGCAGCAATTGCAAAAACTACAACCACCATTCTTGAGCCCGCAAAGGCAACAACAGTCGCAACTACAACAACTGCAGTATCAAGAACCACCCAGACAGCAAATTCGGTACATCATTGCCATTCCGTTATCATATGTGCGGCAGCTGCAACATCAATTAGTAGCCCAACATGGATCGGCAAACCCAATTCAGCAGCAACACTCGCCAGCACCGCCGGCGTCTTTGCAACCGCAACGTGCCCCTCTGCCGCCACTCATTGTATTGCAGCCCGTTGGTGGCGGCAGCAGCGGGGTCAATTCATTAAGTCGCGAGCCCTACCGCCAGCAGCCTTTCATTCATTATGCGCCACAGCCGCCTGCGCCCCCGAACGTCGAGGCTGGTGCACCGGTTCAGGCGTCGCCGACATTGTCGCCGCAACAATTGCCTGTTCCCTTGAATTTGATTTTGGCGGCAGCAGTGCGGCCTCACCAGCCGATTTACCCAGCACCGCAGTTGTTATACGTGCAACCGCAACTTATTCGTCATGCACCAGAACAACAACAACCACTGCAACTGCAAATCAAACAACAACAGGAGCTGTCACATTACGGTAATTAAAATGCTTTGTCGATTAAGTAAATAGTTAGACACTTTGCTTCGTTAAGAATCAAATTACGAAAGTTTGATTATGATGAAAAACTATTTGGTCAATACATAGTAAATATGTGTGCGGAATGGACGAGATTCCGAGCAGCCTGATAGTGAGCTTCACATTTTGAGGGATGTCGGAACGGACGGGGTTCCGAGCATCATTCGTTGGGTTCTTGAGCTGTCGGAATGGACGTGATTCCGAGCTTAATGGTTCGCACGTCGCTGTCTCTCCAGACCTGTTTGAAGATCCGGGGGCACTAGTTTGACGACTACTGGGGTGTGGTTTTCTCACAAAATTTTGGTGTACTTTTCGCCCGATGTGCACTAGGTGGTATTTATTAATATCTGCATCCCAAGTCTATATAATTGTTTAACAGTAGGACACTCATGTTTTTTAAGAGCTGTCGGAACGGACGAGGTTCCGAGCAGCACCTCCCTGGTTTATCTTGGGGCTGTCGGCAGTGTTGCAGTTCTTATTTTGTTTAGAAACGGTTAATTTCCACTGCTAAGCCGCTGCTGCTCTAATATTCTAAGCTGCTTCAAAATCGTGGCAATTATGTCGCTTATTGCCGTCCATTCCTTTTCTCCTTTAAGCATGCAGTTTACTACCGAAGGTGGTGAAAAGTTTTCGCCCACCGCAGCTTTCAATTCATATCTTTGTAGGATGGACCTTGGGTATTCGAAGAATACGTGGTATACATTATCATCAACACCGTCTCCGCAATCATCGCAGTAGGGCTCAACATCGTGCTCAAACTTGTATAAATATGACTTAAAGCATCCGTGCCCATTTGGAAATTGGCAGCGCCTTTTCGACGCATTATTCCAGTGGTTTTGCCAATCAGCTATATAGCTCTCCCTTGCCAGCTTTCTGTCGCTTTCTTTTGTTCGGCGTGGACCAGCCCACATATGAGCAGCTTCTTTAGCCAGTAGATAAACGGGTGGCATGCTGGAGAGGACAAGAGCTGCCTCATCTGATACCGTTCTAAAAGCACTCCATACTCTGAGAGTGCACAGGCGGTACGTTGAATTTAATCCCCGACAAAAAGAAGGATGTGGGCTCCATATAAGATTTGGCTAGTTACAACGCTGGCCAGAAGCCAACATTTACAAACACTTCTTCCCGCTTTTTCCTACTAGAATTAATCACTGCTTATGTCTTATGGTCTGCAAGACGCAGACCGGATGCTTTAAGCCATTCTTTTATTATGCTGACTGATATGTCCGCCTTAACTTTTATATCATTGAGATGCTTTGCGGTGACTACTATCGCGATGTCGTCCGCAAAACCAGTTATGCTTGAATCTTCGGGCAAGTTTACTCGCAGAACTCCATCATACATGATATTCCATAGCATTGGGCCTAGAACGGATCTCTGTGGGATGCCACCGGCGATCTCCATGTGTTTTCTGCCCTCTTCCGTATCGTACAGTAGCATACGATTACTAAAGTAACTGCGAACTAATCTGCGAAGATAGATGTTCTAATCGGTCGAGAATTTTAGCCCAGCTAGCGGTGTTAAAGGCGTTTTTGACGTCAAGCGTCACGACAAGGCTATACTCTTTCTCTCCTCCTAGCCATCGCGTGCCACTAATTGCCTCTCTTACTATTTCAACCACTCTTGATACGGCATCAATTGTAGATCCCCTTTCTGAAGCCAAACTGGTTAGCCGAGATACCTTCCCTTTCATCAACCTCAAGCTCTAATCGTTTTGAGATCATATGCTTCAGGACTTTGCCTGCTGAGTCTAGCAAGCATATAGGCCTAAGACTAGAAGGATCATCTAGTGGTTTACCAGGTTTAGGGATTAAAATCAATTTCTGTATTTTCCAGATTTGTGGGAAACACCTTCTTTAAAACATAAGCTGTACAGTTTTACAAACTCTGGCATAAGATAACGCATCGCGAGTTTAAGAGCCTGGGTCTTTTTTATCTTCTATTTTATTACACTGTGTAACACTGAAAATGAACTTTGAAAGAGACCTAGCCTAGGCGTTAGGCCTTATAAAACTAAGAAAAACTGTATACTTGAAATTTGCGAAACACCCCTAAAATCTCATTTTAGGGCCAAAAAGCTGTTTTTGAGGTCATTCGCTAGTCAATCATCAATATCTTTGCGAATTTTCATCCGATTCAAAAGTTGTTTATATATTTTGAAAGGTGACAAATCACTATTTTAATGGCGTATAACTCATCAAAGTCAAACGAGAACTGACGAAGCTACAGAGAAAAAAAACGTAACTTAATAAAAAAAAATTAATTTTGAAACTTTGACTACGATTTTACGATAGTCCTAATTCAGAAAGGTACCTATCAAAGACAATATTATTAAAGTGAATTTAGTACTGCGTCGATTAAGCTATTTCAATCGAAAATCGGTTGGAAATTGACAGAGTTATTACTATTTAAATTATTTTAGATGATGACCATATTTAAAAATTCATACATTTTGATTATCTTTCAACTTCAAATTTTTATTGTGACTGAAAATAAAAAAAATTAATCATTAAAATGCTAAATAACTTTATAGCTAAAAATGTTTGCTTGATCTTCTGCGTTTATAAGACGAGTCATCTGTTTCACGTTTGAGTGACCAGCAGTAATTAGCTATCATCCTAACTTGGTTCTTTCCTGTAAACCGTTTTTCAATGTTGGAGATTTCTTGGTGAAATCTTTCACCTTGTTCGTCGCTGAATTGACCAAGAATATCCGGGAAAAATTCCAAATGAGAATGCAAAAAGTGAATTTTTATAGACATGTTGCATCCCATTTCTCCATAAGCTTCCAAAAATTCATGGACCACCTCAATGTAATTTGAACTTCTCGTGTTTCCAAGAAAGTATCGGCACAAAGAAATGAAACTCAGCCATGCTCTTTTCTCTACTGGGTTAAGTTTTTTTATGAAGTCATCATCAGTCATAATCTTACAAATCTGCGGTCCAACGAAAACGCCTGTAATTCATGATCAAAATGTAAAAATAAATTAGGATGAATTCTTTTTGAAGAATTCTTGTTGGGAAATTTTTATAAGTACCTTCTTTTATCTTGGCGTCACTCAACTTGGGGAATACAAGTTTCAGGTGTAGAAAAGCCTCGCTTTTTTTTTCGAGTCGTTTAACAAACTGTTTCATGTACCCCAATTTTAAGTGCAATGGCGGCAAAATTATATCATCAGGCTTAACTAATGCAATATTGAGAACATTATTTTTGCCAATTTGAAACTTTCTCGGTGGCCATATGTTACACTTGTAATGATTTTTGGCACGACTGTGCCATTCACAAAAGTAACAAGGATATTTAGTGTAGCCACCTTGCATTCCAAGTAGAATTGTCCGGACTTTAAGGTCCGAGACAATCTGCCAGCGAAATTTATTCTATTTAAGCAATCGTAGAATTTTTTCCATCGTTTGATAAGTCTCTTTCATATCAGTAGCGTATGCCACTGGAACTGATGGCAATTCATTTCTGTTGTGCAGCAATACTGCTTTCAGACCTACGATGTTAGTCAATTGAAAATGAATTGATAAATTGTATTCAAATTTAGTTCTCTCACACTCATAACACATTAAATACTTACTTTTGCAAGAACCGTCTAGAAATAATCGCCAATCTTGTGGACAGTGCACGTGATCGAGTGCAGCAAACAATTCATCCACATCAACGCAATAAACTAGTTTGTTATTGGTGTCATCAGCTTTGAAAATGTGTTCGAACGAAGATAGGTCTCTGTCTAGTGCAGACGTTACTTTAAAGTTACTGTCTACTATATTCCACTGCTTTAATCTGGAGGCCAGAATCTCTGTCTGTCTTATAGACAGATCCATATCCCGCACAAGATCACAATAATCGTGATTTGACACGAAATGACGTTCCGTTTATATTGCTTTGGTTGGAAGGTACGGTTCGTCATTTACCTCATTAGAAGATTTGTGGCTTGAATCAGGAAATGTAGCTGGATTTTTGTCTTTAGTTCGCTGATCTTGTTTTCCTCTTCGAATCGGTTTCGATACAGTCAACACATTGGCATATTCTATGAGGTGGCGACTTTTATAGTGGTGACCAGTGATTTTTGTTTGGCAAAAGTAGCAATCCTCCGGCTTGTGATATATTTGATAATGCCAAACCATAGGAGTCACAAACGGCAGACGCTGGTCATCGCATTTACCGGTTTTCCATTGTTTTAATGTTGTACAGCACATCGAACAAATATATTCGGGTTCATACCAAGCACTTTCCAAGTATGAGCAACTGAAAAAGAGGTTGAACGCTTCAACCACAACTTTATTTGTTCTTAAATCGAACCGATATTTCTTATCAACAAATAGACCGCAGGCGTAACAAAATTTGTTGCGCCTATCACACATTTTACCACACTTATTACACAATATAATTGCGAAGCGGTCGCAAGGTTGAATTGACGGCGTAAATTTATTAGATGACCACTCAAAATTTTTGGAAATGAATGTGTTTAAAATAATTCCTCATACTTGCTATGTTTCTAGTAAAATAACGCAATGAAATGCGGTCAAAGTAGAAAAATTAAAAAAAAAAAAACTTTTCGCAAGGTAAATTTATTTAATAGCAGAAAAAATTTAATAGCTTCGTCAATTTTTGTCCGATTTCATTGCATGAGCACTCAAAACTTTTGGACATGAATGTACTTTCAAAATAATTCCTCATACTTGATATATTTTTAGTAAAATACTGCAATAAAATGCGGTCAAAGTAGAAAAATTTGAAGAAAAAACAAATTTTCCAAGTTTACCCGATGAAAACTTACAACACGCTAGCTCAAAATAAATGTGATCTTTATATCTCCTTACCTTTCTAAAACATATTTCATATTGAAAATCGGTAAAGAAATGGCCAAGTAAAGCAAGATTTTGAGGGTGTTACAAATTTTCCAAAAACCGTTTTGAGTTATATTCGACCAGGTGAACAATTTCCAATATGTCACTTTAAAAGTTCATTCAATTTTTTCCATTTTGTAACACTGTGTTATTTACGGCCAGTAAAACGTCGTCCGATTGAATGGGCTCGAAAGAGCACTGTATATTCTCGTTCATATTTGAAACTAAGCGCCGTTGGGGAGGAAACAAAGTATCAACATCTTGCGATGGTAAGGTCGATTATTGATCCAAACCCGTTTCGACGTATGTTTCGGTGCCGGTTTTTAGAAGTACGACATCGAGGCTTGCCAGGGCCTCTAATAGTGCTCTACCCTTAGGACGTGTGCTCGGGCAGCCCCACTCTTGCGCCCAAGCATTAAAATCGCCCGCTATAAGAACATTTGTCCGGTCTCTTGCATCGATTGAGAGCTTTCCGACAATCTGTTCAAATATTTGCACCCACAAAGCCAGTTTCAAAAACGACGTCGTACATACACATACATATGTGCGTAGATATGTACAATGCAAGCCAGATACCAGCTAGAAATCTGGTTAACGGGTGGGTTTCGTTCACTTGTAGACAGGTAAAAAAGTAGCTAATTTTGTTCTAGCTGTGTGAAAATATTAACCACATTTATTTTTAGATAATTTTGTAAGAACAAAAATATATTACTTTCTTAAATACTTTTTAAACAAACTGTATATACATCCAACCGTATACACATTTTGATTAAATTTAATATGTTTGCCTATGTGAAAACTGATATAATTTATTTCAATTCAAATTGCTGGTATTTTATGAAGTTTTACATATTCGTACAAAAATGTTTTTAATACACGTTTGGTACTTGTATTTTCATTGTATTTGTGTTTGTAAACCTCAATGGTGATACCTTTTAAGTGTGAGTTTCACACTTCATAAAATACCACGATATTTTAAAAACTAAAATTTCGTTCTTTCCAATCAGGATTTTAGGTTATGCAAATTTGTATACCATTCCATTTTGGTCAAACAATGTGCAAGCTTCAGGTGGCTGAAAAATTCTGTTTATTTTTGAGAATTTAGTTTTTCAACGGTATATTTAAACGTCTGAAACTTTCACATCGAATTAACTACAAAACTGCATAATCGACAATTTTCTAAAATTCCTGAGAAAAAAGTTCAAAATTTTGATCACCATGCGAGTATATCGAGCCCTAACCGCAATTTTGGTGTAACCAACAGAGAGAAAATTTTACAGGAGGTTTTCTTTTATTTACTTTCAAATTAGGCATAGTTATAAACATGAAACTTGACATATGTTCCACATTGTGCTTTCGTAACGGTGCACTTACTAGTATTTTAAAAATCTATGTTAGCTGGACAAAATACAAATATCTAGAGCTGCTCGTAATTAAAAAGAAACGCCTTTCTTATCGACGATTAGTAGTTGCTCTAGGCTATGCTATTGTTAATAGAAATACAACGCACCAATTTTTTACAAAAATGGTTCTGTTATTTGAGTTTATTTCGAGTATTGAATTTGGCTTGTTCTTTGCGTGCAACAACTATTTACATATAAAGTGTTTTGAATTCTGATATCGTGTAATGTTAATCAATATTGGACTATGGATTCTGAAACTTCAAATAAGTATCTTTATTTTCTTACTTTAAAATAAATAAAAATTTTATATATAATTTGACGCTATTTTTTTTATTTAAATATTTTTAAAAATGTTGCGTATTTTAATTTTGAATTTAAATATTTATCAATGAAATTAATTGTTTTTGATCGAATTAACACCATATATTATTTTGGCCAGCTAGATTGATCAAATAACTGTATGTGCGGTGGTTATTTTGGTATGGTATGTATTATTTTGTGAGATGGTTAAAATGATGAAAAATTATAGATCGAAGTTAAAAAACTTAAATCAAAATTTTGTTGGTTGTATCGAAATTGCGGTTGTAGCTCTATATTGTAGGCAGTATAAGATATCTGATTACTGTAAAAGTTTGAGTAATAACTTATATTTTGATTTAAAAGGATTCAATTAAATAAACAAAAAAAAAAGAAATACTTTCAAAACTGACAAAAAAATTTTAAGTTAATTTGAAACGGATAACATTCTTACACATGTATGCACGCATTCGTCTTTGCTAATACTTATTTTTTTCACGTACAAACAGGTATATACATGCATGTATGTATATATATATGTATCTATAAGTATATTAGATCATGTCTCTATTGTTAGTAGACGTACAGAAATTAAACTTTCAACTCATTAATTTTCAATTACAGCTCAAGCACCGGATCAGCAGCAGTCGTATACAGTCGGGGAGCGTAACGCCCAGCAACCACTACAACAGCAGCAACAATATCAACCTCAAAAATTCGAGCAACGTCCAAAGTCGACGGTGAAACAGGCACTGTCTCCACCAACCTCAGTCGCAACTGCTTCTGCATCTTCATCATCATCGCCTCCACTTTTACTGCCTCCACAGACCTCCTCCACAAATGCGCCATTGCCTGCTGCACCGCGAGTGATTTTCTATAATCCCACCTACGTACAAGCGCCACCACCTGAACAGCATCCGCTGCCTCCTTCTCACTACGGCAGCTACATTCAAGGCCAATTTGGACCAGTGCAACAAGCAGCAACACTGGTCAAGCTGTCGTCACCGAGTGCATTGCTTGCGCCGCAGACAGCTCCGCCGCCACCCTTTTACCACATTCACCACCCATACAATGCTCTGCCACCACTAACAGCAGTACTAAATCCACAAAGCCTCTTAGTTGCGAAACCACCGCTCCAGCACCCTCAGTCTCCCCACCAGCAAACGCCACCGTTGCCGGCATTTGTTAGTCGACCAGCAATCTACATGATGCCACAGAATGCTGTTGATGGCATTGCGGCGCAGGGACCGGGTGGCGGGCTGCCCTACTTCGTTCATCCCGCTGGCGTGCACTACGGAACACACATGTATAACCCCGCCACACCCTTGGCACCAACATCCAACCTCCTGGAAAGTGTGGCAAATGCACATGGCGATAACCAACAGCGCCATCAGTATAAACAATTGCAGCCGGAACAGCATAGGAAACAACAACAGCAGCAACAACCACATCTTGCAACAAAGCCGACAAGTGGCGGTAAAGACGAAAATAACGCCATTGTTAAGTATCCTTAATGGATTACTGGAGTATAGAAGACAAAGAAGGAAGGAAGAAAGAGAGAAGTGGTTGGCAAAACGGCGCCTTGACATGCAGGTGCTAGGCGACAAGCGCCATTTACCAGTACACTTTATGGTACGAGTATAACTGCAAACGTTGATTTCCATTTCATATAACATTTACACTTTAATTTATTTCTCAAACTTATACTTACTTTAAACTAGGCGTTCAAAGGATGATAGTACTTTTGAATTCAAGCATTATAGTTTTATGCTTAAAGCTTTTCAAAATGGTTAACCAACAAGTTGTTTATAAGTTATTGAAAAATGTACTTGTACTATCTGCATATTTAAGTAAATACATATGATTATTCACATATTTAATTGTATGTAAGTTAAACCTGTGCAAATATTTTTTTTTATACTTGTAAAACTAATTTGAAAAAAAAAAAAAATTATAAACGAGTCCGCATGCAAGTATGCTCACAGAAATTTAATTAAAAATTACATTACAATTAAACCATTACTTATGTATAATAATATATGTAAATATTAATATGGCCAAAACAATAAAAAAAAAATTATAAAAAAATGAGCCTGCCTAATAAACACAATTTTATAAAATAGAAATTGTACAACAACACAGGAAATAGAGGGGAAATAAGGAAATAGCAACAGCTTACACGGCGTACGCTTAGCTCAGCGCGGTTAGACGTTGTGTCAGCGTGCATGTTCGCGTGGGTTCGATTCCCACGGAAGTCGGATGGGGAAATGTGGTGATCTTCGAAATAGCAGCTATACTTTCTACCGCTTTAAGTATTGTTGTTTTTTGCATTATAATTTTCCTAATTTTCTCCGGTGTCAGAGTCGCATGAAATATAAGTTAATTTTCTTAAAATAGTAGTCAAAACTTGTACTGACTTCCGAGGTAAAGAGCAAGATGCATTAGACATTTAAAAGTGAAAAATAATTAACTCTTCAGACTTATTTTATTGTTTTTGTTTTGAGGAATTTTAATTTTTGATATCGAAATATGTAGCTTTAAAATTTTGTTAAACTCATTTGTAAATCCAATGATGTGCGAAATGTTATTTATAATATATATGTAAGTTCCGTCAAGTAAGAAGGTTCGTGTCTTTCGCGACACTCCCTTTTACTTTCTTTGGCATTTGATTTATTTGATTTATTAAGGTTTAATGTATTAGTGCAATAAGATCTATATACATCTTTTGTAGCACAACATCAAGAAGGTATTACAATGAGACATTATAAACTATTAAAAATATTAAAACAAAAAACAAAAAATTAAATAAAAATTTTAAATAAGTAGAAATGAAAATTAAATGAACATATACTTAAAAATAAGGAACATTTGATAAATCTATACAATTTAAAAATATCTTAGTTTATTAGATTCATAGTTACGTACTAGAGTTTTCTTAAGTATAGATATGTAGATGGGTCAACCAATTTTAGAAAAGTGGTTATATAAAGATTGTTTGTAGTTACTTTTGTTAATTTTGCTTCTAGTTGCAGAAGGAATGGAGTTCCATACCCTTATGGCATTGACAAAAAACAGTCTGGTTGAGTTCTTATAATTAAAACAAGGTACAATTAAATCATAAGACCGTTCTGACTTAGGAAAAATTAATTTTTCATATAAGAATTGCGGAGTCTTGGTGCATAACAGTCTGAAGAGAAAGACGCGATTTCTAGCTTTTAAATATTCATTAAACTCGCATCCTAATAATTTAAGCCTCCAAGCTGAAATATGATCAAATTTTCGTACTCCAAAGACATAACGCGTGACATGATTGAATACGGTATCGATTTTACAAGACGACCTGGAGTCAAGCTTGCTATAAACCACCTCAGAATATGTAATAATAGGCAAAATTAATTGAAGAGCAAGTTTTTGTCGTATTGATTTAGGAGTAAATGATGCCGATTGCCTTAAACTCCTTAGTGCACCGTATATTTTGCTTGAGACAGAGTTAGTATGATCAGCGCAGCTAAGACTACTATTTAATACAAAACCTAAGTTAGTTATTTTTTCAACAAACTTTAAAGAATTCTTGTTAAGGTAAATCGAAGGAATGCTGTTAAAATTTAGCTTTTTCTTGCACACAGGCAGAACATACGATTTTTGGGGGTTAAGACTTAGACCGTTATCGGCAGCCCACCGAGAGATAGAGCATAAGTCTGTGTTCAAATTAGAGCTGACATTTGACACTGTCCTAATTGAACCAGATAAATAAATCTGAAGGTCATCAGCATATGCGTGCATGTTTACATGTCGACATGTTAAAAATATATCATTTATAAATGCACTAAAAAGCAGAGGGCCTAAAATCGACCCTTGAGGAACACCACACATCACAGGCTTTGTCTGTGAGATTACCGAGCCGATCCTTACACGTTGGGTTCTACCTGTTAAGTAACTTTGCATTAATGACAGGGCATTTTTACCAAATCCAAAGTAGTAATCGAGCTTTGAACAAAGCAATGAATGATCAACTGAGTCAAATGCTTTAGAGAAGTCAAGTAAGCACAGCAGGGATATATCACCTTTTTCAAAAGATATTCGCAAATCGTCCATAAGTTTAACCATCGCTGTTGAACATCCATGTTTTTAGCGGATATGTGCAAATATATTTGTTCAGACATTAAAGACTCTAACAGTTTCGACAAAGCGGGCAGGACACTAATCGGACGACAATCAGTACATGAGCGTGCGTTTTTGTTTTTTGCGATTGGACACACAGAGGCCACTTTCCATGAGGATGGGAAAGAAGACGTTGTAATACAATGGTTAATAATGTGAGTAAATGGGCTTATGGTGAAGGGCAAAACAAGTTTTATAAATTTTATGGGCAAACCGTCTTCGCCAACTGCATTGGATTTAATTTTCATTACACATCTATACACGTCATCTTCCAATACCGTGGAGAATTCGAACGGAATGTCAGAGTACGAAGCCGAGGGAAGTGGAACGAGTTGTGGTAAGAACCCGGTTGAAGTGGAACTACGAAGGAAAACGTCGTTTAAACTATCAGCATTTAACATACATTCTGGTTTTTCTTTGGGATTTATACGAAGGTTTTTAATATTACGCCACAATGTAGCAGACGGAAAATCTGGATCAAACTTGGCAGCAAAGAATCGCTGTTTTTGAGCTCTAATTATTGCAGTGGCTTTGTTCCTTGCAGTACGAAAAGCATTCCACTTTTCGCTAGTTGGATTTCTTTTCCAGTTGCGATATGCTTTTATACGCAATTTTATGACCCGTTGGACTTTAGAGTTAAACCACGGGCATGAGGAAACTATCGCATAGCGTAGTGGGACGTGAACATAGAGAATGGATAGCAAAGTGTTGCATAGAAAATAAAGTTTTTCATTCGCGGATTCATAAAACCAACAGTCACACCAATTGATGTTGCCAAGTTCTAAGTCAAGAGCATTCAGGTCGACTGAACCAAAGTCCCTATAAGTATATATTTTGTCAATTATTTTGTTATTGAAATGAAGGTCAAGTGTACAAAAAATTAAATCATGGTCAGAGACAAAAGAGATTTGGTCAAAATTTAACACACAAGAACGATCAGAGACAAGAAAAAAGTCGAGAAGACTAGGGCTACAATTACTGCAATACCTAGTAGGCACCGAAGTGTTGACAACAGAGATACCAAGACTTGCGACGTTGTCTAAAAACGAGGTACATAATGAATCATGAGCAATAATATTTATGTTAAAATCCCCACAAATAACAATCGTTTCATAGTCAACAATCAATCCAGACAAATAAAGGACTGAGACACACAGACTTATTGGGATTATACACACAAGAAACAAGTACTTGGATAATTCAACAAATAAAAACTCGATTCCTTCATTGTTTGACTCACATACAAGTTTCATATTAATATGGCTTTTGCAGTAAATGGCTACACCACCACCTTTTTTACCAATTCGATAATTTCGTATAAGCCTGTAGTTCTTTAAGTTAAAATGAGCATCTCCCACACTGTTGGAAAACCAAGTTTCGGATACGCATATGATATCAACTGAAGATGCCTCAAAAATATGTCTGACATAATCCATTTTCAAGTTATTTAAGCTACGCGCATTAAAGTGTACAATGTTAAGCCCATTATGTTGCTTACATACATATAATATTAAGCATCGAAAGGCTGTTATCTTCAATGCCATCGAGTCTACAATCAGAAGCTACCATAAGACATGCAAACAAAAGCAACTACAAAATGAAAACAAAAATAAATAATGAAGAGTTGACCCATCTTTACAAAAACAATTAAAGTAATAAAATAACACATACTTAAAATAATGATACATAAATAAGGCAGTAAACAAAGAGAAAGAAAAGAATCAGCAGAATAGCTGCAAATCATCTTGCTTAAGGTTCAATTAGAGGTGCCATAACCATAACCATAGAAAACAGCTGATCCAACCAACCTTATGGGTTACACTGTAATCGATTAGTGGTGCCATACCATAACGCCATAACCATAACCATAACCATAGCGACCAACTGAATTTTGGTTTTTGCCGTAACCATAAACAAATGATTGCTGATTCGCCTTGTTTATTGTGAATTTTTTGTTCTTCGTGTGCAGTTTATTTTGTTTTGATGAGTTTTAATTTATATTTTGCGTCCGCGTTTTACATACTTTACTAAATTTTTATTTACTTTCAGTTTATTGCAAATATCAGCTGTTTATGGTTATGGCACCACTAATCGATTGCTTAAATATGGTTATGGTTATGACTACGATTATGGTTATGGCGTTATGGTATGGTACCTCTAATTGAACCTTTAACAATTCGTATAGCAGAAGCATCTTTGTCAACTCTGACATAAACGAAACCACGAAGAGTAAATACAGAGACAAGTTTTCCTCTTCTTCTCAATTGAATAGCCTCTTGCAGTATCTTTCTTGCATCGGTAGCCAAACTCTCAAATAAAGAAAATTTCCCTTCGAGACCAGCAGCTGATAAGGAGATGGCAGATTTGGTTCGCTTTCTGTAGTCACTAAAAGCGCGGAGAGTACGGTTGCGATCGAGCGTTGTATAAAATTTAATGATGACTACACCGTGTAGATTACTCTCTTTTCGCTTGACACGGATAATGTCTCTTATTTGCGGAACATGAAAATCAATAGACAAGCACAATAGATTAAATATGCTGTTTAGATTTTCCCCTTCAGTGTGCGGTATAACAAGAGCAACCGCATCAGCATTAATTTCGGGAGCAGTTCTCTTAGTATCAACTTTCTCAATCAATGCTCGCAGCTTCTCAACTTCAGTTTCACACTTCAGATGTTTTCCCTCCAAGGCATTAATCCGCGCAGCAGATTCGTTCACTTTGGAGAAAAGCGCAGCGACTTCAGCATCAATCTTTTTAACCAGTGCGCTCTCTACTTCCGTTATTTTGTTGGAGAGACTCTCAAAGAGAAACTTTAATTGCTCCGTCTGAGACTGTATTTTCTCTTCAAGCTCGCGAACCGCATTTAATATCGAAGGCAAACCAGATACACTCTTATCAAGACGCAACGTTTTAGGCGAAGGAGAACATTTACTTATGCGCCTTTAAAGTTCAGCAGAGGGAGCGGATGACATACCTTAATTAAGCAAAAGAATAAATCCAAAAACAGCAACGCAGGCAGGAACAAAAAATCAGATTTAACGTTGCAGGTAATTGATAGTTGCTCGTGAAATCTCCTAGGTGAACCGCAGGCTCAGCAGTAATCAGTAGATACAACACTTGACATTTAATTTTACAAATAAACCACATAAATTTACTTATGAAGAGGAGCAGTAACTATACACGTCCGCACTCTTTCTCTGTATCCAAAATCATTGTCATTTTTATTAATCCAAGGTTTTTTTATTTAAAGAGAGGACGCTAACAATTACGACGTTGCTACACTGAAAGATGTTACGAAATGAACGAGAGCTTGGTTTTTTTTTTTTTTTTTTTTTGTTGGAATCAGGCACGAAACAACGCGTGCAGAAAACAGCACTCAGACTCGGACCTGTTAAATTTCAAGTACAATTAGTACTCAATACAAATACTTTTTAAAGTACTTATAAAAAATACGTAATTGTTTTCTAGCTGAATTGAAATTTCGAGTACTTTCAGTACTTGATGGTATTTCCAAATATTTCTCAGTTATAAGTAATTGTACTCGAGTAGTAATTGATACAAATGTGTGCAGAAAACAGCACTTAGACTCGGACCTGTTAAATTTCAAGTACAATTACTACTCAATACAAATACTTTTTAAAGTACTTATAAAAAATACGTAATTGTTTTCTAGCTGAATTGAAATTTCGAGTATTTTCAGTACTTGATGGTATTTCCAAATATTTCTCAGTTATAAGTAATTGTACTCGAGTAGTAATTGATACAAATGTAATGCACTTGAAAAGTATTGAGTACTTCTCTGGAAAGCCAAAGTCCTGAAATTGCTACTTAGTACGAGTAGTACTCCTGACTTAACAGGTATGCCTTGACTACATGCCGTCCATTGTACTGTTTTCATGTTCCATTTAATCTGTTTTAAATCTGCAAGATTTACGAATAAATCTTAGCAGATTTTGGGGTGCCAAAGAGCTCAGGTGTTTGTCTCTCAACACGTTGCAAAAAAATGCCTCATATCTAGTTCTTGCAAGGGCGGGGCAGAAGCACAGAAGTGTTCCTCCGTCTCTTCCTCTTCATAACAGAAATGGCATATGGAGTTGTCTTGTACGCCAATCATTGTCAGGTGTCTATGCCATGTGAAGTGAGCGGTCAACAGTCCAACAAGTTGCCTGCAGTCTCGCCTGTTAAGCGAGAGCAAGTGTTTTAATAGTCCTTCTGAGATTGAAGGTAACATGAGTTTTGCCCATCTGCAACCTCTCGACACCTCCCAGTCATTGCTGAGCGAAGTATTAAACCAGTTTCTAATGGTGGCATCGATGGCCGAAGGTGGGAGTGCTATAGTTGGTAGCGGGCCGAGGAACACCAGAGCTTATTCTGGCCAAATAGTCAGATGTCTCATTATCAGGTACTCCCGAGTGACCAGGCACCCAGAGTAAAGCAAGTTCATTATGTTTATCAACATGTTTTAGTCGGGACTTGCATTGCAGAACTAGTTTGGAAGTAGTTAGAGGGCTGACCAATGCCTTGAGTGCAGCGAGGCATATTTCCCAAGAGAAAACTGAAGCTTATTCCCATTATCTTTTATAAAAACTCCAGATCCTGACCCAAAGTCAGTTTTGGAGCCATCAGTAAAGATTCGACAACGTGTAAGACCGGGCTCAGTGTTGGCATTAAACCAGCATTCAGCCTCAGGGAACTCAACGTTATAGAGTCTCATCAGCAAAGGAAACGGTGGCGTACTATCCTGTGGCATTGAAAAGACACAAGTGTCTATATCTCTGCCGCTAGCAATTTCCGCCTCGCCCCACTCCGTTTTATACCAATATCCGTTTCTTTTAAGTCTGCAGGTGGCCTTTAAGGCCTCTCCACGTATGAATATACGAAGTGACGGTAAGTGCAGCAATGCGTCAAGACCAGCGCCGGCGATTATTCTCTAAAGTTTAGCAAGCAGGCTTCCCTGAATTGTGACTCCCTTAAGTGTGAGGGGAATGTGGCCATCGAACCTTCTCCGCCTAGTGAAGAGAACAACACTAGTTTTGGTTGGGTTAACGGATAGTCCATTATGGTCACACTGTCGATAACCTCATCGACCTATGAGGAAACTCAAACCACCAAATATAAATAATAAATAAAAAAAAAAAAAAAATGAAATTAAAAATTAATGTAAACCCTATACCTTACTCACCTCCTCATACTCACCTCATTCCTAATTCAATTCGCTCCATCCATATCCTTACCTTTTACTTACCGTCTTCCTAGTCGTCCGTCCCGAGATCAATCGCAATTGAACATTCTAAGCGACCGCTTCTCGTTGTGAACCGCCTCCCCTTTTTCGCAAAACCATACCCGTGTGCGTGTAAAACGGAAAATTGTATAAATAAAAATTTAAAGAAAACGAATAAACGCGTCCAAACTTTAAATATTAAAAAAAGTGCGTTTAAATTTACGATAATTTACATGGTGCCGAAACCCGTCTAAGGGAAAAAGACAAAAAAAAAAAAAGTGCAGTGAAAACTAAAATATATGTGTACATACATATATACAAAAAAACACATATAGGAAAACAAAAAACCGGTTGCGCGCGGTAACAAAAAAAAAAAAAAAATTAACAAAAGTGCGGTGAACAAGTGACACTAAACATACATATGTACATATATTTACATACAAAAAAATAAATAAAAAGTGAAGTAAAAATAAAACATACATACATATATACAGTGGGCAAATTAAAAAAAAAAAAAAAAAAAAAAAAACGAAAACGAAAACGGGTCGCAAAAATTCTCATAAAAGACAAAAAAAAATATTCACAAAACACACACATATATGTACATATACATACATACAATAAATATATATAATTAAATGAAATAAAATATACATATATTACAAAAAAATCTACACATCAACATCTACACAAAACAAAGTGCAACCAGGGAACAACATTCCAAAACACGCACAACCGAACATCAGGGAATACCACCTGGACATACTCCAACACATCACCCTTTTTGGTTTGTAACTCAAGTCATGTCAAAGTAAGTCAATCTAATTCTTTGTATAAAAGCTTAGCGGATTTCTCATAAAGAATTCGGAAAATCCCGATATTTCCATATAAATTAAAAGAGCGGTATCGAGACATATACCTCAAAATCCGCTAAGCTAACACTGATTTTATACTTACATATACTTAGCGGTATAGCGCTTATAAATATATTATCACATACATATGTATATAAAAATTCCCGCGCTTTTCCTCCTCAAATAGTTAATACCCATAAAATTAACTAACCACTAAGTATTCGTACATACAAACCACGTACATATATAACTCATATTTATACATACATAAATACACACATGTATATAACCCGTAAAAAATTTTAGTCGAATCCCAAAAAGACCAACGCGCGTAATACTGCCCCTGCTTAATACGTATATAAAAAGCCACCCCATCCTAATCTCAAAATTCGTACTCGGTATATACATATACATATGTATATGTACATTTTCCCGTTCGTACATAAAAACACTTAGTCACCGCTACCCATTTTTCATATGTACATAGTTACATACATAAAAACGCTGCTCTGACTCTGCAGTAAGTTTTCGCATTACGGCTGTTCCCCCTCATTTTCGCTACTCTGTTGGCAAGCACAGCCAGCGGCTGACAAAATATATACACACCCGCATACGTATATACCCACATAAGTGCAGTTGCATATCCCAATTGCCTGCACAGGTATATACAAACACACACCCATAGCTCATAAATAAAAACTGTATTGGACTCAGACGCGCTGAGACTTACAGTGGGACAAAAAGAAAATACACATTTTAAATAAAATAAATTTAAAACTGACTCTAATAATTAATAATAAATAAATTACTGAATACACTCACACACACACAAGATGGAAGACAAAGCAGAGAAACAGCTTACCATCCCAGTGCAAGCTGGATCAAGAAGGAGGGGAAAGTCTCAAGACGAGGAGGAAAAAGTGAGCCTCAACAACAAAACCTTGACCTACGAAATAGGGAAGCTGGACAAGCTCTGCGAGAAATGGTGGAGGTCCGAGGAATCATCCTATACAGTTTCAGGACTTAACCTGTATAAGGACCAACTGGAGCAATTAAGAACTGGAGTAGAGGCAGCCAATAAAACATTGCAGCTCAGCAATGATGACGAGAAAACTCGGGCAACGGGCCAGGAGCTATGCGACAATGCCATGGAAAATGGATTTCAAACCCTAATCCGGATTGGTGATGTACTAGAGCAACTCAAGGCTGCATCGGAATCCAGTATGATGACATCCCAAGCGCATCCCCTAGCGCAAAACCGGATAATGCCCAACTCACACAATACTTTAAAATTACCTGCATGTGATACAAATCCGTTTTATGGAGGCTACGAAGATTGGCCATCCTTTAGAGATTTGTTCACTGCAGTGTACATAGAGCATCCCATGCTCTCCAATGCCCAAAAATTGTACTATCTCAAGTCGAAAGCACGGGGAGAAGCAGCCCTGGTCATTAGACAATACTCCGTCAATGACAATAATTTCGACCTTGCTTGGGAAGCACTCAAATCCCGATATGAGAATCTTCGTCTTTTGGTAGACAACCAAATAGACACACTCTTAGATCTCGAAAAAATTAATAGTGAAAATTCGGAACAAATCCAAAAACTCACAATCACTATAACAAATTCCCTCTCTACTCTAGCCTCACACTCAATCTCGACAAGTGACTGGGATCCCTTCCTAGCCCGCTTATGTACGAAGCGATTGCCCAGAGAATCTCTAGCTCTTTGGGAACAGTTGATGAGCAATCGCAAAGACCTTCCACTCTGGTCCGAAATGAATGACTTTCTCACTAGTCGGTTCAAGGTGTTGGAAAAATTATCACCTATTGCTCTAAAACCGAAATACTCTAATTTCGCTCAAAGAGGCCGTAGTCATAACTCAACTATGATTAGATCTCATCCCTCGAACTCTACTCAGAGGGCCCCAAGTCATAACTCGACTTTTATAAATAAAAATAAAACTCACAATTTCCACACTGAGCCAAAAAAGCCAGCCTCGTGTAAATTATGCAACTCAAGCCACTCGATGATGATGTGTGCTAAATTCAAGGAGCTCTCAATCACAGATCGCAATAAATTTGTTAGAGAAAACAGATATTGCAAAAATTGTTTGGCATATTCGCATACTGAGTCTGATTGTCAGAGCAAGTTTACTTGTGTATACTGCCAAAAACGGCATCACTCACTTCTCCACTACCAAGCGAAACCTCAAGTGCCAAACAATACACAACCCACTCGAAGCAGAGTCACGTCTCAAGTGACAGTTGACGCAGAAAGGCCTTGCATCTCAAGACAGGCCGCGTCAAATAACTCAACTACTCATCCTCAAAGCACCAACGATAAAGTGCTATCACACTTCTCAAGTACTCGAGAAAGAACTTTGCTACCCACAGCAAATATACCCTTACTCCACAAGGGTGAAATTACTCAAGTCCGTGCTCTAATAGATCAAGGATCCCAAAAAACTTTTGTAACTTCTCGTGTACAAAAGTTACTTGGTCTACCGACAACTAAGTCCCACTTCCAAATTCTCGGGATGGGCGGACGTATGGTACAAAACTCAAATAAAATATGCTCTTTGACAATTTGTTCACCAGATCTCAAAGTAAAAATCGAAACTCATGCGATAATATTACCGCAACTCACTCAGTTCCTGCCCTCATTCAAAGTGACGTATATCGATCTCAAGGAATATGCGTCACTAACACTAGCAGATCCCAACTGCTTCTCACCCGCTAGAATAGACATGGTGATTGGTAGTGATATACTACCACAAATACTCGTACCTGGTCTAAAAAGCAATGTTGGCGGTAGCTTAATAGCACAAAACTCCATCTTTGGGTGGATATTAAGCGGCCCAGTGATGGAACAAATTTCGAACTTTAACACTCAAGTGTTCGAAATCCCAGCCGATTCTCTAGGCGATTTACTAAAAAAATTCTGGGAACAAGAAGAAGTTCCAACAACACAAACTCAATCCGAAGATGATGCTTATTGCGAAGAGTTATACCAAAATACCACATACCGAAGAGACGATGGCCGTTATGTGGTAAAACTCCCATTTAAATGCGAATTCCCCAACTCGATCGCATTGGGACACTCCAGGCTCTCAGCGCATCAGCAATATCTCAGCATCGAACGGAACTTCGAGAAAAAACACGAACTCAAAAATACATACTCAAATGTTCTAGAGGAATATCTCACTCTGAATCACATGGAGGCCACAAATTCTCAAGAAATCATACGTGATGGTAAATATCACTCATTTTACCTCCCACATCACGCTGTGATAAAACCGGATAGCAAAACTACAAAAGTCCGAGTAGTGTTCAATGCATCCAAAATCTCTCACTCTGGTATATCACTCAATGACGTACTTCACACAGGTCCAACTCTCCAAAATGACCTAATGCTAGTCATCCTCAAATGGCGGCTATATAAGTACGTCTTCAATGGCGACATTGAAAAAATGTACCGTCAAATATTGGTTCACGAGGAAGATCAGGATTTTCAAAGAATCCTATTCCGACGATCTCCCGATAGTCCGATAAAAGACTTTAAACTAAAAACTGTCACCTTTGGTGTCAACTGCGCTCCATATTTGGCCATAAGAACTCTTCACGAGTTGGCCAAAGATTCTCAAAATACACATTCAAATA
This sequence comes from Philophylla caesio, assembly GCA_963971545.1. Taxonomy (NCBI): domain Eukaryota; kingdom Metazoa; phylum Arthropoda; class Insecta; order Diptera; family Tephritidae; genus Philophylla; species Philophylla caesio. The sequence goes on from OZ020607.1 coordinate 67,724,901, forward strand.
TCTCAAATATACTGCGAAATGAGACTTATGTTGATGACATTCTCTCAGGTGGACATGATCTGGACTCAGCTAGTGAATCGATGACTCAAACCATCGAAGTCCTCCAATCCGCAGGATTTCCACTAAGGAAACTAACAGCAAATCACCAATCTCTGCTGGAAAATATACCCCAGTCTGATCTCCTAGATGCAGACTTTCTCCAATTCCAAGAGGCAAGCTCCACAAAAACCCTTGGAATAAAATGGAATGCACTCACAGACACATTCTCGTATTCTGTAGACCCGCTCCCAAACTCAAATACTGCTACGAAAAGACAGATATTATCAGCTGTCGCAAAACTTTTCGACCCGGCAGGATGGCTATCGCCCATAATGATAGCAGCGAAAACTCTCCTCCAACAACTCTGGTTGGAAGGAACAGACTGGGATGAATCTGTCAAACCCACTTCTCTCCATAAGTGGAACATGTTTCGACAGAGCCTCACCACGATCACTGAGATCAAGATCCCCCGCTGGGTACAATTCAGCCCGAATAACTCCATACAAGTTCATGGATTTTCTGATGCTTCAGAAAAAGCATTCTGCGCTTGTGTGTACTTAAGAGTACAGCAGAGTGAAACGACAGCAACAGCTCATCTCCTCGTGGCGAAGAGTAAAGTTGCGCCCCTACAAACCGTTTCACTTCCAAGGCTAGAACTCTGCGGGGCATTACTTCTCTCAAAACTCGTGAAACAGGTCCGTTCTCAATTAAATTTGCCACCCCACGAGCTAAATTTATGGACCGACTCCGCCATCGTGTTAGCCTGGCTGGAAAAACCCCCAAGGACGTGGAAAACGTATGTTGCTAACAGGACGTCTCAGATCCTTCAAAATGTTAGCAACGCTACGTGGCGACATGTCGCCAGCGCCCATAATCCAGCCGACTTAGGCACGCGAGGAGCAAAACCCCTGGATCTTGTTCACTGTCCCCTATGGTGGACAGGACCAGAATGGCTTCCAAAACAACCCGAGTTTTGGCCAAAAAATACTAACTCAAATATTCACTCAGAACCTCCAGAACAACGGCAAATAGAAGCATTCCACTCAGCTGAAAACACTGATATATTAGATCGCTTCTCATCCTACTCTAAAGCTCTTAGAGTAGTAGCGTTCATGCTCAGGTTCATAACAAGAACCAAAAAACACCCAATTCCTCAAACACTCTTACTCACTCAAGAGGAAATAAACGAGGCAAAGTTGCGTCTCATAAGCAACGCCCAACACAAATATTACGGGCAAACAATCTCAAGTCTCAAAGAGAAAAATCCCATTAATAAAAGGGACCCATTACTCACTCTCAATCCATTCCTGGATAGATCAGGACTGCTACGCGTGAATGGACGTCTCACTTATGCTGCCCTTAGCTATAATGAGCGTCACCCAATAATCATTCCAACTAACTCAAGACTTTGCTCTCTACTGCTTGAGTTTATGCACTCCACCCTACTCCACGCCGAAAAGCAGCTGATGATCCGAATGGTTCAGCAGGAATATTACATTCCACGACTCAAATTAAAAATAAAAAGCTGCATTTTCAATTGTAAGGCCTGCACCATCTATAAGCAAAAGATGAGGTCACAAATGATGGCTGCGCTACCTCCAGAGCGCTCCACATACTCACTCCCATTTCAGACTACCGGTATCGACTTTGCTGGCCCGTTTCTGATAAAAACCTCAACACTTAGGCGAGCCCCCTATCTCAAGGCATTCGTATGCGTTTTTGTCTGCTTCTCCACAAAGGCCATGCATCTCGAAGTATGCTCAGACCTAACCACAGAAGCCTTTAAGGCAGCTTTCGCACGTTTCGTTGGACGCCGCGGCATACCCCACAAAATCATGTCGGACAACGGAAAAACGTTCATCGGAGCACAGCGAAGCCTCCAACGGGAACTCTCCACCTTTCTCCAGGAAGCCTCGGAAGACATCGCCGGAAAATACTCACTCCACGGACTCACATGGCAATTCATCCCCCCATATGCCCCTCACATGGGAGGACTCTGGGAAGCTGCAGTCAAAAGCTTCAAAACCCACCTCAAAAAAGTCGCTGGGAATCAAAAATTCTCATTCGAAGAATTCAATACGTTACTCATTCGTATTGAAGCAGTACTTAACTCGAGACCGCTATCCCCAATGTCTCAAGACCCAGACGACCTCCAAGCTCTCACTCCAGGGCATTTCCTACGTGGTGCCCCACTCCTCTCAATACCCGAGCCAAACGTTGAGAATAAAACTCTCATAAACAAATGGCAAAAATTAAAGGTACTTCACCACCAATTCAGTAGAAGGTGGAAGGCTGAATATCTCCAAGAGCTCCACAAACGCTACAAATGGAGAACTCAGCAGCCCAACATTAAAGAAGGTGAACTAGTCGTCGTCAAGGACGATCTCTTGCCCCCCAATGAATGGCGCCTAGGTCGCATCACATGCCTTCACCCCGCTCCAGACCAAAATGTTCGCGTAGTGGACATCCGCACTCAAAGCGGCATTGTTACTCGCAACATAACAAAACTCTGCATTCTGCCACCCTCGTAGTCACAAAGCAAATATGCAGATGTAATCCACACACACTCATATACACACGCATATACATACTCCTATGTACCCACTCATATTTACACACTCACATACACTCTCATATGTTCACTTATCCAATAACAATTCACACAAAACACTAATATTGTTTTTGTTTCTCGTTCAACACTCTTCTCGTTGCAGATCCCAGGACTTCGGGAAGTGCCGGCTGTGCTGCCGCAATCATTCCTTGCGGTATTGCCGAGCCTTTCAGGCGATGACGCCAGAGGAGCGACAAGAGTCTGTGTTGTTTGGCCACTTCCCACAGTACCGGTGCGTGCAGTTCGCGGGACAGCTGCCATCGGTGCGGACTGGCCCATCATACGCTGCTGCACTGCAACAAAAGCAGTCGTCAACCAGCAGCACAGCTATCCAAGGCCCAGCACCGCAGCAACCACAAAAGGATCGACACGCCAAAACCATCGCGTGGCAAGAAAAGCCACGACCTACGCCGCGATGCGCGAAGAAAAATCAACGCATCAAATACGGCACGCACTGCGAACCCTCGGCGCAGCGCTCAAAAATCCAGCGTAATGCAGCAGCACAAGCTACAACGCCGCATGCGGGGCCTGCTGAACAAGGCCCGCAAGACCCTCGAGGAATTACAGGACCTAGTGGGGGTATCGTCCCCGCAGGCCCGCCGGCATGTCGATAACCTCATCGACCTATGAGGAAACTCAAACCACCAAATATAAATAATAAATTAATAAAAAAAAAAATGAAATTAAAAATTAATGTAAACCCTATACCTTACTCACCTCCTCATACTCACCTCATTCCTAATTCAATTCGCTCCATCCATATCCTTACCTTTTACTTACCGTCTTCCTAGTCATCCGTCCCGAGATCAATCGCAATTGAACATTCTAAGCGACCGCTTCTCGTTGTGAACCGTCTCCCCTTTTTCGCAAAACCATACCCGTGTGCGTGTAAAACGGAAAATTGTATAAATAAAAATTTAAAGAAAACGAATAAACGCGTCCAAACTTTAAATATTAAAAAAAGTGCGTTTAAATTTACGATAATTTACACACACCAAGTGTCAATCTTATTCAGTATTGTCTGCGCTTTCCTGCAAACAACCGACAGAGATCGGCCCGTGACTAGACAGGCCACATCGTCCGCATAGGCCTGAGCGTAGATATTCGAGTCATCAAGAGTGACAAGAAGAGAGTCAATTACCAAGCACCAGAACAAAGGGGAAAGCACACCGCCCTGAGGACAACCCTTATTTACTCCGCACTTTAGGTATTGATCCCCTTCTGCCTGAATCCTGATAATCCACTGCGCCAACATTGAACGAATCCAGTTTACCAGCAAAGGATCTACCCCATGCCGTAGAACAGAAATGCAAACGCCATCGAACGTGGCATTGTCAAAAGCACCCTCAATGTCTACAAACATGCCCAGGAATTTCAGCGCACTCTCACGGCTGTGCGTCAGATCGCCCAAAACCTAATCGCCCAAAAGCAAAAATGTCAAATCGCCCAAAAAAAAATTTGGGCGATCTGTCATTTGGGCAATTAGACATATGTCAAATCGCCCAACTTTTTGGGCGATTAGACATTTGGGCGATGTGACATATGTCCAATCGCCCAACTTTTTGGGCGATCTGTCATTTGTGCAGTGAGACATTTGGGCGATTTGACATTTGGGCAATTAGACATATTCTGTTTTTAGCAAATTTGTCAAAATAATAAAATAAAAGTACGGTAAATATGCTCTCAACTAAAAGCAATACCCTCTCAGATTTTTTTTTTCCCTTTTACTTTCAGTATCGCAAAGGTTTGCTTAAGCAAGAAAATGTCAAACAACTGAAAACACTGCTTAAGAACAAGCTTAGGCTCAAGCGGCAGTCAAACAACCGGCCCTATGCATTTTGTAAAAGGGAAAATTAGATTTAAAAATTTTCAAAGAACTAACCATTTTCCCTTTTACAGAAGTTGACAAGAAGTTTTTTGCATTTTTGGGCGATTTGACATTTGGGTGATTAGACATTTGGGCGATCTGTCATTTGGGCGATCTGTCATTTGGGCGATCTGTCATTTGGCCAATTAGACATATGTCTAATCGCCCAACTTTTTAAGCGATCTGTCATTTAGGAAATTAGACAATATTTCCAATCGCCCAACTTTTTGGGCGATTTGACATTTTTCGGTTTTGGGCGATTAGGTTTTGGGCGATCTGACGCACAGCCCACTCTCACATATCAATTATCTTTGTTTTATCAATTTTGATTTTGAAAGCAATCATATTTACAAAGCCTTGACTGATTAGATAATTATATGTAATTATATCGGCTATTTAAAAGAATAAGTGTGTACGCGTGTACCTATTTGTGGGAGAAAAGGATTTTTTTTCCAATGAATGAAAATTTCAAGAAGGTTTTTGTTAAATAAAAACCAAAGAAACGTTTGATTAGAACGTTTTAAAAAAAGGCAGAATAAAAAACAAAAAATTTTCAATTTGAAAGAACTAAGTTTTGAATTGAAAAAGGATCTCAACTGGACGTTCCACATTCGCACCGTGGGTCAACGTTAGCGAAAATTTAAATCAAGAAAATAAGAAATTTAACGAACTAAGCAGAACCGTTGCAGAATTATCAAATGAAATGTTTGAAGAAATTCCAAATCCATTGAGAACGCAGAATTTTCATCACGATTTGAAAGAATTCGATTGGAATAATTTAAAAGAAGGGAAGAGAACTGAAAAAATAATGAAGTAATGATGTTAAAGAAAGGGGAATATGAATTTAATGAAAACGATACCACTGGTGAAAGAAGATAAATACTGTGCATGATGCAATAATTATTATAATTAAAGGTGATGTACGTTGTGACAGCGCCAGTTTGAATGCCCTTAGCTCAATGTTGTATTTAAGAAATATAAGAGAAACGGGAAGAAAAGAAGTTCGTTTTGGGTAAAAATAATCATTAGAAAAGATTTTACCAGAAGCTTTAAATACAGCGATTTAAATTTAATAAAATATGTACATATGTACTCGTATTTACATAAGTATGTAAGCTCACAACTGTATTTAAATTGCTGTTGAAATCGGCGAAAATTGCAATTTTTCATTTCTTATGAAGTCGATATTATTTTAATGTACATTACATCATATAAGTATATACAAGTCCATTGAGTTCCTCGAAATTTTTTCGCTACTGTCACAGGAAAATGTGGCCCCATAAACTTTTGTATATTTTTGCTTATGTATCGAAGATAATATGTATAAATCAACAAAATTTTAATTTTTCATACTTTATTCATATAACATGAAAATCGTATATATAATAGAAATGTTTCGTTGAAAAAATTAAAAAACAGCTTTAATTTTTAGTGAATTAAAACCATATTTACTCATGTAAGAATAGGTTAATAGGCTATAAAACTGCGTACTCAAAAAATTCTTTGGATTATTATAAATTTTGTTTAAAATTTAATATTTTTATCTTAACGAGAAGTAATGTCGTATGTATGTATAAGCATTTAACAATTTGTTTTTTTAATTTATCCATTCTCATGCATACAATCTTATGTACATATGTATATGTCGCAAAAAATGGGACCATGATGAACAACTAAATATGTATGTATGTATAAGACGCTTTGATGGCTTTCCTCTTTTACGTTGGGTCTGCTATACGAAAAATCATCAACGAAAAAATATCACAACAACTTTCATGTATCAAACTGCTGCACTATGTCGGAGGAGAAAAACACTTTGATACCAAACGAGGTTTCAGACAGGGTGACTCTTTGTCGTGTGACTTTTTTAACCTTATGCTGGAGAAGATAATTCGAGCCGCAGAACTAAATCGGTCAGGCACTATCTTTTATAAGAGTGTGCAGCTGCTGGCGTACGCCGATGACATTGACATCATCGGCCTTAACAACCGCGCAGTTAGTTCTGCCTTCTCCAAACTGGATAGAGAAGCAAAGCGAATGGGTTTGGAGGTGAACGAGGGCAGGACGAAGTATCTCCTGTCATCAAATAAACAGTCGGCACATTCACGACTGGGATCAAACATCACTGTTGACAGTTATATCTTTGAAAAAGTAGAAGACTTCGTTTACTTAGGAACCAGCATTAACATCAATAATAATGTCAGCCTCGAAATCCAAAGGAGGATCACTCTTACCAAGTGCTACTTCGGACTGAGTAGGCAACTGAGCAGTAAAGTCCTCTCTCGACGGACAAAAATCACGCTCTATAAATCTCTCGTCATGCCCGTTATAATGTATGGCGCAGAAGCATGGACGATGAAGATATCTGATGAGAAGGCTCTGGGAGTGTTTGAGAGAAAGATTCTCCGAAAGATTTATAGGCCTTTACGCCTTTGCGATGGCGAATACTGTAGAAGATGGAACGATGAGCTGTACGAGCTTTATAACGACATACATAGATATAATGCAGCGAATTAAGATACAGCGGCTCCGCTAGTTTGGTCATGTCGTTCGAATGGATGAAAGCGCTCCAGCTCTGAAAGTATTCGACGCGGTACCCGCCGGTGGTAGCAGAGGAAAAGGGAGGCCTCCTCTGCGTTGGAAAGACCAGGCGGTAAGGGACTTGGGTACGCTTGGTATTTCCAACTGGCACCAGTTAGCGAAAGAGAGAAATAACTGGTGTGCTGTGCTAAGCTCGGCCAAAATCGCATAGGCGGTTATCGAGCCAATGAAAAAAGAAAGAAGAATTGTACTTTTACTTTAAAAGTTGAAAAAATAAAAAGCATCCTTAATACTTGCAGAGGACATTATGAGGATGACAAAGATATCAAAAATTTCCTTCTACGAACATTTTAAGGCTTTGACTTTTAAATTTTTTCAGAACATCATAACAGTTATTTTAGGTCCCTGGTTAGAAGTCAATCAAATATATGTATGTGACTGGAATTCTTTAAAAGTAGCATTGTATAAAGAGTTTGGGAAAAAATTGTCAGCGATAGATACTCACCGAATGTTAAAAAGTCGGCGAAAGAAGCCGGGTGAATATTTATATAGTCTATAAGATATAGGTAGTACAATTAATTAAGATGAAGAGAGTTTGTAGTATTTTGTGGAGGGTATTCCAGACTCGTGGCAGAATAGATCAGTTTTGTATCAGGCTCAAACGATCGACGAGTTGAAGGTTCAGCTAAAGGTATATGAAAAAATGAAGCATTCAGAATTACAATCCACATATTGTGAAGGAAATCAACAAGGTGTCGCAGCAGGAGGAAAATCACATGCTGCAAAGTTTTCGGAAGATTCAAATGTGGAGTGAGGGGTCATATTGCTGGGAACTGTATTTCAAGGGGATTTAAATGTTTTGAATGCAATCAGATTGGTCATCGTGCAGCAGAATGCAGAGTAAATAACAAATATAACAGAAATAAGTAAGTAGTTAAGAAAAGTAAGGAGAGTTTTTAAAGACCTAACGATTAATAATTATATTAATAATTATAATTAACAATTCGCTGATACACTTACATATGATGCTGTATGATGCTAGGCAACATTAAATGGACAAATGAGACGAAAAGTTTTACGGGTATTGGAATTATTTGAGTAACTTAAAAAAATCATTTAAGGCTGGTCCCGATTCGATCCCGACGTGTTTCCTCATAAACTGTGCTAAACATATTTATGAGCCCTTAACTAATTTATTTAATCTTTCTCTTAAGCTTGACATTGTCCCTTCAGCTAGGAAAAAATCATTCGTTATACCCCTTTATAAGACCGGGAGAAGGCCCTCTATAGAAAAGTATCGCAGTGTAGCTAAGCTTTCTGCTATTCCTAAATTATTTGAAGCTATCGTTGTTGACCATTTTACGTATTCCATATCCTCTACAATTTCTAGCACACAACACGGGTTCTCTAAGAGTAAATCTACCGTTACAAATTTCCTTGAGTTCACAACTCATGTTTAAAATGGATTTAGAGAATTTATGCACACTGATGTTATATACACTGATTTTAGTAAAGCGACAGAATAAGTCACTCTTCACTGATCCATAAACTCGATCTCCTTGGTTTTCAACCTAATCTACTTTGTTGTATATCTTCTTACCTCATTGACAGAACACAACGAGTTCTTTTTAAAAATGACTCTTTTTACTTTTTATAAATGACTTACCTTCTGTAATAAATTATTCAAAAATTTTATTGTATGCTCATGATGTGAAGCTTTTTAGATCGTATCATTCTGTTGAGTAAAGGTCCTTACTACAAGCGGATTTAAATAGCATGACTAACTGGTGTGGTGTGGCCACTAAACCTTAAAACATGTAAAATAATGTGCTTTTCTCGCAGAGCAGTTGAACCAGCTTCTTATGACATATGTAACCATAAGTGTTTAACTTTGTTGATCTTGGAATTACAATGGACCCGAAATTTAATTTTAATCTTCACATAAATGTTACAGTTAACAAAGCTAAGGGTGTTTTTGCATTTGTAAAACGGTGGTCAGGTCAAAAGAATTCAATGACCCTTACATCACGAAGGCTCTGTTCACAACGTTAGTGAGACTCATACTGGAATATGTATCTGTTGTTTGGAACCTGCGCTATCAAGTTCATTCAAAAATAATTTCTGCTTTTTGCTTTAACAAATTTTCGTTGGGATTCTCAGTACAACCTGCAGTACAACAAAAACAAAATTACCATTCGTATGAATTAATGTACTCGCAATAATAGAAGCTTTATAGAAGTTGCGCATTGACATTCTAGGTATAAAGTTTAGGATTGTAACAGACTGCAATGCATTTGCGATGAATATGCCGAAGGAAGACATTCCACTGACGGTCTCTAAATGGGCGATGTTTTTACAGAAATTTTATTACAATATTGAACATCGGGCAGGTTTTGAAGATGAAGCATGTAGATTAGGGTGACAGTTAATTTCGAAAGTGATATTTTCTTTGGTCTCAGTATTTTTTTGTGTGTAGTTTTATTTAAAAAAAATTCTAGTAAAATTTCAAGGTCGTAGGAAGAGGATTAGGGGGCGCGTCGGCCCCCCAAAGTTACACAAAATACGTTTTTTCACGCAAATTCTTACTTTGACTGCTTGTAACTTTCTCTGTGTTTTTTTTTTTTTAAGCATTACTGGCGAAAGATGTTCATTAATATGTCTACAATAACATCTGTCAATAACATTTTTGTCTAATGTTAATATTTAATGAAAAAAACTTAAATATAGGAGAAAAAGTACGCCTCAATGTCGATTTATTATACTTAAATAAAACTACTTATGTATATGATTTCTCTTTTTATTAATATTGTTTAAAGCACTTGAGACAATGTCTTTTTATTACAGTCCGGAAACCGATGGCGGTAATCGCTAACAATTTTTAAAACAAATTGTTTTTGGCGTTCATTTTTGGTAAATAGTTTATTATACTCTTCCATCAATTTATCCCCCCTTTCGGCAGTGTCATTTGTAATATTTAATTTTTTCATCAGTTCAGCCGCTTTACAATAAGATTGGTCCTGCTCCCATTTGTCTGGGTTTAATTTAAAAAAATCAGTATTTATTTGAAATCTTTCAAATAATGCTTTTGTTTCGGCAGAGACGAACTGTTCAATTCCGTCATGGAATATTTCAACGATTTCTCTATCATTTATTGTAGCTCGCTTTGTGTTTTGCTCTTGTAAAAAATCATTTTCCAAAGGCGCCACCATTTTTTGTTTTGAAAAAAGGGATACGTTGCTGTCAAAAAATGCAAGACCAACCGCCTCAGGGCTTAAATACCACAAGTGGTTCCTGAACTTTTTAAGAGCAACATAAGATATAGCAGCATCAATTTTTTTGAAGTTTTCAAGTTTTTGTAAAAATAAAAAATCTTGATATGGCGCTTTAATGGCCAAAGGAGCAGAAAACCACGCTTCGACATAGACTTCAGCAATAAAAACACAAATTTGACGAAGCCCATTTAATTCAGTTGCTGAAAGCTGGAACTCGTTACGGAATAAAAATATTTTTAGACAGTAAATCGCTTTTGCCATCCACCTTGCATGGTGAACAGCTCCTGGCGATCGAAACATTAGGCTGTTTGGATGTGTCTTTTCTGGTTTTTGACCCAGGAAGAGCAAAGTGAGTTCCAAGAATACTTTATAGTCTTCCCTGGGTTGTTTTTCTTCCAAGATATTATTTACTGCACCGATAATGCGAACAGCAGACTCTTTCATGTACGTCTTGACAGTTGGATCGTTGATGCCATACTCATAGTTTTTAGCATCAATCTTAGCCCAAGCATTTTTAAATTTCTCAAACATTTTAACGTTTGGACTTCCATAACAGCTTATTTTTTCTTCGAAAACGCATCTTAAAACAATCTCGTATATATGATGACGGCATGGTAACCATAAAAGTTGTCTTTGTAAATTATTTTCAATTAACGTACAGGTACCATTGAAACGCCCAGTATTGACCGCTGTTGTATCAAACACTAAAGCTTTGATGTGATTTTGCAGACCATATTCATAAATAGCATCGCATACAGCGGATGCCTGTTCTTTTCCAGTACCGGAATCAAGTGCAGGTATTTCAAGAAGCTGTTCAACTTTACCGCTCGATATTATTATAGGCAACCTATCAACTTTATCATTTCCCGTCAGCGCCGGAAAAAGTTTACCATCCCAATGAAGGCAGATAGCGTCGAGCTCATTTAATTTTAATTTATTTTTTAATGCTGAAATTCTTTCTTCACGGATTTGTTCCCTTTCCTGGTGTACAGACGTTCGGTTTAAAATATAATCTTCAACATTATTACCCAGAGCTTCAACGACTGCGCTTATTAGATGAACCGCATGTGGTGTTAGTATTTTATTTGTTCGCCTACATTTTTTGGCTGGAGGTTGACTACAACGTGGGTCACATTCCATATCTGGAAAACTGTTATCATTCTCTGAAGATTCAGATGACAGCAACTCTGCAGTTTCATCTAATAAAAACGACTTAATTTAAAGAAAATAAAAAATAAACAATAACATACAACGAACCAATTAATGCAATTTCACGATTATTCCGCTCCACTTGTTGTAATAAATTGTTGTTGCGTTCTTCAAGTCGGCACTCTCGGCGTACTTCTTCGTAATCGATACCATACATAAAGCCTGGGCGCCCCGTTTTTCGTTGACTTATCAAGAAATCAATATCTTCTTGATTCGACATTATTTTTAATGCACTTGCATGCGCCACGTCAAAAAGCATATCCAATTTTTCTTTCCACGTGTTTACTTTGCTCTTATGGAAATTAGAAGTCTTCTTTGAATCTTTTTGAAAGCTTTGCCATTCTTTATACAATTTCTCTACATTTGTAATGCAGTGTTTTTTATCCTTGACCGGAATGCGGGCTTTTTCCCAGAACACGAATAGTTCTTTTACAACTAAATCTGAACTTTCCCGTAAATTTTTTTTTACTACACGTAAATTGAAAAACAAAACTTTCAACACTTCTATATTGGAGGGTAGTTTACTTCCCGTTAATGAGTTGGTACAATAACCAATTAAATATATGCGTTCACGTAAATTTCTAGCAGACATTTTCGACTTTTCACATTCAAATATTCACTTCGAATGATTTTTTTGCAAATTTAATGCTATTAAAAAATGTTTGCGGCTGCTGCATATAACTGTAAAATAAGAATCTATTTTCCGAGAAACATTGGTGCTGATTTTTTTTCGGTAGCTTACGCAAGCATTGAGAATAATATTGTTGAGGTTGTAACGGGAATATTCTCGGTCACAATTGTCAATATTATAGATCGCTTCAGCATACAGGCAAAAAAAATTTGAAGCAAACTTTTAAAGACAATTCTTACACTTGAAAACAAAAGTAAACAAAAAAAGTCTGAAGTTCGGACTAGCGAGGTCTTACTGTATATAATTGTTGAAGCTACTCTTACGTAAATCATAAGGAATTTTCTATATGAATCTTTAATTAAATAAATCTGAACAAAATCCAAAATTTGAATCATATAAGTAATTTTATTTAAGTATAATAAATCGACATTGAGGCGTACTTTTTCTCCTATATTTAAGTTTTTTTCATTAAATATTAACATTAGACAAAAATGTTATTGACAGATGTTATTGTAGACATATTAATGAACATCTTTCGCCAGTAATGTTTAAAAAAAAAAAACACAGAGAAAGTTACAAGCAGTCAAAGTAAGAATTTGCGTGAAAAAACGTATTTTGTGTAACTTTGGGGGGCCGACGCGCCCCCTAATCCTCTTCCTACGACCTTGAAATTTTACTAGAATTTTTTTTAAATAAAACTACACACAAAAAAACACTGAGACCAAAACAATAAAGAAAAAAAAATACTCCATACATTTAATTGTCACCCTAATGTAGATGCGTTGAGTCGTATTGTTTGTTTGACAGTCAGAGATACTTTGCGTCACCGTATTAAAGAAGCGCAATTAGTAGACGAATGGACAGGTGTTGTAAGGAAGATTTTAGAAAATGACTGTTATGAAGGTTTCTTTTTGAAATATGACGTACTTTACAAGGATCCGACAAAATAATTGTTAGTGATACCATCAGCTATGGAACACGAGATAATAAATATTACACATCGCCAGGGTCATTTTGGAGTGAAGAAGACAAAAGATATCGTTGAAAAGAACTTTTATATTCGAAACTTGACTGATAAGGTAGTTTCAGTTGTCAAGTCTTGTATTGAATGCATAGTTATAGAAGCAAAAACCGGGAAAAAGGAGACGTTTTTTGATCTTATTGAAAAATCGGACAAACCACTAAATACATACCACATAGATCATGTAAGACCAATGGACCTGACACAGAAACGTTATAACAATATTTTAGTAATTATTGATGAATTTTCGAAATTTGTATGGCTTTACCCTACGGAGAGTGTGGGCACAGCAGAGATTGTAGAAAAATTACGAAAACAGGATACAATATTTGGTTATCCAAAAAGAGTGATTACGGACAGGGGAAAGCATTTACTGCAAAGGTGTTTGAAGATTATTGCATGACGGAGATGGTTAGGTTAGGTTAGGTTAGAGTGGCTGCCACCATGCAGGGGTTCCGCGTGGAAACGGTCAAGCAGAGTGCATTCATAAGATAGTTGTACCAATGTTGGCTAAATAAACTTTTGTTTAACCATCGTTTTGCAAAAATCCGTCCACAAATTGTATCAGGATTTAACTTTAAAAATGCCCTTTTTTCATTTTTCACTTATGTATGTATATGGTGTTTGTTTTTCATTCACTGCACTTAATATCGAGCCACTAATACTTTCATTTTGGCACACACATATTATTAACACATTGTGCTATCTATTTTCACCGTTTTTAGATTCAACAAATATTTAAATACTTCGCAATTATTAAATAAAAAGTTCCATATTTAAGCCCTGCACAAAAAACTGAAATTCCTGCCAAATGCATCTGTCAAACTACTGAAAACAACGAGCGAAAGGGAAACCAAAAGGAAATTGATATAACCCAGTATGCTAAAAGTACGCGGAAGGGAGCTCTGCGCGAAAATACTGCTGGTGGCGTAGACGGAGTTTGTCAGGCTAGGGTTATTTTTTTGAAGCGCGGCTGAAGGACGTTCACGCGGAAAGGAGTTACGCGCGGGAGTACTGTTAATGGAGTAGCCGAAGTTTGTCCGTCGAAGGTTATTTTTTTGAAGCGTGGTCAAAGACTGCTCACGCGGAAAGGATGCCGCTTCAGGAAGAGTCTACGGTGTACATACTTCTCAATGAGAGTGTTTTTATCTTATCTTATTGTGTCAACCATTGTTAATGAAAATCTGCCAAAATTAGTCCCAGATCAAAGATATGCTATTGACATTATAATCGATAGCGTGAATAATAACAAAAAAGAAATTGTTTTTTTTAAATGCGCCGGGTGGCATCAGGGACAATAAGGTGAGCCTTCATCAGGAATTGCTGCAACTCTTCTAAAGGATGGAAAAACTGCTCAATCAACTTTTAAATTTCCGGTATCCGTAAATCTTAAGCAACAATCGATCTGTTATATTCGCAAAATTTTACCTCTTGGTAAACTATTACAAGATGCCTCACTGATAAATGCACCATGAGTCATAGAGCACATTTAGAGGCCGTGAACAGAACATTAAAATATCATATAACATTAAAATATCTGCTCTCATGGGCGGGATTACTTTTGTATTTGCTGGAGATTTCCGACAGACTCCTCCTGTCATTAACAGAGGTACACGAGCAGATATCATCAAAGTATGCATAAATCGCTAAATCGTCGCTCTTATGGACTTCGATTGAAAATATAAAATTACGGACGAATATGAGAGTTTATCTTCATGGAATCACAGATAGTGATTTTCCACAGCAATTGCTTAAACTTGGGGAAGGAAATTTTCCACTCCAAATTTAAGCAGAAATTGTAAAATCCCTTTGAATGAGTCTTTAGGCCAAATAGTCCTTAGTTTAGAATTATACCAGTATACCCTGACATCGAGAATTTACAACTAGAAAGACTTTCATTGGTTGCGTTCTTGGTCAATAGTGTCACCTGGGAATGATAGTGTCAACGAAATAAATAATCTGATTATTCAAAAAGTTCCCGGCCAAGTAAAAAATTACAAATCAACCGACACCGTGACTAAATAATATCGAAGACGCAGCCCATTATCCACACGATTTTTTAAATTAACTAAACCCTTCTCGCCAACCAATGTGGTGGCACATGCATTGACGTTAAAAATTGGAATTCCAATCATGCTTTTGAGAAATTTAAGCCCTCCGAGCATGTGTAATGGGACGAGGCTACTTATTGAAGGACAATTTTTTTGTAGCAACCTTATCACCGGCCCAGCAGCTGGTCAACTAGCTCATATACCGAGGATTCCAATCCCAACTGATCTACCAATCCAATTTAAACGGCTTAAATTTCCGGTAAAAGCATCTTTCGCGTAACTATTAACAATTCCAAGGCCAAACCTTCGAATTAGTAGAAATCGGCCTACGAAAATAATATTTTATTCATGGCCAACTGTATGTTGGACTTTTGCGGGTCGGAGCTCCTGGCACAAAATAAAACAACATATAATATCTTTAACAGGGAAGCTCTGACTCAATAAATTTAATGGCATTTGTTTTGTAGATCATAACTTTTAAAAACATTAGAAATAAAAATAAACTAACCAAATGATAAGAAAAAACAAATAAAACAGGACAACAAAAAAAAAAATAATAATTATAATAGTAAACAAGCACAATTCAAGTACCTGAGTGGTACCTGAAACAAACAGAATAACACACCGACCCACAACTGGTCTGTCCTTCGCGAGCATAGACAATGAAATCCACCGGAACCTAAATATAAATATGGACGAGGAAATCAAATTAACCAAAACGAAAAATGACACTGAAGATGGCACAAAGCCGAAACCGGTTTGTCTTAAAGCCAAACCTCACAAGAGATACAATGTATGTATGTATATACTTACGTTCCAAAATCAATCATTTAGCACCCTGTCGGAAGCAACAACGATAAAAGATCATGGCATAAACAAATAAAACTTGGTAATAACAAAAAAATAATAAATAAATAGGTAAAAAATAATACCTAATATTCGAATTTTTTTTATAATTTTACACTTTTTTAGTGTGTGTAAAAATGTATAATTTGAAATTTTTGTTTAATATCCGTGCGAAGCCGGGGCGGGCTTAAACTTTCAGTACTATTGGAGTGTTTTCTCATGGCCAGCTATGACTTGCACTGTCACTAATTGGTGGCCTACAGAATCAAATATTTTTTTCCTATATTCGAATTTTATTTAAATACAGTTTAAATGCTTGTGCTAGTGTATAAGAATATATATTACCTATCAGAAGTTGGTGGGATATTCAGTTCACATCCATCAGCGAAGTTCTTTGTAAATATGATATTTATGTGGAATATCCTACGCCATTATTACGGAACAGAAGCGCATTAGGCAACTAGAAGCAAAAATTAAATGCATTTAGGAAAATTAGTTTAGGTATATTTCAATATAATAGGAAATACAATTGGGGTTGTGACTTTTCGGCATTTCGGCGTCCCTTGCGTTATTGTTATGAAAGCTAAAGTCAATAAGATTGTTTTCTCAGGCGTTAAAAAAAATTATATATGTATGTACTTATAAGGCTAACTTGTGTGAATTTAAACTTCGCCTAGTGCAATATCGTCATGGCATCTGAAAATTAATGAGATTTTTGCTTTTAAATTTAAAGTGTATTTAGATATATATAAAAAGAAAACAAATATATTACCTTGTAGTCACGATAATTTTTTTTGGTGCGTTTTCTTCATGGGAGCTGAAAGTTAAAAGAATTTTGTAAAATCACTCCCTAAAGACGGACCTGGATTTTCATACCCGAGCGTACTTGTACAAAAGGGTATTATAACTTTGTTCGCATAACAGCAAAAATAATCGTGATAGATATAGACATATATATACCAAAGTGATCAGAATAAAAAGATAAATCGATTAAGCCCTGACTGCATGTCTGTCAGTCCGTCCGTATGTCCGTGGTTACAATAACTTGAGTAAAAATTTAGATATCTCAATGAAATTTGCTCTTTGGACATCGCAGGTTGGTATAGAAAATGGTCAAGATCGGTCAATAACCACGCCCACCTCCCATATAACGGAAGTTTTTGAAAAATGCAAAAACTGCGTTTTTTCGGTATCTATTACAGCAAATTGAGTTGAATTCTGTATTTGGAACGATTTTGAACTAAGAAATTAGCTATTTACGAGACTTGGAAAAATGTTCGTTGCCACGCTCACTTATAAAAAAATTTCTGTATCTCCATAACAGTATTAGTTATCGTCACAAAATTTGGTGGACATTTTTTTCCTTGATATCACTATTATTATCGTAGAAAATTTTTGAAATCGGATCATAACCACGCCCACCTCCCATATAACGGAAGTTTTGGAAAAAGCAAAAAACTTCGTTTTTTCAGTATTTATTGGAAGAAATTGAGTAAAGTTTAATACTAGCTGCGATTTGAAACAAGGAAGCGGGAATTTTATGATATTATGGGCACCGGTGGCCACTGTGGTCGAGTGTTCGAATCTCAGTCAGGGCAAGCAAAATCTTAATCATAGAAAAAGTTGTTTCTAATAGCGGTCACCCCTCGGCAGGCAATGGCAAACCTCCGAGGGTATTCCTGCCATGAAAAAGCTTCTCATTAAATACATCTGCCGTTCGGAGTCGGCACAAAATTGTAGGTCCCTTCATTTGTGGTATAATATAAAGACGCACAACACAAATGCTATATAGTGTAAGTGCCAAAATTATTATATTATGGGCACCGACCATACAGAAATCCTTCGCGAGGGTAGGTATAGTATAAATAAATTAATTTTATATGGAAGATGACAATTTTTAGAAGTTTGTTTAATTTTTGCGAATTTTGTATAAGCTCTTTCCGAGTTTTAAATTATATTAATTAAAAATAAATATAAATTCCGAGAAATAATATTTTTAAATTTACAACTATTTTTGCGAACACAACTGTTCATATTTATAAGCGCACCTTTTCGGTGCGCACATCAGTTCAATGTTTTGTATT
Organism: Philophylla caesio; assembly: GCA_963971545.1. Lineage (NCBI taxonomy): Eukaryota > Metazoa > Arthropoda > Insecta > Diptera > Tephritidae > Philophylla > Philophylla caesio. The sequence goes on from OZ020607.1 coordinate 67,743,073, forward strand.
TGCATGTACATATGTATGTATTTACATACAAACGAAAAATAATAAAAAATTACAGAATTTTTAAATATGCTTCTTGCTTCTATTCCACACATAATATTTATGCACATAAACTCAAAACCCATTTTTTATAGTTTTTTTTTTTGATTTGTGAAGATTATACATATTTATATGCTATCTAAATTTAATAGCCTATACATTTTTTTACTAATTATAATGTGTTTCACTGCTAATACTTCGCAAAATTTTAATTTTTCAAAAGAGCTTTGCATTTTGATTGTATTTATTTGAAAAAATTCATATTTAAGTTATTCCCTTCTTAAAATTATTTATATACATAGTTTGCGTAGAAAAAAAGTTAGAAACTTGTTTAAACTGAAAAACAAGAAGTTACGAATTAAGTTTCATAGTCAAAAAATTTAAAGCTTAATGAAATACACACACCTGTCTGACGGACTGTTTTTACATTTATATATGTACGTGCTTCGTTTTAAATATTTAAAAATAGTTTAAAATTCTAATTGTAGTACTTTTTCTTAAAAATTTACAGCATTTGATTTAAAACTATATTTGATCTTATCAGTTACTCACTTCTTAAAATTATTTATATATGTAGTTTGAAAAATAAAAAATAAACAGAAACTTGTTCAAACTGTAAAAATGGAAAAAGTATACAAAAGTTTAATTTACTTAAGTCAAAAAACAATGAAAGCTAATTAAATATGTGTTTCATAAAAAATTTTTTTTAAAAGTTCAAAATTCTGATTTTAGTATTTTTTTTCTTGAAAATTTACAGCATTCAGTTTAAAAATATTTTATTACACATTTACTTCTTAAAATTATGAATGTAGCTTGCGAAATAAAATATATATAAAGAAACTTATTTAAATTGAAAAGACAAGAAAAGTAACGAAAATTAAATTTACTAAAGTCAAAACACCATGAAAGCTAAATTAAATATGTTTCAATTACATTTTTTTTAAATAGTTCAAAATTCTGATTTTAGTATTTTTTTCTTGAAAATTTGCAGCATTAAGTTATTACTTACTCACCTCTTAAAATTATAATTATAGTTTGCGAAATAAAATGTATGTACATACCGAAACTTGTTCAAACTGAAAAAAATATAAGAAAAGTTACGAAAATAAAATTTACTTATGTATGTCAAAAAACAATGAAAGCTAACTAAAACAACTATATCTGGCGCAACATTTTTTATTTTTGAATGGCAACGCGGTTGATAGTTACAGGACATAAATCTTGCGTAGAACATTTCTCTCGAAAGCCTTCTCATCGCTGGTCAACATCGTCCATGTTTCTGCGCTATATAAAAGGACGGACATAATGAGGGATTTGTAGAGCGAGATTTTTGTTCGTCGAGAAAGGGCTCTGCTTTTCAATTGCCAACGAGCCCAAAGTAGCACTTGTTGGCAAGTGTTATTCTTCGCTTGATTTCGAGGCTGACTTTATTGGTGGTATTAATGCTGGATCCAAGGTATATGAAATCCTTGACTACTTCAAAGTTGTAACTGCCAACAGTGACTTGGGTCTCAATAAGCGAGGATTTTTTGTTTGTTACTACATGATACTTTGTTTTGTCCTCGTTCGCTGCAAGACCAACCTCTTTTGCCCCCTTTTCCAGACTGAAAAATGCTGCAATGGCAGTCCTGTTGTTAAGGCCAACGATATAAATATAATCCGCATACGCCAGCAGCATCGTATATTTGTTATAAATAGTGCCACTGCGATTCGGATTGACAGCTCTTATTACGGATAAATAAGTAAATAACTAAAATAAAAAACAGAATTGATAAAACACAAACAACAACCACACAAGCAAGTCTAAATAGAGGCAGATCAGTTGATCTTGTTACAAACAAAAGTTGGTTTGTTTAAGAAAGATGGATTAGACACAACAGTCCACTCGGCTAGCGTAGCATAACATGTAGCGTGTTGGCTCTGCAACTCCAAGCTCCAGGGTTCAAATCAGGCAGAAGTGGTTATGAAGAACAAAATTTAAATATATTAATAAAAAAAAAAAGTCTGATTAAGAAATGTGGTGATTTCCGAAATAGTACTATAACTTTACCATTTAATATGAAATAAAATTTTTAATAAACTGGCCTCGAGCTCAATAAAAGAGTCAATTATTAAAAAAGTTCTTTCAAAATTTAATTGTTCTTATTATTAAATTGTTCTCATTTTGGTGCGTATTTATAGTCAAAATAAAGTACATTTAACAATAAGTTAAAACTTATTTTGTTTTTCGGTTATCAGTATTTATAGCAGAATCAGTATCTGCACATAATTGGACATACATACATAATTCACTTAAAACATAAATATGTCTCTAGGTAATTCTGATCAGAGCTGATTTAGATCTTTATGACATAATTTCGTTATATACTCTTTCCGCATACCATTCATGGGAATCAAAAGAGCAACGGTTAGTTTCAATAATTCGAATTTGAAAAGATAACATTACCCAATTAGACAATAGAGATCTATATCTGCTCTGATAGAAATTCAATACTGCTCTTATTGATTTGTCAATGTTAACAATTGATTAGGGCCAGAGCAATTTGAAGTATTTTTGTCGGTTAAACTAAGTTTAAGCTTAGTATATAGTTTTCCACTGAACTTTAAACGGGTTTTACAATAAGTTTAAGCGGCCGAAATGGCAGGTTTAAACTTCATTTTACCTATCATTTGTTTGCTGACTAATTTGTTTTTGTTGCAACAAATTTCGTTAAGCGCGAGGAAACTAAGTTTGTGCATAGACCTGAGTTTAACTAAACTTAACCTGGCTACGTGAATGTAAATGAAATTCATATAATTAATACTGATATCTTGATATCAAACGTCAAACAACCCTATAAATACGTTAAGCATCCGTACCAATCAACTCTTATAATGCGTCTTAAGGGTTCCATAAGAGTTTCCGTGATTTATTTTAATTACAATTATTTGTAAACAGATTCGTTTTGTGTTGCGTTACTTCGTCTTTAACTGCAAACGAATATGTAAACGTTATGCTCACTGTTGCTTTTTGTGGTGGTTTTTAAACTTTTAAGAAATATGCAAAATTAAATTTTAAAGCTTGATATTACAAAAAGTATTTGTATTACAAAAAGTGAAAGATGTTGTGTATATAATAAAATTATCGTAAAATACTTACAATTTTGGACACTTTTGTCGCTTTAATAGCAGCAATTAGAACTAAATTTAATAACTGTATTTTGATTTTCTATTGATTTTCCGACAGGGTGGAAATTTGATCTATATTGGAACGATTTTCCGCCATCCCTTCTCAAATTTGGTTTTGTGACATACTGGTTTCGGCGTTTAAATATGGCAGTGTCCTTTTGGTTCTCGAATGTCACAAAACGAAATTTGACAAATGATGATGGAAAATCGTTCCAATATAAATCCAATTTAATAAACCTTTGTTCATGCAACTCGGCTAAAAGGAGCAGCGTTTGTACCGAACAGATTTTGACGTTTATCGAAAAGATATTTCCCTTGTTATTGGTATACAATGCTTAAATTTTGAACCACTTTTTCTTTTTTGAAAACAAATGTATGCACTTTTTGTATGCGTTTTTTAAATATAGCGGCTATAACTTCTACCCTTAAAAAACTGTTGTTGTTTTTTCCTTATAAAATCTTCCACAAACTGGCCTCAAGCTCAATAAAATTGTGATCAGAAAATATGCGCTAGGTATTGTTAATAGGGGAAACCTCTCACCATTTTGTTCTGATTCAGAAGTTAATTGATTCGTGAAGTAATCAAAATGAATAAAATAAGAATTCTCAGCGACATAGACATATTTCGGAAGATGACATAAGACCGAAACCGGTTTGTCTCCCAACCAAACTTGGCAAGGGATGGCGGCGAATTGTGCCAACATATGTTTATCAAAACAAAATAAAATAATTTTATTAATTTCTGCTTAAAATATTGATTGCAGTGTTTAAAATCACATCACGATTGAACTTTTTTTTTACTAAACATCTTTAATTTTAGTATTTATTTGAAAAAAAAACTCGATAAAATTCAATAAAATTGGCCTACAGCACCATATACAAACAAACTTCAAAAATTAATCCTTCGAATCAAAAAACCGTTAAATTAATGGCAGATAAAAATATTTCTTCGATTTGATAGAAAATTGTGCTTTGACAACTAAAATGAGTATATGCACTTATACGAAATTTCAAACATAAGCAAAGCTGACACCAAACTTAAACGAAAAGTTGGGAGTCTCTATAGATTGTTGTGCTTTGATGTGTGTTAAAAAATGTTTTGTTTTTATCCAAAAATGACAGTTTTTTAATTTTATTTTATGTAATCACTGTCGCATGGGATATGTCGCACAGGAATTTTTTCCATCACTTTTGTATTGTTGGCTACTCAAGAAAATTGAAAAAAAAACTTATTTCTACCACCGAAAACATAGTATTTATTCTATTAACCCTGGATATTAGTTCTATCTCAACAAATATCTACTAACAAAAAGATAAGTGAGGAAAGAAGATAACATATTGTTGAAAATACTACGAGTATTAAAAGTAGCTGAAATCAAGGAAATGTATACATATATCTACAGTTGCTAGGCTTACCCTTTGTACATAACAATGACACATGTATGTAGTTAAAATATTGCATTATACCAATTAAGACAAATAAAAAAAAAAATGTAAATTAAAAAATCTCTGTTTTCAATTTAGTTTTTGATCACCTTTCTTCGAAAATACCAATATTTATCATATTACTCGAGCCTTTGAAATGATTAATGAAAAAATTTAACAGCAACAAGGGCCATTTTAATAAACAGCAACAAGGGCCATTTTAATAAGCCTAATTGCGGAGAAAATTAGAAAAAACCTTCAGATAAAAAAAGTGTATGTGTCACTTAGGTCATTTTGCCGGTTATGGCTCGATATAAATGTTTCATCACCGCGAAACAGTAAAATAATTTAATGGAAATTTAGCTTTTTATCGCTTTGGAAAGGTTTAGCGGAAATAGTTTTTAAGCAACTAATATTAATTTAATTATTTTTAAGCTTAAGACCGATCGGTTATTGGGAAAAATATAACAAAAAATGTATAAAGGATTAGCTTGCCTAATATTTACACACACTTCTAAACAAAATAGAAATTGTACAACAACAGCTACTTAGTCAAGTACAAATAGCGGCAGTACAGCCGCACTTAATTGGAGTAAGTTGTAAAGGGAAAACACGTAAGCCTTCAAAAATGCAAAAAATTATCAGAACGCACCTACCTGTTTGCAGAAAGCGGCATGCCCAAGCTCTGTTCCAATTTGATATTAAAAAATAAGATCCGACCTTTCCCCGCCTTTAACAACACAATGTCCTATTTCTGTGTATGTACTAGGCATGTCAATCCCGGGATCCCGAAATCCCGGAACCCCGTGATCACGGCCTTTTTTAACTCCCGAATATCCTGGGGTAAGTCTATTCTAATCCCGGAATTATAGAACACAATGAATTTAATGACCACTTATTTTTTTAAATTTTGTATCATTCTTTCGGTGACCATCCGTACTGTTTTTTGCAGGACCGTACTGTTTTTCAAACCTCTGTCCTGCGTAATTTTTCGAAACAGAAAAACCTGAAAATGTACTGTTTTTTCCCAAGTGTCCTGCCTTTGTCCCGCATTTTATTCGATACTTAAAAATGTACGGTGGCAGCCCTTTACTAATCAAAATGTAGGCAGTTATCGATAATAACTACCATTTCTAATGAACATATGTTTCTTGCAATGCAATTTTCGTGAATGCTGCGCAACGATTGACCATCGAACAAGAAATAGCAAACAAAATTGGTAAGTCTTCAGAAAATTGTTTGAACACTTCAATTAAATACTTTTTTTATTGTAGCGTTATGGCTCCACATAGAAAATGCACTTTCAACAATAATTTGAAAGAGAAGTACGCGTTTATAAAAAAGGCTGCACATGAGAATGAAGTGAAATGTTTGAAATGCAGTGCTGTTTTTTCCATTGCTAATGGTGGTAAATGTGATATTGAACGCCATTTGATATCGCAAAAACATCGTAAGGCTGATTTTGAAGCTTCAACCAGTCAATCCGTTCTCAGTTTTGTGCGACCACGTACAATGGATGACCAGGGAATGAAGACCAGCATCAAAGAAGGTACTTGGGCGTACCACACCGTAAACCACAACTTTTCGTTTCGTTCTAATGATTGCACATCAAAATTAATTAAAAGATGTTTTGACGAAAACTATTCATCCGCTCGCACTAAAAGTGAAGCTATTGTGTGTAATGTATTAGTACCACACGTATTGCAGCAAATCGAAGCTGATTTCTCCGATTGTTCAAATCATGGCAGCATTAAGATTTGTCCGGTGCTTGTCAGATACTTCTTGCCGCAAAAGGGGATACAAAAAAAATATTGGATGTAAAGGAACTGTCAGGTGATATTAACAGCTCTAATTTCCAATGTAGTGTCTAAATTTGATGTGAACCGAAAATTACTCGCTTTATGCGCGGATAACACCAACTGCAATTTGCAACGTGTGGTTAGTGAAAATTTGTTAATTTTGTATCACTTTTGTATAAGGTTTGAAATGTGGATTTATATGGTTGTAGTTATAAAATTAACAAAACCTTATACAAAATTTATGAACATTAAAGAACTGTAGGGAATATGGTTTAAATATCAAGGTGCTATTATTTTGACAAGCATTTTATCATTTACAATAAGTTTTTGTACTCTCATATGAAAAAATATGCATACCAATGAAGAAAATGTGATTTATGTTTCAAATTAAAATTGGATTGGAATTTTTATTTATATGCATTTTTTTTATTATTTTAATGTTGCGTAAATAAACATATGTACATACATACATATATCATTTGAAAAATTGTCCTGCATTTTCGATTCATATTTATGGTCACCGTAATCATTCTTAAAAATTCTGTTTTCAGAGCGAAACAAAACCTTTTGAGAGTTTTTAGTCGACAAATAACACAGCATGTTAACTCCTTTAAGGCTTTGTTTTGTCCTTGCCATTATAAATGAGCTGGATAATATCCCACTCGAGTAGAAAATCAGCCTCACTATGAAAGCGATACTAATAGAACTAACGACGAGGTGCCTGAAGTGAATAAGGCAGAGAGTCTCAAAGATAATTTGCCTAAAGTTTTAACGAGCAGCTCGCAAGTGCCCAATAATCGAAAAGCATACAATTTACAAAAGGCTTGGTAAAAGAAATAAATATAGTTTTTGTAAAGAGGCGATAAAGGCTATGTCCTACAGAGAGCATTTAAATTATTGTCGACAATCCAACCAACAAGTGTTGAGGCGCAGCAGTGCTTCTCCACTACAGATTTAAAATGCTACAAATTTAGGTCCCGGTTTGAGGATAACACACTTAAGGCTTTTATTTCATTGAGACTGCATTTTGATTTACTTTTTTAATTTTTACTTTTTTTACTGAACGGTAATATATTAATATTTAATATTGGTCTCAAACAGTGATTAAAATTAATTTTACTTTATGAAGGTGCATTTGCTGCTGTACCCAATAACATATGTATGTATATTTGTACTTAAAGTATAAATTATTTTGTATGTGTCCAACTTTACGTTTATTTCCTTTTTTTCTTGAAAATACCGATAAATACATACATACATGAATTACAACAAATCGTTTTTCTTTGTTATATTTATGTTATTTATATACTTCTACGAGTATAATACAACGATTGCAGTCGTGTTACATTTTTTGGCAAATTAAAAATTACGAATCAAAACTTCGTAAATTTCAGATCTCAAAAATCCCGGGATCAACAAAATGCCGAAAATTTATATCCCAAGTATGTTGTAATTTAAATGTAAGAGCTGATGTGATCGAGATGATCGAAGTCGAAAAAATGTATGCTCTTCTGTGACGATGATTTTATGGAGCAGCTTTAAGCACTTTAGTTTGAGCAGATTGGCAAACGATATAGAGGATATCTTCAGACCCCATAGAGAAATATTAACTATTTTTGTTACTTGATCAAAAATGTAAATATTTTTCCTTGTCAATAAAATATTGTATTGAAAATGCCAATAAAATTGTTGATCCTGGCTTCCGAAATGAACGCTATAGCTCTGTTTTACTTAATAATTTTATTATATAATGTTTCATTATACAAATACTTGACAATTTTTACAAAAACTTATTCAAATTCTTGCTTTCGGAAAACCAATTATCAACAAATAAGTAAAAATAATCCAAAATGCCAAAACAACCAATAATACGTATTATAAGTTCCGCATGGAAAACGTAATTTCCTGCTAAAAATCAAATTTTTTTATACAAAACTCGGCAAAGAAACAATACAGTTTCTAAGGGCGCACACTGGTCTGAAAATCGAATCAAGCTGGCCAAAAGTCGAAAAACTCAAGTCATTAAACAATTTTTTTTTGATTTTTTTCATGTAGTAGTATGTGTAGCTAGACTATTTTTTCATGGATTTACCAAAAAACAAATGTTTGCACAACTTTGTTAATGTTCTAACCTGCGGAGACTTAGGTACAGCTGATTTAGCCGTCAAAATTGTATCTCCAATTGAATGCAACTAGTTACCTGACGAATCGTCATATTTTAACAATTTTTATATGAATTTGGTAGTCCATTTTGTACACTTTACGAAAGTTTACAGCACATTATTCTATCTTCAATGTTTACATTGGAGAATCGCCAACAAAGATTAGTGTATTCTCTACTTTTACATTCTGAATTTCAAAATGACGCAACTAAAAAGTTTCGACCTACTATTTTAAAAAAAGTGTTTATTAGGATGTATATTTTCATAAAATATTTTTGATTTTTGCCACTTTTTGCCACTTTTCGACTTATTTGCGTTTAAAGCAAGCGACGCGACGCGTCAGTTTAAATCAAATTAAAAAAATCAATTATATTTCAATTACGTGATGCGTGTTATATTATATAAAAGTTGGTGCTGTGCATTCGAAAGATTATTTTAACGACGACAGGTGAAGAGGTAAGTACTTTTTGTAACTTTTGCGTGTTTGTATATTCATTCGTAACATTATGTAGTACTAGGGCGCACACTACAACGGAATTGATATGGAAAAATCGTGATGTGTATGGTTCTTTGAAAGCTGCCAGTTTGCCAAATCTCAGTTTGCTCGGAATCATCCAAACAATGCGCTCTTCGTTATGTGAAAAACAAAATAATTGAATCTAATTTAAGAATAACTCATGATTCTTTTAATAAAAAACTGGAAATGAGAATACACAACATTTGCGCTAAATTAGCAAAAAAAATGGAATGCCAAGCGAATTCATCGCATGGAGACACAATTTTTATCACAACAGGCTTCTTGGCTAGATATGATATTCCATCTTCCGAATCAAGCCGGTACATTAGAAAATGACGACGAAGCCTAATAAAACGTGTATAAACCTTGTATACAACTGTACAAATGGAATAAAATGTTCGCTTACAATTAATTCCTATCATTATTACTATTTTATTTAAGATATATTGTTCCTTAATTAAATCCCATATTTATAACGACCTGAAGTTTTAATATTAACCAAAATTTACATCAAAATATTTTTGAACTTCTCTGCCATGCCATATTGAGTTGAACTTTCGAATTTTTAAATTTGAGTATTTTGTACGTAATAAGAGACTTCAAAGGCCCATAAAATGTTATTATTAACTCATAAATTTAAAAATTTCCTGAAAATATGTCGCCATTTTAGATCAGTCATTTAGAATTGTGAAATTTCGATATTGAATTCGTAATCAGCGACCCCAAAAAACCATTGAAAAATATTATGAACAATCATCACCAAAAATTTTATCAAAATTCTCGCCATTTTGAATACGTCATATTGGATTTTGTAATTTTCATATTGGATTTGAAATCAGCGACCCCAAAAACCCTTTGAATAATATTAAGAGCAAATTTAGTAAAATTTTTTTTTAAATTGTCAGCCATTTTGGATCCGCCATTTTGAATTATGAAATGTTGATAACGGATTCGTAATCAGCGACCCCGAAAACCCCTAAAATGAGGTCCCAGATGATTCAAAATCGAGAAGCCGACTTTTGGCCAGCTAGATTCAACTTCCAGACCACTGTGGGGCGTTCAAGATGGCCGATTTTGAGCGAAAATTTCCAACGAACAACACGTTTCATTATTGCATCATGGTACATATGTAGGTATGTAAGTTTCCCAAATCACCTTAACGCAAAGTTTGTAAGCATAAATTAGAAATTAAAAATATATATACAAAATGTAAACAATGTTTTTTTTTTTATGTTTGCATTGTAAACAAAGCTACCATTTTTTTTTTGTTTTGTTATTGTTTGGCCATATAACTATTTTATTTTATTATTTTTGAGCTTAAGGCCAATCGGTTATTGGGAAAATTATCAAGAAAAAACAACAATACTCAAAACGGTAGAAGCTATAGTACAAGTTAATAAAAACTACGTTACGTTTTTATTTACGGAGCGAATCGCTCCTGTTGCAGCGTGTCTTGCGCGTGTAGTGCATTGGTTAGAATATTTTGCGCTCCCACAGTCTAGAAGACGCATAGTCAGCAAATTCGTCGAATATATGTATGTAATTGAGTTTATTATTGCTTAACTTAAATTTTGAAAACAATCACATTTCCTCATCCGACTTCTTTCTCCTTGGCTTCTGTGTGAATATAATTGAGTTTATTATTGCTTAACTTAAATTTTGAAAACAATCACATTTCCTCATCCGACTTCTTTCTCCTTGGCTTCTGTGTGAGTCGAACCCTCAACATCATGCGTAATACATAAGCCTGCATCTAAACGCAATCATCTCAGCTTACGCTGTGTGAGCTATTGTTTAACTTGTTATGAACCACATATGTACAAGAAAAAACTCCAATCAGCTGCTAACATTATACCACCTGTTTATTGTACCATGGCTTTAGCATAAAGTTTAAATATAAAGATATGTAAGTAAATATGTGCGTAAGTTTTTTATATTAGAATTTTTGTTAAAATGCTGATAAGCCCTTAAAGAGGATAGCTCTCTCCTATGTATATTAATGAACATCTGCGATTTCATGTCTCTGAGAATTCTATAGTATTTATTTATTTAATTAATTTATTTATTATTAATTCAGTCAATGAATAGAAAATTCTTACTGATTATGCTAACTAAATGAGTAACATAAAACTTATGACTAATCAGAAAGTAGGTAACTTGTATATTAAAGTAACGCTAAGATTCATTTTTTGAACACCAACGCTGGAAGCGATATGTCAATGTCCACGATATGATTAAGATCATTTATCTCTCTAAGAGCACGACAAATTGGAAAGCAGGCAAATAAAAATGGTCAGAACGTCGTAAATTTCGGCTCAGAATATTAAAATGTATTCTCTGCAGAATATCAGGTCAATCAACAACTCCAGTAATAACATTAAATATGAAGCAGCAAGATAATAACTTTCTACTATACTCAAGTAAATTTAACTTAATGTGCTGACAGCATGCGGGGTATGAAGGTAACGGCTCAGTAAAATTGAGGGATAACAGTCTTTTGCACACGCTCAATTCTTTTTAAAGGACCAAAGTGAGAAGGTCGCCAACTATTGGCCGCATATTCAAGTCGTGACCTCACAAAAGCACTGTATAGGGTTTTTAGTATACATCTATGGATCTGAAAAGTCTGAGCTATTTCGACGAAAAAAGCTAACATCGAATAGGAGTTGGATACAATGTATGTAGTCTATATGGCTTTTAAACATCAACTTCGAGTCGAAATAAATGCCCAGCTCCTTGACCTGAACTACAGATTTAAGAGTATTACCGAGAATAGTAAATGTGGTATTGATTATATTTTGTTTTCTGTACTAGATCTGTGATAACATTTACTTGTATTTAGAGGTAGCCGGTTTCGCTCATACCAAGAGGTTACCCTGTTAAGATCTGATTGAAGGAAAAAGGAGCCCTCGGTATTTCTTATAGTGGAGTAAACTTTGAGATCATCAGCGTACAGAAGAAATTTCGAGAACAAAAAACAGGAACATATGTTATTTATAAAAACAATAAACAAAAGAGGCCGAGGATACCACCTTGGGGGACACCAGAGCTAAAATGAAAATCGTGGGAAACTATATTTTCTACTGCAACCGCACAATACCTATCGCAGAGATAGGAGCTTATCCAAGCGAGGAACTTTGAATTAAAACCAACATATGCTAATTTAGCAATCAAAAGTTAATTTTGCAATAGGTCTATAAATAGATATATCATTTTTGTTTCCACTTTTAAAAATCGGAGCAATAAGAGTTAATTTCCAATCTTTAATTAAAGTACCCCGGAATAGAAAAGAGTTAAAAATAAGCGTTAATGGTTTTATTTTTGAAAAGGATAGGCGAGAACCCATCGGCATCTATTTGCACTGATGCCTTAAGAATTCAGATGCCCTTTAAAACATCTTCTACGGTTACTAATAACAGCATCAAAAGTGTCGGAATCAGATACACAACTTACGGTAAAAAAGAAAGCAAAAAGATTAGAGGAATCTTGGACAGAATAAGCAGTTTTATGTTTATAAAATATAGTGGAAGACTTCGTTCTTTTCGATTTAATGTAAGACCAAGGGGCCTTAGGATTGGACTTAATACGAGCATTGCTCTCGAAACTTATTTACCGCATTTATTACTTTTTTCATTTCCAGGCACCTGTGAAAGTGTAATATTTGCATTTACTTTCAAGTTGTATTTTCTAAGTACGTAAGAATACGTATAACACGAATGTATGTCTGGAAAGTTTTCAACATGCATAATCGACGCTTTAAAAAATAATTTTAACAATTGTTAACATCAAATTTAATAGCCACAACTTTCGTAGTGCACTGTTGAGGTTTAGTACAACTTTTTCAAATACCAGTTTGCAAAATATTTAATTGGTAATATTATTTAGACGTTTTATTTGATCACCAAGCTAAGCTTTTTGAACTGCAAAAACTTTTTAATACACCGACCAAGTAGGCTCTCTCATACTGAAGAGATGCAAAAAAAGTTAAAGCACCTGACGATTTCACCAGACAGGATAAATATTTATTGTATGAGATATGAATGATGCTATGCTGTAAAAAATTATGACTAAATCAATAATGAACTACTATATTAAGGACATGTTTGATACTCCAAAGTCGAAAAGAAATTATATTAATGAAAACAAATATGGATTTGTACTATTTAAAATATTTTATCGTTGAATGGTTTAATTACCGAAGAGCTCCAGGCTTAGAGTAATTATGTAAGAAACATCGTAAGTATAAACAAAATTGTTTATGTTTCAGCATTCTTTGCTCGTATTGTTGAATCATATGAAAAGCAATTATTTTTTCTTGCGTTATGTATATTGAGGTAAGTGTACTGCGAAAGTAAATTCCTACATATGTATGTATTTATGTAAGTGCATATAATGGGAATGTTTCACTTTACTTTCAATTTTCCTGCAGTTCATTTTCCTTTACTCTCTCACTGCTATGTTTTGTGGATTTCAGTACGCTTGCAAAAAATATATGTAAGCTTTAGAGCAATATTAAAAACAAACACGCAGGTGAGAATAACCAAATGGTAAAAATCGTTATGGAGAATACCATTGGAGGTTTTGTTCTAACAGGTGATGCGAACGCACACCTTAACGTTTGGGAGTGCAATGATACAAAAAATAAAGGTGAACCACCTTTTGAGTTTATCCCAAATTCAACTTGGTACTGGGCAATAGGCGTAGTGAACCATATTTATAACTAAGAGCAGATCGAAAGTCCTGAACGTTAATTACTACTCTGTTAAAGCGGTTAAATTGGTGAAGAAGGAAAACTTAATGAGCACTACTTTACATAAAAGAAACTTGCTCACGAACATTGCCGTAGAGTTTTCAATCTTGGAAAATCCTTACTGTTTAAGTAGCATACTATGATGACAGTCCTCGATATTGCAGGTGACGTTCATTGGATGTCCCATCCATCAAAGCAAAATACGGTTTTTTCATCCTTACTTACAAGGTTGAAGCCAATTAGGTTTATGTTTGGGGTAGTAGTAAGCAAAGTGTATGTAAATATAATATTCAAGATATTTGGATACTTATAAAGTGCTTAGAGTAATAGCAAATTTTTCAAAGTTGGTGGCTTTGGCTTATTCTAAAGCAAATGATATATTTAGCTTTTGCTGATTAAATTTTTCTTTTCGTCGCAGATAAGCTATTGCAAACTATGGAAAATGATCTAAGGCTGTTTGGTTTAAATAATAAATATGCTATTTTGTAGTGAGCAATTAAAAACCTAATTATTATGTCTTATTATATTAGTTGCTTAAAGGGTTGCCAGGTGATGTTTATTCGATATTAATGATTTTGACTGCTATAAAAGTTCCAATAATAATTAATATTTGTAGAAAATTTCAAGTTTATATCTGATTTAATGAAGGAGTTTTGGCTCTAAATGCAATATCTGAACCATCGGTTGTATGCCAGCTATATGTAATATTTAAATGATTTTCGTTGCTAAAATATTACTACTGATAACTTTTATTTGTGCAAAATTTCAAGACTTTAGCTGCTCAAATTTAGTGTTTCGAGCTAATTGCAATATCTGAATAATCGAATGTATGGGACCTATATGTTATATATCTTTGATCTTTATAATTTTCACTGCTTCAATAAAACTTATAATAGCGGACCTTCTCGCAAAATATCAAGCTTCTTGTCATCACCCTGACCATATCGGTATACTTTTTGATGGGTTTAACTCTTATCTTTCTGGTACTTATAAACATCGGACCGAAGTTAATATACCATTTCCATGAAATATATAATAAGTTAAGTTAAATATTTCATATTAAATAAAAGCTTAATTACAAGACTAATAACAAATCCCACCAGATTAAATCGTCATATGTATATGTGTAACGTATTATATAAAGATAAATTTTGTAGGTACATATGTATGTACATATGAATGTAATAATAATAAACAAAGCAAAAGCAGAGCAGAAGCCAATAGCGCTCTTTGCCGGAATTTGTTCCTTCAAAAATGTATTTATGTTTTTTGGAATGAAGAAATTAGTCTTCCAATGAAGAAACAAATAACGTTTTTAATTTTTCCTGCAGGTATTTTCTGGATTAGCATAAAGAAATTATCTGAGTTTCATATAAAGCAAATTCATTGAAGGTGAAATCAGTTGAGGGGCGAATTATATTTTTCTCATTGTTTCATTGTCATGATTGTCAAACCATCACTTTTCATATATAATAATAATAATAATTTGGCGCTTTCACTATATTGCTCAGTGTTTGGCCGAGCTTCTCCTACCATTTGTAGTGTTCGTCTTTACATTCTACCACAAATGGAGGGACCTACAATTTTTTGCCGACTCCGAGCGGCAGATGTATTTTATGAAAAGCTTTTTCATGGCACATGGCTGAGCTTCGAACCTCGAACCCAGCGGCATATCGAGTAATAGCACGCTTTGCTATCCACTCGACCACAGCGGCCACTGCTTTTATACAAGTTCAATTTTGAGAAAATTTAAACGCGGTAAATCAACTTATTCACATTTTTCTGTTAAATTTTCCTTCTATACGCTTAGACTGATTCTGCAAACTTACACTCACAGCAAAACAAAATAGACGTAAAATTAAAAAAGTCATTATTTAGAAATGATGTGTTTCATGTTCGTAATGATAACATCATACATGTCTCATTAATAGGCGAAGTAATTCTGAAAGCGCGCGCGGAGATTGACGTTGCGCTTGCTATGGTGAAGTGTTTTGCAGTAGATATTGCTTTTCTAAACTAATAAATAAAATATAATTGCCTCAGCTATTAATTTTTAATTACAACAATCAGAAACTAAAATTATAGGAAGCATTAAAAATAATTATTGACTGTTGATTGAATTTGTATACGTACGATTACGATTTTTGAGGACTAAATTGACGATTTCTTACTTTTAAGACCTGGTAATTATTAAATTAGTTAATCAGTTGTCATTAATTGTGATTATCATTTTTATATTACAATCATTAAAATTTGTGCCGCAATGTACTTATATGGTCTATTCAAAAATTCCGATTTGCGATTACGTCATCGTTTAACAAAACGTTCTTAAAGGCTTTCTAGGACCATCCCGCACAGGCACATTTTATAAGGGGAATGACACTGGAAGGAAATATATGAAGGATGGGTGACAAAAGGATGAAAGAATAAGTGAATAGTAGAATGTCGACCGAAAAACGAGTTTGAAGAATCTGACAATGCGAATTACGCTGAAATGAAGGAAATCTAAAATGACGAAATTTCGATGAAGCGGTATTAGTTGAAAATTAAATTAAAGGATTATTGTGTTCCAATATTCAATATTTAAAACTTTTTAGGAGCTTTGTAATGTAACTATGTGTGAAAAATACACATCATCCATTGCGCGACTCTTACCGCTATTGTCAGTGTAAGAGTCAGCGGAGCTATGCTTCAAGTTAAACAGCGTGAAATCCGTCAAATCTTCTACACGCTTTTCTTCCATAATATTTTTTCATTTCTTTTCTGAATGAATCATAAATTTTCACCAACTGAAAAAATGTGTGTTCAAATATGTGTGTATGATAAGGAAACAAACAAAACAGTTGTCTCTCGACGTAAACGCATAAGCAAAATTGCAATTCGAACTTATGTACTTGTGCGTCACCGTCTCTTTCAACTTTGTGCATGTAACTTTTTGACGATCTCCATAGGCATAAATTAATATCTGGATTCCTATGTCAGAAAATATTGCCAACGGAGACCGGTTATTGGACTCTGCTCTCAGTATTAACGAATACCTGATCACGCACCGAACGTTGGTTGAGATGCGGGTATTGTGCTGCAACAAGTAAAGCCGACCCTGCAGCGGGATCACGTGGTGCACTATATGGCACTACAGCTGCTGTTCGTTATGGTGTCTGTGTTCCATATGCAGCAAGATTTTACAGGGTTTCTATGTTTTTATACAAAGGGTCGCTATGTTTTTATATAAAGTTTGGACTAGGCTTGGTTAAGTTAAAGTGGCTGCCAGCGAGGCCTTTGTTAGGCCCATTGTGGTACCACGCGGATTGGAAAAATCCCCCTACTTGAACCAACATGTGGAATCTAAGAATTTTAATAACTTGCGTATCTGTACCCAGGCCAGATCGCTTAAGTAGCTGAAGATCTCTGATCGTAAGCATTTTCTTCTTCTTTCTCATAGTGCAGGACATTCACATAGAAGGTGCCTCACGGTTTCATTCTCTTCCTCATTTCTACAGCTTCTGCAAAAGTCATTCTAGGGGACACATAGTATTTCTGCGTGTCAACCAATCAGTATATGACCTGTTATTATTCCTAAAGCTAAGAAAAGGTCTCCCCTGCTCGGCAAGAGAACCTTGCGATCATGACTTGAGCTTGGACTTGATACAGATGCTACCGTTTTTCCAACGGTATGCTGCTTCCTTAAGGGATGGGTCCTTTAGAAAGAGCTTGTAGGTAGCGAGCGGCATTAATAAACCCTTCCAGCGTGATGAAAGCGGAATGGATGTCCCCCTCTTGCAAGCTTGTTCGCTGTATGTTCTTGTGTCTTGGCACCTATACCAAGAGAAAAGCAAACTGCTCCGCCATCTCGTTTAGAGATTTGCGGTAGGTTGCCACTGTTTTTGAGTTGCAGTTGACCGAATCAAGTGCCTTTAGAGCTGCTTGACTGTCGGACAAAAAATTAAAATTTCTTTGTATCCAACTTCTTTTGTTCTTAGGTAGTCCACCGCCTTATGTATTGCAGCGGCATCAGCCTGAAAGACACTACAGTGATCAGGTAGACGGAAAGATCTTTCTAGATCTAATTGGGCTGAGAAAACACCCCCTCCGACTCTGTTTTTAATCTTTGAAGTGTAGAAGTGAAGTGATTTCGCCGATCCAGGGGATCCATTGGATCATCAGTCTCTATGAGGAATTAGTATGTTGAACTTCTTTGTGAAGCTTTGAATAGGGGCGCTGTAATCCGTACCGTGCGAGCCTAGTTTGTTTAGGATTGTTGCGGGTGCTACTTGACTAGACTTTCCTCCTGGCAACTCCGGCAGTCTAAGAGCGGCATAAGCTATCCCCGTGCTATCAATCGGGAGGATATTTAGTATGGTGCCTAATGCTTCCGAGGGGGTTGTGCGTAGAGCCCGACCTATGTATATCAGCGTCGACCTTTGCACCCTTTCGAGTGCTAATTGTGTGGTTTTCTTATTCAGGCTTGGACATCACACCAATGCCCCGTACAGCAAGATTGGTCTGACTACGGCTGTATATATCCAGTGCATGATTTCGGGAGATAAGTCCCATTTTCTTCCGTGTCCACCATAGCTTCTTGTCTAGTATCACGCCTAGATATTTGGTGAAATCCCTTAGCATCAGCGTTGTATTCGCCTTAGAGGTGGGCCTTAAGCTTTGACAATTTTTTCTTAACATTATTTTAAAAAATCAATACATTTGGGTTGACATTTTGTAGCAACTGCATTCCAAGATTTCTATTCCATATTTGGAGTGCAACTCGGAGTAGAGATATATAATAAGAACTCAGGTGATCTCAGCTGTAAGTAAACAAACAAAAGCGCGATTTCCATACTTAAAAACCCTTACAACGATAAACATATTGACGTGTAAAAGTTTAAGTGTTTGATTGTAAAATTTTTACCTTTAGCAGCAGTGTTTTGTTTTTAATTTACAAAAATGTAAGTAACAAGAGGTACTCACTCTCTGTAGCATTTTAAATGTAAAGTTGCTTCGCATATAATTGCTTTTGCAACAACAAAACGTTTGGTAAATATTATATATCATCCAAAAAAATTTGCTTCACCGAAACCCTATCAATCGAGTTGTCATTTGGTTTGGCGCTAAAAGCAAATAGTGTAATTGTTACTTTCCCTTAATGGAAATTAGCTTCGTTAATTACATTTTTAATTAAAAATACCGCGAGGTTACATGTATTCAGAATCTTGAAATTGAATATAGCGATGGCAATAGTCAAAAGTGAAGTTCGCAACACATTCGGTTCTGCCTATTTCGATTTGGTACCCATAACAGCATACTCGTATTAGTGAGTACCTAACACATTACATACATACGTGTACTTGTAGTTATATAGGTAATATCAGTGAATGATCTTTAGATTTATCTAAAACGTGGTAAAGATAGAGTAAAGCTAATTCAAATAACAAAAGTTTTAGGAAATTTTTTTTAAATTCAAATATTGAATTGAAGTGTTCGTTTTAACTTACGGTAAATAGCAGACTATTCGGCATATAAACTAAATGGGAAATTATTTATTTTGTACTTTTGACCAACTAAACGTACATTTCCGAATTTTTTAAAAGAAAATAAAATGTTTACTTTACAATTATTAACTGACTCCACAAAGAAGAAGGTTTAGTATTCATCTGTATGTTTTCTGTGTTTGTGGCACATTAATTGAAGTATAATTTATGAGCTCAAACTTTGCCATCTTTCACTACAAGTAAGATTTTACAAAACAAGAACAAGCAAAATCTTAATAATAGAAAAAGTTTTTTCTAATAGCGGTCGCCTCTCGGCAGGCAATGACAAACCTCCGATGGCATTTCTGCCATGAAAAAGCTTCTCATAAAATAAATTTTATACTACTTGTCCGAAGTTCCCAATTTTACCATAAAACCATCCCTTACTGTAGTGCTTGAAGTAACAATATTTAAAACTCATATTCATTCACGCAGCAGCACATTTGCCAATTATTTAACTATGAAATGTTGGAAATATGTTCTAACTTAGCAACGCTTGCTACCAACGGTGAGTGCACCTACTATTGTAGTGCAAGTATATAGTTTTAAAAGATTGAATGAAAGATTAACGCTGATCTAGTCCAGAATGGATTCAAATTCGACATTTTTCTACTGGTTTTTGTTACATTTAAATGTCTGCAATCATTCACTGAGAACTTTAATGTGGGTGTATATGCGTGCCTTAATACGAACACGCATACGAACATCCATTTTGTTTGTATATATTTTTTTCTGAAAGGATAAATAAATACAATCAAACCTAGATAAACAGTTTTACTTGTTGAATTAAACTACGTATGTATGTATTGCACATATATATTTATGTTTGTATGTATGTGTATATATGTAGATTCTACATTGCAGAAACATACATTGTTTAGCTAGCAAATGTGGATTTGTAAGGGTTTGATTCCTCTGCTTACCCACAATAAACACGATACCCTCATAAACCCTTTGGAGTATATTAAAATTTGAATATTTACATATGTATACATATTCGAGGGATTATTTCGCAGAAGGCGGAATGTAAAATTGAAAATCAAAATATAGACAAATTTATTTTTACTTTGCTATAAGTATACTCACCTGCTACTCTAACACATTTTCTAGATGGTTCGATAAAGTCTTTATTTAACCACATATATAGTTTTCTTCTTCCAATATAAAGGGCTTGACTTTGGCCTCAGATCATATCGTAGAATAAATGTTTTGCCGGATAATTCCAACGATGTTGGATATTTATGTTTCTTTAAAATGCCTTACAGATTTTAACCCTCATCTTTTTCGTTTTACTTTGGTGCTAATCAGACTTATTATTATCTCTTACTGAGTGTATTTCTCCTTCTGACATCATTTTGCGCATACTTTAATCAATACAAGTTGATTATTCGATTTTTTTTTAAGTCGGGTTTTCGAATTACTTGAAAAATGCCAATTTAAAAAACCGGTACCTAATTTTTAAATCAAGAAAAAACCGGGTAAACCGGTTCTTGTTCCAATTATGAAAAAAGCTGTATCAATGTATATATACGAAATAAATCTTTTCAAAGTAAAATGTAGTTTAATGCCTAAATTCAGTAACCATTCAGTAATTTGGTATAATCTGAGTCAAAAAGTTCGAGACTATGAGCTAGATATAAGCCTTTCCTTGCTTTTACGTTTTTATTTTGAGACATGCGGCTTTATTTTGAGACTAATAATTGCCAACTGGCCTAAAATTGCGAATAAGACTGCTTACTGAATCCGGATTTCAACGGGCCCGAAAAAACAACTAGTATGTAGAGGAATGTCGTGCCGCTACGGCAACGCATCGGGAGCTGTGCGAGAGCGTCATCGTGAGTTGAAAAAGAAAGAAAGACGCATTTTTCGTGAGAAAAAGAGAGTCCGATATGCGTGAGTGCGAAGAGCTTGAGATGCTGGCCGACAGAAAAGCGTCCAGAAATATTTTTAGAAAGTACGACGGCTAACAGAATGTTTCAAGACCGGGGCGATCTCGTGTAATAAAGACATCGACGACCTGGTGATTGATATTCACAGCATACTTAAATTATGGGGGGAACACTTCTCCACACTGTTTAATGGTAGCAGCTGCAACAACTTTAGAGAAGGAGATGCACATGAATCCCCAATCAATGATGATGTACTCGATGTACCATGACCCGACTGTGATGAGATTCGAAAAGCGATAGCACGGCTGAAGAACAACTAAGCCCCTGGGCCCTCCAATTACCGCGGGATTAAGCTTCTTTATATCGCGTATAAGGTTCTGTCGAGCGTATTGTGTGAAAGAATTAAGCAGACCGTCAATGAACTGATTAAATCTTATTACTGTGGCTTTAGACCTGGTAAATTTATCATGGAACAGTTATTCACAGTGCGCCAGATCTTGGAAAATACCCAAAAAAATAATCGACACACACCATCGTTTTGTCAAGTTCAAAGCTGCTTACGACAACACGAGAAGAAGTCTATATGCCGCAATGTCTGAATTTAATATCTACGCAAAACTTATACGGCTATGTAAAATATGTAAAATAGCGCTGAACAACACCACCAGTTCTGTCAGAATTGGGAGGACCCCTCCGAGCCGTTTTATACCAAACTACGTTTCTGACAAGGTGACCCTTTGTCGTGCGACTTCCTTAACCTGATGCTGGAGAAGATAATTCGAACCGCAGAACTAAATTGGTCAGGCACCATCTTTCATAAGAGTGTGCAACTGCTGGCGTACGCCGACGCCATTGACATCGTCGGCCTTAACAACCGCGCAGTTAGTTCTGGCTTCTTCAAATTGTATAGAGAAGCAAAGCGAATGGGTCTGGAGGTAAACGAGGGCAAGACGATACATTCACGACTGTGATCTAATCTAAGTCTCTTATCATACGCGTCCTATTGTATGGCGCAGAAGCATGGACGATGACATTATTCGTTAACCGAAAGATTTTTGGAACTTTCCGTCTTTGCGACGGCGAATACCGCGTACGAGGGAACGATGAGTTGTACGAGCTTTACAAGGACGTAGACATAGTCCAGCGTATTAGGAACCAGCGGCTCCGCTGGCTAGGCCACCTCGTTCGAATGGATGAAATAGCTCCAGCCCTGGCTTCGGCCAAAATCGCTTAGGCGGTTGACGCGCCAATGAAATAAGTAAGTATGTTTACACCATACATAAAGCGTATCTTTACCCATTCAGGCTTATTGGTAATAATTATAAGAGCTCTAAAATTAAGAATATAAACGCGAAAAATTACCAAAAAAAACAAGAAAAATTACTATTATATTTATAAAAGCGTGATAACCAGCCAACAATGGAGAAATTAAAAAAAAAGAAAAAAAAACGTGGTCGACCAAAAGTTTTCATTACAGCTTAAAAAAATATATATAGTATAAATATAAGGCAGTAACTTTTACCATAATTTTGATAGTTCCTCCCGTGTTCGGCGGTAGTCCTGCTTTTACCAAAATTATAGTAATTTTTCTTGTTCTATTGGTAATTTTTCTTAAATTTTTTCTCCGTTGCCATTGCTTTATTATTTCTGCAAAAAATACAATTTTGGGACTCCTCACAATAACTTGTTCAGCGCTAAAAGACATCGTGAGGACAGCTATGTCGGCTGCCGGTTTCTGCTCTGTCATGACAAACGACATTGTAGCTTATAATAATAAAAATAATCCCAACGGTGTTTCCCTCCATACCAACCCGACCGATGCGAGGGGCGCATCCGCATGCGGCACGGATATATGAATTTTTTTTTATATGTGCTGCGTCGAGTCATGAAAGGCAGGAGTTTGTTAAGAGTCGAGATCTTAAACAGCTACTGAACAAATGCTCATCAGCTATTAAATAATAAAATATATGTATGTATCATTTATTGAGAGTCTTGGGTATATTAAACACTTATTCGAGGTTATGGTTACATACAAGTATCATAAGAAGCCGGTTGAACCGACCTGCGAATAATACGATCTGAAAAGTTTTACATCATCGACATACAATAAAATTTTTGAATATTTTATTACAGAAGGTATGTAATTTATAAAAAGAAAAAACATAATCGGACCAAGGTTAATTCCTTGCGGAACCCCTGAAGATACAAGAATATCCAACGAAGAAGATAAAGTTGTAAACCGAGGAGATCGAGATTATGGACGAGTAAATAGTGAGTTACTCTGTCGAATGCTTTACTAAAATCGGTGTATATAACATCGGTATGTGGACGAAACTGCCGCAATTGCAGTGATCTCGTGAGCCGTTTTGTATTAAATAAAACAAGGAAATTTCGTTTTAGTGCGAATGTACCGTATATATTTATTTTAGATATTAACTTCACAAAAGTAAATTAAATAAAAATGCAAATGTATGTATTCATATGTATAAGTACAAAGATCACTTACACTTTGTGGATTTGCTCGGTGTTGGCTGGCTGGCTTGAAAAAGAAGTGGCCCAGCAAGATTTTTATTTGTCGTCGGACCGGCTGTTTTTCCTTAGCAAACCAGTAGTGCGAATCAGTAACAAGTCGTGTTGTTAGCTAAAAAGATTTATGGTTTGCACAAACTCATACTAAACCACACTGAACAGCTGATTTGTCCTATTTATTCTAATTGACAAAAAGGGGCTTCTCAGGTAACGAAATTTAAGAAAAACCCAAAAAGAAATGCAAAAAAAAACATTGCAATTCATCCGGACAATAGTTGAAGCATTGGAGCGCAAATTCAGCAAACCAAAAGCAAGTATGGTTGGTTGGTTGGTTAAAGTGGATTGCCACCCTGGTGGCAAGCAATTAGCAAGTATCTTTAACCTTATTCTAGTAAGGGCCGGGCACTCGCACATAAAATGCTCAACTGTCTCCTTTGAGCCTGGGTCTTCACATCTGCGGCAAAACCGGGTAAAAGGGTATTCCTATCGTTTCAGCATGTACTCCTACAGGCTAGTGCCCTGTGCAAACAGCTGTAAGTTTGTATATGTTTTCTTTGCTCATTTCTAAAAGAGCCTTTGTTTTAAGCGGATCATAGGACACCCAAACTTGCCGGGTAATCCTGTACGATCCCGTATTACACCACCTGTGCTTGGCTTTTCGATGGTAGATATCGGCGATTCTGCCCTTTATTTCTCTAAGCGAGACGCCCATATTCACCGCGTTGGACCCGGGACCCATATCAGGGTAATTTCGTATTCGCTGGAGATTGAAGCCATCTACGGCTACATTCATCTACGAGTTGAGAGTGATTGAATGGCAGCTTGGCTGTCTGTGAAAATGTTCACTCGCGTACCTGCTGTTGCATTCCTCTCAACATACCAATCGCCTCCTTTATTGCAAACGTTACAGCCTGGAATACGCTTGCATAGTCTGGTAGACGGTATGATAACTTCAGGTTATGCTGCTCAATGAAAACCCCCGCACCTACCCCGCACCCCATCTTTCATCCGTCCGTATAGACTGCCAGACCATCCTGTAATCTGACTCTTCCGCGAGTCCAATCTCTACGGCTAGGGAATCTAGTCTGGATTGTGCGGTTAACGTAAGATTTCGGCAGGATGTAATCATTGGCCAGCGCCTTAATCTCAGCTGGGATTCTGCCAAAAATGGTGCTATGCCCCGTCGCTAACCAGCGCAACCGGGAGGTGATCCCTGGCCACCTCAGAGTACCGCCGTTTCATGGGAGTCTTTCGTGTCTGCCCTTTTCCCAGCTGGTTCCGTTGTGGAGTCGTCCTTCGACCTCCCTCGTTTAACGGCTTCCGTGTTTGTCGGTGGTTTTGAGTTAAGGTGCTTCTTGTACTCTTCCACCACCTCCTTACACTTACGGCAATCTTGCCCAAAATGTAGACAGCCCGCTTGTACTTCACCTTGAGAGTCACCACAGAGGACTTCGGTTTTCTTCTAACTGACTGGGAGCACTCAACGCAGCCTTTGAGGTAGTTGCCAAATCAGGTTGCTAGGCTTAGCACTCACTGGTAGAGCCGCAGAGTATGATTCCTGACTGGAAGCCAGGAGTGCGTCCTCTTCTGCGCTTAGGAAGTCTTCTTTGACCTCCGTGTGTATTTGTTTGTTGTTGTTATTTGTTTTGTTTGTCATCCATTTGAGTCCCACGAGTAAGCACGGAAGGGGTAGTCCGCCTCAGCAGAGCCGGCATACCGAGGTAAGGCACTTATACAACCGACCTTGCCTGGGCATCGAATGGGAACCGTTCGCGGCCTGCCATATTTTATTACCCGCTAGTCACTCATCCGTCGGCACGGTTGGCCTTACACGCCTTGGCTTGGGTAAGAGGTGTTAGGGACTCTCCAGTCCTTACCTCAAGACCACGATCAAAGACCATTTCCCCGTTACAGAGGTATTAAGGAGCATAAGCAACACGGCACTGATCTCTGATCTTAGCTGGACACCATCCTAACAACGCACAGGGTAATCTCTGTAGTGACCATTTCCAGTCGGTACCCTTGCGGAGGGTTCATTCAGAGGTTCATTCAGAGCAAGTATACTTAATTAAAGTTATTTAATAGATCATTTACTATTATTTTTCTATTTTCAGAATGGCCTCCACAAGCCAAGCAACAAAGGGAAGTCGTGCCTCAATGGAGCAGCTGAGTGGGATGATGGATTTCTTTCAAGACAATCCGGGGCTAGCCGGTGGAAAGTTTCGGCTCCATGTCAGGATGGAGCTAGAAAAGAAGTGGGAAGAGAAGGCTTCCATACTGAATGCCATCGGAGGTGGTGAAAAGTCCGCCGACCAATGGCGCACGGTAAGTAATAACCTGGTGATACTCGTATTTGAATATACGCACAAAGAGATGTGCGGTGCTGGCAAATGTGCATTGTTCTTGGAATTGTTAAAAATTAAACCGCAGTGAATAAAGAAATTCATCACTTTCATTAAAAGATTTGTTATAAAGTTTGTGAAAATAAATATATTTTTGTGTAGATAAACAAGTGCATATTGCGAAGCCAATTACATGTATACCCACAGACGTTATTTTTGTCTATATGTATATGTATAATTCACCCTTTTTATTTCATATTGTTTTTTTTTTCTTCTAACATATGGACGTTTGGCGCGCGATTTAAGAAGTGGGACCAGTGTCCGAGTTCGCGACCGGAGAAGGCAGCAGTCTTTAACCGGCAGCAGACCCTTAAAGCAGCCACAGCTGGATGAGAGGGCCTCTCTTTTAAATTATTTTTTAATTCTTCAAAACTATGTAACTGAGTATTAATTTAATTTTGATACTGTTGAAGATTTTGTGAATAAATAAGGTTTATAAAATATTTCTGTATATGTTGCAAATGCGTTTATTTTACTAGTATACTTATATATATATGTACATTCAACATTCATTGGTTTAAATAGTAAACCTTTGGTTAAATAAAATAAATGCGTTTTAAATAATTTAATATCCATGTTCCGAAGCGAACGCCGATCCACCGTATGTGCGTTTAGTTCATCATCACTCTCCGATAAATAATAAACCAGCAATTCAAAAGCCATTTTGGTTTTATTTTATAAATTTACACAAATAAATTAATTATCTCATTTTTAAAAACACAAAACTAAATGCAGCTTTAAGCTAGCTGATTTTGTAAAAAAAAGAGTTACTAAATAGCAGTATTGTTAACTTCTGTTGTTTAGCTGATTTGGCAACTTCGAGTGTTGTTAAAAAAGTTACAGAAACGCACTACAGTTAATTCGGCGAATAAAAAGCTACACTGTTACATGGTTTAATTGAAATAAGCCAATGGAAACCAAGGGCGAAAAATTAATTTGTACAACAGCTGATACCCAGCAGTGAATAGAATGCATAATTTCTCTAAATCCATTTGAAACATGAGTTGTTAATTAAAGTAAGTTAGTTACAGTTGATTTCCCTTTAAAGAACCCATGTTGCGTGCTAGAAATTGTAGAGGATTTGGAATACGATAAACGGTCAATAACAATAGCTTCAAATAGTTTGGGAATAGCAGAAAGTTTTGATATACCCCGATAAGTTTCTATAGAAAACCTACTCCCGCTTTTGTGAAGGGTTCTAATGAATTTTTAAGCTGAAGGGAAAACTCCAAGTATAAGAGAGAGATTAACAAAATTAGTTTAGGGCTCATAAATATTTTTAGCACAGTTTTTAAGAAACCAAGTCGGGAACAATGTCGGAATCAACCTTAAAATATTCCTTTAAGTTACTTAAAGAATAAATTACTTCCTCGAAAGATATTACCGCAATAATAGCGGAGGTCATGGGATAGAGTTTATATTAGTAGATATGCCTTGTTCACAGGCGAGTTAGAATGGGGCAAACATGTTGGAAATTGATTGGCAGTCACAAGACAGGGTATTTTGATATTTCTTAGCAGACGGAAAACCATTCACTCTGCGCTTCGCGTTAACGAAATCAGTAAATGATTCTCCTTTTAACTTTTCACAAATAAGATCTGTAGCATTTTTTATTTAATTTAGAATAAGCGTAGCGGAAGACTGAGTATTTAACATATTCAGTGTTCAAACCAGTTATTTTTTCTTTCTTAAGTTTTTTTGTAAACCAAGGTTGCGATTGTTCTTTTTGAACGCAACTACGTTTAGGTACAAACTCTAGAAATAAGCTGTATACAGTATTACTAAAATGCTGGATACTTCATTCAGCATCTTCTTTATACGTCCAAGATGGTTCAAAAATTGTTTGAAATTAAATTAATTTGATTTAGACAGAGTTCAACCATATCTTCTAAGAACTCATTACACCTATCCCTTGATGAAATTGGAACGATAAAGTTATCTATGACAGTCCATGATATGCCTGGCAAATTGAAGTAGCCAAGTACAATAATCGAGTCATGTAATGTAATCATTGAACTTAAGGATCTAAGTGGTGTGATATTTTGAGAATCTAACGACAAGTCATAATTAGAAAGGATGTACCACACAGCTAAATAAACAAAATCATTACCTACCAGAACCCATATTGCTTTAAATTCGGTTGACTCGATGAAGGGGACACTAACTTCTTCGGATGTTATTGAAGAATGAATTTCGAACTGAATGCCATTACCGATTCTGTCCTTTCAATCATTTCTATTAATTCGATATCGATTTGGAAGGATATCCGAATTAAAAATATGTGGCCTAAGCAAGGTTCCAGTAAGGCAAATTACATTATTGTTACAATCTAAGCCTTTTATATATATATCATTCCATTTTGTATTTTAACCTCTCTATTTTTGGTATAAATTACTGAAAGCAGAATTTGAAATTAGTTTTTTGGCTTAGTTCCTCGTTGAGAAATTGAAGCCTAGTTAATAATTTTATTTTTATGTGGCATATTAAACTCGCGAACAAAAGCCCCGATTGGCCAAAAAGCAAAGAAAAATAAACTACAGGTGCCACATCAATTTTGAAGGATGATACGTTACGTTCATAATTAAAGTTAAATTTACGTACTGTTAATTTACTAGTCTTAATTTTTGATGAGCTATAAAACTCTATATCATCTGATGATGTGTCACAATTAGAAACAATAACAATGCAAATAATCTAATGACTTGGCAATTGAAAAACTACTTGTCTTCTAGTGGGTCGCACTGTATGTAGGTGCTAATAGGTCGCCTATCTTGATCTGGTAGTCATAAACGACCATAAAAACTTAACGTTTCAGAATTAAATTTTATCTTTAAGCTACAAAATTTCAACCACACATTACCTATTTGCTTACTAAGGGATGCATTGCTACATTCCACTGTTTTCATTAATATTTGCGTATTCGAAAAAAGTAATGCATTACTTATTTTTCAACTGGGTATTTTTGTATGATTGTATATATGTATATGTGTACATATTGACTTCGTTATTTGAACGACATTACAAATAAAAAATATAAGAGAACAAACAACAGTGAATGAATGAATGAGTGAAGTGACAGGAAAGGACTTTTCATAGCCAAAAAATAATACATAAGTATATTTGTATGTACATACATATGTATGTATTTCGTGTGCACTTGTATTGAAATACGTTAATAAACGCTATGTAATTGACATTTTCTAACCTGTGTCAAGTCTCAGGATCTGTCGCACAGAAGCCCGCATCCTACATCTATGACCAGTTGCAGGCGACGTGGATGCTCTTCTTCTTCCCTAATCCGGCAGTCGATTGTTGGGTCCGTTTGTTCGTAAATCAAATTAGTAAAATTATTGTCATCGGAAAAGTATGGAATATTACTTACTTACATACATAAGATAAGATACCACTGGTTGCGAGAAGTGTTTTTGATTTTTAGCCCTTTTCACGAGCGACAGACACTTGTAAACGTGTCGGATCAACTTACAATAGCGTAAATACTTATCTTAAACCTTTGAATGTTTAAACACACTTATGTATGTAGATACATAGAAGGGTATAATGTACATATACATATACATACATGTAATGGAGGTGAACTTTTATTTTCTTTCCATTGCGTTGCTAAAAAAGGAGTCTTTAGAGGTGTGGCGTTTGTAACAAAGCATTCAGCAACCAAGTGCCTTCAAAATGTTCTTTCATGCTTAACTTACTCCTTCACTTTAAAACATTTCGCTAATGTAATTCGACCCGCTTTTATGATAAGTTGCTTAATAATAATCCAATACAATAATCCTGTTATTATATAGTGAAGGGGATTCCAGGTAAAATAATACTATATTTCTATATATGTATATATGTATATATTGATGTGCGTACAGTAATAGACTAAGCTTCACGAGGAAGAAAAACAATATTGACTTGAGCGATTTTGGCTGAGTTCTTATTGTTTCGTGCCACCTGACTCCAATTAAAAGCTCTAAGTGAAGCTCAGTCGCTCTTCATTTGGACTTTGTAGCACATCGAGTACTTTGAATTACCACCCTATCGAATGTTTTATCGTATTAAACGTTATTTAAATAATTTAAATTAATAACAAGTGATATAAGCTTTACGTAAAACTTCTGCGCAATTGGATTGCATCGTGTAACGAATCTCTCCTTAAAACTGCTGTTTGGTAGAGTACATTGGGAAGGAGCGTGTTTCCGAGACGGGTCTGCATACCTTGCTATGCTACAGTCTTGCTCAGGGAAAATGGGCGTGGGCTTGTCCCGGTTACACACTGCGAAACTCGTACAAAAATAAAAATTGTATGCAGAGCGAAATATAATCATAGGCAAAAAAAAAAAAAAAAGAAGGGGCGACGAAACGCAAACCAGCGAAAGTAAAAGCAGCAAAAAAAAACTATAACGATAACCTTTCGTAACGGAATACAGGGATAGTGGAGCTGGAGCAACCACGAACGGAGGGATCAGAAAGATTGAATTTTTCCCCCCCTTTTCTATACCCTCCCAACCTGTTAACGGATTGATTTTAATTCCATTAACCCATTATAGAACTAGCCCATGTGTCCCAACCTTTCCCTACATTTCGTCATTCAAGAAAAAGATTTACGTCTCCATTGGTAATATAACACAATTATTCATAATTTTATTGAGTCTAAAAATTGTATAAACATAAAATATTGATTTCATAAATTACTCGGTAACTGAGTTTATAATTTTCATATTTTAAATTCAACAAAAATAGTTTTTATTAATCTAATCAAAAAAAAAACGGAAGAATCCTAATATTCGCACGCAACACCTTTACTTTATTCCCCTGTATAAATGCATGTATATATGATATGTGATACTGCTCAGTTTTGTTATTGCCAAAAATATGCAAACGAAAAGACTTAAGCACCGAACTCGTTAGCAAGCAACAAAAGAAAATCAAGTATCCACTAATCTTTTCGCATGTGCTATTGATACCCTCTCTTTGCGTATATATAGACTAATTTTTCTGAAGATTCATTAAATAATATACATGTAATTCTTTCTAACGTTAATATGATAAGAAAATCGAAAGATCATCACTTACATAGGTTCCCTCGATGCGACGTTGAGCTCAGCGACGACGACGGGTAATGATGTTCGACGTTCGATGGTTCTATCGACCATGTCGGTTAATGCTGTAAATTCAGAAAAATCAATCTCATAGCGCTCTATGAGGAGAAAGGTTATCGTCACTAATCATGGAACTTGATCGTCAAACTTAAAAGGAAGATATAAATATGTATCTGGGTGACACAGTAATTGTATTACGCACTAATACAAGTACTCATTGTTGATACAATTTCATTTACATGTTTGAGGTTGGAATCCTCAAAATAGGCTTCCTTTTTTTTTTTTTTTTTTTTAAGTTGTATTTGCGAATACCAGAATTCTAAAAATAAAATTACTTTGCAACAACTTGAGCAACGGATAAGATATATATAAAACGTAACATGAAGTATGTTTACATAGTTTATATGTATGTAATTAGATTTTATAACATTAAAGACTAATTAAAGTGCACAAATTTATTTATGTAATAAAATAAATTTATAGTCAAAATATCAATTTTTGCATTCTTGTTAATTTGTTTTTATTACTTTAAAGGGAAATCATCTCAATCCACCTTTACAATCATAGTTTCCCACATTCTCAATACCTCGTGAGTTTTCTTCTATATATAGCTAATTTTTTGACTTTGCAATAACATTACATATATTTTAAATTGACTCATCACTACTATAGATTTTTTTCTTTTTGACTTTGTTTTGTATTATATATTACATCTATTATTAAACTATAATTTCGAAAACGTTTGCTTTAGCACTTAATTTCCTTAGTGGGTATATTCAAAAGGTGTGTACATCATATTTAACTGAATAATGTTAATTGACGTTTGTACCGAGAGCGGTTGATTTCAAATACTACTATTATTCATTTCATATATTTATATTAAAAATTTTAATAAGTTACTTTGCCATATTTTCGAAGCACGTTTTTTCACCAATTTTAATCGTTCCTTTTTTTATTTTAGTAATAAAATTGGCCATTTAGAAGTTTCTTTCGATTTCACTACATATTTGATCATTTTCTTGTAGTTTGCACACAGAATTCTAAACTTCTAGTTTTAATTTGGCAATTGTGCGAAATTGTTTAAAACGCGCTCCACACTGTTGGCACATCCTGACCAGGTCATTTCCACTCTAAATTCGTGCACAGGCATGTTGTTATTCCGGACACTCTGGGACGACGACGACGTTTTTAAATATAATTGTGGCAAATTCAATAGATTGAAAACTTTCCCACTTTCACAAATCACAAGCTGCGAGGCAAACTATTTGTTGTGCAATAATCAGCTGCAACAGAACACCAAGAATTGTGTAGTGCACGTTAAAATAACCGCGAGGCAACTATCCACTTTTTTTTTCTTGACAAAACTCATAGTCTCTTTAGTTCATTTTTATATTCTAGATATTCTAGATATTTTTAAATTTTATTTTTTTTTTTATTTTCGCGGATTTGGGTACCGGTCGGGCTCAGTCTTCAAAATGTACTCTCTTGCACAAAATTGTCGAGCTTAGTTTTCGCCTGCGCTTTCAGCTTGGGCTACATATTTTTCAATCATCACGCGATTATCCCGTTGGATTTTCGCACTATTCTAGCTGACCGTACTGCATTGTACGGCATATGCGGTTGGCATCGCACGCTACCTTTATGCGCCTACGCATATTTCCAACTTGCCCTGTATGGCCGAGCATACAAAACAAACTGCTCAACACATGGTAAAAGAATGCAAATTATGCTCAGCGACCTGCATACTGGCTGTAGCGCACACGTCAGGTGATTTCACTCTACGTCACCGATCACACCACTTACCACCCACACACATGCCAACGAGAGCTACATAAGTAAACACAACAGTTGTCGCTAGAGGGGAGCGAATAATTCGAACATAATTTCGAAACTGACAGGTTTCACTCATTAGAAAATAAGATAACTCAAATGAGATGCGAGTTTTTGTTAAGGTTAGAACTGAGAGTGTTATCATTAGGGTACTCGTCATAAATCCCCCCACCAGACAGGTGCTACACGATGCTCAGCGGAAGTTAGCACCTGCAGCTACTGATTATGAACCGAAACTGTTTGTTGAAAAATTTTAAACTACCAAATATCCTTTGTGTGGTATGTGCCTTTATAATTGCTTCCTATATCCTCAAGCATGTAGTACGAATTTCCAACCTTTTTAACAACTTTAGCTTTAATGCCTTTGGGTGCTAGCTTTGCATTAAAATGTTTAAGTAAATTACTTTGCACGAAATTTCTTCTAATAACAACTTGTCCTGGTTGAAATTCTCGCAAACGTGAACGCAGATTATATGTACGTGCATTTTTATCATACGCAAGCTTTATTTTGGAATTAATTGTATCCCGAATAATAGCGAACTCATCTTCCTTACTAAGCTTGGCACTACCTTCAGACAATAAACCCAATTTTTTCAAAATTTCATAGTTCTTACCGTAAGTCATCATATTCTGTCCAAAGACAACGTAATAAGGTGATTTTCCAATCGTATTATGTAAGCTATTTCTTAACGAACAGTTGATTCTGCTTATGTAAGCATCCCAATTGCGTTGGTCTTTACGTATAAATGATCTTAAAGCTTCATTAATGGATCGATTTACGCGCTCTGAAGCATTAGATTGCGGTGAATGCACAGCAGTGCGTACATGACTAATTCCGTTTTTAATAATAAAATTCGAAAATTCTTTACTAATGAATTGACTTCCATTATCAGACACTATTGTTTGCGGTACACCAAAGCAGTCAAAAATATCGCTCTTAAGAAAATCTATTATTAAATTTGACGAAAATTTCCTTAAAGGCTTCAAAAATGTAAACTTTGAAAAATGGTCCAATACAATCAAAATCCCTATATTACCCTTTTTTGATCTAGGAAGGGGTCCAATAAGATCTACGTATAGTCGCTGAAAGGGTCGTTCTGACTCTGCCATTTGTCCCATAGGCGGACGAAGCGTATAAGTAGGTGTTTTTGAAGTTTTGCAAAGATCACAAGCCAATACATATTTTCTAATATCATTCACCATACCGGGCCAATATAAATGTCTTCGGACTCGCTCAATCGTTTTAGCCACACCGCCATGTGCGGGAGTAGGCGTATTATGAGCAGAATAAATCACACTTTCTCTTAGTTCGGTTGGCACTAACAACTTCCATGCTCCCTCATCCGACGAATGATCATTCTCGAAGCTAGCTCTATAATAAATAAATTTATCTATTACTTTATAATCTGGCATACCAACACTAGCAAATTTTTCCCGTAACCTATTATATTCCTCAGAGTCGAAATGATTCGATTCGAGATCTAGTTCGGGCAGAATTTCTACATCTACTTCATCAACATTTACGTACACAGCCTCAAACGCTCGAGATAATGCGTCCGCAACTTTATTTTCGCTACCTTTTCTATGCTCTATGGAAAAATTAAAACCTTGCAGCTTTAGGGCCCACCGCGCTAGCCTTCCACTTAGATCTTTTTGGCGCATAAGCCATTTAAGGCTTGCGTGATCCGTCACGACTTTGAACGGGTGACCTTCGATGTAGGGTCTAAACTTTTTGACTGCCATTACAACTGCGAGGCATTCCAGCTCGGTGACGGTGTAGTTTCTTTGTGCTTTATTCAGTTTATGCGACATAAATGCAATTGGTCTTTCGTCGCCATTATCATTAGCTTGAGCTAAGAGTCCCCCGACACCGCACTGGCTTGCATCACATTGCACAATGAATTGTTTCGAATAATTCGGATGAATCAATAAAGGCGCTGTTGTAAGTTTGGTCTTAATTCTTTGAAAAGCATCTTCCGCTTCCGAATTCCAGGCGAACCTCTTTTTCTTCGTAAGGAGCTCCGTTAGTGGAAATGTTAGACTAGCGTAGTCAGCTATAAAGCGTCTATACCACCCCGTCATTCCTAAAAATTGGCGAATTTGCCGAACGGTTTTAGGAGAAGGATAATCTGTTATCGCTCTTACTTTATCTTGGTCAACTGCTAGAGAACCGTTCCCAACTACAAACCCCAAATATTTCACTTTATTTAGACCAAAACTGCTCTTCTTAACGTTGATAGTTAATCCTGCCTTTCTTAAATAAGCTGCCACTTCCAATAGATGAGTAATATGATCTTCGAACGTTTGTGAGACGATCAATAAATCGTCGAGATAAACGAACACGTGCGTTTTGAGATTGTATGGAATTACCATATCCATTAATCGGCACATTGTTTGCGGCGCATTACAGAGACCAAATGGCATGCGCGTAAACTGATACAGGGGCCGATTGGGAACTGTAAAGGCGGTTTTTGGACGTGACTCCTTTGACAAACTTATTTGCCAAAACGCATCTTTAAGATCGATTTTTGATATACAATAAACAGGTGGTAACCGTGATAACAATCCGTCTATATTTGGAATAGGATACGCATCTTTCACCGTCACTTCGTTAAGTTTTCTGGAATCTAAACAAAATCTAGCCTTTCCGGGTTTTACAATCAGAACACCTGGTGAGGACCAAGCAGAACTCTCAGCCTTCTCTATCACTCCTAGCTCTAGCATACGATCTATTTCCGTGCACAAAATTTTCTCCATTGCTGGCGAAATTGGATAATATCGTTGCTTTATTGGAGTAGCCGCCCCCGTATCGATAAAATGCTCTACTAATTTTGTTGCACCTAACCCTTCTTTTCAAAAGCCGGGAAGGCGGATATAGCCATCTCAAGTTGGCGTCTCTGCATAGATGTCAGCGGCAGCACATCCTCTGTTTCCTCAGCAGTAAGCTGATTTAAACTTGTTTCTGCTTGCACTTGCAGCCCAAATCTATGCCAAAAGTCCATGCCACATATTACATTACTAGCAACGGATGGTACTATCACAAACTGCACTATCTCTTTACGATTATTGAAAGTTATAGGAATTTCAATGGTTCCTGCCACGCTTTGCTTTTTTCCATCTGCCGTTTTTACCGTACCTAAAAGTTTTTGATAATTTCTCTTGGGACCTTCTATAATAAATTTGGCCAACTCCGAACCTATACAGCTTTTATTCGCACCACTATCTAACAAAGCCAAATAGTTTTTTTCAAATATTAAGATATTTGCATAGGGTCGAATATCAGTGTCTTTATAAACTATAGACGAAATTATCAACTTTTGTAACTCTTTTCTGCGCCGCCAATATGCGTGCATACGCTTACTAGAACGTGTTGGTATGGATTTATCCACCACATCTGCAAATATTCTCGCCCTTGCTTTTTTGTACTCCGCTAAGCGAACGTGATAAGGTTTTCTTGTTGGGGTGTTATAGCAATCCGTCAGATTATCCTTTAAACGTTTATCATTTAATACTGTATTTTTTTCCTTCGAAAAGTCTGAAAAAGTTTTGGGTATATCCCGTGCTTTAGGGGGAAATTTGGAATCGACATTTTTCGCGTTTAACTCCGAGGCCGATACGAAGGACGTTCGTCTGATGTCCGGCGAACATCCTTCTTCGCGTTTTCCGAAGAAGTTGAACATTTTGGACATGTGGGTTTGTACATATCTCCAGCACCGCATCCATAGCAGAAAATTCTTCGAGTTTGAAGACAGTCATGGTATCGATGTCCTACCTCTTGACAATTCCAGCATGTTAGCTTACTTACATCGATGACATCTACTTCACCATATGCTTCTCCTTCTTTTAGACTGCTTGCAATATCACGTCTGTATGACAGTTCGTTTATTTGGCGACGCACTTGGTTTGATCGCGCTACCCCACCGTGAATATCGCTGAAAAACTTTTCATGCTTTCGTGCTGCTTTCCTCAAGCTAGCAATATCTATTATATCTAAATGCAAAATTTCATGACGCAAGTCTGATTGTAAGTTACGAATTAAAGTGTCGACTAACTCTGACTCACTTATTTTGAATCTTAACCTATCTGACATTTCCATTATAGCGTCAAGGAAATCGTCAAACACTTCATTAGGTTTTTGTTTTCTTCTACGAATATCGTCGCGGATTTCAGCGTCTGTCGAAAAATCTTTGAACTGGCGACGCATCGCCTCGCAGAGATCGAACCAGTCTAAGTCATCGACTTGCTGTCGATACCTCCAAAACCATTGTAAGGCTTTACCTTCAAACAAGGAGTGCAAATGTTGACATAATACTTCAAAGCTGCCATTAAGATGAAGCGAAGTCAACGTGTTAACGCGATAAATGAACTGGTCTATTGATAAGCTATCTTTCGACCCACTGTAACGAATTTGCCAATTTCGAATTAAATTCGACAGCTTTTCGTTCGCCACTGACAATCTGCCCACTCCTAAAGACTCTGTCCGTCTGTCATTCCGGGAAAAATGAATGGGAGGTCGTTCTTCGAAAGGTGCATCACGCGGCCATTCCATTTGGTTTTCGCGTCTCGAAATATTTGGAGATGGTCTATTTCTATCAATGTGTAAATTTTGCAACATATTTTGTATATCCATCGTAATCACAGTTCGAAAACTATGCAGAGATTCTGACACTAATTGCTGTACTTGATGTTCGGTTAGCCCGTGTTCACTGGCGGTTTGGCGAGGAACCACACCACGTCGATTTCGAGGACTATTTACGTGCCCCGTTTGTTGCTCTAATACCATAGGAGCTCGCGTTTGAGGATTACTTTGTGCGTATCGACGCGTTATCGGCCGCTCACGAGGAACTGCACCGGTTCTAGCCCTATCCACATTACTAGTTAACGGCTTTAAATCCATTGTACTGCAAGGATTACCACAAACTGGACACACCTCGTTACTGTCTAGCCAAGTACGAATGCAGTTTAGGTGGAAATTATGATTGCATATAGTTTCTCCGGTCTCTTGGCCACTTAATATATTTTCATTGCATACGGTACAGATTGCAGTGATTGCTGTATCTTCTTCTTTGCCACCTGAGGCATTACCAGGACTATGTGTCACAGGCATTATAAAAAAAATTTCAAACCAAAAAAAACTTTTTGAACTCACATTAACGACACGAAATGTTTTAAATCGATAACAATTTATTTCTAAGTTTAGGTACCAATTAAAGCAAAAAATAATAATTTCAATGAAAATTATTTCTAAAATAAAACTTTTAATTGAGACCTATTATATTTGAAATAGTATAATATAGGTAATACAATTGAAATAATAAGGATAACACGAAACTCTAGTTATATGTATTATCTATGAAGATATATGCCTGCCTACATATATGGTTATATCAGCAATAAACCAAAAAGGTATATAAAAAAAATAATAAATTTATCAAAAAGAAATTCTTGGACTATTCTGTAGGGAATGTTAGTCATATGGGCCTTATTATTCATGATTGCTTAGCTCCACAGCCTGACATATATAGCTGGAATACATTTATGGTAATGTTTGTACTTCGGTAAATCTCCAGAATCTCCAGAAGATCAAAAGTCCGGAAGTAAATGCTACAAATCAAAATTGAAACATACGATATTGGAAACAAAAGCGGTATTTAAACTTGAATATATCAGATCAGTGGTCAGGAATCAAAGAAAAGTGCTTCAATTCACAGTAGGTCCTACGTCTCTAACAGTTCAAAATAAAATAAAAAAAACACAGCAAAATAATCTTGCTAACTTAGTGATCGGGATCCGACATGAATCGGCAAATCTATTCTCAAAAAAAAATGTCATTGGGAATAGGTAAGGCATTGGGAAAATTGGCGGTCAGAGTCCGAAAAAAAATCTTCAAAATCTGAAAATCCTGCGTCTTTTACCCATTGCAAAAAAAAAACAATAAAATATCAATAGATTGGGGAGCTTCGACAAGAAGGGTTTCAATGATAAACTTTTGCTTTTATTTATGTCTATCTACTTATTCATAGCCACATACTATTTGTGGTTCTTTTCAACAACCAACTTGTCGGGCCCCACGTTGGGCGCCATTTATTTTCTGTAACGAATCTCTCCTTAAAACTGCTGTTTGGTAGAGTACATTGGGAAGGAGCGTGTTTCCGAGACGGGTCTGCATACCTTGCTATGCTACAGTCTTGCTCAGGGAAAATGGGCGTGGGCTTGTCCCGGTTACACACTGCGAAACTCGTACAAAAATAAAAATTGTATGCAGAGCGAAATATAATCATAGGCAAAAAAAAAAAAAAAGAAGGGGCGACGAAACGCAAACCAGCGAAAGTAAAAGCAGCAAAAAAAAACTATAACGATAACCTTTCGTAACGGAATACAGGGATAGTGGAGCTGGAGCAACCACGAACGGAGGGATCAGAAAGATTGAATTTTTCCCCCCCTTTTCTATACCCTCCCAACCTGTTAACGGATTGATTTTAATTCCATTAACCCATTATAGAACTAGCCCATGTGTCCCAACCTTTCCCTACATTTCGTCATTCAAGAAAAAGATTTACGTCTCCATTGGTAATATAACACAATTATTCATAATTTTATTGAGTCTAAAAATTGTATAAACATAAAATATTGATTTCATAAATTACTCGGTAACTGAGTTTATAATTTTCATATTTTAAATTCAACAAAAATAGTTTTTATTAATCTAATCAAAAAAAAACGGAAGAATCCTAATATTCGCACGCAACACCTTTACTTTATTCCCCTGTATAAATGCATGTATATATGATATGTGATACTGCTCAGTTTTGTTATTGCCAAAAATATGCAAACGAAAAGACTTAAGCACCGAACTCGTTAGCAAGCAACAAAAGAAAATCAAGTATCCACTAATCTTTTCGCATGTGCTATTGATACCCTCTCTTTGCGTATATATAGACTAATTTTTCTGAAGATTCATTAAATAATATACATGTAATTCTTTCTAACGTTAATATGATAAGAAAATCGAAAGATCATCACTTACATAGGTTCCCTCGATGCGACGTTGAGCTCAGCGACGACGACGGGTAATGATGTTCGACGTTCGATGGTTCTATCGACCATGTCGGTTAATGCTGTAAATTCAGAAAAATCAATCTCATAGCGCTCTATGAGGAGAAAGGTTATCGTCACTAATCATGGAACTTGATCGTCAAACTTAAAAGGAAGATATAAATATGTATCTGGGTGACACAGTAATTGTATTACGCACTAATACAAGTACTCATTGTTGATACAATTTCATTTACATGTTTGAGGTGGGAATCCTCAAAATAGGCTTCCTTTTTTTTTTTTTTTTTTTAAGTTGTATTTGCGAATACCAGAATTCTAAAAATAAAATTACTTTGCAACAACTTGAGCAACGGATAAGATATATATAAAACGTAACATGAAGTATGTTTACATAGTTTATATGTATGTAATTAGATTTTATAACATTAAAGACTAATTAAAGTGCACAAATTTATTTATGTAATAAAATAAATTTATAGTCAAAATATCAATTTTTGCATTCTTGTTAATTTGTTTTTATTACTTTAAAGGGAAATCATCTCAATCCACCTTTACAATCATAGTTTCCCACATTCTCAATACCTCGTGAGTTTTCTTCTATATATAGCTAATTTTTTGACTTTGCAATAACATTACATATATTTTAAATTGACTCATCACTACTATAGATTTTTTTCTTTTTGACTTTGTTTTGTATTATATATTACATCTATTATTAAACTATAATTTCGAAAACGTTTGCTTTAGCACTTAATTTCCTTAGTGGGTATATTCAAAAGGTGTGTACATCATATTTAACTGAATAATGTTAATTGACGTTTGTACCGAGAGCGGTTGATTTCAAATACTACTATTATTCATTTCATATATTTATATTAAAAATTTTAATAAGTTACTTTGCCATATTTTCGAAGCACGTTTTTTCACCAATTTTAATCGTTCCTTTTTTTTATTTTAGTAATAAAATTGGCCATTTAGAAGTTTCTTTCGATTTCACTACATCTTTGATCATTTTCTTGTAGTTTGCACACAGAATTCTAAACTTCTAGTTTTAATTTGGCAATTGTGCGAAATTGTTTAAAACGCGCTCCACACTGTTGGCACATCCTGACCAGGTCATTTCCACTCTAAATTCGTGCACAGGCATGTTGTTATTCCGGACACTCTGGGACGACGACGACGTTTTTAAATATAATTGTGGAAAATTCAATAGATTGAAAACTTTCCCACTTTCACAAACACAAGCTGCGAGGCAAACTATTTGTTGTGCAATAATCAGCTGCAACAGAACACCAAGAATTGTGTAGTGCACGTTAAAATAACCGCGAGGCAACTATCCACTTTTTTTTCTTGACAAAACTCATAGTCTCTTTAGTTCATTTTTATATTCTAGATATTCTAGATATTTTTAAATTTTATTTTTTTTTTTATTTTCGCGGATTTGGGTACCGGTCGGGCTCAGTCTTCAAAATGTACTCTCTTGCACAAAATTGTCGAGCTTAGTTTTCGCCTGCGCTTTCAGCTTGGGCTACATATTTTTCAATCATCACGCGATTATCCCGTTGGATTTTCGCACTATTCTAGCTAACCGTACTGCATTGTACGGCATATGCGGTTGGCATCGCACGCTACCTTTATGCGCCTACGCATATTTCCAACTTGCCCTGTATGGCCGAGCATACAAAACAAACTGCTCAACACATGGTAAAAGAATGCAAATTATGCTCAGCGACCTGCATACTGGCTGTAGCGCACACGTCAGGTGATTTCACTCTACGTCACCGATCACACCACTTACCACCCACACACATGCCAACGAGAGCTACATAAGTAAACACAACAGTTGTCGCTAGAGGGGAGCGAATAATTCGAACATAATTTCGAAACTGACAGGTTTCACTCATTAGAAAATAAGATAACTCAAATGAGATGCGAGTTTTTGTTAAGGTTAGAACTGAGAGTGTTATCATTAGGGTACTCGTCATAATCGCTAATGATT
The DNA here is from genome assembly GCA_963971545.1 of Philophylla caesio. Lineage (NCBI taxonomy): Eukaryota > Metazoa > Arthropoda > Insecta > Diptera > Tephritidae > Philophylla > Philophylla caesio. Next base: position 67,785,265 of record OZ020607.1, read on the forward strand.
CGAATATTTAAAATTTTAAATTTCTTTCGGCCCTAGGAAGTTCACTCTCAGTGGGTTCTCGCCTGATTAAACATACAAGATATGATTGAGAGTTGAAGGAGTACATCTCAAGTCTCAATCAAGCAATAGCAAGATCTGAGAGGTTTAAATTATTTTATTCGTGATTCGCTCAAGGATCGATCTTACTAGATCTGAGGGATCCTCAGTTAAGTTCATTAAAGCTGAAGTTTCTGATAGCGTAACAAGTATTTTAGTCTCGTGTGTATATAATCCCCGCAAGTGTTGTTTGTTGGAGTCACTTTTTGTCGAACTGCTTATGTTTCTAATTGACTATGAAATTTATGTAATTTGTGGTGATCTGAATGTAAAGGGATTATTTTATTACTTCAAGCCTCAATCATATTCTCAAATTTGACCAAATATTCGTTATTCCTGACCACGATTTGAGTCTTTGTACAGTAGATGTTATGTTTAATCCTTCCTCCTGTTAGAAATACATTTATGTAACATGATTGTAAGTATATAAATATGAATCTGTTAGTCTGTGAAAGTCTGATTGACGTACGCATAAGAAACATAATTCCTCGTCAGAAATATAGCTTCTGTCAGTACGCCTGAGGGGAAAATCTGTAGAATATGCTCAGCACACAAGCGCAGAGCCTAGGCCTTCCTCGATAAAGAGGGGGCATTTAACAATATACTTCCTGACGAGGTAATGCTGGTCCTTTGTCGGCTTGGAGTTGAGACCAAACTGTTCAAGTTCATCCCCCTTTCGATGTGTGAAATGGTCCTAGAAAGTTGGGCTTACTGTCGAACGCTGCGCGGAAACCCCGACATGCAAAGTTGCAAAGTCCTTTTGGCGAGTTGTAGACCACAGGCGTTCTGGGGAATTACTTAGTACTACCACGCCACAGCTCTCAGCCTTGAGCACTGCCAGACGGGATCCACGCAGTACGGTTGAACATCGTCTCAGACCCGGGATGCGGGTGCTGTATGGAGGATGATGAGGTGGAATTATCTCGACATTACCTTCTCAGCTGCACTGCGGTTGCGGAACTACATAACAAGCACTAAGCGCTTCTTCTAACACATATGTCTACCGGTGTTTATCGATTTGCGGTGAAGGAAACTTTTATAGTGGTACCACAATGGACTATCAAGATACATAAGTATCTGTGAGTTTCTTTAGGTGGCAACCTAACCTCTATGAAAGTCATTCAAGTGTGAATTGGACGGTCTGTTGGTTTTGTGATTCTGTAGATGAAGAACTCTTATTTTTTAAGGAAAACTTTTACCTATATATTTGATAAATATGTTCCTCTTCGTATGGCTTGCGCAGTCAATCCATTTTGTCTTTGCTTCAATAAAAAAGTATACTTTGCTATAAAATTTTGTAATAGGTTATACGCCAAATGCAGAAGGACAATGACTAATTTCTCCTGGAATCGATATACAATAATTCGAAATAAAACTATATAAATGGTTAAGTAGCGAAAACAAGACATCCTAGGGTTAAACTGGACGCGTCACTTTCTACTAAAAAACTTTGGTGGAACTTATAAAACTTGAAAGTTCATAGAAGTTTGAAGCCGGAATAAGATCTAGTCCCTAAATTATTAAATGTGCTTTTCACAGCTTGGAGTAGCAACGAAGTAGTGGGGTAGTGCCGCCACTGAACAAGATGGTGCAACTCCAAAAAAGTCCCGGGAACCGCATTTAGAGCCACAAGACCCCACGTCAGGGCCTACCGCAGTCTCCGAACTGCAGATGTATTTAATGAGATGCTTTTTCATGGCAGAAATACCCTCGAAGCTTTGCCATTGCCTGCCGAGGGCTGATCGTTATTAGAAAAATAAACTTTTTCTATTATTAATATTTTATTTGCCCTGACTGAAATTCGAATCTCGAACTCAGCGGCATATCGAGTTATAGCACGCACCAATACCTACTCGACCATAACGGCCAATAGTACCTTATGCTAGTCGTGTAAAGTGAAACAATTTCCCTACACTTGTCAGCCGTTAAAATATTGATACTAATACCATTTGTCGTGTGCATCTTAATGTTATATTACATTCATTTTATGGCAGAAATACCCTCGGAAGCTTGCCTTGCATGCCGAGGAGTGAACACTACATATTGGAAAAACATAGAAAATAACCTTGCCCTTTATTAAGGCATCGCAAATTGGATTTATTTTTTGTTGTTTTGTTCGGTGAAGCAGATAGTTAGATTTTTCGCTTATTTGTTTTTTCATTTATGTTTCTAACGGATTTTTAATTTAATTTTTGTTTTAAATGCAACATCCAGTATCCAGGTAGGTATGTGAATAATGCCAAGTGAAGGATTAATTTTATTTTCTATTTAATATATTTATTTTGTATTATTTCGTAGTTATTAAAAAAAGCTATAATTTAAATAAACAAAGCTTAATTAAATTTCTCCATAGTTTAGTTTACTTCTTTGCATTTTTATCATATATATTTTTTTTTTATTTTATAATACAAATTAGTAAATGATAATTTTAACAAAAATGTTTCCATAATAGGTTTGGTTGATAATAGCTTTAGTAGCTTTTCTATTTCTCACAGTCATTAAGCTTAAAATCTCTTATATACTCCTAAATTATTCTCTCAGTTATATGTATATCACGAAAGTGCAGTAAAAGGTAGCTAATGATAAAGAAAAACCATTGAATTTAATGTGGAAAAAACTAGCTAAAATCAATGATATACTTAAGTCACCTGGAGCTCCCACTTTATTAAACAGAAATTGAATTGGTTAAAAAACAGCATATTTTCTTACAACACCTTGGTGACATACTTTTGTTTTAAACCCATTGAAGTTCCTACCTCTTGCAAATATTTATTTGACTGCAAAAAATTTATTAAACCATTGCTTTAAATACAAAGTTTAAGTTCTTACCATTGGGCTGGGCTGGTTTCTTTTTTTTTATTGTTAAATGAAAATTGTTTGTTTGAAAAAAATCATTACAATTAAAATTTTAGTTGATAAATTTCTGAAGTTTGAGCGCTTAATTCACAAAAACACCTGGCACACAATTCCGAAAGGTCCTATGAACAGCACACCTACATACATATGAATTAGTTAATCAGATGAAGTTAATTTGCTTAAAGACCAAAGGCGTTGTCTTCATTAAAAGCAGTTAGTAACACTCTTTCTCTTGCAAATAACTTTTTCATTTTCAATTCAGGTGAAAAAATGTTTCTCAGTTGCCCACTCAAAACCAATAAATATTGTGCATCCACTCGATTTCGTATGAATGACTGCAACGCCCTCCCGCCACAGTCGCTGTCTACGAACTAACGCCCGGACACGCGCCTGGCTCCTCCCCCTCCCCCTCCCCAACCACAATATGCAATTCTAAACAATTCAACTATGAATCAAATACAGCAGCTCTGGCAAGAAAGGTCCACTTCAATTCGAAAAGTCCCCGCAAGTTCACAGGCAAACAAACCTACTATCGGACACAATTGAGCTTTATAAAACTTGACGACACACATACGCAAGCACATGCACATGAATTTGCACTCGTAAACACCCACATATTCGTACAATGAATTTGTGCTAGTATTTTATACTATGACTGCGAGTTATTTGCATCGACATCGACATCCGGCCCATTCGAAATAGCCAATGTATTCTATCTAGCAAACATACTAAATATACATATATTTGTACTTATGAAGGTATGTACTCGTATGTATATACTTTTATTTCCACACTCACTTCACAATCACATTTTTTCATATTTACTAGCTTAGCACTCGTTTTTTTTTCTATGTTTTGATCAAACTTGCAGCTTCATCCATTGGAGACGTACTTGAACACAATAGTATACCAGCAACAAATTCCGGTATAATACAATCAAGGCATTCGGTATCTGCATTTATTCCTTCCCTCCTTCCCAGTAGAAAAAAGGAGTAGAAAGTAATTACATAACGGTTGTTTGTAACACCAAAAAATAATCGAGATAGATATAGATGGACATATATACTTATACTAAAATGATCAGAATGAAGAGAGAAATCGATTTAGCCCTGACTGTCTGTCCGTCCGTCTGTCCGTGGTTACAATAACTTGAGTAGAAATTTGATACATAGATTGCTCTTTCGACAGGGTAGGTTGGTATTGCAAATGGCCAAAACTCCGATTTTTCGGTATCCATTAAAGCAAATTGAGTGAAATTTGGTATTTGGAGCGATTTTCAACTAAGAATTTAGGTATTTAGGAAATTTTGAAATCTGGGCGTTGCCACGCCCGCTTAGGAAAAAGTGTCTGTATCTCAATAACGGTGTAAGGTATCGTCACAAAATTTGGTGAACACATTTTCCTTAATGTCACTGTTATCATCATTAAAAATTTTTCGGACCAATACCTCGCCCACCTCCCATATAATGGAAGTTTTAAAAAGTGCAAAAATATCGTTTTTTCTTTATCTATTGAAGCATATTAATTAAAATTTGATATTTAGAGAGATATTTAATTAAGAAACTTGATTTTTATGAAATTTTGAAAGATGGGCGTTACCACGCCCACTTATAAAAAAACGTCTGTAAGTATCTCAATAATAATGTAATGTATAGTCACAAAATTTGGTGAAAATATTGTCCTTGATATCACTAGCATCACCGTCAATAATTTTTGAAATTAGGCCATAACCACGCCCAACTTCCAAATAAGGGAAATTTAAAAAAATGCAAAAAAGTTAGTTTTTCAGTATTTATTGGAAGAAATTAAGTAAAGTTTAATAGTAGCTGCGATTTGAACAAAGAAAAGGGAATTTTTTGAAAGCATGGGCACCGACTATACAAAAATATATCGCGAGGGTATATAAAAATCGGTTTCGCCCGAATTTAGCTTTTCTTACTTGTTTTTTTATAGGGAACACTCCAAATGGCAAGGCATTGAGTTTTCTCTTCCGGGAGGATAACTCGTTGGAGCTGACATCAGGGACGGATACAGGGGAGGGGTCCTTCTTGTCTGGTGTCGGTGGTCTCAGAAAATTTCAACCTTGTTTTCAAATTCATAGCACACACAAAAGCTCACTCTAAACAAACACATTTAAAATTATTACCCAGTACCTGGAATACACATGGATTACCTTATTCAAATTGAATTGAATTGATTTTGTTTGTGAATTGTCAGTTTAAGACAATTAATTACAATATTAATTTTTTTTATTATATTTGATTATCTTTAATTGAGTGGTGCATATAAATGAACTAAATCAAATATAAATATCGCTATTCTAATGCCATTAACAGGCGTCTATTATAGTTGTTATACAAAAAGTCGTCGATAAAATCCATGGAATGATATTTGATGACCGGAGAAGGAAAGTGCGTGAGCTGACTGAGGTTGTAGGCATCTCAACTGAGAAGCCACATAACGCTATCCGTGCGTTGGGTGATTGCTTACACTCGAAAAAAGCGCGAATATACACATATGTTGTCACCATGGCGAAAATCTATGCGACTATTTTCTATTTCCACACCTGAAGAAATGGCTGTGTGGTAAGAGGTTTGGGTCAAAATAAGACAAATGGAGAAGAGCTGGACTAAGTGTAAAGGGTTAAAAGGAGATTATGTTCCGTTTTCTCAGCGTTTTTTCATAAATTTTGTACGACTTTTTGAAATCTTGATTTTCGTATATCAAATAAATCGGGTTTTTTCATCTACAAAACCGGTCATAATATCATATAATTTATACGAGTATTTAGACAAATGCATTAGAGGACAGAAAAACCTTAAAAAATGTTATACTAGTTCGCTAATCGTGCTAGTAGGACTTTTTGTTTGTAAGTCGGTATACAAATTTTTAAGGTTTTCCGTCCTTTCATGAGTATTTTCAATATCAGGTTTTATAAAAACTAAAGAAAAAAATAGATTGACTCCAAAACATTTATGCCGGAATACAGTAATTTTGTATAATCTATATTTTTAAAATTTGAGACTATGTATGTGTTGGATATTATTGCCTTTCTTCGCTTTTACGTTTTTATCTTTTGTCTTTGTCTTAATTGCTTATCACCTGGCCACAATTTAGAGACAAGAGGCTTTAGTTTGAGACCAATTATTGCCAATTGGTCTAATATTGTGACTTTTGTCTCTATTAGAGACTGAGACTGCTCACTGAACTCGGGCATTTTATTTTCAAATTATTTCTTACTTAGAAATAACTGCATTTAGCTACATGTATGTACATCAATGTAGTTTTTTCTTACTCAGTACATGTTTTTTCTTAATATAAATATAAGGTACCGGGTTTTTTCAAATTGCCATTTTTTAAATAGTTCGAAAACCGGTTTTACAAAGCAGTCTAATAATCAAAAAACCTAACACTCACATACATAGGTACATGAACACAAATGAAACGATTTAAAGTCATATTTATGATTTGTAGTGCGCCTTAAATAATTGCATTTACACAGATACCTCGCCCGACTGGATTTACCATTTATTAACAGCACAAAAATAAGAAAACAAATTCTCTGTGCTCGGCTTAAACGTTAATCTGCTTAGGATACCTAATTGGCATTGGCACGCTACTTGAACAGAACGGTAGTTGTTATTTCGCACAAATTGGCTTGGAAAACGGACAATGCTGTGTGTGTCCTTAACAACGGGAAAATTATGGAAAGCAAGACTTGTACGAGTAAAGTGCGGTGACCTGACGGGGTTACAGACTAAAAGAAAGAGTGGCGCAATAATTGAGTTTATTTTAAATATAAAAACAAAAGAATTTCGAATGTTTTATGAGTGAGACAGTGATTTTACACAAGAGTTTACTTACACTTCATGAATATGTGTCCCTTTCATAGACAGTATTTGGGGTGTTTAATAAACGCAGAGTAAGGGTTTCTCATTTCTTTCTTTGCTTTCTCTAAAGTGAAATGCCAAGAAGACAAGTCGTGTTATATTTTGTGGTCTTCGAAGGTACCATCTTAAATTTAAAAGTAAATCGATAAATAAGATGGACAAATAAATCATCAACGCCGAGAGATACTTTCTCATGCAATTAAAAGCATAGTGTACAGCCGTCGGTGTGAACGCTAGTGGAGCGAAGGTGTGCCTGGCCGCGCGAGCTGCGAATTGTCGCTCGAGACACACGGTACATTTCCTGGGCTACCAGAAAACAGCGGAAAAAGTGATTCCGGGAATCCCAGGGCAAGCAGCAGAAGATTTAATGACGATAGTGGCGCAAATGGCGACAAAGATAACGGCTCAAAGGACAATGGAGCGAACAAATACAGCGTATCAAATGACAACGGAGCAAGCGGCCCAGGCGACGAAATGTCCCAAACGACGGAATTGGCGGTGGCAGACGCGACGGAACAAACGACGGGCAGAAAAACAGTACTCTCAGCAACATCGTCCAAGCAAAATTTCGATATTTTATGCTTACTTAACGGAACTGTTGGTAAAGCTGTGAGCTCAGACGAAGAGGAAGTACAGTGCGAGCAAAGTGTTGTAAGTGAATCGTCTGGCGACTCTAGAGTATACAAGTTGAAGCTTCTTGAAATAGAGATCAAAGCCCTTAAGCTATAACTGCAGTTAGAAAAGGAAAAGGCTGCAATGACACCCTACAATATGCATCGCGAAGCTTGAGGTACCTTTCGAAACTGTCAAAGAACAGATAACTGATTACGATTGCAGCGAAAGCTTCGAATTTTCGCCAGTGTTGAAAGTAAACAGCGAAACTTTAATTCTTTTAATATGGAAGAAGGTAAAAGGTGCTGCGTTGACATGGTATAAAAGCAAGAAAATTTTCGAAGAAATCCTCAACGAGATGTCGATTTTTTTCGCCTACAAAGACAAAATCTTGGAGTCAAGACACAATTTTGAAAAACGATCTTAGCAAGCTGGAGAATCCTTCCTGAATTATGTGAACGAAAAACTCTTGTTGACCACTGTCCCCAATCTGAGCGACATTGAGTTCGTTGGGTACATCATCGATGGCATCCCAGACCGACAGCTTCATGTTCAAGCTAAAATACAAGATTTGAAGTCAGCTAGCGAGGTAGTACTAGCATTCCGCATAGTCAAGTTGCCACAACGTGCCGCAAGAAACCTAACTGGGAAGAGAGTGCAGAAAACCAAAGCGGGAGCCGGAAACATAAGTTTGGAAATACATTTCTTTAACGACACTAATTGGACAGTTCCAATGTTTAAGGATGCCGTTCGGGCTAAGAAATGCCCCAGCCACATTTCAAATATTTATAAACAGAAATTATACGTTTAGGTGATATATCGTGTACATTGACGATGTTATTATTACTATTATTATTATAACCCAACGGAAACCCACTTTCCCGCCCAACCGGCACGAGGGGCTCAATCCGCATAACGTACGGATGTTTTTTAAATATACAAATCTTAGGTGCCGAGTCGTGACAGAAGAAAGTTTGTTAAGCGTCGAGATCCCAAGCTGCTCAGCTACAGAATAAGAATTCATCAGCCGAATACAAAGTTAGAGAAATGCAAAGTAAGAAAATTGGATCGTTAGCTGTTATTAAGAGAGGATAGAATAGTTCTTTTAATTATAAAAAGTGAGTCCGATACATCAAAGGTGCTGGAATGATTGTTAAAGTCTTGGCATAAACCCCGAAACGGTTCATTCAACTCAAAGTTAGTTCTGCATAGTTTCAAGAAAAGTGGTTTAAAGTTTCTCGTTGCACGGGAGGGTACATTAAAATTAATTTGCTCTAGAAGAAATGGACTTGAGATCCATCCATTGACTAATTTTACGAGAAATATTATACCTAACATTTCTCTGCGACTCGAAAGAGTAGGAAGATTAATAAGTTTTAAACGACTAGTGGAAGGGGGAAGATTGTATGGCGAATCCCATCGAAGATTTCTCAAAGCAAAAAGTAAGAATTGTTTTTGTATTGACTCTAGTTGGTCTGAGTGGACCTGATAACGAGGATTCCAAACTATGGAACCATACTCCAGCAACAGTTAACATGGATAAACATTTATACATGTAACGCAAAGTTTTTCAGTGTTTGGTAAGTGTGAGTTTCTTCGGACTAAACTCTCACATCAAATTTATTTAGTTGCCGGTGAAGGCATTAGGGCTGACAAAATAGGGTTAAGAGCAATTGAAGGTTTTGCGGTACCGAATAAGATGCAGGAAGTACATAGTTTCCTAGGACTCTGCTCATATTTTCAAAGATTCATCAGATAAGATTATCCGACCAAAGCCAATTTCCATTTGGTCAGGAGGAGTTAGAAGTTTTAAACTAGTGGCCGCCCCAGTGCTAGCAATTTAAAACCCATACGACTCGACGCGTTGAAAAGGTTCAGAGTATACCTTCAGGATATTTAGTTCAAGATAGTCACTTATTGCAATTGAGGGGTACTTGAGTCGAAGAAAGCTTAACACTCTAACAGAACGATACCTCGAAATAGCTATACCGAGAGATACCATAAAATCCGAGTCAAACTTTACATAAAGTTTCAAAACTGAATTAAGCAACAAAAGAAGTTGGGTGGGTTTTTCCATAACCTAAAAAATAAACCAACAAATGATTACACGGACGGCTCGCTTACCGAATACGGTACCTAAAATTCTACCAGGTAACCCTTAAAACTTGTGATGGAATGTCTTGATTAGCTGAACACACTTGGTCTGCGAACTGGGTCTGGATTCTTTGTGTGCCAGGTCTCGCTGAAATCGTTGGAAACGAAATCGCGGTCATATTTGCAAAAAAGGGGCATCAACTCCGTTTATAGGCCCCGAACCTTTCTTAGAATTAGGGAAAGAGGCACTGTCTGCCTAAACAAGGAAAGAGGTGGAAACCCTCAGTAAATTATACTGGGACAATCTACAAGACCTGGAGCTCTCCAAATATCTTTTGGGTAGTTACAACCAAACAAGATTTAGGGAATGCATCAGCTTGTCAAAGAACAACTTGATAATGATCACAGGAATTCTCACAGGACACTGTAGGCTGAATTATCACCTGAATAAACTAGGAATATATTCGCAAGAACGTTGAAGATTCTGGCGGAGGAAGGGAAATAAACTGCAAAACACGTACTGGAGCAGTGACCTGCATTGGTGCCTAGGCGAATATCTGATAGCTTCTAGAGGCTAAGGCTCTATACTAAGATTTTTGTCGGAAGTAGGACTAAAGGAAATTCTTTAATCCAAGTAGGGAGCACAATATATCTTAAGGTCGCAGTTAATTGAAGAGGGGAGATGTAGGAATATAAGAATTAATATGAATTATCTATTTTAACACCATTTATGTTTTAGCCGTAGTATTTCTTTATGTATTATCTTCTTAAATTATTCTTCGTTATATTATGCTCTTCATAATCATATCTTAATATACCCTTGTAATTTGAATAAAACTTTAATATGTTAAATAAATTCATGAAATATTTTCGTAATTAAACTTACTTCTCTAGCTTTTTTGTCACTTACATACAATATTGTTCTACGAAAGAAGTAGACATTAAATAACCCTTACCTAACTCACATGTCTCTTCTTCAACTTTCTACCGGTAGTGACTCTGACAGTTAACGATACAAATTTTTTAGCAATTGCAATTTGAAATTGATACTATTATCCATGAATATTACGGTTTTTTCAATAGTATTTATTTTTGGCAAAGTTAATTTATTGCCTTGCCATAGAGTAAATGTTTCTCAGTTTCTACATCAAAGTTAAATTTTGTTTATTTAATTTGCCTAAAATACGTACAACGTATTTCAAACATTTATAACTAAATATCTACATTTATGGGAAAACGATTCAAAGTCTAGCACAGTTATCTACCAAAAATCTGAAATAATACGTACCAGCGTTTACTTACCAACACAACATAAAAATTGTAAAAGTGATTTCGTTCGGCTTAATTTACTACAACCTGTGTGAGTGAATTTTTTATTTCCTTTGTTGTCCAGCTGCTGTCGAATATGGTTATCTGTAATTAACTGTTCAACGGCGGCAACTTTGTAATTCGATGATTTACATCGCGTTTAAGGTATGGAGAATAGTGGGGAAAAAATCCATTTCACAGCACTGCAGAAATGAAAAGCACATACATACATATGAATGTATGTACATATGTATGTAGATCTATGCATGGTATGCCCAGCATTGAAGATCCAAATAACTCAAACAAACATTCTTCAATGTAGTTCAATAATTAGTATTTAATAGCGATTCTTATAATTATAAAAAATAACAAGTAAGAAATGCTAAATTCGGGCGAAACTGATTTTTATATACACTCGCGATGTATTTTTGTATGAGCGGTGCCCATAATATCATAAAATTCCCGATTCTTTGTTTCAAATCGATGCCAGTATTAAACTTTACTCAATTTCTTCCAATAAATACTTAAAAACGAAGTTTTTTGCATTTTTTCAAAACTTCCGTTATATGGACGTTGGGCGTGGTTATGGTCCGATTTCAAAATTATTGACGGTGATGCTAGTGATATCAAGGACAATATTTTCACCAAATTTTGTGACACTACCTAACATCGTTATTGAGATACTTACAGACGTTTTTTTTTTATAAGTGGGCGTGGTAACGTCCATTTTTCAAAATTCATAAAAATCAAGTTTATTAGTTAACTATCTTTCTAAATAACAAATTTTAATTAATATGTTCCAACAGAAAAAGAAAAAACGAAAATTTTGCATTTTTCAAAATTTCCGTTATAGGTAAGGTGGGCGAGGTTATGATCCGATTTCAAAAATTTTCTACGATAATAATAGCGATATCAAGGAAAATATGTTCACCCAATTTTGTGACGATACCTTACACCGTTATTGAGATACAAAAATTTGTTCATAAGTGGGCGTGGCAACGGCCATTTTTCAAGTTTTCATAAATACTTAATTTCTTAGTTTAAAATCGCTCCAAATACCAAATTTCACTCAATTTGCTTTAATGGATAGCGAAAAAACGGAGTTCTTGCATTTTTCAAAAACTTCCGTTATATGGGAGGTGGGCGTGGTTATTTACCGATCTTGTCCATTTTCAATACCAATACCTACCTTGTCCAAAGAGCATTCTATGTACCAAATTTCATTGAGATATCTCAATGTTTACCCAAGTTATCGGCCGATGTGGTCGAGTTGGTAGCGGTGCGTGCTATAACTTGATATGTCGGTGAGTTCGAGGTTCGAAACTCAGTCAGGGCAAGCAAAATCTTAATGATAGAAAAAGTTTTTTCTAATAGCGGCCACCCCTCGGCAGGCAATGGCAAACCTCCGAGGGTATTTCTGCCATGAAAAAGCTTCTCATTAAATACATCTGCCGTTCGGAGTCGGCACAAAATTGTAGGTCCCTCCATTTGTGGTATAATATAAAGCGCCAAAATATATATACATACATATATCGTCTGCACGGACGAACGGACGGACGGACAGACAGACAGACACCGCTAAATCGACTTCTCTTTTCATTCTGATCATTTTGGTATATATGTCTATATCTATCTTGATTGTGTTATGCTGTTACAAGCAACAGTTATGTGAACAATGTTGTAATACCCTTGTGTACAAGTACGCTCGGGTAAAAAAGGCTTGCTTACATGTGCGTGCCCATTCGACACCAGGGCGTTGTTCGCATAACGGACTTATTGGACAATGACTATTCCCGCCGTAGGTATATATTACGGTAATTTTACGATAACGCAGATATTTGATTTTGAAGATAATTTAGCACAAATTAATAGTCGGATTGATGTTTTCGAAGAAAACAGACTCTGATAAAATTATTTGAAAATGGCTGTGGCACCGCGCACTGATGTACATACTTATCCGACTCGTTTACGGTTGCCCATGATTCAATCAAAGAAGATTGGATAATTAGGCAGTTGTCTCACTCTTGCATGCTGTCTTATGGTAGCCTTTGTTACTCTCTTTTAATTTAAGAAAAAATTTAATCAAAGTGGAAATTGGTATTTGAAATTTTTTTTCTTTGCGATATCTCAATGAAATTAGCTCTCAGGTAGGTAGGTGGGTTAGTATTGAAAATGGCCAAGATCGGTCAATAACCACGGCCACCTCCCATATAACGGAAGATTTTAAAAATGCAAAAACTTCGTTTCTTCGGTATCCATTAGAGCAAGTTGAGTGAAATTTGGTATTTGGAGTGATTTTAAGTAAATAAACTGTATATTTATGCGTATATTAACTTTGTTCGCATAACGGTTTTTTGTGACATCTAAAAATCATCGAGATAGACATTGACATATATATATATATATATATGATCAGAATGAAGAAAATAATCGATTTAACCCATCCGTCTGTCCGTGGTTACAATAACTTGAGTAAAAATTAAGAGATCTTAATGAAACTTGGTACAAAGATTGCCCTTTGGCTAGGGTAGGTGGTAATGAAAGTGGTCAAGATCGGAAGCGAATTTTTAAATTGTAGGATCGGTATTGCGCACCGAAAAGGAAGTATTGGGTATCTACATATCTTTCAAGTATTGTGTACCGAGTTCGGGTACCGACAATTCAGCACATCACTATTTATTAACACTTGTTTTAGGCGGAATTTTGATAATTTGTGAGTCAATTTACTCAATACTAAATTGTATTTTATATACATACATATGTAAGTACTAATTGATTGTGTGAATTATAAAAAGTTCAATTCAATTAAAGTTCAAAAATGTATGTCTGCTTCTCGTAGTGACTCTGCTAGAACTGTCTCTCTCCCTACGTTGCTACATGCGACAGACGTTTAGTGTTGCCACCTTATATATGTCCCCATGTAGGTAAGAAAAGAACCCGTATCGGCCGGCAACTTATCAGCTGCGAAAACTTCTCGGACTTGCCCAATTTTTCTCCTCTATCGAGTAATTTACGATATAACGCAAAAGTGTGTATTATGTATTAAATAATTCATTCCACTTCTGACACGTCATTTGCCTCATTATCCCATAGATTAGAATATCCGTGCATGGTTGAGGTTAAAAATAATAAATCAATTGAGTATGTATGTGAAATTAATTTATTTGACATTTGACCCGTCGACAAATGAAAAATTTTTTTTTTTGTTGATCAAATCAATTTGAATAAATTTTAAATTTGAGTCGATGCAACTTTCAGTTCATAATTCAATTTGAGTTTTGGATATGTGATTTTAGTGTTTTAAAATATTTTGCTTTGATTAAAGTTCGAACTGGTTTATCAAATGCTAAAATACTGATACAAACTAGACTAGTTTGCAAACTGAGCATCCCCATATATGCATTTGTATGTTTGTATATACATAAGTATTTTCATACTTAATATGCACACTATTAAAGTTCTGATATGCTGGTGAAAGCCTTAAAGGCGACAGGAATCAACAACAGATATAACGAGTTTATTGTATAGCAGCGGCATCGTTTACACATTTAATTTTATTTATCTGTTTTTGTGCGGTAATTTGGGTTTGGTGCCCGTAGCAGTTGTTGACAGATTTGCTGGTGGCGATATTGAATGGTTTTAAATTTTTGTATTTTTGTGAACTTAAATAGCCATGTAATGCCAAATTCAGTTAACAGTCTCAGTCACTAATAGAGACGAAAGTCAAGTCAAAATTTTAGGCCAGTTGGCATTCATTTGACTCAGGATCCCTTCTTAAAATTCTCAAACCACTTATGATAAGTACTTTTTGGTATCGCCTTGATCTCTTCCAACGAAGCAATTTTTCTTTCCTCAAAAATATCAAATCTCCGTTCTTTCGTTGGTCTCTTCAGTTTTGGGAACAGGAATGTGCCTGAGAGAGCTAAATCTAGAGATCACAATGACTGAGGCATGATTGTGACGTTGTTAATGGCCACACATTCACGCACAAACAACGATAGATTGGTGCATAATCGTGTTGCAAAAGCTATGCGATGCACAATTGTACGCGTTTTTTCGTTTTGCACTGACCCATTGTCACAGCGAAGTTTACAGATAGTTTGTGGTATCCAAGGCTTGTTTTCCTCTAAAATTCGATTTGAAGTGGAATAAGTAAGAAATAAGTGGTGGCAATTTTTGTTATATTCACCACAAATGTAATTGATGCAACAACGCGTTGAAAACATGATGGTCAAATCTATTTATTTATATCAAAAAATTCCGATTAATCTTAGTGATTTAAAAAATTGCGTTCATTACAAAACAGAATACCCTTAAGAAAAAAAAAAGTTAAATAATAATTATAACACAGTATTACACTCCAAAATACCCAGGGAAGTAATGTTATTTTTCTTATAGGTCTTATCGAGTAGAACGAGAATCCAATTTTGGAATTTGTCAAACACCTCCAAAATCTCGAGTCAAGCTTAAAAAACCGACTTTTCGTACTTTTGTGCACTTAAGTATTAGCCCATACCATAGCTAATTATCAATTGATTTTAAATTTAGGAAAGGTTTAAGAAAGAAGAAACTCAGACTTAATAAAGCTGAAAGAAATTTATTTGTTTTTGCACAACAAACTTAAACTTTGTTAAATTTTTTTGACTTTGGCGACATTTTCACACACTATTTTATAAGAAAACTAAATAAGTTTTGATTTGAATCAAAGAGAACGTTCAATAACAAGTTTAACGAATGTTGCTTTTCAAAAATTGACAGAGTTATTCAACTTTTTATAAAAACGAAATTATTGCAAAAATTTTCAACAAACTTAATTTACCAATAAATATTAATAAATGAAAATATATAGATCAAAAGTGTTTTTTTCATCGTTTTTTCCTTAGGTCAGCATCGTCAGTTTCACGTGGTACTGACCAACAATATTCTGACATCATATTTATTTTGTTTTTTCCTTCGAAACGTTTTTCGATCGTAGCCATTTCTTGGTGGAAGTCTTCGCCTTGTTCATCACTGAACTGGCCAAGATTATGTGGGAAGCAGTCCAAATGCGAATGCAAGAAATGAATTTTAATCGACATGTTGCAACCCATTCCACCATATACACTTAAAAATTCGTTTACAACCGCGCCTCTTGTTCCCAAGGAAATTATCACAAAACTCTTCCATTCACGTTGCTCAACACAGCTTAACTTGTTCAGAAAGTTAATGTCGCTCATAATTTTGCGAATTTGAGAATGAAAATAGCTATATACATACATATATTATAAAAAAAATAAAAAATAACTAGGTATGGAAACAAATTAATAAATACCAGCATCACTTAATATTATGAAGACAGTTTTAAGATAAGGAAAAGCTTCGCTATTAACATCCAATTTCTTTACAAACTGTTTCACTGTTTCTTAGCTAAGATATGCGCTAATAAGTAAAAATTCCAAAATTGGGTTCTCGTTCTACTCGATAAGACCTACAAGAAAATTAACATCACTTTCCAGGTATTTCGACTTCATTCTTTTGTGTAGCACTTTGTAATTTGGCGCTTACACTATATAACTCAGTATATGGCCGAGCTTCTCCTACCATTTGTGGTTTGCGTCTTTCTTTACACAAATAGAGAGACCTACAGTTTTGTGCCGACTTCGAACGGCAGACGTATTTAATGAGAATCTTTTTCATGGCAGAAATACCTTCGAAGGTTTGCCATTGCCTGCCGAGGTGTGACCGCTTTTAGAACTTTTTCTATGATTAAGATTTTGCTTGCTCTCACTGAGATTCGCACCTCGAACTCAGTGACCACTTATAGCACGCACTCGACCACAGCGCAATACAGGCAAGAAAATGGAGTGAAAGCAGTCCAGGGCGCCTCACTTACCAAAATCCAAATGCAGTGGTAAATAGAGTTTTTAAAACGGGTAATATGATAAATGTAGACATTTTGCTTTGTAATAAAAAAGTTTGTACACTTATTTTTGACATTGACTGTATGTACATATGTATGTAGTTTCTGTAGATATGCGATCAAAGTTTTTATTTATTTTTATTTATTTATTTCAGTCAAATGAACAATAAATTCTTACTGACTATAAGACAAAATGACTTAAGACTAATTGAAGTAAGTATACAATAAGTACTGCTCCACAAGATAAGGACGGTTCGTAGTTTTGAACATCATTTAGTTCCGAAAGAGTCCTCATTAAGGGAGCGTACTTTGCATAGTTAGATTTTGTAAACCCGAGGTAAAAGACTGGAACACTGCGTAGACTACGCATAGGAACATTAAAAGTTATTCTTTCTAAGCAGTAAATTGCAGATATGAAGGAGTACAGAATTATTACTTCGTTTGGAAACTTTTCGAAAAAAGAATGTCGTTGGAAGAACGGTACATTGAAAAATATGTTTGTTCTTTTATAAACCCTATCCGCTTGAGCACCGAAGTTGCTGTGGCATTCCTCTTTTCCCTTCGTACTTTTTGGTGGTCCTTTACAAGTGGTCCAACCGCATGCAATTTCCTGGAAATCTCCTCGCAAAGCCTCATAATAAAATATGGACATTGTTCCAGAAGGAGAACAGTTAGACCCATCAAAAAGTATACCGAAATGATTAGGATGATGAGCTGAGTCGATTTAGCCATGCGCGGCTGTCCGTCTGTTTGAATGCAAACTAGCCCCTAAATTTTTGCGCTATTTGAATGAAACTTGGCAGTCAGGTGCCCTTTTATAATTTATTATACAGTTAGCTCAGATATTTTTCAGATATTATATTTTGCTTCATAACTCCATAACAAATATTGCATTTTGGGCCAAAACTCCTTTATTTAATCAGTTAAAGGCTTGAAATTTTGCTCAGTCATCAGTCATTGATAGATATATATTAAAAGTAAAAAGCATAAAGATCAGAGAAATAAAACATATAGCTCCCATACAACCGATTGTTTAGATACCTCATTTATCACGAAAACCCCTCCAATTAACTAGCTAAAGTCTTGAAATTTTGCAAAAATAATAGCTATTATGAGAACTATTTTAGCAGTGAAAGTCATTACGAACGGATAAATGTAACATATAGCTGCCTTACAACCGATATTTCAGATATTGTATTTTGGGCCAAAACTCCTTTTAGCAGTCAAAAACATTAATATCGAAAAAATATTACATATGGTTCCCATACAATGCTTCCATTTTTAATTATTAAGCTTTTGCTATAACACACATATGGTCATATTTTTCGCCCTTTAAGTTTTAAAAATTGCAAGTACTGGAACTTCCCTGGGCATATGAACTGTACTTACATAGATACAAACGCATAAGCTTAAAAAATGTTGGCCATATTAGTCAAATAATAAAACACTCGTGTTGAAATAATTTTCACAGGCGTAAGAGCAATCTTTCAATGTTCGAACTTCGGAACTAAGAATTTAAAAATTTCGAAAAACTCTACCATCTTGGCTCTTGTCACACACAGGTTGAAGTAATGACCGGTTTCATGGACGAGCATCCGGAATTTACCAAATATGATCGTTAGAACGGCTCTACGTAAAGCCGAACTGAACAAATTACGGGCATGGCTGACCGTAAAATTGAATGCTTGCCGAATTCCAAACAAATCAACGACCTCATGATTAAAAGATTTTTATACTTATTGTAAGAATAAAGGAGGTTTATTGAAAAAGTTCATAAGTGGCCAAGACGAATCAAAAACCTGTGCCTCAGCTCACACTGGAATAAATGGGGTTAAGTTATCACAACAAAACTATCGGCCATCGTTTGCCAGTTCACTCGTTCTCTCTCTTTCTCTTTCAGGTCAACGATATAGGCGATAGATACGCTACGCATAACAAATGGGTCCTGGCAAGGCAGTCACATCCTGGGCTCTTTACTATCATTCTCTGTATTACCTCTCTCTCTCTGACTCTAAAAGCCTACGTGATAGGCGAAAGCTAGGGTGGTGCGCTAAATATCCTTAACCACATCCCAATCTCTAAACGCATCTCTGAATCTGGTCACCCACTCTTCTTCAGGTACTCACAATTATTTCACCAGAGATATTTTTACAGGTTGAATAGAACTTTTATTCAATGCCGTTGCATTCTTAAAACATGTAAATTATACGAATTAAATATGCATAAAGAGTAAAATAAAATTTACAAAATCTCCAACTTCAGTACTTGTGTATGTGCTGTCATACTCGTGGTATACCCCCGGATTTAACTTGACTATAACAAAATAAGGACTAACAATAATTACAAAATGTTTATATTTAACTATTAAGCTTTCACAAAACATGAAGAGGTTTAACAGGGAAAAGCAAAACAAGCCATCAATCTGTGCCGCACTGATGCTCTGAATAAGGGGTGTGCTTTATTGGTCAAGTGCTTAAACGCACATTAAATCACTTAAATTATGGCGCAAACAAAAATAAAGATAAAACGAAATGGCAACGCTCGACAGCAGCGGTGTAAAACGACTATAAAAAAAATCACAAAATGATAAAAACACTAATTAACAAATATAAAAAGCAGGAAGCTAGTTTCGGTAGGTAATATGGAAGCAAAGCTCCATTTCTTTTTGATTTTGGTCTGTAGAATACTAATACTGATTTATCAACCGAATTTTGAAGAAAATATTGCAGTTTAGAGATCAAATTGAAAAATATTTAGTTAGCTGTTCTAATAAATTTCTTAGGCCAAGAATTTAGTGGGACGAAAAGGCGAGCGAAAAGTTAATTTTATCTGGTTTCTATCAACATGAAATCTAGTTTCAGTGCGCACATATCAATAGTTGTAACATTCGCTTTCTGAGTTTATTTATATGTAGGTTTTCAGAATTTTAATTAAAATACGGTTCATTTTCTAACAAAAACCATATCGAAAATTTCAAACATTTTTCTAACAAATTATACACTTTCATCGAGTTTTCAGTTTGTAGCGGTGCGATCTATAACTCGCTGTGCTAGAGCAAGTAAAATATAAATCTTAGTTAAAGATTTTTCTAATAGCCGTTACCCCTCGGCAGGCAAAAGCTTCTCATAAAATACATCTGCCGTTCGGAGTCGGCTCAAAACTGTAGGTCCCTCTGTTTGTTTAATAACATAAATAGAGGCACACTACCAATGGTAGTTAAGGCTCGGACAAACACTGAGCTATATAGTGAAAGCAACAAAATATTATCGTTATTTAAGTGCAAGTTTACCCAACGAAAAATGGTAGCCCCGTATACACAAAATATTCAAATGTATGTACATAACATAAATACATATGTATGTATATTGATATTAGTCGTGTTTTATTTGACCAGCAATTTAAGCTATTAGCTTATTTTGTATGAGAGACTTTGCCAACATAATTATATTGGCTTGTGAAAAGTTATCTTGACTTGTATATTGAACTAGAGGCATTGCCAGTTCAATGCTTTTTTTCATTCACAATAGTTGGGTTATTGCAAAAAAAAGAATAGTTGGCAATGCCGATAAACTCTTTTTGGACAGATGAATTGTAAACAAACCAAAAATACGAACAAAAGTTTCTGAATATGCGAAACGGAAAGTTTAATAAAATGAGGCGGTAATTATGGATTTTAAGCTTATTTGAAAACAAAATTAAAAGTTTTTGTGTTTATAATTTCTTGGTAATGAGTTTACAACATTAAATAATGAAGAAGATGACGAAATTATGAATTTAAAAATTTAAACTAACACTTTTTTCATTTCCGATAATTTGTTGAAATAAATTGAATTTAAACTGACAGTTCTTGCCAGCGTTGCCAACACAATTTATATTTAAGCGAAAATATGAATTAAGCAAAGTACGTTTTATTGGTCAGAGATTTAGCTATTAGCTTGTGATGGTCAAATAAACAACACGCCTATTATAAAGAATGTGTTTCAAGTTGAAAATATGTGTAACAGAGTAACAAAAAGCGAAATAATTTGGCAGAAAATCAAACAGCCAGAATCGATACATTTTTTATACGATTTAGTTCATACACATCGTTCGGTTATGTTAATGGCCGAGATAAATACGATCAAGGACAGTTCGGTCATAACCAAGCCTTGTGGATGTACATATATAAATAGTCGGCTAGGTTGAAAAGTTGAAAAGGTATAAGATTTTAATTCTAATTCAATTAGTTAAACCTATTTTGGCGATTCGATTCGAGCGTTCCTTATTTCAGTGTTTGTCTAGCATTTACAATGAGGGTTAGAAAATCAAGAGGCGAATATTTGGAAATGATGAAAAAAATCTAGAAATGCCATGTTTTGGCATGCTCGAGAGAGACTCTATTTGCACTAGTTTGGTTATTATTGTTTTTTAATAATATTCCCCTTCCTAGTCTTTTTGTAGACACTTCAACTTCTTTACCGCTTAGACATATGTATGTATGTAATTATTTTCCTACATTCTAAAAACTGTACGCTAATAAAATGTCTCTCGACCTGTCTCCGTCCCGTAAAGCCACTCCAAGTTTTGTTTTCAGTTTCTCTTCCTTTCTGTGTTTTTGAGGTCTTAAAAATATACATGAACATATATATATATATTCATTTATATAAGTATGTACATTAAACTCGCATAATTTTTTTATTTCAGTGGAAAACTAAGACTTGTTTTTGTCACCAATAAAACTTTTCATTTAACTTTTTCACTATTGATATACAAAATTCTATTTGGAAGCTTCAATCTGTAAAGTTACAAATACTAAAGAGATATTTATTTCTAAAATGATTGAATGATTGATTGAAGTAAGTTGTGAAGGGAAAGCAGGAAAAATATCAACAGCTCACACTGCGTAAGCTTAGCTGAATGCGTTTAGCTGCCGGCTTAAGTATTGCGCATGTTGTTGCGGGTTCGACTCCCGAAGCCAAGAAGAAAGAAATCTGATGAGGAAATGTGGTGATTTCCGAAATAGTACTATAACTTCTACCGCTTTGAGTATTGTTGTTTTTTTCCTAATAATTTCCAATAAACCAATCGGCCTTAAAGCTCAAAAATATTTAAAATGAAACAGTTTTTATATACAGTTCACAAATTAAAGCATAAACACATATTGACACATTTCTACAATTTATTTATCCTCCAATTATTTTTAAATTCAAATATCGTTAATTCTATAACAAACGCCATTAAATACAATTTTTTAAATTTTATAAAAAAATTAGAAAACATTTATCAATATTTCATTAAAATTTCAAAACCAAGAGCAAATTTCTAGGCGCTACGAACTACCACTAATTTTTGATCGCGGTTTTGCGTTGTATAGAGGAAACAGCCAGTAAAAAATTGTCAAAAACAGTGATAGGTCGAAGACGCTTGAAACCTGCACTACCTCACACTAAAATTGAATAGGCCAAAAAATTGCATGTTCAAAATTGTGTACATTTAAAAAATTAGTATTTATGTTTTTTTAGAGGATCAACTATATTTTACTTGTTCAATTAATTAGAAGAAAAATAAAATGCCCAAACCTGTCAATATGTGGTTGTGCTATAATATGTGAACAAAGTATGTAATTAAAAAACTTGAAGTAAATATACATAACTCATATTGAATTTTTCATTAATATTATTTTATGTTATTTTAAATAAACAGCGCAAAAGACATTTGAATTTTTATTTATTATTTATACATACATATTTAAATGGTAGTGAAGTGCACACGATGGCTGATCTTTGGATGTGACACCTTTCCACCTCTCACTATCAACTTTCTTCTTTTTCCTTCACGTCTGGCAGCACTGTTAACCTAAGCATTTGCTGGGGAACAGATAAAGGAAGGTGAGAACACTACCCTAATTTTGGCCTGACCCTTGCTTCGTCCTCGGACTACCCCCTTCCTTACGGATTTTACGTGTCGATACCGAGCTGGTGGTTGCGGTATTCTGTTACCTAAGTATGCACAGGTGAAACCCTGAAGAAATGCCTTTCAGGCTAATGCTGTGACTTCCTTCGACCCGTTAAAACGCTGGCAGGCCTCGAAGTACGTTCCGATCTCGTCGTAATTCAGTTGGTGGTTGTAGGTAGCGGTTGAGGCCACCCTCCGACTTTTGCGCAGGATCTGACTCTGAATATAATTCCTAATAAGGGTGGGTGCCAACCCTTGCATGGCCTCCCTGATCTCCTTTTTTATAGATAACCATGGGGTCCTATAGCAACTTCAACATCGAGTGAGGATAGCGGCTTCGAGTGGGGACCCAAATGGAATGGAAAACCAATAAATTTGAAAGCAAAAAACGTTTCGTCTTCCCCTCAACGGGGAAAGACAGTGCCGGCGCATGCGCCTAAAGTACCTCTTCGGGTCTGCTCTAGGGGCGACAGGTCCACACAGGCTGAAAAGCGGAGGGCTGCCAGAACGCTCGAAAAATAGGGTGGGGGGAGGGGGGTGGAGTTGAAAACGTTGCCCCAGAGTGCAAGGCGCGAAAAATCTGCTGCCCAACTACCAAAGCACAGCTTGGGCCTCGGTTGAAGACAAAGCACCCCTTTCTAAAAGACAGAGATCGGTTGAGGAGCAACAACCTGCTCAAAAGAAAAAATGCATCCGTCCCGAGGTAGCCAGACCCAGCTTTGCTTATGTAGCCAGGGACAGAATCCTGATAGGGGTTCTGGACCGCGGCAATGGGCTCGGGTCAATACCAAGGCACCAGTGGAGGTGGGTGAAGGCGGCTCTGGCAAACGTCATTCTTGACATTCTGCTGGAGAACCCTGGAGCCCCTCCCACGTGCTGAGATGCCGGCTGTTTCCAGGTCCACATAAATGATGAATCCAACATTGCCGACAGGTGACTGGAGGGCCATAAGAGTAGTGGATCCGTATGGGCCGTCTAGACAAGTGGTCTTGTCGCTGAACATAGACTCTTTGGAGCTCCTGGAGAGCAAGCACCTTAACGGATGTGGACCTCCTGCGAGGGCGGTCACCATGGTGCTGGTGCAGGGGCTTAGGCGTAGCCCACCAGGAGACGTGAATGTAGCGGTGTGACGATGATAAATTGTTTGTCTATATTTATGCCGACTCCAAGTGGGGGCGCTGACCAAGAACCGCCACCTCCTAATCCAAGGTGTTACGCGACACCGTGCCCATTGGATGGTTTCCAGCCAGGAGAACAACCGGCTGTATTAGTACGGCGCCTCCTCGATACCAGGCCGCCTTGACACAAATAGACTGCCATGCCTTGCACAAGCCGGGCAGGCGGTCGTAAGAACAAGATGGCCAAAACCAACACAACAACAACAACAACAACGAAAGCAGCAACGTCAGCTGCTACAGGAACGGCACCAACTGCATCCAATGTAGCTTGGGCCAACGTAACCGCAACGAAACCCAGGTCCTCGTATGCGGCAGTATTGGGGGTGAGTAGCTGTGTGAAAACCTCCAAACGCGCAGGCAGCTTCCTTGAAAAGCTGACTGAAGAAGAAGCGGCCCTATTCGAAGAACACGCGAGGGATGACTAGTCGAGCACCAGCAGCGAAATTCGTCGAGAGAAGGCCTGTACGGAAAAAGATCGGTCGCTGCACCGACCCGGCATGTCCACTTACAGGTATGAAAGTAGACTTAGCGAGGAAGACAGAAGGAGACACAGTAGCCGACATCAGACCCCAGGTCGTAACAGGTCCAGGAGCCGACGTCGCTCTGCTAGCAGACGAAGGTCCAGGAGCTGCAAACGGTCTGCATCCAAAGAAAGGTCGAGCAGAAGAAGAAGCAGCCGTAGTCGCACGCCCTCTGCCTAGCGTGGCTCGGGCTGGCAGCAGCCGAAGAGGAAGCACAGGAGAGCTAGTGCTCCCCCGCTTCCAAAACCAGGTCAGCCGGGAGCGCTAGACGACCACCGCCGATCAGGGCTTAGTGGATCAGGAGCGAAGTGGTACCTGCGCTACCTTGAACAGGGTAAGTCCCCGAACGAGGCCCGAGACTGGCCGAACATACAGTTGCCGAGGAGTCGTCGCCCAGTTAATATCTAATTTTTCGTATTTCTTAAATTCAATATTCATTAAATTCATATATTTAAAATTAAACTGATGTTGTTACTTGTTTTCCATGAATTAAATCAAAGAGTGTACTGGATTATAGCCGATCTTTGCCGGAGATGGCTAAGCAGAGCACGTTCAACCTCATTTGGATTCCAAGCCACAGGGAGATCTATGGTAACTGCATAGCGGATGAACTTGCGAGGGAAGGAACAACCAAGCAGATTCTTCCCAGTAAACAACGCATTGGTATGCTCTTTGGCACTTAAAAGCTGCTTTTAAAAGAATCTAATTATGATCGTGCAAACGAAAGATGGACAAGATGGGTCCGTAAACGGTCGCGAAGTCTTTATACCTTAAAACGGGACGATATATCCCAAGTAATTGGCGCTTTAACAGGCACTGCCTTATAGGCAAACTTGCGGGGCGTCTTGTAGTACCCTTCTATAGATGCTGTAGAAGCTGCAAAAATTATGAAGAGGAGGAAACGGTCCTGCATCTTTTCTGTATTTGTTCTCTGCGCGAAAACAATTGTCTAGAAACATATATATGTATAAGGATTTGAACAGGTATCCGATTCCTACTTCTTGCTGTGTCTTCAATGGATTCAGCTTTATTTATTAATTCGATGTTGCCAAGTTCGTCGAAGCTCTCGACTAGAAGCATTGTTATCCCAATTCCATTTTAGGCATTACTACGAAAAATATAAGAGCTTTGAATCATAGCTAATCGGACCACACCATACTACCATAAAATACTTACAATACACCAAGGATGCATTTTAACGTTAAATTTAACCGTTCTGAAATGTTTTCTCTTGTTTCGGTTGAAACATTTCAAAATATTATCGTTAAAGCAATTATCATAATAAATTTCATTACGGTTTTAACCGAAACGAAATGCTGGCGTTAACGTTAAAACGTTAAGAAAAACGTTAAGAAAAACGCTCGAGATTCACTCGTCGCAAACAGAAGCGCTGCATACATTTAGGCACATTAAAATTAACGAAAACGGAAATTTTATAACGTTCGAACATTAACGATTTGATTTCGTTTTGATAACATGGCGCCGAAACGCAACAAACTCATTTCGTTAAGTTAATTTTGCTCGTTAACAAAACAAAATGGTATCGTTTCGTTTGTTGAGCAGCCCTGCAATAAACCATAATCGTTTCATAAATTATAACAACTATAATATATTATTTTTTATTAGAAATTAGGTTAGTTTTATTATTAAAATTAAAATAGAAAACATTTGTGTATGTGAACTTTTTTCTAGGTGTTCTAAGTGAGTTTTTTGAACAAAGCGGACAAAGGGATTTAGTATGCTTTGAATCTCTTATCTACCGCTTGCTTATCCCGATTTTGTGCGATATTTTTAAAACAAACTTTTTAGGTTTCGGTTGAAAACAGTAAAACAAACCGGTTACAAACTGGAATTCGGTTGCTTTATACACATGTATGAGACCATTAGTGCCGCTTATTAGACTTTGACTAATAACTATTGATTGGTGGAGTTAAAATTTGCTGGTTGAATATTTGCTATTTTACTTCGCTTATATCCGAAACCTTTTCAGAAATTCGAGATCTAAATTCCTACTTCCACTTTTGTGCATTAACCTTGCATTAATACCCAAGAAGCATATAGGCCGTAGAAAGCTTATTTAAAGAAATTAAATAGTAAATTGTCAAAATTATTATGGCCGACGTATAAAGATGATGTTGAACGAAATCTCCAGCATTTTAATAATACCGTTTATAACTTGTACTTTGGCTTACAAAAGAACTTAGAAATTTAAAAAATAAAATTCGCGATCTTTTCAATTGTATAAAATAACTGGATTTCTTGCTGACTATGTTTAATACTCAGTTTTCCGACACGATTATTTTGAAAACCTCATAAGACTAACTCATTTAATGTTTAAAACGTCATTTGTAAAAATTCTTAAACTTGAGATCAATTAACGTGAATTATTCGTAACGATGACTCAAATTCTTTCGACGAAATTCATTGTACGATCACAGAAGGTAGTGGCAAAATGTTTCTGCGTGGAGGAAATGGTCGGGGAAATAGGAAAAAAAATCTGTTCATGTCTGGCGTGCCGAGGAAGCTAATTAATGCATGGATAATAGGTCTGATGAACCTCCGAGCATGCCATCTGTATCTGAGTTAAGAAATGCAATTTATGAAAAAAGACAAATTTCTCCATACAAATACTATGTTGGCAATGCAGATTCTCTGAATGGAGTGAAGAAAGCATTAAAGTTAAAATATCTAAAAGCTCTTTAATGAAGTTAATAGCTGGCGTTGATGTGCGTTTTAATATATTCAGGCTAATGTTAGTAAAACAGCCAGATCGGCAAGAGTTCTAAATTTGTACGTTTTTCCCCGTGATCAGCTAATTAATTTTCAATTTAAAATAAATGTATAGTTCAAGATATTGTATTTTATTCGCTATCAAATAATCAGTTTTTAATTAAATAATTATACAGTTTTTTTAAAAACAACACTAAATAAATAAAACCTCCTTACCGAGATTTAGACATTCCTAAATTTATACAAATCAAATAAACATACCAAGAATTCCGCGCGATTATATAAAATTATATCGTGGGACGAAAAATGCGAATCATTTAAAACTTTTGTTATGCTTGTTTTTATGTGCATTTTTAAGTATAACCAAAAAACATTTTTAAGAGGATAAAACCCACGGCGATGAAGAAGACGTTTTACCTAAAATCACATCTGAAACATGAGAAGACGAAGATGAAGAATCGATTTCTCTACTACACCATCAAAACAAATGGTACAAAATTGGCCAAGCGATTGAAAAGTCTGTGCAGGAAGTGATTTCTAAGGAAGAGGGAAACCGCAAAAAGAAATTACTTATTTTCAGTCAGCACAACTTGAAGTCAATACAAATAGACGAGCAAATAATTTATGCTATCCTGACAAGTGCGTTCGACAGCGTTTCCCAAAACGTATTAGCAGTTTTGTTCGAAAGACCAAGCTTTGTTTAAAAAAAAGTATATACTATAACGAGGTGTGGGGGAAATGTAGATAACCAGTTAAAGAAGAGTCATAGTTTTAGTTAAGAGCTTTCTTCCGTGTGGCTTTAATTTTGTTTCTCTCTATTCGGATTGTGAAAAAAGTTCTAAACACTCCAGCTTTTGTTCTGAACGTCTCGCTTGATGTTCACATATGGTCCAGTCATTTGGTTGAAAAAATAGATGTTACCTGGAAAGTTTTCCGTGAGTTTTGAAAATGTTATAGACTTACTTTCCGAATTTTAATAGCGCAGTTACCCACCGACGTAGAACGGCCGTAGGTGTCAGCTGACACGACCTATCTTATGAGAGCGCCTTGTTAATAAAAACTCACCACCGTGTTGACGGAGAACTTTCGTAGGAAATCCAAACGAATTTGATTTTTTCCGTAGAAACGTATAAGCTGATTGTTCTCTCTCTCATTATTCTCACTACCGAATATAGCAGATCATAGCATAATATTGTGAGGACGAAATATTCAAGTGAAATTTAGCCCACACGAAACTCCACTCTCCTCACCGAACGCCAGTAAACCGGCTAAACAACAACACCAAGGGCACCGTTCGTACTGTACGTGCGAACTGACGCCAAAACCACGCCATCTGCGAGCAACGGTAGAATCATGCCACTCACAGTATAGCGGCAGAGCGACGCTACCCTGCTGATCGCAAGTTCTCGCAACATTTAGCATCATCCTACCGTTGTCGACATGTTGCTAAGATATCCAGCAACATGAGCCTCATTGTTTATAAATGTGGAAAGACATTGTTTGCGAAGTGTTTGTCTCGTTGAGTAAACCGGCAACCTCACATCGATTCCCAGAGGGACGCCAGTACCGGCGCAGCTAATTAGCGCGAGCGACCACCAAGACACCTATAGAGCGTCAGCACTACCATTATTGTTATCAGATTGAAGTCGCTCTTTTGTATTGTTATTTGAATAGTCCCATAATAATAAATTTATTGTAAACGAACCCTGGCAGAGGTGAGTATACCCCGGCATAAGAGGCAAGAAGCACGGGGGCAAGAAAAGCTTCGTTACAATATATTATTTAAATAGGTCAGCATTTCCATTCGATCATAAACATTATGTACATATACATATATAAATCAATGGCAACATTGTATAAAAGTGAGCCAACAAAACAAAATAACAAAAAAGAAGCGAGTTGGTATGCAATGAGAGAACAGCTGATTTCTACGTTAAGGCTACGGTAATGAGTTTTTGTAAAAATCAGATTCTACCGCCGTCTACGCTACGCTACGTGCACGTTCATGGGTAACTGCGCTATAACTTTGCCACTTCGTATCTTTGCCGCTCTCGCCGCCATATTAGAAAAATGGCGCCTAAAAGCATTTTACAGGAAAAACATATCAATACAAAATAATTGTTGGAAAAATTTATGTCATAACCTTTTTTTCCTAAAATCAAGAGTTTCGGCGTACCTGCGCCGTAAAGTGTAGTTCAACACACGTTTCGGCAGAAATTCTCATTTCCACACCACCATGAGGTAGAGAAAGCTGCGCATTTTTATCGTGGTATCCCCAGTAGGTCTAATCCACATCCGACTCTATATTTCCAAATTTAGTTCAATCTCCGTCGCTTCATTGTTGTTGACGGACCGGATGTTGTGCTTTCATCGTCTTCAGTACTGACTGAAATATCAAAGACTGAAGTTTCTTATGCATCGGCGATTGGATCATCAGTTTCAATAAAATATCATCACCATATTTTTCAACAGTTTTGCTTTCACTGTTTTTATGTGTGGATGGTAATCACCTTCAATTTTGGTCATGAGTTCGTCTAGAGAAAAGTGACAGTCTTCGGAATTTTCTTCGAGATATGAATAAATGTACTGCATGGCAGAACAAGTTCTGAAATACTATTTTTCATCGATAATTTACGCACACTATACACAATATTACGGTCTCGTAAACGAGTCTGCTTTTGCTTAGATTTTATTTCTGCTGTTATCTCAGCAGCACATAAAAAACAATGATTCTTAAATGAGAACGTTGACGCGTAGATCGCAGTTTTACTTGAGAAGTCGTACCATCCCTTCCTCTACGCAAAACTGCAGCGATTAACTTCTCGGTATTATACTCGTATCGTTTTCGACACACATCGTGAACCACTATCGATTTTAATCCCACCAAAAGTGTGTACTCATTGTCTTTTCTTTTTACACTTAACTGACGAAAAGTTTCTAATCCTTCTTTCTTCGCTTCAATAACTTCACTTTCTTGAAATATAGTACCACAAATAAAACAGGTTACTTCATTAGAAGTCATGGCTATATAAAAGCAAAGGACACTGTGAAATGATAAACATGTAGTACTGATGGCGCAGACTAAATATTTCTATTGAGCTCCTCTAGTACAGGGCCAGATGTTCCTTAGAAGGGAGAGTACACAAAAAGGACGCATTTCTTAGTATAATTTTTTTATTTTACAATTCACAAATATGAGCAGTTAAAATTAAATATAACGCGATAGCGTGAATGTATTATGGTTTACGGCTTTAAGGTTAAGAAATAAATTGTAGGACATTTTCTTTATTTTATATAGATATGTGCTTTTAGACGCCATTTTTCCAATATGGCGGCGCGAGCGGCAAAGATACGAGGTGGAAAGTTGAAATTCGGTAAGAGCACGTCAAAATCTATAAAATTACCAATTTAAGGCAACAAATTCACTTGAATAACATTGGGGTGATCACGGAGTCAATCCGCAGATTGTGCGGAGAATGTGACGCACTTGATAGCGGAATGCTAATGCATGTTAGATTCGGAGGTTTTTGAGAAAACACCATATCTGGAAACTCTCTTCTAAAATTGAGTCCATCCCAAATATATAAGTTTATATGTATGGTAAATCTTCTTAAAGATCTTTAGGCGTTTCTGAAAAAGTCCAAATTATGCTAATACAACTTGACAAGGGATGACGAAAATTCGTTCCAAAACCAATCATTTTACACCCTGTCGGAAGCAACAACAACAAAAGATCATAATATCTTAACAAGTGTTTACACTGCAGTTTAGGTGGCAATTTTTAGTTGTCCGTGTTACTATCTTCAAAGTTGTGAATCAGCCAAAATTGCTCATAAAGAAAAAATGTCATTGGGTCTCAAAAATCTTCAAATCGTCAATCTGGCAACACTGATTTTAACCTTTCTTCCAATTTCAATATTAAATTGAAAATTAAGTCACATTCATGAAAAATGATTTTGAATTTAGTGGCAGGATTGTATGTATGGTACATACATACATATGTTGTTCTAAAGCATATTTCGCTGTCAAATGGTTTGCTCGCCGCCATAATGTCTTGTTAACTCTGAACAGAAAGTGCCATCTTTGATTAGTCATCGTATTCGTCTAATTTTGAATTACAATTTTAATATTTATCTTTGTACATTTTAAGCGATTGCAAATCGCTGTTAATATTATTCACTCGATTTATTAAGTTAACCGGAATATTGCTCACAGTGACTTTAGATGGATGCAATGAAACGCTTTAATTTTTTAAGTGAAGCACTTCTATTGAATCGCAAGCAGGTGTTATAAACAAATTTGATAACAATTGATCAAATAAGTTTTTAGCTAAAAATAGGTGATATTGCGAGAACGGGTCGCGAACGTTGTCAGCATAGCAGCATAGCATCGTCGAACATTGTACATACATATGTACATATCTGCAAAAATTGCGGGCAAGCTTATACTTTCTGTATTTTATACTTAAGCTTTCCAAACTTTCAATCTGTGCTATTTGAATTTGCTAAATTAATGTTTCACATTTGTAATAAAAAAATATTAAGTATGTGACTCAAAGCATATG
This sequence comes from Philophylla caesio, assembly GCA_963971545.1. Lineage (NCBI taxonomy): Eukaryota > Metazoa > Arthropoda > Insecta > Diptera > Tephritidae > Philophylla > Philophylla caesio. The sequence continues at coordinate 67,816,947 of OZ020607.1, forward strand.
TATGTGTATATGTACATATATAAACATAACATCTCTTATAGTTTTAAATTAACAGCCCATATATGCAATATAAAATTTTTAAGGTACAGCTGTATCAGCGATGTTAGTAAAAGGATTGCAAGGAAGGATTTCACAGAAGGGTTAATATCAGAGATTGCCTCCATATTTTTGAAAACTTAAAAAAAATACCCAATCAAGGTTTAAATATAAAGTAAACCGAAAACTAGTTCCAATTGAAAAATAGTGATGTTAATAATCAAAAATTTACCTGAGTTCACAAAAGAAGTTACTCATCAAATAAATTGCAGCTGAGCTTACCATTACCACAATACATGAGCATATCTAATATTACATCGTAATAATTGGTTGCATAATTCATTCAATCGGCCAAATAAAACTTTCCAATCGGAAACTGTCGCCAAAGCAACTTAAATCTATAACCAACTACATAACATATGTATAAATATTCTCCACACTCAACCCAACCAATTTTCAAAAAATAGTTGCTACCCAATAAAACAAAACTTTATCGATAAACTACATATGATTGTTCAACTTGATTAGTATTGGTTGGTATATGAAAGCAAATAGAGCAATGTGGAACTCACCTGACTCTTCTTCTTTTATTGCGCTACAACCGTTTGTCGATTTGGGCAGTGATCAAAAAAGCTTCGCCAGTTCGCTCTCTCCTTCGCTAGGTTTCGCCAATTATTCACAGCAAGTGAAGACATGCCCTTATGCACCTGGTCTTTCCAGTGTAATCGTGGGCGCCCTTGCCTCCGATGTCCACCCATGGGTGCCAATTCCAAGGTTTTTTTCACCGGAGCATCATCATACATACGAACGATAAGGCCAAGCCAATTTTTATGCGCTTGACTATGTCCATATCGTTATACAGTTTATTCAGTTCATCATCTTCTTCGGTACTCGTACAGGACCATAAATCTTGCATAAAACATTTCTCTCGAAAGCCGCCAAAGCCTGCTCATCGCTGGTCAACATCGGTCATGTTTCTGCGCCATATAAAAGGACGAGCATGATGAGAGATTTGTAGAGCGAGATTTTCGTTCCTCGAGAAAGGGCTCTGCTTTCAACTGCCTACCGAGCCCAAAGTAGCACCGGTTGGCAAGTGTTATTCTTCGCTTGATTTTGAGGCTGGCGTTATTGGTGGTATTAATGCTGGATCCAAGGTATACCAAATCTTTGACTACTTCAGATTTGTAACTGCCAAAATTGCCTTGGGTCCCAATAATCGAGGATTTTTTGTTTGTTGCCACAAGGTACTAGTTGGCATACTCCTGCATCATCGCACTTTTGTAATAAATAGTACCACTGCAATTTAGATTGGCAGCTCTAATTCTGGATTCCAGCATCAGATTGAAGAAATAGCACGAAAGTGAGTCGCCTTGTCTAAAACCTTGTTTGGTCTCGAACGGCTCGAAGAGGTCCTTTCCAACTTGAACGAAGCTAAAAGTTGTGCTCAACGTCACTCTACATAGCCGTATTAGTTTAGCAGGGATTCCAAAATTCAAAAGCGGCTTTAAAATCGATAAAGAGTATTTTTCATGATTTGACATGCTGTGAATATCTGGTCAATGGTGGATTTACCAGGCCTGAAGCCACACTGATAATGTTCAATCAGCTGGTTCATATAGGGCTTCAGTCTTTCACACCATACCATACAAGTGTGCTCTGAACGTACGTCACCATATTCCCATACTCGTCTTTGCAGGAACCAGCCCTTGTTTGCTCGTCTAGAAAGGACTTGTTTGCCTTTTCTTGAAAATACGTCTCTCTTCCGTCCTCTTCTCCTGGTATAGCTCGACTGTTAGACGCGTAGTGATTGACTGCAGGGTGGCTGTGTATGCTTATTTCTCTGCAGCAGCGACACGGCCCTCATCGTCATACCAACTGTTTCTCCGCTGCTGGTGGTACCCAACCACCTCCTCTGCAGCGGTACGTAGAGTTCGGGAGATCTTATCGCTCCTTAATATCAAAATTTTTATTTCGATCTTTCGTCGCGACTCTTGATGAGCGTTATTCAGTGCTGAGAGGCGCATGCGGACCTTAGCTGCAAAAAAGTAATGATCTGAGTCAACGCTTGCTCCTCGGATAGAACGAATATTAACACGCTCGAAGCGTATCTCGCGTCTACCACAACGTGATCAATTTGGTTTCGCGTTCCTTAATCAGGGGGCACTCAAGTGGCTTGGTGGATGCTTCGATGGTGGAATCTGGCGCTACTTGATACCATGTTTCGAGCCGTGGCGAAGTCCATCAGCCTCTCTCCGTGGCCAGAGGTATTATCATGAAGGCTGAACCTCCCGACTGTTGGACCAAAAATGCCTCCTTACCCACCTTAGTGTTACAGTCTTAACATTTTTTAGGGGTTTTTGAAAAACCTTGCCCAATATCTGCCCGCTCTTCCATTATTAAACACTTCTTACATTTTTAATTACTTCAGTGAAAAATATCCACTTAGTCTCTAGTTCACATGTATTTTTTTGTTCGCTTTACTTTCACTTATTCCGATAAAGGAAAGCGTTCGTAGATTTTTTTTATGAATAACTGTCAAAATTGCGTTTCACTCGGAATCCGTAATGGCAATTTCCCGAATATCGAAATTTCGTAAGAATTTCGTGATCACGCCTCTACACCTTTCCTTTCAAAATAAATGAAATCAATTACTTTAGTGGTGTCATGAAAATCGATAATGATTTCAATTAATTTTTTTTTAGGCTCTCGTGAAATATGATGGTTTGTTTTGGAGGCTATCGATGGTGACTCTATCGATATTTTGAAATCGCTCTTGTTTTTTCACTGTGAATATGCCTCTAAACGTTTTTTGATAGCAGCTCTAGCCACTGGGTTGAACCACCGATACGATGAGGGCTATTTTTGAAATTTTGTACCGGCCCATGAGTTCTAAGAGCATATAAAAAGTTCTCATTAAGAGAACCAACAAAGTCCAAGAAACATATAATGAGGTCATTTGGTCGAACATTAATCCACCGGAAATATTAGACACAAGAAAATAGTCAAGATAATTCGACAACCATTACTTGTCGGTTTGGACAAATGAAAACCCAACATAACGGCATCATCTATTAATCTGCAGCTTTATGAGTAACTGCACAGTAAGTATGGTGAGTAAGGGGACTTGAATGTAATCCCAAAACAAAATCAACACCTAGAGGACTTAAAACAAGAAAATAGTTCAAACGCCTAAAGTTTCGGTATCAAGAAAAAAAGTTATGAATAACAAGCATGAATTTTGGTGCAAATCTGCGATGAATCATAGGAGATCTGCTAGGAATCATTTTGCTTAAAAAAAAACAGTTGAAAAAGGGATCATTATCCTCACTGTCCATCATAAGATTTTCCGTATTTGATTTTTCGAAAAATCCATTAGAATAAACAAGTTAGAGTTACATAAAAAATTATTCACGCGAATTTGTGACACTTTCGCATCGCTCGATGGGTGCAAACATTATAATTTCCTGCTTTATCTTCTAATTAACGTCGTCAGAAGCGTAGCTGCAACAATTGACGAGCTGAACCCGTAGCCGCAAACCGAACTTTTTGCGCGCGTTGTCCGTGTACTTTGTATTTCAACGAAACTTTTTGTCCATCAGTTTGTTAGCGATGAGCGAAAAAAGGGAATAAATCATAAAACATTCCTTGCAGATAAAGCTATGCTCTCACTTTATGTATGTATGTATGTGTGCACATTTTCTATCGCCCAAGGGGAGTGGCTGGCATGCCAGTGCACATCAAGTAATTAAGTTTAATCCTGGTGTTGCTGAACTTTTCCACTGCGTTAAAAAATGTTCCGTTGGTGAGCTTGTTTACATGGAGGTTGTTAGTGATTCTCTTATAACCTCTTTCGCTGTAATTTCCCACAAATTAAAGCAATAAGTGTAACTTTTAAATGAGATGATAGATGTGCAGCAAAGACAGCTACAGCTGCAAAAAAAAAAAATAAAACACTGCGAACTGAAATGCATCACTTACTTACCGATAGTTTGCGGTTTATCGTGTGGCACATTAGCGTTTTACAGTGAGCCGAACTACTGAGATGAGCTTTTAACTCGGGTGATTTTTCAAGCATAATTTATAACTTGAAATACACTTTTGGCAATTACAAAATTTTGTTAGAAGGCCAAATAAAACCTGAGCTTAGAAATAAAAACGAAATTCGTGATAACAATTAGCAAGCTTTATGTTATGCTATTCTATGAAACCTGATACGTTATTCCATAACAAATATTATCAATGCACGTGAATTTTATGTTAAACAATTTTTATTGAATATCGACAGTGTTATAAAAAATTAAGTTAGATCTTTAAAATGACCACAAATATCTTAAAACACAATAATAAACAATAAACATAAACAATATACTCGTATGGAAGTTAAAATTAGAAATGGTTGTGCGCGTGGCTTGAAACCCGCCACGTAAAAATAAATGCTAATGAAAACGAATACAAAACTTCGGATGCCTTTTTGATGACCACCATGGCAAACGTAAAGTAGCGCAAATTCGGTGTCGGTCTTGTGGTGGGAGAGGAACTTCATCATAAAGTACTGTCGTTCACTCTGGTGCACGAACTTCACACCACAATTCGCATCAAGCGAGATTTTTAAACATCTCCCTGATTTGAGCCTACGCTTTGACGGAAGGGAATGACGACGCGACCAAAGACCGATTCTACAAACTCCTTGGCCTCACGTACGAGCTGTGCCCTCGCCCGATATAAAAATGGTGGCTGGTGATTTTAATGCCAAGATCATCTTTGGTTCCACAGTTGGAAAATTCAGTCCCCACGACGAAGCGTCCGGTAACGGAATGAGACTAATCGACCTCGCCGGGGCCCGAAACATTCTTGTCTGTAGCACCAGGCTTCAGCATAAGAAGATTCACCAAGCTACATGCCAGTCTCCGGATGGTAAAGCACGTTACCAAATCGATCATTTTGTGATACCTGGAAGGCATGGTTTCATTATCTTGTAGCAGCTAAGATCCGCACACTCCACTGTGCATCAAAAGTGTACGCAAATGGACACAAGGAAAGCTGCAATCGCAACAGACAGCCACCCAGACGCATTTTTCGTGCGAAAAAGACGGAAGCCGAAATGCGTCACTGCGAAGAGCTTAAGATGCTGGCTGACAAGAAAAACATCCGAAAATTCATGCAGAAAGTACGACGGCTAACAGAAGGTTTTAAGGTCGGGTCAAATTCCTGCAGAAATGATCCGAACTCCCAATCATTGAAGATGGACTCGACGTACCGTCACCCTTTTGTGAACAAATCCGGATAACGCGGCTGATATGTTGCCAGCTGAGTTATTCACGTACGGCGGAGAGGAGTTGGATAAGTGCATGTACAAACTTATTTCTAGAATATTGTCGGAAGAACGCATGCCTGCAGATTGGAATATAAATGTGCTTTGCCCAACCCACAAGAAGGGTGATCCTGCTGTTAGCCCCTATGATGGGACCTTATCAGTGTGGTTTTAGACCTGGTAAATCAACCATCGGTCAGATATTCACAGTGCACCAGAAAAAGTACAGGACTTCGTTTGCCTTAGGAAACCGGTATTAACACCAATAACAGCGTCAGCTTTGAAATCCAACGGAGAATATCTCTTGCCAACAAGTGCTACTTCGGACTTTGTAGGCAATTGCACATTAAAGTACTCTCTCGATGAACAAAAACCACACTCTATAGGGCTCTTTGTGTGTTCGAAAGAAAGATTCTCCGAAAGATTTATGGACCTTTCCGTCTTTGCGACGGCGCACATAGGGATTTCCGTGGCTGAAATTCAAAAATGGCATGTTGTCTGATTTGAATGAAAATTTCACAGTTTGTTACCAACTATCTATACATTATTTTCCCAAAGTATTAGGATTCTATCTGCATTAGTTTTTTGTCCAGAACTGCCCAAAGTTGGTGAATGTGGAGAACATCAAAATTAGCAAAAAATTTACTCAAAAGTCAAATCATTGATACAATAAAACAACTATTGAAATTCAACTTTATTATTATTTTTCATTTATAATATGTATCAAAGAAAAAATTTGCATCAAAATCCATTGAAAAAAATAATGCATAAAAAATTTTGTGGAACAACATAATTTGGACGTCAAAATTTCAATGTTCTTCAAATTCAAAGTGGTGCATCTTTTTAGCGCTGTCTACCGTTGTCGACATACATATACCGAATTAAAGCCTGAAGTCTCAGCTAAACGATAAAAAATTGCCCCAAATTGCCCCCCTTGAAAAAAACAATGAGATACTCTAAAATGGCAAGTTACCGCCCAAAAGTATGCAATATATAGCGTACTTTATAAACGTTTGCCTTTGAATACAATTGTTTTTGGCACTGATTTCTTAACATTTCGTTGATATTTTTACCGTAATATTGAATATTGTTGAACAACAGTGAAAGTGATTAGAGGTCAAGTGATATCAAGTGCTGCAATGGAAAGTTTTAAAATTTCTTATTTAAGAATATGTGAACTTTTAATGGATACCAATAGTGATATTGACATAGTTGTTGAAATTATTGCGACTAATAATAGAAACATGACATGACAATTGGACGCATATCCACTAACAAAGATGTGATGCATCACTTATTAATGTCTTCGGATCCGTACATAAACATTTTTCGTACTAAAATAAAATTAAAAAAATTAGAATGTCACGAAGATGTAAAAAAGTTGCTAAAAGAGACTTGATAAAAGAGAATTTAGTTGTATGGGAGGTGGGCGTAAAAGTGGGCGGATATTATTGAAATTTAACACCAACATATATAATGTCATAAAAATGCTATGTACCAAAAATCAGTGCTGTAGGTCAAAAATTAAGTTTCACCTTATATGGGAGGTGGGCGTAAAATAGGGGGCGTGATTTTGATTTTTTCATTTTTTTCTTGATTGGAATCCAAAACAATGATGTACCAAATGTCATTGTCCTGCGACAACTCCTTATATTTTTAGCCGCAGTATGCACTAGCAGAAACCTATGTGCGGCGTACGAAGGAACTGTTCGAGCATTATAATCACGTTCGAATGGATAAAATAGCCCAGCCCTGAAGATATATAAAGATGTAGGAAAAGCTGCCTTACTATGTTGACCTCGGTCAAAATCGTTTAGGCGATTAATGCGGCTTAAGTAAGGCAAAATTATAGAAGAAGCTAATTGTGAATATTTTGTTTCTTATTATTAGTTTATCATTTGAATCTGGTATTCAGCCTCATTCTGCGTATTATAAACTACACTGTGACCACATCCAACGTACACACAATGGAAGTGGTGCGTGTATGCATACCAATATACCCAGTGGTTAAAGGGAAAGTAATGTACTCTGTCCTTGGTCTCAAAATAGAAACGAGATTTGGTTTTGTAATTATTTTTTTTTTACCCAAAGGCAATGGTAAGTAAAAATTAGTTAATTAATTAATTAAGTTAATACTTGTAAAAGCAGCTTTTGCAGTTATTTTAAAGTTTTGCAAGGGATATAATAAAAAATTTGCGTTGCTGAGAAAGTATATTTTTTCAATACCACATCATATTTTTAAATGTTTTATCTAACAAAATTGTAAAGCTTAAACTCTTTCACCTCATCATGTTGGTCTCCTTGCCGTGGGGATGAGGCTTAAGTGGTGGGTTAATTTCCTCTAAAGGTCATTAGCCCAACACGAACTAAGAGGGAAGCTTGGTATGGTGATTGGTTGACCGTTCTTCCGTCCCCGCGGGAGGCGGCCTTCCAATCACCGTGCGAAGAGTACCGCACCGATCTTTCCTCCTAATCCAGGGTGTTATGCGACACCGTGCCTATTGGATGGTTTGCAGCCAGGGGTATCCGGCTGTATTTTAACGGCGCCCTCCTGAAACAGGGTCACCTCAGGAGGTAGAACGACCTTGCCTTGGCAGAGGGGACTGCCCTGGTCGACCTCTCCCTTTCCCCCCCTAAAAATATTAGTCTGCCGCGCTCGCCTTGTCGAGCAGTGTGGACGGTTATGAAACTATGCAAAACTACAAAAAACCTGCCTCGGATAACCGAGAACCCCAAAAATTTTGACCCAACCCTTCGGGAAGGTCAGGTCTGTCTTCGGACAAGACCAAACTTGTCAGCGGTGTAAAGCCTGTGGCTAAGCCAGGGCCAAGCACACGCTCTATTCCTTCGGGGATTGCCTCTACGGCATCGAGGTCATCTGCCGGGAAGCGACCTAACTCTGTCGTTAGACTCCAAAAAATGGGCTGAAACGTTCATGGCTGAACACCGCGCAAGGGCAAAGACCGAGGTTCCTCAGGGAAAACGGAAGAACTCGAGAGAGGAGGGGTCAAACCCGAAAAGGACAAAAACGTCCCCCTCTCTAGCTGTGAGAGAGCCCGCTAGATCCTTTGCAGATGTGGCAAAGGAAGCTTTTGAGAGAGCGGTTATAGATCGCAATTCCCCTGATGGAGCGATCAAACCGCAAAATTGGGAGCTGGTCAACAGGAAACTCTGGACGGTGTACAGAGACATCCTGAAAGAAAATCCAGGGCCACCTCCTAGCTGCGCAGATGACAAAGGTAAACCCAGGTCGTGCATATTGATAAGGAAGTGTATTAATGTGTTTCTTTTAATACAGTTCAGTGATGCGGACAATGTTGTCGTGGCAGTGGAGTCTGGCGGTAGGACAGTTTGGCTGGCGTCCTCGTACATGGCGCACGACGCGGAAACACCACCTCCACCTGAGCCAATAAGAGATGCGGTAACGGAAGCGCACAAGCGCGGCACCCCGCTAATCATTGGAACTGATGCAAATGCACACCATCATATCTGGGGCAGCTCAGACACAAATGAACGGGGTGAGTCAATCTTTGAATTCATTATGTGTAATAACTTACAGGTTAGCAATGTAGGAGATACTCCCACTTTCGTGACTTCAAATAGGAGGGAAGTCCTCGACATTACATGTGCCAATGGGGAGGGGGCAGAACTTCTGCATGACTGGAAAGTCTCGAAAGAGTCTTCACTCTCGGATCATATGTATGTGATCTACAAATTAGCTATACCGGTAAAAGAGCGAAAACCGTTCCTAAACCGAAGAAAAACCAAGTGGGAAAAGTTTAAAGCAACCTTTTCCAACAATATTAATGGTCTAAATTGCCAAATAGACTCAGAGCATCAACTTGATAAAGTCGTAGACGATGTAACTAAAGCCTTCCAACGGGCCGTTAAGGAAGCCTGTCCGATAAGGATAGCGAGTAAGAAATCGAAACCTCCATGGTGGTTGACTGTAATTGCAATCTGTCTTCTGTCAGAAGATAGAAAGCACTTCGGAAGCCAGCAGATTAAGGAAAGTACTATCGATGAGTCCAAGCAATATAAGCTATCTTAAAAAAGATGACGGAGATTGGACAACAAACAGCGGCGAAACATTAGAACTCCTAATGCAAACACACTTTCCAGGGTGCTTGGAAAACAGAGTCAACATAGCTTGTACTTGACCTGAGAGCAACAACGATTTCTCCATGCTCAGTATAACCGAAGGGAAAATAAAACGAGCCGCTTCCAGCTTTCAGCCATTTAAATCCCCTGTACTAGACGGGATCATTCCTGCCGACCTTCAGAACACTTCGGAGCTAATTGCGCATATACTCGTACACGTCTACGAGGCGGTGTTACGGCATAGCCATATACTACGGAGATGGGAAGAGGTAAAAGTAGTCTTAATTCCTTAAGGAGGTAGAACAACCCATACGAGACCGAAAGACTTTAGACCAATTAGTCTATCGTCCTTCTTACTTAAATCGTTTGAGCGGCTACTAGACGAACATATTAGAGTTAATATTGGCAGTGGACTTACCACCGCGCAGCATACCTACAGCAAAGGAAGATCAGTGGAAACAGCGCTACACTCCCTAGTCAATACGATTGAGAGATCACTGCATTACAAGGGATACACCCTAGCTGCCTTTCTAGACATCGAGGGTGCCTTTAATAACATCTCTCCTGTGGCGATCACCTCATCACTGGTCAACCTTGGGGTGAATAACTCACTGGCCTCGCTCATTGGGCGTATGCTTGTTGGAAGAGAATTGAGCGCTGAGCTAAGTGGGTCTACCCTTAGGAGGTACCCAGTCCGAGGAACGCCTCAAGGAGGAGTAATCTCACCACTCCTCTGGAATGTAGCCGTAAACGGGCTCCTCCATAAACTCGAAGAGGCGGGTGGCAAAATAATTGCATACGCGGATGACATCGTCATAGCAATCTCAGGCAAACATCTCTCCACAATAACGGACCTGCTTCAAAGATCGTTAAACAGCTTAACTCTGTGGTGCAGTAGCCGAGGACTTGGAGTAAATGCATCAAAGACGAACCTGGTGCTCTTCTCTAGGAAGCACAAAACACCAGATCTCATGCAAATAACTCTATAGGGAAACACCCTCGTAGTAAAGGAACAAACCAAGTATCTGGGACTCATTTTGGACAGGAAGCTTAACTGGAAGCCAGCCATCCAAGACAGAGTGCGTAAAGCGACAATAGCTCTCTACTCCTGCAGCAGGACAATTGGGAAAAGGTGGGGAATGCAACCAAGAATTATATACTGGTTATACACTGCGGTGATCAGGCCGATCCTATGTTACGGCATAGTAGTATGGTGGGACTCCCTCCAGAAAGGTGTAAACTTTAAAATGATGGATAAAGTTCAGAGACTGGCGTCTATTCTCATAACTGGTGCGATGAAAACAACGGCATCGAAGTCACTATATACCGTACTAAATCTACTTCCAATAGACCTGCATGCCAAACAGGTAGCAAGTGCTACGGCGATACGCTTAAACATCCTAAAGAAATGGTCAAACAGTACCTACGGTTACGGCAAGATACTAGCGGAATTCTCGGAGCTTCCTGGTCTGGTGGATTATGCGCTCCCGCCCGCTGCCCTCACCACGGCGTTTACGACCCTCCTACCTTCAAAGGAAGAGTGGAAACTGAACGCAGTTGGTAATAGCGAGTCCATCCATGTATACACAGATGGATCAAAGCTTGAGGGTAAGGTGGGTGGAGGTGTATATTCCCGGCACCTGGGGATTTCTTATAGCTTAAGTCTTCCAGACCACTGCAGCGTCTTTCAGGCGGAACTGATGGCGATATATAAGGCCACACAACTGGTAAAGTGTGATACGATACCCGTGATTGATATCTACATTTTCACTGACAGCCAGGCGGCAATAAAATCTCTCACAAAGCAATCAACGACCTCCATTGTGGCTATGAAATGCCGCGCATCTCTTAACGAGATGGCGGAGTCATTTCGCCTGAGGGTGACATGGGTCCCAGGTCACAGCGGTATAGAGGGAAATTGTAAGGCCGACGAGCTAGCCCGACTCGGTACTTGGCTCTCGACCGAAGATATATGCGATGAACTAGGAATACCCTTGCAAACTTGCAAGCTTCGTATAGCCGAAAGGTTTACAAAATTATCGAACGATAGATGGCGGCAGGAAACAACCTGCAAAATATCGAAGCAACTATGGCCGGCTCTCAGCGCAAAACGCACAGGACAACTACTAAACATGAATAAACACGACTTGAGCATGGTAATATCGGTCATAACAGGACACTGTCTTATAGGTAAACACGCCTTTCGATTAGGGCTGAGACTGTACGACTTCTGTAGAAGCTGTCACGACGAAGAGGAGGAAGAAACGATCTTGCACCTTCTGTGCCAATGTCCTGCTCTATCCCGAAGAAGACTCTCCACTATGGGCAGACAGTTCTTCAACGACCTGGAAGAACTTAGGGAGATTGAAATAAGAGATCTCCTTAAGTTCCTTCGAAGCACTGATTGGTTTTAGGGGGTGGTTCCTTCGTGGGGAGTTACAACCCCCAAATGCGGCATCACAATGGGCCACGAGCTTAAGTGTGTCTGTTACGACAACCGCACTAACCTAACCTAACCTAAACTCTTTCAAGATTGAAAGTGGATATAAATAGATATTTATCACCATAATAGAATATGCTCTTATTTTTGCAAATAGACAAAAATATTTTGTTCAAATGGTTAGAGAGTTAAGTCTTATAAACCATTTTCAATTTGAACAAATGTTCACTTTTAGGACTAAACTTATTCTTTTGTTAGTTTGAATTTCAATATGCTTTGTATGTACGTGGATATAGAACCTCATATACTTAATATACTTTTGTTTTTAAATCAAATTTTACTTCCTTACTACAAAATTTACGCCACAAATTATTCATTCGCTTACATAAAGATTTAAGAATTCAGTAACTTAAATCTTCTAGTCTTGAAAATCTCTAATGAACTATCAATTTTCTCACTGGGTATGCACCTCTGTATGTGCAAATATGGCTGCTGCCAAAAAGTCACATAATTAGCATAACCAACTGAAAGCTCTTATTGTCCACCCTCGCGCTTCCGTATCGAGCATTTAATCCTTCATTGGAGTCGTGTGCCCGCAGCACATTGTTGCCACTAATAAATATCAATTTGCAGTGAAATTATAATGAACAAGTAAAGAAGTGGCTAAGTTCGATCGAACTTTATATACCCGGCGCACGCTTTCAGCTAAATTTTTAAATAGCTACATTGTATCGTTAAAAGCTGAATTCGAGTACCTGACTACACACTAGTCGAAAATTGTGTTTTTTATGTTAATTTTTATTCGCTGTATACAAAACCAATATACATTTATATAAAATAAGCGTTACCTAATTTTCTTGAAACTGAAAAATCACTCAAATTCTGTAGGAAGTGTGAATATTGAGTTAAAATGGGTTTAGTTTATTACTGAACCCTACTACGAGAACTATTAAAATTTAACGAAAATTAGTTATCATGAAGACATTATTAATATTAGATATTATATCATTAAACATATACACCGCCACAAAAAGGTATCAATAACATAGGAGATCTGGCAACCATTCTCGCACACGAAATCATTGAACCGCTAGTGTCACTGTACATATGTATGTACATATATGTATGTATATACTCGTACAACGTCATCATCAATAGCCTCTAGCATATGAAAAGGGAGGTATTTGAAACGTGCAGTATGCCTATGCGCCCTTTAATGCCAAAATTAACACATCAATTTTCATTAAATATCTAGAGTATCGCTAAATTGATCAAATTTCTTTTCATATTTTTAAATTATATTAGGTGACACAACTTTTGCTTCATTTGCATGCGCCGGCGGCTCATTAATATATCAAGCGTGGAAAGCGATTGACAATCTTTGCACTGACTAATTAATTGTCAGTATACATAACTATGTATGATGAATATGTATGTACTAATTATTGCATTGTAAACCGCGAATTGAGTTGTTACAACCAGTTAAATTTTATAAATAAAGAGTTAAGTAGCTGAGAGATAAGCTGTTATCTTTTTACATGAAGCTATGTACATACATATGTGTTGTAAAACAGATATCTTAGACCGAATTAGTTACCATGCAATAATTTTTTTACATAAATAGAAAATAAGAGGTTTATTCACATAAAATTTAAATCTTTCTGAAGCATTACGTAAAATTTAAATAAAGAGAGTCGTTTTTCGGAAAAACTTTTCCCCAAAGGTGAGCGGAAGTTCGCCTACCGGCCGACGAGTAAAAATTGTTTTGTTTATATATCTGTGGTCACAACCGATAATCGCCTAAGTCCTGTGTTAAAGTATAGGACTTTATGTAATTATGACCTGGTTCTGTTTTAACTCTGGTACATATATTTATGAATTCAACTTTTATTCTGACTTTCGCTATACTCCTCCACTCACTTGAACTTAAACAGCTCTGTATTAGATAAGCAAAGGCATAGTAAAACTCCATATGAGGGTAAATATCGAATTATCGATTGACTCAGTACGCATATCGGGCTTTCGATCGAACGGTTTTTTTTTAGGTCTGGACCTTAAAATTTCAAAAAATTAACCTTCAAAAAATTTACTTACAGTTTGCATATAAGTTATTGCAAACATTTTTTAAACTTACTTTCAAACCAAAAGCGTGAGAAGTGACAAAACAAGTTTCTACATTTTATTTTCCTGGTGTTATGGACGACACTTGGAGCCAGCACTCTAAAATCACCGTAAATTTTGTTGTTTTATTTCAAAACTTGTTCATATTTTTCATAGCTAAGTGCACTTGAACACGTGAAATTCGTACAGTTTACGAAAAATGCATTTCAAATTGATAGAATGAATCAGTGGTGGATACACGGGGTTTTCGGGTTTGACCCCTCCCCCACTTGGGGACCGGGGAAAGCAAAATTTGACACTTATTTTTATTTATTTCTGGATTAATTTTATTAAGCACTTACCCTCAAGGTAAAACACGTACAATTGAATCAGTTCATTTAGGTAGTTGTGCTCGGAAGTCAGTATAAATATATATCTACAACATATACATAAATAGAAAATATCTGAGATTTTGGCGTAGAATACGTCTTACCTTACGGTATGGGCACCCATGTCAGGTTTTTATTGTTGTAATCTCTATTTCTTTAATTATAAGGAAACGGCTCGGTAACTTTTTTTACAAATTTTTTTGTAGTCAAATGAAGATGTTAGCTTTCGTTTGACATACATTTCATGTTGGTTGATATCTTCCTAATATTTAAATTTCTCAAATGAAAATTGTATAAACACATGCATACAAATATGTGTGTGGTGTTTGGTTGAGTGTTTGCTGTTGGGCGATTTAAATGTACTCGTGCAGCCCTTTCTTTGTATTGCATAATCTTAGGCGGGCAAGTTAAAGTAGAGTAAAGGCAGAGAAAGCGCTGCCAACTACTGCTTATTGGTGGTGATTTTAACACAGAAATCACTTCAAATACTAGATTGGCGAAATTTATGAGCGATACGTTTAATTTGGATTATATTCGAAATGATGCTCCCACAACTATTGATAACACAACCATTGACTTAGTTTTTGCGAGAAATTTAAATGTTAATTTAAAAACATATTTATCCTATTTTTCCCATCATAAGCCTATATTCTCAAAAGTAACTTTCAAATAATCAAATAGATTTGGGTCTGTTATTTATCATTTATCTTTACTATTGATAACTACCATTGACTTCGTTTTTGCGAGAAATTTAATTGATAATTTAAAAACATTTTTATCCTATTTTCCTATCATAAGCTTATGTATATCATCAAAAGTAACTATCAAATAAAGAAATTCATTTGCTTGCATTATTTATCATTATAAATTATCATTATACATATGTTTTCTGTCTTATCGGATGGCGTATTCTACGTTAAACTTAATGGCCGTGTCTCTGACACAGCCTCCTTCTTTTTCTTTTTTATTTATTTATTTATTTATTTACATGAAATATAATTATTAATAATTATATTACAAAGTTAAAGAGCACTAGCTGCTAAGGCTATCGCCATGAAAATATTCTAATGAATTTTATAAAATACTTATAAACTATTCTTAGAATAAGATGCAGATGGCTTTTATGAAATTAAATACAGTGAAGCAGTTTATTTTGGAAGATAAAGTCGAAGATGTGGATTATGTTGTCTGAAGATGATTCCTTCAAGAGGTTTGATGGCTTTTCATTTCCGAAGATGTTTTTCCTTGCGTTTTCAAACTTTGGACAGTTGTCGAGGATGTGAGATGTTGATAGTGGGCAATTACATGAAGGGCACCTTGCAGTTGGACTACCATTGAGCCGGTGTTGGTGAGTAATGTTCGTGTGTCCTAGTCGAAGACGCGTAAAAACTTTGATTTTTTGGGATGGAAGAGCACTTGCTGAGGAGGGTTTTGAACGGGTT
This sequence comes from Philophylla caesio, assembly GCA_963971545.1. Taxonomy (NCBI): domain Eukaryota; kingdom Metazoa; phylum Arthropoda; class Insecta; order Diptera; family Tephritidae; genus Philophylla; species Philophylla caesio. The sequence goes on from OZ020607.1 coordinate 67,832,766, forward strand.
GGATTTACATGTTTGTACGGATGTAGGTACGTAGCCCATTTATCATCTGTGTGTCCTTTGATGGCTATTTGTACGGATGTAGGTACGTAGCCCATTTATCATCTGTGTGTCCTTTGATGGCTATTTGGATAAGTTTGCCAATGTCGGCTGTCAGGGTAGGGTGGAATGTGAGACAAGGCCGGTGGGAAGCATTTTTGGCAGCTTTGTCGGCGTTCTCATTTCCGCTAATACCACAGTGGCCTGGGATCCACATTATTTTAATTTTGTTAATGTGTTGCTGTAGTTGCGTTGTAATTTTTGCAATTAGTGACCCTTGTTTCTGGAGTTTGGTGTAGCACTAAAAGAGGCTTTACTATCTGTGCAGATTATATATTTTCCTTTGTTTGTTGCAGCGAATTCCATGGCGAAACTGATTGCTAACGCTTCCGCAGTGAAGCAATGTGAAGGGAGAAATCCTGTTTTTATTATACTTCCATTTTCTTTGGCAACTGCGAATGATGTAGTGCAGTTGTCTTTGGACCCGTCGGTAAATATAAAGCTCCAACCATTACTTTTCCATTGTCTTTGTATTTCGATGAACGATTTGTGGTAGATTATTGGAGCAGTATCTCGTTTGGAGTAACGGAGTAGAGTAGAAATAAACGCGGAAGTGGGCACGCACCAAGGAGGGAATTTTGGAGCTGTGATAAGTATGGGCTTCACAGGTATATTTAAATCTTTGACACTTTGGGGAACACGAAGAATAGTTGACGAGCGTTTCCTGGTCCTTTTTATGGAGTTTTTCACATCGTTGTGTATAATAATATTGTTCGTTATAAACAGCTTCGGAATAAGCCTGATGGTGTTCTGGTAAACTCGGTCCCCAATTTCGGGCAGTCCAGCTTCGGCCAGAAGGTTTGGTATAGGGGTTGTGGGAAACGCGCGGAGACTTATACGGGCAGCAGCATGGTACAACGCAGAAATTGTTGCTATAGTAGTTTTTGAGCAGTTTCCATAGACAGTTTCTTATATGTAAGCATGAAATCTGAACAATTTGTCTTTTTGCAATTGTGAAGTGTATTACATTTTGTGTATGAAATATGTGCCCCTGAGCTAAGGGCCCAATCCGACAAATCGTCGAGAATATTGGTATATAAATTTTTAACTTCGTTTAAGTTTTGGTTTTTGGAAAATATTAATACATCATCGGCATAGATGGAGTGTCGGATTTTATATTTTTTTAGGATAATATTAATTTCTTCGAATGCTATTATAAAAAAAATAACGGAAATAGGGGAGCCTTCTGCAATACCATTGTACAAGGACACCCTATCAGAATATGTGTTGTTTATTTTAATTCGAAATGTTCTGGAAGTGAGCATGCTTTTAACAATATGGAATGTTTTTGTTCCGACATTCCATTTCTTTAACTGTCGTAAAACGACGTGTATACCGATTCTGTCGAGCCCAAGGATAGTGACATGGTTTCGATTGGAAATTGCTGTTGACAGATAGTGCTCGAGGTGTAAGAGGATATCGGTTGTACCTTGTCCTTTTTTAAAAGCTACTTGGTTGGGACTTATGTGTTTTTCTTTTAAGGCAAACCACATCAGGCGCTTGGCTATTATTTTTTCCAGGACTTTGCTGACGCAAGGAAGCAGGGAGATGGGCCGATAACTATATAACTATTGTCCTGTGGTTGTTTTGGCTTTAAAATCGGAACAATATCAGCGTTTTTCCAACTTTGCGGATAGATTCCTTTTTCAAAAATATTGTTAAACAGTTGTAACAACCTGCTCCTGATACCCAAAGGAGCATTTTTTATAATTGGGTAGGAAATCCTGTCAAATGCTGGGGTTTTCCTTTAGCAGATAGAAGAACTTCGTTTATTTCCGAAAGCATTATGGAATTTTCAATTTCTTTGGCAGCACTGGATAAATGACCAGGATTGTAGTAGGGGGGGTTGAGGATTTCATTTTTTTCACTGATAAATCGTGGTCCAAAGTTGGAATCACGAGAATAATTAGACCAGGTAGATGAGAAGTGTTTGCAAATGTTTTCGTTGGAAACAAGGGATCCTTGCTCTGAGTTAATTACTTTGATTTGGCTCTTTTTAAAATTTCCTGTAATAAGTCTAATATTCTGCCAAATTTCTTTTGGGTTAGAGTTTGGATTAATTGAGCTTGTTAACTGATTGAGGCAGTTTCTTTTTGCTAATTTGGAGTGGTATCGAATAGACGTCTGCAAGAATGTACTCATTGGCCGTTTTAACACATTCACACGTAAGCGCAACATTCTACGCATTCTGCTCACAGCAAGCGCGATGACTGAATGAGTGTGCAGATAGCTGAGAATACTGCGCTCAGTCGCATTCAGAAAGAGAGGCATTCGTTGTACAAAGAGTGCCAAATATGTTGTACAACTAGTCATGCGCATTCGGATGTATGAGACCACATCCGGCTGTATGAGACCACATTCGACTGAAAGATTTTATGACGGCGCCAATTTTTGCAAATGATAGCGGCTACATTATATAAGCAATTAAATAGAAAAAATTCAATAATTGCATGTGTCTTCATATTTACGTACATACATATGTACATGCATAATCTACATTGAATTTTACTGAAATTAATAAGTAAATATAAAATAAATGCATACACTTATAATGCACATTTGTATGAAAATATGTTCATATGTAGGCGCAAATGTAAATGGAAAGAAAACATATTTATAAAAAATTTTCACAATGTTTTTATATACAGAATTTCTTAAGACTCTCATTAAAATGTTAGAAATTTTCAATTTCTCATTAAAACGTTAGAAATTTTGGATGGAAAACTTTGATATTTGGAAAATGTGTGCACTCTGTACAAGTTTTGAAACTTTAATTGATATGGTTCTAGTTAAAGAATACGATATTATTTTATAAAGAATTAACGGAAAGGATTTGTGTTAAAAAACATTGGAAGTATTACATACAACTGTAACCTGCTTTTGACGCTGAGGTGCATACATATGTATATATATACGTATTTATATACGTACATACATACATATGTCTATTTATGTGTGGGTATAATGTATGGTAGTAAAACCCTTTTATAAATATTCGCTAGCTTCTTCATATCCGTAAATATGCATGCATGTACATATGTATGTACATATACATATGCAGCCTACTTACTGAGCGCCAGGCCATTTGCTCAACTTGGTGATTATCCCTTTTGTATTTATGTACACACATACATATATACATATGTACATACATGTTTATTGTGCGTATGCATAGTGTGCGTCTGCGCTTGTGAACACATATGTATGTATGTATGTATGTATGTACATACATGCATACATATATCCCCTTCCTGTGTGTGATCCTATATATTATTTTGTAAACCTTTGAAAAAAAATTATAAAGTTTCTGGTTCTGATTTTTGAAAATGGAAGTGCACTATAGTTTCAATGGTATTATAAAACATATTCATACATAAGACATTTCGAATTTATTCCAAAAAAACCATTATAATTAATTAATACCTACATACATACATATGTATGTACATTGAATTGTGGAAAAGTAATAATATCAAAAAAACAACTCACAAAATATTGAAACATTCAAATTGCAAATTATCTTTGAGGATTATTTGGATAATTTAATGAAGTCAAATGTCCACTAATATTTTATTCACGTCAATATTATTTAGGTCTTAAATAATAATAATATTGTATAAATAACATCTGCTTAAATAACAAAGTAGTAAGCATAAGCGAAAACAACGCATATGCTAAGCGTTGTTACGTACACACATAATAACAGCCATCGCTAGCTGCGCCTTACATATGTAAATATGTGCCTTTGGTGGTGTCTCCCTGCGCAACGTCCGCCACATTCGTCACATTCGTGCAATATCCGGAGAGGCCGTGAATGCATGAATTATCGATGACTATAAATGAGCGTAGCGAAGAGAAAAATTTGTACATTCCTTAAATCATAAGCAGAGAGTACCCATATTGGTCTCTTTTTTCTCTGTAAGTACACATATTTATGATCGCACATGAGTGCCTGAGTTGAATGAGCACCGCATTCACATTCGTGTAATCCGGCTAACAGAAGAAATGAATGTGCTCATGCAGCCCTCTAGTATCGAAACGCGGCATTTGCTTTTTTGTAAGCGATTAGGTTGTTTTCGGTATTTTGATGCTTATAATCTGCCCAGGTTTGTTGTTTTTTAAATCTGAGTATAGCAATGTTGCTATTCCACCATGGATTTGAAGGCTTATTAGGTTTGTTTTTTGTTTGTGGGATATTGTAATGAGAGGCTGTCCGTAAAATTTTTTTAATGGTGGCTGCTTCGTGATTGATGTTGTCTGATATTTGATATTTTTGGGATAGAGAGTCGCAGCAGTCTTGGAATTTAACCCAGTCAGCTTTGTCAGTGATGAATTTGGTGCGAAAAGAATATGTGTGTTCTTCCCAAAGTTGGTTTCATAGATGTAGCGATCGGGAAGTGGTCGCTTCCTCGAAGGTCTTTTAATATTTTCCACGAACATTTTGGTGCCAGGCTGGCATTACAAAAGGTGACGTCAACATTTGTGAATGTTTGGTGGGTAGAAAAGTGTGTTAGTGATCCATCTTTGAGTATAATAAGGTTAGACGCCAGTAGTGCATCTTCAATTATCTTTCCCCTCGAGTTAGTAGTACTGGAACCCCATAATGGGCTCCAGGCATTAAGATCACCCATTAGAATTAATGGCGTGGATATGTTATTAAGGATTAATAGAATGTCTGTTGATGAAAAAGTTTGGCAAGGAGGTATATACATATATGGATAATAGGGTAATTCGGAATCCTATATTCAATTCAACTGCAATTATTGATACATTTGATGTTATGTTAAGTCTTGTGTGAGGAATGTCTTTTTTTATTAGCAAGCAAATGCCTTGTTTACTTGAGTTGTTAGAATTTAGATTGTGAAAATAACCTGTATAGTTTTGGAGTGTAAAAGGTGAGATATTATGTGCTATGTGTGTTTCTTGTATTGCGACCGCTCCAGGGTTGAATTCTTTTAGTAGGAATTCCAATATCCCTTCAAGTTCCACTGTAAAGTTTTGACCATTTCGATGTAAGTAAGTAAGATTAGATTTGTTTATTGGTATGTTTATTGTATATATTTGGGAGTAACTGTTGCTTCTAAATCTTCATCATCCCACATGCCAGAATTGTTTGTGTTATGGGCTAAAGTTTTATTTTCGGTATAGCTATTGTTAGTTTTATGAGAGTAGTTAGTAGAATGGTATGTATTCGTAGTTGTTTGTGTGCTGAGATTTGCTATGTTTGTTGTTTTTAATTCTTCTTCGCTTGACATTTTAGTGTCGTTTGCGAAGTGGGTTTGGAGATTGTTTGGTGAGAAGTTCTTTGGAAGATACATGTTATTGGTAGGGTTGGGTTGGTGGGTTGAGGAATTTTCGGCGTGAGACGAATGTGATGAGTTTTCATTGAGGATGTCATTGTTTAATTCTGTTGATGAATGAGTTGAAAATTGCGGTGTTAAACTATTGAGTAACTGTGTGAGGATGGTCGGATTGTAGATTTGCGGTGAATTTAATTCTGTTGTTTCAGTTGGGTAGCCGATTTTTGTTCTTTCTTTGTTAATTTGTTCTTCTTTGTTATTTTGTGAGGTGGGAGTTTCATTAGGTATGATTTGCTTTGTGAGAGTAGGTTTAGTAGGTTAAGTAGGACGACGCCTGTTGGGAAAAGTTTATCATCGCTTGATTTTCGCTGAAACTCCTTGTGAACTTAATTCACTGACGATTTCTTCCTCGAAAACGTTGTTCAAGAAACGAGCGGAGACAGTTCCTTTATTGAAATTTAAGTTTTCGCGGTATTTCGCTTTGATGGCACAAATGTCAGGTAGTTTTTTAAGGGCTATGAATCGTTCAGCAACAATTTTATTGTTGACAAGTAATAGTAAATTACCGTCGCGTAATTCAGATATTTGTCCAATTTCGCTGCTGACGGCACGGATTGATTTGTGCACTGCGAAGCACGAGAATTGCGTAAGGGAATTGTTTGTATCACACGCTTCTAATACAACAAACTTTGGATCATTGTTATTTCTTTTGATATTTGGCAGATCGGGAAAATCAATTATACCGGTACTAAGAATATTTTTTTAAATTTTTTCTTTCACTTTTTTCTTTTTTATAGTGGTGCTATCGGCTAGCAACGCAAACCGATTTGCTCCACTGGTAGAAGGCCCATGGCCATTTTGGGTATTTATATGGTGTAATGCACAGAAAAATATAGTTTTGTTTATTGATTTAAATTTTTAAGTCCAATTAAAGAAATTGTGAAAATCAAAAACCACGTGGGGTGACCCTGATGATCGCTAGTCTAAAGAAAAACACGCCGAGAGAGTAAACCGTCCGCTCTGAGTGATAGTCGAAGACTGATCTGAGATTTATAGATGTCAATCTAATACGATAAGCGTATACTACTGTCGGTTTTATTAAACTTTCAATATTTTTTAAATTTTTGAGGCTTTTTAAAAAATTCTTGAAGGATTTCATCGTCAGTTAAATTTATAATTTTGTTAATGTTCAAGGAACCAAGACCATTGAGACGCTCTTTTCCTATCGTGTTCATAAGATAACTTTTGATTCTTCTTAAAGTCGAAAACGATCGTTCTGGGGTTGCTGTTGGAATAGGCAATACTGCCCAAACTCGTAAAATCTTATTTAAATTTTCAAATGTTGCTCCATTTATTATCTGAAATGATATTTGAAGTTGTTAAAATTTTCTAGCGTGTAAATATTTTGTTCGAAATTAACTTACCGATACCGGTGCATTTTGTATATTTCGACCGTATATTAGTTTTCTCCACATTCTGACTTCAGAAATTAAAATTGACTCAGAAAAATAGAAGCTTTTTCATAAAATTGTCAGAGTTTTGGGCACTTTTCCTCATCGAAATCATGTTTCTAGAATAATTGTATGTACAAAGCTATTAAAAATTGATTTGTGTTCTTTAAATCGACTTTGTAAATGACAAATATAAGTGTCAAGAAATGGTATGAGATTCTGTAGTAATCTCACAGCTACCACGTAACGCGGCTGTTGTCCATTACCGGTTTTTGCGAGCTCGGCGTATAATTGAAAATAGATTTGGTAGAGTATTTTAACTGCCAAAGGTCCAGACATGTGTCCATAGAATTTCGTGCTTGGCTCTCTACAATTTCGTGATCCCTAATGATTATAACGTTGGTATTGTTCAGATACATTTGCATTGTGAGAGCTTCAGAAATTACTACATAATCCCAAATTCGCTACAGTTGTTTGCGTCGAAAGCATAAAAGGAAAACAAAAATAATAAATATTAAAATCAAACTAAAAAACACGCCTTCCGAAATAGTACTATAACTTCTACCATTAAAAACGGTTGTTCTTTTTTCACAAAAATCTTCCATAAACTGGCCTTGTGCTCAATAAAATTGTAAATTAATTCTTAATATAATTAAAAAAATTATAATGAACGAAAAATGCTTGAATTATTGTGAAAAAACGAGGCGCGCCATGTGCCATATTTTTCGAATATCGAGCGACCCGCACATATTTTTAGTTTGATGTGCTTTAAAAGTGTTTTTTTTTTTTACTTTTTTAAACTGTATTTATTTTTTTCTCTTAATTGAAAAGCTTTGTTTACATCTGATTCAAGCATTTCGTTTATGAAATGGATGCATATTTTGTAAAGCTGTGTATTTTGAGCCCAAATAGTTTAGAGTAAGGAAAGCGCGTTCGGTGCTAAGGACAGCGCGTAAAAGGCGGAGTTCCTTTCCTAAAAGGGCCGCTAGAGCCACGCCAAAGGATTGATTCCAATAGAATTTTTGGCATCATGTTTCCGGAAAAAATGTAATGTTCATAGGAAAATGTACGTTTTATATTAAATTATTTTGTTTGTTATTTTTCTGTTGGCCTAATAAATGTTAATAATTGACAATTTTTTTGAGCTATTGGATGAAATTAATTTGCGAATTGTGAACTTTTGTTTAAACTAGAGTGATTTGATAGTTCTTGTTTGACAAATAAGGTATCTCAAGCATCAAAAAATAAACTGACAGAGTTGCAATTTTTCTACGGGATTAATCTCAAATATACATATGTATACGTTTATTTGTTACATACATACATATATGAAATTAAATAAAATGTCTTGTTCTGATGCTAAAAAAAATTGTAGTTGAAAACTGATTTGGTTAGCTTTTTAGTACCAAAAAATGTTCGGTGGCCGCTGTGGTCGAGTTGGTAGCGGTGCGAATCTCAGTCAGGGCAAACAAAATCTTAATTATTGAAAAAGTTTTTCTAATAGCAGTCATCCCTCGGCAGGCAATGCTGTTTTGCCGTTCGGACTCGGAGTAAAAAACAACCATATTCAAAGCGGTAGAAGTTATAGAACTATTTCGAAAATCACCACATTTCCTGACCCCACAATATCATGCGTAATACTTAAGCCAGGATCTAAACGCATTCAGCTAAGCTTAAGCTGTGTGAGCTGTTGTTATTTTTCCTCTTTTCCCTTCACAACTTACTCCAATCAAGTGCGGCTAATCTGCCTCTATTTATACTTGACTGTGTAGCTGTTGTTGTATTTCTTTATACTTTATGTTGAACTGTCAAACAAGTAAACAGTGCAGACCAACTTTTGAACAGTGTTGCCAAAAATTTGTCAACCGTGCGGCCCAATATTAGTGCAAATAAATAGTGCATGTCCATAGACTCCGAGTTTATGAGTAGCGTTTCGAGTTAACGGCGCAGTCAGAACTTATTATTACGTACTGTTCATTCGCCCTTAAACAATTTTTGAATTTAAAATGTTTCTTAAGTTTTTTGTTTTATATTATTTCAATTTCCACTAAATTATAAAAATAACAAGTAAGAATAGCTAAACCGATTTGTACATACCATCGCGATGTATTTTTGTATTGGCGGTGCCCAAAATTTCATAAAAATCCCGTTTCTTTGTTTAAAATCGCTGCTTGTATTAAATTTTACTCAATTTGTTCCAATAAATACTGAAAAACGAAGTTTTTGAATTTTACTACATTTCCGTTATATGGAAGTTGGGCGTGGTTATTTTAAAAATTATTGACGGTGATGCTAGTGATATCAAGGAAAATATGTCCACCAAATTTTGTGGCAATAACTAAGACTGTTATTGAGATATAGAAAATTGTTATAATAAATGTTTTTCAAAATTTCATAAATACTTAATTTCTTAGTTAAAAATCGCTCCAAATACCGAATTTCGCAAAATTTGCTGTAATAGATGTAGGACAGTGACAGCACAGTGAGAACATATCGTTAGCTTACGCACAATTACAACCTTGCGTGAGGTGAATAGTAGAAAGAGAACGGACTGGAAATGGGACGAATGAAGGACTGGACAGCGACGACAGTAATTTAAAAAAGAAGAACGGACAGTACGAGCGCGGCGGTTAACATATACGGACGGAAAATAGGCTAAGAACTTAAAATAAGAACTTGAAATAAGAAAATGTAAATTATACATGTGTTACTGAATTTAAATAAATAATTGAACATTAATAAAAGTATTTGGTGTCGGCATATCCTACAAGTGGTGACAGTAGCGGGATTTAAATATAAAAAAAAAGAAATAGCGCCTACAAGTGTTTGTGAACTTTTGTAAAATTTTTCGTAAAAAATAAGAACAAACGCTCTAAAGTGCGAAGTGCGCAATATGGTTAGCATTAACCGAAGTAATTTACGGTCATTAAACCGAATAATTTAATTAATAACTCTAAAATCGTTGAAATTGTACATATGTACATAAAAGAGCAAAGTTCTTTTCAAACATAAAGTTCTCGAGCCTATTCCGTTAATCCGTTACAAAAGTACAGCCGATAAGCGGTACCAAGCCGTCCGAGGTCCCGTTTGGGTCGTGCGAGTTAACCGTTAGCAAAAAATTTTTTCGAGTTGGCGCAGAGCGTGCGCAGAAACAAAAACGTTAAGCAGCGCAGTCCCAAACGAGCGCGACGTTTAGAGCAGCAAAAAATTTTTCGAGTTGGCGCAGAGCGTGCGCAGAAACAAAAACGTTAAGCAGCGCTGTCGCAAACGAGTGCGACGTTGAGAGCAGCAAACAATTTTCGAGTTGGCGCAGAGGGCGCGCAGAAACAAAGGCATTGAGCAGCGCTGTCGCAAACGAGTGCGACGTTGAGAGCAGCAAACAATTTTTCGAGTTGGCGCAGAGCGTGCGCAAAAACAAAGGCGTTTAGCAGCGTAGTCGCAAACGAGAGCGACGTTCGGAGTAGCCGAAATTGTACGAGTTAGCACAGAGCGTGCACACAAAGTAGGCTGAAGCATCAACAGCATCAACAGCAACAGCAAGTGAGAAAAGCAGCGATCGCAAGTGAAGGGTGGTTTCATCAAAAATCACCACACAGCAAGCGGTCACAGAAGGAGCGAAATAAGAAATCTATACGAGCAAGGGGAAGCAGCAATCCATGGTAGTGCGTATGTACATGTGTGTGTTACAGCGAGGTATGAATTCCTTTATACATATTTATATGCATAAGTAGCTTTATGTATACAAACGTAAGCGCAAAACGAAAAAGAGAATAAGCAGATATAAATAATTCTAATTGGAAAATTTATTTGAATAAGAAAAATGTTGCATATTGAAATATACATACAATACTAATTGGAATTGCAGTGTAATGAAACTTAGTTAGAATTTACTCGTACGTAAACAAGTGTATCGGAATATAAGAAAGTAAACAAAGAAAGAAAATATTCACAAGTACACAAGTACAGAGAAGCATAGAAGCATATTTTAAGTAATATTTTAAACATTATATGTTTTCGTATGTGATATAATTAAAATAACGTTGATTAAAACTCGCATTGTACATACCTTACTTCACTTCTTAGTTTTAATATTTTATTACTTTTGTATTTAATATCATTGTGTGTATATTAACCGACATGGAACGCGAACAGATTTTTCGACTGACGGTAAACGAATTAAAACAGAAGTTAGGTGACCTTAGCTTGTCAACGACTGGACGGAAAGCGACTTTACAGGACCGGTTATGTGAACATTTCGGATTGACTGTGAGTGAAGACGATGGCTCCGCTGGCGATAGCGATTCGGGTCAAAGTTTTGTACCCCCAAATGGGGTTGGCTCTCGCCCGTCGTTCACGCTCCGTGACATCGAAGGGTCACTCAAAAGTTTTAGTGGTTCTGGGCACCCTTCCATTGAAGAGTGGCTCGAAGAATTCCAGGACAATGCAATTGCCGTACAGTGGGATGACCTGCACAAGTATATTTACGGGAAAAGGGGCTGCAAAGATTTTTGTCCGCAGTCAGCGGGCTATAGTGAATTGGGGTTCATTGAAGCGCGCATTAGAAAAAGAATTTGGATCCGAAACTTCCTCAATTGACGTGCATCGATTGCTTCGTAATCGCCATAAGCGGGCGGGTGAAAGTTTTCGCGAGTATTTGTACAGCTTAATAGAAATCGGCAAACCGGTGAACTTAGATGATAGAAGTTTAATAGAATACTTCGTTGAAGGTATTCCTGATAGCAGAATAAATAAAAGCAATCTTTATCAGGCCAAATCAATTTCAGAGCTGAAGGAGCAAATCGCGATTTATGAAAAGGTACGAGCCGAACATCAACTTAGTTCAAGGCCTTTGCATAATTACCGCGAAAATAAAGAGAAAAGTTCTTCGAACTCTCAACTAAACGGGTCACGAAAATGTTTTCAGTGTGGGGCCAGGGGTCATTTAGCGCGGGATTGTCAGAAAAAACCAACTTGTTTCGAGTGCAGTCAACCGGGACACCGTGCCTTCGAATGTCCCAAAAGACAAAACAAGCCAAAACAAGAAAATGTGAGGGTAAATACTCTAAAAGCAGAACGGCATGTTAGGTCGACAGCTTGCGTTATTTTTAAGGATTTAACGTGCAACAACTATTCGTTTTCGGCTTTGTTGGACACGGGGTGTGATTTGTGTTTGTTACGTTATGACGTGTTAATGATGCTTGGCGAAGTTGAGTTGTCTATTGAGAGGCATGAGCTAAGAGGTATAGGTAATAGTATTTTGCATACGTTGGGAAGCTTCGAAGTAAAACTTAAGGTTGATGAAGTAGAACTGGACGTTGTGTTTCATGTTGTTAGGGATCGCGACATCGTATACGAGGCCATTATCGGCAATAGTGTGCTAAAGCAGGTGGATCTAGTCGTGACTGAAGATAGTGTTGAATTCAAGCAAAAGAGCAGACCAGGTACAGTGGAAGTCTCGGAGTGTTCAGACAACGCAAATGAGCTAGAGCTCATAAAGGAGTTTAGAAATTTATGCTTGACGGGTAATGTCATAGGGCAAGATGATATCGAGGTTGAACTAGAACACCTCAGTAGGGCAGAAGCGTCGGAGGCGAGAACTCTTATTCAAAATTACAGGCCACTTAAGGTAAAGGAATCCCCCGTTAAAATGAAGATTTCTCTAATAGATGATGTTCCATTATACCAAGGGCCAAGGCGTATGTCGTACGCTAATAGGTGCATCGTTGACCAGCAAGTGGAGGAGTGGTTAAGGGAGGGAATTATCCAATACAGCCTATCAGAATACGCTTCCCCAATAGTTCTCGTGGGAAAGAAAGACGGCAGCAAGCGATTATGCTGCGATTACAGGCGTTTAAATGAGAAGATCATGAAAGACCACTTTCCTATGCCTTTAATTGATGATGTCGTGGAGAAGCTACAGAGTGCACGCATCTTTACGACTCTGGATTTGAGGAATGGTTTTTTCCATGTACCTTTAGAGGCATCATCGAGGAAGTATACTTCGTTCATCACCCACAAAGGTCAATACGAGTTCCTCTATGTGCCTTTCGGTATATGCAACTCGCCTGCCGTTTTCTCACGTTACATACTAGCAGTATTTAGAGATCTGCTAGAAGATGGGACTCTAGTGACATACATGGACGACCTCATCATTCCCTCCAAGGATAAGGATGAAGGCCTCGCCAAACTAAAGGTTATTTTAGACAGGGCACAAGAGTACAATTTGCGAATAAAATGGAATAAATGCCAGTTTCTAATGGAGAGGGTAGATTTCTTAGGCTATATAGTCGAGGCTGGCACGATTAGGCCGTCGAAAGAAAAGACTCGTGCAGTGGAAAGTTTTCCAGCGCCGACAAATCGTAAGTGTGTGCAGCGATTTTTGGGGTTAACTTCATACTTCCGCCGTTTTATCGAAGGTTATGCTGTGGTCGCCAAACCGTTATCAGATCTTTTGCGTCAGGAAGTAGGTTTTATTTTTGGGGAAGAACAGGAAATAGCATTTCGACAGCTTAAAGCTGCATTAGCATGCGCTCCCGTATTGCGGTTGTACAACCCAAACGCGGTCACTGAGGTGCATACTGATGCTTCCATGTACGGGTATGGGGCTGTGCTTCTCCAAAAAGACAGCGAAGACCGTCAATTCCACCCCGTGCAATATATGAGCAGGAAAACCACACAAGTAGAAGAGCGTTTTCACTCATACGAGCTGGAAGTCCTAGCTATCGTTTCAGCGCTAAAAAAATGGCGCGTGTATTTATTAGGTATCCCGTTCAAAATAATAACTGATTGTAACGCGTTCGCTATGACGATGCGGAAAAGAGACGTTCCACTGCGGGTATCTCGCTGGGCTCTCTTCCTCCAAGATTTTATATACGAGATAGAGCATCGATCGGGTAGCAAGATGAGGCATGTGGACGCCCTTAGCAGAGTGTCTTGTTTGTTGCTCGAGGACTCATTAAAATTCAGGCTGCAACAGGCACAAAAAGAGGACGAATGGGTACGGGCTGTAGTAAAAATATTAGCTAGGGACAGCTACGAAGACTTCTTCTTGCGACACGGGCTATTATACAAAGACCCCACTAAGGAACTTTTGGTAGTACCCGCCCATATGGAGGAGGAGATAATTAGAGTAGCACACAACCAAGGACATTTTGCAGTGAGGAAAACGCAAGAGGCAGTAGAGAAAACATTTTATATACCGCGAATAACGGGGAAGGTAGCGAAAGTTGTTAGGAGCTGCGTACAATGCATCATCGCGGAGACGAAGGGGGGTAAAGCAGAAGGTTTTCTGGAGCCTATATGCAAGGAGGACCAACCGCTCAGAACTTACCATGTAGACCACGTAGGGCCGATGGAAAAAACCAATAAACGGTATAGCTACATTTTTGTCGTAATCGACGCGTTTTCGAAATTCGTATGGCTTTATCCGACACGTAGTACGGGCGTAGATGAGGTAGTCGACAAACTGAAAAAGCAGTCTTTTATTTTCGGTAACCCGAAACGCATTATATCGGATAGAGGTGCGGCCTTTACGTCAAATGCGTTCAAGACGTATTGCGAAAGCGAGTTCATTCAGCATCTGCTTACTGCCACAGGGGTTCCAAGGGGCAACGGTCAAGTGGAGCGGATCCACCGAATAATTATACCGATGCTTGCCAAACTATGTTTGGAAACACCGGCGAATTGGTATAGGTATTTAGAGCAAATACAGCAGACGCTGAATAACACGCCACCGCGGAGCACAAAAATTTCGCCCTTCAGGCTATTGACGGGTGTCGAAATGAAAACAAAGAACATTTCGGAATTGAACGCTTTTCTTGAAAATGAGGCAATCGAGGAACTAGACCGCGAAAGAGAAAGTATACGGCGACAGGCTCAAGAAAATATTGAAAAAATTCAAAAGGAAAATCGTAAAACTTTTGATTCAAAAAGGAAAGAAGTCACAAAATACAAAGTGGACGAATTAGTAGCCATCAAGCGAACTCAATTCGGAAGCGCCTTAAGACTTCGGCCTAAATTCTTTGGACCATACAAAGTCCTTAAAGTACTTCTCCACGATCGTTACGACGTGGAAAAGATTGGCGAGGGTGAGGGCCCCAAGCGAACAAAGACGGTCGCGGAGTATATGAAGAAGTGGGAGCCATCGTTTGAGGTCAAACGATAAGCCAGGATGGCCGAATGTAGGACAGTGACAGCACAGTGAGAACATATCGTTAGCTTACGCACAATTACAACCTTGCGTGAGGTGAATAGTAGAAAGAGAACGGACTGGAAATGGGACGAACGAAGGACTGGACAGCGACGACAGTAATTTAAAAAAGAAGAACGGACAGTACGAGCGCGGCGGTTAACATATACGGACGGAAAATAGGCTAAGAACTTAAAATAAGAACTTGAAATAAGAAAATGTAAATTATACATGTGTTACTGAATTTAAATAAATAATTGAACATTAATAAAAGTATTTGGTGTCGGCATATCCTACATAGATACCGAAAAAACGGAGTTTTGCATTTTTCAAAAACTTCTGTTATATGGGAGGTGGGCGTGGTTATTGACCGATCTTGACCTTTTTCAATACCAACCTACCCTGTCCAAAAAGCAATCTACATATGTACCAAATTTCATTGAGATATCTCAGTTTTTACTCAAGTTATTGTAACCACGGACGGACGGACAGACAGACAGACAGTCAGGGCGAAATCGATTTCTATTTTTATTTTGATCATTTTGGTATATACATATATGTCTATATATATCTCGATTACTGTTTGCTGTTATAAAAAACCGGTATGCAAATAAAGTTATAATACCCTTGTGTACAAGTACGCTCGGGTATAAAAAGGATGTATTAGTATATACCTGCATTTGCCGTTGTGAGTGTATACATCCCAATATAAATCTATATCTACAAGTATACATACATATGTTTGTATGAAAAAAACGTGTGTATTCGGCAGGGCTGCTCTACAAACGAAACGATACCATTTTGTTTTGTTAACGAGCAAAATTAACTTAACGAAATGAGTTTGTTGCGTTTCGGCGCCATGTTATCAAAACGAAATCAAATCGTTAATGTTGCAACGTTATAAAATTTCCGTTTTCGTTAATTTTAATGTGCCTAAAAGTATGCAGCGCTTCTGTTTGCGCCTGTTTGCGCTTCTCCAGCGTTTTTCTTAACGTTTTAACTGGCTTTAACGTTTTTCGTTTCGGTTAAAACCGTAATGAAATTTATTATGATAATTGCTTTAACAATAATATTTTGAAATGTTTCAACCGAAACAAGAGAAAACATTTCGGAACGGTTAAATTTAACGTTAAAATGCATCCTTGCGCTCGGGTATAAAAATTATTTGTAATTCACTTTTGGTTGAATGGGTACGTTAATAAACAAAATTGTCGCATTTGGAGTGATAATACTCTATAAGCCATGGTTGAGCTGCCGTTAAATACTCAAAGTGACACTGTTTGGTGTTCTTTATGAGCAGAGGGAATCATTGGTCCATATTACAGTCAATGGGGAATGCTATTGAGCCATTATTAATGACTTTTTCGGTGCTGAATTGGAGGATGTTGATGTGGGCGAACTTTGGTTCAACAAGACAGCGCTACATGCCATACAGCCAACGAAACAATGAATTTATTGCAGGAAACTTTTAGTGAGCGCATTATCTCGCGTCGTGGGCCTGTGTTGTTGCGGCAGGTTATACTGAGAATCCCAACGAAAATTTCTTAAAGCAAAAAGCAGAAATTATTTTTGAATTGACTCTATTCGGTCGGAATGAACTTGATAGCGCGGGTTCCAAACAACAGATCCATATTCCAGTATGGACCTCACTAACGTTGTGAACAGAGCCTTCGTGATGTAAGGGTCATTGAATTCTTTTTTTACAAATGCAAAAACACCCTTGGCTTGGTTCACTGTAACATTTATGTGTAGATTATAATTAAATTTTGGGTCTATTGTAATTGCAAGATCAACAAATTTAAACACTTGTTCGAGGTTATGGTTACATATATCATAAGAAGCTGGTTGAACTGCTCTGCGAGAAAAGCACATTACTTTACATTTTTTAAGGTTTAGTGTAATTTACTTCACACCAGTTAGTAATGCTATTTAAATCCGCTTGTAGCAAGGACCTTTCCTCAACAGAATGATACAATCTAAAAAGCTTCACATCATCAGAATAAAATAAAATTTTTGAATAATTTATTACAGAAGGTAAGTCATTTATAAAAAGCAAAAACAGAATCGGACCAAGGTGACATCTTTGCGGGACCCCTGAAAAAACATAAATAATGTTTGAAAAACTATCTTTGTAAAAAGAACTCGTTGTGTTCTCTCAATGAGGTAAGACGATATCCAACGAAGAAGATTAGGTTGAAAACCAAGGAGATCGAGTTTATAGATCAGCAATGAGTGACTTACGCTGTCGAATGCTTTACTAAAATCAGTGTATGTATATAACATCAGTGTGCATAAATTCTCTGAATCCATTTAAAACATGAGTTGTGACCTCAAACAAGTTTGTAACGGTAGATTTACCCTTAGAGAACCCGTGTTGTGTGCTAGAAATTGTAGAGGATATGGAATACGTAAAATGGTCAACAACGATAGCTTCAAATAATTTAGGAATTTTAGACCAAATGCTTAAATGGAACATAGGACCAAAAATGTATAACTACACTAAAAACTATATGCTCAAAAGAAAAATCAATGTTAAAATTGGCAATACCTAATCCAACACCTACCCACTAAAGAATGGCATACCACAAGGCTCACCAATCTCCGTCATACTGTTTTTAATGGCATACAATAAACTTGCCGACACTATCTCTTTATATAAAAAAATCGACTTCATAGCATTTGCTGATGATTTCTTAATCTTAAAAAAACTAAGCAAAGACAAAAGCCCCAGCATAGACATGCCTTCCGTATTCAACGATATTTTATCGTGGTGTAACTACTCCGGTGCCAAACTTTCAATCACCAAATGTAATCATCTAGATATTTGCAGAAAGCACGGGTGCAATCCATCACCCCAAGGTAATAACATCCCGTTAAACCAAGTAGATAGTATTAAAATTCTGGGTATTACATTCAACAAACAATATCGATGGAACAATCACATATAATGTTTAACTAGATCACTATCAAAACGTCTCAATATTATTAAATGTCTAGCATCCAAGAAATTTAATTGTAACACACACACCCTCCTCGCGATTACACATGCACTTATTAAAGCTAAAATAGACTACGGTATATACTTATACGGAAAAACGCCAAAAACAGTATTAAGTAAAATAAATAGCATATACAACTCGGCAATACGAATGTCTCTAGGAGCTTTCAGAACAACACCAATAAACTCAATGCTCTTAGAATGAAATATAATGTCCATACACAACAGTACAGAATACGGAATTGCTAAATTGTCCGCAACTTTTATTTTCGACAATACTTCTCCCTTAACGAAAACCATTACAAAATATATGAAATCAAGGAGAAAAGAACCATCAATATTAGACGAAATCATATCAGTCAGTTATTCAATAAATATTCCAATAATGAACACCAACCAAAAATACAAAACACATCCAATATGGTTATTCAACCCAAACTCAATCAACAACTCACTACAACGCTATACAAAATCCACTACGCCAAATACTATATACATTCAAAAAATTTACGAATTGAAAGAACAGCTCAAGAAATATACATACATTCATACATACATATATACCGATGGCTCAAAGAAAGATGACATTGTCAGCCTTAGCGTAATCCGCACTACTACCACCATTTAGCTCCACTTACAGCGCTGAACTTATTGCTATATTCGAAGCAATATCACCCACATACAAACTAAAGGGAAAATATGCTACATATATGCACCGACTCTCTTGCGTCCATAGACGCAATAAGAAACCCAAATAACAATGAATATTATCCATACAGTATTAAAAACTTACTCATAAAATCATAGTTTGGGTACCTGGCCATGCTCAAATTCCAGGCAATGAATTCGCGGACGATACTGCAAAAAAGCACTTATGAGACCTTTATTAACCATACTGAATTTAAACCATAACGATATCAAAGAATATCTCAAAGTAACTCAATGGCGAAAGCTCAACACTTTGTGGGATAAAACCTCATATTGGTATAAACAAACAAAAACAGACAAACCAAATGTAACTAATATTTTCAAACATATACAAAACCCACAACTTCCCCGAAAATCTGTATTAATAATAACAAGAATTCGACTAGGCCAGAATTACTCACGGATACTTACTAAACAAAAACATTGACAGAACATGTAAATTTTGCGAAAGACAAACTATTGACATTGAACATATTCTTGATTCCTGCCCATGCTTTCAACAACAAAGACAACTTTACTTCTCAAACAAATCTGTAGTTACATTACTAAAAACCCCTAACAACGAGAACATTCAAATAATTTAAAAATTTAATTTGTTAAAGAAAATTATTGTTAAGATCCAAAATAAATAAATAATACTACTCATTTGGGCACAATAATAGCAAAGAATGTTGCCAATATTACCCACCTTTAATACTACTGCAATCAGTTTCTTCCAAGAGTCCTGCGCCTTTTACTATACAAGATCCCAGGAGGAATCCAACTGCAAATGAAGCGGCACCAAATCAAACAAATTTTTTCGACTCAGGGAACAACAAAATTCAAAATTTTAGACTAGCCTCGATTTGTACCCAATTATTTTCAAGACCACTGGCTAACATAGACCAAGAACTTTTTTTTTATATAGCATTGTCATCACATCTAAACTATGCTGAATTTTAAATCCTACCTATTCGGGAACTTAGTTTAAAATCGTAGTTAAAATTGCACATTTTGTGTGAGTTAAGTTAAAGATATACGTATTAAGGTACAAAGTTGTTATATCATTTTAGAATCCATGAAAAGCAATTAAGTTTTTAATATTATTGGCACACCTTTTACGGTAAAAATTTTTTCGCCACGAATTTAAAGAAACATTATTATATACATACATATGTATGTAAGTACTATATTCAGTCGATACTGGAATAATTTAACATATCAGTTAGGAAACGCCATGGGAAAACCCTTAACAAAGGCAAAGATCTAAAATTTTGACAACAACACTGGAATGGAAGTTTAACAAACATTTAAAGTTTGTTTAAGTTTTTCTCCTTACCCGTTATATCAAATTTCTAACAACGAAATATGATTCGTAATTCTCCTTTGCTGACATTTTCGTAATTTGCTTTGGTGTTTATTCGAAATTAGACTAAATTCCATTTTTATTCCAATTTAAATTACAGACTGAAAATTGGGCATTTTCAAATAATTTTTGCCATATGAATGGACCTACATACATGTTTATTTGTACAAACAT
The DNA here is from genome assembly GCA_963971545.1 of Philophylla caesio. Classification (NCBI taxonomy): domain Eukaryota; kingdom Metazoa; phylum Arthropoda; class Insecta; order Diptera; family Tephritidae; genus Philophylla; species Philophylla caesio. Next base: position 67,853,026 of record OZ020607.1, read on the forward strand.
AAGTGTTTAAGCCGCCGCTTAAACAATTAGGCGGCCGTGCGCGCAAGAAGCCAACCGGCCGTGCGTTCAAGCCGTTCGGCTTTCGGAGTAGCCCGAACGCGAAGGCGCACAGCCGCCCATCCCAACGGCAGCCCGCCACCGGCATCGATTTGGTTGGGCCAGTTAACAGACTACATCCGGAAACCGCGCACGCGACTGCACACCATATCGGTTAATAAATATATCTATCTAGCTACATATGTACATTGTAATTTTAATAAGTTGAATTAATTAATGAAAATTGTTAGCAAATTCGAATCCAAGTGGTGACTCATTTAGTTGGAAAGTGAAGAAAGTGGTGAGTGCGACAAGAGACCAAAGTGGATTAAATATTGGTCCTTCGCAGCCAACCTTGGCCCAAGCCCTTTTGGCAAATATCGCAAATATAAAGCACTCGTTCGTTCGCAACAAAAAAAAAACAGTATTGTGTAAAATAAAACATAAAAACCACAGAAATTTTACAAAAAGTTACGAGTGCTACAAAAACAAAAATCTCTGAACAAAAACTGAACAACAACAAAGAAAAAAAGTGTGCAAGCGTGCTAAAAACAAAAAAATTGTTCGTTCGGAACTCTGTACGCACAAACCATAAATTTCTCAAAAAAAAAAAAGGGTTATTTGGTGCTACAAAAGTGATACAAAAAATTATCAAACCATATTTTTTCAAACGCGTTTTTTGGAAAATTTTATCAACAAAATCAGCGGCAACAACGGCAACATCTTTAAGTGGCAACAGCAGCAGCATTTGCAACAACAACATTTGCGGCAACGTCTCCCAGGATTTGCGGCAACAACAGCGTCAACGACCAACACAAAGGGACGTACACAACCACATTCATATACATACATATACATACAAAAAAAAAAAAAGGAAGTTGTAAGTAGGCAAATTTTTAATTTTCTTTAAAAATTTTAAACAATAAAATATCCTTCATTCCCTTGAAGGTTATATTGTTCTAAACAAAGCTGCCAGTGAGTGCTTATGCACACATGTACATACATACATAGGTACGTAGGCACATGCATGTACATATGTATAAAAAGTCATAAACCTTCATTTCGGTAATTTGCCGCTATTAATAAATATACAAAAAAAAAAAAAAGTTGGGGAAAATAATCCGTTTTTACCCAAAAAGCGGTATATACATATATATTAATTTACCGCCAATTTATACATATATAATTATATATACATACATACATATACGCATGAAGGGTACATAATTAAAAAATATTCCGTTGCAGTTTTAAATGCCTACTGTCCCACTGTACATAATAAAATATCAGCAGATTACTTTCCCTACTTACCAATTTCTGCCGTTGTTCGCAAAGGTCGCTGAACTTAGCCAAAGTGCCGAAAAAACATAAGGGCATTTTTTCCATATGCCAATTACATATCCGCGCCTACGCACATATGTATATTCACTCTTGCGTATTACATTATCTGATAATATTCGCTAAGCACCCAACTCTTTGTAACGAAGAGAGTGGCTATAATTTTTCAAATAATTCAGCCACCACGCAGCCAACGCTCTTTCTATGATCTTGGTTTCTCTTTTTTAACTACTTCGCTTTACTCGGCCGCACTCACCAAGCTAAGAGAGTTCAAACAAAGCGCGCTCACGACTCACCAAGTGCAGTATCCACTACTCACCTCAGCGTTGAGCGGCTTTTGGTTGTATACATTTGCACTCTTCCGCAAACATACATACACTTCGACTTGTCAACATAAATAAATATTCACAGCTGAGCCATTACTCTGGCTTCGTATGTAATCTACATACACACATACGTACGTGTTTGCTTACTTGCGCGCAAATATTTCTACAAACGTACATATGTATGATATTAGCATATACATGCATGCGAACAACGTAAATTGACACCGAAATTCCAAAAGATATTCTAATATTTAGATACAAAGAAGCAACCCATTAGGGAATTTTTCGCAACCAAAAGGTGAAATTTAGTAATATCTTTCAGGTGTTCAATCTTATATATATACACATATTATACAATTTACATACATACATACGTATATAATATATACATATATATATCTTTAAACAAACATACATATATTTCCACTACGTATGTACATACATATATAAAAGTGAAAGTGTTTGCGTTCTTTTTTTGTGTTATATAAAATAAAAAATCCAATTCGAGGATTTTAGTTTGGCAGTCCGGTTTCCAAGCATCCAAGTTTAATACACACAAACCAAAAAAAAAAAAAAAAAAAACCCAAACACCGCCACAAAACCTTAGTCATTTGCAGGTTCTCTGTGGCACTAAGTGCAAATTTTTCTAGTAATTAAGGGTTTTTTTTTTCATAAACTCCCACGCAATCTTATCGGCTACATATTTTCTTACGAGTAATTTTTTCTCGGCTTATCCCAAATGCCACTTGGACACAGTCCACCAAAAATGTCAGACATTGAGACACGGTCAAAAACCGCTGCATTAGAAGCCAGCGTGAAAACGAAAACTAAAACTTTTGACCCCTCCGCGCAAAAGTTTATAGCGGAAAGTGACAGTCTCATGAGATACTGTGCACGATTCAGTGATGCGCCAATTCAAGACCACACAGAATCGCATCTCATGATAAAAGACAAATCAATAGATGATTGTTGGGCACGGCTTCAATCGGTTTATGATATGGTTTTTTCAAAAACAGATGATATCCTTCCGGATAATTTCAAGAATGCTGTTGAAGGCAAATACTATGCTTGCCTTGAACAATATGAGGTGACCAAAGCAAGAATTGCTGATCAACTCACGTTGATGAGAGCAATTGCTGAGCCGAGACCACCATCCCGCGTGGAACACCCCTCGGCGGAGGCAAACGTCTGCCTACAAGTCCCACCTTGTGACACGGAGACATTTTATGGTGGTTATGAAGAATGGCCCGCTTTTCGTGACATGTTCACAGCGGTATACATCAACCATCCGAAACTCTCCCGTGCTCAGAAATTGTATCACCTTCGATACAAAACCCAAGGAAAAGCCGGCTCAATTGTAAAGCAATATCCGCTTAGCGATGACAATTTCGAGCTGGCATGGGAAGCTTTGCGGTCACGATACGAAAACAAACGTATCCTGGTTGACAACCAGATCAAGATTCTTATGACTCTGCCCACTATCCAAACCGAAAATAGTGATCAACTTCAGAAGCTGCAAACCTCGATAAACAACTGTCTGTCGATTCTTCATTCCAAAGATGTTAAGACAGACAGCTGGGATCCCATCTTGGTATACATATGCTCATCAAAGCTGCCCGAAATTACATTGTCACTTTGGGAACAATCTCTCTCTTCCCGAAGAGATTTACCCACATGGTCTCAAATGGATCACTTCCTTACTTCAAGATACGAAGTAGTCGAAAGATTGAATCGGCTTCATCCAAGCCAAAGTAAAACAAAACCTGTCACTCATCAAAATGCTTCGCAAAGCAGGCCCTTTAACAGGACCAACGCTTTCGTGGCAGAATCGACGAGAGAAGTAGCCTGTGCCTACTGCAACTCTCCTCATCTGATTAGAGTCTGCCAACAATTCAAACGAATTTCGGTTCCGAACCGTATGCAAAAACTGTCTTGCTAATTCTCACAGCACTAATGAATGCCCGAGCAAGTGGTCGTGTACACATTGCCAACAACGGCATCACTCACTGTTGCACGTTAATCCAAAGCCACAAGCTCGCCGCTCTAGTCCGAGAACCTTTGGTGCCTCTGCGCAGCACACTACTGCCACCTCGACATCTCCCGCTCGAAAAGTGCAGTCAAGCTCCAATTCCAGCGAGCAGCCGTGCTGTTCCAGACAGGCACACATACAATCATTGCATGCAGCCAATGACAGCAAAATTCTCCTTCCAACTGCCATGGTCGCAGTGGAACACGAAGGGGAATTGTTTCAACTTAGAGCCTTAATTGACCAAGGCTCACAAAGGACTTTTATTTCCTCTAAAGTTCAAAAACGGTTGAAACTTCCATTCGAACATTCCAACTTCGAAATCTCTGGCATGGGTGGACACGTCGTCCAAAACTCATCCAAACTTTGTCCTCTTACACTGGTTGCATCCAAAACCAAGCAAAGGATAAAAGTTCAGGCTATTGTGTTACCACAATTAACGAGGCATATGCCAACATTCTCCGTTAGCCATGAACACTGGCGGCAGTTCAAAATCCTTGAGCTCGCTGACCCCAATTGCCACATACCAGCACAGACTGATATGGTCATTGGCAGCGATATTCTTCCACACATCCTGCTGGAAGGTATACAAAAGATTTGCGATACCATACTTGCGCAAAAGACAATATTTGGCTGGATTCTTAGTGGTAAAATAACGGAAAAGATTGTGTCATTCTCGACACAAGTAGAAGAATGCTCGAACGCAGACCTCAGTTTACAACTGAGAAAGTTTTGGGAAGAAGAAGAAATTCCACAGCCTCCGCAAATTTCTCTGGAGGATCGGGCATGTGAGAATATGTATGCAACAACAACGACACGTGCTCCAAACGGTCGATACATTGTGCGACTTCCATTCAAGGAAGATTTCCCCAAAAAACTCTTTCTTGGCCATTCTCGGTCTGCTGCCCTCCAGCAATTATTTAGCATGGAGCGATCGCTGCAAAAGAAAGGGGACTTGAGCACACTGTACAACGATGTGTTGCAGGAATATCTCGACCTCGGTCACATGGACTACACCAAGCCTTGTGAAATCATATCCGACGGCAAACATTTCTCCTTCTATTTACCACACCATGCAGTCGTCAAACCAGATAAGGTGACCACCAAAATTCGTGTGGTATTCAACGCCTCCAAAACATCTGGTTTAGGAAAGTCCCTGAATGACGTCCTGCACACCGGTCCCACACTCCAACCAGATCTCATGCTACTCATTTTGCAGTGGCGCATGCACAGATTCGTGTTCAATGGAGATATTGAGAAAATGTATCGTCAAAGACTTATCCACGAAGACGATAAACATTTTCAGCGAATTTTATTTCGCAAATCGGCTGACTCTCCGGTCACCGATTACAATCTCAAAACCGTCACATTCGGCGTTAATTGTGCGCCCTATCTCGCTATCCGTACATTACATCAATTAGCTGATGATACGAGAGCGACATTCCCATTGGCGGCGCCAGTACTCAGAAACCAGACGTATGTGGATGACATCCTCTCAGGCAGTCATAACATTGACGATGCCACCGAATCACTTTCTCAAGTGATAGAAGCGCTAAAATCAGCTGGTTTCGTATTAAAGAAACTGACGGCCAATCATCCGGCCATATTAGAACAGTTTCCAAAGGAGGATCTTCTCGACTCCAACTTTTTAAAATTTGAGAGCGCTTCCACAACCAAAACTCTTGGTATTCGCTGGAACGCGCTTACAGACAAGTTTTCCTACACCATTCTGCCTATGTCAACAAAAAATGCCGTCACAAAACGACAAATTTTGTCGTCTGTCGCACGACTTTTTGACCCGGCAGGATGGCTGTCGCCAGTGATGATTCAGGCAAAGATTCTTCTTCAAGAACTTTGGCTAGATGGCGTTGATTGGGATGAATGTGCAAAGCCCAAGGCTGTATCAAAATGGCAACAGTTCGCAGAAAATCTACCAGCCATCTGCCAAATCGAAATCCCTCGATGGGTTAATTTCTCTCCGAGGCAAGATACTCAAATCCATGGGTTTTGTGATGCCTCGGAAAAAGCGTATTGCGCAGCGATCTACATCCGCGTACATACTTGCAACCAAATAAAATCTTCTCTTCTGGCAAAGTGGCACCAACCAAGACGGTAAGCTTGCCACGTCTAGAGCTCTGTGGCGCAGTCTTACTTGCAAAACTAGTCGCGGTTGTTCGAAAACAACTCGGCTTAGAAGTATGCAACACTTTCTTATGGTCTGATTCAGAGATTGTGCTAGCTTGGCTGGAAAAGCCACCGTGCACATGGAAAACCTATGTGTCCAACCGTACCTCTCAAATCCGAGAGTATCTTCCGAACGGTACATGGCACCATGTTGCTAGTGCTGACAATCCAGCGGACCTCGGCACCCGCGGTTGCAAACCCCAAGACTTGGCGATTTCCTCGCTCTGGTGGCATGGGCCGAAATGGCTTTCTTGCAACCCGGATTCATGGCCAAAATCAAAAGCGCGCAGCGCATCTCCTCCAGAAAAGCGCAAGATAGAGGCCTATCACGCGCTTGAGGAAGAGGTCGATTTTCTCGACCGGTTTTCATCCTTCTCTCGCGCACTCCGCGTGACTGCGTACATGTTCCGCTTCGTGAACAATGCGCGGAACAAATCTAAGAAGTTAGCCACACTCACTAATCCCAATCTGACCCATGACGAGTTCCAACAAACAAAAACGCGTCTTATCGAGACAGCGCAGTTACGTCATTTTCCGAATGAAAAAAGCGCGCTGCAGGATAAAAAACCCATTAGAAAAAAAAGCCCTCTTCTTGTCCTCAATCCGATAATGGACAAAGACGGTCTGCTACGGGTTAACTGGAGATTGGCGCATGCCACGTTGAGATACAACGAAAGACACCCAATCATTCTCCCAACAAAATCGAGGTTCTGCCAGCTATATTTGGAGTTTCTACATTCGCTGCTTCTTCATGCAGAAATACGATTGATGCTCCAAATGGTAAGGCAAGAGTATTACGTACCAAAGCTAAAACCTCTAATTAAACGATGCATTTTCCAATGCAAAGTGTGCACTCTTTATAAGCAACGAACACGCACACAAATAATGGCCGCTCTGCCCCCTGAGCGTTGTAATTTCTCATTACCATTTTCTACCACTGGCGTAGATTTTGCGGGGCCGTTCCAAATTAAAGCGTCGGTATTAAGATCCACTACGCTTCTCAAAGGTTATGTAGCAGTATTCGTATGTTTTGCCACAAAGGCAATTCACCTCGAGTTGTGCTCTGACCACACAACCGAAGCTTTTCGAGCAGCGTTTGCCCGCTTCGTCGGCAGACGAGGTTTCCCCTCCAAAATGATGAGTGACAATGGAAAAACGTTCATTGGCGCTCAACGCGCAACTGCACGCGACTTCGTTAAATTTCTTAACGAATGCTCCACAGACATTGTCCAAAAATATGCTCCTCAAGGCATCAATTGGCAATATATACCACCCGGAGCCCCACACATGGGAGGCTTGTGGGAATCCGCAGTAAAAAGATTCAAAATCCATCTAAAGAAAATCGCTGCATCCCACAAGTTCACATTTGAAGAATTCACGACGATATTGGTGCGAATTGAAGCGGTTCTCAACTCGAGACCTTTGTCCGCACTATCACAGGACCCGGCAGACTTTACAGCGCTTACTCCAGGTCACTTCATTCGAGGTGCACCGCTATTGGCCATTCCCGAGCCTAACGCTGAAGACCTCTCTCTATTTAACCGCTGGGAGAAAGTCAAAACGCTTCACCATCAATTCAGCCATAGATGGAAAGAGGAATATCTCAAAGATCTTCAAAATAGATATAAGTGGAAAAATCCAAACCACAATCCTCAACCAGGCGATCTCGTCGTGATAAAGGAGGATTCGCTCCCGCCCACCGAGTGGAGACTGGGACGAATCGAAAGGGTTCACCACGGGCCTGATAACCATGTACGCGTCGTGGAGATCCGCACGCAAAATGGGGTTGTCACGCGCCCTTTAGTTAAACTGTGCTTCATTCCACCAGCGCGGCCTTCGCGCGACCCACAGTAAAGAAGAAAACAAAAATAAATCATATACCATCCCTGTATATTATGGATTTAAACATCTCGCTTTAAATGCTATCCCCAAGTACTTCTCGTTTCTTTGTTTGTTCTTCTACTTTCAGACCGAAAAACCATAATGGCGACACGAAAGGCATGCCCTCTAGCTCCGACCGCAGAGACAAACAACTGTCTGCAATGCAGACTCTGCCATCGCTACCACGACATTCGGACCTGTCCAGCCTTCAAGGCAATGAAGCCACCGCAACGGTCAGCCGTAGCCCGGGCGCAAGGGTATTGCGTCAACTGCCTCGCACTCACCCACACCACCGGTGAATGCGATTCGTCCGGCAGCTGCAAGGTTTGCGGGCTCGCACACCACACGCTGTTGCACATGGCAGCAGCCAGTACTGGGCGCCTAAAAGCGCGAAAACGGCCATCCAACCAGCGCGCAAGGGTACAGAAGCGCAAACCAGCTGCGCGCGCAGTCCAAGAAAAGCGCAGGCAACGCCCGAAGCAGGGCAAACGAGGAAGCCACTATCGCGCGCACTGCTGACGGCCTACAAACCCGGAGATATCGGGGACAGAGCACCACCCGTGTGCTAGGCAACACCATCCGCGCCCTGAAAGAGCTTCAGGAGGCACTGACGAGCGCATCCCTGCAGGGCGGGGACGATGTTTAAGCCGCCGCTTAAACAATTAGGCGGCCGTGCGTTCAAGCCGTTCGGCTTTCGGAGTAGCCCGAACGCGAAGGCGCACAGCCGCCCATCCCAACGGCAGCCCGCCACCGGCATCGATTTGGTTGGGCCAGTTAACAGACTACATCCGGAAACCGCGCACGCGACTGCACACCATATCGGTTAATAAATATATCTATCTAGCTACATATGTATGTACATTGTAATTTTAATAAGTTGAATTAATTAATGAAAATTGTTAGCAAATTCGAATCCAAGTGGTGACTCATTTAGTTGGAAAGTGAAGAAAGTGGTGAGTGCGACAAGAGACCAAAGTGGATTAAATAATAAGTATGTGCTTAGATTATTCTGATTTAATGCATTCTATGCCTAATGCTATTTTTACTGACCAGAGTGTAAGCATATACACTAACGTATTTTCTTATGTACAAGCATTCTTACGAATATACAAAGGTTACATACATACATATAAACCTACTACGTAAGCATGTTCATCGAAGCAATTCAAAAGAAACTGCAGTCAACAAGAGTCACAATTCTTAATGGAAAATATGAGAAGGTCAGCAAAGTCACTGAAACATACCTCTGGGGGCTTCCAGCAATTTCCTCTTTGAACTGCATTTACAGCCTTACGACAGTGTGCGAAAGATTATTGTCAATATACATACATATATCCCCATGCAGGCATTTTTTTTATTATGCTTTCCTCTCAATTCGTCCTACTCTCCGTTGACAAAGTGCATGAAGAAGATAACGTCAAAAGCTTTCAGTACCACAATTGTATTGTGTTAGTGTGCCTTTATAATGATCCCGTCAGACGTGGTAATGAAAATGAAAGCATCTTAAACTAAATCATTTCGGAAATTTTTCGCCGAAGCTGTTATATTTTTCTAAACGTCACTACGGGAGACAGCTGATAAGGTTTGGGGGCAGTAAGATGAAGTTTTAACCTCCAGACCATCAGGCTCGAGTTTTATAAAACAGTCGAATCCTGGTCCCTAATCTATACGGAAGGATAATAATACTTAACTGAAAAAAATTAATTGTTGCTTACATCATATACATATGTATATAATGTCTGAGTGGGGAGGAATTAGGGGCCGGGAATTCCTCTTGAATTCCACGGCAACGGGGTTGGAGAAAATAGGAGGCCGATCTTCTGAATCCTTGAGATCTTTAAATTAAGTAGCTGAATGCCGTTTTGCTTTTGGCAGCTGGCGCAAACACATACATAGCTTGCTGTGGGCTAACATATTTAGAAGTCTTACCCGAAAATATATATCTTCAGATTTTTGATAAATCAAGATTTCCCAATAAATTGAGAAAAGAAGTCATCCAATGTACCTTCTCAAGACAAAAAAACTTAAATTTCTCTTTTATACTCGTATGTATATATGTACTTAATTATTCCTCATTTGCTTTTACGTAAAAACCAATAATATAAAGGAAAAACTGCTATGATTGTAAGCACTTGATGAGCATTTGGAAAAGTATCGGAGTTGCAAATATCTAAGGATTTAAACGAATTTTGTAAAATTCAGGGTGATGAGTTAGAACCGTTGTTGGTTTGAAATCGGCGAAGCGCGATGACGAATTTTTTTATAAAGGGTGTTTTTTTTGACGTGTGGTTTTAAATGAGGCAAAACTTTTTTCAGAGTTGGTCTTTTTGACAGCTGTTAGTTGACTTATACTCAGTTTGGCTTGACATTTCATAAAAAAACAGACTTGCTCCAAAACAACGTTTGCAACGTTCGGTGAAAAGGGACCAAAACGAGATGGCCACCGATCCCGATTTTCACAAGAAAATTTTGTTCAGCGATGAAGCTCGTTTTTGGTTGAATGGGTCGTTAATAAACAAAATTGTCCCATTTGGAATGATGATAATCCACAAGCCATTGTTGAGAGCCCGTTATATCCTCAAAAAGTCACTGTTTGGTGTGCTCAGCGAGCAGCGGGAATCAGTGGTCCATATTTCTTCAAAAATTAATCTGCCCATAATGTTACAGTCAATGTGGAACTTTTTCGTAGCTGAATTGGAGGATGTTGATCTGGACGTTCTTTGGTTTCAACAAGATGGCTCTACAAACCATACAGCCAACGAAACAATCAATTTATTGCAGGGAAATTTTGGTGAGCGCATTATCTCGCGTCGTAGGCCTGTGGCGTGGCCTCCAAGATCGTGCGATTTAACATCGCTGGACTATTTTTTGTGGGGATATGTGAAGTCGTTCGTCTACGCAAATAAGCCCGAGACGATTGACACCTTACTAATGTACTTACTTAATTGGCACATCAACCGTCTAAGAGATTTTAGCCGAGGTCAAAAAAGCACGCCAGCTGTCCCTATATTTTGCTAATTGGCGCCACGTCTTTCCAACGCAGAGGAGGTCTTCCTTTTCCTCTGCTACCACCAGCGGGTACCACGTCAAAAACCTTCAGGGCTGGAGCTATTTCCTAGCCAGCGGAGCAGCTGGTTCTTAATCCGCAGCACTATGTCTACGTCTTTGTACAGCTCGTACAGCTCATCGTTCCATCGTACGTGGTATTCGCCGTCACAAAGATGCAAAGCTCCATAAATCTTTCGAAGAATCTTTCTCTCGAACACTCCAAGACTGCGCACAACCCATTGCTGGGGGTTAAAATTTAAAATTCGTTTATATAGCGAGCCGCTTGCTCCAAGACAGGAGCCCGCTTGCAGTTACACCTCCTGGTGAACAGACGCTGCGGACTTTAGTGGACCCTTAAACCGAATATGTCGGAGTGGCTCCACTAATGCTCCCTCTTTATTAGCCGTGACCCATGGCTCCACACGGGTTGGTTACCGTATCTCGCACATGGGTTGCTCACGTTGCCCAGGGTGCACGAACGTGGACGCAAGAGTAGGGATTGAGTACAGCCGTGCAACTGTAATCGCATACCCAGAAGCACCACTGTACCTCATTGCACCCCTGGCCGAGCTACATATGTATGTGTAAACATACGAGTACGTAGATCATCTTTATTTACCGTACAGACTAGTTAAAGTTAAATTTTTTACCCTGAACTTGCTGCTAGCATTTAGAAAGATAACTATTTATTAGTTTTATTGCGAAGGTATTGAAACCAAACAATGTTCCTTATTTTGTTACAAAAATATTAGATTTTTAAAAAATAACCTCTGAAACCGCTTTCTAAAAGCAAGAAAAGTAGTTCACTATCATGTCTGAGTGCACCTTAAGAAATGGGTATTGGAACAATGTAATGCTTATGTGTAGATATGTTTTTACAAGTATGTGTGTATGGGTGCTGCAACATTGCTGACGTTCTTTGTGCGTACTCTTTTGTACGTGCATTTTTGCAAGTGTTTCTGCATTGTAGTAGCAGGCACTTAAAAATTACAAAATAAAACTACTTCATATAGTCATTTATTCATTCAGTCGGCACAACTCATACGAGTTAATCCGTAACAAATGCGAAAATTTCAACTAGCTGTCTTTATTTTGCTTGGCTTTGTTTGCTTGAATAGCACGCATTGGCGTGCCTTGCAAAAAATGCGATTATTCAAGAATTAGTCCGGGAATAGTCACAAGGGAACATGCGATTAATACAACTTCTGATCCCTTTATATGGAATGAACTGTTCCATTTTACTCGAGCATGTCTTATGAAGAAACTGATTGTCTCCTTTTATAACCGAATGGGTCTAAAAGAGGACCAGTGTATTTATGAAAACAAAAATAAAAATCATTGCTTCGAGCTAGATTCAAACTGGCTTCTTGAAGATTGCTAAGCGAATGATCTGCTTACTTGCCAACAACGAGCTTAAAATTTCATTGCCGTTTATTATACATACCTGTCGAAAAGAAGTGAATAAAGGACTAATTTACAATTATACCCTTTTGATACTTGTTGCGACTTATTAATGCCCAGTTGCACCCGATAGAGACTAATCTCGGAATACTCTCTTTAGATATTAGTCACAAAATTTTTTGCAGGGTGTACACATGAACATCCATACATACATACTTATATACATACATAACATATATTGCCATACATACAAATTTTACAACAAGAAATAAAATGTTGAAAAGCTTTTTGTCATTCAACATACATATATGTCTGTACATACCTATGTAAGTATATACATCGTATGTTTTTTTTTTGTGAAATAAAGAAAATAGAGAAATAGAAATAGTTTTTAATGGAAATCCTCAATAAAGATTTAAATTATTAATTCAATTTTTTGTCGTTCACCATGATACAACCATTTTTAGAGTTAGTTTTACTCTTTAATTTCAGAGGCCATATTAACCATTTGACAGAAACAGTGATCTGGATTTACGTGCTTCCAATTCCTTAATAAAAAAATCCTTTATTATTTGCCATTAAGAAAAACAAAGACAATAGAAACAAAATTTGAATATTTGCAAAGCTGTGTATATAATATATGTATGTATATAATTCATAAGTGATTCAAAAATCTGTTGCCTCAATGAACAAACCTCAATTGTGATTGGCTAAAACTATTCAAATGTTACATATAGCATTAATTTATCTCGGCGACTGCAAGTAAACTTTGCCAGACTATTATGGCCTGTATAGGCCGTGATTTTAGGCCCACTATATTATTTGTTTATCGTTCTATTAGAACTTATAGTAAAGCATTTAATAAATGTAACTCTGACGACCTATCGTTAGCTCGGTGTTAAGAATAGGCCACAAATTACACAATCACATTCATCAATAAAATTCAACTGCTTGGTAAAAAAAAACATACAAAATATATGAAATATATACCCATGTATGTACATATATAAAATTTACACGTTTTGTGTTTGAAATACAATAAAATTAAAATTAAAATCCTCAATATCTATTTCAAAGTAGTTGCAATATTGGGCGTCTTTCGTCGAACACTATTTTTGTCAAAAAATTAAAAGTGAAACTACCTCTAAAAATATTTTTATCATGGTCGTTCATTTAGATTTTGAAAATCATTCGGTAAAAAAATATAATAATCTCAGAGAAAAAATGCCAACACAATCCTGTTCGTAATTGTTTCACAAACTTGAATTTCAAAACATTTGTCAATATTTTGCAGTCAAATCACCATTCATGGAAATGGTATATTAACTTTCGTCCGATGTTTGTAAGTACCAGAACGATTAGAGTTAGACCCATAAAAAAGTATACCAATATGATCAGGGTGACGAGCTGAGTCGTATTAGCCTTCTCCGTCTGTCCGTCTGTTTGAACGCGAACTAGTTTAATACTATCTTCGGACCATTTACAGTCGTTTTCCAAATGATAAATTCGAATCAATACAGATGTCAAAATTTCGAAAAAATTGTCGAAGGTAAGTCAAGTTTTCAAGTGGTTTTCAGGGAAAACTGACTTTCGTTTGACGTATTTTACATGGACGCAATGAAAACATTTTTTTGATGTCGGTCCGAATATGGTTTAAATTAACATCAGTTTGACTGTTAATCCAACTGATTATCTGCGAATTTTACCACACCCGTATATATGTATAAAAATATAATTTATGTCAGATTCGATGTAAGGCTTTTCAACAGCTTTTCTGTTAACCTAATAATTGCACTTACGAAGCGGTTTGTAAAAAGGAATGTTCCCTCTATTTCTCGATTTATTTTCCAATGGCCATTAATCTGGCAACGCACAGTAAATTAAAAATCGAAGTGGGCTAAAGGAGAAAAATCGGACTCTTCCCGTTGTATTTTAAAATTTTTTTTAATTAAATATCGTGCCCCTGTTCTTCTGTGAAATAACTACTTCTATCTAGTCGTGTTTTAAAGACTTTCTCGCACTTACTGATAATTCAAATCATTTAAGTGCTTGGATAGTCAAGCATCTGAACCTGACAGGGAAAACAAACGCAAGCGAACCAAAAGTCCGTCTATAGAAATCGTTCCGAATGAAAAAGCTGAACAAAATTTAAGGACATGCCACATAAAACTTCTGCTTCGCTTTACGTCAGAGTTTAGCTTTGACAGCAAAGATGAATACATGCAATTATACGAATTTTCCCACATAGGCAACACCGTCGCCAAAGCGAAGCGAAATCTTGGGCAACTCTCATCTTTTCGCTGACTTTGACAGTTCGCTCTTACCAATTTTTTTTATTTCTGACATTTGTCTGTAAACGGTCGACGTATAATTGAAAATTTCCCACAAAAACAAGGTAAATATAAAATTTAACTGAAATAAATGCTTAAATATAAATTTTTTTAAATTTAGGAGTTTCTGGTACGTGTATTTTATTGTATATAAATATATGTATGTATATACATATGTATGTATGTATGTGATGATTTACTAAAGGCTTTTTCTTTTATAATAGAGAAGCATTGCAGAGACCGGTTCGTGTGGGAGGTGGCAGCAAAGATATAATTCCCTTACCCACATTTTCGCCTTGATATGTTTTTTAAACATAATAAGGCTCGTGAAGTAAAAGAACTATTAACAAAACTTCCATAATGTCCATATTTATGCCGAATGTATGTAAATATGTTTATAAAGTTCCGTGCGATTTTCACAACTAACAAAAAACAAACGAAAAGTATGTATTGTCAAAGTTTTATTGTAGCATACCTTTTGCGTTTTTCTGACAAAGTTACAAAGCAAGTCCTATGTGGCATGGCCTTTAGTGTCACAACCTCAATCAACAGAGCTTATACATCTTTTATCTCTTTCCCCCTGGCTGAGGGTCCTTCTTTATCGTCAAGAGCTATCTGCACTCGGGCTTCTGCCTTAAAAAACATTACCGGCCAAGGCGAACTACGGGTTGGTTCCCATGAAATGGTGCCATCGTCACTTCAATCCCTCCCACCTGCTTCTATTGCTTCAAAACCTTAAATATATACAGGTGCTCGTGAATCACCCACAAAAGAGCTGGTTGTTGTCCCCCAGAGAAAATCGATTTTTATTTCAAGATTTGCTAAAGATACTTCAAGTAATGATATAGAATTTTATATTTCATCTAAGATTAAAACAAGTAATTTAACGATACGAAAATTTAATTTTAAGTATGAACGTAACGTTTCGTCTTTCAAAATTGATGTAGATTCTGGAAATTTTGATTCTATGCTTAAAAATTCATTCACGTCGACTGGAGCATTGGTTCGTGAGTTTAAATATAAGCCACATAAAAATAAAATTAGTAACTTAGCTACAATATCTCACCGTGATTCTGAGCGAAAAAACTAATTTATAATTCTGCTTTAAGTATCTTGTACCAAAACGTAAGAGGTTTAAATACTAAATTGAATGACTTATATTTAAAAGGTCTTGATTGTAACTACAAAGTAATATGCTTCACAGAAAATTGGCTTAAACCGCACATTTTTAATTCAGAGATCCTTCCTGACAATTTCCAAATTTATAGAAATGATCGTAAGGACAGAATCGGTGGAGGTGTTCTCTTTGCAGTTCATTCTTCAATACCATCCGAAGAAGTGTATAATGGTGGGTAAGGGATTCATTTACTTAGCTCTTTGCTACATCCCTCCAAAATCAGACTTAACGTTATATTCGAAACATATTTCATTACTTAATTCCTTAAGTGCAATTGTTACACCCCATGACTCGATGATTGTTATCGGCGACTTCAATTTGCGGAGTATATCATGGAACTTAATAGACAATCATATCATTCCTGTTTCATCAAGGGATATGTATAATGTGTTCTAAGAAGATATGGCTGAACTCTGCCGTATTCAAATTAATTTAATTCCAAACGAATTTGGAGCGATCTTAGATCTTGTTTATGTTGATGATATGTATATCTAAATCACCCATAATTCGGTGTGACCCATTGGTTCTCCCTGAGGATTCTCACCACCTTGCAATTGAGTTAAATTACGAAATTATAAATGATTTTGGAAATTACGATGATAAATACTAGAATATGGTTCCATCGTTTGGAACCCGCACTATCAAATTCATTCTGACCGGATAGAGTCAATTCAAAAGTAAATTTCGGCTTTTTGCTTTAAGAAATTTTCGCAGGGATTCCCAGTATAACCTGCCACCCTATATTAATCGTTTAAAACTTATTAATCTTCCTACACTTGCTAGTCGCAGAGAAATGTTAGGCATAATATTTTTGGTCAAGTTACTGACAGGTTTGGCGTCTAGCCCACCTCTTCTGGCCAAAGTAAAGTGGAACGTTCCCTCCCGAATTTCCAGGCATTTCCGGCCTCTTTTTCTGAAACCTTTCAAAAATAGTTTCGAATTAAACGAGCCACTCCGTGGTTTATGCCAGGACTTTAACTTTCATTACGGTTCCTTTGATATTTCCGACTCACTTTTTTACATAAAGAATACTATACTTTGTACTCTCATTACATACACAATTACGCTTTAAAACAAGTTTTACTATGTAAAATAATTTAAATTTAAAATCAGCTGATGAACTTTAATTCTGTAGCTGAATAGTTTTAGAGTCTCGACACCCAACAAACTCCTGCTTTTTATGACTCGCCACTGCATATGCAAAAAAAAAAATTAAATCCGTGCGTCATGCGGATGCGCCCCTCGCGTCGGTCGGGCGGCAATGGAGCGTAAAAACCGTTTGGATTATTATTATTATTATTATATCTGCATAGACTCACGCCTTGCAGATGTTTGCCCTGAAAATATTAGCTTTACTTGAATGCGCCCAGTATTCTAAACAAACAAAACATTTTAAGCATAACTGTATCACTTCAGACTATCAGAACGTCAAACATTAAAATGTGCAAAATATTTGAAAAAACTATTGATAACATTACCACCTTATTTTCTTTTAAAAATCTGTCCAAATCAATTGCCATCTGTTTTGATGGCACATTTACACGGTCTGTACAATACACCTCTATTTGTATTCGCGTAAAAGGACTGAATATTTATGTTGCTATAAGCGTTTACATTGCCTAAGTCTCGTCTTAGCTTGGGCTTGCTTTGCTGTCGATGGAGTATCATCCGTGGAGCTTTAAGGTATCCAACCTGACTTTGCCTCTGGCTGAGCCGTCTGTAGAAGCCGTCTGAAGGAGCGTTTGGTGCCGCGATTGACAGGTACAATTTGACACATTATGTCCAAAACTCAGGCAGTTCACGCAAGCGTTGTTTTTTTCCTAAAAATTCGATTCTGTCTGCGGGTAAAAGATTAAGGAACCGTGAGCAGCAGCGCAGTTTGTGCTCATTGACTTTACACATTTTACAAGTGAACTTGGTTACGTTTGCTTGGAAGACGCCAAGCCGTTTCGTTGGGGCTTCTGGATGTTTGAGGCTTCGGCGTTCTCACGTATTTGGAATCCTTTAAACCTGAAAAGGTTTATAAGTTTTGAAACTGTTGGATAGGAACTTGTCTATATCCTCGTACTTCGGTATATCACTTTTGTAGTCTATGACTTGTTCCCATAGAGCCAGCGTGCTTTCGGGAAGTTTGGTGGAGCAAAGATATAAAATAATAGCGGCAACTCAAGATTACGTAGGAATGACTTTCCAGCCCAGTCGTAATATTTCTCAGGGTCAGTTAATAAAATACTCATATCAACTATGGGTTGTAAATTATGTGATTAGATTAAAATTTGCAAACTTATTGTTAGGCTCTTTTTGAGCAGATTCAATAAATAAAAGTAACAGCTAATACAAAAAAAACACTATGTATTTACGAGGATGCAGATTTTTCCAGGGTGTTTGGAAGCCTTCATTGGTTAGTGGACACTTTTTTATGATGTCTTTGGCCTGTAACCCGTATCAAATTCGATTATTGTTTCAGGATTTAAAACACAGTGAACACAGTGCGATGTCAACAGTGAAAATAAACTCAATTTTTTGTTATTGTAAAGTGTGTGATCCTTACTGGGCATACTTCATCAGATTTAATTAAACAAAGTGACGTTTGTGAAAAAGAAACAAACAAAATTTGATCCTCTAAAATTATTTGAGGTTGTGTGAATCAGTGTAAAAAAAATGTTTAATAATGTTTGCACAAATAAATGAACACATGCTCAAAGAAAATATGAAACAAGTAAAAGAAGGCTGTCTTCGGCTATGCTGAAGGCTTCATACTTTCATGAATGGAAGAATTGTATGGAAGCTGTAAATGATATCTCTGAACTTTATGATTTTTACTTCTAATATATTGCTAACAAGAACTGACGTCCGTTTAAAATTCCAAGTCTTTAGCTGATTAAATGAAGGAGTTAACGTGTGAAATACAATATCAGAGCAATCGGTTGTATGGGAGCTGTATGTTATATTTCTCCGATATAAATTATTTTCACTGATCAAATAGTCCAAATAATAACTGATACTTTCTTAAAAGTTCAAGTCTGAAGCTGATTTAATAAAGAAGTTATGGCCCGAACTTTTCATTTTCACTGCATATGTATATAGTGCTAATGATAGCGGAACTCTTGCATTTAGCTGGTCAAATGGAAGAGTTATTTAGTAAAATATAAAATCTGAACAATCGACTCCATATACGTTATAGTCCGTCCGATCTTGCCGACTCCGACAAATGTTTAATAAACTTTAAAAGGGAATCTGACTTCCAAGTTTCTTTCACATAGCTTAAAATTGAGGGACTAGTTTACGTTCAAACAGACGGGCATGGCTAAATCGACTCAGCTCATCATCCTGATCATTTCGGTATACATCTTGATGGGTCTAACTCTTATCCATCTGGTAGTTACAAACATCGGACCAAACTTACTATACCATTTCTATGAAAGGTATAAAAATAGTATGAATGGTCAACGGATTTTGGAACGAATTTTCGTCATCCCTTGCCAAGTTCGGTTTTAAGACAAACCAGTTTCGGCGTTTGGTCATTTTCAGTGTCATCTTTCGTTCTGATTAATTAAACAATCAGTGGTAGGTCCGGGTGTTACTCTGTTTTTATCAGGTACCACTCAGGTACTGGAAGTGTGCTTGTTTGCTTTTTAGTCCTTATGTTCCCGTCTGCTTAGCTGTTATTTTGGTGTTTGTATCGTACAGGTAGATATTATTCAGTATTTTTCGCTTTTTGGATTTTATGACGTTTTTCTTTCAACACTTATTTCCGGGTTTTTGTTCCTCCGCCTGTATAGTAATTTTAACTGTTCGAAGATTACGTCCGATACGGTGTTTATTTGTTCATATATGTATTATTTAGCCGTTGAAGTTTTTATTCCAGTAGATTGAGACGAAGGCCTTTATGTTTTACATGTAATATGTGCCTTAGCTGTTTGGACAAGTTTTACTCTGTTGATGCTCTAGGTTTGAGAGTTTTTAATTGTAAGCCCTTATGTGTTCCCGGAACCTTGATCGTATTTTCAGTCCAGTTGGTCCGAAGTAGGTGTATTGACATGGACATCCTGATTTGTACACACCTTGTTTAGTGTTTCTTCAATATCCATTATATGTCATATATTGTTGAATGTCGGACATTATATTTGTTAAAGTATTTCACTTTAATTGTCCTGTCGATGTAGTTTATTCTTCTTTTATTTTCCGTCTCCATTCTGAATTTTATGTTTTTGTGTTATTGATTAATATATTCTAATATATATTCCTTGTTGTTGGATGTTAGTACACATATAATGTCGTTTTAGGAACGCTCCGATGTGAGGTTACTTTTGCAGTTGCAATGGCAACGAACAGTTATGTAAAAACCTTCAACCTGGACTCTTAAACCTGCTAAAACAAGCAACTCTCTGTCGCTCTGACATAATTGGTCTAAATCTCTTCGTACCGCTACGGAAGAGATGGTCGGCTTCTATCAGCCACGTCGAAACAGTTGGTATGACCAATAATGCCGTATTGTTACTACACAGAAATATGCCATCCAGGAAAACGAGACGTGTTTGAAAAAAATAAGAAACGGGGGCGAGAAGACGCGAGTGGAATGAGCTTGAAGAGCTGGCGGGTAGAAATGTGGTTTCAAGACCAGGGATGGTTCCTGCAAAGAGAAGCACGGAAATATGGTAACATACGGCCCGAGGACACTTGAGATAAGTAGGGGGTGCTTCTCAACGCAGAACGATTTTTGCTGACAATCACTAAACCCCTCTATTCGACCAAGCCGAGGTGTTCTCAAACAGCACTAAGCAGAGCAGATCGTTTGACGGCTGAAGTGTACAAAACCAGCAAAGAGCTGGTAGGACTCATGCACCAGCTATAAAGCTTGGAGTCTCAGAGTACTTTGCCCAATCACTTATAAGAGTGGTCCTGCTGTTTGCGTCAACTACCGTGGCCTATCGTACTGTGCGAAACACAGAAACCATATATAAACAAGCTTGGATTGGATCTTATCAGTGTTGCTACAGGTCTGGTAACTCCACCGTTGAGCAGATATACTCAGCACGCCAAAAACTAAAAAAACCCTAGATTATTAAATCGACACACGCTACCTATGATTATCAAAAGCAAGATGCAATAATCTGTATTAATTAAAACGCAAATATTGTGATTTTTATTTACTGATTATGGCGTACGTGTCCAATTATACAAATTTATCTTTAATAATTATTTTCAAATTTGCGAACAATAAGTGTAAACCATGTAGGACGGCTTTAATTCAGAGTCACTTTTATTTTAATCAAACGTAAGTAGTTTACTTTTTTACATGCTCATATAACGGAATAACTTAGATATTAACTTACATTATATTTTATTAATAGATTGAAGACCGTACTCTTTTTTGGTCAGTCCGTTGTCGGCAGTCGCTTATAAAAAAGTGTCTTATCGTTTTGCCCATTTTCAATATGTCCTCCTTTCGTTAAATTGTTTGGTCACTTTTATCCCTAACCATCGTTATACAGTCTTGCTTTTGGGTAAAAATAGTTAGAGTTGCTTAATGGGATTCTAGTATTTTCGTGTTGTAGTGTTGTTTGGAAGTGTACATAAATATGAGCCCTTTATTGTCCTGTTCAGAAATAAAAATAACACAGTGTGACACTCCAAAATAGCCTGGGGAGTGATGTTATTTTTCTTGTAGGTCTTATCGAGTAGAACGAGAATCCAGTTTTGGAATTTGTCAAACGCCCCCAAAATCTCGAGCTAAGCTTAAAAAACCGATTTTTGGTACATTTGCGCAATTATTAGCCCATATTCTAGCTAATTATCAACCGATTATTTTTAAATTAAGAACGTTTCAGGAAAGACGAAACAGTCCTTTCGAATGATATATATGTATGTATGTAGATGCCTTAATAAAGCTGAAGAGATTTATTTGCTTTCGCACAACAAACTTAAACTTTGTTACCTTTTTTTTTCCTTTTTTTTGACTTTGGCGACATTTTCACACACTAGTTTATAAGAAAACTAAATAAGTTTTGATTTGATTCAAAGAGAACGTTTAATACCGAGTTCAACAAATGTTTCTTTTCAAAAATTGGCAAAAATTTACTGAGTTATTCAAGTTTTTATAAAAACGAAATTTTTGCAAAAATTTACAACGAACTTAATTTACCAATAATTATTATTAAATGAAAATATATACATATGTAGATCAGAACGAAAACTGACACTGAAGATGGCACAACGCCGAAACCGGTTTGTCTCCAAACCACACTTGACAAGGGATGACGGAAAATCGTTCCAACAAATACCAACAATTCACCCTGTCGGACAAGAAAAAGAAGAAAACAATATTAAAATATATAGATCAAAAGTGGTTTTTTGATCATTTTTTCCTTAGGTCAGCATCATCAGTTTCACGTTGTACTGGCCAACAATATTCTCCCATCAATTTTGACGTCTTTATAACTTTCCATTTTACGTGCACGTGTTTTTTATCTTTTGTGCGACAAGCGTAATAAATTTTACTAAATTTGTGGCTTATTTACGGATACAATTTATTTGGATTTATTTGGCATGCGAGGTGGCTACACAAAATATCCTTTCTATCTTTATGAATCGGATAGTCGGGCATCCAATCACTATAATCGCAAAGTATTGCCATCTCGAGAGTCACATCAGATAGGCAGGAAAAAGGTTTTACGCCCCCATTGGTAAAATCTGAGGATATTATCTTACCACCACTACATTTAAAGCTGGGATACATGAAATAGTTTTTAAAGAAATTTGATGTTAATAGCGAAGCTTTTCTTGATCTTAAAACTGTCTTCACAATATTAAGTGAAGCTGGTATTTATTAGTTTGTTTTCATACCTAGTTTCTTTTTATTTTTTTTTTATAATATATATATGTACATATATTTTCATTGGACCTCAAATTCACAAAATTATGAGCGACGTTAACTTCATGAACAAGTTAAGCTGTGTTGAGAAACGTGAATGGAAGAGTTTTGTGATAATTTCCTTTGGAACAACAGAAGCGACGACTACATATATCAAGGTTGTAAACGAAATTTTAAGTATATATGATGAATTGGTTTGCTACATGTCGATTAAAATTATTTTCTTGCATTCGCATTTGGACTCTTCAGTTCAGTGATGAACAAGGCTAACACTTCGACCAAGAAATGACTACGATCGAAAAACGTTTCGAAGAAAAAAACTAAATAAATATGATGGCAGAATATTGTTGGTCAGTCCAACGTGAAACTGACGATACTGACCGAAGGAAAAAAACGATCAAAAAAGCACTTTTGATCTATATATTTTAATATTGTTTTCTTCTTTTTCTTGTCCGACAGGATGAATTGTTGGTATTTGTTGGGACGATTTTCCGTCATCCCTTGTCAAGTGTGGTTTGGAGACAAACCGGGTTCAGCGTTGTGCCATCTTCAGTGTCAGTTTTCGTTCTGTTCAGTTTATGTCTGTTGTTCCATTTTTATTTTGATTTACGATTATGCACCAATACCTGGTTGACCAAAAAGATTTTTGGTGAAAGATTTTTGTGAAAAAACAACAACAGTTTTTAATGGTAGAAGTTATAGTACTTTTTCGGAAATCACCACATTTCCTCATCAGACTTCTTTTTATGAAATTAATTTAATTAAATTTTTCATAACCACTTCTCTCAGGCTTTGAACCCGGGAGCTCGGAGTTGCAGAGCTAATACGCTACATATTGTTGTGTTTATTTCATCTTCCTTAAGCAAATAAAATTGTAAAATATTAACATTTACTAGGCCAACAGAAAAATAAAAAAACATTCATTGTGTAAATAGTTTAGAAAATGAATCAATATGGTTTTTATTAGAGAATGAACCATATTTTACTGGAAAAATAATTTTAATTATGTAGAAGAAAAAAAGGGCCCAAATCTGCCAATATGTGGTTGTGCTATAATTTATGAAGTGAGTATATTTTTGATATAAAAAAAATTGTTTCTTGGGAACTGTTAAGGACATAATCTACAATTTGATAGATTTAGATTTTGGAAGTAATTTATAAGAATATATTAATTTTGATTTTTGATTGAATAATATATTAAAATAAATACTATTTGCTAATACCCACTTATATTATGCTCCAGTTCCTTATTTCGAATAAGAATAAACATTACAGAATTTTGCCTCCGTAACGAGCAACGAGATCCTTTTGGTATTCTCTTGTTGGCCGCCACCCACGCTAGAAGCAAAGATAAATAAACTTATTGTATCTTGAAAAGTAAACCTTTTCTCTTTTACGCGCGAATAGTAAAAAGTAAAGAATGGATTAAAAGGAACAAAGGAAAACATCACTTCATATTGTAGTAAAATGAAAACAACATGAACTATTTTTCTGCCAATGTAAGCAAAAAATATTGCCCAAAAATGGAGAAAAATGTATTCAACATATACATACACTATGTACGTAGGTACATACTATGTATGTATATGTGTCTGCTAGATGCACAAGCACGTATTGAATAAATGTCAGCTTTTGAATTAAGGATTTATGTATGTTATACGAGTATGCAAAGAAAAAGTGAAAAAAAAATATTTAAACTTATATACACCCCGTGAATTGATAACGGGTTTTAATGAACACACTGTAAGTATATAGTATAAAGCTGACACACTTAAAAAATAATATAACATTCGTTTTAAAAGTATGTATACTCGTACAATCATAGTTGTGTTCATACGTTTGAGCATGCATTCGTCGTTGATGTACAAGGAATTTACATTGAACTTGCACACAAGACAGCACTATTTTTCACAAACTTTAAACACAAAAAGAAGATTATCTAAGAGCAAATACGTACATATATATACGAGTATAATAAAATAAGAAGACAAGGATATTACGAAATATTCAAAGAAGATTGTGGGTACCAGCGTTCCAGTATCTAATGTCAGCTCTGTTATGATGGTAATGTGACCACTGCTGAGGAAAGCAAATGCTGATACACCGTGCATTAGATTGATTGAAGTAGATATTTGTAGTTACGACGGATTTCACTCTCCAGTAAAATGTAGTATCATAAAACTTTACTACCCATTTCAAAACTGTGTTCAATCTGCCGCACGAGAAAAGCAGAGGCAGGTTGCTTGATATTTCTTTTATGTCCTGGTACACTACCAAAGCAAATCTGTAGTGCTGTTTTATCTGCTGGAAAACACAAATTAATTTCATTCGATTTTTGGTCCAGAACTAGTACGATTGGAACAATTAAGAACTATTCCAATGTGCGAATGTTGAAAAAATTAGTCGAAATAAACTAGAAGGGCACCAATTCGTAATTAGAGATTTGCTCGTAAAAAATTGTATTTAAAGTTGAACTCTAAGAAACTTGTATTGATGATACGCTCTAATGAATGTTCACATACAAACTAGGATCATTTAATTTATACGGTTTTCTTTTAATTAAATTTTAATAATTTTTCCATTATCCGGGCACGAAATTTACCACTTTTTTCTAGTACAACAGCGGCATCTTTCTACTTAAACCTAGTCGGTGACGATACTTTAATACATTGTGTATAACAACAAGTGAGATATCAGTTGCGTTTGACAGGATACCTAAGATGGCGTTTGACAGGGTACCTAAGCTGGCCGCCAATAAGTCGACAATTACGAATGGCCCGAAGTTGGGAAAAGCTGATCTGAAAATATTTTGGGGGGTTTAAATTTTTTAGGATATTTTACGTATTTTGAGATATTCGATTAATATCCATTATAAACATAGATATAATAATATTGGGTAAAATGTTGAACGCAGTTTTATAAAGCCAACGTTAGGCTATGATTATGTTATTTGAATCAGTAGAATCATAAAACGTCAGGGGTTTAAAGTGCTTCATCGATTCTCCTCTTTTTCTTTGCCAAAATATCTAGGTCTCTAGTAACCTCAATATCTCGAGATACGTCTTCAATCTCCGTAAAATAGAAAAGGACCGTTCACTCGGAGCCACCGCGACTGGCAAAGTAACACTGATTTGAAAAATTCGGTAAATGTGTTTGTAAAATTGCATATTACGAAGGCGGTTTGGTAAGTCATAAACTTTTTGAATAAAATATACTTTTCGGCAAAAAAGCATTCTTTGTATTCCAGTTACTGGGTAATAATTTTTAATTTTTTTGTCTAGAGTGAGTTTTTGTGTGTGCTACGAATTTGAAAACACGGTTGAAATTTTCTGAGATTACCGATTTTTGGGGGAATCCCGACACCCAGAACCCCTCTAATGTATCCGTCCCTGCATTCGGGTAAAATATATGAGGAACGCCAGGGTTGCGAATTTACTTTGCAAAAACAGGTGATCTCAGCTGTTCCAAATTTTGACGTTTATCGAAAAGATATGTATCTCACTTGTTATTAGACACAATGGGCGAGTCTCCGGGTGACTATTTCACAAAAAAATATTAAAATTATTTATGGCGACTTGTTTTCCATGACATCCTAATGTAATGAATTTTAAGTACAAAAAATAAAAAATAAAGTTCTAATACTTTAGTCTTAGCCAACTGTTACAGGTTGAAAGTTCTTATTCATGTTCTGGCCGACGTAGTCACCTGGATGACCACAAGTAAATAATATTCTATAAGCACAAATACAAATTTTAGTGCCAATGATCGTTAATAATAAAGAAATTTCATAAAAACAGAGAATATTATTTCCTGCACTCAACGTATTTAAGAATAGAAATGTGCTCCTGGCACACTGGTCGCTTACAAACTAAGCAAATTTTTCGGGAGTTCCGTTGTCTTTTATTAAGTTTCTGACAAACATTACACTTGTCTTTAAATATCATTCGACCAGTTTCATCGCAGTGCTTAATTTGCGATTTTAGTGCGAAGGACGAAGTCTAAGAAATATTCAGGACAGCCTCCATAGCGATACGTACCTGATAATGCTGCATGACACGAGGGTTTAATGCTCGGCGATTGATAGCTGCAGTGGCAAATTCACAAGCAAATCCATTTAGATAAGTACGGCGGCTGATATTAACGCTACTCGCATTTTGATACATGGTATAGACACCACCGTTTGTACGATTGCAGTCGAGAATAGTTTCAGACATGTTTTAGGTAGGGCCAATTGCTGCATTATTGTGCAAGGTAGAGAGCAGAAAAACATGTTTGTTGGGTATAGCTTTGTTTCTCAGGAGCACAGTTGTCGATGCCTTGCATCGAATTTGGCTTTCCATTTTACCCTTGCTGCTTCGATGTTTAGAATTTCTTCACTACGTCGCCCTTGCATTTGTAATTCATATTCATAATCTTGTCAACTTTTGATGAACGCACCCGGATGGCCTAAATGCAGCGTTTGGAATGGCAACTGTGGTATGTCCATTCCATATAGTTCACACTCTTTGCGCATCAGTTCACGATGGTAACTACATTCGATGCACGATTTAACAAAACCCTTGACAAAATTTCTTAGCCGAGGGAACCAAAAGTTTTGTAAAATCATTTTTATTGTACCATCCACCCCTGAATGTCCGACATCATCATGGCACAGCTTGAGTATACGCCATCGCATACCCTTTGGAACAACTATTAGTTGACGTCCCTGCTCTACTCTCTGAAACAATCGATTGCTTTTAAAAAAATAATTTGAATTTATAATATTTCGTTGGCCGCCAGTTTTACCACTCTGTATCGTGTGTATGATTTCATTCAGCTTACAGTCTTGCCTTTGCATGGTGCAAACCCAATCATTGGGTGATAGCGGTAAAACTTTTGAACCAACGTCTTCGACTTGTTGCGCCCCAATGGTATCATTGGTTTCGACATCTTTGCTGTAGTAATTCCTTGACTATCTGTCACGATAGTAAAATATTTTCCTAATAAAAACATGCGCAATCTTTCGCAAGCTTCTACGACTGCAAGAACTTCCAGTTCGTACGAATGGTAATTTTTCTCTGGCGGCGTACACATTCGGCTGTAATATGCTACTGGCTTTAAATCCTCTCCTCTTTTTGCAACAAGATAGCAGCGATGCCAACACTCGATGCATCGGTATGAAGTTCGTGCTCTTTGGAAACATTATAAATTGTAAGCACTGAAGCTTTTATAAATAACTGAATTAATTGCCGGATCGTTTTTTCACTATCCGAATTCCATATAGAATCTGCGTTCTTCTTCATTAAAAGGCTAAGGGGTGTAGCGATTTGAGCAAATCCGGAAACAAACTTGCGGAAGAACCCAGTTAATCCCAAGAACCGAGAATATCTCACTGATTGCGTGGAATCGGGTATGACTCTATAGCTGAAGTTTTCAAAACTCCAGGCCTAATGCCATTTACGTCGACCTGATGTCCTAAGAAAGTTACCTCATTTTTTTAAAATGTGCACTTCGATACCCTTAATGTCAACCCCTCTTGCTCAATAATTTTCAGAAATTTGTCTAAATAAAAGAAGTTTTCATCTTCGGTCTCGGCCGCTATTATCACCTCGTCTACATAGCTAACAACAGCTTTGTTCAAAGGTGCAATTAACTCTGACATCATTCTTTGGAAAGTACATGGGGCATTTTTTAAGCCAAATGGATTTATATTAAATTCGAAATGCCCACTGGGTGTTACAAACGCAGTGAACGGTTTGGATGCTTATTCTAGTTTAATCTGGTAATATCCAGACATAAGGTCTAAAAGATTAGTTTCACTGCATATTAGTTTAAAAAATTCCTCACCAAAAAGTGTTCAAAGCAGTCGTAAGGTGTTTTTAAGTTGAAAAACTCTTCAAGGTTGGGGTTAAGAAACGCCAACTCCCCAACATTAACTTTGTGATTTCTCTTGCGCCACACCAACTTTCGAAATTCATTCATATTATTTCGGAGCTTTGCAGCATTGCCTTCAAATTGACCTGAAGATGATGGTTTAGGTCTTTTCGGAAATGCTTCCACTCTGGCCGTTTGCGCTTGTTCACAAGAAATCAGCACTGAAATATTTTTATCTGTGACGCTTCTCCGATTGCCTGCAGGTGCTCCCATGGTAGCCGCTTTACCCGAAGACTTTGAAGCTCCCGATGCTTTTTCCATTTCCGAAGGAGAATTAATAGGAGTAGCACGAGAAAGATCAAGATCTGATACAGAAGTGTTAGTCGATGTTACTTGTGAAAAATAGTCATTTTGATTTGGAACCACAAAATCTGGATCGTTCACATCGTCGTCGCTATCAAAATCATCGCCTACTGTTCTCTCAAAAGTCCATTAAGTCGTTCAACTCCTCTTCCGATATCATTGATAAGTCATATTTACGATTCTGCTGCCAATGCGACATTATTCTACATAATAATAAAATATAATGACACTCATATAATTTCAGAAAATAAAATTCAAAATAACTGACACAAAGCAAATTTTTTATTTTTTTATTTTATAAAAGCTTACATAATAACTATTATTACATAAACTTAAGTTAACGCAGCACTAGCTACAGAGGCTTTCGGCTGAGTCAAAGCAAATTTATTTGACCGTCTACAGACCTTCTCATAAAAATAATATTTTTTTTTAACAGTTAACCACTTTTTTTATTCCACTGACAAAATATTTGAAATGCTAAGACATACAGCGCTGGCGTTCAGGCATAAACTGACATATATGACGTGAGTAAAGAGTACGCAAAACAATAACGCGTGTAATGTTTTTCGTTTGTGTTTTGTATTCCCTTAAGTATTGGCCGCCTGTAGACGGCTATATGCACTAGAGGTAAAAAAAAATAATGGAAACACGATACGTGTAATAAAAATTCATAACACACCAAAATAATTTTTTTTAAGATAAACTTGTATTAAGAAATTAATAAAATCTGCAAAAATAATCGTTATATTTATCAATATCAGGGTTTGTTACCTACTTGCCCGAAAATAAAACTGTTGTTAGATGTTCTGATGATATAGCATTTGCAGCAGAGATTTGTAACGATTGGCTCATGAGAGCTGAACTCAAGATGGATTGCGCAAAAAGAACTTTTACATGAGAGTGCTTATCGACTTTAAAATTACGTTTAAGAAGCTATCGATCTACTAAAATAATTACAGGTCTATCGCAGATTCTTTCAAAGGAGACAAATACTATGCTGTTGCAATAAACACGGTCGAACGTAAACAATATTCTTCGGTACTCGGCAGAAATGGACGTCTCTGAAAAGAAAGAATAACCTTAAACCAAACCTGTTAAGTTTTGATTACTAATCGTAATTATTAGTAATCTGATTACTTTGTATTTGAGAGTGAAATAATTGATTACATTACGATTATCTTGGTCCCAACTAGATTACGTAATGATTAGAATTACAAATAATCAAAAAAAAAAAAAAAGAAGGAGGCTGTGTCAGAGACACGGCCATTAAGTTTAACGTAGAATACGCCATCCGATAAGACAGAAAACATATGTTTAATGATAATTTATAATGATAAATAATGCAAACAAATGAATTTCTTTATTTGATAGTTACTTTTGATGATATACATAAGCTTATGATAGGAAAATAGGATAAAAATGTTTTTAAATTATCAATTAAATTTCTCGCAAAAACGAAGTCAATGGTAGTTATCAATAGTAAAGATAAATGATAAATAACAGACCAAAATCTATTTGATTATTTGAAAGTTACTTTTGAGAATATAGGCTTATGATTGGAAAAATAGGATAAATATGTTTTTAAATTAACATTTAAATTTCTCGCAAAAACTAAGTCAATGGTTGTGTTATCAATAGTTGTGGGAGCATCATTTCGAATATAATCCAAATTAAACGTATCGCTCATAAATTTCGCCAATCTAGTATTTGAAGTGATTTCTGTGTTAAAATCACCACCAATAAGCAGTAGTTGGCAGCGCTTTCTCTGCCTTTACTCTACTTTAACTTGCCCGCCTAAAATTATGCAATACAAAGAAAGGGCTGCACGAGTACATTTAAATCGCCCAACAGCAAACACTCAACCAAACACCACACACCTATTTGTGTGCATGTGTTTATACAATTTTCATTTGAGAAATTTAAATATTAGGAAGATATCAACCAACATGAAATGTATGTCAAACGAAAGCTAACATCTTCATTTGACTACAAAAAAATTTTTAAAAAAAGTTACCGTGCCGTTTCCTTATAATTAAAGAAATAGAGATTACAACAATAAAAACCTGACATGGGTGCCCATACCGTAAGGTAAGACGTATTCTACGCCAATAATCAGGATTACTTTAGATTATTTTTTTTTTTGTTTTTAAACTTTTTATTATGTATTGGATCTCTCTTTTCTAAAAAGAATAACAATAAGTTTTACAAATCTTAGCCTAAACACATTAGTTATAAATAAGCTATTTACTATGGCCCTAAAAACTCAAAGCTGGGCTGGTAGGTCGTTGCGCTGGAGACGGGTACGGCTGCTTAGTCGTAAAAGCGTTCTGGCAAGTTGATTTTGGTGCGCGGATAACTTGGTCTGATATTTTGCTCTCTGTTGATCTAATTCAAGTTTTACAGGATTTATATTTAGATCTCTTTGGATGTTGTCATTCCGAATGTACCATGGGGCCCCAGTAATGGTTCTAAGGATCTTTGATTGCGCTCTCTGTATAACATCAACGTTGCTCCTGCAGGCGTTTCCCCAAAGCTCGAAACCAGCTCGGATGCGCCAGTTTGCGAGCCATTTTTCTAGAGTAACCAGATGGTTTGCTAGTTGCAAGGTGGCTTGATTTGGGCATTTAGAGCGACTAGTGATGGCGGTGTCGTCAGCAAATGTTGAAATAAATGTTCGAATGTTTGTTGGTATATCAGCCGTGTACAGAACATAAAGTGTTGGCCCAAGAACACTTCCTTGGGGAAGACCGGCTTCAATTACATGATCGTTGGAAAAATTGGTCTTACATCTCACTGTAAACACTCTTTTATGGAGATAGGACTCAAGTAGCTTGTGGGTATTTTGTGGTAGCAAAGTCGAGGTTTTGTACATAAGGCCGACAAGCCAAACTCTGTCGAAGGCTTGAGAAATATCAAGAAATACAGCACTACAGTATTCTCGATGTTCGAATGCAGTGCGTACTTCCGAGGTGATGCGGTTAAATTGCTCAATGGTTCCATGCTTTTCACGAAAACCGCACTGATGCGTCGGGATTATGTTATTGTTTTGCAGATGAGGAGTAATATGCTGAAGAAGAAGCTTTTCAAATAGCTTTGACAGGATTGGGAGAATGACGAGGGCTGTGTTTTGTCTTATCCGGCCTTGGGTATCATTGTTATGATAGACTTTTTCCATTGTTGAGGAAAATATCCAAATCTCGTCATTGAGTTGTAAATTGTAACAATATAATTTATTGCACATCTCGGTAGTTCGATTATCATTTTTGGAGTGATTAAATCATGACCTGCAGCTTTCTTCGGCTTTAAATGCTCACGAAGTGATTTGTTTCTGGATGGGTCTTGAAAACCTGTTGCAAGTGGTGGGCAAAACCATTTGCCTTTTCTTTGTCGCTACTAGCCCAGGTTGCAGTGCTTGTTCTTAACGGGGTGTCAGCTTGTACTGGTGTACTTAAGTTTGGATGTGCCTTCCAGAGTGGAAACTTGCTATTGGTGGGTGAAAGTCGTCTGATATAGCTGTATTGAAGTTGTTCTCTATAAATTTTTAGGGCTTTGGAGAGTCTACTGGTAGCTGCCCTGAGGCGTTCTATAGTGGCAGGCGATCTGTATGTTTGCCAGTCTCTCCGTAGTCGACGCTTCTCCTGTACGAGTTCTTCAATGTGCCTATTTGGCTGAATGTTACTGGATACATACTCGCAAACGTCAAGCTGTGTGTTTGTGTTTACTTTGCTCCCTTACAAATATTGTTATAAAACAATTTAAATATCAAATTAATTAAAAGAAATTTCATTAATTAAATTAAATCAATTTTGTGCACTTCAAGCTAAGTATAAAGTGATTTGGTGCAATATTCATTTAATAATCTTTGACTTATAAAAAATCTCATTTAAATCTTTGTTGTGTTGTGTGCTGAGTCATCATTTTTCTTGTTGTACAGTTGTTGTTGCCAATTGTTTTGTTTTTGCATTTGCGGCTGTTGCTGTTTGTGCGCGCACTCTTCTTTGTTACTCCTTTTAGGTTTCACAGCTGTTTGCGTGATTTGTTAAGTGTCAATAAAACTGTGTATCCCAAACTGTTCTTACTGCCTTACCGACTTCTATAGTGCTTTTTTTGCTAAACTGCTTTTTTTGCTAAACTGCTTACCACTGTTAGATCCTTTCTTCTGCTAGTCCTATAAATTGTAATTTTAATTCTAATTAATTTTCTCCTAAATAATATACCATGTCTTGTAATTATCCTAACTGCCAACTTAAGAGTGGGTCTGAACGCTTTGTGTCTTGCTGGCTTTGCGATGGGCTTGCCCACATGAAGTGTGCTGGATTGACTGGTAGAGTGTTAGATTTGATTGATGATGGTAAGGGTGTCCGCTGGTCTTGTCTGAAATGTAGGTCAACTGAAGTTGATCTTTTTAAATTTTTTAGGCAGTGTAGGAACGGTTTTTTTGAGATTGGTAAGGAGCTAATTGTTCTTACCGAAAAATTCAAACACTACGAACACGTATTTAATTCTTTTAAATGCTTAGAGAATACGAGTATTCCTAAAAGCCGTAATAGTAAAAGGAAGCGTATTGAGAGTCCGTCTGACGAAGCTGAGCCAAATCCTATTCCGACGACAATTATTTCTTCTCCCTCAGGGGAGTTGATTAGTTTCTCCTTACCTTGTCCTCAGGCTGTTGAACCTTCAACATCAAAAGCTGCTGCACAGAGATCAGTTCAAAAGGAAAGCAGCGAAAGCAAAAATTCTGCTGGGGTGTCTGTGGCGCTTGCTAGGGGGCTGGTTGTGGTTCCTCAGAGAAAATCTATTTTTATATCAAGATTTTCCAGTGATACCACAGTTGAGGATATCAACTTTCACATTTCATCTAAGGTTAAGACTGATGACATAACTATCAGGAAATTTAACTTTAATTACAAGAGAAACATTTCTTCATTTAAAATCGATGTAACTTCCGAAAACTTTAATATACTTTTAAATAGCTCTTTTTGGCCGACTGGGGCTTTTGTTCGCGAATTCGAGTTTAAACCCAACATAAATAACCAAAACTTAGCAAAAATTTCTCATCCTAATCCGGAGTCAAAAAACTGATAAAAACTAAACTTGATATATATTACCAAAATGTTAGAGGCTTGAATACAAAACTAACTGACTTGCTTTTGAAGAGTTATCACTGTAATTTTAACATTATAGCTTTCACTGAAACTTGGCTTAAACCTCACGTTTTTGATTCGGAGATTCTTTGCAGTGAATATCATATTTACAGAAATGATCGAGAGTGCAGGATCGTTGGAGGTGTTCCTTTTGCTGTCCATTCTTCATTACCATCTGAAGTGGTTAACGTCCATATCATTGAGTCTACTGAATTTAACTGCATACGAGTGCAATTAAGCAAGTCTTATATTTATTTAGCCCTCTGCTATATACCTCCTGAGTCTGACTTGCCGGTATATAGTGATCATATTTCTTTACTTGGGATTGTGGACTCAATGCTTAGGCCTCCCGACTCATTGATTGTGTTGGGTGATTTTAATCTCCAAAACATTTCTTGGAATATGATTGATGGTCATATCGCCTTTCTGGAGGGGATGACTGAACTTTGTCTGAACCAGGTTAATACCCTCCAAAACAAGTTGGGGAGGGTCTTGGATTTGGTTTTTGTTGACAACATGTACAGGGCCTCCTTAAATCGATGTGATCCATAGGTTTTACCTGAGGATGTATATCATCCTGCGATTGAATTGTCATACAAGATCATAGACGGAGAGCAGGTTTATGGATCGAAAGCTTTTAATTCTAATGACAGCTTCGATTTTAGAAAAGCTAATTTTAAAAAATTAAATTGTGACTTATCTAAAATAACTTGGCCTTACTACAATGGCGATATTGAGCGTAATGTTTTGGACTTCAACAATACTTTATACAACTTATTTCTTAAACATGTACCTAAAGGTTCTTGTATTCGTGATGAATCAGCCCCTTTATGGTTCACTAAAGACTTGAGAATTTAAAAAAATAAAAAATCGCGTTCTTTTAAAATATATAAAAGTACTGGTCGTCATGTGGATTATCTTAATTATTCAGTCTTGCGACATAAATATCTAGAATTAAATAAAAACTGTTATGAAAAATACTTGAATAAAATGAAAATGAACATTATCCATACCCGAAAGCTTCCTATGCTTTCGTTAATTCTAAGCGCAGAGTAAATGCATTCCCTTCCGCAATTAAATATCAAAATACTGTGTCATGTGATAATGAGATTATTGCCAATCTATTTGCCCAGTTCTTTAAATCTAACTACACCACTCAATTTAAATATAACTGTATTTCCTATCCATACAAGCTGAGTCCCAATAACTCTATTAATATTGCAGTCATATCATCTGATGATGTTTTTCATTATTTAATATCTTTAAAAGAATCATTCAAGTACGGCCCTGATATGATCCCGACATGTTTCCTTAAAAAATGTGCAAAGCACCTGTACCTGCCATTATCGAACTGGTTTAATTTGTCCCTCCAGCAAGGAGTTTTTCCGTCAATATGAAAACAGTCTTACATAATCCCCTTTCATAAATCTGGAAGCAGGTCTTCTATTGAGAACTATCGTGGTATAGCTAATCTCTCTTCTATCCCGAAGTTGTTTGAAGCTATTGTTACCAATCAAATGACTTATCCGATTTCCTCAATAATAGCAAATTGCCAACATGGCTTCTGTAAGGGCAAATCAACCATTACAAATTTACTTTAATTTACCACCCATGTTTCAAATGGGTTTAGGGAATGCATTGATACTGATGTTATATGTATATACCGATTTTAGTAAAGCATTTGACAAAGTATTTCACTCTTTACTCATCCGTAAACTAGATCTGCTTGGTTTTCAACCTGGTATCCTCTGTTGTATGTCTTCTTATCTCTCCGCTAGGACGCAAAAGGTAGTTTTTAAAAAATTTTCATTCTGGGATCATCGATGTTTCCACGGGAGTTCCTCAGGGCAGCCACCTCGGACCGATTCTGTTCCTTCTATTCATAAACGACATTTCTACAGTAGTAAAGTATTCTAAAATATTGATGTACGCGGATGATGTTAAACTTTTTAAGACTTATGCCTCGGCTGAAGAAAGATCCTTGTTACAGCAAGATTTGGACAGCATAGTCAATTGGTGCAGCATTAATTATATGCCGCTTAACCTTAACAAATGTAAATTCATGTGCTTTTCTCGACGAACCATTCAGCCGGCCTCCTACAAAATAAATAACTACGTCCTAGAACATGTAAACAGTTTTGTTGACCTGGGTGTTGGTATGGATTGTAAACTCAATTTTAATTTTTATATTAGTTCCACAGTTAATAAAGCAAGGGGTGTACTGGCTTTTGTAAAGCGTTGGTCAAAGGAATTCCGCGACCCGTATATAACTAAAACACTTTTTACTTCATTAGTAAGACCAATACTGGAGTATGGTTCCATAGTTTGGAATCCTCGTTATCAGGTCCACTCAGACCAACTAGAGTCAATACAAATACAATTCTTACTTTTTGCTTTGAGAAATCTTCGATGGGATTCGCCATACAATCTTCCCCCTTACACTAGTCGTTTAAAACTTATTAATCTTCCTACTCTTTCGAGTCGCAGAGAAATGTTAGGTATAATATTTCTGGTAAAATTAGTCAATGGATGGATCTTAAGTCCATTTCTTCTAAAGCAAATTAATTTTAATGTACCCTCCCGTGCAACGAGAAACTTTAAACCACTTTTCTTGAAACTATGCAGAACTAACTTTGAGTTGAATAAACCGTTTCGGGGTTTATGCCAAGATTTTAACAATCATTCCAGCACCTTTGATGTATCGGACTCACTTTTTATAATTAAAAGAACTATTCTATCCTCTCTTAATAACAGCTAACGATCCAATTTTCTTACTTTGCATTTCTCTAACTTTGTATTCGGCAGATGAATTTTTATTCTGTAGCTGACCAGCTTGGGATCTCGACGCTTAACAAACTTTCTTCTGCCACGACTCGGCACCTAAGATTTGTATATTTGAAAACATCCGTACGTTATGCGGATTGAGCCCCTCGTGCCGGTTGGGCGGGAAAGTGGGTTTCCGTTGGGTTATAATATAATAATACTGATGGTACTGTAGATTTCGGTGTAGATAGTTTAGCGGCAGAGTGAATTATATACATAGGTCAGCGCATCAACTGAGGTTTCAATGTCAGCTTCACCGGCGATTTTTGGGCTGAGCTCAATATGAGTGCTTATGTATTTTTTGTACTTAAGCCAGTCTGTTTTACTTGATATTAAAGAGTGTGGGCGTTCCAGGAGTTGCGGCTGATCTAGGATGTAAGGAAGGACTGGAGAGTGGTCAGAAGACAAGTCCGCTAGAGATTCAATTCGCGTAAGATCACGCGGCACTTTTCTTGTGACTGCAAAGTCGATTAGGTCGGGTTGTTTTCTTGGATCTGTGGGCCAGTACGTAGGTCTTCCAGGTGAAATGAAACTAAGCTTGTTCGAGGGTGTAATAATTGCGTTGTACAATTGTCTTCCTTTGGGATTAACGAGGCGAGAGCCCAGTGGGTATGTTTGGCATTGAAATCGCCTGCTGCTATGAGTATTAAAAAATTCTAAGAATTCTTTTTCAGAAATTGAGAAGCGAGGAGGGCAGTAGATGGAGGATATGTTGAGATCGCCGCCAGTTGTTGTAACACGTACTGAAGAGGCCTGTAGGTAGTTTGTAGCAGACGCGTTCAGAGGATGATGCTTAATTCGGATACTAGCAAAACATCGATCTCGCGATCATTCAAGAAATTTGAAAGCTCGTTTTGTGCTGTGAAATGCCATTAGCATTCCAGAAGCATATTTTTAGTGTAGCCATTTATGTGGATTTTTGGTTGACTAAAAGTTCCATTACTCGATTTTGGTTGCGCATTAGCTCCTGCATGTTATTTTGCATGGATACCATTAAATTTACCAGTGTGGACAGTATTGCCTCAATTCCACTTGGATTTTGACTAGGGTTTTGTACGGGTGTTTGTTGTGTGCTTGATTCAGGTACATTTTGTGGTTGGTTTCGTGGGATGTTAGGTCGTTTTAAGGCATTTGCAAACCATAGGTTCTTGGTTGAGAGGGCGTGTACGCCTGCGACATTAGTGGTACCTGAGAAGTGTAGAGTAGAGCCTTAAGCTGATTCAAACGGTCTTTTAACTCTTTATAAACGGGACAGCCCCTATAGTTAGCAGTGTGGTTTCCTCCGCAGTTGTTACATTTCCTGAAGGCTGGATCGGATTTGTTTGCCAAACATACCGCAGAATAGTGAAGGTCACCACATGCAACGCAGACTGGACGCAGAGTACAATACGTTTTTGTATGTCCATATTCCTGACAGTTTGTACACTGAACAGGGCTATTTCGTTTGTGTGGCTCCTCGACAGTAATTTTACGATGTAACAAATACTGCAACTTATAGATAGGATGGACAGCGTTTTTATTAATGGGAGTACTGTTCGGTGTCAGTTCGACTTTGAACATAGGTTGAGGGATTTTGTCTCTCTTGAGTATGTTCACAACATACTTAATATCAAAGCCGTTTTCCCTGAGACCATCAAATACTTCGTCTACAGAGACGGTTGATTCAATTCCTTTAATAACTACTTGAATACCTTTACTGCTTTTCAGCTGGTATGTATAGTAGTTTGAGACCTTACGATAATTTTCCTCATTATTGACTTGTAGTTTAGTCTCGCTTATATTTCCCCTTTTTATAGCTACGACGAAAAAAGTATTAGATCCAATACTTTTTGTCAGATTTTTTACTAATTCGGCGCAGTTCTGTTTCTTTCTGTAAATTGGGGGTGGATTTGCAGTTTTAGGCTTTTGGGTTTGTTTTTCATTCTCTTCTAGGGCTCCAAGTATGGCAAATCTGTTTTCAGAAGCCACTTGGGTATTGCCCTCCGTTGTTAGCTTACCTATTTTGGGAATGTTCGCATTTTTTGTTTTCTGTGGGCTTAGCTTTCGCTTAGTTTGTACATACCTGTCAATTCCAGTCTGTATTAATGTTTTGCTGGCGTTAGCAGTTAGCTGAGCACTGCTGGCGTTTGCAGTTTTGTCTTGCACTTGCGATGGCTTGGGGCTTGGTTGAATTGATTGTGTCACATTAAATTGTGCTGACAGTATCGGTAGCTGTGCCACTGTTGATGTTGTTGTTGTTAATGACGACACCGTTGTGGTGAGTGAGGTCACTGTACTTGTTGGTGCGAAAACCGACATTGTGACGTTTGGCTGGAGAAATGTAGCGGAGGACGCGCACTGAGCGCTCCACGATTGTGTTGGGGGAGAGCACGATATCGCGGGCGATAGCGAGCGAGCTCTTTCCGTATCACCCAATAATTTTTTTGTCTCCGAAGAAACAATGCTGAAGTACGCATTACTTCTTTGTATTGCGGAAAGGCGACGTTCGTCTTGATGTTGTTGTTGTTGGCTTTGACTTGGGGTTTTACCTGAGGCACTGTTAACCCATTAACGACGAGACCCTAAATTTCGAAGAAGAGATCTGCAATTTTAGGGTAAACTATAATAGGGTATAGAAACACAACAACAGGCGTGATATGGTCTATGAAATAAAATGAAGTAAGCAAGTAAGATTTTCTTACGATATTGATTTAATCTTTATTATAATAACTAAAGTGAAAGGGTAAAAATTCAACAAACTAAAAAAACCACATAAAACGATATTAGAAAAGAGTTAAAAGTTCTCCTTTGTGAATAAAAATGAAGTTAATAATAAACAAAGTCTTAAATCCAATTTAAGTAAGATAAAAAAGGAACCAAATATAACGTTTATACAGACAAAAAAGTATAGTTTTGAAAAAATTAAAGCATTCAATATTTTTAGTCACGACAAATCCTCGCTCTTTCTTTTTCAATGCTTGTTTGTTAGGTAATGGACATGATTTTGGCAACATATTTTCCCTTAAAGTTCCGGTACCGTAGTAACCACGTTTCTTCAATCCGTACCACATCGAAAATAATGGCGAAACATTTTTGCCGTATTTTGGTGGATATTCTGTGTTTGTGCGCGGATTATTCCCTTGATACATTTCGAAATTTATGAGGTGCCAAGTGGTGTATTCAAACACCACATCTTGTATCCAAAACGTGAAGGCTTGCCACGAATAAAGTGCTTGCATCCATGACACGTCCATTGTATTCCACCATGGACTCGTCATAAGATAAATCAGGTTCTGGTTTGCAGTTTTTCAAGAACTTTGTTTTCAGAGCATCAGTAAGTGGTCGCAATTTCTAAGTTTTGTCGTCAGTAGAATAACGGCCAGCATCAGCAAAATGAAGGTAGTGAAAAATTGCTTTAAATCTAGCACGTCTTATTGCATCTTGCACCATATCGCAGCACAAATATTTATCGTTTGATCAGTAATCCCGTTTGGTCGGTCGGGACGTATAATCAGTAATTAACAGAACTCCTTTCACGACTTTTATTTCAGTTACGGTCACATTTGGGTTTGGTGCATCATTCAAGACAGTAAATTGGTTTGTTTCTTCACAAATAACTTCTAAACCATCGTCACTGAAACATTGTTCGAATTGTTGATGCGATCGTAAATTTCTGCAATCAGTGCAACCAGGATCTGGAAATGCCAGTCACGCACCTGTTTTCTCTTCAGCATCAAGCCACACCATATCATTTATTTTAATTTCTTTGTTCACTCGAAGAAGGCTTGGTTTGAATATAGATGCTCTTTTCGAACCTCGTACTACCAGCTTTCGTGGTGTTAGGTCAATAAATACCACGTCCTTTTCAGTTGTTTTTGCGCTACCTCTCCCGATTCGAATGGCATTGCGTGCAGAGTAGAAGGGGCACGTGGAATGCTTACTTCCTCTAGTGACGTTGTTGCTATAAGTTGAAGTTGAGACTGGTGATTCCAAAAGACTAGTGTTTGTGTTTTTGTAGGAATTATTTACAATATATTTTATGAACGCATTGATGTCCTCTTCTGAAACTCTGCCACAGAGTATACGGTTGTCTCTAGACCGACAAACTAAATCACATGGAGCCATTAATTGTTTTCGTGGTAAATTTTGGAAATTACCAGATCCATCTTCATCAGCTGAATCGTCTCCCGAAAATCCCTCCTCCTCTGGTGGTTCACATCATTTGAGAAATTGGTGTTATTAAAACCAAATTCTAAATGGTGTTAGTGTATATTTTTGTTGATATTTTGTTATAAATGAATTTTGTTAATTTTTTGGTGTTACATTTAGTTATTATTGTTATACAAAATTGAATAAAAAAATTTATTAAAAACTAAAAAAAGCAAAAAGAGAAAAGTTGTTTGGGGTTTTGGATTGAAAAGAATCAAAAATAATCAAAAAGACCCGCTGAAAAGAATCAATTATTTATTTTGATTATTTTTGATTCTTTTCAGTAATTTAGAATAATCCTGATTATTTTTTGATTCTTTATAATCGTAATTATTATGTAATCCCAATATTTCAAACGCACAATTAAATAATCATTACGATTCTTATTAGAAAAAAATCTAACCGATTACTAATCGTAAACCATGGCTGCTTTTCAGTTATTGCGTTTAGCCCGCGAAAGTCTACACAAAGCCTATCTGTTTACGAACAACAGGTGATGCATACAATGAATGTGATCTATTTTTTCCACTACGCGTTGTTTCGGGATAGGAATATTGTAAGGTTTTTTATGACAGGTTTCTGAAACGTTAACTTAATATCCATCTTACATTTTCTCGACTTCCCTAATTGAGGCAACTTTTCGCCAAAACATTTTGCGTATGCCTTCATTAAATCGATTAAGTCTTGCTCTACATTTGCTTTCAGTGAGTTATTAATATCTAAAGCCCCTATATTAATTTCCATAGCTATGCATCTGCTACCTTCGATTACAACTTTTCTCTTAGCTAAAACGTCGTTTCCAATCAGTGCGTCATGCGTCATCACGGAGTCATTTAAAACTAAAAACTCTACAATGCGTAACATATTATCAATTTAAATGAGCGCAGATACCTTTCCGTGGCAAACAACCTCACCAGCAAAACCGGTTAACTTTTCATTACACGCGATGACACATAAATCACTCCTTTCTGCAATCGACTGCTTCACCAAGGATTTGCTAATGCTCAAATCGATGAGCGCCTTACACCTTATCTCTTTCGTACCTATGATAGTAATATCTTTACACAACTCCATGTACACATTCTTATCAGCAATTTTATTAATTGACATTTCATTTTTGACACATGGTTTGTTGTGTTCGTATTCATCGTTATATATTTGATATACACGGTCAACCTACTTTGTCTCAATTGTAGCAAATCGGTCCAACTTCGCAATTATTAACGTTCGTTTTATCCGCGTCAACTAAAACATGTGATGCCTGCTGCATTGTATTTATTTGTACCCCTTCGCTAAATTTGCTTCGATTATGGAAACTCTCAGAAATATTCAAAAGCGATTGTAACAAGTCTGACCAATTTAAAAACTTCATCGCACTAAATGTTTTACGCAAGTTTTCATCGGCAAACCCCTTTACAATATATCGAATTATCGAGCTATCCTCGATATTATCCCGACGGCCTATCACTAACATTTTATAATAATATTCCATTAGTTCTCACCCTCACTTATTTTGGTATCCGCTAAATTTCTCACATGCGGAAAATCCGTTATAACCCTTTCAGAACCTTGCTTTTCATTACTTCTAATTCCACCGAAATCACCTATCTGAAAGAATGTTTTGCATTTTTTGATCACAAATTACATGATGAACATGACCGTTTTTGAAAAAGGACATCGCACAATTGTGATACCTAGGTCTTAGGCTGAAAAATTGCTCTAAGAAATAAGAAACACTAATAATATTTGGTTTTCGCTTTGATTGAAAAAAAGTAACAAAAATTAATGCCTAAAATTCATTGCATTAATAGAAAAAAAATTTTTAGGTACTTCATTGCCTTAGGAATGAAATAGCTAATTAATAAGGAACATATTTAGCCTTTTGTGTGGTATTATTCAAAACAATCTTTGTTTTTTGCTAGACAAAGGCTGACGCGACATTTTTGGCATCTTCCTCTTGACCGACTACCGCAATTATTGCGGCAAACTCTAGGTGCCTCATCTGCAAATGAATCAGGGGCGTCATGTGGTCGATACTTCGTTCCGTACATATTTTCATCGCCTTGAAACGGTTCAACATAGTCAAGAGCTTGATAATATCCCGCAAGTACTGTCCCCAGTTCCATTTTGAACGTTAAGAAGGGCTTAGCTTTGGACTTATGCAGGCCGGCTAATTTGGCATCTCTTTTATATTCCATCCATGAGTTGAATACCGCCAGATCAAGAAAATGAAAAAATGCTTTTACAATCCATTTTCTGGTTTTCATTTTTATCCTGTAGTATTCAAGCATATGGTCAGCTATATCGACACCCCCCATAAATACATTATACTTTTTTATAACTTATCTGTCTCGCCGATGGGGTCTTTGCCGCACTGGCTGGAAACGACTACGACACCTTTGCTATCTTTCCATTTGACAACGGCTACATTGTCACCGTTCGTGAACTAGATAATATCGCCCCTATTCATTTCCTTGTCCTGGGAAAAATTTAAATTTTTGTCTAATCGATTTGCCATTATAGTTCCTGTTCCATGGAAACCGATTTGATGGAACGACTGAGTGAGGGGTATTGTTGTGAAAAAACGATCAAAATATATATGGCTGCCTTTCAAAAGGTATTTTGTTAGTCTCATTATAATAGACGGGCTATGCCCTAAACCACAATCTTGAAAAGTGCCAGCGCCTTGAAAAACTTCAAAGTCCACTATCATGTCACTTGCAGTTGCACATACCAAATTTTTTAGACCAGAAGGTCTTGGTTTTGACCAAATTGTTTGACGTGCCGGGCATCTTCCAGTAAATGGAATAACTTTTTCATCCATTGAATACTGTGTTAATTCAGTTGCTAAATTATTGCAACGCTTTCTTACTAAATCGATCACTGGTTGTACACGCCCTAGTTTGTTACAGGGATCTGGCACAGAAACATCTGCAAAGTGAATGTCCGATCGCATTTGCAAAAATTTGTCACGAGACATTGAATTGTAAATGGAAGGAAACGGGCATTCATGTGGCCAGTCGTTATTATTTTTGGAAATCCAAGACACCCATTATCATTGCACATCCTTAAAATCGTTTAAAATCGGCTGGTTGATATCGGACTTCCTGCACACGTGTGCTCATAACGTACATTTTTGTAAATATTGTAGCACCGTCATAATGCGATTCTGGGTAGTAATTCTTGAAGTATTCCAATGGTGTTTTCACTAATGCTATGTTTTGACAACCAGATGTATGTAAGTGGCAGATCGTTGCAATCAAAAGGAGCACTTTTCCATAGCTGTCGTCTTTTCGCTGTATTACTTGTGGAAGTGCTCGACGGAGTCGTATTTAGGAAAGCATTTCTGATAGATGATGGCTGTGCT
The DNA here is from genome assembly GCA_963971545.1 of Philophylla caesio. Taxonomy (NCBI): domain Eukaryota; kingdom Metazoa; phylum Arthropoda; class Insecta; order Diptera; family Tephritidae; genus Philophylla; species Philophylla caesio. The sequence goes on from OZ020607.1 coordinate 67,897,385, forward strand.
GCATTTAATAAAATATTTGAAATAATAATTGGCCGTGTTGTTTGCGGAACTGCGACACTTGAATGGACGTGAGAAATTGCTGATGCAGTAGGAGATGCAGTTGCATTCTCATTCTCATCTTCAACACTTGCTGGAGATTCTGGACAAATGTTGAATAGTATCCAAGTTTCATTATCAATATCATTATCATCACTGAAATCTGCATCAGAATCGTCTAATAGGTCGAATACAGCTTGTACGTCATTATCATCATTCAAATCAAAGTATTTTCCTGCAAAAAAATGTGAGATCGCACAAACGTGAGTTTACATCATGTTGCGCTTAAATAGCACAATTGTGATATGTAAACTTTACTACTAACGCCTAGCTACCTGAAAATGTTAAACAATTCAATAGTATTTTATGAGAAGATCGAACACACTTACTATCAACACAATTCACTACTTATGATTTACTTTATGTAAAACAAATAAGTAAATACTCACCATGTGGCCGCATGTTTACACTTATCGGATGACGTTCTCAAACACCTGACTCTTTTATTTCTTTTGTGTGGTTTTTTAGTTGGGTTGACGGAGATGTCAGAATATAAGAAACTAGTGGTGACAATAATATACCATGCAATGGATAGCTGCCATACCAGAACAGTGCCGGTCAGTCTAAAACGGCCATCTTGAATGCCCTTAGAAATAGTGTTGCTCCTTTGCCAAATTTGAAACAATTTTTTAAATATCATAAGTAAATAAAGTTTTCCATGTGAAACACAGAGAAAGCATCAATGATTGTCTTGGCATTTTGATTTCTTCCTATTCGTTGACAATTGATTTTCCCGCGCAAGTGGAGGTCGATGTCTGTTTTTATTGTTTCTACCTGGTGCTGTGGTTTGATACATACATGTACATACTACCAAGTTGGAAATGGAAGTTCGTTTTTGAATGAAAGTTTTTGTGATTTTTTTCTTAACAAATTCATTTAACGCAGGTTTTGTGATGATTTTTGTCAAGATGCAACTCGATCTTTAAGGTTTTTTTGTTTTAACCGCTGCGTACAGCGGCCAAGCACAAACTGGTACAAGTAAGTTCCAAATGATGTTTTGCTTTTGGATGAAAGTCTGTCCAATGTGTGCCGAGTCGTCCGATTTTTTGTATAGCAAACCCAACGTAAAGGAGGAAATCCATAAAAGCGTCATATACATATTTAGTTGCTCATCATGGTCCTATTTTTTGTGACATATACATACATACTTAAGTATCTATGCATTTAAAAGAATGGGCAAATATTTAGAGTTCGGTTTTTTTCGTCAAAATAAAATATGGAAAATGTATAATAATCCAACGGATTTTCTTGAATAAACAGTTTTATAGCCCATTAACCTATTTTTATATGAGTAAATGTGGTTTTAATTTACTAAAAATTAAAACCGTTTTTTTTTATTAAAAAAAAAACACATTTCTTAAAATTAACAGTTTGATAATTCTAAATGTAAACAAAATGTTGTTTCAACGCAAACGGTGCAAGACGCATCATACTACATCGGATGCTCAGGAAACATTGCTCCTGGTCACAAAATTTGGAAAATACTCTCGTGGTATACCTTCAAATATGCAAAAAATGGTCGGAACGCACTCAACCGTTTGCAGAAACCGACATGCCCAAGCTCTGTTCCAATTGGATATTAAAAACAAGATCCGACCTTTTCCGGTCTTTTAGAACACCATGTCTCCTTTCTGAGTATGTATGTACATATGTTTTACAAATCGCGTTAATGATAAATTTGTATAAATTAGAAATTATAAATATAGAAAATGTAAACAAAGTTGTTTGGTTTTTTTTTTAAGAAAAAAGTTTGTTTTGTAAACAAAGTTTGACTTGTTATGGACCACTTGTACATTAAAATCATGATTCAATTATTAAAGGTATGGTAACTAAGCAGCTAGCTCCCTCACTTTTTGTCAACGGTTCCCTTAGCATCCAAACCGTGTTGCTTCTTAAGAATAAAAATAGTAGTAATTTGAAAACTTTTTAATATCAAAAACTAACATGCAACACTTTTGGTTTCTTTTGTCCGCGTAAACGGTAAGTTCAATTCCGGCTTTTAAAGACAGCCTTTTTTTTAATTACAAGACTGACCCCGTATCGTAAATATTCCATGTAAATGTGTATAAATGACGCTCTTTTCCATTGAATGCTTTTTGCACGCATATAAATTCGATGTGACATAATGTGATAATCATCCAAAAACTTGAATTTGTAAGAACTAAATTTTTGAGTTAGGAAGTTTGATTAAATTTTCTTGTAATTTATAAAGATTCTCTTTCTTAAACTTTGACTGGGATGTAAGGCAGGTCGCCTCCTCGCGGTGCATCCTGGGTAACGCTAAATGACCTGCGGTCTTCCCGGCCTCACCTGAATGGTAACGACCCCTGGATCTCTCTTTGGACAATGATTCTGATCTCAACGTCTCGGATCTGGCGATCTTGGGCTGGTGGTTGCGGCATTCTGCCACCTGAGTATGCTGAGGTGACACTCAGCAGTAATGGCTGGTGGGCTAATGTCGCGACTGTCCCCGTCCCGTTAAAACCCTGGCAGGTCTCAGAGTACGTTCCTCTCCCCGTCACCGTTAAGTTGGTGGTGTAGGTGTTGGTTGAGCTACGCTCCCACTTTACGCTGGTCGGCTCTGAACGCATGACCCCATAAGGGCATGCGTCAACCCTCGCTATGGCCCCCTCGGGGATAACCATGGAACCATTTCAAAGGCGACTACACATCGGGGCTTGGATAGCGGCTATGAGTGGGGACCCATTAAAAATAAACACAAAAACAACAACAACAACAACAACGTCAATTTCCATTTCGAGCGGCGGAGGTGAGTCAAAATTGAACACCAAAGCTGGCTCATCTGAGCAGGCAGCATATCTCGCTGGGGAGACGAAACCGTCCCAAGCTTCTGGTCCCATTTCCAGTGGGGTTAGCACGCCCAGCACGAGGGCTCCTGTTGTGCGGGGTGGAGGGTCGAGACCGAACCCTACTGACTCTAGGTCCAAGCTGGGGGGTAGGTTTGCGGCGAATTCGTCATCGACCAGTAGGGCAGCCGAGTCGAAAACGACCGCGCCTACAACAAACGGTAAAAAAGGGGCGGGGGGGCCAAGGGCGAAACCGTCCACGGCTCAGCCTAATACGGAACAAGCCATTGCTAGCACTAGCAAAGCGGCGTCCAATAACTCCGTTAGTTCGCAGAAACCTGCGCCTAAGCGGTCGGAGAGGCAGAGGTCTGCCGGGCGAAGAGCGCACTCCGACCGACGGTTAGCAGCCAAAACTATTGGCCGATACGGCGGGCAGGAGATTGGCCAGCTGCCTGAGAGGCACCCGAAGACCCTCGAGTGGGTCGTGGGGTGCTGAGCGAGATGAAGGCCGAGGGGCAGAAGGCGGCGACTAGGACCGCAAACATACCCTCTCCAATCCAGCCACCGAAGAGACAAAGGTCTCTGGAAGGTGAAAACCCGGCGATCAAAAGACCCAAGACGGGTGGCCCACCTTTTTCCTTCAGCGAAATCGCTAAACGGGCGGGGTCGGTCACCCTTGGGGTGATTGACAACAGCAAGGAGGATGAAGCCATCCCCAAAGAAAAGTGGAGGTGGGTTGCTGCGGCTATAACAACGGTGTTTATGAGGGCGGTCAGGGAAAACCCTGGCCCTCCTCCAAAGTGTGAAAGGGCCGGGTGGGACCATGGTATCCACAAGCGGATAATCTGCGCTGATGAAAGGTCAGCGAACATCTACAAGGCTGCAGTGCCTCTGGTGGGGGAGATCTGGAACGGCGCTAAACTGGAAGCTGTGAACGGAAGGGATCTACTTTCTCGCCCGCGCGCTCGGGTCTGGCTGCCCGCAGGGCCTTTCACACCGGAGGAAATGGAGGAGCTTCTCCGGTACTGCAACCCGCACCTACCGACGCACAACTGGAGGGTGGTCAAGGTAGAGCGGTCCGAGGACCCGAACAGGCAGGCAGTCATACTGCTGAATGCGGAGTCGCTCGTCCCCCTCTCCGAGTGCCAGGGGATTTAAACTGCGGTTTCGAAAAGGTAGTCCTTAGGGTCTACCAATTCGATGCAGGGGGGGATAACTCCGCACCTCCAGAAGTGCACAGGGCCGAGGAATCATCGACAGTCGACTCCATGATCATGGACGTCGAATCAGTGGCTTCGGAGGCGGAAAGTGCTAGTGACGTTCCCTCTCCGGCGGTTTCTGTTATGAACATTGGCCGTTTCTTCGACAGAGCGGAAGAAGCAAACCTTCTCACCGCGGTGGACGAGGACGCCGAACTGGCGTGGATGGAGGAAATCTTGGATGAAGATCCTACAGATAAACCTATAACACTCTAAAGCGGCGTCCGCAAACCTCATTATCCACCTTGAAAAAGGTGGAGCCGACATAGTCCTGATACAGGAGCCGTGGCTGAGCAGTAACGGAATTTCTGGTATCAGGACGCCAAACTATAAGCTGGTGGCGCAGATGCAAGCAGGTAAACCTAGATCTTGCATGCTCATCAGGAAAGAACTAAAAGCATTTATTTTGCCCAATTTCAGCAATGAAGACATTGTTACCGTAAGCTCTGGCTTATCTCGGCATATATGGCGCATGACGATGCGGTGGAACCACCTCCGACTCTGCGGCGGAACGTCGCGTTCATCATTGGATCTGATGCAAACTCGTGGCACACATGCTGGGGAAGCTCGGATATAAACATAAGAGGTGAGTCACTTTTTGATTTTATTGTTAGCGAAAATTTAGTTATATGCAATATAGGAAATGAACCCACCTTCTTAACTGCGGCCAGGCGTGAGCTGCTAGACGTTACCCTGGCTTCTTCTTTCCTTATACCCAGCATATATGACTGGAGAGTGCTGGAGACTCACTCCTACTCAGACCATAGGTATATTCAGTTTATTTTAGACGAAGATCGCTCAATTAGCAAACCATTTAGGAACCTCAGAAGAACACGGTGGGATATTTACTGTAGGAAACTGCAGGAAAAGCTCTCTGAAGCCCAAGATGAGGCCTCGGTTCTCTCGGAATATTCCATCGACTGCATGCTGGAGAAGTTCACCTCGGCATGCAATAGTGCAATCAAAAGCTCGTGCCCACTCAGCAGAAATGCACGAAGGGCAAAGCCGGGCTGATGGACGATAGAGTTGTCCGAACTAAGAGCGTCGAGCAGACGCCTCTTCAATGAGGCTAGGAAGAGCAATCTTCAACGGGACAGGGAACTCTATAAGGAGGTCTCTCAATATATAAATATGAAATTAGGAAGTCCAAGCGTCTGTCATGGAGAAATTTCTGCGAAACCGTGGAAGGCTGCCATGAAGCTTCGCGCTTCAGACGCATTATCTCGAACAATCCTGTTCCATTGGGATACCTGAGGGCTGATTCGGGAGAATGGGCGACAAGTAGCGAGGAATCCCTCAAGCTGCTTTTGGGTGCTCATTTCCCCGAAGACCCTGGGCCGAGTATAGGCACTGACATGTGTTTCGGCTGTGGCTTGGTGTCCTCCAGTGAACTACTGGAGGGGCGTCGTCTGCTCTGGGCTCTTAACTCTTTCAAACCCTTCAAGTCGCCTGGACCGGACGGTATAATACCCCCGCAACTGCAGAGGGCGAAAGATGTTTCCGGTCGGTGACTCACCCCCATCTACGCAAACTGCGTGGACAGGGGGTATGTCCCGAAGGCCAGGGTGAGGGTTACATTCATCCCCAAGGCGGGGAAAAGCTCCCACGTGTCGCCAAGGGACTTCAGACCAATCAGCCTCTCGTCCTTCCTTCTGAAGACCTTAGAGAGGCTGATCGACCTATATATTAGAAATAAAATTCCACGCGAGAGACTTAGTCTCTCTCAGCATGCCTACACGAAGGGCAGATCCGTAGAATCTGCTCTGCATACCGTGGTTAAAAACATCGAAGAGTCTTTCGAGCACAAAGAATAAGCAGTGGGTGTATTTATCGACATAGAGGGGGCATTCAGCAATGTTCTTCCAAATGCGGTTATATTGGCCCGTGGCCAGCTTGGAGTTGAAACCAACTTGACCAGGTTTATCTCAAATATCCTATGCGACAGAACTGTCGTGGCGGAGTGGGGAAGCGCATCGGCTCAGCAAAAGGTGAGCAGGGACACCCCACAAGGGGGCGTTCTCTCACCCTTCCTCTGGAACATTGTCTGAAACGAGGTTCTAGAGAAACTGGAGGAGAGGGGTTGCCGGGTGGTCGCCTATGCGGATGATGTGGCACTCATAGTCAGGGGGAAGTTCCTGAACTCGCTTTACGATCTCATGCAAAGTCATCTAAATTTGGTTATAAACTGGTCTGCTGGCTGCGGGCTAGCCATAAACCCTAACAAGACAGAGCTGGTCTTGTTCACTGCTGCAGGAATGCCATCGGGAAGAGATGGGGTCTCTCTCCCAAAGTAGTCCTCTGGCTGTACGAAACGACAATTAAACCGATTATGCTCTATGGTGTTTTTGTCTGGTGGAGCTCCCTGAATAAATCTACTCTAGCAAAGAATCTGGAACGGGTGCAGAGAAGCGCCTTGATTGGTATCAGCGGAGCATCTCGCACCACTCCCACGCTTGCTCTAAATGTGATGCTTGGCATCATTCCTGTAGACTTGGCGGGCAGAGTTGCCGCCGCCCGCTCAGCCATCAGACTGCGAAGCGCCGTGTTCTCCCTCACCCCGGAGTACGGGCACTCAGGGATCCTTAAATACTTCGAATCCATCCCCGGGGACGTCGATCAATGCGTACCGAAGCTCGCCCCAAGAAGATTCTTCACGACCCACATCCCATCAAGGGAGGAGTGGGAGGGAGACGACCTCTGGTGCAAAGGCGCAGTGAACATGTTCTCGGATGGATCGAAGCTGGAGGGAAGAGTAGGAGGAGCACGGTGGCACACTTAGGCTGTGAGAAGCCCATTGTGGTACCACTGGCATAAGCCATGCATTCCCTCCCTCCCTTCTTTCAAAAATTTAACCATCCAGTGCGCTTGATGTAGAGTAGAAAGTTGGAAATGTTTGCCGAGTTTAAGTCAGCTAAACAGTCCAAAAAGTAGCCATTAAAAACTTTACTGCGCGTCTTGGCCAATCCAGAGCAGTGGCAGAGATAGTGCTCAATACTCTCCACCTCCTCCTCGTTTCGGCAACTGCGGCAAAAATCATTTGTTGGGTAACCTAGCCTTTCCCCATGCGTGCCCATGAGACAGTGCCCGGTTATCACCCCAACTACTAATCTGAGAGAGGAGCGGCTAAGCATCGTGAGAGCTTTAGAGCGCTTCTCATCGGCTTCTGGCCAGATTTGTCTTGTAATGTGGCAGGTGGGCTCCGATGGCAACCTTAAATTTACCTTACCCATAAGCTCAGATCTTAATCTGTGTTTATAGGATGCTAATGGTAAACCCGCCTCTGGAGCAGAGTTTATCTCAGTTAGTTCCGTCCCTTTCCTTGCTAGTTCATCAGCGAGGCAATTGCCAGGGATGTCCTTATGGCCAGGGACCCAAACAACATGTACGGAGCAAATATCCGCCAGCTGGTTTAGAGCTGCTCTGCATTCAAAGGCTAACTTGGAGGTTGTACCGTAGGAATTCAGAGATTTGATAGCAGCCTGGCTGTCAGAATAAATTGTAATGCCTCGTTCTAAGGAGGTGCACGTTGTAAGGCCACGAGCTGGTTCCATTATTGCATTTAGTTCGGCCTGGAAAACACTACAGTGGTCCGGTAAACGAAGACTGAGGTTTAGATCGAGTTCACCAGAGTAAATCCCGCTGCCTACTCTTTCGTTTAACTTGGAACCATCTGTATATACAGCCGTCGATCCTGGATCTAGGTCCACGGTACCCATCCAATCGCTCCTCTCTGGGATTCTTGTGGAGAATCTATTTCCAGGGAATGGAGGGTGTAGAAAGTAATCCAACCTCATCGGGATGTCGGGCAGAGTTTCCAGGACCTTTGCGTGCCCGGAGTTGAGATTTCTCCACGGAAGGATCGCATTTAGCCTAGCAGCACTGCAGGCCGCCAGAAATTTGCCGTAGAGATCCACCGGTGGGAGATTTAACATTATTTCCAGAGATTTGGTGGGTGTAGAGGGCAGTGCTCCCGTGATGAGCATTGCGGCTGCTCTCTGGACCCGTTCTAGTTTGACTCTGGTAAGAGTCCTGCTCAATGCCGGCCACCATACGACGATCCCGTAGAAGAGAATGGGTCTTATCACAGCTGTGTACATCCAGTGTACAATGTGTGGCTTTATACCCCATTTCTTCCCCACGGCCGTCTTACAGGCATATAGAGCAACAATAGCTTTCTTGGAGCGGTCTTCAGTGTTCCGCCTCCACTCTTGTTTTTTATCTAGTAAAATTCCGAGGTATTTGACCTCGGTTGAGAGACTGAGAACTACTCCGTTTACGGATGGTAGTTTGAAAGCGGGAATTTTGTATTTCCTTGTAAAGAGCACTGCTTCGGTCTTGGTGGGATTGACATTAAGTCCACATTCCACAGACCAGCAAGCTACGATATTTAGAGCGTTTTGCAATAAATCGCTTAGGACTTGAAGGTGTTTGCCCGTTGCTGTTATTGCCAAGTCATCAGCATATGCAACGACCTTGCAGCCGGTGCTCTTGAGGTTTAAGAGTAAGTCGTTTACAGTAAGGTTCCAGAGTAAATGTGACAGAACACCTCCCTGGGGTGTACCTCTAGCCACATGTTTAGATTTAGAGCTGTCCCCTATTGTTGAGAAGATCGATATTTTCCTGAGTAGGAGCCCGACAAAGTCCACCAGTCCCTGCCGTATCCCCAACATACGGAGTGATTCGATAACGGCCTCGGGATAGACATTGTTGAAAGCTCCCTCGATGTCTAAAAAGATCTCCAGCGTGAACTCTTTTATGGCCAATCCTTTCTCAATCGTTGAGACGATGTCATGGAGAGCAGTCTCCACGGATTTGCCCTTTGAGTATGCATGCTGGTTGGAGGAGAGTTTATCTTTCCTAATATTTCGCCGAAGATGCTCATCTATTAGTCTTTCAAGGGGTTTGATTAGGAATGAGGTGAGGCTTATGGGCCTGAAGTCCTTGGGTTTTGCGTGACCAGCCCTGCCTCCCTTCGGTAGAAAAACGACTTTCGCCTTCGTCCACTCATAAGGAATGTGCGTGAAGGTGAGGCATGCTGTAAAAATGTGTGTAAGCAGTGGACAAAGAAGGTCCTTCGCCGCTTGCAGTTGTGCGGGAAAAATTCCGTCTGGTCCTGGAGATTTGTACGGTTCGAAGGATATTACTGCCCATTCCACCTTATTGTGGCTCACTATGTCCCCTGCGGTAATCCCTAAGAGTGAGTTGGCTTGGAGACCTGGCAAGATGTTGGAGTCATCAGAGCACCCGGGAAAGTGGGTGGTCATTAGTAGCTCCAGCATTTCGTCGGTTGTAGATGTCCATTCTCCGTTTGGTTTTTGAATAGAATTTATCGTTGGAGCACTTTTGGAGAGAACCTTCCTTAGCCTGTTGGCTTCGGAGTTTTCTTCTATGTTGTTACAGAAGTTTTGCCAAGATTTGCGTTGTGCTGTCTTAATGGCCTTCTTGAAAGTTTTAAGAGCGTCTTTGTATGGTTGCCAAAGACCCGTCCTCTTGGCTTGGTTAAAGAGTCGCCTGCTCTCTTTCCTGAGTGCTGAAATCTCTAGATTCCACCACTGGGGTTTCTTTTTACCCTTTGGTAGGGTCTTAGGGCAGGAGATTCTGAAAGCAGAGTTGCAAGCGTTTGTTACAAGGTCTACTGCTTCATCTATTTCTGACGGTGAGTTCAGCTCATCGAGAGAAACGGCCTTCGTGTTTGAGGGACTCGCTTCATCAGGTGTTTGCGATGGGCCTGGCCTATCGTGATAAATGTGTCTGGACAAAGAGGCTAAGAGAGCGTTCTTATATTTCTGCCAATCCGTCCGCCTCTTGTTCCTATACGCTGTTAGAGTAGAGGGAAGAGGTGGTCGGAGAAGGAGTGCTCTTTGGACACTTGCCAGTTGCTTATCAGGTCTGACATGCTGCCTGATGCGATGGTGATGTCCAGCACTTCTCTTCTGACAGAGGTCATGAAGGTAGGATCGTTCCCCCGGTTGCATATATATAGATTCTTTTGCTAATATAAAATCAAGTAAACACTCACCTCGAGGGTTGGTATCGCTTGAGCCCCATATCTCGTGATGTGCGTTCGAGTCAGCTCCAATTATGACCGGGAGTCTTTGCTTGTCAGCCCCTATGATGGCTTCCTTCAGTCTTTTTGGAGGGAGAGATTGGCTGTCGTGGGCCACGTAGCTGGTCAGGAACCAGACGATGCTCTCTTTCAGCTGGACGCTTATGCTTACTGTGTCTTCGTCGCTGTATTGAGAGAGGAGAATATAAGAAAGCGATTTTTTAATAAGAATATATGACCTGATCCTACCTGCTACTGGGGCTGTTACCGTTTGGTAGGCATCAGAGTTCAGTCCGCAAACCTTTCTCTGACGATCCACGGCTCTTGGACGAGAATGATGTCCTCAGCTCTTTCGCTGAGTCGCAGAAGGAGGGCAGCCGAAGCAGCCTTGGAGCTGTGCAGATTAATTTGTAGAATCTGCACCATACCGACGTTCATTGCCTCTGGCTCTTCTCTTTGGGTGACGGCCCTGACTGTGATGTCAAGATCCGCTTCCTCAGATTCCGAAGCCAGAGGCTGGTCCTCATCATCGGGCGCTACCCATCGGCTGTATATTGACCCAACGTAAGCAGATGCTGAGCCCGTTTCGCTCTCAGCATCCGTCGCGACGTCCGATACCCCCGATGGGATGTCCTCAGTTGCGCACAGGGCGCTCGACTCTGGCTCCGGGGCCTTAGGGACGCTCAAGGTGTCTCCCGGTTTGTTGGCCCCCTCGCCAGTGAGAGTGGTAACGGAATCGGGTGCGCTCGAGGCGCTGCCAGTCTTGTCCGTCTGTTTGGCTCCCTCCGCCCTCTTGTGGACCTTGATGGTGATGGAGTAGAAGCCGTAACTTATTACCCCACCACAGTCCGCGAGCACTGGGATAGAAGCATCGTTGATGACGAGGTTAACGTAACGCTGCTTCTCCTTGGTCTCGCCAACTCAGACTATCCTCCAATCATTGGTGGGTAGATCTCCGTTGCCAAGGCGGATGAGTTCGAGGATCTCCTGCGGTGTAGATGGTTCTGCTGGGACCCAGGCCCAGGCTCGAGGCCGTTTAGGGATCTCGTCCCTGTGGACAGCCATCAAGTCCGCCCCGGGCCACAGCTGTCCCACCGAGGAGATTGCCTCCTTGTACAGTCGGACTGCACGCTCGTCCGCGCACGCGACCAGCTTGATTTGCCCTTGATACCAGCCGGCGTCGCGGACGACTGGTGCAGGGCCGGGATACTTCAAGAGTATGCCCTTATAGACCCTGCAGAGACCCATCAGGACGGACTTCCAGTTGTCCGTGCTGATATTTTCGTCGGGATGGCTCTTGTCGAGCACAGCCAGCGTAAGGTGCTCTTTTGCCGCCTCGCTAAATGGCTTAGCTGATATGGCCATCGACCGACGGTTCGGGGGGGAGGAAGTCCTGTGCCTCTTCGATCCACTCGTGGTATCGTCCTGAGATCGCTGTCTCTGGATGCCAGGTCCTTCCTTTGGTCGGTGCGAGTGGGAGGTTTGTCCTTTGCGCCGTTCCCTACGGGGCGCTTTTCGCTGGCGTTCAGGACTCCCTTGGCCCACTCGAGAGAGGCTTTTTGTGCCTCCGTCAGTTGGGCGTATGGTATAGCCTCCAGCCGTTTTATGACCTTCGGGGCTGCCCTCCGGTAACGCTGGGCCCTAACGTGAGGCTTAATGGCTTTGCCCGTGTTTTGCGCAGCGGTGGTTGGTTTTTCGTCCGTGGAGGACCCCTGTTTGACCACCAAACTGTGCAGGGTAGGAAAGGCCTTGGTGGGGCTGGGGGGATTGATCTTCCTCAGCTATTCCACCAGAAGCGACTTTCCCTCGAAGGGCTTAATACTTCCGGTTTCACCGGAGGATGACTTACCCTCAAGGGGTGGGGCCATATCTCCAGTTGCTGCGGAGGATCGAAATTGGGTTTAAGGGCCGTGCAGGCCCTTTCGGCACCGTCGTTGCGGTTCCCGAGATAGGGTTGGACGTTTCTTCGCCGTGTCCGTCGGCGGCACTACCCGTGCAGGGTTCCAAGGCTGTTTGTTGGTTTTTGCAAACCATCCATGGGCACGGTAACGCATGACACCCTGGATTAGGGGGGAAGGGTAGTTTCGACACCCTCCGGGTCTAGATCCGTAGTGTTCGGTGGAAACAGGGTCACCTCTGGAAGGATACGATTCCTCATCGTGCACTACGGTCTTGATGTGGGATTGGCTAGGTGTCTAGGGTAACCTGGGCACTATATTGCGCTTCATGCACATCCTGCTTTCGCTCGACCCCAGTAGACCACTTGCGTCGCGGCACTACTAACACACAGAAGGTGGTAAGCATCTACTCGGACAGTCAAGCTGCAATCAGGGCCCTGGGATCGCTGATTCTCCGGTCGAAACTGGTCGGGGAGTGCCTGGCCTCCTTATCGGTCGCCTCGGAAACCTTCCGCATTCGACTGATTTGGGTACCAGGTCACAGCGACATTACGGGAAACTGTCTCGCGAACGAGCTAGCTAAGATGCAGACACCTTGGCTCATACTTTTTCGATACTCCCGAGGGGTTCTCCGATGTATCCATCGAAAGGCTACACTCCTTCATAAAGAACACTCGACGTTTCTCTTAACGCTTACCAGCGGGTCTTTTAGTTCAGGGAAGGGGAAAACTACATAGTGGTATCACAATGGACTATAAATTAAAGTCTAAGTGAGCCCTTTTCGGGCTGCCACCTAACCTAACCTAACCTAAATTTCGACTTATTATGGTTTTCGCCGTCCAGGGGTTCGTCATAATATTAAGAATAATACTGATGTCAATGGTATATATCGCACGCTTAACCAAAAACCGTCACAACTCAAAATTTTATAAAATCGCTTTTATATCAAAAACCTATTCCCAGAATACTTCCCAACATGCTCCGAAAATGTCTTCATCGTAACTATCTTATTTACTGGAAAAGTACGTTTAAAATATTACAACCATTTTTACATACATTTTTTTACTTCTCTTGGATATTAAAAAAAAAATTTTTAAATCCTTTTTCCACATAAACTAATTCACGGAATACTTCCCCAACTACTCCAGAAATTTTTTCGTAGTTGCTATATTCGTTTACTGAAAAAGTATGATTATAAAATTATCATCATTATTGTAGAGACTGTCAGCCGATTCTGAATAGAAACTCCCGAGGAATTTTCTCTCTTTTCCCTTTCCCGCTATCACAAATTAAAACTCCCTGGGAATTTATTCACTTTTCCCTTTCCCGCTATCATGAACTATCTTCGAAAAAGGGAAAATGTCTTTCGGGAAAAAAGTAGGCATCACGAATGCCAAAAATGGAGAGAAATAAATCCGTTATCTAGGGAGAAATTTCGCTGTTATTTTAAACGGGATTTGCTGCAAAAATGTAAGTTATTGTACTTTGTATTTAAAATTGGTTAAATTAAAAGGTTTTATTTGATTATTTTTAGGTCAAAAACAACAAACAAAAACCAACAAAAAATTATGTTAAGTCATATGAATTCGAGGCCCGATATTGCTCGTGGATTCCACAAAGGCAACAAGGAGGAGGTTGCTCGTTTCTGGAGGAACGCAGAAGCTGAGTTAAACTCCGCAGGCCCCCCAATAAAAAATATTACGGAGTGGAAAAAGGTTTGGACAAATAATAAAGGTAGAGATAAATGTCTGACATTGTTAACTTTCTGGAATATTTTCAGGTTTGGACAGATCAAAAAAAGTATGTGCGACAAAAGGCAGCGCAAAATTTAAAACACTCCAAGGGAACGGGTGGTGGTCCAAATGCCACACAACCGTTCTCAGCCCATGAAGAGGCAATTTACAACCTCATTCCTATGGAAGAGTCCGTGGAGGGGGTGACAGCGGAAACTTTTGGGTTGCCCAGTGTCGACGTCACCGAAGTGATTGAGGTAACGGCAGAGCCTATTGAGGAGGGTGCTTTCAGTGCCGAATATTTTGAAGTGCTTGAGGCCGAGAAGGACATTAGACCAGCCATTCCAGCAACACCTACTTCGTTACCCACAAAAAGAGCTGCTAAACCGGCTACGAAGAAGGTGGGAGCGAAAACGACCACAGAAGTCGTTGAGGCAGAGCTCGAGGTACAACAGGCCATACTGGAAAAAATTAAGCAAGCTGTTTCTCTTATGGCAAAGCGCAATGATGTCGAAGCAAGACACTTCGAGGAGATGGAAGCATTAAAACGGGAGGCAAATGCTGAAATGCGCAGGCACAATGCTTTGCTAGAAGAGATGCTTAAATTAAAACTTTGATTGAGTAATTTACATACGTTTTTTGTTTGCAATGAATTTTTTGTTTTTGTTTTATAGTAACGTGTTATTTAAGTTTATGTTCTGTTTCTTATTTAGTTATAAGATTTAAATGTTTGTTATTATACTTCAAGGATATTGAAATAAAAGTTGAAAAAAAAACTTAAAAACTTCTTAAATCAATCGATGAATACAAAACTTATTCCCTAGATATATTAAAAGTAAATATAATATTTTTGTACATACATAACATTATGTACATAACGCGCACTAAATACAGAAGTGGCAAAACTCATACTCACACTAACACTTAAAATAAGCTTAATCAACAATATCTTTGATTTTGAGTTGCCCCACTTTTATAATTAGTATGCGATATGTAAATACAAAAGATTTAAGTTAATAGCTCCTCTTCCGAACATAGATACATATATGTACATTAGAACGTATGTGTAGGCATATACAAATAATACAAACATATGTTTTTACATTTATAAATAAAACATAGCTTAAAGTGAGGCTCCTATATTATTTCTTATGGATTGAGCTACAACAGTATACTGCGCTGACGCAACTGACTTTGCATTCACTTCGGCTGACTCCAACACTTCATATTCAATAATGTTTGTGCTTGCTTTAAAATGAATACATATATTATGCAGAGCACAACACACATTTATTATTTTTGCTGCTTTTTCAGGTGCGTAGTGCAACTCTCGAGCACCAAGTAAACATCTCCATCTATTCTTTAATACACCATTGGTCCGTTCGATAATGTTGCGACATTTTGCTTGTGTTTCATTGAACTTCATCTCCGTTGAACCTTCATCCGGTGTTCTATGAGGTGTCAACAGCCACGGTTCCAAAGGGTATCCAGCATCTCCTTATAAGAGCAAAAGTATTAGATACCTTTGTATACAAGCATATATGTATATATTTAATTTACCTAAAACCCAAAAGTTATTCACTCCAAATAACGGAATCATGGCATGCACCAGGGTGGGAAGCGTCAACGTACCGAATCCTCATTTCATCATCACAGAGCTAAAATATATTTGGGTATGAATATCTGCATTATATAAATAATATAAAAAATGTAACTTACAAGCAAAACGTTCAAACTGTATTGGCCTTTCATGTTGTAATAAAGGTGTGCGTTTTGTGGTGGAGCAATTATTCTAACATGGGTGCCATCAATGCATCCCACTACACCAGGAATACCATGCTTTATGTAAAAAGCAAGTGCTATTTTCCGGTTTTCATCGTTACTTCCACTCACTTTTATCCACTTTAGGCACAAATGTTTTTCAAACAAAGTTAGCACTTCCGTTAATACTTTGCTGAAACTGGATTGTGCCAACGATACATCACAGTCTTTTCCAACTCCCGTCTGATACCCGCCTTCAGCAAAAAATCGTAAGCACCCACTTAATTTTATTAAGGGAGATACTGCAGAAATCTTTTTTGCAGGCTCAGAAGCTGCTACCAACACATCCAACAGGTACTTAAATGCTGGTTTGTTTAACCTGTAGTACTTTTCAAACCTATACGAATAATAAAAATTACTATTTAAACTATTCAAAATATAATTTAAACTTACAAAGACTCAGGTAACTCAAAAGGATTCATGGAGTCCCTTAGCTGTCTTCGAGCAATTCTTAAGTGCTCCGCCTCCTCTACTGCTAAGCGCAATGCAATGGAATGCATTTTTTTAATTCAAAAACGCAAGTTCTCCGTTTTTTTACTAAATATATTTTTCTTGCAAACTTAAATTTAAAATTTGTTTACACTTTTGCCCGTAAAGAAATGTCAAATGTGCACGAAACAGCTGATTCGAAGTTCGAAATTCCTCCTCCCGAATTCTCAGGGAAAAACTTCCTCCCGGAGGATTTATAATTGGAGAATTTTTTTCTCGGGAAAAACAAAACTCCCGGCGAACAAACTCCCGGTAGAATTCAGAATCGGGCCTCTCCGGAACATTTGAGATTTTTTGAGTTGTGACTGTTTTTAGTTTAGGGTGCGATATGTAAATAAACTGAATAAAGCGAATAAATAACTTAAATATTTCAAGATAATGTTTACGATCGATCGAAATTATTTGTCGTTTAGTTCATCGGACAATTAAATTTAAAATTTATTGGCTGGTAAAAAATTAAAAAAAAAACATTACCAATAAGTACATAATTATGTTTTGTAAGCGTAGCTATTGTTAGTCTTAATTTAAATTAAACGTCTACGAAATTGTTAATTAAAAAAATTAATAACATTTTACTAATTCTTTACTTTTAAAGAAAGGGAAAAAAATTCTAACCCGTTTTCCATACTACGTAAAACAACTCTTTATAAGGGAGTGTCAAAATTCGAATTTCATTATTTACCTAACCTTTTAAAATTGAATCATGCTTTAAAATAATATCGACATCATAAAAATTTTAAAATCGAAATGTGCGCCGATTTTAACAGCAATTTAAACACAGTTGTGAGTTTACACACTTATGTACATACCAGTACATACACATTTTATAAAATTTAAATTGTTGTAATCAAAGTTTATGGCAAAATCTTTTCTAATTATTATTTTTACACAAAACGACCTTCTTTTCTTCCCGTTTCTCTTATATTTCTTAAATACAACATTGAGCTAAGGCCGTTCAAACTGGACGAATACTACGGACAAGTACAAATACAAAAGACTCACTAAACAGCCAAGGCGTATACCAACTGACCTGCGAATGCCAATACAGCTACATAGGACAAACAGGACGTTAAGTAAGAACAAGGTTCCGCGAACACATAAGGGATTACAACAAGAAGTCACGGAAACCCACCACAACACCTGAATCTAACTTTGCAAATCACATGCTCCACAGCAAATGTACACCAGCAAACGTTAAGAAAACCGTAAAGGTATTGCATGTGCAGCAAAAAGGTCGGCGCCTAAACGCACTGGAAAACATGGAGATATACAAACAGAAAACATTTGACGGAAGAATAATAAACGAACAGACGAACACCAACTCGGACGTGATATTTGGGCCATTGAAACTTGTTTACAAAAATCAAAGCACGAACTTTGGTACTACCAAAAAAACAAAAAACATCCCACAGGACAAAATTACTGACTTCTACCTACCCATGCATACCACATAGGCAACCGTAAAAGAAAAAACTTCACGCTGACAAATAAACCCTAAACGCGGGTAGCTTAAACCTACAAACATTTGTTGGCTGCTAGTTAACGCTAGATACCGATACCTACGAAGGACAAAACAGAACGAAAACTAACACTGAAGATGTCACAACGCCGAAACCGGTTTGTTTCAAAACCAAATTTGACAAGGATCGACGGAAAATCGTTCCAAAATACATCAACATAATTTGTATTTAAATTGCTGGTAAAACCTGCGCACAGTACGAATTTTTAGTATTTTTGGATGCCAAAATTGAAAAAGACAAACTTCTTCAATAATGATTATTCTTTAGAATTTTATGTAAAATGTTCAAATATGACGCAAATGCATTCAAACCGCACCAACAACATAACAATGTTTGTCCAGCAATTAACATTTTTTCCCGCATTAATATAGTTTATTCCAATGAAGGCGGGATTTTTAGGAAAGAAATACTAATTGATAACTGAAAAAGCATAAATATACAGGTCCATGGAGTTCTTTTAGCCTTTATGGTATAATTATTAGAATACAACATCTGTAGGTTAATTGAATATAAAAGACAAGAAAATTAAAAATTGACGTTGACGAGAGGATTGAGTCGGTTGAAGGCGGGAGAGAAATGGGAGTTCTTCTATGACGATGATTTTATGGAGAACTATTTTTGATACTTTATCAAAAACTGACTTTTTTCTTGCCAATAAAATATTGTATTCGAAATGCTAATAAAATTGTTTATCCTGTCTTTCGAAATGAACCCCACATAGTAATTTAACAAATAATGTTTCATTATACAAATACTTGACAATTTTTACAAAAACTTATTCAAATTCTCGCTTTTAGAAAACCAAGTATCAACAAATGAGAAAAATTATCCAAAATGTCAAAACAATCGATAATACATTTTATAAGTTCCACATAAAAAACTTAATTTTCTGCTACAATTCAACATTTTTTTTGTACAAAACTGGTAGCCAAATTCTGCAAAGGAACAACACAATTTCTAAAGGCGTTCAAAATAGCTGATTTAGAGCGAAGTTGCCAACGTACAACACCTTTCATTATTGCGTCATGTTCAATTGCATAGATTTACTACAAGCTAAAAACTTTAATCATGATAAAAAAATGAAATATATTTTTGATGTACAATTTTTTGCGCGAACTGCTTTCTGCGTAAGCCTCCTTCTTCCGTCCTGGAAAAAATATCGCTGTCCATACTAACTACGGCTACTCCGTCAGTATTTTTGCGCAGAGCTCTATCATGTTTTATATTAGACTAGATGGCAACGGTTGCGCGAGGCTTCGCCACGCGCTTTCTGTTTATGGATATTAGAGGGCTGCATGAGCACATTCATTTCTTCTGTTAGCCGAATGACACGAATGATCATACGATCATAAATATGTGTACTTACAGAGTAAAAAGAGACCAATATGGGTACTCTCTGCTTAAGATTTAAGGGATGTACAAATTTTTCTCTTCGCTACGCTCATTTATAGTCATCCATCATTCATGCATTTAGGAAATTGCACAAATGTGACGAATGTGGCGGACGTTGTGCAGGGAGACACCACCAAAGGCACATACATACATACATACATATGTATGTAAGTCGCAGCTAGCGATGGCTATTATTATGTGTGTACTTAACAACGCTTAGAATATGCGTTGTTTTCGCTTATTATTACTTCTTTGTTATTAAAGCTGATGGATAACTGATTAGAAAATTCTTTTAACTGATGTTTTTTATACAATATTATTATTATTTAAGACTTAAATAATATTGATGTGAATTAAATATTAGGAGTAGACATTTGACTGCATTAAATTATCCAAATAACGCTCAAAGAAAATTTAAATTTGAATATTTAAATATTTTATTTATTTATTTATTAATTTCACATTTGTGTACCGTAAGACATGAAGTCTTTTCAGTGTACGTATTTGAAAGTTAAATTACAAACATTTATTTTCAATTTTCAATTAACTATGTTTTTAAAACTTAAGTTGACATTAGCTTATATATAAGTAATATCCTTGTGGCAACTGTGCCGTACGAACGGGTTGATGGCAACCCTGACTACGAACGACTTAAAGAAAATAAACAAACGAGTGCACTCATCGAACTATGGCATACATACATGTGTATGCACATATGTATATAAAATTGACAACCACAAAACGAAGATGATCAACATCTGCAGCGAGCAGAACCATTCGCTAAATAGACCTCAACGTTTAAGCATCATATTCAATTCGCGAGGAGATAGCGAATCCAGCTTCAAATCGCAATCAACATCAGGTGCCGCAGCGCCGGCCGGCACGGTATCAAAAGCAAACGATTTCGAGGAGTTTTAAAGCCACGAAATCTACGCACAAATTCTTAGATATAATCGTGATCGTGAAGCTCCTTGTAAAATTTTTGGTACAGCTACCACCGCAAATAGATATCACGCCACCAAAAATCCGTTATCCGTTATAGGGGAGCGACAATAAATAACGGGCAACGGTAGGGCAAACAAGCCGGCAACATGAGCGACGAAGACAGCGACAAGAGAGCCGAAGAAGTCGCTGTCGGCGACAACGCGGCGGTTAGTGGCAGCAGAGCCAACGCAAACGTTAGCGCAGACAGAGACAGACCGCAAATAAACGCGGTGTTCGGTAAATTACCGTTTCCGAAACTTAATTCTAAGTACAACATCGAATCGTGGTTCATCAAAGAGTACGCAAAGAAAAACACAAGTACACCGCCATTATCGCCCATGCAGATGACTACATACTCGACCAGGTGTTCGAACTGGTTCGAAATCCACCAACCACAGCGCCGTATACAACACTTAAAAATGCCATTATAAATAAGTTCAGCGATTCAGCGATGGCAAGACTCGATAAGCTCACTGGGATACAGTTAGGTGACGGTAATCCCAGTCATTTACTAAGCCAGATGCAGCGCACGAATGCAACGAAAGACGAATCTGTTATTCAGCAGTACTATCTTAAGCAGCTTCCAGAATCCGCACGTGCCGTAATCGCCGGCATGCTACAAGCCCAGCCGAGCACACCGTTACACCATCACCGCAGATGCAGTTCTCGACGCACTTAGCCGTGACTCAAATTCGACGCCATCGAGAGGTCCTGCAGTCAACGCCATTGAATCGCACAGCAATCAATCGGAAGTTCTCAAAAAACAGATAGAGAAACACGAATCCATTCTAGAGAACATCAATAGCAAATTGAATCGGCTAATACTACGAGATCGCAGTCGACAGCGCGAGCGCTCACAAACCAACGGCAATCGCTCAAACACTCCCCACCGAACCGCCAGCGTGCAACAAAATTCGACGTGCTGGTACCATCGTGAATACGGAAAAAAGCCAGACTCAACAAAAAACTAGCGGTCGCCGAAACTTTCTTGCTCGAAAGTTCTGGCAGTAATTCATCATCGAGCAAAAAGTCACAGTGTGAACTTGAGGTAAAAGTTTCAGAATTCACAAAATCTAAACGATTTTTCATCACAGATAGGAATACAACAGGGGCGAACGCAGGGGGGGGGTTTGGGGTGTTAAAACCCCACCCAAAGTAATTGAATTTTTAAATAATAGAATTTAATTCTACATAGTCATTTGAAAAATTGTAATTTGTTGTTTTCAAAGAAATCTTTCTGCCGACGATGTATGAATATGTAAAATAAATGAATACATTAGTCACTAACAGCGTTGCCGTTTTGATACAATTGTATCTTTTTTGATACTTTTTTTTATAAATTTTGTGATTTGATACTTTTTTGTTCACAAACGGCCTATTTTGATACTTTTCTGCTGATAGAATTTAATTTTTTGAAACTATGAAAATGTTAAACTAAAAACAAACCTATTGTATCTGGATAGTATTAAAAAGTTGTGGGAATGTAGGCCAATTAAAAAACCCAGAAAAATATAAACTGGACAGAGACATTTTTTTGATTTGCTTCAAAGTAATGAGTTTGCCTTATAACTCTGTGGCTGCTCAACTGGATTTTTTTAGATTTAAGGGAAATTGTGAGTCGAAAATGGACTTCTTTTGAAAATTTTGAATATATTTTCAGGAACTGGTTAAATCAAACGAAGAGATCCAAAACTTTTTTAGACGCGTTGAATTGTTGCGATGCAAAAATTTTCAAAACAGTGCATCGTTTTTTAAAGATTGGAGCAACAATCCCTATATCTGTCGCTTCAAGTGAACGCTCGTTTTCCTCACTTCGCAGGCTTAAAACATATTTAAGAAATAAAACTGGAGAAGCACGCCTGAACGGAATGGCTCTCTTGAATATCCATAGAGATATAGACGTGACGGAGGAAGAGATTTTAAATGTTATGGCCCAAAATAAAAGAAGATTAGACTTCAATTTGTGAATAAAATAATGAAACATTGTCTTTTTACCTAAAACCCCCCCCAACTTTTTTTCCTGCGTTCGCCACTGGAATACAAGCCAGTCGTTCTTGATAGACACGGGAGCGGAGGTTTCGGTTGTTCCACCAACTCGGGCATGTCGCCTTTCCCAAACGGGAAGTAGTCCACTGTATGCCGCTAATGGAACCGTAATCAAAACGTACGGTACAACCCGCCGTACAGTCGACATCGGCCTCGAACGAAAATTTACGTGGCATTTTGTTATAGCAGAAACAAAGTATGCCATTATCGGAATTGATTTTCTTAAATATTTCAACTTAGTCATCGACGTTACAAACTCGACTTTGTCGGACAAATCCACTGTTTCACGGTCAGCAATATGCAGCTTTACGTCATCGACCGCCATCAACGCACATGCTCAACCCGAGGGTATCGAAAATCTACTTCGAGAGTTCGAAGAAATAACGAACCACAACGCATCAGCTGTGTCCGCAATTCATACAGGTGTGACTCACTGCATTGAAACCCGAGCACCACCTGTGTTTGCGCGATCCAGACGCCTAACGCCAGAAAAAAATGAAAGCAGCAAAAGAGGAATTTGAATTTTTATCGCGGCTCGGGATGTGTCATCCTTCGAAAAGCTCGTACGCTTCTCCGTTTCATTTGGTCAGGAAATCGAACGGCGAGTGGCGACCTTGTGGCGACTACCGCGCTCCTAATGCGCAGACCGTACCAGATCGCTACCCGCTTCCGCACATACAAGACTTCACACATTTCTTGTACAACAAAGACGTCTTCAGTAAAATCGACCTCAATCGAGCGTACCACCAAATCCCTATTGAGCCTGGCGACGTATATCAAACTGCAATTACCACACCGTTCGGGTTATTCGAATTCACCCATATGACCTTTGGTTTGTGCAATGCTGCACAAACTTTCCAAAGGTTCATGCACGCAGTATTTCAAGGCTTCGATTTTGTTTTTGTATACATCGACGATGTTTGCGTAGCGTCTGAAGGCTTCGAGCAGCACAAACAACACTTGCGGGAAATCTTCGAACGCCTCCAACAGTTCCAGCTAACAATAAACCTAGCTAAATACGAATTTGCTCAGTCGAAGATTAAGTTCCTCGGACATGTGGTCACGACGCAAGGTATCGAACCGCTGCCAGAAAAGGTAGAAGTCATCGAAAATTTTCCATTGCCCACAGTCGCCAAAGAATTGCGTCGATTTTTGGCAATGATAAACTTTCATCGTCGTTTTTTGCCAAACGCAGTACATCATCAAATGCCGCTGGTACAACTGATCCCTGGGAACAGAAAAAACGGTACTACACGAATTAAATGGACTGAAGACACCGTAAGTCATTTCAACGAATGTACAGGACGACTTTCAGCCTTTGGCATTTTTTAGCCACAAACTTACCGAAGCGCAACAAAGATATAGTACCTACGATCGCGAACTACTGGCAGTATACCTAGCCGTTAAACACTTCCGTGGAATGCTAGAGGGAAGACACTTCGAGATCCGTACAGATCATAAGCCGTTGATATACGCGTTCAAGCAAAAGCACGATCGAGCATCACCGCGACAACTGCGGCAGTAAGACTTCGTAAGTCAATTTACGACGAATATTATCCACGTCGCCGGCATCGAAAATACGACAGCAGACACACTATCGCGCTTCGAGGTGTTGGAAACATCATTCATCGACTATAAGCGAATCGCCGAAGACCAGACAAAATGTCCCGAACTCAAGAAGCTCATCGAAGACAATAATACATCTCTGCAACTAAAAAGGTTTCGTACACCAAACGTAGATAACGAAATATACTGTGACGTCTCTACAGCTGAGGTTAGACCATTCATACCACATCAACATCGTCACACGGTCATCCAAAAAAAGCACTGCATTTCGCATGGAGGAGTACGAGCGACTACTAAGCTCATCAAAGCACGTTTCGTTTGGCCCAACATGGGCAAGGATATCTCAGAGTCCGTACAACGCTGTCTAAGCTGTCAGCAGTCCAAGGTGAGCAAACACGTTCGTGCACCTCTCCAAAAAATTTCTCTTCCATCATGCAGGTTCAAACATATCAACATTGACCTCATTGGCCCACTTCCGCCATCGAATGAATACCAGTACTGTCTCACCATTATAGACAGATACACGAGATGGCCGGAAGCGGTTCTGCTCAAGGATATTTCCGCAGAAACGGTTGCCAAGGAGCTAGTCAACGTTTGGTTTTCCCGCTTTGGTATACCAGCACGTAAACCAACGGACCAGGGAAGACAATTCGAATCGCAACTCTTTAACGAATTGTCTCGCACGCTGGGTATAACCCATTTACGCACTTGCGCGTACCATCCGCAATCAAACGGCATCATAGAACGCTGGCATCGCTCACTCAAAACAGCAATCACTTGTCATAAGCGTCATGACTGGATAAATTGCTTGCCCATAGTCTTACTCGGGCTGCGCACAGCTTTCAAACCCGACATCAATACAACAGCCGCACAACTTGTATACGGCACTACGTTGCGGCTGCCGGGCCAATTTTTCAACCAAGCTCAAGATCCGCGCCCACAATCCGACTTTGTGAAACAGCTAACAGACATCATGCAAGACATACGTCCGATCCAAACCGCAAACCACGACGCTTCGGCAAAGTTCGTAGCCAAGAATCTATCGGATGCAAAATACGTTTTCGTACGAAATGAAAAGGTCAGACCGGCATTCCAACCCCCATACGACGGCCCATATCAGATAGTATCGAAAAATTTGAAATACTTCACCATCAAGATGAACAGGAGCAACGTTAACGTATCCATAGACCGACTGAAGCCAGCATTCATCGAATCGCCACAACTGGATATGCAATCACCAACAATACCAACGCAACAAACGCCAACCCAGTTGCACACAACACCCACAGAAAAAACGTCTACTCTCAAATCGCCGGCGGCAGGCCGCCTCGGACGTAAAATAAGACTCCCCGTCCGTTTCAGGACGTAAAGTCTGGAGGGAGCAGTGTGGCAACTGTGCCGTACGAACGGGTTGATGGCAACCCTGACTACGAACGACTTAAAGAAAATAAACAAACGAGTGCACTCATCGAACTATTGCACATATATAAAATTGACAACCACAAAACGAAGATGATCAACATCTGCAGCGAGCAGAACCATTCGCTAAATAGACCTCAACGTTTAAGCATCATATTCAATTCGCGCTTTTCATATTAAAATTAAATATATTTGTAACTTATATTTTACTTAAATTTTGACAAAAATATACGTTGGATTTGACTATCCCCACATCCTTATACTATAGAAGAGGCAAAGGAAAAGAGTTGAAAGAGTATTACATAAACAAATTTGTAACTGCCATTTTGAAGAATCTACTTGATTTAATACATTTAATTGATAATGGTAAGGAATTCCACAGCCTGATGGCACTAACAAAAAACAATCTGGAATCCGTTAAAGTTGTATTTTTTGGAAGAACAATATTATGTGTGCGAGCGGACTGAACAAAGTTTAATTTTTGAAACAAGTAGCGAGGTGATGATAACTAATTATTTTGAAAAGGAATAAAATATTTCGAACATTAAGGTAATTTTCCAGACTAAAACCTAAAATACTTTTTGTATAAAACGAAATATGACCAAACTTTCGCTTGAAATAAATAAATCTTGCGGCATTGTTTAAAGCCAGATTTAATTAATTTTTAGATTCGCTTTCTATATTACCATATACCGCTTCAAAATAAGATATAAGGGGAACAATTAGGGCCTGTACGAGTTTAAGTTTTGTGTTGATGGGTAGACAGTAACATGTTTGCCACAGATTTCTTAAGATGTAATATATCTTTGATATAATATAATTAATGTGGTTTTTGCAACTTAAACGGACATTTATTTTAAATCCAAGACTAGTCACAACCGATTGAAGTTTGATCTCTGTATCGTTTAAAACAATTGGCGACAAACCACTCAGGTCAAAGAGTCGTGCGCTATTGATAGTGCCTGCGTTCCAGCAAAGGTCATTTGTTTTGGCCCAGATGGAAATTCTTCTTAGGTCGTCGTTTAACCTGATTACTAAGTCTTCCCCAAGACCAATAGGTCGTGAGTAGTATATCTGAGTGTCGTCAGCGTAAAGATGGATAGAGGCATTTTGACAGCAATGGACAATGTCATTCACAAAAATTGCAAGTAGTATTGGACCCAAAATTGATCCCTGAGGAACACCAGAAGATATTGTACTGCGTTTCGAAAATAAATTTCCACATTGCACTTGTTGTACCCTATTCGATAGGTAGCTTTTCATCAAATTAACTGAGGTCGCGTGAAACCCGAAATAATATTGAAGTTTCAATAGCAAAATATCGTGGTTTACAGTATCGAAAGCTTTAGAAAAATCCAGTAGTACTAATATCGTAAGTAATTTGCTATCAAAGGCGGGGCGAATGTCGTCCATTACCTTTATTATTGCTGTTGAGCAACTATGATTGGATCTAAAGCCAGATTGAAACTCACTTAAAAGGTTATTTTCATTCATATGTAACACTATTTGTTTAGAGATACATTTTTCAAAGACTTTTGATAGTGCCGACAAAACACTGATAGGTCTATAGTTCGAAGGGCAGTCATAAATTTAATTTTAGGAATCGGAATAACATTTGCCACTTTCCATTTTTTAGAGAATATAGAAGAGGTTATAACAAAATTGATTATGTGTGTAAGCGAGGGAAGCACATAGGGAATAATCAGTTTTAAAAACCGCAGGCTAACACCATCCACACCAATCGCATTCGATTTAATAGCATAGATACTCTTTACAACTTCGTCTTCAGTGACTACATTGAACGTAAATTCAGAACCCGATTTGGAGATTAGATGCTGGTTTATCTCATAAGACGAAAGATTTGTTGCTTATTTCGTCCAATAGCGCAGCCATATTTATGTTCCTATATTCTCTAAACGTCAAGTCGGTAATTGGATTCACTTTATTAAATTCTATATTATAACTTAAAAACATTAACTCATGGTCAGATATTCCAGCTATGGATTTATGTTATTGACGACACTTGCGCCAAAAATATCTAACATGCTTGGCTTGCATTGTGGTGAAAAACGCCTGGCATATTTATTGACGATAGTAATGCCACTGGCATTAAAGCTGCTCAGTAAATGTTTACATCTAGCGTTATTCATTAAAATGTCTACATTGAAGTCACCACAGATGAGGACATGAACATAGCTAACAGATAAAGCGCTGATTATGCATACTTCGCACAACTTTCGCATAACGTTTGAGAGTTTCGCACAACCTTACGTATTTAATGTTGATTATGCTTCGCACACCCAAACTTATCAGCCCTGCCAACCGTAAAACAATAATAAATGGCTATTAACGTAGTAGGGTCATTCACGTTATGCGCACAAAAACAGCTGATCTTTGTGAAGTATGTATATCTAAACGCATTTTGATATAAAATTTTAAAGCAGGCTTAATTATTTTTTACAAGGAATTAGCAAATAAAATATTCCCTCAAATCCCAGGCGAAATAGTCCATGAACACCACAATGTTATCGTAAACGTGATGCCACAAGCTCTCTTGTTAGCAATCCTTCGGTGTGGCTCTGGCGACACTTTAAAGAACGAAACACCGCCTTTTACGAGCCGATAACGCACCGTTCTAATTGGGCACAAAATACATATGTATGTAACACAACTATATGTACAACATATTCATTCATTTCATGAGCAAACTGCACACAATTTTTTTTTCACTAAAAATCACAAATCAAATGTACAAACCAACGACAACCGGCGGCATAGAAAAAAAACTCAATAAATAAAACTTCATTTCAACTCCAGCAAAAACTTCTTAGAATAACTTAAAACAATATTTTATACTCATTTGGTGAACTCTTTCTCTACACTCCTTTCCATTTTCAAAAATGTTTCGTACTTTCGACGAAAATACAAATGGTCAACCTTTTATTTTTAGTATTTGTATTTCAGCTATATTTATTTGAAAGTTGTGAATATCTCTAAAAACCTTTACATACAACTCTGTTAAAGCATAAGTATTGGTAGCGCTGCAATTCAAATGTTTTTTGAATTTCGTTGTTATAAGAATACTTTCAGTACAATTCAAGATAGTTGATAAAATATTTTTGAAATTTTAGCTTTTAAAAGCAAAAACAAAATATACAGAGCTCAAATTTTTTTTTCATTTTTTCTACTGCTGCTACCTATTGAATGTGCTTTGATATGAACATATTTTCATACAAATGTGTATTGCATTTATTATAAGTGTATGCATTTATTTTATAGTTACTTATTAATTTCAGTAAAATTCAAAGTAGATTATGCATGTATGTACGTAAATTTGAAGAGACATGCAATTATTGAATTTTTTATATTTAATTGCTTTCATAATGTCGCCGCTATCGTTTGCAAAAATTGGCGCCGTCATAAAATCTTTCAGTCGAATGTTGTCTCATACACCCGGATGTGGTCTCATACATGCGCATTACTAGTTGTACAACGAATGCCTCTTTTTCTGAATGCGACTGAGCGCAGTATTCTCAGCTATCTGCACACTCATTCAGTCATAGCGCTTGCTGTGAGCAGAATTCGTAGAATGTTGAGCTTACGTGTGAATGTGTTAAAACGGCCAATGACTACCCAGCAGCAAAATAATTCATAACTGAAAAAAGTAAGCGAGTTGGTAATATGTTGCGGGGCAAGAAACGAAACAAATTTCGTTTTAAAATCGTTGTTGTTATTTTCAACAAATGTATTCGTATCAACTGAACGACTCGCTGCCATGGGTATTCGATCCCTTCAGTACTAAATTTTCCAATAAATCGAAGCAGCAACTATTTACAAACATACTTATTTACATGCATATATTTACTATTGACAATAAATTATTACCGTTATCCTGCCGTTACGCTGCCACGCAAATTTCGTTTTTATTGCTTTAGTAAATTTTAAGCATCAGTTGAAACCGGTCGTGTGTGAAGTGAAAAATAATTTTTGAAGAAAGAAAAGACGATTATTAAATGCCGAAATAAATGAAATTATTAATATAAATGTATCAAACGACAAAATCGAAAGCAGCCTTAATAAACAGCCACGCACACAACAATTTGCTGATGAAGCAAGTGCTTAATAAAGTGGAAAAAACAATAAGATTCCCAATTTGCGACACATCGCACCACACAGAAATTGAAGATGCATACGTAAGTCTGAAGTCGCACCAACATTAAATTTTTATTAACTTTCAAATTGCTTTACAAGGTTTCTATTATAAGAAACATCATTGAACCAATTGGAGTTGTAAACGGTATGAAAAAAATTCTCAGCGATAAAGTCATGGTGCAAGTAAATTATGATGGACTGCACGAAAAAGTGCCATTTAATAAAATTCGAGTGCTTAAATGATGCAATATATGGTTAGTTTTATTTTTCTAATAAACAAATCTTCGTTATATAACAGTTTCGTGTATTTCTTTTTTTCAGAAGCAATACAAGTGAAAGGCTACACAAAAGGAGATTTTGAGCCGCAGCTCAAAAGAGCCTTCAAAATGAGGCAAAGCCGGTTCCTTGAAGTGGCAAAAAGATAAGAACTAAACAAAGTAAATTGCAATCATTAGAAAATGTATATATTTTTTAGTTATGAGTTATGAATTGCATTTATTTATTATTCCTTTCATGTTTATTTTTATTAACTAATAAATTATAAAGTTCAAAACTAAAATATTTGTATTGGATTCCTTTTAGTCGCTATGGCGTACAGCTGATCGATTCATATATTCATGTATGTCAGTCAGTAAGGTGTACAGCTGATTGCTTCATATAACCAAGTATGTGAGTCGGTAATGCATATAAGTGATCGGTTAATACCCCTGGGTAAGCGAGTTGTTCAGGTATGAATTTCCTAGGACATCGCTGTGTTAAAATTCAGCGATGAATTCAGCAGTCAGACCCTCACTTTGGCTCTTACCGACTCATTAACTAGCTGATACCTTTTGCTACTGGGTACATTCATGCAGACGTCTAATGGATATGTATGTATAAGTCAATAGCACAGCTCTCTGCGCATTGCCGAACGAATTAGTAACGAAGAGCAGTTGATTTACTACTCACACAACTACACATCTTCCCGCTACGACACTGATTTTACATTCGTTTGTAGCAATGCTGTACTAAGTGTAAAATTTCTTAAAACTTTACATATAAATATTTCAGAAATGAATAGGCTAATTTTTTATTTTCATTGTAGTGCTAACTGCAAGCATTTATTTAAAAGAAGTTGCATCCCAATCCGTTCAGTAGTGCCCGAGATTAGCTCTTTCCAAAATTTTAGACTTTGTTTTATAATATGTATAGATTAAGAAATATTCTTTTCTTTGTAATTAGTATTTAGAAAAGCTATTTTTTTCATTTAAAACTTATCTTTTATTAAAAAACGACTATTTAACAGTTTTCGCAACTATACACTTCAGAGTTTTCCGAATACTGTGCGCCATTTGCAAAGCTTCTATGAATTTATCGTATGTTTCTTTCTCGCATATGCGAAATTAGCCTAAATGGTAATTGTCTCTTTTGTGCAACTATAAATGACAACTATTTTACAGGTCATCGAACGGTCAGTAAAGATAAACATGAAAACTTCGTTGTTTCATTCTCACATATATGCAACCATAGTAACCGTAGCGAGTCTAGAAGTTCTCTTTTTGGCAAGCACCATGGAAGTCATTTTACCGGTAAGCTGACAGTCAGTGCTGTTTTTATGAATGCGAGTGTATGCTGACAGAATTGCATGTTCTTGTAGGGTGGTTACCGCATCGCAGGCCAAAAATATTTATAATTGTATTCACCGTAGCAGTTTCGACATAAGATACGTCTATTTCTTCATCGCTATCATACTTATCCACTTCGTCCATCGCATCACCTACTATGTATATCCGCTTCCGACGCAACTTCACCTCCTGGTAGCCATTCATCATGTCTAGCATCGTTGCAATCACCAAATTAATCATCATCATCATTGAACAACGCCTCTATATCCGCGTTAGTATATATATTTATCGGAAATACATACCATATATACTTAAGTATACTTGCCGTTGATTAGCGATGTGCCATAGTCGGTTATGGCTAAAAACCTCTCTTTCTGCATCAGTTTCAGTCTCACTGCCTGCATTTCCACCTTTATTGGTTGAACTGATAGCGTTTTCGTGTTTTGCACGTTTAGAACGATTCATTATCAAAAATCAAGTAACTGAATTCCCTTTTTCACAATTAATTTAAATAAAAACTATCAAATACTTATTACTTTTATTGTTGCTAGAAGCCTATTTTAACTTAATTGCACTTTTTCTGCAATTTTTTAGCAAACTTTTCTTTACGACCCTCCTGCATTTACAGCTGAATTAAAATTTTTAAAAACAAAGTCACCGGGCTGACTGCGTTGGCCAAAATGAGTTATAAGAATGGTCGGCCGAAGGTTAATTACCTTTAAGCGTTTTGAATTCAGGCCTGCTAACAATTCCCTTAGGTTGGCCATTTAAACGAGTTTTGTTTTTTCAATTTCAAACCTCTCATCTAGATTTTTATAGAAGTCATTTTTTGTAAGATTTTATTTGAAAACAACAACATTTCAAGGAGGAGAAGTTATAGCTGCATTTGTAATTTCGATTAATTTCGTGAATAACGCCACAACTCAAAGAATCATAACCTCTTCAGTAAGGCAGAGCTGTTTATTAAGCCCAACCCTTTTCACAATTTACATCAATGATCTCGATGCTTTTTTTCGGGAGGCGTTCCGTAGACGGTATAAACATTAAAGTTTTAATGTATGCAGATGATCTAATGTTGCTGGCTGATTCACCTATGCAACTACAAACAATTAAATATTATTGCTATGCGAAGCTATAGTGCACAGTGGGAACTGAGGGTAAATGTGGGAAAGTCAAATGTCAAAGTCATATTGTTTGGTGAATGTAGCAGGTTGCTAGCAGGTCAGCAATGCTTTTACAGCAATGAAATTATTGAAGTTGTCAATGACTATAAGTATTTAGGAGTAATTTTAAATTATAAACTTTCGTATAACTAACGATTGGAGTTAAAACATGTTGAGTGGGGGTGTATATAGAAATGAGGACGTTGGGAAAT
Organism: Philophylla caesio; assembly: GCA_963971545.1. Classification (NCBI taxonomy): domain Eukaryota; kingdom Metazoa; phylum Arthropoda; class Insecta; order Diptera; family Tephritidae; genus Philophylla; species Philophylla caesio. Next base: position 67,929,592 of record OZ020607.1, read on the forward strand.
CAGTGCGTTTCTTTGGCAAAAAGCTGTTTTTTTACCGCTAACACGCCTAATTATATTATTCACCTCGAAACTGATCTATCCCCACAACACCAACTTACCTACTACGATGTTTCAGTTTGCCGGCGCACAGATTGCCTCACATACTCTCTGAGCAAGTTGCACGCTTTGGAAAATACAGGCTTATTTATTAATTCATTTATTTATTTATAACAATTTATACAATAATAAAGTACAGTATAAATTAAAAAAGCGACACTAGCTACGAGGCTTTCAGTCGTTCTTTTAATTACTTATTTAAATCTTATAAATTAAGTAGGGTTTAATAAAGTCTTAAAATTATTTTATTCAAGTTATATGCTAATTGTTGAAAAATGGTAAGGAACAAAGCGAAATTAAGTTTAAGATATTATTATTTCTTAAGAAGTTGTATATTGTCAGGATATTGTCATAGCTGGGTATAGATAGTGCGCTTGTTACGTTAATGCTTTTATTGCTCTCGTACTCCATTGTCTTGGGGCATCGAGTAATCAGGTGTTCCACTGTGTTTGGCCCGCCACATAAAGGGCAGCAGGAGGGACATTTTCTAGTAAGCAGGTGAGAATGAGTAAATATTGTGTGATCCAGCCTTAGTCGAGTGTAAGGCTTGAGGATGTTAGAGCTCAAATTTGTGCGATGGGATGGTGCTAGTCTCTTTGGATTAAGTCTGTAGTAGTGATGACCTTGCGCTGTTCAGTCTGCTAAATCGTGATTACGTCTTTCGTTCTTTATGGCGTTGTAAATATCCGTTTTGCTTAGAAATTTGTGCATAAAAGTAGGTGATTTGATGGCGTTTTTGGCAATAGTATCAGCTACTTCATACCCTGAGATCCACATTAGTTTGATGCTGCAATAAGTGAGTTTTGATAGATGAGATAATTTTGTTCGAGTTGGAAGGCGAGTTGATTGATGTGATGCTTGATTTCGCATATTCAACGGCTAATGCAATTGCTAAGGCTTCAGCAGTGAAAATTGTGGACATTGGATAAAGAAGCCACTGTGATATTACATCTCCATCTTTGTTGATTACGGCCAAAGAAGTGTGGTCTAAAGTCTTAGATCCATCAGTGAAAATGAAGTTCCATCCAGATGCTTTGTAAAATTCAAATGTCTCCGAGAATATTGCTCGAAACACCATGTTTGGTGTGTTTTGCTTCGACAAGTTGAGTAAGGCATCTTCGAATGATGTGGAGCTAATGGGCCAGGGAGGAAAACTTTCAATTAGTATTTTCGCTCGGTAAAGAGTTATGAACTTTTGCTTGGCGAACAGAAGCCATCTTGATATAGCTGATGGTATCTTCGGTTTCGTTTTTCGTAAATTGCATTTTTGAAAGTATTGGCTAGCGCTGTGTTTGTGGTGTCGAGTTGTTTAACCAGAATACGAGATGTTGAATCTGTAATTCTGCTGGGAATGCTCGGTAAGCCGGCTTCTGCTAGTAGAAACTTTGTGGGTGAAGTTGGGAAGGCTCTAAGGCTTCGACGGATTGCTGCATGATAAGGCACTGAGATTTTGCGGTTTAGAGATGTGGCAGAGTGTCCGTATATCGGCAGGGCGTAATCTATTTTTGAAAGCAGCAGAGCTCTTACAACATTAATAAGTGTAGAATAAGTGTTTATAACTGTGTTTGGAAGATAAATACTTAATAATATCTAATTTAGTAACTAAGGAACTTCTTAGATAATTACAGTGAGGCTTGAATGAATACTTAGAGTCTATGATTAATCCTAGCAACATTAAATTTTCCTTGGGTTGAATAACATTTAGTGATATGTTGCACGGAACTATCTTCCGGCAGATATGTAAAAGGTTAGTTTTCTCTAGAGATAGTAATACTCATGAAGTTACTGATCATTAAGGAATATCGTTTAGGATATCATTAAAAATATTTTGAGCTGTAGAGGTGTCATTGACTTTGGAGTATATGATAACGTCGTCAGCGTATATTTGATGCTCAATGTTTTTATATTTGGATAGAAGGTGGCTTAGTTCATCAAATGCGATGATAAAAAGGAGAGCAGAAAGTGGTGAACCTTGAGGAGTGCCATTTGATAAGTTGCAGGTTGCTGATGTTGACAGTGACTGACAGTTTCCTATTGGAGAGAAATGATTTAACAAAATGTAACATTTTGGGCCCAAATTTCCATTTTAGTAGCTTATTTAAAATTACGTGAATTCCAATGCGATCAAACGCTTTTTGGTAGACCAATTGGAGCAAAAACAAATGGTTTCTCCTAGACAGAGCGCTGGTTATGGTAGGTTACCTGACGCGAGCTAATGAGGTGATTTCTTTTGGCATACTTACCAAACGGTTGCTGATGAGCTTTTCCAGAGTTTTCCCAAGACAGCTTAAACGGGAGATAGGACGATAGCTATTAACTGCAGTAGACGCTTTTTCAGTTTTAATTATTGGAACTATGTTGATGTTTTCCAATACTGTGGATAAACACCATTGTCAAAAATGTTGTTGTACAGCTTAGTTAGTCGTACCTCAATTGAATTTGGAAGGTCTTTAATTAGTGGGTAAGAAATCTTGTCTAATCCAGGCGCTTTCCCTTTTACCGAGGAAAGAGCATACTCAAATTCAGAGAACGATATTTCGGATTCTATTTGTTTTGCAGATGAAGTGAGGTTGTGTGCTAAAGCAGCAATACTATCTAGGTGTTGATGCCTTGCTATTGCGAAATTGAGAGCTAAACTTATCATTAGCACTGGCGTTGGAAAAGTGATCGACAGAAGTATTTAATTGGGAAATAAGCGTATTTTTGCGTCCACCGGACAAAATGTTAATATCATTCCATATTTTTTTGGGAGAAGAAGAGGGATTAATGTTTGCTGTGAAGTTTTGGAAACATTGCCTTTTTGCTTCCTTAGCAGTGCGGCGGAAAAGAGAATTCGTTCTTTTGTAGGACAATAAGTTTTCAAGCGTTTGACACCGTTTATATTCGTACCATGGCGATTGTTTTTTTGATCTAAGAGACGCTAGTTTAGAATTCAACCACGGTACATTGCTCGAAGGTTTCTTACTATTAGTACGCGGTATAGAGCTGCGGAGCGAATTATTCTTTGCATAAGTGCTGCTTCTCTATTTGTGTTGGTGGAAACCGCAATACTATTACCAGCCTTTTCACACAGATTCGAAAACATGCCCCAGTCAGCAAAATCGGTTTTAAAAATGCATTTTGGTTGAAATTTAGAGCGAAGTTGCTTAGTGTTTATTTTACAGATAGTAGGGTAATGATCGCTACCACGAAAGCCGTTTGAAATAATCCATGTGCAATATGGTGCAAAAGATGCTGAACTTAGGGTGATATCTAAATGTGAAAATTTACCGTGGGTTGAAAAGTGTGTTGCGCTGCCATTGTTCACGCATAGAAGATCAGAAGTTAACAAAGCATCTTCGACTTGCTTTCCTCTATTGTTCGCCGATGGGATCTCCATATTGGGCTCCAAGCATTAAGGTCACCTGCGAGGATGACGGGGGCAGTGACTTGTTGCAGTAAGTGTAAAATATCAGTATTTGTGAAGCTTTGTGTCGGCGGTATATAAGCGCATATTATGTTTATTTTCATAGCTATGTCAACTTCAATGCCAATTGCCAAAATTGTTGATTGAATTGCTATTCTTTTAAAAGGTATGTTTTTTTTAACCAATATTGCAATGCCTTGCTTGCTTGAAGTTATGTTTGGCATGTTATGGAATATGCTGATATAGCGTTTAGTGTGTAATGCGTTAATGTTGTAAGGTAAATGGGTTTCGTTAAGTAGGATTATTGAAGGAAAAAGGGATTGCACCAGGAGCGGAAGCTCATGGTAGTTATTGTAAAAACCATTCATGTTCTACTGTAGTATTAAGTGCATTATATTTATATTTCTAGTTGGGTTTAAGCTAATGAAAGCGGAGAGCTTAAATTTGATATTTTGTGCAAATTTGTGTTATTGCAGTTTATTCATATTAAAAGTTTGTTTGTCGAGTTGATCTTCATCAGAAGACATTCCTTCGTAGTCTTCTGGTAACATTACTGTATCATCCGTATGTTGAAGAGAGATGTTGCGAGTATAAGAGTTAGAAGTTCAAGAAAGGGGCGAATACTGTGCCTTTGGTGAAGTTCAAATTATCATGATATTTGACTTTTATGTTACAAATGCCGGGAAGTTGCCTTAAAGCAATAAAACATTCGGCTATTTTTTTATTGTTCACATGCATCAAAATGTTACCATCACGAAGCTCACTCACTGTTTGGACCTTGCTACTCACTGCACATATGGCTTTATGTACAGCAAAGCAGGAAAATTGCGAAATTGGTTTGTTTGGTACGGTCGATTCGATGGTAATGTATTTGGATCATTAACATTTTTTTAATTGTTGGTAAATTTGGGAAGTTAAAGAGATCAGTGATGTCCAATTTTTGCCTGTTTTGCTTTTGTATATTTCCTTTTTTGTTTTTCACTTTGGAGCCCTCGACCAGCATGGCAAACTGATTAGTCCCAAGTGTCTCAAGGGAAGGGGGCCCGGGGGCCATGGTTGCACAATATTTAGAAACGATTGGCTTTTAAGTTTAATTTAATGCAATGGGTAAATGAAATTTATATGCAAGAAATGCAAACACTGTAGTGGCAAAGTACGTGAAAAATACCAGAAATGGCGAGTTTGCAACCTGACTGAAAACATATTTCATTTTATTGCCGTATTTATAAAATAGTACGGTTACTTACTTACTTAATTGGCGCATTAACCGCCTAAGCGATTTTGGCCGAGGTCAACAAAGCACGCCAGCTGTCCCTCTCTCGTGATAACTGGCGCCAATCGGAAATCCCAAGTATAGCCAAGTCTTTTTCCACTTGGTCTTTCCAACGCAGAGGAGGTCTTCCTTTTCCTCTGCTACCACCCGCGGGTGCCGTGTCAAAAACCTTCAGGGCTGGAGCTATTTCATCCATTCGAACGACGTGCCCTAGCCGGCGGAGCCGCTGATTCTTAATCCGCTGCACTATATTTACGTCATTGTACAGCTCGTACAGCTCATCGTTCCATCGTACACGGTATTCGCCGTCGCAAAGACGCAAAGGTCCATAAATCTTTCGAAGAATCTTTCTCTCGAACACTCCAAGAGCCCTCTCATCTGACGTTGTCATCGTCCATGCTTCTGCGCCATACAATAGGACGGGCATGATGAGAGACTTATAGAGTATGGCTTTTGCAATTGCCTACTCAGTCCGAAGTAGCACTTTTTGGCAATAGAGATTCTGCGTTGAATTTCAAGGCTGACACTGTTATTGGTGTTAATGCTGGTTCCTAAGTAAACGAAGTCCTCTACTTTTTCAAAGTTATAGCTGTCAACAGTGATGTTAGATCCCAGTCGTGAATGCGCCGACTGTCTATTTGATGACAGGAGATACTTCGTCTTGCCCTCGTTCACCTTCAGACCCATTCGCTTCGCTTCTCTTTCCAGTTTGGAGAAGGCAGAACTAACTGCGCGGTTGTTAAGGCCGATGATGTCAATGTCATCGGCGTACGCTAGCAATTGCACACTCTTATAAAAGATGGTGCCTGTCCGATTTAGTTCTGCGGGTCGAATTATCTTCTCCAGCATCAGCTTAAAGAAATCGCACGACAAAGAGTCACTCTGTCTGAAACCTCGTTTGGTATCAAACGGCTTCCCAATTCTGACGGAGCTGGTGGTGTTGCTCAACGTCATTTTACATAGCCGTATAAGTTTTGCCGGGATCCCAAATTCAGACATTGCGGAATATGAGAAGCTTCTTTTCGTAGTCGACAAAAAGATGGTGTGTGTCGATTCTTCTTTCTCGGGTCTTTTCCAAGACCTGGCGTATTGTGAATATCTGGTCGGTGGTAGATTTACCAGGTCTAAAGCCACACTGATAAGGTCCAATCCATTCATTGACGGTGGGTTTAAGTCTTTCACACAATATACTTGACAGAACCTTAAACGCGATGTTAAGAAGACTAATCCCGCGATAATTGGCGCAAACTGCTGGATCACCCTTTTTGTGGATTGGGCAGAGCACACTTAAGTTCCAATCAGCAGGCATGCGTTCTTCCGACCATATTCTAGAGATGAGCTCGTGCATGCACTTAACCAGCTCCTTTCCGCCGTACTTAAATAACTCAGCTGGTAACCCGTCAGCCCCGGGCGCTTTGTTGTTCTTCAGCCGTGTTATCGCTTTCCGAATTTCGTCATTGTCGGGTGATGGTACATCACGTCCATCATCATTGAATGGCGATTCGGGTTCAACATCTTCTCCATGGTTGTTGCAGTTGCTTCCATTAAGTAGTGTGAAGAAGTGCTCCCTCCATAATTTAAGTATGCCGTTTTCATTCTTACAGGAATTCGCTCCGGTCTTGAAACCTTCTGTTCGCCGCCGTACTTTCTGAAAAAATTTTCGGGCGTTATTCCTATCGGCCATCATCTCAAGCTCGTCGCACTCACGCATTTCGGCCTCTCTCTTTTTCTCACGAAAAATGCGTCTTGCTTCCTTCTTCAACTCACGATAACGCTCCCACACAGCTCGCGTTGCGCCCGATCGCAGTGTGGCTCTGTAGGCAGTGTTTTTACATTCCGTAGCGGCGCGACATTTCTCGTCATACCAGTTGTTCTTTCGGGCTCGCTGAAATCCGATGGATGCTTCAGCGGCGGTATGTAGACAGCGAGAAATATGGTTCCACTGCTCGGAAACATCGTTCTGTTGATTATTGCTCTCAGAGAGCAGGAGTGCAAGTCGAGTGGGGAAGTGGGTGGCTCTCTGTTGCGATTGCAGCTTTTCGACGTCGAGCTTTCCTTGTGTCCATTTGCGTGCGCTTTTTGCTACACAGAGGCGCGTGCGGATCTTAGCTGCCACAAGAAAATTATCCGCGTCGATGTTGGCTCCTCGGATCGTGCGCACAACTAGGACACTGGAAGCGTCCCTTTCGTCTATCACAACATGGTCCATTTGGTTTCGTGTCTTACCATCTGGAGACAGCCACGTAGCCTGATGTATTCTCCTATTTATGCTGGAACCTGGTACTGCAGACTACCATGTTTCGGGCCCCGGCGAAGTCGATCAGTCTCAATCCGTTATAAGACGTTTCGTCGTGGAGACTGAATTTTCCGACAGTGGAACCAAAGATGCCCTCCTTGCCCACCTTGGCATTGAAATCACCAAGCACGATTTTTATTTGGTCCCATCGTCCTTCTCTTCCGTCGGGGCGTGGGTGCAAATCAGGGAGATGTTGCAGAATCTCCCCTTGATGCGGATTGTGGCGAGATGTTCATCCACCGGAGTGAACGACAGCGCAGTCTCTCTCCCACCCACCACAAATCCGACACCAAATTTGCGCTCCTTTACATGGCAGCTGTAGTAGATGTCGCAAGGGCCTATCATTTTTTTCCCTTGCTCCGTCCATCGCATCTCTTGGATGGCGGTGATGTCAGCCTTTGCTCTGCTGAGGACATCAACCAGCCGGGCAGAGGCACCTTCCCAATTAAGGGTCCGTACATTCCTGGTGCATGCCCTCAAATCATTGTCCTTAATACGTTTGCCATGGTCGTCATCATAAAAGGGGGTTCTCATCCGAGGCTTTGTTATCCTTTTCATTGGAAGTTGTTTTTTACGTGGCTCCAAGCCCTGCGCACAACCCATTGCTGGGGGTGGAAATTTTAAGTTCGTTTATATAGCGAGCCGCTTGCTCCAAGACAGACGCCCGCTTGCAGCCGCAACTCCTGGTGAACAAGCCCTGCGGACTTTAGTAGACCCTTAAACCGAATATGTCGGAGTGGCTCCACTAAAGCTCCCTCTCTATTAGCCGTGACCCATGGCTCCACACGGGTTGGTTAACGTATCTCGCACATGGGTTGCTCACGTTGCCCAGGGTGCACGAACGTGGACGTAAGAGTAGGGATTGAGTACAGCCGTGCAACTGTAATCGCATACCCAGAAGCACCCCTGTGCCCCATTGCACCCCATTATATATACATATGTATGTATGTATTAACATTACTACACCGAATAGAGATACATATATCGTTATGTGGCATTTTTCGCAGCGTAACGACAAGTGTTTTTTTTTTAAATTACCTTGAAATTCCGTATGATACCTTGTGAATTGCTCAAGTAAAAGATTTGGACTCATACCATAAATGGTGAAACATCGAGGTACTATATATTGTAAGCGTCAACCTTACACACTACTTTTATACCAATTTACCTCGCTTGATACGTTTACTTAGTTTTGTGCTAGTAATTTTTTTTATGCTTTACATGACTCAGCTAACCTGTTACATGTAAAAATCGGCAATCGTAGCACAACATGTAGTGGTTGGCTCAGAAACACGGGGTTCCTTGGTTCCAACCTAAAAAGCAGTAATAAACAATATATAAAAAAGTTTGTCGACGAGATTTGGTGATATACGAAATAGCAGCGATAACTTCTATTAAAAAAACTTTTGGTGTTTTTCCAAACAAAAATCTTCCTCAATAATTTGGCCTCGACATCAATAAAATGTTAATGCTTTGTAATAAAAAGGCCGAATTAACTTTACAAATGTAAACATTATGTACACGTTTTAATTATTTTATTTTATTATATAATTTTGCTTTATCGAATGTATCTTAATATCGGCTTACAGGTTTGACAGTAACACAAACTCAACCTTCTCCGTCATGCATCGCGCCGATACTACCATCAAGTATTTCGTTAGGAGTTGGTTTAAGCACTGTAATGAGAAGCGAAAATTAAATGCGATGAGCCTCAGCGTTAAAAGGTGAGTTAAAATGTTACGTTTAAAGTTTCTTAAAACGATGTTTTCTTCTGTGTATTTAGTTTTGTGCAGAACTTTCGTTTGAGTAAGAAAGCATTTTTATATTTGTTAAATAATATATAAAGTGAGCAAAAAACTACGGAAAGGTTCACCGCAACCCCTGAGATCATAAAGCTTTCCACCACGCTAAGGTTTGTTGCTCAGGGTGGGTACCAACATTTGATTGGTGAAAATCGTCATGCAGGTCTGGCACAGCAAACGGTTTCCAGCTGCATTATGGAAGTTTGCAATGCGATTGAAAAGGTGTTGTGTCCAAAGCACATAGTATTTTCAATGACGAATGAGGAGAAATTTGATGCCGGCAGAAGTTTTTACTCAACATGCGGAATTCCGGGAGTAATAGGAGCGATAGATGGAACACACATCCAAATGATAAGGCCATCAAAAGATGAACATTTATTTTTTAATATAAAGTCAAAGCACAGCATAAATGCAATGGTGATAAAATTGTTTTTTATTGAAATAAGTTAACTAGCAGATTTTGTTCTACTTTATCTATGTAATGACAAAATGCGGATTAGGGCCAACCAATTACGAAATGGTATTCGAATCCTCGGTAAGTTTTTTAATATAGTAAATTATAACATATTTGCATTATATTTACAACTTTTTTTGTTCATGTATGTATATGCATATGTGCACATCGTATGTATGAACATACTTATATCCAAGTAATAAATACTTACGAACATATGCATATGCGTATGTTTGCTGTTACAATGTATTCAATTCTATTGTAAATTCATACATATTCGTTATTTCTGCAGGAGACTCAGAATATCCGTTGTAACCCTGGCTTTTAACCCCATATATAAGTGCTATGGAAAATTCTGATGAACACTTCTTCAATCATAAAATGCCGAAAAGAAGGTCAATAATTGAACGAGTTTTTGGTGTAAAAAAGGTTTGCATTTTTTTTCAAGGTGGAAAACCCTACAAATATTGAAATTGAGCAAGAAGTATCCGCTGTTAATGTAGATAATTTGGAAAATGTTAAAATTGAAAATATTACTAAAAATATAAGAGATCAAATAAAAAGTAATATGATTGCCAATGTCAATACCATATAAAACAAATTTTAAAAATATGTATATTAAATATTTATCACTTCAGTTTTATATATACATATACATATAGGCATAAAAAATCAAAAAGAAATTCTCTTTAACGTAATATTACTTCAATTAGTAATTCTATGTTAATTTTTTGATATTGCATTGTTGGTTTTTATTTCCACATCCAACATTTCCTTTTTGATTTCTAATTTGCTTAGATTTAGTCTAAAATTTTCATTGTCCATTTTTTGCTTATGAATACATTTTTCTTCAGCTAGACTCAAGTTTTTCTATTCAATAATTGTAATTTGTTTCATTGTTTTAAAAATTTTCTTTAAATTAACATTTATGTCATTTAAAACTTTGGTAGATAATTTGGAAAATGTTAAAATTGAAAATATTACTAAAAATATAAGAGATCAAATAAAAAGTAATATGATTGCCAATGTCAATACCATATAAAACAAATTTTAAAAATATGTATATTAAATATTTATCACTTCAGTTTTATATATACATATACATATAGGCATAAAAAATCAAAAAGAAATTCTCTTTAACGTAATATTACTTCAATTAGTAATTCTATGTTAATTTTTTGATATTGCATTGTTGGTTTTTATTTCCACATCCAACATTTCCTTTTTGATTTCTAATTTGCTTAGATTTAGTCTAAAATTTTCATTGTCCATTTTTTGCTTATGAATACATTTTTCTTCAGCTAGACTCAAGTTTTTCTATTCTAAGTAGAAGGACCGCCGCCTGTTCCGACGCATTTTTGTCTTCTAACGTAATTTGTAGTCAGGCCAAATCTAAAAAAATTTGTAAATAATATACAAGTTAACCTCTTCCATAGGTTGGTGGAAGCAGTTTTAGCGTTGGGCGTCTTCAGTAACCCCTTGGCCAATTCCGGATGAGTTACCATGAAATCTATGAGGATTTTAAATTGTTTTTTCTGCGTTTGCTTCGATTTCACACTTTCTCTTTATATTGTTCATAAAATATGTAAATGTAATATACTTACGTATTTGGAGAAATAAAATTATACAATTTCCATTTTAAACATACATTTTTAAACGTTGCGAATGTTTAGTTGCTGTAGCGTGAAAAATGCGAATACTCGTAAAACAGCCTGTTGACATTCGCTTTCGCAATATAGAGTGCTGCCAATGCGAAAGGGAAAAATAATTGCGAAAATCCTCAATTTCAAGGCGAGTGTCAGATTACAGGGTACCGATTATGCGAATTCGCATTGCAGAGTATCCCCAATGGACTCTACGTTCGTAACACTCCAGATGCATTGCGTAGACAAGTTGCATCAACTTCGAACCATCCACCGTTAGTGTAATTTATAATGAAATGGTTAATTTAAAGCGATTTCTTTTTTAGCGGATTTTTCGCAAAATGAGAATGAATAAGCAAATTTTAACTCAAATGTGGTTATATTTACGCGAACAAAGTTCTGCCCGAAACCATATTCAGTAACAGTATTTGACATCCCACGATGATTTCACCTTTATTGAATTTTTTAGGGAGTTGTCACCTACTCAAATACAAATACATACTTTATACGTATACATATATCGAGCCCTAACCGCAAAAATAACGTAAGCGACATTTTTCCAAAATTCACTTTTTGATGCAGAACTGTTCTAAAACTGATAATACGTCATCTGGTAAAATATTGTTTCGCTAATCGTAATAGCTATGGAGATGTACGACTTTACATTTTACCGTAAGCGACACTCGCTCTTTTCAGCTACCGCAAAAATAACGTTAGTGACATACATACATAGTAATTGGTAGCGACACTACATATGTAAATGTAAATAAGAATTCATTATTAACTGTAAAATATGCGAGAGCGTGGTTTTCGTCTACCTGCCTTTTATATTTATATTTTAGCTAATACTACAGTCGGAAGATGCATTGCGAAGTGAAGTTTTACATACATCGTAAAAACGAAAACAAAACACATTTATATTTTGAAATTAAATATTATAAAAAATCTTGAAAACAATATAGGATAAGGTGCTTCAGAATATATGTATATTTCTTTTTAGATTTTATTAAAGAATTTAAAAATTGTGCGTTGTAAAATAGTAAAATGTGTTTTGTGTTAATTGATCCATATACTCGTACTTATGTATGTATTGATACGAATTTCGAAAATAGCGAAACAAAGACTTGTATCATTGATTTGAATCCTTCTATTGATCAGGGACTTTCTCTTTTATATAGCAAAGAGGTAAACATAAACTTAAATAAATTCAAAGATTTGAAAACTCTTTGTACTAAAAACAGCATTCCTCCAAGCTTTCAAAACGAATATCTTAGCCTTAAGTACTGTGAAACGAGACAGATGAGGAAGATCTATAAATTTGCATATGTACATACATACGTAATACAAATAACTGAATTTACAACAAATTTAATTTTATACTTTTTAATGTTTTATACGTAGACTTTTTGAATTTTATTTACATGTTTATGTTTTCATACATGTAAGGTATACTAAAATGAAAATAAAATCATTTTTTTCAAAGCAAAATACAATGCTTTTTTGGTGAAATCTAATTAACGTATGCGCCACATTTTTATCCAGCAGCCTTTCATAAAATAACGTAAGCGCCAACCTCTCTATTACTGACTACAAATGAAGTTAAATGAATATCGTACATCGTTGCGTCTGAAAATTCAATTTAAAAACCTACCGAAGTTTAATTATTGGAAAAGCGGGCCAAGACTCTCGGATATTGGCCAACAATTTCGTAAACAGCCTACGGATGGAGTGACAATTTTAAGGGTTAGCACAATAGATCTTTCAAGGTCGCAGCGCTACTATGCCCTAATAATAATATAGCTATGTATGTAATGAACTTTATACATATCGAAAACAAGGATAATAAAGACGTCATTATATTGAATCTCCACTTAAAACTTTACTGAAATCGCTGTTCAAGGGTTATGAAAAACGAACTTGTATTGCCCCACCTTCGGCGCCAAAAATTTACTCACCATGGTGGGAGAGTTTTGATTGATCAAACCTAGTATTTATTGGCTGAAGAAGTTCTTGGCTATTTAAATAATAACATTCCAACAAAAATAAAAATCAACGCTACAAAGTAGCATTACCCTGGCTTATACACTCGAAAATTTTACAGGAACTTCGTTGTTGCTCCAACGGCAAAACGGAAAAAAATTGGTATTAAATTTTTTTTTTTGCTAATAACGAGGCTTTTCAATGTTTGCAATTGGCCGATAAGTTTTGGCGAACCCCACATGCACACAATGCTACCCAGGACAACCAACCTTACTTAGAGTAAATCAACTTTTACCACTGCTCACTAATTTTTACAACGCAATTTCAATTTAAGGATCATTTGCAATTCAATTACTTTACGTATACCTCACGTTATTATTTTCTTATCTTACAACCAAATTAATTTATGTGTGATTATTTCTTTTTGATTACAAAAAATAATTAACTATACCAGTTTTGATCTTCAATTCTCAGTTAGATACGCATATGTATGTGGAATTTGACTGACGGACAACTCGACAAACGGACTAGAAGGTTTTTAAGCAACACAGGACACGAAATAGGCCAAACTTGGAAACAATCATTTTCTGTGCGAAATTTGAATTTGCTTTAACTTGACTGAGTTATGCATCTTACTCAGTCAAGTTAAACCGAACAGCGTGAAACCAACAAACATATCGTGTAATTTGAAATGTATAAAAGTTAAATGTTCAATTGAGTGTATTTGTTTAAATAAACCTGAATATTTTATTTAAAAAGACCTCGCTCAGGCATCCAGCATATATGTTTATGTACATATATGTATAATTTCATTATGCATTGACAGACATAGGATATTTTTTCCAAGTTACTAACTTCACGCTACTGTACCAGCTAAGTGGTTGTTGGCAACGCGACAATTTTTAAACATCTGTTAATCCGTTATATTATTTTCAAGCCTGCCGAAGATTCTAATTTTACCTTGCAGTTCAACAATTTTATTTTAATGAAACTAAAAGAAAACAGTACACCGTTGCTCGTTGGTAGCGAACTTGCACCGGTTTTTCTGATGAAATATGGAGAGCAATGTGTAATGAAGAAAAACATTCGTGTGCAAGTCAAGGGATAATTAGGAGCAGAGAATTACCTGCTTCAGTAATAGTTTCAGCCGCCGTAACTGTCACCGGATGCGCACCACTTGTTTTTATGGAAAAATGAGTAAAAGTAAAAATTCTCCATTTTGGGGATATAGATTTTATTTCAACATATTTTGAATAATTAATTTCTTAAGTTAGTGTTATTACACATAATATAGTTTCATTTAATTTAATGTATTATTTAAAATGTGACAAAGGAAAACATTCATCAAATGCTGCGGTAAGTATTGGGAAATTGCTGTGAGTTAAAAAAACTGCTTTTACTTTGAATAAAAATGTTACATACCATATCCCTTTATATCATATGCGGTAAGTATATAAAGGATAATATATTTTTTTATGGCTTTGCAGATTCTACGCATGGCGTTAATTATCACTGTACTGCTTTACTATAAACTGTGCAATCGGTCTTTCGCAATATTGCAGAACATCATATCCTAGACCAATATTGCTGAAATTTCGTTTGTATGTGGTGGTGCGTCCAGAGTTCTTAAATTTTTCTCTCATCCATAAATTCCATTGACTAATTTATAAAAAAGATTTCTATCACAACTATTTACTATTACTACTACCTAATACAACAGAATATGTTTCACTTTTGTTTTTGGATTATTCAAGTGGTGACGACGCTCTGATTTGATAGGTAAAAGGTGTTTTTTAATTGGACTTAAAAAATGTTAAAACGAACTACTAATTGCGTCTTGTCTAACAATTGTCTACAAAGCATTTAAATAAAATATTATTAAATCAAAAAACGTAAAACTTTCGACTTGAAACAAAGTAGCATCAACCGTGTTTATCCTTCTGCACGAGAGTATATTCAAAACAGAATGTGCGTATGCAAGTAATTGTAATTTTCAGACAATTCAAAAAAATCAATAAATGAACGTTTAGGAAGGTACAGTGTTAGTCGACAGGAAGAAAACATAACACTTCCAAACGAAGAACATAATCAAAGGAAGAACTTATGGGCTAAGTAGCCCCCCAGCCTCATTATTCACACTCAAGTCATTAAAAATAAGGAATTTTTAAATGCACTTTATAGTACATATGCCAGGCGTACGACCACACCTATTCAACCAACCAAAACTCTAAAACACTCCAAACTTGCGGCTTTAATTACCTATAAATGTGTAAGATTCAAGGCGAAGCCATTGTTATTACTTGCTTCTCAGCAATTCCATCAAATTTGACATTTGAATTTGAGTATATTTGGGGCCTACACAAATTCAAACAATTTCAAATTGTAAATTAAAAAAAAATTTAAAAAGAGAATAACGAATAAAAGAGATAATAGGAAAAAAATCGTTGTAATTGCTATGAGAATGCATTTGTTGTCGATGATCTCTAATTGTACTAGTAGTTAACGGTAATTTTCGAAAATGAAAATCGTAACTATCTTTGCAGAGCATTGAAAACGAATAATATCGAGAGTTGGACTTCATAGAAAGCATTTAAGGCATTGAAGCGAAAGGCGTCCGCAGAGTTTCATTTTACTTCATTTGACTGACCAATAAAAGTCCTTGGAGACATGTATTCAACGTACAAATGTGAACAAAGACATTTGTTACTCTTCGAATTAGATGTTAATATTTAATTGTTTTTCATACGTTTCATTCAACGAGAATAAAGTTTTCATTATTCAATGAAGATGCTATAATACATATATGTATATGTAGGCTTCATTGAGGGCCTCCACCTACTATATAAATCCGGCACTGATCTTAGATTGACTATTTACCTTGCCATCAATACCATTTTAACTACGTCTGCCAACATCTCAAGGTCTATCTTCCCTCCTCACATGAAGAAATACTGATTGTAGATCTACAAAAGCTAAATTTTTTACAGCAAAAATAAAGTTTTTACAAATCTATGAAGAAAATATAAAAAAAAACAAAAAAGATTAATCTTTGCTTTGGTCTTATTTTCTATTTTTTTTCACTAACTTCGCCCTTTTGTAGCATTTATTTATTTTGCCATTTATATTTTCCTGATTTCTAACTATTTTTAACGGTGAATACTTATCGTCGAAAGGTAGTACTCGCATTTCTTATTGCCGCAATGACTAAGATCGCATTTGTCATGTTGGCTAGTAAAAAATAAAGAAAATCTTGAAATGTAAAAGTCCTTTTTGAATATTGCTGTCATGGACAGCCACATTCATGTATGTTTATGAGTATGTACGCAGCTTTAGCTCTAAAGTGTCTTGTCCATGGTTGTGCGAGTGAAAACAACGCCACATCGTGCCCACAACGTTACGTGCTTTGGATGCTTAAAACGTGCCATTATTTCACCATCACCATTTCTTACCATTCGCTTGCATCGCTTTTCATCCCTCGATTCTATATATGTATATCATAACATTCACACTCTTTACTCTTGCTGTCTACCATCGATTAGAAGCACATAATTAAGCCTCTTCCGACAGATTTACTGCTCCGGAACGCCTCTGTTTTATATCCAACCTAAACAGTTGCTTTATACTTGAGTAATTGTTTAACTTCGAATCTTTTGAATCAGTTGACACTTTTGAATAATAAATACACTCGATCAAACTTAATCACAAACAATTTGTGCAAATCGAAGGCTCAAAATTCTTGCAGATGTCTGAGTATAGTCAGTACCTAAAATACAATACAATACACATATGACGAGCACCGACCAAAAGCGAACTATGTCAATGTCAAAACCTTAAGAAATTCTTCGTTTTCGCTCTGAGCTAGTCAGATAAATTCTTGTTCACTAAGCATATAGAGGGCAGATTGAAAATAAATAATATTGTCGATACAGAAAAAAGCCGTCTACCATCAAATCGATCAAACCATACATATAAATATATGTATGTATGTAAGTTCGCATTTTTATAACTTCCAAGAAAATGGTATATTTAGTGTGGTCCGATGTTTGTAACTAGACCCATGTAGAGTTAGACTCATCAAAAAGTATTCCATGCCATTGCCATGCCTGTCTGTTGTCCGTTGTCCGTCTGTCCATCTATCCGTCTGTTTGAACGCAAACTTGTCCCTCAAACTTTGAGCTATTTTAATGAAATTTGGCCGTTAGGTTATAATGTATAAATCATTTGTCGGAATCGGCCAGCTCCGAGAAATATTAGCTATAGTTCCCTTACAATTATTCCGTTGATGAAAGGTATGAAGCCTTCGGCATAGGTGAAGACAGCACTGTTTTCACTTTTTTATTGTAAAGTAATGTAATTGTAAACATTCCCTGCCACAGAAAATTTGTGTGCCCTCAAATTTCGGCTGGGGCAATTCGCCAATAGCTGATTATAAAATTTCTATATTTCGTTTAACAACGAATTTGCAAATATTATAAATAGCGTCTACAAAAATTACACTGTCCAACAGCATTTTTGGAACAGAATAGCGACCCTATAATTCTGAAAGGGTATGTTGAGTAGATAATTTTTGTAGAACAAACTTATGGTCCAGCACGTCTGAGTTGCTTTTTACAGTGGGTCAAAGTTTTAATTTTTTGGTCGAAGGGAGCATTATACTATATGAAAAAAATGTTGTAAGTTAATATCTAAGAGAATTCTTATGGTCAGAGTTATTGTGGAATTGTATGAGGATTATTTTTGTGAAAGATCTTAACCCTCTAACTGGTCTCTTTATGGGTCAATTTAACCCTTTTTTCGATAAAATCAAAAAATATCCTTTAAAAAAGGACATTTAAGGATTAAAACATTCTACGAAAATGTTTGGCGGAAAATTTCAGTGGGGGTCACCAAAGACACCATTGTTGTAAATAAAGCTCTTTACGATTAATTGGCAAAATTACACGCCAACTTTTATAAAAAAATTATAATTTTGTTTTAATAGTGGTTTATTATAGTATGTACATATTTATTTTTTTGCTTCAGCAGTAGTAGGCCAATGGATTAAAGATTAAACTTAATATGCTTTCCTGTATTTAGCTTGACGTGAATGTTCCGATGTGTCAAGGTTTCTGTACAAGCCCCATACGTATTCAGCAAGCATTACACTTTGAGATTTCCCTTTGAATCTTTCTTCCAATACCTTTATATCCTGATGAAACCTTTCACCGTGTTCATCTGAAACCGCTCCAAGGGTTTCTTTAAAAAAATTTAGATGAGAGTGCAGAAAATGCAGCTTTAGTGACATCTTAACGCCAATATTGTTAAAACCGATTAGCATGCTTTCAATATTTTCTGCATATTTTTGTGCTTTTGAGTTTCCAAGGAATTCTGATATAACCAGCTGCATAAAGTCAAATGCTGTCTTTTGCATATCCGACAGATGACCATAAAATTCTTCATCTTGCAATAATTTTCTTATATCGGGTCCAACGAGCATTCCTAAAAAAAGTAATTTACTGAAAGGAAATAAATTATTTCTTAAAACCGTATTTTACCTTCTTTTAATTTTGCTGCATATAATCTGGGGAAAATTGTTTGAATGCGTTTGAAAGCTTTTAATACAATTTTTCACCACGCCCAACTTAATATGCAGCGGTGGAAGTATGACCTTATCTTTTGGGACAAGGGATTCATGGATTACATTTAAGTCACCAATAAAATTTTCTTTACGTTCTTCGAAATATTTAATATGATAATGGCTGCTGGTAGCACGTGAATCCCATTTACAAAGAAAGCACATATATTTTGTGTATCCTGTTTGCATTCCAGTCAATATTGCAATCATTTTGTAATTTTGCGTGTGATTTTGCCAATTAATCGTAAAGAGCTTTATTTACAACAATGGTGTCTTTGGTGACCCCCACTGAAATTTTCCACCAAACATTTTCGTAGAATATTTTAATCCTTAAATGTCCTTTTTTAAAGGATATTTTTTGATTTTCTCGAAAAAAAGGGTCAAATTGACCCATAAAGAGACCAGTTAGAGGCTTAAGATCTTCCACAAAAATATTCCTCATACAATTCCACAATACAACTCTGACCATAAGAATTCTCTCAGACATTAACTTACAACATTTTTTTCATATAGTATAATGCTCCCTTCGACCAAAAAGTGAAAACTTTGACCCACTGTAAAAAAAAACTCAGACGTGCTGGACCATAAGTTTGTTCTACAAAAATGATATACTCAACATACCCTTTCAGAATTATACGGTCGCTATTCTGTTCCATTCAAAAAGTCATTAGTCAGTGTTATTAATATTTTAAACAAATATTCGAATCGAAAACAATTACTCCTTGGATTTGTCAATTACTTACACAAAAAAGCCGTCGGCCTCAATGCACAGAAATATATGTGAATAGCGAAGAAAAATTGTTAATGTGGAAAAGGGTAAATTTATTAAATAATATTTATACCTAAGACACCACTTATAAAATACATCGCCAGATTATTAAAAATTTAGTTTTGCCTTAGTTTAGCCTCTGTCGTAATTTATTTTACGAGATTCCTAAATTTTAACTATGTAGATACGAAAATACCAACAACAGATAAATATTGTACATCTTTAGCTAAATGCTAGTCTTCTAACTGCGGCCAGAGATTCATGGTTGAGCTCCTTTCAGATTTGCCGGTAATATTTCCTTAAACAAATTGGAATATTTAAAACAATAAATAACATTATTCATATCAGAATTATACGAAAGCCACATGTTGGCAAGTTTGTTTTTCTTTTATTTAATTTCTTGTAACGTTCTCTAAAAGAATAACCAAAGGGTAAGTTGTACATCCATTAAGCAATTAAGTCGTCGCGGAAACAATAACATAATCTCACTTTTTGTTCTGCCTGTTATAACTTAAATAGGCAACTGTGTAATCCAATTCATAAAAGTCAAAAATCAATTTGATAATAAAGTTAAATTTGCATTTCTTTAGCAACTCAATTTACCACCTTCATTATTTTCCCCCTTTTTAAAAATGTATAGCAAATTATCAAAATTTTATCATAATTTCGAAATTAAATATTTTTTTTGGGTATGCAGCATTGCAGCACACAAAATTTTATTGGCATTCTTCTTCAATATTCTCCATAAATAAAGTTGTAGAAAAATCTCGTGTTAAAAATTTACATTATTATTTAGCTCCATGAAACTCGCACATTATTTTCGAAATTCTATTTTACCTTATGGGCAACATACATATTTGAATTGCGATTGAATTGACACATTTCAGTATTGAAATAAAACAAAAATAAATGATCAAAACTAAAAATTCGTGTGTGCCATATAATTGTGCGAAGCAGTTCGAGATTTTATAGACGGGCATCAGTTCGTGACCAAACATTTTCCAACGCAGTTATTATTTTTGTACATAATTTTTATACATATGTACATTAGGGTGGGTAACCTTTTTTTCAACCAAGCGTATAACAGAAACGTTATCTTTAGACAATTCTAAGAAAATTTGCCCGAGTAAGCATAGGTCCAATGGTAAACGGGTTTCCCTCATTCGAGGTAAAAATTTGGTTGTAATGTTTTTTAAATTTTACTTTTTTAATTTTATTCTAGTATTGTATTATCTTCAAAAATAACCTATGCCGCTACCAACATATACATATTAATGTTTTGTAACCCGTTTGAAAGGAAACTTCGGAGTCTTCTTTAATATAAAACAAGTAAAAAAAAGCTGTCTTCGGCTATGCCGAAGGCTTCATACCTTTCATGAATGGAAGAAATGTATGATTTGATATTATTGATTTTGATTACTATTTAATAGTCCCAATAATGGTAAATATTTGTGGAAAATTTCAAGTCTTTAGCTGATGATATGAATTAGTTTTGGCCGAAAATGCAATATCTGAAGAATCGGTTATGTGGCAACTATAGTTCTATTTATCCGATTTTAATGATTTTCACTACTACATTAGATCTCACTATACCTATTTTTTGTGCAAAATTTCAAGACTTTAGCTGCTTCAATGGAGGGGCTTTCGTGCTAAATGAAATATCTGAGCAATCAGTTATATGGAAGCTATAAGTTATGTATCTTTGATCTATAAGCTTTTCACTGGTCTTATAGAACTTAGTCTGGTCTTATAGAACTTAGTATAGCATTTTAAATGAAGAAGTTATGAAGCAAAATATGATATCTGAACAATCGGCTCCTATATAAGTCATATTCGTCCGATCTGGCCGGTTCCTACAAATGTCTAATATAATGTGAAAGGTCATCTGACTGCCAAGTTTCATTAAAATAGTTCAAAATCTGAGGGACTAGTTTGCGTTCAAACAGACGGACAGACGGACAGACACAAATACAGACGGACATGGCTAAATGGATTCATCTCGTCACTCTGATCATATCGGTATACTTGTTGATGGGTCTAACTTTTCTCGTTCTGGTACTTAAAAACATCGGACCAAAGTTAATATACCTTTTCCATGAAAGTTATAAAAAGCATAACTTTTCTAACATCAAAAATCATTGACAATGAAATATTTTCGTTGAAAAATATTGCGTTGTAACTTATGTTGCAAAAGACTGTCGTATATAACAGACTTATAATATTTGATATTAAAATATTTATATCGAAAGAAACCTTTCATAATGATATTTGTCAAAATTTCAAAATATCCGATGGAAAGCTTGTTTTTTTTTTACAAAGAGCCGTAAAAGCCTACTACCCTACGGTTTCACGTTGGCAACACTCTGAACAAAAACCCTGAGAAACTGCTATCGCCATCAAAAACTGTCAGTTTAAATTCAATTTATTTTTAAAAAAATGTCGGAAATGGAAAAAATTTAAGTATTTTCATAATTTCGCCATCCTCTTCTTTTATAAGGTTGGGATTGCGAAACAAAAAACATTAAGCATTAAAGGTTTAAATTTTATTTTAATTTTAACTGAAAATTCATAATTATCGCTTCGTTTATTAAATTAGCTATATCGCACATTTACAACCACTTATTTGTATTTTTGATTTGTTTATATTTGCATCTGTCATAATAGGGTTTATCGCTATTGGCAACTATTGTGAATAAAAAGAAACAATGAACTTGCAATGCCTCTAGTTCAATATACGAGCCAATATAACTTATCACAAGTCAATAAAATTAATAGTTAATAGCTTATTGTGCTGGTCAAATAAAACACCGGTATTGGTAACTTCACCATGGCAACAAATACCAATCAAAGCAGTAATATATAAATTCTTCTGCACAAAAAACTCATTGGCTTTTGTTTTATTGTTTTTTTTTTAGTTTCAGCGTCTTTTATGTCAATTCTTACGTGACCCAAAAATTTGGTTTAAGGTTCTCGAACAATAACTGTGAGGTTCCTTAACCAATTTAGCATGATGTTTTGCTTTTATGCTTCCCCATGTCAATGAGTCATCTTTTCTGCCATTGTAGGAGAATTCCAAAATATTGGAGACATTGCATTGTTTTTGTCGAGCAGAAACTCTACACTTTTCCATTTTCACCATTTTCATTTATGAAACCGATGCGATTGAAAAGAGTAATAGCTAACCTTGAAGCAACCCCATCGGAAGAACTAAATCTGTTGCACAACATTGCAAAATTTGAAGCATCGTATCTTTTACACTGCAGCGTCTTTCAGGCTGAGGTCGCTGCAAAACAGGAGGCGGTGGACTTTTTAGGGCTCTTGTTTCGGTAAGCTTCAACTCAAAAACGGTGGGAACCTGCCGCAATTCTCTAAACGAGATGGCGGAGCGGTTTGCTTTTTACCAGGTATGGGTGCCAGGGCACAGCAAAATACCGCTTGCTTGCAAGAGAGGGAATATCCATTCCGCTTTCACCAGGTTGGAAGGCCTTAGGTATGCCGATCGCTACCTGTAAGCTCATTTTAAGGGACTCATCACTTAAGCAGAGAACCGCTGGAATAACGCTAATACCTGCATAAATTCCAAACTCTTGTAGGACGTAAAAAAAACTCATGGTCTGCTCTTGGACTCATCACTTAAGCAGAGAACCGCTGGAATAACGGTAATACCTGCATAAATTCCAAACTCTTGTAGGACGTAAAAAAATCTCAAGGTCTGCTCTTGCTGAGTAGGGGAGATCTATTCTTAGCTTTAGGCTTAATAACGGGTCATCTACTGATAGGTAGACACGCACAGAGACTGGGTGTCCCCTACAATGACTTCTGCAGAAGCTGCAGAAATGAAGAGGAGCCTGAAACGGTAAGGCACCTCCAATGTTAGTGTCCCGCACTATGGGCAAAGAGAAAGAAATTCTTAGGATCAGAATTCTTCAACGACTTAAGCAATGTGGCCAGGATAGAGGTACGCATGTTATTCAAATTTGCAGATTCCACACGTTGGTTCGAGTAGGGGGCTTTTAATACCACAATGGACTTAATAAGCCTAAATGTGATGGTGAGATCGCTGGCAGCCACTTCTACCTAACCTAACCTAATCTTTTTATTGTGGTCGATTGGGTAGCGGTGCGTGCTATAACTGGATATGCCGCTGAGTTCGAGGTTCGAATCTCAGCCAGAGCAAGTAAAATCGTAATCATAGAAAATTGTTGTTCTAAGAGCGGTCACCCCTCGGCAGGCAAAGGCAACCCTCCGAGGGTATTTGTGCCATGAAAAAGCTTCTCAAAAAAGACATCTGCCGTTCGGAGTCGTCAGAAAACTGCAGGTCCCGCCATTTGTGGTATATAAAGACACACACCACAAATGGTAAGAGAAGCTCGACAAAACACTGAGCTATATGGTGTAAGCCTCAAATTATTATTATTATTATCTTTTCTTACATGAACCTTGTTTGAAAGATATATTTGGCATGGGATATACAAAATCTTCAAAATACAATCGATGAATCCGGATAGAACGTCGGATCTAGGCTAAACGGTGTCGGTGTAGAGTCCGAAATTTCCATATGCATTATAAGCTTCCAAGCGGTTCGTTGATCAAACATAAAATCTTTCAATGTATCAGGAATCAAAGTAACAAAAATGTTCTTTAAAATTGCATTGGCATTTAACAATGTAAAATATCTAATTTATTGAGTACAGAAATGATTTGATTCAATCCGGCCTGGACTTATTCTTGCTTAGCTTGCAGTGTTTATCAAGTAAAGCTTTTACTTTTTTTGTTCAACTTTTTTATTGACTTTTGTTCTTGTAGCTACCGCCCAAAAAAAAATATTTTTAAATACCGCGATCACATTGCAAAAAACTTCACTTTTTTTTAATATTTATTTTTAGAATAAGAAACATTGTAGACAATTCGTTTAAAGAGTATATTTTAGAGCATATCTGAATTTTTTGTTAATGATTGGTCCAGTCAAAAATGTTGAAAAATGGCGGAGGAATACATGTTGCAGTGTAACTTGTCGCAGCTGATACCGTCCATTGGCGGGCAATGTAGCGTCCGTAATTCTTAACTATAACAGTGAATATAAATGTCTTGTTAATTCGTATACTTTTTTACTCTATATGAACCTCAGAAAGCCAATGAAAACTTAAAATTAATAATTTTTTTCTACGTTTAAATTTTGAAATCGATTTTCAGCGTTAAATTTGTGCATATTTTCACTTATGAAAATTACAAAACTCAATATAATTATTCATAACTTTGGTTTATATAGAACAGTTTTCCGTACTTTATAAAATAGAACTTGAATCAGATTGATAGGTGAGATATTTTCGCGCAATTGTGCACGGCAATTGCAAAAACATGGTTTTCAGAAAACGCGCTACAAAGTTTTGATAAAGTGCAACGAAAGAAGAATTTTCATCGACGCACTTGTCTCAAATATATTTTCAACCACTTCGAAATCAAAGCTAATAGTTTACACATACGTGTTTAGATAGTTTTAAAAGACATTAAGCAAAAAAAAAATCGATTTTTCGATTTAAATCATCCGACCCGTTTAAAACACTTGATACACCAAACATGCAATAATTTAATTGGGCATATAAAAATTGCTTAATTCAGTGACCCATGCAGACAAACTGTTAACTGAACAATTCCATCAGATCTTTGAGTTTAAGGCAATATAAATAGCCCTGTTTTCTATATTTAGGAAAAGTTTTTCCAAAATTAAGTAAAAAAAAACTAAAGCTTCTTCAAGCTCAATTTAGCTTTTTAATTTTTCAGATTAAATAGCCAATGATATTTCCTTTCATGAATGGAAAAATGTAAAAAAACGTATTATGGCGTAATAATATTGCGAAATTCCATTGTATGGGAGCTATAAGTTGCATTTTTCCAAACTTTATAATTATCACTGTAAATATTCAACTTATGTAAACTAATATTGGTGCAAAATTTCACAGCTCTAGCACCTGCCTACCAAATGTTAAATAGCTCTAAAATTATGGGACTGGTTTGTGTTCAAACAGACGGACAAATAGATAGACAGACAGACGTATATGACTAAATCGACTCAGCTCATCATCCTGAACACTTAGGTATGTATTTTGACGGGGCAATCCCATAATTTTCTGGTACTTACAAACATTGGATCAAAATTAATATCCCATTTCATTCTCATGAGAAGTATTAAAATGTACAATTTAAAAAAAACATGAAGACCAAATTTTTACCTAACTAACGCTAAGGCGTACATATGTACATACTTATTTAAATTTTTGTATTCGAGATTTACGTGTTACGAAAATCAATATTGAATTTTGGAATGTTACCGTGCTTGTTTATTACTCACTGTTGTTTAGCATTGATGCTGATTTTCGGTTCAATGAATGCATAAATGAGTGCCACTGCCACCTTTGGAGTGTAGAGAATCCATTAGAAATTTAAAAACCATCGGTTGCAACCCCATAACCTAGCTGTTTGTTGTGCTTTATGGCTAAACAATTGCCAAGATTTGCTTAAAAATTTGTTAAAAACCTGTACCGCTACATTGCGTCATGTGTGCACCAACTGTGGCGATAAAATGTTCAGAGTTACCTTTAAATCCATACTAATGATGTAAAATTATCGCTCTAATATGTTAATTTTCGGCTTAAAATTATGTTAAAACAATATTATATGTCATCATATTTATATTTGATTTGAGTATTGAAGCTGAATATACCTTCTGGTGTGCGCGACTGCAACGCTTGAACCACGTTCTATCTACGATTGCTTTGCTCTTATAGTATTGTATACATTTTTGTAAATATCGCGCTCTTAATTAAATTTAGGGGAAAAGAAAAGGAATCATCACAGTGAATTTAAGTAGTAAGAAGAAAGCTCATAAACAAGAAAGCTTTTCAAATATAAGCAATTGGTGCCTACCTAGTTAAACTGAGGTAATTTGTATTGAGTGTCATGGCATTTCGGCCAATTATTTTAAAATGGAATGTGCAAAGTAAATTTTGTGTTAAATTTACAGCCCATTGTGGAAGTCCAATTTTGGCAAGATGCTTATTTATAAACTCGTATCACCTTTAAGTCGAGTTAAACTTTTGCGAATGTCGAAAGGAAAGCAAAAATATATTTCATTATCGTTATGAATAAATGCTATGCCTTCTCTGAACATGTATTTACTTATTTATGTACATATATATGTATGTATGTATGTGAACATTCATATATTATTCAAATCAATGTTTGTCTGTTGTTTTCTGTGAATGTTAGCATGCCGACTTAAACATTTCCGCATTAAGGGAAATAACATGTGAAATTTTAATTTGGGAATTGCCGTAGATACAAAAGTTTGTTTATAGCACCTCATTGTCTTGCGTTGACTAAGTGTACTATAAAAGAGCAGAGAAAGCAAAGATCGTGCAGCTCTGGCATTTTTAACAAGATTTGTAGTTTTAGTTTTGTAATAAAAAAAAAAGAATCGTTCAACATAAAAGCGCTATCTTCCCCTTCGCTGTAAAGCGACTCCTGCTCAGCATATATACTTTGCATCGCAGACTCTAGGTTTGATTACGAGGCGGCTCCGCTCTCCGCTTCGGAAAAGTCAGCCTCCGGCTCAGGCTTCTCAACGTCCACATACATTGAAGTGCCTGTATGAGGCGCTCTTCGTCACCGCGATATACTCTAAGAGTCACTTCATCTAGGCTGTAGCAGGCACGGCCTTTTCTCCTCTCCAGGAACTCTAGAGATTTCCTGTTCACAGGCAAGACCACTTACTTTGACGGCCCATCATGCTCCTCTGCCCGTAGGACCTTCCAGTCTCCCATGAAGCATCTTTAAGATGATCTCTGGAGTGCGATGTGACAGGCACCCACACCCTCGTTCTCCGTCTGGCTGGAATGATCTGCCACACAGGGGTTACAGCACGATCCCTGCAGCCTCACTGGTGCTTGGCCTCACCATAACGACTGTGATTATGGGACGTTCTGGCATCGCCCGCTATTAGGCGAAGGAGTGCATTAGGCGCTGAGGTGCCGAGGTCGGAACGTACTTTTAAAAAGATAAAAGAGACAATCCATTACTGCAGGGTTTCACCCTTACATACTCAGGTAACAGAATACCGCAACGACCAACTCGGTAATAACGAAATAATTAGAAGAAGGGGAGACGGCGGTCCGCTGACGGAGCAAGGGTTAGGCCAAAGGGGCGTTTCTCACCTTCCTTTGCCTGTTCCCCAGTGTATGACGTAGGCTTACTAGTTTTTTTTTTTAACTTTTTCAAAATTCGTTCACCTTGAGATAATTGATTTGATCATCTTTACACGTAATAAAATCTTTATCAGCAAATTTGCTTATAATCGCTTTGGTAACTCGAGACCGCTTTGCCGAGTGAGATTTAGGGAAATTTTGTTCCATTCTTTTCCGGCTTTTTATTTGATTGTATCTCAGCAGTTTTTGGAAAATCGACAACTAGTTTTCAATCGGGTTTATTTCCGGTCTTTAGGGCGGTGTTTTTAAATATTTGGGACTGTTATGCAGGATCCATTGCCTCGTATCCTGCGCTGTGTGTTTTAGATCGTTATCCTGCTGATATATTAATTTCTTCTAACAACCCAATTTTTTACTCCTGACTTATAAAATTATGTTAAAGGCACACCGCGAAAAGTGCTTTATTTATTTAAAAAAATCATGGGATTTAAAAGGAATGTTGTTAGAAACCATTTTATGAGCTCAGCAAATAAAACAAAGCGCAAAGCATATGCCAGAGTATACTTGAAAGAAGATATGCGATTTGGAAGAACGATATATTTACGGACAAGTGCAAATTTAATATAAACTAACGAAGCTAACACCGGCATTCATGAGCACAATCTGCAGCCTTCGTTCAGGCGACGAAGGCTCATTGAAGGTAAGGGGATGTTTCGGTGCAGATCTAATGAATAAATTACACCTTATTGATGGCATAATTACTACTAAGCAATATCTTAATATCAGTTTTCCCGTGAATTTATTGATTTTACCGGATTGTTTCTTAAAACATTTGAAAAATTTTTTGATGTTTGTTCTTATAAAAAATTGTACTAATACTGTTATGTATAAGTTAAGTATTACCGCTGATTGCGAAATAATAATTTTAAATGCTAATAATTTCTTGGCAAAATTAGCAAAAGTTAGATCAGTTTTTTTGAATTAAAATAAAATTATTCAATTTTAAATTTTTAAAATATTTTATTCGGCGCTGGAGTAGGGACTGCCGTAAATTCAGCCGGACGTTAAAGGGATTATAGATCCTAGTTTTTGGCGACCCGGTAGCTCAAAGAACCAAAACCATCTGCAATCAATTCCTGTAAGGAATACGAGTTTAAAAAGGATATTTCATCAATCTATTTATTGTTTCATCTATTCAAAAGAATATCGCTTTTTTTAATCAAAAGTAATATAAATCCTCAGCAATCAATTCCTGTAAGGAAGGCGAGTTTAAAAAAGAAAACTTCATCAATCAATTATTTTTTTATCTATCAAAAAAATTTCGTTTTTTTTTAATTAAAAGGAATACAAATCCTATTTTTTTTTGGATTTCGCAGTTTTTAAAAATTAAAACCTTCTACAATTTCACCAAAAATAATATCTTTTTTTCAGTCACAGAAAAAAACTTTTGCAGCAATCACCAATCATCATAATTTTTCACCAATCAATAGGAAAATTCTGCTAAACCAAACAAAGAATATCATTTGCTTTAATTAAAGCCAATCCAAAGGGCGTTTTACAAACATTTTTCACCAATCAAAATTAAAATTTCAATTTTCAATAATTTTTGATTATTTCAATCGATGTATGTTTGAAAGGACCTTAAGGATATTGCTTTAATATTTGAACAGGAAATTACAACAAATTGCGAGTAATAATTAAAATTGATCGATTCAATTTATTTAGTGTATTTGTAAATCGCGGAATATTAAGAAGATATTGTTTTGTTTTGAAGTGTTTCGAAATTTTTGCTGGCTGATATCCTTAATTTGAATAACTTTTAAGTTGGTTTAAATTTGTCGCAAGTGTTTAATTATTAAAAAATATAATAAAAATGAGTGTCCGAGGGAGCATGTTATGGATATAATCCAGGCAACATGTGAAAGAAATAGGCAGGAGTTCACTGCACAATTGGAAACAGGTGATCAAGCTAGAAAAGAATTAGACGAACAAATAAATAGTCTTATATCAGCTTTTCATTAACTACAACCCCTAAATTTTGAGCCATATTTACCTGTTACAATAAATACTTTGATAGACTCTGGCGATTGCAGTTTGGTTTTAATAAAATCCTTGCCAGATCCATCTTCTTATCCAGTTTGCGATCTACTGCGAATTTTGCAATTAAATATTATAATGAAGGGACTGAGAAGTATTATGTTGCGATGGGTATTCTTAGGAATAAAATGACAGGGCCCGCAAACTCTACGCTTTCATCTTTTAATACTGTGCTTAATTTTAATGCAATTATTGATGGGCTTGAGCAAACTTACGCTGAGAAACGACCAATTTACGTACTAGAAAATGAGTTGAGTATCCTCAGGCAAAGGCGACTTATAGATTGTAAGTTATTATGAAAAGTTGAGAAACATTTAACACTTATAAAAACTAAACAAATTATGGCATATAGTGAAAATGATAAAGTAATAGAAACATTAAACGAACGTGAAGAGAAAATGCTTTACGGGTCTTTATTTCGGGGCTTCGTCGACCAATATGTGATATCCTATTTTCTTCAAGACCGAAGGATCTCCCAACAGCTTTAGCTGTTGCTCAAGAGCTAGAAACTAATCATAAACGAAATTATTTCGCTCATACTTTCGCTATGGGTAATTTAATAAAGCCGAATAGACTTCGGTCTTCTTTTCAAAGTAATGGCACAGTATATTCAGTAGTAAAATTGAGGTGAAGTCCTTCTCAGGGATAAGAGTTTTCATGGTGGATAATGAAAATAAACTATAGCAGATGCATGCAACTCTGATATATCACAATAAACTTTGAAAATCACATAAAAAATTTTGGAGAAAGTGAAATATTTGCATTAACCAGTCAAGATACAGTAAACAATTATTACTTTAAGCCAAAAATGTATAGCGAAAATATGTGACGACTGTTTTTATTTGCATATTTGAATAATTAGTCAACGGCTCACCACAATTCTCCTATAACCAACGTGTACAATAAAAAAAGCAACCCTGGGTAGTAAACTTTTTTACTTCATTTCATTCATTCGTTTCGGTTCAATTTGTAAACAAAAGCAGTTAATTTTGGAACATTTTTACATTAGCTGAAGAAAATATCTGCCTGGAATGGAGCCCAAGCGAAACTATATCTATAAATTGAAGCAGAGTATTCCTAGAATAGTTTAACGATTTCAGGGCCAATAAAACAACTGCGAAAGACTTTTGATACTTCAAGAGCCTAGAGTTTACATCTATTTTTTTGTAGCTCAATGTCCATTGTGAAGATTCCTTAATATGTACAAAAATACAAATTTAAAAGTGCACATATTTGTAAAAACGTAAATAAATATATACATACATACGCACATATCACGATGCTGCGAGCAGTTTTCTACCATTGGGCATTGTCACACATTCAAAACGAATATTTATGGATAAGAATAAGGATTGCAAAATAATTATAAATTTTTAAATCCATGGATATGGATCGCAATACCGTCAATAAATATTGTAGCATCTATTTTTCGTATCTTCTCTTTACTTGTTTTGTTTTTAATGAAAATGCCAGTATTATAGCTAAACATGCACAAACTTTATTTTCTTGTTCCATTGTCTATATATATTTACGGTTGAATATGAAACGGTTAGTTTTAAGTTTTGCCAAGCACAAGCAAGCAAACTTTATGTTTTTGAAAATTTATAAAGAGCTAAAACGAGAACGTTTTAGATTTAAAAGGGAGAGTAGTTAAGTATTACCGCTGATTGCGAAATAATAATTTTAAATGCTAATAATGTCTTGGCAAAATTAGATAAACACTTGATGCAGAAGCACTGTCTTCAAGAAAAGTG
This sequence comes from Philophylla caesio, assembly GCA_963971545.1. Classification (NCBI taxonomy): domain Eukaryota; kingdom Metazoa; phylum Arthropoda; class Insecta; order Diptera; family Tephritidae; genus Philophylla; species Philophylla caesio. The sequence continues at coordinate 67,960,977 of OZ020607.1, forward strand.
AAATATGCTTAGATATTTTGTATTGTTGTTTGAAAGGAATTGAATAGTTTTTTCTGTGAATAAAATTCGTCACGAGCCCGACAAGATCAGTTTTTTGAATTAAAATAAAATTATTCAATCTTAAATTTTTTAAATATTTTATTTTATATAATTATACTCGTATATCATGGTTCAATTATAAAAGGTTAGATGAATAATGACATTCGAATTTTGAAACTCCCTTATAAAGGGTTGTTTTACGAAGTATGGACAACGGGTTAGATTTTGTTACCCTTTCTTAAAAAGTAAATTATAAGTTATAACGAATTATTATTCCGTAAATTTATTTTAAAAAATGTTGGGCGTGGATTTTTTTTTATACACAAAATAATAAAAACCTTAAAAGGATTAAATTATTTATAAGAATTAAGTTAGTTTAATTATGTTATTTAAAGTAGCGACCAGTTTGACACTGTTCAACTACGTCGGAAAATGTTAGTAGAATTAGCGACCAGTTTGACACTGTTCAACTAATTATTTAGTGATAATATACTTTTAGAGACCAGCTTGTCGCTGTTCATCTAATATATGCATATGTATATACATATGTATATATCTAACAAGACTTACCTCTCGAGTGAACGTCTGTCGCAAAAAAAGACGATCACTCGCAGATAATTTAATGGTTTACAATTACAGAGTTGCATTATGCTACTTAAGTCTTAGATTAATGAAATGAAGTCCTTATGCTATAAAATTTAATACTTATTCTACAAAGTAGTAAAATATTAGGGATTTTGTTAATTAAAAATTTCGAAGACATTTCGTTTAAATTAAGAAATACCACAGCTACGCTTACAAAATTTAAATAATTATGCACTTCTTGGTAGATATTTTTTTGAAATTTTTACCTAGCGAATAAATTTTTAATCTATTCGCCCCATGATCTAAATGATTTTATGGTTTAAGGAAAATATAAGTAATTTTTCGGTTTATTCCTTTTATTTATATACCATTGGTATCAGGGTTATTCTTAATACTATGATAAACCCCTGGACGGCGAATGGACTTTGCAGAAAAAATGCTGTCATTAAAATCCGCATCTAAACTTACTATTTACGCGCACATAAGAAACAAAAAGTGTGGCCTGTTAGTTTTTGGTATTAAAAAGTTTTGAGGCAATTACTATTATTATTTTTAAAAAGCAACACGGTTTTGATGCTAAGGGAGCCGTTTAACAGAAAGTGTTAGTTACCAAACCTTTAATAATTGAATCATGCTCGTATATGATGTAAATCTATATGTTCACTAGCAAAGGCAGAGCAAAGTGGGGATAATATACATATGTAAGTATGTATGTATGGAAGTATGTACATTGGCCATCGGATTTTGCACCGTGGCATACCTTTGACCAAACAATACCTATTGTCCGAAAAATAGTGATCATGAATAATCGTCACGATATCTTTGACCGCCTTATGGGTTTTAACACTGAAAGTGGGTTCTGTACCCGTTTTGCAGATAACAAAGTGAGTTGTTAAGAGTTAAAAGTGACAGTCATCATAATCTCAAAAAAAGCTAAATTGAATATAGTTTTTTTACAGTTCGCTTATGGATACGGTTGTAAACTAAAAAGGAGAAAGTCTTAAATATTTTGCAGTGTACCTCTAACATATTCACAATTTATTGATCTCTAGCTGCTAATTGATGACTTTTAAATATATACTTTACCATAAATAATTTTTTAGTCGGTTAAATAAAAATAATGATAATATAAATTATACATTTGTATGTATAATTTTATTACAAACGAGAAAAGAATATTAATTTTTTTATTTTTAATTTACATGACTACTTTTATTTTCCATTAATGACCGATTCTTGGATATGAAAACCAATTACATTTTAAGTCACTCTTACAATTAAAGTAGCAATATAACTTCTACCGCTTTGTCTGTAGTTTTTTGTTTTTTTTTTAAATAAAATTTGGATAATAATTGATAATTTTATTGAGCTCGAGGCCAGATTATAGAAGATTTTTATTTGGAATAGATATAACTAATTAAATAAAGAAGTCTGATGAGGAAATGTGGTGATTTCCGAAATAGTACTATAACTTCTACCATTTAAAAAACTGTTGTGGTCAATTGTCAATTATTAAAATTTATAATAATTCATATACATACATAATTACATATGTATATACATACTCCTATTTGAGTGTGAAAAATAAATAAATTCCTAACAAAATATGGCAATGATATTTATAGCTGCGCCATTAAGTGCAATTGGTTAGCATGTGAATATTTTTTCTTATATTTTCATTTTGTTGGTTTCCTAACTAGTGATTGACATTGGTGTGACATTTAGAAAATAAATAAAAATGTAATAATTCACTGATATGGAAAACCTAAGAGGAATGTATGTGTGTTCAAAGCAGAAGTGAGTTAACGATATGTCAGAAGCAGACCAATCCATGTGAGTGACTTTTGATCGTCGCAATTAAAAAAAAACCGCTGGGAGCAAAATAACCTAAATTGGGGCTCTTACGTCAACTTCAGTTTTTTCAAGGTGAAATAAAGTTAACAGTTCTATTAATTTCTTAAAGCTTCACATTTTCTTATGTATTGATAAAAAACACACAGAAATGCGAGTGATAGCTAGCAAAGTCGATAATATTTGCTGGCGCCTATAAATAAAAAAAAGTAGTTTTCACTACAGGGGTATTTGGCAATAACTATGATTAAGATTTGAACCTCGAACTCAGCGGCATATCGAGTTATAGCACGCAGAGCTACCCAATAAATAAATATTGAAATTTTTAGCAGAAAATATGAATAACAGCTTCTCAGTATTTCTAAAAATGTACGCAGTTCCAGAACCGCCGAATTTGACAGAAGTACGACGATAATGTATTTTGTAAACAAGCCATTTACTTGCACGTCTTTCACTTCGTTTATTTACTTGAAATTGTATTTGCCAATATTTTCTAATGCATTTTTGCATTTTTCATTTTTCATTGGCATTTGCATGTATTCCTTTTACTTGTTCATGGATTTTTACTTATAGTGATGTTTTTGTACTTTTTGTATTAAGTTATTTTGAAGTAAAATAAATTGATTGCTCTCGAAACACAAGGTTCATAGAATAGAAGGTTATGACATCAGCCATGTCCGACATCTTGATGGCGTTTAAGGTTCAGTTCTTGGAATTGCCAAAATACTTGATAATTATCTCATTAAGACTCACTTTTTTATTAAAAATACATCACTTTTTTTCTGTATGCGTATCACTGTCATTTATGTTTCTGAATTTATTTCAAATACCCATTTTAAAACAAAGTGCACAAATTATGCTGAAAAAGCAGTTTTAGGTTTTACCGTACGCCTAAAGGTGATATTTAAATTCGTAAGTGGGTGAAATTTAGCCAACAATTTCAAGGCAGTAATTTTTGAACAAATTTGCATATGTAGACGTTTTAGCACACGAAAAAGGTTGAAAAATATGTCGAGGATGATCTCAATAAAAAATTGTATCTTTGGACTCGAATATGAAAGTAGGCAGGGAGTTTATCAAGTGTCAATATCTAAAACTGTTCAACTACAGAACAAATGCTCAACAGCTGTAATAAAATATATGTATTTATTGAGAGTATTGTGTATACATAGTTTTCTTTACGTTAAAAAGTGAGTCTGTATCCGGATTGAGTGTTAAAATCCTGACTTAATTTCGTTGAGTTCAAATTTATTTTTTCATGGGTTCAGAAAAAAGAGGTCGAATATGCCTTGAAATATGTAATAAATTTTTTTTTCAATTATAATTAATAAAATATGGCACTTTTATTTTCTGCGTTTTGTTGTGTCAAAACGATATAGTCTGCCCTATCGCAGAGTACGTCATAGAAAATTTACGAACGCAACCCTCCGCTACGAATACGAAAAATTTACTATCGCTGATTCCGTGTGAATTCGAAAAAAGCGCTGCCAAACTCAGATGCAAAATTTTAAGGTTTCGACAGCAGCTGGCACAAAGTAAACACACAAATTTTAGCAGAATAATTTACATTTATAGCTCTATTCTGGATTTATTAAGCGTCGAGACCGTCGTCATTGAATGAGATCCATAAATTGGATTTCGGTGCTAAGATTTTTGCGGAAGGTGGTTACCAGCCGTGATTTGGAAAGGACTTTTATATACTAATGGCCCAATCAACATTTTACCAGTTTTGAATACATTGCAGTCACGGCTATGCCCTCTATGGGTAAAGATGGAAATGAGTAACGAGGAAAAACGAAAATGCACTTCTATGCAAAATCCAGGTTTCCGGGTGTAAAATTGTGCCCAAGAGCTGTCCACCTCCTCTTTTTTGAATTTGGTGAAATTCATTCCAAATTCTGAATTTTCCTGCTACTCTTCTAGCAACCGTGCGTATTGCAAACGCGTTGTTAAAATGTTTGACTTCAAATGGAAAACAATAAACAAGAAAGAAAATTTCTTTAAATAAAAATATTTTGATCAAATTTAATACTCACAATTTCACTATGATTCTGTACTATTATAAATTATTGAAATAAAGTGACTATTCCTTTTGAAAATAATTTTTTAAGTTTTCTCCGATAACCAAAAGACGTTGTAACAAATTTATCGAAAATTCTACGAAATTGCGCTACCAATGAACTCACCAATGCAACTTTTCGAATTTCGTGATGCCTTTTTCGTAGAATCTACGCAAATCGTACGACGACGTACTCAGCATAAGAATGAGTTCAGTGTTTGAGTAACTATTCTTTTTTCAATGTAAAATCAATTGCTTATGTACAGAAAATCTGCCATTGTTGAAAACAGCTAATTATAAAATTAAACTTTAAGGGAGTCCTTTTATCTCTACATAAATACCGAATATGTTTTCCTTTAATTTAATGTTTGACAATAGTTTGCTACCATTTAAAGTCATAAATTCCCCATAGCCACATTTATCAAGTTGTTACGAGTATTTTGCAAATGCCCGCTTGAAAACAGTAAATTATAAACGATAATAAATTGACCTCAAGAGAGTAACCACTCGCGCGAAAGTTGTTAGAAGCATTTAAGGAAAATAATAAATGGGACCAAGTAAAATATCAAATTAAATTTAAATGCTTTTGTATTTGCACCAGCATATTTCATTTGTAGCATCTGGTTACTTTTTCGCATAAATCCTTTGGCCAAGACAAAATATGGAACAGCGTATGTGTAAGTACGTGATGTGGCCGATTTTTTTAATTAAAAGATGAGCAGACTATGCATTAAAACCAACATAATAGAAGCGCGACTTTGCGCATTAAAACTTGTCCATATGCTATATTAAAGTCAGTGTGTTGGATGTAACAATTAACATACATACATATATGTAAGAGTGCATACATAAATATGTTATATGAATATAAAACTTTCGAGGAAAGGCTCACTTTTGCCACTGTTTGAATAAGCCTTGGACCCTTATGTAACTCCTTCGTATGAAAAACTATCTATGTACCACCAATATACTTGTACATCATACATTATTGTCTATGTACCTGAAACATGTAAGCTAGATATCCCAGTAATGGTTATTGCTACGAGAAAAATTCAGTTTATTTTAATTATTTACGAGCTTTAAGGCCGATTAGCTTATGGGTAAATTTTAAGGAAAAAACAACAATGCTCAAAGCGGTAGAAGTTATAGTAGGCAATGAGGCAATACTTTTTTCGGAGTTGGTCTTTTTGGCAGATGTTTCTTGATTTCTACTCAGTTTGGTTTGCCATTTCAAGACGCCTTTGAAGAGAATATTCGGCGCGTTATTGCTGACACACGACCCCGATTGCTGCAAAAGGGGCTCGAAATTTGGAATTTATTCGAGCCAGCCGCGGCAATCACTTGCCCGAAATCATTTTTAAAACATAATGGCAAACCCTTATCTTTATAAAAAGCCACATGTCTAAAAAAAATCACTCTTTGCTATAACTTCTACCGCTTTGAGCATTGTTATTTATTCCTTAAAATTTTCCCATAAACTAATCGGCCTTAAAGCTCGTAAATAATCAAAACATGTAACCATTACTGGGACATGAACCATTACATTGCATGAACCTTACATGCTTCAGGTACAGATACAATATTGTCTGATACAGTTGTACTTCGGGCGCCTGGGGCCAATCATATTCTCACAATACTGGTTTTGAGGAAATCGGTAGTAAATTTGCATGGCCTCAAGCAATAAGAAAACACTTATGATGCTAAACATATTGAAGACAGCGAACGACAAGCAGCATCTGTCAAATATTAAAGTACACACGTTTTTATGCGCACAGTTATGTATTTAGACAACAGCACGACTTCACGGCAGCAGGCTTGCAGTTGTCGTTGTCGCCAAATTAAAACCATTGCTAATTTTGCCGACGACAATGAAATATTTTAATGTGGCAACAACAAATGAGCCGAATAGGCCCACTCTCATTGTTACTGGTAAAGGAAATTCTGTTACGTATTTATAACACCCGAAATTGAATTTGGTATTCTAGGGCAATGGTTACAAGGTTTTTCAAAACAGTGGCAACGTCTCACATTTTGACATTGAGAGGTATCAAATTTGACATTAAAAACGTAAATAAACATACATATGATACATAAATCAATACGAATTATTACGAAATATTACAATTTTTGTCGAATCGCAGAAATTTGCAAGCAAGAAAACAGCTGATGAAGATGATTTTGGATAAATTCAAAATTTTTGTTAAAGAGTTTTAAAGGTCTAAATTATAAAATATGAGTGGTAAATACGCAAGTTAGAGATACATTTTCGTTTAGTTAGGTTATATTTTGGATTAATACGAAATTTTTGTTAAAAAGTTTTAAAGGTCAAAATTATAAAATATACATATGTAAGTGATAAACACGCAAGTTAGAGATAAATTTTCGTTTGGTTAGGGTTCGTTAGTGGAATGTTTTTTATTTTGCATATTTGGTTGCGGACAAGAATTCAATCAGCTGTTCGTTAAACTTCCAAGTTTCTGCAAATTTTGCGTTCGCGTAAAAAATGGCAAGCATATCTCTTTGAAAGAGAATACTCCAAAATTCTGAGAAATTTCTTTGCTGGATAATACTTGCTGGACTTTTACACGAACAAACCTAATGAAAGCAACAATTTTTTTCAGAAAACGTATCAATGTGAATAAACATTTTGTCTTGCTATTTAAATAATTAGTTTCTTGAAAACATTTTACACGTCTTAAAGAATTTCAATACTTTCATATTGAATGAACATCTTCGCTTTCGGTTTTCTATTAAATTAACAAAACAAAACTAAACAGCTGTTTTTTATTACCTCTTCTTTCACAGGTAACAAAATTTACTGAATGGTAAATTTTAATACCCCATTAAATTTTATTACCTTGCTAGAATAGACCTATAAGTGCTCCAAACATAGGAGCGACACGGCGCGACGTCGGAGTAAAAATGAAGAGACTGTTTTCTTTGTCATTCCGACGTCACGACGTGTCAACCTCACAGTTTGCCTCATACTTCGACTGTAACAGATCCGTTTGTTTCTCGAAATGTGTTCGGTAAAAAAATCAATAAAATTTTTTGTCTACACAAAAGGCTTGTTAGAAATGTTTGTCAAAAGTGGAAAGAAATCAAGCATACAAGTCGTTGCTCGTTTAAGCATTTGCAACTGTACTGCCGCCAAAGAATCGTATTGTTCCTTAACCTTCTGCACATTCAGTCGATAAAGAATTTTCCTGGAGTTAGAGCGACTAGTCGCTCAGCATGGAAACGCGCCTTAAAACTCGATCGATAGATAGTATCAATGAAATCGGTATGTATACATCGCTCATAAAGTGATTGACGCATAACGGGCTTGGTGCATAACGGACTTGGAACATAATTTATTGAAATTTAAGAACACATGGATGTGACTTCACGTAAGGCGCGCATGGGTAACTTACGACTTACGGTTTTTACGCCTGCAGAAAAACCACACGCGCACCTTAGGGCGTGAGAGTAGCTACTAAAAATCTCTAATTTTTACGAATTCGATCAACCTCAAAACCATAATGACAAATCACCGAAAGTCACATTATGTTCAAAATTCACTGCACTGTGGGCCAGCGGCCCGCTTTTTTGGCAAAAATTAATTCTTCTTGTATCGTTCAAAAACGGAAATTAATACATATAATTAATACCAATATACTTATCTTAAAAAAAAAACAAATTCGTATATGCACAGATGGCAATCCTATTCATTTACCGTACGTTCAAAGATGACATTTCAATCATAAGCTTTTTCGTGATTCGTATGAAGAATAATAACTCAAATCGCAAGTGTTCCTAATAGTTAAGTGTGACCAATTTTTTTTTTTTCTAAAATTGGAAAATAGTTATCAAGGTATCTTATATAAAATGGAATATCTAGCTTTTGTTTAATTATTGTTGTGAGTGAGTTTTAATTACGTGTACGTTTGTGGTTTTGTTGTGTAAATTTTTCAATCGTGTTTGTGTTCTGTGGATGTAAGCTTACATCATTTTGGTATATTTTGTATAAACAATATATCGGGTTAAAGGTGATAATGTGTACTTTCATGTGCTAATTAAAATGTTTGCGAATATTTGCGAGTGATGGAAATAATGTATATTTTCAGAATCGATTAACCTCAAAAATAAGGATATTTTGAATGTATGGCTACAAAATAAGAAAAATAAAGATGCAGTTGGGAATTGGATTATCCATGAAATAAATAAAACTATAAATGAAGTAGAATTGGAAGCGTTTAAAAAGAAAATTGAGAATCTTTGTTCATTCATAAATCGAAAAAGCATTAAATACCAAAGGTCATTAACTCGTTTTAAGCAATATAATAATGATGTGTTTAATATAGCTATGGATTCTTCTGACCCTCTGTTAACAAGTATGTATCTGCTTAAATAATCGTACTAAAAATAAATTAATCCGAAGAATCCCACATGAAATTACTGAACTTTTAGAGTTGCCTGCTGTTCCAGACATTTTAGACGTGACTTCTACGTCCCGTCATGAAGATGATGATGAAAATTGTAATTCGGACGACGATATATAGATGCTCTCTGAATATTCTTTTGAGTTAGAAGTTGATATTGAACAGGATGTGGAAAAATTTATGGGTATATAGTAATACATTTAAAAAATTATCTCACATGCCTGTTATTAATGTCCGTCCTTAGACAAATTTGTAGCTGTCGGGAAATCCGGTTGTGTTTGCCCGAAATGCACTCACAAATAAATAAATATTTAAAAACATAAACTTTTTTACTTTATACTCTCCATTTTTGCATAAAATAAATTCATTTTTATAAACTATTGAAACGTTTGCATATTACAGAATTTTTAATATTTTATATCTACGAGGGGTAGGAGTGGCAGTACTCCGACTACCCTCATTTTTACAAAAGTCTATAGAATATGTACATACATATGTATATGAAAAGCATTTGAGCAAAGTTTTAGCGATCTGTGACTTTTCTCATATTTTATGCCAAAAATAATGGTTCGCTGGACCTTAGTGCAGTGATTATACTTGAATTACCAAAACCTTTCGATAATTTTCATCATATGCATCTAAGCCTGTGACATATAACAATTAAGTTGTTAATTTTTGTGATTTCAGATAAAACAGAAATTGCAAAGTATTAAAAATCTAAAAATGTCATGGAAGCTTTTATTGAAAAGGGAACGACTGCACAAGGTTCAGCTTGCTAAGTCGACGACTTGACCTCATCTGGGAAAACTGACAATGAATACGATAGGATGCAGATGAAATTGGTAAGAACGACACATATTTTTTAAATATGATAGAAAAAATTTATGTTTCTAATTGATTATATTCGTTACGTTTATATTGATAAGTTTTCTTTAATTTGTTTACAATTGTCGAAGAGTGAGAAAACAAAAAAAATGGATCACACGTAATTAGCTCGGACAATGAAGATGGCATTTCTTCATGTAATTCAGAAAATAAAAGTTCTCAACGTATTTCTGAGAACCAGATTACTCAAAATGATTCTGATAAAGACAAAGAGTCCCACTACATAAGGTACGGATGATGCTTTTTTAAAAGATGTGGGAGCTTGGCCATGTAAAATATTATTACCTTTTCGCGACCTGATGATAGCCCATGGCAGCGTTTCCTCAGGATGATACTGGACGATCTTTAAAAAAAGTTGGTTTGAGAAGACTTTGAAAAATGGTGAAAAAATACCTCGCATCTGGATGTGTTTCTCCTCAATCAAAAATTCTTTGTTTTGTTTTTTCTGCATTTGGTTTTCACAAAAAAGCTATCAAAGTGTTTCAACAATACTTTGGGATTTTAATCGTGGCGGTAGTTAAACCCTGATCATGAAAATAACCCTGCACATTGTTCAGCATTTTTGGAATGGAAGCAACTAGAACGAACTTTAAATCAAGGCACAGGTATTGATGACGAATTGCAACGGCAACCGTCTGATGTACTCTTATATTGGTCGTACATAAATAGTTTTTCATACGACGGAGGAGTTAAGAAAGGTTCTAATGGCTTATTCAGCGGTGGTAAAAGTGAGTATTTCCTCAAAAGTGTTCTATTCATATAATATTTCTCGCTTATAACTTGTTTTCATTGCAAATGTTTGACGACAAAACATGAAGTGAAGTAATAAGTTAACATATTAAAACTTTGCATCGGCGCTAAGGTGCAGATAATTTTTGATCATATTAGCATCCTTTTCGGCGCTGCACGAGCAAACTTTCTATGCATGTAAATCAGTTTGATGTTACGCACACAATGAGCACTAGAATATCAGCCTTTATTTGCGCACTTGACATTACAATGGCGTGACTGTTTTATACGTAAGTACGAGTGCATACAAACAAAAGCGAGGGAAACTCAAGTGTGGATTTGAGAGGAGTGAGGGGCTTGGTTTTTTTTCTTTTTTTGTTGGAATCAGGCACGAAACAACGCGTGCAAAAAACAGCACTCAGACTACATGCCGTCCATTTTTTCATGTTCCTTTTAATCTGTTTTAAATCTGCAGAATTTACGAATAAACTTTAGCAGATTTTGGGGTGTCAAAGAGCTCAGGTGTTCGTCTCTCAATACGTCGCGACCAAATGCCTCATACCTAGTTCTTGCAAAGGCGGGGCAGAAGCACAGAAAGTGTTCCGCCGTCTCTTCCTCTTCATAAAAGGATGAGCATATCGAGTTGTCATGTACGCCTATCATTGTCAGGTATCTATGCCACATGAAGTGACCAGTCAACAGTCCAACAAGTTGCCTGCAGTCTTGCCTGTTAAGCGAGAGCAAGTGTTTTGATAGTTCTTCTGAGATTGAAGGTAACATGAGTTTTGCCCATTTGCAACTTCTCGACGCCTCCCAGTCATTGCTGAGCGAAGTATTAACCCAGTTTCTGATGGTGGCATCGATCGCCGAAGGTGGGAGTGCTATAGCTGGCAGCAGGCCAAGGACCAGCTAATCCGAGCCAATTCTGGTCAAATGGTCATTGTCTCATTATCAGATACTCCCGAGTGGCCAGGCACCCAGAGTAAAGCAAGTTCATTATGTTTATCAACATAGTTCAGTCGGGACTTGCATTGCCGAACTTGTTTGGAAGTAGTTAGAGGGCTGACCAATGCCTTGAGTGCAGCTTGGCTGTCACTGCAGCCACGTATACTCCTCCCGCTTCACCTATTTTCGACCGCGTGGCCCATGCCTTGAGAATTGCAAATACTTCGGTCTGGAAGACCGAGGAATATTCCCCAAGAAAAAAGTGAAGCTTATCCTCATTTTCTTCTACAAAAACTCCAGATGCTGACCCAGAGTCAGTTTTGGAGCCATCAGTAAAGATTCGATAACGTGTAAGGCCTGGCTCAGTGTTGGCATTGAAAGAGCATTCAGCCTCAGGGAACTCAACGTTATAGAGTCTCATCAGGCATGAGGCATGTAAAAGACGCAAGTGTCCATAATTCTGCAGACAGCAATTTCCGGCTAGTTCCACTCCGTTTTATACCAATATCCGTTTCTTTTAAATCTGCAGGTGGCCTTTAAGGCCTCCCCACGTATGAATATACGAAGTGACGGTAAGTGCAGCAATGCGTCAAGAGCAGCGCCAGGCGTTGTAGAGAATGCCCCTGCGAGAATGCACGGCGATTGTTCTCTGAAGTTTAGCAAACAGGTCCCCCACGCTATTAATTGAGAGTCTGCTACACCATAGCATTGAAACATAGCTGATTATGTGTTTGATTATAGAGGTATATATCCAGAGGATAACCTTTTGTGATAGGCCCCACGTTTTGCCGAAGACCCCCTTACACTGCCAGAAGGCAGCTAATGCTTTAGAGGTCTTTTGCTCAACGTGAGATTTCCACTAGAGTTTTGCATCCAGAATTACTCCCAGATACTTCACTTCGGGAAAAGTCTGAATTGTGACTCCCTTGAGTGTGAATGGAATGAGGCTATCAAACCTTCTCCGCTTAGTGAAGAGCACAACACTAGTTTTGGTTGGGTTTGCGGATAGTCCATTATCGTCACACCAAGTGTCAATCTTATTCAGTATTGTCTGCGCTTTCCTGCAAACAGCCGACAGAGATGGGTCTGTGACTAGACAGGCCACATCTTCCGCATAGGCGTGAGCGTAGATATTCGAGTCATCAAGAGTGACAAGCAGAGAGTCAATTACCAAGCACCAGAGCAAAGGGGAAAGGGGAAGGCACACCTCCCTGAGGACAACCCTTATTTACTCCGCACTTTAGGTATTGATCCCCTTCAGCCTGAATCCTGATAATCCGCTGCGCCAGCATTAAACGAATCCAGTTTACCAGCGAAGAATCTACCCCATGCCGTAGAGCAGCAGTGCACATTCCATCGAAGGTGGCATTGTCAAAAGCACCCTCAATGTCTACAAAAATGCCCAGGGCGAACTGTCTCCTATTGACGACCTCGCCAACTCTGGCTACCAGATTTTGCAAAGCCGTCTCACAGGATTTTCCCGCCTGATAGGCATGTTGATGTAAAGACAGAAGATGTGATGACAGCGCCTCCCTACGAATGTGTAGCTCTACTAATCTTTCCATACGTTTTAGCATGAATGATGTCATGATAATAGGTCTGTAGCTTCTGGGGCTAGCGTAGTCGTCCTTGCCAACATTTGGTATAAAGGCGAGATTGTGGTATATAAGCAAGTGCGATAGTACAATAGGTGAGATGCCATCCGGAACTGTCAAAATACTCAATAGCATATCTTATGGCATCTTCCCTCGCCACAGTTCTGGCAACAAACCAGTCATATCTTGTCGCGGTGGTTCTCGCATTCCCTCTCTCCCCTGTCGAGGGAGTATAGGGCGTAACCATCACCTAATTCCCAGGAAAGTGATTCGATAGAAGAAGAGAGTAAGTCTCCGTCCTGGTCTCTGTGAAAAAGCCATCAGGCCTCTTGGGCGATCCCAGCTTTACGGTTTGGTGCTTTTTCAGAACCTTTACCAGTCTAGCTGTTTCACCCAAGGTTTCAATCCCCCTGCAGTATTCATTAAAAGAGTCCCTTTTCGCAAAGCGAATTAGCCTCTTATACTCTCTTTGAGTGCAGCGATATTGTTCCCAGTACATCTCAAGATTAGTTTTGAGGGCCCGGTTAAGATATTTTATCGATTCAACTCTCATCTTCCGCAGCTACTGGGAACAGGCGTGCGCTTTAGAGGTGTTCGAGTCGGACAGGCCTTATCCAAACTATCACGTAGGGCAGTCGTTAAAAAATCCGCTGCCTCATCAATGGCATGAGTGGATCGTATTCTAGGTGGCGCCGAGATCTGATTCCCAAGTTCCTCCTCAAGCTTCGTACTGGCGCAGAGCACATAGGATTCTCGCCAAGTTAAAACTGGATATATCTGTGGTCCGCAAGCGAGTCTTCACTCAGGACCCTCCAGTTAAGGACTGACCACCCTAACCGAGAATTAGAAAGAGTAAGATCAATCACTTCCTGTCTCCTGGGCGTGAAAAATGTTGGCTTAGAGCCCTCATTCAAGATGCTCAGCCCACTTGACAGAATATAGTCGAAAAGCCAATCTCCCCTCGCGTTGCATTTGCTGCTGCCCCAGATTTTATTCTGGGCATTAGCATCGCAACAGAGGATCAATCCGACGTTTCGGTTTTCGCAATACTCCAGAAGACTGGCCGCCTTCCCGGAGGTGGTGGCAGCAGAGAGTCATATGGAAAGTACGCGGATTCAATAATGAAATGTTTCCACCCATTTTTGCACTTGAAGCTCAGCCTAGCTGCCACCAATTCCTGGTAGCAGAACTGTACAAGCTCAGTTACAGCAAAATGGGAGGACACTATAAGACAAGTCCTCGGTCTGACCGAGCTTCCGTCATATACGATGTTGACACCACGTAAGTCACTCAGTCCACAGTGTTTTTGTTTGAAAACCCAGTGCTTCTGAATGGCTGTTATGTGGGGTTTTGTGTGCAGCATGGTTAACCTTCCTTATAAGAGAAGTAGCGGCTTTAGAGTGCTGCAAATTTATCTGAATTACCGTCACTGGACGGTAACATGCATCGCCTTGGTCACTCATTTGGGATCAACTATTAATGAAACGGTCCCGAGGAAGAGACTGAGGCGATTTCCATACTTAGACCCGAGGATATCCACGGAGCTCTGGTCCATCTTCACCACCACAGTAGCACCTTCTCTACCTTCCCGGTTGCTAGTCTGCTTGTGAGAAATGACACTCCAGTGCTTAGTGTCCACTCCCAGATTTTGGGCACGGAAACAGGAAAGCACTTCTGCGGTTCTCAGATCTGGATCTGTCTCACAGTAAGTTGACCGGGTCCCCAGACCTCCTGACGTACTTGGGAGGTTTTCTTTCTGCAAGGGCATGGCAGGGGCGGTTTTGCCTCGACCAACCCCCGCGTCACTACCTCCCTTGTTTTTAGGCGAGAGGTTGTGCCGCTCGAGGTCTGTCTGGCTGATACCGCACTGTTCCGCCGCTGTCCTTGATTGTTCGCCACAAGATCAGAATTGGGCAACGCCGCACCAGTACCCGCCGCACGATGTCTCGAAGAGACATTGGGGCAAGCACTGGTGGGTGTCGCTGCAGTTTTCCTTTCTTGCAGGGGCTTGCTTACTATTTTCTAGAATCACATTGATCACCTTTAGCGCTATGAACCTTTAACGCTCAGGCATATTTATTAGTTTCAAGCAATCCTCCAAATCAGCAATAACTTTATACGAAATTCAATTCGAAATAAGTGAGTTAGAGACTAATGCATAAAATGTTTTCCGTGTGGGGTATATTATGCAAAATATTATTTTTTCTGTCAAATTGTGCACATATTTTGAATAAGAATAAAAATAGTAAATATTAACACCAAGTTTATTCTTTGAAGTAGAAGAAATTTCTTACAGTGAATGAAAGACGGTAGAAGTTTAAATAAAAGGCGAACATTTTTAAAATTTATTCAAAATATAACTAGAAAATTTTTGTATCAGTTGTAATAATTTCCGAGAAATATTCTATGCTGCGTAATCACAAGAGTTATGACGCAAACTGCTATGCCTGAGCACTGCTTAATATGGAATATTGTTCGCTCACACTTTACACATAATGGTCTCTTGGTGGGATTTCTCAAATAAAATGGCATCTTAAGTGGTTATATGCATACACTTATCCTCAGAAAATAATCGGTTTTTGAAGAATTTTGTATATATGTCTGAAGATGTTTAATTTTAATTTTTGGCCTACAGATGTTGCGCTGATACACTTTTTTTCTTACACGCTTTGCGGTGAGCATGATAAGATCATCTGTAATAAAAAATACAACTAGTGCTCAGATCCTTGTTTTTTTTTACCAATACATAAATGTGATGAAAATACAATACTTCTTCTGAATGGTATTTGGCATAGCCCGCCCTCACCATTTCTACATAAGTGGATAGGACCACCAACCAGGTATTTAAAAATTGAATTTCCTGAGCGTTATCTAAAGTGATCCTTCCTAAAAACGAAGATGTGCCGAAAACTATGGCATTGCCCATTGTAAAACGCAAGTAAACAAGTCTACCATTTAACTTCAATAAATTTAAAAGTAAAGTTCAATGTAGCTTTTTACGGTGATTATCATAGCTAATGTAAATGTTATTTAGCATAAGTTGAATATAAAAGAGATAAGCTCTGACAATAGCCCCCCAAAGCGCTGCATTTTTAAAATCATTGTCTTCTTTTTGAGATAAAGTGAAAAATCCTTTGAAATTATTCAAAATATATATAAATGTTTAAATTTGTAAATTTTTATTTCCCATAACTTACGAGATTGCAGTTATTAAACGTTTATAAAAATAATAATGATAACTTGGCGCTTAGACTATATAGTTCAGTGTTTGGCCGATCTTCTTCTACCATTTTGGAGTGCGTCTTTTCTATTAAACCACAAATGGACGGACCTACAGTTTTGTGCCGACTCCGAACGGCAGATGTATTTAATGAGAAGCTTTTTCAAGGCAGAAATACCCTCGGAGGTTTTACATTGCCTGCCGAGGGCTGACCGCTATTAGTAAACAACTTTTTCTATGATTATGATTTTACTTGCCGTGGCTGAGATTCGAACCTCGAACTCAGCCGCATATCGAGTTATATATATTAAAAACGTATAAATGCACCGTGGCGTACTTTTGTTTTTAATTATTATTTGTAAAAAAATAATATCATCATAGTACGAAATACCTGATTTGAAGATTTTTGATTTTTGATTTTTTTCTTTGTAAAATGAGAATTGCTTTTTTGAAAAAAAAACACCGAAATTTAACTAAAAAAAAACATGCAATAGAAAACGCTATTTACTTATTCAAAAAAGTGACAACGCGCACTTTCAAGCACACGGAGAGTCCAGACCGAAATATTTGTCACTAATAAAAATATATAATTACTTATATAAAAAATTATATAAATTATATAAAAAATGTATTACCCATCGTCCGTATCAACTCTATAAAATACAAGGATAATCCTTTCACCCATCAACGCCAATGCGCTGGTTACGAAGCTACTGCTGAGACGAACTATTCTATATCGCTTCAGCTTTTTAAACTCTCAACACATTATCTTAAAGAGAGAAATTTTGCAAATACTTATTGATAACTTTGTCTCCCATATTTGTTCTTTATCTGTCTGCATATTTAAGAAGAAGAAGTTTTTACATACCACACAAATTTTGAAGTACATATGTGCTGTAAAATAAGTCCTCTATTCTTCCGTACAACAACAGCTGCACAGTCAAGTATAAATAGCGGCAGGAGCGAAAACAGGAAATATAACAACAGCTTACGCAGCGAAAGCTTAGCTGAGTGCGTTTAAATACTGGATTAAGTACTACGCATGATATTGTGGGTTCGACTTCCGCAGAAGCCAAGAAGAAAGAAGTCTGATGACGAGATGTGATTTTCGAAATAGTACTATAACTTCTACCATTGTTGTTTTTTCCTTAAAACTTTCCCATAACCAATCGGCCTTAACGCTCGTAAATAATTAAATTAAATAGTTATATGGCCAGACAATAACAAATAAATTAGTTTAATATACGCTTTAATTCATATACAGTAAGAGTTCTCAATGATTGCGAAGTATATACGCGAATAAATAAAATTTCAACATTATACTTTAGTAGGGCGTGAACATTAAATTCAAATATTTGAACTTGAGATGTCGCTGTTTCGCGACTTTTTATCCGTTGCTTACCAACGTGAGGTTAGAACACGCCCGGGTCTCTCTCATGTGTTTTTTTAGACATCTAGAGAAGAAATAAACGTACATAATTTTATGCTATGGCCAAAAATTTACCTTTATTATAAAAACAAGGCTTTGTCATTATGTTTTAAAACTGATTTCGGGCAAGTGACCGCTGCGGCTGGCTCCATGAATTCCAATTGAGAGGCCCAATTTTCGATCACTTTTTGCAGCAATTGGGGCCGTATGTCAGCAATAACCCGCCGAATATTATCTTCTAAGGCGTCTTGTAATGGCAAACTAAACTGCGTTTAAATCAGGTAACAGCTGTCAAAAAGACCAACTCCGAAAAAAGTATTGCCTCATTGAAAACCACACGTCTCAAAAAACGGTGGATCGTTTATTTCGTACGAAATTCTGAGCTATTACGTGCAGGAGGATTCGGGTGAACCGAACGTCAAAAAGTTAGCCAAAATCATTGTTTTTGTTGTGGAATGGTAATTAAAAACTAATTAGAGTTAATACCTGAAAGAGAGAAAATTTATTTACATTATTGAGCATTTTATGTTTCAAGAAATCGGAGTAACGCCTCGAATTATTCAGTGTTTTACATATCACATGTGCGGCCGCTGTGGTCGAGTTGGTAGCGGTGCGTGCTATAACTCGATATGCCGCTGAGTTTGAGGTTCGAATATCAGTCAAGGCAAGCAAAATCTTAATCAAAGAAAAATGTTTTTTTTAAAAGCGGTCACCCCTCGGCAGGCAATGGCAAACCTCCGAGGGTATTTCTGCCATGAAAAAGCTTCTTATTAAATACATCTGCCGTTCGGAGTCGGCACAAAACTGTAGGTCCGTCCATTTGTGGTATAATATAAAGACGCACACCACAAATGATAGGAGAAGCTCGGCCAAACACTGAGCTATATAGTGTACTGCTTAGTAGATGCTATTATGGTTAACTAAAGGTATATACAAGTATTGACATGAATATATGCAAAAAAATATATGCAAGTCTATCCGTAAACATATATACGAAAATGTATTTACACAAAAACAAATGGAACAAAAAATGTATATATACAAAAATATATACTAGGTGGCGCAAAAGTAATCCTCCTATCAGAAAATGCTATAAATTTTGCGATTGGCCCCTAATGTCAGTTCTGTTTTGACATTTGTGAAGTAAACACATGCGAAATACACGTTAATAAACAATGTTACGCTACACTGCGCCAGAATGCGGAATATTGCTGACTATTTATTTGACCAATAATCGGTCGGTGACTTTGGCACAACGTGAATTTCGTCGCAGATTTCCTTGCCGTCCAACGCCTACTGGTGAAACACTGCGACGTTTAGCCGCTCGCCTCGAAGAGACTGGCACAACACGAGATGCTGCCAGGCGTGGCAGACCCCGGAGTAGCCGTTCTGCAGAGAGTATTGCTGCTGTAGCCGAGGATGTCATGGAAGCGCCGTCGACATCGACCAGACGACGTGACACGCAAATGTTTCCGTACAAAGTCCAGACGGTGCATCAGCTGTTAGCTGCTGACCGCCAATCGCGTCTAACATACGCTCAAGCCATCCTTAATCACCACCAAGAGGAAGATGATTTTTCATCAAAAATAATCATGAGTGATGAGGCCCATTTCCATCTTAGCGGGTACGTAAATAAGCAAAATTTACACTTCTGGGGCACTGAAAATCCGCGTGTAACACCCGCTCAAAGTTACTGTGAATGGTGAGCGCTACAGATCAATGATCAACGAGTTCTTTTTGCCGCAACTTGATGAATTGGTATTGGAAAACATGTGGTTCCAACAGGACGGTGCAACGGCACACACTGCACGTGCCACAACCGATATGCTGAAGGATGCATTTCCCGGGCGCCTAATCTCCCGTTTTGGCGATTTGCACTGGCCAGCAAGATCGCCTGATTTGACCGCTCCAGACTTCTTTTTGGGGGGCTTTTTGAAGTCGCGGGATTATGTCAACAAGCCTCAGACTCTTGCAGCTCTTAAAGACAATATCCGTCAAGAATGTGAGGACCTATCGCCGGAAGTTTTGGCCAAAGTGAGGGAAAATGCCTTAAAAAGGGCTCAAATGACATTCAACTGTGGCGGCGGCCATTTACATCATATTCTAGATTTGATGTAAAAAAAATTAAAAGACCAAATAAAAATAATCCACAAGGAGAATCAAACTTTTTAATTTTTTCTTTAAATTACAACCAAAAAACATCGGAAGTTTACTTTTGCGCCACTTTGTACAATATATATATGTACGTACACAAAAATTTATACAAGTATATATTTCTTTATTATTTTCAAGGAATGGTGGAAGGCAAACACTAAATTAACCTCTTGGAAAATCGTATTTCTAAACAAAGAGCTCGCATTAAAAAATAAAATCTATAATCGTATTTAAGGATTTTTTATCAAAAAATTTTCAATAGAACACTCCAGAAATCTGAAGTTTTTTTTATATTTCGTTGAACTTCGTCTGTTAAAAAGTTGAAATATATTTTTATATACTGAAGGAGCTCAAGGCTTTACCTAAAGTGCTTTGAGGATTGAAAAAAGCATTGGCACAAATGCATTGTATCTGAGGGGGATTACTTTGAAGGGGATAATATAAATATTGATTAAAAATTAAATAAATATAATGTCTCCTTACTTTTTTAACACACCTCGTATGTGTCCAATTGTTATTAAAAAGTTGAAAAAATTCCGAAAATTTTCAGGTGTATAAAAATAGTCTGAAGCTAAATAATTTAAGTGACCATAAAAGAAAATGTCCAGCTTACTTTGACAAACCCAGCTGTTGGACAGATGTATTTTCAGAAAAAACTAATGTAAATCGGTGCGTTAATAAGTATACTGAGACATTTTCTGAAGACACATATTGTAAAAGCACAAATGTGTATTAGCTAATGGATTTCTTAAAGAGTCAACTAAATACTATTTTTTGTCACAATAACAAAAATAGCATTTTTAATTAGTTTCGATTTATCAGTGTTAAAAATGAAAACTGAAATTCGCGTCTTGAGCCTAAATTAACGTTCGACTGTTTGTTAGGTCCTTGGACTAGTTGAACCGTTTATATTATTAAATTATATCTGAAGAAATTTTGTAAATATATGAAAATTTAAAAACTGGATTTAGGGCAAATTCTGCTCCACTATCAATTAAATAATTATGTTTTTCTCTCTATTATATATGTAAAATATAACAAATTTAGATTTCCCTTGTTTGCCGACGCAACTACGGAAGGCTTTAGTTTGTTGAATTTGAGTAATATTTATTAATAATGTACTTGGCTGTCGCCATTTTCTTGTCTTAGGAATCTTAAAGGCTTACAACACGATTTTATTTCATTCAAATTTCAATCTTTCAATTTTTATTAATGTCTTCAACATTTTCTACAAATATAATGAATAATATATTCACAAAATTAACTACTGTTATGTGTATTTTCAAAAAAGCAATAGTTCAGATATGTGTTATATTCATCTGATCTTAATGTTTTTCAATGCTTAAATAGTTCTAATAATAACAAAAATGTGTGAAAGACATTAGGAGGGGGTTTCGTGCTAAAAAAAATATCTGAACAATCGGTTGTAAGGGAGCTATATGTTATGCTATATTTCTTTGATCTATATGATTTTCACTACTTATATAGAGCTAATATGTTATGGTGCAAATATTTGTCGATTTCGACAAATGTCTAATAAATTATAAAAAGGCACCTGAATACGAAGTTTCATTCAATTAGCTTAAAAATTGAGGGACTATTTTGCGTTCAAATAGACGGACATGTATAAATCGATTTAGCGCATCATCCTGATAATTTCGGTTTACTCTTTGGTACGTCTAACTCTTATCCATCTGGTACTTACAAACATCGCACCAAACTTAATATACCATTTCTATGAAATGTACATACATACATACATATATAAAGGACAAAATATTTTGAAAGATACAAGTAAGAGAACGGCGAAAATGCTTCGTGCCTTGAAATATTGACTCGAGGTTTGTGTGTTTTATATCGATTGCAGTTGTATTGATTTTTTATAGCCTTCTCCTTCAGGTTTTTGGTCTGAACTTATATGGAAACTTCTTTATAATTTAAGCTGGGAAATTATTTATCATGAATATTTTAAAGATTTTTTACCAAGGTCTTATTGTATTGATATATTCACGTAATTTCCGGGGTTTTGATGTTGGTTGGACAAGTTCTGGTTTAAGTACAGATAGTGTTCGTTTATTTGGTTTGGGTTTCGATTTGGAAATTGTTGGAGGTTGAACGGGTTATAATTTTATTTTGTACTTTGGTATTTTTATGGGTTAGAATTTGGCAAGGGTTTCGCTAGAGAAGCTAGTTTAGGGTGGAAGTTTGTTTTTAGAAATTGTTGCTTTAGTGGTTAGGGATACTTTGGGGGTGTTGATCGTGCGTTAAAATCTTTGCTTCGTTAATAAAGAGAAGCTTACGAAGATTACCAGAAAGTAGTCTAATGGAAACATCAAAGAATTTCGCACGAAAGTTTTCTGTAAAAAAATCATACCGTCTCGATATCCATTTTATTATCGTAGTAGGTAGTCAGATATCGAAAAATCGTTGTCCAATCAAAAGGTATATTTTAGGATTCTAATGGTATGCCTGATTTTCCGATTATTTTGTTTCGTATGTCATTTAAAATGCCAAAACAGCGAGAAGTGTTGGCAGTTGTCTCACTCTCGCTCAGTGCCTGAAGATAGCGCGTGTTGGTCTCTTTTTTATTTAATAAAAATATTAATGTAGCTAGCATTACAAAATAAGAAAATATTACAGCCAATAGTCCCGTCGTTTACCCACCGCGCTCTTTTCAGATAGATTATTGCAGTTTTTCACGTTGTGCCCCATGATTTTGTCCACCTTCTCCCATTTCTTTGGAGTAATCTCATTTTAAAGTCCTACTTACTGTGATAATATCTGGTATCTTTAATGTGTGGCCCATCTGCACGCTTTACTCCCAGGAGAAGTTTACTTGCTCCGTCTACCCCTGGACCCTCTTCTACTGAGTTTCAGTCGCCAGGTGCGACCAGCAACTCCGACAAATTTGCGACTAGTATTGGTTTGTTGGTGGTATTTGCCCGCAGTAACTTTTGGGTACTATGGCTCATGCTGGCAGTCTCACTCTCTTTTTTGTAAATTTTGTTGTTTTTCACAGAGCCGGCCCATGAAAAGAATTAGCCTTACCATAGACCTGGTAAGGGAATTTGAGGGGAGCCGTTCTGGACCAGCCATCTCTAACTACCCGCTGGTCATTCGTCATGTATATCTGCACACTTTGTCTTTGCTGGCGTAGTGTGGCATGGAACCCTAGGCGAGGATCGACCGCCTGTTTGATGTTTTAGAAATTCTACGACATGAGATCTTCCATATTAAAACTTAAGGACTTTGTAGGACTGCCAACATTTTCCATTATCTTCTTAACTATTGGGATTATTAAACACTTCTTGTATTTCAATAGCTTAGGAAGATGATTTACAAATAAAATAAATAAAAGGAGCAAATACAGTTGCTCTCAGATACGCAAGACGTTACATGAAATACTCGGGAAGTACCATTTTTAAAAATTGTTATTTGTCTCCTACGTAGTTAATAAGACCCAGCTGAGGAGTATGAGAGGGAAACCAATTCTATATTTTTTTTTGTATAATGGCTTTATGTGATAATTTATCACATTCTTTACTGTAAATCCTCTGCGCTTTCAAATTACTTTCAATACAGCATAAATAATAATAATAACTAGCCGTTTACGATATGATTCAGTGCTCGGCGATGCTATTTATGCTGAAAAACAAAATTTAATTTAAAAAGGCATCTCAGCAGCATACCGATTGATAGCACCTACCAAACCAACAGCGGCCGCATTGTCTATCGACATTGAAAATTTTAGAATTGACGTCCATTTGTGCCGATATAATACTCATTAGTATTAGAATTGTTCATGAGTAAATTTTCATAAAAGCTGTTAATGCAGATCAACGCAGCTATCTCTCTGATAATATACTTAGTACCACTTCCATTTATATGAAGTGCTAAAAGGCAAGAACACTTTTCCAAAGAGGGAGAATTATTTATCAATTGAAATGCAGGAGAAAACTGAGTACGTACTTTGAGATTATTCAACTTTGTTTCTATTTCCGAAAAACGATTTCTACCATTCTTTATAACGAAAAGATATCAACAAAAGATTTAAATAACATTTTTTTTGTTTTGTTTTGGGAATCAGACACGAAACAACGCGTGCAGAAAACAGCACTCAGACTACTTGCCGTCCATTGTACTGTTTTCATGTTCCATTTAATCTGTTTTAAATCTGCAGGATTTACGAATAAATCTTAGCAGATTTTGGGGTGTCAAAGAGCTCAGGTGTTCGTCTCTCAACACATCGCGACCAAATGCCTCATACCTAGTTCTTGCAAAGGCGGGACAGAAGCGCAGAAAGTGTTCCGCCGTCTCTTCCTCTTCATAACAGGATGGGCATATGGAGTTGTCATGTACGCCTATCATTGTCAAGTATCTATGCCACGTGAGGTGACCAGTCAACAGTCCAACAAGTTGCCTGCAGTCTTGCCTGTTAAGCGAGAGCAAGTGTTTCGATAGTTCTTCTGAGATTGAAGGTAACATGAGTTTTGCCCATCTGCAACCTCTCGACGCCTCCCAGTCATTGCTACGCGAAGTTTTAACCCAGTTTCTGATGTTGGCATCGATGGCCGAAGGTGGGAGTGCTATAGCTGGTTGCGGGCCGAGGAACACCAGATCCGAGCCAATTCTGGCAAAATGGTCAATGTCTCATTATCAGGTACTCCCGAGTGACCAGGCACCCAGAGTAAAGCAAGTTCGTTATGTTTATCAACATAGGACTTGCATTGCCGAACTAGTTTGGAAGGAGTTAGAAGGCTGACCAATGCCTTGAGTGCAGCTTGGCTGTCACTGCAGACACGTATACTCCTTCCCCTCCACCTATTTTCGACCGCGTAGTCCATGCCTTGAGAATTGCAAATACTTCGGTCTGGAAGACCGAGGCATATTTCCCAAGAAAAAAGTGAAGCTCATTATCTTCTATAAAAACTCCAGATCCTGACCCAGAGTCAGTTTTGGAGCCATCAGTAAAGATTCGATAACGTGTAAGACCGGGCTCAGTGTTGGCATTGAACGAGCATTCAGCCACAGGGAACTCAACGTTATAGAGTCTCATCAGGCATGAGGCATGTAAAAGACGCAAGTGTCCATAATTCTGCCGCCAGCAATTTCTGGCTAGCCCCACTCCGTTTAATACCCACATCCATTTCTTTTAAGTCTGCAGGTGGCCTTAAAGCCTCAGCACGTATGAATAAAGACAACTTATGTGTATGCCACCCTTCCTGGAAGTAGTAACTGCCCATACAATATTTTTGTTGTTATTAATTTTTAGTTAAATATTTGTGCACCGAATAATCCTGGATAATGTACGTGGTAATAAATTCCATCATGTCCACAATGATCCCTAAATTTATAGTCGGTCTTCAACATGTTTCACATGTGCAATGTCTTCGACATCTGATGCAAGTTTGTCTGACTCATGGCCGTTAGCTGTTCGTCTTGTGGGTGTACACGGACACATGCAAAAACAACAGCAATCAAGCGACAAGTGTAATCAACATTGGTATTTTGGTTATTGTTGTTGGTCAACTACGTCCAATTGTTTAAAGTGATGCACAACATATTCCAGCTAATGAATAGGAAAATCGTATAAATTTTAAATGTCAACACAGTTTGTTACTTGTTCTGTTGGCTTGTGTGATGACGAGTATTATTGTGTCAAGCCGGATGTCTATCTATGAGAACGGCAGAAGGATTGGTGTTATGCTAACGATGCAAACACTTGCGTTCATTTATATGTGAGCGTTAGAGTTCAAGACTTTACTCCGCTTCTGCATTTATTTGTCGTTAAAACTTTGCAGTTTACGTGTCTTTCCAACTTACTATTTAAATATACTTCAAAGCTACAAAGCCGAAATGTAAGACATTTTGGCGCCAGAGTTTAATAAATTCTTAGTTATAATTATGATAAGTAAATAACGAATACATATAACACTGCTTAAAAAAAATACCAAAAAATCAACGCATTCCTTAAAATAATTATGTGAATAAACGTGACTGGTAGAAATCTAAAAAATCCCTCGGTTTTTGTTGTGCACACAAAAACGAGTTTTATCCCAGAATGAGAAATAAGTGTACTTCAATATTCATTGCAGTATTAAATGTATTAAAATTGTGATTGATGGGAGAGCCCTTTGTGACAGGCAGGATAAGTACAAAATATGTACATATGTTAACAAATTATATGTATTATTGCTATTGTAATAGATTCGATATTCGATTTTTAAAAAACTGTTATTTGGATCTGAATTTTGTTAAAATTTATTATCAATGAAATTTTTATTCCTTACCTGTATTTATTTTTCCTTTTGATTTTGTCGTTGGTCTGTGTCTAGTGATGTGCCGAATTTGAAGCGTGCGTCGAACGTGGTTACTTGTGACAGTTCTACCAACCGATATATGTAGTTCTTTTGGCAACATTGTTAGAACTTTTAAAATCGTAATACCTATCGTAACACTACCTCTTTACAGAACATTTACGTTTGAATACTACACATTAACGTTGGAAATAGCGTAGTGTTTGAGTAAATATTTATACGATACAATATTTAGAAATTTCATACTGTACATTCTCAACTGTATAAAACGAAGGTAAATAAAAAGTTTTTTGATCACAATTCCGACGGTCGACTTTGTTCTCGAAAGAAACTCAAATTATATTAAATGGCTTGCGTAAGGAAGTTTTGGACAGATCCATCAGGAGAAATTAAACACTTTTCGCACCTACTTTTAGAGCCAATTCATTAATTCAAATTAAATTCAGTAACAATCGAGGTAAATTGCGTTTCATATATTGCTATAAGGGCGTTCCTTCAATTACCGGACGAGGTTCAAGAGTCACATCGAGTCGCTGCTCGAATTCTTCTCCGACATATGTATGTACGTCGGTGATATACTGGCGGGGAGACACAACATAGAAGCCACTATTCAAGCCAGAAAACAAACTAACGGGGCATTGAATTCGGCGGGTTTCCCACTCAGAAAGTGAAAAGATACATACAGCATTAAGCCTCTCGGGAGTATTCGTACATATACAATATAAAGAATACTCGATGGGTTCATTTTTCTCCTACGGAAAAAGTTAAGCTTCATTGATTCTGCGACTCACCAAAGGCGTATGTTGCAGCCATCTAGGCGCATGTTTAAAAACACAACTCGCGTCTTCGTTACCCTACTATTAGCTAAAACAAGGGTAGCTCCAATAAAAAACATCTCGCTTCGCATCTTAAATTTTGTTTCACGGTACTTTTGACAGCAAGGATGGAATCAGGCTTATATAATTTGAATCTCCGATTCCTAAATGTTTCTCTTTGGACTGATTCTACCATCGTGTTAGATTAGCTCAAAAAATCACCTTGGTCATGGTCGACATTCGTCGCGCATAGTGTAACGTCTTTATATTCTACCACAAATGGAGGGACCTAAAATTTTGAACCGACTCCGAACGGCAGATGTATTTTATGAGAAGCTTTTTCATGGTTGAAATACCCTCGGATGTTTGCAATTGCCTGCCGAGGGGTGACCGCTATAAGATAAAAGGTAATAAGTATATCTGCCAGAGGCGTGTAAAAATGTACGAAGTTGATAAAGAAGAAAAACAAAAGAAATATTATTCTACAACAAGTGTACACTAATTGTAATATATGTAAGTAATTAAAAAAAATTATTATATAATTATTATAATAAAATTTCAATATAACATAAGTGATTAAGTAAAATGTCTCTTTTAATTACTTTTGTTGGCCGTACGTATACTTGCACGCGAAGTGATAACTCGGACGAGAGTCGCTTTTGCTTCTTGAGCTCAACCGCATGCTGCATAACTTCCCGATTTCCACTAAATTAAATGAGTTAAGTGGTAGTGTTAACTGATTTCCATGTTATTGAAAATAAGATGTTTTTCACTAAACGGCGTAAGCTAAAGCCACTAAAAATAGTCACTGAATACCACAGTGCACATGGAACGATTGCACCGTCTCTAAAGACTATTTTCAACTGGTCGAATATTACAGACGGGAAATTTGTATGTAGAGGACGAGTTTCGACAAGGTCGCAAAGTCTTCCACTGAAGACGTCATTATGGTTCTAGTGAAGTCCAAAGTTGACAAAGATCCTCAATTGGCACAATAAATTATTTCTGATGAATTAGGCTTAAATGCATCGCTGTATCACGAATATTAAGTAATAATCTGGGATACACAAAAAGATCTGCTTAAATGAGGCCCAAAGGGGGCTCAACTGCATTTTGCTAAATTTTTCTAAAATAAATTCGAAAATGAGCAGTCTAGCAACTTTAGTAAGGTGACGAATTGTTATTCTAAGTACGAACCGGAAACCAAACAACAGTCCACTGAAAAAGCTATGAAACAAAAATCAACAAGAAAGTAATGATGTCAGTACACCGAAAACTGATTAACAAAAGTTTTCAAAACACAGGTTTTTTGAGCACAGGCAGAAAGATGATTTGCGATGCCACTTTTTACATCATAAAAACACGGCAGCTCACACAGTGGAAATAACGTGTAACTTTATTGCGATATATGCCTTCGAAGATATACGACCAGCACCATGTTACCCGGCTATAGCACCTTGTGATTTCTGGTTATTTCCAAAAATTAAAAGAAATCTGAGGGAAAAGGTATTTAACAGCAACGCGGAGACAATTGATGGCGTCAACTCTGAACTTGATGAGCTTAGATTTTTAAAAATTTTTTGAGAAGTGGATTTACTGGCTTTTGAAATGAATGTAGATTTTGTAGAGGGTGTCTTTGCATTTGTAAAACGATGGTCAAAAGAATTCAATGACCTTTACATCACGAAGGCTCTGTTCACAACGTTAGTGAGGCCCATACTGGAATATGGATCTGTTGTTTGGAACCCGCGCTATCAAGTTCATTCCGACAGAATAGAGTCAATTCAAAAACAATTTCTGCTTTTTGCATTAAGGAATTTTCGTTGGGATTCTCAGTACAACCTGCGGCCATATATACATAAGTCGTTTAAAACTCATTAATCTTCCTACACTTGCTAGTCGCAGAGAAATGCGAGGCATTGTATTTATGGCGAAATAAAACTCTCTTCTTGGCGAAATAAAACTAAACGTTCCATCCAGAATTTCAAGACATTTCCGGCCTCTCTTTCTGAAGCCATGTAAAAGTAATTTTGAGTTAAATGAGCCACTCCGTAGTTTGTGTCATGATTTTAACACTCACTCCGATTCTTTTGATATTTCAGACTCACTTTTTTACATAAACAAAGTAATGCTCTCTCTCAACAATTGATACATACATACATATATATATAATTTTGGCGCGTACACTATATAGCTCAGTGTTTGGCCGAGCTTCTCCTACCATTTGTGGTGTGCGTCTTTATATTCTACCACAAATGAAGGGACCTACATTTTTGTGCCGACTCCGAACGGCAGATGTATTTAATGAGAAGCTTTTTCATGGCAGAAATACCCTCGGAGGTTTGCCATTGTCTGCCGAGGGGTGACCGCTATTAGAAAAAACTTTTTCTATTATTAAGATTTTGCTTGCCCTGACTGAGATTCGAACCTCGAACTCACCGGCATATCGAGTTATAGCACGCACCGCTACCAACTCGACCACAGCGGCCACAATACATACATACATATACATACATATATTACTATTCAATCAGCTGATGAGCATTTGTTCTGTAGCTAAACAGTTTTAGATATCGACACTTAACAAACCTCTGCCTTTCATGAGTCGGCGCAAAATACATATGTATATGAAAAAAAAAAACAAAAACAAAAATTTTTTTTTTTTATATATCCGTGCGTCATGCGGAGCGCCCCTCGCGTTGGTCGGCAAAGGCAAAGGCAACCAAGCGAATTTTTGTTACCCCCTCGTATATCTGTAGCTTCTCGGCATAACCGAAAAAGTAACTTTTTTTGCAAAATCGAGTTGATGCAAAATTTAACATCTGTGGGTGTTAATCATTCGAAGGAGTCTAAATAAGTACTTTTATATTCAATATTGCGGCTGAATTCTCGACATTTCAAAACCGAATAACTGCATTTTTCAAACAGCTTCAAAACATAAGGGCGTGAATTCCTGAAAACAGCTGTGAATGACTTTTTCGATTATGCCGAGAAGCTACAGATATATCAACAGAGTAGAAGACTATTTGTTTGAAAAAAATACTCAAAAAATATTCAAAACCCGAATGCTATCACAAGAGCGAGATAAAGCTTTGTTTACTAAAAAATATATGTACAGGTGGGTATATGTAATGTTAAGAAGAAAATGAGCGAATAAATCGCAATTATGCCAAAAATGTAATTATATTTTTTTTGAAATTAAGAATTAAAAACAATTATTTATACCCCGTCCAATTTTGACCTTTGGTATATCATAAATGTATAGTCAAGTATTAATTTTTCATTGATACGAGACAATTGTACTAAGAATTTTAAATATAGCTCTTTTCCACAATTTCAAGATTTAGTGGAAATACTTTTTAAGCCACTAATATTAAAATAGTGGAAAATTTTACCAGCTCCATTACCACTCTGCTGTATTGAAAAGCCTGTTGCACTAGCACTAAAAATAATTGGGGTAGTGAGCACAGTATTTTTTCCACTTAACATTAATTTGTATAAAATAAACAATTATGCAATTCAATAAAAAGATCATATCTTCAGTTGACATAGATTTCGATACGAACAGGAGTCATATAATTAAACTCAAATTTGTACAAAGAATGATAGCGAATTAATATGTAACATACATATAATCTCCGTTAAAGTATGTTATAAACAATGAAGTTGGCGTAGCAAGGAAGTGGAGTATGGCAAAACAAAGAACCTAAATAAAAATGTAAATGTTCATTACACTTTAACTTAATATGCAAATCTGTGTATACATATGTAAATATATAGTATATACTAATATAAATACTTACTCAATATTATGTTTTCCGGTTTGTGATATCCCATTTTACAATTTAAATTAAGGCAGCTGAATTTCCAGTCATCGCAGGAATAACATTTCTATAATAAGTTAATATTTTTCAAACATATTAAATGCGTCTAAAACTCTAAAGCACTTAAAACATGGAAAAATATCATTCCGAAAATAAAGCTCAGCCATTTCCATATGCAAATTTAGTAGCGGAGCAAAGCTTTCGCTCCCTTGCCAGTATGATTCGTTTATCAAGTATTTCGTTATATCGGGTGTTTTTTTTAGGGGTATAGAACTTCGAATTGAAATAAAACACAAGAAAATCGTTTTAAGGTCCATCAATTTGGCTTTATTGGAAGGATAATTTTATGCCATTAATGTTTAAATATGATTTCGGGCATGTGGCCGCCGCGGCTGGCTCGAATAAAGCCAATTCTACAGGTCCAATTTTCAACCACTTTTTCGAGCATATGGGGCCGTATGTCGGCAATAACGCCACGAATGTTGGCTTCCAATTCCCCTAACGTTTCTGGTTTGTTGGTGTAGACGAGCAACTTCACATATCCCCAAAGAAAATAATCCAATGGTGTCAAATCACACGATCTTGGTGGCCAATTGAGAGCTCCATTCCGCGAAATTATGCGCTCAGCGAATGTTTCCTTTAATAAATCGATTGTGACGTGCGCTGTGTGGCATGTAGCGTCGTCTTGTTGGAACCACAACTCATCCACATTCATGCCATCCAATTCGGGAACAAAATAGTCGGTTATCATGGCTCTATACCGGTCTCCATTAACGGTAACTGCCTCTCCAGCATTATTGCGGAAGAAGTATGGCCCAATGACTCCACCAGCCCATAGAGCACACCAAACAGTCAGTTTTTGTGGATATAATGGCGTTTCAAGGGTCTCATGTGTATTCTCTTCACTCCAAATGCGGCAATTTTGCTTGTTGACGTAGCCATTCAACCAAAAATGAGCCTCATCACTGAACAAAATTTTGCGATGAAAATCAGCATCGAGATCAATCTCATTTTCGGCCCATACACCAAAATCACGACGCATTGCATGGTCTCGCGGCTTTAATTCTTGCACAAGCTGGATCTTGTAAGGTCGCAAGCCAAGATCTTTGCGCAAAATCTTCCATAAAGTTGATGGACAAAGCTCCAATTGCTGTGCACGGTGGCGAATCGATTCATTCGGGTCCTCTTCAACACTTTGCTCTACAGCGGCAATTGTTTCTTCGGTGCGCACTGTTCGACGTCTCTGCGGATGCGTATTATCACATAGAGTAAACGTAGTGCGAAAACGATCCATGGTTAACCGAATTAATTGCTCTGATGGACGATTATGTCGACCATAAAATGGACGGAGCTCACGGTAAACTTCGTGAACTGAACCATTATTTTCGAAATAAATTTGCACGATTTGCAAGCGTTGTTCTTTTGTCAACCTGTTCATGATGAAATGGCAAACCAAACTGAACATAAATGACATTAGAGTTGCCAGATTTGACCACAAAACGCCAGTTTTATCTCTATTCGAAAAACAAACCTGTAAAAAAAACACCCGTTAATAAGGCTGCTTGAATGTACCCTGCAAGAAGAGTGTCGTAATTTTTCATCGAATGCGACACCAGTCTGTAGAATGAGGCATTATTGTAGCCAAAAAAAAATTGAAGACGTGCCATGTTTTACATGTTTGGATGTTTTACAATATTGGATAATTCGAAGCATTTATTTTTAATAATATTTCAGAAAAAAAATATATATAGCGTAAGCGAAAGAAGCAAATGAGTTAAGTGACATTTTTTTAAAATTGACATTTTGATGCAGAATGATAAAAAAATAAAAAATACGTCAAAAAAAACAGCATTATCTTTTTTCAAAAATGTCAAAATGCGTGAGCAAAGTCCACTGAACACTCAATATGTCATAATCGATAATAGTTAATAATTATAATAATAATATGTTTTCGCGCCTTAAATTTACATGCTTTGGAAAGTTACTTAAAAGTTGGTGGTAAAATTGAGTTATTATTTAATTTTAATATTATATTCCGTGTTATTATAGTAAATTTACAGATGTCTTCTGATGAAAACAACAAAATTCAGTTAAAATCAGTAGAATCTCCAGTTTTTGGTTTTGAAAGGGACGCTGGAGTTCTCGGGCTTGTACCATATGGTTCGTTGCCACGCCCAATTAGAAACAATTTTCTGTATCTCAATAACGGTGTAAGGTATCGTCACAAAATTTGGTGGACATATTTTCCTTAATATCGCTGTTATCATCGTTAGAAATTTTTGAAATCAGACCATGACGTCGCCCCCCTCCCGTATAACGGAAATTTTGAAAAATGCAAAAATGTCGTTTTTCTTTATCTATTGAAGCATATTAATTAAAATTTGATATTTAGAGAGATATTTAATTAAGAAACTTGATTTTTATGAAATTTTGAAAAATGGGCGTTAGCACGCCCACTTATAAAAAAACGTCTGTAAATATCTCAATAACGATGTAAGGTATCGCCACAAAATTTGGTGAACATATTGTCCTTGATATCACAGCATTACCGTCAATAAGTTTTGAAATCGGACCATAACAACGCCCAACTTCCAAATAACGGAAATTTTGAAAAATGCAAAAAAGTTCGTTTTTCAGTATTTATTTGAAGAAATTGAGTAAAGTTTAATACTAGCTGCGATTTGAAACAAAGAAGCGGGAATTTTTATGAAATCATGTTTACCGTCCATACAAAAATATATCGCGAGGGTATATAAAAATCGGTTTCGCCCGAATTTACGCTTTTCTTACTTGTTTTTAAATACGCTTAGCATCGGCCGAAATACTGTTAAAAATTGACGAAAACCCCTTTGGTTCAAGCAACAAGGAATATAATACTTTCACAATGTGCGGAGCGGGAAGACCTTTATTCATTCTTCGATTCGCTTCCGTTTACAGAATCCCATTACTGTCGTGCTAATACAACGAAAAAATATCTTCTGACAGAATGGCATTCAAAGGCAATGTTATACAACTTTTATGTAAATGATTGGTGTCAGGTACCAGACAAGAAACCACTTTCTATTACAGTTTTCAAAGAAGTATTTGCAATTAATTATTTGCATTATTTAAACCAAAAAAAGACCAGTGTGAAATTTGTTCCTGTTACGTTGTTGGAAATGTTCCATCTGAAGACTACGAGCGGCATATTGAAAAAAAATTTGGCTAGAGAAGGAAAAAGCAAGGATAAAAATGAACATCCATATGTATTTAAAGTAGATATGCAAGCGGTTTTGATGGCAGCCAAATCCAATGTAAGCACAAAGTTGCAGGTTCATGTTTTGGTATTCTATGATTTGAAAACCAACAAAGGGTATTGCTATCTATGGAGCGAAGTCGAGGGTGGATTGACCTCTGATTAATTTTCTAGTTTGTGGGTTTTCTTTATTGAGCAAAGAATTCTACATTATTTGCAAGAGGATGGAAACGCAGGAAAAATTATTTTTTAGAGTTATGAGTGTACTTACCCGAACAGAAATTGTAACATGGCAAACGCTCTACTTAATACAACGATTACTAATGGAGTCACTATAGAACAAAAAATACTTGAAGTTGGTCATACGCAAATGGAGACCGATAGCGTACATAGTGTCATTGAACGTGCCTTAAACAATAAGAATATCAATGTTCCTGCAGATTACATAACTATATGTAAGAGTGCTCGAAAAAATCCAGAGCCCTATAACTTAATATACCTAGACCATACATTTTTTAAATCTTTCAATAATGTACAATTTTTTAAAAATATTCGTCCCGGACACCGTAAGGGTGACCCGAAAGTAACTGACATTCGAGCATTGAAATATACTCCGGATGGTGATATATTTTACAAACTACGGTTTACAGACAATTGGAGCATTCTACCTCAACGGAAAGATACGTCAGTAGTGGCATTAAAGTGGTGTGATTTAAATCTGCTTCACAATACCCCAAGAGCAATATCTACCAAAAAATATGAAGATTTACAAATCTTAAAGACAACATTGCCAAAAGATTATCATAAGTTCTACGACGATTTACAACATTAATAATTTTTATTATCGTTTTAATGAATAAGGAACTCTATTTTATAGTAACGAATGAGACTTTATTTTTTTAAATAATTTGTAACCAGCTAAGAAGTAAGTCTGCGATATTTTTTTGACTTTATAAAACTTAATAAATAAAAGTTCCTAATGGCAATACGTCCAAATCGTTTTTGGATTATTTTTATTTGAGAAGAAAGTAAAACTTATCTAAAGGAAATTGAGATAAGTCCAATACAAAAATAAAAAAGCGTTGAGGAAAAGAAGCTAAGTCTTAAAAACACGTATTTATTGCTGAATTAAACTCAAAAATTTGCTTAAATTCATTAATTTCGCACATAACATAAACTGCATTAACAGTTTTCAAAAATATTGGCATAAAAAAATGTAAATGGTTTTTTGTCTCTCCTGAAAAATTTACAAAATGTGACTTAACTCATTTGCTTCTTTCGCTGACGATAGATAAGTAGCTTAGCAGCATAAATAACCGGACACTGGCCAATTTACGAACATGTAGCCCAGATAGTACTCCCGTAGCTATAACTTCGAATAAAGTAAGGAATCATATCCGCATTACTTTTGCGAGTTCTCAGTAAATAGATTTATTGACAAATCCATATGGGTCCTGAACAAGCCATGTCTATTAGAACTTACATATATGCTTTTTTCTCTCACATAAATGTAATGAAAAAAACCTTTAAAATACGTTTCTCACTTTTAAGATTCGAAAATATTTATTTCGCTGATAATTATTGTATGTCAATTTAATCGAAATATCAATGGAACCCTGTTACGGCATTGAAAATGTTGTGTGTTAGCCAACACACTATGGGGCTCTTGGATATTCCTTTTTCAAACTGGATAGAGAACCGAAGCGAAGTACTGCTCACTGTTAACAATACAATTTTGAAAAATTAGAGGCCTTCGTTAACTTTAGAGACAGTATTAACACCTTGAAATCCAGAGGGGAATCTCTCTTGCTCACATGTGCAGACTGAGTAGGCGATTGAGTAACTCTCTCTCTCTCGTTGAACAAAAACAACACTTTAGAATTTTCTCATTATGTCCGTCTTACTGTATAGCGCAGAAACACGGCAGATGACAATATCAGATGGGGGGACCCTTGGCGTGTTTAAAATAATTAATGACCTTTATTCCTTTGCTATAATGGCGAGCTTCTCTTACCATTGAGGGTGTGACCGCAATTAGAAAAACGCTTTTGATTCAGATTTGACTTGCATACGGCATACCGAGTTATACACTCGACTATAGCGATTACAATTACTTCCATTAAAGATTTTAAAGATTTTTTTTATTAAAGATTTTCCTTTTTATTTTGTTTTGTATACAACTTTCAGAAAAAAGAGATTATAATAATAATTTTGGCACGTATACTATATTGCTCAGTCTTTGGTCGAGCTTCTCCTACCATTTGTGGTGTGCATCTTTAAATTCTACCACAAATGGAGGGACCTACAATTTTGTGACGACTCCGAACGGCAGATGTATTTTATGAGAAGCTTTTTCATGCCAGAAATACCCCCGGAGGTTTGCCATTCCTGCCGAGGGGTGACCGCTATTAGAAAAAAACTTTTCTATGATTTAGATTTCACATGCCCTGGCTGAGATTCGAACCTCGAACCAAGCGGCATATCAAGTAATAGCACGCACCGCTATCCACTCGACCACAGCGGCCACAGAGATTACGAGTTTTTATTCTAGAACCAAAAGATTATGGTTGTAATCTTTTCTTTTAAATATTTGTATGTAGTACTGTTTACAGATATGTGGTCGCTGGAGGTATGAGGTTGGTGAGAGGAATGTGTTGAAACACACAAAAATGTATTCGATTTAATGTAGATAGAAAGGAACACAAAAATAGCAAAATCGATGTCAAGTATGGTTTGTATGTAATTATGCGCTGAATTATGAATGCGGTACTGGTGTACTAGGCATGTCATTTCCGGGATCATGGCCTTTTTCAACTACCGAATATCCTGGGATCAGTATATTCAAATCCCGGAATGGCAGAAAACAGTGAATTTAATAGACATTTATTTTTTTAATTTTAAATTAGCATTTTTTCAAACAAAAATAAACCTCAAATGATTTACAACTGTACATAAGGGAAGAGCGAATAAAACTCACAAATAACACACTAAACATACCTTTCAGAGTTTTATTGAAATAATAAAATTTAACATG
Source organism: Philophylla caesio (assembly GCA_963971545.1). Lineage (NCBI taxonomy): Eukaryota > Metazoa > Arthropoda > Insecta > Diptera > Tephritidae > Philophylla > Philophylla caesio. The sequence continues at coordinate 67,998,114 of OZ020607.1, forward strand.
AGAAACAAAAATAACAAGTTTTCAACTGTTGTATTACGATAACACAATACGACAAATAACACGGCTTGTTAACTCCCTAAAGGCTTTGTTTTGTCCTTGCCATTATAAATGAGCTGGAAAATATCCTCCTCGAGTAGAAAATTTGCCTTATTATGAAAACGATGTTAATAGAACTAACGACGGGGTGCTTGAAGAGGAAAATACAGAAAGTCTAAAAATAAATTGAATCGAGTTCGAACGAGCAAGTATTTAACAATGGAATGGCATACAATTTATCAGAGGGTTTGGTAAACGAAATTAATAGATTTTGTAATGGTGGCCGCTGTGACCGAGTGGATAGCGGTGCGTGCTATTATTCGATATGCCGCTGGTTTCGAGGTTCGAATTTCAGTCAGGGCAAGCAAAATCTAAATCATAGAAAAGTTTTTTTCTAATAGCGGTCACCCCTCGGCAGGGAATGGCAAACCTCCGCGGGTATTTATGCCATTAAAAAGCTTCTCATAAAATACATCTGCCATTCGGAGTCGGCACAAAATTGTATGTGCCTCCATTTGCGGTATAATAGGTAAGTGGGCGTGGCAACGCAAATTTTTCAAAATTTCATAAACACCTAATTTTTAAGTTCAAAATCGCTCCAAATACAAAATTTCACTCAATTTGCTATAATGGATACCGAAAAAACGGAAGATTTGCATTTTTCAAAAACTTCCGTTATATGGAATGTGGGCGTGGTTATTGACCGATCTTGACCATTTTCAATACCTACCTAGCCTGTGCAAAGAGCAATCTATGATTGGGATATCTCAATTTTTACTCAAGTTATTGCAACCACGGACAGTCAGTCAGGGCTAAATCGATTTCTCTCTTTATTCTGATCATTTTAGTATATACATATGTATATGTCTATATCTATCTAGATTATTTTATGCGGTTACAAACAACCGTTATGCGAAAAAAGTTATAACACCCTTGTGTACAAGTACGCTCGGGTATAAAAATGGTGGCGAAAAAGGCTAATTCCTACAGAGATCATTTAACTTTTTGTCGACAATCCAACCAACAAGTGTTGAGTCGGTGCTTCTCCACAGCAGATTTTAAATGCAAAAAATTTAGATACAGGTTGGAGGATAACACACTTAAGCTTTTATTTCTTTAAGATTGCATTTGATCAAAATAAGGAATAATTCTGCCTCGCTCAAAATGGAATGGGTGATGTATTTAATTTTTACTTCGTGTATTTTTTTTTTTTACTGAATGGTAAGATATTAATATATAATATTAGTACCAAAGAGTGATTAAAAAAAGATTTAACTTTATGTAGGTGCATTTGCTTCTGTACCAAATATGTATATTTGTGCTTGGAGTATAAATTATTTTGTGTGTCAAATTTTATGTTTATTTATTTTTTATTTTTGAAAAGAGCAATTAATACATACTTACATGAATTACAACAAATCGTTCTTTGTTCTATTAATGTTATTTTGCAAAATTATTACAGACGTGTTACATATTTTGGCAAATTAAAATTAACGAATTAAAACTTCGTGAAATTCGGGATCCCGGGATTTTGTTTTCAGATCTCGAAAATCCCGGGATCAATAAAATGCCCTAAATTTACATACTTCCCACAAAAACAACTTCATTTCAGCTACATCTTATTAGTGTACTTACCCGCCTTAATCTAGCAATAAAGAACGCTAACTAGTTTATATTAGATTTTGCAATTTATTAATTTTTGCATTTTTTCTTGATATTGAATTTGCTTTATTTATGGGTTGACAATGTTTAATATCATCATTACCCTATTTATACATATTTATATTTTTAAAATTCTTAACAGAGAATTGCAACATTTTTTAACAAATTCAAATTAAATTAAAAACAATACAAACATTTTATAATACCCTGCGTACATTCTACTTAGTTCTGTTGTTGTCCTTTTAAAACGTATCTTGTTCACATGTTCTATGGCAAAAACATCTACATATTTAAATTTTTATTAAAAATGTACTTAGTTACACAACTTAGCTACATGCATACGGTAAATGAGTGTACATAAGAATATATGGTATGTAAGTACATACGATTATGTATGTTAAATGTATAATATATATTAATTTTTAGTAATTAATTATAAACAATTAACGTATTTAAAATTAATAAGCGTCTCATTTGGAAGAATTTATACTATTCACCGCAACCCACAACTCGCAAATGTATGAATGCATGTCTGCATGTATTCACTTGTTTATACAATTTACTTACAGCTACGAGTATGCATATATGTACATACATATGTATGTATGTGCGTACATATGTATTCTTACGAATTTTCAGCTTAACTTAATGGTATTGTATCTCCACATGTATGTACGCGAGTTACGTACATACATACATATATACATAATTCCATGTATGTACACATGTATTTAATATATATCTACATATATATGTATGGTAGTAATAGTCATCTATGAATTATGAGCTTAATTACACTGGATTTAATTTATTTAACAAATATTTGTTCTGCTAAGTTACTTAATTATAAATATATGGGCAATGTACATACATATACATATGTTCATATGTATATACTTGTAGATATATACTTTGATTGAGTCTAAAGACAAAAATTGCTTTTGTTTTAATTGCGTAACAAAAATTATAGGAAAGTACAAAAGTATTGAGCATCTTTTCCTTATTCTCACTACTTTTTATTTTGATTACTACTTATTGTTTTTGTTTTTTTTGTGTATGTTTTTTCTCCACAATTTGATAGACTTACAGTTTGAATAATTGTTTAACTTTTTAATTGGTATGTATGTTAATATTTATTTTTTTTGCTCTTTTGTATATAATTAATTATTTGTCGCATAGAAACAATTAAGAGGACGGTCATTAAAACTAAACAAATTTTATGTTTGCCATATTTGGCGACATTGGAATTAACTACTTAGTTATAAATTTATTTACAATTTAATATTGGCTTAACTAATCACTTAAGCTAATGCTAGGCTAATTTACATGAGTACCCTGATATTCAGTTATAATTTTTGATTATTCAATTAGGCTAGTTGTGGTGAAGTAAATTTACTTACTTTTAATTTGCTATATATACTAAGTAAATACCCATTTTTATTTCATTTTGGCCTCACAAATTTCCCATCTTCCTTATTCAAAGAAATTCCGACAAACACCTCGCAGTGGGGCTCATTACGTCTTTTTCGGAAAAATACTGAGATTTTCTGTGATTGTACACGAAAATCTTGAGCTATTTTTCATAAAGAACTTGGAAGATCTCCTGGATCTTACGACGCGAAGAGTTTTTGGGAATTTCTTTTTTGCTGCCTCACATAAAATTTTAAGTTTTAAAGCCAATTTTTGTTCAATATTAAACAATCTGATTTGCTTTTTTCCCTTATCTCTTTACAAATTAGTGAGTGAATGAAAGTGGTTTCTGTAAATTTATAAAACTCACTGAACAGAGTTCGTAAAATTTCACTTCAGTAAATTGCTGTTGTTCAAAAAATTCTCCATTGCCAAGATATGTTAAACTGTCGTTGGTTTGTGTACGAGTTTTTCAACAAATTCATTATAAGTTGGTTTTTGTGATATGTTTGACTTTGTTAAACGCCACCAAAATTGTGCACTTTTTTTAATACAAGTACTTTTCCAGAAAAACCTCATTCATTGTTAACAAAATTGTTTGTGTGTGTTTTATTTTTCCTTTATATAAATTTGATTATTTAACAAATTATTGCTTTAACTCACCTTATATATTATTCCTTTGAAAATGTTTTCGACTGATATCGCTACCTCCTTAAGGTATGTATATATGCACATATGCCTTTTTATATGAGCTATTGAAAAGTAACTATAAGTCCAGAAACTATTTATCTCACATCTATCGATATCTATTTGAGTGAATTGCGGGGCGAAATAGGAAGGAAAGGGTCTTTTATAAATAAACATACTAGTTAAGTTCTGCTGCGCGTTATATAGTAGTGTCTTTTGCCCTTTTGCGGGACCCCTGAAGATACATGAATAATGTTTGAGGAACTATTTTTAAAAAGAACTCGTTGTGTTCTGTCCATGAGGTAAGAAGATATCCAATGAAGGAGATTAGGTTGAAAACCAAGGAGATCGAGTTTATGAATCAGTAAAGCGTGACTTACTCTGTCGAATGCTTTACTAAAATCGGTGTATATAACATCAGTGTGCATAAATTCTCTGAATCCATTTGAAACATGAGTTGTGAACTCGAGCAAGTTTGTAGCGGTAGATTTACCCTTAGAGAACCCGTGTTGAGTGCTAGAAATTGTAGAGGATAATGAATGCGTTAAATGGTCAACAACGATTGCCTCAAATAGTTTAGGAATAGCAGAAATCTTAGCTATACCGCGATAATTTTCTATAGAGGACCTACTCCCGGTCTTATGAAGGGGTAAAATGAATGATTCTTTCCAAGCTGAAGGGAAAACCCCAAGCCTAAGAGAAAGATTAAATAAATTAGTTAAGGGCTCATAAATATGTTAAGCACAGTTTTTGAGGAACCACGTCGGGATCAAATCGGGGCCAGCCTTAAATAACTTTTGTTAATTAAGGCATACATAAGAAGGTTCTAATGGTTTTAATCTTGCGAGTACGTGTATATTCGCTGAATATGTTTTTATGTATATGAGAATAAGTTTATCTCTATTTTTCATAACTAATTTTGCTATTCACCTATCCGTTATTAACGAAGAGATGTAATTTTATATATAATTTTAAATGTTGGTAAATTAGTGTTTTATCATCTCTTAGAAGTATTTATAAAATATTTTTTGCTTAGGTTCTTATGCTATAGGCAATACACTTTTTTTTGATATTTACATTTACATTTTCTTGTGTAGTAAATGTATATATGGCAACCTAAAATAAAAGCTTGCAATTCCATTCGATTAGCTTAAATATTATTTTTTACTACTTTTTTAAAGGTTTTATACGAATTATATTAAAATGTTTTTGTTTCAGATCAATGCCTTTGTCTTTTATAAAATCACGAAGTATTGTTTATGGCTTCCATACATATATACTGAATTATTTGTTAATGGTTTTTTATAGAATGTTTTGGTGTCACTTATAAAGACTTTGTTGATTTTGTTCATCGTAGCAGGTTTACGTTTACTATTTTGTTTCGGTTTCGCATTTACCAAGGCGAGCATTCGTTCGACTAGAGCCGGTGTCGATCACCCTAAGTGCATAATCTTTTTGAATGCTTTGCGAAACTCTGGATTGAAGATGGTATAGATGATTGGATTGACGAAACTGTTTATGTATCCCAGCCAGGTGGTGAGTATGAAAGCGGTCACACCTGGTCGCCAGTCTATTTCCACTATAGCGCAGATGGCGTCCATAACATTGCAGGTGAAGAAAGGTAGCCAGCAAATAAGGAAAACCCCTGTGCATAAACATAATTTATAATGTCTTAAGGTTATTTCGATCAAAAATAAATATGAAAAAAGTCATCGTAAAATATCTACTTAAATTATACTACACCTACTACATTCCCAAATAGATGTAAATAATAACCCCATTGCATTTATCCGCAATTATGTGCCTTGTTCGAAACTAGTGCGGTGCATAAACGAAAATGGCTGACTTTTATTGTTCTACCTAATAGGATTGTTTTGTAATTTATTTTTGTTAAAATCTAATATTTTCAGAGCTTGCTCAAACCGTTAGAAGTTTCGTAGGAATTTTGCATGAAACGAACAATTTTTGTAGAAATGGTATATAATCCTTAAAAAATTGTTTTTTTCAATTGGCTAAAAATACAAGCATCGGACTATTAGGTTAGTTTATGTTAATTTAAAGTAGCTGTAGTAGCAGAAAGCTCGCCGGAATGTGGAATAATTGTTTCTTTTAAAAATAAAAAAGGTAATTAGCGCTTATAATATAATTATAATTTTAGATTTTATACGCCCCCGGATGAGATTTGAACCTTTGCCCTCGCAGAAATAATGTTCAACGTGCTGCCCATAAAAGCTATTAGGGCAGTCTCCGGTTATTTTCCACCTAGTGTTTTGCAGCTAATTGAATTCAGTTTTAAATTTGTGTGACGTAAGCCTTGGTCATGAGCACAGTTGACTACGATTTTTACGTAATCTGCTAAACGAAGCCTAGGGTTTAGTGCGAATTCACTAGATTCAATCACGCTGCCCCCTCGTTTAGCTAGCGACCATCTGATTGATAGCTGTAAACCCTTATGGACTGATTATGCGTACTTTGCATAAATTTAATTTGACTAATAAAAATCTCTTCAAGGCATTTCATATGTATCTGATTAGCCAGATATTAGCACAACTTATAACAAAAATTTGCAGTCTGTTGAATTTTGATTTGCTGGCGCTTTTTCTAAGTTATATTTCAATTGCAGTGGTACCAATAGAAATGCTTTTACAGTGTTACAATATGTAAAGGTTTTTAGAGATATTCACAACTTTCTTAATGTCATTATGTAAATTCTTATATTGTTAGTTTTATTTTCTTAAAAAAAATGAAATAACTATAACAGCAGCACATCTTGTACTAATAATACAAGGTCGACCACTTGTATCTTCGCTGAAAGTACGAAATATTTTTGAAAATGGAAAGGAGTGTAGTGGAAGAGTTTACCAATTTATTATATAACAATTTTAAGTTATTGTTATAAGCTTCAGCTGTAGTTGGATTGAAGATGTATTTATTAGGTTATTTTTTTCAATGCAGCCCGCCGCCGTGGGTCCTTTATTTTATGTACAAACATATTTAACCAAAATTTTCTTTTTCGTCCCATATCTTCAACGAATTCCAAATCACCACTTCAATCACGCCAATCACGAAGTAGAATAGCCAATGATTGTTGTTTGGAGGTTGACGGGGCTGATAAGTTTGGTTGTGCGGAAGCATAATCAGCGTAAAGTAAGGAAGATTGTGCGAAGTTTTTTTTTTTAATTATGCGAAGTTGTAATGTGTAAAAAGAAATAGGTCTTATATACACGGTGCACTATATGTGTTTTTTGCGCCATTTGTTTGCCTACATATAACCGTCTTACTGCCTAACAAGGTGGAAATTATTCTCCTGGAGCGGTTTCCAATCTTTATTATCCAGTGGAGTTTCCTATATAGAGTTACTCCAAGGTACTGGACCTTGGTTGGAAGAGTGATCTCTGCATCGTTTAAAGAGGGTTAGCTAAAGTAAGGAATTTTTTATATCCCGGGAAGAGTATCATGTTTAAAAACTTGATCATGAAATTTGCAGTAAAATTAACTGCTGAATTATAGAAACACCTATTTTTGTGTTCGCCATTCTCGTCGGTAATAGATGCAAACAAATTTCAAATCCCTCAGATTTATGTATTTGAATTTAACTTCTGTTTGTTGTAAAATGATATTCCGTATGTACATTAATGCAACACGAAACTAGTTTTTGCCATAAGTTCTAATTCTAGGTCGAGATACTGTTAATCTTCTGTTCGTATCTATTAAAAAAAGCGAAATTTTTTTATGTATACTCAAACTTAAATCAAATATAATACAAAACTTAAATCGCTTTCATCGCTTCTTTAAATTATATTAGAAATGTTCTCCTCTAGCCCATAAATATATCCAAGCGAAATTTCACTCAAAAGAGCATCGTTTACTTAGCTGAAAAGTTCGTTAGTCCATTTTGCCATCTTTTGTATACTCACCCAGAACGATGGCGAGTGTTTTGGTGGCTTTGCGTTCTTTCTTCGCGGACGATTTTTCGCGCTTCTTTTTCGAAGCTTTGTGGACTTTGTAAATCGTGAACCTGCCACAGGCAAATTTGCATGCCGCAATAAAGTTGACGCGCAGAATGAAGAATGTAAGTAGGTTTGTATGTACGTTTAACATTGCCGGACGACAGTGAGGAGCAACAGCCGTGGCCGATGACCACAAAAATAATGGAACGAACGGTAAAGAAAAAAATAGAATATTAAGATTTAAAAGTAAGTTGTAATAGTAAGTTGAAACAAAAAAGTGGTAAAGTGGAAATTTATGCAAGAAGGTGTTAATATTGCCGTGGTGCTTGCTAACTTTTAATTATGGAGTATTTGGTAGCCGGTGACTAGGCCAACACCTCCCCGCTCTGCACGAAAAGCAGACAAGAAATGTTGGCATAGCCACTTGCCGAGGCATGACACCAAAGACTGCTGAACTGACTCTACTCACCTTGATGCCTGCGAGTTTTTTTTGTCCTTGCGCGAAGAGGTCTTCGATGTAGCCGAAAGGGTGGAGTCGTTGCGCGCTAGCGTCATCGCTTCTTGCACGCCGTAGCGCACAAAGGACAACGGCTTCATGGCGACACTGTGCGCGCCAAGTTGTCATCATATCCGTATACACATATTTTCATATATACAAGGCGGCAAGAGAAAAAAATATAACAGGTGAATTGGGGCAAAAATGCGAAATGGAAACTTAATCGCTAATAAATTTTAAAAAGTGTCAACGCGACTCGGGGAAATACAATACAGGTATACATAAACAATTCTGCGCTGAACTTGTGGGACTGGTTTATGCAAATAGTTGTGCAATAAATGAATGGTATATGGTTCTGCAGAATTTCTGTATGTATGAATGTATAAATGATGCGTGTTGGCTATGTGTTCAAGTGTAGTTTTTTTTACCTGAGCGCGGGCTCCCGCTTGGTGGGTGAATCGCCAGTAGCGGTGTTGCGTCGGCTGCTACTCACGCTTGACCGCTTGAACGTCCCACTAGGCTCCGGACTATCCGGCGGCGATGAATCGACGGCTGCGCCTGCAAGGACATCGTCAACGTTTGAGGGTGCATAACCAGAATCATGATTACCATTTGGATCGGCCACCACCAGCTGTGGCGGGCTGCTGATCTGAGCTACAACGCTGTGTTACGGCAGCACATGGTGGGACCATTTAGATGACACAGTGTGGTTTTAATTGAATTTGTATGTTTTTGGGTGGCATTTTAAATTTATGTCGACGATGTTTGTGATTATTTCAGAAGTATAGCGGCAAGTAAAAAGAATGGAGAGAAAAAATATGATTGAATTTTAAATTCGGATAAAGTAAAAATGTTGGTGCATATAAAGGGATAAAAAATCCTGCCTAATTATACATATCTCAAAAACTCTTTTTCTTTCATAAAGTTTGATTTCAATGGAAAACGATGTTTTTAACTACGAGTATTTATTAGAATATTCATTCTCGGGCCGATGAAATTCGAGCCTTGCGTGCTAACCTATCGGCTGTAGCGACTGTCAACGAACAAAATAGTCGGTTAACAGTATCAGTCGAAAGAAAGGTTTAAGAAATAACAGTGTGTTTTTAGAGCTATCGCGATCCCTAGTTAAATTTTACGTATTCTTGCATCCTTATACAATCATTTTTAAAGGTAGTTTCAATCTCTCATTTCAGACGTCATATTAACCACTTGTCAGAAACAGTATTTCGAATTTTCTTGCTTATTAAAAAAGTCATCTATTTTTTGGCATAAAGTAAACGAAAGACAACAAAAACAATATTGAAAGAATGAAAGCGAGAAAGTTTATCTTATCAAACATTATAATGATATTGATGAAAATATTATAAAAAGATTCTTTTTGGGAAAAACATATGTATTTCAGGATCTGAATCTAAACAGGACAATGAATGAAAATAAAATTACAAGTGTTAGTAAAAAATTAAAAAAAATGATCTTATTAGCCGATTGGTATGGCCGCATTTTTATTTTAGAGCTTCAGTTTTTTTAAATCTTGAAAGGTTTTTATCTATCCCAAAAATTTATATGTGAGCTTGCCTGTACAAAGTCGTGCAAGCTGAATTGGAATCATTCATTTTATACTCACCCTTATCGTGAGTTTTGTGGTCGCCTGAAATCGTTCACTTTTAACTGTTCGCTTAGTATTAATCTCGGGCGAAAATTTTCGTTCAGTTTTTTTTTTTGAAAAATATTCCCGGATTTGATTTAAACTTTTGTACATATAATCGCTCATTCTAGGAAGAAATCATTTAACAAAGCTCAAAGTAAGATAAGTTAGGTTAGGTTAGGATAAAGTGGCTGCTTGCGATCGCGCCAGCACACCTAGGCCTTCTTTAGGCCCATTGTGGCACCACGCGGATTTGAAAAAATCCCCCTACTTGAACCAACATGTGGAAACTGCTAATTTTAATAGCTTGCGAATCTCTACTTTGGCCAGATCGCTAAGGTCTCCGAAGAACTCTGATCCCAAGAATTTTCTTCTTCTAGCCCATAGTGCAGGACATTCACATAGAAGATGCCTCACGGTTTCAGGCTCTTCTTCATTTCTGCAGCTTCTGCAGAAGTCATTGCAAGGAACACCTAGTATCTCTGCATGTCTGCCGATCAGTATATGACCTGTTATGATTCCTAAAGCTAGGGACAGGTTTTCTCTGCTCAGCAAGAGAAAACCTTGTGCTCGCTTGACGTCCCACTCCGGCCACAAGAGCTTGTAAGTAAGTAAGTAAGTAAGTAAGATAAAGGGTGTTTTTTTTACAGGTTTGTTTTTCGAATAGAGATAAAACTGGCATTTTGTGGTCAAATCTGGCAACTCTAATGTCATTTATGTTCAGTTTGGTTTGCCATTTCATCATGAACAGGTTGACAAAAGAACAACGCTTGCAAATCGTGCAAATTTATTTCGAAAATAATGGTTCAGTTCGCGAAGTTTACCGTGAGCTCCGTCCATTTTATGGTCGACATAATCGTCCATCAGAGCAATTAATTCGGTTAACCATGGATCGTTTTCGCACTACGTTTACTCTATGTGATAATACGCATCCGCAGAGACGTCGAACAGTGCGCACCGAAGAAACAATTGCCGCTGTAGAGCAAAGTGTTGAAGAGGACCCGAATGAATCGATTCGCCACCGTGCACAGCAATTGGAGCTTTGTCCATCAACTTTATGGAAGATTTTGCGCAAAGATCTTGGCTTGCGACCTTACAAGATCCAGCTTGTGCAAGAATTAAAGCCGCGAGACCATGCAATGCGTCGTGATTTTGGTGTATGGGCCGAAAATGAGATTGATCTCGATGCTGATTTTCATCGCAAAATTTTGTTCAGTGATGAGGCTCATTTTTGGTTGAATGGCTACGTCAACAAGCAAAATTGCCGCATTTGGAGTGAAGAGAATCCACATGAGACCCTTGAAACGCCATTACATCCACAAAAACTGACTGTTTGGTGTGCTCTATGGGCTGGTGGAGTCATTGGGCCATACTTCTTCCGCAATAATGCTGGAGAGGCAGTCACCGTTAATGGAGACCGGTATAGAGCCATGATAACCGACTATTTTGTTCCCGAATTGGATGGCATGAATGTGGATGAGTTGTGGTTCCAATAAAACGGCGCTACATGCCACACAGCGCACGTCACAATCGATTTATTGAAGGAAACATTCGCTGAGCGCATAATTTCGCGGAATGGACCTGTCAATTGGCCACCAAGATCGTGTGATTTGACACCATTGGATTATTTTCTTTGGGGATATGTGAAGTCGCTCGTCTACACCAACAAACCAGAAACGTTAGGGGAATTGGAAGCCAACATTCGTGGTGTTATTGCCGACATACGGCCCCATATGCTCGAAAAAGTGGTTGAAAATTGGACCTGTAGAATTGGCTTTATTCGAGCCAGCCGCGGCGGCCACATGCCCGAAATCATATTTAAACATTAATGGCATAAAATTATCCTTCCAATAAAGCCAAATTGATGGACCTTAAAACGATTTTCTTGTGTTTTATTTCACTTCAAAGTTCTACACCCCTAAAAAAAACACCCGTTACTATTAAGTAGAATGCAGGCAAAGATGGATATTGCAAGCTGATTTTTTAAAGAAAACAAGAAAAATGAATCTGACTTCTGAGAACGTCTGGACTTTGGGGTCTGAAAAAAAAAGAGTCCCAATGGAAAAAGGTGTAACATTTATAATTTTAATGTGCACAGAAATAAATTTGCTTATCCAAAATACGCTTGAAATGACCAAAAGCGGTATGTCTTTCGGCATTGGCCGTTTTAACCACTGCGAGCTTAATATGGAGTCATAAATTTCGACAATTACTTCCACGATCTGACTAAAAGACGATTGCGCCAGCCCAAATTCAAAACTGTTACCTATACGTTTATAGTATCCCCATTCACCGAAAAAGCACATCTAATCAATACTCAAACGATTCCTTATTGACATAATATTTCAAAGACCTGTAAAATTGATACATTTTCATAAATTACTATTTAATCTATGTATATATAAAAAAATGAAATGCCCCATGTATGTTACCTCATCACTTGAGAACGGCTTAACCAATTTTCTTCATTTAAATTTTATTTGGTTTCCTTCTGACTGTAGATGGTTTGTAAAAAATAAAAATTGTAAATGGTGTTGCCAGACCTCTAAAAAATTAAAAAATAAAATTTCTTTGGTTGGACTACAATATGACCGTTTTTTTATTTTTGGACAGTGTTACCATTTATAAAAAAATAAAAATTAATATAAAATAGTGGTGAGAGAGTTGCCATCTTTTTCAATTAATCTAATAGGTTAAATCAAGATATGCAATGCGGGTATCAAATGAAAGAGCTTTAAAAAACTAACATTTCGAGAATAAATTTATTAGTTTTGCCACCTGTTTAAAAACTTAAATTCAATTCAATTTTAAGTCAAGTAAAATATTGCAATTTGAAATGAAAGAGGTTTAAGAAGTCTCTAAACTAAAGGTAGTTATTGTATTCTATCTGTTGTTCATACATAATGTATTTAAAAATCCACTAATCACTTCGCAGCTTACCTAAACACTTGAAAGTAGTCTACATACGAGTATATCTATATACATATATAAAAATGAAATGCCCCATGTATGTTACCTCATCACTTGAGAACGGCTTAACCGATTTTCTTCATTTAAATTTTATTTGGTTTCCTTCTGACTGTAGATGGTTTGTAAAAAATAAAAATTGTAAATGGTGTTGCCAGACCTCTAAAAAATAAAAAAATAAAATTTCTTTGGTTGGACTACAATATGACCGTTTTTTTATTTTTGGACAGTGTTACCATTTATAAAAAAATAAAAATTAATATAAAATAGTGGTGAGAGAGTTGCCATCTTTTTCAATTAATCTAATAGGTTAAATCAAGATATGCAATGCGGGTATCAAATGAAAGAGCTTTAAAAAACTAACATTTCGAGAATAAATTTATTAGTGTTGCCACCTGTTTAAAAACTTAAATTCAATTCAATTTTAAGTCAAGTAAAATATTGCAATTTGAAATGAAAGAGGTTTAAGAAGTCTCTAAACTAAAGGTAGTTATTGTATTCTATCTGTTGTTCATACATAATGTATTTAAAAATCCACTAATCACTTCGCAGCTTACCTAAACACTTGAAAGTAGTCTACATACGAGTATATCTATATAAATACATATATAAAAATGAAATGCCCCATGTATGTTACCTCATCACTTGAGAACGGCTTAACCGATTTTCTTCATTTAAATTTTATTTGGTTTCCTTCTGACTGTAGATGGTTTGTAAAAAATAAAAATTGTAAATGGTGTTGCCAGACCTCTAAAAAATAAAATTTCTTTGGTTGGACTACAATATGACCGTTTTTTTATTTTTGGACAGTGTTACCATTTATAAAAAAATAAAAATTAATATAAAATAGTGGTGATAGAGTTGCCATCTTTTTCAATTAATCTAATAGGTTAAATCAAGATATGCAATGCGGGTATCAAATGAAAGAGCTTTAAAAAACTAACATTTCAAGAATAAATTTATTAGTGTTGCCACCTGTTTAAAAACTTAAATTCAATTCAATTTTAAGTCAAGTAAAATATTGCAATTTGAAATGAAAGAGGTTTAAGAAGTCTCTAAACTAAAGGTAGTTATTGTATTCTATCTGTTGTTCATACATAATGTATTTAAAAATCCACTAATCACTTCGCAGCTTACCTAAACACTTGAAAGTAGTCTACATACGAGTATATCTATATACATATATAAAAATGAAATGCCCCATGTATGTTACCTCATCACTTGAGAACGGCTCAACCGATTTTCTTCATTTAAATTTTATTTGGTTTCCTTCTGACTGTAGATGGTTTGTAAAAAATAAAAATTGCAAATGGTGTTGCCAGACCTCTAAAAAAATAAAAAAATAAAATTTCTTTGGTTGGACTGCAATATGACCGTTTTTTTTATTTTTGGACAGTGTTACCATTTATAAAAAAATAAAAATTAATATAAAATAGTGGTGAGAGAGTTGCCATCTTTTTCAATTAATCTAATAGGTTAAATCAAGATATGCAATGCGGGTATCAAATGAAAGAGCTTTAAAAAACTAACATTTCGAGAATAAATTTATTAGTGTTGCCACCTGTTTAAAAACTTAAATTCAATTCAATTTTAAGTCAAGTAAAATATTGCAATTTGAAATGAAAGAGGTTTAAGAAGTCTCTAAACTAAAGGTAGTTATTGTATTCTATCTGTTGTTCATACATAATGTATTTAAAAATCCACTAATCACTTCGCAACTTACCTAAACACTTGAAAATAGTCTACATATGAGTATATTTACATATATATAAAAATGAAATGCCCCATGTATGTTTCCGCATCACTTGAGAACGGCTTAACTGATTTTTGTTGTTGTGCTCATAGTTGCCAAGACAATGTTTGTATGGTAAAAAGGTACAGCCACGCCCTAAAGGTTTTCTGCAATTTATTTTTACTAACCTAGTGGCCGGTTGCATTTTGGTGCAAAAATCCATATTTTTAGGTTTTTCCGTTTTAGTGTTGCCACCTGTTTAAAAACTTAAATTCAATTCAATTTTAAGTCAAGTAAAATATTGCAATTTGAAATGAAAGAGGTTTAAGAAGTCTCTAAACTAAAGGTAGTTATTGTATTCTATCTGTTGTTCATACATAATGTATTTAAAAATCCACTAATCACTTCGCAGCTTACCTAAACACTTGAAAGTAGTCTACATACGAGTATATCTATATACATATATAAAAATGAAATGCCCCATGTATGTTACCTCATCACTTGAGAACGGCTCAACCGATTTTCTTCATTTAAATTTTATTTGGTTTCCTTCTGACTGTAGATGGTTTGTAAAAAATAAAAATTGCAAATGGTGTTGCCAGACCTCTAAAAAAATAAAAAAATAAAATTTCTTTGGTTGGACTGCAATATGACCGTTTTTTTATTTTTGGACAGTGTTACCATTTATAAAAAAATAAAAATTAATATAAAATAGTGGTGAGAGAGTTGCCATCTTTTTCAATTAATCTAATAGGTTAAATCAAGATATGCAATGCGGGTATCAAATGAAAGAGCTTTAAAAAACTAACATTTCGAGAATAAATTTATTAGTGTTGCCACCTGTTTAAAAACTTAAATTCAATTCAATTTTAAGTCAAGTAAAATATTGCAATTTGAAATGAAAGAGGTTTAAGAAGTCTCTAAACTAAAGGTAGTTATTGTATTCTATCTGTTGTTCATACATAATGTATTTAAAAATCCACTAATCACTTCGCAACTTACCTAAACACTTGAAAATAGTCTACATATGAGTATATTTACATATATATAAAAATGAAATGCCCCATGTATGTTTCCGCATCACTTGAGAACGGCTTAACTGATTTTTGTTGTTGTGCTCATAGTTGCCAAGACAATGTTTGTATGGTAAAAAGGTACAGCCACGCCCTAAAGGTTTTCTGCAATTTATTTTTACTAACCTAGTGGCCGGTTGCATTTTGGTGCAAAAATCCATATTTTTAGGTTTTTCCGACTAAGAAGGTAGTTATTGTATTCTATATGTTGTTCATGCATAATGTATTTAAAAACCACTAATCACTTCGCAGCTTACCTAAACACTTGAAAGTAGCTCGCGCGATCTCAAGTACATCACTAAACGCTATTAAATACCCTTAATAACAGCTTGCACAAAAACTCAGTACCTGCCATCTTTTTATTGTTATGTTGTTCTAAATTTGGGGTGGTATATACAAATTCGCTTGCATTGGCGAATGTATGTTGTTGTTGTATGTGTGTTCAACTGATATTGTAAGTATAGGAACATTACATGTTGTTAGGCCTTTGTTTTTTGTTATTTCGCTAAATCATATGCGTTGGCGGCTAAACAATAATTAGTCTGATCTAGCGCATTAGATCTATAACATCAATAAACTTAGTTGTGAGATTTTCGAAGTAATTTTGTTATATGTATCAACATTGTTTGTACTGGTGCACTGGAAAAGATTATACATATTTGTTGTGTTTGAAGACATGCCGCCAATAAAGCGTCAAAATATCGGTCGGCGTACTCGCCGAGCAAGGGTAATGACTATCAGTCGGGACGACGAGAGCGTTGTAGACCGTACCCAGCGTTTGGATACAAATCGAATAAGAATTTCTCAAGCCCGATCAATTATGACTCCGGAGCAAAGGGCAGAGTCGAGTTCGACTCGCTCAGTTGAAAGTAGCGCATAACGCAATTTGGAACGAAGACAAAATAGACGATCAAATGTCACAATTCGGCATGACCGTTTGGCGTTCAGATACGATCCAACAGTCGATTACGCCGTGGATTTATCGGTAGACTTTGGAACCATGAGCACTATTTGTCAGCATTTAATGCTTTGAAATTTCGGTTAGAACCACCAGGATTATGTTGTGCAAACGGAAAGGTTAAATTACCACAGATTACACCACCACCTGAGCCACTAGCATCGTTATTTTCCGGCCAGGATTCTCTATCCAAGCATTTTTTGCAAAACATTCAAACATACAACAGTGCCTTCCAAATGACGTCGTTTGGAGCTAATATAATCGAAGAAAGAGGTTTTAGGCCAACTTTTAAGGCATGTCCATTTTTAATTATACCACATGTCACATACACACAACGAGCCCGGTGTACTTAGGTTTTTTTTTTCAATTTGATATTTAGATTCAAGGACAAATACACCATCGTACTGGAGCATTGCTACCGCCTGTAAATGAACAACATAAATTCCTGCAGGTTTATTTCCTTGGAAATTCAGATGATGAAATCAATCAGCGTTGTGCCATCAATCGTGCGCTAAAGCGAAATATTATTGCACAACTGCAACAACTCTTACATGAACATAATGAGTTGGTTAGATTGTTCAAGACAGCACTAGAAATGATGCCTTCAGATGATCACAAAATAGTGATCAAAGCAGATAAAAGACCTGTAGGTGAGCATGAAAGGCGCTTTAATGCACCGACGTTGAATGAAGTCGCCATTGTCATTGTGGGCGAGAATGTGGATAGTCGCGATATAGTGGTTCGTCGGCGGGATGGAAACAACCTTCAACGTGTCACCGAAACTCATCGTTCGTATGATGCATTACAATACCCGCTAATATTTTGCCGAGGAGAGGATGGATACCATCTTTTGATCAAGATGATTAGTCCAATAACTGGTACGCAGCAGTGTTGTTAATCGTTTTTAACTAAATTCAAAAAAAAAAATATATAATATGTTAATCTTTTGATATTTTAATCAACTCAAGTGTCGTGTTTATAAAAAGTTTACCTTTGATTTGTACCAGGGCAAGAAACAAACAAAAAAGTTAGCTCAATGAACTTTTATGCCTACCGGTTGATGATTCGTCGAAACGAGGACAACCATATATTGAAGTGTCGCAGACTATTTCATCAGTTCGTTGTCGATATGTATGTCAAAATAGAGACGGAACGACTGTCATTTATACGCTTTAATCAGCTCAAATTACGTTCAGAGCAATACATCCATTTGCGAGATGCCCTCAATGAAGATGGAAATGCCAACAATATCGGCCAACTTACCATTTTGCCATCGACGTATGTTGGAAGTCCGAGGCATATGCACGAATATGCGCAAGATGCAATGACATACGTGCGTCAATACGGTCGACCGGACTTATTTATAACATTTACGTGCAACCCTAAATGGACCGAAATCACACAACTATTACAGCACGAGTGTTCAAGCAAAAACTCAACGCGTTGAAAAATTTTATTGTGCAGTATCATGTTTTCGGAGACGTGCGATGTTGGATGTACACCGTAGAGTGGCAGAAAAGAGGACTACCTCATGCGCATATTCTGCTGTGGATGACCGAGAAAATAAGACCGGATGAAATTGACTCAATCATATGCGCAGAAATTAGAGATAAAGAAACAGATCCAGAATTGTATGAAGTTGTTACAACGAATATGATTCATGGACCATGCGGCAGTCATAACCGGGAATCGCCATGCATGATAGCAAACAAATGTTCTAAACGTTATCCGCGTGCTTTATTGGCTAACACAATTACTGGTAATGACGGTTACCCCCTATATCGTCGTCGCTCGGCAGAGGATAACGGTAGGACGATTACGTTAAAAATCAAGAATAGGGACGTTGTAGTGGACAACAGTTGGATTGTTCCGTATTCTCCTCTGCTTTCCAAAACATTCAAAGCGCATTGTAATGTTGAGTACTGCAATTCTATAAAGTCCATCAAATATGTTTGTAAGTACATCACTAAAGGAAGCGACATGGCTGTGTTTGGTATTACATCTCCTGATTACAAAGATGAAATTTCGCAATATCAAATAAAGAGATATATCAGCAGTAATGAAGCAATTTGGAAAATTTTTTCTTTTGCCATACACGAACGTCATCCCACTGTGGTCCACTTGGCTGTGCACCTCGAGAATGGACAAAGGGTATATTTCACGTCAGAAAACGCAGTGCGGATAGCCCAACGTCCACCAGCGACAACGCTAACAAGTTTCTTCTCGACATGCGCAAGTGATCCATTCGCAAGAAGACTGCTTTACTCGGAGATGCCTACATACTTCACATGGAACGCATCATCAAAAAGGTTCCAACGTCGGAAACAGGGAAAGCCTGTTCCTGGATATGAAAATGTATATTCAACCGACGCATTGGGATGCATTTACACAGTTCATCCGAGGAATGATGAATGTTTTTACCTGCGTCTGTTATTGGTTAATGTTCGTGGACCGACTTCATTTGAATTTCTACGAACTGTTAACGGTGAGTTGTGCGCAACATATCGAGAAGCGTGTCAGCGGTTACATTTGCTCGAGGATGACATTCAATGGGTTACGCACTTGCTGACGCTGTTATTTCATCTACTGCACAGAAAATTAGATCACTTTTTGCCATAATAATTTCAACATGCTCTCCATCTAACCCACTTCATTTATGGAACAAATACAAAGACGACATGGCTGAAGATATTTTGCACCAAGCGCGTTTGAGAACAGTGAATCCTGATCTTCAAATTAACATTGAGATCTACAACGAGGTATTGACTTCAATAGAGAATTTGTGCTTGCAAATGTCGGGAAAGATGTTGCACGAATTAGGGATGCCAGCGCCGAATCGCTCTATGCACGATGCATTCAATCGGGAGCTTGAACGAGAACTGCAATACGATCGAGATGTTTTGAGTCAATCAGTGCGAGCGAAAGTCCTACTTTTGAATCAGCAGCAAAAAGCCGCATATGACACATTGATGATAGCAGTCAACGACAACAATGGGGGAATATTTTTTCTGGACGCACCTGGTGGAACGGGAAAAACGTTCCTAATATCACTGATTTTGGCTTCAGTTCGCGCACAAGCCCAAATAGCGCTGGCTGTAGCTTCATCAGGGATCGCTGCCACTTTGCTAGAAGGAGGACGAACAGCCCATTCAGCGCTTAAACTGCCACTGAATTTGCAAACAATAGATGAACCAATTTGCAACATTACTAAAAATTCAGCAATGGCGAAAGTATTGCAGAATTGCAAAATAATTATTTGGGATGAATGTAGGATGGCGCATAAACCGGCATTGGAAACACTTTTTCGAACGTTGAAAGATTTGCGAAATAATCAATACCTCTTTGGAGGTACGATGATTCTGCTGGCCGGCGATTTTCGACAAACCCTGCCAGTCATTTCGAGGTCAACAGCTGGTGCTTAAAGTCATCTAATCTGTGGAGATACGTGCAAACCCTAAAGCTAACAACAAATATGCGAGTTGCGTTGCAAAATGATGAATCGTCACACACATTTTCAACACAATTATTAGACATTGGTAATGGAAAAGTTCCTATTGATCCATCCACTGGTCTCATTTCGTTTCCACCTAATTTCTGTCAATTCACAAAGTCGAAAGAAGAGCTGGTCTCGAAAGTGTTCCCGAAAATTGGTGCAAATTATAAAAATCATGTTTGGTTGAGCGGACGAGCTATTTTGGCAGCGAAAAATAAAGATGTAGATGATTTGAACATAAAAATTCAAAGCAAAATCGCTGGTGAATTGCACTCATATAAGTCAATCGATTCAATTACCGATCTAGATGAGGTTGTCAACTACCCAGTTGAATTTCTGAATTCATTGGATTTGCCAGGAATACCGCCGCACAATTTGCAACTCAAGATCGGTTCAGTGATAATTATGTTACGCAACCTGAACCAACCGAAGCTATGTAATGGAACAAGGCTCGCTGTTAAGAAGCTGATGAACAACTTAATTGAAGCAACGATAATCATAGGTAAGTTTAAAGGCGAGGATGTTCTGATTCCAAGAATACCTCTTATTCCAACAAATTTGCCATTTCATTTTAAGCGTATCCAGTTCCCTGTCCGCCTTGCATTTGCAATGACGATTAATAAATCGCAAGGTCAATCTTTGGAAGTTTGTGGAATAAATCTGGAATTACCATGTTTTTCTCATGGGCAGTTGTACGTAGCGTGCTCGAGAGTGGGTAAACCATCGGCGCTATTCGTTTTCTCTCCCACCGGAAAAACAAAAAATTTCGTTCATCACCAAGCTTTGCGATGAATGGTTTACTTAACTTTTGCAATGTAATTTTAAGATCATTTTTGCTTTTGTACATGTTTGTAATATTACAATAACCGTGCTTTGCATCATTATCTCAATATAAAATTTTAACTGAAAACAACTTATCTACCATGTAAATTTTGTACTAATTGTCAATACAACGACTGACTAAGATAAGTTTCAGACGGGTTGTCACCTACTTGAAAATTTAAACTTTAATAAGTTGATAAGATAAGCTAAATATTAGAATATAGGTGTCCAATGGAAGGTATTTGAGAAATCTTTGACTAAGAAATCTTTTTAACTAAGGCATTTTTCCAGATTAAGACCATACGATTTTTTGGATGTATTGTACTTTGTAGTAAGAGGGGCAACAATGCAAAAATACTTTAAAGGCGCAGCGAAGCACGCCGGGTATTTGCTAGTTTGTAATATTTATGTAACATTTTTACGCTTCAAGTATACACATTTCAGATAGTGAACTTTATTTCAGGTGAAACTCTCAAAATCCGTATTCAATCCGGGCGAATGAAAAAATTTCGGGTGAATTTTTTTCGGGCGAAGCTCACGATAAGGTGGACTATGTCTCCATTGTGAGATTTAATAATGATTTAGGTCTCCCAAGAGATTTAGCGCTAAATCGTTTGAGATTAATTCTTTAAGTGCTGTAGATTAAAGTTAATCACTATATCAGTGGCGGACCCAATTTTTCACAATTTATAATGAGTGGCCTTCCATAAGAGATGATTCCTACGCATTTTTGGATGCTGCAAAAATTATACTGCTGAAGCTGATGACTCTGAAGCAGAAAATGAAAATGTGTCGTCAGAGGCTACTGTAGAGGACAAACAAGCGGGGAGGGAATTAGCTCTGACGGGAGTCGCCCTTGGACAAATAGTTTTAAGAGTAATTAAGAAAATGGGACTCAACTTAAAATTGTGCAACTCCATAGGGACCGATGCATGTGCCGTCATGCTGTCTGATCGCGGAGCCGTCGAATAAATCCGAAAAGAAGCAGAAAATGCTATAGTGAATCCCTGTTTCTCTCACAAACTTAACAGCAGCATTTCCAAATCTACCAAAGTCCGTGTAATAGAAATGGTTTGCAGTGCCATACGAGAAGTCGACAAGTACTTCAAAAAGTCGTATCCTAAGCACGCCAACTTGCAAAGATTACTACAGGGTATCGGTGTATATTTCTCTGTTGGACAGTATCAGCGAAGATCTAAAGACTCGATTTGAAAAAGGAGTTTTGGATGGATTTTAATTAAGTTTGCTGCTTCCGGGAAAAGTCTGTACCCTGCAGACAAATTAAATGGAAAATCTAATCAACTGTTTGATTTCAAGATTCAGTGGTCTTCTGAACAATAACAACGTCGTTCAGCGTTTAAGGCTCAAAGGCGAATTAAATCACTGGCAAAGTCATTGGCAGCACCAGCAAAAGTTGAAAACAAATAAGTTGCCGACCTCTGCATTAGAAACATTGGAACAATGCGATGTATGCTCCTTTTCCACTCTTTTCCGTATGAACTCATGGCTCAGGACGACTATGCTACAAGATAGATTGATCGGTTTGGCCTTGTAGTAGGCCCACATCGTCTTGTTTTATGAAATTTTTTCTTATCAGCAAACGTATCACACAAACTAATTCTTGAGTGTAATGAAATATGTTATAATTAATCTGCATTATTTAAGTTGTATATACTGTTTTATTTATGAAGTAGTTTTCTAATCGGAAAACGGGTTTTTACTGATATTTATTTTGGGCTTTGTCTACCTCAGTACATACTATTTTAGTATGTTATGCACTATATATGTTGGAAAAATATATCCCCCCAAAACTTGCTGCTGGGTCCGCCCCTGTATAAATATTCAATATTGATCAATATACACAATATACATATGGATTTTTGTAGCCTCAAATTCGCATATAGTGTCAAAAATATAATATTTTATTAACATTTCATATTTTGATTTACATACATGCGCCGCATTTTCGCTTCCTTTGAAACTCCAGCAATATAGTCCTTTGATTATTGGACAGCATATTATAAACAAAAATTCTTCACAAATAAAATATACATTTTGTGTTTTAAATTTAATTTATATTCTATAAAGCAAAATGTAAACAAATATTTAATTAATTATTAATATTGAAATCATAAAATTGATACATATGTAGTATTACGGTGTTGGATAATTACATATTCATTTAGAGCAAATAACAATGCACTTTTATGCTAAGCATGTCCTATAACCGATACCCAGGATTGGACTCAATTGTAATAAATATAGTTTAAACAAAGCAAAAACTACGCATTTAAGGCACATCAAACTAAAAAGGGAAAATAATTCTTAATATAAGGTAAATGTCTCGGTGATTGATCAGCTAAGACAAAATCGGGAATGAAAACTTGATTATTATATGTACTTAAATATCGTTATTTTCACGTGCAGTTTTTGCTAATCGGATCAAATTTCATGTAATATTTATATAATAATAAAGTGCTACACTGTTTTGTCCCAGTGATTGATATACTTGTCCCAGTTATTGATCATGTCATGTCCTAGTAATTGATCAACTTGCATAACTAGTAATAAACAGTTTATTTTATTATTACTGCAGTTGTTTGCGACAAATTTCGAGGAATTTTAAGTATTCATAATTGTAGTTTATGTAAACCCACGTTTGAAACTTTGATGAACTATGTATTTTTATAACCTTTTGACATATGAATGATTTTATTATTCTCACAAATATTTTTGGTCAATCAGACATATATTATAAAATTATAATGTGATTGACGAACAAAAATTTAAAGATATCTACATAATATTGGAAAAAGCAAGTGAAATGGAAATGTTCGAAAAATAAATTATAAAATCTCTTGTTATATTCGAAGTGCTATTCGGGAACTATTCTCTTTGGGTATGGAAGAACATGAAGCATCGACATTTTTTTCAGAATTCCTCTTGCGTCCTCGCTTCTTTTGTTTGGCGTTATTTTATTATTTTCTTCATCATTAAGCTTTTCTTCTCTGCTTTCATTTTCTTTGTTCTGAGTTTCATTTTGCGATTTCGAGTTTTTACGGGTGTTTTATTGGTTCGATTTTTGTCTTCTCTAGCAGCTTGCAATATACTCGTATTAAACATGACTTATATTTGACTGACATTCAAACAGAAAAACGCTTTCTGTACCTCGTTGTTTCAAAGTCTGAGCAATCACTGTGACAAGTTGTTACTTGGAGTGTCCGAGTGATTGTTATATATATTTATTAAAAGATAGCATCTATTACCTTGTTTATACGAAGCATGTGGTCGTCAAAAATATCGATGCAACGTGGGACTCAAGACGTTGAAGATTACTAAATAATCTCATTTTATGTACCATTTCTTGACACTTATATTTGTCATTTATAAAGCCAATTTGAAGAACACAAATGAATTTTTCAAAGCTTTCGACACTTATTCTAGAAACATGATTTCGATGAGGAAAAGTGCGCAAAACTCTACAAATTTCATGAAAAAATCTTCTATTGTTCTGTATCAATTTCCATTTCTGAAGTCAGAATGTGGAGAAAACTAATCTTAGGTCGAAATATCCAAAATGCACTTGATGCCCAGAACGATCGTTTTCGACTTTAAAAAGAATCAAAAGTTATCTTAGGAATACAATGGGACAAGAGCGTCTCAATGCTCCTTCAACATTCACAAAAGTATAAGTATAAAAACCCGCCGTGTATCTGCCACTGGGTCTCAGAATAATTACCATTTCTTAGAAAGAAGTATTTCTAAATACGAGTATCTTAAATTTTAAATTATGGCCAGCACTTTTGCACTTCGTCTTCGACCATATCACTTCGATTTTGGGCGACTAGAATTTCCAAAAAAAAATTGGTTTTATTCATACCTTGAGTTTACACGCTCAAAACTTCAGAACATTTTACATATGATTTAATATACAACGAGATGTAGGCAAATTACAGAGGGTGAATTTCAAAGATAGCAATTTTAGATCCAACTTTTTTAAGAAATAGTGCAGTTCCATTAATTAAACATTTTCTCAATCTTATTGGGGAAAATTTTATCGACAACCTCGATTCACTTACGTCTGGCGTCTTTTGATTTTGAATGATTTTTCAATTGAAAAAAACAATAACAATTTCGAAGAGTTTTTGTTTCATGTGTTTAAATTAAAAAAATCATTGGGCGAATTCATGTATCCAAATATTCAAACTTTTTTTGGATCGTTAAGTTTACCCCACAGTGGTCCCACTACTGCAATGGCTTTCTTTCAACAGCACTTAATAACAAGTAAGAAAAGCTAAATTCGGGCGAAACCGATTTTTATATACCCTCGCGATGTATTTTTGCATGGCCGGTGCCCATATTTTCATAAAAACCCCGTTTCTTTGTTTCAAATCACTGCTAGTATTAAACTTTACTCAATTTGTCCCAATTAATACTGAAAAACGAAGTTTTTGAATTTTTCAAAATTCCCGTTAGATGGAAAAAGTAATATACTAGTTATAAATTGTATATAAAAGGACTTTTGCTGTTATGATTACATTAGGTGGTATATAAAGTAATTTAGCAATACGCGCAGCAACACTATATTGAAGAACTTTAATTCGTTTGACCTAGTTGTGCAACTGTATATGTGTATGTGTATCAACCAATTTTAATGAATGATTTACAAGTAAATTCATAACTTTGCTGTATAAAACAATCACCTTTTAGCGACGCGCCTTCCACACATAATTATTTAGTGATATCTTCATCCGCTAAACTATAATTTATTTTTCTTTTTCCGCTATTTCGTTATTGATTTCGTAATTAACAAGATTGTATTTACATACGTATGTATATTCATATGTTTGTATATATGTACATATGTATGTACCTATGTATGTGTACACTTATACAAAGTAGTATTAGTGTGTTTTATCACTTACTTGCCAGTTTCCTCCACAACTGTGGCAAGCATAAACTCAGTGGATTTGTCGTTGACGATGACATGGCAATCATCGATATCCGGCGATATAGCACCTCCACCTGGCTCCTCCTCTTCTTCGTTCGACCCCGACGCTGTGTTCGTTGCCGGCTCGTCAGGCATGATGCGGGCCGCATGCCTGCCACCATCCAGCGCCGTTTCAGCCAGTCTGCGCGTCTGTGCCACATTCTCGATGACACTGCCGCCTGTCAGCTCTGAAAGGTGTGGTTTCCGGGCAGCTCGCGCTTTTTGTGCTCGGATGCTTAACGCCTATTGTTCGGAAGCATAAATAAAAATGGATGAAGGAAATACGATATATTAAAGTAGATATTAAGTTTTTACTCGTAGATATCAAAGTCTAATTTAGTAAGTAAATGAACTTGTGCAAGTAAATTTGCAAATATATTGTTTGTAATTTTTAGCAGAGTAATCTTTATTGAACGAGTATTTGTAATTAAATGAACAATAATTTTCTTACAAAACCATGATTCAATTATTAAAGGTTTGGTAACTAAGCAGGTAGCTCCCTCACTTTTTGTCAAACGGCTCCCTTAGCATCAAAACCGTGTTGCTTCTTAAAAATAATAATAGTACTTACCTCAAAACTTTTTAATACCAAAAACTAAGGGGCAACACTTTTTGTTTCTTATGTGCGCGTAAACGGTAAGTTTAATCCGGATTCTACCAATATTGACCCCGGCTCGTAAATACTCGTATTTCATGTAAATGTGTATAAATGGCGCGCTTTTTCAATGAACGCTTTTCACGCGCATATAATTTCGATGTGACAGATTGGAAAGTTCTGTAATTTCTAGGAGGAATGGGTTTAAATAAATTAAAAATAAGTAAAAAAAAGCTGTCTTCGGCTATGCCGAAGGCTTCATACCTTTCATGAATGGAAGAAATGTATGAGAGCCATATGTTTTGTTTTTTTGATATTATTGATTGTTATTGCTATATAATAGTCCCAATAATGGTAAATATTTGGGGAAAATTTCAAGTATTTAGCTGATGAAATGAAGGAGTTTTGGCGAAAAAGGCAATATCTGAAGAATCGGTTATATGGCAGCTATATGTTATATTAATTCGATTTTAATGATTTTCACTACTACATTAGTTCTCACTATACATATTCTTTGTGCAAAATTTCAAGACTAAAGCTGCTTAAATGGAGGGGTTTTCGTGCTAAATGAAATATCTGAATAATCAGTTCTATTGGAGCTCACTGGTCTTATAGAACTTAGTATAGCGGACCTTCTTGCAAAATTTCAGACCTCTAGCTTTTTAAATGAAGAAGTTATGAAGCAAAATATGATATCTGAACAATCGGCTCCTATATACGTTATAGTCGTCCGATCTGGCCGGTTCCGACAAATGTCTAATAAAATGTAAAAAGACATCTGACTGCCAAATTTCATTAAAATAACTCAAAACTGAGGGACTAGTTTGCATTCAAACAGACGGATAGACACACAGACAGACGGACATGGCTAAATCGATTCAGCTCGTCACTGTCATCGTATCGGTATACTTTTTGATGGGTCTAATTCTTCTCGTTCTGGTCGGACCAAAGTTAATATACCATTTCCATGAAAGGTATAATAATCTGACATGATAATCCACCAAATGCCAAAAACAAGAGTTTGTAAGAACTAAATTCTTGAGTTATGAAGTTTGATTTATTTTTCTTTTAATATACATACTTATAAAGAATTACCCCTATTGCGAGTGTCGATTGGCAGAAGAATAGACTTTTGTCGATTGCATTTTATTTCGGTATTGTGTAAATTGATCGATAAAAAAATGTACCATTGTGAATGGTTCGTTGAATTTCAATCAGCTGTTTGGTGTTTGTTTATATTTTTACATTGGCGAAAAATGGTTCAATTCAATTTAATTTCATAAGAGATAACTTAATAAATAAATAAATGAAATAAAAATGGATACTATAGAACTGTGGTTTATTGATAGTGAGGAGGATGAAGATGCAAGTTCAAAAGCTAGCGAACCTAGCTAGAGAGAGGAGAAAGTTGAGACACTCCTCCAATCCTCTAGAGTTTGAGGAAAAAATGTTGTATACGATATATACATACATATGTTATATTTTCTGTGTTGATAAAGTATTAACACTTCCGCTTGTTAAAGCTGCATTTACGCATTTGCTTTCATTGTTAGATAGCAAACTACAACCAGGTCTGAAGAGAACATCAGTTCCGACGATTATAAAGCTTACAGCTGCTTTGAGGTTTTGCGCGCTGGGATCTTACCAATTAAGTGTAGGGAAGGATTCTAATATTGGACTTGGCCAATCGACGGTATCCCTAATTTTAACTGAGGTGTTTACAGTATTGGAAGAACACATGTGTAGGGATTGGATATTCATTCAATACTCTGAAGAGGAGAAGCGCAATGCAAAGCTTTATTTCTTTGAAAAAGAGGAATACCAGGCGTAATAGGTTGTATAGATGGAACGCACGTCAAAATCGTTGCTCCAAAAAAAAGAGCTGCAGCATTTGTACTACAATGGCAAGGGATATTTTAGCTTGAATGTAATGATAGTGAGTATTTAAAAATAAAATGCAATTCAGATGATAAGTGTTGTACGTTCATAGGTTTGTGGTGACGCCATGAAAATTCGGTATATAAATGCGAAGAATCCTAGAGCAACGCACGCCGCTAACGTGTTTAATATAATAATAATAATAATACCAACGGTTTTATCCATCCATAAAAAAAAAATCGTTTTTTGTTTTTTTTTTTCATACATATATATTGCGCCGAGTCATGAAAGGCAGAGGTTTGTTAAGTATCGACATCTAAAACTGTTCAGCTACAGAACAAATGCTCATCAGCTGATCGAATAGTAATATATATGTATGTATGTATCAATTATTGAGAACATTGAGTATAGTTTTCTTTATGTAAAAAAGTGAGTTTGAAATATCAAAAGAACCGGAGTAAGTGTTAAATCCTTACACAAACTACGGAGTGGCTCATTTAACTCAAAATTACTTTTACATGGTTTCAGAAAGAGAGGCCGGAAATGTCTTGAAATTCTGGAGGGAAGGTTTAGTTTTATTTCGCCAAGAAGAGATGGGCTAGCGATCAAGCCTGTCAGTAACTTGACCAAAAATACAATGCCTAGGATTCCTTTGCGACTAGCAAGTGTAGGAAGATTAATGAGTTTTAAACGACTTATATATGTATATGGCGGCAGGTTGTACTGAGAATCCCAACGAAAATTCCTTAATGCAAAAAGCAGAAATTGTTTTTGAATTGACTCTATTCGGTCGGAATGAACTCGATAGCGCGGGTTCCAAACAACAGATCCATATTCCAGTATGGGCCTCACTAACGTTGTGAACAGAGCCTTTGTGATGTAAGGGTCGACAAATTTTTTTGACCACCGTTTTACAAATGCAAAAACACCTTTGGCTTGGTTAAGTGTAACATTTATGTGTAGATTAAAATTAAATTTTGGGTCTATTGTAATTCCAAGATCAACAAAGTTAAACCTTTGTTCGAGGTTATGGTTACATATATCATAAGAAGCTGGTTGAACTGCTCTGCGAGAAAAGCACATTACTTTACATTTTTTAAGGTTAAGTGGCAAGTAATTTACTTCACACCAGTTAGTCATGCTATTTAAATCTGCTTGTAGTAAGGACCTTTCCTCAATAGAATGATACGATCTAAAAAGCTTTACATCATCAGCATACAATAAAATTTTTGAATAATTTATTACAGAAGGTAAGTCATTCATAAAAAGTAAAAACAGAATCGGACCAAGGTGACTTCCTTGCGGGACCCCTCATTCGAACTATAGACTTGTCGTTGATGACATTAAAAATTACTGCTTCCAATTTCTTTAGTGGGTGGATTGACAAGAGCCTCAAAATTCAAAAATCCTATCACAGCGCCGTGAAAGTGTGTAAATTGTTTGGCCCCCCACCTGTTGCTCGAAATTCGGCCCGGTTTTCGGAAAACCTTTTCTTTGTTTTGCATTTGACATCTGTCCACACCTACAATGAAATACTCGTATTTTATTTATCAAAGCTATGTACATATTTTTTTTACCTTTAACCCCTTTTCCCACGAACGCAATGGTGGTCCCAAGCTATTCAGTTCAGTAGCTATGAGCTCCCATCTTGCCTTTGCTTGAGTTTTTCCACAAACTCCTTTGCCTAGGTCGATGTTTTCCTGCATCAACTGCACTAAACGCGCCATTTGCTTCTTATTAGTAACAAATTTCGTTCTGTAATTGAGATGTTGATATTTTACTACCATTATATATAAGTATTATTATTATTTTCACTCAAAAATCTCCCGTTTTATCCATTATCAAACTTCTAAAATCGACACGCTCAACGACTATAAAATGGCTGTAGAATGATGATCGACAGAAAAGTATTCACAGTCGCGTGTTGAGCGAGAAATCGACACTCGCAATACCACGATAGTCTATAATCGCTCGATAGTCGATTATCTATTTTTGATCGACACTCGCAATAGGGGTGAATATCTTTCTAAAATTTCGAATTATTGTGGTTACAACTCCATTATTTCCATAAAGTCACTTACTATTTGTCGGAATTAAATTTTTGATCCTTTCGACGTCCAGGGGTTCATTAAAAATAACCCTGATACCAATGGTATATAAATAAAAGGAATAAACCGAATAAATAACTTATATTTTCCTTATACCATAAAATCATTTAGTTCGCTAGGTAAAAATTTAAAAAAAGATATCTACCAAGAATTTCAATTTTGTTAGCGTAGCTATTGTATTTCCTTATTTAAATGAAATGTCTTCAACATTTTTTATTAAAAAAATTACTAACATCTTACTACTTATTATTTACTTTTTAAGAAAGGGTAACAAAATCTAACCCGTTTTCCATACTTCTTAAAACAACCCTTTATAAGGGATTGTCAAAATTCGAATGTCATTATTTACCTAACCTTTTATAATTGATCATGTTACAAAACGACATTATACAAAAGGAATATTCAATATGTACATAAATTTGTTTGTATAAAAGGTAGAATACAACAAGTATTTTCAACATCCCCACTTGATCATTATTTATGGAAATTGAAGTTCCATCTTTGTTGAACATAACATACTTATGTTTATCGACAGGAACTGCTTTAGTTAAATTATCTGCAATCATGTTATTGGTACTTATTCCAGTGAAATTAACTTCCTTTTTATCTATTTTTTTTTTAATAAAGTGGTGACGAACATCTATCATCCGTGCTCCCAGTTTCACATTCACAAATTTCCCTGTGGATGCGGTTTGAAATCACATTCACATACATTTTTGTGAATTGAATCCGATTGCTTGGTTGTATGTGAAATGAAAAGTAAATGAAAAAAATTGTGTGAATGTTTAATTATTTTCGATTGGAATAATTTTTAAAATATTCTTTGATGTTTGTAGAAGCCATTTATGACATTTCTCAGAAATGATTTCTGTATTAGTTATTCATTGAAATATAAGTATTTTTAAGTGTTTTGCTAATGACTGCTCAAAAAAGCATACATAGCTAAATCCGAAAGGGATATTTCAACAACAGCTGCTTGTGAATTGCCACAACGATAACCGATATGTGGGACAGGGATGACCTGATATGCGAAGAAATTTGTGAATTTGGGAGCACACTAATTTGTTTCACAGGAAATTTTTAAAATCACATTGTGGAATTGAAATGTGAAACCGGGAGCACGGCTATATATGTTTTGATCTTGCTAGGTATTTACTTGTTGCTGCCAAATGAATCGCACTTCTATTATCACAAAAAACTGTTGTCGGCTTTCCTTTAAAACTTGGATTTAGTTCAGCTTCCATTTTTCGAAACCACAAAACTTCATGAGTTGCAGCAGAATACTCAGCTTGCGTCGAAGGAAAAGCGATGGTTGGTTGTTGTTTTGTTGCCCAGGAAAGAGCACCTCCTTGAAAGGTGGTCACATAACCGGTAACTGAACGCCTTTCGTTAGAATCGCTCGCCCAATCTGAATCTGAATATGCGCAAATATCGTTATTAGTATCTTTACTAAATCTAAGTTTAACCGATTTTGTTCCTTTAAGGTACCGGAACCGCTTCCCGGCTGTCCAATGTTGTTTTCTTGCGCAATTATTGAACTTACTTAACTTGCTAACTGCAAAACTTATATCAGTACGCGTACATTGCGAGGCATACATCAAACGGCCTATAGCTCTTTGATACGGAATTTTTGCCATTTCCCTAAACTCTTCTTCGCTTTTTGGAGATTGATCGTTGATAGTTTCACGTTAAAATCTATTGGCGTTCGAACAATATGACTTTCACTCATGTTAAAGTTATTCAACATTTCATTTATGTACTCCTCCTGATCTAAATAAATTTCTTCTTTATTACGGGATACACGAATTCCCAAGCAAGACTTTGCATCGCCCAAAAGTTTAATTTTAAACTCTTTCATCAAATCCGAAACCACTTTTTTCTCGATATTTACATTTATTACTAAATATAAGTATGTCATCGACATAGATCGCGAGAAAAGTCATATTGTTGCCATTTCGATGAAAGTATATGCAAGGATCTACTTTAGAACGTTGCAATCCTAGTTTCGGCAGTGCTTTATCTAGTTTCATGTTCCAAACTAAACTCGACTGCTTCAAGCCATAAACTTATTTCTTAAGTTTGAGCACCTGATCCTTTCCACCAATTAAAATACCTTGTGGTTTTTCGGCATATATGTATGTACATATATCTTCTTGCAACTCGCCTTGTAAAAATGCAGCCAACGCATCCATTTGATTAATCTCTAAGTCGTATCTTACTGCTAATGCTATGAGATATCTTATCGATGAATATCTAGCTGCAGGTGAATAAGGTTCGTTGTAATCAATTTCCTTTTTCTGGGTGAATCCCTTCATTACAAGACGTGCTTTAGTGAACGATTCCAGACCTTTTCAGTTCTTACAGCATTGATCGATTAACGAATTCTTTGCCATTATCCGTCCACTAGATTTTAATTCGTGTAGTTTGTTGGTACTCCACTTCCGCCTTAAATTCTTTGAAGCAATCTAATACGAGTTTCTTAGACTTTATAAAATACACGTATACTTTTCGCTTGTAATCATCTATAAAAGTTAAGAAATAACAATTACCATTATTAGATTTTATCGGAATGAATGATTTCTAAAACCTTTGATGCTCTTGACACTTCTGACGGAAAACTAAATCTATGTTGCTTGCCCATTGAACACGACACGCAATTAATTGGCTTCTCAGATCCACACTGAATACCTTTTACATACCCGTATAATAACAGCTTCATGTTATCTTCTCCCAAATAAGCAAAACGCGTATGCCATGTCTCATATGATTCACTTTTCGTATGCAAAGTCCGCTTTTAACTTCCTATGTTTAGCTTAGTGATGCTCAAGGATCTTCTTGACTGACAACAAGTTCGCATTCAAACCAGGAACATACAAAACGTCGTGAACTTTGATTTCAAATGGTAAATTTGACGATAAAGTTTTCAATTGCATATCACCTTTACCAGCGATCTCCAGCAGTTTTGACCTCACCGGTAAACCTTTTTAGCTCTTGAAAATTATTAGCGTCTGCGGTCATATGATCCGTAGCTCCACTATCGATATACCACTCATTACCTGAATACTCGGCGCGAAAGGCAGCGAAATTTGTTCTGCGTTTTTGATCTTTTCCGTTTCTATTAGATTGACACTCTGATGTAAAATGACCAATTCCATCACAATTAAAACAACGTAGATTACTTCTGTTATCTTTAAAGTTTCTTTTCTTAACCATCAATGCACCATTCGACAATGACGGCTCCCGCTTAATATCATTTACACTAAAGCTTATATCGTTCAGCTTCTGTGCAGTGGATATGATTTGACTTACATAATCTTCAATGCTTGAGCATTCAACCAACTGCACACTTGCAGCAATCCTATTCGACGATCTAACCCAGAATTTTGAAATAATATTTTAAACGCGTTCCATGCTTCCCTTGAAGTCATTGCGTCTTTGACGTGGACATACAAACTTTTGTCTAACGCCAGGATAATCTTACATCTTGCATTGCGATCCTTAACGCTATCAATAGATTGAACTTCTTCCAGTTCAATATATTTCCACGCGTCATCTACATACGAGTAGCTCAAGCTGCGTACGAATAGAAAAACTCCACGTTGACCAATTCTCGGAGCCAACCAGCTTCTCCATGTTCTGAATCATCGATAAGGAATTCATCGCAATTTCTTATTTAAATTTTAAATTTTTATGCAGATTGCCCATAACCTTTTAGCAGAGTAATCTTTATTGAACGAGTATTTAAAATTGAATGAACAATAATTTCCTTATAAAACGACATTATACAAAAGAAATATTCAAAGCTATATACTTATGTATGTACATAAATTTGTTCGTATAGAAGGTAGAATACAAAAATTATTTTCAACAGTAATTGTATTTGATCAATCCAAAATGAATTTGTAATTACTTACCCTGAAAATATTCCAGTATAAGAAGACCATTATGATACAAGGAATGTAGAAACTGGTTAGCGATGAGCATAAAATGAATATTGTGTTATAGAATAAACACAGTCCCGGATCGCGTTCGGGTGTGTTGTTGAGACCCAGCACGATGGGCAGACCGATAGCCCCAGATATCGCCCAGGCTAAAAGAATGGTGAGGCAAACTCGTGGACTGTTTCTGTGCTTCGCATATTCAATAGGTCGCGTGACAGCAATATATCTGAAATCACATGAAAACAATAATGAATTTCTAATCACATGGAATCGCTGGCAAAGTCAATATAAAATATCCCGTCTTGAGATTAGTGTTACATTCCACTAAATTTCCCCAGCTAGCTTGTACTTTTTTAACGCTTTGAAAAAGCTCACAACATTTTGGCAACTTAATGGTAATAACATTTTTTTACAGCATTTTAAATTTAAATTTCTTGAGTATTGCCATTCCGGTAAAATTAAAATGAATTATCAAAACCGTTGCATATAAATGCCTAACATATATGTAGTTATGTACATGTGTATCTAGTTTAGATCAATCTGGGTACCAAATCTCCACGCCAGGCGTGAACTTATACATGCAAATTCCAGCTTAGTTGCATTGGATTGAAGTGGTTGTCGTAAAGCCTATTCGGAACAAGAATATATTTTACATATCAAAGAATTGATTTAATCCTTTGTGATGTACTAAATATCCTTAAAATGTCTTACCCATTATTCGAATTTAGTAATGTATTTTACTTGTACGCTTTAATCATATAATAAGCTCAATAAAAAAGTTGCTTCTGGTTTATAAACTTACCGAAAAAGAACCTAACTCCTAGCTCTGGATAGGTCATGTCATGTGCTTGAAATAAAATACTCCAGCCCTTGTAGTATTTGGCACTGGGAGTGGTAGGGGCAGAGAAAGCGCTAAAGGACTTGAATACGTTTGATGCTTCCAATCAGCACCAATTGTCACCAAATGTTGGCAACACGGCCCAAGAGTAGGAACTCTAAATATAAGGTCATGACATGCGCAAAACAAAAACTGATTTCGCTTAAATAATTGTAAATAAATGGTGTTTTTTTAGACGTGTGGTTTTCAATGAGGTAATACTTTTTTTGGAGTTGGTCTTTTTGACAGCTGTTACTTGATTTATACTCAGTTTGGTTTGCCCTTTCGTGAACAGACTTACTCTGGAACAACGTTTGCAAACGTTCCGTGAATAGGCCTAAAACGAGATGGCCACCGATCCCGAGTTTCGCAAGAACATTTTGTTCAGCGATGAAGCTCACTTTTGGTTGAATGGGCACGTTAATAAATAAACAAAACTGTCGAGTTTGCAAGGAGTAAACCGAATGAATAACTTAAATATTTCAAGATAATGTTTTATGATCAATCGCAAATATTTGCATTATACCAAAAGATCGTTTAGTTCAAGGGACAAATATATTGAAAATTCATTCTCTGGTTAAAAATTAAAAAAAAACATCTACCAATAAGTACATACAGTCCATCACCTTTTAACCTGGTTGTTTTAATGCGGATTTTTCTATGTTTTTATTTTTAACCCTTTTAATCGATTTTTAACCCTTTTTCCGTGATCCAATCAATCTGAATTTTCGCAGAAAGACTCGTGGAAATGTCTGTATCACGTCAAATAAAAAATAGATTTTTACCAATTCTCAGATTTTCCTGACGTGTAAATGAAAATCGCCGATACACGTGTATTTTTATTTTTTCTCCCCTTTCCGAAAAAGTAGATTACATATCTATGTAATAAATTTGTTTACATCCCCTAATATGGGTTTCGGATTTTACGCAAAAAACGGGACGAATAAACAAATTTGAACTGAAATTCGGTTATTTTTACGCGGTTTTTGTTTACGCGAATAAATGTATGTCCCAGTGAATCACTTTAAAAAGAGATCAACTGTAATTATATTTTGTAAGCTATAGTATTTCTTAATTTAAATGAAATGTCTTCGAAACTTCTAATTTAAAAAAATCAATAACATTTATTTACTTTTTAATAAAGGGAAAACAATTCTAACCCGTTTTTCATACTTCGCAAAACAACCCTTTATAAGGGAGTGTCAAAATTCTAATGTCATTATTTAGCTAACCTTTCATAATTGAATCATGGCATTGGTCTACATAAAATGAGAGTAATGACAAAAGAACACCGAAAAAAACATAAATAAGTTTAGCAATGCGAGTAATTGTTTTGACTAAAAATGTCAATTGAAATTAAAAATTGTGTAGATTTATGGTTAGCAACCGACTGGAAACTATGAATTTCAGTTATTTATCCTTTTATTTCTAAAAAGTTTGGTAAAATTGGATTTAGTTCGAATGCTATTAGGACAAATGTGTATAAATTCAACAGAGAAATTGATAAATATTGGAATTAGGAATCATATGATGAATTTCATTTCAAAGGCTGAAAAAAACGTACATTTTGAACCCGACCCCCTCAGAATGTAAAACTGATGTTCGAAAAATCGGGTTTGAAGTCGATGGAAGGTAAACATAATTTCAGAAACTATAAAGATGTTATTAAATTCGTTGTCTGTAATGGTAAAATAGAAAACAGCGAGTGTTGCGTATCAATGTGTGGTCGGTGCTACGATAATTTAACGAACCTTAGAACGATGATGTTGGAATATTACGAAAAAAATTCGATTCAAGAAGTCATTTACATTTACTCTATTAGAATAAAAAAAAATCTGTATAACTTCCAAAGTATACCTTTTTTTGTCACACAATAATATCAAAATAAAAAAGTTAACAAGAGATGCGTTTACTTAACCCTTTCGTTCCAGGTGTACAATATATTGTACACATATTCGTAAAATTTTTAAAAATAACTGATTTGCAGTTGAGGTAAAGCAGTTGCCTTGAGTCGATTGAAATATACTTCTTTATCGATTGCACATTATTACCGACCCGTGGTCGTACTGCACATCAGTAATATTTTTGCCTTTATGAAGGAAGGTCATAAAAAATCTATACCTTCTGACTTGCGCATAAGTAAAACCGAAAAAATAGTGCAAAGTAAATGTTTAGTGCCTTAAATTATTTTTTTTTATAAAGAAAGTATATGTAAATATACAAATATTCAGTTTGCTGTAGAAAAAAACCGCAGGTAAGTGCTCCTTGTGAGTTTAAAGTCCTGTACAATATATTGTACAAGGGGATTTAGTGGTGCAAAAATTACGAATTTTTCAGTTATTTTTCGATTTTTCAGTTTGTGGAATTTTGAGCTTGGCTGCTATATTTTCCTCAAAACTTTTAATTTGCTTTATGTTATATATGATTTGATTGAGTTTTGCGTTTTAGAAATAGCACACTGATAATATGACCACATTTGGAGGAAAAATTTTGACTGAAGATCAGTGGTATGACCTATTGGAAAACATCTCTGATGCCGAGGACGGAGATGACCCCAATGTTGCGGAAAATGAGTTTGACGTTGAAACTGAAGCCATACGCCATACACTTAATGTCAATGAGGGTTCAGAAGAAGAAGATCCATTTGCAACGGACGAAGAAACTGACCAGTCATTCGTCGACTATTATAGCAAAACTTCAAGAAATTGTGGCCGTCGCTATTTCGAAAAAAGTCTAAGGAACAGAGTTGTTCCTTCTGTCATTGCCTCTACTGAGGATGTACAAGTGTCGTCATCAGCATCGGAACTATCAAGTGTCTCTCATTCTTCAAATAATAACCCAAGAGGACTGCGGTCCAATGTCAACACTCAGGAACCACCAATAGAATTGGACGATCAACAGGAATGCTTCAACTATACAAAGTCGAAAGACATCGAATGGCGCCGTGCTAGAAATCATACTACATATGACAACAATGCAGAGGTTTTTGAGGAGCCTGACTTTGTTCAAGAGCCTATTAAGACGCCCTACGTGTATTTTTCCAAATACCTTCCATTTGAGTTTTTTGCCTCAGCAGCACATTTTACGAACTTATACGCAGTTCAAAATCACAAAGTTAACTTTGAACATACTAATGGTAAAGAAATTCAAGTTCTGTTTGGTATTAATGCCCTGATAAGCATTAAGCATAAGCCTTCTGATAATGTCGATAGATTATATAAAGTCAGACCAATTATGAAAGCTGTTCGTGAAGAAATGTGGAAACATGAGCTAGAGGGAAACCTTTGTGTCGATGAGCAAATGATTCCTTTCAAAGGAGCGTTGTCAATCAAGCAGTACATAAAAGGAAAGCCCACCCCATGGGGTATAAAACTGTTTGTGCTTTGTGGAAAAAGTGGAAGACCTTATGATTTTATAGCCTATCAAGGAAAAACTACAGAGATATCTGAACATAGTCTGAAAGAACTTGGATTTGGTGCTGCAGTGGTTTTACATTTATGCAAACGAATTCCAAATGAAGGTTCTTATAAAGTATTTTTCGACAATTTTTTTTCCACTTTCCAGTTGTTTGAAATTTTGCTTGATCGGCATATTCTCAGTACTGGTACGATTCGTGTCAATCGATTCAACCACCCACCTTTGCCTGCAGACAACGATATGAAAACAAAAGGGAGGGGAACTTCGGCCGAGCTTGTAAGTCGAAATGGAAAAGTTCTCATAACGAAATGGTACGACAATAAAGCAGTTCACCTAGCTTCAAATTATATTGGGGTTGGAAAAGAAGACACAGTAAAAAGATACTCTAAAGTGGACAAGAAGTATATAGATGTAAATCGTCCGGAAGTAGTAGCTGTTTATAATAATAACATGGGTGGGGTCGATCTCCTTGACCAAATGCTACAATATTATCGAATATACTTGAAGTCTCGAAAGTGGACTTTGCGAGTAATCATGCACTTTTTTGATATTTCGATCGTTTCCGCTTGGCACGAATATAATCATGACTGTAAAATGAATCATATACCATCAAATAATAAAATGGACTTGCTTACCTTCAAAAACGAATTGGCTAAGACTTTGATCTTGTTTGACTCATCAGCCAAAAGATTGGTCGGGCGTCCAAGAGCAGATAGTGCAGGAAGTTTTCAAATGCAACAAACAGATAAACGAAAGAGAATTTCTGTTTCAAAGGATGTACGCTACGAAGAAATGGGTCATCTTGCTTATTTTTCTGATGACAAAACGCCGAACAGATGCAAGTATGAGAACTGCAATCAACGCACTTTCGCGTTTTGCGTAAAGTGTAACGTATTTCTGTGCATTAAACGAGCTGCAAATTTCTTTTATAAGTACCACACTGCTGAATAAATATCAATTAAACTACTTATATCATTATATGAATTTTTTGTTACAACTGAATATTTGAATTGTTATATTTTTTTTGTTTTTCGGAATAAAACTGATTTTTTTTACGAATTATCGCTTTCATTCCTTCATGTTAATTTGGACTTGCATATGTACATATGTATAGTGTTACCGTTCAGTCCTGTTGTACAATATATTGCACAACCCATAAAATCTAGGCGAGGGGGGGTAAAAATTTAAAATAATTTTTTTTCCATATATTTGATCCATATTGAAGGAACCAATCATCAAAAAAATTATTCTGCCACTGGATTTATCTCGGGACTGAAAGGGTTAAATAAATTTAAAAAAAAAAAAGAAAAAACACCCCATTTTAGTTTTCAGATATGTTATATATATTAAATAGACCTTTCTAAAATAAAATTTTATTTTTCAAAATCGCTTGATCTTTGAAGTGTTTTTTCAGTTTAAAATTTTATTTTGGAAAACATTTTTTTTTAGTGTATTGAAAAATTTTTACAGTGTATTTATTTCAATACCTTTCTAATGGTATGAAGATCTTTGAAATCGGTAAAGCCATTCCGTAGTAATCACACTTTAAAAGTACCTATTATCGTAATTTTTCGAATATTTCGATACCTTGCCACGCCCACAATTTCTCGAAAATCCATTTTCTAAAAATAAGGTTATGTTTGGGTAGGTAAGATGTACCTCTATGCAAAATTTCATCAAATTCTGAGGGGGTCGGGTTCAACGCATATTGGATTTGATATGAAATTCATCATGTATAAAGTAGCGATTCAATGATGGGAACACTTCTTGGCTTTAATAGAGAGTGGTTGATATTGAAAACCCCGATTATTCAATTAAATTTAAGCCCATTAATATGAAAGATTATAAATAAAGCGCGGCTGGCCGCTAGTACATACCAATAAAGATTTAATGGCTTACTCGTCGGATTCATTACTTCCATCTCGAAGGAATTTACAAACAAACAAATCATCAAGATGCTCCGATTTAAGTATAAAGCAATACATTGTTGAAAATGACGAAGCATATAGCAGCATGGAATAACTGATTGTTCTGATACTGAAATTTCTCAAAAATAATAGCTATTATGGGAACTGTTATAGAAGTGAAAACCATTAACATCGGATAAATATAGCATATAGCTGCCATACAACCGATCGTTAAGATACTGCATTTTTGGCTTTTTTCACAAATATCAATTATTGTTAGACATAGATACATATGTATGTGTAAAGTAAAAATCATTAAGATCAAAGAGATATAAAGTATAGCTGTCATACAACCGATTGTTCAGATATTGCCATAAACACGAACACCCCATTTAATCAGCTAAAGTCTTGAAATTTTGCACCAATAAAAGATAACCGATAGTTCAAAATTTTATTTTTGGCCATAACTCATTCATTTAATCTGCTAAAGACTTGAACTTTTCCACAAATATTAATTATTATTGGGACTATTGTAGCAGTCAAAATCATTAATATTGAATTAATATTACATATGTATGGCTCTCATACCGAAGACAGCTTTTTTACTTATTATGTAGTCAATTTGACACCTGTGGAAGGTTCTTAAAAAATTGTCTTAAAATTTAATTAAGTATTTTTAATTTCTCAAATTTTTTTTTGAAAAATGATATGCCTAGTGTGAATGTTCACATATGTACATACATATGTATATAAAACCTATGTACATATACTCGTTAATTAAAATTACTTTTCACATACGGAGCTAATTGCTAAAATTGGTTAATCGCATTTAAAAAGAACTCGCTTTTAAAATTTTAAAGACGTGCCAGACATTATATACGAATTTATTTTTCATTGTAAATTTGTGCACTTAAATTATGCACAAATACGCACGTGCTTAGGTTACGACAGGCTGTTGCGGAGTTACTTGTCAAGTATATTTCATTTAATTTTTTTATTCTTTTTTCTTCAGTTTAGAGTGTATGTATAAATAAATATGTATATGCTTACGAGTATAAATATAAATACGTATGTTCTTCATTTTGTTTACCTTTCGTCTGATTTAATTAAATTTTGATTTATTACAAGTTGCTCGAAGGCCCTTGTGTTTTAATTTGCGCTTAAGTCGGGACGAATGTGCGCAGTGCGACCAAAAATATTTCAAATAAAGTACTCTTCCATCACAAAGATGAAGCATTTGCGCTGAAAGAACAAAAAAAAATCGATAGTGGTAGGACTCGGGAATAACGACGGTATGTGAGTGCTGTAGCCGGCGTTGTTTTTGGAGTGCGTATGTCTACCTTCCAATCACCATTATGGTGATGCTTACGCAGTCTTTTGCATTTGTGAGTTCTTGTCGCGTTTCGTGCTTTACATTTGGCTTTCGGCGCACTATTTACTCGTAAATACTACATACAATCTTACGCTAGCTACGCACATTTGCAAGTTGCCTTTGAGTGACGAAGAAATAATGATAAACAAATTTAATTTGTGAGCGCCCGGGAAGATAAAAACCGTTAAAGGCACAGCGAAGAATAATAATACAATTCACCATTAACAATTTTTGGCTTCCATACACAAGCACTGAGCCCAAGGGCCTAACGCTCATTTCCATTAAATACCGGCTTTACACTTACGGGTGTAAGACACTTAAATCTGCGA
The DNA here is from genome assembly GCA_963971545.1 of Philophylla caesio. Lineage (NCBI taxonomy): Eukaryota > Metazoa > Arthropoda > Insecta > Diptera > Tephritidae > Philophylla > Philophylla caesio. Next base: position 68,040,459 of record OZ020607.1, read on the forward strand.
TATATAATTTTTTAACGTCTGAAAAAGGGTTTACAACATTAAAAAAAAATGTTGAACAAATGTTGAAAATATTATTTGAAAAGAGATATGCATTAATAGCTAAATTATAGTGAGACCTATTTTTTCTTTTTGATGTGCGGAATTTTTTAAGGACATCAAACATTCGCTATCATTAAGATTTTGTCAAAAGAGTATGGTCTTAATCATTGCTGTTAAATTTGGATTACGATTAGTAATCAATTAGATTAAATTTGAAAAGGAATGGTATTGATTACATAATTCTCTTTTTAACAATTCCTGATTATTAATTAATTATGATTACAAATAATCCAAAACTAATTAAGATTAGTTAGGATTACGAGAAAATAATCAAAAATAATCAAAAATAATCAAAAGTAATCAAAAAAGTAATTGGCTACTTTCAAGGATTATTTTTGATTGTTTTCGATTATTTTAAAAAAAATTTGAAAGCTCATCATTTTATACTTACATTTCGTTTTGAAAAATTTGCATTGAAAACATTCTGAACAAATAAAACAAAATTAGATAGTTTTTGTATACAAAATAAAGGTATAATCACTTCAATAACAAAACAACCAATAACATTTTAGTACTTCCTAAATCAAAAAAAAAGGTAAAAATACGTGGAAAAATAATAAAGAAAACAAATACATTGAATTCACAAAAAAACAGTTTTATAATTTACATATATTTACAATTGGCCTTCATTACAACTAATTTTTCAAAAGAAAAATCAGACAATGATTGCCGCCTTGGACTGTTGACGATCCCGGCAAATGAAAACAGTCGTTCAACTGGAGCTGAAGACGATAAGGGCGTGTTAAAAAAAATAAATGCCTCCCTTAATAAATCATATTTTTGGTAAATCTCGTCAGCACTTGCATTGTCATTTAAATAGCTGAAGAACTGCTTTTTTATTACGGATCGTTGGTCAACTTTAATCTGTTCTTGTGGAGAAGAACTTACTTCAATTTCATCATCTGCAAAGTCAAATCTTTAAAATGAAAAACAAAATAAATGTACGCATAAGCTCACCATAATCACTGAAATCAAAAAAATCGGGCATAGTCGACACATTATTAATTTTCCTTTCAAAATTAAATGTTTTACAATTTTTGGCGTAAAACCTGTAAAGTGTTTCTAAAACTCTGCTGGTTATATTTTCGACAGTTAATTCTGGCAATTCCGGATTTAATCTCAGCAACACCTTGACCCATTTCATTTTGATGCTTTGAGTTAGCACTGTTGCTGCAATTGCAATATTTGCCTCAGGCTTCAAAATTCTAATGAGCACTTATGCTAGCAAAGGTACATATGTTACATACATACATATGTGCAATATCTCTAGCTTATAAGGAAAAGCTAAGCCGACGATACGTAAGCATGCATAAGTTAAGTGTTAGTTTGTAAGTTTGTTTGTAAAATTGAACTTATGTTACTAAATTGGAGTTATTGAAATGCAATATTTAAGTGAGTACTATTTTTGGAATTGTCAATCGATGGCAAACAATATCTCACTGACCGTACTTTTGAAATGTTGGTATTAAAGAAAGCAAATAAAAAATGAATATGTTTGCCTAATTTTAGTGCGGCATAATTAGAAGTCTCTACTCAAATATATGGTTTATTTTGAATACATTTCCTCATACTGCTTCAGCTTATACATATACATACATACGTAGTATTATTTTTATTCTTTAAGAAACAGTGTTATGTTACTGAAAAATGTTCATTATAACTAAAGGTGTTCACTATTACTAAACCTTTAATGGTAGTGCAATTTGTTTTTCAATATGAATAAAGGTTTAGTGATAATGACATTTTTTCCACTATCACTAAATTTTCAGTGATAATGGATTTTGCTGATTAACTACCACTGAAGAAATAGAAACCTTTTTGTACTTATTTTTTGGTGTACTATGCCCAACCCTGATAACAAGTATGTAAATTGTAACATAACACTCACAAAAAAATATACGCAAAAGAAATATTTACTTTATTCAAAATGCAGAATCAAGAAGAATGCAACAGGTTATCAATTATCAAATCGATGAACATCAGTAGTAATAACAAAAAGTGAAAAAAAACAACTAACATGAAACACTAGTGCCATAATTTCGCAAAAAAAAAAAATAATAATCAAAAACAATCAAAAGTAATCTTCGAAAGTAGTCAAATTATTTTTCGATTACTTTTTATTATTTTTTCGAAATTTTTATTAATCTTGACTATTTTCCGATTATCTGTAATCGTAATCAATTAGTAATCGTCCGAATCTGAAAATAATCGTAATATAATCATTACTTCACCTTTCAAAAAAAAAAAAATCTAATTACTAATTATTTGTCCTACACTTACATTAATATTTTTATATCATTAATTGTTTCAATGAGGTTAGGTCAAACTTTAATTGGGCAAAGGATAAGGAACACTAAAATGAGTAGAAGTTAAAGTTATATGTAGCTGTTATTTCGGAGATCATTACACCAAATCATCAGATTTCTGTCATCTGTCATTCTGGTAACACACTCACGACGGCAATACTTTTGATATTTTTCTTAAAATGCGTCCAGCGCATTCCAAACAATGATGACCGAGGTACTGGAACCTTCATGCGGCTACGTGGTGAGTTATGTCGATGAGATTATAGCGGCATCAAATACAGTTGAAGAGACTACACATCATTTAAGAATTTTTGAAAATTTTTAAAGCAGAATATTAAATGGTTACAAAAGATTATGGTTAAAACAAAAGTAATAAAAAATGTTCTATCACCACTGAACGTGTCAGAAACACATAAGTTTTTAGATCTAAAGACATTTAAGAAACTCAAAAACTCACAGATAGGCCTATAGGCCACCTTTGATGTCGAGAGGCAGCATCAGTTGCGCACTGACGCCAGTTCCGTAGGTATTACTGCAGTTTTAATATTACTTTAAAGAAGAAGATACGAAAGAGTCTTCCTTTTCCATGATATCGCAAACAGAGGCATATGTTTTGACGTGGCGGACCAAACCCCAACGCACAACCCATTGATGTGAGTTAAAGTAAATGGGTTGAATAGATGTAGATGTAGGCATCGGGATTTAGTGCAGCCGGTCAACTGTACCTACGAACGCAGTAGTACCACTGTAACCCATTGCTACTTCGCAAAGGAGAGAGGAAACTGGTGAAGTTGTAGTGCCATATAAAAAGAAGAAGGCGTCGTAATTTAGCTTAAATGGTATTTAGAGTTACGCATGTAATGTAGCTTTAAAGGGAAAAACATAAGCATTAAATATTATATGTGATCGCTACTCCGCGGTTTCCTTTAGATATTCTGCACTTGAATAACATTGGTCCTTTTATAAAAAGTAAATAAAATATTGGTAATAGTTAATTCTCTAACACGCGTTATTGTTCCTGTGAAATTAAGCAAGTTCTGGATGCACTTAACCTGGTTACAATCTTCGTTGGGTAGCCGAAAGTAACGACCAAGCCGGCACATTATTTACTCCTAACAGCTTTGAAGAGCTTAGTAATGGCAATGTGATTCAGCATACAAAAGTATAGTCCGTTATCCGAAGAAAAACGATTGAAGTAAATTAGTAAAGTTGTATTTAAACTTAAAAAACGATAAGTAAACAATTTTGATAAAAGGGTATGGCACTGGCCACTTATGATATAAAATTGTATTTCACTAACCACTTTACTAATCTCTACCCAGGGCCATAGAGAGAAACCCAGGGCCCGGGGATAGTAATTCATAATGGCAACAATTGTAGTGAATTTTTGGAGAAAAAAATCTGCAAAAAATTCTAGCAGAGCACCGGGCCCCCCTGAGAACTCCGGGCCGGGAGGAATTGTCCCCAATATCCCCTCCTCTCATTGGCCCTGTCTTTTCCAAACCGGGTTCTATAAAATTCATTGTCAAGTTATATATTTGATGTAATGTAAAAACCTTGTACTAAAATTTAATTATTTTTTACTTTAATTTTTTCATTAAAATAGTAAGTATTCGTATAATTACTACATACATTTTTTGTTGATACGATAAAAACTTTGTAGGTAAGTAAGTTTTTCTTAACATAGTCATCTACACTGGAAAATATATCTAAAAAAGAAAGCATTTCTAAGCTATACTACAAGTTGGTATCTTTTTGTGATCTTATATACATACCTCATGGTTGATATGACTGGATCAAAAGAGTTTGCTAACATGTTGAAAAGGACTTTGTTTTGTCTATCTCGTGAAATTTTGCAAGTGTTTATACATTTATCTATATCTTCTTTTGTCCTTGTTTTTAGATTCTTAAGCTTTTACAATTTAGTCGATTAAAATGAAGAACAACAATATATACTCTTATTTTGAATTTGAATAAAAATCAATTAACCTTTTACCTGGCCATGTGACAGAAATGTTACAAACCCTATTTTTAACTTTAATTTAACCATTATTATTTAATATAGTCATATTGGTTTTTGTAACACAACTGGTACAAGCTGTGAATCATTTAAAAATAATAAGATAGAGCGAGACATACATATAGTAACGTATTATTGCGCAAAAAGTTTAGTGCACAAAGTTTGGTATTTTGCAACAAGTGCTGAAATTTGGTGACGAAAGCCGAGTTTTGTGAATGTGAAAAACGTGTTTTAAATACATTGGGTAAGCATGTAATTTATTGATTTTACTAAGTGCAATTGAAAATAAATTTCATTTGGATTTTCAATATTGTACTTATTGTTTGTTGCAGATATGTCACATTGCCTTACAGCCCCAATATGTTTTTAGCAGAATGTCTAAAACTTTGAGCAATAATAAAATTCGACAAATTCTTGACGAAAGTGAAGATGGACTCGATTTTGATGATGATGATGATGTGGATGATCCTAATTATGATGAAGAGTTAGTACATGCTGATGTGAATAATTTTGATGAAGTGGTTGAGAATATATTGGAAGATATTGAAAATGAAAATATGGAATTGTGTTCAGATCCGTCGAATGATGTTCCGTCTATTTTGGCAGAGAGTGCACAAAAACAAAAAAAACGCTACAATGACATTATCTGGAAAAAATGGAATTTAGTTTTGGATGAGCACCAATTGCGTTTTATAGGCAATACATCCTTGCCCGATAATATAAAGATTCTCGGCGGGTCAATTGAATATTTCTTTTATTTATTTCCAAAGATATTGATAAAGTTTATTGCCGATGAAACAAATTTATATGTTGTTCAAAAGGATGTTAATGATCCATTTCGTGTATCAGAAATGGATATACAGCAATTTATTGGAGTGATTTATATGATGTCCTTATTACAACTTCCTAATGTACGCAGTCACTGGAGTAAAATTGGTACATCTATGATACAAGAAGCGATGCCGCTTAAAAAATTTGAAAATTTACGACGTCGCATACAAAATATATGTTCTCTGCGGGTCAACTGAATTTGCTTACAAAATTGAGCCGGAAACTGGCAAAGAAAATATCGTTGGGGATAACGGGCAGAATTTAGGAGCCTCTTCCAATGTAGTCATGAGACTGTCTCGTATGATACCACGAAACAAAAATTTCCAACTTTATTTCGACAATTATTTTACTTCAACTCCATTGCTCGTATACTTGGCAAATGAAGATATATTAAGTGTTGGAACAATTCGTAGAAATAGAATCCCCAATTGTAAGTTAACAAGCGAAAAAGAAATGATGAAAAAAGATAGAGGGTCTAGCATAGAGTACGTGTGTCATGTAGAAGGAATCGACATTTCAACAGTTTCGTGGAGAGATAATAAGATTGTAAATTTCGCATCCACTTTCGTTGGTGAAATACAAAAACGTAAAATAAAAAGATACGATAAAATTCAGGAGAAATACGTTGAAATTGATGGTCCATCTATTGATGGTGAATGCAACGCGCACATGGGTGGTGTAGATCTTATCGATTCCATCATGGGAAGATATAAAATAAAACTTCGAAGTTTACGATGGCAAGTTCGAGTGTTTTATCATCTATTAGATTTAGTGATGGCAAATGCTTGGCTTCTTTATAAAGAAAAATCCAATAACACAGAAAAGTTGTTGCCTGCGGCAGAATTTCGCCTACAGATTGCGGAAACACTTTTAAAATATGGAACAACAATCAACGTCAAAAACACTAGGTCTCTCGAGCCTCAAATACAAGCGAAAAAACGCAAGGGACCAGCGCAGCATGCCCCTTCCCAAGCTTTGCGACTTGATAAAGTTGGTCATTGGCCAATATGGACGGAGAAGAGGATAATATGCAAAATGCCTAATTGTCAAGGAGTTACCCAAACAATGTGTGAGAAATGCGGAATTGCATTGTGCTACAACAAGCATAATAACTGTTACCGTGCATACCATTTGTCATAAATTAGATATTTACTTTCAAGGCAATGTAACATATCTGTCACAAAGGATATTTTCTTAAATAAATAGCAAAAAAAAATATCAACAAAAAATTTAAAAAAGTTGTATTTTTTTGACTGTAGCTATTGAAAAAAAAAGTTTCAAAATTTGCGGCCTTGCCCGATAAAGGGGTTAAATCTTGTAGCTTATTGAACGAAAAATGCAGAATATTTGTTGTGCCTTTTTATTAGCGTTCATAAAACATACAGACATATGTAAATTGGTTTTTATACTTTGTTGTAAATCGTACAATGTTTATACTAATTGATATTTATTTAAAATGAAAATAAACAAGTAAGAAAAGTAAAATTCGGGCGAAACAGATTTTTATATACCCTCGCGATGGATTTTTTTATGGGCGGTGCCCATAATTTCATAAAAACCACGTTTCTTTGTTTCAAATCGCTGCCAGTATTAAACTTATCTCAATTTGTTCCAATAAATACTGAAAAACGAAGTTTTTACATTTTCCAAAACTTTCGTTATATGGGAGGTGGGCGTGCTTATGATCCGATTTCAAAAATTTTCTACGACAATAATGCCGATATCAAGGAAAATACATACCTTACCCCGTTATTGAGATACAGAAATTTTTTCATAAGTGGGCGTGGAAACGCCCATTTTCAAAATTTCATAAATACCTGATTTTTTAGTTCAACATCGCTCAAAATACCGAATTTCACTGAATTTGCTGTAATGGATACCAAAAAAACGTAAGATTTGCATTTTTCAAAAACTTCCGTTATATGGGAGGTGGGCGTAGTTATTGACCGATCGTGACCATTTCCAATACCAACCAAAAAGCAATCCATGTACCAAATTTCATAGAGATATCTCAATTTTTACTCTAGTTATTGTAACCACGGACGGACGGACGGACGGACAGACAGTCAGGACTAAATCGATTCATCTTTTCATTCTGATAATTTTGTATATATACATATGTCTATATCCCCGGTATACCCCTGATAATTTACTTAATTTGTTGAGACAGTATAACCTTATTTACATAAGTAGTCTTAATGTTGAGGGATGCTCGAGCACATTATCAATTGTATGATGTCGGCTATGCAACAATTAACCAGTCAGCGACAAATTTATATTAAGATTAGGAGCAAATGGTATGACAGGCAATTAGCTGAGGTTAACAAGAAGAAGTTCAAATTACATGAAAAAGCAGTGCTAACAGGAGATTGGACAGAATATAACATGGTAAAAAAGCAGTACAAAACAATGATCAAAATTAATAAAATAAGCTACATGGGACAGAAAGTCGATGCAAATAGAAATGATAGCCGATTAATGTGGAAACAGTTAAAACAAGTGGTTAATAAATGAGATAGTATATAAAAAATAACAGAAGTGCTAATATTCAAAAGCAGCGATGAATTGAACATACCGTAAACAAATTTAAAAGGAAAATAGGAGGGAAAAATTTAATGTCTGAGGGTGTAATTAAAGACTCAGTAGAGTATATGGGACACTTCTACTCTTTACTGATAAATAAGAGCCTTGAATCAGGAATATTAACTAAAAAGCGGAAAATTTCGACGATTGTGCCCGTTAAAAAAGTAAAGGGTACTCTAATACCCCAGTAGAAGGAAGATCTTAATTCAAAGTTGAATTTCGTAGCGGTGTTTATTGATCTCAAAAGAGCTTTTGAAACTATTGAAAGGGAAAGAATGTTGAAAAAACTTGAGGATATTGGTATAAAAGACAACGAGCTTGACTGGTTTCGGAGCTACCTTACCGATCGTATGCAGCAAACAGTGATCGATTGAACTGTGTCAAAAAAAGTAGCCGTGAACATTGTATTACCACAGGGCTCGGTGTTAGACCAGTTCTTTTCAATATTTACGTCAATGATATTAATATGGTGCTAAAACACTGTAAGATAAAAATGTTCGCCGGTGACACACTCCTAACAGTCAGTGATAGGAACGTTCAGAATGCGATCGAAAAAATGCAAGAAGATCTGAATTCCTTATATTTATTTATTTATTTATTTATTTAAGCCAAGTAGTACAATTAAGTTGTTATAGGCTAAGTAGACATAAGTTAAGTTTAATATGCAGTTATGAAAAAAAGTATAAATATGCTATTTATAAAATAAATTTAGTGAATTCAAAAAGCGATCTTTTGAATATGAAAAATCTATCTCGATAAGTTTAGAGACTCTATTGAACTCAATCAGAGCTCTAGAAATAGGAGCCTTTTGAGCATAAAGAGATTTAAAAACCCCAACATTAAAAATTTCCGAGCTTCTAAGTGCCCTGGCCGGAATATGAAAGAAAATTCTCTCAAGGAGCGGTGTACAGTCCACAGCCCCACGGAGCAAATCGAAAATGAAAGACAAAGATAGTATTGTTCTCCTGTTCTGCAATGGTTTCAAGTTTATCAAAAAACACCGCGATTCATAGGTTGGGATAGGATCAGAAAATCGAAATTTACGCAATGCAAAATGTAAAAATATTTTTTGGATGCGTTCAATTCTGGCAATGTGGCACATATAATATGGTGACCAAATGAATGATGCGTACTCAAGTTTGGACCGCACAAAAGACGTATACAAAAGTTTCAGCGTATACGGGTCGGTAAAATCCATACTATGACGCCTAACAAAAGCAAGCATAGCATAAGACTTAGTAATTATGAAATTTATATGACTGACAAAAGTGAACTTCGAGTCAAATATTATTCCCAAGTCTTTAATTTCACTAACTCGAGTCAGAGGCGAGTTTGAGATATGATAAGAGGTATCAATGACATCGATTCGTTTAGAAAAGGTAATTTGGAAACACTTTTTTATGTTCAGGAATAGCTGATTGTTGACGCACCAGTTTCCAACCTTATCTAAGTCCAATTGCATCAATTCAGAGTCATGACGACTTTTGATCAAGGAATAGATTTTAAGATCATCCGCATAAAGCAGAAATTTTGCTAAAGAGAAACAGGAACAAATGTCATTGATAAACAAAACAAACCCCAGAGCAAGCAACGAAAGGAGTAGACTTTACATTATTCACTACAACCACACAACGACGCTTATGCAAGTAAGATGCAATCCATTTAAAAAAAACTGAGTGGAAACCAATGCTGGCCAATTTCTTTATTAGAATTACGTGGGAGACCCGATCAAAAGCTTTGGTTATGCTCTAATAAACTAAAACTAAATGTTAATAAGAGGCAGTTTATGGTCTTAACTAGGGTAGTCAATAACGGATGCTTAAACTACAGCCTAAAAATAAAAGATGAAGTTATTAAAGAAGTTCAACTCAATAAATACTTAGGGATATACATTGATAATAAATTAAAAATCGATAAGCATGTTGAATACACAGTTAAAAGATTGCAAGAAAGTGGATTCTAAATATCTATGAAGGAGAAACAAAACCATGGTCTATAGATCTATAGTGGAACCCCACTTTATATATTGTCCAACGATATACTTCATAGTTAGCGATACCCAAGTAGATAAACTGCAAAAACTGCAAAACCGAGCTCTGCGCTTTATACTAAATAAGCCTTATGATACACCCACGCGGGAGATGATCGCTGATATGAATTGGCTGAGTGTGAAGCAGCAAGTTTATTATCATGCTATGAAATTAGTGTTTAACATAAAACAAGGCAGACTTCCGGATTAATTGAGTGACAATGTTCGATACATTAACGACACCCTCTCATACCTACTAAGAGAGAACAACAGTTTTGGCTACCCTTCTATAGAACCGAAGTGGATAAAAGAAACATTTTCTATAAAGGGCTAAAGTGTTTAATGAATTACCGTCGCACATAAAAAAACTGCACTAACTTTAGTAGTTTCAAGCAGGGACTGTAACTGTTATGAGTCTTTTCCATAAAGTTATCTTCAGAATGTTATTTGCATACTTCTTTACCATAATGTCAAAAGAAAGCAATTATTTTTTAACCTATGTATATAATTAAATGCAACTTAATAAGTTATTTTGTGACTTTTATTTTTTGAGCCAGAAATAAAAGTCTTTTCATGTCTATCCGGTAAGGGCGCGGAATGGAAACTTGGTCTTTCCATCCGTCCTGGCACCAAATAAAGGCGATATGGCCATGGATCGGAAACACGGCCTTTCCGACCATGACAAACTGTTCGTATGAAAAGTAAGAAGTGAAATATGGATCGGAAACTCGTGCTTTCCGACCATCAGAAACCAAGTAACAGAAATGCGGAGCTTTTCCAGCTATCCAACTACGCAATTATTTTTAAGCAATTTTATATATGATTTTTAAATATATATCTAACATGTACTTATGCTTTAATGGAATGTATTATAACTTTTTGAAATGGTACATTTTAAAGTCGCAAGACTGTAAACAATAAATAAACAAATATCTTATTAATATCGATTATGCGAACAAAGTTATAATAGCCTTGTGTACAAGTACGCTCGGGTATAAAAACATTAAACAAGAAAAATGGGCATAAGTGGTGACAGCTTCGATTACATAATTTATGTTTAAATTTTAAATATGTTAATTCTTCTTTAAGGGTTTTTATTGTTTGTAAATGAAGATACTTTTTTAATCCGAAATTCCTCAATTACATTGATAGAAAAGTTAGCTCAAATGACTTCAATGTTATTGAGATATGTAAAATATATACATATGTAGATCTGAGGATAGATATACAAAATTTTTTATTTTTGAAAGAGTTAGCCCATTAAAAATTGGACACGAACAACGACCTGTAGGATCTCTAGGCTGACTTGGCCGTAAACGGTCGCGTAATCTGTATACCTTAAAACGAGAGCTCTAACAGGGCACTGCCTCATAGCCAACCACGCGAGTCGTCTCGGAGTTCTCTTCTACAGATGATGTAGAAGCTGCAAAAATTATGAATAGGAGGAAACGGTTCTACATCTTCTATGCAATTGCCCAGCGTTAGCGAGAAGCAGGCTTCGCTTTCTAGGGGCACCTCTTTTTGGGGACCTCGGAGAATTAGGTGATATAGACCCAAGATGCTTGACGAGATTCGTCAAAGATTCTCAATGGTTCAGCGAGGGGAGTAAGCGTTTAGCTGGTGGTATCCCAAAGGGCCTCTACTTATAGCCCAAGCCTGTTGCTGAATTGTCAGTGACAGCCACATATACCTACCGGTTTTATAGTATGCACATTAATAGATAATTTCTTCTAAAACACGTTACTATTTCTATAATAATCGCTATAAAAGTATAATGGGGGCCTTACTAACTATGTTTTAAGTGTCATTTGAATTTCATTTAAAAATATTGTAAACTTTTTAATAGAAGTGTATAACTTTTAAGTTGGCGTAGTCAGCGAATCCAAACAATGGGAAAGACATGTAATATTAGTATATAAACTTTACCAAAGACTTAGAGAATACATATAGTCGAGCGGCGAGCAAATCGAAGACAAACGCGAAGAGCAAAAACGAAAGAAGTTGCACTGTCCACGAATTAAATTAAAATGGACAAAAACTGAAAGATGGAATTAAAATCATTGCTGCTCCTGTTTTAAATATATTTCGGATGATAAGAACACGTTTGTACGAAACGAAATCTCATAAGAATCTATTTACCCCTTTTATCATACTAACAATAATCAAACCAGTATGAAATAATTGAATTTTTGGCTTCCAGGAAATCATAGTAGTATACTTGTTTAACTTCGTAAAAGCGGCTGGTACCTGTTTTCATAGCGTAAGCTTCAATTTTGATCATTACACTGAAACCTTAAAACTAGGGCAATCTAAAGTGCGACCTGCAACCTATTATTTAGCGGCCCGAGATTTATATTTTTAATTTACCGAGATATTCGAAAAAAAATACATTATATAAATACTGTTGAAGTGGTTTAAAAGTGGTTTTTTTGTGGCTTCCCAAATGATGCAACAAAATATTATTCTTACTAAGTAAAAGAAAATACTAATTAAAGAAGGAAGTATTTTTTCAATATTAAATACATTTATCGAGTCAAATTTGTTTGCTTCTTATTAAGTTTTAATTAGCCAAAAGAAAAAACCATTCAGGAATAAAGTTCTTTTAAAATATTTGCACTTTCAATGGTTTTATGCTTTTTGTAGATAAAAAAGCTAAAACATTTAATCGTTTCGTAGGCTGTGAATACTTCAAGCAGATATCAGTCAGATATTAATGTTTATTTGCTGTATTTCAAAGATTTTACAATCATGGATGAGTTAATACCTTTAAATTTAAAAGGAAATTGACGGAACCTTTGGAGATTTGCTACATTTGCAAAGTAAAGTGGTAGTGACTGCTTACAGCGTTTTTGTTTTACTCAAAACAACTTCTATATTTATATATGTAAATAAAATAAAATACCACACTTTTGAATTCCAAAAGTATATGAAAGATCTTTTATATTTCGCCGCTCTTGCCTTATTGTCTCACTTAACACAACAATTGAAGGACATAAATTTAAAAATACAAGACAAACAACGCAATATAAGCAACCTGTATGGGTATGTCAATGGATTTAGAGGTAAACTTAAATTGTTCAAAGTACTTTACATAGAGAGGCAAAACCTCGAAGGATGCAAATTTTATGACCACGTTAAGTGCAATGATGAGGTATTTTTTCACATGTCTAGGTCATGTCGTTTAAATGGATTAAAGTGCTTCATCCCTGAAAGTATTCGACGTGGTACCCGCTGGTGGTAGCAGAGGAAAAGGGATGCCTCCTCAGCGTTGGAAAAACCAACCCTTGGTATTTTCAACTGGCGCCAGTTAGCAGCATAGGCGGTTATCGAGCCAATTAAGTCAGTAAGTAGATGGCGCAACCATTACCAATTGCAATTGAAACCCGAAGAGCTAAGTATGAACGAATTTCCCTAATGTCAGATCTCTTTTACTTACGCAGAAACTGGCTCAGATTTTTTAAAGGTGTTTGGTGATTGGAGGCGCTGTGGTCTAGTGTGTAGCGGTGCGTGCTTTAACTCGCTATTTCGCTGAGTTCGGTGATCGAATCTCATCCAGGGGAAGTAAAATCTAAATATCATAGCAAATGCACAACACAAGTGGTAGGATAAACTTGGTCAAATACTGAGCTATATGGGAAAAACGGAATTCGAAATGCCCATCAGCACAATATCATGATTTACGACCACACAAATCTTAAATCTGAATTTTTGTGATATATGACCAGAAATGCTCATAAGAAACCTGCTTCTATTTGAAAAAGAAAAAAATCACAATTAATGTTAATTGACTCATATAACACTGTGTAACACTGAAAATGAACTTTGAAAGAGACCTAGCCTAGGCGTTAGGCCTTATAAAACTAAGAAAAACTGTATACTTGAAATTTGCGAAACACCCCCAAAATCTCATTTTAGGGCCAAAAAACTGTTTTTGAGGTCATTCGCTAGTCAATCATCAATATCTTTGCGAATTTTCATCCGATTCAAAAGTTGTTTATATATTTTGAAAGGTGACAAATCACTATTTTAATGGCGTATAACTCATCAAAATCAAACGAGAACTGACGAAGCTACAGAGAAAAAAAATCGTAACTTAATAAAAAAAAATTAATTTGGAAACTTTGACTACGATTTTACGATAGTCTTAATTCAGAAAGGTACCTATCAAAGACATTATTATTAAAGTGAATTTAGTACTGCGTCGATTAAGCTATTTCAATCGAAAATCGGTTGGAAATTGACAGAGTTATTGCTATTTAAATTATTTTAGATGATGACCATATTTAAAAATTCATACATTTTGATTATCTTTCAACTTCAAATTTTTATTGTGACTGAAAATAAAAAAAAATTAATCATTAAAATGCTAAATAACTTTATAGCTAAAAATGTTTGCTTGATCTTCTGCGTTTATAAGACGAGTCATCTGTTTCACGTTTGAGTGACCAGCAGTAATTAGCTATCATCCTAACTTGGTTCTTTCCTGTAAACCGTTTTTCAATGTTGGAGATTTCTTGGTGAAATCTTTCACCTTGTTCGTCGCTGAATTGACCAAGATTATCCGGGAAAAATTCCAAATGAGAATGCAAAAAGTGAATTTTTATAGACATGTTGCATCCCATTTCTCCATAAGCTTCCAAAAATTCATGGACCACCTCAACGTAATTTGAACTTCTCGTGTTTCCAAGAAAGTTTCGGCACAAAGAAATGAAACTCAGCCATGCTCTTTTCTCTACTGGGTTCAATTTTTTTATGAAGTCATCATCAGTCATAATCTTACGAATCTGCGGTCCAACGAAAACGCCTGTAATTCATGATCAAAATGTAAAAATAAATTAGGATGAATTATTTTTGAAGAATTCTTGTTGGGAAATTTTTATAAGTACCTTCTTTAATCTTGGCGTCACTCAACTTGGGGAATACAAGTTTCAGGTGTAGAAAAGCCTCGCTGTTTTTTTCGAGTCGTTTAACAAACTGTTTCATGTACCCCAATTTTAAATGCAATGGCGGCAAAATTATATCATCAGGCTTTACTAATGCAATATTGAGAACATTATTTTTGCCAATTTGAAACTTTCTCGGTGGCCATATGTTACACTTGTAATGATTTTTGGCACGACTGTCCCATTCACAAAAGTAACAAGGATATTTAGTGTAGCCACCTTGCATTCCAAGTAGAATTGTCAGGACTTTAAGGTCCGAGACAGTCTGCCAGCGAAATTTATTCTATTTAAACAATCGTAGAATTTTTTCCATCGTTTGATAAGTCTCTTTCATATCAGTAGCGTATGCCACTGGAACTGATGGCAATTCATTTCTGTTGTGCAGCAATACTGCTTTCAGACCTACGATGTTAGTCAATTGAAAATGAATTGATAAATTGTATTCAAATTTAGTTCTCTCACACTCATAACACATTAAATACTTACTTTTGCAAGAACCGTCTAGAAATAATCGCCAATCTTGTGGACAGTGCACGTGATCGAGTGCAGCAAACAATTCATCCACATCAACGCAATAAACTAGTTTGTTATTGGTGTCATCAGCTTTGAAAATGTGTTCGAACGAAGATAGGTCTCTGTCTCGTGCAGACGTTACTTTAAAGTTACTGTCTACTATATTCCACTGCTTTAATCTGGAGGCCAGAATCTCGGTCTGTCTTATAGACAGATCCATATCCCGCACAAGATCACAATAATCGTGATTTGACACGAAATGACGTTCCGTTTATATTGCTTTGGTTGGAAGGTACGGCTCGTCATTTACCTCATTAGAAGATTTGTGGCTTGAATCAGGAAATGTAGCTGGATTTTTGTCTTTAGTTCGCTGATCTTGTTTTCCTCTTGGAATCGGTTTCGATACAGTCAACACATTGGCATATTCTATGAGGTGGCGACTTTTATAGTGGTGACCAGTGATTTTTGTTTGGCAAAAGTAGCAATCCTCCGGCTTGTGATATATTTGATAATGCCAAGCCATAGGAGTCACAAACGGCAGACGCTGGTCATCGCATTTACCGGTTTTCCATTGTTTTAATGTTGTACAGCACATCGAACAAATATATTCGGGTTCATACCAAGCACTTTCCACGTATGAGCAACTGAAAAAGAGGTTGAACGCTTCAACCACAGCTTTATTTGTTCTTAAATCGAACCGATATTTCTTATCAACAAATAGACCGCAGGCGTAACAAAATTTGTTGCGCCTATCACACATTTTACCACACTTATTACACAATATAATTGCGAAGCGGTCGCAAGGTTGAATTGACGGCGTAAATTTATTAGATGACCACTCAAAATTTTTGGAAATGAATGTGTTTAAAATAATTCCTCATACTTGCTATGTTTCTAGTAAAATAACGCAATGAAATGCGGTCAAAGTAGAAAAATTAAAAAAAAAAAAACTTTTCGCAAGGTAAATTTATTTAATAGCTTCGTCAATTTTTGTCCGATTTCATTGCATGAGCACTCAAAATTTTTGGACATGAATGTACTTTGAAAATAATTCCTCATACTTGATATATTTTTAGTAAAATACTGCAATAAAATGCGGTCAAAGTAGAAAAATTTTAAGAAAAAACAAATTTTCAAAGTTTACCCGATGAAAACTTACAACACGCTAGCTCAAAGATCTTTATATCTCAATTTAAAGGTATAATCCTTACCTTTCCAAAACATATTTCATATTGAAAATCGGTAAAGAAATGGCCAAGTAATGAAAAGATTAGCGCGTACACTTCCGAAGAACGGTTTTTTAACGGTAAAGCAAGATTTTGAGGGTGTTACAAATTTTCCAAAAACCGTTTTGAGTTATATTCGACCAGGTGAACAATTTCCAATATGTCACTTTAAAAGTTCATTCAATTTTTTCCATTTTGTAACACTGTGTAATGTATTAAATATTGTCACTTTCATCATCTTCGTAACTTTAGCTAATATGAAAAGTTCAAAATTTAAAAAATAAAATATCATTTCATTTGGCACAAACTTAAAATTAGTAGCATATGGTAATTTTCAGTTTGACTACTTACCGGTCTATCGATATCGCCACTAGGTTGAAAATCGATGAAGTCGAGCATATCACATCCATTGCTATGTAAAAATCACATATGAACGCAGGTAAGTTCCAGTGCCCTCTATTCACCTGTAATATAAAGTAATATTTGCATTCTATCCAAGATTTAATAATGAAAATGTGGGTAAAAATTTAAAAATTTTTCAGCAAAACTTAATCTGCAAAACTGTGTTCATATACATATATTTATATATACATACGAGTACAGCATGTGGATGCTACCCATAAAAATGTGAGTAAATATGTATATGCATATATGGTACCTCAAACTTTCGAATTATTTTGTTTCCCGAGTTGTGATTTCCCATTAAAAATTTAATTAATTTCCATTCATCTCTGGAATAACATTTCAATAACAGAAATGCAATAATTTTTCAAACCAATTAAATGCGTCTAAAACTCTTAATTACCTTAAACAAAGAAAAAAACCAACGAAAATGAAGCCCAGCCAATTACATACATATGTTTGTATATGTAAATTAAGTTGCGGAACGAAGCATTTACTCCCTTGCCATGCAGCGTGCGTTTATCAAATGTTGAGGTTGTGTGTATACAAACCCAGCAAGAAATCTGTAGTGATATTTCATGGAATGCGCCACCAGTCTGTAGAATTTCATATTGCTCAAAATGTATGCAAAATACAGTTTTATTGGTAAATATCGAAATCAATGAAATGCAGAACAAACCTGGTTATATGTTTCTATTAATGTCATAAAAAGTATACTTTTTGGAGATCATTCTACACTTGAGGGCCCGAAAGACGTGGCATTGCATACCGTTTGTTTATCTCAATCAGGTGGCTAAATAACTCCAAGCTTACTTAAGGTTTGCAAAAATCCTTGGACTGAACCCTCCGCGTGGGTGCCGAGCTAAGATCAGGAATCAGTTTCATGTGCTTATGTCTCTCAACGGCTCTGTTATATGGAAATGGTTCTTGATCGTGGTATCTAAGGTAGGGGCTGGATCAAGGTGTCATGCGTACCGTGCTGAAGATCAGCCTGGCTGGGGGCCCCCAAATAGCCCAGTCTCGTACGGCTCCCTCTGGGAACCGGGCCGCACCCAGTTGTATTCAGGCCTTACCCCGGGTAATGCGTATCTCTGTCTGGGGTGGACGAACCCCTTTCTCCGCTACTCGTGGGATCAAATTATGAATACAACTACACAAATAATAAACAACGAGACCGGCACTCGCAATATGTCGGAAGGGCAGTCAGCCAAGAAGCAGGAGGACCGTGCGATAGTGAAGGGCAGCAAACCCCTGGCGATGCCGAGGCTTGTATCTTCAAAGAAACGCTTAGGGGGCGGGAAGCCCTCGATAATAGTTTCAAGCACTAGCAGAGGCGAACCTGGAAGGCAGTTTGCTATCATGGGGCTTCTAAAGATGGTGCGCGGATCCCTCGGGCGCCACCGCAAACACCCACGGCTTTCACAATGCCGGACGATAGGCCACCCACGGAGGCAGCAACTTCGCGACACAAGAAGGCTACCATCAGGATCTTGAAGAGGTCCAAACTAGCGAAGGATCTCTGGAATCAGGCGCTGCCCGGTGATCGTGCGGAGATTCTGGCATAAATCGAGTGGGCAAATGCTATCATGCCCGACTTCCAGCTGACTGCTCCAGAGGGGAAGCCCAAAGCAAACGAGCGCGAAAAATCGATGGAGATTGCGCAAAACAAACCGAAAAGGGTCAAAACCCACGATCCATCCTTTGCGGAAGTCGCAAAGGAGAAGATCATCCTAGCTGTGGTGGATGAAAATCATGGCGATGAACCGGTTCTGCGAGCCCATTGGAAATGGGTGGAATCGGAGTTATCGGGCATTGCGGTAAGCGTACTTCGCGCCAAGCTCCGGGCCATGGACTTCAAGGAGATCCCCTCCAGACCGAGGGCAAGAGTGTGGCTGCCGGCTAAGCCCTCTGAGGCAGAGGGTATTCTGGAAATTATCCGTTGAAGGTGCTGAAGGTGGAGGTACTGATGGTGGAGAGCAGCACCAAAGCGACGCGTCAAGTTGTTCTGATGCTGAACAGAGAACCCCTACCGTTTCTGGAAAGGACGGAGGGAATATCAAATATGGGTTCGGCAACGCTCGCGTCAGGGTGTACTCCAACGACGTAAATGCAGCGCGCAGCATAGAAACAGAGATCGACCAAATTGGGGAGAATGAAGAGGATGCAGAGGCTGGCCAGGTCGATCCGATGGATGATCTGTCCGGGGGCTATGCGTCCTCGACGTCGTCGCTGGGTATTAGGTTCACCTTCTGCAAGTATACGGAGGAGGAGCTTATGTCGGACGATGACGACGAAGCCAACCGTACTATGGTGGAGGGGGAGAAAGGATGCGTCCAAGATGGTGCACGTTGTCCAGATAAACCTTCACCACTGTAAAGCGGCATCTGCTGCACTGCTGCTCCAGCCGGCGAAAAGGGTTGCAGCAGACCTCGTCCTCATCCAGGAGCCCTTGACTCTTGAGCATAGAATTTGTGGACTCCAGACGACGGAGTAAGTGGTAAGTGGGGCAACTGTGGGTAGACCTAGAGCTTGCGTTCTTGTTAACGCGAAACTAAAATTTCGGTTTCTTCCTCAATTTAGTGACGAGGACACGACGACCATGAGCCTAGAGGGCAATAGTCAGGTGATCCGGCTGACCTCTATGTACGTGGCCCACGACCAATTCCGACGCCGATGGTGGAAAAGGTTGCTCAGCATACAGCGGGAGTGCTGATTCTTGGCGGTGACGCGAATGCGCACCACTTCACATGGAGCAGCAGCGACACCAACGAAAGAGGTGAGTCACTCTTCGATTTCATATTAAAAGCCAACCTAGCTGTAAGTAACAGAGGTAGTGAACCCACCTTTGTAACCAGTAGTAGAAGGGAAGTCCTGGACGTGACTCTCGTGTCGGTGGAAGCAGAGGCGGTGGTCAGAACTGGAAAGTACTTGAAGAGCATTCCTTTTCGGACCATCGATACATCTCTTTCTACTTAGAGGGGGCTCTCCTAGGTCTGAACCCATGAGAAACTTTAAAAATGCCGAGTGGCCTAGATACACGAATGAACTAGATAAGCAACTTTCAGGCAAACGAGTAAGAGTACCGTGTAGCCCAGGGAAGCTAGAATACATGGTAAACCAGTTTACCATGGCTTTGAGAAGGCTCTTGATTAGGTCTGCCCAATTAAGAAGCCAAAAGGCAAAAAGAAACTACCGTAGTGGAATGGAGATATTGGCAAGGCTCGCAGAATCTGTCGAACACTATTTAACCTAGCCAAAAGAACCCAAAGTGACTAACAATGGGAAATTTACAGGTCTCACTTAGGGGACTATAAAATGCTCTTAAGGCAGTCGAAGAGAACTTCTTGGAGGGACTACTGTGGATCTACAGAGTCTGTGTCAGAGGGATCAAGGCTGAGAACGGTTGTCTCTGGCTCACCCCGCATAGCTCCGAGAACCTTGCTAAGGTCGGTCGGGACGTGGGTGGGGACGGCAGAGGATACTCTCAAACTTCTCCTGGAGACACACTTTCCGTACGCGGCGGGTGGGCTCCTGAACAGATCGACTGCAGTGAGGGAACAATCGGCGGCTGCTGATTTCCTCACATTAGAGAAAGAAACCTGTGCAATTGAGGCATGTAAACCCTATAAGGCGCCGGGTCCAGATGAAGTCTCACCGGTGCAGCCTCAGCAATCTTTGGAACTAAGTGCAACCTGGTTGCATGCTATGTATATAGCGATGTTAAACCTCAATTATATTCCTAAAATGTGGAAGGAATCAAGGGTTGTATTTAACCCTAAAGCAGGTAAAATATCTCACGTCTATCCTAAAGACTTTAGGCCTATATGTAAGTCTTTGCTTCTTTCAACTGAAGGTACTAGAGCGAGTAATTGGTGGTCACATCAGAGATTCAATAACGCATGCTTACATGAAAGGGAAGTCCACTGAAACGGCGCTTCATCAAGTTGTGTCGTATATAGAGAACTCCCTGCAGGTCAAGGAGTACACACTGATATCATTTCTAGACATTGAGGGTGCCTTCAATAACATAGAACCTTTAGCGATCAGAAGTGCTCTGGCGAAGCTGGGCGTCGATCAACATCTGGTATCCCTCGTACAAAACCTACTGGTTGGCAGGGTTGTGAGGGCACAGTTAGTGGAGGCAACACGCTGTACAAACAGAGGAACCCCGCAAGGTGGTGTCCTTTCTCCTCTTCTGTCGGTGGTGGCTATTAACGACCTACTGAAGGCCCTGGAGGAGGGGGAGGATTCAAGGTAGTAACTTATGCCGATGACCTTGCGGTAGTAGTAAAAGCCAAACTTCCTCAGACGCTGTGCGACAGCATGCAGGAAAAACCTAAAAAAGTAGAGAGCTGTACCAAAGACAAAGGTCTGGGTGTAAACCTGGACAAACCCCAACTTGTTCTTTTTACAAGAAATATAAGATCCCAACTCTAAGGCTTCAAGTAGTGGCAAATAGAGTACTGAGGCTAGGGGACGTCACAAAATATCTAGGCGTGATACTAGACAAAAAACTTTCGTGGAAACAGAACGTCCCGAAGCGCAGTAAGAAGGCAACGGTGGTCCTCTACAGCTGCAAGGGAGCCATCGGAAAAGCATGGGGCTTATATCCCAAAATTATGCACTGGTTATACACAGCCGTTCTCAGACCAATCCTGCTGTATGGGACATTGGTGTGGTGACCATATCTCGATAAGAAAACCACCTGCAAAGGGTGCAAAGATCGGCGCTGATATGCATAGGTGGCGCTCTGCGTACAACCCCCTCGGAAGCATTAGACACCATACTAAATATCCTCCCGATTGATATCGTAGGAAAACAAGTCGCGTTGGACACGCAACAATCGCAAAAAAATTAGGCTCGCAAGTTACAGATTACTGCGCCCCCATCCAAAGCTTCACAAAGAAGTTCAACATACTAATTCCTGAAAGAGACTGGTGGTCCGATGGACCTCTGGATCGGAGAACTCACTCCAATTCTACACTGATGGCTCAATGCTTGAGAACCGAGTGGGAGGTGGTGCTTTCTCAGCTCAAGTAGGATTAGAAAAATCTTTCCGTCTTCCTGACCACTGCAGTGTCTTTCAGCTGAGTCGCTGCTATACAGGAGACGGTAGACTACCTAAGAACAGAAGAGGTTGAATTCAAAGATTTCTTCATATTTTCCGACAGTCAAGCAGCTCTAAAGGCACTTGATTCGGTCAAGTGTAATTCTAAAACGGCAGTAACCTGTCGCAAATCTCTAAACGAGATGGCGGAGCAGTTTGCTTTTCAATTGGTATGCCATTGCACAGCAACATACCAGGCAACGAAACAACGGATGAGCTTGCAAGAAGGGGGACATCCATGCGCTTTCATCACGCTGGAAGGGTTTAGGTATGCCTCTCTCTACCTGCAAGCTCTTTCTAAGGGACTCAACCCTTAAGGAAGCAGGAGATCATTGGAAAAACGGTAACACCTGTATCAAGTCCAAGCTCTTGTGGCCGAAGTGGAACGTCAAGCGATCACAAGGTCTTCTCATGCTGAGCAGAGAAAACCTGTCTTTAGTCTGAGGAATCATAACAGGTCATCTACTGATCGGCAGACACGCAGAGAGACTAGGTGTTCCCTGCAACGACTTCTGCAGATGCTGCAGAAATGAAGAAGACCCTGAAACCGTGAGGCACCTTCTATGTAGATGACTTCGGATGACTTTTAATAAATAATATTTTTTTTCGTTACCTTTGTATGTTTTGAATATGACACAAATTGAACAATAAACCAGATTTTAAGACAGGACTACATAAATATTTTAAAAGGATATAAATAATTTTTCAATACCGATATTATATTCTGATAAGAGATTGTGCAACTAACCCTTTGGGAATATTGCCAAGTACGCAATCAAACATATCGGTCCATCAAGCTGCTTTCGAAAAGTCATAGCGGCAGAATATAATCAACATACAGTACTCACTCGGTAACGCAACTAATAAAACCCGAGGTAGTTGCTTTCATAGAGTTATTGCACTTACCGAGGTCGAATAAAATGTTCTAAATATTGCATATTTATTAAATCTTATATGTAAGCGTAGAAAATGGATGCAAATTATTGCTTTTTAAATATTTCATTTATAAATGTTTTTTTTTTTGACAAATCAGACTTTTTAACACAGCCTTCTCTCTTAACTCTCAATGGATATATCATTTTCCTCAGTCCACTGAATACATTTGTTCATGGATTCTATAAAGTCTGCAGTTTTGATCTAAGGTGGCGGAAATGTTTCATCCACCTCAGCTTCATCACCATCGTCATCGATTTCGTTTGTTATAATTGGATCGGGAAAGCTTTCACTTAGCCATTGATCAATGTTATCATTTGTAGGCAACACATTTGGATTCAACTGTTGAAGCATCGATACAAGGAGTTCATTTTCATTAACCATATTAGCTCGTAACACGTTAAGGGTGATTTCGTCCTCATCACCCCATTCAGTACTAGGCTTCATTAAAACATTCCAAGACTAACGTATAGAGTCTACTGAAACTTTTTTCCATGACTTAGCCAGAAGGCAAATAACGTCTTTTAAATTGAATTTCTTAATTTTTTGATCAAGCTCGCAATATTTGCGTGATATTAAATGTGACAAAAAACTATTTTTATAAAAGCGGTTGGTTAAGTTAATGACGTTTTGATCCATTGGCTGTAGAACGGCAGTGGAATTCGCTGGTAACATAACTGTAATCATACAATCATCACTCTGCATCTCATTGTTTTTTGGGTGACATGGAGCGTTGTCGATTAGAAATAAAGCTTTTTTTGGCAACTGCTTTGATTCGAGAAAGTAGCGAACCTTTAAATAAATGCAAACAAATAAAAGTTACATTACAATTACAAATCAGCAAGAATATATACATTTGTATGTTTATTATACTGAATTTAATAATTCTCACCTCTGGAACAAATGACTGATGAAACCAGTTTTCAAAAAGGGAATACGTCATCCATGCGTTTTTATTAGCTTTGTATACTACTGGCTATTTTGTGAAATTTTTGAACGATCTCGGATTTTGTGCTTTGCCAATTACGAAAAGTTGAACTTTGTGTGTTCCAGATGCATTTGTGTTAGCCTTTCTTTACTTATCTTCCGTCCAAGAGCAGAAGTTTCCTTGCAATTGACAAATGTGGTATCCGGTAGCTGTCTAAAAAAACAAACCAGACTCATCCGCATTGTACTTCTGATCTGGCAAAAGATCCAATTCATCAATTCTTTTTTAAAATATGTTATGAACGGATTTACGGAAATGGCCTTGTTTGAAAGTTTCTCTCTACAAATTTTTAATCGGCGAATGCCATGTCTTTTTTTTGAAATTTGACATCCATCCGTTGCTCGCATTAAAATACGCATCCTTTTTCTTGATTTTCTCATGCAACTTGGCTTTCACTACTTCAACCCATATTGGAACATTGTGCTCTCTTTGGAAGCAAAACCAATTATACAAAGCCTTTTCCATTGTTGGGTATTCGCACTGTTTCAATGTTTGCCGTTGCTCAAGGCCTATTTCCATATCTCTCATATATCGTTTAAGTTTACTTTCTTGTTGTTTGATTCTGGTAACGGTAGATTTATTAATTTCAAACTCATTACAAATCACTTTAACTGAGACACCACTCTTTGGTTTTTCCAGAATACTGGCCTTTTGCTTTAATGATAGTTTCATTCATTTTTTTTCAAACGCCATTGCTAATATACACTACCGGCATGCACAAAATCAATTTAATATATTACGAGTACATGCTCACAACTAATGTTGCAAATTATTCTGAAAGTAACTGTATTATAATAGCCGATATAAGCAAAATCAAAGTAAGGCAAAAAACTCCAATATATTTTTGTGATGCATGTATACTTATACATATACATATGTACATACATATGTATATAAACAAGAAGGTTGCGGTTACTAAGTTAAATTTTTGTTTTAAGTTGCACTTATAAAGGTTACAATGTATTGTTTTAGTGAGTTTCTGTAATCGAGGAATTGCCTGTACCGAGGGTTGCGGTTACCGAGTGAGTACTGTATATATATACATATGTATATTAGGGTGGGTTAAATTTTGGTCGATGTTTGGTACCCCCTAGTTGTGTTTTATAAATCATTTTAAGCAACTTTTACAATGGAAGTATGGTTTTATTTTGAATTCCAAGCCCCCCAATTTTTAAAAATAGGTATTTTTTTTTTTTCCTTTTCTTAGATCTTCCTCTATCTACTCGCTAAATGAACAAAGCCTATTTTTCTCATTTCAAATTTATTATTCTTTACAATTCCAACCTTAAAGATAAAAACTTATATAAAATATAAATGAAAAAAATTCAATTGAATATTGTAAATTTAGGAAATTTTTTACGGCTTTCTAATGTCACTGCCATCACTTCTTCTCGTTTCTGTTCTAAAACTCGTTTGGACACGCTAGCTAGCAATTGAACATGTCTTTCCGTTGCTTGTATGTGTAACGGAATTTTTGGATCAGGTAGCGGTCGATCATCATTTTCCAGATATTGTTCTAGATGTTCATAAGGGATGCTTAGAGTAAACGGTGGTTCGAATATGATTGAATTATCATTCATATCTATCATATTCGTATAATCCGTGCAATTGAAAAATATTTTATTGTATTCTTCTATAAACTTCTTGAACATTATATGCGATTTTGTTAGAAATCGCTAGAACATTCTATTCGATTTTTCTAGAAATTTATAGAATATTCTATTCGATTCTTCTATAAATTTCTAAAACATTCTATTCGATAGATTTAGAAATTCCTAGAACCTTCATTAATATTCAGGACGTCGATGAACTGCACTGCCACGTTTTTTTTAAAAAGACGTTATTTTTATGTATTTAGAAATTGAAATATTAGAGAATGCTTTATTGCTTCTTGTTTTTTAACATATGTTTCCATCTTTAGAGCTGAATTTCTGAAGAAAAAAAACTTTGATAAAAAAATGTTCTGTTCATTTAGCGAGTAGATAGAGGAGGATCTAAATTTCTGTCTTCCAGAAGGTTCCATTTTCTATCTGAAATCTATAGTAGTAGTCGCAACATCATAATGAGAACTCTTGAATCTCTCTTTTTAACTGAACTTTACAATCTCAGCAAGTTCCAAGTCATTCCGATAGAAAATAAACATATTTTCCATACAAATTTTTCAATTTTTGGCCAGAAAAAGGCTAAAAATCGAAAATCTTGTATGTGAAGTACCCTTAATTTTTATTGTATTGCACTGTAAGTTTCATTATCTTTTTTTTTTGTAAAAAAAAAACTTTGTGCAAAATTTTAAGTCATCACGATGAAAAATGAGGGTACTCTCCATACAAATATTCCGATTTGTGTGTCATTTTCGTCCATCCTAAGCCTTTTTTGTTCAAATTGAGTATCAAAACATAATTTTATCGCCGAGCCAATGTCAAATTCGGTTTTTTCGTACCAAAAAACCCCTTTACACATACATACATAGCAAAATATTGTAATCCTTTTTTCAATGCTGTGTCCAAGTCGAATCTTGAAAAGGACGAAAAAATACCTATTTTTAAAAATTGGGGGGCTCGGAATTCAAAATAAAACCATACTTCCATTGGAAAAGTTGCTTAAAATGATTTATAATACACAACTAATGGGTATCAAACATCGACTTTTTTGACCCATACAATTTGACCCACCCTAATATATATATATATATATATATACATATGTATATAAAGAGCATCTGTTTGTTACCGAGGTTTATGGGCTGCAAAAGTGTCAACTCGCGTGTCCGAATTGTGTGTAATCCGAATTGAATTTCAGACGCGTTGCATACTAGACATATGTATGTAACGGGTGTTTTTTTTAGGGGTATAGAACTTCGAATTGAAATAAAACACAAGAAAATCGTTTTAAGGTCCATCAATTTGGCTTTATTGGAAGGA
The DNA here is from genome assembly GCA_963971545.1 of Philophylla caesio. Lineage (NCBI taxonomy): Eukaryota > Metazoa > Arthropoda > Insecta > Diptera > Tephritidae > Philophylla > Philophylla caesio. Next base: position 68,067,360 of record OZ020607.1, read on the forward strand.
TAATTTTATGCCATTAATGTTTAAATATGATTTCGGGCATGTGGCCGCCGCGGCTGGCTCGAATAAAGCCAATTCTACAGGTCCAATTTTCAACCACTTTTTCGAGCATATGGGGCCGTATGTCGGCAATAACGCCACGAATGTTGGCTTCCAATTCCCCTAACGTTTCTGGTTTGTTGGTGTAGACGAGCGACTTCACATATCCCCAAAGAAAATAATCCAATGGTGTCAAATCACACGATCTTGGTGGCCAATTGACAGGTCCATTCCGCGAAATTATGCTCTCAGCGAATGTTTCCTTCAATAAATCGATTGTGACGTGCGCTGTGTGGCATGTAGCGCCGTCTTGTTGGAACCACAACTCATCCACATTCATGCCATCCAATTCGGGAACAAAATAGTCGGTTATCATGGCTCTATACCGGTCTCCATTAACGGTAACTGCCTCTTCAGCATTATTGCGGAAGAAGTATGGCCCAATGACTCCACCAGCCCATAGAGCACACCAAACAGTCAGTTTTTGTGGATGTAATGGCGTTTCAAGGGTCTCATGTGGATTCTCTTCACTCCAAATGCGGCAATTTTGCTTGTTAACGTAGCCATTCAACCAAAAATGAGCCTCATCACTGAACAAAATTTTGCGATGAAAATCAGCATCGAGATCAATCTCATTTTCTGCCCATACACCAAAATCACGACGCATTGCATGGTCTCGCGGCTTTAATTCTTGCACAAGCTGGATCTTGTAAGGTCGCAAGCCAAGATCTTTGCGCAAAATCTTCCATAAAGTTGATGGACAAAGCTCTAATTGCTGTGCACGGTGGCGAATCGATTCATTCGGGTCCTCTTCAACACTTTGCTCTACAGCGGCAATTGTTTCTTCGGTGCGCACTGTTCGACGTCTCTGCGGATGCGTATTATCACATAGAGTAAACGTAGTGCGAAAACGATCCATGGTTAACCGAATTAATTGCTCTGATGGACGATTATGTCGACCATAAAATGGACGGAGCTCACGGTAAACTTCGCGAACTGAACCATTATTTTCGAAATAAATTTGCACGATTTGCAAGCGTTGTTCTTTTGTCAACCTGTTCATAATGAAATGGCAAACCAAACTGAACATAAATGACATTAGAGTTGCCAGATTTGACCACAAAATGCAAGTTTTATCTATATTCGAAAAACAAACCTGTAAAAAAAACACCCTTTATGTACAGACCTACATATGTATGTACATACATATAATGCTTATTTCGTTGAAAACCGTATAAGTCTTAAGGAGTTAATATGTATCTTTCTTTCTCTTCTTAATTAAAGTTAGTTCTGAAATCCCGTTTCGGGTTTTATTTTTTGTTGGTATAATATTATGTGAAATTAAATCCATTAATCTGCTAGTAACTACTCCGCATATTTCATTATTTCGAATCAGGCTATGAAGACATAAAATTTATTACGAGCTGGCAATGAACATACTTATATAACATTATAGCCGTTTCCGGTGCTTCGACTTGGCTCAAAAAAGACTTGTAAATAGATTTTAATCAAATTCTTAGACGTTATCCCTGGCGAATTTGTTAAGTCATACGCACTGGAGTCATAGACAATTTAGAGCTTTTATTTTTGTCGCTGGCGCAATGTTATATATAAAAGACGTATCAATGAACCGAAATGGCGCCCACTAAGTGATTCACCGATTTTTAGATAAAACGTAGTTACTTTAAAAAGAGATATATCCAGCGATTTGTGCCGATCTACAGCCTTTTCAAGCCTCCCTATTATTGCTGATCGATCTATACACCCAAGGTTGGAAAAGTCTACTGCAGGTCCATATGGCTCGCGTGGCTTTACTCATCGTTTTATTGTGATGGGAGCTGAATATTTTATCGGGCATAACACCTAGATATTTAATATGTTTAGCGTATTACGGTAACGTCTCCCCAAGAGTAGTCGAACCAAGGTTCGGTTTGTATCTTCCTCTGAACGGAACACGGACGACCTATAGAGGGTTAATGCTGAGGCTCTCATTGGCGCACCAGTTGTTTAGCTAATTAGCTCAGAGGCAATACTGGCGAACTTTCCGTAACGACAATTGCCAGGTTGTCATTATAGCCCATGGCATAATAGCCATACGCACATATTCGACTACGTGAGACCATAGCAGAGGTGATAAAACACCGCCCTGTGGGCCCACCATGATAGCTATAACACTCACAAGATAACGTAATTGCGTGCCCATTCATAATAATAATAATTTTTGGCGCTAACACTATATAGCTCAGTGTTTGGCCGATCTTCTCCTACCATTTGTGGTGTGCGTGTTTACATTATACCACAAATGGAGGTACCTACAGTTTTGTGCCGACTCCGAACGGTAGATGTATTTAATCAGAAGCTTTTTCATGGCAGAAATACCCTCGGAGGTTTGCCATTACCTGCCGAGGGGTGACCGCTATTAGAAAAAACTTTTTCTATAATTAAGATTTTGTTTGCCCTGACTGAGGTTCGAACCTCGAACTCACCGGCATATCAAGTTATAGCAAGCACCGCTACCACCTCGACCACATCGGCCATTCAGCATCGTATTAGGCCAGCCTACAGATGAGTGGATCTCAACTTTCAAACCAATGCCCTGGAGATAGATCCATATATAGTATTGTCGAAAGCATCCTCGATAAGTAAGAAGGCTCTCTCGATATTACCGACCAGATACTGCGTAGCTTATTCAGTTGATTTCCATTTGATATAACCCTATTAAATTCTATGCTATGCATAGTTTTAACGACGATGGAAATTAAGCTTATTGGTCTATATGATTTGGGTATATTACCCGATTAAGAAAGAAAACTCACAGATACCTTCCTTCGTTATAAACGAAGAAACATTTTTCTCTTCACAATAACTCAAGAAAAAAAATTAAACGTTGTTATCTGTTCACCTTTTTAAATTTAAGATATTTAAATTACAGAGACTTCATTTAAAAGGGTGGCCGATTTTGTTAAAATAGTTTCATTTATTTATATATGCTTGTACATACATACATATGTATTTGTATACTCCCACTATTTCTTTTAATTTGTTTGAAAATAAATCTAGAACTTCGAGGTATTTTTGTACTATCTTCGTAACTAATATTCACTTAATAATCTCACTTTTGACGCGAGAAGATTTATTGTTTATAGGCTCATAAGAGTATTTAAAATGCCACTTTTCAGTGACATTTATTCCAAAAAAATTTCCGAGTTCCGTTTTGCATGTTAAAAAAATTAAGTATCCAATTTACTTAATTTTTAAGAGTATACTCTTCCCTAAAATTTATTACGTAGCGCATCGACAATTAATCTTTGTGAGATATTTACTATGAGAAACTTTTGCTTACAATTCGAAAATGAGCTCAATCCTACGCACGATCATATATGTACATATGTATAACCCAGAGGAAAAGGTTTTATTGTTGATTGTGTGGCACGATTGATGTTGTAATGCAAGATGAAATAAAAATATTAGTGCTAATTCTTCTTTTCTTTCGGCTGATTCTAAGATATTATTTGACGGCAAAGGCTATCGTAATACCTTTATTTAAACGTATAGAATGTATTCGGAAGTTGAGCTAGCAAAATAATTGGGAAAACTTCCCTGTTGTGACGGCCCGAAAAACATCTGATGAAGCGGTATAAGTAGAATTTTTTACTTATTCATAGTTCTCCATAAAAAGTGGTTAACTATATTCTTTCCGAATATACAATTTCTAACAAATAGGTTGCCAATAAAGGGACGTCTGGTGATATTTTCGCTGCGCTACATTAATTTCATTCCTTTTCATTCGCACAACATACTATATATATATATATATATATATATATATGTGTATTTATATTAGACATATGCAATGATTCAACCGTCACGCCATAAAACTGTAAATATAGTGGGATGCTCTTCATTTTGCATTTGCTGCTTAACTCGTTTGAGAAAAATACGATAGAAATTCATTTCACTTGAACAAATAGTGTTCGTGCTACGGTTCGTCATTAAGAGTCCGTTTGTGAATCACATTTTATTGTTAATGTCCGCCCATTATCGTTGGCTATGAAACTGACTTGACTGCCAGCGCAACTGAGAACTGAATCGATGCAGTGCTTTAAATCTAGCAAGGCCATTGCTCACCCAGCATGCTTATGAGCTAGCGTCGTATACGAAGATAACTCTGTTACTCTCCAGTAGGAAATATTGCACTTGTAACGGCTGCGTTCGTTTGCTACCACAAACTTGGGAGCTGTACTTTTTGCAAGGTTTGGCGGCTTGGTTTTAATGTTATTGTTAAAGCATTTTTGTTATTCTGGACTGCAAAACAACGCTGGCGAAATGGCTGTCATAAACTCTCAGCTCTTCACTGCATTTCAAAGCTACATAGCATTATTACTCCAAATGCATTTCCTTACTTTTACATACTGTCCACCGTTAGTGTTTTCCCATTCTTGTGTATTAGGGTGGTCGTTAAAAATTAAATGTTTTGCATTTAAAGCTTTCTTTTAAGACATTTTTTTTTTATTAAAACAATACATGCCTCGAGACAATCTAAGTTAAGGTATATTTATGTTTTTTGAGAATTATTGATAAAAAAAAAAAACTTTATTCCAAATATAAACTATTATAGAACCCAAATCAATAAAAAGCAATGGTTAATTAAAATACCTTTAGATAAAAATTAAAATTCAAAATGTTTCCGATTTGGATCATTTGTTCTATTAAATAAATAAACTAAAGATTTTCGAATTGATAGTTTTATTTTAAAACCAATTAGTAGAAATGTAATTTTGATATCTTAATTTCTTCACTCCAAAGCTTAAGTAAATTTTCTTTTGTATTTAAAATGACTTTGCTTCTATAATCATCTTAGATTTCTGTTCTTCATCTTTGTCGTTGTACACTTGTATTAGTTTAGATCGTATGGAGGTTAAAACTAATTTTTTATTTTTTTTGAGTACTTAAACATTTTTAACGCAGCCATTTTTTAACCGATTTTCAATATTAATACGGTTTCAGAAAGGTCAGCGTTTGCGCTTTCGAAATTTAAAGGTATTTTTTCGTATTTGTTTTAAAACTAAAAATATAAGTGACTACAAATTCTTATAGTTTCTACGCTTCCAAACAAAACAAGCGCTCATTTATGAAAATTGATCAAAAATTGTCAAAGATAAAGCGCCCGCCATTGCCAACTTTGACTCAATTTGTAATTCAAAATTACAGAACGGATCAATGCACGCGACTGTACACTTGTGTGCATTGATTCCTTTTGCGGTTTCTGGTGACAAATCTGTTGAATTTGAGTTGAATAAAGATTAGTGCAACGTAATGATATAATATTGTCATGTTTGATAAGCGTAAACAGTTTTGTTATGTCTGCGGCTTATTCGTGGATAAAAAAGATCGTTTAGAATTGGCAACGAGTAAAGCCGTGATCGAAGGATGTAATCGTTATTTCCATCGCACTGTATATTAGTAGTCACTGGTTCCAATATGCTTGTGTGACAATATAGTAATGTGTTAAGCGTATCCAAACCAATCTTGAGAGATAGTCGAGCCAAGCACGCTACACCAGGAGGATCGAAAAATTCGTCACACTCGCAGAGTTAGAATGATAAAAATTCAGATGACGGTTTTTATTATCCTCTGGTAGCATTTGATATTGAATCCAGACTATCCTCCCGTGTAAAACAGTGGGATCTTTTGGACCGATGATTTAAAGGTACATTTGCAAGAGATAAAGGCTACACCTACTTTACGCAAAAGATTGACCATACATTTTTGAAGTTTATTTCTAGATGGCGAAAACATAACAAGGTATTCAAATTAAAAATAAAATCTTAAAAAAGTTTCTCATTTAGTATTGGTTATAACCTTTCATTATGTGAGCAAAATCAACAAAAAACACATGACACATAGCATTGTATTGAGTTTTTCGATGTGTATCTTTGACAGCTTTTGACCAATTTTCATAAACGAACGAATTAAAAAAAAAAATTGTAGAAATTTTAGATTGTTGCGAAAAAGTCACCTACTCGGTTTGTTCAAAGTCCCGTTGAAAAATTATATTTTGAAAGCACAAATGCTGACCTTTCTGAAACCGTATTAAAATTGAAAATCGTTTAAAAAATGGCTTCGTTAAAAAATTTTAAATACTCCAGAACGCGAAAAATCAGTTTTTAACGAAAAAAAAATATTTTTAGCGTGTCGAAAATTTTTTGAACCCGGTTTTGTTTTGTACTCGACCAGACCAACAACCTCCACTATATGACTGTAGCACAGTGTAATTACAATTGTAAACAACAAGTATAGTTACCAGTAAATACTTTGTCAAACACTTTCACGGCTGGAGCGATTTCATCCATTCGCACGACAAGACCTAGCCAATGGAGCCAATGGATCTTTTGCGCTGCCCTTTGTCTAAATTCTTGCAAAGTTCGTACAGCTCACCGTTCCATAGTCTGCGAACGTTGTATCTTACAATTTGCCTTAATTTCAATTAAAAAGTTTGAACGTCATAAAAATGTAAACTACAAATTGAATTCACTTTAACTTTAAGTGCAACAATTATAATTATTGATAGAAGAATGTAAAGTTGGGTTTGATGGAAATGGCTACAAACCATGTATCTCCACGAGGCTCCGTACAAATGAACGATCTCGAATGCTGGCTAGGCAAAATACAGTTTCATAAATTTTTAAAAAATTGTTATCTTAATTTGACATCAAATGATTTTCTCAAGTTAGAATCGGAAGTTTTATTCAACAATCGAAAGCCATTTGAAATCGATTTGTGGAGCCATTTAACTTTCCCACACAAATTGGAAAACAGCAGCAATTATTTAGTAAACATTCTCGTAGTTTTATCAGTGCCATAGCTTAAGTCTTAAAATTAGTTTTATAAAAAATAGTGAAAAGATGTGAAAATACCAAAGCAAAAATAAACGAAACATTTTTCGGCAAAATATATGTGATCTGTAAAAATGCCCTTCTGTTTTTTCATTTTTCGTTTTCCATTTCAAATTTTAAACTGAAAACAGCGAAGCGCCACAAAAGTTCAACATAGCTTAATTTTTACTACATCGACACATTGTGCGCAGTTTAGAGCATTTAGAGTATTTTAACTCTGGACATCTCTTACTGCTACTACAGCCACACGATTCTGTCCAGCCAATGACTCATTTACGAGAGAAATCGCATTCGGGCTGCCTTAGCTATAGTTACAAAATATATTTTCAGAATATATTACGATTCTCTACCATTTTTTAATTTTAGTCTTTTTACGTATCGAACAACTATCCCTTTGCATAAGATATTTTATGTTATTCTAATTAAACAAGCAACTATTTAGCAAATGTTTGGTGGACCAAATCCGTCCGTAGCAAGCTAAATCAAGAACGTGAGGTATTAGTTATGTGTATGTGAGTAATGGGTTAGGGACTTTTGAAGTAATATGCAATTTTTTAACCCCCCAAAGCGTCAATTATTCTTACAGAAATAACTTGCTTACACTGCTACACACTCGGCCGTAATGGTCATTATGTTTTCAGATAGTAATTTAGTTCAAAATGCACGTTAGCTTGGAACTGATGTCGCCAAAATGCAATAAACTCTTTCCTTGTGAAGGCAATATTGCCGAGTTGCTTCACTGAAATGAGAATTGTTCACCACATGCGATAGCCGTATCTTACTTGGACTTACCATGGCGATACCATAAAAATAGCAATTAGATAATTCTTATCAAGCTTGAAGTATAGTGTAAGAAAACACATTTTATACTCATTTTTGACCAACATCGAAATGTAATTTCATAATCCCATGACAGCCAATAAACCAGATACATTTTTACAAAACAGGAAATCTGAAGGTATTTAGTATAATCAGAGAACGTATAACAATGAGAAGGTGCATTTCGTATTTGGAAACTATTCATCGAAGACTGCTAACAGATTTTAAACGTTTAGACAGAGGAACTTAACATTTTGATTAGCATTAATTGTAAAGGCGAAAAAATGTTAAAAACCTTGTTAAGGAACAGAAAAATAAGCGTCAACTAAATGTAGATAGAAATTGGTTGCGACCTAACTTTTACAAAAATTTCTACTCTTCTAACTTGTTGAACCAACAGTTTACTCCCTTTCGCTTATTTTTATATTGCATAAACTTACTGTTCGAGCGGGGAGGAGTTAGGGGCCGGGAATTCCTCTTGAATTCCACGGCAAACGGGATCGAGGAAATAGGAAGCCGACCTTCTGAAGATTTCAGATCTTCAAATGAGCCACCGGAAAGCTACTCTGCTCTCGCAAATAAAAACACGAAAGTTTAAATTTAAGTGCAACTTGGGGCTTGCAGATGGCGCAATTTATATTCGCATAAGGCGAAACCCATCGTACGGTACGGGTAACAGGACTCGAGAAAAGGGAGAGAAAGTAACGAGTCCCTGTTTCCGTACTATCATAGCGACATCTGCAAGTGGAGTTAATAATAATTCACAATGGCAGAATACATTGTGAATGCTGAAACAGCTGGCCTAAACTGCCGCCCGCCTTGCAGTATCGCTGCAATAAGTTGACTACAAGATTTGTTGAGTTATATAAATTACATTTCATATTTGATAACAGTAAATCCATAAATACCAATTAATTTACATAACGAATTTATAAAATAATATAAATCAAAAATTCATTTATGCACAACGCCAAAATTAAAAAAGAGAAAAATTAAAGAAATTGTAAGCCACGAGCTAAAACTAGTAAATGGTGCCGCCAGAAACCATCCACCCGAACATTGTGTTCTGCGCGGCTGGTCGGGTCGGAGTCGCTGCCATCAGTCCTGGACGCAGGATCATCGCGTAAACTTCAGCTCCCAAGATCAGCGAAACAGCGCTCGAGCGGTGGAAATTTGGGTCTGCGAGGCGCATGTTGTCAAACTCGCTGACGACTCGCGCATAAAGGGTGCGTTGTGGGGTGATGCGGGACAGCTGCGTCTCCACATTAGCATACAACTGCAGCCGCTCGTTCCACCCTTTTAGGGTGAACTGGCATACATTTTGGCGCCCATTCGGAAGCAACTGCAGCCTTCGCGCTAGCTGTAGCGATATCGATGAACTCGACCGCCCTGGATCGACGATTGCCCTTACCACTTGAGGTCTTCCACGCGTCATTATCCGCCCTGTGACCGTTGGCGTGAGGACAGAGAGCCATTGAGCGCCACGGGCTATGCCCGTAACCCGCTCTCGGGCGTCTCTCACACCGCGGAGTTGGGGCTGCGGTTGTTGACATCGCGGTTGCGGTCTGGGGTTGGACAGCTTTGCTGGCGTTGGTGCTGCCCTCTGTACCGCCGACCGGATAACCGACAGTCTTGGTCTGGCTACCGGCGGCTCGCTGGACTCGCCACTATCGTTGACGATCCTCGCTGGAGTCGGGCAACGGCTGGGCGCCGTATACACAGCGGGGTCGTCTTCGGCGATCCCCTTCTTCGTTAATCGCACCGTCTTCCTCCTCCCATGCTTTCTCACGGAGGTGGAGGAGACTGTGGTGCCGCTCTCCACATCGGTCGCACGTCTTTTTCGATGCGCAATTTTCGGCCGTATGAATGCCGATAGGCGGTAGACGAGGACAGCCCGTAGTCTCTCGACCGGGTCCTTGCGGCGCATCTCCCTACAGTAAAGCAAGGGGTGGTTGCTCTTGCAGACAGGGCATTTCTTCGCTCCAGTAACTTTGGATGAGTGTTCCATTTCGAAATTTATTTCTAGATTTGGGGTTATCTGGAAAGAGAGGGAAAATGTTAAATTCGGTTTAACATGGAGGTAAAAGAACCAATTATGTACAGTATTTTTGATTAAATTTTTCATACGTATGATCCAGTATTCAGACCGCAAAAGTCTCAACATTAGCTGATTTTCACCGTGCAGGGAAATCAGATGTGAGAATTTTACGAGCAGTCTTGAAAACTTGCAATCGTAAGGAAGAATTTTAGGGTACCGTTCGTTATATGGTAAACTCGATAACGCGAGTCGCCCCCCCACTCTCATAACTCCGTTTCTGTCGAGAAACGGATTAAGAGTGGCTATTGGACTTTTCGCATTAAGGGGCGCGGAAGCGGCGCCAGCCCTGTACTCCTCTGGATAGTGTCACCTCTGTGCTAAAAGAATAAGGCGACGCTTTACCTCCTTGATTTCCTCGGATGTTATTTCGTCTCTCTGGTCGCTTATCACCAACTTATGGACAGGGTGAACTCTACGATAAAATCGTAAAATTCGCACTATCACTCTCAAGGCTCGAGAGAAGTCCGAAAAACGCTCCAGGATATCTCCTTCTCCTGAGACACCTGTCGCGTGAACGCGTACATTCCTCTGCTCTACATCTGTTTTCAACGTGTCATTGCAACTACTCGCTTGGGGCCAAGCTGATGGCTCTTTCTGTAACCACTTTGGTCCGTGCAACCATAACGCGTTGGCTTCTAAATCCTGTGGTGTGACGCCTCGACTTCCGAGATCTGCTGGATTATCTGCAGAATCCACGTGATTCCATCCAGTCACTCCAACAAGCTCGTCTATTTTTGAGACTCGGTTTGCCACAAAGGTTGTCCATGAACACGCTGGTTTCTTGAGCCATGAGAGAACAATCGTAGAGTCAGTCCATTTTTGGATAGTTGGCTGCAAAATTTCAAGCTGTGGAAGGAAGGCATTAATTAATTCCGCTAACAACAATGCTCCGCACAGCTCCAATCGGGGGAGAGACACCGTTTTTACTGGGACTACCTTTGTTTTACCTACCAGCAAATAAATATGGGGTGTTTTTTGGGAAGTGCGTTCGCGGACTCTAATATATAAAGCCGCCGCATATGCCTTCTCGGAGGCATCACAAAATCCGTGGAATTCTACTTTATTCCATGGTGAAAACCGGATCCAATGAGGAATTTTTATTTTCTGAATATTATCGTAGTTATCCAGAAATGATTCCCATCGCAGTAGCAAATTTCGGGGTAGACTGTCGTCCCAGTCTATTTTGGATAGCCAGATATCCTGCATTAGTATTTTGGCTACAACAACAATTGGTCCGAGCCATTCGGCTGGATCGAACAACTTTGCTACACACGATAATACCTCTCGCTTGGTGTAATCCTGCTTCACGGGTATCGGCTGCACTGTGAAATGGAACATATCATGTATTGCATTCCACCGGGTTCCCAACATCTTCGTCGCGCTCATGTCGTCGACTTCCAAGAAGATTTCCTTGTAGATGTGGTCTTTTGGTAAACCTGCTAAAATTGTTTTAGAATTCGACGTCCATTTCCGTAGAGGAAAACTTGCACTTTTAAGAGCTTCGAGTAGCTCATCACGCATTTTTATTGCTGTTGTGCAATCATGAGCTCCAGCCAACACATCATCCACGTACATGTGTTGCTTTAAAACTCTTGATGCCAGCGGATATTTCGTTTTAACATCTTCAGCGAGTTGATGTAGCGTTCGTATCGCGAAAAGAATTCTTTGAAATGCAGTTTGATCTGGCTGAAGCAAGATTTGTCTATACATTTTTTCAATGTCTGCATTAAAGACGTATTTAAATAAACGCCACGTCAATAGAAGACAAACTAAATCTGCCTGCAAGATTGGACCGGGGTAGAGGGCGTCGTTTAAGCTGACTCCATTTGAAGACGGGCACGACGCGTTGAACACTACTCGAACCTTCGTCGTAGCGCTCTCTGGTTTGACCACGGCGTGATGTGGCAGGTAAAACGTTCGATTCCCTGTGTTTCCAACCGGGACCATATGGTTGAGATCGATGTACTCCTTTAAGACTCGATCATATTCCTTCTTTAAGTCAGGCCTGCGCAGATAACTGGCCTCACTTCGAAGAAATTGCCGTGCCGCTCCAGCCGAGAATAGCCGAGGTTGATGCTTTCTGGGAACTCCCGTCGAAAGGGTAGCGATACTACTTATCGTCCGCATTCATCCCTTACCGTCGTTCTCTTATAGAGCTCCTCGCAAAATGCATCTTCGGGGGTGATCTTCCTTTTGGGTGAAACTTCTTCCAACTCCCAAAAACGTGTCAGTTGGGGGTTCGTCATCTATGTGCAGTACGACACACATGTCGAAAAACAGCTTGTTGTGACCGTCCGCGGAACTGGCCCTGTAAGGATCCACCCGAACACCGTCTCCTGCGCCAGAAGTGATCCCAGCACGTTTCGCTCTACGTTGTCCATGATAACAGCCGGGTATACATCCGCACCCAAGATGACATCCACCTGCTGACTCCTATAGAAATTTACATCGGCCAACCTAAGAGGCGGGAGTGATCCAAGATGCACCCGGTCCAATGAAAACTTGGGGAGGTCTCCTGTCAATTGGGGTAAAACGAGGCCTCTTGCCTACATTTTAAACTGGGGGTTTACAGGCGAACCTATGAACAGATGCGCTACTTTTCGCACATTTGCCGATACCGTGACACTTATCCCTGTTACCTGAGTATCAGCAACTTTCGTTGGCAGCCCGATGCGCTTCCGGAGCCGGTCAGTGATGAATGTACCCTCCGATCCCGAATCAAGTAAAGCCCTGACTTGGTAGGTGACTCCTATATGGCAGATGTTGACCATGTCAGTCCCTAGAAATATATTGCAATTGCTTGCAGCATGTAGAGATTGCACATTGCTTGTGCTTGGTCGGGGTTGTGTCGTTCTGGGTTGTGCTGATCGTGGTTGTGGGGGTCGGGGCACCTTACTTCGGGGTGACGGTTGTGGTGCAGACGTGCTGGGCAACTGTAACGCAGAAGGTCGATGTAGAAGGGAGTGATGTCTTTGGTGACAACTCCAAAAATTTGGGGCAACCCTTCAATACATGGGTTTGCTCGGGGCATAACCTACAGGTAGGTTGAGAAAACTGCCCGTGGTGTGCCGTCACTCGCCTCTCATAGATTGCGGCGGGTGGTCGACTGACGGTCGGCTTTACCGCTCTAGCACTCCAAATGTCGGAAACAGTTTCCAACGTTTGGAACCGGCTTGTGAGAAAGCTGTCTAATTTCTCCCACCTCGGAATTTCCGCCTTCCTCACAATCCCTTGTTCCCATAGCGCTAAGGTGGTGTCTGGCAACCGACTTGACACCAAAAACACGAAAATTGCATCCCAGTTCTCAATGTCAATACCGTACATTTCTAACACTGAGATGCAATTGTTGACCGATCGTTGTAAATTCTTAATATCGGTTACGCGTTCTACCGTGACCGATGGTAAATTAAATAGGTTTTTAAGCTGACTGTTGACCATTATCCGCTTATTTTCATGTCGTTCAGATAGATTTTGCCACGCTGTGGCGAAGCCGTCATTAGTCAGAGGGGATTTTTTCACTATATCCTTTGCTTCACCCCGGGTCTTCTGATTCGAATGATACAGCTTTTCGACCGGGGTTAAGCGCGCATTGTTCACGTTATTCGCTGTGATAAATCCCGACACGATGGCCACGACATGTAGTCACCGTAAAATATCTCCGTATCACATGGAGGTAAACGGATATTTGAATGAGCAGGCAGTTCAACTTCATGAAGCCCGGGATTGACCGTTGAACTGCTTTGTTGAGCAAAAGTGAGACCATGAGCAGTCTCACCTATAAGCGCACCGCAAGTCAAGTATGCGGTGTAGCAGTCCTGGTATCGGCACTTGGCAAACCGAAGAGCGGACTGATCGCTTTGGTTGTCGGACAAGGTCTTTGAGTACTTATCAAATTCGTCTTTAACCTTGACCCACAACGTCTTAAGCTCTTCTCTCTGTATTTCCAGAGAGAAGATCGAATGGCAGTTACTGGGCATCGTGTTATAGCTCGACTCAAACTCAAGCAGCGCATCGCATGCGCGCGAAAAATCGTTGAGTGTGGCCATATCAGTGTTAAAAAACAAAAGCAGGAGCAAGCTTAAAACGATATAAATTTAATGCCGTAAAGACAAATCCACTAAAAAGGTTTCAGATGGTCAAACTTCGACGTTTGAAAAATATTTCGAAAAACCAGACAATATTAAGATTGGCTCAGTGTATCGCACCACTGAATAAAATTCCGATTGAGTCACGAGAAAAAATAAGTCAGAGACTAAAGTAAATTTATTTTCCTCAGTGTAACGCTCCACTCGGGAAAATCACGAAAAAAGCCGGGAATAAAAATCCGAAAATGCAAAAATCGTCGAATTTATTTCCCTCAGTGTTAGGCACCACTGGGAAAATCACGAAAAAGGCGGAAATGAAAATCCAAAAAAAAAGTCGAATTGATTTCACTCAGTGTTAGGCACCACTGGGGAAAACTTTATTTTCTTCGAAGGCCTTCCGAATGGCTTGACCGAATAAAATACAATAATTTAAAACCGTTAATTATAACGCGGAAAAAATCGATGTTCAACAAACGAGAATTCAGAAAATTAATTGGCTTGACTTCTTTCCGTGTATTGCACAACCGGAAGAACCCAATTAATTTTCTATAAAACAAAAAAAAAAACGTACTAGTGGAGAACAAAGTGTCTTGTCCCACCGAGTAAAAATTGCAAAATGCGTTTGATACCTTGTCCTAGGAAAGGAAACGAAAATTTCAAATACCACTAATCAAAAAAATCACTTGCAGAAAAACCAACCAATTTTCCAAAAAGCGAAAAAAGGTACCGAACTCCAATGGTTTTAAACCAGCCCACACCATCTTATATGGATGGCCAAAAAAAAATTTCAAAGACAAAATAAATTCAATTTACACTAAAAAAAAATTATTTTAATTTTTTGAAAAGTTTTTATATTTTTTATTTCTCCAATAATTCGAAACGTCGACGGGAAAATACCCGTATTGGTCTTTATTGATTAAGAAATTCGACGGCAAAGGCCCGTAATAGTCTCACAAAAAATTTCGTACCTTCGTCACTCACGAATATATGTACGTGTTGAATGTCAAAGGCTTACCTTGTATTACTGCTTACTTTTGCTGTCGTGGATTTATATTCGTTGGGCCGTTGGTGGGGCCCTTGTTGAACGTTGGGCCGTTGGTGGGGGCCTTGCTGCACGTTGGGCCGTTGGTGTGGGCCTTGCAGCAACCGTTGGGCCGTTGGTGCGGGCCTTGCAGAAAATTCGTTGGGCCACTGGTATGGGCCTTGCAGCAACTCGTTGCGCACTGCCGCCTGACTTCGTGGCACCTAGTGCCGGCGGTCAACACTTGCACACTCTTACTCTGGCTGCACCTTATATCGTGGGCTATTTTGTGCCCGTGTTACCACTTTTCACCTCACTTTCACTTTATTTTGGTTTTTAAATTAAATATTTTAGTATGTTATTTTGCACTTTTATTTTTAATTTAATTAATTTGTAATTTTTATTTTTAATTTATAATTTCCGTTTGTTTTTTGTATTAAACTTTTATTAAATTAAATTAATTTTATTTTATCTTTGAATTTATTTTCAATTTTGTTCGTTTTTTACGAATTTTATTAAAATAATTTATTTTAGTTTACTTTAGAAATTAATTTGTGGTTTTATTTTTAATTTATATTAAGTTTTTATTTTACAATGGCGCTGCCGCCAGTGGTGCTGAGGTGCGGCTATTAATGCCGGGGCGTTGACGCACGAATTTGACGCTACTGCGTTGGCGTACCTGATTTCAGCTGCTTCCGCCGGGGCGCCGCACACTGGGGCCAAATGCACTTATTTCACGGATTAATTGAAAAATGAAATTCAATGTACCACCAAAATCAAATGTACTCTCTTAAAGTATATAAAATTCTACATCAGTAGGCACAAAAATATATGTCAAATATGTAACGGAACTTTCGTAGCAACTGTTTCAAGTTAAACTTTGTATAAAACAACAGTGCAAAATAGGCAGAAAAAAGCTGTAAATTGTGCATATATAAATCGAATTTGCGTTATCTAATTAAAATAAATTTATAAATCTGAGTATGTAGCCATCAAGTTCAGGTAGTTATACAATTGCTTTGCTGAAAATTGTGATGTAAAATGTTTCTGCAAGTTCTTTTGTTATTCAGTTTATTTCAGCACTACACAAAAAAAATTGGTTATATCAGTTTAAGTGGACATAAAGTTATCAATTGGGCTCAATTGGTCTAAGATTTGAAGTTCTTTGTAAAGCTGTAATAAATATGTATCATTTTAGGAAATATTAGGTTGCGCATCGGTGCGCTTCAAAAGTTATGCATACATTCATAATAGTGTCATGTGCTCAACAACAAGTGTAAGACGTATGCGCCTTTTAAAATTAACGCTGTTATTGTTTTTGCTGTCTTTGTCTTCTGTGTTTTTATGTTATATTATTATAAATATTTTCTTTTTATTTTTAATTTGGCAGGGACAAGCTCAAGCGTTGTTTATTTTACTCGCCGAAGCTTATATGACGTTTTGAAAAATTCCAGCTGTCAGAAATTAGATGAAAAACTGGATTATTTAAAAAAAGAACTCGAAAATCGCTGTGGATATATTGAAGAAAGCTGTCAAGAGTTCAATAAACAATTTACCAATTTTGCTTTTGACTTTAAGGCTAAATGGAAGAATGCTCACAGAAGAGAAGACCGATTTCTTACTGACAAAAATAAGATTTGGCTAGAATCATCAATTGGATTTCCGCGTGTTCAGTTAAAACGTGGACGAAAAGCAATTTCTTTTAACGATTCCAGCGATTCCTCTAAATTAAAAAAAACAAAGATTTTAAGGGAGACTACAGACATACCAGTTTTAGTTCATGCCACGCAAGTCAAATTAAGAACATCCGGTTTCGTAGAAGAATCTAAAGCTTTGCGTAGTCTATCAAGCTTATCACCATCAACAATTAAAAGGTTCAATAAAAGTTCAGACAAAACAAAAAAACCAACAAACAATGCTGGAAAATTGTCAAGCACTGAAGCACTGGCTGTTTTCGTTGAAGCTAAGTTAACACGACACCAATACAATGTTATTAGACAAGCTGCACCTGACAAATTTCCATCATATAAAAACATTCAAAAAGAAAAAAAAACGTGTTATCCAGAAGAAACGAGCCTCAAAATTGGAGAAACATCTGCTGAAGTAAGTCTGCAAGCGCTCTTAAACCACACTGCAGAACGAATAATTCAAGTGAATAAAAGCAGTATTGACATGTTAAACAACAGAAAGCTTCAATTATACATGAAATGGGGTTTTGATGGAAGCTCTGGCCATAGCTCTTACAAACAAGCTTTTCATGGATGCAATGCAAGTGATTCGTCAGTATTTTTAACAACAATTGTGCCTCTAAAGTTAATGTTTGAGGAAGAGGTAATTTGGGAAAATCCTCGATCGTCTTCCACTCGATTGTGCAGACCCTTAAAAATTGAATTCGTAAAGGAAACCCTATCTGTATCAATTGCCGAAAAAGAAAGAGTAGACAACGAAATCAAAAATTTAATTTGTTCAACTGTAATAATTGGCGATAAAGTTGTGAAGGTGGATCACAAATTGTTATTAACAATGATTGATGGAAAGGTGTGCAATTCTTTAACTATGACTACATCAACACAAAAGTGTTATTTATGTGGCGCCACTAGTAAAATTTTCAACAATATATACGAAATGATTGAAAGACCTGTGAATGTAGAAAATCTGACATTCGGATTATCTATTCTACATGGTTGGATTAGATTTTTTGAAAGCCTGTTGCATATTGCGTACAAATTACCGTTACAAAAGTGGCAAACTAGAACTGAGTCTGAAAAACATATTGTTTCTCAAACCAAATCAAGTATTCAAAAAAAGTTTAAAGAATCCTTGGGATTTATAGTGGACCAACCGAAGCCTGGTTTTGGAAACACGAACGATGGCAATACAGCTAGACGGTTTTTCAAAAATTCAGAAAAATCAGCCGAAATAACCGGATTGGATTTGAATTTAATAAATCAAATGCATGTGTTGCTAATAGTTGTTTCTAGTGGACATAAAATAAACAATGAAAATTTTAGAACATTTGCATACAAAACAGCTAAATTTTTCGTTGAACTATATCCATGGTACCACATGCCTCCTACTTTATATAAGTACTTTATACACGGACCGGAAATTGTTGAAAACGCTCTTTTGCCTATTGGTCCGAAGAAGCACAAGAAGCTCGAAATAAGGATTTCAAGCAATGCAGAGAATTTCATTCAAGGAAGTGCAGCCGCATAAAAACCAATCGTGATATTTTGAATTTTCTTCTGTTGAGCTCGGATCCAGTTATTTCAAGCATGCGAAAGTTGCCAAAGAAGAGGGTTCACTGTTTGCCAGTACAGGCTATTGATTTAATCATTTTGCCGAATTCTGGTGATAATAGTCATGATGATGTTAACGATGATGATTATGATGATGATACTGATAATGATTATGACGATGATAATGATGAAATATATTAAATAAACGATAGTTGATTTGGTATGTATGATGTTTGACATGTTTCTGAACTAAAAACCGTTATTTTTTAATAAAACTGCTTCAACATTTACTTCAAAATTACTTTTTTTGATTAATTGTTATGGTATTTAATAGAAAGTAATAAAATATTACAAAAAAATAGCGCCCCTGAATTGATCCGTGAAATAAGTGCATTTGGCCCCACTGTGCGCCGCTGGCAAACTGTTTGACGTCTGCAGGGGCACGTCTCTATTTCTTCGGATTCGCTCCTCCAATCGTTGGGACCGCCGCCGAACTAGTCGCTGCTCCTGATGTACGAATCAATCAGCACTGACGTAGCACAATTTTCCTGCTAACAACGCCGGCACTTGCTTTACCGTCTGCTGGAGCACCCGCTTGGTCTTCAGTGCGGGCAACTCGGGTGCTGCAAACACACAAGATTCAATAAAATTGAAAATTTCAAAGGATTACCTTTTATGCGTATCGATGCTCCAATCGCTGGGGCCGCCGTGCCCTTCTAATATCCCTCGTTGTCACCGGAGTTGTCGCGGTCGCCAATTTAGGGCTTATTTTAATTTATTTAAAAAAAACTTCATGCACACGTGCAAATGGCGCCTTCCACTGCTCGTTCACAATAAAAGATTGTGAAAAATGTTTAAGAAATTTTATAAACTGTGTTTAATTGGGTATATGTGTATATTCGTATATCCACAATACATTAAACACAACTTAATGGGGGATTAAATGTGGTTTTGGCAACTTGGCAGTTTTAGGGGTTATGTTTTCATGCAAACATAATATTCTACAACTTTTTTTTTGTTTTTTTGTTTTTAATTTTATTTGCGAGTACAGCACATATAGCTACAAAAAAAACCAAAAAATCAGAGTGATCCGGCTCGAAGGACCATGTTCGAGCGGGGAGGAGTTAGGGGCCGGGAATTCCTCGGCAAAGGGGATCGAGGAAATAGGAAGCCGATCTTCTGAAGATTTAAGATCTTTAAATGAGCCACCGGAATGCTACTCTGCTCTCGCAAATAAAAACACGAAAGTTTAAATTTAAGTGCAACTTGAGGCTTGCAAATGGCAAGCAATTTATTTTCTATTATAAAAAACACTGCTGAAAATAAAGAGGGGTTATATATACATATATATTAAATGCAAAACCTTACGTGTGATTACGGGGGCGTCTCTTCACAAAGTGAAAAAGCGCTGGGTTTTCGCATAAGGCGAAACCCATCGTACGGTACGGGTAACAGGACTCGAGAAAAGGGAGAGAAAGTAACGAGTCCCTGTTCCCGTACTATCACAGCGACATCTGCAAGTGAAGTTAATAATAATTCACAATGGCAGAATACATTGTGAATGCTGAAACAGCTGGCGTAAACACTTACATATGTGAATCGTAAAAAATTCACAAACCTCTTTTATTTTGGGAAAACCAGAACCTTTTCTGTGGGAATTTTGCAAAAGATATTGAATAATGTAATTGCTTCCTTCTACTGGAAAAGAATTGTCGCGAATACTTAATATATATATTATTTGTATAATTAGATTAATATATATTTAAAATTTAAAAAAAGAAAAAAATTTTTAAAGTTTTTAAATGTACTTACGTACATACATAAGCAGTTTGGAGTTGAACTCGGAAAAATTGGAGTTCGCAATGAATTTGTTGCCGTCATTTCCAACGGTTTCGCAAATATTAAAATTTGTGTGGACAATTAACTACTTCAGTAGCAAAATACTTTTAACAGAACACCTGTTATTTTATACTTTCCGTTATTTGCATCGGCTAAAAGCAAAATGTGAAATTAGGTAAGTTCGAGTACGGATAATTATTGAAAGTTTTCGAAAACTATCAGCTTTTAGCGTTCGCGTTCGATTATTGCTTCTACTCAATTAATCACACCACAGAGCTTCTTGTTGTCAACCGATCCTAATTGCTGAGAAAATTTGGATTTTGCCAATTTCTTACAGTATTTCTTGTTTATAAACGTTCAAAACTTTCTCGCAACCATTTTTATTCTTGGTGAGGTTTCTTTTTAATTAATGGTTCAATTTGCAATACAAATGAAATAAATTCAATATTTTGGTAATTTTTTTTCAGTATCCTAAAAGTACCAATGAGGTTCATAACTATAATAAATCTATATAAAATAACAATTGTCAATATTTATTCATAACACACATGCGTAATGCCGTCGGGAAAACAGCAAATTTTTGTAAACATAATTGTGCAACATTTGTACTTGCAACATTTCTGACATTAAATTTGAGCAGAAGAATGCCAGTTTACAGAAATTTAACAAAATTCTTCTGCTAACTCTCTGTCCCATAACGTTTCAGAAATTTATTTTTCCATCCACATATCGAATAGAAATGCACCTTCTCATTATTATACGTTCTCTGGTATAATTCTAAATAAATTCTTGTAGATTGTTTCCATTTATTACGATATAGTGTGGCATACTTCTATTTCAAAATTTCCGGAATTTCATTTTATTTAATTCATTATTGTAAGCTATTGTTTTGAAGTGTGTTCAACCGTCCATTTCTCTTAATAAGTACATACATGTATTCACTCCTTCATTCCTTTCGAAATATGTTGTAAACCTTCGGCCAATACTTTGGAATGATCTCTCCGTTTTTATCGTAGTTTAAGCTTGATTAAATATATTCAGCATAAGGGTAAAGCCCAACGCGCTTTTGTAAGAATTAAGTCTCAGTGTCACATAAAGTCCTAAGCCATCGTTTGGTGTACCTTAATTCCTTTGAAAACCAACTTGATAGTTTAATGTACAAATAGTTGTTTTCATTAAAGCTTCATAGACTTTGCAATTTTAAAAATTTGAGGGCTGGTCTTCCTCTCAAGACACCTTTGTATGTAAATCTACAGGCAAACATGCAAAAATACGAGGGCGGTTTGATCAGTCAGTGTTTTATATATGAAATATAATTTTTTCAGTAAAAAAGCATCCTATTTCTCAAAATAATCTCCCTTAAATATATACACTTAGTCCAGCATTTTTCCAATTGTTTTATTCCTTCCAAATAATAGCTTTTCTCAAGACTCTCCAAATGGGTTCAATGACGCAATATAAATATTTTGTGTTTAGTTGTATCCACAAAAATAATAATAATAATTTCGCGCTTACACTATATATGTAGCTCAGTGTTTGGCCGAGCTTCTCCTATCATTTGCGGTGTGCGTCTTTTTATTTTACCACAAATGGAGGGACCTACAGTTTTGTGCCGACTCCGAACGGCAGATGTATTAGCGCATTTATTTTGTTCCACAAAGAGAGGGTCCTTTAGATTTATGTCGAATTTATGTAATTGCATTTCTTAGCAGAAATACCCTCGAAAGGTTTTCCATTGCCTTCCGAAGACCTTTTTGCCTTGGCTGAGAGTCGATCCCCGATTTTAGCGGCATAGCGAGTTAAAGCACGCGCCGCTACAAACTAGACCACAGCGTCCACATTATGAAAACTGAGTACCCTAAAAATGGACCAGCTAGGTGGCGCAAGAGTCGAGTAAATAAAGGGGTTTTAAATGGCCTCATCTGGTTCAACTTTAGTTTGTATTATAACGACAGGATCAGAATTAGTACTGTAAATAATTGTAAAAAGAACCAGTATTAATATTTGATGATGGAGTATTAAAATGTCATTAAAATTTTTGGAAGAATTATTAAAGTCTTTCAATAATAATTATTCGCGGTTGAAATATATTGAAATCTTCGAAGACTTTTGAGGCTTACTCATGTTTAAAATTTTTTTTTTATTCGTTTTGTCTTACTTTCTTCTGGAAAACGGCTGACGATATGGTAAATAGAAGAACTTTATGAATATGGCCATTAAATTATATATTCTATAAACTAAGTATATAATGAAGAAAACGAACTTTGATTTGATAGCTAGCACTGTGAATTAAATATTTTCGCAACTGCTAAGCCTACTTTATTTGTAAGAGTGTTTTCAAAATTGTTTCGTTGAAGTCGACAATTTCGAAATTCAGACAGAGAAACGTGTTATACTTGAGTTAAATAAAACCGCTATGTTGCATGAAAAAATGGGTCTCGTCTCCGAAAAATTTTACTTAATGCTTCGAATTAACGCAAAACAACTTCCGAAGCGCCATGAGGAAACCGAATGTTGTCAGTTAAAATAAATATTTTCTCGCTGAATATCGCCAGACGAAATTCGTCGCCGCTTTCGTTGTGTGATACGCATACTGATCTGTGTTTTAATTTAGACAACGAGTTTCGGTCCGACGAAGTTTGCTGAGGAAATTTGATTTTTTTATATTTACACAACTTTAGTTTACATCTATTGGCGTTAAACTGTTTTCATTATTGTTTCCAGGATATGAAATAAAAACAGCACGTAAATGCAGATAATACATTTATTTCTTTTATTTCCTATGCAGTGGAAATCACAAACTATAGATAATGCATGTTTATGCACGCACATACCTGCATGTTCATATACATATGTATAGGTGTGTACTAGGCATGTCAATCCCGGGATCCCGGCCGTTTTCAATTCCCAAATATCCAGGGATAAGTCTATTCAAATCCCGGAATTGCAGAAAATAGTGAATAGCCATTTATTTAAAAAAAAATTGTATCATTCATAAAACTTTACCTTTCAAGGGCAAAATATAATAAATTGGAGAGGTCGGTTTCTTAAAAATATGTATAAGCACATTTCCATTTGACTTTGATTTAAATTTTTTCAAACAAAAATAAACCTCAAATGATGTAAAATAGAATGAGTTGATAGAACAAATCACGCAAATAACACACTAAATATACCTTTCAGAATGAGCTGGAAATTGAGCCTTAGTAGAAAATGAACCTTACTAGGAAAGCGATGTTAATAGAACTAACTACGAAGTGCTTGAGGTGGATAAGGCAGAAAGTCTCAAAGATAAATTGCATCAAGTTTTTACGAGCAGCTCGCAATTAATCGAAAGGCATATAATTTATCAAAAGGCTTGGTAAAAGAAATTGATAGTTTTTGTAATGAGGCGATTAAGGCTATGTCCTGCAGAGAGCATTTAACTTTTTGTCGACAATCCAACCAACAAGTGTTGGGGTGCAGCAGTGCTTCTCCACTGCAGATTTTAAATTTAACAAATTAAGGTCCAGATTGAAGTATAACACACTTAAAGTTTTTATTTATTTAAGATATTTGTACTTAAAGTATAAATTATTTTGTATGTGTATAAAATTTAACGTTTAATTCTCTTTTGTTCTTGAAAAGACCAATAAATACATACATGAACTACAGCAAATCTTTCTACTGTATTATATTAATGTCATTTTGTATACTTCTATAATACAATGATTACAGACGTGTTACATTGACAATTTAAAAATTACGAATCAAAACTTCGTGAAATTTGGGATCCCTGGATCAATAAAGTGCCCAAAATTGACATCCCTAATGTGTACATAGCGTTCGCAATGAGCAGCCAATAAAATGAAGTTATAGAAACAAAGGCCCAGTATAATGGTTGATAATAAAATCTGTTTTTAACATTTTACTGTTAAGAATGCCTTTACTTAAATAATATTATAAAAGTATATGTATAGTGTGCATGTTTATGTGTGTATATTACAGCGGTACTTAACATTTTAAATTCAACACCTATGCAAATATGCTTTTCAGCGCCGAAAGGACGCTAAGATAATTTATTTACATCGCTGCTCTGTGAAGTCTCCCAAAGACATCCTCTCACACAAAATCTCTCTAAGTCGACATGA
Organism: Philophylla caesio; assembly: GCA_963971545.1. Classification (NCBI taxonomy): domain Eukaryota; kingdom Metazoa; phylum Arthropoda; class Insecta; order Diptera; family Tephritidae; genus Philophylla; species Philophylla caesio. The sequence goes on from OZ020607.1 coordinate 68,091,523, forward strand.
AATTAAAGTTTAAGAAGCTTTTCTGAAATGAATACAGTTTTGCCCAAAGTAGCACTTTGCGACAAGACATACATAAATATATATTTTCTGACAGATTTCAAAGCCAACAAGCTTTCCTATTAATTTTTCGGAATACAAATTAAGGCATTGCTGTTTAAAGGCAAGGGTTTTTTTTTGGTGGGTTTAATGCCGAGAAGAAGAAAATGCCGCAGGAATGAGGCATTAAGTTATAAATGAGGAAAATAGGTATTGACAATGAGTCCTTATTTCAATATTTTTTCCTTGAACTAAACAGCTGGAATTATTTTCGTGAGGTATGGTGTAAGGGCAGAGTTTGCCAATGCGGATTATTGTTTCAGAAATCTTTAAGAGCTAAGTTTTGAAAATTTCTCTGCACCAATCTACGGATTCGTGTAGAATCCAATGATCGCAGGCTTTGTTCGCGCATGCAAATATATTTTTATTTTACTTTTGCCAATATATAATATACCTCGAAGTATGTCTAATGGCAATCCATCTGAATACTATCTCACTGTGCATCGTTGTTTGCCGTAAGAACATCATTTGATGTACGGCCTTTACGTAACTCAATACTGATGTTGATGGGTCCATGTTCAAATTCTGGAAACCAGTCATAAAGAAGCTTGTCCTTAACAAATAAATTCATATTTACGAAAGTAAAAACCTTTTAATTCTGGTTTGGATTTCTTGATAGTAATAATATGCAAGTTAATTGCTTGTCTGAGAGTGGTCTTTACAAACCAAATTTAAGGTTCCAATAATTTTAAAATATTTCTGTTCGTGTTTTCTCAAAGTTAATGAAAAGGAATCGAAACATTTTCAAAGATAATATGTCCAAATTAAATGTATATTTGCATCACAATTTATTTTATTTCGAATAATGCATTTCCGTGTTCGATAATATAATAATAATTTTGGCGCTTACACTATATAGCTCAGTGTTTGGCCGATCTTCTCCTACCATTTGTGGTGTGCGTCTTTATATTATACCACAAATGGAGGGACCTTCAGTTTTGTGCCGACTCCGAACGGCAGATGTATTTAATGAGAAGCTTTTTCATGGCAGAAATACCCTCGGAGGTTTGCCATTGCCTGCCGTGGGGTGACCGCTATTAGAAAAAACTTTTTCTACTATTATTAAGATTTTGCTTGCCCTGACTGAGATTCGAGCCTCGAACTCACCGGCATATCAAGTTATAGCACGCACTGCTACCAACTCGACCACAGCGGCCGTGTTCGATACTCAAATTAAAAATAAACAAATAAATAAATAGCAATTTAATACGCATTTAGTAAAACACACAAACGCCTTTTTATAGTCAAGATATAGTCGAATGTAAAGTTGGAAGCACGTATCAAATCATCCGTGATCGAATAGGCAATCGTACGAAAATAGTTTACTTGACTGACATATGCATGCAAATTTTGGAATTATGAAATACGTTTACTGAAATTTGACAAGTAAAAATTAAATGGAAACCGCACTATTTTTTTTAGAAGTTCCAATAAGGTTTTAAAATCTGTTGGCTGTAAATGAAAGACATTTTTTTTTCTTTTTTCAGTTTCACACATAGTTTGATATTATGAACCAAATATGCATATTGATATGCTTTTTAGCAAAGTTAACTTGCTTTAAGTATCAATTTTAGCAAATTAAGTCTTAATAATAATTTGCATAAACTTTTGCCATACAAATGGCTTCTCTTTCGATAATTTCACTGAACTCGTATTACCAAATACCGATAACAGGGAACAGCGAATAATTCGAGCTCAGCTTTTTTTGACAAAGATAAGGTGCGAGGAAAATTCAATAACATAGAATAAAATTGAATGATTTCTACATTGTGAAGGCCCTTTCCATAAAACTCAAAATAAACTTCCGGTCGGTTTGAGACCACTCTCCCCTACTTTTGTATAATTTTAGATTTATAAGATTTTTTAAGACTTTAAGGTTCTTTAAAAATAATATTGATTAAAAGAAAAGGTTATTCCACTTAAAAAATGCATATTTACATTTATGATGTACTACGTAAATTTTAGCTCGAATGCGATTCAGAAGAAATTTTTATTACAATAGAACGGTTTCTGAGGCACCTTAACTTCCATTTTTGGGGGTTAAAAAACGATATTTTACTAATTATTTTTAATTTGACTTTCTTTGTAATAAAAACATTAACATTTCCTATAAAAATTGCATGCGGCACTTTTGAGTCACCCTACCACAATTATAGTTTGCTGCAATGGTATTTATAGAAACAAAATGTTTTAAATTCTCCACCCTGTACTCAGAGTATTGCCTTTCTCTCTTTAGCACTGTTCACTTGACATGGCCAAACAGATTGCAGCGAAGAAATATCAAAGAAAAAGAGTTTCATTTATGTATTTTTAAAGGAGAGGAGGATGAGCGGGATAATACTTGACGAATGGCTTGTGGGATTCTCGATTTGCCGACTGATACAGATTTATGCAAATAGTAATAGGGCATATTTTTTTTTGAGTCAATACCTTCTGCATGCTAACACATATACATACATTGATTGTATGTGTCGTCATTGTAATAGTAAAATGTATGCCAGTGATAAATTCAAACATAAAATGCACATTTACACAAATATTTAGAGGATAGGTAATACTTGGAAACATACGATTACACATTCAAAGGCATATCCAGGTATTACAAGTAACATATGAATATGATGACGTATAAACAACATGCTAAAGTGGTTCACTCAATCTAAACTGTCATCGGGTGTTAAACACTGAGAAGATAAGTGACAGTGTCGAACGCCTGAGATTTTCGATGGAGTGACTTAGCGATTGCACTTCAGTGCCGTTGTGGGTATATACATACATACATCCCAATATAAATCTATATCTACAAGTATACATACATATGTATGAAAATACCTTTTCTACACTAGATGTTGAAGATTGCAATTAAGTAAAATTATGTTGCTATGGTTTTATAATATCTTTATCAGGGGTCAAATTATGTGTTACGCGAACGGATTACTCGTCACGCAAAAGTGTATATTCGGCATTACACCTGCCGTGAACTTATACTAAGTGTCGTAATTCGATATTCTACTTTCAGTGAACGTACCCAGCCTGACGTAAACGTCATTCGATAGCAAGCCACTGTACGCAAACGCAAATAAAAGAGCGAAGAATGAAAAAATTTTAAGTAGTTAGCAATAAAATTCACAAAAATGGCAATTTAAGTAAGTTTTGTAAATATTTTAGGACGGGCATTAACAAACTCAACCAAAACCAAAAACAGATTTTGGGCGAATTTATGAAGTAACACCCAAATTTGGCGAAGAACATGATACCGAACTGCGCCCCAGAAAATTGAATGCTGTGGGACCACCCTCAAAGGACGCTAAAATGTGGAGAAAAGTTAGTTTAAATATGTAAACATATGTATGTATGTATGTATATGCATTTGTAGGTGTTTGCAGATCAGAAGTATCAAGCTAAAAAAAGCTTTCGTTCAACAAGTCATCAAAGAGTCGAACAGGTAGAGGGCCATTCGAGGAGAAGTTTATCACAGAGGCGGAAGAAAATATAATAGAAGCAAGTGGCTCAGAAGTTGCAGTGGATGGCATAGCGAATGTGGTCACCTTCGGCAGTTCGTCTTCAAAACGGCTCGTAGAGTCAAATTCGGAAACATATTTGGAGGGAGAGCTCGACGAAAATATGGCTGACGATTTCGCTGAAAATGTTATAAGTTCCGCGGCTAACGATTCGGAGAACGAATATGCATTTGTGGAAACGCCAAAGAAGAAGAAGAAGCAACATACTGCAACTTGTCCTATGTTAGTGCGGAAAAAAATCTGCAAGTTTTAATTGAGTGTAAAACTAGCATGGGCGCTAAGATTGACAGATTGGTTTAGATACAAGAGCGCCTTTTACAACAGGAAGAGATAAAATATAAAAACCAAATTGAGGTGCAAAAAGTAGATTTAGAGATAAAGAAAAAAACAAATTGGACATGTTTAATTGTCAAAAGAAGTAGTCAATACAAATGTACATAAAATACTTATGATCTCATACAAAGCATGTGTATAAAATTTATATATACATACATATGTATGTACATAGTATAAAATAACATGATACCTGAAATTAAACAAATCTGTAAAGAAATTAATTTTTAAGACTGAATTAAAAACACAAGTGATTGTTTCATTTGGTTACGAATATTCTGTGCCACTTTTAAAATTTGTGTCTCTTCTCTAATGCAAACATCGTTAATTTCAAGGTTTTAAACGCTGGGTTGATTAAAATGAACTTTAAATTCCATGCATATGTTGTGCAGAGCAACTTTTTCTGGAATATCTCTTCCCTGCTTCTCGTAACCCAGGATCTTCCAACGGCCTTTTAGGATTCCGATCTATATAAAGTGTATATAAGAACATCAAGATTGTAAGCGATACCTAATTCACATAAGTATGCATATTGAATTTACTACCATCACATTGATACTGTGGAACCATTTCCGATTAAAAACATATGCTCATTGCTGCTGGGTTTTTGTAAACCAATGTGATTACCGTTGATACATCCTTTGACTCCTTTGACATGCAAGCTTTGACTCATTCCAGTGAAAAAGTCGTTGCCTACTGAATGCTGAAATCTACCACTGCCAATTGAATCATCGGTAACACAGCTACACAAGAGTGGCAATGGAAGTCAATAGTTTTCAAAACGTATTGAAAGGCATCCTTGCTGAAACGGAATCTCTAATTGAAAGTACAGGAGACTGCATATTTTAAAACTTACGCTTTTTGTGGCAATATAAGGGGATTGCTTTTGTCTCTCAACCGTCTTCTCATCAGACGTTGCTCGTTTCCATCACTTCACCTCAAAAGAACTTTCCAAACAAATAATGACGCTGCGTCCATGGTATTTTCTTTAGAATATTTATTGTTTTTCTGTTTACAAACATTTAAATGACACATCAACTGACATATTTTTGACATTTCTCTATTACAAATAGTTTTGAATCTATTACATGACGGAACATCTTACGATCCGTCAGCAAACGTGTGTCATAATTCCAATATAGCCATTCGTAAGACAGTCACGTAATTTATTTTAATACGAGTGCCGTCTCGTTCGCGGGACACATAATTCGACCCCAGTTTGTATTATTTTTATTTACAAATGTATAAATTCAATGTACATCAATCCCTCAACCTATGTTCAAAGTCGAACTGACACCGAACAGTACTCCCATTAATAAACACGCTGTCCATCCTATCTATAAGTTGCAGTATTTGTTACATCGTAAAATTACTGTCGAGGAGCCACACAAACGAAATAGCCCTGTTCAGTGTACAAACTGTCAGGAATATGGACATACAAAAACGTATTGTACTCTGCGTCCAGTCTGCGTTGCATGTGGTGACCTTCACTATTCTGCGGCATGTTTGGCAAACAAATCCGATCCAGCCTTCAGGAAATGTAACAACTGCGGAGGAAACCATACTGCTAACTATAGGGGCTGTCCCTTTTATAAGGAGTTAAAAGACCGTTTGAATCAGCTTAAGGCTCTACTCTACACTTCTCAGGTACCACTAATGTCGCAGGCGTACACGCCCTCTCAACCAAGAACCTATGGTTTGCAAATGCCTTAAAATGACCTAACATCCCACGAAACCAACAACAAAATGTACCTGAATCAAGCACACAACAAACACCCGTACAAAACCCTAGTCAAAATCCAAGTGGAATTGAGGCAATACTGTCCACACTGGTAAACTTAATGGTATCCATGTAAAATAACATGCAGGAGCTAATTTGCAACCAAAATCGACTAATGGAACTTTTAGTCAACCAAAAATACACATAAATCGCTACACTAAAAATATGCTTCTGGAATGCTAATGGCATTTCACAGCACAAAGACGAGCTTTCAAAGTTCTTGAATGATCACGAGATCGATGTTTTGCTAGTATCCGAAACACACTTAACCAACAAAAATTATTTTCAACTCAAGGGTTACATTTTCTACCCAACAAATCATCCAGATGGCAAGGCCCATGGAGGCACTGGCATTCTAACTAAGCGCCGAATTAAGCATCATCCTCAAACTACCTACAGGCCTCCTCAGTACGTGTTACAACAACTGGCGGCGATCTCAACATATCCTCCATCTACTGCCCTCCTCGCTTCTCAATTTCTGAAAAAGAACTCTTAGAATTTTTTAATACTCTAAGCAATCGTTTCATAGCAGCAGGCGATTTCAATGCCAAACATACCCACTGGGGCTCTCGCCTCATTAATCCCAAAGCAAGACAATTGTACAACGCAATTATTACACCCTCGAACAAGCTTAGTTTCATTTCACCTGGAAGACCTACGTACTGGCCCACAGATCCAAGAAAACAACCCGACCTAATCGACTTTGCAGTCACATGAAAAGTGCAGCGTGATCTTACGCGAATTGAATCTCTAGCGGACTTGTCTTCTGACCACTCTCCAGTCCTTCCTTACATCCTAGATCAGCTGCATTTCCTGGAACGCCCACACTCTTTAATATCAAGTAAAACAGACTGACTTAAGTACAAAAAATACATAAGCACTCATATTGATCTCAGCCCAAAAATCGACGGTGAAGCTGACATTGAAACCTCAGTTGATGCGCTGACCTATATAATTCACTCTGCCGCTAAACTATCTACACCGAAATCTACAGTACCATCAGTATCCAGTAACATTCAGCCAAATAGGCACATTGAAGAACTCGTACAGGAGAAGCGTCGACTACGGAGAGACTGGCAAACATACAGATCGCCTGCCACTAGGGAACGCCTCAGGGCAGCTACCAGTAGACTCTCCAAAGCACTAAAAATTGAGAAAGAAAAACAACTTCATTACAGCTATATCAGACGACTTTCACCCACCAATAGCAAGTTTCCACTATGGAAGGCATATCCAAGCTTAAGTACACCAGTACAAGCTGACACCCCGTTAAGAACAAGCACTGCAACCTGGGCTAGTAGCGACAAAGAAAAGGCAAATGTTTTTGCCCACCACTTGCAACAGGTTTTCAAGCCCCATCCAGCAACCAATTACTTCGTACTTCCACCTCTGGTAAATGAGACAGCCATTTCGCCTATTTCCATTCAAACAAATGAAGTCCTCAAAGTTATCAAAGAGCATTTAAAACCGAAGAAAGCTCTAGGTCATGATTTAATCACTCCAAAAATGATAATCGAACTACCGAGATGTGCAATAAATTATATTGTTACAATTTACAACTCAATGACGAGATTTGGATATTTTTCTCAACAATGGAAAAAGTCTATCATAACAATGATACCCAAGGCCAGAAAAGACAAAACACAGCCCTCGCCATTCTCCCAATCCTGTCAAAGCTATTTGAAAAGCTTCTTCTTCAGCATATTACTCCTCATCTGAAAAACAATAACATAATCCCGACGCATCAGTTCGGTTTTCGTGAAAAGCATGGAACCATTGAGCAAGTTAACCGCATCACCTCGGAAGTACGCACTGCATTCGAACATCGAGAATACTGTAGTGCTGTATTTCTTGATATTTCTCAAGCCTTCGACAGAGTTTGGCTAGTCGGCCTTATGTACAAAATCTCGACTTTGCTACCAACACTTTATGTTCTGTACACGGCTGATATACCAACAAACAGCCGAACATATATTTCAACATTTGCTGACGACACCGCCATCACTAGTCGCTCTAAATGCCCAAACCAAACCAAGCCACCTTGCAACTAGCAAACCATCTGGTTACTCTAGAAAAATGGCTCGCAAACTGGCGCATCCGAGTCAACGAGCAAAAGAGTAAACATATAACATTTCTGTGGTCGCAAGCGATAATCGCCTAAGTCCTATGCTTTAACACAGGACTTAGGCGATTATCGCTTGTGACCACAGATTTACCGTAAACAAGAAAAGCAGTCCCGCATTGACCTTAAATAACACAATCATTCCTCAAGTAAATGAAGTTACATACCTTGGCGCCCACCTTGACAGGCGCCTCACCTGGCGCAGGCACATCGAAGCTAAAAACCCAACTGAAAATAAAAGCCAGTAATCTGCATTGGCTAATAAATGCCCGTTCTCCCCTTTTCCTGGAGTACAAAGTTCTGCTATACAACTCAGTCTTAAAACCAATTTGGAAATATTGTTCCGAGCTTTGGGGAAACGCCTGCAGGAGCAACGTTGATGTTATACAGAGAGCGCAATCAAAGATGCTTAGAACCATTACTGGGGCCCCATGGTACATTCGGAATGACAACATTTAAAGAGATCTAAATATAAATCCTGTAAAAGATGAATTAGATCAACAGAGCAAAATATCATACCAAGTTATCCGCGCACCCAAATCAACTTGCCAGATCGCTTTTACGACTAAGCAGCCGTACCCGTCTCCAAAGCAACGACCTACCAGCCCAGCTTTGAGTTTTTAGGGCCATAGTAGATAGTTAATTTATAACTAATGTGTTTAGGCTAAGATTTGTAAAACTTATTGTTATTCTTTTTAGAAAAGAGAGATCCAATAAATAATAAAAAGTTAAAAAAAAAAAGTTCATCAGTAATATAATTTTACCTTAATGTAAAATATATACTTTCAAGTGATTCAATACATACATATTGTAGCTAAGTTTAATTATTTTTTTTCGCGAATGTTTAATGAAAACCAAATGTTCATATATGAATGCGAACAATAGCACCGAACGTTCGTAGACGGTTCGACGGAACGCTTTGCTTTATTTATGAACGCACTATGTTTGTTTCTCCTTCACACACGCGTGCGAACAATACAAACATTTTTGCTACCTAACATACGCGAACGCGAACGAACAGGATTTGTTTTCGACACAAACATTTTTAGACGCGTGTAAATTCATAAATGAAAGCACATGAATATTTGCGAGTCCTCCATAGTTTTACGTAAAAAATTTTTTTCCATGATTTCTGAAAGTCTTATTTAGATTTCTTTGTACAGATAAGATAATCTTAAGAACAAACCAATTTTTTGAATGCTTTCGGTTGTAGGGTTCGAAAAGTATTCAAAAGGATCGTTGACATGAAAGATGTATAGTCTTGTAAATACTAGATTAAAGAATATAAAATTTATGTACATATGTATGTATTAATGTATGAGCAATGTATGGTACATTCAACATGCATCTAAGATATGCCAAGGCCTTATATGTGTATTATCGTTTATTGGTGTGTGTCCAACATAAAAATAAGTCATAAATCATGCACTCAAGAAGTATCTGACCAAAGTGATAACTACACTTGAGTCGCAGAATTTATTTTGCTTACATAAATATTGCATACATCCTAATCGTGGGACTATGTTCCTGCGATAACAAAATAATGCGTTAAATTTTATGTGTACCAACATGCACACATACGTATGTGCATACAAGATATATTTAGAGATTAGTTAAAATGTAAATATGCATAGATAAAAACATATATATGTACATATGTACATATGTACAATGTTGAAAATATATATTACATATATTTACAAGTTCTTGAGGTGTTGCTAATGGACTATAAGGTGAAGCTTGGAATGACTTAGTCGAAGTCGTGTAAAAATCACCAAATTGCGTCTTAAAAAGTGGTTCAAAGTCAGTTTATTAGGGTTTTGAGCTTTGTACCCCGTCGAACATTTTTCCCAATTCTCTATTTTATGTTGCCTTATAATTTGTTCTTGAGAATTTCGATTGGGAGTTGTTAAAACTGTACCTTGTACCTTCGACTCGTGCGAACGCAGTTGATTAATAATATACAGAGCGCTTTTGAAAAATCAGCAAAACGATACAATCTGCGAAGCAGATTAAGAAATTTGAAAATAGGTGATGAAGTATATCGCCGAAATTTTACTTTAAGTGACAGTTCAAAGAAATTCAATTCAAAATTAGCACCCGTTTTTGTTAAATCTTCTATTCTTGCTACTAAAGGCAATAATATGTACCAATTAAAAGATATAAACAGTGGCAAGGTCGCTTGGTATCATGGCAAAGACATAAAAGAATGTCAAGCATAACAAAATGTTTGCGCAAACAATATGTTCTTAAAGCACATACGATGACGGCACTAGATATACATACATTTCAGAATTTATGTCTACCTCCCTTTCGCATCACGCCACTAATTTTTTTGCCTATATAAAGCCCGGACGAAGCCAGTTAGTTCTTTTTTGGTTGGGCCACGTCTTCAACGAAAGTGAACTACAGTGATATTCGTAAATTAGGCAAAATCTAAAATCATTAAAAGTTTTTACACCGAAATGGCTACCGTGCTTTAAATCGCTTACGAAAATTTTGCTATTACTGACGTATCCGCGGCTATAATTTATCAATCGCCAGGAGAAAGTATTGACATCGCTGGCTCCCGCTAAATAGAGCACCTGCATCTAATATACTACTACCGGAGGTTGCCTATGGATTACGTTTAGGCCCATAGGCAGAAAAGGCCTAGTAGGATCACTGATTGTCTATAGAGCGGATACGGTTTCTATTAACATACCTGCAGCTACATACGTGTCAGATTCAATTTTTTTTGAACATTTTGAATAAGACAAAAAAAAAAAAAAAAAAAAAAACTTTAATTCTTAAGCGAAGCTTAATCACTCTATTTGAAGAGTAATATTTAAAACTATACATACACAAAAATATACACATACATACGTGTACATAAATTGGCATTAAAACCTCTATCTCTCGATGACTAAAGCGACAGAGTATTTTCCTTGGTATTCCAATTATTAGTTATGAGGGAACCATAGTAAAGTATGGTCGCGACGCGTATAATTAGTTACTCTCTGAATCGCCAAAGCGGTTTAGTAATTATAAAATCTGTTAAATATAGTAAAAATGTGGTAAATGAAAAAAAAAAGAAAATAATCTTGTAACAAAACAAATAGTATAAATATATAGCTAATAATACATTGTGTAATTAGAGAAAAAAAAGAAGTTCGAAATAAGAAAATATTTCCAAGATTTATATTAATAGTATTGTTGTAAAATAATGAACATTGAAAATGAGAAAAGGGAAGTGATAATGGAAAAGTGAATAATCAGAGTGAAATTATTATGCAATCAGAAAAATACTGGAATTAAGGTATACATATAAATTTCCAAAAGAGAAAAAGAAACTTAATACTTAATTCTATTGAACTAACCATAAGCTCGAACACCTAGGGTAATATCGCCGTCGATTGGCTTGAATATAAATTCGCTTTTCTAATATCACAGCCTTTTGAGTTATTGTACGCCCGACACATTGGGTAAATCATAAATAAGTATAATTTCTAGTAGATTCTCATATGTATATCTGTAGGCAAATCATGAATTCGGATTATACTCGTGTTGTTATTTGGTAATAGAAATTTATAATAAAATGAATTGTTAAACGTTTAAACATGGTCTGAAATTTAGCTGCTAATATTTTATCAATGGGACTCTTCGCTGCCATCTAAAGAGTCATGGAGGGTGGGTAAAGAGCGACAACAAAAAAATAAATGACTGTCGCGAAACGAAAGGCATGTGTAATGTAGCTTTTGTAATTATGATACCGATTGGTAGGTAATTGTGTTGTCGAGCTGATTCCTTTAACCTTTATGTGTGCATACAATTTTTTTTGTTAGGCCTTGGGTTTGTCTGAAGTGATGGCTTGGACGGTATTTGTTTTAACGAATCCACGCTAGTGGCTGAACTAATAAATAATTGTCAACCCATAGTAAGTACGCTAAACAGGTTTCATAACAACCTATGGTGGCATATTTTGCCGAGTTGTCCGCGAATTCGTTACCCTTGATGCTTGCATGACTCGGAATCCAAAGAAGAACTATTTTTTGAGGTTTTTTTATGAGGGGTTTTTGAACCATACCCATCAGTAGCCCATCTATTCGTGGCGAAATAAAACTAAACGTTCCCTCCCGAATGTTAAGACATTTCCAGCCTCTAATTTTGAGTTCAATGAGCCTCTCCGTAGTTTGTGTCAGGATTTTAACACTCACTCCGGTTCTTTTGATATTTCAGACTAATTTTTTTACGTAAAGAAAACTATATTTAATGCTCTCAATAATTGATATATACATACATATATATTACTATTCGATCAGCTGATGAGCATTTGTTCTTTAGCTGAACAGTTTTAGATCTCTTCGGCCTTTCATTACTCGGCGCAGCATATATGAAAAAAAAAAGTTTTATATAACCTGCGTCATACGGATGAGCCCCTCGCGTCGGTCGGCCTCTTTTACTTTTAACTAGGTTAACCGCGGAGTTGATGGCTATTATTTCAGCCGAGTAGACTGTGCTATATAATATAAGTTAGAAATTAATAACTGTTCGGCTTCAGTGGTCACGCTAAATCCGGTCATACTATTGAGATGTGAGCAGTCTGTGTAGAGAAATTTGTAGTCTTTGAATATGTGTTGCACATTTGATTATTCTGGTTGGTATTGTATTAGGGGTGTTTCGAATTTTTTTTGTTACGAAGTTAAGTGTTAACTTCTGGATACTCTTAAAGTCAAGGGGGTCTGTGCGTCAAAATAAGTTTGAGGGGAAGAAAACGAAGGTCACGGTTCTTGTTATTTACGACAATGCTACTGACTGCCGACGAAATTATTTTAGGTCGTTTATTTATTTTATACGTTTGAACAATTTTTAAAAGGGGAGAATATTGGTTTCCAAGAGCATATTATTGATCGGAGTCGATATGAATGCTCCTATTGTATTTTTTATTGCTGAATTGAGCAGAGTTTTCGGTTTTACCGCAGTAAATACATTATATTTAGATTAATTGATAGATCTTATTGCTTTATGTACGTCAAGATTTTCTGCGATTTACCAACAGTGAAATTTTTTTGCGGTTTGGACAGTCTAAGTTTAACTTCGTGCCGATGGCATTCAGTACTGGTAACACCCTGGGAAGTGGTTTTCTATAGATTTTTGGCACATATTCGATGAGTTTCGATAACTTTTGTCCACTTTCATCGGATTTTTTTTCTTTTTCGATAAATTTCGATACTTTTTCTCAACTTTCTATAGATTTTTGGCACATATTCGGTACGTTTCGATAACTTTTGTCCACTTTCAACGGAGTTTTTTTTCTTTTTCGATAAATTTCGATACTTTTTCTCAACTTTCTATAGATTTTTGGCACATATTCGATAAGTTTCGATAACTTTTGTCCACTTTCATCGGATTTTTGTTTCTTTTTCGATAAATTTCGATACTTTTTCTCAACTTTCTATAGATTTTTGGCACATATTCGATAAGTTTCGATAACTTTTGTCCACTTTCATCGGATTTTTGTTTCTTTTTCGATAAATTTCGATACTTTTTCTAAACTTTCTATAGATTTTTGGCACATATTCGGTACGTTTCGATAACTTTTCGCCACTTTCAACGGAGTTTTTTTTCTTTTTCGATAAATTTCGATACTTTTTCTCAACTTTCTATAGATTTTTGGCACATATTCGATAAGTTTCGATAACTTTTGTCCCCTTTCATCGGATTTTTGTTTCTTTTTCGATAAATTTCGATACTTTTTCTCAACTTTCTATAGATTTTTGGCACATATTCGATAAGTTTCGATAACTTTTGTCCACTTTCATCGGATTTTTGTTTCTTTTTCGATAAATTTCGATACTTTTTCTCAACTTTCTATAGATTTTTGGCACATATTCGATAAGTTTCGATAACTTTTGTCCACTTTCATCGGATTTTTGTTTCTTTTTCGATAAGTTTGTCAAACACACCCAAATAAGCTTAAAAACCCGATTTTTCGCAATTATTAGCACATATCTTAGCTAATTATTAACCGATTTTTAATTTAAGAACGGTTTAAGAAAGAAGAAAATATCGCCAAAGTCAAAAAAATGAGAAAGTTTAAGTTTGTTGTGCAAAAAAAATAAATCTCTTCAGCTTTACTAAGCCGTCTATATATCATTCGAAAGTTCTGAGTACCAAAAATCGGGTTTTTAAGCTTAACTCGAGAGTTTTGGGGTGTTTGACAAATTCCAAAATTGGATTCTCGTTCTACTCGATAAGACCTATAAGAAAAATAACATCACTTCCCAAGTATTTCGACTTCATTATTTTTTGTAGCACTGTGTAATTGATGAAATGGCGAATTTTATGTATCGATAATAATAATCGATAATATAATCAGTTCACTGTCGTTAATGCTTTGAGTATTAAATTTTTGCCCTTTGTTGTTATTATCGTATCGAAATGATATATTAGAGAATAAAATACTAAGGTAACCTTTATATCATTAAAATAAATATTTACTAAATGAATACTGTTTTCGGCAGGCCCTGTGGCCTGGAACCCAAATGGGGATAAGCCTGTTCTGCTTAGCCATCTCCTGCAGAGATAGACAATCTTTAATTGTCGCTTGGCTGTCACTAAATATAAAAATGACTTTGCCTTTTAAAGCGGTTTGTAACATGTATATAGCCTCTTGAATGGCTAAAACCTCAGTCTGGAAAACACTACAGTGATCACGCAAGCTAGACTTCCATTGATATGTCTCTCTTAACCGAAGCGCGGCCAGAGCCGCCACTTGCTGAACCACTAAGTCTAGTAGTAAAAAGTACAGAAAGTTTTCAAGGCGTCGTTGGGCTCTCTGCACTTTGCTAAGTAGATTAGGATTAACAGCTCTGCTGAAGGCAGATAGCTTCAAAGAGGAAAATCGGTCTAAGTCTTGTTGATTACAAATAAAAATCATTTATTCCGGATATCTGTCCCAATTTTTGAAAATAATTCGCCCAAGCACCATACTAATTCAGTTTAACAATAAAATGGGTCGGAAGAATGATGAGCCATAAGCTTCTATTGTCCGAGAATTGTCTAAATATTATTAAACTATGCTAGACAACTTACTTTTGAAGCCGACTTCAGTCGACTTTCTTTTCCCTTAAAAATTATACCTCCATGATTACAGAACAAGGTGTCGATTGCAACGCACAGCCCCAGTAAATAATGACGTTTGATTTGTTTTTTGTTTAATATTTATGTAGGTAACTTGGCATTCAAGCAACTTATTTAATACTCCGGATATCCAAGCTTCCAAAAAATATTTTCTTAGTGCTTCGATGTGGTAATTTATTTACTAAAGACATTGTTTTTCATTGATTCGTCACAAATAGCTCGAATATTCGCCAAGTTTTTTTCTACTGATCCTTAGTATTATTTTGAGGCAGAGATTTTAAAAAGAATAAAAAATATAAGAAATCAATTGTGTGGCTGAGCTCCTTTTTTCGTCGAGGGATGTGGTTTACACTTTCGAGGTTGGGCAATCACATATCCGAAATTCATTGTTGTATTTATTTAATTGCATGTATGTATGTACATAAGAACATTCCAAGACATCACACACATCAGTCTCGTCACATCTCCACACAGTCACCGTCACAGTGTGACTTTTGATTGTTTCTCAAGTAAATTATTTTTATTTGTACTTATAGTACTTCTCAGCTGTGATGGAACTGAGATATATCTTGACTGATGTGTGCTAAGATACATTTACGCTAAGAATACGGCAGAAAAACATCCCTCGTTAAAGCAAAAGCCAATAAACGAAAATGTGGCATTGAAGGAGATTTGCCGCACTTTCCGTATATTCCTTACGTGAATGCTCCTGATCCTTCGACAATAAACTAAAGTAGTTTGAAGAACGTTTTTTAGGTAAGGTTGGGACAATGAGCAACAGCAACTTCAATGTAATGTGCTTACGGTACACAATGAGATGACAAAGGATTTTTGAACTATATATGTATATATGTATATATAGTTATGTAATTATGCATGTATGTAAGTTGACCTCTCTTAATATCACTACTTCCAACTTTGACTAGAAACATTTTCCAACTATGTGAGTTTACGTATTTGTGAACCAGTATTAAAACTTGGCAAGCCTGAGAGTGGCTATGAATTCGAACTCACTGCAAGAATTTACATAAAAACCTCGTTGCACGCTTTTCATATGCAGATTTTTGTTGTCAGATATAAAACGCTTGAAATTTGTTACAGAAATATTTTTGTGTGTCTTTGGGATTTTTTTGTTGTTGTCGATAGTGACATAATAAAAAACGAAAAAGCTGGAAACTATCTCAAAAATGGTAGTTAGTGTTCGCTGTAGAGTAAGCGATGTAACATGCGTACTTACAAACGCACAGATATACCCTTTACTGCATACTGTACATACTGTAGTGATGAGCCAAAGTAACCAATAAATATAGTAGTTCAATTCAAATGTGACTGCTTCTCAGAGACGTTTGCCTTTCAAATATAGAACGTACAAAAAATCAAAATTAAAGCTCTTCTGATAAAATTTTCAAACTAAAAATTTTCGATTGAATAAAAATACCAAGCATCGTACAGGTCAGCTGTTTTCCCGGAAATAGCTCACAGCTGAGAACACCTGATTTTCAGAATTGATTTTTAGAGCACGGTTGTATTTAAAACTACTAAGTACTTACAGAGTTGCATGAAATATAAGTTAAATTTCTTACAATAGTAGTTAAAATTTGTACTGACTTCCGAGGAAAAGAGCAAGGTGCATTAGACATTTAAAAGTGAAAAATAATTAACTCTTCAGTCTTATTTTATTGTTTTTTTTTTTGAAGAATTTTAATTTGTTGATATAGAAATATGTATGTAAGTTTAAAAATGTATTAAACTCATATGTTAATGCAATGATGTGCGAAATGTAATTTATAATAGATAAATTCGGCTGTGCGTCAGATCGCCCAAAACCTAATCGCCCAAAACCGAAAAATGTCAAATCGCCCAAAATGTTGGGCGATTGGAAATAATGTCTAATTTCCTAAATGACAGATCGCCCAAAAAGTTGGGCGATTAGACATATGTCTAATTGCCCAAATGACAGATCTCCCAAATGACAGATCGCCCAAATGACAGATCGCCCAAATGTCTAATCACCCAAATGTCAAATCGCCCAAAAATGCAAAAAACTTCTTGTCAACTTCTGTAAAAGGGAAAATGGTTAGTTCTTTGAAAATTTTTATGTTTTCCTGTAATAATTTTCCCTTTTACAAAATGTTTACTTCTTCATGCCAACATATTGTAAAAGGGTGAATTAATAATTCTCTATAATTCTCCCTTTTACAAAATGTTTACTTCTGTAAAATGAAATATTAGTAAAATACATAATTATAATGCTAATTAATCTTAATTTATATTTTGCTACATATTTATTCACACAACTTTATAACATAACCCCTAACATAGAGCTATACAACCCCTAAAACCCCCCACTTACTACGATACTGAAAGTAAAAGGGAAAAAAAAAATCTGAGAGGGTATTGCTTTTAGTTGAGAGCATATTTACCGTACTTTTATTTTATTATTTTGACAAATTTGCTAAAAACAGAAAATGTCAAATCGCCCAAATGTCTCACTGCACAAATGACAGATCGCCCAAAAAGTTGGGCGATTGGACATATGTCACATCGCCCAAATGTCCAATCGCCCAAAAAGTTGGGCGATTTGACATATGTCTAATTGCCCAAATGACAGATCGCCCAAATTTTTTTTTGGGCGATTTGACATTTTTGCTTTTGGGCGATTAGGTTTTGGGCGATCTGACGCACAGCCGATAAATTCTATGTTAATACATTATTCTTCCAACTCTTCCTTTACTGGGCATTTTGAAGGCATACCTTTTCCCTTGCAATGTGCCGTCAAGTAAGAAAGTTCTTGTCTTTCGCTACACTCACTTTTGTCATTTTTACTAATCCAAGGCCGTTTTTTGATAGAGAGGACGCTAACAAATACGACGTTGCCAGAATGAAAGATGTGACGAAATGAGCGAGAACTCGCTTACTGATTGATTTGGGAAAAAAGTTCATATCTCAAGTTAGTAAGAATTGAAAGCTGAGACCATTTTTATTAAGTGTAATTTAATATCAAATATATGGCTGGAGTCCCTAATAAAAAGATATTGCAATTAAGTAGTGTCAGAAAGTTTTAATTTACTTTAAGTAAAATCTTAATTTTTTGACTGTGAGTTCACCTTAATTAGTTGAAGTCAGTTGCTAGACGTTAAAATATAGTTGAATGCTATTTTAAAGTAATTTATCAGGACTGATTTTAAATCTAATCGCTTTCAGAATCATACATATCTTATATTAACCAATTTTGCATAGTTGTGGTCCGTAATCCTTTGTTCATACGTACGTATAAATTAAATTATGTATGTAGGATTTTAGCGCACTCTTACACATCAACTATTCGAATCAATTTTGATTTCGAAAACAATCAGATTTTACAAAGCCCTGACTGATTAGATAATTATATGTACAAACGTTTGTATTATTACTTTATAGTAATAGTAATGTAAATTATTGTATGAACATACATATATATTTCAAACTTTTGTAAAATGAAATTTTCCGAATACCATTTATTATTTTTTCATAATATGTATCAAATTAAGTAATAGAAAGAAATTTGCACAAATCCCTTTAAATACAACCATGAACTTAACATTTGTTGCTTGTTATATTGTTTTGATTTTACTATTCGTTCAATTTAAAAACCAAAAATTTTGTAATTTTATTTCTGAAATTGTGCAGAAAACGTGACCGCGTGTACAATTTCCAGTAATTTCTTTATCATTTTAATTAATTAACTTCCGCAAGCAGTATGATAACCCTATGGTAAAGCAGTCGTTTGCTGTGCCTTGGTCTCACGATATTTGGCTAGACTCTTGGTGCTTCTTTAGCAACGTTCTCCAAATGGGCTTTTAAATTTAGTTGGGAGCCAAAACCCCCCTCCCCCCCCCCCCCAAATATTTGATAGCGGGCTTGGTCGTGATTATGTCTGTCCCCAGGTGAATATTCAGAGACTTCACGGCCTTTTCCTGCGTAACAAACCCCTTTAGTATTGTGATCGGCCAGCGTCAAGTGCATTGATTTTAGCCAAATTTTGATCTTTATTGCGGCTTTGGGGTTTTCTTAAACCTAATTGTTCTGATACATATAATCATTCCAAGAATTTTCCAAAGAATGCATAAAAATTCACAACTGGTTAAGGGTAGTTTTGTGCAAATATACATATACAAATAATACTAGTATTACATATTATATACATATGTATGTACTAGGGATGCCAATTATTGGCATTTTGTTAATCCCGGTATTTTCGAGATTTAAAAACGAAATCCCGGGATACTGAATTTCACGAAGTTTTGCTTCGTAATTTTAAATTGCCAATAAATGTAACAAACCTAATCGTTGTATTATAGAATTATATAAAATAACATTAATATAACAAAGAAGAACGATTTGTTGTAAATCATGTATGTACTTATTGGTATTTTCAAGAAAAAAAGAAAATAAACGTAAAATTTTACACAGATACAAAATAATTTATACTTCAAGTACAAATATATATATTTGGTACAGAAGAAGCACTGCTGCGCTTTAGCACTTGTTGGTTGGATTGTTGACAATAAGTTAAATGCTCTCTGTAGGACATAGCCTTTCTCGCCTCATTACAAAAACTATGAATTTCTTTTACCAAGCCTTCTGATAAATTATATGCCTTTTGGTTAATTGCGAGCTGCTCGTAAAAGTTAATGCAATTTATCTTTGAGATTTTCTGCCTTACCCACTTCAGACACCTCGTTGTTAGTTCTATTAACATCGCTTTCATAATGAGACACATTTCCTACTGGAGTGGGATATTCTCCAGCTCATTTATAATAATAACAACAAAACAAAGCCTTAAGGGAGTTAACAAGCTGCTCTATTTGTCGACTGCGAACTCTCAAGAGGTATTGTTTGCCCTTGAAAGGGGAATTTTTAAGAATGATACAGAATTTTAAAAATAAATGGTTATTAAATTCTTTGTGTTCTATAATTCCGGGATGTTGGGATCCCGGGATTGACATGCCTGGTATGTACATATGTACGTATATGTATGTATAAGTATGTACGATTGTCCAACAAATACTGGACAGGTGCAGTGGCAAGCAAGCTTCTTGACTTATAATACTGTCCATTGTATTTAATCAAATAAACAATCACAAACATACATACATACCTACTCGTATACATTTATAACATATGTACAGTGTGCAAAACTCGTATTAATACACCTTCTCATAAGAACAAGCATGATTAATTTTTTCAAATGTATCCTAAAAAATGCGTTAAAATCAATTTATTTTGCAAAAAATTAATAATAGTAAGGTTGAATAACAAAAACGTAGAAAACAATGCATTGTACTTAACAAAATAACAAAATAAGCAAATTAACTCCATTTATTAAGTCAAAATTCATATTAGTACACATATATTTATAGATTATTTGTGAAGAATAAGCAAAAGTTTTCAATTGTTATTATTTTATGACATATCCTTGTTTCAAATAGCAGATAGTCTTTGCGGTTAAATTTTACTCCATTTTACTTCTAGTATTCAACGCTGTGTATTTTGGATCGTTATTCTTGCTTTTGAATTAGTAAATTATTTTTCTATTAAAGGCACATTTATAAGATACATTTGAAAAACTTATTGATGATTGGTCTTATGAGAAGGTGTACTAATACGAAAAACGTCAAAATTGTTTTTGAATAAACAAAGCGATAGATTTCAACGCAGGGTTGGCAAGTAGGGATTCAGACTTTTAGTAGGCAATGAGCAATTTACGTTCTTTATATTTTGTTAATGGGCCGCTGTGCCGCTGTGGTCGAGTTGGTAGCGGTGCGTGCTATACCTTGATATGCCGGTGAGTTCGAGGCTCGAATCTCAGTCAGAACAAGCAAAATCTTAATAATAGAAAAAGATATTTCTAATAGCGGTCACCCCTCGGCAGGCAATGGCAAACCTCCGAGGGTATTTCTGCCATGAAAAAGCTTCTCTTTAAATACATCTGCCGTTCGGAGTCGGCACAAAAACTGTAGGTCCCTCCATTTGCGGTATAATATAAAGATGCACGCCACAAATGGTAGGATAAGCTCGGCCAAACACTAAGCTATGTATGTATGTATATAGTGTAGGCGCAAAAAATTAATAAATAAATGTCGTTCGTACAGGTCAGCCACTAAAATTCCACTGTCAAACCGCTGAAATCCATTTAAATTACCCTGTCAAAACAGAAAGAGACAGGGCGGAAATTAGAGGGATGGAACAAGATATCTTACTTGTAGAGTTGTACAATGATACCAAGTTCGAACTGATTTGTCGAATGGTAAGATATTGTCTAGCTTGTCAACTAGTTCGATACTGAGTATAGCTTATCTTGTTAAAAAGTTCAGTTGCATCTGTGGCAAAAAGAGTAAACAGTTGTGGCGTTTTAAAGCAAAATATAGGTAAGGTATTAGTAAAAACTAGTGAACAAGTTTTACTGCAGAGTATGTACTGAAATACATACCAACATACTCCTAAGTACACGAATGCACTTTTGCCTGTTGTGCGAAATATGTGGAATTGCATAAATGTATAATTTCTACTGACGGTACGTGTGGCTGGTACAACTGTGAGCACACAACAGACTACAGCCTGAAACATTGTTAGCAATTTGATATTTACTTGTATGCATTCGCATGCTAATCGGAATGTATATATGTATGTACATATATACCCTGTTGGAAATTAAAGTACTTTTCTCTCACCTACAATTGGTTTAAATTATTCCTTTTTTCAGGTAATCAACTAACTGTATTAACATGGCGATGTCTAGGAACAAGTCAATTTTCGAACTCTGCATGTGATTTTAGCCACTTTAAAATATGTTTGACTGAAAAAACATCAAATTGACTTTTTTCAACTGCGATTAAATGTTTTCAATAAGGGGGATTTAAAAATTAAGAACTAAAGATTCGCACTATGAATTTGTTTCAAAGTAGTTGATATCCAACTACTTCAAAATTGGTTAATTTTTTTAAATTGACTTCTTTTTCCGACAGGGTACATACAAAAATATAAAGTATACCCAGTTGGGTATGGATCAATATATATCATTATGTGATACCGCTTCATGATCAAGGCTCCCGGTATTCCATAGTTTTCTACATAAAATAGAATCAACCGAAAAAACGGTAGCACTATCGAATGTCGTTCCCACGACCGGCGGGTGTACGATACCCGGCCAAGACCTCTCACTTCAGCATATTTAATGCTGCTACTATAGCAATATCGATTTTCTAGTCGCTGGTAACAATGCTGCCGACACAACTTTTACTGATGTGCTTAATTTCGCTTTGAAAACCATCACTTCGTTACTTCAGTTCATTATTTATTTTTTTTGCTTGAAGTAAATACTGTTCAAAAGGTAATCTGAATAAGCTAACACTTCTTAATCACTTTCAAATAATCAATCGTCCTATTTAACTATCGTTATTTTTCGTAGTTAAAAAAATCTATCATTTAGCCTCAATAGTGCAAAAAACATTAAACAATCAATACTATCGATGCTGTCATCGATAGTTTTACACCTCCGGGTTTTTAAATCCACAATTATGTATGTTTAAGTTTTATATTATGTACTGGTATCATATAACGTTCACGCGACTTTAGAAATGGTAGAATAAGCCAATTACTTAACTGATGTTATAAATGAATTAAAGCCCTTAATGGAAAATAGGTTTAATGTCCAAAACAGACATTTTAAACTTAAATTACGAGCAGTAGTGTGTGATGCTCCAGTCAAGTCATTTATCAGTGAAATACCTGGTCATACATCTAGTCATGGTTGCTCTAAATGCCTTCAAGTTGCAAAAAAAATTAATAAAGTGTTAACATATTCCACTCGACTTAGTGAAATTATGTCTGGCGCCGATTTTAGTTGTAGAAAGTACCTTTATAAACATAAAAATGGCTTTCAAACAAATAAAACACCATTTGAGCAATTACATAAATATTGATATGATTCTACAGATACCACTCGATCCTATGCATCTTTTGGACCTTGGGATAATGAGAAAAATTGTATTTCGATTGTTTAATAATAAAACAGTTATTAAAATTAGCAGTACATGTAAAACTGATATTTCCAGACATTTAGAGTCCTTCGCTTCATGTGTTCCTAAAGAATTTGTACGTAAACCCAAATCAACGGACGAACTTCTTCACTGGAAAGCAGTTGAATATAGACAATTTCCTTTATATTCGGGAATTTTAGTTTTGAAAGGAAAGGTATGTACATGAAGATTTTTAGTACGAATTTTTGTTACTCCACTGCAAGTCGTTTGCTTTCTTGTCCAAAAAAATATAAAAGCAATATTATAGTAGCTCATTCCATGTTAGAAATTTTTGTACAAAATTTTCCCACAATTTTTGGCGAGGACAGTGTGTCTTATAATGTTCATTGTCTTCTTCATATAAGCGAAAGCGTTAAGCAATTAGGTCCCTTATATAAGTTTTCAAGATATGATTTTGAAAACTATTTGCAACAGCTCAAAAAGTATGTTAAAAAGCCAACGCACATATTACAACAAATATATAAAAGTATAAAAAACGAAACTATAATCAAAGAAGAAAAACGAAAGTATAATCAAGGAAGAAAAGTTACCTAAAATTAAAGAAATAAATGGGGAAATAATTAGTTTTGATTTAGAGTTTTGTTTCAGCATAAGGAGTCCAGATAGCTTTAGTTGCCTCAAAAAAAATTTGCCTTTTCAAATCGTAGCGTTTCAAAAAGGTTCAACGATTACAAACTTGGGGAAAAGGCTAAATAATCTGAAAAGCTTTTTCACGGAACCCGTAGACTCTTTGGCAGCCTTAGGAATCTTCGTTGCAGAGTATGACACTTCCGAGCCCGTATACAAATTTAATATAAACCAAATATAATACAAATATATGTGCCTTCCTTATAACAACAGACTGCTTTTAATACCATTACTTCATTGGACTTAATAATGGATAGACGAGGAAAAGTTAGAAAGAATGAGTGAAAATCAAACACTTCAAAGTAAGTGAAATATAAATACAATAAACAAATTAAATTTTATGGAGTATACAATTTTTTATTATTTTTCAGAAAAAAATACTTGTGAGAACTGCGAAAAAACAAAGCGGCTGCACACCGAAACTCAAGAACTAACAAGTAAATATAAAAAAAAAATTTTAATATTTTACAAACATATCATTAATTTCTACCTATCTTTGTTAAGATCTTGTTGAATGCCAAAACAAGACTATAATGGAGGCATTAGCAACTAACAACGTTTTGTTAAAACAGCTTGTACACCAGGAAGCCATCACCGACGAGCTAATTCAAACTTTCCCAATGAAATCAGTGGAGGATATAAATAAAATCGACAACCAATTATCCGGGCCCAACAAATCAACATATGTATGGCGAATTTACATAACTTTTAATTCAATATTAAACATTTTTTACTGCATTCAACAGGTGAAAGCAATGAAGTCGCTCTTGAAGGAAAAGCTGACTAAAAAACTTGATACTGTGATGTCGACTGCGCTAATTACATCAATTAATATCGATGGAACTCATAGGAACAAAGCTTAAAGGAATTCCGGATTTTTTTTGAAGCATTATTAGGTATGTATGTATGTACATTAGGGTGACAATTAAATGTATGGAGTATTTTTTTTTTCTTTATTGTTTTGGTCTCAGTGTTTTTTTGTGTGTAGTTTTATTTAAAAAAAATTCTAGTAAAATTTCAAGGTCGTAGGAAGAGGATTAGGGGGCGCGTCGGCCCCCCAAAGTTACACAAAATACGTTTTTTCACGCAAATTCTTACTTTGACTGCTTGTAACTTTTTCTGTGTGTTTTTTTTTTAAACATTACTGGCGAAAGATGTTCATTAATATGTCTACAATAACATCTGTCAATAACATTTTTGTCTAATGTTAATATTTAATGAAAAAAACTTAAATATAGGAGAAAAAGTACGCCTCAATGTCGATTTATTATACTTAAATAAAACTACTTATGTATATGATTTCTCTTTTTATTAATATTGTTTAAAGCACTTGAGACAATGTCTTTTTATTACAGTCCGGAAACCGATGGCGGTAATCGCTAACAATTTTTAAAACAAATTGTTTTTGGCGTTCATTTTTGGTAAATAGTTTATTATACTCTTCCATCAATTTAACCCCCCTTTCGGCAGTGTCATTTGTAACATTTAATTTTTTCATCAGTTCAGCCGCTTTACAATAAGATTGGTCCTGCTCCCATTTGTCTGGGTTTAATTTAAAAAAATCAGTATTTATTTGAAATCTTTCAAATAATGCTTTTGTTTCGGCAGAGACGAACTGTTCAATTCCGTCATGGAATATTTCAACGATTTCTCTATCATTTATTGTAGCTCGCTTTGTGTTTTGCTCTTGTTCAAAATCATTTTCCAAAGCCGCCACCATTTTTTGTTTTGAAAAAATGGATACGTTGCTGTCAAAAAATGCAAGACCAACCGCCTCAGGGCTTAAATACCACAAGTGGTTCCTGAACTTTTTAAGAGCAACATAAGATATAGCAGCATCAATTTTTTTGAAGTTTTCAAGTTTTTGTAAAAATAAAAAATCTTGATATGGCGCTTTAATGGCCAAAGGAGCAGAAAACCACGCTTCGACATAGACTTCAGCAATAAAAACACAAATTTGACGAAGCCCATTTAATTCAGTTGCTGAAAGCTGGAACTCGTTACGGAATAAAAATATTTTTAGACAGTAAATCGCTTTTGCCATCCACCTTGCATGGTGAACAGCTCCTGGCGATCGAAACATTAGGCTGTTTGGATGTGTCTTTTCTGGTTTTTGACCCAGGAAGAGCAAAGTGAGTTCCAAGAATTCTTTATAGTCTTCCCTGGGTTGTTTTTCTTCCAAGATATTATTTACTGCACCGATAATGCGAACAGCAGACTCTTTCATGTACGTCTTGACAGTTGGATCGTTGATGCCATACTCATAGTTTTTAGCATCAATCTTAGCCCAAGCATTTTTAAATTTCTCAAACATTTTAACGTTTGGACTTCCATAACAGCTTATTTTTTCTTCGAAAACGCATCTTAAAACAATCTCGTATATATGATGACGGCATGGTAACCATAAAAGTTGTCTTTGTAAATTATTTTCAATTAACGTACAGGTACCATTGAAACGCCCAGTATTGACCGCTGTTGTATCAAACACTAAAGCTTTGATGTGATTTTGCAGACCATATTCATAAATAGCATCGCATACAGCGGATGCCTGTTCTTTTCCAGTACCGGAATCAAGTGCAGGTATTTCAAGAAGCTGTTCAACTTTACCGCTCGATATTATTATAGGCAACCTATCAACTTTATCATTTCCCGTCAGCGCCGGCAAAAGTTTACCATCCCAATGAAGGCAGATAGCGTCGAGCTCATTTAATTTTAATTTATTTTTTAATGCTGAAATTCTTTCTTCACGGATTTGTTCCCTTTCCTGGTGTACAGACGTTCGGTTTAAAATATAATCTTCAACATTATTACCCAGAGCTTCAACGACTGCGCTTATTAGATGAACCGCATGTCTGTCACTGATTTTACAGACATCGAGTGCGGCCGCCAGTTTTGGTGTTAGTATTTTATTTGTTCCCCTACATTTTTTGGCTGGAGGTTGACTACAACGTGGGTCACATTCCATATCTGGAAAACTGTTATCATTCTCTGAAGATTCAGATGACAGCAACTCTGCAGTTTCATCTAATAAAAACGACTTAATTTAAAGAAAATAAAAAATAAACAATAACATACAACGAACCAATTAATGCAATTTCACGATTATTCCGCTCCACTTGTTGTAATAAATTGTTGTTGCGTTCTTCAAGTCGGCACTCTCGGCGTACTTCTTCGTAATCGATACCATACATAAAGCCTGGGCGCCCCGTTTTTCGTCGACTTATCAAGAAATCAATATCTTCTTGATTCGACATTATTTTTAATGCACTTGCATGCGCCACGTCAAAAAGCATATCCAATTTTTCTTTCCACGTGTTTACTTTGCTCTTATGGAAATTAGAAGTCTTCTTTGAATCTTTTTGAAAGCTTTGCCATTCTTTATACAATTTCCCTACATTTGTAATGCAGTGTTGTTTATCCTTGACCGGAATGCGGGCTTTTTCCCAGAACACGAATAGTTCTTTTACAACTAAATCTGAACTTTCCCGTAAATTTTTTTTACTACACGTAAATTGAAAAACAAAACTTTCAACACTTCTATATTGGAGGGTAGTTTACTTCCCGTTAATGAGTTGGTACAATAACCAATTAAATATATGCGTTCACGTAAATTTCTAGCAGACATTTTCGACTTTTCACATTCAAATATTCACTTCGAATGATTTTTTTGCAAATTTAATGCTATTAAAAAATGTTTGCGGCTGCTGCATATAACTGTAAAATAAGAATCTATTTTCCGAGAAACATTGGTGCTGATTTTTTGTCGGTAGCTTACGCAAGCATTGAGAATAATATTGTTGAGGTTGTAACGGGAATATTCTCCGTCACAATTGT
This sequence comes from Philophylla caesio, assembly GCA_963971545.1. Taxonomy (NCBI): domain Eukaryota; kingdom Metazoa; phylum Arthropoda; class Insecta; order Diptera; family Tephritidae; genus Philophylla; species Philophylla caesio. The sequence continues at coordinate 68,119,039 of OZ020607.1, forward strand.
CAATATTATAGATCGCTTCAGCATACAGGCAAAAAAGATTTGAAGCAAACTTTTAAAGACAATTCTTACACTTGAAAACAAAAGTAAACAAAAAAAGTCTGAAGTTCGGACTAGCGAGGTCTTACTGTATATAATTGTTGAAGCTACTCTTACGTAAATCATAATTAAATAAATCTGAACAAAATCCAAAATTTGAATCATATAAGTAATTTTATTTAAGTATAATAAATCGACATTGAGGCGTACTTTTTCTCCTATATTTAAGTTTTTTTCATTAAATATTAACATTAAACAAAAATGTTATTGACAGATGTTATTGTAGACATATTAATGAACATCTTTCGCCGGTAATGTTTAAAAAAAAAAAAAGCACAGAGAAAGTTACAAGCACTCAAAGTAAGAATTTGCGTGAAAAAACGTATTTTGTGTAACTTTGGGGGGCCGACGCGCCCCCTAATCCTCTTCCTACGACCTTGAAATTTTACTAGAATTTTTTTTAAATAAAACTACACACAAAAAAATACTGAGACCAAAGAAAATATCACTTCCGAAATTAACTGTCACCCTAATGTACATATGTGAAGTTGTGCATATCATTAGTAACCAATTTCAAAATTACTTGTTTTGTCATAATATTCAAGCAGCGCCGAGTTAGTCAAAAAATTAAAGAAAAAGCAAATGTACAAAAAGTCAATTTCCAAACCAAAACAAAACACTGCAAAAATTTTCAATTGTTAATTATTCGGATTTTTTAAATAAAATTTACACAGTCTTTGACTAAAAACTCGGCGCTGCTTAAATATCATTAAAAAATATCATCCTTGGTAAATTCGGGGCTCACTTGAGAAAGCTTTACCATAAGAAATAAATAAATTAAGATAAGTGACAAACCATGTCGTTTTGTATTTAGATTTTAAATATTATCGAAAAGCTAACACAAAAATTTTTGTTTATAATGATTAGCACGCCTTAAAAATGCATTATAATATAAAGTAAATAACTTAGTTTGGTTTGTTTAAGGAAGATGAAATAAACACAACAGCCAACTCGGCTAGCGTAGCAGAATATGTAGCGTATTGAATCTGCAACTCCTAGGTCCCGGGTTCAAAGCCTGAGAGAAGTGGTTATGAAAAATTAAATTTAATTAATTTAATAAAAAGAAGCCTGATGAGGAAATGTGGTGATTTCCGAAATAGTTCTATAACTTCTACCATTAAAAAAACTGTTGTTGTTTTTTCACAAAAATCTTCCATAAAATGGCCTTGAGCTCAATAAAATTGTGAAAAGCTAACAGTTTTTCTTGTTTTTCCAATATCATTTATATAGCTGCTATTAATGCCCCGGACCCTTTACAGGAACTTCGAACAGCATTATCCGTTATAAAAAAGCGACATTTGTATCCGGAAAGCAAAAGCTAAAGCAAAATCTACACAGTAGCATAATCGTTCTTGTTTATTTTCATTGCTTTGTATTCGCTTATCTTAAAACCAAATTTAAATGAAAAAGTTTATTAGAAATACGTAAAATGTGTCTTATAAAATTCATTTCTTGTTTGCCGTTTGCATATACATACATCCATACTTTTTAATTTTTACTTGTAGTTACAATAAATTGTTAATTAATCATTACTTTTTATGTTTGTCATGTCTTGTTTTGTCAAATTATAGCACAAACACATATTGAAAATACTAGTGGCTACGAATTACCACTGCTTTTTTTAATCTTCTTTATTAAAATCAGTTATAACTTGCCACACAAAAATTGAATAAGCCAAAAACATAATTTTCATTGTGCCATAATTAATAAACATAATGCTCTAGTTTTAAGAATGAGTTTATGAGTATATAATTAAATTCTTATAAATAAATACATTGATCTCACTAGCGTTGTTTAAATTTTTTATAAGGGCTTAACTTTAAAAGAAACAAAAAGGTAATTTTAATTTGGTCGTAGATAACTAGCTTCAAATCGGCAATTTTTAAATTAACTAATAATATGAGTAAAAAGTATTATAAAATAATTAGTTAATCTTTAGCCAAAAAATAGCTACCTAAAAGTATTTTGTGCCAAAATATAGTTAGTTGCAACTAATGTAGAGGTAGTCAGGACTGACTTTTTTTCAGCCATCGCAATACAAAAGTAGTCAGCTTTTCTCGAAGAAAATATACAATTAATAATCAGCACTAGTGTTTTTGTAAACAGATAAAAATAAGCTAAAGCTAACTTCACTTCCTGCAGGGATGTTAAGGTCGTTCATGTGAAAGATACAGCGGCTCAGCGTAGATTTGCATGTATTCCATTTTTTCTCATGTGAGATTAAGTTGAATTGTGAGAAGAGTAGCTCAATTCTGCATTGCAATACCTTTGGAATGAGCATAAACGTGTTTCGTTTAGCTCACTGCGAAATCACATGATTTCTTCACATTAGCGCAGTGAAAGCAAAATGTTCAAAGAATATAATAGGTTCAGTGACACCCAAGCCTTTTTGAAATGCAAACTGGATTGCGGATATAAAGTTATTTACTTTGCCAAACCAGATAATTCGTATTGTCATTCTTTTTTCCAAAACCTTAGATATACAAGGAAGAAGGGAAATTGGTCTATAGCTGGATATAATCGAAGTTGGTTTGTTGGGCTTAGGCATAGGAATGATGGAGGCTATCTTCCAGTCTTGTGGATATATACCACTTTTTAAAATTTCGTTGAAGAGGTCTGTCAATGCCAGGAGTTTTTCCAGACATAGGGACTCAAATTCCAAACTCCAGTGAAATGGGGACTTCTATTGCGAAGGCGTTGGGTGATGGATTTTGATGATCGTAAGTTTCTGAAAATACGTATTTTTTAGAGGTGTGGAATCTTGGATTGAAGTTGTTGGCATGCGAATGATCAGACCAGTGAGATGCAAAGATATTTGATATTTCATCGGTAGAGTAAATAGAACCTTGGTCTGTGTGAATAAATCTAATATGAGAAGAGTTAGGGTGCCCGATTAGAGTTTTATATCGGACCAAATTTGCTTAGGATTGGAGTCAGCTTTTCGAGTGACTTATATTTTGATAATTTTAGCTCTCTCTTAGGTTTGTGTCATTTCTATTTTTTTTATTTTCTGCCCTTGCAAGTTTCTTTTCTTTTAGGATTGGAGTCAGCTTTTCGAGTGACTTATATTTTGATAATTTTAGCTCTCTCTTAGGTTTGTGTCATTTCTATTTTTTTTATTTTCTGCCCTTGCAAGTTTCTTTTCTTTTCTAAGTACTGTGAGAAGATTAGACCAGTAGGGTAGTTTAGGGTAAAATTTTGTTGTGTTATTTTGGGCTATAGCAGTTGAGTAAGTCCTTTTCACCTTCCTTATGGCCCGGTTGATTTTATGTTAAAAGTATGATGATCAAAGTATATTTGCTATTAGAACGAAAGTTAATCCGGTCCAGAATTAATAAACACCGAGCTTGTTGGCTGCCGGAATCTTACTGATCTTTATTGAAAATATAATTTGGCTCTTAGCATAAAATTCAACTAACAGCTACCTAAGTGTTAGTTCATATACTTTATTCTATGTACTTAATTCTTGGAATTACATAAATATGGAGGGAACTGGAACCGCAGCTGTTTATATGTTGTGGTTCATTTTGTTGTTGACTTTGTTTAGTCTATTGGCCGCTAGCACCTGACTGCAAGCGCTGCCAGCTGGCGTGGCAGCATAATGACGTTAGAGTTGGTGGGAATCATCCGAAACTGCTGATGTTGCAAGTTACCCTGGGAATGGATTTAGCGTAGTGATGTGATGTTTAGAGTGGAAGTCATGGCGTGGGAGTCATGTGCTAACTTAGCTAAGTGGGCGGCCGAACGAATAATTCCTTTTAACGAGGCAGCCTCGTTGGCATTGTCAGTCATAGATAAGGGTTTGATATGAGACCAATTAGATGTAGCAAGGAATGTGATGAGAGGAAAATGATCACTGTTGTGAAGATCATCGACAGTGCGAGAACATATTTTTGGTGCTATTGAAGAGGAAGAAATAATAATATCTGGGTGGGTACAAGTTTTGTGTGTGGAGAAGTGGGTAGGTAAGTCATCGTTAAGAACTACAAGGTCTTGGGAAAGGATAAAATCCTCCACAATCTGACCTCTTTTGTTTGGCAGGGGAGAACCCCATAAGGGAATCCAAGCATTTAAGTCCCCTATAAAATGACTGGTGTACTAAAAAGATTAAGAATGTTTATGAGATCCGTGTTCATATATGTCTGATGGGGTGGAATATAGCAATTAATAATGGTGATTTTGAAACCAATGTCGACTTCGATAGCCAAACAAGAGATATTAGATGATATTTAAGTATGTGTGTGATTTAAAGGTTTCTTTATAAACACTGCAATACCTTGTTTACATGTGTTCTTACGACTGTTGTTGTGAAAATTCGTTAATTAATAAGTTAAGATCGGGATAATTATTAAAAAGTCCGTTCAGAGAACCATCGCCGTGTGCTGTACAGGGGCATTCTCTACAACACCTGGCGCTGCTCTTGATGCATTGCTGCACTTACCGTCACACTGAGGCTGAATGCTGGTTCAATGCCAACACTGAGCCCGGTCTAACAAGTTGTCGAATCTTTACTGATGGCTCTAAAACTGACTCTGGGTCAGTATCTGTAGTTTTTATTTAAATATAATGAGGATAAGATTCACGTTTCTCTTGGAGAATATGCCTCGGTCTTCCATACCGAAGTATTTGCAATTATTAAGGCCATGGACTACGTGGTGGAAAGTAGCTGGAGGGGGAGGAGTATACGTGTCTGCAGTGACAGCCAAGCTGCACTCAAGGCATTGGTCAGCCCTCTAACTACTCCCAAACTAGTTTGGCAATGCAAGTCCCGACTGAACTATGTTGATAAACATAATGAACTTGCTTCACTCTGGGTGCCTTGTCACTCGGGAGTACCTGGTAATGAGACATCGGACCATTTGGCCAGAATTGGCTCGGATTAGGTGTTCCTTGGTCCGTTGCCAGCTATAGCACTCCCACCTTCGGTCATCGATGTCACCATCAGAAACTCGCTCAGCAATGACTGGGAGGCGCCGAGAGGTTGCAGATGGGCAAAACTCATGTTACCATCAATCTCAGAAGGACTATCAAAACACTTCTTTTCTCTTAACAGGCGAGACTGCAGGCAACTTGTTGGGCTGCTGACCGGTCACTTGACGTGGCATAGACACCTGACAATGATAAGCGTACATGACAACTCCATATGCCCATCCTGTTATGAAGAGGAAGAGACGGCGGAACACCTCTGTGCTTCTGTCCCGCCTTTGCAAGAACTAGGTATAAAGCATTTGGTCGTTGTCGTGTTGAGAGGCGAACACCTGAGCTCTTTGACACCCCTAAGATTTATTCGTAAATCCTGCAAATTTAAAACAGATTAAAAGGAACATGAAAACAGTACAATGGACGGCATGTAGTCTGAGTGCTGTTTTCTGCACGCGTTGTTTCGTGCCTGATTCCAACAAAAAAAACAAATAGTCCGTTGAAATTCTACTGGAGGATATACAGCATTTATACCATGCCTTGATCTTCCCCTTGTAATGACCAGATCGTGTGGGAAGGGTTACAGGGATAATTAAGATTTAAAATAAAAGATGATACTATTGATGTTGTTGCTAAGTCATCGACTGATAACATTGTTGGCGTTTCAGACACATCGATTTGCTCGGGATATTTGTTTATTATGCTTTCTTTATTTGGTAATTGTTAAGTGAATTGCTTGTTTGTACAGTTTTATTGTATACTGAGATGGTACCGTTAGCATTATTGAATTGTTGGAGTGGCTTCGGAGATTGTTGTGAGTTGTTTTGCGAAGTGATTTCATTTGAAACGAAATAAGTTTGTATATCATTAGTTATGTTGATTTGTGTGTGATTTGGGTGATCAATGTTTGAAAATTGTGGAGCTGGGCAATTGCTGTTGTTTATTTGTTGTAAGTTAGAAATGTTTTTTGTAATGGCAGAAAAGTTGGGAGAAGAAGACCTAATGGTGGGAGGTGTTTGAATCTTATGTATTTTGATTGCTTCTCGCATTGAGCACTTCTTGTCCGTCTTTAGTTGTATTATTTCCTTCATTTGAGAGTATTTAGGGCATGACTTTTCGGAAGCGGGGTGAGGGCCAGTACAATCGGCACAATATTAGCTTAAACATGGTGTTGTTGGACGAGGTGTGAATGCGCATACCTCACACACAGGGAGATTTGTGCAGCGCTTAGCTATATGACCAAGAACTTGGCAATTGTTGCATTTCATCGGATTTGGGTAGTAGGGTCTGATTTTGGTTATATACCCCGAAATGTCAATTTTTTCTGCAAGTTTATACATGTCAAATGTCAGTAACGCGACTCCGCTTGCAACTGGTTTCCCGTCAAAAACTTTCTTGAATTTAAATATTGAGACCACTTCTTGATCTTTAAGGTTTTCCACTATTTCTTCTTCTGGAATGCCATTTAGACATCGGGCATAAATGGTTCATTTAGTACAATTAATATTAATATGTAGCTCTATTTTTACACTGCACACACCAATAAGGTTTGTTGTTGCTAATTTTTTTTAGCTATGTTGTTGTTTTTCACCAAGAGTAGCAAATTACCATCTCTCAGCTCTAAAATACTAACAATTTCAGTGCTAATATTTTTTTGGGCTTTGTCCACAGTGAAGCACGAGTATTTATTCAAAGGTCGATTGGAATTTGTAGCACTTGCTACATTGTCGTTGGTAGAGTTGGAAAAGTATCGAATAATATATTTTGAGTATTTTTTCTCTTAGTTTTTGGGCTTGTGGATAACAGGGAAAATATATAAATATAAAAATATATAAGTTAACACATGACTCCCACGCCAACTGGCTTCCACTCTAAACATCACAACGCTAAGTCCATTCTTATGATAACTTGCAACATCAGCAGTTTTGGACGACTCCCACGCCAACTGGCTTCCACTCTAAACATCACAACGCTAAATCCATTCTTATGATGAATGCAAAACAAAATAAACAATAACAACAATAGCACAGCTGCAGCTGTAACTGATCACAGCTTTATTTAAGTTCCTAGAATTAAGCCGATACGTTTAAGCAAATTTGTATTTACATTTTTTTCTTAGAGTTAATTTACCGAATTGTAAGGGCAGGAGGAAGAAATAAATTTTAATAAAGTTTAGTAAGATTCTAGCAGCCAACAAGTTCTGTGTTATTAATTCTAGTGCGGACAATTTTGAAAGTTCAAGTTAAATTTCGTCTTGGACCGTTTCATCATTCGTCCAGTCATAATCAACTGTAAAAAAGGCAAGGACTTATTCAACTTATATATGTACAATATAATGGTTTTATTTTTATGAATACGGGTTTACATATGTGTGACATCGTCTACTCTAGCTAGTTGGCTTTAACGGTGTTTATTTTTCTGTTTGCTTCTTTCTAGAATCGCTGTGTCGTGGCTGTGGCTTTGTAATTCCATTACAATTTGTTGAACTCAGTGCAGTTGCCATGGGCAAAGAGCGTGCTGACGCGTGTGTATTCGTTTTCGAGGTATTTTAATTCTATGAAATCTTTTGTCGTTTTGGCTAAATACGTGGAGAAAGTTGTCATTGTACGCTGCTGGTGGCGAAATACCTTGTACTCTTCAATTACCGGATGTGCAAGAGGGAAACGTCAGCGGAAAGTGCTCAGGGACGTAATGCTGTTTTGTGACCTTTGGTGTTTCCATGTAAATATCCGCATTTCTAGGTTAAAAATCCCGAAATATAAAAATATGTATTTGCAGGTATAAGTGTGTGCAAAATTTTATATATTCATTCTGCATATGCATTCTTAACCCAATATAAAATGGAGCTAACTACTAGATATATTATCACAACGGGCCTCTACTAATGGCCTAAGTGAGTCGCTGGATTAGCAGTGACAGCCACTCATACCTATTATTTATAAATTTTTGCATCGGAGTAATTAGTTGGAAATGAAAAATGGAAACGTTTACATTTAACGCATGCAAAATATCTTAGTGAAATGTGCAAAATATCTTAGTGAATTTTTTTATACCCGTAGGATGTAAGAATTCTCCAAAATAGCCGATTGTAGTTGACGTCACATCAATTCGATCCAAATTAGAGTAAAGCGGGTAAATGTAGACCACCAATAAATTTTTGGTAAATTGCTCACAAAATACATGAAATAATAAACTTTAAAGAATATGTATGTACATATGTATATAAATTATGAATATGTTCCTTTGTAAAACAATAACTTCCCAATTGGCCAAACGACTTCGAAACGAGTTCAATTCCGATCCGTTCTGGCGGCTGGCTGGTAAACTCGTCATCGGATGAAAATCACAGTTCGCCGGCAGGCCACAAAAACGACTCGTTAGTGAATCGACAGCCCCCAAAAACGATGCGACAGTTAACTGTAAAATGGGGTGCGTGTATACAAAACTACATACATATTAAATTGAAACAAAATTCGTTATATCTATGCATATTAATTATATTTATTATTTATTAAATCTACGTATATCATTAAATAAGATTAATTGTTTTTAATAGAGTTAAACAGTTTGTTCTCATTAATTGTAGATGCTAAAAAAAACTAATCCTTTGTCAAACTTGCAGACTTTGACTTGCGTATAACTATACTAAAATATATATGCAAATATAATTAAAGTAAAATTAGATTGTGCAAAAATCTTTCAAAATTTAAACTTCGATTAACCTTGTTTGCTTTAAACCGATACAAAAAAATACGAAAGAGATTTATAGAGAAAAACATTGTTACAAATCTTACAATATATCTATGTATGTATGTATGTATATTAATTACTATATTTATGCTGACTTTCGACAAATTACCTTTAGCTCTCTTTGAAATTCTGTGCCCCGCATAATGAAAATATCTCTAAGAGGTTCTCTCTATCAATTCAAGACCTTCGTTATACCTATGCCGAAAGGAGCCTGAAATAGCTTTACAATATTATATGCATTACAAAGTTATGTACTTGTTATTGGTGCTGTTGTGATAAGGTCTCTTCGATGTCGTCCCCATCCATGAAAACCGTACCGCCAGGTCATCACTCAAAAGTGCGTTCCATTATTTTCTAACATATAGCTCCGCGTTGTTCGCAGCAATATTTTTGAGGTCACGTATCTTATTAAATAAAATATCACGTTAGACTTAAATTACAAGAAAACCCCAATTTTTTCTTACCAAATAGTTAAAGTTCTCTTGGCTTTGCAGTTTCTCTTCAAAGGCTTCAAAGTCACTAATGCAGCAAATCACTTCCTGTGGAAGTTGGGTAAGCTATTTCCTTTTTTGGCAAATTGGGTTTAAGCGGAAAATATTTCTATGTAGGTATGTATGTGTGATAATTTGAAAAGTCGAAAAAGAACAGGAAGTTCATATTGGCAAAGCGTTTCTTGTGTATATGTGCCACATTATAAAGAGGTTCGCAACCAGCACAATCTTCATGTTTGCATTTTTTATAATAAAAACACTTGGCGTCCTCTTGTTCTGCGGTTCTTATAAGTTCTGGGGATCAGTGCTGCCAGATCTGCCGCGTTGACAATCCGTAATTTCTTACTAATAAGGGTGGGGTTAGGGGAGGAATATTCGTATAAATCGGTATCATCTGAAACGCGGTTTTCAGGTTTCCCAAATTTTTTGGATTAAATTTAAAATGTCTTATTACGTCAAACGAAGTATATTAATTTTTTGATAACTTGAGATAATGGAATTGTTCATTATCTAGAGTGGATCGAGTATCTCTGTCATGCTCACACCCGTACGCAATTTGAATCAACAAGATATGAAAATGGTGTACACGCGAAAATCTTATTACAAAAAACTCCTGTTTTTATACCGTAATCAAAATGTATTTATACTGTAGTTTGGATTGTTAAGGCTTTAAAAATTACTTCTACTTATATGCAAGCAAATTTAATTTTTATGCAAACAGAAGGCCTGCAAATTTATACAAAAACCTGAGTTTCACGAAGTCATATATTACAAAAAATTTAAAATCTCCAGAGAACATTGAATACCCAAATTTCATACTCACACATTTGTCCATCGAAGAGTTATATACTTACTAATATATATTTCGAAGAGTTATATACTTATACAACTTCGATAGTCGACTAAAATTTACTAGGTATAACCACCAAATGTACATACATACATACTAACATACGACCCACGCAAACTACACTGCCTACAGCGGACGATAAACATACACACATTGTACATACAAACAACACAAACTACCCACCAACTATTCGCTCACCCTGCAGACCGGCCGATCGCGAATTCTCCACCGACTTACACTTCGTCCGATACAAGAACGAAAAAGGGCACTCCCAGGCCCAATCAGTCAGGTGGGGCGGTGATGTTCCCACCGGGCACGTACATGCCTCTTCGAAGTGGTGCAGCGTTGCCTCACTGGCCAGGCCTTACCACTCGACCAGCTGGCTGATGCGGCTACCCCTTGAAAGGGGGGCGTCCAGCTCAACCTTCCGGCCTTCACGGCCACACACTCGTCACTCCCCGTTCCAGAACATACCACTCTGTCAATCGGGTGACGCGGCGACGCGTTATTGTACGCGTCCAGCTCGCCCGTTGACTGGGTCCCTCCCGCTTGACCAGCGGGGCACTGCGGCGACGTGCTTTCGAGTGCGTCCAGCGTTCCACGTTGGTCAGACCGAATCCCACACTTTGCTGGTCGGCGGCGCATTCCTCAACCCTCCTGGCCTTCACGGCCACACACTCATACTCGTTACTCCCCGTGCCAGCATCTACCACAATAGTGTGCGACTATGGGGGTAACGGAGCCCTACTGTCACGAGTCTTGCTAGGTCGCCGCGACTGCCGAGATCACCTGCCGGACAGTGAAGTACTCGAAGACAAGACCAACCGCTAACGCTCAGAGCAACCGCTACCGCTGAAGAGCAACCGCAATCTCCAATCTGCAGCACTTAAGCCCAACCGCTACCTCTAATCTGCGGGACTACGGAGCAACCGCTACCACTGAATGCACCAGGGATCGACCGCTTGCTGGGACTGCGCTTACGCTCGACACGCTTACTCTCGACTACGCTTACGCCCGACTATCGTCTCTCCCTCTCTTCGCTCGTCTTCGTCCACACCAGGTCAACGGCACTTTGGGTGCGACGCTGTGTGTGTATGTGTTCTATATCAAAGCACTAGTTATTGTGTTTTATTTGGTGGGGTTAGTGGGACCTTCACTGTACTCTGAATCGGTTGAGCTCACCTCAGCCTTCGACAAACCCCACCTCATACGATATTCTTTCAAAATATTTTATTTTTATCATTTTTTTTTTGAGGAAAAAAGGCGAAAAAACGAACAAATACGAATAAACATATAAAATCCATATTTTCTCTGAAATCCGTATTTTTCCTCAGAAAACTGAAAAATCCGTAAAAAACGAACAAATCCGTATATCTGGCAGCACTGCATTAGATTAGTCATTAAAATCCGATGACGCATTTATTTGCATTCTGTATTTTTTTTTTTATTAATATGTTATAAAATTAAGTGAAATCAAGGCACAACAATAGGTAGGCGCAGCAAACTTTTTTAAAAATTTTTTTATTTATATTTCAATTTGAATTGTCAAATTTTGTATTTCGTCGTGATAAGAATGCTTTCAGTACAATTCAAGGTAGTTGACAACATATTTTCAAAATTTATAACGCAAAAATAAGTTAAGAACTTTGAGACTCACAAACCTCTCTAACCATGCTTCATATTTTCCTAAGGATCTACTCCAAGAACTCCAGTATATACTAAATTTTTTATGTGACTTGATTTATTATTATATTAGTATTGAATTCTGGTTTGTTCGTTTAAAAAACAATTATGAAGCATGTTTTCCACTTTTAATTAATTATTGACTTCAATATTTTTATGTTATTCGAATTTCTTTAATTCTTACACTTGTACAACTATTTTCAGTGCACACACTCAACAGATAAATAATAACATGCATTTTAAATATAATAAGAAGTACAAAATTTAGTACAGTCACTTTTTGAATTATTTATCAATATCTTGGGCAAACGCAAAGAAAAAACAGCAAAGGCAAAATTTTGTTGCTGTTACAACTGTTTTGGTCATGTAGAAACAACTCAATGTACTTATTTAAGTACATTTTTTTTAACATCAATCATTTTTTTGAATATTGAAACTACTATTATAAGTAATTGAAAGTAGAAAAATATAAATTTTCAATACGTTTTCAAAAAAAAAAAAAAACTGCAAACTGCATTTGTCTCTACCAACTTTTAAACTAATAGTTCACCATTGTACTGATAAAATGACATAACATTTTCAAATTTACTTAACCTGATAGATGCGCCGCCACATTCGTCGTTTGCCTTTCAAATAAACTTCAGCTTATGCTGCAATATATACACTTCATTCACTGCTATGAGATCGCCTTAATTAAAAGTGATTACGAGTAGCGCTAGACTTCATTATATGTTACTCATACGCACCGGTGTTCAAAGAAGAGCATCATAAACAGTTCCAACGACAGCACAGCTAAAGAGCTGAGGATTGAAAGAAGCTTGCCAATGGCTTAAAGCAACAACAAGCATATATATTTCTAAATACATACAACATATGTAGGTATTCTGGCACACATCCAAACATGTAAACGCCTCAAGATGCCGTTAATGCCGCGATGCGTGCGCTATTGAATCCTTGTGTGTGTTTGGATGTACCCGAATCAACTCTTGAAGTGTTCGAGTTACGCAATGAAACTATACTTTTGCTTTTATTAATGTCCGTACACCACCACCACGTGTTGTGCTTGTTGTGCTCATAGATTAGAAAATATTCGCAAAGGAAAGGATGCCTGATTGAATTTCTTAATTGAAAGTGAGAAAAGTCATTTACTTTTTACTTTGTCGGTGCGTATATAAGTGCATATTTTATGTATACATACTATACACATTTATTAGTTTATACCATAAATTGGTCAAGAAAGTGCGTCCACATGTAAAGAACTGAGTTCGGTAATACTGTAAATATGAACATATTTATTTTTTTAATGCTTTCGCTCATGGGTAGGTTTACCGTGCTGCTTGCTGCGGTTGCGAGGAAATAGTTATGTAACTTGCCTTTTTACTTTGGGACGTTTTTGCACTTACCCAAATTGTAGAAAACGCACTCATCACTCCTGCATCAAAGGCAATGGATATCACAAATAAAAAAGTAATAATAATATCATTGAAAATGTTACGAGCATTTGCGGTTACAAGGGAAAATGTTTAAGTGTGTGTAATCCCTTTTTTATGCTCTCGGTGAAACAAAATAATATATAAAATACACGCGTTTTTTAAATATTTTATTATGTACATAAATAAATCATAAATGGAAGGATTTTGATTTTACTTTTACACTGAAGTATTGCTTGCTTGTGTGTGTACCTTTTGTTATATTTGCATGTGAATACTCTCTCTTAAATTGAAAGAGCAAATATGGAAGGGGGCAAAACGCATGGAAAAGCTGCTTATCAACAACAAATTGCTTTAAACATTAGAAATGGGGTCAGTTTAATAAACTAATTTCAAACCTGTTTTATTTACAATTAATTTAGAATTTGAATTAAAAATAATTTAGTAGTGTGCAAGTTTCACTTAGCTGAAGTTTTCAGTAAATTTTTGACAACTTTTTCGGAACATTATAGTCTGTAGTACTAGGCTTTAGCATAAGAAAATCCATCAAGCTACGTGGCTGTCCCCAGATCGTTAAACGCAAAACCGAATCGATCATGTTGTGATAGACGGAGAGTTTGCTTCCAACGCCCTTATGTTCACACCATTCGAAGAGCTACTATCGTCTCGGAGCATTATCTTGTCGCAGCCAAGACACAAGAAAACGTCGTCGCCAGATAGCTGCATTTGCAACAGACAGCCACACACTTCGCTACTAGATTCGCACCCCTGCTCTCAGAGAGCACTAATCAACGCAGTAATATTTCAGAGCAATGGGACCACAGCTCTCGCTCTATGCGAAACATTCTATTATTTTTCAGCGAGCTAAAAAGAACAACTGGTACGATGAAGAATGTTGCGCCGCCTTGGAATGGAAAGATGCTGCCTACAGGGCTACAATGCGATCGAACGCAACGCGAGTCTTGCGAGAGCGATATCGTGTCGCACAGCGATGTTTTGGTGATAAACTGGGAGCGAGAATCCGCCAAGGCTATGTTAAGGTGCACGCGCCAACTTCTTTGCAAAATAGGGACGGGTAAATTTAAGCGTGGCTATTGGACCTTAAGTGTACTCTGCCCAATCGATAAGACGGGTTTCTCTTCGGTTTTTTTTGGTTTTTGCATATGTATCAGAGTATTATAAAAGCATTGTGCAATAAACTGTAGCGTACCATTAATTAACTAAAATGACCTTACTAGTGATCATTCAAACTAGGTAAGACCACCATCGGCCAAAGAAGAAAAAACGGAAAAGAGGAAGTTGTTTTTAAATAAACTTTTGACAGCAAAGAAATGAGGTTGGTTGATTTCAGGCCGCTCGGAGACGACCTTTCTGAACTTGGTGAAGCTTTACCACGGTCCTCTCCGAGCAGAGTGAAACTACCCAACCTCATTTCGGATAAAAGTTACTTTAAAATACACGACATTCTGAGCCGAACAACTTTTGGGATCTGATGATCAGAAAATAATTATTAATCGCTTAAAACAACGAAAATTATAAATATCAATACAAATTCATTTGTAACTCTGCAATTACATTGATGTTCTTTGCCTTTCAGCTGGCAAGTAAATTTATGCTCCAATTGTTTAGTTGAGGTAAAATGGAAACCACCATAATCTTTTGTTTAATTGTGGTCGTGTATGCATGAGTTCATATGTGGTGACTGCGCCATCTGTCTGCTAGCTTCATCTGGCAACTGGCAACTCGCACCTAGCACCTGGCAACTTCTTTGTTAAAATGCAATTATCCTGCTGTCATACGGTCAACCAATCACGCGCGAAGTAGCTTATCGCCGAACGTAGGCGGGCTTCCAGATAAGTACCTTAATTGAGCATTTTGTGGCATAAACGACGCATAAATGTTTTGATTGTCCAAAACTGCATTGAATATTAGTCAACTGAAAAGAAAACAAATAAATATTGGTGTTTGCAAAAACTAAAATAAAAATTCGTGCGGTTGTAAAAGACACGCCGCAGTAACCAGCCGTAGAAGTTGCCATTAAAGAAGCAAGCGAAAGGCAGCGTTATAGTGTTATACCGCATAGAGAAATAGATGGCCTTTCTAACCGACATTGGCCTGGGATTGCCTGGTCCCTCTCTTGACTGCCTAGCTGCCGATTTTCATATTCAAGGAATTTAGATTTCGGAGAACGTATAATCTAAATAGTACGACTGATTATTGTCTTCGATTCGAATTGTCAAATTGGTATGGAGGATCATCTCAATTTTTATATATTCCAGTAACCTGATTTTGCAAATGTCAGGTTCAAACAACTAGACTCATACTTCATATACTCTCCGAGAAGCCATTTGCGGTGGATATGGACTGTTTGTGGAATGTAAATGTTTACCGATTGATACTATTTCATGGAAAGAAATATGTAGAGTGATACATCAATGGGCTGCCAATTTAAGCCTTTGGGAGCCTCTGTTGAAGGCTGGCAACTAATTTTACCTAGCCTTAATTTAAGGCCTGAAGACTCTTAAAGATTACAAAAGGGTGACATTAATGTTCGAAATATCGTAAAGTTTCTTTTTAAATTGTTTGAGGTGTTGTGTCGAAAAATATTAACGATTAATTTTAAACACGAAAGTAATGAAAGAAAAACATAGCAGCAGCTAACTGTAATCTCTCCACCTACCCCGCTACCCCATCTCATGTCCTTTCAATTCGCCCTTGTTGCTATAATGCACATGTACATATGTATGTATGTATAATGTTTGTACGTACCCTAGAACATGGGTATCGTAAAATTCTATACTATTCTGAACAATATGATGCTCTTTTAATTGATGGCACATATGTATGTATGTACATACTCTTATTTACATACATATGTACGTACGTGCCTTGTATTACAATTGATATGTACTAGGGATGTAAATTTTGGGCATTTTATTGATCTCGGGATTTTCGAGATCTGAAAACAAAATTCCGGGACAATCCCGGGATCCCGAAGTTTTGATTCGTAATTTTTAATTCATCAAAAAATTTAAAACGTTTGTTGTCGTTGTATTATAGAAGTATATAAAATAACATTAATATAACAAAGAGAACGATTTGTTGTAATTCATGTATGTATTTATTGGTCTTTTCAATAACTAAAAAGACATAAACGTAAAATTTGACAAACATAAAAAATAATTTATACTTCTAGTACATATTACAGAAGCAAATGCGCTGCATAAATATAATTATTTTTAATCACTGTTTGAGACCAATATTAAACATGAATATATTCAGTAAAATAAGATATACTTCAAGTAAAAATTAAATGCATCACCCATTCCATTTTGAGCGAGGCAGAATTATTCCTTATTTTGATGAAAATGCAATCATAAAGAAATAAAGGCCTTAAATGTGTTATCCTCCAACCTGGACCTAAATTTGTTGCATTTAAAATATGCAGTGGAGAAGCACTGCTGCTCCTCAACACTTGTTGGTTGGATTGTCGTCAACAAGTTAAATGCTCTAAATAGGACATAGCCGTTATCGCCTAATTAGAAAAACTATCAATTTATTTTACCAAGCCTTCTGATAAATTATATGCCCTTCGATTAATGGACAATTGCAAGCAAATCGTTGTTAGTTCTATTATCATCGCTTTCATAGCAAGGTTCATTTTCTTCTCGAGGAGGATATTATCCAGCTAATTTATAATGGCAAGGGCAAAACGAATTCTAAGGAGTTCACAAGCCGTGTTATTTGTCGTATTTGTCGTATTGGTTATCGTAATACAACAGTTGTGAACTTGTTGTTTCGGTTTCTCATGTTAAATTTTTCTGTTTTAATACAACTTTGAAAGGTATGATTATTCGATCGGCTCTTTCTGTTTTACATCATTTGAATTCAATTTTTGTTTGAAAAAATGTAAATTAAAGTTTAATGAAATTGTGCGTATACCGATATATTATATTTATTGCAAACGGTTTAATGCTGATTAATTGCCTGAATACCACATACAATAGTAAACCAAATTGCACAGTGCATCCATACGTTCCACTATTTTAATACCAGACTATATACATATATATAATATATGACAAATAACACGGATTGTGAATTCTAAAAAGGCTTTGTTTTGCCCTTGAAAAGGAATGTTTTGATGATACAAAATTATAAAAATAAATGACTTTTAAATCCACTGCTTTCTGCAATTCTAAGATTTGAATAGACTTATCCCGGGATATTCGGGAGTAAAAAAGGCTGATTGACAAAGGCCCGGGATTGACATGACTAATATGTACCCATGCTCAAGCACCCATGTACATATATGTATTTATATAAATATGTTCGTGCAATTATGCGGGTGTGCGGGGAAAATCCCTACTGTTTTTAATTATTTAAGAGTTGTCTCAATTATCAGGGCATGATTAAGTTTTGTTTTTGTTTGCGGTTATATCTAGCTTTGAGCAAATTATTACATATGTATGGATATTTATGTACATATGTACATATGTATGTGCAAAGTGTCATTGCGAAACTACAAATACTCGTAAGTATAAGTAAACGCCAGCATAAACGATTTCCAATATGAATTCACACTTTATGTATGTATGTACATATGTACGAGTATATTAAGTATATTTGCGCATACTTACTGACCCACAAATATTTGCATGTTGATGATGGCAATAAACAACAAACATAGTTGGCATAATAGAAACGGTCGAATAAACAAACAACGGGATCATATCATCCAAAGCCAATTTGCTTTCAACTTCAGCAGTGTCATTGGTTGCTTATATCGATTTGTACACGTAAAGACAAACACATATTCGTACAGTGCCTCAAATGGTTGTATTCCGCAGATTTATATATTTAATTGTTAGGAAAATGTTTGTAAAAATTAATAAGAATAAGATAATTGAGTTTGACGAGTGTGGGAGTGGTGATATTAGGCATGGTAAGTTTGAATGTAAAAAAATTAGGTGAGGTGAGGCTTAGATATGGTGAGTTTAATTATAATGAGCAGAAGTAGCACTTGTTGCCGAAAAACGTATATAACAAAGAAGGTGCAAGTCCCGTTCCGTCCCGCTAACAAAAGATCTCGTCGTTTTGCACCATACTGGAACCAATTCGATATACGTTGGTTGATATCAGAATCCATTTAGATCTAATGGGATTTCGGTGTGGTGAAATAAGCCGATATAACTTGCCACAGGGAACGAAACGCCATGCAACTTCTTTCTTATGTACCTATATTCTTTTTTGTTGCTTTCCCCAACAATTTCCGGCGAATACACCATGTTAATTTTTGTACCCGAGCGTACTTGTACATAAGGCTTTATTAATTTTGTTCGAATAACGGTTGTTTGAAACACCAAAAATAATCTTCTCGTGGACACGATAAATTGAGTAAAAATTTTGATTTCTTAATAAAACTTGGTACATAGATTGCACTTTGGCCAAGATAGGTGGTATTGAAAACGGTTGAGATCGGTCAATAACCACACCCACCTCACATATAACAGAAGAAAAATGCAAAAACTTGGTTTTTTCGGTGTCTATTGGAACATAATGAGTCAAATTTAGTATTTGCGTCGATTTTAACAAACAAAGTAAATTTTTATTTTATTGTTTTTTATTGACATCATTAAGCTAATCATTCAAAATTTGTGTACTCGTAATTTTAAAAAATCCGAAAACTGACAGAGTAAAGTTATTGCAATAAAATGTGCATTTAACAAATTTTCGTGAAGTCTGAAAAATGCGAATTGGCTACTTATACAAATTTGGATATGGGAGTGGCACCGCCCATATAAAAACATTTCGCGCGGGTATATAAACATCGATTTCGCTCGAATTAGCAATATTAGCATATATGTTTTTCTAATACGTCTGAGAACATATTCTAACTGAATAGAGGTTTTTATTAAATATTATTATATAGAATGCATGTGGCAACATGCATACAAATATATGTACATACCCTGCAGTCAAAAAATATCAATTGCTATAACTTACTAACTTGTAACTAACTACTATGCGATAATTGCTAAAACTACCCCATTTTTATCAAACGCATAAGAACTAATTACTAGTAAGCTGAAAAATCTTGCATAACAGTCCAAAAACTTCATAAAATAAAGATGTAGCAACATAGTTTTTGATATAAATCAACTGTTTAAGTAGGAGATATGCGGTTTGGCAAGACTGATAATATGTTTGTAAAATGCTGGTTTACTTGTAGTGAAAAAATAGCTTCGACCAAATTGTGGGCAAAAGTAGTTAGATAATAATTACTTGGTACCTCATGCTGAGGTAGCAACAACTGACTTTTTTTTTGCCCTGGCCATGCAAAAGTAGTTAGTTTGTTTATATGAAAATATACAGATTGATAAAGACAATAAGGGAAATTTAGATTGGTAGTATCTTTAATGACTAATTGATTTCCGAAATAGTGTGTGTGCTAAAAAATCAGTTGCAGGTACGTACTTAACAAAAAAACGTACCTTCATAAATGAACCGCGTTATATTCCCCCCTATTACGGTTCTCGTCCTCGTCGTTTTTCAGTCGACATCACATCGTATCGACGCCGACGTCACATTGAGGCACCGTTGGTATTAGCGTTTTTACCCTGAAACGCCGATAATTTAGAAAATCCTTCAGATTGTGAATAACATGACAGGTTCCTCACAATTGTGAGGTTACCCTTATGCTAGCGCAAAATGAAAAGCTCAATTGTTAACAACAGTGAGGACAATTTGTGACGTGCTTATGAGAGCCTCACAATACGAAAGCAGCTGATTTTTTTGAGCAATTATTACAATATTTTGTCAATTTTCATTTGTAATCAGTGTAGTGTGTTGATTTTTTTTTAATAAAAAAATATTCAGGAATGGCGAAGTTGTTTGTGCAGCAGTATTAGAGGAGCAAGAGGAGGTAGTGAAGAGAATGCAAGAGAGGGTGTAAGAGTTAAAAGTGGTTATATAACGTAACTTAAGTAACTACAGATTTTAAATACTAAAAAATATTGTATTTTTAGTTTCACTACAATTAATGTATTTTAATAAAAAAAATTTTATTGCCAAACAAAAACAAACCCTATTTGCTCATTGACCATCCAATCACTTTTGGTTTGTACAAATAATAACAAAGAAATAATAATAAGGCAAATTATTATAGTTATTTATTTGCGCCTATGCTTATGTTACTGTCTTTCGCTTCGTTTTGATAGCAAAACGCTTTTCACACTGCGTTGTCTGAAAACGTGGCTCAGAACGACCATGCAACAAGATGCTGAGGTTCCGTCATCCATGCAATAAGATCTACCAAAAATAAAGTTGGAAAAATTGTATCTTATAACTTATAAGATGATTTAAAAAAATATAAAATATGTATAAAAGGTGTTTGAACTAAAATAAAATATGATAACTGACTGTCCGTCTGCTATGTTTTGGTTAAAGTGACACAAATTTTATTTAAAATTCAACGAACTATAATATAAATATAATTTTGGCGCTAACACTATATAGCTCAGTGTTTGGCCTAGCTTCTCCTACCATTTGTGGTGTGCGTCTTTATATTATACCACAAATGGAGGGACCTGCAATTTTGTGCCGACTCCGAACGGCAGATGTATTTAATGAGAAGCTTTTTCATGGCAGAAATACCCTCGTAGGTTTGCCATTGCCTGCCGAGGGGTGACCGCTATTAGAAAAAACTTTTTCTATGATTAAGATTTTGCTTGCCCTGACTGAGATTCGAGCCTCGAACTCACCGGCATATCGAGTTATAGCACTCACCGCTACCAACTAATAATTCAACGAACTATGTACTTATGTATAATTTAAGATACATTTACATAAATGAAAACCGGAACACTAAATAATCATGAAATTGTGTTTAAAGCACTTATTATGTTCGCGGTCAATTTGACCCTCCAAATCTTTTATTACAATTGTTATCTTTGGAACATCGTAGAAACAAACTTGTTTATCGGTAATTGAAAATTTGTTTATACATTCTTCTATATAAGTATGTCAGTATCCACTTATTAGAGTGTTTTTGGAATTGTAAGTTTCGTAAAAATAGGGAAATCGATATTGAAGTTTTTCTGATGTAAATGTCAAAATTTATTATTAGGGTTTTGGTGTATAGGTGAAAAAATGTTACGTGAAAATGAATGAGTGTCCCTTAACAAAATCTCTTTCAAACATTTAAAACTTTTTCGAGATTTAACATTAATTGTATTATTTAAATGTAAAATTTTAGACACTTAAATAAATAGCATAAGTATACATTTATTAAATTTATATGTATATTTTTCAGCAACACGTTTGCGTTGTATAGTTACACTCGATTAATGATGTGAGGTACTGTGTGTACGTACATATGTACGTATGTATGTATGTATATAAATGTGCGTTCAGAAATGCAAGTACATACATACTCGTTTTATATCCCTACATATGAAGAGTTGCCTTTGAGGCAGGTTCCATGTAAGTTTTTATTTGGCTTCTCCAACAATCGCTTTGGGCTGCATGTACATCAGATATGTGTCCTGTGGTGCTGTGCCTGAGTGCATTTGGCACTGGTTGAAATCGTTTTGACACCAGCAGCAATCAGACATGAGCACATTTACGGACTCGCCATTGGAAATGTCACAAAATTTCTATTTTAGTTTTATACGTGTACAAAAATCCCACACAGCTATGTTGGTGCACTCGTACATACTATGTATGAACATATATCCGGCCACTTGGTTTAATGTAAAATAAATGAACGTGCCATTACTACAAACAGCAAAGCCACAATTTATTGGTTTACGATTTTAGGTGTGTTGCGATAGCTACATACGTTTGTAGTTGGCATCTGTGGTATCACCAAAGCATTACTTCACTTAAACGAAAAGCGAGCCAAGGTATTGGCTGGAACCCTCCGAAAAAAAAATGTAGATATTTATCGGCCGACAGGTGGTCGAGTTGGTAGCGGTGCGTGCTATAACTCTCTATGCCGTTGAGTTCGAGGTTCGAATCTCAGTCAGGGCAAGCAAAATCTTAATTATAGAAAAAACTTTTTTCTAATAACGGTCACCCCTCGGCAGGCAATGGCAAACCTCCGAGGGTATTGCTGCCATGAAAAAGCTTCTCATTATATACATCTGCCGTTCGGAGTCGGCACAAAATTGTAGGTCCCTCCATTTGTGGTAAAATATAAAGACGCATACCACAAATTGTAGGAGAAACTCGGCCAAACACTGAGCTACATATGTATATAGTGTAAGCGCTAAAATTATATTTTATAGATTTTTATCGGCGGTGTACTATACATGTTCACATGAGGGAGTAGAAAAATGTGTTTATAGCTGTGGTTGCGACGAATGCGCCAAAATCAAAGGAAGTCATGCACTACAATTCACGTGTGTGGTAAAAACCATAAACTTTAACTACAATCATAAAACATGAAAATACATTTTTTTGAAAATTCATCGATATTTCCTAGCGACTTCAAACTTGCACTATGAATTTCTTAAATCTCTAGATGGCGCTTTAATTACGCTCAAATGAATATACATATGTATGAGTATATGTCACCAGGCTACTCTGGCTGATAGTAGCATCATCTCTGAAGGACAAAAATTCAGTCATTATTTGATTGGAGGAATTTGAACCATATGGACAAAAATTTTTTGGAATCGTTATCCTAACTCACCTTACAAATTTCCTTCCAATACCCAATTCACAAAGTAGCATTTTTTAATCAATATTTTGGTTGGGGCACCGATCACAACATTATTCGCACACGAGGTCTTTAAAACAAAGTCGAACACTCACTCCGGTTCTTTTGATATTTCAGACTCACTTTTTTAAACAAAGAAATCTATACTCAATGTTCTCAATAATTGATACATACATACATACGTATATATTACTTTTCGATCAGCTGATGAGCATTTGTTCTGTAGCTGAACAGTTTTATATCTCGACACTTAACAAACCTCTTCCTTTCATGACTCGGCGCAACATATATGGAGGGATAAAACCGTTGGGATTATTATTTTTATTATTATTTATCAAGTTGGAAACGTCTAATTTTCAATTTTCTGAGTCACGCAAGGAAAGTATTATGCCTGTAGCTATTCGGAAAATACAGCACAACCTTGTTAATATTAGTTGCACTTGTTTTTAACAATTCAACTTTTCTCTTTTCAACAAGACATTGAAATCTTAAAATGAGCTAGATATTATTGGTTTTCCTCGCTTTCACGTATTTTTCTTTTGTTTTTATTTCAATTTTGTGTGACCTGCTCATCACCAGGTCACAATTTAGAGACTAGAGGCTTTATTTTGAAGATAATGAATGCCAACTGGTCGTTTAAAGTTGTGACTTTTGTCTCTACATATAAGAGATTGCTTACTGAATTCGGGGGTAAAGCTAACTATCGAGGTATACTTAGATATACAATATGTTTAAATTATAAGTAGTGGTTAATTTTGAAAAATTTGCAAATAATTTATTTTAAATCGTTGAACCAGTTGTTTTTTAATTAAAATAGTAAAGGAAATTTCTTTTGACGTAGTTCTGGAAATAAAAATTCTTTCAACATTTTCAAATAACGGTATTCATTGACCGTATTAGTGCCGCCATTTTCCTCTAGCAAAATTCCAAACAAATCGGCAGGAAACAACTGCGTACATAAATTCATATTTAAAAAAACTAACAAATGTTTAATATAATTCACCCATCACTCGTTCAAACAAAATTTAAATTAAAAAATAAATTGAAAACAAATTTTATTTTGAAAATTATTAATTATAACTGGCGTAATATAAACAATCAATGACCTTGTGTTCGTAGTCGCTGCCGCAAAAGATTTTCTGCAAGTGCAGTCTGTTTATTGGTAACAGCAATAAAGTTTTCAATCGCATATTTATTTATTTTGTTCAGTCCAACGAAAATGGTAATTTTTTACAGACTTATTAAACTAAAAGAGGATTATTTAAGAAGAGATTAATTTACACTTACATCTTATGCTCCTCTAAAATTGTTTAAAAATTGTATGTAGCGGTTATTGATATTTTTTTTTTGTTGTTTTTTTACTCCGACAAGGTTGAAAGTTGATGTATTTTGGAACGATTTTCCGTCGATCCTTGTCAAATTTGATTTTGAAACAAACCGGTTTCGGCGTTGTGCCATCTTCAGTGTTATTTTGCGTTCTTGTTTCAAAACCAAATTTGACAAGGATCGACGGTTATTGATATATTTATTAAAACCTATTGTTTGGCATATTATTGATACTTATATTCATATATGAAACATAAAAACAATTTATATTTCTTTGTGCTTTGTTTGACAATCGCTCTGTAATTTTTGACATTACTATTATCGCTGTACTTAAAGATTGCGGAAACTGTAAAAACCTTCCACCAGACGAGAAAAGCTACTTCGGACTGAGTAGGCAATTGCACAGTAAAGTCCTCTCTCGACGGACAAAAGCCATACCCTATAAGTCTCTCCTCATGCCCGTCCTATTGTATGGCGCAGAAGTATGGACGATGACAACATCAGATGAGAGGGCTCTTGGAGTGTTCTAAACAGAAAGATTATCCGAAAAATTTATGCGGCTTGCGGCGGCGAAAACTGCGTCCGATGGAACGATGAGCTGGACGAGCTTTACAAGGACGTAGACATAGTGTAGCGGGTTAAGAACCAGCGGCTCCGCTGGCTAGAACACGTCGTGCGAAAGTAAATAAAAATAGCTCCAGCTCTGAAGGTTTTTGACGCGGTACCCGCTAGTGGTAGCAGAGGAAAGGGAAGACATCTCCTGCGTTGGAAAGACCAAGTGGAAAAAGACTTGGCTATACTGGGAATTTACAATTGGCGACAATGAGCAAGAGATAGGTAAAGGTATCGAGCTTTGTTGACCTCGGCCAAAATCGTTTAGGCGGTTTACGCGCCAATTAAAGGAAGTCGTTTCGCTCATATTTAAAACTTATGCTCAGGTCCACAATTGCAGAGCTAATTCGTCTTTGGATACAATATAGTGAGGGAAGTGAATTCAGCAAATTGCTGGTTTACAATTTAGCAAAAACACGATTATTGCTTATAATTTCATCGTTGACAATCTTAAATGTCTTAAATGATTTTTGTTAGGGGCTTATTTGTTTTTTTTTTATATTAATTTGATGAAGAGAAAAATAAATTAATTACATACGACTCTAATAGGTCTATTCTAGCAAGATAATAAAATGTACTATATATAATATAATTTTGGCGAGTACACTATATAGCTCAGTGTTTGGCCGAGCTTCTCCTACCATTTGTGGTGTGCGTCTTTATATTGTACCACAAATGAAGGGATCTACAGTTTTGCGTCGACTCCGAACGGCAGATGTATTTAATGATAAGCTTTTTCATGGCAGAAATACCCTCGTAGGTTTGCCATTGCCTGCCGAGGGGTGACCACTATTAGAAAAAACTTTTGCTATGATTAAGATTTTGTTTGCCCTGACTGAGATTCGAACCTCGAACTCACCGGCATATCAAGTTATAGCACGCACCGCTACCAACTCGACCACAGCGGCCATAAAATTTACTGGGGTATTAAAATTTTCCATTTAGTAAATTTTGAAACCATTTCGTATTCTACGCTCATAATACGAACGTATGATCGCGCCTTTTCGTGTCGGCATGTGTTTGTTGTACGCATACGTTTTGGTGATACGTATACATTTTAAAGTACATATATTTCATATATCAAATAGCTAAAAATAATGAAAGAAAATTGTATTCACATTTAATTGAATTCAGAAGACGTCAATATTTTCGCCTGGGTAGAAGATATCGAGCATCCAATTGATGCCGCTCAAAATTTGGAGGGAATTGAATCTGACGATATTAGTATCTAAGTATATAACTCTTTGATGGACAAATGTGTGAATATAAAATTTTGGTCTTTAATGAGTAATGTCTATTCACTGCATATTTTCTTATGCTGTTTTTAACAATTTTTTGTAATATATGCTTATAGGTGTTCGTGAAACTCCAGTTTTTGTATAAATTTACAGGCCTTCTTTTTGCAGAAAAATTTAATTTCCTGCATAAGGAAGTAATTTTCAAAGCCCTAATAATCCAAAGTACAGTATAAATACAATTTTATTACGGTATAAAAACAAGTTTATTATATTAAAACAAGTGTACTCTCTTAATAGAAATTTTCAGTAATACGATTTTCTCGTGTACACCACTTTCGCAACTTTTGATTGAAATTGCGTCCCACACCCGTACGCATGACGGAGATACTCGATCCACTCTAGATAATAAAATAATTCCAATCTTTCAAGTCTTCAAAAAATTAATATACTTCGTTTGACGTAAGAAGACATTTTAAATTCATTAAAAAAGTGTGGGGAACATAGAAACCGCGTTGCAGATGATACGGATTTATACGGATTGACCCCCCTTACCCCCACCCTTCTACACGAGAAATTACGGATTTTCAACGCGGCAGATCTGGCAGCACTGGCGAGCAAAAAGAATAATTTAGTTGCTGAATTCGGATGTCGTTGAAAGTATGTTTATTATTTTATTTTTTGTTGTTGTTAAAGTTTCCGACAGGGTAAGAATCTATTGAATTTTCGAACGATTTCCGTCATCCCTTGTCAAGTTTGGTTTTGAGACAAACCGGTTTCGGCGTTGTGCCATCTTCAGTGTCTTATAACCAAACTTAACAAGGGATAAAGGAAAATATTTCCAAAATTCAATATGTTTATTATAGCAAAATTAAATTTATTTTATACTACTACACCTTTTCCAGTAGTACTTCAGAAACAGTAAAATGTACTTCGGAATAGTTAATTGTACTTCAGAAACCATAAAATGTATTTCAGAATAGTCAGTTGTACTTCGGAAAATGTAAAATGAACTTCAGAATAGTCAATTGTACTTCAGAAAACGTTAAATGAACTTCAGCATAGTCAATTGTACTTCGGAAAACATAAATTGAACTTCAGAACAGTTAATTGTACTTCAGTAACCGTAAAATGTATTTCAGAAACTGTAAATTGCACTTCAGAAAGTGTAAAATGTAATTCAGAAAATGTAAATTGTACTTCCGAAATTGTAAAATGCACTTCAGAAACTGTAAATTCTACTTCGGAAACTGTACAATTTATTTCAGAAAATGTAATTTGTACTTTAGTAATAATACTTACTTTTTTAATATATATTCCAAATTAAAAGTACATAGAAAAAGAAATTAATAACGATTCACTTAATCCGTTAAGGCAAATAAAATGATATACCAACTTGCCCATCCAATAAGAAAAGAATATCCGAATGAAAAATGGACGAATGTTGAATGGATCGGCCACAATCACCACTGAAAACTGTCGCTTTTGCCTCGTCAATAAGTCGCTCCAAATACGAGAGCCTTTGTTCTAGGACGCCCAGACCAAATGTAGCTGGAACACCTACATAACGCTCCGTGCCACTCCCGTTTATAAAGTGCGATCACTAATTTGAACGCGATAGACAGAGCCGCTGTGGTCGAGTTGGTAGCGGTGCGTGCTATTACTTGATATGCCGGTGAGTTCGAGGTACGAATCTCAGTCAGGGCAAGCAAAATCTTAATTATAGAAAAAGTTTTTTCTAATAGCGGTCACACCTCGGCAGGCAATGGCAAACCTCCGAGGGTATTTCTGCCATGAAAACGCTTCTCATCAAATACATCTGTGGTATAATATAAAAGACGCACACCACAAATGGTAGGAGAAGCTCGGCCAAACACTGAGCTATATAGTGTACGCGCCAAAATTATGTTATATTATATAGACAGAGCAACGCTCCTTCGTCTTGGGCCATATTCGCCGCTGTTGAATACGATTTACATTTTCTGAAGTACATTTAACACTTTCTGAAGTACAATTTACAGTTTCTGAAATACATTTTACGGTTACTGAAGTACAATTGACTATTCTGAAATACATTTTATGGTTTCTGAAGTACAATTATCTATTCTGAAGTTCAATTTATGTTTTCTGAAGTACAATTAACTATTGCGAAGTACATTTTACGGATTCTGAAGTTCAAGTGATGCTTTCTGATGTACTATTGGAAAAGGTGTAGTTTAAGCTTCTTAAGATTCCAGATACTGCATTGTAATGATGCTATTAAACGCTGTATTAAAACCAACAATAAGGGAAGCAATACACGAAAATCTTTAGAAAGTGGTTGGCCCATTTTTTTTATCACTTAACGAAATTTATATATGCGCTGACGAAACATTGTATAAGTTTAATTCATTCGGGTCAGCACTAGATACTTCTTTCAAGATTTTCCATGTATTTAACTTTATGCAACTAAGTTAATATTAATGTGAACACTTTCAATCTTATATCCTAGGGCCAAAACATAATTTTCTTGAAATTATTAATAAATTTATATTGTATTCCTGATGGAACAACTTTATTAAGAAATAAAATATTTTGAGTTAAATTATCTTTATAAAAAGCATTTGTATTAATAAAATTGTTTAAAAAAATATTTTCAGTGTTTTATTTCTCTTTTATAAAATATCAAAATGATATTAAAATAGTTCCAATATACATTTTTATCATAGCAAATGTACATAGTTTAAATGTTAAATTAATATTTAAAATGTCAATTTTAACATTTTTTAATGTTGGATGAATTTTGTAACCAAAAATTGTAATTTTTACGGCTGTGATACATTTTTGGTTTTAAACTTTTACTTTTTTGTAAATTTAAAATCAAACTGAAAATTCAAAACCAAAAGCATTAAGATGAAAAAATCTAGTTTAAAAAAAAATGTTTTAACGGTTTTGAAATCAGCGTGCGCTGATTTATTACAGTGCTAAACTTCACTCAATTCGGATCACTCTTCTATTTTTGTTCATCATTTATGTACGAGTAGGTATATCGAGGTGAAGCACTGTGCGCTAGAGCGAAATAAAAAAAATAAATCCGGCCGTTTTTACAATTTTATTTTCAATGAATTCGCCTCTATGCTCGCTGATATATTTTAAATAGCTTAAATCGGTCTGCGCGGTAAAGAAATTGGCGGCAATAGTCTTTAATAATAAATTATATTAACAATTATTTTATTTTCTTAGTTATTAACTTATATATAATAATATAAAAATTCCGTTTCAACCGAAACAATTTTAAATAATGCCAGTACACTTAACCCCAAAACACAAATGTTCGCAAATTCAATGTCGCATCCATTTTACCGCAGGCAAAATACTCAAATATATAGTTTTTAATAACGTGCATTTTGATTTTATTTTTAATGCATTTTGATTCGAAATAAGACATAATTACCGTCAAGCTATAAAGTTGCGCAGAGCAGCCATGCGCGGGAAGACCAGCTGTCGCTGAAATTGTTAAAGTCGCAATTCGTTATTCCTATTTTAACTTTTCCGTTTTGCGTTGTGTGCTTCTGCAACGCTCGTAAGCTACCCGAAAGCGCGATTTATGCTGAGGAATGTTGTATGTATGTACATGCGTATAAAATACAGTTCTAAGAATTTTTCAGAGTAAACTTTTCCTTTTTAGAATATTTTACTTGTGTATACCTAGACAGTAACATTTTAGCTGTATAGTGTTTTTAATTTAAACAGCTGGCATTTGAAAAGTTACCACTGACGTTATTTTTGTTTCGAGCTATGAAAGACAGACAATGGGGCAAAGGCGCCTGTCTTACATGTATGTATGTACGTACATACATTTACATGTAAATGATGTGTATTTGCACGTCCGGATTGTAAGTAATATGCATTTAATATTTTTCTAAAATTCATGGCAGATTGATTGTGCTTAGTTGCTAGCGAAATGCATTCGTCTTGTGGTAAACACGCATACACGCATATACAGATTTTCATATTTTATGATGTGATAAGTTTTATGCACCAATATTTTACATAATAATAATAATTATTTTGGCACGTACACTATATAGCTCAGTGTTTGGCCGAGCTTCTCCAAAAATGAAGGGACCTACTGTTTTGTGCCGACTCCGAACGGAAGATGTATTTTATGAGAAGCTTTTTCTTGGCAGAAATACCCTCGGAGGTTTGCCATTGCCTGCCGAGGAGTGACCGCTATTAGAAAAAACGTTTTCTATTATTAAAATTTTGCTTGCCCTGACTGAGATTCGAACCACGAACTCACCGGCATATCAAGTTATAGGCCGCACCGCTACCAACTCGACCACAGCGGCTACGATATTTAAAAATAAGCTATGCATCTATACTTAGGGTAAATGCGTAAGTTTTCGAGTATGTGAAATGAGATCTCATTTTCTGGCCACATATATTTTGTCTTATTACACTGCGTTACAAAAACGAGCTTTAGTTTTGTCCTATGAACCAAATATACTTTTTCGGAAAGGGGAGAAAAATTAAAAATACACGTTTATCGGCGATTTTCATGTACACGTCGGAATTTTTTTTTTATGTATAAAAGTATATAAAGAATATATAGAAAAAATACTTTATACATAAAAAAAAAATTCTGACGTGTACATGAAAATCGCCGATATACGTGTTATTAATATGAGCAAGAAAAAAACCAAGCCATACCGAAATCCTTTGAGGACCAACTCAGTATGACATCATCACTAATAGCGAGCTCTATCAGTGAAGTGGAGGCCAATCTGCGCTGAACTTTCCCAACTAAGGAAATAAACGAGGAAGATTTTCAACTATTCTTTTGAGAGCAAGGTGTGAAAAGCATACCAGGATATTCCAATAAAAGGGAAATTCAACGATCCAAAAATGGATCCTGGAGGAGTCACGGCGAGTCCTTGGAGGGAATTAAAGACACAGCCAGACTGAGGCAATTGCTGGCTATTGGGCATTCCTGTCCATCGCTCACATACGGGGACGACGGGGTGTCTACTGAGTTTGTGTAGGACAATTTAAGTTGCTTGTCGATACTCTTTGTCCGTGTAAATCTAAAGTTAATAGTAACACGATGCCGAGAAAGCGTGCCGCGACTCGTCACATCGCCAAATCTTTATATTCACTAAATTACCGCTGTTCTCGATCAAAAGCAGCTCTATTATTTGTTTGTATGTACAGAACGCAACACCTGCAAGAATGATAGATAAGAAGATTGCACCTTCCGGGGTACCGCTACTTAAAATTTTTCTGATTTGACAGTTAAGTAACGTCAAGATAGTGACAGCGTCGCTACAAAGATTTAATTGAATATCAAAACTCTAAAAAAAATTACTAAACCCAGAAATATATTACCAAAAGTGGTTTAACTCGCCAAAACCCTCAATTTTATTTTTTTTTCAATATTTATCTCCATTAAGGTGTAACCACATATGAATGTGCATGTCGCTTATTTACTAAGGGCCAGTTTTTTCAATGCAAGTTTACCTCTGTTTGTCGTTTAAGCTGGGTGTGAGCTCAGTAAGCAGATTTTAGGTCAACTTTAATTGGCCGATATTGCAGGGTTCAACTTAATCTAAGCTATCAGATGTTTGCTAACTACTTTGTTTTGGTTGCAAAAAATTTAATTGAGCGCAAGAAAACTATGTTTAAATAAAAACTGATTATAACTAAACTTAGTTTAAACTGAATTTAAACCAACACCGAAAAACTGACCCTAACTCATAAAATAAAATATTCGATTTGGGTATGCGGAAATGCCCGTTAAATCTTCTGTTATGTTACATATGTATGTAAAAATTTCACAAATTTCACAAGCAAACCAAAAGCATATACAAATTCAAAACTTCCGAGCAGTTTTTGTCGGTTGTTGGTTTTTTCAGTTATGACATTCTTTTAGATAACGAGACATATGTTAAAAAGCTAGCTTCTTGTGCCATTGTAGGTGCTAAAAGGGTAGTGAAGTGCAACATGACGACTATCAATCTTCTTATTTTTCCTTAACGCTGCTAGCACTGTTAACCAAGCCTCGGCTGGGGAACAGATAAAGAAAGGTAAGAACACCCCCCTTTGACCTGACCCTTGCTTCGACCTTGGACTTCTACCCTACATTAAATGATTTCTTGTTACCGAGTTGGTGGTTGCGGTATTCTGTTACCTGAGTAGGTAGAGGATGTGACCCTCCCGTTTTGCGCTGGATCTGGATCTGCGCACCTCATAAGGGTAGGTGCCAACCCTTGCATGGCTCCCTGATCCCCTTGCTTTATAGATAACCATGTGATCCTATAGTGACTAAAACTCCAAGTGAGGCTAGCGGCTGTTAAAATGGAAATGTCAAACATTAATATTAACAATACAATTTCGCCTAAGGTACCGCTTTGCCGCACAGCGAGCACTTCCGGAACTGCTCCGGGGGCGACTACAACCTCCGGGATCACGGGTGAGATAGGGGGGTCAAGCACCAGTAAGGCTGCAGGGATCGTGCAGGAAACGGCAGGTCGTCCTGCAGCTCGTTGCGGTGGAGGAGATGGCGGGGGTCTCAACTGAGGGTTATGCAGATAAACTTCCATCATTCTAGGGCAGCGTCCGCTGCTCTCCTGAGTCGCCTACCAGGCGACGACGTGGACATCGCCCTTATCCAGGGGCTCTGAGCCAATTTTGCCATGCGGTGCTAACGCCCATCATGTTCAGTGGGGTGACACCGACATCAACCTCTTAACAACTAACATAGTTATATGCGTTAGGGGCACCGAGCCCACTTTTGTTGTTAAAAACTGACAGGAGGTCATGTACATTACTTTGCGTAGTGGAAATCGGAATGATTTTTTAACGAACTGGAGGGTTCTGGATGATCACCCTTTTTCAAACCATAGATCTGTCCCTGAGTGCTCCAAAGTTCAAAAGAACTTGACGAATACTGACAGAGTTCTCTACAGGGAATTTCTTGATAAAAACCTACCGCATCCAGTACCGGTTTAGCCAAATACTAATGGTAAACTGGATCAAATGGTGAACTTTTTCAACACAATCTGGTCGCGGGCTCTGGCCAAAGCCTTCCCTGATCCCAAACCGTAGGGAAAGCGCAAGCCTTACTAGTGGTCCCGCGATGGCGGTTAAGGAAACATGTCAATGGGAGTCTAGCATTCTGAATAATTGTAGCTTTCTCCCGGAACACACGGATCGCTGCGTTGATTCTGTAGTCCCGGACAGAAAATTCGCGATGAGGATCCCAGACAGGGAGGAGTGTTTAAGAAATTTATATAATCCTCCTGGAAGTGTTACGGTATTTTCGGATGGTTTGGAGCTGAATGACAGAGTAGGAGGAGAGGTATTCTCGCAGAAAATATCTCTGAGCTGCTCTTTTCGGTTGCCGGACCACAGTAGTGTTTTTCAAGCTGAGATCTCAGCTATAACGGAGGCTATGGATATGTTACAGACCGCTATAAAGGACAAAGACATTTTTATCTTTAGTGACAGCCAAGCGGCAATCAAAGCTATGAGCTCGTCTACGTTTAAATCAAGGATTGTATTGTATTGTCGCCGATTTCTGTAGGAGATGGCTAAGCAGAACAGGCTAAACCTCCTTTGGGTTCTGTTCCACAGGGACATCGAGGGTAACTGTATAGAAGATGAACTTGCGAGGGAGAGATTTTTCCCAGTATAGAACGCATTGGTATGTCCTTTGGTACTTGCAAGCTGCTTTTAAAAGAATTTATTTATGCTCGTGCAAAGGAAAGCTGGGCACAAATTACGACCTGTAGGATTTCTAAGCATACTTGGCCCGTATGGGATCGTAAACGGTATGTGTTCTTTAAAACGGTTTGGTCCCCCAACAGGGCACTGTCTCATAGGTAAACATGCGATGCATCTCGGAGTACCTTTCCACAGATGTTGTAGAAGATGCAAAGACTCTGAAGAGGAGGAAACGACTCTATACCTCTTATACATTTGCCCAACGATAGTGAGAAACAGGCTACGCTTCTAGGGGCACCTCTTTTTGGGGATCTCGGAGAATTAGGTGATATAGATCAGAAATGCTTGACGAGATTCGTCACGAACTGTAAATGGTTCAGCAAGGAGGAATGATCGTTTAGATGGTGGTATCACAATGGGCCTCTATCTAATGACCTAACTGTGTCGCTGACCTTCAGTGGCAGCCACACCTACCTACCTGTGCCATTGCAAGAAGGTTAAAAGTTTTAAATATTTTTAGTAGTAAGTATTAAAAACTTAAAAGAAAATACTTTAAAAAACATTTCCAAATTTAAAAATAATTTCCAGCTTTGGTAAAAAAATTACCAAAGTGGCATTGCTGTTCTCCTGTCTTTCTTCCACTTTTACTTTTCGAAAAATGACACTGAAGATGACACAACGCCGAAACCGGTTTGTCTTAAAACCAAACTTGACTAGGGATGGCGGAAATCGTTTCAAAATTCATTCAAATTTGTCTTATTATTAAATAAATATTCTACTTAAATACACAAGGAGCTATAAAAAATCATAAGAAGTTCAGTATGTAGGTTTGGTTGTTTTAATAAACACTGAAAAATTGTATATACATACCTTATTTATAGCAAAAATACTTGCCTGTCGATTTTTATTGCTGGAAAATAAATCTCAAACAATCGTACCTAATTCTGTGTTAAAAATGTTTCATACATATGCATTGCAATTCTAAACGGTGTTTCCACTGCAAGTGAATCACGTGTTTCACTATTTAAAAAACGAATGGCGAATAACCCCTTTTTAACGACACATTCATGATTCGATTGGCATATCTGTTGCTGTTGTAATATTTAATTTTGCGTCTTCATTCACTCTAGGTTTGCCCAACAACCTCTTTCACTAGATTATTTTCTTCACCAACTCAACGTTTGGAAACATTTAAGCCTTTAATTTTTTCTTGTTTGCTTAATTTTTCTGTTGTTTTGATATTTTAATTTCCTTTGGCAGCTATTTTCGATAAATTCCGGCATCGCTTTTTTCGTCATTCGCATGGTGATTCAGATTGAAACAACTATAAATGAGATGATTCGCTCACAAAAATTCGAATGGGGAATCAAGGGGATCCGGTTCGTAATTGGGCTGCCAATTACGACTGAGAGAGTGAATTACGAATGGGAGAGCGATTCATGTGCAGTGGAAACATAGTATAACAATGTTGTCAACCTTTGGCTAAAGCTTCGTTTATGGCTGAAAATGTGTCATCCTTTTTTTAACACAAGTTAATAATAACTGTGAATCATCACTAAGTCTAAATATGTATATGTTATAGAAATATAGATTTCAATTCTTATGAAAATTTATTAAAATTTGCACCGAGCCAAAATAAGAAGTATCCCGCAATATTTAAGGCTTAAATGTATCCATTTCGAACAAAACGGCAACACTGATTTTTGAGACTCATGAATACCAACTTGTCTAAAATTGAGACTGCTTACTGAATTAGGGCATTAGGTGGTAAATGAATCTCTTATCTTATATACCTAAACGGTACATATTTATGTACATACACAATTTTTTTTGTATGTAAGTTGTGTTGTTAATGCATCCTTTAAATCATGCTTTGTGTTAAGTTAATGAACATTTAGATATTTATGTTTGAAATCTATTTAAATCCTCGTTCATTTAATGCAAAATTTTTGATAAGTGGTTTGTTAATTATTAGAGAAGGTTTTTATTTCGACCTTAAAAATATTTGGGCAAGTTTCACAGTTTTTATTATTATTATAACCCAACGAAACCCTACTTTCCCGCCCAACCGACACGAGGGGCTCAATCCAGGAGGCTCAATGTAGGAGGCCGGCTGAATGGTTCGTCGAGAAAAACACATGAGTTTACATTTGTTAAGGTTAAGCGGCATATAATTAATGTTGCACCAATTGACTATGCTGTCCAAATCCTGCTGCAGCAAGGATCTTTCTTCAGCCGAGGCATATGTCTTAAAAAGTTTAACATCATCCGCGTACATCAATAGTTTAGAATACTTTACTGCTGTAGAAATGTCGTTTATGAATAGCAGGAACAGAATCGGTCCGAGGTGGCTGCCCTGAGGAACTCCCGAGGAAACATCAATGATCTCGGAACGAACATTTTTAAAAACTACCTTTTGCGTCCTACCGGAGAGATAAGAAGACATCCAACAGAGGACACCAGGTTGAAAACAAAGCAGATCTAGTTTGCGGATGAGTAAAGAGTGACATAGTTTGTCAAATGCTTTACTAAAATCGGTATATATAACATCAGTTTCAATGTTTTCCCTAAACTCATTTGAAACATGGGTGGTAAATTTGTAATGGTTGATTTGCCCTTACAGAAGCCATGTTGGCAATTTGCTATTATTGAGGAAATCGGATAAGTCATTTGATTGGTAACAATAGCTTCAAACAACTTCGGGATAGAAGAGAGCTTAGCTATACCACGATAGTTTTCAATAGAAGACCTGCTTCCAGATTTATGAAGGGGGATTATGTAAGTCTGTTTCCATATTGACGGAAAAACTCCTTGCTGTAGGGACAAATTAAACAAGTTCGATAATGGCAGGTACAGGTGCTTTGCACATTTTTTAGGGAAACATGTCGGGATCATATCAGGGCCGTACTTCAATGATGCTTTTAAAGATATTAAATAATAAAAACATCATCTGAAGGTATGACTGGAATATTAATAGAGTTATTGGGGCTCAGCTTGTATGGATAGGAAATAGAATTATAATTGAATTGAGAGAAAGAGAACATGACACTATATTTTGGTATTTCATTGCGGACGGAAATGCATTTACTTTGCGCTTAGAATTAAATAAACCATTGAAAGCTTTCGGGTCGTGGATAATGTTCGTTTTAATTTTATTCAAGTATTTTTCATAACACTTTTTATTTAATTCTAGATAGTTATGTCGCAAGACTGAGTACTTACGATAATCCACATGACGACCTGCACTTTTATCAAGTCTTTAGTGAGCCATAAGGGGGTTGATTCATCACGAATACAAGAACCGTTAGGTACAAGTTTGAGAAATAAGTTGTATAAAGTGTTGTTGTAGTCCAAAACATTACGCTCAACATCGCCATTGTAGTAAGGCCAAGTTATTTTAGATAGGTCACAATTTAATTTTTTTTAAATAGCTTTTCTAAAATCTAAGCTTTCATTAGAATTAAAAGCTTTCGATTCCGAAACCCGCTCCCGGTCTATGGTCTCGTAGGACAATTCAATTGCAGGATGATATACATCCTCAGGTAAAACCAAAGGATCACATCGATTTAAGGAGGCCCTAGACGTGTTGTCGACAAAAACCAAATCCATGACCCGCCCTAACTTCTTTGGTAGGGTATTAACTTGAAAAGACAAGATTCAGTCATCCCTTCCAGAAAGGCGTTGTTGTTAGAAGCCACGATATGACCATCAGTTATATTCCAAGAAATGTACTGGACAAAACAAATTAATGGCCGGATTTTTCAGTTATTTTTGGATTTCTTCCCAAAAAGTTGGGAAAATAAAAATGATCCAAGATTCGTTTCCAGGAGGTCCTGGGATTAAGGAATATTGATAACTTCCGTCTACAACAATATTAAGACCCGAACTTTTATAAAATCGAAAAAATTATTTGTTGTTTTTGATCCCTGGTTTTATGATGCTTTAAGGGGATAACTGTAATACATTCTTAAAGGTTTGCAGCTGATCTACAAGAAGGTGCTTACGAGAAGAAACCCCACATTGTGAACTGAACTGTGGCCGATATTAAAGCGGAGCAAGTCGAGAATAATGTGGCTTAGTTATTTGTTTAAGATATTATATAAATTCTACGCCGATTCCCGCATCCACTCTGCAGTACCATATTTCATATAGAGCCGAACGGAATCAGCTTTTCGCTCAGCTAGGCTCTCAGAGTCTACTTTGCGCGAACTTTATGTGTTCTACATTCGTTTTTACTCGTATGAAGAAGACCCACCTCAATTATCTTCTGAGGAATTATTTAAATGTCAAAATTGCGAAAGTACATTAGATTTTGAGGCATTTGCTTTAATCATTATTGTAATTTATTTGCTTAAATGTAGTAGTTTGTTGCAGTCCTAACGAATGAATATGTAAATATTATTGTAAAATGCATTTGCTAGAGTGTTTCGCTTTGTTTTCAGCAACCATTCGTATTCCGTTGCAACGGAAAACCTCTAAGTGGACAAGTAAGTAAAATCATAAAAAGAATACCTACGTATATTCTTATGTGGAAAACATACACGCACTTTTGGGTCATGCACCTACCTAGGGAGAACAGTGTAACTCTGCATGGCCTAAGTTAAATGCAAACATGCAGTGCTATTATAATTTGTACATATGTACGTGCATGTTTTTGGACGCCTTGCATGAAAATGTATGCATGCGCATCAACTGACACATGTAAGTGGATAAAAGCTCGTTTGATGTGGCGAAAGCATTCTTTAAATTTGCCACAAATATAAGACTTGCAGTCACACGCTTGCACACAATGGACCCTACATCTGCAATGTACATCTACACACAAGTGTACGCACATGAAGTAAATAAATATGTATGTGAGTAACATAAAAGTGCTCTTGCAAACACTTTCAAAGCAAATCATACAAACACATGTGCGCATCCTTTGCTAAACATTTTTCCACAGCTTTCACCATCAAACAAAACACTATAAGTAAATGTTGCTACAGCAATGGCTTTTGTTACGTTGTGTCAGTTTGAATAAAAGTATTCGCATAGTATGCGTAAGAACTTACAATATATTTAGTTAGAAGGAGGTATGTATGTATGTATATAAGAAGTATGTGTATGTCATTTGTTTGAATGTGTTCTAAAATATAGGAGAATTTGATAGATGCGCTGACAAACATGGAAAATGTGTTGACAAAGCTGTTGCTGTTGCTTCTGCTGATACGAGTATGCAGCGACAATGTCTCATCTCAACTCAACTTCGTTGCTGCTAAGTAAATATAATAGTTATTGTCGTGCAGTTGTGGTGTTCGCTGCGCCAACATAAAATATTGTCTGTAAACATTTCTTTATAGAGTTAATAAAGAAGCTGCCAACAGCTAGAACAACTACAACAAAGAAGCTTATACCCATCAATTTCACATAAAATTGAAAGCCAAAGAAAGACAACATAACGACATAACGATTTCTAACTAAAAGAATGTATAGAATAGCGATAATGGAAGCTTCAAATTCTATGACAATGAAAAACATTAAGGGTATTCTCGTCCTCTTGCATACGCCCTCCATAGGGGACACTTGCAAGACCATCGCCTAAGTTAGCCTTAGATGAAAGTGTTAAGTTTCCACAAAACCTAACCTTTCATGACGTAACGCAGGCAAATCTAAATAAAAGGGATCTAGTACTTTTCAAAAGGATTTATAAGATCATCAAATTCATTAAATTCTATTATAGCCCTATGGCTGCGAGAACAAAATGCTGAGAAGCTAAAAGAAAATTTGGCTTTGCTATTCTGGAAAACTGAAACTTAACAAGCGAAACGGATTATTACGAAAGTCACTCATAAGTGATCCGGGAGATGAAAATTCAATTCGATTCTACACTTATGGATCCGTATCCAAGCTCGCTAATTTTGTAGACAGGAGTCGACGTCGTTTTTCTGCCTCTACTATACTTTGAAAGCATACTGGCGGCCAGGCAAGAAACTCTTGTCAGTCTTCGTCTAATGGCTGCCACAATAAACATAAGTGTATATTAGGGTGATCGATTATTCGACTTTTTTGTAAAACCGGTTTTATTCGAAAAATGGCAATTTGAGAAAAAAACCGGTCCTTAATTTTTAAATCAATAAAAAACCGTTTAATCTTGTTCCAAGTAAGAAACTTAACGCTATTATTTCTATGAGAGAAACATTTTAAAAATAAAATTTAGTTTAATGTTCGAGTTAAGTAAGCAGTATTAGTCTCTAATAGACAAAAGTCACAATTTTAAACCAGTTGGCATTAATCGAAATAATGTCTCTCAATTGTGATCAGGTGATAAGCAAGTCACTAAAAACAAGACAAAACATAAAAAATAAAAACGTACAAGCCAAGAGAGGCAATAATCTGCAACTCATACATAGTCTCAAATTTTAAAGCTTGAGATTATACCAAATTACTTAGTTTCACATTGAGCAAATTGAGCAATAAGGCGTTGTACCTTTTTTTCAAGGTTTTCCCGTCCTCTTTTTTCCTGGGTTTTTATCTCATTTATAAGCACTTTGTGGTTGCCGTTTCAATAAAAACATAATGTATATAAAATCTCTCTACAGCTACGAAAAAACCTGTTTTGGAGATTAAAAAAACCGATTTATTCGATATTCGAAAAAATGAAGATTTCAAAAAAACCGTACAATAATTTATGAAAAACCGGTTTAAAAAAACCGAGATAATCACCCTAGTATAGTATATATACACACATACACTCCCAATATCAGCCTTCTATAAAGGCCTTTGACTCTGTCACGACCAATTGGTAAACAGCTAAGAAGTGCTCGAATAATATTTAGCTCCCTTTGCTTATGATATGGCTACTAGGAGATTGGTATATACCAGGAAATGGCGAGCTCGGGTGGTATATTTTTTACCACTTCAGTCAGGCTGAGAGCGGATAGGCATGTCGCTCGTTTCTTGCGAGTTAGGAATTAGGGTATTGTTTAAAACAAGCATGTATGAAGGAATATCTTTCTATACAAGCAACACAAACTGGTACGAGGATCTGTTTGGTACAGCAAAGGCCTCAACTTAGATGCCTAACCGTGCTGGTGAGAACGATTGTAGCTACTTTAACATAGGCTATGTTATGTTAAAAGAGCTGTCATCGGAACGTCATCAGACATCAAGTTCTATAAAAGGGGGTCAGTAATACATACCATTGGGGAGCTCCTGGCGAAACATTCTTTACCGCTGTGCTATTATTACGAATACACTTTTGCAGTCCGCGATTTATAAAGTATCTGTCTACTATTCTAATTTTATTTTTTTGTTCAAATTATTTGTGTTTTAGGCATAAACTTCTGGTCTCTGCTAACTATGCCGCAATGCCACAGATTAGTCGAATATATAATAACGATGTGGGAGGAATTATGTATCGATAAACTTTATTCTTAAATGTCCAAGTACAAACTCCAGCTTAAAAGCTAAGAACAACTTAAATTAGGTCTCAGAGAGAATTCAAATGTATGTATCAATTAGCATTTACATAAACAGAACAACGTATGTTTGTAAGTATAAATAAACATTAACATTATTAGCAAAGGTAAGTAAGTAACTATGTAAAATTGGAACCGGTTGTAACATTAACAGAAGTAAGTATGAATAAAATAACATTAGGTTAACAGAGGTGAGTATGTAAGAAATTATAAACATTAACAAATGTATGTAAGTATGTAAAGAATGAGTCTTACTTATACAGAATGAGTGTGGGTGTTATATGTATATAGCTGTTAATGTAACAGGTAAGCATAGCTGGGATCATAATGTAACTACATATATGCATGTTTTGATATTGCAAGAAATTAATTGAAGCTTGATTCCTCTGTTGCAATGTCAAACAACGTTAAATCAAATTAAATCTTGCACTTAATATACTACAAGCAAGAAAATCAGAACAACTACCTACACACGCTGGAGGAATTAATCTTATTTTAAAAAGTTTTTAAATTGTCAATTGTCAATGCTATAAACCAACAAAATTAGGACGGCTGTAACAGTTTAAAGTTTGTAAGAGAATTCCTCCTCTGCTGTTTACAAGTAATACAAATTAATTTGCATTGAATAAAGTTAATAATAATAATAATATGGGGCTTACACTATATAGCTCAGTGTTTGGACGAGCTTCTCCTACCATCAGTGGTGTGCGTCTTTCTTAAACCACAAATGTTTATAAGAAGCTTTTTCATGGCACAAAAACCCTCGGAGGTTTGCCATTGCCACCAAGTTAATCAAGTTATATATGATTTAATAACGATGCTTGTT
This sequence comes from Philophylla caesio, assembly GCA_963971545.1. Lineage (NCBI taxonomy): Eukaryota > Metazoa > Arthropoda > Insecta > Diptera > Tephritidae > Philophylla > Philophylla caesio. The sequence goes on from OZ020607.1 coordinate 68,161,146, forward strand.
ATTTGCAGTGTCCATATATAGCTTGATGTTTGGTCGAGTTATTCCCACTATATGCGGTGCATATATATATAATTTCATTATATATTTTTTGTGCCGAGGCGTTGCGGCCTTCCATGTAGTTTCAGGCACATATGTGATCTCAACGTTTATACAATGGTGGATAGACAAAACTGCAAAGCAAATTTATCCCCCAAAGTGTCCAGCGATTACATACTATTATTTATTTTTTAGATTATCAACGATATTAGAAAAATAAATTAAGAATAATAAAATAATCAAATAAACATTGAACATATTGGAAAATAATTGATTCCGCAATTGTTTGGTCCTCCACCGTGCTATACATATATATGTATGTATTAGAAATGTCAATCCCGGGATTACGAGATCCCGGCCTTTTTAACTCCCGAATATACCAGGATTGCTCTATTAAAATCCAGGATTTGCAGAAAACAGTTAATTTAACAGTCATTTATTATTTAAATTTTTTATCATTCATAAAAATTTACCTTTCAAGGGTAAAGCAAAGCCGTTTTAGAGTTCACAATCCGTTTTATTTGTCGTATTTCTATATTCCGCTGTTAAAATAACAGTGGAACGTATGGAAGCCCTGTGCAATTTTGTTCATTATTGTTTGGTTTCTTTTGACCTTGCCTTTATAAATGCGCTGAAGAATATCCTGCTCGAGTAGAAAATGAGCATTACTATGAATGGGATATTAATAACGCTAACGACGAGGGGCTTGAGGTGGATAAGACAGAAAGTTTCAAACATAAATTGGATCAAGTTTTAACGAGCAGCTCGTAAGTGTCCAATAATCGAAAGGCATACAATTTATCAGAAGGTTTGGTAAAATAAGTTGATCTTTTTTGTGGTGGTGTCAATAATGGCTGTTTCCTAAGCATAGCATTTAACTTTTGTTGACATCTCCAACCAACAGGTGTTAAGGCGGAGCTCCTTCACTGCAAGTTAGGTCCATGTTGGAGGATAACCGTGGTGACCGCTGTGGTCGAGTTGATAGCGGTGCGTGCTATAACTCGATACGCCGGTGAGTTCGAGGTTCGAATCTCAGTCAGGGCAAACAAAATCTTAATTATAGAAAAAGTTTTTTCTAATAGCGGTCATCCCTCGGCAGGCAATGGCAAACCTCCGAGGGTATTTCTGCCATGAAAAAGCTTCTCATTAAATACATCTGCCGTTCGGAGTCGGCACAAAACTGTAGGTCCCTCCATTTGTGATATAATATAAAGACGCACACCACAAATGGTAGGAGAAGCTCGGCCAAACACTGAGCTATATAGTGTCAGCGCCAAAATTATTATTATATTGGAGGATAACACATTTAAGGCTTTAATTTCTTTAAGTTGCATTTTAATCAAAATAAGAAATAATTCCGCATTGGTTAAAAATGAAACGACTACCAGTGTGTTAAATTTTTTGACAAATTAAAAATTACGAATCAAAACTTCCTGATCCCGGGATTTGGTTTTTACATCTCGAAAATCAATAAAATCAATCAATAAAGTGCCCAAAATTAACATCCCTAATATACATATATACATGAGCACGTTGAAATATGAGTTTAGCATTTTTTTACAAGATGCACAATAGGTTTTGTGATTTGTCGATAAGTTACCTTAGACCTTTTTTGTAAAGCGTTCAATCGTCTACAAAAATACTCAAATACCTTTAAAGCAGACGAAAAAAAGTGTTTTCTGTGTCGTTATTATGGAAAATCGAAAAGTGTGATGCGAAACTCTTAATTTTAATATTAAAAGCTCGTATTTTACGAAGCCTATTTTGACAGCTAATAGAATCTTTTAAGAATGGTTCCGAAAAAATAGAAGATTTTCCGTTTCAAAAAATAATCATTGGCATTGCTTACTTAAAAACACCGAAAACTTTTTAGAATACGTTTAAGCTAAGGAAGAACTTTTAAGTACAAAATAGAAACGGGTATCATTCTTCAATACTCTCAATAGCATAGAGTATTCTCTCTGATACTTTTAAATGAGTACTAGCATTGAGTATATAGTGGAGTATACATAGATTCCCAATGTTCCAAGTTTAAACTTTAAGCAGTTTCTAGAGTTTCGACTATATGTTCTTATTGGTTTGCTGTTCATTTCTAAGAGCCTCCTCACCCTTATAATTTTGGGGTTTATAGCGAAGTATTCAGATGACACAGAAAATCAGGCATTATCCGGCACCATTCATGTGCCTGCCTTCCGTAGTATATGTTAAATTCCTTAAACCATTGCAAACATCCAATCTGATTGAAAGTTCCTACAAAAAATAGCTGACTTTCGGCATGACAATGAGAAAAGCCATTGTCTCGTTTTATTCAAAACACGAAGGTTTAGTTGCACTCGATTTTTCGAGTATTGTCTGCATTCTGCGCTTTTGAAAGCAGATTTGAGAATTTCATATTAAACAAGTATGAAAAACTCTCATTTCCGTTGTATTTTTAATGAGCTAGGATGCTCGCAACTAAAATTAGCTGCAGTTTTGCGTGGCAAACATATTAAAAACTGCTGTACCTAATATATAACAGCGTACATGGGATTAAAAATCTATTCACTAGGAGTCGTGAAATAAGAGGTGACATCTTTTCAAGTAATTTAATTTAAACATCTGCTGGCATCGTTGATGCGAAAGTGCAAGGTTTCTGTAATTATACTCCTATTTTTTTTTGCTACAACATTTTGTATTCTGCTAAGAGTGAATGTAAATTACAATTTGTTATAATGGTGCATATGATATATGTATATTTAATAAAGGCACTTTAAGAGTATCGTTATTATTATCACATCCAATAACGAAGTCGGAAAAGTGCTAGCATAAAACTCTTTTTGAACAAACTTATATACGTACATACATTAATACATACATACATGCAAACTGAATTAATTTTACTCATTTTTCACATTGAAAGCTTACGCTTGCGTTCCATTTGCGCCAGTCAAACTTGAGAGGCATCATCCAATCAGCCATTCTCACCTTTTACAGATTCATCGAAAATCCCCTTATTGTTGTTCAACCCACATGTAAATGTGCACATACCCAATTTGCCACAGAACGAGGACGAGTTCGAATCGAGTTCGTTTCGAAGTCGGTCTGGTGAAGTCGTCTGGGTAAACTCGAATCGATGTCAAATCGAAGTCTTTTTTTCTATACAAAATAAAACATGGTTTCGACTTCGATTTTTCTAATCGAAACGAGTTAGATTTCACGTCGATATGGTGAAGTCCGGGTGAACTCGGATCGACCTACGTATGATTTTATTTATCCTAAGCCCAGGTTTTGTCTACGTGGCCAAGTGCTACGCGTCTAACAAATAATTACCAATTTACGCATAATACGTGCGTCATTTAAAAATAAATACCAGTTATAGTGAAAAAATAAGAAAAGGAAACTGTGTTTCACTGAATTAACTGAAAATGATTTTAAATGACAAACGAATTCAATATTTAAATAATTCGATTTCAGTACATATTTTTCATTTCAATTAAATAAACGTTATAAGTACAAATTTATCAATAATGAAACGAATGCGCGTTATTAGCAGCGATTCCAGCAGTTCCAGCGATACTTCCACACATACATAAGGTTACATGCTGCATTACTGAAGCCTTTGAAAAAAGCAGCAAAGCCAAACGAACTTTAACTATTTGGTAAGAAAAATCTGGGGTTTTCTTGTAATTTAAATCGTATGTGATATTTTTTTTAATAAGATATGTATATGACTTCAAAAATATTCCTACGAATAACGCGGAGCAATATGTGAGAAAATGCTGGAACGCTCTTTTGAGCGATGACCTGGCGGTACAGTTTTCATGGATGGGGACGACATCGTGCGGCACCTTATCACAAAAGCAGCAATGAGAAATACATACATAACTTTGTGATCCATAGGCGATAGTCGTCGTCGAAAAATTTGTTCACCAGTACGGGTCGGAATCAAACTCAATTCTAAGCCGTTTGGCCAATTAGGTATATATGTATGTACTGGTATACATATATGTATTTGTAAAGCTACCCAGCTGAAAATTTGAAACTTCCTATATAAATTACTTCAAGCTCGATCTTCAAATAGATCTTATGTGGGTAAAATCAACATTAGAAAATAATATGTATCAATAATGGTATAGTAGCTATGGTGTAAATTTAATTTCTTCCGTTTATTTGGTCATTCCTAAAACCTCTCAAAACTAATTTTAAGCATAAGGTCTCGATATTTCGGACCTTGTAAACAATAAAAATGAGTAAATAAAAAAAAGGCTTACTAACAATTTTACTTTTCATTTTGTCGGCCGAACAAACATTCATAAAAAAATGTCCTAGTGTATATACGAATATATGTATGTATGTATTTGTACGAGTCTGTTCTCTACAGGCACGGCTGTGTAAGGTAGAGATTAAATGAAATACTCAACTCAAATTTTGGTTGAAGTTTTCTGACAGGTCATGCTTTGAACACTTAGCCTAACTACAGCGAAATTTCCTCGTCTGCAAAGGTCGTCTAAAAGTTAGCTTCATGAATATTTTAAAGACGTCAGCGACATATCCAACAGCTCATTTGTTGTTGTCGTAATAAAATATTTAACTTCTATAAAATTTAAATATTTTGTTCAAATTGAAATTTTTTGTGCAAAAAATATGTAAATAAATAGATTAATTTGTTTCAAATGATCAATTGTCATTATATATGAAATATCAGAGCTAATATATGTGTGTCGTTTGAAAGAAATGTATAAAAAATATATGAATACGTCTAACAGTTACGATGTTTACAATAATAAGAATATATATTTATGAAGCTAGAAATTGAATAATATATTTAACTTTTTGGTTTCAATTCTGAAACCTAATTAATTTGAAATGAAATCAGTCCCACGATTCATCTTGGGGTATATATGTATTGTTAAATACTCAAGAAATTTAAACCTTATATAATTTTTTTGCTTTACAAAATTATGTGTTTAATAATAATAATAATAATTTGGAGCTTACACTATGACATACAGCTTAGTTTTGACCGAGCTTCTCCTACCATTTGTCGTGTGCGTCTTTATATTCGACCACAAATGGAGGGACCTACAGTTTTGTGCCGACTCCGAATGGCAGATGTATTTTATGAGAACTTTTTCCATAGTAGAAATACCCTCAGAGGTTTACCATTGCCTGCAGAGGTTCACCCCTCTTTTTCTTCGATTAAGATTTTACTTGCCTTGGCTGATATTCGAACCTCGAACTGAGCGGTATATCGAGTTATATCACGCACCGCTACCCACACGACTACAACGGCCACATTACTGTTTACTTTTTTAAATAACGGCTTCTTATGATTGATTTCTATTATTTGAGACCTAACTCGTAGGATTACATGAAAGGAACGTTTTAAGAAACAGCATTACCAAAAGTTTTAAAACCTTACCCGACAACTCGACAAGCATTTTATGATTGCGTTCAATTGCAATTTTGAAGCAAATTGCCAATGGAGACAGTAAATTGAATGATGTTAGCAATTTATATTTTGAAATATTTTAAGTTATCAATTGCTGGCAGTCAACTGCGAAAGTGATGATTTGACAGCTAAATTTTCATTTGCACTAAAAGTTCGTAACGGCAACATCATTGGTATAATAATATAAGAGCAAATATTGAGATGTTTCCTATTGGATCATCTATTAGTATGTACTTTGAAGGGAAATATCACATCTTCTGTAATACTTAAAGGATATTTTCGCTTTAATGCATCGAACGTACTTGTCTGACGCCATCTTACAAATGATTATGTTATGATACCAAATTGCCCACACGCAAAACCTTGCAATCAAATTGCCGTAATTATCTGTCAAAATGATTTGTCTGGCGTTTGCGTGTCGAGTTGTCGGGTTATATAACCGCCATTTTAAATAAAGAATATCTGTATTACTGGTAAATGGTATGTAGTTTTTTCAAGAAAGAAGGGTTGAATATACCGAATATTAACCAAATCCTACTAAGTCAATAAAATATAGGTGATGTGTTTACGTGAAATTTTCCAACTAAGATGATGCTGAAACCGAAGTTTTTTTTTTTAAATTGTAAAAATGTAAACAACGAACAATCTTTATCATCGCGTCGCTAGCAATATCAATTAAAATTTGGTTTAAAATGTTATGACCTCAACTGCATATTCACGTTCAAGTAGTAGCTCCATACATATGAAATATTTTCATTTCTAACTTTCTCTAAGTAAATACATACTCGTATATACTGTAAATATCTTACATTCTGTATGTAGCTAAGCATAAAAGGATACGAGTATGTATTTACATATACATAAGTATGTGTGTCAGCAAGAGACACACACTGTTAGCCTGCCACTGGAAATAGTGGACTTGAAACATTTTTAATATTTGCTTGTATTTACATACATATTTACGTTCATACTCATACAAAGTGCATGTTTTTAAAAAAGTAACACAAAGTTTTTACATTCAGAAACCTAAATGTGTTTGGTTCTTAACATATTTATGTACATATATTATTAATATCATATATGCATACATATATAAATATATATATACTCATATATGTAATTATACTGAAGTCAAATACAGATACATGCATACATTTTTGTCTGGGGCAGGTGTTAACCCACCAAAGAAATTGCTTACGTTTTTATGTATTGAAAAGGACATGTCTAAAAACATTGCGGTACAACAAAAAGACGCACCGCACAAATGGTAGGATAGGTTGGGCCAAACATTAGATTATATATTGTTTTATCAATATTTTTTCGATTCTTTCGATCTAATTTGCCTGTCGCCAATTATATTGACTTGCACAAATAAAATCAACTATTGTACCTATTTAAAAAATTTATTTCATCCAGTAAAACAAACTTAAAATCGTATTATAAGTCAAGAGGAGCTTTAATCACTTCTGTCAGAATTGTATATTTGTAAAAGAAAATATGACAATATATCACTTTTCGCCAAATATCGCAGGATTAAGCATGTAAAATTTATTTCAGTAGCGCAATATCTATTTTATTTTTAACTTAATCAGAGCCTCCAAACCATATTATCTCATACGATCCAGCAGAGTTGCGTATTTTCATAGATTCTTTAAAAAAGAAGCCTTAAAGCAGTTCTGCTTCACAACGGCGGTTTATATACTTCCATTCCTGTTCGTCATTCCGTACACCTCAAGGAAACCTACAAGAACTTGGAATTGATTCTTTGCAAATTAAAATATAAAGACCACGGTTGGCAAGTGTTCGATGATTTCAAAATCTTGGGCATGCCGCTCGGACAACAATCTGGGTTTGCCAAATTCCCTTGCTTTTTGTGTCTATGGGATAGTAGATACCGAACAAATCACTCGACCAAAAAGTGTTGGCCTCCGAGGGGGCTTAAAGTTGGCGAAAAGAATGTCCTGCATGAAACTTTGGTGCCTCCTCATAAAGTTCTTCTACCACCGCTTCACATAAAGCTGGGATTGATGAAGCAATTTGTAAAGTCCCTTCCAAGAGAAGGAAATTGCTTCAAATACTTAATATCAAAGTTTCCAGGCCTCACGGAGGCAAAGTTGAAGGAAAGTGTTTTCGTTGGACCAGATATTAGACGGCTTATGGCTGATCCTATTCATCACAACCATTACGGATACTCAAAGAAAGGGATGGATTGGCTTTAAAGAGGTCATAAAGAAATTTTTAGGCAATAACAAAGATCCTAACTACAAACAAAGAATGTCAAAAGCATTTCAAGCTTTAGGTTGCTTGATGAGTTTAAAAGTACATTTTCTTCATTCCCACCGCGACTACTGAGTGAAGAGCAAGGTAAACGATTTCACCAAGATATTAAGGAGATGGAAAAACGATTCCAGGGAAGAAGGAGCAGTTTAATGATGGCAGACTACTGTTAAACGCTTCAAAGAGACCTTCCCGATGCTTTCCACAAGCGAAAATTTACCAAAAGGAGTAGAACTGAGAAAAATAAGTGTGTTTAGTGCTTACTAATTAATGTATTTTACATAAATACATTAGTTTTGTCACGCAATTAAAAATTTAAAAATTTTTTTTAATCTTTTATATTTTATTTTAAGATGATAACTTGTTTAACATAGAAAAATTAAATGGAGGGGTTTTGGTGTTAAATGCAATATCTGAACAATCGGTTGTATGGGAGCTATATGTTAAATTAAGTAGACAGATATACGGACATGGCTAAATCGACTGAGCTCATCATCCTGTTCATTTTGGTATACTTATTGATGGGTCCGATTAATCTGGTACTTACAAACATCGGACCGCACTTAATTTACTATTTCCTTGAAATGTATAATAAGGTGAAGGTTTGTACAATGACTATTTAATTTCTCTTATAGATTCCTGGACCGATACCGATTTATATATATAATAATATAATTTTGGCGCTTACATTATATAGCTCAGTGTTTGGCCGAGCTTCTCCTACCATTTGTGGTGTGCGTGTTTTATATTATAACACAAATGGAGGGACCTACAGTTTTGTGTCCACTCCCAACGGCAGATGTATTTTATGAGAAGCTTTTTCAAGGCAGAAATACCCTCGTAGGTTTGTCATTGCCTGCCGAGGGGTGACCGCTATAAGAAAAATTTTTTTATGATTAAGATTTGGCTTGCCCGGACTGAGGTTCGAACCTCGAACTCACAGCCATATTGACTTATAGCACGCACCGCTACTAACTCGACCACAGCGGCCACAATACCGATTTAGGTGTGTGCAAAATGATATTGCCGGCTGGTATTCCAATATTTGATCCCAGAATTCGCTGACTAAATGTCCCACTGTCCAGAAGGAAGAAGAACCCTAAGTCTCTCTCTCTACTCGGGTGAACAACCTCCAGAGCTCTTGATCGTTCTCGAACGTACAATCAATGTATGTATATGTATATCAGTGATGCACACCGGAGCCATATGGGGTTGCTCGGCTTTCATTTACAGATTCTGTATGCGCAGCTAGCGGACATACGCGACTCTGGTAGCGGATCGGTTTGCCTTTGTGAGTTGTACTGTACGCATGGTCTGCGGAAGATTTTATTTTTATGCGAGGAAAGCACACTCAAACTAAGACAAAATTGATGCACTTGTATAGGTAGCTCTGCCAACGTTGTGCATCACTGATGTATATTTACTATACAATTAATCCTTTAAATGGCGTCTCACATGACGCATTAAATGCGTTACTTCGTTCATTGCTGCTACCTCTGCCTGAAAATCAGTTTATCAATCTTGCTTTCTTAAGTGCTTCAACTTCGAGAAAATCTTGCTGTCAGTCATTCAAGAGACCGAGACCGAATACTTCGCTCTGCCAGATAATCTCAAGGAAAACACATGTGCAATTCATAATTTTATACCCATATGCTAGTAAAAAAACTGATTTATATTGCTGAGATTGATACCCAGCTTGAATATAACAGCGCACTTTTGAACCTTGTTAAGATAGTCCACCTAATACTAAACTTTCTAAGAATTCTCTAATCTCGTGATAAAATCCTAGTATATACACGAAATTTTATCTGCTTTGGAAACAAATATAACTCTGACCGTGAAGTAGAACATAACACTTAGCTAGACAGCAAACAGAGGGAATGTGTATAATTGAGCAGGTATGATGTCGCCAGGACCCGCCAGGCGATACTTTTACAAAAAAAATTAAAAAACAAAATTATGAAAAAAAAGAAAAAAAAAAAATAATAATAATAATGAAAACCAAATAAAATGTCTTTCCAAAGGTGTAAACAAGCCAAGGTAATTTTTAAAGATTTGAAGTTGTGTTTGCTGAATTTAATATAGCGTTTATTAATCAAATTCCAGATTCAGAACGATTAAATATCAAATATTAAAAGGCCTTCTACTTCATTCAGAAAGACCGCCAATTTCGGAGGTCTTGGTTTAGTGGGTACTGTCGTATAGACGCAAGTAAGAGTACAATATTTACTACAATTGCAGGTGTCAGTGTGTGCCCTGACATCCCCAAGTGTTTCCACTTATCAACCCTGCGATGTTTTGCAAATAGGAATATAAGGCATGCAAGCATATACAAATAATAATAAATGCGTATGTTTGTCATGTCCATTCCCACATACTATGTATGTTGTATATTTACCTACAAGTGCGGATAAGTATACATTATTTATAGCTGCGTGACGTTATAAATTCTCAAAATGAAATCATAATTTTTTACTCTGCTTGTGCTGGCAACGTTAGCTATTCTACTACTTCTCCCGCTCAAAACTCACGCTCGTGATCAGCGTAAAGTCATCAGGCACACATTTGTATGGATTCATTTTATGGCAATACAACGATTTACATACATGCATATAATTTTTCACCATAATTTAGCTGCTGTGTGCTTCCCCATCCGCTGATTTTTAAGCTTATTCTTTTCACTATTACATTTAAGTGGGATGGGTTCTTCTATTAAAACTAGAAATGTTACTTTAATTTCTGCGACACATCCAAATTTCTTTAAGAAATTAAATGAAAAAATTGCCATGTATACAATGTTCATATTTAAAACAACCTGATGTTAAATAGGAATTATGAATAATTGAATGAATAAATTTTTGACTTCTGCAGATGGGGAGTTTTTTATCGCAATTCCCTAAAAATCTCATCTTAACGCGTTTGGATAAGATGGTGGACATCGTTTGATATTTAATTCACTGCAATTTTTACACTTTTTTAGTGATGTACGAAAACTTAAAATGGTATTGCAAAGTATCGCTAAAATTCAAAGTAGTTAACTACCGATTTAATTCTAAATAATGCTCCTAAAATATGACAACTGGTTACTTAATAATTGTGTCTGTATACTTTAACCAAACTTAATACTGACATATTCTGCTATGGCTGATTGTGTAGCGGTGCGTGCTTCAACTCGGTTTTCCACTCAGATCCAAGGTTCGAAATTCCGTTGAGTCATATTAAATCTGAAATTATAGAAAAGTTTTTCTAAGGGCAGTCGTCACTCGCCTTCCAATGGTATATTTCCAAAGGTATTTCTGCCATGAAAAAGCGTTTCATAAAATACATATTTCCTTTGGAATCATCTTTAAAATGTGATACAACAAAAATAAAACCGGTCAAACATTGAACTATAAAATGTATACGCCATGGTAATACTTTATTGTTATTATTATTTCATAGAGTTTCTCCATCTCGATACAGTCCACACTTACCGGAGAAAACATTTGTCCCGGATATCGAAATCAAGGGACAATACTCTGTTGTTTTCATTCGTTTTATTATGTGTGTGTCTTTGGCTTTTACTGGTTAAGAAAGGACCTTACAATGTTGCATGTGGTTAGTATGACTGCTTTTTGGATTTTTTCATGAATTACTACTTCTATGTTGAGTGAAATAAGATTTGTATGAATGTTTTGTGTAATATTCCTGTGTATGAAATTATTAGTGGTGTTATTTTTACTTCACAAGTCTGTAGTTTTATTTCCTGTGCTAACTCGGTGTATTTCTTTGTTTTTTCTGCGTATTTATTGTGGATGTTATCGTTCGGTACACTTATTTCAATTAAGTTTGTGGCTTTTTCTATTTTGTTTATTATTGTTTTGTCTGGTCTGTTGCATCTTATTTTTCTGTCCCAGTAAATTTTGTAGTTTTCGTTTTCTACTATAGTTTCTGGTATATATTGGTAGTTGGGTGTTGTGTTAATAGCTATATTGAGTGTGTTTATTATTTGTTGGTGGATTATTTTTGCGACTGTGTCATGTCTTTGTGTATATTTTGTTCAGGCTAGTATTGGGCATCCTGCTGTGATATGATCTATTGTTTCCGTATATATTTCGCATTTTCGACATTTATCTGTTGTGAGAGTTGGTCTTTCATAATATATTTTCTGTAGTTTTTCGTTGCTATGACTTGGTCTTGGATTACTAGGATGAAACCCTCTGTTTCAGGTTAGAGTTTTCCTTTTGCGAGCCAAGTGTATGTTTTTAGTTTATCTGTTTTCAGTTTCAATTATGTACGGGTGTTTTCCATGTAGTTGTTTCTGTTTCCGTGCTTCTTTCTTTTCTTCTATTGTATGGTTCTGAATGTTGTGGGTTTGATTGTGGAGATTTAGAGGGCTGTATCCTTTGTCTGTCTGAACTATTGCTTGGCGTAGCGCTGTTGTTTGTGTATGAAAATATTTTCTTAGATTTAATATTGGGTTGTTGTGTAGTTGTATGATATCTATGAGATCTCTACCACCTTCTTTTATAGAAAAGGGTTAAGCGTTCTTGACATGCATGTGGAATGTGTTTTAGTTCCAGTTTTGCTCTGGTTGTTATTTGTATGTTCTGTATGGCTGTGTTGCCCCATTTGATTATGCCAAAGGAGTTTGTAGCGTTATTGCATGTGTATTAATTGCTTTAAAGAGGGTTCTTGAGTTGAGGTAAGTTTTCAACAATTTCTGAAGGTGTTGAGTGTATGCTGTTGTCTGGTCTCTTTTTATTGTTGAATAGTTTATGTTTGATTCACTTTGTAGGCGTATTCTTGTCTTCCAGGTTTGCTTATTGTTCTGCACAAAGTCTATGTATGTACATATTTAGGGTTTATTTTGTATATATTGAGGATATGTATGAGTAGGGGTGGGTAACACAGTATGGCGCCGCACCATTGCGCTGATACCGAGAGTTGAGTTACGAGTGCTGATACCGATTTTGACAACTCTGTAACGCAATGGCGCCAGCAAACACCGGAACACTGGAAACACCACCAACCAACCAAACCATGCAAAGCTTGCATTGCAAGCAACTCATGAACCAACAATTGCATGTATAGGTTGTGTGATGTGTTAACGCAAAATGCAACAATGCAGATGTGTTTGATGTCATCGTATTCCTTTTCAACTTCACATTCGTGATCGTTCTTAGGAAAATGTAAAATGCTGCGAAGTTGTTTTTAATTTTAGTGGAAAATGAGGTAATTTTGCAATTATTTTTTGTAATAATATAAATTGAATAATTTTTTAATATACATATTTCTTTCCAGAGTCCATATAGTTGATGTTTGTTGGAACGATTTTCCGTCATCCCTTGTCAAGTTTGGTTTAAGACAAAATGAAAAAGCGTTAATTTGAAAAAATCAATGTGTTGCCCTCTAATGGCGCAATTGCGCTGACACACTGTTCTGATTCCGACCGTGGCGCTGGCGCCAGTGTGTCAGCGCCAAACAATTTGCGCCATTACCCACCACTATGTATGAGCGAGCTGTGTGGTATTTTGGCGAATGTTTTTTTGTAGTCTATGTAAAATGTGTGTAGATTTCATTGTTCATTTATTGCTTGTTCTGTAATTGTTTGGTCTATGAAGAGCTGTTCATTGCAATCTTGGCTATGTTTTCGGCATCCTTTCTATTCGTTAGAGAGTATGTTGTTTTGTATGAGGTGTTTGTATATTTTTGTACTGATTAGTTAGGCGATTATTTTATATAGTGTGGGCAGACATGAGATGGGTCGGTAGTTAGCAGGGTGATTGGTGTTGTTATTTTTGAGTTTAATAAATGTTGCTCCTTGTGTTAAGAAGATAAGTAAAGCTGCTGATTTTTCTATTGTGTTTTTTACTAATGTTAAGAATTATAAGGTATACACCTGGGTATTTCCAGTTATGTGTCCTTTGTAACGCTGTTTTGAGTTCTTGTGTGGTTGTTGTTGTGTCTTATTTTCCATGCAGAGAGCTGTATGTGTTTTTCTATATGTGATGCTAATGAAAATACTGCAGTGCGTATGGGGTATTTGGGATCTGTTGTATTTTGTATTCGTGGTTTCTGTGGTTTTTATAGCAAATGAAGTAACAATCCAACAATAAAATATACGTTCCACTTCTAATACAAGAGTGCAAGCAAATACAATGGGTGGACCCTGCTGTACTCGTAAATGTGGTTTTCTTTTATAAACTTCTCACAGCCGATCACAACAAAAAAAATTATACGACGAATCATCTACAAATGCGTTAGTCGAATAAATAGATATTTATTTGTGCGTATGAAAGTTTATCGTTTATTTTAGCAATTTGTTTTTTACAATTATTAGTAATAAAATTTAATATATTCGTTTCTTCGCCTTTTCGCGGCATATTACGCACTTTTGTGTATTTGTTGGTCACACATACATACATACATATGAACTCGTAAATCAGCCGTTCGGAAAATTTTACAATGACACGAAGTCAGATATGACAACAGGGTGTGTTCGCGATTTTCTTGTGTTGTTCCGAAAGCGTTGTAAAAATAGTAAATACTAGCAAATACCCGGCGTGCTTCGCTGCGCCTTTAAAGAATTTTTGTGTTGTTGCCCTCACTTATACATTCTGTATGAACAACAAATGGAATACAATAACTACCTTCTTAGTCGAAAAAACCTAAAAATATGGATTTTTCGTACAAAAGCGCGGCCGTTGTTAGTAAAAATAAAATGCAGATACAGATATCACGAACCCGAATTCACCAGAAGATGAAACAAAACAAATAACAGATTGTCGCATGTCAATTTGACCCACTTTGTGTGGTGTATCTTCCACATTAAAATTTCTTTAAAATCGTTAGGCGTTTTTCCACTTGTTTATCATACAAACCTTTTCTTTTTTCATCTTTTACCTCAACAAAAAAAATCAACCAAATCGGTTCAGCCGTTTTAAAGTGATGCGGTAACATATTGGGCATTTTATTTTCACACAAAGTATTTACTTATGTTTAGGAGCCTAATAAATGCTGTGAATTTTAATCAAATCGGGCTGTAAATACGAATTTTAGAAATATCTCGACTCCAGCGCCACCTATCGAGTCTGTTTTTACACAAAGTATTTATGTTTAGAAAATTAATAAATCTTTTGAATTTCAATCAAATCGGTCTGTAAATACGCATTTTAGAAATATCTCGACTCCAGCGCCACCTATGGACAGTATTTTTGCTCTATGACACGCCCAGTGATTATATGCTCTTACTGTAAAAATTTTATTAAAATCGGTTTAGTACTTTTGACGCCTATAAAGGACATACAAAAACATTTTTTCTCCTTTATATATGTATTTACATACATACATATATAGATAAAGCAAGTTTGACAATTCAGATATAAAATGAATAGAATTAGCTGCTCTAGCGCTACTACCTGGCCTTGCAGTAACTCCTTTTTCTACGTTATCTGTCTTCTCATCACAGCTTGTCTGTCACTTGAAATATCAAAAAGATATACATATATCCGAAAACCTAATTTGAACTATAACCTTTCAAATGAAACCGGTTTGGGCCAAACCAGTTGGATAGTTTTAGAGTCTATAGAGGACAAACATACAAACATTGTATTTTATATATATAGATTAATACGAATACCCCTAATCTATATAAATATACATACATTGCACTGGCGAAAACTCGAACTAAGGAAAACCAGACTTGTTCGAAATTACGAATTGTTCTAGTTTCCGAATCTCATATATGTACATACATACATATGTACTTCGTTTTATCAGCTTTTATACATTCATTTATTTAATTTTTTTCCAAAAATCCAAACTTTGGAATTTTATGGATTTCAAAGTTCTGAGGCACGTATGGTTTTACGTATAATTAACGCATTCTAAAATTTGTTTTTAATTTTTAGCAATAGCGTATTTTTTGGAAAGAGCTGTGCCACTTTTAACATTTTTGACTGCGTTAGTTATTTCAGCCTTTTTCGCTGAACTCAAAACATTTAACATTCGTCCCATTATAAAAAAAAAAAATTGCCTCCGATCCTGGAGAAAAAGACCAAAATTATTTTGCAATACTAGGAGCAGAACCCCCCAAAACGTAAAGCGCCTAACCTCAATAACCCTCATGATTTCCCGTACCTAAAAAAAACCAATAAACCCTCCAACCTCTTCCCCACCTACTGCCCGAAATTTCTCATTTTAAAAAATAAAGACACTCAAAAACCACTCCAATCGTTAAACATATTTTTGCTACAAAAAGCGCTAGAATCTAAGTATAACATCCGAAACACCCAGTTCCGTTTCTTTCACCCGAGACAACCAAATTCCTAAAAGCAACAAAACTGTCAAATGTCTGCGAAATCTCTGTGTGCTTACACCCAACTATAAACACCGTCAAAGGCGTTACCTACTCAACTTGTCTCACCAATTTGAGCGAAAGTGAAATCGTGGAAGGTCTGCATCAACAGGGAGCAACAGAGTGTAAAAAATCACAAAATGGAAAGATGGCAAAATTGTGAACACTCCTCTCCATGTCATTTCGTTTAGTGCATACGAATTACCTAAAGAAGTAAACGTTGCATGGCTTAAAGTCAAGGTAGAGCCCTACATCCCAACCCTAATGCAGTGTAAAAACTGCTTCATCATAGGAAATACAGCAAGACTTTGCAAGTCTGTCTCCAAATGCAACGTTTGTTCTACTATTACTCACGATCCCTCTCCTTGCACAAAAGTTGAATGCATTAATTGCAGGCAAAATCACAGATCTGACAACAAAAATTGTCCAACATTACAGAAAAGAAAAGATATACTCACATTCAAAACCTTAAACAATTGCAGCTTCAGAGGAGCAACCGAAAAAATAAACAACAACCACAAAAAATACGTCTCACCAACACAAGAATTAGAAGAAGCAATAGAAAAAAAGACAACGACATCCAAAGAACAGAAAACAAACAACCAATCTAAGCACTACGACAACCATCTCCCCACCTCTTATCCTTCCCACTTCCAACCTAGCACTAACAATGTAACTGATATAATCACCGAAACCCATGCAATGATCAGCAATATCACTAAGCAACAGAGCACACAAAAAATCAACTCCACAATTAGACTCAATAACCAAAAAGAAAGCAACTACTCTACAAGTCACTCAATAACATACAACAACAATAGCCCAATCTCCCTTCGCAATGCACACACTCTCTCGAATCAGCTTCTCAACGATTCATCAGCACAACACACTAACGATGACAGCAACGCAATCAAAAATGCACTTCTCTCACTCCCCGCCAACTCTTTTAGCTCTCAAACGCCCTTTGATATTGACTTATAAGAACCTCTTACTATAGAATTTCTCTTCCAACAGTAGAAATTCATTTTTTCACCACCCATCGTCTCAATATGGTACTTTAGATTCTACAGTGGAATCTTAATGGCTACTGTAACAATTACAATGAATGAATTTTACGAATTAAACATACAAGTACATTACATATACGAGTACCAGTATATATTAAAAAAGTGTGTAAATATAAGAAAAAAGTACTGCCTTTGATTCCATTCGAAAACAAACGTCCATTTTTGTAATGGTTAAAGGACCATGGACACCGTTGCGAGGGTTGTTTCAGTCGTTAGCTCTCGCTCGCACCGGTGTGGATTTATTGGATATGGGGTAATATATAAGATTTATGCAGTAGATGAGTTTTCTTCGCAGGGGGGCAGTAAAACCAGTTTGACAATCGGTCTTGTCACCTGGCCCTTCTCTGTTTTAATATCGACGACACGCACCTGGCTGTCGGAGCCAGAGTGCAGGTTGACCACCCTTCCCAACCTCCATTCGTTATGTGCCAGGTTGTCTTCCTTGATTACCACCATATCCCCAATTTCAAGATTCGATTTAGGGTGTTTCCATTTTATGCGCTTTTGTAGTTCCGTAAGGTACTCAGTTTTCCATCTCTGGCAGAAGTTTTGGTGCAATGCCTTCAACTTCTGCCACCGATTAACGATCGAGGCAGGAGTCTCATTCACGTCGATTTCCGGCAGGGAAAGCAAATGTCCACCGATTAGAAAATGACCCGGAGTCAGAGGCTCAAGGTCAGACGGTCCATTTGAGGCTGGACTTAATGGTCGCGAGTTGAAGCATAACTCAACCCGACACAGTAATGTATTAAACTCCTCAAATGTATATTTCGTATTCGCTGCTTCCTTTTTGAAATGATTTTTGAAACTTTTCACGCCCGCTTCCCACAAGCCACTCATATGTGGTGCTCCAGCGGGTATGAAATGCCAATTCACGGTTTGATGGGCATACTTTGATAGCGCTTTGCAACGAGCATCAGCTATGAAAGCCTTAAACTCAGCACCTACAAAATTCGTTCCGTTGTCGGAATAAATATTTTTTGGACATCCTGTTCTAGCCACAAATCGTGTGCGCGCTGCTAGAAAGGATGACGTAGTTAAATCGCTTGTTGCTTCCAAATGAATGGCTTTAGTATCAAAACAGACAAACAGACAGAGGTACTCTTTAGAAACACGACACCCACGTCCACGATAGCTCTTTATGTCAAACGGTCCGGGAAAATCAACTCCCGTGTTGGTAAAAGCACGAGAAAATGTTGATCGCTCCTGGGGTTGTATCCCCATCAGTTGGTTCTGCGAGCGTTTCTTATGTTCAGTGCAAATCTTGCAATTATGTATTATAAACCTTATCATCGTTTTTACTCTTGGAATCCAGTACTGGGTTCGGATGAGGCGCAACATGAGTTGGTCCTCACCATGTAGAGAAATCTCATGAACAAATTGAACAGTTAGACGGGATAGTCTACAGTTGTAGGGAAGTATAACCGGGTGACGTTCATTGTAGGCCAAATCGAGGGATGCACCTGCTCTTAGTACGCCCTCATCATCAAATAATGGATTCAGAGGAAGCACTTCACCTTTTGAGTCGACACATCCTCCTGATTTCAATTCCGTTATTTCAGTCCCGTAATAATGCCTCTGAGTCATTTTTATCAGTCTTGTGGTCGTTGCTTTAATTTCATCCGGTGAAATAAAGCAGGACAGTGGCTGATAAGAAGCCTTTGTTTTCGGGTGAGTTCTCTGAAAGAACCTCAAAATGTATGAGACTACTCTCGAAGGACCACGAACACCGTTGCGAGGGCTGTCTGACTCGGTAGCTCACGCTCGCACCGGTGTGGAATTATGCGAATGGAAATAAAAAACAAATGAGTATTGATTAAATTGAATATATGTACATATACATATTTGGAAACGCAATGTATTTCAAAACCGTTTTTCTCTTATACATATATTAGCTTTGTATTAGGAAGTGAATCCGTTTGAACCAGATGAAAATGGAGCGTGGTGGTTGGCCTGGAGTGTCTTCTTGATCCTGTATCTAGAATGCAAGTAAGTTACCCGTTTCCTTAACAGTTGCGCTAGCTAACAAACGGTTTTACAAAAGGGAAATTTTAACATAGCCAACACTGAATTATGTTAAACATTAGGGTGGTTATTTAGGCTGTAGGCCTCAACAATTTGGGTACATGCAAAGGCGTAATATCAACTACCGCTCTAGGTACAATCTAACGCTAGCTGATTGGGAGTCCTATGGAAAATCTATAGAAAAACAACTAGATGGGCTTACTTTAAACTCTAACAACAGCAACCAATCAGCAGCATTGTTCCTACGAAAAATCAAACAAGCTGCGAACTTGACTATACCTTTAACTAAACCTCATTTGCATGCTCGTACAACCTACTGGTGGAACGAACGTCTAGCTTCGCTCCGACATGAAAAGGTCTGCTCTTGGAAAAAAGCTAAATATAGTCACAGAAAATAAAACGCAAAGTTTCAAAGAGAGGCAAAAATATCAAAACGTGCTGCATTTATAGACTTTACTAAAGACATAAACCATCAAACACCATCTAAAACTCTCTGGAAGAAAGTAAACATCCTTCACGGCCATTTCTCCTGAAACAATATCCACGTGATTCAAAATTCCGATAACATCGTGGTTTCAACACCAGCAGAAATTGGGAAGGTATTTTCCAAAGCCTGGTCTGAATACTCAAGTAATAGTAAATTTAGCACTGAATTTGTTGAGAGCAAAATCCGCTGTACTTACCCACCTTTTACAAACTACTGATTAACAGGCAGAAAATATAGAAGTACCTTTCTCTTCGCTAGAGCTCACTGCCTGTCTGTCCACACTAAGAGTTAAAACTCCAGGCTTGGACAATATCCCCTAACCCCATTCTTAAAAATCTTCCCCCAACAGGCAAATTTAAACTATGTCAGCTGTATAACATAATTTTTACCACCAGCATAATCCCACAACAGAGGAAAGCAAGGTTAACTATTCCCATACCAAAGCCCAATAAACCGAAAAACACCATCGAATGATATCGACCAATATCCCTTATATCCTGTATTTCGAAAGTTATGGAGAAGATGATATCTAGAAGACTTATGTGGTACCTTTTAAATAAAAATCTTCTTTCAAATCCACAAACTGCCTTAAAACCTGGTCGCGGTACAATCCGCGATTCCATCATCTTTTCAACTCAAGTCAACACTCTACTAAACACTATCTTAAGTTGGTGCCACATCAGTGCTATCTATAACAAAGTCCAAACATCTACACATATGTAATAAACGGAGTTGTAATAACTTACTAATAATAAAATTACAAATGTAACTTAACTTAAAATACTAGGTATAGTCTTTAATCATAAGTACACATGGAATAATCACGTTACACATCTCTGTTCATCACTTCAAAGCAGATTAAAAGTCGTTAAGTGCCTCAACAATAAAAAATTGGAAAGTAATTCTAACACTCTCATACAAATTGCAAAATCTACAATTCTGTCTAAAATTGAGTATGGCTTCCCAATATTCGGCACAACCTCGAAAACGAATTGGGCAAAAATCGCATCAATATACCATACAGCAGCTCGACTGGCAATAGGAGCCTTTCGTACAACTCCTATAATGAATAGCCGAAGTGAGGTTACCTTCCTTGAATTGCAGACTAAATACTTTATATTACCAAACGTATGATTTCCAAATTGGCATACACCGACGGTTCTCCTCTACAAGCTGTAATACAAAAAATATTCGGTACTACAAACGTTGTTAGTTAAGGCAAAAGAAATGGATATCTTCATCACCGCTGCTCCAGGTCATCACCTTCGCGCACCTCCTTGGGCTCTACAAAAAAAGTTGCATCATTCCAGATCTGGCCAAACAAAAAAAGAAAAACCCACCACCAAACGTTTTTATACAAAAATTTCTATATATATGTAACACACATATCAATTGGAAAACTCTCTACACGGATGGTTCCAAGCACGAAAACATCGTTGCCTGCAGTGTTGTGAACAACCAATCTACAATAATGGCTGCGTTACTACCAAGATTCGCCTCGGTGTTTACTGCAGAAGCAACAGCAATTCTCCACGCTTGTCAAGTAGCAAAAGAAAGCAGACATAAACACATAATCTGCAGTGATTCCATTTCATCGCTAGAAGCTATTTTAAATACCAACTTTGTCGACCCAACCATAGGCCAAATAAGAGATATACTCGTCGACAACATTGGTAAAATAAAACTTCTTTGGCTACCCAGCCACATCGGTATACAAGGCAATACACTAGCGGACTCGAAAGCTAAACTTGCAACCATATCTCCGTTGAAACGAGTGTTGGAGTGTTATTATAAAAAATAAATCCTAATCGCCAGCCATCTATCTTACCCACAACAATACCTAGGATGCAAAACATTATTGCCACCCGCTTCCGGCTTCGGCATACTAGACTAACGCCCAAGCACCTTTTGAAAAAGACCCAACCGCCTGTATTCGCGTACTGCAACGCTGAGAATCTCACAATCCAGCACTTAATACAAACCTGCCCAGCATTAGAAGCCGTGCGCCGGGAACTAAGTAATCCAAACATAAATGAACTGCTTTCCGAAGTAACATAGCGAACATAAAAGAAGTCATAAAATTTACCCATAAACTAAACAACTATTTTGAATTGTGATATTTTAGATCATTACTTTTTAGTTAATAGATTACTGAATAAGTTATGAAGCTGATGGCCTCAGTTGCTAAAGCTAATTTCTAGATTGTTAAGGCATAAATGTGTTATCCTTTTACAATAAATAAATATTAATAATAATATTTTTGTAGACTTTACCTTACTATAAAAAAATATAATAAAATTTCTTAAACATTTTTCTGGGAGTAAGTTTCTGATAATTCGGGGGAGCGGACCCCAAACTACATGTTCAGTACTAAATATCAACAGAAAAAAATGCTGTCTACTTTAAAACAGGGAAATCTATAAACAAAAAAATGTTGATGGAAGGGCACCAACTCCGACGCTAATTTGAATTATTTAAAGTCATTTACAAAAACCAAAAAAAGAACTTAGTACTGACAGAAATTTGCAAATACAAAGCAAAACTTCGCACAGAACCAAAATAACAAATCGGTGTGCCTCTTATCATATTGCTGTTAAAAATCAGCGAATACTTTTCAACAGCATGCGACTAGCAGTTGATGTACGTCCATATACATACATCCTAACCTAGAAAAATGATTACCCTACCAGAATGTAGCAGTCTCCAGTTGACTGTACTCGATTGATGAAAAAAGGAGGCTCTCAGTTCAAGTTTTATAGACTGTTATGGTCATTATAACTTTGTTCACATAATAATTTCTTGTGCTAACCTAAATGCTATATATGAAAAAATAAATAGTATGTGCTATGCCTGTCTGGGCATACATCCCCTAATAGAGTAACTCAATTAAAACTTGAGGAATCCACGAATTTCATCCGGGGTATGTAAGATATCGAGTCAAGAATAAAAAAGTGGGAATATTTTATTAAAAAATAAAAATAATATTTTTATTCGATATGCAGGGTCGTACTTTACAAATTAATAACTGAAATACAAACTGTGGAATCGTTTGTTATGGTCGGTAGATTGATTTTAGTGGATTGCCACCCAGGTGCAATTAGCAAATTTGCCATTTTAATTCCACATCTCGTGCAACTTACAGCCATTTATGCGCTAGCTTCTCCGCACAAATAACTGTCAGTAATCGGTATGTCTGGGAAGTTTTACCTTTAAACCCTCCTAGGCGTGGCCGAGCTCGGCTGCGCACTTGCGAAGGAACCCCCTAGAGAACTCATCCCTGCATTTGAAAATCCGGCTACCCCTCAAGGGCTCACTAGAGTCAAATCCCGGGGTAAGGTTGTCAGGATTTTCAAACAGGTACCCGCTCAGCCGGTCAGAAAGTTTGACTCGATCTCGACCCACTTCTCCCGAACGGGCTTTCCGCTGCCTTTGACTTCATCAATTAGCGCGACCTGGAGGTGATCCCTGGCCACTTAACAGTACCGCCGTTTGTCGATGGTTCTTGCTGCTGTGGGGAGTCTTTCGTGTTCATCCTTTTCCCAGCTGATTCCACTGTGGACTCCTTCGACCACCCTCGTTTAAGGGCTTCCGTTTTTGTGGCTGGTTTGAAGTAAGGTGCTTCCTATACTCCTCCGCCACTTTCGGTCGTCTTCTTCATCCTTGGGCGGCACCGTACCGGAAGCTACATTCTTGGCAATCTTGTCAAGCCCAATCTCCCTCAGCTTCTCACAGACAAAAATTTAAATTGATCTTTTTCGCAAGCTTTCAGCAGCCACATCTTGTAAATACATATGTACACACATATATCGACCATCGGCCCGATACCACACATGGGGTTTTTGGATAATCTTAATTTCCAGTCTTTTTGTGTTTTCGCCGTTGTGGCCGAGCGTGTAGTGGGGTGCTCTATAACTTGCTTTACCGCTGAGTTTCCAGGTTCGAATCTCAGCCGCACCATGAATATCTATAATCATAGAAAGTTTTTTTATAGCACTCATCCCTTCCTTGTTCAAGCGTTTTCTTTTCCTGAAATATATCTACCGTTCGGAGTAGGCACTTTAGGTCTACCCGTTTGTGGTACAACATAAAGATTTCCACCCCAAAATTATTTATTTATATCATTTATAAAATCCTATTTCAACCGAGTTGCCATTTTTTACATAGACACCATTTGATTTATGCTACTTTCATATTAACCCTTGGTTCAAAAATATGTAACCAAATATTTCTCTATTTTTCATCCTATTCGCCTAGTCACACAACGAGTATATACTCCTTTGTCAAGTCAACCATAGTTTTGAATTACTAAAGTAAAAATCAATTAGACGTTGTAGATTAAAAGAAAAATCATTCCCACACTCGAGGCTGAATATAGGTATTCGACAATCACAGCTCTTTTCAAATAATAATTTTAACTTAAGTCTTTTCGACCACATTTATCAATGTCCTAACACAGTCCTACGATTAATTAATCCGCAAAGTTTCCGTCGCCCTCCGTCATTCATCACTTTTTGCTCAACAAATTACGACGGGTGAAGGATTAAAAATGCTTTCATTTTGGCAGCTTCCAGATGCAAATAAGCGCGAAATTGGAAATTATAACAGAATGGTAGGTAATGAAAATGGAGCTGTTGCAGTAAACCAATAAGAGGGTGGCTTTTTTTGTATGCGTGTACTTATTTATAGATGAACACTTGAGTGTATATTCGTATATAATTCGCGCTTTGCCGTTCCAATTTACTGTAAAAAAAGTGGCGTTTTGTATGCAACCGTATTTAAATATAAAAACGCACACCCACGTAAAACTTACATACATTACATACATCAAAACATAATCAATTAGCGTCAAAATGTTGATTAAAAAAATACGAGTATGTAAAAGCATGATTTAGAATATTCTCAGTTAGTGTTAAGTACCGTAGCAATTTTCCCGTAAGAGTTTTCCGGTCGGCTAAACGAAATGCGCGCCCTGAATCGTGAAGTATATGGTATACAAATTTCTTTTGGTTTTGTAAGTAAAGACAATAAATAAAAGCACCTCATACGTCCCAAAAAATTAGTTTCAATTTACATTTTGTTGATTTTTTTTAAACAATACTTTGATTATTAAAAATATTACGTAATAAAATTTTGGATTTTTTCCTGATATTTTTTCTCTATGCGACCTTTTGAAACTCTTACTCGGACAAGCGAGTTATACACTGAGTTTCCAAACGTGGTGATAGCATTTAGAATATTCATCGCGTTAGCTGCGACGAATTGCAAAACAGAACGATTATTTTCATGTTTGAAAAGGGTCAAAAACTATTTACGGATCGACTAAATAATTAAGCTATTCTGTACTTTGAGTCGGATTTACTTCAACGCTTGGATTGTGAAGATTTATTTGATCAATCGGTTTGCAGAAAATAAGAGAGTCCAAAAGGTCCACATGGCGGAAACACTGTGAGGGTACCTCCACCCTTCCTGTTCCTCAGCGTCTACAAAAGGCACTTAGACTGGACCATACGAATGGCTTATGCACACTAGAGAAGCCCGACGGAACCTACACAACCGATCCAGATGAGACCAACCGGCTTCCCAGGATGCATTCTTCAGGGCCCAAGTCCTGCTGTGACCACTTTTACAGTGTGTGCCAACAAAAGGACAAGTGGCGTAACCAGAAGAATTGTAAACTGTGACAGGTTACGTTGGGCCATCTCAACGTTTAGTGCTTATAAATCCCCTGCTCCGGATGATATCTATCCACGTCTGTTGCAGCATGGTTTAGAATCCATTTCTGGTACCCTTGTCAGGATACTGAGGGCGAGCTTGCTACTTGCCCACATTCCCTCAACTTGGAAAGAGGTGAAAGTAGTATTTATACCAAAGACGGGGAAAACGAGAATCAACTTCCAAAGGAGTTTAGAGTCATAAGCTTTAGATCCTTTATGATAAAAAGCAGTGAAGTCTACCATTACAGCCATTCACGGCCTGACTCAAGTACTTGAAAAGGCATTAGAGTACAAACAGATAGCCCTGTGTGCATTCCTTGATATATCAGGTGCTTTTGACAACACAAGTTATGAATCAATATCCGCAGGATTGTCAAGGAAGGATATCCCGATGCTTATAACCGACTGGGTTATAAGTTTGCTCAGATCCAGAACCATAATGGCTGAACTGGGAGGAAGCAGACTTCAAGTAACGGCCACGCGTAGCTGCCCTCAAGGGAGTGTTCTCTCACCCCTATTGTGGACACTGGTTGTCGATGAACTCCTAGAGAAGCTTAAAATAAATTGATTGGAACGGGAGCCATGCGCACATGTCCAACGGATGAACTTGGCATCATCACAGGCATCCCACCTTTGGCTATACTAATTGAGAGGGAGGCCTGTCAGAGCGCTCTAAGACTACCTAGTATAAGCTGTCTGAAAAGTGGTGACTTAAGGGGCATTTGGGGGTCTTACAACCACTCAGTGCTGACCCGATTGTCAAACTTACAGACTCCATGCTGCCAAAGCTATCCTTTACTCCTTTACCAAGACCTACAAAGTCATAATACTTGAAAGGGACACAAGTAAAGAGATTGTAAAAGTTATCAACAAAGGATCACAAGTGTGGTACACTGACGGATCCAAACTTATCGACGGGAGCACTGGGGCCGGGGTGTTCGGACCAAGATTTCAAAAAAAGTGTCCCGATGGGGTTATACCCAACCATGTTCCAAGCGGAAATCCAAGCAAAAGAGTTGGGCGATCACGAATGTCTTCGCAGAAAGACCAATGAAGCCACAATCAACATTATTTCTGACAGCCAGGCAGCCCTTAGCTCCCTAGAATCCTTCAAGACGAAGTCAAAGCTGGTAGACTGCTGCACAACGGCACTGGACGCACTAGGAGCCAACAACAGAGTCACTCTGTGGTGGGTTCCGGGTCATGAGGGCGTGGATGGCAATGAAATGGCGGACATTATTGCAAATAAAGGGGCCCAACAGAGCTTTTACGGCCCTCAACCGTTTTGCGGTCCCTCTAGACGATCCACTGCAGAAATTCTGAGAAAGTGGGAAGACTCAAGAATCGCAGCCCAATGGTACTCAGCAAAGGGGAACAGACAATCTAAAAGGTTCATAAATCCATCGCGTGGAAACTCTGAAAAACTTCTTAATATCAGCAGAGAGAGCCTTAGAACTCTCACCGGGTACTTGACAGGTCACTGCAGGCTGAGATTCCATCTTCATAAAATAGGACTCTCTTAACTCTGCTTAACTTCTTAAGTAGCCTAAAGATGGAGTGACAAAACTTAAAGGGTTAGCGCAATAGATCTTGCAAGGTGGCAGCGCTACTATGCCCTAATTATAATAATAATAATAATGTATTAGAACTTTCAAATTTGGAAATATGTTTATTCTGTCATAATTTAACCATGAATGAATTAAAGCGTATGTTTTCCATTTACTTATATATTTCTGTTGTGAATTGTATACTTTATAACTATTTTTATTAAATTTCATATAGGTTCAAGATAAAAAGGCGACATTTCTCACAGGGCACAAAGCGAAATTTTAAGTAAATCCAGCCCGCTATGTATGTATATACTAGAATCCTCGTCTAACGGCTAAAGTAAAGTTAACCGACCATTGCTTAACTTCTTTTTAACACCTTTGTCGATAAAACCGTTTAATGTTATAAACAAAGGTTTTATGTTTTATTTCTATATTTCTCTGTACCACACAGGCATTAGCAACCGTATTTCAAGCATTCCAGTGGCGTGATATCAAAAATGTAAGTTAAAACGAATAAATTCAAAGCATTACTACTCACGCTTGCTTCCAGCAAACGTCCCAAAAACAGTTTATGCGGGTTTAACTTAAAATTTAATAGAACCAACTTGAATTGCCTTTTTATTCACAGGATTGATTGTAATTGTAGTCCAAAATTTGATATTTCAGATAAGTTAATGCAAGCAAAAATTGCAGTGCCTAAAAGTTTAAGATTTTTTTTAATTGAAAATTAGTAAATAATTATTTGCAGACTGTATTTGTTCTTGAATATATTTATACTGTTTATAAGTAAACCAGCATTATCACAAGAAAAGCAATAAGAAGCAAGCGCTTACTTATCCCGAAATGCCTTTAACTATAAGCATACAAGTACACCTATATATACATATATATGTTAATTGTAAATGTAGGAAAGTCGAATGATTAGCTTTTCTGAAAAAGTGAGTTTGGCTGATAATTGTGGCAAGGATAGTCCATTCCTAAAATTCAAATTTCAATGACCGCTTTGAGGATATTTATTGAAGGCAAATATTGTCGAGACCACAGGCTTCAGTTCGAGGCATCAAAAAGTCCGTTATCGAGGCGCTATTACGGTCGCAACATTTTTTGTACCGGTCATCTCGATAATACAAATATAAAAGTTTGTGATTTTGCAATGGCACTTGATTACATATAGCAGAGTTGGTTCCTATTATTCCCACCAACTAACCGTTCCAATTGAAATAACTGCAGTACTTTTTCTCGATCACCTTAAGCAACAGCGTTGTAGGTAAGAGTATTTCACTGGATACTTCATGTTTTTCACATAACCAACTCTACGTAGACTACTGACGAGTTATGAGAACCACAAATTTACATTTTTACAACAAAAACAAAAGTCCCGGAATATTGAGAGTTGTACTAAGATAGGTTCATTTTATTAAGTAACTAAAAAAACCAGGGACCGTAACAGTTAAAATTTGAATTTTTAATAAAAGTCATCAATACAAATCAGGCACTGACTTTTATTTTTTAAGTCATACCTACACACACGAGGCAGAATTCAATTTTCTCCCGAGGGACGAACAGTTCTTCCTGGAGACACGAAACAAATTTTCGTTTGGTTGCCTTACACATATGTAAATTGTAAATGTGGGAATAAGTGAACCAAGACATTTTTCGGTAAAATAAATAAGAAAATTTATTGCTATAATGTTTTTAGATGCTTAGAAAACTCATTGTTGCACAAAATATAAAAGAGCTGAAGTGGCTTTCTTCGTGACCGCAATTCTCGCTATTTTCGACTTAGCCAACTTTTCAGATTTGACCACGTTTAGATCAGAAGGGTTTTTTTATTTGATTTTTCTCTCCAACATTTATTTTAAAATGTTTAACTCTATCATCGCGGTTAGAGAACACCGCCATTTAACTTTAACTACTGCTTGCAGCTTGCTTGTTTATTTTCACACGTTCTTGTTTCGTAGAAGTTGCGAATATGAGAAACAAATGAAGATATCATAAAAGCTATTCTAAATTCGGGTTTGTTACGGAATCCTGCTTCTAAGCAAACGTTCAACCGATTTTCCCAAATTCAATTTTCACTGGTTCAGGTGGGCTTCAAGTTGGATACTTTTTTGCTCAGGGGACGCTAAAAATTAAGTCGTTATGGAAAAGGGTTCCACATACAGGCTTTGAAAGCTAAGTCTCGTCGACAACCATATACCTTATTTTAGCGATTGATGGATTCAGTTATTGAATCAGAATTTAGAAGTTCAACCCCATGGCGATACAACTCTATCTTATGCTACACACAGAACAAAGCAATTTGTTGTCTGAAATGCGTAACCGAAAAACGAATTTTAAAACTTGCGCTTCATATGTATGTTCTGCACTGTGAGGTTGAAAATTTATTTGTCAGCCTGCCACCGTGTGTCGCTACGGTCCACTCACATTTAGAGGACATAATCATACGAAACGTGAAAAAAAATTCACATGACGAGACCGACGAGTCAACGGATGTGTTCGCAATCAAATTGAGACTCTACAAGTTTTCCAAATTGACTTTGAAAAAGATTTTGAATTTTTTCAAATTGACGACAGCAAGTGTGATCATCGGCACCTGTATTTTTCTGAGACGAAAGGAAAACACGAGTCTTTAAAATCAGAAAAAGCTCCGACCAATCACATAAGCTTTATCCATGGAGGAATTATATACAGGTGATATCAGTAAACAGCATATTGCTCGCTGGCTTATTTCCAGTGTCACCGACTCTCCTACCCTCATTTACAAATGCAAACTAAAATAGTATTAAAATTATTTCCTTCTTGATGCGTATTTTTGTTTTGCCTCGAGCCGAATTTAGTAAGACTGCGTTTGTACAGCAAATATCTATTAGTATGAGGATCACGTGTTACCACGTGTTTCCATTGAATGTGAAAATATTTCCGGTATATATTTTTTGCAGTAGTGTGTTTAACAAAAACATTTACATATTATTTGTATTTAATTTAAAAAGAGGCCGTAATAAATAAATAAAATTAAATAAAGACCATTAGAGTCTCTTGCTATTTGTTAAAAATTGTGAATTTTAAATTGTGTTTTCTTTTAAATAAAGAAAAATATTTTGGCAAGATAATTAATAATAATAATAATAATTTGGAGCTTAGACTATATAGCTAAGAATTCCTCGAACTCAGCGGCTTATCGATTCATAGCACGCACTTCTACCCACTCAAGCACAGCGGGCGATAATATAATCAATTTTAAAATCGGTAATTTAGCCGAATGTTTGAAGGTATACATACATGTCGTCCGCTAAGGTCGTAAAAAGAATTTACTTAATAATTTAAGAAATAAAATTCAAGAAGTATTTGTTGGAAATGAGATAACATATTCCTTTGACATTTTCAAAATAGTTTTAATATATTCTTCCAACTTCATCTGCGGCAACCTGTTTTCAAATTTTAATGTCAGACATTCCATTGATACTCTGAAAGAAAAACACCAAATAAAACTCGCACCTAGAGATTTACATATACAGCCTGTCGGCAAATTAGGTAGATGCATTGCTATTGAAACTCTGTGTTTCTGATTTTGAATCACAAATATTTAAGTTGAGAAAGTTTGATGTCTCCAAAATCGTTTTTTAGAGACTATGTAACAGAAATATGTACATACATACATACCCATGATTCAATAAGAAAAGGTTCTGTAATAAAGCAGCTCACTCTTTCCCGCATGACAAATCGGCTCCTTAACTCATGAAAAATGTTGCATATTCTATAGTTTTCACTTGTAATGGTAGTATATTGAAAACATCTTCATACTAAAAAAAGCGTTGGCATTACTGACTCGTTTGTCTAATTTATAATATTTTTTAGTGTTTACATTTGATTTTGTGATTGCGGTGGGTGAGCTTTGCAAAAAATTATGTTATTTCATAACAATATAACTGTTAACGCAAATGCGGATTGGCAGCGTAAGTGAATAAAACGCGAAGTTTTAACAGCGATATTTCTAATTTATTTCAATTCAAAATAGTGTACTTATTATTTTCAGTAATTTTTACAAGATTACAAGGCGGTAACAGTTCCCTCCCCCGTAAGCGAGTCCTATGGATCGAGGTTGCTTTCATTGTTTCCAACGACGTCAAGCACCGCCACTGCAGTTGATGGTCGATTTAAAATGCCGAATTGCGTCTTCACCGTCACCCGCCTAACCTGTCCGTCGCTCGCTACCACTGTATCGACTACCCTTCTCTTGGGCCAGCAGTTTTTCGGAAGATAAGGGTCGACAATGATCGCGATGTCTCCCACACGCATGGCTGGTACCGGCATAAACCACTTGCTTCTTCTTGAAATTATTGGTATATACTCTTTTAGCCATCTCGACCAAAAGAGGTTGGCGAATTTTTGAGTCTGATGCCAGCGTTGTCGCAAATTCATATTGTCGTTGGCGAAAGGCTTATAGCCATCTGATGACCCGATCAATAGATGGTTCGGAGTTATAGCTTCATCGTCATCATGCTCCAACGAAACGAACGTAAGTGGGCGCGAGTTAATTATAAATTCTATTTCCCATAATACTCTCCTCAGGCTCTCATCATTAAACTGCATAGATGGACATATAGCAAACAGCACTGCTTTGACTGACCTTATTAGTCTCTCCCATACTCCGCCCATATGCGGCGCTCCGGGCGGGTTGAATTTCCATTTTATGCCGTCGAATGTGGTACAAACTACTTGTTGATCGATATTTTTAAATTCGTCGCGTAAGATCTTTTCTGTAGCTTTAAAGTTTGTTCCGTTATCAGAAAACACTTCTTTTGGTGTACCACGCCGAGCCATAAAATTTCGAAAGCACATTACACAGGAACTCGTATCGAGGCTATGAGCTACTTCGATGTGAATTGATCTGATGGTGAGGCAGGTGAACACTACACCCCATCGCTTTTCACACCTGCGTCCGATGGAGACATGAAGCGGTCCGAAATAATCAACGCCGACGAAGGTAAAAGGTCGCTGAAACGCTGCTAACCGAGCAGGTGGTAGCGCTGCCATTTGAGGAGGGCACGGCTTAGCAGTGTGATTTTTACACCGTTGACATAGTCGGCGTACCTTTTTATATAAAACTCGAAGATGCGCAATGTAGTACTGATTTTTCACTGTGTTGATTGCTGTTTCGTGTGACTGATGATGTAATTTTTCGTGGAACGAACGTACTATTAAAAATGTTACATGTCTAGTGTTGGGCAAAACGATAACGTCTTCCTGGTCGCTAAGAAACTCCTCTCTTCCCCTGGATCTAACGACATCATTTCCATCCAAGTAAATATTAAGAGGCATTAGTTTACTCTTAGGTCCAATGGCCACACCACTTTTAAGTTTTTTAATCTCTAGTTCATATTCAGTTCGCTTGGCGTATTGAAAAAGAAAAATGTTTGCCCTTTGTATCATCAATGAATCGATCGCTGGCGGACTCGTCCGAGATTTAGAAGCAGCTTCAAGTTTTTCATGTACAAAATGAAGGTTGCCAGCGAGGCCACTTTTTCGTATCTGTTGCCAAAAATTCTGGTCCGTGAAACCACATTTCAGTGTCGGATCGTCGGTTTGTTTTAGTTGCTAAATCCGCGAGATTCATTCGAGATGGAACCCATTTCCATTCTGACACGTTCGACACTTCAAGAATCTCGCCAACTCGGTGCATCACAAACTGATGGAAGTTTTTCGGATCGATACGTATTCACTGCAGCACCGTCTTAGAGTCGGTCCACCAAAAGCGAGACTGTACCCGTATGCGGGGGTTTTTGAGAATATTGTTGGCAAGTCTCACTCCAGCAACTGCAGCCTGCAACTCTTACCTTGGGATAGAGACTGGCTTTAAGGGTGCCACTTTGGATTTCGCAGTAACAAGAGCGATGTCAACATTGTTATCATGCTGGATACGTAGATAGCTAACCGCAACGTAAGCAGTAGCGCTGGCGTCCACGAAAGTGTGAAGCTGGACATTAGTTGCACTGTGTGAAGTAACTGAGTAGCAGCGAGGCACTTTTACATCCATTATGAGAGGAATAATCGATTATTAACGGGCGATACATCATTAACGGGCTCCCAATACATATCCAAAATTTTGGTAGCAGAACTTCTTTTAGGGCAATTCCGGTTTCGTTGTCGCTAGCTAGTTGCTACAGAACTTTGGCAGAATTAGATGCCCAGTTCCTCACCTCGAAGCCAGCACTCGCATTTATTAATTTAACCTGTTTGGCCAATTCAAGAGCAGCTTCTTCATCGTGTTCGCTGTCAATGAAGTCATCTACGTAGTGGTGACGCTGCACCGCTTCAACCGCTCGGGGGAATTTAAGCCGAAATTCCTCAGCGTTTTGGTCCCGTATAAAATGAGCAATGCATGGAGCGCAGTTCATGCCAAATGTCAAGGCGCGCATCACGTAGACACTTGGTTGTCCTGGTTTGTCGTCCTTGTCGCACCATAAAAATTTTTGCGCATACATATCGCTTTCCTTGATGATGATTTGGTGGAACATTTCTGCAATGTCCCCCACACTGCAACTCAACCAACACGAAAAGATAACAGAACTTCCACGAGCGAATTCAACAAGTCAGGTCCTGGGAGCATGAAATCGTTGAGACACATGCCGTTCGATTTTGCGGCTGCATCCCATACAAGGCGAATTTTATTTGGCTTGTTAGGGTTTTTTACGGTGAATATCGGTAAGTACCACGTTTTGTTTGGTTGGATGGTTGTCTCAGCTGGTGACATTTTTTTTGCATACCCTTTTAACACTAGGTTGTCTATCTGCTGTTGAATCGTTGATTTAAGTAACGGATCTTTACAGAATCTTTTTTCAAGGCATCTTAGTCGATCGAGAGCATTCGTATAACTTTCTGGCAGAATAATATCTTCGCCCCGCCAAAGCAACCCAACTTCGTAACGATTGCGTATATTCTTACAAGATGCGTTCAGTATAGCAAGCGCCTTGTTGTCGTCTGCAGAAAGTAGCTGTCTTGGTTGGGGTTCTTTTAAATTGAAATAATTTTTTACTGTATCGTGTAGCTTCTCGAGACCTTTTTCGCAGTCACAGGAATCAACATTTACCACGAACTCTTGTGATCGATTTGCGTAACACCCTTGAAGTGTCCAACCAAGCCTGGTTTTCGATGCTATGGGCTGGTACCACGATCCCTCTCTAATTTTAAGTGGCACAGCTAGTTTCCAATTGTCCGTTCCAATCAAGATTAATGGTCTGGCGTTTTTGTACGATTGAATTGGCAATCCGGTTAAATATGGGTATTTGTTTATTATTTCCCCAGCATCGATCGTTTGAGCTGGGAGGCTTAGACTTTCCACGGTGTGGACATCAGTTAGTTTATATTTTCGTTCATTTAGAATGCCTGAAATTTCTACAGATGTCCTGAATGAATCGTATTCTGTGCGAGTAGTATCGCCGGTCCAACGAAGACATAAAGACTCTTTTACGCCGTTTAGATCCAGTTTCTGGAACACGCTTTTTTCGATTAATGTGACGGCAGAGCCCTCATCTAGAAACGCAAAAGTTTCCAACACTCTACTGTTATAATATATTCGGACGGGGATTATTCTTAAGTAGGGACTCGTTTTCGTAGCCCTGCTGCTGTGCGCAATCATTTGCAAGTTGGTCCCATCTCCAGGTGTGTTGTTGCTTCGAGCTTTCAGCTGAGAATTAACATCGCGGTATGCGCCACTGTTGGCTGTTGGCAATGTGCCACCATGTAATAATTGATGGTGCTTATACTTACAACCATCGATGCCGCATTCTTTGTTCAGGTAACATTTACGGCGATGCGAGTCCAGACATTGACGGCAAAGACCACGCTGCTTAACTATTTCCTATTTTCGTTTGAGGGTTAAGGTTTTAAACACCTCGCATCTTGACAGCTTGTGTGCACCAGCTTTGAACACCCAGTATTTTCGTGGATCAGTCTCGGCTTCCCTTTTACTGACGCAGACATCTTCGGCGTAAGTGTGCGTATTCACGTTTAAACCAGATTTATGGGTCATCGGAGTCACGACGGTGCTTGCTGCTTGAGCGATATTGTATAGCCAGTCACTAAAAATCTTCACTATAGGTATGCGTTCATCTTTTGTATGCACTGCCCAACTCAGTTTATAATTCTTTGGCAGCTTGTCTACTAATTCTTTTACCAAAAACGGATTCATAAGATGTGCTGCCATATGGCAACCGTCCATCGTTGCGCAGATATTCTGTACGTATAAGGAAAACTCAATTAAAGACTCTAACTTGTCTTTAAGAGGCGACATATTTTTCGCTTTGCTAATCGCACGTTCTGAAATATGCTCAGGTCGCCCACAACACATACGCAGAGTTTGGATAATCTCCGGTACCATGGCCGGAAGAAGAAGTTTGATTTTCACTAAATCCCGCGCCTTACCTTTAAGACAGGCTTGAAGTCGCATAAGATTTTCCGTGTTCGAGTAAGCGGCCACGGCCGTACTGTTTTATATTTGGCTTATAAAGAGAGGCCATTAAAGTTAGGCAATTGTTTCGGAATAGCGTGTCTGGCGGCGAGCTGTGCTGGGGTGGGGCCTACGTTCATCATAGCGATGCCCTCGCTTGAATTTTCCAGCTCACCAAATTGTGTTAAGATTTTGTATTTGTTGTCTAAATACTGTTGCCGTATGTGCATTTCGTCCTCTAGTCGTTCCAGCTGCAGTGTTCGAATCCGCTCTGATGTATCCAGAATTTGAGTATTCTGTGCGAATATCGACGATGGTGCTGCTTTTACGTGTGTTTGCATCGATGAATGAGGACCATTTGCTGGCGTCGGCACACTTCGTTGCATGCAAAAGTTTGCAGGTAAATCATTGTTGCTAGGAGAACCTCGAGTATATGTTACTGCGTTCGTTGAAAAAGGTAAATTTGTTGTACCGTATAACGACTGAAGACGAACTTGATCATGTCGCGATACTTCTAACGCTTTCTTATTGCCTTGTAAGATTTGTTCTACCGTAGTTGCAGAAGAATATAATGGTGCGCTTGACGATGTTGTCGATGTTGACAGTCTTGGGGCTGTATATGTAAATGGACCCATAATCGTTGGCTCAGATGGTACGAATATTGGAGCTGTCAAGAGTGTCTGTTGATTTTGACTTGTTGGTTTTGGTGAAGACGATGATCTTGGTTGCACCGCAGGGATTGAGCCCGCCTTATTGAACGCGTTTGTTTCGTTTATAGCTGCTGCCATTGGTGCCGATGCGTGTTCGCATGATTCGCAGTTCCAACTAACATCGGCTACTTGACTGTCAACACCGACACAGCTAAAATGAAACCATTGGTCGCAGGAATCGCACTGCACCATTTGTTCATTGTCTCTACCATTACAGCTCCGACAATTGTATTCCGCACACGTACTTTTCCCACCAGGCATACTGTAGAGGTTCGATAACTAATTTTGCCAAAGAAATATTTTAAAGAATTGTTAAGGCAAATGCGGATTGGCAGCGTAAGTGAATAAAACGCGAAGTTTTAACAGCGATATTTCTAATTTATTTCAATTCAAAATAGTGTACGTATTATTTTCAGTAATTTTTAAAAAGCTTTTAGCGCTTTAAAATATTTCGGGTTCTTCTTACGCTCTTTTGATGAAGTATGTGGCGTAATCGACAGTGCCGTTTTTTATTTTTACTTGTATGTATGTATTCTTGTAAAGAATAACACATATACATATAGCTCAAAAGAATACATATGTGTATGTATGAATATAAGGAATAAAGGGATACGTGAAAATATTGGTTTAGTCCATAGCAAATACGAACGTAAGATAAAATATAATATAAATATCGTAAGGCGTTAGAGTTGCCAGGTTACAGCAACTGAAGGCGGTAACAATAACAATTTTTCAATTGAAAAATCTTATATATCTTATTTTCAGTGTAATTAACCACAATACTTAGAATGTGAGTGGGATATTGTTTGCACATTGGTGGCCGAGAAGCTAGTAAATAGCAGTTTTGTTTATACAAACGATACATCTAACATACATACATATTTATTTGCAGAACATCGTTCCCCACTCATCGCACGGATTATAATTATGAATGTTCATATATTTTCCCAACAGTGTCCATCGTCAATTGACTGGAGCGTCTTTCTGTCGCCGATCTATAGCACTTTTTGAAGCCACGCACACGTAAGTCAAAACGTATACCAACTGCATTTATTAATTAAACCTTTTCGTTTATGTGTATACATGCCCAAGTACAAAAGCACCGTCTTCTAACACACTCACACGTTAGTTAAATGTAAGATCGCAGCTATCCACCGGCGTAGAAACGGACGACCTATTTTATGAGCCCTGTTATTGAAATTAATCACCGCAGTACACGTCGGTGGGTAACTGCGCTCTAATATAGAAACTTGGGAAAAATTATAAAAATTGAACCACTTTGTTTACAGGTTCCTTCTAACACTTGGTATTTCTTGGCCAATTAACGAACTTTCCCGAAGACGATACCAAATAATTTAAGGTTTCGTTTTTGAGTAAATAAAAATAAAAATGGGGTATATCGTGACAGTTTCTACAATAATTATGTGGTTATATTTTCTTTTCTATTTAAAAAATATACAGGCCCGTTGTGCAAATCAGAATGTATAAATCCTTTCCACTCTATGTTATTAGTTTCTTCAGTTCTATGAAGATCAGAATTAAATTTTTTTCTTTTCAGAGGATTATAGACAAGACTTTAAAAGCAAAATAAAAAATGCTATTCATCCCGATTGTGACCAAATTTTCAAAATCTAAATACAGAATAGGCCTGTATAATTCAAATATTTTAAATTTGAAGGTTTTTATGTTTGTAATTCAATAATGTAAAAACGGGTCACCGAGTTGAAATGAGATTTAGCAGGAATACAGCTTATAGCCTGCATTAAAAGATATGACTTTTTTTTTATAAAAATAGCGATAAATAGGGATGAGATAGACTGAGGGATCTATATATGTATATTCAGTTGCATGGTCATGGAGAAAACTATAAATTATTGGAGGAATGGCCATACCACCTCTGAATTTTTAATACCGCATTTCTCGGAAAATATATATGTGCGATAGAGAACTGGAATTATGTTTTTATACACAACCACGATGATTGAGTTTTTTTAATTTAAATTTTTATTGATAAAATTGATTTTGGCTACCTTTTCATTTTAAATTTAGTCCTTTTGCTGGCTTAAGGTTTACCCTGATATTTTTATTATTTGCCAATTAAAATAGAGTTATATCTACATATATTTATTTGTATAAAATGGAAGGGTAAAATTCCGCATATATAAGATATTAAGTACAAAAATTAAATAATTACTTAAAAAATACTATTTTAATACGTATTTTACTAATACTTTTTCGCAAAAAGGGATCACATTTTTCCCCCTTACTGTGTACTTCCAAAATACAACTATAGATTAAGGGTTGTCAGAATTTCGCTGTCAGTAAGTACATAACTTTTTATAATTGAATCATGATACATACCCACATATCACCAGAGTATGTGCTAATTCGATTATATTAGCGTTACTATATATTTTCCATTGGAGATTGCTTCCATATAAATATATTTGGTTTTTCCAGGCTGTACTTTCTGATTTTTGATTTTTATACATGTATTTACATAATAGTATGCATAGACATACATAAAATGCATAAAAATATACATTGCCAAATCGAATCCATTTACATTTTTAATCCTGGACTTATTTTCTCTCTTTTTACAACTTTTAAAATGCATGTCATAATTAAGACAGTCTGTCATTTGGTGAATACGACCTGACATAACCTGTATATAATTTCACCATGGGTTTTATCACGAATGATACATTTTTTTAATTTCATATTTTTCAGTGTATTTAGATTGATTTTCGTTCCAGTGTAGGTTTTATCATTTTTGAAATGTGGATTAAAAAAAAAATCATTTCTGCATATACATACATATTAAAAACGTATTTACGAAACAAAACAAGTGAAGACCGATTGAATGCGTTAGCATTGTTGAACGTCGAGACATGGAAGTAACAAATGAGAATATTATTGATATTATGTCGAAGGAGCCAAGGAGAATGGATGTTCTTTTATAAGCTGAATTATCCGTCAAAAATTATGATACATACATTTTTAAAACCAAACTATTGTAAAATTTAATTCTCGGTGAAAATAGAAATCGATTGGTATATTTAACTTCGCTGTAGAACATTTTCTTCATAGTGAAATTTTTAATGACAGCTTTTATAAATAACTGTTATATTCGGTCCCTGAAAAAAACATTAAAAAGTCAATACAATAAAATAAGATTTGTTACATTTAGTTGTATTACGTACTTCCTTTTCTTATGAACTTAAATATAAAATAATCAAAAATCATAAATAAAAATAGTGTTTTTTAATAGAAAACAGTACATGATATTTAGCACCTAAACTTTTTGATATATATTTATTTTGACTAAGTATTAAAAATAAAAAAAATCATCAATCTTTAGAACTTTATTTGCATTCATCCTTTTCTTGGATCTTATCTTTTCTACATACAAGTATGTACATAAATACCTTTGTATACACACACATTATTACGTATGTTTGCGCGTTAGCTAAAAAAAACAGCGTTTGATAACGATTTATGTTTCTTTTGAAAAGTTTTATTCGAATTCACATTTAGTTGAAATTTGTGGATTGCACTCATATAAATATTCCCACCGACTTATAAAAGTTATTATCTGCGTGAGCTTATTAACGTTTTCCAGACAGGATAGCCCGTTTCTATCTGTATCTGAATTAATTTAAACCTTAGTAATGCGACTCTTTTAAAACGGTTCAAAATCAATGCGAATACAGGCAATTTTGTTATCATTAATTTGCAACAGTGACGAATTTAGGGCTGCACGGAAAGGAGGTAACGAGTGAGCCACAGCTTCCAAACCCCCATGAAATGATGTTCCGCTTAGTGGCTTACCAGCAGCAAATTTATTTAATCCCTTTTTGTTTGAATGTGCACTCATCACATTCAAAATAAGTATTCCAGGAACGAGATAACATAAGCATTAAGGTTGATATTCAAAAAAGATGGCTCCCCACGTTTTTTTTCACAATAATACTAGTATTTTTCGTTCATGCAAACGACTGTAGCGAATAGGATATTTTTTAATAATTTCTGAAGCTCTGACAATAAATAATGCAGGACAATAAATGCAGTAAGATGAGCGCTTAAATCGTGTCGTATCCGATCAGTTCACTCATACGTCCTGTACGACAAATTTGCGTTAACTTGTTGCTGGATGCCTGTGCTCATAAATGCAGTATAACGTACATAAACTGATCGAACTATTGTATTGTCATCGGCTCTTGATAAGTGTACAAATTTTAAATTAAATCTGTCCGTTTAAAGTGGGTCAAAATCGAGTCCAAAGGAGTCGGTTACAAACACACACACAAACATACAGGTAAAGCTAATATAAGCGTGTTAAATATTAAATCCAATATTAACTGGAGGATCCATAGTTGGAAAAGTCCCTCTAGAAGTTTCCATGTGTGAGATAAAAATAGAATGGAAAAAAACAGCAAAAAGGTTTGCAGTCTCAGCCAGTGAAGAGACATTATTAAATATATCGGTGGGTATGCTGAAGCAAGTTTTTTTTTAATTGACATGGTTCCAAAAAGATTTGGGATTCACTTTGATATCCGACTCGAAATTTCGGGCATATCTTCTCTGGGGAATTTAAGCTAATGTATTAAACTTTCTTAAGTAGCGAAGATTTTTAACTTTATAATCTGAGATTTTAGTATGTTTGAATTTTTTAAAAAACTTAGTGTTTAGTGTACCAGGGAATTTAATAGCAGTTTTTCTTTTTAAGCGGAATGTGTTTCAGACAAATTTTATTTATGAAAATAGAATAGCAATCATTAAGATGAACATCTAAAAAATTGATTCCCAGTCTATGGAGGAGACCTCAAGACTGATTTTATCAAAGTTGCCACGGCGAAAGCAAAAGCTTGGAGCTAGAGTATCCGAACAAGTACTTTGAAAGTTATAAAACTCAAGATCGATAATAAGCGGAACACTCATAGAAAGAAAAATTCATATTTTCGCTAACATAGATAAGATCCATAGTTCGGGATAACTTCTTAGTGAAACCATTTATCTGGAAAAGATTAACACTTTAGAAGTTGTCTATGAGGTACGACTCAGTAAAACTATTTACATATTTCGGGAACATAGTAAGACTATTATCTAAGTAGGATCATTCAATATTCCGTAAATTAAAGTCTCCAAGAATGCAAAAAATATTACTATCATAGCTACGGACTAGATTGAAAATATTGTCTACATGCAATTTGTACAGCGATTCCACACTAGATGGTGGAATGTGTAACGCGCAAATAAATATCTTGGAAATAGCATGTACAGGTACACTTAATTGGTCCAGCAGGGAGTCAGTATTGCTTATACTTACAAACGATTAGCGGAACATACGGTGAACCAACTTTCGAAAAGTCCCATATCTTGTACTGACGCCTTTGGTACATATTTTACCCTCTTCTTTGTTTTTTTTTTCTACAAATGAACATGTTCATTTAAGTACTTCCAGCCTAATAGTTTAGTTCGCATCCAACTTCCGGTCTAATCAAATATGCTACCAGTTCCGAACCCCTCCATAAAACTATCGGCAAAACATCTGTTGTCCGATAGATTATAATCGACTAGTCTAGCTGTCAAAGCTGCCTAAGTTAAGCTTCCGGAAAAATATATTCGTTCTTTCTTATACCGACTCCTAACCAGAAGACCTCGTTGTTCGTATTTACAGTAAACCGCGTGTTAACCTACATTCAGTGAAAAGTTAATTAAAATAAAAAGGGGTTAAATTAAAGATTAAGTGAAGATCTTATTATAAATCGAGGTGCTTCTACCTGTAATCACTGGTAAGCATAGTTGAACATGAAAATAGTTAAAAGTGCAATATGGGCTCTATAATGAATACGAAATTATTTCACAGGATACCCCCAGTTGACCCAAAAGTTAACACTAGAAATAGGAGCAGAGGTGTAACAATAAAATTCGTTCACACTTACTTCCACAGTCTGGCGTGTATGCAATTCAACCGCCTACCATATCAGCGGCCAGGATTATCGAGAAGCGACTGAAACACATTTTCTTTTGATGACACCCAGCCATTTTCACGAAGTTCTTATCTTTTAATTAGCTCCCCTAAACCGGGTCTGCTAAGCAAAATACTCTGCACTTTAATGTCATAGAGTTAATTAACCAAAATTGGAAAGAAAATACGCATTAACAAACAAAAAGCATAATACGTACATATACAT
Source organism: Philophylla caesio (assembly GCA_963971545.1). Lineage (NCBI taxonomy): Eukaryota > Metazoa > Arthropoda > Insecta > Diptera > Tephritidae > Philophylla > Philophylla caesio. The sequence goes on from OZ020607.1 coordinate 68,203,427, forward strand.
ACATTGATATACATTGATATACATGAGAGAAACCAGGAATAATCATTACGACATACTTTGAAATTAAACACTTTAATTTTGCATTCTTTAAATGCATATAAAATTTCTTCAAACCGAATGTTAGTATGAAAAGCTAAAAATAATAGTAATCGTTAAGTTATAGTAAACTACGTTACATACTTACCTCTTCATAACTTACCATATTCGAATGTAAACTTGTTTTCCGCTAAATTCTCCTTTCTTTAGTACCATGTGGGGGAATCCATGTGGTACTAGAGAAACAAACTTACCTTCCTCAATAATATTCCCCTTTTAGCCTTCCTTTTTTTTTTGCATAGAAAATTAGAAAAATCTGCTAATTTAACATACTAGGTAACGTAATCAGATATGTACATACATACAGACATTCAGGATTGCAAAAACATCAAAGTATTTGCAAACTCTATATTTTTTTCTTGCGTTAAGCTTCTCTTTTGATTATTTATTTGTTATTTACTTTTTTCTTTATTTGGCATTTGAGCGAGCAAATGTAATTGTTCTTGTGTTTTTTTTTCGTTTGCTCTTCTTTTCGCGCTCACCAATCTATAGTACAGTTCGAGTAAAAATTATGGTGCCGAAAGTGTAGTAAGTTTCTATTTGTAAATTTAAATTTTTTTTTTCTTTCGAGAATCATGAAAGCAATCATATACGACAACTAGTAAAACGTGTAGAAAAATATATTGAGGTTGTTAGGTAGGTGAAACATGTAAATTTTCAGCACTTCAATGCAGAACAGACCTCAACGCTTGGAGGCCTCTACGCTACGTGGGACTGCATTGCCGACACAAATGTAAGTGCATTTTATTCTACTTTTCTTAACCTCACTGTTCTTTTTATGATATACCTGAATATCCATATGCACCTACATATGTTTCAAGTAAGCATGTAGGTATGTATGTTTATATACCTAAATTGAAGGTTGTTGTTCCTGCTCCTCTCGTGTAAGAGCTACTAAATATTTAGCAGTGGACATACATACGTATATAAGGATTGATCGTTTTTTTACTTTAAAATATTTTTTTTGTTTTCGCCTTATGAAAGCACGCATATGCACAGCATTTGCTTTTGGGTTTTCTCACTCTTAATTTTAATTATTTGCCTGCAAGCCTGATTATATGTACATATGTGGAATGTACATGTATACTTGCATGAATAGTTTGTCTTTTAAAAAGGGTCAATGACCCCATAAGCGATCAGCTGGTGAGGTAGGTCAGGATTACCAATATATTCTATTTATACCCAACACACACTATTAGTAAGTTTGTTTAAGATCATTGTAAATATGTTTAAGATGAAATCACCGTTGAATCATTAAATTTATTGTCAGCAAATGTAATATTATTTTTATTTTTCTTCTATTACTATTATAATCCCAACTTTAGTTTTAAAATGCCTTGAATTCACCTTGAATAAAATTGCAGTAGAATGAACATTTAAATTTAAGTTTTTTTGGTCTTTTTGAAAGGAGTGTAGGTGGTTCAATGGGGCCGTTGGTAACATCGTAAAGGCCGAGGTAGGGTGGGTATAGAGCAGCCAATGACATCATATGTGCGCTGCTAGGTAATGGGTTTCCGACTTAAGTGGAGTAGGTGTTAGTTAAACCTAGGTTAATATGATATAGTTTCCCCGTGTGCAAATGAAATACTTCATGTTAGGACTATTGGCTAAGAAGAAGGTGGCTTGTTCTGCTTCTGTGTAATGACCACACCCAGGCTGAAGCTCCGGGATTAGCCAGTGCACACGCCGCAGATGCAGGACTCTATCAAAGGCCCTTCTTAGCGACTCTAGTTAGTTGCAAGGTGTCTTAGCGCAGTGGTACCATAACAGAAATGGCGCCCAACGTGGGGCCCGAGAAGGTGATTAAAAGTTTTACCGATTTGTGGTCCCTCATACTATATTCCCTCCTGGAATACATCACTGTCCGTCTGATTTGGTTTTAATTTTTTTTTTCTAGTTTACTTTAGAAATTTTGGAATTCAAAATTAGTAGCTTAATGCCTGTGGTTTTGACCGAATTTTTATTAGTATTTCTTCGACATATGCAGTTTGGAATTTTGGTAGTTTTTCGGCTTTATATACTTTTAATCATTTGCTGGAATTGCAATTCTTGCAGGTTAGATACCTAGAGAATTAACCGCGAATGATTCCGTATTTAAATTAGTACTCAACCTAAATTTTTCTTTTCCGATTTTCAGGCTTATGTTTTTTAGGTATGATATTTTGTAGGATTGTTAAGAATTTGGCTGCAGTACGGCTAAATGCCAACTGGCGTACCAACAGTTTAGACAATTAACATATTCAATGAGCTCTCAATCTATTTCTTAGTTTACTTTGGTCATTTAAACCGAGTGAATATTTTTTTCTTTTAATTGTAGTTTTCGGAACTTTATAGTAACTGCTTTAACAAAACTGATTTGTAATAGTTTCTGCATCAGTAATCTGGGTTGATCAGGGCCTACTTACCCTAGCCTGGAAAATCCCTTTACCATTTTTGACCACCTCACTCTTGGAGAAAGAGACCAGTTACATATTAAATATTTTTTCTTTTAGATTTGTCATACAATCCGATGATTTCCTTTCGGTTTAACCGATCTTGAATCGAGTATTCGAAAGCATTGTAATTCAGATCGTTCGTAGTGATTTAAAGCTTTTGGATATTTTACTGGAAATAGTTTAGCTGATTTCTTTTAAGTTCTGAAGTTCTAATAAATTTTTTAAATTTAAATTCTTTCATATTTCTTTTGGTTGAGAACACAAATGCTAAGTTAACTCAAGCTCAATTTAGAAAACAAAAAAAAAAAAAAAAAAAAAAAAAAAGCAATTTTTTATTCTCAATTGACATATAAATTGGTATACATCGTCTGTGCAGGGCTAATATACTTACAGACTTCGTGGCGAATCTTTACGTATATATTTTCGAATTGTTTTTTAAATTTTTTTTAACCACCATTTATACTTGAGTCTTTAATAATGTCAATGCGTCATAGTGGGGAAGGCTTGCCGTTACAGGCCAATGTGTGTACAATCTGCCACGAGCAGTTATCTGAACATGACGACGTTTTATTAACGGCTTGCTCACATCAATTTCACCGTTCCTGTCTACTGAATTGGCTAAAGCGAAATTCTAGTTGTCCGCAATGTCGTGCGAAGTGCCACAGTCGAGAGTTCGCTCAAAATACGGGTGCGCGACCTAGAACTCGTTCTGTGCAACAGTCCGAGCAGCAGCAGCATAATAAAAACCCCGGCTTTACTACAAACTTACATGCTGACCAACATCACCCGGAGGGTGCAACCAATCTTCCTCCGTTACCGGAGGCCTCCATTGACACCAATGACGACATCCGGATTCGAAATATTGTGTCTGCAGTAGTTTCCGCAAGACAAGCTTCCATTTTCACTAGCTTAGAGGATCGTGTCTCCCAACTATTGGACCAAAAGCTTGAAAGTGTGATGTCTCAATTCATAGCACGATTAAACTTAAATGCTCCGCCACCTCAACCCGTAGAAAATCGTAGTCCGGTTGCGAATGATCCGCAACCAAATATGCCGCGCAACTACTCAACACCTTTCTTTCCTCGAGATATTCCGAATTCAGCACAAAATTCTACCCAAAACTTTCAGCACCAAATTGATCAACTACGTTTCAGCAACATTTCTAATGGTCCAAACTCCAGTAGAGTCGCTCAGTTGGTATTGGCGGTATCGCCGTACCGTCGAACGTGTCACTTGGCCGTCCTTATGTGAGGCACTTCGTACAAACTTCCAACAACATAAAACGGATTTTGAAATTAAAGAGATGGTTCGTGGTCGAAAACAGGGAGCGCATGAAAGCTTCGATGATTTTCGTAATAGCGTCTTAAAAATAGCTGAGTCGTTGCAGACACCGATGACGGAATCGGAATTAGTTGAAATAATTCAACATAACCTACGACCTCGTGTTCGGCAGCAATTACTTTATGTCCCAATAAATTCGTTAGCCGAACTACGGAGTCTCTGTCTGAAGGGTGAGAGCCTCGTTAACGAAATAAATAAAGCTACCAACCCGTTGTCCAACGTGAACCAACGTCCACTGCCACGCCGTTATGTCAACGAGTTAAGCGGTAATGAAGACCAACAAGATGATTTCCAGAACGTACACGAACTTGACGAAATTTCCAAGCAGTCAAAAGCGAAACAAATGTGCTGGAATTGTAGATGCGAGGGGCACAAATATTTCGATTGTCTCGAAAACCGAACGGTGTTCTGTTTCGGCTGTGGTGCTCCCAATGTTTACCGACCTAAGTGTAGCGATTGCAATCCGGGAAACCGGAAAGGGAGCGAGGCTTTCAGGAAGAATCCTCGCGACGATCAGAAGCCAATAGTGTAAAAACGTTAATCATACGCCCAGACGCATTCGCTAAAAGTGACTGCATAACATTACGCATACGCCCTGACGGTCTTAAAAAGTTTGAAATGAAAAAATTGTACCAGATTATTCCTTATAAAGAGCGACGAGCAGCAATATCGATCCATTCAACCCCTGAGGGAAACAGTATTACGCTGAGTAGTGATCAACAGCGCCAACTTTATTTAGTACAGAGTAGATTCCCAAGCTTTGAAAAAGAAGGTCTGGGAAAGACCTCCTTAATGGAGTATGCAATAGAGCTTGAACCAAACGTCCGTCCGATTAAACAAAGATACTTCCCAATATCTCCTGCTATTGAAAAGTTAGTCCACGCGGAGATAGATCAAATGATTAAGTTAGGAGTAATCGAGGAAGCGCCAAATAGTCCATGGTCCAGTCCGGTTGTTTTAGTTAAAAAGCCAGAAAAAGTCCGTCTGTGTCTTGATTCCAGGAAAATAAATAGTGTCACCATCAAGGACGCTTACCCCCTCCCCCAAATTGATGGTATTCTGAGCAGAATACCAGCTGCTGAATTTATCAGTTCTCTCGACTTACGTCGTGCCTTTTGGCAAATACCTCTACAGGAAAGTTCGAGAGATTATACCTGCTTTACGGTTCCTAATCGTCCGCTGTACCGATACCGCGTCATGCCCTTCGCTTTATGTAACGCCCCACAAGCACTCTGCCGCTTGATGGACCGCGTAATCCCTCCACAGTTGAAACCCCAAGTTTTTGTTTATTTAGATGATCTGATGATCGTGTCGGAAACGTTTGACAACCATATGTCTGTCCTCGCAGAGGTTGCTCACTGCTTAAGAAAAGCGGGGCTAACTATTAACGTAGGAAAAATCCAGTTTTGCATTCGGGAGGTTAAATACCTGGGTTACATCGTTGGTAATGGTACCCTTCGTACCGACCCAGACAAGATTTCTGCCGTAACGGCGTACCCAGTCCCCACAAATATAAAGCAGTTAAGACGCTTTCTCGGAATGGCTGGTTGGTACCGCCGTTTCATAGATAATTTTGCTTCAATCACGACTCCCCTAACAAATTTGTTGAAAAAAAGTAGGAAATTCGTTTGGAACGAGGAAGCTCAAAGCGGATTTGAAACATTAAAGCAAATGTTGTGTACAGCCCCGGTGTTATGTAGCCCAAACTACGAAAAGCCGTTCATAATCCAATGCGACGCCAGTAAGCTTGGTGTTGGTGCAGTGTTATCGCAAAAGAATGATGACGGTGTTGAAGTCCCGATAGCCTACTATTCGCAAAAATTAAATAAGGCTCAAAGCAATTATAGCGTGACTGAATTGGAATGCCTCGCGGCCATCCTCAGTCTAAAAAAATTTAGAGCCTACGTAGAAGGGCAGGATTTCACGATCGTAACTGACCATGCCAGTTTGAAATGGCTCATGTCTCAAACAGATTTGTCTAATAGATTAGCTCGATGGGCTCTTAAGCTGCAAGGTTTCAGGTTCAAAATAGAACACCGAAAAGGATTGCTGAATGTCGTCCCGGATTTGTGAATTAGCAGGCCAGCCGCTAGTTGACCTCAAGTCGTCTGAGTTTCTGTCCGAAGAGTATTTACAGCTAATCAGTCATATCCGAAATAATGAAAGTCGTCTTCCTGATCTACAAATAGTAGATAACCAAGTTTACAAGCGTACTGAACACCCCAATGGCAATCCAGATCGCGAAGCCTATAATTGGAAACTTTGGATCCCAAAGACCTTAGTTCGTCTGGTCATTGACAATGCCCATCGTCCTCCAAATAAATGCCATGGCGGAGTAGCCAAAACCTTAGAGCGTTTGCGACTCAATTTTTACTGGCCCCATATGACAACTGATGTAAAAGCCTACATTGGCCAATGTGATATTTGTAGGCAGAGTAAGTCGCCAAACACTATCCTCCGCCCTCCAATGAGCACCCAATATACTGTTCAGCGCCCATTTCAAAAGATTTACATCGATTTAATCGGACCATATCCAAGATCGAAGCTAGGAAACATTGGTATTCTAATCGTTTTAGATCATCTAACAAAATATCCATTATTAAAAGTTATACGAAAGTTTAATACAAAACCGATTTGTGATTATCTCAAAGAAGTATTCAGCATTTTTGGCACACCAGAAATAGTTTTAACAGACAACGGCAAACAATTTAAATCGCATCAATTTAATGGCCACTTAACTGAGCGTGGAGTTAAGCACATTTTTACCGCACTGTACAGCCCTCAGGCAAACGCGAGTGAAAGAGTAAACCGATCTATTATAACTGGCATAAGGTCATACCTAAAAGAGGACCAAACGCGTTGGGATATACACATAACTGACATTGCTGAAGCGCTTAGGAGCTCACACCACCAGTCTATCGGATGTTCGCCTTATTTTGCTCTTTTCGGCCAACAAATGATATCGCACGCAGATGAGTATGAATTATTAAGGAAAATTGAAACACTTGACGAAAATGTCGTAAGTAGAGCTGATAAATTAAGCCTTATACGGAAAACGGTTATGGACAACATAACCCTAGCTTTCGAAAATTCTGCCAAAAGGTATAATTTGCGGAGTACCTCTAAAAACTTTAACGTAGGGGATAAGGTGTTCCGCCGCAATTTTGTATTAAGTAGTGCAAGCAAGAAGTTTTGTGCAAAACTTGCGCCCAAATTTATAAAAGCCAAGGTTATTGGGTTAAAAGGAAACTGTATGTATGAACTGGAGGATACCCAGACTGGTAAGCGAGCCATCTACCACCGCAAAGACGTACAAGAGGCCAAATCTTGATTTAACACCACACCAACACTTTAGGTGGGGGGGGTGTGTACTGACGCCTTTGGTACATATTTTACCCTCTTCTTTGTTTTTTTTTCTACAAATGAACATGTTCACTTAAGTACTTCCAGCCTAATAGTTTAGTTCGCATCCAACTTCCGGTCTAATCAAATATGCTACCAGTTCCGAACCCCTCCATAAAACTATCGGCAAAACATCTGTTGTCCGATAGATTATAATCGACTAGTCTAGCTGTCAAAGCTGCCTAAGTTAAGCTTCCGGAAAAATATATTCGTTCTTTCTTATACCGACTCCTAACCAGAAGACCTCGTTGTTCGTATTTACAGTAAACCGCGTGTTAACCTACATTCAGTGAAAAGTTAATTAAAATAAAAAGGGGTTAAATTAAAGATTAAGTGAAGATCTTATTATAAATCGAGGTGCTTCTACCTGTAATCACTGGTAAGCATAGTTGAACATGAAAATAGTTAAAAGTGCAATATGGGCTCTATAATGAATACGAAATTATTTCACAGGATACCCCCAGTTGACCCAAAAGTTAACACTAGAAATAGGAGCAGAGGTGTAACAATAAAATTCGTTCACACTTACTTCCACAGTCTGGCGTGTATGCAATTCAACCGCCTACCATATCAGCGGCCAGGATTATCGAGAAGCGACTGAAACACATTTTCTTTTGATGACACCCAGCCATTTTCACGAAGTTCTTATCTTTTAATTAGCTCCCCTAAACCGGGTCTGCTAAGCAAAATACTCTGCACTTTAATGTCATAGAGTTAATTAACCAAAATTGGAAAGAAAATACGCATTAACAAACAAAAAGCATAATACGTACATATACATACATTGATATACATTGATATACATGAGAGAAACCAGGAATAATCATTACGACATACTTTGAAATTAAACACTTTAATTTTGCATTCTTTAAATGCATATAAAATTTCTTCAAACCGAATGTTAGTATGAAAAGCTAAAAATAATAGTAATCGTTAAGTTATAGTAAACTACGTTACATACTTACCTCTTCATAACTTACCATATTCGAATGTAAACTTGTTTTCCGCTAAATTCTCCTTTCTTTAGTACCATGTGGGGGAATCCATGTGGTACTAGAGAAACAAACTTACCTTCCTCAATAATATTCCCCTTTTAGCCTTCCTTTTTTTTTTTGCATAGAAAATTAGAAAAATCTGCTAATTTAACATACTAGGTAACGTAATCAGATATGTACATACATACAGACATTCAGGATTGCAAAAACATCAAAGTATTTGCAAACTCTATATTTTTTTCTTGCGTTAAGCTTCTCTTTTGATTATTTATTTGTTATTTACTTTTTTCTTTATTTGACATTTGAGCGAGCAAATGTAATTGTTCTTGTGTTTTTTTTTCGTTTGCTCTTCTTTTCGCGCTCACCAATCTATAGTACAGTTCGAGTAAAAATTATGGTGCCGAAAGTGTAGTAAGTTTCTATTTGTAAATTTAAATTTTTTTTTTCTTTCGAGAATCATGAAAGCAATCATATACGACAACTAGTAAAACGTGTAGAAAAATATATTGAGGTTGTTAGGTAGGTGAAACATGTAAATTTTCAGCACTTCAATGCAGAACAGACATCAACGCTTGGAGGCCTCTACGCTACGTGGGACTGCATTGCCGACACAAATGTAAGTGCATTTTATTCTACTTTTCTTAACCTCACTGTTCTTTTTATGATATACCTGAATATCCATATGCACCTACATATGTTTCAAGTAAGCATGTAGGTATGTATGTTTATATACCTAAATTGAAGGTTGTTGTTCCTGCTCCTCTCGTGTAAGAGCTACTAAATATTTAGCAGTGGACATACATACGTATATAAGGATTGATCGTTTTTTTACTTTAAAATATTTTTTTTGTTTTCGCCTTATGAAAGCACGCATATGCACAGCATTTGCTTTTGGGTTTTCTCACTCTTAATTTTAATTATTTGCCTGCAAGCCTGATTATATGTACATATGTGGAATGTACATGTATACTTGCATGAATAGTTTGTCTTTTAAAAAGGGTCAATGACCCCATAAGCGATCAGCTGGTGAGGTAGGTCAGGATTACCAATATATTCTATTTATACCCAACACACACTATTAGTAAGTTTGTTTAAGATCATTGTAAATATGTTTAAGATGAAATCACCGTTGAATCATTAAATTTATTGTCAGCAAATGTAATATTATTTTTATTTTTCTTCTATTACTATTATAATCCCAACTTTAGTTTTAAAATGCCTTGAATTCACCTTGAATAAAATTGCAGTAGAATGAACATTTAAATTTAAGTTTTTTTGGTCTTTTTGAAAGGAGTGTAGGTGGTTTAATGGGGCCGTTGGTAACATCGTAAAGGCCGAGGTAGGGTGGGTATAGAGCAGCCAATGACATCATATGTGCGCTGCTAGGTAATGGGTTTCCGACTTAAGTGGAGTAGGTGTTAGTTAAACCTAGGTTAATATGATATAGTTTCCCCGTGTGCAAATGAAATACTTCATGTTAGGACTATTGGCTAAGAAGAAGGTGGCTTGTTCTGCTTCTGTGTAATGACCACACCCAGGCTGAAGCTCCGGGATTAGCCAGTGCACACGCCGCAGATGCAGGACTCTATCAAAGGCCCTTCTTAGCGACTCTAGTTAGTTGCAAGGTGTCTTAGCGCAGTGGTACCATAACAATCTTTGCGGTAAACGTTATACATATTGGTGTCGAAGAATTAACAATCATTAAATTCCAGGTTCAGCCAAGTTTCAATGAGGACAAATATATCATAATCAGAATGTGAACTCTTGCATTTAGTTCGCAGGCCAGAGACATTTTGAAAGTATATTCTGAAATGCTTCTTAAGGAATATACATACATATATATATACATATGCATGTGTATGCATATATGTACATAAATGGCAACCACATATTACATTAGGGAAATTATTTGAGGATCATAAAATATAGTCTGCGTTTATAGTACCTTGTTACTTTCTTTTAAGTGCCAGTCAGAAATGCAGAGAATAATCCAAAGAGAGCGTTCTGCTTGCGTTGTTGTTACCTTGTTGTGCTTAAATAACTGGGCTTGCGTTATCTCTTAATGCGTGGAAATAAAGTACATTGCAGGTAAGTAACGCGATGGCGTGCCCCAGCCCGCATTTGCAGATACAGGTTGCGTAAAAACGTGGATATGTAGTTATTTTCTACGCAAGATGAGCACATTTGCACCCTCAATTTACCTGACAACCAACTACATGCAAACGACTACATACTTAGCTTTTTAAGTATCTATCCAACTTAGTAGGAGACGCGATATTTGAACTCTTGTAGGGCAGTAATGTAAAAACACAGGAACAAAAACAAGATGTGTCAGTATTTCTGCATGTTCAATGTCTCTGCCCATTTTGCGAAGTACGAATGTTGTCCCTTGTGTGTCGGCATAGTTCAAGTGTAAATAAGAATAAATGATAAAAATCAGTCGTGTATGGCCAGAAGTAGGATGCATCGGTGTTGTCGGGCATAAACTCAAATCATAATCTTCATATAACTTAAACTTAAGGACCATTAAGTGTAGTCAGTCTGCAGGAGAGTGCAGGAAAATTAAACGCACATAAAATATCACGCATGTACATATGTATGTATGTATGTACAGTCGCATTGAGAATGTTTGTAACTCACTCTGGTCTTGTCGCCGGTGATTCCATCAAACGAAAATGTCACAACAGTACAAACATATCGCACTCTTATTACAAAAAAAATACAACTCAAAATTAATACCAAATTAACTAAATTATTATTAAACTAGACATGACAAAAGTTATCTAGTTGAAGAGGGCAATCATGAAGAAAAAAATGTTTATATACTTCTGCAATGCTTTTCTTACAATCATTTATGCAAAGAAATCGTCATGCATAGTAGCGAGCAAGAGAAATGCAATGCTATGTTAAGGTGAACAATTCACATTTTTTTGAAGTAAAAAAACATGTAAATTTTATGTTAATAAATGGAATGCACCAGATACGATGTTAACACGCGTAAACTTTGGGTAGTGGTAGAGTCGGAAAAAACCGCAACTGACGTTAATATAGCGGACCAGACCCGAGGGCGTTTTGGGTGGCGGCTATGCATCTTCAACATCCTAGCTCTTGGGATTGGCGGTAGGGAAGTTGTTCAAAAAGTTTGGATGAGGCAAAGCAGCGGTAGCTGTATTGCTGCTCCGCTTTTCATCATATGAGACATAAGACTATCATTTTTCTTCCTAAATTAAGTGAGAAGCAAGCTCAATGAATGGCATGGAACTAAACTGAATTGCATTTATGTGGCGCACGAGCAAGTGATGGCAACGCCGGAATTACGCATGCTGTTGTTGAACTCCAAGAATTCGCTGATCATTAGAGGAGATGCAAATCCACATCATTGTAGATGGGCAGCAGTGATACAAAGGAACGAGGAGAGTGTCGTTTTGGGTTCTAGTAACAACAAAGTTAGAATCCCCTCAGATAGCAAGTACATCTCATTTGACTTAGAACAACGTAGGTCTATTCGGGCAGATGAAAGAAAATACGAAATACATACAAACCTATATCTTAGCCAACTATCATAGGGGCGGAAATCCGAAATCCCGGTATCCCGGCCTATTTTAACTCCCGAATATCCCGGGATAAGTCTATTCAAATTCTAGATGTGTAGAAAACAGCGAATTCAATAGCCATTTATGTTTTAAGTTTTGTACCTATCATTCATACAAATTTCCCTTTAAAGGGTAAAATTGTCTGAATACAACATATGTACAATATTTAAAAAAAACGCACACAGTGCATTCATACGTTCTACTATTATTTTAATGACGGACTATAGAAATACTATAAATAACACGGCTTGTTAACTCCCTAAAGGCTCTGTTTTGCCCTTGCCATGATAAATGAGCTGCAGAATATCCTCCCCGATTAGAAAATGAGCCTTATTATGAAAGCGATGTTGATAGAACTAACGACGAAGTGCTTGCGGTGGATAAGGCAGAAAAACTCAAAGATAAATAGCAGATCAGCAATTACCCATTAATCAGTGATTAAAAATAATTTTACCTTATGAAGGTGCATTTGCTTCTGTACCAAATATGTATTTTTGTTCTTGGAGTATAAATTATTTTGTGTGTGTGTCAAATTTTATGTTTACTTCTTTTTTGTTCTTGAAAATACCAATAAATACATACATTAATTACAACAAAATGTTCTTCTTTGTTTTATTTTATTGTTATTTTATATGCTGTTATAATACAACATTCGTGAAATTCGGAATCCCGGGATTTCGTTTTCAGATCTCGATATTCCCGGGGTCAACAAAATACCCTTAATTGACATAACTAGTATAAACATAATTTCAACTTTTTTTAAAAAGGTATCTTTCAGAACAGGGGTTTCCTAGTTGATATTCCAGTTTTCCGATGATTGTAAAATTGTAATGCCATCTTGGCCTATTTGTTCTTATTAATAATTAAAATGTAGCCGCTGTGGTTGAGTTGGTAGCGGTGCGTGCTATAACTTGATATGCCGGTGAATTCGAGGTTCGAATATCAGTCAGGACAAGCAAAATCTTAATCATAGAAAAAGTTTTTTCTAATAGCGGTCACCCCTCGGCAGGCAATGGCAAACCTCCGATGGTATTTCTGCCATGAAAAAGCTTCTCATTAAATACATCTGCCATTCGGAGTCGGCACAAAACTGTAGGTCCCTCCATTTGTGGTATAATATAAAGACGCACACCACAAATTGTAGGAGAAGCTCGGCCAAACACTGAGCTATATAGTGTACGCGCCAAAATTATATATATATATATAATAAATAAATTTGTGTCGTGCTTTATTTGCTCACTACTGTACGCACAGTTTTCAATTTAATTCGAATTTGGGAAAGGCACATGTGTGTTTGTAAGAGTGTGTGGGCGCTCATATTCAAATGCGGTGAGCATTTCCTTGCCGCGGCAATTGCCTGAAATAATTACAATTTACGATACAAATTGACGTCGGGTGCTCGAAATTTTATTCCACTTCGCACACGTCTTACGCGAACTGTACAAAACGTCAAGCGCGATGAAAGTATGTACATGTTAATATGTATTGATGTGCTAATACAAGAACAATTCACGAAGATGTAGCCGCAGACTCGAGTTGCCTCCAGCGATTCACCGGTTCTTAAGGGCTGTACACATACAACTTTCCTCGCCTTACTTGACAATTCGAACTTTAACAACAAAGCATGAGGTGTAGAAGGTTTGCTACATAGAACGCTTTGACAGTTTCTGCGATAATTGTTTGTTTTGAATTGCGATATGTGCTTATTCCGAGTATTTTCATTAATAAAAGAACAAGAAATGTGTTTTACATCTACTTATGTATGTTTGAAATTCGCGAGTGTAATAAACTTTATTAAGACTGAGATGTAACAAGTCTTCTTGCAGCATCTTTCGACAAAATAAATAAAAACCGATCCAGGGGATTTTAGGAAAACGATGAGGGTGGTTAACAAAGAGGTGTTTCATTTGCTATTTGTTCATATTTCTCTTCTTTTCTCTTTTTAAAAGTAATTATATATGCAAAAATTATGAAATACAAGTGAATTCTCTAAATCGTGTGTATTTGCACGCAGAAATAAAATGAAAATGTAAACAGTTGGTTGTCAAAGTGTACAAAAGTTGAGAGTTCGCCATGATTTTGCTTCGTTTTGCTTTGCTTTACTTTTCTCGCCTTGTATTTAGCAGCACTCATATAACAACAGGTCTTCAACTTATCTGTCAAAGCGAAACTCTGAAGCAAAGCAAAGCGAAAGTCTTACATATGTGTACGGCCCTTTAGAGTTCCGCCTAAGTGGTGAAAGGAATGAAAGGATGTCTGCAGACGCAGATACAAAGATGTGCGTAAATATGTATGTATATGTATATATTTGTATACGTGTACATACAGATGTACATATGTGTAAATATAATATCATTTGCGCCACGTCGTTTCATTATGCACCAATAGTGCATTGCTATGCGCCTTTATTGGCATGATCTACGCTAATGAGATTTCAGCAGCTACATAAGTATGTATATATTGTATGAGTGGCTAAACTTGGATTATTGGTTTGAGAATTGTCGCCTTAGCAGTTTATCGTACGATTATTTGGGTATAAATTTAATGTAAAATGTAATTTTTTGTGATGGCAAAAGTTCCTCTTCTTGCTGTCAGTGAACTTAAGATTCTCGTAAAGTGAGTAAAGTCATGTGAAATGGGAACGATTTTTTAATAAATCTCATAACCAAGTTTGAGATCATTGATTATTTTTAGTTTTTGATAAATTTAAAACAATGTCTGCATACATACATATTTATGAATTTATTGTTAAATTGTTACTTTTTTCTTTAGCACAGCAGTTGAAATGATTTCCTAGCAACAAAAAGCTTCCTTCCAACCACATCCGTATACATACGTATACATTAAGGCCTACTTGCAGAATGTCGAGTTATCCTTTTAAGACAGTGGTTTTCAAACGCGACTGCGCGCAAACACAATATTATATGCTTGTGTGCGTAAGCAAAGCAGCGGTTGTTAGCACACTGTGCAAATTGTATGAATTATCAAGTGTTTTGTTTTAATCGCTTATTAGAAGCTCATCTATATCTATTTCTGTTTTGTGGAGTTTAAATCTCATAAGATCCTCTAAATTTGTATCTGTCAAACTATTTCTATGTTTGCTTTTAATGATTTTCATTATAGAGAAGGCGTTTTCACAATTATATGTTGAGGCAAACATCGAATATAACATATACATTTCTGATACACAACTGGGGTATTTTTCTCTAGGAATTGTCTGCCAAAATTCCTTGCCGGTCACCAAAGGTAATGTCATATCCTCTAGCATTTATTTGATTTCTTCTTGTATTGCATTTTTTTGATTTTGTGTGTCACAAGCAAAAGTGTTGTTGTGTAGGTCTATTATGGGTGGTATTTTATTAAAGTCTTGAAATCTGTTACTCATATTGTTTAAAATAGATTCATTTGTTGTTTGGAATTCTTCAAAGAAGGAATCTGAAATTGGGATGTTTAGGGATGCAGTTTTCGGAAGTGATTTTAAATCTTTACTTGTGAGTTGATCGTTTAAAATATGTAATTTGCTTCTAAAATGATTTATAAGTGGAAATAGTTCAAATATGTGTTTGTTTTCGCCCTGCAATACAAGATTAAGCTGGTTTATCATGTTACAAATATCACATAGAAATGCTAGTCTTATTAAAAAATTATTATCGCTTAAATGGGATACAAAAATCTTACCCATCCAGTTTCAGAAACCCTAAAACTTCCCCGCGAATGTCAAAAAATCTTTCCAGACTCCGTCCACGACTAAGCCACCTAACTTCTGTAAAGAGTAATACATCGCCGTAGTCAGCCTGAACCTCTTTGAGAAAAGATTAAAATTTGCGATGGTTCAACGCATTGTGGCCTCCCCCTGTTTTTATTTATAATTTGCACACATATTTTCATAACATCATTCAAGCATAAGTGTTTGGCAAACAAGGCTTGTTGATGTATGATGCAATGAAATGATGGTACGTCAAAATGTTGCGTCAAATGCCTAATAAAACCCTTATTTTTCCGCACCATCACATTAGCTCCATCAGTGCATACAGAACTTAATTAATTTATGTCCGCAATTTTAAAGACTTTATCTTTAACATATTCCCACAATGTTTGCCCGTTAACATACCCATGCATAGGAACGAACCTAAAAAAATCCTCGTAAGTTACCAAATTTTAAATGTAACTATTTTTGTCGTACGTCGCTAAATAGTACAGTTAGATAATCTAATCTTCTTGACAAATAAGACAATATTTTCCCCATATTGGCCAAAACATTTAAAAGTGTCTTAAACAAGACTTTTACAAATATGCTATCATAGTATGGACGACATTGCTTTGCCAGTTTTCGGTCATCTCCCGTTATTAATTCATAATAATTATGGCAAGAACAATGCCTTTTAATATAATAATGGTTTTTTGGCTAACAACACCGTAGCATACTATGCATTGTGCTTCCCCTTCCATATTTTCAATAAAAAAAATCTATTTCCCAAGTTGCATCGAACATTATGTAAATTTTTTTGTGTGTATTTTTTTTAATGTTGCGCAGCGAGGTATTGCCTTGACAAAATGTGAATAGCAACTGAATGGATTTAATTTCCCGAAATAGCAGCAACGGCCGACCACTCAACATCGTTCGTTCTACGCAGTAACTTATAGTAGTATACATACATAAGTGTGCAACCATTGCGTCGGCAGAGCTGGCCCACGGGATAGCAAATCCAATTTTTCATAAGCACTCTTTTAACACAGAGTTAACTGCTCGTGGCAGGTTAAATTTATAAATTGCATTGCACAACAAAGGGTTAGCAGTTAACTCAGGGTTAGAACGTAAAATATTTAACCCAGAAATTTTCTAGAGTAAATTAGCTAACCCTGTGTCGTTCTATCAAAAAAAATGTAAATTATACCGTTAAAAACGAAAATAAAGCCAATTTTCTATTTATTAAATAAATAAAATGAACGAATTATTTTTTCTGATGACGATGAAGAAATTGTCGAGTACAATACTACGGATTTATTCAACAGAGCGGTTGCTGAGCGAAGTGATCATTTCAACGCTCTAAAAGATAAAGCGTTTCATAGAAGATTTCGGCTCCAAATTGAAACAATTGTGGCTCTATTGGACAAGATTAAAACGCGATCAGAGAGCTCGAAGTGGTTGGTACCTTATCCATAATCGTTCCAGTAAACTTGACACTGTTTTATTCTATCCACAGCGGTGGATAATCTCCTATGATTCAATTACTATGCACATTACGATTTTACGCAACAGGCAGCCAACTTTTAACTTGTGGGGACTTCATTAGTGTCCACAAGTCAGAATTATACATAAAGTGACTGATGTAATTGCCCGTTTGTATCCGGAATTTGTACGCTTGCCATCTAATGAAGAATAAATGAGGCAAGCTGCAAACAAATTTTACAATATTGCCCGATTTCCACGCATAATTGGAGCTATAGACTGCACTCATGTGCGGATAAAGTCACCAGGTACATCCGCGGCTTTTATAAACATACGTACGTATACATAAATCTTATTTGCTGTTTAGGAGGAGAATATGCGGAAATTTATAGAAATTGGAAGGGCTACTTTTCTATAAATACTCTAGCAATAAGTTCTGCAGATCTCATGTTCAACGATGTTGTTGCAAGGTGGCATAGGTCTTCGAACGATTCGCATATTTGGGACAAATGCAATCAACGTCGGCATTTTCTGCAGGGAACTTACAAAAATTATTGCTTGCTTGGTGATAGCGGATACCCTCAAACTACGTATATCATGACACCACTGGGAAATGTAAGCTCATTAGCTCAATCACTTTATAATAAGTCACAGATCAGAAGCAGAAATACTGTAGAACGAGCATTTGGAATTTGGAACATAAGATTTCCGATTTTGTCCAGGGGAATACTAGTACAATTGAGCAGGATTCCTGGAATCATTAGAGGCACTTCCGTTCTACACAATATTGCTCGATTGCAAAATGATCCAGATCCTGTAATGGATGCAGAGTACCTTCCGATCTTGGATAATGTATAATGTATCATAAATTAACGATAATTTTTAGCCTACTGAAACTTGCAACTTATTACACCAGAATTGAATTGGCTACAAAACTACATAAAAAATTTAAAAATTTTGATATATCGTTACCTTAATGCAGAAATGGCACTAACTCATTTTGATTTCGAATGCATATTTATGCAAAACCTTTGCAACAGCCGACTAGAAAGTGAAACAAATGTTACAGCTTTATATAATGTTTTATCAGCATTTCGACGAATGCATATGTATATTCATCAAAACTTTCGAAATCATATAAAATCGTTATTTATTAACTCATATAGTAATTCAAAAGGACATTTTCCAATAACTTAGGACTAATCTTTATTAATGCTATTTATTTCCCTTTCTTAAATTAATTTTAATTATTTCTTTGTATAGCTTTTAATTATTTCTAAGTATAGCTCTTTGTCGAGCGATATTTAATAAAATAAAATAAATTGAAAGAATATGTATGTTCATAAACATAGCTGCGTATAAACGTATTCTGTTAAGGGCTGAACTATGTTTTAAATTAAAATTATTGAAATTAAATATATTTACATAAGTTGCAAACCAAATTATTTTGAATTTCATTACTCCCACTTTGACTGCAGCTATATTTAATCGCACATATGTATGTACATTACTAAATATCTTAAAAGTACTTAAGTAAATTAATGTAAGTATGTGTTCATGCACGAATGTACATACTGCGACAAAACAATGCTCTTTATTTATTATATTTTTGCAGCTGAAGTTTTCTTATCATTTTGTTATGATCATACCTTTTCTGCGCGTCTTCAACCTCAAGATTCCTTAAAAATCTGTCATGCTTTATTTTATCTTAATTTTCTGGATACCGTTTATTCGCATCTTCCGTCGCTAACTTTCTGAGCAGACGGTTCCTATGTTAACTGAACTTTCAATATGTAGTTCCCTTTGAGTCAATACTAATTCAAACTTTTCAGACGCTAGTGTTTTGAACTTTTCTGAAACTGGGCCTAAGAGATATGAATTTTTTTAAATACACTTAATGGTATGTAAGCACTCGTACATATAAACTCATATGGCCTTACTCTCTCTATTGGTTTAATTAGTTTTTTTCCCAAGCGTATCAGAATATAGAGAATGCGTGACGTCACAAATTTGTAAGATGTGGAGCGAACCATGATAATTAATGTGAGGTACATTAGAGCTTAAAAAATGTCGATAACAGTACCATCGATGGTTTTCGATGTTTAAAAAAATACTATAAGAAGTACTATTTTTAATAAGCGAGTACACTAGATATGTATCTTATTTTAAAGTCATTTTATTAGTAACATGAATTAAATGGAAGTTAACTATGTATGTAATATATTTTTATTAAATATTTTTTACTCTTTTATAATATCAATATATACTGGTGGCCCCTGAGACCGAGTGTGCAACATGATTTGTCCTTTAAAATAAATTGATTTTACTGTACCAAATGCAAAATATTTTGAAACTAACAATGGTGTTATGGACACAACAACACCTCCGCCAGATTTCGCTTTGCAGAAGAAAAAAAGGCGACAACGCCGGTATTTACATGCACAGCAGAAAGATCCTTTTAAACCCTGAAAATATTAAAAACTTTTTTGCGAAATTCGAGGAGAGTCATAATGAGCATTCACCGTCGATTTGATACTTAAACAGATGATATAATGCATAGATGACTTCGCAGCTCAAAAGTGCCGACGTCTTAAATTCATCATAAATTAAATTTTAAATAAAGATGCCTGCCTTGGGTGTTTAGCTAATTAGTTTTATAGATACATACGCACATACTTATACTGCATATATTCGTATATTTACATATATTCAATATTTTGTTAAGGCGCTTAAATAAAATTAAATTGTATACAGGCGGAATTTTTATTCCCTTAAAATAACTGCCGGGTTCTCTGTTCTCGATAAATTATCAAACATTCACAAATAATCATTATTGAAAATTTTTAAAATTTTGTCTCTTCTAAACAAAAATAAAAAGTTTTTTTTGCGTATTGGCTGAACAGAATGCCGTACTAAAGCCACAAGCTATTTCGCTAGCTACATCAGCTGATGGCTAATGCTAAAATAAAGGGTGTTTTTTTTAGACATGTGGTTTTTAAGAATAAATAAAACACATATAATTTAATGCTATGACTAACAATTTACCTTTATTATAAAGGTAAGGTTTGCCATTATGTTTTAAAAATGATTTCGAGTAAGTGACCGCCGGGGAGGGCTCGAATAAATTCCAGCAGAGAGGCCCAATTTTATACCATTTTTTGCAGCAATCGGGGCCGTATGTCAGCAATAACGCTCGAAATATTTTCTTCCAAGGCGTGAGTCATCTCGGGCTTATCTGCTTAGACAAGCGACTTCACATAACGCCACAAAAAATTGTCCAACAGTGTTAAATCGCACAATTTTGGAGGCCACGCCACAGGCCCACGTCGCGAGATAATGCGCTCACCAAAAGTTTCCTTCAATAAATTGATTGTTTCGTCGGCTATATGGCATGTAGTGCCATCTTGTTGGAACCAAAGGTTGTCTACATCAACATCCTCCATTTCAGGCACGAAAAAGTTATAAATCATGGCTCTATAGCGTTTCTCATTGACTGCCTTAATTTTTGATGAAATATGGACCAATTATTCCCTCTGCCCATAGAGCACACCAAACAGTGACTTTTTGAGTATGTAACGGCGTCTTAACAATGACTTGTGGATTATCATAACTCTAAATGTGACAATTTTGATTATTAACGACCCTATTCAACCAAAAGTGAGCTTCATCGCTAAACAAAATTCTCCGAACGTGCGGCGCGCTTGATCGTCGTTTGCCTTTAATTCTTGCACGAGTTAGATTTCGTCAGCCCCCAAACCCGGATCTTTCCGCAAAATATTCCATAAAGTGGATGGGCACAGCTCTAATTTTTTCGCGCGATGGCGAATGGACTCATTGGGGTCTTCTTCGATACTCTGCCCCACAGCAGCAATAGCGTCTTCGGTGCGCACTGTACGGCGTCTTTGAGGATGCGCATTACCCACTAGAGTAAACGTTGTGTGAAACTCATCCATGGTTGCTCGAATGGCCGACTCTACTGGACGGTTATATCGACCGAATATTGGACGCAGTGCGCGACGCACGATAAATTTGCAAACGTCTGTTTATTATGAAATGGCAAACCAAACTGAGTATACATCAAGTAACAGCTGTCAAAAAGACCAACTTCGAAAAAATAATTGCCTCATTAAAAACCACACGTCTAAAAATGTACCCTTTATATGTATGAACACAATGGTGTAGCTCATGTCAAAAATAAAATTTTCCCAAAATTTTTTAAATAATTGAGAACGAAAAAGCTGCATTTACCAGCTATAGTGAATATGTGCTACTTACCAATTCAACAAATTTTTTAATTTTTTCGTTTCTCGTTTTCCAATTAAAGAAGAGGTTCAAGATAGCTTAATCTTTACTACCGCCACAATAGTGTGCCGCAGCTACAGCCACACATAGTGCGCAGTATAGAGTATTTAGAATATTTCAACTTTTGACAGCCCTTACTACTTACTACAACCACACCATTCTGTTCAGCCAGTTAATTCAACATTGAAATATGTTATTGACAAGTAAAAAACTTTTGAATATTTGTAAATGTTTGATAATTTATCAAATGTAATGCAGTAAATTTATAAAAAAGGTAAGCAAAGTTTTTTTTTGATATTTAAAGATCTAGGGGTTCTATTACGGTTGCCAAACGAACTGCCATGAAAAAGCTTCTCATAAATACATCTGCCTTTCGGAGTCGGCACAAAACTGTATGTCGCTCTATTTGTGGAATAACATAAAAAGGCACACCTCAATGGAGCTCGGCTGATCTATATAGTGGAAGCGCCAATTTAATATAATTAGATGTACTGATTTGGGAAGAATAGTACGAAATGTTTACTCGATGTGTTGAAAATTTTCAATCCCCAAATCAGTAGGCAAATGTGCTTATTTTTGGAAATTTGTACTCATTTCTACTGAATTGAAAATTGAAAGTGTCTCGTTTAGAAAATGAAATGAATTTCTATCAAATCTCGGATACAATTAAGAATTTTTTTATTTGAGCTGACCGCCAGAAATTAATCAAAATGGCACAACAATTCAACAAGTATTAGTAATATTACATAAGCGTGTTAATATGTATAAAATTGTGTGATTTGTATAAAATATGTACAAATAAATCTTTTAAATGTTATTTATATAACGAACGAATCGATTTGAAGCGTAAAACAGAGTCAAATGTGAATGTAATTTAATTTATTGATCTCTGAACGTACACATATGTTTAATAAAACTAACAGTGAATTGTATCCTCGTCCGTAAAATTAATGAGAAGTACAATCTTTTGTTGGAACGATTTTCCGTCATGCCTTGTCAAGTTTGGTTTGAAGACAAACCGGCGTTGTGTCATCTTCAGTGTCAATTTTCGTTATCATTTGATGAACTCAAATCAGAGCTAACAACGTGTCCAGTATTATCAAGATATAATCAAAATAGGATGACTGAACTTCATTGCGATGCTAGTGCTATCGAGTACGTTGCGATATTGCTCCGAAGGCAGTAAGATAATATCTTCCACCCTATTGCCTACTTTTCTAAACGCACTACTGAAGCTGAAGCACGATATCATAGTTTTGAACTGGAAACGCTTGTAGTCATAAATGCTTTATGTCGCTTGAGAACATATCTAGAAGGCATTAGGTTTAAAATCGTAATAGCATGGTGGTCTTTGTAACTCAATTCAATATCAAATTGGACCAAAAACGGTGTATGCGGCTGCACAAAGTAGGTGTCAGGCTGACTATGAAAATACGTGATAAAAAAATATTGGATTTGAAATCCAGTTAGAGAGTAGGGAACTCGATAACTTTGAAATGCTGGGGATAGAAAAATTGCATGCAGTCTAAGCACATGATTCAATCATACATGGTTGGATAACTAAGCAGTTGTCTCTCTCTCACTCGCTGCCTTAGCATAGCCTGTGTTGCTTCCTTTTTAATTTTATAAAAAATAGTCGCGAAGTACGTGGAAAAATGTATTATTCTCATTAAACAATTAAACAGGCAACACCATTTCGTTTTCATCATTTGCCAACACGTTGACTTTTTGTAAATACAATTTTCTTATTGCGCGAATTGAAGAAAGTATTATAACATTTTATGGAATTAAATAATTTATATCACATTTATTTACAGAATATCGGTGTATTCACGCAGCCCCTTATTGCACACTTATGTATGTACAAATGTACACGTAAGTATAGTCCACGATATTATCATTTATAAAATTATATTATGTGAATGTTTTATGTTTTGCATGCAGTTAGCTGATCATCACCCGAAACACAATCTACAAAGACATTTCGGCCGCACTCGTGTCAGCGGCAAACAAAGTTTGACTTCATATACTCTGCTAAGAGGAGTTTCCCGATGAAATTATGGGAAGGAAAACCCTCGCAATATCTAATATAGCAACCATCTTCAATATAACGCATATTATATCCACCACACCCGCTTCTCTGCTAGTAAATAATTATCTAAAGTCATAGTCGATTACGTCCGTATCTAAGAATGACCATCAAATTATCGTAAATATGTAATAATAAAAAAAAATAAAAATGTGTCGTATGAAGTGTACTAATATTGTTTAAATTGCTTAAATATGTAGAACTTAATTTAAATTGAACTTATGTAGATATGTACATATGTATGTAATTATTTTTTTACATGTTTTTAAATATTTTATTGAAATAACAGATTTCTGCTATTTCCTTCGTATTAATGCCTAAAGTGCCTTTCACTAAAATACCTACTTTTCTACTAGCTTTGCACGAAAGCGGATGAAATTATTTTCCCCTTTCTCTGTCCTTCCTAGACGCGACCCTACAAGGCAGTCGAAAAACTTAAATGTCAATAAGTATCCAACCTTTTATAATTGAATCATGGTCTAAGCGTAAGCACATTCTGGTTATCAATGATAGACTCACAAATTACGTCAAATGGTACCCTGTCCTTACGACAAGTACAAGAAAAAACAACGCATCATTAAGCAAATATTTTGAATATAACAGCCGCCCAATTAGATGTATCACGGATAGGGGAAGCTATTTTACGTCTAAAGACTTTTCTGAGTTCCTGGATATTAAAAAGAGAAGCTGGGCCAAACACTGAGGTATAGAGTGTGAGCACCAAATAGACTTTTCAGTCAACAAAAAAAATTACTTAAAATTTTACAAACAAAAGTTATTTATGCTTCTTGTACAAATATACATATTTGTTAATCACTGTTGAGATCAATATTAAATATTAATAAATGCTACAGTGCATTTAATAAAAAAACTTGATGCAATCTTTCTTTGAGAATTATTGCCTTACCCACCTCAATCATCTCTTCGTTAGTGTTATTCTACATCAAGAAAAATATCGTTCAGCAACTTTCTAACGGCCGTAAAATTAGCAGCTTTAGAAAAGTCATATTTAAGTGCTTTACACGCTATACGATAAGCTACCTAGTGTTCTTTTAAGAGTCGCTTACAAAAGATGAGGCCTATTGATAGATATACATACATAGATAGATATGATCCCAGCAAAAAACATGATTACCGCAGAAATAAAAGTGGAATCGAAATAAACCGTAGCAATCGCTTACCCTTTCGCTTCTGGAATTCATTACTTTAACATGGGCATGTCATTGGCCGTAAGCCCTTGCAACCTACATTACCTACAAACAATCAGAGAACAAATTGTTTAAACGATTGGAGAGAAACGACTGCAGAACGCCTTACAGATAAGCGAATGAAGAATGCCTTGATACACTAACACCGTAGAAGCGAAGTAAGAATACCTTGCTCTAAAGATTGAAAATAAACGAATTACCAATGCCTTACAGAGAAGCGAACGTAGAATGCATGAACATGTTCGGTTTAAAGAATCAGAAAACAGGGTGTTTTAAGATGTTAAATTTTTTTTCTTCAATTCAGATTTCACAACTTTATTAACATTTATAATAAAAGTTAAAATTTTCACGAATTCAATCTTCAGTTCTTGCTTATACATACATATTAAAATAGTTAATTATTTAGACAAAAATAATAATTATATACATAGAATATAATTCAATTTAATTATTTCTGCATATACATATCTATATATATATACATATAAATTTATAAAAAATTTTATTTTTATTTTTTACTAAGTTTTTATTCAATATTATTTATTTCTTCTGCGCTATATTCGAGTATAGCTTCAGGGCGCTTTCGCTTCAGACAAGAGGCCTTGTGGTACCGATTTTTCACTGATTTCATTGCATAACGCAACTGGTGTATTCACTCTTTTTCTGAAACTCTAAGTTTCTGAGTAGCTTCTGAAAAGAAAGTATTAAAATTACATGCTATATTCGTGCAGAAAGTGTATGCATGTATGTATGTACACTTGTAATAATAAAAATATGTACATAGTTCAATTTATTTTTCTTTATTGGTTTTTACTAATTTTCTATAAAATTCTATATTTTATTCTATATATAGGGATTCTTAGTCAGTACAGTGTTGGTAAATAACCTTTTATTGCATTAATTTCCGATTTTAAACTTTCTGTCGCAGCAATATTTTCTACCAAAATACATTTTAGCTCTTCTACATATACATATTTCCTTTCAGTTCCAATATAGTCCCTGACATTTTTAAATTAATACGTATGAATGTATTAGTTATTTAAAATTTACTTAATTTTTCGTTTTTAAATTTCTATTTTTACTAGTACTTTTTAAATAGTTAAATAAATAAAAAATAGGTAAATATATGAAAATTGATTATCTACAGTGAAGTTAGAAAATATTTAATTAGTTTGAATAAGTCTGAGAGATACATATGTACATACCTCTTAAGTCACGAACTTCACGGTCATTTCCTGATTTATAAATACGCACTAGTTTTAATATTATGTATTTTCACTACTTTATTTATTTTTGTTTTATTATTTATATTTATTTTTTAGCTTATTGCTTCTGAATAGCACTTCACTCACTGAATTCAACTTAACACTAAATCAAACAATGCAAAACATAATTATTTAATGGAAATTTCCACAGAAAGTAACGGGATTTAGTTATTCCATTTTGCATTACCCGTAATCTGTCACGGAAGGGGAAAAAATTGAGGTAATGTAAACACATTACTTTAAAAAGCGATTACCGGTTTTTTGCTGGGATAATGTGCGCATACAACTACAGTACTCCTTTACAACGTCGTCGGTGTTCCCTCAATACACTCAGTTGGAGCACGTGCAACAGTTAGTAACGAGATACACATACATACATATGTATATAATACTATGTTCTGACTGCGCCGTTAACTCGAGTTTATAAGCAATTTTGGAGTTTAACGTCAAACACTTCTCATAAACTCGAAATTTACCATACAAAATTTTTTTTGTCTAACTCGCTTTAAACACCACTTTTTTTTGGTGTTTATGGACGAGCAACCTTTATTTGAACAAATATTAGGCCGCACTGTTGACAAATTTTGGCACTATTGTTTAAAAGTTTTGCTGCACTGTTTACTGGTTTGACAGTTCATAATTTCAAATACGAGGGCGGTTTGATAGGTCATCGACTTTTGGAATTCTCCGCACACAAACTTTAAATTCATCATTGCTGCTTTTAACTGCCATCTTAAAATAAACTACTAAGTATGCTGATTAAGCAATATTTTTTTGGGAAAGAAACCATCACCTTAATCAAGCAAAGGCTTGATAAATGCTATAAGGACCTTGCACCAACAATTTCAATAGTTAAAAATTTAATTACTAAGTTCCGTGGTTGTGGAGGCATCACAAGTGGCACCGAACGTTCAGGTAGCCCAAAAGTGGTCGTTACACCAGAAATCGTCGTTAGAATCCATGGAATGAGATTGTAAGAACGGAGAACGAAAGTGTGTGAGGTGTCTGAGGTTGTAGGCAACCAACTGAGCGGGAACATCATATTTAACACGAAATTTTTTTCTTTTAAAAGCCTTGAGAAAAGTTATAATTTTGAAGGAATAACAAATGGTGTACAGAGTTAAAAAGAGGTTACGGTAAGAAATAGAACGCGTTTTTGCCGATTAAAGAAGTTTTATTCAAAAGACAATGATTTATCAAACCGCCTTCGTTTATTATTGGTAAACAAAATGAACTAAATTTCACAAACAAAAATTTCAAATAATGATGCAAAAACACCGTCACCACAAATCGCCGTATACCATGGTGTTGCCTTCGCATTCACCATTGCTTAGTGGTCCATGCCATCGCAAGCATTATGCAATGACACGTACTTTTTTTTTTAAATATATATTTTCATAACCAAAACAATATTTGTATTTGAAAGTAAATAAACGAATGTCAATTAAACTCAAAACACCTCAATGAGAACGCTTGACAGTTGTTCATAAACTCAAAACCACAAACTCGAGTTTACTGCGCAGTTAGAACATGGTATAAGCATATATATGAATGTATGACCGTACATTAGGGTAAGTCAAATTCTTTGGACAAAAATTTTTCGACAATTAATATGGTATTTTTGGTTACTATGGATTATTATACTTAGATATTGTAAAATAATCCACTAGTTCACGCAATTTTAAAATAAAAATTTACCTTTCACAAAAATTGTTTTATTCTATGCTAGATTTGCGTAGTGTCGTTATTCGGTCTCGAAACCAAACTTGACAAGGATTGACGGAAAATCGTTCCAAAATTCAATAGATTCCTACCCTGTCGGAAACTTCAATAAAAACAAAAAAGAACGCATACCTTAGATTATAACATTTAAAATTGCTTTATCAAATTTATCATGCAAAAATACCTTTTCTTAGGATTAACCGTAGAAGGCGAAAATCCATATGATTTATTATGTATACAAATGTACAGCAAAATGCTTCAATAAAACGGGTGCAAGTTTTTCAAACGAATAAAAACATTCATTACACTGAAAAAAGAATTCAGGTATGTAAATATCCCATTTTAATAATCATTAAGTCGCTTCAAATTTGCAAATAATTTCAGAAAACTCAAAGTTTTTTATTAATACAAGTTTCTTAACTGGAGATTATTTTCATTTCGTTTCGCTGTTAGGTGTTGTGGAAATTTTTCTGTAATTTTACATTAGAAACATCAACATTCCACGCAAAAGAAGATCAAGAAATAAAATGAAAAATACAGAAAAAGTTCGCATGATAGGTATGACATGAGCTGAAATAAATACATGATGTGCATATTTTTAAGGCTTTTTGGTACGTTTTTATAAATAAATTGATTTAGCATCATGTTGTGAATACATAGTTTAAATTTGATTTTCCTACTTCAAATCGAAAATTCTAGATCAACACAAGGCATAGATATCCCAAGCTGCCTATAAACTGTTTTGTAAACGCTTGAGACAGCGAGTCAGTGACCAAAGAAATCTTATGAGGTTAGCAGTGTCCATGCAATGGAAACAAAAAAATCACGTTGGTGACTTTTAATAGTGCTGTTTTAATTGACATGGTATAAACGTAAAACAAATTTCGAAAGCCGTTTTTATATTTTTGACAATACAATTTTTAATATTTTACAATTCAACAAACACTATTTTTTTAATCATGTAAATATCACAAAATCAATGAACAATGAGCAAAATATGCCAATTGTACTTACCTTTTATTTGATATATGTATTATAGTTTTGATGGCTTTCGGATTCTTTATATAGAAGATATTTTAAAAATCGACAATTATTTCGTTTATTTCTTACTAACGATATTTTGGCACTAAACACTTTTCTAATCGTACATTCAAATTTTATCCAAATATGTTTAGACCCTTAAAAAATCATGAATAACAATTTTACAGGGGAAATCCTGACGCCAGTTCATTGTTGGTTTGGCAACAGAATATTTTTTCAATTTCACTTTTTTGGCGAAGAACCTTCTACAGCTTAGGACACAGCTCTCAAGAAAATCGACAAATTCATATAAAATGACACACAAGAAATGAAAAAGAAATTTTTTTCTAGAAAAATTTCTTAAATCCGTCTAAAGCGCTCAAGAAAAAAATGCTCGTATATTTATTTCTTCAAGAAAATTTTCAGCAACGGCAAGGTACTTTTCCAAGCAACAGAAATAATGAAAAATATTTCGTGTGATTTTTCTTGAGAACTAGTATATTCAAGCCTTACAGAAAAAATCGTTTCTTTTCCTTAATTGAATCGGTTGAGCCGTTTAGCCAGGCATCACCGTCAATCGAAAACTTTTTTATTTAAATAAAGGTATGTATATAGGCAGATACATTTATATAAATTGCCTGGAAAAAAAAGGTATTATTTTTGACACTATATTGTACCACAATTCAAATATAAGCAAACATTTGTACGTGTATTGATAAAATGAATTACCAACTTTTTGCGGAGAGTTTTACAACTTTAAAGTGACATAATGGATGTGACATAGTTTGCAGTAAAATTAAATGCCTGTTGCGCTATCAAACAACACAGCACCATCGTCTACACAACAGAAAATCTAGCGACCAGAAGCTCAATGGCCACACCACCAAATTGGCTAATGCTGCCCACTTTTGCCGCGTTGCCCACGTGACATCACAAAAGGGGCAAAGTGGCATAGTAAAGCGGCTTTGATGTTTGAGTGATGTGAGTAGATGGGTGAGCACAAAGTATTTCGAGAACTGAGAGTGTTTCAAGTGGAACTGTATTAAGTGTAGATGTGCTAGTAATTTAAAAATGTACACGAAACTGTTAATGACATCCAAGTCTAATTAACTGTTACACAGCGAGAGAGTGTGGCAAAAGAAAGATATAAAATTTACTTTGTTAGTAGCATTTCCCAACATCGGCCTGTTATTAGGTAGGTACGTTCGTTTAAAATCTCCAGCAGAAAAATTCCGGGGAAATGTTATCTTCTCTCACAAAAAAAAAATATCCAAAATAGTACGCGAACAGAAAATTGCGGAAACTTGCAAGTTTTACGAACATCCGATTGAATTATTATTCGCATCCAACTGTGTAAAATATAAATCACTGCATTAATGTTTTTCACTGAGGAAAATTAACCGAAGGAAGACAAATCCCCTTTTAGAATTCTCAAATTTGTTTAAATAACAAGCAGCTGTACGTGATCAGTTGTTTTCTTGCTGGCAAAAATTTTACGAGCAAAAACCTCCAGCTTTCCCTCAAATTAAATGATAATTTGCTCTCTTAATTTTTCCTACTTTGCGTACGGTAAAAAGCTGATAGTTTTTGATAACTTTCAATAATTATCAGATACGTGAACGTTACTTTTATTGGTACAGTTCCGCTATGTACTTAATGGATGGAGTAACACAAAAAAAACTAGCTGAGCTTTTATGCATTTTCTACGCATAGAAGAATAAAATGAATAGTTTTGTCCAATAACGAGTTTAAAGTTTCAAATAATACACTAAATCTGCTATACTGCTTACCCATTTGTAATTCGATATGCCGGAGCGACTTTATGGAAATGGATACGATAGCCAATAATTTATTTTTCTTGAATGACTTACGATAAACTATCTTAACTTTATGAACTGCCTTAATGTACTATCTCATCCCCACCCGACCATTTAAATCTTATCACTAGCGATCTGGGAAAATCAAACCCATCTCTGATGTTTTAGTCTTTACTCGTTTCATGATCTAAAACTGTATCATTTCTGTTTTCGATGAAACAATCAACTAGCGCAATACTTGCTAAGATGGAATAAGTTGTTAGGTCAGTTGAGGTATATGTATAGCTTGTGACTATTGAATGGTACTGGCACACATGAACTGACAAGTTTGGTGTGAAACTCAAGCTCGAAGAAAAGTATAAGTTGGAAACGTGGAGATCGCCTACATTTAAAATCGCTCAGTTAAAAGGGCTTATTTATATTTTATTTTTATTCCATTTTAGATATTTAAAATAGTGAAATTTCTTCATCATATTCATACTCATTAAAGTTATGTTAAATTATGGAAAATCGACAAATCCCTCCTCTCGACAAAGGTGAGCTGAGAACAGCATAAGACGGCTTAAGAACAGCAAAGCACCCGGAGCAGACAGTCGGCAGCGAAGAGCTAGCAGGACGCATGTAGCAGAAGTTAAGCACAATTTGGTCTAAAGATTGCAACCACCGCAAAACTAGTACGTCTATGTAGAGTAAAATCAAGCACAACTTTTAAGCAGCAATTTCCAATCTGGAAAAGGAAACAAAAGAGGTTCGTCTAGGTTGTGAACGCGGACAAAACAAAGTATGTTACATTATCTCAAGAAACAAAAATACTCGCGTTTTGGGACCCACTTCACTGTCACATTTACAACTTTGAAGTAATAAGAATAATAATAATAATAATCCCAACGGTTTTATCCCTCCATACCCGCCCGACAGACGCGAAGGGCGCATCCGCATGACGCACGGATATAAAAAATTTTTTTTTTTGTTTCATTTATGTTGCGACTGTTCAGCTACAGAGCAAATGCTCATCATCTGTATGTAGTAACATACATATGTATGTAAAAAAGTAAGTCTGAAATATCAAAAGAACCGGAGTGATTGTTAAAATCCTGACACAAACTACGGAGTGGCTCTTTTAACTCAAAATTACTTTTACATGGCTTCAGAAAGAGACGCCGGAAATGTCTTGAAATTCTGGAGGAAACGTTTAGTTTTATTTCGCCAAGAAGAGATGGGCTAGAGATTAAGCCTGTCAGTAACTTGACCAAAAATACAATGCCTAGCATTTCTCTGCGACTAGCAAGTGTAGGAAGATTAATGAGTTTAAAACGACTTATATATGGCCGCAGGTTGTACTGACAATCCCAACGAAAATTTCTTAAAGCAAAAAGCAGCAATTCTCTATTCGGTCAGAATGAACTTGATAGCGCGGGTTTCAACCAACAGATCCATATTCCAGTATGGGCCGCACTAACGTTGTAATCGGACCAAGGTGAATTAAAGGATCTACAACAATAGCTTCGAATAATTTAGGAAAAGCAGAAAGCTTAGCTATACCGCGATAATTTTCTATAGAGGACCTACTCCCGGTCTTATAAAGGGGTATAATGAATGATTCTTTCCAAGCTGAAGGGAAAACCCTAAGTTTAAGAGAAAGATTAAATAAATTAGATAAGGACTTATAAATATGTTTAGCACAGTTTTTGAGGAAACACGTCGGGATCGAATCGTGGCCAGCCTTAAATGATTCTTTTAAGTTACTCAAATAATAATATACTTCTTTGGAAGATATCTGCGGAATAATAGCAGATTTTATATGGATAAGGTTTGCTCAGAGGCGAGTTAAGGAAGTAATTTGACCTGAAGAATTGGGCAAACATGTTGGAAATTGATATTTCATAGCAGACGGAAAACTAGTCACTCTGCGCTTAGAGTTAACGAAGTCATAAAATGATTCAGGGTTTTTAATTAAATTCCTTTTAACTTTTAACTTTTTTTGTACAATTTACAAGATCGCGACTTTTTATTTTTTAAACTTCTTAGTTCTTGGTACAAACTTTTGAAATAAGCTAAGTATAGTGTAATTCAAATGCTGGACGCAGCGTTCAACATCATCTTTATACGTCGGCCATGATAATTTTGATAATTCTCGATCTAATTTCTTGAAATTGGCTTTCGCGAAAACAAAACGAGCGTTTGAGCTACTTGATTTATCAACATTACTTCCAAAATCACCAATATCTTCGTAATTTACCTGAAAATATAACGGTAAATCAGAGTGAGGAGGGACGTGCAAACAGCTAAAGAACTCGTTTTGCTTTAAATTCGATTGACTTGATGAGGGGGATATTAACATCTTCGGATGGTATTGAAAAATGAACTGTGTACCGCCGTACATTGCTGTTCACAGCTAATTTTTTTTTTTTTTTCTCTCAACATCTTTATTTACAATCTGTCAGTAGACAATAAGTAAATGGAAAAATTATATATTATTAACGTTGATGCTTTAAGTACAATTACTCCTTTAAATATGTTAAAGGTTTTATGGAATTGAAGTTACATTAAAATTCACGTATTTTATAGGTTAACCTTGACCAATATGGAAACATCGTGTATAAGCTAACATAGTTTTTTTTTTTTGAAATGGCTTAGGATCTAAACGGCAAGTCTAAGGGGTGTAGTATTTGTAGTCGTCGAACATCTTCGCTGTTATCTAGCAAGTTGATAGCGTGTGTGTTGGGATGACAGCTTAGTCTGTTGATGTATCTTGTGCTGTATCTTTTTATTTCGTCCGCAACCATAGGGGTTTTAAGATCTTTGTGCAGATGAGTATTCTTTACAAACCACGGGGCATTCGCTATAAGTCTGAGTGTTTTTGACTGATATCTTTGGATTACATCTAAGCTGGACTTACTTGCTGTGCCCCATATTTGAATACCATAAGACCAAACTGGTTTCAGGATCGTTTTGTAAATAAGTATTTTATTTGTACATTTTCCTTGTTTTGATTTTAAGTTGCATCCTCTTGGCTTTGATGTGTTGACGCCAAGTTAGTCTTCTGTCTAGGTGCAACCCGAGGTACTTAGCACTATTGGATTTAGGAATTATGGTTCGGTTGAGGGTGATATCGGGGCATTCTTCTTTCCTCAAGGTGAAGGTAACATGTGCTGATTTTGAAGCATTTACTGATATGTTCCATTTGCAAAGCCATAATTGCAACTCATTTAACTGTTTTTGTACGGTTTCAGAAGCTTCATTAGCCGAGTAGGAGGAAGAAATAATAGCAGTGTCGTCCGCGTAAGTAGCAACAGTTAAATTACTGTCGTCTAGTATTGGCATGTCAGCGGTGAAAATTGTGTAAAGAGTTGGACCCAGAACACTACCCTGTGGAACTCCTGCCTTTACTTCGTATATATTAGAGGTTACATCTTGAATTTTGACATAGAAATGCCTGCAACTTAAAGATGATTTGAGGAAAAGATAGAGTGGAGTGGGCAGTATCTTTTTCAATTTATACAATAGTCCTAGGTGCCACACTCTGTCAAACGCTTGCTTAATATCTAGGAAAACTGCACAACAGTATTTTTTTTCCTCCAAACTACTAAGTATCGCTTTCACAATACGATGACATTGCTCCGGAGTACCGTGCAGCTGCCTGAAACCAAATTGGTGATCTGGGATAATCGATTGTCTTTCCAACTCTGGCAGTAATCTGCGAAGAAATATTCTTTCGAGTATTTTCGAGAATATTGGCAGGAGGCTTATTAGTCTGTACGAGGATAACTCATTTTCAGGCTAATTATTAGTAATTTCTTTTATTTAATTTTTTTTATCACCATTTAATTAATTGGAGTATTTTTTTTTGGTTCTATTAAGTTTAACCACCACTGTGGTTATAACCGAACACTTCCCCTTCTTTATCGGTAGTAAAATAACAGGGTTGTATGAAACTATGCGAAGAGGTGACTATTTTGATAACACTGGCTGAAGGAAGGGTACTTCCGTTTTTGAAGATGACTTTTCTTTTTGGATTTTGGCTGCCGACGTGACAACGTTGTTTTTTTAATTTCCATCCCGGTCTATTTATATAATTAACTAAAGTTTTCATTTACAACTAACCAGACAGTTGTATATAAATAATCGACAGATTTTTCATACGTTTTTTTTGAGTGCGCCTGAGAGCCAACATGTTTTCTTTAACATTAATGCGGAGGGGATGGCGAGAAAAGTTTTAAGCAAAATTCGCTCAGAAAAAAAATTACTTGTGCAGTAAATCGCCTTTCGACATTCACAAAATTGTTCATGTGAGAAGAAATCCTCTCTACCGAAGTTCGCAGCTTTAAGGATATACTTAAAAATCATCTCTATTTGAATTGGATTGTCACTAGAATGCTGGCCAAACCAGAAAACCGACAAAAGGAATTGCATAAGTATCCATATGTTCGCTAAATAAACTTAACCTTATTCATGGATTGCATAAACACGCACATGTATTTACAATAAATAAATTTAACTTTAATTTTAACATGAATTATTATAGTTTACTCGCAACTAAATTCATGATAATACTGAATATCTAAATTGATTTCGTCATAAAATTTTTACATATAAGCAATTTCTATTTGCTAAAACTCGCAGAAGGAGGCTACCCTATAAAATGTTAATTTAATGATTCTGTTTGAAATGTATTTAAAATTTGCCTAAAATTCATTATTTGCTAATATCAAATCATAGTACATCAAAACAAAAACAAAAATATCTATTACGCAATGCTTTTTTCTTCTGTCGTTTTTTTTTAGTTTTTTTCTCTTAATTTTTTTTAATTTCCCTTCCGACCCTGATTCCTATTTGTATGTATACTCGTATGCAGACGAAAGTAGTATTATATCGTCATTACGGGCCGCAAGATCAAAACACGCGAGTGAAAGAATTTACATTTTAATCATAAGAAAAACAAATCTTGGAATTTAAAAAAATCAATTGGTTTGAATATTATTTCTTAAACAAAACAACAGGAAAACGATAAGAGAAAGAACAAAACAGACAAAAATATGTATATACATACCTGCCACGCGTAAGGAGAAGAAAGAAGCAGAGAAAAAAATTGTAAGAAATCATGCATGCTAAGAAAATAAATATTTAAAAGTTTTAAGATACCTAAGTGTAAGTAGACTTGTTAGAGAGGTTTTTAAGTGGATTTAATTTAGTAATGTGATAATCATGCTTATAAAGTGAAACAGGCAAAGAAAAAAAAAACTAATTAATAAAAAAAAAAAAAATATATATATTGAATATTCAAACTACAACAACAGCACATGCACACACCGTTTTAGAGGCCTTCACAACGTGATCAGCATTGGATTAACAGGTATGTAAGTGTTGTTATTGTATTATTAATTTTCTTTTGCATATTTGTCGCGTTTTATCACTTGATCCCTTTTTCAATGATACCGCAGGTAGTCATGTACATACATTAATCCACTTCGCTTATACAATATATGAGAATGAGTACACTGAGAAGTTTTAAATGTTAATATATTAAATTAAATTTCGTTTCGCTCATGCAATACATTTTTAAATTTGTTTAAAGTTATCTTAAGATTAAAGAAAATCCAATTACATTGTTATTTTTATGTGAGTGTAAATTTTTTTGAGATTATTTGAAAAAAAAAAATATTATTTACTATGTACCTAAGTACGTTAGGTTATGTGAAGTGTAATGTTATACATACATTTTACATTATATAATTGTAGTGTATATTCGAATTGGGCTGTTAAATAAAAAAACAAATTATATTATGGATTTCTAGATAAATTCTTTTAGTTCGAACCTCGTGGAGTAGTGTTGTTGTGCGATTCTTGGGGCTTCATATCAGCTAGAAGCCATGGTAGGGTGGGGTTAGGGTGGCCCATAATTGGCTCGGCGCCGCCAGACGTTTTAGCAAATTAAGCATGTAAAGGTTTAAGGAGGTAAAGTTGATTGGGTTTTGTTGTTTCGTTATGATTCAGTAACTGTTTACGGCAGCTGTTTACATCAGCATTCACAAGTGGATCTGCCATTGTGAATTACTATAATTCCACTTGCAGATGTCGCTGTGATACTACGGGAACAGGGACTCGTTACTTTCTCTCCCTTTTCTCGAGTCCTGTTACCCGTCCCGTTTGATGGGTTTCGCCTTCTGCAAAACTCCTGCACTCTTTCACTTTGTGAAGAGACGCCCCCAACGCTACATGTAAGGTTTTTGCATTAACATACTTATTTAACCCAACTTTATTTTCAGCAGTGTTGATTTTATATTATAAAATAAATTGCTTGTCGTTGACAAGCCCCCCCTTTTACATTTATAAATTTAATATAACGTGTGTTTTTACTTGCGAGTGCAATACGGCGATCAGCTTATTAATTTAACGATCATAAATTTTCAGAAGATCGGCTTCCTATCTCCTCGATCCCCGTTGCCGTGGAATTCATGAGGAATTCCCGGCCCCTAATTCCTCCCCGCTCGAACATGGTCCTTCGAGCCGGATCATTCTGATTTTTTTTTGTTAATATTTTTGTGGCTGAATTGCTGTACTCGCAAATAAAAATCGAAAAACACAAGTTAAAAACATAACCCCAAAACTGCCAAGTTGCCCATTTTAATCCCCCATTAAGTTGTGTTTAATATATTGTGGATATACTAATATATACATATAACCAATTAAACACAGCTTATAAAATTTCTTAAAGATTTTTCACAATCTTCTATTGTGAACGAGCAGTGGATTGCGAATTGAAATCCACAATTTGGCAGCTGCCAAAAAGTTGGCAAAACAAAAAAGAAAAATAAAAGAAAAATAACCTGCAAATTGATTCACACGTGTGAGTGCGGGTTATTTTCTTTTAATATATCGTGGCGACCGAGAAAACCCCCGCCGACGTAGAGGAGCAGAAGGGCAAGGCCGCCCCAACGATTGGAGTACAAAATCCGTACAAGGTAATCCTTTAAAATTTACAATTTTATTGATTCGTGTGTTTACAGCACCCGAGTTGCCCGCACTGAAGAAGTAGCGGGTGCTCCAGCAGACGGCAAAAACAATTACCGGCGTTGTTAGCTGGAAAATTGTGCTACG
The DNA here is from genome assembly GCA_963971545.1 of Philophylla caesio. Classification (NCBI taxonomy): domain Eukaryota; kingdom Metazoa; phylum Arthropoda; class Insecta; order Diptera; family Tephritidae; genus Philophylla; species Philophylla caesio. The sequence goes on from OZ020607.1 coordinate 68,240,980, forward strand.
TCAGTGCTGATTGATTCGTACATCAGCACTGGCACAATTATACATTAGTGCTGACGAAATTATACCTCAGTGCTGAAAAAACTTTACACCAGTGCTCCGGCGGGAGCACCAACTAATTGGGCGGCGGCCCCAACGATTGGAGCATCGATAGACAAAAAGGTAACCATTTAACATTGGTGTTGCTTAATTCCATTTCACTTACAGGAACGGAAATTAAGTTGAAGGAAATTTCCGTGCTCCTGCACAGAGTCGAGGGTGCTCCCACAAGCACCGCTAAATTGGACTTCAGCAGCGCCCGGCGGAAGCAGCTGAAACCAGGTACGCCAACGCAGCAGCGTCAAATTCGTGCGTCAACGCCCCGGCATTAATAGCCGCACCTCAGCACAACTGGCGGTAGCGCCATTGTAAAATAAAAACTTAATATAAATTAAAAATAAACCACAAACTAATTAAATTAAAACCCAAAGTGAAAATAAATTTCTAAAGTAAACTAAAATAAATTATTTTAATAAAATTCGTAAAAAACGAACAAAAGTGAAAATAAATTCAAAGATAAAATAAAATTAATTTAATTTAATAAAATTTGAACACAAAAAACAAACAGAAATTATAAATTAAAAATAAAAATTACAAATTAATTAAATTAAAAATAAAAGAGCAAAATAGCATACTAAAATAATTAAATTAAAAATAAAAGAGCAAAATAACATACTAAAATAATTAAATTAAAAATAAAAATAAAGTGAAAGTGAAGAAGAGTGGTTGCACCGGTACACGATTAGTGCCACGAAATAAGGTGCAACCATTTTTAGTTGTGTGCAAGTGTTGACCGCCGGCACTAGGTGCCACGAAGTCAGGCGGCAGTGCGCAACGAGTTGCTGCAAGGCCCCCACCAGTGGCCCACCGTGCAGCAAGGCCCACACCAACGGCCCAACGTGCAGCAAGGCCCACACCAACGGCCCAACGGTTGCTGTAAGGCCCATACGAACGGCCCAACGTGCTGCAAGGCCCCTACGAACGGCCCAACGTGCAGCAAGGCCCACACGAACGGCCCAACGTTCAGCAAGGCCCCCACCAGCGGCCCAACGTGCTGCAAGGCCCCTACCAACGGCCCAACGAATTTGCAGCAAGGCCCCCACCAACGGCCCAACGAATTTGCTGCAAGGCCCCCACCAGTGGCCCAACGTGCTGCAAGGCCCACACCAACGGCCCAACGTGCAACAAAGGCCCACACCAACGGCCCAACGTGCTGCAAGGCCCCTACCAACGGCCCAACGAATTTGCAGCAAGGCCCACAACAACGGCCCAACGGTTGCTGCAAGGCCCACACCAACGGCCCAACGAGTTGCTGCAAGGCCCCCACCAACGGCCCAACGAATTTGCTGCAAGACCCCCACCAGTGGTTCAACGTGCTGCAAGGCCCCTACCAACGGCCCAACGAATTCAACAAGGCCCATACCAACGGCCCAACGGTGCAGCAAGGCCCCCACCAGTGGCCCATCGTTTCCACAACAACAACAGTAAGCAGTAATACAAGGTAAGCCGTTTTTCGTATATTCGTGAGTGACGAAAGTACGAAATTTTTTGTGAGACTATTACGGGCCTTTGCTTAATAAATAAAGACCATTACGGGTATTTTCCCGTCGACGTTTCGAATTACTCAATACATAAAAAATATAAAAACTTTTCAAAAAATTTTAATTATTTTTTTTTTGGTGAAAATTGAATTTATTTTGTCTTTGACATTTTTTTTTGCCATCCATATAAGGTGGGGTGGCTGGTTTAAAACTATTGGATTTCGGTACCTTTTTCGCTTTTTGGAAAATTGGTTTTTCTTCAAGTGATTTTATTGATTAGTGGTATTTGAAATTTTCGTTTCCTTTCCTAGGACACGTTATTAAACGAATTTTGCAATTTTTATTCGGTTTGATAAGAAACTTTGGTTTCCACTAGTAGGTTTTTTTTTGCTTTATATAAAATTAATTGGTTTTTTCCGGTTGTGCGATACACGGAAATAAATCAAGCCAATTAATTTTCTGGATTATCGTTTTGTCGAACGTGGATTTTTCCCTCGTTAGCATCTTTACAATTAACGATTTTAAATAATTTTATTTTTTATTCGTGCGAGCTATTTAGAAGGCCTTCGAAGAAATTAAGTTATCGCCAGTGGATCATAACACTGAGGGAAATAAATTCGGTTTTTTTTGGATTTTTATTTCCGGCTTTTCCGTGATTTTCCCCAGTGGTGCCTAACACTGAGGGAAATAAATTCGATTTGTTTTTTGGATTTTAATTTCCGGTTTTTTCCGTGATTTTCCCCAGTGGTGCCTAACACTGAGGGAAATAAATTCGACTTTTTTTTGGATTTTCGGAATTTTAATTCCCGGCCTTTTTTTCGTGATTTTCCCGAGCGAAGCGTTACACTGAGAAAAATAAATTTACTTTAGTCTCTGACTTATTTTTTCTCGTGATTCAATCGGGATTTCATTCAGTGGTGCGATACACTGTAAAAATCTTTACAACGTCTTGTTTTTCGAAACATTTTTCAAACGTTGGAGTTTGAAAACTTGAAACTTTTTTTTTCGTGGATAAGTCTTTACGACATTATATTTAAATCGTTTGCTTTTTTCGAAAGATTTTCAAGAAAAATTTCGTAAGCTTTTTCGTGACATGGCCACACTCAACGATTTTTCGCGCGCATGCGATGCGCTGCTTGAGTTTGAGTCGGGCTATAACACGATGCCCAGTAACTGCCATTCGATCTTCTCTCTGGAAATACAGAGAGAAGAGCTTAAGACGTTGTGGGTCAAGGTTAAAGACGAATTTGATAAGTACTCAAAGACCTTGTCCGACAACGAAAGCGATCAGTCCGCTCTTCGGTTGGCCAAGTGCCGATACCAGGACTGCTACACCGCATACTTGACTTGCGGTGCGCTTATAGGTGAGACTGCTCATGGTCTCACTTTTGCTCAACAAAGCAGTTCAACGGTCAATCACGGGCGTCATGAAGTTGAACTCCCTGCTCATTCAAATATCCGTTTACCTCCATGTGATACGGAGATATTCTACGGTGACTACATGTCGTGGCCATCGTTTCGAGATTTATTCACAGCGATTTACGTGAACAATTCGCGCTTAACCCCGGTCGAAAAGCTGTATCATTTGAATCAGAAGACCCGGGGTGAAGCAAAGGATATAGTTAAAAAATCCCCTCTGACTAATGACGGCTTCGCCGGAACGATATGAGAATAAGCGGATAATGGTCAATAGTCAGCTGAAAATTCTATTTAATTTACCATCGGTCACGGTAGAACGCGGAACCGATATTAAGAATCTACAACGATCGGTCAACAATTGCATCTCAGTGTTAGAAATGTACGGTATTGACATTGAGAACTGGGATGCAATTTTCGTGTTTTTGGTGTCGAGTCGGTTGCCAGACACCACCCTAGCGCTATGGGAACAAGGGATTGTGAGGAAGGCGGAAATTCCGAGGTGGGAGGAATTAGACAGCTTTCTCACAAGCCGGTTCCAAACGTTGGAAACTGTTTCCGACATTCGGGGTGCTAGAGCGGTAAAGCCGACCGTCAGTCGACCACCCGCCGCAAGCTATGAGAGGCGAGTGTCGGCACACCATGGGCAGTTTTCTCAACCTACCTGTAGGTTATGCCCCGAGCAAACCCATGTATTGAAGGGTTGCCCTAAATTTTTGGCAATGAAAGTTGACGATCGCGTCACTGTTGCCAGAAAACATAACTTGTGCATGAATTGCCTTGCACATTCCCATATGGCAAAAGATTGCAAGAGCCCTTTCTCTTGTTGGAGTTGTCACCAAAGACATCACTCCCTTCTACATCGACCTTCTGCGTTACAGTTGCCCAGCACGTCAGCTCCACAACCGTCACCCCGAAGTAAGGTTCCCCGCCCCCCACAACCACGATCAGCACAACCCAGAACGACACAACCCCGACCAAGCACGAGCAATGTGCAATCCCTACATGCTGCAAGCAATTGCAATATATTGCTAGGAACTGCCATGGTCGACATCTACCATCTAGGAGTCACCTACCAAGTCAGGGCTTTACTTGATTCGGGATCGGAGGGTACATTCATCACTGACCGGCTCCGGAAGCGCATCGGGCTGCCAACGAAAGTAGCTGATACTCAGGTAACAGGGATAAGTGCCACGGTATCGGCAAATGTGCGAAAAGTAGCGCATCTGGTCATAGGTTCTCCTGTAAACCCCCAGTTTAAAATGGAGGCAAGAGGCCTCGTTTTACCCCAATTGACAGGAGACCTCCCCAAGTTTTCATTAGACCGGATGCATCTTGGATCACTCCCCCCTCTTAGGTTGGCCGATGTAAATTTCCATAGGAGATGCACGGCGAAAATCAGCTTATGTTGAGACTTTTGCGGTCTGAATACTGGATCGTACGTATGAAAAATTTAATAAAAAATACTGTACACAATTGCAAAGTATGTATTATTTACAGGAAGAAAGCGCGGGAGCAGTTAATGGCAGCCTTGCCAGTGGAACGAACAGAAGTATCCAGGCCTTTCAAGAACACTGGAATCGACTTCACGGGCCCATTCGAAATAAGGAGTTTTACGGGCCGAGCATGCCGTATCACCAAAGGATATGTCTGCGTATTTGTCTGTTTCGCGACTAAGGCAATACATTTGGAGGCAACCAGCGATTTGTCAACCCCGACGTTCCTAGCAGCCTTTTCGCGATTCGTATCCCGACGCGGTTGCCCTCTAAATGTATACTCGGACAACGGCACCAATTTTGTAGGGGCGAACAAAGCACTGAGGCAAGATTTCAAAGCGTTCGTCTCTACGGTGGCCAGTCGGACAACGCAGACATACGCTCATCAAGGTATCTCGTGGCACTTTATACCTCCAGGAGCCCCTCATATGGGAGGGCTCTGGGAAGCAGGTGTAAAAAGCTTCAAGATACATTTCAGGAAAGTCGCTCATTCAATGCGTTTCACCATAGAGGAGCTTTCCACACTGTTGGCAAGGATCGAGTCGTGCTTGAATTCTCGACCAATCAGCCCCATCTCTGAGAACTCTGAGGCAATGGAACCCCTAACACCAGGACATTTCCTAATTGGAACCCCGATACTCGCGATTCCAGAGCCCGAAGTCACGGAGAATCCGATGTCCATCGTCAATCGATGGCAAAAGATTAAAGCCATCCAGCAGACGTTCTGCCAAAGGTGGAAGGCGGAGTACCTGAAGGAGTTGCAGAAACGAACCAAATGGAGGCTCCCCCAACGTAACATCGAGACAGATGACCTGGTGGTTATTAAAGAGGACAATCTGCCTCCAAATGAATGGCGACTTGGCAGAGTAGTTAGAGTTTTTTCAGGTCCTGATAGCCGCGTCCGTGTCGTAGAACTACGAACGGCGCGGGGAAACATAACTCGGCCAATTGTGAAATTGGTTCTTTTACCACGATTGTAAACAAAATTTCTAACTCTAATTCTTTTTCCAGACCAAAAGTACCTAAATTTTGAAAATGGAGACCACCAGCAAATCTGGCCTGAGGAAATGCCCCGTGTGCGCAAAGAACCACCCGTTGTTATACTGCCGGGTGATGCGTAGGATGGAGCCAGCCGAGAGACTGCGTGCTGTCCTCGTGCATCGGCACTGCGCCAATTGCATGTCGCCGCACCATATGGCAAAAACGTGTCCGTCGCCCCGAAACTGCGACCAATGCAGCGAGAGGCACCACAGTCTCCTTCACCTCCACGAGAAGGCAAGAGGGAAGGAAGACAGGACTCTGCCTGCTCTTGAGCCCGAAGAGCTCCGTCGACGACGCTACAGTGCGTATAACGCTCAACCTCTGAGCGAGTCGAGCGACGAAGAGGTGTTGGAGATCGACGCCGAAGATGATGAGATGGAGGAAGAAGCGGCATTACCAGCATCCAACGTGCCACCAGTAGCCAGACCTCGACTGTCGGTTATGCGGTCGGCAGTCCAGTTGCCCCCTCCCGTTGCAGCGAAGCGCCAGGCACCGCACGCACCACCCAGGAAGACGCAACTGAAACCGCAACAGATCCGAACGCGCCGTGGTGTGAGAGACGCCCGAGAGCGTATTACGGGCACAGCCCGTACCGCTTCAGGGCTATCTGTCCTCACGCCAACGGTAGCGGTCCGGATCATGACTAGAGGAAGACCGCAATTGGTGAGAGCGATCGTAGACCCAGGGCAGCCGCGGTCATCGATTTCGCAGCAGCTGGCGCGAAGGCTGCAGTTGGTGCACGGTCGTGAGAATTCATGCCAGTTCACGCTAAAAGGGTGGAATGAGCGGCTCCAGGTGACCGCGAATGTGGAGACCCATCTGTCCCGCATTACACCCCAGCGCACACTCGACGCACGCGTAGTCAGCGAGTTCGACAATTTCCGGCTGGCGGACTCGAATTTCCACCGCTCGAGCGCGGTATCGCTGATCCTGGGAGCTGAGGTCTACGCGATGATCCTGCGTCCAGGACTGATGGCAGCGACTCCCACTCGACCAGCCGCGCAGAACACGATGTTCGGGTGGATGATATCTGGCGGCACCATCTATTAGAATAGATTAGCTCGTAGCTTACAATTTCTTTTTTTAATTTATTTCTTTTTGTAACCTCAGATTTTTGAATTTTTAAATGAACTGTTATACATATAGGTTATTCAATGAAATAGCAAACATTATTTATGTATATAATCTAAACAAATTTTGTAGTAACTTATTGCAGCGATACTGCAAGGCGGGCGGCATGTTTACGGCAGCTGTTTACATCAGCATTCACAAGTGGATCTGCCATTGTGAATTACTATAATTCCACTTGCAGATGTCGCTGTGATACTACGGGAACAGGGACTCGTTACTTTCTCTCCCTTTTCTCGAGTCCTGTTACCCGTCCCGTTTGATGGGTTTCGCCTTCTGCAAAACTCCTGCACTCTTTCACTTTGTGAAGAGACGCCCCCAACGCTACATGTAAGGTTTTTGCATTAACATACTTATTTAACCCAACTTTATTTTCAGCAGTGTTGATTTTATATTATAAAATAAATTGCTTGTCGTTGACAAGCCCCCCCTTTTACATTTATAAATTTAATATAACGTGTGTTTTTACTTGCGAGTGCAATACGGCGATCAGCTTATTAATTTAACGATCATAAATTTTCAGAAGATCGGCTTCCTATCTCCTCGATCCCCGTTGCCGTGGAATTCATGAGGAATTCCCGGCCCCTAATTCCTCCCCGCTCGAACAGTAACCCTATAATTTAAGTGTGCAAATTAAATTTTATTTTTATGTGCCTCTCTAGCCCGGTTAGTAGTTTTTCCCGGTTATAGTGACTTTGTATTGAACCTACGGAGCTGAAGCTACGGGATATATACCAGTGCACACTGCCTAGTCACGAAATCCTTAGTTCGTTTAATTTATTTATTAATTTCACATGTGTGTACAGTAAGACATGAAGTCTTTTCAGTGTACGTATTTGAAAGTTAAATTACAAACATGCCCCCTAACCGGAGACTAGGAGTTCATAACATAATGGCGCCTAACGTGGGGCCCACGTGAAAAGTTGAAGTTTTCAACATGTGGACCTTACAATAATATTCCCTCGTGGAATAGCTTGTCCGTCTGAAGCTAATACTGTTACAGTATGCTTGTTTTTTTTTTTAATTTCAGATTGCTTTGGCTAAATGCTCGGCATCTGACTAATGCAAGTAAACGTGTAAATATATATAAATACATATTTTTTGAGCTTGAAAAATAGCAAAATATTTATATAAATTTTTTTGTTGGAGTTTGGAGCTGCGTTCCTTTGGCTATAAGCCGTGGTCGCAACCGCTGCTAATGAACATTGTTTGTCTTATTTCCAACCACTGGTGGTTCATTCTTGCAAACTGTCGTTTGGAATTTATGGTTAATAAGCTAAATGCTTGTTTTCTAAACCAATGATGGTGTAGGTAATGTAACCCAACCAGCATTTCGTTATAATTTTTTTTCTTCAAATAAGCAGTTTCTGCAATGTTTGAATTTTGTGGATTTTAGGATTTACTTGATCGCAGACAACATTGTTGAACTGCTATCATGAATTTTGCCTCCGAAGATCCCAACCCTTTGTTTTTTTTTGCTTGAATGTTTTCTTTTGCCAACACGCATCCATGAGTAGTAGAACTGATTTCTTTATTATATTTATATAAGGGTAAATTACTTACTCATTTTTGAATTATTTAATGTCAAAACTCTTAACGATTTAAGCAAACCCAATTTTATTGTATATCCAATTATTATATTCGAGTGTTGCATATAGGTTTTCCTTCATTTTGGTTTAAAGCACTTTTTTTATTTTTACTTTGGTTATATTTACGGTTATATTTAAGCAAAAATGTCCTTACGACACAGTACTGATACCTCCGCTAACGAAACTCGTATTTGTACGATATGTCGCGAGCCCTTACTAAACAATGATGAGACTTTGCAGACAGTCTGTTCATACAAATTTCATCGGCATTGTCTCTTGAATTGGCTTAAACGAAATACGTCGTGCCCTCAATGCCGTACAGCCTGCTCAAGCCGCGACTTTCATACAAGTAGTGGTGCTAGGACAAGATCTCGAGCTACTGGCCAATCAACCAGTCAAACAAATACCAACAACCCCTTAGACTTACCAAGGCCTAATTCTCAAAACGAACCAGTAGAAGCCGGCATAGCTAGTGCGGCTGTGGAAGGTGACAACGCAAGCAGCAATAATGCTCATAACGCCAGCGCTGCTGACGAAGATCGGATTCAAACTATTGTGTCCGCTATTATTACAGCTAGGCAGGCTACTATTTTTGACAGCCTGGAAAGCAGAATTACGCAACTGATCGAACAGAAGCTAGAAGGCAGTCTAAACAATATGTTCGCTCGCTTAAATGTTAATAATGTACCACAGGCTATTGATCCCTCTAACACACCCCAGAGGCACGAACAAATTGAAAATTCCAATGTAAATCAAAATAATTCGACCCCATTTTTGCCTCGAGACATGCCTTTTGTGCATAATAATTCAAACAACAATAATTTCCATCGGCAACTCGATCAACTACGCCTAAGCGATTTTTCAAACGTGCCAAATTCCGGTAGAATCGGCCAGTTAATAACTAGCTGGGATGTAAAATTTGATGGTTCCTCTAATATCTCCGTTGAGTCCTTTTTATGTAGAATAGAATTGTTAGTTATAGACACTTTATCAGGCAATTTTAACCTTTTGTGCGAACATGCACAAAGTTTATTTACTGGCGAGGCCAAAGAGTAGTACTGGCGGTACCGCAGGTCCGTTGAACGTGTATCCTGGCCATCGCTCTGTCAAGCGTTGAGAACTAATTTTGCAGAATATCGAAGCGACACTGATATTAAAGAGCATTTACGCGCCCGTAAGCAAGGTACCTCAGAATCATTCGATGAGTTCAAAAATTGTATATTGAAAATTGCCGAAAACTTACAAAGCCCGCTCCCAGAGTCCGAGTTGTTGGAGATTTTGCAAAGGAATTTACGCCCTCGCGTTAGGCAGCAGCTTTTATACGTCCAAGTGAATTCTCTAGCAGAATTGAGAAAGCTTTGCATAAAAGGAGAGAGTTTATTAAACGAGATAAATAAAACAACAAACTCACAGGCAACACCAAGTAACACAAATACTTACCGGCAACAACCTCGCAAGCAAGTTAGCGAAATATTAACCGAAAATAACTTGATGAACATACCCGATGAGACATTTGGTGAAATTGACGAAATAACAAGACGATCAAAATTAGTATGTTGGAACTGCAAAAAAGATGGGCATAGATTTTTTGATTGCATAGAAAAACGTAGTATATTTTGTTTCGGTTGTGGTGCGGCAGAAACGTATAAGCCACACTGCACAACCTGCAATCCGGGAAACGGACAGAGGAGCGAGAGCTCGCGATTGAACTCTCGCAACGACCCACAAACGCACTAGCAGCAGAACGCCCGGACACAAATATCGAATATCAATCACTCATACCACATGGCGTACTCACGCAAGCAAACATAGTGACATCTCAAGAAAAACCTGACGACAAGTTATTGTTTTTTAACAAACAAAGCCCAAACGAATTGAACCAATCTAAGTCTATTATAAATCCGTTGGTTCGCAAACCAACTAGTTCGTCTGTTTTCAAAATAATTCCGTACAATAAGCGATTAGAAAAATATAATAAAATTCGATCAGAAATTTTTGATAATGCTAATGAAGAAAATAAATTACCAGTTAGACAACAAAAACGTTCATCCGTGCGCTTACGTATTTTTGGCTTAAAGTTAAATCTGAGCGCAGAAACGTATCGAATATAATTTCCTCCATTTGTCAAAAACCTAGAGATTCCAGGCCATATGCCTCAGTTAACATTTTAGGCAAAGAATATTTAGGATTACTAGACAGTGGAGCTCAAATATCTTGTATTGGTAGTGCATTAGCAAAGGAAATATGTGATAAACGAAATTTACGTCAGTATACAACCCCAGTGTGTACGGCTGATGGCCGCCAACAGGTTGTTTTTGGTACAATTTCTTTAGATGTAACGTTTAAAAATGAAACAGCAAGCATCAAGTTCTACATATCTCATTCCCAGTATTTCTCAAAAAGTCATATTAGGTGTTGATTTTTGGTCTAAATTTGATATTGCACCACATATAATCGGTGAAATCGATTATGTTTCTGATGCACGTTCTGAGAGTGAAAATATTCTCCCTCTAAATAAAGAGCAACAAAAACGTTTAGAAGTTATTAAAAACATTTTTCCAAGCTTTCAAAAGGATGGGTTAGGTCGAACAAATGTCCGTCCGATTAAGCAAAGGTATTTTCCCATATCTCCGGCCGTTGAAAAGTAAGTACACAAAGAAATTGACGAAATGCTCCGTCTTGGTGTGATCGAGGAATCACCTAATAGTCCGTGGTCTAGCCCAGTTGTGCTAGTCAAAAAGTCTGATAAAGTCCGTCTGTGTTTGGATTCCAGAAAAGTTAACAGTGTGACTATCAAGGATGCTTATCCACTACCACACATCGAAGGAATTTTAAGTCGCTTACCAAAAGCAAAATATATAAGTTCGTTAGATCTCCGAAGAGCTTTTTGGCAGATACCTCTGGCCGAAAATTCGCGAGATTTTACATGCTTCACCGTTCCAAACCGACCGCTTTATCGCTACAAAGTTATGCCATTTGGACTTTGTAATGCGCCTCAAGCTCTCTGTCGTCTTATGGATAAAGTTGTCCCAGCTAAATTAAAAGACCAAGTTTTTGTATATTTAGACGATTTATTGGTCGTGTCCGAATCCTTTGAACGTCATATGTCCGTTTTGTCCGCGATTGCATACGTGTTAAGAGAAGCTGGACTTACTATTAATGTGCATAAGAGCAAATTTTGCATAAAGGAAGCCAAATATTTAGGGTACATCATTGGAGACGGGATCCTGAAAATGGATCCAGAAAAAATATCTGCCGTAACCGATTATCTACGTCCGAAAAATATTAAACAACTTCGTAGATTCCTAGGGATGGCAGGTTGGTATCGTAGGTTCGTGGATAACTTCGCCTCGTTAACCACGCCACTAACAAACCTTCTAAAGAAATCCAAGATTTTTGAATGGAACGCAGAGGCTGCACAAGCATTTGATCTTCTCAAAGAAAAGCTCTGTACTGCTCCAGTGTTAACTAATCCAAATTATAAGAAGCCATTCATAATTCAGTGTGATGCCAGCAAACTTGGGGTTGGAGCCGTTTTAGCCCAATCCGATAATAACGGTGTAGAAGTGCCAATAGCGTACTTCTCACAAAAGTTAAATAAAGCACAAACAAATTATTCTGTCACGGAATTAGAATGCTTGGCCGTCATACTAAGTTTGAAAAAGTTTAGAGCTTATGTGGAAGGGCAAGAATTTACCATTGTCACGGACCATGCCAGTTTGAAATGGCTTATGAGACAAACGGACCTGTCTGGCAGACTTGCCCATTGGTCGTTAAAATTGCAAGGTTATAAATTTAACATTGAGCATAGGAAGGGAAGCTTGAACGTTGTACCGGATTGTTTGTCGAGACAAAATTTTGAAGAAGATGCTGAAGTTTGTCCGCTCGAAACAAGTCAGTCTGCAATAAGTAAATAAGCGATCAACAAACCGCACACCGAACTTCGAATCTAAGTGGGGGGGGGTGTGTACCGCCGTACATTGCTGTTCACAGCTAATTATTAGTAATTTCTTTTATTTCAATTTTATATCACCATTTAATTAATTGGAGTATTTTTTTTTGGTTCTATTAAGTTTAACCACCACTGTGGTTATAACCGAACACTTCCCCTTCTTTATCGGTAGTAAAATAACAGGGTTGTATGAAACTATGCGAAGAGGTGACTATTTTGATAACACTGGCTGAAGGAAGGGTACTTCCGTTTTTGAAGATGACTTTTCTTTTTGGATTTTGGCTGCCGACGTGACAACGTTGTTTTTTTAATTTCCATCCCGGTCTATTTATATAATTAACTAAAGTTTTCATTTACAACTAACCAGACAGTTGTATATAAATAATCGACAGATTTTTCATACGTTTTTTTTGAGTGCGCCTGAGAGCCAACATGTTTTCTTTAACATTAATGCGGAGGGGATGGCGAGAAAAGTTTTAAGCAAAATTCGCTCAGAAAAAAAATTACTTGTGCAGTAAATCGCCTTTCGACATTCACAAAATTGTTCATGTGAGAAGAAATCCTCTCTACCGAAGTTCGCAGCTTTAAGGATATACTTAAAAATCATCTCTATTTGAATTGGATTGTCACTAGAATGCTGGCCAAACCAGAAAACCGACAAAAGGAATTGCATAAGTATCCATATGTTCGCTAAATAAACTTAACCTTATTCATGGATTGCATAAACACGCACATGTATTTACAATAAATAAATTTAACTTTAATTTTAACATGAATTATTATAGTTTACTCGCAACTAAATTCATGATAATACTGAATATCTAAATTGATTTCGTCATAAAATTTTTACATATAAGCAATTTCTATTTGCTAAAACTCGCAGAAGGAGGCTACCCTATAAAATGTTAATTTAATGATTCTGTTTGAAATGTATTTAAAATTTGCCTTAAATTCATTATTTGCTAATATCAAATCATAGTACATCAAAACAAAAACAAAAATATCTATTTCGCAATGCTTTTTTCTTCTGTCGTTTTTTTTTAAGTTTTTTCTCTTAATTTTTTTTTAAATTTCCCTTCCGACCCTGATTCCTATTTGTATGTATACTCGTATGCAGACGAAAGTAGTATTATATCGTCATTACGGGCCGCAAGATCAAAACACGCGAGTGAAAGAATTTACATTTTAATCATAAGAAAAACAAATTCTGGAATTTAAAAAAATCAATTGGTTTGAATATTATTTCTTAAACAAAACAACAGGAAAACGATAAGAGAAAGAACAAAACCCACAAAAATATGTATATACATACCTGCCACGCGTACGGAGAAGAAAGAAGCAGAGAAAAAAATTGTAAGAAATCATGCATGCTAAGAAAATAAATATTAAAAAGTTTTAAGATACCTAAGTGTAAGTAGACTTGTTAGAGAGGTTTTTAAGTGGATTTAATTTAGAAATGTGATAATCATGCTTATAAAGTGAAACAGGCAAAGAAAAAAAAAACTAATTAATAAAAAAAAAAAAATATATATATTGAATATTCAAACTACAACAACAGCACATGCACACACCGTTTTAGAGGCCTTCACAACGTGATCAGCATTGGATTAACAAGTATGTAAGTGTTGTTATTGTATTATTAATTTTCTTTTGCATATTTGTCGCGTTTTATCACTTGATCCCTCTTTCAATGATACCGCAGGTAGTCATGTACATACATTAATCCACTTCGCTTATACAATATATGAGAATGAGTACACTGAGAAGTTTTAAATGTTAATATATTAAATTAAATTTCGTTTCGCTCATGCAATACATTTTTAAATTTGTTTAAAGTTATCTTAAGATTAAAGAAAATCCAATTACATTGTTATTTTTATGTGAGTGTAAATTTTTTTGAGATTATTTGAAAAAAAAAAAAAATATTATTTACTATGTACCTAAGTACGTTAGGTTATGTGAAGTGTAATGTTATACATACATTTTACATTATATAATTGTAGTGTATATTCGAATTGGGCTGTTAAATAAAAAAACAAATTATATTATGGATTTCTAGATAAATTCTTTTAGTTCGAACCTCGTGGAGTAGTGTTGTTGTGCGATTCTTGGGGCTTCATATCAGCTAGAAGCCATGGTAGGGTGGGGTTAGGGTGGCCCATAATTGGCTCGGCGCCGCCAGACGTTTTAGCAAATTAAGCATGTAAAGGTTTAAGGAGGTAAAGTTGATTGGGTTTTGTTGTTTCGTTATGATTCAGTAACCCTATAATTTAAGTGTGCAAATTAAATTTTATTTTTATGTGCCTCTCTAGCCCGGTTAGTAGTTTTTCCCGGTTATAGTGACTTTGTATTGAACCTACGGAGCTGAAGCTACGGGATATATACCAGTGCACACTGCCTAGTCACGAAATCCTTAGTTCGTTTAATTTATTTATTAATTTCACATGTGTGTACAGTAAGACATGAAGTCTTTTCAGTGTACGTATTTGAAAGTTAAATTACAAACATGCCCCCTAACCGGAGACTAGGAGTTCATAACATAATGGCGCCTAACGTGGGGCCCACGTGAAAAGTTGAAGTTTTCAACATGTGGACCTTACAATAATATTCCCTCGTGGAATAGCTTGTCCGTCTGAAGCTAATACTGTTACAGTATGCTTGTTTTTTTTTAATATCAGATTGCTTTGGCTAAATGCTCGGCATCTGACTAATGCAAGTAAACGTGTAAATATATATAAATACATATTTTTTGAGCTTGAAAAATAGCAAAATATTTATATAAATTTTTTTGTTGGAGTTTGGAGCTGCGTTCCTTTGGCTATAAGCCGTGGTCGCAACCGCTGCTAATGAACATTGTTTGTCTTATTTCAAACCACTGGTGGTTCATTCTTGCAAACTGTCGTTTGGAATTTATGGTTAATAAGCTAAATGCTTGTTTTCTAAACCAATGATGGTGTAGGTAATGTAACCCAACCAGCATTTCTTTATAATTTTTTTTCTTCAAATAAGCAGTTTCTGCAATGTTTGAATTTTGTGGATTTTAGGATTTACTTGATCGCAGACAACATTGTTGAACTGCTATCATGAATTTTGCCTCCGAAGATCCCAACCCTTTGTTTTTTTTTGCTTGAATGTTTTCTTTTGCCAACACGCATCCATGAGTAGTAGAACTGATTTCTTTATTATATTTATATAAGGGTAAATTACTTACTCATTTTTGAATTATTTAATGTCAAAACTCTTAACGATTTAAGCAAACCCAATTTTATTGTATATCCAATTATTATATTCGAGTGTTGCATATAGGTTTTCCTTCATTTTGGTTTAAAGCACTTTTTTTATTTTTACTTTGGTTATATTTACGGTTATATTTAAGCAAAAATGTCCTTACGACACAGTACTGATACCTCCGCTAACGAAACTCGTATTTGTACGATATGTCGCGAGCCCTTACTAAACAATGATGAGACTTTGCAGACAGTCTGTTCATACAAATTTCATCGGCATTGTCTCTTGAATTGGCTTAAACGAAATACGTCGTGCCCTCAATGCCGTACAGCCTGCTCAAGCCGCGACTTTCATACAAGTAGTGGTGCTAGGACAAGATCTCGAGCTACTGGCCAATCAACCAGTCAAACAAATACCAACAACCCCTTAGACTTACCAAGGCCTAATTCTCAAAACGAACCAGTAGAAGCCGGCATAGCTAGTGCGGCTGTGGAAGGTGACAACGCAAGCAGCAATAATGCTCATAACGCCAGCGCTGCTGACGAAGATCGGATTCAAACTATTGTGTCCGCTATTATTTCAGCTAGGCAGGCTACTATTGTTGACAGCCTGGAAAGCAGAATTACGCAACTGATCGAACAGAAGCTAGAAGGCAGTCTAAACAATCTGTTCGCTCGCTTAAATGTTAATAATGTACCACAGGCTATTGATCCCTCTAACACACCCCAGAGGCACGAACAAATTGAAAATTCGAATGTAAATCAAAATAATTCGACCCCATTTTTGCCTCGAGACATGCCTTTTGTGCATAATAATTTAAACAACAATAATTTCCATCGGCAACTCGATCAACTACGCCTAAGCGATTTTTCAAACGTGCCAAATTCCGGTAGAATCGGCCAGTTAATAACTAGCTGGGATGTAAAATTTGATGGTTCCTCTAATATCTCCGTTGAGTCCTTTTTATGTAGAATAGAATTGTTAGTTATAGACACTTTATCAGGCAATTTTAACCTTTTGTGCGAACATGCACAAAGTTTATTTACTGGCGAGGCCAAAGAGTAGTACTGGCGGTACCGCAGGTCCGTTGAATGTGTATCCTGGCCATCGCTCTGTCAAGCGTTGAGAACTAATTTTGCAGAATATCGAAGCGACACTGATATTAAAGAGCATTTACGCGCCCGTAAGCAAGGTACCTCAGAATCATTCGATGAGTTCAAAAATTGTATATTGAAAATTGCCGAAAACTTACAAAGCCCGCTCCCAGAGTCCGAGTTGTTGGAGATTTTGCAAAGGAATTTACGCCCTCGCGTTAGGCAGCAGCTTTTATACGTCCAAGTGAATTCTCTAGCAGAATTGAGAAAGCTTTGCATAAAAGGAGAGAGTTTATTAAACGAGATAAATAAAACAACAAACTCACAGGCAACACCAAGTAACACAAATACTTACCGGCAACAACCTCGCAAGCAAGTTAGCGAAATATTAACCGAAAATAACTTGATGAACATACCCGATGAGACATTTGGTGAAATTGACGAAATAACAAGACGATCAAAATTAGTATGTTGGAACTGCAAAAAAGATGGGCATAGATTTTTTGATTGCATAGAAAAACGTAGTATATTTTGTTACGGTTGTGGTGCGGCAGAAACGTATAAGCCACACTGCACAACCTGCAATCCGGGAAACGGACAGAGGAGCGAGAGCTCGCGATTGAACTCTCGCAACGACCCACAAACGCACTAGCAGCAGAACGCCCGGACACAAATATCGAATATCAATCACTCATACCACATGGCGTACTCACGCAAGCAAACATAGTGACATCTCAAGAAAAACCTGACGACAAGTTATTGTTTTTTAACAAACAAAGCCCAAACGAATTGAACCAATCTAAGTCTATTATAAATCCGTTGGTTCGCAAACCAACTAGTTCGTCTGTTTTCAAAATAATTCCGTACAATAAGCGATTAGAAAAATATAATAAAATTCGATCAGAAATTTTTGATAATGCTAATGAAGAAAATAAATTACCAGTTAGACAACAAAAACGTTCATCCGTGCGCTTACGTATTTTTGGCTTAAAGTTAAATCTGAGCGCAGAAACGTATCGAATATAATTTCCTCCATTTGTCAAAAACCTAGAGATTCCAGGCCATATGCCTCAGTTAACATTTTAGGCAAAGAATATTTAGGATTACTAGACAGTGGAGCTCAAATATCTTGTCTTGGTAGTGCATTAGCAAAGGAAATATGTGATAAACGAAATTTACGTCAGTATACAACCCCAGTGTGTACGGCTGATGGCCGCCAACAGGTTGTTTTTGGTACAATTTCTTTAGATGTAACGTTTAAAAATGAAACAGCAAGCATCAAGTTCTATCTCATTCCCAGTATTTCTCAAAAAGTCATATTAGGTGTTGATTTTTGGTCTAAATTTGATATTGCACCACATATAATCGGTGAAATCGATTATGTTTCTGATGCACGTTCTGAGAGTGAAAATATTCTCCCTCTAAATAAAGAGCAACAAAAACGTTTAGAAGTTATTAAAAACATTTTTCCAAGCTTTGAAAAGGATGGGTTAGGTCGAACAAATGTCCGTCCGATTAAGCAAAGGTATTTTCCCATATCTCCGGCCGTTGAAAAGTAAGTACACAAAGAAATTGACGAAATGCTCCGTCTTGGTGTGATCGAGGAATCACCTAATAGTCCGTGGTCTAGCCCAGTTGTGCTAGTCAAAAAGTCTGATAAAGTCCGTCTGTGTTTGGATTCCAGAAAAGTTAACAGTGTGACTATCAAGGATGCTTATCCACTACCACACATCGAAGGAATTTTAAGTCGCTTACCAAAAGCAAAATATATAAGTTCGTTAGATCTCCGAAGAGCTTTTTGGCAGATACCTCTGGCCGAAAATTCGCGAGATTTTACATGCTTCACCGTTCCAAACCGACCGCTTTATCGCTACAAAGTTATGCCATTTGGACTTTGTAATGCGCCTCAAGCTCTCTGTCGTCTTATGGATAAAGTTGTCCCAGCTAAATTAAAAGACCAAGTTTTTGTATATTTAGACGATTTATTGGTCGTGTCCGAATCCTTTGAACGTCATATGTCCGTTTTGTCCGCGATTGCATACGTGTTAAGAGAAGCTGGACTTACTATTAATGTGCATAAGAGCAAATTTTGCATAAAGGAAGCCAAATATTTAGGGTACATCATTGGAGACGGGATCCTGAAAATGGATCCAGAAAAAATATCTGCCGTAACCGATTATCTACCTCCGAAAAATATTAAACAACTTCGTAGATTTCTAGGGATGGCAGGTTGGTATCGTAGGTTCGTGGATAACTTCGCCTCGTTAACCACGCCACTAACAAACCTTCTAAAGAAATCCAAGATTTTTGAATGGAACGCAGAGGCTGCACAAGCATTTGATCTTCTCAAAGAAAAGCTCTGTACTGCTCCAGTGTTAACTAATCCAAATTATAAGAAGCCATTCATAATTCAGTGTGATGCCAGCAAACTTGGGGTTGGAGCCGTTTTAGCCCAATCCGATAATAACGGTGTAGAAGTGACAATAGCGTACTTCTCACAAAAGTTAAATAAAGCACAAACAAATTATTCTGTCACGGAATTAGAATGCTTGGCCGTCATACTAAGTTTGAAAAAGTTTAGAGCTTATGTGGAAGGGCAAGAATTTACCATTGTCACGGACCATGCCAGTTTGAAATGGTTTATGAGACAAACGGACCTGTCTGGCAGACTTGCCCGTTGGTCGTTAAAATTGCAAGGTTATAAATTTAACATTGAGCATAGGAAGGGAAGCTTGAACGTTGTACCGGATTGTTTGTCGAGACAAAATTTTGAAGAAGATGCTGAAGTTTGTCCGCTCGAAACAAGTCAGTCTGAGGCCCATCCGCTTGTTCGGCTGGACTCATCTGATTTTACGTCCGTTGACTACGAGAAACTGAAATCTCATATTCGGGAAAACAGGGAAAAATTACCAGACATCCAGATATTAGGAAATCATATTTATAAACGTACTGAGCATCCCGATGGCAATCCCGAAAACGAATCCTTTAATTGGAAATTGTGGGTACCTCAATCCTTGACTCATGATGTTTTAGAAAATGCCCATAGTCCGCCCAACAAATGTCACGGTGGAATAGCGAAGACATTAGAACGTTTAAAAAGAAATCTGTTTTTGCCAAACATGACAGCTGATGTCAAAAGCTTTGTTGCTAAATGTGATGTTTGTCGTCAAAGCAAAGCAGCAAATATATCGCTTCGCACACCAATGTCCGCACAATACAAGGTGCAGCGCCCATTCCAAAAACTGTATGTGATCAAAGCAGGGCAATATTGGAATTATAATCGTTTTAGATCACCAAACCAAGTTCCCTCTATTAAAACCAATCTGAAAATTGCACGCTTCTCTAATATGTAATTTTATGCAAAACCATGTATTCACATTATTCGGTACGCCAGAAATTGTCTTGACCGACAACGGAAAACAATTTAAATCGTCCTTGTTTAACAATATGCTTAATGATCGTGGAATACGACATGTATACACAGCACTCTACAATCCTCAAGCTAACGCTAGTGAGCGAGTAAATCGTTCAATTGTAGCCGGAATAAGATCTTATCTTAAAACGGAACAAACAATGTGGGATATACATTTATCTGATATAGCAGAAGCCCTTAGAAGTGCGTATCACCAAACGATCTGCTGTTCGCCCTATTATGCCGTTTTTGGTCAGCAGACTACGAACTTATGCGAAAACTACAAACGCTCGATGAAAATGTTATTGATAGATCTGACAAACTGGAACTAATTCGCGATTCCCTTAGTGAAAACATCACCAAAGCTTTAGAGGCATCCGCTAAGCGTTATAATCTACGCAGCACAACCAAGTCCTTTAGAATAGGAGATTTCGTTAACCGCCGATGCCACAAAAAAATTTTGTTCGAAGTTTGCACCAAAATTTCTAAAAGCGAAAGTAGTTCTTATTCGAGGAAATTGCATGTACGAACTTGAAGATGTAGATACGAACAAACGCGCAGTATATCACCAAAAAGATATACAACTATGCAATAAGTAAATAAGCGATCAACAAACCGCACACCGAACTTCGAATCTAAGTGGGGGGGTGTGTACCGCCGTACATTGCTGTTCACAGCTAATTATTAGTAATTTCTTTTATTTCAATTTTATATCACCATTTAATTAATCAGAGTATTTTTTTTTGGTTCTATTAAGTTTAACCACCACTATGGTTATAACCGAACACTTCCCCTTCTTTATCGGTAGTAAAATAACAGGGTTGTATGAAACTATGCGAAGAGGTGACTATTTTGATAACACTGGCTGAAGGAAGGGTACTTCCGTTTTTGAAGATGACTTTTCTTTTTGGATTTTGACTGCCGACGTGACAACGTTGTTTTTTTAATTTCCATCCCGGTCTATTTAAATAATTAACTAAAGTTTTCATTTACAACTAACCAGACAGTTGTATATAAATAATCGACAGATTTTTCATACGTTTTTTTTGAGTGCGCCTGAGAGCCAACATGTTTTCTTTAACATTAATGCGGAGGGGATGGCGAGAAAAGTTTTAAGCAAAATTCGCTCAGAAAAAAAATTACTTGTGCAGTAAATCGCCTTTCGACATTCACAAAATTGTTCATGTGAGAAGAAATCCTCTCTACCGAAGTTCGCAGCTTTAAGGATATATTAAAAATCATCTCTATTTGAATTGGATTGTCACTAGAATGCTGGCCAAACCAGAAAACCGACAAAAGGAATTGCATAAGTATCCATATGTTCGCTAAATAAACTTAACCTTATTCATGGATTGCATAAACACGCACATGTTTAACTTTAATTTTAACATGAATTATCATAGTTTACTCGCAACTAAATTCATGATAATACTGAATATCTAAATTGATTTCGTCATAAAATTTTTACATATAAGCAATTTCTATTTGCTAAAACTCGCAGAAGGAGGCTACCCTATAAAATGTTAATTTAATGATTCTGTTTGAAATGTATTTAAAATTTGCCTAAAATTCATTATTTGCTAATATCAAATCATAGTACATCAAAACAAAAACAAAAATATCTATTTCGCAATGCTTTTTTCTTCTGTCGTTTTTTTTTTAGTTTTTTTCTCTTAATTTTTTTTAAATTTCCCTTCCGACCCTGATTCCTATTTGTATGTATACTCGTATGCAGACGAAAGTAGTATTATATCGTAATTACGGGCCGCAAGATCAAAACACGCGAGTGAAAGAATTTACATTTTAATCATAAGAAAAACAAATCTTGGAATTTAAAAAAATCAATTGGTTTGAATATTATTTCTTAAACAAAACAACAGGAAAACGATAAGAGAAAGAACAAAACCCACAAAAATATGTATGTATATACATACCTGCCACGCGTAAGGAGAAGAAAGAAGCAGAGAAAAAAATTGTAAGAAATCATGCATGCTAAGAAAATAAATATTTAAAAGTTTTAAGATACCTAAGTGTAAGTAGACTTGTTAGAGAGGTTTTTAAGTGGATTTAATTTAGTAATGTGATAATCATGCTTATAAAGTGAAACAGGCAAAGAAAAAAAAAACTAATTAATAAAAATAAAAATATATATATATTGAATATTCAAACTACAACAACAGCACATGCACACACCGTTTTAGAGGCCTTCACAACGTGATCAGCATTGGATTAACAGGTATGTAAGTGTTGTTATTGCATTATTTATTTTCTTTTGCATATTTGTCGCGTTTTATCACTTGATCCCTTTTTCAATGATACCGCAGGTAGTCATGTACATACATTAATCCACTTAATTAATATACTTCGCTTATACAATATATGAGAATGAGTACACTGAGAAGTTTTAAATGTTAATATATTAAATTAAATTTCGTTTCGCTCATGCAATACATTTTTAAATTTGTTTAAAGTTATCTTAAGATTAAAGAAAATCCAATTACATTGTTATTTTTATATGAGTGTAAATTTTTTTGAGATTATTTGAAAAAAAAAAATATTTTATTTTCCTATAAAGTAACATATATAATTTTTCATTTACTATGTACCTAAGTACGTTAGGTTATGTGAAGTGTAATGTTATACATACATTTTACATTATATAATTGTAGTGTATATTCGAATTGGGCTGTTAAATAAATAAACAAATTGTATTATGGATTTCTAGATAAATTCTTTTAGTTCGAACCTCGTGGA
This sequence comes from Philophylla caesio, assembly GCA_963971545.1. Taxonomy (NCBI): domain Eukaryota; kingdom Metazoa; phylum Arthropoda; class Insecta; order Diptera; family Tephritidae; genus Philophylla; species Philophylla caesio. Next base: position 68,263,667 of record OZ020607.1, read on the forward strand.
GTAGTGTTGTTATGCGATTCTTGGGGCTTCATATCAGCTAGAAGCCATTGTAGGGTGGGGTTAGGGTGGCCCATAATTTGCTCGGCGCCGCCAAACGTTTTAGCAAATTAAGCATGTAAAGGTTTAAGGAGGTAAAGTTTATTGGGTTTTGTTGTTTCGTTATGATTCAGTAACCCTATAATTTAAGTGTGCAAATTAAATTTTATTTTTATGTGCCTCTCTAGCCCGGTTAGTAGTTTTTCCCGGTTATAGTGACTTTGTATTGAACCTACGGAACTGAAGCTACGGGATATATACCAGTGCACACTGCCTAGTCACTATATCATTCACGAAATCCTTAGTTCGTTTAATTGTGCATACATGCCCCCTAACCGGAGACTAGGAGTTCATAACAACTGCAAAAAGAACACCCCCACCGATTCTGTCCTTACGCTAGGTTTCTGTAAAGCAAATTACGTTATAGTTACAGTCTAAGCCTTTTAACTATAAATCGTGCAATTTAGTATTTAAACCTCTAACGTTTTGGTAGAAAATACTTAAAGTAGAATTAAAATTAGTTTTTTGGCTTAGTGTCACGATTAGGAATTGAAGCTAAGTTATTTGTTTAATTTTTATTTTTATGTGGCTTGCATTCAAACTCGCGAACAAATGCCCCGGTTGGCCAAAAATAATTGTTAAGCAAAGTATCAAAAACTTTAGGTGCCACATCGATTTTAAAAGATGATGATTTCGTTCGTATTTAAAGTTAAATTTTCGGATTGCTAAGTTACAAGTCTTAATTTTTGATGAAATGTAAAACTCTATACATGATATTATAACCCAACGGAAACCCACTTTCCCGCCCAACCGACACGAGGGGCTCAATCCGCATAACGTAAGGATGTTTTTTAAATATAAAAATCTTAGTTGCCGAGTCGAGACAGAAGGAAGTTTGTTAAGCGTCGAGATCCCAAGCTGGTCAGCTACAGAATAAGAATTCATCAGCCGAATACAAACTTAGAGGAATGCAAAGTAAGAAAATTGGATCGTTAGCTGTTAATTATAAAAAGTGAGTCCGATGAATTTACATTTGTTAAGGTTAAGCGGCATATAATTAATGTTCCACCAATTGACTATGCTGTCCAAATCTTGCTGCAGCAAGGATCTTTCTTCAGCCGAGGCATAAGTCTTAAAAAGTTTAACATCATCCGCGTACATCAATATTTTAGAATACTTTACTGCGGTAGAAATCTCGTTTATGAATAGCAGGAAGAGAATCGGTCCGAGGTGGCTGCCCTACGGAACTCCCGAGCAAACATCGATGATCTCGGAATGAAAATTTTTAAAAACTACCTTTTGCGTCCTAGCGGAGAGATAAGAAGACATCCAACAGAGGATACCAGGTTGAAAACCAAGCAGATCTAGTTTACGGATGAGTAAAGAGTGACATACTTTGTCAAATGCTTTACTAAAATCGGTATATATTCTGTATCAATGTATTCCCAAAACCCATTTGAAACATGGGTGGTAAATTCAAGTAAATTTGTAATGGTTGAAATCGGATAAGTCATTTGATTGGTAACAATAGCTTCAAACAACTTCGGGATAGAAGAGAGCTTAGCTATACCACGATAGTTTTCAATAGAAGACCTGCTTCCAGATTTATGAAGGGGGATTATGTAAGTCTGTTTCCATATTGACGGAAAAACTCCTTGCTGTAGGGACAAATTAAACAAGTTCGATAATGGCAGGTACAGGTGCTTTGCCCATTTTTTTAGGAAACATGTCGGGATCATATCAGGGCCGTACTTCAATGATGCTTTTAAAGATGTTAAACAATAAAAAACATGATCTGAGGATATGACTGGAATATTAATAGAGTTTTTGGGGCTCAGCTTGTATGGATAGGAAATAGAATTATAATTGAATTGAGAGAAAGAGAACATGACACTATATTTTGGTATTTCATTGCGGACCGAAATGCATTTACTTTGCGCTTAGAATTAACGAAACCATTGAAAGCTTTCGGGTCGTGGATAATGTTCATTTTAGTTTTATTCAAGTATTTTTCATAACAGTTTTTATTTAATTCTAGATATTTATGTCGCAAGACTGAATAATTAAGATAATCCACAAGAACCTTTAGGTACATGTTTTAAAAATAAGTTGTATAAAGTATTGTTGAAGTCCAAAACAATATGCTCAATATCGCCATTGTAGTAAGGCCAAGTTATTTTAGATAGGTCACAATTTAATTTTTTAAAATTAGCTTTCCTAAAATTGAAGCTGTCATTAGAATTAAAAGCTTTCGATCCAGAAACCCGTTCTCCGTCTATGATCTCGTATGACAATTCACAGGATGATATACATCCTCAGGTAAAACCAATGGATCACATCGATTTAAGGAGGCCCTATAAATGTTGTCAACAGAAACCAAACCCAAGACCCTCCCCAACTTGTTTGGTAAGGTATTAACTTGGTTCGGACAAAGTTCAGTCATCCCCTCCAGAAAGGCGTTGTTAATGAAAGGCACGATATGACCATCTATTATATTCCAAGAAATGTTTGGGAGATTAAAATCACCTAACACAATCAATGAGTCGGGATGTCTAAGCATTGAGTCCACAATCCCAAGTAAAGAAATATGATCACTATATACCGACAAGTCAGACTGAGGAGGTATATAGCAGAGGGCTAATTAAATATAAGACTTGCTTAATTGCACTCGTATCCGCTTAAATTCAGTAGGCTCAATGATAGGGACGTTAACCACTTCAGATGGTAATGAAGAATGGACAGCAAAAAGAACACCTCCACCGATCCTGCACTCTCGATCATTTCCGTAAATATGATATTCACTGCAAAGAATCTCCGAATCAAAAACGTGTTTAATGTTTAAATTACAGTGATAACTTCCAAAAGCAAGTCAGTTAGTTTTGTATTCAAGCCTCTAACATTTTTGTAATATATATCAAGTTTAGTTTTTATCAGTTTTTTGACTCCGGATTAGGATGAGAAATTTTTGCTAAGTTTTGATTATTTATGTTAGGTTTAAACTGGAATTCGCGAACAAAAGCCCCAGTCGGCCAAAAAGAGCTATTTAAAAGTATATTAAAGTTTTCGGAAGTTACATCGATTTTAAATGAAGAAATGTTTCTCTTGTAATTATAGCTAAATTTCGTGATAGTTATGTCATCAGTTTTAACCTTATATGAAATGTGAAACTTGATATCCAACAGCCTGAGGACAAGGTGAGGAGAAACTAATCAACTCCCCTGAGGGAGAAGAATAATTGTCGTCGGAGTAGGATTTGGCTCAGCTTCGTCAGACGGACTCTCAACACGTTTCCGTTTACTATTACGGCTATTAGGAATACTCGTATTCTCTAAGCATTTAAAAGAATTAAATACGTTTTCATAGTATTTGAATTTTTCCGTAAGAACATTTAGCTCCTTACTAATCTCAGAGAAGCCGTTCCTACACTGCCTAAAAAATTTAAAAAGATCAACTTCAGTTGACCTACATTTCAGACAAGACCATCATCAATCAAATCTAACACTCTACGTGTCAATCCAGCACACTTCATGTGGGCAAGCCCATCGCAAAGCCAGCAAGACACAAAGCGTTCAGGCACAGTTAGGATAATTACAAGACATGGTATATTATTTAGGAGAAAATTGATTAGAATTAAAATTACAATTTATAGGACTAGCAGAAGAAAGGATCTAATAGGGGTAAGCAGTTTAGCAAAAAAAGCATTATAGAAGTCGGTAAGGCAGTTAGAACAGTTTGGGATACACAGTTTTATTGACACTTAACAAATCACGCAAACAGCTGTGAAAGCTAAAAGGAGTAACAAAGAAGAGTGCGCGCACAAACAGCAACAGCCGCAAATGCAAATACAAACAATTTGCAACAACAACTGTACTACAAGAAAAATTATGACTCGGCACACAACACAACAAAGATTAAAATGAGATTGTTTATAAGTCAAAGATTATTAAATGAATATTGCGTATATACTTATCATCAGAAGAAGTGTCCCTAGCAAATCTAGAAACAAAAATCGATTTTCTCAAAGGAACCACAACCAGCTTCTTTGCAGAGCAGTCAGTCTCTTCCAATGGTGCTACAGTGTTTGCAACAATAGGAGCAGATTAAGAAGGTGGAAGCGATTGAGGAGGTGAAGCTTGTTGTATACCGATTGAAGTAGTGAAGTTTGTTTTATACATATGATCCCGCATTAACACTACCAATAATCAACATTGTGACCCACTAAGGAATAACTCTTGTTCACGTTATGCCTGTCCCGTGACTATATGGCGCAGACACATGAAGATTGTAGTTCAGCGATGATAAGGCTTTAAAAAAGGCTTTCAAGAGAAATATTCTTCGAAATATTTATCGTCCTGTTCGCGCGGTCGACGAGTACCGCAGAAGAAGAAAGGACGAACTGCGTGATATGTAATAATATAGACTAAAAAATAAACCTGTTGCGATGACTTTAACATTCACTCTTGTGTACCAAGACATTTTCGACCTTGGGTTTTAAAGTCCTGTAAATATGCCTTATTTGAGCAAAAACTTTAATTCATTCCAGCGTTTATTGTTTTACGGACTCACTTTTTACGGTGAAGAAAATTATAATATTCTCACTTTGCAGCAATGAGGGACGATGTTATTACATTCACTATTAAGATTTTTAGTCGCTATCACATAAAATTTTATCAGAAATGGAGCCTGACCATTTAATTCAGTTGATAAAAAATCGGCCTATCTGAAACTTCAATTGGTATTTTTAAGACTTGTGGTTTTCAATACTTGATTTATACTCAGTTTGATTTGCCATTTCACAGCCCTAATTGCTGCAAAAAGTTGTCGAAAATTTATCTTCCTGACTGGAATTTATTCGAGCCAGCCGCGGCGGTCACTTGCTCTTATCTTTATAATCGTAATAAAGATAAATTCTTGACCATAGCATTAAATTACATATTCTTTATGATGGAGCGTAACCTTTCGCTGGATACACCGAATAGACTCTCGGGAGTATCGAAGAAGTATGAACGAAGCATCTAAGCCTTGCGAAAGCAGGGCAGCTTAGAAGGTAATGTTGAGATGACTCCACCTCATCATCCTCCATACACTCACACCTTGGTTTAGAAATATTGTCCAGCCTAACGACGTGGGTCCCCATCGGCCAGTGCCCTCTCAGAACACCGATCACGGCTGAGAGTAATGACCTGGTTGTGTTTAACAGTTCCCCAGACCATCTGCGGTCCGCAACCGGCCAAAAGCACCTTGCAACTTTGCAAGTCGGGGTTTCCGCCCAGCGTTTGCTGAAACGATGGAAGGCCTATTTTTCCAGGAGCAGACCACACGTGGCCAAGGGAATCCCAATGCCCTTTCTACCGGGAGCGGTGTCTTCTGTTGTGTCCAGGCGAGCTAGCTCATCGGCGAGGCAGTTTCCCGCCATGTCGCTGTGACCTGAAACCCAAATCAACCGAATACGTAAGATTTCTAAAGGCGGGCGATAAGGATGCCAGACATTCCTCGACCGTATCGTCAGCGATCCCGTTGCTCTGATTGCGGCGTAACTGTTCGAGTAGATGTTTACCACCTTCTGTGTAGTAGAAGTGCTGCGACATAAGTAGTCTACTGCTTCCTTGATGGCAGCTACTTCAGCTTGAAAGACACTGCAGAAATCCGGTAGTCGAAACTTACTATGGAGCGATAGTTCCTGGCAGAATACACCCCCTCCAGCTTCGATCCATCCGAGAACATATTCACTGCGCCTTTGCATCAGAGGCCTTTGCATCCCATGATCCGATGTGAGTGGTGAAGGATCTCCTTGGTGCGATCTTCAGTACGCTTTGATCGACATCCTCCAGGATGAATTCGAAGTTTTTAAGGATCCCTTAATGCCTGGACTTCGGGGTGAGGGAGAACCAGGTGCTTCGCAGCAGAGCGAGCGGCGGCAACTTTGCGCGCCACATCCACAGGAATGGTGCCAATCATCACATTTAGAGCAAGCGTTGGAGTGGTGCGAATTGACCCGCTGATTCCAATCAAGGCGCTTCTCTGCACCCGTTCCAAATTCTTTGCTAGAGTAAATTTATCCAGAGAGTTCCACCAGATAAAAACACCATGGAGCATAATGGGTTTAATAACCGTTTCATACAGCCAGAAAAGCACTCTGGGAGAGAGACCCCATCTCTTCCCGATGTCACTTTTACAGCAGTATAAGTTGACCGAAGCTTTCTTCGCCCTATCTTCGAGGTTCGGTCTCCAGTTAAGCCTCCAGTCTAGAACGACTCTGTCAGAAAGCACAAGAGGAGTGTCAGCGGTCGAGGGTAACTGGGTCTCTGGTACTCTGTATTTCCTGATAAAGACGACCAGTTCCGTCTTGTTGGGGTTTACTGCTGGCCCACAGCTAGTGGACCAATTTATAACCAAATTTATATAACCTTGCATGAAGTCATAAAGCGAGTTCAGGAACTCTCCCCTGACTATGAGTGGTACGTCGTCAACTATCCTCATTAAAACAATGTTCCAGATGAAGCGTGAAAGAACACCTCCTTGTGGGATGCCACTGGTCACCATTTGTTGAACCGAAGCGCTTCCCCACTCCGCCACGACACTTCTGTCGCTTAGATAATTTGAGATTAACCTGGTCAAGTTAGTTTTAACCCCGAGCCGACCGAGGGCCAGCGTAACCGCATCAGGAAAAACATTGTTGCATGCCCCCTCAATGTCGATGAAAAACCCACTGCGTATTCTTTGTGATCGAAAGACTACTCGATGATTTTAATCGCGGTATGCAGAGCAGACTCTACGGATCTGCCCTTCGTGTTGGCATGCTGAGAGAAACTAAGTTTCTCGCGTGGAATTCTGTTTCTTATATATAGGTCAACCAGCCTAGGGTCTTCAGAAAAAAATACAAGAGGCTGATTGGCGTGAAATCCTTTGGCGACACGTGGGAGCTTTTCCCCGCCTTGAGGATGAATGTCAACCTCACCTGTCTCCAGGCCTTCGGGACATACCCCTTATCCACGCAGTTCCCTGTAGGACACCAGACCACAGCCGAAACACATGTCAGTAGCTATACTCGGGCCGGGGCTTTTGGGTAAATGAGTACCCAGAAGCAGCTTGAGGGATTCCTCGCTACTTGTCGTCAATTCTCTCAACTCAGCCCTCAGGTATCCCAAAGGAACAGGATTATTCGAAATAATGCGTCTGCTCGACGCCCTTAGTTCGGACAACTCAACGGGCACGAGCTTCTGATTGGATGTTAGTCATTTATAGAAAATTACCTTCTGTAAGTCGTGATAACTTCAGAAACGGGTTTCGGGAGCTATCCAACTAAAGGCTATGTTAGTCAAGACTTATCTTAACTTAACTTTTCTTAAGAATGGGAAACGATTACTCAACATGTCAACTTAATTTTTGACGATTAATTTTGCTTGCATATTGTTCTTTGAATATCTTCGTTGCCTCAAAGTAGAACACAAAGCACTTGTGTGATTTTATTTTGAATTATTGCTTGTTAGTAGAAATGTCAAGGAAAATTAAATAGTGTCGAATGTTTTTAAGTTAAGTACAATTGCACAAAATATGGAAGAAGCATTCACTTGGCCAGAGAAAAAGACGGTGGCAAATCCACCCTATGAATAGAGACTTTTTGTTATGGCAATTTATATACAAGGCAAAATTTATAGTTCTGTTCTTTATTGGAAAAAGACAGTGGCAAATCCACCCGATGAATAGAGTCTTTCTGTTATTCCAATTTATATACAGGGCAGAATTTATCGTACAGTTCTTTATTGGAGGATATAATAAATTTTTCGTCGTTCATTTTTGTATTTTCTTCTTGTCTATCATTTCTTTTTGAGCTATTTAACGGTTCACAGCTTATATTACCACATCAAATAAATTCGTTTTAAATGTAACTTTTGCATACATTTTCTTTTAAAAGTTGTAAAAATCAAGATCTGGTAAGCCCGATTCTCTCACCGCTCTCAATTTACGAAAGGTCGAATCTTAAAAATCTAAAATCAACAGATTCTTAGTTTCTTACGGTGTTTAGTGTTAACTAATCACATGCACGGCTTTCTATAAAACAGGTTGGCCAAATCTTAAATGAAGTTAAGTTAAGTATTGACTAACTGAGCTTTTACATCTCAATCTCTTTCTTCTAATCCTCTTCGGCCTCTCGGTACCTTTCTCGTAGTTGGATAACGCTCATGACAAATGTGCACTAGTCAATTATACTAACACAGAAATAATCATAAGCTACAGAATAGATCATTAACAGAGCCACTTCAATTCGGATGAAATTTAATGTAAGCGACGAATTTAAATTTCAGCGGTTTAATAGATACATTTACAGATTTTATTCATTTCCTCAGTTATATCATAGTGTTGGTCTCGTGACGCTTACCATCCATATGCACTGCTAGTTGCTGCCGTGTGAACCTTTCCATTTTACTCCACTCTTTTATATGTATTTCGCTTGACATATCTCATTTAAATTCAGCAAGCATCTGTATAATGTTATCCTTATCCGGATTGCTTTTCGTTCCTTAAGCTGAAGAATTTACGCTTCTGGCTGTCTTCAACCATCGTCGCCTCACGCCCGCTACTCAAACGTGCGCAATTATTTGTTTGGTTTTGTTTTTGCTTTCTACTAGCATCCAATTTCTTAGAATGCATTTCATTAGGGTTTTTTTTAGGAAATTTTAATCTTTTTAAACAAAACAAAAAGGTAAAAAGTGAATATCTAGCGTGAGTTGAGTTGGAAAAAAGCTTAGCCTCAATTAGTGGAAAAAAAATTGGAAAGTAGTAAATTCTGCAGAAAACATGGTTCGACAAACTCGTTTCAAATAATTTTGTTTTTATGATAAAACTGACCAAAAATCTTGAAGGTAATTGACATACATTTTTAAAGGCGTAAATTGATTTTAAAAGGCAAAATTTTATCAATAATGCATTTTTTTAAATTAAAAAAAATTGCTTACGTGTATAAACCAACTACAATTTTCCGGTAGTCAGAACTGAAAAATTGCTAAAATCAATACAACAATTTCTATAAAAAAATATATTAAACTTGCATTTTCCCCATCCCTTAAGCCATGAGGAATTCTTATGATTTTACACATACTCGTATACGAGATCGTATGCGTACCCGCTTGATGGGCATTCGTAATCACCTTCCACTAATCCTTATCTACGTCAGATGTTTCACACTGTGCAGGGTGTGTTTCCTTCAAAAGGTTAATATTCAATAAATAATAAAATGTTCATTTCTTGCACGAAGAACTTGTAAATACGCTGTTACAATGTCGCAAATCATTTACTTTCACTACAAAGTAAAATCAGTATTGTCAATATGAAAAAAAAAACTGACTTATGGATTTTTTAAATATATTCAAATTCTTAGTTTATTTACTTCCCGTTCGATATCGATATCTTTCTAGAAAAATGAATTTTTTTTGTTTTCGGCCTTATAAATTTTAATAATTGACAATTTTATTGAGCTCGAGGCCAGTTTATAGAAGATTTTTATTTGGAAAAACAACAAGAGTTTATAAATGATGGTAGAAGAAATCACCAAATTTCCTCATCAGACTTCTTTATTTAATTAGTTATACTCTTATTATATTGTGTTATGAAGAATAAATATAACTAATTAAATAAAGAAGTCTGATGAGGAAATGTGGTGATTTCCGTATTAGTACTCTAACTTCTACCATTTAAAAACTGTTGTTGTTTTTCCAAATAAAAATCTTCTATAAACTGGCCGCAAGCTCAATAAAATTGTCAATTATTTCTAGAACAATGTAGTTTTGGAAATATATCCAACCTAGCATTCAGTGTTTCAAATTGGAATTTAGTGTTCAAAGATTGTCTAACATTTTTGGAATGATTTGATTTAATAAGATATAAATCTTCATAACTAATAATTTTGTAAAATTTAAAAACCAACTTATAATTTTTATAACTGTCTTGTAACATTTTAGGGTAATTCTACAATTATTTTTAATTCGTTTCTATAGCCAAATATGTATTCACAGGATATTAAATTGCAAAAAATAAATAAAAAATAATAAATAAAAAATAAAGGTTTTTCAAGTATTTCTGGTAATAGCACAGCTTTTTCTACTGTTGCTGCCTCCCCTCGTTCGCCTACTAAGCCCGTTATCAATACTCATTTCCCTGCTGTTTCTATGAATATGAAACAATCAGCTGTGACTACTGCCTCAGACTCTGCGCTGCCATCTGACACTTCTTCTTGCTCACTATTAGCTGATGCCGCTGCCGCTGCTGTTACATATGTTCATGCAAACACTGCACAGTGGTCCATTTTTTATAAAAAGCATAAACATAATAACAATCGTCGACTTTGTGTAGTTGGTACTAATCAGAGTTCTGATCTTGGAGTTGTGGTACGTCGTAAATGGAATTCCTGAATCTCGTTTTGATAAATTGCTGCCAGAGGATATTTGGCCATCCAACGTTATTATCAGACCTTTCGATTTTTTACAAAAAGACCTACAGACGCAGACCAAGAAGTAAATAGACGTACAAGTCATGACCGCAAAATAAATATTTATATAAATTTTATTTCCTCCTGTTTTATTAAAGGTAATTTCCTCCTATATGCAGACGATCTGAAGATTTAACATGAAGTTAAATGTTTGGAAGATTCTTTTATTTTCCAAGGTTTAAGCCCACCTTGGCTTATATTGTTGGTGTTTGCGTAATAATTTTTTACTCAATACTAGCAAATGTCACTATGCCTCTTATTCAAAATATATTGGTATTGTTCCTACCTCTTATTGCATCTCAAATGTACCGCTTAAATTAGTTAGTGAATTTAAAGACTTGAGGGTTTATTTTGACTCCAAACTCTCTTTCACCACTCACATTAGCATTTATTCATCGTAATTGTTCTTCATTCTCCGATCCATTTAAGTTCAAACTGCTGTACTTTTCATGCAATTTATGTTAATAGATTGGAGTCTGTACACAGGGCTTTTATACGCTTTGCTTAGCGCTCCTTGAGATTTAGTGACCCCTTACCGTCTTATCGTTATATGTTTATTGATAATGTCATTAGAGTCTAGGCATACTTTGTTATCAATGTGCTTTGTTTTTGATATAATTAACGGTGGTATTGATTTCCCGTACCTTCTAATGAAGATTTTCTTCAATGTTCCCACACGAATTTTTCGTTTTAATGAAATGTTTTTTGTTGGTGTTGCCCAAACTGTTTATGGAAAGAATGCCCCCTTGCGGAGATCGCTTTCTCAATTTAATTCATATTCTTCAGTCTTAAACTTTGATTTTTCTTTTTCTAAACTAGTATTTAAGAACGAACTTTGAAGACACTTGTCATAAGAGTTTCCTCTATCCTTATTTTTTCACTCTTTTTATACCCGAGCCTACTTGTACACAAGGGTATTATGACTTTCTTCGCAACAGCAAGAAAAAATCGAGATAGATATAGACATATACATATGTACTTAAATTATCAGAATGTAAAGAGGAATCGATTTAGCCCTGACTGCCTCTCCGTCCGTCCGTCCGTCTGTCCGTGGTTACAATAACTTGAGTAAAAATTGAGATATCTCAATTTAATTTGGTACATCTTGGCCTTTGGACAGGGTAAGTTGGTATTGAAAATGGTCAAGATCGGTCAATAACCACGCTCGCCTCCCATATAACGGAAGTTGTTGAAAAATGCAAGAACTCCGTTTTTTCGCTATCCATTAAAGCAAATTGAGTGAAATTTGGTATTTGGAGCGATTTTGAATTAAGAAATTAAGTATTTATGAAATTTTGAAAAATGGCCGTTGCCACGCCCACTTATGAACAAATTTCTGTATCTCAATAACGGAGTAAGGTATCGTCACAAAATTGGGTGAACAAATTTTCCTCATTATCACTGTTATTTCTGTAAAAATTTTTGAAATCGGACCATAACCTCGCCCACCTCCCATATAACGGAAATTTTGAAAAATGCAAAAATTTCGTTTTTTCTTTATCTATTGGAACATATTCATTAAAATTTGATATTTAGACAGATAGTTAATTAACAAAGTTGATTTTTATGAAATTTTGAAAAATGGGCGTTACCACTCCCACTTATAAAAAAAATGTCTGTAGGTATCTCAATAACGATGTAAGGTATCGTCACAAAATTTGGTGAACATATTGTCTTTGATATCACTAGCATCGCCGTCAATAATTTTTAAAATCGGACCATAACCACGCCCAACGGAATTTAAAAAAATTAAAAAAAAATAAATATTCGTTTTTCAGTATTTATTGGAACAAATTTAGTAACGTTTAATACTAGCAGCGATTTGAAACAAAGAAACGGGGTTTTTATGAAATTATGGGCACCGCCCATACAAAAATACATCGCGAGGGTATATAAAAATCGGTTTCGCCCGAATTTACGCTTTTCTTGCTTGTTTATTTTTAAAATAATTTGTATCCTTATACTTATCACATAGTCGATAAGCATTTTGTTTGTTGATTTAATAAATAAATAAATGTTGACAGGTACTCCGGCTAAGTACTTGGAATCTTTACTTGCCACTAAACCTGAAACTCCCACGGGCAACTACTTATGGACAAAAGCTTACTTACTTACCAACTCAGAAGGATTTTAGGTGGTGTTTCTTAATTTCTTCAATTTAATTTTTCCTCATCTATAAAATAATTTGCCGCTATGAATGAAGGACTGACTCGTCGAATGGCGAATGGTCCCTTATTACGTTAAGTGTCTGGTCAAAAGGGACTCGTTTTAGTTTCAAAATTGATTTTTATTTTATAAATATAGCAGTTTGACGTAGCCTGTTTTCAATTTCAAAATATATATCATATACAATTACCAATCGGACTTTTATTAATTAGTTATGATGTCGCGAGAGATTTCATTTAAATTCAATTACTTATATAAAAAATGGGTTTGTCATTTTTATTCGTGACTCTATTGATGATACTAGATACAAAATGATAGATATTATGATATATGATGTGATCGCAATATATATTATATATATTTCTAAATACCTCAGTTCCAGAGCTCCTAAATAATAGTTAACCCGTAAAAATGATTGCATTTTCGCTATGGTGAAATGGTTTCTCATTGTACGATATGCATTTGAACTTGTATTTACGGTCTGCTACTGAGAGTTATTTTATGTTTGTTGTTGAATGATATCTCACTTACTTACTTACTTAATTGGCGCAACAACCGCCTAAGCGATTTTGGCCGAGGTCAACAAAGCACGCCAGCTGTCCCTATCTTTTGCTAACTGGCGCCAATTGGAAATCCCAAGTATAGCCAAGTCTTTTCCACTTGGTCTTTCCAACGCAGAGAAGGTCTTCCTTTTCCTCTGCTACCACCAGCGGGTACCGCGTCAAAAACCTTCAGGGCTGGAGCTATTTCATCCATTCGTACGACGTGGCCTAGCCAGCGGAGCCGCTGGTTCTTAATCCGCTGCACTATATCTACGTCATTGTACAGCTCGTACAGCTCATCGTTCCATCGTACACGGTATTCGCCGTCGCAAAGACTCCAAGAGCTCTCTCATCTGATGTTGTCATCGTCCATGCTTCTGCGCCATATAAGAGGACGGGCATGATGAGAGACTTATAGAGTATGGTTTTTGTCCGCCGAGAGAGGACTTTACTGTGCAATTGCCTACTCAGTCCGAAGTAGCACTTGTTGGCAAGAGAGATTCTGCGTTGGATTTCAAGGCTGACGCTGTTATTGGTGTTAGTGCTGTATCCTAAGTAAACGAAGTCCTCTACTTTTTCGAAGTTATAACTGTCAACAGTGATGTTTGATCCCAGTCGTGAATGTGCCGACTGTCTATTTGATGACAGGAGATACTTCGTCTTGCCCTCGTTCACCTCCAGACCCATTCGCTTCGCTTCTCTATCCAGTTTGGAGAAGGCAGAACTAACTGCGCGGTTGTTAAGACCGATGATGTCAATGTCATCGGCGTACGCCAGCAATTGATACCAAATTCAGACATTGCGGCATATAGGAAACTTCTTGTCGTGCTGTCGAAGGCGACTTTGAAGTCGACAAAAAGATGGTGTGTGTCGATTCTTCTTTCTCGGGTCTTTTCCAAGATCTGGCGTATTGTGAATATCTGGTCGGTGGTAGATTTACCAGGTCTAAAGCCGCACTGATAAGGTCCAATCAGTTCATTGACGGTGGGCTTAAGTCTTTCACACAATACACTCGACAGAACCTTATATGCGATGTTAAGAAGACTAATCCCGCGATAGTTGGCGCAAACTGCAGGATCACCCTTTTTGTGGATTGGGCAGAGCATACTTAAGTTCCAATCAGTAGGCATGCGTTCTTCCGACCATATTCTAGAGATGAGCTCGTGCATGCACTTAACCAGCTCCTTTCCGCCGTACTTAAATAACTCAGCTGGTAACCCATCGGCCCCGGGGGCTTTGTTGTTCTTCAGCCGTGCTATCGCTTTCCGAATTTCGTCACAGTCGGGTGATGGTACATCGCGTCCATCATCATTGATTGGGGATTCGGGTTCAACATCTCCAGGGTTGCAGTTGCTTCCATTAAGCAGTGTGGAGAAGTGCTCCCTCCATAATTTAAGTATGCTGTGGACATCAGTCACCAGGTCGCCGTTTTCATTCTTACAGGAATTCCCCCCGGTCTTAAAACCTTCTGTAAGCCGTCGAACTTTTTGAAAAAGTTTTCGGGCGCTTTTCTTGTCGGCCAGCATCTCAAGCTCTTCGCACTCACGCATTTCGGCCTCTCTCTTTTTCTCACGAAAAATGCGTCTTGCTTCCTTCTTTAGCTCACGATAACGCTCCCGCACAGCTCGCGTTGCGCCCGATCGCAGTGTGGCCCTGTAGGCAGCGTCTTTACGTTCCGTAGCGGCGCGACATCCCTCGTCATACCAGTTGTTCTTTCGGGCTCGCTGAAATCCGATGGATTCTTCAGCGGCGGTATGTAGACAGCGAGAAATATGGTTCCACTGCTCGGAAATATCGTTATGTTGATTATTGCTCTCAGAGAGCAGGAGTGCAAGTCGAGTGGCGAAGTGGGTAGCTGTCTGTTGCGATTGCAGCTTTCCGACGTCGAGCTTTCCTTGTGTCCATTTGCGCGCGCTTTTTGCTGCACAGAGGCGCGTGCAGATCTTAGCTGCCACAAGAAAATGATCCGAGTCGATGTTGGCTCCTCGGTTCGTGCGCACATTTAGGACACTGGAAGCATGCCTTCCGTCTATCACAACGTGGTCGATTTGGTTTCGTGTCTTACCATCTGGAGACAGCCACGTAGCCTGGTGAATCTTCTTATGCTGGAACCTGGTACTACAGACTACCATGTTTCGGGCCCCGGCGAAGTCGATCAGTCTCAATCCGTTATCGGACGTTTCGTGGTGGAGACTGAATTTTCCGACTGTGGAACCAAAGATGCCCTCCTTGCCCACCTTGGCATTGAAGTCGCCAAGCACGATTTTTATATCGTGGTGGGGGCACCGCTCATACGTGCGGCCAAGGAGATCGTAGAAGCGATCTTTAGTCCCATCGTCCTTCTCTTCCGTCGGGGCGTGGGCGCAAGTTAGGGAGATGTTGAAGAATCTCGCCTTGATGCGGATTGTGGCGAGACGCTCGTCCACCGGAGTGAACGACAGTACTTTACGGCGCAGTCTCTCTCCCACCACAAATCCGACACCAAATTTGCGCTCCTTTACATGGCAGCTGTAGTAGATGTCGCAAGGGCCTATCACTTGTTTCCCTTGCCCCGTCCATCGCATCTCTTGGATGGCGGTGATGTCAGCCTTTGCTCTGCTGAGGACATCAACCAGCCGGGCAGAGGCACCTTCCCAATTAAGGGTTCGGACATTCCAGGTGCATGCCCTCAAATCATTGTCCTTTAAACGTTTGCTGTGGTCGTCATCAAAAAAGGGGGGTCTCATCCGAGGCTTTGTTTTCTTTTTCATTGGATGTTGGTTTTTACGTGGCGGGTTCCAAGCCCTGCGCACAACCCATTGCTGGGGGTTGAAATTTTATATTCGTTTATATAGCGAGCCGCTTGCTCCAAGACAGACGCCCGCTTGCAGCCGCACCTCCTGGTGGACAGACGCTGCGGACTTTAGTGGACCCTTAAACCGAATATGTCGGAGTGGCTCCGCTAAAGCTCCCTCTCTATTAGCCGTGACCCATGGCTCCATACGGGTTGGTTACCGTATCTCGCACATGGGTTGCTCACGTTGCCCAGGGTGCACGAACGTGGACGTAAGAGTAGGGATTGAGTACAGCCGTGCAACTGTAATCGCATACCCAGAAGCACCCCTGTGCCCCATTGCACCCCGAATGATATCTCACGTTTGGTAATATTAAGCATCGTGATTTATTTTTGATGGTTGCTTTCAACTGTGTTAAAATCCTGACACAAACTACGGCTCATTTAACTCAAAATTACTTTTACATGGCTTCAGAAAGAGACGCCGGAAATGTCTTGAAATTCTGGAGGGAACGTTTAGTTTTATTTCGCCAAGAGGAGATGGGCTAGAGATTAAGCCTGTTAGTAACTTGACCAAAAATACAATACCTAGCATTTCTCTGCGACTAGCAAGTGAAGGAAGATTAATGAGTTTTAAACGACACCCTTGGCTTTGTTAACTGTAACATTTATGTGAAGATTAAAATTAAATTTCGGGTCCATTGTAATTCCAAGATCAACAAAGTTAAACACTTGTTCGAGGTTATGGTTACATATGTCATAAGAAGCTGGTTGAACTGCCCTTCGAGAAAAGCACATTACTTTGAATAATTTAAGGTTTAGTGGCATGTAATTTACTTCACACCAGTTAGTCATGCTATTTAAATCCGCTTGTAGTAAGGACCTTTCCTCAACAGAATGATACGATCTAAAAAGCTTTACATCATCAACATACCATAAAATGTTTGAATAATTTATTACAGACGGTAAGTCATTTATAAAAAGTAAAAACAGAATCGGTTGTGAACTTAAGCAAGTTTGTAATGGTAGATTTACCCTTAGAGAACTCATGTTGTGTGCTAGAAATTGTAGAGGATATTTAATACGTTAAATGATCAACAACAATAGCTTCGAATAATTTAGGAAAAGCAGAAAGCTTAGCTATACCGCGATAATTTTTAATAGAGGACCTACTCCCGGTCTTATAAAGGGGTATAATGAATGATTCTTTCCAAGCTGAAGGGAAAATCCTAAGCTTAAGAGAAAGATTAAATAAATTAGATAAGGACTTATAAATATGTTTAGCACAGTTTTTGAGGAAACACGTCGGGATCGAATGGTGGCCAGCCTTAAATGATTATTTTAAGTTACTCGAATAATAAAATGCTTCTTTCGAAGATATCTGCGGAATAATAGCAGAGTTTATATGGATAAGGTTTGCTCAGAGGCGAGTTAAGGAAGTAATTTGACCTGAAGAATTGGGCAAACATGTTGGAAATTGATATTTCATAGCAGACGGAAAACTAGTCACTCTGCGCTTAGAGTTAACGAAGTCATAAAATGATTCAGGGTTTTTAATTAAATTCCTTTTAGCTTTTAACTTTTTTTGTACAATTTAAATGATCGCGACTTTTTATTTTTTAAACTTTTTAGTTCTTGGTACAAACTTTTGAAATAAGCTAAATATAGTGTAATTCAAATGCTGGACGCAACGTTCAACATCATCTTTATACGTCGGCCATGCTAATTTTGATAATTCTCGATCTAATTTCTTGAAATTGGCTTTTGCGAAAACAAAACGAGCGTTTGAGCTACTTGATTTATCAACATTTCTTCCAAAATCACCAATAACTTCGTAATTTACCTAAATCGCAGGGTGTTAAGAATCCTCTGGAATAACCAAGGGTTCGCACCTCTTCATAGATGAATTAGATACGTCATCAACAAAAACAAGATCCAGAATGGTTCTAAAATTGTTTTGAGTTAAATTGATCTGATTTAGACAGAGCTCAGCCATATCTTCTAAGAATACATTGTATCTATACCTTGATGATATTGGAACGATAAAGTCGTCTATAATAGTCCATGATATGCCTGGTACAATGATATACAAGTACAATCATCGAAGCATGTGCAGTAATCATTGAACTTAAGGATCTAAATATCGCAATATGTTGAGAATATACCGATAAATCAGAGTTAGGAGGGAAGTGAAAACAGCTAAATAACTCGCATTGCTTTAAATTCGATTAACTCGATGAGGGGGATATTAAAATCTTCGGATAGTATTGAAAAATGAACTGCAAAAAGAACACCCCCACCGATTTTGTCCTTACGCTAGGTTTCAGTAAAGCAAATTACGTTATAGTTACAGTCTAAGCCTTTTACTATAAATCGTGCAATTTAGTATTTAAACCTCTAACGTTTTGGTAGAAAATACTGAAAGTAGAATTTAAAATTAGTTATTTGGCTTAGTGTCACGATTAGGAATTGAAGCTAAGTTATTTGTTTTATTTTTATTTTTATGTGGCTCGCGAACAAATGCCCCGGTTGGCCAAAAATAATTGTTAAGCAAAGTATCAAAAACTGCAGGTGCCACATCAATTTTAAAAGATGATACGTTACGTTCGTATTGAAAGTTCAATTTTCGGATTGCTAAGTTACAAGTCTTGTGGCCGCTGTGGTCGAGTTGGTAGCGGTGCGTGCTATAACTCGATATGCCGGTGAGTTCGTGGTTCGAATCTCAGTCAGGGAAAGCAAAATCTTAATAATAGAAAAAGTTTTTTCTAATAGCGGTCACCCCTCGGCCGGCAATGGCAAACCTCCGAGGGTATTTCTGCCATGAAAAAGCTTCTCATTAAATACATCTGCCGTTCGGAGTCGGCACAAAACTGTAGGTCCCTCCATTTGTGGTATAATATAAAGACGCACACCACAAATGGTAGGAGAAGCTCGGCCAAGCACTGAGCTATATAGTGTAAGCGCCAAAATTATATATAAGTTACAAGTCTTACTTTTTGATGACATGTAAAACTCTATATCATCAGAAGAAGTGTCCCCAGCAAATCTAGAAACAAAAATCGATTTCTCAAAGGAACCACAACCAGCTTCTTTGCAGAGCAGTCAGTCTCTTCCAATGGTGCTACAGTTTTCGCAGCAATAGGAGCAGATTGGGAAGGTGGAAGCGATTGAGGTGGTGACGGACCCACTTCAGGTGAAGATACCTTTAAGTTATCATGATCAGAACATTCTTTTGAAGTAATGTAAGAGGAGCGACAATACTTTCTTTTATTTATTTTATGTATTATTTTTTATTTATTGATTGTTTATTTATTTTATGTATAATTTTTTATTTATTGATTGTTTACAGTCTTGCGAATTTAAAATGTACATTTTTTTACAAAGTTATAATATATTTTCCATTAAAGGGTCAGTACATGTTAGATATATTTTTACAAATCATATATAAAATTGCTTGAAAATAATTGAGTAGTTCGGTAGTTAGGTAGCTGGAAAGGCCTAGTTTCCATTATGTGCCACGGTCGGAAAGGCCTAGTTTCTGCTCCGCATTTCTGTTACTTGGTTTCTGATGGTCGGAAAGCACGAATTTCCATATTTCACTTCTAACTTTTCATACGAACAGTTTGTCATGGTCGAAAAGGCCGTGTTTTCGATCCATGGTCATATCGCCTTTATTTGGTGCCTGTGCGGATGAAAAGACCAAGTTTCCATTCCGCGCCCTTACCGGATAGACAATGGTTATACAGTAATTTCTTGAAACTACTAAAGTAAGTGCAGTTTTTTATGTGCGACGGTAATTCATTAAAACACTTTAGCCCTTTATAGAAATTGTTTCTTTTATCCACTTCGGTTCTATAGAAGGGTAGCCTAACTACTACTAAGAGAGAACAACAGCTCTTAGTAGGTATGAGAGGGTGTCGTTAATGTATCGAAGATTGTCACTTAATTAATCCGGAAGTCTGCCTTGTTTTATGTTAAACACTAATTTCATACCATGATCAGTTTTTGCAGTTTATCTACTTAGGTATCGCTAACTATGAAGAATATCGTTGGACAATATATAAAGTGGGGTTCCACTATAGATCAATAGACTATGGTTTTGTACCTCCTTCCAGATATTTACAAGATGTTTTTATAAAGCCAATTTCTTTAACTGTGTATTCAACATGCTCATTTTTAATTTATTATCAATTTATATCCTTAAGTATTTAATGAGTTTAACTTCTGTAATAACTTCATCTTCTATTTTTAGGATGTAATTTGAGCATCCGTTATTAAGACCATAAACTGCCTCTTATTAACATTCAGTTTTAGTTAGAGCATAACCAGTTATATAAGGAATTTAGATCCTCATGCATTTTTTCAATCGCATTCTGCATGTTCCTATCACTGACTGTTAGGAGTGTGCCATTAGTGAACAATTTTATCTTGCTAACACCGAGCCCTGTGGTAACCCAATGTTCACGGCTACTTTTTTTGACACAGTTGACTCGATCACTGTTTGCTGCATACGATCGTTAACGTAGCTCCGAAACCAGTCAAGCTCGTTGTCTTTTATACCAATATGCTCAAGTTGTTTCAACATTCTATCCTTGTCAATAGATTCAAAAGCTCTTTTGAGATCAATAAACACCGCTTCGGTATTCAACTTTGAATTAAGATCTTCCTTCCACTGGGAAAGTATCAAATTTAGTGCAGTCTCACACGAGTGCTTCTCCCGGAAACCCGATTGCTCTTTTATGAATATGTTATTAGTTTCAATATGACATAACAACTGCGTTTTAACCACATTTTCCAGAATTTTTTCAATGTTTGAAACATCGTTAATTGGCCTCATTTATTCAGCTTTTATAGTATCCTTTAATCAAGACTTTTTTTTGAGTAAAGAGTAGAAGTGTCCCATATACTCTACTGAGTCTTTAATTACACCCTCAGACTATATATTTTTCCCTCCTATTTTCCTTTTAAATTTTTTTACGGTATGTTCAATATCTTTAGAGTTAATCTGGTTGAATTTAAAGTTATTTACCTGATTAGCCTGCGGTATAACGTTACTGCTATTGTCTTCTATATTTCTCCATTATACTTTCTACGAAGAAATCGTTTACGTTTTCTGCAATTTCATCGCTGCTTTTGAATATTAGGACTTCTGTTATTTTTTCTTTAATATCTGATTTATTAACCACTTGTTTTAAGAGTTTCCACATTAATCGGCTATCATTTCTATTTGCTTCGACTTTCTGACCCATGTAGCTAATTTTCTTAATTTTGATCATTTTTTTGTACTGCTTTTTCACCATGTTATATTCTGTCCAATCTCCTGTTAACACTGCTCTTTCAAGTAATTTGAACTCCTTTTTGTTAACCTCAGCTGATTGCCTGTCATACCATTTGTTTCTAATATTAATATAAATTTATCACTGGTTGGATAATTGTTGCATAGCCGACATCATACAACCGTTGATGTGCTCGAGCATCCCTTCAACATCAATACTACTTAGGTAACTAAAGTTATCCTGTCTGAGCAAATTAAGTAAATAATCAGGGGTATACATATCCCAGGAAGTAAATTCTGACAGCTTTTTTAAAGGGATTAATTTGTTTATATTAAATCGAAAGAGTATAGGTTTGTGATCCGTTATTCTATGATCTTGTAAATTTTCATAAAACACTTCCTTACTGTTAGAATACAACAAGTCTATGAGTGTTGCAGAGTGCTCCGTAATCCGTGTATCAAAGCTAATCAGCTGTTTCATTGCTTGGTGTGGGAAGATCTCGTTCAGTTGTTTGCTATAAGTCGACACTACTTTAATGTTTATGTTGAAATATCCAACAACAATAGTGTTTATTAAGTTATCAGATATTTCTGTTAGAGTAGCCTCAAGCATCACTTGTGCTTGGTGACTGGTATACCACCCCTATCTGCCATTTAGTCTGTCAACTTTTCAGTTGAATGATCATGCAGCATACATTATTATTTACCGATTTGTTGACCTTTATCTTGATCTCAAGAGTGTCACGTAAAGTTATGATCACACCGCCTGTATGTCTACTGCGTGAATCGTACCTTATTACCTGGTATATTGGAAAACTTATCTCCGAGTCATCTATTTCAACTGTTATATATGTCTCGGAGCATAGCACCATGTCTGGGTTAACATTTTCCATGAGTCTTTCAAGTTCAATTTTATTAGCTAATAAACTATTTATATTGAGATACACGCATTTTAATGAATATTGGCGATCTTTTCTTACGTCTAGTTGCTAACATCCCACTCTCTGTTTCTCTATCTTTAGTTTTCTAACATAGACTGAACACTCTCGGCTAAAAACACTATGTTCTACATCTAATTTTAGACCTAGCTCTTGGTTAGCGTCACAACAATTACCGCAAATTAATTTTGGACTACTCTGTGCAATTTTCTGCTTTATGCTCCGCCATGCATTTACTACACCGTAATTTCTTCGTACACTTATTAGCATTGTAATTGAAACTAAGGCATTTATAGCATCTTTTCACTGATTGCCAATCGTATACCGGACATCGATCCCATCCAATATTTAGTTTTTTCCTATCTAGCACCTGTAAGAAAAATTTATGTTCGACCTCAATTTTGCGTTAAAAGATGTTAATTCCCCATTGCTACGTTTCGACTTGAATACTTTTACTCATTTAATGTTAGCATTACTCAAAGAATTGTTCTGGGCCTTGATTTTGTTAATTACCTCTATTTCACTATACTCTGCATTTATATGTGTGACTAATATCTTTGGGCTGTTCAGTTTTGGTTCAGTAATATCATATAATTCCTTATTCAGATTGTTAGTTAGTGCAGCTTTTATTCTATCTTTCTCTTCAACATATATTCGCATATATTACTACGGTACCGTTTTGCTTATTTGACAGTCTACCTATTTTAATATTCGATGCATCGACTTTTTTAGGTCTACCCTAGTTTTTCCCACTGCTTGTTTACTCTTTGGCTTTATTATAAGTGGATGTACTCTCTTTAAAGCGGTAGCGTATGATATGCCCACACCTCTTGGTTTGGTATATTTGTTAGTGTTTGCCACTTTTTTTTATTTTGCTCACAATATCTTTCTTTTGCTTGCAGAGCTCAGCAGTGGACGAATCAACTCTAGCCATTTGCTTTTTATTGGCTTTGCATAAACTCTCTACTCTCTTAATTACCTCTAAGTTTTCTTGGTTTGTCTTCTTTATACCTTCCATCACCTTACTTAGCTCCTCACTTAGCATTTTTTCGATGTCACCCTTTTGTTCTTTGATATGTATTTTGTTTGTCTCAGCTATACTCATCATCTGTTTAAGGACATCATCAACATTGGAGATATATGTCATGCAGACATCGCACATAAACCGCAAAAACCGACAGTTTTCCACACCTTGCAAGCCGTATTCATCAACATTCGCGCAAGCAATAGTTTTGTGGTATACTCTTCCACAAACTCCATCTCATCGCACGCCCGACTCTCCTCTGATGCCTTTTCGGCATCTCCGCACTCAGGCATTATCCTATACACCGGTCAACTGCTTTTTATGTTTATATGTACAAGGTGGCTCAAAAGTAAACTTCCGATGTTTTTGGCTGTAATTTGATTCTCCTTGTGGATTATTTTTATTTGGTCTTTTTTACATCAAGTCGAGAATATAATGTCATGTAAATGGCCGCCGCCACTGTTGATTGTCATTTGAGCCCTTTTTATGGCATTTTTCCTCACTTTGGCCAAAACTTCCGGCGATAGTTCTCACATTCTTGAAGGATATTGTCTTTAAGAGCTGCAAGAGTCTGAGGCTTGTTGACATAAACCCGCGACTTCAAAAAGCCCCGCAAAAAGAAGTATGGAGCGGTCAAATCAGGCGATTTTGCTGGCTAGTGCAAATGCATCCTTCAGCATATCGGTTGTGGCACGTGCAGTGTGTGCCGTTGCACCATCCTATTGGAACCACATGTTTTCCAAATCCCAATTCATCAAGTTACGGCAAAAAGAACTCGTTGATCATTGCTCTGTAGCGCTCACCATTCACAGTAACCGTTTGGCCCGCGACGTCTTCGAAGAAAAAAGGTCCGACGATTCCTCCAGCGAAAACAGCACACCATACAGTGACTTTGAGCGGGTGTAATGGCTCTTCGTGGGTTACACGCGGATTTTCAGTGCCCCAGAAGCGTAAAGCGCTAAGATGGAAATGGGCCTTATCACTCATGATTATTTTTGATGAAAAATCATCTTCCTCTTGGTGGTGATTAAGGATGGCTTGAGCGTATGTTAGACGCGAGTGGCGGTCAGCAGCTAACAGCTTTGTACGGAAACATCTTCAAAATTCGCTGTAAAGACCGTCGACTAATACCCATTTGCGTTGCACGTCGTCTGGTCGATGTCGACGGCGCTTCCATGACATCCTCGGCTACAGCAGCAATATTATCTGCAGAACGGCTACTCCGGGGTCTGCCACGCCTGGCAGCAACTCGTGTTGTGCCAGTCTCTTCGAGGCGAGCGGCTAAACGTCGCAGTGTTTCACCAGTAGGCGTTGGACGGCCAGGAAATCTGCGACGAAATTCACGTTGTGCCAAAGTCACCGACCGATTATTGGTCAAAAAATAGTCAGCAATATTCCGCGTTCTGGAGCAGTGTAGCGTAACATTGTTTATTAACGTGTATTTCGCATGTGTTTACTACACAAATGTCAAAACAGAACTGACATTATTTATTTATTTATTTATTTATTTATTTATTTATTTATTTATTGAGTCTATTGAACAATAATTTCCTTACAGACTATTAACAATATTATGCTTAATAACTAAGAAAAGAAAATTTCAAAATTTAAAAAGTTGAATCCAAAAGATTTTTAAAAACATTTTTTGCATAAGAAAAATCTAATAATACCTTGTTCGATATCATATTAAATTCACCAATGGCACGGGCAATAGGGGCATTACGAGCATATTCAGTTTTGTAATTAACACCATAAAACGGCAAAAAATTGCGTAAACTTCGCTGAGGAATGTTAAAATTAAGTTTTACTAATAGAATGGGGCAATCAATAGCGCCATTAACCAAATTAAAAATAAAAGACAAAGAGAGTATGGATCTTCTAGAATCCAACGATTTCAAATTATTAAAAGTAGGCGTGAACTATACGAAGGTACTGGTTCCGAAAAATTTAAAGAGCGTAAAGCAAACTTAAGGAATACTTTTTGGACACGTTCAATTCTGTTTACTAAATTGGCATGGTATGGTCTCCAAATGATCATTGCATATTCTAAGTTAGAGCGTACAAAAGACGTATATAATAATTTAAGAGTGTAGGGATCAGAAAATTTCGTACTATTACGCCTCACAAAACCTAACATCGCATAAGACTTTGCAACAATATGAGAAATATGACTGTTAAAAGTAAAATTAGAAGAAAAAATTACAGCTTGTCAGCTTGTCTAAATCAGCATTGCAGCTTGTCTAAATCAGCCTGAATCTTAATTGCATCAGCTGAGCTTTTTATAACCGAAAATACTTTTAAATCATCAGCGTACAGCAGAAAATTAGCAAATGTGAAGCAATTGGTAATGTCATTTATAAATAGCACAAAGAGTAAAGGACCTAAAATACTCCCCTGAGGAACCCCAGAAGACGCTATAAAAGGATTAGATGTTGCACCATCTACCATGACTACACAGCGTCTATTCAGCAAATAAGATTTAATCCACTGCAAAAAATTAGAATGGAAGCCCATGCAAGATAACTTGCTAACTAAGATCCAATGAGAAACTTTATCAAAAGCCTTGGAGAAATCTGTATAGACACAATCAACTTGAAAACCATCCAAAAAGGAATTAATACAGTACTCACTAAAGACCGCTAGATTAGAAGCAGTCGACCGATTGGAGACGAAGCCATGTTGATTTGGCGAAATTAAGCTCTTAGATACAAAATACATTTTTTCTACAATAATACTCTCAAATACTTTTGATACTGAAGATAACTTTGAAATTGGCCTATAGTTGCACACATCACTTTTATTCCCGCTTTTGAAAAGCGGAGTAATAGAGGTCAATTTCCAATCGTCGATAAAAACCCCTGAAGCTAATGACTTATTAAAAATGAGTTGCAACGGGAGCACTAAAGCTGGGCAATTCCTTAGCAAAATGCCTGACAAGCCATCAACATCGGCCTTAAAAGACGGTTTCAATTTGGAGATACCATTAGCAACGTCTTCGAGGGACAAATTTAAGGATCCAAAACTAAAGGAGGAATTCACCATGAAATCATAATTAATTGGCGAAGCGCCCACATCACTGGTGAAGTTCGAACTGAAAAATGTAGCAAACATATTGGAAACGTCAGCTGGGCAACGTGCAAACTTACCTTGAAAGAAAACTGATGAAGGTATATTGGCACTTGAATTCTTAGACTTTATAAACTGCCAAAAGGTCTTCGGATTTGATTTTAATTTAGACTCTACATCAAGAATGTAGTTTCTGTAAAGAAATTTGTCTAAGCAATTAAATTGCTCTGATAGGCTTCATATTTAAGACGAAAGAACTGGTTCCTAGTTGACTTAAATTTCTTAAAATATTTATTTCTGAGGTTTTTTAGTTTTTTTAACTCGCGATTGTACCAAGGTTGCTTATAAGGTCTTTTTTTTAAGACTGGAATATTGTTAATACATAAATCGATTAAAAGCGTTTTAAAAATTAAGAAAGATTTTGCAACGTCAGAGCCATTAAAAACTTCTTCCCAATCAATGTCGGATATTAAATCATTAAATTTAGAGTAATCACAGGCTGAGTAGTTAAGGCCAACTATTTCAGCGGACTGATTAACAGAAAATTCGTAAAACTCAAATTTTAGAACCAAAGGTACATGATGTTTATCACAAACCGATATTGGAAAGTAACATTCCTCCACATTGCAACTTATATTATCACTTATAAATATGAGATCAAGAACTATATTCAGTTGATTAACAAAATTATTAATTTGCAATAAATTAAGACTTAAAAGATTGTCAAGCAGATACGTCTCAAAAGAGGCAGTAACATTTATTGGCGTAAGGCCAAAAATTGAAAATGAACCGCACCATGTCACGTTGGATAAGTTAAAGTCGCCTAACACACACAAATGGTTATCGCCTAGCTTATTTAAAACTAAAGATGTTATATTATCAGCATGCGCACGATAAAGGTCATCATTGCCATTTGGAGGGATATAAGATACCAATAAAAAAAGAGAGCCCTTAGAAGAGGACCCACGAACACAAATACAGAGCTGATCGATAACAGAATCATTATTAGCTAATTCCACAAAATGAGCGCATATCTTTCGTTGAACTGCGATAAGAACTCCACCACCTCTCATACATCCAGTTTTCGCCGCATCTCTGTCCTTTCGATATACACTGTACAAATTGCAGTCAAAAAATTCCTCGTCACGGAAATCCGGATTAAGCCAAGTCTCAACAAGAACAAAAATGTCATAATCCAACTGAGAACTAAATGAACGAACAGCTTCTGATTTTGTTCGAAGGCCAGAAATATTCTGGAAATACACCTTCAAACCACAATTTACGCTAATAGGCTTGTTAACAATTACCCGACTCTCTGTTGCAATTCCTCTTTTCGAAAAAAACGAAAAGGGCGTAAATTAACATTGGCAGGCCAAATCTGAGGTGAAAGCAAGTTGTTGTACAGCGCCGCCGACACTCCTAACTTAAAATTAACATGATTAATTTTAGCAGACGGAGTTTGTTTCTTAACTAATGCATAACAAGACAGATTATTTCTGTCAATACCAGTGTGCTTGTTAACATAGTCTATTATGTTATCTGCGGATACGGTGGGGAGGAATGATGATAAGTGAAACCATTTCTTCACGTCTGCCACCTCTAAATCAGAGTTAGTGCTCATACCAGAAACACTCATTCGTTTGCGCCGTTTGATATTCACCACTTTCTTCCAATCCGCATGGGTGGGTAATACAGATGATGTATTATGTCCACTAGCCACTGCATTTGGCTGTGACGAGACTGAAACCGAAGATGAAGAAGTCGAAGCAGTAACAGGACCACTAGCTAAATAATTCAAAGCAGTAGTTTTATCAGCAACAACCACATGCGAATAAGTAGACGAAGAAGTCGAAGCAGTAGCATTGTCACCAACAACAGCTTGCACATAAGATGATGGGGTGAGAGTCATTACACTCTGCGAACTTGTATTAGCGAATAGACTCGGTAATTGAGCATTATCAGCATTACAAACAGCAGCTATTGGCGAAGGTTTAGCAGCAGCAGCATTGATGCAGGCGATAGAAGTATTGGAGACAACTCTCTCAGCAACAGGCAACTCAGTTGATATTTGCTTAGAAGTAGAAGACAAAGCAGAACAAGAATCATTGTTTACAGCAAGTGGAGACGGTGATAACAGTTGAGTACGCGTACCCAATGTTGATGTTTTCTCCTTCGTAGGCAAACCGTTTTTCTTGTTTCTGTTGTTGTTCCCAGCAGTTAGGTTATTCGCACTCAAATTATTGTTGGTATAATGCATAGAAGTTATTAGATTTTTTAGAGCATCGAATTCCTTTGACAAGTCTTTCAATTTAGCATCAAAGGCATTTGTAATTAAATCAAGGCTAAGCTTTTGAGTTACAGCGACCGCATCGAGAGCCTTGCACAGTTTCTCCGGCATAAAAACACACTCTTCACATATGTAGGTACACTAAGTGACGATTAGTTTTTATGCAATTTAATTCAAATTCAGAAATTTTAACACAGCAGGCACGATGAAAAATTTTTTTACAAAATCCATTGCATGGCAACAAACTCGAATCAGTTCGCGAAAAAGATTTATTACATTTACCGCAAAAACTGTCCATTATGATCAAACAGAAATTAAATCAGAGAGCAAAACACAAGCACGTCCGCACACGTTGACGATAGGGGCCAATCGCAAAATTTATAGCATTTTCTGATAGGAGGATTACTTTTGCGCCACCTTGTATGTATGTATGTATATTTATATGTACATATATTAAAACCGCAACTAGTTTAAGTGTTTTTTCTATATTTTTGCCAATTTAATTCCTTTATTTTATATACACCGAACAGCGTTTCACCTTCTTATAGTCGCTATTTATCTGAATATCGACTATTTTGTTATACAATTAATAGTTCGCAAAATACTATATTAAATAATGTATTATGTTAAAAACTTTCCGCAATCAAAAACACGTCCGTACGTAATGAAGTATCACCCAGTTCCTTGGGTGGACTGTGGGTCCGTTTGCGTTTGGTCTCTCTTACATGTTGCCAAATTTGATTATCTAGGCACTTAAATTTAAACACTTTTTTATAAAGTTTAAATTTATCATTAAGTGCCCGAAGGTCTTTGTCGATTTCGAAAAATCCATTTCCGATTTATCTAAAAAATTGGAAAAGTTCAACCTCATTTGATCTGCATTCTTTCATTTATTAAGTCTAGGACTCTACCAATCAATCCGGCACATTTTATATGAGCAACCCCATCGCACAACCGACATTTAACAGAGCGTTGCTCATTATCGCTTTTATTTTTACAGTTGTCAAAAATGCAAGACATAATTTAATCACTAAAATGCAATATGAGAAAAACCAAATTTGTATTAATAAAGCAAAGAAGAAAGCAGTTTGGAAGGTAATGCAAGTTTTATAATTATTTAAGGTTTGAGAGATATTTATGCAACGAACAGTTTTAGATGCACAGTAATAGACACCTGAAAAACTAAACGCAAACAGCTACTTAAAGAATGACAATCAAAAAAGAGAAAAGAAAATGCGCGCAAACTTAAACAAATACACAAAGTTTAAAGCAAAAACAATGTAAATAAGAACCAATAACAATGCAAATCAACTAATGACTCGGCAATTGAAAACTAAATTAAAGTGTAATAAAATCAATGCAAAAAATGCTCAGCAAATATTATACTTAGCTTTAAATGCGCACAGCTAAATCTCCAAAACTTTTGTCACTAAATTATTAATTTATATAAAAAGAAATAATGAAATTTCAATAAGAAAAAAGTAGCACAGTGAAAACACAACTTTACAGCTTGACGTTTGCGTATGTTTATTAAAGAATTTAAAAACTCAGTATTAATGTACAAAAAAAAATTGGTTTATTTTCTAAAAACTATAATTTCTTCATATTAAATTAACATACATAATAATAATATATTCACATCAACAATAATTTAAGAAATTAACTTAACTAAAACAAAAATTTCTAGCGTTTTGTCATTTTACCTATACATTCTCTTAATTAATTTAAAATTATGGGCCAAAAAGGCCCTTTCTATGGACACTTGTGTCACCTAGGCCCATGTGTGTTTTTTTTATATTAGAACGGATTTGTTAATTTTTTTTTTCAATTTGGAAATTTTTTTCAAGTATTTTCTTTTAAATTTTCAATACTAAGATAAGCTAAAAAACAATTTTAAACTTTTAACTAAAGGCTGTCATTACACCAAAAACCAACAACCGAGAAAAACTGCTGGGAAATTTTTAATTCGAAATCAGTTTCTTTGCGCTCAATTAAATTTGTTGCAACCAAAACAAAGTATTAAGCAAACAGCTGATAGGTTAGACTAAGTTTAACTATTCAATATTGGCCATTTAAAGTTTATCTAAAAACTGCGTACTAAACTTAAACTCAGCTTAAATGACAAACAGAAAATTACTTGCCCTGAAACAACTGGTCCTTAGTAAATGAGCCACATATACATATATATGTACATATGTGGTTAAGCCTTAATTGAGATAAATATTGAATAATATCTTTTCTTGACTATAGTAAAATTTTGCATTAAGGAAACTCGATACTTTAAATACAATGATAAAATATATGAACAGCGTTCAGGAATGCCAATGGGTTCACCGGCATCACCAATTATAGCCGACATTGTCATGGAAGAAATTTTGAAGAACTTTGAATTAGACTGTGATAACAAACCCCGACTACTTACAAAATATGTGGGTGACTTATTTGCCATTATAAAAACTGAGGACGCAGACAGGATCTCCAATTATTAAATTATTACAACAAGACAATTAAATTTACAATAGAAATAGAGAAAAATGAACAAATACCCTTTTCTGGACACCCTAATAATAAGAAAAAACAACAAAATAACAATAGACTGGTACAAAAAGCCAACAGCATCAGGAAGACTCATAAACTGCTACTCAAAACATGAGAGAAAAATAATTATAAACACAGCCCAAAAATTTATAAAGCGGGTTCTCTCCATTAGTGATAAATTGTACCACAGCAAAAATATTTTTATCATTAAGAAGACCCTGACAGACAACGATTTCCCAAAAAAATAAATTAATAGCCTCATTGGCAAATACGAGTATGACCCACGTAACATAGAAAACGAAAGACATGTGCCACCAGATAAGATGTACAAAACAGCAACGTATGTTCCAGGGTTATCGGAGATAATTAAATATTCCAATCTGTACGATAAAGAGAAATACCAATTAGCCTTCAAGTACGACAATACTTTGAGAAATATTTTCAGCAATATGAAAGATAAAATCCCGGGGCAGGAAAAATCTTCTGATAACAAAACAGCATTAACAACGCATTGTAAAGATACTGGACATCATCCGAATTTTGAAAGCGTCATTATTTTAGAGGAGGAGAAAAATTACTACAAAAGATTCACATTGGAAATGCTGCACATTGTGAACACCCCTAATAATATGAGAATGAATTTTAAAACGGACAACAATTGTGCACATGTCTACCGCAACTTAATATTAAGAAACAGCAAATATTCAAGGCATATGAGGACATAGTCCAACAGCTGTTCCGATTTCAAAATCGTCCCTTGCATTGTTGTTTGTTTATCTTTGTTTACAATTACTGTACTGTATTCATTTACATTCTCACGTGTTGTTGTTCCAAAAATAATTTTTTTGTTTACAATTACTGTATTTTAACTTGTTTACATTTTCACGTGTTGTTGTTCCTAAATATTTTTGTATACATTTACTGTTCTTTTATTGTTTACACTTTTGGCTTATGTTTCGCTCATCTCCAATTTTTGTTGAGTATATACTATAAATTAAGTTTTTCGCATATCACATGTCAGTCTACCAGGCGCAGCCGACAGTGTAAGTTGTGTTAATTATTGTTTTAGTGTGTACATAGCGAACGCCTTCTGTTGTTTTTTGCAGTCCTGATGATGACTTCAGACTGAAGTCGAAATATTGACGAATGAATAAAATAATTTACATATTATTCAATTGTTTTATTTTTCCGGCCTTGAGCTCATTAAAAATCTATATATTATTGAAAAAAATAAATCGAGGGTTTTGACGAGTTAAACGACTTTTGGTAATGTTTTCCTGGGTTTTGGTAATTTTTTTGTAAAATTTTGGTATTAAATTAAAATCTTTGTGGCAACGCTGTCACTATCTTGACGTCACTCAACTGTCAAACCAGAAATATTTTAAGTAACGGTACCCCGGAAAGCGCAATCTTCTTCTCTATCTCTATTTGGTTTTTTCTCCATAAATATGTGTTACCATGCAAACGCTTTAAATTTTAAAAGGTTAACTGTTATTTGGGAGCTCTGCTCAGTTCCAGTTTATGGAGAGACATTTGTTATCGCTTGTGTGTGCAATTCGAACATTTAATTTATTTTCTAAATATCTTGAATTTTTCTATCTATTGGGTAAAATTTTTGCAAAAATTTTTATTCTCAGGTAATTTTCCTAACTTTTAAATTTAGGATCATAAAGCTATTCCTGTACCGCCCATACAGTAAATTTTTTAAACAGATTCTACTTCTCTTCATATCTTTGAAACTTCAAGAAGAATGGACTATTAATACGATTTTACATATGTATGTAGGTACACACATATACAGACATACCAATTTAATCGTAAAAAGCTTCTGCAATATGCAACGATTTCGTTCACAGGGGCCAAATTCGTACTCAGAAAAAATTATAACAACTTGAAATAGGTCTAAAATTCCGCATCCGGTCTGTATAAATTAATAAACACGGTAGGTTTATTTTAGTAAACGTTTATTTCCTTTGCCGGAGCAAAGGCAGCCAAATTTGACAAGTGAGTTTTTACGACTAATTATTGCGGTGACTACACCTGAATACCTGACTTCTCTAACCATAGACCCTACAGTTATTGCATGCGGTCAGCCGCGTGACTTGATGTGCTGAATCAACGTCTGCCGTAAGTTGGTGGTATCGGGTTCGTTTAGCTGCTTGAATGTTGTGTCTGCTACTTCGACTGCTGTGTTATGGGAGCCGCAAATAGAGCAAATAAAGTTATTATTGTTGTTGTTGCTGCTACTGTCGTATGTCAGCTACCGTGAGAACCGAAAGTGATATAATTTTTGCTGACGGTTCTTTATATGTGTTAACTACTCCCCTCTTGAAGTGAAGCCGTCCTCGGCTTCTTTTATGACCTTGCTCAACTTTATTTTGCTGTTCCGGTGTTTTATAGAGATGAATGCAATAATAACAATAACAGCTATCCCAAGGAGTATTGCAATGCTTGTGTATTGAGTTGACCGCGTACTGATCAGTCCCTGCAAATGTGATATGTGCTTCAGGTTCCTAACGTTGATCTTTTGCAGGTAAGGAAGTGATAGTAGGGGTATGTGATCAGTGAAATTTATATTCTGAGCGGGAGCAGCTTCTGGGCGTGAACGGGCTATTTTATTCCAATTGCTATAAGTGGTGGTATTAATAGTTACCTCCCCTTCGAAGGTTATTAAAAAGGTGCCTTTAGTTAATTCTGTATAATTTCCATCGTATATTGATGCGGGTTGATTGTTTATTAACACGATTCCGTTATCAATTTCCTCGGTGATAGCAATGTGATCAGCTGATATTGACTTGCAGTTTGCGGAGTTTTTGTTTAGAAGCTGCAATGTGCAAGAACTTTCCTTCAAAGGCTGACAAAAACTCGCCGTAATGGTTTCTTTACAATTGTAGACTGGGAGATATTTTCCGTTGCATTCAGCCACAGCGTTAGTTTCCAAAGAAAGTATCTTCTCGTCGTGTACCACAGACAATAACTTTACATAGTTACAAACATTAGCTACTTTTGGGAATTTTATAATGAAATAAATACATTGCATGTCTTGAAATATTTTAATTTTAGAGATTTGTAATATATCGCTTACGCTAACATTGGCAGAGTGTTCAGCTGCTAAAATGTCATTAATTTCTAAGCCACTCAACAATATTGGGTTGATAACATTTATTTTGCCTAAAGTGACAGATGTTATAATGGTCTCCAACTCCATTATTATTGCCCTATTTCTAGCAGAAGCTAAAGAAAATAAATTGCCGGTATCTATCTGAGCCTGTTTCGCAGTTTTCAATAGTTCGTTTACAGTTTTTGTCAATTCATTTATTCTTGTCTGTATTTTAGAATTAATTGAAATTTGTTGTTCATGAGATTCTAACAAGCTTTCTGTTTTGGTCTTAATCTCTTGGAAGTCATCGAAATCTGGTGTAGCAGCTATGTATTTTAATGCCGTCCCCAATACATTAATACTACGTGATTGTCGGTGATGCAGTCTTACCGCATCCAGTAGCTGGGTTATGTGTTCCGCGTCATTTGTTAGAAGCCGTTTTATGTGCGTTTGTGGGAATTGCTCTAAAAGTCCGTTCGTGTCGTCGACTATTGCCTCATAACTGGACAGGTTAGTTTTATGCAGTAGTAATCCGTACTGTTCATGTATGGCTACCCTACCAGTTGTGATAGGGATATAGTAGGAGCTAGTGTAATTAAGTATTTTTGCCTCAACCGAAAGGCCTAGCAAGATGAAAGTTCTGTAATTAAAAGGAAAGATATTATCAGTATTTCAAATTGCTTTTGTGGACTTTCCGACCGTTGATCAAAACAGTAGACCCAAGGTCCTTCTGTACTATCTTCTCAGTATAGAGCCTCGTGAATTTATTACCTATTCTTTTATTTATTTTGACAAACACTTTTTCACCTGGGTTATACACTCGCAACTTCTTCCCTACATTGTGTCTTTCTAAGTCACTTTGTTGAGTCCGTAGGAGGCTTTCTCTTACTTCGTCCTTTAGCTCCTCTGGAATAGAGTGAATTATGTCTATCGGTTTTTTGTTAGTCACGGAGTGAACTGTACGGTTGTATTTTGATGTTGCAAGAAGGATTATCTCAGTTGTATCGGACACGCTCCCCTCGAGCTTTTGGCAACGAGCAATTTCTGTGAGGGTACTGTGGAATCTCTCCACTTGGCCGTTGGTAGTGCTGTGAGCAGGAGGCGTGGTGTAAATGTCTACTCCGAAATGATTTTTTAGTATGGCCCTAATCGTCTCCGAATTCAGAGATCGTTCATTGTCGCAAACCAGGACTTTCGTATTTTTATAAAAATTAAGAAGCTCGTAGATGGGTTCTTTTATGTCGACTATAGCCCTAGACTTTATTTGAAATACAACTGCAAATTTTGAAAATTTGTCAATTGATGTTAAAAAATGAGTTTTATCAGTAGAATAGATATCGACGTGGATTACCTCTCCCGGGTAGGAAGGTATAGGAGATTTTCCTATCCCAGGATTTGGGGGATGCCTCTGATACTTTGCTTCGTTGCATATTTTGCAGCTTGAAATTATTCCTTTTAACACTTTCCGCATGCCGGGGAAGTAATAATTTTCAAGGATTTGTTGTAAGTTTTCTCGTAATGATCGGTGGGCTCTATTATGCTCTGCTTGTAAGATTTCCATCTGATCGTCCTTGTTAAAGACATCTATGACTTGTCTTTTCGTATGCCAGATGCTGATGGCAGGAAATTCCGTAAGTACCTTGTCCTGAATCTTAGCCAGCGTGGGTAAATCACACAGTAAGCCATTGACAACATTGGTATTAATACATTGCTTCATGGCGTTTAGAAGTTCGTCCAGGTTACTGAAAATGATATGGTGTCTCGTTTTTGACTTGAAAATTATTTTTGAAGTTTTTGAAAATGTCCCGCCTTCTTCGAGTAGGATTTGGTTACGAAAACAATTTAAAGGGTTCACTACCGTTGATATAGTTTGGGTAAGAGATTCTTCGCTATTTGCCATGACGCTTTCTGACTTGTCTTCGCAATCCAATGCGTTTATGTGTTGTCGGGTCGTCCGCTTTGTGACAGGACAGCACCTATACCATGAGATGAAGCGTCAGTAGTTAGCTCGAATGGTTTGCCGTAGTCGGGGTAGAGAAGCAGTACATCTTCAGATGCAAGAATTTGCTTTATCCTGTTGAACGCGTTAAGCGCTTCTTCATCCAGGTTTATTTAAATTTTCTTTGACTGGTTAGCCTTAATGTTTCCATTTTCCCCGCGCAAATATTTTGTTAGCGGTTTGGCAATTGTGGCGAAATCTTTTACAAAACGTCGGTAATAACTTGCAAGACCTAGGAATGAGCGTAGAGCTCGCAACGTTTTCGGAGTCCCAAAGTCTAATATGTCCTTAACTTTGTCAGTGCACGTTTTTATTCCATCTTTAGATACTGTTCGACATTTTGTTGAAAAAATTTAGATTTTTCGGCCGATACTCTCATGTTAGCATTAAACAGTTTCGTCAAAATTCGGTCAATATCTCTGCTATGCTCTTCCGCTGTCCTAGAGAATATGATGACATCGTCAATATAAACGTGACAAGTCCTACCGATTTCCTCTCTTAATATGTCATCAATAGCCCTTTGAAAAATGCTTGGCGCGTTTTTTAGACCAAAAGGAAGCCTGCAAAACTCATACTTCCCATTGTTGACCGAAAATGCTGTTTTTTCACGGTCTTTTTCGGCTTATTCGATTTGATGGAAGCCCGATTTCAAATCAATTGTTGAGAAAAAGGTAGAGCTTCCCATATTTGACAGGATTACAGAGGTGTCAGGGATTGGATACTTGTCGCTGATGGTTTTACTATTAAGCTTTCTGAAGGCTATTACAAGGCGTGATTTCCTTCTACCGTCCTCTTCATATCCTTTCTTGTCCACCACCCAAATAGGGTTATTGTAAGGTGAACGAGAAGGTCTTACAATTCCGTCACGTAGTAACTTTGAAATTTCACTGTTTACGAATTCTGTCACTGCCATGGGGTATGGATAGCTTTTAGAATACACCGGAAGGTCGTCTGTGGTTCTGATTGTTGCAACGATATTCGTGTTATATGGCAGAGCCTCATCGGGATCCGCAAACACTCTAGAATGTCGCTTGAAGATTGATGCAGTGTGTTCGGATTCTACTGAACCCGCGTCCGATTTAGTTAATTTGTTAATGTCTGGGCTGCGGTAATATGAAAGTTTTTCTTGGCCTCCATCGTATTTTAGAATTCCCTTTTTCGTGTCAATGTTACCGTTAACTGATTTAATAAGGTCAAAGCCTATGATACCATCGAAAGTATCTAGGCTAGGGAGAATAAAGAAGCTTTCGTTTCTATTGAAAATGTTTACTTTACAATGTTATTCGATTCTCTCAGTGCCATGAATCGATTTAACTAAATGTTTTATTCCCTTAAGGATACTGAGCCTCTTGATATAACTTTTGGCGGCACCTGTATCAATAAGAAATTTTAAGCCTCTTCCCCCGAGTGTCCTGCTGATATAGGGCAGGAGGGACCTAGTCCTAAAAAATTAATAGTATCATTAGATTCGGCCAAAGCATCTTCGTTACTTTCACACTGTTCATCGTAATTGTAGTTGTCGTATTCGTCGTAGTTGGTATCCACATAGTCATCACCTTCCTGACTGTCATTCCCGTTTGCCAAGTGGTTTACCCGCTGTATTTTTTGAGCTGGGTGTCGGTCACTTCCGTGTTGCCGTTTCTGAGCCTTTTCCCTATCCTCCGAGGTGGACGTCGGTTGCGAATTAACCTGTGCAGTTGAGCGTCTGAAGACATTATCAGAGCTCCTATTATTTGATAGGTGAGTCTGACGCTGATAAGTATTTTGACCTAACGGCCTACTACTACTATATTGTGGTGGTTGGGGTCGGGTTTGCCTAAAACGTGAAAGGGATGGATCTACGTCCATTGGTACCGGTCGCTGTCGTGACTGCTCATTTGGAACCCTGCGGTATTGTGGAGAGTACTGATAAGTACTCGGACCCTGGAAGCAGGTATTCGTGGTTCCGATGGACCTCATTAGAGTCATCTTCGTCATTCTCGCCTGGTTGGCTTCTAACTCCTATGCTAGTGCTAGCGCAGAGGGCAGATCAGCAGGACGGGATGAGAAAAGAATGTCGCACAATGGGCGATTGAGTCCAGAAATGAAGACACGAAGAGCATCTTCGCGATATTTCTTACTGAGTGATTCTATGAGTGTCTTATTTTCGCCATGAGTCATTGTGGTTTTGTTTATTATAAGCGTGAGTTTCCGCTCTATTTCGTCATAGAACTTCACTACCGACAGAGCTCCTTGAGTTAGCATTGAAAGCTCTTGCTCAATCAAGTAAATTGGCTTTTTGTCGGCGTACGTAAAATCTAGTATAGAAATTATAGCATGGAAATTCAAAACGGTGTTAAAGGACGACAACACCATATCCGCAGACCCCACTATTTTGTTACGAATTGGTCACCGTTAAACTCAGGCATAGTTTTAACTAAGTCTAATGACTCGTCACAAGTAATGCCAGGCTGTATCGTGACAGCCTGAAATTCCTCCACACGAGTGGTGGTTTCTATTCGTCCTAGTCTATTAGTCAAGTCCTCGATCCTAGCCTGAAAGTCTCGTCTGGTTTGTTCAGTTGCAGTCTTTACTGCAGCATTTAGAAGTGCCTGCATTGTAGCTGCGTCCATTTTTATAAGCTATTAAGGACTTTTATTTTAATTAATTTTTACAATTTATGCTTCACTTTAATCGCTGATAGGTTTACACAATTCATAAATACTACAAGCTAGCTGAACACTCTACTTACATAATTATTTCCATTTTAGACTTACTCAATAAAATCAGCAGCACTGGAACCGCCCTTGACGTTACAGCAACCTCGTTCGGTGATACAGGAACTACAAGATGTCTCCGGATTGTTGGCTTAGTTTCAATAAATTTTGATCAACTATATTATTAGTTTTTTAATTAATAATTGCGTTTGCTTTGTAAGGGTTTGTATTTTTATATTTTTTCACATTTGTAATTTTCATGTCCTTTCGACTTCTCTTGAGAATTTTTCAAAGTTCTGTTTTTGCCACCTTATTTTCAGTTTATTAAATTTTTCTCAATTTAACTTATTTTCAGTTTATTTTGATGAGTTTTTCCTCCACTTTACTTATTTTCAGTTTATTTTCATGAACTTTTCTCCACTTTACTTATTTTTAGTTTAGTTTCATTAATTTTCCTCCACTTTACTACTGTTCTTAAACTTTAATAACTGCGTTTTAACGCGGATCCTTTATAAGGATTTGTATGATTTTACACAATTGTCCTTCCTGTGTATTCGAACCACGGCCACGTTTGCTATAACTCCGGTTCACGGCACGTCCTCTATGAGGATTTATTTAACGTGGCCCCACGTTGGGCGCCAATTAATAAACACGGTTGGTTTATTTTAGTAAACGTTTATTTCCTTTGCAAAGGCAGCCAAATTTGACAAGTGAGTTTTTACGACTAATTGTTGCGGTGACTACACCTGAATACCTGACTTCTCTAACCATAGACCCTACAGTTATTGCATGCGGACAGCCGCGTGACTTGATGTGCTGAATCAACGTCTGCCGTAAGTTGGTGGTATCGGGTTCGTTTAGCTGCTTGAATGTTGTGTCTGCTACTTCGACTGCTGTGTTATGGGAGCCGCAAATAGAGCAAATAAAGTTATTATTGTTGTTGTTGCTGCTACTGTCGTATGTCAGCTACCGTGAGAACCGAAAGTGATATAATTTTTGCTGACGGTTCTTTATATGTGTTAACTTATACATAGGAAGGGTATAAGTCAGACAGTATTTGAGTTTGATTACTTTTCTTCTTTTTCTCATTAAATTATTTTTTTTTTTTCTGAAAAGGTTCTACTTTTTAGTTTTCAAAATTTTGTTCCCTATTTTCAAAAATTTCATCTTAACCACAATTAATTTTAAAGAAATTTAACAAAAGAAGTTATGACTTTGTGAAATAAGAAAAGAAAAATGAATTTATCACGTTAAAAGAAGTAAATTGTCCTACAAAATTAAACACTTTCTATATATGTATTAGATGAGGGTTTGGAAAGGATTTGCCAAAATATTTAGACTAAACGCTCTAATCTTATTTTAACTAATTGTTATTTCATAACTTCAATGTAATAATTTTTCGGGTAGCAAATTAGTAAAGTAACAGTATGTACTATCTGAAAGCTATATGATTAAAACAACCGCAATATTCAGTATTTTTTTAAGAAAATTCAAGGAATTAGCATCAATACTTTTAATAGTTGTCATTAAATTTTAAAAACTTTAAATTTCGTGAAAAAAGAAACTAGTCGAGCAATGATTTTATTGATGCTAATAGGCACGAAACTATGCAATTTTGTAGTCTCTTTATTAGCTAACATGCTTTAAAAAAACAAATTTTTAAAAATTATGTTGATTGTTTTTTTAATAATGTTCTTGCATCAGGAACTTAGTTTTAATTTGGTCTAAGTAAACTTGCTTTTCCTGCGTTTCACTTGAAGGCGTCGAAATTGAATTCTAAATGTTCTTCGCGAGGGGTGACCGCTATTAGAAACTTTTTCTATGATTAAGATATTGATATATGCATAGTAAAAATATCGAATTTTTTTACCGCAAAACGCAATTACTCAAATTATTATCAAAATATTCGATAGTGAAAAAAATTATACTTATTTGGCAGTTTTATTAGTTTTATTTATAATTAAAATTCATATTTAAAAAACTATAAGGGAGTAAAGCTAAGTTAAATTATTATTAGAATCAATATGTTTTATATAATGGTTTCATTTTAAAATTTTCATCAAACCAGTATACGCCGGATTTAAATACCAGAAGTAGTACAATTTCTTTGATGTGCTCCCCTGTTAACCTGTTTCTATTATCCGGTTCAGCTAAATTAACAGCAGAAGCAAACCTTTCGAAGGATACTGAGGTAGCTTGAGAAATTTTAGAAAGAACCGGGGTGATATGACGATAATTCACAAAACTCTATTGGCTTTAATTTTTTTTTTGTGTTCACAAACTATAAAGGAATATTACGTACAGTTACGTTCAAATCAAATTGAGCTTTTAGAGTTAATATCGATAATTCGATATATCGATAATTTTTGCCCATGCCTAGTAGAAACTTTAAATTCTATAAAAGAATTGCATCTACTGCTTACATAGCTGCATATTAGAAACTCTACAGAAAATTTAGTAGATACTCGTATTTATGATACAATGCTATTCACAAGGCCCCTACTAAATGCACTTATAATACATATTACATTGCCGTAAGTGACAGTAGGCTGAATAGAATTAAATGTTTTAAGAGAACGGCAAGTAGTTTTTATTAAATAATTTCAAAATAAATCTTTTACAAGCCATCCATGATACCAATATTTTTGAGGTGGTTTTACTTTTAATTTTTTGACAGAAACAGTGTTTGACGGCAGACGAATAATATTGCCACTACTTTGAAATATACACGCCTGTCCATGGTTACAAAAACTTGAGTAAAAATTTAGATATCTCAATCAAATTTGGTACATAGATTGCTCTTTGGCCAGGATAGGTTGGTATTGAAAATGGTCAAGATCGGTCAATAACCACGCCCACCTCCCATATAACGGAAGTTTTTGAAAAATGCAAAAACTCGGTTTTTTTGGTATCCATTAAAGCAAATTGAGTGAAATTTGGCATTTGAAGAGATTTGAACTAAGAAATTAGGTATTTATGAAATTTTGAAAAATGGGCGTTGCCACGGCCACTTAGAAAAAAATGTCTTTATCTCAATAACGGTGAAAGTCATCGTCACAAAATTTGGTGGACATATTTCCCTTGATATCACTATTATTATCGTAGGAAATTCTTTAAATCGGATCATAACCACGCTCCCTTCCATATAACGGAAATTTTGGAAAATGCAAAAACTTCATTTTTTCTGTATCTATTTAAACTAATTGAGTGAAATTCGGTATTTGGAGCGATTTTCAACTAAGAAATTAGGTATTAATGTAATGTTTAAAAATGGGCGTTACCACGCCCACTTAGGAAAATATGTCTTTATCTCAATAACGGTGTAAGTTATCGTGGACATATTTCCTTTGATGTCGCTATTATTATCGTAGACAATTTTTGAAATCGGATAATAACCACGCCTACCTCCCCTATAACGGAAATTTTGAAAAATGCTAATTTTCGTTTTTTCTTTTTCTGTTGGAACATGTTAATTAAAATTTTAGAGATAGTTAGCTAAGAAACTTGATTTTTATGAAATTTTGGAAAATGGGCGTTACTCAATAACGATGTAAGGTATAGTCACAAAATTTGATGAACATATTGTTATTAATATCACTAGCATCACCTTTAATAATTTTTGAAATCGGACCATAACCACGTCCAACTACCATATAACGGAGATTTTGAAAAAATGCGAAAAACTTCGTTTTTCAGTATTTATTGGAAGAAATTGAGTAAAGTTTAATACTAGCAGCGATTTGAAACAAAGAAACAGGGGTTTTATGAAGTTCATACAAAAATACATCGCGA
This sequence comes from Philophylla caesio, assembly GCA_963971545.1. Taxonomy (NCBI): domain Eukaryota; kingdom Metazoa; phylum Arthropoda; class Insecta; order Diptera; family Tephritidae; genus Philophylla; species Philophylla caesio. The sequence goes on from OZ020607.1 coordinate 68,306,385, forward strand.
GGGTATATAAAAATCGGTTTCGCGCGAATTTAGCATTTCTTACTTGTTTGTTGAACAAATTGTTACAACTTAGTACAAACTTAGACTCAGATATAGACGTGGGTTTTCGTGCTTTTTGTTGTAGTTCTTTATGAGTTCGTGATCGGTTAAAGTATTTGCCTTTATATTTTGTATTTGTGGTTTCTGTGGTTTGTATAGCAAATGTGGTAAATATCGAACAATAAAATATATATTCCACTTCAAATACAAGAGTGCAAGCAAATACAATGGATGGACCCTGCTGTAAATGTGGTTTTTCTTTTGTCAATTTCTCACACCCGGTTTGTTTAGCGGGTCTTTTTTAAACGTGCCAAGATTATGTCCTAGGTTAATTTTTTTTTTTTTTGCATGCGGTGTTGTATTTTTTTTCTCTGTCGCCTCTATTTTTGACACCATGACTTCTCATTAATTTATTCACGAGAGCATTTGTATATGTTAAAACAGCTCTTGCGGATTTGGGCTCAAGTGCTAGCAGTCTGTAGACTAAACAAAGTCAACAACACCATCAACTATAATTCAAACCGATGCATCGCATAAGCCATCGCGCATTCACAGTTGCGGCAGTAAAGTCAACAACAACGAGAACTATAAAATAAACAGCTGCAGTTCCAAATGCAATCGTATTTGTACATAAAATTTAGAAAACGAACTTTCACGTACATATGTATGCAGTTCTAAGTTGAGATTTATGCTAAGCAAAAACAAATTATTTTCAATAAAATCAGTTAGAATCTAGCAGCCAATATCTAAAGTATTTTTACTTCTCGCCCAGGACTAGCGCAAATAGTTTTCTTTTCCCACGAAGGACAATAATAACTTATATCCGTTTCTTGCACTTAACACTGATTTAAATTCTTTCTGTGTTATTCTTATGAAAGAGAGGTTATAGAGGTGGCGCATATATGCTGTTGAGGATGGGTAGACGTGCTTGATTTTCTGGGGATCTTTGTTCAGTTCTGGACGACCTTGTTTATCTTAATCGTCAGATCCAGGTTATATATGTTTCATTCCTTTAAAATTTCCATCGTAAACTTTCCGTCAAGGTTTTAAAGTCGTAACACGTACCATATTTTGTATCAAGCTACAACTTTTAAAAGTAACTCGACTCCAGCGGTACATAGCGAGCTTTATACTAGGCTATGTATATTGATATGTAAAAAATTTCCTGCAAATATGTTGCTGAAATCTATGCAGTAGAAAAAATTAAAAAATAGCGCATAGAAAAAAAATACGTATTTATGTACATACTCGTATATTGCTTTTTTAAACTTCCAAACTAAGCTCCTATCGGTAAGTTGATTACTTATTTTGTAGGCACTTTCACCGTCTAAGTGTTTTAGCCGACATCAAAAAATCATCAACATAGCGCGAATTGGAAGAAATAACTAGAGTAGTGCACCTTTTTCCTATGCTATCATCAGCACGTCCAAGACCTCCGGGTCTGGAGCTGCACTATGCCAATGTCTTTGTAAAAGCATCCATTCTTTCTTTCGAAAACTCCAAGGGTTCTTAATTCTGATCATCGCCAACGTTTCTGCGTCATACAGAAGGACGGTCATGCCGAGAAATGTATGGTTGGCTGTTTTAAAGTTCGTTTATTATGAAACGGCATGCAGATATTATGAGCTGGTGGTTTTGTTCAACACCATTTTACTATGGCCGCTGTGGTCGAGTTAAACACTCGGTGCATGCTATTACTCGATATGCCGCTGAGTTCCTCGCTCGAATCTCAGCCAGGGCAAGTAAAATCTTGTGGTGTGAAATCAAGTGAAGAGGGAAGATTGTATACTTTGTTTTACCTTTTTAAAGCCAAAAATTTAAACTGCCTTAAATTGTGCAGTAAGCCTTCTTATCAAAGCAAAATCACAAAATTCTAATATATAAATTTCTGGTACATAAAAAAAAAATACTACCTATTTTGGGGCTGCTACCTTTTTTTGCACCTTGGTTGCTACATTTTGTTCGTGTATGAGTATATTTTATGTTGCGTTAGCAAGTTTTACTCACTAAAATTATCCATTATTTATTTTAAACAAAGGACTTTAAAAAAAAAAGCGAAACAAGGATTAGCAAAACTAAACTTTTAAGACTATCTGATAAAAATTCCATTCATTTCCATCTCTTAAAATGCAAAAACATGTCTTCAAATAAAAATATGTATATTTAAACTTAACTTTGCAACGAGGAAATATTTGATTTGCATAGGATAAGTATGCCAAAACCTGCATGTTTTTGTGGTTTGGTTACGCGTTGTTTTAATTGAAATTTTCGTCGCATATTTTCAACACGTGTCCCTCTTCTGCTGTGTTTGCATGTTTGCATGTATTGTACATAGCTTTTGTTTGCTTTAAGCTGTGTGAGAACTTCAACTAGGGACTTCGTCACTCTGGTTTATTGTTTGCAGTTGCTTAAGTCTTAAATTTATTTTGGAATTAGTGGCATGGATTTACTGCAGGAGCAAAAGATATGTTAAATTACTTCAGGGTACCTCAAGAGATCTGCATACAAACCGTGACAAGTCGAAAGGGACCAGTGATTCATCAAAATACATAAAAAATGATTGAATTAAAAAATTAATAAGACCGAAGCGTGAAAAAGCAAGAAACGAGAGTAGCAAGTAGGTCGTATGAGCCGAACCAAACGCGTTAACTTTTCAATCGAAAATAATCGCAATAATATAAAAGTAGTAATACGTACATAGGTACATATATTTAATTACTTGCACACAAGCACTACAATTTGGGACATGTGAATATACACTCACACTGAATTTCGCGCATAAGCGCATCAAAACAATAAAAAATTGTGCAAATTAGCCTTTAACTAATACTAATTTGCGGACTGAAAAACTGAAATTAATGATCTGCCAAACCACACATAGTATAATGTTGCGTATACGCCCCGGTGGCCAAAAGCACAATGTGTACAATTATTTACTCGCAGCATTGCGTTTGTGTGAAAGTGTCTGCTGTCGCTCTGTAGTAAAATTTATAATTTCTCAATATGTTCACTACCACACGACGGACATATGGACCCCCACACTCGTGGGAACATATGGAAAAAAATTTAAACAAAACAAAAACAAAACTTAACAAACAAGCGGGCTCTCATACCGCATCGCAAATGGTAAACCAGGCCGAGCGGAATATCGGATATACTGGCTACCAGGATAAGTCACGAACTAAACAGACGAAGGTCACAGGTACTAAGGGTAAACAACTTAGACCTGCGACGCGGACAGAACGTCTGCACCGAAAGGGAAATCGAGGGGCTAGGGGCTCTGCGGGTACCTCGGTATCCAAGGGGATAATACCCACGTCCTCGAAAAGTACCGAAGGGGAGGCCAAGGGGACTGGTCACCCTGCAAACGAACAAAGACAGGCGACACTGACTGAGACATCGCTACGGAAGGAAAGTCGCGAGCGTGTGGGCTACGAGGATACCTCGGTAACCGAGGAAAATTCACCACAGCCCTCGACGAGTACTGGACTGACATCCGGACAAGCACTAAATTTCAGGGAGGTACGACAGGCATTAGGTCTGAGTGGTGCCGGGGCGAAATGGTACCTTCGTTACCTCAAAGAAGGTTGAACGCCTCAGGAGGCCAAACTGAAGGCGGCAGAGAGGAAAAAACTCCGGAAGTTATGAAACGCGTTGCGGCGGAGATTAGCCCTCCGGAAAGCACCCCCCCGAAAAACCGAAGTTTGAGGGTGGTATACGAGTGACACCGAAACCCATGGCAGTGAGCAGGAAGCCTGGTGTTAGCTACGGTAGCGCCGCCAAGGGCTACAGTCTGGCTGTTCTGGCGAAAGACTTCCCAGAGGTTGCACTCACTCTTGAGGAGCCACTCTACGGAAACCGCCCTATATCAACTGACAGGAGAACTCCAAGATAGCCTGGACAACATGGAAACAGCTGTAGCTGCTTTCTAGATATTGAAGGGGCTTTTGATAATCCAAGTAGGCCTTAGTGTTACCAGAAGATGTTGCACTACTGTTGGACTGGGGATCAATCCATCCAAAACCACAATCATTTATGTGGCTGTTGTCTGGGTAAACAGAACACACCAACAAGGTGCCAATAAAACACTAAGCAAACTGCAAAGGCTGGCTTATGTCAACATAACAGGGGCTATGAGAACTTGCCCAACGGCAGCGTTGGAAGTCTTACTAGACCTACCACCTCTTCATCTACATATTAAAATGCAAGCGAAGAGGGCCATCCTATGGATGACGGGTAACAAAATCGGGACTGAGGTGTTCTTAAGTCGGAGGAAGATCAACACTCTCACTGAACGATATCCCGAAGTAGCTATACCGAGAGATACCATGAAACCCCAGTTAAGTTCAAAACCGAATTGAGCCACAAAAGAAGCTGGGTGAGTTTCTCGAAAACCTACAAGATAAACCAACACATGATTACCTGGTACACGGACGGCTCGCTAACCGAACAGGGCACCGGAATCGGTGTATATGGACCGAGAACAAAGTACTCGGAATCGATGGGGACACATATGTCCATTTTCCAAGCAGAAATTTATGCTATAGAAAGGTGCGCGTCATTTAACCTCCAGCGTAACTACCGGGGACGGAATATTGCTATTCTATCGGACAGCCAAGCAGCTATCAAGGCCCTCAAATCTTACCAGGTAACCTCAAAACTGGTAAAGGAGTGTCTTGATAAGCTGAACACACTTGGTCTTACGAACCGGGTCTGTGTTCTTTGGGTACCAGGTCACGCTGGTATCTTTGGAAATGAGATGGCGGACATGCTCGCAAAAAAGGGGGCATCAACTCCATTCATAGGTCCCGAACCCTTCTCAGGATTAGGGCAAGGGACACTATCAGCCTTAACGAGGAAAGAGGAGGAAGCCCTCAGTAAATCACACTGGGACAATCTGCCATGTCTGGAGCACTCCAAATCCCTTCTGGGTAGCTAACACCAAACAAGATTCAGAGAATGCATGGGCTTGTCAAAGAACAGCTTGAGAATGATCACAGGAATCATTACAGGACACTGTAGGATATTTATCACCTAAATAAACTGGGAATTTATTCGCAGGAACATTGCAGATTCTGCAGGGAAGAGAAAGAAACTTCTAAACACGTCCTAGAGAAGTGCCCCGCATTGATGCACAACCGTCATAAATGTCTAGGCGAATATCTGGTTACGGACGATGGGATAACTTCCAGAGACTTAGGTTCAATACAAAGATTTATTTCGGAGGTTGGACTATGGGAAATTATGTAATCGAAGTAGGGGGCACAATAGACTTTAAGGTAGCAGTGCTATCTCCCAATAATAATAGTTATACAAAATTACCTGTATTAACTGTAGAACAAATTAACGTAGTACATTAGCAGCGCTAAATAATTATATCAATTTTACTTATTTGAATCGATTCATGAAACGAATCGAAAAAGAAATAATGCGAAAAAATCGTTTCTGAAGTTTGATATGAAAACGGCTTTTCTAATATTAATTTTAACGATAACATTTTAATTGCAGAAATGTATGTTAATGCCCAGAAGACTGGAATTAAAATTTGCCCAACCCCTTGAAATTATAACGTAAGATTAATTATTTTTTAAGCTTAGTCCTAATATCCGCATAATAATGTAAATTGATTAATTGAACCCAAAAAAAAAAACAAAAACACAAAAAGATCCACACGAGCAAGTTTAAATAGTTATTGTGGTTGATTTGTTTTAAGAATATGGAACAACACAACAGTTCACGCGGTAAGCGTAGCACAGTATGTAGTGCCTTCGCTCACCAAAAATGTAAATTTTTAGAAATTGCATAGGGTATATGTATATAATATAATATAATTTTGGCGCGTACACTATATAGCTCAGTGTTTGGCCGAGCTTCTCCTACCATTTGTGGTGTGCGTCTTTATATTATACCACAAATGGAGGGACCTACTGTTTTGTGCCGATTCCGAACGGCAGATGTATTTCATGGCAGAAATAACCTCGGAGGTTTGCCATTGCCTGCCCAGGGGTGACCGCTATTAGAAAAAACTTTTTCTATTATTAAGATTTTACTTGCCCTGAATGAGATTCGAACCTCGAACTCACCAGCATATCAAGTTATAGCACGCACTGCTACCAACTCGACCACAGCGGCCACTTGCATAGGGTATACGTTGAATTAAGTAAACGTTAGCGAAAGCAGAAGCTTTTTATAAATTAAAAATATAACAAACAATCAGTCTTAGTATTTTCAGCGTATGACTCATAAGAAAAGAGTATTATAGACATGGCTGTCACATTCAACATTTTTATGTATCTACAAATTATTTTAAGTCTATTGTATTTTCCAAATTACTACATTAATTACATTACTATACATTTACTTATATGAAAGAAGGAAGTGTGTCCTTTTATCCTGAGTATCCTTTTTGTATAAAACGAACCCTATTCTTACCCTTTCACTTGAGTTGTCTATTTACACATTTATGTCCTATTTTTTTTTTACTTTTTCTCTTTTTCAAATTGTATTAATAAAAACCCATTGTGTTCATTGATTTATTATGTTTATTTAGCAAAGGCAATCAACTGACAGCTTGTCAGAGATGCATTAACTAAGGTTTATAAGTTCAAGTACAACATTCTTTTGATAAATTATATAGATTGTTGCAACCATCTTTTCAAATGTAGTCGCAGTTTATCACTTTCAACGAAGACGCCTACGAACAATTTTGAAAAGGTCAAACCAGTAACAAACATTTCAACATTTCGTTTTATTTCCGGCTTAAACTCGTGCATACACACAAGTATATATGTATGTATATATGAACACACAAATATGATTTTATCCGCCCATGCACATTTCACCAAAGGGCCAACAAGTACAATGTAATGGAGCCAATGTAGGTTCAAAGTAGCAGTTATACATACATAAATGTATGTGTTTGTAATGGTACCACAGTTGCTTAAAACGTATTGCATTTTAATGTGTTGACCTTGATTATTTAAATTGGCTGTAAATAAAAATTTGAATGCATTAATCAATATAATAAAAGTGGTTGGAATGAAAATATTTTTATTACCATTAAAGTTTTCAAAATAAAGGTTAAGCGCAATAACAAATTTGTTTGAATTAAAAATAAATGCCAACCCTCAAAAATATATGGCATTAACACTAGCGGTGCGTGCTATAACTCGATATGCCGCTGGGTTCGAGGGCAAGTAAAATCTTATACATAGAAAGTTTTTTTTTAAAGCGGTCACCCTTCGGCGGGCAATGGCAAAACTCCAAGGGTATTTCAGTCAATAAAAAGCTTCCCATAAAATACATCTGCCGTCCGGAATCGGCTCAAAAACTGCACACCACAAATGGTAGGAGAAACGCGGCCAAACACTAATCTATTTAGTGTAAGCTCCATATTATTATTATTATTATATCGACTGTCAATCAATTTTTGTGAGTCCTGCCAATAGACGTTGTTTATATGGACATCAAGTTAAAGATCTTAGTGGTTTCTATCAGGAAAAAACAGCAAAATCATTGAAAAATTTAATGCATTAGCATGATTTTAAAAATTTCGCTATTAAATATGTATATTTAAAACATTTTGTGCATTACATTTTTATTTGCATTAAATTTATTAAAGGAAAGGATTACTGCTGTTATGTCAAATAATACACTCAAAATCATTAGGTACCTTTTTCCCAAATATAATCAATATACATCATTGAGCTTTGAAGCCGATTGGTTTTTGGGGAAAATTATAAGGAAATAACAACATTACTCAAAATACTAAAATTTATATCCACTTTTTCGGATATAAGCACGTCTTCTCATCAGACCGCTTCCTTAAAGACTTCCGCGAGACTCGAACCCACGCAAACTTATCCAGTTGTTGAAATCAATATCAATAACAAGCATTGTCGAACTTTTAATAAAATTATTTTATATTATTTTAGACTGAGTATTTTTTTGAAATCGGTACTTTTCAGAATAAGAGCACTTACTACTTCCTTCTTGTGTAGATAACTTTATTCACTTTATAAGCTAACAAAAAAAATAAATATGAATGTATGTACATACTTAGATTTCCAAAAATTTATAATATATGTACATATAAGAGAAATTTTTTTCTGAAGCTTTTTTTATTACTTGTGTTGGGGCTAGGAGCGTTTTCCTTGGCCCTTTTATGCAAAAAAATAACAAAGTGTTATGTACAACGTACTTCAATTAAATTTATTCTAAAATAATAAGTAGTAGGAAAAAACAAGTAAATTTCTAATGACCGGTGGTGCCTGGTTGAGCGACGAAATGTTAATGATCTCCTGTGAAGTGTATTTGTAATAACAATACCAATAGCTCTCACGATGAATGCGAAAATTAGCGGCAGTTGGGTGGCGTGATTTAACTGCAGCCGGCACTTAGTGGTGGTGTGATGTTTGTCCTGCCGAAAATCCATTTTTTATGCACGCACTTTTACGTATGTACTGCTACTGCGATGAGTGAATTTTGTGTTTAGCACGTTAAACGCTCTTGTGAAACGATAACTACCCGTACCTTGCCATCAGAGCCATCAATGGTCTCTATGATGCGTCCCATCGGCCATTTGAATTGTTATCTTCACACAGCAATACCAAGTCGTTTCTTTTTAGGTTTGGTGTTGATGACTTCCACTTCTTACGACACTGCAATTCTTGTAGATAGTCCTTACTCCATCGGTACCAAAATTGCTATAGAATCCACTGCATCACTTGGTACCGCTTAAGTGTCCCAGTATTAAAGGATGCCAGCGATGGCTCAGGAAACGATGTGAGAGATCGGCCTATGACTAGATGTGCTGGTGTTAATGAACGAATGTCATCTGGTGAAGTAGACATAGGCATGAGAGGTCTACTGTTGACCATTGCTTCAGCCTGGCAACATATGGTGTGCAGCTCGTCGAATGTGAGAATGTGGGCGCCAATCGCCCTTCGAATATAATGCTTGGCTTGCTTGACTGCACTCTCCCATAAACCGCCAAAGTGTGGCGATCTGGGAGGTATGAACTTCCACTCAATGCCCTCCTTGCAGCATGCCCCTATCACGTTATCTGCGTGTTGTTGTGATAGGTGCAGTTTCAAGAGCTCATGCAGGTCCCGATTTGCACCGACAAAGTTTGTGGCGTTGTCCGAATATACGATACGACATTTGCCACGGCGAGATATGAAGCGTTTTAGAGCGGCGATGAATGCGTCTGTTGTGAGGTCTGGAACCAGCTCAAAGTGGACTGCTTTGGTGCTGAAACATATAAAAATAGCTATATAAGCCTTAATGGGAGCTCTACCTCTGATTTGTTGGGTGATGAGGAGAGGGCCACAGTAATCCACGCCGGTTTTCTCAAATGCTGGCGTTGGCACCACTCTGTCTCTTGGCAAGTCTCCCATCAGTTGTTGTGTCAAAACGGGCCGGAACCGGTAGCAGATGATGCATTTATGGAGTACATGCTTGATTGTGTTTCTTGCACTCAGGATCCAAAATCTTTTTCGAAGAATGCTGAGCAAGGTCTGACTACCAACGTGAAGATGATGCCGATGAAAATGCATGATAATGGTGTGAACGAAGGGGTGCGATTTTGGTAGCAAAACTGGATGTTTTTCATCAAAACTAAGTGAAGAGTGTTTACCCGACTCTGATGATTCCCTCGTGAATGAAGGGTGAAAGCTGCGAAAGTTGTGAGTTACGAGAAACTGGACGATTTGATCGTAGATGGGTATTTTCTTCCACAAATGTGTGATTTTGAATGATGCGACAAATGATGAGTAGAGCATCGTTCATTTCCGATGCGGTTATGTGATGTTGGTCAGAGCGTTGGCGAATTTTGCGAGCTGCGTCTACGAAGCGCCGCACGTAACAAAAAATTCGAATGAGTTTGTTGTAATTGGTGTTGAACTTTTGCTCGCCGATGATGTCTGATGTCGGCTTTGTTATCAAGGTGATGTGTTGCCGACGTTATTCTGGGATTTTGATGTCGAGCAGTGATTGTGATGGCCAATGGTTTGCTTCGAGCGTGAGAAAATCTGGACCGTTGAACCACAGCTTATTGACAATGAGCTGGTCGACCCTTGCTCCACGCGAGAGCATGTCTGCGGGATTCAACTCGCTGGGGATGTGGTGCCAGTGATATTGCTTGGTGAGTAACTCTGTTGCTGACGAATGTTGTCCACCGCGCTGCTTCACCCTCCAACAGTGAACATTGTTTTGATCGTGACGAAGTTCCTGGGATACCGACTCAAGTAATTCCGCTAGTAGCAATGCGGCACACAATTCCAAGCGAGGCAGGCTAACCTCCTTCGTGGGAGCTGAATTTGATCCCGATGCTAAGTATATCGATGCCCCATATGCCTTTGTGCTGGCATTTGTAAATGCATGGATATGAGAATCAAAGTCAAAATGTATTAACCTTGGCACACTAATATTTTCGAGAAGTGGCAGTTTTGCGCAGAATGACTCCCAGTGGGTGTATACACAAGGAGGTACACTTTCATCCCAATTCAAACAAAGCTTCCATAATTGTTGCAATAAAATCTTACAGGTAACAATTATTGGGTTGAGCAATCCCAGTGGATCGAAGAATCTAGCAATGTGAGAGAGAATTGTTCTCTTGCTCACCTTAGATGATGGTGGGGATGGTTTGTAGCGAAACAAAAAAACTGTCTTTCGATGGGTACCACATAAGCCCTAGTGCCTTAATGTAGTCAATGTCATCAAGCTGTATAACGTCTTCACGATCTGCATCTGGTATGTCGGCAAAGATGTGGGTGTGGTTTGATGCGAACTTCCTCAATGGAAATCCTCCTCTGTTGAGTACTTCGACCACCTGCTTCTTGATTTCAATGACTTCTTGAATGATAGAAGCACCTGTCATCAGGTTTTCTACATAAAAATCATTGTGGATGGCTCGAGCACCGATTGGATGCGATGCAATGTGTTCGCATGCCAGTTGCTGCAAGCACTTTGTGGCTAAATATGACGCACACGCCATACCGTATGTCACTGTTTGGAGCTGGTATGTGATGATACGCTCGGTTATCTCGTCACGCCACAGAATGCATTGCCATGGTGCGTCTTGCTGGTCCACCAAGATTTGTCGATACATCTTTGTGATGTCCGCCATCAGCACAAAGACATGCATTCTAAATCTAATACGAATCGAAAACAGATCTTCTTGCACAATCGGTCCAATTCGAAGAATGTCGTTTAGTGATTTGCCGTTGGATGTGCGGCACGACGCATCGAACACGACGCGAAGTTTAGTGGTGCTGCTATCCAACTTCAGAACTGCGTGGTGCGGTATGTAGTTAACGAAACTGCCAGGGTGAGGTATGCGAATCATGTGCTGAAGCTGGGTGTATTCTTTCATGAAAGGATGGTAGCCTCGCTCGAGATCTTTGTTGCGACGAAGTTTGATTTCGATGGACACTAATCGTTTTTGTGCTATTTCATAAGAGCTGCCCAATGATTGTGGTGATTCCTTGAAGGGCAATCGCACGATGAACTTATTGGTAATGGGTAAATGGGTTGACATGTCGTTATTGCGTGCATGATGACTGCGTCTATTGTTGATGAATATGCTGAGTGTTGAGCTCGTATCTCGTGCATAAAAACTGCGACTTTGAGCCACTTAATCCTATTCCACTTATTTCCAATGGAACCTTTTTCCTATGGGCGCGAAGTAACTGAGCCAAGCGCTCGGTTATGAAATGCAACTGCGACGCTGAATCAAGCAGTGCTCGAGCGAAGATCGTTGTACCCGATTGACTGCGAAGCTGAATAATGGCTGTGGCAAGCAAAACCTCTTGGCTGTAGTCACAAACCTGAAGCACTGTTGGTGTCGAAGTTGCTTTAATGGTGGTCGATGACGTCAAAGGCAGTGGTGATGATGGTGAATTGGTTGTGGTTGGGGGCGAGCGGTGCAGTAACGTGTGGTGACTCACCCGACAAATTTGACATCTATGCGTGGATGGACAATCCTTCGATGAATGATTTGGACCCAAACAGTTCTAGCACAGATTTTTCTTCTTTGCGACATCATAGCGCTGCATTGGAGACAGCTTCATGAAGACGGAGCATTTGAATGCATTATGACTAATGAGGTGGTGATGAACGACAACTGCTTTGGTGTTTGACGACACTTGGGTTGTGGCGACGATGTTTGTTCTGATGGCTTATGCAATGATTTGGTGGAAGTAGCGTTGTGCTCGATGATATCGATGAGTTGGCAGCGACGTTCCAAAAAGGCAGCAAGATCCTCCCATGTTGGAAGTATGAGAGATGATTGGTGTGACTGTTGGTCCCACTTCGCAGCAATCTCCTCCTCCCATTTCAATTGAGTTTCATGGTCAAGTTTTGACACTACCAAGTGAAGCAGTAGCCCATTACCAATTTGGGTGGATGTTGCCATCGATTGCATGGCACACATGTTTGCATTTATAATGTCGACAAAGTTAGGGAGATTGGCTACGGTTGGGGTGAGTATACGCTGAGTGTCGAAAACGTGCTGAAGATGTGACTGGAATATGTACCGCTTATGGTCGAAGCGTGATTCTAGCAACTGCAATGCTTTCTTATAATTTGCATTGGTCACCTCTAATGATTGAATGAGGGTAGCTGCGCACCCTTACAGGCTTGAACGCAGATATTGAAATTTTTCAATATCCAAGAGATCTGGATTTTTGTCGACGAGAACCAAAAAGAGATTGTAAAACTCCAGCCACTCACGATAGCAACCATCAAATGTCGATAGTTTTAATTTCGGCAAATTAATTTTCTGTCGCGATAACGAAGTGGTGTTTTGTTGTGAAACGTGAGTGCTACTCAGCTGCATATCAAAGGAAATTGTACGCAGAACTGACAGCCTTTCCCTGTACAGCGCCTTAACCTTGCAATAGCTTTCGTCCATGGGCAGGCGCTGCTCCTCATCCAGCTGGGTTTCTTCCAAAATCTCCAACTGCGTCTGTAGCTCCTCAAACGCATTGTAGTAGCGCTCGATTAACCCTAGTTTCGCCTCGATGTGTGCGGCTGATAATGCGTTAAATTGAGCTGACGACATTTCGAGTGCGTTCAGGCGATTAAACAGCGACAACCGTTGACTTTTTTTTACGCGAACTTCAAGCGGTTCGCGGTACAGAGGAGTTTTCACCCCTGTATTTTCTTGCTCGATGTCCGACATTTTAACTGACTAACCGATTTAAAATCAATAACGAAAAAAATTGACAAATTGAAAATGATGATCAAAAATATGAGGAATCTTGTGAGCCGGGCTTGATCCGGCTCGAGGGACCATTTATGTTGGGGCTAGGAGCGTTTTCCTTTGCCCTTTTATGCAAAGAAATAACAAAGTGTTATGTACAACGTACTTCAATTAAATTTATTATAAATTGTTTGTTCATTTTTCTGTTGGCCTAGTAAATGTTAATATTTTAGAATTTTTATTGAGCTCAAGGCCAGTTTATGGAAGATTTTTTGTGAAAAAACAACAACAGTTTTTAATGGTTGAAGTTATAGTACTATTTCGGAAATCACCACATTTCCTCATCAGACTTCTTTTTGATTATTAAATTAAATTATTTTTAATTTAATTTTCATAACCACTTCTCTCAGGCTTTGAACCCGGGAGCTCGGAGTTGCAGAGCCAATACGCTACCTATTGTGCTACGCTAGCCGAATTGGCTGTTGTGTTTATTTCATCTTCCTTAAACAAACCAACTACAAACAAGAGCAACTGATCTGCCGCTATTTAACTTGTTTGTGTGGTTGTTGTTTGTGTTTTTGTTTGCAAATTCTGTATAATGTATTTTTTACTTTATATTTTTAAGGCGTGCTCATCCTTGTATACAATGTTTGTTCATTTTTCTGTTGGCCTAGTAAATGTTAATATTTTAGAATTTTTATTGAGCCAGTTTATGGAAGATTTTTTTGTGAACTCCATTAAAAACTGTTGTTGTTTTTTCACAAAAAAATCTTCCATAAAATGGCCTTGAGCTCAATAAAAATTCTAAAATAATAAGTAGTAGGAAAAAACAAGTAAATTTCTAATGACCGGTGCTGCCTGGTTGAGCGACGAAATGTTAATGATCTCCTGTGAAATGTATTAGTAATAACAATACCAATAGCTCTCACGATGAATGCGAAAATTAGCGGCAGTTGGGTGGCGTGATTTAACTGCAGCCGGCACTAAGTGGTGGTGTGATGTTTGTCGTGCCGAAAATCCATTTTTTATGCACGCACTTTTACGTATGCTCCCGATTAGCGGTACCGTACAAAGCACTGATGATGATTTCTACCCATTTCAAGTGCAGTGTTAGCAGCGACCCAACTGGCGCCGCTGCTGCGTTGGAAAGGTAGGCAGCGACCCAAAGGGTACTGCTACTGCGATGAGTGAGTTTTGTGTTTAACACGTTAAACGCTCTTGTGCATCAACAACTTGATTATTCGAAATTTATTATTAACTCATTCATTTATATTCTCTTTTTTATTTTATAACTTAAATTTTTAGCCGAAATAAATCATATTTTTTAAATTCAATAATGCGTAATCAATTTTTTTAAATATTTCAAAACTATTGATTGAAAGCTATATAAAAAATTATTATCATATCAAAAAAGGGTTTAAAAAAAATTCTTACAAATTTCATCGAGGAAACAAGAATGTACAATTAGATGCCAGACGATCATATTTTGTGCTACAGGTAGCTTCGAATTCGCCTGACCTTAATAGTTGAAGAGTTCCGAGCACTTTTACTAATCAGAATAGAATTCGGTGAAAATGATTTTTAAAAGCCGGTTAATCTTGTTGCTCAGCGACATGCTGTATCAATTCCTTTATTAGCGGCTAATTTCTTCGGGATTCATTCAATATTATTTTCCTAGAAATTATAAAGTAAAAACCAAAACTAGAAAACGACAACTCCGCCGCGTGACAACTTTCGTTAAATTTGTGTTACTGCAAAAAAGTTTAGTCGTTTATATGCTAGATCCCTGGTTTCTAAGAATCTAAGCTTTTAATTTTCCGTCCTTCTGTTAGGTTAGGTTGAATTGGCTGCCAGAGTTCCCGCCGTCACATCTAGGCCCTTATTTGGGCCCAATGTGATACCATACGGATAAGAAATGCCTTACTCAAAACATCGTGTAGACTCTAAATTTTTTAATAATTAACCTGCCTCTACCCTGTCCAAGTCACCCGTGTCGTTGGAGAACTCAGATCCTAGAAATTGTCTGCTTCTTTTCCATTGTGCTGGAAATTCGCACAAAAACAGCTTCACAATTGCAAGCTCTTCCTCGTATCTGCAGATTCTGCAGATGTCATTGTGAGACCATCCAAGTACTGCAGCCAAGGACAGGTCTTCCTGCTCCGCAAGAGCAAACTCTGTGGCCATTTAACATCCCACTCTGGCCACATAAGTTTTGACTCGCTACAAGTTTTGTTTTCCTTTCAACGACCACTTGCTTATTTAAGAGATTCAACCATTAAAATTAGCCTACTAACTAAGAAAAATCTCGTTCATAGTCTAAATAAATATATATACATATATATAAGTATATCTTCCTCTTTCTTTCAAATGCACTTGACTCTTTTTGCTACAAACTGTAAAATGAACGGATTGATTGATTGATTGAACGATACCAACGAGTACAAGATGATACGCGATACTATTTGGTGTAAAAGTTATCGATACCGAGTAAATATCGATAATTTCTATCCGATACTTACTCGAGTACCGATACATTCTGGCGATACTAAGGCGAGTAAAAGTATCGATACTTTACAGATATCGTTGGAACTCTAAGCGTACACTGTGTGCAGTTTGTGAGACGCTTGGTTTCTATTTCTTTGTAAACTTCCTTCAAAATAAAATCATTTTAACGGATCTGATTCCCATCTTTGTTTTAATAAAAAAAAATTCAATCTTTGTGCAAGTTATTTTTTGCTATTTAAACCTCTCTGTGTCATTGTAGTATATGTACGAGTATGTATACTTGTGGCTTGAAAAACATATGCAGAGATTAAGATCGCGTTTCTGTTTTGCAAACAAAAGTATTCTCAAAAAGCACAAAATGAGAACAAAACGCTCGGTAATATTCCCAAGAAGAACATAATAATACGAGTACATCTGTTTTCGTACTTTCGCGTTGGGAAAAGTATATATAAGTCAAAGAAATTCCTAAAATAGCAAAACGGCTGGTCTATCCTACAGTGATCCAGAACTTAAAGGGATTATATCTTAGTGTATTTAATTTTATTTATTTATAAATGAAATATAATCATAAATAATTATATTACAGGTAAAAGGCACTAGCAACTAAGGCTATCGACCTGAACTTAAACTAACTGATTTTTATGTTATTATTTTATAAAATATCCCTAGCAAGTATTTTAAACTATTTGTATATTAGATTTGATATAAAAGATTGTTTTGGAATACAAAGTTGTAAATAGCTTCTACATTTTCGATAGAATATGTTTTTAATAAATTTGTTGGTGTATAATTTTGAAAAATATTTTTCCTAGCATTGTAAAATTTGGGGCATTCTTCTACAATATGGTTAATGGACACTGCGCATTTGCATCTATGGCAGATTGGAGGTGCCTTTCCAGTTAATAGATGTTCGTGGGAGATTTTTGTGTGTCCTAACCGGCATCTTGTGAAATTTTTTTGTTGCAGAGTAGTAGCTGCCTGCGGGATTGAGGGCTTGCTGCAGTCGGGGTTGATGCGATTGTAAACATAACGATACGTTGACGGCGATTTGCAGGCGTTTTTTGCTGCTACATCTGCAAGTTCGTTGCCACTTATTCCGCAATATCCTGGTACCCACATTATTTTGATTTTTGACATGTTTTTTATAAGCATTGTTCGTGTTTTGTACTCCACTCATGTTTTGTCACTATAAAAGTGTTTCTGAATAGTAGAGGCGTGGTGTTTTGCTTCGAGTATATCAATAGCTGGTTAATAAAAGTCAACGGAGATAAGTTCCAGGGTGGGTTATGTGGTGCTGTCATAAGCATTGGTTTAAGTGGGATGTCCACTTCTTTAGCGCATTTTGTTACTTCAGAAATTGTTGAAGAACGTTTACGGGACCGAGTCCTTCTAATCGCTTTTTTTGTATCATGGGATTAAGATCATAAGATTGTGCTTAAAACGCTCTTTCAATTCAGGTACCCCAGCCTCTGCCAGAAGTTTTTTTATAGCGAAGTAGTAAACGCTCGTAGACTTTTCCGCACAGCCGTGTGGTAGAGTAGTAAGATGCATGCAAAGGTACTTTTAGAACACTGTCCATAAATAGGTAGCCCGTAATCCATTATAGATTGAATTAAAGATTTTGTGATATTAATTAACGTAGATGTGTGAACATTGCTATGCTTAGAAAAGTATGCAAAGTATTTTATTATATTATTTATATTAGCTAACTTTTTTTTTAACATAAATACAATGGGTTTTAAAGTTAAGGCTAGCTCATCGAACGCAATAATAAAGAAAATAACAGAGATAGGGTAACCCTGTGCCATTCCATTGTGCAGGGATACCCTATCTGAGTAAATGTTGTTGATTTTAATTTTAAAGGTTCGATGTGTTAAAAAGCTTTTTACGAAGTTATAAACCTTTGTTCCAATTTTCCATTTATTTAATTGACGAAGAACAACGTGTACGCCTATTCTATCAAATGCGTTCTCAAAGTCTAATCCAAGTATAGTAACGTGGTTTCGACATGAGATCGCAGATGCTAGATAATCCTCAAGGTGTAGAAGAGAGGCGGAAGTACCCTGGGCTGTCTTAAAAGCCGTTTGGTTGTGGCTTATATATTTTTCCCTCATATCAAACCACAATATGCGCCTTGCCATAATCCTTTCTAGGCACGACATCAGCCTCCCTCCAACATTGAGGGTAGACTCCTCTATTTGAAATATTGTTGTAGAGTTCGAGCAATCTGACTTTAGCGTTTGAAGGTGCGTTTTTGATGATGTCGTAAGAGATTCTGTCATGGCCGAGAGTTTTCCCTTTTAGAGATAATAAAACCTCATTTAGCTCAAAAAAGTGATGGGTTCTTCTAAAAGCTTTGCAGCAGCTGAGAATGCAGTCGGTGGGAGATTAGCGCTACCTAAGGCAGTTTCTTTTTCAGAGACAAAGTTTTGATTGAAATTTGAATCGCTGGAGTACTGCGACCATGTGGAGGAAAAGTAGTTGGCTATTTCGTTTGCAGCAAGTAGTGTTCCTTTTTCGGTGTTCATGACCATTATTTTGCTTTGCTTGGAAGTTTCAGCTAGGAGTTTTATGTTATACCATATTTCTTGTGGATTTGAGCTAGGGTTGATTGAACTAGTGATTTTTTCACTAGAACAAGAATTACTGGAGTTGAGATCTTTCTAAGGGTAGTTAAAACTTCGTGAGCATGGAAGTTTTGAGCAGGAGGAATATATATACATTTAGATTAAAGTTCCTTAAAACCAATATTTACTTCAATTGCTATTGTCGATATATTTGAGACAATATTTAATTTAGTATGGGGGATTTTGCTCTTAATAAGAACACATATTCCCTGTTTGCTGGAAAAGTTGCAACTTATGTTATGAAAGTAGAACACGTAACCTTTTGGTGGGGTGGGAGTTAAAGTGTAAGGCAAGTGAGTTTCTTGTAAAGATATTATGGCTGGTTTGTTTTCTTTTAAGAGAAGTTGTAATTCTGTGTAATTATTCCAATATCCTTTAAGATTCCATTGAAGTATGTTAACCATGTATGGACACAGAAAACAAAAAATAGAAAAGTAATGAAAAGGGTGGGTTTAAGCTTGGTTAAATTATGTTTGTGTATATACATATACATATGTATATGTTTATGATGTTGATGTTGTTTCGTTATTTTCTATTTTATTGCTCTTCACCAGTTGACATAGTGGTGTCATCCGCCAAAGGCAAAAAGCTGTATTTTGTTGTGTTTTTTCTTTCGAAAGTGCTGTTAGAGTTTGCGTTGTCAATATTATAGCTTGTCAAAATTAATATTTGGAATGCTTAGAGCATGAATGAGAGTCGATTGGAGATTAGTATCGAGTGAGAAGTTATTGTGCTGTTCTTGTGATTGAGTGAGTATTAATTTGTTGAGTAATGTCGGAGTAGTGTTTGTGCTTGGTATATTGTTGTGTAGAATGTCAGTTGAAGGTAGAGTGGAGTCTTAATTTTGGAGAAGTGGTGGAAGGGGAGGGGGGTTAGGTAAGTTTAGCGCTTGATCGGTGTGATTTTGGTTTGCCTGTGAGACAACGACTGAGAAGGATGGTGCATGTTCGGGGGGATTAAATTTTTGTGAATCTTCATTGCTTCTCTCATATTAAATTTTTTTGTTACTTTTATTTTTAATAATTCTTTTGCTTGAACAAATTTTGGACACTTGTTTGAGGATGAAGGGTGATCAGCGAGACAGTTCGCATAAAGAATGCATGTGCAGTTATTTGAAGAGTGGTCTGGAAAACTACAATTGGCGCTTGCAAAATTTTGCTGTGTGTCCGAGTATTTGACAACTTTTACAGCGCATAGGATTCGGAATGTATTGCCTAACGTTAACGGTTCTCCAAGCGATGTCGATTTTTTCGTGTATATGAAACAAGTCAATTGTTAGCAAGACTACACCAGTTGGAATGCTTTATTCTTTGCTTATCTTCTTTTGGAATTTGAAAGCGCCCACGACTCCTTCAGAGCTGAGCTCACTAACAATTTCTGTCTCCGACACATAATTCAGAAAACGTGCAAAAACCGTACCCTTGTTGAAGTTAAGATTTTCGTGGTATTTTGCATTAATACCACAAATTCCAGGAAGTTCTTTAAAACGCAGAAATCGTTCTGCAATGTGCTTGTTATTCACTAGTATTAGTATGTTAGCGTCGCGCAATTCCGAATGGAACGGATTTCACTTCTTACTGCTTTTATAGATTTATGGACAGCGAAACATGAAAAGTGTCTTAAAGGCTTGATTTTGTCTATTGACTCCAAAATTACAAACTTGGGATCTATTTTTTTAACAGTTGGGAGTTCAGGAAAAATGCGTGTTTAGTGTTGGTTTCTTTTTTTTATCTTTTCCTTTTTTTGATTGTGGTACTTTCGGCTAGCAGAACAAACCGATTAGCCCCTATAAGGGGAGGCCCAGGGGCCATGGTGATTGACTAATAACAAATTTGGTTATTCGCTTGGTTATTTGCTTCACAAAATGAACTGATATGTGTATTAATGTGTGAAAAAAAATAAATTGTATAAGCTGTGCACTTGATACGAAATACCTTCCGACTATCCGAAGTCAGAACTGAGAAAAACGAGAAAGTAAGTCCGCTTGAAACGAGTGTTAGTCGACGACTGTTAGTGTATTTTATATAGGAAAATTTGCTATTTACACGCACAGTTTGCACTTGAAAGAGATAAAGACAGGAATTTTACACATTTATTTTTATGTTACTCAGGTGAATGCTAAAAACTAATAATCGAGCTAATGCAAAATTTGACATCTGTGGATGTTAATCATTCGAAAGTATGTAAATAAGTACTTTTATATTCAATATTGTGGTTGTATTCTAGACCTTTCTAAACCGAATAACTGCATTTTTCAAACAGCTCCAAAACTTTAGGGCGCGTTTTCTCGAAAACAGCTGTGAGTGAATTTTACGGTTATGCCGGGAAGCCACAGATAAACATACTAAAATTGTCAGAATGAAAAGAGCAATCGATTTAGCCCTGACTGTCTGTCCGTCCGTGGTCTCTATTATTTGAGTAGAAATTGAGATTTGTTATTGAATTTTGACACATAGATTGCTCGTTGGCCAGGGTAGGTTGGTATTGAAAAAGGTCAAGATCGGTTAATAACCAAGTCCTCCTCACATATACCGAAAATTTTGAAAAATGCAAAAAAAAATTTAGTAAAATTTGATATTTGGAGCGATTTCAGAACAGAAACTCCATTAAGCACCACTTTTTTAACTAGATTAATTTTGGCCTAGTTTGGCCTTTTACTGTAAGAGTTGTTGAATAGCTACATAATACTGCACTTTAGTACGGATTTGTATGCGACGCACAGAGAGAAATTGTAATGATATGCCCCGCTATTACCTAGAACAGTTCACAAACCCGCACATAAATAAATGCGAGTATCACATATGTACATACATACATACGAGTATATGTGTGCTGGATAAATAGGCTTGCTCGATTGAACTTGAGGGCACAAAAACAACATGTTCTGCATGCCATCACAAAGCAATATTTAGCAATACAATTTGTTTGATATTGTTATTCGTTATTGTTGCTTCTGCAAATATACGGATGCTGCAGTATTACGTTAGCACTGGACAAGCAATGCGAGAGCCTCTGCAGGGATGGCCGGCCACACCGCCACAAAAGCTTCGTGCCTTATTTTAAGCCTAATCAGAAATCTAATTTCGGTGCCACAAGGATCCGGCCGCCACCATAATAAAGAATGATGTGATAAAATCAAACAAATAAACATTTTTCAAATCGCAAATATGAACATAAATTTATACATATGTATGTATGTACCTAGCTGAGTGTGTATGTAGCAATGTTAGTGTCAGAAAGCGTGAACCAGATACATGTTCATATGTATATACATATGTGCAATAAGTGCTAGGCGCATTGCGACTAGCGGTCACTTAAATTCAGATATTCGTGCAAGCTCGTAAGGGGTTCGAGGCAGAAGGGATAGACGCATATTTGGGTTTACTTTTGATTTATTTGACTATGCACTATGAGCGAGAACGTGAGATTTTATTATATTGATTTATCAAATGTGCCATTATAATACACTTATGTATGTACATACTGACAATTTATTTTGTTCTTATTATATCTCTATTATAAATTAAATTAAATTAAAATATAGATAACCATACAAAGCAGAAATTTTAAACTTTTAAGATTGTTACAACAAAATTCAAGAAGCTATCATTACAAGTAAAATCAAAAATATAGAATTTTTGTGAGTAAGCATTTGTATGGTTATATAAATTTGAGTACTTGAATAATAAAAAAGAGGTTTTTTTTTTTAAGTTTATTATTCATAAATTTGTTGAGATATTTTCTTATGGAAGAAATTTTATCAATAAAAAATGGTCTATCAACAGTAGTTAGTGGCCACTTGAAACTTATTTTTATAATAAATTGTTGCCACTGAAAAAGGTTCTAATTTTTTTTTTAAATTTTTATTATATTTCATTGAATTAATATACATTTTTAAACTGAATTGTATATTACTTTTGCAGAAGTGTTACAAAGTAATGCAAACCTGGATTGATACAATCATGTGCTCTCAAGCCAATGACATACGTCAATCGTCGCAGCTGTCATTTAGTTATTTTTTTACTTCCTACGTTGCTTTTGGAGTGCTGACGTTCGGAAACGTTCGCAAGAACAAAAAGAAATGAGAATCCAATTCTAGAAAACGTTCATATAACGGACAAAATTGGAACAAGATATCAAGGAATTTTTCAAGTAGAACAAAATAATAGCGATTACCAAGGAAAACGGAAAGAAAACTTAGGTTTTTATATGCAAGGAGAAGCAAATATGAAGAAGTGGGAGCAAATGTTTTCAAAACTTAACGTTTTAAAAGATACATATATGCAACGTAAGAAATATTTAAATTATTTTTACAACAGTATTTTGCATTTGTAATGTAAATTCCTTTTAGCAATTTCGAATTGTTTTTTAATTGATTTATACAGTTTTTTTTTATATTTTTGAATAAGTTTGAAATTAAAAGAAACTTAAGATTGAGTTTGCAAAAGTACTTACACATTTTCAAATGTATTTGAATTGCGTCAAAATATAGGCGTACGAAGGCAGTAGGTATTGTGTCAAAGTATTTCGTATTTGTATTTCAAATACTTTCTACGCAAGTTATTTGTTATTTGTATTTATTTACAAGTATTTCAAACATCTATGGTCGTGAGGTGTTTTGTAGAACGGAATGCAAATCTCAACAAACTTCTTTTATTTGTGAATCGCATAATTAATATGCTTTCTAATTCTTTACCTCTCCATAATGAAGTTTGTACCTTTTTTTTTGTTGATATTAATTTTTGCTTTGGATATGGCTCCTAGACTTTTCACTATAAATGATTTAACTGCCTAAAGATACATTAACGATGTGCTTACCAGAATAGAATTTACTTCTGCTATTCGTAAAACATAGTTCCGCGAAAATTTTCTGATTTATTTTGGCGTTCGTACTTACATTGCGAGCTGGTACGATTTTGGATGATTGACTAGATCGCCGGTCTCCTTGAATAACTTTAAGAAACCATTAAGTACGTTCAACTAGTTCTCAAATTATTCAAAAAATTTAACTTGAAGCTGACAACTTCTATTTTAAATTATATTTTTAACTACGCTTTCAGCTATTTGCAAAGAAAAGTAATAGTAACTTTTAATCTGTAAAAGTGATAAGTCTTCCGTTTTGGTTCAGACCCCTAAACTGCCAATTTTTGTTTACCTTTTACCGATGGCATATTGATTTAATGTGCCTAGCCTTTTACTTTGTTTACATAAATATTTTCAAAACAAACTGCCGTTTTTATAAGCGATCAAATTGTGAATTAAATCTTTTGCGTATTTTGTTTTAAACAAAGTGAACAATTTGTATAATTAGAAATGGTAAGGTGTGTTTTGTGCCATAACAGAAAAACAAAGAGCGAAGGTCCTTTTTTAAAATTCAAAGGAGTCTCGGAAAAGAAGTGATTGTGTCAAGGCATGTGGAATCAGTTTAAATGGCATTCTGTAACGACAAAAATAATTTTCTAATTTTCGATGCACTACCACTCCTTGCATTCATTTCAATGGACGTTCGTGTGAGCTCGTTACTATTTGGAATTCTGTATCAGTCACTATTCTCTCAGTAGCTCGGTTCCAGATGCAGGAAAAGCTTTCTGCCACATTTAAAGTCGTAGATGAAAACATCGCAAATGCTTTACTGTAACTCCGGACTAAAACTGCAACTGGAACACGACTAGTTTCTATTACCGGGCACATCAAACTTGTAATGCAAAAGCTGGAAGTTGCTGAAAAACATGAAGCAATCATCATATATTGCATAGCAATTACAAATGCTAAAGCGGTCATACACCGCTGTATACACAGATTCTTGCATTTCAGTATGACATTCACTTTTAAATTGATCTTGCATGTACATATGTATTACATTCAATACATAAATTCTCTATTCGCGTGTTTTTCCCCATGACGTGCCGTTGTCTGTTGTTAAAACAATTTTACATTCCCTATTTGGCAAACTTAATATTTCGTAGGTTGACACATTACAAGTCTCAGTCGACAACAAAATACATGGGATTTTTCCTTGCGGCTACCCTTTTCCATAATGGCTTGCTTGTATCTAAATTAACTAACGATTTAATTTTGTTCTATTATAGCGATAACTTTGTTCGCATAACTATTTAAACATACATATATGCCAGATAAATCAACAAGAAAAAGAATCCGATTGGGCTATGAATGTCTCTTTGACCGTTCGTCGGTTCTCCCGCGCACATAATAACTTCTAATATGTAATTAATTTACACATATTTTTTTTAAATATATATTAAATATATTTCTTTCAGAGCTATAGTCGACAGTCCTATTAAAAAATTGTGCAGTATTTGCTTTTTGACGTTTTAGAGAAACATTTTTACGCCTCTTCTTCACAATGATATTAGACATTTGTTTCCCACATCACTTTTAGTCAAATTGAGAAGTTTTGACATGATTTTAAATAATAGTTATTTTATTCCTATCTGTAGTTTTCGAGATATTGCTACATAACACTTTTTGATGAATAAAATGCCGATCATAGAAAATCCAATATCTATAGAATCCGCATGCTCATCAAAACATACATCAAGTGCAGGGAAATTAAATTTGCAAAAACTTAAAAAAAAAACTAGTTTTAGAAAAATGCGAAAATATCCAGTTTATATAAGTGAATAACGTTGCATTTCCCAGCAGTAATCAATCATAATATGACGATCCTATCGGCCTTAGTTCAAACATATGTACATATTTTTCGTGTATCTTTCTTATTTTGGTATACATATGTACCATCTCTATGTTTAAATTTTATGCTGCAAAGTTTGTAATTACTTTTTATTGTAAATTGGAAAACCTTACAAATTATACATATTTCAAATTATATTTTCATCAAGAGTACTGATATAGGGAGAGCAATTTGAAAACAAAGTATCTCACTGTAATGAATAGCTTTCGCTCCCGAAGTTTGAACGTTGGCTTAGAAAAGAAGTCGTACCTACTTGTGGGAAAGTGTCAGGCAAGCTAAATTGTATTTGTCATCAAACAACGGAAGAAAATCAATTCAATCCTATTTGGGCTCTCTATACATATATTCCGTATTAAGTCGAAAAGCCTTATAGAAAAACTTACATATAAATTTTTCAATTTAAATCTTCTGCTTCAATAGTTGAAAGTCCTACTTGTAAGGACTTAACTTAAGGTGTAACTCTGGATATAATACATTTAGTTTAAGTAAATTAATCAAAAGTAATAAAACGTACTTTGTAGGTAGCTACACAATGCGAAAAACTCTGATGTACCATAATCTCTTTCCATTTCATTAGATGCATCGAGTAGCTGTTGCAAAAATCTCTTTCGTATTGTTTTAATCTATTTTCCTTCAGGTCAAGGCATAAAAAACAAACTCTTTGATTTCATTAGTTCACTGTGATTTTGTTACAGAGCAGCCAACCAATTATGGAGCTTATACTGATTACATAGTAAATATAATGGTTTTTGTTTAAATAACTCTCTTCCTCGAGAACGCGTCTACCGATCAAAGCAGGTAATACATCAAATGAGAAGTGATTAAATTTTAAATTTTTCGTAAACTAATTATTCCTTTCATAGAAATGGTATATTAAGTTGGTCCGATGTTTGTAAGTACCAGATGGATAAGGGTAAGACCCATTAAAAAGTATACCGAAATTATCAGGATGATGAACTGAGTCGATTTCGCCATGTCCGTCTGTTTTAACTCAAACCAGTCCTTCAATTTTTAGCTATTTGAATGAAACTTAACAGTCAGGTACCTTTTTATAATTTATTAGACATTTGTCGGAATCGACCTGCCTATAACTTGTACGGGCGCTTCTAGATTCAAAATATAGAGAACAAGAACTGCTAACATATTTTCATTCGGAAAATGATATTGATTTTGGTTAAAATATGCAAGACCTTATTCTGGAAATGGGTCTTTATGGATATCAGCCAAATAAACGGCCGTCTCTTCGTTGACAGTTCTAAACAAAACTTCCTTCTACGCATTTGTTACAAATAGGGTTCAGTTCCTAGAGAAACAGAGATAGCGCCCATCACTATACCGCTATTGCTCTCTTTATGACAGAAACAGCTGTTTGCGCCACGTCACACTGTTGTTTGTAGTTCGTTTGTTTAAGGAAGATGGATAAAACACAATCCGAGGTTCCTTGGTTCAAAGCTGAGCAGCGGTAATGAAGAATAAATTAAATTAAATAAAAAGAAGTCAGATATGCTGAACACCGAAATAGCTTTTATAACTGATACCACTAAAACTGTTGTCGTTTTTTTGAGACTATTTATAAAATATGTATAACTCTCATACTAAGATTATTTCTGCATTTACCTAACATTGCGTTTTATTCGCGTTTTTATATTTCTCTCTTCCTGCTCAACCAGTGAGACGTCACGCAAAGGTAACTCTCAAAGATCCCCACTCTGTATTCTATAATTTTTGGTACAGTTTCTATTTCATTCAAAAAAAATTAAAATATTAAAATATTTAACTTGTGCTACTCAAAATCAAATGTAATGAACGCCAATGAAGCATTTGCGTAAATCTGAAGTTGATTAACTTTTTTTTAGGACAGTAAAATGGGTCCTTATGATTTTATTGTATTTTTTAATCTTTATCGACTTGACTGGCTACAGGCTTGGTGCTACGCCTACTAATATTATAAACGTGAATGTTTATTTATATTTTTATTTATTTAAGTCAGTTAGTAAAATTCAATTATTATAGGCTAAGTAGACATAATTAAAATTTAATAAACAGTTATGAAAAAATGTATAAAGTAACGAATTATAAAAAAAAAAGTCCGTCAATTGAAAAAGCGGACTTTTGAATATGAAAAATCTATCTTGATAAAATTCGAGACTGTATTGAACTCAATCAAAGTTCTAGAAAACTCGGAGCATCGAAGTGCCCTGGCTGGAATATGAATTAATATCCTCTTAAGGTGCAGTGAACAGTGGAGCAAATCGAAAATAAAAGAGAGAGATAATATTGTTCTCGTGTTCTGCAAAGTTTTTAGGTTAATCAATAAACATCTGAATTCATAGGTTTGGATAGGATACGAAAATATTAAGTTCGCAATGTAAATGTAAAACTTTTTGGATCCGTTATATTCTGGCAACATGGCACATATAATAGAGACCTAATGAATGATTTGTACTCAAGTTTGAACCTTACAAAAGAAGTATACAATGACGCCTAACAACAGCAAGCACAGCGTAAGACTTAGTAATAATTAAATTTATATGACTAACAAAAGTGAGCTTTGATTCAAATATTGTTCCCAAGTCTTTAACTTCGTTTACTCGTGTCAGGGGTGAGTTGGTCTCAACGACATCGGTATATTTAGAAGAGGTAATTTGGAAACAATGGTTTATGTTCAACGATAGACAATTTCTGACGCACAAGTTTCCAACATTATATACATAAGTACTGTTGATATATCATTAATAGCTTTAACCTCTTCATTAGTTTAGTTTATTAGAATAGCATCCTTGGTTACAAAAACTTCAGGTGTTTATACGCATCATGCGATACGAATAGATAGTAAAAAATAGTCAATAATTCACAATTCATTTCATTATAGCATATGTTAATAACACTGTCCAACAGCATTTTTGGAACAGAATAGCGTCCCCATAATTCTGAAAGGGTATGTTGAGTAGATCATTTTTGTAGAACAAACTTATGGTCCAGCACGTCTGAGTTTTTTTTTACAGTGGGTCAAAGTTTTCATTTTTTGGTCGAAGGGAGCATTATACTATACGAAAAAGTTTGGCGGAAAATTTCAGTGGGGGTCACCAAAGACACCATTGTTGTAAATAAAGCTCTTTACGATTAATTGGCAAAATTACACGCCAACATATACAAAGCAGGTGAAAACGTCGTCAAGTTCGGCCGGGCCAAACACTGAGTTCTCACTGTGACTTACAAATCGGTTGTGATAAAATTAAGCATAATTGAGCTACTAAGCAGTACACATCAGGTGTGATTTTTACTAAAATTAATATAAAAAAAGAACAATTAAAGCTTAAAAAGGCATGGCGGATTATGTTTGCAAATTAATAGATTGGTTTTGTTTTATTTGTGGACATTTAACGCACCATCAAAGCAGACGAAAGATATTCCCTACAATTGAAGAACCATATTTTCTTTTCTTTGGAATACGATTTTTATGTGAAGCTTGGATACCAAAAACTGTATGTACTACTTGCGAAAGTGGTCTTCTGACCTGATACAAAGGCGGTACTAAGGCGCTGCCATTTTCTGCGCCTATTATATGGATTGAACCTGAAGATCACAAATCAGATACATACTATTTCTGCGTAAATTACAAATTCGGTAGAAGCCAAAGGCACTACGCGATAATGACATACGAAGCAACAAATAATGTCATTTTACCAGATGTGCGCTGTGAAGGTGTTCCGGTGCCTCAACCGCCTACACATACATTTTCGGCCAATATGACATACGCCAATACAGAAATAACAGCGGCGGTTGAAAACATATCAGATATAAGTTACTTGCCTCCTGATGGTTTAAACATATGTCCTAATTTGATAGACCAAGCTTATTTTGAAGATCTTGTAAGAGATTTAGGACTAACAAAAGAGAAAGCTGAAATATTATGTTCCAGATTGAAAAACAGGAATTTGATAAAAGCCGATGTAAAAGTTACATCGCCAAGAAAAAGACACGCCGATCTGGAAAGTTATTTTAAAAAATGAGAAGAACTTGTATACTGTTGCATTATTGAAGAGGTTCTAAAATATCTAAAGCGTCCACTGGACCCTTCCGCTTGGCGACTATTTATAGATAGTTCAAAACACAGCTAAAAAGCAGTTTTACTGCACAATGGAAATCAGCATCCATCAATACCGGTTGCGTATTCCACAAAAAAGGAGGAAACCTACGCAAATATTTCAAATCTCTTAAATAAAATTGAATACTATAAATATAAATGGGAAGTATGCGCAGACTTCAAAATGATTGCAATATTGACTGGAATGCAAACAGGATACACAAAATATATGTGCTTTCTTTGTAAATGGGATTCACGTGCTACCAGCAGCCATTATCATATTAAATATTTCGAAGAACGTAAAGAAAATATTATTGGTGACTTAAATGTAATCCATGAATCCCTTGTCCCAAAAGATAAGGTCATTATTATTATTATTATTATCAGGGCATAGTAGCGCTGCGACCTAAAAAATATCTATTGTGCTAACCCTTTAAGTTTTCACTTCATCTTTAGGCTATTTATGAGACTAAGCACTTTGGAGGGTGTGATTGTACATATTGTGGATGGAGATAACAGTCGCTCTCTAAGGTGTATTAGCCTGAGTCTACTTATACTCGGGCATTCACACAGTATGTGCTCAGAGGTCTCCGCCTCTAAGCCACAAAACCTACAGTCTGAAACCTCAGAGAGTCCTATTTTGTGAAGGTGGTATCTCAGCCTACAGTGACCTGTAAAGTACCCGGAGAGAGTTCTAAGTCCCGCCCTGCTGAGATTAAGAAGTTTTCTAGAGGCTTCACGGGATGGACTTCTGAACCTCTTAGATTGTGGCTCCATTTGTCTTTCTGCGAAGATATTCGTGTGCACACAGCTCAATAGCATAAATTTCCGCCTGGAAGATGGTTGGGTATGACCCCATTGGGGCACTTTTTTGAAATCTTGGTCCGAACACCCCGGCCCCAGTGCTCCCATTGATAAGTTTGGAACCGTCAGTGTACCAGACCTGTGATTCTTTATTAATTGCTTCCACCATCCCTTTACATGTATCCCTTTCAAGTATTATGACTTTGTAGGTCTTGGTAAAGGAAAGTTTTGGCAACATAGTGTCTGTGAGTTTGATTATTGGATCGGCACTGAGTGGTTGTAGGACACCCAAATGCCCCCTGAAGTCTCCACTTTCCAGACGACGAAGATTAGACACTCTTAGAGCGCCCTGAAAAGCCTCTTTTTCAATGAGTATGGCCAATGGTGGGATGCCCGAGATGATGCCAAGCGCTTCTGTTGGACATGTGCGCATGGCCCCCGTATGATCCCTAGGTATTTCACCTCTTTTGAGAATTCGATTTCAGTACCTCCCAGCATTGGTTTAGTTAGGTTCACCTTCCTTCTTCTGGTGAATGGGATGATGGTCGACTTTGTTGGATTGATTGACAACCCTTTCTCAGAGCACCATTTGAGCGTCATACCTTCATCCCAGCCCACAACATAGATTACAAGGTCGTCAGCATAGCCGTAAGCATTGAATTCATTCCCTTTAAGCTTCTCTAAGAGTTCATCGACAACGAGTGTCCACAATAGAGGTGAGAGAACACCCCCTTGAGGGCAGCCACGAGTGGCCGTTACCCGAAGTCTACTTCCACCTAGTTCAGCCATTATGGTTCTGGATTTCAGCATGCTTATTACCCACTTGGTTATAAGCTTCGAAGATAAGGTCATACTTCCACCGCTGCATATTAAGTTGGGCGTGGTGAAAAATTTTATTAAAAGCTTAACTACAAAAGGAAATGCTTTCAAACGCATTCAAACAATTTTCCCCAGATTATATGCAGCAAAATTAAAAGAAGGTAAAATACGGTTTTAAGAAATAATTTATTTCATTTAATGTAAATTACCTTTTCTAGGAATGCTCGTTGGACCCGATATAAGAAAATTATTACAAGATGAAGAATTGTATGGTCATCTGTCGGATATGCAAAAGACAGCATTTGACTTTATGCAGCTGGTTATATCAGAATTCCTTGGAAACTCAAAAGCACAAAAATATGCAGAAAATATTGAAAGCATGCTAATCGGTTTTAACAATATTGGCGTTAAGATGTCACTAAAGCTGCATTTTCTGCACTCTCATCTCAATTTTTTTTAAGAAAACCGGTTTCAGATGAACACGGTGAAAGGTTTCATCAGGATATAAAGGTATTGGAAGAAAGATTCAAAGGGAAATCCCAAAGTGTAATGCTTGCTAAATACGTATGGAGCTTGTACAGAAACCTTGACACATCGGAACATTCACGTCAAGCTAAATACAGGAAAGCATATTAAGTTTAATCTTTAATCCATTGTCATACTACTGATGAAGCAAAAAAAAAAATATGTACATACTATAATAAACCACTATTAAAACAAAATTATAATTATAGAAGTTGGCGTGTAATTTTGCCAATTAATCGTGAGGAGCTTTATTTACAACAATGGTGTCTTTGGTGACCCCCCCCTGAAATTTTCCGCCAAACATTTTCGTAGAATATTTTAATCCTTAAATGTCCTTTTTTAAACAATATGTTTTGATTTTCTTGAAAAAGGGTCAAATTGACCCATAAAGAGACCAGTTAGAGGGTTAAGATCTTTCACAAAAATAATCCTCATACAATTCTACAATACAACTCTGACCATAAGAATTCTCTCAGACATTAACTTACAACATTTTTTTCATATAGTATAATGCTCCCTTTGACCAAAAAATTAAAACTTTGACCCACTGTAAAAAAAAACTCAGACGTGCTGGACCATAAGTTTGTTCTACAAAAATTATCTACTCAATATACCATTTCAGAATTATGGGGTCGCTATTCTGTTCCATTTAAAAAGTCTTCATTTGTTGGACAGTGTAGTTATACGACAAAAAGCTGCGATAAAAGCGTCAGAATGAGACTTGCAACTGCTTCCAAATGAATTGCATCGGTGCTCATACAAACAAAAAGACAAATATAACCCTTTGAAGTTATTGCTTGTTGTTTTATGGTGATCGGGCCTGCATAGTCTACTCCACTGTGAAGGAATGGTTTCGAAGGCTGCAATCGAACAGCCGGTAAGTTTCCCATTTGCTGCTGTTGTGCTTTAGTTGTATATTTAAAACACACTATACATGTACGAAGCACTGAGCGAGCTAGAGAACGTGAAGAGAAAATCCGCATGACATAAGGCATCATTAATTGTACTCCTCGATGGAAATTTTTTAATGAGCATCAGCAAAGATAAGCAACGCCAGTGGATTTGTTTTTGTTAAAAAAATGGGTTATTTTTTGTCAAACGCTCTTACAGCTGATTCTCCTTTCAACTCTAAGTATACATATGTTGAGTATCAAGAAAAGGCGAAAAATCCTGAAATTGACAATTCTTGGATAACGAAAGTTGTTTATCACTCCAATTTATTTCATATCCGAAATCTATGTACCAGTTGTATTGCTTTTATAAGAGTATTGAGGGCACGAGTAAGCTCATATGTTTTCAGATAACCAATTTCTACACAACCACTCTCTCCTTTTTTGCGCTTTAGCACTAAAGCTCTTGTATTATAAATAAAACGCATAACGTACGCTACTAATCATTAAGGTCTTATAAGAGGTGAAAATTTGAATATGAAAGTGAAATATGTCGATTGTGGAACAGCCACATTTGTGGAGGTGCGACTTTCGTTGCTCTAAAGTTGTGTCAAATTTTAATTTAGAAGTGGGCCATTTACTTTTGTTTGCGATAAGCCACACCACCACAGCGCATTTGATGTTAATCCTCTCCTCAAGCAATCAGCAAGGTTTTCGCTAGTTGGGATGTATCTCCACTCATCTTTCGTAGAATTACGTTGAATTTCTGCAAATCTGTTAGCTACATAAACGTCCCATAATGTTGAACAACTCTTTATCCAACTTAAGACAACCATGCTATCCGTCCAGTATTTCATATTGATCAGATCGAGATCAAAATAACGCTTAACCTTTGACATGAGTTTGACTAACAGTGTTGCTGCAGACAATTCTAGTCTTGGAATCGAAATAGTCTTTAACGGCGTTTTAACGGTGTTTTAGACTGAATTAAAAATGAAGTTGGGCCTTTTTCGCTGTGTACAATGGCTTATACCACTGCCGCATAAGCTAACGAAGAAACATAGCTAAATCCATGCAATTATATTTTACTGCTTTTATTGCCGCTGATCCATCTTGATATTTTAATACTCCAAAGATTTTAAAGAGCCACGATAACGCATCCATTCCTCATGTAGTTTAGTTGGAAGATTATCCTGCCAGTGTAAGTTTTCCTTCCACAATTTTTAAACGATCGAGAGAATCGATATCGTTGCAAATGAACAATCGAGTCAACAATCGACTCCCTGTCCGACTGTACAATCGAGATGTTTTGCGATTGTTTCGAGTCGGCTGCCTTGTGATCGACGACGTCTTGTTAACTCAATCAATAGCTTTCGTATAATTAAGCAAGTGTGTATTAATGGTATTTTAAAATTGATAATATTAAAAGTGTTGATATTCGAGAGTTATTTTCAATATATGTATTAACATATTACAGACAAATTCATATGTTAAAAATATTGTTCGAAAATTCAAAATGCCTCGCTGTTTTAAAAAATCAGTCGTATAGGATTTTTTTTGAATAAAATATCGGATTGTGACAAGGTAACGTCGGATAACTGCAAATTGTGCAATACGAGCTACAAATATTTTGGAAATACAACCACCTCAAAGGACTTACTCAACTTACTAAATACCCATAATTACTATTGTTAAGCGGCCAAGCAGTGTAAATGCAATTTCTCTTTAACAGCAGAGTCTCTCACTTCTGCATTTGGCAGTAGCACAACAGAAAATGCAGTAAGGTATGCACTTATTTATGTACATACATATATACATATGTACATCCCTTCGCATGCATAATCGTAGTGGTATATACATATTTACGCTTTTGCCTATTTACTTGCATGTAGAGCATCGACTATGCAGAGTCTCTCACTTCTGCATTTGGCAGGAGCACAACAGAAAATGCAGTAAGGTATGCACTTATTTATGTACATACATATATACATACATATGTGCATCCCTTCGCATGCATAATCGTAGTGGTATATACATATTTACGCTTTTGCCTATTTACTTGCATGTAGAGCATCGACTATGCGCTGCAGCCTATTCGTCAGCAAGTGTAGCCGTTAGTTCTTTCCGTTTTAGTTAAAATGTATGCTCGCCTACTTGATCAAATTATTTGAACTTAGGATCTTGAAGGTTGAGTGCGTGTATTACATAGAAGGCACAAATGCAAGACAATTTAAATACTTATTTAACGTGAACTATTTTTGTAAATTAAATAAATAAAGATTTCAGCATAACCATCAGCGACAATCGGATTTTCATTGTAAGGCATGATTTATTTGCAGCACTCGCGCGACTCAACAACTACATATAATTGATCTCATTTATAACCAACAAGGATATAATTTTTTGTTTCTTCTTAATTATATGTATATTTGTTAATTGCAATGATTCTATTTTCCTTTATAAAAAGTTTTGCTTGTACAAATAAAGTTGCCATGGGCTACAAGCTAGTCCGAGATATTTTGGCCGATTGTCAAAGACTGCGAGAGAGAAACATCGAGATGGTTTAACAATCGCTGGCAAGGAGCGAGTCCGAGATCTTTGGCTCGATTATTTCGATTGTAAGCTAATTTAAGCATCACTATTCGCGACTGGCAATTCGTCACAAATTCGTCTACGAGAGAAAACATCAAGATGTTTGAATATACGAGACAATCGACTAAAACATCTCGGACTCGCCTATCACTACAATTTCTCATCCATACAATTGACACAGTCTTACTTCAAGTATTGAACTGGCTACTAAAAAACAGGTTTATTCCGAAATGTAGTAATGGTTATATTTTTCATTCATTCATTTTTCAAAAAACCACAATAATTACGTAAGATAAAAAAGATATAACAGCAATCCTTTGACAAGTCATTCACATTCTCTTACATCTTAAAACGTCCACGTTCAAGACCACAACTGAATATCGGGGCTGTTAATATACACCAACGACATTTTCTATATCAGCTTTATAATTATCGTATCATTATACAATCGAAAGTATGTACGTAAAAATATTAAACCATATATGTCTCTGCTTATTTATTATACCGTGCTACAAAAAAAAATTGAGTGCTTTTTAGAAGACACAAAACCGGGTTCGAAAAGTTTTCTAGACCCTAAAAATAATTGTTTATCGTTTAAAAACTAATCTTTCGTGTTTTTGAGTACTTAACAATTTTTAACAAAGCCATTTTTAACGGCTTTAGAAAGGTCAGCGTTTGCGCTTTCGAAATATTATCTTTCAACGGGACTTTGAACAAACCGAGTAGGTGGTTTTTTTGAAATAATCTCAAATTTTAGAATTTTTTTAAGTTTTTTCGAATTTAAAGCTGTTTTTTGTATATCGCGCTGTATCTTGTATTGGCGGTGCCCATAATTTCATAAAAACCCCGTTTCTTTGTTTCAAATCACTGCTAGTATTAAACTTTACTCAACTTCTTCCAATAAATACTGAAAAACGAATTTTTTTGAATTTTTCAAAATTTATGGTCCGATTTCAAAAATTATTTTTTGACGATACCTTACATTGTTATTGAAATGAAACTTTTAGATAAGTGGGCGTGGCAACGTTGAAAAATTATGTTTCAAAAGCGCAAACGCTGACCTTTCTAAAAATTTAAATTTTTATTAAAAATTTTTAAGTACTCAAAAATACGAAAAATCAGTTTTTAAGCGTTAAAAAAATATTTTTAGGGTCTAGAAAATTTTTCAAACCCGATTTTGTATTGTACTCGACCAGACCAACAACCTCCACCATGTCACTTAAAAAAAGCAAAACCATTGTAGCACCGTGTTATTAATCCACCACATTATGAAACAATGAATCGTCTCAGATAATATTGTAGTGTTCGATAGTGTTGTTGTACCATATGTAATATTAAGTCAAAGTCCACCGTCTATGGACCATATGATTGTGTTTCTGGCATGTAAATAAACCATTGACCGAAAATTCAAACATATTTAAATTTAGCGGTTTCGATGGCTGGGACGTGTTGAACGTTTGAATGATAATACTCCGTTGAAAATATCCTTCGACAAGGCAAGGGTGCTAACAAATTAAATAAAAAGATCAAGAGCAGAAGAACCTAGCGTAATTATCTGAAGAAAAAGGCAACTGAGGGTTGGCCTAAAACGAAATACTGCTGCAGCGCGAAAAAACAAGCAGGAGAAACATTTTGAAATTAGCCCATAACCACGCCCAACTTCCATATAACGAAAATTAAAAAAAATGCCAAAAACTTCGTTTTCAGTATTTATTGGAACAAATTAAGTAAAGTTTAATACTTGCAGCGATTTGAAACAAGGAAAGGGGAATTTTATGATATTATGGGCACCGTCCATACAAAAATACGTCGCGAGGGTATATAAAATTCGGTTTCACCAGAATTTAGCTTTCCTTACTTGTTTTAATTAGTTTTTAATAAATTCCATGTTCACAAGAAAGCACTTGCTTTTTATATTAAGATAATTTTAAAAATACAATTAAAATATTTGTTATAAAGATCGCACTCACTTATGTAAGTATATGTTTATACATGCTTAGAATCATTGAATTCGGAGTCATCGCGTCAACAACAAAATTACATACCTGCAATAAAAAAAAATAGATCAATTATTAGCAGTTTTTGATATTGACTTTTAAGGAAGTCTATTCAATTTTATAGTATATTACAAAAATGTACATTATGAATAGAGTGATTTTAAACCTTTCAAAATTTGAGTGATATTATCATACAAGTTTAAAATGTGTATCTGCATACATACATATATCTTCATTACATTGTACATAAGGCTGGATCGAAACTTTTTTTCAATAGCAAAATTACATCTGAAAAGTTTATTTTAAATTTTAAAATTCTTTAACCGGATCGACCTAGAATAATAAAATATAACATTTATTTTAATCTTACATACCAAATTTAGTTACTTCTAAGCTATACACATCTCACCTTGTATGCGACCTACAATAATAAGTTTCCACTTGTATGGAATTTCAAAATATGTGGGAACTATGATTATGAAATAGCACTGAATATTTTGGCATTGGTTAGGCAAATAGCGTTGGGTATTTTCCGTAATAACTTTTATTTGCTTATCCACATATACATAAATATGTATACAGGGACGGATCCTGAAAATATTTTTGGGGGGCCCATTTCTTTTCAACTTTTTACAATATTTTACAAATTTTGAGATATTTGATTATAATCCATTATAAACATGGATATAATAATATTGGGTAAAATGTTGAATGCATTTTTATAAAGCCATCGTTAGGCTATGATTATATCATTTGAATCAGTAGAATCATAAAACTTCAGGGATTCAACGTGCTTCATCCATTCTCCTCTTTTTCATTGCCAAAATATCTAGAATTTGGTCACTAGTAACCTCAATGTCTCGATGAATAAAATTGAAAATTACGAAGCCGGTTTGATAAGTCACTTTTGTATAAAATATACTTTTTCGGCAAAAACATTATCTTTATCAACATAATGTCCTTTTCACATTTTACACTTAGTCCAGCTTTTTTCCAATTGTTTTATTTTGACCCAAACCTCTTACCACACAGCCATTTCTTCAGGTGTGGAAATAGAAAATAGTCGCATAGATTTTCGCCATGGTGACAACGCGCATTTTTGAGTGTAAGCAGTCACCCATCGCACGGATAGCTTTTTCATATCCAAATATTCGTGTAAAATGTTATGTGGCTTCTCAGTTGAGATGCCTACAACCTCAGTCATCTCACGCACTTTCCTTCTCCGGTCATCAAATATCATTCCATGGATTTTATCGACGACTTTTGGTGTAACGACTACAATATACGCCTGTTACGGGCATTAGAATAGCGATATATATATTTTATTTAATTCATTTATATGCACCACTCAATTAAAGTAAATCAAATATAATAAAATAAAAACAATATTGTAATTAATTGTATTGAACTGAGAATTCACAAACAAAATCATTTAAATTCAGTTACTGGGTCTAGAGTGAGTTTTGTGTGTGCTATGAATTTGAAAACACGGTTGAAATTTTCTGAGACCACCGATATTTTGGGGGGAAGAGGGGTCCAGACGCCCAGGACCCCTCCCCTGTATCCGTCCCTGTATGTATAATTGAAAGTAGAAAACAAATGTATTAACAGTATGGCGTGAGCAAAAAAATTAAGAAATATGAATGCAATACCAACCAAATACTCCTTAAACTCGTCCTGGTATTTTTCGTATCCGAAGCTTACACCAAAAAGTAAATTGGACGCGAATATATGTATTTTGAAATCATAGCTCGATTTCGATAGAAATGCCATAACGCCAGCAAAAGTAAAGTTGTTAACATGGCGACCAAAATCGTTAAGTGAAACTACCTTTTTTTTATCATGCTAGTTGGTATTTTAACTCATTGTTGATGATACCTCATCACCCACACGAAAAAAATATTTTCAATGACATCTGTTAGGGAAAATCGTACGATTTAAATTCGGTACGATTTGCTACGTACTTTATAAGATGCAGCATTTAAAAATGTATATTACACATTTATACATCTTTTACAGTTTTAAGTAAAAAGACTTAGTCTCTTCATAAGAAGTAATCAAAAATATTTATCAAATCGTACCGAATTTAAATCGTACGATTTTAAGAACATGGCTGATAACAATGTAATTAGAAATGAAACGTGAAGCTGAGAGCATGCATGCATATTGATTCTAGCTGTATGTATTATACTTAGATGCTATTAGAAAATAATAACAATTTTCAGCCCTCCTAATGTACATATGTATATATGTATGTGGGGGTTTTATTTACCCAAGCCGATACCACGCAAGTAAAACGTTCACATTTAATTTGGATTTCATGTTTTATTAAATTAAAGTTCACAAAGCTTAAGTATACAGTAACTTATAAACTACTAGTTTATCAAATTATAATTAAAAGGATCTGTCTCCGTTCGCGGTCGCGTATTAACTGCCGTGAGTTCAAAAACTGTATGTCTCGTCTTGTCTCTCCGTCCTCTATGCTCAGTCAGGGTTTTGATCAATGTTCGTACAGTGTTGCATTTATTTGTAAAGGTAAGTTGTAATACACGGTTCACACGTTCCCACATTCGGCCAGCCTGACATAGCGTTTGCCCTCAAACGATGGCTGCCACCTCTTCATATGCTCTTTGGTTTAAATACCACTTCGTCTTCGGTAATCATTAGATCCACCTGTTTTAAAACGTCGTTGCCGATGATTGCTTGATAGATAATGTCGCGTTCACGTACGACGTGAAATGTTACGCTCAGCTCGACGCCGTCTACAATCAACTTTAAAGTAAAACTTCCCAGTGTAATTAAGCCACTGTCGCTTATACCTTCTAGCCGATGTGTTACACATGACAGCTCTACTTCACCCATCATCAACAGGACGTCGTACCGCATCAGGCACAAATCGCAACCAGTATCCAGCAACGCCGAAAATTTAAAATTATTAAAACTTAATTGTTTAAAAATTACGCAACCCATCGACTTTATCTTCTGGGTAATGCCAAGAGTATTTATTTTAGGGGTTTCTTGTTTGACCTGAAGCTGACCTTTAGGACAATGTGCCCTACGATGGCCCGTCTGACCACAACCATAACAAACTGACTGTATCTGAGAGCAACTTGTTGCCAAATGCCCTACTGCTCCGCAACGATAGCAACGCTTTGAACTGCTACTCCCCTGTGCGTTTGGAAAAGTCTTAACTTTTCCGTCACTAGCTCCTGCAACGCTGGGTAAGCTAACACTCGATTGACGACCAGTACGTATCTTCTCGTATATAAGAATTTGGTCTTTTAGCTCCTTTACTGTCTTTGCCTGGTACAGATTGCTTTTAGCAGCCCTCGAATCGGGTATGCCTTCGACGAAATACTCAATTAAACTCCTATCGTCTAACTTGACAGGCTTACCAATTTCCATGAGACAGTACAAATATTCACGAAAATCCTCATTTGGGCGTTTGCGCCGATTTTTGAGTGAACGATGTACTTCGATTGAAGACGTCACGGTGCCAAATTCGCTTTTCAGAGAACGCTTTAATGAGCACCAATCTGAAACACCGCGTTGACTGCGAATAAACATTTTCGCCGCACCCTTTAAAAGCTGTTTGCTGTATATGTATTTTTGTAACTCATTCCATTTGACCGCAGTAGCATTTTCTTCGAATGCGTCTAACCACTCCTCGATGGTAGGATAGGCTGAACCGCTAAATGATAGCAACGAATTCTCAATATCACGTAGTGTGAAAACTGCGCGCTCACTACCAGTTGCAGGTGACACAATACTTTGCATCGACTCGCTTTCCTCACCAGAGCCATCGTCGTCATCGCTTACAGTCAGGCCGAAGTGTTCACACAGCCGGTCCTGTAACGTCGCCTTCCGTCCTGTCGTTGAGAGATTTAACCCACTTAGCTTGTCTTTTAGTTCGTTCACTGTCAACCTAAAGATTTGTTCACGGTCCATGGTCGATACAATCGCTTAATTTTTAAATAAAATTCGGAAACAATATGAGCAGTAAATTAAATTCAATGTAAACTTTTTATATTTTCCAGTAAATTAAAAAAAGTAAAATATTAATACGAATGCTATTAGTTCTTGCTACACTCTAGGCAATTTTTTTTTTCATAGCTATAAATACAATGATTGTAGTGCGTGAATTAATAAATTTAGATTTGATTTCTTATTTAGTTTTCTCCGTACACTTGTTCGGACTTTCTTATTAAACTTGTATACATACGTTTACAATTTAATTTTGCTTATTTACTTGTATACAAAATTTCTTATTACAATTCTGATTCGATTTTGTTCATTTACTTGCATACATTCTTATTGAAATTCTAATTCAATTTGGTTTATTTTGTATAAAAATTTCTTATTGGAAATATGTTTCTCTGCTTCATATCATTTAATATGAACTCTTAAGTACAAACTCTTCTATACTTCTCTTAAACAACTGCAAATGCGTATGTGCGTGTGTTAATCTCATACCTTGTAGTACTGCAAACACAAATTATTATTATTCTCCGCGCTCTGCTATTACGTTGATCGAAGGCTTGATGTTTGGTGACGTTGCTCTTCTCTTGGCGTAATTAAGAGGGTTGATTTCGCTGAACTGTTACTGCCGCACGCTCTGCTCACACGCATGTGTTGACTACCAAAAGCTTCAAAGATTGCGCCGTGCCTAGTAAATTTCCGAATTCTTCTTCTTCCACCAGACAATTGGATGCCCTGCATCCAGATGAACTGTACCTGCCGCTTCACACAGAAGCAGTACGCATATACGCTGCTACGCTCGAAAGCTAGCGTTGCTATTTCACAAATAAGCTGCACGGCAACTGCTATTATGCTATTATTTCAGCACCGGTTGCTTCACACAGAAGCTGAACGGTTACACACTGCTACTCTCGACTTGGCGTCGCTGCTTCACTCAGAAGCTGATCGGTTGTACGCTACTTAGCACGACGTTTCGCCGCTGCTTCACTCAGAAGGAGAACGGTTGTCCGCTGCTACGCACGACTTAGCGTTGCTGCTTCACTCAGGAGCAGAACGGTTTGTCCGCTGCTACGCACGACTTAGCGTTGCTGCTTCACTCAGAACCAGAACGGTTTGTCCGCTGCTACGCACGACTTAGCGTTGCTGCTTCACTCAGAAGCAGAACGGTTGTCCGCTGCTACGCTCGAATTTTAGCATCTGTTGCTTCACACAGAAGCTGATCGACACTTTTACATTAGCCACTGGGGCGACGCTGCGCTGCTGTATCAAAGACGCTAACTACTTCTGCTGCGTTTCAACAATTTGGCACTATTGACTGCTATTCCGCTACATACAGGCTGCAATATAACGGCTTGATTAACGTCGGGTGATGCAAATTTACCGGGGCAAACGGTTTGCGGAATAACGGCGCTGATATTGAAGACTGTACGCAAAAAAAAAAAAAAAAACTACCGCACGGACAGACAGATATACGAATATTTATGCAAACGCGGATATTTTAATACTTTCTAACACTTTTATTGCAAAACTTTCTTTACGCGGTTCTTTAGTTTGTTTGCCGAAATCGGACTTTTGCTTGGCATTAACAATTAGTTCATTTGCACGCACTTTTACTTTTGCGTGCATGCACACGTATAGGCATGATTTTAACGAATCCCTATTCTGACACCATTTGTGGGGGTTTTATTTACCCAAGCCGATACCACGCAAGTAAAACGTTCACATTTAATTTGGATTTCATGTTTTATTAAATTAAAGTTCACAAAGCTTAAGTATACAGTAACTTATAAACTACTAGTTTATCAAATTATAATTAAAAGGATCTGTCTCCGTTCGCGGTCGCGTATTAACTGCCGTGAGTTCAAAAACTGTATGTCTCGTCTTGTCTCTCCGTCCTCTATGCTCAGTCAGGGTTTTGATCAATGTTCGTACAGTGTTGCATTTATTTGTAAAGGTAAGTTGTAATACACGGTTCACACGTTCCCACATGTATATACATACGAGTAGGTGTAGTTACGTGTTTATTCTACATACATATATATGTTCATACATAAAGAAAATCTGAAATTCGTTATCTTTTACACATTCTTCTAATTTAATTTATAATAATAAACCACGAAGGAACAAATAAGTGAGGCCAAAATGTGTCAAAAAATGCAAATTTAAAACACAAGTTTTTAGCCGATGGCCTCAGCAGCTAGCGCTAATTTCACGCTTTAAATTTATAATTAATTTATAAGTTTAATATATTAAATAATAATAATAATAAAACACAAGTGTCATGCTTTCAGTATAAAAGTGACGACGACGAGGCAGCATTTCTCTTATATTTATGAAGTAGCGCAGTAGACCGCCCACGTCTCTAGTACATATGTACATACATACAAGAAGGGATGTATGTAGGTGTTGTATAGACTTAACTGCAAATTAATTTCGGTAAGAGGATTTGTGTCAGTGGCAGCAAGTCAGTAGTAGTGTCTACAATATATGTATGATTGGTACTTGTTTGCGTCATCGACCCTACTCAAGACTTTTCAAAACCAGGCTCAACATGTCCTATAAAGCCGACAAAATATGCCAGTACCAGTATGCATGTAGTATCTTCATAGATACATAAGAATGTGCGTAAGGGTGTATAGAGAAAAGTCGGCTTATGAAGCATAAAGTTTGTACATATGAGTATAGTTACAAAGTAATGTTCGGCATAATAACAATGAAAGTATATATGTGTTGGTATGACCAAGAGTCATCACATCAGCTCTACAAAAATAACAACGTAACACAACGCATTTTTATTGCAGTGCAGCATAACACTTACGCTTTATCTAAGTAGTAACGTATTCTACTGGCATGTACGGTTTCTTTCCAAGTTATACTGACAAGCAATTTGATTCAGATGCAGCTCGTGAAAAGATGTATGCCTTTTAATTTCAATGATAGATTATTTCTGCGTAACTTATTTTCCTCAATGGTGTGCCTCGCGGAATCAATCAATTCTTGCAGTGTCTTTAATGTTCTCAATCGAGGTTTGACATCAACTCGAACCAATATATGGCCACAACAAAGACCTGCACATGGTATTGCACATGAAAAATTACATGAAAATTCGTACAAGGAAAGCACGGCTTTGAACAGTTGCACTTTTTTTTTAGCGATTCTCAATATACTCTCCACAAGCCGTAGCAGAAAAAATTCTGAGAAGGCAAAGATGCCGCACCTCCAACCATGATTGTCAGTGCCCATGCCTACCACCCACAAAGTGCAAAACCTTAAGTTAAGATATGTGCTCCAATTAAAAAAATGGGATACATTTTAATGAAAATACCACTTACATTTTTGGTCAAAAAAATTAAAGGTCCAATTAAAACATTAAATTAAAATCAATTTGAACTGCTATTTTGGGACCGAAAAAGGCTGACAAAAGGTAGAACCAAAAACTAGATTATAGTTTTACGAATATTTTCGACCAATTTGGCCTCAGAATTATTTCAGAACGACAGTTATTTGAGATGTTCCAACCGGAACAGCAAAGCCTATTTTTTATCCTATACTGTAGGGCGCTAAACATCTCCGCAACGGTAAATTGAGAAACCTTTTGTTTTCTGGAAATACGTTTTCAAACCGCTCATGACGATAACTTGAATTTATTGAATTTGCACATTATTTATTGCCATCCTACATGTTTCTATGCCATATTAAATGAAAAGAGAGAT
Source organism: Philophylla caesio (assembly GCA_963971545.1). Taxonomy (NCBI): domain Eukaryota; kingdom Metazoa; phylum Arthropoda; class Insecta; order Diptera; family Tephritidae; genus Philophylla; species Philophylla caesio. The sequence goes on from OZ020607.1 coordinate 68,350,877, forward strand.
TAGAGATTTGTAACGCAAAATTTTTGATCTGAAAAATCGGGTTCGACTTTTCAGTTTCCAGCCGAGCCGCAAGTTGCAGCTGTTGATCTCCTGAATGATACTGTGAGGTTATTCATACTGAATCTTCAACATACAAATTCCTTCAGAGTGTAACTGCGAAAACTGTTTGTTTATTTCCACGGTGATCTTGTGGTGTTCTTTACCTTAGAAACGTCCTTACCATTTCAACGCGTTTCCGTCTTTTGGGGAGTTGTACTACCCAGTGTATTTAGATGCTTGTTTTCACTAACATTGTATATTTCAAATATATTTCTTTGCTAGTAATAGTTATATTATAAAAACCATAAACTCACTTTATTCATAAAATTTAAATTACAGTAAGTTAAACGCGTTTGATTCTGATAATGGGTGGGAACAATAATTTACTTTTATCAGCCACTAAAGTTCGGTTGGGAAGCCCAGCACCCCAAATACGGTTTTAAGGTTAAACTCATTTTTCCAGGTTGTAGAGCGCTCAGTTATAAAATTTTCAAACAGCTGTAATTCGTAGTACTTCAATAATTTAATTTTACTTCAATTGAATGGACTACAAAAGTTGAATTCTTTGACTGTTTGAATGTTTACAAAACAGAGACCGGTAAAATCTTCTCTAGCGAGTAAAAACTGCGTTAATTCTTCATCAATGATTTTTGGAACTTCGCCGATATATTGCAAAATTATGTCTAATGTCGATATTTTGGTATGAATAATAGCAATAATAATTATCCCAACGGTTTTATCCCTCCATTCCCGTCCGACCGACGCTAGGGGCGCATCCGTATGAGCCGAGTCATGAAAGGCAGAAGTTTGTTAAGTGTCGAGATCTAAAACTGTTCAGCTACAGAACAAATGCTCATTAGCTGATTGAATAGTAATATTTATGTATGTATGTATGTATCAGTTATTAAGAGCGTTGAGAGAGGCTCATTTAACTCAAAATTACTTTTACATGGCATCAGAAAAAGAAGCCGGAAATGTCTTAAAATTCGGGAGGGAACGTTTAGTTTTATTTCGCCAAGAATAGGTGGGATATAGACCAAGCCTGTCAGTAACTTGCCCCAAAATTCTACGACTAGCATTTCTCTGCCCCTAGCAAGTGTACGAAGATTAATGAGTTTTAAACGACTTATATATGGCGGCAGGTTGTACTGAGAATCCCAACGAAAATTTCTTAAAGCAAAGAGCAGAATTTATTTTTAGATTGACTCTATTCGGTCGGAATGTAATTGATAGCGCGGGTTCCAATCGATATATCCATATTCCAGTATGGGCCTCACTAACGTTGTGAAAAGAGCCTTCGTAATGTATGGGTCATTGAATTCTTTTGACCATCGTAACTGTAACTGTAACATTGATGTAAAGATTGAAATTGAATTTTAGGTCTATTGTAATTCCAAGATCATCAAAGTGTACCCAAAAACGTTTGAAGGCACCAAGTACAATTATCGATTCATGTGCAGTAATCATTGAACTTAAGGATCTAAGTAACGGAAGATGTGAGAATATACCGATAAGTCGGAATTAGGAGGGATGTAGCAAACAGCAAAATAAACGAAACCTTTTCCTACCATAACTTGTATTACTTTAAATTCGATTGACTGCGAAAAGAACTCGGATTGCTAAAATGTAAAACTCTATATCATCAAAAGATAGGGACACTTCAAATCTAGAAACAAAAATCGATTTTCTCAAAGGAACCACAACCAGATTCTTTGCAGAGCAGTCAGTCTCATCCAATGGTGCTACAGTTTTCGCAACAATAGGAGCAGATTGGGAAGGTGGAAGCGATTGAGGCGGTGATGGACCCACTTCAGGTGAAGATACCTGTAAGTTCTCATGATCAGAATTGGTTTTATTAGAGGAAGAAACGCGAGTGCAGATAGCCCTTGATGAAGTTGATGAAGACGGGCCCTTAGGCGGAGTGACAGGAGAAAAAGAAATTTGTTGGGGTTGGGGCACAACATTCTTTCGAAGTAATGTAAAAGAAGCGACAATACTTTCCTTTATTTATTTTATTTATTATTTTTTATTTATTGATTATTTAAAGTCTTGCGAATTTAAAATGTACAACTTTACAAAGTTATGATATATTTTCCATTAAAGCGTTAGTACATGTTAGATATATTTTTACAAATCATATATAAAATGGCTTGAAAATAATTGAGTAGTTCGGTAGTTAGGTAGCTGGAAAGGCCTAGTTTCCATTATGTGCCACGGTCGGAAAGGCCTAGTTTCTGCTCCGCATTTCTGTTACTTGGTTTCTGATGGTCGGAAAGCACGAATTTCCATATTTCACTTCTAACTTTTCATACGAACAGTTTGTCATGGTCGGAAAGGCCGTGTTTCCGATCCATGGTCATATCGCCTTTATTTGGTGCCTGTGCGGATGAAAAGACCAAGTTTCCATTCCGCGCCCTTACCGGATAGACAATGTTTTACAATGGTCATACAGTAATTTCTTGAAACTACTAAAGTTAGTGCAGTTTTTTATGTGCGACGGTAATTCATTAAAACACTTTAGCCCCTTATAGAAATTGTTTCTTTTATCCACTTCGGTTCCATAGAAGGGTAGCCTAACTACTACTAAGAGAGAACAACAAGGCTTATTGAGTATTAAGCGCAGAGCTCGGTTTTGCAGTTTATCTACTTGGGTATCGCTAACTATGAAGAATATCGTTGGACAATATATAAAGTGGGGTTCCACTATAGATCAATAGACTATGGTTTTGTACCTCCTTCCAGATATTTACAAGATGTTTTTATAAAGCCAATTTCTTTAACTGTGTATTCAACATGCTCATCCATTTTTAATTTATTATCAATGTATATCCCTAAGTATTTAATGAGTTTAACTTCTTTAATAACTTCATCTTTTATTTTTAGACTGTAGTTTGAGCGTCCGTTATTGACTGCTCTATTTAAGACCATAAACTGTCTTATTAACATTCAGTTTTAGCTTATTAGAGCATAACCAGTTATATAAGGAATTCAGATCCTCATACATTTTTTCAATCGCATTCTGCACGTTCCTGACACACTAGGAGTGTGTCATTAGTGAACATTTCAAAAGCTCTTTTGAGATCAATAAACACCGCTACGGTATTCAACTTTGAATTAAGATCTTCCTTCCACTGGGATAGTACCAAATTTAGTGCAGTCTCACACGAGTGCTTCTGCCGGAAACCCGATTGCTCTTTTATGAATATGTTATTAGTTTCAATATGACATAACAACTACGTTTTAACCTTTTTTTCAGAATTGTTTCAATGTTTAAAATAGTGTTAATTGGCCTCATTTCTTCAGCTTTTATAGTACCCTTTAATCAATACTTTTTTTTCTGTAAAGAGTAGAAGTGTCCCATATACTCTACTGAGTCTTTAATTACACCCTCAGACAATAAATTTTTCCCTCCTATTTTTTACGGTATGTTCAATATCTTTAGAGTTAATCTGGTGGAATTCAAAGTTAATTACCTGTTTAGCCTGCGGTATAACGTTACTGCTATTGTCTTCTATGTTTCTGTTTATCTCCACTACATTTATACGAAGAAATCGTTTACGTTTTCTGCAATTTCACCGCTGCTTTTGAATATTAGGACTTCTGTTATTTTTTCTCTATCTTTAGTTTTCTAACATAGACTGAACACTCTCGGCTAAAAACACTATGTTCTACATCTAATTTTAGACCTAGCTCTTGGTTAGCGTCACAACAATTACCGCAAATTAATTTTGGACTACTCTGTGCAATTTTCTGCTTTATGCTCCCCCATGCATTTATTACACCGTAATTTCTTCGTACAATTATTAGCATTGTAATTGAAACTAAGGCATTTATAGCATCTTTTCACTGATTGCCAATCGTATACCGGACATCGATCCCATCCAATATTTATTTTTTCCCTATCTAGCACCTGTAAGAAAAATGTATGTTCGACCTCAATTATTGCATTAAAAGATGTTCATTCCCCATTGCTACGTTTCGACTTGAATACTTTTACTCATTTAATGTTAGCATTACTCAAATAATTGTTCTGGGCCCTAATTTTGTTAATTACCTCTATTTCACTATACTCTGCATTTATATGTGTGACTAATATCTTTGGGCTGTTCAGTTTTGGTTCAGTAATATCATAAAATTCCTTATTCAGATTGCTAGTTAGTGCAGCTTTTATTCTATCTTTCTCTTCAACATATATTCGCATATATTACTACGGTACCGTTTCGCTTATTTGACAGTCTATCTATTTTAAAATTCGATGCATCGACTTTGTTTAGGTCTACCCTAGTTTTTCCCACTGCTTGTTTACTCTTTGGCTTTATTATTAGTGGATGTACTCTCTTTAAAGCGGTAGCGTATGATACACCCACACTTCTTGGTTTGGTATCTTTGTTAGTGTTTGCCACTTTTTTTTATTTTGCTCACAATATCTTTCTTTTGCTTGCAGAGCTCAGCAGTGGACGAATCAACTCTAGCCATTTGCTTTTTATTGGCTTTGCATAAACTCTCTACTCTCTTAATTACCTCTAAGTTTTCTTGGTTTGTCTTCTTTATACCTTCCATCACCTTACTTAGCTCCTTGTTGTGCTCACTTAGCATTTTTTCGATGTCACCCTTTTGTTCTCTGATGTTTATTTGGTTTGTCTCAGCTATACTCATCATCTGTTTAAGGGCATCATCAACATTGGAGATATATGTGTGTCATGCAGTCATCGCACATAAACCGCAAAAACCGACAGTTTTCCACACCTTGCAAGCTGTATTCATCAACATCCGCGCAAGCAATAGTTTTGTGGTATGCTCTTCCACAAACTCCATCTCATCGCACGCCCGACTCTCCTCTGATGCCTTTTCGGCATCTCCGCACTCAGGCATTATCCTATACACCGGTCAACTGCTTTTTTATGTTTATTATTATTATTATTTTATTGTTATTACAATTAAAATTATAAAAACAATATTCAAGAGCAGCTCCAGTTCCTTTGGTGGACTGTGGGTCCGTTTGCGTTTGGTCTCTCTAACATGTTGCGAAGTTTGATTATCTAGGCACTTAAATTTAAACACGTTTTCATAAAGTTTAAATTTATCATTAAGTGCCCGAAGATCTTTGCCGATTTCGAAAAATCCATTTCTGGTTTCTGTAAAAAATTGGAAAAGTTCAACTTCAGTTGATCTGCATTTCAAACTAGACCAACGAATACCTCTTCCTTCATTAATTAAGTCTAGGGCTCTACCAATCAATCCAGCACATTTTATATGAGCAACCCCATAGCACAACCAGCATGCAACAGAGCGTTGCTCATTGTCGGTTTTTTGTACCCGAGCGTACTTGTACACAAGGGTATTATAACTTTGTTCGCATAACAGTTGTTTGCAAAAGCAAAAATTAATCGAGATATATATTAAAATGATCAGAATGTAAAGAGGAATCGATTTAGCCCTGACTGTCTGTCCGTCCGTCCGTCCGTCCGCCCCTCTGTCCGTGGTTACAATAACTTGAGAAAAATTGAGATATCTTAATGAAATTTGGTACATAGATTGCTCTTTAGACAGGGTAAGTTAGTATTAAAAGAGGTCAAGGTCGGTCAATAACCTCGACCACCTCCCATATAACGGAAATTTTTAAAAATGCAAAAATTTAGTTTTTGTTATATATAGGAACATATTAATTAAAATTTCCATATAACGGGAATTTTGAAAAATGCAAAAAACTTCGTTTTCAGTATTTATTGGAAGAAATTGAGTAAAGTTTAATACCAGCAGCGATTTGAAACAAAGAAACGGGGTGTTTATGAAATTATGGGCACCGCCCATGCAAAAATTTATTTATTTATATTAGCTGTTATCAGAGTTTGTAAAACTAAGGTAACAGGAGAAAGATGGTGGGGTGCTATAAGGCCATCGGCAATAAAGCCATAATGGCTTTATTTCACATGTGAAATAATGCCAAATTTTTGATATGGCTTTATTTCCAAACATAATTAGGCAATAAAGTCATTATGGCTTTATTTCCTTTTTTTCATTTTAAGGAATTGGAATTTTAAAAGCATTATGGCTTTATTTCTCATTTTTAAAAATTTACTCTTATACGAGCATTTTTGATTATAATTTTTATCTTTCAAAAAAAAAAACGGAACAGCGCGGGGACGGGAACACTGCGCGCGGCGCGATTACGGCGCGGCGGGACGCGGCGCCCGTCGTGGCAAAGGAGAGTAATCACATCCTGCCCCCAAACTATCCTGATATACTCACATTTTTTCATAAACTATTGAAACCGAAATAATGACACATTTTTTTCCAAAAAAAAAGGTTTGATGAAGGTATGTATGTATAAACTTTAATTTAAAAATTTCTATGTATGTCAACCGGTAGATTTCTCTTTAATTCTTGATTTCTTTTTATTACAAATGTACAAAATTCATTCTGTTTTAACAAAATATTTCAATTTTAATAATATATGAATACAGTGTTTTTAACAATTCTACGACAAATTGGACACAAAATGTTAGTTTTTTTATTTTTTGAATCTTCTGTCATATGTTGATAGCAAGATTGACAAACTTTAAAATGTTTGCCTGGTTCAAACAGTAATTGTCTTTCTTCTTCGCAACATATAACACAAAAAATTTTTTGATTTTGCGAATAACTTTCTTCTGTTTCATTATCCTCTTCATCATTATTTGATTCTCCGTCGCTGCTATGAATTTCATTTATAAATTCTTTTGAAATCATACACTTTTCCATTTTAGAAAACTGAGCGAGAATATCGGTTAATGTGATTCGATTTTGTTTCAATAGCCTAACACGCTTTTCAATAAAGTTATTGCGCTTTTCAAAATAAGTATTTTTATCTCTATACAAAGATACAGACCCCGATATTGATTTAACATAATAATTTGCCTTTGCTACATCTAAATCGCACAACATGCCTAAGAATTTATAAAAATTTCCATGTTTCGGAAGTTTCATGTTCAGTTGGCTGTGAAAGCCTTCCGCGGAGTTGCTGGTTTTTATGGGCTCTCCGTATACGGAAAAATTTATTGGCTTCACCTAAAAATATAAAAGGAATGAAATGTAAAACTTATACATATTTATATTTGTGCTGTAAAACTCTGCAAAAACGTTACACTTACGCAACATACTTACTTTCTTAATCCACTGCATATTGAAATATTTTAGAAACGCCTGAAAAAAACTTTCGTTATTACTTCTTGCCATATATTTAGGATTCTCGGCCTCATTCATTAAAATTTTATGTGCTGCTATTATATGCTCGGCTTTCAATAAAGGCAAATAAAGAAATTTATTAAATAGATTTTTGGCTTCTTTATCTTGATTGAGCTTTGCTATAAAACCATGGATTTTAGATGCTTTTCTTCGTAAAGCGTTTATGTAGTGGAACCAGCAGCCCACCATTTTAACTGTTGGGTACACATTTTTTACTGCGTTACGTTATCCACTTTCAAAATCAGTGATTACGGTTTTTGGTTGCAAGTCCAACACATTTGATTTCAGATATTGAAATAAGTGTGTATATGCCTCCTCCGATTTTGTTGACATCAAAATATATACGAACGGATATGCCTAAAAGCAGGAATATATGAAATCATCATTAAAATGGATAGATGTTCTTAATAAATTTAATAAACTTACATGTTCTGCATGAATTATATGAAGTATAAGCATTTGTTTAAATAGCTTAGAAGCTGGAAGGATATTAAAAGTCGCATCCATTATATAAGTGCGTTGCTCCGTTGCACTATTGAATTGCAAAGCGTTGGTAATTGTTGGTGACGCAAATATTGTGTATGAAAATTTTTCGGACAATACTGTCCGAATTGTTCATGTTTTATATTAAACAGTTGTCTGCGCATTTTTCCAAATTCAACTGAAGGTGCTGCCTCTTTAAATTTCTTGCAGTTATCGTCAAAAATAGCACGGACGGATGACCTTTTCAATGGAGCTTCTTTTACTTCATTTTTAATATTATTCATTATTTCCAACTTCTTCAGAAATTCATTTTGTGGACCATGATTATGCACTTTACTTTTGTTCACTTTACGGCAATATTTGTTACTATTAAATTCAACAACAACTCCAACATTACAATTCTTCACATAACAATAATAATATTTCACATTATTTCTTTCATATTTAAATTTAAACACTTGCTGTTCTTCCTCGATACATAATAATTTGCTGGATTTTCTTATACCGGCTATTATCTTATATAGACAAATAGTATCATCTGCCATTTCAAAATCCAAATTTTTTTCTAACACGCGGAAAGTAAAGAACTAATGTGTGTTGGATGATCGGCACGTGGTTGTAGCAAACATATGATGTGTATTGACATTACATACTGTTATCTATATGCACTGAAATGCAAGAGGGTTGCCAAAGTCAGTATGACTTTATTACTCAGTTGACAGAAATATGATTATGGCCTTAGTGCTCATGTGTAAAAAAATGAGTATGGCTCTATTTCTCAACGTGCGGTGAAATAAAGCCATATGCCCCTATTTCCCCTCTTGTTGGGAAATAAAGCCATATGGCTTTATTGCCGATGGCCTTATAGCACCCCACCGAGAAAGATAGCTGTGACATCTGAGGTCTTAAGCTATGCTCTTAAAGCGAATATGTAGTTGTTATATGAGCTTATATTAAATGTGTAGGTAGGTATGTGTATGTTGTAGATATACTACGTATGTAGTTACCCTGCAAAAAGTGGGGCCATACTCAATCCTGGTACAGGACTACGCTACGCTGTAGCCAAGACTGGTAACCAAAATGGTCCAAATGTATGAAAAAAAGGGTTACATTAACATTGCGATGTCATAGGACCTGACCATGTATGGTCAGCCGCTGCATAACATAGGACTACTTGCCAACTTCACCCTGCAACAGATATTGCACTGCAGAAATCTAAGATAAAAATAAAGTATTATTAGATATTTTATGAATATCGTTCAATACAATATGAATTAAAGCTTTTACATAAGAGTCTCGATTGATGTCATTAAGATCGTTATCCAGTTTGGCTATATTCTCTTCAGTCTTTAATGGGAAGCGAAAACATGCTTCCACAGCTTTTTTTTCCTTGTTCGACAGCTGTTCCAAAAGCACCGTATGTTTTGCCAATACGTCGATGAGAAAATTATTCTGTTTTTCAATTAAACCTGTAAATTTGAATTGGATTAATATAATGAAATTCAGTTGAAATATAAATGTTTGATATTGCAACTTGTTTCCATTTAGCATACTATTCATACATACATACATATGTATTAAATTCATAAATTGTTATATATAATTTAAATGTACCTGTTAGTTTCGTAAATTTTTCCGTTAATATTTTTCCCAAATCTTTACATTTATTGCAGCCGACATTGAGATCTAAAAAATAAATTAAAATAAGTATTTTAAATATGATGTGCGAAGTAAGTTTTTAAAGTATCACACTATTAAACTTACCATTTGACACGTTGGATGTTCCAAGTGTCGCATTCAGTCGACGAAGCTTCGCTACCTTTCTCCTGATCTCTCCATATTTTTCGTTTCTTTTTAAGTATAAATTTAAAATTTTTAAATAGTGCAGCCATGTAAAATTGGTATAAATAGAAAATTGTGTGTGTAAGGTACTTTCATCATTTTGGAATTTATCTCCTCAATAGAAAATGTTTCTTTTTCAGTACTGGAGACCACATCTGCCAAACATATACCTAGCGAAACTGAATTTACGGGTCCTTAAAAAAAACTTTTTATGTTGAGATATGTATCTCCTACCAATTATAAATCCCATCCCACCATCGCATTTTTCAAAACTCTCAATTTTGAACACAATAAAAGGTTTTATTAAACATACATTATTTGGACTCTTAGTACTAAAGAAATAATGTTCATTGAGTGTGACTCTATAAATCCACTTTTTTTCTGCTCAACTATAAGTTCAGAGTGGTTATTTATATTATTAATTTGTTGTAATATTTGTGTAGGTTTTCTAACGTTTTTTTTTAATGTTTGCAAAAAAATTTCAAAATCATACGCAGAAAAATTCCCAAGTACTCCGAGCTGTTTTACGCAGTCAGCCAAGTGTAATATACCGTGAACGTTATATGATACACTATTCTCCCCCAACATTTTTGGAAAATTTTCCACAAACAATTTAAGCGCATTTAAAATATTGGAATTTACATTTTTAGGACAGGACATTAACCTACATGCACAAAGCATTAGCAAAAATTCATTATATACATATATCACCATGAACGTTATCTTTAAGAACTAATATTCCAGTGTAAAGCAAAAATTTCCTGTACTCAGTGGCTTTCCAATGCAGAACTTCACTTAGACTTCGAGGCATGCGAACGAATTCTTTAGGAATGTTAACTTTGATTGCTTCTAATGGAGTTGATATATTTTTTTTACTTTTCGCGGTTAATCTCATATTTTTATTTACTTTATTGTTAAAAATTCGAACCAGAAACTTTCTTGAGATCCCTAGGTCTATTAAATGCATCGGATATAGGGAAACCTGTGTTATTATGTTTATGTTAACTCTTTCAAACGGAGTTTAGCGTAATGATATGATATTTGGTGATGATTTAAGTACTTTCTTTGTGCAAAATCTTCATCACTGATTGGTTCACCTACCTCAGTGGAATAAGTGAGCGTTTTTTCTATTATTTTTTCTTTTTTTGTACACTTGGAACATCCATGAGCAGATGTGTGATGTGGAATGCCGCACGCAAAGGACCTAGCTGGTGCGTCGCAAATTAAAGCCCTCATTTGTAAATTTAACATTTTACCTCCTAGTTTTAATCCATTTTCTTTTAACAATTGAAATTCCTCCACAAAAAAACTCAAAAATTCATTTGGTTTTTGCCTACCTTTATAAACGCCGATTGGAATAATAGAAATGCACGGAATATTTATAATTTTAATTAAAATTGGCCAAAGATGAGCTATTAAAGCCATCAATATTAATGTCAAACACAATTTTATCGTAGTGAGAAACAATACTCTCAACCCTTTTTAATTGAGCTTTGAGTCCAAAATGAACGTATTCGCCCGGGGAAACATTTTTTACAATTAGCTTTTCGTTGCTTATATCTATAAGAGCGGACGGACTTAGAGGAACGTCTAAGTTTTCATCTTTAAGTATTATTACAAGCTCCCTTAAACTTTTGTGTGGGATTCTATTCCTAATTTGCCAAGACCTAATTTTATCCCGGAAGGATATTTTCTTTGGCACTTCTTCGGATCCGCTAGGATCAGTATAAAAAAATTCACACGAAGCATCAGAAACGTTGCCGACATCACTTCTGCACAATTGTTCTGACGTTTCGCTCGCCAAAAAGTGCTGAGAATACAGCTCCTTATTTTCTTTCATTCTACGCTTCAAATGCCGTTTTGAACACTGCGTTTTTCCTCTGCACTGAACACTTATATTTATTTTATTATTTGTTATATTAATTCACAAATATCTCACCTTATTAAAAAACTCACACAAAAAGCACAATTTATATTCAACCGGCTGACTGCTTTTGAATAGCGATGAACCATTTCCAATTAGGTGTAGTAAGCAATCGATTTATTTTTTTCGATACCAATTATTTTCGCGACGCACAAGTTGGTTCCAATATTTTTCTTTAAATAACTATTGATTCTTATTATGAATCGAATAAAAATTGCGTTAATTCTCCATAAGTGATTCTGTCACTACTTTATGCAACTTTGGAATATCTTTTAATAAAGCATAGTGGTTATAATGGTTAAAATATAACCACTATTCTTTATTAAAAGATATCCAAAAGTTTGCATAAAGAAGTGATAGAATCACTTATGGAGTTTAGTGATTAAGAAATTTGTTGTAAGTTAATTTTGTTGTAGAAGTTTTTAATATCGTTTTTTATATATATTTTCAAAAAAATTTTATTATCACATATAGTTTTAGATTATTACACATATTTTAATAATAATATTTAATATTCTATATATGCAAATATTTCTTTCAATTACTAAGCAAATTTAAAAGTGTGTTACTAAACTATATTGATTTTGACGAATAATACGATACCGAAAGCAAGTAAAAGTATCGATACTTTTACAATATCGATTCATCGCTATCTCCAACTGTTGAAGTTACGGATACAGGGCTGCCCGGAGTTCTCTTTAAATTACTAAAATGTTTGACTTTGCGAATTTTTGCGTTTTATAACAGAATATATTTTTCACATGAAATTAGGTATGGATTAACTTTTTTGATTCATTATAATTCTACAACAAAAACAAAATAAGCAATGCTTCCGCTTTCGAATTTTTTCGAAAAGAGAGAATCCTGAAAGTGTTTATGATTCAATTGAGGTGAAAATCTTAGGGAAATTTTGCTTCGAGAGAAGTTTTATAGGGTTTTGTCAATATAATACTCTTTTTCAACAAAATGAAGTTGCAGCGGCACTGGTTTGAACTTCAAAGGTATTACCAATGATTGAGATTAATCAGGTTTTACATATTATGCTTAAGTAAAACTTTGCAACAAATTTATTTGTTTCAAATTTAAACGAATATGTTAGTTGGATGGTTTAATTAATATATGTACATATGTAAATAGAAAAAAATTTGTAATCAAAACTTTATTTGCTTTAAATTTTACATTTAACTTTTTAACATTTGGCAATACTGCTGGCCGAAGCAAAAGTATCGATTATTCACGAAAGAACTAAGAAACGAAGATCGACGTGCGCTTGACATGGTCATCTGCTGCATAACATGTAACTAGTGTCGCGCACAGGGTATTTTCTTGTTAACTTATACAAACACATATGCGCTAATTTTCAGGATGTCCGTTCAAAGAAATAATTACACGCTTTGGTTTAAGTTAATAGAAATGTAATTTAATATACATATGAATAATTCATCTGATAGCTTTACACAAATTATTCTGTCGCGTCGTTTATCGGTTTCGTGCTACTACTCGTCTTACAATTTTTCTTGTCGGTTTTCTAAGCGTCAGTAGGGTTGTCATGTAGCCAGTCAAAATCAAGTCAGTGTTGTGTTTTAGCGTGACAACTCGGCCGTTCCTGACCTAAACCGTCCTCGATTTCGTCGTCGTCGTCAAGCTCGGGAGTGTTACTACACCATGGCTTCATTTCTTCTTTGTTATCTCGTAGCCTGGAATATCTTCCAACAAGTACCGGTCGTTGCCTAAAACCTTGCGTACGATGTACGGCCCACGAAATTTGGGCTCAAGCTTCCGGGATTCGCCCGTGGATACTGGTTCATTTTCGATAACGACGAGATCTTCTTCTGCATATATTTTAGGTTTTTGATGGCGGTAATCAAATCGTTGTTTCCACTTTACACGTTCGCTTGAAATATTCACGGTGGCTTGATTTCGTTTTTCGGCAGCAGGTAGAGAAATGTTGTTGTCTTCTTCGTCTTCATGAACAGCGGCAACCAATTCGTTAGTCACCACTTCACGCAATTTAAAATCAAAAACAAGCTCATTTGGGCTAAAACCCGTTGTTGCATTTCGGCGAGAGTTGACAGACCATTGGAGATCGCTCATCATCACATCCCAATCTTTCGGATGTTCGGTAGTAGTTCGCAAATAAGTCAAAATGCTTTGATTTGCTCGCTCCACCTGACCATTTGCACGTGGAGTTCGTACCGCAGTTTTCGTGTGTTTTATATTGTGTTTGTAGCAATATTCCTCGAATGTTTTAGATGTAAATGACGTTCCTCTGTCAGTTATTATTTGGGACGGAAGACCAACATCATATTTATTTCATTCAGTATCTTTAGAACGTGTATGGTTTTCGTATCGCGAACAGCTTCTTTCACTGTAAAATTCGTTTGCGACATTTCGTTTTTGTTTTTATCGTAGCGTTCGTTCTAATTGGATTACGGCGACGATTAGATTTGCATACGAATGAGAATAGTCATGTTTACGAGAAAGAGATGGCTTTAGATGACTACGATTTTGATTTCAACGGAAAAGAAGTGCAAAGTAAACGAAGAGAGATGCGAGAAACACAAGTGCAGCGTACATATATGAAACGAAAATATGAGAACGAGAACTACAAAACTGCAAATTCAAATTTGAACCGTTGATCACAGCGACAAAGCGTATGTCCACTGAAGCCCCGTTGTCCATGGATGGCTGAAAAAATATGAGGTTAAGTTCAGTTGTAAAACGTTTGATTACTGAAATCGAAATGTTTGCACTATTTCGCACTTTTGAACTTTAGTTTCTTTATTCGTTAGCGTGTGGATTGTATTTCTCTTAAAATACAAATTTCACGTTACGCTATTTTTAATGCACAACGTTCGTAAGTAAGGAAATCCTCCTTCTGAATTGTCGCGCACAGGGTATTTTCTTGTTTACTTATACAAACACATATGCGCTAATTTTCAGGATGGAGAAAAATCTTCTCATTAAAAACATCTGCCCTTCGGAGTCGGCACAAAACTGTAGGTCCCGCCATTTGTGTTAGAATATAAAGACACACACCACAAATGGTAGGAGAAGCTCGGCCAAACACTGAGCTATGCATATATATAGAGTACGCGCTAAAATTATATTATATATATTGTGGATTGTGTATGTGTGGTGTTTTCATATTTGGTGATAAAGGTTGGATAGTTTTAGAAATTTGAGGATTAGTTGCATGTTATCAGGATGGGGTTAGAAAGGGGGAGGGTAGGAGTGTCTTGTTTAAATATCTGTTATCTTAGGTGTGATTGAGCTGGGCAATCATCAAAAATGTGTTTTATGGAAAATTGAGTGTTGAGTTGACATGTGGGACATGATGGTGGAGTGTTTGTGTCTATAAGGTGCAAGTAAGTGAGTTTAGTGTGTCCTAGTCGGAGTCTTATAATTTTTATTTGGTCTAATCTAGTAAGTGAACTTTGTGTATATTTTAGGTAGTTACAGTTTATGTGTTGTTTTTGGTAAATTTGTTGATAGCAGTTTGAGGCATGGATGAAGGTTTTCGTGTTCCATTTGAAATACGTTTTTGATGAACAGTTTGACGTCAGCTACATTAAAGTTTTGTGTGGTTATAAGTGGGGACCGAGCTGTTTTTTTTAGCGAATTGATCTGCTAGCTCATTGCCTAGGATGCCGGAATGTCCGGGTATCCACAGCAGTTTTATTTGTGGGCTATGTTTGATCAAAAGCGATCTGATAATACTGGGGTAGTATTCTTGGTTGTTTATATTTAGAATTACGTTTAATGATGAAAGAGAGTCTGAGCAAATAAAGAATTTTCCTTTTTTATTTTTCACTATTTGGATTGCTTCTAAGATGGCAATAATCTCTGCTGAGAAGACGGTGCTGTAGAGTGGAAGGATTCCGGATTTGAATACTGTAGAGTCGGTAGTTATAGCGAAAGTGGGAAAATTATTTATTAGTGAGCCGTCGGTGTATATGAATGTGTAGTTTGTGAAATTTTGTTTGATTTTAAGAAATTCCTGTTTGTATATGGTTTGCGGCGTGTTGGATTTGCTATAAATTATTAGGGATGTATTTACGAGGCTAGTTGGAATTTTCCAGATGGGATCTGGGTTATTAATTTTTAGGGGATTAAAGGGGACATTGATAGAAGTACATTTAGATACCGCTCTATCAAGGACAGACTGGTTTTTAGTTTGTTGAGTATTGATTTAGGTGAGTTTCCGAATAAGCACAGGCCGTAGTCTATTTTGGAGATAATGATTGCTCTGGTTACATTAATTAGTGTGTGAGTGTTGCAATTTAATTTTGAGCTAGAGAGGCACTTAATGATGTCGAGTCTTTTAGGGAGTGAAGCTGCGGTTTCATTGATGTGAGTGTTCCATCTGTATTTGTTATTGAAGTTAATTCCTAAAATTTTAAGTGATTGCACTGTTGGAATGATGGTGTTGTTCGAGTATATATGTATTCGCCACGCAGTTATGTTTCCTACATATATGCATGTGTTTGCATTTGTCTAGTGATAACTCAGCTCCAGAGTAGTTGCACCATTTTTGTATGTTTTCAAATAAGGCGTCTAAGTTGCGGGTAGGATTTTTTTGTTTGTTTAGGTTTATGATTAAATAGAAGTCGTCGACGTAGGCTGTAAAATTAATTCTTTTTTCAGTTGCTATCAGATTAGAAAGTCTATTATAGGCTATTAGGAATAGAATAACAGAAACCGGCGATCCCTGGGGGATCCCATTAAATAGGGGATATTTATCTGAAGTACTCTCTGCGATGCGTACTAGTATTCTTCTGTTGGACATACAATTAGCTACATAGTTTATTAATTTTGGGCCGGTTTTCCACGCTTTTAGTTGGTTTATAATAGCGTGGGCGCCAATTCTATCAAAGGCTTTCAAAAAAACGAGAGAGTCGATAGATGTGTGGCTTTTTCTTGTGAGTGAATCGGTTATGAGATGGTCTGCATAGATCAGACAATCTATAACTGATTTTCTTTTTTTAAATCCTAGTTGATTAGGGTGTATGTAGTTGTTCTTAGTTACAAACCACCATAGTCTTTTTGCAATAATTTTGCCTAAAATTTTTGAGATGCATGGGTTAAGGGATATTGGTCGGTATGAGAAAATATCTGTCTTATTTTTATTGGGGTTTAGGATTCGTATAACTAAGCTTAATTTGTATGATTGCAGGATGTGGCTATTGAGAATGTTGTTGAAATGATTTGTGATTCTGTGTTTAGTTGCATGTGAGGCGTTTTTGATCATTGGGTAGGATATTCGATCGTAACCCGGAGTGTTTCCTTTCAGGCTGTGAAGTGAAGATAATAGTTCAATGTGCGTAATGTCGGTTTCTATTTGTTTGGCCGAAGTAGATGGGGTGTAGTTTGTTGTGGTTGTTGTATTGTATTTATTGTTTAAGAATTCTTGAAAAAAATGTGGGTTTTGAGAACTTTGTGACCAATGGTGGGCGAGTATATTAGCAGTGTCAAGGTTTGATGTGGTGTTTTGTCCTGTGTGGGTATCATGTATGGTGTGGATCATTGTGGTGTTTGTAAGTCCACAGAATGTTCTGATGTTCGACCATATTTTGGATGTAGGTGTGGAAGGTTGTATTTCTGATGTAAAAAGAGCTGTTGCTTTTAATTTGCTTTGCTTTAGTTCGCGGCGAAAGATAGCGTTTGCTTTTTTAAATTTTATTACGTTTTCATTGCTAATATTATGTTTAAGGGCTTGCCAGGCACTGTTTTTTGAATTCTTCAGTTCAGCTAGATTTTTGGTCCACCAAGGTACGTTGCGTCTTTGAGGGTTTGGCGTCGTTTGGGGAATTGTTTTGTGAGCACTTTGTAAAAGAATTTTGTTCAGATTTGCCCCTTCTTTGTTTGAGTTTTTGCTAGGTATGATATTGTTGGTAAGCGTGAGTGTGATTTGTAGTAAGATGTCCAGTCAGCAAGTTTAGTTTTAAACCTGGGCTTTTTGATGAATTTTTCAAAATTTTGGGAAAAGAGGCGTATACTTATCGGGAGTGATCACTTCCATAGAGATTCTCCAATGTTTTCCTGGATCTGTTGAGTGCCAAGAGAGGTGTACAAAACGAAATGTCTATGTGTGTAAAAGTGTTGTGGGTTGAAAAATGTGTTGGGGAATTGTCGTTTAGGATGATTAAGTTTGATTGGTCTATGTATTTTAGTAGTGTGTTTCCTCTGCGGTTGTTCTGAGAGGAGCCCCAATTTTGGTGCCAGCTTTTGAAGTTTCCCGTAATGAGTATGTTAGGGTTTTGGAAGGTATTTAAGATATTAAGGTCGTTTGAGGGGAACGATTTGTTAGGTGAGATATATACGGAGATAATTGTTAATTTTTTTTTAGACTCTATTTCTATTGCTGAAACATCGAACTTATTGCAGTTCCTATTAATTTCTGAGAATTGAATTGATTTGTGTATTAGGATAGCTGTGCCGCCAAATCTGTTTGTTGGGTTGTTAAATACTATTTTGTAATTAACCGGTATTGGGAAGTACTTGATGTTGTAGAGGTGTGTTTCTTGTAGTGAAAGAATTTGAGGGGAGAACTTTTTTATTAGGATGAGGAGTTCGTTGTAGTTATTTGAATATCCTTTGATGTTCCACTGTATTATTTTGAGTGTCATATTAGGGGTGAGGAAGGCTTTTTACGGGTTCGAAACTTAAATTAAATTTCTATCTAAATGTAAATATAAGTAGGTAGCTTAATCTAATTTTTCATTACTACTGTTGTGGAGACTTTTTGTACTTGTTTTTATCTTAGTGTTTTATGTTGCGTTTTCTTCAGCTGGGTTTGTAGTCGTTTTGGTGTATTATTGGGAAATATTTTGACATTTTGTATTGGTTTCGTTACTACTTCGCAATCTGATTCTGAATCGCTCATTTTCTCAGAAAATTCTACATATGTCTGGTATGGTAATTTTTTGGGATTGTAAAGTGTTGGTGCTGAGTGTTGGTGTTGTGGGTGTTGAGTGATTGGTTGTTGCTAGATTATATGTAAGATTATCGAGGTGAGGTGTATTCTGTACGTGTGTTCCCTGGCTGAGAGTTGGTGGGGGATGTTGATTAGCGAGCATTGGTGTTGTGGGTGTAGAATGATCGTGGTGAGGTGTATTCTGTAAGTGTGTTGGTTCGTTGGTCGTTGGTGGGGTGTGGTGATTAACAATCGTAGCGTAAGAGGTGTGGAGAGGTGGGTGTCTTGGCTTGTACAGAGCTTTTGCGGTTCTGTTGTCGACTTTTGATGTCACCTTGATAACTTGGATTTCTTTTTCTTTTATGAAGATTGGGCATCTTTTGTCGAGGGCTGAGTGGTTTGTGTTTGGGTAGTTGTTGCTTGTACAGTTTATGCATTTTTTCATTTCTCTACATTCCTTTTTGATTTCGTCATTTAGGTGATAATTATTTGCACAATTTGGGCACGTTTTAGTAGGGTTTTTACAATTTTTGCAGCGCATTGGTGGTGGGATGAATGGGCGAACAGGTACCTTAAGGTATCCAATTTTGATTTTGGTTGGTAATGCAGTGGATTTAAATGAGAGTATGATAAGTCCGGTTTCTTTCAGCTGGTTGTCTTCTGTTTTGCAAATTTTTTACACTTCAGACACATTTTGCGAGCTTAGTTCTTGTAATATTTCACTTTCGGGGATATATCTTTGAGTGATACATTTTTGACTGTTTCATTAGAATTTGTTCTAGTCATTAACAAATAAATCGGGTCGATAGAGGTTAGATTGTGTGTTTTTGTTGCATCCCAGCATAGTTTGGGTGCATTAGAGATTAATGTTGATGTGTTGTCTGGTGGTTTATTCATGTTGTTTAGGCTGCTTTACGCAGCAGCTTCCTGTAGAGGCTCCAACGGTAAAGTTTTGCTGTTATGTGTTTTTATTTTTGCTTTACGTTGCTATGAGCTTTTGTGTATATTTTCGTATTTTGCTTAGTCTCTATTTTTGATTTGGTTTCACTTAGTGTTTTTAATTTTAACTTGCCTAGAAATGTTGGTATGGATTTATTTAGAATATCTACACTTTATCTACTTGGTCGTTTGCTAAGCGTTCGATCGCATTGACGGTGAGACATCGACTGCCATGCAAAAATACATCGCGAGGGTATATAAAAATCGGTTCCGCCCGAATTTAGATTTTCTTACTTGTTAATTTTGGAGTTGTTAAACATGCAAGGCATAATTTAACAGTATTAACTAAAAACCAATTTGAGAAAAAACAAAGATTTTATTATTAAAACTAAGATGAAAGCAGTTTGGAAGGGAATGCAAGTTTTATAATGATTTACAGTTTGAGAGCTATCAATGTAACGAACACTTTTAGATGCACAGTATTAGACACCTAAAAAGCTAAACGCGGGCGCAAACTTAAACAAATACACAAAGTTTAAAGCAAATAAGGAGCAATAACAATGTAAATAAGAAAATATAACAATGCAAATCAACTAATGACTCGGCAATTGAAAAACTAAATTAAAGTGTGATAAAATCAATGCAAAAATGCTCAACAGATATTATACTTAGCTTTAAATGTTCACAGATTAATCTCGAAATCTTTTATCACTAAATTGTTAATTTATAAGAAGAAATAAACAAATTTTAAAAAGAAAAAAGTATCACAGCGAAAACACAACTATACAGCTTTACGTTTGCGATAAAAAGCGAATGTATAAGACTTTATGCCAATAATTTCCTGTAAGTAAATCTCATTTTTGGCACAAATATCAGTTAATAAGTTTTGTAATTCAAAGTCAAAATTTATGAAGACTATATGCACTTGTTCATGCGACCGCTGTGGTATGCGCATAAAATTCATCTGCCATTCGGAGTGGAAACATCGAAAAATGTTTCGTACTTTTTGAAATTAAAATTTCTTTATTCGTATTATATTATGTAGATTTATTCTTTTCTGAAAAAACAATTCACAATCAAAACGAATTACTAAATGATATTCCGATTTGTATATACTTACATATATATTTAATGTTTCTTTCAATATAAAAATACTAAACTAAGGAATTTATGAATAGTTCAACTTTAACAAAGGGCATATCATTAGTAATTTTTTGAGTTCTTCTTCTTCTTTTATGGCGCTACAACCGTTTGTCGGTTGGAGCCGAAATCAAAAAGCTTCGCCAGTTCCATTTCTCCTTCGCGAGGTTACGCCAATTAGTCATACCAAGTGTAGACAGGTCCTTCAGCAATGGGTCCTTCCAGTGTGTTCTTGGGCAAAATCAGCATTATTACTTTTGTTATATATATTACCACTGAGATTCAGATTGGCAGCTCTTAAAACAGTTTCCAGCATTAGGTTGAGGAAATTGCACGAAAGTAAGTCACCTTGTCTAAAACCTCGTGTGGTTTCGAATGCCTCGGAGAGGTTCTTCCCACCTTGAACGAAGCCAAACGATGTGCTCAACGTCACTCTACATAGCCGTATTAGTTTTGCAGGGATCCCAAATTTAGACATGGCGTCGTATAGAAAGCTTCTATTCGTGCTATCAACAGCGGCTTTGAAGTCGACAAAAAGGTGTTGTGTGTCGATTTGCTTATACAAGGTCATCTCCAGGATTTGACGTGCTGTGAATATCTGGTCGATGGTGGATTTACCAGGCCTGAAACCACACTGATAAGGTCCAATCAGCTAGTTCATATACGGCTTCAGTCTTTCATACAGTTTCGTCGATAGGACCTTATATGCGATATTTAGAAGGCTTACCCTTCTTAGGGATTGGGCAAACAACACTAAGGTTCCAATCTTCTGGCATGTACTCGTTAGAACAAATTGTGCTTAACAGCTGGTACATGCTTCCTACCAGCTCTTCGCCGCCGACTTTGAAAAGCTCAGCCAGTATACCGTCTACTCCAGGCGCTTTGTTATTCTTCAGCTGCTTTAGCTTGTCCTGGGATCCTATTCTTCAAATTCCTCACTAGTACCATTGAGAAGTCGTCCCTCCATACTTCAAGTGTGCTCTGAACGTCTGTCACCATATTTCCATACTCGTCTTTGCAGGAATC
The DNA here is from genome assembly GCA_963971545.1 of Philophylla caesio. NCBI lineage: Eukaryota > Metazoa > Arthropoda > Insecta > Diptera > Tephritidae > Philophylla > Philophylla caesio. The sequence goes on from OZ020607.1 coordinate 68,372,410, forward strand.
AGCCCCGGTCTTAAAACCACTTTTTTGCTGCCTTATTTTTTGGTATAAAATAAGAGTTATTTTTGATTTAAAAATATAAAAATAAAAATTAACTTTTATTTTTGATCTAAAAAAATCAAAAATAACTTTTATTTTGTATCTAAATATACAAAAATCAAAAATAACTCTTTTTTTTATTTAAATAATAACATTGATTTTGGCGACCTTTCCATTTTAAACAAGGGGTTTTTTTGCTGGCTCGAGGTCCAGTTTTTATAGTAATAAAATAAGAAATTTTATTTCTTTTGTCGATATATTTCAAAAATAACTCTTATTTTTGATCTAAATATATAAAAATCAAAAATAACTCTTATTTTTTGATTTTTTTGATAAAAGTCATAAGAGTTACGGTCCCTGCTCTGTTTTCATTGCAGTGTTGTTGGCGAAAATTTCCATAATCCACATACATTTTGATAGGCTCTAATGAAAACAGAGTGTTCCATATGAAAAAATTTTTTATGCAAATTATATTGAAATTTATTCAACTATAAAATTGATTATCCGGACTTTTTCTTGAGGTTCAAAACTTTTCGTAAATGTGTTGTTTGAAACATAATTGATATGTACTTTTAATTTGTTCTGTACGGCATCACTTTAGTACATATCGTATTCCAACTAATGCTTAATATATTACATTACTTTAAGAACACATCAAGTTTCATTTCCATTGTATTCCACCAACTCGCTACAATGTACATTTACTTCGATGAAATAAAATAAAAATGATCAAGTTACTCTAATTTGCGACGAAAGAAAAACGGGAGCTTATAAATCACTGATATACAGTGAACGTTCTTTTTTTTACACTCGCAAGCACTCTGGAAGAAAAGCTAGAAATACATTTTAGTGAAATCAGTTGTACTGATGACAATGCATGAAAGGCGATTTTGCTCAAGTCAATAGCATCAGAGCCATACAATCTTTGGCATAACTTGTGTGTAGTAGCGATGAACCGATTTCCATGTCTTACGCTAAAGTAAAAAACCTAGCACTGACCTGCTAATTCGTAGAGCATTTGAACGCGTTTGTATTGGACCAATTCATCATGGGTTGGCCGGTAAGAATCTTTGAAAGATTGTGCAAAGAAGACGAACACCTTACTATCGAAAGGACACTTGGCGTCCTTATGCCATTCTAAGTCTAATAAAACTATTAATTAATTAACAGATTCCGATGAGAACAGTCAGACTTATAGCATATCCGGGAGCAGTGCATATGATGTTTACTTGTTGCAAGTTGAAATTGATGGTGTGAGATTGGACTTTGCTTGTGATACCGGTACTCCATGTACTTTGATTCCACTTATACTTTTTCAGAAATGGCACAACAGAAAAATATTGAGACCATGTTAGAATCCATACGTAAATTATAGTGGAGATAGAATTGATTTATCCGGTGAGTGCGATGCAACAATAACATATCGAGGTGCCACAAACAAGTTTGTAGTGGTAGTTACAAAGATTTATTCCATACTTTTCTAGCAAGATGTCTCCATTATATGAATTGTTCCAAAACAACGTAAAGTTTTATTGGTCACCTGTCAAGAGGCATATAATATTACAAAGAAGGAGGTTTTTTTTGTGGGAATCAGGCACGAAACAACGCGTGCAGAAAAAAGCACTCAGACTACATGCCGTCCATTGTACTGTTTTCCTTTTAATCTGTTTTAAACCTGCAGAATTTACGAATAAAACTTAGCAGATTTCGGGGTGTCAAAGAGCTCAGGTGTTCGTCTCTCAACACGTCGCGACCAAATGCCTCTTACCTAGTTCTTGCAAAGGCGGGGCAGAAGCACAGAAAGTGTTCCGCCGTCTCTTCCTCTTCCAAACAGGATTGGAATATGGAGTGGTCATGTACGCCTATCATTGTCAGGTGTCTATGCCACGTGAAGTGACCGGTCAACAGTCCAACAAGTTGCTTGTAGTCTCGCCTGTTAAGTGAAAACAAGTGTATTGATAGTCCTTCTGAGACTGAATGTAACATAAGTTTTGCTTATCTACAACCTCTCGACGCCTCCCAGCCATTGCTGAACAAAGTATTCACCCAGTTTCTGATGGTGGTGGCATCGATGGCCGAAGGTGGGAGTACTATAGCTGGTTGCGGGCCGAGGAACACCTGATCCGAGCCAATTCTGGCAAAATGGTCAACGTCTCATTATCAGGTACTCCCGAGCGACCAGGCACCCAGAGTAAAGCAAGTTCGTTATGTTTATTAATATAGTTTAGTCGAGACGTGCATTGCCGAATTAGTTTGGAAGTAGTTAGAGGGCGGCCAATGCCTTGAAGGCAGCTTGGCTGTCACGGCTGACACGTATACTCCTTCCCCTCCACCTATTTTCGACCGCGTAGTCCATGCCTTGAGAATTGCAAATACTTCGGTCTGGAAGACCGAGGCATATTCCCCAAGAGAAAAGTGAAGCTTATCCCCATTATCTTCTATAAAAACTCCAGATCCTGACCCAGAGTCAAATTTGCAGTCATCAGTAAAGATTCGACTACGTGTAAACCCGGACTCAGTGTTGGTATTGAACCAGCATTCAGCCTCAGGGAACTCTACGTTATAGAGTCTCATCAGCAAAGGAAACGGTGGCGTACTATCTTGTGGCATTGAAAACACGCAGGTTACCATATCGCTGCCGCAAGAATTTTCGTCTCGCCCCACTCCGTTTTATACCAACATCCGTTTCTTTTAAGTATGCAATTGGTATTTAAGGCCTCCCCACGTATGAATATACAAAGTGACGGTAAGTGCAGCAATGTATCAAGAGCAGCGCCAGGTATTGAAGAGAATGCCCCTGTACAGCACACGACGATTGTTCTCTGAAGTTAAGCAGGTCCCCCACGCTATTAATTGAGTGTCTGCTCCACCATACTACTGAAGCATGGCAGATTATGGGTCTGATCATAGAGGTATATATCCAGAGGATACCCTTTGGCGGTAGACCCCACGTTTTGCCGAAGACCCGTTTACACTGCGAGAAGGCTGCCAATGCTTTAGAGGTCTTTTGCTCAACGTGAGATTTTCACGAGAGTTTTGCATCCAAAATTACTTCCAGATACTTCACTTCGGGAGAAGTCTGAATTGTGACTCCCTTAAGTGTGAGGGGAATGAGGCCATCCAACCTTCTCCGCTTAGTGAAGAGAACAACGCTAGTTTTGGTTGGGTTTGCGGATAGTCCATTATCGTCACACCAAGTGTCAATCTTATTCAGTATTGTCTGCGCTTTCCTGCAAACAGCCGACAGAGATGGATCCGTGACTAGACAGGCCTCATCGTCCGCATAGGCCTGAGCGTAGATACTCGAGTCATCAAGAGTGACAAGAAGATAATCAATTACCAAGCACCAGAGCAAAGGGGAAAGCACACCGCGCTGAGGACAATCCTTATTTACTCCGCACTTTAGGTATTGATCCCCTTCTGCCTGAATCCTGATAATCCGCTGCGCGAGCATTGAACGAATCCAGTTTACCAGTGAGGGATGTACCCCATGCCGTAGAGCAGTAGCCAAAAGCACCCTCAATGTCTACAAAAATGCCCAAGGCGAACTGTTTCCTATCAACGACCTCGCCAATTCTGGCAACCAGATTTTGCAAAGCCGTCTCACAGGATTTTCCGCCTGATAGGCATGTTGATGCAAAGACAGAGGATGTGATGACAGCGCCTTCCTACAAATGCGTAGCTCTACTAATCTTTCCATACATTTTAGCATGAATGATGTCATGATAATATGTCTGTAGCTACTGGGGCTAGCGTAGTCATCCTTGCCAGCCTTTGGTTTAAAGGCGACATTTACCAGCCTCTAAGATTGTGGTATATAAACATGTGCGAGCGACGCTGTGACGATGGCACAGTAAAAGATTTAAAGGGAAATGATTTTCGCCCGTTTCTCAATAAAAATTTAGAACTCACAGTAGAGTATGGTTGTATTCTATGGGGATATAGAACGATTATACCGCAAAAGCAGAGAAACCATGTCCTTAAAGAATTGCATATGTCTAATTTGTGTATTAGCAAAACCAGAGCACTGGCTATATCTTACGTTTGGTGACCCAAAATAGGTGAACATATCGAAACGTTAACAAAAAGTTGCCTTCCGTGCCAAGTGGGTTGCATAGTCCAGAATTAATCGCGTTAATACCGTTGAGACCTACTGAATCAGTGTGGAAAAAACTCATATTTACTCATTTTAATTGATTCTCATTCCAAATGGGTAGAAATATTCTTGACCGTATTGTAGGGTCGGATTTGCAAACACATTAGTCAGTGATAATGGTCGACAATTTACATCACAAGATTTTAAAAACTTCATGAAGTTAAATAATATAGAACACAGTTTCACTGAACCGGGTCATCCGGCGACAAATGGAGAGGCCGAAAACTTTGTAAAGTCAGTTAAAAAGTCCATCTAAGCATATCTAACTGCTAATAAAATTTCAAATTTAGAAATTATCATCAATAGATTGTTATTTGACTACCTTAATACAAACCATTATAGTATTGGTGAGTCGTATTCAAAACTATTTTTTAATCGTACTTCGCGATTCAGTTCACTCAAACCACCTCTAACAAAAGCAAATATATTTAAAAGCCAACAATTTAATGTTCGCAATCACCGTGGTAAATGCAACGTTGAATTTTTTAAGGGTCGAAATTGACGTGCTCCAAAGCTAAAATAAAAAAACAATTAGGACCGAGATCTTATTGTTGCATCGTAGCACGTAACAACCGTGAGACAAGAGGCATGTATATCAGATAAAAGAACTTTCAGCAATTGCATAAAACCGCGACGAATTGCATGACGATACCAGCGTTATCATAAATAACTTGCATTGTTCATGAAGAGCTTGTTCAATAATCTTAGGGGGAGCATAATATGAGTTACTAATTTGTTCTGTACGGCATCACTTTAGTACATATCGTATTCCAACTAATGAATAATATATTACATTACTTTAAGAACACATCATTTTTCAATTCCATTGTATTCCACCAACTCGCTACAATGTACATTTACTTCGATGAAATAATAAAAAGTAAAGGGCACTCAACATACAGCTACGAAGAAGGTCAAGTTACTGTAACAAATTTATGCGATCTTTAAAGAATTACGAACTATATTTATATAGAAAGTAATGAAATGGCATGGGTGTCCCCTGACGATTTTGGGAATATGGTGACACACGTTCTGATCACGCTTGACAAATTGGTGGAGCAAGGACCTCCCCGAGCCGTTCGAGACCAAACGAGGTTTTAGATAATCTGATGCTGTAAACTGTAATAAGAGCTGAATCGCAGTGGAACTATATATAACAAAAGCACGATGCTAGCGGATGCGGCTGATATTGGCATCGTTGGTCTTAACAACACGGCCATCAGTGCAGCATTTTCCAGTCTATGGAAGAAAGGAATAGAGGTTATCTAGCAGTCAACGAGTAGGAAACGAAGTACCTTGTGGCAACAGACAAAAAATCGTCGCATATTGGGACCCACGTCACTGTTGGTAGTTATAAATTTGAAGAAGTGAAGGATTTTTTACAGCTTGGATCCAGCATGAACACCAACAATAATGTCAGTCTGAAAATCAGGCGCAGCATAACACTGGCCTACAGCTACTACTATTCTCGCTCTACAAATCCGTCCATTTATATGCCGCAAAAACATGGGCGATATTGATCAGCGATGAAAAGGCTTTAGAAGCTTTCGAGAGAAATGTCCTTCGCAAGGACCTGTCTTCAGATGTTGTGTGTAATTGGCGTAACCTAGCGAAGGAGAGAGGGAACTGGCGAAGTGGTTCGGCCTCGGCCCAAACCGACACACGGTTGAAGTGTCATAGAAGAACAAGAAAGAATTGCCAACAATAGCATATCGTCTATAGCCAATAAATACAATGTGAATACTTATTTGAGGCCCTATATATATGTATTTATGTACATACAAGTATATATAATGAGTAGTATAAATGTAGGAATGGAAACAGGAGCAACACGTAGCGGACTCAAGTACTCAAAATAGCAACCCTGACTTATATAGACGTTGCGGCAGTCGACGAACAAGAAATAAAAAGAGGACAGTTGAAAAGAATGAACAGTGACGATCGGACGTGCGCGCAATCCTTCTCCACTCCGTTAACTTAAATACCTTAACTTAATATATAATATTTAACACTTAAATTTACATACATAAGATATTTGTCAAATGTTTGTAACTTGTAAAAACATAATCATTAAATAAACAACCTACAAATTATTGGGGGCTCAACCAGGATAATGCCAACTTGGACGTACGAGTGGTTGTGCGCGAAACGTGAATAAAAGCTTTACAAAGCAAAAACTAATAAGTGTCGTTAAACGCTTGTAGCTTTAAATTTGTATTGTGCTTTTATTGAAAATACAAACGTTTAATAAACTCGGTGCAAAATTATGAACAAAAAGTGTCGTTAAACGCTAGAGCGTTCAAGTCGTATTGCACATGAGACTGCAAATGTCCGCAAAGTTATTAACTCCTAGCATCGCTAATGCTTAGAAGAAAAGTTCAGTTCTTTCAACCAAAGCGTCGCCAAACGCTTTATAAATTAATAATTTAAGCATTGTGAAGTGATTAATACAAAGAGCGCCAACTGTACAGCGTGTTCTCTTAAAAAGCGTCCTCAAACGCTGTATAACTTTTTACACCAGCTGTACCATAAAATGTAAGCGTCACTTAGCCTGAAAATTGGCAACGTACGCGGCATTTTTAAAGTAACGTCTCGAAAGACATGAAAAGTGCGATAAATAAAAAGGGGAAAGCCGATTATGATTGGCTATCAATAACGAAAGCATAGCAAACAAAAATTCAGTTAAAGAAGACGTTCAAAAGTGCTTGTAAAGCTAAGAGTGAAGGTGCAAGCGGGAACAAAAGTGTTTGATAAGTAACTAATTGAAGGTGAAGGGCGATATTAAGAAAGTAGTGTAGAAAAAGAACTTCCAATAAGAAGAAACACAAGAAAAAGTGGAAATAAAACATTTACAAAGCACATGACAAGCGATGAGTTAAACTGAGAGAGTAATATCTGAAAATATGAAAAATAGAAAAATATCTACCAATTGAACTGGTGTGCAGAAGAAATCCGTGAAGAAGTGAAAAGTAAATATACATAAAGCGACGAGTTTTATAATGAAAAGCAGCGATCAAAAGCATCTTCTGAACGCAAATTGAGGAGAGAGAAGCAAAAGACGTATTCAGGAGCGAAACAAAAACTGTTGGCAAGCGGCGAGTAGATTTGAAGGAGAAATAACGAGTAGCAGATAAGTTTAATTGAAAAATTGCTTACTATTGTATTTATCATTTAAAGTTTACTAATAACATTCAAAACAATTACTGTTTAGAATTAAGATTCTAATTTCGATTCATAAAAAACTGTATGTAAAAAGCGAGTGTTTAAATTTAAGTTTGCTTTTGAAATCCTTTAAATTGTAAAGTGGAGTGAGATGGACGACGGACAATATTGACATTAAATGTGAAGCAGCTGCAAGAAGCACTGCGCGAGGTAAATCAGGCTACAACCGGACGCAAAGGGGAGTTGCAAAATAGATTGTTGCTGCATTATGACCTTGATGAAACTGACGACAATAGCTCGATTAATTCGATTTATGAAGACGTCGAAAATCTTGATTCCGCTGCCGGTGTCGCTCAAAAACCTACGCCTATATTTACTTTTAAAGCCATACAAGAAAGTTTGACTCAGTTCAGTGGGGATGACACTCTTGATATTGAGCAGTGGGGCAATGAATTTGAGGAAAATGCTCAAGTTGTTGGGTGGAATAGTGTTCAGAAATTTATCTATGGAAAACAGTTACTAAGAGGAGCAGCCAAATTGCATGTTAGAAGTCAGCGCGGTTTGTTTAGTTGGGAGCAATTGAGAGAAAGTTTAATTAATGAGTTCGGGAAAAAGTTAACGTCGTCTGAGGTACACAACCAATTAAGGTGTCGTAAAAAGAAAGCAAACGAAACTTTTCGCGAGTATTTATATGTACTCACAGAAATAAGTAAACCTATCAATATCGACGTAGAAAGTTTAATATCGTATTTTATTGAGGGTATTTTGGATACCAGAGTTAACAAATCTCTGTTGTATGAGGCAAAGACAATTAGCGAACTGAAAGATAAAATTAAAATTTATGAGAAAATACACGGCAGGGGGGCAACTCAAACACCTAAATTGGGTCAACAACAAATTGCGTCGGGTACATCTGGTGCTCAAAAAGTTCAAAAGCCCTGTTTTAAATGTGGAAGTACAACGCATTTAATTCGAGACTGCTCTAGTAAACTTTTAAAATGCTTTAGGTGTAATGGTGTTAGTCACAAATCTTTCGAGTGTAAGATACTTTTAGATGGTAAAGTAAAAAAAGAAAGCGAAAATGTAAACGTGGTAAATATCGAAAGAAATCGTCATAATCTTCCAGTGAAAAAAATTAAGATTGGTGGATTCGAAACTAATGCTTTAGTGGATACGGGATGCTGTCTCTGTTTAATTAGGCTTGATACCTTCGATAAAATTAAATTCGACGGTGAGGTGAAAAATGACAGACGAACTTTGTACGGAGCGTGCGATAAAAAATTCGAGACATATGGTAAATTTGTAACGCATATTGAAGTTGACGGGTTAAAGTTTTTACAAAGCTTTCATATTACTGACACAAGGGCTATCCCATACCCAGTGTTCATTGGCACATCTGTGTTAGACAAGGTCAATATCAATGTTAGACCAGAAGGTGCAGAGTTCGTTTTAAGACCAAGTTCAGAAACTTACCATCGGGATGGTAGCGGGGTAGAGAAACTAGAGTTGATAAAAGAATTCAAAGACTTGTGTTTGAATGCAGGTGAGCAGATTGACCATGTCGCTGTAAGAGGTATGATATCGAATTATAAACCCATACGGGATCAAGTGTGTCCAATAGAGATGAATATAATTTTAAGCGATGAAATACCTGTATGTCAGCGTCCACGCAGATTATCTTTGGAAGACAAGAAGTTTGTAAATCAGCAAACATAAGACTGGTTGAAAGCAGATATTATTCAGCCAAGCATTTCAAACTACGCGTCGCCTATTGTAATAGTGAGTAAAAAAGACGGGTCTAAACGGCTGTGTTGTGATTACCGGTCATTAAACAAAAAAATTATACGCGATAACTTTCCGATGGCTCGAATCGACGATGTACTAGACAGGTTACAGGGGGGGAATGTGTTCAGTACTTTGGATTTAGAAGATGGGTTCTTCCACGTACCAATTGCAGACGAGTCAAGAAAATATACCGCTTTCGTGACACCAGATGCTCAATATGAATTCAAATATGTTCCATTTGGGATCTGCAATTCTCCTGCTGTATTTTGTAGGTTCGTAAACTTTGTATTTAGGGAAGTTATTCAAGACGGAACGATCGCTATATACATGGATGATATTATCATCCCGTCAATTGATGTAAAAGAAGGGATTCAGAAGATAAAAAAGGTCCTGGAAGTAGGATCGAGGCATGGTGTTCGAATAAAATGGAAAAAATGTCAGTTCTTAGAGAGACAGGTTAATTTTCTTGGGTATAGAATTGAACAAGGTACCATTAAACCCTCGGAAGAAAAGGTGCAGGCAATTGAACGTTATCCAATACCAAAAGACAGAAAGGCCATGGAGAGATTTCTAGGTTTAACTTCATATTTCAGACGTTTTGTGAACAACTATGCATTGGAAGCAAAACCTTTATCAGATTTGTTGAAGAAAAACAGTAATTTTAAAATGGGGGAGGACCAGATGCCGTCGTTTCAAAGGTTAAAGAAGTCTCTTATTATGTCACCTGTATTACGTTTATACAACCCTAATGCGGAGACTGAAATCCACACTGATGCCTCTAAATTCGGGTATGGTGGTATATTTATGCAAAAGTGGAGCGAAGACCAAAAATTTCATCCTGTTGAATTTTTAAGCAGAAAAACTAGTCAGAGCGAAGAAAAATATAGTTCATATGAGCTGGAGGTATTAGCAGTTATTGTGTCTCTAAAGAAGTGGGAGGTTTATTTAAAGGGCGTTAAATTTACTATAGTTACTGATTGCAACGCTTTCGCCTTAACGATGCGAAAAGACGACGTACCTCCCAGAGTAGCTAGATGGGCTTTATTTTTACAAGAATTTGACTATCAGACTGTTCACAGATCAGGGGCTCAGATGAAGCATGTAGACGCATTAAGTAGGATGTATTGCTTGCCAATAGAGGAAACACTAAAACATCGTTTAATTCAAACACAGCGTAATAATGACTGGATAAAAGCAATTCAGACGATTTTGAAGACTGGATCGTATGAAGATTTTTATGTATCTCACGAAATAATATGCAAGGATCCTACGAAAGAACTGGTAGTTATTCCTGCGCTAATGGAAGATGAGATTATAAAAACCGTTCATAGACAAGGACACTTTGGTTCGCGCAAAACCCAAGAACTCGTAGAAAAATCGTACTTCATACCAAAAGTAGCTCAGAAGGTTTCAAACATAATAAACAGTTGTGTTGAGTGCATTGTTGCAAATGCAAAAATGGGGAAGAAAGAGGGTTTCCTTACTCCGATTCCAAAAGACGATCTCCCATTAAGCACTTACCACCTAGATCACTTAGGCCCTCTGACAGACACAGCAAAACGTTACAATCATATTTTGTCCATCGTAGATGCCTTCTCAAAATTTACATGGTTGTATCCGACTAGGGATACGAGCGCTTTAACAGTAGTTAATCTATTAAGTAAACAAGCTGCTATTTTTGGAAATCCTAAGAGAATAGTTACAGATAGGGGTGCAGCTTTTACCTCTAAAGCTTTTAAAGAGTATTGCGATGAGCAGAAGATACAACATCTGCTAATTGCCACTGGAGTTCCTCGTGGAAATGGTCAGGTGGAACGAATCCATCGGACAGTAATTCCAATGTTGACCAAGTTATCTTTAGAAAGTCCATATCAGTGGTATAAGCACGTGGATATAGTCCATTAGTTTCTAAATAATAGTCCTAGTCGTAGCACTAAATTTTCTCCTTTTAAACTTTTAACAGGTTTGAGTATGCGTTTGAGTAAACAAATAAATTTAACAGAATTGATAGAAGATGATGTTAGAAGAGAGTTAGAAACAGACCGCGAGCAGATTCGAGAACTGGCAAAAGATAGTATCAAAGCAATTCAGGAGGAAAATCGGAAAAGTTTTAATGCGGGCAGAAAGGTTGAGAAATCTGATGAGGTAAATGATTTAGTAGCGATTAAGAGAACTCAGTATGGTCCTGCACTTAAGCTGAAAAAAAAAATACTTTGGACCGTATAAGGTAATAAATAAACTAAATCACGCTAGATATGATGTCGAAAAAATAGGGGAACAAGAGGGGCCAAATCGGACGACGACGGTAGCGGAATACATGAAAAAATGGCACACGTCGTTCGGGGACGAACGAAAGTCAGGAAGGCCGATTGTAGGAATGGAAACAGGAGCAACCCGTAGCGGACTCAAGTACTCAAAATAGCAACCCTGACTTATATAGACGTTGCGGCAGTCGACGAACAAGAAATAAAAAGAGGACAGTTGAAAAGAACGAACAGTGACGATCGGACGTGCGCGCAATCCTACTCCACTCCGTTAACTTAAATACCTTAACTTAATATATAATATTTAACACTTAAATTTGCATACATAAGATATTTGTCAAATGTTTGTAACTTGTAAAAACATAATCATTAAATAAACAACCTACATAAATATTAAAAAAGATGGCTAACTGCTGTGAAGTAAATTACATGACACTAAACTTTACAAAATGTAGACTAATGTGGTTTTCTGGCAGAGCGGCCCAACCGGCTTTTTATTATGTATGTAACTATAACCTCGAACAAGTGTTTAACTTTGTTGATATTGGAATTTCAATGGACCCAAAACTCAACTTCAATATTCTAACCAATGTCACATTCAACAAAGTTAAATGTGTTCTGCGATGGTCCAAATAATTCAGTGACCCTTATATTACGATGGCTCTTTTCACAACGTTAGTGAAGCCAATAATGGAATATGGATCTGTTGTTTGGAACCCGCGCTATCAAGTTTATTTCTAACGGATTGAATCAACTTCTGCTTTTTTTTTGTTCTAAGAAATTTCCGCTTTAACCTGCCACCATATATTAGTTGCTTGAAACTCAATAATATTACTTCGCTGGCAAGTCGCAGAGATGTTCGGCATAGTATTTATGATCAAATTGCTGACAGTCCTATCTCCTTCTTGTCGAAATAAAGCTAAACGTTCCTTCCCGAGTTTCAAGGCATATTCGGCCTCTTTTTCTAAAGTCAGCTTCGCGGCATAACCGAAAAAGTCTCTTTTTCTGCAAAATCGAGTTAATGCAAAATTGGACATCTGTGGGTGTTAATCATCCGAATGAATGTAAATAAGTACTTTTATATTCAATATTGCGACTGAATTATTGACATTTCCAAACCGAATAACTGCATTTTTCAAACAGCTTCAAAACTTTAGGGCGCGTTTTTTCGAAAACAGCTGTGAATGACTTTTTCGGTTATGCCGGGAAACCACAGAAATAACACATACTTTGTTTATTATCTAATGAGCTGATGACTATTTGTTCTGTACAAATACAATTTTTGATCTCGACACTTAACAAACTCCTGTCTTTCATATATCCGTGCGTCATGCGGATGTGCTCCTCGCGTCAGTCGGGCGGGTAAGGAGGAAAATACCATTATTATTATCTCTCACTATTAAATATGCGTAGTTTTTTAATTCAGCTGCTTAAGATCAAAAATTTGCGTGCGGTTGTGACAATGACTGCATCTAAAAAAAGCTAACACTTTAGTTAAAGATACTGTAACTTTTTATTATCTCGTATAATAAAAGAAGCACGTTAACAGTTCTTTGCTTTAAGAATCTGTGTAAATATTTGTATAGTTTTCATATTTTCTAACATTATCAATAACTTGATGATGAAATTTAGCTGATTTAAGCTAACGTCATTGAGTGTCGCTGGCTAGACGATACTGCATAGATAAGTGATAGATAGTGATTATACTAAACTTAGCACAGTTTATTTGTTGGAGGCTAACAAATACGCTCATATCTTTCACAACATTATTATTCGAAAAACGCACTAACTTCCAGATCATTGATTTCACACAAGAGAAATTTAGCCCAATCACTTCAGTTCAGCTGAGCATGCAAAACCACTTTGACGTCGCTGTCAACAGTTGTATTGGCGTTATTGCCAACGTCGAATCAAGCATAGTCATCACCCCCAAATGCTACTACACATTAATTTAAATACATTAACTGCATTCGCATTGGCACCCACATTCGGGAGCAGAACTCACACAAAAGTAATGTGCTGCTGCAAGAACGATGAAATTAAATGTTGAATAACGGTTGAGGAAGGTGTGATTTGTCGGTGACGCAACGCCTTCCCGCACCGTATAATTATCACTTGTACAAGTATAACCTTGACTCTGTACATTTGTAAGTAATGTAAATGTACGAGTATATGTATGTATGCGCGTAAGACAAGATGGCGAGGGGTGTCGACAGGGAATTGATGAGTTGATGAGAAGGTAACGTTAAGTGCCGCCGAAGGTTAATTTGTATAACTGAAAGAATATTAGCGAAATATATTTTGCGCCTCCTGCGTCGAGTCAATTCGCATGTACTGCTGGTGTGTGAGTTTTAGTAGTGTTAGTATGTGTGTGTGTGTGTGGCCTTGGGTGGTTGACTATATATTAGGGTGTTCGATTATTCAACTTTTTCCTAAAACCGGTTTTCGAATTATTCGAAAATTGGCAATATGAAATAAACCGGTTCCTAAATTTTAAACCGGTTTTTGTTCCAAGTAAGAAAAAGCTGCATCAATGTACATACATACATGCAACTAAAAGCAATTATCTCTATGAAAGAAATATTTTGAAAGTAAAATGTATTTAAATGTTCTAATTCAGTAAACAGTATCAGGCTCTAATAGAGAAAATTCACAATAAAAGACCAGTTGATATTAATTGGTTTCAAGTGCTCTTAAAACAAAGTCTCTCAATTGTGATCAGGTGATAAACAGTTCACAAAAACTAACACAAACACAAAAAATTAAAACGTAAAAGAGAGAAAAGGCAATAATCTTTACCTCATACATAGTCTCAAATTTAAAAACTTGAGATTATACCAAATTACTAAATTCCCGATTGAGCGAGCTAGAAGTACTTACTGTCAGTAAGGCGTTTTACAATTTTTCAAGGTTTTGCCGTTCCCTTATGATATTAGTCTGCATATATGTTGGATTTCGATTATATCGACGCATTTCCGCGAAAGTATCGTATGTAAAAAAACGAAATTTTACAGGAAAAGGTTTTTTTTTTTAAATTACTCAGCTTAGAATGGGAAAATCATGTTCAAATTTTTTTAGGTTGTATTGCATTAGCTACAGGAACAAATGCAAACTTAATTTTTGTCAGTCATGGCGCATTTTTCTAAAATAATAAGGATATTTAAACATACGATACTTTCGCGCGCTATGTATTTATGGGATTAGCCGAAAGAAGTATGACATACGATAATTGCAAAAAAATATTTATTGTACGAAATAATCTAACAAAGGTAGTGCAATAATTTTATTATTACGGTATTTATTTTATTATTACAAAATAATTAAACTAAGTTTAATCTTCTTCATCCGTTTCCTTCAAACAATCCTTTATTAAATTTGAATGTCGAAAGTTCATGTATTCCTTATGATACTTTTGTGGTATACTATTTTTATTACATAAATTACTTAAGTCTACGATTTTTTTTGTTGATATATTTAATTTACAACTATATAAAGATTTAATGTTTTGGTTAACGTTGAACAAATTAATAAGTTTATTGTTTGAGTTTTCGAAATACTCATAGCTTTGGTTCTTTTCTAATAATAGCGATACGTAATTTACTTAAGTTTAAAGTTTTATTTTTAAATAGTGAGTTCGCAAAAAGTTTCCAATTTTTAAAGTCAGTGTGATGTAGTTCTATGCATTCGTACCCTGACGGATTTGTTCTTGAATTTCTAATCAGTGTCGGCCATTCACTGGGTGCCCAAACATTACGGTTTCTGATAAAAGATTCTATAGTGCTGTGTACTGAGTCTACCGGCATCATAGTGTGTCCGGGAAGTAAATAGGTAATCTTTATAGTTTTCAGGAAAGTGGAAGAATTTAAAAAATATGCTATCATTGCTAGCACAGCCTTGTTCTTATTTTGGCCTGCCCAACTATCGCAATAAAGGCTCAGATCATCGGTTTTTTTTCGACTATCTAGAATAAGAAGATACTACAAGAGGGCTGAGCATATTTCATTACTGCCTCTCTTGCCATCGATTTCGCCCCACAAAAAACAGTAACCATTTCGGGTCCCACTTTCATACACACTTAGGTTGTAGTAAGCGTATTTGCGTGAATAAAAAAGGGTAAAATTTTTTGAAAAAAGAGTATGCAAAACCTTTTGCGTATCGAAACTAGCGCAAAGAAATTTTTGCCCCATTTTACTTTCCGCTTTTGTCTGTTTTATTATATGGTGTTTTTTTTTGGCTTTCAAAACTAATGGTTTTCTTTAATGCATTTGAGAAATATTTAAAGTTTTCAAAAAAAATTATGGCAAACTTTAAATATTTTTCCATCCCACAATAGGGAATATTCAAACGTCCAGTTTCGCCTTTGCACACGCTTTGCTTCCTGCCCAGCTCGCCTTTTTTAATTTGCTTTCGTTTGATATTAGCATGAAGCCATGTTAGCCGTCTTGTGTTTGACATACCCCAGTAATGTTTGTTAATATTTTGCCGGGAAATGTCTGTCACACTTCGACAATCCTTCTTACATTTGGCATTTATACACGCGTTGGGAAGTACTCTTTTGTCATTTTTCTTCTTTTCTTTTCTCACTGGTTTGCGCTTAAGTCCACGTTTTCCAACGCAGCACTCTTCATCATCGTTATCGCTATCACTATGTATATGAGACAAGCCATTTCACAAGCTATGGCGTTTAAAATTTTGTTAGTTTAACTTAATTTTATAGACTGCAATTGATACATTTATACTGTTACATTTACTTACATTTCACATCTATCTAAAAATACTTCACGAGCCATCTAAACGAAACAATTATAGGCATACATACAAATACACACAGAATCAACATCACTTTTGAATAACTCGACAATAATTACATAAGTAAAACATAAGTTACTACTTACTTTTCCATGGGTAAGTTCCTTAACAAATAAATCGTTTGTTGATCACAACTGTTTATGTTTTGTTTACTACTGAAATGAAAGACAGCCTCACTTATCACCAGATAGATCACTGAATATCAAAACGTACACTAAGAATTAACGGCGCAAAGAGGAACAAACAATATGCAAAATCAAAAGAGCACATAATGAAGATATCAAACTGTTGTTATCTCTCTATATTTTTGTGCGTTTGCAGTAATTCGTTCCACTTGAAACAAATTTTTTATGGACATACCATAATTTAGCGCGAACAGAAAAATTCACAGTTACGTACGATAAAATTGAAACTTTATTTTTATTGCAACTATAGCGTTTTCAGTTATATTATTTTGCAGGATAGTGAGACATAAGTTTTCTAACAATTTGGCATTAAAAATATTAATTTCAATAAAAATTAACACACGATACTTTCGCGGAAATGCGTCGATATATAATGGTATTATCTTATTGATAAATACATTGTGATTGACGTTTCAATAAAAATAAAATGGATGTAAAATTAGTCGATGTGCTGCCGTATTCCTATTATTTATCAAAGGCTAATACTTTACACCCGGTTTTGAAGATTAAAAAAACCGATTTATTCGATATACGAAAATTCAAAATTTGAAAAAAACCGTAGAATAA
Organism: Philophylla caesio; assembly: GCA_963971545.1. Lineage (NCBI taxonomy): Eukaryota > Metazoa > Arthropoda > Insecta > Diptera > Tephritidae > Philophylla > Philophylla caesio. The sequence goes on from OZ020607.1 coordinate 68,389,374, forward strand.
TACAGGTCTGCAACAAAAATGCTGTCTGGACATTTCCAACCAATTTCTATGTATTTTGGTGTTCTGAAAACTAAAAAAATACTCAAAAAATTTCAAAACGTAAGGTTATTTTACAAAACGAAAATTTTTATTATAAAAAAGGGTTTTTTTGGTCTAACATGTAGGCATTAATAATAGATATAATTTTATTTTGATTACTGTTTTTAAATGTTTACCATAAATATCATTAATTTCTAAATAAGGAACATAAACATGTGAACGTGCCCGCTCCGATAGTGCAGAAAGTGCCCAAGAGGACGAGTTGGTTTATTGTACCAATATTGAAGGTTTGATGGATACATTTAAGATCTCATACGACCCAGCAGAGTGGAAGGTGTTTTTGTTGGACCAGATATTAGACGGCTTATGGCTGATCCACTATTCATCACAACCATGACGGATCCTAAAAGAGAAGGGTGATTGCCTTTAAAGAGGTCATAAACAAATCGTCAAAAAAATGTTAAAAGCATTTCAAGTTTGAAGTTGCTCGATGAGTTTAAAAGTACATTTTCTTCATTCCCACCTCGACTACTATTCAGAAAATTTAAGAGACGTGAGTGAAGAGCAATGTGAACGATTTCACCAAGATATTAAGGAGATGGAAAGAAGATACCAGGGAAGATGGATCGTTTCAATGATGACTGTTATACGCTTCAAATAGACCTTCCAGATGCTTCCCACAAGCGAAAATGTGCCAAAAGGAGTTTCACTGAGAAAAAAAAAGTATTTAGTGCTTACTAATTAATGTATTTTACATAAATAAATTAGTTTTGTTACGCAATTATAAATTTAAAAAAATTTTTTTAATCTTTTATATTTTATTTTCAGATGATAACTTGTTTAACACAGACACCTACTTTGTCAGAAAACGTGACGTTCTATGACAAAATTAAAGTTATTTTCGGATTCAGCACACCCAAAAACATAAGAATTACACAAAAAGTCAAAACAGCTCTCAAGTTTTTTTTTTCTGCATACTTGTATAATTTATGAAAAAACCGGTGAAAACCGGTTTGAAAAGACCGAAATAATTTTCATTATTTCTGTTGCTTGAAATAAATATACGAGCATGTTTTTCTTGAGACCATTAGACTGGTTTAAGAAACTTTTATAGAAGAAATTTCCTTTTTTTTTCTTGAGTGTCATTTTATCAGAATTTTTCGATTTGCTCGAGATCTGTATACTTAGCTTAAGCAAAAATTGGAAACATTTGTAAATGAAGGACCTGTCAATTTTATGTAAATACTACGTCATACCTGCTTGCTTTGCAGCGCATCATAAACATACATATAAAGTCAACTTTAAACTTCGTAGCTATGTATGTATTTATATAATTAATTTGTGCATTAAAAATGCCATAATTCAAAAAATTAAGAACTCGAGAAAAGCGACATTTACGCCCAAAGTAAAATTTAATACATATAAGATAGCGGAAATTTCTACATATTTAACTAAATTTTGTATAATTTGTTATTCATACAAAAGAGCGATACGAACTAAGGCATACTTACTTATGTAGGTAGGAATTATTTGTCTTCAAAAATCTAGAGATAATGCTATTGATATATATCAAGTGGCAGTGGATAAAACAAAACACGTCCGTTCGTTGTGGTGTACAGAATCGAATGATGTCATCGATCCGTTCATTAATGATATGTAGCATCATTTTACAAAACTCGATTACATTTAAAAAGTTCCTTATTCGCTAGGTTTACAAACGGGCATTAAGGTCTAGTTACAGTCAAATGAGTATTATACTTAAGGTCTATATACAACTTAATCTTAATAGCTAAATACATATATAAGTTCTAAGCACGTACGCACACGAACATCTACGAGTACATACTTACGTGCCCAACACTATTAATACTGATATTCAATGTGAAGTTTAAACAAGTAGAAAAAAATTAAACAACTCTTCTTGTGCTATTGATCACGTCTTTCTGCCTCTGTTTTGTTCTTCTTCAATATATGTTATTGTTATAGCGGCTAGCTACACCCCACTAGGGTGGCGGAACCCTCAATCGTTATCATGAAGCTGACCTAGCGGGAGGTCCAAGAAACGGGTGGTTTCAACAAAGTCGGACCATAGGGTGAGGGATGTTAGGCAAAGCGCTTAGTGGAGCGGTGAGCAAAGCGTCGAAAGAGCATAGATTTGCTCAAAGCATAGTCGAGCATCGAGCTTAGCGTCAAAAATTCGCGAAGTTACGTTTTAGTTTAAAATTGGATTTGCTTTTACTAAAAATTACTCGTCAAGTTTTATTTTTAATGAAAATGAGTGAAAATAAAGAAGCTAAAAATTTCATAATTTGTCCAGCACGTATCTATTTCGATGCATTGCATCCCTCTGATTACAACGTCAAACAAATCCAAATAATGCTAGAGAATGAGCGACGAGCATTGCGGCGAAAACAAAATATTTTGAAATCGTCACTATGCTCTTTTGCGTAATCGACGCTTCACTATGAACGTTCGCATTGATCGGTACATGTTTGTTTTCCACGCTATACTCGACGCTTTGCTTGTCGCTATGCTCGCGGCTCCACTGTGCACTTTGCATTAGTTGAGTGAGCGTGGCCGGGCATGTGAATAGGTGGTTGGTGTCGTGCGGGGACTCTCCACATGCCGGGATGGTGTTCTGGGTGTCGGGGTTGATTCTGGATAGGTAGGAGTTTAACCTGCTACAATATCCAGATCTTAACTGTGCCAGAGTAACGCGGGACTAAGTAGACAGCTGGAGCTTTTCAGCTGCTATAGGTGGAGGTTGGACTCCCAGGGCGACACACACATGTCGGAAGTCGATCAATTTGGGGACCGACACCCTGTGGACGTCGTCAAAACCAGAGGTTGTCGTAGATAAGTCTACACCTCGTCCGTCAGTTGCGATAGGTGTCCCCAGATGTGCCTGAAAGTAGACTCCAGTGCCAGCAAGTCTCTATTACGGTGCCCCGGACGGTGGCACCCCAGGAGAAACTGCTTTAAGAGTATCAAATTGTACTCTCAGACTGGGAGCACACTAGCCTCGTGGTGGAGGTCTTTCGCAGGTGACATCAGGAGACAGCCAGTAGCCGTCAATTTATGTTCCTTTTCCTTGCTTAAATAAAAAAATGTTGATTATAAGCAAGTAAAAGTATCAAACTTTATCAGTAAAAATAAAGTAATTAAGACAAATGAATGTATGTATGAAGAATTCCTCTAATAAAAGAAAGCAATGCGCCATAAAACTTTTTGATACATTCTTCCGCAGTGACTTTAATGTCATGTCGCGTAAGCCACAATGCCAAGCCGGCTACTCTTTCCTGCATCATAAACAGTTGTCTTGAAAGATGGTTTTTAAGGCAATCTAAGGCTTCACTCATTAAATTAAAATTTAATTCATTGTGCCAGTTCTTAGAATTAAGTGCAATTTTGATTGTGAAATAAAAATGCATATTACTTTAAAACTATTTGGAGTTTACTTTACTGTGGGAGCCAAAAGAAAATATCATAAGAAAACTGGAAAATTACTTCGTAACGAAAGTCAAAAATGTAAATGAACTTATTATGTACATATAACTTACACGTAAACGGAATTTCTGATACATACCCCCTTAGAAATAAAAAATAATTCAAACTAGGCGCATTGCTACACTTCGTAATTGGATTATTTAATTTTTTTGATAAATTTTAATCCAATTCCTTATTTTGAATTTTTTTACCTTTTATTTCTCTCTGCTTTTGGGTGAGAAATGTCCGAGATTTATCTTTCCTCGATCCGCCAATGGACACTTACGAAAGTGTGGTTTAACTCAGGACTATTAATATGTGAAAATTGCATTAATTGAAATACACAACAATAAATCTTTGTCGTTTTGAGATTATTATATTTTGAATTATTTCCTTTTTTTTATTTTGTGGCTAAATAGCTGAGAATGAAGATTCTCAACGTGAGAATATTCAGTTATGATAACTCATAAATAATAATTTTTTAATATATTTTATGTTTTAATAGCTGAGAATGAAATTTTCAACGAGAAAATATTCATCAGTCATGACAACTTAGGAGGATTATGAATACCCACTTTCATAACCTGTTAGACGGCATCGTTTATACGCATCTTTAATAAAGTTTTATAAGATGCTGTGGAGCCTAATGACAGTGTTGATTGTTGGAAGAAGTGTACATAGAAAAACAACAATAGTTTAGAGTAAGATCTCACTCTCAGTTGTGAATAAAACATCATTATCGATGAAAATATGTCTAGTAAAATAATACTGGAGTCTTAACATATATTCCGAATTATAATGATTCCATTGTTTATACCTACATACGATATGTAGCTAAACAAAAATTTAATTAAGATTTTATTGAGCTCGAGGCCAGTTTATGGAAGATTTGCTGTATGTTGAAACGATTTTCCAACTCGGTTTCTGCATTGTGCCTTCTTTAGTGACAAATTTGGTTTTTTAATTTTTAGAAAAACAACGTCTTTTCATTGGACTACTTTATTTTTTCTTCATCACCACTTCCTAGGTTGAAACCAAGGACCCTCGCATTGCTGGCCGAGTGAACTGTTGTGTTTTCTACTAGCTCTTTCCATTTCAAAACGTGCTATAACTCGAAGTGCCACTGGGTTCGAGATTCGAATCTCAGTCAGGGCAAGTAAAATCTTACTCATAGAAAAAGTTTTTTTTCTAATAGCGATCAACCCTCGGCAGGTAATGACAAACCTCCGAGGGTATTTCAGCCGTGAAAAAGCTTCCCTTAAATAACACAAGTCTGCAAAAAAAATAATTGAGAGCTGTTTTGCTTTTTCTTATGTTTTTGGGTGTGCTGAATCCGAAAATAACTTTAATTTTGTCATAGAACGTCTCGTTTGCGGACAATGTAGGTGTCTTTGTTAAACAAGTTATCATCTTAAAGTAAAATATAAAAGATTAAATTTTTTTTAATATTTACTATAATTGCGCAACAAAACTAATTTTTTTTATGTAAAATAAATTAATTAGTAAGCACTAAACACACTTATTTTTCTCCTGGAGACTCCTTTTGGTACATTTTCGATTGTGGGAAGTATCGGGAAGGTCTCTTTGAAGCGTCCAACAGTAGTCTGCTAACATTGAAACGCTCCATCAATCTTTTCTCCAACTTTAAGCTCCCTCGGAGGCCAACACTTTTTGGTCCAGTGATTTGTTCGGTCTCTACTATCCCATAGACAGAAAAAGCAAGGGAATTTGGTAAACCCAGATTGTTGTCCGAGCGCCATGCCGAATATTTTGAAATCACCGCACACTTGCCAACCGTGGCCTTTATATTTTAATTTGCAAAGAATCAATTCCAAGTTCTTGTAGGTTTCCTTGAGGTGTACGGAATGAAGAACAGCAATGGAAGTATAGAAACCGCCGTTGTGAAGCAGAACTGCTTTAAGGCTTCTTTTTGAAGAATCTATGAAAATACGCCACTCTGCTGGGTTGTATGAGATCCTAAATGTATCCATCAAAACTTCAATATTGGTACAATAAACCAACTCGTCCTCTTGGGTAAAGCAGGAAGTAAACATGTTTGTAGATAAATTAATTAGCTCATTTAAGTTACTAACCAATCAAGCAGTAAAAGAAAACACAAACACACACCTAACTTTCCATAGTAAGCATTGCACTCATTCGTTTTCACTTAAGAATTTTACTGTGTATATGTACATATATAGCTAGCTAATATGAATTCCAATAAATCACTGCTTTGCAATTTTTCATTTTGAACGGACCAAATTCGCCTTTTCTATCCTCGTTTTGCTAGTTTTGGTTTGCCGGTGATCTTCATTGGTACTGTGTTTTTAAAATACCAATTTACATCACTATAAGAACATTACGTCATCGCTGGATTAACATTGTTCGCTGATAACTATGTATTTGCGTACGCCCACTTCCTAAGTTTCTTGGGGACTAGGAAAACGCTCCTTGGCTCAACATTTTTGCCGCCCAACGTGGGGCACGTACGCAAATTAATCGCTACTTGGATATTGCATCATTATTTGGATTTCGAACACCTACAACAATATTTTTGCAATTTTAAAATATCTTTCGTCACTACCGTACAGTATATTTCCGGAAGATCCCGCAAACAAAATACATACAGATTTCGCTGCATAACTATTTTTCGTCGCTAATTCGCATTAAACCACCAACAAAGGGGCATACCAACCGCTTGGCTCTAAACTTGCTCACCAAAAACAACCGTATACATGCATAAAATCATTACTTTTTTTGCTGCTCTCTCTCTTTTGGTTTTATACGTTGTGTTTGCATTTACTTTCGCCGTCGTTACTGTGCACCAAAGAACATAAATGTATAAGAATGGACAACACGTTATTATTAGCAACGAGTGAATCTCCAGGGGCATGCTTTCTTACTCTAGCCAATCAAAAAATTCATTTGAGCAAAAGAGAAAGCATGCCCCTGGAGATTCACTCGTTGCTTAAAGTAACGTGTTGTCCCTTCTTATACATTTATGTTCTTTGCTGTGCACACATCGCATGGCACATTTGGCTACCCCAATTTCAAAGTAACTCAGGTTATATATTTCGCCGCAAGTCAACATGTCGCTAGATGAATGCAAACGCAAGCGCTCAAACATAAAACGAAATATATAGTATAAAATCTATTGTGAAGTCAATAAAAGATACCGACGACAAACCGTCACACCGAGCTTCAATGTCGCTTAGGAATTTTGGAGTCCTATTTCAAACAAGCATTGTCTGTACAAGCCGACATTGAAGATTTGGATCCATCTGATAATGGTCGAGCCGATTTAGAAGACAGATACGTAGCTGTTAAACTCAGCATACAAGCGAAACTTGCAGAGGATGTAAATCTGACAGTAAATTATACTGAGGCTGGATCAGCACCTGTCGTTACGACTTCGCATCTGCCAAGGTTGTCGCAGCCAACATTCAGTGGAGACTACGCTGAGTATACAAATTTTATAACATCTTTCACTCAAATAATTATATTATAATCTCACGTGAGTCCAGACTATCAAATATAGAACGTTTTAACTACCTTTTGTCATGCTTAAAAGGTTCAGCATTAGAGACAGTGACAGCTGTTCAAGTAACTAGCGACAACTACACAAAGGCGTTGGATAGACTCAAAGAAGGATTCGATAATCCGACATTGATATTTTTAGAAGAAATCGCTTCTCTTTTCACGCTTCAGTCAGTTGATAAATCGAACGCTAAGCAGTTGAGAAGCCTCGTAAACAAGGCATCAGCCATCTTTATCTCGCTGGAATCACTGGGTTCAAGCTCCAACATTGCACAGGCCATGTTGATCTATATTATGATGGGCAAATGTGACCAGCAGACTCAAACCAAATGGAATGAGTCGCTCGACTACCAATCGCTACCAACCTGGTTGCAATGCAGGCAAGTTTTAGAGCGAATAGTGAAACGAAGGTTTGAGTTTGGTAAGCACAATCGTACGACGAATTGCAACCAACAGTCATCATTTGCTGTAACCAACTCCAAATGCATTATATGTACCGCCTCCAAGCATAAACTTACTGCTTGCCATCAGTTTAAAGATATGACTTCTAGTCAGGGTTTTGATACAATTAAAAAGTATGACCTTTGCATAAACTGCTTAAACAGTGGGCACAGGCTGGCTCAGTGTCAGTCGAAACATCGCTGTAGAACTTGTAACAAAGGCCATCACACGATGCTGTACCACAACAATACGGCTAGCAACACTTCGTCGATGCAACAACCAATGTCCACAATGCAACCCTCGTATTCAGGTGCACCGGTTTGGCAACCATCAAATTCGACAGGTAGACTTCATGCGTATGCCGAAACACATTCCAAGCAAGCTGCCACTTATTCGCACATGAAAATGTCGGAGAGCGGGTAAGTGATATTGGCAACAGCAATGGTTTTGGTTAAAAATGCAACGGGAGCGTACAAACTCGGCAGGGCTTTGCTTAACTCGTGCTCGCAAGTAAATTTCATCACCGACGACTTCGCCCAGAAACTTCGTCTTGGTCGCGAAAAACATCACCTTGGTATACATACGTAGCATTGCAAATTCGCTGACAAATCTTAAGGCACGTGCATAAATTACGGTTAAGTCGCGGACTTCGGATTTCAGTGTGCCACTCCGGTTCGGCATTACAACGCACATCGCCTACCAGCCGGATGCAGAAATCGATACTTCGACATGGAACCTTCTATGCAATACAACGTTGGCAGACAAGGAGTTTTTCAAACCACGTCGCATAGATCTGCTCCTTGAAACAGAGGTATTTTTTGAAGCTCTAGCAATTGGTCAAATCCGGCTAGGAGCTAGTTTACCAACGTTGCCAAAAACGCTATACGGCTGGATCGTTTCTGGCAGATATCAACAACAACGTCAATCGAATGCACCTGCATGCCTAATGTCGTATGAAGCCTCAATCGAGGAAAATCTACAACACCTTTGGAAACGTGGATACATCGTAACACCGGTCAACATATGTCAACCGGAACACACTTTTTAGCCACGACTCATCAAACGTATAACCGTCAGTCTGCCCTTCAAGGACACTCCTACAGGTCTGCAGGTCGCCGATTCATTTCGATCGAAAGACGTCTCTTAAAATCATCTGATATCCGCTCGCAATACATTGCATTCAATTTCGATTACGAAACCCTCGGTCATATGACCATTGTGGAGAACCCAAATTTAGATGAACCTCATTTTTACATACCCCATCATTGTGTCCTTCTGCCGAACAGCGATTCAACAAAACTTGGTGTTGTGTTCGACGCGTCATGTAAGACGACATCGCAAAAATCATTGAATGATCTACTTTTAGTTGGACCAACAGTTCAACAAGAGCTGTACCTACTGCTGCTACGATTTCGCTTGTTTCGATACGCTATAACTGCAGACATCACCAAGATATACAGGCAAGTACTTTTGAATAAGAATGATCGTAAGAACCACTATATTCTTTGGCGAGCTTCTCCAGACCTGGAACTCCGCACATATCAGCTAAATACCGTCACTTACGGAACGGCATCGGCTCCATATCTTGCAGTGCGCAACCTTCACTATTTAGCAGATACTCGAGAGGTAACTTTCCAAATGGCACTCTAACCAGCCAGAGTTTAGGGAATGTCAAACAACAAAAGAACTCAACTTTACAGAAGGTTTAGTAACCAGCGCACTTGGTATAACATGGGATCAACTGAAAGATGTTTTCCTGTTAAGCTTTGAGCCAAAACAATTTCATACCGCAGTTACAAAACGGACAACCCTTTCGATCGCCTCATCACTCTTCGACACGCTCGGATTGCTTACACCACTTTTGAAAACATCGAAAATAATACCTCAAGAGTGGTGGCTCTTATAGCTTGATTGCGACGAATACGTGCCACAAAATTTGCAACATGCTTGGAGTCAATGTTTATTGTCACTTAATTCGCTATCTACGCTCGCGGTGCCTCGATAAACTCGAGCTTTGCGGAGCGCACCTACTTGCTCAACTTTACAATAAGGTAAAGAACATTTTTTCAAATAAACCAGTTTTCACATACTTGTGGACCGATGCGCAACTAGTGTTGTATTGGTTGCAACAGCACTCGGTGACATTGTCAACGTTCGTAGGCAACAGGGTCTCCGATATACAGGAACTGACAGCAAAAGGACAGTGAAGATTCGTGCCTACTCGACAAAATCCCGCAGATCTGGTATCTCGTGGTTGCACTGTTGATGACTTGAAAGCATCGAACTGGTGGACGGGCCCGACCTTTCTACGTGAAGATATGGAAAAATGGCCCAAAAATGGCTTTGAGCTCATTAAAGTCCCTCGCCGTATTGTTTGCTTGTATATTCATTGCATGCGCTACAGACCAAAGCTGTTGCAACATTATATGGATCCGCTACCGGCTGCACGTCTCTTACCTGCACGTCCATTTGAACGCTGCGGAGTTGACTTTTGTGGACCGATTAACACATATTTGCGAGGTCATCTCGGACTTGTCAACAAAGTCATTCTTGAATGCATTTAAACGTATGGGTAGTCGTCGAAAAATACCATGCGATATATTTTGCGATAATGCTGCAAACTTCGTCGGAGCATCCAATAAGCTTAAGGAGCTCAAACAATGTTTGTTCAATTCTGAGGCACAAAATAAAATTTATAAATTTTGTTCATCAGATTTCATTAATTTTTACTTTATTCCTCCCAGGGCACCTCATTTTGGAGGCCGGAGCAGCTGTAAAGAGCGCAAAGAGTCTGCTTAGTCGCACGTTGGCGAACACAAAACTAACATTTGAAGAGTTGAGTACTGTTTCTGCTGAAATAGAAGCAATACTCAACTCCCGTCCACTTACGCCGCTGTCATCAGACCCAAACGATTTCGGAGCGCTTATTGCGGGACATTTTTTAGTTGGTGATTCACTATGGGGCCTACCGGAGCGGTCCCTGGAATATAGCAATATCTGTAGTTTGGACCACTTCGAAATGATCACCTCAATTAAACAACGCTTTTGGCGTCGCTGGTCTGTAGACTACTTTAACGAATTGCGTGCACGGGCCAAGTGGACGACACCTGCGCCCAATACCGCTGTTGGAGCCGTAGTCGTTATTCACGACGATAACTTACCGCCACAGCAACGGAAACTTGGTCGAGTGGAATCCGCCGTGCTTGGGCGAGACGGTCATGTGCGCGTAGTAAACCTTCGCACTGCTAATGGCCCTTGTTGCCGTCCGGTACATAAATTAGCCACTCTACCTGTATACTTTTTGAAACCATCGAAAAGGAAACGCACAAAGTCTGCAACTGATGAAAACTCTCAGTTTAAATATATTAACACCCGACACATCTTGTGACAAAGATATATGTACATATATGCGACTATTCATACTTTACTTCGTGTACTCTGCACTTTGCCAGACACGAACGCTATCGCTGAAAGGTCTTTCTCGTCTTTGTGTTAATTAAAACTTGGCTCAGAACAACTATGCTCCAGAAAAGATTAAACGGTTTAGCCCTCCTTAACATAAACTACGACATTGAGGTGAAGCCCGAAGATGTGATGGTGGACGGGCCCGACCTTTCTACGTGAAGATATGGAAAAATGGCCCAAAAATGGCTTTGAGCTCATTAAAGTCCCTCGCCGTATTGTTTGCTTGTATATTCATTGCATGCGCTACAGACCAAAGCTGTTGCAACATTATATGGATCCGCTACCGGCTGCACGTCTCTTACCTGCACGTCCATTTGAACGCTGCGGAGTTGACTTTTGTGGACCGATTAACACATATTTGCGAGGTCATCTCGGACTTGTCAACAAAGTCATTCTTGAATGCATTTAAACGTATGGGTAGTCGTCGAAAAATACCATGCGATATATTTTGCGATAATGCTGCAAACTTCGTCGGAGCATCCAATAAGCTTAAGGAGCTCAAACAATGTTTGTTCAATTCTGAGGCACAAAATAAAATTTATAAATTTTGTTCATCAGATTTCATTAATTTTTACTTTATTCCTCCCAGGGCACCTCATTTTGGAGGCCGGAGCAGCTGTAAAGAGCGCAAAGAGTCTGCTTAGTCGCACGTTGGCGAACACAAAACTAACATTTGAAGAGTTGAGTACTGTTTCTGCTGAAATAGAAGCAATACTCAACTCCCGTCCACTTACGCCGCTGTCATCAGACCCAAACGATTTCGGAGCGCTTATTGCGGGACATTTTTTAGTTGGTGATTCACTATGGGGCCTACCGGAGCGGTCCCTGGAATATAGCAATATCTGTAGTTTGGACCACTTCGAAATGATCACCTCAATTAAACAACGCTTTTGGCGTCGCTGGTCTGTAGACTACTTTAACGAATTGCGTGCACGGGCCAAGTGGACGACACCTGCGCCCAATACCGCTGTTGGAGCCGTAGTCGTTATTCACGACGATAACTTACCGCCACAGCAACGGAAACTTGGTCGAGTGGAATCCGCCGTGCTTGGGCGAGACGGTCATGTGCGCGTAGTAAACCTTCGCACTGCTAATGGCCCTTGTTGCCGTCCGGTACATAAATTAGCCACTCTACCTGTATCTTGAAAGATGGTTCTTTCAACGGGGCCGGGATGTTGCATCACCCTAATAACATTATGTGTAGATAAATTAATTAGCTCATATAAGTTACTAACCACTCAAGCAGTAAAAGAAAACACACATATATAGCTAGCTAATATGAATTTTTCTATCCTCGTTTTGCTCGAAAGCCAAATATTTTGATTGACAAAAGTTTTCGCTTTATACACTTTGCAGTTGTTTTCATCGATATCATTTTTCCACATTGTGTTCGAGTTTTTTACCACATGCTTGTCTTTTCACTTCGAAAACCCCTTAATTCATCAATGTCTAAAAATGAATGTCTTATATTAGGTGTTTTGGTCTGTACATCAACAGATGTTTTTGCAAATTGCATGTTATCTGTTGCATGTTGGGTTAAATAGTGTTTTGTCGCGAAAGGCTTGACAAGCCTCCCGATACCGTCACATGCACCTTTCCCGTGCCCTGTTGCAGAAAATATCTATGTTTTATTTGCTGCTGAAGTTTTGAAATGGCCTGCAGACCCATCAGAAATTATCGTTATATTTTATGACTGAACTTCATTATCTACAATCGCAGACCAAATTTCAGCGAAGTCTACATGTAATACAGGATGAGATGAATTATTTCTTTAATTTATTTTTCTTTTTTTATTCCTTTTTGTTGTCTTTCTCTACATCTCAAGTGGTTATTCACTTTTAACGTCCATTCAGCTACTATGTTGATTAAAATGTCAATTGAAGAAGTCTTTTTAATTAAATCATTACCTTTCCAAAACGCGAAAGTGAATTCTTCTTCAATTGCTTCTTCAATAATTCTTCTGCAATTTCTTTCAATAACTCCATTCACTCCAGAACATTTTTTGCATTCTTTACAAAAGCACGTGTCTTTATCAACTGAACAAACTGCGGCTAACAATATAAAATCACGTACACACGTCATAACTTCAAAAAAACAACAATTTTTTTTGGAAAATTTTTGAAAAATAAAATTTTGAAAATATTGGCATTTTTTGTTTGTTGTTAAACAAACAATTTATTAAACTTTTCATGTATTTTCTGACGCTTGTATTTTAAAGAATAGATAAATACCAACGTTTAAAAAAAATTGCTTAAATCGGTTGGTATTTGTCGAAGTTATAAAAGTTCGTGGGTTTAGTACGTTGTACACACAAACACAAAGAATCTAATCCAAATATGCGCATTAACACTCAAGCACTTATACTTTTACGGCAAGTTTATGTGATTTATTGCATTCATTACGATTAAAGTGGCAAATGCCAAGTGGTAAGTGGCAGCAGTATTGCCGGCTGCCCCGGATGGCCATGGCCGTCATGCCAACATACTAACACTGCGATTAGCAACACTGCTTGAAAATTTAAATTAGATTGTCGTCCTTGCGTCTTTTGGCCAAATCATACTGGCAGCGGCTTTAAGGATTTTTTTCATCTGTCAGTTGGCATAAGGCATGCACTCAAGTGTGCCACTTGTGAAGTCGACTGAAGTACGAAAGTGTTTGGCAGACGGTAAAATATTTAGCGGGAGCTTAAATATGGAGGAATTGTGACATATGTATGTTTGTGTGTGTATATATGTTTGTACATTGAATATACGTAAAATTGTGCAGGAAGTGATTCCTGCGAAATCGGCTTTCCACAAACTTTTTTATTTTTTGCGTTATTATGTAAATATGTTTGCACAAAGAAACAGGTAGTTTGTGTGATTTATGTGCTGAGTTATAAATACGAGTATAACAATGTTCACTACAGGGAATGCATTTATCCATAATTACGCATGACTGTTTGAACTTTTGCCTTCACACATTTAATATGTAGATCTGTGTGGAACTATGCACATACATATATATATGTATGTAGATATGTATATTCCGTTCACAAATTACAGCGCAACCCCATTTTGACAGATTTGGGTATCATACTTTTCTTCTAAGAAATTAAAATTATTTTTTTGGGTATGCAATTTTTTGGCTCAATTAATTTAAGTCTCAGAAAGCTTAAGTTTCAAGTGCATACAAGTAATCACTGATTTTTGACAGTATGTTTACTGGCAGTTTCCTCCGAACAACACAAATCCGCAGTAATTCGTAGCCACTAGAAACTTGCAGTTTGTTATACTAACATTGAACGAGCTACGTATTTGCATACTTATTCAAAATTTTGTTTTTAAAAAGTTGACTCTGTGACCTACTCTGTGAGACCTACAATTTTGTGCCGAAGGTTTGCCATTGCCTTCCGAGGGGTGACCGCTATTAGAAAAAACTGTTTCTATGATTAAGATTTTGCTTGCCCTGACTGAGATTCGAACCTCGAACTCACCGGCATATTGATTTATAGCACGCACCGCTACCAACTCGACCACAGCGGCCACATAAGTGCTTGCCAGCTTTTAAAGCCCAGAAGCTTCTCCAGGAAACGCGTGCAAAAGTGTTTTAAGTGCCTCGATTACGGTCATATGTCTCGGAGCTGATCCAGCAAGATTGCCAGGTCAGCAATGCAGAAAGTTCGGCGTAGAGGTTCACTTTGCTAAAGACTGTAAAAACTGTGTGTTATGTAAATCAGCTAATAGGGATAACATTGACCATATCGCAGGAAGTTACAAGTGCCCTGCTCTCAGGTAGGTCTAATCAAACCGACGTCTATGAAAATCATTCAAAAAAATTTAATTCACTGCGAAGCTGCGCAAGATCTATTATCGCAGACGGTGAGAGATACTAGAGCAGACAAAGCAATCTTTAGCGAACCCTACAAGTGCAAAGATGATGGAGCTTGGGCCAGCTGTCTGGCTTTGCGGCTCAAACACATTCCAAGAGACGCATAGCGCGGATGAAGGATGAACAAAAATATGCCCTAAATCAGACATGTGAAAAATCATCAAAATCCTGTATCTGCAGTTTCGCAATAAACAAAAAGGGTGGAATCACACGAGTGAAAACCATCAAAATTTTAAATCTGCAGATTCGCTATTGAAAATAATTGATACGAATTGTCTGGCATCTTAGGTGCTATTTTTTTATAGAAATTCTTATCTTGTTTTACAGTCTCGACGTCTTGCGAGTGCGAGACAAAGCTTAACATTATACTTTTTGAAACCATCGAAAAGGAAACGCACAAAGTCTGCAACTGATGAAAACTCTCAGTTTAAATATATTAACACCCGACACATCTTGTGACAAAGATATATGTACATATATGCGACTATTCATACTTTACTTCGTGTACTCTGCACTTTGCCAGACACGAACGCTATCGCTGAAAGGTCTTTCTCGTCTTTGTGTTAATTAAAACTTGGCTCAGAACAACTATGCTCCAGAAAAGATTAAACGGTTTAGCCCTCCTTAACATAAACTACGACATTGAGGTGAAGCCCGAAGATGTGATGGAAAATTTTTTCAACATGGGTGAACACCACGTCAATTTCAATCTTTGAATTAGATGTCCAAATGTATTAAAAATAAAACTTTTTTTATCAACACGAAATCATCAAATGAATTTTGTTATTCGAAGAGTTCCTCTCCCAATATTTTACTCTGGATCCGCCACTGTTAACGATCAACAACAGTATAAAATCTGATACGAATTCAAACTCAATATCATTAATTTTTACTATATCAAATAAAATCTTTATATTTTTATTCGATTCTTTAATGTGAGGAACTAAGCATAGCAATACAATTTTTTAACACCAAATACTTTACTCTTGTGCTCAACAACTTTAGAAGATAACTTGATTTTTTTTTTGTTTATTTGTTTCATTTTGCTCATTCTTATCCGTATTTTCTGTTTCACTGTCATTTGATAATAAACTTTCAGGAATAATACTCGTGAATATTTTGAAGAAACCTTGGCTAATACTTTTGTTTATGAAATAATATCCAACAATCACCCTTATCGATAGTTTCTCTCGAAAAAAAATTCACCCGAAATATGTTCATTCGCCGGGATTGAATACGAATATTGCGAGTTTCGCCCAAAATAAATTCCACTTCGAAAATTCGAACCTGGAAATTACAACTCTGAAATGTGTATACGTGCAGTGAAAAATTATCGAAAAATTCTAATTCAATTGTAATTTGACAAAATATATGAATTTTCCAGATATTTGAAATATAAAAGTCAATAAAGAATTTTTCGCTGAAGGTGGATACTATAAAAGTGTAGGTAACAGTTTTGGGCTGGCGCATATTATTCCCGCAGTGGGTAAAGCGGCCTACGCTGCAAAAAAATCCCGCTTTGGCCAGTCCAAGCCTATTTTGTGTAAAAAGTTTATCCCTGTGCACATTTTAATATAAATGGGTTAGTTCTTTCCATTCGGACTGATTTGTCATTGCATGCCCCGAACTATTCTGCATAATCCTATTTCCGCCCGAAATTAGGGTTGCCGATAAGAGAAAACAATGTTCGAAAGAAGAGGTTGTGAGTAATTTAGCTTATGACCAACTGAAGCTTGCGGTGCATCGATGTCAAGAAGGTAATTTAATAAGAAATTCGCTCCGTGATATTGGAATGTACAGGGATATAGAATTACTAAAAAAGCAATGGAAAGCAAAGATGGAAGAAGCAAACGCTAATGCTACTACCGAAATGCAACAAACCTTCAGATGAGCCCTTCGATTTGCTTACTTGACTCGCTTGTGAAAATTCTTGAAAGGATCATATGTAACTGACTAACCTCTTTTGCTGAAGAAAATGAAGACGTCCAAACGCTTTTAATACCGCAAGCTGGCGGTGCATCATAGAGTTATTTTTGAATCGCAAACTCCTGTGATAACGGACCACAGGTGTACAATGCAACCGCTGGGGTTCCCCAGTAGTACGAAAGTAGTGGGATTTGCAGACAATATCGCGATAGTAATTGTGGCCTATCCACTTAATTTAAAGTCCCATTTGGAGTCCGTATCTAATACAGCATCTAGAGTGCAATCATGCTTATCATGCCAAATTAGAATGCGCCCCCAGTCTAAGCTGACGCGCTGCATTTCAAAAGTAGTGCGAAAAGGATAGCAACTGTATATCGGCTACGAGAGACTTTCCGGGAGCAACGGAAGAACCAGCCGGTAAGAGATAGAGGCTGAAGAAAAACGCCGTTCAATCGACACCTGGTAAGCTCGTTGCAATAGCTCCCCAAAGGGCAAATGGACATATGAGCTGATACCAAATATAAAAAAATGGATAGAGAGAAACCACGGTGACACAAATTTTCACCTTACACAGTTTTTCTCGGGACATGGGGTGCATCGCTTACTGCATACTTAAATAACTTTAGCCACGATAGTTCCACTCGCTGCCCAACATGCAGAGACGAAGACGCAGAACACATTATGTTCCAATTTCGCGCTTTGCTTCTCATATTCGCACAATTTTTAACGGAGGTAACTTTATTGGCTCCATGCTCCAGTCAAATGAAAGATGGAAAGAAATATGCGCTGATGTAACGCGCATCCACATAGATCTTAGGCGCGCAGAGACGGCAGCAAAAAATTTAAGGAGCGACAATAAACGTAAGGAGCAAAAAGCAAAAAACCAGCGTAGCCAAAAGGCTGCAAGTCGTTCATGCGGCTATGGCGGCATAGCAGTACTCATGAGAGTTTTCTCTTCACGGGCGTCATCCTAAAACGAAACATATTTGTTTATGCACATTAGACCATTCAAAGTTGAATTAAGTTGCATTTATGACACAAGAGTATTTTTAGTAAATAGGTTAAATTTGCCACAATTTCGGCTTATTTTGCAAAATATATTAGGAAAGAGTCTTGTGAAAGATATGAAGATATTTGCTCAGCATAGAAATGTCGGTAAAACATCGATGCATCGAAAATTTTCTACCGATGTATAAATTTTCGATGCTCGATGCATTGATGTTTTTTGAAAACTAATATCTCTAGTACATTCAACCGCCATTTTAGTTTTCAATTGTGCAAAAAAGAAATCACTTTTCGTTCATTTACCAACAATCTTAAATGGCTCCAAAAGGTGTGGTTTGGAGATATTTTGAGAAACACAGCGAAAACAACGTGAATTGTAATTTGTGCAAAAAGAATACTATAAAGAGCGCCGGAAATACTTCAAACCTAATTGGACACATAAAAAACGTCCACGAAGCAACTTATCTTGCTATATGTAAGAAAGATAATATTGTGCAGAATATAAAATTGAAAAAGATCGGGTATCAGCTGTTATTACAGACAATGCGGCGAATATGGTCAAGGCAATTGAGATATTGTTCGGGAAAGCTAAGGACATCCCGTGTTTTGCGCATGTTTTGAATTTGGTGGCGCAATAAGCAATCCAATCTGAACCAGCAAGCAAAATTATCAGTGAAACAAAACAAATTGTAACGTTTTTTAAGCAAACTAACTAAAAAGATATCAGGTGTTACATATTGCATATCCAGTAAAATTATACCGTTGGTGTCCTGCATGACACGTAAAATTTGATATGTTTCACCGTCCGATCCGATAGCTAAATCAATGCAGCAGGACCTTTTGAGGGAAGTTAATAAAAGGATGGGATCGCTTGAGCTCGTAATATTTTGTTTCATTATAAAAAACATTTTTCTAATTTATTTTTTAAATTTTGAAGTTACTCCACTTGCAATTGCAACTGTTCTGGACCCACCGTTTTAAAAAACTACATTTCGTTGACAGTCTTGCATGCACAGTAGCTATTAACAAAATTAAGGAGAAATTCAGCAACATAACAAGCGCAGAGGAGACCGTAGATTCCGAATCTAGTGCTTCCGAGAAAAGTGAAACCAGCTTCTCACTTTAGAGTGACCACCAAGAAATGGTACACAACAGCTGGAAGTCGACAAAGGCAAATGGAAACCTTTCAGATAAAATGTCGCTATAGAAATCTGGAACGACATAAAAATACAGTTTCCCACATTACACAAGGTGGCTTACAAATATTTAACATTGGTTGGTAGCTCGGTTCCTTCCGAACGACTTTTTTCACAAGCCACTCAAATCGTTACTCAGCAAAGAAACAGATTAGAAGCATAAAATTGTATTACGTATACCGTGTGAATGTTTTGATTAATTTTACATACATATTTACATATATTCATATAATAAAATATGAAATTTAAGCAAGTTTTGTTAAAAACGCACACTTATTATGTAGCGAGTAAAATTGTACGATATTTCAAAGTTGTTCAACCAAAATTCTCTAAAAATTATGGAAGGATTTTCGATGACTTAAAAATTTAATTTCGTATGTTTTTGATGGTTTTGCGGCAAAGTTTTTTAACAAATTCAACCGCTTGTTAGAAAATCCATATGCACTTAGCTCAGTCATAGTAATTTATTTCAAATTTCGTACAATTTTGTTAACATATTTTAATGAGAAATAATATCTGAAAGATTCTATGCAAATCGATGCATCGACGTATGCCTTCCGATACATCGGCAAATATCGATGTATAATTCGATGCATCGAATCACAGAAATGCATCGATGTATTTTTGCCACTGACATCCCTAGCTCAGCATCTCAATGTATTAACAGCGAACTGTTAATTAGAGGATCAGTAAACTGACATTTTTCGACTTCCAAACAAAGTATGCTTACTTGTTTTTAATGTAATCCATCCCTTTAATTTGCAAAGGAAATCAATTGACTCTTTCTTTCCATTCTGCCCAAATAATTACAATTTTTTCTATTTAATCAAACAATAATATAATATTAACTTTTCCTAGTCGCTAATTTTACAATTCTGTTAGCGAAAAATTAAAATTTTTATTGATGGAAAATACGCTGGAATCGGCATTTTAACTTTATGAGCTGTCAAAAAAAGGTTCACTTAATTTGCCTGGTTCAGTTTTTTCATCGCTAAAAAATTAACCGAAAATGGAGAGTTTCGGAGATTTTGATATATGAATTTGTATATCAGAATCGCGAAAATAGCTAAAAATTTCAAAAATTCATTTAGCATTTTTTAGCTATGAAGTTTGAGCGATAGCGGAAGCTGAAATCCGGGTGCTGATCACTTCAGTGAATTCTAAAAGTGTTATAATCCGCATTTAATATGTTTTCTAAATGAAAATTCTGTTTGTTAGAACGCTATAGACGTCGATATTGTCTCGATTGCGGTTTCGCGCAGACGTGCGTGTTTGTTGGGAAGATTTGTAGCTATATTTAAATAGGGGGTCAATGGATGCCCTGAATATCGCTTCCAGCCACATGATCACTACGTTAGTGACTTTCTGGGGCATAGCTGGAAATATTTCGTCTATTCCCGGCGACTTTAATGAGTCAAAGCTATATTGTCTATTATACTTAGCTTGTTGTAATGTTGTTAGACGGGATGTAGTTGATGTTATCCCTTGTATGCTCACTACGGTCTTCGTCTATCAGGGTTGGGCATAGTGCACTGAAAAATAAATGCATTAAGCGTTCCACTACCACTATCTAAACCATTAGTGGTAGTAAATACCTTTAGTAATATTTAACATTTCTCAATAATATACATTGTTTCTTGAAGAGTAAAAATAAGACGATGTACATTCATATGTATGAGGAAATGTATTCAAAATAAGCCATATTTTTGAGTAGAGATTAATATTTATATAATTATACTGCACCAGAAGTAGGAAAATATAATTCATGTATTATTTGATTTTTTCAATAGCAACATTTTAAAATTACGGTCAATGAGATGTTGCCTTGTTGATCGATGCAAAATTCCAGCAAAGAAAAAAAGTGTTTCCACTGGCGCAAAGGAAGGTAGAGCTGTGCTGCATTAAAAAAAAAAAATTATAATAGGAAAGCGGTGCAAAGCATCAATGCTCTTATCATCGTCATTCGAGTACAAAATAACTTCAGTTGCTATACTTCCGCCATGAGAGTCTCCTTGTATATATTCATTTTGGTCTATAAAAAATGAAGTTATATCATATTTTTATATTTGAATACCTGTGAAATCGTCTTCGAATTTCAGAAATTATGTACTAGCACTTACGCAAGGCTGTAAGTTATTGTCTTCCCCTACCGGTTGTCTTTTAAATTCCAGTGCATATTCTTTGACTTTATCTCGAACATCATCTAGAGTGTATGGCTCAGCACTTTCCAGCAAGACTATCCAAAATTTTAATTTGGTATCGCGATAACTGCATCCCAGGAGTCAGATTGCCAATAAAAATACTTTTCAAACCTTTGTAGTAACTTTGACTGCATTTCAATATTAATTTCCGTGAGAAATTTCAAGTTTTCGGAAATTTTCGATAACTTCTGGGATTGGGTGCATTACTCTTGCATATTCTTCGAAATATTCAATTTCTTCCTCATTAAAATTAGCTTGTGTCATTGTTCACCTAATCTGTTTTTGACTTCTACTAGCTTCTAAATCGAATTGTACATCGAGTTCTTCTTGTAACGCAAGATGCGAAGATACAACTGTTTTTATTAATTCCGCAGATTTTGGCCTACTACATTTATTCCATATTTTTGTACACCTCTGTTAGTAAAATAAAGTAACACGTATAATAAGGGTACTGATCTATGTGCGATAGTTTTATAAGTATGTATATGGGTGCTAATAAATTCGTGTTCAATTGTTTTTTCTTACCTGTTGAAAATAGCTTTATGAATATTAGGAACTGCCTGAGTTGTGGAATCATTTAATATTTTTATATAGTCGGTAGTGAGCATATGGCTAGCATATCGAAAATGCTTTGATAAAATTGGCGTATAATTGTGGAACTCAAGGCTGTAGTATTCTGACTAGTTATCTTCGTAGGAGCTATATTCATTCTCGCTATCATTTTCTACTTTTTTTTCTCAAATATTATTTAATACGCTTAGCATTTTTACAAAACGTTTGTTCATTTTTCTGTTGGCCTAGTAAAATGTTAATATTTTTATAATTTTATTGAGCTCAAGGGCAGTTTATGGAAGATTTTTTTGTGAAAAAACAACAACAGTTTTTTATGGTTGAAGTTATAGTACTATTTCGGAAATCACCACATTTCCTCATCAGACTTCTTTTTGATTATTAAATTAAATTATTTCCTCCGAGCTCCCGGGTTTAAAGCCTGAGTGAAGTGGTTATGAAAATTAAATTAAAAATAATTTAATTCACAAACAAATCTTCCATAAACTGGCCTTGAGCTCAATAAAATTATAAAAATATTAACATTTTTACAAAACTTTACAATATGCTATTTACTTAGAATAACTCCAAATTCTCTAAACGCCCTGACAAAATTTGATTCATTTTTGGTTATCGTATACAATATTTTACTGACTGACATATTGTACAGGACATTTATTTCGCTAATGATATCTGTTATTCGATCAAAATAATGTGTACATTTAAACTTGTGGCTTGCCAAAGCTGCAGACTTCCGTTAAAGGTAAAGCTTACGCGTCAAATAAACATTGTGAAGAAAATAAGTATATGGTAATGCTGAATTGCAAGTATTGAACTTAAAAATACCTTTTCGACTATTTTGAAAAATTCTCCATCAAAAATAATTTCATTCACGCCAGTAACCCAGCAAGCACAATCTCTAACGTTAGAGAAAAATCTCGATTTAACATAACAATTCTAATACTGTTTTCTAAAGTTTCTCGAATCAAAAACGAGCTTAGAACTTGATTATAAAATGATTAGAGAAACACTCGTATGAAGAATTTTATTTTAAAAGGTTTTGCACTGCAACCATTAATATAAAGGCAAATTAGACAATTTGAAATAAAACTTTAATTAAAATTAATTTACGAATGCCATATATAGCTCCAAAACAATCAAAAATAAACATAAGAATCCAATTAGAAATCCACCTTTGAAAACGAAAAGATAACTATTATTTTTCCCGATAGCGAGAACGAGATCCCCTTTCTGTAGATAATGCTATAGTCGACAGGTTTTCTAATACTCTAATAATCTAATGTAGTTTTCTTACGTTCTACGTTACAGAAATATGTATATTAGAGTTCGAATCGTTCTCTAATCTTTCTCTACCTAAAATGTTTTATGTAAAGTTGTTTTTGATGAGACTCTGCAGTACTCACTTAATCGCTCGTAGAATGGACAGATTCAATAACGTCTACGAATGTAGTAGCATAAACTCAATTATACAAACTGACGTACAAACTTACACTTAACTTATGGAAGCTTGCACACATATCGTCGGCTTAGCTAAGCTTAATACATGTTAAAAAGAACTAGCTATTGTACGCATTTACAAATTTAGGTACAATTACACAAACTAGACATAGTGGAAGCATATATAAATATACACTAGCGAGCAAAAACGATTGAATGTTTGCCTTTTTCAGATATTAGCAATGTTTTCCATGGCAAAATTCTTTCGATGTTTTTAAAAAAAAAATGCGTTCTTTAAAAAATATCATATAAATATTTGCGTCATAAGAAAAAAAAATAACTTCAAGTTTAAAAAAAATTATCAAAAATCAATGCGAAGTGTGAGCCACTTGAAATGTGCATTTTATTATACTCGAATTTATTCAACTATAAAACAGCATAACCAAATATTTTCTGAACGCTCTTAACAAAAATTTTAAAGTTTGGACGAAAATTTGGTAAATTTTCATAAATTTTGTATAAAGTTTACAACTTCAATTTATATGACATATTTTAAACAACTATAATTTTATAAAAACCTTTCGAAAAAATTGTATCATGAAAAACATTGTTAATATCTTAAAAGAGCAAGCATTCCATCGTTTTGCTCACCAGTGTACATAAAAAATGCAGGTAAAAAATGCTATTACAAATTATAACTGCATGGAGGTTTAGTGATAGTGTTTTTGTTTTTTCACTATCACTAAATGTTTGCTTTTAACTTCCCCTAAACAGAAAGGGATAGTGCATTTTAGTGGTAGTGCAAAAATACCCAACCCTGTCGTGTGTACAGCCCGGAAAATGCGTGCTGACTAGATCTTCTTGGGCTTCTTTGCTTTCTGTCCATTTTTCATTACTTTTGCATATTCATTTTGGAGTGGATGGCTACGGAGACAGCAATCTTCTTAGCCTGGTCACCTCTCTTGTCTTCTCCATGCTGCTTAGAAGTCTATCCCAGACTCCTTCTTGGCACTGCGAATTTATTTTTTGTACTCCTTTAGTAATTTACGTATATGTGATCTAAGCTCCACCGAAGAGGCATTGATCAGCATTTTGTACGTACTGGAGGGCATGCAATTGTAAGCTTTATTCAGAGTAGTTGTGAGTAAGTTAAAGCTCGTTAATTATGAACAAGCTATAAGAAATATTGAAGTATGGGTTTTAAGTTGTTCGGCAAAGGGAGCCTTACATCTGTACCTAAGTGCTTTACCGCTTGGTCTTTCAAACGAAGAGGAAGCCTCCCTTTTCCTGAGCGACTGATATAGTGCGGTATTTTGTCCGAGAGAGGACTTTAATGCTCAATAGCCTACTGAGTCAATAGTAGCACTTGACTGCAACCCATTATTCTTCACAGGATTTAAATGCTGACAATCTTATATACTTTTTAAAAGTTATAACTGTCAATAGTGATGCTAGTTTCAGCCGTGCATGTGCTGAGATATTTCGTCTTGCCCTCGTTCACCTTCAAACTCATTCGAAGGCAGAATTTACTGCGTGTTTGTTAAGACCGATAATATCAAATTATCTTCACCAGCATCACGATAAGGAAGTAGCACGACAAAGAGTCAACTTGTCTAAATCTGGTTTGGTATCAAACGGCACGGTGAGGACCTTCCCAACTCTACCAGAGCTGGTGGTGTTGCTCAAAGTCATTATATATAGTCGTATTATTTTTGCGGTCGATTGTAGATTTACAAGGTCTACAGCCACACTGGATTAAGTCTCTCACACAATATGTTAGACAGAAACTTATATGCTATATTAAGAAGACTTATACCCTTCTTGTAAACTGAGCAGAGCACATTTAGATTCCAATCAGTAGGCATGCATTCGTCCGACCATACTCTGCAGATAAGCTGGTGCATACGCTTTACTAACTCTTCTCCACCTTATTTGAACAACTTAGCTGGCAACCCATCAGCTCGGGGGGCTTTGTTACTCCTTAGCTGCGTTATTGCTATGCGAATTTTATCACAGTCTTGATGCCGAAGGATCTCTCCCACCACAAATTCGACAATGAATTTGCGCTCCTTTATATGGCAGCTGCAGTATTCGTCGCAGGGGCTGATCGCTTTCTTCCTTGGTTATTGTACTCCACAATAATGTAAAAAAATTAATTTAAATATATTTAACTCATCGAAGTCCGGTTGCTCAATATCTGATTTAAGATACTTCCGATTAATTTTTGGATATACTTAACGCGCGCTATTGGTTTAGTTTAGCGCTTAACTGACGACCGTGCAACTGCAACTAAGAAGATGGAGCAAAAGAGATTTGCAACTGGAACTATGTATTATGTCTAGAGAACTGATTGCTTTTGTTCTTTTGATTAAATTATTAATCACCTTTTTAAAACATTTCGCAATTTTCAATATTAAAAACCATACCCCATTTAATTGGGAATAGTATTTATTGGTAAAACATTTTTTTTTAGACAACGAAAGTTAAGAGATAATAAAGGTTGCTGTAGACCAAAAATAATTTGGAAGATAGTTTTTGATGGGAAGTACTTGTATCCTCGCCCCAAACTCACCCTTAGTAAATTTAAGGCCTATCTTGCGTTAGTGGAATGAAAATACATTCCCAATATTCATCTTGTGTTTCACTATTACTACAATTATTAAAATAAATGTTTTTGATTTAAAAACTGCTCCGAATTTTTCATTTAAAGAAACTTACATGAATAGTTTTATATTGAGCATGGGTAAATTTTTTTTATGGTAAAAATTAATTTTGGGAAATAATTTTTTTTCGGTTTACTTGTAACCATAAGATAAGATACGAAAATATAGCAATTTACTTTGATAGCACAAAACATGAAATACTAAATAGTTCATGAACTAGAATATTATGTTGGCTATTTCGCTTTGGACTGCCCGGAATGCATACATATAAATCTTATGTCAAGTACAAGAATGTGCCAGGTACTGAGGCTCAAACTTAGACCTCTATCATTTATATGCCATAGATGGGGGAGGGTTATAAAACAGAGCAAAGAGTTATGTTGTAGTTTAGCAGTAATACTCGTACATTTGCTGAACTAGGCATGCGGGTTTAAACAAATACCATTTGGAGTATTATGTAAATAAGCCTTGTATTTTCAAAAGTCTTTTGACATTACATTGACAATGAGTCTCGATAGTCCAATGACAATTTATTAAATAGCAAAAGCCTTAGTGGCATTTACATTTCAAGTTTGTATGCATGTAGCTATGTGAATTTGTATTTATGGCATTCAGAAATATCAGCGCATACATACGAGTACAAGCACCTCCAGAGGCTGCGATAGCGTCCCCGCAGTAAAAAAATATCAATTGGTAAAAATAACTAACTTTTTAAAAACTGCTTTGGGATAATTGCAAATAAGTATCCAATTTTTATCAAAATCATGAATACATACTTCTAGTAAGTTTTAAAGTCATGCATATGAATCCAAAATGAATGGCCCATTTTCGCTTCGTTAATGAAAATATACTTGAAGCACAGTTGGCTATGACTATGATTCAGTTGTCAAACGAATTTGATACAAAATGGGTTCAAGTGGACGTAATTAACGTAGATTTTTAGGTATATAAAAAACACAATTTAACATTCACAAAACTAATAAATTTATTTTAATTATATAATAAAATATATAGCTGCAATTGATGGTCCTGACCCCTCCCGGGAGCTCCGTACTGTCATAGAAAAGCGATACTTGCACAAAGTCAACCCCCAAAAATCAGCCGCTCAAAAAAAGAAGATTATACATATAACAACGCAAATATAAAATATCAAACAATTTTAAATGAAAATCGTTTTCGTATAAATATTTTAATACTGTGGAACTTCCTTTAATTCTTCGGCACTTATTTCATTCGAATGTTTTGATGTTATTAAAATTTAATTCAATTCAAACAGATCTCTTAATTTTTAAACTTTTAGTTATACTAATTAAATTTTTCATACATATAATTTATTGTTCTTCTTTAATTTTATTACAAAAATTAAACCATATAAATCAGTTTTAATTTAATAAAGAAAGTTTTTAGTAAACCAAAATAAAATTTTGCCTTTACTGAGGGATTTGGATCTAGTTTTATATGCATAATGCATAAATATTTAATATGCAGTATGATAGCGTAAAAACAGCAAATTATTTACGACTGATAAAATGTTGATAAAAGCTAGTTTACTTATAATGAAAAGATAGCCATCGACTATTTTTTGGTTGAAAGTAGTTAGACCATTGCTATTGCATTTTTTTGATCATTGCCATACAAAAGTAGTTAGTTTATTTCTATAAAATAAATAGTAAATAATCAGCACTAGTACTTTTAAATACTATTTAGTTACTTTTATATTTGTTTCATTTCCTGCAGGGGTTAGTCCTTACCATTCGAGCCTGTAATTGTGTGAAGTTGTAATTAATTTTAAGTTGGGCTATTTTGATTTGTCTTTTATTTTTCACATTTCAATTATCACTAGAATTTCATTTGTTTTCATTTACCAGAAGCTTTTATATTCACTATTGAGCTCATGTTCGTGGTAACAAGAAAAAAAAATGCTAAACTGGACGGGTGATTGGCACTTGATTAGGCGTGAAATAATGTTTGATCAATTATAAAATAAGTGCTTTCCCGTTACTGAAAGTAATTAAAACTGGAAAGCGCGGAGACAACAACGAAATTGGGAACCTAAGCCGACATCATTGTTTGTATGAGAGGCCGTACTTTTAAAATGATCCCGCAAATCAATAGAATGTATAAACACGAACTCATTTATTTATTTTTTTATTTATTCAGTCTAATGAATATCGAATTCCTACAGACTAGTAGGCAGAAAAAACTAAGACTTAAAGGTACTAGGTTAACAATTCATTTATATTTAAAATAAGAATTGGCTTAGAGATAGAAAAGTCTAGCATACCATTTGAGACTCGCCCAGGATGATTTAACTCAATCAAAGCCCGCAAAATATGTGCATTGCGCGCGTAATTGATTTGGTGTCTGATAAAATGAAAAAGCGGAAAGTAACGAAAGATTCTTATTCGACAATTAAATAAAATTAGTTCCAGAAGGTTTTGGCAATCAATAATACCATGTGTCATATAAATACGAGAGAGAGAGAGAATTGTTTTGAGAGCATCTAACATTTTGAGATTGATTAACTGGCACCGAGCTTAGGTTATGTAGGTTAGGTTAGAGTGGCTGCATGAGCACGGTGGCACGATTAGACTGATATTTCCCTTTGTGACACCACTGGCGTTGGCCATTTGTATTCCCTCCCTTAGAAATTTAGCCATCCTGTACGTTAAATGAAGGATAAAAAGTCAAGAATGCTTGCCGAATTCAAGTCGGCCAAACAGTCCACGTAATGATTTTTGAAAGAATGGTTGCTCGTCTTGGCCAGGCCTGGGCAGTGGCAGAGGTGTTGTTCCTCACTCCAACCATCATCCTAAGCATAGTGAGCGCTTTAGAGCGCTCATATCGACCACCACTCAGATTTCTCTGGTGATAACTCCGCCTGAAAAACACTACAGTGGTCCGGTAACCGAATGCTGAGGTTTAGATTGAATCCATCTGAGTGCATTCCGCTTCCTACTCGCTCGTTCAGCTTGGAACCATTTGTGTATAAGTTAACGCGATCAGCTCACATACCGGACAAAAGTCCGCGCGTGGCCTAAGTCAGCAAATTTAGATTATCACGCTGTCCACGGATAACTCGCTGTGCTAAAGCTGCAAGCGTAAGCGTCTACAGCGCATCCGGGCGCAATAGCTGGTGCAGCGCAGCTATTATCTAACGCTAACAGAAAATCCAGAAATGCAAAGGTGCAGGTGACTTCGTTTTGCTTAGAATTAAAATTAATTTTCAGTTTTCCATTGTGAGCTCACCGACACAGCCAGCGCTTGTCATTAAATAAAGTTTTAATAAAAACACAACTACAAGTGTATCATTTGTATAATTGGCGCCCAACCGCAAAGTGACCAAAATAAGTGAAAGTCTAGGTAACTAAGGACTTAAAAGTAAATTAATTAATTGAAGTAAATTAAAAACTCAAGTCATAAATTGAATCAACGTAAGCTGAATATTTAATAACCACTTGGACGCAGCAATGAACTAAGATAATTAAACTGACCAGAGGAGCAAAGATTCCAGTAATAGAAGACTGAATAAATACCTATCGGGGACATCAATCAACACGGAATGCAGAGGACACGTAGAATATCAAGAACCGAGCTCGTTTATAAGCACTTTGTAAGTAGAGCGCAAAACATTGTAAAATTTTACAAGCACTTGTTGTTTGTATCTACCTTTGTAATTTGGTGAATTAAATAATTTGTTTTCACAACAAAATTTGTTAACGTGAATTTCTTATGAGCGATCGTAATTTATATTGATCTTTGTAATTAGAAAAAAAATTGTGTTAATTTTGCTTTAACAGTGAAACAAATAAATGTGAAATCTTGCACAGGAAATGCGATAGAAAGGCTATGTAAAAATAGGAAAGTGATAGTAATTTATATTGATCTTTGTAATTTAATTAAAAATTTTATTTTTCAAACTGGATGAATGTAAAACCTTGCACAGTAAAAACGATAAAAAGTTTTGTTAAAATAAAGGAATTTATATAATTCTGCTACAAAATACTATTGAGCGATCGTAATTTATATCGACCTTTCTAATTTAATATAACGCTTTCGAATAAACTTTACTTTAACATAGAAATCAGATTTATGTGAATCTTTGCACGGGAAATTCGAATTAGTGGTTGTGTAAAAATAAACAGATACTTTGTAATTCAGCTACAAAGCACTTATGAGTGATCGTGAGTTGAGCCAACTGTTTGAGAGCCTTAGTAAAATAGAAGTCGATAGAAGAGAGTGTAGTAGTGAAGATAATCAGGGAAATTGGTGGTCAGGCACTAGGGCAGCAGATCAAAATAAAGAAATGGCGTTAGAACCCGATCAACTAAGAGCAGTTGTGGAGAGTGCTATAAGTAGCGCTCTCGCCGTACAACAAGAAAGTTTTGAACAGAGACTAAGGGATATAACCCAGCAATTGAACACCATAACCGTCACTCCCGCGGTAGAAACGTATAAGGAAATAGAAATAATTCCAGGCGTACAGTGCGACGAACCTCTGGACATCGTTAAGTCCTTACCGGACTTTGACGGTAAACAGGAAGCATATGTCTCGTGGAGACAAGCGGCACACACCGCATACAAGATTTTTGAAAGCTATGAAGGTAGCTCCAAGCACTTTCAAGCCGTTGCTATCATAAGAAATAAAATAAAAAGCCAAGCTGACATGGTGCTGGCATCATTTAATACTTTTTTGAATTTTAAAGCTATAACTAACCGCCTTGACTTTAGTTATTCTGATAAACGAATGATTTACCTGATTGAGCAGGAGATGTCAACTCTATCGCATTTCCTGTGCAAGATTTCACATTTATTTGTTTCACTGTTAAAGCAAAATTAACACAATTTTTTTTCTAATTACAAAGATCAATATAAATTACGATCGCTCATAAGAAATTCACGTTAACAAATTTTGTTGTGAAAACAAATTATTTAATTCACCAAATTACAAAGGTAGATACAAACAACAAGTGCTTGTAAAATTTTACAATGTTTTGCGCTCTACTTACAAAGTGCTTATAAACGAGCTCGGTTCTTGATATTCTACGTGTCCTCTGCATTCCGTGACAAATCCATAGCTGCATCACTAAATGAGAAATATAGAATGGACGCATTGCGTGTGTTCATTTCAGGGACTAAAATCCACTTAGTGACGTATTATTTTCGGCGCGGCCTAAGGACCTACCTTCGGCTCTAACGCTAGCACAAGAAGTGGAATCTAATCATGAGCGATACATGTTCGCAAGAACCTATGTCCGGAGCTTAGAGGATAAGGCCCAAAGGCTCGAAACGAAGCAACAATCTAGGGAAAACATTACAGGTGGAAGATACCAGGCGAAAGATACATATCAGGTAAAAAAATCCACATTTTAATAGGCAGCAGAGTTTTGGTAACAGGCCTGCTCAGAAGTTAGAACCAGCCGAACCGATGGAGGTAGACCCTTTGCAGCGATTTAAGCAGACGACGCAGTATCAATCCAGTATCAAAACAGCAACCTGCAATCCCGAAACTCAGTACAGCAACATACTAATCAAAGCCAGGCATATGGTCAGACGGCAAAAAGGCCGAATAATAGCTCTGGTCGTTTTACAGGGCCAAAACAACAAAGAATTAACCACTCATCCAACGAGAAGAGTCCTTCTAACCAGCATAGTGACGACTATCAGGCCGTTGCAAATTCAGAATGCACGGCAATGGATGACGAGTTGTCTAATTCAGATCAAATACATTTTTTAGACAAGACTCCCTGCTATCTTTCATTGAAAGGACAATTGCAGGGAGAAAGATAAAATTACTCATCGATACAGGGGCAACCAAAAACTATATTAAGCCTCTGAAAGAACTTAAACATATAATACCAGTAGATAATCGTTTCTTAGTAAAGTCAATTCATGGCTTCAATGTCATTAAAGAAAAATGCACAATTAGCTTGTTTGACACAAACAGCACCTTCTTTCTACTCCCCACTCTCCCAACCTTCGATGCAATAGTAGGGCTGGATCTGTTAACACAGACAAATGCCAACTCCGGGTCTGAGGAGTTAAAATTTTTAAAGTGTGGAAATGTTAACTTTACGCTGGTAGAAGACATAGAAGTACCACAGGTGGTGTTGAGTAAATTCCAAAAACTTATCAAAAATTTAATGGGCGTTTTCTCGGATCCTAATGAGAGACTCCCATATAATACGAATATTGTCGCCACTATTCGCACCGAAAGTGATGACGGTGTATATTCCAAGCTACATATATCCTTATCCTATGGGTGTGGCAGATTTTGTAAATGCCGAAATTCGGGATTTATTAAAAAACAACATAATACTGCCATCTAGGTCGCCATATAACAACCCGATTTGGGTTGTAGATAAAAAGGGACGAGACGAACAAGGTAACATGAAAAAACGTCTTGTTATCGATTTTAGGAAGTTAAATCACGTAAGTATCGATGATAAATACCCTATCCCGAACGTAACGGTTATATTGTCAAATTTAGGAAAGGCCAGGTATTTTACGACGCTCGACCTCAAATCCGGCTTCCACCAAATAGTACTCGCGGAGCGAGACAGAGAAAAAAACAGCCTTTTCAGTAGCCAATGGGAAGTATTAATTTTGTAGACTTCCTTTTGGTCTGAAAAATGCACCCAGCATTTTTCAGAGAGCCATCGACGACGTATTAAGGGAACAGGTAGGAAAATCCTGCTACGTCTACGTCGATGATGTAATCATCTTTTCAGAAACTGAAGACAAACATGTCGAGCATATTGAATGGGTTTTGAGAAAGCTATACGAGGCCAATATGAGAGTCTCCCGCGAAAAATCGCACTTCTTTAAAGAAAACGTCGAATACTTAGGTTTCGTTTTAAATAGGGATGGTATTAAAACGAGCCCTAGTAAAGTTGAAGCGATTCGTAATTACGAACAGCCCTCTACTTTGTTTAATGTTAGGTCCTTTTTGGGTCTGGCAAGTTACTACAGATGTTTCATTAAGGATTTTGCATCAATCGTGAAGCCTTTAACAGACATACTAAAGGGCGAAAACGGTAAGGTTGGAGCCTCACAATTAAAGAAGATTAAAATAGCTCTTGACGAAAAACAGTTAAATGCCTTTAACAAACTAAAGGAGGTCCTGGCATCAGAGGACGTTACGTTACCGTACCCAGACTTCAAGAAGCCATTTGATCTTACGACCGATGCTTCATCGTTGGGTATAGGAGCTGCATGATTTCTAGAACCCTGAAAGACCGCGAACAGAATTTCGCTACTAATGAACGCGAATTACTTGCAATCGTTTGGGCTCTAAAAAGACTTAGAAGTTACCTTTATGGTGTCAAAAACCTTAATATTTTCACAGACCACCAGCCACTTATGTTTGCGGTTTCAGACCGAAACCCAAACGCCAAAATTAAGCGCTGGAAGGCCTTTATAGATGAACACAATGCTCAAATATTTTATAAACCGGGCAAGGAAAACTATGTTGCTGATGCATTATCGCGACAGAACATCCATGCTCTTGAAGAAGAAGCACAATCCGACCTTGCTACAATCCATAGCGAAGTGTCCTTAACATATACGATTGAAACAACCGAAAAACCGCTAAATTGTTTCAGAAACCAGATAGTTTTGGAGGAAGCAAACTCCACTGTAAAGCAGAATTTCATATATTTCGGCGAAAAGACTCGCCACATAATCGAATTAATGGATAAGAATACACTTATCGATGAGATTAAACTAGTTGTTAACCCGAAAGTTGTTAATGCGATATATTGCGACCTATCAATACTTGCCAGGATTCAACATGAACTGGTCAGGTGTTTTCCGTCAACGAAGTTTTGGCATTGTAAAAATATGGTATCAGATATCACCAACAAAGAAGAGGAAAGGGAAATAGTTACTGCCGAGCACAATCGTGCCCACAGAGCGGCCCAGGAAAATGTAAAACAAATCCTCTGTGATTACTATTTCCCAAAAATGACTAAAGTAGCAAACGAAGTTGTCACAAATTGTAAAATTTGTAACAAGGCCAAATATGACAGACACCCTCGTAAGCAAGAACTCGGCGTGACTCCAACGCCATCCCATGCAGGCGAAATTCTGCATATTGACATTTTCTCCACCGATAAGAAATACTTCCGTACTTGCGTGGACAAGTTTTCAAAGTTCGCAGTGGTCCAGCCTGTACCTTCTCGCACTATTGTTGATATAAAAGCTCCGATAATACAATTGATAAACTAATTTCCAAATACAAAGACCATTTATTGCGATAACGAGGCATCGTTCAACTCTGAAACTATAACGTCATTATTAAACAATCAATTTGGGGTCGATGTGGTAAATGCACCTCCACTGCATAGTACATCGAATGGGCAAGTGGAGCGCCTACATAGCACGATCCTTGAGATCGCAAGATTCTTTAAACTAGAGGGAAAGACTACCGAAACAGTTGAACTCATATTACTGGCTACAGTCGAATACAATCGGACAATTCATTCCGTTACCAACAAGAAACCGATTGACGTAATCCATGCCACTCCATTAGAGATGAGGAAAGAGATAAGAACAGAGTATTTGACGTTGGGGAACGTGTTTTAGTAAAAACCAACTGAGGGCTAGGCAACAAATTATCCCCCTTATATGTCGAAGAAAAAGTCCAAGCAGACCTAGGAACCACGGTTCTCATTAAAGGGAGGGTGGTCCACAAGGACAATTTGAAATAAAATCGCTTTGCCTTCTGCCAAATATTTTTATAGTCTTACATATATTTAACAATTTTCTTTATTATCGTACAGCATGGTACTAAGCGTTATTTCGACTTACCAATTTTTAGGATTTTGATTGCGATACTTCTTTTCGGACGGCGACGCCTAAGCTAACGGACTACTCGAACTGTGACTATATCCCACTTAAAGACGGAGATGTTACTGTTTGGAGAGACTTTGACTATCTGCAACATACCACTTACCTTACTACCTACATGGAAATAACCAAGGAAACGAAAGGACTTATGACACACTTCCCCTTATCCCATCATAGACAGGCTAGGAGCTTAAACATTTTAGGAACTGCTTTGAAAGTTATCGCAGGGACACCGGACTTCGACGACTTTGAAAAATTAAAATTCCAACAACAGGAGCTCATAAACTCAGAAAACCAGCAGATCGTCATAAATACAGAAGTGCAGGAAAGGATAAATAAATTAACAGAAAAAATCAACCTACTTATTAAGGACTCAAATGCTAAGCAGATTGATACCAGTTATTTATACGAAACATTGCTTGCTAGAAACAGAATTGTAATTTCGGAAATTGAAACCCTAATCTCAACCATTACCCTTGCAAAGATAGGCGTAATAAACCCACTGATACTGAACACTGATGATGCAAAAAATTGTATCGATATGCGCTCTACTAATACAACTATAACAGATTTAATGGAGGTATCATTTATCAAGGTCCAATTAGACAGCAATTTTTTACATTTTATTATTAAGTATCCTAAACCTACATTAGTCTGTAAGAAAATTATTCTTTTCCCTGTTCAACATAATGGAACAATCCTGCACCTTGCAAACGACAACAATATCGCTGACTGTAACAATCAAATCCTGGCGATTGGAAATTGTAGCGTGACACTTATGTAAATCGACATTTTGCAAGAGACTTCAACATTCAACGTGCGCGCAACAACTTCATTCTGGTAGCGTCGCCCACTGCAGCACACGTCCCAGCCACCTTGAACCTATTGTAACGGTGGATGAAGGTATCGTTATTATTAACGATCAAGACTAGCGAAGACTCCGAAAAAACGGTTACCGGGACTTATTTACTTACCTTCGAAAATGAGGTCCAAATCAATGGGACTTCTTTTAAAAACCATAAGGGCATGCTGAAGAAATTGCCGGGTGCAGCGATGGCGACACTTCTCAATATAACTAACCACCACGATATATTGAGCGAGCATGCCATACCTTCGGAGAATGAGTATTAAAAACCTGCGCTATAGTGGAGAAATTGAAAGCAAAGTTATGACAGGACCAACACTTTCAAGTCTTGCTACCATAACCATTCTTATCAGCTGTTACGTTCTCCTTAAGCTCTATCGGAGGCGAAATAAGAGGCGACAACATCATGACCTACAGGCTGTCATTGACAGTTTTAAGAAGCCCGAGGACGGCCTTCACTTAGAAGGGGTGGAGTTAACGCGATCAGCTCACATACCAGACAAAAGTCCGCGCGTGGCTTAAGTCAGCAAATTTACATTCTCACGCTGACCACGGGTAACTCGCTGTGCTAACCGAAAAGTGGCAAACGTAAGCGTCTACAGCGCATCCGGGCGCAATAGCTGGTGCAGCGCAGCTATTATCTAACGCTAACAGAAAATCCAGAAATGCAAATGTGCAGGTGACTTCGTTTAGCTTAGAATTAAAATTAATTTTCAGTTTTCCATTGTGAGCTCACCGACACAGCCAGCGCTTGTCATTAAATAAAGTTTTAATAAAAACACAACTACAAGTGTATCATTTGTATAATTTATACAGCCGTCGACTCTGGATCCAGGTTCACAGCTCCTATCCACTCGTTCCTCTCTGGGATTTTTGTGGAAAACTTATTTCCAATACATAGAAGAGGGATGGTGTAGTCTAGTTTACTTTGGTTATCCAGCAGAGTTTCGAGGACATTTGCGTATCCGGATCATCTATCTCTCCACGGCTGGATCGTATTTTGCCTGATGGTGTAGAGGGGAGTGCTCCTGTGAAAAGCATCGATGCTGTCCTCTGTACCCGCTCTAACATTTGCTCTGGGAAGAGTCTTGCTCAAAACCGTATAGTGTGTATTCCTTTATGGCCAACCCTTTTCCGATCGTTGAGACGATGTCTTGGATGGCAGTTTCCACAGATTTGCCTTTGAAAAGTCTCCTTTTGATTTTCACAACTAATTTTCACTCCCTCTTTTCACGAACGCATATTTTGCGATTCGGGTTCTTGCTCTTAAGAAGGTGTTTCATTTCCACTGAACTCGTGAAACCTTTGCAACTTTGTTATTGAAATTTTTGTGCTCAATGTCAAAGAGGAGTAAAACATAAACAAGTAATGTCGGGGAATCTCTATAGTTTTGCATTTGTTGGAGGGAAATCCAGATGAACAAAGGTGAAAAAGGTGTTAAAACACCCCCAACAGAAGTAATTTGAGAGTACTAAGGCACAGACTTCGCAATGGCCAAAATCCCTTGGAAATGACCACCGACGAACATTTTATAGATTTGTATCGGTTCCCTAAGGCATTATGTTTGGCGCTAATTGATGAATTAATGCCATATATGCCTAATTCGCAGCGGAGATGCGCTCAAAATTAAATTTATGGAAAAATATCAATTTCCTGAAATAATCGGCCAAATAGAGAGAAATTGAGCACGTTTACTTTTGCCGGATGTGATGCGGATTACATCATATTATCAGGGAATAGTCAGATTGGAGGTAGTGCTCATGACTCTTATGTATGGCGTCGCTCCTGAGCTTGCAATGTAATTGCAGAAGACCTTTATAATGCCGGTGAATGCGATTTTTGTCTTTTAGACGACAGCGGCTATCCCCTGCAGTACATATCTTTGTTACTAAAGAAAAATGCTAATAAAAAATATTTTAATAGCCTTGGCTCATGACTCCAATTAGTGCAGCATCCTCTACAGCCGAAGAGCGTTATAACGTAGCTCACAAATCAACCCGAGCTCTTGTGGAAAGATGTATTAGCTTATTAAAAAGCAGGTTTCGCTGTGTGTCAAAGGAAAGGGCCCTCTTAGCATAATAAAAATATCTACTTGTATCTTTAAAATAATAGACATATTTTTATATCTCATGTCAAGTATTTTATTATTTTATCACAAGTATATATAAGGGAATATTTCCAAATTATAAAGCTACCTGTTAAGGGGCATTATTATATCACATGTAAGTTTTCCAAATAAATTTATTAAGTTATGTATTTTGTTGGAATATGATGAATTTTGGAAAGATTTTCCATCGGTTTATTTCCAAACCAAACTTTACAAGGGATGATGGAAAATCGTTCCAATATTCAGGATTATCTGTGTCTTTGCACAGACTTTCCTGACGCCAAAGCACACACATCGTCAGCGTAGACCTGTATGTGGGCACCACAAGAGAGGCGAGAGTCGCCCTGAGAGCATCCTCTCCCAACCTCTGCCATGGTAGAGAGGCCAGATTCTTCCCCAACAGTTAGCCATCTTCTTGACAGCATGAAGCGAATCCATCTTACGATTGTTTCATCCACTCCATGCCGTCTGGCCGCAGAGCACTTCCAGCCCCACTTCGATCTTTGTTACAAGATCATGCAAAGCCGATTCACAGGATTTTCCACTCTGGTATGTCTGCTGGTGAGTACTAAGGGGACTGTCCACCAAGACTCTTGATCTAATGTGCCTTTCGACCATAAGCTCCAGGCTCTTCAGCTCGAAGGATGTCAAACTGATCGGCCTGAAGCTTTTCGCCAGGGCATAATCCTCCTTTACCGGTTTGGGAATGAATACAACCCTGGCTTTTCGCCAAAGAATAGGGATATAGAAAAGGCCAGACAAACCCTAAAGATTCTCATTAGAGTCAAAATAAGCTTGTCTCCCACACACTTCAGCATCTTCGGGTACACACCATCCGTACCAGGTGATTTGAAGTCACCAAAAGAGGTTAGTGAAAACCTCATTGATTCCTCGGTCACCACCTTCGATGCTTTTTACCAGTTTAATCTGGTGGCTCTCCCAGTCGTATCATCCACTTCCATATCTCTGCCTGTGTCAGGAATAATCCTACAACCCGGAAAGTGGTATTAGATCCATCAGTGATCCTGAGGGAATCGAGCCTAACTGTAGGGTCCTGTTACTGTACCCTACAGAGTCTGGCCGACTCTTTCGTGTTTTTAATATCACTGCAGAAATCTCTATAAGAGCTTAATTTACACGATCGAATTTTCTTCTTATATTCCCTCTGCACGACACGATATTCGGACCAATCTTCTTCCTTTTGAGTTTTTGACGCCCGATGCAAAAGTTTACTGAATTTTTTTCGAAGCTTGGTAGGTTCGGCGTTCCACCATAGAACCGTTTTTTCTTCCCTGCTTCTTCTCAGCGGGCATGTATCCTCAAAACAACCAACTAAAGTACTCGTTTCATTGTGGGTCGCCTCTTCAATTGATTTTAAAGTTTTGAGTTTAGGAAGATCTGGTATTCTCTACTCTAGGAGCAACCCACATCTGTCCCAGTCCGCCTTTCGAGGATTGCGACATTTTGGTATTTGACAAGTATCATGCCTAGCCGGAACTCAATGAACCGATGATCAGAAAGAGATTCCTCATCCAAGACCATCCATCCATGACTTTGTTGGTCAAGGTTAGATCAATCACTTTTTGTCATCTGCTGGTGACAGAAGTAGGCTTGTTACCTACGTTTTGTATAACCAGGCCAGAAGACAAAATGAAGTCCAATAGCTTGTTCCCACGAGGTTTCCTCTTCGTGCTACCCCACATAGTGTTCTGTGAGTTGGCGTTACAGCCCACTATCAGGCCCATACC
This sequence comes from Philophylla caesio, assembly GCA_963971545.1. Taxonomy (NCBI): domain Eukaryota; kingdom Metazoa; phylum Arthropoda; class Insecta; order Diptera; family Tephritidae; genus Philophylla; species Philophylla caesio. Next base: position 68,428,780 of record OZ020607.1, read on the forward strand.
ATTATACTCGGCGTACTGCACGATGTCCATGATCCCCTTCGATGGAGGGGCAAGTATAGAATCGTAAGGCAGGTCGGCCGAGACTACAATTGCCTCGATCCGACGACCACCACAACAGTACATAATCTTTGCTGTGACGACATCTTGAGAGCAGAACTCCCTAAGCATCGTGCATTCAACCGAGCGCGGTACAATAATGCATGCACGCGGCCTGCCCGTCCCTCTGAATTGAAGAACATTACCCTAAGAAATGCTTCCAAGTCAACAGATGCGCCCACGACATACCCATGGTTCCTAAATTAGGATTAGTTGGGGGCTTGTATGCAGTTTCGCATGCCTACTGCATAGAAGAGCAGTATACGATTTGGTATGCTGCAGATTTATCTGGATAAAAATAATCTCCAACTCACCAAGTGGTAAAGCCTCTTTTCCTTTCCTTATCCTGGGTACGGAAAGTTATCCTTCCCAGGTGAAGGTAAGGGCGGTACCCGTATCTAGTTCGAAAAGCTTCCAACGAGCCTGGGACAATGCCTACCACTAGTAAAGAGCCTTCACCATTGCTGGAAGCCGGTCCTATGGACTACACATGAAATTAGCTAGTTTTCAGTCCCTCGTTCAGGACACCGATACGCTGTAGAATCTCGCTTGGTTTCCGGGGTGTGCCCGCCAAGGGGTGGGCGTTTCAGAGGGTATTCTTCCCGTCATCCTCCTAATTACCTAGGGTTCTCACCTTCTTTTATTTGTCCCCAGGCCGAGGCTTGGGTTAACAGTGCCACCAGCGTGAAGGAAAAAGAGGAGATTGGTAGCGAGAGGTGGGAGGCATCACGTCCGAAGATCCGCCATCGTGTTACACTTCAATACCTTTTGAATACCTTTGAGTCCACCGTTATTCCCGGAGGCGGTCCAGTTTCCGGGAGGCGCCGTTCGAATACAGTCGGAAAACCCCCTGACTGCAAACAATCCATAGGAACGGTGACGCATGACACGCTGGATTAGGGGTAGTTCGATACCATTCAGGTCTAGATCCATAGTGTTCGGTGGAAACAGGGTCACCTCTTGAAGGATACGATTCTTCATCGTGTACTATGGTCCTGGTATGGGATAGACTGTTCACACGGGATAACCCGTGCGCTGTGTTGCGCTTCATCCACACCCTGCTTTCGCTTGACCCCTTGGCGTCGAGCTTTATCGAAGGAATCGGATCACTGAAGTTAAGAGACCTGAGACAAAATAGAGAAAATCATTTTGGATACGTTCGATGAGGTAGATTTTCGTTTGCACATAAGACCTCCATATGAAAGCGGCATATTCCAACTGAGATCTGACAAAGCAGGAATAAATATATAAAGAAATCTGAAAACATTTTGAGATGTTTAGGCTTAAGCGATTTTTTACGAACTAGGTATACAACAATGAATGTGAATGGTATCGAAGATACGTTATCAAGCATGACGACTCATTATCTGTTGTACAGATACGACTTAAACCAGTTTAAAATTCCTGACTGAAAACCAAACAAAGACAACTTGTAGATAATTATGAGATACTTTATCGAATGCTTTCGAAAAATCAGTATAAATAGAGTCGCCCAGGATACCCCTTTGCAGTGAAGAGATACAATATTCACTTAAAACTGCTAAATTTGACGTAGTGGAACTTCCAGACACGAACCCATGTTGATTGGGGCAAAAAAGATGCTTGACAGAGAAATAAAGCTTATTCATCATGATGCACTCAAAGAGTTTTGAAAAGGTAGACAATTTAGATATGGGTCTATTGTAAGACATATCACTCTTGTTACCATTTTTGAAAAAGGGTGTGATTGTAGATACTTTCCATGCATCTATAAAGTTGCCGGATGCAATAATTTATTCAGAATTAATTTGATAGGGTAGAAGAGGGAAGGACAATTTTTGAAGAGAACCGATGAAAGTCCATTAATATCTGTTTGCATCGAAAGCTTAAGTTGTCGTATACCAATCATAACATCATGAATGCAAGAGAGCCAAAATTTAATTTTGAGATTGAATACAATAAAGAGTAGTCGGAAGAATAGTAAGACGGACCGCAATTAATATTTCAGCTCCTCTAGTACATCCTGTCTTGAGAGCATCATGGTCTTTACGGTAGACAGTAAAGAGATTAGGGTCGAAGTATTCGTGACCATAAAAGTCGGACAACAACCATATATCAAAGAAAACGTATATATTAAAAGTGAGCTGCGAACTAAAAGAACGGATGATTTGCGTTTTGTTTCTAATGCCAGAAATGTTTTGGAAATAAATTTTTAGACTCGATGTACATAATTTCCGTATCCGAAGGACAACAAATTTGCAGAATTAGCACTGTTATGAGTGTTCCCTCGGCCGGGAGAGGGTGAAGCAAAGACAGTACCATCAGCGGCATCCAACAACAACAACGAACGTAGTTCAACAATTTGAGAAGCGACAGCATTATGCGATTCACCAACAGAGTGCTTGTTTAACTCTGTACCCACAATTTTTTTTAAATTGTCCAACTGAATTTACGGGTGAGCAAATTTATTATCCACCATGGAATTAATGATATTAAAGCCCGTTTTCAATGACTCCATCTTTTTGTCAATAGCCTGTGTAAATTTCATCGGCATATTGTTACGTTCTTTACAGATGTAACCCAAGTGACGTTTGCCCTTTAATAACACAAGTCTGCAAAAAAAAAAAATTGAGAGCTGTTTTGGTTTTTTGTATAATTCTTATGTGGGTGTGCTGAATCCGAAAATAACTTTAGTTTTGTCATAGAACGTCACGTTTTCTGACAATGTATGTGTCTGTGTTAAACAAGTTATCATCTTAAAATAAAATATAAAAGATTAAAAAAAAATTGCGCATCAAAAGCAATTATAATCGCACTAAACACATTTCTTTTTCTCAGTGAGACTCCTTTTGGTACATTTTCGCTTGTGGGAAGCATCGGGAAGGTCTCTTTGAAGCGTTCAACGCTAGTCTGCCATCATTGAAACGCTCCATCTTCCCTGGTATCTTTTTTCCATCTCCTTAATATCTTAATATCCTTAATACGGCCAAAATCGCTTAGGCGGTAAATTCGCCAATTAAGTAAGTAATATCTTGGTGAAATCCTTCACCCCGCTCTTCACTCACGTCTCCTAAATTTTCTGGAAAGAAGTCGAGGTGGGAATGAAGAAAATGTACTTTTAAACTCATCAAGCAACCTAAAGCTTGAAATGCTTTTAACATTCTTTTGACGATTTGTTTATAGTTGGGATCATTATTATTGCCTAAAATGTCTTTATGACCGCTTTAAAGGCAATCCACCCTTCTCTTTGAGGATCCGTCATGGTTGTGATGAATAGTGGATCAGCCATAAGCCGTCTAATATCTGGTCCAACGTAAACACCTTCCTTCAACTTTGCCTCCGAGACGCCTGGAAACTTTGATATTAAGTATTTGAAGCAATTGCCAACTGTGGTCTTTTTATTTTAATTTGCAAAGAATCAATTCCAAGTTCTTGTAGGTTTCCTTGAGGTGTACGGATTGAAGAACAGGAATGGAAGTATAGAAACCGCCGTTGTGAAGCAGAACTGCTTTAAGGCTTGTTTTTGAAGAATCTATGAAAATGCGCCACTCTGCTGGGTTGTATGAAATCTTAAATGTATCCATCAAACCTTCAATATTGGTACAATGAAGCAATTCGTCCTCTTGGGTAAAGTAGGAAGTAAACTGCTTCTCACGATATCGGAAGACACTCCCGGCAAAAGTTAGTTTGTTATTTAGAAATTAATGATAGTTATGGTAAACATTTAAAAACAATAATTAAAATAAAATTATACCTATTATTATTGCCTACAAGTTAGCCCAAAAAAACCCTTTTTTATAGTAAAATTTTGAGTTTTGTAAAATAAGCTTACGTTCTGGAATTTATTGAGTATTTTTTTTTAATTTTCATAAGACCTTAATACATAGAAATCAGGTGGAAATATCTAGACAGCATTTTTGTTGCAGACCTGTTTAATTTAACGTCGTATTCAGATAGTCCACCTTCACAACACGAACGATGAAAAATCGTTTAGCATAAACCACTGCACGGAACAAGTAGAGACTCTCTTCTAGGGCGTTGCTTGTAGCACTTTCCGCAAAAATCGTCCATTTAACTTAATTATAAGCTCGAATAAATAAATACATTTTCTTCAGTCTTAGTTCTTTGTGGTAATTATAGGAATGTGTTACAAAAATTACAAAACAGACTGAATATTTAAAGTCACATAGTACATATTATTAATCTGAGCGTCAAGCGAAGTAAAATATGTATCTACTCTTTTATTCGCCGAAGTAAATATTACGATGTTTACGTAAGTGGCAGGTTTTTTTTAACTATTTACCCAAAGTATATTGTTATTTACATGGCGAAACTGGACAATAATAACGTTCTCCTTCCATATAAAAAAAATTAAAAAAAAAATTTTTTGGGATTCAAAATGGCTTAAAATAGATATTTAGAATGCTTTTAGACAAATAAATTGAATTTTTGGAGCCAATCCCAGTTATGGTGAAATATTGTATTTCTGTAAACCCTTCTCCAATCTTTTCCAAACTAGATTTTTTTACGCCAACAGGTTTACTTTCTTCATAGGCACCTGATTTATTTTTTACCCTTTTAGATTCGTTATCTTGCTAATTTGAATCAGTTTTATGTACCAAACTGATCTACAACATCGTATACATTAAACTGTGCCCCTGTTTGCCGATGCGTCCGGTGCTAAAGGAGTAATAAAGCGCCTACATCAGTGCCGTCTTGCCAATAGTGACCATTTAAAGCCTTGCAGCAGGTTGGATGCAGGGGACAAGCACTTCGCGAAGCATCAAAAAGCGATAAAAGGGAGAGAAGAATGTGTCACAATATTTAACCTAAAAGCATTTCAATGTTATCTAATGTAGTGCCATAAACTTTCTTTTAAATCTCTACATAATGAACACGAATTATTCTTTTTTATATTTAGACAGTTTGAAACTACTACAAAGAGGTATGTACTGACATACATATGGACGAGTATATATTTATGTATTTATATATGTATGTATGTAAGTTCAACTGGCAACAATGTTTTAACATTATTTGTTTTGTGTTTTCTTGAAGTGAATTCCGCCTTCATATTTGTGCCAAGCGAAGCTTGAAGTGAAGCAAAATGAAAGTGCTACGGGATTCAATTCCAATTCCTACTAATAAAAGTAAACCAACCGAAAGACCTTCGCTTATAATTGCAATAATAACAACAGTACAATAACAGCGACAACACTCACCATCCTTTGAGTGTGTCCCTTGAGGCATTGTTTGTGCATATATGAACTATGTATATCGGGGCCCAACAGGATACCAGCAGCAAGAACTACGCATCGTCACCGCAATCGACAAGCTGTTATGGCGTGAGCTTGGTAGATCTTGTTTTTGGAGGAGCAATGTGCCGGGTGAATTGGGATGATGCTCGTAGCAGGCAAACCGACAAATGACAACAAACCAACAGCACCAGCTAGCAGCGACAATACAACTAGCGACCAGTGTTCCCGAATAAAAAATATTAATTTGCTAATGTTTTTAAAAAAAATTATCAAATCGTACAACACTAAAACATAAATTTTTAAAATTTAATCAATGTTTAAAATTTCAGAAAGACCAAAGTCTGCAGTTGTTGATCTACATAAACATATTTTTTGTATGCTGCAAATTTGAATTTCTTATTTAAGATTTAATTTTCCGAAGAAAATCTGAATCAGCTTATTCAAAAAGCAATTCAGCGTTACCAGCCTTTTCATACAAAATGGCGCGTATTACAGTTTGACAGTGTTACAGTATATACCAATTCTACAATTTAATCAAATAAAAGCTAATTGACGCTGTATACAAAAAAAAAACATAAAAACATTTAACTCTTTGTTTATAACTTTATTAATTTTACTGAAATTTTGCAATAAAACCATCTGAAAAAAAAGCACATGTTGACATCACAAAAAATTTGCGAAATTTGCTTAATTTTAAGCAAAACGGCAACTCTCCTAGCAATGTCATTCCTTTGCTTGTTGATTGCTTTGCGCAAATGTATTTCCTTCGTCGCCCTCATCTTGTCGGTGCCGCCAACACCAACGCGACTGTCTTGCCCTGGCTTTTTTTCTACTTGCCGGCGTGTTGTGGCACGAGTACATTTTTGCACTTTGTAGTCGTATCATTAACAAATGAGAACACAATAAAAACGCACTCGCCCAGTAACCAGCGAAAGAATGCCTGCCGGCAAGTTGCAGTAAACCTAATACAATAAGTGCAGCGTTGTATCTATTGGTAGGGTAATTATCAAATACTTCAGCGAAATTATTCCGCTTCGGCGATTCGAATTCAAAAAAATGTACAGCAAGAACTATAATGATTGCTATTTTAATGAAAATTGAGTACCATGGCGGAATTATACAGAAATGCCAAATTGATATGTTTTCTGATTGGCTGAATTTGTTTGGTAAACTGTTGTCAAAACAATGTTTTGATGACATTTTTATATATTTTTACAAATTAATTGTGTATTGTAAGCTGGGAAAATAATAAAATTTATATTGTTGTGCAGGTTGTGCGATATTCCGAAGTGGAAAATATGCAAAAAGATTGCAAGGGGAAAATGTGCCGAAAGAGGAAGAAAAGAAGATGCAGTGGGCCAAAGCGTGAGATATAGAACTTCGGTTGAAGGACAGGATATGTGCGGATCACTTTTGCCCTTCCGATATACAAAATTTATGAAGAAAGAGGAATTTGTTGCCTGACGTTGTTCCAAACTTAAGTGGCGTTGTGTGGATGGTGTCCATATATTTGATGGCTAAAGCTTTAGTAATGACCTTTTCTTATTAAAGCGCGCAACAATGTATATTTTTATCACTTTTTGCCAACGTACAATTAAATTTTGTTTTCATCAATGGTGAATATTTGTATGTCAATTACAATTCGTCTGAGCTTATTTTAACAAAAGCGAATTCATTCAATTCGCCTTGATTTTGACAAATATGTACCAAAAGCAAAATCAAAATACACGCTGTTTTTGGTGTTGTCGTGGCGACACCACCTTATAGATTCGCTTTGTTGAGTACGTTGTAGAAAAAATTACAAGATATGACAGAACGCTCAGTAAAAAAATAAGAATTATTTTTCAAATCTTATGCAACATCAAAGATGTAAGGTCTCTCGGCGTAAATCGTTGTTTCATTATTCATAGCTCGCATATTATTTGTTTAGCTTTATAACATTTTTTTTTTTAGATTTGTTAATAAAAAAATAATTTTCTGAAAAATTACGATTTTAAAATTAAAATAAAATATTTGTGAAAGAACGTATATCAAAGAATAAACTAATAAATAAATACATTTATATATACAAAGAATATGAAGAAAAGCAAAGCTAAGAAGCTCACTTTGAAAGTACATCAAATTAAAAAGGTAAAAAAAATAAATTGTTTAAAAAAACTAAAAAAGACGCTTTAAAGCACATCCAACTGAAAAGTGAAAAATGAACGAAAAATACTAGTATTATTGTGAAACAAACTTGAGTTGCTAGATATGCGAAAAATATGGCAAAAGCACCCCAAGCTTTATTCACAATAAAATAAGTATGTTTCGTTCGTTATTTTATTTTCAGCTTATATAAAGAATTATTTTTCACTTTTTAGTTTGATATGCTTTAAAAGCGTGTTTTTGAGTTTTTTAAACTATATTTATTTTTCACTTTTTGTTTTGTTATGCTTTCGACGCAAACAACTGTAACGAATTTCATATTATTTAATAATTTCTGAAGTTTTTAAAATAAATAATGAAGGACACTAAAAGCAGTAAGATGAGCGCTTTAATCGTTTCGTATCAAGTCACTCATACGTCCTGGACGACAAATTCGAGTAAATTTACTGCCGACTGCCTGTGCTCATAAATTCAATATAACGTACATAAGCTTAACGAATTATTATACTGTCTCCGTTTAAAGTAGGTCAAAATCGAGTCCAAAGATTTGGTTTCAAACATATGAACATACATACATACTTTACAGCTGCAATCAGTGGGGATGACTACTAAATTCACGCCATCTCCATCGGCAGTTTTTACTCCCATGCATAGATCTGGACTTATATTCTTATTACCCATGCTGTGATAAGTCCACCGTTTCTTTCGAAGAAGGATAGGTTTCCGAGATACTGATTTAAAATACAGCTGGATATCCTTGAAAACAATCTAACTAATGAGTGTAGAAAGACATGGCCTGGATTATAATTTTTTTTTGTCCAGAGAACGATGCATCGATAGCCTATACCCCGTCAGAGCAGTGGCGTAGATAGGGGGGGGGGGGGGGAATATGGGGGATCAATCCCCCCCCCTGGGAAATTGAATATATTTTTTTTTTTTCGTTGACATCCTCGTATAGAGGACCATTTTGGATTTTTTTTTAACTTTTTCAAAATTTTCAAATAATAATATTTTTCTTTTAAGATTACTTCAAACTATATTTTGAGGTAGTTTTTTTAGTTAAAACTGTTTCAACTGGAGCAGGATAATATCGCATTTTTAAAACTTGCCATTTCCCACACTTTGCACACTTAACAAAAAATTTAAAGATGCTAAAATTCAAAAACCAGGCTAAACTACACTTTTGCGAATCTCAAAATCTTTCATTTAAAAAAAATGTTGTTCAAATCGGTTGAAAAATAAAGGCTGTACTGAATTATGAACAGTAAATTTCAATTATTGACCTTTGTTGGCCTGCCTTATTTTAAGCCGGAATCGGCGCAAACTAACCCAGTACGATATCCACTAAAAGCTTAAGCGTAAAATGTTGATTTTGTTTAAACAAATATCTTTACTTCGCTATTTGCTAGTTGTTTCGACCATGGCAAAAAATTATTAGCATACTGGAGTTATTGTCCTTTATCTTACGAAATACAGTGAACTTCTCCAAGACGGACAGTCCGGACAGCTCCAATAAACGGACAAATTTTGTGTACACAGGTTTTTCAATAATTTTTTCATACAAATATCATTCTTATAAACGGACGCTCTAATAACCGGACGCGGACACTGTATTTCAAGCCATTTCCATGAAAAAATTTCTCATAAACGGACAAAATTCAAAAACATCGCAAGCAAGCTTTGTTGCTCGTTATAAAAATGAAATAGGGGATTCCCCTTTTAACATGTATGCACACATTCAAGCCGTGCGTGTCAAGTAAAAGGTGATTTTCTATTCAGTTTGTCAAGTAAGTTGCATGCGAGTGGTTGCGTTCAAAGTTCGGTTTACTTAGGTTCGTTAAACAATAATCATTCAATAAGCACGCCTAGAGGCCAGTGAAAAACCTTTTTTATAATCACGTTCGGATTGTTATTTACGTTTTTATCTAACAATGAAAAGATTTTTAGTTACTAAGAATATCGAAAATGAAAAAAAAAAGGAAAGTGAAGATAGTGTTGAAAAAGTCCCCCCTCAAGAAGTTGCACATAAGAATGACATCGGAAATTTTATCAACACACCTTTAAGTGAATCCCAAATGTTCAATTTTTTAAAAAATGTTTGGGTGCCTCCTAAAAATTATGCGTTGCCGTTGCTGCAAAAGTGTGAAGATCGAGGATTGAAGTTTTGCTATAAATGGCTGGAAGAATTTTCCTGGCTTGCCTATTCAGAAGTGGACCAGGGCGCATTTTGTATTTCATGTGTGGCATTCGCTAAATGTGGTGGCAAGGGATCACAAACTTTGGGCAAACTTGTAAAAACGAAGTTCGACAATTGGAAAAAAGCAAAAGAAGTAAGTTTTGAGCATTTTTTATACAATGGGATAAATTAGGGGTCTTCTCTCAAATTTTTTTCAAAAATAACACAAGAAATTTGCTAGACTATTGTCAAATTTTTTTTTATGCAACATCAAAATACGTGTTTTTTGGTTTTTGTTGATGGTGCCTGGGAAAAATTTTCACAATACTGTGTTAATTTCTTGTGTTTTTTATGAAAAAAATGTATAGAGAAGACCCCTAATTATAAAAAAAACTCAATTGTTTTTTCTCAAATTTTCACAAATTTGACATCAATTTGTATGAAGAAACTTTCAAAATTTGAGAAAAGGCTTCGAAAAAGCAATTGCTTTTTTTATTAATTTATCCCAATATACATATGATGTCTTTTCAATCATTAATCATTTTTTAAAGACTTTTCGAGAACATCAGAAAATGTCTTATCATAATCATGCAATTGCTGACCGTGATAATTTTTTGCGCATTATGCAAAAGCCAGAAGAGTCTATTGAAAATCGAATTGATGAGTCCCGGAAACAGCAAATCTTGAAAAATAGACAAAATATAATTCCTGTCATTGAAGCAATCATAGTTCTTGGACGACAAGAGTTGGCTTTGCGTGGACATCGTGACAGTGGAAATATTATTATTCAAAACGACTTTACTGGACCGTACGAAGGAAATTTCAGAGCTTTATTGAAGTATAGAGCTAAGGGAGATCCAATTCTTCGTAGCCACCTAGAAAGTCAAGGAAAACGGAAATTATCGACTCTTGCTATGAAATTTTAACCCAAAAGGCCATATCTAAAATCAAAGCTGCAAAATTTTATTCAATTTTGACGGATGAAACACAAGATTTGACTACAATGGAGCAGGTTACACTCTGCATTCGATATGTGAGCGAGAGCAACGAAGGCCACCATATTGTGTGCGAAGATTTTTTGAAGTTTATCCCAACAGATACCACTACAGGTAAAAGTGAAATAATTCTTTGAATTATCTCATATACTCGTATTTATATTAATATCATTAATTATATGATGTACAAATTTATAGGTGCTCATCTTGCCGAGCTGGTGATAGAAAATCTTCGAAATTTTGAATTGGATATTTCTTTCTTGATAGGCCAAGGATTCGATGGGGCAAGTAATATGTCCGGTCAATATAAAGGTGTCCAGGCAATTATACGTAATAATTATGCACCTCATGCTTTATACGTTCATTGTGCCGCACATTCTTTGAATCTTGCTATATCCATCACTAGCAACGTACCAGCCATCAGAGATTGCCTCGCTACCATCGAAAATGTGTACAATTTCCTGCATACACCTAAAAGAAAAGCCATTTTGGAAAACACGATTGAAGAATCTGACGAAACTCCACGAGCGAAATCTTTAAAAAGATTGAACCTGACTCGATGGGTTTCGAAATATGAGGCCGTCAACGATTTTTATGAGTTACTTCCGTTCGCTTACGAAACTCTAAATGAAATGAGAACCTCGGAAAAAGACGCCAAAAGTTTGAAAAACGCCATGGATTTTGAATTTTTAATATGTTTGAATATTATCAAGGTAATTTTTCAACTAGCGTTGCCTTTGAGTCGCGAATTGCAAAAGGTTAATTTAGATTTGGTTCAAGCCATGGATCTCGCCAAAGATTTGCGCGAGGAAGTAAAAAAGATTCGTGCAAAAGAAGACGCTTTTTCTGAAATTTACGAAGCTTCGAAAAAAATTACTGAAAATCTTGACATTGAGATCAAACACAAAAGAATAGCGGGTAGACAAAAACATCGGGCAAATCCTGAAGTGCAAAGTACAAAAGATTATTTTCGCGTAACAGTGTTCAATCCTTTCCCAGATTCTTACATCATGGATCTTGGAGAAAGATTTACTAAACATGAAAATATACTAGAAGGATTTTCGGCTCTTTTCAAGCATGATTTGAATGAAATTGAGAAGGTAGCTGATAAATTCATCAAGACAGTCGAATTTTATCAGGAATTTCTCACTGCTGGGCCACCTGCTGTTCTTACCGAATTAGAAGTGTGGAAAAGATATTTGATTCGTAGAGGCGATTTCAAACCTGGAAACTCCTTGGATGCGCTTGATCTTTGTCCAGAAGAAAATTTTCCGAATATCAACGTATTGCTGAGAATATTAGCTACTTTACCGGTATCGACATCAACCGCGGAACGCACTTTCTCAAGTTTGAAAAGGATAAAGACGATTCTGAGAAACATGACAAAAGAAGTAAGTAACTATATTTGCTTTGAGATCTATGCATTTTATTCTAAAAATAAAAATAAATGTTTACCTCATTTTTTTATTGTAGAACCGCTTGAATGGATTGGCTGCTCTGGCTATTCATCATGACATTGGAATTACAGCTGACGAAGTCATAGATAAATTATCGAAAAAATCCCGAAAACTTGATTTCATTCTTTAATTACTGAAATACTTTTTCGCATATTGGGGCACCAAGTAAAAAATGTATCCCTATTTTTTGTTTGTTTTTATACAATGTACCTAATAAGTGTGTTTAGTGCAAGTACCCTTAACGCAAAATTTTCTCAGGAGTAAAACTCGAAAGTGTGATGCTGTTATGTGTTCTAACAAAAATTATTCAACCTGTCACGTAAACTGATTATTGGGAAGCTTTTTTTATTACTGAAAATATCGTTTAAAACAATTAAAATTAGCCCAACTGAAATGTACTTTTTATGATTTAATCAGATAAGGAATCAAATGTAAATCAAAAATGTAGTAAAGTACTCCCCAACAACTGAATCGTATAATTAACATAAAAAGCGATTTTGTCTTTTACGAGCTTTCATTTCAGTAGCAGTAACAGTTATTCCAATAATTTCTTACTACACAGGCTTTAAACAAAGGATAATAATCGCGATGCTCAGAAATAAGAAGTTCAAACGTAATACAATTTTCCTTTTTCAGCGTCAATTATTTCAGAATTTTTAAAACTTAAATAAAAAAAGTTTTTGGCGACAATGTTCATTAGCACAATAAAAAATTTAATTTTGTTCAATGAGTTATGTAAGTGCCGCGAGCTATTTTTGTTTATTAGTCTTTACATAAAGTAAAAGCATAATAAAAGTACACTTTTATACCTGCAGACATTTACGCATTGACAATTAAAAGCATCCCCAAGGAGTAAGAGAGTGATGAAAGTTTAACTGGTGCGTAGAGTCTCGCTTTGTCATAAAATAAAGTATGTTTGTGAAAGCCGCTGGCCAGAAGCAAAATTCTGCAAACAATAAAAAATATTTTTACGCGTTTAAAAAAAATCTGCTTGCAGTACGGCATTGCCTAAGCTCCACGATATCACTGTTGCAACACGCCCAAGGGCAAATTCAGCTGTGCACGTAACAAGGCAAGTCAGCAGTACCGAAAAAAGCTTTTCGTCCTGCCTCAAGTAAAGATGTAGAACAAGAAAGTATACTTTGTTTGACTATTTCGCTATTGCAACTTTACTCGTACAAACAAATGAAAAAATGTTTGTATATATGTATGTATGTCAAGTAAACATTTATATGCAATGGACTGTCGCTGCTCTTCTGGCCGCATCCTTTCATTTTTGTGGCTCAAAGTGGCTGGTCACTACTGCCGTATAGTGTTTGCTCCGGGTGTTGGCTTGTTAAATTGTGCACACAGTGTCATGCGAAAAGAGCGACGGCCAAGTAGAATACCAAAATAGTAAGACTGCAGTGTGGAACGAAATAAAGTGTAACTATTTGCGGTTGTTTTTTTTCAGGGGCGTTTTGGTAGTGCACAACCATCAAGTCGCCCTTTGAAACCAGGATAAGCCTGTTTTTTCGTCGTATTCCCCACCGGAACTGCCGTCAAGCATTCTATCATGGAGGGGAAAGGCGGTTAGTCGCCGCTACTACTTCGAAGTCTTTCGAGGGTGCTCTACCTTTTCATTGCTTCTACTATTGCATCACAAGCTGTCTTCCATTTTTCGTTGCTTTGTAGCATAGACGCTACGAGCGATCCGGGTGTACAAATTATCCCGTTGATGTTGCGAATTTTACGTCTGATGTCATCAAATCGCGTACACTCGAAGAATACGTGGTGGACGCTTGCTGTTGCGTCTCCTCAACAGTAATCGCACATCGGGTCCGGTTCGTGTTTGAAGCGGTGGAAATATGCTTTAAAGCACCCGTGTTCCTTCAGGGACTGTGCTAGTTAGAAGTCTACTTCGCCGTGCTTTATTCCCAACCAGCTTTTCAAATCTGGAATACAGCGGTATGTCCAGCGTTCCTATGTTGCGTTACTCCATCTGTTCTGCCAAGTATGCGTGCTGGCCTCTCTTGCAAAGGATCGCTCCATTTTGTTATCCGCAATGATTGCCGCTTCGTTCACTAGTATATCGATAGGATACATCCCCGCGATTACTACTGCTGCTTCGGCTGAAACCGTCTTAAAAGCGCAGCGCATAGGCGGTATGTTGCCTTTATGCCACGCATGTACGATGCGCGCTTTGATGCCGAGTGCCAGACTGTAGCGCCGTATAATATTTGGCTCTTTACTGTGCACTTTATCCGCGATAGTTCTATTACTGTGGCTGATGCTCTTTCGTTGGCGTATTCGAGGTGCGATTTAAACGATAGCCTCCTATCTATCATTATTCCCAGATACTTAACTGCTGGCAGTGTTGTCATATAGTGGTCGCCAACTTTTATTGTGACGGACTCCACTTTTTTCCTGCTGGATATGAGCACGGACTCTGTTTTCTACTCCGCCAGTTTAAGTCCATTTTGTGCCAGCCACGACTGAACTAATGCTATAGCTCTGTTCGTGGTGTCACAAATTTCGCTTAGGTGTTTACCTGTAGTGATCAAAGCGATGTCGTCTGCGAATCCGACTATTTTTGCACCGTTTGGCAGTTTTATACGTAGGACCCCGTCTAGAGTTTTAGCCCAGTTGGCTGTGTTGAAGGCATTTTTGACGTCAAGAGTCACCATTATGCAATATTTTTTAGATCCCTCAAGCCATCGAGTACCACTTATCGCCTCTTGTGCTTTTTTCGTAGCCATGTTCACGTCATCGACAGTGGATCTTCATTTTCTGAACCCGATCTGGGTTTCAGATAAACCCTTTGCGGCATCAACTTCGCTTTCAAGGCGGTTGTATATTATACGCTCTAGGATTTTACCTGCAGAGTCGAGTAGGCATATTGGTCTGTAGCTAGATGGCTCCGTAAGGGGTTTACCTTAGTCGCGTTTGTCGCTTTTATATCGATGGGAACGTTGCCTCCGCCAAGCAGGTATTAAATATATCTACTACTGTTGATGTCACGTGAGTAAAGGCCAGTTTTAGCACGGTAACCTTGGGGAAAACATGAGGCATATAACCCAGCCAATCCGGACTTTGCCGCTTGCTAAGAGCGTTCTCGTTATTTCAGTAGGCAGAGAAATCGTTCCTGTCTGCGAGGGCAAGACCTTTTATGCAGCGCCATGTGCAGTTTTCCTTAACGAAGAAGTTGTCTGCGATTGCTTTGTATCCTTTACGCTTATGTTTGCTTCCTTTCATTATTGACGTCGCCAATGAGCCTACCAAGGCATCTTCCTTATTACTGCCACCACTTCTTATCTGCTCTTGATCGGCGACGCAGAGACCAGGTGCGATAACCGGAGGAGCTGAACGGGGAGGAGACTGTTCCAATCGCGACCGTCGCGCGAAGGGATCTTGGGCGATTCTTTCAACTTGCAGACTGGTGGCTGGCAGAGATTTTTCCATTACGCTGTTTTTGAAGCGCCGACTTGTTGCATCCGAGACACCTTGCATTTATCGACGACACCAACCTTTTTGCAGTATGGACACGCACCTGTAGCGAGGAAAATAAGGGTAGTTCACAATTGTGCTGAATAAGAACAGGTGATTTGTGGGCCTTAATATTCGCGGGAGCTCGATAGTATTTGGCGCTCACTAACCCAATTTTTGTTTATTTTTTTAAACGCTTAGATTTTATCCTGTGTCTCAGGTTGCGCTCTCGCTGTTATACAAAACGAAGCACTATACTTTTGCACTCTTCACTGGTTTAGAACGTGGGAAAAAGTCGCACTTTGACCGCGCTTGGAGGGTTCTAAAGATGGAAGCCCTTTTATACACGACCGATCGAAAAAACATTCGCGTATGTATGTGTGTGGTCGCGTGTGTCTGTGTTTTTTTTTATACAGACGTTGGAATAGCGCACTATCCATCAAATGGCCCGTATGAATCTTCGTTGAACCCGACTCTCCTGGACTGCTTTCGCATAACATCAGGGAGGGGCCATGCCATATATTATGCCTCTCTCTAGAACGCCATTTCTATACCCCCCATCCACGTTTGTGATAAAGGGGTTCAGGAGCGTTTTTCAATCGTAGCACGTTATCCTGTGAAATAAACAAGAGTAAAAAGTTTATGGTAAAAACACAATATTCTCTATGATTTTACTGACTACGGCGCCGTTGTTCCTTTACTCTAAGCTCAGTCATTATATCTTTGCTTAATATTTTAACTGCATTCCAAACATGTTTGTTATTTATCATATATGAAATCACATTTTCTGGGATAGGGTTAGCCAGCATATAAGTTTTTAATTTGTTTCTCTGTAATGCAAAAGACGGGCACGTAAAGAATATAAGCTCCGCTCTCTCCGACACAATTCCGCATGAGCCACACATTGTGTCATCTTGACCATATTTAAATAAGCATACTCGGAAGCACCCATGTCCACTTAGAAGTTGGGTCATGTAAAAATCAACTGCGATATGGGATCTGTTAGGCCAGGCTTCTATATTGGGGATGAGCCTGAAAGTCCAGCGACCCGACGTAGACGCGTCCCACCGTTGTTGCCATTAGGTGAGGCTTTTTTGGCGTTCGACCGCAATATCGCGATTGGAGAGGGCTCTGCCTTTGGATCGGGAGGTCAAGTAGGTGCATTGACTCCGGTTCTTTTGATATTTCAGACTCACTTTTTTACATAAAGAAAACTATACTCAATCCTCTCAATAATTAATACATACATACATATACATATATTACTATTCGATCAGCTGATGAGCATTTGTTCTGTAGCTGAACAGTTTTAAATTTCGACACTTATCAAACCTCTGCCTTTCATGACTCGGCGGAACATATATGAAAAAAAAAAACATTTTTTTTTTATATATCCGTGCGTCATGCGGATGCGCCCCTCACGTCGGTCGGGAGGGATAAAACCGTTGGGATTATTATTAAAAAAAAAAAAATGTGGATTCTGTATGACAACCTAGCGTCTATCATAACACCTAAGTATCTTACTGCTGGTAGAGTCTCAAATACATACCCATTAACATTCAAAGTAGTAATTTCTTTTTTCTTCCTACTTGTTATTAGCACGCCTTCGGTTTTCTGAATGGCAAGTTGGAAACCTTTTTTCTTAAGCCAATTGCCGATCACCTTTGCACATAGATGGGCACTTTGCAGTACCAGTAAGAATGCAGTAAATATAATATTTTACTGATAATGCAATTTAATTAACATTACCAGTAAACTTTTACTGATTACTGAAAAAAATTTGCAGTAAAAATATTTTTTTACTGATTACTGGAAAAAAGTTTCAGTAAAAATATTTTTTTACTGATTACTGGAAAAAATTTGCAGTAAAAATATTTTTTTACTGATTACTGAAAAAATTGCAGTAAAAATACTAATAATATAATTAGATTTGCATTATCAGTAAAATGTTTACAGATTACTAAAAATAGTTACTGGTTGTTAAAAATCAATACCCAACCAATAGATTCAATGAACTATTAAAGAAAATGACAATATTTGTTTTCTTTGAAAAATGTATTTTATACTTGTTATTCGCTATTAGCTTTTCTTAAAACAAGCATTTCAAAATTTGCATCGCTGAGTTTTTGCCTTCTGGACTGATTTACAATCCCAGCGAATGAGAATAACCGTTCTCCAGGTGCAGATGACGGTAATGGGGTACTATATTTTAGAAAAACGTTTTTAATAGCCAGATGTTTATTTAGACAACTTGTTGTGGCGTCTCGTTCGACCAGGTATAAAAGTGTTTCCTGAAGATAATTTTCCGAGTCAGTGGAACCACACTGTATGCTAATATCTATTTAAGAAAATATATGCATGCAAAAAATATTTAATTGAAAATCAAGTGTAAAAATTGTACCATTAATTTTTTCCCCGAAGTCAAGGAATGTTTTTTGAGGTGTTTGAGGCAGAACACGAGTTGTGGCATCGGTTGTTTTTCCATATTTCACCACATAAGTGTTAAACATTTTTTTGACTTCTTCTTCTGTTTGCGTTGTTGCTGTTTCTAAAAGGGCTTTTAAAAATCGCAATTTAATGTCAGGGACAGAAATAGCGGCAATAACAGCATCCCAAGCGGCAGGCTCAACCAGGAAGTACCTCTCAAATCTTTTAAGCAAAGCTTCCTGCATTTTTTCCTTGTTTCGGATAAATACTTAAAGCTTGTAGGCTCAAAACGACGCATTTTTATCCTTAAGGACACTATAGTGGGTATAAGGTAACCAAAATACATGGTCTTTTCGCCCTGAAGGAAGTCGATCGCTTCTGCAATAGGTATCATAAGCTTTATGTATTCTTCTAAGTACTCCAGCTCATCACTGAGAATGGTAGGAATTTTTAAACGATAACACGATTCCGCTAAATTGCTTTTGTGTTGCAGCAACTTTTGTACGGAATCATAAAGTGAGTTCCACCTTGTTATGCATGGAGTTATTAAGTTCGCATTTATAACTCCATTAATTGCTTCTGCAGATTTTGGTATATTGCATTTATTCCAAATCGGTGTGCATCTATACAGTAATTAAATATGTAAATGTAAAAAGTGTTAAATTAAATTGTACTATTTTTACCTTTGGAAAGATCTTTTACATCCTGACTTGAAGAATTCATTATTTTGTAGAAATCGGCTGAAGCCAAAAGATTTAGAGTGTGGCTCGCACATGGAAAATGTTTCGACAGACGTGGAGTTATGGATCGAAATTGTGGACCTGAAACAGTTGTTGAGTCATCTAAATCGGAGTCAGGGTCAGATTCCGCATCACTGTCATATTCATTTATAGGTTCTAAATCAATAAAAATCAATAGTTTTATATAATAAACTGATTTGGAATAAATACGTACATATGTATATCAGATATACATACTATAACACTTACTTAATTCAACTCCAAATTCTTTAAATGCCTTAACGAAGTTGGATCCATTGTCAGTGATCGTATAAACTATTTTTTCAACGGGTAGTTTATATTGCTTGTTTATGTCGCATACCATCTTCGTCACACGATCAAAGGAATGAGTTCCCTTAAACCTTCGACAAGCCAGTGCTACGGACGTTCGCTTAGAATTTCTTGAATCTAACCAGTGGCAAGTGTTACCAAAAAATGATTTTTTTCTACCTGACCACACATCAGCAGTTACACACACGTATTCAACTTTATTCAGCTCAATAAACAGATTTTGAATATATTTAGTGTGACTCTCTAAAAGTAACCTGGTAATTGAACGACCGCTCGGAATACTTTTACCAGGAATTAATTTTTTAAAACGTTTGTCATTGACTATGGACAAGGGAGAGGTTGTGTTGCAAATAAAATCCAAAATTTCTTGATTAAAAGAGCATTTGCGGCCTACGATCTGCCTTCTTTCTTCTTTTATTGACTTGAAGTCGCAAAATTTTTGTGGATGTTCTTTTTTCAAATGCTTGATAAAATTGGAGCTAATATTTACGAAACTAATATTGTGACTTATTTGTGCGCTCCGACCGTTTGAACAACTTGGAGTATTTTGCTCGCAAACGAAATCTGGATCATTATTGGAATCATCACTATTGAAATTTACTGCATTCATATTAATATATTTTCCTTTTTTAATTTTTGCAATTTAGCACTTAAAGTTTTTAAAATAGTTTTTTCGATTAACATACACTTGCAAGCCTATGACCGAATTATATAAGAATCACCTGTTTTGTTCATTGATAGCGAACATGGGAAATTTTTACAAAAAATTTTACAATCAAGCGAACCTGACTTGTTGATACCCTACTATGTACATGCATGCAAATTATTCATTCTTCTTAATTTAAAGTACACTTAATAGTATACTGAATTAAACTTTATTTGGCAGATAGACGGGCGTGGGTTAATCGATTCTGATAAGGCAGCTGTTAATTTATGTAAAAATAACATATCATATACAATATCATATAACCTCTATGTTGTATAAATATGTGTAGCGTGTAATAAATATTTATTGGTCTGTTTTTATGTTTGCTTCTTCATACAATTCGTTTGTTTGGGTTGTACGACAGTTACAGTTATGAGGAGATGATTTTGTTATATCGCACACTAAATGCAAAGTGTCACAACTCAAAATTTTCAATCGGGTTTTTCTGTGTATTAATTCATAAATATTATAGTCATAATAAAAATTTGTTTTAAGATTATATTTCACGCAAGGTGGCTTTTCTTTATTGGTGATCTCAATCCCTTCATAATACTAACCATATTTTCACAACATTTTTATTTGAATCTTTGCTGAATATTTTTGTTTTTAAGTTATGACTCTTTCGTGCCATATGCTTCTTTTATTTTTCTGAGGCACGGCAGATAATCCAAAACTAAAAATATTTATAGGGTACATAAATGAAAAAAATATTTTTGCTGAAAATTTTTTCCAGTAATCAGTAAAAAAATATTTTTTCTGCAAATTTTTTCCTGTAATCAGTAAAAAAATATTTTTACTGGAAATTTTTTCCAGTAATCAGTAAAAGTTTATTGGTACTGCAAACTTAATTTCATTATCAGTAAAATTTTACTGATTACTGATTACAGTAAATATATAATACAGTGTGCCCATCTATGCCTTTGCAGTACTTGTGGTGGCCATCTACACAGACTCCACATCTTTCGCAACGACAATTACCGCAATATCATCCGCGTAGCCAAGTACTTGAACGCCTTTTGTGACAGGTAGGCGTAAGAGTTCATCGTAGGTGACTATCCACAGCAACTGAACCTAGGAATACCTCTGGTGACGATGTATTCCTTCATTCCTGAAAAAGTGCTATAGGTAAGAACTCTATTATTTCAGCGCATTGATTATATGCGACCAACCCAGCGAGTTAAATGCGTCCTCTACATCTAGGGTTACTACAGCACAATATTATTTTGCACCGTTCTTCCAGCGTGTGCCTTTTATTGCTTCTTTTGCTATATCAGTTACTCTGCATATAGCGTCAACTGTTGATCTGCTTCCGAAAACCATATTGGGAGTCAGACAAACACTGAGCAGAATCAATATGTATGTGTGTAAAAGCAAAAGAAAGCCACTCAGCCTGAAGCTAGAAGATAGTTTTCGGCGCTGCACAAATATGTAAATCAGTTTGATGTTACGCACACAAGGAGCACTAGAATATGAGCCTGTATTTGCGCACTTGACATTCCAATGACGTGTGAACGTTTGGAGTACGTATGCATATAAACAAAAGCGGGGAAACTCCAGTGTGGATTTAAGAGGAGCGAGGGGCTTTGTTACTATTTTCTAGAATCTTAGTCTCTAACTAAATAATTTTGAATTGAATTTCGTAAATAGTTATTGCTGATTTGGAGGATTGCTTGAAACTAATAACTATGCCAGAGCGTTAGCGGTTCATAACGGCAAAGCAGACCAATGTGATTCTAATCATAAAATGATTTCTTTGTAGGTTATAATATGCAGAGAATTATTTTTTCTGATATATTGTTCACATATTTTTATTAAGAGGCACCTAACTATTTGAATTGAAAACAAATATACATATACACCAAGTTTATTCTTTGAAGTTGAATAAATTTCTTACAGTACTCGTATAAGAAAGACGGTAGACGTTAAAATATTTTCATATTGATTGCTTTTTAAACAAAAGGCGAACATTTCTAAAAATGTATTTAAAATATAAAAATTCCTTTTGAATATGAAACATTATGTAAGAACAGCGCTGTCTTCACCTTTGCTTCATACTTTTCATGAATAGTAAGCACCATGAGTGCTAAATTTTATGATCTAAAACGGTGTTTCCACGGCAAGTGAATCACGTGTTTCACTCGTTGATGGCGAATCACCCCGTTTACACGACACATTCGTAATTCGTTTGGCATAGCTGTTGTTGTTGTAATATTTACATACATAATTTTGCGTCTTCATCCACTATAGGTTTGCATAACAAACGCTTTCACATGATTATTTCTTCACAAACTCAACGATTGGAATAATTTAAGCATTTAATTGTTTCTTGTTTGGTTAATTTTTGTGTTGTTTTGATATTTATATGTACTACGGCGTCACCCATTGTAGAACGTAAGTAAACAATTCTACCATTTAACTTCAATAAATTAAAATTAAATATAAATACAACCTGGCGTATTTTTTTTAATTGCTAAATTGTAAAAAAATAATATTATCACAGTACTAAATATCTGCTTTAAAAATTTTCGATTTATTTCTTTGTACAATGAAAATTGTTTTTTTTTTTTTAAAAATCACCGAAATTTTACTAAAAAACATGCAATAGAAAACGCTATTTTTTATTTATGGAGAGTCCATACCGATATACTTGTCAATAATAAAAATATACAAATACTTACATAAAAAAGTATATAAATTATATAAAAAATGTATTAGCCATCGTCCACATCAACTCTATGAAATACAAGCCATCAACGACAACGCGCTGCTGAGGCGAACTATTCTATATCGCTTCAGCTTTTCAAACTCTCAACACATCATCTTAAAGAGGAAAAAATAAATATATGTATATATAATATAATTTTGGCGCTTACACTATATAGCTCAGTGTTTGGCCGAGCTCCTCCTACAATTTGTGGTGTGCGTCTTTATATTATATCACAAATGGAGGGACCTGCAGTTTTGTGCCGACTGCGAACGGCAGATGTATTTTATGAGAAGCTTTTTCATGGCAGAAATACTCTCGGAGGTTTGCCATTGCCTGCCGAGGGGTGACCGCTATTAGAAAAAACTATGATTAAGATTTTGTTTGCCCTGACTGAGATTCGAACCTCGAACTCACCGGCGTATCGAGTTATAGCACGCACTGCTATCAACTCGACCACAGCGGCCACCGCGGAAAAAATAAATATGAAATATATATTCCTTACGCCGACATTTTTGCATATACTTATTGAGAACATTGTCTCCGATATTTGTTTATTATCTGTCTACATATTTAAGAAGTAGAAGTTTTTACATACTACACAAATTTCGTAGTATTGGCTGTAGAATAAGTCTTCTATTATTCCGCAATACGTACATATGTGTCTGGTTATTCCTATTATTATTATTATTATTATTATTATTATTTTATCAATTTATATAATTAAAATTACAAAATTAGTATAATCGCACTAGCTATCAGGGCTATCGGCTTAGTCAAGATATAATAAATAGAGGATTAGGTCAAATTATATTAGATGAAAGATGTTTAACGTTTTTAGGAAGTTTGCTATTAAGGTGATGTTTGAATGTGATGGAGTGGAGAGAATATTTATAGGGTGTGCGTTATTGAATGATAGCGCTTAAGTGGGCGGTGTTACAAAAGTTGCAGGTTCGGTGTGGAGTCTTCGTGAAATAGTGTCCATGTGTAAGTAGTGCGTGCCCTAGTCTTAATCGAATAAAACATCTGTTCATCCACACTGTGGTTGTAGTTGGTAGTGATACTGCAGTGCCAAAAGGGGTTCAATTATTTATATTCATGTTAATAATGCTGCCGTTCCAAAAGCTGATGGGCTTTAAGGGAGGTAGAATATATATTTTTAATTGCAGCAGTTCCAAAGGGTTGGTATGTACATATGTAGGCAAGAGTTTAGAACAGATTTTTCCGCTCTGTCGGCTTGCTCGCTACCAACTATACCTGAGTGTCCACAGGAATCCACATTAACTTCGTGTTTGGTGTCAGTCCAATTAATATTTGTTGTAGGTAAGATAGGGGACCTGTTTTATATTGAATACTTCCTGTAGCGTTAAATACCGATAAACTGTAGGTACATATAATTGTTTTTTTATGAGCGTCTTTGCCCGAATTAAGGCCGAAATTACACCCTGCAGTTCAGCGTCGAAGATATTGGCGTAATGAGGTAGTAGGCCATGAGATAGGGTTTGTGATAGCAAATGAAACTCTGTTGTTTAGTTTGGAGCCATCACTGAAGAGTATATTCCACCCAATTTCTTTAAGGGGATTGACTATGATTAAGAAAAGTTGCTGGTATGTAGCAGTATGTACATAGTGTTCTGCTTACGAAGGTATGTAAAATCACTGATGAAACCATCTTTGCTTATATCCCATGGAGGATGTTTAGTTTGAGTAATTGCCATGGGTGTTATTTCAAGATTGAGCAGAATTGCAGTGAAGTTTGTAAATAATTCGACTCGTTAGGTATTTTGCCCGATCCTCTATGGATTGAAGTCCACCTTCAGCTAGTACATTTTTAACAGGTGTTGTTCTGAATACACGCAAGCTTCGCATTACCGCTAAGTGAAACGGAGTAGTGTAGTTTTACTGCATTTGCCATATATTTGAAGTCCGTAATCAATTTTGCTCTGTATTATTATGTTGGTTATACTTAGTAAGGTATTAGTATGTACATAACTTTTCTTAGATGATAAATATTTTATAATATTTAATCTTAGACTATTACAGTGTTGCTTTAAACTAAATTTCTCGTCTAAGGTTAGGCCAAGAATTTTCAAGGTTTCCACATTAGAGATTACATGGTTACCATATTTGATATCTAACTGACTACAACTATGTTTCCTGCATACATGCAGGTGCTTGCATTTCGGAAGTGAAACGAGAGCACCTAAATGTTGAGACCATTCCTCTAAGGCTTTGATGGCCTTCTCGAATATTTTCGAAATTTCGAAATCTTTTTTTTTATGGCATATTAAATATAAGTCGTCTGCATAAAGACAATATTTAATATCTTTCTGTAGACTCATAATACTGCTGACTTCTTCGAAGGGTATTAGAAATAGTGTTACGGAAAGGGGAGATCCTTGAGGGATTCCGTTGAAAATGGGGATGGTAGGGGACAAGCAACCATATACCTAACATCGGATTTTACGATTGGTCAGAAAAGACTTCACGTAGTTAAAAATGTGTTTTCCTATTTTCCACCCTATGAGTTTTCTCAAAACAACGTGGCAGCCAATTTTGTCGAAAGCTTTAGCAAAATCAATAGCAAGGATAGAAGAGTGGTTTTTTGTAGAGAGGTTTTTTAATAGTGGTTTATATAGATTAGCGCATCCAAAGTGCTGGTACCGGCTTTGAAGCCCACTTGAGATGAGCTAACGAGTTTTTTTGTTGTTAAAAACCACATTAACCGTTTTGTTATGATCTTTTCCATTAATTTGCTAATGGTGGGTATAAGCGAGATTGGCCGATAACTTTCAACGTCGAGTGGGTTCTTATGTGGCTTTAGAATTGGGACAACAGTCGCTATTTTGAAGCTTTGCAAGAGATAAGTTGTAAAAAATCAGAAGATGAGATGTTTTGATTTGGTGGTATGTATGTAGAGATTACAGTGATGGACTGTCTAAGATTGAACTCGACTGCAACTACTGATAAATTGGTAGCTAAGTTAATTAACCTATGGTGGATATTCTTGTGGATTAACAGGCCACAACCTTGTTTGGAGTGTGTATAGTAACGAAAGTTGTTAAAATAGGCTGAATATTGTTTAGGACAATACGGTGTGAAGTTAGAATTAACGTGGGTTTTTTGTATACAAATTATATTCGGTTTACGATTAAAACTTCTAGAACTAAATAATTATTATGATAACCTCTGATAATCCATTGTAGAAAATTGAGAATCATTATAATTTTTTATTATTAATATTATACTATATGTATTACTTTCATATGAAAATAAACTATCAGGAACCTGAACCCTGATGATCGTTTTGTGTGCCATTATTTTGTGTTATTGTATCCAGTACGGATTGAAGAATATCGTTATGTTGCATAGTGAAACTTCAGTTGTTGTGAGAAATAAGATTCGTAAGAGATGGGGAGTGGTCAATAGATGTTTGATTAGAAGCGGAGATAAATGTTGGATTTGAGTTTGTGGTAATATTAGCATCTTCAGTAATGCTCATAGTGTGGTCGGGAGGTGGGTTTGAGAAGAAGAGAGGAAATTAGTAGTGGAGGTAAGGTTTTGTTGGTACATTGAGTTTATTGAGAGAGAGTCTGCTGTTGACGGCATGTTGGATGATGTGGTGTCGTGATTATGAGTGGGTGAGTTGTGTGGGAGTGAGTGACCGCTAGAGAATGAGTAGTTTACGGTGGGAGCTTTTGTTTGGTTATTGGAGTTGAGTGTCTGAGTCCCGGCTGTTGGGTTACCGATTGAAGATGTGAGATTGGTTATATTATGTAAGGAACTGTGTTGAGAAATTTGTGTTGGGTTTGTTATAGCCGCATATGTTTGTTTTTGGAAAATGTTAATGGGGTTTGGAGTTTTGTATAAACGTCTAGCTTCGGGGTAATTGCATTTATTTTGAGTTTTTATTTTTAATAATTATTTTTATTGTAAGTATTTTGGACAGTATTTAGCAGATGCAGGATGAGAACCGAGGCAGTTAGCACACATTGTACGTTGACAAGACAAGGAGCTGTGAGGGGGGAGATTGCATGTTTTACAAGTGATGTTGTTTTTGCACCTTTTTATGGTGTGACCTAATATTTGGCAAGAGCGGCATCTCATTGGTGTAGGAAAATATTCTTCCACTCTCACTGTATACCATGCAATGGCAATTGTTTGTGGGACTTTATATAAATTAAATGACAGTACTATTCTGCCAGTTGGTACCTTTTCGTTGTTGAGGGTTTTGGTGAACTTATATAAAGCAACAACACCTTAAGGTTTCATATATATATATATAATTTTGGCGCGTACACTATATAGCTCAGTGTTTGGCCGAGCTTCTCCTACCATTTGTGGTGTGCGTCTTTATATTCTACCACAAATGGAGGGACCTACAGTTTTGTGCCGACTCCGAACGGCAGATGTATTTAATGAGAAGCTTTTTCATGGCAGAAATACCCTCGGAGGTTTGCCATTGTCTGCCGAGGGGTGACCAGGTTGAGGTTTCATAGCTTCTAGAATTTCTTGCTCATCTGTGGAGGCTAGATTTTTGTCAAAAATAGTGCCTTTGCACGTGTTTAATGAGTCGTGGAAAGTCACCGACATATTTCACAGACCACCGAAGTTTTTGCATTGCATGAATTTCGTTTGCCACTTCGAGGGATTTTGTTAGAATAAGTAGACTATCATCACGTAGCATACTTACTGATAGGTAATCTGTACTTATACAGTCAAGTGCTTTCTTTTTTTGCAAAGACGCTGAATTTTGACAGAGGCTTAGACTCGTCAGATGATTTGATGACAATGTATTTCGGGTCATTAATATTGTTGCTGTTATTCGCTGTGAGAGGTGGAAAAGAAGTTTTTGTGTTCACTTTTTGTTTTTGGGGAGCTTAGCATATCTTCGGAGAGTATGCTAAAACGATTCCTCGGGGGAATCGTGTGATCGGCACGAGAAATAGTCGGTGACTGTGGTTATTCCTACCTTCCTATTTCGTTGTAAAATAACAAGATACGAAAATTTATTTTTTGACCTTCATTAATTGATTTTAAAATCCAATTACAACGAGCCTAGATAAGAAAACAAAGTATATTGTTTAATTATAAATAAATAGATATATGGCCAAACAATAACAAAAATGTATAAAAGTATGAGCCTGCCTAATACAAACAATTCTAAACAGAATAGAAATTGTAAACCAACCGCTGTACAATCAAGTATAAATAGCGGCAGAACAGCCGCACTTGATTGGAATAAGTTGTGAAGGGAAAACAGGAGAAAAAACACCAGCACACATAGCGTAAGCTTAACTGAGTGCGTTTAAATGCCGACTTAAGTATTACACATGATGTTGTGAGTTCAACTCCCGCAGAAGCCAAGAAGAAAGAAGTCTGATGAGGAAATGTGGTGATTTCCGAAATAGTACTATAACTTTTACCGCTTTGAGTATTGTTGTTTTTTCCAATAATTTTTCCCAATAACCATCGACCTTAAGCGCAAAAATAATTATATAAATATGGCCAAACAATAACAAAAATTATATTGAAGTTTAATTTCCGCTCCTACTTTTTGTTGCTTACCAATATATTTTTTTTTGCGTATTTGATTTGTAAATTAAACACGGGGTGACTACAATTTACCAAAGAAGCTGCCGATCATAAAAAAGTTATTATGAATATCTTTAAAGGTTAAGCTTGGAATCAAAACCGTTAAATTGTTTTATTAAACACCCGTATATAATTTTCTCTCAACTATGCAACAAGTTCTAAAGACGCAAATATTATTTATAAATTCTCTTTTCGTTTACTTGTCTACAGTTTAATCTACATTTAGTTTTTGCGGACATAATTTGAATACATTTCAGAAATTTCGATTACAGTTTTTTTTTTGTTTTTTACATCATCGCAGCAAACTCAATTTGGACATTGTCATGTGTTTGCATACAAACAAAAATGTCAGCAATTTTTAACTTTGCAACAGAAAACGTACGAAAACATAAGTACAAGCTAGGAAGCCAAGACTATTTTCCTCAGACAATTTACAAATTCAATTCGGCTCAGTATTGATTGCATACGAACTGCTTGCAACGTCTAGAAGAGAATTTGAGAGTATTTTGCAAGCGTAGCTGTATGAAAAAGCTTCACATGCGCCGACTCACACAGCCAACATGATTTTGTATAAATAGGTATACATACATACATACACTAAATTCTATTTACACATATAAATATATGTACATACATATACAATGTATAAATACAGGTTCGTATGCAGCTTATCATCAATCACATGTAGCGCAAAGTTTTCACAAGCAGGAGAAACTGGAGGAGTTTAGCATATAAAATGCAGCTCTTCTATTTTCTTGTTGGACTGCAATAAGAAGTGCGTTGGTGTGTATGTATGTTGCAGCGAAAGAAAAGAAACAATAAATTCTTTTCAATACTTTCCCAAAAACTCAGTAATACTGGGTTTACCTTTTCTAGCGTAATTTTATCCTAGAATACAACGATATTATTTACTTTCCAAATCTGTGCTTTTACGCGATCAAACTTACATATATGCAAACACGCGCCAAATTAGAATTATATAAAAAGTTTATGTATATCTGTTCATGCGGTCACAAATTTACGCACACTTCATACACAGCTCGCAACGAGTAAACACAGCGTAAATATTAGTGGTAAGAGTGACACAGGCCTAGACACAGCCCCTATAGACAACTGATTTTCAGATATCCAGTTAATTTCCTTTAACTACTAGATCTGTTAAAAAACGTAAACATATGTAAATATAGTTAATTTTATATTAATATGACAGAAACAACCTTAAGTGTTTCAAATATAACTGCTAATCTTTTTCGCCAGAACTTTATTTTTATGATCGAAAAAAGTTTAGCTTTCTTGTAAGCGTGTAACACAGAAAGAAAGTGGACAAACTGCTACTCTAATCTGATTTCCTTAGATAAGATTTAAGCGAGCCATCCTTCGTTATTATAAAATTCTCCATGTAACTCATTCCGCGGTGAACAGAAATAAGAATCTAGATATTTGAATATAAATCACGCAGAATGGTTACGTCTACGAATTTCCACGACGGTGGGGAAAGTTTTACATTGTTATTAACTGCAGAGTGGCCATAGCGATTTTATTGCATAAGATGCAAGCAGCTCAGGTGGCTTCACTTAAGTGTCTTCTGCGTAGCAACCTGGTAGGGGCTTAATGGCTCTCTAATCATCGGCAGAGTTTGTGCACTAAAAGGTGCGGATCCGAGCAGACGTCTATCTTGGACCAATCGTCTTTCTATGCAAGTGTGTCAAATGTTATAATGAACAGAACAATTGTGAGAGAGAATTTATATAACAATTATTTAATTTTTATTTATAGTAGGAGCTATTAACATTCGAAAAATTGGTGTTAATATTAGATTAATAGAGTAATTGTAAATTCTGCAGTTGCTAATTAATTAATTTTTTATTTCTCTGTGGATTTCATTAACAGCTAGCAGTTAAATTTTTCTAACTTTCGCTCTTCAGAAAGTTTATCCAATAAATAAATATTCCTCGTCTTTCTTAATGTATGTCGATTTTTCTTTATATTATAAAACTTTTAGAATTTATCCGTATAAATTGGTTAATTGTAATTTTTAATTGTTTTTTATACAATTTAAAAAGTAATTGCAATTAAATTTTTTGACAATTAAATTAACCTCTGCTAAAATATGAATGGCAATGTATAATTAAAAGTTTAATTGTAATAAATTTTAAATTAAAAGAAGTCGAATTAAAACACCAAGTTTCTTCTCAAATCTCTGATGTTGTCTTGGATATGAATAACTCAAGTTTAATGCCAATTAGGGAGTTCACAAAACGTGTTTTAGTCGTATTTCATCGTGTCGCGTATTGTAATACAACAGCCGTAATCTTGTTGTTATTGTTTAACATGTTAAATTTTCGTATTTCATTAAAACTCAGAAAGGTACTATTAGTGTGTTATTCATTCAGCTTTTTCTGTTTATCATCATTTTAAAATTTTTTTTTTGTTTAAAAAATGTGAAATAAAGTTAAATGGAAATGTGCGTACATTTAAAAGAAACCGACCGCTCAAGTTTATTACAAGAGATTTATTGCTGATTAATTATTTGTATACCACATACAATAGTAAAGGAAATAATACAGTACGTCCACAAGTTCTTCTGTTATTTGAATAGCGCACTAAATAAATACGACCAATAACACGGCTTGTGAACTTCCTAATTGTTATTTTTACAATACTGGTAGTATACCAAATCTAGGAAATCACTAATCACATGGACGATTCTAAGATAATTCGTTCTTACTTATGGGTGAAAATGATCGCTAAATCCAAAATTAAGCAACTCGCAATTTATAAAACTACTATGTAGTGTAGAGGCTTGATTAGATTTAAAACGATGGAAATGGAAAGGTTTCGCAGTGCTCAAACAAGTTAAGTACCTTAGATTAGTATTCTAACGCAGATATGGATTTTATATTAGCATGCATCTGCCTTTTTTTTAAACAATTTTACAAAAACAATACTAAAAACAACTTAGGTTTGTGTAAACACTCATTCTCTGTGAAAAGTTTAACAGCTAGCCTACGAATTGAATGTATTTTTGGGTCATCACTTATTTCAGCCGAAATATTAAGTATGTATGTAGTGTTAAGAGACGTCATACGCTTGCAACATACTCTGTGTCCTTTTCTTCGATAAAGTTAGGGAAAAGTTTTTTGAGAGGCACCAACCTATCAGCTAATGTATTTGATTTGGAAACTTGTTTAGTGCCCACAAACAGAAACAATAAATATGGTACGGAAAACATTACCTAAGAAAATTAAGGACCAGATAAAAACTGTCACTAAGGCATTACGAACTACGCTGCCACAAAGCTATTTTACGTTCAATAACAAAATATACGAACGGACCCGGAATGGGTAACCCACCTCGGCCATCCTCATGGAAGAACTAAAACCGAGTTAGGCGTAGTGTTCTACGCAAGGTATGTAGATGACATTATCTGCGTAATCACCAAGGACAATGAAGAGCAGATACTGGAGTACCAGAACGTTAACGATGAAATGGAAAATAAAAAAAAACATAAATTACCTGGATCTGACGAGTAAGATGGACAAAATCGCCCAAAAACATAATTACGAGATTTACAGAAAGGCGACAGCTACAGACACCATAATACATAACTCATCAAATCATTCTCAATAACACAAATCCGCCGTCATAAGATAATCGTAACTAACAAACAGGCTTGGACGAATACCTCTATCGCGAGAGGCGTACGGAAAGGAACTAAACACAATATACAACATAGCAACAAACAACGGAAATAAAAAGGAGCTCGTGGATAAATTCAGAAAAATGTATGCAGTTCAAAAAAGAAGCGACAGAGAGCTAGACGAATTTGGACGGTAACGAATTATGCAGGGAAAATGACATACAAACGTGCAAGATTTTTCAGAAAATATATCCACACGGCGTTCAAAACTGGAAACAACCAGGGAAGGATACTTAAAAGCAGCACGAATGAAGAAGACCCATTGAACAAACAAGGCGTATATAAACTGACCTGTGAGTGTCAATAAAGCTATATAGGACAAACAGGACGTAGAGTAAGAACAATGTTTCGTGAACACATAAGGGATTACAAGAAAAGGATACGAAAACATACGGCAATACCTGAATCTAATTTTGCAAACCACTTGGTAAACGAGAAATGTTTTAAAAAATATGTAATTCTTTGGCCATGCTATTCGCTTAATATTGCGGTTGCCGGCTTCAATATCAAGCCTAAAAAGTAACTCGCCTAAACAAGTTTTTTCGTTAACATTCGCAAGCTTAAGTATTTCTTGTTTCTTGTGTTTTAAATGTGCACATAATTGTATACATATATACATATATGTATATTGTGTCTTTTTTGAAAAATTCTGTAATTCTACTGTTTTTGTCATAGATAATAATAAACGATTTCTTTTGCTCAACATTTTTGTATCGTCAGTACTCAAGATTAAATTTATATTTGGTAACGTTTCAAATCCTAACAGGTCTTCACTGATTGAAACATTTTGAGTACTGTGTCAATATCTGACATTTGACGGTTCTTTAAAAATCTACTAAAAGTTGGATTGTTGCTAAGTTCTATTGTATTTTCTGCAAATTTTTAGTTTAACTAACACTGACTGCATGGCAAAATTTATGAAAATTTTTTTTTTTGAAATTTTGACTTGATGTAAAATGTTTATTTTGAAAAATGTTATAAAGTTCGAATCGATCAAAAATCGTGTTAATGTTTTAAATTGTTGCGAATTTATTTTGTATTTTCAAAAAAAGTTTTATATTGAATTAGAAAAATTCTAAAGTCAGACTCACGACTAACACTGCAAGGCACCACCGAAAAGTTTTTTTTGAGAAAAAATTTTTAATTTGTTGCAAAAAATGATTATTTGAAAAAATGTATGTAAAGCTGAAATTCCGTTGAGAAAACAGTAACACATATGTATGTATGTATATTTATCAAAGCATGTATTGGTTAGTATATATGTATGTATGTATACAGTGCCACATATTCGTATAAACGCACTCTTAATTTTAACTTTACAACCTTCTCTCTCTTTTCTCTATGTATCACTCACAACAAATTCTAACTTATATTATTTTTCAAAGTAACGAAATTTTATACTGCATGCAAAAAACCGTTTTCGTTGTTGTTGTTATAATTAAATCATTGCGTCTTAAATATTTTACTAAAAATAAGTACATATTCGTTTAAACGCACTAGCTTAGTTTTCAAAATAGGCATATTTATTTAATTTTTAATATTTTATTTGGCCTCTACGTTAATTTATAACTTCAAAACAACGATTTGGCATCGATGCCACTAAATTTTGCAGCGGTGGGCGGTCCAAATCTTCCCAAGCTTCCTTAATGGCCAACTTGAGCTCTAGGACAGTCCTTTAAAGGCATCCTTGGGCTTTTTGTCCGTAGATTTTTCACGAAATACATCCCCAAAGGTTCTCTACCGGATTCATATCGGGACTGCATGCTTGTGATTTCATAAGCTGGATGTAGTGCTCCTCAAATCATTACAAGGACTCTTTAGAAACGTGAATGGCAGCGTTATCCTGTTGGAAAATGCTATCTTCATCCATTTTATCATTCAAAAACGAGATGAGAGCATCGTTAAGCAATTCTGCGCATATTTTTGAATTCATTTTTAACGGCACAAAATAAATAAATCCTTTTCCTTTTGATGAAAATCCTGCCACACCATAACGCTACCACTTCCAAAGTGGTATACGTACGTCATTGTTATGCAAATCGTGCCAATAACAACTATACGAGTCTGGGCCATCTAAGATGCATTTTTTTTCATCGGAGAACACAACATTGTCCCACTCAGTTATTCACTGCATGTGTTTTTTGGCGAAGTCTAAGCGCGGTTGTTTGTGATGCGGCTTGCTCACCGGTTTCTTCCATGTTACGTTTTCGGAGTTACGTAAAATATGTGCAATGTGAAAAAAATGAATTCAAAAATATTCACAGAATTGCTCTCATCTCGTTTTTGAATGATAAAATGGATGAAGATAGAATTTTCCAACAGGATAACGCTGCCATTCACGTTTCTAAAGAGTCCTTGTAATGATTTGAGGAGCACTACATCCAGCTAATTAAATGGTCAGCATGCAATCCCAATTTGAATCCGGTAGAGAACCTTTGGGTATGTGTTTCGCGAAAAATCTACGGACAAAAAGCCCAAGGATGTCTTGAAAGGACTGTCCTAAAGCTCAAGTTGGCCATTAAGGAAGCTTGGGAAGATTTGGACCGCACATTCCTGCAAATATTAGTGGCATCGATGCCAAATCGTTGTTTTGAAGTTATAAATTAACGTGGAGGCCAAATAAAATATTAAAAATTAAATAAATATGTCTATTTTGAAAACTAAGCTAGTGCGTTTAAACGAATATGTACTTATTTTTAGTAAAATATTTAAGACGCAATGATTTAATTATAACAACAACAACGAAAACGGTTTTTTGCATGCAGTATAAAATTTCGTTACTTTGAAAAATAATATAAGTGAGAATTTGTTGTGAGTGATACATACAGAAAAGAGAGAGAAGGTTGTAAAGTTAAAATTAAGAGTGCGTTTATACGAATATGTGGCACTGTATAATATAAAAGTATTCTAAGAGCAAAACTACAGAAAACAGGTATTGGTAAAGATATATGATCAAAAGTAATGTAGTTGAAAAAGTAAAAAGTTACGGTATATAATTTTAAAGTTATAGAAATATCTATTTGATTTGCCACCACTTTAAAACGCATTTGATTCTTTGTCATTAATAATAATTTTTAAATAAGGTTAGCTCATTTTGTTGGAAAGTAAAAAAAAATATTTTTTTTCGTCACATTTTTTATTTCATTTCGTTTTATTTTTGGTTCAAAATTTGATCTAAATTTTCATTTTATTTTTGGTTTAAAATTTGATTTAAATTTTTATTTTATGTAACATTTTTAATTTGGCTCTGCCCTTTTTCCCCTTGGCCACGGGATCGCCTGGCTCCTGCCGAAACTAGTATTTTATTTTATTTTATCAACGCTAATATGAAACTGATTGCTTGCTATCGGAATCCGAATTGATCCACGTTGTTAAAACAGGAGTGTGCACTGAAATCCTACAGAATTGGAATTCTACTAATCAAATCAGTAGTGCGATTCTGTAACTTTTTTAACAACACTCGAAGTTGCCAAATCAGCTAAATAACAGAAGTTAACAATACTGCTATTCAGTAACTCTTTTTTTGATAACATACACTATTGCAAAATCAGTTGTTAAGCATTGTAAGGCATTTAGTTTTGTGTTGTTAGAAACGCGATAGTTATTTTATTTATTTAGTTTTTTTTCTCCAAGGCTAAGGCCAAGGTTATGAAGAATAAATATAAAAAAGAAGTCTGATGAGGAAATGTTGTGATTTCCGAAATAGTACTATAACTTCTACCATTTTAAAAACTGTTGTTATTTTTCCAATAAAATCTTCTATAAACTGGCCTCGAGCTCAAAAAATTTGTCAATTATTAAAATCAATAAGGCCGAAAAACAACTAAAAATTCATATATGCAAGGATGAGCACACCTGAAATGCATTCTAAGAATTACAAGCCATTGGTAAAAACCAATAAAAAATTCGCACACAGAATTGCAAACACACAAACAACAACCACACAAACAAGTTTAAATAGCAGCAGATCAGTTGCTCTTGTTTGTAGTTGGTTTGTTTAAGGAAGATGGAAAAACGACGCAGTCTACTCGGCTAGCGTAGCACAGCATTTAGCGTGTTGGCTTTGCAACTCCGAGCTCCTTGGTTCATAGTCAAGTCGTGTTGTTAAAAGTTACTAAATCGCACTACAGACCTGATTTAATCCCTATCATTCAATGTTCTGCAAGAATAATAAATTAGAAGATTGCGACACTTTCATCCCGTTATCTTTTTTGTTTCGGCTTGACAGCTGTGTGACGTCAGAGCATACCAGAATATCGAGTCAAAAGGGAAAAGAAACAGAAAATTAACATTCGCGTGCAAAACTATGAAGCAATTTATTAAGGGCCTTTTAATAAACGAAGTGTACAGTGGAAAATTGTAGTAACGACAATATGAAACCGATGCATTTTACTTTATTTTGATATTCAAGTGCTTAAACAAAAGGATTTTATATATTAATGTTCCTTATTAACTTTAAGAGAATTGTGCAAATACAACATAAGCTGAGTCAATAATACCGGAATATCACAATTTCACATATTTTAATGTACCAATTGCTGTGGTCGAGTGGGTAGCGGTGCGTACTATAACTCGATATGCCGCTGAGTTCGAGGTTCGATTCTCAGCGAGGGCAAGTAAAATCTTAATTATAGAAAAAGTTTTTTTCTAATAGCGGCCACCCCTCGGCAGGCAATGGCAAACCTCCGAGGGTATTTCTGCCATGAAAAAGCTTCTCATTAAATACATCTGCCGTTCGGAGTCGGCAAGAAATTGTAGGTCCCTCCATTTGTGGTATAATATAAAGACGCACACCACAAATGGTAGGAGAAGCTCGGCCAAACACTGAGCTATATAGTGTACGCGCCAAAATTATATATATAATTGCTGTATATTCGCTAAATTGCCGCTGTTTTTGATTAAAAACTGATTTTTTGGTTGTTGGCGAGCATAGAACACAATACTTGTATAAATGCTTCGCAATGGCACACTGGTGTGAGCGCGTTTGTTTACGCTTTTATTTCGCTTCATACTCAGATTCCGCACGCTATGACGTAGAAATGTCACAATCTTCTAATTTATCATTCTTGAAAGTTCTGTACTTTTTGATTTGTAGCAATGGACTTGAACTACGCAAAACCGGTTTATCCAGGCTCTTTAAGCATTCAAGAAAAGGAATGCATGTAAATTAATTCTTTAGAAGTAGTTATTCTAAGCAAATATAGCGTTTGTAAATATGCAACGAAAAGATTGCATTTTTGCAAACAATCCAAAACATTTGTACGTCATGAAGAATAAATTAATGCATATGTACATACATATGTATGTATGTACTATATCTTAAGATACTGCATGATAAAAAAACAGTAATTGAGCAGATTTTTCTATCATGCAACGTACTAGAAATTGCGCATTCCAGAGTAACTCCAATTTTGACAGTTCTTAAGTAAAAGTAGATAAACTAATATTCGTGAAAACGATTTTAAATAAACCATTTTCGGTATCTGGTATTTTTACAATTTACCGACATTTAAACGCGTTTATCATTTAAAATAAGCTTTACTACGTTTTCTTTTATTTATATTAACCGTTTCTTTTTACTTGAGGCATGTCATCGGTAGGGTATCACAATTTTACTATATTGTTGGGAGCTTAAATCAATTAAGTAATATTATAGCTCAAATGGGAGAGCATAGAAGAAATTGTAAAACAGATGCTGTCAGATCGAGTAAGAGCGGGCGAGCATCGTTATTGAGATACTTTTTCACCGTTTTATCGCGCGGTTGACTATTTTGTCATTAGGTCCATTCCTTATCTACAGTTTTTTACAGTTTTTACAGGATTTGGTCCAAAAGGCATTCCCGTACTCAAAAAAACTGTAACTGAGAGCGCACTTGAGAGAGTAACTGCGACTCTCTTCTTGTCCGAAGTTACAGGATTTAGTCAGAAGTTTTTTTGCCTGTAAATATCGAAAAATTGTCAAAATCAGCTGTTAACAGTATTGTTGTGAATGCACAAAATAAAGAAAATTACAAAATTCAAAATTTCAGTGAAAATGGAAAGTGCTAAAGTAATAAATAAAATCGTTAATTCTTGTGATAGTTTTGCTTGCATTTCAGTGTTTTTATTACCATTTTTTGTATAAATATTCTGACATTCGCTTCTTGGGCTAAAAAAATGGTTTTTTGAATTCCCGTACTTTTTCCTGTAATTCTCTATTAGAGAGCGTTTTTACCTTACTCTCTTGCATTTTGGCACTTTTTAGGAACTTACAGGAAAAGTAAAGGAATTGACCTATTATTGCTTTTCAAAACATTTTAATCCAAGGCGTATAACGGATACTTGTCAGACTTGCTGATAATATTTTTTCAGAATTGTGATTCAACTTGTTGAGAAATTACGGAATATGTAATGTGTGTGATAATGCAATTATTTTTTTTTTAATCGACTGAATCTTTCTCTCAGCTCTCAAATTATGATTTTTTTTCTGAAGAAGTGTCGGTTTATTACTTTTTTTTTGTGGTCGGATGACACGAACGTCCAGATCGTCGAAATCTACTTTAAATCAACTCTAATAATCAGGTAATCTCTGCTGTTAGACATTTCCAAAAGTCAGCTGAATCAAACTTCAAGACAGAAATTTTATTTTTAACTGAAAACTCGAACTCACGCACGCTCGTAGGTTGATACGAGTATTTTTTCATGCTCAAGCAGCTGCTGTGCTATATTGTCAGCGGTGTCTGAGGAACATTCCATATACCATTCAACAAATGTGGAATAACAAAATGACAAAGATAAGCGCATGGCACGCCGCAATCACATTGAAATTATTTATTTAAACGGATTTATGGAAGCTTCTTAATTACATAAACGCAGTCTGCCTAATGACGTGAACGCTGTCTATACTTGTACCACTCCGCCGTTGAGTGGATTCCATAACAACGTTGCTGCTCTGATTATTGTGCAGTCCCCTTCGTCCCTGATTATACTAATGCGCTAGACGTGATGAGGAGCTTGTTTGCATATTTTATGCAAATTTTTGTATACCAAGCCGAGAATTGCATTATGACAACAAACAGTAAGGCAGCACTTCACACACAAGATGCACTGCAGCTCAGCCGCGCTGTCGTACTTAAATCAACAAATACCAACGTATATTCAGGCATACATATGTACGTACATTATACATATGTATGTACATTCCAATTTCGAAAATGTCACCTGTGCCGCTGCATACATACATACATGCCGCGAGATTTTGGTTGACTTCCCTTCTGCATTCAATATTAACGGAATTTACGTAGAGTTTGCCACATCATTTTGTGAGCTATCCTAAAAAAGACCCATTCAGATTAAATTGGTTTGAGATAAAAAAAACTTTAAAGACAAAAATTACTCAACATTTCAAACATAAGATAGTAAAGTCGATCTACTTTTAACACGATTCGTTTTACACGGTTTTACTTTTTTAACGCGGATTTTTTTAACACGGATTATTTAGCAATACCCGGTTGCTTTTTTAACGTGGTTCGCGATTCATTCTGATTTTGTCCTTCTGTTTTATTTAATATGCGCTTTGTAAGCTTTGAAAGTTTAGCGAAATTTCGTCGAGATTTTAAAAATGCTAAGAAAAAAAATCTATCCCATGCAGTTTGAAAATTATGGGCATTGAAGAAAACACTGCGTAATACGCTGGGCAGCCGTCTTGATGATACCACATGCGGCGACGACACTTTGGTAAAAGTGGCGTCACTATCTGTCTCGCTCGCTCATGGCAAACATGTCCACTATCCATCTCTCTCATCATTTTGCCGTAAAATTAAGAACCTACCAAGATTTCGGTTTTCTTCTGATTTTCCGACAGGGTGGAAGTTTGATGTATGTTGGAACGATTTTTCGTCATCCCTTGTCAAATTTAGTTTTGTGACATATCTACTGAAGATGGCAAAACGCCGAAACCGGTATGTCACAGAACCAAATTTGACAAGGGATGACGGAATATCGTTCCAACATACATCAAACTATTGGTTTTCAGCGAACCCGGAAAAATAACTGGTACGATGAGGAATGTCGCGTTGCCACGGAACGGAAAGATGCTGCCTACAGGCCCACGTTGCGATCGGGCGCAACGCGAGCCTTGCGGGAGAGATATCGTGAAGAAGAGAAAGGCCGAAATGCGTGAGTGCGAAAAGCTTGAAATGCTGGCCGACAGGAAAAGCGCCCGAAAGTTTTTTCAGAAAGTACGACGGCTAACAGAAGGTTTTAAGACCGGGGCGAATTCCTGTAAGAACGACAACGGCGACTTCTCCACACTACTTAGTGGTAGTAGCAGTGACCACCTTAGAGAAGATGATGACCCCGAAACCCCAATCAATGACGACGGAATTCATGTTCCGTTACCCGACTGCGATTAAATCCGTATAGCAATAGCACGGCTAAAGAACAACAAAGCGCCGGAGTTTATGGGCTGCCAGCTGAGGTATTAAAATACGGTGGAGAAGAGTTGGTAAAGGGCATGCACCAGCTTATCTGCAGAGTACGGTCGGACGAATGCATGCCTACTGATTGGAATCTAATTGTACTTGCCCAATCCACAAGAAGGGTGATACTGCAATTCGCGCCAACTATCGTGGTATCAGCCTTAACATCGCCTATAAAGTTCTGTCAAGCGTGTTGTGTGAGAGACTAAAGCCCACCTTCAACGAACTGATTGGACCTTATTAGTGTGGCTTTAGACGTGGTAAATCTACTATCGACCAGATATTCCCAGTGCGACAGATCTTGGAAAAGACCTAAGAAAGAAGAATCGACACGCACCGTCTGGGTCTGAAGGTAAACGTGGGCAAGACGAAGTATCTCCTGTCATCAAACAGACAGTCAGCACATTCACGACTGGGATCTAACAGTTATAACTTTGAAAAAGTAGAGGACTTCGTTTACTTAGAAACCAGCATTAACACCAATAACAGCGTCAGCGTTGAAATCCAACGCATTATCTCTCTAGCCAACAAGTGCTACTTCGGACTGAGTCCTCTCTCGACGGACAAAAACCATACTCTATAAGTCTCTCATTATGCCCGTCCTAATGTATGGCGCAGAAGCATTGACGATGACAACATCATATGAGAGGGCTCTTGGAGTGTTCGAGAGAAAGATTCTTCGAAAGATGTATGGACTTTTGTGTATTTGCGACGGCGAATACCGTGTACGATGGAACGATGAGCTGTACGAGCTATACAATGACGTGGATATAGTGCAGCGGATGAAGAATCAGCGGCTCCGCTGGCTAGGCCACGTCGTTCGAATGGATGAAATAGCTCCAGCCCTGAAGGTTTTTTACGCGGTACCCGCGGGTGGAAGCAGAGCAAAAGGAAGACCTCCTCTGCGTTGGAAAGACCAAGTGGAAAAAGACTTGACTATAGTTGGGATTTCCAATTGGCGCCAAATAGCACGAGATAGGGACAGCTGGCGTGCTTTGTTGACCTCGGCCAAAATCGCTTAGGCGGTTAATGCGCCAATTAAGTAAGTATGCAAACTTTTAACGTCGATTAATGGTGAAATAAAACTACCACGAATGGCCTTTATGCAAATAGAAGGAACCGGTATTATTACAAAACATCCTGAAGTTTATTTCAGGGTGACAACTTTTGTCGATGATATTTCTACATATACAATTGCGAGACAAATTTATTCAACATAAATCAATTATACAAAAATTTATTTTCTTTATTCCTTTGATTTTCTCTTTAAAAGTAATTGATTTTATTGTTCAGATGCAAAATAATTTGAAACTTACAAATGTATTATTGACATGGCAACACTTGCGCCCGAGTTCGCTTTGTGGAAAAAAGAGAAGAGACTTGTAAGCAACCAACATCTACAATTGTTCAAGATCAATGCAATAAGGCAATGCGACAATGCCTGGAAAAATCCTTTTCAAAACCGAAATTCGCGAAAAGGAACGACTTAATGGCTTAGCCATAAAGAGCACTCATCGTCGATATTTTAAAATAATTTTAATTTAAAATAATGATACCTGCCCTTTGATACGTACGCACCTACGTATGTACATATGTACATATGTATATATACATTTATAGTAATATATCTATATACCTTACGAACTATTAATATGTATTAATAACTACAACAACACATTTCAGACTAGTATTAAGAGAGCTTATCGTGCGAGCATAATATTTAGTAATAAGAGAAATTAGGTTAAGTTTCATGTAATTATGTATGTATATTAGGGTGACAATTAAATGTATGGAGTATTTTTTTTTTCTTTATTGTTTTGGTCTCAGTGTTTTTTTGTGTGTAGTTTTATTTAAAAAAAATTCTAGTAAAATTTCAAGGTCGTAGGAAGAGGATTAGGGGGCGCGTCGGCCCCCCAAAGTTACACAAAATACGTTTTTTCACGCAAATTCTTACTTTGACTGCTTGTAACTTTCTCTGTGTTTTTTTTTTAAACATTACTGGCGAAAGATGTTCATTAATATGTCTACAATAACATCTGTCAATAAAATTTTTGTCTAATGTTAATATTTAATGAAAAAAACTTAAATATAGGAGGAAAAGTACGCCTCAATGTCGATTTATTATACTTAAATAAAACTACTTATGTATATGATTTCTCTTTTTATTAATATTGTTTAAAGCACTTGAGACAATGTCTTTTTATTACAGTCCGGAAACCGATGGCGGTAATCGCTAACAATTTTTAAAACAAATTGTTTTTGGCGTTCATTTTTGGTAAATAGTTTATTATACTCTTCCATCAATTTAACCCCCCTTTCGGCAGTGTCATTTGTAACATTTAATTTTTTCATCAGTTCAGCCGCTTTACAATAAGATTGGTCCTGCTCCCATTTGTCTGGGTTTAATTTAAAAAAATCAGTATTTATTTGAAATCTTTCAAATAATGCTTTTGTTTCGGCAGAGACGAACTGTTCAATTCCGTCATGGAATATTTCAACGATTTCTCTATCATTTATTGTAGCTCGCTTTGTGTTTTGCTCTTGTTCAAAATCATTTTCCAAAGCCGCCACCATTTTTTGTTTTGAAAAAAGGGATACGTTGCTGTCAAAAAATGCAAGACCAACCGCCTCAGGGCTTAAATACCACAAGTGGTTCCTGAACTTTTTAAGAGCAACATAAGATATAGCAGCATCAATTTTTTTGAAGTTTTCAAGTTTTTGTAAAAATAAAAAATCTTGATATGGCGCTTTAATGGCCAAAGGAGCAGAAAACCACGCTTCGACATAGACTTCAGCAATAAAAACACAAATTTGACGAAGCCCATTTAATTCAGTTGCTGAAAGCTGGAACTCGTTACGGAATAAAAATATTTTTAGACAGTAAATCGCTTTTGCCATCCACCTTGCATGGTGAACAGCTCCTGGCGATCGAAACATTAGGCTGTTTGGATGTGTCTTTTCTGGTTTTTGACCCAGGAAGAGCAAAGTGAGTTCCAAGAATTCTTTATAGTCTTCCCTGGGTTGTTTTTCTTCCAAGATATTATTTACTGCACCGATAATGCGAACAGCAGACTCTTTCATGTACGTCTTGAGAGTTGGATCGTTGATGCCATACTCATAGTTTTTAGCATCAATCTTAGCCCAAGCATTTTTAAATTTCTCAAACATTTTAACGTTTGGACTTCCATAACAGCTTATTTTTTCTTCGAAAACGCATCTTAAAACAATGTCGTATATATGATGACGGCATGGTAACCATAAAAGTTGTCTTTGTAAATTATTTTCAATTAACGTACAGGTACCATTGAAACGCCCAGTATTGACCGCTGTTGTATCAAACACTAAAGCTTTGATGTGATTTTGCAGATTATATTCATAAATAGCATCGCATACAGCGGATGCCTGTTCTTTTCCAGTACCGGAATCAAGTGCAGGTATTTCAAGAAGCTGTTCAACTTTACCGCTCGATATTATTATAGGCAACCTATCAACTTTATCATTTCCCGTCAGCGCCGGCAAAAGTTTACCATCCCAATGAAGGCAGATAGCGTCGAGCTCATTTAATTTTAATTTATTTTTTAATGCTGAAATTCTTTCTTCACGGATTTGTTCCCTTTCCTGGTGTACAGACGTTCGGTTTAAAATATAATCTTCAACATTATTACCCAGAGCTTCAACGACTGCGCTTATTAGATGAACCGCATGTCTGTCACTGATTTTACAGACATCGAGTGCGGCCGCCAGTTTTGGTGTTAGTATTTTATTTGTTCCCCTACATTTTTTGGCTGGAGGTTGACTACAACGTGGGTCACATTCCATATCTGGAAAACTGTTATCATTCTCTGAAGATTCAGATGACAGCAACTCTGCAGTTTCATCTAATAAAAACGACTTAATTTAAAGAAAATAAAAAATAAACAATAACATACAACGAACCAATTAATGCAATTTCACGATTATTCCGCTCCACTTGTTGTAATAAATTGTTGTTGCGTTCTTCAAGTCGGCACTCTCGGCGTACTTCTTCGTAATCGATACCATACATAAAGCCTGGGCGCCCCGTTTTTCGTTGACTTATCAAGAAATCAATATCTTCTTGATTCGACATTATTTTTAATGCACTTGCATGCGCCACG
Source organism: Philophylla caesio (assembly GCA_963971545.1). Taxonomy (NCBI): domain Eukaryota; kingdom Metazoa; phylum Arthropoda; class Insecta; order Diptera; family Tephritidae; genus Philophylla; species Philophylla caesio. Next base: position 68,473,148 of record OZ020607.1, read on the forward strand.
TCAAAAAGCATATCCAATTTTTCTTTCCACGTGTTTACTTTGCTCTTATGGAAATTAGAAGTCTTCTTTGAATCTTTTTGAAAGCTTTGCCATTCTTTATACAATTTCTCTACATTTGTAATGCAGTGTTGTTTATCCTTGACCGGAATGCGGGCTTTTTCCCAGAACACGAATAGTTCTTTTACAACTAAATCTGAACTTTCCCGTAAATTTTTTTTTACTACACGTAAATTGAAAAACAAAACTTTCAACACTTCTATATTGGAGGGTAGTTTACTTCCCGTTAATGAGTTGGTACAATAACCAATTAAATATATGCGTTCACGTAAATTTCTAGCAGACATTTTCGACTTTTCACATTCAAATATTCACTTCGAATGATTTTTTTGCAAATTTAATGCTATTAAAAAATGTTTGCGGCTGCTGCATATAACTGTAAAATAAGAATCTATTTTCCGAGAAACATTGGTGCTGATTTTTTGTCGGTAGCTTACGCAAGCATTGAGAATAATATTGTTGAGGTTGTAACGGGAATATTCTCGGTCACAATTGTCAATATTATAGATCGCTTCAGCATACAGGAAAAAAAAATTTGAAGCAAACTTTTAAAGACAATTCTTACACTTGAAAACAAAAGTAAACAAAAAAAGTCTGAAGTTCGGACTAGCGAGGTCTTACTGTATATAATTGTTGAAGCTACTCTTACGTAAATCATAAGGAATTTTCTATATGAATCTTTAATTAAATAAATCTGAACAAAATCCAAAATTTGAATCATATAAGTAATTTTATTTAAGTATAATAAATCGACATTGAGGCGTACTTTTTCTCCTATATTTAAGTTTTTTTCATTAAATATTAACATTAGACAAAAATGTTATTGACAGATGTTATTGTAGACATATTAATGAACATCTTTCGCCAGTAATGTTTAAAAAAAAAAAACACAGAGAAAGTTACAAGCAGTCAAAGTAAGAATTTGCGTGAAAAAACGTATTTTGTGTAACTTTGGGGGGCCGACGCGCCCCCTAATCCTCTTCCTACGACCTTGAAATTTTACTAGAATTTTTTTTAAATAAAACTGCACACAAAAAATACTGAGACCAAAGAAAATATCACTTTCGAAATTAACTGTCACCCTAATGTATATAATATAATTTTGCCGCGTACACTATATAGCTCAGTGTTTGGCCGAGCTTCTCCTACCATTTGTGGTGTGCGTCTTTATATTATACCAAAAATGGAGGGACCTACAGTTTTGTACCGACTCCGAACGGCAGATGTATTTAATGAGAAGCTTTTTCATGGAAGAAATACCCTCGGAGGTTTGCCATTGCCTGCCGAGGGGTGACCGCTATTAGAAAAAACTTTTTCTATGATTAAGATTTTGCTTGCCCTGACTGAGATTCGAACCTCGAACTCACCGGCATATCAAATTATAGCACGCACCGCTACAGCGGTATAGTTGTACTATAAAGAAATAAAGAAGTGTAGTTCTTAGCGAGAGACTGAAGATTGCGTTTCATTAAAGAATGTTAATATATACGTACATTTACGTATACAAAATAATTTGTTAAGGCGGTTAAAAAAATGTTATACACGCGTATCTGTCAATTTAAATGTTTAAAAAATGTATTGCAACTGGTTTTTTTTTTTAGCAAATACCCGAAGCCGCCACCGCCTCACCACCCTTCAAAAATATCTTAGCTACGGTCTTGTTGCGTATGAGCGATACTCATCAAACATTTTCCACAGATGCAGCAGCTTTGCATTTCGCTCGTTTGATACTTTCGTAGTATGCTGATCGACGCATTAACTTGCAGATAAATGGTGAGAATATTGCCAGCGGAAACGATATGTAGCTAAAAATTCAATTTCCTTGAAGAACAGCTTCAGCATATTTTTTTACGACAGTATCTAGCATAAATCAAAGTTTTGCACATTTATCCATCTGCAAATCTGTGCATGTGTTATGTATATATTTTACTTATGGTTTTATATCCTTAGATTTGATTTTATGAAGAAACAACTTTCGTGGTTATTATTTTCCTCCGAACCGTACCTTAGCAAAAATAGCATGAGGGTAATGAAAACTCAGGTAAGCTGTTATCGTCAACGCTGTGATTTGGTATTTCATATACGTTTAAATAAAAGCTTCTGCTGAATGTACATGGGCGAATGTACATATGTAGGTAATGAAACCTTAAGATGTGCATAAATGTTACTAGTCCTTAAGTAGTAGATGTAACTTGAATCTTAAAGAAATCGATATTTCAGTATCATGATTAGAAGTCAAATAGTATTTTGCATTTTTCTAATCAAAACTTAGTTTTGCGTGTAACAACAACGAAAACATCTCGATACGGAAATTCGTAAACGATTCGGAACGATTATAAAAACCAAATACAATGCTTACACTAAATTTGTTATCCGAAATAAAAACTACTGATTTGCTGAGCTATGCAGGGATGATTGTACGTAAAATTTCATACGTACCTGGTTCTAACGCTGATTTATTTCCCTATTAATTTCCGATGAAAGACACCCAATGAATTTAAAATAAAATTATATTGGTTTATATGTTTTACAATTAAGTGTCATTTCAAAAACTTAGAGAAGCAAAAAGAGCGTTGCGAGCTCGTTTACTCTCTTGTTACCCACCCTCAATCAATAAGTAAGTAAGTAATTCTACGAGTATATTAGACACCTAATTTGCTTGCTAAACTTCAGAGAACAATCGCCGTGTGCTGTACAGGGGCATTCTCTACAACACCTGGCACTGCTATTAATGCATTGCTGCACTTACCGTCACATTGTATATTCATACGTGGGAAGGCCTTAAAGGCCACCTGCATACTTAAAATAAACGGCTGTTGGTATAAAACGGAGTGGGGCGAGACGGAAATACTGGCGGCAGAGATATGGACACTTGCGTGTTTTCAAAGCCACAGGATAGTACGCCACCGTTTCCCTTGCTGATGAGACTCTATAACGTTGAGTTCCCTGAGCCTGAATGCTGGTTTAATGCCAACACTGAGCCCGGTTTTACACGTTGCCGAATCTTTTCTGATGGCTTCAAAACTGGCTCTGGGTCAGGATCTGGAGTTTTTATAGAAGATAATGAGGATAAGCTTCACTTTTCTCTTGGGGAATATGCCTCGGTCTACCAGGCCGAAGTATTTGCAATTCTCAAGTCCATGGACTATGTGGTGGAAAATGGGTGGAGGAAGAGGAGTATATGTGTCTGCAGTGACAGCCAAGCTGCACTCAAGGAATTGGCCAGCCCTCTAACTACTTCCAAACTAGTTCGGCAATGCAAGTCCCGACTGAACTATGTTGGTAAACATAATAAACTTGCTTTACTCTGGGTGCCTGGTCACTCGAGAGTACCTGCTAGTGAGACATTATACAATTTGGCTAAAATTGGCTCGGATTAGGTGTTACTTGGCCCGCTATAGCACTCCCACCTTCGGCCATCGATTGACACCCCGAAATCTGCTAAGATTTATTCGTAAATTCTGCAGGTTTAAAACAGATTAAAAGGAGCATGAAAACAGTTCAAAGGACGGCATGTAGTCTGAGTCCTGTTTTCTGCACGCGTTGTTTCGTACCTGATTCCAACAAAAAAAAAATATTAGACACCAAAAATTGTCCCCTTTTTACATTCCTGTCAATAACGCTGCCATTTTAGCATAAAGAATGCTTAAAATATTGAAATTCAAGCGTTGCCGCAATTAGTCGTCTAAGCCTACTCGCAGATATCAATTCTAGACTAACGGAAAATCGGTAACCTTTGTTTTCGGGCGCAGATTGTTTAGTATATTCTTTATAAATATGTTGTTGTATTTTTTCTTGCAGAATGCTTGTTTGCATGCCTTGTTGACTTTTCAATAGCTTCGCCGGGTCCTTTCACTTATAGCTCACAATCATCGTTTGTCCTTCATGACGTACGAGAGATAAATACTTGGCTTATGCGACTGGGCAAAGATTTATACCCGAACAAGTAAAATAATGCCTCAAAATTACACACAACAAACTGCAAGCGGTGCATCATTACCTTTTTGTATCTTATTTTCTTCTCAAACAAATTTAAAATGCGGTAAAAAAGGGAAATAATTTTTTGTATGCGCCGCAAAATATATACGGATATATAGAAGAGAAAATGTGTAAGGAACTAAAATATCCCTAAACGGAAAATAAAAAATGAAGGGTTTCTGCAAACAGTGTAAAACAGATCTTTCGTGTAAGATTGCTTTAATTCCCGATTAATGTCATAGATAGGAGTAAACGTATTTGAATGTACATAAATATGTTTGTATAACTGTGCGTTTGAGCCTCCCTTAAAAACAGTTATCAGAACTGATGACGCCATTGATGACGTGTTGATGGAGACATAATTAACTGTCGGGTCATGGCCCACAAATGACACTTTTTGCTGTCTGTTTTAGTTGAGCACTTGAAAGAACTCCAATTATTTTTGGATAAATAATGTCGATGCATTTACGTCAAAAACAATTTATTTTTTCATCTTTAACCTACAAATTTGATTGAAATAATTGAAAACATCCGCTTAACGTATTCTACGACTGAGTTTTAACAAAACTAACTTTTTTAAAATTACTTTTTACTAAGCCATCAAAAATTCCTAATGCAGCTAGTATAGTGACTCACTCATTACAAATCTGCGGACATAAAATTTAAGAACGTAGATATTAATAAACTACGATATTTAGAATTTTTGGATTGCTTCTTTTGAATGCAAGCAGGTTAAAAAAAATATGTGTGTATGTAAATGTATATTGGAACGATTTTCCGTCATACGTCGTTCGTTTCGAACGAAAACGACACTGAAGGTGGCACATCGCCGAAACCGGTATGTCACAAAATCATATATGTGTCCTGGGTCCAAAATCATCCGGATACGGAAGTTTTATGGGGCAGCCGATAGAGATGTCAAATACACCCAGACCTTTGAGTGCGCCGCTGGCGATCTCAGGACTCTAATTGCTGCCTGTTCACCAGAGTAGAGTATTAACCTATAATCTATGTGTTGTAGCACAATGGCGGCGATGGTCAACTGCTGCCCTTATCGCATTTTCATCGGCTTGAAAGACGCTAGCGGTAATTCCTCGCAAAAGGCTCCTCTTACCGCTCTATTACCCAGCTTCGATGCATCCGTGAACATGTTCATTTCGCCTTCACACCATAGATCATTCCTCTTCCATTCCATCCTTAATGGAATCTATGTAGTGAATGTACACAGTAGCATTTTTATAATTTTATTGAGCTCAAGGCCAGTTTATGGAAGATTTGTTTGTGAAAAAAACAACAACAGCTTTCAATGGTTGAAGTTATAGTACTATTTCGGAAATCACCACATTTCCTCATCAGACTTCTTTTTGATTATTAAATTAAATTATTTTTAATTTAATTTTCATAACCACTTCTCTCAGGCTTTGAACCCGGGAGCTCGGAGTTGCAGAGCCAATACGTTACCTATTGTGCTACGCTAGCCGAGTTGGCTGTTGTGTTTATTTCATCTTTTTTTTTCACAAACAAATCTTCCATAAACTGGCCTTGAGCTCAATAAAATTATAAAAATATTAACATTTACTAGGCCAACAGAAAAATGAACAAACATTGTACACAGTAGCGATATTTAAAAGCTGGTAGTAAGAGTTGTGCGCAGTACCTCACCGACTCCATTCAAGGCTCACCATTTCAAGTTCTTAGCTAGAGTATTCTTCTCTAAGTTTAAGTAGCCTTTTTCCGAGAAAGACCCCATATAGCAAGATGGGTTAAATTACTGCTTCTTATAGCTAGAGGAAAACTCTGGGAAGATACCCAATTTCTTCCCAATAGCACCCCGCAGCAATACAGGGCGACAGTTACCATCCTTACCTGATCTTTGATAGTTTAGTTTCCTGTCCATAATAATCCCCAACCCTCGGACCAATTTAATACCAAGTTAATATGGAAGTACCGTATCAGAGGTATGATTAACTGCTTAAGAGAAACTCAAAGCTTTATTTACGATCCCGACACTCAGCTGCATGATGTGTTGCAGCAGACAGCGTTCTTTGGATCTAAAGAACGTACAATAAACAATAGAAATATGTCGCACAGGTAATTTATTGTAGCAATTGCTAGTCCACTTCAAAATAATTTGTTTTGAAATATACCAACATTATGTGAATATATTATAATAATTGTAAATTTATGTTATTGTTTAATGAGTTATAAAGTTTAATGCATCCCCAGGTTAATTTTTTTATAAAAATTATTAATTTTGTGTAAAGTTAAAAGCTTAGTTACAGCTGGAGTTATATTTTAATTATAAATCACCAAAAAAGTTCATAATTTGTTAGGCATTTGCTGTATAATTGTAAAATTGGATTCAGAATGATCAAACCACAGTTGAGCTTAGGCGGAGTTTGCAGTATTTTAACTCGAAGACTTCTTCAAAAATGACTGCAATTTTGCAATCTTTAATCAAATACGAGTATATGTGTGTTGTTGTAGTAATTAATTTATTTGTGTTAGTTTGTAAAACAATGTTATTTATTCTGGTTACCTAAGGTTCTTGTTCCTTTCCTATACATGCACATTATGTTTGTCTTCCAGTTACTTTTATTTACTCTTATCTTACATTTTTTTCTTACATTAGTATTCATTTCTTTTATCAATTTTATAAAACAAATAAAGCTTAAAAAAATAGTGATTTTATTTAAACTCCTACAAATACTCAGTGTGATTACAATAAATCAACTCCTTAAGTTTAAAGTATCAAAACGTATTATTAAAAACTTCGTTTTTGAAAAACGTTAATTGAAAGCTGCTCCGCAAATTATTTTAATTGAACGGTATTCAGCATCATAAATATTTAAGCTTAAGGCCGATCGGTTTATTGGGAAATGTGTTAGGAAAAAACAACAATACTCAAAGCGGTAGTAGTTATAGTACTATTTTTGAAATCACCATATTTCCTCCCCGTGACAAGAACCCGGGACTCGTTCGTTAAGGAAGCAGGAAACTGCTGGAATACCGGTAATACCTGCATAAAAATCACAAGGTCTACTCTTGCTCATCAGGGGAGATCTGACCTTAGCCTTAGGCATAGTAACAGGGCACCTACTGATAGGTAGACACGCAGAGATACCTGGTGTCTCCTACAAAGATTTCAGCAGAAGCTGCAGAAATGAAGAGAAGCCTGAAACAGTGAGGCACCTTCCATGTAAATGTCCCGCACTATGGGTGACAAGGAAGAAACTCTCAGGATCAGAGTTCTTCAAAGACTTAAGCGATCTGGCCAGGATAGAGATACGCATATTATTAAAATTTGCAGATTCCACACGTTGGTTCGAGTAAGGGGCGTAAAAAGCCCTAGTGTGCTGGTGAGTTCGCTGGCAGGCACTTCTACCTAACCTTACCTAAGCAACATAAGATCAAACCTTAGGATCTTATTTATGTTTATATATATACACTCGTATATATATATCCGTTTATATACTTTTAGCAGTGAAAATAGGGATATTTTCGCTTATGTGAGTCTATAGAAAATACGCTCTTTTAGAAAATGGTATCTACCCAATTGCACCTACATCAACTCAGCTGACAATCTATTGCCAACAACAGGTCTCAAATTGCGCGCTTTTCGCGTTTCTCCATTTACCATTGTTTGTAATTGTTGGTAATGCTGAAACGATGACAGCGCTAGAGAATGGTGAAATAAAATTGACCCTTAAACAGTTGTTAGCCTTGAGCCAGAAACAGCACAAATTAAAAAATAAATAAACAACGACTAGAAGAATAAGATGCAAAGTAAAGAGTTGGAGAAAATAGAAAAACACTGACAACCGGAAATTATATTCCTTATAATTCTGTTTGCAACTCTGCTGCCACACAGGCGAAGGTGGCATGTGTTTAAACAACGCTATCAGAAAATAATACTTTACTAGTTGGGGGAAAAATTGATTTTTTTTAAATACGTACATAATCGTAAAATTTTATCAGCGAAATTTTCTTTTGTCTCCTTTATTGCGGGAGAAGAGTGGACAATGGCAGTAAAAAGCTTCTTATTTAGTCGTATATTCTCGTACATACATAGATACGTATATATGTACATTCTTCTATGCGTTTTTTTAAGTACGACTTGTTGTTAAATTTTCGAGCGAGTGTGTCAATCGCCGCCCAACGTTCTCATCATGGAAGTATCTGATACTACGTACGATTGAATCTATTTTGATTCCAGGTAGAAACGACGCTTATAACCACTAACTGCAAAAATGGCTATTTCCGCAAGTAATCCAGTGCGTATACGTTATAAATTGTATTTTTGCATATAAGAAATTTGTACTAGTAAATGTGACATAATATAAAACTTTAAATCAACATTTGTTTTCTATTAAGTTATATGGTATTAGATAATAATTCACATCAAAAAACTCCAGGTCGAATCAATGAATTTTCAACAAATATGCAGGATTTGTAAAATAATAAAACGGTTCATCTTAGTAAAAACAAATTTACGAGTATTTGCAAAAACAAATGCTAAATACCTCTGCTTTTGGTGATATTGTCTAACAACGTATTTTTCAAACACGTAGATATCTAAGTATAACTAGGATGGGTACTAAGTGTGAAAGAGTGAAAATGGTGTATACTGCAGTTAGCTGGCTTTCAAAGTTATCATCTGCCAGGGATTTTTGTGGGCATTTTTTTATAAGCTACAACTGCTGGCACACATTTCATTTTGATTTTTCTTCTTTATTCCCGTTTCTTCTAATTTTTTTTTCACTTTTTTTTATTTAGTTCATAACTTTCTTTGTTTGCTTTAAATCAAATCAAATTTGTTATGTGCAGCGACACAAATTTAGGTATTCATCCAGTAGGATTAAATTTATAATTTAAATGGTTTTTTAGACTTTGTGTATAAATTATGGATTTGATTTAAATAAAAAAGATATATTATCTAAAATATCCACTATTTTCATACAAATTCATGCAACGGTTGTACATTATGCAAGATTGCGTTAAGCAGCAAGAAAAAGTTTGAGGATTTTGAAAATTGAAAAGAAACTCCTGCTCACTTCCCTTACACTTCAACAATACGTCAGTTTAAATTTCTAAACCAAACGTCATTTGCACGAATAAATATACAATTTTTTCAAGTTTTCGTACAATTAACGCCGGCCAAATAAAGTATTTGTCAAGTGTTACTTTTAACAATATTTTTATTATGAATATGTATTTGTGTTTTGATTTTCATTTCGAATATTGTTCATCTTCTAACAAAATCCATAAAAAGCCTGACAAATTTGTGCAATTCTGCGAAACTTCGACCGCCATCCAAATTTGAAACTGTTAATCAGGAATTATAAGTGGCATAAACTTATAAGGTGTTTGTAATAAAACAATATCTTTGCAGTCTGTTAAGTAAAATCATATTCAAAATATATCAAAGAGAAGAATTTTGTGTCATCTCCCCTGTAACTACGTTTACCAATAAGTGACCCTTGATTTAAAAATATGAATTTTCATTTAACTTGATAGAGAGAATTTATCGTTAGCCAATCACTTTAAATCAGGCAATAAGCCAAACATGTATTTGCAATCGCACTTGAGAAAAAAAACTCTTGAAATTGACACAAAATCACATTTTAGAAAAAGCTTTTTGTTATTATTTCATTAAATTTTACCATTTATGTATATTTGCTAATAAAATGCACAAACAATTGCAGCACTTGTTTGCTTTCTCTTTCAATATAATTCCAAAAGAGCAACATCGCCACCAGAAATTTACTTCTTTCCTTCTTTTTTAAATACATGACATTGTCTAGTTGGTCCATGAGATTTCTTATGCAAGTCTGATGCTAAAAAAAGTATTATTGAAAAAGAACAAGAAAAATAAATACAAAATATGTAGTGCAGAATTTTCACTACAATTCTGAAACAATTAGTGAATTTATATTCCAAATTAAACTTTGATCACTTAACTATGCGAACATAAATGCGATTTTAAGTTAAACTCCATTCAAGCGCAACCGAGGTTTCATCCGAATTTCACATATTTTTCTCAGATTCCATATAAATAAACTTCACGTTACTTGGAGCCAAATGTGGCTGAAAATTTCTCAAAAATCAAAGGTTATTTTGAGCCACTTTTTTTTTTTTTTTATTAATTTAACGTTGCTTCAGTGCTTATTTGATAAGGTTTGAAGACTTGAGCCACTTTAACGTTACATATTATTACACTATGTATAAATTAGAAATGATATGTATCTCTCTTATGCACACACACAAAAAAAATTTGCGCCCTGTGAACGCCGACTTAACAAGCATAGGTTTGTATTTAAAAATAATTTAGTTCAAACTGAATGTATTCCTTAAAACCCAACCATATTAAACAGAAAACACGAATTATGGTATATAAAAAGTGTATTTCCAACGAATACACGCAATGGTTTTAAAGACATAACATCCGTCATCTACAAATATACGTCAAGTTACTGGTCGTAAATAACTGTCTTATTGTATTATCGTAATACTTATGTAAGCTTAATTTCTTAGCATAACTTAAATAATCGCTGGACTACTTTTTACTTTCAATCACTTTTCGTTTAAAGAAAAATTCTGTCTCGGATAATTACAGGAATCTTTAAGTCGTGTGTCGGCAATTGGCATGCCGCAAATCGGACACATCTGCGAAATTCTCAAGGAGAAAACCTGCAAAACACTTCGCAGCCACTCAAGCCAATTTAATAAACGTGGTGCGTTTTTGGAAAGTTTGTTGCAAAACTCGAATTCCCCGACAGTGCTTATCTGCAAAGCCGTAAAAAGACGGCGGAAGAGGGAGCTGGCTAGTGAGACAATACAGCCGATCGTTTCGTTGACTGGCATACTCAGTTGGATTGCTCCAACATTTTCTTAAAATTCCATCACAACTTCCACTATGCACCTTCGGACGATTTTCCAGTCACCTGCGTTGAATTGACACCGTACTGCTACTGGACACACACACTGCCACACCCAGACGTGTTGCTACTGCGGAAAAGTGAGTTTTGACCGCGTTGACGTTGAAAGTTCACTCGCCACTTTTCCAATGTACCAGATAAGTATTAACGAACCAGTGAATGTGTGCTTGTCGTGCCTCTTCACCTGCGCGCATCGACTAACCGAATTGTTGTTGGCTACGTGAGAAACGTACAGGCTGAAGCGCCGGATTTTAAAATGTTACAGCGTACACTTAATGCTGAACCAAGCGTGAAAACGCATGGAGGCAACACGCACGTTTTATGTCCTTTTGCACTTCCTACCACTGCGTTTCGTGCAAGGCACTTGCCGCACCTAGTGACTCAACTGCATGTTCACTTACTTGTGGGGCATGTACTTCCGTACCATCGCATTCTACCATGCTCCATGTTATGATGTATTTTGTATACCTCTCTTGGACCCCTTGTATCATCGTTCTAAGTTCTCTGCAATTCATTTCCGAGCAACATTTTTTGCTGGTTGCTTGTTAAGTGTTTCTTTTGCTTTCCTCGACGGAAGTCTACAAAATATTTCAAGCGGACATAATGACAACATTGCTGCGACAACATTGACAGCAGCAGCCATGCCAAGCTAAATAAATAGAAGTGCGAACATCAGATGCAGGTGATAGTCAGACTAGAAGAAGTACACAGGAAGTCATAAAATTCGCACAATATTTAAAAAGTTTAAAGACTGAGGTGCTTAATAGGTTTTCAGCAGTTACGCATAAAAGATGCCAACAATGACAGGTAAAACTAACTAAACTACTTTCGCGGATCCTAATGAGTTAAAAAAGTAGCAGTTCTTTTCCTAAGCGATGATATGATGAAACAATGAAAAGAAAAATTACCTTTTCAATTAGTAGTTGAAGTTGGCAATGCGTTAAGAAATTGAGCCAAGTAAAATTTTCTGTAAACAACAAATTTAACTTAAACGGCGTTTCCACGGCAAGTGAATCACGTGTTTCACTATTTGAATTACGAATGGCGAATACACGACACATTCGTAATTATTTTAGCATATCTGTTGCTGTTGTAATACTTAGTTACATACATGCATTCTTTTGCGTCTTCATTCACTCTAGGTTTGCCCAACAACCTCTCTCACATGATTATTTTCTTCACAAACTCAACGTTTCGAACCATTCAAGCATTTAATTGTTTCTTGTTTGTTTAATTTTTTTGTTGTTTTGAAATTTATATGTACTTTAGCAGCTGTTTTCGATAAATTTCCGATTAAAATTAGAGACGACATCGCTTCTTTCATCAATCACAATTCAGATTGAATCAACTACGGGTTCGACTCCCGCGGAAGCCCAACAAAAATTGGCCTTTAGCTCATTTAAAAATAAATAATGAAATTAAACAGGTCAAAAACAACAAAAAGTTAATTAAAAAGAAACTTCTCCAGGCTCATTTTTAATAGTTAAGAATAAGAATATAGAAAGAAATAATCATAATATAGTAATAATAATATTTAATTAACTAATTCACTTTTCTAAAATCCAACTCTGTTTGACCTACGTTATATTAACTTGAGCGAAGTGCCACGCATATAGAATCTTGAAATTTGACATACATTCTATCGTATTTAAGCTTTCAGAAAAAAATAAATATTTCGACGCAACATCAGCTGATTTACCTTCACTTTAGCTAATACGTCGTTCTCAATGTTTCATACAAAATGTATGCGTTGAAAATGTATTTCTATTTTTTTTAGCAGAAATAGCTACTGCATCAATAAGAAAGATCAGCAGCCATCTTCTTACTTTACCTGTAGTTTTTTCTTTCGCAATTATAACTGATATTTTTCCTCCAAGCCAGTTTACATAATAATATTAATTTGGCGCTTAAACTATAAAGCTCAGTGTTTGGCCGAACTTCTTCTACCATTTGTTGTGTGCGTCTTTATATTATACCACGAACGGCAGATGTATTTAATTAGAAGCTTTTCCATTGCAGAAATATCCCCGGATGTTTGGCATTGCCAGCCGAGGAGTTACCGCTATTAGAAAAAACTTTTTCTATGATTAAGATTTTGCTTGCCCTGACTTAAATTCGAACCTCGAACTCACCGGCATATCAAGTTATAGCACGCACCGCCACCAACTCGACCACAGCGACCACGACTAGTTTACATGCAATATTTTAAAACGCTTATCACGATTGTTGCTAATAGCTTAAGTATATACAGTACCTGGGCATCGAATTACGAACGGGGAGCATATTCAATATTTTTAATTTGTTTGACAATGTTTTTAATTTCTGATGAAAGTCACTAACTTAAAACCTGGGTGGCATCCTTTGCCTATATTTCTACTGTATAATTAGCGGTAAAATATTCGAATAAGCTTGCCTACTTTATAGTTATAGGCTCACAATTATTGTAACCGTCGTTTTTGTCACTCGTACATAAACGTAAACGCGAGTGGGTGAACATAGTGCGAATAAAATTTTAGATTGTGGTGAAAATTTCAGGTTTTTGGGATTATTTAAACAGTAAAGAAAGAGCGTATGTAAAAAAAGTTAAAAAAAATATCTATATATAAAAAATATAACATATATTTTACAGTGTGCCATTTCAAAGTGCATCCGTGTTGCGATTATTGCTTACGAACACATATGATTATTAACATACCAAAGCATGAAAAGATTAGCGTGAAAACGAACGACTATCTCCAGCTATGGTCTGTATTGATTAACTTTCTTTAAACAGTTGTGAATAAAAACTATCACAACGAGATTAAACAAAATTAAATATTTGTATTGCATACCACGTCATATCACACATTAGTTAGGTTGCAGCTTATTTTCTATATTTCGGTTTAGCGATTATTTCAAAATATCACACGATTGAACTTCACCTTTATTTACTTTTACCAACTAATTATAAAAGAAAATTTTTACAAGATAACTATGTGGCATTCAAATCTAGGGTATATCTGATGTACAATAGTAATAATAATAAACCCAACGATAATAACATCAAAGGTGTTGGAAAGCAAGTTAAAATCCTGACACAAACACCGGAATGGCTCAAATCGAAACTTGTTTTACATTAATTCAGAAAAAGGGGTTTAAAATGCCTCGAAACACGCGAAGGGACATTGAAATTAACTCCAAAAGAAAAGGACTATTAATCGATCCCGTGACCAACTTCATCATAAACATTATGCCTAGCATTTTTCTACAATTTGAAAGAGTAGGAAGATTAATAAGTTTCAGCCGACTAGTATAAGGTGGCAGTCTGTTAGTAGAATTCCACCGAATGTGTCGTAAGGCAAACAGTAAAAATTGTTTTTGAACCGATTCAAGACGGTAAGAATGCACCTGATAATGCGGATTCCATATTATAGAACCATGTTCCAGTATCGGTCTAACTAAAGTAGTAAAAGGTTCGTTGAATTCTTTCGACCATCTTTTCACAAAAGCAAGAACGCCTATTGCTTTATTGACTGTAATGTTAATATGTACATTAAAATTTAGTTTGGGATCCATTGTGACACCCGGATCGGCAAAATTATGTACTGGGTCAAGAATATGGCCACAAATACTGTAATCAAAAGAAGCCGGCAGTGTCGCTTTACGAGAGAAGCACATACATATATCTACATTTTTTAAGATTTAAAGGCATGAAAATTCTTGACCCAGTTACACCACAAAACTATGCCTTCTAAAGCATCCTGCAACAAGTATCTCTCATCAACAGAGTTGTATGATCTACAAATTTTAATATCATCAGCAATTGTTTTAAATTAAGAGATAATAGACTCTTTGGTACTAGTATGGTACTATATTTGGTGGTATAAATTGGTAAATTTTAAGAATTTGGTTATAAGGTGAATAAAGTTTGCGCAGGGAGTTGATACACTTTTACGTCCCCGAAAATTTGATTTATTCTAAGGAATATTTTGGACAGATTTGGAGAACGTGACAGCATCAGGGGATCGGTATTGTTGGGTATGGGTTGCAAGGGTATTGTAAAATATTCGAGTTTGTCATAAGGTGTCTATAAGTTATTTCATTTAGTTTGGATATTTTTTTTGTTTTTCGTTTAGAAATCATATGCCTTTGCTCTTGTGTCGTTAGTTTGTTTGTACCATTGGTTGGTTAGGTTTCATTAATTAGTGCGGATTGATGGATTTTATGTGCAGCGTGATCTGATAATTCGTTACCTTCTATATTGACGTTACCTGGTACCCGGGTAAGATTATTTCGAAATATTTTTTGTTTGTAATAAAGTCGAGAGCTTAAAGTGAGTATGTACATATTAAGAATTTGTGTCTTCCCTCCGTAATGAGTTTTATAACTTATATTGTAAATGGCGATCATTTCCGCCGAATAGCTTGAGCTGTATCCATCTGTATAAATAAATTTATAATTATGGTGTCTGTTGCGTATTCCCTAAAAGTTAGTCTGGGGTTGTAAGTGATTTGTACTTTTCTAATTGTCCCTAAGGCAATATGTAAACATTGTGCTGAATATCCGATGAATGTAAAACCTCACCCGACAGTGAGGAATTATTCTTAACAAAATATTAAGCGTAGTGATATGAAAACTGGCATTTATCAAATTAATGAATATAACAGAAAAAATGATTGAAAATAATATTATATTGCGATTCCGGCGCATGGAAAGGTGAAGGATTTCTTCGGCTTTAAACTTTTCTTGCTTTAATTCTCTTTTTTAAAGCTGAATTCTCCTCCATTATTATTTTCTTTTTGGTATCAATATATTTCCTTCAAATCCTGTCCCTTTTCAGTTTTGTTGCGTTCCTCATGTTGGATTTTGATGTGGAAGACTGCGCATCGATGTCTTGGTCACGTTCTTCAACTTCGCTTATCATTGGCAACGCTGCCGATGTTTTTTAGTGCTTTGCCAATATTTCTTCTTTGGTGCGCTAAAATAAAAGAGTGGGATAAAATTTTCTGTATGGCCTTACGGTTACGGCCAACAACTCGTCCACATTTTCTTCCATACTAATGAGTACCGGCATTATTAGCTGCAATATCCTCCTCTAAAAATCGTAAGATTAATTTTTCCACACCAAACCAATTACTTCACTTCTGGCAAGTTCGGTTTTTCTTCGGACTTCTCTATCCTACGTGGCAAGGGTAGCACAGCATATAGCGTTTTCTTAGCAACCCGAAGTTCCTTGATTCGATACTTGGAAAGTGTTGAAGGAAAAATAAAAAGAAATCAGAGATATTATGTTGCTTCAGCATGTAAAAATCTTTCACCAACAAAAATTTTAAAAATTGTTAAGATCTTACTAGGTATTCCTCAGTTTTCAGGCGTATTTAATGGATTTAAATACAATTTTGGTGCCTATTGGTGCCAGTGTGGGCATACAGCGTTAGTGGTAGTACTATTTTAAAGTTTATCTATTATTATTTTTATCAATTTAAACTGCTGTATACCATGTTTTGCTGATTCTATGAAATTTCTCTAGAAGTGTGATCGTGCAACACGCATTTAAAAATCTTAGTATTTTGCTTTAATAAGTTGTTTTTTAAGTTAATAAATATAGTTATGAGTTAACTAATTTGGAGTTTTATCGCCCCCACACCAGCTCTGATTATTACTATCAAACAAATAACAGTGATTTGAAGTTATTGAAAAAATGGACGTGATCTTTTTATAAACAAACAATATAATAAACCAGTTATATTAAAGGGCAGGAACGGTGTGTATTGGTACATTAATAATAAATTAACTTTTATTTAGACTTATACCGTTAAAACTTTTGTTATTAAAAGTGATATAAAAGCAATTATATGTGTACATTTATATATGTGTTGAAAAATAATAATTTTTTGTATAGCCATGTAGGGTGGAGTATGCATCTTTCCTCGCGATGATGTCAAAAGCAAGTCACGTGGCCAGTTTTGCTTAATTATATAGCATATGTGTAAATGTATATTAAATTCGACCAGGAGTCGGGACAACGATCAGCGTAAGGCAAGCATTAATACCTTTAGCTACTACCATGTCATACATGAGTGGAAAAAATTATCAACAAAAATTCGTAACCTTTATGAAGTAAATTTTATTTTTAAGCTACAAAGTTTGAACACCCCTCTGCTTACTATAGGATGCCTCGATTCATTCCAAACTAACATTGGTTGTGATGACAGTTACTTTTTATGTTCAAAACTTTTCTAAACTTGTACACACTTTTTAATTTTGTAAATGCAACTCTGATTTAAAACTGAACGAAGCGTTCTAGAATTTTCGATAAACTAGTAATATTCACATTGTCATAGTAAAATCTGTTGGAAGAAGACGAATAAGTAAGAGAGGAGAAAGAATTTATTATAAAAATTGTATTGAAATTAATTAATTTTTACATATATTAAAATGATTAAAGCGATTAAAACGATTCATTCAACAATTCATGTAACTTACAATTCGCAAATTATATTTTTAAATAAACGTCATCTGTTTTGATATATTCGCCTATTTTCTTACATGGAAGGACAATATTTTTAAATATTTATTCTTGGAATTACCGCTCTGTTGCCATTAATGCCTTATGGAAAATTATAATTTACGAGCCGCAAATCGTTAATGGATTCAACAAATTCATCAGAGAATAAAGAGGAAATGGACTCCCTCAGCGATGATGTTGCGAGTGTGGCAAAAATTCACAAAAAATGAAGTCCAAATTGTTGGTTTTTTTTTGTACAGTTTGGAAGAGAACATGTCTATTAAGAAATACCAAAAACAACAGTACATCAAAGTTGCACTATAAAATAATTATATACTTTAGTGAGATAAAGACTTTTTTGTATGCCAAATGTATTATTTATTATTAATTATTTATAAACATGTGTGTATCAAACTGCTTATTTTATTATAAAATTTAGTTTTTTTCTTACTAGAACACTGTTTTCTTATCTGTTTTGATTACTTTGTTCGGGCTACCGTTACTCGAAAAAAAGTTTTTTTGTGAAGTGAAAATATCAAAAGTTACAAAAGTTCAGTGGAATAATTTAAAAAATACATTAAATAACACAATTTTAAAATTTTGCGTCGAATTTGCTACAAGTATCTACTTTAATTTAAAACAAATTCTAGCTGCAGAGAGGTGCAGATAGATTTAAATTTTTTTTTTCCGTGCCTCTTAATGTGAAAATGCGTTCGCTTTTTGAAGTATGGCTGTCAAATAAACAATTAAAGCGCAGTGATTTATTAAGCGCTATGGTAAAATGCGTTGAAGAAAATGCAAAAAAGCCTATAGATAACAATATTTTAGTAAAACAATTAGATTTGTTAGCACTTATGTAAATTCCAAAACTTATGGAATGCTAGCTATAGTAAAAGAGCGTATTTTGAAGAGCGGCACGCATCATGGCTCGATCAGTGCATAGAAATAAAAGGTTTAAGCGAGTCAATTGCTCATGCGAGTCCACCAATTGATCATGTAAGTTTATTTTTTCGTCTCTATATTTAAATAAATAACATTTCTGTATATTTCATAGGAGCCAAGTACTAGCAGAGGCAGGCCAGGAATCGCGTTTGAAGATGCAAGCGAGCGAAGTAAACGGTACAAGGTTCATAAGCTAATCTCTTTAACACCCCCTACAGAAATAAAAGCGGTAATAAAAGCTATAATGAATTGAAAAAAGCCATGGACGAGTTGCTGCCAAAACCTTTAATTCTATCTGAAACAACCGCGGCAGTACCTCTGCAAAGTTTATTAAATAAGACTGCAGATAGTTTACCACAAACCGTAGATATTTTTTCAGATATAAATGTTCTTTTACAGTGCAAATGGGGATTTGATGGTAGCTCAGGCCATAGTATTTATAAACAAAAATTTTCAATTGAAACAGACACCGATGAATTCGCCTTTGTAGCTGCATTAGTTCCTTTAAAAATCTGCAATTTAGAAAGCAGTCGCGAAATTTGGACCAACAACTCTGCTTCATCAACACTTCTGTGTCGCTCAATTAAGTTCATTTTCATGAAAAAAAATCCTAGTTTAATACACGAGTTTGAACGTGAATTGGCATTAAAAATCCAAGAACTTTAAAGCCATACTGTAAATATAAAAAACTTTAAAATAATTGTGAAATATGAAATGTTTCTTACGTCACCTGGCACTTGCTATGTATCTGTGTGGTGCAACTCCAAATCAAATGAACACATTTCAAACTTTTCAAAGGCCAATTAATGAAGATTTTGCTATATATGGCTTATCAACATTACATGCATGGATCAAGGTTTTTGAATGTGCAATGCATATATCTTACAGACTTCCTTTTATGTGTTGGCTAGTACAGGGTGAAGTAAACAAACGCATATTCAATGAAAACAAGGAACGGATTTGTAAAGAGTTTAAAACAAAAATGGGATTGGTTATTGATAGGGTCAAAACAGGATATGGTACATCCAATGACGGTAATACTGTAAGACGATTTTTTAATAGCATAGAAGTTTCTGCGGAGTTAACAAACCTTGATATTAATATGTTAAGAAACTTTTCATTAATATTAAGAATTCTTGCTAGTGGAAAACAAGTTAGTGTAAATACATTTGAAAATCTTTTGAAGAATACATACGAAATATATGTATATGAAAAATTATTCGTAGTATAAAATG
The DNA here is from genome assembly GCA_963971545.1 of Philophylla caesio. NCBI lineage: Eukaryota > Metazoa > Arthropoda > Insecta > Diptera > Tephritidae > Philophylla > Philophylla caesio. Next base: position 68,492,785 of record OZ020607.1, read on the forward strand.
CCTGCAAAAATTCACAATGTTTTGGCGCACGGAGTGAAAATTATTAAAAACTTCAATATTCCTATTGGAATGCTCTCAGAAGATGCATTAGAAGCAAGACACAAAGAATTTCGAAATACCCGTAGAAAGAACACTCAAAAAACTTCTAGACAGGCTTCCAATAAAGACCATATGGTAAATTTAGCCACTCATTACTTCACATAGAAAAGTTTGCAGCAAAAAGCAGCCCATTTCTGAAGACATTAGCCAATATATTTTATTAGGTGGCAGAAAAACTGAAGAAGAATGTACTATAGAAAGCGATTCAGAAATATAAAGCGATTTGGATTAAGATTTATGTAATTATTTCTCTTTATTGTAATAAAACAAGAAATATTTCACTTTTTATGTTTAACTTGGCGTGCAAGTTGGCGGATGTTGCAAATTTTTTCAAAATTTGTATGATTAAATTATCATGACTATATGCTGACTTTGGTGACACTGCAACGATTACTTATATTTTTTGCCGCAACTTATATGGGCTCGCGACACTGTGCTACGTCACCATAGTTGCACCTGTTGCGGATATGATCGAGCTTCGGGATATGGTAAGAAATTTACAAGCAAGTTTCAAGAGCTTAGAACAAAGCGTTAAGCACGAGAAATCTATTGATGCCACATTTGCGGACGTACACGTTACTTCTGCCAACGATATTGGTGCTAGTGTCGCCTGTGCCGTCACATATAGCACACGCCCTCCAATGTATCCTTATATATTCTCTTCTGCTGGCGTCACCGTTGCCAACGCATAAGTCAAGTTTTCAGAGATATATAACACTTACGTCAAATTTGCCGAGGCACCTAGTTCGGAAACTACAAGATCCGAAATGCATAGAACTAACGCCACTATTGCTGGTAAACAGCCTGCTTGTTCCACGCCCGGCACTTCGCAGCTGCATAACAATTCAACGGCGTCAAAATGAGCAACGGCGCAGAAGAGTGCAAAACTAAATCATGTAAATCAGTGGCAGGTAGTAGCTGATTTTCTAGGTCTAAAGGGCAGCACGGAATATCGCTGAAATGGATTGGAGACCAACCAAGCAGTGTAGTCTCTCGGAAAGTAAACAACGGAATTGCTGGCACCTATAGAGATGCGGAACGGTTTACCATGAAAGGCGTACGCACAATTCCGAAGTTATATCTGCCAATGCAAACGGTGCGTTTTGAAGAATTCTCTCGCTGTTATGACATGTTGAAAGATTTCCCAATAGAAAATTACGTTGACGCAGAGTCTAAAATTCTTATTGGGTTGTCCTAAATTGATTTTAAAATCAAAAAGATTATAACTGCAAACGAACTAGACGAAACAGTTGGTAGGATGGAGAAATCTATCGAAATAGCCTTTAACAAGTCCACCCCTTTCACAACACAAAACTAAATGCCGCTAGCTTAAACAACACAGCTGATTTTGCAATAACGTATGTTGTCAAAAAAGAGTTACTGAATAGCAATAATGTTAACTTCTGTTGTTTAGATGATTTGGCAACTTCGAGTGTTGTTAAAAAAGTTACTGAATCGCACTACAGGTATGCAAGAATTTATCAGCCGTTCCTAAGACACTTTTAATGGGGCAAATACCAAAAGATAGACTTACTCCGTTTGTGCGCCCTTTCTCATAAGCCGGTGTGGATTATTTCGGGCACATACAAGCATCTATTGGGCGTCGTCGTGAGAAGCGATGGGTAGCAATATTTACCTGCTTAACGGCACGAGCAATGCACCTGGAGTTGGCCAAGGACCTCTCATCTAATGCAACTATATATGTCTTCGAAATTTTGTGAATCGCAGAGAAGTTCCTGTACGAATAAGTTAGAGTGGCTGCAGAACCAACGTGACATGGCAGAGGAGTGCACACGCAGATAGAAATGCTCCAAAGTTTACTGATAGAGGCAGATAATTTGTTTAACTCCAGACCACTTACACACTTGCCAATAGATTTTTTGTTGGGCTGTCCGAATTATGTTCAGACGACGACCGTACCTGGAAAAGTGTGCTTAAGGAAACAGTGGCACATCCTGCAGCGGTTGACGCAAACATTTTGGAAGAGGTGGGTGCTGGAATATCTGCCTATATTGACGCGGCGTTCTAAGTGGCACATACGTGTAAAACCTTTACAAGTCAGAGACATCGTAGTAGTGTGCGACGATAACGAAACCAGAGGAATGTGAAATCGAGAAAGAGTAGTTGAGGTTTATATAGCACCAGATGGCCAGGTACGTACAGCCATGGTATAGACCATTCAAGGAAATCTGCCAAAACTTGCTTCAAAGTTAGCTGTGCTGAATGTAGGTGATTCTATGGCGTCTGCTTCGAATCACGAGGGGCGGAATGTCGCAGATTAAAATTTAAGAAATGTTCATGTTCAAAACTTTTCTAATTTTGTAAATGCAACTCTGATTTAAAACTGAACGAAGCGTTCTAGAGTTTTCGATAAACTAGTAATATTCACATTGTCATAGTAAAATCTGGCGGAAGAAGAAGAATAAGTAAGAGAGGAGAAAGAATTTATTATAAAAATTGTATTGAAATTAATTCATTTTTACAGATATTAAAACGAATAAAGCGATTAAAACGATTCATTCAACGATTTATGTACTTACAATTCACAAATTATATTTTTAAATAAACGTCATCTGTTTTGATATATTCGCCTATTTTCTAACACGAAAGGACAATATCCCTACTTAAATTTGTTTAAATACTTTTTAAATAACAGGTATGCACATACTCGTACATTCACGTGTGGATTCGAAGTCAACGCCGGCCTCTTTAAATTCTTCGAGGTACAGGATCTCTTAATCAGTCAAAACTTTGAACACTGGTTCGTTAAATATTTACCTTAATGTTATGGAAGTATACAAACATTCATTCTGCGAACAACAAAAAAGTATGAATTGGTGGCAGCAGACATGAAGTCACAGGAAATGTCCAGTTGACTAGTATTATTATTTCTTTTGAACTAATATGGCGCCATACTTAATGGTCGTTGCCTGACGGCGAGGACATAATTTCTATTTTCATAATAGAAGCAAGTTTTGATAATTTCAATGACAAAAATTGAATCGGCTACAAAACTGCATATTCAAAAAGCTCTTATTCAAATTTAGAAATTTTGAAGGCACTATTTTAAAATTGTGCAGACTTTTAAAAGTAGTTATGAAACTTGGAGTTAAAGCTTAAAATTAACAAACAAACGCATATCATACATACATATGTATGTATAACTTAATTTGCAGTTGCTGAGTGTACAGTGGGGCTTCCGTGCAACGCTAAGACTTTTAAAAATATGTAGACATTTCTCTTGGGATGCACTTGTACAAGCTAAATGTACAAATGTTTTTCATAAAATAAATTTAAATACAAGTAACAAGTAATGACGACAGCATTATTTTTATGCTGTAAAGTTTGCCGACTTTCTCAATGCATAGTATCTCTATACACACATACATAGCACGGGGGAGCGTCTTTAATTAGCGGAATTAGGTGCTAAGGAGTGAAGAAAAAATTCAAATTAAATTTTCTTTTTTTAGTAATCGAAATAAAAAAAACAAATTTTTGTTTCTGTTGTAAAAAATAACTGATACTGCTTTCTTTACGCTTGAAATTTTCTTCCACGAAGTTCTCATTTTAATACATATACATATACATATACATATATATGTCAATAAACAGTAATCGATTTTAGCCAGATCAACACCTAGGGTACGTAATTTGATAATTATAGTATTAAAGTGAGTTCCATATCGTGCAGTTGCAGATTAAATTTTCAAAATTTGCTAAAAAATGAAGGAATTTTTTACAGAGATATCTGTTTTGAAGATTTTAAAAAATTAAACCAAATTTTATTTTGGGATCAAGGCCAATTTTTTTTTATGGAAAAATTATAAGGAAATTACAATACTCAAAGCGCTAGAAGTTATGGCTGCTTTTCGAAAATCACCTAGTGTCCTCATCCGACTTCTTGATTCGAGACTTCTGAGTTTCATGAACCCAAGCCACTTCGTAACACTAAGCCTGGATTAAATCTCGCTGAGCTAAGTCTTATGTCGTGGAGTGCCGTGTGAGTTGTATTTATTTTCTTTTTTCCATTTACAACTTAGTGCAATGAAGTCGGGCTGTTCCGCTGCTATTTCCACTTGACAAAACAATTTTCATTTTCATAATTATGTATGTATGTATATATGCAGTGGCGTAGCGACCTAGGGGCCAGGCGAGGCAGTGCCCCGTGGCCCTCAAGCTCAGGGGCCCTCGATCGAAAGCTCGATCGAACTGAACTTTTGAAAATTTCTCCCATTTTCAAAATAAATATGACAGGTTGCAATCCCACTTTAATCATGACAACTCAGTTGACAGAAATTCAAAAGTTATGCCTAGGGAATTCCCCTAAATTATTTCTGTAATTTCTGTGTTATCAATTCAGCGTTTTATTATTCATCGTTGTGCGTTTTATTGTGAATTCGAGTAAAGATTTTTAAATGTGGAACACTAACGGTGATAATATTTTTTCCGGGGATTTCCCAATGACACTTGTAGCGTATCATTATGTTTATCTTTCCATTTATTTTACTTTTAACGTCGTCAGAGAACAGTAAGTTCCTACCTACTCGAGCACAATCTAATATTGAATTGTTTAAATAAATTAGAAAACTAAAATTATGAATAAAAAGAAGAAACCCAGTGGTGCATTTAAACGCAAACAACGCCAAGAAAGAGAAGATAGTAAACAAAAATTTGCCCAAAATTTACAAGTTTTTAGTCAGCCTTCTGCAAGTGCATCTGGCCAAAATATTTCTATTGACAGTGACTCAAATAATGTGGTAACTGCAGTGTTGGTTGAGAAACCTACTGAAGAAGATTCGACAATTATTGCAGTTGGAGCTACCTCCGCCGCCGATCATGTGAACGTGGATGATGTTTGTATGGAACCACAGACCTCTACATGTTTCGAAAATGTGTACGACAAATCTTCTTATGACTTGGGAAGCTTCACGAACAAAATATTTAGTGGTAACGAAAAACGTCAAATTCTTCATATGGGGCCTTTACAGCCTTCAGGACCTTTTCCAACAGACATCAACCAGAACAATCTTTTTCAAAATCTTACTACATTTCGTGTTCTAAATGTGGGCCAGTTAATCGTTTTTGGTTGTGTTATTCCAAAATACTAGACGCTGCCTATTGCCAACCCTTCTGGTTATTTGCTTCACAAAGGAATAATGTTTGGTGTACGGAAACTCGAGATTGGAAGCATTTATCAGAATGAATTTAACAACACAGTTGTTCGAGTGGCCATTCGGAAGCATCTGCTGTGTGTGCTATCGGCAAGGAACTTGAAAATGAAATTCGCCAAGAAGCATCATTTTGGAAAATGGTTCTTCAAAGGTTATTCGATATCATTTATTATCGTTTTTTGGCTTTGAGAGGATATCAAGAAGACTTAAGTCAGGAAGGATACCACGGAAATTTTCTGTCCTTTGTTGAGCTTGTCGCCCGATATGATCACATTCTGCGGCAAGTTTTGGATATGCCCAAAGGTAATAATATTTATTTCTAAGTTTTTTTATCGTTTTATTTTGTTTGTAATTATTAATTGTTTAATATCAGGACTTTTTTTAAATTGTGTTTTTTTATCTTTTTAGCATCTACAAGATATCTGAGTGCAACAATTCAAAATGAAATGATTGAGAGCAAACATGGCGCACTAGTTTTTTATTTGTTATTGTTTGGCCATTTCACTATTTATTTTAAATATTTTTGAGCTTTATGGCCGATTGGTTTATTGGAAACTTATTATTTCGAAAATCACCACATTTTCTCATCAGACTTCTTTCTTCTTGGCTTCTGCGGGAGTCGAACCCGCAACAACATGCGCAATACTTAAGCCGGCAGCTAAACGCATTCAGCTAAGCTTACGCAGTGTGAGCTGTTGTTGTTTTTCCTGCTTTCCCTTCACAACTTACTTCAATCAAGTGCGGCTGTACTGCCGCTATTTCTACTTGACTGTGTAGTTGTTGTTTGTACAATTTCTATTTTGTTAGAATTTGTTAGTATAAGGCTGGCTCTTCCTTATTATACATTTTATTTGTTATTGTTTGGCCATTTCACTATTTATTTTAGTCAACCAAGTGACAACATTATTTATCGACAAAAATATTGATTTAAAAAAATGTGTGGGGCAAGGCTATGATGGAGCCAGTGTGATGAGTGATGTGTATAATGGTGTACAAAATCATATTATGGATATCCAGCCTAACGCAGAGTACGTACATTGTGCCACTCATAATTTAAATTTGGTGATAAATGATGACAACTGCTAAGTGTGGAAATACAGATTTTTTTTGCAGCGTTACAAGATTTGTATAACTTTTTCGGAAACAGCATCAATCGTTGGGATCTACTGTCAAAATTCACTGGCGAATCGGACACCACTCTAAAAAAACTGAATCCGACTAGATGGTCCAGTAGGGTCAATACGGTATCTCCAATAAAACTTCGTTATTTTGATATTATCAAAGCATTATCAGAAATAGTTCCAAAGAGTCCTAATAAAGATGAGCGTAGTGAAGCAGATAGTATTAAAACAAAAATGCTAAATTTCTAGTTCGTGTTACTTTGCGAATTCATGCACAGTGTATTGAACGTCATCAATTATGAATCCAAAACTTTACAGAAATGCGACATCAATTTGGGCGAAGCGAGTAAAGTTTTAGCAGAGACCAAAGCAAAGTTGCAAATTTATAGAAATGATTTCGAAATATGCAAGTGCAATGGCAGTGAAACTGCAAGAAAATATGGTATTGATACCCATTTTCAATAATGTACTAGACACAGTAATATCTCAATTAGATATACGTTTTATTGGTATGAGTGCAGTCTGTCACATATTCGATTTTCTAACACCTACATTTTTATTACATGTTGATGAAGCAACTTTATTACAAAAGTGCGACGAATTCCAAAGACAATATTCAGATATAATAGGCCCTAGTTTTTCACTTCAGTTTATTAATATTTACCACCTAGTTTTACCTCAACTAACTCAAGCATGGACTGTTCACCAATTATGTAAGGAAATAATGAGCAAATATGGAGCGCTAGAATGCGACCTAACGGAAGTATTTACAGCAATGTTATTATTCTTCACAATTCCTGTCACTTCTGCAGCAGCTGAATGGTCATTTAGCAAATTAAAAATAATAAAAAACTATTTAAGAAATAATATGGGCCAAACTCGACTCCGACATTTATCGCTAATAGCAATTGAAAACAAAACCGCATCAAGCCTGGATTTAAACGAAGTCTTTGATACTTTTGCGAAAACTAAAGCTAGGAAAAAATTTTAAATATAATTGTTATTTAGGCCTTTATATAATAATTTAATATTTTTATTACCTGCACTGCAGTGCACAAAAAAGAGCTTAAGTAGCTTAGCATTTTTAAAGTATTTGTATATTTCATATTTTTGTTTGATAAAACCTAATCAGTTTACATAGCAGTGGGGCCCCATTTTTTAATTTGCCCCAGGGCCCTTGGTTACCTAGTTACGCCACTGTATATATGGCTGGCTCATCCGTTTATACATTTTTGTATTGTTTGCTCAAAAATCAATTAATAACACTGTGAAATAGCTCAAATCCAACAAATTTTAATTCCTCGCATAGTGCAATATATAATAGTTATATAGTCAAGCAATAACTCCAAAAATTCACCAGGAATAGGTACGATTTAATTTGATTTACAAATATTTTTGTGAATGATATGCGAATGAAACCATTAGGAAAAGTTGCAAGAAGATATTTAATATGTGAGTAGATAACATAATATGATATAATCACAGTGTGCATTTATATACATACATGTAGGTTTTTGTTTAATTAAATGTATTTCAAATTTACAGTTTTTATATTTAAAAAAAAATAATGTATATTAAAGTTAAAATTATATCAAAGATTAAATGAATTTTAAAAGTATACGTCTGATACGTCGATCGTCTTTACTCGTTGTCCTTCAACTGCCCACGTCGTCATCGTCGTCAGCCCTCGCTCGTTCTTCTTCGTCTTTCTTATTATCCGCGTCTTTACATTTTTGAAAACTATCTTCTTATTTAAAACCAACTTCTCAATTTACTCCCACATACATGTATAATTTTACCAAGATATGGCCCAAAGATTTTTTTCTTTATAGCATATTTTCAAAAATGGTGCTTTACACCAACGCTGATATCATTATGCTATGAAAATATTATGCATTTTTAACAGCTGCGAATTAACAAAGGAATGCTTAAATTGCCATTTCCTATAATGTAGATTGCAAAAATGAAATGTTGGAACTCGCATAATAAAACATAATATCTCTTTATTTCGATATAAACACGTTGCGGAACGAATGTTGGAAATCGGCATTGAAATCTTAATTTTGATAAAATTAGTCCTAAAACTGTCTTGCTAATTTCTATAGGTTTATGGCTTATCGGAAACTCTCCTGATCAACATTTTTTTACTGAAAATGTATTCCACCATAATGCGATATAAAATTTGCATTTTTCTAAAAGCACGACTTACTATTATTATACCCGAACGTACTTGTACACAAGGATATTATAACTTCGTTCGCACAACGGTTGTTTGTAACAGCAAAAAAAAATCGAGATAGTTATTGACATATTTGTATATAATAAAACAAGTAAGAAAAGCTAAATTCGGGCGAAACCGATTTTTATATACCCTCGCGATGTATTTTTGTATGGGCGGTGTCCATAATTTCATAAAAACCCCGTTTCTTAGTTTCTTTTTTACTTTTACTTTTCATTTACCTATGAAGTGTAGGGTGTCTTTACTCGACCACTTAAGTCTTTTTTATGCGGTTTATGCGTTCCTCAGAAGGTCACATAAAAAAATCGGGATAAAAAGTATTTTATGTTTATTCAAAAAGGGTGGATTCGTTCCAGAGTTGTAAAAGACCGCACAACTTTCTATACTTCATGCAAGAAGCACCAAAAAACCGCATACAAAAAATTAAATAAAGCAATATTCAGAAAACGAAACAATTTATTTTTAAAGTTTGACATATTCTATTGTATTTAAAGTTGAAAAAAAACTTGTTTGATTTAAGCATATGGCCCAACGATTTTTTTCTTTATAGCATATTTTCAAAAATGGGGTTTTACACCAACGCTCATATCATTATGCTAAGAAAATATTATGCATTTTTAACAGCTGCGAATTTACAATGAAATGCTAAAATTACCATTTCCTATAATGTATCCGTATTTATTCAAAAACAAAAAATATATTTACAATATACTATATTTATGAATTATGTAATTACAAGCAAAATGCGAATAAGAAATTAGACAAAAACTCGTCAAGATACTCGTAACTCTCTATGCCTCTTTCACGCCAAAGAAAGAGTTACCACTAAAAAAGAAAAATCACCTAAGGGAAAAAATTGGTTGAAAATACTCATAATTCAAATCCGCGCTGATTATGCATACTTCGCTTAACTTTCGCATAACTTTTGAAGTGTCAAATAAAAACTTGTTCAATGCATTTCACCTGTATCTCATTAACCAGAAATTAGCACAACATAATGAAGATTTGCAGTCTGTTAAATTTTGATTTGCAACTAGCGTTTTCCTTACGTGGCATTTTAATTGTAGTGGTACCAATAGCAATGATTTTACAGAGTTTTATGTTAAGGCTTTTAGGGCATTTCGAAACTGTCTTAATGTTAATATGTGAATTTTTATATTGTAAGTTATATTTTCTTTATAAACCAAAATAAATATAACTGAAATACATGAACTAATAACATATGTATTTTACTTGAAAGTATAAAACATTTTTGAAAATGGAAAGGAATAAAGAGGAGGAGTTTATGAAATCAGTATAAATTATCTTTTTAAGTTATTCTTAGAATATTCTGCTGGAGTTGGACTGAAGTTTTATTTATATTTACTTATTTTATAGTTAAAATAAATAAGTCTGCTTTAAAATTTTATATCAAATTGCATTAACACAAACTTCACAAAAAAAATAAATCAGCTGGTTTTGTGCGCATACCGTGAATTACCCTACTACAGTAAAGCCATTGATTGTTGTTTGATGGTTGGCAGGGCTGATACGTTTGGTTGTGCGAAGTTTAATCAACATTAAGTAACTAAGGTAGTGCGAAGCTCTCAAAAGTTATGCGAAAGTTGTGCGAAGTATGCACAATAAACGCTTAAGTGTACTACAACCTGGCTAAAGCATTTCACAAAACATTTTTGTATGTCCTTGCATTGTACGTTGGAGCAGTTTTCCAACGTCCCTTGTCAATTTTAGTTTGGAGACAAACCGGTTTCGGCGTTGTGCCATCTTCAGTATGAATTTCGTTTTAGGAATGACAGAAAATCGACACAACATACATATATCAACATTCCACCCTGTCAGACAGGAAAAAGAAGATAAGAGATCATTTATATAGTAGTTTTTCGCAGTGAGATTTGAGCTTGGGTAGAGCTCGTGAGTTGGAGTGCTCTGTTTTACAGAAGAAATACTTGCTTTTTTATAAAAGAGCGTCAATTGAGGTAGTAGTAGTCAAATGGCTTAAGTGGGTAAAATGATTTTATTTTAGTGAAGTAGCTGCGAAATATGTAGGAAAAATAATGAAATGATTTAAAAACCGGCTTAAGCAGTTGTTCTGTACTTATTGTTAGTAACATTTTGTCACAGTGCGGCAGCAATAATGAAAATATATGTTTGAAAAATTTCTTTTGAAACAATGACATCTTGCGCAAAAAACGATGTCATATGCACCAGAGCGGAAAGGTGTAGCTAAACGCACGATCGTTAAACGTATTCGATGTAATATGTATGCTTTTGGACAGTATGTTTTTCATATTTTTTTTAGAAGCTGCTCTTATTGTAAATAAAGTGTCCTGCAGAAAAAAAACAAGAAGAAGTTTGGTCGGACAAAAAATCGATTTTTAAATTATTGCAGGTGTTTAGCTACGCAGCCTTTATAAACAAGTAAAGCTTACTGTTTAAACAATCCCAAGGCCAACGAGATAACAAGCTCAGATGTAGTGTTTCTTGAAAATGAGCATAAGCCCAATAGCGAAGAGAAACAAGGCGAGGTATTATATCCAATGCTCCTACAACCGGTAATGAAAATGAATTTGCAGACGAAACAGAAGATCCTGACGTATATGCTGAAACGGACAACGACAAGTATTATGATTTCATTACAGATGACTTTACGTCTTAAGCTGATCCATATGGACGGATGTGAGGAAGATTATTAAGTAAAACTCCAAAATCGTACAACTTTAGAGCATTTGAAGAATGATATTCAAAGCGAAATGGAGACACCATTGAATAAAACGAGGAGCAGGTAAATCTATCGCCTAAGCGTAAATCAATCGCTAAGAAATAAATTTTAAAGACCAAATGTGATGAGAATATTAATTCTATTCAGAAAAAATAAAGGTTAGTAACTGTAGGGTATACTCTGGTCGAGACGATATGGAAAAAATTGAATCTCTGAAACCAAATCTCACAAAAAATTATAAATGAAGTAGCATCATTAGTTCTAGATATTCAAGTCACACGAATTCCACTAAAATCGCTTGCTGCAGTGTAAAAGTGTTGAGCCAGTATATCACAAATCCGGCAAAGCGCATTGTGAGCCTATGAAGCGAGTGGTGAGGTACCTTAAATACAACACTGACAAAGTATTAAGTAGATTTGATGGGAGAATGGACGGGCGATGCTCGTCTAGCGGTTATGTGTTCGTGTTTCAATCTCCAGCAATATTTTGGACAATGACGATTTAAAGGACGGTCTGGTTTTCGTCGACAGAAGCGGAATTCATGTCTAAGGTAGTCGCTTTGGAAGCGTCGGTTTGGCTAAACGCCTGGAAGAGGAGCTAGTCTCACGCGACGAACATTGTTTACCATTGTTTTACGATGGTAAAAGTGCAATTTTGGTGGCACAAAAATACTCCTACTCGCCACGTATTAAACAATAAATGTTTCTAAACTTAAATGTATCTCTTATGTATTAAATACATACATGCATAGTTTAAATATATGTAAGTGCAACTTCAATTTGTAAAATAATTAATGCAGGGAAGGTTTTGAAAAAATTGTTTTTTATTTTCTTTCGCTATATTCACATACATTTTGTACCATATATTGCAGATAATACGCACTTTGTTTTCTACTCATATATCTAATCATGTATTTTACTTTGAATTTACTCTCCTCCCAGCAAACATAAATGCAGTGATCCCTAGTTATTTAGCACAAATAAAACTATCGTAATTTCATGGCACTGAAGTGCAACAAAAACTATAATTCAAATTAAGTACCAAAAATGTAAGAATTATTTTAATTCAATTTCATACGTGGTTCCACTTAGTGGATAGATGGAACTCTAGATATAATTCAATAGGGGCATTCGGAATATGTTGTATTTGCAATTATATTTTCCACTTCAAATACAAGATTGCAATCAAATACAATGGTTGGACCCTGCTGTAAATGTGGTTTTTCTTTTGTAAATTGAACACAGCCGTTCACAACAAAAAAGATGAATCTTCGAATCATCTACAAATACGTTAGTCGAATAAATATGTATATATTGTATATGTGTATTACAGTTTATCGTTTATATTAGCAATTTAATTTTTAAAATCATTAGTAATAAAATTTAATATTTTTTTGCGCCTTTTCGCGGCATATTACGCACTTTTTTTTATTTACATATGAACTCGTAAATCAGCGAAGGAGTAAAACTTGACACGAAGACAGATATTACAACAGGGTGTGTTCGCGATTTACTTGTGTAATTCTGAATTCGTTGTAAAAATACAACCTAACGTACGATTTTGAAACAATATAATTTAATAAAAGTGACAAAGTTTAATTAAGAATCAAAATAGAAGAAGTGACACAGAAAATGTTTAACTGCTGAAAACATATTAAATTTTTCATTCAGGCAAGCCTATTTTAAGTGCCCCAAGACTACGAATTATCACGCTCGTGATAAATTACGAAGGAGACTTATTAATAAATCGTACTTACTGTATGTATAATAAATGTAAAGATATTTCGCATATCGTTGCTAAAATAAATATAAGGATTGTCAACAAAAATCGATATCATTGATACATTTATTAACCAAAAGACACAAGGCAATGCCTATTTGCTAAATAAAATCGAATGTAATTGAGAAAAATGTAAAAAGGGCTATATCTAATAATTTAGATACCAATATCTTATGCTTATTATAATAATAATAATAATAATAATCCCAACGGTTTTATCCCTCCATAACCCGGAATACGTTAAATGGTCAAAAACAATAGCTTCGAATAATTTAGGAATAGCAGACAGCTTAGCTATACCGCTGTAATTTTCTATAGAGGACCTACTCCCGGTCTAATAAAGGGGTATAATGAATGATTCTTTCCAAGCTGAATGGAAAATCCCAAGCTTAAGAGAAAGATTAAATAAATTATATTGTTTTCTTCTTTTTCTTGTCCGACAGGGTGAATTGTTGATATTTGTTGGAACGATTTTCCGTCATCCCTTGTCAAGTTTGGTTTGGAGACAAACTGGTTTCGGCGTTGTGCCATCTTCAGTGTCAAATTTCGTTCTGTACAGTTTATGTCTGTTGTTACGTATTTATTTAATTTATTTGGTCAATCAGGTATTGGTGCATAATCGTAAATGTTAGCAAATGTTAAGTGTCCTGAATATAGGTATAGGTATATATTGTCAGTAATTTTAGTCCGTTTAGGTATTGCAGGTTTGTTTTGTATGTTGGTATCTGTCATTTTACCTACGTCTTTGTTTTGTTTTTTGTAAACAAGCCTTAATGGTGCAAATATCGCATCAGAGTTGCTGTTTATTTGTTCGTTTATTATCCTCCCATCAAATGTTTTTTGTTTATATATTTCCATGTTTTCAAGAGCATTTAGGCGCCGTCCTTTTTGTTGTACGTGCAGTACCTTCACGGTTTTCTTTATGTTTGCGGGTGAACATTTTGCGTTTACCAAATGGTTTGCAAAATTAGATTCAGGTATTGCCGTGGGTTTTTGTATCCTTTTGTTGTAGCCCCTTATGTGTTCACGGAATATTGTTCTTACTTTGCGTCCTGTTTGTCCTATATAGCTATATTGACACTCACAGGTTAGTTTATACACGCCTTGTTTGTTCAATGGGTCTTCTTCATTCGTGCTGCTTTTAAGTATCCTTCCCAAGTTGTTTCCAGTTTTGAACGCCGTGTGGATATTATACTTTCTGAAAAAATTTGCAAGTTTGTATGTCATTTTTCCTGTATAAGTCATTACTGTCCAAGTTTTTTCGTCTAGCTCTCTGTCGCTTGTTTTTTGAACTGCATATATTTTTCTGAATTTATCCACGAGCTCCTTTTTATATCCGTTGTTTGTTGCTATGTTGTATATTGTGTTTAGTTCCTTTCCGTATGCCTCTGGCGATAGAGGTATTCGTTCAAGTCTGTTTATTAGTTGTCTTATAGCGGCGTATTTGTGTTCTTGAGGATGATTTGATGTGTTATGTATTATGGTGTCTGTAGCTGTCGGTTTTCTGTAAATTTCGTAGACAAGTTTTTTGGCAATTTTGTCTATGTTAATCGTCAGATCCAGGTAATTTATTGTTCCCTTCTTTTCCATTTCCTATTCGAACATATAAAAACAAACACAGAGCACATAATAAAGCGGGTATACGAAAAATTACAGAAAAAACTGGAAAAACTAACGGGGCCATATGGAGTAAAATACAAGTCACAAGGTCATGACTTTCACACCAGACTAGTGAATCTTGCAAATATATCCATCAACGAGGAAGAAACCAAACTATTGCAGAAAGGACTTAAACACAATGTAAAGGACAATAACAGGACAAGGATAGCAGAACAAGCCATTATAGATACGGAAGTAGGAATATCTTTGCTGCCAAGTGAGGACCAAGAACACGCAAGGCCCACATGCAGAGATATTATAGAAAACCAAATTAAAATAAATGAAAATGGAAGATATAGCCACGAAAGTAAGATTATGAAGAGTGTGAAACAGAAATTTAGGAAGAACAACATAATAACGACAAAGGCGGACAAAGGCGGACAAAGGCAATACAACGGTACTCATGAAGAGAGAGGAATATATACAAAAAACTAAAACACTAATAGGTGAAATGAAATGCAGAGAAATTAGAGAAGACCCAACGGACAGGTACCAAATAGAGATAAAGAAGGCCATAAAAGAAACGAGCAATATTATAACCCCCCACACAGCACACTTATTAAGCCAAATGAATCCGGCAGCACCACCACTGATAGCGCTTCCAAAAATCCACAAACCAATGAGACCCATAATTAACTATAAGTCGGCTCCTGCTTATAGACTCTCCAAACATCTGAAAATGCTGTTAAATGATAACTTGGAACTTCGTAACGAGCACATTGTAGCAAACACGACGGAACTCATCCATAAACTGGCAAACGTGAAAATTACACAGCAAAGCAGGCTAGTATCATTTGATATTAAGGACTTGTACCCATCGATCCCACAAACAGAAACAATAGATATGATCCGGAAAACACTACTCGAAAAAACGAAAGACCATATAAAAACAACCCAAATCACAAACACATTACGGACTACACTGCGACAAAATTATTTTAAGTTTAATAATAAAATATACCGACAAACAAACGGACTGGGAATGGGAAATCCAACCTCGGCCATCCTCATGGTGGTATTTATGCAAGAACTGGAGGGACAGTATATGGAAGAAATGAAAGCCGAGTTAGGCGTAGTATTCTATGCAAGGTACGTGGATGACATTATTTGCGTGATCACCAAGGACAATGAAGAGCAGATACTGGATTACCTGAACAAACAACATGGATGTATTATGTTTACGATGGAAATGGAAAAGAAGGGAACAATAAATTACCTGGATCTGACGATTAACATAGACAAAATTGCCAAAAAACTTGTCTACGAAATTTACAGAAAACCGACAGCTACAGACACCATAATACATAACACATCAAATCATCCTCAAGAACACAAATACGCCGCTATAAGACAACTAATAAACAGACTTGAACGAATACCTCTATCGCCAGAGGCATACGGAAAGGAACTAAACACAATATACAACATAGCAACAAACAACGGATATAAAAAGGAGCTCGTGGATAAATTCAGAAAAATATATGCAGTTCAAAAAACAAGCGACAGAGAGCTAGACGAAAAAACTTGGACAGTAATGACTTATACAGGAAAAATGACATACAAACTTGCAAATTTTTTCAGAAAGTATAATATCCACACGGCGTTCAAAACTGGAAACAACTTGGGAAGGATACTTAAAAGCAGCACGAATGAAGAAGACCCATTGAACAAACAAGGCGTGTATAAACTAACCTGTGAGTGTCAATATAGCTATATAGGACAAACAGGACGCAAAGTAAGAACAATATTCCGTGAACACATAAGGGGCTACAACAAAAGGATACAAAAACCCACGGCAATACCTGAATCTAATTTTGCAAACCATTTGGTAAACGCAAAATGTTCACCCGCAAACATAAAGAAAACCGTGAAGGTACTGCACGTACAACAAAAAGGACGGCGCCTAAATGCTCTTGAAAACATGGAAATATATAAACAAAAAACATTTGATGGGAGGATAATAAACGAACAAATAAACAGCAACTCTGATGCGATATTTGCACCATTAAGGCTTGTTTACAAAAAACAAAACAAAGACGTAGGTAAAATGACAGATACCAACATACAGAACAAACCTGCAATACCTAAACGGACTAAGATTACTGACTATATACCTGTTCTTACCGCAAAGACAGATTCGTGATAAAATATACATTTTTGGACTCTAACCGCGCGAGACTTTAGGTACCTATATTCAGGACACTTAACATTTGCTAACATTTACGATTATGCACCAATACCTGATTGACCAAATAAATGAAATAAATGCGGAACAACAGACATAAACTGTACAGAACGAAATTTGACACTGAAGATGGCACAACGCCGAAACCGGTTTGTCTCCAAACCAAACTTGACAGGGGATGACGGAAAATCGTTCCAACAAATATCATTAAATAAATTAGTTAAGGGCACATAAATATGTTTAGCACAGTTTATGAGGAAACACGTCGGGATCGAATTGGGGCCAGCTTTAAATGATTCTTTTAAGTTACTCAAATAATAAAATACTTCATCGGAAAATATCTGCGGAATAATAGCAGATGTGAGGGAACAGAGTTTATAAGGATAAGGTTTGCTCAGAGGCGAGTTAATGGAGTAATTTGACCTGAAGAATTGGGCAAACATGTTGGAAATTGATTGGGAGTCACAAGAAACGGTATTTTGATATTTCGTAGCAGACGGAAAAATAGTCACTCTGCGCCTAGAGTTAACGAAGTCATAAAATGATTCAGGGTTTTTTATTAGATTCCTTTTAACTTTGCAAAAATAAGATCTGTAGCATTTTTTTATTTAATTCAAAATTAGCGTGTCGGATAACGGAGTATTTAATATAGTTAGTGTGCAAACCAGTTTTTTTGTACAATTTAAACGATCGCGACTTCTTATTTTTAAAATTTTTTAGTTCTTTAGTAAACCAAGGTTGTGATTGCTCCTTTTGTACGCAAACCCGTTTTGGTACAAACTTTTGAAATAAGCTAAATATAGTGTTATTAAAATGCTGGAAGCAACGTGCAACATCATCTTTATACGTCGGCCATGATAATTTTGATAATTCTCGATCTAATTTCTTCAAATTGGCTTTCGCGAAAATAAAACGAGCGTTTGAGCTACTTGATTTATCAACATTATTTCCAAAATCACCAATAACTTCGTAATTTACCTCAATCGCAGGGTGATAAGAGTCCTCTGGAATAACCAAGGGTTCGCACATCTTCATAGATGACTTAGATAATAGTCAGTTTAGATTACAATGTAAAGCCAATTATGAAAGCCTCTTACGCAGTCCTCAGTAAAAACACAAGGTTATAAGAAGTTCACTATAGCGTTTCTTTAATAACGCTCTCAAATATTTAGAAACTGAGAATTTATGCTTAGAATTCCTAACTACAAGAAACTTCTTATAAAAATAATAGCACAAAGCCCATTCATATGCATTAGTTTTGATATTTCCATAAACTGTAAGCTTTTTTCAGATAAAGTAAGCGAACTAAATGAGAACGTTTTTGGTACTCTGGTTCATTCAATGTCACACACAAAATTCGAACAAAACTATCTTACGCAGAGTTCGAGGTGTCTTCAGTGCTTGCTCGAGCTAGATGTCTTAGCTTTGATGAAACTCCAAAACACTTAATGAATATCAAATATTATTGACATCTCTCCAAGTTCCACTCAGAATATTATATTGCAATATGAAATCAAGCACATATTAAAACAATTTATTAAAAAAAAAAAAAAAATTAAGAAACGAAATACCAACATTTAGCTGGTCTTAAAGCCAGAAATGTTTGTATAAGCGGGATTATGCTCAACCGGAGTTTGCTGACTGCTTGTATGTTTGTATAGTATATAAATAGTGTATGGCTAATGAAGTTGCAAGATTGCTTCACAAATACTTCAACTGTATGTTAAGCAGCGACAATCTTTGACAAAGTTCACCATCACTTTCATAAGGGGGCCTAGCGCAAACAACGATGGTGCAGATGATAACTGTTGATGAAATGTTTCTATTCGTTTCATTTTGTTTCGTTTTTATAGGCGGATTCTCCTGCATTTGTTACTCGTGCCAAAACACAGAGCTTCATAAAAATGCCTAATTCAGCATTAGAGCAATGCTCATTATGACTGGCCTGAAACTTGCGTTCAACTAATGCGCGGTACTAAATATGGAAAATTCGGTGACTTTATGAGCTACTTACTTGGCAAACGGAACGAGCAGAAAGATAATTTTGCTGTATTACAAATTGAAACTTTATTTTTATATGTAAGTACTTATGTATGCATGTATGTAGATATGTATGTAACATACGTATGTATGTAAGTGTGTGTGTCCATTTTTTATTTATAGAACTATTTTTTATTTTCAAAAGGATTCCGATGCTAAGATTCAATTAATATAATGGAATGGGATTTCATGCTTAACAAGTTGTTTACGGTGCAAATATGTACAAACAGGTAGGGTGCAATAGCCTGCAATCATCTTAGGCACACGATCAATCTACATTAGGTATCTATAAAAAAGTTACTTCGAAAACGAAGCTTAGCTATCTCGTGTCTTGAATTATGCAAGAGGCTAAATGGTTTGATTGAGAAGTAGAGGAATAAAAACCGAATATAGTAGATTTGGTCTAAGTGTACGCTATCACAAAAATGTATAGAGCGAGATATAATAGTGAGGTTAAATTCTACGGGTATGTAGGTATTTAAACTTCTAACACTGATGGGAAAAACAAAGGTAAATCCTAAAATAACGAGGTTGATTATACAATAAACACCTATGATAGTCAACCAACACCGAACTACATATATTAAATCAACTATGGAAATGTAATTCTTACGTTTAAGAATGGTATTGTTATTTTGACAATGTTTCTTTTCAATTCAAAATATATATATGTATGTATGTTTATTTAAAAACACACATCCTTCATTTAACGTCGAAAATGAATTGATTTCATCCCAGCAACACTTTTGTTTTAGCAATGATTACTGTAAATTTAAATACTCCCATTGTTGATCTAAAAATATAGAGTGGTTAATTTGAAAATGAAAAGTTGTTGGTTCAAGTAACCTTGAAATACTTCAAACACGACTTCAATGTTGGTTTAACTAAGTATGTATGAATCTTCATCTAACATTCAAAAGTCCTAAGCTTTAAATTTCTACAAGTAAAAATTCTAGTTTATTATGTATTTTATTATAATTTTCCTTATTTCAATTAAAAAACATTTGAAGTAAGAAATGTATGTACATACATAAATAAATATGTATGTAAGTGACTCGAAAAACTGTTAACACTGAGATATTTTACAATAACAGTGACTTTCACAATAAAATGTTTTTTTTTAAATTTTTTGTAAAAATGTGGTTGATAATATAACAAAAGTCACTTAAATCAAAATTTCAAAATTTGTACTAAACTTATTATAAATAGCATTTCGAATATTGAAAATAATCACTGAAAAGACAATTGAGTTTCGTCATCAAAAATACAAAATCAAACATATGTTACATAACGCTACAATGAATTTGGCATTTTTTATTGAATACAGCAATGCGTAGGTAAGCCGTTGCCATTTGTATATTTCCATAGTATGATAAATAAAGTATATGAATATTGAATATTTAGTTGCTCAAATGCTTCTGATATATGTAGACTTCACTAAACCTGTTACCATTTGTTGTAACTGAAGCATATTTTTTCTTGTCATACAATTGATTTGATGTATACTTATTTAACGTACTGGTTTCTTCTAACTAATCCATTTTTTAAAAGAGTGTGCAATTACTGGCCTATGCCGACGACATTGATATCATCGGCATTAATAACCACGCAGTTAGTTCTGCTTTCTCCCAACTGGATAGTAAAGCGAAGCGAATGGGTCTGGAGGTGAACGAGGGCAAGGGAAGGCATCTCCTGTTATCCAATAGACAGTCGGCACATACACAATTGGGATCACTGTTGACAGTTATAACTTTAAAAAGTAGAGGACTTCGTTTACTTAGGATACAGCACTAACACCAATAACAGCGTCAGCCTTGAAATCCAACGCATAATCTCTCTTACCAACAAGTGCTACTTCGGAATGAGTAGGAAATTGCACAGTAAAGTCCTCTCTCGACGGACTAAAAACACACTCTATAAGTCTGTCATTATGCCCATCCTATTGCATGGCGCAGAAGCATTGACGATGACAACATCAGATGAGAGGGCTCTTGGAGTGTTAGAGAGAAAGATTCTTTGAAAGAATCTGCTCCTTGCTGGAGGACCTAAATGTATCCTTCGCTTGTAATAGTGGCGTTAGTACATTATGAATAAAGTTTAATGTGTGTAATTTAAAATGACGTGTTTCGACAGACAGCAAAAGTTGACTTCAGTACACCAAAGGCACGTTCAATAACGTTGCGTGCCGAACAGTGTACCTTATTTTATTTTTTTTCAGCATAGTTGTGGGTTCATAAACTGGTGTTAAAAGCTAAGTCACCTATAAGCCAACAGCTTTGTTGATTTATCATAAAGTTTTGAACCGCGGATGTCGCCCATATACCAGAATCGTGACAAGATCCTGGGAAATTGGTATTTATGGACCAAAAATGCATGTCAACGGCGCACACTGCCTCCACATTAACACTATAGTAACCTTTACGGTTCATATAGATGCTAGCTGGATTTGTTGGGCCGTTTCCTGGAGGTGCTATTATGCCAATATGGGTGTAGTCAATTGCACCAATAACCGCTTTTGTCCCAAATTTTGAATAAAACCTCCAAGGATGTTTATTAAAAGTTAAACCAACTACAGTTTTAAATTTAACCAACTTACCATCTTTTGTTTTGAGATTGTGCCTCATTTGTTCTGGGAAAAGAAATTTCCCCGGCTTTCACTTTAACAATCAACTCGGAAATATAATGTAGTGACCGCGAAATTGAAGCCTGGGTCACATGCAGCAGTTAGACTATTGCTCCCTACAAACTTTTGGTATGAACCGTGTGCAAAAATATAGACGGTAGACAGAAATCTTAGGTGAAAAGGCAAGAAGGTATTTTGTCTGAAATAATATATTGTTAGTAAACTTTGTATTCAAAATAAGATCTAGGTACTTGTCGTTTGGTGCCAATTCGTTCATAAGCTGTAAATAAACGGTTTTATTCAGGCGAAAACGCTGAATACAAATTTTCTCTTCCAAGTTAAACGGGCCATTTTTTTCTCACAAACATTTTTCTTCATCTTCAAGAATTTCTATGATTAAAAATTGCCGGAACATTTTCGTTTTGGGTTTTCTATTAAATTAACAAAACAAAAGTTAACAGCTGCTTTTTATTACCTTCTCTTTCACAGGTTACAAAATTTACCTGGTTACAATGAGCGTGGTTACAAAATTTATTGAATGGTAAATTTTAACACCCCAGTAATTTTATTACCTTGCTGGAATAGACCTAAAAAAGGCCAATTTAAAACTTTTGTAGAAAAGTTTAAAAGCGGATTAAATGGAGCCAACTTTTTACTTCAACACAGAGGAAATTACCACTCTGTCACGTACAGTGACATTTAAAATGATTCACTCACAAACACGAAGTTTGCACGCACGACAAATTACACACACATACGAGTATATAATATTTACACAAATATCCTCCAGCAGTTTTCTACTTTTAAGAATGCAATTTACACAAGTACATAATTTCCATTGACTCTCTCCTGAATTCACCTTTTAGGTGTCAGGGAAATTTTCACTGAATAAAGCTCTAAAAGTATAATATAATGCAAGCAAAAATTTTTTCATACAAATGTTCTCTGTACTCTGGCCGAAGAACTTCTTCTTTTGGTGCAAACAGGAACGAAAAAACTGAATCCACATGGAAAATATGTGCTTCCCATTAATTCTCCACCCGCAGTTGGTCGTACGATTTTCCATTGTCTTTCGGCGCTTAAGGTAAGTGAGATTTCAATAGATTAAAAAGTTTTTGTTTTTATAATCTGAGATGTATATACATATGTGTATGTATAGTGTGTATATTAACCTGCAGTAAATTGCGCTAGTTTAAAACTAGCGCCGAACTATCTCATTGGCATATAAATATAAATCAAGGATTTAAATACAGAATTAACAGTATTCTTTGAATTTGTTGGGTATACAAATAATATATTTGAATTTTAGTTTAAACGAGCATTAACTAACACTGAACTTCGATTTTTTTTACCTGTTTAAAGCTTGCGCTTAAACTTAATTATAAAACTGTATACTAAAAATAATATTTGAAATTAAAATATGGCTCTTTGATTTATTTTACTTTCGGCACAAAATTTTAGACAATGTTTTAAAAACAATATATTTATAAAAAAAGAAAATAAAATAATAAAACTGCAAAACTTGTCAATATATGGGAATCTTATAGCAGTTAACTAAATATAAAATTTATCTGGTACTAATATTGGTTAACAAAAAGGTGTTTTTGAAGTTGCGATCAACCTAAAAAAATAAAAACTTATTAATTTAAGTAAGCATTTCGCAATGTTATCACACATCTTTTAATATTATTATCTAAACTATAATTAAAGTATTGATCTAAATAAATATCTAAAGCAAAATACATCTAATATGAATTATATTGGAAGTTTATTCACGGTTATTTTAAGTAGATCGCACTGCTTGCATATAATTATCAACCGATTCATTCCGCATACGTTTTGCGTCGGTTATGAGACAGTCGCATACATGCAGACATGCAGCAAAAAACAAGAACGCTGAACAAAATTTGCAAAAATGTACTTGAATGCACTTTTTGTAATATTTATGCATACTGTAATGTATGCATACTTTGTCAAAAAAATTGTTTTTTATTTTTATGTTAATTCGTATTTGCTAAGGTTGATTGCAATGCCATAGGAGCATGATATGAAAGACAAAATGAAATAAATTGGCAGACGTTTCACCCCTAGGCATTTGCACCCACCTTAATACATCAAACAAATGAAATAATTTTTAATTTTAATTTTTTTTTACTTTTATTTCTTTATATCTTTATAAGTCCTATTTAAGCGAACAAAATACTGATATGATACATGTGAATTATATATTTATAAAATAAAAAATGGAATATAATTATATACGGATGTCTAAAAATTTATTGTTTAATGACGTGTTTTAATCTAGTTTTTTATAAGCTGATATTAAACCAACTTCTTTTTGGGTAGTTATTAATTTGTATAAAAGAAACTAATGATTAGATAGTTTACTTGTAGGCAAAAGATAGTCATTGACTATTTTGAGGTTGAAAGTCGTTAGATAATATTTGGATGACTTCTCATGCAGAGGTAACCATAGCTGTCCGTAATGTGGTCATCGCCGAACAAAAATCATTAGTCCGCGTATATGAAAATTTACAGTAAATAGTCAATACCAGTTGTTTTGAAAGCAACTTGAAACTACTTTTAAATTAGATTCGTTTCCTGCAGGGATGTAGTGCGAAACCAGCACACATATACATACATAGGTACATATGTATATGGGAAAGGAAGGAAAACCTGGGAGATGGATTTTCTAAGGCATATGTTCTATTTATCCGATCTTAATGATTTTCACTGCTAAAATAGTTTTCATAATAACTATTATAATTTGTGCAAAATTTCAAGACTTTAGCTGCTTAAATGGAAGGGTTGTTTTCGTGCTAAATGGAATATTTGAATAATCGAATGTATGTCAGCTATATGTTATATTTATTTGATCTATATGATTTTTACAGCTTATAAAGAGCTAATAATAGTGGACCTTCTTTAAAAATTTGAAGCTTCTAGCTACTTAAATGGAGCCAAATATAATATCTGAACAATCAGCTGCTATATATGTTATAGTCCGTCCGATCTGAGCGATTCCGACGGATGTCTAATAAATTATAAAAAGGCACCTGACTGGCAAGTTTCATTCAAATAGCTCAAGAACTGAGTTACTAGTTTGCGTTCAAACAGACGGACAGACAGATGGGCATGGCTAAATCGACTCAGCTCATCATCCTGATCATTTCGGTATACTTTTTGATGGGTCTAACTCTTATCGTTCTGGTACTTACATAAATATGTACGAGTTTATGATTATTTGCTGGTAATATTTAATGACGAACCGGACATCGTAAAAAATGTATGAATATAAATACTTGTCTACATACATACATACATATGAGTATTATACAGAGCGACACATTTTGGGCAACATCTTCTATGATGAATAGGAGAAAATGTCTTTCATAAGAGAAAAGAATACAAGTCAATCCATAGCTTTTAAAGTAAAATAATTATTGTTTGCTTTACTATTGCTTTAAATAATGTATTAAGTCTTTCCATAACACTTAACATACCAGCGTCATAATAATTTGTAAGTCCTCCATTATAAATATGGGAGAGAACAAAATGTTTATGTTTAAGCCCGACTTTTTCCCGCCTATTGATTTTTATACCCGAGCGTACTTGTACAAAAGGGTATTATAACTTTGTTCGCATAACGGTTGTTTGTAACAGCATAAAATATTCGAGATAGATATAGACATATATTTAATAAAACGATCAGAATGAAAACAGGAATCGATTTAACCCTGGCTGTCTGTCCGTCCGTCCGCCCGTCTGTCCGTGGTTACAATAACTTGAGTAAAAATTGAGATATCTCAATGAAATTGGATACAGGGTAGGTTGGTATTGAAAATGGTTAAGTTCGGTCAATAACAACGCCCACCTCCCATATAACAGAAGTTTTTGAAAAATGCAAAAACTCCGTTTTTTCGGTATCCATTAAAGCAAATTGAGTAAAATTTAGTACTTGGAGCGATTTTGAACTAAGAAATTAGGTATTTATGAAATTTTAAAAAATGGGCTTAGGAACAAATTTCTGTATGTCAATAACGGTGTAAGTTATCGTCACAAACCTTGGTGGACATATTTTATTTGATATCGGTATTATTATCGTAGAAAAGGTTTTTAAATCGGATCATAACCACGCCCACCTCCCATATAACGGAAGTTTTGGAAAATGCAAAAACTTAATTTTTCGGTATCTATTAAAACAAATTGGGTGAAATTCGGTACATAAAAATCGGGTTCGCCCGAATTTAGCTTTTCTTACTTGTTTTTCTTAATCTTTCTTAGGATCAAAATTCTATTATAATTATAATATGCATAACAGGCACGCCTTAAATTTGTTGTCACAAATATGTCATGCAATTACAACTTGTATGGGTGATTATTCACGGTAGAGCTTTATATAGATTTAACAGAAAAGTCGCGCGTTGAAAACACATACGCATATTTATGTCGGTTTATCAAATTGTAAAAAACTTGTGTGAGTGCGTAAAAATATTCACGCCGTGAGTCATTCAATAAAAATCTTTAATGTCGTAAAAATAGTCGGAATGTTTCTTAACCCGTCTGCACCGTTGGTATTAATTTGGTTTTATCGTGAAAATCACAAGCACTAGTATAATATGCTTTAAACATGTACTAAGAAATATGATATTGCATTTAAATTAAAAGAACAATTTTAAATTTTGATTTCGAACAAAAATTATTATAAAACTTGCTTATTCGACCATTAGGGTCATGCGATGACCAACAGATGTATACTATAGTGCTTAAAAGAATGCATATAGTCAATGCAAACCGAAATATTTTGAATCGAAAATTGTACATACAAAAATACAACATAAATCCGAAATATAAAAAAATTCGTTATCGAAGAATTCTCGGATGGAAGCAACTCCGATTCCGGATGTGAGATTTCAGCTAACCTGGATGAGCCCTGTGAAGCAGTTAATTTAGCTGCTTCCTACTTTTATAAAAATAAAGCTCTGGTGTGGTCCTTGCCGCATGCTATAATTAAAAACTCTAGGACAAAAGAAAGTAATTCCAGAAAAAACTGGAATAACGCCATATGCTGTGGAGCTCAAGGATTCATTCATGTTTTACAGATAAGGAAAAATTGCGATTCAGTTCAGTTATATGGAAGGTATTGAAATAATCGCCGATTAATATAAACAAATTGGTGAAATAGATGTCGGCGTATATCTGGGCGTTTGATTTTTTTGCAAGAAAAAAATTTAATTCAAAAACAGATCTAAAATTGTATCTTATTGAAAACCATTTTTCTTCGTTTTGATGATAAAGACAATCGTAGGTCTTTAAGACCTACTGACAAGCTAGCTTCGGGATCTGTATGAAAAATGTGTTGCAACGTCACTGTAATTGAACGTCTAATCACTTTCAAGGGTAGATATCCGTTTATGGTTTACGTGCCAGACAAACCGCATAAATACATATGTGTAAAAAGCTTGGGTAGCAGCCGACATGCGACAAAGTTTTGTCTTAATTTCCAAACTTATTTGGGAAAGGGGTTCACTTGCTCACTTCCAGAGGGAAATAAGAGCCAACGAGTTGTTTTGGATTCAGTCAAATCCGTTCAAGGCCGTAAAATCGCAATCGACAATTTCCTTACAACATTTTATTTTGCGTGTGAGTTACTCAAAAGAAATATTACTCTGGTTGGCCAGCACGAAGTAAAGGACGGATTCTGCCAATGTGCAGTACAAAAAAAAAAGGATCGTAGATTCTTGCACCCCCAAGGTTTGTTCATCTTATGTGCTCCTTAGCAATGCAAAATGGTCACAGTATTAAGCACTTTGCACGACATCGGTAATGTTATATCAAATCATCCGAAAAGACTGCTTTAGATGATTGCAAACTAGAACATCACGAAAGGGGGTGTAGACACAGTTAATCAATTGATAGAAATATACTCTTGTAAAAGGCAAACAAATAGATGGTCTGTTGCTATATTTAGCAACATTATTGATATATTAGCTCTCAATGACTTTGCTCTGTGCACTGAAGTAAATCCTGACTGGAATTCGTCTAAAACATATAAGCGAAGACTTTAATTACATGGTCTTGGTTAAATTTCGCGCGAGAGCATCGGCGAATTTAATTCGAGAGATAAAACCAGAGCTCAGAAAAACTTTTGAGCACTGTGCCTTGTGTAAAATTGTGTGACCTTAACAGATAATGAGTGAGTTGTTCTTAACGATGCAGCAGGTTAATTAATTCTTGATATAGAATAGACTAGATGAATTTTATTCGGAATATAAGAAATTAAAAAACAAAAAAGAACGAAGCATATACACTGGAATAAATGCTTTTGGCAATTACACAGTGATAGCTTTATTCAAAAAAAAAAAGACAAGGCCAAACTCGACGGTTTCCCCATATTTCGGGTCCTACGAATCGAACTGCATTACTTTTTTGAGTTACAATCATGGTTTCATACAAAATTTTTTGTTGAAGTTTTTCATCAAAGTGGCCCATTGTAAGAGAAAGGCACATTTTTCTTCGGTCTCTAACTTTTTTAATGTTGACTTTTTTGGTAAACTTTCTTTGGCAAAGCTTCTCAGAATAAGTCCGTCTTTAAGTTCTTAGATGACTGTAAACCCCAAAATCAATGTTTTGGGTGTTCTTATAGCCAATATGTCGAAAAAACTGAAATTGAACCCATTTTTTTAATGTTTTTTCCCTCACGTTTCGTCAATATTTTAATTTACCCTTTGATACTTATACATTAAGTGACATCTTGTAATAATAAGAAACTTAAGCAAAGACAACGTTCTGAGCAAACTAAAGATTAGAAAAAAAACTTAACAAAATTTGTATTTTTTAAAAAAGCTACACTAACTATGTTTGTGTGCTGTTTTATTTTTTTTTGTATCTTATAAGTGTTATTAATAAGTATCATAAATTTGTACACAATATTTAAATTAAATTTAATAAGACTCATCTATCAATGTCCAACACAAATCAGCAAGCAACGAGTCAAGCTTTTTGCCGCTGTACCAATGCTCAAGGGGAGCGGCGACTTGGTGAAATCTTTCTCCATGCTCATCGGATTCAGTCGGAACTTGCTGCTCAAAATGGTCCTTGTGATGTTGAAGGAAATGAATTTTTAAGGACATATTCACACCTATTTCTTCAAAAGCGTCTAACATGTCATCCACATATTTTTTCCAATCTTCAGACCGGTGCACTCCTAAGCAATAGTTTATAACGGTCATAACGGAGTTCCAGGCAATTTTTTCATTTGGCCTTAAAAGTTCTCCGAAATTTGCGTTATTCATAAGCTTTTTGACCAGTTATGCAGGTTGTTGTTGCATTGTGTGCAAATGGTATTTGGCACCCAATCTACGTCTCTTATAACGGGCAAATCGAAATATTCCTCGTAGATGCCGGCAGTTCCAGAAGATATTTTGCGTTTACTCCGAGGGCTTGTAAATTTTCCACATACGTAGCAGAACAACGATAGGCCAATTGGACAATTATTAATTTTAATTTATTTTCTTAATATACAAGGCACTAAAACAATGTTCTTTCCGCGAAGTCAAAGTCAAATTAACTACTGCAATCAATGCTTAAATTTTGACTCTTAGGCAAGCATTAAACGGTTCTTTCAAACGTTACTTGTTGTTATTTCTTATCAGTGCAGTGGTTAAAAGCTTGACTCGTTGCTTGCTGATTTGTGTTGGACATTGATAGATGAGTCTTATTAAATTTAATTTAAATATTGTGTACAAATTTATGATACTTATTAATAACACTTATAAGATACAAAAAAAAATAAAACAGCACAAAAACATAGTTAGTGTAGCTTTTTTATTTTGTTAAGTTTTTTTTTCTAATCTCTAGTTTGCTCAGAACGTTGTCTTTGCTTAAGTTTCTTACTATTACAAGATGTCACTTAATGTATAAGTATCAAAGGGTAAATTAAAATATTGACGAAACGTGAGGGAATAAACATTAAAAAAATGGGTTAAATTTCAGTTTTTTCGACATATTGGCTATAAGGACACCCAAGACATTGATTTTGGGGTTTACAGTCATCTAAGAACTTAAAGACGGACTTATTCTGAGAAGCTTTGCCAAAGAAAGTTTACCAAAAAAGTCAACATTAAAAAAGTTAGAGACCGAAGAAAAATGTGTCTTTCTCTTACAATGGGCCACTTTGATGAAAAACTTCAACAAAAAATGTTGTATGAAACCATGATTGTAACTCAAAAAAGTAATGATGCAGTTCGATTCGTAGGACCCGAAATATGGGGAAACCGTAGAGTTTGGTCTTGTCTTTTTTTTTGACTTTCACAGTGTTATTAATATCTATTTTACTTCGCTAAATGTTTTTTCATAAATGAATTTATTTTCATCAACACATACACATTTAAATTCAACCGAAGAGAACTATTTGAGGATGACCAGTAACAATATCGGTGCTGAGATTGACATTATAACTTAACTATCTCTCCTAACTGACCGAGAAGAGTGCCGGAGTATGTGTATTTGGGCCGAGGGTTAAATTCTGAGAACCTATGGGAAGATGTACATCTTCCAGGTAGAAAAAATTTACATTAAAAGATGTGTGGGGTTCAATATCACAACACCTGTGGTCGAAACATTGCGATCCTATCGGACAGCAAAGCATTTATAAACCCTTAATATCCCACTCGTACCGTCAGGAAGCAGCTGACAAAATCAAACCTTTTTTATATCAATTCAGGTTAAACATTCCATTATGACTGAACGAATGTGTAGTCCCACAAGTGCTTTCCCTTGCGTAAAACGCTACTTGAAATCATTTTCATTTGGGAGCGGTTTGTCTGCAAGTACGGATCAGCGTCGAAAAAAGTCAGTTTTTTGCCATTTGGTATTTTCGTGAAGCTTTTCCTGTGATAAATTCATCGAAATCGAAACTCCAAAAAGTATTGTCGTGATCGCCGTTGTGTGACTGTGAGTGTTAAATAAAAGAAAGTTTTCTTTTATAATAGTGAATGTTTAAAATTTTTGGTGGGTCCCTTGCGGTACCGTCAGACACTGAGAGTTCGAAATCGAGTAAGTATGAAATTCAGTGTACATTCTACAACAGTGCCACATATTGAGGCTTAGACACACAAAATACCTTATAAAATACGACGGATTGGTTTCCGTGGACTTTTGTTCGAAACTAAGATTTGTTTCGGAACTTGATTAAAGAAAATTATGTAATTCAAATAGGGTACCCAATAGTTGTCAAAGGCCCAGTGCGATCTCCCTAATTACAATATTAAAAATAATGTCCAAAAAAAACAAAATTTTTCTACATACTACAGACTTACTTCATAAATTTCAATGCTTTTAGCAGGAGCAGCAAGTTTGCCTGGCCGAACTGAAGTCTACACGATAATTACACTTGTGAAAAGTAAAATTTTATGCACAGACATGCTCAAAGTTTCACCATTTAACGCCACTCTGTGCAAATTCAAGTGTCAGGAAAGTTGTCGTTATTAATTTTTAATAATTCCTGACCTCAAAGCCGCCAACATTTACAACTACAACGAAAACAATGTAAGCAACCTACGCAAACTGAACAACCCAAGAGAAGATTACATACATACATATGTAAGTCTAATTATTGTGCGGAAGGGAGGAGGCAAGCAACATAGGAAGAACAAATATGAAAAGCAGCGAGAGAAACAATATTAACACAGGCAACCAATTATGCAGCACAGCATATGCAACATAATGTTTGCTTATAAAATTGCAACAGCAAAAGTACATTGTTTTCAAAAAGAAACCAACAATAATCAGATCCAAGCTGACCAACAAATCTGCGGACGGGTATCCACGCTTCCACCTACCGATTGGTTTCTTGGTCATTCTCCATTCGCGAAGGCGCACTCATTCCTTTGTGGCTGCTAGCAAACTTCACTTGTCATGTTGCGCTTCCACGGCTACAACTCAAGTAGCGGCACCAGCTGTAACAAGCGGTGTCCGTACAAGTGAATTGCAGGAACGGCGTTTGCTAGTGCAGGCGGATCTTAGGATGTGCAGCAATGTACCCAAATTAAATTAAATTTGATCGCAAATGAAATTATATTTATTTGCCAACATTATACTTTCTTGAAAGAGGTATATTTGTATGTGTTAATATATGCGCATCCGTTTATGACTAGGGGCGTAGTCTTGGTAGCGGTTGCGGAAAGATGCCGTAAAATTTTGTTCGCATGAGTGGAATTTTCTAAACATTCGGTTTCCTTAATTCAACTTCTCAAGAATGTGTTACCTACGAATTCTACGTATTTTATTTGCTTACATAGCATTGAGTGTATGTATAGTCACGCATGGGCACATTCTGGTCGGCCACAGCTGCCAAGCGAATTTTTTTGATGAAGGTATGCTCCCCCATCTAAGCAGACACATATAAAAGATATGAAAAATATGAGGCTGCTCGGGTTTCTATCCTCTTTAAATTGAAATACGCTTACATTAAAAGTCAAACCGAAGAATTTGTGTGAAAAAGGAAAATTAGTTTATTTAAAAAACAAATGGGTCAAGTGTCGCTCAAATAGGAAGATTAAAACATAAATTCACTGGGCGTAAGAGGAAGGTTTCTGCGAAATCGAAAATTTTTTAAATTAATTTTTACATACATATATGTATGTTTTAAATTGTATTTATAATTTTACATTTTCTATACTATGTCTATTTAATACTGAATAAAAATGAACACCTCGATATGTAGTAAATAACTTGGATTATTTAATAATTATATTTTAATTTAAAGGATATTCGTTAAAATCAAGCAACTCTTTGGGTCAACATTTTAAAGTGACCACTCAGACACCATAAACATGAAATTTCTACTGTAAATAAAATATGGCTAAATATAGTAAAAAATTGCGTATATTTCATGAAAATTTAGAAGTAGAAAATTTAAAAAAATAACAACATTAAATAATTGTGTGTGCAGATACATATGTTATCGTTTTTTATGAAGTGTAGGCTTATTGATTTTTTACTTTAACGCAAATTAATATGTATGTATATATTAAAATTTCATTTCATTTTCATTTTCATTTATACACAGGTAAGACAAAGTCTTTTATAGTGTGCTTAAGAGAGAATCCACTTCAAATTTGGTACGCACTAATTTTGGCTCTTCATTTTACTTCATTCGTATGTAAACATTACCACGCACAGAGAAAGCTGAAGCCAAAGGCTTATTTCTCTTGAGTTCAGACATAACTTCACGGAGTACCTTGGGCAAGCTCTCATTGATGAGCTAAACAGAATTGCGACGGACAACGGGTCGACGGGAAGTGAACAGCTGATATATTCCCGTCGGAAAATTCGGTCGGCTAAACACAATTCCGACGGGGACGGAAACGCTATTTTGACAGTTGCTAATTGACATTTTACAATTAATTTTGTAGTGAAATCGTTTCGATTGTTTTATTTGTGAGTACGCGCAAAAATGAACCCAGCATTGAAAGACTGTCGCGGATTCACAAAATTGTGTCCATTATGAACGCGATGTATGTATGTATATGATGTACGTGGAGGCAACCGAGCGGTTGAGGAGGAGGTGGTGGGTATGTCCTACAAATCTGACCAGGAACGAATTAGGGTTTCACGGAACATGTTTTCAACAACTCAAGCTGAAGGATGAAAAAGACTTTTTCAAAGCCACTAGGATGAGTGTTGCAAAGTTCCAGACTCTTTTAAATTTAATTAAAGGAAGACTACAGCGTTTTTCGAGAAGAGCGGCAATAAACGAAGAAACTCGCTTGGCACTGACACTGATGTATGTATGTATGTAATTCTCGTTATAAATGCAACGAAATCATTAATTAACAATGTGTATCATTTTAGGTACTTATCGCAAGCATGCAGCTCACATTATCTAGCCTGGTCGCATAAAATGGGTGTATCGACAATAAGAGAGATTATTTACGATACTTGCAATGCCTTATGGACAGAACTGCACGATATTTATGTTGCTCAGCATAATGAGCATGAATGGAAAAGAATATCAGACAGGTTTGTGATTGGTAACTATCAATGTTTGCGTGTAGAAATTAAATCGTTTGTTTTGTGTTCGCAAAGGTTTTATGTTAAAACGGGAATGCCGAATTGTGTTGGAGTGGTTGATGGAAAGCACATAAAGATTGTTTGTCCGGCACGTAGCGGATCCTTATATTACAACTATAAGAAAAGTTATAGTATCGTGCTAATGGCCGCCTGCGATTCCAACTACACATTTAGTTTTGTGGACGTGGGTGCAATGGGAAGCGAGAGTGATGGTGGAATTTTTTTGCGCAGTTCATTTGGAAAAATGATTTTAAGAGGACACCTTAATGTTCCGGCAGATAGTAAAATTCCTGGTAAGTACAATTTTCGTAAACGTATACATTTGTACCTTCTAGCTAATTAAGTTTTTGAATACTGTAGGAACGGATACCTCATTTCAATACTATTTTGTTGGGGATAGTGCATTCCCATTAAAGCACAATTTGATGCGTCCATATCCTGGCCGCAACTTATCAACTATCAAGGACAACTACAACAAGACATTATCTCGCGCTCGTGTGCATATTGAAAATGCATTTGGGATTTTGGCTAGCAGGTGGAGAGTTCTTCATACGAACATTTACACAGCACCGAAGAATGTAGATAAAATTGTGTTGGCGGTAATTGTACTGCATAACTATCTAATGCTTGATAAGGGGAGTGGCTACTTCGGTGAAGAACTCGTGGACCACCTCCAAAATGGTGTTGAGGTGCCAGGAACTTGGAGGAAGTCCCACGCTGGGATGCCTTCCTGCAGAATTGCTCAAGCAAATCGGTCATCTGGAGATGTATTTAGGAGCAGAGATACGATGGCCGATATTCTATTTAATAATTGAGACAAGATCAACAATTTCCTGGCCGCTGTGGTCGAGTGTGGCCGCTGTGGTCGAGTTGGTAGCGGTGCGTGCTATAACTCGATATGCCGGTGAGTTCGAGGTTCGAATCTCAGCCAGGGCAAGCAAAATCTTAATCATAGAAAAAGTTTTTTCTAATAGCGGTCACCCCTCGGCAGGCAATGGCAAACCGCCGAGGGTATTTCTGCCATGAAAGAGCTTCTCATTAAATACATCTGCCGTTCGGAGTCGGCACAAAATTGTAGGTCCCTCCATTTTTGGTATAATATAAAGACGCACGCCACAAATGGTAGGAGAAGCTCGGCCAAACACTGAGCTATATAGTGTACGCGCCAAAATTATATATATATTATATATCAACAATTTCCCTTAACTAAAGTTATTTTATTTAAATTTAGATACCAAACCAAACTTTGTATGCAAAATATAATTAAAAATATAAATATATAGGAACTATGCATCTTTACTTTACGATGTTGGTATATTAATAACTGCATGAAACGAAAGACACACGACACACGACACATGCATATACATATATATATGTACATACATATATCAATAAAGGGATGGAAAAAAATTAATATTTCTTTTGTGTTTTCATTGTTTGTATAATAAAATTCAATTTTATTTATTTATAAATGTTATTCGATAGTGAATTATTTAATTTATATTTTAAATAATTTCTGCCAAATTGTGTTGTAGTGAATTGTGTTGCTATGTTTAATACTAACATAGTTAGTATAACCGTTTATAACGTACATACTAACTTTTTGGGATCACATGGATAAAGTTTTTAAAACCAAAATATAAATTATATTTATGAGATCGTTTACAACATACTTTTTGTATAACATTAATAAATGTTTAATGCTAAAATATCAATTCAATTGTTGTAGAAATAACTATAACTTTTATAAAAAATTAAGAAAAAACAGTTCTTGAAAATTATTGCGATTACAAATGCAGTGGCCCATTTTGAGTGGCAATAACTGTGCATACATAGCGACATTTTAAGTTCTATTATATTCAATATTTCGCTAACTCTTCATGTACTACCAACATAATTTTTCCTTCTATTTTGTTAACATCGCCTGGGGATTGGTTAGCATCTACAATTTTTTGTGTAAAACTTTCAAAAAGCTGGAATGTTGAATTTCTTGATGGAACTTTGGCAAGATCATATATTGAGGCAGTGCACTCCTCCATTGCTTTGGCAAAAGTTTTGTTCAACTCTTCATCGGCGCGATTCTTAGTTGGCCTTCCGCGTATAGGTGTAAATCTGTAAAATAAAACAATTTTAAATTATTGACATTTGTGTTTAATAAGTTGAAAAAAGCATACTTATGGACGAAGAACACGAAGGCTGAGAATTGGAGTGCTCCATGGTGTAATTTGCTGGAGACATACCCTCTATATACTCCATACCTTCAAATATACTTGTTGATTCTTCCAATATTTCAAGACTTCCGGTAGTCCTTAGTAAAGAAAAAGATAAATAAGAAATGTGGTTTAAATATAGAGTGAGACGCATACACATTGAAGAAACTTAATTTCAATACTTACGGCCTCGAGTCTTTGCAATGATCCAAGAAAGATAAAGTCTCTTGGAGCTTCCATTTCGTGCTGGGTGCTGGTGCGCCACTGCCGGATGCTAACATGTTAGCACGCTTTGTATTTTTATATGCATCTCGAAGAGTCTTCCATCGCCTTCTACAAATGTCCGCTAAAAATATTAAACAATATCATAAGTATCAAAAATTGAGGGAGTTTCAATAATAATCAACTCACAGGTTGCATTAACCACTTTCCCAATCTCCTCCCAAATTTGGTCTTTCTTCTGCACATTTCGGTATTCCTTGAGGGATAAATCGTAGATACATTGATATTTCCGCACTTCCTCAATCAGCAACTCGTTGAAGCTCATGGCTCTGATATTTTAACTTAAATAACAAAATTTGCACACACAAATTTTATAAATTTTAACGCGCGATCAAATTTGGTTTTTTAATATTTTTCTTGTTTTTCATTTGTCAAACAAACAAATTGACATCAACTGGTGAAAAAAGCAACCCTGATTTGTCAACCCGACGGAGAAATTAGAAATGGATCTAAGTATTTTTCCGACGTAAAAATAACCGACGGCAAGAAATCCGTACCCGCTACAATTCTATGCAATTGCATTCGCTTCAGTGTGTTTTAATTTTGACAGCGTGTACCCGCCGGCCCGTTACCCGTCCTCCGACGCAATTCTGTTTAGCACATTAAGTAAATTTTCCCATAACCAAGCTGATTGATATCAGAGAACACAAGCGATCTCTTATTCGATTTGCAAAACGCAGCAATTGATTTGAAGAGATGACTTCGATCATACGGAGAGAACAACTTCAAAACAATAGGCGCGTAATTGTTGTTTTTTTGCGTTTTTCATTTGCACTTCGTATTCTGAACGCATCGCGCAGTTGGGGAGTTTTGTGTTGTACTGCACTGCTTACCTTGGCAAAAATATCAGTCAAATTTTTATCAGAAGCTTGCGGTATACCGTTGATGACTATGTCTGTGCTATTAAGTTCAATGAGCTGAGAGCGGAAAGCAACAACTTCACTGCGCAGAGATTGAACCTCAGCGCACACTTTCTCGACAGCAGTTACTCTACTCTCAATTGTGGTTACATACTGCTTTAAATTTGCCATTTCAGCATCCAACTCACCGATTTTCTGCATCGCTCTCACTTTGGAACTATTCATAACAGCTGCCAACTCTTTAACAATAGACATTCTTTGCTCTTCAACCTTAGATTCGACTCTGTGTACAATGTCGGGTGAGGGAATTAGTGGCGTCTTCGGAGGGGATGCAGGTTTGCGCGTTGAATTTTTGCGTGTTGTGGACATATGTATTAAGATTCGAAATGAAGTAAAAAGATGCCGGGAAATGTACTACGCACACACGTATAAAGGTATATCACCGATATTTTGGAAATTTATTTTTAATACCAAACTTAAACGTGAAAATTCAGGAGCTTCTATTGCTTCTTGGTATGTTACTAAGGAAATTATTTTTACTTTATTTAGAGAAGTGTATTGAAAAACTATGTACATCCCTGCAGTTCACTGGAGCTAGTTCCAAGTCAGCGATAGTAACCCCTGCTGTTGGAAGGAAATATGTAAACATATGTTCCGTAGTTTCGTTTACGATAATAGCAATAAAAAACATTTTAAGATCTCTGTAAAACTTTTTTATTGAGGTAGCCTAATGGTGACCATATTGTTTTTGCTTACAATTAGGGGAACGAAGGGTTTTGTGGATTCAACGGCTATTGAGGACAACCTATTTAACCCTAGAATACTAACCATACATCAATTTTACGAATGAAAAATTTAAATTTGCATCTTGCTACACAGGAAGCTCCCCATATCGTTTAGCTTCATATTTCGCAGAGACGAGTTGTTTCGTGTAAGAGTCTGGTTGCTTAGTAGTCGACTTCATTTCGATAGAACCGTAATTTCCTAAATTACGGTTGTTTAGCTGAATCATAGAGAAATTTTCAAAACATACTTGACTCCTAAATTCGGAGAATATTGAAGCTCTTCTAGAATTTTATCAATTGTGTTCCGACATAAACTGTGTTCGGAAATCCCGCAATTGGGCGACGACGGTTTTTTAAGATATGCTAAATATTAGTTCTATTAATTCCTGCATTATTTATTATCAAAATAGGCCAAGGAATTTTGTACAACGACTAAAAAGAAAGCATTATAGGATAAGCTTTTATGAAGAATTGGTAAAACCTTGGCTTGAGTATCGGTTTCAGTTGCCAACTTTGCAGCGCTCATTCATGATCGCCGATATGTTGGATTTGGAAATGGATGATGATCAAGCGGTTCCTATTGTACGTCTCAGAAATGTAGAATGACCTCACTTAATTGCAATCACTGCAATCGAGCTTTTTGCATGTTCGATGCACGATGAATACCGTGCGACAACAAAAACTAATAAGATCTTAAAAAGTGGATTGTTTTATTCTTTTATGTTTGTCTTTTGGTTTCAAACCACTTTATTTACTTAAATCGAAATAGGAGTTACATATGTTTTTGCTATGAATAAAAAAATCGTTAAATTTTCGAAATGTCAATGTTTAAGTAACTACAGTTGATGGCTAGTCTTCTAGAGTTAAAAAATTTAAATATAGTGACTCCGCGAATGCAAAGGGAAACCAATAAATATATAAACAAATACAGTCATCGAGCATTGCTGATTTTAAAAAATACGCGGTTCTGCATAACTTTGGATATTTACAACTCCAATGTTTTTTCCAAATGTTCATCAAATACTTAGAATCACAGTTGTTTTTCCTGTTACGACTTCCGCGAATGAAAAACCTTTTAACTTTTGTGCTGCCTAAAGAGTTATTTGTGATCAACTATAACAAAAAAAAGACGTCTCAATGGGGTAGCTTCGTTCAATATTCATCGCAGTCTGTATGTTAATGTTGATTAATGTGACATTCCTTTCAGTTGTGCTAAATTTTTTCCATATTTAAATATAATATGCTGAATACTCTAACTAAAACTTGGTTGTAACAAATGATTTTACATTGCACAAAGAAATTCTGCGGCCGGCCCTATACTAACGGATAACCCAATGTTTTTTCTTCAGTTATGAAACATAATATTATATAAAAACATTTGTATTTAGTTGCTGCACGAAATGGAGTGTTAAGGAATATATGTATATTTAAAAAAAAAAAAAAGCATTTTGGTACAGTGTATAAAACGCATTATTTATAATAGAACTGTACCTGAGTTTCACTATATGAAAAGTTTTTTCGGTTTAGACATTTCAAGTTCTTATTATTTACTTCTTACAAATTTTATCAAAATTCACCATGTAATAAAGTAGTAATGGAATTTAATAAAATAACGGACATTTAAGTGCATAAAATGAGTAAAATGAAACTGC
Source organism: Philophylla caesio (assembly GCA_963971545.1). Lineage (NCBI taxonomy): Eukaryota > Metazoa > Arthropoda > Insecta > Diptera > Tephritidae > Philophylla > Philophylla caesio. The sequence continues at coordinate 68,532,287 of OZ020607.1, forward strand.
GCCCATTAGAGCAATCCTACTGGTAGACGACTGGCGTCCCTTTGCGCATATCTAATGGAAGCATCATCATCACATATGATGAATATTATATCTTTGAGTGCTATGAAGTATATCACCGTATAATTAATTACACAAATCTGCAAAAAAAAAAAATTGGGAACTGTTTTGGTTTTTTTGTGTAATTCTTATGGTTTTGGGTGTGCTGAAGCATCGGGAAGGTATCTTTGAAGCGTCCAACAGTAGTCTGCCATCATTGAAACGCTCCATCTTCCCTGGTATCTTTTTTCGATCTCCTTAATATCTTGGTGAAATTGTTCACATTGCTCTTCACTCACGTCTCCTAAATTTTGTGGAAAGTAGTCGGGGTGGGAATGAAGAAAATGTACTTTCAAACTCATCAAGCAACCTAAAGCTTGAAATGTTTTTAACATTCTTTTGTCGATTTGTTTGTAGTTAGAATCTTTGTTATTGCCTAAAAATTTCCTTATGACCTCTTTAAAGGCAATCCACCCTTCTCTTTGAGGATCCGTCATGGTTGTGATGAATAGTGGGTCAGCCATAAGCCGTCTAATATCTGGTCCAACGAAAACACCTTCCTTCAATTTTGCCTTCGAGAGGCCTGGAAACTTTGATGTTAGGTATTTGAAGCAATTTCCATCTCTTCGACGTGACTTTACAAATTGCTTCATCTTTCCCAGCTTTATTTGAAACGGTGGTAGAAGAACTTAATGAGGAGGCACCAAAGTTTCATGCAGGACATTCTTTTCGCCAACTTTAAGCTGCCTCGGAGGACAACACTTTTTCGTCCAGTGATTTGTTCGGTCTCTACTTTCCCATAGACACAAATAGCAAGGGAATTTGGTAAACCCAGATTGTTGTCCGAGCGCCATGCCCAAGGTTTTGAAATCACCGCACACTTGCCAAATGTGATCTTTATATTTTAATTTGCAAATCAATTCCAAGTTATTGTAGCGTTCCTTGAGGTGTACAGATTGAAGAACAGGAATGGAAGTATAGAAACCGCCGTTGTGAAGCAGAACTGCTTTAAGGCTTGTTTTTGAAGAATCTATGAAAATGCGCCACTCTGCTGGGTTGTATGAGATCTTAAATGTATCCATCAAACCTTCAATATTGGTACAATAAAGCAACTCGTCCTCTTGGGTAAAGTAGGAAGTAAACTGCTTCTCACAATTTAAAAACAATAATTAAAATAAAATTATACCTATTATTATTGCCTACAAGTTAGCCCAAAAAACCCTTTTTTATAATAAAATTTTGCGTTTTGTAAAATAACCTTACATTCTGGAATTTTTTGAATATTTTTTTAGTTCTCAGAACACCTAAATACATAGAAATCAGTTGGCAATATCCACACAGCAATTTTGTTGCAGACCTGTGTTATTAATTTAAAAAAAACGTTTGTTTTTAACGAAATCAAAGACTGTTTAAAATAATATTACTGGAAATAAAATTAATAAAATTATATAAGATTACCAAAATTTCTTGATCTTTACACGCTTCAGTTCTCGGCGCATAGTATCGGATATATTAAATATCAATGTAGGAATACGTACCTAAAACGAGAAAGAAAATTAATACATTTAATTCAGGTATTATCAGTTAGCACTAATAATATATTTTATATAAAACATTTTTTCCTTCTTTCCAAAATAAATATATTACTTTTTTTATTATGTAGTGTCCTTTTTAATGATTAAACTTACAATGAATCAAAATGAGAAAATTGTTTTTTTTTTGCAATAGATGTCATTAAATTATAATTCGCAGTATTGCAAAAAAAAAAACTATAGGGGTATTCGAGATCTGTTGTATTTTCCATTGTATTTTATATTCGTGGTTTCTGTGGTTTTTTTAGCAAATGCAGTAAAAATGCAACAATAAAATATATGATCCACTTCAAATACAATGGCTGGACCCAGCTGTCGCAACAAAAATGATGAACTGTTGAATCATCTACAATTATGTTAGTCGAATAAATTGATATTTATTTGTGTGTATTAAAGTTTATCGTTTATCTTAGCAATTTGATTTTTACAATTACTAGTAATAAAATCTAATATTTCCGTTTTTTCGCGACATATTACGCACATTCGTTTATTTGTTGGTGCCACATACATACTAACTTGTAAATCAGCCGTTCGTGAAATTTTACAATGACACGAAGACAGATATTACAACAGGGTGTGTTCGCAATTTACCTATGTAATTCCAAATTAGTTGTAAAAAAAGTAAATATTAACATGAATACAGCAAATCCCAAATACTCCTAATTTTTCATACTTGGCAAAAGTGCGAAATTATTTTCTGCGCGATATCATGATAAAACGCACTATTAATATGTATATTTTCCAGCGCTTTTGTATTTCTAACAACTGTATAAAATTTAAAAAAAATTTTGCTTAAATGCATGTCCTTTGGTTTTTGGGCACTTTTCGGTATTTCGTGAAGTTCAAAGTGCTTTAACTTTAAAAATCTTGGTCCAATACGTATATTCATAGAATTCAACGTTTTGTTTTCTTATTGTGTCCAATTAAAGATACCTAAGACAATTTGATACAACTAAACGTATCCTAGTTACGGGAATTTTCATTAAAGGCGCAAAATGCATGTAAACTGGCGTACGTGAGGGTTCAGTTTTAAAACTAACAATTCTGTAGCTAATATTGAACAGCGCTGCTTATAATTATTAGAAAAGTGTCGCTACATACATATGTATGTATGTATGTAGATATTTGGACAATTCGAATTTTTGCTAATATCCTTTTATCAGACACCAATACTGAGTTATTTTTATTTTTAATATATTTACTATATTGACTATATCCCTAAGTGTGGGTTTAAAAATGAAAGTGGAGGACAAAAGTCTACATACACCCCCTGTTTTCGTTGGTGTGAACGTATAAAAACTTTTTAGAAAAATGTGTTGATACAGTTTTATTCTATTATTTTTTCTAATAACAATAAACTTAAAAAATCCACTATTTAACATAAAATAACAAAGTAATAAAAGAAAAACTCAAAAACGCCATTGACAAAAGTCTACATACAGCAAGAACTTTATACTTAATGCGTTGTTGTGATAACGGTAAAGTATCGTTTCATTAAATACATCTGCCGTTCGGAGTCGGCACAAAATTGAAAGTCCCTCCATTTGTGGTACGAGTATAATATAAAGACGCACACCACAAATGGTAGGAGAAGCTCGGCCAAACCCTGAGCTAAATAGTGTAAGCGCCAAAATGATTATATTATTATGTTCATACTTAAGGCCCCGTCACAGGGATGCTTTTGACTGACATCAAAGTTAACTCTGTGATTTTTAATAGAATACGCCACATTGGCAACGCATGCGTTACCGCAACTGAAAAAAATGCTCAACTCTCAACTTTTGCCGCAAGTAAGACCGGCAATACTGTCAGCTGTCAAATATGACATTTGTTTACAATTGACTTGAAGACGCACGTTTTTTCTTGCATTCCCGCGGCTTTTTAATAAATTTATAAAACGAATTTAAATCTGTTTAAAATGGTATTGATACTTATAGGGGCAGTTCAAGTGTATCCGTGTTTGTTCGACAAAGCGGATTTTGCTGATTATGTTATAAACGTCAAGGTGTTTATGTGACGCCTTTTTTTGCCTTATGCAGCGACGCAGTCAAATGCGATAACGCAAAATGGCTATGTGACGGAGCCTTTACAATTTAAATAGAATATTTTGTAGATATCTTTCCATTATCAGACATTTTGTAATCATTAATGGAAATTAAAATCTAGTTCTATATTATTTTTTTTAACATGTTCGCAATGAGGCTCCGAAATCACATTCATCTGACACGAATATTCAAGGCAAATTCAATTAGGTGGTGAGCAATATGTCAAACTGATTCGTTCTGAATGGCTGCCAATTTAAATGTCTAATGGTATTTGACATGATGCTCACCAAAATGCAAAAAAAAAATATATGTTGGTTTTTTACTTATACTATACCGCCGCCATATTGAATCCACCTTGCAAATATTACAATATTTTATTTAGTTTGTTATTTTCATTAAATTTGACGTATTAAGCAAGTTAAAAGCGACCTTTACAAATATTTTTGCGTAATGCTTTTGAAAATTTCGTTGATTTAACACTCGTATTTGACTTCACTTATTGATTTTATAATACTAGTATGTAACCCCTGATTATCGTGTTTGCTTGGCTCAACGATTTTACATTATTCTTAAGAACAATTTTAACCTTAGGAACTACCAAACCGATATCTAATTTCATAATTTTGTGCAAATGTACACATCAAGTCCTTTCACTTTGCGTTATTTCATCTATGTAGCTGTTGTAGTGGAGTCAAGCTAAGCGCAACTTAGCATTGCATTTAGCCGTTTCATAATCAAAATGTACCAATATATGTCCATCCAAACTTCTAGATGTATCTATTAGTAGAGCTGTTTTGCCATTTACTGTAATAAACTAACCAAGATAACTATTCGCAAAACGTAATACTTATATAGATGCAACCAAAAATGTGTGGTTTAGGATTTCAAAATCTTACTTACCTTCTTGATTATTTTGGTTAAAAAGTACCAATAACATCACATTTTCAATAATTCTCATAACCCCGATATTTGATATATCATGCTTAACTAAAATTATCTGCTGAATCGAGTTATGATTTCAGTAGATTGTAAAAGTAAAACAGATATTAAGGTTACAGATTTTAAGTTTTTAGAATCGAGTTTTAAATTAGTGTATTTTGCATTGGCAGATTAAATAGTACAATCAAATTGGATAACATTGCGTCTCTAATAATCTTCTCGATGATAAGGAATTACCCTCTCTCAAACCTCGTTTGGTATCAATAGGAACCTTAGAGCTTCTTCCCAACTCTAAGCCATCTGGTGATGCGCTCAACTCTATTTTACATAGCCGTCTAAGTTTTACGAACAAATTTAGACAGAATTGTAAATACGTACTCGATGGTAGATTTCCCAGGTCTAAAGCCATACTGATATGGATGATTATGTTCCCGAAAGTAGTCACCACTATTAAGTGTGAATATTACTCCCTCCAATATTATAAATCCTTTATATTCAATAACAGAATTCGAGTAAATGCATAGCCAATCTGATTTTTCACTGACGATAAAGTCTTGTCAATTCAAGAATCGCCACTTTGACAGCAGATCAATCAAGAGAAGAACAAGTCAAATAAGATTACGGTCAAATTTCATAGCTGAAACAATAAACAAAAACTAAAGAACGCTCAACTCTCATTACTTCAGTTTTGTTTTTCCTTTATTTTGGACAGCAGCCAATCAAATTGACAAAGTTAATTATAAGGGAATGCAAATTAGGAGATTCTACTGAATGGTTGGAGAATATTTAGTTGGCAATAATTTGACACATTTAAAATATGCTAGCTTTCGACAGAGGAGAGTGCAATAATCCACATCTACCTTTCAGCAAATAATTTTTCTTCCCTTCAACTACTGGCCTACAATAAGTATATGGAAGTGAAATAAAAATGAAAAGAAAAAATTGTTATGACGCGTATTGGCCAGCTTTCCCCCACTTCAAAATAAACTTACTCAACTTTTTTTTTGTGCCGAACTAAAAGAAAACGAATTCTCCATTGTGTGCGTTGTATTCTTTTGTAAGTTTGCTTTCCAATATCGCCAGCGTTCCTTTTGGCGCACATTTGTTTGATTTTCTAGATAGAACTGCTGCTGCCGCTGTTCACATTATATGTCCTCATCTGCCTCACCCAAGCACGGGCTCTCCCGGCATCACATTCGATATACTATTAAACAGCTTACAGCTTCTTATACGCTGACTCAGCCTCCTATCCAGTGCCCGCTCATCCTGTCGCTAAGTTGCGCAAAATAAATCTGGAACTTTGGTTGCCATTAGTGGGAAATTGTTTTATGGAATTTGACTTTTGTTGTTCTGCAACCCTTCTTGCTTTTGCTGCGTACTGTTGTGGCGTCTTTGGTGCTGACCTCGACCTCGGCGACGGCTGCAGCTCTGTCATCCACTTTCATTAATAATATTATGGGTTGTTTTTGGGAACGGCGATATTGACATTTTTAGCTCTGAATCAATAAAAATATTCGTTAAGTGGAAGTTATATATATGTCAGCACAAATGTGTATGTACGACGGTTTATGTACAATGGGGGATGTTTAAATATACGAGTAGAAAGAAAATTGTTGCCTCAGATTTCCTAAACCTCAACCCCTACGTCTAGACTACTATCCTACGTCTAGACTACTATGGGCGAAGATATCACATATGAATTTGGCCTCGATCGATCTTAATTACAAGATTATAAAAATAAATTTAAATTTTTTAGTCTTCAAAGAGTCTCTAATCTTAACTTTTATTATTTTCAAAGTTCTAGAACATAGGACAGTGCCGTTAGCTGCGGTGCACTCGATCAAAGTTAATGTTCAGGTATTAAAAGAAAGAACAATGCAAAAATGATTTTTAAATTGTTTGATTAATAAGAAAAAAAGTTATTTTTAAATAATCCAGTCATTCTTCTTGTATGTGATATTCTTGGGTCCATGTTATATACAAGGTGTTCGATGTCCTCTTCCAGGATTTCAGAAATCGTGACATTGACCTTTTTTCATATTGTTCAGATGGTGATTATCTATTTAATTTCTCTATCATTTTTATTTTTGTCTCAGAGCTTACGTTTGAATCGAAAAAGGCAAAGGCGACAGCTTCTGAACTTAAATACAAAAGATGCCTACAAAATTTATCAGAAGCTGTTTTTGAGATTTGTTTATCATATTTTGCATATTCGTGGAGCTTTATTAAAAAATTAAAATCACAAAAAGGTGCCTTAATTGGTAAAGGAGCTGTGAACCGTGCATCAGAGTAAATTTTATAATTTATATATGGCCTTTGACATCCATCTGGCATGATGCATAGCTCCTGGAGCTTTAATTTTTACACCACGACTTGGCGTTTTTCCTAAGAATATTTTTCATTTACTGCTGTTGTATTAAAAACTAACGCTTTCACTTTATCTTGCAAACCCAACTCGTAAACAGCTTTACATATACATAGCTAATGCATGGGCTCTTTCAGTGCTTGCGTCTAAAGGTGAAACCTCGACTAATTGTTCTATTTAACCATTGGAGATTATTATAGGAATTATTATGGTCTACTTTCTCTCTTCCTTCTAATCATGAAAGTAGTTTTCCATCCCAATGCAAACATACAGTTTTCAAATCACTATTTTCCATCTTGGCTTTGATTGCATCAACGCGTTCTTTCCGCAATTTTTGTCTAGCAGTACGAACTGAATTTTTATTTAAAATGAAATTGTTTATGCATTGACCAAACGCTTCTGCAGCAGCAACTATAATTTTAACAGCATTTCTGTCACTTATTTTGCAAGCATCAAGAACAGCCGCAAGTGACTAAATTATTATTTCCCCTGGCTTTCTTTAAAGGTGGCTCTTGTGCAATTTCCATATCAGAAGCACTATCTTCTCAATTTAAATTTTCCCGGTCAGACAACGAGATATCGTTTATTGGAACAGTTCTTAATAAATCGTTAACTTCTTGTGTACTTTTATTTCTTCTTTCCAGCAATATTATTTGCCTATATTATGTTTGTTTTTCTGACTGTTCAAGTTCACGATCGATGCCATGCATATATCCCGGTCTTCCCTCTTTTCTTTGATTCAATTAAAATATTTTATCTTCTTAAATTTTTAGAATAGTCAATGCATTTGCATGAGCTATATTAAATAAGTTTTCAATTTTTATTTTGTCAAATACTGTCTCTTTTTTCTTCTGTCTTTCTAGCTGAGTTTTTTTGCAGATTGCGCCATTCATCATCATACAGTTTTTCCAATTTTTCAATGCAGTGCTTCTCTTCTCTAGTTGGAATTCTTGCTTTTTTTTCCAAAATATCTGCACTTCTTTTATTGTTAAACGGGCACTTTTCCTAAGACTTAGCTTAACAACACGCGTATTAAAAAATATAATTCTCAAAACTTCTTTCGCAGACAGTAATTTACTACCCATCAAGCTATTTGAATAGTTTCCAATTAAATAAATACGCTCACGTAAAACCATAGACATTTTCACTTATTCTTCAGATGTTAACACTCTTATTGACGATTTTGCACTGAAAGCTTTAGCAAAGAAATATTATAATATTTTGCTCCAAAAGAAATATGTAAAAAAAAATTCTAGGAATCCTTGAAAAAAAGTCAACAATTTGCGAAATAATTTCTTGGAAATTAACATCAACAAGGAAATTAACGTCAACTTGTCGACAAGTATCGACAAGGTCCGTATTCAATACGTATCCACAACAATAATAGTATCAATAAGGTATCGATAATCGTTTAGTATCGTTAAAACACAAGAGTATCGAAATTTTTAGTATCGCTTATTAAATCCATTGTTTTGAAGCATCTGATAATTCCAGCTATGCCAGTTTCATCAAGTATCGATACTATCACCAAGTATCGATATTATCGACAAATGTCGACAAGCTCTTCCGAAGTATCGATATTTGTCGACAAGCAAAATTGACGATATTTCTCATCACTAGCGCATATAAAATAATTTTTGTAATAATATTCATTTTTAGATACAACCAGAAACATATACATATAGGCCTACTAATAAATTGCTAGGCGCAAATGTTGTTGCTAGGGGTATAAATAGAAAACGGTTGAAGATAATCAAAAACTTTCTATGGCAAAATTACTTGGCGGAAAATTTTCTTCATTTCCTCAAATGGCATTTTTATGAGTAATTGATATTTGCTGAGTTATTCAAGGCCAAGGTCAACTTTTTTGAAAAAATGCTGATTTTTCGAAACTTTGGGGGCTTTGAGGCACCACTTCCCCAGAACCGAGTTGGATAAAATTTTGCCACAAGCATTTTTTTGGGAAAAGGAACCAGTCTGGGGGGTGCCGCAAGCGTATGTTTTTCTTCTAAGTGGCAGTCTAATGTACACACATACATCTGAATGTAGTTATTTCTATGAAAAAAGTTTTTTCCAAATAAAATCTAGTCTAATGCCCGAATTTAGTAAGCAGCCTTAGTGTTCAATAGAGACCAATGCACAATTTTTGACCAGTTGGCAATTAAAGCATCTAGTCTCAAAAGTAAGTCTCTATATTGAGACAGGTAAACAAAAATTAAAATAAAAACAAAAGAAAAAACTGTGAAAGCAAAAGAAAGCAATAACCTCTAGCTCATTGTGAGACATAAGATTATACCAAGTTACTGAATTTGGGCATAAATTGCGACCAGATTATAAGCAGGTCACAAAAAATTAAGACACGAATATTTAAAATCTTCTAAAATACCTTTTCTGCGATTTTTGTGCAAATAAAGGCAGATTCGACATAAAATATACCCTTTTGGACTCTATGCTATGCTATGTTTTCTCAACAAAAATATATGGTTAACATCGGTGATAATATTCACAATAATTATATTTTTGTCTTTGTAAAGTTAAGCAGTGATTAGTGCTGCATTTTCTTTCATTTCCATTTTATTAATTTCGATTTAATATGAACAGATAAAAAAAGAAATAACAATGGAATTGAAACGAATAAATAATAAGGAAAACTATAAATAAAAGAAAAAACACCACTAATCAGAGCTTTAACCTATATTCGGCCAGGAAATTTAAAAAGTTGGTCTTTTTTAATGAAATGTATTTATAAAATTTGTCCTCTGACCTTGGAAAAGGCCGCCATTTAGCATTTTTTTAAATACAAATACCCATATAAAACATATTAATTAAGAAATAATTCCAATATATTAATTGTAATTAATTGAGATATTCATTTCTGTAAAAATTAATTAAATGAGTAAATTAAAAATAAATAACTCAATGTTTATGACACAAAACAATTTGACAAAGGGTAATGCTTTATTTGCTACTACGCATAATTTTATCGATAGTATCGATAGTTTATTAAAACAATCGCCCACTATCGATGATGGCGACTATCGATAGTTTGCCACCACTACTTTGCACTGTTGCACATGAAGTAGTTTGGCTGTCTTCTTAATATTTGCTGGTGGACATTTATTACTAAACATGTGGTTAGCGAAGTTCGACTTAGGTACAGTGGCCGGCTTTTGTACCTTTTTGTTGTAGTCTGCTATGTATGTTCGCGGAATCTTGTTCTTATTTTCCGTCCTGTTTCTACTATGTAGCTGCAATGGTATTGGCAGGGCAGCTTGTATACGCCTTGTTTGTTAATTGGGTCTTCGGTATTCATGCTAGTTCGAAGCAATTTTCATAGGTTATTAGTTGTTTTAAATGCTGTCTGGATGTTTCGTTTTTTAAAAAAGTTTGCCAATTTGTATGTGTCTGTCCCAGTATAAGTTAGTACTGCCCATTTTCTTTTGTCTTTTTCTACTTCTTTCATGTATTTCTGTTCTTGGTTTTGCATAATATAGTGAACTACACATCAGCGCCTGGCTACAAGCTCTCAAAATTTCTAAAGGCCATACTAAAAGAGACGTTGAAACTGATAAACATGTATTAAAATAAAAGGTAAAACAAATAAATACTGTTTGTTTATCAAAATTATCTACACCACTTTTATTACGAATGATTTTGTAACGGAAAATTGCTAACTAGCATTTGCATATTCACAAGTGCATAACACACAAGTGCATAACACATATATACTGTCTAAATTTTTCAGCTCAGGTGGTCTTTTTATAAAACAATATTATGTGCGAAAATTTAATTCTCTGACTTAAAACTGGACTAAGATAAATTGAAAATTACGAATCTTAGGTTAAGGGACCATTTGGTCCATAGTATATTTTCTTTGATTTTCTTTACATTAATTTTCCAAAAATAAGTATTTATTAGTTTGTTCGATATTTTTTGGCACTACATGATGAGCAAAATGTTTTTCGGTTGGTTTTGCAAATAAACGCACTGCAAATGGAGCATTTTGCATCAGACTTAGACTAGAAGCATTTTTAGAGCAGGCCACTGGTGCTGTGGAAGGTGTTCGTATTTATCCAAGTTTTTATTTTACCAGAGTTGAGTAAATAATAAAATAATAATATTTAGCAAGTATTGAACCAAACTAAATATAAAGACTAAGATTAAATTGTTATTTTGTATGAAAACTGCAGTATGGACCAAATGGTCCTCTAACCTAAGATTCGTAAGTTTTTTTTAACCTAACAGCAGGGTTAAAAATATGTATGTATATCTTCCGTTTGATTTCGCTTTGTGTCTACTCTAATAAAATGTATGTAAAAGTAAGTGACGCTACCGCGAGAAGTATACAGGCCTGTTCTGCATTTTGATTAAACAAATTTGTTCGACATAAAGAGTTCATAACGCAGGAATTCGATATTGCAGCCGGGGTCCGGCAAAGAAAGCTTTCTAGGGCCATTATTTTATATACTACACACAGCAGACATTCCAACAGATCCTCATCTCACTTCATCAACCTTTGCGGATGGCACAGCGATCCTTGGCCGATCTCGATGTCCAAAAACTGCATCCTTACTTCTAGCCCAATATACTTGTGCAATAGTTTATTAAATTAAATTGGTGTGAAATTAAAGAATTCTTCTTCTTTCATTGGCTCGATAATCGCCTATGCGATTTTGGCCGAGCTTAGCACAGCACGCCAGTTATTTCTCTCTTTCGCTAACTGGTGCCAGTTGGAAATACCAAGCGTACCCAAGTCCTTTACCGCCTGGTCTTTCCAACGCAGAGGAGGCCTCCCTTTTCCTCTGCTACCACCGGCGGGTAGCGCGTCGAATACTTTCAGAGCTGGGGCGCTTTCATCCATTCGAACGACATGACCAAGCCAGCGAAGCCGCTGAATCTTAATTCGCTGCACTATATCTATGTCTTTATAAAGCTCGTACAGCGCATCGTTCCATCTTCTCCGGTATTCGCCATCGCAAAGGCGTAAAGGCCCATAAATCTTTCGGAGAATCTTTCTCTCGAACACTCCTAGAGACTTCTCATCAGATATCTTCATCGTCCATGCTTCTGCGCCATACATCAGGACGGGTATAATGAGAGACTTATAGAGCGTAATTTTGTCCGTCGAGAGAGGACTTTACTGCTCAGTTGCCTACTCAGTCCGAAGTAGCACTTGTTGGCAAGAGTGATCCTCCTTTGGATTTCGAGACTGACATTATTATTGATGTTAATGCTGGTTCCTAAGTAAACGAAGTCTTCTACTTTTTCAAAATTATAACTGTCAACAGTGATGTTTGATCCCAGTCGTGAATGTGCCGACTGTTTATTTGATGACAGGAGATACTTCGTCTTGCCCTCGTTCACCTCCAGACCCATTCGCTTTGCTTCTCTATCCAGTTTGGAGAAGGCAGAACTAACTGCGCGGTTGTTAAGGCCGATGATGTCAATGTCATCGGCGTACGCCAGCAGCTGCACACTCTTATAAAAGATAGTGCCTGACCGATTTAGTTCTGCGGCTCGAATTATCTTCTCCAGCATAAGGTTAAAAAAGTCACACGACAAAGAATCACCCTGTCTGAAACCTCGTTTGGTATCAAACGGCTCGGAGAGGTCCTTCCCAATCCTGACGGAGCTGGTGGTGTTGCTCAACGTCATTTTACATAGCCGTATAAGTTTTGCGGGGATACCAAATTCAGACATTGCGGCATAAAGGCAACTTCTTTTTGTGCTGTCGAAAGCGGCTTTGAAGTCGACAAAAAGGTGGTGCGTGTCGATTCTTCTTTCTTGGGTCTTTTCCAAGATCTGGCGCACTGTGAAATTAAAGAATACACAAGTTTAAATAACGAACTATTTTTAATAGCGGATATAATAATGGAAGATTTATTGACAAAGTCTGAAAAAGACTCCACTAGTAAATATTGTATTTTAAATAAGTACGTCGATGATTTGTTTGCCGTGGTCAATACAGAGGACGCGCACAAGATGCCGGACGTACTAAACAACTATAACAGACCCATAAAATTTACAATCGAACAACTCTCTTTTTGGACACCCTGGTAATAAGAACAACGAATTAAAATTTGTCTGGTACTTAAAGCCTACATCGTCGGGTCGTTTAGTAAATTACTTCTCGAAACATGATAAGAGGACAATTTTAAATACTGCATCAAATTTCATATGTTGGGTTCTCTCGATTAGCGACAATGTGTTTCATGAGAAGAACAAGGAAATAATAAGAAGAACCCTGGAAAAAAAAACGAATTTCCTGCAGACATCACTAAAAGCCTTTTACGAAAAGATAAGGATAGTACTGCAAGAGATACAAGCCATAGTGACGAAAAAATATACAAATGCTGAACTTATATTCCAGGAATATCGGAGAGGATAAATCACTACAATCTACATATATGATAAAAATAATATACAAATAGCTTTTAGGTACAACAATAATCTTAGAAAAGTCTATAGCAAAACATAGGACAATATTCCAGATCAGGAGAAATCTGTCTAGGTATACATAATATTATGCAATGGCGACGATACCCATTTATGCAATAAGGTACATACATGGATTGCCGCTCATAAATCGAATATTAAATTGTCAAACACAAAACGACGGCCTTATCAGCACACTGCATAAAATCCAGACTTTGAAAAACGCTGCACATAGTGAACATATGATAACATAATCTACTACAAAGTGGACACAGACAATTGCGCACAAACAAGAGTGTAAGTTTTGTTTATTAATGTTTGTTAATACTTAATTTGAAATAATTGTTTATTATTGCGTGTTTTAAAATAATTATAGTCCTGAAAAAGATCACAATTGAGGTCGAAATATCGACAATAAAATATACTCCTAAACAAACATATAAGTTTATTTAATTTTGGGCCTAGAACTTGGCAAAATAATTTCCAGAAATTAAATTAAGATTTAAAAATTTGTTGTCAGTCTCTTTAAGAGAAGATTTAATAAATAAAAAGCTTTAACAAAAAAAAATGAATAATGTTACTATAGCATTGCAAAAATTCAAAGTTTTGTAAATATTTTACTTTTTAAATAAAATAAAATTATATACATATGTATGTAGTTTTCTGAGAATCAGTGAGTTTTCAAGCTTTTTCAACTTTTTATCTGTTAATGTTGCTGGTTTTTCAGCTCTTATTATTCTATTTTCAAAACAGAATATTCAAGGTGAATTCATTCCAGGTGGTAAATTCCACATATAAGTAAAAATTTTGTTTCTTTTGCGGCGAAAATGTCAGAGAAACTTAGAAAAACAGAAATAAACAAATGGTCGGAATTCCAAGTTTGGCACAAAAAGCAAACGTACTAAGGATTTCTAGTAAAAATTTTCAATTGAATGTCTTTGTAATATATGCAAACGCATGGAATTTCCTATCACGAATGTAAACAAATCGGTGGCCACAAGCTTTATTTTATAACATGCTGAACATAGGCGCCTAAAATAGTTTTGTAATTTTTAGAGAAATATGTATATCCCGAATGGAATACAAATAAAATATTTAGACGTCGTATATTCCTAGAAGAGTTAGGAAGTGAATGAACTTGTTTCTGAGAAAATATCGCGAAGAAGTACTTTTCCTCGTAGCAGTCCAGCCAAAGCCGTTGTGGCAAAATATCGAAATTCTACAGAAACTACTGAAATAATTCCACATTCAACAAACGTAAGACGCACAAAATATAGGAGCAAATGCTTCAGCTGCCAAAAAATCATTTGTAAAGGTCACTCAAAGACATCGATAATATGCGATTAATGCTGCAAACAAACTTAAAAACTATATATTTTGTACTTTCATAAATTTTTCTGAATTAAATTAAACAGTTTTATTGTTTTAAAGTTTTAATTATATTCCAAATGTGTTCTTTCATATATTGGGCAAAATTGACACATCAACGTCATTTGCGTTAAAATTTTTGAGTACAGGACAAGGGTTAAAATAACTTTAAAAATTCACAGTTTTCGACACTTAGCATACATACATAACTACGAGTATTCTTAACAGTTGCATAAATAGTTTTAATTATAAGAAGTAACATGGATTTTATTCAAACCAAATATTTGTTTTTACAAATTATACAAGATTAACTTGGAATCATATTATATTGCCATTGCAATCAGTAATCAATAATTTTTTAAGGTTTTCTTTTTTAATTTTTATGACTATTTTAATTTCCTTACATCACCCAGTAGCAGGACTTTTGACGTATTTATTATTAATTCTTATTTAATAGTTCTGCTTATTCCCAATTTTTAAATATTGTTAAACGAATAAACATTTTACAAACAATTCTTAAAATAAGCAGCCAATGAAATGAAGTACAAAAAATATATGTATGTATATCTGAATTTTAAGGCGAAAATATAGTTCTTATGATATTCTAATATTTATGTATTATTTTAAAATAATACTGTTATGCATTAATACATTTATTAAAAGAAATAAATAAATAAAGCACTTTACAAATCAAAATTAACTGAACTTCGTAGATTTTATTTTCTTGATTTAATATTTTTAAAGAATCTAGCTGTCGCAGACTGTACAACACCGAATGTTTTCGGAATTTGTAAACTCCGCGAAAAAGTTCTGATCCTCTCAGAACTGAAAAAACCAACAACAGATTAAGGATAAAGGATGAATTCATTCCGATTCCGACAAATTTGGTCGGCAGAATAGGCCTGATAATTTGTTTTCAAATCGAAATAAATATTTTTTAATAAGTTCAATGAAAAAAAAGAAACGAAATTGTCAAAATATAGTTAAATATTTTATACCTTTCACCAAACGTAATTACAAATTCACACATATGTATGTACATACATTTGTCTGTAAGTTTTTAGGTATAAACGTATTCAACTTTTTAAATATAATTCTGTCAACTGAAAATGGATTGCAGAAAAGTGATGAATAAACCACAAATATCATGTTTGTGTTAATAATAAAAAAATCAATTATTTGCATTTCAGTTACAGAAAAATCTACATTTTATTTTTGTTTTAATGCCCAGTACAGAAACAAATACATTTACTTAGTACACCAATGACGACAATCAGACGATTACAACCAAAACGAAAAACAAAAAGAATTTTCTATACTAAATTGTGAACTTGTGACAAAACAGCTTACATGGGATTATTACTTTTTTCATATTAAAGCACTGAATTGTTGAGTTCTTGTGCAACATTTTTCAATAGTCTGTGCTTTCATTACAGGATGGTAACGGAATGAATTAGTGTGAACAGCTTGAAAAACTGGTCAACAGGACGAAAAGTCTTTCATGTGGCGACGGCATACAGAAGGTTTCATCATCGGTGTTAATTCCTGTAAGAATGACAACGATGACCTTGTTACTGATGTTTTATGCTTTCTTAGCATGCACCGTTCATTTCCAGAATACGTTCGGACGAACATAGGCTTGCAGTTTGGAGCTTTTAGAGTACACTGCCCTATCCGCAAGATGGATGATCCTGGAGTCTGCGTTTAACATCGCGGAACGATTTTTTTATTATGTCATATACGATTTTATTGAATGTATCGTGTAAAAAGGACTAAATCTCACCATTTATATACTAATTGCACCTTATCAGTGTGCCAATATACCTGTTAAAGCTATCATCGACCAAGTTTTTATAAAACGACAGATCTTAACATGGAAGGGAAGCGAAAGGACCTGGAAGTGAGAGAGGACAAGACGTTTTTTTTTCGATTTTTTCACGAAAGCGCTGAATTTCATTTTTTATATATGTATAGTAAGTTTTATGTTTGTAAACAGATCAATTTGTAATTTATATTTAGTCCTTAACAAAGTGTTAATTTTTAGACAATACGGAGTTTTTAAACCTACTACATAGAATATGTATTACTAAACTTTAAATGGCATTATGGAATCACTTTCATTTAAGTTTTTTTCTGTGTATTTCAGATTCCGATAAATAAATGTATTATTTGAAAATTATACCAAATTAAATAAATAATGCAATCATAGTAAATAAGTGCCTTCAAATGGTGTTAAGACAAAACTCTATACCAGTTATTTATCGATTTTCGTGTGGCCGCTGTGGTCGAGTTGGTAGCGGTGCGTGCTATAACTTGATATGCCGGTGAGTTCGAGGTTCGAATCTCAGTCCGGGCAAGCAAAATCTTAATAATAGAAAAAGTTTTTTCTAATAGCGGTCATCCCTCGGCAGGCAATGCAAACCTCCGAGGGTATTTCTGCCATAAAAAAGCGTCTCATTAAATACATCTGCCGTTCGGAGTCGGCACAAAACTGTAGGTCCCTCCATTTGTGGTATAATATAAAGACGCACACCACAAGGGGCCAAATACTGAGCTATACAGTGTACGCGCGAAATTGATATTATATACATATTGAAGCATTATCTGAAACTTTAGAGAAAACTTGATGTGACCTTTTTGAGATATTAAGCCAGACTTAAACCGCGATGTACCATAAGATATTAATTTATCCAGGCTTAAATGAAAAATTAGCATCATAATTTTTCTTCAAATCATACATTCGTATTTGATTTGTTTACACCTTAGAAAGGAAGCTCTAAAAACCCAAAATTTTTCACGTTTTGATATCCAAAATTCACTAAATTAGTTACGAGAAGAACCAAGTTTTTTTTTTGTTGTTGAAGTTTCCGACAGGATAGGAATCTACTGGATTTTGGAACGATTTTCCGTCATCCCTTGTCAAGTTTGGTTGTAAGACCAAAATTCAGTAGAATATTTTTATCTTCTCTTTCGAAAGCCTCTACCTAATTTTATGCTATTTTTATTGTAAAATGTCTAATCATGATTTAAAAATTGTAATGATCAATTAAAAATTTAGTAATATTAAACAATAAGAAAAAATTTATATTTCAGTTACATTAGTTCTGTTATTTTGAAAGTATACAGAAAATTTACCAAATAATATCACCAATTAACCACGAAAATATGGCCAAGTACATTTTTCCGATACTCACTTCATACCGAAGTATAATCTCAAATAACTAATTAAAATTAATTGATTAAATCGCAGAATTTAGCAATACAGAAAACTCATTTTTGGAAATCTCAAAGTCAAGCGAAACAGAACTCGAGATCTCATTAAAATCGCAAAGTGAACGAGCGATTGGAGCATTTCGCACACAATTCGTGTTGAGCACATTGAGGTAAAACGGGAAGAACTTACGTAGTGTTTTTCAGTCTTTAGAAAAATCTGTAATGAAAATGAGTGTCAGCGTTACTATAGTAGGGTAACAATTAAAATTTGTTTGTATGGGTATGCATATTCGCATCAAGGTTACTTTTATTATTTGTTCTGTGTTCGTTTGAATCTATTTTGCTCAAGCACGGTAGGAGTTTCGGACTCTACCGAATGTGGCTAATGATGTGTCTAAGTAAAAATTGTATAACAACAAATACAGTTGTGGTTTGAATATTCATACAGCTTGAGAACAGCAAATGAAACGCATCATTAGAAACACGTTATACTTCAGTGATCAACCTCAAAAGAATGTTCGAGGACAATAGAAATTTGCCTACGCTGAGACAAATTCTTATGAACCTAACGAGGTCACTCCGCTGATGAAGCCGCTCCGACATATACATACTAGCGATGTAAATTTTTGGAATTTTATTGATCCCGGGATTTTTGAGATCTGAAAACAGAATCCCGGGATGCCGAATTTGAGGAATTTGTGAGAACATATAATCGGACAGTAAATATAATATAAAAATCAAGTAAATATTAAATGCATTATCTGTTCCGTTTTGAGCGAGGGAGAATTATTACTTTTTTCGATCAAAATGCGATCTTAAGGAAATTAAAGCATTAAGTGTGTTGTCCTCCAATCTGAACTTACATTTTTTGCATATAAAACCTGTATCGCCCCATTATAATAAATCATTTAACCAAACTTTCTGATAAATTGTATGCCATTATATTGTTGGACACTCGTCAAAACTTGATTAAATTTATCTTTGGGGCTTACTGCCTTATCCACTTTAACCACCTCCTCGTTAGTGCTTTTAACATCGCTTTCATAGTAATGCTCATATTCTACTCAAGGAGGATATTCTCCAGCTCCTTTATAATGGCAGTAAAATTAGAAGCTACAGAAATTCATATTTAAGTTTATACGAGTATACATTATTTGGATTAGTCAATTGTTTTATTCCTGAAACGAGTTTATTAAAAAAATCTATTACTCAAAGTACTTACATTTCTTAATTTTTATTTCCTGAGCATAAAATTTAAAACGATGCCACATTTAAATAAGTCCATGGTGCGAGCACATAGGCATCAAGAGTAACTTTGACTGGGCGAAACTGTTTTATCAAATAGTGTTACAAATAATGCTGTATTTCGCCCTTGAAAGGAAGATACTTATAATACAAATTTTATAAATTTAAATTTCTATTAAATTAATTGTTTTCAACAAACCCGCGATTTGAAAAGACTAATCCCGGGATATTCAGGAGTTAAAATTTACCGGAATTTCGGGATCGCGGGTTAGACATTCCTAATACATACCTATTTTTTCGGATATACTTTGATCAAAATGTTAGTCGAGCCAAATTTAAGTGATTTTTTTTACTTGTTCTTACAAGGAACTAATTTAGGCTTAATTTACGTTTATGGCGCAGTTATATTCGTACATTGAAATCATTTTGAAAGCATATCTACAAAGAAGCATTAAAAATATATTTATATGTAGTTGTTTTACATTAATACTTATGCACTTATGTATCTACACACAAACGACAAATACATAGAACTATAAAATTCTCGCAAATGGATGTACTGTTAATTTTCAATTCAAGGCGTTAATTGTGAATATTGCAATTAAAAACAATGTAACAATTGATTGCTTAGCAATTCATATGTAAAATAAATTATTGTGGACACAAAAACGTCAGTATACACAGTTAAAGCAAAGCTTTGTAACATACATACATATCCTTTATTTCTATTAGTTATTTTGCAAAATATATAAATACACACATATACATAGCAATAGATATGCGGCCGAGTATCCGAGTGTGTAGCGTTGGAGTATTTGAACTCGATAGATCGCACAATGAGCAAAACACAAGTTTTATTTGTATGTTTTCGGTTTCGAATTCCTCCTGCGAAACGCCATATTAAAAAGGGGAGTTTTTGTTTAAGCAATAACTCGTTGTCATCAGTTATTCATAAAAATGTATGTAACAAGAGTTTTTCTTCAAGTCAAAATATTTTATTTTAGTTTCTTCAGTTCTTACGGATGCGAAGTACTTTTTAAATACTACATACACATTAAACAAGTTGCTCGAGTTTTTGGAATAAAACCAACATAACTTGGGTAAGAACTGTGGAATAAAAGATCTCAACTAGAACAACAACGTAAGTTTAATAATTTTTTTTATGAAAAGTTTATAATAACGAGTTATTGCAGCTTCAAAAGACACCCTCACAACCCCACTGTTCGAATTTTAGGTTAGAATTGGGCATGATACGAAAATTAAGGTAGTTGCAATAAACAACATTTTGATTAAAAGGCCGGGTTTGAACAATTCCTCAAGTAGGAAGAATTCGCAGCGACGTTAAGGTCTTTATTGCAGAATTTTAACAAAATGTGACAATAATCCCAAGGATTTCTAGTAGTTAATGTGGAACACTAGAAGTAGATGAATTATACTCAATATCCGCACAATTAAAATTTTCTGTATCATCTCGTTTCGTATCCAGAAATTGAAAGTTAATAGACGCACCTCGCTCAATAAATAATGAATGACGATTCACTGTTTCGCGTTCAAAAAGAACATACTGCATTTCTACATCTTTTTTAATACTCTGAATTTTATTTGAGATAGTCTCAAGGATATCGTCAATATCAATCGCATCGTCGGTATTATGGTAAGGAATGATTTTACAAAGTAATTCGCATGTTTTGTCATCACCTATTTTGGCTTTTCACTTAACACTAACATGCGCGGCAATAAAATAATATCAGGTCGCTAAGCAGAATTCAATCACAAAGGAAATGAGGAAGAAGACCTTACCGTATTTTTGAATATAGAACCACAGAATATATGTATGTATATGTGTAGAGGGTAAGAAACCTGATAGGAATGTTTATATTTTCCTCCTTAAACTTTAATTAATTTTTTTTTTTTGCTTTTCGGAATATACTTTCTTTGAACTATAACAAATTTTGGAAAATAACAATACTTAAATGAGCGGTAAGGTTTTTCGTTATTATAATGTGTTTTTTGTTGTTTTGTGAAAAGGGGTAATACTTAATGATTGTATCTTTTTAGATACCGTGAGCATTTAAGAGGGGTGTAAGGGGGTACTGCGGTGCTTCTGGGTATGCAGCTACAGTTGCGCGGCTATACTCAATTCCTACTCTTACGTCCACGTTCGTGCACCCTGGGCAACGTGAGCAACCCATGTGCGAGATGCGGTAACCAACCCGTGTGGAGCCTTGGGTCACGGCTAATAGAGAGGGAGCTTTAGTGGAGCCACTCCGACATATTCGGTTTAAGGGTTCACTAAAGTCTGCAGTGTCTGTTCACCAGGAAGAGCGGCTGCAAGCGGGCGTCTGTCTTGAAGCAAGCGGCTCGCTATATAAATGAACTCAAACTTTTTACCCCCAGCAATGGGTTATGCGTTGGCTTTGTGACCCACCATGTAAAATGCAAGTCCAATGAAAAGAACGAAGCAGCCTCGGATAATGACCTCCCCACACGTTGACGACCCACGCAAACGAAACAAGGACTACCATTTAGGGATATGCACCTGGAATGTCCGGACCCTTTATAGGGAAGGTGCCTCTATCCAACTGCTGGATGTCCTAAATAAGTATAAGGCTGACATCACTGCAGTCCAGGAAATGCGATGGACGGGGCATGGATGCAAAAAATATGCATCGTGCGACGTTTACTACAGCTGCCATGAGACGGCGCACAAATTTGGTGTTGGATTTGTGGTTGGGCGGAGACTGCGAGATCTTGTCTCCAGGTTCACCCCCATCAGTGAACGAATTGCCACAATCCGCATCAAAGCTAAATTTAATAAGATCAGCTTGATTTGTGCGCACGCCCCGACGGAGTAGAAGGATGATGGGACCAAGGATGCATTTTACGAGCGCTTGGAAGAAGCATACGAGCGCTGCCCCCGCCACGATGTAAAAATTGTGATTGGCGATTTTAACGCAAAGGTGGGCAAAGAAGGAGTTTTTGGTCCAACAGTCGGAAACTTCAGCCTTCATAAAAATACCTCCGGCAACGGAGAGAGGCTGATCGACTTCGCCGCGGCGCGAAACATGGTAGTAAGTAGCACCAGGTTCCAACACCGAAGCATCCACCAAGCCACTTGGGTGTCCCCTGATCAAAAAACGCGAAACCAAATTGATCACGTTGTGATAGACGCGATATACGCTTCGAGCGTGCTTGATGTTCGTTCTATCCGAGGAGCAAGAGTTGACTCGGATCATTACCTTGTTGCAGCTAAGGTCCGCATGCGCCTCTCTGCAATGAAGAACGCTCATCAAGTAACGCAACGAAAGTTCGACGTCGAAAAGCTGCAATCGCAACGGACAGCTGAGAATTTTCAATCTCGACTCTCGATCCTGCTAAGGCAAGCAACTTCTCATCGCCCCGACATTAACGAGCAATGGGATAACATCTCCCAATCTCTTCGCACCGCTGCGGAGGAAGTGGTAGGCTACTACCAGCCTCGTTGACGAATGCCGCGTCGCTGCTTCAGAGAAATACGCAGCACACAAAGCCATCCTGCAGCCAATTACTACGCGTGCAACAATTGAGCGATACCGGGAGAGAAGGAGGGAAGAGAGACGTCTTTTCAAGAGCAAGAAATGAGAGGCGGAAAGGCGTGAGTGCGAAGAGCTTGAGATGCTAGCAAGCAGGAATGTGGCCCGAAAATTCTATCAGAAAATAAGGCAGCAAACAAGTGGTTTCAAGACCGGGGCTGGTTCCTGCAAAGACGAGTATGGAAATCTGGTGACGGACGTACAGAGCAAACTTGAGGTATGGAGGAACCACTTCTCAACGCTACTGAATGCGAACTCTGGTGAGGAGTTTGAAGAAGAGGAGCCCAGAACAATCTTTAGGGATGAACAACAAATCCCTCCACTCGACCAAGGCGAGGTGAGAACAGCACTTAGGCGGCTAAAGAATAACAAAGCGCCTGGGGCAGATGGTATACCGGCTGAGCTTTTCAAAGCCGGCGGCGAAGAGCTGGTAGGAAGCATGTACCAGCTGTTAAGCACAATTTGGTCTGACGAGTACATGCCAGAAGATTGGAACCTTAGTGTTCTTTGCCTAATCCATAAGAAGGGTGATCCTGCTGTTTGCGCCAACTAAATGTCGCATATAAGGTTCTATCGACGATACTGTGTGAAAGACTGAAGCCATATATGAACCAGCTGATTGGACCTTATCAGTGTGGTTTTAGACCTGGTAAATCCACCATCGACCAGATATTCACAGCACGTCAAATCCTGGAAAAGACCTTAGATAAGCAAATCTACACACACCACCTTTTTGTCGACTTCAAAGCCGCTTTTGATAGCACGAATAGAAGCTGCCTGTACGACGCCATGTCTAAATTTGGGATCCCCGCAAAACTAATACGGCTATGTAGAGTGACGTTGAGCACAACATTTAGCTCCGTCAAAGTTGGGAAGAACCTCTCCGAGCCGTTTGAGACCAAACGAGGTTTTAGACAAGGTGACTCACTTTCGTGCAATTTCTTCAACCTTATGCTGGAAACTGTAATAAGAGTTGCCAATCTAAATCGCAGTGGTACTATATATAACAAAAGTACGATGCTGCTTGCGTATGCGGATGATATTGACATCGTTGGCCTTAACAACAGGGCCGTCAGTGCAGCATTTTCCAGTCTAGAGAAGGAAGCAAAAGGGGTTGGTCTAGTAGTGAATGAGGACAAAACAAAGTACCTTGTGGCAACAAACAAAAAATCCTCGCGTATTGGGACCCACTTCACTGTTGGCAGCTACAATTTTGAAGTAGTCAAGGATTTTGTATACCTTGGATCCAGCATGAACACCACCAATAATGTCAGCCTTGAAATCAAACGAAGAATAACACTTGCCAACAGATGCTACTTTGGGCTCGGTAGGCAGTTGAAAAGCAGAGCCCTTTCTCGCTCTACAAATCTCTCATCGTGCCCGTCCTTGCATATGGCGCAGAAACATGGACGATGTTGACCAGCGATGAGCAAGCTTTGGGGGCTTTCCAGAGAAATGTTCTTCGCAAGATTTATGGCCCTGTTTGCGAAAGCGACGGGTACCAAAGAAGATGGAATAACGAGCTGTATGAGCTGTATAATGATGTGGACATAGTCAAGCGCATAAAAATTCAACGATTGCGATGGCTTGGCCATGTCGTTCGCATGGATGATGATGCTCCAGTGAAAAAGTCCTTCGAAACGGCACCCATGGGTGGGCAACGACGGCAAAGGCGCTCAAGAACACACTGGAAGGACCAAGTGCAGAAGGACCTGTCTACGCTTGGTATGAGTAATTGGCGTAACCTCGCGAAGGAGAGAGGGAAGTGGCGAAGCTTTTTGATCTCGGCCCAAACCGACAAACGGTTGTAGCGCCATAAAAGAAGAAGAAGAGCATTTAAGAGTTATTTTTTATACCCGAGCGTACTTGTACACAAGGGTATTATAACTTTGTTCGTATAAAGGTTGTTTGTAACAGCAAAAAATAATCGAGATATATATAGACATATATCTACTAAACCGATCAGAATGAAAAAAGGAATCGATTTAACCCTGACTGTCTGTCCTTCCGTCCGCCCGTCTGTCCGTGGTTACAATAACTTGGGTAAAAATTGAGATATCTCAATGAAATTGGATACAGGGTAGGTTGGTATTGAAAATGGTCAAGATCGGTCAATAACTACGCCCACCTCCCATATAACGGAAGTTTTGGAAAATTCAAAAACTCAGTTTTTTCGATATCCATTAAAGCAATTTGGTATTTGGAGCGATTTTGAACTAAGAAATTAGGTATTTATAAAATTTTGAAAATTGGGCGTTCCCTCTCCTTTTAAGGAAAAAATTTCTGTATCTCAATAACGGTGTAAGGTATCGTGACTAAAATTGGTGAACAAATTTTTCCTCAATACGACTTTTATCATCGTAATTTAAAATTTTTAAAATCGAACCATAACCTCGCCCACCTCTTATCTAACGGAAAATTTGAAAAATGCAAAAATTTCGTTTTTTCTTTATCTATTGGAACATATTAATTAAAATTACCACGCCCACTTTTAAAAAAGGGATGTAGGTATCACTGTCAATAATTCGTTTTTCTGTATTTATTAAAAGAAATTGAGTAAAGTTTAATACTAGCTGCGATTTGAAATAAAGAAACGGGGTTTTTATGAAATTATGGGCACCGCGCATACAAAAATACATCGCGAAGGTGTATAAAAATCGGTTTCGCCCGAATTTAGCTTTTCTTACTTGTTTTTAAATGGCTTCGTTGAAAAAGATTGCTGAACTTTTATAAGTAATAAAAAGGAGTAAATAATTTATTTTATAAAATTATAAAATAAATAAACACTATGATGAAAATAATCGACTTGTAATACAAATACTGTCGTTTGTTAACATTGAAACCGCGCCATTTTGGAAGCAGAGCAATAACATTTCTGGTTTGTTTTCAAATATCATTGCTACTTTAGGTAATTGATTTATTGTTATCAATATTGTGCAAGAGCATTAGTATGTACGAGTATATGCAATTTTAATCCGATATCTATAATTTCCAATATAATACTTTATTAATTCAAATTTAAAACGTTTTATGCGTATAACACTGTAACTCGAATTTAAGAAAAAAATATCTACCTACATACATATGTACATATATAGTATATATTTCCATATATATGTATAATAAAAAAAATTATATGATGAGATGATTTAGAGAAGTATGTTTGGAATAATGCTGAAAAGCAATTGAGACCAACAAAATTCTCCAAGGTTAGAGTTGAGTTGAGTTGAGAGTGTTGTTGTATATCAACTTGAGAACTACTAATGAACATCTCCAATATTGAACTAATATTTTTTTAGACTTTGTTAAGTACTTTCAAAGTGACAGTGTCCCAATTGCAAAAGCCTGTATTGCCAAATTTCTCCATATTGCACTTAACTTTAATATATTCATATTATTTGAGGTTCTAGGTCATTTGAAGGTCGTATTGCGAATTGTTTTATGAGTAGGTCTTAAAATTCATACACATGTGTGGGTTCAATGAATATATCCGCATTTTAAATTCCAATTGAGCCGAAGGCCCTGGCAGCCAGTGCTCCTCTTTTGATGTGCAATAGCATAGTATTGTTGTTTCTCATTTAATAAATAAATAAATAATAAATTCAAATTTCCTTAAAACTGACGTTGTCTTGTAATTACTACAACATATAAATACGCAGATGCAAAGCGAAGATTTTGAATACGAGCGGCTTTACTCGCGACGTTTCAGCTGGAAAAATAATCCAACGAATATCACATGACCTTAAAAATTATTAAACTTGTCCGTTAAGTTTTCCATTATAAAAACGAACCCTCAAATTTTTTCACGAAAAATAACTTGTCCTTCGCTTGTGATTTTTTATTCTCATAACTAGAGACATCCTTTTGTTTATAACCGACCTATCGGCAAATATCCGAAAATTTTGAAGATCTTCTGGTACTACAAGTGAAAGGTTTCCGATAAGAATATACTTCACTTGCGCGTATTTATTATAATTTTAAAATATACCATCTTTCCGTAATTTATTATCTCTACGCTCACGGTGGAGAAGATTTCTATGTATGCAACTTTTACATATGTATGTATGTATGTACTAGTTAGAAAGATTTTCACATCACAAACAAAAACATCTCAAGATGGGACAAGTGATCCTGGCGCCCCAAACTTTAGAATCATTTTCATTTTGCATACGTTTCAATGTATGCACTTCAATATTTTTTAATATTTCATGTTGTTTACAATCTTGCAATTAGACAAAAGCAGCAATACGTTGTTGCAACATCAACACTTCTTTCTCTCCGTTGCATATTTATTTTAAATTTATTAAATATTATGCAGTGTGCAGGTGAAAATGTAATTATTCAGCATTCAATATTCAATAATTGCATTTGAATTGCAAATAACAATGCATTCTATTCTACGAGATATCGTTTAGTGAATGAAATTACATTTATACAAAAATTTTCGCAACAAGTAGGAATAATTTACATGCATATTTATGTAAGAATGTACATACATATATGGTATATACATATGTACATATGTACGTATAACTTTTTCTTGCATACGCTCGGGAGGAGTGGTGCTCTTAACTGATACAATATTAGCTATTCAACATTTAATATTTCACTGATCAAATGTTACTGTGCCTCCTTTAACTTTGGGTCTGATACTGTTTGCAAAGATGTAAGAAATTTGTATGGGCTGCCGAATCGTCCTAATTAACGAACCAAGAGCGCGCCGAGGGCATATCTGTGGATTTGCGGGGAGCGGTGATAAAGAATAAATAAAATTAAAATTAAAAAAAGGAGTCTGATGATGAGATATGGTGATCTCCGAAATAGCTGCAATAACTTCTACCTCTAAAACTGTTGTTGTTATTTTAAAATAAAAACTTTTATAAACTGTCCTCGAGCTCAATAAAATTGTCAATTATAAAAAAAAAAAATGGTGTCAAATAAATTATATTTGTTATATGTATATGTTAATGCTATTATCGCTCTTAACGACCATGCCGGTAGGTTTACGTTCTCCAAACTGGATATAGAAGCAAAGCGAATTGGTGTGGAGGTGAACGAGGGCGATGGGTACTCGCATCACTGTTGACAAAAACAATTTTGAAAAAGTTGACAACTTTGTGTACCTAAAAACCAACATTAACACTAATAACAACTTCAGCCTTGAAATCCAACGGAGAATCTATTTTGCCAACACGTGCTACTATTACACTGAGTAGGCAAATTAGCAGTGAACTCCTCTCTCGATGGACAAAAACCACACTCTATAAGTCCCTCATCATGCCCGTCCTATTGTATGGTGCAGAAGCATAATAATAATAATTTGGCGCTTACACTATATAGATCAGATTGTGGCCGAGCTTCTCCTACCATTTGTAGTGTTCGCCTTTATATTCTACCACAAATGGAAGGACCTACAGGTTTGAGCCGACTCCAAACAGCAGATGTATTTTATGAGAAGCTTTTTCATAGCAGAAATACCCTCGTAGGTTTGCCATTGCCTGCCGAGGGGGGACTGCTATTAGAAAAAAACTTTTCTATGATTAAGACTTTACATGCCCTGCCTGAGATTCAAACCCCGAACTCAGCGGCATATCACACCTCTACTCACTCGACCACAGCGGCCACAGAAGCATATTAGTTGAAAGGACTATTAAGTAAAGGAACATAAACATTTCACTTTTGCAGACAATAACTTAGATTTCTGAATTGCATATAGAGCTGAATCTTTTTTTTTTTTTTTTTTTTATTTGTTGTAGAAGGATAATACAATTATGCCTTAACAATATAGAAATTAGATTTAGCGACTGAGGCCATCAGCTTCATATGTTATACAGTAATATATTAACTAAAAGTAATGATATAAAATATCACAATTCAAAATAGATGTTTAGTTTATGGGTAAATTTTATGATTTCTTTTATGTTCACATGTGTTACTTCGGAAAGCAGTTCTTTTATGTTTGGATTACTTAGTGCCCGGCGCACGGCTTCTAATGCTGGGCAGGTTTGTATTAAGTGCTGGATTGTGAGATCCTCAGCGTTGCAGTACGGGAATACGGGCGGTTGGGTCTTTTCCAAAAGGTGCTTGTGCGTTAGTCTAGTATGCCCAAGCCGGTAGCGGGTGTAAATAATGTTTTGCATCCTAGGTATTGTTGTGGGTAAGATCGATGGCTGGCGATTAGGATTTATTTTTTTATAATAGTGTGCGTATTCAGTCCAACACTCGTTTTCCGATTTGAGATGATGTTTATAGGCTAGGTTTCTAATGTCGTTTTTATTAATAGTACTAATGAGCTTCAACGGAGATCTGGTGGCAAGTTTAGCTTCCGAGTCCGCTAGTGATTGCCTTGTATACCGATGTGAATGGGTAGCCAAAGAAGTTTTATTTTACCAATGTTGTCGATGAGTATATCTTTTATTTGGCCTATGGTTGGGTCGACAAAGTTGGTATTTAAAATAGCTTCTAGCGATGAAATGGAATCACTGCAGATTATGTGTTTATGTCTGCTTTCTTTTGCTACTTGACAAGCGTGGAGAATTGTGTGTGTTACATATATGTATGTAGGAATTTTTGTATATAAACGTTTGGTGGTGTGTTTTCCCTTTTGTGTTTGGCCAGATCTAGGATGATGCAGCTTTTTTGAAGAGCCCAAGGAGGTGCGCGAAGGAGATGACCTGGAGCAGCGGTGGTGAAGATATCCATTTCTTTTGCCATATCTAACAACGTTTGTAGTACCGAAAATTTTTTTGTATTTCGTTTTCTGTTTAGCCTGTTTTTCAGTACCGCTTGTAGAGGAGAACCCTCGGTGTATGCCAATTTGGAGATCATACTTTTGGTAATATAAAGTAGTCTGCAATTCAGGGAAGGTAAAACCGCTTCGGCTAATATATTCATTATAGGAGTTGAACGAAAGGCTCCTATTGCCAGTCGAGCTGCTGAATGGTATATTGATGCAATTTTTGCCCTATTCCTTTTCGAGGTTGAGCCGAATATGGGAAGCCATAATCAATTTTAGATAGAATTGTAGATTTTGCAATTTGTATGAGAGTGTTAGAGTTACTTTCCAATTTTTTATTGTTGAGGCAATTGACGTCGTTTAATCTATTTTGAAGTGATGCACAGAGATGTGTAACGTGATCATTCCATGTGTACTTATGATTAAAGACTATACCTAGTATTTTAAGTTTAGTTACGTTTGTAATATCATTATTAGTAATACTTAATACTAAGTTATTACAATTGCGTTTATTACATATGTGTAGATGTTTGGACTTTGTTATAGATAGCAGTGATGTGGCACCAACTTAAGATAGTGTTTAGTAGCGTGTTGACTTTAGATGAAAAGATGATTGGATCGCGGATCGTACCGAAGACATAGAGGTCATCGGTATATAATATGTACCTGAAATATTTTTGTTCATTTATGATACGGCTTAAGTGGTCGTACGCAATAAGGAAGAGGGTTACGAATAAGGGCGAACCTTGAGGGATGCCGATACAATACCGTTTACTTTTACGCGGAATTTTCGATTTTGAAGATAATGTCGTATGTAATTAATGATATTTGGACCCAATTTCCATGAAGTTAATTTTTCTATAATGGTATGTAGGCCAACTCGATCGAAAGCTTTTTCCATATCTAACGACAGTATGGAGAAGTGGTTTTTGCAGGAAATAGAGTTGACGATATGTTCGTCGAGAGTGAGAAGGGCATCTATTGTACCGCGGCCAGGCTTGAAAGCAGTTTGTTGGTTTGATAGAAGATTTTTATTTAAAAAGTACCACATAAGTCTTCTATAAATCATCTTCTCCATAACTTTCGAAATACAGGATATAAGGGATATTGGTCGATATCCTTCGGTGGTGTTTTTTGGTTTATTGGGCTTTGGTATGGGAATAGTTAAGCTTGTTTTCCACTGTTGTGGGATTATGCTGGTGGTAAAAATTATGTTATGTTAAAAATTATAGATTTTTAAGAAGGGGTAAGGGATATTGTCCAAGCCTGGGTTTTACCTCTGAGTGTGGGCAGACAGGCATTGAGCTCTAGCGGAAAGAAAGGCACGTCTATTTGTTCTGCATGTTTGTTTAATCTGTAGTTTGTAAAAGGTGTAAGTACAGCGGATTTTGTTCTCAACAAATTCAGTGCTAAAATTGCTATTACTTGAGTATTCAGACCAGGCTTTGGAAAATACCTTCCCAATTTCTGCTGGTGTTGAGACCGCGATGTTATCGGAATTTTGAATCACGTGTATATTGTTTGAGGAGAAATGGCCGTGAAGGATGTTTACTTTCTTCCAGAGAGTTTTAGATGGGGTTTGATGGTTTATGTCTTTAGTAAAGTCTATAAATGCAGCACGTTTTGAAATTTTTGCCTCTCTTTAGGGGATTTGTCGTTGAGTATAATGAGGTTATTGTTTTGTATAAAGTCGGTGACTATTTTGCCTCTTTTGTTGAAGTTTGGTGAGCCCCATAATGGACTCCACCCATTGAAATCCCCGAGAAGTAAAGTGGGATAGTTTGAATTAGTGATTAAATTCTGTAGGTCACTTTCTGATACGTTATCTGTTGGAGATATGTTAGTGCTGAATATTGTGAAAGGAATTTCGGATTTGATGTTTGCTGCTATAGCTAAGGTGTTTGTATTTATGTTGAGGCGGGAATGTTCCAGTGAATTATGAATTAATAAAGCAACTCCCCTTTTGACAGTTGAATTGCGCTCTATGTCATTATTAGTGTAAATTGAGAAGTTTGAAGGAATCATACTAGATGGTGGGTTAGAGAAGAGGTGTGTTTCTTGCAGTGCTACGATGTGGAATTTGTGTTCTTTTAAAAGTAAAGAGAGCTCATTGTAGTTGTAACAGTAGCCATTAAGATTCCACTGTAGAATCTTAAGTACCATATTGAGACGATGGGTGGTGAAAAAAAGAATATCTACTGTCGAAAGAGAATTTCGATAGTAAGAGTTTCTTATAAGTCAATATCAAAGGGCGTTTCAGAGCTAAAAGAGTTGGCGGGGAGTGAGAGAAGTGCATTTTGGATTGCGTTGCTGTCATCGGTAGTGTGTTGTGCTGATGGATCATTGAGAAGCTGATTCGAGAGAGTGTGCTTGCGAAGGGAGATTGGGCTATTGTTGTTGTATGTTATTGAGTGACTTGTAGAGTAGTTGCTTTCTTTTTGGTTATTGAGTCTAATTGTGCAGTTGATTTTTTGTGTGCTCTGTTGCTTAGTGATATAGCTGATCATTTTCGGTGATTATGTCAGTTACATTGTTAGTGCTAGGTTGGGAGTGGGAAGTATAAGAGGTGGGGAGATGGTTGTCGTAGTGGTTAGATAGGTTGTTTGTTTTCTGTCCTTTGGATTTCGTTGTCTTTTTTTCTATTGCTTCTTTTAATTCTTCTGTTGGTGAGACGTATTCTTTGTGGTTGTTGTTTATTTTTTCGGTTGCTTCTCTAAAGCTGCATTTGTTTAAAGTTTTGAATGTGAGTATATCTTTTCTTTTCTGTAATGTTGGACAATTTTTGTTGTCGGATCTGTGATTTTGCCTGCAATTAATGCATTCAACTTTTGTGCAAGGAGAGGGATCGTGAGTGATAGTAGAACAAACGTTACATTTGGAGACATATTTGCAAGGTTTTGCTGTATGTCCTATGATGAAGCAGTTTTTACACTGCATTGGGGATGGGATGTATGGCTCTACCTTGACTTTGAGCCATGCAACGTTTACTTCTTTAGGTAATTCATATGCACTTAACGAAATGATATTGAGAGGAGTGTTCACAATTTTGCCATCTTTCCATTTTGTGATTTTTTTACACTCTGTTGCTCCCTGTTGGTGCAGACCTTCCACGATTTCGCTTTCGCTCAAATTAGAGAGACAAGTTGAGTAGATAACGCCTTTAACGGTGTTTAGAGTTGAGTGTAAGCACACAGAGATTTCGCAGACATTTGACAGTTTTGTTGCTTTTAGGAATTTGGTTGTTTGTTGTTTGTTTTTTGTGAGAACTAGAAGATCACCGTTTCGGGTGAAAGAAACACATGCAAAAAGTTGAATGATTTTAATATTGCTGCACCACCACTCTCAACCCTGCAGATGTTGGATGTGATGGTTGGCTTGAAGATGCTCTACGTAAATTCAATTTGATATACATTTTTTCCAAGTTTGGAATTAATTTATATTGTAAATAGTGCGGTCAAACCAGATAACGGGAAAAAGAAATGGAGGACGAATGGTAAGCGAATACGATGGTTATTCAGTTTGCAAGACGCTTTCTGATTGCAGCAAATTACCACGCGAGGATGCATGGCATGGGATGGTGCAAAACTTATGTGGCCTGATATGCAAAGCATCTAGAAATTCTGTAAATTCTTAAAGTCTTGGAGTACGCAAATTCAGGTGCGAAATCAACCAAATGCGCGTAAAATATAATTAAGGAAAGGTGCAGAACGATCGGTGTCTATAGCGTAAAAGACAATGCTATTTGGCACTTTAATTTGCTTCTTAATTTCTTTTTAGGTTTAAATACATACTAACTGGAATACTCCACTTTCATTTTACAGGAGTTTGTAAGCAGGCCAGAAATTTGAGTGCGAAGTGGTCGGTGCATACAAAATAGTTTGCTCTACTCTGCGTACGGCACGATCTCGACCTACTGGTAAAAAGGCCGTTTTCCACTTTATATTTTTTAGGCACACCGCGCACTTTCCCATTTCTCGTTTTATTGTATAAATACTAATATAAATATCTAAATTTAAAAAAATGTATAGCTGAACATGAGCAACGCACACAGGAAATGCCTTCGGAATTTCGTTACGTAACCCTGTTAACTTATTTCATTCTATTGTCCTTTGAACAGGTCTGCCATTAAAATTACACTGTCAAAGGAGAACTAGATAGGGCCAAATAAGAAAGAGATGGAACATGATATTTTACTTGTAGAGTTAAACAATGATCCTTACTCCCACCACATTCAGCATCTTTGACAGAGACGGCCTAATAATTGCTGAAAGATCAGAATTCGCCAACAACAATGCATAAACGTCGTCCATGCATTTGATTACATGCTGTGACGACAAAACCCAAATTTTATTTACTTCGCTTTAACTTTTAAATGCACAATACAAAAAGAAGACCCAGTAAGATTTATGAGCAAATAATAAATGTATATATATGTACATATACATATACCACAGACAGACGGACGGACGGACAGTCAGGGCTAAATCAATTCCTGTTATCGTTCTTATCATTTTGGTATATATATGTCTATATCTATCTCGATAGTTTTTGGCTGTTACAAACAACCGTTAAGGGAACAAAGTTACAATAACCTTGTACGAGTATACAAGTACGCTCGGTTATAAAAACGGAAAACAATCGAGGTGACGAATAAAGCTGCACACTACAACCGGTAGGAGAGACTAGGTAAATAACGAGGTATGTTTTTATGTATATGGTCTAAGCGGCGTTTCATTATTACACAAACATATGTATGTAGTACGTATTAGGTATTACTAATCAAGTAATATTTAGTTAAGTGTTTTTTAACTATGAACAGATTTGATGCAAACCAGAATCAAAGTGAATATCTTCAGGAAAAAAGTAAAGCTGTATATTTGTCTAAAGACGTCAAAAACATTTTGCCGAAATAAAAAAATTCGAAAAATTATAATTTAAAAACACTTTTTATTGTGTATTGTGGTTACGATAACTTGAGTAAAAATTGAAATAAAACTTGGTACATAGATTGATCGAGATCGGTCAATAACCACGCCCACCTCCCATATACCGGAAATTTAGAAAAATGTAAAATCTTCGTTTTTTCGGTATATATTATAGCAAATTGAGTGAAATTCGATATTTAGAACTATTTAAACAAAGAAACTGTATATTTATGAAATTTTGAAAAATAGACGTTGCCACGCCCACTTATGAAAAAGTTACGGTATCTCAATAACGGTATTAGGTATCGTCACTAAATTTGGTGAACATAGTTTCCTTAATATTGCTGTTATTACCGTCAAACATTTTGGGAATCGGACCATAACCACGCCCACCTTCCTTATAACGGTAGTTTTGAAAAATGAAAAAACTTAGTTTTTTCGGTATCTATTGGAACAAATTCAGTAAAGTTTAATACTAGCAGCGATTTGAAACAAAGAAACGGGAAATTTTGAAATATGACCGGGCACCGCCCATACAAAAATACATCGCGAGGGTATATAAAATTCGGTTTCGACCGAATATTGCCTTCCTTACTTGTTACTTTTGTAAATTGCGCACAATGCACTTTTTTAAATATTCATTTAATTGTTAAAATTTTTACAAGCTATATGCTTTCTACGAAACCTACTATTTGTTTACTTTTTATTTATTTCTGAACACACGTTGGGATTAACAAAGTTTTGACATAATAAGCTTGCGGTATTCAGAAGCTGTCAGTACTCAACACACTTTGAATAATGCCTCGTACAACGCAATCATTTTGAACTCGTTCATCACACAATATTTGTATTATCGCTCTAAGTTCGACAAGTACTTCTCTTATCTTACGGTTATCTCTTTTACAGTATGAATGAAAATTAAAGTATATTATGTTTCCAAAATTAGCCAAGATGAGCCAGTACCATTGAATTGAATTCCTTATACATACATACATACATATGAATGTTCGATGTTGTGAGGCTCAGTCCCATGCAAAATTGTGCGACTAATCTCTAAAGAGCGTTTCCGGGATTAGTTTCAATCGGGTACAATTGGGTATTAATTAGTCGCAAACAAGTCTCAAACGGGTATAACTGTAGATTAGTCCTATATTCACCTTTTCGGGTATAGTGAACGATGAATTGATATACGCCCTTAGGAAACAAATTTACATGCTCGTCGTTGGCATATAAGCAGAGAATTCGCTTAGCAACCCTTGGGAAGCCGGTTCGATTCTCACTCGAAGCAAAAGATTTTATTTTTGCTTTTATAAATGGACTCATTTATACCCATTTGAGTATAAAATGGAACAGTTCAATCCATATAAAAGATCAGAAGTTTTATAGCCGTTTTTGATTTTAATAACCAAATTTTCCGCATAAGTACATACGAGTAAGTTTGTATGTACGAGTATATCGGGAACATGATTCAATCATAAAAGGTTCTGTACTTAGTCACAGCTGAATTCTGACACTCCTTAATTTATAGTTGTATTTTGGAAGTATGCAGATAGAAGAATGTGATCCCAGAATGCAAAAAGGTATTAGAAAAGAACTAAGTTTTCAAAAAAACACACCAATCGAAATAAAATTCTTCGCTGAATCTATCGTTCACACTCGCTTGGCTTTGCTGTTCCAGTAGAGCGCTGACTGGGGAAAGATAATCTGCAAACAAATGGATTTATCATTGATGCATTCAAATAAAAACAAAACTGGTATTTACTCACCAGGTTCTCGGCCAAAAATGTTAAAATAATATCTCACAGAAGGGTTCGCTTTCTATGAGTAGTGGTTACACTGGAAATAAGATATTATTATATGTTTCAAATGAAAAATTCTTATATAATGGTATTATGAAATTACAATGATTTTTTGCAAAACTTACCCAAATTCATACAATCAAATGGCAATGAATGAAAAAATATAAATTAGACAAACAAGCCAGTAATGCCAATGTTTTTTTTTTGTATGAAGAAGTTCACAATATATCTACTACTATTAAATGTGAAAACTGTAGAATATGCAACATTATTCATGAGTTACAAAGCCGATTTGTCATGCGGGAAAGAGTAAGCTGCTTTATTGGGTACATATTATTTTATTATTGAATTATGTATCGGGTGTACATATCCACATTTACATATATATATGTATAGGATTTAAGATATATATTTGTATATATTTTAGACATGCATACATACATATATATTTATTTATTAATGTATTTGGTAAGGGACACTATGTGGATTAACGTAAACATAAAACTTAATCGAAATTTTTTCATCAGAAGCAGGACTGGGTGTAGTAAACGTCGAATACAAACAAGCTTTGCGCAAGTATGTGTGCGCGTTACACTGCGGAAAACGAATTGCTTCCCGTTTTGTTTATTAATTTATATTTTTAATAGAAACTACGGACCTCGCTGAACTACACGTCGGCATTGCGTTTCTCCAGTCCGTGTTTCTGTCAACGTCATGTGTACGAACACGGGACTTTACCCCACGGTTAATGCGCAGTTGGCGTCGCCCAGACCTGATGAGAAGCAATCATACATTTGTATGCTACTCATTGATATTGCTTTAAATATATTAAAAGGGAAACAGCCACCATACTCGTATGTGTAAGTTTTAAAAGCTCATCGAAATGAAAGCGGTAAAAACGATTATTGCTTATCCAGCAACCTAAATATTTGTATTTTATGATTTTATAGACAATATTTACCAACCTTTGCGAAAAGCAAAAACGCATTGAGTATGCGATTCGCTTTTTGAGTATATGCGCTAAAATATATGTACATACATATATACATACATACTCGTATGTACAAGTAGTTATGCTTTCAAATATGAACCATAAACAAATAGGTGAACGTGTTCGAAATAAAAAACGTTAGCTACAAACATACATACATACGTATTTACATATCAGCCCAGCTAGCAAATTACTAGAAACGCCAGAAAAATAACTGGGTAAAAAGTAGATAATTTAAAGCAGCCATCCTCGAAGGGTGCTCCACGGTGCCCAAGATCTACGCAAGTCTGCGTTATATATCCCAACAGAATGTTAAAAAATATAATGAAGATAATAGTTTTAAAATATGTAATATGCGAGCATCATAATTTAGAACAAAACTGTAAAGCTGTGTTGCAAGAATATGTAATGAAATTTCTTAATTGGAGTGCTTACTGGAGAATGGGGTTGACGGTGATATCATGACGTCGTGCTCCACGAAAGAAAGGGCTACGTATTTAATCGTATTATTACATTAAATAAAACAACATTGCGCTTAAAAAATGTAGCGCCTTATTGTTTTCCAGTCATTGCATGCTACATGGACAGGTACTCACAATCAGTATTGCGACTGCGTTAGCCCTTATAGTATCCGTCAAAAACTTAAAAATATATCCATCTGAGATAAAGAGTTTATCGGCATTTCAAACTTTTTAAACAAGTTTCTACAGTATACATTAGAAGTTTTCATCAATAATTATCTTTTCATGGAAACTCGACTGTATATAAAAAACTTAACTTTGTTACAAGTAAAATAAAAACAATCCCGATAAAATATATTAAAATATGTCTTATTATTAAATAAATATTTGACTTAAATAAGGAGCAAAATATAAGAACATTAGTAATTCAGTACGTATTTTTGGTAATTTTAATAAACCTGAACAATCGTATATATCAATGAATGTTATTTCTTAATAGAAATACCTTAGTTATAGCAAGAATACTTGCCATGGCAAACAATCGTACCTAATTCTGTGTTAAAAATTTATCAAACATACATATATGTACATAGGTACATCGCAATTCTACAACAATGAAATGACGCGCCAAGTCGAAAAGCTTCTCAGTTTAATATGAAGCAATGTTGCCAACCTTTAAGTAAAGCGCCATTTTTAGGAGACAAGATGTGATCTATTTTTAAAACAAGTTAATAGCACTCTTGAATCATAACAAATTCTAAATATTTGTAATAAAAATATAGATTTAAATTCATTTGAAAATGTATTCAAATTTGTACTGAGCCAAATAAGAAGTATCCCGTAATATTTAAGGCTAAAATGTATCCATTTGCATCAAAACGTTAACACTGCTCGCAATTAAGAAAATGCCGCTAAATCTCTTATTGGTTCTCTTATTATTCTCGCTCTATTCTCCGATACCGATTGTTTTCAAAATTGTTTCAAGATTATAACATCCAACATGCAATTGAGATGGTTACCGCGAAGTAAAACTTTTACTAAACTTAGATGTGCGAACATACGAGAAGTATTTTCACAAAAAACAGAATGCAAAAATTAAAGCGAATTTATGAACATAATTAAAAAAACGCTTGATATAATTATTTCCCCGCAAGTGCACATATTAGTATAAAAAATTAAAAATTAAACTGAAATAAAATAAATAATATTCTTTTATTAAATAAACTCAAAACTTTTGAAGAAAGTAGCAACTTTATTTTTTTTTTGGCAAAAATACTTACATATTTTAAATAGGTAATTCAGAAATATTTAATACAAACTTTAGTAAAAGTAACCAACTTACTTACTAACCCACTTATTTAATTTATTGGCTCAACAACCGCCTAGGCGATTTTGGCCGAGATCAGCAAGGCCCGCCAGTTATTTCTATATTTCGCTTACTGGTGCCAATTGTCTATTCGAACGACATGACCTAGCCAGCGCAGCCGCTGTACTATATCTACGTCGGTATAAAACTAGCACAGCTCATCGATCCATCGTCTACGGTGTTCGTCATCGCAAAGACGTCAATACCCATAAATCTCCTACTCAGTCCAAAGTAGCTGGCATTATTATTGACGTTAATGCTGGTTCATAAGTTAGTAAAGTTCTTTACCATTCCAAAGTTAAAACTGTCAACAGTAATATTAGTTCCCAGCCTAGAATATACCGACAATCTATTTGAAGATAGGAGATACTTCACCTCTGCACCCATTCGCTTTGCTTCTCTATCTAGTTTAAAAAAGGCAGAACTAACAAAACGACTGTTGAGGCCAATAATATTTATGCCGTTCAAAAGCAGTTGCACACTCTTATAAGCTATTGTGCGTCTGAAACTTCGTTTGGTGTCAAACGGCTTGAATAGGCCCTTCCCAATCCATTTTACAAAGCCGTGTTAGTATTGTGGGAATACCAAATTTAGGCATTGCGGCAAAAATTCCACTTCTTCTTCTGCTGTCGAAAGCAACTTTGATGCCAATAAAAAGATGGTCGTTTAAAAATCTATGTTTATGATATTGGTAAGTCCTACTTTTATCTGACGAGTATTCAGCGTCTATACAGTATAACTTGTAGAGTCTCAATTTAATTGCGAACACATCTGTGGACTCGTCTGTCTCTAAATGTCAGTGGCCCTCGATGAAAATGCACTAACATTTATTTTCTCATATCCGCAACTTCTACGAAACAAGCACGTGTGAAAATAAAAAAGCAAGCTGCAAGCAGTAGTTAAAGTTGGATGGCGGTGTTCTCTAACCGCGATGATAAGGTTACAATTTTTAATCAATGTTGGAGAAAAAAGATCAAATAAAAAAACTATAACAACCCTTCTGATCTAAACGTGCTCGATCCTAAAAAGTTGACTAAGTCGAAGATAGCGACAATTGCGGTGCCGAAGAAAGCCACTTCAGCTCTTTTATATTTTGTGCAACAATGAGTTTTCTAAGCATCTAAAAACATTATAGCAACAAGTTTTCTTATTTATTTTACCGAAAAATCTCTTGGTTCACTTATCCCACCAGACGTAAGACAACCAAATGGGTTTGTGTTGGAAAATATTTCAAAAAGTTTAGGATCTACAGCAGCTCAGTTTTGAGTTTACGTCATCATTCATCTGAAAATGAATTGTAATTTCTCACTTCGCGCACTCCACATGCCGGATGCCAGAAAACATTATGTATTACTTTTATGTTCCGGAAATTTCGGGGGATTTGAACCCGTATCCTACACTCAGTTCATGATCGGTAAGCACAAAGAGAGCACAAGCTCATGCCTTAGGCTAATTATTGAGAAGAGCCATGATGCGAGATGATATATCTGAACAAACGATTACATGTGTGTTACCCCGATTTTTATTATTTTCACCAATTATATTTTGCTTATAATAACTTAATTAAAAAAATGTTTAGCCGACTCAAGTATTCAGAGACCGTCGTCGATGAATGCGATCCATAAACTGGTTTCGGTGCTAAGATTTTTGCGGAAGGTGGTTACCAGCATAGCGTTGGAAAAGACCATGATATACAAATGGCCCAATCTATGCAAAAATGGACTTCTATGCAAAATCCAGGTTTCAACAGTTTTACACCTCCTCCTTTTAGGATTTGTTGTAACCCTCTCAAAATTCTGGATTTTCCTGCAACAATTCTAGCAACCGAAAGTATTGCGGGCGCGTTGCTAAAATATTAGACTTTAAATTGTAAATAAATACATGAAAATTGCTTTACTCAAAAACATTTTTATCAAATTTAATACTTACATTTCACTATGTTTCTGAATTTTTGTAAATTATTGAAATAAAGTGGATATTCCTTCTAAATATTATTTGTAGACTTTTCGGTGTTAAGGAAGCGACACTTAAGCAAATTTTGTTTTCCTTTTACCACCCTACCAACTAGAAAAAATACCAGTTTTGGTAGGAAAAGCCCAAAACTGCGGAAGGGTTATCATAACCTTTAAGGCACAGCATTTTTCCAACAAATGTCTGAATTTTTTGCTGGTTTTAGACCCATTAATTCAGTTTCTGGTTTTTATTAACAAAGCAATTGTTTTAAATAATTGTGTTGTCTTAATATTAATAAATGAATGAGTGAATACACTGACGATATATTTCTTATTTATTCTTGTTACCCGGCTGTTACTATTGTTGACGCCTCGCGTAATGTTGGAAGGAGCCAACATATCGGTTGACATGAAGGTAAAAAAAATCGCAATAATCTTTCACACTGTATGACTGGAAAACAGGCAATCCTTCGAACAAACTACTATTCAATTTGTTTAAGAAACAAAACATTTATAATTTAAAACTGAAATAGTTTAGTCTTTGTTAAGTATTAGCTAAATACCGCACAAGTTTCAATTTGCTAAAGTTAACTGCTGGTTTTTGACAATTTTTTCTTGTATTCGCTTTCATATAAAGCATGAGATAATTTAATTATACAGTGCACTCGCGAAAACTCGAACTAATGAAAACCAGACTTGTTCGAAATTCCGAACTTTTCTAATTTTCGAATGTCATGTATGTACTTTTATTTTATCAGCTTTTACACACAATTAATTAATTTTTTTCTATGGTTTTCAAAGTTCTGACGCACGTAGCGTTTTACGTACATATAATTAACGCATTCTAAAATTTGTTTTTAATTTTTAGCAATATTGTATTTTTTGGAGAGATGTGTGCCACTTTTACCATTTTTGACTGCGTTAATTATTTTTGCATTTTTTGCTGAACTCAAAACATTTAACATTCGTCCCATTATAAAAAAATAATTTTTATCTTAACCGCGCAAAACCTATTTTTGCTAAAGAAGAAATTCAATTAAAAGTACAATAACTTTTAAAAAATGTCCCTAGTAATAGCTTCTAATGTTTTCGCAGAGAAAATATCATAAAATTTGTGTTCGAGTTTTAGAGCCATCATATTTTGTTCGAGTTTTAAAGTAGCCAATGGATAATAAAAAATGTTCAAGTATCCGAACGTTCGAGTTATCGCGTGTTCGAGTTTTCGTGGGTGCACTGTATACGAAAAAAGGACGGCGCATGATTGGATAATT
Source organism: Philophylla caesio (assembly GCA_963971545.1). NCBI lineage: Eukaryota > Metazoa > Arthropoda > Insecta > Diptera > Tephritidae > Philophylla > Philophylla caesio. The sequence continues at coordinate 68,574,598 of OZ020607.1, forward strand.
AGGCAGTTGTCTCACTCTTGCACGCTGCCTTAAGGTAGCCTGTGTTGCTCTCTTTTAATTTAAGAAAAAAAATGTTATCAAACACGTGGAAATCAGTACTTTTCTTCTGAAATGGCCTGGCAGGCAACACTGGCGCTTTTTTGTAATTTTAAAATTATTTCAGCATTCCCTACATTAAATAATCGAATTGACGGCATTCTTGTACGTTTTCTAGTAGACTTGCCTATCTAGCAACGAGCAGGAATTGAAATTTTTTTTGTTTGCATGTATGAAATTGGTTGGTTCAATTCCCGGCCAGGTCAGATCATTTTGTTTGATATTTTTTTTCAAAGAAAGCATTTTATATTTTTAAATTTTTTACTGAATATATTTTATATAAAATAACATACAATTAAAAGTAAGAATTTATATAATTAATAACAACCATAAAATTACGCAGTTAAAATATCGAATAGAAGAACATTTATTAGTATGTTGACCAGTTTTGACTAAGGTCTTTTCTTGATTTCTAACAGATGTACATACATAAATACATATATCAATAAAAATTCCGTTAATTTTTTTACGAAGGTATTGTGTGATGTTTTACATATAAAAAAAAAATTCCGAACAACTAATGTTACATTTTTAGTGACTTGAATCTTACAATTTTATGATCTACAAAAATGATAATTATATTTTTAAAAAAGTTTGAAATTGTAATGAAATATGTATACAATCCTGGTTACTGGGCTTTTAATATAATAATAATAATACTTTTGGCGCTTACACTATATAGCTCAGTGTTTGGCCGAGCTTCGCCTACCATTTGTGGTGGGCTTATAATATATACCTCTTATTTTGGTTGCTAAAATTGATATTGAATTAGAGAAAAATTTATTATCAAAATTTTTCGAAAAGTATAAATGATAGTTCTATTTTCTGCATGTAAAAACTTAAAAAAGGTTAAAATCACACTGTTTTTGTTAATAAATATTTGCTTCTAAATCACACTTGCGTTTTTTGTTTATATAGTTTGTTGTATTAAGGTGCTATGTACATACATATATATGTACATACATACATGTGAGCTTGAATATTCGGTTATATTATATTAAATTGAAATATCAAATTTCTGCAAATATGTTTCATTCTATGTACAAACCGCATTTCGATACTAGTTACCTACTTTTCAAATGCCTTTGCGCAAAAAGGGATAAAATATTTTCCCCTTTATCAGACCTTCCTAAATGCAACCTTACAAGGCAGTTGGAAAACTTAAACGTCAATAAGTATCCAACCTTTTATAATTGAATCATGAGGACGGCGCACATAGGGATTTCCGTGGCTGAAATTCAAAAATGGCATGTTGTCTGATTTGAATGAAAATTGCACAGTTTGTTACCAACTATCTATACATTATTTTCCCAAAGTATTACGATTCTATCTGCATTAGTTTTTTGTCCAGAACTGCCCAAAGTTGGTGAATGTGGAGAACATCAAAATTAGCAAAAAATTTACTCAAAAATCAAATCATTGATACAATAAAACAACTATTGAAATTCAACTTTATTATTATTTTTCATTTATAATATGTATCAAAGAAAAAATTTCCATCAAAATCCATTGAAAAAAATAATGCATAAAAAATTTTGTGGAACAACATAATTTGGACGTCAAAATTTCAATGTTCTTCAAATTCAAAGTGGTGCATCTTTTTAGCGCTGTCTACCGCTGTCGACATACATATACCGAATTAAAGCCTGAAGTCTCAGCTAAACGATAAAAAAAAATTCAGCTGCCCCAAAGTGCCCCCCTTGAAAAAAACAATGAGATACTCTAAAATGGCAAGTTACCGCCCAAAAGTATGCAATATATAGCGTACTTTATAAACGTTTGCCTTTGAATGCAATTGTTTTTGCCACTGATTTCTTAACATTTTGTTGATATTTTTACCGTAATATTGAATATTGTTGAACAACAGTGAAAGTGATTAGAGGTCAAGTGATATCAAGTGCTGCAATGGAAAGTTTTAAAATTTCTTATTTAAGAATATGTGAACTTTTAATGGATACCAATAGTGATATTGACATATGTAGTTGTTGAAATTATTGCGACTAATAATAGAAAAATGACTCAAGTGGATGTTGCGAAATTTGAAACATTTTTTAAAAAAAATTTTGTGACAAAATTTAAAGAGAGATGGCAAAGAGCAAGGCGTACGAGAACAAGATTTCTTGAAATGAATGAACAGTGGCTTACAAGTGATTATGTAGTGGAAGTTACTAACGAGACAGAAGCACCGAGCTGTTCTAGCATGGTTAAACGCGGACGACCAACTATTGCCTTCGAAAACAGTAAGCCGCGAACAAAGAGAACAAAACTGCATGAATTTTATGAAAACACCTCGGAAGAAATAGTTTTGTATGCCATGAGAGCGCACATGACGAAGCACAAGAAGCACGCAACAAGGATTACAGGAACTATAGGATGTATCATTCCAGAAGAATTAGACGCATATCCCCTAACGAAGATGTGATGCATCACTTATTAATGTCTTCGGATCCGTACATAAACATTTTTCGTACTAAAATAAAATTTAAAAAATTAGAATGTCACGAAGATGTAAAAAAGTTGCTAAAAGAGACTTGATAAAAGAGAATTTAGTTGTATGGGAGGTGGGCGTAAAAGTGGGCGGATATTATTGAAATTTAACACCAACATATATAATGTCATAAAAATGCTATGTACCAAAAATCAGTGCTGTAGGTCAAAAATTAAGTTTCACCTTATATGGGAGGTGGGCGTAAAATAGGGGGCGTGATTTTGATTTTTTAATTTTTTTCTTGATTGGAATCCAAAACAATGATGTACCAAATGTCATTGTCCTGCGACAACTCCTTATATTTTTAGCCGCCGTATGCACTAGCAGAAACCTATGTGCGGCGCAACAACAGCATTAAAAAATTTGTTGAAAACAACGGTAACTCTAAGCAAGTTGAAACTTATTGAAACAAGTTCTTATTTAATAATATCCGTTAGACTCGTTGGCAAATAGCATTTATTTCTTTTATCGTTGTCGGCCAGAGACTGCAAAATTTCCGATTGTTTCGCCAAAGACCATGAAAGACGTCCACCAATTTGGCTATCTGGGTATTTATACACTGCATGTATTGCTGTTCTTGGACAACGTTGTTACTATTAAATGTGTGTGCTAAAATTCATGTGTATGAGAAAAAAACACACACTTGAATGTGTGAATACTTTTACACATGCACATACAATTGTATGTATACATATGTATGTATGTACTTATGTAGGTACTAGGCATGTCAATCCAGAATATCCCGGGATAAGTCTATTCAAATCCCGGAATTGCAGAAAGCAGTGAATTTAACAGCTATTTATTTTATTTTTTGAATTTATTTTTATAATTTTGTATCATCAAAAATTTACCTTTCAAGGGCAAAACAAAGCCTTTAGAGAGTTTACAATCAGTGTTATTTGTCGTATTTCTATTGTCTGCTAGTAAAATAATGGTGGAACTTATGGAAGCACTGAGCAATTTCGTTCACTATTGTATGTGGTATTCAGGCAATTAATCAGCAATAAACCGTCTGTAATAAATATGAGAGGTCAGTTTCTTAAAAATATGTATACGCACAATTCCATTTAACTTTAATAAACGTTTTTTCAAACAAAAATAAACCTCAAATGATTTACAAAAGAAACTGCCGATCGGAAAAAAATACCTTTCAGATTTGTATTGAAATAAGAAAATTTAACAAAAACAACAAGTTTACAACTGGTGTATTACGATAACCAATACGACAAATACGACAATCAACTCGGCTTGTGAACTCCTTGGAATTCGTTTTTCCCTTGCCATTATAAATTAGCTGGTGAATGTCCTCCTCGAGCAGAAAATGAGCCTTACTATTGAAGTAATGTTAATAGAGGTGCTTGAACTGGAGAAGGCAGAAAGTCTGAAAGATAAATTGCATCAAGTTTAAACAACCAGATGGCAATTGCCCATTAATCAAAAGGCTTAGTAAAGAAATTGATAGTTTTTGTAATGAGGCGATAAAGGCTATGTCCTATAGAGAGCATTTAACTTTTTATCAACAATCCAACCAACAAGTGTTGAGGCGCAGCATTGTTTCTCCACTGCATATTTTAAATGCAACAAATTTAGGTCCAGGTTGGAGGATAACACATTTAAGGCCTTTATTTCTTTAATATTGCATTTTTTTTTTTTTTGGGTTTTTGATTTGGTTGGCCAGTTTCGCAATGCCAGGTTATTCCTCTCGATATTTTATGTTGTATTCTGTTTGTTACACAACAGAGTGTAACTTGAATTATTGCTTTCGCTTAGTGAATTTCTTTCTTTTGTGTATGTTCTGTACTGGTTCTGTTTGTATTGTAACGATATCTTTGTAGTCAATTTTCGACTGTATTATCGAATAGTGTATTTTAACACTGACGGTTGAAATGGTAGTATGATTGGTTTCTTCCTTTGTATTGTTGACTGAACTTCTTGGTTGTAGCAATGTTGCAAATCGATTGTGGTGGCTCGTGATTGAGGTATCGCCTTATATTGTGCCGATATGGTCGTAATTAATTTTTGTGGACATAGGAAGGAGGGGATGTAAGATAGGTGGACGGTGTCAAATAGAAAACAAACACCTGTGGCATTATCTTAGTATTATAAATTAACTTCTGCTTTTTCAAGAAAATCCGCAGATTGTGTGATTCTTCCATAGTCGAGGGAGCGAAATATTTGGGTGAAGCTAGGAATATTTTGAAGGACCTCAAAGCCCTCTCGAATTTGTGTAAGCCAATTGCATTGAAACATTTGATGAGTAAGGTTATCGCTGGCTCCACAATTGCAGTTGTGGTGCCTGATTGCCTTTATATTACTTAATTATTCAGTGTCATATATGCACTCCTCTAATATTATTTTTTACCGTTTTTGATTTTTTGCTTTTACTATTAGTTTATTTGTCCGTATAGGTTGGGTTTTGAGACAGAAACCTCTATAAATTGATTGTACCATTTGTTTTGTATGGTATTTCGTATACTTCTTACTGCCTCATCTATAGTTAAATTATTATTTATCTTGTTATCACATTTAACCGCGGTCATTGCTTTTTATTAGCCTTTTCGTTTCCTACAATACCTGTATTAATAGGTGTCCAAAAAATTGTTACATTATACTAGTCAACTTATTGTATAGTTTTGTGTATGTAGTAATTTGGTGTGGTGTTTTTTGATAAAGTTTGCACGTAATGAAGCTTTTCTGTAAAAATTAAAACTTTAGTGTATTCTGCTTGTTTAGCAGTTTCAAGAGCTTGGATCAAGAAATAAATAAATAACATTTCGCCAAAGCACGAAATGTTAAAGTCATATTGATTTAAAAAGTGTTAAATATTACAATTAAATTGTATAAAGTTCATAAGTTATATTTTTGGATGTGTATCTAACTCACAGTTAATTGTATCTACGTCTTTTTGTATTAAATACCTATCGTATTTTGCTTTTATACTTTGTACCTCCCCTACAACTCCTTCCAGATTTCAATTGGCACATGCGCTGCGTATTACTTTGAGTAATTCTGTCAGTATTTTTTCAACTTCCGACACTCTACCTTTGAGGTATTCTGGTTTGTTAAAAACCGGGTCCTTTTGTATAGGCGCTCGGTATTCCCTACTGTTTGTCTGTTCTTTAACCATTTTGGTCCCTTGGCTTTGGTGGTTACGTAGTACATCCGTATATTTTTTCCTTGTCATTCTCCTATTGACATTGGAGTCTCTGTCTTTTGTATTATTCTCATCCTCTACTAATTTGGGAAAATCAGTTTCTTCAGTAGCTAAAAGGTCAAACCTGTTTTCATTATCAGAAAAATACGTTTTAATAGTTTCGCGTCTTGACAGCTTTTTGACTGTCCTTATGTAGTTAATGGTTTTTTCTTTTTCCCAGGCGGCGCAGTTATTTTTGTCGGTTGAGGTGTGCTGAATGCTACCACATAAGATACATTTTTTTTCACATCTACTTTGATCACATGTATTAAGACCGCAATTAATGCAGCGTTTACTCGATTTGCAGCCGAACTGCGAATGCCCTAACCTGCCACAGTTGAAACACTGTTTTAGGGGAGGAATGTAAAAATCAACATATAGCTTGGTGTAGTTATATATGATGAACTTCGGTATATCCTTGCCTGCACACCCAATTTTAACCGTACTTGTCGGTGTAAAAGTATTTCCATCTTCATTTCTGCGCGTGAAGCGTCTAACTGTCATAATAGGAACACTTGATTTGGTTTCAGTTTTTATTTCCTCTTCTGCACACCACGTAGGAATGCCTCTTACCACCCCATAGGTTTCAACTGCAGTTCTAGGTATAAAAGCTCTTAGCCCTAAAGATTTTATTTTTTCGTTTAAAACAAAATTGTTAGCAGAAGCTGCATTTAAGAATGTTACTTTGTAAAGGCTTTTGCCTATGGCATATATTAAATCCATATCTTTTACTTTAAGATGTTTGATTTTGTTAAAAAGAGTGAGTCCATTCGAGACACGCTCATTGTTTAAATCCTGGCATTGAGATGAATCTACCAACACTATACAAGTACCCGCAAAACTAGCGGGATATGTAACTGTTTCATTCTTTTCTTGTGTCTGTGTGTTTTCCACATTCGTTTCTCCCGCGCTTTTTAAGATTTTTGGCGCCAAAAGCGCACAGTCGTCACCCGTTTTCCCTCCGTTATCCGTGTCTACAATCATTGTATCCTCATTTTCTAACCCAACCTTTGTTTCATTTTGTGCACATATGACACCTTTCACTTGATTAAAGTCCTGGCTTTTTAATATTTTAGTTAATTTTGCTTCAGATTCCTTTCGAAATCTTTTGCCTTTTGCCACATTCGCCTTCGAGAGGGCCTGAAAATCGTCAACCGATGACGTCCTCGACATCGAGGACGCCATCGCTCCTTGTGAATTTTTGTTTGCCGTGGGCGGCACTTTCTAACTATTTACACTCCACAATCTTTCACCACGTATGGAAAAAATATGTCGCAACCTTCACACTTTAAAAGAATCACTCACCTGCCGATGCTATCGCCACTTCAAAAAAGGTGTGATTAAAGAAAACCACTAAAAATTTATTTATCACTACGTTGTTAACTTTACGCAAAAGCACGTCCACCTTCTTTAAAGGGATAAAAAGGAATGTGTAATAATATTGCATTTTAATCAAAATAAGTAATAATTCTGCCTCGTTCAAAATGGAATGGGTTATGCATTTAATTTTTAATTGAAGTATTTCTTTTTTTACTGAATGGTAATATATTAATATTTAATATTGGTATCGAACAGTGATTAAAAAGAATTTTATTTGTGCAGGTGCATTTGCTTCTGTAATATACATAATGGTACTTGAAGTATAAATTATTTTGTATGTTTGTCAAATTTTACGTTTATTTCTTTTAAGTTATTGAAAAGACCAATAAATACATACATGAATTTCAACAAATCGTTCTCTCTGTTATATTAATGTTATTTTTTATACTTCTATAATACAACGATTATAGACGTGTTAGATTTTTTTGATGAATTAAAAATCAAAACATCGTGAAATTGGGGATCCCGGGATTGTCCCGGGATTTTGTTTTCAGATCTCGAAAATCGCAGGATCAATAAAATGCCCAAAATTGACATCCCTAGTACGTACATTAGACTGTGTTGAAAACCTAGCACAAATAATTTCGAAACGTATTTGTACGAGTATGATGCAAAAAAACTGTGGAGAAACTTTAGATCTCTGCATTCACATTTCAGTTAGCGTTCGCAAAAATAAGAATTTTCGATAAAAAAACATGTTCTGTTGCTTTTCTGATAAACACTAAAATATTACAAATATTGAGCCTGGAAATTTGTCGAACATTTATTTATTTATTAATTCAGTCAATGAATACAAAAATTCTTACTGACTATGCTTACTAAATGAATAACATAAAACTTATGACTAATACAAAAGTAGGTAGCTTGTATATTAAAGTGACTCTAAGATTAAATTTTTCAACACCAACGCTGGAAGCGATATGTCGATGTCCACTATATGATTAAGATCATTTATCTCTCTAAGGGCACGACAAATTGGAGCATTCATAGAGTACAGTGACTTTGAATAAGGCAGATAAAAAAGTTCAGAACGACGTAAATTTCGCCTCGGAATATTAAATGGTATTCTCTGCAGAATATCAGGGCAATCAACAACCCCAGTAATAACTTTAAATATGAAGGAACAAGATAATAATTTTCTCCTATCCTCAAGTAAATTTAACTTAATTAGCTGACAGCGTGCGGGGTATGAAGGTAACGGCTCAGTAAAGTTGAGGGATCGTAACGCAAACCTAATAAAAGTCGTTTGCACACGTTCAATTCGTTTAACAGGCCCAAAGTAGAAAGGTCGCCAAATGTTGGCCGCATATTCAAGGCGTGACCTCACAAAAGCAATGTATAGGGTTTTTAGTGTATATGGGTCTGAGAAGTCTGAGCTATTTCGACGAACAAAAGCTAACATCGAATGAGAGTTAGATACAATGTAGTCTATATGGCTTTTAAACATCAACTTCGAGTCGAAATAAATGCCCAGATCCTTGACCTGAACTACAGATTTAAGAGTAATGCCGAGAAGAGTAAATGTGGTATTAATTATATTTTGCTTTCTGGAATAAATCATGTGATAACATTTACTAGTATTTAGAGGTAGCCGATTTCGCTCGCACCAAGAGGTTACCCTGTTAAGATCTGATTGAAGGAAAAAGGAGTCCTCGGTAATTTTTATAGCGGAGTAAACTTTGAGATCATCAGCATACAGATGAAATTTCGAGAACATAAAGCAGGAACTTATGTCGTTTATAAAAATAATAAACAGAAGGGGGCCGAGGATACTACCTTGGGGGACACCAGAGCTAACATGAAAAGAACGGGAAACTATATTTTCTAGTGCAACCGCACAATGCCTATCGCATTCAATTTAAGTAAGGAATTTTTAACATTATCATATATGAAAGATATACCGCAAGAACGTCAGTAACAAGTTGTGAAAAATCAACGCAAATTTATAGCCGCTCCTAACTTGCGACGTATTATACCAACTTATGATCAAACATGCGGCATAAATGCACACCAAAATATATAAATAATTGCTTAATTTTTACAAATAAAAATAGAGAGGCAATTATTTTTTCATGAAAATTATTTTTTATACGAGCGCTAACTAAAAGAATTTTTTTTGTGACCGTGCATAGATATGTATGAGTACTTGTACACCTAAATATCTTCATCAGCATTCATATTTGAATTGCTATAGCAAACTAAAGTTGTGGAAACTCCCATTTATTTTTATTTATCTACAAGCGGACCGGTGTAAGCAGGAGAGATTTTGCATATTTGCATATACATATGTATTTGTAAATAAGTGGATAGCAAACTGGATGGGAATCTGGCTGAAGGCTGTATTGTACATTGAAGCTATTTGGCATATATGCAACAGAAGACGCCAGAATGTTTGCAGTGTACTCGTATAAACAATAAAATTCTACTTATATAAATTTAACTATATATGTATGGACATGCATATGTATATTCCGATTAAGAAATTTCAAAATATATCATTCCATCGCACTCTAATTTGAGCCATGAGGCCTTTTTTGAACATTGTAACCCTAACGAATAAAAGAAGAGAAATAAAACGGGGTTAAGCGAAATATTAAGTAAGGGGTTTTATGCCTTATGAATGATTAAATATTATTGAAAATGCGTAAAGCATTCTACAAGAAAAATTTAACATTTTTTAATTAAATAGAAGCGTATTGGCTACTGAAAACATGCACGATGTAACACTCCTTTCAAAATTGAAAAATTGGTTGAATAGAAATAATGTCTCCCATTTTTTTACCCGTAGGGGGCCTTCAGCTCAAATAATATTTGCGAAATAAATTTGTTACAAAATTAAAAATATCGTCTTTAAAAAAAAAATTAAATAAAACTAAAATGTATTAAAAATATATTCTAAAACTATATTTTTCTATTTTGAACCAAATTTTTTAGATACTTATATTGAGAGTCCAAACATTTAAGAAGTAGTTTTCGGAAGTAAGTCTTGTCTTACTGTACCGTTCTCCCCGTCTTGGGTTTCAGTGTTTTGTTTTGGACAATCCGTTTCATTTTTGGCAAATCTCGCAGCTCGGGATTTTGTTAAAACTTACACCAGAACGATTTAACTCCAGACAGTTTAGTATTTAAACTCCCGGTGCACTAACTTTCACGATATCCCGTTAAATTGTAGCAGCGAGAAGGTACGTATTTCACGAATTCGCATAAATTTATTCGCATTTTTTCTCGAAAATATTAGCAGAAAATTATAAAATTACAATCTTGCAGTACTCGAAGAGAACAGAAAATTAAAGCAGAAAGCTGTTTATCTATTTTCTAACAAACAAATCGGTTTCGACGTTGTACCATCTTCAAGACAAACTTTTTTTTCCAAAAATTATGTTGGCGTGTGTTACGGAGTTTACTAAGATCCTTTAAATTTATAAACCAAAAAGAAACAAAGAAGGTATTGGCAAAATATTTGTTATTCTGCCCAATGACGTGGAATTTCGCCCATAATTTGGGATTTTCGCACCATAAATAGGCGCGTGGGATCTTGCTTCTCATTATGAGAATTCTAGCTAATAAAATACTTTTTCTTCTTTCTTTTATGAAAAATAATTCTCGAACCTAAATAAAGCTGAAAAACTTTTACGAAGTTTAGATAGGCCGGATATTAAAATCTGCTTACTTATTTTATACCCGAGCGTACTTTTACACAAGGGTATATTGACATTGTTCGCTTAACGATTGTTTGTGACAACCGAAAATAATCGATATAGATATTGACATATGTATACCAAAATTATCAGAATGAGAAGAGTAGTCGATTAAGCCCTGACGGTCTATCCGTCCGTGGTCACGATAACTTGAGTAAAAATTTAGATTTCTTAATGAAACTTGGTACATAACATAGATTGCTCTTTGATCAAAATCGGTCAATAACCACACCCACCTCCCATATAACGGAAGTTTTGAAAAATGCAAAAAATCCGTTTTTTCAGTATATATTAAAGCAAATTGAGTGAAATTCAATAGTTGGAGCGATTTTAAACAAAAAAACTAGACATTTATGAAATTTTGAAAAATACGTGTTGGTAAAATTTCTTTATTTCAATAGCAGTGATAGGTATCGCCACTACATTTGGTGAACATTGCGAGCTAAATTTGGTAATTCTGTTAAATTAACTGTTTGAGATCAATATTAACAGCCCGATTCTGGTTCTTGATAAATCATCATTTATTTTCAAATGTTCAAAAGTGAAAATTTACCAAGTTCTTTGTATTCCAATCAAAAATAAATTGGTTTTTCTTTGTTTAATAATTTATATAAAAAAATGTTATTGACAAATTATAAACTTTTGAATATTTGTATACTTGTATGTTTGATAATCTAAGAACAACACAGAATCGGATAGTCAGTATAATATAAAATTTAAGTAAAAATTAAATGCATCATCCACTCCGTTTTGAGCGAGGGAGAATTATTACTTTTTTTTATGAAAATGTGATCTTAAAGAAATTAAAGCGTTAAGCGTGTCATCTTCCAATCTAATAAAAAACTGTATCGCCCCCATTATAATAATTTCTTTTACCAAACCTTCTGATAAATTTTATGCCATTATATTGTTGGACACTCGCTCGTTAAAACATGATGAAATTTATATTTAAGGCTTACAGCCTTATCCACCTCAATTACCACCTCGTTAGTGCTTTTAACATCGCTTTTATAGTAAGGCTCATATTCTACTCAAGGAAGATATTCTCCATCTCCCCTATAATAAGTAGTAGTAAAATTAGAAGCTTTAGAAAGTCATCTTTAAGATAATATACATACATATGTATGTTTGTGCATATCTGACAGGATTAATTTCTGTCGTTTGATTCTTGAAACGAGTTTATTAAAAAATTTATTACTCAAAGTAAATTTCTTAATTTTTATTTCCCCAGCATAAAATTCAAAACGACGCCACATTGAAATAAGTCCATGTAGCGAGCACATTAAGCATCAAGAGTAACTTTCACAGGGCATAACTATTTTATCAAATGGTGTTACAAATAATGCTTTGTTTTGCCCTTGAAAGGAGATACTTATGTTAAAAGTTTTATAGTTTTAAATTTCATTAAATTTATTGCTTTCAATAATCCCAGGATTTGGATAGACTAATCCCGAAATCCTAATATACGAGTATATGCATATGTTATAATTCAGGCATTCGAATATTGCGAAATCTTTGAAAGATTACGCTATGATGATCTATATTTTTTATACATTGCTGTGACCAAGCATTTATGTTGGCAATTTGTTTATATTACATGGTTGCATTTTATATTATTGGAAAGTGAAAGTGAATCCTCAAGTACTCCTGTGCGAGTTCTAGGGTAAAACGGGCCAATTTGAATATATTTATTTAGAAATTCCAGTTTTATAAGAACGATTAAAAGGGTTCGGTAAATACCAAAAATATGTCCTCACCGACGACATATTTTATAGGAATATGTGCATATAACTGAAATCAGAGCAGTTAATTGTGATTTTAAATTTTATTTTTTCAAATATTGTCACCATGATTCCATTTTGCCCCCGTTTGAAGACATTGAATGCGAAGCTCATTGATGTTTTGTGAATTGCGATATTAAATTCAAATAAAGCTCAACATTCAAGTTTTGCTGGACCTTCGGTTTAAACTATGTATGTATTTGTATTAAAAATTGCTTTCAATGTTGGGTAATAAAATTGCTCAAATGCCTACCTTGCAAAATTTCACCTGGAAATTAAAATGCGTGCACATGCATACTTAAATTTTTGTGGAAATATGCTTACATACTACATATCCACGCTCATATTCGTAAAACTTACGAGTACATATTTCATTTTCATTGGGCAATTAAATATAAAATATTTTACTATATTGGGGTAATGCACATTGACATAACTAATGTCTGTATATAAGTATGTGTGAAAACATTTACATTTCTGTTGTTGAGTAACACTTATTGCAAGTTACAGATATGTAGATGAATATAAATTTGACATTAAAAAAAAAATATATATTTAATATTGGTATGATCTCGTACATATATGTAATACTTATACATATATTGGCAGCATCGACAAGTGCAGTCAGCAAACATTACAGGAAATATACATATGTATATAAAAAGTTAATAGAAAAACCAAGTAATCGTATGTAAAAATGTCACCTGTATTCAAAAAAAAATTTCAGTGGCATAGCCATTGTGTATAATAACAAGTGAGATATCTTTTCGATAAACGTCAAAATTTGGAACAGCTGAGATCACCTGTTTTTGCAAAGTAAATTCGCAACCCTGGCGTTCCTCGTATATTTTACCCGAATGCAGGGACGGATACAGGGGAGGGGTTCTGGGTGTCTGGATTCCCCCCAAAAAATCGGTAGTCTCAGAAAATTTCAACCGTGTTTTCAAATTCGTAGCACACACAAAAACTCACTCTAGACAAAAAAATTAAAAATTATTACCCAGTAACTGGAATACAGAGAATGCTTTTTTGCCGTAAAGTATATTTTATTCTAAAAGTTTATGACTTATCAAACTGCCTTCGTAATATGCAATTTTACAAACACATTTACCGAATTTTTCAAATCAGTGTTACGTTGCCAGTCACGGTGGCTCCGAGTGAACGGTCCTTTTCTATTTTACGGATATTGAAGACGTATCTCGAGATATTGAGGTTGCTAGTGACCTAGATATTTTGGCAAAGAAAAAGAGGAGAATCGATGTAGCACTTTAGACCCCTGATTTTATGATTCTACTGATTCAAATGATATCATAGCCTATCGATGGGTTTATAAAAATGCATTCAACATTTTACCCAATATTATTATATCTATGTTTATAATGCATATTAATCGAATATCTCAAAATATGTAAAATATCCTAAAAAATTGAAACCCCCCCAAAATATTTTCAGATCAGCTTTTTCCAACTTCGGGCCATTCGTAATTGTCGACATATTGGCGGCCAGCTTAGGTATCCTGTCAAACGCCATCTTAGGTATCCTGTCAAAAGCAACTGACAGATAAGATATCTCACTTGTTGTTATACACAATGGGCATAGCCAAGGCACATCAAATAGGTAGCCGCAGCAAACTTTTTTTTTAAACTTTTTTGATATTTTATTTTAATTTAAATTGTCAAAATTTGAATTTCGTTGTGATAAGAATGCTTTCAGTACAATTCAAGGAAGTTAATAAAATATTTTTGAAATTTTAGCTTTTAAAAGCAAAAACAAAATACACAGAGCTCAAAATTTTTTTTTTCAATTTTTCTACTGCTGCTACCTATTGAATGTGCCTTGGGCATAGCCAAAAATTAGTTGTAGAACTCATAATTTTTTTTATCGTTTCAAAATATTTTTCGTTTATTTTTAATTTTTTAAATTGAACTTCATTTGACAAATCCCATATACTTATACTTATACTATCAGTCGTGCTCCGCACAAATTACCCTGTGGATGCGGTTTGAAATCACATGTTTGGTGCTCCCAATTTCATATTCACATACATTTTTGTGAATTGAATCCGAATGCTTGGTTGTAAGTAAAATGAAAAGTAAATGACAAAAAGTGTGTGAATGTTTAATTGTTTTCGATTGGAATAATTTTTAAAAAATTCTTTGATGTTTGTAGAAGTCATTTATGGCATTTCTGTATTAGTTATTCATTGAAATATAAGTATTTTTAAGTGTTTTGCTGATGACTCCTCAAAAAAGCATACAAAGCTGAATCCGAAAGGTAATTTTCAACAACAGCTGTTTGTGAATTGCCACAACGATAACCGATGTGTGTGACAGCGATGACCTGATATGCGAAGAAATTTGTGAAATTGGGAGCACACTAATTCACTTTCACAGGAAATTTTTAAAATCACATTGTGGAATTGAAATGTGAAACTGGGAGCACGGCTGTATGTGTCAAAATTAGAAAAATCCTTAAAAAAAAATTAACAAACAAATTCTAAATAAACGTCATCTTTTGTAAGCGACTAGCAAAAGAACGTCCAACTCGCTTAAGAATCAACTCTCTTATAGTTTGAAAACACTTTTCAACACTATTCTGTCAAAATTAATAGTCGTTTGTAAAATTTGCTAGCAAAACAAAACAAATCGAGTAATTCTTATAAGAGGCGATTTTACTAAGTCTGCTCTATCTTTGTTTTTTACTTATTTTGATGTTAAGCGAAAATTTTAAAATTTCCCTTGGTACTTTCCAATGATTATTCACAATAGCAACACTTTCCAACACTTTCAATGAGGTCGCCTATTTTTTAAGCGAGTTTATTTCAACACGCTTATTTCCACTCAACTCGCTAATTTTTGTTGTTGCTTTCCACGCTAAACCATAAGCTACCTAGTGTTATTTCGCAAGTCGCTTACAAAAGATGAGGCCTATTGTAAAAATATCAGATCCGTTTTGAGTTGAGCTAACATAATATTTTTTCTCTTTAGTTGCATAGTCGATGATTAATTTTTTACTCACTGAAAATGGAAATTTATGAGTATGCATATGAATTACATATTTACATATTTACATATTTACATATATGTATAAAAAATGCTAATCAATACAAATCAAATCGTTTTTGTTTAATTTCCAAGGAGCTATGAAATAAAATTTTAATACTTCATCAGCACACTTTAGTTTGTATAAGAAAACGTCGCCAAAAAGGGTATAAGCCCCCCAGAGTAAAATATTCCTCTTCAAGATTATTTCTAGGTGCTCCTGCATATATGTCAAACTTGATTAAATGTGTTTGTCACATATATTCACAGATACTAATTCATCATGATGGAATAATGAAAGGTGTTGTACGTTGTGATAGAGCCAGTTTGAAAGGGTAAACGACAATATGTCTTATATTCACTAGCAGTATAGTTGCAGTATTGTTCTCTTGAAGTGCGATGTGACCCTGCTCCAGAATTTAGGCGAATCGAGAAAACGAACAATTGACGTTCAGGTATCATTGAGTTGTAATTTAAATGTAAGAGCTGATGTGATCGAGTTCGTTGAAGGCGGCTTTTGAGAAATGGGTGATCTTTTAACGCAGCAGCGTCAAAAACTTAATTTTCAGCAGATTATCGAACCAAATTGAGGATATCTTCAGAGCCCATCGAGAAATATTAACTATTTTAGATAGGAATATTTTTTTGTCAATAAAATATTGAATTAAAAATGCAAATAAAATTGTTGATTCTGTCTTCCGCAATGAACCTCAGAGCACTATTTCACTTAATAAATTAACAAATGTTGTTTCATTACACAAATATTTGACAATTTTTACAAAAACTTATTCAAGTTCTCGCTTTCAGAAAACTAATTATCAACAAATAAGTAAAAACAATTCAATAAAGATATAAGTTCCACATGAAAAACGTAATTTTCTGCTACAATTCAAAATTTGTTTACAAAAATGGTAATACAATTCGGTAAAGGTACAATACAGTTTCTAAGCGCGTCCAAGATGGCCGATTTAGAGCGAGAAGTTGCTAACGTACAACACCTTTCATTATTGCATCATGCTAATACATGTAAAACCTGCGCATGCGCCCAACGTACATTTGTACTGAAACTACTATCTCTTTTTGATTGCTGAGTTTTACTCGTTGATACACTCTGATATTTGCGGCCCTATAAATATCAAATCTATCGGCGGTTCACGTTATCTTTTTACACTGATTGATGATTAATCGAGATTTATTTGCGTTTACTTCTTAAAATCAAAGAGCGAAGTACTTGAAAATTTAAGATGTTCAAGGCTTTCGTAGAGCGACAAAGAAATTGTAAAATCAAAGCGCTAAGAAGCGACAACGGAAGCGAATATATTAGTTCTGAGTTTGTTGCATATTTAAGGCAACAAGGCGTGCGTCGTGAATTAACAGTGCCATATACACCAGAACAAATGGGAGCCAACCTTGCATGCTAAGGCTCAACAGAATTTATGGGCAAAAGCCATATCCACAGCTGCATATTTAAGAAACTGGTGTCCAACAAATTTACTTAAAAATAAAACGCCATATGAAATGCGGTTCAACAGAAAGCACATTTGAAGAAATTTGGTGCGATTGCAGTAGCATTAGATAATACGCGAAATGCTAAATTTGCAGCGATAGGTAAGCAATTTGTCATGGTAGGATATTCTTTGGAATGCAAAGCATATCGATTGTACGATAAAGAGCAGAACAAAGTTGTGGTACTTTTCGATGTGAATATTCCTGACAGTAAAAGTACTGACGGCGACAATGAAAAGGAAGGCGAACCAGATGTGCTACATTTTTATGTCGGCGAAGAAATTGGGCAGAAAGACTTATTGCCTAAAATAAGTAACGAGGAAAAAGATACTGACAGCGCAGGGGGAGAAAGTCCATGCGACTCTCACGCCGAGGTTGCAAATAACAATGAGGAGAAGTATTTCGATGATTGTTGCAAAGATGTTGTTGTAAAGATAAAGCCAAACTACAAATGGTAAAAACCCTTATTTTCGAACAATTTGAGATTGTTGACTAAGGCGTTTTGCAACGTTTTATGGCGATCGAAATAGAACGTGTTGGAGAAGTTGGCTCCATAATGCTGAGTCAAAGGCAACACATATGATACCTGTTAAGTTTATACGGCATGAACGATTGCAACGTTTCCATTAGAAGCAGGCTATCAGGTTGCGTGTGATAAAGACTGCGGGAAAGCAAATGTTACGCAATATCAATCGCTAATAGGAGCACTTATGCACTAGGGCATAACAACTAGACCGGCTATTTTGCATTCGGTCTCAAAGCTGAGTCAGAGGAATATTAATCCACATATCGAGCATCTGACTGCAGCAAAGCATATTTTAAGATTTTTACGAGGTACTATTAACCTAAAACTATCTTACCACGCAGGTAGTAAACGTGTTGAAGGATACGTAGACGAAGATTGGGGCAAGAAACTGCCCAATAACTTCGGAATCCAAAAAGCAAACAACAATAGCTTAAAGCAGCTCTGAGTCTGAATACATTGCAGGGTCCAATGTGGTCAAGGAGGCAGTATACTTACAGCGACTGTTGAAGGATATAGGTTTTTGGGGAGGTGATCCAATCCTACTACACATCGATAACCAGGGTGCTCAGAAGTTGGCGCCAATCCCGTGTACCACAATCGTTCTTAGCACATTGACGTACGATATCACCACATACGGGAACTTGTAAAAGAGGGAGATATTTTGCTATCTTACTGTTCAATAAAGCGAATGACTGCAGACATCTTTACTAAAATCTTGGCGAAAACTAAGCATGAAACAAATGAATATGATGTAAAATATTATATTATAATTTGTGAAGGAAGCATCCACGTTGAGGTGGAGTGTTGAAAATAAGGCATCACCGAAGCAACGTGTATCTTCTTATGTTATCTTACATTCTTCTGTCATTCTTTCTGATGTACATACATTCTTTTATATACTTCTGAATAAACCACTGAAGCAAACGAACTTGCTAAGCAATGTGTTTCTTAATAGTTTTATGGAGACTCATATTCAAAAAATTCCAAATGAATAACTTTGCGAACAATTTAAAGGGACACTGTACAATTTTTGCCACTATAGTTTTTTGTCTCTTTAGTTGAATAGTGAGTAAATTTTTACTCAGTTGAAACTGAATTTATAGAAGTACACATGAATTATATATTCTAAAATAAAAAATTGCTAATCATTATAAATGGAATCGTGTTTGTTTTATTTGTAGATATGAAATAAAATTTTAATAACTTTAATACCAAGATTTCGAGAAGGGGGGTCCTAAAATGTATTAAATTTTTTAGAGAATATTCGTTTTTGGCAACATGCAGTATATAAGGTTATCTATTGCGTATATTTAAGAAATTTACAGTGCGTTATGATTACTTTTCACCGCTGAACTGGTTTTAATTTATTTCATTCTAAATTAAATTTTTTTGAATTCTAACCATTTAACTGAGCATTACTCTCGGAACATTCCTCACAATGGGTTTAAAAGAGAAACCAAAATTTTGAATGAATAATTTTATCGCATTGGTTCAAAGTAA
Organism: Philophylla caesio; assembly: GCA_963971545.1. NCBI lineage: Eukaryota > Metazoa > Arthropoda > Insecta > Diptera > Tephritidae > Philophylla > Philophylla caesio. Next base: position 68,593,807 of record OZ020607.1, read on the forward strand.
TCGAAAAAAACTGTCGAATTCAAAAAAGTCAACAATTACTACACAGCGTCGGTTATGTAGATACACGTCCATGATCTAGTCAACGAAAGATAAATTTTTCTGACAACAATGATCAAACTCAGTGTGTTTTTTAATGCCATCCAACACTTCAACTACTGTTTGAGGTTTCGGCTGAGTAATTTCGACGGTAAAAGAGAGATTTTGATGCCCGAGTCTAACCCGAGAGTTCTTCTATCGGGAAACTCGTTTATAGGGACGCGTCGCCCTCTGCACCAAATGTAACAATTGACGCTGATTTTTTGAAATCTGTACTGTGCTGAACACTCAAAGTTATTCTGTACGTATGAAATATAACAAAAAAATGTTTTCACAAAACTGAGAAAAATCTAGGAAAAATCATATTTTTGATTTGCAAACAAAGAGCTGTTTTCTGCTCGCGCTCGTGTGTTCATTCGAAACGGAGAGAAACTGTTGTTTTTATAATCATCAATAGCAAATTTCCATCATTACGTTGAGAGGACAAAATTAAGCGGTCGTTATTTTCTTATTTTTCTCGTATCGAGCCACGATCGGAAATAAAAATGTGGAGACAACGAATCTACAAAAAGCAGATACTAAATGCTCTCGATGCATTTACAGTGACTAACGTTGTATTAATTTCTATAAATTTGTATTAACATGCTAAATACATAAAAAAATTTCGTGTTCTGGCAGTGTTACCCATAACAACAGCCACCTCACAAATGACCGTTGAAAAGAATCCAAAGTTATCTGAGAAATACAATGGAGCAAGAGCACCTTAACATTCACAATTAAATCAATTTGACTGAGGACGAAATACTTCAAGAATTCTTCAAAAAGCCCCATAAATGCAAGAATGATTAAAACTGTGATTAGCAGCAGTCATATTTGATTATTTTTCCATTTATTTCAAACATAATTTTTATCCATTACTATGATATGAGAAATTTTATTATACTCTAATAATATAGACACAATATTCAGATGTTGGAAATAAAGAATTAAATATCTTTCATTTTCAAAGGGTCCAAAGTGTCATTCATTTACGCACAATTAATTATATGTTTAATTTTTAAAATGTGAAATATTGCAGAATAGAAAGGTTATTACTATTAATTTATCGTCAGATACGAATAAACTGTAAAAGAAGATTAAATTCTAAGATCTACATTGCTCCCGAAGGGGGGTCAGGACCCGAAAACCCCACTCTTGGATCCGCCACTGGTATACAAAAATACGAGGAAATTTCTACATGCAAAGGTATGTATGTACATGTATTCCATGATAGAAAAAATATGGTAGTTCCATTTTATGGCAGTCGTTGTTGTTGTCAGTTATCTGACTTTTTATAAAATTATGACATATCCCCAAATTCCTGATACCTTTTTCATTTTTATTTATTTTATTTAATAAACAAACATTAGCGTTTAATTTTGTTATTTTTGAGCTAAAGGCCGATCGGTTTTTTTGAGAAAAGGGGAAAAACAACAATACTCAAAGTTTTTGAAGTAATAGTACGAGTACTATTTCGGAAATCACCACATCTCCTCATCAGACTTCTTTCTTCTTGGCCTCCGCGGGAGTGGAACACACGACATCGAACGTAATACTTAAGCCGGCGTCTAAACGCACTGAGCTAAGTTTACCTTGTGTAAGCTCTTGTTGTTTTTCCTATTTTCTCTTCACAACTTATTCAAGCATTTTGTGTTATAGAATATGTGAAAAGTATAAGGATACACACTTATTATAAAATAAACTTCTAAGACACTTCCGCATAGGGGCATTAATCCCATAAACCGTTTTGGCAACACCCATAGAAATCACTTTATTATAAAGAAGAATTCGTGATGCGCATTCCATACAAAAGCTTGAGTGCATACGGATCGGAGAAAGAATATCAATTAGGACGTATAAAGGCCAACATCGCTAATGATTTATTTTCAATGAAATTAATGTGAGTGGTTAAAATGACCTTGGAGTCAATTTAAACCAACAAGTCTTTAAATTCACTTATTTAATTAAGCGGAACATTTCAGATGCGGTTAGAGGTAGGAACAATACTAATATGTTTTGAGTAAGAGGTATAGTGACAGCGAACTACAAGTATGTCAACACTTTTTTTTTAGGCTGAAGTCACTGTCCGCCTTAAAAACGTATGAAAAGCTTGACGTGATGGCTCCAAACGGACCTCGGATTCGGATTCAGCGACCCCAAAAACATGTAATAAACATGGTCTGCCCAAAATAGCAATTGTATTTTTTTTTTGTGGAACTGTGTAATAAATAACTTGAAAAACTCAGAATGAAAACCTACAAATTTAGGTATCAAAATTGTATGTCAAACGGCTTACACAAATTAGCATCAATTGGGAATCTCTTTTGTAAAGTTTAAAAAACAATTTTCCGTAAAAGCTGTTAAGTTGGTTAACGGAATGAACCCATGCTGATTAAGACATAAAACATATATAATGTGCTGTTAATATTTTCGCTTAATTTTTTTCTACTAATTTCGTTTTTGGCAACTCTAATAATAATTATATTCTTGAAGATAGCTTTTCAAATTCAAACATTTCCACCAGTTTCAGGAAATTAAACATGTAGCTAATTAAAAGAAAAACATTTAAGATTAACAGCAAATTTCTTAGTTTAATGTTATGTTAATCTTTTCCTTTTTGTAAAAATTATTATTTTCCCAGAAATTTTAAAAACTTTGTTAAATTTAAAATTAGATTTATTAACATACTAGTTAACGCGGCCGGCTACTGCCCACTTCCGCTGTTCCCACGGCTGGCAGCTACACGTGTCGCAGCGTCAGCATAATTGCATTTCACACGGTTGCGAAATCTATGCATTTCGCATTGCACCGAAATATGCTACCGGTGGGAAGTCAAGGCCAATGCCGCTCGCACCCAGAGGGAGCAGAACCTGGAGTTGGGGCAGTTGCTGTTGGGGCGTGAACGTAGCTTATCATAGTTAGTGCTAATCTAGTGTAATCAAATTGTACCAATAAACTTGTGAACCACTGTTTAAATCTTGTAGTGTTTCTTTAGGCGAGTTGGCCCTTAATTTTTTTAGTGCAAAGGACTCACTGTCCTTTAACTGGCGCCCGAGCAGGGACCAGTAGTGAAAGTGTTTGAAAAAATCAAAAACCAAAGAAAGGCTAGCAAAAAAAGTTAATACCAATTAAAGACTAAAAGCCATAATTAAAGTGGAAAAGCATAAAAGGCTAAGAGCCACAATTAAAGGAAAACAAACCTCTTGCGTTGTGAAAATCGAAAAAGGCTACGAAGCCATTGCAGTGAACCTTGGAAAAGAAATTCCAAAAAAGCTACTGCGAGTCCATCAGATAATACGAAAAAAAAGGACAACATATGCAAGTATTGGTGTCGTGAGTATACTATTCGTAAAATATCCTTTCCCTTTTCAGAGAAATACCAGTCTGACTGGCGCTGTCAACGCTATCCTGGAGAAGATGACCTCGGTCGAAAGGCGAGTGAGTCAATTAGGCTCAAGCGCATCAGCCGGGTCGGCTGCTAGGCCAGGGGGGATTCATAGTGCAGAAGAAAATACCTCTTCGGGCTCCGGCCACTGAGCTAGAGCTTAAAGAGATTAGTCGGTTTCCTGACTGTGTGAAAGAGCTTAGGATATTCGATGGCAATCCCGCTGAGTATGTATCCTGGATACATGCTGTGGAGGCCATTTTGTCAGATTTCAAGGTGGTTGAGGGGAAACCAATATTTAGGGCCATAATGCAACACGTCCGACAAAAAGTGCGTAGCACTGCAGATGCGGCACTGGTCTCATATAATATTTTTGATAATAACTGGACCAAGATAAAGGAGTGTCTTTCGCTGCTCTATGCCGACAAACGCGATATTCGGACGCTGGAATACCAGTTGCATCAGTTGCAATAAAGGGTCCAGAATCCGTTAACCATCAATTTTCTTTGATTATAAATAAAAAAAAAAAGAGACAGAAGCCTTCTCGGAAGACACGGTAAGAGTCCTCGTAGACACATATCTAAAATGCAAATATAAAGACACTTGTGAAAAAGTACATCAAAAATTTAAAGAGAATATTGGAACGGAATTTGAAGCTCAAAAAACTAAAGGAAAGAATGAAACAAAAAAGATATTTAAAGTTATTGGGTTAACAGAAAAAATTAGCAATGAAAGAATCATAGAATGTTTAACAAAACAAAACGATGAGTTCATTGGTAAGGAGATAAAAATAGTTAAGGTTTATGAAAATAAAACGAAAAGGGAAGAAAGCTTCAACATTCTAGTCGAAACAGACGTTCTAACCTATGAAAATATTTTAAACCGAAAAAAAGTTAACATCGAATGGGACACATGTATGGTATTTGAACATGTTAGTGAATGCACAAATAAAAAAGCATGTAGTAGATGTGCTGGAAGTCACGATGTCAAAGAATGCAGCTCTGATATAACGAAGTGTGTAAATTGCTGTGAACTTGTTCAGAAGAAAATAATTGATGCCAATGTTAATCACCCAGCTTTCAGTTTGGATTGTCCTGGCTACTAAAAATATGTCCAAGCGAAAAATAAAGCCAAAATTTAGCAACCAACGGTCAATGAATTAAGCAATATTTATCTGAACATTAGCAGCATTACAGCTAATGAATGTGAACTAGAGAAATTAGTTGAAACTTGTAAACCCCAATTGTTATTATGTTCAGAAACTTGTCTGACAGAAGACATTACAAACCAAGAAGTAAAGATAGATACATATAACCTAGTTAGATGCAACTCGCAAAGTAGACACACAGGGGGTGTTTTAATTTATGTGCATAATTCAATTAAAAACGAAACTGTCGTTAACTATTCTCGTGATAAAAACATTTGGTGTCTACTCGTAAAAATTGGAAATACATATTACTCCGAAATACCAAATAGGAGTAATATATCATTCACCGAATGCTAGCAATTCTGACTTTATCAGAAGACAGACTTTTATACTAGGAAAACAGAAGAGACGGAAACAATGATAGATTTACTATTTACTAATAGCAATAATATATCATGCCAAAGGATGGAAATGCATTGGATATCTGACCATGAAACATTGCACTTTAAAATTGATTTAAAAAAAATATATAAAATGTGAACAAAGAAAATAATTCCTTCTTGGGAAAGTTATTCAAATGAATATCTTATCTATCTCCTAAGGCAATTCGATTACAGTGATTTTTTAAGGTTAAGTATTGAAAATAAAGCGAAATTCTTAACTGAAGTTTTGACAATCTCAATGAACGCTTTAACATGCACTAAAGAAATAACCGTTAAGCTAATAAACATTAATCTTACCACTTCACGAGTTAGCGCACCTTAATAAACAAAAATATAATGTTTATAATATACATAGCATTAGAAACAAGAGATTGGACAGAGTATAATCAAATTAAACATAGGTACAAACAGCTTGTAAAAGTTAAAAAGGCTAAATATTTGCAACATAAAATAACATCAAATCTTGGAGATAGTAAATCAATGTGGAAGCATTTAAAAAATTGTATAAGTATGTCAAATGAAACAAATACTATCAATAGAGTATTTATTCATGATACTGTTTACACGACTGAAAAAGAAATTGCGCAATCCTTAAAGAACTATTTTATAGACAGTATTGTTGAAATCAGATCAAATATAGAATCTGGTAATAATGGATTTCCATTAACATCGCATTGTGCTCAATTCAGATTCCAAGAAATCACAACCGACGAAGTGATCGAAATTGTCAGCGGTTTCAAGAATAAAATAGGTGGAAAAAGCTCCTATCAGAAGGAGTAATAAAAGACTCATTAACATATACAGGGTATTTCTACAAGCAACTCATTAATGAAAGTTTAAGGAATTGTATAGTTCCTGATCACTGGAAAATGTCAATTATAGTGCCAATTCAGAAGGTAATGAATACAATCAGAGCGGAAGAAATGAGACCAATTAATACACTGCCAAATGATGGAAAAATACTAGAAACCGTTGTAAAGAATCAACTAGTAAATTTCCTAGAAACGAACAATATACTGATACCACAACAGTCTGGATTCAGGGAAAAACACTCCTGCGAGACTGCTTTAAATTTGGTGATAGCTCGTTGGAAAGAAGAACTAAGCAAAAGCAAATACATAATTGCCGTTTTTCTAGATCTCAAACGAGCCTTTGAGACTATAGACTAAGCGTTACTTTTACAGAAGTTAAATAAAATAGGAATACACGATGTAGAGCTAAAGTGGTTTGAAAGTCTTATTACGAATCGTACCCAAAAGACTATGATTGCATCGTCGGATGACACGTTAATCAGTATCAGTGGCGACAATATTCCCGATATTATGTCAAAACTACAACATGATTTAAATGAGATGTATAATTGGCTGTGTGAAAACAAATAAATTAAATGTTAATAAAACCAAGTATATGGTCATATCCAGAAGAAATCTTTATATAGGCGAGCTTAGTAACATTAATATAAACCATCAAAAAATTGAAAAAGTACAATATATAACATATTTTGGCGTAAAAATTGATGAAAAACTGCAATTCAATGAACATATTAACCATACGCTGAACAAAATTGCAAAAAAAATGTTCTTTATGCGACGTACTTGCAAACTGTTGAAAAGAAAATATAAAATCATGGTCTATATATCCACCATAGAGCCACTCCTCAATTACTGTCCCACGATTTTTTTCATAATGAATGACAGCCAGATTTATAAACTGCAGAAACAGCAAAATCAAGCAATGAGATTTATTCTTCGGAGACGATACGACACACCAATCAGAGATATGCTATCAGCCCTTAATTGGCTAAGTGTTAAACAACAGCACTTTTATTACACAATGAAATTTGTTAAAAATATTATAGATAATAATTTACCAGATTATCTAAAAATTAACTTAAAGTATGGCGTTAATATACACAATAAAGATACTCGTAAAAAAATGATTTCAAGTTACCTATGCTAAAAAGTGAATCTGATTAATGTAATCTATACTATAAAGGTCTTAAATGTTATAATGAGTTACCAAATACTTTGAAGCAATGTACGACCATTACAGAGTTTAAAAGAAAATTGTTTGAATATTGTAAATCCATCCCATTACACTGTGGAACATTTTTGGGATTATTGTCTGGGGGGTGAGAAATTCCAATTCAGGGTGATGGTACTAGGTCAGTATAGTAAAACCCTCAAAGGGTTTGGCGTTCGTATGTGTCAGTTTTTTTTTATGACCTTTTAAATTTTTTCCTTATCTTGATGTTTTTTCGCTTAGTTGTAACATTTTGGCAAAAACGTAGTTTAACATAGCTCGAGAACCACTTGTCCGATTTTGATGAAACAAATTTAGAAAAATTAAGAATTACAGTTTCTCTAATCTGTTTCTATACCGTTTTCCTATATGTGCAACACTTTCGAAGTTAAAAATGAATGTATGAAGGGAAAACGTATTTTTTTCCTAAAAATTTAAATATTTTTTTTTTAAATTCATAAAAAATCCAGCAACACTGGTTATGTAATGTTCACATAAAACATGCATTGTCATTATACTTCTTCTCTTTCTCACACTGGTTCTGTGATTTTTGTCATTCAACAAGTGCCGACGAACGCGAACAGTAAAAGTAATTTTTCTCAAATTTTTTAAAAGTGAACAAAAGAGAACAAAATATGGAACTGTGCAAGCCAAATATAAATAGCTTTTGCTACTGCTATGGTCAATATGTCTCAACACATTAAAAAAGGGGAAATTTCAGTACTGATTTTGTTCAAACATACGAGATGTACTTCAACCAAAATGTTATAGTGAACGAAAATTGGGTACCAAATATAGTGTGTAAAAGCTGCTACAACCGTCTAATGGATTGGAAAAATAGAAGACGTGAAAGTATGCCATTCGGTATCCCAATGACTTGGACTAATCCTGGCGAAGGTCACAATCCATTGAATTGCTATGCGTGTGCAAATAAAGGAGCCGCAAAAAGGATAAGAAAATCGTATAATTACGTTGGTGTTGCAAGTGCCGCAACACCATTGCCTCATTCGGACCACATTCCTGTGCCAAAAGCTTCTAGCCCAGATATTTTCTCTTTTACGACTGCTCCGACATATCATGCACGTGATGATCCCCCATATGAGCCATCAGTATCCAATGAGCCAATTTTAATAAATCAAAATAAGCTTGATTCAATTGTTGCCAAGTTGGAATTAACACAGCATAAATCGGAAGAGCTGGCTTCCATTTTGAAATCAAACAATTTGTTGGCACCCGGTGTGAAAGTCACAGCTTATCGAAGTCGTCAGGCAACACTCCAAAGTTTATTCCTTGTGAATGATGAAAAAACTTCTGCATATTGCCCGGATGTAGGAAAATTGATGAACGCAATGGAAATAAAATATGAAGCAGATGACTGGAGATTATTTATTGACAGTTCAAAACTCAGCTTGAAGGCGGTTTTACTGCATAAGACCAATAAAAAACCTTCAGTTCCAATCGCCTATAGTACAGAAACGAAAGAAACATATGATGCACTGGAAAATATTTTAAAAATGGTTAACTACGCCAAACATATGTGGCGCATATGCTGCGATTTAAAAGTTGTAGCAATGCTTTGCGGTCTTCAAAGCGGCTATATAAAATATATGTGCTTTTTGTGCGATTGGGACACACGATTTTCCGGTGACCAATATACATGCCACGGATGGAAACTCTAGGCAATATTTATTAAAATAAATAAAAATAAATAAATAAAATAAAAATAAAAAATTATAAAAATGTTTACTTTATTTTTTTAGTAGTTTATGGCCAGAAGTCTGGAGTTATTGGGGAAAATTTATAAAAAAGGCGATAAATGACACCTTTTTGAATAAAAACAAATAAAAACAAATAGAAATTGTAATTCTTAATTTTTCTAAATTTGTTTCATCAAAATCGGACAAGTGGTTCTCGAGTTATGTTAAACTATGTTTATGCCAAAATGTTACAACTAAGCGAAAAAACATCAAGATAAGGAAAAAATTTAAAAGGTCATAAAAAAAAACTGACACATACGAACGCCAAACCCTTTGAGGGTTTTACTATACTGACCTAGTACCATCACCCTGACTTGGAATTTCTCACCCCCCAGATTAGCTGTTGTACTGTACATATGCCCTTAATTATATTATAATATCTATTATAATATCTGTTTTCCGTTTACTACAGTTCCGTATTTTTTTTAAATACCAATTGCATTAATGAATGATCATTAAAATGACCTTATTAGACTTAAGATATATATGTATTATTAAATATTTAGGTTAAGTCTACCACTATTGTAAAGAATTAGGCTCTAAAGAGCTGTAAGAAATAAATAATAATGATAATAATATCGGAATAGGGCTCTCGACGTATTTATACGTGGATTAAACGGTGAATTGTCGAAAATGCTTTTAATACAGAAGCCAAAAACCCTTCCAGAAGCATATTCTGCATGTCTGGAAATTCAAAACGTGAATTTCCGCAACTTTTCTATTCACAGCTTTCAGGCAACCAACCAAGTGGTTGTCCCCATCAACAATGTCCCAAGGCCAAATTTCACATACGGCGGTAGGTCGCCACCAATACCTCCAAGACCTACCTGGCGACAACAGGATCGCCGTCAACGATTTCCATCTCGGGAGCGATCCTCCGGACATGTCCGTGTTCAGCCTTCCTCTCAATCATTTGCACATCCGAAAAATTCCCCTGTGGAGAAAATGGACGTGGATGGATCGGTGCAAACACGCGCTGTCCACTATATAAACAGACCGAATCCCTATAAAAGAGGAGCAAAGTCGGACAATCTTCCACGGAAACATCAGAAACTATTCTTTTCATCCACTGGCGCAAATGAGGAGTAGGTAAACATCATCGAGGGGGGGTGGGTGAGATTTTCTCTCCGGGGGTCCTCTAGCGTACCATACCTAGAGTATACACTCCCGAATGGCCGCACCCTCAAATTCCTTATAGATACGGGGGCAAATAAGAATTTTATTAGTGAAGCGGTCGCAACAGGAAGTGCTCCTGTAGAGGAAGTATTTACTTCTCTACTTCTGATCCTATCTATAGTAAAAGTTATCCTTATCTGCATGAGCGATGAAGTAGATAGACAAATCAAGGAACTTCTTGACGAGGGTATAATTATGCCATCTAAGAGTCCTTATAACTCTCCAATTTGGGTGATCCCGTAAAAACGAAAGCCAAACGGAGAAAAACAGTATCGTATGGTTATCGACTACAAAAGGTTGAACGCCGTAACAATAGCGGACACCTATCCGATACCAGACATAAATGCAACTCTTAGTAGTCTGGGAAAAGCCAATTACTACACGACAATTGACTTAACGTCAGGATTCTAACAAATTCCAATGAAACCCTCTGACATAACAAATACTGCCTTTTCGACCATGAATGGCAAATACGAGTTTTTGCGGTTACCATTTGGTCTTAAGAATGCGCCCGCAATCTTTTTAGTGAATGATCGACGACATACTAAAGCAGTAAATTGTTAAGATTTGCTATGTTTATATCGACGACATTATTGTCTTCGGTAGGGACGAAGAGGACCATCTAAAAAAATGTCGAAAAGATTTTGCAAGATAGCTTGAAGCAAATCTAAAAGTAAATTTGGGAAAAACTTGCTTCCTCGAAACGGAGGTAGAATTTCTCGGGTACATCATTACGCCGGATGGAGTACGAGCGGATCCTAAGAAGGTAGAGGCTATAAAACTTATTTCTGCGCCTGAAAATTTAAAAGACTTAAAGAGCTTCCTAGGTATGACCTCTTACTATAGGAAATTTATTCGTGCCTATGCTAAAGTAGCAAAGCCTCCTACAAATTTGACGCGGGGGAAAAACGCCCAAGTTAAAGCCAATGTGTCGAAGAAAGTCAGCATTCGACTTAATGCTGAGGCATCACAGGCGTTTAACGAACTAAAACAATTACTTATTTCTGCAGACGTCCTTGCTTTCCCAGATTTTGATTAACCATTTAATTTAACAACCGATGCTTCAAATTTTGCGATCGGTGCAGTTCTGTCTCAAGGGGAAATAGGGAAAGATAAACCTATCGCATATATCTCTCGTTCCCTGAATAAGGCAGAGGAAAATTATGCCACGAACGAAAAAGAAATGTTGGCGATAGTATGGGCATTGGATAACCTCAGGTCCTATTTGTATGGAGCAAGGAAGATAAAAATATATACTGACCACAAACCTTTAACGTTTTCCTTAAGTTGCAGAAATTACAATGCTAAACTGAAGCGCTGGAAGGCCCGAATCGAGGAATATAACTGCGAAATTATTTATAAACCAGGTAAAATAAATGTGGTCGCCGATGCACTTTCCCGCTTGAAAACGGAAGTTAACGCACTCACTGACTCCATTGTAGCTCATCCACCATCGGTATTGGGGAATAATCATACGGGGACCTGTTTGGATGAAGTGAGATCGGAAACCGCCACTGCCACTGAATGCACCATGCATTCAGCCCAGCAGGATAATTCTGACCTCATGCCACATGTGGAAGCGCCTATCAATGTCTTTAGGAACCAATTGATATTCAGGGAAGGGAATAGCCCTCGATACCTTGAGGAGCCACATCAAGGCAACCGCAGGTTTAATATCTCATTACCAGAACATGACCGTAGTGCATTGACCACAATTCTAAAAGAATGCCTAAAGCCAAACGTTATTAATGGCATGAAAATACCAGAAAGATTTCTTACCCTCCTACAGGATGTTTATATAGAAAACTTTCAAAGTTATCGGATAAGAATAGCGCAAAGAATTGTTTAGGATGTAACTGTCATGGATAGAGTATTTGTTATTATCGAGAACGAACACAAAAGAGCTCATAGGAACCCTCGTGAAAACAGGCTGCAGATACTCGACAAATATTATTTCCGCGCAATGACTAGGCAAATAAGAGACTACGTTTAAAATTGTAACACCTACAAATTGAATAAGTACGATAGGCATCCATCTAAACCCTTCCTCCAGCCTACCCCAATTCCAAGCTATCCCTGCGAAATATTGCATATCGATATTTTCGAGATTGACAAGCAAAAATACCTCAGTGCACTCGACAAGTTCTCGAAATTCGCAAAATTATTTTCAATCAAAAATAAATCATCGATTCATTTACGTAAGAAGCTAACAAGTCTCTTACACTATCCGTGCCTAAAATACTAGTAATGGACATGAGAGGGTTTTTAACACCATTAGTCTTGAATTATATCCGTTCATTAGGCATAGAAATTTACCAGACTCCTACTCAGCGTAGTGAGGCCAACGGTCAAGTTGAGCGTGTGCACTCTACACTAATAGAAATATATCGTTGCATCGCACATGAATTTAGTAGGCTCACGCCAAAGGAGCGGGTCTCAATCGCAGTGGACCGCTACAAAAATACTATTCTTTCCGTCACAAAGAGGAAACCAACAAATGTTTTTTTCAATAGAACAAGCAGGATTAACTACAGGGGTTGGTAAACTTTAGGGAAGATACTTACGAAAACGTAAAAGCACTGTTGCATAAAGAACAGGACATTAGAGATGCAAGAATTAATGCTCGTCGTACAGCACCTCGTAATTTTAGTTCAGGCAATAACCTGTTTATTGCAAACAGACAAATAAAAGGCAAACATAAACCTCTATACGAGCAAGAAACTGTTGGCGAAAACAGAAATGTAACCATTGCTACTGAAAGTGGAAAAAAATCCACAAAACCGACAAAAAAAAAAGTCTAAGATAACAAGTTTTTGTATTTGATCAAGTCATGTTGGTTCAATTCCAATTTACTCGATGGTCCCAGTGACGACAGTCACAGTGGTTCAACCCCACCAAAGGACTATGGTTTTAATTGATGTGAAGTATCTCGTGCCATGAGTCCATTTGCTTATGTACATATGTCTAAAAGGGAATAACGCGAGCCTTCCAATGTCATCTGAGATAATGCCTATATTCCGATGCAAAGCAAAACAGCAAGGCTATGTATGAAAAACTGCATAAGGCAAGAAGAATGCACAGCAAATAATTTTAAATAAATAATTCTAAATAATTAATTTCAAATAAATATTTTAAATAATTAATTTCAAATAATAATTAGAAATAATTAATTTCAAATAAATAATTTCAAATAAATAATTTCAAATAAATAATTTCAAATAATTAATTTCAAATAATTAATTGCAAATAAATAATTTGAAATAAATAATTTCGAATAAATAATTTCAAATAATTAATTTCAAATAATTAATTGCAAATAAATACTCTGAAAAACAGCAATCATTTTAAAATACAAAAAAGGGATATCATTCCCAAGGAAAAAGAAGAAATTACTAACACCAATTAACATAATTACTAATACTAACCACTTAACAAATTATTAACAACTGAACAGAAAAAAAAACACTTACTACCGTTATGATGATTATTAATCAACAAACCAATAACTTTTCTCAATCAACACTTCCACTGCTGGATCCCAATGAACCCTTTCCTTAATTTTCCATTATTTCCCGTAACGCCCCAACAAACCCAATTAGGTTAATAATACAGAGTAATTTAGAGTCATACCTTGTAAGCAAGCCACTACTCACATCAGTGAAAATAATAATTGCGTAATTGCGCAACAATTATAAAATAAAGCAATTTAACATAAAACTAGTTAAGATAGTATCCTTTGGACCCATCGCAACTCATACCTACATATAATAGAATACAATTTTTATCTCAATTTAAGCTTAGGTGAATTAAATTTAGTACATACAATATATAGTTATCATAAAATTATTTTATATCTGGGGGTAATACATAAAATTAAGAAAATCAACAATAAATTTAACACCCACAGCATCAGCCTCTGCGCAGCCGCGCAATCTTATGATCTATTCAAAATTTACTCACCTCTTGTGACCACCCGTGACGGGTATGGCTGGGTCATCGACGGACACTTCAAGGTGATTCATACCATAGACTTGGCGAGCTTCGACAAAATTCAGAACAAACTAGAGGTAGCTGTCACCAACCTTAACTTCAGCATATCCGATACAACCATTGACGTGCTCAGCTAACAGATAAAGAAAATAAGGTCTCACCTGCGAGACTTGAAAGACCCAGAAGCAACAAGAACAAAACGTGCAATTAATTGGATTGGCTCCGCCTGGAAATGGATTGCTGGCACTCCCGACGCGACATACTGGGACGACCTTCTTCAAGGCAGGATGTCCTTAAACAATGACGACCAACAGCATCAGGTAAACTCAGAAATTTTCAAAACAACTCATGAACTGTTGCAGGTGATCAACGGCATTGTTGCCATCACTAACGATGTCCAAGACCGCAGCCGTCTAAAGCAAATTTCGCAGGAAATCCAGAATAAAATAACCATTATCAAGGAAGACGTCTATGAGCTAGTTCGAGCATGTCAAATGGCTAAGGCTGGCGTCGTGAACAGTATTCTCCTGAGCAAGGAAGAAATTAATCGGCTTATCAGAGAGATAGAAGTACTACCATCGCAACGTCATCGAAGCCATAGAGTACAGCAGACCATCGATCTACACCAATGGATCCCTTCTTCTCTACGTCCTGTCCATGCCCAAGGTGATGCAAACTAAATACAACCACCTGATTGCTCGAGCTGTTCAACAGGATGGACATCAAGTAGAATTAAACTACACAACTATTAAGGGTAATTGTCTGCACCTTACGCCAGCTGTGGTTTGCAGACATGAATCACTCGATCTACTAGCAGAAGAAGGATGTTTGCCTCGTCTTATCAAAGGAGGAGAAACAAGCTGTCGATACTTCTCCTTTAATGAGTCCACTATTAAAATGATCAAGGAGGATACCATCTACCTAAGCAACTTCAACGGCAGCATTGGGTCAGGTAAAACCACTAACCATTTTTTGGCTCCTTTATCCTTCAGATGAACAACGAGTCGGTAAGCATCAACAATCATACTTACTGGAGTACCAGTAGCTCTGAGGTGCAGTTTCTACCACCCGTTTTGACCAATGTGAGGAATAAATCCCTGGCAGTTAATCTTTACCTTATCCACGAAATGACGTCATGCAATATTAAACTCTTAACATTCCTTAAGAAAAAAACGGATTGGTCCATAGTCTCTGAAGTCATGGGATTTGTCCTTTTGGCAATGGTTGTGTGGATTATTTGGAACAAGATGACAGCACGCATGCAAATCCCCGAGCTTAAAATATCATTGCTGAACAGAAGCCTCCGTGGCCAACAACGCGGGGATACTCCTCGAGCACCTAATCTGCGGGACGCAGATCTTTAGAGGGGGAGGAGTTAACGCGGCCGGCTACTGCCCACTTCCGCTGTTTCCACAGCTGGCAGCTACACGTGTCGCAGCGTCAGCATAATTGCATTTCACACGGTTGCGAAATCTATGCATTTCGCATTGCACCGAAATATGCTACCGGTGGGAAGTCAAGGCCAATGCCGCTCGCACCCAGCCGGTGAGCGCGCCCTTACGTAAGTTCGGCAGCGCGAAACATTATAAGAGGGAGCAGAACCTGGAGTTGGGGCAGTTGCTGTTGGGGCGTGAACGTAGCTTATCGTAGTTAGTGCTAATCTAGTGTAATCAAATTGTTCCAATAAACTTGTAAACTACTGTTTAAATCTTGTAGTGTTTCTTTGGGCGAGTTGGCCATTAATTTTTTTAGGGCAAAGGACTCTCTGTCCTTTAACTTACATATACCTATATTTATTTGTATTTTGATTTTCTTCTCATTTTCCGGCAGGGTGGAGACTTGATGTATATTGGAACGATTTTCCGTCATCCCTTGTCAAATTTTGTTTTGTGACATACCGGTTTCGGCATTGTGCCATCTTCAGTGTCGTTTTCGTTCGTCGTGAACGGTATGTCACAAAACAATATATGTACATATGTACATCTATATTTATTTATTTTTGTATTGATGTAAAGAGGAATTTCTAAAGAAATAATATATGTACATACATATGTACATATCCATATGTATATATTTTTTATATTTTCAAGAAGCAAAAGCAATCAAATCAAATGTTAGGATGAATCAAAAACCAAAAAGGTAATACAAACATTTTAATAGGAATTTAAAAATGTTTAAAGGTTTAGTGGATAGTAAAATATAATAGATACAGACTGCGGCCTAAAAGTAAACGAAATTAATAAAAAAAATTGATAAAATAAAAATAATTCACAATTTTATTGAGCACGAGGCCAGTTTGTGGAAGATTTTTATTAGGAAAAACAACCACAGTTTTTAATGGAAGAAGTTATAGTACTATCTTGGAAATCACCACATTTCCTCACCAGACTACTTTTTATTAATTATATTTATTCTTCATCACTAATTTCCCAGGCTTTGAGCCAAGGACCCCGGGGTTGCAGAGTCAATACGCTAAATGCTGTGCTACGCTTGCCGAGTGAATTGTAATTGAATTAATACGAGAATTCATTTATTATGACAATAAAAACCAGAATAAAATAAAAATAAAAAAATTTTTTTTAAATAATTTACTCCATTTTTAAAAATTATGCAATCAAAACTACTAACAATATTCAATTGGCCAATGTAAAAAGCTGTTAAATAAAAATCTCTTTTCCACACCTTCATTATAAATAGGAAAATATAATACATTTTGTTTCAAATTATAGAAGATAAATGTATGCTAGACTCTCGAGCACTGGGCGATACTAGTAGCCCTTAATTAGCCTCGCTCATTACAGACACCGAAATTGTTTACGAAAATAGGAAATTGAATGAAAGTCTCAATACAAAAATTAGAATATTAATTATTTTTGTTATTATTACGTTGGTATAAATGTGGTAAACATATACCAACGAGGCATTCCTATGCTAATGTGCCCAATTTATGAAACTTCAAAAATTTTTGACAATCAATTTTCAATGAAACTATGTAGCTTCTTTTTTGTATGTGTGTACAAACATCTCAAGGGTATATTATGAAATGCAGAAAGGGGAACAGTTTTTTCCAATAAAAGTGCTAGTGCAAAGCTCAACAAGCAAACCAAAGTGCTTTCATTCTGGCTTTCTCATGTGAGCCTTTTACAGCGTACATATGTATGCATGTTCACACGAATAAAAGACGATGTACATATGTACATACATACATGTTTGTATATAACTTGAATCACTTTTCCACAAGTATTGGAGTAGTTGTATCCTCTTTTCTGTATGTGAAAACTAAACATGAATAATTTTATTATTTATCTAACTTAACTGAACAACATTTGAACACAAATCTCTAGATAAAAATATATAAAAAATTATATATACTCGTAATATTTCATTTATGTACATACGTATAAAATATTTGTATTTACATGTTCCTAACAAGTTTTTCGACTCGTTTTAAAGATTTTGTTTTCGACGTCGTGTTTTCTCAGCACATTTATGTGGTCCAATGAAACCAGACTAATCCTCTTTAAATAATCCCATCACGCAGAACTAAGGGAGAAAATACTATTTAAGTACTGTAATCAAGCTTGAGGAGGTTATAACGCGACTTAAGGGGGTCCTCTACTCACGCTGTATGAAAAAATCGATTTTGTTTTTATTTAATTTTAATCAATGTATCCAAGAATACGCCACAGAGAGGATTTCGTAGAAATCACATTCCTTTGCATGCTTCTGCGATCCGTAATGTACCCGTCTCCATCAAGTTATACACCGTAGTTTATCTTTAAACGCGTTTTACCGAAAGTAGTGTTTTTTGAGGTGCCGAGTAAGACTTTTCATAAATATATTAGTCCGAATTAAATTTTTTTTCAACATACCGCTATGTTTTCCCGAGTACGATTTGCAAAATTTTGTTTTGTTCTATTTTTAGAGTCTCTACTTTGTCAAAAAATAACGTGTAAATTTAAAATTTCAACAAACCGTTGCCTAAACTTTACAATTTGCAAAATAAAAAAATTTTGTCTCGGGAAAACATAGAAAACGTAACTGTGATTTTAAAGAATATTTAATTACTGATTACAGATTACCTTTAATTTTACTTAAGCGGGACCAATGCAGTTTCAACATCAATAAAGTTGGTGTGGCGAAAGAGAAATCTCAAAGTTAATGTTGGGGAGTTGGCGGTTCATAACCCCAACCTTGAAGAGTTTTCCAACTTAAAAACACCTTACGACTGCTTTGAATACTTTTTTGGTGAGGAATTCTTGAAACTAATATGCAGTGAAACCAATGCACGACAGAAGAAAATAAATTCCAGCTTCTCCTGCACAGTGCAAAGTAAGAAAATACATCGGCATACTGATAATCGTGTCTGTGTATCGTTTCACAAATGTTCGGTCATATTGGAGCAGATATTCTTTTGAACTTATAAGAAATGCCATGCCCGTAAATCGATTTGAAGAAATTTAGAGCTACATTCATTTCGCTGATGGTTCTAAACGCTCATCTAGAGATTTCGCTGAGTACGATGTGTTGTACCTCATTCGTCCAATCATAAAATGTATGAATACTCGATTTTCCTCGGTGCCAATGACCCAGCGTTTGAGCGTTGATGAACAAATGTGTGGAACAAAAATGTCTAAAACTAACATAAAGCAGTATATGCCGAATAAACCACATAAATGGGGTTTAAAAATCTTCTCTATTATGATTTGGGATCTGCTGTAAATGTTGTTGTCGGTTTGTCTCGAAATGTACCAGTCTTGTGAAACCAAATAATTATTTCACATCGCTTGGACTTTTAATTTATTTACGAAGCCGTAAGATTTATTCACTTGGAACTTTTCGAGCCAACCGGGTGAAAAACTGTAAACTGTCTACTGATGAACAACTGAAAACGAAGAAAGTTTCTCGTGGATATTCTGAGGAATTTGTTGCCACCGCGTAGATATTTCCACGGTTGTTTGGAAGGACAACAAAGGAGTTCGTTTGGCTTCAACATATGCAGGAGTGCAGCCGTTTAACTCGCACAATCCGAGCGATCGAAACACACCGTCTCGTCGTTATAACCGCAGTACAAAGCACTATGAATATGTGAGCTGTCCAAACATCAATGTATATAATTGGCACATGGGCGGAGTAGGCTTGATGGTCAGTCTAATTGGGCGTTACAAAAATTCGCAGGAAGACTTATTTTTTACCATGTGATCAATTTAGAAATAGTAAATGCTTATGTTTTGTACCACCGCATAAATTGCGAAAAACATCAGCGCGTCGAAATTCCACGGTTTCGGGAAGAAGTAGCAGAAACTCTCCTGTTAATGTCTGAAAAGATAAAAGTTGGTCGACCAACCACTGAGAGCAAACAAGCGGAAGAAGCACCACAGAGTTGCAAGTTACTGTACCTTCCAACCCCTAATATAAGATATGGTTGTCTTAACCATTGGCCAACTTTTCGCGATAAAAGTAGCAAACGCCAATGTTGTAACAAGCCATGTAAAAATCGAACACTCAAGTTTATTGCGGCAAATGCATAGTGATGCAAACGATGCATCGATGTTTTGCAAAACATCCATGTTTCCCTCATAAACATCTATGTTAACATCGATGTTTTGTTAAGCGATACATCGTCGATACATCGACTCGAAAATTAAAAAACATCGACATCGCTCATTCATTCCGTTCGTATTCTGCTGACCAAGAATTGGCAACATTACCGCGTCGTGGTCTGATCTGTTTGTTCTATTATTGTGTTGTTTGCAATAGCAGTGGGATGTTGTTGTAGCAACAGCGTTCGTTTGCTTAGTCAATTAAATTCTCGCTTCGCTGCTTTGTGTTGTTGGTAAGTAAAGTATTTTGTGTATACCAAGCCACATTCAATAGGTAGCAGCAGTAGAAAAATTAAAAAAAAAATATTTGAGCTCTGTATATTTGATGTATTTTGGAACGATTTTCCGTCGATCCTTGTCAAATTTGGTTTTGAAACAAACCGGTTTCGGCGTTGTGCCATCTTCAGTGTTATTTTTCGTTCTGTTTAGTTTACGTCTGGCGGTCCCTATTTATTGTGTTTTGTCCTTCGTAGGTATCGGTATCTGTCGTTAACTAGCAGCCAACAAATGTTTGTAGGTGTATGCTACCTGAGTTTAGGGTTTATTTGTCAGCGTCAAGTTTTTTTGTGGTATGCATGGGTAGGTAGAAGTCAGTAATTTTTGTCCTGCTGGATGTTTTGTGTTGGTCCTGTGCGTTAGTTTCTTTGGTAGTACCTAAGTTCGTGCTTTGTTTTTTGTAAACAAGTTTCAATGGCTCAAATATTACGTCCGAGTTGGTGTTCGTCTGTTCGTTTATTATTCTTCCGTCAAATGTTTTCTGTTTGTATATCTCCATGTTTTCCAGTGCGTTTAGGCGCCGACCTTTTTGCTGCACATGCAATACCTGTACGGTTTTCTTAACGTTTGCTGGTGTACATTTGCTGTGGAGCATGTGATTTGCAAAGTTAGATTCAGGTGTTGTGGTGGGTTTCCGTGACTTCTTGTTGTAATCCCTTATGTGTTCGCGGAACCTTGTTCTTACTTTACGTCCTGTTTGTCCTATGTAGCTGTATTGGCATTCGCAGGTCAGTTGGTATACGCCTTGGCTGTTTAGTGAGTCCTCTGTATTTGTACTTGTCCGTAGTATTCGTCCTAAGTTGTTTACTGTTTTAAATGCTGTGTGAATGTTGTGTTTTTTGAAAAAATTTGCTAATTTATGTGTCGATTTTCCTGTATAAGTTAATACTGTCCATGTCTTTCCGTCTTTATCCTTATCGCTTCTTTTTGGGGTCCCATTGTTTCTTCTGATTTTGTCTATCAGATCTTTTTTATATCCGTTATTGACCGCTATGTTGTAAATAATGTTTAGCTCTCTCTTGTGTGCTTCTGGTGTTAAAGGTGTTCGTTCTAGTCTGTCAACTAGTTGCTTTAACGCCGCATTTTTGTGCTGCTGAGGGTGGTTCGAAGTGTTATGAATTACCGTGTCTGTGGCTGTTGGTTTTCTGTAAATTTCATAGCCAAGTTTTCCTGTGGTCTTGTCTGCCCTAATTGCCAGATCTAGGTAGTTAATCCTTCCTTCGCTTTCTGTTTCCATTGTAAACTGTATGTTTCCGTGTTGTTTGTTGAGATACTCCAATACTGGTTCTTCGTTGTTGCTGGTTAGAATGCAGATAATGTCATCAACGTATCTCGCGTAAAATGTAACCCCCAACTCGGTTGTAAGTTCTTTCATGTATTTTTCTTCCAAATTCTGCATGAATACTTCCATGAGTACGGCTGAGGTTGGGTTCCCCATTCCAAGTCCGTTCGTTTGTCTGTAGATTTTGTTATTAAATTTGAAATAGTTTTGTTGTAGTGTGATTCTTGCGATCTGTGCAGCCTTGATTTTGTTTTTGGTTTTCTCCAGTATTTTTGTGTATACCATGTCTATTGTCTCAGGTAGTGGTATTGAGGGGTATAAGTCCTTAATGTCAAACGATACTAGTTTACTGTCCTTTGTGATGTTAACGGTCGTCAGTTTCGCTATCAGTTCCGTTGTGTTAGTTATTGTGTGTTCGTTTTCAAGTTCTAGGGTGTCCTTCAGTATCGTCTTTAGATGATTTGATAATCTATATCCAGGTGCTGACTTGTAGTTGATTATGGGTCTCATTGGAATGTCCGGTTTGTGAATCTTCGGTAATGCGATCAGTGGTGGGGCTGCTGGGTTCATTTGGGTTAGTTGGTGTGCAAACCCCGAGCTTATGATGCCGGTTGCATCTTTTATGGCTCTTTTTATTTGCGTTTGGTATTTGTCCGTTGGGTCCTCCCCCACTCTCTTGCAACCCATTTTTTCAATGAGTTCTTCTGTCTTGCCTATGTATTCTTGTTTGCCGATGAGTACTGTTGTATTGCCTTTATCCGCCTTGGTTGTTACGACATTGTTCCTCCTGAGCTTCTGTTTTAATTCCCTTGCAACGTTTTCTTCCTTGCTGTTCTTTGTTTCTTGGTCGTTTTGTATTTGGTTGCTTATTATTTCTCTGCACATGTGTCTTGCGTGTTGCTGCTCTTCGCTCGGCATTACTGATATTGCGACCTCTGCATATATAATGGCTTGCTCCGCCCGTCTCTTCCTGTTATTATCCTTAATGTTGTGTTTGAGGCCTTTTTGTAATAGCTGTATTTCTTCTTTGTTTAGTGGTACTTCCGTTAAATTTGTCAGTCTAGTATGAAAATTGTGTTGTTGGTTTCGGTCTTTTGATTCGCGCTGTCCCGCAAGTTTGTTTAACTTCCTGTTCAACGTTCTGTATTTCAGTGTAATTTCGTGTTCGATGTCATTCCTTAAGCGGTCGAATATGTCCATTAGGGTGTTGGTTGGTATGTAGTCCGTTAGTCTTAAATGGATGTTTAAAATTTCTATGTTTGTCTGTTCTTTCTTGGCGTATAAGCTTCTCACTTCATTTTTGATGAAGTCCTTCTCAGCCTTTCTAATCGTTTTTCGGCTTGCCTCTGTGTTGGTTTTGATTTTGATTTGTGCAAATTTTGGTGTCACATTCAGTGTTAGACATTGTTTGTTAAACCAAATATTCGCCTTAATCGTATGTATTTTTAGTACGCGTCGTTTGTATACTGTCAATAGTCCGCTGGTTTCTAAGTTTAAAGCCTGACTGGCATTAACAGTTTTTTGTTGTTTTTTTACTCCGACAAGGTTGAAAGTTGATGTATTTTGGAACGATTTTCCGTCGATCCTTGTCAAATTTGTTTTTGCTTTTAAAAGCTAAAATTTCAAAAATATTTTATCAACTACCTTGAATTGTACTGAAAGTATTCTTATCACAACGAAATTCAAAATTTGACAATTCAAATTTTAAAAAAATATGAAAAAAGTTAAAAAAAAAAAGTTTGCTGCGGCTACCTATGTGATGTGCCTTGGTGTATACTATTTACACGTATGTATTTTGTAATTTTATGTTTTCGCTTCTTCACAGGAAGCAACGCCGCCCAATAAATTAAAAAGTAAAATTTGGAACTATTTTACCAAAATTGGTGATAAAGAAGCTGTGTGTAAAATATGTAATAATAATCTAAAAACATGCAGACGTACCAAGCAAAAAGGAAAAAATCGTGATTACTGACTTTATAGAAATAGATCCTGCTACGAATGAGTCTAGTGAATCAAATGAGAATGAGATTCTTTCAACATCAAACAGCCGTGTGCATGTAAATCCTGCGACCAGCTCCGGTAGTGTTAAAGGTACACTTTCACCACATAATTCAGTTGCTAGTACATCATCTAGCACCGTTGTTCCTAGTTTCGGTAAATCTACACAGCCGAATGTTGATGACTTCATAAAGAACATAAAAAGCATAACCGCACAGGATAGAGCAAAATCCAAAAAGATTACCGATGCTATAGCAAATTTTATAATCATGGACAATAGACCATTTTCCACAGTAGAGGGTAAAGGTTTTTTACAGCTAATGAAGGAGGTTGTCCGCTGTACAAAGTACCGAGTCGCGAGACTGTAAAGTATAGGATTGACGATAAATATGAGGCAATGAGTAGTCTTTTTAAAACATACATAAAAAATGCTGAAAGTTATTGCCATACCTATGATATTTGGACAGAAACAATGCAGAACAAATCATTTGTAGGTATTACAATAATTTCTTGGACAAGTTTAAAGTCCTCAGCGGAACGTTGGGTGTTTTTGAAATGACAGAGAGCCATACACCTGTGTACATAACTGAAAAACTCAAAGATATTTTCGCGGACTGGCATGTTTCCATTGACAAGGTGTTAGCTATCATCACTGATAATGACAGCACAGTGATGAAAGTCAATCGTGACATGTTTGGAGAAAAAAAGATAATTCCTTGCTATGCTCATACGATCAATTTAGTAGTAACTAAATCCATTGACGACTCAAAACATTGTGCTGATTTAATAAGTAAGGTTCGAGATATAGTTAAATTTATAAAAAAGAGCGTTAATGCAAGTGATGAGCTGAGGAAAAGGCAACTGGAAAGTGTGAAAGAATGTCAAGTTAAAAAAATGATTCTTAATGTTCGAACAAGATGGAACTCGTGCTTTTACATGCTAGAGCGTTCATAGAATAAGTGTCCATTGTAGGAGAAATACTTTTGACTCGACAGCTCGCTCCCCCAATGATCTCAAGCGGAGAAATAGATTGCGTAAAAGAAATGATAGAACTACTTTGTCCTTTTGTAAAACTAACAAACTAAATTTCTGGAGATACATAGCTAAGCAAAGTTATTCCATTAGTAAGTTGCGTCAGGGAAGTTGTAGAAAATATGAAACCTAAAAATTTAATTATTTTTCAATTTAAAGAAGAAATTAAAAAACAACTAGCAAGAATTCGTGCCTTTTCAAGTACTCTCGATCCTAAATTTAAATTTATGCATTTCAAAAATGCCTTGGCGAAAGGCAGAGTAATTAATTATTTAAATAAATACATATGTTCGTGAAAACACCAGCTCAGCTACAGCTCATAATGATAAATCTTACGAGTATGATAAGGATGACTCAGAATTTGATATCTGGAAATACCAAAATCAGCTGACACACAAGAACATAAAAAAATACCCAATCTGCTGCTATGACAGAAACCGTCGTTGAAACAGAAGTTCAGATGTACCTGGTGTCTCCTGTTACACTAATAAAGAGCGACGCTATTGAGATATAGGAGGATATGAATTCCCTGTTCCCCAAACTTGCAAAGATTGCAATGATGTATCTACCCATTGTTGCCACGTAGTGCCAAGCGAACGGTTATTCTCGGAAGCTGGTGCAACTATCACACAGGATAGAAATAGGCCTTTAGGGACTAGATTATCAATGCTTCTTTTCCTGAACTCAATTTCAAAATTGTTATATTCGAGAAAATAAACTTGCTTAAATTACTTTTTAACTATAGTTACAAACAACAAGTGTATGTATAATAAAGTGATCCTTTATCAATTGGAAAAATGTGGTTTATTTTGAAAATGAATTTTATTAAAAAACGTTGGTATAAGAAAATTTTGTAGTTTGTAGCGAATACAACATAAATCCAGTTCTTTTGAGTTTAAAAAAACGCTTCCGGCTGCATTTATATCGTGTAGTAGGTGAGAAATTGAAACATCGAAAAACCATCGATGTATCGTTTTTATGTTTTTCAGAACGATGTTGCATTCCTACAAATGCAACATACCGCTTTGTATGTTTGTCAAAAAGACGTGCTTCAAGGAATTTCATACTGAGTAAAAACATTGTAGGTATTATAGAATACTCCCTTAGGCATAAGGTAAATAAACGTATTAGTAAACTTTTGAACTAAACTGAACTATCTTTATACCGTTTTATCCCTTAATTTTCATTTTTATAATAAACATTATCAATTTACATGCTTGGATAATTTTGCGTATTTACTTTATTTTTATGAAGCTTCCTGCATAAGACCGCCCAGAAGCGGGGTATCAATTTTCAGGGTTACATGGCTACCCCGGGACTCCAAAACAAAAATAATAGTTGATTCATGTTTTATTACCTCAATTTAGTTTAAAATATAATTTTATTTCCAAAAATATTTTCTATGCATTAAAGGGGTTAATCTATGTATAATTTTGGTTACTTCGCGCGACACTTCTGCAAGCTTAGAACAACACATATCAAAATAAACTATTGTAAAATATTCTGATTTAAGTATATCTATCCTCCTCATCCTCCACACTGATGCTACTACTGGAAATACGCATCCCATTATAGCGTTACCAACTGCTGGAATGCTTAAATTTTTAGAAATAAAGCTTTCAGTAAACCAATCGTAGGGACTTGTGAATACTGTTATGAAAAGCCTTTCAGGTATGAACCTCTCTAAAAAGAAAACTCGGAGATAAATTCAAAATCATACGACCCATAACAAATGTTGTCGGGTTAACCTGGAGTTATTATGCTAGAAGATAACATACCATGCAACCCAAACTTGACAGGAGATAACAAGAAACGATCTGTATGAATCGACACGATTAATAATAATAATAATACATATTGAGTGTTCGCTGTTGTTGCGGTTCATGCTACTACTCGATACGCCGCTGAGTTCTAAGTTCGAATCTCAGCCAGGGCAAGTAAAATCTTAATCAGAGAAAAGGGTATTTCTGCCATGAAAAAGCTTCTCATAAAATACATCTGCCATTCGGAGTCGGCACAAAACTCTAGGTCCCTGCATTTATAGTATAATATAAAGACGCACAAATGGTAGGAGAGGCTCGGTCAAACACTGAGCTATATAGTGTATGCGCGAAATTATTGTTATGATTATAAAAATCGCAAAGGTTGTACCCAATAAAGTTGTATACAAGAACATAAACTAAATTTTACTTATCGTAATGAGTAATGGTAGTACTAAACGAGGAAAACGATTGTTCTATCCACCCACTATGGAGTGAGTGACATTATGGTTCACTATTAAAAGTTCACGGTTTTTGTGATTTTTTTAATTAAAGCACCAACACTCCGCGCCATTTAGTCGATGCTAATTTGAGTTTGACAACAAAAACTTTTAAATTACAATTTTTTTATAAAACCAAAAAATAAAACCCATTCACAAAAAATATTTAAAATGAACAGACATAAATGCTGAGCTTTATATGGGAGCGATTTGATTTGTGCTGTATTTTTATTTTTTAAGGCAGCGAAAATTTGTTGCGAGGGTATATAAAAGTTGGTTTCGTTCAAATTTAGTTTATCCTTACTTTGATCTTTTGCGTTCTTTTTTCATACCTTAATACGAGTATATGCATGTCGTTGCTGGTTTGCATAAACCGGCCGTATGCTTTCCAACACTTTCTCACCGTTTACCAGAGTATGACAAAATTAAGAGCATTTTGTCACGAAATCGTTTTGAAAATAAACGGCACCACACATCTGCCAAAGAGAAAAAGGCGGAGTTAACGGTATATTTAACGAATAAAGGCTGTGGCGTGGATGGGAACTCGAGCGTTAACAGGTTTTATTTATATTAGCATATTTATGGTTTCCATGCAACCATCTGCAAAATAACAACTACCAAATATTTGTGTCTACAGTGTGTGGGTGGTAGAGTAACATTACAAGCGTATGCACAAATGTGTGTGTGTAACCGTATACCAGTTTTCTATACAACGGCGATGGATTTTCAAGGCTAAGGGTGGTAAATTCACTCGACGGGATCAGAGTTGCGGCGTAGCTGAGATAACTGGAAATATTGAAGTAACTGTGCACCCTGCTTAAGCCATCGTTCTCAACATGTTCACATTTGATAAAATTGCCGACTTTACCTAAAAGGGCTTAGGAAAAAGCCAACATACATACATACATATGTATTTATGTTTATATGCTTAAACATATTTAAAAGAGCATTTCTACAATATATTGAGACAGTACGTGTTAGGTGTTAACCCAATAGATACTAAAGAGCAAATAGTAAAAAGAATAATTTTCAAACGAAAATCAAATGAGCTTGGTTGAAATATAATATTAGGTTGTTGACACTTTCCCGGTTATCGGTATATCTAGTAACATATAGTGATGTAGTTATATTATGCTATCTTATGATTGTTAGGTCATGCTATGATATGTTATTTACTGTTTTGTTATGTTGTCTGATGTTGCGTTGTTTTTTTTTCCTTTACGTGGAGGAAGCATAGAAAGCCTAGCCTCCACCGGTTCACCTCTTGGTACTTTACTGTACTGTCGAGTTTGGAAGCTCTAAGTCCGTTACAGTTCTGATGCAGTATGTAAAAGTTGTATCCTGGGCCATCCCGCTTTAACAATAAACCATATTTGTCGGATCCATTCGTTCCCTCCAACTTTCGTAAAATCCGCTTATCTAAGATAGACATACATACATATGTACTTAAAACTAAAGTGTTTATGCATCAGAGACTACCAGTCACACATCTATATGTTGTTCAGGCGGAAGGGACGAGCTCTAGAGCCACATTCTCCTTGAGAATAGGATAAAGAATGGTTTGGTCTCCTTAGCAGACTATATTTTGTATCCGCATTACTTTGGGAATGAACGGCATTCGGAACTACTTCTCAAGCGGCTATGCATAGTGCAAGCGACAGGAGGGAGACGAGTTCCAGAGCTACACTTTCTTTGCGGATGTCATGAGCTAGATTACAAATCGCGCTTTCTCTTCTCATTTGGACATGGCCGACATTGTTCTCCATCGTTGATGCTGTCGGGTTAGATGTGACCCCTTACTCTAAAACAGTGATGTACACCGCAGCCCTATGGAGGTGCTCGGCTTTCATCTACAGACGTGTGTGCGCAGCTAGTGAACTGTCGCGAAGCTGGCAGCAAATCAGTTTGCCTTTGCGCGTTGTTCTGTACGTACCCTGCAAGAAAGATACTGATAATATTACTGCTAATTTTACCTGGAGTTGTAACTAATAGTTTCGGTATTTCTCCCATCACATTCTTAATGCTAAAGGAAACTTTTGTGACCATTTCATACCATATATTCCAATTGTGTAATTGTACATCTCTTTTTAACATATTGCTTGTGTGCTTCATCAAATATATAAAAATATGAAAAATGAATCAAGTTGTCTCATTTATGTTGTGTCTGTAGGTTCCAATTGGAAATGACACTGAATTCGAGACTCGGTTATGATGCTGAGATCAAGAATCGAATCTCAGCCAAGGCAAGTGAAAAAGGTCACCTAGTTGTTAAATATGAGATTTCTAGAGCATATGACTGAAAGACTGTGAGCCAGATGTCCATTGCTATTGAGGGTATGGTTCTGGGTCTACAGACACCTGATTCCTAGAAAAGAAAAAACAAAATTCTGAACTCACTAAACTGTGACAATACTACCAAAATCGAGATAAGAAGTTTATTCCGTTTGATATGCAAAAGTGGGATGGATGTTGTATGAACATGTGTTACAACTTTAAAAAAATTATAATGAAAGCTTTTAGAACTTTATACAGTTTATATTGAGATCTCACTTTAGACATATAAGCCTGGCTGATCACAAAACCGAAATTCCAGAATAACGAAAGATTCGTTACGGATGAGTGTTAGTTGGACTGACTTTATGCTGCTCCAATTTCAATATCTTTAAAGCGAACGCATACTATAGAATGGTACAGGTAACGATGCAGCGATTTATATTCTGATTGCGGTACTACTTTCGTAGGGGCTAACAAAGAGCTAAGGGTTTGTTTTAAGCATCTAAGGACTTCACTTCTCGAACATCTCGCCGCTGCACTGCAAAATGAAAGCACGACATGACATTTCATTTCATCCGCCATGGTTTATGGGAAGCGGCGGTTAAGTCAATAAAATATCATCTGAGGCGAATCATGCGAGATCGGGAGCTTTTCTTTGAAAAACTCAGCACGATTCTTGCACAAATAGAAAGTTGCTTGAATTCACGGCCGCACATCCCACTGATCACCAAGCGTGGATACCTGCACACTTTTTTAATGTTTAATATTATTGCTTAGTTTAACCTTTTTAATTGCGTTATTTGCTCACCGAAGTGTATGTTTTTTACACGTTGGAAACCCTCAAATGTAAAACTAATATTGTATTGAAATAAAATCGCGCTCTTGGATTCTGAATCTTATTTCTTGACTTCCACACATGTTTCCATGAGATCAATATTATATATCCACCTACAGAATGTGCATTATGTTATGAAGCTAAAATGATAGCAGATATGTTTGTACTATACTCTGTTCACAAATTATAGCACAAACACATATTGGCAGATTTGGGCACTCTATTTTTCTTCTAATTACTTAAAATTATTTTTCAGGTAAAATATGGTTCATTCTCTAAGAAACCCCCAAAATATAATTTTTTTTATTTATTTACAAAGTGTACAATGATTTAACAAAGTTTTATTAAAATTTCGAACTTTTTAAAAAAAGTGTTTAGAATTTTTTTGAGTATGCAGTTGCTTGGCTCATTTAATTTTAGTCTAAGAAAGTGTAAGTTTCAAGTGTCTACAAGTTATCACTGATTTTTGACAATTTTTTTACCATTTTTATTTTGCGTTAATACGGGACAATAAAACAGCTTATTACACTCAAATCACATTTGAATGCCATCTAAGCAGTTCAAGGCATGAACTTTAATTTAAACTCTAAGCCAAAACCAAAAAAGTTATATGATACCAAAGAACATAAATGTATTTTTTTTATTTATATATTATATTATATATATTATATTATTATATACATATATATATTATATATATTATATTATTATATACATATATATATTATATATATTATATTATTATATACATATATATATTATATATATTTATATTCTTTCATATCATTAGTTATGTCTTTTAATAATGGTTAGTACCAAGATGAACAGACAAGCATACAAACGGACATGGCTTACTCAACTCAGCTCATCATCCTATTCTTGTTGTTATAATTCTGATAGGCCTATCTCTATCAAATGGTGGGACCAGCAGTTTTGTTCCGACATCGAACGGCAGATGTATTTTATGAGAATCTTTTTTATGGCAGAAATACCCTCGGAGGTTTGCCATTGCCTGCCGAGGGGTGACCGCCATTAGAAAAAAAAACTTGTCTATATTTTAGATTTTACTTGCCTTGACTGAGATTCGAAGCTCGAACCCAGCGGCATATCGAGTAATAGCACGCACCTCTACCCAGTCGACCCCAGCGGCCACATTCATAGTTTTTAATAGGCTTATATGATTTTATTGATGTTTATTTACTTTTAAGTGAAGATTTTTAATTCATTTGAGGACAACGTGCTTATAATTAAACTTTTAAGGTTAATGTTTTACTGACTCTTCTTGCTCCCAAAACATAGTACTCATGGAAAATCGACTGGTTATTCAAATTTAGAAAGAAGAAAATATAGAATCCAAGATTTGTAAATAATCGTATATAAACGTCCTAAACTCTATGTACGAGTATATATTAACATATGTTAATTTCAGATTTCATGCATAAATGAAATCTCGCGAGTTTGCAGTTGCCATATTGGGGTTAAATGACTGCGCTAAAATTATTAGACGACACTCAATGCGTTACGTACGAGGGGCATACCACACTATTTCAATTGTTAAAAAACTACTTTTGCTCGAATTTTGGATATGTTGCAGAGGTAGTCCTATAATGTCTGTAAACGCATAAGCAAACAAAAAATGTTATGACTACACTAGCATTGTATCGTTTTTTATATAGCTTTTTTCTCTTTACTACGCTATGTTACATACATGCGTACATATATAAGGATATATATATTTATGTATGTATGTTTTAATTTAAGCTTGTATACCAACACGAATCGAACTCACTATAAGCAAAAGGAAATGAAACCCAAAGTTGAAACAAGCAACGAGTAGTGGTTTGCTTAATACAAGTATGTGCTCAGCGAAACACTTGCTTCACGAAAACATATACACCCTTTAAAAAGTGGTCAGTTTATTCTTTGGTATACGTTCTATCACATGTATTTATTTTAAATTAAAAAATCGTAAAACATTATTTTTCATGAACTTTTTTTTTATTAACAAACGTATGAAAAATTTAACTTTTTTTTAATACAAACATTTTTGTCTGCAAAAAATGGGCACCTTACATTTTTAAAGATGCATAACTTTTGAAAAAAATAAAAAATTCATTTCGGAGTGTTCTGTCATATCTTATGAGTTTTTCTTTCAATATACTCAATTTTAAAAATAAAATCGATTTATAATTGAAGTAGCAAGTACATCGAGCTTTCAATAATGACTTTGAAAAATACTTCTAATACTAAAGAATAAAAATTCATTATACAAAAATATGTACATACATATGTATGTACATACTTACACTCCAAAATTGGAAACTGACTCAATGAAGCATGCGAACATTAAGAATGTGATACCCTCGGGAAACAAGCTCGCGGTATGAAACTACGTATTTTGAATCGATACTGTGATATTGATGTGGGCGAATTTCTACTGGCTCATAAATTTTAAAGACTTTAGAGAAGGAAAATCAAAAAGAAGAAAATCCGATGGGCGTAGTTAGATTGTGCGTGAGAGAAAAAGTAGGAAAGTGCAATCGAGCGGTAAGGCAAAGCTACAGAACGAAAAAGCTAAAAAAAGAGTTGTGCATATGCTGGTGATACGAGTATACTTTGTAAATATTGGGATGGGGGAAATTGACTTCTGACACACAACAAATGTCCAAATAGCTGCAGAAACCTTTTTTGGAATAACATTATGAAACTGTAATTCAAATACTAGGACTCAATTTTATAGAGCGAATTTATTTATACCAAAGAGAGTCAATAAAATTATACAATATGGCAGTTTTAAGAAATTTTGGGAAGTCAAGCCGACGGGCTTTTAGCTGTATAAAAGGTCATTGCGGCATATTTTGCATGAGCTTTCTATGTGGACGTACATAGTACATACATATGTATGTATGTATGTGTTAATATTTTATTTTCGACCTCATTTTTTTTAGCTCAATAGTCCCAAACACTACAACCCAACTTTATACTTAACAGAGCAGAGACGAGCTGTGCATTAACTTTTGTACTCATTTACTTTTATTTCCAATCACAGCTTTAATACTTATTTCTGTGTCATCTCCTTGACCACAACATTATTAAGTGGTAATGTGTGGCCAGAAAGCCGCTGTAAGTTTTTAATACTATTTTCTTTCTCTTGAAATTTCTGTTTTGATCAAAATTCAAAATGATATTACATATTTGTTGCTCAATTAGTTAAATATTTAGTTGGAATAGTACAAATTTCCTAAGTTTCGAGTTACTTCCTATAGCTTGTTGATTGATTGTTGCGGGGATCGGAAATTATGTGGTTAAGCTCCACATACGAGTTTTCATTGTTGTTTGGCATTTAATGTTGTTTCTTGCAAAGGAATATTAAAAATAATCATAATATTAATATCAATTAAAATTAAATGAAAAAAAAACTGAACATTAGAGGAATAAAGAATGTTTCAATAAAGCTTATTCTAACCCAATAGTAACAAAATTGGTTGAGGAATGCATGGCTCACTTCCCGATGAAGAATTTTGTAGCGGGTCTCGTGCATGCCACCCACTCAACTCAAAGCATAAACATTCTATACTAGCTGACCCGGTCCGCGGTGCTGGCCCTAAGCTAACATTAGTGTTGTATTACCACACGATTTAAATTGGCTTTTAACGAAATTTACGGCCTTTAAATAAAAATCCATGGTATACCTATCATAAAGTTTTTTTTACAGATAAATTACATACATATGTATGTAGGTCTCAATCAAAAAAGAAACGCATGTATTGAAGGAAAAGTTCAAATTATATTTACTTCATCTTAAGGCCGGCGCATGATGCAATAATGAAAGGTGTTGTACGTTAGTAACTTCTCGCTCTAAATCAGCCATATTGAACGCCCTTAGAAACTGTGTTGTTCCTTTGCAGAATTTGGTAACCAGTTTTGTACAAAAAAAAATGTTGAATTGTAGCAGATAATTAAGTTTTTCATGTGGAACTTATGTATAATACATATGTATTATCGATTGTTTTTGTAAAAATTGTCAAGTATTTGTATAATGAAACATGATTTGTTAAATTATTAAGTGGAATAAAGCTCTGGTGTTCATTTTGGAAGACAGCATAAACAATTTTATTGGCATTTCCAATACAATATTTTATTGGCAAGAAAAAAAAATTTCCGGTTTTTGATAAAGTATCAAAAATAGTTCTCCATAAAATCATCGTCATAGAAGAACTCCTATTTATCTCCCGCCTTCAACCGACTCGATCGTCTCGTCAACGTCAATTTTCCGTTTTCTCCGCTCGTCTTTGGAATAAGCTAATTTTATATTCAATTTAACCTATGGATGTTGTATTCTAATAATTATACCATAAAGGCTAAAGGAACTTCATGGACCTGTATATTTATGCTTCTTCAGTTATCAATTAGTATTTTTTTCTTAAAAATTCCACCTTCAGTGCTTTTATGCTCATAACCATTGAGGATTACCTTCAGTTTCTGCATGATCCAATGATTGGAAATAAACTACATATATTAATGTGGGAAAACTTGTGAGGTTCTACTTTTCCGAAAAAAAGTTAATCGCTAAACAAACGTTGGTAAGTTTGTTGGTACGGTTTGAATGCATTTGCGTCATATTTAAACATTTTACATTAATTTCTAAAGAATAATCATTATCGAAGGAGTTTGTCTTTTTTAATTTTGGCATCCAAAAACACTAAAAATTCGTACTGTGCGCAGGTTTTTCCAGTAATTTAAATACAAATTATGTTATTAATTTTTTTGTCAGTTTTCATATAAAATTCATAATATTCCAATCATTGTCATTAAATTTTATGTAAATATCTTCACTCATTTGGACTTTTTCCTAAGAACGGCCTTCTTTTATTCCCGTTTCTCCAATACTTCCAAAATACAACATTGAGCTAAGGGCGTTCAAACTGGCGCTGTCACAACGTACAACACCTTTCATTATTCCATCATGAGGCCAGCGGTTAGACAATGTTTTTTGTTGTTTTATTTGGTGTAAAAACGTATACATTTTTTGGCGTGCCAACTCGGGAGCAAGCCACATATAACTGGCCGTGTGAAAAACATGAATTTTTTAAAATTAAGCCAGCAATAGTCAAAGGCAAGACGCACAAAGGGAATTGGAGCCGCTTGAATTGGAATGGTAAATCGTTGGAAATCATCGCAATTCGTGGAATAAGTACGTTTCCGCTTTTGAATCTGCTACCGATGATTGTTGCCTCGATTAAATTTGGTGAACAGTTTTTGATGGTCAATCTGGTTCCGTTGCATAATTTTGGTGCATTTAAGTTGCGAATAAGAATTACCGGTGATCCAACCTTTAATGTTAGTACATACGGTGGCATTCCGGGTGGTTCCAATGAATTCAAAAATGCAGTGAGATTATTGACGGCTTGTTCTTCATCCATTACTGTGTCGATCGATTTGTATTTGATTAATTTTGGGGGCAGTTTCAATTGAATTTGCTCATTGAGCTTGTTGACATCATAATTTTTTAGTGTCAAAATTGCAAGTTCGCATAGTCAATCCGAAATTTTGTTTTTCAGATGCTTTGGCATCATACAAGTGATCAGAGCGTACGTAGCAAGCAACAGCCGATTGACAACGGCAATAAAAAAAAAATTAAAAAAAGCAAAAAAAAAAAATATGTATATGTCATTGGTGGTGCAATATGAAAATTGGATTTTGCCACGCCCCTCCGCCCGCAGACCGAAAATCAAAAGTCAGACTTCACAGTGTCACCCGCCTGAATATTCTGAAGATTTCCTGAAAATTTCATCAAAATCAGCCTAGCCGTTTTTGAACCAATACGTTACATACATACACACATCCTGTTTTATATATATAGAAGAAGAAGATATAGATATTTATGTGAAAATGCAAGCATGGGCGCTATAGGCTTTTTATACCCATCATAGAAATGGTATATTAACCTTGGTCCGATGTATAAGAGTTAGACCTATCAAAAAGTATACCGCAATGATCAGGATGATGAGCTTAGTCGATTAAGCCATGTCTATATGTCTGTCCGTTTGTCCGTGTGTTTGAACGCAACTTCTGCAGTTTGTGAGCTATTTGAATGAAACTTGGCAGTCAGGTGACTTTTTATAATTTATTTGACATTTGTGTCAATCGACCAGATCGGACGACTATAACGTATATGGGAGCTGATTGTTCGGATATTATATTTTGCTACATAACTCCTTCATTTAAAAAATTAGAGGCTTGACTTTTTGCAAGAAATCATAAAGTTCAAATTAATATAACTTATAGCTCCCATACAAACGATTGTTTAGATATTGCACTTATCATGAAAACCACTTCATTTAACCAGTTAAGGTATTGAAAATTTGCACCAATAATACATATTATTAGAAAAGTTAAAATTATTAGGATCAGATAAATATAACATGTAGCTACCATACAACCGATTGTTCAGATATTGCATTTTTGGCCATAACTGCTTCATTTAATCAGCTAAAGACTTAAAATTGTGCACTAATTACTATTGAGACTATTAAACCAGTCAAAATCAATAGTATCGGAAAAATATAACATATGCCTCTCAGACAATTCGTCCATTCATGAAAGGTATGAAAATGATCAGAATGAAAATAGGAATCGATTTAACCCTGACTGTACGTTCATCCGTCTGTCCGTGGTTACGAAAACTTTAGTACAAAATAGATTGCTCTCTGGCCAGGGTAGGTTGGTATTGAAAATGAACGGCCAATAACAACGCCTACCTCCCATATAACGGAAGTTTTGTTAAATTCAAAAACTCCGATTTTTCGGTATATATTACAACAAATTGAGTGAAATTTGGTATTTGGAGCGATTTTAAACAAAGAAAGTGTATACTTACAAAATTTTGAAAAATAGGCATTGTCACGCCCACTTATGAAAAAATTCCCTTATCTCAATAACAATGTTTGGTTTCGTCACAAAATTTGGTCGACATAATAATAGTTTTATTGTAAAAAATGTTTGAAATCGGACCATAACCTTACCCACCTTCCATGTAACGGAAGTTTTGAACAACTTGGGTAGAATTTAATATTTCCTGCGATTTGAAACAAAGAACCGGGGTTTTTATGATATTTTGAAAAATTACCGTGGCACCGCCCATACAAAAATACATCGCGACGGTATATAAAATTCGGTATCGCCCGAATTTTGCATTCCTTACTTCTTTTTACTTACTTTTTTTTACCGACGAGAGGGGCGCTTTCGCATGCTGCGCCGAGTCATCAAAGGCAGGATTTTGTTAAGTTTCGTCATCTAAGACTGTTCAGCTACAGAACAAATGATAATCAGCTGATTAAATAATAAAATGTAAGTATGTAACAATTATTGACAGTATTGAGTACAGTTTTCTTTACGTAAACAAGCGGGTCTGAAATATCAAAAGAACCGGAGTAAGTGTTAAAATCCTGACATAAACTACGGAGTGGCTCGTTTAGTTCAAAATTACTTTTGCATGGCTTCAGAAAAAAGAGGTCAGAAATGCCTCAAAACTCGCGAGGGAACATTTAGCCTGTCAGTAACATGACCAAAAGATAAAAAAGTTTAGCGACTTATATCGTATATGGTGATCGCTGGGGTCGAGTGGGTAGCGGTGAGTGCTATTACTCGATATACCGCTGGGTTCGAGCTTCTAATCTCAGCCACGGCAAGTAAAATCTAAATCATAGATAGTTGAAGAAGCTCGGCCAAATATACGTACTGAGCTATGTAATGTAATCGTCAAATTATTATTAGTTTTATTATTAAGTATTTATGGTGGCACGTTATACAGAGAATACCAGAGAACATTTTTTAAAGCAAAAAGCAGAAATTGTTTTAAATTGACTATAGCCGGTCGGAATGAATTTGACAGCGCTGGTTCCAAACGACAGATCCATATTCCAGTATTAGCCTCACTAACGTTTTACAACGTAATGTAAGGGTCAATAAATTCTTTTGACCATCGTTTTACAAATGCATAAACACATTTTGCTTTGTTCACTGTAACATTGATGTGAATATTAAAATTGAATTTTGGGTCCATTGTAATTCCAAGATCAACAAAGTTAAACACGTGTTAGAGGTCATAGTTACATATGTCATTAAAAGCTGGTTGAGCCGCTCTGCGCGAAAAGCACATTACTTTAATTTTTTTAATTTAACACCAGTTAGCCATCCTTTTTAATATTTATACTACTCATTATATATACTTGTATATACATAAATACCTATATATAGGGCCTCAAATAAGAATTCACATTGTGTTTATTTGCTGTAGACGAAATGCTATTGTTGGCAGTTCTTTCTTGTTCTTCTAAGACACTTCAACCGTGTGTCGGTTTGGGCCGAGGCCGAACCACTTCGCCAGTTCCCTCTCTCCTTCGCTAGGTTAGGCCAATTACTCACAACATTTGAAGACAGGTCCTTGCGAAGCACATTTCTCTCGAAAGCTTTTAAAGCCTTCTTATCGCTGATCAATATCGCCCATGTTTTTGCGGCATATGTGTTATGCTGCCCTTGATTTTCAGACTGACATTATTGGTGGTGTTTATGCTGGATCCAAGCTGTAAGCTTCAAAATTATAACTACCAACAGTGACGTGGGTCCCAATATACGAGGATTTTTTGTCTGTTGCCACAAGGTACTTCGTTTCCTCCTCGTTGACCGCTAGATAACCTCTTTTCCTTTCTTCCATAGACTGGAAAATGCTGCACTGATGGCCGCGTTGTTAAGACCAACGATGCCAATATCAGCCGCATACGCTAGCATCGTGCTTTTGTTATATATAGTTCCACTGCGATTCAGCTCTTATTACGGTTTCCAGCATCAGATTATCTAAAACCTCGTTTGGTCTCAACGGCTCGGAGAGGTCCTTTCCAACTAGGATGGAGCTCAAAGTTAAGCTGAACGTCGCTCTACATAGTACGGCTTTAAATTCAACAAAAAGATGGTGTGTGTGTCGATTTGTCTATCGTACTAAGATCTTTTCCCAGACTTGTCGTTCTGTAAATATCTGGTCAATGGTATATTTTCCAGCCCTTAAGTCACACTGATAAGGCCCAATCAGCTGTATCGTCGATAGCATTGTGCCATTTCATTACTTTTTATATAAATATAGTTCGTAATTCTTTAAAGATCGCATAAATTTGTTACAGTAACTTAACCTTCTTCGTAGCTGTATGTGGAGTATGGTGGAATACAATTGAAATGAAACATGATGTGTTCTTAAAGTAATGTAATATATTAACCATTAGTGGGAATACGATATGTACTAAAGTGATGCCGTACAGAACAAATTAATAACACATATTATGCTCCCCCTAAGATTATTGAACAAGCTCTTCATGAGCAATGCAAGTTATTTATGATAACAATTTGAGAAAATACAATTAAATATAAGTACATACGAGTATGTATGTTAATTATCGATATCGGGCTGACGCGGTTTTATATTTTTTCCATCTTTGCGACTAGAAAACATATGATGTTCACTCTCCTGTCCATTTTAAGATAAAAATATATAAAATAACTATTGCCTGCTTCGCCGGTATCGTCATGCAATTCGTTGCGGTTTTATGCAATTGCTCAAAGCTCTTGTATCTGATCTAAAGTGCGGAGTAAATAAGGGTTATCCTCAGCCCGGTGTGCCTTCCCCTTTGCTCTGGTGCTTTGTAATTGATTCTCTTCTTGACACTCTTGATGACTCGAGTATCTACGCTCAGGCCTATGCGGACGATGTGGCCTGTCTAGTCACGGCCCCATCTCTGTCGGCTGTTTGCAGGAAAGCGCAGACAATACTGAATAAGATTGACACTTGGTGTAACTAGTGTTGTGCTCTTCACTAGGCGGTAAAGGATGGATGACCTCATTCCCCTCACACTTAAGGGAATCACAATTCAGTATTTTCCCGAAGTGAACTATCTAGTATCTGAGCACAAGACCTCTAAAACATTGGCAGGCTTCTGGCAGTGTAAACGGGGCTTGGGCAAAAGGAGGGGTCTACCGCCTAAGGGTATCCTCTGGATATATACCTCCATAATCAGACCCATAATTAGCTATGCTTCAGTAGTATGGTGGAGCAGACTCTCAATTAATAGTGCGGGGGACCTTCTTGCTTAAGTTCAGAGAAATGCTGGCGGCAGAGATATGGATACTTGTGTCTTTTTAATGCCACAGGATAGTACGCCACCGTTTCCTTTGTTGATGAGACTCTTTAACGTTGAGTTCCCTGAGGCTGAATGCAGGTTCAATACCAATACTGAGCCCGGTCTTACACGTTGTCGAATCTTTACTGAAGGCTCCAGGATTTGGAGTTTTTATAGAAGATAATGGCGATAAGCTTCACTTTACTCATGGGGAATATGCCTCGGTCTTCTAGACCGAAGAATTTGCAGTTCTTAAGGCCATGGACTACGCGGTCGAAAATAGGTGGAGGGGAAGGAGTATACGTGTCTGCCGTGACAGCCAAGTTGCACTCAAGGCATTGGCCAGCCCTCTAACTACTTCCAAACTAGTTCGACAATGCAAGTCTCGACTAAACTATGTTGATAAACATAACGAACTTGCTTTACTCTGGGTGCCTGGTCACTCGGGAGTACCTGATAATGAGACATTGACCATTTTGCCAGAATTGGCTCGGATCTGGTGTTCCTCGGCCCGCAACCAGCTATAACACTCCCACCTTCGACCATCAATGCCACCATCAGAAACTGGGTTAATACTGTGCTCAGCAATGACTGGGAGGCGTCGAGAGGTTGCAGATGGTCAAAACTTTTGTTACATTCAGTCTCAGAAGGACTATCAAAACACTTGATCTCATTTAACAGGCGAGACTGCAAGCAACTTGTTGGACTGTTGACCGGTGACTTCACGTGGCATAGACACCTGACAATAATAGGCGTACATGACAACTCCATATTCCAATCCTGCTTCTGCCCCGCTTCTGCAAGAACTAGGTATGAGGCATTTGGTCGCGACGTGTTTAGAGACGAACACCTGCGCTCTTTCACACCCCAAAATCTGCTAAGATTTATTCGTAAATTCTGCAGATTTAAAACAGATTAAAAGGAACATGAAAACAGTACAATGGACGGCATGTAGTCTGAGTACTGTTTTCTGCACGCGTTGTTTCGTGTCTGATTCCCACAAAAAAAACCTTCTTCTTTGTAATATTATATGCCTCTTGACATTTCGGTGACCAATAAAACTTTACGTTGTTTTGTAACAATTCATATAATGGAGACATCTTGCTAGCAAAGTATGGAATAAATCTTGCCCAGGCGAGTGGCACTGAGCGCGGTTTGCAAAAAACTGGTTTGGCATTTTCACAAATATTTAAGTATACCTAAACAATTACCAAAAAGTTCCGAAAATTCGCTTTTGAGTTAATCAGTGAGCATTGAAAAATTTGGATTAACACCGATTGAATTTAACTGAAACAACTCAAAGTTAAATGTTCTTAAAAATGGTCGTCCAAGCAACGGTGGATTTTTTGTCTTTGTAACTACCACTACAAACTTTTTTGTGGCACCTCGATATGTTATTGTTGCATCGAACTCACCGGATAAATCTATTATACATGGAAAATATATGTATCTTCCAAATAAAGTAACCTGATAAGTAACGCGCGAGTCGACTTACATATAAAGCCTGAATTTAAAGACCGATTTGTTCAATAAACATGTATAAAGTGTATGTAACTCATGGACTGGGTGCAATGGCGTACAGCGGTGCTTCTGGGTATGCAGCTACAGTTGCGCGGCGGTACTCAATTCCTACCCTTATGTCCACGTTCGTGCACCCTGGGCAACGTGAGTAACCCATGTGCGAGATACGGTAACCAACCCTTGTAGGGCCAAATCGACATATTCGGTTTAAGGGTCCACTAAAGTTCGCAGCGTCTGTTCACCAGGAGGTGCAGTTGCAAGTGGGCGTCTGTCTTGAAGCAAGCGGCTCGCTATATAAATAAACTCAAACTTTTTACTCCCAGCAGTGGGTCACGCGTTGGGGTTGGGACCCACCATGCTATGCCACCATAAAATGCTAGTCCAATGAAAAGATCGAAACAGCCTCGGATAATGCCATCTCCACACGTTGACGGTCCCGAAAACGAAACAAGGACTACCATTTAGGGATATGCACCTGGAATGTCCGGACGCTCTTTAGGGAAGGTGCCTCTACCCAACTGCTGGATGTCCGAAATAAATATAAGGCTGACATCAGTGAACGAATTGCCACAATCTGCATCAAAGCTAAATTTAATAAGATCAGCTTGATTTGTACGAACGCTCTGACGGAGGATAAGGATGAGTTCTATGAGAGATGTAGAAATTGTGATTTGCAACTACGAGCAATGGGATAACATCTCCCAATCTTTTCGTACCGCTGCGGAGGAAGTGGTTAGCTTTGAAGGAATAATTAGCTTCTTTTGGGCAGGCCATGCTTAATATATGTTTTTTGGGTTGCTGAATCCAAATCTGACGTCAGTTTGGCGCCATCACAACAAGTTTTTTTTATAAATTCATATTTAGAAAGTTGATTCACATTTATAGCATATGTACGTATATGTAAGAAGCGATTCTCATCAACAAATATAACCTTTCGAAGCCACTGGAATTAAAATATTCGTAAAACCTGGATATAGGTAAATAATCCGCTAGTTTATTTTTATTTTTTTTATTTTGAAAGAGATAATTAATGTCAAGCACTATTTGGTCCGATGAATACATGCCAAAAGATTGGAATCGAAGGGTACAATTCATAAAAAGGGCGATCCTGCTGTGTGCGCCAACTACCGTGGGATAAGCCTTCTAAATATCGCACACAAGGTCTTATCGACGATACTGTGGGAAAGACTGAAGCCGAATATGAACCAGCTGATTGGACTTTATCAGTCTGGCTTCAGTCCTGGTAAATCCACCATTAACCAGATATTCACACTGACATCCCAATTTTCAGCTCCGTCCTAGGGGACTCCCTTTCCTGCAACTTCTTCAATACGGCGCTGGCAAGGGTAATGAGAGATGTTAATATAAATCGCAGTGGTACCATATAAAAGAAAACAACGATGCTGATAGCGTTCGCAGACGATATTGACATCGTTAGACTTAACCACAGTGCCATCAGTGCAGCATTTTCCAGTCTAGAGAAGAAAGCAAAAGAGAGCAAAAGAGAGAAATTTAATAGAGTACCTTGTGGCACCAAACAACAAGTCCACGCGTATTGAGAGCCACGTCACTGTTTGCAGTTACACCTTAGAAGAAGTGAAGGACTTTGTATACTTATGATCCAGCATTAACACCACCAATGAGGTCAGCCTCGAAATCTAGCGAAGAATAACACTTGCTAACAGGTGATGCTTTGAACTCAATAGGCAGTTGAAAAGCAGAGCCCTTTCTCGACGAACGAAAATCTCGCTATACAAATCTCTCATTATGCCCGTCCTTTTATATGGCGCTGAAACATGGACGAAGTTGAACATCGATGAAAAGGCTTCGGGGCTTTCGAGAGAAGTGTTCTTCGCAAGATTTATGGCCCTGTTTGCGATTGCTTAGACATGTCGTTCGTATGGATGATGTTGCTCTGGTAAAAAATCTTTCGCCACGGTACCCATGGGTGGACAACGAAGGCAAGGGCGCCCACGAACACACTGGTAGGACCAAGTGGAGAGGACCTGGCGTAGCGAAGTAGGGGAGGAATTGGTAAAGTTTTAGATCTCGGCCCAAACCGACACCCGGTTGTAGCCCATATACGAAGAAGAAAGTTAATACATCGTATAACCTATAAATTTGCTAACGACGTAAATTTGACTATTGTACCTTTAGATTTTATCTTATAAATTTGTAAATTAATTAAAAGTAATGGATTTGTAAATGAAATATAGCATTTCAGGTCAAATACCTATTCCCCGTTTAACGTTCTAAAGCGGCAATTCTAAATTGAACAAGTATGGTAAATAACGTCGTAACTCCCATTTTTCAAAATTTCATAAAAATCAAATTTGTTTATTTAGAATTGCTCTAAATATCAAATTTGAAATAATTTGTTCCAGTGGGTAACGAAAAAACGATATGTTTGCATTTCTCAAAATTTTCGTTATATGAAAGTTAGGCGTGGTTATGATCCGATTTCACAAATTTTTGATGATGATGACAGCGTTTTCGAGGAAAATATGTTCATGACGATGCCTAACACCGTTACTGAGATACGGAAATTGCTTCATAAGTGGGCATGGCTACGCCTATTTTTAAAAATTGCGTGAATATACAGTTTCTCCAAATCGCTCCAAATAACAAGTTTCTCTCTGCTCTAATCGATCCCGAACAAACTAAATATTTGCATCTTTTAAAACTTTCGTTATATGGGAGCTGGGTGTGGTTGTT
Source organism: Philophylla caesio (assembly GCA_963971545.1). Lineage (NCBI taxonomy): Eukaryota > Metazoa > Arthropoda > Insecta > Diptera > Tephritidae > Philophylla > Philophylla caesio. The sequence goes on from OZ020607.1 coordinate 68,637,764, forward strand.
GACCGATCTTGACCATTTTCAATACAAACCTAAACTGGGGCAATCTATGTATGTACCAAATTTCATTAAGAAATCTCAATTTTTACTCAAGTTATCGTAACCACGGACAGACGGACGGACGGACAGACAGTAAGGACTAAATCGATTCCTTTTTCATTCTCCAGTGACGTCATTTTTTTCACAGTCATGATTCAGCTGTCATATGGAGCATAACCCAAAACAAACAAAAAATATACAAAAATTACAATATAGAAAAGTAGCAATTTGTCAATAAACAATTTGTTTCGAGGCGACTCTTACGAAGCATCTGCAAAGTGTGCTTTGCATATTAAAATAAACACAAGTATGCAAGGCTAATTCATTTAAGGTTGTACTATATTCCACATATGTATAAGTAAAATTTTTGTTTATTTTGCGGTGAAAATGTCAGAGCAACTTAGAAAAACTAAAATAAACAAATGGTCGGAATTTCAAGTTTGGCACAAAAAGCAAATGTACTAAGGATTTATAGTAAACATTTTCAATTGAATGTCGTTGTAATATTATGCAAACGCAAGGAATTTCCTATCACGAATGTAAATAGAAATGGAAAATGTAAACAAAATAGTAATTTTGACACTTTCACCGCGCAAGGCGAAGGTAGAACAAGCAACCAGCTGATGAGAATATACCACCTTCTATGAATTCGCCTTGAAGTGTTTATCAAATTGAAAATCCACTTCAAAATTCAAATGCCACTTCAAATATTTTCGAACGAATAATCGAAAAAGAACCGGTTAAAAAATTACGTCACCTTCTTTTTTTCAAATTCAATTACAAATACACGGTTGCCGAGCTAGGTGATCTTTAATAATTATCAATAGCAATAACAAAGATCCTAACAACAAACAAATCGTCAAAAAAATGTTAAAATCATTTCAAGCTTTAGGTTGCTTGATGAGTTTAAAAGTACATTTTCTTCATTCCCACCTCGACTATTTTCCAGAAAATTTAGGAGACGTGAGTGAAGAGCAAGGTGGACGATTTCACCAAGATATTAAGGAGATGGAACAAGATTCCATGGAAGATGGAGCGTTTCAATGTTGGCAGACTACTGTTGGACGCTTCAAAGAGACCTTCCCGATGCTTCCCACTGGCGAAAATGTATTAAAAGGATCTCACTGAGAAAAATAAATGTTTTTAGTGCTTACTAATTAATCTTTTTTACATAAGTAAATTAGTTTTGTTACGTAATTATAATTTTTTTTTTAATCTTTTTATATTTTATTTTAAGATGATAACTTGTTTAACATAGACACCTGCATTGTCAGAAAACCTGACTTTCTATGTCAAAATTAAAGTTATTTTCGGATTCAGCACACCCATAAACATAAGAATTACACAAAAAAACAAAAACAGCTCTCAATTATTTTTTTTGCAGACTTGTATAATTGGTTCATGATAGGTGATGGCAGCAAGTACATACTTATTATGTCCAGCATATTTGAACCTATTTTATCTTATGTTATGTACTTATGTATGTCGTTACTTAAGGGCACGATATGTTTTGTCACTATACGCGATTTCATGTTATGTTATGTGACGTTATGAAATTTTATATTATGCCACAAAAAAACGAAAACTCTCTTCAAATTTTACAAAAATCAACTACGAGTAATATCTGAAACTCATACATGTGTCATGTCTTTGATTTTTAACTTTTCATTTTCTCACATATAGAACGAAGATGCGAATGTAAATTTTATAGTATGTATAAAAGTGTTCACAATGTGGCCGCTGTCGTCGAGTTGGTAGCGGTGCGTGCTATAACTCGATATGCCTCTGAGTTCGAGGTTCGAATCCCAGTCAGGGCAAGCGAAATCATAATCATAGAAAAAGTTTTTTTCTGATAGCGGCCACCCCTCGGCAGGCTATGGCAAACCTCCGAGGGTATTTCTGCCATCAAAAAGCTTTTCATAAAATACATCTGCCGATCGGAGTCGGCACAAAATTGTAGGTCCCTCCATTTGCGGTAGAATATAAAGACGCACACCACAAATGGTAGGAGAAGCTCGGCCAAACACTGAGCTATATAGTGTAAGCGCGAAATTATTATTATTATTATTATAAAAATGTTCATTTATAGATATATATACGTACTATATACATATGTACTTATGTATGTACTTTATGCATATGTACATGTGTATTTCGATAAGCGCAGATGTAATTCACTTTGGAGGCAATTTCTGCACATGACGTACAATGTTGTTGATGACACCCAATCGAAAACCGTGGACGTCCACTACTACATTTTTCAATATTTTTGCTGTTGCTTATATTCGTCTTGTTGTTTTTATTATTTTGGCAGCTTTTACTGTGACAGAATCTGCAGAAGCTGATGGAAGTGTCAACATGCCGCTTCGTCTATCGTAAGCACATACAGTCATTACGAGCACAACAAGCACCGGAAGAGCATCAACAAAACAACAACACCAGCTGTTGAAAGCTCTTGAGGACATCGCTTTTAAACTGTCACTCCAACAGTATCTTACCACTACAAACCTATAACGTATATATATGTACATATGAATATACATTGTATGTACAGCCATATGTATATATGTATATACACAAATACATAATCGTACAGGATCGTTGCATAAGTTGCAAAGGAACATCATTCAAACGCTGACGGCCAAAGGGCAGAGCCCAGCCATACATATACTCGTATACACATGCATACGTATGTATGTTTGTACTTACATATACATACATATGTACGTACTATGAGTAGATGCGTTCAGTTTCGTTCTTAAAATTCGCCATAATTTCATTTACTGCAAGGAAGTTACGACTTCAGTTGATGGATGAATATTGTGTTAATTAAAGAACCTGCTGGTGTTGTTGGTGTTCTTGGCGAAATTCATTTTAAAATATAGTCTCGATAACTTCTGCACAACAGAAACAAGAACATCAGAAATAAGAAAAAAAAAATTGAAAGTCACAAAGAACTTGTGTCTTCGTAGGTACTGCTGCTTACTTTCCGGCGTTGGAAATATTTTCGCTTTTACTGATACCCAGGTCAAAGGCATGGAGCATCCATATATACATATATAGGAATGAGGCGGGTGAGAGTGCACAGAACGATTATTTAAAATTTATGACTAAAATGCAAAAGCAGAGTAAGTTTGCCAAAAAAGTCAATGGGCGTAAAAAGTAGCTATGAACTACATACTACAATTACCATATAAATTAACAGAAGTGCGTGAGATTTTAAATAAAGTTAAATTAAGGTCACAATAATAGACTGCAATTCAGCACTTTTAATTTGAACGATTCGTGCAACTGACAATCACAAATTAATAGCACATAGAATAAATTTCTCATTGAAGCAAACTTAAGACTTATTGAAACCATCATCTAAAGATATGTATGTATATTAAAAATATTGTTATAATTTTATTAGTTTCACTTAATGGCTAAAAAAAAACTTCCATTGACTTTCAAGAACAGCTATAGCTAATTATTTCATTAAAAACTGTTAATTATAAAATTCCTCAAGTCGATATAAAATATTCAGTGACTTTTTTCATAAAGTACCTACATAAGTGTCGATATGATTTCACGCAGTAAAGGCCTGGCTAATGATAAATTTTCAATAGAAAAACTTGCCACACGTGAAGAATTATGCGAAAAAATGATTACTTAAATAAATATTTCTTTAACTTTTGTATAATTTATATACAACTTTTTGTTTTTCCTAAAGACAGTAATCATTATGAGTATTATCAATATATTGTATTAAGATTTTTTAAACTCTGATAAAAAAATATAATTTTTTTGATTTTTTATTGTTTTGTTCAAAATTTGTAAAGTTAAATTATTTTTATCAAGGATGCATTTTAACGTTAAATTTAACCGTTCCGAAATGTTTTCTCTTATTTCGGTTGAAACATTTCAAAATATTATCGTTAAAGCAATTATCATAATAAATTTCATTAGGTTTTTAACCGAAACGAAATGCTGGCGTTAACGTTAAAACGTTAAGAAAAACGCTGGAGATTCACTCGTCGCAAAAAGAAGCGCAAACAGAAGCGCTGCATACTTTTAGGCACATTAAAATGAACGAAAACGGAAATTTTATAACGTTGCAACAATTACGATTTGATTTCTTTTTGATAACATGGCGCCGAAACGCAACAAACTCATTTCGTTAAGTTAATTTTGCTCGTTAACAAAACAAAATGGTATCGTTTCGTTTGTTGAGCAGCCCTGATTTTTATTCTAACCTAATTATGTTGCATTTAAATAAGCAGTGGAGAAGCACTGATGCGCCTAAACACTTGTTGGTTGGATTGTCGACAATAAGTTCAATGCTCTCTGTAGGACATAACCTTTTCGCCTTATTATAAACATTATCAATTTATTTTCCTAAGCCTTATGAAAAATCTTATGCCTTTCGAGTATTCAACAATTGCGAGCTGCTCGTTAAAACTTGATTTAATTTATCTTTGAGACTTTCTGCCTTAGCCACTTCAGGCACCTCGTCGTTAGTTCTATGTATTAACATCGCTTTCATAGTGAGGCTCATTTTCAACTCGAGTGGAATATCCTCCAGCTCATTTATATTGGGAAGGAATAAAACCTTAAAGGAGTTAACAAGCTGTGTTATTGGTCGATTGTGAATTCTCTAAAAGCTTTGTTTTGCCCTTGAAACGAAATTTGTAAGAATGATACAAAGTTTAAAAAATAAATGGCTATTAAATTCACTGTTTTCTATATTTCCGGGATTTCAATAGACTTATCCCGAAATATTCGGGAATTGAAGAAGGCCGGGATTTCGGGATCCCGGGAATGACATGCCTAGTACATACATACTTCAGTCAAATAATTATATGTGCATGACTTCAACTTTAATTATTAAATAAATAGACAACAAGAAATGAGAAAACTTTTAAAATTTGGATTTATATGTAAGACAACTAAAAATTATATAACAGTAGAAAAGACTTGTGAAGTGGAGCTGGTTAACATTCAATCAAGTGATGATTTCAGTGATTAACACAAAGTCAAAGCGCCGTTAAAAAGCAAACGATAGTGAAAAGCAAAATGCTGATAAGACAGTATCATCTGTGCTAAGACACTAACAACTACATAAGTGCTAGTGCAGCTGAGTGAAGTGCTAAGACACTAACAACTACACATACATATCATATGAATGATTTATATACATACGTGCAAAGTGCAATTACTTTATTAATACAATATTAGATAATAACATCAAACAAATTAAGTATATATTTATATACAGTAAATAAATAAAATATTAATAATTACTAAGAAATAATTAAAATAACAAATTCATGACTGCTGCCGCATGGATTCATCGTGGCAAACAGTGGCCACCAAGCGACATAGAGAATCAACCTCACCAACTCCGGAAACCAGCAAAATAATTAGAGAACTGAGTAAAAATTCGCCAGATCGTAATAGGTTCAGTTTTTTTGACAATGTCATTAGCACTAACAACAGTGACAAAACTGATATGGGCTGCAATAACAGCTGTAGCATTAATGAAAAAAAATACCAAAACCGCCGCCAATATTCATTCCAGATGTAACTCAGGTAAACAGCATGATAGCTAGCATCCAAAAGGCAACACCTATGAACGATTTCTATTACAAAACCGTTAAAAAAAATGAAGTTCGGCTTATGGTAAAAAATGTTGAAAGCTACCGCAAATTAATTAAACAACTGAATGAATCTAAAGTTAACTATCATACATACCAACTGAAGGAAGAACGTTTGTTTAGGGTTGTCGTTAAAGTTCTTCATCACTCCACTGACATTTCATCAATAAAAGCATAGCTTATAATTCTAGGCCATAGCGTTTCTACAAGCAGTTTTGACAAGAGACCCTTGAATATCTTTTTGGTAGACATGGACCCCGACACTAATAACAATTACATATATGGAATGGAACATTTGTGCAACGCTGTTGTTACGATTGAGCCTGTAATAAAGACAGACGACTTGGTTCAGTGCTACAGAGTATGGTCATACACAAAATTACTGCAGAAAAGTTTACAGATGTGTTAAATGCTCACTAGGTCATCCTACATCAGAATGCTCAAAACAGAAAGAGGCCCCACCGAAATGTGTGCATTGTGAACAGATACACACAGCGAGTTACAGAGGATGCTGATATACCAGCAGTTAATTAAAAGAAATAATATTAAAAATAACAGAGAACGGAAAACTCAAGTAAAAATTAACAACACAAACTTGTCATATTCAGACATCACCCGGTCTGAATTTATTAATAACGGTAATAAACCAAAATAGAACAAATGATTAACAAACAAAGCGAACTAATGAACACTATGGTGCAAATGATGAGATTAATTATAACAAAATTATGCCCTTAAATTTAAATATAGCTACATATATGGAATGCTGCTGTGGCCGCTGTGGTCGAGTTGATAGCGGTGCGTGCTATAACTCGATACGCCGGTGAGTTCGAGGTTCGAATCTCAGTCAGGTCAAACAAAATCTTAATCATAGAAAAAGTTTTATCTAATAGCGGTCACCCCTTGGCAGGCAATGGCAAAGCTCCGAGGGTATTTCTGCCATGAAAAAGCTTCTCATTAAATACATCTGCCATTCGGAGTCGGCACAAAACTGTAGGTCCCTCTATTTGTGATATAATATAAAGACGCACACCACAAATTGTAGGAGAAGCTCGGCCAAACACTGAGCTATATAGTGTAAGCGCCAAAATTATATATTATTATATGGAATGCTAACGGCCTTTCAAATCATATACTAGAAGTAGAACAATTTCTTAAAGCCATGTCCATTGACATATTTTTAATTTCTCAGACCAACTTCACATCGAAATCATTTTTTAAGATAAGAGGTTATGATCTGATAAATGCAAATCACCCAAATGACAGAGCTCATGCGGGATCTGCTATTTAGATTAAGGCAAATTTTAAGTATACTGTTGAGGAGCCCATCACAAAAGATTATATTCAGGCAGCATGTCTAAAAATAAAATGTGACTCTTGCGAGGTGCTTGTATCCTCAATATATCTTCCACCTCGGCATAACATCAGCGCTCATGAATTTGACGAGCTCTTTGAATCATTGGGACCAAGATTCTTAGTAGGTGGTGACTTTAACGCTAAGCATCCATGGTGGGATTCCAGGCTAACCAACACAAGAGTATTAGCAACAATAAACTTTCAACACTGTCAACAGGAAACCCGACATATTGGCCTTCTGATCCGTGTAAAACTCCTGACTTTCTAGATTTTGTCATATATAATGGTATTCCTAAAAATCTCCACTTATTCTTCACTATTACTTTTCTGCACACTTATATGAAAAAGAGCAGTGTTATTTCTAAAACAACTAATATACAAAAATTTCAAAACTGTCTGGATGAAAGAATTGACCTCAACATTTGCTTAAAATCTGGTAGAGATTTAGATGAAGCTGTGGAAAGTTTGACCATTTCATTTCATGAAGCAGCTGTCATCTCCACTCCTGTGCGACAAATTGACCAAAGATCATAAAGTGATTTCCTTTCAGCTGACATAAGAATACTGGTTCAGACCAAACGACAGTTAAGGAAGATATGGCAGACAAGTAGCTACCCCTCTGACAAAAGAAATTTTAACAGGGCAACCAGAGAGCTCTCAGATTTCAAAAATGAATGTACAGCAAACTTTCTAAAAAATGAATGAAAGTCGCCCTTTTGACATGGAAGATATAAATGATTTTATTGAAAGCCCTTGCCAAATGGACCTTCCTGTAAGATTGAAATTCTCAATAATGCCAAATCCCCCGGCTATGATCAAATAAACGCAAGAGTAGTTAAATTGCTAACAAAAAAATGCAATGCTACGTTTTCACCACTTTCCTACTCAATGGAAGTGTGCAGAAATCATTATGATCAGCAAGCCTGGCAAACCTGAAAGCATGCTGAAGTCGTACAGACCGATAAGCTTATTAGTAACTTTCTCCAAATTATTTGAGAAAATCCTTTTGCGACGACTGTTACAAGTTTTAGAGAAAAATTCCATCATTACGCAGCATCAATTCGGATTTCGTCACAAACATGGTACTCCTGAAAGACGAATGCTCAAATATATATCCCGTTAGGACCGAAATTCCACAGGGAAGTGTACTTGGTCCGATCCTTTATACAAAATATACCTCAGATATGCCTGTCCTTGAAAATGTCATGGTCGCGACCTATGCGAATGATACTGCGATGCTTGCGTCAAGCAGTTCTAAAATTGAAGTGTCGAAAATGATTCAGAATCAGAAAAATCACGTTAAGGCAAAACGAAAAGAGCTTAAAATAAAGACAAATAAAATGTACTGGCTTATTGGACCCAAATCTGAGTTAAGCTTTGAAAACAAAATTATTGTATAAAGCCATTCTAAAGCCTGTTTGGACGTATGGAATCCAGCTTTGAGGCACTTGCAGCAACTCAAATGTTGAAATTTTACAGCGGTATCAGAACATAACACTTAGGAAGATCCTGAATGATCCTTGGTTTGTTTCAACGACTGAAACGGTTTCATGTTCTAGACCTCCCGTACAGGAAATAAATAATCATTAAGTTTCTTTGTAATTCATAGCTCAAGCTAAGTAGAGAACAAAGTATTACTTTTGCGCCCACTGGGGTCAAACAGTATTAAGTTATGTATACTTAAGGACATTTGCTTATTGTCCTGAATAGATACAGATTGTAAATAAAGAATATGAAAAAAAAAATGTTTACATCGTAACAAAATGTATACTTCAAATGTCCGTACAAAATATGCTCAAAAATCCAATTCAATATATGTATGTACATATATACATATTATTTTAATTGTGTTATTAAAGTTTAATATTTGTTAATAAAGGATGGTGTTACCCCTATGTATCTTCACCATTTGGATACGACGGGGCATTGCTTCCACTCGTTTTTTTACGACAGACAAATCAGTTTTCTACGGTCCCCCTTAGATCCTCCAAGGGATTAAGGTCTGGGCTTAGGCCAGGCCACCCTAAAAACTCAATCTGTCGAGATGTAAAGAATTCTTTGCTACGTGGATAGTTGCATTATCTTGCTGGAAAATCCATTCATCGCCATGTAATTCCCTTGTTCGAGCGCTAATTGAATTTAATTCACTCAATAAATAATTCATCAGCAAAATCTAGGAGTTTACTTTCTAGTAAATCTATGTATATACGAGTATATTTCTGCGTTCATTTTTCTAGGCACAAAGCATACGAGTATTTTGAACTTGCCTTTTGACGAAAATGCAGTCCAAACCATTAGTGACCCTCCACCATGTACGCGCTTATGGCATGCTTCCCATGAAGGCCATCTGGTCCGTCCAGATTAAATTGGTTTTCGACAATGAATATGACTGATTCGAACTCCTCATCCCAAAATTTATAATTTTCATAAACGTGTATTTTTATGGTGTGGCTTTAAGCATGGTTTAGGCACACGGTTCTCATATTTAAGGTCTAAATATTTCCTTATTATTTGATGAAGTCGTTGTTTAGTCACGTTCCGACCAAGTTCGGCTTTAATTTGCCTACAGCTCATGTGGCTTTTCGTTGCTAACAGCTGTATGCGGCGGGTTTTCCGCCCATCGATGGTGCTTTTACGTCCGCTACGTTTATTAACACCATATATACCCGGGTTTTTTTAAAGGCTGAGATTACATTTCGTCTCTTTACATTAGCAGCAATTTTATCAACTTTCATGCCGGATTGACTCATTCCTATGATCAATCCACGCTCTTCATCTGTTAATTCAGTTAATAGTGGCATTTTCTGATAAATTAAAAACAAAAGATATTTAATTTTTCGTCTTATATTATTTTCTTATATACTATACTTACCTAGGTATCGTTTGCTCCGTTTTTAATACTAATATGTTGACTTTGCACGCGGCAGAAAGCAAATAACTAGTTTTGCACTTATAAATATTTTATACGAAAAATTTGACTTACATCATTAGAAATAACGATAATACGAATACGGTGCCGAGAGGAAATTGACAAATAATATAAACCCATTTTAACTGTACCGTTAGTAAAATCTAAGGTACAGAGCAAAGCAATCTTGCACATATAATCATTTAACTGAGGTATATACATACGAGTACATACATACATACGTATATGAAGAAAAAGTCTTGCTTTTAACTGTACTTAGATAATAGACAGTGTATAAAGTGTATTTATCATAATTTTGCTAGGTTTTCTACAAGCTAAGCGTGAACACTCCCCTTTGATTTCCTTTGTGTGGTTGCCTGTTGCGTTGGTGATGAATTTTGGGGTGGAGGGAGAGAGCCGCAAGAGAATCTGGTCAGAATTCAAAAGTTCTTGGAGCTCCTACAATATGGATACTTACATTTCATTCAAATATCCTTCAAATGTAGTTCGCGTGCCATGGCTTGTTAGCGTGACTTTGCATGCAAATTTCGTGTACATAGACACTCATACATACTCGTACACAAGGAAGTGGTGCTAATTAAATTCCGCCTAAGTGTGGGAAAGTAAAAGTCTAGGTCAGTGCCGCGAGTATTTAAAGTGAGTCCAACACGTGACTGCCGATTGGGCCAACGAGCTCGTAATTTTCCATGTGTTATTCGGTAATAGTGAATGGAGCTAATCTGAGTATTTAGCCTTCATATTGGGCAAGAATTGCGTTTTGCAAGTGGTCAAGGTCAGGTTTAATTAAGTTTATCCGTTTCATTTCCAAAGTGTTGAGGTTGCGTATATGTCTTCTATGCATGTACATATGTATGTATGTATTCGTATGTATGAGTCGGTAAATGTAGTTGCATTTATTATACTAATTACCAGCCTGCTTTGTTTTTCAACTTGAGTGCCATAATTAAGCTACGGCATACAATTATCTGAATATGCTTCGTAAACTAGCAATGAAAAGGCCATTGCTCGTGAGAATATATTAAAAAATACGAATTTACGTTCGCTTTCAAGTTTTAAAGACAAATTTCAAAATTTTTATTTCAGCGAAATACTGGAAAGCTTTCTCATAAACAGAATTTTAAGCTGAAAATAGTCCGATATCCGTTTGATAATTATCAATTTTATATAATTGAGGGGTGTCACTGCCATACTTTTGGTGAGTCTATTGAACTACACCTTTAGTTGGCACGATGTGTACTATAATTTATTTATCGTTTCAACCATCTTGATAACTAACAATTGGTTTTATATTTCATGTATTTTCAATTATGGTAATACCTTCAAAGCTATGAAAAAATCCGTAAATTTCTGAACAAACGCACGGCCGAAGTCAGAAGAAAAAAAATCAAAAGAGGACTGGACAAATTTAATTTTCCAGCTTTTCATTTCAGCAAAGTCTCTTTTATTAAAATATATATATATATATATATTAAGTCACAAAACGTTAAATTATTATTGAAACTTAAATTTAGCAAATTTTCTTCTTCTAAAAAATTATTAAAATCAATTTAAAAACTAAAGTGTTAAAACTTTTAAATTTGCTTTGAGCATATATGTACATAGTTTTGCATTGCAATGTCCAACGGTTTTTTTCAATCGTTGTATTATAGAAGTATACAAAATAATATTAATGTAACAAAGAGAACGATTTGTTGTAATTCATATATGTATTTATTGGTCTTTTCAATAACTAAAAAGAAATAAACGTAAAATTTGACAAACATACAATTAATTTATACTTCAAGTACGTAGTATGATCAAAATTTAATCTTAAAGAAATAAAAGCCTCAAGTGTGGTATTCTCCAACCTGGACCTAAATTTGTTGCATTTAAAATATGCAGTGGAGAAGCACTCCTGCACCTCAACACTTGTTTATTGGATTGTTGACAAAAAGTTAAATGCTCTCTAAAGGACATAGCCTTTATCCCCTCATTACAAAACTATGAATTTCTTTTACTAAGCCTTCTGATAAATTATATGCCTTTCGTAAATGAAAAACTGTCATCTGATTGTTAAAACTTGATGCAATTTGTCTTTTAGACTTTATGCCTTATCCAGTTCAAGCACCTCTATTAACATCGCTTTAATAGTAAGGCTCATTTTCTGCTCGAATAGGACATTCTAGAGCGAATTTATAATGGCAAGGGCAAAACGAATTCTAGGGAGTTTAAAAGCCGAGTTATTTGTCGTATTGGTTATCATTTTTGTTACTCATGTTAAATTTTCTTATTTGAATACAACTCTGAAAGGTATTTTTATTAGATCGGTTTGCAATAACATCCCTCCGAGCGTATTTCTGCCTTGAAAAAACTTATTATTAAATAAAGCTACCGTACGGAGTCGGCATAAAACAGTAGGTCCCTCCATTTGTGATGCAACACAAAGACGCGCACCAGAAAGGGTAGAAGAAGCTCACTGAGCTTTATAGTGTTAACGCCAAAAGTGGGCAATTTTTTTTTGTTTTCTTTGAAATGTCCATCACGATTTTTAATAAAATAATTGCTTATAACTTGGTTCAATATTACACACAAAAAGTTGACAATCTATACACAAATTTGTCGATTTTTTTTTTAGTTTTCTACAAAGTTTAAAACTTTGATTTTTATAGTTTATGTTAGAGAATGGACTGAGCTGTTGCTTTTGATATGCACAACACTGTACATATAATGTTAATGGTCCAGGATAATCTGTAAAACGGTCAGTATTGTATTGATTGTGGATGGGAATTTGAATACATAAAATCCAAACTTTTCATGGAAAAGAAGGTTCAATACTTTGGTACAAAAATAAATTATTCAAGCCATTCGTGTACGCTCTTGTTTAATACATGTTCATTTTGTGTATAAACGCACAAACTCGTAAGGTTAAATATGAGGCATACAAACGTTGTTGTTGGTATGCAGGTATTTACGAAACTTTGTATAATAGGTTGTTTTTTCTAAGTGTAACTGAATAACTATGCAGTAAAAAACTTTTAACAACAATTATACTCGTAAATGAATTTAGAAATAAAAGCACATAAATGTATGTCATGGATTTAACCGTATTATAGTTAACGTTATTTTTAATATGATATTAAGGAAAGGCCCCCGAGCCTTAGATTACTTATGTGCGCCCCTGCACCTGTCGGCAGATTTTTACACTTTTTCACGTAATTTACCTTTGTATTTTGTAACATATTTAATTTCAAAAATAAAAATATTCTCATGTTCCATATTTTGACGAATTGTCTGTGCAGTGGCTTCATTTGATTCAAATTGCATCCACTTGCAGGATATCGCGTTATAACGCTCTTTAATGTGTTAATTCTTCTAGAGCCGAACATTTGTTTACAATAAGTGCTGAAAATTTAAGGTGCCATACTGCACTTCTACATGAAACGTATAAAAACAATGGAAATTTTAAAAGGCTATAGACAAACTACAAAACTTTTGAAAGGGAAAGATGTTTTTATCTTCAGTGACAGCCAAGCAGCAATTACAGCTATAAGCTCAGTTACGATAAAATAAAAAAATGTATTTGTTTGCCTGCGATCTCTACCGGAGATGGTCAATCAGAACACGATTAACGTCATTTGGGTTCCTGGTCACATTTACATATAGGCTAACTGTTTAGCGAACGAAGTTGCTACGAGTATGTAACATATTATTCCCGGAAAAGAATGTGTTGGCACTTGAAAACTGTTTTTGTGGCAATTTGTATGCAAATTATAGCTGGAAGCAAAATACGGAATGAAAGATCTCTAGGCAAGCTTGGCCCAGGTGTAATCGAAATCGGAATCGTTGTTTATATTTTTATGGGAGAGAGGATATATCTCAGATAATTGGCGTTTAACCAAGGCATTGTCTCACAGGAAATCAACTATTAAATTTTTAATTCAGAATATAAAAAATGCAAACACTCCTTTACCCGTCTTATATATAAATAAGTATAAATTCTAATAATATTTTTAAACTCGAGTGCATTTTTTTATAATTACTTAATTTTATACACCAGCTTACTTGTACACAAGGGTATATTAACTTGTTCGCAGAACGGTTGTTTTAAACAGCCAAAAATATTCGGGATACATGTATATAGACATATATCTATATCAAAATTATCTGAATCAAAAGAGGAACCGATTTAGCCATGACTGCCTGACCATCCGTCCTTCCGTCGGTCCGTCTGTCCGTTGTCACGATAACTTGAGTAAAAATTAAGATTACTTTATAAATGGTGCATATAAGTATTGCTCTTTTATCAGGTCAATAACCACGGCCACCTCCTATATAACGGGAGTTTTGAAAAATGCAAAAACTCCGTTTTTTCGATATACATTAGAACAAATTAAGTGAAATTTGATATTTGGAGCGATTTAAAACAAAGAAACTTAGTATTTATGATAAAATATCTGTATCTCAATAACAGCGTAAGCCTACCTCCCATATAACGGAAGAACAAATTGGGTTAAGTTTAATAATTGCAGCGATTTGAAACAAAGAAACTGGGTTTTTATGAAATGACCGTGGCACCGCCTATACTAAATTACATCACGAGGATATATAAAATTCGTTTACGCCCGAATTTGCTTTCTTTACTTGTTTAAATACATTTATATACATTTTCGTAGATTTTCTGTCTCTGCCCGATTGTCCTTCTGTCCCTCTGTTTGACACAAACTTGTTCCTCAATTTTAAAGCTAGTTTGGCAGTGAAAATCATAACATGGGAGAAATATAACAAACAGCTCGCATACAACTCTTCCATTCATGTATGATGCCTTCGGCATAGACGAAGACTGCCTGCTTTTATTGGTTTTTTATTTAATTTTTGGGCATGTTTGCGTTTCACGCACAAACACACCATTTTAAATGCTGAATGTGGACTGTGACGAACGCGGAGCGTTAGCTTAATCTCCTTCCACTGAAAAACTTGACGGTTCTACCAGTAAGAGGTTTAGTTCGAGTTGAAGTCGCACGCTGATTCTTTAATGGCTTGACTGATTGCAAGCCTCTCACAATAAAAACACTATTCTGCAAAAAATGCGACAAGTCTAGGGATAGACTCTAACATGCGACTTATACAACCTTTAATATGAATGGCCCTGTTCGTGTGGGCGGCGGGTACTGGATAAGATGTAATGATGAACTGAAATTAAAAATTCAACGATTGCGATGGCTTGGACGTAGCGTTCGAAAAGATGATGGTGCTGCGGTGAAAAAATGTCTACTCAATAGATGTGAGTACCTGGCGTAGCCTGGTAAAGGAATAAGAGAACTGGTTCAGGTTTTTGGTTTCACCCAAAACAGAAGCACGGTTGAAGTGCTTTGTATGTAAGAAGAAAGAGTCAAATGCGTATATCCTGTGAGTCATTTAATAAATGCAAAAGAATTGAATGAATAACTAATCCACAATCACACACACCTTATATTTTACATATACATACATAAGAATGTAGGTACTTACATATATATAAAAGAAAGTAAGTACTTATAATTTCATGCGTTTATAAAAAATGGATAATTGTTGGTTAGTAGTTTCCACTCCAATTTCAATTAATCGATGATATAAATGCACTTAATTTAATCCAATGTTAGTTGCAAACACTATGTAGGGCTTCGGCAGCGGTTGGAGTGATGTCAGTTATCTTTTATATGAAAATATGTATATACAATGGCAAATTTCTAAGGTGAAGTAAATGGTGTTTTCTTAGACGTGTGATGAGGCAATAATTTTTTCGGAGTTGGTCTTTTTGACAGCTGTTACTTGATTTATAATCAGGTTGGTTTACCATTTCATAATGTAAATCGTGGAAATGTATTACCAAAATAATGGTTCGGTCCAATATTCGGTCGACATAATCGCCCAGCACAGTCGGCAATTCGAGCAACCATGGATCGGTTTCGCACAACGTTTACTCTAGTGGAAGTATCTTGGTTTTCGGGCTTATAAAATTCAACTCAGCGATGAAGCTCAGTTTTTATTGAATGGATATGTTAATAAACAAAATTGTCGCATTTGGAGTAATAATTATCCTCAAGCGATTGTTGATACTCTGTTACATCCTCAAGAAATTGGAGGATGTTGATGTGGACGACCTTTGGTTCCAACAAGACGGCGCTACATGCCATACACCCAACGAAACAATTAATTTATTGAATAAATCTTTTGGTGAGCGCATTATCTCGCGTCTTGGGCCTATGGCGTGGCCTCCAAGATCGTGCGATTTAACACCGTTGGACTATTTTTTGTGGGGTTTTTGTAAAGTCGCTTGTCAACGCAGATAAGACCGATTGACGCCTTGGAAGAGAATATTCGGCGCGTTATTGCTGACATTGCTGCAAAAAGTGGTCGAAAGTTGGGCCCCTCGACTGGAGTTTATTCGAGCCAGCCGCCACGGTCACTTGTCCGAAATCAAGAAATCATTTTTAAAACATAATGGCAAACACTTATGTTTATATCAAAGCTAAACTCTTGGCCATAGCATGTATGTATGTATGTATGTATGTACGTTTTTTTTATACATAAACAATGTATGTATGGATGGAATTTTATGTTTTGAATTTCAATAACAGATATCGCTTCCTTCGATTTTTTCGAATGCTTTTTTTCGTATCGTAAGGTTCGCCTTCTGCGAAAACCCAGCCGTCGTCCATTTCTTAATGTTGCTTACACGTTATATGGATTGCATATATGGAAGTAATTGCAACCAAAAAATATTTAAAAAAATAAAGGTAACACTTAGCTACTTGAAACATTCATATTGTGAAATTAAATTTAATGGGCTATATAATTGCATACTGAAAAAATTCTAACACTTCTGAAAAAGAAGTTGAAAATCTATGTCAAAATTTTTGGTATTTTTTTAGTTTTCTACAAAGTTTTCAAATGGGTTTATATAGTTTATGTTAGAGAATGAACTGAATTTTAAATGAAAGTTCTTAAAAAAAAAAATGTATGTAAGAGGCAAATTATTTCACTTGCAGAGCTAAAACACCGCTTTGACGATTCTTTAGAATCATTCCCACGTTCTTGCTGCCAAGCTGATCGACAATTCATCAGAATAACTCCCACGCTTGTCTTGCCGTTCATTTGCATTCCCAGACGGACACCTGATAACGTACGTGACTTTGGGCAGCTTGCGGCGATGTAACTGGAAATGCATTGACACCAACATATAAACAGAGCTACAGGCGCATCGATACTAAGTCAGCCAGATCGGGCAGTGCATCTACACTAATACACACACATCGACCAATCAGGGAGTAGCTACAAACCGCAAGTAGGGAACTAGGGTAGATTGTAAGACAATAATGTTTAGTTCTAAATTGGCATCAAGAGAATAAAGTGTATTTTACAAAAGTTATACATATATATACAATTTTAGCGCGTTCACTATATAGCTCAGTGTTTGGCCGTGCTTCTTCTACCATTTGTGGTGTGCGTCTTTATATTATACCACAAATGGGGGGACCTACAATTTTGTGCCGACTCCGATCGGCAGATGTATTTTATGAAAAGCTTTTTGATGGCAGAAATACCCTCGGAGGTTTGCCATTGCCTGCCGTTGGGTGACCGCTATTAGAAAAAACTTTTTCTATTATTAAGATTTTGCTTGCCCTGACTGAGATTCGAACCTCGAACTCACCGGCATATTAAGTTGTAGCACGCACTGCTACCAACTCGACCACAGCGGCCACTAAGTACAACATTAAGGAGCAGAAATGGTAGGTTTTATCAATATTTGATAAAATTTGTTTCAATAACTTGATTTTTAATGAATGGTTGGCGTTTCAGCGGGCTGATTTTGGTCCATCTTACATATTAGAATTTTTTGGTTAAAGCTAAGAATATACTTATATTTCCTATCTTATTTTTCTTATCCGATTATGTTGAATTTTTGTGGCTGTTGGGACAATTTTCCGTCATCCCTTGTCAAGTTTGGTTTGGAGACAAACCGGTTTCGGATGGCACAACAATCTTTTGTTTCAATTTTCTGCATAACTGAAAAAAATATTAAAACTTTTTTTAAAAAGTTCGAAATTTTGATCTTATTTTGTAAATTCATTTTACATTTGTAAATAGTTAAAAAAATGGATGTTATGGTCCTTAGAAAAGGAACCATATTTTACTTGAAAAATAATTTCAATTAATAAGAAGAAAAATAATGTACCAAAATCTGTCAATTTGTGGTTTTCCTATAATTTGTAAATAAAGTATAATCAAATTTCTTATACAGAATTTGGCGGCACAGTTGAAAACTGTTACCTGGGAGCGTAACGTTTGCCTGTTTTAGAAAATTCTACCTCGCAAAATCCTGCAAAATGTTAAAAAATCCTGCATAGGTAAAATCCTGGTTTTCTAAAATTTTGCTTTTCCAAAATCCTGGTTTTCCAAAATTCTGCTTTTGCTAAATCCGGCTTGTCAAATTCTGCTTTTAGTGTACTTACCTTTTAGACAAACTTTCTGAACAACGAAATGAACCGACATACGCAGCGAAAAGTATTCAAACTCATACACAGCGATTTTAGAAATCAAATAAACTTTATTCGTAATATGTTTATATATAGTTATGTGTGTATGTATGTAAATATTTTAGTCTAGTAAATTGAAATAGTTTTTGCAACTCTCTTCAAATAACTTGGTTGACTTAATTCATTCCTTTTTTTAATAACTCTTCGTAGTTGCTTGTTTTTTTTAATTATGTTTCTTTTCTTTCTTCTTATTTCTCCATTTTCCCTTCTTTGTATTTGAGTTTTCGCATAAATAAGCTCCTTTTGTAAATTTGATACGAGTTTATAAAATTGTGAGGTACTTTTACCTACAATGACTTTTAGTCTACGATGCCACGCTTCGACACTGTTTTGCGTTCTAGGAAAGGTTTCTGTTTCCGATGTCGTGTGATCATGTACTGACCAAAACTCAGGAGAATATTTCGGATTAGAGTTATTACCAGTAATATAATTTTTGTCAAACCAAGTTAAGATATTTTTAACGTCGTCATCAACACAGGAAGTAAATAAAGTCTTGAAATAACTCTCTATTTCGCTTGGTGGTACAAAAGCTAGGCTTTTAATCATCCGAACTTGCAATGCAAAATTTTCGGAATTACCGTATTTCTTAACCAGTCTATATATAAAAAAAAACATACTATTAGTGTTACCCAAACAAATTAAATATTCGATAGTTACCTTTCTTTTTGGACTTTTCGCCATATAATTTGTCCAAAATGGAACAAGCATCCGCGTAAATCAGTAGTTGGAAAGCATTCTTTAATCGCTGATAAAATACCCATTTCGAAATCGCAGACTATACGGGAAGGACATAAATTTAATTCATAGTTAGCTGCAACCACTAACAACTCTCTAAAAACGGAAACATACATAGTCACCGTTTTTTTGCTCATCAGGCAAAAAACGAGAGGTACTATTTCGCCATGTATTCTCCCATGTATCGAAAAAAGTTGTCTCATAACCTGAGGAACCACATGAAAGGTGCCATCAACAGCCCAGCAGCTGCTTCTGTTAAGCAGTTCCAATGACGATTTTGTTCCAAAAATTATAAAAAATTCATCATCTACCCACTTCTCCGACAAAACAAAAAGCTCGCCTTCAAGTACATATAAATTTAGTGGCATATCAATATCATCAAGCGTTTTTGGTTCTTTCATTTTCCACATTGTTTTTCTTATTCGCATTATTTTTTCCTTCTGAGCACTTTTAGAAGGCAAATAATCACGGCAGTTGGCCGGTGTTAGCACAACGGATTCGCGTATGATCTGGGTAGGTGGGTAACGTGTTTTTTTAGCCGATTCTTTCAGCATTAAATTAGCATCACGTACTGGTTTTTCCTTTGCCTCAGGACTATGCGAATGCACTCCGGACGTTTTTGTTATGCAATGGATGTTGTCTTTTATTATTGTCACCAACCGCGATTTGCAGTGATACATTTTTCTTTTTGAACAACTCCAATTATGTGAGCCTTTTTTAGTTATTTTCTCTAAATAATAAAAATACCCATCAACAGTTAACATTTCCTTGTTTTTATTCGATTTACAATACTAATACGCGACATCTTTTACAAATATTTTATTAAACCACGATTTTGACAGCATTAAAGCACAAAACAGAAAGTAAATGAAACATTTAAGAACTTTATGTATAACGGTATTTCTAGTTCCAGCAATTCGTCAATGAACATGTGTACATACATACATGTCTATGTATGTTCATATGGGTGGAATAATAAAATAAAAAATAATCTGTGCACAGTGTTGTATTTAAATGTAATATAAACAATGTTAAAGTGGACATGTCATTACTTGGAAAAGTGCGCACTTTTCAAAGTAATGACATGTCCACTTTAACATTGTTTATATAACATTTAAATACAGAATTTTCTAATTCGGGATTCTGAGAAGCAGAATTTTAAAAAATCAGGATTTTAAAAAAGCAGGATTTAAAAAAAAAGGATTTTAAAAAAGCAGGATTTTAAAAAGTAGGATTTTGCTTTCGGGATTTTGCAAAAACAAGATTTCGTTACCAACCCCTGTTACCTTACTGACGGGAAATTTGGCCATACTAATTGGAAATTGGGCTGCGCTGTTGACAGTTTGGCAGCTGTCAAATGACGAAGTTTTGATTCGTAATTTTTAATTTCCCAAAAAAAAACACGTCTCTAATCGAAGAACGATTTGATGTAAATCATGTATGTATTTATTGGGATATTCAAGAAAAAAGGAAATAAACATAAAATTTAACACACATACAAAACAATTTATATTTCAAGTACAAATATACATATTTGGTACAGAAGCAAATGCACCTATATAAAGTAAAATATTTTTAACCACTGTTTGAGACCAATATTATATATAAATACATATATTACCATTCAGTAAAAAAAAATACATCAAGTAAAAATTAAATACATCACCCATTCCATTTTGAGCTAGGCAGAATTATTCCTTATTTTGTTAAAAATGCTATCTCAAAGAAATAAAAGCTTTAATTGTGTTGTCTTCCAACCTGGCCCTACATTTGTATCTGCAGAGGAGAAGCACTGTTAAATGCTCTCTATAGGACAAAGGCTATGTCGCCTCTTCACAAAAACTATCAATTTCTTTTAGCAAACCTTCTGATAAATGGTATGCTTTTCGATTATTGAATAATTGCGAGCTGCTTGTTAAAACTTGATGAAATTTATCTTTAGGACTTTCTGCCTTTTCCACTTCAGGCACTTCGTCGTTAGTTCTATTAACATAGCTTTCATAGTGAGGTTCATTTTCTAAAACAAAGCCTCAAGGGAGTTAAGAAGCTGTGTTATTTGTCGATTGTGAACTCTCTAAAGGCTTTGTTTTGCCCTTGAAAGGGGAACTTTTAAAATTTTAAAAATTAATGGCTATTAAATTCACTGTTTTCTGCAATTCCGGGATTTGGATAGACTTATCCCGGGATATTCGGGAATTAAAAAAGGCTGGGAACCTGGGATTAATATTACTATCTATAACACGTATCACTTTTCTTATGCTCACTCCGTACTTGAAAGTTCTCCGTTCGTCCTACATCTATTGCTGTCATTCCATTAACAGTCCTGCGATTTTGAACCGCTTATTTGGTCCTTTCGTCGTTTTTAATGAGTTGCAATTTAATACACAAATTGCAATTTATCAACTATAATTTTCATTGTTGCTTTGAGGGTCCCAATCCTCTCTATAATTTCGTGTGTATGTACTATGTATATATGTATGTAAATGTGAGCATGTGTACAATTGTTATTTTGTTTGCCGCTTCGCTGTTGTTCGTAAATAGTCAGACGATATAATTAGAAACAATTAAAAGTTAGGAAGAAACTTAGCTGAAAGAGGCAACATACTCATACACTATAAAGACAACAATACCAAAAACAGGAATAACAATAGCAATATAAAGTTTACGTCAACAAAAATGTCCGGGTAGTACAGTAGAAATAACAAAATCACATATGTATGTACATACATATGTATGTAAATAAATATGAAATAAAAACGAAACCTATAAACGACCAAACTAGGAATATCCAGGAAATTGAATGAGCAGATGTAAAATGGGAAGTTGTGCATATAGACGCGCGTCTATGGAAACCCTTCGGTGGAGATGGTGTCGCAAGTTGCACCTTGCAGAGAACAACCATCAGTACACTTATGTGTTTAGGCATGCACGAGTACGTACGTGAGCTGCCCTACATAGCCACAAACATTAATATTTAAATGCATATATGTATGTACATAAATTTTATAACGCTTGTATCAGAGAGCGAGTATAAAATCTTACGGTTATAACCCCCGAAGTATGACAGGTTTCATTTGATTTATTAAATTGTTATTATACCCGAGCGAACTTGCCCACAAAGGTATATTTACTTTGTTCGCATAACGGTTGTTTGTAACAGCCAAAAATAATCGAGATGGCTATATACAAATATATACCAAAATGACAAGAATGATAAGAGGAATCGATTTAGCCCTGCCTGTCTGTCCGTCCGTCCGTCTGTTCGTTGTCACGATAACTTCATTAAAAATTAAGATTTGTTAATGAAATTTGGTACTCTTTTTTCAGGGTAGTAAAAATGGCCAAGATCGGTCAATAACCACGCCCATCTCCCATTTAACGGAAATTTAAAAAAAAGGCAAAAACTTCGTTTTTTTCGGTATCTATTGGAGCAAATTGAGTGAAATTTCATATTTGGAACGATTTTAAACAAATAAACTAGATATTTATAAAAAAAAATTGAAAAATAGGCGTTGCCACGCCCACTTATGGTAAAGTTTCTGTATCTCAATAACAGTACTGCGCTACTACTATGCTCAAAGTCATTGATGATATACGGCCGTCTTTTGATAAGGGTGATCTTACTATACTTACACTTTTAGATTTTTCGAAAGCATTTGATACCGTTTGTCACAAAATTCTTCTCGAAAAATTATGGTCATTTTTTGGTTTTAGTGGTAACTCAGTGGAGTTAATAGGAAGCTATTTAAAAAACCATCAACAAAGACTTGTATCTACGGACACTTTTTCTCGATTAATGCCAATAGAACGTGCTGTACCGCAAGGTTCTATCCTTTGGCCGGTTTTATTTATTCTATACATCAATGACATTGAAAGATGCTGTAGAAATGTATAATAATAATAATTTGGCGCTTACACTATATAGCTCAGTGTTTGGCCGAGCTTCTTCTACCATTTGTGGTGTGCGTCTTTATATTATACCACAAATGGAGGGACCTACAGTTTTGTGCCGACTCCGAACGGCAGATGTATTTAATGAGACTCTTTTTCATTGCAGAAATACCCTCGGAGGTATGCCATTACCTGCCGTGGGGTGACCGCTATTAGAAAAAACTTTTTCTATTATTAAGATTTTGCTTGCCCGGACTGAGATTCGAACCTCGAACTCACCGGCATATCAAGTTATAGCACGCACCGCTACCAAGTCGACCACAGCGGCCACAGAAATGTAGAAATATATATATTCATCTATATGCTGACGATGCGCAAATATACCTTTCTGCGCCTCTAGGCCTTGCAGAGGATCAAATTTTTAGAATAAATGAAGAGCTGGAATCAGTCTCTCTCTGGTCAAAATTTAATAGGCTTAATCTAAATGTGTCCAAAACGCAGGCGATAGCCTTGTCCTATTTTCCATATGACTTGCATAATTTGTCTCCCGTTATCTTAAATGAAAGCGTTAGTAAATATGAGAAAGTGGTTAAAACACCAGGCTTTAACCCAAATACAGATTTCATATGTGGCGTAGACGAAGAAATTACAGTTATTTATTACCAACGCCGCCAGATATATTATTCAAAGAAAAAATTTGACCATATTACTGAGTTTTCAATAAAAATTCTAGACTGTAGTTTATACACATTTTTTATCGTCGTTATGTATTATAAGTATATGTTTAAATTAATCCACACTCAATGCCCAAATTATCTTTTTTCTAAATTAACATTTGCACAGTCAGCCCATACTTGCAACCTTATTGTGCTCTCCTTCAAGTACTCTGCCACGTCAAGAATGTTCTTGGTTAGAGCTGTATAGTTGTGGTATTCTTTGCCTCACAAATTAAAACTGGAATCAAATAAAAATCGCTTCAAATCGGCTATTTACTCTATACTTGCTTTCAAACTTCTAACACCTGCTTAATTTTTTCCCCTCCGTCCTACTCTGTGATTTTTATCTTTATTTTGATATCTTCTTAATTTTAAGTTACTGAAATTCATGTTATTAAGTTAATGGTATTAATTGTATGTAAAACACTATAAAATACTTTGACTTACTAGTGTAAAAATGAATAAGTAAATGAAATGAAAGTACTAGGTATGGTCACTGTATGTATAAACACATTGTTCTTAATATCACTAGTATCACCGTCAAAAAGTTTTGAAATCGGACCATAACCACGCCCACCTTCCATGTATCGGAAGTTTTCAAAAATGCAATAAACTTCGTTTCTTCGAGATCTATTGGATCAAATTGTGAAAAACTTAATATTTCTTGGGGTTTGATGCATTTTAAATATAAGGAAAGCTGGCATGCTTTTTTGACCTCGGCTAAAAACGCTTAGGCCATTAATGCGCCGATTAGGTATAGAAGTAAGTGAATACAAATCAATACCCAAATCTTTTTCTGCAATACCAAATACTCTATGCTTATAACTGCGATGCACAGTTAATATTATTACAGTCTCACATTCTTATCTTCTTCTTCTTTCATTGGCTCGATAATCGCCTATGCGATTTTGGCCGAGCTTAGCACAGCACGCCAGTTATTTCTCTCTTTCGCTAAATGGTGCCAGTTGGAAATACCAAGCGTACCCAAGTCCTTTACCGCCTGGTCTTTCCAACGCAGAGGAGGCCTCCCTTTTCCTCTGCTACCACCGGCGGGTAGCGCGTCGAATACTTTCAGAGCTGGGGCGCTTTCATCCATTCGAACGACATGACCAAGCCAGCGAAGCCGCTGAATCTTAATTCGCTGCACTATATCTATGTCGTTATAAAGCTCGTACAGCGCATCGTTCCATCTTCTCCGGTATTCGCCATCGCAAAGGCGTAAAGGCCCATAAATCTTTCGGATAATCTTTCTCTCGAACACTCCTAGAGACTTCTCATCAGATATCTTCATCGTCCATGCTTCTGCGCCATACATCAGGACGGGTATAATGAGAGACTTATAGAGCGTAATTTTTGTCCGTCGAGAGAGGACTTTACTGCTCAGTTGCCTACTCAGTCCGAAGTAGCACTTGTTGGCAAGAGTGATCCTCCTTTGGATTTCGAGACTGACATTATTATTGATGTTAATGCTGGTTCCTAAGTAAACGAAGTCTTCTACTTTTTCAAAATTATAACTGTCAACAGTGATGTTTGATCCCAGTCGTGAATGTGCCGACTGTTTATTTGATGACAGGAGATACTTCGTCTTGCCCTCGTTCACCTCCAGACCCATTCGCTTTGCTTCTCTATCCAGTTTGGAGAAGGCAGAACTAACTGCGCGGTTGTTAAGGCCGATGATGTCAATGTCATCGGCGTACGCCAGCAGCTGCACACTCTTATAAAAGATAGTGCCTGACCGATTTAGTTCTGCGGCTCGAATTATCTTTTCCAGCATAAGGTTAAAAAAGTCACACGACAAAGAGTCACCCTGTCTGAAACCTCGTTTGGTATCAAACGGCTCGGAGAGGTCCTTCCCAATCCTGACGGAGCTGGTGGTGTTGCTCAACGTCATTTTACATAGCCGTATAAGTTTTGCGGGGATACCAAATTCAGACATTGCGGCATAAAGGCAACTTCTTTTTGTGCTGTCGAAAGCGGCTTTGAAGTCGACAAAAAGGTGGTGCGTGTCGATTCTTCTTTCTTGGGTCTTTTCCAAGATCTGGCGCACTGTGAATATCTGGTCGATAGTAGATTTACCAGGTCTAAAGCCACACTGATAAGGTCCAATCAGTTCATTGACGGTGGGCAGTCTCTCACACAATACGCTCGACAGAACCTTATATGCAATGTTAAGAAGGCTGATACCACGATAGTTGGCGCGAATTGCAGTATCACCCTTCTTATGGATTGGGCAAAGTACACTTAGATTCCAATCAGTAGGCATGCATTCGTCCGACCATACTCTACAGATAAGCTGGTGCAGGCGCTTTACCAACTCTTCTCCACCGTATTTGAATAACTCAGCTGGCAGCCCGTCAACTCCGGGCGTTTTGTTGTTCTTGAGCCGTGCTATTGCTAAACGGATTTCATCGCAGTCGGGTAACGGAACATGAATTCCGTCGTCATTGATTGGGGTTTCAGGATCATCATCTTCTCCAAGGTGGTCTCTGTCACTACCACTAAGTAGTGTGGAGAAGTGCTCCCTCCATAAACTAAGTATAAGTAAAAGAATTGTTTATTTGTTGAACAATTATTTATTTCCTCTGCTATGCAGAGGCAGCCTTTTGGTTACAGTGAGTATTTAGAACTAACTTTATCGGTGTATGCACCTGAATGCCTAACCTGAGCAGCCCCACTTGGTTTGTCGGATTTTCCGCTGACTCGGCGATTCCCACACTCCAGTTGTGCGCTTCCGAGCTTCAGCTCCAGATGGCTACACCCGTAAGCTCGATTGCTGACTTGGCAATTCCCACGGTTCAGAGCGCTACTTTTGTATGTTTGTTAACAGCATACGAGCTGCATACAAAGTTATGATTGTTGTTACTATTGTTTTTGTGTGTCGCAGTAGCTAACACCTGGCTATTGTTGTGTCTATGTTTGCTGCTACTTGATGGTTGCTGCAGCAGCTTATTTGAGCTGTCGTTGTGGCTATGGTGTGTTAACTACTCCCCCTTTTAAAAGCGACCGTCCTCGGGTGCCTCTTACACATCGGGTGGAGTTGCAGTGTCGGTGTTTCTAATCACTTCAATGATGGCTAGCTTTCGCTGGCTCCTGGACCAAAAGTAAGCTATTATCATAACTATGATGATGGTAGCCACTAGCCCCAGTGAACTAATCGAAATCAAATGTCTGGTTGCCATTTCTTGTTGTAGTGATGCAATGTGCTTTAAGTTCTTCACATGGACCTCTTCCAGATACGGCAATGATAGAGTTTTTATATGTTCCGTAAACTTTACTATTGTTGAAGGAGGGGCTTCGGGATGGGATTTAACAACGTTTTTCCAGTTGATATAATTAGTTCCGTTTATGGTGACATTACCACTATTAGTCCGTCGGCAATTTCCTCAATAGGGGTGATGTGTTCTGCTGAGGTTGTTTTGCATTGCGCTGAATTCTGATTCAATAGCTGTTCCACACATGAGGCTGAAGCAAGTGTCTGGCAAAATGTAAGGGTTGTAGCATTTTTGCAGTTTGTGAGAGGTTGGTAGTCGGGAGCGCAGTGTGCTGCTATATCTGTTTCTAAGTTAATTATCTTCTTACTATGAATTACAGGTAAAAGCCTAACTTTTTTACAAATTCTGCTGATTTTAGGATATTTAATTACAAAATAAATATTATCACTATCCTGCAATATTCTTAGCTTAGAGGCAGTTAAAATATCGCTTATAGTAATATTGGCAAAGTGTTCGGCAAATAGCAAAATTTTAGCATCTTCACTATCCAAAATGACGGGATCAATTATGTTATGCTTTCCTAGTGTTACTGAATGAACAATGTTTGTGAGGTCTGCAAGTACTGCCCTGTTTCTCGCCGTAGCCAACCCAAATAAATGCCCTGTATCCACAATTGTTTCTTTTGTAACTTTAAGTAGGTCATTCATTGCTCGTGTCAGATTATTTATCCTTGCCTGAAGCTGAGTGTTAATTGTAATCTGTCGTTCATTAGCCTCAATCAGTTCGCGTTCTTTGTTTGCGACCTCATTAAAATCGTCGAAGTCGGGTGTCCCTGCGATGTATTTCAGTGCAGTACCTATGATGTTGATACCACGCGAATGCCGGTGATGGGTCTTCAGAGTCTCTAATAAAACGAGGATGTGACCAGCATCTGCTTGGAGCAATTTCCTTGCAGGAGAATGTGGAAACTGTTCAAGCAGCCCTTCTGTATCTGCCGCTATGGCTTCATAATTCGTCAAGTTAGTTTTATGTAGCAAAATACCGTATTGATCGTGAATAGCAACTGTCCCGGTTGAAATCATCATGTAGTGTGAGTTGGTGTAGTTAAATAATTTCGCCTGCGTCCAGAAAATAACCGTCAAAAACGAGTATCTGAGAAAAAAAAAAAGGAAAAAAACTTGCTTTACCTCAAGTTTGCCTTGTGAACCCGTCTTCCATTTATCATGACCGTAGTTCCCAAGTCCTGCTCAATAATATTCTCAACATGCAATTTTGTTAATTTATTGCCAATTCTTTTAATGGTTTTAATAAATATTTTGTCTCCGGGTTGATATGTTTTCAACTTCCTATATTTATTCAATCGATCTAACTCAAGTGCTTGTGCCCTGACAATTTTGTTCACGATGTCTTCGCGTAATTGCTGAGGAATAGAATGAACTACATCTATAGGCCTTTGCCCCGTAACGGAATGAACCGACCTATTATATTTGGATGTAGCAAGCAATATCAAATCCACCGTCTCGTTCAGTCCTTGAGAAAGTTTGATGCACCTTGCAATCTCTGTTAATGTGCTATGAAACCTTTCGACTTGCCCATTAGTGGTACTATGGTGCGGAGGGGTTGTAAACATGGTCACCGAGAAATGATCTCTCAACAGTGACTTTATTGTTTGGGAATTGAAAGACTTTTCATTATCGCAAACTATGGTTTTTGTATTTTTAAAAAAATTTAGAATTTGTATAATAGGTTGTTTTATGTCAATTATTGACCTGGAAGCAATGGGTGAAACTATCGCGAATTTTGAGAACTTGTCAACACACGTCAGGAAATGTTTCTTATCTGTTGAATAAATGTCGAGGTGGAGAATTTCTCCAGGATACTGTGGTATAGGGGTTTGGCCTACCGTCGGATTTGGGGGGTGGCGTTGGTATTTGGCCTCCCGGCAGATTTTACAGTTAATTACCAATTCCTTCAATTTCGGTCGCATTCTGGGGAAATAATACTCCTTTAGAATCTGTTGCAGGTTTTCCTTTAAAGAACGATGGGCCCGATTATGTTCGGTTTCCAGTATCTCTTTCTGATCGTCTTCGTTGGTTATGTCTAAGGGACTTTGATCTAAAAAATTAATTTCATCAATAGGTTCGTCCACGTATTGGTCGTCGTACTGTATGTCTTCGCCGTTATTAACATTCTGGTCACCGCTATAGTCTTCATCGCACCCTTGCTTCTCATCCCCATAACCCTGCGTCCCTAAGTGGTTTATGCGCTGCATCTTTGGTGCCGTCTGGCTGTCGCTTTCCACTCGCCTCTTTTGAGCTACTTCCTGCGTCCCTTGGGACCGGTAAGTATTGAACGGATTCCTCTGAGGAAGAGGATTCGCAGTGGATCCTGGTTGGTTTCCCTGGCCTTGGTTAATCGATTGACGCAATTGCTGTCTATACTGTCGATGGTATGAAAGGGACGGATCGACTTCCATCGGTGTCACATCCTGTCGGGTGGCTTCCGCTCTTCGATATTGAGGGAGACTCTGGGGAATGAATGGGGTTGCCCTCTGAATGGCTCCAAGTGGTCGCTCATTCCTATTGAGGAACGACTGGGCGAATGCAGACCTGGCTTGGTTAGCTTCTAGCTCTTGTGCAAGGGCTAGTGCTGTGGGCATATCAGCAGGCCTCGAGGAGAACAAAACATCGCATAGAGGCCTGTTAAGTCCTGAAATAAACATCCTTAGCGCATCTTGTCGATATTTTTGATTAAGAGTGCTGATTAGTTCAGCGTTTCCACTATACGACATCGCTGTTTTTTTTACGAGCAAAGTAAGTTTTCGTTCTACTTCATCGTAGAACTGCAGGATATTATTGTTGCCTTGACGCAACGTCGACATTTCCTGCTCAATCATATGAAGGGGTCTCTTATCGGAGTAAGTGAAGTCTAATCTGGCGATAATCGCCTTGAAATTTCGAACCGTGTTGAAAGAAGCGAGCACAGTGTCAGCTGTCCCTGTAATATTGTTCCTAATGATCGCTACCGCTTGGTAGTGACGGGAACTACCGTCATATTGTTCATACACCTTATACGCTGCCTGAGCGGCATTTCTCCATGAAACATATCGTGATTGTGTCGCGTTGAATTCGGGCAGAGATTTTATCACGTCCAGAGATTCGTCACATTGAACATTTCCTGTGATCGTAACAGGCGCATATTCTATTACCCTTGTAGGGGTCTCTAAAGTCGCCAGTCTGTTCGTTAATGAGTCAATGGTTCCCTGAAAATCCCTTTTTGCCATTTCAGTGGCAGTCCTTATGGCTGCTGTTATCAAACCTTGCATCGTTTGTGCGTCCATAGCTTATGCAAAAACGATCACTCAAACGAGAATAAAAAAACGAAAAGAAAAAAAAATTTTAATAACACTACCTATGTCGTGCTCCTGGCGAGATTTTAACAAAGCAGTAATGGCGTCGCTTATTCAGACAACTATGTATGTCCGCTATTCCCGAACCAATTTACTAACACTTTCACAATAATTGATCCACGCACAAAAGTTAAGGAAAAAAATTTATTTATTTAAATGCCAAACACTTTACTTACATGTTTAAAACTATCATATTTTCTATTTAATGAGGATGTCCGCAGCTTCGTCTGATTATCTCTTCAGTCCCTCGCTGGCTACGTCTAGGCTTGACGTGCAAATCCTTAAGTTTGTTGCTTTAAGCGTTATTTTAAGTTTAAGATTTAATGACAATTTTGGTTTTCGCGAATCGCGGAATTGTTTTTTTAAGTGTTACTTTTATTTTAAGTTTTAAAATTTAATTAAAATTTTGGTTGTCACAGATAGCTGAGCTCGCGGCCACTTTGCGTATTGTTAGAATATTATCCTTTTATAAGGACTTTACCGTATCCTTTTCCGCGCGTGGCCCCACGTTGGGCGCCAGTAAAAGAATTGTTTATTTGTTGAACAATTATTTATTTCCTCTGCTATGCAGAGGCAGCCGTTTGGTTACAGTGAGTAGTTAGAACTAACTTTATCGGTGTCTGCACCTGAATGCCTAACCTGAGCAGCCCCACTTGGTTTGTCGGATTTTCCGCTGACTCGGCGATTCCCACACTCCAGTTGTGCGCTTCCGAGCTTCAGCTCCAGATGGCTACACCCGTAAGCTCGATTGCTGACTTGGCAATTCCCACGGTTCAGAGCGCTACTTTTGTATGTTTGTTAACAGCATACGAGCTGCATAGAAAGTTATGATTGTTGTTACTATTGTTTTTGTGTGTCGCAGTAGCTAACACCTGGCTATTGTTGTGTCTATGTTTGCTGCTACTTGATGGTTGCTGCAGCAGCTTATTTGAGCTGTCGTTGTGGCTATGGTGTGTTAACTTATATTCTGAACGTCAGTTACCAGGTCGCCGTTGTCGTTCTTACAGGAATTCGCCCCTGTCTTAAAACCTTCTGTTAGCCGTCGTACTTTCTGAAAGAATTTCCGGGCGCTTTTCCTGTCGGCCAGCATTTCAAGCTCTTCGCACTCACGCATTTCGGCCTTTCTCTTCTTCTCTCGAAAAATGCGTCTCGCTTCCTTTTTCAACTCACGATATCTCTCCCTCAAGGCTCGCGTTGCGCCCGATCGCAACGTGGCCCTGTAGGCAGCATCTTTCCGTTCCGTGGCAACGCGACATTCCTCATCGTACCAGTCATTTTTCCGGGCTCGCTGGAAACCAATAGATTGTTCAGCGGCGGTACGTAAAGAGCAAGAGATGTGGTTCCAATGCTCTGAAATATCGCTGTGTTGATTAGAGCTCTCAGAGAGCAGGAGTGCGAGTCGAGTAGCGAAGTGCGTGGCTGTCTGTTGTGATTGCAACTTTCCGACGTCGAGCTTTCCTTGTGTGCTTTTCCGCACGCTTTTTGACGTACAGAGGCGCGTGCGTATCTTGGCTGCGACAAGATAATGGTCCGAGTCGATGTTGGCTCCTCGGATCGTGCGCACATCTAGGACACTGGAGCCTGGAAACTACCATGTTTCGGGCCCCGGCGAAGTCGATCAGTCTCAATCCGTTATCAGACGTTTCCTCGTGGAGACTGAATTTTCCGACTGTGGAACCAAAGATGCCCTCCTTGCCCACCTTGGCATTAAAATCGCCTAGCACGATTTTTATATCGTGTTGGGGGCAGCGTTCGAACGTGCGCTCCAGGACAATATAATTTCACATGAAAGAAATACTTGTAGCAAATCGGAACTACTTTCCGCAAACTTTAACAAACTCACTGGTTCCGTTATTTAAAATCCCCTTTCATTTGACCGTCTTCTTGCGTGGTTGTTAATTTAAATTTTAGGTGACGACTTTTAGATAAATATTTAAATAGAGATTATTTTCAACATAATGTATAATATTGTATATTGTATTAACATTGTATATTCACATATGTACATATGTACAAATTTATATTTTATAAAACATACTAGTTTTTCTTGTTACCACCTCGAGATATCTTTGTTTGTAGGAAACATTGCTCATGATCAAGTGTATAGTCTTAGCTTCTAAGTATAGTCAACATAACAAAACTCTAATCCCATCACCAAACATTCCGCATAACAATAATAGAGAAATATCGTTATAATTTTGTAATGTTTGCTTTCGAAAACCTAAAAAAGTTAAGATTTCGCTTGACTTATTCAAGGCGGTAATCGGGAAGAACGCGTTTTTGTATCTTGATTCGGTTACTGACAAAAATGTAGGAAATTCTTAAGTGCTTTTACTTTTTTTTGGCCTTAAAAAATTTTCATTCGCGACTGTTATTGAACTCGATGCCAATTTTTGTTAGTGACAGGTTTTATTTGGCAAAAAATTAGTTTGGTGGTAAAAGTTATAGCGGGGAACACCTCATCTCTTCATCAGACATTCATCTGAATCCGATTATGAAGGCAAATTTTGAGAAAAAAATTAATTCGCCAAACTGCTGTTATAATTCTTAGATTTGTTTTCTCAGTAAGCACGTGGGATTAGAGCTATTAAAATGATTTCTAAGAACTACGCATTACCTGTTTTTAATTCATTAAAAAAAAAATTTTTTCTCTATGTATATTGCTTTATTAAAACAAATTTTTAGTTCCGATTGCTCACTTGGATGTCAAAGTGCAATATTTAACGAAATTGGATTGAATATGTGGATATTATATTATTTAAAAAAAAATACTAGAAAGTTGACTAGTTGTACTCATTGTAAACTGAAAAAATAAAACTTTTTCATCATTACGCCAAATGCCACATTGAGATAAATTACTAAAATATCATTGACCAGACCTTATGTGGGTTAAAAAGTGTTGTCAACCCATACGTGTAGACTTATTAATTTTAAGTTGTCATTTGTATTGGACCGTTTTAGTATTTCATTTTTATATTAGATGTATTAAGTCTTTTCTATCTGCCGTCATATAAGCACGTTGTAGCAACATACGCGGTAAGGCAAATTACTTAAATAGTATGGTTTAGATTCTATAATTTGTATTGTATTATTTGTATGTATATTTTGTAAATAAAGAATAAGCTACGGCTCCACACGACTATAACATTGGCGACGAAGGAGAACAACTCTTTTGAATAACAAAAATGACTACATTAGAGCAAGTGTTTGCAACCCTGTTAACAAGACAGCTGGAAACCGCGTAGCAACAACGACAGCTCTTGGAAAGATTACTTGCTGCTACATCAATCAACGTCGATGGACAGAATAAACGTATTTCATATACAGACAGCGCACTAAATGGTCCTGAAGCTCTAATGGAAACTCTTGCAATAAGTATATGTACGTGAATTTGTATATGACCCCGAAGAAGGTCAAACTTTTGCTTAATGGTATGTCCGGTACAAGGATAATTTTAATGTGGAAGCTGCGTCGCTGGATGAGGCTGCAAAAGTTCGGTTGCTTTTACGCAAGGTAAGCACCAATGTGTTCGACGAATATCGAGACTACATTTTGCCGGCCCAACCGCGTGATATCAAGTTCGAAGATACGGTTACTACACTAAAACTAAAAAAAATTTTCGGAAAAAAGGAATTGCAGTTCAGTCGGCACAAGACGAAGATCTTCGCGCAAGACTGCTATCTATGCTCGACTCTGAAATTAAAGGAAAAAATTTAACAATTGATAATTTAGTAGCGGAAATACAGCGAATTAAAAATTTGAAAAATTATGCACTCGTAAGAGTCAATCAAACGAAAGTCCAAGCAGTTTCACAACAAATGCTGGCTATAATATAATTTTGGCGCGTACACTATATAGCTCAGTGTTTGGCCGAGCTTCTCCTACAATTTGTGGTGTGCGTCTTTATATTATACCACAAATGGAGGGACCTACAGTTTTGTGCCGACTCCGAACGGCAGATGTATTTAATGAGAAACGTTTTCATGGTAGAAATACCCTCGAAGGTTTGCCATTGCCTGCCGAGTGGTGACCGCTATTGGAAAAAACTTTTTCTATGATTAAGATTTTGTTTGCCCTGACTGAGATTCGAACCTCGAACTCACCGGCATATCGAGTTATAGCAACTCGACCACAGCTGGCTAAAGTTTCTTTTAATGCAGTACCCAGTAGACCTTTCTGGCAATGTGGCAATATGCATTTCGTGCGTGAGTGTAAATTTACCAATCATAAATGTATACAATGTGGTAAGGTGGGGCATAGGAGAAGGATACCGTGCATGCTTTTCGGAACGGAAACCAGATACTCCCAAAGTTAATTAAATAAAAAGAGTAGGAAAACGAGTAAATTTATTAAAAGCGTATTTACAGCGTGTGGTAATGGCTTTAACAACCGTCGTTATGTGACAATACAGATCAATAATGGTCATCTTAAGCTGCAACACAATACCGGTTCTGACGTTACCATTATTTTAACACATAATTGGAAACGAATCATTGCGCCTGTGTCAAAATGCTTTTCGTGATGCTTCAACTACCAAAATCTCGATCACTGGTGAATTCGATGCAGATGTTGTTATGGGAGGAATTAAAAAGTACACTACACTCACTGTGTTTCCTAACCTTAACTAATCAGGCACAGACGTCATTGGACTTCTCGATTTATGGAACACGCGCATCTCGGAATACACTGCATGCAAGCAGGTGCAAAACAGCAATAAATTATCACAACCGAATTTGCGTGAATAGTTTTCAAGTGTTTTTAGAGACAAAAATAAATGGTCCGCGCCAAACGTTGTCATAAAAAAGGCTTCTGGCAATGTACGCATATGTGGTGTCTATTCTACAGTTCTCAACGTACAGCTGGAATCTCAAACTTTTCCACTACCACTTCCTGACGAGCTTTTGTAAATTTCAACGGTTGCTCGTATTTTTCAATAGTCGATCTAAACAACGCTTATATGCAAATATAAGTTGACGAGGGGACTAAGAAACTTTTGGTTATCAAAACTCACCGGGGACTATATACTTACATTTAATAGGCTAGCACCAGGGGTGAAATCTGCACCCGGCGCATTTCAACAAGTCAAAGAATCGCTTCTCTCGGGAATACCTAGCGTTTTTCTGTACCCAGAAGATCTGGTTGTAGCAACTAAAACTAAAGAGCAAAACATCAACGCAGTTATTCAGATATTTGAACGTTTTAAATTGCACAATATCACCGTAAACTTCAGCAAATGTAAGTTTTTTCAAAACTCTTGTACTTATTTGGGATATCACATAGATAGTAATGGTATCAGTATAGATAAAAATAAATTCAGTAAAATTCGAATCTCAGTCAGGGCAAGCAAAATCTTAATAATAGAAAAAGTTTTTTCTAATAGCGGTCACCACTCGGCAAGCAGGGGCAAACCTCCGAGGGTATTTCTGCCATGAAAAAGCTTCTCATTAAATACATATGCCGTTCGGAGTCGGCACATAACTGTAGGTACCTCCGTTTGTGGTGTAATATAAAGACGCACACCACAAATGGTAGGAGAAGCTCGGCCAAACATATAGCTCAAAAGTATATTATATATATGTATATACATATACAAAGGCAATTGCGCATGCTTCGAGGTCTCTTACTCAAGCGGAAAAAAATTATTGGCAGATTAAGAAAGAAGGGTTAGCGTTAGCCTTTGCAGTTGTAAAATTTCATAAATATTTGTACGGGAGAACATTTTATTTACATACCGACCATAAACCATTGCTTGCCATTTTTCGTAATAAGAAGGGGATTCCTGCACATTCTGCAAACCGCCTTCAGCGATGGGCTTTGACATTAATGTCATATGATTTTGTTTTGGAATATATGTATACCTACAAAGGAATTCGGTGCAGAAGATTTATTATCACGTCTCATGAGAAACACAACCAAGCCGAACGAAGATACAATCATCGCATGCTGTCAACTTGAACAGGATGTAAAAAAGGTTGCAGTCGAAGCCTTGGCAAATCTACCACTTACATTCTAGATGGCTCAAAAAGCAATATTCAAAGACGCAGAGTTACAAAAAGTAATCACACACTTGAAAACTGGTAAGTGGACAAACCAAGGATGCATTTCAACGTTGAATTTAACCGTTCCGAAATGTTTTCTCTTGTTTCGGTTGAAACATTTCAAAATATTATCGTTAAAGCAATTATCATAATAAATTTCATTACGTTTTTAACCGAAACGCAATGCTGGCGTTAACGTTAAAACGTTAAGAAAAACACTGGAGATTCACTCGTCGCAAACAGAAGCGCTGCATACTTTTAGGCACATTAAAATTAACGAAAACGGAAATTTTATAACGTTGCAACATTAACGATTTGATTTCGTTTTGATAACATGGCGCCGAAACGCAACAAACTCAATTCGTTAAGTTAATTTTGCTCGTTAACAAAACAAAATGGTATCGTTTCGTTTGTTGAGCAGCCCTGGGACAAACATAATAACTAACGATTTACGAGGCTATTATACGCTTAGAGATAGTTTGAGCATAAT
Organism: Philophylla caesio; assembly: GCA_963971545.1. Classification (NCBI taxonomy): domain Eukaryota; kingdom Metazoa; phylum Arthropoda; class Insecta; order Diptera; family Tephritidae; genus Philophylla; species Philophylla caesio. The sequence goes on from OZ020607.1 coordinate 68,674,767, forward strand.
TGAAAACTGCATCATGTTAAAAGATCGATTGGTAAAAATGCGTAGCTGTTGCAAAGACGTTACCAAAAACGACCCTCTCTTCATGGCCTTTAGGAGAAAGTCCAATTCAACGAGTTCATATTGACATTGTAGGTTCAGTAGATAATATCAATTACTTCTTAATTATCGACGCATATGCGAAGTAGCCGCAAATATATCAAATCAAGTCAATAACTTCTACTAGTATTTTGAATTGTATTTCGGATTTTACGTCACAATTTGGAAACCCGGAATTAGTAATCAGTGACAATGGTACTAAATTTTTCAGTAAAATTTTTTCGGATTTCTGTGAACGCCAAGGTATTGTGCCTAAGTTTACGGCTCCGTATCATCCATACTCTGAAAAGAACTGTAAAGAAATTAGGTGGTACAGGAACATCAATACAAATTTTACATACATTTTTAAAAACGTATCGTGTCACACCTAATCAAAGTGCACCAGATGGAAAATTCCCTGCTGAATTATTCGTGGGAAGAAGATTAAGGACGGAATTCGACCTCCTTAAGATTTCTAAGCCACATATCAACCTACGCAACGAGAAGATGGAACAATAATTTAATAGCAGACATCGTGCCAAAGAACGAACGTATGAAATCGGTGATCTTGTATACGCAAAATTGTATAAGCGGAATGAATACTTTTTGGCATCAGGAACAATAGCAAAGATTCTTGACAAAGTAAACTACGAAGTCAAAATCGAAAACTCTAAGTATCTGAAGGCAATATGAGTACACGCAAATCAACTACGATAAAGATATGTAACACTAAAAACAAGTCTTTAGATATTCTATTGGATAACTTTGAATTGCCATCATCAATTTCCGACGATAGCAACTCGGATAAGAGTATAATAGCGCCGCTTCCTGTCATTCCACTTCCGGAGACTCCAACCAGGAACTATCATCACAAACGCATGTGGAAGGTCTTCATAACGAACTGATTCTTTGGGTGACCACTGTGAACCTATAGCAGAAACGCCTAAAGTTTCTCAAGAGTTACGACGATCAACAAGACGCAAAAGACCTCCTGCATGGTCTCCAAATTATCATCTTTTTAAAAGAAAGAGGGATGTTGGCAACTGTTACGTGTAGACTAAATAATTTTAAGTTGTCATTCGTAAAGCGGTCCTAGATCCGTTATACTTAGTATTTCATTTTTATATTACATGTATTAAGTCTTTTCTGCTCTGTCTGCCGCCATATACTCGTAAGCTAGTTGTAGCAACATACGTGGTAAGACAAATTACTTAATTAATATGGTTTAGATTATATAATTTGTATTGTATTATTTTTATGTATATTTTGTAAATAAAGATTGAGCTACGGCTCCACACGACTATAACAAAAAGTAAACAGCTTAATGTGTATTTGGCCTAATTAATATTGCACTGCATGGCAATCATGGTGTTTTTAAAATCAATAAGTTAATAAAGATTTGTGGAATGTGTGTGTACATATCGTATAATTTATGATTTAACTGTGTAATATACTGGTAAAAACATTATTTATTCGCCAATTAAACGCAATAAATCTCTCTTCGATTTAATTTTATTGAACTGTTCTTTGTTTGTGATTGTTTATTTAAACAAAAGCGGTAAAAAGTTCAACACATTGCGTCCTTTTGCTATCTACAACTCCCACATTTTTTCCTTTTATTCATTTAATTGACTAATTATGTATATACATACTTGAATTGGAATTATGGAGTAAGGAAAATGGGGGTGCCTGTTGTAGCGAACGAGCTGGATAGAAATGTCCACAGAAGACATTGCCACTGGAAATTAGTAGAAATGTGGAAAACAATTAAAATAATTAAATTGATAAAGCCATTCGACACGTAGTATGTAAATATGTATGTTTGTCGATCTGGTCACATAACATTGTACATAGAAAGGCATTTATTTATGGAGTAGTATGTAACATATCTATTTTTTATGGCACAAATCAATATAATATATCAATTAATTAGTTCCTCACATAATTCACATGACATACCAGTTCTATTGTCAGTACGATTTGTTAGTCAATTAGTCAAATTAAATTGCTTCCATTGTGCCAAAGGCGAATTCAAGTCTATACCAAAATATTATTTAGAATCAACTAAATATTAATTTAGTTTTATTACAGTTTTGTGAAATCTAGAAGCAAGTGCAATCAGAATATGTAGCTATGTATCTTCCAAATAGCAACTAGAATTTCTAGCGCTGGCTGTTGTTGTTTTTCACAGAATATTTTACAAATAAAATTTTTATTATACCAGAGATGTTAAAGCATGCAGTAATTTAATTAATGTCTTTCGTATTTTTTGTAGAGCAAAAACCTATTCATATAGAATAGTCGATTTTTTTCTGAATTTTTTTATATAGAATTTGAATAAAAATTTATCGAAACATTTCCCTTAATCCATTACCATTTTGATATTTTCATTGCAATATTTATCGGTGGTTAAACCCCTTACGCATTTCGATGCGATAAAATGTGTAATACACAATTTTTGATTAGTCAGGTAACGATACGAAAATAGCGGGAGTTAATTGGATAATTTTTATGTCATTATTCTTTTGCAATAATTATTGAAGACGTCTTTGTTAGCACTAGAAAGTCGTAATTTGCCCCAATTTAATAAGAAATTGTCAATATATCTTTAACTATTTATTTGTTGGTATTTCGTGACTTTTATTAAAAATGCTTCTATTTTAATTTAAACACGTGGCTTTTTGATTTAAGTGCACCAAATGCAAGGAAATAACATGATAACATAAAAAGGCGGATAGAATTTATTTGATCCTATTAACAAACAAACTTTTTAATTTTTGAGTTTGCAGTTTTATTGACCACAAAGAACAATAGAGTGAAAATTCCATGGGATTTGAAAATTGTATTTTCGGCCATTGTGCTTCGTTCTCTTTCCATATGCGACAATAGGGTTTGTTTCCTTTATAACTTTTTTTAAGCTGAAGTATCGTTAAGAAGTGCATAGAGGAGTATTTTGATAAGAAAACATATATAAAATCACATATTTCTTTATACTAAAATATTCTTACTTTTTAAAAGAAAAACCTAAATATACTTTACTTTTCTATAATATTTTGATGAGACTCAATAGAATAAAAGAAATAATTTCCTCACATCTATACAATTTAAGTTTTTAAAAGCTTTGTTTGGGATGCAAAAAAGGTTTAAAGGTTTTTCTATAAGCAATTGAAGCACTTAACACTGTATGAAGCTAAACAAAAGTATTTATGAGTTATTATAGTAAATATAATTAACGTAGTTTTTTTTATAGAGGTAACCTGAAGTACCTCGAAATACACTATATATATCACAGGTCAGGGTCGGTGACCTGTTAATTGTGCGGTAGCTTCATTGATCAATATTAATGAAACCGATCGATTTATAGAAATTTAAATTGTTGGCGATTTGACTCAAATATATTATCCAACCAAATGGGTTCTGTATTCGAATATAAATAACACCCCTATGCTGAAAGCCGTCGTACGATCGATTACTTACAAATCGTAGAATCCGCTTTTCTGAATCGGAATTTCACAGTTCTTAAGCTGTTTTAGCAATTCGTAATATCCGTATATCTGAATCCGACGTAGCTGTAAATTTGCGGAAATCTTGCGTGAACAGTAACTGGAATAGAATGAGTTATAGAAAAATGAAACGTGTATGAGCAAAAATAAATAAAACAAGTAAGAAAAGCTAAATTCGGGCGAAGCCGATTTTTATATACCCTCGCAATGTATTTTTGTGTGGGCGGTGCGCATAATTTTATAAAAACCCCGTTTCTTTGTTTCAAATCGCAGCTAGTATTAAACTTTACTCAATTTCTTCCAATAGATACCGAAAAAATTAAGTTTATGCATTTTCCAAAATTTTCGTTATATGGGAGTTGGGCGTGGTTATGATCCAATTTCAACAATTTTCTACGATAATAATGGCGATGTTAAGAAAAAAGAAAAAACGAAATTTTTGCATTTTTCAAACTTTCCGTTATATAGGAGGTAGGCGAGGTTATGGTCCGATTTACAAAATCTTTAACGATGATAACAGCGATATTGAGATAAATTTGTTCACCAAATTTAGTGACGATACCTTACACCGTTATTGAGATACAGAAATTTTTTCCTAAATGGCAACGCCCATATTTCAAAATTTTAAAAATACTTAATTTTTTAGTTCAAAATCGCTCCAAATACCAAATTTCACTTAATTTGCTTTAATGGATACCGAAAAAACGGAGTTTTTGCATTGTCCAAAATATCCGTTATATGGGAGGTGGGCGTGGTTATTGACCGATCTTAACCATTTTTAATACCAACCTACCCTGTCCAAAGAGCAATCTATGTACCAAATTTTATTGAGCTTTTCTTACTTGTTGGTTTATATTTTATTAATATGTTATTGGCCGTTTTTCTGCAAAAAAAAACGAAACGATTGAAGCTATGTGATGGATATTTTTGCAGGGAATAGCATCCGGATACTTTTACACAAGCATGTATGTAGGTCAACAGCAATCTGTGAAGGGCTTTGCCTAATTTGATCAATACCATTAAATTTAAGTGGTAACACCTATAAGTTGATGTTCATACTCTTATTATAATTATTCAGTGAAAAGGTAGATGGAAGCACCATTATGGCATATTAACCAAGGCGAATTTAGTAAGGTGGCTTTAGTACGCAGCTGATTGGTTTGTTGTTTCTATCGAATTGGTACAGCAAATGTCAAAAGTATTTGTTTGTTGGCTGGTTTTGAACTTCGCTGTACCGAAAGCAGCAACAAAGAACATGTACTTTTTTTCTTAAACATTTGCTGCCACCTTTATGAATTCGCCTTAATATAAACTCTTCCGAAATAGTCCGCATGAATCGCACTAGTGAAGACAACAAAAAAAAAATCTGAGTTTGACGCGTTCAGATAGGGAAATATATGCTCTATGGCACTTCATTAAACAATATGTATAAATAAATGAGTGAAAGAAAAATATATTACGGTAAAATCTACAAACATACAAAGTATTTAGCTACAAAAGAATTTTCATTTAAAATTTAAAAAAAAGTCGAAACTCCGTTTTCTGAAATAAACAATATTTATATGTACCTAAATATGTATAAAGTGATTATACGAAACTTTGTATGAATTGAGCAAAACCAGGATTTTGTTATTGTTCTTGATTTAAAAAGTTGAAATTTAATAGCTTTTTGGCAAACAGTTGCACTCTGATGCAAACTTTTGTTGCTTATTCACCAAAAAAGGTAAAAACTTTGACATTAATAAACAACTTTAAAATGTCGACTTTTCAAAATAAAATGTTGAGATTGTCGAAGAACTACGAAAACAAGAGCAACTGTTTGAAAAACTTTGGCAAATTCGATGTGTGGAAATAAACCAGGTTTGCACATGCCTGCATAGACATGTCAGGACTACCCAGTAAACCAAAACACCCGAAATTGCCGAAAATCAGGATTTTATGAGCAAAGTCGATAGTCTTTCGCCAGGCTTAACGAACTCGCTACAGTTTCCTAAAGAGGAATAATTTCGAAAGCAAATTTGAGTGCAGTTTACCCGCGAAAGGGTTAAGTCTATAAACTCGTGAAGTTGGCAAATCTGTTCAATTTCATGCGGAACTTGTAATTAGTTTGCATTCTTTTCATTTTTTTTTATTTCAATAGATAACGGAGTTTGATAAGCCAGCAACAAATGACTTGAAAAAATTTATATTTGCCAACTTAAAGTCTATCTATTGCCCGAATTCAGTAACTTGGTATCAACTCAAATTTCAAAATGAGCTAGGGGTTATTGCTTTTCTCGCTTTCACATATCTATCTTTTGTTTTTATTTAAAATTTTTGAGATTAGAGGCTTTATTTTGAGTCTAATGGATGCCAACTGGTCAAAAATTGTGACTTTTGTCTTTATTAGAGACTGAGGCTGCTTACTGAATTCGGGTATATGTATATCAATGATTCTTTTGTATGCAAACTTTCTTGTACAAATGCCAACAACAATACATCTGTTGAGGATTTTAATGTCGGCATTCAGACATTTGGTATAATCTCAAGTCTCAAAATTAAAGACTATGAGGTAGAGATTATTGTCATTCGCCGCAATAAGGTTTTGACGTTTTATGTTCATTTTAATTGCTTGTAACCTACTTAGCATCTGGTCAGAATTTAGAGACTTTTTTTTGAGACTTGTCAATGTCAACTGGTCTAAAATTGTGACTTTTGGAAGCGAACTATTCTAAAATTGATGAAACTATACAAAAAAAAAATATGGCGCTGAGGAAAAGATTTCGCTTAGAACATTTCTACATGATTTCGCAAATCTTAAAGCGAAAAGATTTCGTACCGAAAAATTCGGTTCGCGACTTAATGATTTCGATTAAAAGTCAAATCAAATTGTTTGGTGGGTACTAACACATACATATGTACATACGAAAGTATGTATGTAGACCGGTATGAAAAATAAATTTTTAAGCGGAAAGAGCAAAAAGTGTTAACGGCAACTATAGCTGCATCGCCACACACACACGACATTCCAATACTGATAGGGAAGCAAAGATAAACGACTACAAAATGTTTGCAAACATCAATATCAGTTTGGCAACGTGCACATGTGGCATACCCCGCTCCTCTCGACATCGTACCCGAAACTTTTACCCTCTTCCGTTTTTAGTAGTTTCGCACTTCGCTTCACGGTTGCAGGTGTCGGCGTTGGTGGCTTCGCAGCAATTCACATTCAATTGGTCAAAATATTTGCTTAGTTGGCGAGGTATGTATATAAAACATTGTGTTGGAGGATGTGTTAGTTTAACGCCGTTCTCGTATGCAACCTCAAATTTATGACAGTAAATTTGACTTTCCCGCCGTCAAAAGTATTTGTTTGTTGGCTGGTTTTGAACTTCGCTGTACCGAAAGCAGCAACAAAGAACATGTACTTTTTTTCTTAAACATTTGCTGCCACCTTTATGAATTCGCCAATTCAAGCAGTCGTTGTCTCGTACGGACGTGTTTCTATAGCTCTCTGTATAATAAGCTTTAATCAGTGATTTTAGTGATTATTAATAATTATTGACAGTGCCTGAAGTGGCTGTGGCTGCTTAAGTGTTATTTTACCATGGCTAGTTGCATAACATGCAAATTTTGGCTACTAACACATACATATGTACATACGAAAGTATGTATGTAGACCGGTATGAACAATAAATTTTTAAGCGGAAAGAGCAAAAAGTGTTAACGGCAACTATAGCTGCATCGCCACACACACACGACATTCCAATACTGATAGGGGAGCAAAGATAAACGACTACAAAATGTTTGCAAACATCAATATCAGTTTGGCAACGTGCACATGTGGCATACCCCTCTCCTCTCGACATCGTACCCGAAACTTTTACCCTCTTCCGTTTTTAGTAGTTTCGCACTTCGCTTCACGGTTGCAGGTGTCGGCGTTGGTGGCTTCGCAGAAATTCACATTCAATTGGTCAAAATATTTGCTTAGTTGGCGAGGTATGTATATAAAACATTGTGTTGGAGGATGTGTTAGTTTAACACCGTTCTCGTATGCAACCTCAAATTTATGACAGTAAATTTGACTTTCCCGCCGTTTCCCGCGACAAGAATGTAGTGCATGGAAACATTTTTGCGTGAATTAACATATACAAAATGTACATCCCTTTCCCCCGTCGCTACTTACCCATTTGGTATGTAAATAAGCCAATTTTAATTGCTCAATCTGTGTTACATGTATACAGAAAATATATAATATTTAGATAAAATCTTTGCAAGAGTGGTTTACATAGTCCAGAGCCTACTTAAATAATTACTTTTCTGCAGCTTTCCTTAGAGTTTTTAGGAGGAAATCCTTCTGACGGACTTTCGCAAGAAAAATGCAATCTCAACGGCAAGTCTGTATTCTAATATTTGACAAGTCAAACAAACAATATGGAGAATTTTATTTTGCTTTCAAAATGATGGTGCAGTATTATTAATACTGAAACAAGTCATTCTATTAGATTTTTTTTCTATAAATGACCAGCAACTTTTATTAATGAGCCAAGAAAGATGAAAAATAATTTAGTGACTATATGCATATAACTTTACATATATAAGGAACAATCGTCTACTTAACATACACTATAAATGTATGTGGGTGTGTCTAGTCGAAAGATATTTTTACCTTAGCATTATCATCCCTTCGAACATGTCCAAGCCATAGCAATCGCTGAATTTTAATCTTCTTCTGTACTCGTCGTATAAGCAAAGAGGGCCAATAAACCTTGCATAGAATAGTTTTGTCGATGCCTTGTCTAAAATCTAGAATGGTCTCGAATGGCTTAAAGAGGGTATTTTGGACGAAGCTAAAACTTGTTCTCAACTTCACTCTACATAGTCGCTAATCTATGGTCCGTTTCTATATTTCGAGTACTGTGAATATTTTGAAAATGGCCAAGCCTGAAGGCACACTTAAAAGGTGCGATCAGTAGGTTAATATAAGGCTTCAGTCTTTAACATAGGTTTACCTCGAAATCATTGTGGCAAACAGCAGGACTACCCTTTTTATGAATTACTCAAAGTACGAGTACAGTGAGATTCCATTCTTCTGGCATGTACCTTTCAGAACAAATGTGGAAAATGGATTTGAGCAGCTCCTACTCCTCGGGTCGAACAAACATAAAGCACACTCGAAGCGCATTTCGTGTCTATCACTATGGGATCAACTTGATTATTTTATCATGAGACACTCAAGTCGCTTTGCGAGTCTTACGATGCTGGATTTAAGTCCTTCTCACAACCGTGTTTCGTGTGGCGGCAAATTCTATCAGCTTCTCTCCGTAGTCAGAAGAAGTCTTATGAAAACTGAATTAAATTAAAACTCTAGTTGATACTATCATCATTCTCCTCCGTCAAGGCGTGCACTGACGTTGTTCAATTTTGTTCTGATGTGGATTATCGCAATTTTTTCACTGATTTGAGTGAGACAAGGTCATCTGAGTTCTGTCCAACCACTAATCCTACACCAAATTTGTGCACCATCTCACACACAGCTTTGGTAGTACATGCTTTTAACATCCATGCCCCGACCATCGCATCCCCATTGCTGCAGTGATGTTGGCCCTATATTTATAAAGCACATACAACAGTTGGATATATGCACATTCCCAACAAATGGTCCGCGCTCGAGATGCAAATCCTTAATTCACAGTTCTTGCTTTGTCTTCGGGGATTGTCAAAATTTAGGGAGATTATTATCCCAACCTCTTTGTGTATTATTGTGGTGGGTATCAATCCCAACGCGCAACCCAGGTAGTAGAAATAAATAGTATCTATTAGTTTTAAAGTTAAGGCTTTTTAAATAGTCATTATATAAAATGTAGAACATAAAAAAATAGTCGTTATATGCCAAGAATTGAGAATAAAAAGTATGATCAAAACTTAAAGTCATTCTCGCCGAAACACCTAAATTGGGAACAAAAATCTAAGGATTAAAGAGTTCCTTAGATTTTGGTAGGCCGAACTGCAGAGAAATATGTAACATATTTTTGGAACTTTTCTTGATATACATACATTTTTTCTCTGCAGAATTAAATTAAATCCGAACCCGTTCTGACTAGTTGCAGTACACTTGAAACCATATAAAAAGTAATAAGTATATGTATGTATGGAAAGGGCGTAACGCTCATTTTCTCCTTTACAGGAGATGGAAAAACTTCATAAAATCTTAAACGACATGTATTTAAACTTTTTTTAAATGCAAAAAAAATTACAAAAAATGCGAGTTGGGGTTTTTAACATTAAATTGTATTCGTGGAATTCCCTTTCTCATTCATTTTTTTATTGTACCACCAGCAACAACAAATCACATGCTCGCTCAGTTACACTGTACACACAAGATACAACGAATACAAAATGAAAAAAACTTTAGTGAGTTATGACATTTTTTTTTTAAATAAATGTTTGTTAAGAGTTAGGGCTTTCTTAATTTGACTATAACTTCATTGTTTTTGATCATAAATGCCCAAGTTTTTCAGCAATGTGTATTTGAGAGCGGCCAAGCTGAATATGAATTTACCCGATTTTTGAAAAAAATTAGATACGCGATTTCCATACTATACTAACGATATATTCTGTTAAATAAATTTTGTTTGCAAAAAAAAAAAATTAATTACTTTTTACGCCAATGCCTACTGAATATTGTTTGTTATTAAAATTTATTGACGTTAGATGCATTGAACGTTAGTCGATCGTTATCCTTTATGAAATTCGAATTCTGATATATACCAATTTCAGGGCTGTGGCTTCTTCAGTTTCATTATGTTTAGTTCAGATTTATCAGACCGAAACATCATATCAACCAGACTGGCTTAATCATATACCGATGGTAGCATCGGAACTCAATTAAATAATTTTACTTCGTTAAAGTAATTTTGAACATAATATGGCAGATATATGTACATATTTCATAATAATATGTTAATCGTTATGGAGAGTATACATCTTCGAACGGATCGACATGTCAATGTTGGATAAATGGTTGTACCATGTATGGTATGGTTGTGCAACCGATTTGACGGTTTTAATTTTTGGTGGGCGGAGTTAGCAGTTGTACAATGAATTGGAATGTGTATATGAAAGATGGACAACATCATTTACTTTAGTTTACTATTTTCGTTTAATTTGAGTGATATTTTTTTCAATAAAATCTAAGAACTGTGAAAAATAGTGAAATTTTGATAGTTTTTATGGAATAGAAATTTAGAAATTTTCCCAAGTTGTGGAATGTGAAGCGCAAAGTATTCAGCACGACGGCTATAAAATAATGAAGTTGTGCCACACATTGTACATCGTGTTTAAACGTGTATACTAAACAGCTATCCAACGCATTCTAAATACAACGTATTGAACCAACGGTTGGAGTGTGTATACTTTAGATTATAGTAATTACGTTACTCATACGGCATGTTGTTCTACATTCTACATACACGTCCGACGCTCGTTTATTAATATATATATAAGATTTTTTGATAGTTACAAAAGTAATGAAAATAGATGCCTTCGCATCTTTTTTTATATTACAGTAACAGTCAAATAACTTTTTTATTCTTATTTACTCAAAAATTGACACACTTTTAAACTGATTAACTTTATAAAGCATTCATTTAGCACTTATTTTGAAAAGACTGCAGCAGTGTCAGCGAAAATATTTTTATGTATTGAAAAGGACATTTAAAAATTTGTGATTTTTTGAATGACTGTAAAAGAAATAAAATATCTATGAGTGAAGTATTTTTCAGCAATCGTTAAGTGAAATAATTTTGTAATTGAATTTATTTACATTTAAAGCACAAACTGGTGAGTAGTTTTTGAAAATGTAAGCAACTTTGGGCAATTGCGTTATTAAATTTATTTGCATTAAGTTATGAGACCACAAGATAAAAGCTTGTCAAAGGAGGACATACAACGAATTTTAAACTTCGATTGGGATGTATCTACGGATAAAGAAAGTAGCGATGAGATAGAAGATGTTTCTGCAGTGCTGGAGCAGAATTTGGAAGGCATAATGGAAAGAGGCGAAAGTATAGAATTCGGCCTTCTTGACAATATATTTGCGAAAGAAAATGAACAAGAACTTTGTCATGACGCCAGTGGAATATTTTTCAACGTTTATATGGACTTCAAGAACTGGGCATTAAACTTAAATATATGTACCAGCGTAGAAAAATGGCGGTATATTGGTACCCGGCTATACTTAGGTGTTTAAAAATTGCCCCAATTTTAAATGGCATGGTCCCAAAATAAGAATCTTACCGCTATAACAGACTCAATAGCTCCAAATAGGTTCGAAAAAATTAAACAGTGTTTACATTTCAATGATAACAGCAAATAACCTAAAAAGGAGGATTTAAATTAATTTTTTTCTGTACCTCTTGGTTACTGGTTGAACCACGTACAAACAATACAATCCACCTAAGACTCACAAATGGGGATTGAAAATGTTTACGCGTGCTGGATGGTCTGGACTAGTATGTATATGATTTCACGCTATATGTTGGTGAAGGCACCTGCACAACATAGGGATTAGGATTGTCTTCGAATGTAGTTCTCTATTTGGTGAAAAATGTACCCAATCACAAAAACTTCAAACTGTATTTTGATAACTGGTTTATATTAGTAAGCCTTCTCATTGCATTGAAGGAAATGGGCATATTCGCAACAGGTACTGTAAAAATCGAATAAGCAATGGCCACTTACTTTCAGTGGCTGAGCTAAAAAAACGGGGAAAAGGATCCTTTGACATGAAATGCGTAACCAATCATAATATTGTATGCGTAAGGTGGTTTGACAAAAAACCGGTCCAACTTATATCTTCGTATATAGATGATCAACCATTTGGGATTTGGAAACGTTGGATTCTAAAAGAAAAACTCGTTTAAATGTTCAAAGACCTGCTTGCTACAATAAAGGCATGGGAGGAATGGATTAAGCAGATATGTTGATGGAACTTTACCAAGTTAACCACCGCTCAAGCAAGTGGTATATACGAATTTTCTATTGGTATCTGGGAACGTCCGTTACAAATGCGTGGCTGCTTTATAGAAAACATTTAAAATTACTACATCCTAAACAGCAACATATTCCTCTAATAAAAATGCAACTGGAAATTGCTGATGCACTTTTGCAATCGACGTCTTCTGTGCTTTCTAATCAAAGAAAGCTAGGCAGACCATCCAACACAGAAACGGATTATCCGATTGACTCCTTAGTTAACTCTCCAGTGAGCAGTGAGTCTTCACAGATCACAAACAAGTACAGGCACCAATCGAGTTTCGAATTATTTTACGATTTAAAAAAACCTGTTCTTTTTTATAAATCAAGCATACGCTTTCAATCACACACACATTGTTCCCTGGGTATACTGATTTTTATAAGAAACCATATTTCTCTAAGAAAACTCGGCTGTTAACCCAACTAACTGTAAGTAAAGTCCAAATGGGTATTAAATTAAACCAAATGAAATTAATCCAAAAAAATATTATACACAAAAATGGAACTTTAAGTTATTGTAATTATTTAAAAAATGTTTGTAGTTAAACGGTTTTTTTGTTTGGGAAATTATCAAAAACTAACGTTTTAAGAGAAAATAGGACTTATCTATATCAATTCAGAAAATGTTCATTAGTTTTCTGAAAGTCAACATTTCGAAGTGATCGTCACAAAAAGCATGGCGTCGTTGTGTAACATATTTTTAATCCCTGAAAAGGAAAATACCGCAGTCGGGAAGATCAACGACATCAAAATGTAAAAATTTACATTACCAGCAAACATTTCTTTCAACTGCAAAATAAAATTTCTTGTAAAATAATAGAAAAATTAAAAATTACAAGTGATTGATTGATATAAATATATACTAATCTGGCGATCGTCATTTCGTTCGGACCTGATTTTACTTCGCTCCGCTATTTTTGTGCTTGTTATGCTATTAGTAATAAAGTTTGTAATTACATACATATGTATATACAAGAAGCCTTGTTTTTGTGGTCAAAGCCAAGCTAAAGTTCAGTGTGTTAAGTGTAATGATCTAAAGTGTGCCGGTTTTTTTTCAGCTGACTTAGATAATTTGATCAGCTCTAATAGCGCTCGCAATTTCTCATATTGAGACGACAACTAATTTGCTAATTCATTAGCAGTAGTTACAAGGCGAATTTAGTAAGATGGCCTTAGTAAGCAGCTGATTGATTTGTTTTTTCTATCGCCGTGGTACAGCAAATTTCAAAATCACTTGTTTGTTGGTTGGTTTTGACATTAGCTGTACCGAAAGCAACAATAAAATACATGCCCTTTTTTTCTTAAACATTTGCTGCCACGTTTATGAATTCGCCTTGAGTAGTTATCAAAGAAATTTCCGCTCTTAAAACTGAGCAATCTCGTTCGACTGTTCTGATAAATTCACTGCGAGCTGGTAAACAGTTGTTAATAACGAAAACTAAATAATTTCGCTCTGAAATAAAGAAATGCAAGCCGTGCAGGTCGCCTCTACTCTTGCACTGCTTACTGCTGAGATAAAAGACCTTCGTGCGTGTATACTTGCATGTGGGTGCCATGATATGAAGAAGAAAAATGGAAAAGTAAAAGCAATTTCGCCTTCTCCTGCAAACTCATCGACTGATATGGAACTGTCTTGTGCTTTTAATGAGCTTCGCGTTGTTTTGCCGATAGAGACAATCGAGCAGGGTCCGCTGCTGCGTCGAAACAGTCAACTCTCTCTCATACTTCTACGTCAGCTGCTGCTAGAGGCGCTAGCGCCACTGTCAATGCTAACACCTTAAAGCATTTGTCTTTTGCAAATGTCGTTCGCGCATCTAAATCTGCTGCGCGTGATAACAATTATGCTGCTATTGTTCATGTTGACAATCACCCCAATAGGAATTTGAAGACCATTGTTAGTTGCGATACTAGTAGTGAGCTATAAACTACACCTAGGATAAAATAGCTCCACCTGTTATAGTTTAGGATTTCGGTCACCGCAGATAATATCATTGCATATGTTTCTAAGCTTACGTCTATCGATTCTAGCTTGTTATGCTGCCATATGCTAGTTAAAAAAGACGTCGATGTTAAAATTTTAAAGCATATTAATTTTAAAATAAGATTTCCATATTTATACTATGAGTATATTTTCAACTCTGCGATTTAGCCAGCAGCCGTGAAAGCGCTACACAACCGAAATCGTAACTGATACTGTTCCTTCGGAACAAATATCTAAATTATTAAAGATATATTTTCATAATGTATATGGGCTCAGAACTAAATCCAGGACTTTTTAATATGAGTGCTCACCTGGATTATGACGTATTCGTACTTATTGAAACATGGTTAAATGCTGAATTTTGCGAAAATGAATTTTCAAATCCAACTTATTTACAGTATACCGCAAAGACCGTGATCTGAAGAAAACTTGATTGTCAAGGGGCGCACAGTGGGAGAAATGGTCAATCTAGCGGCGCTTTCTTAATAGCTTCTTAAATACAATGAAAAAATGCATTACTTTATTCTAAAAATATGTGTTAATTATTTATTTATATGTTTTTATGTTTTATCAGAAAAAAAAAACTATTCAGAGTCGGAGCTCTCAGAATTACTGCCGTCAGGTAGATCATTTATATGTAAAAGAAGGTTTTTGACCTCATCATCTATTTCAATGTGATTTTTGGAGTACTTGGAGGTGCTTTTAGACTTAGATGTAATAATAGGATCTGAAGAAACTAAAACAGTGTGTAATAAGTCTTCCATTGTATTCAACCTTGAGTTTTTTCGCGTATGGTTCAGTCTATAACTGCGAAAATCTTTATTTCTTGCCTCAAGTGCCTCTTCTGACATCATTCCTATTGGTAGCGAAACTTTTTCAATAATATCTGCTCCGTGTATTAATATTTTATGTACAGATGGAGGCATATAAAACCAAGGATATTCGGAAACAAATAATTCTGCTGTATTCCAAGCATATATGCGAAAAGCCTCTATGTTAACTGCATACCCACATGCCATAGTAAGCAAAATTATACCAAATCTTTTTATAAGTTCTACTTTTACGCCAGTTACTGTAGAGGCTAAAATTGGATGCTGGAAAAATATTCTTGCAGTATTCCCAGTGTTTGTATTGCCTAATCCTTTCGTGGGAATGTCCACCAATATACCCATTTTTTCTTTTAGCTCAAGTTGAATCTTTCTTTTGGTTTGCTGAGCGATTTCTTTATGTTCTCCACGAATTTGCCAATTTTGTATGGGTATTCTATAGGCGATATGAATTATACACTCAAAGCACCGTATCCAAGCATGGAGTGTTGACAATCCGTACTCATACAAGTGCTCCTGTGGTTGTCTCAATTGAACATTATTTAGATTATTCATGAATTTTGGTGTTGCTCCACAAATTCCACAGGCCTGCGATGATGAGCCCGCTAAAGTGTTAAAAACTTTCCCATCAATCATTGTTAAATGGAATTCATGTACTACTTCGAAAAAACTCAACTTTGTCGGAACAATGCTTACAATTTGCCTTTTAATATTATCTATCTCAACCTTAACTAACTCCGCTGACTCTTTTTCAAAAACTATTTTAATGGGTCTGCAGAACCGAGTTGAAGAAGGCCTGTTATTTTGCCATAGAACAGCGTCTCCTTTTTTAATTTGTAAAGGCACAATACATACAGCAAATAAATACTCATCAGTTATTTCACAATCAGAAGCACTAAAACGTTGACGGTAAGTGGAGTGACCACTGCTGCCGTCACAGCCCCATTTAAATATTGCTTTTATGCTGTCATTAATATTGCCTGCAGTCAAAACACCTTCAAAAGATTTGGAAAATCCTTGTACTATACGTGCAACAGTATGGTCTACAAGACTTTGCAGGGCAACTTCCGCTGAAAGTTCAGTTACGTGTATGCCACTGGGGTAACACTCTGTTTTAGCCTTAAGTAAAATATCGTAGCTTGGATAAATATTGCAGTTTCGTTCTTTGGCACCATATTGCATTATTTTGTACGACGTTTTTGAGTATCCGCCATCTATTAAAGAGATAAAGCTTCCTCAGGTGTATACGGAATTGGGGTTTTTTGTTCATTGTATACGGTGATGAACAGTTGGCTTAGAAAAAATTATATTTTCATCCAACCATTCCTTATTTCGCTCTTCGAACACTGACATAACCCTATGACATTCTTTCCACTTTTCTACAAGTTTGCTTATGAAATTTCTTAATTGTTTTTGAATTTTGCGAGTTTGCTCTTCACTATACTTTGAGCGATCAATGACGTTAGAAAATATATGATTTTCAACCATTACAAATTTTTTTGGTGGTACTGGTTCACTGTGCCATATTAAAAAAAGCGTGCGTTTAGACTCTGCCATAGTATCTAAAAAAGGAAAAAATCAGTAACTTGCAAATACTTGCAGCCAATTTTTGGACAAGACGTAGACCACAACATATTTTAACAAATTATACAAACATTGAATCGAATCCCATCGATTCCACCACACTTATTTTCTACGGAACATTGGATTACACATATAAAAACACTTTGATATAGGACAATTTCTTTTTCCATTGCAAAGATCTAAAACATATATTAACAGACCACAATGACTTTTTTTTTATTTAACACATACCAAATAATAATAATTAAGTCACAAATCTTATTACAAAATTTTATATTTAAGTTTTTCAGTTCAACAAAAATTGCACTTAAAAATAGGTAAATAGTAATTATTGCACTTGCTAAAACATGTGTTAAATTCGAAAGCTCACAGATATGCGAATATTTGGAACAAAACAAAAACGAAAACAGAAAAGACCCCGTTAGGAAATAAATTTTCAATAAAACAAACAAAATTTGGAGAATTCTGAATTTAAAAATTTCGCTAAAGCGCCGCTAGATTGACCATTTCTCCCACTGTGGGGCGGTGGCGTTTTAATCGCCGTTCAGCGTCGGTATCGCTCATCATTTGTGAACTTGCAAAATATGGATTCACTTTTAGACCAACCCTGCGTCTGTGTACAAGGTAACACAAATATTTATATTTGTGCGTCCTACATTCCTCCGTCCAGCGATGATAGCCTCTACAAAGCGCATGTTTGCAACATAACGGAAACCATATCACCTTTCTCAAATTAATGAACTTGAAAGAATTCAAAAGAATTTTCTTCGTTTCGGTCTCAGATCGCTTAACTTTACGGATCCAATTCCTTCGTTCGATGCAAGACAAGCATTAATACATTTGAATTCTTTACAAGATAGAATACATTTTCTTTCACTCTGCTTTATATTTGATGTTATCAGTTGGAAAATCGACTATCCATTTATTTTAGAGCGCATCCATTTTTATATACCACAAATAAATTTGCGGAGCAATGATTTATTATTTTTGTAGCGAGTTTAAACCGTGTATGCATATTATGCTTCTCTTCATAGGACATTGAGAGAATTCAATCAGATCTCAAATTCTTTGGCCTTTTATTTTTCTTCTACTAAGAAATCGTTTAAATTGTCGTTGAATGTATTATATAATTAAGAATGAACTATTATTTAGATTTACTAAATATTGATGAATAAATAAATAAATAAATATACGCTTAATCACAACAATCAAAAGTAGTGGCATAGTTCTAAAATTAAATTAAAAATTTTGGATGTAACTCAGACTGATTTTGTTATTTTTTGTGATAATTTGTTTGATAGGCTCCAGGAAACACCACATTGAAAAAAATATTTGAATTCGGGCAATGCAAGGAAACATAAACGGAACAATTTTGTGATAGCAAATACTGACTTACACCTTTAATATCTGTCCTGTATTTCCCAATGTTGAATCCTACAAATAATAAAGGACAAGGTGGACAAATATTAGGCGGTGAGAAACAGTACCAAAACCTACAAACTGTTATTGAAAATAGTGTACGTCGCATTACTATCACCGATTGCACCAACCACATTACAAATACAATATTAATTATTTTATTTCTGTTTTAAATAATTAATTTAATTTGCATTTGGTTTAATATATTTTGCGTTTGAGTAAAGTTATTTTTTCTTTGCGCTTAATTATTTGGCGCTTGGTTAAATAACAATTCGACGTGGTTGAAGGAAGGAAGATACGATTTTTGGTAAAAATCTTAGGAGTTTTACCACTTGAGCGTTTCTTCAACGCCCCAAACAGAAGGGCTATAAATCATAATTGACCTTGCGGCTGCATTAAAAATTTTCACTTTCTGCGTCTAAAAGATACGAGAATTTTACTACGAGGTAGAAATTTTAAAATGCTAAAAAATACTGGCAGTACAGTGAACAGCAAAATACAATTTTAAAATTTGTTTCACCTTTTTAATTGTGTTTCTGTGATTTTCAAAAATGATTGTAAATTTAATTTTAGATTTAGATTTAGAATCAATAGTAAAAGGTGAATTCAAGTCAAAAGTACTGATCCGCATATTATACAAAAATTACATGAGGATCAACTTACCCGCAAATTTAGTTAAAGAACCAACTTTTTCTGGAGTAAAGCCATTGGCGAACACATCGGACTTACTTCGAGTGCTCAAAAACTCTCTTGTGTGAAAATGTTCATAACGCTTATCTCTGGAATAGCTTATCCTAATGTTCTGAAATTTTGGAACAACTGCATATATTGTCAATATCATGCTTATGACGAAAAGCGGTACGCATTAAGATGGCGACATTCCATACGTACTGAAATATTCACATCGTTTACTTCTGGGACTGAAATTCAGACGATGTGTTGGCTCAGCAACCATAGGTACCTTGTTTCAACGCTGGGAAGCAGTGATGAAGGAAGAATAAAGAAGTCTGATAAGTAAATGTGATGTTCTCCAAAATAGCAGCTATAACTTCTACCAATAAAACTGTTGTTGATTTCCAAACTTAAAAATCTTCCATAAACTGGCCTCGAGCTCAATAAAATATCAATGATTAAACATTACAACACCAATAAAACTGTCAAAACTTTGATAATAAATATTTTTATATTTAAAAATAAATAGCTTTTAAATATCGGGAAACTGTTTTGAGTATAACTCAGTATGTATTTATGTGTATATTTTTCATGTTCTGTATTCATTTGATCTTATTTACAATATAAGGGTTGAAATCTATGCCATAAAAAAAAGAACATTAACATATTTTATTTAAGTACGCAAGCTGAATTTAAGCTTGCATTTAAAAAAAATTGTCTTAATTTTTTAATTTTCGGTTCAGTTTTGGCTTTTTTTTAAATATTTGCATACCTTGTCAAGAAACTGAATGGGTAAATTCAGAGTATTATTGTGAATTAATAACATGTAAACTGGTGCCTCAAGAAATGCCTAATCGCTAATTTTTTAATGAAATAATATAAATTATACTAATTTTACAATCAATACCGATATCGGCAACATTGACCAATTTCGATTTCATTGGAACCTCTGTTCGGAAATGGTAGCAAAAGACTGATTTGGTTAACGCAAAAATACTAAGGAATTTTGGTAACTTCTACACTATTCATTTCAAAGTTTGGTAGCGAACTAGTCACTCTAAATACCGTTTTACGAATAGGAAAACGGTTCTAGAAGAAATAAAACAAAAACTTTTTAAATATGAAAAAATATAAAAAATAATACACCGACTATAAGAAAATATGTGCAAGAAAATATACAGAAATCTGTTTACAGCTTACTTCAGGGTTATATACGATTGTAAATAGAATAGTTACTGTACATATAATTAAGCAAATTAATTTCAAAGATTCTTGGCTGTCTTTCTATCGATATTTTCAATTTGTTTTTGAGAAAGAAGAAAGAAGTCTGATAAGGAAATGTGGTGATTTCCGAAATAGTACTATAACTATAATCCAATCGGCCTTAAAGCTCAAAAATATTTAAAACAAATAGCTACATATATGACCAAACAATAACAAATAAAATGTTTTTGTTATATTTACAGTGTTATTGTAGCGAATTGGTGGACGCTGTGGTCGAGTTGGTAGCGGTGCGTACTACAACTTAATATGCCGGTGAGTTCGAGGTTCGAATCTCAGTCAGGGCAAGCAAAATCTTTTTTTTTTTTTTTTTTTTTTTTTTTTTTTTAATAATAGAAAAAGGTTTTTCTAATAGCGGTCACCTCCGGCAGGCAATGGCAAACCTCCGAGGGTATTTCTGCCATGGAAAAGCTTCTCATTAAATATATCTGCCGTTCGGAGTCGGCACAAAACTGTAGGTCCCTCCATTTGTGGTATAATATAAAGACGCACACCACAAATGGTAGAAGAAGCACGGCCAAACACTGAGCTATATAGTGAACGCGCTAAAATTGTATATATATGTATGTATAACTTTTGTAAAATACACTTTATTCTCTTGATGCCAATTTAGAACTAAACATTATTGTCTTACAATCTACCCTAGTTCCCTACTTGCGGTTTGTAGCTACTCCCTGATTGGTCGATGTGTGTGTATTAGTGTAGATGCACTGCCCGATCTGGCTGACTTAGTATCGATGCGCCAGTAGCTCTGTTTATATGTTGGTGTCAATGCATTTCCAGTTACATCGCCGCAAGCTGCCCAAAGTCACGTACGTTATCAGGTGTCCGTCTGGGAATGCAAATGAACGGCAAGACAAGCGTGGGAGTTATTCTGATGAATTGTCGATCAGCTTGGCAGCAAGAACGTGGGAATGATTCTAAAGAATCGTCAAAGCGGTGTTTTAGCTCTGCAAGTGAAATAATTTGCCTCTTACATACATTTTTTTTTTTAAGAACTTTCATTTAAAATTCAGTTCATTCTCTAACATAAACTATATAAACCCATTTGAAAACTTTGTAGAAAACTAAAAAAATACCAAAAATTTTGACATAGATTTTCAACTTCTTTTTCAGAAGTGTTAGAATTTTTTCAGTATGCAATTATATAGCCCATTAAATTTAATTTCACAATATGAATGTTTCAAGTAGCTAAGTGTTACCTTTATTTTTTTAAATATTTTTTGGTTGCAATTACTTCCATATATGCAATCCATATAACGTGTAAGCAACATTAAGAAATGGACGACGGCTGGGTTTTCGCAGAAGGCGAACCTTACGATACGAAAAAAAGCATTCGAAAAAATCGAAGGAAGCGATATCTGTTATTGAAATTCAAAACATAAAATTCCATCCATACATACATTGTTTATGTATAAAAAAAACGTACATACATACATACATACATACATGCTATGGCCAAGAGTTTAGCTTTGATATAAACATAAGTGTTTGCCATTATGTTTTAAAAATGATTTCTTGATTTCGGACAAGTGACCGTGGCGGCTGGCTCGAATAAACTCCAGTCGAGGGGCCCAACTTTCGACCACTTTTTGCAGCAATGTCAGCAATAACGCGCCGAATATTCTCTTCCAAGGCGTCAATCGGTCTTATCTGCGTTGACAAGCGACTTTACAAAAACCCCACAAAAAATAGTCCAACGGTGTTAAATCGCACGATCTTGGAGGCCACGCCATAGGCCCAAGACGCGAGATAATGCGCTCACCAAAAGATTTATTCAATAAATTAATTGTCTTTCTTCAAACAAGTCGACGCGCCTGCGAAATTCGTTCCGTTGTCTGAAAAGATGTTTTTCGGACAACTTCTTCTAGAAGTAAATCTTGAAAACGCACCCAGAAATGTTTCAGTGGAAAGATTGCTAGTGGCTTCTAAGTAAATTGCTTTTGTAGAAAAGCATACGAAGATACAGACGTATCCTTTGGTCACTTTACAAGATCTACCCGTGAAAGTTTTAATGTCAAATGGACCCGCGAAATCGACACCTGTATTTTCAAAAGGCCTGGAAAGGACCGTTCTTTCTTCAGGAAGGGCAGCCATAATTTGACATTGATCCCGTTTTTTATGCAAGACGCAAGTTTTGCAGTTATGGATCGTTGTCTTTATGAGATTCTTTGCCTTCGGAATCCAGTACTTCTGACGAAGTAAACGCAATACCATTTGATTACCTCCATGAAGAGAACTCATATGCATGAAAGAGACTAACAACTTTGTGAATAAGCAGCTATATGGTAGCAAGATGGGGTGTTTTTCATGGAACGATAAAATTAAAGAGTTCGCAAGTCGGCCATTGACTCGCATCACTCCTTGACTGTCAAAAAACGGATTCAGCGTAAGAAGTTTGCTTTTTGAATTGATGGGAATCTTTAATGCTAGATTGTTATGCTCGTCAGGGAAATACTTCATCTGTGCAAGAATTATCAACCGAATACGAATTTTTGATATCTCTTCCCCCGTAATAGCTAAGGAAGAATATGAAGTGAATCTTCGGGTGTTTTTGTTCGTCCTATTGTAGAATCGAAAAACATAAGCTAAAACTCGAAGTGCGCGCGAAAAAGACGAAAACCTTTCTAAGGGATCCTCATAATTTTCCAACAGCGAAATATGTGCTTTTATCCCCCTTGCCTCAATTGTAACATCGTCAATTTCGCAATCCGATGATGGCTATTGCCCAGCATCTTTGACTAACCAAGAGGGGCCGCACCACCACAACTCATTCGAGCATAAATCCTGAGGGTCAGTGCAAAAATTTCCTACTGGGTCACTTGTCAATGTGCCTATGCACTTGTATATATGTGTGTATATACGCAATCAACTATGGCAAATGCCCAAACTAACAATAACCGGTCAGCAAGAACAATGCGAATGTTTATTAGAACAATTGTTTTCAAGCCGAAATGCGTGAAAACAGCGAAAAAACGAAAATGTAATATTTGTACGTATGTATGTGACCCAATATGTATGTAAATAATAATGTGTATACACAAGGATTTAGACCAACCGATGACAGTGATTAGGCAATGATCGCAAAAAGAGCAAACGATCGTGTGCCAAAGTTTAGTAGAAGTACATATGTATGTACGAATATATTCTCAACGAGAGTGTACGTACGTATTCAGAAAACGAATGCGAAATTAGTATGCACTTTCCAGGGTACTTATTTATTTGGACGTAGGTATATTACGAAGTTACGTCGGAACTTCGCCACTCCAAGCAATTTTAAAAAAGTGAGAGCAAATTCCAAAAAAAAGTGGAAATAAAGGTCTCTTCGTTCGAGAGATTATAAATGTGAATATGTATATATGTATATCGATATATTTATGTAAATATGTAAAAGAAAAATTCTACAATATCGAATGGTTCATAACACAGATGACCATGATCGAATGTATGTATGTATTTAAATAATTAGTTTGCGAAATTTCACTAAAAAAGGAGTGCATAGGCAGGTTAAATATTATTTTAATAAAAAAAAACTATTGCAATTTAATTATAAAATCAAAGAAGCTTTATACAACGATCATATGCATCTGTGAATTCACTTGTATGTATGTAACTATGTACATATGTATATACACTACGCAACGGCAACGAACGAAGTGAAAGAAAAGGAATATTACAGGATTTTCTTTTTTTTTTTTCGACTATAATTTTCTGATTATTTAGCACTTTGTTCAACTGTTTAATATTTTGATTTGGCTTATTAAATCACCTTTCTTTCACTTTTTTCACTTTGCACTATAAAAACGCTTGGTGTATAGAAATATTACTCTGGGTAGGTACATATGTTTGTGCGTATGTATGCCCGAACTTTGTTGCAATTTTCTGGCTATCGCTGTAATATGCTCGATAGCTCTTTCACTCTTATTTTATTTAATAAAAAAGCACTAATTTTTTTTTTTAAGCTCAACAATTTTTCTTTTTTCACACGCATCTGCTTCAATATTTTCCGTAGTGTTTCCTTCTCCTTTATGGCTTATGTAGGTTTAGCAATGCTGGCTTGTATGGCTGGGTATGGCTTATGATGGCTGAATATCGGCGGCTAAAGGAGGTTTTGATTGTTGAGTTCGACGGCTTCAAAGGACCAAATGTTTCCTTGGAAACACGGTGAAAGTACGCCGGTGCGAACTCGCAGTTAATTATCAAAAAGAAAGGAAAAAACCAAAGATTTCGAAATAAGTAAAAAGGGGTTTATTTAGGCATGCACATATAAAAGTATCTGTCATGAAGAAATATGTGTTACACAAAAGTTATGGCTAGATAGCTAAATTGGTATTTACGTTACCTTTATTCTGTGGATGGCTTGAACGGCGCTGTCGATGATCATCCAAAGACTGCCTGCTCAAACCGATCATCAGTTTTAGCAGATAATAATTTGCACGAATACCACCGGTAGTTTTCCCATCACACTGTAGCTTTGCAGCGAACAGCGGTGCATAAGAAAACCCCAGTGGTTCCCAACCATTGAAGGCTTTTGGCTTCAACATCAAGTTTGATATATGTATCTATTTTGACGGGTGATGGACCACAACAAATCACAAAACATACACTAGGGTTGCATTTTCTTTAATGCTGCTGCCTGTTTAATGTGCCTTGCGCAATTCGAAATTTTTTAAGTCAAACATTTTTTGATTTTTTTTTATAATGACGCAAAGTTATCTAATTTTCAAAAAAAAAATAACATGCAATAATAGAGCAAATTCGAGTTCTCAAACAAATTTTCAAAAATTCCCCACGACGAAAGAACTCAAAATCAAGCAAAAAGAAAATATACTTGTCTTGTGGATTTCGATGTAGAAACTATAAAAGAAAATTATTGGAAAAAAAGACCTAACTTTAACCTCCGAGGGTATTTCTGCCATGAAAAAGCTTCTCATTAAATACATCTGCCGTTCGGAGTCGGCACAAAACTGTAGGTCCCTCCATTTGTGGTATAATATAAAGACGCACACCACAAATGGTAGGAGAAGCTCGGCCAAACACTGAGCTATAAAGTTTTAGCGCCAAAATTATATATGTATATTATATTGCAGCGAATTATTTATATGTATACGTCAATGAGAATTGGGGCAGGTTCCCTTGATTGATGCCCCAGATGAGTTTTAATTAAGACTTTACAGTAATCAAGAGAAAATAATATAATTTTTAGAAAGGCAAACAAAAGTGCTGCTCGCAAGAGAATTTATAATATTAATTTCGGATAATAATCATGAACTTTTTGTAACTTTATCAATGTAATTTCACGAGATGCAGCACATCTTTTTGCAAACTTTTGTTTGTTATCAGGAAAATTTATTAGTTAAATTTGAGTAACTATGTACGAGTATATACGTTCTTACATATACGTTTTTTCATATATAGTATATTGGTACATATTTACTTAGATAGAAGAAATAAAATAAGGCATATTAAAAAGCAATGAAGCTGTGCTCGAACACCCCTAGAGCATCCAAACGAATTGCTTTCTTTCCGCTCTTTCAACCAGCTCCACAAAGGCCCCTCCAAAGCTGCAGTGCCAGGAGGTTGAGCAAAGTCACTCGGCATTACTTAGTGTGTAATTTCTATAACAAAATCAACATTGGCAAAGATAACGACAACGGCAGATACAACAACAAAATGACAAATGGTTAAAAGACTAAAACGGAAGTTGCCAGGGAATAGCTGGTGAAATGTAGGTAGTTGAAGGATTCCTTTTATGTTGGCGCGTTTGAGTAATGCTTAGCATTTGTGCTGTTTTTCGACGCGACATTTGCGACCCCATTGTTCTATTCTCATTTTGGCTGTGAGCTGTGAGCTGTTGTTAACGAAGAGTGAATGGCTGAAAAGCTTGATTGTATTTTACATACTTATGTACAATTACATAAATGTGTATTAAGTAATAGTACATATGTACAGCTTTCGAATGGAGTAGAAAGCCTTGTTCAAAGGTACAAATTACGCTGGGAAAATTTGCTAACTTTGCCTTTGAATTTAATTCAAATTTAAATAGCTCACAAAAGTGGAAATATAGTGCTGTATCTGATAAACAAATTCTGTAATTGTGATTCAGTTAGCGTTTAAGGTGCTCTACGAACCGAAGCGATCGGATAATTTTTTACTTCACGTACCTAATTGATTTATTAACTTATTTCATATGGCATGTGTGCGAAACATTGTAAACAGGTAAAAAAAGCTGTATTTGGCTATGCCGAAGGCTTCATACCTTTCATGAATGGAAAAATTGTATGAGAGCCATATGCAATATTAATTCGATATTATTGATTTTGAGTACTACATATAATAGTCCCTATAATTATCTTTGTGAAAAATTTCAATGAAGTAGTTTTGACCCAAAATGCAATATCTGTACTATCGGTTGTAGGACATCTATATGGTCTACTTATTCAATCTTAATGATTTTTTCTGCTGAAATAGTTCTCATAATAGCTATTCCTTGTTCAAAATTGCAAGACTTTAGCTAATTAAATGGAGGTGTTTTCCTACTAAATGAAATATATGAACATTCAGTTGTATGGGAGCTTTCAAGCCGCTGCCTGCTTGGATGAAATATGATATCTGAACAATCGGCTCCTATATACGTTATAGTCGTCCGATTTGGCCGGTTGCGACAAATGTGTAGTATATTATAAAAAGGTTGTCAAGTTTCATTCAAATAACTCAAAAACTGAGGAACTAAATCGACTCAGCTCGTTACCCTGATCATTTCGGTATACTTTTTGATGGGTCTAACTCACATCGTTCTGGAAACAAAAGCGAAATTCGTTAGCGAGAGCAAGTGCAGTTGTTTTAAGAAATTCATTAGAGACAGCTGAATTGTAATCACTCGAGACTAACCTTGCACTACGTTATAACAGTAATTTTCTCGCACAGTGTAAATGTATAGAGATCAGAGATCGAAAAAAGAGAAATTCCGAATACCAAATTCAAAATGAAGCATATTATGCATATATTATTGAATTTTTAAAGACGAATGTTTAAATTTACATGTAACCGGTTTTTTTTAGACGTGTGGTTTTCAATGAGGCAATACTTTTTCGCAGTTGGTCTTTTTGACAGCTGTTACTTACTTACTTACTGAATGGGTTCGTTAATAACCAAATTGTTGCATTTGGAGTGATTATTATCCACAAGCTATTGTTGAGACGCCGTTATATCCTCAAAAAGTCACTGTTTGGCGTGACATTTCGATTTGACATTTATCCCACCGTTGAGGGTGATGCGCATTGTGCTCCATACAACGAATGCGGATTAGCAAAAAAATTTATTGAAAAGTTTTGAATGAAAACTTTTTGTAAAGTTGTACATTGTTTGAAACTTGGGATTATGATTTTTATGATTATTATTGCTTCTATAATACAAAATAGGAAACAAATCAATTGCCAAATTTTATAATAAGTTCCTGTGTTGAAGCTCTGCATATAAATCAAGATTATATTTAATGTTTAAATAAAAATTAATGTGTAACATAAGGTAAAACAAATCTTTAAACCAAATAAATAAATTGAACCAACACTGAAAACTTCCACCTTGTATTCTTTTCAAACGAATTGGACAGCCATGCAACTCTGTGAAGTTAACGCACGCAAATCAATTTCGGGTGGGCGTGGTTAAAAAACTTGCTTGCGTGCATCCAAAAAAGCTATAGAGCCATGAGTAATGACTTTTTCGTTCCTGAATTGGATGATGTTGATGTGAACGACCTTTGGTTCCAACAAGACGGCACTACATGCCATACACCCAATGAAACAATCAATTTATTGAAGAAAACTTTAGGTGAGCGCATTTTCTCGCGTCGTTGGCATGTGGCGTGGCCTCCAAGATCGTGCGATTTAACACCGTTGGACTATTTTTTGTGGGGTTATGTGAAGTCGCTTGTCTACGCAGATAAGCCCGAGACGATTGCCGCCTTGGAAGAGAATATGCGTCGCGTTATTGCTGACATACGCACAGTGGGCGATTGGGCCTCGCTAGCGGCATTTAATTCAAATTTTCAAATTTGAAAAAGCGTTAATTTTTTTCACAAATCGATAACAGATGCTTTGATTAGATTTTTGGCGGTTTTTTATAAGCTCTACGATCAGCTGATCATCAGCTGTGAGCTGTCAAACACAAAATATGTTTTAGCAAGTGCTTTACAATATTTTTTCTTTGTTGTGCGCATTGCTTTCGAGCTCCTTGGAAATTTACATTTTTACTTGTTTTATTAAAAGTGTGGCTTTTTATTAACTTCAAGGTATGTATTACATAAAAAATCAGTGTTTGTGACCGGTCTGTAAATGTGTTGTTCATAAAACGTAGTTGTAATTAAGTGTATTAACAACTAGCCCGAACTAGCGTGCACCTGTCGTTCGTGGAGTAGAAGTTACACTTTCGCACGGATTAGGTCGTACTCTTTTTTTAGCTGGAAGTATGAGTCATTGTGCGTCCAAAATGTGTAATATGAACTGCTATTACCTGCTAACCTTTAAATCATGGCACTTTTTAGGAACAATGTCGGTAGCAAAACGGGTACTTTTTTTAGTATGGCATGAAGAAGCGATCCCAACCAAGAAGTTTCTCACCATGGAAAACTTTGTATTTGGTACTGTTCTCAAAAACCTTAAATATACTCAGGAGGAGCAGTACGAGATTGACAAAAAGCTGCGAAATTTTACTAGTAAGCTTGTAGAAAAGTGGAAAAACTGTAGAAGAAATAAGGTTTTTTTTGAAAACAAAAACCAGGAATGGCTAGATACGCCGTTAGTATTGATTGAAAGATCATCTTCCGAAATTATTGGACGTCCACAAAAAGATATTTCGGAGTGTTGCAAAAAAACGCAAGTTAAGAAATTGTCAGGCCTTACTGAAGATGTGCCATCAGAAGCATTGTTGGTAGCTGCAAGCTGCAGCTTGTATAAAGGTGGAAAACGTAGTGCTTCACAGGTGGTGTCAATGCTAAACGCCGACGAAGAGTTTAGCGGTAAGATTTTGAAAACTATGAGTACCCCTCAGCGTCTACCGACAAAACTTTCTGATGAAAAAGCACTGGCGCTATTTGTAGGTGTTGGACATACCAAGTACACATGGAATTTGTCAAAGAGAGCCGCTAAAGGGCAAAACGCCGATATATATCCATGCTACGACAAACTGCGTTGTGCGAAAAAAAAATGCTATCCTAGTGTCATCACGGTTGCTGAAGTACCATTACAAAGCTTAGTAGACCATACGATTGCTAGGATTATTGAAGCACACCCAGAAAGTTTTCAAAACCATATTGAAAATAACAATAACACCCAATTAACTGCTACCTACAAATGGGGTTGTGATGGCAGCAGCGGCCATTCTACTTACAGGCAAAAATTTAATGACTTCGATGGAGACATGATAGATCAATATTATTTTCAAAACATTAAGAGCCAAATATTAAATATTTTTCCAACATTTGTGAGTACCTTAAGAATTGATCACCAATTTCATATGACCATGCTTGATGGCAAAACGTTCAGTGTCATATCGGAATCGGCTTCGCAAACATGCGGAATCTGTAGCGCGACTCCCAAAAATATGAACGATCTAAATTTGGTGAAAAGCTTTCCTATTAATGCAAACCTATTTGAATATGGCTTATCAAGTCTCCACGCATGGATTAGGTTTTTCGAGTGTGTTTTGCACATTGCATATAGAATACCAATACAAAAGTGGCAAGCTCGTGGTGCTGACAAGGATGTCGTTGAACAAAATAAAAGAAGTATTCAGCAGAAGCTAAGGGAAGAAATGCATTTGTTGGTGGATATACCAATAGCTGGTACTGGCAGCACGAACAACGGAAACACTGCAAGGAGGTTTTTCCAACAACCAAATTTGGCTGCTCGTATAACAGGAGTAAGCTATGATTTAATATATCGATTTAGCGTAATCTTACGAGCATTGGCTTGTGGATACGACATAAATTCGGACGCATTCGGATCTTACGCATTGGAAACTGCCGAAATGTTTGTTAAAGCATACTCCTGGTTTTACATGCCATCGTCTGTTCACAGAATTTTAATTCATGGAGCAGATATAATAAACCATTTTTCCCTTCCGATTGGTATGATGTCCGAAGAAGCTCTTGAAGCCAGGAACAAGGACTATCGAAACATACGCGAGAGCAATACAAGAAAAAATTCCAGGAAAAATACAATGGAAGATATCGTAAATGCTTTATTAGTTTCGTCTGACCCTTTGATATCTTCATTGTCAAATGGGTCTTCAATTTCGACTGCAAAAAATATTATTATGGACGATGATGTTAAGAGCTTGCTTTTAATGAAGCATCTAGATATGCCTGATTCTGATTCCGAAGATTCCGAAGATAATTTTGATTTATAAAATTTGTTTATTGAAGGTAAAAAAAAATTTTGAAATTAAAAAAAATTAAAAAAAATTTTAAAAATTAAAAAAATAAATTTAAACAAAATTTTTTTTTCTTAAAAAATTCTATGACTTTTTTCTGAGCTGTGAAAAAAAACCGTCTGAAGATATCTTTTTTCGTTTAGAAGTTATTAATTAAATGCCGCTAACGAGGCCCAATCGCCCACTGTGATACGGCCCCTAGTGCTGCAAAAAGTTGTCGAAAATTAGGCCTCTCGGCTGGAATTTATTCGAGGCAGCTGCGGAGGTCACTTGCCCGAAATCATTTTTAAAACATAAGGGAAAACCTTATATTTATAATAAAGCTAAATTCTTGGCCATAGCATTAAATTATATGCGATTTCTTTCTTTTTAAAAACCATATGCATAAAAAATACAGCCTTTAGTTACATATGTATATAATGTTGTAAGAAATCAGTGATATGTTCTAAAAAATAAATATTTATTTAGGGTCCCAAACGTTATTTTTACTATAAATTAGCTGATTGGATAGTCTAAGATGATATTTTAATATAAACATAATACGAGCATTCAAATTTTGATGCTCAACTAATAATTACACAGTATGACACTCCAAAATACCCTGGGAAGTGATGTTATTTTTCTGTAGGTCTTATCGAGTAGAACGAGAATCCAATTTTGGAATTTGTCAAACACCCCCAAAATCTCGAGTTAAGCTTAAAACCCGATTTTTCGTACTTTTACGCACTTATTAGCCCATATCTTAGCTAATTATCAACCGATTTTTCATTTAAGAACGGTTTAAGAAATAATCTTTCTTCATCTTAAAACTGTCTTCATAATATGAAGTGAAGCTTGTATTTATTAATTTGTTTTTAAACCTAGTTCCTTTTTATTTTTTTTTATAATATATGTATATAGGTATTTTCATTGGACCTCAAATTCGCAAAATTATGAGCGTCGTTAAATTTATGAACACGTTAAGCTGTGTTGAGAAACGTGAATGGAAGAGCTTTGTGAAAATTTCCTTGGGAACAACAGAAGCGACGACTATATCACAGTTGTAAACGAATTTTTAAGGGCATTCGCATTTGGATTTCTTCCAACATAATCAGGGCTAGTTCAGTGATGAACAAGGCGAACACTTCCACCAAGAAATGGCTACGATCGAAAAACGTTTCGAAGGAAAACACCAAATAAATATGATGGCAGAATATTGTTGGTCAGTACCACGTGAAACTAACGATGCTGACCTAAGGGAAAAACGATCAAAAAAGCACTTTTGATCTATATATTTTCATTTATTAATATTTATTGGTAAATTAAATTTGTTGTAAATTTTTGCAAAAATATCGTTTTTATAAAAAGTTGAATAACTCACTCAATTTTTGGCCAATTTTTGAAAAGAAACATTCGTTAAACTCGGTATTAAACGTACTCTTTGAATTAAATCAAAACTTATTTAGTTTTATTAGAAAATAGTGTATGAAAATATCGCCAAATTCAAAAAAGGGGAAAAAGGGTAACAAAGTTTAAGTTTGTTGTGCAAAAACAAATATATTTCTTCAGCTTTATTAAGACTTCTATATATCATTCTAAAGGTCTGAGTTTCTTCTTTCTTAAACCGTTCTTAAATGAAATCGGTTGATAATCAGCTAAGATATGGGCTAATAAGTGCGCAAAAGTACGAAAAATCGGTTTTTAAGCTTAACTCGAGAATTTGTGGGTGTTTGACAAATTCCAAAATTGGATTATCGTTCTACTCGATAAGACCTACAAGAAAAACAACATCACTTTCCAGGTATTTCGACTACATTTTTTTTGCAGCACTGTGGTATGAAATTAAAATTGGCTTTGAAAAAATACTTATGCTGGGATTCTCGTATTTGTTTTTTTTTTTTTTGTTTACGTGTTCTTATATTTACCAAATGACAATTAAGCAACTAGAGGATTTCGTTTTAAACTAATTAATACAAAGTGGTCTAAAGTAATACTGCCTTGTGACATGCGTCACTAGTCTCGCATAGATAATAAAGTCTCCTATTACGACAGATGACCACAGACCGGAGATTACACCAATATACATTATCCGGGCATTAAACTGCCTACTGCAATTAAGCGTTAGGCTGCTTTAACTTGCTGACGCATATATTTACATACGTGTGTTCAAAAAGTAAGGTGACTTCGAAGGCGACGTACATTCGATTATCGATTTTTGTTGTTGTTGTGTTGGATTATTCGACATTTTTGTAAAACCGATTTTCGAACTATTTGAAAAAATAGCAATTTGAAAAAAACCGGTTCTTAATTTTTAAATCAAGAAAAAACTTAGTAAACCGGTTCTTGTTCCAAGTAAAAAAAAGCAACATCAATGTGCATACATATTACTAGAGACTGGAATTTGATGCATTTAAAATTTGAAAATATGTGCTAAAAACATGCAGTGAAAATAAAAAAATATGCATTGAAGAAAACAAAAATATGTATTGAAAAATATCATTCATTCATTTATTTATTACAAATTTCATATTAAGTATTTTATTTATTCAGAATTCAAAGCTTTATTTGCATATAAAATAAATTGTTTTTTTAAATTAGCGAATGTAAAATTCGTACGGTTTGATCTAAAAAATATTTTCTATAGTGAAAACGATCTTTCCACATCGACCGAAGACAACGGTGCATTTTTGAAAACGGCAAGTTTATTTGGAGTGTAATTTTTTACTGAACAATTTTCCTGGCCAAAATTAATAATTTTTGAAATTTCTTAAATTTTTTCAAACCCTACATTTTTTGTAACACTGCTTTTAACTTTTCTTTTATTTCTTCAGCAAATGCTCCATCCACATCGTTGATTTTTTGTTGCGCTTCATCGATTAAAATTAATTAATGACATCCGCCCTTCTAGTTATGTGATAGTTTCACTCAAAAATCTATAATTGCAACTTATGAATGCCAAATGTTCTTTAATACCAGCACCTTGCAAAACAACTTTTATTTTTCCGCTTATTAACGCGAGTGACGATTGCGGCATATGTAACTATGTTTGTTGTGTGGAACCAAAAAAAAAAAAAATAAATTAACAAAAAAAAAGGTTGGGACTACAGAGAAATGAAAAAAAAAATGTGCAAAAATATTCATTTCAGAAAAAATATGCAAAAATATGCATTTAAGACAAAATATGCAAAAATATGCAAAAACAAATCAATGCCATATTAAAGAAAAATTTATGATTCGTATTTCTGTTTGATCGAAACTTTTCTAAGGTTCCAAAAAAAAAAAACATGTAAATGCATCAAATTCCAGTCCCATCATATTACTAGATGCTATTATTTCTATGAACGAAATCTTTGGAAAATTATGTGTAGTTTAATGTCCGAGTTAAGTAGGCATTATCAGTCTCTAATAGACAAACGCTACAATTTTAGACTAGTTGGCATTAATTGGTCTCAAATTAAGCCTCTTGTCTCATAATAAAGTCTTTCAATTATGGCCAGGTGATAAGCAGGTCACAAAAATTAAGGCAAACACAAAAAATAAAAACGTAAAAGCGAGGAAAGGCAATAATCTTCAATTCATACATAGTCTCAAATTTTAAAACCTGAAATTATATCAAATTGCTTAATTTCACATTTAGCAAATTGAGCGAGCTAGAACGACTTGTTGTCAAAAAAGCTTTGTACAATTTTTCAAGGTTTTCCCGTCCTCTTATGACATTTTCCTAATCATATAAAATCATCTAAAACACATTTGCTGCGTTCTTTCTACAAATTATTTGAATTTCGAATAAGATTGTCTTATCTAATTGTGGTTGCTGTTTTAATAAAACTATATCGGATATACAATTAGTATATGTGTTGCCACATTTCTAACAAAATTTATTTCTTTACAACTACAAAAAAACCGATTTATTCGATATTCGATGTCCCGAACAAATGTTCATAGTTTCAAGGTTAGACGTATTTTGTTGTGCTCGGGGATTTTCTATTATTATAAAAAATGGAGTAATGAATAGAAACCGCTTGATGATCCTCCATTTTCAAATCTAAAATATCGGCGATCATTTGTTTGAATGAGCGCTGCAGAGTTGGCAACTGAAACCGATACTCAAGACAAGGTTTTACCAATTCTTCATAAAGGCTTAACAAATGATTTCTGTTTGTTTACTCATTTTATAACATTCCTTTGGCTATTACGATTTTAAATAATATAAGAATTGATGCAAGCAATATTTAGAATATCATAAAAAACCGTCATGGGCCAACTGCAGGATTTCCGAACACAATTTATGTCGTTACACAATTATTCAAATTTAAGAAGAGCTTCGATTTCCTCCAAATTTAGGGGTTGAGGTTATTCTGAAAATTACTGCATGATTCAACTAAACACTCGTAAAATTTAGGAAAATATCGTTATATCGAATTGAAGTCTACAACTCAACCAACCGACTCTCGCACGAAATAACTCGTTTCCGAGAATTTGAAACAAAACGAGATTTCAATAAGATGGAGCGCTTCCTGTGTTGCCAGATGCAAATTTAAATTTTTCATTCGTAAAATGTGTGTAGGTTAGTATTTTAGTGTTAAATAGGTGGTCCTCAATATCCGCTGAATCCGCAAAACCCTTTTTTCCCCTGATTGTAAAGAAAAACAATGTTGTCATCATTAGGCTACCTCAATAAACAAGTTTTACAGAAATCTTAAACCATATACATAGCTCAGTATTTGGCCGAGCTTCTCTTTCAATTTGTTGTGGGCGTCTTTATATTCAACCACAAATGGAGGGACCTGCAGTTTTGTGCCGACTCCAAACGGCCGATATACATATTTTGTAAGAAGCTTTTTCATGGCAGAAATACCCTCGGAGGTTTGCCATTGCCTGTCGAGGGGTGACCGCTATTAGGAAAAAACTTTTTCTTTTGTTAAGATTTTACTTCACCCCTCGGCAGGCAGTGGCAAACCTCCAAAGGTATTGCTGCCATGAAAAAGCTTCTCATAAAATACATCTGCCGTTCGGAATCGCATCAAAACTGTGGCAACAGCATTCAAAATGACATTGCTTGCCACTTGTATTAATTTATTTATTTTTAAGAATTTTCAATTAAAAGTCAGTACTTTCTCTTACATAACCATAAAAATACGAAACTAAAAGAAATTTCAACGAATTTGTATATACATAAATTTTAAACTTTTTTCTCAGAAGAATTAGAATTTTTTTGAGTATGCAATCCGAGAATATTTGATATGAACTTCAGAAACCGCATACGTTATGTTGCGAGTACTACACGTTCATGAGTAACCTCGGAATATTAAGCGCACGCGATAATGATTCACTTCAGCGTACGTTTTGAAATCGAAACATTAAAGCCTTTTTACCTTATGGAAGTTTTGGTCCGGTCTCAATATTTTTTTCGCCATCGTTAGGATCCGCCAGCATACCAAACTTGAGATCCTTTGCTGATTAAAGGGATGATCGGTTTAAAGATCTCTCTTTCAGCTATTATAACCTGGAAAAGCTCTGTTAAGTATAACTTCGGTGCATTGAGTTTACCAACTTGACAAAGTAATCTTAAGTGAATCGTTTAAGGACACTTATATGACCCGTAAAGTCGCCATTATTGAAAATGATTAGGTTCGACAGTCTCATGGCGCTCCAACAATCTTCTTTATCAATCAGTATGGCCAGAGGTGCTTGTGATGATTTTATGCGGCTCAGTTGGACAGGAGGTCATGGTCTTTAAACCATGCTTTTTTTCAGGGATATTTCCTAATTTTTACCAAGGAAAGGTTGAAGGCATAAAATGCCCAGTTCTCTAGTTGGTAACTGCTGTGAGATTTGCGTTCCAGTTTAGTTTGTTTGTCAAGAAAGATTCCTTTATTTTTAGCCTCCTTTGAAAACTCAATCCCTCCACCGCAAATTCGGTTTGATCAACGGACGGTACATGATTCTAAAGTAAGGTTCAAAGCAGGCCAGGAAAA
Organism: Philophylla caesio; assembly: GCA_963971545.1. NCBI lineage: Eukaryota > Metazoa > Arthropoda > Insecta > Diptera > Tephritidae > Philophylla > Philophylla caesio. Next base: position 68,711,512 of record OZ020607.1, read on the forward strand.
ATAATATCCACATGCCAGCTCACGACGTATGTCGGAAGGTCATCAGAATATCCATGTGTATTAAATTCAATTACATTTAGTCGTTATAAAAGGCAATATATTTGAGAAATAGACGATTTATCTGCATGATATGAAGGGTTAGCCTATAGTTCAATTGGTCTGCAATTTGGAAGATGGTCTAAGTGTTTCCACTTTTGAATATGAAGACTACTTGAACCACTTTCCATGATGTAGGTATGTGCAAAAGAAGTAAACTCGCTTATCTCACTCTAACTACGCCATCTGAATGTCTGATGCTATGTTTATGAGTAAGAAGGTGGAGAGACTTTATTCCTCTGTTGTGGAGTGTGGTGTTTTGTGACCTCAAAGGCCTTGATTAGAGATCGGGCAGTATTCCGAAGCCATAATTGACCAGCAACCCTAGCTGGTCAAAAATCTCGGCAGAGAAACGATCGACAACTGGATTTAGGTCCGTAGAAGGTTCTGTTTAGACCCTGTTGGGCACTCTCCAACTTCCAACCCAATGTTCCGAGATCTAACCCTCGACAAGGCCAAGTGTACTGTCAACGGAGATTTTAGCCGGCTCCAAAATATAGCCCACATAGACAGTGGGCTTAGGCACTGCGTTTGCACCAGCAAAGTTAATTGCGCGTCCTTTCAGAGTTGTTGTACGTGTGAGCAGAATATTTACAAGTTTCAAGAAAGCAAAAGTAAAAACTTTCGTGAGGGCCAAATATCAAAAAAGTTTTCTGAAAAGCTTACTCTGATAAGCGTCTTTACGTCTTCAATCATGAAGAAAGCGCAAGGATTATTAGTTACATTAGAATATCATCATTAAATTACATGGTTGTTCGTTTAAATGCACCAAAAGTAAAATAAAAAATCCTCTTGTATTAAATTTTATTTTTGTCGCCTATGATGCAGTCTAAAAATAAGGCCTGATATGTTTCATTTATTATTGCCTGTTGATTCATAGAAGAAACAAATGTTTTCCTTGAACTGTGTAACATTTTATATCTGTGTCAAAACATTTTAAATTGCGAGAGTGTATTAAAATAATGAAAGTACTTTAACTTTCAAGCTAAATAATAAATCTTAAAAGGTATACATACAGAGAAATTTAACAGTCACAATGAAAAAATGTGTCGGCATCTGTAAAATACTGCAACACTTAAGCTCAACATCATTTTTCTTTCGCTCAATTTCGCCCACTATACAACTTTCCGCTACGTCCAATCACAAGATTTCGAACTGTGGTTCGAAAAAACACCACACCACGGATTTATGAATGCGTAAATTATCTGCTTGTCTATGTGTTAGATACTCGCATATTTGCATCCCACAGCCTCCAGTCGCTGGTAAGTGCCAGTAAAGTGATTCGCAGTTGACGCGGCTTACTGAGCTGTCGTTATTGCCGGCCATCGATGCCTGCGCTCATTCAGTGGGAGAATGTGTGTGGTAGGAGAGAAACGTAAGGGGTGCAGACGAATGGCAACTTTGAAATGGTTGTTTGGAGCGCCTAACGTGCACGCAACAATCGCTCAAACCACAGCACTTGCAATCAGTGGCGTAAAGTGCTTCCTTTTGTGTTCTAATGCGATTTTACAACCCGCCGCCTTTCCGGTTATGCACACGCCAATCCACTCGTTCACTGTCATTCATTCGCACTTTGCACACCTAATCCCTGCCTTCTATCTTTTTTCAACCCCTCTCAGACATACATACATACACATCTCTTGGCATTTCGACGCACACTTTCACTCTTCTTACGTGGAATGTCATAAGTGTGATTTCGTTCAGCCACGCTTTTTACTACTTATATTTTAACACTTCTGCCATTATTTCAGTCGCATTATGCTGCCTTCTTTTTGTCCTTAAAAGCACATTATTGCAAGCAATCATTTCAATTCAACCAACTGGCCTCGGCCTTTGCAGCCCAAACAAAAAGGACAGAGGATATGACATTCAAACGGATATTTGTGGTCACTGATGTATGTACATACATATGTAGTGCACGTAGAGTTTTTGTACAACGCATTTTACTCATGTGATTTCAATACCCGTTCTTTTTTCTCTTAAATAATCGCGCCCCTGTACCTTTCCCTCATATATTTTCTCTTACAAAATTCCTTGCGCACTTCGAAAGTAATCTTAATGGCATTCAATAGCCAAACTTAAATTATATATGAGTATATGTAGGTAAGTGTAATACTCTAAGAAATAACATCAATGCAGACTATTTTATAACCCAATAGGGATGTCTGCAGGTTTAGAGTTGGGCCCAAATTCATAAACTGACACAATTGCAAAATTCGCTGCCCAGAAGGGAGAACTACATAAATTTTACTGCGGAAAACTCTGCATTGTGTATCCCATTTTTGGTTTATTTCTGCTTCAAGCGACCAAGTGACTTTGGTTGCGTTCAACCAAGTGCGCCTGTCGTTTCCACCTTTATAGACTAACTGACGTCAACTACGAATATCTGGCACCGCTGTGTACCACTGGTCTAGATTATCCATAAGTGTTCTCGTATTTCACATATGTATATACTTTAAATAACATTAATTGGAACATGGCATTACTTTGTGTTATTTATTTTTTCAGAGTGAAATTGGTAAGTTATATAGAACCTGGTTTATTTATATTTGAGTTTATTGGTGAAAAACTTAGCAAAGTAAGGTGCTATTAATATTTTAGAAATATTTAATTGATGACTTATCTTTTACGACCCCGTATATAATTCTTTAATATCAGTCGGTCCCGATAAATTGTCCTCCTTTCAAAGTGTCGTCTCTGATTATGCGCAATCAAAATATTTAATTTATATTTTGAAATTTAAAAAGAGCCAAAATGCAGATCAAGCTAAAAATTGGCTAATTTGTTAAAGTAAAGACATTCCAAATCGGTTGCACCAGTGATGTAAACAATAACGCTCTAACAAATGTATGTATGTACATAAATCAACTGAATATGCCAAATTCACTGAAAGCAAGTTAGCAATACTAAGTACGTATTGGTGCTTTTCTTTTAGTATATTGATATAAGTACGTACAACGTCTAGCTCAAATGAAAGGGCTGCAGAAAATCTTGGAATTTTTATATAAAAAAATGCAAATTTGCAATTTCTTGAATATGAAAACTTTTAATTTCATTGAAATGTTAAATTATTAAGTAAAGTTTTAAATTTACATTTTTTGATTGAATACTACCAAAAAATATTTTTATTATGGCGTTTTCACAATATCAGATACATATGTATGTAAAAAAGTTAAAAATTTAAGTTCATCCATGAATGCAGTTTATACTTATATCTGTGCAATATCTTTTGGTTAGTATATTTGAATGATAGACCGATCAGAAGAAAGATTGCAATAGAAATATAGTCAAGAGATCAAACTTTAATTTTACGATGAATTTCGAAAATTTCTCCACTAATTTGTTCAGAATTCCAGTGTAAATTGTGCAACTTTTTGCATACTTGGAAAAAAAGATATTGTTCTGCGTTTTTTGAAATTTTCTGGAGTTGGATGGAAATGCTTAGCTTTCCCCATTTCAAAAATACTCCCTAGGAAACTATAGAAGGCCTACGAAACCAAGAGATAAATAGGTCATTGAAAATTTTAATGTTGCCCTTTCTTTAGTGGACTTGGGATGGTCCACTCCCCATCCTCCTCATTACCCACCCCAAATCATGACGAGAGTAGAACACGATCTTGTAATCGATTATAGAATATTAAACACAATCCCAGAAATCAACGAGGTAATCTCGCAACTGGGAGACAATACATATTTTTCTGTTCTTTATTTAAAGAGCGGTTTCCATCAGATTCCCGTGAAGGAATCCGACATTGAAAAGACAGGGTTTTCAATCAATAACGGCAAATTTGAGTTCAGTCGGCTTCCCTTCGGGTTTAAAAACGCACCCGCTATCTTCCAACAAGCGCTATACGACATCCTGAAGGAACATATTCGTAAAAAATGCTTGAAAAAGCGAACATGAAGGTCCAGCTGGACAAGTGCGAGTTTTTCCGTAAAGAAGTCGAATTCCTAGAATTCATTGTATCACAAACAGGCATAAAAACCAACCCCGCCAAAGTAAAGGCAATTTAAGAATTTCCGTGCGCAAAAACATTGAAAACCCTGAGATCTTTCATTGATCTATCAGGCTATACTTCATCAGAGATTACGCAAAGCTAGCGAAACCTCTGACGTCGCTTTTGAGAGGGGAAGATGTCCTAAAATTGCTCAAGCAAAAAGCTAGTTGTGCCCGACAAAAGGAGGCTTTCATTAAAATTAAATCTTCATTAATATCAAAAGAAGTTGTGCTATCGTCCACAAATTTAAAGCAGGAGTTTCAACTTACCACCGACGCATACAACTACGCCCTGAGAGTAGTCCTTGAACAAGCAGGTAAACCGATAATCTTCATATCCCGATCACTAAATAAAACCGAAGAGAGCTATGCCGCTAACGAAAAATAAATGCTGGCAATTGTCTGGGTTCCCACCTCAGTTTGAAACTATTTGTATGGATCAGCGAAAGTTTTAATCTTTAAAGATCACCAACCGCTCACTTTGCATTGAGTAATAAAAATCACAACGGCAAAATGAAGAAATGTGTATTCTCGAAGAGTAATCGCAGCCACCGAAGCACCAATAAACAAATTCAAAAATCAATTATTCCTCTTAATAGGTGACGAAAACAACTATACGTTTAAATTACCATTTCCCAGTTTTCAGAAGCACACAGTTACAAGACGAAACTACTCGACACCGGACATTATTGACATATTCAAACGACTCCTTGACACAGCACTACGCAATAGACTTTACACGACAGAAATCCTAATGGGCAAAACTCAGGATACATATATCCACTTCTTTTCGCAAATATTAAAATTCGGTTTACACAAACTCTGCTTCAGGACATCGTATCAGGAACGCAACAGGAGCAGATTGTCAATAAAGAACACCAAAGAGCACACATAAACAGTCGCGAAAACAAGGCTCAAATCTTACAGAAATTTTATTTTCCAACGATGCATTTGAAAATTGAAAAAACGGTTAAACAAATATGACAGGCATCCTCCTAACCACAGACACAAGAAACTCCCATTCCCCAACTTCCAGGAGAAATCGTTCATGTCGACATCTATTCAACAGAAAAAAGGTTAATCCTCACGGCCACTGATAAATTCTCGAAATACGCCCAGGTTAAAATAATGCAATCTAGAACAATGGAACACATCAAACACCCAATTATAGTGTTAATAAATGCATTCGGAATACTAAAACTCGTGATAATAGATAACGAAAAATCCCTTAACTCTTCGAGGATATCATCCTTATTCAAGAACCAAATGTCAATCAATGTTTATACCACACCACCATATAGTAGCGCAAGCAATGGACAAGTTGAAAGATTCCATAGCACACTTTCCGAAATAATGAGATGTCTAAAGCAAACTACATAGGAATAATATTCGAAGAATTATTATTCAAGTCAGTGCAGGAATATTATTCATCAATCCACTTAACAAAAAAAATAAACCCATAGATACATTCTTTGAAAATAGAATTTTTACTGTCCCTCAAAAGCTAGAACAGCAAATACAGGAAAACATTGCCCTACTTAAAAGAAAACAGGAACTAGACCTATCTTACCACAATAGGAAAAGATCTAAAATTAAAGATTACTCCCCAGGGGAAGTAATTTATGCAAAAATAAATAAGAGACTTGGTTCAGAATTAACTCCGAAATATAAGAAAGAAATAGTATCCGAAAATAATAGAACAGTCAAAACTGTATCCGGACGAATAATTCATAAATCTGTAATAAAAACTTAAAATATCTTTTTCAGGAAATGGGCTATTTTATACTTCTAATTTTTTTTTCCACAATCACGAGCTCATTAACCTACATACGTAAAAATTTTGGACTATAGTAAAGCGCAATTAGTGACAACAGACAATGGACAAGCGAAAATACAAGACGGAACATTCCGACTTATTTATCTTATTGACTTGGAAAAATACGAACACTTTTTGACAGAGACATATCGGGAGATAAGTAACCAAATACCTAAGGACCACTTCCTATATCCTATGCTAAAACCCTATAACGACAACAAGATGAAAAGATCAATTGACATATTGGGATCGGCATGGAAAGACCTAGCATGTTCTTCTGACCATGAGGATTTGAATATAATAACTAATAATCTAGACGGTATCCTAACGGAAATTCTAATAAACTTGCAAAATAGAATCAGACTAATTAAGGAAGAGCTAATTAATATAAGATATGCCATTCAATAGGCAAAAAATAATATAGTAAATTCAGTCATGTTAAGCAAAGAAGAAATAGAATTGTCAAACAGTAAATTAAGAGAAGAAAAAGTACAATATAAAAATGCCGAAGAAGCATTAGAGTTATCAAAAGTAAATGTATTAAGCAAAGATATGAAAATTGTATATACATATGGTTAAAATATCTTTAACATTAACAGACATATTTAGAAGAATTATTATACGACCAGTAAAGAGAATAAACAATATTATAATTAAAACTGAGTATATTGATAGGAAAATATTCATTGTTTGGAATAAAAAATGAAAGCGAATATTATAATTATTTAACAATTTGCAAAATAATAATAACTTGTAAGATTTAAGCAAGGATTCATGTGTAACTAGGACAATTAATAGCTTAAACTCAACATGTTCGAAAACTAATGGCCATCATGTCCCTACGACGAAGGCAAATTTGAAGCCCTAATAACACATCGAATAAATTCTATCACAAACGCAACATTCTCAGTCGGAAGCTTAACAACGGCAGCATTCTTCGTAATCAAAATACTTCTTCTCTTCCTAAGGAAGCGATCCGCGAAAATCCAATATATAGAAAAAGCAAAGTCCAGCACGAAACCAATAATACTGCAACATATGTAAATTTTAATAACTTAACATTCTCTTAATGATCGGGGACTAGAAACAGCTCAGAAGAATTGAGTCTTACCAACGGTTAATAACTCTGCACGCGTATCCGCATAACTGCTGACATCAACCAATTCGTGGTGTTCGATCAGCAATTGGGCAATTGGAATAGCCACTCAGCAATTCATCAATCAAAGCACATGCAAGTGCAACGTGACTGATGGCCAATATTAGGTGTAATTTAGAGCTAAGAAATTTATTTTAATCACTTTTAAGTTTGAAGTTATTCAATAAACATTGGTGGACACGAGTGCACCGCCTTTTGAAAAATTACTTTAGTTTTAAAATAACTTAACTTATACGAACTAATTATTGGCCTTTATTTTTTTATTTAATCTATTAACCAACCAAAGTATCTAATGACCAAAAAACACTATCCACCCATCACTATTGGTAGTTACAACTTGGAACAATCATCTCGCTTGGTGACACGGCGCAAAAACATGGCAATGTCGATCAACGATGAGTGCTCGAGTGAGCGACGAGTTGAAGAATATAAACCGTATATAAAAGTTCAACAATTGCGATGGCTTGTACGGCGCTGTCGTACATACATAAGTGAAATTGACGATGTTGTGGTGAAAATATTCTTTGATTCGGTGCCATGGGTAAACCAAGTTCAGAAAGACCTATCTTATGAGTAAGTATGAGTTGGCAGAGATGTTAAGTATTTCAAATACGAGTTTCGAAAATACGTATTTATGTTTGGCATTTTAATATATTTTAACAACAATATTTTGTATTGAGCAGTAGAGAACATACAAATTCGCTACTATTTTGCTAAAGATAGCTTTGGAGCAATCCACTGTATGCCACCAGACTGTATAAAAAACACATATGTATATATGTATTTACAAAAAATTCGTTAAAGAAAAGGTAGACATCATATCCTGTTGGCATTTCGTTTTGTTTTTGCTCTTTGCTTTCATAGATGTAAATATTGCGAAATTAGCAAATTCTGCCACATTCACATTGCTTCTAGTTCTCATGTTCACAGTTGTCAAAGGGAATTCTATGTCGACCGCGTATCACTGGCTTTCCACTACGCAAGGGAAAGGATGCTAACAGTAAAGCAGCGGTGACTTCACACACGTACATATGTATGAACATAATAGTGTTGCTTGCTAAACAGCAAACAACGGTAACAATTTCAAATGGTGCAGCAGCAACACGACGCAAAGTGTTGCGAGTGTGGCAAAAAATCACAAAAAATGAAGTCAAAATTGTTGGTATTTTTTTGTACAGTTTGGAAAAAAACATATCTATTAAGAAATACCAAAAACAAATTTTACAAAAAATACTACAAGCTGGTCGCAAGACTACATCAAAGTTGCACTATAAAATAATTATATACTTTAGTGAAATAAAGACTTTTTTGTATGCCAAATGTAAGTATTTATTATTAATTGTTTATAAACATATGTGTAACAAACTGCTTATTTTATTATAAAACGTAGTTTTTTTCTTACTAGAACACTGTTTTCTTATCTGTTTTGATTACTTTGTTCGGGGTACCGTTACTCGAATAAAAGTTGTTTTGTGAAGTGAAAATATCAAAAGTTACAAAAGTTCAGTGGACAATTTAAAAAATACATTAAAAAACACAATTTTAAAATTTTGCGTGGAATTTGTTACAAGTATCTAATTTAATTTAAAACAAATTCTAGCTGCAAGAGGTGCAGATAGATTTAAAATTTTTTTTTCAGTGCCTCTTAATGTGAAAATGCGTTCGCTTATTGAAGTATGGCTGTCAAATAAACACTTAGCGCAGTGATTTATTAAGCGCTATGGTAAAATACGTTGAAGAAAATGCATATAGATAACAATATTTTAGTAAAACAATTAGATTTGTTAGCACTTATGTAAATTCCAAAACTTATGGAATGCTACCTATCGTAAAAGAGCGGCACGCATCATGGCTCGATCAGTGCATAGAAATAAAAGGTTTAAGCGAGTTAATTGCTCATGCGAGTCCACCAATTGATCATGTAAGTTTATTTTTTCGTCTCTATATTTAAAATAAATAACATTTCTGTATATTTTATAGGAGCCAAGTACTAGCAGAGGCAGGCCAAGAATCGCGTTTGAAGATGCAAGCGAGCGATGTAAACGGTACAAGGTTCATGAGCTAATCTCTTCAACACCCCCTACAGAAATAAAAGCGGCTGCAAATTTTTTAAGAAAGCACGATGGTTTGGAAACTGATAAGACGTTATCAGTCTATCAAGCGCTTGCTTTATATTATGATTTAACGTTATCAGTGCGGAAAAATAATTTATTGCGAACTGTAGTTAATGTTATTCACCTTAACTTATTTCCAAGCTATAATTAATTGAAAGAAGCCATGGACGAGTTGCTGCCAAAACCTTTAATTCTATCTGAAACAACCGCGGCAGTACCTCTGCAAAGTTTATTAAATAAGACTGCAGATAGTTTACTACAAACCGTAAATATTTCTTCAGATATAAATGTTCTTTTACAGTGCAAATGGGGATTTGATGGTAGCTCAGGCCATATTATTTATAAACAAAAATTTTCAATTGAAACAGACACCGATGAATTCGCCTTTGTAGCTGCATTAGTTCCTTTAAAAATCTGCAATTTAGAAAGCAGTCGCGAAATTTGGACCAACGTCTCTGCTTCATCAACACTTCTGTGTCGCTCAATTAAGTTCATTTTTATGAAAAAAAATCTTCGTTTAATACACGAGTTTGAACGTGAATTGGCATTACAAATCCAAGAACTTTTAAGCCATACTGTAAAAATAAAAAACTTTAAAATAATTGTGAAATATGAAATGTATCTTACGATGATCGATGGAGCAGTGGCTAATGTACTATGTGATAATAAGTCACCTGGCACTTGCTATCTGTGTGGTGCAACTCCAAATCAAATTAACACATTTCAAACTTTTCAAAGGCCAATTCATGAAGATTTTGCTAGATACGGCTTATCAACATTACATGCATGGATCAAGGTTTTTGAATGTGCAATGCATATATCTTACAGACTTCCTTTAATGTGTTAGCGAGTACAGGGTGAAGAAAACAAACGCATATTCAATGAAAACAAGGAACGGATTTGTAAGGAGTTTAAAACAAAAATGGGATTGGTTATTGATAGGGTCAATAGAAGTTTCTGCGGAGATAACAAACCTTGATATGAATATATTAAGAAACTTTTCATTAATATTAAGAATTCTTGAAAACAAGTTGATGTAAACAAATACATTTGAAAATCTTTTGAAGAATACATACGAAATATTATATGAAAAATTATTCGTGGTATAAAATGCCTGCAAAAATTCACAAAGTTTTGGCGCACGGAGTGAAAATTATTAAAAACTTCAATATTCCTATTGGAATGCTCTCAGAAGATGCATTAGAAGCAAAACACAAAGAATTTCGAAATACCCGTAGAAAGAACACTCAAAAAACTTCTAGACAGGCTTCCAATAAAGACCATATGGTAAATTTAGCCACTCATTACTTCACATAGAAAAGTTTGCAGCAAAAAGCAGCCCATTTCTGAAGACATTAGCCAATATATTTTATTAGGTGGCAGAAAAACTGAAGAAGAATGTACTATAGAAAGCGATTCAGAAATATAAAGCGATTTGGATTAAGATTTATGTAATTATTTCTCTTTATTCTAATAAAACAAGAAATATTTCACTTTTTATGTTTAACTTGGCGTGCAAGTTGGCGGATGATAAAATTATCATGAGACGCTCCTATGCTGACTTTGGTGACACTGCAACGATTACTTCTATTTTTTGCCGCAACTTACATACATATATGGGCTCGCGACACTATGCGACGTGGTTCAAATGTAGTAACAAAAATAACACAGCGAAATGAAATTTTTTATTTCTTTTGTTCAATCAATCAACGGCTGACAGGATATGCGCGTTAAATCAAATTTCAGCCAAAGTAACATGTGTATATGTATGTACATACGAGTATATTGGGTAATTTAAAGCTATGAAAAAATATGTTTAACACAGCACATGCAAGCATATGACTGCAAGTTAACATTAAACGCTTAAACATAAAATTAACTAATCTTTGTGATTTAAAAGTTACTCGGTATTTTTTTAGATCGAACTAATTTTCATTTGGTATTGTGGCCAGTGTTGGCAACTTCAAAGCTGCCAAAATCTCATTCTTCTCGAGAAAACGCTTATTTTATAACAATTGGAATTAATAACGCAAACTGCATTTAAACTCTGCCCTCCGATTCTATTTCTTTTTTTGAATTTATTGTCGCTCAAAATGGAAAATATTCTTTCGGAATGAGCACTTGAGCGTGGCAAAGATGCAACAAAATCGAAAAGGGTGATTAGATTTGGAAAAAGTGTATCTCTATTTAAATCTGCTACGACTTTCCAGAAGTCAGAAACTTTATAATTAAAAAATTGTAAATAACGCCCACATAACGGGCAACGTTTTTAAATGATTTGCTATTGTGTCAAAGGCAATTGTTGGATCCAAAAACTCTAGCGTTTTAAAACAACCGTCATTAACAGGAAATTTTTCAAGAATTTTAAACGTACAAGTTTTAACAAATTGTACACAGTTGGGTTTTATTTGTAATGCTTGAGTTAAGCAATGTTTTCCGAAAACTCACTATTCAATTGTATACTATCAGAGGAGAGTTCAGTGCTTGGATTAACTATAAGTTCATAAGTTATTTCCCTGAAGTTATAATGTTAAGTACTTCATATAAATAAAATGATGGCATGAAGATGTGAAACAATGAATGAAAAGCAAATTAGAAAAAATATGTGCCAAAAAAAAAGATTTTAGCTAGAATTCCCATAGCGAGAAGCAAATTCCCATGCATCCACTTATGAAGCAAAAATCCAAAATAATGGGCGAAATCCCATTAGTTGGTAACACAAATTCGGTGCGCTACATCAACGAAAGCTTCGACAGCACAGCTCATAAGTTTGTCAAGTAATTGTTTGAAAAATGAAAAACGGCATGTAAATCAATCTTTTGACTTAGATTTTATAAGCTTCAGCAACCATTTCGTACTTTTTTTCGCATTGTTTTATTAATATAAGTATTCTTATCATATTTAAGGCACAAAAATTGAAAAATTCATATTACAAAGGTAAACAATAGTCAAAAATCGCAAAAAATAGCATAAACAACGCTGTCAATTAATTCTTTGCAAAAAGTAAAAGGAAATTAAATGTAAGGTTAAAGCAAGTAAAATATAGTATTTATAAATACTAATACTTAGTATGGCGTCCATTAGCATCTATAACAGCCCGCAAACGACGTGCCATTGACCGAATAAGGTTACCCATGTCATAATCCTGTGGTATTTTCTCCCATTCCTCCTGAATTACCTTAATGAGGGCGGTTTTGTTAGTTGGTCTCCGTTTACTTACTCGTTTCTTTAAGTAAGCCCACAAATTTTCGATGGGATTCAAGTCAGGACTCTGGGCTGGGGTGTCAATGAGTTTGTGGCAATTATACAGCAGCCAAGTCCGGCATAGCAACGATTTGTGTTTGGGATCGTTGTCCTGGTACAGCTTATATTTTAGTTTATTAGTGTTTTGGTGGTCGAAAAATCCGAATTTCGTCGCGCTTATCAATAGTTCATTTTTAAGAATGTCCAAGTAGTACTCTTTCGTCATGATGTCATTGAAAATACGTAGCTCGCCAACACCTTTCGACGAGATGCAGCCCCACACCATCACAGATAGCTTGCCAAACTTTACTGTTGGTATAATATTTTTTTGTTGTAGAGCTGTGTTGGGCTTTCTCCAAACTTTATTGGGCCCATCATGAGAATATAACATTATTTTTGTCTCGTCGCAAAAAATAACGTCATCCCAGTTCTCCGCAGGGTTGTTCACATTGGCGAGAGAGAAGTTGAGCCGCTTTTCAATATTAGTTTTAGACAGCAATGGTTTCTTTCTGGCAATTTGCGAAGAGTATTTGTGTCTTTTTAAAACTTTCCGGACTGTCTCGTGGCTTACTGAGTTATCACAATCTTTTCTTATGTATATCAGATGCCAAATCCCTCAGGCTTTTTTGAGGATTATCACTCACCTGGTTTAAAATTCTTGATTGCTCGCGTCTTGAAAGCTTACATGGTCTGCCTCCGGAATGCTTGAGTTCTAATCTATTTTCTTTTTCAGCGCGTTTTATAATGTTGTAAATAGTTGTAAGTTTAATTGAAAGCATTTCCGCTAATTCCTTTGCCGATTTTCCTTTATGGTAATGGAAATAAACTAATTGAATTAGTTTTTCATTAGTTCGTTTACCAGGCATTACTAAAAGCGCTTAAATAGTCAAGACGATCACTATTCTAATCAAAAACTGTAATGAATTTATTCGGGCAATGCATAACAATAACGTGCGCGTTCTTGCTTGTTCGAAATTGAAGTACCGTTAGCTGAATTCTGTGATACTTCGCATTGTGTTTGCATTTTTCAAAGAATTAGTTGACAGTGCAATTTATGTGGAATTGTAGTTGTTTTTGTTTTTTGTTATTGTTGTGTTTCACTTTGAGAAGTTTTGTGCGTAGCTTACGCAGAGAATACAAAGGGTAATAATATTTTGCAAAAAAAAAGTTTTAAAAAGCTATTTTTAGTTGGCAAAATACAAGTCAAAAGATTGATTTACATGCCTTTTTCATTTTGCAAACAATTACTTGACATACTGTATGTATTTGTTCGATTTGCGATAACCAGCGATTTGGTTGTTTTAGGAAATGTAAGTTACAGCAAGACATCTCGAATCACTTTTATTATCCATATCGATTTTTTGTCGCTGTCCAAGCTTTAAAGAGCTTGGTTTAGCTTGAAGGGCGTCTCTATAAAACTAACTAATTATTATCTGCTAATTTTGTTTGTACATTCAGGCATACGTTTAACTGTAACTATAATCGAATTTATTGCAAAATACTTCCTGATTTCAGTTGGTGTGCTTACAGGAAGCCCGAACGCAAAATCGTTGCTTCGTCAATAAACAATTTTTTTTAAAATTTTTGTTTTATTCTACGAGATCATTTGTTATTCCAGAGTAATACATTTTTTTAAATGTATTAGATTGTCGATTGTTCGATTATTCATTGGCTTACTGAGCATGTGTACAAGTCTTTTCATGCGATGAAAACGGTTTCAATGATGTGTGCCTCGATTTTCGATCGTGGTAGTAGTGAAATATAACCAAGTTTACCATGCGTGCTTACCAAACGCAACTGATTTTTATTTTTTCTGACGTAACCTTCCACTAAGTGTTGTCAGACTCTGGGATTCGTTCGAGTCTTGGGGGCAATGGTTAATAAGGGAAGTCTTCAGTTTTGATGCATTTGTATTTGCTTTCATGCATTTATTTAATATGTACTAAAATGGAACTTACATATGTATAGGGTGTTTTTTTTACAGGTTTGTTTTTCGAATAGAGATAAAACTGGCATTTTGTGGTCAAATCTGGCAACTCTAATGTCATTTATGTTCAGTTTGGTTTGCCATTTCATCATGAACAGGTTGACAAAAGAACAACGCTTGCAAATCGTGCAAATTTATTTCGAAAATAATGGTTCAGTTCGCAAAGTTTACCGTGAGCTCCGTCCGTTTTATGGTCGACATAATCGTCCATCAGAGCAATTAATTCGGTTAACCATGGATCGTTTTCGCACTACGTTTACTTTATGTGATAATACGCATCCGCAGAGACGTCGAACAGTGCGCACCGAAGAAACAATTGCCGCTGTAGAGCAAAGTGTTGAAGAGGACCCGAATGAATCGATTCGCCACCGTGCACAGCAATTGGAGCTTTGTCCATCAACTTTATGGAAGATTTTGCGCAAAGATCTTGGCTTGCGACTTTACAAGATCCAGCTTGTGCAAGAATTAAAGCCGCGAGACCATGCAATGCGTCGTGATTTTGGTGTATGGACCGAAAATGAGATTGATCTCGATGCTGATTTTCATCGCAAAATTTTGTTCAGTGATGAGGCTCATTTTTGGTTGAATGGCTACGTCAACAAGCAAAATTGCCGCATTTGGAGTGAAGAGAATCCACATGAGACCCTTGAAACGCCATTACATCCACAAAAACTGACTGTTTGGTGTGCTCTATGGGCTGGTGGAGTCATTGGGCCATACTTCTTCCGCAATAATGCTGGAGAGGCAGTTACCGTTAATGGAGACCGGTATAGAGCCATGATAACCGACTATTTTGTTCCCGAATTGGATGGCATGAATGTGGATGAGTTGTGGTTCCAACAAGACGGCGCTACATGCCACACAGCGCACGTCACAATCGATTTATTGAAGGAAACATTCGCTGAGCGCATAATTTCGCGGAATGGACCTGTCAATTGGCCACCAAGATCGTGTGATTTGACACCATTGGATTATTTTCTTTGGGGATATGTGAAGTCGCTCGTCTACACCAACAAACCAGAAACGTTAGGGGAATTGGAAGCCAACATTCGTGGCGTTATTGCCGACATACGGCCCCATATGCTCGAAAAAGTGGTTGAAAATTGGACCTGTAGAATTGGCTTTATTCGAGCCAGCCGCGGCGGCCACATGCCCGAAATCATATTTAAACATTAATGGCATAAAATTATCCTTCCAATAAAGCCAAATTGATGGACCTTAAAATGATTTTCTTGTGTTTTATTTCAATTCGAAGTTCTATACCCCTAAAAAAAACACCCGATACATACATATGTATGTTTGTACATATGTATATTCATATATAAAAATTGGTATTCTTATGATGCCGAAGGGACTTAAAAACAAATTACTTTTGTTTTTGTTATTACTTGGCCGTTAATCTATTTAACTGTAATTATTATTATTATTATTAAAAGCTAATATTACAATATAAAATTATAATTTACCTGAGAAGCCATAGCATCACAGGCCTTAGGCTAGTTAATAAAATAGTAAACTTATAAACTATGTATTTCCATATTTACATTGTGGCTTAAAAATAATATTTTCGATAATATAAAACAGTGAAAGGTATACGAATGTTTACTTTTAAATTATAACAACTAAGGAAGGAAATATATATTGTATCTTACAATAGTGAAAATAGTGACTTAAATTAGATAATAAAGTTTGCTTAATTTAAGAAATTCAGTAATAGTTTTGATATTTTCAATACTAGGTTCAGATAACACATTCAAAGGATTTTTGTAATTGAAAATTCTATTTCTTATATAACTAAATTTATGACAATTTAAGAAAATTTGATCAACTGAGGCTACTTCTGAACCATTACAAAAGTCGCATATATGCAAGTAAGCTCTATCCAAAAGATGCTGATGAGTCAGTCGAGTGTGTCAGTCGCAAAAATTTAAAAAGGATCTTGCCTTTTTGGTTATGATTGAGCTGAATAGAAATGCATTTTGGTGATATTAATTTGGTTGGAATTTATTCTTTGGTACCAGGGAGAGGCTCTGTTAAAAATTCCAACGTAATTATTGGTAAAATTATTTTTTATAAATTTAATAACATCTGCAGGGTTGTAATTCGCACAATGTATGTGCTTCCTAAGCTGTCTGTTATTTTGACATGGCCATAACCCAAAGTAAAGTAATCTTTGGAAAGTGATTTATTAATAAATTTCTAATTTGTTTAGAGTAAATATTTTGATTATTAATGTTTTTAATTGATTCAACTGCTACTAAAGAATCTGAACAAATGATGAATTTTTCAGTTCTGCGTTTAATTAGGAATAATGCTTCTAAAATTGCTTTTAATTCTGATGTATAAACAGAGCTATAATTAGGAAGCCTGGCAAGTTTTAAAGTAGTATTTTCTGTCGTTACACTAAGTGTTGTATTTCCATTCATTTTAGACCCATCAGTAAAAATGAATTCGTAGTTTTTGAATCTATTCCGAATTAAATTAAATTTACTGCGGTAGATCTCTGGAGTTGTTGAAGTTTTCCTCAGATGACTTAAGCTTGTGTTAATACAACTATTATTAAAAAACCAAGGTGGGAGTTTTTTTGTGGGAATTATTGTTGGGTTGTATGGTATTTCATTGATTTTGCATAATTCAATACACTTTTCTATTGCCGATTTATATTTAGATATTCTTTTTGATGATGTAACTTTTCTGATAATATTTGACAATATATTATTGTCTTGTAATAAAAACTTAAATATTTTTATAACAGAGCTAATACTTCTATTTTCAATTGGCAACATTTTTTGATTCGAATAACAAATTATTTATATTTGTGGTGCGATATGCTCCCATCGAAAGTCGAATAGCTGTGTTATATATTGATTTTAAACTTTTTAAGTGTGAATACGCTTCCTGCCCATACAGAAATAACCCATAGCATGACATCATAAGAATTACGGGCTGCAATAGTTAACTACTACTTGAAAGACATTTTATTACGTTTAGACTACAGTTAAGTGCTTTTTTTAGTTTTGTAATATGGTTTTTCAGTTATATTTTTTATTGAAAACTATGCCTAATATTTTTAATTCATCTACATTTGAAATTGGAGAGTTAATAATCGTAATTTTTACTTCACAAATATTTTTCCTGCAAATATGAATTTGCTAACACTTTTTTTCAGATAATTGAGCACCTAAGTAATTACCCCAAGTATTAATGTCATTAATTGCGGAACACCATTATCTACGCTGAAAGATTGGAAATATGTAGAGTCAATACGAACCCTGATCTTTCTGTTAGTCATAAAATTTTTTACATAATTCATAATTTTTTTCCCTACTTTCCATTTCAATAACACTGTCCAACAAATGAAGACTTTTTGAATGGAACAGAATAGCGACCCCATCATTCTGAAAGGGTATGTTGAGTAGATCATTTTTGCAGAACAAGCTTATGGTCCAGCACGTCTGAGTTTTTTTTTACAGTGGGTCAAAGTTTTCATTTTTTGGTCGAAGAGAGCATTATACTGTATGAAAAAATGTTGTAAGTTAATGTCCGAAAGAATCCTTATGGTCAGAGTTGTATTGTAGAATTGTATGAGGATTATTTTTGTGGAAGATTTTAACCCTCTAACTGGTCTCTTTATGGGTCAATTTGACCCTTTTTTTGAGAAAATCAAAAAATTACCTTTAAAAAAGGACATTAAAGAATTAAAATATTCTACGAAAATGTTTGGCGGAAAATTTCAGTGGGGGTTACCAAAGACACCATTGTTGTAAATAAAGCACTTTACGATTAATTGGCAAAATTACACGCCAACATATACAAAGCAGGTGAAAACGTCGTCAAGTTCGGCCGGGCCAAACACTGAGTTCTCGCGTCTAGTCAGCTGTGACTTACAAATCAGCCAATTAATCGTAAAGAGCTTAATTTACAACAATGGTGTCTTTGGTGACCCCCACTGAAATTTTCCTTAAAGTTTGATAGTCAGAGTGCGGACGTGTTTTTAGTACGCTCCGTATACATTAAATATTGTGCTTATTAAACAGAATAAATAATACATAAAAAAATAAAAATAAACAAACCAAATGAAAAAAGAAGGCGATGAGTCAAACTCATACCCGTGCCCAGAGACAACGCGATCAAGATGAGCGCCGGCTTTCAGTTCAACGTAACAACGCATTTTTTTCGATTCGGTCGCAGAGTGACAGCGAAAGCGGAAATTCCAACCCACTGACTACCCTCAAACCCCCTCAAAATCCAAGATCGCGGACTTGTTCACCGAACTTACCAACGGCTATTCCTATTGCTTGGAGTGAAGAATGCGCTTCACCTGTGCCGTGTCATATTTCATGTTCAACGGTTACATCAAACTCGGTGATCAGATATATATATTAAAATATAGCTACAACAACAACAAGTACAGTGGCCTCTGTCACCACCGCAATTGCGTCTACAACAACCACACTCGTACCTTCCGTCTGCACAGCGGTGTCAACGGCTTTGCCTGTTATTGCCGATCAAGCACAAATTAGCTTGAAATGCAAAGCGAAAGAACTGTTGGAAAACAAAGCAGCTAAAAAAGTGTCGATACAGACTGGAATGGATCGCTATATTACAGTTAAACGAAAACTTAGTCCGCAAAAACCAACGGGTACTAAGCCAAAAATAACCCGCGTAAGTTCAAATCAGCAAGTCAGTACGAATAGATTTGCACTGCTAAGTGAAAATATAGAAGACGTGAGTAACCAAAATTCTGAAGGTGCTACAAAAGTCACTAATGCCAAACCTCCGCCAATATACTTAAGAGAAAAGAATTCAAGCGCCCTTGTTAAAAAATTCAGTCAGCTTATCGGTAATAACAACTTTCATATTATCCCACTATCTAAGGGAAATATTCGTGAAATCAAAGTGCAAATATGTATACTCTGAACAAAATTTTCGCACAGTGTCCAAACACTTGAATGACACACACACAAAGTTCTATACACACCAGCTTAAAAGTTCAAAAGGCTTACAAATTGTAATTAAAGGTATCGAGCCAAGTGTTGAAGCTGTGGAAGTTTTACAAGCGCTTAAAGGACAGGGCTTTAACCCAAAAGTTGTAGTAAATATTTTTAATAGAAACAAAATTCCGCAGCCCATGTTTGAAGTTGAGCTTGAGCCTGAAAACAAACCACTGGGGAAAAACGCTGTGCATCCAATTTATAAACTTCAATACCTGTTGCATCGTAAGATAACTGTGGAAGAACCACACAAGAGAAATGGCCCTGTACAATGAACTAACTAGCAGGAGTATGGTCACACCAGGTCTTACTGCACTCTTCGCTCAGTGTGCGTAGCTTGTGGAGAGCTACACGACTCTGCTACCTGCACGTCAAACAAAGAAGACCCAAATGTAAAAAAGTGTGGCAACTGCGGTGGAAACCACACAGCAAACTATAGGGGTTGTTAAGTCTATAAGGAGTTGAAAAACCGGATCAACCAACGTGTGGCCTCTGAACGCACTGATAACGTATTGAATACCTTTGTACCCTCCCAGACAAATCCTAGCGTTTTCTTTGCCAAAAAAACCATGCAGCCAATGGCTTTATCAAACACCGTCAATTTGCAAGTGCCGTAAAGTCAGGCCTAGTAAATCCTGCACATACAGTAACTGCACCTCAAGTTGCGCCACAAGAACGGGAGCCCCACGCCCAATACGGTAGTCAATCTAATATCGAAGCCATGATAGCATCGATGCAACAAAGCATGATGAATTTCATAACTTACATGCAAAACACAATGCAAGATCTCATGCGAAATCAAAACACCCTGCTCAAACTGCTTGCTACTCAACAAAAAAAACAATGACCTCAACTAAAACAGCCCTCTGGAATGCAAACGGCATTCCTCGCCACAAACTAGAGCTGCCAAAATTCCTTAACGACAAGGAAATTGACGTTATGCTCCTTGCTGAAACACACCTAACTAACAAATATAATTTCAATATTTCGGGATATACTTTTTACTGCACGAATCATCCAGATGGAAAGGTGCATGGCGGAACTGGTATTTTAGTCCGAAATCGCATTAAACACCATCCCTCGATTGGAATTGCCAAGAATTATCTGCAAGCAACATCAATATGCCTACAAACAAAGCAAGGAGATTTTACACTGTCCGCGGTTTATTGCCCCCCACGTTTTACGATAACAGAAAAACAATTTATGGATTTCTTCAGTTTGCTGGGAGAGCGCTTCATTGCTGCAGGCGATTATAATGCGAAGCATCCTCACTGGGGCTCACGCTTGTCCAACCCTAAAGGCAAGCAATTATATAACGCGCTTATATGTAAAAGAAACAAACTTGATTACGCTTCTCCTCGAAAGCCCACTTATTGGCCTTCAGATCCGCAAAAGCTGCCAGATTTGATTGACTTCGCGGTGACAAGAAAAATTCCTCGTAGTCTTATTAGTACAGAATCAAGTGCAGTCCTCTCTTCAGACCACTGACCTGTACTCTTCACTTTGTGGCACCAGCCGCACCAAAAATAGTCACTCTACATGCTCACGACAAAGGCTACAAACTGGTTGAAGTATAAAAAATATATCAGTGCGCATATAGAACTCCACCCAAATTTAGATACACCTGACGACATTGAAAACTCCGTAGCAACTTTTGAATCTACAATCAGAGCTGCCGCTAGCATTTCCAGTCCAAAGCAAGGTTATATGGGAAACAAAAAACATTATTCGACCAATAGAAAAATTAAAATGCTGCTATTAGAAAAACGACGCCTACGACGGATATGGCAGACTCATAGGTCACCTGCTTCTAAACAACTGCTGAAGGTGGCTACATATGCGCTAACGAGAGTCCTCAAGAGCGAGGAACAGCACGCACAGTACCGGTACATTCAAAAGCTTTCTCCGACTAGCACAAAGTACCCGTTGTGGAAAGCACATAAAAACTTAAGTGGCCCAATGGAGACTGAAATGCCAGTACGGGACAAGAATGGTAATTGGGCTCGAAGTGACGCGGAAAAAGCAAACACCTTTTCTGCTCATCTACAAAATGTTTTCAGACCAAACTCAGCACCAATGGGTTTACACTACCACCCGTACCCAAAGTGTCGGAATCTGAGCCACTGAAATTTGCACCTGAAGAAATTTCAATAGTAATTAAGGAACAATTGAAACCAAATGAGGCCCCTGGGCACGACTTGATTACTACAAAAATGATTATTGAGCTACCAAATTGTGCTGTACTTTGCATCTGTATGGTATTTAATGCAATTACTAAACATTGCTATTTCCCTCAACAATGGAAAAAGTCAACTATTGTAATGATACCAAAGCCCGGAAAAGACAAAACACAACCATCCTCCTATAGACCTATCAGCCTGCTACCGTGCATATCGAAATTATTCGAAAGGCTTATTATGCTGCGCATTTACCCACATCTTCAAGCCCACAGCATAATACCATCCCACCAATTTGGCTTCAGGGAGAAACATGGTACGATCGAACAAGTAAATCGCATTACATCTGAAATCCGTACATCGTTTGAAAAGAGGAAATATTGTGCTGCAATATTTCTTGACGTGGCCCAGGCATTTGATCGAGTATGGCTAGACGGTCTAATGTATAAAATACAAATGTTACTTCCTCAGAGCACCCACAGACTACTTAAGTCCTATCTGTATGATAGAAAGTTCACAGTTCGATGTAACACTGCCATCACTGAAGCTCATCTAATAGAAGCTGGAGTACCACAAGGAAGTGTTCTCGGCCCGATGCTCTACGTCGTATACACCTCGGATATTCCAACAAACGGCCGCCTGACAATGTCCACTTTTGCCGACGACACTGCTATAATCAGCCGCTCCAAGTGTCCCCTGCAAGCATCTGCGCTCTTAGGTAATCATATGGAAGCTGTGGCCAATTGGCTTGCAAACTGGCGTATAAAGGTTAACGAACAAAAATCTAAGCAAGTTACATTTACACTAAATAAGAAAAATTGTCCGCCCTTGACTATGAACAACGTTCAAATACCACAAAGCAATAATGTCACATACCTAGGGGTCCACCTGGATAGGCGACTTACTTGGCGCAACCACATAGAGGCTAAACGGACTCATCTTAAGTTGAAAACCAGTTCTCTACACTGGCTTATTAACTCTCGCTCACCCCTGAGCCTGGAGTATAAAGTGACTATATACAACACGGTTCTAAAACCCATTTGGACCTATGGATGTGAGTTATGGGGCAACGCGAGCAGCAGCAACATCGAAATCCTTCATCGTGCGCAATCTAAAATCCTTCGAACAATAACCGGAGCACCATGGTATATCCGAAACGAGAATATCCACCACGACTTGAGAATCCCGGAAGTACGAACTGAAATAGAGCAGCGGAAGGCGAAATATGCATCGAAGCTTTTAGCGCACCCTAATCAGTTAGCAAGAAATATATTGCATGTAAACAGGAACTCAAGATTACGTTGGAATGACTTTCCAGCCCAGTCGTAATATTTCTTAGGGCCAGTTAATAAAAATACTCATCCCGACTATGGGATGTAAATTATGTGATTAGAATAAGATTTGCAAACTTGTTGTTAGGCTCCTTAGTTGAGCAGATTCAATAAATAAAAGTAACAGTTAAAAAAAAATAATAATATTTTAATCCTTACATGTCCTTTTTTTAAGGATATTTTTTGATTTTCTCGAAAAAAAAGGGTCAAATTGACCCATAAAGAGACCAGTTAGGGGATTAAGATCTTCCACAAAAATAATCCTCATATAATTCCACAATACAACTCTGACCATAAGAACTCTGTCTGACATTAACTTACAACATTTTTTTCATATAGTATAATGCTCCCTTCGACCAAAAAATGAAAACTTTGACCCACTGTAAAAAAAAACTCAGACGTGCTGGACCATAAGTTTGTTCTACAAAAATGATCTACTCAACATACCCTTTCAGAATTATGGGGTCGCTATTCTGTTCCAAAAATGCTGTTGGACAGTGTAATTGATCAATAACCGCATGCACACCAATTCTATCAAATGCTTTTCTAAAATCTAAGGATAAAATTGAAATATGGCTATGAGTTGAAAGCGATTTGCTTACTAAATAGTCAATGTATAAAATATTGTGAGTTACTGATTGTCCTTTTTTAAATCCTGTTTGATATATGTTTAAAAGTTGCTTTGAATTTAAATTTCACCAAAGCATATTTGCAATAATTTTATCCATTACTTTAGAAACACAAGGATTTAATGAGATAGGTCTATATGAATTTACATCGGTTTTAATAGAAGTGGGTTTTAATATGGGAATGACCGTACTGCTTTTAAAGATATGCAATGAGAAATTTGTCAGTTATATGCATTTGACTGTTGCGGGTTAATAGGTTTAATGCAATGAATGCCTCTAAACCTATGTAGACCACAAAATGTTCTAATATTGCTCCATATTTGGGTGATTGAAGTATTTGGGTTTATTAGACTATTAAAATCCTTTACTGATTGTGCCTTGGCTAACTTAATTTCTCTTTTATACTGCGAATTTGCTTTTTTATAATTCCGTAAGTTGATTGCTGAAATTAAACAATCTATTTCTTTCTTTTTTAAGCTTGTTCAAATTTTCGTTCCACCAAGGAACATAACGTGTAGAAACTGTATTTGTTTGGGGAATTGCTTGATTAGCAGCTGTCAATATAATTCGATTTATATTAGCACATTCTTTATTAATGTTGTTACTTATTTACTTGACTTTCAGTCAATATATTAAATTTTAGCCATTGGGCTAGTTTTACTATAAATTTTGGAACCTTTATATCTGAATGTGTATTTAAAGATATGACTAGATCCATAAATATAGGAAAGTGATCGCTAGAGTACGTTGATTGAGCTACTTTCCATGTTGAATCTATAGCCAAACGGGGTGAACAAAATGTTAAGTCAATGTGACTAAAAGAACCATAACTGGAACTAAAGTGCGTATGTAATAAAATAAAATTGTTGTCTTTTATAAATATTGCTACATATTTTCCCCTTTTTTTACTTTTATATGATCCCCAATTCAAATGCCAACCATTAAAATCACCTGTCATTAGACATGGAAGTCCCGTCTGGCCTATTGTATTTTTTAAGTCTGTAGTATTAAATGATTTATTTGGTGATATACATATATATTGAAAAAATTCTAAATTTTATTTTTGATAAAACTATTGCTGATATCATGTCAAATGTATGAATGTATTCAGTTGATTTGTGTATTAACAATGCAGCTCCACCAAAAGAGTTTGCACTATTTGATATACATAAGTAAATCATAATTTACAGGTGTCGGTACGTTTGGAGTACTATGTAAATGAGTTTCCTGTAAACTTAACATTTTCGGATCATTATTAGCAATTCATTGTAATTGTTCAAATATCCTCTAATATTCCATTGAATGAAATAAAACTTATTCATATTCGAAATAAAATGAAGAAATTGTATATTAAATGTTAAAGGTTTGATTAAGTTAATTAAAATTCTTAAGTACGTATGAAAAATAAATTTTAATTAGAGTCTGTACCATTGAATTCATGGTCAAATGTTTTTTTTTCTAATTGACATAGCTGCTTGCCTTCTTAGGCGCTTTGATGCGTTTTTAGGCAATATATTTACTCTCTTATTTTATTGTTAGTACTAATTATATTGTTACTTGCTGTTGGGGCGTCTACAGTCCATGGTGTTATGTTAAGAGTGTCGTTCTCTGTTGCTGGTATCTCCACTGCAGGCGGAACGTCAGCATATGAGACAGTATTGCGTTGGTTATGTATGTATGTAGTCGATTGGCTATGACGATTGTTGTAAATTTTCAGAGAAGTTTTTCGTCCCACTTTTTCAATAGTACGTATTGCCTGAATTTCTCTTTCTTGCATAAAGATCGGGCAAGAGTTGCTTAAAACAAAGTGGTTGCATTGTTGGTTTGCTGCAAGATGTATCTATTATAGGTGACATCGATTTAAGACGTGCTTCTTCTTATTCTTGCTGTCGAAAAAGCGTATGTCAAACTATCAGGAGGTGTGTTGGCTTTTTTTACGTTTTATTGTTTACATCTTTCTTTTGCGAAAATTATTGTGTTTTGTGACTACGCGTTATTTTTGTAATTCATATTATTTTTTATAAAATTAAAATATGTGCGGCATTTGCTGAAACCGGAAAAGGAGAGGAGGATCATTTTTTCGTGCTCCAATTTAAAACGGCCCTTTTAAGGGCCACAAATATATCCAAAGAGAGAAAAATTGACTTAAACAATAAACATACATATGTACAAATAAAATTGTCATTTAATTTATTGCCAACACATAAGTACATTTAGATCTTTGATATTATAGCACAACATATACCAATAAAACACACAATAACCACCAGCTTAACGCCAGCAATATATTCAAGAGAAAAGTATTAATATCACCAAAAACTAATAAAAAACTAAGTATCTTTCCACTTTAAGATCCTCTGGATTGTATGATAGCAGCGTAGCGCAATTTTAAAACCACGGACACGTATTTGTTGTGTATGTGTTTCTGTGAAATTTTAAATGAATTAAGTATTTTAATGCAGTAATATTTACACTAATACCTTTTATATTTGTTTAACAAATTCACGTATAATATTCTCTCATACTTCTTCGTGCACATCACTGAATGCTTTTCGAAATGCTCCTGCACTGCTAAGAGTGTTACCACTTACACAACAAATATAAATCAAGCATTAAGTTAGCAATTTGTATTTAAATATTTAAAGTCTTTAACATTTCAATATGTTTCCATCGATTACATTTCCTTGTTGTTTTACGAAAATATGTAAATAAACATATCAAAGCAGCTGTCTCTGACATGTCGAAAAACAGTCGGCAAACGGGAAATTTTGTTGTTGCCTGATCAACACAACCTTACATTATTGAGTCATGGTTTGCTGCCTTGCAATTTATACATATTGTTTCCAAAGTACATTTTTCTGACGTCTCTTTATCTATATGAGAAGATTTGTCACAGTTTATGCAAATTTGCTCTTTTGGGCAAAATTTGACAATGTGACCAAATTCGCAGCATTTATTGCATTTGCAGTTGACAAGTGACCTGCCCTTGCGGGCACCAGAGACATCCATATTTCTTTTTTAAACTCCAATCACTTAGTTTAGCACTGTTTGGATTCCCGATCCCAATATTTCGGACCACCCTAATGCGCTTTTTCACTTTGGTTGTTTTTATACATAATATGTGTTGGTGTAAATATATATGTATGTGTAGTTTAATAAATGTTACCTAGTGACGTGGTGGTAGCTGCTACGTTTGGTTGAGATGTCTTCCAAAAAATGACAAAGGCAATTTTTCCGCCGTTTGCCCGAACCGCCGCACGGTGAGCTTTCGTCAAGTTTCCCCTCCGCGAGCGCCGTACGGCGGGGGGCATTGATTAACGGCAGGACAGCAATAGTGCCCCTTATATGAATGTGCATGTGTGTGTGTGTGTTTAGCAAATATGTATAAACACAACTAAAGTGAAAAAGCGCATTAGGGTGGTCCGAAATATTTGGATCGGAAATCCAAACATCCCGGCCCCCTTGCGGCAAGTAACATTGAAGCAACCACCACCTTGTACATATACAGATTAGGAAATGAAATGTTAAATGTATTCCGGATCTTGTTCACCTTGTCGTCTGCTGGGGTCCTGGATCTCTGGATTACTCCGCGTCAATTGTGGTCATAGCTAAATTTTTGCTAATTTAATTAATTTAGAGTGGCAAGAAATAAGGGCATGAGTAGTCACTCGCTTGTTCTGCCCGTGTTTGCCCCTTAAGCATAAGAAACACTCCTTCTGTGTGTCTATGCGTCTTTCGAGCAAACCGATCTCTTGGGCAAGGTCCGCGGAGATGACAGTGTTGGGCGCGCATGCGTCGATAAATGCGCGAACCAAATGTAGACGCCCTCTTGCTTCGATCTTGACAACAGCGGTCGGCGCGACAGCTATATTAGGTTGCAGTGTAGGGGCAACAATTGTGTTGCGAAAATTTAGTGGGCGCGATATCGCCACCGAGTCACCAGTCTATCCTCAAGTCGGCTTGTACATATTGTTCGAGCGCTGGCGGAAAGCCTTAGTTTCTTCTTTTTTAATAATTTAAAGGCGCTATAACTTGAGCGAATTTAAATAACAAATTGCACTGTTAAACAATAAGGTAAAACAAAAAGTTATATAATAGGTTTGGCTCTAAGGAAGAAACACAACCGATCACTGACACTAAGCTTTATAACTTTTTGTTGCAAAACAAAGAAGCGCTTGAAAATCCGGTATCGGTAAAATCGCTGAAAACTATGTGATACCGCCCATAGCAAAAAATTAAGGGGGTTTAGGGCCAGTTTTTCAGTGCAAGTTAAACTCTGTTTGCCGTTTAAACTAAGTTTAAACTCAGCATGCTTGTTTTTCAGTCAACTTTAAACGTAGTTTAAACTAAGTTTAAACGGCCGATCTGGCACGGTTAAACTCCGTTTAACGAATCAGCTGTTCGCCAACTACTTTATTTTGGTTGCAACAAATATTTGAGCGCAAGTCCTCTAATTGAATTTTTATTTAAAAAAAAATGGATATTTCCTCTGGTGAAAGTGACTACAGTGACACAGAAGAAAGCGAAATACTTACAATTACTATATTAAGGAGAAAAAGAGTAATATCTACTCATCCGAATCATTTTGATATTTTTGACGAAAAGGATTTCTTCGACCGCTTTCGCTTGACAAAAACATCCGCTTATAGTGTCTTGGAACTTATTGGAGAACATATCAGGCACCCCACAAATTGGTAAAAGTTAAGATTTCAATTTGCTTCAAAATATTTAATTATCGGAATTTAAGGAATCACGCATTAACGGTAGAACAAATGCTACTTATTACTCTACGGGTATATGCAACTGGTGGAATGCTTCAAACAATTGCCGATTTGTTTGGAGTATCGAAGGCAACAGTGTCTAAAGTGGTAACATTGGTGTCGCACCACATAGCTCTGATGAGGGCTAGTTTTATTAAATTCCCGGAAACCGAAACGGAGAAACATGAAACATATAAAGGATTCTTCAAAATAGCAAAGTTTCCCACAGTAATAGATAGCGTCTTTGGATTGCACACACATAAAGATTATTTCTCCTGGTAATAAGTTTACTTTAACTTGATACCGAATTCATACTTATTTACATAACTCTTTTGAAGGTGGCGACAATCCGGAGCTGTATCGGAATCGAAAGGGATTTTTTTCTATAAACGTACAAACTACTGTGATGCTAGCCCCAAAATAACAAATATTGTGGCCCGGTGGCCAGGATCTGCTCATGATTCAAATATATTAAGCAATTCGAGGATATACTCACGGTTTGAAAGTGGTGATTTCGGTAACGGTTTAATTATTGCGGATAGTGGATACCCGAACAAAAAATTTCTGATAACTCCTTTGACAAATCCGATGACTCCAGAAGAAAAGTTATTTAATGAGTCTTTAATTAGAACACGTTGTACCGTTGAAAGAAGTTATGGAGTATGGAAAAGGCGCTTTCCTATTTTATCTCTTGGAATTCGTTTGAACCATCGAAAAGTCCAAAGTATAATTGTAGCTACCGCAGTCTTGCATAATATTTGACATATCATCTGCTGTGGATTTCGTGCTAACAGTTCCTAGAAACACACAACAGGAATCATCAAATGTAAATAACTCAACAAGATCTCTTTTAGTAAACCATTATTTTAAAGATTTACTTCGTAGTGAAAGACGGTATATATAGTTAATAAAATGAGTTCATATATATTTTGTGTTTTCATTTAAAGTCATTCATGTAAATACTTCTCTTAATAGCTATAGTTAAATGTATTATATATCCATTAAAATATCACATACATATAAATGCATTCAATTGCGAGTATTTTTTGTACGTTAACATTATTGAACAAAAAAGGCACATTCTTGGTATTATTTTATATAGTAACTATTTACATATCTATGTATAACAAAATTTGTTTAATAATCTTAATACTAAGTAAACTAAGGAGGTACAAATTCAAGTCTTTTAATTCATTTCATTGGTATTAATTTATATAGTAACTATTTACATATCTAAATTTGTCTAAATTGTCAACAAACATCAGCTGTTGTCTTATCTAGATAAAGAAAAAAACAATGTTGCCATACAAAATGGCCAATGTTAACTGCGGCCTTAAACTTGCACTGAAAAACAACTGTCCAGTTTAAACTTAGTTTAAATTTAATCTGAGTTTAACTAAACTCCGTTTAAACTGAGTTTAAACCAGCACTGAAAAACTGGCCCTTAGAGTTAAACTAAGCAGAATTTTGAAGATATGTAAAGTTTTCTTAGGAGCAATTTGTTGCCGGATTTTTTCTTGAACATTAAAAGTTTAGGGGGCTTTTTTTGCAAAATTTGTTTCATTTCCACCACGTCTGAAGATTTATCATACCACGTAAACTTTTGCTTAAATTGTTCGAATACAGCGGAATTTTATGCTGTTTCCACGTTTAAAAAAACCAATTACTCAGGATTAAATACTATCGAAAAGTGCCTATAAAAAAAAAGTTTCAAATTCATGAAAATCAAATATTATAAAAAATAAAAAGCTCATTATCTCGCAAAATAAAAATAATAGAGATTGGTAAATCCATGATTTTCGCTGTCTAGGATGTAAAAGTTGAAATTAAACTGTCCTCTGTATCCAAGTTCAAAATATTGGCCGACGGAAGAAAACTACCCCAAAAATAGAAAGGGAAATATTTTTATTTAAATAATCGCGAATGGCGCGGTGGGTAATGGCGCAATTATCCTTGAGTTGATACATTGGCGCAAGCGCAATAGTGCGTATCAGCGAATTGCTTTGGCGAAGTTGCGTTACTGCGTATAACAATTATTTTATATTAAATAACGGGTGGCAGCCATCATAAGAATGTTATAGCAATTAGAACAGATGGCAGCACACACTCAACAAGCTTTAATTTTTAATTTTTGCGCGCTATCAACCAATCGTTCGGGTTTGCCTGGTATTTGTACGTAAATTATAATTATGTACATGTTTTTCATAATGAAAAATTGGCATATGTATATTTCTAGAATTCCCACAATGGCTCCAAAAAAGTTTAAAGCGATGTGTGGTTGCATTTTCCCGGAGAACAAAAAAACAAGGAGAAGTGCTTGCTGTGCGGCCAGCATTTATCTGCGGCCAACAAACCGACATGCGGTCTAATTTGTCATCTAAATGAAAAGCCTCCAGCGAATATTAAGACATGCCGAGGAATCGGACAATAATAATAATGAGTCGCAATTACAGCGTTCCGACAAGGAAAACAATTTCAACTTGGTGGCTCAGTTTGGGTTAAAAGATATTCAATTTGTACTAAATAAAATAAAAGCTATTGTTCGGTTTTTCACAAAAAGCACATATGCATATTCTAAATTTAAAATCCGAAAGAATGCAAATCATTGTTTTGAAATTTATAAACGATGTTCCAACGCGTTGAAACTCCACATACAAAATGTTAAAAAGATTTTTACAACCAAAGAGTGGAGTTATAAGTAGATTACCTTCACTTAATGCACAATCATGAGAGGTGAGATACAACAATATTGAAATTTTGAGTAATAGTGAATGGTTAATTGTACAGGAATCAATGGAGGTCATGGAAATGTTCTAAGTTATCACGACTTTGATAAGTACTGAAAAAAAAACATATCAGTTCATCATCAATTATTTTATATGTAAAACAATTAAATAAACATTTGAAATCTTTTCAGATAGACTGCCTCTCACCTCCTGTTAAAAATCTTGTCAAAAAGCTAGTATGAGAATTAAAAAAGCGATTCAAAGATTTGGAAAAGAATGATCTTATAACTCAACCTACGGTATTTAACAAATTTGGATTTATTAATAAATCGGCCTATAAACTGGCAGTGAAAAAACTTAATTCTAAAATAGCAAACACAGAAATTCGAAATCGAGAACTAGAAGAAGTACCC
This sequence comes from Philophylla caesio, assembly GCA_963971545.1. Taxonomy (NCBI): domain Eukaryota; kingdom Metazoa; phylum Arthropoda; class Insecta; order Diptera; family Tephritidae; genus Philophylla; species Philophylla caesio. Next base: position 68,742,951 of record OZ020607.1, read on the forward strand.
GTTGAGATAAACTAACAAACAGGAAACGACAGACTAGATGTAGTTTGGACAGATTTTGGCGCTGAAGTTCAGCAAAACTCACGACCGCAACGCCAGCTGGCTTCTGCTATAATCGAATTGGACAAAATATTTAGCAGAGCAAATTCTAGCCAGAAAAAACAGCAGTGGGAAATTTCAAGATTCCCTTGTTTGGTGGGACCAAAGTAAAAACATTTACCCACGTCTATACCAAATTGTAAAAAGGAGGCTATGTGTTCCGGCTACATCCGTGCATTGCGAAAGGATATTTTCACATGCTGGGCAAATTGTTTCTGAAAAGCGAGAAAGGCTGTACGCTTCAAAAATATCGCAAACAGTTTTTTTTAAGTATAATTTACGTTCCAACGACTTTTAAATTGCTGATATTCTCCATAGATTTCCAAACCTTTGACTTGCTCATTTAATTCCTTATTTCATAGATGTAGTATTTTTCTTAGAACCATTAAAAGTTATAACTGCAAAGTTTATACGTTTACTTATATAATACTAGCTGTTCTTTCTGTTTATGTACATATATGTATAAGAAATTACTTACTATTAGTTATTATCATATGTAGTACATATGTATGTAATAAGGACGTTTGTGTTTATTAAAAGTTAAATTTAGTAAAGAAATGTGATTTCCTATACTGGTATTTATAATAAATATTTGTTATGTACATACATACATATGTAGTATGTATGTCTTACATTACATGTTTTTTAAATACATCATAGGTATGTTTTCTTTTACAGAATAAAATTCATTATAGAAAATCTTACTGCTGGTTATGAGTTAGAATATTTATAAAAAAAATTGATTTATTTAATTGTTTGAATCGTGAATTATATCAAAACGTTCATTTATTATTTTTTGTATTCACTCAACGCAATGCTGCACTATCATCGCTTCATTGCACAGACATACATACATAACTGTTTTTTGGTATAAACGCAATAACGTAGCGTTGCGTTGCGTTGCACATCACTTATGGCGAATGAGTTTTTTAAATAAGTATTTAGCCGGATTTGGGTAAATTTGGTATAAGTTGGTTAATACCCATCTTCAGTAAAAACCCGGTATTTGTGTATAATAGTGGACGTTAGAACTTTACTTTTTCCAACACAAAAAAAAGAGGACAAGCTTCAGCAGATCTAAGTTCGATGTTTGATAAACTCGTAGTTTAATTCAAATATCTCTTTAAGTGTTCGGATTTGAGAATATATTTTAATTCTTTGTAGGCAATTTATTCTCAACAAAAAAGTTCTTAGTCAAATATTTCATAAAATTGATATATGTATGTATACGGATATATTCTTAACAATAAAAGCTAACAAAAAATTATTTTTAAAATATCATTCATCACATTTAGATATTATGCATACATACTAGACTTCTGCAACGAATCACACATATTGAGTTTCAAGTCACGCTAGAAAATCAGCGACATGATCAGCACAACACCAACGCAGTGTTAGAACAGACAGAATCTAAACAAACAAAGAGAATGTTGCTCACTACATTATAATAGGAAGGGATAGACACAAAGAGCAACACACTCCGTAGGCAGTTGATTCGAAAGGCAATTTGAATTTGCCTTAAAGTGTTCAGCAGATACATTTTTTTTTTAAATACATTGAAGAAGTAAATTCATTCATTTATTGAAACTATCACTTACAAATGCCATACATTATAAAATAGAGCCTGAAAATTAAGTAATTATTGTCAGGTTTTATTACTAACCGTCAACAGTTTTACTTTTATACGTTGCACACTTGTCTCTGATTTTGTGGCAACTACTCGTTTAGACCTAGTCAAAATTCTTTTCATATACTGATGATTGCTAGTGGGCGTTATATAGAAATATTAGTGGAAATAGAGTTGCTGTTATTGCTTTCTTGCCAACGTGATCATAGAAAATTGTTTGCGAATATTCTTAAGTTAATCTCAGGGTTGGGTGTTTGACTTGGTTTTTATCGGTTTTTTCAAAAATGATAGTACGGTTTTTTTGAAATCTTGATTTTTTTAATATCGAATAAATCGATTTTTTTTTAATTTCCAAAACCGGTTTTTTGTGTTTGTGAAGATATAGGCTTTTATAGACGTATGGTAACACATCGACTAATTTTATATTCACAAAGTGCTTATCAATTAGAAAAGTACATTGTCTTATTCGAAATTCAAATAATTTGTAGAACGAACGTAGCAAATGTATTTTAGAAGATTTTATATGTTTATGCAAATGTCATAAGAGGACCGGAAAACCTTGAAAAATTGTACAACGCCTTTTTGACAACAAGAACTTCTATTGCGCTCAATTTGCTCAATGTGAAATTAAGCAATTTGGTTTAATATCAAGTTTTAAGTTTTGAGACTATTAACCGAATTCTGTAAATCAGTATCAGTGCTTTTTCTCGCTTTCACGTTTTTTTCTTTTGTTTGCATTTGAATTTTTTGTGACCTGCTCATCACCAGGTCACTATTTAGAGACTTTACTTTGAGACTAGAGCTTTATAGAGTGAATATAGAAAACAGGCATGCATATCGATTTACATTTTTTTCAAAAGTGTTTTAATCCAAAAAACATGAAAATCGAGTTAAGCATGTAGAAACTATCGTTATTCTATGTTGTGTCAAAATTGTTTTAATTATATCGATTACCAGTAGCTCACTAGAACAAAATATATATCAATTTTTACTATGTCAATTTAAAAATTAAAGTCGGTTTTCTCGGTTCTTGTTTTTTTTTAAGTTATGACATTATTGAAGTAAATGAGCGATATTTACCATATAAATAGTTGTTCATGTGTAAGGTGTTCGATTATTCGACTTTTTTGTAAAACCGGTTTTCGAATTATTTAATAAATGTCAATTTTAAAAATACCAGTTCTTAATTTTTAAATTTAAAAAATCGGGTAAACCGATTCTTGTTCCTAGTAAGAAAAAATTCTGAAAATAAAATGTAGTTTGATGCCCGAATTCAGTAAGCAGTCTCAGTCATAATAACATAAACAAAGTCACAATTTTAGACCATTTGACATTACTTGGTCTCAAAATAAAGCCTCTAATCTGAAAATAAAGTCTCTAAACTGTGACCTATCCCCAGGTCAGCTCAGAAAAAGTTAAAAAAACACACAAATTATAAAAACGAAAAAGCGAGGAAGGGCAATATCAAACTCACAGTCTAAGGTGTTCAGATTTTACCAAATTACAGAATTCGGGCATTATTGTCAGTAAGGCGTTATTCAATTGTTCTTATGACATTACTATAAATATATAAAAATTCTAAAATAACTTTGTATGGTTTTTTCTGCAAATTATTTGGTTTCCGTTTCAATCAAAATACAATGGATTAGTCGATGTGCTGCCGTATACCATATATATTTCTCAAAGGTTACAACTAGGTAAAAACCCGGTTTTTAAGATTAAAAACCGGTTTATTCTATATTCCAAAAATCAAGATTTCAAAAAACGTGTAAAAATTTATGAGAAAACCGGTTTGAAAAAAAAGCGAGTCAATCACCCTAATATGTACATACATACATAAACGCTTTTAAGCCTAATAATTCTCAGGAAAGCAAATAAACACATATATGTATTAATGGGTTTTGGTTCCTTGGAAAATATTCATAATTTAGATATGTATGTATGTGTTTGTAGTTGGTAAAGTGGAGAAAATTGGGCTTTTGTTAACTAATATTCAGTATTTTCGAGACTATATTTTGCATTGGAAAGTTTTACTGTCTAATAATAAGTTTAAGTCGTGAAACAGGAGATAGCCACAAGGCACTAGATCCATTAAATATGGTAGCATATATTATGATGTGGGTGAGGACACCTCAACCCCAAAATGAGCGCCTTCCGTGGTACCGTTACTAAACATTTTTCTGGTTTGATAGTTGAGTGACGTCAAGATAGTAACAGCGTTGCCACAAAGATTTACCAAATCCAGAAAAAGTCGCTTACATTAAATTTTTCCCAATTTGTTCCAAAAGATACCCATAAAACGAAGTTTTTGCATTTTTCAAAATTTCCGTTATATGGAAGGTAGGTTATGGTTGTGGTCCGATTTCAAAAATGATAACAGCGATACCGAGGACAATATGTTCACCAAATTTTGTGACGATACCTAAAACCGTTATTGAGATACGGAAATTTTTTCATGAGTTACTTCCGACAGCAACTCCATTGGCAACGTCACAGTAGATGTAATATTTTCTTGGTGGAGTAAAATTTTGCTAAGCGAAGGATGTAGTTTTCTTAGTGTAATTTTAAGAATTTCAGTTCTAATATTTTTTCGCCATGAACCAAATCAGCAACCGCGAATCGGAGAAAGTCGCTCATTTTCTCAAGGATTGAAGTTCCTATCAGTGCTTGCAAAGGTACAAATCAGAGAGCGAATATGGGATCATGGGTATGGGATTAATGTTGCCGATATGTGGAATGCTTCTGCCGGAAGTTTTTCACATTTTTGATCATCATTGTGACTAAATACCATCTTATAACATTCAAATTTCGTACAACTTATTCTCAGTATGTTTGGTTCTATCAATGACATTTGCAAAATCCGACGCCTTAACAGCCTAAAATTTGTTTACGAAGCAGTTTTAAGATGCCATACCAAAATAAAAAGTGCGGTTGTAAGCCGACATTTGCACTACTGAAAAGTAATCGATTATTAAGAGAGGCAAGTTTTAGCTGATTTCATAAGGGAAATAAATCATATTAACAAAAAATTTACCGAATACAGTTGTAGAGTGTAAAGTCAAAAAAGACTTTTTAAAAGAGGGCAATGGCAGCCATGCGATTTACCATTATAAAACTTCAACTTAAAGAAATCCAAATATAATACTTTCCATAAGAGATCCCCAGCATTCGTTAGTGTAATTTATTATGATCCGGATTTCATTTTTCTTTTGTAAATACCAACGCTTCAACATCTGCCAATTGAATTCGCACTTAAATGATCAGCATAAGCAATTGTATGATGAGGAATATACCTACATATGTATGTATGCGATGCGCGTCGATAACTTGGTGCATGCATTTAGGAACATCAAACGATTACGCATAATTGACTTTTTTGTTTAGGAATTTTTGACTTTGTACTTATGAAACGCAACTGACGCTGAGGAAGTCAGCCTAACGGTTGATTACATTTAAAGGTGCTTCAATCAACTGCATTTTAATTCCTAGTCGTAGAAAAAAATTTTCTTTGTAACTTCTAAAAGAGAAAGTACCGCATAATAATTTTGACCCTAAAAGCGTACATAGCATATTGTATTTACATAAGTTATGTTTCCTAAATATTTATTTATTTTTTTTTGTATTTAAGGTTAAAGTACTTACCAGAACATAAACCGCAAACGGCATCACCACTACTGCAACTAATAGATCGGCTATCGCTAATGACACAATAAAATAATTTGTAACCGTTTGCAAAGATCTTTCGCGACACACTGACAGAATCACTAAAATATTGCCAAACAATGTCAGCAAAGGAAATACCATCAACAGAAGCGCCCAATAATTCGGAGGAACTGAAATTACAGTTAAAGGAGATTCATAATTAAAACATAATTTTACACAAATAATATTGAATATTTTAAATATTTGTATTGATAATATATCAAGAACTCAAAATCGGACAGTAAATTTACATGTTCATAAATATAAAATATTCCCCTACATCTAATAATAATAATAATTACACTATTTATATTAGAGTTTGGCCTGGCTTCTCCTAATACTTATGGTGTTACCACAAATGGAGGGACCTACAGTTTTGAGCCAACTCTACACGGCAGATGTATTTAATCGTTTCCTTGCCAGAAAAATTTTGGAGATTTGCCATTGCAAGTCTAGGATCGAGGGCTCTTAAAATATACTTTAATTTATAAATATTTTACTTGGCCTGAGATTCGATCCCTGGATTCAGTATATTCGTGACAAATATGGGTATTATTTACCAAAGTCACTTACTCGATAAAATTGCAAAGAGATCCAATTTTATATAAATAATATTAGCTAAATTTTCCAAATAAACGCCAATATTAAGAGTAGTCTTTTTTGTAGGTTTACGGACTCTTAATGATCTGTAGAACCCATGTTGTATAATTGCAAACAAGGAGCTCTATCAGAAATCAGGTATAATTTCTCGCCAACTGTCACTCGCGTTCCGCTAGAATACAGCAGACCCAGATTTATATTTAAAAATAACAATTGACAATTTTATTGAGCTCGAGGCCAGTTTTATTAAAGATGTAATTTGGAAAAAACAACAACAATTTTTTAAATAATAGAATTTATAGTACTATTTCGGAAATCACCTGGTGATATAACTTCTACCATTTAAAAAGTTGTTGTTGTTTTTTCCAATTACATCTTCCAGAAAACTGGCCTCGAGCTCAATAAAATTGTCAATTATTAAAAATGTATAAGGCCGAAAAACAACAAAAGTTCATTAAAAAATAACTTTAAATTTAATTTTGCTTTAACAAAACACTCAAAGCTCGTTAGACTAAACTGGAGCTAGCTGACATTTGATGGGATACTTCAGTAGCTTCTCTCCTCAAAGTAAAAGGAATATGTCTGCTCGGATAGTCAAGCTGCTTAAGGGCATTGGATAATGTTCGTACTTCTTCCTAGCTAATTAAATGCCCAAAAATGTTAGGAACTCTCAGAATTTAGCCGTTGGCGTCATTGGTTCGTAAACGAAGAGATAAACATCAACAGCGAGCACTACACCGTGCTATATAACTCTTCTAGTAAAATTTCTTTTGTACAAATCTAAAATTAAATTCAGCAAACTTTTCCTACAAATTTCATACTTTTTTCAAATGGTTTTCGAATTTTTTGTAGTAAGCAGCTTTAAAGCCTTCACTATACTATTGTCGTAAAGAAGTTTAACTTTCCTACATATTACCTTTTTTGACCATTGCCATTTTCTTTAGCTCGAGGCCAGTTTATGGAAGATTTTTTTAATATTGGAAAAACCAATTTTATTAGTAAAAGTTGTTGCTATTTCGGAGATAATCAGGTAATCAGATAATCTCTATATTTCATTCAACACCGCTACACACGCTAATCGTAAAATGAAGACTGTGACGCATTGTGTCCGGCTGAGGGGGAAGGCACTTTGAGCTCGATTTCCGGCCTTACTTAATTGCGGTTCAGTATAGTTTTTGACTCGAAAAAGCTATGATTTTCATTTGAGCTGTAATCGTGAATAAAAATTTATCGATTCTAATATATCTCGTTAAAGTTAATAATTAAAAAAATCACGATGTCGGACTATACTAGTAAATAAGCCAAAGAAACCGTATGCGGTTAAAAAGGCTTCTCAAGAGCAATCAAGAAAACAGAAACGGAGGTAATTTATCATCATTCATCATCAGTTTCTGCTTGTATGGTATGCATTTTTTTAGAATTTCCGGTCCGGTCTTTTTTATAAAATTTGTTGAGCGTTTCCGCTGCATTTTCACTGTTATTTTTGAAAAATGTGCCAATATTTTGTGTAAAGAAGCTACTACTTAAAAAAAAGTTCGATAGTTTCAAAACTCATATCCCGCGGAAAGTATTATCAAAATAACATGAAAATGATTAAAAAATCGAATAATGCCCTTATTATGTATGGAGACTAGTAGCCGCTAGGCAACCGTTTTTGGCCACAAGCTTGTTATTTTTACAAGAAGTTTATAAAAAAGTATAATACAAACCTGAAGAACTTAATCCACGTATGTCCTTTTTCATAGTTTTATTAGATTGGCTAAGGCTAAAAAATTGGAGAACCGAAGTTTCTTATGATTAAAATTGTTTTTGGATCGAATTTGAATTGTATTTTACTGCAACTAGTTAACTCTTTTCTAGTGTTAATCTAAATGATTTCAAAGCCGAGATATGTATATATGATGTGTGTTTTACCTTTACAATGTGATTTTTTTTCTTTGATGAAGGCACTTTTTAATGGTCTGCGGAAACGTACAGACTGAGGAGTGAGATTAAATCAAATAATAAGATAGAATTTCCAATGATATACGAGGGCGGGCCAATAAGTCCGTGACTTTTTGAATTTCTTGCCTCTTTACTGAAATGGCAACACTGCTATTATCAACAGGCATCTGTCATTTGACTCCAGTCAAAATTTGAACAAACTGCGGCATTTAGTTTGTGTTTGACAGCAGACTACCGCGTGATTTGAGGATAAAATGAAAAAAAATCAATTTCAATGGTAAACAAGTAGTTTAATGAATTTCGTTGTGGCCGAACAAGCACGGAATATGCCGAACGTTCTGGACGCCCAATTGAGGTCTCAACACCCGAAACAGTTAGACAAATTCACGATATGGTGTTGGCCGATCGGAGATTGATAGTGCGAGAGATTGTGGAAGCCTTAGGCATCTCACATGGCTCAGTGGTTTCAATTTTAAATTATAACTTTGGCATGAGAAAGCTTTCCGCAAGATGAATGCCGCGTTTGCTGACAATCGACCACTAACGCAAACGCACACATGTGTAGTTTTCATGGCAAAAATCCATGAATTGGGATACGAATTACTCCCTCATCCGTCCTATGACCTGGATTTAGCCCCCAGTGACTATTTCTTATTTCCAAATCTGAAGAAATTGCTCGGCGGAAAGAGATTTGACTCCAACGATGAAATCATCTCACAAACAAATGCATATTTTGATGCTCTCAACAAATCTTTTTTTTTAAAGAGTTAAAAAAATTGAAGAAACGTTGGACAAAGTGTAGGGAACTCAAAGGAGACTTTGTTGAAAAATAAAATATTTGTTTATCCAAAAACTTGTGTTTCATTCAAAAAGTCACGGACTAATTGACCCGCCTTCGTAACTGATGTCACCCAAAGAGATTCATCAAAGTGTTGCGGTGTATTCCCTATATTATAAAAACTGTATCCCGTGGAGCAAAGCAAAGAAATTCTTTGATATGTGCAAAAAGCAACGCTTCTTGGTTTACCAAAAAATTTTCGCTATGTGATCAAGTAAATTGTGGAATGAAACCATAGATAATCTGATACGAAACTGTCGTTCTCGAGAGCGCGCGTAACAAATGTGCATGTTTTATAGAATTTTTCAGCATTGCCTCTATGAAAGAATCCAGATGTGATAGTTTTCAATTTGAGATATGAATATATAGGTAAAAAGAGAGTTTTAAATACTTGCATTAAAACTTCATTATATCCCAAGAATTTTAACCACGCTGCCCCCACGCTATATTAAATCGTGCTCGTCAAAATAAATTCCCAAATGAAAGCGGAGGGTGTCTTTGGTCTCACGATCGCAGAATTCAGAATCCATGAAGGAACGTCAGATAACAGATTTAATCCGATTGAATTCACCGGGGCCAGAAACATGGTATTCTGTAGGACCAAGTTCCAGCATAATAAAATCCATCAAGCTATGTTGCAGCCCCCTTTTGATATAACACGTAACCAACCCGATCATGTTGTGATAGATGTAAGGAAAGCTTCCAGTGTTCTTCATGTGCGCATACGTTGGATCATTAACCACCCAAATTCCACACATGTCTCTTTTCAGCAAAATTGACACAAGGAAAGCCCAACGCCTGCTGATTGTAATTAAAGTATAATATTCCCAATCTACATACCAACTATCACGGTATCAGTCTTATTAATATCGTTTATAAGGTTCTGTCGAGCGTATTGTGTGAGAGACTAAAGCCTAGAGTCAATGACCTAATTGTCAGTGTTGCTTTAGATCTGGTAAATCTACCATCGACTTGATATTCACAGTTTACAAGGTATATTCTTCTACCCGAGGAAGAAGAATCAACAAGCACCATTTTTTCTCTTGGAGTGTTCGAGAGAAAGATTCTTCGAAAGATTTGTGAACCTTAACACCTTTGCAATGGCAAATAACGCTGGCGATTGAACGATGAGCTGTACGATCTTTGCAAGGATATAAACATAGTGCAGCGAATTAAAATCTAGCGGCTTCGCTGGCTAGGTCATGTCATTTAAATGGACGAAAGCGCTTCAGGCCTGAAAGTATTTCTCGCGGTACCCGCTAGTAGTGACACGGAAAAGAAAGGCCCCATTTGTGCTGGAAATACCAAGCCTTAAAATATATATGCTATCCTTGGTATTTCCAATAGCGTGCTTTGCTGAGCTCGGTCAAAATCGCCAAGGCGGTTATAATGTCAATTAAATAGAAGAAATATGTAGGTTTTTTACTTTTATATCAACGCTACCTCCTTGTTTAAATTGCCTTGTCACGTATATTGGAAATAATCCATGGTTAGCAATTTAAAACAAGCGTCTTCTTTATAATTATGTATCTTCTTCTAATCCTTTGTTTGTACTTTGTACTTATATTGTTAATTTAATTTCATTTAGTTTAATTTATCTTCAATTTTTGTTCTCAATATATTGTTTCCTTATCAATTACTTGTATTCTTAGTACGCTACTTGAACCATCAGCTATTATAATTACAATATTTGTTTGTTGTGCTATAAAAGGTGTAAAACCTTAATATATTAATCGCTTACTTAATAAAATGAAATGAAATGAAATTCGACTAGCTGGTTAAATGACTTTCATGCTTAAAAATTAAAACAAACATTTTCCTCTTTTCATTTCAGGTCGTATTCATACCGAAGGATGCAATTTTTCATTTGTAAATGAGGGTTTTCTAACAAAATTTGTATCGCAAAGTGTAATCAACCGATGATTTTTGTAAAACCAGTGTGAATAGAACTATCAGTACGTGTATCACAAAGCTTAATTATACAAGAAAGTTAAATGTAAGTAATATTTCTCGAAGAAGTACATTCAAATCACGTTAAGGTTTTAAATTTCGAATTTCCTAGCACATATTCGATATGTTTATATATGTATGTATGTAGAATTATGTTTGGCTTACCTTCTTCTCTTGACACGACACATAAATCTGTTATGTTTGAACAATTAGTTCGAATAATTAAATCGGTTGCATTCAATGGATTTATTGTGGAATGTGTATCCGAAATCGCGACATCTTCACCGACACCGCTTCCGCTACCGTTATAATTAAAAAAATAATCTCCAAAGTCTTCAAGCAGCAGCATAAATGTGCTGCCACTCTTATCCGCCGACACGCCTTTTTCCATCGTCGACACGCCCGATCCACCGCCATCGAAACTCGGATAATATGAATTGTTTCTGCTCGAACTGTAACTGTCGAATGCTGTCGAATGCCGAATTAAGCCTGTGTACCCATCACCTTCATTGATTTTTACGGCAGGCCCGCGGCCAACCCCTTCACCCTCAACGCCACCATTAAAGCCAGCTATAGTCTCATAGTCGGTGTCGGCACCCATCGCCGTTTCCGCACTATCGATCAAAGCAAAGTTGATATCATCTTCAGCTTCGCCAACGCCAAAGCTGCTCCCTTCCGTCGTTCTTAAGTCGACATTGTACAGCATGTTTGTTTGAGTGGTGTATGCAGCAAAGGCGCTATCGTTAGTGCCACCGTTGTTATGATATAAGCAGCCTCCTTCATTTCCTGTTCCATTTCCGTTTGTCGCATTCGTATCTGGGAGCAGAGTTGAGCTACAAGTGATAACAACCACGGAAGAAGAGCGGGATTTTAAATCGGTGTCTAACCCAATAGAAGAGGATGTCCATTTATACAGCGTTTTGTTGGCAAATGCGACGCCATGGTTAGTCATCGGAGATGAGTTCATTGAGGTCATATTCGTCGCTTGGCTACCGGTTATGTTTGAACTATCAAATGGATTCCAAATGCTTACAATAAGGTTGTTAATCTCATCTCCACCACCGTCGGCGCTACCATTCAGCACTATGCCATCATCAATGCCAGCGCCGCTACCATACAGCCGGAAATAGTCTTCCGGAGCTAGGTCAAGGAGGTCGCTAGATGTCATCGCTGTTGTGGTGTTAATTTCCGCCAACGTTGTCATGGTCTCTAAAATATTGTTCGTTGTTTAGTTATATTTTTTTGTGCGCGACTCGCCCGTTGAATTATTACAGCGACAAACTGACAGTTGCTAAAGCGTTAAACAAGCTACGATAGTACATTTCGTCACGGTTGGTATCCAAACGAAATGAAGTTCTGATACTATGCTGAATGATGCAATATAATAATTCAAGCTGGTAAATTGTGGTGTGTAAATTGTGGTGTGTAAACGTTGTATAAAACGCTTAAGAGAACTTAATTGAATAAATTTCGTCCACAATTGGTTGACCGTTGAGAAGATTTGTTACGCGTCCAGACATTTAATTGGACTAATGATTATTTTATCCTTATTCTGGCGAACCATGTGATAGTGCAGCTGGGAAATGCGTTGGAAATTACAGTGCCAGTGCTTTACCGGAATCCACATCTCTCTTGCCTATGCTCGGCATGATTTTTCAGAAAAAATAACCTGTGCGCCAACATTAGCTTCTGTCAGCACCGCGCACAGGGAACTGCTGGGAAAGCGCAATTAAAGCACACTCGCTCTACAGTTAGTCGCGCGTTCGTGCATCGCATAGTTGTTGTTCGTCATAGCTGCCGCACAGAGCGATGGTCTTAATTGCAATTTTGCAGTCCGGTATGCATGATTGGGCCTGGTCATTGGATCTCCGGTAATAAGTTTTATACATTTAATACTTCACCCGCTCTGCTCCCTTTTTTTAATTCGAAAGCTGGAAGTAGAAAATTAAAACAAAATCAAATTAGTAGGGAAAGGAAGACAAAGACACATATGTATATACATAGCAAGTAGGTATTTTCAGCTATGTATATATGTATGTAAGTAGTTACATGTCTTGTTTAAAACAAAGAGCCGCTGGACTCACTATGTACATATGGATGTACTCGTATGTACATACATATATCTAATCGTAACAGTAATCTTAGTGAAAGCTGAAAAATATAGAGATATTATAACATTATTTGCATATGATTATATTAAACATCTTGTTGACGCATAACTTCTAAAAACTTAAATATATTTGGATTTTAGCTGCAAATTTATCAAATTATTTTCAAATCATGCTAAGCAAATTAAGAATAATTTAGTTATCTTCAACATACTTGAATTCTGTGTATTTTTTGGTCAAACTCCTGGTGAGTTTCTCCATTTTTCCAGGTTTAATAAACTTATTTTTCCCTTTAAAATGGGTTTTAGAAGATATGCGCAGTACTGCGATACTAGTGCGATTTTTTAAATAACCGACGTATTATAATTTAATAATAATTTACTCTATATAGCTCAGTATTTGATGAGCTTCTCCTACCATTTGTGTTGTGCTTCTTTATGTTATATAAAAAATAGTGAAGTTTTTCCATGGCAGAAATACCCTCTGTGGGTTGTCATTGCATGTCGATTTTACATGCCCTGACTCAGATTCGAACCCCGAACTCAGCGGCAAATCGAGTTATAGCACGCACCGCTACACACTCGACCACAGCAGCCACGACGTATTATAGTAGGTATACAAATAAATCTGGGTATAGACGATTAAAACGATTTATTTACGCTTAAAAATAGTATAAATATGATCCGTGCATTCAAAAAAGCACGCACGCTCACAACTTGACCGTGAAAAGAGAGGTGTGAAAAGTTTCTTCTGGCGTCATTTACAATAATTAGTTGTCATGACGTTTGTCAACACCGAGTACTCAACCATGTTCGTCTCTTATATGTAGCTTAAGTTAGCATTTTTAATTTATACACCTTAATTAAAGTTATGAAAATCAAGGCAAATTCACCTTATAAATGAACAAAGCCTTGCTTAAAGACGTTCAGAAAAGTTTGCTTCGAACCATATTTTTTGAGTCAACACTTTTTTGTACTAAATAGTTTCTTGGCCGGGGTAAGTAAAAATCACTTTTCAGTTTGCAGAAACCTTTAACGAAAGTAAACTTTAGAATATTGAATTTTTGCCAAAAATGGAAGAATATAATCAAATTTTATGCCTTAATTACAATATTTTTTCCGGATTCGTCTATGAGGCACTGTTTTCTCTTTTTTGATTTTTTTTTTAACCAAACTACTCGGGCAACTGTGAGAGCCCTACTCTGCACTATTCTATACCTTTGATGAAGTCATGAACTTGGCTGTTAATATAAATGACAAAAAATTTAAAACGAAAATATTCAGAAATAAGTTTTAGCAATAATGGAAGCCAAAACGGCTTTGAGGCTAAATTTCTTTGAAAAATACTGACTTAAGGTAAGACTATTTCAGCCGTACTCCCACATTCATATTTCAATTTTGGACTGACGTCAAAAAAATTCATGGGAATGTGAAAGTGAGAGCATCAAATATGTGATTGCGTGATGTGAAAATGGTACACGGCTGATTGTGATTACATTATTCATTTGTGTTTTGTTATAAGCGGCCGTTAGGTGCACAGTTCCACTTGTTCCCTTCACTCATAGACGAACTCTATCGATCTTCTAACTTGTATAAAAGTAAAAAAAGTGTGCAAGCTATAAATATCATGCAATATTTTTGAAATTGTATGCATATAAATTGTACGTAACTCTGAATCGGGCCGTAACCGAAGTCCAGAAAATATCACAATTTTGAAAAAATTAAACACTCTAGTGCTCATCCTGCGGCGTTGTAATAAATAAGCTATCATTGGAGATGGGCACTGAATTAGGTGATTAGTTGGTGACGGCGACAGCATTGAATAACGAAATTGCGTATCCGCCGTTAATATCGGCTCAAATTAGATTCAATATTACATTATGCGTGTACACCCTTCCACCTCTCAATCTGCCGCATGAAAGCCATCGACGAATGCCATGAAAATATGCTGGATGTTAAAGCGAAGCTTTTATAATTTACCTTTTGGTTGGTGATACTTTTTTCGTGCAATATTGGTAAGCAGGGAAACATACAATTTAAGAAATGTACATATGTACGTATATATGTATGTATGTATGTATGTACATACATACATATATGTCTATGTATAAGCATATGTACAAAAGAATTGCTTAGGGTAAAGGTAAAATGCCAATCGATAAAAACCTAATTTTACATTTATTGAAAGCGTCAAATTACATGAAGCTATCACGAATGGATACATCTGCAGTGCGAATCACAACCAGCGTTGCCGCTTTGGTAATTTTCTACCAAAACTGGTAATTTTTGTTTTTTTAGAACGGATTTGGTAATTGTTTTCAACGTAAGTATTTTATTTTGTATTTTTAATATGTTAAAAATGTTAACGTGGCAACACTTTTATTAGATTGTAAGCAAAATATGTACACATATGGCAACTCCATGAGAATGAAAGAAACAAAGAAAAAAAATAAAAATGAACACTTACTGCTAAAGCAAAAGGCTAGGTGAGGTTAGGTAGGGTACACAACATACATAGAAGAAGAGGTAACGACATTTCTGCGTACATAACTCGATTTTTGTATATTTTGAGTTAAGCCAGTTTTTTAGTAAATGTAGTTAAATATTGAAAAAAAAATTATGTACATACTATTGGAAAAGACAAAAAATATTGACGGTTATAGCGAATTAAAAGACTATTGGTTTATAAATATTTCAAAGCAATTTAAAGTAACTTCCCACAAATTGTACGTATCGTGTAACGAAAAATATGCTGGTTCGATGTTTTAATTCATGTATTGTCTTAAAGTTATGTAAAGTTCTTTATTTAAAAGACTGTATGTAAAACAACTTTAACCCTTATGTGAGTGACGACGTACGACGCATTTTCAAATTTAAAAAAAAGTATGTTTTACTCTTAACTCTTTATAAATTATATATTTTTTAATGTTTTGATCCTGTTAACTATTTACAACGTTTTGTGGAAACCAAAACATATTTTGAGCTCACAATAGAGTGGCAAGGTATCCGGTTACCGCTTTGTGTTTTGTATGACAATGAAAAAAGTACTTACATTTTCGTACAAAAATGAAATAATAAGTATTTGATAAAATGTTTTATTCTATACAAATTAAAATATTTTTTTATACAGAATTAGCACAGCTCTCGAAGCAGGTGTTACATGTTGGACGAGTTACTGCATGTTAATCACAAACTGGTTTGCTGCAGTTAGTGCAAGCTTTCCGTGTTTTTCTTTATTTGCGTTTGAGTTCTCTGCATATGAAGCAACTTCCGACGACTGCAACACGCCTTGTCTGACTTATAGAAGTTGTAGATTCAGAAGAAATCGAAAGCCTTAGTTCTGGGCCAAGCACGTCCTGCATTGCAGATCTCACATGTAATTTTAATGTCACAATGCAATTTTTTGCTCTTTCTTCTATATTTTTACCACACAGTTGTAGGCTCAATGATTTCAAAAACTTTCTACGTCTGTCACTCAATACAA
This sequence comes from Philophylla caesio, assembly GCA_963971545.1. Taxonomy (NCBI): domain Eukaryota; kingdom Metazoa; phylum Arthropoda; class Insecta; order Diptera; family Tephritidae; genus Philophylla; species Philophylla caesio. The sequence goes on from OZ020607.1 coordinate 68,759,302, forward strand.
ATTGAGGGTTATATTCCATGTAAGTGATATATGCTGCTAAAGCTGCAATGTCAATGATATTGTAAAAAAGTGCTAAAGGCCATCGATTCGTTCTGCGTATTACGGTATATTCTGCTATCCATGTTGTCCACTCTACTTTTGGTTTTGTCAGAAGGCCTTTTAGTTTCATGTATTCAATTTCACAAAAGTATTTATTATATATGTAATTAATAAATATGACAAAGTTTAATATTTTTACTAACTAAGAATTTCACGACGAGCTCTGCACTTTCCGACGGTTCAACTACAACTCTCTCTTCAACGACTCTCAGCTTCTTCTTTTCTTATTTTAGTGGAGAGTTATCAGCTGGCTGACATTCGGCCCTTACTGATATGGAATCGACCCCGATTCTTTCGGATTGCCACCTTGGAGTACGAACGGCGTGTAGGCGGTTCCTCGATCAGTGATGACTTTACTCGGTAGCCCGAAGTGGCTAGTTATTTCGTTTAAAGTATTTATTACATGTATTGTTCTTGTATCACGAACCGGTTTAACGAAAAGATATTTAGAAAATGCGTCTGAAATCGCTAATACGTATGAATTTCCTTTTTTACTACGAATAAATGGACCGAGGTGATCCATGTGGAACTCGACCGGATCTAAAAGTAAGGTACCTTCTACCTTACCAGATTGGGCTTTGCGATAGCAACATTCCGTACACGCCGCGATATAATTTTTTATATGTTTACGCGTTTCTGTAAACCAAAACGTTTGGCGAATTCGAGCGATAGTTTTCTCTAAAGCGTGGTGTCCCATCTTGTCGTGGCAGAGTTGAGCAATGCGCCGTCTAACGGACTTCGGAACGACGAATTTTAACCCATCTTCTTCTTGGCGATATAGACGATGATTGTGAATACGAAAGTGTTTCTTAATTTGTGGCCCTCGTTGTGATTTTTCATGACCTTGAAGAACAGCGATGACGTCATGTTGCTTTGGGTGTTGAATCTGCATGGTATAGATCCAATCGTTGTCGCTGGGCGTTATTTCAAAAATAGAACAGGCTGATTCAACAATATTAGCGGTATGGTCAGATGCTCTACTCATAGCGTCTACACGAGCAAGTCTGCTTCCGGGACGGTGTACTGCTACCAAATTGAATTCTGATATCTTTAGACACCAGCGAGAGATTTTAGGCTTCAGTTCCTTATTTCCTTATTATCGCTTACTGCTGAACAGTAAGTTGCAAGGCGGAAATTCTCACCTAGAAGGTAAATACGAAATCGCTCGAATACTTCAACGACCTTGAGAGCTTCTAGCTCATACGACTGGTAACGACTTTCGGCATCTGTACAGTGACGACTGAAGTACATGGTTGGTTGCCAAGTTTTACTATCGTACGATTGCATCAACACGCCTGCGAGGCCGATGATGCTGGCGTCGGTGTGGACCTCATGCTGCGCGGTTTGGTCGTAGAGTGCGTAGAGGTTGTTAAAAGCTCGATAATTCGTTCGAACGCTGTCTGCTGAAGCAAAATAAATTCTGTTCGGATTGTCGTAAAAGCATTGTCAATGGTTTATTTTTTGAATAATCAGGAACAAACTTCCTAAAGAAACCCGTGAGGCCCAAAAAACGTCTTAGTTCGGTGACATTTACTGGATTTTGAAAGTCTTTTATGGCTGATACTTTGCGATTACCGTTCTCGGTTATGACGTGTCCAAGATATTCGATGTTTGTTTCTAAAAATTTACATTTATCAATTCGCAGTGTTAAACCACTTACTTTTAAAATACGCAGAACATTTTTAAGACGTCGTAGACCTTCTTCAATAGTGCGGCTCGGTATGATGACATCGTCCAAGTATGTCAGAACTTTCCCAGGATTCATTTTACTAACTATTTTATTCATTACTGTTTGGAAAACAGCCGGAGCGTTGACCAAACCAAAAGGCATTCTATTAAATTCGGAGTGCCCTTCGGTAGTCGCAAATGCTGTGAATTGCTTCGAATCTTCGTCGATTTCTATTTCGTAATACCCCATTCTTAGGTCGAATACGAAAAATACTTGTTACCTGCTAACTGGGCGAAATGCTCTTCCATAACTGGCATCGGATACGAAGTTTGGTTGGTAATTTTACTAAGACATATATAGTCAACGCAGAGTCGGTATTTACCACTTTGTTTTTCAACAAGCACAATAGGAGAGGCGTATGAAGATTCGGATACTCGAATAATTCCGTTATCGAGTAAATCTTTAATTAAATCTGCAACGATCGGAAACTTTTTCAAAAAATACTCCACGATACGATTTGAGTAAATTTTCAAGTTTTACAAAATCATTATTAGCGTTCGTGTAGATTTGTGCGTTCACGTATGTTCAAAACATTTTCAATACGACAATATCCGTTTTCTATAACAAGGCGATTTCCGTTTCTGTATAAGCAATTAGTTCCGAGTAAAATATAACAAATTATCTTTTACGATCAAAACGGCACTTTTGATTTTTTCACAGTCTATCTCTATTATCGTGTCAATTTTCTCTTTACATTCGAATTTACATCCACCAAAGCCATTTAGTGTAACGGCGCAAGGGGTAGGTTTACCAAGTTTTCTTCCAAAACTTTCTTTCACAAGAGTAGGACTACTCCCCGGATCTACGAAAGATTTTGTCGATTGTCCGTTCACTTTAATTTATTTTATATTTATGTCTGTATTTGTTTTCAAGAGCTCGAGGTTTTGGTTTATCGTTTTAACGGCATTATTATATTTTTGCGGACAATTTTCGGTTAAGTGATTAGTGCGTTGACACTTTGTACAACGGATTTTTTTCTGCGGTTCTGGGCATTTCGAATAGTGTCCCATTTTTAGGCAATTAAATTTGTATTTCGCGTAATGTGGCCGCTGCTGGTCGAGTTGGAAGCGGTGCGTTTTATAACGCGATATGCCGGTGAGTTCGAGATTCGAATCTCAGTCAGGGCAAGCAAAATCTTAGCCATAGAAAAAGTTTTTTCTAATAGCGGTCATCCCTCGGCAAGCAATGGCAAACCTCCGAGGGTATTTCTGCCATGAAAAAGCTTCTCATTAAATACATCTGCCGTTCGGAGTCGGCACAAAACTGTAGGTCCCTCCATTTGTGCTATAATATAAAGACGCACACCACAAATTTAAGGAGAAGCTCGGCCAAACACCGAGCTATATACTGTAAGCGCCAAAATTATTATTATTATTATTATTTCGGGTAATGGGCGTAGAATTTGTAAGCGGAGCTAATTTCGTTTTAAATTGTGAGATTGGCTTCACATCGTTAAAATTATTTTAATTATTGATATCGCGTAGTAAGTTAAGACATCAAGAGTAATCGTTTGATGTGTATGGCAATGTCGTCTCAGAGATACCTCTTTTCATACCATATGCAACCATACAGTATCTAATAAAATTCTTGTGGCGATTATGTAGTATTTATTTTCATTTGAGAATTTTTTATGCCCATCGGCGACACTTTGAAAACATGAAAAGTCATTTAGTAATCGATGGGAAAATTCATACCACGTAGTGTACACGACTGGTAGTGAGTATATCCACTGTTTGGCCGGTCGTTGCATTTTCTGCTGCACCGCACACAGCAATATACCATCATCGATGCGGTATGCGTTTCGAACCATTTCGATGCGTTGAATATATTGGGTTGCGTTTAATGACGAATTAGAAAGAGGATTGAATGATGGCGAAGGTTCTATTATTTCGCGCACATTAAACATTGGACGTGTTCGCCACACTTGTTGATTAGACGGAGGATGTGCGTTAGCGAGACGTGCTGCATAGTTTGCAAACTGCGTATAAATTCACATTCGGTTGAAATACTGGATTTGAAGTATCCACAGTGCTATTTACGGGCATTCAGTACGTCACTCGCGGATTCGGGTTATGTAGAATTGGGTTGTTTACGTAACTAGTTCCATACGGATGCGTTGACATGTGCATATGCGGCTGCAAAGTTGTTGCTGGTTGTTGCGGTACCATCGATTGCACCGTATGCAAACTTGTAGACAAGGGTAACGTTTGCATTTCTATTGGCGAAGAAATACTTTGTGGTACGAAGTCATTTGACGTTGCATCATTAATTTGTCGTTGCTCCATTTCGCGAATTGTCTTTTCGAGTTAATTTACACGCTGTACTAACATTGTCTTCTAAACGTTTGATTAGAACATTTTTGTTACCACTACTCATGAGACCTGATCATCGGCCTTAACAACCGCGCAGTTAGTTCTGCCTTCTCCAAACAGGATAGAGCAGCGAAGCGAATGGGTCTGGAGGTGAACGACGTTAAGACGAAGTATCTCCTATCATCAAATAGACAGTTGGCACATTCACGACTAGGGTCTAACATCACTGTTGACAGTTATAACTTCGTTTACTTAGGAAGCAGCATTAAAACCAAAAACAACGCAGAATTTCTCTTGCCAACAAGTGCTACTTCGGCCTGAGTAGGAAATTGCACAGTAAAGTCCTCTCTCGATGGACAAAAACCATACTCCATAAGTATTTCATAATGCCCGTCTATTGTATGGCGCAAAAGCATGGACGATGACAACATCAGATGGAGTGTTCGAGAGAAAGATTCTTCGAAAGATTTATGGACCTTGAAAATATAAAATTATTAACGCCTTTTGACGGCGATGTATTGAGCATTGAGCTTGCCCCTTTTTGTGTGCAGTATCGACGTTAACGGCACTAAAAGGCTCAGCTATAAATCTGGTAAGGCGAGAGCAACGCAACGATTGGACATAGTTGTGTGATTTATTGATCGAGGAATTTGGTGAGAATTCACCCATTCCTGCGCTCATTTTAGGAATATATAATATTAAGTTGGAGGAGATTTGTTTTAAAGGATTAAACATAGAAATTATTTTGAATTTAAATTTATATTTAGGTTGTCTGAACGCAGATGAAAGCTCTTGTATTGCTTCAGTGAAAAGCTGATGGGCGATTTAGTTTACATCAAATCAAATTTTGGAAGTTTACCAACTTGCATAAACAATTTAGAGTCAAAAGGAGTCCCTTTGACAGATTCCATAGCCATGGTATTAGCAACATTCGATGGACTTGATGCTACGCCTGGACCATGTGGGCAAATAGTGTCGGCCAAAATTGGTTATATTTTAAAAAGAAACCCGGCTTTCGGGGACATATGAAACTAGCAAAAATACTTTCGGGTAACAACAACGTTATAGAAACTGACATTCGTATTTCCGGCCACTTTTGGTGCAAATTAAAGTTACATCTTGTGATGTTGAGCGGTCTTTCTCAGCATACAAACTCATTTTAACCGATACGCGTCAAAATGTCTGCATTCAAAATCTAGATAAAACAAATGTAATTTATTGCGGTCTTAACTACAACTAAATTTACGTATTTTGTATCCATAAAATACGAAACGCCATGGGCTGCTTACATACATTTTATTTACAGCTGCTTGTCTTAGTGTAAATTGGGTTTTTTTGTATTTGCATACAACATGCATATTACCTGAATATAACATGCATATTCTTTGCTTATTGTAAACTTTGGAAGAAAAGTTGTTTTGGAATGTTAACGAATAAAACACTCATAAAAAGATTTTACGTTTTTTTGGATAAACATCCGCAGTCTAGTTATGATATTTTAAATCAACTTTAAGCTAAAATAAACCTTAAAGAAAAATCGTTTATATTAAATGGTTACATATACAATTTTGTAAGTAGTGAATAAAATAAGGTATGCAATAGTTTACATCATATATCAAATAATACCTTCAAAATAAATATAAATGAAAATGATTATTTGTCATAGCGATTCTCCCTATTCATCGCCGATTTTGGTAGTGCGTTAGAAGTTAGATGCATCAGGTAAACAAAAATGGAGAATTGTAGTTGATTACCATAATAATAAGAATACAATTTCCGTAAACGACTAATATCCAATTCCAAATATTGATGAAATTTTAGATAAAATTGGGAAATGCATGTATTTTTTGAAAATTGATTTAGCTAAGGGTTTTTATCAGATTGAAATGAATCCTATTGATATAATTAAAACTGGCTTTTCAACCCAAAATGGCATGAATTAAATTATTCTGAAACAGAGAAAAAGCTACTTGCAATTGTGTGGGACACAAAGTACTTCAGGCCATATCTTTATGGAAGAAAGGTTTTGACAAATAGTGACCATCGACCATAACAGTGGCTTCATAATCTGAAAGAATCTAATTCTAAATAACATCGTTGGAAAATTAAATTAAATTAATTCGATTTTGATATTAAATATGTACATACCTAGTAAGGAAAACAAAATTGCAGATGCATTATCTATGTAGAGTCAAAATTGAAGAGTGTAATGTAAATGAAAACCAGGTTGACAATATTCAGGAAGATAATTTCTCAGCTGCTGCTATTATTCACTCAGAAGACGAAGATTCTGGGAATTACATATTTATATTTATTTTGGAAAGGCCTTTGAATGTTTTTAAAAACCAAATTAAATTAATAAAAGGAACTTATAATAAGGTTAGTACAGAAAAAATGTTGATTTCATAAAAGAAATAATAAAAAGTTATGCTTTTAATAATAATACCGCCATTTTTGTGCCAGACTATAAAGATTTTCTAATTTTTCAAGATGCCTATACAAATTTAGTTAGACCAAAAAATAATAGAATATTCGGATTTTAAAACAAAGGTTACACGAAATTCATGTAAAGGGGTTACATAAGGGTATAAAAAAAATTTGTAATTATTTTAAAAAGAGATTTTATTTTCCTTATTATGTTAAGGAAATCTCCAAAATTATTAATGAATGTGAATTACGTAACAATTGTAATGTGCTCGTTACTCTTAAATTACCTTTCAAAATAACACCAACTATTTATGAGGTTCGTAAGAAATTTGTGGTAGATTTTTGGAATTGGGAAAAAAATTATTATTTAACATTTAAAATTCGTGATGGCAGACCATGACAGTTCATTAAATTGGCTAGAAGCGAAAAGAGCTTTAATAAAAATATTTAACGTGATGGGCCCACCAAAAGTATTAAAGTTCGATCAAGATCAAGGGTTAAATAATATTAATATTAAGCAATAGTGTGAACAATTAAATATTACAATAGAGATAACAACAGGTAAAACTGGAATATCAGATATCGAACACCTTCTAATACTTTCTTTAATAAAACTTATCCACGGATAAATCCTCAAGTTTTTAAAGAACAAATAATTAATTATTTAAATAAAACTAGACGACACACTGATATTGACTTAAACTTTGTTAAAGCAGAAAATTCAAGGAAAAGGTTGGAGAAAATGTGTAATCCTTTTAACCAAGTAAAGGTGGTGCAAACGTAGGGTTAAGGAGAACAACATCTAGTAAAATATAAAACTAGAAAGTTTCGGAAATATAAAAATCAATTTAAATGAAAAAAAAAATTTAATTAGCTTATATTTTAATTAAGGAATATATTACTCATCAAAATTCTTAATTTATCAATAATGAATTTATGACATGTTATTTCAAAAACCTTAGCTAATTTTTTTGTTGCTTTTACATGATTGAATATTGTTTAAAAAAATTGTATTTTAAAGCTTTGTAAAACTTCATATTATAATGTTTGTTTTTAATATGTTGTTAACAATGAGGACATTGTGTTTTTTAGAGGTGGGAGGAGTAATATACTGTGTTGGCTTTCAACTGGTAAGAAATGTTCAATTTATTGTAATCTAAAAAGATTTTGTGATCGTTTTAATACGTTTGAAAATTTTATTATTTTTAAATTAGTTTTCAATAAATATTCAAACTTGAAACATTACGTTTAAATTTTGAAATACTTCAAATATATTTAATTGTTTAATAAATTAAGTATATTTAATTGTTTAAATAAATTAATTCAAATACAATTAGGTAATTCACAAGGTGTCATAAAGTCATATGTCATATAATAAATTTGTGTGGATATATAACTCGTATGAGCAAACTTCTTATTTTTTGTCTTATTTTAGTAATTAAACAGCTGATTTCGAATATAAAAAAATAATGAAGTTTATAACTCTGTATTTATCGGTGTAAGGGAAAATTTTTAGAACCAGGTAAGGAATTTTATCTGCACCAGGGCTTTTGCATGTCATTGAAGAAATGGTAGCTTCATACTCTTCAACTGAAATAGGCGCATCTGCGTTTAAGGCTTCAGAAGAAGGGAAAGGGTTATGATAGACGAAAGTGCTGTTATTGCTGTTGAGCATGTTGAAATAAGTGTGATAGTTGGAGCAATGTTCATCGGTTGTAAATGGGACCTTCTGAGGAATGTATGAAAGAAATGTGTTTGTGCTGAGCGCCGCATGTTAGTGTTTTAATATCTGACCATTTTTTTTTGTGCTGGAGGCAGGCGTGATGGTAGAGGTAAAGTTTTCTAATGCTTGCCGTTTCGACGACTTGTGTTGCCGTCTAAATTCCGCGTTAGCTTTTTTGTACTTCACATAATTCTGATCTGTCATGTTTCTTTTAAATTTTTTCCTAGCAGACTGCTTGTTATTTCTGAGGATGGAAAGCAGGTTAGACCATTAAGGAAGTTTAGAGTATAATTTTCTTGTGCTTCTTTGCGGTATCGTCATGTGAGCAGCTGTGCGAATAATACGTTTGGTTATCGCCGCTTCAGCATTTATATTGGTTGAGCATGGGATTTGGTTGGATAATTTTGCAGAAATGGAGCAAAACTTTGGTCAGTCAGCCTTTTCAACAAGGAATTTGGAACAGGGTTTTACATGGTAGGAATTCGTCGTGGTAAAGGAAGTTATAATAGGAAAGTGGTCGTTGATGTGCAATTCGTCTAGTGTTTTACATGAAAGTTTAGGAGCTATGGAGGCAGAGGAAAAGGTGATATCTGGGTTGGTGAATGTTTTATGGGTAGAAAAGTGGGTGGAAGAATGGTCATTGAGGATGACAAGGTTTTGGGACATAATTAGATCTTCTAAAATTTCGCCTATTTTATTGGTAGTAACTGAGCCCCCAAGTCTCCTAAAAAGATGAGAGGTATGGCAACATTATTGAGAATATCAAATATGTCTTTACTGGTGAAACATTGGTCAGGCGGAATATAACATGAGATAATGGGTAACTTGAAACCAATATCTATTTCAACTGCTAAAGTCGGGATATTTTAAGTAATAGGTAGAAGCTTATGTTGAAACAGAGCGATTCCTTGCTTGCAGGAATTGTTATTGTTGTGAAAATAGCTAAAATATTTGTTAGGCGGATATACTACTTTTTTTTTGCTAGTACATGAGTTTCTTGTAGGGCTATTACATCTGGATTGAATTCTTTAATTAAAATATTTAAATCTAGATAATTGTTTAAAAGGCCGTGGATGTTCCACTGGAGTACTTTCATAATTGATTGTTTTGGGTATCACAAAGGTTTGGGAAAAGAGAAAGGGTGTTTGGTGCTGAGTTATCGACTGAAACTGTTACGTGGACTTAAAAAGTTGTTGACTATTTCATTGTTGGTAGCATTTTGGATTACGTTTTCACTATTTTCGTTTGTGCTCACAGCGTGTGCTGTGGTTTTGTTGGTTTTTTTTTTTGTTGTTGAGAATTTTGTTTTGCTTTTTCAGCGAGATAAGCTGAGTTTTCGTTTAGTACTGGGGGAATTTTTTTGTGTATTTGGATAGCTTCGCGTACTGAGCACTTGTTATCAGTTTAAAATAATAATGGTTTGCTTCATTTGCTCGAACTTTGGACATGTTTTGATTGATGAAGAGTGATCACCAGAGCAATTTACACACAAGGTACGAGAGCATGGAATTGGAGAATATGGTGGGAAAGCACATTTTGTCACATACAGGGGTCTTTGTACAGCGTTTAATAGTGTGACCAAGCAGTTGGCAGCTTTTGCATGTCATTGGTGTTGGGCCTTACTTTTGTGGTATACCGAGATACTTAATTTTTTTCAGGGAGGTAATACCTATCAAATGTAAGCAGAAGAACACCACTTCCAAAAGAACTACCGTCAACCTGTTTTGTAAACTCATGGACAGATGTAACACCCTATTCTTTGAGATTCTAAATAATTTATTTTTCAGTGACGTCATTAAGGCATGGATCACAAATTGTGCCCTTGACTCAATTAAGGTTGTTGTAGAGCTCAAATTTAACATTGCATATGCCAGAAAGTTGCTTGGTTGATAAGAAATTTTTTGCTTCTTTATTACTTTTAACGAGGAGAAGCAGATTACCATCTCTTTGTGAACTGCAAAACAGGAATACTTACACAAAGGTTTGTTAAGATCTAGTGAACTTGCCACCACAAATTTTGGGTTATCTTTTTTTAATACGGGTAAAGTCGGAAAATTGTCTCTTGTAGGTGATTTTTTTCGTTTTCGTTCTGGGCTTGCCATTAAAATGGCAAACCTATTGTCCCCTAATGGGGTCCCCGTCGGGGGAATCTTCACTTTTTTTTACACTTGTATCAAAATGTTATACACACGTGTGGAATAATAAGTAAAGAAAAACGAAAACAGCAGGAAAAATCAACAAAGAGAAGACAACCACAATAGTCACAAGACTACACTTTAAGCACAGCCGAGGGCGACGAATGGTAGTCGATGACTGTATGCGTGTTTAAGAAGGCGCAACGAAAAAAAAGAATAGCTAAAACTTTAACAGAAAACATTCAAGCTTAGTTTCTGGAATGAAAAAATACCAAATGTTTTTAGGTTATAATTTTAAGAATTTTTTTAACTTCGACGCAATCTCTTTCCATCAGTTTGGCCTTTAGTTGTTTATTCAAATACTTAATTTAAAATTTTATCCTACATTTGAAAAATAGTTTTTGTTTGGCAAAGATATAATTTTACTCTTGGTTCTGAAGATATTCACTCAAATTTTTACTTGTATTTATATCATTTCCATTCACTGATATTCAAACGTTTTCAAATATTTAATTCTATGCGAAAACTATGAATTTGGCTTTTTTAAACCCGTGCCGCCGAGTTGATCAATCCAGGTCCATGAGCTTTAACTTATTGATTAAAAAGCCAGCCAAATATTCCAAGCTATATTCATGTAACGAATCCAATTCACCAATTTCGTTTACATTTGAAGTTTGATTTAGTTGTAAGTTGCATTACTTCTCTGCATCCTCAACTTTATTTTTTCTGATATGGTGTCTTTGTCTTTCTCTTCAGATAGCCAAGTCAGTTTCGACATTCCACGTGTTATGAATGAGTTCTGTATTTCATACATATGTATGTACATACATATGTACATAGTATAAAACAGTGAGGCACCGTAATGTTACCAATGAAATATTTTCGTACTCTTTACTTGAACTGTGGTTCGTAAGGCTCCGAAAAAATGATCTACTACTCAGAGGAATAATAGCACGGATCACAGCAAACGATATAGATATGTATATATACATATTTATATATGTATAATTGATTATTTAACGCAAAACACTTAAGTTACTTTTGTAATCAAATTAAGTTATTCTTAGGCACACCTCATCTGGGAAAAGCATAAAAAGGAAATGGTTGCGGTTTTTGCCTTTACATTTTTTTTTGCTATTTTTTCTTTACATTTAAAATTCTTTGGTGATTTTTTTATTAACCCTGCAAGCCACGTCTAAGATGTTTCCTTTGAAATTAAAAAAAAAATTTACACAACTTTTACTCATCTCACCCACACATTTACAAATTTGTTTTTCGAACTGTAATGTATCTTATTGAAGTAGCAAGATAGAAACATATAAGGCAATTTTTAATCGAAGTAGGCTAAGATTAAATTAGCATTTCATCCAAAATTTTATTTCAAATTTTCTATTACGCTTATGCATGAAAACATTTTTTTTTATGACCATTGAGGAGCGTCAATACAGCAACCAATAACGAAATGAAATAACTTGTTTGCGTAAGTATGATCAAAGGCCGATTTCTGTATTATTTATGAAAACGAGAGCATTCCATCCTCTTTTGCGGTAATCGACAACTTTTATTTGCAGTATTGCAGTAGTGATTGATGCTCGAACTCATTCGTTTTACTTATTATTTTTTTTTTAATTATTTGATTATTATTTTTATTCAAGAGTGTACTTCTACACTTTGTTCGCATAGCGGTTGTTGGAGCGATTTTGAACTAAGAAATAAGGTATTTATGAAATTTTGAAAAATAGGCGTTGCCACGCCCACTTATGAAAAAATTCCTGTATCTCAATAACGGTGTAAGTTATTGTCACAAAATTTGGTGAACAAATTTTCCTCAATATCGCTGTTATCACCGTTAAAAATTTTTAAAATCGGACCATAACCTCGCCCACCTCCCATATAACGAAATTTTTTGAAAAATGTAAAAATTTCGTTTTTTTCTTTATCTATTGGAACATATTAATTACAATTTTATATTTAGACAGATAGTTAATTAAGAAACTTGATTTTTATGAAATTTGGAAAATGGGCTTTACCTCGCCCTCTTATAAAAAAACGTCTGTAGGTATCTCAATAACGATGTAAGGTATCGTCACAAAATTTGGTGAACATATGTATTGTCCTTGATATCACTAGCATCACCGTCAATAATTTTTGAAATCGGACTATAACCACGCCTAACTTCCATTTAACGGAAATTTTGAAAAATGCAAAAAAAATCGTTTTTCAGTATTTATTGGAACAAATTGAGTAAGTTTAATGCTAGCAGCGATTTCAAACAAAGCAACGGGGTTTTTATGATATTATGGGCACCGACTATACAAAAATACATCCCGATGGTATATAAAAATCGGTTTCTCCCGAATTTAGCTTTATTACTTGTTTTATATAAAAGTTCAAGTTATTGTTTTTATTCAACAGCTTTTATTGTTTTTATCTAATAGTTAATTCCAATAAAAACTTATAAGATTATTTATTGATTACAAAAATTATTTGTGCTGAGGACTTTTTGTTGATAAAAATGAGGAGTTTGTGATGACAACAATGAGCAGTTTGGTTGCCAGAGCTTACTACATTATAAACATAAAATGATTTGTTGCCTTGTCTGCTAGACCAAATTAAATATATTTTTCACTTATATGAAACGGTTGTAGGGAGGAAAGAGATACTTAATCACACCGACAAAGGGAAACTACTAATCTTTTTCCACACCCTGAACAAAACTGAGTACTTTAATAATCATTTTGAAATTATTAAAAATTATCACATGAGCACATATTTCATACTCTTCTGTCTGGTAGGGAAGCTTTGTATAAATATCCATATGTATGTACATGAGTATAATTTTTCAGCAAAACTTTCGTTCTGAACACATTTTTTTTGGCGCTTACACTATATAGCTCAGCCTTTGGCCGAGCTTCTCCTACCATTTGTGGGGTGCGTCATTTTGTTTTGTGCCGACTCCGAACGGCAGATGTATTTTATGAGAAATGTTTTCATGGTAGAAATACCCTCGAAGGTTTGCCATTGCCTGCCGGGGGGTGCCCACTATTCATCCTTTCTTCTATAAATGGGTAATATCTCTCTCTTTCTGCCAGTATTAAATATTTGGGAGTCGTTCTCACACCGAAATTAAATTGGAAAATGAATACAGAGCATCGAATAAAAAAGGAGTATGGTGCTCTATACTCTTGCAAACAAATGCTAGGTCAGAAGTGGGGTCTTCATCCTAACCTTATGTTATGGTTGTAGAAAGCTGTGATTCGGCCTCTCATTGCGCTGGTCTGGTGGAAAGCCATGGAGACGAGCTATATCGACGCTATCCTTGGCAGGGTACAAATGTCAGCATGCAATTACCGCGGCTCTCAGAACATGCTTGACGGAAGCCCTGAATGTCATCTGTCATTTGCCACCGATTGATATTTTTTATGAAGCAAAGCGCGTCGCACGGTGCCATTCGGCTAAAGAAGTTGTCCCTGTGGAAGGAGCCTTCATATGGTCATGGACGTATTTTGCACTTATTCAGTGATCCGAGTATCCGCGTAAGATCTGATTACATCAGTTTTACGCTTCCACTTGGAAAGAACTTCGACACACTGTTCCCCTTAAGGCAAGAATGGAAGAAGGTGGCTTTCACCGAACTGTTCGAAATATGTATTTTCACAGACGGATCAAAGATGTGCTGCGATGTAGGATTGGGGCTCTACTCGACTGACCTCCAAGTTGAAAAATCGTTTTGTCTGCTGGACGCTTCAAGTGTTTCCCTGGCTGAAGTCTTTGCTGTCCGAGAAGCGTGCTATATCGTTCTATACTTGGGACTGGATAAGACGAGTGTTGCGATTTTCGCGGACAGCCAGATGGCTATCAAGGGCAGCAAGGCTGGGATTGGAACACCACACTTCGTACCGCAGCTGCACCATACCAGGTGCACAACGGTGGAACTTCTTCTGTGCCCGACCCTGGCTAGGATGAGAATAAGGTTTTTGGGCAAGCCTTTCTTCGATGAATTAATTCAAACAAATGGCATTCACCCACTGCAACTTTTGAAGTATTTAAACTCGACGGGCTGGGTTTAAAACAGCCCCCATCTTTTCATTTATCTTGCTGTTTTTCAGTTCTAGATTTTAGCCGCGAGTTGTTGTATCAAAACGGCACATAAAGGTGCTAATTGGAGTTATTTTAACTGCCCACATCAACCAACCAACCAACCAACGCATTGCCAAAGAACTGCATAGTTTTTGAGTAACCCAAAAATAATAAATTGTCAGACTCTGAGGGCGTACGCGTAGAAATTGTCTGCACGGTATCCGAACCAATTATATTGTTTATAAGTGGCACAGTACCCAAAGAAGAAAAAACTCGAAGGACATTTAAAATTAACCGCCGTTGGTAGTGACAGTCGCAAATGGCAAAATTTTATAGTTTGAAATATTGAATTGGAAAATTGATGACAAAAAAAACCAAATTTGGTTATATTTGGTATAATAACTTTATTCATATCAAAATTAAGCTTAAGCCAGTTTTTTGGGAAATTTACTGGGAAAAATTAACAACGCAAAGCGGTGAAGTTAAAGTGATCGATGTACCGACATTGTTTGTATCGCATTTTAGTTATCATTAGATTGGCGCTATATCAATCAGGTCACATTTAGTCAATCAATTAATTTTACATAGACAAAATACACATTAATTTCTTCAAATATAATTTTATAAGCATGGGGAATGGTATGTGTCTTGATAAAAGTACTCCTGCTGAGCAATAAGTAGGATTCGACCAGTGTGATAACGTGAAATCGGTTGGGAAGTCTAGTGGTAGGGGGCAAAAGAAGCAATATTTCTAAAGGTTTTTTATGTTAATGCCTAATATTAACTAACAAATTTTTCAACACTATGTCAGATTAAATTTACACAAACACGAATGTGTTGGACTAGCATTTGTTTAAGTGATGTTGTGCTCAACTTGAGTGGCAACAAATATGCAGAATAGTTGTCTGTTTAATTTCATACCAAGCCATTTACATATGTATGTATTTATTAGGGAAACTATACCCACAAATGTCAATGGCTATGTATAAATATACATACACACATACATATATTTTAATTTATTGAAAAATTGCAAAGACACTTTATCGCAACTAGAAACATCTAGAACCAGAATTATACTTTGAGTTCTTTCGTGTTTGTGCATGAAATTGTAGGCAACGCAAAGTACGTAGAAGTATGTATATAATGCACACCTTCATACTTATGTATGTAGATACATACATATGTATATGCATATACATATAGTATGTGGTGGAACTATAATTTGTTTATTTTATTTTCTCATTCATCCTTTGCTTTATTTGCTTCTATGAATGGAGAAATTATGTCGGATAAGTGTTATACTTCGACATATTGAATGCCATGCCATCTCTGGCAGTAAAAGATTGCTCTACATGCGGTCGTAACAACAATAGCATTTTGGACTGCCGGAGTGTATGTACATACATATGTATGTATGTAGGTATCACGACTGACGCACTGAAGCATTCACATCAGAAAGAGAATCGATGTTGTTTGACGTTTCTAAGCGGCTTAGTATAATCCGCATTCAAATAGACGCATTCTTTAAGTCAAGCTTTACACGAATGCGCTTCCGAGCCGCATGTGGTACATCACCGTTATACCCTTTGCTTACAAAAGCACACTCCGCTCATACATATGTATGTATGTATGTACACATGTATTACAAATAAGTAATACTGCAAACTCACATACATACATATACTGCTTCCCAAAATTATACTACAGCCACAAACTGAAAAGTTTTGACTTTTTATATTTCTTTTATATAATTTCTAATATTTTTTAATTGTTCGCGAATTCGAGTTTAAACCCAACATAAATAATCAAAACTTAGCAAAAATCTCTAATCCTAATCCGGAGTCAAAAAACTGATAAAAACTAAACTTGATATATATTACCAAAATGTTAGAGGCTTGAATACAAAACTAACTGACTTGCTTTTGAAGAGTTATCACTGTAATTTTAACATTACAGCTTTCACTGAAACTTGGCTTAAACCTCACGTTTTTGATTCGGAGATTCTTTGCAGTGAATATCATATTTACATAAATGATCGAGAGTGCAGGATCGGTGGAGGTGTTCTTTTTGCTGTCCATTCTTCATTACCATCTGAAGTGGTTAACGTCCCTATCATTGAGTCTACTGAATTTAAGTGCATACGAGTGCAATTAAGCAAGTCTTATATTTATTTAGCCCTCTGCTATATACCTCCTCAGTCTGACTTGTCGGTATATACTGATCATATTTCTTTACTTGGGATTGTGGACTCAATGCTTAGGCCTCCCGACTCATTGATTGTGTTGGGTGATTTTAATCTCCCAAACATTTCTTGGAATATGATTGATGGTCATATCGTACATTCCATTAACAACGCCTTTCTGGAGGGGATGACTGAACTTTGTCTGAACCAGGTTAATACCCTACAAAACAAGTTGGGGAGGGTCTTGGATTTGGTTTTTGTTGACAACATGTACAGGGCCTCCTTAAATCGATGTGATCCATGGGTTTTACCTGAGGATGTATATCATCCTGCGATTAAATTGTCATACGAGATCATAGACGGAGAGCGGGTTTCTGGATCGAAAGCTTTTAATTCTAATGACAGCTTCGATTTTAGAAAAGCTAATTTTAAAAAATTAAACTGTGACTTATCTAAAATAACTTGGCCTTACTACAATGGCGATATTGAGCGTAATGTTTTGGACTTCAACAATACTTTATACAACTTATTTCTTAAACATGTACCTAAAGGTTCTTGTATTCGTGATGAATCAGCCCCTTTATGGTTCACTAAAGACGGAAGGCTAGCAAAATTGCGAATTTCATTGGCCAATTGAATAGAGATAAACCAGCAAAATCTTTGTTTAACAAGTTTCTAATTTTACCATTACTTAAGCCTACTGATATCAAAGATGCATTTACAATTTTGGAAACTGATGCCCATGCCTTGAATGTTTCAAAAAATAGTAATTTTGTTCAATTTTTAAATTATTATAAGAGACAGTGGATGAAAAAGGTAATAATCGTCAATAATCGGGATTTCTAATTTAATCAATTACATGACTTTCACATATTGCAAATTTTTATTCAGGAGCGCCCCGAGAGTTTTTCAGTTCACAAGGAAGCTATCACGACCAGCTTTGCAGAGGCTTTCCACAGTCAGCTTAGGTCAAAGTTGCCAAAACGAGGCAATTTTTATAGATTTTTAGACGTTCTTACGGATATAGATGCAACAAAATCTATTGATTTCGTAAAATCAATTGCTGGAAGTACTTCTTTATACAAAAATAAAGCAAATTGGTATAAAACTCGCATGAATTTTATTCATAATCGTCTTCAGCAATTGCACCGAAAAATAATTACACTGAGAGATATTCTCAACCAACTTTCTTCAAAAGAAAATTGTATGTTTCGAGATGACTTTATAAATGAAATACCTACTGATGATGATAGCGATGATGATGATGATGACGAACAAAGCTCTGATGAGGAAGAAACCGAAAATAAAGATTCTTCACTGAACCAAAAAGGTACGTAATATCAATAAAAAAGTACATTGTCACAATTAAAGTTTTATTAAAAACAAGCTAATAAATTATTTAATTGTCACAATGCACATCGATGATTGAATTTAATAAAATTATTTATTAAATAAATTTTTTGATTTCTATTAAGTATTTATTGGCAGGACGTATAATTTATTAATTTTAATAAATAAGTTTATTAATTTTTCAAATAGATTCAATAAAAAGTTCGCCACACCTATTAATATTTTATTGAATTTAATAAATATTTTTATTGCATTTAATAAATGTTTAATAAAAAGTTCGCTACACCTATTAATATTTTATTGAATTTAATTAATATTTTTATTAAATTTAATTAATATTTTTATTTAATTTAATAAATGTTTAATAAAAAGTTCGCTAAACCTATTAATATTTTATTGAATTTAATTAATATTTTTATTAAATTTAATTAATATTTTAATTTAATTTAATAAATGTTTAATAAAAAGTTCGCCACACCTATTAATATTTTATTGAATTTAATAAATATTTTTATTAAATTTAATAAATGTTTAATAAAAATAAATGTTTAATATTAATATTTTACTGAATTTAATTACTATTTTTATTAAATTGAAAATAAAAAACACTGTTTTCGATTATGGAATTATTTGTATTTATTATTATTATTTTATTATTTATTAGTTTTAATTGCATTACATAAAATATTTACTTTAGGAAAATTTGACTTCACAGGCATTTCAAAATAACACATTTCTATGAACGTCTAAAATGTTTCGCATGATTTTGGGTATTCCAAATTAAAAACATGAAATATTTTGAAACATATGTCAGTAGCTCTTATTATACTTTTAAAAGAAAATTTTATCCCGTCGAAATAGACAAATACCTTATCCACATTTTTAATATCCTTGCCGATAATGATAAGGAAGGGCTGAATAGGGGTTTTTTCTTCAATTAAAACTCTGATAGACTCTCCAAGAGCCTCGATCGATGGACGTATCATAAGAAACGCATTTTGCGAATCTTTTATTGTAAACCGCGTTACTTGTTTTTTGCCGTCCACTCCTTTTCTAATAATTTTTTGCCACGGCACAAGGCAACCGTGCAGGGCCCAGAGTAGGCAGGCCTCTTGGCTAGCTGAAAATAAAAGAAGAAAGAAAAAAAATTACTAAGATGCATTTTTATGGGGTTTTCATATTTTTTACGTTTATTCAAGTTTTCGATGTCGCTTAGCATGTCTTTGATAGTCTTGCTATTTAAATGGCCCTCCGACATCAAAACCGTATACAACTTTTGTTGGTCCCAGGTATTTAAAACCGAAGACGCTGTCGGAAAAAGGACTGTAAAGTCTATCTCAATCTATAATATACAATAAAATAAATTATTAGAAAAATATTTATTCAATGACTAGGAAATAATATAATAAAACCACTTACCAGTCTATATCCGGTTGGCAATTTGTATTCCGGCCAACTTTCAAACACTTCCATGGATGTTGCTGCAGTTTTTATATTGCACAGCCTGTGCCTGCTGCATGCCTTCCAATATCTCTCAAATTCTTCGACAAATAGAGTGTCGTGCTTTATTGTATTTATTACAATTTCTGCATTTTCTTCAGGTTCTAAAAAATTATACATATCAGTATCAGTACATATTACAAAAACAAAATAGTTTTTAATTTACCTAAAATTTTGCAGCGACCATCACCTTTACTACTCTCGGCAGGCGTTTTGGTAGTCATGTACAACTGCTTTGAGTTAGCCTTAACATTTGCGTGCTTATTATAAATTCTTCCGCGTTTACCAGTCCGATAAAAATCTAATTAATAAAAATATAATTGCAATTATGGCTTCAATTTAATATCACCTTATACCTTTTTATTTGATTTTAAGCTGTAATTTCACTGTTTTATTCACTGCTGCTTCGTTCACTTTTCACTGAAGAATAATTCTTGTTGCTCGGCATAACCGCGTGTTAATTTGATTTAATAAAGAAATTAATTACATTTAATAAACTATTTATTATCCCAATTAAACTATTTATACTCACAATTAAAGATTTATTGGAACACTTTTTTATACTTATACTATTTATACTAACAATAAATATATTAATTGTATTCAATAAATATTTAATACTGACAATAAATCGTTTATTAAAACTGATTTCAACCGACAGACTGTAAGAGAATACGTCACAGAAAATTTTAATAAACTTTTTTAATAATCGTTTATTAAAAATAATAAACGCATTTATTGACATTTAATAAATATTTAATACTGACAATAAAATGTTAATTGTGACTATGTACAATCAATCAATAAACTAGTTTTATTAATATAGCGTACGGTTTTTGGTTCAGTGTTTATGTTTGATTTGCTGCGAAAAAGAGCGAGAAGTTTTGTGTTTGCCATGTAAGCACTGTAAAATCTGCCGTGACTGCTTTAGTAAAATTGAATCTGCTAGGAAGTCAAAAATCAAGTTATTGTGTCCATTTTGTCGTACAATTGTCCAAGATTCAATGATTATCTTTATGTAGCTATATACTTTTCTATGTTTCTATGTTATTAAAAAATAATGAAAAATTAATATTTGAATAAAAGTAATGAAAAATGAATATTTGGAAAAAAATAATGAAAGTGAAATAATGGCAATTTTTTTTTTTTTAAATAATTTTGAAAGTGAAATAAAGCCACATTGGTTTTTTAAAAAAAAATCATGAAAGTGAAATAATGTCACTTTTAATTTGGAAAAAAAATGTTGAAAGTGAAATAAAGGCACAGTGGCTTTATTTCCTTTTACAAATGGAAATAAAGACACGTGACTTTATTTCTCTATTTTTGCGAAATAAAGCCACTGTGGCTTTATTTCATGTGACATTATTGCACCCCACCGGAGTTTATATATATCAGGAATGCTTGGTAGGTTTGCCATTGTCCGCCAAGTAGGCAACAACCAGTACAAGGATTTTTTATGCCTTTCATGGAAATGGTATATTAACTTTGGTACAAGGATTTTTTATGCCTTTCATGGAAATGGTATATTAACTTTGGTCCGATGTTTGTCAGTACCAGAACGAGAAGAGTTAGATCCATCAAAAAGTATACCGATATGATCAGTCTGACGAGATGAATAGATTAAGCCATGTCCATCTGTCCGTCTGTTTGAACGCAAACTAGTCCCTCAGTTTTTGAGCTATTTTAATGAAACTTGGCAGTCAGATCACTTTTTACATTTTATTAGACATTTGTCGGAACCGGCCAGATCAGACGACTATAACGTATATAGGAGCCGATTATTCAGATATCATATTTTGCTTCATAACTTCTTCATTTAAAAAGCTAGAAGTCTGAATTGCAAGAAAGTCCACTATACTAAGTTCTATAAGACCAGTGAAAATCTTATAGATCAAAGATACATAACATATAGCTCCCATATAACTGATTGTTCAGATATTGCATTTAGCACGAAAACCCCTCCATTTAAGCAGCAAAAGTCTTGAAATTTTTCACAAGGAATAGGTATAGTGAGAACTAATGTAGTAGTGAAAATCATTAAAATCGGATAAATATAACATTTAGCTGCCATACAACCGATTGTTCAGATATTGCATTTTCGGCCAAAACTCCTTCATTTCATCAGTTAAAGACTTGAAATCTTCACAAATATTAGCCATTGTAGGGACTATTATAGCAATCAAAATTAATAATATCAAATAAATAAAACATATGGCTCTCATACATTTCTTCCATTTATGAAAGGTATGAAGCCTTCGGCAAAGACAGCTTTTTTTTACTTGTTTTATTTTGGTTTTATACACGGTCACACCGGTGCTGCCAGATCTGCCGCGTTGAAAATCCATAATTTCTCCCGTAGAAGGGTGGCGGTAAGG
The DNA here is from genome assembly GCA_963971545.1 of Philophylla caesio. Taxonomy (NCBI): domain Eukaryota; kingdom Metazoa; phylum Arthropoda; class Insecta; order Diptera; family Tephritidae; genus Philophylla; species Philophylla caesio. The sequence goes on from OZ020607.1 coordinate 68,781,217, forward strand.
GGAAAATCCCTATAAATCTGTATCATCTAAAACGCGGTCTCCATGTTTCCCACACTTTTTTAATGAATTTAAAATGTCTTATTACGTCAAACGAAGTTATATTAATTTTTTTAAGACTTGAAAGAATTGAATTATTTTATTATCTAGAGTGGATCGAGTACCTCCGTCTTGCTCACACCCGTACGCAATTTCATTCAACAAGATATAAAAATAGATAATAAATATGTATATGAAAGAGAGTATACTTGTTTTAATGTAATACAATTTTTTTTATACCGCAGGAAATACAAATTTTCTGCAAAAAGAAGGCCTGTCAATTTATACATAAACCTGAGATTCGCGAACTCATATAAGCATATTAGGGCGGGTCGATTTAAAAATCGCTCATTGCTCTGTGAAAATCGTATTCTAGGGGTCAAAATATAAAAAGAAATTTTGCCGAAGGAACCATACCTCTAAAACGAATTCTGATGTCCCCCAATTTGGATCGAACTTTTGGGTAAGGGAAAATTTTAAAAAATCCCACTTTGGCCCATTTAGAGTGCTCCAATCGAGTCAAAATGTATGACCGACCCCCACTAACTTTAGAGGGCCGATCCACCCATTGCAGTGGTACACCCCCTGGAACCCCCCTGGGGGGTTCCCCATACAAACATTTCAAAAAATCACCAAATTTTCCGGTATATCCCGTTTGGAAACGCTAGCTAGCAATTGAACATGTCGTTCCGTTCCTTGTATGTGTGATGGAATTTTTGGATCATTAAACGGTGGATCATCTTGATTTAAATATTCTTTCAACGTATCGTAAGGAAAGCTTCGCGTGAATGGTGGTTCAAATACGATATTTATATCATTCAAATTGATCATTTCCGTATAACTTGTGCAATTAAAGTTTATATCTGGTTTTTTATAAACTCTAAGTTCCGTTGGCTCGTCAGCGTCGGTTCGATAGCGTAGAATTTTCTTGATAGCACAGTCGCGCTTTTCTTTGCTATCATCAAACAACATTGATAACAAGATATTTTCCGAATGCGCATAACATGAATTATCTTTAATTACTTGATTGACAATTTTGCGTAAACGAGGTTCTAGAAATCGTGACCACTCAATGAACTTGAAAAATAATGTACACGACAGAGCTGTAATACTTGATATTGAAGTACATTGGCACATAACATTTAATTATAAATTCAACAAGAATTCTTAAATTTGCATCTGGATTTTCCGTTGTCACATATAATCGTAATAATCTTGCAGCCTTGGTGAGCCACCGGTAATGTACAATTTTCCTGGTTTGATGTTAGACAGATCCACCGGAACTACGCCGCTAGAAATTGCATGGGCCATTTTGTATAAGTACTTCGAATCGGTGGAAAATTTAATTTTTTCTGGAGCAGGGGGCATATTTTGCAACTCAATTTTCTGGAAGCCGTCCACCACCTGAAAATATATAATAATAAAATAATTAAAAATGGTTGACAATTATAATAAATGAGTGATAGCAATAACTTACCGGAAGAGTTTCACAAGTTTCGATTTCACGGCTAAGTTTTCCGGTTGCCGATCTTGGTCCAGTGCTGGTTGATTTATCCAAAGCTTTAAACAAATGCCGAAACGGAAGTTCGTTGAAGTGTAGAAGGCAAACGAACCAATGCAATGGTCTTTTTAACAGCAATTCGAATCGTCGTATAATTCCACCGTGTGGGCCAGTGTTTGTTGGCTCACCGTCAGTGCATATTCCAATTAATGCATCCAGTGATATATTTTTATCGTTGAAAAAACCATTTAATTTGGTTGTTTTGTATTCAGCGGTTTCATGTTCCAGTCTTACGTAACCAATCAATTCAGAATTGGGTTCTCTCAAAATAATAAGATGAGGTTCTTTTACCATCCTATTATGATACTTCTCATCAATTTTATCTATCGTTTAAGTATCATCTTTTCTGTCATCTAACCGTTTGCGAAGCACTTCTTGTCTGCATTTCTCTTTTTCTCTGCGAACTTTCGATTTATCCATGATTAGAGGTTTCCCATGCTTCTCTTGAATTTTAAAATCTTGCAAAAGAGCGGTTCCCAATGCTGATGCTACTCTGTCAGGCACACCAAATCTGTCACATACCAAGGCAAAGTTAAAACAATCGTATCTCTCTGTATTGTGATCTTGTGCTTCTATCGATATCTTCTTGAACCGGTGGCGGTGCGTATGTTGAATCATCGGGATATTGGTATGTTGGTATTGATGACATAGACGTTGCTCCTTGCTCTTCAGTTTCCATCACAAATGCATCCATTGTTAGTCTTATCTGATTATGTTGATCGTGCATGAACTCTTTGAGGCGTTCGGGAACCCAGCCGCATGCACATGGAGCTGCCTTCAAATCGCATTTACATGTTCCAATGTAAAAAAATTTTTCCAGAGATTTTACATACTCTGTAAATTGTTGGGTGTTGTTTCTTCTCTTTATTTGCTCTTGATACTTGTCAAGCAATTTATTCAATTTATTAAATACACTTTATTTCAGCATTATTTCCATACCAAGTTTTTCCCAAATTCCAATGAACTTATCTTGTACTTGAATATGTAGTGAATGATTTATGGGAAAACTTTTTTTGTTCTGTTTTAGCACGTTCGCTTAAGTAAAAATAATATCTCAAGATATCCAGATGGGTTGGTAAATTAAGATCAGTTAAATCAGTAGACACACCAAAAACAGTAACATCATGCTTGGGTATATGACTCATTGGGTTTTCGATAGTTGTTGATGCAGTTGCTTCATCCTGCGGTGTAGAGGATGGTGGATTCATTGTTAACTTTTTGACTTGGAATGGTCACTTCACTTATTATTTTTTTTGAAATATTTTTTTATCTGAAATTAGCACTTCACACTTTGAGTTCTTCACAACGACTTAATGCATTCACAAAAACTGTTGCGTAAATTGTAATTTGATTTTGTATTAATTTCTACATGAAAACACAAATATCCACAGCATCAGGAAATTTAAGCACTTAAGTGCTCCACTGCACATTTAATTGTATGACGCACTTGGGAAATTTTATATGTGATGTAGTTAAATACATGTGCATGTATGTATGTACATGAGCATGGATACAAATGCATAAAATATGACTCCATTTACACACCTAATTGAACTTTACGTAGTGCTGCAGTTATGTGTGCAATTACATTATTTTCTGCTCAACTAAATTGAAAATTTTAAATATTTATAATTATTTTTGGAACCGTGTTTCAATGTGACCGCTTTTGAAAAACGTTCGATACGTTGTAATGCCAAATATTTCTGGTATATCATAAAAGAGTTTCCGCCCTAAATGTGCACAGGATTTGGGAAATTTCATTTCCGCGCCTGCGCGCTGGTAAACTCATGATCCGCCTTGATGATACAATTCACCAAAACAACACAGTGCTTTCACAACCGTTTATCAGTAATCCAGCGACAAAATATCACTCCGGTATAAGCAATGAACCGGAAATAGATATTATATTTAATTGAAAATGTACGAACCAACTAGAATTAAAAGTTATGGCCGGACTTCTATTTAGATCTAATAGGTATAATAAATATTAGTTTATTTTGTTGCACCCTGTACCAGCAAGTGCTGGTGGACGCTTTAAAAAATTTTTTCGAGGTAAGCAGAAACCACTGAATTCACTTCAGTTTACGAAAAAATGGGTGTTTGAGATTATATTTGTCTTGTTTTAAACTACTTGGATGCTTTTATTTGCTACTTAACTAGTCCTTGCGTTTTTTTGTAAACATGTAAATTTTTGCACCTCAATGAAACAGTTGTGATGTAATGGGTTGATTGCAAATAAGTGCCTTCTCTGCTATTGTTTCCAGTTTTATTTATTTTTAACGTTTTGTCATTTATAAATAGGATGGCTGCTGTATTTCGTGTAGGCGTTGCCCGCCTCTGTGGACGTAACGCTGCTCCTGCTTTGCTAAACACGCAGTCGGCGTCGCCAATGGCTTTGACGCAGAAGTGCACCATTATGGGTAAATCTATGCGTGGTGGTCCGCGTATACCGAAAGAACCTCCGTATCCATACAAAGAGAAGCGGTATACTGTACTCAATTCGTTTTTTGATAAAACATCAAAGCGTATGGATGAGAACTCTAAGGTCATCTGTGTAGAGGGCCCAATAGGTGCAGGCAAAAGCAAGTTTGCCAAAGAGTTGGCCGATGAACTGGAAATGTGCTACTTTCCAGAAGTGAATTTGGATTTGATTTATATCAACTCATATGGCTATGACATGCGTAAGTTAGATCCACAGCTCCCAGAGCTCTGCCGTTCATATGATGTGTCAAACTTCTGTCGCGACCCCAACCATCCTTTGGCTGCGCAGTTTCAGCTCCGCATGTACTATCTGAGATACTCACAGTACATAGATGCCTTGCAACACATCCTCTCCACTGGCCAAGGTGTCGTTTTAGATCGCAGTTGCTATTCCGATTTTGTGTTCTTGGAAGCTATGTATAAGAACGGCTATATTTCTCGTGGTGCCCATTCGGTTTATCACGAGGTTCGTCAGAATACTATTTTAGAACTCCTTAAACCGCATGTGGTAATCTACTTGGACTGTCCAGTTGATGCTGTTAAGGTAAATTAGTTGGTCAGGTATGAAGGATTGCTTAAATTATTCTTTTTTTAATTTCTAGCAACGTATTAAAGCCAGAAATATTGATTACGAAGTAAACTCTAAGGTTTTCAATGATAACTACTTGAAGGGTACGAGACGAGGTAATAAGAATGAAATGGTAATTTCAATTCTACCTGCTGTGTCTTGTGGTGGATTAAAAACGCACACAAGCACTTTTACGATATGCAATTGTGTCACAGTGACACAAACCCAAACTGGGGGACATCAGAATTCGTTTTAGAGGTATGGTTCCTTCGGCAAAGTTTCTTATTTTGATCCCTAGAATATGATTTTCACAGAGCAATGGGCGTTTTTTTGCCTCCCCACAAATCGACCCGGCCTAAAGCATATATTACAAAAAATTGTTAAAAATATCCAGTGAATAGACATTACTCATTGTTTCATATTTTATTATCATCATTTTGTTTTTGAGGAAAAAGGTGAAAAAACGAACAAATTCGAAAAATAAAATCCGTATTTTCTTTGAAATCCGTATTTTTCCCCTGGTAGCTGAAAAATCCGTAAAAAACGGACAAATCCGTATATCCGTATACCATCTCCCCATTTACGTGTGACGTATTAATGGATGCCCCCTAGGTATGTGTTATTAAATCCCGCCAGTAATGTATGTGGGTGAAGATATATTGAGTTCACTGATTATTGAAAGTTATTATGATAATCATCAGTAACTGACAGCCACTTAAAGAATTTCAGGGGAAGCAACAAATACACTCTAAAACCTGCGAGTTTATTACCAACAAATAGTAAGCAATTTCTCGCTATAGAGCATTCAATTCATCGCAAATAGCGAAGAATTGGTGAATTTTCATAAGCGGCTCACTAGCTCTCATCAGTCACCAGAATACATGGGTGATATGAATCGCAACATACTCGTAAGGAGATAACGACTACGAAAAGTCCCAGAAGATACTCCCTCTTATATTGCACAACAACCGTTGGTCTGTTCGGGCCGAGATTTCAACAGTTACCTCTATCGTTTGGAAGATCATGCTAATTACTCATACCACGTGTAAACCGGTCCTTCTGCACTTTTACTTTTGCTCTTCCACTTCGGATATACGGTCGATGAGATAGAGTCCGGTGTCGAAAGAAAGCAAATAGACTCTTGCTGCTGCTAAGAGTTATAGTTTTCTATTTTTTGTTAAATTCCGAAATTCTATTTTCCACCAATTATTGCATACTTTAAGTAGATAATTATAATACGAGGGTGATTCAATAACTGCACAATTTTATTTTCAATTGCAGTACACTACATTCAATCTTTGCCTTTTATCATTAAAATTAGTTGAAAGGGTGAACAAGATCTCTCTACTTCAAAAAAATAAATTTGTTCCTAAATTGTTTAAGAAATAGAGTGATATTCAGGATTGTTTAAAAAATTTGAAAGATTAGAACATTAAATTAGGACTGAATACAATTTGTAAAGTTACTTATTTTTATACCTCGAAAATCTTCAATATCACGTGCAACGTACTGGCCTTGATTAAGGGGTTTCGGGTGTCCAGACTTGTAGTCTGTAAATTCGGCGGATGCGCGTGCAAAAATGTAATATAACTTTAAATGTTGATGACGTTAACTCCTCTCTCCATAAAAACGCTTGTCCTCGAGCGTCTGGAAAATTTGGAGTGTCCCCGTTTCAGGTGTAGGGATTTGGGAGACGGCTTCTTGGGGCTGGCTTTCAGCACTAGCCATTTCTGGGGTTTCGTTAACAAAATCCGTTGATTTAAATCTTTTGCAAAAACGATATTTTACGCTTGCTAAAAGTACAATTACCATTACAATGACAGGGACTGAATTTCTGCGGTGTTATTTATGTGAAGTTCGCTAAGTGCTTCCAGTGAAAGTAGTTTTGTTAGACTTACTTCAATTGGAGTTGGTTGGGCAATAGCCGGCATCATTTTAACTGCTGGTAATTCAAAATTTTTGTAAGTTCGATCATCGATAGATATTGATGATTTTTTGAAATTAATAATATAAGTTCCCTTCATAGTTCGCATGCTGTCCTCTGTTTTAATGTTGCCGTGATAGTCGTTTAGGAATACGATTCCAGGCGCAATAAGATCATACCTTGGAATATGGTGACAGTTTATCATGTGGCACGAATATTTTAGCCTTTTTATAAAATTTGGTATACATGAATCATTTCTTAAATATAACAATTCGTCTTGCTTACATATACTAATTTGATTGTATACATTGATTTTTTATTCCGAATATTTCTTGTTTGTTTCTTAGCACATTGTTAAATTTCAAATTTATCAAAACATTGTTTTTAATTACTGATTTAATGATATAATTAATAAATTTCCTCAGTGGTTAATGGTATCTTTAAAATGTATAAAATTGTTGTTGAATTACTTAATACACTAATTTCAGCAAAATCTAAAGCCATTTCTTCTTTTATTAATCGAATTTTATTTTGGAAATTTAATGCTATCTCATTTGCGATAGTATTGTCGTTTTTAATAGAACTCAGTATGTCATTGGTTACTTCAGTTAATTTATTCATTTGTTGTGTTAGAGCATTATTTATAAAAATTTGATTGTTATTGTTAGTTATCAGTTTCTCTAAAATACTATTGATCATGTTCAAATCGTCGTGATCAGGGCTTCTTGCTAAGTATTTCCAGGCAGTGCCGAGGATGTCTAAAGTTCTTCTTGACCTAGGATTTTGGATAGGTTCAACGATTTTTAACATTTCTATTGCCTGTTGGGTTTCGTTTTGTCAGGTGGGATATAAGGGATTTTCTGGTGGTAAACTTTTGTCTATTGTTTTGGTAATGTTTTCTAAAACGTCACGGTAGGCTTTGGTATCAATGATGTGGATGAAATTAAGGGTACCGTCCTTGATTTTGGAATATCCATGATCTATGGTTATTAGGTGGGATGAGGAATATTCGTGGATGTGGATGTCTGCGTATACCATAAAACCGATGAGACTGAAAAATTTTATTTCATCGTCATTATTTATTATTAGCAAATTTCCTGACTAATATCTAAAATCGTACGCCTATGGCGTATTGGTCGATTTAACTTATTTTATTTTCTCCTAGCTAATATTTAAAATCGTATGCCATGGTCGATCTGTGTAGTCCTAAACATATTGCCGTATTATCTATTGAATTAAATTTTTTTTTCATGTATCCTGTTAATTAAAAAAATTGTTTACACATATATATATATTAGTATTTTATTTTTTTATTTTTATATAAGTTTTTTTTTTTTGTTTTGGTTCTTGTTATAGGACCTTGATATGGCCTTTATGCACCGATCTTCCAGATTTGTTTGTAACAATATTTCCTTGGTCTTCGAGAACTACTTCCTTCTTGTACCTTGGAGTGAGTTTATTACCTATTCCTCTATTGATTTTTACGTATATGATGTCATTACACGAATAAGTCTTCATTTCCGTTTTTTTTTTGTTGTGAAATGTAAGGTCATTTTCCTGTTTATTAACTATATTTTCGATGTTGGCTAGTCTGTCTTTCTCGCCTAGTGTCGGAACACTGTAAACGCTTCTCCCAAAAAAGGTTTCTATAGGTTTTCTTTTTGTGGTGGAGTGAATAGAGTAGTTACACTTGCAAATTGATTTGTTCAGTAGTTACTCGAAGCTACTGTGGGTATTTTCTGCTCTTATGCAGCGCATTATTTCGGAGAGAGTTGAATGAAATATTTCTACTTGTCCGTTTACAGAGCTGGTGTAAGGAGGGAGGTTTTGAAAATTTCGATTCCGTAATAGTTTTCCAACATATAAGTTATGGGGGATGAGCTTCAGGATTTCTCGTTGTCAATAACAATCTTTTCGGGAATTCCGAAAGAAGTAAGCAAGTCTTGCAAGGGTTCCTTAATGTATTCAGTCGCCCTTGACTTTACAATTTTAGCTTGTGCGTACTTAGAAAATTTGTCTATGGCGGAAAGGATTACCCTGTTATTAGTGCGGTAGAGGTCGATGTGGACAATATGCCCCGGACAATTTGGAATAGGTGTGGCTTCTAGAATTATTTTTGGAGGATGTCTTTCATATTTATTTTCTTGACATATTTTGCACTGTTTGGTTATTCTCTTGACTTTAGAAGACATTTGAGGGAAATAAAATTTCTCTGGGATATGAGCTTTATTCTCTATTGGATTCCTGTGTGCTCTTTTATGCTCTTTAATTATTTCCGTTTCCTGTTCTGATTCTTGCACTAAATCCTTTACTATTACTTTACTAACTGAAGGGTTCAGGTAGCGTATTAAGTAGTTAATTAATATTTCCTCTGTATATTCGGGCTCTTCGATAATATGCCTGTGATAGGTGTGGAAAGGTATTTTAAACTGGTATGATGAGGTGCCCGCAGTCCTAAAGAATAGATGATTCTTGAAAACGTTAATAGGGGCGTCTGTGTTCTGAATTAGGTTTTGGGGTGAGCTCTCGTCGCTATGTTGAGTCGCAGATAAAGAATTTATTTGCTCCTCCTGTGGAGGTCGGGAAAGTCCGTCTGCTACTACATTTGTTTTACCGGGTTTATATTTTAATTCATAATTATACTCTTCAAGAATCACTTTCCAGCGATTCATTTTATTGTTGTTGTTTTTATTGCTAAGCGCGTATGTAAGTGGTTGATGGTATGTATATATTTTGACTTTTGCTGAACCGTAAAGGTAATTTTGTAGAGATTTCAATGCCCATATGATGGCGAGCATTTCTTTCTCGTTAGCAGCATAATTTTCTTCTGTTTTTGAAAGAGTCCTAGAAATTAAAGTGAATGGTCTATCTTCTTGAGACAGAACTGCGAATATTGCGTAATTGGGTGCATCAGTTGTGAGCTCGAAATCTTTATTTAAAATGGGGTAGGCTAGCATTACTTCTCTTGAGATCAAAACGTTTTTAATTTTTTTAAACGCAGCGAGTGCTTCGTCGTCAAGTGTAATCTGTTTTTTCACCGATTGAGTTTTGGACACACGTAACTCTTCCCCTCTTAAAAGGGCTGTCAGGGGTTTAGCGAGCTTCGCATAGTCTTTAACGAAGCGGCGATAATTGCCTGATAGACCTAAAAATAATCTGAGTTCTTTGAGATTCCGTGGAACTGGGAAATTTTGAATTGTCGCGATTTTTGACGGTTTTGTTTTTATTCCTTTTGGCGTAACAATGAAACCTAGAAATTCTACTTCTTTTTCGAAGAATTTACATTTATCTAGTTGCACCTTCATGTTCGCATTCTCAAGAGTCATGAAAATGTTTTTTAAATGAGCTGCATGTTCGTTCTCAGTTTTGTTAAATATAATAATATCGTCTATATAAACGTAACAACATAGTCATATATGGTCTCGTAAAATGTCATCTAGTGTCCTTTGGAAAATTGAAGGGGCGTTTTTTAAGCTGAATGGTAACCTGGTGAATTCATACTTTCCATTGTTTTTGGAAAAAGCAGTATTTTCGATGTCTGAATTTTTTAATGGAATTTGGTGGAAACCGCTTTTAAGGTCAAAGCACTGAAAAAAAAGTATTGATCCCTAGCTGGGAAAGTACATCATTTATGTCGGGAATGGGATAACGGTCTGCAATTGTTACTGAGTTTAATTTACGATAGTCGATAACTAGTCTATATTGCTTGTTACCTAAGGAGTCTGGTTTTTTATCTACTATCCAAACGGGTAAATTATAAGGTGAGCGGGATGGTCTAATGATTCCATCGTCCAGAAGCTTACTAATTTGCCTCTCGACCTCTGACTTGAATGACATTGGATATGGATAGCATCGATAGTAAATTGGGTTGTCGGTTGTTGTCCTGATTTCTGCTATCACTGCACTGGTATAAGTTAACTTTTCATCAGGTTCTGCAAAAAGTTTGGAGTGATTTCTAAACTATTTACAGATTTGGATATTTGTTGCTTTATTTTAATTTTTTTTTCCATTTTTAATAGTCAAATAATCTCTTGAGGGGTGAATTACTGCTTTAAATTGCTTAAGACTATCGTTGCCAAGAATACCGTGAAATGATATTAGTGAGGGAAGAATGAAAAATTTAAAGTTTTCGTCATTTAATCCAAAAAGATTTAAAAATATATGATGGGATATTTTAATTTTCCCTCCGAATGAGTTGGCGTAAAAAGTATTTTCATTTGGCAAGTGAAGGTTGTATGTAGTTTTTATTAGAGCCAGTTTCTATTAGAAATTTTAATATCTCTCCGTTACCAGTTTTGCACTGAATGTATGGTAAGTGGGTTAGCATAAAAAATGAATGTCGCAAAATTCTTCACAATTCTATACTCTGGAGGGTCCGCCTTTCGGAGTGAATCGCAGAGATATGATGTTTTATAAAGCTGATAGCTTTGGATTATATTTATTTTAAGGATGTACAGCCTTTTTAATTATGTACTAAAACTAAGCACTTAAAAAACTGTTTGTGATGTACATACGTGGAATTTTTCAATGAATAAAGAAATTTTAATAAGTATATAATATTTAAACAATTCCTTAATTTTACTTCACTTTTCTTTTCTTAGTAAATTTAATTAAAACTTTAAAATTTTTATTTTATTTGAATATTTTTCTCTACTTCTAACCTCACTTCTTAATTCTAATTCTTAAATTTAATATCTTACTTTACTAATCCCACGGCGTATGTGGCTGCTCCGTTTTGCATTTGCTACTAAGGTCCACCGTTGCGCACTCTGCGTGGGTGCGTGGCGTTCTTCTACAAGCTATCCACTGAGTCCTTTCCAGTCGGGTTTAGGACTGAATACAATTTGTAAAGTTACTTATTTTTATACCTCGAAAATCTTCAATGGCATGTTGCACCTGTTGTTGCTTGATTGAGGGTGAGGGAAATTTTGAAAAATAACCGTGGCACAGCCCATACAAAAATACATCGCGAGGGTATATAAAATTCGGTTTCGCCCGAATTTTACTTTACTTACTTGTTTGCGTTAAAAATAAACAACTAAAAAAACTTATTGGTTAAACGGTTTTATTTTAAAGAACCAAAATAAAGATGCAATTAATGTACTAAAAGCTAAAAAATAATATGATTTGTACCAGGTTGCAGTAGAATATGCACTAAAATAAATGTGACAGAAATACTTTTACACACATTTTGTATAAGTTGCATATTAAGAAGATGCAAACTAACCCAAAAAAAATTTAAAAATATTTAAAATATACGTACTTATGAAAAATAAGCTAAAAATATGCTGATATGCAAAAAATAGGAAATTATGAAAAAATGTGCAAATATGCCTCCAGGATCTCTTGGATGCTAAACTAAAATATAACATACAATGTCATAGAATTTCGATGTCTACTGATAACGCAGCTCTAAAACTTAACTGATGGTCGGTGTTTCACTGTCGGAAGAAACAAGCAGCGACAAAAACTGTTATGCTTTTGTCTCCATATACCATACATATATGTTATATATGTAGTATAGCTTTGTGAAGTTGAGCTCACAAAATTTACCAAAATTAGGAGAAATTTGTATGAGCACTCTTATACCCGTACGTATAATTAGCATCAAATTCTCAGAACTCTAAAATATATTTTCAATTTTAATGCCAGTTAAACAATGAGTTATATATTTATATAAAAGAAATATTATGAACTCAATATTTAGACTTAATACGAATCAAAGAAATAACACAGCCTTAGCGAATAGTTGTTTAAGTAGTAATGCATGTCAATCTTTGCGAAAGGTTGAATTTTTATTGCTTGTAGGTATTTAAAATTTTGTTAAATCATTGTATCTACATTTTTTATAAAGTTTAAGAAACAGGTTCTTATGGTTTTTGTTAGAGAATGAAAAATACATTGCTCAAATGTGTCAATAATGTCCAAAATATGTTGTACCACAAATGGATGTACTTGCAGGGCCGGCCGCATGATTTCTTTTTGGAGGGGGTTTTATGAAGAGACATTTGTCACAACCAAGATTATCATTGTTTTTTTAAGAGTATTCAGCGTATTGTATTTATTTGTCGATATACTCGTATTTCAGCACAACTCTAAGAAAAGTAAAATGATGTATTATTAACTCAATTATTCTACTTTCAAATAATGCAATTCGCCAAGTCACCGAGTCAACATTAACATCCAGATTGCGATGAATATTTAGAGAATCCATGATTTTAAGTATTTTATGAACATTTGGAAAGTATCGTAGTTACAAATATCCAACGCTCCAAAAGAATTTTTAATATTTACCCCAACGATGCGTTTTCTCCAAAGTAGAATTTCTCTTGTCCATATTTCTCGCACAGAATCATGTAAAATGAATTAATATTTCTCACACAATTCACAAAAAGAAAATTAATCAAAATTTGGTAACGAAGTCTAGGTTTGGTATAAAAATCGCGATTCGGTAATACATTTCAACGTTGCGAACTGTGACATTTCGCTACAAATTTAATTTAAATTGATATATGTACTTAACTGAAAAATGTGAAAATAATTGCATGCTTAATTCATTTCCCAGGCAAGGCTTTTAAATAAAAACTTTCTAATATCTATTATTAAACCATTGCATTGTAGCACTCCACAACAGTTATAGCGTAAAAGATCTTTTCCACAAACAATTTACCAAGAACATATGTATGTATATACGTGTGTGTCACAGAGTTAATTTTTGCTTGAATCATTATTTTAAATACGGTCGCTTTAATAGGTGGGCCCCAAGAGCCACTGAATGCACAATATCCACTCTTAATTTTACCATTATTATCTTTACCCAATTGATGGATAATTTCATTCACATTTCCCTCAAATTGGTGTTAAATTGTTGCAATATTCGCTCTACAGTTCCCTCATCATGACCGCTTTTTTATATGGCGCAGAAGCATTAAGGATGTTGACCAGCGATTAGAAGGCTTTTGGGGCTTTCGAGAGAAATGTTCTTCGCAAGATTTATGACTCTGTTCGCGTGAGCCACGGTTACCGAAGAAGATGGAGTAATAGCTGTACGAGCTGTGTAATGATATGGACATAGTCAACGACTGCGATGGCTTCGGCATGTCGTTCAAATGAATGATGATGCTCCGGTAAACTATACAGTATTTTATCAAATTACGAAACGCTGATTCCAAGTTGCGGAAGATGCTATGCGTGGCGGGCAAAAACACTTCAAGAGATTGTTAAACTGCCAAGGTCATCAGAACGTCAATCATGTTTGCCTGCACATACCAGTAATCTTTTTTAAATGCTTGTCAATATGTCTGCGTTCCTTCTGAAACATATTCCTTAACTAGTATACAACATGGAAGATAATTGAAAAAATTCCACACCATTACCATTGCAGTTCGCCTTTGAATTGCCACAGGCTCTGAATGCACAATTAATTTTGAAATGTGTTTGTTAATAAATGAAATTGGCATACATACATGGACAAGCTACAATATATATGAAGTGCACACATGGCAGTTACAAGTAAAATTTTACTGGATAATTAAAAAAATAGCTGTAGGCAGTAAAATTTTACTTAAAAAAGTGCTGTAAACAATAAATTTTTACTTAAGCAGAATGAAATTTCATTTCATTTTCTAGTTAATTTGTTATTAATTATAATAGATGGCCTATCAGAACAGTTTTAGAGACAAGGACTAGTTTCGATTTTAATTCACTAATTAATCATCTTATTCATCTAATTTAGTTTATTTCAATTTTCAGTAATCAGAACAAATTTAGTATCAAGACCAGTTACCAATTCCTATTTTACTTGCAAGCTAAAATTTATTGCTTGAAATGTTTAGCAGTGAAAGTTTACTGTTTACCACAATCACCATTTCAATTTCATATATTAAAGCTTTACTAAACCATGACTGCTTTTTGCTCAGTAACCATAATTCCTTACTGATTAGTGATATTTTTCTTTTTCTACAATTTGGAAATTTTTAACACAATTATCTTTCAAACGTATGCTTTGAAGTTTCAAGCATTTATAAATGAAAAAATAATTTAAAAAATTTAATTATAATTACTAACAAAACAATGAATTTAGGAACATATGAACATTAATTTCTTACGAAAATATTACTCGATCGGCGATTATACGAGTAAAACTTTAAAAAACTGCGCCAGCAATTAATTTCAAATTTTAATGCAGTGTGTGCCTATTAATGGTTTGGCTGTAACTAAAATATTTTTTAGTAATTGACAATTTTATTGAGCTCGAGGCCAGTTTATTGAAGATTTTATTTGGAAAAAACAACAACAGTTTTTAAGTGGTTATAGTACTATTTCGGAAATCACCAGCAGACTTCTTTTTATTCAATTATTTAAATAATTTCTTCATAACCATTTCACCCAGGCTTTGAAAACAGGAGCTCGGAGTTGCAGAGCCAACACGTTACATGCGGTGCCTCGCTAGCCGAGTGGACTGTTGTGTCTATTCCATCTTCATTAACCAAACCAACTACAAACCATAGCAACTGAGCTGGCGCTATTTAAACTTGCTTGTGCGGTTGTTGTTTGAATGCTTGTTTTTTCCAAATAAAATCTTCAATATACTGGCCTCGAGCCCAATAAAATTGTCAATTAATTAACATTTATAAGGCCGATAGAAATAACAAAAATTTATCAAATATTTTTTGAAAAACAGACTTTTTGTTCTACATTTTTTGTCTCCAACATGTAAGTTGAATCCAGTGACCCATCAAAAAGTATACCGATGTGATCAGGGTGACGAGCTGAGTCGATTTAGCCATGTTCGTCTGTCCGTCTGTTTAACGCAAACTAGTCACTCAGTGTTTGAGCTATTTGAATGAAGCTTGACAGAATTGATAATTTATTACACATTTGTTGCAACCGGCCAGATCGGCAGCCAGAGGTTTGAAATTTTGCAAGAACTGTTGTAGGAGTGAAAACCATTAAGATCTCAGAAATATAACATATAGCTGCAATACAACCGATAGTTCAGATATTGTATTTTGGGCCTTGAAATTTTCCACAAATATTAATTGTTTGTTATTTTTCTGTTGGCCTAGTAAATGTTAATAATTTACAATTTTATTGAGCTCAAGGCCAGTTTAAGAAAGATTTTTGTGAAAAAACAACAACAGTTTTTAATTTTAATTATTATTGGGACTATTATAGCAGTCAAAATCATTAGTATCGAATTAATATTACATATGGCTCTAATATATTTCTTCTATTCATGAAAGGAATGAAGCATTCCGCATAGCCGAAGACAGCTGTTTTTACTTGTTTATGTGTTATATCGATATTTATATGTACTTTGGCAGCTATTTTCGATAAATTTCCGAATAAAATTAGAGACCGCATCGATTTTTTTGTCTTTCGAATGGTGATTCAGATCATGGTGTATAATAACAAGTGAGATATCTTATTTGACAATTGGATTTGAAAGTATACCTAAGATGACGTTTGACAGGGTATCTAAGCTGGCCACCAATATGTCGACAATTACAAATGGCCCGAAGTTTGAAAAAGCTGATCTGAAAATATTTTGGGGGGGTTTAAATTTTTTAGGATATTTTACATATTTTGAGATATTCGATTAATATCCATTATAAACATAGATATAATAATATTGGGTAAAATGTTGAATGCATTTATATAAAGCCATCGGTAGGCTATGATGTTATTTGAATCAGTAGAATCATAAAACGTCAGGGGTTTAAAGTGCTTCATCGATTCTCCTCTTTTTCTTTGCCAAAATATCTAGGTCACTAGTAACGTCAATATCTCGAGATACGTCTTCAATCTCCGTAAAATAGAAAAGGACCGTTCACTCGGAGCCACCGTGACTGGCAATGTAACACTAATTTGAAAAATTCGGTAAATGTGTTTGTAAAATTGCGTATTACGAAGGCGGTTTGATAAGTCATAAACTTTTAGAATAAAATATACTTATTCGGCAAAAAAGCATTCTTTGTATTCCAGTTCCTGGGTAATAATTTTTAATTTTTTTTGTCTAGAGTGAGTTTTTGTGTGTGTTACGAATTTGAAAACACGGTTGAAATTTTCTGAGACTACCGATTTTTTGGGGGGAATCCAGACACCCAGTACCCCTCCCCTGTATCGGTCCCTGCATTCGGCATTCGAATTTACTTTACAAGAACAGGTGATCTCAGCTGTTCACAATTTTGACGTTTATCGAAAAGATATCTCACTTGTTATTATACACAATGATTCAGATTCAATCAACTACAAATAATATGATTCCTTCTCGCAAAAATTTGTATGTTGATTTAAGTGGATTCGGTTGGTCATTGGGCTGCCAATTACGAATGAGAGAGCGAATTACCAATGGGAGAGCGAATCATGTGCCGTGGAAACATAGCAGAAGTCAAAATCGTTCTTATTGTTATATTAACATCTGTTAATTTTTTTAAATATTTTTCTTTTCTGCAGATTTTTTCTAAGCACGTGTTACTTTTATTTTTTGTCTTGATAATATGAATGAATATTTTCTAGGTCTTGTTAGTTGTGAGAGGGCAGTTAGTTACATCCAAGATGTTAGTATATTTGAATTCTATATAATTTCTTTGGATTGTTAATAAATTTACTAGAACATCTTTTAAGTTTATAAATGTATATATACATATACATATGTATGTATATTTCAAAATTATATATAATATTTTGAATTGTATAAATAAATAATTATATGTATGAATTGCTAAGTTTAACTAATTGTGGTCTCAGTCCTAGGGCAGTGGTAGAATGGGGCTTCGTTATAACAACCACAGAAGCCATGAATGAAGGGTGGGTTCAGAGCAGTCATAAGCATATAAGCGCTACTAAGTGATAGGTCCAATACGCAGAAAGCAGGTTTATTGGTATGAGGTATGCACATTTTTTCCCACGGTATGCAATATAAATCATCGAGTTCATTAAAGTGGCTCTGCTCTGGCGGTAAAAAACGTATATTACGTAATTTATTGTACCATATAAAAACGTGAACTACAAATGGTAGGAGAAGATCGACTAAACAACGAGATATATGATATAATGGATATTTAAAAAAGAGTATACACCTTATTGCAGATATCGTTAGCGCCAAACTTTAGGAACTCTTTGCTTGGGAATATTTTAAGTCGGTGAACTGACATTATGAGAAGTGGAGTAAAGCTACAAACTAGTGAGTAACTAAGAAGCAAGCATGGTGTGAATACCACTTTTGTTTTATAGCAAGGCAAGTAATTGACACATTTAATATCCTATTTATGATAATAAATAATAATTTGCAAATAAACTGCCAAATATGGCCTTCTAGTATAGAGTCTACGAATATATACATACAATATACATATTTTTATATACACAGCCATACATGGCTAATATGATTTATGTCGATTTTACATGCCAACTTGCTAGTATGGCAGAAAAAAGTATTCAGAGAATTTAAGACGCAAGCTGCGACCAGCAAAAGAATTACCGGTAATGATGCCCTTTCCGCTGCTCATTACATTATATGGGCGATATGTATCAGTTAATTGTACAAACGGGCGCTGAAGCATTGGCGCCAGACAGCGAAGCGGTAAGCAGCCAACTCATAAAAATGTCGTGAATATTTTATTCGCTCACTATAAAGCGAGCTACGAACGAGCTTGCTACTGCAAAGTTATTATTTACAAATTTGCGTATAATACAAACGGTAAACACTACGAGTAAATGTTAGCAAAAGTCTACCGAACGTTTGTTGGCAGTGTGTAACACCGCTGGGGTAATTAAATCCAACTAGCGCTGTGGTAATGAGCCAGTTGGTCGTTTGCGGCGAATATTCGGCCACGGCACGCACGCACACAATTCACTCATCCACACTACCACATTTATTCTTGGGCGTGATTTCCTTTTACTGACGCACAGCAAAAAAAAAGTTAATGTTAAACGGCCTCAAGCACGAACTATTGTTGCACGGCAAAGAATTAGTTAGCATTCGGACAATATTTTCATATACATACTCGTATGTACATATATCTATATATGTATGTATATATAATTTAGGAAAACTAAAGAACTTACGCACTTTGATATAAGGCTCTGCCACTGCCTGTGTAAAATGTTTATATAAATATATATGCATGTACAAATACACGATCGAGAGAAAGCGAGATTGCGCCTTCCGAAGGCCGTTAATCCGCTCTTGGTGGATTTGAGAGCATCTACCCATTTATTTCAATATCAGCTCTCCTACAATCTCTCTTGCTGGCATGAAATTCATGTGAGTTCCCTTCCGAGTTTCAAGACATTTCCGGCCTCTTTTTCTTAAGCCATGTTAAAGTAGTTTTGACTAAAAAGAGGCACTCCGGTACTTTTGATATTTCAGACTCACTTTTTGCGTAATGAAAACTACTTGTATACTCAATACTCTAAATAATTGATACATAAAGTACATACATATATTTTATTATTCGATCAGCTGATGAGCATTGGTTCTGTAGCAGAACAGTTATAGAGCTCGATACTTAACAAACTCCTGCCTTTCATAACTCGGCGCAGCATATATGAAAAAAAATATTCCGTGCGTCATGCGGATGCGCCTCTCGCGTCGGTCGGACGGGATTATTATTGGGTCATTTCATCTCAAATCGTCCAGGCAGTTAAGGTTAAGATAATTTTGGCGCGTACACTATATAGCTCAGTGTTTGGCCGAGCTTCTCCTACCATTTGTGGTGTGCGTCTTTATATTATACCACAAATGGAGGGACCTACAGTTTTGTGCCGACTCCGAACGGCAGATGTATTTAATGAGAAGCTTTTTCATGGCAGAAATACCCTCGGAGGTTAAGGTTAGGTCTTTTTTTTCCAATAATTTTCTTTTATAGTTTCTACATCGAAATCCACAAGACAAGTATAAAGGGTGTTTTTTTTACTGGTTTGTTTTTCGAATAGAGATAAAACTGGCATTTTGTGGTCAAATCTGGCAACTCTAATGTCATTTATGTTCAGTTTGGTTTGCCATTTTATCATGAACAGGTTGACAAAAGAACAACGCTTGCAAATCGTGCAAATTTATTTCGAAAATAATGGTTCAGTTCGCGAAGTTTACCGTGAGCTCCGTCCATTTTATGGTCGACATAATCGTCCATCAGAGCAATTAATTCGGTTAACCATGGATCGTTTTCGCACTACGTTTACTCTATGTGATAATACGCATCCGCAGAGACGTCGAACAATGCGCACCGAAGAAACAATTGCCGCTGTAGAGCAAAGTGTTGAAGAGGACCCGAATGAATCGATTCGCCACCGTGCACAGCAATTGGAGCTTTGTCCATCAACTTTATGGAAGATTTTGCGCAAAGATCTTGGCTTGCGACCTTACAAGATCCAGCTTGTGCAAGAATTAAAGCCGCGAGACCATGCAATGCGTCGTGATTTTGGTGTATGGGCCGAAAATGAGATTGATCTCGATGCTGATTTTCATCGCAAAATTTTGTTCAGTGATTAGGCTCATTTTTGGTTGAATGGCTACGTCAACAAGCAAAATTGCCGCATTTGGAGTGAAGAGAATCCACATGAGACCCTTGAAACGCCATTACATCCACAAAACCTGACTGTTTGGTGTGCTCTATGGGCTGGTGGAGTCATTGGGTCATACTTCTTCCGCAATAATGCTGGAGAGGCAGTTACCGTTAATGGAGACCGGTATAGAGCCATGATAACCGACTATTTTGTTCCCGAATTGGATGGCATGAATGTGAATGAGTTGTGGTTCCAACAAGACGGCGCTACATGCCACACAGCGCACGTCACAATCGATTTATTGAAGGAAACATTCGCTGAGCGCATAATTTCGCGGAATGGACCTGTCAATTGGCCATCAAGATCGTGTGATTTGACACCATTGGATTATTTTCTTTGGGGATATGTGAAGTCGCTCGTCTACACCAACAAACCAGAAACGTTAGGGGAATTGGAAGCCAACATTCGTGGCGTTATTGCCGACATACGGCCCCATATGCTCGAAAAAGTGGTTGAAAATTGGACCTGTAGAATTGGCTTTATTCGAGCCAGCCGCGGCGGCCACATGCCCGAAATCATATTTAAACATTAATGGCATAAAATTATCCTTACAATAAAGCCAAATTGATGGACCTTAAAACGATTTTCTTGTGTTTTATTTCAATTCGAAGTTCTATACCCCTAAAAAAAACACCCGTTATTTTCTTTTTGCTTGATTTTGAGTTCTTTCGTCGTGGGGAATTTTTGAAAATTTGTTTGAGAACTCGAATTTGCTCTATTATTGCATGTTATTTTTTTTTTGAAAATTAGATAACTTTGCGTCATTATAAAAAAAAATCAAAAAATGTTTGACTTAAAAAATTTCGAATTGCGCAAGGCACATTAAACAGGCAGCAGCATTAAAGAAAATGCAACCCTAGTGTATGTTTTGTGATTTGTTGTGGTCCATCACCCGTCAAAATAGATACATATATCAAACTTGATGTTGAAGCCAAAAGCCTTCAATGGTTGGGAACCACTGGGGTTTTCTTATGCACCGCTGTTCGCTGCAAAGCTACAGTGTGATGGGAAAACTACCGGTGGTATTCGTGCAAATTATTATCTGCTAAAACTGATGATCGGTTTGAGCAGGCAGTCTTTGGATGATCATCGACAGCGCCGTTCAAGCCATCCACAGAATAAAGGTAACGTAAATACCAATTTAGCTATCTAGCCATAACTTTTGTGTAACACATATTTCTTCATGACACATACTTTTATATGTGCATGCCTAAATAAACCCCTTTTTACTTATTTCGAAATCTTTGGTTTTTTCCTTTCTTTTTGATAATTAACTGCGAGTTCGCACCGGCGTACTTTCACCGTGTTTCCAAGGAAACATTTGGTCCTTTGAAGCCGTCGAACTCAACAATCAAAACCTCCTTTAGCCGCCGATATTCAGCCATCATAAGCCATACCCAGCCATACAAGCCAGCATTGCTAAACCTACATAAGCCATAAAGGAGAAGGAAACACTACGGAAAATATTGAAGCAGATGCGTGTGAAAAAAGAAAAATTGTTGAGCTTAAAAAAAAAAATTAGTGCTTTTTTATTAAATAAAATAAGAGTGAAAGAGCTATCGAGCATATTACAGCGATAGCCAGAAAATTGCAACAAAGTTCGGGCATACATACGCACAAACATATGTACCTACCCAGAGTAATATTTCTATACACCAAGCGTTTTTATAGTGCAAAGTGAAAAAAGTGAAAGAAAGGTGATTTAATAAGCCAAATCAAAATATTAAACAGTTGAACAAAGTGCTAAATAATCAGAAAATTATAGTCGAAAAAAAAAAAAAGAAAATCCTGTAATATTCCTTTTCTTTCACTTCGTTCGTTGCCGTTGCGTAGTGTATATACATATGTACATAGTTACATACATACAAGTGGATTCACAGATGCATATGATCGTTGTATAAAGCTTCTTTGATTTTATAATTAAATTGCAATAGTTTTTTTTTATTAAAATAATATTTAACCTGCCTATGCACTCCTTTTTTAGTGAAATTTCGCAAACTAATTATTTAAATACATACATACATTCGATCATGGTCATCTGTGTTATGAACCATTCGATATTGTAGAATTTTTCTTTTACATATTTACATAAATATATCGATATACATATATACATATTCACATTTATAATCTCTCGAACGAAGAGACCTTTATTTCCACTTTTTTTGGAATTTGCTCTCACTTTTTTAAAATTGCTTGGAGTGGCGAAGTTCCGACGTAACTTCGTAATATACCTACGTCCAAATAAATAAGTACCCTGGAAAGTGCATACTAATTTCGCATTCGTTTTCTGAATACGTACGTACACTCTCGTTGAGAATATATTCGTACATACATATGTACTTCTACTAAACTTTGGCACACGATCGTTTGCTCTTTTTGCGATCATTGCCTAATCACTGTCATCGGTTGGTCTAAATCCTTGTGTATACACATTATTATTTACATACATATTGGGTCACATACGTACGTACAAATATTACATTTTCGTTTTTTCGCTGTTTTCACGCATTTCGGCTTGAAAACAATTGTTCTAATAAACATTCGCATTGTTCTTGCTGACCGGTTATTGTTAGTTTGGGCATTTGCCATAGTTGATTGCGTATATACACACATATATACAAGTGCATAGGCACATTGACAAGTGACCCAGTAGGAAATTTTTGCACTGACCCTCAGGATTTATGCTCGAATGAGTTGTGGTGGTGCGGCCCCTCTTGGTTAGTCAAAGATGCTGGGCAATGGCCATCATCGGATTGCGAAATTGACGATGTTACAATTGAGGCAAGGGGGATAAAAGCACATACTTCGCTGTTGGAAAATTATGAGGATCCCTTAGAAAGGTTTTCGTCTTTTTCGCGCGCACTTCGAGTTTTAGCTTATGTTTTTCGATTCTACAATAGGACGAACAAAAACACCCGAAGATTCACTTCATATTCTTCCTTAGCTATTACGGGGGAAGAGATATCAAAAATTCGTATTCGGTTGATAATTCTTGCACAGATGAAGTATTTCCCTGACGAGCATAACAATCTAGCATTAAAGATTCCCATCAATTCAAAAAGCAAACTTCTTACGCTGAATCCGTTTTTTGACAGTCAAGGAGTGATGCGAGTCAATGGCCGACTTGCGAACTCTTTAATTTTATCGTTCCATGAAAAACACCCCATCTTGCTACCATATAGCTGCTTATTCACAAAGTTGTTAGTCTCTTTCATGCATATGAGTTCTCTTCATGGAGGTAATCAAATGGTATTGCGTTTACTTCGTCAGAAGTACTGGATTCCGAAGGCAAAGAATCTCATAAAGACAACGATCCATAACTGCAAAACTTGCGTCTTGCATAAAAAACGGGATCAATGTCAAATTATGGCTGCCCTTCCTGAAGAAAGAACGGTCCTTTCCAGGCCTTTTGAAAATATAGGTGTCGATTTCGCGGGTCCATTTGACATTAAAACTTTCACGGGTAGATCTTGTAAAGTGACCAAAGGATACGTCTGTATCTTCGTATGCTTTTCTACAAAAGCAATTCACTTAGAAGCCACTAGCGATCTTTCCACTGAAACATTTCTGGGTGCGTTTTCAAGATTTACTTCTAGAAGAAGTTGTCCGAAAAACATCTTTTCAGACAACGGAACGAATCTCGCAGGCGCGTCGACTTGTTTGAAGAAAGACTTCCAGAAGTTTCTAGCCATGTCACAGGAGTCTTTGTGTAATTTATATAGCCCCCAAGAGGTTTCATGGTACTTTATACCAGCCGGCGCTCCCCACATGGGTGGTCTATGGGAAGCCGGAGTAAAAAGCTTTAAATTCCATTTTAAAAGGGTTGCCGCTTCTCAGAAATTTACTTTCGAAGAGTTTCAAACCTTGCTTTGTCGCATAGAGGCCTGCCTTAACTCAAGACCAATATCGCCAAATTCTCATGAAGCTTCAGATTGTGCAGCCCTAACGCCGGGCCACTTTCTCACAGGTGGTCCGATTCTCTCACCTGCGGAACCATCTCTAGATGTTAATCCTCTTTCGATAATTAATCGCTGGCAGAAATTAAAGGCCCTGAGCCAGCAACACTCTCTGCGATGGAAGGAAGAATATTTGAAAGAATTGCATAAACGATATAAATGGAAATTTCCTCAAAAAGATATCGAAGTCGATGATTTGGTTGTAGTACGCCATGAGAATCTTCCTCCAAATGAGTGGCGCTTGGGTAGGGTCACCAAGGTCTATCAGGGTACTGATCGTCGAGTCCGTGTTGCCGACATTCGCACACAAAAGGGATTGATAACGCGCCCCATCGTTAAGTTAGTCGTCTTACCAGACTAAATCCCGCTATCCTTTTTATTTTCTAATCACCTTCTAGCTTCACATTATGGAATTGGTTCCCGTCACTCCATCTGCACCCTCATCGCCAAGCTCCTTGCCTACCATATCTACGGATGTACCTTCACAGCGCGCAGCAAGGGAAGACAGATTTAAATGCAGAGTCTGTCACCGTTCCCACCCGCTGCGGTTCTGTAAGCGATTCCTTGACGCGAATTTCGAACGCCGGCTACGACTCGTCCTCGTGCATCGATACTGCTCTCGTTGTTTGGCCCACTCGCACGGTGCCAAAAGTTGTCTGAGCAATGGGACTTGCGAATACTGCAACGAGAGGCATCACACCCTGCTGCATTCCAACCATCGTCTTGCTCCCCGGCGCCAACTTCCTCCACTTTCGACGAAGCTATCGGGAACAGTCACCGTACTACCAACGGTCGCTGTATATATTCATATTGGACAGCGAAAGTTTTTAACTCGAGCTCTACTCGATCCCTGTTCGCAGACAAGTAAGGTTTGTGAGTCACTAGTGAAGAGACTCCGCCTACAGACCTTGCCTGTTGCAAACGTGGAAATGTGTGAGCTCCACGTCAGCTCATCGAATGACGCTCACGTTCGCTTCACATTCACAGCAACCGTCGTCCCAGCGGTCGGGTTGAAGACCCCTGCCCGTCATCTCAGCCAACCGACGCGGGATAAGTTCGTAAATTTAATGTTGGCCGATCCAGGCTTTCACACATCCTCCGCTGTTGCGTTGATTTTTGGTGGAGATGTGTATCACAAAATAATAAGAAGTGAAATAATATCGTACACTGGGTATCCCACTGCCCAGAATTCAATATTCGGTTGGGTCCTTTCTGGCCCAGGTGCCCTTTAAAGCACAGCGACCCCCTACTGGGTATTTTTCTTAAGACATCTGAATTTCCTCTTGAATTAAATTTATTGAATTAGTTTCTTGAATTGAATAAACTACACAAACAAAAGAAAACAAAAAGCTCAACAATTTATTTTATTTTTTGCACGCACTAATGAATTATAGATTTAAGTATTGTATTAAAAATGAAGTTGTATATATATATTTTTCGATTGTATTTTTTTTGCAATTCCTCAGTATTGCAAGGCTGGCGGCAATGTTGAAGCCAAAAGCCTTCAATGGTTGGGAACCACTGGGGTTTTCTTATGCACCGCTGTTCGCTGCAAAGCTACAGTGTGATGGGAAAACTACCGGTGGTATTCGTGCAAATTATTATCTGCTAAAACTGATGATCGGTTTGAGCAGGCAGTCTTTGGATGATCATCGACAGCGCCGTTCAAGCCATCCACAGAATAAAGGTAACGTAAATACCAATTTAGCTATCTAGCCATAACTTTTGTGTAACACATATTTCTTCATGACACATACTTTTATATGTGCATGCCTAAATAAACCCCTTTTTACTTATTTCGAAATCTTTGGTTTTTTCCTTTCTTTTTGATAATTAACTGCGAGTTCGCACCGGCGTACTTTCACCGTGTTTCCAAGGAAACACTTGATGAGTTTGATAATTCTAAATGTAAACAAAATGCATGCGTTTCAACATTTTTCTTGAAAAATACATTTATTTCAATGCAAACAGTACAAGACCCATTCTTCTTGATCGGATCCTTAGGAAACATTGGTCCTGGTTACAAAATTCTGGAAGGTATGCCTTCGAAAATGCAAAAAAAGGTCGGAACTCACTTAACTGTTTGCAGGAAGCGGCATTCCCAAGCTCTGTTCCAACTGGATATTAAAACAAGATCCATTCCCCGTCTTTTATAAAACATTGCCCCTCTTCTGGGTATGTGTATAAATATATTTGTTTAAATTAGAAATTAGAAATATATGTACAGTATGTAAACAATGATTGTTTTGTAAACAAAGTTATTTTTGTATGTTTTGAAAATAAAAGTTTCTTTTGTAAACAAAATTTGGCTTGTTATGGAACACATATATGAAAAAACTCCAATCAGCTGATAACATTATACTACCTGTTTATTGTACCATGGAAGTGCATCAGTTTTTTTCCTTCATATTTTTTTATAGTCATATATGTATGTATATCAACGAAATTATATAGCAGCCTCTACTAGCTTAAATTTGTTGTTTAGGAATTATGATTTTTTGAAGTCAAAGTGAAATAATGGCAATTAATAACACTGTGATAGCTTTTTTCAAAAAATAAAAAAGACAAGAACAAACTCGACGGTTTCCCCCTATTTCGGGTCCAACGAATCGAACTGCATCATTACTTTTATGAGTTACAATCATGGTTTCATACAAAATTTTTTGTTGAAGTTTTTCATCAAAGTGGCCCATTGTAAAAGAAAGGCACATTTTTCTTCGGTCTCTAACTTTTTTAATGTTGACTTTTTTGGTAAACTTTCTTTGGCAAAGCTTCTCAGAATAAGTCCGTCTTTAAGTTCTTAGATGACTGTAAACCCCTGAAACTGAAATTTAACCCATTTTTTTTAATGTTTTTTCCCTCACGTTTCGTCAATATTTTAATTTACCCTTTGATACTTACACATTAAGTGACATCTTGTAATAGTAAGAAACTTAAGCAAAGACAACGTTCTGAGCAAACTAACCATTAGAAAAAAAAACTTAACAAATTTTGTATTTTTTAAAAAAGCTACACTAACTATGTTTGTGTGCTGTTCCAACACAAATCATCAAGCAACGAGTCAAGCTTTTAACCACTACACTGATAAGAAATAACAACAAGTAACGTTTGAAAGAACCGTTTAATGCTTGCCTAAGAGTCAAAATTGAGGCATTGATTGCAGTAGTTATTTTGACTTTGACTTCGCGGAAAGAACATTGTTTTAGTGCCTTGAATATTAAGAAAATAAATTAAAATGAATAGGTGTCCAATTGGCCTATCGTTGTTCTGCTACGTATGTGGAAAATTTACAAGTATCAATAAATAAAAATATTCCTGGTCTTATGCAATACATGAACTGTGAGTACAAACCAGAGCAATGGCGATTGTTTATTGACTCGTCGAAAAATAGTTTGAAAGCAGTATTGCTGTATGTGGACAACACAAGAAATCCGGTTCCAATCGCCAAAAGCTCCAACACAAAGGAAACATACGAAGCAATGAAATTAATTTTGGACAGAGTTCAGTATCAGCAGCATCAATGGAAGATATGTGCGGATTTAAAAGTTATCGCCTTGCTTACTGGTTTGCAGACAGGATACACAAAAAATATGTGCTTCATTTGTCATTGGGACACAAGGTACCGCGGAAACCAATATAGAATGCGCGATTGGAAGCTTCGCACAGAATTTCATTTAAATGTGGCAAATGTTATCCATATTCCGCTGATACCAGCTAATAACATTTTGCTACCACCACTGCACATAAAATTGGGAATTGTCAAAAATTTCATAAAAGGAATAAATCGAGATGCCGAAGCTTTTAAATGTTTGACAGAAATATTTCCAAGACTAAGTGTTGCGAAAATAGAAGAAGGTATTTTAAGTCTTTTAATAGAACTAAATCAACATAACATTATTTTCAGGTGTTCTCAATGGCCCCGATATAAGAAAACTTATAAAGAACGCAAAATTCGGAGAACTTTTAAGGCCAAATGAAAAAATTGCCTGGAACTCCGTTATGACCGTTATAAACCATTGCTTAGGAGTGCACCGGTCTGAAGATTGGAAAAAATATCTGGATGACATTTTAGACGCTTTTGAAGAAATAGGTGTGAATATGTCCTTAAAAATTCATTTCCTTCAACATCACAAGGGCCATTTTGAGCAGCAAGTTCCGACTGAATCCGATGAGCATGGAGAAAGATTTCACCAAGTCGCCGCTCCCCTTGAGCATTGGTACAGCGGCAAAAAGCTTGACTCGTTGCTTGATGATTTGTGTTGGACATTGATAGATGAGTCTTATTAAATTTAATTTAAATATTGTGTACAAATTTATGAAACTTATTAGTAACACTTATAAGAAACAAAAATAAAATAAAACAGCACACAAACATAGTTAGTGTAGCTTTTTTAAAAAATAAAAGTTTTGTTAAGTTTTTTTTTTAATGGTTAGTTTGCTCAGAACGTTGTCTTTGCTTGAGTTTCTTACTATTACAAGATGTCACTTAATGTATAAGTATCAAAGGGTAAATTAAAATATTGACGAAACCTGAGGGAAAGACATTAAAAAAATGGGTTCAATTTCAGTTTTTTCGACATATTGGCTATAAGGACACCCAAAACATTGATTTTGGGATTTACAGTCATCTAAGAACTTAAAGACGGACTTATTCTGAGAAGCTTTGCCAAAGAAAGTTTACGAAAAAAGTCAACATTAAAAAAGTTAGAGACCGAAGAAAAATGTGCCTTTCTCTTACAATTGGCCACTTTGATGAAAAACTTCAACAAAAAATTTTGTATGAAACCATGATTGTAACTCATAAAAGTAATGATGCAGTTCGATTCGTTGGACCCGAAATAGGGGGAAACCGTCGAGTTTGGTATTGTCTTTTTTTTACAACCACAGTGTAATGCATTAATTAATTAGCTTTGGTATTAGAAATATTTTTATAAACTCAAATTCACTCCACTAAAGTCCATTCGTGCTGGCTTGTTCTTGCGAAGTACATGTTGTTTGTAACAGCAAAAAATAATCGAGATTGATATAGACATATGTATATATACTTAAATTATCAGAATGAAAAAAGAAATCGATTTAGCCCTGACTGTCTGTCCGTCCGTCTGTCCGTGGTTAGAATAACTTGATATCTCAATTAAATTTGGTACATATATTGCTCTTTTGACAGGGTCAGTTGGTATTGAAAATGGTAAAGATCGGTTAATAACCACGCCCACCACCCTTATAACGGAAGTTTTTGAAAAATGCACGCCCACTTATGAAAAAGTTTCCGTATGTCAATAAAAATGTTAGGTATTGCTATTATTATCGTGGACAAGTTTTGAAATCGGATCATAACCACGCCCACCTCCCATATAACGGAAATTTTGAAAAATGCAAAAACATCGGTTTTTCGGTATCTATTAAAACAAATTGAGTGAAATTTGGTATATGAAGCGATTTTGAACTTAGAAATTAGGTATTTATGAAACTTTGAAAAATAGGCGATGCCACGCCCACTTATGAAGAAATTTCTGTATCTTAATAACGGTGTAAGGTATCGTCACAAAATTTGTTGAACAAATTTTCCTCAATATCGCTGTTATCATCGGTAAAATTTTTTGAAATCGAACCATAACCTCGCCCACCTCCCATATAACGGAAATTTTGAAAAATGCAAAATTTTAGTTTTTTCTTTATCTATTGGAACATATTAATTAAAATTTGATATGAAGACAGATAAATAATTAAGAAACTTGATTTTTATGAAATTTTGAAAAATGGTTACCACGCCCACTTATAAAAAAAGTCTATATGCATCTCAATAACGATGTAAGGTATCGTCACAAAATTTGGTGAACAAATTGTCCTTGATATCACTAGCATCACCGTCAATAATTTTTAGAATTGGACCATAACCACGCCCAACTTTCATATATTTTTGAATATTTTGAAATATGCAAAAAACTTCGTTTTTCAGTGTTTATTGGAAGAAATAGAGTAAAGTTTATTTCTAGCTGCGATTTGAAACAAAGAAACAGGGTTTTTATGAAATTATGGGCACCGCCCATACAAAAATACATCCCGAAGGTATATAAAATTCGGTTTCGCCCGAATTTAGGTTTCCTTACTTGTTTTTTAATAATATATGTACATACGAGTACATGGAGCTGATTTTTTCACCTTGTAATAATTTTATTAAAGGCTAATGGAACTATTTATTCGTTTGAAATAATCAATAAGTATTTTTTTTTACAAAAAACCGAGTTAAGGATGTACATACATATATGCTCATAAGAAGATTAGGCAGCCGCTTTGATCGAGTGGGTAACGGTGCGTGCTCTTACTCGATATGTCGCTGGGTTCGAATCTCAGCCATGGCAAGTAAAATCAAAATCATGGAAAAGTTTTTTTCTATAGCGGTTATCCCTCGACAGGCAATTGCAAACATCCGAGGGTATTTCTGCCATGAAAACGTTTCTCATTAAATTGTACATCTGCATAACGTCGGCATAAAACTGTAGGTCCTTTCATTTGTGGTTGAATATAAAGACGCACTCCAAAAATGGTAGGAGAAACACTGAGTTTTATAGTGAAAGCGCCAAATTATTATTATTATTCTTAGGAATATTACTAGGATTACCGTTAGTATCTTCATGAACGAAGGATTGGAATAAAACCAAATTAATGTGGAAAACTCGTGAGGTTCTACTTTCCCGAAAAAATTGAATCGCTGGACCGATATTGTTATGTTGTTGGTACGGTTTGAATACATTTGCGTCATATTTGAACATCGTATATTACTTTCTATAGAATAATTACTTTCTTTAGAATTATAAATAAAGCTTTTCCCCAAAAAAATGGCGAAAGCGTTGGCAGCGCCCTTTAAACCAATATTCATATTCTAAAGCACAAAATAAAGCTTACGTCCTCTCTAAATTAACCAGACGGTAAATGTTACAGTTAAAATTTGCCTTCTAGATAAGAAATGTTAACTTTAACAGTTATTTGGCATGTGTTCTATGGGAAAAAACGTTTTTAAAGTTTGGAAAATTATTGCGATTTAGTTACAAAGCTTTAATTTAATTTGCTTATATTGTGAACTAGTTTTATTTAAAAATTGTTATTATTGTAATATGTTACATATATGTTATGTATAAACTCTGTTGAAAAAGTTTAAAAATTTGATGGAAAGGTTTTAGAATTTCGAAAATTATTTGGAATTTTAAATAATGAATGCACAAACATTTCTAAAAATTTTTAAATTGCGCATCGAATTTTTAATCTTTAGATTTAGTGCAGTAATGCGAAAATTTTAGATACATATCTAAAATATACTCTTCATATTTGGGATTATTTTGCCGTGGGCTTTCGTCCAACGGTATATTTTAACCACCTAAAACTTTTACATTACTACACATACTCCCACAAAAATTTCCGCAATACGGTCATTTGACAAAAACTAGAGTGAATAGAGTGATAACGGGAAGCTGTACATCGTTAACTGGAAGATGAGTTGCTAACTCAATAGAAATTGCTACAGTAGTCTAATACAAATACAGGACGAATAAACACAGAAAGAGGG
Source organism: Philophylla caesio (assembly GCA_963971545.1). NCBI lineage: Eukaryota > Metazoa > Arthropoda > Insecta > Diptera > Tephritidae > Philophylla > Philophylla caesio. Next base: position 68,812,882 of record OZ020607.1, read on the forward strand.
GTTTATAATTTAGGAATTCGATTGAGACAGTTAATTAGTCTTTAATTAAAATCTATGTATAAATGAGGAAGGAATCAGAAACTAAGCACAATATGCAAAACAAAATAGATGTCTCCTAAAATTATACTGAATTATTAGGCATGCAATATGTACTACAAATATTTGTAAGCACTTCATTATAAATTTTGGCTACTGACTTTCTTTTATTTTCAGTTCATTAATTTTAATTATTTTGAGAATAATTATTAATAAATGAAATGAAAATGAAATAAAAAATATTGGAAGTTTAGCTATAATTCATGGGAAATTTAAATTATAGTGCTAGTCACGATACATACATAAGTAAAAAAATATAAGAACAATTAGTTGTAAATAGTAATTTACATAGATGAATTGAATCTTAATAAAGGGTGTTTTTTTAGACAAGTAGTTTTTAAGAAGAAATAAAACGCATATAGCACACCAAACAGTGAATTTTTGAAGTTGTAACGTCGCCTCAACAATGGCTTGTTGATTATCATCACTCCAAATGCGACAATTTTGTTTATTAACGTACTCATTCAACCAAAAGTGAGATTCAAAGCTGAACAAAATTTTCTTGTGAAAATCGGGATCATTGGCCATCTCGTTTTGGGCCCATTCAACAATGGCGCGATGCGCTTGATGGTCGTCCTGCTTCAATTCTTGCAATGTAAGCACCAAAATATTTAAAATGGGTTACAGATAAGTTTAGAAAAACTGAAACATTTGAAGTAAGTACTGGTGAGGTTTAAAGTTATACATTAATTTACGTTTATACGTTATTATAAAAACCGTACAGTATTTAATAGCCTTAGTCGAATGGGGAGAGAGTTCCAAACACGAATCAAGTTTATGAAGATTTGGAGTTCAGATATGAGAAAACGATAGTGTGTACAAAAAGTACGGACCTCGAAAAATGAAGAAATTGAAGCCTTTGATAAAGATACTGAGGCTTCTTTGTATAAGGTATATAATTTTATGTAAGGTCAGTAGTGTTCCAACTTTTAACAGACTTTCGAAAGAGATGCTGAACCACTTTTTAGAATATGATTTTAGGTGATCTTTTCAAAACAAACACGTATCTTGCAGTGTTCTTATATACAACATTTAACTTTTGCTTATATACAGCGTCACAATCTCACATCCCTATAGGAGCGACGACCAGAGTGTACGGAGCATTCTATACACTTTACCTACTGCGCTTAAAATATAAACCATGTCAGCGTATTGTTGAGGAGTGTAGGGTTTATAATATATGTATCTACTTTATTAATTTGAACTTGTTTTAATATTTTTATTTTCATATATAAATTTGTCTTTCAATATTTTTCAATTTGATTTTTTTAATAATTAATTTTCTGGATGTATAAAATAAAAGTTGTAAAAATAAAATATTTTAAATAGAATAAAAACATATTCTATATTGGCGATCCTGCATTTATAAGTACTCATTTTAAAAATTCATCAATAACCATCATTGAAACAATAATAACAATTGTGAACCCGTTCGTGTTTTCACTTTGGTCACTTACTCCCGTTTTTACATACATATAACGCTACAAACCGACGCACCATATCTTGCAGTAATATTTCACAAGAATTTGTAATAAAAGGAAATCATCGATTCAACGTGTTATTAATTGTTAGAAGCTGGCTTAACATTAACCCAGGACATTTTGTGCACTCACAAAGTTAGCATTTCCGAGCGTTGCAAGCAAACCAAGAGTGCGAATACTCGAATACCGAAAGCACAAGATTTGTTATAAATTTGACTACTTTCCTGAATTAAAACATTGCGAAATAAACAATCTCAACATTCAACATCAAATTCAACACCAACAATCCGCACAACATCACTTCAAATATTCACATTTAACGTCGCTACAACCATCACAGTGTCTACAACAACGCAATAACACTCCAGATCATCTATAATCTCTTTTATAATTACAAATACTACAACCATTTTTTGCTGAACATTTTGTGTACAATCAAGTTCGTATCTTAAATCTTTTATTAAAATAAAATTATTACAAATATTAAATATTAATTCTTAATATTAATATTATTTAAATTATTATTATTACTTATATTTAATTTACTTTTGTAAACTTTCTCTCCAATTATTTTTTTTTATATGCCACTATCACGTTCACCTATACGTACACGCAACTTCACAACAATGGAAAACCAAAATAACAATCCAACTTACACTTCAGACTTAAACACTACACGAAATATACACAATGATAATTTAACTCAAAACACTAATAACTTAAGAACAAATTTTTCAAAATCAATTAAATTACCTCCATTTTGGGAAGAATGTCCTGAAGCTTGGTTTCTTCTTGTTGAAGGACAATTTGAAATCAATAATATTCAAGACGATAATATAAAATTTCAAAACATACTTATTGTTTTACAACGTGAAACAATTTCCAAAATTTTGGATGTTATCAATCCACCTCCTTTTATGAATAAGTACACTACTATTAAGAAAGCGTTGTGTGAAAGATTTTCTCTTAGCGAAGAAAAAAGATTAGAAAAGTTATTTTCAAATACAGAACTAGGCGATCGTTCTCCATCAGAACTTTTTAGATATATGAAGTCTCTAATAGGTTCTGATTCTATCGTCAGTAAGGAATTACTTTTCAAATTGTGGATCCGAAAATTACCACAACAGATACAAATTCATTTAACATCAAGTAATAATCAAAATAAAGATGAAAATGTTATTCTTGCAGATAAACTTTTTGATTTATTAAATCAATCTCAATCTTCTAAATCTTTGTCAATAGCAAGTGTTGAAAATAACATCATCGAACAATGTATTAAAAATTTAACAGAATTAACTACTGCAATTTATCAAAATTTAAACAAAATTACTTCTGATATTAATGAATTACAAATTAGATCAAGATCTAGAAATAGAAATAGAAGTAATTCTAATTCAAGAAGATTTTCTAGATCAAAAGATAATATTATTCAAACCATTTGTTGGTATCATAGAAAATTTAAAAATAATGCTTTAAAATGTATTAAACCCTGTAGTTTTAATACAAATGAAAAACAATCAAATCAAAACTGTTTAAACTGAAACGTTCCATTATGACGGTGGCTAATAATGGAAATAACATTAAATCATCACGCCGCCTATTTATTTATGATAAATTAAATAAACTAAATTTTTTAATAGATACTGGCGCTATAGTTTCTGTAATTCCTTCTTCCAAATTTAAATCATTTAAAAGAAATTCCGATCTTAATTTGACTGCAGCTAACAATTCCTCTATTAAAACATTTGGTACCAAACTTTTAAAAATTGACTTAGGTCTTAGACGTGATTTCGAATTCCCTTTCATTTTAACAGATATTTCAACTCCAATTATAGGTGCTAACTTTTTAGAGAAATTCGGGATATTAGTGGATATCAGAAATAAAGAAATTACTGATTTAACAACAAAATTAAAAGTTTCTGGATCTTCTGGATTTTGCGATATATTTTCACTCAAAATACCAATTTCTGAAAATAAATTTACAACCCTTTTAAATAATTTTCCTTTAATAACCTGTGAACCAGATTACACTAAACCAGTGCAACACCATACGGTTCACAGGATTGAAACCAAAGGAGTTCTACCTTTTTCAAAACCTCGTCGTCTAGATCAAATTAAATTTAAAATAGCAAAAACTGAATTCGAATTTTTAATAAAAACTGGTATATGCAGACCTTCAAACTCTCACATTGCATCTCCTTTACATTTAGTTCCAAAAAAAGAACCAAATGATTGGAGACCTTGTGGCGATTACAGAAGACTCAATTTTATAACGATACCTGATCGTTATCCATTACCACATATTCATGATTTAACTATAAATTTACATAATAAACAAATATTTTCGAAAATTGATCTTGTTCGTGCATATCACCAAATTCCAATGGCTGAAGAAGACATTCATAAAACAGCAATAACCACACCTTTTGGAATGTTTGAGTTCGTACGGATGCCTTTTGGTTTACGAAACAGTGCCCAAACATTTCAACGTTTTATTAACGAAGTATTTTCCGGTTTAGAATTTGTATTTGTTTATATTGATGATATTCTTGTTGCTAGTGATAATGAAGAACAACATTTAGAACATTTAAAACTAATATTTAAAAGACTTGAGAAATATAATTTAAATATTAAACCTTCTAAATGCATTTTCGGAACTAATAAACTAGATTTTCTCAGTTATGAAATTTCTAATGAAGGCATTAGACCATCTTCCGATCGTATTGAAACCATTACAAATTTTGAAAAACCACTTTCAATAAATAAATTACAAAAGTTCTTAGGTATGGTAAATTATTACCATAGATATGTGAAAATGTTAGCAGCAGAACTTAGTCCTTTACATGAAATGTTAACATTTGCAACTAAACAAAAACTCAAACAGCTTATTTGGACAGAAAAGACAACCACTGCTTTTGAAAACGTTAAACAACTCTTTGCTCAACAAACTTTACTTATTCATTTTGATAAAAATGGTAAATTTTCACTTGCTGTAGATGCATCAAATGTAGCAATTGGTGCAGTTTTACAACAATTTAGTAACAACACTTTAGAACCACTTGCTTATTTTTCACGAAAATTATCTTCTACAGAAATGAATTACTCAACATTTGACAGAGAACTTTTAGCCATATACAATTCAATTAAACATTTTAAACATTTTCTTGAAGGTAGAATTTTCACAATATACACTGATCATAAACCTTTAACACATGTTCTAAATTCAAAAACAGATAGATCACCTCGACAAATTAGACATCTTGAGTACATTGCACAATTTACAAATGATATTCAATACATTTCTGGAAAAGAAAACATTGTTGCTGACACACTTTCAAGTATTTCAGATATTAACACAATTTTAACTCAAGATATTAATTTTCAAACTTTGTATAAAGAACAACAAAAAGACCAAACTCTTCATGACTTAATTTCTGACAAAAATTGTAACAATAATTTAAAAGAAATTAATATTCCAGTTCTTAATCTCAATATCTGGTGTGATATTTCTCAACAACCTTTTAGACCTTTTGTTCCAAATTCTATGAAGAATATAATTTTTGATAAAATCCATTCTTTATCACATCCTAGTGTTCGTACTACTAGACGTTTAATTCAATCAAAATATTTTTGGCCTAACATGCGTAAAGAAATTAATAGTTGGACTTCCGCATGTATTAACTGCCAGAAATCAAAAATTTCTAAATATACTAAAACACCAGTACAAAAAATTAATATACCATCTGGACGATTTGAACACATACATATGGATCTTGTTGGTCCATTACCTGTTTCAAAAGAAAATCGTTACATTTTAACTATAATTGACAGACATACACGTTGGCCGGAAGCTTATCCACTTAAAGATATTTCAGCGAATACAATTGCCAAAACATTTGTACAAAATTATATTCCCCGTTTCGGCGTTCCACTTAATATAACAGTAGATCAAGGATCACAATTTACATCAAAATTATTTACTGAATTAACAAAATTATTAGGATCTCACAAAATTCATACATCTCCTTATCATCCTCAATCAAATGGAATGATTGAAAGATTTCATAGAACCTTAAAAACTGCTATTACAGCATCAAACGATTCAATTCACTGGTCTGAAATTCTTCCTTGGATTTTATTGGGACTTCGTATATCTATTAAAGATGATTTAAAATGTTCTTCTGCAGAATTAGTTTACGGACAAACACTTAGATTACCTGGAGAATTAATCGTTTCAAATAATAATAACAATAATGAATTTGATAATACAATGGAAACACTTTCCAAACTGAGAGAACATTTTTCACACGTTCGTTCAAAAATTGTACATCATAATAAAGAAGATTTTTTTGTTCCCAAAAATTTGGATACTTGCGAATATGTGTTTGTTAAAGTTATTCATAGGTCAAATCTACAACCACCTTATGAAGGCCCATTTAAAGTTATCTCTAAACACAATAAAGTATTCAAAATTCAAAAAGGTAACTTAATCAAAACAATTTCCATAGACTTATTAAAACCTGCACATACAATTTCTAATTCCAGTTCACTAACACTTCCAAAGAAAACCAAAAAAATTACATTTAATATTAATTAATTTTTTTTTTTTTTAATTGGAGGGGGAGTATATGTAGGGTTTATAATATATGTATCTACTTTATTAATTTGAACTTGTTTTAATATTTTTATTTTCATATATAAATTTGTCTTTCAATATTTTTCAATTTGATTTTTTTAATAATTAATTTTCTGGATGTATAAAATAAAAGTTGTAAAAATAAAATATTTTAAATAGAATAAAAACATATTCTATAAGGAGTATGCCAAGATTTTTAGCCGCGCTGACATATTTTATAACCGAATTGTCCAACTTGATTTCATAGACCGTTCATAGAGGCCCACTGACATACTCGAGTCCAGTCAGAATTTACTTTTTAATACAAATATCAGTACGATTGACAGGGAAAAAACATAATTGTACATCATCATCATAAACATGGACATTACAATACTTTAAAACATTAGGTAAGTCACTTACATAATAATAACATATAATATATATATATATATAATATATATAATATATAATTTTGGCGCGTACACTACATATCTCAGTGTTTGGCCGAGCTTCTCCTACCATTTGTGGCGTGCGTCTTTATATTATATCACAAATGGAGGGACCTACAGTTTTGTGCCGACTCCGAACGGCCGAGGGGTGACCGCTATTAGAAAAAACTTTTTCTGTTATTAAGATTTTGCTTGCCCTGACTGAGATTCGAACCTCGAACTCACCGGCATATCAAGTTATAGCACGCACCGCTACCAACTGGACCACAGCGGCCACAAGTCACTTACATACAGAACAAATAACGAAGGACCAATAATAGAGTCCTGTGGGACTCCTCTGACAACGGGAAGGAAATCAGACTTTCTGTCACCGAATTCTGTCGCTAAGAGAGGATCCTATCAAAGCAGTAGCATGGCTGGAAAAATTAAATAAGTTCTCCAACTTGCATCATAATAACTTATGTTGTATTTGTACAATTCTTAAAAAATGGATAAGGAACATTAAATTAAAAAATCCTTTTGTTTAAACATTTTAATATCAAAATATTGTAAAAATGCAAGGGTTTCATGTTGTCGTTACTACAATTTGCCAGTGTACACTTCGTTTATTAAAAACCTATAACTCATTGTTTCATTATTTTTCACGCGAATGTGAATTTTCTGTTTCTTTTCTCTTTTGACTCGATATTGTGGTATGCTATGACGTCACACAGCTGTCAAGCCGAAACAAAAAAGATTACGGGACGAAAGAGTCGCGATCTTCTAATTTAACATTCTTGGTTTTCATCGATGTGCGACCGAATACTTTCTACCACGTCTAGAAGAGCTGTTGTGCAGCTTCTTTTCGGCCTAAAGCCAGACTGTCGTTCAATTAAGTGGGTATTCTACTTTAGAGATCGGAAAATTACTTTTTTTATAACTTTTGTCAAAAGATGACTATTGAATATTTTTTAGACGCGACTTTTTGCAAGTTAAACAAAGGGATATAATCAATAAATTAACGGTTTTACTTATTCAAAACGCTTATTCAATTCATAATAGTGGCGCTGTAAAGTTAAGCCTGCAGAAATATATTGATCCGATGTTGCCACGATTTTTCTTGTTTAAATCATCTGAAACAGAAAATTCAACTTTCTTTGTTTTCAGTAGACTTGTGAGAATATAGTCCTTAAAATTAAAATTGTCAATTTCACACCACTTGAAAGGACGATATACATTTTTACCATTGTTTACGAAAAAATCTTTAAACAAATGCGTTTTGCATAATTCTGGTTCCGGCTAGAAATATAATATTGCTGAGTAAACTGTAAAAATTTTAGCGCAATCGAAATAGTATTTTTATAGTTATCGGTTTTGAGAAAAACACCTTGAAAGAATTATGAAAACACCACCGTGCATAATTCTATTAAATATTTTGCATGCTTTTTTTTTGCATATAATGTACGACGAAACTATGCAATAAAAAACATCGAATTTTTGAACCATCTTAAGTAGAATATCCCCTAAAAGTTTATTATCTTGCACATACGAAATCATTTGCTTATGTAATATGCGCTCAACAACTTTAGACAGGAACGGCGGAATAGCAATAGGTCTATACTTGTTGTTTTTCTTATGAACAGCTATTACTTTTGCTTCTTTCCAGCACTTTGGAGAAGTACACATTGTCAAGATTGATTTGTCTAAATAGATGGCTTGCGGAAATATTTTAGGAACTATTATTTTAAATATTTTCCATGGACTAAATCGAATCCTATTGCAGTTGACTAAACCAAGAGTATGGCATGGCCAACGTCGCAATCATAATATTTTTTTGGCACAAATATCAGTTACGAGGTTTTGCAGGTTTTGAATGTATATATATTTATAATAAAACATTTATCAAGCAAAAAAATTGTATAATGTGATTTGTCTACATTAAACAATATGATTTTTCTTAAAATCCAACTGTAAAATTTTTTTTTTCTATTCTTAAAAGGAGCAATGTTTGAAATGGGAGTTATTTTAAGACGAAGCACGAAATAGTTGAAAACGCTGATTGCAGGTTTAGGTTAGGTGGTAGCCCGAAGATAGGAGCTCACTTTGACTTGATTTAAAGTCCATTTTGGTACCACTGATACATTTATACCCTTTTTTCCTGAACTGAGACAATATTCACCGTAAGATAAATATATATATAATAGAAGAAGCGCTGGGAGCTCGTAATGAAAGTTAGCAACCAACCTATGTGTACCCAGAGAGCCTCTCTGGAGCATCAAAGAAGTGCGAGCCAAGGTGTTTAAATATGAGCCTTGCGAAGGCAGGGCAGCTGAGAAGGTAGTGTTGAGAAGATTCCACCTCATCATCCTCCATACAGCACCCGCATCTCGGGTTCGAGACAATGCCCAGCCTTACAGCGTGGATCTCCATCGGGCAGTCCCCGGTCAGTACGCCGATCAAAGCCGAGAGCCGGCGTTTCCGCCCAGCGTTTGCTGAGCCGACTGAAGACCCATTTTTCCAGGAGCAGACCACTTTGGCCGTTTCCGGCGATGGCACTATGTCTTGGGACCCAGTTTAGACGGATGTGGAAGTCCTCTGACGCAGCCGATAAAGAGATCAAGCATTCGCCGACCAATTTCGCACCACCGTCATCGATCCCAGGGCTCTGATTGCGGCCTGGCTGTCGGAGTAAATGTTCACCGCCTTCTGTGTTATGGTGCTACAACGCAGGCGGTCCACAGCTTCCTTAATTGCAGCTATATTTGCTTGAAAAACGCTGCAAAATCTGGTAACCTGAACTTACTACTGAGCGATAGTTCCTCGCAGAAAACACCCCCTCCCAATCTACCATCCAATTTAGATCCATCCGAGCAACTTTTCCCGCCAAGTCCACAGGGATGATGCCAAGCATCACATTGAGAGCCAGTGTTGGGGTGGTGCGTAATGGCCCACTAATGCCAATCAGGGCGCTTCTCTGCACCCGTTCCAAGTTCTTAGCTAGAGTGGATCTATCTAGGGAGTTCCACCAGATGAAAACTCCATATAACATAATTGATTTTAGGACTGTTTCATATAGCCAGGGGACCACTTTTGGATAGAGACCCCATTTCTTCCCGATGGCTCCCCTACAGCAGTATAAAGCGACCGACGCCTTCTTGACCCTATTCTCGATGTTCGGCCTCCAGTTTAACTTTCTATCCAGTATAACCCCCAAGTACCTGCCTCTGTCAGAAAGCACAAGAGGAGTGCCAGCGATGAAGGGTAACTGTGCATCTGGGACCCTATAGTTCCTGGTGAACAAGACCAGCGCCGTCTTGATGGGATTTATAGCTAACCCTATAGAATATGTTTTTATTCTATTTAAAATATTTTATTTTTACAACTTTTATTTTATACAACCAGAAAATTAATTATTAAAAAATCAAAATTGAAAAATATTGAAAGACAAATTTATATATGAAAATAAAAATATTAAAACAAGTTTAAATTAATAAAGTAGATACATATATTATAAACCCTACATATACTCCCCCTCCAATTAAAAAAAAAAAATTAATTAATATTAAATGTAATTTTTTTGGTTTTCTTTGGAAGTGTTAGTGAACTGGAATTAGAAATTGTATGTGCAGGTTTTAATAAGTCTATGGAAATTGTTTTGATTAAGTTACCTTTTTGAATTTTGAATACTTTATTGTGTTTAGAGATAACTTTAAATGGGCCTTCATAAGGTGGTTGTAGATTTGACTTATGAATAACTTTAACAAACACATATTCGCAAGTATCCAAATTTTTGGGAACAAAAAAATCTTCTTTATTATGATGTACAATTTTTGAACGAACGTGTGAAAAATGTTCTCTCAGTTTGGAAAGTGTTTCCATTGTATTATCAAATTCATTATTGTTATTATTATTTGAAACGATTAATTCTCCAGGTAATCTAAGTGTTTGTCCGTAAACTAATTCTGCAGAAGAACATTTTAAATCATCTTTAATAGATATACGAAGTCCTAATAAAATCCAAGGAAGAATTTCAGACCAGTGAATTGAATCGTTTGATGCTGTAATAGCAGTTTTTAATGTTCTATGAAATCTTTCAATCATTCCATTTGATTGAGGATGATAAGGAGATGTATGAATTTTGTGAGATCCTAATAATTTTGTTAATTCAGTAAATAATTTTGATGTAAATTGTGATCCCTGATCTACTGTTATATTAAGTGGAACGCCGAAACGGGGAATATAATTTTGTACAAATGTTTTGGCAATTGTATTCGCTGAAATATCTTTAAGTGGATAAGCTTCCGGCCAACGTGTATGTCTGTCAATTATAGTTAAAATGTAACGATTTTCTTTTGAAACAGGTAATGGACCAACAAGATCCATATGTATGTGTTCAAATCGTCCAGATGGTATATTAATTTTTTGTACTGGTGTTTTAGTATATTTAGAAATTTTTGATTTCTGGCAGTTAATACATGCGGAAGTCCAACTATTAATTTCTTTACGCATGTTAGGCCAAAAATATTTTGATTGAATTAAACGTCTAGTAGTACGAACACTAGGATGTGATAAAGAATGGATTTTATCAAAAATTATATTCTTCATAGAATTTGGAACAAAAGGTCTAAAAGGTTGTTGAGAAATATCACACCAAATATTGAGATTAAGAACTGGAATATTAATTTCTTTTAAATTATTGTTACAATTTTTGTCAGAAATTAAGTCATGAAGAGTTTGGTCTTTTTGTTGTTCTTTATACAAAGTTTGAAAATTAATATCTTGAGTTAAAATTGTGTTAATATCTGAAATACGTGAAAGTGTGTCAGCAACAATGTTTTCTTTTCCAGAAATGTATTGAATATCATTTGTAAATTGTGCAATGTACTCAAGATGTCTAATTTGTCGAGGTGATCTATCTGTTTTTGAATTTAGAACATGTGTTAAAGGTTTATGATCAGTGTATATTGTGAAAATTCTACCTTCAAGAAAATGTTTAAAATGTTTAATTGAATTGTATATGGCTAAAAGTTCTCTGTCAAATGTTGAGTAATTCATTTCTGTAGAAGATAATTTTCGTGAAAAATAAGCAAGTGGTTCTAAAGTGTTGTTACTAAATTGTTGTAAAACTGCACCAATTGCTACATTTGATGCATCTACAGCAAGTGATAATTTACCATTTTTATCAAAATGAGTAAGTAAAGTTTGTTGAGCAAAGAGTTGTTTAACGTTTTCAAAAGCAGTGGTTGTCTTTTCTGTCCAAATAAGCTGTTTGAGTTTTTGTTTAGTTGCAAATGTTAACATTTCATGCAGAGGACTAAGTTCTGCTGCTAACATTTTCACATATCTATGGTAATAATTTACCATACCTAAGAACTTTTGTAATTTATTTATTGTAAGTGGTTTTTCAAAATTTGTAATGGTTTCAATACGATCGGAAGATGGTCTAATGCCTTGATTAGAAATTTCATAACTGAGAAAATCTAGTTTATTAGTTCCGAAAATGCATTTAGAAGGTTTAATATTTAAATTATATTTCTCAAGTCTTTTAAATATTAGTTTTAAATGTTCTAAATGTTGTTCTTCATTATCACTAGCAACAAGAATATCATCAATATAAACAAATACAAATTCTAAACCGGAAAATACTTCGTTAATAAAACGTTGAAATGTTTGGGCACTGTTTCGTAAACCAAAAGGCATCCGTACGAACTCAAACATTCCAAAAGGTGTGGTTATTGCTGTTTTATGAATGTCTTCTTCAGCCATTGGAATTTGGTGATATGCACGAACAAGATCAATTTTCGAAAATATTTGTTTATTATGTAAATTTATAGTTAAATCATGAATATGTGGTAATGGATAACGATCAGGTATCGTTATAAAATTGAGTCTTCTGTAATCGCCACAAGGTCTCCAATCATTTGGTTCTTTTTTTGGAACTAAATGTAAAGGAGATGCAATGTGAGAGTTTGAAGGTCTGCATATACCAGTTTTTATTAAAAATTCGAATTCAGTTTTTGCTATTTTAAATTTAATTTGATCTAGACGACGAGGTTTTGAAAAAGGTAGAACTCCTTTGGTTTCAATCCTGTGAACCGTATGGTGTTGCACTGGTTTAGTGTAATCTGGTTCACAGGTTATTAAAGGAAAATTATTTAAAAGGGTTGTAAATTTATTTTCAGAAATTGGTATTTTGAGTGAAAATATATCGCAAAATCCAGAAGATCCAGAAACTTTTAATTTTGTTGTTAAATCAGTAATTTCTTTATTTCTGATATCCACTAATATCCCGAATTTCTCTAAAAAGTTAGCACCTATAATTGGAGTTGAAATATCTGTTAAAATGAAAGGGAATTCGAAATCACGTCTAAGACCTAAGTCAATTTTTAAAAGTTTGGTGCCAAATGTTTTAATAGAGGAACCGTTAGCTGCAGTCAAATTAAGATCGGAATTTCTTTTAAATGATTTGAATTTGGAAGAAGGAATTACAGAAACTATAGCGCCAGTATCTATTAAAAAATTTAGTTTATTTAATTTATCATAAATAAATAGGCGGCGTGATGATTTAATGTTATTTCCATTATTAGCCACCGTCATAATGGAACGTTTCAGTTTAAACAGTTTTGATTTGATTGTTTTTCATTTGTATTAAAACTACAGGGTTTAATACATTTTAAAGCATTATTTTTAAATTTTCTATGATACCAACAAATGGTTTGAATAATATTATCTTTTGATCTAGAAAATCTTCTTGAATTAGAATTACTTCTATTTCTATTTCTAGATCTTGATCTAATTTGTAATTCATTAATATCAGAAGTAATTTTGTTTAAATTTTGATAAATTGCAGTAGTTAATTCTGTTAAAATTTTAATACATTGTTCGATGATGTTATTTTCAACACTTGCTATTGACAAAGATTTAGAAGATTGAGATTGATTTAATAAATCAAAAAGTTTATCTGCAAGAATAACATTTTCATCTTTATTTTGATTATTACTTGATGTTAAATGAATTTGTATCTGTTGTGGTAATTTTCGGATCCAAAATTTGAAAAGTAATTCCTTACTGACGATAGAATCAGAACCTATTAGAGACTTCATATATCTAAAAAGTTCTGATGGAGAACGATCGCCTAGTTCTGTATTTGAAAATAACTTTTCTAATCTTTTTTCTTCGCTAAGAGAAAATCTTTCACACAACGCTTTCTTAATAGTAGCGTACTTATTCATAAAAGGAGGTGGATTGATAACATCCAAAATTTTGGAAATTGTTTCACGTTGTAAAACAATAAGTATGTTTTGAAATTTTATATTATCGTCTTGAATATTATTGATTTCAAATTGTCCTTCAACAAGAAGAAACCAAGCTTCAGGACATTCTTCCCAAAATGGAGGTAATTTAATTGATTTTGAAAAATTTGTTCTTAAGTTATTAGTGTTTTGAGTTAAATTATCATTGTGTATATTTTGTGTAGTGTTTAAGTCTGAAGTGTAAGTTGGATTGTTATTTTGGTTTTCCATTGTTGTGAAGTTGCGTGTACGTATAGGTGAACGTGATAGTGGCATATAAAAAAAAAAAAAATAATTGGAGAGAAAGTTTACAAAAGTAAATTAAATATAAGTAATAATAATAATTTAAATAATATTAATATTAAGAATTAATATTTAATATTTGTAATAATTTTATTTTAATAAAAGATTTAAGATACGAACTTGATTGCACACAAAATGTTCAGCAAAAAATGGTTGTAGTATTTGTAATTATAAAAGAGATTATAGATGATCTGGAGTGTTATTGCGTTGTTGTAGACACTGTGATGGTTGTAGCGACGTTAAATGTGAATATTTGAAGTGATGTTGTGCGGATTGTTGGTGCTGAATTTGATGTTGAATGTTGAGATTGTTTATTTCGTAATGTTTTAATTCAGGAAAGTAGTCAAATTTATAACAAATCGCTTTTCGGTATTCGAGTATTCGCACTCTTGGTTTGCTTGCAACGCTCGGAAATGCTAACTTTGTGAGTGCACAAAATGTCCTGGGTTAATGTTAAGCCAGCTTCTAACAATTAATAACACGTTGAATCGATGATTTCCTTTATTAAAAATTCTTGTGAAATATTATTGCAAGATATGGTGCGTCGGTTTGTAGCGTTATATGTAAAAACGGGAGTAAGTGACCAAAGTGAAAACACGAACGGGTTTACAATTGTTATTATTGTTTCAATGATGGTTATTGATGAATTTTTAAAATGAGTATTTATAAATGCAGGATCGCCCATATAGAATATGTTTTTATTCTATTTAAAATATTTTATTTTTACAACTTTTATTTTATACAACCAGAAAATTAATTATTAAAAAATCAAAATTGAAAAATATTGAAAGACAAATTTATATATGAAAATAAAAATATTAAAACAAGTTTAAATTAATAAAGTAGATACATATATTATAAACCCTACAACCCACAGCTTGTAGACCAATTTGTCACCAAATTAAGGTATCCTTGCATGAGGTCATACAGCGTGCTTAGGAACTTTCCCCTAACTATGAGCGCCGTAGGCAACCACCTGACATCCTCTCCCCTCTAACTTTTTCAGGACCTCGTTTATAACGACATTCTAGAGAAAGGGAGAGAGAACCACTCCTTGTGGAGAGCCCCTGCTCACCTTTTGTTGAACCGACGCACTTCCCCACTCCGCCACGACAGTTCTGTCGCATAGAATGTTGGAGATAAGCCTAATCAAATTGGTCTCAACCCCGAGCCGACCCAGGGCTATCATAACCGCATCTGGAAGAACATTGTTAAAAGCTCCTTCAATATCGATGAAAGCTCCCACTGCGTAATCTTTATGCTCGAAGGAAAGCAGAAGCTTAATTTCTCACGAGGGATTCTGTTTTCGCTGTAGAGGTCTATCAGTCTCTCAAGGGTCTTCTGGAGGAAAGACGAGAGACTGATTGGCCTGAAGTCCTTGTGAGACACGTGAGAGCTCTTCCCCGCTTTGGGTATAAAAGTCACCCTTACCCACCTCGAGGCCCTCGGGACATACCCCCTATCCACGCAGTTCGTGTAGATGGGGGCAAGCCACTGACATTAAACATCTCTCGCCCTCTGTAGGTACGCGGGTATAATACCATCCGGACCCGGCGACGTAGGGTTTGAAAGAGTCCAGGGCCCAGAGCAGGCGTCTCTTTTTAGCTTTATTGAAGGGACATATACTCGCCGTTCTTAGTTCAGACAACTCCACCGTCCATCAGCTCGACTTTACCCTTCGTTAACCTCTGCTCAAGAGGCACGAGCTTTTGATTGCACTGTTGCATGCTGAGGTGAACTTATATACCATCTTATCGATGGAACGAACCGAAAGATCTGAGCTCCCATCCGGGGGTTCAGGCAGCTTTTCCTGCAGTTTCTTGCAGTAGATATCCCACCTAGTTATTTTTAGATTCCTAAGGGGTTTGCTTTTCGGACAATCTCGTTCAAGGTAAATTCAATATACCTATGGTCTGAATAGAAGTGAGTCTACAGATTGCAGGACATGCCACACTAAATGTACCAGTCGCAAACAAACCAAAAAAGCACATGTATCCAACAGTTTTCACTGCTGAGTCATAAATAAATGAACACATCAATACGAGTAGAATAATGTCTGGAACTACGGAAAAGTTGGAAAAAAAATGTTCACGAAATGGCGACAACCTGAAAAGAACCTCTTTTTTGACTTTTCGAATTTTTTAAAAATAGTCAAAATTTTAATTTGAGGATTGGGATAGTTTCAGACGTTGAAAAGCCTATAAAGAAGAGTCTTTAAAAGTTTCAGGTAAATCGGTCCAGTAGAACCTCATAAATCGTGGATATCGTTTTGAAAAATACAGTTTAGAGAAAAAACGCGTTTAAAGTTTTTCGCAGTCTAAGTGATGAAATTTAAACTTGGCATAATTCCTATATTTACGAAAATAATTTGAATTTTGAAAAATCCTCTTTCAGACATATTCTTAAATAGTTAAACTTCGAAAATATAAAAAAATCGTTTTTTTTTTATTTCTAGACCAGATCCTTATAATACAATGCGACATGACCATGTTCAAGCGTGGACTGCTGAGCACTGCTTGGACGTATTTCAAAGTTTTATATATCAATGGAACATAATTTAGTGTACTTCAAAAAATTACTGAGGTCATTTAAAGAAACAATGAAATGCAATCAAGTAATTTGCAAAAAAGCGAAATAAAAATACAAATTTTTAGTTTGCAGCCCGATATTTGTTTATATATTTGTTAAACAAATGCACCCAACCCAACCGTTTGCAGAAAGCGACATGCCCCAGCTCTGTTCCAAGTGGATATTAAAAACAAGCTCCGACCTTTTCCCGTCTTTTAGAAGACAATGCCTCCTTTCTGAGTATGTACATATGATTTCTAAATCGCGTTAATGCTAAATTTGTATAAATTAGAAATTACAAATATACAAAATATAAACAACTAAATATTGTTTTGTTAAAAGTTTGTTGTGTAAACAAAGTCTGACTTGTTATGGACCACTTATAAGAAAAAACTCTAATTAGCTGCTAACATTATATTACCTGTTTATTGTACCATGAACTATAGTATACCTTTTTACTGAACTACATATATGTACATATATCCTCGTACATACATACATACATACTCGTGTGTCTATAATGCAAACTAAGTTAATGCATACAAATCCATTGACACCAGTTCTTCAGTTTCAAATGTAACACTTATTTTTAACCATAATAAGAAAAACAAGGAACCTCATATTAAACCAAACTTCTTGAATCTTTAATTTCAATTATTGTACAATGTCTCCTTCATCTGTTTCTAATACATAATTCAAATATTCCTTGTGAAGTTTTTTAGGTATTATATTTTTATCGCTCAGTTGTTTTAAATTTTTGTACTTAGCTGATGAGAAACTTAATTATCTAATATATACTGGAAGAGGGCCATTATTTGATATACAAAAGTTACGCCTTGATCGTGAAGTCAGTTCGATATCACATTCTTTGGTTTCAGAGTCTTCAAAATATCCATATTTGAGTTTAATAATTGAGTTCTTTCTTTCAAATGCAGCAGAACGTAATGTTTGATGGAAACATGGCTTGCGAAAAACTATTCTTTAAAATCAGAATGATTCATTGAAATATATGTAGTCACGGTGGTCTTATTGATGTATGAGTTTTTTTTATATCTAAAAGCGTTAGATACCAAAAAAATAATTGTACTAATTTCATTGCAAACCCGTTTTTCTGCAGCTTCTCCTCACATAAACCTATATCCATTTTTAGTGCCGTATTCATATAAACTTTCGTCATAGTACGCATATTTTCGTGAATAGACAAATTCACGCTTTTTCCTTGGGGAGCATTTAACGCTTTTTGTAGATGAAAGCTAACACATAAAACATCCGAGTTTGTTTTACATTATTTTTGTTCCTCCAAAAATTTTTTTTTTTTTGGATTTTTCTTTATCTCGAATATGTATAATTATGTACACACTTGCTCCTGGTTTCAAATAATTCATAATATATTTATTAAAAAACTTCTAAATTGCGATAATTTTATGCAAAACGAAGATATACACAAGCAAAAAAAAAAAGAAACCTAAGCGATATACCGCGGTCAAGCAAAATGTAAAAAGAAATGAGTTGGCGCTTACATTAAAATTCCTTTCGCCGCAACTTTGTAACGGTACTTCCCAGAGCTACAGATGATGCGTTTGGTTGTAAACTATCGATATCTATCAAAAACTAAAATCGATCATCGTGTCGCTTACATCGTTTTCGCGGTTAGGGCTCGACATATACATATGTTTATACATATATATACAAATATATGTATGTTTTGTGATTGTAGCGGCACATATTAAGAAGCCACCGCAAGTCAGAGGTATTTTTATACCCAAGGGTACTTGTACACAGGGGTATTATAACTTTGTCCGCATAGCGGTTGTTTGTAACAGCAAAAAATAATCGAGATAGATATAGACATATATTTACTTAAATGATCAGAATGAAAAGAGGAATCGACTGTCCGTCCGTCCGTCTGCCGTGGTTACAATAACTCGAGTAAAAATTAAGATATCCCAATGAAATTGGGTACATAGATTGCTCTTTGGACAGAGTAAGTTGGTATTGAAAATGGTCAAAGATCGGTCCATAACCACGCCCACCTCCTATATAACGGAAGTTTGAAAAATGCAAAACTCCGATTTTTGGTATATATTAAAACAAATTGAGTGAAATTCGGTATTTGGAGCGATTTGAACTATGATATTAGGTAATTATGAAATTTTGAAAAATGGGCGTTGCCACGCCCACTTATGAAAAAATTCCTGTATCTCAATAACAGTGTAAGTTATTGTCACAAAATTTGGTGAACATATTGTCCTTGATATCACTAGTATCACCGTCAATAATATTTGAAATCGGACCATAACCACTCCAAACTTCCATATAAAGGCAATTTTGAAAAATGCAAAAAACTTCGTTTTTCAGTATTTATTGGATGAAATTGAGTAAAGTTTAATACTAGCAGCGATTTAAAATAAAGAAACGGGGTTTTTATGAAATTATGGGCACCGCCCATACAAAAATACATCGCGAGGGTATATAAAAATCGGTTTCGCCCGAATTTAGCTTTTCTTACTTGTTTTAATTTGTGTTCTAGTGATATGTGAATAAAAGATAAAATAAAAACACAATAACGAAAAATTATTTAGTAAAGAACTGGGTTTTATATAATAGACTTTAAAAATGCGTTGAATCAGGCATTTTTGTGTTATAGGCGTTGCAGATATAACGTTTGGCACTACACATTTAGCGAGGATTTATAAAATTTGGTTGCGGCAGAAATAAGTTTTCCTTACTTGTTTCTTAGCGACAAAGCCACTGCCTTTAATGAAACATCAGCTGCTTTAGAGAAGTGTATGGGCGTAAAACCTTCATTTAACCATCGGTTCTAATTATTAAAAATTTATTTATTGAATATTTGTTTTTTGTATGCATATGCGTAGCTTTAAATCAGTGTGTATACACTTGCCAGAAAAAGTTTGCGTTCACCCACTGTATTAAAGCATTTAACTAAAAAAATGTATGCATCTTAAAACTGTCATTAATTTCTTTTCACTTAGTTTGAAGACAATTATTCAGATAGTGTATGAACAAAATTTTGTAGAATTTGAGCTGCGTCGTTCTGAGTTAACGGGATTGGAGTACCGCTTCTTAAGTAAGATGAGCAGAAAAAGTGTGCGTTCAGTTCAAGAATAATGAAATAAAAGGCTTAAACTTAAAAAAATGTATTTAATCAATAACGAGTTGGATATCCACGTCTTTTAATGACTTCTAGTAGACGGTTTTTCATTGACCAAACTAGTTTGGCTGTTGTTTCTGGACTTATAGCTTCCCATTCCTCTTTAAGCGCGTTCTTAAGCATTTCCTTGCTGGTTATAGTAAGCTGCCTCATTTTTCTTTTTTGAATGACCTTTTTCTTTTTATATGATCTCATTTTGAATTAAATTTCTTTATTGGTACCTAGTTTTTTGTAACAGTTACTTTTTATTGAACTTAATAAAATACTGAAAAAATATTCTTTGAAAAATTTATTGTTTTCGACTTATAGTGCAAAGCAAATGTGTGTAGATGAACGCAGACTTTTTCTACCATGTGTATTTCGGCGGTTGTCGCTCGCCGAAAGAAAATCTCTGACATTACCATGGACAAAAAAAAAATCGTTTCCGTGGTTCCAGAAGTTAGCACCGACCAAAATTTTCGATGACATTTCTAAAAGTTTTTGTTTTTATTTCTTTTACAAAAAGTTAATGGAAGCGAAAAAAATGGAATGAATACGGTATCTAATGTTTTATATATAAAAATGGTGTATTATGCACGATACTTGAGTTTGATTTATATGCCATCGAAATCCTGACAAATATACCGAGAGATTGAGCAGATTGCATATAAACATGGCACGTATACTAGAATTAAATTTCTTGCAATTAAGGCATTGTTCCCTGGCCGCTGTTCAAGTTCGAGGTTCGAATCTTAGTCAGGGCAAGCAAAATCTTAATAATAGAAAAAGTTTTTTCTAATAGCGGTCACCCCTCGGCAGGCAATGGCAAACCTCCGAGGGTATTTCTGCCATGAAAAAGCTTCTCATTAAATATGTACATCTGCCGTTCGTAGTCGGCACAAAACCGTTGGTCCCTCCATTTGTGGTAGAATATAAAGACGCACACCACAGATGGTAGGAGAAGCTCACTAAGCTATGTATATGTATATTGTTTGCGCCAAATTAATATTATTATTAATTGAGGTATTTTAATTGATCTTAAAGATTAATGCATGCATCAATTGTCGATGTTGAATGTTAAGATTAAGATGAAGGGTAATTATAGGAATTAACAAATAATGCGATTAAGCTATGGTCAGTGGTTGTATTAAAAAATAATTTTCTCTGTGGCAGTATGGCCTATAAACCAAGTGCCGGCCCAGGCCACCCATCGTTTTTCCAACATCATGATTTGGAATAAGTCTAATGCTGGTATTAACTCCACTGGGGAAATTCGGAGTATGTCTTCCGCTTAGAATAGAAACATAAACTTGAGTAGATTGGATAATATTAAAGAGGATTTCGTTTAATATCAGTTATTTTTCAAACGTTATAGAATTTTTCTTCCATTGTTTTCATTTGACCCTTATTAGCTGTGAAATCTTCCCAAACAAACGGTTCGTTAGAGTGGTAAAAGAGAATTAAGGCACACGTTTTTCGGCACTCCTAAACAATTTTGCTGACCATGGGACAATCGAAAAAACTCCATTACCATCGAACTCCGCATCTGCTCAAATGGGTATCAGCAGACAATAATCCACACAGATTTGAACTTATTACCGTATAAAATTCAACTGGCAAACAAATTGAACGCAAGGGACTTGCCGATTCGCTAAGATTTTTTCAGAAGTTCATTCAAATGGTGGAAAAGGAAGACATCGTTTGAAACTACCTTTTTATGTATGTATAATAAGTCCCATTTCGATTGACACGGCAATGCAAACAAACAAAATTGCCAGAGGTAACAACTGGTTAAGCAAATAAAAAAAAGTCGAAAATAACTTTACAGAAAATATTGACGTTCGACGTTTGCAACTTGACAAATATTGTACTTTGTTTTAAATACCTCGGTGCTCCAACCAAAAGATTGTGAAAATGTGTAAGGTGAGTTAGGATAATGATTTATAAAAAAAAACTTTCGATTGTCGATTGTGATCTCTATAAAGGCTTTGTTTTGCCCTTGAAAGGGGAATGATACAAAATTAAAAAAAATTAATTGCTATTAAATTCACTGTTTTCTACAATTCCCCATATAATCAATTATATATAATAGTATAGACAAAGATACATACGGCAATTTATATGAGCATTTGATTGTGCAGCAGAAAATGTACGCTGTTTAGCGCTTATTCACTTGTTATGCGTTCATTTGTACACGCAATCAGTGTTACCACTTGAAAAAATTTTTTCCGACCAAATTTGATCACAACCGACCAAATGAAAAATTGGCTTTATCTTTAAATTCATTTCTAAATAATTAATTTTTTTTCAAACTTAACATTTCTTAAATATTCACAGCTTTATGTTTCATAAAAAATAATGCACTTATGTGTAATATTTATAGTCTTTTACAGTCTATTAGTTTACATTTTAAAACAAAAGTTGAATTTAATTCAAAAACAATAACACTTAAATGTATGTATATAAGACGTACTACGCATTTAACAAAAGAACTGAATAACAGTTTAAATTGATTAGTTCTTTACATAGCATAATGCTATTAATGGTGCTCAACTGAAGCCTATTGCAACTTGGTTTTAATCAAAGCCAACGAAGAAAACGTTCGTTCAGCCACGGCAGAACTATGCGGAAGAGAAAGTAAATTAAATAAAAAATTTCAGAGGTCGGGAAAGCTGCTTTGGTTAAGTCTATTCTTCATCAAGCTTACTTTCGACCAAAATGTATCAAAGTCCATATCGGCAGAAAGACTTACGTGACTAACCCTCAACATATTACATTGCGTTGTATTGTGGTCGATATCGCAGTCAACTAAATCGCTAAACTTGAAGATTAAGGGAAGTATCTTCAAGTGCTCATTCGATAGGACCTTGACCGGAGTAATGATTTGTAATAGCTTAATATCTTCAGGGTTAAAGTCAAAGCGTATACTAATTTGGTGCAATAGTTCAATGTAAAAAAAAAGTACACTTCCTTTAATTTCAACAATTTCAGCTGCGCTGCAGTTTTCGTTTATGTAAATCTCTGCTTTAGTTCCTATTAAAAATTTAGGAAGCAAGTTTATGGTTTTGTTTATTTTTAAAATCGACATCGACACCATTAACGCAAACGTCACGTTTAATAAAATTCTTTTGTATTAAAACGAAAACTGATTTCATATCCGAGTACAAATATGGTAACCGGGAGCTTTCTGATTGAAATTCCTTATTTATATTGTTAACGATAGGTAAGATGTATGATAAAAATAACATTTTGTTTTAGTATTAATTTCGTGTGCTAGTTGCGCTGGTCGAATACCATTAACTTCATAAAAACAAGAAACGAAATACGGTCTTAAACTATCCCATTGTTCAATCAACCGTAAGACTACACCCTTCAGAGACAGCCATCGAGTTTGCCAAAGCCCCAAAATTTTATGGGATTTGATTGAACAATATTCCTGGAACTCTTTCAGCTCGGGGATCCTTTTGGGGCTGTGCGAAAAGAACCTATAAATGTTACGACACAGAGCGTCAATGTTTTGTGGCAGATGTTAACTAGCATAGCTTCAACAGAGGTGGAGTGAATGACAAGTGCATTTAATAAAAAAAGAAATTCGTTTCTCTGCTGAGCAAGGCTTTCAGACCCCCGACATCGCCTGCCATGACATTTGTACCATCGGTTGTTACGACAATTATGTTTCTCAATGGTATATTATTTGCGTTAACATTTTTTTTTATAAGTTGATAAATATAAACGGCGTCTACGACAGTCACTTCCAACAAAGCAATGAATCAATCTTGTACAACACGACCACTGTCTACATACCTGGCCACCAAAAGCAAACTTTTTGTCATGCCCACGTCTGTGGTCTCGTCTACTAGTAAAGAAAAATTCCGGTGTCTTAACGTTTGCAGAATCGTTCGTTCGCAATTGCGGAACCAGGACAACACTCCTTTAATAACGCAGGCAGATAGTTCATTAATTAAAATGACAGATTGTGGGTGATACAAAACATGACTAGGGCGAATTCAGCATTCCTTACCTACTGACGTTGACTTTGCTGTTGAGCATCATAAAATTTATCAATTGCGTGTTGCTTTTTACGCGACTCGTAGTTTTGAACATGAACTGAAGTTTGTTCGTGAGATTTTAGGTGGCCGATGTGGTTGGCTAGAATTTTTTTGCACGCCACATTGTTTTGCAACCAATCGAATGAATGCAGCCACTCTGTTCGAATTTTCTTTTCGCACTTTGTGATGCAGTAACCTCATCACTACAATAAAATTTGATTCAGAAAGAAATACGTTAATAGTTGCGCGCAAATTATCCTACAAACGCCATGACACAATACTATATCTAAATACTTCCTTACCCGTGTGATGGCCGTTCCGCCGCCTGGTCGGCTTCTGCTGGATTTGCTTTTTTTACTACGAACCTATAAATAAAGCGTTAAATTGATTATTTAATTGTGTAAAATAGCTTACTTGTCCATTGCAGCAGTTTTGTTGCACGATGTACGCCACGGAGAAATAGTAGTTTGTGTAAGTAGCTTCAGTGGTGATGTGTAACCGTTTTTTCATAGTTAACTGCTAACTTCGACTTTTATTTAGTTTTTATCGTGACACATGAATCACTATAAACTATGTTTGGAAAATAAAAACAGGACGCCCCTGATGAAGCTAAGAAGATTTAGCGAAACGTTGGGCCGTAAGGTAAAGTAAATTGTTTTTACTTGTACCTACAACATTAGATCAGACCAGCCTACATATGGAAATATACATATGTTTAGTAAGTTCTACACATTATATTGTATTTACGCAAGTAATCGCAAACAAATACATACATATGTGAACGTAATGCACATCAATTTATTTTATTTTGTCATTATTAATTTTTCATACTGATGAAAAGATACTCATATCGCAAAACAGACAAAAATTCTTTTAAGCGAACCAGCGGACAAAATTAAAAAAATCAGACCAAAAGTGCAACGCTGCATGCAATTCAAAGTTTTTGCTTTGTTGTTTTACTCATTTAGCAACATACATATGTACATATGTATCTTACTTTACTTCATTAAGTTATGCAGTAAAAGATGTGAAGAGATGGAAGAGAGAGAGAGAGAGTGAAAATGTTGAAACGCTTTTTGATTTTATGGTTCCTTTTGATGAAAAATTTATAGAAAAAAAATTTAAGGTGTTTCGGATAAGATTTAGAACTGCCTATAGGACATGAAAGTTTGAAGGGTGATATATAAAAGACCAAAATTACCATTGTTGTCATATCAGTGCCAGCTAATAAATAATATTTACACAATATTTAAAAATAATTTTAGTAATAAGTTCCTTTATTTTTTATTCTTTTATATTGTTTTACAAAATTATGCTTTTTTTTGGATCAGAAAATCGTTTAAGATGATCTTCCACGAACTGAAGCAGAAATTGTTTTTCTTTCTCGTATGTAGTAAGAGACTGATTAAAAGTAGTAGCAAGAGCAATTGCTCCATCAGCATAGTCATTCACTACTTTTAAAGCCATTACTTTTTTTGGCATCATTATAGGATGTATTATAACTCCACGACTCTATATCTTCATTTAAAACATTAAAATTAATGTTGAAGATTTCAAAGAATGCATTATAACAAGGACCAATAAAAAAGTCGACTGTCTTATTACTTAGATCTTCAGTACCGGCGTATCGGACAGATCTAATAAAAGGCTTTCAATCAGAATGAATAAATTCTTTTAATCGGTCCACCATTAAACGTTTTGTATTCTTATGTATCAACTGAGAAAAAGGGCAAGTGTCACTAATTCTTCACTTAAATACCATAATTGACGACTGATCGCGGTTTTTGCTGCCTTTGCGATATAACTTTCAGAAGGGTAATATTTAGAAATTGTTCTTATTAAATTTAGATCGTTGACAGATGCGTCCATGCTTTAACGTATATAAATACAGCAAATAGGCTGAATTCCAGGCAGGCTTTGCTTTGGAACTCATCAAGAGGAAATTGTTTACGGAAGATGAATAATTTTAAAACGACATCCACCGTGCGTGATGAAATGCATTTTTCATTTAAATGATTTTCAGTACAAGCTTTATACTTATTTTGATTGATTTTGGGCCAGAATTCTCTAAATGAACGGAATAATTTTACTTCAGGGCCAGCAGATCTACCAAATACAGCTATAAAAACATTACTATAAACGACTTTAAGGATGTGATGCCGACATGCTAGCCAAAGCAAATTTTGTTGCAGCTTTTGTTCAAGAAGAGTGCATGCTCCTTTTACTCGTTCTATGTTAGCGGGATTTATATCAAAACTCATTCCGACGATATTGTTCTTGATATTCCAATTATTAATAACTTGAAAAACGGCGTTTGAAATTTCTTCACCAGTACCTTTGACTATTTTTGGTATTTAAAGTATTTTTTCAGTCTTGAAACCAGAGACAACAATAGCAATTCGCTCCCCTTTAGCTGGCCCACCAGCAATTTTCCGTCAAAATAAATTGTTAGTGTAACATCAGGCGTGAATTCACACTTTATTTTGAGGCGTGTTCGTATACGTATCGAAACTGACTTCTCCATCTACGAATGCTGCTTACCAATAAAATTACCTCACAATAGTTCTCTGCATTAATAGTTTGTGTTGCTGCTGCAAAGATAAACGCTGCTGTTAGATGTTAATAAAGTTTTTCTTGTAAAATTATCATCTGTATCAGATACGTGATCGACTTCTTCGTCACTGAAAGAGCTCGACAACTCTACAGTTTCAAATGTTTTTGTTTCCTAATTTCTTCCTTGTCAAGTCGCTTTTCCTTTTTCAATTCTTTCTCAACAATTTTTCGCTGCGATGTGATTGATTTTTTGTCAAATCCGCCTATATCATATTTTCGTGCTGATCTTTGATTTATTAAAAATTTCTTATCTTCTCCAATATATATTAGATTAGGAGCGTTTAGTGAGCAATATCGAAGAGCAAACTAACACTTTTTTCAAAAGCATTTTACAAGTTGCGCAGCATTTCTCAGATTTTTATTTCGACTAAGCTCGCGATATTTCTCTAGTATGATACCAGTTTTGTTATAATGTTTCTCTCGTCCGCAATGGGATTACTTGCTTTGATTTGAGATTTTAGTTATGATAAAAGTAAACTTTCAGCACATCAAGAGTGGTTGGTAACCGTCTACCATCAAAACAAAGTTGAGGCTCACCAACTAAATAGAGTGCACTCTTAGCACGCGTGGTGGACAATGAACTGCACATTGCAATATCTTTCTATTTATTTATTTATTGTATTCCACTTATAAATATCAAAATTTGATAATTGTAATAAAATTAATATTATTATAATAACACGAAAATTAAATCACAAAAGAAATTTGCTCATTACAAGTTCAATAGTAGATGACAACTAACAACTGAAAGCACGACGACGCTGTCGTTTTGACCGTTAAAGTACCGCTATATTTTTGTTTTGCTTATTTCGCTTTGCTTTACTCTTAAATTCTAGCTCTCTAGTAGATTATGGAGGAAGAAATTGGGCCAAATGTCAAATCATCATCCGTGGCTCCTACTTATATATATATAGATTGGCTGCAGTTTTAATGTTCTTCGCTGAAGGAAGCTACCAACACGGTGTTGGGAAGGATTTCGATGTGGGGCTGGCGCAATCAATTGATTAGTTGTATGTGAAATTAAAAGTAAATGACAAAAAGTGTGTGAATGTTTAATTATTTTCGATTGGAATAGTTTTTATATCCGCGCACTTGTGTACAAGGGTATTATAACTTTGTTCGCATAACGGTTGCTTGTAACAGCATAACGGAATCAAGATAGATATAGACACATACATATATACCAAAATGCTCAGAATGAAAAGAGAAGTCGATTTAGCGATGTCTGTCTGTCCGTCCGTCCGTGCAGACGATAACTTGAGTAAAAATTGAGATATCTCAATGAAACTTGGTAGGTAGATTGTCTTCGACCCAGAGCAGGTTGCTATTGAAAATGGGCAAAATCGGTCAGTAACCACGCCCACCTCCCATATAACGGCAACTGTCGAAAATGCAAAAATTGCTATATTTCAGTAGCTGAGGAAGCTTATTTGGTCAAATTTGGTATGTATTATTGTATTCGAGCAGGAAATCCGACTGTATCAAAATTTTCTACAGGGGGCGTGGCACCGCCCACTTATGAGTTCATATGTATATCTCTGGAACCACCCACCCCATTTTGTTCAAATTTGGTATACGTATTACACTGACCATAACCACGCCCACCTGCCATATAACGGTAATTTTCGAAAATACTAAAAATCGGACATTTCAATAAATGTTGAAGGGAAATATCTTGAGTTTAGTATGTGGTGTTGTATTGCAGCCAGAAATCCGACTTTATGAGATCATATGTATATGTCTGGAACTACTTTATCGATTTCGTCTAAACTTGTCACACATGTTAGATTGTACCTAGTTAATTTAAAAATTTAGCTGAAAGCGTGCGCCGGGTATATAAAGTTCGATCGAACTTAGCCACTTCTTTACTTGTTTAAATATTTTTTGATGTTTGTATAAGCCATTTATGACATTTGTTATTCATTGAAATATAAATATTTTTAATAGTTTTGCTGATGACACCTCAAAAAAGCATACATAGCTGAATCCGAAAGGGAAATTTCCACAACAGCTGTTTGTGAATTGCCACAACGATAACCGATATGTATGACAGGGATGACCTGATTTGCGAAGAAATTTGTGAAATTGGGAGTACACTAATTCACCTTTACAAACAATTTTTAAAATCACATTGTAGAATTGAAATGTGAAACTGGGAGCACGGCTGTATTTAATAGATTAGTGATCATAAAATGCGAATTTTGTAGGTATGTTAATGTTCAGTTTCGTGGAAGTAGCCACGACTCCACGTGTGGAATGTAACTGATGCCAAAGTTCACTTTGAAACAAGATATCGGCAAGGAGACAATACCAGGTATATTATAAGTACAATTAGAGCAAAATATGCAAATTATAATAAACGAATTTTTGTTTAACAGGCGATGCTGGATATCCATTACAGCCGTGGTTAATAACGCCGTTTCGCTCTCCTGTGGCAGGAAGTCGTGGAAGTACATACATTCAACAAAACGCACATTAAAGCTCACAATATAGTCGAGAGTTATCGGCGTTTTAAAAAATAGATTTCGATCTTACTAAGCGCACGCCAATAACATTATTCACTCCAAAAAGTTGTGCAAATAGTTAACGTTGTATGCAAATAGTTAACATGTGCATTCACTACAATGTTGAAGATGATACACCCAATAGTGTAGATGATGAGTATGCAGATGTTAATGAAGATGAGGCGGCATCAAAACTTTCCCGAGAAGCGTCAGAAATAAGAATGAGAATGAGATCATTACCTACTTAGTATAGGAATAAAAATAATCGCATAAGTCTGCATTCGATATTTAATTAAAAAATATGTAAAATAAATTCTCTTATTTACTTAAACATATTAAAAAATCGGTTTTTTTTCTTAAAGCTAAAATTCAATCCATTTACGTAAATCTAGATAAATAACAAAATGTGTGCCTTTCTTAAAGCTAATAGTTTGTACATATTTATAGGTATCACAATTCAATTCATTTACTTAAATCTAGATAAATAAAAAATTAGTTCATCTCTTAAAGCTAATAGTTTGTACATATTTACATATATCACAATTCAATTCAATTTATTTTTTATATCTGTAATTATTTTTCTTGTAATTCAAGTTCTCTCCTCTTTAGAGCCTTCATTTCACTGTTGTGCCGCTTCAGCTCTCGCAGTTTCTCAGCCTTTATATCGTACATATTCTCATGTACTTGATACATACGTCTTAAATTGTTATTCAGTTCTTTATTGCTTTCGGCTTGGCTTTCTAAGAAGGCTAAACTTTTTTAGTAATAGTCCCTCTGTAAATTGAGTTGCTCCTGCACTAGAGCTGTAGTGTTGGGTTTCCGCTTCCGTTGATGGTTGCACTGAGGACTGGATAACCGTAAGCGCAACAAAAACTGCAGCTCCGTTGATGCCACATAATAATTAATAAATTTCTTTCGTTATCGATACTTTACTTACATATTTTTGCGTTTACACAATTTATTTTATTAATTTTATATTGATATTTTTTAAATTTTGTTTGTTTTGTTCCGACACCAGTTGCTCTTCGTAGAAAATTTCCGACATATACATACAAATGACAGCTACGTCGGATTCAACATACCAACATTACGAATTTCGAAGATGACTTCCGAATTTCGAAATTACGATCCGACAATGCGGATTTCAGCATACCAATTTTACGATACGTAGCGTAATTGAACGTACGACGAGGGGATATGCATTTATTTTATTTGTTACCCTTTGTTAATATCATATATTAACGTAAAAACTGTTATACTGACATGCAAAAAATTTTGTTGTAACTTTTCTGAACTGGAAATTATGCTTTCAAGTTTTGATTAACTACAGTGTTAAGCTATTCAAAAATTTTGTAATTAAAAAGCTCACGTGTGCTAATTCCTCATTAAGCAGTCTAACCACCAGGCATCCACTTCATGTTGTTCCGGATAAAAAGTATTAAAACATACAAACCTGTAATTGTTTACCTGCGTTTCGCAACCAGTTTAATTATTAATGTTAATAATGATGAGAAGAAAAGAGCAGCCAGGGTTGCTGACCTGCACAGGCGAAGCCTTGGAAATTTGGTGTCATTATACTAAGCACACAGTTGGACTTACAGAAGCAAGCATTCTTTTAAATAAAATGTATGTCTCTCCTTAATTTAACTACTATATACAAGCTTGATATCCAGACCCGACCTACAATGGTGCTATTTCACACATATTTACATGCACAAAAAATTTATTATTAATGAAGGTATGCAGAATAAAAAAGATTTATTTTCAAATTTATTGTCATGGTTATTCAGAACTTGGCGAAAAATTAACCTATCTCTTTCGTTAGAAGGCTTCTGTTGGATATTACAATATATGTAGATAAAAAACTTTTTAAAATTGTAATTTCAAAATTATAAATTGTAAGTAAAATAACTCCATAAATTAAAAAATGTTTAGAATGTATGTATGTATAGCTAGACAGTCGATGCTTGAACGGAGCCACAACAACAATCAAACGAGCAATTATAATAAGTAGCAGCAATATTGTATTTGTAAAACAATAAATTGTATAATTTAAACTTTATTCGTATAAACTTTTAACAACGAAATGAGGCAGCAACCCAAACAAGTCACACCGATAACCATGACGAACTCGTTGAGCGAAAACAATAAAAATGTATGAATAAAAGAAGCAGGTAATAAAAGCGAATTTCTTGATAAATAAATAAGCAAACATTCTACACAAGCTCTTGCCTTCGAAAGCAGAGGGACTTTCGCCGCTTGTGTAGGACTTGGCAACAAACGCGACCTTCGCGCAGCCTGCCTTGAATGAGAAAGTTGAGGGTCGCCACCTGTGAACCAACCACAAAGTTCTACATACATACATACATAAGCAAGTGTACAAATAATTATTTGACTTTAATATAAAACATTTATTTGAATTATTGATGGGAATAATATTTGTTAACTGTGAATGTGGGCGATTTCAAGGGAAAAATTCTTCTGCCTATTTTACTAAGCGGAAAAATTAGTTATTTCAACATTTCGCAAAGATTGTCGGTTTATCCACCAAATAATAATAATTGTTTTACAGGCAACATTATGTTGAAGGAAGCAGTTGCCTGGTGTAGTCATCCTTTTAGTTTGCATGTGTCATCAAATTTATAATTCGAAAATTATAAAATTTCAATTGTTACTTAGTATTAGTACTATAATGTATATTAATATTATATTTGTAGAATTCACAATGTTTCTAATAAATACTTTTATACAAATATTATTTTGTAAAGTTAGATGTAATATACTGACATTTCTGCTCGAAGTATTGTTCTTTTAAATATCTAAAAATTTGGTAAATGTGCAGAATTTACTTATTTTTTTAATGTAACTATTTTTTTGAATTGAAGAGAAAAGTTATCTTACTCACTTTGACTTTTGTTGGTACTAGAAAATTCTATCGAAATCAAGCTTCTAGCGACCACAAATAAGGTATTTTTCAACTGTCTTTAAAATATTACAAAAAAAAGATATACAAAGAAAAAAACAATCATTTGATAAAAAGTATAAAAAATAAGGAAAAAATGTTCGCATTCAAGGTTTGTAGAAATTATGAACATTTGTACAAAGTTGCTAATGGGTAGTTTTTTAAAGTTCCAGTAAAGTGAGGCATGATAAGAAGGAAAAAACAAATTCCACTCAATAATTTCGGTCGCCATGTTAGCTATTTGAATTTTGCTGGTATTATGATACATTGTACAGTTTCAATGGCAACGTAATTCTTCTTCAATATTTTTCGACGAAATTTGTTAGTGTATTGTAGACTTGGGCACTTAAGTGATTTTGAGTGAACCGTTCACCTTAGTAAACTGGTTTTTCGTTCATTTAGTTCATTTAGTTCATTTAGTTCATACTAGTTCAATAGTTTTTATTATCGTATTGCATATGTATGTATAAAAGAAAAGCTTTGATATTTTAAATTCACAGAATACATACATACATATGTTTAGGAACTTAATTCATATAGCCTTTTTTGTTGAACGGCAATCTCAGCACAATTATTAAAAAACAAAAATATTTAGTTACGTACGTAGTTATTTAATTTTAACATTGTTTCAATCGGAGATTTCGTAATAATAATATAAAATCAGAGAGTACACTAAACAAAAACTTCATCAAATTCATGGAATAAAAATAAATCAAATTCTTTACTACACTCATGTTAACGTACTTATTTATAAGTTATTTGCTTACTTACTTGCAACTAATTTGTCACTATCACAAGTACATATTTGATACGTGTAACAAGTGGAAAGTTTATTGATTTTGATAACTAATTTTGCTGCGTCAACCCAAAATATTTCTTAATAAAGCAACCATAAGATGAGCAAAGGAGCTTTATTTTATGCTTGTATAACGGCAAGGCAAAATCATATTAAGTTTCCCCCAAACTCAAGAATGTATTTTAACCGCATTTCGGAAAAAAAATAAATTGTGTCGTAGCGAGGAGCACACTTGATGAATTCAATTTGCCTCAATCAATTGATTTAGTTTAGAAATTGTTGTGGGAATTTTCTTGAAAGGATAGAAAAAGTTTCCCATTACCATTCTCTAAGTTGGTTGCCGATAGCACACATAATGCCAGATGTCGACTTAGCCGTCATTTATCATAGCATTAAGCTTTATTCAAAAAAATCCCACATTATCTGACAACAACAACTAATGAATATAAACCAGAAAACGTTAGATACCTATCTGGTACATCCATTAGAGATTTTTGGTCATTTCGTGAAAGAGGAAAGTATAATCAATGAATTTTATTATATAACCCAGACCAGCCTCCACGAATACGATTTCACAAAATAATGGATTTTCGATGGATTGTAATATTTTAATTACTCACGCCCCTTAACGTTTGTGGCTGTGCCCAAACTCAGGGAAGATTTTATAATTAAAAATATTTTTTTTTTTTATTTAATTTTTGCATAGCTTGGATAACTCAAAAACAAATAAACTTCATTCACCGATATTTGTAATGAATAAAATTTAGCAGAAAATGTAGGTTTGCACGAAGTTTTTCCTTTGCAAAACATTGTTTAAAAGCATCAATAAAAACTTGTATTTTATAATCAAAGTAACAGTAACAGTAACAGTACTTTTAGTCAAATATGTAAAAGCATTCAAAGTACTCTTTTTGCCTGAAAATATGCGCTTGATAAACTCACCAAATTAGCTATTTATCATGTTTTGACTGTTTACCAAGAATTGGTATTGCTGCTAAAAACAAAAGCTCTGATATCATTGTCAACTTTAGAAATATTATTGTCAAATGCTGTTTTATTTAAAAGTTTGCAAATAATATAGAGTTGTAAAAAAAAAAAAAACAATTTTCGGATTCAACGCAATACTAATTTTTATTATTTAATTTTTTTTAATAATTAATAAAACTGTAATCAATAAATGAGAAATAAATATTAGTAATAACTTTTCAATAGATCCTGAAGAAGCCCTCAGTTTGAAGATAAAGTATCACCAATAAAAATTAATTATATATATGTATATAATATGTATATAATATGTATATATAATTTTGGCGCTTACACTATATAGCTCAGTGTTTGGCGGAGCTTCTTCTACAATTTTTGGTGTGCGTCTTTATATTATACCACAAATAAAGGGACCTACAGTTTTGTGCCGACTCCAAACGGCAGATGTATTTAATGAGAAGCTTTTTCATGGCAGAAATACCCTCGGAGGTTTGCCATTGCCTGCCGAGGGGTGACCGCTATTAAAAAAAACTTTTTCTATGATTAAGATTTTGCTTGCCCTGACTGAGATTCGAACCTCGAACTCACCGGCATATTGAGTTATAGCACGCACCGCTACCAACTCGACCACAAATTTATATAAAATTAAATTTGAAATTAAATTTTGTAGCATAAGTATTTAATTTTATAGCATAAGAACTTCATTTCGTTAATCTAAGACGTAAGTGGCATAATGCAACTCTGTAATTGTAAACCATTAACTTACGTTCCAATCATATGTGAAGTTGTAATCCACAAAAGCTTTTATATTTTTGAGCTGTAAGCAAAAGCTCCGCTCTAGTCACTATAAAACGACGAACCTGCGAGTGATCGTCTTCTTTTGCGACAGACGTTCACTCGAGAGGTAAGTCTTCTTAGATATATATGTCCATTTTCCTATACTATTGTCCTCACCTAATATACATACATATACATATATTAGATAAACAGCGACAAGCTGGTCTCTAAAGGGCCGTACACATAAGACTTTCGCTTTGCTTTGCTTCAGAGTTTCGCTTTGACAGATAAGTTAAAGTACACATGTTATATGAGTGCTGCTACATACAAGGCGAGACAAGTAAAGCAAAATCATGGCGAACTCTCAACTTTTGTACACTTTGACAACCAACTGTTTACATTTCCATTTTATTTCTGCGTGCATATACACACGATTTAGAGAATTTACTTGTATTTCATAATTTTTGCATATATAATTACTTTTAAAAAGAGAAAAGAAGAGAAATATGAACAAATAGCAAATGAAACACCTCTTTGTTAACAACCCTCATCGTTTTCCTAAAATCCCCTGGATCGGTTTTATTTATTTTGTCGAAAGATGCTGCAAGAAGACTTGTTACATCTCAGTCTTAATAAAGTTTATTACACTCGCGAATTTCAAACATACATAAGTAGATGTAAAACACATTTCTTATTCTTTTATTAATGAAAATACTCGGAATAAGCACATATCGCAATTCAAAACAAACAATTATCGCAGAAACTGTCAAAGCGTTCTATGTAGCAAACCTTCTACACCTCATGCTTTGTTGTTAAAGTTCGAATTGTCAAGTAAAGCGAGGAAAGTTGTATGTGTACGGCCCTTAATAGTATATTATCACTAAATAATTAGTTGAACAGTGTCAAACTGGTCGCTAATTCTACCAACATTTTCCGACGTAGTTGAACAGTGTCAAACTGGTCGCTACTTTAACTAACATAATTTAACTAACTTAATTCTTATAAATAATTTAATCCTTTTAAGGTTTTTGATATTTTGTGTATAAAAAAATCCACGCACAACATTTTCTAAAATAAATTTACGGAATAAATAATTCGTTATAATTGGCGCCCAACATCGTGGCAAACCTCTCGAGTTTTTTGTTTCCATATCGCCGAAGCGAAAGATTAGCAAACGCAAACATGGCTCAATTTACTTCCGAGCAGTTCGAGCGACTTATGCAAGCAGTCGGCCATTGTAATACAAGAATGGGCTCGTTTAGTAATTACACTGCTCGCTATAGTGGCGAACGCGACTCCACAAAAGTTTAGGAGTTTAATGCTGCTGTGTCGACTTTTAAAGCCGTTGAAAAATTAATGACGCCGACGCAATTACAGGTATGCCGATGATCCTAGAGGGTGACGCCGCAGAATGGTGGCGCGGTGTCCAAGAAAAAGCTAAAGTTTATAACGACGTTGTACGAACGCAACAAAAATATGAACCGACAGACGGAAAAAGCGTGCACTATTTTCACAACTTACAAATGTGCCAGCCGAAGCTGACCAAGTAGACATTTTGTTTGGAATTTTGCATCTGCAAATTAGAGACAGGGTGAGTCGTAAGCGAACTAATACATTCGATGAACTATTGAGCGAATATCGCGAAGCTGAGTTGACCCTGCGAGAACATAAAACGCCAACTGTGAACAATGAAAAAGATGTTGCTAGCGTCTATGGTCCAGTACGCTGCGGTTTTTGTCGTAAAAAAGGTCATAATGCTGATGTGTGCATAAAGCTACAAAAGTTCAAGCTGCGTGTTAATTCCGCCAAATGCCGATTCAAGTTGATCCAGAAAAGACTCTGGAGATAACACATCGAAGAGAACCACGTAACACCAAAGAAATGGTATCATTTATACAAACATGCTCGTGGTACCGACGTTTTATTGACCATTTTGCTGAAATTGTTAAAACGCTTACTGACTTAATGAAGAAAAACTCTGTATGGCAGTGGGGTGATCCTCAAATTGAAGCATTCAACAAGCTTAAGAAACTACTTGTTTGCCATCCAATTTTAAAGCAAGCTGAAGATAACGTACCGTTCGTAATTAAAGTAAATGCAAGCGCTTACGCCGTGGGAGCAGTTCTAATCCAGGGGGAGAAATTGGTTCATCTACATATGAAATCTAATCGAAAGCCGATCCTGGAATACCACTCGGAGCATACCATGCATCTGCCTTAACCTTGTATAGAGGAACCAACAACAATGAAGACCCAGATCCAGTCCAACCCATACGAAAGAGAGGAAGACCGAGGAAAGGCCGATAAGTGGGATGACCGATCCGTTTACTCCACGCTCATCAAGGGGGAGACTGTAGCATAAGTATTTAATTTTATAGCATAAGAACTTCATTTCGTTAATCTAAGACTTAAGTAGCATGATGCATAATTTAACTAACTTAATTCTTATAAATAATTTAATCCTTTTAAGGTTTTTGATATTTTGTGTATAAAAAATCCACGACCAACATTTTCTAAATTAAATTTACGGAATAAATAATTCGTTATAATTTGTATTTACTGCGCGGCCTTAAGCCCCGAATTGAATGAAAAATTTTTCATTAGCATTAAAATTATAATAGTATAATATGGTAAATCACATTTCTTGCTATCATTATATCGTCTAAAGAGGTTCTTGCAGACTAATAGAATAGTTAAACATTTTAAATAAATGCAACTTAATGTTAAGTATACATACATAAGTACATTTAAATAAAATTGTATAACTTCCGAGACGTGTTGCATAATCGGATGCATCTTGAAATCACCTCATTATATGAGACTCATATTTTCACAAATTAGCTATTTACCTAAAGTTTAAATTTTGAAATTGCAAAGTTTTATAAAAGTTATTTATACAAAATGTAACAAAAAACACTAACTCTTGACTGCTTCCCATAACATAGCCATGTTTAGTAAATTGGTTTGTTATAGAAAAACACAAAAGCTATCATAGTAAAAAGTTATTTAGAAATGATATTCATTGGAACGATTTTCCGTCATCCCTTCTCAAGTTTGGTTTGGAGACTAACCGGTTTCGGCGTTGTGCCATCTTCAGTGTCAAATTTCGTTCTCGTTAGAAATATATTTTTAGGTAGTTTCATTTGATAGTTTGCTTCAATTTCTCCGCTAATGCTTAAAAATCGAAATTGTATATTTGGTAAACCATTAATTTTATTTTTTATTTTGTATGTATGTATGTACATATGTAAATAACTTAACTAAGTAAAAATATGTTGGTAGTCTGAATAGTCAAAGTCAAAGTTGTGCACCAACGCACATTTGTACATACATATGTATGTATATCAATTGGCGATTCGAGCATTTTTGACTAAAGAACATTTTTACACGCAATCTCTTGAACAAACTACAGCCTCTAAAAAGTAAATATCTTAAATGTACATAAATATCTATCACGTTCCCAATAATTACAATTTAATAATAAATTACAAAAATTCTTCTATCAATAGAAATTTCAAGGTAAAATTTTCAGTTCAAATTTTTACAAAAACACATGGGTCATGTCATATCAATTTTTACCAACAAGTATATAAAAACATGTTACTCAGGCCTGTTCTGGAATGAAAGACATTGCTATATATTGAAAACGAGCATTTATTTTTGGTTTTAGAAACAATCTCTGATTCTCCGAAAAGAAAAGCACAAGTTCTGATCGGAATAAAATTAAAGAAACTAACAACAGATTGAAAAGAAAGGATTTATACATTCCGATTCCGACCAAATTCGTGATATCAAAAGTATCTAGAGACTTCGGTGAATTTACTCACACTCACTTTGAAATCCGTATTTTAGGTCTCGCTACGGTTAGAAGGAGCATAAAAACGCTTTATCGATCGATGCGAAATTCAAATCAGCTGATAAACTTACAATACGGTTTCGCTGGACACGCTTCTTAGTCGAATGTATAAAAAGCATTAACAAACATAAATATGTTGTAACCTGAACGTGCGCACTCCGATAGTGTAGAAGTTTTGATGGATACATTTGAGATCTCATACGACCCAGCAGAGTGGCGTATTATCATAGATTCTTCAAAAAGAAGCCTTAAAGCAGTTCTGCTTCACAACGGCGGTTTCTATACTTCCATTCCTGTCGGTCATTCCTTACTTGGAATTGATTCTTGGCAAATTAAAACAGGGCTGCAAACCGGTTTTGAACCGAACCGGGTTTTGAACCGAACCGGGTTTTGAACCGAACCGGCGTATTTTTTCCGTTAACAGCCGAACCACGAACCGAACCATTTTTAGTTTGAAAACACTGAACCGAACCGAAAACCACTAAAATCGAATGGTTCGGTTCGGTTCAAATAAAGAATTTTTCAGTAAATTTTTACTCTAAATATTTCTAAAAAGTGCAACTCTGCACCTAGCATATTTCAAGCATTTTTATATTTATATGGCAATATTGTGGTAATACTGACGTTTGTCATCAGTAAAATGCGCACATCACTTATTGCATTTACATGCTCGAAACATTTACGTATTTACTTTTTAATTTTAATATGTTTATTTATTCAAAATGAGCAAAAATAAAGTGCATGAAGAATGCTAAAGAAAATAAAAGTGTGTGCAAACATTGCGACATGCAAATGGTTGGAAAACATACGGAAAATTTATTAAGACATGTGAAAAGGAAGCACAGTGATGTTGTGGAACTATTGCTGAAAAAGAAAAAGAGTGAACAGGATAATAACAACAACAGCATTTTAAAATACGTTGTAGCCAAGACGCCGAAGGCACAATTTTCTTTAAC
This sequence comes from Philophylla caesio, assembly GCA_963971545.1. Taxonomy (NCBI): domain Eukaryota; kingdom Metazoa; phylum Arthropoda; class Insecta; order Diptera; family Tephritidae; genus Philophylla; species Philophylla caesio. The sequence goes on from OZ020607.1 coordinate 68,852,315, forward strand.
AAAGGAACAATTGTTGGAAGCTTGTTTGGAGCTGGTCACAAAGAATGGCAGATCACTGAAAATGTTAGAAGACAGTGGTTTTCGAAAAATTATTGATCCGATTTGCAAGACAGTGGGTATTACCATTAACAGACAAAATATAAAAGAAGAAATTATCCAAAGAGCCTCTGCGGTGCGTTCTCAAATAACAAACAGATTAACTAATCGGTAAGTTACAGATTGCACTGTTTTGTCAAATTAAAATTCTATTTTTATTCTGATTGCAGGTTACTTTCTATTAAAGTTGATTGCGTTAGTAGATTAGATCGATCTATAATAGGCATCAACGTACAATATATTGAAAATGGAGAAATACAAATTGAAACTTTGGCAATGAAGGAAATATTTGTGAAACATACCGCATTGAATCTATTCAATACAATCACGGACGTTCTTCAATCATTTCAAATAAATATAGATCGAATTTATTCAATACAATCGATAATGCCGCCAACATGGTTTGCGTTGGTAAATTATTTAATAATAATTCAAAAGTGCCAAGTGATGAAAATAGCAACAAAGTTGCAACGAAGATTCATATAGTAATAACGACATGTTCATGCAATAAATGAGTATACAAATAATTTCAATTTATTTTAGATGATTTACTTGGAAATGAAGGTGAAGAGGATGAAAAAGATATTGACTGTGTTAACGATGACCAAGATACGATCGAAAATGTCGATCTAAATGAACAAACGTGTGAAGAACTCGAGAATGATTTTATAAAATCTTCCTCCGTTAGTGTAATTCGATGTGCCGCACACACTTTGAACCTGGCAGTATCCGATTTTTTAAAGGATATTAAGGATGTGCGAAGCAAGGCCAAGGTAGTAGTCAAAAAATTGAGAACACCTACATTGCTGAATTTATTGCGAACAAAAAAATTACGTAAGCCTATGCTAGAATGCGTCACTCGGTGGGGATCTACTTACAATATGTTGAAGAGTTTATTGGAGGTTAAAGATTTTTGTTGCGAGAGCTCTAAAGACATTAAAGAGCTGTATATGACCGATTACGATTGGCAGCAAATTGAAAGCGCATGCGACATTCTTTTTCCAGCTTATAATATTTCTCTCAAACTTCAAAACAAACAACTTGTATTAGGTGACATGTTTTTTGCATGGTATTCATGCAAGCTAAAAGTGGAGCAGAAAACTGGGTGGATGAGCGAGAATTTCGCTGCAGCATTGAAAAAACGGAGTGAATTATTGTTAAATAATTCTTGCGTTTTAGCGTCTGTTTACTTAGACCCCAGATATCAGCTTTTGCTTGCCGATTCCGAAAAAGAATTGGCAAAAATACTTATACAGAAAGTTTTCACATTGAGGCAAAATATAATCGACCAGAAAAATGTGGATCAATCTCCCCAATCGAAAATAAGTTTCGATGATGAATTTGATGCTGTGCTCGAGCAATTAGATAAGCGAGAATTGTCACCAGGGAAAAAAATCAAGGAAATTATAAATAGCTTTGCAAACGTTAAACGCCTTTCCAAAACATCTAATGTGCTAAAATTTTGGGAAAATCATTCTGAAATTGAATTAAAGGCTATAGCCAATATTGTCCTTGCTGCTCCTGCAACACAGGTCTGAGTGGAAAGATCGTTTTCCACCCTTAAATTTATATTATCCGACTTGAGAGCAAGTATTGATAAAGATTTATTGGAAGACATTCTATTATTAAATTTAAACACATAAAAAAAAATACTTATACTAAAAATAACTGATGTAAGCATTGAATTTTATTATTTTTATATATTTTTTATTTTATTATTGTAAGTACCTACTATAAGACAAAAACAGAAAAATGTAAAAAGAGAACTAAAATATTACAAATAATTGATGTAAAAATTGAATTTCTATACCTACTAAAAGACAACAATAAAAAAATTATTTATAAAAAATTAATTCAAAATATATCATTGAACCATTTGAACCGAACCGAAACCGCGGTTCAGGGAACCTTAGGAACCGGTTTCTGCACCGGTACATGTTCTCGAAAACTGGTTCGAACCACTGAACCGAACCGTTTCAATTTTTGAAGGGGTTTGCAGCCCTGAATTAAAATATAAAGACCACGGTTGGCAAATGTGCGGTGAATTCTAAATCTTGGGCATGGCGCTCGGACAACAATCTCGGTTTCCCAAATTCCCTTGCTTTTTGTGTCTATGGGATAGTAGAGACCGAACGAATTACTGGACCAAAAAGTGTTGGCCTTTAAGGCAGCTTAAAGTTGGCGAAAACAATGTCCTGCATGAAACTTTGGTGCCTCCTCATAAAGTTCTTCTACCACCGCTTCACATAAATCTGGGATTGATGAAGCAATTTGTAAAGTCACTCCAAGAGATGGAAATTGCCTCAAATACCTAACATCAAAGTTTCCAGGCCTCTCGGAGGCAAAATTGAAGGAAGGTGTTTTCGTTGGACCAGATATTATACGGCTTATGGCTGATCCACTATTCATCACAACCATGACGGATCCTCAAAAAGAAGAGTAGATTGCCTTTAAAGAGGTCATAAAGAAATTTTTAGGCAATAACAAAGATCCTAACTACAAACAAATCTTTACAGAAAATTTAGGAGACGTGAGTGAAGAGCAAGGTGAACGATTTCACCACGATATTAAGGAGATGGCAAAAGATTCCAGGAAAGTTGGAGCAATGATGGCAGACTACTGTTGGACGCTTCAAAGAGACCTTCCCGATGTTTCCCCACAAGCGAAAATGTACCAAAAGGAGTCTCACTGAGAAATAGAAATGTGTTTAGTGCTTACCAATTAATGTATTTTACATAAATAAATTAGTTTTGTTAGGTACGCAATTATAAATTTAAAAAATTTTTTTTAATCTTATATATTTTATTTTAAGATGATAACTTGTTTAACATAGACATTGTCAGAAAAAGTGACGTTCTATGGCAAAATTAAAGTTATTTTCGGATTCAGCACACCCAAAAACATATTATTTACAAAAAAAACCAAAACAGCTCTCAATTTTTTTTTTGCAGACTTGTGTAATTTATAATGCAACAATGTAACTAAAAACCTACAGTATAAATTCAAATATATTATTTAAAAGATTATGTATTGATACCCATATTGCAAGATTTAATTTACATTAGCAATTTAAATTGAATAAAAAATGTTCTAACAGGTGGCAATCTTTGTTAAAAATATGTTGTAATAAATCCTTTTAAGAATACAATTCTCTAATTCAATTAAATTAATAATATTAATGAAATATTATAATATGAATACCAAACTTAAAGGTTAAATATATACGAGTATATTTATATAGCTATCAAACCCTCCACAAAAAAGTATTCTTAGACAGCTTTCTTTAAGCATTTTAGCTTGATACCCCTGTTATAATATTTCAAATATTATCAATTTAATTAAAGATTTCTAACAGGTGGCAGCTCCTTTTTTCATACGTATACAAAGCTTGTTGTAGCAAAACGAGCACAACAAAAAAAAAAATGCTAGTTGTGTTAGGATAGGAACTTTTAAATAAACATTGTTTTATTTGATAAATGTATCTAAGTTCTGGTAAATGCTCTCGGTTAGGATAAAGCCTCCTTAGTAAATTGGTATTCTCCGGAGGATTGTATGATATCTCATTAAATTTTGAAAATTAATTTTTGCTAAACTAAAACATGGTTAAAACTGCGCAGTAAATTGATATGAGTATGATACGAAAGAAAAACGAAATAAAATACTCTCATCATCAAAAAAAAAAAATTGTATTTACAAACCTTTTCTCTCTAAACCCATAAAAATTAAATTAAATAGAAAAAATTATTAATGCCATTTTAAATTTTAACGAAAGAAAAGTGAAATTTATTTAGTTGATTTCATGCTACAAAAATACAGAATATATAGCAGAATTGTGGAAAATCAGTAGGTCAATATTGTAAATAATTGTGTACCCTTTTACACGACAAAAATTATCTTTTATAATAACCCCAATTTTCAGATGCTACTTCAACTTCCGAATACTTATGTCGAAAGAATAATATACGAGTATACGAGTTAAATGTAGAAGGAAGAGTATGCAAAAATCAAGTTGTTTTATTCAGCCCAGCATGCCTACGACAGTAAAATTACAAAACAACCTGCGTTAAAGACTAAACCGCTTTGAGAAATCCATAATTACCATTGGGGAGACAATGTTTTTTTACATTTTGCAATTTAAGCTTTTCACTTACAATAGCTTCAATTAACATAGTGCGCAGAATTCCACAAATCTATTTGTCAGGCCCTATAAAAGGTCATCCGCTCCAAATTTTAACAGTTAATTGTTTCTAATTAAATTTTAACGGATAACTATGCTGTAGCGATTATTTAAAATTTTCAAGCTTATTTATTATTTCCACTTCACTCTTTTCATGTTTTGAACCTGAAGCAGAAACTTTTTGTTGTTCATGAAAGAAATATTCGGCTAGAAAATTACAGACCCAAAATCATTTCATTATTAATTGAGGCAAGTTGCTCACGGTCGCCCTGACCAGATACCAACTACGTAAATTAAACAAGCATGTGCCGGTTAGGCACTTTGCTGCCAATTCCGCTCACACCTCTGGCCTTTAAATCCGATTTTTATTTTAAATAAATCTACTACCACTCGCCTAGAGTCAACATCTATCTGCAGCCGCTTTCTCACTACCACCACTTTCTTTTCGTTCAGGCTGTTTGGATTTGCACGGTCTTACATTGTTTTGCATTATGTATTTGCAGTTGAGGAAGCGCACAAAAAGGAGTAATTTACCGAACAAAAGAAATTCTTTTCTTAACTAATTAGCTTACTTTTTACTCAACACTTCACAGTCCTGTCACCGCGCCAGCCAGGCTGATTCACTAGAATTGAATCGCCTCGTTGCGATACCAACAAAACACACAACGGCGTGGTTTAACCAACCGAAGGAGAATACAAAGTAGAATCATATCAGGATATCTGGCCATTCTCAGAAAACCACCCAACAACAGAATGGCCGCCATGCTCAACCACCACAGCTTCCTGCAACTGTGGCCGCCACAATTCTAAAAGATACAAAGATTCAAATATATTGCAGTAGAATTTCTTTACAAAATGAGAATTGAATCACTAGCTTTGATTAAAGTTGAAAACGAAAACGTGAATGATAACGGAAGGGCTGCACCAGCGTCCGCTTTAGATCCTATTTCGTAAATTTACGTTTTTTGAGTGGGTCAGAGTTGTCAAATTTTATATATAAAGGTATGTACATACATAAGTGAGCGTAGACTTCCGTGCGAGAATGGTAGCACTTTCCTGAAATTGGTTGATTGGATTAGAAGCTGGATAGGGACTTAGTATTGCTTTCGCAATTATTTCAATATTTTCAGCAGGGTAAGAAAATCCCTTGCATAATAAATTTCAGTTTGACCAAGAGGATGTGCTGGTCAGCCATTTTGCCTATTCAAGTACCCTTTACCCTGTTTTGCATACATTGAAAAGGGTTAATTCGGTTAATTACCGTTTTCAAATTAAATATATTTTCTACATAAGCTATTCGCCTTATTTGCCGAATACATTTTTTATGGGCACTCGTAATTTTTAGCTCTCCCTGAGTTTAATTAATCCTGAATTGAGCTTGAGTGGTACTTAATTGTGAACTCAAAGGAAAAAGGTAAAAATAGCTGCACGTTTATATATTTTTGTGCTGTATAGCCATATGTACATAGGTAAGTACATTGATTTGATAATGACTCATAGCATTTGCGTTAATGAATAAAACTTCGAGCCTAAAGAACCCAAGCATTGTATACCGAAATTGACGGTTTTTGCATTTTTCAAAATTTCCGTTATATGGAAATTTCACTTAATCTGATCTAATAGATACCGAAAAACGAAGTTTTTGAATTTTTAAAAACTGCCGTTATATGGAAGTTGGGTGTGATTATAGTCCAATTTTAAAAGTGTTTGACAATGACAACAGCGATATCGAGCAAAATTTGTTCACCGAGTATAAGGTATACCGTTATAGAGATAATTATTTTTAATAACTGCGCGTGGTAACGAGAAAAATATGTTCACCAAATTCTGTAGCGATACGTAACACCAGACGTTTTTTTAAATTTTATAAATATTCAGTTTCTTTCTATAAAATCATTCCAAATATCAAATGTCACTCAATTTTCTCTAATAGATTTTGAAAAAACGAAATTTAAGCATTTTTCAAGTGTCATTTAGTATTGCACGTTAAAAGACTGCTTACTTGTGTCTAAATATTAAATTAAATAAATTAATTAAAAAAGCTCAATTTTTACTCAAGTTATCGCGACCACGGACATACAGGACTAAATCGATTGGTCTTTTTATTCTGATCATTTTGGTATATATAAGTATATATCTACCTCGATTATTTTTGGCTGTTACAATCAACCCTTATGCGAACAACGTTAATATACCCTTGGGTACAAGTACGATCGGATATAAAAATCAGTTGGGACATTTACACATATAACCATGATTTAGTTATTAAAGATTTGCTCACTAATTACATACGAGTTGTGACACACCCAAGCATAATGTTGCATTTAAGAAGTGTGAGGTAAGGCAAAAATAAAATCCCTTTGTAAAAGTTAGGAAAAAATAAAAGTTTCGCTAGTACGAAGCTCTCATGTTATCTAACAACAATTTATCATGTAAATGAAATGTACATAGCCCAAAATTTTTTTCTAGAAACTAAAGAAATCAGTGACACCTACAGTACGAAAGCTCCTTTCACAACGTTAGTGAGACCAATACTAGAATATGGTTCCATCGTTTGAAACCCGCACTATCAAGTTCATTCTGACCGGATAGAGTCAATTCAAAAACAATTTCTGCTTCTTGCTTTAAGAAATTTTCGCTGGGATTCCCTATATAACCTGCCACCCTATATTAATCGTTTAAAACTTATTAATCTTCCTACGCTTGCTAGTCGCAGAGAAATGTTAGGCATATTTTTTTTTGTCAAATTACTGCCAGGCTTGACGTCTAGCCCACCTCTTTTGGGCCAAGTGAAGTGGAACGGTCCCTTCCGAATTTCCAGGCATTTTCGGCCTCTTTTTCTGAAACCCTGCAAAAATAATTTTGAATGAAACCACTCCGTAGTTAATGCCAGGACTTTAACTTTCACTCCGGCTCCTTTGATATTTCCGACTCACTTTTTTACATAAAGAATACCATACTTTGTACTCTCAATAGATGATGGATTACATACACAATTACGCTTTAAAACAATTTTTACTATCCAAAATAATTTAAATTTAAAATTAGCTGATGAACTTTCATTCTGGGGTCTCGACACCCAACAAACTCCTGCCTTTCATGACTCGGTATGCAAAACAAAAAAAAATAATTCCGTTCGACATGCGGAAGGCGCAACGATTTGGCGGGAATGGAGAGTAAAAACCGTTGGGATTATTGTTATTATTCCCGTATTTTGTTTATAGTCGATTTGGTTCGAATTTTAATTAACTGGTACATTCTTGTTTTAAAAATAGCTTCTTGATACGCAATCAGGTTAAACAATTTTTCTTTTAAATTAAATACTCCTTATATATGTATGTATGTATACTCGGTTTGTGTTGAAGCATCTACGAATTCGGAATATTTATTTCATTCCAATCGCAAATAACTTCAATAGCATCAGATACAAAATCCGCTGAAGATAAATGTAGCGGGTAAATTTTTGAAAGGGCCCAATTCGAAACCGCCTGTTTCCGACCATTTTTTCTGGTTGCTTCGTCTTGCGGAACATGGCACATGTTGACATTTTCTTGAGGCCATGTTTTATGGCACAATTCGCAACTTGCTTGTAAACATCTCAAAACATACACTAACCGGAGCATTTTTTGGTATGTAAAACTAAGTTTAAATGGGCATCTGTTTTATCTTTTTAATTGTTTTACTTATAAGATATAACTAAATGTATTAATTAACTTACTAAAACTAATTTTCTCATACAATAAAAGCACATGCCGATGCGGCACTTGAACAGCCAAATAAAAACGTTCAAAAAAAACGTTTGCATAAATATTCACTAGAAAAATATTCGCCTATTGGCCACTTGGTCATGTTTGAATTCAACTTCAAACGGAAGTCGCTGCTCTGGCAGTGTGCTGCGCTTGAACAGCCAAAATAAACAATATACAAAAACGCAGAGATTTTTTACTCTGCAAATGAGATGCATTATATGTTATAAATTCATTATATCTATTATGGAATAAAATCAATTTATTGAAAAACTTATAAAAATTAACGCAGTCAGAAAACGAAATCTCATGCAATACGTAAAAAGAAAACAACAATAAAGGCCAGTGTTGACATCGCAATTTTTGTTCTACAAATTTTGATTTTTATTAAATTTTCACGTAGTTTTGAAGAGTGAACAACACAGTTCATTGCTTTGGAAGCCGTTTAACAAAGGGTGAGTGAGCTAGCTGCTTATTGAGCAAACCTTTTATTATTGAATCATGACATACATACATATAACAATAGATAGATTTTTGGTGGACATTTTTTTAGCTTTTAACTGAGAAATTCAACTGTTCTCCACGCGATTTTGAGAAAGCCACGTAATTAACACTACAAACCGTAATAAGAGATGTAGGTACAAATAAAGTTTCGGTCAAGTGAGAGCTTAAACCTATGAAAAAAAGGCTTTTGACCTTATGCTCAGTTTTTTAGGTACGACATATTCCAAACTTTAAGTGTACAATTTTTTCTACTTTTCTAGACCTACAACTTAAGGCCTCAAGGAAAGTTCCTTTCTTCTCAATCACCGTCTATCCATTTGAAATTGTGTGCCGAAATTACTCCATTTATGATCTTTTATTTTTGGCAAGGAGGCCGTTTCAGATTTAGAAAGTGAGATTTTAGTAGAACCGGTCTCATTAACATTAAGCAGAATTTATTGGCATGATGGAAAAGCTTTAAACCATGCACACGATGCGTATATTTTCATTCGCAATGCCTTTTTGTCCAGCATCAATAAGTTCGTCATTATTAAAATTTTCATTAAAATGGTTTAATAAAAAAAATTTGAATTTTAAAAACATCAAAAATAAATTATTTAAGATATTAATAAGATCCAAGTTAGTGTCAGATCGGCTTAAACTCATACAAGCGCGAGATAGATTTGAAAATTTGCATAAACTTTTTTATAAATATTATCTCCATGCAAGAGAAAATAATTTGAAGGCAACCCCGTCATCAAATGGGAATTTTTGCTAAGTTTATTCACAATGTTTTCTCTGAGCATAACTTGTGTTTTCCTTGAAGACTTTCTTGTATCTGAAAATGAATTGGGTGGGATTCGATGTAGCGCCGCTAAACTGTGGCTAAACGCGTAAGCCAAATTCACATAGATGAACAACAAAATAAACTTTTGTTTAACTATCGTTTTGCAAAAATCCGTCCACAAATTTTAACAGAATTTTACTTTCAAAATGCTCTTTTTTTGCATTTTTCACATATATGGTGTTTGAATTTCATTCACCGCACTTAATATCGAGCCACTAATGCATTCATTTTGGCACACACATATTACTAACACATTGTGCTATCAGCTTTTCCTGTTTTTCGAAACTAAAACTACTTAAATACTTTGCGTTTCTTAAATAAAAAGTTGCATTTTAAGCCCCGCACAAAAGACTAAAATTCTTGCCAAATGCATCTGTCAAACTACTGAAAACAACGAGCACACAGGTTACACTTTTTTTTTAATATTTTCTCTCGATATCCTTTGAAATTAAAAGCTAAAACAAAAGCTGTCAATAATTGAAGAAACATTTCCTACATTCATACTTAAAATGAAGTGGAATCTAAGGTTATTATCAGTTTTTTGACACAGTTTATATCTGTCAAAAATAATTCTAACTTACTTTATATTTTGAATATTTCGAATCCAGTGAATCTTCAAAACAAGACCCAAAAAAGGATTTTCTGAATAAATTGTTACACATTTATTTTATGCAAGAGTAGTTTACATCGCATTAATATTACACTTTCCTTAATCAAACAAAACCTATCCAAAAATACATATTTTCTGAAAAGCTTAACTGTAGCGCTTTCCATGCCACCAAAATAGGTCTATAAACAGGGGTTTCTGCAAAAAGTAGACCTTACCACCTTCTAGTGTATTCGTTATTATCGGATAGTAAATACAGATTTTATGAGTATATCATCTCATGTGCCATCTAGCGGATTAAAATATGCTATCCAATACATATATCGATGTATTAAATTAACATTTCTATCACCCTTTCGGGTCGCTTTCGTGCCAACTTTCAACAATCACACTTATGGGGCCAAAAACTTATGATAACTATCAACCAATTTTACGTAGGTAATCCAACAAGTAAAACCATACTATTGTTGTCTTATTTACGTTTATATCGCATACAGCTTTGGAGGTTTAAGGAGTTGCAATATTTCATCGTCCTCCAGTCACTTTTGAAAAGTTGCAAAGATGTTTATGCTAAAATGTAGCTTTAAACCTAATAAATGAATTAAAAAACAGCCAAATTATATCTAAAATACTACATTGGATGCTTAAAAGCCATACTTTCAAAACATTTAAAACTCACACTCAACACATGAACACATGCAACGCTACTCCAGAGCCTTAATTTGACACATTGAGCGCATGAAACGTAAATGAAAAATCGAGCCAACTCAATATTAAACCAATCGTTTAAACCACAAAAACCACAAGTGGCAGAAGTGGTAGAAGGTTCCACAAATGCTTCAGCAGCAACACTATAGCAGACTGGCTTTTTGGACGAAATCGATGCATTTCAGCAAGCGCTGAGCCGCCGAGTCGAGCATTGAGCCACTGAGCTGCGGCGATATGAGCATTAAGGCAGCCAATAACATCATCACTTGCCGCAATGGCTTCACTTTGAGCTAAACTGAGTCAGCGTTAGCCATCCGCATTTCAAGAGTCGAAGGAAGTGGGTCACTTAGCCATTTACTTCCTCCTCCTCAAACTTTGCATTGCTCACATCCGAATACGAACTAAGTGAATATATTTGTATCAGTAGCAGTTTCCACATATACACACGCATACACTCTGTATACTTATTTACAATAAAAAAAATACCTGTGCTTATACATAAATAAGTATGTACAAACATACATACTTATTTATGTGTAAGCTCTCATTTTGTAAAATAAATTTTCCATCGATAGAAATGTTCTTATGTTTCTATGTATGTATGTATGTATACATGTGTACATACCCTGCAGTCAAAAAAAAACAATTGCTTAAACTAGCTAACTTTTAAACAACTACTTTGCGATAATTGCGAAAAAATACCCCATTTGTATCAAACGCATAAAAACTAATTAGTAGTAAGCTGAAAAATCATGCATAACAATCCAAAAACTTCATACAATAAAGATGTGGCAACATAGTTGGCAATGACATAAATAAACTGTCAAACGATTGCAAACATAAAATTAAAAGGAATAGTGAACGCGAAATGTTTGGATTTTGCAGATACATATATCTTGATAAATGTAGGTAAAAATCTATAAAAAAGGTAAAAATGGTAGGTATGGATCCAGTTTTATATGGGTAACGTATAAGTAGGAGATATACGGTTTGGCAAAACAGATAATTAGTGTGTAAAATGTTATCTAATAGCTGGTTTACTTGTGATCAAAAGTAGTTATGTAGATAATTGCTATTTGCTACCTGATGCAGAGGTTTGGCCATCGCCATGCAAAAGTAGTTAGTTTGCCTATATGAAAATACGAGTATACAGAAAATAATCAGCACTAATGTTTTTGAATGTAATTTAAAGTAACTATAATATTAGCTACAATTCCTGCAGGGTATGTAAAATGTTTGTTATTTTTGTAATTCGTTGCTTGTCGGCAAGTTGCTTTTTCTGTAGCTTTGCTTTAGTTGCTGATATTTTTATATTTATAGCTTTTGTTACCGATGTTTATTGTTTTGTGCGCAACTTCTGCAAACCTTGCAATCATAAACCCTTTCCAATGAACTAATAGTGGCTGGAAGGTACAAAACGTATGGAGTATTTTATTAATACAAAAAAATGGTGAGTTTGCTGAAAATATGCCACATTTGGTTTTGTGAAAAGGTTTTAAAATAGAATTTCTAATTTTTATTTAATCTAAACGTACCAAATTATTTTAAAGCTGTTGATAAGAAAATGAATTGACAAGATTTGTCGGAATTTTTTATTAAAATTTTTCTGTCAAATACCGTAAAGTCTTGAATTCATTATCTCAGTTAATTAAAACACCAATCAATTATATGTACGAACGAGGTGTGTTCAACAAGTAAGGTGGCTTTTCAAATTTCGCGGGCGACGTACATTCGATTATCGTATATCAGTTTCAAGTACTTATGTAGCTTACTTATTTTGTTTCAAGTACTTAACTTACTTATTTTGTTTTTGACAAATACAAATATTATACGTGTTTTGTTATGCTCCCCTATTTTCTATTATTATTGAAATTTATTATAAAAATAAAGATTTTTTGGCCAAGAACAACACGAAAATAATGCCTCAGCCAACATATTCACCGTATTTGGCCCCCTGCGACCTTTTGCTGCTCCCAAAACTTAAAATACATTTAAAAGACGGAGATTTGCAAAAAAAAAAACATTTTACTTTTTGAAATACCTCGTACATGCAAAGAATTTTCATAAAATTTTGTGTTAAAAATAGAATCAAGTGCTTTTAGAGCTTGAAATATTGACTGTCGCGTACGATGAGTTTGCTATAAGTTATTGGTAAATTAATTTAAAATAAATATTTTTTCATAAAAATAAAAGGTGTTTTTTTGACATGTGGTTTTTAATAAGAAATAAAACGCATATAATTTAATTTTATGGCCAAAAATTTAGCTTTATTATAAATATAAGGGTTTACCATAATGTTCTAAAAATTATTTTGAGCAAGTGACCGCTGGTTTCAATAAATTCCAGCCGAGAGGCCCAATTTCGACCACTTTTTGCAGCAATTGGGCCGTATGTCAGCAATAACACTCCGAATATTCTCTTCCAAGGCGTCTTGAAATGACAAACAAAAGTGAATATAAATCAAGTAACAGCTTTCAAAAAACGAGTTTATGTATTTCTGAGTTTCACTTATTTTCTTAAAACTATATAATTTAATTGCTGTTGTTTCTTATTACTTGAATTTTAATAGGAATTTAGTAATGATTTGAGTAACAAATTTTGAAAATAAACTTTTCAACGTATGCAACTAAGTTTTCTGGGTATAAGCTATACTCGTATATACGAGTATATTCTAAACCAATCTGGCAAACAAATGCAATGAAACCGAATTGTGTAGCTCCTTTATGTGTTCATACATTTAAAAAGCATTTAAGCATATTGGAGATACCACATGCAAGCATGTTTACATATTGATGTATAAGAGCAGGCCGTAACATGTTGAAGGCATTACAGCGAAATAAAAATGAAAATCAGTGGCGGATTGTTTAAATGGGCAATAAAAAGCGAACAAATGTTTGCACGCTGAAAAATACATACTACGTACATATTAGGGTGTTTGACTCGGTTTTTTCAAACCCGTTTTTTCATTAATTCTTGTACGGTTTTTTTTGAAATCTGGATTTTTCGAATAAATCGGTTTTTTTTATCTCCAAATCGGTTTTTTGTAGTTGTAAATATAGTCTTTGATACAACACATCGACTAATTTTATATCCGATATATTTTTATTGAAACAGCAATCAATTAGATAAGGCAACGGTCTTATTCAAAATTCAAATAATTGGTAGAAAGAATTCAGCAAAAGTTTTAGAAAATTTTATATATTTAGATAAATGTCATAAGAGAACGGAAAAACCTTGATTGATGTAGCTTTTTTTTACTTGGAACAAGAACCGGTTTACTCGGTTTTTTCTTGATTTCAAAATTAAGAACCGGTTTTTTGAATTTGCCATTTTTCAAATAATTCGAAAACCGGTTTTACAAAAAGGTGAACAATCTAACACCCTAGTACATATGTACGAATACTTTCACAACCATTGTAAGTGTACTCTGCGGTAAATGGGGCTGACTCTGGAGCGAAGGACGTGTAAAACATGTATGTATGTATATACGAATATTTTCGTTTTTAACTACTTACTGTTGAAAGGGATAACGCTGAGTGACGCCAGTAACAACGATCTACTCTGGAGCTTTTTTTCACAAGTATTTAATACAGGCTTGATTTTGGGGAAAGAACTCTGAGTCAAAAAATTTTCGGGTCTAGATATAACTATCATATTTTATTTTAGTTCAAACACCTTTTATAAATTTTTTTAAATCTTCTTGCAAGTTATACCTATGAAAAATAGCTGACTACTGAAACACGAATTACAAAACCATTCGGTGTGCACCAAGGTTTACAAGCCGTTCGACGATATTTGATTTGATTTGATTTATTTCTGTTTTCTCTACAAAATAATGATGACTATGGGGTAGTGTTAGACATACCAGTCTTTTTTGTTGTATGGTCGTTCTAAGCCACGTTTTCAGACAACGCAGTGTTGAAAAAGACCGCCTGGCGCTAGCATTTGTGACATAAACTGTACAAAAAATTCTTAGTAAAGTGTGAATGGTTGGATAAACACCTTTGTCACAACTTTCCAAGGTTTTCAATGAATTATCTGGTAATGCAGATTTCTCCTGAGTAATCTGGATTGCCGTGCGTTACCAATGCAGTTGCCAATGGGTAATTTCTCCATTGAGTCTAAGATACAGGAGTTTCTTTGTGTTCTTCAAATCGAAATATCAAACAGTCGACTAGATCTGTAATTTCGTTCGATGCCATGTTATTCTCATTCTTTGGGAGCAATGAACTCAGTTGAAAGCCATCCAGGACTTCCTTTCAAAGTCAAGTGATTCATTTGCTACCACAAGTCATTAAATGTCATTTGAGTTTTAATAGTATGTAATTGCACGCCTTTTTGGGGGGAAGTTCATTGTTTCGAAACTTACGTTTCATTTATAAAGGCTCGCATTTTTGTTAAGTAATTACCTACAACTGTTCTTTTAGCACGCACTATTCCTGAAATCAGTTAGTCATTAAAGATACTACAAATCTAAATAATACTTTTTAAACAATTTCATTCTTTATTATTATCATTATTTTAATCAAAAATTTACATGTCGTACAAAATTATTCCAGAAAATACAATGGTTGTTCATTTTTCTGTTGGCCTAGTAAATGTTAATATTTTAGAATTTTTATTGAGCTCAAGGCCAGTTTATGGAAGATTTTTTGTGAAAAAACAACAACAGCTTTTAATGGTTGAAGTTATAGTACTATTTCGGAAATCACCACATTTCCTCATCAGACTTCTTTTTGATTATTAAATTAAATTATTTTTAATTTAATTTTCATAACCACTTCTCTCAGGCTTTGAACCCGGGAGCTCGGAGTTGCAGAGCCAATACGCTACCTATTGTGCTACGCTAGCCGAGTTGGCTGTTGTGTTTATTTCATCTTCCTTAAACAAACCAACTACAAACAAGAGCAACTGATCTGCCGCTATTTAACTTGTTTGTGTGGTTGTTGTTTGTGTTTTTATTTTGCAAATTCTGTTTTTATTTTACATTATATGCATTTCTAAGGCGTGCTCATCCTTGTCTATAAATGTTTGTTCATTTTTCTGTTGGCCTAGTAAATGTTAATATTTTTATAATTTTAATGTTAATATTTTTATTTTTGTAATTTTAACCCACTTGTTACTACCGTCGTTTTAAAACAACAGACCGGAAAAAAAAATGTCGGCGTAAATGAGAATAGTTCCGTTATATTTTCTGTGTGCAGTTCGATAGACTAGTATTATACACATCTTCAGTCAGTGTTGTGAATCCAATGTGATAGTGACTGCGCGTGGAATTTTGAGGTTAAATTAATAGTTTTTCAAGATGAGTTTTTCGAAGTAAGTATAAAGTACGGGATATATTTATTTGTGAGATATCTTAATTCATTACAGTAGTTCCGCATGTGAGATGCACCAAACTGCAAAATACTTGTAGTTTAACTGTTTTGTCATAAAGAAATTAGCGAATGAATTCAATGTTGTTTATAAACGCCAGTAGTAAAATATACTACTATTGCCTTTTTTGTTCGTTTGCCTAAAACATAGAAGTATGCGTGGTCTGAAGCTGCATGAAATTGTAGAATAATTAGAAAGAAATGAAGACGGTCTGTTACCCGACGTTATTACAATATTTCCACCTGAAAACTGTAATGAAGATGTCACAGACGAAGATTCTGGCGAAGAAAATGAAATATTGCTGAACAATTTACCTGGTTCGCAGCTACGAGCTCAAGCTGAGCTTCAACTTGATTCTTCTGAAAGCAAAGATGACGATTTACCGCTGAATCAACTTGCTAAACGTCGTCGAATAGATTCAGATGTAATACAAGACAATACACAGGTGCCCTCTACTTCAACGCAAACAATTTTTCATGCAACTGCTGAAACTATTGTCTCCAAAAATAAGACATATAGTTGGTCATCACGGGACATACAACCCAAAAGTAATAGTTGGAACGATATGGAAGGAGCAACGTTTAAACAGGCTCCATTGTATTTTTTCGAATGCCTGTTTGACAAAAAGATCGTAAGTATGTTCGTGAAATACACGAACAGGTACGCCTCTCAAAAAAACAAAGTAGGGAATGTGACCAATGAGGAAATGCAGTCTTTCTTCGGAGTTTTGCTGTTCAGTGGCTATGTTATCGTACCTAGGAGACAAATGTATTGGGAGAATGCCACTGACTGTGGCATGCCCATTGTGTTCAGCGCCATGTCTAGAGATCGCTTCACCTTTATAATGTCTAACCTTCACTGTTGTGATAACTCTAATTTGCAACCGAATGATAAATTTGCCAAAGTTCGTCCACTGATAGATGCTTTGAATGCCAATTTCTTAAATTTTGCACCTCTTCAGGAAAATCACAGCATCGACGAGGCCATGGTGCCTTACTATGGGGGGCACCCATGCAAACAATTTATACGTGGCAAGCCTATCCGATGGGGCTACAAGTTTTGGGTGGGAGCAACTCGCTTGGGATATATAATATGGTGTGAACCCTATCAAGGGCAATCGGGCGAGATTGTGAGCCAGTACAGAAAACTTGGACTGGGAGCCAGTGTAATCCTGCAATATGCTGATGTTCTTCGGAAAATGAACCACCAGGCCCCCTTTCACTTATTTTTTGACAATTTCTTTTCCTCGGTACCGTTGATTGATGAGCTAGGTAAAAGAGTATTTAACGCGACTGGAACGATAAGGGAAAATCGTTTATCCAAATGTCCTTTGCCGACAAACAAAGAAATGCAAAAGTTGCACCGAGGTTCTTACAAATTCAATTCTACAAGGGCTGAAGAAATCGTAGTTTGCAAGTGGCATGATAATAGTGTTGTTACAGTTGTATCAAACCACGCAAAGGTAAATCCTGTGTGCAAAATAAAGAGATTTTCGCAAAAAGAAAAGAAATACATACTTGTTGATCAACCCTCTCTTATCAAAGCTTACAATAACAACATGGGAGGTGTGGATAGGTCTGATCAGAACATTAGCCTCTACAGGACTTCAATTAGAGGCAAGAAATGGTATTTTTCGCTTATTGCCCACTGCCTGGACATGGCGCTTCACAATGCTTGGCAACTATACAAAGCTAACCATGGTGAATATGATCATCTAAAATTCCGCCGGTATGTAGCGACAGGTATTTTAGAGACTTTCAAGAAGTCAGATCAACGAAAACCTGGGCGAACATCGAAAGCTTTTCACGAGAGTTCGCGTTTTGATGGTATAGGCCACGTAGTAAAATATCGACAAGGCCAACTGCGTTGCGCTTTTTGTCATAAGCATGCAAATTTTTTTTGTATAAAATGTGACGTCACTCTGCATCCAAAAAACTGTTTTGAAATCTATCACACACCTACATAATTTTTTTTTTTTTACTTGTTCATATGTATATTTTCCTCAATAAATAAGTCATAATAAATGAATATAAACATACACAAATTTCGTTTTCTTTATACGTTATACTCGTAGTAATAGTAGGTCATTTTACTATCGTTGTTTAAAAACGACACCATTTTCCCGAGTTTTCCCCGGAGAAAATTTTTTTTTGACAATTTTCCTGTTTAATTTGGTAGGTATTAACAACGATTTCCAAAAATTATAAAAATCCGACAAAAATTAATTTTCAGTAATATCTGGGTTAAACAAACCAACTACAAACAAGAGCAACTGATCTGCCGCTATTTAACTTGTTTGTGTGGTTGTTGTTTGTGTTTTTGTTTGCAAACTCTGTATAATGTGTTTTTTACATTATATTCTAATGCATTTTTAAGGCGAGCTCCCGGGTTCAAAGCCTGAGAGAAGTGGTTATGAAAATTAAATTAAAAATAATTTAATTTAATAATCAAAAAGAAGTCTGATGAGGAAATGTGGTGATTTCCGAAATAGTACTATAACTTCAACCATTAAAAGCTGTTGTTGTTTTTTCACAAAAAATGTTCCATAAACTGGCCTTGAGCTCAATAAAAATTCTAAAATATTCCAGAAAATATTTAATAAATTATTATAAATTTTTTCACGTGTGAAGTACAAACTCGGATTTTAAACTGATTTTGATTTTTGGTGAGGTGGGAAATTTCCCTCATTTACACCCCCTGCTCCTCGTAAGAGAACCGCCCTTGATTCGAACGGTATGTACTATGCGCTGATGAAGCTGCATTCAGTTTCTAGCAATAAACAAAGAACACATCTCTTAACGACGTGTCTTGTACAGGTGTGCTGAATCGACGAGTTTTTTAAGAATTGGTCGATAATCGGTAACGATTTCAAAACTATCGCACACATTCAACACTTTGTAACGAAAAAGTTTGTAAGTAAAACCGTTGGGATTATTACTATTATTATTAAAGTGAGTGACTGGTAGCAAAGATAAAATGTTGCTTAAATCTTTTTCGTAAGAGCGAAATTTCAAAATGCAGATTTTTTATAACATTTTCCAACAGTGCCACTAAGTCAGAAAAGGTACTTCATTGAATTTTGTTTGGAGATTTAGCAGTCTCTCTACAATCATTGGTAGATATTATTTACCTTCTGGACAAGAAGTGATAAATTTATGAATTCAACATAAAAACAATATAATAACACAGAAATTCATATAGGGCAATAACAGGTTTCTTATATGCAGAAAACATTTTATAAAAGAGAAAACTCATTTTGATATATATAAGTACTTGTATATTTCAGTTTTTTAAAGTGCAATATATACTCAGTTCACTTTGATATAATACATAGTTTTGCTGACATGTTTTTAAAATAAAACTCAATATTCGTAAGTAAAGTTAAACACTTTATGCTTTTTTAGTATTAAAATATAAAATTTAACTCGTAATTTTTTTTGATTGTTTAGATAACGTATGTTTCCAACAGCCGGATTGTGATAGATAAAAGAATATTCGAACCTCGGTAACCCTGACTGCATCGCAAGAGAAATGGCTCGAGTACTATTTATTTACCTGATTACTCGATACTTGTATGAAAGTATCGACAATGCTCAGAGCTTGGAATAAGTATGTAGTATTGACCTGTAGTGAATCGTATTGGAACTGCAATATTCGTATGCCATATATGTACTCGTATATGTTTCTCTAAATCTTACATGCGCATAATTTAGTTAACTCGGGTTATAGCACAATTCTGAATAACAAAAATATGCACAGGTTCGTCAATATAAATAAAAAAATATATATAAACAAATTGAAAAAGTACATTTCTCTTTTGGTTTAAAAAGCAACAAAGAATACATATATGTACATATGTACTTGTATTAAATTGTGTAGCCCATAGCGAATGAAGCTACTGAAAAGTCACTAATAATTCTGATATAAATTTAAAAAAATGTATTTTAAACTTACGAGTATATTAACTAAAACCCAAAATTAAAGAAACTTAGCTTACCTTAAAACTTACAGGTTTTATCTGAAAAGAAATTGTTTTAGACTGGTGGGCAGAAACTGCTTTCTAGAAAGTTGTGGGTAATATAGAAAAATCAATCCATTTAAAGCATTTTACTCTAGCTGCATTTCAAGATATAGCAGAACCTTTCAACAAAATAAAAGTCGATACGATCACTCAATCACTTGAAAAGGTCGGGGTATTTATACCCATATGCGGATGGGTTGAGCAGGCAGATGCTCAGAAACCGACAATAATTCCAACGAGAGGGAATTCTACCCCACTGCTTTGGGTAGTGTTTCTGAATGATAATATACTAGAACTCTATAAAGTAGTAGCAGTATCCGGTATCTTCCCCTCCACGATCAGTGAAATCCTTGATGGACATTTAATAAGACTTCACACTTGGTTCAAAGGGAGCGGCCTTCGTGTCAACCTGAACAAGACGGAGCTAATGCTGTTCACTAAGAAAACAAAAATAACACAGATTTAACTTCCTTCTTTCAACGTAACTTCTCTGACTTTATCGTCCTAAGCAAAGTATTTGCGCGTTATACTAGACCCTAAGCTAAGCTAAAATAAAAACCTCGTGAGGCATGTGGGAAAAGCCTATATAGTATACTATACCGGTAAACGAATCTTCAGTAAAAACTGGGGATTAAAACCTAAGCTTGTCCTGTGAATGCAGACGGGCATCATAAGATTATTACTTACTTATGGAGCACCAGCCCTGGACAACAAATATAACATAAAAAAGGTTAGCAGCATACAACCCGCCCCTTGCGCTGGTGGAACAAAAGCCATTAAGTAATGTTCCATTATCGCGAAGCTGCGTCGAACTCCACAATAAAGCTCAGAAAGTCTGACTAATCGAAATAAACCGAAGAATAGCACTTTCCTATAGATGCTACTTTGGGCTCGATAGGCAATTGAAAAGGTGAACCCTTTCTCGACGAACGAAAATCTCGCTCTACAAATCCTTCATCATGGCGCAGGAACATGGACGATGTTGATCAGCGAAGAGAAGGCTTTGTTCGCAAAGGGTACCGAAGAAGATGGAATGATGAACTGTATGAGCTGTATAATGATATGGATGCATATCGTTCATATGGATGATGATAATCCAGTAAAAAAATCCTTCAAATCGGCACCCATTGGTGGGCAATGATCGCAAGGGCGCTCTCGAACACACTGGAAGGACCAAGTGGACCTGTTTGCACTTGGTGTGAGATATTTGCGTAACCTAGCGAAGGAGAGATAGAATTGGCAAAATTTTTTGGTCTCGGCCCAAACCGACTAGCTGTTGTAGTGTCATAAAAGAAGAAGAAGAGTTTGGCTGATGGAGACCGAAGCAGTAGAGGCATAATGGAGCTCTCGACAAATTTTTAGAAACAGAGGAACAATCAGACAAGACATCTTCCATGATGGGCTTCAGACAAAACTTTTGATCGAGACGGCATTGGAGTAGAGGCTGGTTGGCGGATGAGACGGGCCTGCAACTGCATATGCAGGTTCATCCACAAATCGAAAAGGTTTAAAGATTAAGTGAATTAAGATATACCAGAGGTTCCATTAAAATCGCGTAGCAAAATGGTGCTTCCAGCGCTAATTGGGCCTAGGCAACGCTACTACAAACCAACCATTAATGCTATAAAAGGGGTGAAGAATTAGATCCTACAAAAATGTTCCTTACTTTATTCAAGCTCTTTCTGTCGTGTTTAAAATAATTTGTAACTTACAAGTTTTCCAATAATCTTAAGAACTTAAGAACTTTCTCAATAAGGGTTACCAAATGATTAAAAGCACTTCCTTTATGTTTTTTTTCTGCTTGAATAAAAAAGGATTCCTTCTGGAAAATTTTAATTTTCAAATAAGTATAATACTTGTTTTAAATACACAGTTTGGTAGCTTATTTTTATAAGGGGGAGTTTGAAGTGACTCCAAACGACTGTAGCTCTTTAGTTATTTATTCCCTAACTTCCTTAGTGTGTAGCGGTGTGTGCTTTAAAGTGGTATGACGCTGAGATTCAAGGTTCAAATCTCAGCCGGGTCATGTGAAATCTAATTCCAAAACTGATAATAAAAAAAAGTTGGTTTTGATGAAAAGCGTAAGTCTTTTTTTTAATTTCGAAAAAATTGCAAAATTGTTAGAGAACGAATTTTATTTGACTTGAAAATAATAAAGCCAAATAAAAGATAAATAATCAAAAAAAACTAGAAATGGCGCCGTGCCTGGAAGGGTAAGCGTTATTTTGATTCAGCTTCGAAATATCAATTTGTTTCTATTCTAAGGAAGGCTTAATTCGGGCGAAACCGAATTTTTTCCCCTCACTATATATTATATAAGTTCTCTCTTAGGTGGACAAATAATGTTGAATTTTCTATAATAACCGATTATTGGTAGTCGTGGTTTAAGTCTGAGTTCGAAAAATTTCAGCATACATACTGCTTAAACTATAATCTATATTCGGGCCGAGTTTTGTAAAAATTGGTGACGCTGCATCATTTCAGCATTAGCGAGCGATTTCCTTAAATTTTAAAACAAACCCACGTTATGCTCACATTGCTACTAATTTCATTCCAGTATTACGGAAATTGGTTGTATTTGTATTTTTCGAAAATTTAAAATATGGCTGATGCTCGTTTCTTGATACTTTTAATGGGGTTTTTTATTTCTTCTTAATGAACACATCATGATTCAATTATAATTCAATAATTATTAAAGGTTAGCTCGATAAGCAGCTTGCTCATTCCCACTTGACAAATCGGCTTCCTTAGGAAATTTTTGTACAATTGCACAAATACTTCAAAAAGTGGTAGAAAGTTAAAGTTTTTAAGAAAGAAATAAGGTAGGCATCACTGCTTCGCTTTCGGTGTTTAGCTTTTTCTTGTTCGTTGACATTTGATTTTCTGATTGCGTGAATTTCAAAAACTTGCTTTAATTTTATAATTAAATGATATTTTTCATTGCGTTAATCACAGTGATTTCGAAGGGTAAGTATAGATGTGGCATGTGCATTAAAACTATTTGATAATTGTTTTGTTTTACAGAAAATTGTAACAAATATTCAATTTCGGAAAGGATTTGCGTTAGTAAAGAGTAGTAGCATATACTAGTAAAAGTGCGTTTCGTTGTAATTTGTTTTTAGCGTAGCCACCAGAAACTCCGCCTGTACAAGTGCAAGTAAGTTTGGATGCAAATTGTTTTTTGAAAATGTTTGTATATCTGTTTTTTTATTATTTGGTCGCAGCTTCTAACAACTGCACGTACTAGTGCCGGTGCAAAATTCGTTTGCGTTTTTGTGTTTTTGTCGCAGCAACAACTGCACATACTAGTATAGGTCGAGCATACCTGTGAGTGCTAGTGTCAGTGGAAAGGGTGTCTGTGTGTGTTCAAATCCATATTTTAAATAAGTTTTAAGTTATTTTCTTTATTGAAGCTAATTTGGTGATTAGATTTATATAACTAGTCTTATTATTTAGTTTGATAAGTAAATTATTTAATTTGATTGACGAAACAAAAAGAAAATTGGATAGTTCTTAGAATCTAAAAATAAAGTTAAGAAAAAGATAATAAAAATAATAAGTTCTACTGCGCTTTTATATTTGCAGTAGGATTAGAATGAAAATTAATTTTTGTTATTAATCTAGTATATTGAATATGCCGAAAGCAAGTTGCGGTTTATGCCGAAGGACATGGACACACGAAGGAGTTAAGATGATCCATGTCTCAGCGAATGATATAAAACGAAAAAATGGTCTGATTCGTGTGGAGTGCATTTAACTCCCAATTCAAAAATTTTTTCCCTTTACTTTTCGTCAGCTGACTATGTGTCTAGTTCCGATCGCAAAAGGGTGTGGTTATCGGATGACGCCTTACCGATAGCTATTGAAACCTTAGGTCTGCCTAATAGAAATAGTTGAAACTTCTACCAAACTCGTTCATAGTGCAACACAAACGGAGTAAATATTTATTTTATTAAAAATTGTTTCGTATTAACTGTTCTTTGATTAAGAATCTGTGATTATAAAATATCAGTGCTTGAAGCGGAAGTGAAAATTTGAAAGGGCGTATTAACGAACTTGAAAAGCTGGAAAAATATGTGTCATCGATTTTTACATGTCGGCAGTAGCAAAAATTGCTAGATCCCGAGAAGAAGGTTCATTGAACATGGGACGATATTTCTGCCACCATTGCACTGCATGCTGCTGGACCTAGGGCATACGGTCATTTGTGTAAAAATGGCTTTCCTTTCCCCGGTGAATCCACTATTCGAAAATGGCTTCAAAAAGTTTGGGTGGATGATGGCGTACATAACAACAAAAGGCTGGAGTTTGTTTTTAAAAATTTTAATGGCGACAAAATAAAATCGAGCCCATGTTACATCGAAACACTCAGTACATGTTCCGAGCACATTTAAACAATTTGAAGCGCAGCAAAAAAAAATTATTGAAGACAAGGTGAAAATGAAGGCTTTTTATTACTAAAGTTTTTATTTACTATCACTTTGTAAATAAACACGAGCTTTAACATAATCTAAGCTTGCAGTGTTAATTTTATTTCTTATATACATAGTAGTTGAATTCATTGATTGAGGTAAGAATTTTTAATATTGCCATTTAAGTACAAAATTTCATGCAAAAATATTAAAGTTTACATATTGTATTCTACCACTATTTGCAAACTTTGCGCCCTCTGCTACTCCTATTTTCAAAAAAGGGACCGCATTATTTCCCGTTTTTCCTTCCTTCGCATATGCAACCTTTTGTAAGGGAGTGTCGAAACTCCCTTGTCAATATTGATCTAACCTTTTATTATTGAATCATGTGAACACATAGCTAGTTGACTGATTATTCTCGACTTTCTATTTACATATGTATATATTCGTGAAATTGCCTTGAATTTTGAAGTAAATAAATAGAAGTAATGAATAAGTTTAAAGGTATCCGGGGTTTTCCACCTGTCTTCAAATAGTTACATATATAAGCCCTAATATCCAGCGAAAAATGTATCTGGCTGAGCGGGCTACTTTCCATTAACTAAGTCGGCAGTAGAGGAGACCCAACTGTTTAAATATGCTCATGCCGATAAAAGAAAATTAAATGAAAATCCCTTTCCATGAATGCATTGTAACGTTAAATTTCACGTTAACGTTTCAGCATTAAAGGTTTGATTTCATTTTGATAACATGGCGCCGAAACCTAACAAACTTGTTTTGTTAAGTTAATTTTGTTCGTCGAAACGAAATGGTATCGTTTCGTTTCTTGCGCAGTCCTGTCTCTTTCGCGATAAAAGGTAGATGATGGAACGATGAGTTGTCAGTTTCGGGACAAAACAATGACTGGCGACTTTGTATCGCTTGGGAAAATCCGCAAGGGATGACGGAAATTTGATCCAATATACATAAAATGTTCACCTTGTCGGAAAATCAGATGAAAAGCAGTAAAAAAAAAAGTTCCAAAATGTTAATTGATGACAGAATTATCGGTACCAATGAAGATTAGGCTGGCATATAAACATGTTTCGAATGCTTTGGAGAACGGTTCTTGTGCGTGTGTGGAAAACGGTTGTGTACGTGAGTAGAAGTTTACATATCAAAATATTTATTAGAATCACAAGCTCGAGGGTTTAATTTCAACAGCGCTTAGCTTAATTTCTATTCACGAGTATTTTAGTGTAAGTTTAACAGCGGCACATACATATGTATATCCGGCCATATGTCGCCTCGTTGGATTTATAAGCCACGCACATGCTAGTTTCACTTTGGCTAAAACATCAAACTTATTTAATATTCAAGTACCATTTGTTTTCTTTCAAATAATTTGGCAAGTTTTGTCTACTTCTGCCACTAACAAACCTCAAACTAACATCAACTTTTTCACACGCAAAGAAAAGTCCTTGCAGTTTATTGATGCTCTGACACAATGAAGACTCACGCGGCTCATAAGAACTACTATGTGCAAACGTATGTATACCCCTTGTGCAAATATACATACATATGCTTTAATAGCCAAAAGTAGTAGCAACGACCGGAAATGCAGCTGAGGGGAAAACAAAAGCTCAAATGTGCTCACCAACAAAGCGCTGGCAAAGTATGTAAGTTAGAATTTGAGGCAAAACGAAAACCAATAATTAAGATAAACAGTTCGAGTCCAGAATTCCATGTTCAAATTTTGATACAACTTTCAGTATTTCTTATCCGAAGAGTAATTAGAGAAATTCGCCAATAGCGGAGACGAACTACATTCATATACACATACATACCCTTATATGTATTTACAAGTATATACGAGTATATATTTTGAACTCTTGCACGCATGGCTTGAAATACACATGGCTATGGAGATGTTCGAGCGTCAATTACTGCTGCAATACTACAAATAAAAGCCATCGTTTATTGCAGGGTTCGCAAATATCCATATAAGAACATTCACGTGCATTCATTTATAAATTTACATGCGAACGTGAACGACACAAGAATTTGTAAACGCTCTCATTCGAGAACGAGGACGACAACAAATTCAGTTCGTTTGCGTTCGCGTATGATAAGCAGTTATAATTACACTTAAGTATTTTTTTATGCAGAATATGCGATCTTCAGAAGGCCGCATAAAAAAATTCGTATAAAAAAGTTCTTTACATTCATACAAATTTAGATACTTCTCGTAAAAAGCCCCAAAAACCGCATAAAAAATTCCAATGAAGCAATATAAATGAAAACATCTAAAGAAAACGAAACAATTTATTTCGTCAGTTTAAAATATCTTATTCTATTTAATACTAAAAAGAATGAGTTTGATTTAAATATAAATTAAATAAATAACAATTTTATTGAGCTCAAGGCCAGTTTATGAAATATTTTTGTGTGGAAGATGGAATAAACAATTATTAACATTTATTAGGCCAACAGAAAAATAACAAAAATTTATACAAATTAAATAAACAAAATTGTGTCCGTATTTATTCCAAAACAACAAACTAGTATTACAAAAAATTCATGAATTATGTATTTACAAGCAAACTGGAAATGGCGAATAAAAAATTAGAAAAATACTCGCCATGATACTATCACTAAAGAAAGAAAAATCTTGTAAGCTAGAACAAATTTTTTATAAAACTTCATAAAGTCAAATCCGCATCAATTCCTATCCACATTAAAAAAAACGCATAAAAAAAACCTTAGTGTATAGGAAACATGAATCAAGACAAGACTTGATGCGGCTTCTGGGCAACGAAAAATTAGTTCTAAACTCCTTGAGATCTTAAAACTGTTAACATCGGGTCAAATACATACTTTTGAATCAAATCGCAAGATGATTAGATTATATTCAGATTTTCCACACTTGACTACAAAACTTAAATTTAAATTTCAGCTTGTTAGTCAGTCAAATGTCAAAAAGACAAAATAAGAAATTAATTTTTATGCATTTAAGTTTGAAAAAACTCTACCCGTAATATTTATTAACTTAACTGTTTAACTAAGGATAAAAACTCTTGCAATACATGAAGCGGACGACAGCAACCCACACCAGCTTTACCATCTGACAACGCATTCACAAAAATGGTATTATTTGCCGTAGACTTTGTGGAGCTGTCTAAATTTTGAGACATTTGCAAATAAGCCGCAAACGATAGTTGCTCTTAAGGTCAACAAAACGACGGGTCCTCCGCGTGGAATTACCCGAAGGCTCAACCATAGTTGACTTTGCGGACGATATCGCAGTATTCGTAAAAGCAAAATATCGGGAAACCATTTTTGAAGAAGCTTGAGCCGCCGTTATAGTTATCGAAAAGTGTCTGGGAAGTGGCGGGCTCAACCTAGCTGCGCATAAAACAGAGGCAATACTTATCTCGAGTCGAAAGAAGCTTGAAGAAGTAAACCTGAAAATTAGCGACTGCATTGCTGCGATGAAGCCCACCATAAAATACTTAGGTATGATGCTAGACAAACGCTTAAACTTCAAAGCCCATTTGAACGACGCCCATTTGAACCACGGCACTGTCGATAATAATCCTAAACACAAGAGTAGCAAAGGAGCGTCGGCGTCTATATGGGCACATGCAATACAGTACGCAGAATACAATCCCGGAATCAACTTTACATACCGCCTGTGCTCAGTATAGGTTTGTAATGCGTTCAGAACAGTATCTGATGATGCAGCTTTCGTAATCGTTAGTATGATACCCATAGATATGGTGCAAAAGAGGAGTATACTCTGGCTGAGGTAACAAACCACACAACACAAGTAGACCGAGACCGTGCCCGGAAAAGTAGCCTCATGGAGTGGCAAAAAGGTGGAATAGTACCACAAAAATCCGTTGGACCCATCGGTGTGTTCCAAATCTACCCTCTTGGGTTAATAGAGCACATGGCCAGGTTGATTTTTATTTAACTTAATTTCTGAGCGGACACCGCTGCTTCAAGGCATAGAATCTTATTGAGATATAAACACAAACACGACATATACTACGATATCTGCCATAGCGATGTAGAACATGTATATCACGTGTTTTTGTGTGCCCTCGTTTTAATCGCCAAAGAAACGTATTGAGGACTACAGTTGGGAGGTGCTTACTCTGAAGACCATATTGAGCTTTATGCTGAAGGGATTTAGCGAATAAACACCAACCAGCGATGAAATAGCCTCAGTCTTAAAACAGCCTAGAGGTCGGGAGAGACAGCGGCGAGCGAACCACTAATATGCCACAGACCACGTGCCCAAAACTTGAAATCTAAAAATTCGTAATTTTATATTTGCCGAAAAATGTAACACGTCTGTAATCGTTGTATTATAGAACTATACAAAATAACTTTAATATAACAAAGAAGAACGATTTGTTGTAAATTATGTAGGTATGTATTTTTTGTTATTTTCAAGAAAAAAGCAAATAAACTTAAAATTTTAAACACATACAAAATAATTTATATTTACTTCAAGTACAAATATACATACATATTTGGTACAGAAGAAGTACTGCTGCGCCTTAACACTTGTTGGTTGGATTGTCGACAATAAGTTAAATGCTGTCTGTAGGACATAGCCTTTATCGCCTCATTACAAAAACTATTAATTTATTTTACCAAGCCTTCTGATAAATTGTATGCCTTTCGATTATGGGACAATTGCGAGCTGCTCGTTAAAACTTGATGCAATTTATCTTTGAGACTGTGTGCTTTGCCGATTGTGAACTCTCTTAATGCTTTGTTTCACACTTGAAAAATGAATTTTTAAGAATGAAAAATATTTGAAAAATAAATGGCTTTTAAATTATTTGTTTTCTACAAAAAATGCCGGGATCCCGGGATTGGCGTGCCTAGTATGTACATATGTACAATAATGAATTATTTATTCATGATCTGTAATTTTTATGATTACTTAAACGAAAAAGGTGGTAATAAAACTGCCCACTTCAGGTATAAACATTCCATGATCAATAAAATAAAAAACGAGGACATCAAAGAGGAGGCCCTCTTTATTTTGTGCTCCTCATTAAAGATTGAACATTAAGAGAAATTTACAAAATTCTCCAAACGCCATGAAATGTTATTTCTAATGCGGTTTACAGAAAAGAAGCTTCTTGAAAGCAAGTTCAGTGTAATTACTCCACCGCAAATGCCTTCCAACCATTGCTTGGTTGGGCAAGCCATTTAACATGTAATCGTTTGTTTATATGTATGCACATATACATGTATAAAAATATACATACATGCACGCACTTATGTATGTATGTATATACCCAAGCCTTGTTGTATTTGTGAAAACTCAGGGGCGCGCATAAGAATTCTGGTGCCCGGGGAAAAAACTGAGGGGGCCTTCAATTTTGGGAGATTGTCAATCGTTATAATATCATATTAAAAACAAGTAAGAAAAGCGTAAATTCGGGCGAAACCGATTTTTATTTACCCTCGCGATATATTTTTGTATAAAAATTCATAAAATTCCCGCTTCTTTGTTTCAAATCGCAGCTAGTATTAAACTTTACAAAACGAAGTTTTTTGCATTTTAAAAATTTCCGTTATATGGAAGTTGGGCGTGGTTATAGTCCGATTTTAAATGACGTTATTGACAGTGATGCTTGTGATATCAAATATGTTTTCCAAATTTTGTGGCGATACCTTACATAGTTATTGAGATAACGCCCATTTTTCAAAATGTCCACCAAATTTTGTGACGATACCTAATACTGTTATTGAGATACAGAAAATGTTTCATAAGTAGGCGTGGCAATGCCAATTTTTCAAAATTTCATAAATCTCTAATTTCTTAGTTCAAAATCACTCCAAATACCAAATTTCATTCAATTGGTTTTAATAGATACCGAAAAATAAAGTTTTGCATTTTCCAAAACTTCCGTTATATGGTTTTCTACGGTAATAATGGCGATGTCAAGGAAAATATGTCCACCAAATTTTGTGACGACATTTAATACTGTTATTGAGATACAGAACATTTTTCATAAGTGGGCGTGGCAACGCCTATTTTTCAAAATTTTATAAATACCTAATTTCTTAGTTCAAAATCGCTCCAAATACCAAATTGCACTCCATTTGCTGTAATAAGTAGATACCGAAATAACGGAGTTTTTGCATTTTCCAAAGTTTCCGTTATATGGGCGGTGGGCGTGGTTATTGACCGATCTTGACCATTTTCGATACTAACCTACTCTGTCCAAAGAGCAATATATGTACCAAATTTCATTGAGATATCTCAATTTTTACTCAAGTTATTGTAACCACGCACAGACGGACAGACGGACGGAAGACAGTCAGGGCTAAATCGATTCCTCTTTTCATCCTGATCATTTTAGTATATATATGTCTATTCTATCTCGATTATCTTATGCTGTTACAAACAACCATTATGAGAACAAAGTTATAATACCCTTGTGTACAAGTACGCTCGGGTATAATAACACTAACTATACGATGTATTACATTACATACATATGTTTTTATTTCTAAAATCATATTCAAAACATTTGTGTTAAAATTTTTTTATTGCAGTTGCTCAGCTATTCTTGGGTTTACGAAATTTTGGTCTACGAATTTCAATAACAAATTTACAGTACTTGCTTTCATAGCACTGAATTTTTTTATGATTCTTTCATTCTATACATATTATTAGCAAGTGATTTAATCTATCTTCAGCTGTCGTGGATCGTAATCTATTTTTAATGAGAACCAACCTGCTGAAAGCCCCTTTTCAGACGCGTCAGATGGTGGTAAGACCAGCAATAATATTTAATTAGCTAGGTAGCTCAAAAACGGTTTATTCGAGCTATTTTAGCAATAACAACTGGGAAACGATGATTATTCTTTAATGAAAAATACAAAATTTTAATTATTTATGAAAATTCAATAAAATTATATTACTTCGTTTTTTATTGTGTACATTGAAAAAAAATAATCCTCCTGTGTATTACTCAAAATTTAACATTTTTGGACATAACACTCGCTGAAAACGGTTTGACATCAAAAGTATAATCATCACTGTTTACTAGTGAATAGCGAGTGTCCAATAAATCGTCTTGGATTTAAAAACTCGAAAATATAAAAAATTCCTTATTATGTTTTTTATGAATATTTTAATTAATCCAACATTTACGTCAAAAAAAAATCGTTATTCAGGGCTCCTATAAAGAGGCAACCTGTCACAATGTAGTCTTTGCCATTTTCAGAAGTAAACTAGTCAGGAAAATTTTGGATTCTATGTATTCTAATATAAATTGCTTTCTCCGTTTGTATATGTAATATCCATCCACAATCAATATAATACTAACATTTTTACTGATTATCCTTGAGCACCATATATAAATTCATGTATAAATAGTTGTTGGACACTGTTTTCTATTAAATCAAAAGATACCATATGTCATAAAAACTTGGCACCAAAAAATTTTTTATATCTGTCTGACAATGAGCATATTAATTTCGCGCGCGCTATCAATAAAGTTGAAACTCACTGTGACAATTTAAATAAAATTAATATATTAATAATTTGCGTGTAATATTAAATCTTGTTCTATGTTTTCATTATATAAAAAAAAATCAGAGATAAAAGTATATTTTAAATTCGCGCGGGACCTCTAAAAACGCGAGGCCCGGAGCAAATTTCCCCCTTTGCCTTCCCGTCGCCCCCTCCTGTGCGCCCCTGGGAAAACTACAGTATTTGGAATGAGTTTCCGGCAGTAACTCAGCAAGAGAAAGTGCTAATTTCTGCGTGACCAAAATTCTTAATGACTGATAGCTTTCAATGCCGCAATGCCGCAATGCCCCTTTATTTGATAACATTAATAGCAAGGGTGATGCGCGTACACATTTTGGTTCTTGTGGTTGGAATTACACACTTTTATATATATGTATTATAGCTTTTCAAATATGTATGTATGTATATACGACAACCACATTTTGCTTAAAGCTTTATTTTTTCAATTAATGTACCGAGATTTATGTCGGTAGATTATTGCGAACCTTCCAGTTGACGATAAGAGTATTGTTAAAATATACTTAATGTCAAGAAAACTCAAAGTGAAACTACTTTATACTTTATAGAAAAATGTTGAAAAATAATTTCAACAAATTTTCGCTAAAAGCATATTTAAAAAAAAAATGTCGTTCTTAAAGGACAATTACAGTAAAAATATTACTTAGGTTTTTTTTAATCAAATCATAACAGTAATTCCAAGCCAAATATCATTTTAATAAAAGAACAAGTAAGAAAAGCTTAATTCGAGCGAAACCGAATTTTACAAACCCTCATGATGTATTTTTGTATGGGCTGTGCCACGCCCATAATCAAATTTGTATAAATAGTCAATTTGAAAAAATTGATATTAAAATTGGTATTAAATTTTGAAATTAACTAAAAGCCATTTCATCATAAGTGGGCATGGCAACACCTATTTTTAAAAATTTCATAAAACTCCAGTTTCTTGTTTCCAATAGGTGCAAATTTCACCCAATTTGTTCCAATGGATTCCAAAAACACAAAGTTTTTGCATTTTTCGAAATTTCCGTTATATGGAAGGAGGACTTGGTTATTGACCGATTTCGACCATTTTCAAGAGCAACCTTGGCTAATGAGCAACCTGGCAAGTTTTATTATGAAATCTTAATTTTTCTCATGTTTTCATTCTGAAAATTTTGGCATATATAGACACATATGTTATAGACATATCTATCTCGATTATTTTTGGCTGTTACAAACAACCGTTATGCGAACAAAGTTAATATACCCTTGTGTGCAAATAAGCTCTGGTATAATACTAGAAGAATTGGCCTAGTAACACCTAACAAGCCTTTCAGTAGTTGAAGTGCCAGCCAGCAGTCCCGCCAGTATACCACGGCCCTTGTTTAGACCCATTGTGGTATGTACACTACGCCGGGGCGATTTTGCAGCCAATATCGCGTCGTCGAAGTAACTATTTATCTTATTATTTTGAATAAAAAATTATTCTACTACATGGGTCTAAAATGAATTTGGGCGTTCCGGAATTTGATTTTAATGGGACCAAGTTGGGTTTTAGAAAAACTTTAATGTACAAAAATCTACGAAAAACTAATCTGGCCATTATACATATCAATTTCAATCAAAATTTTATGCTAAATTCAAATATGGGGCTATATGTCATAGTCATCCGGTATTGATGAATTTCACTGACAACATTTTACTTGTGATAAGTGTACTAAATATAAAATTTCACGCTTTTATATGTATAAATGGAAGAGTTATTCCTCAAAATTACTTTATCTTAATAATCAGTTATCATAAGTAGTTATTTGTTAAAGACGCCTTATCGGCTCTTCATAATTACCTCGGTCAATACATAGGCTGATCATAAAATGTATAGATAATTTTGTTTTTCCTTCTCATGTAGATAAAGGCATACACCTGAATCGAGAATTTCTATTATATTTAAGTAATGCAAAGCTGTTTTTTATTAAATTTCAGAGATTGTTTATTAACTACATAAATATTGCTTTTAAAATTATATAACCTTATACACTCAATTTTAACGTACACAATATTTAAATATATTTCTTGCTTTAAACTTAAAGATTTCCCAGATATCCTGTTGGGTTTTCAGACGCAAATTCTTTCGGCTTTCTGAGAAGACCGCATAGTTTTTTTTCTAGTTCCTTCAATTTCAACAAAGATATTATATTTTATTTTGGAACTTCTTTGCACCCGTTGGCGAAAATCCTCGGACTGATCCCTTCGCGATGGTGCCGACTGGTAATGAGTACTACAGAATAATCCCGTACGATGTCGGGAGGGTGCTCAGCTAAGCTCAGGAATCAGTGCTAAGTGCTTATGCTTCTTGATAGCTCTGTCACATGGAAATGGTACTTGATCGTGGTCTTGAGGTAGGGCCTGGATCAAGGTGGCATGCGTACCGTGCTGATGATCAGCCTGGCTGGGGGTCCTAAATAGCCGGTTGTATTCAGGCCTTACCCCGGGTAACGCGGATCTCTGCGCGGGACAGACTAACCCTTTCTCCATCACTCGTGGGCTTTAGCAATGGAGAGCAAATCAAAAAAATTTTACAACTTCGAGACCGGCACTCGTAAAAAGTCAGACAGTCGACCAAGTGAGGACCGTGCGATGCAGGGACAGCAAACTTCTGGCGCTGCTGAAGTCTGGACTCCCCTTTAAGCGCAAAGGGACGGCAGGCTTCTGAGATACACTCCTGGCACTGGTGGAGGCGGTCATGGTATGCTGCCTACTACCATGGAGAAGGCCGTAACCAGTTGTGGGCCTTCTCGGGCGGACGATAGGCCATCTCAACATCGGAAAGCTGCTATAGGAATCCTAAAAATGTCGAAAGTATCTGACGACCTCTGCAATCGGGCGCTGCCTGGTGATCGTGCAGAGATTTTGGCAGATTGAGTGGGCAAAAACCATCGTGCCGAAATTTTAGCTAACCGCTCCAGTGGAGCAGACGGCATAAAATAAGCGCAACAGATCGCTGGAGGTTGTGCAAAACCCACCAAAAAAGGTCAGGATTCACGGTCCATCCTTTGCGAAAGTCGCAGTCGCGAGAGTATAGTACTGGGCCTGGTAGAAGAGAATCCGAGTGACGAACCTGCGCTGCGGACGCAGTGGAAATGGATATGGTCGGAGCTGTCTAGTATAACTGGGCCTCGTCCGTCTTGCAAAGATGCGGGTTGGTTTCAGGGTAATTTAAAGCTCGTGGCTTGTGACGACGTCAGATCTGCCGTTTTTTACAAGAAGGAAGTAAACGTCTTAGGAGCAATATATCAGGGAGCTAGGCTCTGGGCAATATACTTCAAGGACATCCCATCCAGGCCTAGAACGAGGGTATAGCTGCAAGCGAAAACCTCTAAACCGAAAAAAATGATTGCAAATTTCTGGATCTTCAACCCAGCTCTGCCTGCTGGTAACTGGAAGTTGCTGATGGTCGAGCACAAAACGAAGGCGAAGGAAGTCCTTGCCGTTTCAGGAGAAGTCAGAGGGCATCATGAAGTATGGTTTCGAAACCCCTCGAGTAAGAGTATACTCGAACGATGTTAATGTGGAGCGAAGCATTGAAGTGCAGGTGGACCACGACAGTGAGAATAAAGAGG
The DNA here is from genome assembly GCA_963971545.1 of Philophylla caesio. NCBI lineage: Eukaryota > Metazoa > Arthropoda > Insecta > Diptera > Tephritidae > Philophylla > Philophylla caesio. Next base: position 68,887,939 of record OZ020607.1, read on the forward strand.
ACGCAGGGCCAGGCGGCATCAATCCGCTGGATGATCAGTCCGGAGGTTATGCGTCCTCAACGTCGTCGCTGGGCGTTGCTTTTACCTTCAAATACACGGAGGATTAGTTAAAAAGGGGCAGCAGACATCACCCTAATCCAGGGGCCTTGGATTATTAGGCATACAATTTGTGGACTCAAGGATCCTGAGTATACATTGGTAAGTTCAGTAATTACGGGTAAACCTAGGGCCTGCATTCTGGTTAACGCAAAATTAAAATTTCTGTTTCTTCCCCAATTTTGCGACGAGGACACAACAATTGTGAGTATGGAGGTCAATGGTCAGGTGATCCGGCTAACCTTAATGCATCTGACTCACGACAAGCCAATCTCCGCACCAATGGTCGAAAGGGTAGCTGAGCATACCGAAGGAACGCTCATAATTGCTTCTTATGGAACAGCAGCGACACCAATGAAAGAGGTTAGTTACTCTTAGAATTCATACTAACCTAGATGTAAGTAAATAATAGGGGATCTGAACCCACATTGGTTACTAGTAGTAGAAGGGAAGTTCTGGATGTAACCCTCGTCTCAGAAAAAGCAGAGGCTGTGATCAAGAACTGGAAAGTGCTCGACGAGCACGCCTTTTCGGACCACCGCTATATTTATTTTGAATTAGAGGGGGTAAGTGAACCATTAAGAAACCTTAAAAATGCCGATTGGTCTAAATATAAGATGGAATTAGAAAAGCGTCTCTCTGGCATACGAGTAAGAGTACAGGGTAACCCAGGGGATCTAGATTGTAAGGTGGGCCAGTTTACCACAGCATATAAGAATGTATTAGAACTGTCCTGCCCCATAAAGAAGCGGAAAGGAAAGAAGAAACCACCTTGGTGGAATACTGATCTCGATAAGGTTCGCAAGCTTTCCGGAAAACCTTTAACTTGGCAAAAAGAACCAAAGTGATACACTTTGGAAAATTTATAGGTTGCACTTGAAAGAGAACAAAAAATTAGTAATAAACTCGCAGAGGTCTTCATGGAGGGAGTTCTGTGGCTCACTGAAAGCCGTGTCTGAGGGAATAAGACTCAAAAAGGTTCTCTCCTTATCACCTCTAGTAGCCCCCAGATGCTTGTTAAGGTCTGACGGGACGTGGACGGGGTCTGGTGAGGACACTTTGGGCTTTCTCCTGGAAACATACTTTGGAAAAAAATAACCTATAAAGCCCCGGCTCTAGATAAAATTTCACCGGTGCAGCTACAATAATCACTGGAATTAAATGCAAACTAACTGTATGGCATGTTTGTAGGGGTGCTAAACCTCAACCATGTTCCGAAAATGTGAAAAGGATCACGGGTAGTCTCCATCCCTAAAAAAGGGAAGACATCCCATGATAACCCGAAGGATTTAAGGCCTTTAAGCCTTTTTTCCTTCTAAATTAAAATATTAGAGAGAGTAATCGTTTGCCACGTCAGGGAATCAGTTGCGGACAAACTAACGTCTTCTCAACACGCTTACCTAAAATGGAAGTCTACTGAAACAGCGCTGCATCAAATTGTGTCGTATATTGAACAATCCCTACAGGTCAAGGAGGATACCTTGATATCATTTCTAGACATTGAGGGAGCCTTCAACAATATAGAACATCTGGTGAACCTGGACGTTGATCTACAGCTGGTTTCCTTTGTGCAAAATCTGCTAATGAACAGGGTTGTGAGGGCATGGCTGGCGGAAGCAACATTAGAACGCTGCACTAGCCGAGGAACCCCGAAGGGTGGTCCTTTCCCGTTCCTCTGGGTGGTGGCCATCAATGACCTACTGCGGACCCTGGAGGAGGAGGGAGAATCGAAGGTTATAGCTTATGCCGACGATCTTGCGGTGGTAGTAAAGGGTAAATTCCCTCAAACGCTATGTAACATCATGCAGGAAAAACTAAACAAGGTTGAAAAATTAACTAAAGAAAGGGGTTTGGGTGTGAACCCTAGTAAAATCGAACTTGTTCTTTTCACTAGGAAATATACGATCCCACAACTAAGGCTCCCCGCTATACAGAATAGGGTGCTAAGGCTTTGGGAATGTACAAAGTATCTCGGCGTGATAGTATACAAAAAGCTTAATGGGCACAGAACGTCCAAGAGCGCATTAGAAAAGTAACGGTAACCCTCTATAGGGAGCTATCGGCAGGAACTGGGGATTATTCCTAAAAATTACATAGGTGGTTAGGCCATTCTTGTTATACGGGGTCTTGGTGTGGCGGCCACGCCTCGACAAGAAAACATCATTACTAGCACTCCAAAGGGTACAAAGGTCGGCGCTGATAAGCATTGATCACTCCAATTGATATTATGGGGTATTGTGTATTGCCAGACTGGAAGGCTAGCGAATAATGACATGCAGCAATCCCAAACAAACTAGGTTCGCAAGAAACTGAGGACTGCGTTCCAACCATGAGCTTCACAAAGAAGTTTAATATCTTGATCCCCGGCAGAGACTGGTACTCCGATGAAATCAATGTGGCGGAAGGAGAAAACAGAATGGGAGGAGGGATGTTATCAGTCCCATTAGGATTGGAAAAATCTTTCCGCCACCCTGATCACTGCAACGTCTTTCAGGCTGAGGTCGCTGCGATATAGGAGGTGGTAAAGTATTTAAGAACAAGAGAGTTTAGATGCGAATAAATCTTCATATTTTCCGACAGTCAAGCTAGCTGCACTTAAAGCACTGAATTCGGTCAACTGTAACTCCAAAACAGTGGCAGCCTGCCGCAAATCTCTTAACGAGATGGCTGAGCATTATGTCTTTCACCTCGTATGGGTGCCAGGGCACAGCAAGATACCAGAGAATTAAACGGCGGACGAGCTTTCACGAGAGGGAACATTCATTCCGCTTTCGTCACTTTGGAATTGTTTATGTATGGCGCTCGCTACCTGCAAACTCCTTCTAAGGGATTCATCTCTTAAAGAAGCACCGGTCCGATGGGCAAATGAAAATACCTGCAAATCGCTAGTCTTAACGAAGTCGCCTGTGAACGACCAGGTGCTCCGGAAGTGGGAGGGCTTCAGCCAAAATCGGGTTCAATGGTGGACTTGAGCGCTCAGTGACAAAAGGACGTCCGTCCGTCGTCTGAGACGTCTATGCCAAAGAGCCAGACATAGCGTGGGGGATAATCTGTCCCACTTAGGTATCAAGTATTAGGACCAAGGAGGAAGATTGGAGGAGGTTTGTGGGGGAAAATAGAGACGACCCCAGTGGTCAGGTTTATAAAATCTGCCGGGGTCGTCGAAGTGTGGAGGTATCCTCCCTTCGTGTGGGTGACACGATGTTGTCCACATGGAGGGAATGTGCCGTTCTTTCCTAAGACGGAGGTGCTGGTTCCTCCAGCACAAGAGGTATCAGTCCCTCCACTAGACGCTGAGGAGCTGGGTTATGCATTTGGCCTGGTGAGTTCTAGGAAGTCGCCAGGTATGGATGGCTTAAATGGAGAAATGTGTAAATGCTTCTGGAAATTTATTCCTGGGTATCAGGAGGCTGCCTATGATAAATACATTTGGAGGGGCTATTTTTCACGTCAATGGAAAATTGCTAGGGTTGTTCCTCTCCTGAAGTCCCAGATAAGGTCAGGAGTGATCTTCGATCTTATCGTGGTATCAGCCTGCTTCCAGTAGTTGGAAAAGTACTTTGTGCGCCTAAAGGAGCGTCTGGTCGGTGTAGTAGGGCAGGTACGACGCATCTTGAGGTGCGATTGGGGCCTCGGCAGGCGCGCTGTCCCCACCATTTTTCGGGGCCTTTTCGTGGCTTGTTACACGTTCCGTGCTGCGGTGTGGTGGGAGACGACCATGTCAGTCACGGGTCGCAGGAAGATACTGTCATGCCAAAGGACATTGTTGCTTGGTTGGCTTCCGGTGGTCGTACTGTTTCGACGGACGCTTTGCAGGTTCTGATGGGGGTGCCCCTTCTTGACCTGGTGGTGGTAGCGCGAGCTATTAAATTCAGGTTGAGAAGGGGGGCTGACATACCACCTTTGGCTGGGTGATACTATGAGTGTAAGAGGTTGCTGGATGACAGAGTCCTCGGTATGTGACAGGAGCATTGGGACAATAGCCCCAGGTATTCGGACGTAAGAAATCTGGAAAGCATGGGTCTTAGTTGGACTGATGGACGTTATAACTATAGTAGGGCACTTTCAACACGACTGACTGTGACGAACTTGAGGGTGTTTGCACGAGAACTGTTTCGACGACGAAGACGGATGGACTATGCAGTGCGTCGATGGTTGCAAGTCCAAAGCAGTATGGTAGCTCAACTGGAAGTAGCTTCGGCTACGAAGTCTGACCGGTACCACGAGGAACAGGACCCCTCAGAGCTTGCTCTGACCTGTTGTTGGATACGGCCCTTCTAGGAGTATCGTGGTGGTTGTAGTTCATACCCAAATGCGGGTACAGCTTGGCTTTGGCGTAGCGCGATTTGGAGTTACATTGCAACCGGGTGCTAGACTCATAGCACGTCAGAGGTTTAGATAGGCCTCGATCCTGACCAAGGAGGACGGTGTGACCATGTCACACCTTCAATTGGTACCGCAAATGCTTGCATTCTGAGGCGCTGATCAGCGCATTGATCTGATCCGCTGTTCTTTTTGAGCGCCATGGGGTTAGGGCGTCGTCGGCAGGTACCCACGTTAAACACGCCGGCAGCTGTCCATACTCGTGTACAGTTTCGCTTTTTTAACAGCGCTTTTTATTTGTATTTGGTATTCTATAGTTGGGTCCATTACAACCAAAACGAAGATGAGATATTGGAATATGTCAATCATCAACACAAAAACATAAGTTTACAATATAGACGAAAAGGGAAAGAGGAATAAACTATCTCGACATAACATTTAAGATGAATGACAATACGAGTGCACTAGAATACGAGATTTACTGAAAACCCGCAGCCATGGACGCCATAATACACAGGACATCGAACCATCTACAACAACACAAGAACCCTGCGTTAAGACAGCTATATAGCATCAAATAATGGATACGGATGAGCCTTAGTAGCCAAATAAGAAGAGAGTCCAAAAAAACCAAAGCATACAAAGAAGATTACAACAAAAAAGCTTGAACGACACTAACCTATACTGGAAGCTCTACTTACAAACTAGCCAAATACTTCAATAAATATAATATGCACACGGCATTTAAAACATGCAACAATATAGGACAGATATTGCAGACAAATAAAAGTAGTTAAGATCCACTAAATAAACTACACGCTTTGTTTAAATTAAACTAAATTAACATGTGCATGTCCATTGCGGGGTGCAGTGGTGCTTCTGGGTATGCGGTTACAGTTGCACGGCTGTACTCAATCCCAACCCTAACGTCCACGTTCGTGCACCCTGGGCAACGTGAGCAACCCATGTGCGAGATACGGTAATTAACCCGTGTGGAGCCTTGAGTCACGGCTAATAGAGAGGGAGTTTTAGTGGAGCCACTCCAACATATTCGGTTTAAGGGTACACTAAAGTCCGCAGCGTCTGTTCACCAGGAGGTGCGGTTGCAAGCGGGCGTCTATCTTGGAGCAAGCGGCTCGCTATATAAACGAACTCAAAATATTCACCCCCAGCAATGGATTGTGCGCAGGACTTGGAACCCGCCACTTAAAAAAATAACTTCCAATGAAAAATAAAACAAAGCCTCGGATGAGAACCCACTTTTTTGATGACGACCACAGCAAACTTTTAAAGGACAATGATTTGAGGCCATGCACCTGGAATGTCCGGACCCTTAATTGGGAAGGTTCCTCTGCCCAGCTGGTTGATGTCCTTAGCAGAGCAAAGGCTGACATCACCGCCATCTAAGAGATGCGATGGACGGGGCAAGGAAAAATGTGATAGGCCCTTGCGACATCTACTACAGCTGCCATGTAAAGGAGCGCAAATTCGGTGTCGGATTTGTGGTGGGAGGGAGACTGTGCCGTACAGTACTGTCGCTCATGGACGAGCGTCACGCCACAAGCCGCATCAAGGGGAGATTCTTCAACACCTCCCTGATTTGCGCCCACGCCCCGACGGAAGAGATGGACGATGGGACTAAAGATCGCTTCTATGATCTCTATAGCCGCACGTATGAGCGGTGCCCCCACCACGATATAAAAATCGTGCTTGGTGACTTTAATGCCAAGGTGGGCAAGGAGGGCATCTTTGGATCCACAGTCGGAAAATTCAGTCTCCACAACGAAACATCCGAAAACGGATTGACACTGATTGACTTCACCTAGGCCCGAAACATTCATTCACCAGGCGCTGTGCAGCAAAAAGCGCGAGCAAATGGACACAAGGAAAGCTCAACGGCGGAAAGCTGCAATCGCAACAGACAGCCACCCACTTCGACACCATACTTGCACTCATGCTCTCTGAGAGCAATAATCAACAGAACGATATTTCCGAGCAGTGGAACCATATTTCTCGCTGTCTACATACCGCCGCTGAAGAATTCATCGGATTTCAGGGAGCCCGAAAGAACAACTGGTATAACGAGGAATGTCGCGCCGCTACGGAACGTAAAGACGCTGCCTACAGGGCCATACTGCGATCGGGAGCAACGCGAGCTGTGCGGGAACGTTATCGTGAGTTGAAGAAGGAAGCAAGGCGCATGTTTCGCTAGAAAAAGAGAGAGGCCGAAATGCGTGAGTGCGAAGAGCTTAAGATGCTGGCCGACAGGAAAAGCGCCCGAAAGTTTGTTCAAAAAGTTCGACGGCTAACAGAAGGTTTTAAGACCGGGGCGAATTCCTGTAAGAATGAAAACGGCGACCTGGTGACTGATGTCCACAGCATACTTAAATTATGGAGGGAGCACTTCTCCACACTGCTTAATGGAAGCAACTGCAACAACCTTGGAGAAGATGTTGAGCCCGAGTCCCCAATCAGTGATGATGGACGCGATGTACCATCACCCGGCTATGACGAAATTCGGAAAGTGATAGCACAGCTGAAGAACAACAAAGCCCACGGGGCCGACGGGTCACCAGCTGAGTTATTCAAGTACGGCGGAGAGGAGATGGTAAGGTGCACGAACGAGCTCATTGAATATCGTCGGAAGAACGCATGCCTATTGATTGGAACTTAAGTGTGCTCTGCCCAATCCACAAAAAGGGTGATCCTGCAGTTTGCACAAATTACCGCGGGATTAGTCTTCTTAACATCGCGTATAAGGTTCTGTCGAGTGTATTGTGTGAAAGAATTAAGCCCACCGTCAATGAACTGATTGGACCTTATCAGTGTGGCTTTAGACCTGGTAAATGTACCACCGACCAGATATTCACAATACGCCCGATCTTGGAAAAGACCCGAGAAAGAACAATCGACACACACCATCTTTTTGTCGACTTCAAAGCCGCCTTCGACAGCACGGCAAGAAGTTTACTATTTGCCGCAATATCTGAATTTGGTATCCCGGCAAAACTTATACGGCTAAGTAAAATGACGTTGAGTAACACCACCAGCTCCGTCAGAATCGGGAAAGACCTCTCCGAGCCGTTTGATACCAAACGAGGTTTCAGACAGGGTGACTCTTTGTCATGCGATTTCTTTAACCTAATGCTGGAAAAGATAATTCGAGCCGCAGAACTAAATCGGTCAGGCACCATCTTTTATAAGAGTGTGCAATTTCTGGCGTACGCCGATGACATTGGCATTATCGGATAGATAAACGAAGCGAATGGGTCTGGAGGTGAACGAAGTCGTCAAATAGACAGTCAGCACATTCACGAATGGGGTCAAATATCACTGTTGACAGTTATAAGTTTGCAAAAGTAGAGGACTTCGTTTACTTAGGAACCAGCATTAACACATAAGCATGGACGATGACAACATCAGATGAGAGGGCTCTTGGAGTGTTTGAGAGAAAGGTTCTTCGAAAGATTTATGGACCTTTGCGTCTTTGCGACGGCGAATACCACGTGCGATGGAACGATGAGCTGCACGAGCTGTACAAGGACATAGACATAGTGCAGCGGAGCCGCTGGTTAGGTCACGTCGTACGAATGGATGAAATAGATCCAGCCCTGAAGGTGTTTGACGCGGTACCCGCTGGTGGTAGCAGAGGAAAACGAAGACCTTCTCTGCGTTGGAAAGACCAAGTGGAAAAAGACTTGGCTATACTTGGAATTTCCAATTGGCGCCAGTTAGCAAAAGATAGGGACAGCTGGCGTGCTTTGTTGACCTCGGCCAAAATCGCTTAGGCGGTTAATGCGCCAATTAAGTAAGTAAGTAACATCCATACAGCTACATCGGACAAACTGGACGGGAAATTCGAACAAGGTTCCGGGACTACAATAAAAAGACTTTAAACCAAGAGCAACGACAGAGTCAAACTTCGCAAAACCATACAAATTGACAAAACGGCTAAAGTATTACACGTACAACATAAAGCACGTCGTCTCAATATACTCGAAAACATTCGAAATATACCTACAAAAAACTGCAACGATAAAATAATAAACGAGCAAATAAACAGCGGATCAGACGGAGGAACAAAAACCCGGAAATAAACATTGAAACAACAAACAAACAACAAATACCGACGTCACAAAATACAAAAAAGGGAAGCTTACGTATTTCTATTTACCTGCAGGTAAAAATCAAAAATAACTTAACAGGAACAACGGGACAGCAACAAAAAAAATTTTTATTAATAAACAAGCACAATTAAAGTACATGAAATAAACAGAATAACACACCTACCCACAACTGACCTGACCTAGGAAATATATCCATAAGGTTATAATAGCAGATTCTTTATGTTTTCAACCGTCAAAGCCCCTTTATTTTGGTCCTTGGTGTTTTTCGAAATGAATTCAAATAAAAATTGTACAAAAAATCAAGATATGGGATACAAAAACATTTAATCAATAACTTGAAAACGGCAGAATTTAATCTACAAAGTAATATCCATTCGTCTTGGTTTCTTCAATATTTTATCTTCAGTAACTTCTATATCTATGTGGATATTAAGAAGAGCCAAGCCATTTAATCTTTGCTCAGCAGTTCGACTACGCAAGTATGTTTTCAGTCTTCTGAGCATTAAAAAAGGAACGTTCACTGGAAGCAACTGTTACAGGAAGAGTCACCCCAATCTACAGAAATCGATGCACTGTACGGTAAAGCGACTTGTCGCAACGTTTTTGGTCTCTGGTCTGAAGGAATATTTGAAATATGCCTTTTACGTTCCGCTTCTGGAGTCCATGGATTCACTAAGAGTTTATATTTCTCATTGTCACTCAATTTTCGGTGAGAAAAATTTGAAATGTCGTCAGCAGATGAAATATGTAAGAACATTCAGAAGTTTCCTACGTAAGGGCTCCAATTAAAAACAAATTCATCTTTATCCAAACACAATAAAAAAATTGGTTACAATCTAGTTTGCGTTAACGCGAACAGGACCATAAATCTTGCGTAGAACATTTCTCTCAAGGCCTTTTCATCGCTGTTTAGCATTGTCCATATTTCTGCGCTATATAAAAGGACGGGCATGATGAGGGATTTGTAGAGCGAGGTTTTCGTTTGTCTAGAAAGGGCTCTGCTTTTCAATTGCCTACTGAGCCCAAAGTAGCACCTCTAGGCAAGTGTTATTCTTCGCTTTATTTCGAGGCTGACGTTATTGGTGGTATTCATGCTGGATCCAAAGTATACGAAATCCTTGACTACTTCAGAGTTGTAACTGCCAACAGTGACGTGGGTCCCAATACGCGAGGATTTTTTGTTTGTTGCCACAAGGTACTTCTTTTTGTCCTCGTTCACTTTTACTTTATGCTCAATTTCACTCTACATAGCCGTATTAGTTTAGCAGGGATTCCAAATTTGGACATGGCGTTTAACAGACAGCTTCTATTGGTGCTGTTAAAAGCGGCTTTAAAATCGACAAAAAAATGGTGGAAAAAAATTGTTTTTCTAGGGTCTTTTCCAGGATTTGACCAGGCCTGAGGCCACACTTTTAAGGTTCAATCAGCTGGTTCATATACGGCTTCAGTCTTTCACACAGTATCGTCGATAGGACCTTTTATGCGATATTTAAAAAACTGATCCCACGGTAATTGGCGCAAACAGCAGGATCACCCTTCTTAAGGATTGGGCAAAGTACACTGAGATTCCAATCTTCTGGCATGTACTCGTCAGACCAAATTGTGCTTATAAACTGCTACATGCTTCCTACCAGCTCTTCGCCGCCGGCTTTGAACAGCTCAGCTGGTATTCCGTCGCTTTGTTGTTCTTGCGCCGCCTTAGTGCTGTTCTCACCTCGCCTTGGTCGAGTGAAGGGATTTGTTGTTCATCGCTAAATGATGTTCTGGGCTTCTCTTCTTCAAACGGGTCACCAGAGTTCGCGTTAAGTAGCGTTGAGAGGTGGTCCCTCCATACCTTTAGTGTGATCTGTACGTCCGTCACCATATTTCCATACTTGTCTTTGCAGGAGCTGTTTTACTAAACAATGGGACAAAATTTCCATATATTATATTATCACATTCCGTATATCTCAAAGAAAATTACGACAGTATTAAAATGCTAATGTATATGGAATACAAGTTATTGGAGACTTCAAGATGGTGTGTTCTTACACTGGAGTGCAAGGTGGGTAAAATAAATACTCCTGTTATCCTTGCCTGTGGGATACATTAACCGGTACGTACCGATTACCAAGTGGGATAATGCAATATTAAATGGGAAGCAATTGTCGATCCTAAAACTATATTAATGCCGCCATTGCATATTAAATTGGGTCTTATTAAACAATTTGTAAAGGCTCTTAATCATGACTCCAAAACTTTCAAATATTTTAAGAATTTTTTCCAGAGCTTTCAGAGGCTGGAATCTTTCTAGGCCCTCAAATAAAAAAAATATGGATTGTGATATTTTCCCGAAGTTACTTAGCAATGAGGAGAAAAATGCCTGGAACAGTTTTAAGGCAGTAGTGCATGGTTTTTTTGGAAACCATAGGGCTGACAATTATGACGAGCTGATCACTGACATGATTACAAATTTCTATCATCGGGTGTGTAATGTCTCTAAAGATGCAAATGTTACATTCTCAATTAGATAAATTTAAAGATAATATGGGAGCTTATTCAAGATATAATCGAATTTGAGAGACGTTACCAACGCCAGTATACTGAAAGCATGATGGGGGAATATATTTGGGGGTTAATAAGAGAAACTTTTACGGAACTTGACAGGAAAAATAAAACTGTTAAACATTTGGAGTATATTTTAAAATGTCTATTGTAAGAATGAATCCTAAATGGATCTTTTAATAAATTATTTATATGTAAAATTTTTGTGTATTTTTATTGAGTTGAATTTTTCCATTTTTTATGCATAAAAACAAACTCAGAACTAATTTTTATTCTTATTCTTATTTTGAGGTATAAAAGCATCTAAAATGAGGTATGTATAACCCGATTTTTCGATTTTTGTACATTTACGTTTTTCTAAAACCCAACTTCGTCCCATAAAAACCAAATTCCGGAACCTTAAAATTCATTTTAGACCCATGTTGTAGAATAATTTTTTATTCAAAATAATAAGAGGAACCGTTTTTTCGACGGCGCAGTATCGATATACCATACAAATCGCTCTAAATATTTTTTTTTTGTTGAACAAAAATATTAAATGTAAAGCGTACTGAGTCCAATTCAGTGGATCACATTCCTTAATGGTGAGAATAACATCCGTCATGTTCCTTACAGCTCCTTTTAAACTTGGCCTTGAATTAAATCCAGTCCGGTACGTATCGCAAATACTTAAATTGCAAATATGTTATTATTTTATCTAAAGGAGCAAAGCGCTCTAGATGCCAACCCTAAGCCTTTCAGTATAAAATCTCTTAGGCTGATTGGTCTGAAGATTTTCAAGCAATCGTTTTAAAGTTCTATGAGATTGCGTCCATCACCCATTGGCATCTTTGGAACCCACCATCCAGACTTGGTCAGTCGTCAAAAGAGGCCAGAACAAAACCGCACCTACTCCTCTCCTGCAATCCGTGTTTCTGTATAGGTACCAGTGCAATTAGGTGGCTCTCTTTATCTATGCCTTTGACAGAAATAAGGCTAATAACTGGAAATGGGATTTCAGGAGAGCCTTTTAAGTGCCAGGCGTATCCTGGGCATGGCGTTTTCCTTTCTAGAAATAATGTTGCCCGGTTATTTTTCTCAGCCATTTCAAAGCGTTGTGTGCCCATTTCCCACTTTATTGGACTATGGCCAATCAAACTTTCAGGAAGACAGATATCCTTATGCAAAAATTACAATGTGAGAAGACAAAATTTGTTACGAAAAAAGAAAACGCCATTATATATATATCAGTAGAAGTCTTTATAAGAACTTACTTTGGAAGTACATATGTGATAATTGAAATAATTCTGTTCCGTGAAGCCCTATTTAAAAGTAATCTGGACTCCTTTGGAGTTTTGGGATGATATAGTTTTCGCAGTTCAACGCACTGCTCCTAGTCCGTCTTCAAGGATTCCGACATGCTGGTACTTGATGCGTTACAGAGTCAAGATTGTTCTTCCGATATTGTAAATGTCATATAGTGATTCTTCATAACTCTAATTCATAAGGTTCGATCAATCACTTCCTATCTACATACAACAATGACAAAAGTAGGTTTGGGACCTAGATTTTGCATAACAAGTTCAGAAGAGAGTATAAAAACAAATAACTTATTCCCTCGTATGTTACACTTGGTGCTAAGTATTACCTTCAAAGAAGAAGGGAGATATGGTCGATAGACCGGTAAGCAGAGACTGCAATAGTCTCGATCTGAAGAACACCTTTACAAGGACATCGTTTTAGAGCAACGGCAACTTGTGCGCATCGTGCATTCCAACGATCGTGATACAATAATTCACGCCACAGTTTGTCTCTTTGACTGAAATTTATTGTTTGTAATTTGGTAATTGTTAGACCCTGAACACTGTTGTATTGTATTTGTGATAAATCAATCAGGATATTACTTAACACCATTAGCCATTAGGGCTCTCAAATATTTACTCTGTGAGATATTTTCAAAAAAATTTATACACATGCATATATGTATGTATTTATATTGCATAGTATGATTTCAAGCCCGTTGGCATGAATGGCTCCAGTGCCAATAATTTACTATAACTTTATTTATGCAAATCTGAATCTGACACATAGCAGCTGACACTTGTGTCTTTATGCTATTGAATTCACCTTTCCCTATGCATTTGCACTACGTTTTAAATCTTCTATGCACAAAAGTACACATATATATATATGCACGTATGTATATACACACACTCACTGTTTTTCCGATCGGTCGTGTATAAAAGGGCTCCTGAGTTAAGAACCCGAAAGTGCAGTCAAAGTGCGAATTTTACCCGCGTTCTAAACCAGCGAAGAGTGCAAAAGTGTAGTGCTTCGTTTCATACAACAGCGAGAGCGCTACCTGGGACACAGGATTAAATATAAGCGTTTAAATAAATAAACAAAAAAGAAAAAAAAAGCAACAAAAAGTGGGTTAGTGAGCGCCAAACACTATCGCGCTCCCGCGAATTTTAAAGCCCACAAATCAGCTGTTCTAAATCAGCTGTTCATATTCAGCGCAATTGTGAACTTCTCTTATAGTCCTCGCTACGGGTGCATGTCTATACTGCAAGAAGGTTGGTGTCATCGATAAATGCAGGGTGTCTCGGATGAAACAAGTCGGCGCTTCAATAACTGCGTTATGGAGAAATCTCCGCCAGCCACCAGTCTTCAAGTTGCAGAAGGAATCGCCCAAGATCCCTTCGCGCGACGGTCACGACTGGGACAGTCTCCTCCCCGTTCAGTTCCTCCGGTTACTGCACCTGCTCTCTGCGTTGCCGACCCAGAGCACATAAGAAGCTGTGGCAATGACGAGGAAAATGCCTTTCTTTGTCTTGGTAGGCTCATTGGCGACCTAAATAATATTATTGAAAGCGGCAAACGCTCAATCAACCAAAATTTTAGAGATTTGGTGAAGGCGATTGCCATCTCCTACGAGCAAGTCGCGGATGAAAGAAAGGAAGCAAACGCATGCGTAAAGGATACAAAGCAATCGCAGACAACTCCATCGCTGAGGAAAACTGCACATGGCGCTGCAAAAAGGTCTCGCGAACAAGCTACGAGTGAAGGTGAATCATCTCCTCCACAAGGCGGCCCAGCTAAAAAGAAAAAAGGGGTTTTCATAAACACAACAAACAATGTCGTTGCTGCTGAAAAGCCGGTCGCTGGAGGAGCTAGAATAATAGTTGAAAGCGAACCGTGGCAAACAGTTACGAAACGGAAGCGCCAAAAACCCAAGCCAGTACGGCCAGATGCCCTCATCGTGAAAAGCACGGGCGAATGTTCATACGCGGACATTTTGAAGGCTGTTAAAAGAGAAGAATCCCTGAGTGGAATGAACACGATGGTTCGCAAAATCCGGAAAACTGCGAACGGTGATCTCCTTTTTCAACTTGCTAAGCAATCCGATGAGAACACAGCGAAATTAAGAGAAGCGGTGGGGCAAGTTCTCGCAGGAAAAGCAGAAGTGAAATGCCTCAGGGAAGAGTCCGTCGTGGAAATACACGATATGGACGAAATAACCACCATCGAGGAAGTGTGCCTGGCGCTAAACTCTCAGCTTCCTACCTTCAATGTAGAGCCCTCGAGCATCAAATCAATGCGGAAAGCATACGGTGGAACGCAGACAGCAACGGTTTCTCTGCCTACTGAAATAACGAGAACGCTCTTAGCAAGCGGCAAAGTCCGGATTGGCTGGGTTGTTTGCCGCATTCGCGCAAAAATGCAGCCCAAACGCTGCTTTAAATGCCTCGACTTCGGCCACATAGCAAAGAACTGCTCCAGCCAAATAAATTATAAAAGTGCATGCTTTAAATGCGGAGAAGACGGCCATGTAGCGAAGATGTGCACAAATCCCCCAAAATGTTTATTGTGCGAAAAGAGACAAGAAATACGCACTGACCACTCTAGTGGTGGCATTAAATGTCCAGTATATAAAGAAGCGATCCAAAAATTAAAACCACTATGAGATTATTGCAGCTAAATCTTAACCACTGCGAAGCCGCGCAAGACCTCCTGTCGCAAACAGTTCTCGACTTAAAGGCCGACATAGCACTACTGAGCGAGCCTTACAAGAGAAAGTCGATCAATTGGACTCAAGACATCTGTGGGAAAGCCGCAATATGGTCTTGTGGACAAAATCCCGCATATATAGGAAATGTACTGAGTGAAAGAGGTTTCATACGCGGTAAAATAGACGATATTTATATATACAGCTGTTACATTCCGCCAAGTACCCCTCTTAATATGTTTGAGGAAATCGTCGAAAAAATAGCCATAGATGCCATAACAAAACAGCGGTTCATAATTGCAGGCGATTTTAATGCCTGGGCCACAGAGTGGGGCTCACAGCGAACGACTCCAAAGGGAAGAGCGCTGTTGGAAGCATTTGCCTGCTTAGATGTGGCAATACTGAACACCGGCGCAGAGCACACCTTTTCGAGAAATGGCTTCGGCTCCGTCATAGACATCACACTCGTAAGCTCCAACCTTTACACGCGGTCCAAATGGAGTATAAGCGCATGCTACACTCAAAGCGATCACTCGGCTATTATATGCGATATAAAATTAAACAGTAGCAAACCTGTTAAACGACAACAGCGACTAAAGCGCCAAGGGTGGAAAATCAGCACCCTCGACCAAGAGGTGTTCAAAGAAATGCTACAAACTACAGAATACACGGGGTGTGCGAACAACAAGTGCATAAAATTTATGAATAATATTCGAACAGCATGCAATGCGTCGATGTCTCGGAAGTCTGCCACCAAGCAACACTCTCCGGTTTATTGGTGGAACGAGGACATACAAAACCTTAGAGAAGAGTGTATTAAGTCCAGAAGACGCTTCCAAAGAGCAAAAGGAAGACCACACTTCACAGACTTCAGAGAAATTTACAGATTAGCGAGGCGCGCGCTGAAGATTGCAATTAAAGAAAGCAAGCGTCAATGCTTCCTTGAACTTTGTGATGAAGCTGAAAATAATCCATGGGGAACAGCATACAAAATTGTGACAAAGAAATTAAAAGAAGTAAAAGACTCTATTCCAACATGTCCACAATTCCTAAGACAAACAGTGAACATACTTTTTCCAGAGCAAAGAAGGCTGGTATCATCTACCCCAAAAACTAGAGAGCATGTTTTCCGCAAGGTTACCGCTGAAGAAGTTATTCAAGCACTAAAGAGACTCGACGACAAAAAGTCTCCGGGTCCTGACGGAGTTCCAAACAAGGTGCTAAAACTGGCCTTTACCCACGTGACATCAACAGTAATAGATATATTTAATACCTGCTTGGCGGAGGCAACGTTCCCATCGATATGGAAGCGACAAACGCTGGTACTTTTGCCCAAACCAGGTAAACCCCTAACGGAGCCATCTAGCTACAGACCAATATGCTTGCTCGACTCTGCAGGTAAAATCCTAGAGCGTATAATATACAACCGCCTTGAAAGCGAAGTTGATGCCGCAAACGGTTTATCTGAAACCCAGTTCGGGTTCAGAAAAGGAAGATCCACTGTCGACGCCGTAAACTTGGCTACAAAAATAGCACAAGAGGCGATTAGTGGAACTCGATGGCTAGAGGGATCTAAAAAATACTGCATAATGGTGACTCTTGATGTTAAAAATGCCTTCAACACAGCCAACTGGGCTAAAACTCTAGATGCGCTGGACCGTATTGGAATATCCAGCTACTTACGAGAAACCATGCGCAGCTATTTTGAAGGACGCGTTTTGGAGTACGCAACATCAGCGGGCGCGAGAAACTTGAAAGTCACAGGCGGTGTTCCACAAGGCTCCGTACTCGGACCATTACTCTGGAACGTCATGTACGACGGGGTCCTACGTTTAAAACTGCCAAACGAGGCAAAAATAATCGGATTCGCAGACGACATTGCTTTGATTACTACAGGTAAACACCTGAGCGAAATTTGCGACACCACGAATAGAGCTATAGCATTAGTTCAGTCGTGGCTGGCGCAAAATGGACTTAAACTGGCGGAGCAGAAAACAGAGTCAGTGCTCATATCCAGCAGGAAAAAGGTGGAGTCAGTCACAATAAAAGTTGGCGACCACGATATAACAACACTTCCAGCAGTTAAGTACCTGGGAATAATGATAGATAGGAGGCTATCGTTCAAATCGCACCTCGAATACGCCAACGTAAGAGCATCAGCCACAGTAACTGCACTATCGAGGATAATGCTAAATGCACGCGGTCCAAAGCAACGACGACGCCAATTAATTGCAGGCACAGTAAAGAGCCAAATATTATACGGCGCTTCAGTCTGGCACTCGGCATCAAAGTGCGCATCGTACATGCGTGGCATAAAAGCAACATACCGCCTATGCGCGCTCCGCGTGTGCTGCGCTTTTAAAACGGTTTCCGACGAAGCAGCACTAGTAATCGCGGGGATGTATCCTATCGATATACTAGTGAACGAAGCGGCAATCATTGCGGAAAACACAATGGAGCGATCCCTTGCAAGAGAGGCCAGCACGCATACCTGGCAGATCAGATGGAGTAACGCAACAAAGGGTCGCTGGACATACCGCTGTATTCCAGATTTAAAAAGCTGGTTGACCAGAAAGCACGGCGAAGTAGACTTCTACTTAGCACAGTTCCTGACGGGACACGGGTGCTTTAAAGCATATCTCTACCGCTTCAAACACGAACCGGACCCGATGTGCGATTACTGTGGAGGAGACGCAACAGAAAGCGTCCACCACGTATTCTTCGAGTGCACGCGATTTGATGACATCTCACGGAAAATTCGTAACATAACCGGGGTAATTTGTACACCCGAATCGCTCGTAGCGTCTATGCTACAAAGCAGTGAAAAATGGAAGACAGCTAGTGATGCAATAGCAGAAGCAATGAAGAGGTTGAGAACCCTCGAAAGACTTCGGCGTAGCAGCGGCGACTAACCGCCTTTCCCCCCCATGATGTAATGCTTGACGGCAGTTCCGTGGGGTGGAGAATTCGACGAAAAAAACAGGCTTATCCTGGTTTCAAAGGGCCACTTGAGGGTAGTGCGCTACCACGACGCCCCTGAAAAAAAAAAAAAAAAAAAAAAAAAAACGTATGTACATATTTGTCGTAACAAAAAAATTGTTTTTCACGGACTTCGCTAAAAATTTTCACCTCGCTCCGGTTATTCTATAATGCAATGCGATGCGATAGGCAGTCACCACTGTGTTTTTACGCCGCATTTGTGATAACGCAAATCTTTTATTTTCGCATCGCGTTACACCCAAGCAAACTTACTTTATAAATGGTTTGTTAATAAGTGGGCGGTTATCACATTTTTCTTTATATTCACAAATTACCTTTACATGAGAGTTGGTCCTAAATTTAATCCGATTTATTCAAAAAAAAAATTTTAAATGTCAAGCGCAGTGTGACTGTATTTGGTACAGATTGAGGAAGTATTTTTTCAGATATGCATACGAGTACATAACTACATACATATGTATGTATTATTATTAGTGTTTATAGAAGGTGAACTGTAAAAACTTGAGGAAATTACTTTTAATGATATACAAAAAATAAACACGTTTATATAAGTGGTTTCATTTAAAAAAATATATATATGGTAACATACATATACATATGTATATTAGTGGAGTTGCATAGTACAACAAGTAAACGAAAAATTTTACGATTTTTTTTTGCCTGAGCATGAGGAGCCAATAATCACATTAGTTTATAGACGAACACCACTGTACTTAGTATAAAGTACATGCTTCAAAAAAAAAAAAGCCGATAGAATGCACACAAACAATTGCGGGTATGGCCATAAGCGGATTATTTTCACTCAATTCTAATAAAGAGCCATTCATCTGAACTTATCATTTTGTTATCACAATTTTCTATACTGAAAACGCTTTATAATGTAATCGGTTGCTTCATGACCAGAAGTTGTACTTATTAACTAAAACTGCCAAGGCAATTTTAACCAAGCTCATCTCAGCGTGCCAATTTGAGTGCTTTGTTTTCTGCATGGACAAGAAAATGATATAAGCTCTTTGCATCGTGTGCATATTAAGGAAGCATGGATTCCGGCTTTCGGAACAAGGTCTATTTGGTAAAAAGGTTTATCACCTGGTAACAGCCACGTCTGCTGGAACTTGGTGCTTCAGAGTACCATTATTTTGACGGCGGTGAGTCTCAGTTCGTTATAGGAGGCTTAGTCGTCTAATAAAAGTGTATGTTTTTTTTCGTTTCTTAATTGTAATGGGATACCATATGTAATTTAGGATTCCTTGAATTAAAAAAAATATATTCCCTTGAGCGACGACGTCCCCGCACAACTAATTGTATATTTAGCAGTACATGCGTTCGCTGCATGCTCTACTCCGTTGAGTGCTTATTTCTTGCTAAATAAATTATTATATTAACTATTCCTCTTTCTTCTTTGAATAGTTGGTCGCTTATAGCGAAAAGCATTGTTGCTACCCCTTCGTAGGGCTTATGATTTTTTTAAAATGGAATAATGCTCATCCGAAGATATGTTTTATAATAATTTTGATTTCATAAATATATGTATGTATGGTACATACAAAGCATTTATCTATACATATATTTATATAATTATATGAGTATATACATATGTATCTACATATCTGATGTATGGTTCTTCACGTCTTTGGCGGAGCTCCTATCTACATACTCTTCTTAATCATTTTGCTTAATATAATGAAATCTATATGCTAGTGTGCAAATTAATTTATTTGGTGGGTAATTTTATTTTTTTAAAAAGATCTTTATTCTTCAGATGCTAACGTAAGACTAACTCTTCAACTTATGATTAGTTTAAAAGTAACTTATTTGTTTACATTAAATGTTCGGATTGAGAAACTTATTTGTTTACATTGCGTGTTCAGATTGTTTATGCGATCTTAGGGATCGTTTTAAATTACACTTAAGTGCTAAGCCAGGCAAGCTGAATGTTAATCAATTCTTTTCCCAAGAATTTCTAAGTGTTTTGAAATATAAACATTTTAGTTGCTTGGTAAGCAACTTATCGCTTATAGCTCAATGAAACAGAGGATGTTAACTCCCCTCTTTCTTAATAGAAACGTCCCGTTTCTTGGAACTGAGTTGTGAGGCCTTTAATTGTATTATTTAATTCTGTAAACATTATTTCATTTCTTATGTTAATACTTTCGTTTCGGCGTTGAATTATTACCATAATTAATTTGTGTGTGATATATAATATAATTATTATTGTGAGCAATGTGGTAATGGAATAAGTTACAGGATTATTTAGAAATTCGTTTTTTACTTTATTT
This sequence comes from Philophylla caesio, assembly GCA_963971545.1. NCBI lineage: Eukaryota > Metazoa > Arthropoda > Insecta > Diptera > Tephritidae > Philophylla > Philophylla caesio. The sequence goes on from OZ020607.1 coordinate 68,908,296, forward strand.
ATAATATTAATGTTCTCAAATTTTAAATCTTCATTTTCTGTTTCCAAATATTTTACAATTTCATAATTTATCAGATGGTTCGTTTTTAGATAGTTTAAAATTATTGCAGTTGGGTTTTCATATTTAACATTGTCAATTACAGTTTCATTTTCAAATGTGACTAAGTAAACTCCATTTGTGGAATAATTGTTCACTGTATGGTTGCCTGTTATTAATATTGCGCCATCTTTAATTATTTCAATATTCTTGTTTCTTTCTTTAATTTTTATGCATTTTCCCTTTCGATTATTTAATATATCTGATAAGCAAGAATTTTCCAAAGATAGTTTACAAAATGTACTGCTTAATTCTAATTTACAATTTTCAACATTAACGTAACTTTCGTTACATTTTACAATTTCATTATCAATGAACAATTTGCCATCATCTTTACTTATTGCTCTAGTTTCATAGAGTTTACAATTTTTATCAATTATTTGATATTTAATATGTATAACAATAACATCTTTATTTTGTAGTATTTTAAATTTTGAAACATCCATCAAGTCTGTCAAAGTAATCTTTTCGTGTTCATGATTAGTGATTTCTTTGATATCATTTAAATTTAGAATTGCCGTATTTAATATGTTTACTTTGGCTAGTGTTATTGTTTGAATCATGTTTTGTAGTTCTGTAATAACTAATTTGTTAATCTGACCGGTATAAAGTTCTGTCCGTGCTGTAACTTCTAAGCTTCTTATGGAATTAGTTAATTCCTTTATGGTTTGAAATATTTGTGTGTTAGTTATAAATTGTTTATTATTATTTTCTGTTAGTTCATTTATCTTATTTGTTATCAAAACCATATCATCGTGGTCTGGAGAACCTGCTATCCATTTCCATAGTGTTCCTATTTCATTTATTCCTCTTTTAGTTCGATAATTATTATTGGGAGTTAGCGTTAGTTGGTTAAGCAAAGTCTCTATAATGTCTGTTTCTAATGCCAAACCTAAGTTATTTGAATAATGATTTTTATGTTTTTCGTCGACTGTCACGTAGCCTTGATTTAAAATATTTCGAGCGTCCTGTAATAATGTCTTGTAATATGTCAAGTTCGTTACATGAAAAATGTCACCATAGTCCCTGTAGAGTTCGGTGTTTCCATTTTCAATTAGTATGTATTCGTCTCGTGTGTAATCCATAATGTCGGCTATTGTATAGCTGAAGAGCATGAAGAAGACTTTGAGGAACATTTTGCTGAAAGGTCAGTATTTAAGTTTTAATATTATCTTTGTGGATTATTCTGTTATTTTTATTTATACTTATTTTGTTTCCTAAATCTTCCTTAACTATTTGCTTTTTGTATTTAGGACGTAATTTATTTCGTTCGCCTATTATCTTTTCATAAATTACTTCATTCGGTTGAAATGTTCGTAAGTGTCTCTTTTCGTTATTTCTTCTTAACATATTAGTTTGAGCTGTTAAAAGTAGTGACGGTAAGTTGTCATGTGCAACCTTATTGTAAAGGATTTCGAAAGGTTTTTTATCTGTTACCGAGTGTATTGTTTTGTTATATTGCTGAGCAGCCCTATACATTGATTCTAAATCGCTAATTAAATGGTATTCTTGTCTTAAACATCTAGCTATTTCTATTATAGTTGAATGAACTCTTTCAACTTGTCCATTTGTTGTGCTGTGTTTTGGATCGCAAAAATAAATTTTAATATTTAATCTTTGCATTAGCGTTTTAAATTGTTCAGCTGTGAAACCTGGCTCATTGTCTATTGTAATTGATTTTACTTCAGGAAAGCTTTGTAATATCTCCAAAACTTTCTCATCTAACTTTGTTTTATCTTCAATTAATTTGATAACTAAAAATTTTGAATATGAGTCAATACAAGTTAAAAACTTTAATTTTTGTGCAAAGAAGATATCCAAGTGAACCTGCTCCCCCTCTTTCTTAGGAATTGGAGTCTCTCCGATTGGTATCTTCTGCGGATGTCTATCATATTTATTTCTATTGCATATTTCGCAGTTGCGAACATATTCCTTAAATTTCTTTTTCATTTCTGGCCAAAAATACATATCAGATACTTGTTTTATATTTTCCTTATAATTCCTATGTGCTCTAGTATGTGTTTGTGAAATTATTATACTTTGGTCTTCACTATTTGTTATATCTAGTACGAAAAGTTTAGTATATAAAAACTTATTACTAAATGTATTTTTAATTGAATTTTTAATTTCATATAAATCTTCTGGAGTACAATGAATGGCTGTAACCAGTTTTGGTTGAATAAACTCTTTCAGGATTGTTAATAAATTGTCAACTGTATCGTATTCAATTATATGCCTAGTATTACCAAAACATTTGATCTGCTCGTGAATTGTAAATGTTGCTTTGTATAACAAAATTTGCTGTTTAAATTCATTTAAAGGCTTATTGGTTTCTGTGATAGTTTCGTTATCACTACTTTCTGCAGAATGTTGTGTATCAAGTGATGAAGATTCAGAGTCATCAGAAATATTGTTCAAGTATTGTCTTGAGAGAGCATCAGCAACTACGTTTAAAGTTACTGGTTTATAGACAATTTTTGGGGCAAATTCTTCAATAAATGCGTGCCATCTCTTCATTTTTGCATTTGGATTTCGAATGGATACTGCAAATGTGAGTGGCTGGTGGTCTGTATGAATTTCTAAATCTGATACACCATACAAGTAGTTTCTTAAATTTTTTAATGCCCAAACAATTGCGTACAACTCTTTTTCATTGGTAGCATAGTTCTGTTCTGTCGAATTAAGTGTTTTAGAGATAAAAGTTATCGGTTTCCCTTCTTGTGTAAGAACACCGCCTATTGCATTGTTAGAAGCATCTGTTGTAAGAATAAATTTTTTCCCGAAATCTGGCTGTACAAGCTCGATTTGTTCTGTTAATAATTTTTTCAATCTTTCACAAGCTACAATTCCTTCTTCATCAAGTTTTATTTGAATTTTCTTCGACATGTGTTGGGAAGTTTTCCCATTTTCTCCAGATAAAAATTTGGTTAGTGGTTTAGTAATTGCGGCGTAATCCTTAATAAATTTACGATAGTAACCTGTCATTCCTAGAAAACTACGGAGTTGTCTTAAAGTAGTTGGTAAGGGAAAATTAGAAATAGTTTCTACCTTTTTCTTATCTGTTTTAATAATATTGTAACCTACAATATAACCTAAAAATTCTACTTCTTGTTCAAAAAACTTACACTTTTCTAAAGATATTTTCATGTTCGCATTTTTGAGCGTATCGATTATAATATTTAAATGTTCTTTGTGTTCATCAATTGTTTTTGAATAAACAATTATATCGTCAATGTAGACGTGGCAAAATTTTCCAATAAAATTTCGCAGTATATCGTCCATCGCCTTTTGAAAAATACTTGGAGCATTTCTCAAGCCAAAAGGCATTCTTAGGAATTCATATTTTCCATTATTCACGGAAAAGGCCGTTTTTTCAATGTCTTCTTCACTCATTTTTATTTGATGAAATCCGGATTCTAAATCAATCGTGGAAAAATATTTAGATTTTCCCAAATTAGAGAGTATAACACATGTATCGGGAATTGGATACCGATCTGACACTGTTTGTTCATTTAATTTTTTATAGTCAATCACCATTCTTAACTTTGGTGACCCATCTTCATTGGTGCCTTTTTTTGGCACTACCCAAATTGGTGAATTGTAGGGACTTCTACTAGGACGAATGATATTATCATTCATTAAATTTTTTACTTCTTTATTAACAAACGAATTAACAGACAGTGGGTATGGATATTGTTTACTCCATATAGGAGTTTCAACAATTGTTCTAATTTCTGCCTTGACGTCTGTTCTAAAAAGAGAATTCGTATTTATATTTGAATGAATTCTGTTTATATTATCCTTTATTTCAGTCCTGAAATCTGAAATGTTTTCACATTGTAAGCTTTCTGGCATGTTGAAGCTTTTTAAAATATTTTCATTTTCAACTTTTTCGCTGCAATCGGAAAAATGTATACGCTCGATGTCATTTTTATAAATCAATAATTTTTTATTAAAATTCAAAATTATATTTGCTTGTTTTAATAAATTGAAGCCTATTAATAAGTCAGCTTCTAAATTTTGTATCTCATAAAATCTCACTAATCTATCAAACATAAGGGTCTCATAATAATGAGTTATGATGGTAAAACCATTAATAGTTTTTACCCTCTTCTTAATTGTTAGTTCAAACCTATTAACTAAAACATTGGGCCTACAATAACAACTAGTGGCTCCAGTGTCAATCAGGATTTTTAAGTTTCTTCCTGTTGTTCTATACTGCCTGAATATGTAGGGCAGTTCAAGCCTTCGTCTAAAAAAGCTTGTTCATTTATATTATTTATGCGTTGTTGTTTTACTTGTGGTTGAGAACTATGTTGACCACTTCCAATGGGTCTTTTTTCCGCATTATTTTGGAATTGACGCTGATCATATCTGTAATTGTTATTATAATTATTTGCATAACGCTGTACGTTATCTTTTTGCCTGAAATTACGGCTATAATTAGGCATTTGAATGGATGTATCGACCCCCATCGGTTCAGGCTTTGGAAACTGATTTGATCTATTATTAAAGAAGCCATTGTTTTGATTTTGATAATGGTTTCTCTGAGGGAACCTCAAATTATTATTATTATGAAAATGATTGTTTTTGGGGACCTGTGTTTGATCTTGCTGTTTTAAATGTTGACTATTCACATTTTGATTCCTATCAAATTGAATTGCAAATTGTGTTCTCAAGTTATTTGACTCTAATTCTTGAGCCTTTGCAAGTGCGCTTGGTAAATCGTCTGGTGACAACGAGAACAGTATGTTTGAAAGAGGTTGGTTTAAACCTGTTATAAATATACGCAAAGCATTGCGTCGGTTTGATTTATTAAGTTCTTTAGTCATGTTCGAATCATTACCGTGTGTCATAATTATTTTATTGATTAAAAGTGTCAATTTAGCGTTCACCTTATTATAAAAGTCTATTATAGACAATTGTCCTTGCCGCAGGATACTGAGTTCCTGTTCTAAAATATGAACTGGTCTTTTGTCTGCGTACGCGAAGTCTAGTCGACTTATTATGGCATCATAATTAAGTACTGTACCATGGTTTGTTAATACATCATTGGCCTCCTTTGTAATTTTGTTTCTTAAAATTGTCAAAGCAGCAAAATATTTCCTACTTCCTTTTATGTATAAACTTATAGTGTTATTGGCTGCTTCACGCCAACTAACATAGGAATTTGCATTGCCTGAAAACTCTGGCATAGATTTAACTACGTCTAAGGGTTCAGTACATGGAATTGCTTCGTCAATTGTTTGTCTTGTATATTCTGTCACATTATTAGTATTTGTAAGGATATTAATTTGTGCCTTCAATTGCTCGATTTGAGTTAATAATCCTACATTATTCGCGGTTATAAGTCGCGTAATTAAGTTTGCGTCTGGGGCAGTAGCGCTGTTTGTGTTGTTAGTAGTCATTTTAGAAAACAATCCTATTAATTCGTCCACTTTGAAAAAGAATGTTTTTTTTTTTTTTTGTGGTGTTTTTAAATGAGGTATTCTTTGTCGACTTTTTCTTTTTTTCCTTTCAAACTTATATTCTTAATTTGTTTTATAATTTTTTTCAAATTGTATTCTTTTTGTGAGTTTACACTTTTATTTTTATTTTCACTTCCTAATTTAATATATTTAATATTAGAATTTTCCGTATTCATTTCCTACAAATAATAATTCTTAAGCTTAAATTTAATGATGTATTTTCTTATATTTTCTTAGTATAATAGCCTTAGACTCACGAACTTGTTTATCTGGTGCTCCTTGAGATTTTGTCTCGTCCTTCCTTCAGTTGCAGCTTAGATTTGTTGCCTTCCTTCAGCAGTAGCTTCAAAATTTTTCAGATGTAATTCTTCGATGTACGGCAGCAGCACACGATAGTGTAACAATTTTTCTAAAAAGTTTTTGTTGTAATTTTTCTACTTTGTTAGGGATACTTTTTAATGATTTAAATCTGAACTGATACTTTCATTTAATGAATTTCTCCTTCTTGCAGGATTCTTTTTATACGATTATTTTCTCCTTTTTGTAGGATACTATTTATTTGTTATTGACCACACAGTTTTTCCAACACTTATTTTCATGAGGATTTTATTTTTGTGTGGCCCCACGTTGGGCGCCAATTAATTTTATTTTTTTAAAAAGATCTTTATTCTTCAGATGCTAACGTAAGACTAACTCTTCAACTTATGATTAGTTTAAAAGTAACTTATTTGTTTACATTAAATGTTCGGATTGAGAAACTTATTTGTTTACATTGCGTGTTCAGATTGTTTATGCGATCTTAGGGATCGTTTTAAATTACACTTAAGTGCTAAGCCAGGCAAGCTGAATGTTAATCAATTCTTTTCCCAAGAATTTCTAAGTGTTTTGAAATATAAACATTTTAGTTGCTTGGTAAGCAACTTATCGCTTATAGCTCAATGAAACAGAGGATGTTAACTTGCATGCTCTTATTTAAAGCCTTATTTAGAACTTTTCCTTCAATTTGTGGTGAGCGTTTTGATGTTCTACGATAAGTAGTACAACGGAGGTTGCCTGGCGATTGGCGATTATAACAAGATGATATTTTGTATAATTTGTTTGTACATACTCTTATACATACGCACATATATACATATGTACACACGAATATGCATGTATAACCACATTGAGCCATAATCTAAGGGATAATGTTATATGAGTAGCTAGAGATAGCCACGGACCCGTTTCAAAATAAGAAACAAGATGAGCGGTAAAACATACCTTATGTTATGCACATATGAAACTATGTATGTACATAGGTATGGTTTGATTAGAGTGGCTGCCACCGCACAGGACCACGGTGGAACACTTAGGCTGAAAAAAGCCCATCGTGATTACACTGACGTAGGCCATGCATTCCCACCCATCCCTTTAAAAATTGAACCATTCTGTGCGTTTTATGTACAACAATGCCTTTCTTGGACCGGTCTTCAATGTTCCGCCTCCAGTCTAGTTTTTTATCTAGTATAATTCCGAGGTACTTGACCTCGGTTGAAAGAGTTTGTATCACCCCGTATACAGATGGTGGTATAAAAGACGTTAAGTCCACATATGCAACGACTTGGCAGTCAGTGTCCTTTAGGTTGAATAGTAAGTCATTCACCGTAAGATTCCACAATAAAGGTGACAGAACACCTCCCTGGGTTGTGTCTCTAGACGCATGTTTGGATTTAGAGCTGTCCCCTATTATTGAGAAGATAGATCTTTTGGTGGTTCGAAGAGAAGTTGATGTGTGAAGGTAAGGCATGCTGTAAAAATCCGTGTAAGCAGGGGACATAGAAGATCCTTGGCTGCTTGTAGCTGTGAGGAAAAAATTCCGTCTGGTTATGTAGATCTGTAAGGTTCGAAGGACATTACTGTCCACTCCACTTTGTCGTACCTCACTCGAGGTATTTTCTAAGAGGGTGTTTGTTAGGGGACCTGGCACGATGTTGGAGTTATTCGAGCACCAGGTATTGTGGGTGGTAATTAGTAACTTCAACATTTCGCCAGCTGTAGATATCCAATTTCTGTTTGGATTTGGATAGAATTCATGCTTGGAGCGTTTTTCGAAAGCGCTTTTCTCAGCCTGTTGGCTTTAGAGTTTTCTTCTATGTTATTACAGAAACTTTGCCAAGATTCGCGTTGTGCTTTCTTTATGGCCTTCTTGAAAGTTCTGAGAGCGTCTTTGTATGGTTGACAAAGACCCGTCCTTTTGGATTGGTTAAAGAGTCGCCTGCTCTCTTTCCTGAGTGCTGAAGTCTTAAAATAATTTTAGTATTGCTCCTTATTGTACTCACAGGAAACAAATAGTTATGTACTAACGATCATTGTGCAGAGCGAATTAGAGCAATAAATTGGCACGTGTTATCTCTACACCAATGTTGATGAAAAGTTAGATCAATTCTCAATGCTAGTAAAATATCTGTTTGAAAAATACGTGCCAATTCGTAATATTAAAATAAGGCCATTCTCTGTCGCATCAATGACCGCAATCGGGCATATAGAAAATGGAAGCATTATACTTGTGCTGAACACTGGAATTCATACAAAAATATTAGAAATAACGTAACAATAATCCACGAAAAGCTAAAAAAGAATTTCTCGAAACTAAATTTAATCAGAATCTACCTTCAAAGATCCTATGGAACAATTTAAAATCTTTGCGCGTTGGTAATAAGGTGGTTAGGCATGTATGCTTAATGCCGATGAACTAAACTCACATTTCATTGGTGCAACTTCCCAAGCTAGTACAGTACACCCGTTCAATATTGACATGCGTTTAACATATGGTCATTCCAGTGAATTTTCATTTGAGGCTGTAACAGAATATGAAGTTATAAAATGCGTTTATGCTATGTATATAGTCGAATGCTATTGGAGTGGATGGAATTAGCCACTTACGCATATATTTAATTTTGTCGTAACCTCTTCAACTTTTCCAAATCAGTAGAAGGTGGCTAATGTCATTCCGGTCCCCAAAAACCAAAATTGTGATGCTCCCAAAGACTTCAGGCCTATTAGTATTTTACCAGCGTTGGTAAAGTCTTTGAAATGTTAATTTCATTGCAAATAATTGCACATCTGCAACAAGTTTACTTAGTGAATTTCAGTCTGGCTTTAGAGCTGGGCACAGTTGTTCCACAGCGATCTTGAAGGTTTTGGAAGACATTCGTGCTGCCTTCGATAGTAAATTTCTTACTTTCCTGGTGCTCCTCGATTTTTCTAAAGCTTTTGATACAGTCAACCATGAAATTCTTCTTGTCAAATTACAAGAGTACTTCGGTTTTAGCTTGACTCCCATTAAGCTTATAAAAAGCTATTTGTCGAACAGGTATCAACAAGTCCAGAGTGGAGGTGCAATGTCTAGCCTTAGTAAAATTACTACTGGAGTGCCCCAAGGCTCAATTTTAGGTCCCATCCTTTTTATTTTATTTATAAATGACATTGTTCACTGTTGCCAAAATGCACGCATCCATTTGTACGCAGATGATACGCAAATTTATTATTCACGTCCTATTGGCCTCAGTGAATATTTAGTATTTAGTTTGAATGATGACCTCAAAAGAATTCGCTCTGGGCCAAATCAAATGGTCTCTGCTTAATGCGGAAAAAACTCAGTTGCTTTCTATATCTCACGAACCTTTCGATCTGTGCAGTCTTTCCCCGATTATACTTGATGAGAGAGAGATTGGAATGAAATCAGTTGTGCCAAATCTTGGATTTAAGATGAATTTCCGTTAAGGGTGTTCAGACCATATTAATTATAGCATATCGAAAATATATTATATTTTGAGACATCTGTGGCATACGTGCACTTACCTACCACTCAATTTAAAACTAAAGTTAATAAAAACCCTCATTGTTCCACAAATTTCGTATTTTGAGTTGATATATGGTAACATGAATTGCGAATCAAGGAACAAATTGAATCTGGCCCTAAATAATGCAGCTAGATTTGTTTACAGTAAAAGAAAGTTTGACCTCATATCGGTATATACTAAAACAATTCTAGGTTTTAGTCTGGAAGATTACATTAATGTTCGTCATATAATATTTTTATTTAAATTAATTAAAACTCGTCAGCCTGGCTACCTTTTTCAAAAATTAAACTTTGTTCAATCATTACGAACACACAATATTATTGTTCCTAGATATGCAACAATAATGGCCTCCGGATTTTTTTTGTTAGTGCTATTAGAATATGGAATTCTTTACCAATTTCAGTCAAAAGTATTAAAACGGCAAAATGTTTCGAAACTTTTTTGCTTAATGCCCACAATACCTTAAATGTATTATTTAAAAATCTCATCTTTTTCTTTTCTTTCTTTTCTTTTTTCTTATTCCTAATATTAGTATTAAGTTAAGAACACATTTTTTAATTAAATATTGAAGTTTGGTACATTAAAATACTTAGCGTCTTACGGAACACAATCTGTAATAAATAAAAAATAAAAATAAATGTATGCACAACTTACTTTATACTCTGAATATGATGGACCATTTGCACGTTCTTGGTGCGAGGAAATTTGAGGAAAGCAACAATTTACTTTACTAAAGATTACACAGCCACTTGTTTAACACACTCTATAACACTCTCCATAAAACTGTGAATAATAGGAGTACTTAGGAATCAGTCTGAACCTGCATTATTTCTTACTATTTGTGTATTAGATGTCTTAATTAAAATTTTAAAGGCGAAACAAACGGATTAAATCTTAGGCAACGGGCATAATAAGGTTCAGTTTCATAAAGCCACTTATTTCGCCCATTGATAATGATTTCTTCGTGCTTAACTTGTTTGCCATATGGAATCAAAAACATAAAACAGAATCGAAATAATAAACATATGTGTACATACATACATACATACTTATGTAGGTGCATAATTAAATGATTTTTAAATCATGAAAAACCCGCGAAAACCTGATCTTTGAATAATTGTCCGCAATAGTAACATCTTATATGAATAAAAATATCTACGGCCAGCTAAAACTTAAACTATGGAAATATTAAAAGCTAAAGGCGAGCAGTTAAAGTCAACAGTCCAACTGTCGGGGAATTCAGTCATCATGAGACTACCTCTAGCAATGGAGAGAGTCTGACCAATTTTGCCGCGTCACGAAACATAGTTGAGAGTAGTACCATGTTTCAACATCGAAGCATCCACCAAGCCACTTGGGTATTGCCTTCTCAAATAACAAAAAACCAAATTAAGCAAGATGTGATAGACGCGAGCTACGCTTCGAGCGTGATTTATGTTCTTTCCAAGGGTCGACACGGATCATTTCCTTGTTGCAGCTAAAATCCGCATGCGCTCTCGACTTTCAATTCTGCTAAAATACGCAACTCCACCCTTTGTACCGAAAGAGATGGTCGTGGTATAAGTTTCCTTAACATTCCATATAAGGTAATATCGACGATAGTGTGTCAAATACATTGACAAAACAATAGTTTATAATTTGTCAATAACATTTTTGATATTTATAATAAAGCGAAGAACAAAGCTTTTATTTTTGATAAGAACACAAAAAAGGTATAACTTTTCAATATTGAATAATTTTAAGTGTTTGATAACACTGCATTACAAAAACGAGCTTTAGTTCTGTCCTATAAACCAAATTTACTTTTTGGGAAAGGGGAGGAAAAATAAAAATACACGTGTATCGGCGATTTTCATAAACACGTCAGAATTTTTAGGAAATTCAGGAAAATCTGAGAATTGATAAAAATCTATTTTTTTTTTTTTAATTTGACGTGATACAGACATTTCCACGAGTCTACCTGCAAAAACTCCATTGGATCACGGAAAGAGGGTTAAAAATCGGTTAAGAGGATTAAAAGGGTAAAAAGGGTTAAAAATAAAAAATAAAATTCTAACGTGTACATGAAAATCGCCGTATACGTGTATTTCTATTTTTGCTCCCCTTTCCGAAAAAGTGTATTTGATTCATAGCACAGAATGTGTGTAACGCGGTGTAATTTATCAAGAACACAAAATCTCGCAGATATCGTAAATAAGGGAATTCACAAGTGTAATGACCGGCATTGTCGCATTACAAAGAAAAAATTTGTACAAAGAAAATTTTTTTGGGAAAATGCCTTATTGCATTGATATAGCTACTTAAACTTTCAATTGCAGACGTTGGTCGCTTACTAGTTTATGCTCGGCTCCACTTTTTCTTCCACAAAGCGAACTCGGGCGCTAGTGTTGCCGTGTCAATAATACCTTTGCAAATTTTAAATTATTTTGTATATGATACAGTAAAGTCAATTTCTTTTAAAGAGCAAATCGAAGGAATAAAGAAACTACATTTTAGTAGTTTTCGCAATTGTATATGTAGAAATATCATCGACAAAAGTTGGCACACTGAAATAAGCTTCAGGATCTCTTGTATTAATGTCGGTTCTTTATTTTGGCATAAAGGCCATACGTGGTAGTTTTATTTCACAACGTTAAAAGTTTGCATACTTCTTGGAATATTTCGTTGAACTTTTCATTTATCTTACTGCGAAAATCGTAATAACTCGTTATGCACAATTGCTTTTGGTAAATTCAAGAGAAGGGAATGCAAAATTTTGCATAGGGACAAAGTAAATGAGAACAATTTTAATGTCACAGGTTTTAGATTTCAAAAATTAATCGGCTTTAGATGAGACGTCAATATATCACTCAAGCAGTAACTCTTTAAAACCTGCAACAATCGCAGAAATCAAAAAGTACATTCAATTTGTAACATTGAAAGATCTTTGAATATGAAAATGAACAAAGTTTTTCAATATTTCTATGATGTATAATGCTGTGAAATCGCAATAATCTACAAAAATTACAGTTGAAAAAAAAAGAAAACTCTCTTACAGCGCGGTATGCGAGACCAACTTAGCAGGCTTCACGTGTGACGTCTCGCTTGCTTCATCCCGTAAGGGAGTATTGTTTTATATTACTGCGAAACAAATTTGTGGTTGATACATATATATGTATACCATGGTGCACAAAACTAATAGTGAATTTTAAATTGATATGTCTTGAAACTTATATTCAGTAGGATCAGGGTGTTGAGCATTTTCTTCCATATAAAAGTAGACTGTATAAGTTAACTGTGTCCAACTGCCACCAACCACTGGGTTGGACACGGACGTCTGCTGACCTAGCTAGTTAACTGTGTCCACTGCCACCAACCACTGGGTTGGACACGGACGTCTGCTGACCTAGCATAACGTGACTTGAGCCCTGCTTTGGAATGCGCGCTGAGCTACCCACGTCTACTGACTTTGTCAACAAGTAAGATATCCTACACTTATGTGCGGAATTCACTGCAGATTAACAACTATATCCCATAAGTTATGTGTGTGCGTGTGTCGGCGCACATCAACTGCTGAGTACTACGTGTGTGCGTGTGTCAGTGTATACCAGCCAACGTGGAGCTTAGGGTAGAGTTAGGTCAAAAATGTTTTAGTTCAGTTAGTTAGCCCTAGACGTTACACGAGGAGAGTTGTCCAGTCACTCTTGGATTTAATAAAAGATTAACTAGCAGCACACCATCCGTGTTATTATTGATCACTAGGAGCGGATTCATAACTTATATGGGTGTACATTAGACGGGGGCGATTTGGATGGTGTACAATTTATCGATACTGTGGCGTCGAAAAAACGATTTTAATTATTATTTTGAATAAAAAATTATTGTACAACATGGGTCTAAAATGAATTTGGAGGTTCCGGAATTTGATTTTTATGGACCAAGTTGGGTTTTAGAAAAACTGAAATGTGCAAAAATCGACGAAAAATAAGGTGGCCATTATACCATACATATCAATTTTAATCTTAAAAAAGTCCACCCGTTCAGGTGCATATATCTCTTACTATATACGATGTATCTTAAATTTTTCTTCTAATTTAATTCCAATATGGCAACAATATTTTAAAACTATATTCCATGAACTTGAGACGAAAAATAGTTATATTCCAAAATCGTTTAACTTACGATCGGTTGTACGGACAGGGGCGAACGCAGCAAGGAGTTTTAAGGGTTCAAATCCCCCCCAAAAAATGTTTGCGAAAATTTTTTTTATATGACACATAGGAAATTGTATTTAAAATATTAAATAAAGTTTTCCAAAACATACGAGTATAATATAATAATGGAGCAGATTTTACATCACATGAAAAGTATCTTCTACCGCTTAGACTTATTTCTTATGGATCTACCATGAAAGCTTGTGATCACGTTGCTGGCCCTAGAATTCAGAATATTAATGCTTAAATTGAGCTGCACACAGTGCATCATCGTGTTTGAACCTGTGAAAATAAGACTTAAAACAACCATGTCCCATAAGAATTTGGGTTAGGTGGAAATCAACTTCGCCATGTCGCCTATCTAACCATTTCTCCAAACTGGGAATCCACCTAAATTTCCAGCGTCTCTTGCCCGCTGCACTCCACCGACTCTGCCAACTGCGCAGGCAACTCTGCCTAGCCGCTTCACGTTTTTTTTTGTCGGGGTGCCGCAACCTCTTTTGCCAAAATCTCTATTGTACAGAGCCCTGCCACTACCAGTGCTCCTTCTTCCGACGTTGTTCTGAACGCGCTGCACACCCTGATCGCGCAAAGGCGATATAATGATCTTATCTCTCGTGCGTACGAAGTCTTTTCGAGCGCAGCCGACCAAATTAGTGCACCGTACAGAAGTACAGACCGTATCACGCATGCATATAGCTGTCTGCTTTTTTGCCTAGGGCCTCCTTTATTCACCATAAGCTCTGATGGGGCCGCTGCAACTTTTTCTGCTTTCTCAACTGCATATTCTTAATGAGGCTTAAATATTAACCTAGCGTCGAAAATTATGCCTAAATATGTAAAGGTAGGTTTCGAGACAATTTCATGTCCCCCAACTTTGATTTTGATGACATCACGAGCTTTTCAGCTACTTATTAATACTGCCTCTGTTTTTTTGTTGGGCTAATAGGAGGCTGGCATCTTCGAGCCATGTCTGAATTCGCTCAATTGTTAGGTTTGCTCTTTGCTCCAGATCTTATCAGTGCTTGGCCACGAAAATTAGAGCTATATCATCCGCTAAACCGATAATTTTCGCACTCTCGGGTATTTGCAGACGCAGAATGCCACCATACATTATATTCCAGAGCAATGGACCCAAAACAGATCCTTGTGGTACTCCTCCGGAAGTGTTGCATTGCTTGGTGCCTTCGTCTGTATCATAAGTAAGTTCCCTATCTTCTAGATAGTTGCTTAATATTTTCCGCAGGTATATCGGCACCTTACAACCGCGGAGAGCTTCAGCTATTTTCTTCCAGCTTGCGGAATTGAACGCATTTTTAATATCTAGCGTGATTACCAGGCAATATTCTTTTGATCCACCTTTCCACCTTTCCACCTTGTTCCACTGATTGCTTCTTCTGCTATTTTCTTCACGAGCATAGCCGCATCTACAGTTGATCGCCCTTTTCTAAAACCGAACTGCGCTTCCGAGAGGTTTCCACCTTTTTCGATTTCATTTATCAGCCTGTTGCTTATAATTTGTTCAAGCAGTTTACCGGCTGTGTATAGCATGGAAATTGGACGATACGCTTCAGGGTCCCATGGGGATTTCCCCGCCTTAAGTAAGAGTACCATATTGGTGGAAATATACCGTATTTTAGACATCATCGTAGATTAATAGTTCTGGTGACGAAGTGTGTTGTTAAATCCTCTACTCACAGAAACAGTAAAAAGAATAATTTTTTCTATCTTAGTAAAGTCGTGATAACAACCAAACACCAGAAAAGTTATTTGAATTATGGTGAAAACTTCCACAGTCGATCATAAGTTTTCATCACGGTTTCAAGAAAAACTATATGATTTATATTTTTTGGTGGAACCATGTTTGAAATTAACAATCACACGCAGTAGTTTGTACCATGTACCATAATCGCTTTCACCGAAATTATAGTAATTTACCTCGATTTTAGATAGTTTTTAGATTTCTTCTTCTTCACGTATATAATAATATAATAATAATTTGGCGCTTACACTATATAGCTTAGTGTTTGGCCGAGCTTCTCCTACCATTTTGTGCTGACTCCGAACGGCAGATGTATTTTATGAGATGGCAGAATACCCTCGGAGGTTTGCCATTGGGATCCGTACGATATGTCGAAAAAAATAATGTCGAAACTTAAAATGATGAACTATAAAAAACCCTCTTTAAACGAACACATTTTTAATCGAAATAAAAAATGTCGAAAAAGTAATACAGTTCGAGAAAAGTCAAAAAATGCCGAAATAGGCATTATGTAAGGAAAACTACAAAACTTGAAGTTTAACGATGTGTTTTATTAGCTTCGTTGCTAGTTATGATAGTACGTATATCAAATTTACAGTTAACTTACAAATTATTAAGCAATTTCACTCAGATAAACAATTATATAATTCATTTTTAACAATAAGTAATGTACGGATTTACCGAACAAATTAAACATAGGTATATACATATGTATATGTATTTCAAAGCCTCCTTTCAATATATGTACAAAAGTATTCGACATATACTGATTTATTTAAATATCTACATACCAGTCATGAAATATTATTAACATCAAGAAATATTTGCAGTTATTCGAAACTTATGATACTTAGCTTTTGTCCTAGCTGTTACTGCAGCAATAAAAAACAAACCCAGCAGAAATAATACCGTTACAATATTGAAAGACAATTTAGGCAACAAAAAAGTATTCGACATTGGTGGTTTTGGTTAATTTTAAGCACAAAAATTGAAGTACGGCTACGGGTTACTGCAAATTTTATTAATTTAAGCATTCCTCTTTTCTACTAACTACGATTAGCATAGTTTTTTTTTAAATCGTGAACGAAATGGGTAGAAAACGCACGGAAATGTCTTCGGAAATCAAAAATTTGATAATATCTCATTTTAAAAAAGGAATTTCTGAAAATGCGATATCAAATATTGTAAATAGGCCAAGAACAAGCGTGCACTATGTAATTAAGAAATTTAAAGACCAAAAAACAATTGATAACAAGCCGAGATCTGGTCGACCAAAAAAGGTTACTGAAGCAGCAGAACGTTGGATGGTCCGAGAAGTCAAGAAAAATCCCAAAACAAATGCGTCGACCTTGGCAAAAACTACCAAGGAATTTTTGGGTGTAGATCAGAGATCTGCAACAAGTAACTTTTTCAAGCTTCAAGCCAGCACGTTGTAAAGCAATTCATAGGTATGAGTTGCACTCCTCTAAGGCAAACAAGCCAAGCCATGTATGTTTCATACCAAGCTGTTCGATAGGACGGCTTGTGTTAAATATACGCATCAATGATTCTGTTCGAAAGAAATGTACACATCAATGATTTGAACATTAAGCAGAAAAGTACGTATGACTTGTTCGATGTACGTACTTTCAATTCATATCAATCTGTATACATACATAGTTAGAAGGTATGTGATACAATTTATGGATGAAAATAAGAATAATAAAATAAAACTTTTGTAAAGTTTTCGGTTTCTCATGTTCATTCAACCTTTTTGTTTATTTAATTTTGGAAATTATTTATTTATATACATAAATATATTGATAAGTGTTAAATAATAAATGCGTAATTAAAAACAGAATATTACCATATAAATACATATGTGCGTATTATTTGGACAAGAACATTTTCTACGCATATTATTTGCTCAGCTGAATGAACAAGTCATTTGTACAGAACAAGCCTCGGCTGTACATGCAACGATTTGAATCGTTTCAAACTGTACATGTGTATGATTCGAACAAGCAAACCTGATCACTGTGTTGATTAGGTATGAAATGGAACAAGCAAGTTGCGACTTGTATGTTTGACGTTTTTCAAGTAACAAGTCATACATACATTGATGTTGTACAAGTTAACACCAAATTCAAGTAACTCCTTGCAGATCTCTGGTGTAGATGTAACACCCTAAACCATAAGAAATTACCTCCGTGACAACGGATTTAAGGCTCGAACAGCGCGTAAGAAGCCGTTAATTTCTAAAAAGAATCGAATACAAAGGCTATACTTCGCTAGAAAGTTTGTAAACAAGCCCGACGAGTTTTGGCTTAATGTAATTTTTGCAGACGAGAGTAAGTTTAATCTGTTTGGGTGCGACGGTAGAGTAATTGTTTACAGAAGATCGAAAGAAATATGGTTGCCACAGTTAAACATGGAGGAGAAGGTTTAATGGTTTGGGGGTGTATGGCAGCTTCGGGAGTAGGAAATATAGCTATAATCAATGGAATAATGGATCATAAATACTATATAAATATTCTAAAAGAAAATTTGCGACCTAGTGCTGCTAAATTGGGGATCGAACAGGACTTTCAGTTTTACCAAGTTTATGCCTACAACACAAAGCTTTGGTTGCTTTACAATTCCCCTAAGGTTATAAAAACACCTGCTCAAAGTCCGGACCTTAATCCGATTGAGCACTTGTGGAATATTTTGGAGAAAAGACTTAGAGAACGCCATTTTACTAACAAAACGCAGATGGAAGCGATCCCTAAAGAAGAATGGCTTAAAATTGATGGAGAAGTAACAGGAAATCTGGTGAAATCTATGCCAAGACGCTTGCGAGAAGCCATTCGTCGTAGAGGAAGAGCCACAAGATATTAGCACTTTCGATTTTGCTTTTTTTCTAAAGTTTTTGTTTAATGTCGAATACTTTTTTTGTTTATTATAATGCATTTGAATATAAAAATTTTGTTTATTTTGCTTGAATTTGTTTTTATGAAATAAAGACTGAATTTGTGTTCATTTAAAATTATAGCAGAAATTTTGGTTTTGTGGTATTCTATTGATTTTTTAAAGAAATTCTCTTAAGAATCCATATATGTATGTGTGTCGAATACTTTTTTTGACCGCTGTACATATAAATGTAATAAACAAAAATCAACAGAAACGCTAACATAGGGAAGTCGAATACGCTAAATTTTTAAAAATTTCCATTTTCGTAAATTCTGCTTTTTTACTAAGTATATTTTGAATATGTTTTTTTCGCTTTTGGTAGGCTGATTTAGATTTTGTTGAACCTTCAGAATAATTAAATTCATTTTATTTTCAACAATAATACACAGTTTGGTTGATCTTAAGAGAGTTATCTTATTGAGTAAAACCGTAAGAGAGTTTCGTGAGAATGTAATTGTAATAGGATTTCATTTACTCGTATGGTCAAAGAACATAAATGTATAAGAAGGGACAACACGTTACTTTTAGCAACGAGTGAATCTCCAGGGGCATGCTTTCTCTTTTGCTCAAATGAATTTTTTGATTGGCTAGAGTAAGAAAGCACGCCCCTGGAGATTCACTCGTTGCTAATAATAACGTGTTGTCCATTCTTATACATTTATGTTCTTTGGTATGGTCAAGAGCAGAAAGATTTCTTGTAAATAAATTTACAGTAATCTAGTATCTTTGTAGTTAAAACAGTGAAAACCGTGAAAATCAATGTAAATAATGATGTGCAAAATACATAAGTTTGTCTAGGTAACAGAATTAATAAATCAAAACAACAACATATAACCAATCGAAAATTCACGCGAATTTAACACATCATTCATTACATTGTTTCGATATTTTATTTTTCAAATTTTTTTTTTCGACATTTTTTCCCCGACATTATTGGTTTTCTAAATAATTTTTTTCGGTATTTTTAGTTTCAACTTTTTTAGTTTCAACATATCGTACCAGACCCTTGCCATTGTCTGCCGAGGGGTGAGCGCTATTAGAAAAAAACTTTACTATGATTTAGATTTTACTTGCCCCGGCTGAGACTCGAACCTTGAACCCAGCGGCATATCGAGTAATAGCACGCACCGCTAGCCACTCGACCACAGCGGCCACGTGTATTGCTTTAATTATTATTTATTTCTACACTAAGATACAATTGTTGGAAACTATAGAATCACACGTTTAGTGCTTGAGAGTTTCTCAGCTGCCTTTTAAGCTAGATAAGAAGATTAAGTGTTCGTCATGGAAACAAAATTTAAAACTTCAAAAATTTTAAATACAAATATACCGTAGCAATACTTACCGCCAACCAGTTGATACGAGTAGCTCGTGAGAAGCGGTGAAAATAGAGTCGGTGAAAATTTCTGAGTGAAATTTCTCTTGAAAATAGAACCGATGCGTATAAAGTTACTCGCGCCATGAATTCTGTGAAAATTAGAATTTTTTCAAACCAAAAAATACAGTTTTTCCGGCTGCTGAAGCTGTACACACCATTGCAGTTCGCGAAAGCCCATCGGATGAGTGTCAAACAGCTAAAAAACCAAGACTGACGCTGAAGATCGCAAAGTAAGTACTACTGGAACCCTGAATGCACCGTTGAAAACAAACTAGATTGTAACCTATTTTTTTAATTGTGTTTGGATGAAGATGAATTTGCTTTTAATTGGAGCCCTTACGTAGGAAACTTCTGAATGTTCTTACATATTTCATCTGCTGACGACATTTCAAATTTTTCTCACCGAAAATTGAGCGACAACGAGAAATATAAACTCCTAGTGAATCCATGGACTCCAGAAGCAGAACGTAAAAGGCATATTTCAAATATTCCTTCAGACCAGAGACCAAAAACGTTGCGACAAGTCGCTTTACCGTGCAGTGCATCGATTCCTGTAGATTGGGGCGACACTTCCTGTAACAGTTGCTTCCAGTGAACGTTCCTTTTTAATGCTCAGAAGACTGAAAACATACTTGCGTACTCGAACTGCTGAGCAAAGATTAAATGGCTTGGCTCTTCTTAATATCCACATAGATATAGAAGTTACTGAAGATAAAATATTGAAGAAACCAAGACGAATGGATATTACTTTGTAGATTAAATTCTGGCCCCCTCCTACCCCCGAATAATTTTTCTGCGTTTGCCCCTGTATTGATGAATTTCACTGACAACTAGCTGCATAAATGGAAGAGTTATTATTCAAAATTACTATATCTTAATAACTAATTATGAGAGTTATACATACGTATGTATGTTAAAGTCGTATAAATTTTCCGAAATAAACTACACTCCAACACTGCAACCTTCACTCAATTAATGTCGTTAAAAAATATAAACTTCTTATGTTTGGGTAACTAAAACATAATTTTATGCATATCCTTATAAAACTCAACATACATTCAACGAGATTAGATTTTAGAGGACAAATTGAGTTCAAATCCTCCGGTCTTACTCTTAAAGGAACTTTGAAAAAAGTAACGCGTTATTAAATAGGAGTGCAAAAAAGAACCAAAATAAAATATAATATCTTTGTTGAAATTGAAGAAACCGAAGTTTCAGGAAATTCGTCTAAAAAGAGTTTCGTTTTCGAAAAGTTTATTTATTTATTTATTTATTACAAGTAACTTATAATATGAAATTAGAAGCTACATTTACGACACAGCTATAGCAACGATGGCCTTCAGCTGAAATAGTTGGTGGAAATAAAATGGTACGTCTACAAGTATACATTTGATTTTAAATAGTGTTTATACATACATATGCTGGATATATAATTATTTATATTAGGAAGTAGATTTTAGACATTTTCAGGAATTGCATTATCTGTTTTATGCCAACTGTGTTGGGATTTTCTAAAATTTCCAATGTGTTTGAATTTTTTAGCGTTATATTGCGTTGGTGGTTAAAGTGGGTGCAGTCCAAAAGAATGTGTTCGATAGTAAGTTGCGAGGAATGGTTACAGAAGTAACAGAGATTAAGATCAGAACGGTCAAAAAGGAATCTGTGTGTCAATTTGGTGTGCCCAAGTCTTATACGGAGAAATTTTGATATGTCAAGTTTTGTTAACTGGCTGTCGGAGCACAATTTCAAATAGTTTCTGGCGTTGAGTTTCTTGTTGTTGACACGGCGGTACCAGGAAGAAGTTAACTGCCAGTGCTGGTCTTGTTTTTTGGAGAAGTGGTTTTGCAGAAAGCGTTTCATGTCGTTGGTGTTAAGGTTGGGCCCTGTGTGTAAAGGTGCGTTGGTAGCAAATTTGGCGGATTCATCAGCAAGATTGTTTCCGACGATATTTACGTGACCAGGTATCCATATGATGATTACTTTCGGGTATATTGACAAAAGTGTGTTTCGTATGAGGCAGGGGTATAATTTGTCATTATTGACATTACCAATCGCTTCGATAGAAGAAAGCGAATCGCTGCATATGGCAAATAACCCGGTTTCTTTTTGTGCGATTTTTATTGCTTCTAGAATGGCTATGATTTCAGAAGAGTAGACTGAGCTGTAAGATGGAAGGGTAACCATTCGAATGATGTTTGAATCTGTTGTAACGCTAAAGCTCGTTCTTTCTTTGTTCTTAGACCCATCAGTGTATAAGAACATGCGATTTTGTAGATTTTCTTTGAGTTCGAAAAATTTTTGTCGGTATACTGCAGGTGGAGTGTTGGATTTGTTGAAAATGCTTAGAGAAGTTTCTAGGATAGTGTTTGTAAAAAGCCATGGAGGTGTTTTGTTGTTCGGGAGTGAGACTGGACAGTAGGGGACGTTGACTTCATCACATATTAACATTATTCTATGGATAACTGATTTGATGGGGCTTGTTTTGTTTGGACTACTAATAAAACCTATGTAAGGGGTGTCGGAGCTGTAGATTAGGTTTTTGGATAGTTTTGAAGTGCAGAGATCTCTCAGATTCTCAAGACTCATTGTGTTAGCTTCGTAAATGATGTTGTTTACAGGTGTCGTTCGAAATGCACCCAGTGCTGATCTGAAAGCTGTATTGATTATAGTTTTGATTTTGCCTAAGATTGCCTTAGGAGCATATCCGTAGAGAAATAAGCCATATTCTATTTTTGATACTATTACACTTCTACAAACTGAAATGAAGTTGAATTTGTTGCTAGAGAGACATTTTATTATATTCAACCGGTTCGATAGTGAAGGAAGAATGTATTAAATGTGATCGTTCCATCTGTATCTGTTGTTGAATATTATTCCTAGTATCCTGAGTTGTTTTACTTCCTCTAATCGAATGTTATTTGATGTGATTGTACAAAGGCATGATCTTTTGCGACATATGTGTATTTGCTTGCATTTTTCGAGAGACAGTCGAGCACCCGAATATTCGCACCAAGTTTGGGTTTCATTGAATATGTGACTTAAATCGATGTCTATGTTTTTCCTTTTGTCGAGTAGTCTTATGATGCTGAAGTCATATATGAAACGCAAGTATATTTGACAGTTTGTTAAACGCTATCAAAAACAGAACGACGGAGAGAGGTGATCCCTGCGGTATGCCGTTGGATAATGGTTGTGGAGTGGAGCATGTGTGTGCGACTTTTACCTTTATTTGCCTGTTTGTCATGAAGTTGACGACATAATTTATCATCTTAGGGCCGAGCTGCCATTGTTTCATTTGCTCAATGATTGTATGGGTGCCTACGCGATCAAAAGCTTTTGAAAAGTCCAAGGAAATAATAGAAAGGTGATTTTTTGAAGATAGGGATTCAGTGATCAGAGCATCTAGGTGTACTAGAAAATCTGATACGGATTTACCCTTTTTGAAGCCCATTTGCTGGCTATTGGTTAGTTTATCAGATGTGATAAGCCACCATAGTCGATTCGCTATTATCTTATCCAAAGTTTTGGCGCAGCATGTGTTAAGGGATATGGGACGATAGGAACAACTCAAAGTTTTGTTCACATTTGGTTTAAGGATTGGTATTATGGTACTGATCTTGTATGATTGTGGTATGATGTTGTTAAAAATGTTGTTGTATAAGTTAAGTAGTCTTTGCTTCATATTTGTAGACAGGTATTTTATCATAGGGTATGTTATTCGGTCTGTGCTTGGAGTCTTGCCTTGGAGTTTGTTCATAGCTATGGCTAGTTCTAAAGAGGTGATATCTTTTTCCAGTAGCAGAGGTTTATCTTTAGGTGTGTAGTTTAATATTATCGGGTTACTGGTGCGTTTTTTTTTTCCTGAAAAGGTGTGGGAAAGTTTATGTCAGAGGATTCAGATGACCAATGAGAGCAGAAGTGTTTACAATTTGTATCGGGTCGTTTATATATTCCAGAGGCAAGGTGGGGGAAGTTATACCCTCAATGTACGTTGTTTTATTTAGGCCACAAAACCGTCGAATGTTCGACCATATTTTATTGGTTGGTGTAGATGGATTTATTTTAGCTGTAAACGCTTGAATGGATTCTCTTTTAGACTTTTTCACTTCTCGCTTAAATGTTGCATTGGTCTTCTTGTAACTGAGAACATTTTCTGGGGAGATTTCGCGCTTTAATATGTGCCACAGATTTACTTTTTTTTCTCTTAGGACCTGCAGTGATTTGTTCCACCAAGGAACGTTGTGGTTTTGTTTGTGTAAGAATGATTGTGGTATAGAGTATGTTGCACTTTGTAAAATAATTTTGTTAATGTTGGCCGCTTCTTTATTGATGTTCCCACTTACTTTATGTTCAGCTTCGAATTTATTATTCAGTATTTGGAATTTGTACCAGTCTGCTTTTTGTGTTCTGAAAAGGGGCAAATGTTTTGGGTTGGAATGGTTATTTCTGGCAGGGAAGAGAGAGGTTACTATGGGGAAATGGTCGCTTCCGAACAAATCTTCCTCGACTTTCCAGTCTGCTTCAAGAGCTATGGACGGTGAACATAGTGTTAGATCTACATGAGATAGTGAGTTGTGTGTGCTAAAGTGAGTAGGCGTGCCGTTATTTAGAAGGGTGATATTGGATTGGTCGATGAATTTTGCTATAATGTTGCCTCTTTTGTTATTTTTCGGTGACCCCCATTTGTGATGCCAGCCATTAAAGTCACCTGTTATGACGCAGGCGTTGGAAAAGTTGCTCAACACGTTGTGGAGGCTATTTATATTAAATCTCTTAGATGGTGGTATATATGACGAAGCTGCAACGAATTTAATTTTGTGGTGTATTAACGTACACACTGTGTCAAAGTCCTGGTTTACGTCTATGTTTTCGTGTTGGATAGTTTTGTGTATTAAAATTGCTACTCCACCGTATGAGTTGGGAGAAGAGTTGGTGGAGTACATATGGTAATTGACTTGGGATCGGTATGTTTAGTGGAGAGTGTAAGTGAGTGTATTGTAAGGTAATTATTTTAGGTTTGCGAAGTTTAATAAGTAATTGTAGTTGCTTATAGTTGTTGACGTAACCATTAATGTTCCACTGTACTATTTTTAAGTGCATTTATCAAACTTATTTAATTAATAAAAATTTATAAAAATGTATAAATATCTATATGGGTATATAAAGCTTAGTCTAAGTTGTGTTCATAGCTTCGTCGTCGCTCATGCTGTCGACTTCCGCATTAGGTCTTACTTTGGTGTTGTTCTTTTGATGTTTACTATTTTTGGCTTAAAGCGATGATTTAAGGCTGGAGTTGTTGCTCTTTTGGGTGATTTTTAGTTTCGTTTCTGAAAGCATCTGAGTTGAAAGGGTTACTGGTCTTACGGAGGCTTGTGTTGGCTTATTAATCTGATTTCCACTTGATGTTGAAGTGGAAGGTACGGAATGATCAATATCCTCATATGAGGTTTTTTTTCTGCTATCATTTTTGGTTTTGTTTTGGGCAGAAGCAGGCGTGCTGGAAACACTGGAGTATGTGCTTTGCGTGAGCTGGTGGCGTTCATTATAGAGTTTAATAGCCGTTTTCATGTTGGTTTTTTCTGTGACTTTAATGGCTTGTAGTTCCTTGTGTTTGAGGAATGTCGGGCAGTTGCGGTCGAAATTGTTGTGGTAGTGATTAGATCTATTGTCTTCTTTACAATTAATGCAGCGGTTGATGTTGGTGCACGTTTCATCTGAATCGGCTTCAATGTGGATTGGGTTGGAGCAATTTAGACAAAGGGTGTTTGATTTGCAAAACTTCGTCGGGTGGCCAAGGCGTCCGCAATTTTTGCATCCGTAAGGGTGGCGGATATGAGATCGTATAGGGACTTTCTCATATCCGATGTTGATTTCCGTGGGAAGATTTGGGGTGGCAAAAGTGAGGATTATGAGACCGGTCTCTACTAAAGAAGCATTTTCCTTTTTTAATATTTTTTTACATTCAGACACGTTTTGGGAAGTAAGTTCTGCGGTAATTTCACTTTCTGATATATCGCGGAGGTAATTGCAATAAATTACTCCTTTTGATGAATTGAGAGTGTTATGTTCGGTAATGTCTATTTTTGTTTTCCCGTCAAGGTTGACTAACTTCACTAATTTTGTTGCTTGCGATAAGTTTTTTGTTTTTATAAGTGCCGTGCCGTTTCGAAGTCTTTTGAACTCGTCCACAGGTCCACCGCATATGCCATCAATCACTTTTTGGATAAGAAATGGTAATACTTTTTCCATTGATTCTTTTGGGTATGTTCTAGACATAATTAAATATTTAGGGCCATCATTTGAATTCTTAAGTTTCTTTGTTTGGTCTAATGAAAAACACGATTGATTAACATGTGTAGTTTTTTGTCTGTCGGGTGGTTCATTCATTTTGTTGCTGTTTTTTGTTTGTTTTCTATATTCTAAGTTAGTATGCTTTTATTTGCGTTACTAACGCCTTTGTATACACTTGTTGTTATTGTATTTTTTTTTTTGTTTTTTGCTTTTTGATGCGAATTGTTTGTCACTTAGCTAAACCGGTTTGGTTTCGTACCAAGCGTGGGTGAGACGATAACGAATTTGTATACACGTATGTCTGCTTTGAAGCTCGCTTGTCTACTGTTACTAACCGGTGTAGCTAAGCGTTCAGTACATAAAAACCCCGAAGGCATTATGGGGGTCGTGTCAGAAAGCCGAAAGAAATTGCGTCGAATGGAAACCAAACAGGATCTCCTGGAAAATCTTTAAGTTTAAAGCAAAGAATATATTTAAATATTGTGTACGTTAAATTGAGTGCATAAGGTTATATAATTTTAAAAGCATTATTTATGTAGTTAATAAAAAATCTCTGAAATTGAATAAAATACAGCTCTGCAGTACTTAAATCGAATAGATATTCTCGATTCTGGTATATGTCTTTATCTATATGAGAAGGAAAAACAAAATTATTATACATTTTATGATCAGCCTATGTATTGACCGAGGTAATTATGAAGAGCCGATAAGACGTCTTTAACATATAACTACTTATGATAACTGACTATTGCGAAATTCGGCTATATCACAAAAATGATTCATCCATTTTTATTTTTATTTCATATTTGGATTTAGCATAAAATTTTCTATTGAAACTGATATGTATAATGTCCAGATTATTTTTTCGTAGATTTTTGTACATTTCAGATTTTCTAAAACCCAACTTGGTCCCATAAAAATCAAATTCCGGAACTTCCAAATTAATTTTGGACCCATGACGTAGAATAATTTTTTATTCAAAATAATATGAGGAATCGTTATATTGACGGCGCGATATAGGGTGCAAAATCGCCCCGGCCTAGTGTGTATGTACATTAGTGCTATTCGCGTTTTTCTAACATACTTCCCATAAGAGTAACATGAAAAAATTTTATTACTAGCCTGTCGTGCATCATAAGTTTCATAGAGAATTGAACGCTCTACAAAAAAGTCTCCGATGATTTTTCGAGAAACCTAGTAGGTTAAGAGATATTTGAAGCCAAAGTTCAATTTATCGCAAATTTTAAGGTTTTTGATGCATTACAGCAAATTTCAACGTGTAACTGGAAATCAGTGAAACTCTTTGAGATCATTTTTTAGCATCAATTGGCTTCGAAAGCATAGTTCATCTCGTTTTTGTTTAATCTAAAGACAAAAAAATTTCTTCAGTCATTTGAAATACTTACATATGGAATACATTAACTGACGATTGGTATTGTTTGAATTAAAAAATTTATTTACTTTAAATAGTTACTATAAATAGTTTTAAAATTATTTAGTCAAATTTAATCTAAATCAATATAAATATAGAAGAGTTTTTTTAATCAGTGTGGATAACGTTGCCAATGATCTTGAACTACTTGCAACAAATACTGTAGTTGCTTTTCATCTTTAGGGAGGTAATTGTTATATTCTTCGTGTGTTTGAATGTTTGTATGTTTACATGTAACTGACGAAGTAGTACTGTATTTGACCAGGAGGTGGTGTTGTACAACTACCAGCTACTTTAGCAGATTTTTTAGTTTTTTAAACTCTAATTATTATTGATCAATTAACAATAAAATAATTTCCCTCCTATAATTTTGGGGATTCAAATTAGTTACAATGACTTTTAAACATTTACAGACTAATGGATGAACAGAAAAACAATTTCACGTTATTTTTATTTTCATTAAAAAAATGTATAATAAATCTTCCCACTATCGATTTTTCTTTGGACGACTAAAATTTTTAACAATAATTGTCTAAGAAACTAAAATTAAGATAAACTGAATTTTTGTTTCTTGTTATTCTTATGGAAAGAAGAAAAACGCCATTTGGGCAGTCCTAATATTTATATTAGAGGCTTAAATTTTAACTGGTATCTTTTTACGTCAAATTAAAAAGTTGTGTTTTTGTTTGAATCACCCTAATGTATATATATCTTAAACAATACATACGCTCTGCATTGTACCAAATTTTGTGAATTCAAAACATGTGACTTTCTACTAACTAAATATATCATTTGGAGTTTTCTATGATTGCAATTTTCACTTGAATTAATTTTAGCCAAAAAAGAGAAAAAATGCGCAAAGTTAAATGAGATCATGTCACTTTCGCTCCATTGTTTCACCCAAAATGTAGTTTTTTTGTTGTTGGCATCACATAGGCTGATTGATTATTCGCATTAATTTGTTATACTCTCGATAAAAGTCTGTAAATAGTTTTGCTTTTAACATCAAAGACATTATGTGGCACCAAAGAAGAATAAGAAAAAGTTATTATTGAGGCACAAGAAGATATAGAGATAGTAAGAAATGTAATAAAATGTCTTTATTCTGTAAAAATAACGAAAATTAAATTTTCTATTTTTTAACCAAAAAGTATTAAAAAGTTTTCAAAGAGACATTTTCTTTCTATTTCGATGTTTCCCGGCAAACTGAAATGCACACAATACAGAAGATACATTCTTATAAACATAAGAATGGGTAAAGAATGCTTATTTATACATATATGTATGTACATACATGTAATAGACTGGGTCGAAATTTTTTTTTTAAATTTCAGATAAATCAATTGAGACATCTTAACCCAAAATTCACTTTTGGTAACATTGGGCGAATAGTAGTTGAGGTTTAGTTTAGTTTAACTGAGACACCAAATAATATTTGCATTACACAACGAACGAGTGGCTACAAAATGTGTATTAAATGAAGCTTAGCCTAAAACAAAGGTATATATATAGTATATTGTTTTCTTCTTTTTCTTGTCCGACAGGGTGGAATGTTGATTTTTGTTGAAACGATTTTCCGTCATCCCTGTCTGAACTCTGATGCGATATTTGCACCATTAAGGCTTGTTTACAAAAAACAAAACAAAGACGTAGGTAAAATGACTTTTATATACATATAATCATAATAATCTTATGTTTGAGTCGTTTTCAAGTCAACGATTTTTTATTTACTTTATTTATATATGTATATATTAATTTTTAGTTTGGCTTGAACAGTTTATATGCGTGAATGTTCCAAATTTATTTGCAGTTATTTAAAAAATGTTATTAAAAAAGCGATCCAGCCTTACACGTACATATACATACATATGTATGTTTTAATATACTTACGTATGTATATGGTATGTCCACATACGAGGGCGACCGCAAATGTAACTGGCCTGGCACATTCTCTGTTTTACTAGCAACTTTTTTTATTTTGTATTTTAAAAGCAATCTTTTATAAGCCATCTGTCAAAATTTCCGAAATATTTAACGATTATTTTCTTTGCTACAGGTGATTGAAGTAAACTAGTTTTGTAATTTTTGAAAAATGGAAAATAAAGAGTTTCGTGCGGTAGTTCAACACTTTTATATGAAAGGTTATACGCCACAATTAATCAAAGATGAATTGGATTCTGTTCATGGTGATAATGCACCATCATACTCCACCGTGAAATCCTGGGTTCAACAATTTAAAATGGGTCGTTCAAGTACGGAAGATGAACAACGCTGTGGAAGACCGAAAACTGCTACTACTATTGAAAACATTAGAAAAATATTTAATGAAGTGACTAAAGATAGACGAATAAAGCTCAGAGAACTTGCTGATATTGTTAAAATACACGAAAAATAAGTTTGGAGTATTTTACATGATGAACTCCACATGAAAAAGCTATCTGCAAGATGGGTGCCGCGTTTGTTGACTTTGCCCCAAAAAATCGTCCGTTGGACCAATTCCGAGGAGCGATTTATCAGCGTAATCCAATAGAGTTCTTACGCCGATTCATAACTGTTGATGAAACATGGATCCATCACTACATCCCAGAATGCAAAGAACAGTCAAAACAATGGATAGAAGCTGGTAAAAGTGGTCCCAAGAAGGCGAAAACTGTTAAGTCAGCAGGAAAAGTAATGGCCACAGTATTTTGGGATGCAAGGGGTGTAATATTTATTGATTATCTTGAGAAAGGAAAAATTATAAATAGAGAATATTATTGTGCATTAATGGATCGGTTGAGTGAAGAAATCAAGATAAAACGACCGCATTTAGAAAAAAAAAAGGTTCTTTTTCATCAAGATAATGCTCCTTCACACACTGCATTTTTAACTCAACAAAAACTGCCCGAATTACGATTTGAAATTGCTCCGCATCCGCCATATAGTCCAGTTTTAGCTCCTTCTGATTATTTCTTGTTTCCAAATTTAAAAAAATTTCTCGGTGGCAAAAAATGTTTGCCCAATAGCGAGGTTATTGCTGAAACTGAGACATATTTTGAAGGTCTTGAAAAATCTTATTTGTCGGATGGAATTAAAAAACTTGAAAAACGTTTGATGAAGTGTATTGAGTTGGAAGGAGATTATGTTGAAAAATAAATAATAATAATTCCAAAAAAACGGTTCTTTTTATGGTAGGCCAGTTTCTTTTGCGGTCGCCCTCGTATGTACATATATAAAAGTTTCAATTCACATACACGTGCATCTGTGGCATAGCCATTGACTTTCTATGAATTTATGTCAGAGAAATCAGAACAATATGTCGTACTTGTCCCAAAATGGCTCACCCAACATGACCAAATTCCCATTAGATGACATCTGTTGGTTCGAAGGCGGCTCAAAGGAAACGCAGGAGAATATTTTCGCTAGAATGTAGCACGGTAATGTACGTATGGTGCGAAAATATATGCATGTATTTGTAAGTAATCAATTTACCCTGCAAAAAATGTCATAAATGATTGAATGGAATTTATGAAAATTGAAAGAAAAATCATAGCTTTGAAGTGATGTTCGAACCAGCTGCTCGAGTTTTCCTTGGCGAATGCTCTGTTTACATGCCAACGACGCTCAGGAAATTTCGTTGCGTGCATATCTCAATACATCGTTTATTATACCCCTTTGAGACTAGTTACGATGAATTAATGCTCAATTATACCACATTGAGTCTAAGCCCGTAGTACTCTCTTTAGAGATTAGTTCCATAATTTTTTGCAGGGAATGAAAAAAAATTACTTAAATAGTTTATACCAGTAGAATTTGTACTCCTGTACATAGTTACAAATGTACAAAGTAGTTTCTTTGCCACTTTCCAGCCGCCATATTCTGTATAATAATTAAGCGTGATGCAATTATAGGAGGCTTCTCGCTCCGTTGATTTAACTTCTTGGAGAAAATGCTTTTTATCCTATATAAAAAGGTACAAAAACTATTTTATTTTATTTAATAAAATGTAACACATTTAGCATATACCCATGTATTTATGTAAAAAGTATTTCTTGTTTACATATATTCCAACCCGGTATGAATAGAGCCAAATCAACGATTTTAATGGGTCGAGTGGGTTGTTGTTGTTATGTTGTTATAGCAGCAAAAAATATGCCGAAGTAAGAGTCCTTGGCAAGACATAAATCCGGGTCGGTCCGGTATCGTAGACCCGACTGCCGTGGGAATGGTGGGTCGAGTTAGTAGCTGTGCGTGCTATAACTCGATATGCCGTTGAGTTCGAGGTTCGAACCTCAGTAAGGGCAAGTAAAATCTTAATCATAGAAAAAGTTTTTTTAATAGAAGTCACCCCTCCGCAAGCAATGGCGAACCGCCGAGGATATTTCTGCCATAAAAAGCTTCCCATAAAATACATCTGCCGTTCGGAGTCGGCATAAAACTGTAGGTCCCTCCATTTGTAATAATAATATAATAATAATTTAACCGCTTACAATTTATAGCTCAATGTTTGGCCGAGCTTCTCCTACCAGTTGTGGTGTGCGTCTTCATATATACCACAAGTTTGTGGTATAATTTGTGGTATAATATAAAGACGCACAACGCAAATGGTAGGAGAAGCTCAGCCAAACACTGAGCTACATAGTGTAAGCGCCAAGTTACTATTATTATTATATTAGATATATTATATATGATATAACTCGTTATACCACTGACTTCCCGGATTTGCATCTCAAACGGAGCATGTAAATCTAAAATCATAGAAAAATAATAGACGTCGACATAAAATTGCCGTTAACCATTTGTGCACAACATAAAGCTGCCGCAACAAATGGTAGGAGCGGTGTGATTTAACAACGAGCGTATAGTCAGTTTAAACTCTGATCAAGTAAACTTCGACTATTGGTAGGCAACCGAAGTTTAAACAAGCTAACTTGAGCTTTTAAACAACAGTCAAATTTAACCGTGCAAATCATAACTGTCCCTAAGTAAAAACTTTATTATTAACTTTATTCGTAATATATTTGCAGTTACATACATACATATTAAATAGCGGCAATTCTATATAAAATTTGCTTGGACCGCCTGCATTTTGATGGTCTTTGCGGCTTCTCAGATAGGATATATTTAACACAACTGTAAGAGATAGGAATTAACGCTATTCATTCGAAAGGACATACAATCTTAATGTGAATATACATACATACATATCTGCTCCTACATATGTATGTATATGTCTATATTTCTGGCGAATATACATACATATATGTATTTGTTTAAAAATGTACGTGTACGCGTGCGGACGTGTTTTGCATTTCTCTTAAATTTTCATCGTAAATTTATAATCCTAATTCGATATTACTGTTTTTTTATTTGCTTTTCTGTAATGTGGAAAGTACATAAATAATTGAGAGTCACTCTCTTGTTAAACATACATAAATTCTAATTAAATCGGCAAAATGCCTTGCTCGTGTGGCCAAAAGGTTGATAGAACTCAACCAAAAGTGCAGTGCGCGAAGTGCAATGAACTATTTCACACGCAATGTGTTGGTATCCTACCGGCAGACTTAGATTTTTTATTGAACTCAGACAAGAGTTTCTTTTGTGTAGTGTGTACTGCAGTTCGGCGCAGCTCTATTCGTTCGCCTCCTCCACCTGCCGCGAATGTTATAAGAACAAATATTAACTCTATCGCAAAATCCAACTCTTCTAACTCTAGTAATCCAAAATCTGTTGGCTCTCTCAAGCAACGAGATAATTCGAATGAAAATATTGATAAGCAAGTTACTTTAGACTCTTTGTACAATTTAATTGTCTCCCTTCGAACTGAAAATGTCTGCGTGCATAACCTAGTTCGAAGTTTATATGATGACAACAATAAACTAATCGCTAAGACTGAGAATATGCACTCAGATCTTCTTGCTATGCAACGAAATCTGCTCGAAAAAGATGATACAATTTCTTCACTCACTGCTGAAGTTAATAAACTGCGTACATACGTTAGTGCTGCTATTGAGAAGCTTGGATGTGAGAATGCTGCTCTGGAAGAAAGAAATACTGCTATTCACGCTCTGCTGCCTTCTTCACAAATTTCGCATGCTCGCTCTTCTACTATCGCAGCTAATACCTTGTATTCTACTGCTGTTGCTCGGCCTTGCACTGCTACACAGTCGCGCGCTGGGAAATTACCGCCAAAAGTTGTTGTCTCCTCTGCTGCTGCTGTTTCTAATGTTAATACAGACATTCGCGTTACTAATACTAGTGCTGCTAATCACTCTGAGAGAACATCTGACGCTGAGCCAATAACCTCTAAGTCTAGCACATCTCCCTCTCTTTACTCGCCAGCTGCCGCAACAAATAATGCCCAGTGGACAACGATTGCTATGAAACGGGACAAAAAACAAGTTAAAAAACCATTAAAAGTTGATGGTACAAATACTTGTATGGACTTGGTTGTTGCGACCAAATATAAATGGTTGCATTTAGCATCTTTTTCGCCTTCAGTATCTGAAGATGATATTAAGGACTACGTCTCTAAGCAAACAAACTTAAACAAAAATACGCTTTCCTGTTTCAAATTGGTCAAGAAGGATGTTTCATTGACGGACATTAAGAGGGTAAACTTTAAGTTGGGAGTTCCAGAGCCTTCGTATGAGAAATTGTTCAAGGCTGAAATTTGGCCTGTAAACGTAACTGTGAAGCCTTTTCTGAAGGATCCAAAACAGCGGATGCCGACATAAAGTCTTCACATCCTCAATTGGACGGTCTTAAGGTCTATTTCCAAAATTTATCCGGGATGCGAACAAAGGCTGACCTTGTTCAATCTCTTAGTACGCAACTAGAATATGATGTATTTGTTCTTGTTGAGACCTGGTTAAACCCCAATTTCTATGACAGTGAATTTTTTGATTCGAACTTGTTTAATGTGTTTCGCAAAGACAGAGATTCAGCAAAAACTGGATGCATGCGCGGCGGAGGTGTTTTATTTGCTGTCAAGCAGCAACTTCGTGCATTCTTGATTCCTCTTAACAATGGTGACTCCCTGCTGGATCAAATTTGTGTTCGTATTAGTGGTCCTTTTTCGCATGATTCTATATACCTTCTTGCTTCGTATATACCGCCTGATAGTTCGTTCGAGTTGTATAAAGCGCATGCGGATAACGTGATGTCTCTGGTTTCAAATAATTTAAATGATAATCACTTGTGTTTGCTAGGCGATTTTAATTTATGTAAGATTAATTGGTCTACTAATATTTCTAACTCTAATCTCACACCAAATAATGCTTCTGCAAATCATGAGTTATATTTTATTGATAATATCCTAAGTCTTAATTTATGTCAAATTAACAATTTTGTTAATGCTTTGAGTAGAATCTTGGATCTTATATTTGTAAGCGATAACTTAAATTATAGAGTTAGTGAATGCTTTAATCCCATAACTCCTAAGGACAAGCATCATTTACCTTTAGTTGTAAAACTAGATTTCTATTGTTTTGCTTCTGTTCCTTCTAATGACAGGATATCATTTAATTATGCCTTGTGCGATTTTCCTAGTTTTAATGAACTACTCCTCGAGATTGACTGGGTTAATTTGCTGGCAGATCTTGATACATTTACTAGTTTTACTACATTTAAGTCCATTATGTCTAAACTCTGCCTTGATAATATTCCGGTCTGGAAGAAAAGACCCTACAAATTGCCATGGTATTCTAAGGATCTAAATAAGCTTAAAAATCTTAAAAATAAGTATTTTAAAAAGTTTTAATTATCAAAGAACCATTTTTATTTTGTTAAATTTAAACGATATCTAAGTGAATTCAACTATTTAAATAAATCGCTCTATAATAACTATATCCATAACATGGAGCTGAGCATTAAATCGAATCCAAAAACCTTTTGGAAATACATAAAATCTAAAAAAAACTGCGCTTCTGTTCCCACGGGTGTCTTTTTGGATAATAATTATGCGCATACCTCAACTGAAGCTTCAAATTTATTTGCTGAGTTTTTTAAATCTAACTATGTAGATGAAGATGATGACCATTATTGCGACTTTTCCTCTGGCTTAGATTCAATTTTGGACTTTGGCGCTCTATACCTCTCAACTAAAGACATTAGTAATGCTCTCATTAAACTGAAGCCTTCCACTCAAACCGATATTGATGGACTTTCAGCAGTAATAATTAAAAATTGTCCTGCTCTGATATATCCTCTTAAATTAATTTTCAACAAATCATTATCGTCGGGAAATTTCATTGAAGCGTGGAAGCTCACTTCCATAACGCCCGTCTTTAAGAGTGGCAATACAAACGACATCAGGAATTATAGGCCTATTTCAAAGCTCTCGACTGTTTCGAAAATTTTTGAACACGCAGTCAATGCTAAGTTGAGTTTTGCGGTTAAATCGATAATTTGCCCAAATCAGCATGGGTTTGTCGCCAACAGATCTACAGTATCGAATCTAACTGTATTTAGTGAATACTGCATCGAGTCATTCTCGGCCGGTTTGCAAGTTGACTGTACATATTTATACGGACTTTTCGAAAGCTTTCGATAAAGTCTCTCACAGTGTCTTAATTAAAAAATTATCCTGTCTTGGCTTTCATTCTGCTTTTCTGCAATGGATAAAATCCTACTAGTGCAATAGGTGCTGTGTTGTGTCCTTTGATGGTATTACATCTACTCCCTTTGTTGCCTCCTCTGGAGTCCCGCAAGGGAGTATTTTGGGGCCACTCCTATTTACATTATTTATTAATGATATCAGAAATTGCTTTTCATATGCTAAATTCTTACTTTATGCTGATGACTTAAAGATCTTCTCAGCGATTAAGTCCCCGGCAGATGCTTCAGACTGACATTGACAGACTTTACTTGTGGTGCCAGAAATCATGTCTCTCACTTAACTTATCGAAATGCTTTCAAATGACATACTCGAAATTATCTAACATTATACCTTATAGGTACAGTATATCAACTTGTGTCCTTCAGTGTGTTAGTGAGATTAAGGACCTTGGTGTTGTCTCCGATAGTAAATTTACTTTTAATAACCACATAAACTTTATCACCTCAAAAGCTTTCTCTATGTTGGGTTTCATTAGGCGAAATGCGTCTAAATTTTATGATCCCTATACTATTAAGCTACTTTATGTATCATTTGTAAGGTCTCACCTAGAATATGCTGTTTTTATTTGGAGACCGAGTAGTCAGCAAGCTGTCGCAAGAATTGAACGGGTGCAAAAAATTTTTCTTAAATTTGCACTTCGGTCTCTGCATTTTAGTGATCCCATACCATTATATCCTGCTCGTCTCATGCTCATAAGTCTCAAGTCGTTAGAAAGTCGTAGGTCTATACACTGCCTCTCATTTACTCATAATATCATAACTGGTGTTATTGATTGTCCTTACTTGCTGGAAAGGATTCGATTTAATGTTCCCCAGCGTTCTCTGCAAAATTTCTACCTGTTTTATGGTGACAATTTTAAAACTAATTACGCCAGTAATGCGCCCATTACTCGTGCTACACGTGAATTAAATTCCATTAATAATAATGTTGATCTTGATTTTTCCCTTTCAAGGGCTGCTTTTTTGAATATTTTGAATTCTGTCTTATAGTTAGTATATTATTTTAAGCTAATTTGGTTAATTTAAGTTCCTTTTGTTCGTAGTCTGTAAGAATTTGAATTCAAAGACGAAATAAATAAATAAATGATTAAAAAAAAAATGATTAAATGATTGGACTTGCCTGAAAACGGCACAGTTATACATATTTTTATACAAAGCCCAGAATCTGCCGCTGGCCGTTTTAAGGTCAAAGACACCAGACCAGTCAGAAAAGCCACAATTCTGTTACAAAAAATGTATTCGAGTACTAAACCTTTTTTTAGAAATAGATCCTCACAAAATACTCTTCGTTCATACGTAACAAAATTCCTTATTACATGCAAGTAGTTCAAGAACTTGTAAGAATCAATTAATCTTATTTTTGTAACTAGTTCGTTCAATATATTATTGTTATTAGGGTTCATAATTCTTTTGTACTAAAATTGTTCATAACTTTTAAAATAGTTAAAAAGTTTTATATGCAAGTACGTTATTAACTACTACGTTTTGAAAACGGTACTTTTATTCCTCTTTCTCTCGTACTTTCAAAATACAACTCTTCGCCAGTCTGGCTAAAGTAGTATCAAAACAAGTTGTCACTTCGTACAACACCTTGTGCAATTGCATCATGACAATTAAGCATACCATACAAAGGCGCCAAAATTTATAATTTTCATTGATGTAAAAAGATTGAATTGAACAATTTTTAATTAGAAATAAAGATTTATGCGTTTAAGTTGCGTTGGTTTGCATTTTCCACGCTCAATTTAATTTTACTAACTTAGTATGAAAACTTGTATAGATATTGATATGTTATAGTAACTTGCGTATGAACTTTTTATTAATTTTTAAGTTTAAGGGCGCAGTCTAACACGCATTTTTAAAGCATTCATGCTTTATTAAACAAATATCTTACATTTAAGGCCTACTGTCTATGTGTCTATCAATTTTCCTCTAATTTCTCTTTCTCTCGATGTTTTTGGCCAAGAGCGTTCGAAAATGGTTTAGATTAATAATTCGATTCACTAGAAAATGCTTTTTATTTGCATTTAATTATTTATTTAAAGTTTGAATATAGCAGGCAGCGCTGTGTTATACCCAGTTTAATGTATTTGGATGTATTGTAATAACCTTATTCTCAGTGCGTATTTGCTCTAGCTATGCCTTTTTACGAAATATTTATTTTTTTTTATTTATGTTCAAATTGAAAGATATTCATGTGTGGGATGTTTGAATTTCAGTTTTTAGCAAAAGATCTTCAATTAGTAGTAAATTAAAAGAAACATACCCAATTAAACAGCTAGGATGCAATTTCAAAGAATTCAATTAATTTTGCTTGTGTTAATCACATTTTTTGTACTCGTATATGAATACAGAAGAGGTTCTTCGTTAAAAGGCTTTTAATTGTCATTTTATACAAAAACGTTAATATGTACATATATATATACATATAGGTCGAAATCGCCTAGGTGGTTTTAGTGTCAATTAAGTAAGTAATCAGATATTGAATAAATAATTCACCTGCCAGCTGGAACCCTAAAGCAAGTGATACAAAGGCGCGTGTTTGACATCTAAGATAAATTCTATAGTCGTTCTTTTTGGGTTATATAGCTCAGTATGAGGATCGATTCCCACAAGAATGATCCGGAACATTTTTATTGTTATATAACGAAGAATAATATGAATGCTACTTGAGAGAAATATCAAACCAAAACCAAAAATGAAACAACGAAAGCGGAAATATTTGAAATTATTATATTAATAATTTTCAATTATTTCATGTATTTCGATTATACCAGTTATGCACTGCGTGACTTACACTCTGCATTTGATTTGAATTTTACTTAATGAAATCTCAAAATACTTAAGTTTAAACACATTGTATTTTTAAATACTTTCTAAACTGAGGACTTCACTTTG
Source organism: Philophylla caesio (assembly GCA_963971545.1). NCBI lineage: Eukaryota > Metazoa > Arthropoda > Insecta > Diptera > Tephritidae > Philophylla > Philophylla caesio. The sequence goes on from OZ020607.1 coordinate 68,947,185, forward strand.
ATCAAGAACTAGTTGAACGGACTATTTAAAAGTAAATTGGTTTGGGTTTCAATACTTACACTGCCTGTAAACGGAAATGCGCTCCGGTTGTATTGTAGTATATTTGTCCATTAGAAGTATTCGTGTGCAACTTCATTTGTAGATCAATGCGAAGAGTTTTTCATTCATATGTATGTTTACATTTGTTTGTTTGAACTCAGATTTTTTCATAATTTGATTGACATTTTTGCGAAGCACTGGCGAGCTACCGAAGAGAATACTCACGACATTTATACGCGTACCTACATGAGTATATATGTATGCTTAAGATATGTGTTTATAATTCTAAAGATGAAGTTGGGCTGTAAATTGATACATACAGAAAAAAAAGCACTCCCCAAAGGCCAGATTTACGCTTTTAATTAATGTTAGTGAAGCTGGAACCACCTTCGTAAAACCTTCAGATGCAATGTTTATAGTTATTTTTTAAATACACTGGCCGTCTTCTTCTTTAATACATAAAAACTAGTTGGGGATAGTCCCCGAGTTAAAGTGAAATTAATTTGGGACCACGCATTGCACATCTTCAGAAGACGCAACAGTTCAGCAACAGTTATCTTTTGAGGAAACGTTTTAGGTGCTCTTTTGACAGTTTATTGCAAAAGCGGAAAACTCATGGCGTTTTTTTCCCCGAAATAATGTTTCCAAGTTTATTTTCAAGGCGTTATTTAAAGTTTCAAACACCACAACCATACATTTATCAACAGTGTTTGATGGTAAAAAACGAGGTTGCTAATATTTCTGATCTCCAGAGGTAATATGTTCGCCGTAAATTTGGAAAAATTATAATTACGCAAAATAAATCGAAGACAATACGCGCTAGATGTTAATCAGAATTAGTAAATTTGAAGAAAACACGCTCGATGTCACACCAAAAAAAAACACCTGCGTGAAGGAAGCCTGGGTTTGTATATTAATGCATACATACATACATATTTCCAAACGGATTTTTTTTTTCTTTAAAAGGGCAACTTTACTATGTTGTACCGATTCCTTTTCTTCTATACGTACAGTATAATATACATATACACAATTATAATACCTACGCCATTGAGATTATACATATTTTGATCAAACAATTCACAGAAATTACTCCTATCTAGACTCCAGCCCACGAAAATAGACGGCAATAAAACTGCGTCGCGAAATATACAAGCTTCACTTCTGTAATATCCACACCTAGCTGCAATTTTACCGACTTAAAATCTTTTCTGAAATGTCATTACGCTTATACTAATAACCAAAATTAGAATCTAACTTCAAGTTGGTATTGACAAATTAACCGCAACCGATCTTTCTTCAACGATTTTCTAACAGCGGCACCAGATACGCTAACGCTAGATACCGTTGTTATACTCAGACTACGACTACGACTAGAGCACTCTAAAATATCGCACGGTCATTTTATCGGGAACATAATCAACCCCTTATGTAACTGCCCACCTCTTCCTACACAATCTCCGCGTTTAGCCGACAATCAATCCTTTTCGGCACCGTACTTTCCTCAGACTACGACTACGACTAGGGCACTCTAAAATATCGCACGGTCATTTTATCGGGAACATAATCAACCCGCTTATGTATCTGCCCACCTCTTCCTACACAATCTCCGCGTTTAGCCGACAATCAATCCTTTTCGGCACCGTTCTTTCCTCTACAACGACCCCATATCCCTTCTTTCAAACCCTACCCCTACTGAGAATAATCAAATCTTAAAATACATACTCAAAACTCTATTATCTAATTTAGTACCGTTGCATACATATAAAGTTTGTTCATGATATTTAAGCAGTTAAAGGCATTTGCTGCTTTTCCTGCTACACTCCTATTTAGTTAATAGTTTGGTTGATAAACAAATTATTCAAATAAAGAAATAAACACTGTTGACTATGGAAAATTTTTTTCATTCATTATAGTATAGTATAATGGGAAAATTTATATATACTTTCCATTACAACTTACGCATTCAGTGGTAGATAATAAAATAAGATTAACTTTTTTGAATATCAGCGGTATTGACTATTTCGAAAATTTCCTTGCAAGGCCCCCAAATTGTATCGGATATAAAACCATAAGTGAGTGTATCACGAACCAATTACTACAGATCACGCAATCAGCTACCGTGTATTTGTTTACTTTTCATTCCATGTTTCCATATTCGTGGTGATTTGTTTGCAATTGGACGCTTGTAAAACACTTGTTTCTAATTCCAATTAATTTTACTAAATAAATCTTGTTACAATTAAAATAACTAATTTCACATCACAGCACTCTTTCGGTGTTCTTGTTTTGTTCTCTTATTTATTATAATTTCGCTTCATTTGACAGCAAATAAACATGGTGCCAAAAGCACTACGTCACTGGCAGAAAATGATTTTATTCTCTCACTTCGTATAGCGTGATCTGGTATAATTGGTTCATGTGAGTATATCATAAAAAACTCGCTGTGATTCATGATTAGGCAGATCTCTCTGATATGATGAAATCTAATTCTATGCTTCACAAAGTGAGTGTTTTAAAAGAAAAAATGCATACATTATATGAAGAAATGTCATTTTCAAAATTTGTTATTGAATACAATGAATGATTATTCAGCAGATCAATTAAAATTAAATACCGAAATTTTAGCGATTCCTCTATTTCAAGGTCTAGATGAACACCTATGTATATTAAAGACTGGTATATCAATGCGATAGCAAGTCTCGGGTGTGATATGTAAAATAAAAAAATTAAAGAAAGCTTTTATCTAATTGCTGCCGACCCTCCAAGATTTATTATAAGTGGAAGTTGGCGAAGTTTTTTGATATCAACACATAACGGGGAAGGGTTGTTGTGTTACAAAAGAAAAGAAAAAATTTAACCTGATAAAACTATATTTTCCCTACAATTTGCGAAAACTTTAATTATGATAATTTAACGTTGACATAAAACTACAAGTGGACAGCTGCTTAGTGGAAATCAGCATAATCTTAAAAATAGCTATTGAACAATCAGAAAACGGAGGTATCAATGTATGAACATACATATGTACATACATGGGCACACTGCAGTATATATTAAATGCATTACGGATAGCAGTAAGCAGTACAATTTTACTGATTACTGAAATTTACTTTGCATTACCAGTACACTTTTACTGATTACTGAAAAAAATTAAGGTAAGCAGTACACTTTTATTGATTACTGAAAAAAATTTAAGTAAACACTACATTTTTACTGATTACTAAAAAATATCAGTAGTAAGCAGTACATTTTTACTGAGTTGCTCAATGCCGGTGAACAATTTGAATGGAGATGAGCACTTTTAGCATATAACAAAGAAATTGAATTAAAAAATTTATCACATATTTCCCTCATAATATAATATTTTATTTAAATATTCAAATACACTAGTGACGACGTATACCAAAGAATATAATCGAACCGCAGCAATACTATTTGCAAAATATTAAGAGAGAAATAAGTCAAAGCAGAGAACAAAACAATATATATTATAGGGTGCTTTTTTTAGACGTGTTGTTTTCAATAAGACTGTACTTTTTTCGGAGTTAGTCTTTTTGACAGCTGCTACTTGATTGAATCAAGTTGATTTATTCGCCGTTTGGTTTGCCAAATTTAAAACGCCTTAAAAGAGAATATTCGCGCATTATTGCTGACATACGATCCCAATTTTTGCAAAAAAGTGGTCGGCCGGAATTTATTAGAGCCGAATCATTTTTAAAACATAATGGCAAACCCTTATAACAAAGCTAAATTTTTGACCATAGCATTAAATTATATGCGTTTTATGTTTTATCTAAAAAAACACCCTATATTTGTTTGTGCAGTGACAAAAAAAATATTCGATGTTGAAGATTCTACTGATGATCAGGACTTTGTTAGCGCACAGAATCTTCCAAGTTGCTCAAATGGTCGGGGATTACAAACAAGTGACTTAAGTGAAACTTCAAGTAGCAACAAAGATTTGTTGATGAATGGAGAACTGACTGGTGTAAATAAGGTTCTTTTTACTGAAACATTTTTGAAAATTACTGAAAAGATAAATTAAAAAGAAACATGCCATCATTTATTATACAATGCTTAACAACTTTATTAATGTGTTCTATGAAGAGAACTCCTCATGAAAAAGTAATGTGTGGCTTGATTGATATTTGCCAAGTTTGTGGGGGAAAAAAATAAAAGGTTCGCTTCGTGTAAGCTCTAATTTCATTAAAAATTTTGCAATTTTAAAGAATTAAAAGAAGAGAGCAGGCAAAGTGCAAGCCGCAAGTGCTCTTTTAACCGTGATATTTTGAATTTTATTTGCAACACCACGTCTCCCTTGTCCATTGTTAGTGACCAAAGCTTTAAAAAACTGTTTTCAGGAAAAGGTATTATAAGTAGATGTTCAATTACAAGGTTACTTTTAGAGAGCAACAAGTATGTCCAAACCTTGCTTCTGAGCTGGTTAAAATTGAATAGGTGTGCGTTACTGCTGATGTGTGGTCAAGTGAAAAAAAATAATTTTTTGATTACACTTGACATTGGTTAGATGTGAAATGAGTAATTTAGAGCCTACAAGCTGTACATATTTGGCCGAAGTAAGCCAAAAAATTCAAGAATCCTTACTCAAAAGATTTGAAAAATATTTCTTATTGCAACCTGACGCTTGGGATGCTGTAATTGCTGCAATAACTATCCTTGCTATAAAATTACGATTTTTGAGAGCTCTCTTAGAAACGGCTACAACGCAAACAGAAGAGGAAGTGAAGAAAACAATAAAAGCTTTTGTGGGAAGTATGGTAAATTAGCCGACGCTGAAACTCGTGTTTTGCCACAAACATTGCAGATATCATTCCTTGATTTCGAGGAAGAAAGTAACGGTAAAACTATTACACATAATTTTCCATCTAATATTAGCATACAGTGCATTTCCACAGACTCGGGAAATTATTTTCACATAGTCGGACGAGACACAACGACGAATTGTTTAAAAAAACATCCAACGATTGAAACCGTTTTTCTATATTATAATACACCCTTACCCTCATCTGCGCCTGTAGAACGGTTGTTTTCATTCGCGGGGATTGTTAATCGTTCTAGAAGACAAAAACTCAGCGATGTAAATTTTGAATTGCTTGATTTAAGAAAAGCTACCCGCTTATAATATGTGCACAATAAATAAAAAAAAAACGCCATGCTAATGTATTAATCAGTAAAAATTTACTGCTTACTGATATTTTTCAGGAATCAGTCAAAATATACTGCTCACTTAAATTTTTTTCAGTAATCAGTAAAAGTGTACTGGTAATGCAAAGTAAATTTCAGTAATCAGTAAAAATGTACTGCTTACTTGAATTTTTTTCAGTAATCAATAAAGTTTTACTGGTAATGTAAACAAGTTTTCATTATCAGTACAAATATACGGATTACGGCATTTTTTCTGGTAATGCTAAGTACCCATCTATGTGTATGAACTATAATTTAAAATTTACTTTAGGTTTGCCTAGAGCATTGTATTATCTTGAACCATTTGAAGTGGATGTCATGGAAATATGTTTTTTAGGATGTTTTTTTTAGCTAGAAAGAACAACTGGTATGACGAGAAATGTCGCGCCGCTACGGAACGTAAAGACGCTGCCTACAGGGCTACAATGCGATTGGACGCAACGCGAGCTGTGCGGGAACGTTATCGTGAGTTGAAGAAGGAAGCAAGACGCATTTTTCGTGAGAAAAAGAGAGGCTGAAATGCGTGGTGGCGAAGAGCTTGAGATGCTGGCCGACAGGAAAAGCGGCCGAAAATTTTTTCAGAAAGTACGGCGGCTAACAGAAGGTTTCAAGACCGGGAATATTCCTGTAAGAATGAAAACGGCGACCTGGTGACAGCTTTAAATGCGTACAGATAAATCTCCAAAACTTGTATCACTAAATCATTTATTTATATACAAAGAAATAATGAAATTTCAATCAGAAAAAAGTAGCACAGAGAAAACACAACTATACAGCTTCACGTTTGCCACGTCGTTCTCATGGATGAAATAGCTCCAACCCTGAAGGTTTTTGTAGCGGCACCCGCTGGTGGTAGCAGAGGAAAAGGAAGAACTCCTTTGCGTTGGAAAGACCAAGTGGAAAAAGACTGGCTATACTTGGGATTTCCAGTTGACGCCAGTTAGCACGAGATAGGGACAGCTGGCGGGCTTTGTTGACGCCGACCAAAATCGCTTAGGCGGTTGATGCGCCAACTAAGTAAGTAAGTAAGTTTAAGCTAAAAATTTCAAAACCATAGTATCGTTATGTACTTACAAGGTCTTGTCAGCCTACATAATATATTTGTTCACAAAGCTGTCTTAGCCACATCGTGCTTTTTGTGCATAAATTATTTTTTGTCTGACAAGGAATTCAAATTTCAGTACATAATGTTTGGCTAAGAAAAAATATTTGCAAACCATTTAGCCAACATAGAACGCCGGAAATCAGGAAGTACCAATTCCGAACCTGGCAAATAACTGAAGAACTGGGCAACAAGTCTACGGAAGGCAATAATTGCAATACGGAAAGGCGTTTTAAGTGAAATACAAAGTTGTCTTTATTTACTGACAAGAATACAAATATCTTGCAAGGGATCGTAGCATTAAAACCACGTTAATTCAAGGCGTTAATTGAAAAAGCAGTTTTATTATTCACTAGAGCTGCAATCTATAGGTCTAATTGAAACTCAGTGATTTTAAATAAATGACTCCGTAGAGCTACATATAAAAAATTTACAAATAAAATAATATTGAACTTTAATCTGAGTCTATAGACCTGTTTTGTCTGTTGAAGATATATTTATTGGGCTAAAAGCTCATAATATATTGAAAGGCAATAATAATTTACTAGATTGCGAAAAAGATTTAATTTAATCTCAATGGACAATGTTTAGATTTTCTCTTAATCGTTTTAAGGAAAAAAGCATTTGTAAAATCTGTAAACACATTTCTGAAATTAAAAACTGGGAATATACGCGCAAGAATGTTATAGATTTTGAAGGGAACGAAACTACAAGTCACATTATAGAGCAATGTCCTTTATTGATAAATATACGCAAGACTATCTGATAATGAATGGCGAGATGTTCTGCAGAGAGTTAGGATTGATACAAAAGTTTCACTCGCAGCGGGACTAAAGGTAATGATTTATTCCAAGTGAAGGGTTAAATAGATCTCAGTGTACTTTCACCTACTATAAAAATAATAATGATAATAATAAAAGATAAAATCTGGACTCTTCAATATATATGGATTATGATACTGAATAGGAATATAATTATGTTACGATAAATTTAATATAACGGTTTTATCAAATGAACGTAAAACTATTGCTGGTATCGTGTTTTATTTTATTACACGAATACAAAATAAAATAACTTTATCCGAATTTATTTTAGAAATACTTTCAACCAACTTCTTTTTTATTCAAAATTATGTATTACATCAAGATTAAGAAAATATTTTGCGATTTTTATTATCAAACAGCCGGAAACGTGAAGCTGTATACATGTATAAAGTGACCTAGAGTTTCGCTTGCAATACCTCTTGTCATGAATCCTATGTTGAAATTATCAAAATATACATACATATATGTATTCTGAAAAACGGTGCTTTACTTGACTAAACAACAATAGCTACAGATATGAAATATATATCAAATGAAAGGTTCTGATGTGTACATTTGCACAAAATTATCAAACTTTCATATTGGCCGCAGCATTACACGTGCAAAGAGTAAAGTCATTGCTTGAAAGGGGCGATAAAGAGAGACAAAAACTATAAATAAGTGTACACACACTCATTCATTTATACATACATGCGAAACGGCACTTTTGTCATGTATATAATATAATAAAAATAAATGGTTTTCGTTTCTATCATAACTTAAAGGAACTGTTATGTTTTCTTATTTTATATTTTAAAAGAAATATTATATTTATTCTTAAGAAAAACGGTAAAGTGTTGGGTCAAGCACACCCGATTATCGGGGGTCATATACTAACATTGTCACTTGAATTAGTAGCTGTTGTGGTCACGGTTTGCCTTCATTCCATATTTTTTTATACTTATCCTTATTTTTGAATTACTTCCAAATAACGTCACCCCTTTTCTGGACTTTTTTAGTTATTTTCCTATATTTAGACAGGCCTTGATAGTCATGAGTATACATTTAAGCATTATTTTTAACTGTTAACGCTTAACATCGACACATTTTTGAATTTAATTCTTAACACTTTTTAATATGGAAAATAATAATTTACAACACTTTCCTGTAAATTAAAAGTAATGCACTTGTCCACACAGCGACATTTCTATCACTGCCCCTATTCGAACGCGAAAATAACAATCATTTTTTCAATGGAATTAGGATAAAGGCACATACTGAACCTAACGGGACTTCTATATTGATTATCCCTTGATATTCGGGGTGCTAAATGATAAATCTCTAAAAAAAAAAAGTGCAACACAATCATCTCCTCAATATATTTTGAAAGCAGAAAACATTAATTGATTGCAACAATAGTGCCTCTAATCAAGTGAATCGCAGTGTATGTAGGTACATATGTACATACATATATTGTTAGAAAGATATTTTTTTGTTTACAGTTGTAAAGTATCGTTCAACGGATCTTACTGAGCACTTTATTATCAAATTTCACTGGTTTTTACTTAATGCCACATATAGTACATACATACATACATATATACCTCCTCCCGCACCTGTGTACTAGTTACGAGAAATATTCAGATTGGATAACAATATTGAAATCCACGCGCCGCTATTTTGCATAAAACAGGTTTGCAAGATAATGACTAAGTTTGCCTAATTGTTATTTCGCAACTGTCGAATTGGCTACAACTATTTACACTTTGACGGTTTGCGGTTTGCGGTTTGGTTTTGTTAAGGATAACAAGGTATACATATATATGTATTTATGTATGTATGCAGCTACCATACACCTTAAATACAGCGAATCTGCCGTCGCAACTACCATATTACTCTAAGTATGTACGTGCGATTTATTGAATGAGAAACCACCCAATCACTTGTTACGCATACGCACTGGCATCCGCACACATTGCTGCCGCAGTGAAAATTGCCATGGCGAAAGTTGATTACAAAAAGCTGTTGAATACGGAAACATCAACATTCGTAGATACTCGTATGTATGTGTGTGAGTTTTCATCAGCCTACATTGCAAGGGCAAATATGTATGTACGAATACAACAATCAGTGTGTGAATGGGTGTGCGTTGGCGTTTAATTGTAATTCCGAAAACACTTCCCAGCACTCAAAATGCGAAACTCAATTCAACAGGATAGCACACTCACACACTAGCGCTGAAACATTCAGACTTACATACATATGTACATACGTACATAAATATGAACATATATACAGTATACATCCCATACACATACATAATGTGTATAAAAACAAATGGGACTTTCATTTGTGCAATCGTATCATTCCATTTGCTGTTCGTACACATATGCAAGTTCGCATGCTTATCTGTTGCGTGCATCGGTATCTCTATCGGCAGTCTTATATAAATATAAATAAGATTTTGTTTGTATTCTATTTTTGTCGCTCATTTGCCGCATTAACACATTCGCATTGAGAGTTTTGCAAGAAAGTAAGCTATGACTACTGGATGTGACTACCATTTTGCTTGCAGCATCCTTTGTTGTGTTTGTGTGTGTGACGAAAATTTTGCTTATACACAAATTACTGTATGTATTTGTATAGGTATTTCCAATTTTCATTTGTTGTTGTGCTTGTACATATGGATATGTATGTGTTGCATGCTAAGATTTCGTTTGTATGTGTGTGTGTGAGTGTATATACATATAAGTTGAATGAATTTAATTAGACAATTAACGCGATTAACCACTAATTTACTACTGGCTGCTAACCGCCGCGGCGACATCTTGGCGGTGCGGCAAACCACCGCATTCACGAAAACTCACTTTCTTCTTCGAATATATAATGGGCAGGGCCCTACACTAGAAATTTCTTGTAAATAATTTTTATATAGCGGCTCACTCAATTCTGTCACTTTCACTTCAACTTCATTTCACTGGTTCACTTTTTCGCTTTAATTTTCATTTTAAATTCACTCTCACTCTTTTGGCACCAATCTTGGTCTACCGATTTTATACATTTTCTTTTTTCTTGCATTCACTCATTCAAAAGTTTTTAGGCATCGCGGCGCGAATTATTCACTGTCCTGCCGCGTTGGAAGTGCCGTTGAAACGTGCGAGCACATCCAGATTTTATAACCGACTGTCGTGCCACGGCCAAGCGCTGCCCAACGTTTCGTATGTATCAGGTGGCTTCGGAGATCCGACGATTCGTGTACCTGCTTTCGGCAGCGTGCTGCCTTTCCCTGCTTGTAAATCAACCAATTTCGTCCAGTTCGATGCGTTCCACATGCTTTTCGATTTTACAATTTCGAAAGCTCCAACGCGTCGGGAAACCCTCTTTGGTCTCTCAATCGACAACTCAACCATTTGTTGTTGTGTGGCAATATTTCGCTGTTATGGTTTCATTTACAAACATACATATACATATAAAAGCCTTATTATGTATGTATGTATACTTTGAGTTCAGGCAGTCGTGCGTACGCACATGCTTTCTCATTGATGTCTATTCGAAATCGGAGACGGTCATGCGTTTCGCTGTAGCCATCCTTCGTTCTGCTGCTCTGTCAGTACTCGGAACGATTTCGCACATCCGGCAATCGTAGACAGGCTGGCGCTATCTTGTCCAGTCGAGGCGTCGTCGTGGATGTGCTGATAAGAAATTACAGCGCTATGTGCGTATTTTATTTAGTTGTTGCAGGAAAAGCAACACAAATCTATTAAAATAAGCATAATGTGGATTGTAAGTCTGTGCTCTCTTATTTTCTCTTAAGCCATTCACAACTAGTATCGTAATAAATCGGCAGTTTAATTGGAATTTAAAATTAGTTTCCTAGACTTCATGGTGATGTTAATGAAGTAAGCTCAAAAAATAAAACAAACTAAGTTCAATATCATAGTTTTGGAAATGCTGGGAAGTAATAAATTATGTTAATGACGTTGAATTAATGAAAAATTAAAAAATGCAGGTAAGGCTATTTACGATAAACTTCAATGTAAAATCAGCGTAAACTAAAATTCATCACGTAAATGGACAAAAGTCGGAAAATCGAAGGTGTAGGTTATCCACGCCTACCAAATTGTTCTGAATTAAAAAATCGAAGTATTAAACGTGGTCGTGGCGTTGTAAGCGGCATTGAAAAACAGTATATGTACATATTTGATGTAAACAAACACCATTTTGGCATAAATCTCAATTCAGTGACTATGCATCGCGTTGTAAATTTATTTATTTTGAAAAAATTATATGCACATAACCAGATGCCACGAGACCTGGCCGAGGTAAAAGATTTAAAAATTTACAAACTATAAAATAGCTATGGTGCAAAATATTTACTTCCAATATCGCCAAAAAATAAATGTTTGCGAATTTTTATATTAATAAATTCATAAATGACGCAAGTTCAATTGTTGAGATTCGTACTGAGCGATCTAAACAACATAATATAAGAAATAAGTGATGTTAAATTGTATTTAAGCGTCTTTGTGCATATATTTTTTGTCGACCTAGATTTGGAGTTCATGCCACTCTGGGTCTGATTAAATTATTTCCCTTTTCTTTATAAAATTTATTGCAGCTTTTTTTTGTTGGACGATCTTTACGTGGAGAAACAATAAAAGTTTACACCTGTAAAGCGTTTTATTAAAACCAATCCTTAATTCCTCAAAGGGTAAGTTTAAAGTTCTTGAAGGAACGTTAAATTTAATTATGTTAAGAAGAGTTAACCAAAAATTATATCAAGCATAAATAGTACGAAAAATCATTTAGGAGTTTGATGAGAAATCGTATTTGTTGTATTTTCGTAGGTCGTAAAGTGTGAATAAATAAATTTTTTGGAGAGTTGAAACCGCAACCAATTAATTTTAAACTACATACATAATTGAAATATTATTTTCAAAGTTGTATTAATATATTCCACATTCGAAACAATTATCTAAATGGGTCCAATTTTTTATTATTTAAAACGAGGAAGTGAGCTTCACGTAAAGGTACCATTTCTTCCAAATTTGTCAATTTTCACTAAGAAGAGGCCTGTATTTGCTCTTATTGTGTGATTTTTTCGTGTTGCAGAAGTTAAAAGTTATAAAAATGGGATGCAAATTAAGTGAATTAACAAATAATATAAAAAATGTAGTTATTAATTTACATGGGAAATTTCTCCAAGAAATTGCAAAAACTGCAAAACAGAGTTGCTTTACTGTTCAATCCATTATAAAAATAAGCAATAAGATGAATCAATAAAAAGATTACAAATCACAACAGATGTGTTTTAAATAAGCGCCAATACTCTGTTGTTCTGTGAAAAATAAAAAAAAGAACTGACCATAAGTGCGGATAAGCTTTCTCTTCTTTTGTATTCCAACTATGATATATACATATAAGAAGAAGAAAATCCCATTTTTCATTTTGCAAAGTCGCAATTCAATTTGAAGATATCAGAACACCAGCCTGCATAAGCAAAATGTTATACCCATCTTTAAACACGGTGTTTGGGGATATTTCATTACTTCGAGATGGAATCATGAATGCTGATGAAATCATGAATGCTGACAAACATAGGATATATTAAAGCAAAACCTACACCGGGATAATAACCACAAACATCCTGCCTTAGATACGAGACTTTGGTCTGTTGAGGAAACTTCATAAAAAAATTATACCATCAGCAACATTCAGCAGGACCTGAAAGAGCATTACGTACAGAGTGGAAGAAGATGAGTCCAAAATTTACAAAAAAAATTGGTGAAATCGACTTCACGCCGCTTACGTGTTGTTTTAAAACAACGAGGATATCCAAAAAAATTTAAGTTTTATTATACTGGCTTTTTTTAACTCGCTAATATTTGCTTCACCTGAATGTTTGTATATATGTTTGTATGTTTGTAACCGACTCCTTTGGACTCGATTTTAACCCACTTTAAACGGACAGATTTAAATTAAACTTGGTACACGTATCAAGAATCGGGGACAACACAATAATTCGATAAGTTCATAAGTTCGAAATTAAGGCAGTAAATTAACTCGAATTTGTCGTTCAGGACGTGCTGTGAGTGACCTGATCTGATACGAAATGATTTTAGCGCTCATCTTACTGCTTTTAATGCCTTGCATTATTTATTGTGAGAGCTTCAGAAATTACTAAATAATATCAAATTCACTACAGCCGTTTGCGTCGAAAGCATTAAAAGAAAACAATGATAATAAATATATTTTAAAAAACTTAAAAAAATGCTTTTAAATTATTCTTAATATAAGCTGAAAATTATATAATGAACGAAAACTACTAGTATTATAGTGAAAAAAGCATGGGTTGCTCGATATACGAAAAATATGGCACAAGCGTCCCAAGCTTTTTGCACAATAATACTAGTATATTATTATTTTAAGCTTATATTAAAATTTTCTTTCACTTTTTAGTTTAATGTGCTTTAAAAGCGTGTTTTTTTTATCTTTTTAATACTATATTTTTGGAATTTTGAACAATTTTGTTATTTACATATACAATTTTAAATTTGTTAAAAAATCCTCAGAATTTCTCAGAATAATAAATTGTTGGCAAGAGCGATTATGCGTTGGATTTCAAGGCTGACGTTGTTATTGGTGTAAATACTGGTTCCTAAGTTGGTTACCTTATCTCGCACCTGGGTTGCTCACGTTGCCCAGAGTGCACGAACGTGGATGTAAGAGTAGGGATTGAATACAACCGTGCAACTGTAACCGCATACCCAGAAGCACCACTGTACCCCATTGCACCCCGCACTGAGTGTATGGATCGAAGAAACACTTACCTTTGCGACGAATCAAGCCGAACATTAAAAATGAGTTGCAAAGGTTAGTGCATACTTCTTCTACATGTTTGAGAAGCTAAATCCGAGTGATTTTCTTGCGTCTTTTCGTATTTCTTCATTGTTTTTTAGAGCATCGTCTGCTAATCTCATTGACTCTGCAAAATTTTCTTCAAGTAAATGATGGCTTATTTCACCACACCGAAATCAAACTTGATCGAATAAGATTCTGATATCAATCGTTCCGGTATGGTGAAAAGGCCGAGATATTTTGTTAGCGGAATGGAACGGAACTTGCATCTTTTTGCATTATACGTTTTCAATTTTATTCTTTTTTAATTATTTTCCAGTTTATTACTTATATAATGCATCTAACAATGGACCTTAAAAACGACTTGGGTATAGATGTATCGCATGAAATATCTCGACTAGTACTCAAAAAGCGCAAATATTCTGCCAGAATTGCGCGACGGACGCCACCGCTGTCTTCACAGAATGTTTGCAAAAGGATATAATTTTCTATTGCCCACATTTACGAGCCAATGGAGCTCTGGAGCAAATAACCAATAAAATATAATACCTACGGTACAATTGGGATTTTTACGGATTTTACGGAAATAATACGTACCAAAAAGACTTTAAGCAGTTATTGATGCCAATGGTTACCACATATGGTATTAACAATACCAATTTTATCGAAGATAGTGTCAGTTTTTTTGGTTGACCAAAATCTTCGCAGCTATATCATCCGTGCAGGTGCCGTTGTGGCTTGACATCCGGGCATGTAGCCGGGGCAGCTTGCAGCGGTGCAGGCAGGCGCCATCTAGCTGATACCGGTATATAGGCCCATCCACTTCAGCTCAGGTTGACTGATTTGTGCACTATACCTGTAGAGGGTACCTGGCGGTAGGTATAAAACGCTAGAGAAGAGTTCCTCGGACCAGAGATACTCACATGGAGCACGATAGAAAAGAAGACTGGGCTGGCTCGGGCTGGGATATCAACCCAAACGTCGGTGGGAGAAGTGGCTACTGTCACCGGCGTTGACAGCGGCCACACTGCTGTGAAAGGCGCAGTTCACAGTAGCTAAAAAAGTACTGACGATAAACTAGAGCCACACGCAGGTGCCAAAATTCATCGAAGAGCATGGACACAGCCGAGGAAGGCGATCTTCTTCACTGCGTTGAAAGCCTTTAATCGGCCCACCATCAGGTCCAACTGGACGGACGATGAGAAGAATACGTTGGCTTATGCTAAAGAGGAGATCGGGAATGGCCAAAAGTCAGAGCTCAAGGGAGGCTGAATGACAGCGCCAGCGCCAGCAAAAAAGCTTAAGCATAAAGAGGAGTCAGCAAAGTAATGTCAGCATTTGGCGGAGAGGGGTGGCTCAGTTGCGTCAAAATGATACAATGGAAAGATGACTCCTCGGTAGTATGTATAAAAGAGGCCATGTGAACGCTGCGAGACCTGTGGGAGGAGGCATCTCTCGGAATAGTGGACAGAAACTACATTCCGTCGATACCTAAGGCGAAGCTGCTCATACCTCGCGTGGTAAAGCCGGAAGATGCCTGGAGAGTGATGCACTTGTCCAAAACAGCGGCTGCGGGTAGAAGACAAAATCCTACAGACCAACAAGAGAGGATATTCTAGACGAGAGGTTCGGAAACATGTTACACGCAAGAGCTCCAAAAGTCGGCATAAATGACTAACAAAGGAAAGCGAACGATAGTTATAGGCTCTGACGCAAATGCACACCACAGATATCATTACAAGAGATTAGTCACTCAAATTTATTCTTCAAAGCAGTCTAGAGGTACCATACCGGGGTAAGGAACCCACATGTATTGGACCCACCTCAAAAAGCGTTCTAGATTAACTGCTCTTTACGAATAACCACATTATGGTAGAAGGCTGGAAGGGGCTCAGTACACCATCTTTCTCTGATCATAAATACATAGAATTCAACGTCATTTTCTCCCCGAAAGGGAAACTTCCAATGCTGAGAAATTCCAGAAATACAAACTGGAACCTCTTTAGGAAAATAGTGGGGAAAAACGTTTCGAAACGAAGGAGCTCAGCTTAGATCTTGATCTCGAAAAGAGTGTCAAGCTATTATCAACTAGTCCGAATATAGCTTATAAAATTGCATGCCCTCCAGTACGTACAAAACGGAGATCAAAGTCTCCTTGGTGGAACAAAGAGCTTGGATCACACAGACTTTAAATAACTGACAACGAGTTTTGCTGGTAGGAGTATAAGGAACTAGTAAAGTAGTATAAAAAAGAAAAACGTAGGACCAAGAAGAAGTCTTGGAGGGGCTTCTGTAGCAGCATAGAGAAGACAAGCCAGGTTAAGAAGATTGCTATCTAGTCAGCACGCATTTTCCGTAGCAGGGGTCCTACTTATACCAAAAGTAGCTAAAAGTAACACTCTATACTCTAAGGAGCGCAGGCCTATCAGTTAGACCTTAGTCGTCATGAAAACTCTTGAAAATATTTTGGACGCATATATTAGAGACAAAATAACGCTTACACGAATGGCAGATCGACAGCGACAGCACTGCATTCACTGGTACTAAATTTAGAGAAAGCCCTGGGGTACAAGGAATATAGACAAGGAATTTTCTTGGATATAAGTGGAGCTTTTAATAACGATTCAAGAGCGGCTATTTTAAGTAGCTTAGAAACTACCAGGTTATATCCCGCTATTTACCTATGGATTGAAAGCTACTAGGCTGTAGGAAAATCAGCGCGGAGTGGAACGAAGCTAGACTGACCAAACGAGTGATCGAAGGGACACCGCAAGCTTCTATGGCTAAGGCAAAGCGCATAGTGGAGCGACGAGCAAAGCGTAGAGCATAGCGTCGAAAGAGCATCGATTTGCTCAAAGCATAGTCGAGCATCGAGCATAGTGTCAAACTAGTACAATTCAACTAAAAATTCGCGTTTGTCGAGTCAAATTACTTTTTTCGTTAAAAATGGATTTGTTTTTATTAGAAAATACCTCGCTAAGAATTTTATATTTAATGAAAATGAATGAAAAGCGCAATGTGAAAATAAGTTGCAGCTTGTATTCCATAAATAAAAGAAGGAGACAGCATGGGGAATTTCACCACCTTTTCAGTTAACTACGGAGTAATCCGGAAAAATTCCAATACTATTTTCGTATGAAAATTGGAACCTTTGATTATATTTTATTATGCGACTTCGTCCTATAATTTGTCCAGCACGTATCTATTTCGATGCATTGCACACTTTTGATTCCACAGTGAATTTCTACACAAAATTGCATTTATTAATTGTTCAATATTCATTTTTTTATTTTTCATTCACAGGCAGAAGGATTATTTGATCAGCACAAAGCTATAGCGACAAATTTATACGAGTATTATATTATCAAATCAAATATTTTAATATTTAAATATTTTTTTTTTAATTATAATGTCAAACAAATGGAAATAATATGGGAATGAGCGTCGAGCATAGTGACGAAAACAAAATATTTTGAAATCGTCGCAATGCTCTTCACTATGCGCGTTCGCATTTATTAATATACTTATATGAATTTTTAGTTGTTTTTTCGGCCTTATTGATTTTAATAATTGACAATTTTATTGAGCTCGAGGCCAGTTTATGGAAGATTTTATTGGAAAAATAACAACAATTTTAAAATGGTAGAAGTTATAGTACTATTTCGGAAATCACCACATTTCCTCATCAGACTTCTTTTTGATTATTAAATTAAATTAATTTTTAATTTAATTCTTCATAACCATTTCTCCAAGGCTATGAACCAAGGAGCTCGGAGTTGCAAAGCCAACACGCTAAATGCTGTGCTACGCTAGCCGAGTGGACTGCGTCGTTTTTCCATCTTCCTTAAACAAACCAACTACAAACAAGAGCAACTGATCTGCTGCTATTTAAACTTGTTTGTGTGGTTGTTGTTTGTGTGTTTGCAATTCTGTGTGCGAATTTCATTGGTTTTTACCAATGGCTTGTAATTCTTAGAATGCATTTCAGGTGTGCTCATCCTTGCATATATGAATTTGTTTTTTCGGCCTTATTGATTTTAATAATTGACAAATTTAATAATCAAAAAGAAGTCTGATGAGGAAATGTGGTGATTTCCGAAATAGTACTATAACTTCTACCATTTTAAAATTGTTGGTATTTTTCCAATAAAATCTTCCATAAACTGGCCTCGAGCTCAATAAAATTGTCAATTATTAAAATCAATAAGGCCGAAAAAAAATAAAAAAAAAAAAAAAAAAAAAAAAAAAAACAACTAAAAATTCATATATGCAAGGATGAGCACACCTGAAATGCATTCTAAGTACTATAACTTCTACCATTTTAAAACTGTTGTTATTTTTCCAATAAAATCTTCCATAAACTGGCCTCGAGCTCAATAAAATTGTCAATTATTAATATACTTATGTTTGTTTTCCATGCTAGGCTCGACGCTTTACTCGTCGCTATGCTCGCCGCTCCACTATGCGCTTTACCTTAAAGTTGTAAATAACCTACTAAATGAAATTTGAAGGAAAAGCACCCAAACTAGTTGCAAATGCTGTTGACATTTCAGAAAAGTTCCTAGTTACCGTAAGTTACATAATGTACGAAACTATTGAAGTAATTCACCTGGGACTGAATGCGGACAAAAGGGACCTGATACTCTTCACCAGGAGGTACAAAATTCCCACTTGGAGGCTGCCGAAGCTGAACGGCACAGAACTAAAACAAAGGACCACGCCAAGTATCTTGAAGTGGTTTTGGACAGTAAATTTCTATGGAAGCGCAATACGCTATACGCATGCAAAAATATGCTGTGTTTAGTTGGGATCTGATTCCCACCCTAGTGCATTGGTGCCACTCATCTCAAACCCAAAGCAAGTACTCAGCGCCTCGCCTTACTTAGGATAACGGGTCCACTGAAAACTACTCCAAAAATATACTCAGCATGTCGCCAATCGACCTTGCCGTGAAAGGCCTCGCAACTAAACCTTGGGAAAGGGTGTTGGCGACAGGCGAGTTCACATAGAAAATCTTCGGATAAAGTTCAGTAACCAAAGCAGGTGCGGTCGATACGTACCACACTGCATTGCGCCTCAATTGGAAAACGAGGTTCCGGACCACTATGGACAAAAGATGCCTGGCGTTAAGACAAGAAACCTACCCGCAAAACTTTCAACATATTTACGAAAGGCTCTAAATTTTTCATTTTGCAGATACTCATGTTGTTTTCTATAGTTAAGATTTGTCATTATTAGAGGTGGTGTTAGGGACGGGTAAAGGGGGAATTTTCAATATTTTAAAATGCTTATATTTCAAGAAATATTGAGCCAATTTCCACAATATTGATATGGTTGGAAAGGTAACTAAAAGACTTTTACTTGATATTCATACTTGTATATATAAAGGGTGTTTTTAAGACGTGTGGTTTTCAATCAGGCAATACTTTTTTCAGAGTGGGACTTTTGACAGCTGTTACTTGATTTATACTCAGTTTGGTTTACCATTTCATAATGAACAGACTTACTCCAGAACAACGTTTGTAAGTCCTGCACATTTATTACCAAAATAATGTGGACGACCTTTGGGTCCAACAAGACGGCGTTACATGCCATACAGCCAACAAAACAATCAATTTATTGAAGGAAACTTTTGGTGAGCGCATTGTCTCGCGTAGTGGGCCTATGGCGTGGCCTCCAAGATCGTGCGATTTAACACCGCTGGACTATTTTTTTTGGGGTTATGTCAAGTCGCTTACATATATATTTCGCGAAAAACAACAAAAAACTGAAATAAGGCATATTTTTTTATGAAAAACTAAATTTTTCTTTTAAAATTACGTTATTAACCAAGGATCGAAACTCAGCCGGGGCAAGTAAAATCTTAATCATAGAAAAAGTTATTTTCTTTTAGCGGTCACCCATCGGCAGGCAATGGTAAACCTCCGAGGGTATTTTTATCATGGTAAAGCCTCTAATAAAATACTTCTGCCGTTCGGAGTCGGCACAAAACTGTAGGTCCCTCCATATGTACTAGTAGAATATAATGACGCACTCTACAAATGGTAGGAGAAGCTTAGCCAAACACTGAACTATATAGTGTAAGCGCCAAATTATTGTTATTATTACTTAACTTTATGCAAAAATACGTTTGTCAAAAAGGCCATAAATATATATTTAATTTGATGTTTAATTTTATATATTTAGATTTTGGTTTAGTTAGGTAAGCCATGCATTCCCTCCCATCCCTTTAAAAATGTAACCGCCTGTGCGTTTTATGTAGAGTGGAAAGTTAGGAATGCTTGTCGAGTTCAAGTCGGTTTAACAGTCAAAGAAATAACTTTTGAAAAGTTTTCTGCGCGTCTTGGCCTAGCCGGGACAGTGGCAGAGAAACTGCTCAATACTCTCCACCTCCTCCTTGTTCCGGAAGTTGCGGCAAAAATCATTTGTTGGGTAACCCCCATGCGTGCCCATAAAGCAGAACCCGTTTATCACCCCAACTACTATTCTGAGAGAGGAGCGGCCAAGCCTAGTAAGGACTTTAGGTCGCTTCACATAAACTTCAGGCCAGATTTGTCTGGTAATGTAAAGGGTGGGTTCCGAGGCCTACCTTGAATTTATCTTCTTCGTTAGCTCAGATCTTACTCTGTGTTTATAGGATGCTAGAGGTATACCCGCCTCTTGGGCAGAGTTAGCGACAGTTAATTCCGTACCTTTCCTTGCTAGTTTATCTGCCAGGAAATTGTCAGGAATGTCCTTATGGCCTGGGACCTACACAACGCACACGCAGCAAATTTCTGCCAGCTGGTTAAGAGCCCTTCTATACTCAATGGCTACCTTAAAGTTGTACCATACGAGTTTCGAGATTTAATAGCAGCCTGGCTGTCTCCATTATTGCATTTAGTTCGGCCTGAAAAACACTACAGTGGTTCGGTAATCGAAGACTGAGGTTCAGATCGAGTTCACTTGAGTAAATCCCTCTGGCTTATCTTTCGCTTAGCTTGGAGCTGAATGAGTATACAGCCGTCGATCCTGGGTCCAGACCGTCGATACCTATCCATTCGCCCCTTTCTGGGATTTTTATGAAGAACTTATTTCCAAAAAAATAGGGTGGACAGTGTAATCTAACTTTCTTCGATTGTCCAGCGGGTTACCCCAGGACCTTTGCCTGCCTGTAGCTAAGATTTATCCACCGAAGGATCGCATTTATCCTAGCAGCACTGCAGGCCGCCAGAAATTCGCCATTCCAATATTGTGAAGCAATATTTTTCGAAATATAAGCTTTTAAAAATATTAAATATTCTCTCTACCACCCCTATTTATTTGCACCAAACATAATGTATACCCTTGTAATCAGTAAAAAGGGGCGGGCTACGCCAACTTTTTCATTTTTTTCTAGCGCAACGGGCCCTATTCTTTACTTCTCCCCCAAGTTAATAAAATATGACCCGTGATCTTCCACAGCCGTACCTCAAGGGAGTCGTCATCTGCTAAAGCCCGGTCCGAAAATGATTTATTGGTCATGGAAAACCAAATCGCGATGCTGGAAAGGATGTTGAAGGAACGTGACATGCAGTTACAGGTTACGATCGTAGCGGTATTAACGCTGCTACAGCGCATAGTGGCATCGTCGCGCAGACGTCGTCAGTGTTGACGCCGACGCAGCCGCAATCTATACAACCGGTAACGGTGTATACAAATATGAGGCCAACATTCGCTGATACCCGTACGCGCCAGTACAACTACTGTGTACAGTTTAGCCAACGTACCTTCAGATAGCTGCAGCACGACATCCTTGCCGAATAATACGAACGCTGCCTCAAATACTCTGGTTGATGTGCTAATTTCTAACCGCTCACCTCAAGTTCCGTTTCAACCCTTCCCTGCCTACACTGGTTACATGGATATGCAGCTCATGTCACGCGATATAGGCAGTCCATGTAAAATTATTGATTTCACTGATTTTAGCGGAAGGGCTGAAGACTGACCTATATTCCACACAGTGTTAGTTGAGTCAATCGCCATCTACGGCTACAGCTACTTTGAGAACAACCAAAGGCTACGAAAGTGCTTGAGGGGAGATGCACGTGAAGTGATGAAAGCGCTGCTAATTCTCCCTAATAGCGTTAGCGGCATAATCGATCAGTTGCAGTTCATGTTTTGCAGACCGGAGCAGCTAATACGCAGCCAGCTAGCCCAGGTGCGTGAGATTTCTCCCGTTTCGGAAAATGCAATCGGGAAACTGATTCCGTTCGCTACTAAGGTAAAGAACATTTGCGCTATTCTTTTCAGTCGGCCAACACCGATTACCAGCTTTCTAATCCAACTCTTTTCGATAAGCTCATTGCCAAATTGCATATAAGTAAGCGGACTGAAAGGGGCACATTTGCTGCTGTGGTCAAGCCTCGAATCACAGTCGAGCACTTCAGCGAATGGCCTAGTTCACTTGCCAGCGTGATCTGTACATTCTATGAAGAGGAGTATGGTCGTGAACCGAAACGCCCAGTGGTTCTTCATGTCGATAAGAAGCAGCGCACACGGAGGTGCCCGACTTGCCAGAGTACGCATACAACGATTGATTGCAAACGTTTTATAGATGCAACAGTAGCAAGCCGATGGACAGAAGCAAATCACGACGCTTATGATTCACCTGTCTGTGCGTCGGTCACTCCACACGTGATTGCCATCGTAATAAGGCATGCTCTTTTAATGGGTGCTCTAGAATGCAGCCAGCACCATCACCCAGTCGTAAAGGGTGTAAAGTACCAGCACAACCAGCAGTAAGCCAATATAACATCAGCATATACAAGTCAGGGCAACGTTTATCTCAACACCATCAATTATCAAACAATGCAGATGCTGCTCAGCCAACGCTTCTGAAAGTAAGCTAGAAGAAGATGCACAAACTTCGAAACGTTTATGCGGTGTCGCACCTACAATTAGAGCAGACTTAGATTGTGATCACAAGCAAATGTGACTGCTGGCAGTTCAGCCGTACACTGGGGTGACACTAAAACTTCTCATACACTGAGCGCCTACCAATCAATAACGCGACCGATGAATCCTTACATGACCAAGTTGTTAATTATTTCGAACACTGAAAATTTCGGGGTGCGGCCTTCGCCGACAATCGAAAGCGAGTTCTCCTTCACACTCTAAACTAAGAACATTATTAATTTGAAGCCTCTTACACACTTGCCGATCTCCGTTGGCCAGGAGCAGCCGCTGACTCTTAATGATTTTTTACTAGGATGTGCTAACACAGTCCAAACCCGAGGTGCAGCGGTTGATCTGCAAAGTTCGTGCGCCTTACGTCGACAGTGGCGCTTCGCCCGACAATTAAGGGATCATTTCTGGAGGCGGTGGTTATCGGAATTCTACCCAACATTAACACGACGACCTAAGTGGTGTGAAAGAACGGTGGCGTTGAAGGAGAATGATCTCGTTTTAATCTGCGATTCAAATACGCTGCGAAAAGAATGGGTTCGTGGAAAAGTTGTACCTTGGCCGAGACGAACCTCTACCGGCATTAAGCAGCGGGGTGTTTCAAAGATTGTGATCTTGAATGTCGAAGTGGGTGAATCGGACCGATCCACGGGGGTGGGATGTCATAGCACGCCATTTCTGCCATAGCAGGCTCTTTCCGTCACAGGCTGCTCTATCTACGGGTAATATGTGCGATAACAACGATGCCTATACATCTAAAAAAATACGCACATCTGCAGCTTTGTTTAAGTTTCATTCTTTATATTTATCATCGTAAAATTACCGCAGTTTGTCATTCCTATTTGCCAACCGCCAAACAACAATAAATGGCTATTAACGTCATTCACGGTGTGCGCACAAAAACAGCTGAACTTTGTGAAGCATATGGAAACGCATTTTGATATAAAATGTTAAAGCAGACCTAATTATTTTTTAAAAAGAATTAGCAAATAAAATATTCCCTCAAACCCAAGGCGAAATAGTCTATGAACACCAAATTGTTTCCGTAAACGTGATGCCACAAGCTCTCTTACTAGCAATCCTTCGGTGTGGCTCTTGCAGCCTATTACGAGCCGTCCTTTGCAGATAACGCCCTTTTCCAACTCTGTTCTAATTAGGCACAAATACATAACGCAAATATACAACATATTCATTCATTTCCTTAGCAAATTGCACAAAATATTTTTTCACTAAAAAGCACAAATCAAATGTAAACAAATATTTTTGTTTTTATCAAATCAAAACAAAGTTTGACAATTAAGATAAATGAAAAAATCAAATTATAAACTTTACCGCGGTTACCTGTTAAATCTGCCTTGCTTAAACCCAATTTAACATGTATTTTTAAATCCAAATAAGGAAGTGGTGATTTATGCCCGAATTCAGTAACCAGTTCACTATTTCGAGACTAGAGACCTTATTTTGAAACTAATGCATGCCAACTGGTATACAATTTTGTATTTTGTCTCTATTAGAGACTGAGACTGCTTGCTGAATTCGGGGGTTAGAATACGTTAACGTTATGGGACATAAAAGAAAATTGTGTGTTAAATATTTATGTACATAAAATTTAAAACCACCGACAATCGGCTGCATAAAAAAAACATAATGAATAAAACTTAATTTAACTCTAGCAGAAACTTCTTACAATAACTTAAAAATTTATTTTATAATCATTTTGGAAACTTTTTGTCTACATTCCCTTCCATTATCAAATACATATGTTTCGTACTTTCAATGAAGATACAAGTGTTTGACCTTATATTATTAGTATTTGTATTTCAGTTACATTTATTTGGTTTTTTGAAAAAAATAAAACTAACAATAGAATTCACATGTTAACATTAGGAAAGTTGTCAATATACCTAAAAGCCTTTACATACAACTATGTAAAAGCATTGCTATTGCTGACACTGCAATTGAAATGTCACTTAAGAAAAACGCTGGCAAATCAAAATTCAACAGACTTCAAATTTTTGTTAAGTTGTGCTAATGTGTGGGTAATCAGATAAAGTGAAATTCATTGAACAGATTTTATTTGACTCTTCAAAAGTCACGCGAAAGTTATGCGAAGTATGCAAATTATGCATATTGCTGTATGATTCTTTATTATCACTTTATTAATAAGATGATGCTGTCTGTTACAAACTGAAACTTACATTCTAAAGCTAATGTTTTAAATAGGTCCCTGCACCTTGTTGTAGTTGTTGTGTTCCGCAATTCGATGTTAGTAGTAGCAAAGAACATAAATGTATAAGAATGGACAACACGTTATTATTAGCAACGAGTGAATCTCCAGCGGCATGCTTTCTTACTCTAGCCAATCAAAAAATTCATTTGAGCAAAAGAGAAAGCATGCCCCTGGAGATTCACTCGTTGCTTAAAGTAACGTGTTGTCCCTTCTTGGTAGTAGTTGTAGTTATTGCAGCGGAAACTAACTTTTTAATGATTTCAAAAAGTATGCGGTGGCAACCTTGTAGGAGAATGATGAGAGAGAGAACAATCAGCTGATACGTTTCTACGGAAAAAATCCAATTCGTTTGGATTTCCTACGTACGTTCTCCGTCAACACGAAAATTCTACGGTGGTGAGTTTTCATTAACAAGGCGCTCTCATAAGATAGGTCGTGTCAGCTGACACCTACGCCCGTTCTACGTCGGTGGGTAACTGCGCTATTACCCTTCAGCGTGCGAATGTGAATTCGCTGACTTAGGCCAGCTGCAAGTTTGTTGTTCAGTGAACGGATCGACTTACGCTAGCGCTGTGACTTGCCTGTCAGCGTGAGAATGTGAATTCGCTGACTCAGGCCACGCGCGGACTTTATTGTTGACAAGGGGCTGCTTATGTTAACTCCTCCCCTTCTAAATGAAGGCCGTCCACGGGGTTCTTAAAATTGTTTATGACGTTCTGAGGGTCGTGGGATTTGCGTCTTCTTTTTTTTGCTATTGGTATAGTCTAATTAGACCGTAACAGGAAATTAGTATGACAATGCTAGTGAGACCTGATATCGTTGGTCCTATCATAGTCCTCCCTTCGATTTTCCCGATAAAACGCAGGTTTTCCATACTTATCTTGTGAAGGTATGGAAGACTCAAAATCTCTCGATGACCGGTGATATTGACTAGCGCCGTGGTTGCTTATCCTGGTAATTTTTTAAACATGCCGTTTAGGTTTTTGAAGTAGGATCCATTAATTAGAATTTCATTTTCGATGGAAAGTAAATAAGTTCCCTTTATGGACTTTTCGGTGTCTGCGGT
This sequence comes from Philophylla caesio, assembly GCA_963971545.1. NCBI lineage: Eukaryota > Metazoa > Arthropoda > Insecta > Diptera > Tephritidae > Philophylla > Philophylla caesio. Next base: position 68,973,416 of record OZ020607.1, read on the forward strand.
AGTCTTGACTAAAGCGCTATTATCGTTAATGATGATTATGCCATCATCGACCACCATAATTGGTTCAAGGTGGCTAGGACGAGTGCTGCTTAATATATCATACCTCCATTAAATCAGTGATAGTTGTGTTTGTAGAGGGCATTTCAAGAATGTTTTTTATATCATTTGAGTTTAGCAACATGGGATTTATTATCCCTATCTTTGCAAGGGTAGTAGTTGAAATTTAAGTTTCAATTTTATTTATAATGATCCTATTTCTTGCAAGCAGCATTTCATACAAGTGACCAGTGTCGATCTGTCCAGCTTTTAAGTTTTTAATGATGTGGTTAACCGTTTCCGTCAGTTCATTTATCTTTTCATGTATCCTTGTGTTTATTTCTACCTGTTGTCGCTCTGAGTCTACGAGTTCCTGTTGTCGGAACTTCAAGTTTTCGAAGTCGTCAAAGTCAGGCGGACCTGCGATAACCTTTAGGGCAGTACCCAAAATGTTAATGCTCCTAGCCTGTCTGTGATGTATGTCCAGTGTTGTCAGAAGCACATTTATATGTGCAATGCTTGTGTGGAGTAACATTCTCATATGGGATAGAGGGAATTGCGTTGTTAAGCCTTTGGTTTCCTCAACTACTTCCTTGTATACTGTAAGATTAGTTGTATGCCTAAGATAGCCAAATTCCTCCCAAACCGTCGCCGTGATAACCGTGGTTCCTAAGTCTGCCTCAACTTCCCCTCAACATATAAAGGGGATAATTTATTTCCGAGTCGTCTGTTAGTCTTTACGAATACTCTTTCTCCCACGTCGAGTACTCTATTCTGTCTGGAGGGGTTATTCCTATCCATTTGTGCTTGTTGGGCCTTCATTATTTGGTCATCGAGTGAATCGTTCGATTGTATTCAGTTGTTGCCATTAATATGAGGTCTGTCGTTTCGTTAATTTTTCTGTCCAGTTTCAAACATCTGGCTATCTCCAAAAATGAATTATGGAGGCGTTCAACCTGCCCGTTCGAGGTGCTATGAAGGGGTGGTGCGTTTACGATGTCTACATCAAAATTATTTTATAATAATGAGGTTATCGTTTCAGAATTTAGAGAATCTTCATTATCACAATAAATAGTCTTTGTGTTTGGAAATACATATATTCATTAACTGAATGATTGGGGCCTTTACATCCACAATTGTTCGAGATGGTATACGCTGCACCACCGCAAATTTTAAGAATTTGTCCAGACAGGTAAGAAAGTACTTTTGTGCAATATTTCCCCGGTATAGGAGGGGGTTGGAGTTACACCATGTTCCTGCTTACGTGTGTGCCTGTCGTATTTGGCCTTACTACAGATTATACAATTCGCGACAACTTCGTTCGCCAAATTGGTCATCTTTGGGAAATATGTAGTAATCGCAGAGGATTTGTTTAATATTCTCCTGGGCTGCTCTGTGAGCTCGATTGTGCTCAGCAACAACAATCTCCCTCTGTTCGTTTTTGTTGACAACATCAGACACCATGTTTTTGCAGTGCCAAAACTTTGTTGACGGAAAACTCCTTACCAATTCATGTTGTATGCTGGCCAATGTTGGTAGACCGCAATGTATGGCATTTACCACATTTGTGTTCACAGCTATTTTTATCTCCTCAATAATGTGCTTCCTATTTGTAAATTGAATTATATGACGAGTTTTACTGCCAAAGTATATGAAGTTCCGTCTTAAAGTCATGTCTGCTTCCTCTAAAACGATTTGGTTTCGGAAACAATTTAATGGTTTCTCGGTTTCTTCTATCGGTTTGCACAAAATTTTAGCGTTGTGATCGTCGAATTTTGACATTTGGGTTTCGGTCTGAAACCGCAAACGTAAGTGGCTGATGGTCTGTAAAAATTTTTAAATTTTTAACGCCATAGAGATAGATTCTAAGGCTTTTTAGGGCCAAGACTATGGCAAGTAACTCGCGTTCGTTAGTTGCTAAGTTTTGCTCACGATCTTTCAAAGTCCTCGAAATAAAAGTAATTGTCTTGTGACAGTACTGCCCCTATACCCAAAGATGAAGCGTCTGTCGTTAGATCAAATGGCTTCCTGAAGTCTGGGTAGAGTAACATGCTGCGGCTCGTTTTAATGCCTCCCCTAGACACAACAAAGCCTAATTATTCAACGCTTTCCTTAAAAAATTGTGATAAATGCTGGGCGCATTCTTCAAAACAAAGGGAAGCCTGCAGAATTCGTGTTTCCGTTGCCTTCCGAGAAAGCGGTCTTTTCCCTATCGGGTTCTGCGAGAGTTATTTTGTGGAAGTCCGATTTCAGATCAAGTGATGTGAAATACTTGGCCTTTCCTAGATTTGATAGTATTACGGTTAAATTGGGGATGGGGTATTTGTCATCGATGATTTTTTGGTTTCATTTTCTGAAATCTATTACAAGACGTTTCTTCACATTGCCTTGTTTGTCCGTTCCTTCTTTGTCTACAACCCATATTGGGTTGTTGTATGGTGACCTAGACGATCGGATAATGCCATTTTTTAGTAAATCGCGAATTTCAGTATTCACGAATTCCGCTACACCAATTGGATAAGGGTATAGCCAAGAATAGACCGGGTCGTCACTTTCGGTGCGAATAGTGGCGACAATATTTGTGTTAAATGGTAGGGCTTCATTATATATATAATATAATTTTGGCGCGTACACTATTGTTATATGTTTAAAATGAAATATATTTAATGAATCTGTTCTAGTGATGTGTTAATTACAAGTGATGATTATTCTAGGGTTGCTTAGGCTAGTTGTTCACTAGTAATACGTGTTTTATGTACATAGTAGTAGTATTGTATGTTATGTATATAAAGTAGTAAGTATTTAATGGTTTATTATAAAATATTAATACACAACATCTTCCCTTTATATAAAATTAACTACAATTAATATCAGGTAAGTATATCAGCATTTTTATCATTTACATAGTTATAAATCGAGTCTATCCGGTGGTCGAACAATTCTCCCTTTCCTCGTTGTAAACATTTCATTGGATTGTTTAGATTTATTTGTTACATTTGCATTCTCAGACTTAATATTTATATTTTCTATAGCTTCACCTCTATTACATTCTATTTCGTTATTTCCATTTACATTTGTTTGGCTATTTGTTATTGCATCGCTTTCTTTTACATTTTCTTTAGGTAAAGGTCTCTTTAGAATGTGTTCTCGGCTTTGTCTGTATAGGCCCCCATCTGTATCCTGAACTATGTAAGACCGTGGTTCTGAACATTTTTCAGTTATTACACCTGGATACCAAACTGATGTGGGAGACTTCTTGTACATAACTATTTCACCTTCACTAACTGGTTTTAGACTTCTAGTTTTTTTGTTAAAAGTTTTTGCCAATCTTTGATTCTGTCTTTCGATTTCCTTACGATAACTTGACTTATCGACAGTCTTTGTTTCAAAATTTTGTGACATCGATGGAATTTTTGTTCTCAGTCTTCGAGACATTAGTAACTCTCTTGGACTTGGTATGTTATTTTTTGGAGTTGTCCTGTAGTGCAAAAGTGCCGTGTATGGGTCAGTTTTTTCTTCTAGACATTTATATAACATTTTTTTAACTGTTTGAATTGACCTTTCCGCAAGACCATTCGATCTTGGCAGATATGGACTGGAAGTCGTGTGTTGGATATTCCACTCGGAACAAAAAACTTTAAAATCTTTAGAGTTAAATGGTGGACCATTATCTGAAACGAGGATACCAGGTACTCCATGTCGAGCAAAAATTGATTTTAGTTTAGTAACCACTGACGAATTGGAAAAACCCGCGCTTAACAACTCAATTTCGATGTACTTTGAATAGTAGTCTACAACTAATAGATATATTTTTCTGTTGAATTCAAATAAATCACAGCCTAATTTTTACCATGGAATAGCTGGTATCTCGTGTCCCATGAGATCTTGTTTTGGATTCGCGCCTCTGTATTTCATACAAAGCTCGCAACTTGAGACTACATTAAAAATATCATTACTGATATTAGGCCAATACACCGAATCACGTGCTAGGCTTTGACAGCGTTGCACACCCATATGACCTTCGTGAATATGGACAAGAACCTTTTTACGAAGTAGCTCAGGGATGACAATTCGATTATTCTTTAAAAGTAAACCATCTACAACTGAAAGATCATCTTTGGAATTATAGTATGGCATTACCGATTTTTCAACACTCTTCTTGTTCGATGGCCACCCATTTTGCACATATTTTTGCACTTTTAACAGAATTTCATCCGCCAGAACACCTCTTCTAATTTCGCTTATATAATCTGCAGATAAACCTATATGAGACATTAACAAATTGCAATGTAAGTCTAATTCTTTATCAATCTCAATGTTGATTTTTTCTCCCAGCAGAGCTCTAGACAGCGTATCAGCGACAAATAAATATTTACCGGGTTTGTATACAACTTCCAGGTTATAACATTGTAAACGCAGCATAAAGCGTTGAAGACGGGGTGGTATTTTGAAAAGCGGTTTATTAAATAACGATACCAAAGGTTGGTGGTCAGTCTCAACAATAACTTTTAGTCCGTAAATGTATTGGTGAAATTTTATGCAGCCAAAAAGAATGGCAAAAAGCTCTTTTTCTATTTGTGCATAGTTAATTTGTGAGCTTGTTAAAGGAGCTGAAGCATATGCAATTGGGTTCTGTTCATGAAAAATAGCTGCACCGACTGCAAACTTAGAGGCGTCGACTGACAACCTCAACTGCTTGCGGGCATCGAAATACGTCAGCACCGGTGCCCTAGTAATTTCACTTTTTAAGTTATTAAATTCCTTTTCATGAGCACCATTCCAATGCCATTGTATGTCTTTTTTTAATAATTCGCGTAGATTTTTGTTTTTAGCCGATATATTTTCTATAAAAGCCCCCAGATAGTTAACCATGCCCATAAATCGCTGTAGTTCAGATACCGAACGTGGTGGTGGCAACTCGACTATAGACTTGATTTTATCTGGGTCAGGCCGAATGCCATTATCATTAAAAATGTACCCTATAAATTTTATATCGTTTTTATAAAAATTAGATTTTGCTTTGTTAAATTTTAGACCTACTTTTCCAGCCCTTTCTAGCACTTTATTTAAAATTTTGTCATGTTCCGCAACGTCGGACGCATATATCAAAAAATCATCCATGTATATTATTAGCCCTTCGATGTCACAAAACAATTTTACCATTTCGGCATGAAAAATTTCTGGAGCCGCATTGATACCAAAGGGTAGACGTAAAAACCGATATCTACCAAATGGAGTGTTGAACGTACAGAGCCTCGAGGAATTCTCATCTAGTGGCATCATCCAAAAACCTGAATTCGCATCCAGTGTGCTAAAAATCTTAGCACCGCTTAATTTAGATTTGCATTCATCAATGTTTGGGAATGCAAAACGCGGGCGCAAAATAGCTTTATTCAGATTTCGTGGATCTAAACACAGACGCAAGTTGCCGTTTTGCTTTGTAACTAAGACAATTGAACTCACCCACTGCGTTGGTTCTTTGACCGGTGTAATAACTTTTAAGTTAACCATTATATTTAATTCTTTTTTTAGAGGTTCATGTAAAGTAAACGGAATTCTTCTTGGAGCATCTATTACAGGTTCTACCTCCGGATTAATTTTTAAATGACATACATCCTTTAGCAGACCCAGACCTTCGAACACACTTTCATATTTTTCGAACTTTTTATTAACAACATTAACTACATTGACCTGTTTCACTAAATTCATCGCTATAGCACTTTGTAAACCAATAATATTATTACATTTCATATTAAGTATATAGAAAATAATTGAATATTCTTTCTGTTTGAAAACTAATGTCAATTGACACATACCTAGATTTGGCAGTTTTTCGCCACTAAATGTTAATATTTTATTTGTTACATTCCGTTTTAAATTGTTTACGTTCAACAATTTGTACGTATTTATAGACATTACATTTGCCTGTGCTCCAGTGTCTACTTGGCAGACCACATTCTTATTATTCATTTTAACATTGATATTCCATTCCTTGTCTGTTGAACAGGGCTGAGAATTTTTTACCACGCCAACAAAAAATCATCGCTTTCGTCATCACTTTCGCCTTCTTCATTTTCCTCCAACTTCTTTATAGATTTGTTTTGTTGTTGTTTAGTAAAACAGTATTTCGCAAAATGATTCGGTTTACCGCAAGCATGGCACTTCACTCCGAAAGCGAGACATTTGTATTTGTGCAGTGGCCCACACTTTTTGCATTTTATCGTTGTTGGAGCCTGACTCTGCCTTTGGTCCTGACTTTGACCTTCACTTGACTTCTTACGGTACATTTTATTTTGGCGCGATAACGCTGCTACGGTGCTTATTTCGTGTTCGTCTAACTGTTCTATTATATTTTTATTAACTGTTGCTAACTCGATGCTTTTTGCAATATCTAGTGCTTTTTGCAAACTTACATCCCCTTCACTCAAAAGTCTTTCTTTAATTTTTGAAAATGTCTGTGATAGGCCGCATATAAATATATCGCGCACTAGGTCTTCACGAAGATTGCCAAACTCTCATGTGGAGCTAAAATTGTTTAACACGGCCACATATTCATTTATTGACTCACCTCGATGTTGACTTCGAGTGAAGAATTTGTGGCGCTCCATAGCTATGTTGGCTTTCGGTACAAAGTATTCCTCGAATTTTTTTAGCAGCTCTATGTAGGTGACCGTGTCGACATCTTCGTTGAAAGAATTGAAGATTTGCAGCGCCTCCGGTCCTAGATGATGTATTAACAACGCCACTTTTCTAGCATCGGACTGGTCCTCCAAATTTGAAGCACGTAGAAAAATTTTAAATTGCGTTTTCCAATTTTTCCATTCGCCAGCTAAACTACTGGCTCGCAAATTTATCGGCGCAATTGTCGTAGCGAAGCTCATAATTTGCTTTTGCACATTAGGCGTATTTGTAGATTTGTCGTCCTCCATGCTGTATTTGTAATATTTGTATAGCTTTTTACTTTTTAAATTTTATACGGCAGCCACACCTGACACCATGTTATATGTTTAAAATGAAATATATTTAATGAATCTGTTCTAGTGATGTGTTAATTACAAGTGATGATTATTCTAGGGTTGCTTAGGCTAATTGTTCACTAGTAATACGTGTTGTATGTACATAGTAGTAGTATTGTATGTTATGTATATAAAGTAGTAAGTATTTAAGGGTTTATTATAAAATAGTAATACACAACAACTATATAGCTCTGTGTTTGGTCGAGCTTCTCCTACCATTTGTGGTGTGCGTCTTTATATTATACCACAAATGGAGGGACCTACAGTTTTGTGCCGACTCCGAACGGCAGATGTATTTAATGAGAAGCTTTTTCATGGCAGAAATACCCTCGGAGGTTTGCTATTGCCTGTCGAGGGGTGACCGCTATTAGAAAAAACTTTTTCTATTATAAAGATTTTGCTTGCCCTGACTGATATTTGAACCTCGAACTCACCGGCATATCAAGTTATAGCATGCACCGCTACCAAATCGACCACCTCTGAGTTTGCTACCTCATGATACGTCGTATCTTCTTGATTAGAAGTAGAACTTCCGTTTGGCAGGTAGTTAACCCATTGTTATTTTGGTGCTGTGAATTTTGCAGAACCATTCACTCTTCACCGTCTGTCCGTATTTTTGATTTTGATTATTAGGATATCGAGATGAGTATCTACTATTTTTCTGTTGTGCTGTAGGTTCTCTAAAGCGTTGCGAGGTATCAACGTCCATTGGCTGTACTGGCTCTAGTTTCTGCGGAGTCTTGCTGTTAAAGTCCCTCGTTCTGTTAAAATGGGGATTTTTCGCATGATACGTGTCATTTGTTTGATGTCTACTACTTGAACCTTTTTCCCTAGATTGCTCTATATTTAGCCTTTGGGCTTTGTCTTCTAAGCTGAGGGTAGATTTTTAGGCCGGGCTGAGAATAACACATCACTAAGGGGTTTCTTAGTCCCTAAAATAAATACGCGTAATGCATCCGTTCTGAATTTTTCGTTTAGTGATGCAGCTATTAATTTTTCTTAAGTAATTATTGTTTTTTTAGTTAAAAGGGTGAACTTCTTTTCTACCTCGTCATAATATTGGAGTATATGACAAACTTCCTTGGCGGAGAGTTAACATCTCCTGCTCGATCAAGTGATAAATGCTGGGCGCATTCTTCAAACCAAAGGGAAGCCTGCAGAATTCGTGTTTCCGTTGCCTTCCGAGAAAGCGGTCTTTTCCCTATCGGATTCTGCGAGAGTTATTTGGTGAAAGCCCGATTTCAGATCAAGTGATGTGAAATACTTGGCCTTTCCTAGATTTGATAGTATTACGGTTAAATTGGGGATGGGGTATTTGTCATCGATGATTTTTTGGTTTAATTTTCTGAAATCTATTACAAGACGTTTCTTCACATTGCCTTGTTCGTCCGTTCCTTCTTTGTCTACAACCCATATTGGGTTGTTGTATGGTGACCTAGACGGTCGGATAATGCCATTTTTTAGTAAATCGCGAATTTCAGTATTCACGAATTCCGCTACACCAATTGGATAAGGGTATAGCTAAGAATAGACCGGGTCGTCACTTTCGGTGCGAATAGTGGCGACAATATTTGTGTTAAATGGTAGGGCTTCATTATATATATAATATAATTTTGGCGCGTACACTATATAGCTCAGTGTTTGGCCGAGCATCTCCTACCATTTGTGGTGTGCGTCTTTATATTATACCACAAATGGAGGGACCTACAGTTTTGTGCCGACTCCGAACGGCAGATGTATTTAATGAGAAGCTTTTTAATGGCAGAAATACCCTCGGAGGTTTGCTATTGCCTGTCGAGGGGTGACCGCTATTAGAAAAAACTTTTTCTATTATAAAGATTTTGCTTGCCCTGACTGATATTCGAACCTCGAACTCACCGGCATATCAAGTTATAGCATGCACCGCTACCAAATCGACCACCTCTGAGTTTGCTACCTCATGATACGTCGTATCTTCTTGATTAGAAGTAGAACTTCCGTTTGGCAGGTAGTTAACCCATTGTTATTTTGGTGCTGTGAATTTTGCAGAACCATTCACTCTTCACTGTCTGTCCGTATTTTTGATTTTGATTATTAGGATATCGAGATGAGTATCTAATATTTTTCTGTTGTGCTGTAGGTTCTCTCAAGCGTTGCGAGGTATCAACGTCCATTGGCTGTACTGGCTCTAGTTTCGGCGGAGTCTTGTTGTTAAAGTCCCCCGTTCTGTTAAAATGGGGATTTTTCGCATGATACGTGTCATTTGTTTGATGTCTACTACTTGTACCTTTTTCCCTAGATTGCTCTATATTTAGCCTTTGGGCTTTGTCTTCCAAGCTCCTGGCATAGGTGCTTGCGAACTGGTATCGCTCATGGTTAGATTCCACCTCTTGTGCTTAAGTGATGCAGCTATGGATTTTTCGTAAGTATGTAATTATTGTTTTTTTAGTTAAAAGGGTGAACTTCTTTTCTAAATTGGTCGTTTGACGAAATAGCTAAAATCAAGGCGTTTAATTATGGCCTTGAAATTTCGAACGGTATTAACTGAGGCCAGAACCATGTCGGCCGGGCCTTTAACTTTGTTTCTAATGATGGCAACAGCCTGATAATGTTTGCTGCTACCTGCATAGCCTTCAAAAACTTTGAAGGTGGTGTGTGCCGCCTGTCGCCACGATACATAATTCTCCTGCTTACCTGCTTATATTTATTTTCAAAACTCCTGCAATGATTTACAGTTAATAGCTTAAATTATATTTAACACAAGTTTTCTTTTCTAGTTACTTTCTAAAAGAACAATTCAACACACTATATTTTTTATACTTCGCACTCTACTTACATATTTTTTTTTTAATCTTAATTCTATTGTTTAATTTTTCGTAGAAATTTTTTATCTCCTTTGGTCCGCGATTCCTTTTTCGTGACGTCTCCTCCTTGATGGGTCCGTACAATTATTCCCGAATAGTTTTTACTATTTTTTATCGTACTTTAATTTTTGTTCCCGAATAGTTTTTGCTATTTTTTATCGAACTTTATTTTTTTGTTCCCGAATAGTTGGGCGCCAATTATCCATAGTGCTGTATGATTCTTTATTATCACTTTATTAATCAGATCATGCTGTCTGATAGTTCTCTGTAACAAACTGAAACTTACATTCTAAAGCTAAAGTTTTAAATAGGTCCCTGCAATTTGTTGTAGTTGTTGTGTTCCGCAATTCGATGTTAGTAGTAGTTGCAGAATTATTGCAGCGGATACGACGCCGACGCTTGCGTTGGCAGTTTACCGCTAACGCTGTGCCTTACCCGTCAGCGTGGGAATGTGAATTCGCTGACTTAGGCCAGCTGCAAGTTTGTTGTTGACAGTGAACGGATCGTCTTACGCTAGCGCTGTGACTTACCTGTCAGAGTGAGAATGTGAATTCGCTGACTCAAGCCACGCGCGGACTTTATTGTTGGCAAAGGGCTGCTTATGTTAACTTGCATAATCAGCGCTTTACTGCGCGCAATTCTTATTTGTTAGCTATCAACAGACAAGGGAGAAACACACACTGCGGTGAATATGTTTGTCTAAATATTTTCAATTGTAACTTATAAATTTTTTTTTACATAAAAATAAACCAGCCATAAGCGATTTATTTCGTTTCAATTGACTGCTAACAATCTCAAGAATGATAAATTAGCAGATTGCGACACTTTCGTCCCGTTTTCTTTCTTCTTATGGCTTGGCTGCTGTGTGACGTCATAGCATACCAGAATATCAAGTCAGAAACGAAAAGTAACAGAAAATTTACATTCGCGTGCAAAACTCACTGATAGTGCTCACAATTAGTGTCTGAAACAAAGATACAAGGTTGCGTTTTTTTTGTATACTTAATTTTAGTCTATGAACCTCTAAAACCTAAAAAAAAGTGAGAATTTTAATTTTTTTCCACGGTGCAAAGATAGAATATGATTTTTAACATTATTTTTAATAAGCTTTATATAAGCTACAAAATAAACTTTGAATCACTTGAATATGTTGAATAGTTTTCTTTTAATCCCACCCGTAAGTTTCAAAAATATGGTTTCAAGAATACGCGCTCCAAAGTTTTTACTTATCACACGCTCTCGGCTGACCCTGTACAGATATTCTTTAAAGGTAAACTTATTCATTAGTGATATAAAAAAACGACTTTTTGATCGCGTTAGATTGTCGGACCCCCTTAAAATTATTCGAAAGCATTCTTGTCTTTAATAATATAAAACCCGAAATATGTGTTTTATAAGAATAAACACACTTATTAGGGCGTTGATTCTGCTTATATTTTCTCTGAATTTTTAAGTACACGTTACTAAGCAACATCGCTTAAGTAAACGCTTTAAAAATCATGGCGCTGCACCAGGGATGTCAATTTTGGGTATTTTATTGATCCGGTGATGAGCGAAGCAGAATTATTCCTTATTTTGATCAAAATGCAATTTTAAAGAAATAAACCCCTTAAGTGTATTATCATCCAACCTGGACCTAATTTTGTTGCACTTAAAATCTGAAGTGGAGGAGCACTGCGCGCCCCAACACTTGTTAGACGGATTGTCGACAATAAGTTAAATGTCCTCTGTAGGCTATGTCCTACACCTACCTTTATCGCCTCATTACTAAAACTCTCAATTTCTTTTGCCAAGCATTCTGATAAAATTTATGCCTTTCGATTATTGCTCGTTAAAACTAGATCCACTTTATTTGTTATTGTTTGGCCATTTAACTATTTATTTTTAAATATTTTTCAGACTTTCTGCCTTATCCACTTCAGGTACCTCGTCGTTAGTTCTATTGACATTGCTTTCATTGTAAGGCTCATTTTCTACTCGATTAGGATATCCTCCAGCTCATTTATAATGGCAAGTGCAAAACAAGCCTCAAAGGAGTAAACAAGCCGTGTTATTTGTCGATTGTGCAAGGTGATTTGCCATGAAATACTTGACTTTAAAGCATCATGCGTGCATGCATCATATCACACGTGTATTTCTAAGTACATAACTATGCAGCTCCAAAGTTGAGATGCCCAATGGTAAAAGCAACTCTTACATTTTTGGCCGGAAAGGAATTATTGAATTAAAAAGTTTTAGATGATTCGCTTCGTTTAAGTCAAACAACCTTAAATTTGTGCTGTGAATTTGTAAGCAGATTATGAGATTTGTACAGTCAACTATTACAAACAAAAGTTGTAACTTTTAGGCAGCCATATTTCAATTATTCTAAAAAAATTAGTACCTTTACGTGTGGCAGTACAAACAAAGCTACACAAATACGTGAACGTAGATATTTCTAAAACAATGCAATTTATTCAACAAATATACCACATACATGTGTACATATATACAAATGTGCTATATGCATACATACTTGTATGCATATATACATACGTATTTTATAAATACATATGGTACATATTGCGCCCTAATTGCAATTGTCCGCTTGCTTCGCGGCGCAGTTTGAGTAGTTTTCCATTAATCCGAAGTTCTTATAAAAAGTAATTGACCACAATTTTGATGTAACTAGAAAAAATATCTTATGTAGTCCTACAGATATAATTTAGTTTTTGAAAGCTGAACAACTTTTTTGTAAAAACTGCGATCTTGTCGATTTCAACGACATAATTTGTTAAGTATCACAACCAGCTGCTTGATTCCACTCTACATGTCGTCCCGAAACGAAATGTTGAAAAACCATTTGTCGGTGTCTGGGCTAATTTCAAACCGCCGACTTGCCAAATCATAAGTGTGGCGAAATCATGGTAATTAATTAATGAAAAGTTATAAATCGACAAAAGTATGTTATATATTGTCCTGCAATAAAATGTACAGTTCTCGAAAGCTTGGGGCTACCAACCCTAAATGTTAAGCACTATCAAAGCGAGACTTCTACAGCTTCAGGCCGATCACTTTGACATAATTCATGCTGAAGAGCCTGGAGCGTATGGTCGAAAGGTACATTACTTCAAGGGTATTGGTGGACAGTCCCCTTAGTACTCACCAGCATGCATACCAGAGTGGAAAATCCTGTGAATCAGCTTTGCATGATCTTGTAACAAAGATCGAAGTGGGGCTGGAAGCAGGAGAATACACAATGGGAGTATTTGCTGACATTGAGGGAGCGTTTGACAACGCTACTTTTGACTCTATGTGCTCTGCGGCCAGACGGCATGGAGTGGATGAAACAATCGTAAGATGGATTCGCTTCATGCTATCAAGAAGATGGCTAACTGTTAGGGAAGAAACTGGCCTCTTTAACATGGCAGAGGTTGGGAGAGGATGCCTTCAGGGCGGTGTACTCTCGCCTCTCTTGTGGTGCCTGGTAGTGGACTCTTTACTAACAAAAATGCAAAGCTTCGCCCACATCCAGGCCTACGCTGACGATGTGTGTGCTTTGGTCAGAAAAGTATCTCAGGGAAGTCTGTGCAAAGACACAGATAATCCTGAATATGATTGATTAATGGTGCACTCTGCAAGGCCTTGCTGTCAACCCCAGCAAGACAATAATAGTTTTGTTTACGCGGAAGAGAAAATTCGAAGGTCTCACCCTTCCGGTGCTCAGAGGCGTAGACGTAAGTCTTTCAGGGGAAGTGAAATATTTCAGGGTAACTCTAGATAGCAAGCTGACATGGAAAACTCATGTCGAGCTGAAGGTAAATCAGGCGCTGAAAGTTTTCGGACAGTGTCGGAGAATCTTTAGCAAGAGTTCGGGTCTGAGACCGGCTATGGTAGGGTATACACAGCCTTAGTCAGACCGATAGTCACGTAGTCTGCTGTAGTACGGTGGCGTAGAACCATGGGAAAACCACGGTTTCTATGCTGAACAGATTACAAAGAAGTGTGTGCATAAGCATTTCGGGCGCTATGACAACCTCAGGCGTGGATCTTAATGCTCTGTTGGATTTGCTACCTTTGGATTTAGCGATCCAGGAGGAGGTAATGAAGACGATGTGTCGACTGCATGCTTACGGCCTGTGGCACGACGACAGGAGCTTCGGAAACAGGGAGTTGTTTGAAAGGGTGTCAGAGGAATGCCCTTTGCTTCTGGCCCCAAATTACAAAATGATACCGATACAGATACTCTTCTGAGAAGCTCGGTAAAAACTTTCTACACTGATTGCTCCATGACTGATAATGGGACTGGAGCTGGCTAGCCTCTGGAGGGTAACTTCAAGGTAACGAACTGGCCGATGAATTGGCAAACCGCGGGTCTTCGGACTGTCCAGTTGGACCGTAACCAATCATCGGGTCAAGTATGACGGGAACTATCAGGTACATCAGGGAACTTATGAACAAAGCTCATTAGGACCGGTGGTGCAGTACTGGCTCCTGCAAAATAACTAAGTGCTTTCTGAAAAGGACAGACAGAGCAGTGGCGAAATTTCTCCTCAACCAGAGTAGGAGGGAGCTGCGAGCTCTGACAGGACTGACTACGGGGCACAATCCATGGGGCCAACACATGGTCAGCATAGGTATCATCGACGATCCGCTATGCGCATTCTGCCTTGAGGACGAGGATAGTAAAGAGCATTTTCTCTGCAGCTGCCCGGCATTCTCTAGACTCAGGTGGCGCATCTTTGGGTCGGATGTCCTGAGAATGGACAAGATACATTCTCTCTCCCTCAGCGGACTACGCAGGTTCGTTAAAAAATCGGGGACGTTTGCCGAGGAGTAATTACCTCCTATGACTCCCCACCCACCCCTTCTCCCTCATCCTGTGTATCCTTTTTACAGGCCTCAAGTTTGGGTTTTCCGGCCTACCCCAAATCCATCCATCCATCCATCCTACCGTTTCGTACTCAGTGTCAAGTCTTTGCATTTTACAGTATTAATAGCATTTATTAGCACTTTCAAACTTTATTAGCCCTTTAAATATAATCCAAAACTCTATTACTTCACAAGTTGTGCATATGTATGTTTAAAAATTATGCTGGCTTCCTCGAGGCTTCCAACGTTTTTTTTCTTAAATTATTAACACAATTTTAAAAATACTTGTTATCGTCATCTTTACGTCTACTCCAACATATTCTAACAGAAGCAGTTCACGTTTTATATTGAGTCTACCTCGTCATTCAATTGTTTGCAGCACTTCTTCCAAAGAAATTCATCTTATTTTCAATCGATACTTCCAACCTTTAATAAAAGATGTTGAAAGGCAGAGTCGCAATGAAGTTGACGTCCCATTTGCCGTACATGGTCCGTTTCAACCCCGTGCATATCATTTTAATTATTGTTTGAAAAATGTTCGTTTCAAAGAGCCTTTGGTACATTTTGTAGCCACTCACTGGGCGAATGATGAAATTGCTCTAATTTTACGTGACAAGAAAGTATTCACAACAGTTGATGACCAGTGTTTTTCGTTCTCAGTTGCAAATAACCGTATAATCAAAGAGGTAGAGAGTAACTACGAACGCCAGCATGAAGAGGCGGATACAAGAATTATGTTTCACATATCAAAATTGGCATCCAATTCAAAAGTTATCGTGAAAGCTTCGGACACTGACATCCTCATCATTTCACTGGGTAATTTACGTTTACTTCTCTAAAAACACGGAAAGCAAGTCGAAGTTATGATCAAGTGTGCATAAATTGTTCGGAATTAGCGTCCATCCTCAGCCATACGTTGTGTTCAGCTCTTCCAGCATTTCATGCTTTTACTGGGTGTGATTATACAGCGTCTTTTTCAATCGAGGAAAAGTGAAACCTTTTACAATTTTAAAAGATAACGTTTCCTTTCAATAGGTGTTCGCTTCCCTAAACCGATCCAACTGATATCTTTGAACACGGCAAAATTGACGTTATCCAAGAATTCACTTGTTTAATGTATAGCGTGAAAAGCTGCAACAGTGTCAACAATGCACGATATCAGATTTTCCACAGAAAATACGGTATAATGAAGCACAATTAAAAATTCATGAAAGGTGTCGATTCAAGTACAATCTCACCATTAAACACTGGGCTAGAATGCAAAAAACCTGGACAAAAATGCGAAATCGAAGTTTGCAATTTCAAATAAAGTTATACATATTTCGATAGATGGCGCTTCTCTGGGTCTGAATCGGCGCGTATAGGCAGCTACCATCGATACTAGCGAAATGCGGGAACTAAGTGGTAGAAAGCTTCTTTGTTATCTACGACACGTCAAGTGATCAATAAAAAATAAGCTTGCGTTCAACGCTAATTACTTTTTTTTTGTTTGCGTGTTTGCAATTTTAAACAATGGATCGTGATCCTGAAGGTAAGTAAATACTTTTGATGTATAATAATGTAACAATACCATCGTTTATTATTGTTTTTGACATCAACAAACAATTGCATAATTAGACATACTCCAAAAATATTTCACAATGTTTAACTATTGATACGAAAAATTGTACGTTATAGTCCACGTTTTCTGAATAATGCTTGCTTCAGAAAAACCTTACTGAGCATAAATTTTCATGAATTGGATGCCGACAGCTGCCTATATGATTTTGCCATATTTTTGATTACGTGAGTGCGTGATTCGATCTTTTCATTGGACTTGTATTTTACATGGTGGGTCCCAAACCCAACGCATAACCCATTGCTGGGGGTAAAAAGTTTGGGTTCATTTATATAGCGAGCCGCTTCCTTCAAGACAGACGCCCGCTTGCAGCCGCACCTCCTGGTGAACAGACGCTGCAGACTTTAGTGAACGCTTAAACCGAATATGTCGGAGTGGCTCCACTAAAGCTCCCTCTCTATTAGCCGTGACCCAAGGCTCCACACGGGTTGGTTACCGCATCTCGCACTTGGGTTGCTCACGTTGCCCAGGGAGCACGAACGTGGACGTAAGAGTAGGAATTGAGTATAGCCGCGCAACTGTATCTGCATACCCAGAAGCACCACTGTACCCCATTGCACAAATCCCTCCACTCGACCAAGGCGAGGTGAGAACAGCACTTAGGCGGCTAAGGAATAACAAAGCGCCTGGGCAGACGGTATACCGGCTGAGCTTTTCAAAGCCGGCGGCGAAAAGCTGGTAGGAAGCATGTACCAGCTGTTAAGCACAATTTGGTCTGACGAGTACATGCCAGAAGATTGGAACCTTAGTGTTCTTTGCCTAATCCATAAGAAGGGTGATCCTGCTGTTTGCGCCAACTACCGTGGGATAAGCCTTCTAAATATCGCATATAAGGTTCTATCGACGATACTGTGTGAACGACTGAAGCCATATATGAACCAGCTGATTGGACCTTATCAGTGTGGTTTTAGACCTGGTAAATCCACCATCGACCAGATATTCACAGCACGTCAAATCCTGGAAAAGACCTTAGATAAGCAAATCGACACACACCACCTTTTTGTCGACTTCAAAGCCGCTTTTGATAGCACGAATAGAAGCTGCCTGAACGACGCCATGTCTAAATTTGGGATCCTCGCAAAACTATTACGGCTATGTAGAGTGACGTTGAGCACAACATTTAGCTCCGTCAAAGTTGGGAAGAACCTCTCCGAGCCGTTTGAGACCAAACGAGGTTTTAGACAAGGTGACTCACTTTCGTGCAATTTCTTCAACCTAATGCTGGAAACTGTAATAAGAGCTGCCAATCTGAATCGCAGTGGTACTATATATAGCAAAAGTACGATGCTGCTTGCATATGCGGATGATATTGACATCGTTGGCCTTAACAACAGGGCCGTCAGTGCAGCATTTTCCAGTCTAGAGAAGGAAGCAAAGGAGGTTGGTCTAGTAGTGAATGAGGACAAAACAAAGTACCTTGTGGCAACAAACAAAAAATCCTCGCGTATTGGGACCCACGTCACTGTTGGCAGCTACAATTTTGAAGTAGTCAAGGATTTTGTATACCTTGGATCCAGCATAAACACCACCAATAATGTCAGCCTTGAAATCAAACGAAGAATAACACTTGCCAACAGATGCTACTTTGGGCTCGGTAGGCAGTTGAAAAGCAGAGCCCTTTCTCGACGAACGAAAATCTCGCTCTACAAATCTCTCATCGTGCCCGTCCTTGCATATGGCGCAGAAACATGGACGATGTTGACCAGCGATGAGCAAGCTTTGGGGGCTTTCGAGAGAAAAGTTCTTCGCAAGATTTATGGCCCTGTTAGCGAAAGCGACGGGTACCGAAGAAGATGGAATGACGAGCTGCATGAGCTGTATAATGATGTGGACATAGTCAAGCGCATAAAAATTCAACGATTGCGATGGCTTGGCCATGTCGTTCGCATGGATGATGATGCTCCAGTGAAAAAGTCCTTCGAAACGGCACCCATGGGTGGGCAACGACGGCAAGGACGCCCAAGAACACACTGGAAGGACCAAGTGCAGAAGGACCTGTCCACGCTTGGTATGAGTAATTGGCGTAACCTCGCGAAGGAGAGAGGGAACTGGCGAAGCTTTTTGATCTCGGCCCAAACCGGCAAACGGTTGTAGCGCCATAAAAGAAGAAGAAGAAGAGTGCGTGATTGTCTAGTGCTTCGGTATGAAGATTTTTGGCATTTTACGCCAATTTTCACATTCGAATTAATTTTTGCAGATTTGTAAACTTACAACTGACTTAACACGATCGTTTAAATTAGCTGTGATGATAACGAGTATAATTATATTTATAAAAACTTGCATTCCTAAATTTCAGCAACGACTTCAAATAGAGAAGAACATTGTAAGGAAATAATCTGCACTAGAATGGAAATTTATAGTACATTGCGAGGAAAAGTTGGCGTTGAAGTGAAGACTTTTTTATTCATTTTGGAAAACAAATGGACTGAGTTAAAGCAAAATACTTTCCCGCTGACTGAAGACAGCAAAGAGAGGTTAAGAATGATGCTACAAAAATTGAAAAGCAAGTGGGCAGCAGCAAACAGGACTGAAAAATGGTTCCTGAAAATGAATCAAAGTTGGTTAAACAATTCAAAAATCAAGACAGATCAGACATATATGTTTTTCTAACAACATTAGTACCTTTGCAAATCTCCGGCTTCGATAAAGAAACTCAAAACTCCGCCATTCAGTTTTATCGAATATAAAAGTTGAATTTATAACTAGCGACCTGTAAAAGCATCCTACGAAGTTTTTCACAAAAATTGGAGTGGTTTTTTGAAACAATGTCGGCCATTTTGTATCCGCCATTTTATTTTTCTTATAAAAAATGGTGAATTCTACATCAGCAACCTTTGAAAACTCCGAATATAAATTTTTGTGGATATCGGTGTTGTTTTCTCAAAATGTGTCCGCCATTTTGTACCCGCCATTTTGTTTTTCCAAAAATAAATGTCAAACTCGTAATTAGCGGTCAAAAAAACCCCAGAAACAAAAATTTCAATGAAATCAGACAAAAGCTTCTATTTTTGTCCAAGTTTTTTCGATTCTAGCCCAGCCTACATTCGTTTAAAAACATTAAGATTAACAATGTTGCAAAAGTTCACGGCGAAACATGATGTGGCATACTTTCCACAATATTCACTCCATTCAAACCGACTTGCCACAGGTTTAGGCACGGATTAGGGTTGGCAAGTCGATACTTTTGAAATGGGTAATTAAAAAGCTTTCGAAAACTGTAAATTTTATTGCAGGACAATATGTAACATACTTTTTCGATTTATGAATTTTCATTAACTAATTACCATGATTTCCCCACACTTATGATCTGGCTAGTGGGCGGTTTGAAATTAGCCCAGACATCGACAAATGATTTTTTAACATTTCGTTTCGGGACGACATGTAGAGTGGGATCGAGTAGCTGATCTTGGACTACACATATTTACATAAATATAAGCATATTATAAACACAAAACCGCCTATACATACATAGAATTCTGCAAAACCTCGTAACTGAATTAAGCCCAAAATGAAATTTGTACACCCCAATCGCAATAAGTATTTCAATATATCGGACAGTTCCAAAACAAATTGTCAAGGAATAATACAGTTTTAACTCGCTTTAGTAAAATTGTGATAGGTTATGCCTGCCTACCCTGTTGAAGCTCAAAGAAGTCCTTGTTTAGAGACAGAACCATCTATCTAGACAACAAATTGGATTTTCCACCCTTGGGTCCATCTAGTTACTCGTCGGAAATATCGGGTTCATCACTTAAAGCATCTTAAGTACGATCTCTGGCGGTTATGGTATAAAAGGAACCCTCACCCACGCCCTAGGTCTGGTCGTAATATTTTTCCAGCCAACAATCTCTGTCGTCACCTCGGGGTAGACAGCTTCCATATTTATGGCGCCAGTTTTATACAGCACCTTCAACCTCGAGTCATTACATGACACCACCTAAATGTCGCCCTAGTAGCAGCCCAGTATCGGCTTTAGTGGAAGTTTCTCTCATTTTCGCCAAAAACCACAACAGTGGTCTTGTATTGTGGTAGCAGAGAAGCTTGGCGTTGCGTGTCTTACGGCACTCCTTCATATTTTATAGCGTTTTTGTTGCGTTAATGGGGGAAGGGTAATGTGACATAGTGTATGTCAAAAGCTTTGTGACGTCATCACTGGGTCTCAGTAAGAAATTTTTAAAGGAATAAATCCGATTTTCCTTATTATATTCAAATATGAAAAAAACTCAGGCTGCGCTCGTCGTAAAAAATACAGAGAATATTCGGACAAAAAAGACATGTGGGGACAATGTCGAAACAAAAGGTAATTTAAAAATGTATGTTGGTGGTAAAAGAAATGGTGAAATGTGTTTCCGTTGGTTTTCGCAAACTAAGATACTAAAATATTCCCATATATGTATTTCTAGTGAATGCTCTGCTATAGAGATGCAAGATGTTCAGCAGCTTTTAGAAAAACTTCCAGCAAATTTAATCGCTATAGCACTACGGATCAGTGATAAAATTGATAGTGCAATTGTCCTTTTTTGGTACATTTTGAAATCGAAATCTACCTTGGTACTATATCGCCTTTTGGTACAATATCGCCTTTTATACAATTACAGCGCTGCACCGCAATTCTGTCGAAAAACATGAAAATTTGAATTTTTGTAGATAAAAATACAGCCATCTTTGTGTGGCGCTTTACGTAAGTACAGTAGCTGTCATCTTTTGTTACCGATTTGCAAAATAACATTAGGTAAGCGCAGAATAGTAAGCTGAATTGTAGCTAACCCCGGTAGTTTTTACCAGAGATGGTACAAACAACCCTAAGTAGTTTAGCGCATAGCGTGGAAAGCAACAACAAAAATTAGTGAGTTGAGTTGAAATTACCGGTTGGAATTAAACCCGCTTAAGGTTCAGTTAGTCAAGACCCACGTAACAGCTATTCAGGAGCCCTAGGTTTTCAAACAAAAACCCTGCGGACTAAGTGACTTAAGTGGTGCCAACATCCTATATGACGAAAGCTCGGTCAGACCGAGGGCTTGTCTTATAGTGTCTTCTCACTTTGCCGTAACTACGCTTGTACAGTTCGGCTTTCAGGACTTGGTAACAGCGAGGCTGAGCTTCAAGAGCAAAAATGGGTAAAAACCCTTTATTATTGGCTCCGCGTACTATCCATACGACTCTCTGTTGCCGCCACCTTCGGGGAATGCGGCCAGCCTTGTGGAGTATTGCGAAAACCGAAAAGTCGGATTGATCGTATGTTGCGATGTTAATGCCCAGAATAAAATCTGCGGCAGCAGCAAATTCAACGCCCGGGGAAATCGGCTTTTCGAGTATATACTGTCAAGTGGGCTCAGCATCTTGAATGTGGGCTCTAAGCCAACATTTTTCACGCCCAGGAGACAGGAAGTGATTGATGTTACTCTTCCTAACTCTCGGTTAGGGTGGTCAGTCCTCAACTGCAGAGTCCTGAGTGAAGACTCGCTTTCGGACCACTAATATACCTTGATGAGGATGCTATGTGCTCTGCGCCAGTACGAAACTTGGACTGGTCGTGTTTTAAGGAGGAGCTTGGGAATCAGATCTCCGCCACACCTAGATTAGATCCACTCATGCCATTGATGAGGCAGTGGGTATTTTAACGACTGCTCTACGTGATAGTTTGGATAAGGCCTGTCCGGCTCGAACACTTCTTAGCCGCACGCCTGTTCCCTGGTGGAACAAGCAGCTGCAGACGATGAGAGGCGAATCGAGAAAATATCTTAACCGGGCCCTTAAAACTAATCTTGAGATGGACTGGAAACAATAACGCTGCACGCAAAGAGAGTATAAGAGGCTAATTCGCTCTGCGAAAAGGGACTCTTTTAAAGAATGAAACCTTGGGTGAAACAGCTGAACTGGTTAAAGTTCTGAAAAAGGACCAAATCGTAAAGCTGGGTTCGCTCAAGAGGCCTGATGGCTCTTTCACAGAGACCAGGACTGAGAATTACTCTCTTCTTCTAGAGACTCATTTTCGTGGAAATCTCCCTTGACAGGGGAGGTAGGGAATGCGAGAACCACCACGACAAGCTATTGCCAGAACTGTGCCGAGGGAAGATGCCATGAGATATGCTATTGAATCTTTTGACATTTTCAAATCGCCTGGTCCGGATGGCATCTGACCTATTGTACTAAAAAAGTTGTGGAGCTCGTGTTGGCGACATTGAAAAATATTTTAATATTTTCACAGCGTCGCCCGCACTTGCTTATATACCACAATCTTGGAGGCTGGTAAATGTCGCCCTTATACCTAAGGTTGGCAAGGATGACTACGCTAGCCCAAGAAGCTACACACCTATTAGCATGACATCATTCATGCTAAAATGTCTGGAAAGATAAGTGGAGCTACGCATTCATAGGAAGACGCTCTCATCACATCATCTGTCTTTGCATCAGCATGCCTATCAGGCGGGAAAATCCTGTGAGACGGCTTTGCAAAATCTGGTTGCCAGAATTGGCGAGGTCGTTGATAGGAAACAGTTGGCCTTGAGCGTTTTTGTACACATTGAGGGTGCTTTTGATAATGCCACCTTCATGGCATGTGCACTGCTGCTCTACGGCATGGGGTAGATCCTTCGCTTGTAAATTGTATTCGTTCAATACTTATTCAATACCAACACTCACCTGGTAGTGAGACATCGGACCATTTGGCCAGAATTAGCTCGGATCAGGTGTTCCTCGGCCCGTAACCAGCTATAGCACTCCCACCTTCGGCCATCGATGCCACCATCAGAAACTGGGTGAATACTTCGCTCAGCAATGACTGGGAGGCGACGAGAGGTTGCAAAAGGGGAAACTCATGTTACCTTCAATCTCAGAAGGACTATCAAAACACTTGCTCTCACTTAACAGGCGAGACTGCAGGCAACTTGTTAGACTGTTGACCGGTCACTTCACGTGGCATGGACACCTGACAATGATATGCGTACATGACAACTCCAAATGCCCATTCTGTTTTCAAGAGGAAGAGACGGTGGAACACTTTCTGTGCTTCTGCTCCGCCTTTGCAAGAACTAGATATGAGACATTTGGTCGCGACGTGTTAAGAGACGAACACCTGAGCTCTTTGACACCCCAAAATCTGCTAGGATTTATTCGTAAATCCTGCAGATTTAAAACAGATTAAAAGGAACATGAAAACAGTACAATGGACGGCATGTAGTCTGAGTGCTGATTTCTGCTCGTGCCTGATTTCCAAAAAACTTAACATGCATAATTTAAGTTTTGACCAACCTGCTATATGGAAAGCCGTGCACGCGATTAGTCAACACTCAACTTACCGTAAGAAACTTAAGAATCTGTTGATTTTAGATGCTTAAGGTTCGGTCTTACGTATCAGAGAATCAGGCTTACTAGATCTTGGCATTTACAATTTTTGAAAATAAATGTATGTAAAAATTAAATTTTAAACGAGGTTATTTGATGACGCAACAAATAGCTGTAAAAGAAATTATAGACATAAAAATTTAAAAGTAAAAATGAATGACGAAAAGTTGATCCTGCTCGTGCCCTCCAAAAAGTATTTGTAAGACAAATTGGCAGAACGAAAAGCAGAACTATGGAGGGAAATTGCGGTGCAGATGAACAGCACAGGCAATACATATGTATGTGAAAGCAAGGTGGATTCTAATGAATTGGTGTTAAAGATTTTATTGTTGCAGATAACATTCAAATTCTTATTTACATATTTTTTATATTATATTAAGTTGTGTGAATTAAATAAGATTCCTTAGTTGCCACATGTTCCTTAAATACAAAATTTTATAATATGTAAACACACAAATTTTTGTTTTATTTTGAAAATACTTGCATGTAAGAAAGTAAGAATGGTAGAAAGTACTAAAGGAAATTTGCAATAAACGTCAAACGTTTTTAATCAAGCCAACA
The DNA here is from genome assembly GCA_963971545.1 of Philophylla caesio. NCBI lineage: Eukaryota > Metazoa > Arthropoda > Insecta > Diptera > Tephritidae > Philophylla > Philophylla caesio. The sequence goes on from OZ020607.1 coordinate 68,997,685, forward strand.
CCACATTGGTCAGGAAAATATGTTGATGTTTAAAATGCCGAATGTGAAATATGGTGTCCAATATTCCATTGACGTTTTCACATGCCACATGATACTTAGACGTTATTTTGCAAGTTGGTAACAAAAGATGACGGCTAGTAACAAAGTAGGTCATAAAATAAGAACATACATACATATGTAAGCATAACCGAAAAAATCACTATTTTTGCAAAATCGAGTTAATGCAAAATTTGACATCTGTGGGTGTTACTCATTCGAAAGAATGTAAAAAAAAACGTTTATACTCGTATTCAATATTGTGGCTGAATTCTCGACATTTCCAACCGGAATAACTGCATTTTTCATAAAGCATCAAAACTGTAGCGTTTTCTCGAAAACAGCTGCGCGTGACTTTTTCGGTTATGCCGGGAAGCCACAGATGTATACACCGCGAATTCATATGAATGGTATCAATTCGCATAACATGTATGTATATTTACATGCTCGAAAGAAATGCTTGAAAAATACTATGCGGGCATTGCAACATCAATTACAATGTTTAAGAAGTGGTTTACTGAGTTCTGTTGTTGTCGTATTAGCACAAGTGACGCCGAACTTTCACGTTGCCCAAAAGAGGCAGAAATCGTCGATGAAATTCATGAAATTATATTGGATGCCCGGAAATTGAAAGTGCGAGGGATGGCTGAGGCTGTATGTACTTCACATTTTACACGGTCGTTCACACTCGACCATAATAGCAAAAAATACATTAATTGGCTTAGGAACTGCTACCCGATTCAGCATATTCTCCAGATTTAGCCCCATGCTATTATTTGGAAGGTGGCTAAATTAGCCGCTTAGCAGCCCAGTTGCCCGTCGACATTGACATTTACACCTATAAATTTTACACTTATGTACATATTATATCAGACACACACATGAACACACAAACGACAATTTTGCTATCAACAATAACTTTCACAACAGGAGTTTCAATAAAACTCAATCACTCATTTCCGAATAACACAACCATTTGTCACGCGAACTGTGCAAAGGAGCTCACAAATTAAAATCTTGCGAGAGGTTTAAGAAAATTTTAACACATGAAAGAAATAACTTTGCCAAATCAAACAGGCTTTGCACTAATTGTTTATTACTTTCTTACGCAAATTCAATTGCGTTTACTGTCATAAAAGACTTCATTTAGGTTAAGTTTCTACTATTTATCGAATTTGCTTATTGTCATAAAGATAGATTGCAAATAAATATACATCAACAAAAAAAAAAAAGACTTCATTCTATACTTCACTTTTCAAGCATACCCCAGAGCAATAGTACAAATGCAAATGGAAGCACGGGTCTTATTGCCACAACAAGACTCGAAAACCCGGAAATACAAAATCCCTCAAATTCTCACGAGGAACCATGCTGTTCAAACGCAGCTAGAATACAAACGCTTCTTTGCGAGAATGCAAGCAATATATTACTTCCCACTAAGCCCTCGAACATATATAAATATAATATAATTTTGGCGCGTACACTATATAGCTTCTCCCACCATTTGTTTTGTGCGTCTTTATATTATACCACAAATGGAGGGACCTACAGTTTTGTGCCGACTCCGAACGGCAGATGTATTTAATGAGAAGCTTTTTCATGGCAGAAATACCCTCGGAGGTTTGCCATTGCCTGCCCAGGGGTGACCGCTATTAGAAAAAACTTTTTCTATTATAAAGATTTTGCTTGCCATGACTGAGATTCGAACATAGAGGAAGATATTTGAGCTAAGGGCCTTAATAGATCAAGGATCACAACGATCGTTTATTTCTTCTAAGGCACAAAACAGATTGAAACTGTCATATAAACAAGCCAATTTTGAAATTTCTGGAATGGGCGGAAGAGTAGTTCAAAACTTAAATAAAATCTGCTCCATTACTTTAATTTCTTACAAAGCGGACAACTTACAAGCCGGAACTTACAAATATGCTTCCGAGCTATCACATAAATAGCAAACAAATACTATTAGAAGGTGTTGAGAAAATTACCAACACCTTATTAGCTCAAAACCCTATCTTCGGATGGATTCTAAGTGGCAAAGCAGAAAAAATTTCCTCATTCACAACTCAAGTAAAAGATGTCTCAAACGAAAACCTAAATTCGCAATTGAGAAAATTTTGGGAGTTAAAAGAACCCCATCCCAACCCCAATGCAGTACCACAAAATAAATACTGTAAAGATTTGTATAAAACCACAAATACGTTCGGACAATACATGAGTTGGAAAAAGATATAAAATCAAAGTTACCTCTAAAAACCCCAGTGTTAAAAACACGAACATATGCGATACAAACCCTCACCTTAAAAGGCTTTTCCTTATAAAAGACTACGAATAACAACCGGGCAATATTACAAAATAATGATAAAGAAAATTTGTTAGACACAAATTTCTCAAAATTAAAAAAAAAAGTACCACGAAAACGTTGAGAATTCAGTTGAATGCAAATCCTTATGGCGGATGCAAAACTTTTCGACCCGCAATGGCTTGCGCCAGTTATGACATAAGCAAAAATCCCGATTCAAGAACCAATACCACTCCGATAGGTGAAATAGTCCCAATTTGCCAACAATCGGCACACAATTACGGAGATACAAATTCTAAAAAAAGGAAATTATTCCCCTGCAAACGAAGTCGGACTCCATGGCTTTTGCAACACTTCTAAAAAGGAGTATTGTGCATCTTTATATGCGCGCACTCAACCCAATGACAAACATAAATTCACGTTTAAGGAATTTACAACATTATTAGCTCGAATCGAAGACATTCCATATTCATATTCCAAACCTCTCTTCAATCTCTCGCAAGATCCCTCCGATTCTACGGCCCTCACTCCGAGGCACGCCATTTCTGGCTATCTTAAATACCTCCAGAAAAGATATCAATGGAAAAATGCTCAAGAAGCACCAAAAATTGGAGAAAGCGTCCTTATTCACGACGAATGTCTCCCCCCTACCGAATGGCAGCTCGGTCGCATAGAAAAGGTACATCTCGGCTCTGACGGTCATATTAGAGTAGTTGACCTACGAACCCAAACTTACTTGACCGCTCGTTAAACTCTGTTTCCTTCCTAACGCTAATAATATCGATAGAGCACATTCCGATAATTAACCGCACTATTAGCGGCTTAGTATAAACCATAACAATTAAACGAGTTGGCCAGAAGGAAACCACAAATTCCTCACTCTAATATCCAATTGCAAAAACCGCAAGTAATTTTTTAGCACTAAAGACCTCTCTTTTCAAATAGAGATTCATATGGACGCAGCAATACAAGACGTTGTCCCCTCTGTACCGATCCGTTCGGCAATCACTGTGCCACGCAGCATAACTCTCTTATGCGCCACGGACCGCGTTCATTCCAACCGCCGCACCTCGACGTGACGCCTCAACGGCTGTAGCCGCAGTGGATACAGCACCCGCCGCACAGAACCACAGCGAGACCGCTTAGCACCCGTTGTCCTCTCTGCCGTCGCCCTCGTCCACTACGCATGTGTGCGATTTTTACGGGCATGCAGCCCTCGCAGCGACAGCAGATAGCAAAAGCGCATGGTTTCTGCTTAAATTGTTTGGCACGGTCGCATGCCACTAGAGCGCAACCATCATACACTCCGCGACCCCAACAGCAACCACTTGCGCACCTCCGCAACAGCCGCCAACCAACGTGGAAAAGTGGTGAGTGGTTCCAGCCAATAGAAGTGCAGGGACAAGTGCAGTGAGTGGAGGCAAATTTGTTCAGAAGGAATACAAAAATAGGAAATATGCTGGACTAGGTGAATAGAGGTAAAAAAATAAAAATATATTTTTTATTCAAAAAGTCATAATTGTGTTGACATTCAATTGTCAGTGTCAAAAATAGGCAAAATCGTTTGCCAGAGCTGTTTTTTATTGATGCGTTTGAAAATATACATACATAAGTATGTCAGTTGGAACGCATTTCGTTCACTATTTTGTTCAAATGCGTTGAAATGAGTTATTTCGGCACTGAAAATTTTTATGGAGAACTGCTTGATTTGGTTTCGCATTTTTTGACAATTTTTGTTATGAATCTAATATATCTAGTCTTATGTTATTAATTGACTGAAATATAATATTTACTTTTATTTAAGTTAATACATTATATTTACTTACACATATACAGGAAATATGCACTTTTAAAAAAATACTTATACAATTTTTTTTAAACGAAATGAATATATTTTCTTCAAATAAGAAATAATGAGCATTCAATTAATGAAAAAATTAAAAAGTTATAAAATAAGATCCCCTCTTCGTGTGTGTCCAACAGTCAACGTTTGTCCGCCCAAGGGAAGTTTCACTTACAATCCAATTGAACATGTACATATGTATGTATGTATGTATTTTCAAACCCGAATAAGGAAGTGGTGAATTAGAATTCGTTAAAGTTATGGGACAAAGACAAAATTTAGTTATATACATATGTTTGTACATAACAGCAGAAGAGAAATTGCAAATTTTTTTTCGCATCTTGTGATACCATAATTGTAATACAAGAATTATGAAATTTCTCTATTGTAAACAAAAATTTCACAAATTCAATTCCTCCAAAATATTAAAGTACAAAATGTATTTATCTCGGAACTTTATATTTGAGCGTTTGGACAGAACGTGATGACAGTTATGATAAAGGAATCATGATACATTATTTTTAAAGGTAGTTTCACTCTCTCATTTCAGGCGACGTATTTTTTTTTTTTTTTGTGGGGATCAGGCACGAAACAACGCGTACAGAAGACAGCACTCTTCGACAACGTGTAAGACCGGGCCCAGTGTTGGTATTGAACCAGCATTCAGCCTCAGGGAACTCAACGTTATAGAGTCTCATCAGCAAAGAAAGTGATGGTGTACTATCCTGTGGCATTGAAACGATGCAAGTGTCCATATATCGGCCGCCTGCAATTTCGGCCTCGCCACACTCCAATTTATACCAACATCCATTTCTTTTAAGTATGCAGGTGGCCTTTAAGGCCCTCCCCACGTATGAATATACAAAGTGACGGTAAGTGCAGCAATGCATCAAGAGCAGCGCCAGGTGTTGTGGAGAATGCCCCAGTACAGCACACGGCGATTGTTCTCTGAAGTTTTGCAACCATACCACTGAAGAATAGCTTATTATGGTTCTGATCATAGAGGTATATATCTAGAGGATACCCTTTGTTGATAGACCCACGTTTTGCAATGCATCAAGAGCAGCGCCAGGTGTTGTGGAGAATGCCCCAGTACAGCACACGGCGATTGTTCTCTGAAGTTTAGCAACGATACCACTGAAGCATAGCTGATTATGGTTCTGATCATAGAGGTATATATCCAGAGGATACCCTTTGTTGATAGACCCACGTTTTGCTGAAGACCCGTTTACACTGCCAGAAGGCTGCAAATGCTTTAGAGGTCTTGTGCTCAACGTGAGATTTCCGCGACAGTTTTGCATCCCGAATTTCTACTAGATACTTCACTTCGGGAGAAGTCTGAATTGTGATTCCCTTAAGTGTGAGGGGAATGAGGCCATCCATCCTTCTCCGCTTAGTGAAGACCACAACACTAGTTCTGGTTGGGTTTGCGGTTAGGCCAGTATCGTCACACCAAGTGTCAATCATATTCAGTATTGTCTCCGCTTACCTGCAAACAACCGACATAGATGGCCACATCGTCCGCATAGGCCTGCGCGTAGATATTCCAGTCATCAAGAGTGACAATAAGAGAATCAATTACCAAGCACCAGAGCAAAGGCGAAAGCACACCGCTCTGAGGACAACCCTTATTAACTCCGCACTTTAGGTATTGATCCCATTCTGCCTGATTCCTGATAATCCGCTGCGTAGCATTGAACGAATACAAGGAATGATCTACCCCATGCCGTAGAGCAGCAGTGCACATGCCTTCGAAGGTGGCGTTATTAAAAGCACCCTCAATGTCTACCAAAATGCCCAAGGCGAACTGTTTCTTATCAACGCCATCGCCAATTCTGGCAACCAGATTTCGTAAAGCCGTCTCACCGGATTTTCCCGCCTGATAGGCATGCTGATGCAAAGACAGATGATGTGATGAGAGCGTCTTCCTATGAATGCGTAGCTCCACTTATCTTTCCAGACATTTTAGCATGAATGATGTCATGCTAATAGGTGTGTAGCTTCTGGGGCTAGCGTAGTCATCCTTGCCAACCTTAGGTATAAGGGCGACATTTACCAGCCTCCAAGATTGTGGTATATAAGCAAGTGCGGGCGACGCTGTGAAAATATTAAAATATTTTTCAATGTCGCCAACACGAGCTCCACAACTTTTTTAGTACAATAGGTCAGATGCCATCCGGACCAGGTCATTTGAAAATGTCAAAAGATTCAATAGCATATCTCATGGCATCTTCCCTCGGCACAGTTCTGGCAATAGCTTGTCGTGGTGGTTCTCGCATTCCCTCCCTCCCTTGTCAAGGGAGAAAAAGGCATAACCATCACCTGATTTCCAGGAAAATGAGTCTCTAGAAGAAGAGAGTAAGTCTCAGTCCTGGTCTCTGTGAAAGAGCGGTCAAGCTTCTTGAGTGATCCCACCTTTACGGATTGGTCCTTTTTTAGAACTTTAACCAGTATAGCTGTTTCACCCAAGGTTTCATTTCCGCTGCAGTATTATTTAAAATAGTCCCTTTTCGCAGAGCCTCTTATTTTAGTTTTGAGGGCCGGGTTAAGATATTTTCTCGAATCACCTCCATCTTCTGCAGCTGCTTGTTCCACCAGGGAACAAGCGTGCGGCTAAGAAGTGTTCGAGCCGGACAGGCCTTATCCAAACTATCACGTAGAGCAGTCGTTAAAACACCCACTGTCTCATCAATGGCATGAGTGGGTCGTATTTTAGGTGGCGCCCAGATCTGATTCCCAAGCTCCTCCCTGAAATACGACCAGTCCAAGTTTCGTACTGGCGCAGAGCACATAGCATCCTCACCAAGGTATATCTGTGGTCCGAAAGCGAGTCTTCACTCAGGACTCTCCAGTTAAGGACTGACCACCCTAACCGAGAGTTAGAAAGAGTAAGATCAATCACTTCCTGTGAAAAATGTTGGCTTAGTGCCCACTTGACAGTGTATACTCGAAAAGCCAATCTCCCATCGTGTTGCATTTGCTGCTGCCGCAGATTTTATTCTGGGCATTAGCATCGCAACATAGGATGCAATACTCCACGAGACTGGCCGCATTCCCCGGAGGAAAGTACGCTTGCCCTTGAAGCTCAGCCTCGCTGCCACCAAGTCCTGATAGCAAAACTGTACAAGCTTAGTTACAGCAAAGTGAGAAGACACTATAAGACAAGCCGTCGGTCTGACCGAGCTTTCGTCATAAAGGATGTTGGCACCACTTAAGTCACTTAGTCCACAGGGTATTTGTTTGAAAGCCCAGGGCTCCTGAATAGCTGTTATGTGGGGGGGTGATTTTCCTTCGACCAACCCCTGCGTCACTACCTCCCTTGTTTTTAGTCGAGGGGTTTGTGCCGCTCGACGTCTGTCTGGCTGATAACGCCTTCTTCCGCCGCTGTCCTTGAGTGTTCGCCACAAGATCAGAATTGGGCAACGCCGCACCAGTACTCGCCGCACGATGCCTTGACTGGCCACACAAGAAGGTTCCCCTGCCCGCGTTTCGCCATCATCTTTCTTCTCCTCCTCTTCTGGGTTTTTGAAAGAGGACGCACTCCATCATTTGAGGGTCGTTGGCATCGAGCTGCTCCCCGACACGCATACCCTGCAAGAGGTGGATCCCCTTCCGTCTCTGAAGAAGAGAGGATTGGTACTACCTTTCCACTCTCCTCCAGGATGAGCCTCAAGAATCCGTGCACCTGCCGCAACTGCGGTTAGATTCCCACATGCGTGAAGTACCACAATCCTTTCGTTGTGCCATTGGCATACTGTGCGGTTGTGACCCAAACTGCCAGGGTTGTTGGGTATTTTATACGGAATTTTTCCCGTCATCCTCCTACTTCCCAAGACGCATGACTGGCAATCGGGACACACACATAAAAGGGATTATAGTCGCCTTTTAAGACAAGCATGCCTATTGCGGGTATATTCTCTCGCGCCTCAGACGCCATATTAACCATTTGACAGAAACAATGTTCAGGATTTTCGTGCTACCAATTCCTTATTAAAAAATCCTCTATTTTTTGACATTAAGAAAAACAAAAACAACAGAAATAAAATTTGAATATGTGCAAAGCTGCATTTATGTATATACATAAGGAGATTCCAAAATCGGTTGAACCAAAGGACATACATACATACATATCGTCGTCCAAATAAATAAATGTCGTATGCGAAAGTTGATCAAAATTTAGTTAAGAATGCAGTTATACTAAACTAATTAAGATTTTTTTAATGGGGTTATGTGTTTTTGGATTTCTCTTTTAGTTTTATCGCATGAGCAAGGTCGAAGCGATTTCGTTTACTTTTTTCATATAAATTCCGTGCTCTGAGCACTCGGAAAAATATTGTCAAATACTCTAATAACATTGGACAAAATTTTAAAATCTGTAAAATTCTATCATAAAATCTTTAAATTTTGTTCATATTGTCGAACGGATAATTAAATGTATTAAGTGAAAATATTGCAAATAAAGTTAATAATACAGTTATTTTCTTTCTGTCAAGCTATGTATTTCAGATGGGTTTAATCGTTTTTAGATATTTTGTTTTGTTTCCGATTAAATATCACATTTGTCTTATGTCATGCACATTACTCCAAAGCTGTTGCCAAATGCAATATACATATGACAAAAGTTTACTAAAGAAAATCCTTCATTAATTCAAAAGTTATTAAGAATAAACAATTAAAATAAAATATTTTAAGATTTTGTCGAAATAGTAATATTCTCCGAGACTTTCAGACAAAAGTTTTCAAATGTAACAAGCAAGTCAACTTTGCCAAGCAATTATCGCCTGTCAAAAACTTTCCTCAATGTAAATTTGAAGGCTTAAAAAATCTTATAAGCCTTGATTTTAACGCAAGTTTCCTGTTTTTTTTCAATTCTATTAGAATTTATAGTACGGTATTAAATACACGTTACTCTGACTAACGATCGTTAGCCAGGCTTATGGTAAAGAATAGACTATATATTCTACATTTACATTCATCAACAAAATTCCACTGCATTGGTGAAAAAATATACATACATACATCCAATAAATGAAACATAAGAACATATAGAAAATTTACACGTTTTGTGTTTAAAGTACATACAATAAACAGCAGGAGAAACTTCGTCCGCCGGACCCATTTGCTTCCCGCAAAAGTTAAACTGTGACTGTGTTGGTGAGCACAATCGAATTGCTCCGCATGAGCATCCCAGTCGGAAATTGCGTGAATTGAAACAAAAGTTATCACTTATTGCGTTTTAATGAGAACATATAAAAAGGTTTTGCATATACAGTGTACATGCGTGCATGGATACAAACTTCAATAAAACATTCAAAAATTCATTTGGATTTATGTACGTTATGTAACATACGTAGTTACATACATAAAAATAAAAAAAAATAAAAATATAATAATAATAAAATTATTCCGTTTTTTTAAATCATTGTGAAAATATTCGAAATGTCTTTTCAAAGCATAATTTCTGGTTTGTTTTATTAATGTCTTAAAACACAAAATGCATTGCATGTCACCAAAAGCATTTTCAAGCTGTAGCTGTAAAGGCCATGCCACATAAGACTTGCTTCGCTTTACGTGACATTTGTAACTTTGTCAGAAAAGCGATAAACGCAAAAGGTATGCCACAATAAATCTTTGACAATACATACATACTTTTCGTTTGTTTATTGTGAGTTGTGAAAATCGCACCGAACTTTATAAACATATTTACATACATTCGGCATAATTATGGACATTATGGAAGTTTTGATAATAGTTCTTTTACTCCACGACGCCTTATTATGTTTAAAAAACATATCAAGGCGGAAAATGTGGGTAAGGGAATTATATCTTTGCTCCACCTCCTGCACGATCCGGTCACGAAGTGACTTCCACCGTGCTCTGCAATGCTCCTTTATTATAAAAGAAAAAGTCTTTAGTAAATCATCACATATGTCTATACATATGTACATATATTTATATACAATAAAATACACGTACCAGAAACTCTCACAAAAGCCGCAACTGCCTGCCATGCCCGATCCTTTAGGTATTTATTGCATAAGAGGTGGCAGCTTTTGTCATATGTAGATGCTTGGCTGTGTTTTCACCGCTCCAGTTAACTTTTCCTCCATTTCTTTTGCTAAATTTAAAAAAAACTGTATATTTAAGCATTTAGTTCAGTTAAATTGTATATTTATATCAGAAATAAACGAAATTGGTAAAAGCGAACTGTCAAAGTCAGCGAAGAGATGAGAGTTGCCCAAGATTTCGCTTCGCTTTGGCGACGGTATTGCCTATATGGGAAATTTCGTATAATTGCATGTATTCATCTTTTCTGTCAAAGCTGAACTCTGACGTAAAGCGAAGCAGAAGTTTTATGTGGCATGGCCTTAAGCCAGTGGTCCGCACGCCATTGAACAATTAATTGTTCAAGCTCTCATCACACGCATATGTTACGCTCTTTCGTTAAGTCGTTGGCGAGACAGCAACGAGTCAACATCGTGCTTTAAGGTTCAATTAGAGGTGCCATAACCATAACCATAGAAAACAGCTGATCCAACCAACCTTATGGGTTACACTGTAATCGATTAATGGTGCCATACCATAACGCCATAACCATAACCATAACCATAGCGACCAACTGAATTTTGGGTTTTGCCGTAACCATAAACTAATGATTGCTGATTCGCCTTGTTTATTGTGATATTTTTGTTCTTCGTGTGCAGTTTACTTTGTTTTGATGAGTTTTAATTTATATTTTGCGTCCGCGTTTTACATACTTTACTAAATTTTTATTTACTTTCAGTTTATTGCAAATATCAGCTGTTTATGGTTATGGCACCACTAATCGATTGCTTAAATATGGTTATGGTTATGACTACGATTATGGTTATGGCGTTATGGTATGGTACCTCTAATTGAACCTTAAATGTTCTTTGTTTCTTAAATGCAAAGACGCCTTGCGAGACATACTTTATGCTTGAAAATGCTTTTGGTGACATGCAATGCATTTTGTGTTTTAAGACATTAAAAAAGCAAACCAGAAATTTTGCTTTGAAATGACATTTCGAATATTTTCTCAATGATTCAAAAAAACGGAATGATTTTATTATTATTATATTTTTTTTTTTTTTTTTTTATGTATGTAACTAGGTATGTATGTTACATAACGTACATAAATCCAAATGAATTTTCGAATGTTTTATTTAAGTTTATATCTATGCACGTATGTACACTGTATATGCAAAACCTTTTTATATGTTCTCATTAAAACGCAATAAGTGATAACTTTTGTTTCAATTCACGCAATTTCCGACTGGGATGCTCATGCGGAGCAATTCGATTGTGCTCACCAACACAGTCACAGTTTAACTTTTGCCGACCACTGCTGTAAGTGTATAGTTATTGTTGTATATCCTGTAGGAAATCGTTTACAGCCATTCGTTTGTTGTCGTCTTCTCTGTTCTGTTGCTGTTATATGCATGTGTGAGCGCCTATACAAAATACTTTATAATAGAAAATTATTTCTCATGCTCAGTATGCTGTGCGCGTGTCTATTAAATAAAATAGATAAAATTGATGATATTATTTCAGCTGAAATCCCAGATCAGACAATTGATCCAAGTTTGTTCGAAATCGTTACGAAGAATATGATTCACGGACCGTGTAGTTTTATAATAATATATAATTTTGGCGCTTACACTATATAGCTCAGTGTTTGGCCGAGCTTCTCCTACCATTTGTGGTGTGCGTCTTTATAGTTATTATACCACAAATGGAGGGACCTACAGTTTTTGTGCCGACTCCGAACGGCAGATGTATTTAATGAGAAGCTTTTTCATGGCAGAAATACCCTCGGAGGTTTGCCATTGCCTGCCGAGGGGTGACCGCTATTAGAAAAAACTTTTTCTATTATTAAGATTTTGCTTGCCCTGACTGAGATTCGAACCTCGAACTCACCGGCATATCGAGTTATAGCACGCACCGCTACCAACTCGACCATAGCGGCCACGTGTGGTTTTATGTCACCACAATTCTCCATGTATGGTTGATGGTAAATGCACAAAGAGATATCCGAGAAGTTTGGTACTCGAAACAATGACGGCAAATGTTGGTTATCCATTATACCGACGTAGAGCGACAGAAAATGGTGGAAAGACGGCAATGATTAAAATCAATCATCTAGATATGGAAATTGATAACCGATGGGTGGTTCCATATTCGCCATTGCTGTCCAAAGCATACAATGCACATATCAATGTTGAATACTGTAACTCGGTAAAGTCCATCAAATATGTACATTTGTAAGTATATTAACAAAGGAAGTGATATAGCCGTCTTTGGTGTAACCCGCAATAATAGACATGATGAAATTTATGGATATCAAATGGGAAGATATATCAGCAGTTACGAAGCCATTTGGAGAATTCCTTATTTCCCCATACACGATCGTTCTCCAACTGTTGTTCATTTGGCAGTTCATTTGGAAAACGGACAACGTGTCTTTTTCACAGAAAATATAGCCCGACAAATCGCAGAGCGCCCTCCACCTACGACATTGACTTCATTTTTTTTGTTATGCCAGAATGATAATTTTACGCGTACATTATTGTACTCTGAAGTTCCGAAATATTATACGTGAAATGCATCTTCGAAGTCATGGGAGAAACGTAAGAGAGGAACTCCGGTAGATGTTCATCTCAAAGTATTTTTAACGGATACAATAGGACGAATATATATGTACAGTTCATCCCAGTCAACAAGAATGTTTTTTCCTACGTGTATTGTTGGTAAATGTACGAGGACCAACATCTTTTTAAGATTGAAAAGAGTTAATGGACGTCTTTGTAACACATATCGGCAAGCATGCGAGGAGCTACATTTACTTGAACACGAAAATCATTGGGACGCTACATTGATGGATGCATCTGCTACAAATTCGCCACATCAAATAAGAACACTATTTGCAATAATTATAGTAACATGTTTTCCATCAAATTCTTTGATTTTATGGCATAGCTACCGTGATCTCATGACGGAAGATATTTTGCGTCGCATGCAACAAAATACCTCAAATCAGCAACTACTTTTTTCACCCGAAATGTACAACGAAGCGCTAATTTTAATTGAAAACATGTGTTTGTTAATCGGAAGTAAAACATTGGCACAATTGGGTTTGACTGCACCAAATCGAGCAATGCATGATTCATTCAATCAAGATTTGCATCGTGAAAGACAGTATGATCGGAATGAACTCGATACATTAATAGCGACAAATTTGCCAAAACTGAATCAACAACAAAGGCATGTGTATGACACAATTATTGAAAAAGTTATAAATAGTAGTACCAGGAGGTACGGGAAAAACATTTTTGATTTCATTGATTTTGGGAACGATAAGATCACAAAATAATATAGCTTTGGCACTCGCATCGTCGGGAATCGCTGCTACATTATTAGATGGTGGTCGGACAGCACATTCAGCATTGAAGTTGTCATTGAACATACAAGTTATCGAAAATCCCACCTGCAATATCTCCAACAATTCTTTTATGGGCAAGGTTTCACAACAATGTAAGTTAATTGTGTGGGATGAATGCACAACGGCACATAAAAAGTCACTTGAGGCCTTAGATAGGACTATGAAAGACTTACGCAACACTCAAGATTTGTTTGGTGGTGCGTTGATTCTATTGCCGGTGATTTTCGTCAAACATTGCCTGTTATTCCTCGATCTACTATGGCCGATGAATTGAATGCATGTTTGAAAGCCTCCTATTTATGGAGATATGTTCAAAAACTTACGTTGACTTAAAATATACGTGTTCAATTGCAAAATGATCCATCAGCGACACGTTTTTCAAAGCAATTGTTAGATATTGGAAATGGCACAATTGTTACTGATCCTATCACTGGAATGATAACGCTTCCTGATGGGTTTTGCTATTCAACACAATCAAAACAAGAATTGGTTACAAAAGTATTTCCCGGCATTGCGCATAACTACAGAAACCATGATTGGTTAAGTGAAAGAGCCATTTTAGCGGCGAAAAATGCAGATGTTTCGGGCCTGAATGTGACTATTATGAATACGATTCCGGGGGAAATCACTACGTACAAATCGATAGAAAATGTCACGAATCAAGATGACGTTGTCAATTACCCCATCGAATTTTTGAATTCCCTCGATTTGCCTGGACTGCCACCTCACCGCTTGCAACTCAAAGTTGGTGTATCGATTATTTTGCTACGAAATATTAGTCCGCCAAGACTTTGTAATGGTACACGTTTGGTAGTCAAAAAAGTAATGGCAAATCTGATTGAAGCTGCCATTTTGAGAGGAAAATATAAAGGCGAGGATCTTTTGATACCACGCATCCCTATGATTCCACCGGATTTGCCTTTCGATTTTAAACGAATTCAATTGATTTGGAGTATCTCTGCTTTTCTCATGGACAATTCTATGTTGCATGCAACGTGTAGGCAAACCGTCAGCTTTGTTTATTTATACCGGAAATCAGAACAAAACGAAGAATGTAGTATATTTAAGAGCACTACAATAGAGTCATATTATAAGTTGTATTTTTTTTTAGATTTAGTCAAAACTAGGTGCAACGCACCCAAACTAGACATTTAACATATCACTTTACTTTTTTCAGACACATACAATACAAACTGTATTATTATTTATTGCTCATACAGTCACATAGTATATATATGTATTCCCGCTATAGTACTGAATTGTTATTAGATTGTAGCATCCTTAATTACTTAAGAAATAAATAAGCTAATTTTTAATTTGAGTACCTATAATAACGTAGCCAAATGTAAAGATTATTCCTAAAAAAGTTGAATTCCAATCATTTCTTTATCACACGAGAACACTTATTTGCAGAAGTTTAGACTTTGTTCTGAAATATGTATAGATTACATGAGTAAATCTTTAAAAATATTTAATCTTAATTAACTTTATTGCTTTGTAAGTTATTTGTTTTGATTTTTCACGAACACAGGCAACCAAATTTTAACAAAAACACAAATTTTACGATTTCTTTTGTACTGCGGAATGACTTGCGAAGCAATCACGGGCAGGTTAGTACTTTATAAAAGAATTTTCGGTCGCTTCTCCTGTCTCCTAGCATCTCAAGCTCTTCGCACTTACGAGTTTTGGCCTCTCTCGTCTTCTCACAAAAAAATGCGACTCGCTTCCTTCTTCAATTCACGATATCTCTCCCGCAAGGCTCGCGTTGCGGCCGACCGAAACGTGGGCATGTAGACAGCATTTTCTCGTTTCCTCATGGTACTAGTTGTTCTTTCGGACAGTTCACTCGGCAAGTGTAGCACAACATGAAGCGTGGTGGCTCTGCAACCCGAGGTTTCTTGGTTCAAACCTTGGAAGAATAAATTTAATTAAATTAAAAGAAGTCTGATGAGGAGATGAGGTGATCTTGTTGTTGGCCTCGACCTGAATAAATTGTGAATTACTAATCGTTTAAAGCCAATAAAAACTTAACAAAATTTGAAAATGTTTTTGTATGAAGCAATTTGCTTGTTGATTGATTTCTATTTAAGATCAAAAATTAAAACAACTCGCCCGCAATACGCTTGGTTACTAGAATAGTTGCAAGAAGATCCCCTTTGTAGGGGAGGAGGTGAACAACTTTTTGAAAACACAATATTACACCCCGAAACCACGATTTTGCATAGAAGTCCATCTTGGCATTTTGATTTTTCCTCGACACTCATTTCCAGTTTAATCTATAGAGGGCATAGCCTTTCCAACGCCGTGCTTGTAACCACTTCTGTAAAAATCTTAGAACCGAAACCAGTTTACGGATTTATTCATTGACGCTGGTCTGGAAACACTTCGGCTGGCATTCATTTTTTGCAGCTCAACAATGCAGATTTAATAATTAGAAATAGTTTAACAAATCTGTAACTTAAAACTGGTAAAATTATATACTTTTAACAACCGAAACTTCTTTATACAAAGTGTCATCCGATTCCAAAGAATTAAAGCAGTGATGCCCACAGGGGCTTGCTCGGCTCTACATCTACCGATAGTGTGTATGCAGCTAGCAATCTGTCGCGAAAAGTAAAAGAGAAAATAATTTCTATGTGGCGGGACCTTTATTAATTCCAAGCGTACTTCCTCGATTTTTTTCAAATTCTATGTCTTACTAACCCGACATCTCCACAGAAAATAGGTGATGTTCTAATATCTGTCATATTGACTGGAAAATAAGAAAAATACAAGGCAGATCTAACAGGTATCCGCAGTAGATAAATTGCAACCTTGCTAGAATTTATGATATACCTTTATTGTCAATAAGAACTATCAAATCAGTCTAATGAAAACAAAATTTGACAATTAACAAATTGAATTCATCCAAAATAATTAACTACAAAATACATATTTTTATTTCGGAACTCTATGTTTGAGAATTATGACAGAGTTGGCAATCAAGTGTACGCGTGCTGCGTCAGCAACCAATTCACAGCCCGCGAAATAATCTATGGGCCCACATTGTTTCCGTAAACGAGAGGCCACTAGCTCTCTGCCTAACAAATTCTTCGGCGTGGCTCTCGCGGCACTCTTTATAAAGAAACTCCGCCTTTTACTTGTGGTTTCTTGCTGAGAACGCACTTTTCGAACTCTGTACAAGTTAGTCACAAACTACACAACGGAAATATGTATGTATATAAAATATGCATGCATTTCATGAGCAAAATGCACAATAGTCGTCATCTTTTGTAAGCGACTAGCAAAAGAACGTCCAACTCGCTTATAATCAACTATCTTATATTTTTAATACACTTTACAACACTAGTCTGTCAAAATTAATGGTCGTTTGTAAAATTTGCTAGCAAAACAAAAGAAAATAAGTAATTCTTATAAGAGGCGATTTTACTTACGTCTGCTCTATCTTGGTTTTTTACTTAATTTGATGTTTAGCGAAAATTTTCAAATTTTCCTTGGTACTTTCCAATGATTATTCACAATAGCACCACTTTCTCACTTTCCAACACTTTCAATGAGGTCGGCTATTTTTAAACGTGTTTATTACTACTCAACTCGCTTATTTGTATTGTTGCTTTCCACGCTATACGATAAGCTACCTAGTGTTCTTTTGCAAGTCGCTTACAAAAGATGAGGCCTTATATACATATATTTTTACTAAAAAGCACGCATCAGATGTAAACAATTTTTTTTTTGTTTTTACCGAATGAAAACAAAGTTTGACAATTAAGATAAATGAAAAAAAATTAAATTATTAACTCTTCTGAGGTAACTTGTTAAATCTGCCATGGAAAAATATATTTCCAATATTTATGTGTGGGCAGTTTAATGTCTTGACATAAGCATTTGTAAGATGGCGTCAAGTAAGTTCGCAGCGGCCCAGCTACTCGAATGCCCTCCGAGGAGTTCGGGTGGCTGTGCTGTCCCGCGATTACCCGGCTACTGCCCTAAGTTCGGATGACCTGACCCGACTGCAGAACACCATTATGTTCGCGGTGCCAGAGGATTGTCGCAGCCGCTGGCGTTTTGTGGCTTACATATCCGATCAGGCAGTTGACTAGCCACGCCTCCGGGCATAGAACTCTGGTTTCCACACCTCGGCCTGAAGGGTGATGTCATAGAGCGCTGTGGAAAACGACTGAACCTGTGCGTCGATGACGAATACTTCATCAACTTAAGGGGAGCTGGCTTTGTAGTCAACTACAGATTCAGCACCATCACGATGAGGCCATGGTGGCACAGGTAGGAAGAACTGCTGCGCCACAGGCTCCCCAGAACCCCAGGGCAGTGGCTCCTAGCGAGCCTGCAGCGACTGGGTCAGCGGCGGTTTTATCGATGTGCCAGCAAGGCGCAAGCTAATCGTCAGCTACAGTGGAGGTGCTCGAGCCAGCGGATGCATAAGCAATGTTGGAAATGCACCGACATTTGTCACCAGGGTTCGACAAAAAGTATTCGACATCACCCTCAGCAATGAATTGGCTAGCCCTTTGATCTCTCGATGGCGGGGCTCATCAGAGCCGTCTTTGTCAGATTATAGGGTAATTCGATTCGAGATGGAGGCGAGTATCCGAGCAGGAACCCCAGAAGAGCAAACTGGGCCAATTATAAAGAAACACTTGAGTCCAACCTACCTAAAGTAGAATCTGGACACAACAGGGGAGGTTATATGGAGTTAGACGACAGAGTTAACAGGCTAAACAGCGTCATTATAGATGCCTTAAACTCGAGCTGCCCCGAGAGTAAGCCAGGCAAAACCCAACCAGTTTGGTGGTCTCGGGAACTTTCCGAAAGATGTTTAACGCAGCAAAAACAGTATATTAGCAAAACGTGACAGCTTTAGAAGCTTCTGCGAAAATGTTACTGCAGTTCCTGCAGCTGCCAGACTACATAGGGTTCTGGCAAAGGGAAACACACACTCCAGGTTGGCAATTATGCTACCTGATTGTACTTATTCAAGCAATGAGAGAGACAGGTCGAGTGCTCTGTTGGCGGCTCACTTCCCGGGTGCAGTACCGGTGTCACGGGATCCTGGTCTTCGGGTCTTCAGCCCGACCCCTACGGACTGGAAAGTAGCCATGGAGCTTATTTACTGCCGAACAGTCAGCTGAAGTCTGGG
The DNA here is from genome assembly GCA_963971545.1 of Philophylla caesio. Taxonomy (NCBI): domain Eukaryota; kingdom Metazoa; phylum Arthropoda; class Insecta; order Diptera; family Tephritidae; genus Philophylla; species Philophylla caesio. Next base: position 69,016,481 of record OZ020607.1, read on the forward strand.
GACGTTTAAGCGGTACAAGGCCCGGGACGCTACTAACTCCTCACCTAGAAAAATCATGAGGGACAGCCTACCGTTGGCATACCTCCCTGAGGTATGGCATAGAGCTCGAGTTATCTTTATACCAAAACTAGGAAGAAGAGATCCTTCGGGCTAATAAGCCTGACTCCTTCCATGCTTAAGGCCATGGAGAAGATAATTGACAATGAGATAAGGCGTAACGCTCACAAGCGGAAGCCTCTGCATTCTAATCAGCACGACTATAAGGCAGGCAGTTAGACGGACACGGCACTCTTCGCTCTGACTTAGGTGATTCAGGAGGCCTTTGAATGTGGAGAGACGGTGATTTGCGCCTTCCTCGACACTGAGGGTGCCTTCGATAACACAACTCATTCAATTGTCGATCGTGCGCTGGCAGGACGAGGTGTGCAGCCTACCATTCGGAAATGGATAGCTGAGTGGCTGCATAACAGAATTGCTGAAACACATACTCGCAACAGTGTGGAACAGCTCAAAACAGTTAAGGGATGTCCGCAAGGAGGGGTCTTGTCCCCCTTATTGTGGAGCCTTGTCGTTGATGAACTCTTTCAGATCTTCACAGAAAATGGCATTCGCTGTCAGGGATATGCGGATGACATGGTGATCATTGCGAGGGAAGTTCCCTAGCACTCTCTGTGACATTATTCAGAGAGGACTTCAGCTAGCAAAAAGATGGTGCTCTGATGTTGGGCTAAATATTAATCCCTCTAAGACAGTCATTGTCCCTTTTACCAGGAAAACGAAGGTGCAGGGTATGAGAAATATAGCTATGGAGGGGGTACAGGCTGTAATTTCCACAGAAGTGAAATATCTGGGCCTCATTCTGGACTTTAAGCTTCTGTGGAAAAGCCATGTAGACGCGACCACCTCCAAAGCTGCGAGGGCACTCAAGGTGTGCAAGCGTCTAGCTGGTATATCTTGGGGATGCACTCCAAAGATTTTGAGATGTATGTATGTATGTACACCATGATAGTTAGACCAATAGCAACGTACGGGCTCAAGGACCAACCTGGGTACAGTAAGGCAATCTCTTACCAAGCTGCAACGCCTGAGATGTGTGCAATGCGTACTGATTGCTCAAAGAGCGTGGATGGTATTGGGGCAAGCGTCTATGGGCCCAGAGCTAAACTCCATTTTGGAATTTATAGATGCTCTCGGTCTAGGGGATGTTTTAAGAGTCACTAAGGGCACAATAGACCAATTGGCCGCAGTGCGATCTTCACTTATTTATCTACCTATATTGTGTTCTTTTGCAATTCGCTTACAAAAGATGAGGCCTAATACATATACATATATTTTTACTACAAAGCACGAATTATGTATATGTAAACAATTTTTTTTTTTATCGAATGAAAAAAAAATTTGATAATTAAAAAAAATTAAAAAAATCAAATTATTATCTCTACTGAGGTTACGTGTTAAATCTACCATGGAAAAATATATTTCCAATTTTTATGTGTGGGCAGATTAATGTCTTGACATAAGCAATTGTAAGATGGCGTCAAACAAGTAAGTTGGCTTTAATAAGGCGCTAATAAGCTGAAAATAATTCAATAAATATGTTCTTTCCATCCCAAATAAGTAAACATTAATAAATGCAATAGAAAACATATCAGGTTTTGCTTCTGAATGAAAATATCTTGATGTTTACGGACAAATGAAAAATTAGCTGTCATAGTTACAAAGTGACAGCTTATTCCAGACAATCGCTTTTTTCTGTGAAAATGTCGGGTTAGGGAAGCCCAACATCAATACAAACTTTGCGAATTACAACTCAACCTAATGCGTATCTCCACGCACTCACGCAAGTTTTTTACATTTGATAAACCGTAATTAATATTCGTGTGTGTTTCCTCTGACTAATTTTTATGTGAAATTTATATGAAAACGCAAGCACAACCTAATATTCAACCCCGCCGCGAATTTTGGTTGGTCCCATACAAGTTGTGTGTGCAGGAAAATTTATTGTCAACAGAAATCACGTGCCGAATTCCTAAGTTCGCCGTGCGAAATTCTGAGAGCTAACTATCTCACAAATTACGAACAAATCGATGTCTTCCCTAATACTTATCGGAAATCAGCTGAACTGTCAAAAATAAAGAGAAAAGTTCCAAACTCTTAATACTATAAATGTATCGCTTACATTAGAATGAATGACTTGGAAACAAGTAAGTTCTTAATGAATTATATCTGATAAATATTTTTGTAGACCCATATATGTATGTATGTAAGTATATGTGTTTAATTTTTTAGGATCGAACTCAGTCCTTCTGGGCCAATGCCATCATGAATGCTCGTTAAGAACAATTTTCGGATGAGTCTGGACATGTTTTAAAAAAGTTTTCATTTGGACTCCGTAAAAATTGCAGATATTTTTACCAAATTAACATTTTGCAACAAATAAAAATTGTTTATAATGCAAAAACAAAGAAATGTCAAATGAAATAAAGAATGCGCCATGTAAAGAGGGTAATTTATGAAAGTAATTGGGTGAGCGAATATGATATTAAAATTTTCAATATGATCCCTACAAGAACATTTCCGGTCAATTTACCGTACAACTGATGGATAAACAAAGTTTATCAGCACTTATAACAAGGTTTCTATCATTTTCTTAAGGCCACAATGTAAAAACACATTAATATTTTCGAATAGGCAAGCATGTAGATCTACTGCTCACTGTCGTTCTTTTTACTGACTCCCTATAAAACCCAAAGATAATATGATACGAAACTTCTCTCTTTTGCTTGCTGCGAGAGCGCATGATCTCACATTTTGGGCTGTCAACAACGCCGAATCATGGGCTGCTGAACAGCTGAAACGCAAATGGTCGGCTGCCATAGGCAAATGAGTGAATGTTTTGATTTACATACAAATATTGTATTTTATTTTAAAAACATATTCCAAAACTATTTTTTCAAAGGGAGCTGTGTATGTATTGCTTTTTAATATACATACATGAATAAACATGTATGTTTATAGGAAAACACGCTATATTTTAAATTTATATTTAATGTATGTACATACATATATGTAAAAGCAGTTTTAGCAAACTTCAACGGTGGCGAAGAAACTTCAAAATCTCCTCAAAAAAAATGCAATAAAAACCCCCAGACACCATTTCTACAGAGTGGCTCTTTTGGAAAATGTTATAAAAAATGCGCCTTTAGACAGCGCTCTCACGAAAGAAATAGTTTCGTATCAGGTGAAGACCGCCCGTTCAAGAAGCCAAATTAACGGGCGGTCTTCAACTGCTTCCAATCGTCGCTTGCTTTCTGCTTCTTGTCGTCGCAAGCGAGTGAGAGATTTGTTCATACTTTTTCATTGCAACATGTCGTAGAGCAAGAAGTTTCGTGTCCTGCGTGCTATTCAAACTCCAAACCCACTCATATTGTCGGTATAAATTAATTAATTTTAAAAGATCAGTAACGCGACACTCGATTTTATCTATATATCTTATTAAAAGGCTTTTTTGTGCTCGAAGAGCCTATGATAACCGATGTTGCCACAATGAAAGATGCTACGAAATGCGAAAATGGCTGTCAAACTACAAAAATGACAGTTTAAGCAAGGGAGCGCTCGCTTACCGCTCGGTTTGCGAGACGAAGCATACTTTCAACTTTTTGCGTTCTTCACGTGCGACATGTCGCTTGCTTTCAGAAGTGGACGAGCATTGAAAGCAGGTGAAGACCGCAAGTAAACATTTAACCAGAATTACTAAATCCGAATAAGTTCTGGCGTTATAACTTAACTAGGAGTCGGGCCAAGTTAAGGGCCGTACACATACAACTTTCCTCGCTTTACTTGACAATTCGAAATTTAAAAACAAAGCATGAGGTGTAGAAGGTTTGCTACATAGAATGCTTTGACAGATTCTGCGCTAGTTGTTTGTTTTGAATTGCGATTAGTGTTTTTTCCGAGTATTTTATTTATTAAGAGAATAAGAAATGAGCTTTACTGATATAATTAAGGAAGTAGTAGTTATGCTAGTAATGTTTCAAATTAGCGAGTGTAATAAACTTTATCAAGACCGCAATGTAAAAGGTCTTCTTGCAGCATCTTTCGAAAAAAAAAAAACGATCCCGGGCACTTTAAGAAAACGGTGAGGGTGGTTAACAAAGAGGTGTTTCATTTGCTATTTGGACTTGTTTAGGAAGGTTTGATAAAAAAATTCGAATGGACCACCGATAGAAGCAAAATACTGATTTGTCATCACGCTTGCATAAGGCAAAATGTAGATATTGAAATAATAATTTTAAACTTTTATACATACTGTTACGTTTTTACCCTGAAACGCCGATTCCAAAAACCTTCAGGTTCGACCACTGGATTGTTAAATAAAACACGCTCGGATTTCCTTAATGCTAACTTTATTTGTTTACAAATATTTTTCAACACTTAACAACGCTATTTAATTCACGGATACTTGTACTTGCGCACTCGCAACTTTAAAACACTTAGCTTACAACTTTACAACTTTACTCTTTAAGGTTTAATTACAAACTGAATTATTTAACGACGTGGCAACGCCTTTTTATACTCCGAGCTGCGTGCACTGTGGCAGCTCTAGAACATTATCGATCGTTATCGAAAGCTCTCGATTGCGATTGTTCTATTTGCATTTTCTCGACGTCTCTATCTCTTTCTCAGTTTCTCTTTCGTATGTCATTCGTATTTTGGAATATCGCCACACTGCCCTCCACCTAAGTCTGATAGTCCCGATCAGACACACTAACTGTTCCAAATGACGCAAGCCTTTCCAAATGAACTACTTTCATTTTGTTCCTAGGTCTCCCAACTGTCTGGATTCGATAAACCACGTCATTTAGCCGTTTTATGACCTTGTACGGACCTTTCTTTCGTTGTGGATTATATAACAGTACCAAATCTCCTTCATCGCCTTGTCATACCTGGCCTTCATCTTGTCACTTATAATTTGTGTACGCTGCCTAACAAGATCATGCACTCCTCCTCCAGGGTGTTGGACGTTTTCCTACCATTCTTGCGCGCATCACCAGTAACTCCAAACTTTAGATCGCTTGGTAACCGAAGTTCACTGCCAAAAATTACCTTTGCTGGACTTTTACCCGTTGTTTCGTGTACAACTGCCGAATCCCTAATCTACTCGTAGGAAATGGTTTGGACACATTCGTCGTAATACGCTTAAACCTTGTCTGGCCATGACTTCGTGATTTCGGTGCCTTAGCTACAATACACCCCGTGCATTTGCCGATCCACTCTGCTACCGATCGTCGACATCTAACCCAATAGAACTTCTGTTTGATTTTCTCCATGGTCTTCGTGATTACCAAGTGTCCTCCACTCGGTCCATTGTGGAATTCTTTGAGAACATCGGGAATTCTTACCCTTGGGACAACTATGAGATTTCGAGAAAATTGGCCATCCCCGCTCTCCCAAGTCCTATACAAACATCCAGATATTAACCTTAATCTGTTCCATTGCGCCCAATACGTCTCTGCGATTGAACTTTCCGGTGCTATTTGCTCTTTGGTTGGCCGTGTACCCATGTACAACACATGTACTCGTACAACCCATGCATTACAACTTTCAAATGCCGATCTTTCTGCTGGCACTTCCTCAATTGGTTTACTTCCCAATTATCCGCAGGCTTCGCTTCCAATCTGCGACAGCTAAAAGCCCGCTCAGAACTACCTTCCAAGACCACTTGCTTGCTGCTGAATAGGCCGTCATGTCCAAAGCGAAGTGGTACTTTCACGTTGTTATTCATCATCATCCGTTTGCCCAAGTCGATGTTCATTCCCTGACTCATAAGGAAGTCCATACCCAATATGACTTCGTCGAAAATCTCCGCACTTGTGTGCTACTACCACATTCCCAATCGCAACTTTGCACATTACTTCTCCTATAACTCGCGTGTCCTCACCAGTTACTGTTCTCAACTTTGCTCCAGATAATAGTCTTACCTCCTTTGGGACCAGATCTGACCGAATGATTGAATGTGATGCTCCCGTATCCACACTTAGTACTCGCTTATGTCCGTCCACATACCCGCAAACAGTGATGTTGTTTGCTGTTCTGCCAAATCGAGGCATATCGATTCTAGGGCATTCAATTGCAGAAGCCAGCCTACGCCCTCTCCGGGTGGCTCGTTTTAGTTTAACGACTGGTTAGGAATCTGTTCATCTACAGCTCTGCGCATACCGACTGCTGAATTCTTACGTCTGTCATAAGCTGTCTTACACTCGCGTGCAAAATGGCCAGCTTCTCCGCATCTGAAGCATTTTCCAGTGCCAATCTCTTTTCCTTTTGAATAAGGACTGATTTTACCTGCGATCGCCTTAAGTGTTTTAAGCATTTCATTCATTACATCCGCTGATTCTACTTCTACTCGGTGTGCTTTATATGCTGGACCACTTAAGAGCGCTGGTGTTTCCTGGGTTTGGGCATTTGACACCAAACGCCGATGATTTCCAAAATCCTTCAGGTTCGACCACTGGATTGTTAAATAAAACACGCTCGGATTTCTTTAATGCTAACTTTATTTGTTTACAAATAATTGACAACACTTAACAACGCTATTTAATTCACGGATACTTGTACTTGCGCACTCGCAACTTTAAAACTCTTAGCTTACAACTTTACAACTTTACTCTTCAAGGTTTAATTACAAACTGAATTACCTAACGCCGTGGCCACGCCTTTTTATACTCCGAGCTGCGTGCACTGTGGCAGCTCTAGAACATTATCGATCGTTATCAAAAGTTCTCGGTTGCGATTGTTCTATTTGCATTTTCTCGACGTTTCTATCTCTTTCTCGGTTTCTCTTTCGTATGTAATTCGTGTTTTGGAATATCGCCACAATACATATGCTTTTAACAGCAGATATTAGCACTTGATTGTAGTCAACACATCTTCTTTAAAATGGGCGTGCTTTATTAAACAGGACACTGTGACGCTTAATCGCCTCAATTAATTTTTCCTCCGTATTTTTCTATCTATGTAAAGTACATACCAATATAATATGCAATATTAATAACAATAATAATTCATATTTCGCTTTATTCGTTTTTTAAAGCTAAATATACTCGCAAAAATTATGTAATACTAGTGAATTTTCTAAATCGTGTGCATTTTCGCGCGGAAATGGAATTGTAAGCAGTTGGTTGTCAAAGTGTACAAAAGTTGAGAGTTCGCCATGGTTTTGCTTCGTTTTGCTTTGCTTTACTTTAGGTTAGGTTAGGTTTTTGCTTTACTTTGCTCGCCTTGTATTTAGCAGCACTCTTATAACATCAAGTCTTCAACTTAGTAACAAAGTGGCAGCTTATTCCAGACAATAGCTTATTTCTGTGAAGATGTCGGGTTAGGGAAGCCCAACATCAGTACAAACTTTGCGAATTACAACTCAACCTAATGCGTATCTCCACGCACTCACGCAAGTTTTTTACATTTGATAAACCGTAATTAATATTCGTGTGTGTTTCCTCTGAGTAATTTTTATGTGAAATTTATATGAAAACGCAAGCACAACCTAATATTCAACCCCGCCGCGAATTTATTGCCAAACCGAAATGATACGCAAGAAAAATATTAGAATTTTATTTCATTTTTTGGCTACGCCGTTCAATTTTGGTTGGTCCCATACAAGTTGTGTGTGCAGGAGAATTTATTGTCAACAGAAATCAGTTCGCCGTACGAAATTCTGAGAGCTAATTATCTCACGAATTACGAACAAATCGATGTCTTCCCTAATACTTATCGGAAATCAGCTGACAGATCAGAATAAAAAACTGTCAAAAATAAAGATTAAAGTTCCAAACTCTTAATACTATGAATGTATCGCTTACATCAGAATGAATGACTTAGAAACAAGTAAGTTCTTAATGACCTATATCTGATAAATATTTTTGTAGACCCATATACATACATATGTACATATGTAAGTATTTGTGTTTAATTTTTTAGGATCGAACTCAGTCCTTCTGGGCCAATGCCATCATGAATGCTCGTTAAGAACAATTTTCGGATGAGTCTGGACATGTTTTAAAATTATATAAGTTTTCATTTGGACTCCGTAAAAATTGCAGATATTTTTACCAAATTAACATTTTGCAACAAATAAAAATTGGTTATAATGCAAAAACAAAGAAATGTCAAATGGAATTAAGAATGCGCCATGTAAAGAGGGTAATTTATGAAAGTAATTGGGTGAGCGAATATGATATTAAAATTTTCAATATGATCCCTACAAGAACATTGCCGGTCAATTTACCGTACAACTGATGGATAAACAAAGTTTATCAGCACTTATAACTTCTTAAGGCCACAATGTAAAAACACATTAATATTTTCGAATAGGCAAGCATGTAAATCTACTGCTCACTGTCGTTCTTTTTACTGACTCCCTATAAAACCCAAAGATAATATGATACGAATCTTCTCTCTTTTGCTTGCTGCGAGAGCCCATGATCTCACATTTTGGGCTGGCAACAAACCCGAATCATGGGCTGCTGAACAGCTGAAACGCATAATGGTCGGCTGCCATATGCAAAATGCTATTATTTTTATTTGGATTAAAAAAGCGAGTAAATGTTATTTTTTTATAAAATGTGTCTTGAAATCCCTAAATTAAGAGTTTAATTTAATATATATGTAAGTTGTAGCAAACTTTGAATGTTTTGATTTACATACAAATATTGTATTTGATTTTAAAAACATATTCCAAAACTATTTTTCAAAGGGAGCTGTGTATATATAGCTTTTTAATATACATGAATAAACATGTATGTTTATAGCTATATTTTAATTTATATTTAATGTATATGTAAAAGCAGTTTTAGCAAAATATGAATTTCTGCGATATTTTAATTGTTTTCATTGATTTCATTTTATATATACGATCTTCTGGCATTAAGGTAAATAACATCTCTTATTTACTCTTATTTTTATTGTGTTTTCATTTATTATAGCAAACCTCAACGGTGGCGAAGAAACTTCAAAATCTCCACAGAAAAAATGCAATAAAAACCCCCAGACACCTTTTCTACAGAGTGGTTCTTTTGGAAAATGTTATAAAAAATGCGCCTTTAGACAGCGCTCTCACGAAAGAAATAGTTTCGTATCAGGTGAAGACCGCCCGTTCAAGAAGCCAAATAAACGGGCGATCTTCAACTGCTTCCAATTGTCGCTTGCTTTCTGCTTCTTGTCGTCGCAAGCGAGTGAGAGATTTGTTCACTGGGCATTTTGAAAGCATACTTTTTCATTTGCAACTTGTCGTAGAGCACGAATGTTCGTGTCCTGCGTGCTATTCAAACTCCAAACCCACTCATATTGTCGGTATAAATTAATGAATTTAAAAAGATCAGTAACGCGACACTAGATTTTATCTATTTATCCTATTAAAAGGCTTTTTTGTGCTCGAAGAGCCTATGATAACCGATGTTGCCACAATAAAAGATGCTACGAAATGCGAAAACGGCTGTCAAACTACAAAAATGACAGTTTAAAGCAAGATAGCGCTCGCTTACCGATCGGTTTGCGAAACGAAACATACTTTCAACTTTTTGCGTTCTTCACGTGCGACATGTCGCTTGCTTTTAGAAGTGGGCGAGCATTGAAAGCAGGTGAAGACCGCAAGTAAACATTTAACCAGAATTACTAAATCCGAATAAGTTATGGCGTTATAACTTAACAAGAAGTCGGGCCAAGTTAAGGGCCGTACACATACAACTTTCCTCGCTTTACTTGACAATTCGAAATTTAAAAACAAAGCATGAGGTGTATAAGGTTTGCTACTTAGAATGCTTTGACAGATTCTGCGCTAGTTGTTTGTTTTGAATTGCGATTAGAGTTTTTTTCCGAGTATTTTATTTAATAAGAGAATAAGAAATGAGCTTTACTGATATAATTAAGGAAGTAGTTGTTATGCTAGTAATGTTTCAAATTAGCGAGTGTAATAAACTTAATTAAGACCGCAATATAAAAGGTCTTCTTGCAGCATCTTTCGAGAAAAAAAAAATAAAAAACGATCCCGGGGTCTTTAAGAAAACGGTGAGGGTGGTTAACAAAGATGTGTTTTATTTGCTATTTGGACTTGTTTAGGAAGGTTTGATAAAAAATTCGAATGGACCACCGATAGAAGCAAAATACTGATTTGTCATCAATGTAGATATTGAAATAATAATTTTAAAATTTTATACATACTGTTACGTTTTAACCCTGAAACGCCGATTCCAGAATCCTTCAGGTTCGACCACTGGATTGTTAAATAAAACACGCTCGGATTTTTTAATGCTAACTGTATTTGTTTACAAATAATTGACAACACTTAACAACGCTATTTAATTCACGGATACTTGTACTTGCGCACTCGCAACTTTAAAACACTTAGCTTACAACTTTACAACTTTACTCTTCAAGGTTTAATTACAAACTGAATTACCTAACGCAGTGGCAACGCCTTTTTATACTCCGAGCTGCGTGCACTGTGGCAGCTCTAGAACATTATCGATCGTTATCGAAAGTTCTCGATTGCGATTGTTCTATTTGCATTTTCTCGACGTCTCTATCTCTTTCTCGGTTTCTCTTTCGTATGTCTGTTCGTGTTTTGGAATATCACCACACTGCCCTCCACCTAAGTCTGATAGTCCCGATCAGACACACTAACTGTTCCAAATGACGCAAGCCTTTCCAAATGAACTACCTTCATTTTGTTCCTAGGTCTCCCAACTGTCTGAATTCGATAAATTACGTCATTTAGCCGTTTTATGACCTTGTACGGACCTTCCCAGTTGCACTGCAATTTCGGGGACAAACCTTTCTTTCGTTGTGGATTATACAACAGTACCAAATCTCCTTCATCGCCTTGTCATACCTGGCCTTCCTCTTGTCACTTATAATTTGTGTACGCTGCCTAACAGGATCATGGACTTCTCGCAACTCCTCCTCCAGGGTGTTGGACGTTTTCCTACCATTCTTGCGCGCATCACCAGTAACTCCAAACTTTAGATCGCTTGGTAACCGAAGTTCACTGCCAAAAATTACCTTTGCTGGACTTTCACCCGTTTTTTCGTGTACAGCTGCCCTAATTCCTAATCTACTCGTAGGAAATGGCTTGGACACATTCGTCGTAATACGCTTAAACTTTGTCTGGCCATGACTTCGTGATTTCGGTGCCTTAGCTACAATACACCCCGTGCATTTGCCGATCCACTCTGCTACCGATCGTCGACATCTAACCCAATAGAACTTCTGTTTGATTCTCTCCATGGTCTTCGTGATTACCAAGTGTCGGTCCATTGTGGAATTCTTACCCTTGGGACAACTATGAGATTTCGAGAAAATTGGCCATCCCCGCTCTCCCAAGTCCTATACAAACATCCAGATATTAACCTTAATCTGTTCCATTGCGCCCAATACGCCTTTGCGATTGAACTTTCCGGTGCTATTTGCTCCTTGGTTGGCCGTGTACCCATGTACAACACATGTACTCGTACAACCCATGCATTACAACTTTCAAATGCCGATCTTTCTGCTGGCACTTCCTCAATTGGTTTACTTCCCAATTATCCGCAGGCTTCGCTTCCAATCTGCGATAGCTAAAAGCCCGCTCAGAACTATCTTCCAAGACCACTTGCTTGCTGCTGAATAGGCCGTCATGTCCAAAGCGAAGTGGTACTTTCACGTTGTTATTCATCATCATCCGTTTGCCCAAGTCGATGTTCATTCCCTGACTCATAAGGAAGTCCATACCCAATATGACTTCGTCGAAAATCTCCGCACTTGTGTGCTACTACCACATTCCCAATCGCAACTTTGCACATTACTTCTCCTATAACTCGCGTGTCCTCACCAGTTACTGTCCTCAACTTTGCTCCAGATAATAATCTCACCTCCTTTGTGACCAGATCTGACCGAATGATTGAATGTGATGCTCCCGTATCCACACTTAGTACTCGCTTATGTCCGTCCACATACCCGCAAACAGTGATGTTGTTTGCTGTTCTGCCAAATCGAGGCATATCGATTCTAGGGCATTTAATAGCAGAAGCCAGCCTACGCCCTCTCCGGGTGGCTCGTTTTAGTTTAACGACTGGTTAGGAATCTGTTCATCTACAGCTCTGCGCATACCGACTGCTGAATTCTTACGTCTGTCATAAGCTGTCTTACACTCGCGTGCAAAATGGCCAGCTTCTCCGCAACTGAAGCATTTTCCAGTGCCAATCTCTTTTCCTGTTGAATTAGGACTGATTTTACCTGCGATCGCCTTAAGTGTTTTAAGCATTTCATTCATTACATCCGCTGATTCTACTTCTACTCGGTGTGCTTTATATGCTGGTCCACTTAAGAGCGCTGGTGTTTCACTGGATTGTTAAATAAAACACGCTCGGATTTCTTTAATGCTAACTTTATTTGTTTACAAATAATTGACAACACTTAACAACGCTATTTAATTCACGGATACTTGTACTTGCGCACTCGCAACTTTAAAACACTTAGCTTACAACTTTACAACTTTACTCTTCAAGGTTTAATTACAAACTGAATTACCTAACGCCGTGGCAACGCCTTTTTATACTGCGAGCTGCGTGCACTGTGGCAGCTCTAGAACATTTTCGATCGTTATCGAAAGTTCTCGATTGCGATTGTTCTATTTGCATTTTCTCGACGTCTCTCTCTCTTTCTCGGTTTCTCTTTCGTATGTCATTCGTGTTTTGGAATATCGCCACAATACATACATATGCTTTTAACTGCAGATATTAGCGCTTGATTGTAGTCAACACATCTTCTTTAAAATGGGCGTGCTTTATTAAACAGGACACTGTGACGCTTAATCGCCTCAATTAATTTTTCCTCCGTATTTTTCTATCTATGTAAAGTACATACCAATATAATATGCAATATTAATAACAATAATAATTCATATTTCGCTTTATTCGTTTTTTAAAGCTAAATATACTAGTGAATTTTCTAAATCGTGTGCATTTTCGCGCGGAAATGGAATTGTAAGCAGTTTGTTGTTAAAGTGTACAAAAGTTGAGAGTTCGCCATGATTTTGCTTCGTTTTGCTTTGCTTTACTTTTCTCGCCTTGTATTTAGCAGCACTCTTATAACATCAGGTCTTCAACTTAGTAACAAAGTGACAGCTTATTTCAGACAATAGCTTATTTCTGTGAAGATGTCGGGTTAGAGAAGCCGAACATCAATACAAACTTTGCGAATTACAACTCAACCTAATGCGTATCTCCACGCACTCACGCAAGTTTTTTACATTTGATAAACCGTAATTAATATTCGTGTGTGTTTCCTCTGAGTAATTTTTATGTGAAATTTATATGAAAACGCAAGTACAACCTAATATTCAACCCCGCTGGCTACGCCGTTCAATTTTGGTTGGTCCCATACAAGTTGTGTGTGTAGGAGAATTTATTGTCAACAGAAATCACGTGCCGAATTCCTCAGTTCGCCGTACGAAATTCTGAGAGCTAATTATCTCACGAATTACGAACAAATCGATGTCTTCCCTAATACTTATCGGAAATCAGCTGACAAATCAGAACAAAAAACTGTCAAAAATAAAGAGAAAAGTTCCAAACTCTTAATACTATGAATGTATCGCTTACATCAGAATGAATGACTTGGAAACAAGTAAGTTCTTAATGAAATATATCTGATAAATATTTTTTACCAAATTAACATTTTGCAACAAATAAAAATTGTTTATAATGCAAAAACAAAGAAATGTCAAATGGAATTAAGAATGCGCCATGTAAAGAGGGTAATTTATGAAAGTAATTGGGTGAGCGAATATGATATTAAAATTTTCAATATGATCCCTACAAGAACATTGCTGGTCAATTTACCGTACAACTGATGGATAAACAAAGTTTATCAGCACTTATAACAAGGTTTCTATCATTTTCTTAAGGCCACAATGTAAAAACACATTAATATTTTCGAATAGGCAAACATGTAGATCTACTGCTCACTGTCGTTCTTTTTACTGACTCCCTATAAAACCCAAAGATAATATGATACGAAACTTCTCTCTTTTGCTTGCTGCGAGAGCCCATGATCTCACATTTTGGGCTGGCAACAAAGCCGCATCATGGGCTGCTGAACAGCTGAAACGCAAAATGGTCCGCTGCTATAGGCAAATGCGTGGAAATAGCTATTATTTTTATTTGGATTAAAAAAGCGAGTAAATGTTATTTTTTTATAAAATATGTCTTGAAATCCCTAAATTAAGAGTTAAATTTATTATATAAGTTGTATCAAACTTTGAATGTTTTGATTTACATACAAATATTGTATTTTATTTTAAAAACATATTCCAAAACTATTTTTTTTAAAGGGAGCTGTGTATATATTGCATTTTAATATACATGAATAAACATGTATGTTTATAGGAAAACACGCTTTATTTTAAATTTATATTTAATGTATATGTAAAAGCAGTTTTAGCAAAATATAAATTTCTGTGATATTTTAATTGTTTTCATTGATTTGATTTTACATATACGATCTTCTGGCATTAAGGTAAATAACATCTCTTATTTACTCTTATTTTTATTGCGTTTTCATTTATTATAGCAAACCTCAACGGTGGCGAAGAAACTTCAAAATCTCCACAGAAAAAATGCAATAAAAACCCCCAGACACCTTTTCTACAGAGTGGCTCTTTTGGAAAATGTTATAAAAAATGCGCCTTTAGACAGAGCTCTCACGAAAGAAATAGTGTCGTATCAGGTGAAGACCGCCCGTTAAAGAAGCCAAATTAACGGCCGGTCTTCAACTGCTTCCAATTGTCGCTTGCTTCCTGCTTCTTGTCGTCGCAAGCGAGTGAGAGATTTGTTCACTGGGCATTTTGAAAGCATACTTTTTCATTTGCCACATGTCGTAGAGCACGAAGGTTCGTGTCCTGCGTGCTATTCAAACTACAAACCCACTCATATTGTCGTTATAAATTAATTAATTTAAAAAGATCAGTAACGCGACTCTCGATTTTATCTATATATCTTATTAAAAGGCTTTTTTGTGCTCGAAGAGCCTATGATAACCGATGTTGCCGCAATGAAAGATGCTACGATATGCGAAAACGGCTGTCAAACTACAAAAATGATAGTTTAAGCAAGGGAGCGCTCGCTTACCGATCGGTTTGCGAGACGAAGCATACTTTCAACTTTTTGCGTTCTTCACGTGCGACATGTCGCTTGCTTTCAGAAGTGGGCGAGCATTGAAAGCAGGTGAAGACCGCAAGTAAACATTTAACCAGAATTACTAAATCCGAATTAGTTATGGCGTTATAACTTAACAAGGAGTCGGGCCAAGTTAAGGGCCGTTCACATACAACTTTCCTCGCTTTACTTGACAATTCGAAATTTAAAAACAAAGCATGAGGTGTAGAAGGTTTGCTACATAGAATGCTTTGACAGATTTGTTTTGAATTGCGATTAGTGTTTTTTCCGAGTATTTTATTTAATAAGATAGAAGCAAAATACTGATTTGTCATCATGCTTGCATAAGGCAAAAAGTAGATATTGAAATAATAATTTTAAACTTTTATACATACATACTGTTACGTTTTTACCCTGAAACGCCGATTCCAAAATCCTTCAGGTTCGACCACTGGATTGTTAAATAAAACACGCTCGGATTTCCTTAATGCTAACTTTATTTGTTTACAAATAATTGACAACACTTAACAACGCTATTTAATTCCCGGATACTTGTACTTGCGCACTCGCAACTTTAAAACACTTAGCTTACAACTTTACAACTTTACTCTTCAAGGTTTAATTACAAACTGAATTACCTAACGCAGTGGCAACGCCTTTTTATACTCCGAGCTGCGTGCACTGTGGCAGCTCTAGAACATTATCGATCGTTATCGAAAGTTCTCGATTGCGATTGTTCTATTTGCATTTTCTCGACGTCTCTATCTCTTTCTCGGTTTCTCTTTCGTATGTCTGTTCGTGTTTTGGAATATCGCCACACTGCCCTCCACCTAAGTCTGATAGTCCCGATCAGACACACTAACTGTTCCAAATGACGCAAGCCTTTCCAAATGAACTACCTTCATTTTGTTCCTAGGTCTCCCAACTGTCTGGATTCGATAAACCACGTCGTTTAGCTGTTTTATGACCTTGTACGGACCTTCCCAGTTGCACTGCAATTTCGGGGACAAACCTTTCTTTCGTTGTGGATTATACAACAGTACCAAATCTCCTTCATCGCCTTGTCATACCTGGCCTTCATCTTGTCACTTATAATTTGTGTACGCTGCCTAACAAGATCATGCACTTCTCGCAACTCCTCCTCCAGGGTGTTGGACGTTTTCCTACCATTCTTGTGCGCATCACCAGTAACTCCAAACTTTAGATCGCTTGGTAACCGAAGTTCACTGCCAAAAATTACCTTTGCTGGACTTTTACCCGTTGTTTCGTGTACAACTGCCCTAATCCCTAATCTACTCGTAGGAAATGGCTTGGACACATTCGTCGTAATACGCTTAAACTTTGTCTGGCCATGACTTCGTGATTTCGGTGCCTTAGCTACAATACACCCCGTGCATTTGCCGATCCACTCTGCTACCGATCGTCGACATCTAACCCAATATAACTTCTGTTTGATTCTCTCCATGGTCTTCGTGATTACCAAGTGTCCTCCACTCGGTCCATTGTGGAATTCTTTGAGAACATCGGGAATTCTTACCCTTGGGACAACTATGAGATTTCGAGAAAATTGGCCACCCCCGCTCTCCCAAGTCCTATACAAACATCCAGATATTAACCTTAATCTGTTCCATTGCGCCCAATACGCATTGCGATTGAACTTTCCGGTGCTATTTGCTCTTTGGTTGGCCGTGTACCCATGTACAACACATGTACTCATACAACCCATGCATTACAACTTTCAAATGCCGATCTTTCTGCTGGCACTTCCTCAATTGGTTTACTTCCCAATTATCCGCAGGCTTCGCTTCCAATCTGCGATAGCTAAAAGCCCGCTCAGAACTACCTTCCAAGACCACTTGCTTGCTGCTGAATAGGCCGTCATGCCCAAAGCGAAGCGGTACTTTCACGTTGTTATTCGTCATCATCCGTTTGCCCAAGTCGATGTTCATTCCCTGACTCATAAGGAAGTCCATACCCAATATGACTTCGTCGAAAATCTCCGCACTTGTGTGCTACTATCACATTCCCAATCGCAACTTTGCACATTACTTCTCCTATAACTCGCGTGTCCTCACCAGTTACTGTGCTCAACTTTGCTCCAGATAATAATCTTACCTCCTTTGTGACCAGATCGATCTGACCGAATGATTGAATGTGATGCTCCCGTATTCACACTTAGTACTCGTTTATGTCCGTCCACATACCCGCAAACAGTGATGTTGTTTGCTTTTCTGCCAAATCGAGGCATATCGATGCTAGGGCATTCAATTGCAGAATCCAGCCTACACCCTCTCCGGGTGGCTCGTTTTAGTTTAACGACTGGTTAGGAATCTGTTCATCTACAGCTCTGCGCATACCGACTGCTTCATTCTTACATCTGTCATAAGCTGTTTTACACTAGCGTGCAAAATGGCCAGCTTCTCCGCATCTGAAGCGTTTTCCAGTGCCAATCTCTTTTCTTGTTGAATTAGGACTGATTTTACCTGCGATCGCCTTAAGTGTTTTAAGCCTTTCATTCATTTCATCCGCTGATTCTACTTCTACTCGGTGTGCTTTATATGCTGGACCACTTAAGAGCGCTGGTGTTTCCTGGGTTTGGGCATATGAGACAGTTTCAGCAAACGTTGTTTTCGGATTCGCATATGTTGCTCGCTTCGTATATGTGTCTCGTATCCCATTTACAAACTTCTGAATTTTTACTCTTTCAAGGTATTCTCCAGATGCATCTCCAAAAGCCAAATAACCCAACCTCTCAATTTCGGAAGCAAATTCTTGCAAAGTCTCGTTCGTTTTCTGGAAGCGATTCTCCAGCTCCATCTGGTAAATTTGTCTCCTATGCTCGCTACCGTAACGTCTTTCTACGGCACCCATTAACGCAACGTAGTTATTCCTTTCACGATCGGGAACAGTTTGTAGGATCTCAGCTGCCGGTCCATTTAGTGCTGCAAATAGTGCGGCAGTCTTGTCTTCCATGCTCCAATTGTTTGCCGAAGCCTTTTTTTCAAATTGGAGCTTGAAAACCTGGAAAGGAATTGGACCATCAAAAGATGGCGTTTTTACCTTAGGAGCGTTCGCCGAAATAGTTGTACGACTCAGCTGAAAATTACGAAGACGACCCTCAATCTCATCTAACTTGGCCTCAACTGTATCCTGCCGCTCCTCTAGCTTATCCTGTTTTTCTTTAAGTACTGCGTTATTTTTTATTAAATTTTCCTTAAGCGATGATATTTCCGACGACAACTGTAATGACATTTGCGAAATACTTGCTAACAACATGTTCATGTCCAAAGCTGAGGATGATGACGCTTGTCCTCTGTATCCTCAGGTTTACCCTGGAACTCGTAGTTGCCAACTTCAACTCCTTCCTGCTCCATAGCTTCCCACAATCGTGATACCAATTCAGCTTTTCTCCCAGATGTTGCTAAATAACGTTTTTCCAGCTCCTGCTTGGGCTCTTCAATTTTCAGATCCTGAATCTTTCTCATTTTCTCTGCTATTATCCTTTTGGATTTATTTAACAATCCCACTTCTGACACCAATTGTAACGTTTTTACCCTGAAACGCCGATGATTTCCAAAATCGTTCAGGTTCGACCACTGGATTGTTAAATAAAACACGCTCGGATTTCCTTAATGCTAACTGTATTTGTTTACAAATAATTGACAACACTTAACAACGCTATTTAATTCACGGATACTTGTACTTGCGCACTCGCAACTTTAAAACACTTAGCTTACAACTTTACAACTTAACTCTTCAAGGTTTAATTACAAACTGAATTACCTAACGCCGTGGCCACGCCTTTTTATACTCCGAGCTGCGTGGACTGTGGCAGCTCTAGAACATTATCGATCGTTATCGAAAGTTCTCGATTGCGATTGTTCTATTTGCATTTTCTCGACGTTTCTATCTCTTTCTCGGTTTCTCTTTCGTATGTCATTCGTGTTTTGGAATATCGCCACAATACATACATATGCTTTTAACAGCAGATATTAGCGCTTGATTGTAGTCAACACATCTTCTTTAAAATGGGCGTGCTTTATTAAACAGGACACTGTGACGCTTAATCGCCTCAATTAATTTTTCCTCCGTATTTTTCTATCTATATAATATGCAATATTAATAACAATAATAATTCATATTTCGCTTTATTCGTTTTTTAAAGCTTAATATACTAGTGAATTTTCTAAATCGTGTGCATTTTCGCGCGGAAATGGAATTGTAAGCAGTTGGTTGTCAAAGTGTACAAAAGTTGAGAGTTCGCCATGATTTTCCTTCGTTTTGCTTTGCTTTACTTTTCTCGCCTTGTATCTAGCAGCACTCTTATAACATCAGGTCTTCAACTTAGTAACAAAGTGACAGCTTATTCCAGACAATAGCTTATTTCTGTGAAGATGTCGGGTTAGGGAAGCCCAACATCAATACAAACTTTGCGAATTACATCTCAAACTAATGCGTATCTCCACGCACTCACGCAAATTTCTTACATTTGATAAACCGTAATTAATATTCGTGTGTGTTTCCTCTGAGTAATTTTTATGTGAAATTTATATGAAAACGCAAGCACAACCTAATATTCAACCACGCCGCGAATTTATTGCCAAATCGAAATGATACGCAAGAAAAATATTAGAATTTTATTTCATTTTTTGGCTACGCCATTCAATTTTGGTTGGTCCCATACAAGTTGTGTGTGTAGGAGAATTTATTGTCAACAGAAATCAGTTCGTCGTACGAAATTCTGAGAGCTAATTATCTCACGAATTACGAACAAATCGATGTCTTCCCTAATACTTATCGGAAATCAGCTGACAAATCAGAATAAAAAACTGTCAAAAATAAAGAGAAAAGTTCCAAACTCTTAATACTATGAATGTATCGCTTACATCAGAATGAATGACTTGGAAACAAGTAAGTTCTTAATGAAATATATCTGATAAATATTTTTGTAGACCCATATAAGTATTTGTGTTTAATTTTTTAGGATCGAACTCAGTCCTCCTGGGCCAATGCCATCATGAATGCTCGTTAAGAACAATTTTCGGATGAGTCTGGACATGTTTTAAAATTATATAAGTTTTCATTTCGACTCCGTAAAAATTGCAGATATTTTTACCAAATTAACATTTTGCAACAAATAAAAATTGTTTATAATGCAAAAACAAAGAAATTTCAAATGGAATTAGGAATCCGCCATGTAAAGAGGGTAATTTATGAAAGTAATTGGGTGAGCGAATATGATATTAAAATTTTCAATATGATCCCTACAAGAACATTGCTGGTCAATTTACCGTACAACTGATGGATAAACAAAGTTTATCAGCACTTATAACAAGGTTTCTATCATTTTCTTAAGGCCACAATGTAAAAACACATTAATATTTTCGAATAGGCAAACATGTAGATCTACTGCTCACTGTCGTTCTTTTTACTGACTCCCTATAAAACCCAAAGATAATATGATACGAAACTTCTCTCTTTTGCTTGCTGCGAGAGCCCATGATCTCACATTTTGGGCTGTCAACAACGCCGAATCATGGGCTGCTAAACAGATGAAACGCAAAATAGTCGGCTGCCATAGGCAAATGCGTGGAAATAGCTATTATTTTTATTTGGATTAAAAAAGCGAGTAAATGTTAATTTATTATAAAATGTGTCTTGAAATCCCTAAATTAAGAGTTTAATTTAATATATAATATATGTGTCTTGAAATCCCTAAATTAAGAGTTTAATTTAATATATAAGTTGTAGCAAACTTTGAATGTTTCGATTTACATACAAATATTGTATTTTATTTTAAAAACATATTCCAAAACTATTTTTCAAAGGGAGCTGTGTATACATATATTGCATTTTTATATACATGAATAAACATGTATGTTTATAGGAAAACACGCTATATTTTAAATTTATATTTAATGTATATGTAAAAGCAGTTTTAGCAAAATATGAATTTCTGCGATATTTTAATTGTTTTCATTGATCTGATTTTATATATACGATCTTCTGGCATTACGGTAAATAACATCTCTTATTTACTCTTATTGTGGCGAAGAAACTCCAAAATCTCCACAGAAAAAATGCAATAAAAACCCCCAGACACCATTTCTACAGAGTGGCTCTTTTGGAAAATGTTATAAAAATGCGCCTTTTGACAGCGTTCTCACGAAAGAAAGAGTTTCGTATCAGGTGAAAACCGCCCGTTAAAGAAGCCAAATTAACGAGCGGTCTTCAACTGCTTCCAATTGTCGCTTGCTTTCTGCTTCTTGTCGTCGCAAGCGAGTGAGAGATTTGTTCACTGGGCATTTTGAAAGCATACTTTTTCATTTGCAACAAGTAGAGCAAGCAGGTTCGTGTCTTGCGTGCTATTCAAACTCCAAACCCAATCATATTGTCGGTATAAATTAATTAATTTAAAAAGATCAGTAATGCGACACTCGATTTTATCTAATTATCGTATTAAAAGGCTTTTTTGTGCTCGAAGAGCCTATGATAACCGATGTTGCCACAATGAAAGATGCTACGAAATGCGAAAATGGCTGTCAAACTACAAAAATGACAGTTTAAAGCAAGGGAGCGGTCGCTTACCGATCGGTTTGCGAGACGAAGCATACTTTCAACTTTTTGCGTTCTTCACGTGCGACATGTCGCTTGCTTTCAGAAGTGGGCGAGCATTGAAAGCAGGTGAAGACCGCAAGTAAACATTTAACCAGAATTACTAAATCCGAATAAGTTATGGCGTTATAACTTAACAAGAAGTCGGGCCAAGTTAAGGGCCGTACACATACAACTTTCCTCGCTTTACTTGACAATTCGAAATTTAAAAACAAAGCATGAGGTGTAGAAGGTTTGCTACATAGAATGCTTTGACAGATTCTGCGCTAGTTGTTTGTTTTGAATTGCGATTAGTGTTTTTTCCGAGTATTTTATTTAATAAGAGAATAAGAAATGAGCTTTACTGATATAATTAAGGAAGTAGTAGTTATGCTAGTAATGTTTCAAATTAGCGAGTGTAATAAACTTTATTAAGACCGCAATGTAAAAGGTCTTCTTGCAGCATCTTTCGAAAAAAAAAAATAAAAAACGATCCCGGCGACTTTAAGAAAACGGTGAGGGTGGTTAACAAAGATGTGTTTAATTTGCTATTTGGACTTGTTTAGGAAGGTTTGATAAAAAATTCGAATGGACCACCGATAGAAGCAAAATACTGATTTGTCATCACGCTTGCATAAGGCAAAAAGTAGATATTGAAATAATAATTTTAAACTTTTATACATACTGTTACATTTTTACCCTGAAACGCCGATTCCTAAATCCTTCAGGTTCGACCATTGGATTGTTAAATAAAACACGCTCGGATTTCCTTTCGTATGTCATTCGTGTTTTGGAATATCGCCACAATACATATGCTTTAAACAGCAGATATAGGCGCTTGATTGTAGTCATTGTAGTCAACACATCTCCTTTCAAATAGGCGTGTTTTATTAAACAGGACACTGTGATGGTTAATCGCTTTAATTAATATTTCCTCAATATTATTCTGTCTATGTAAAGTACATAACAATAGAATATGCAATATTTAATAACAATCATAATTCATATATATCTTTTTTTGTTTTTAAAAGTAAATATACCCGCAAGTTATGAAATACTAGTGAATCGTATGCATGTGCGCGCAGAATTAAACGGGAAATGTAAACATTTGGTTGTCAAAGTGTACAAAAGTGTAGAGTTCGCCATGATTTTGCTTCGTTTTGCTTTGCTTTACTTTTCTCGCCTTGTATTTAGCAGCACTCATATAACATCTGTACTTTAACTTATCTGTCAAAGCGAAACTCTGAAACAAAGCAAAGCGAAAGTCTTAAGGGCCGTACACATACAACTTTCCTCGCTTTACTTGACAATTCGCAATTTAACAACAAAGCATGAGGTGTAGAAGGTTTGCTACATAGAACGCTTTGACAGTTTCTGCGTTAGTTGTTTGTTTTGAATTGTTATTTGGGCCTATTCCGAGTATTTTGTGTAATAAACGAATAAGAAGTGAGTTTTACTGATATAATTAAGTGGTCGTTATGCTACTTATGTATGTATGTTTGAAAGTCGCGAGTGTTATAAACTATATTAAGGCCGAGTATATTTCGACAAAATAAATAAAAACCGACTCAGAGGAGTTTAAAAAATAGGTGCGGGTTGTTACCAAAGAGGTGTTTCATTTGCTATTTATTCATATTTTTTAAAAGTTATTATACACTCAAAGACTATGAAGTACTAGTAAAGTTTCTAAATCGTGTGTATATGCACGCAGAAATAAAATGGAAATGCAAACAGTTGGTTGTCAAAGTGTACAAAAGTTGAGAGTTCGCCATGATTTTGCTTCGTGTTGCTTTGCTTTACTTTTCTCGCCTTGTATTTAGCAGCACTCTTATAACATGTGTACTTTCACTTATCTGTCAAAGCGAAACTCTGAAGCAAAGCAAAGCGAAAGTCTTATGTGTACGGCCCTTTATGTGTACGGCCCTTTAGTCTCTCAACCAAAGTGTGAGAGCAACCTAAATCATCAACCAAACAAACATATAAATATTTTCTCATTTGTTTGAATCCAACGCCAATTTAATCCATTAAAACAAAATAATAACATCTTTACCGTTAGGAAGAATTTAAATTCAGCTAGAAATTGAAAATTTTTCATAAAAATTAAAATTACCTATTTTAATACATATTAATTAACAAATCATTCAAGAATACCAAAATATAATAAAATAATATAAAATAAGAACTAAAAAAGGATGAATCAGCTGGATGAGGGGCTCCTATGCCCCTTGGCTTCATCAGGTCGAAGATCAAGGAGCGGAAGCGGTACACGTAAGAAAAAACTTAAAAAGGATGAAAACATAATAAGCACACAACTTTTAACACCTCAAATTAACGAAACATCCAGTAAGTCAGAATTCACTTGAGGACGTTGCTAAAATAGGTTATGGAAGATGCAAAATTATATTTAAAAATGCACAAGCAGCTAACAAATTGCTGATTGAAAAAAGACTGGAAGAATATGAATATACTCCCAAAATTTTTCCACATTTTGTATCGAAAGTAGGCATCATCTTCGACATTCCAACAGACATAACTGAAAATGAACTTAAAAATGAAATTACATCACATATACCCATTTTAAAGATAATAAGAGTAATGAGAAAGGATACGAATGGAAGATAAAATTCCCACTAGACGTGTGAAAATAATTTTTGATGGCTTAAGTATCCCAAAAGAGATTAGCTTTGCATACACCAAAATAACAGTTAAACATTTTATTTCATTTTCACAATGCTATAGATGCTTTAGGTACAACCATTTTGCGCAACATTGCAAAGCACCAAATAATACATGTCCGACATGCAGTGAAATTAAGAATTCAAACCATAGTTGTGTAACCAATAAATGCTCAAATTGTGAGGGAAACCATAACGCAACATTTAAAGAATGTCCAGCTCGTACAAAAGCATATACAATTAAAAAAAATAATGACTTTGGAAAATATCTCCATCAAAGAGGCAAAACAAAAATACTCAGCAATTTTTGGAAATAGATTCGAATTACTTAATGAAACAGATGCAACAAATAATCAATTTCCTCAACTACCAAAAACCAATAGACAAACCAATTTAAATAATAATACAGAATCAGCTAAATATTTACATAAGAATTTCCCTTATTCAACAATTGTCAAAAGAAATTTAAATCGTGAAAAAGAACAGAGAAAAGACGAAGAAACCATGAAAAAATGGAAATGCAAATACTACAGTATAATATCCAAAGTCTGAAGAAAGAGAATAATAAGGAACTTTTGGAGTTGACAATGTACGAATACGGAATTGAAATTGCAATTTTAAGTGAAATTTGGATTAAAAATAATAGTCGTACAAGTTTAAATAACTATAATTTTATTGGAAAATATAGAAATGATGAATATGGTGGAGTAGGTATATATATCAATAAAAATATCAAATACTCAATTTTTAATATTGATAGTAATGCAGAAGTTATAGGAATATCAACAATGAATATGACAAACAATATAAATATTATCAGCATTTACTGCCCACCAAATATGCCTCATAACGACTTCAAAAATGAAATCGAAAAAATCTTCGTAATAGCTAGAAACTCTAAACTCAAATCCATTATAGGCGGAGACTTCAACTCTAAATCTATATTGTGGGGAAGCAATTTTACAAACACAAAAGGCAATACATTGGAATCAATAGCTCTCGATTATAATTGTATATGCTTAAATAATGGTAATCCAACATACCAAACAAATTCATACACTTCTCATCCTGACATAACCTTCACTAATCTAAATATCAATAATATATCATGGTCAATAATCCCTGCCAAAATAACAAATAGCAATCATTTACCGATCTTAATCGAAATAAATAGTAACAACATTAAATCTACAACATTTAAGAGAATTAACAAAACAAAATTAATTAAAGATTTAAATAACTGCAACTTAGGAAACACCCTACAAGAAACAATTAAGAATTTAAACACAATAAAAGACCAAAACACTATTCAAATATCGCAAAACAATAAATACCTACCAAAAAAATGGTGGTGTAAAGAAATAGACCGACTTTATAAATTAAGAAACAATGCCCGTAAACGTTACGAAGCGTATAAAAATATGATCAATTTGAATAAACTGGCAGATGCACAAAAAACATTACAAGCTGAAATAGCGAAAAAGAAAAGAGAAAATTTCAATAATACTTTGGAAAAAATAACTAAAACAAGAGATTCTAAACAAATGTGGGCTATAATCAACAATATTAAAAAATATGGACAAACAAAAAAACTTAATAACAGCTGGACTAATGAACAAAACATCAAATATTTACATTTTATTTCCAATAATGACAATAGCAATAATTCCCCAAATACAAACAACTTTAACACGGAAGATAGAGATATACCAGAAATGACATTCGAAAGCTTCTGCAGTTACCTTATCCAAAGAAACCCACACTCAGCGCCGGGATTTGATGGCATTTCCTATAGAATGCTACAAAACCTACAAAATGACCAAAAAAATATATTATATAACATAGTGAAAAACATTTGGACTGTTGGAAAAGTTCCGGAAGAGTAAAGAATAATAAAAATAATTCCAATTTTAAAGCCGAATAAAGAAGCCGAAAACTTGAAAAATTACAGACCCATTGCTTTACTACCTACAATTTATAAATTACTAGAAGGAATAATTAAGCTACATTTAGAAAACACAACAAACAATTTATACCTTTTGCCTCCACGTTCATATGCATTTAGGAAAAGTAGATCTACTACTATATGCATAAATGATGTAATAAATACAGTACTTTTCAATAAAAATAATAATAAACAAGTAGTTGGCGCATGCATAGATATCGAAAAGGCTTATGATAATATCAACATTAATAAATTAATCGCAACCTTAACAAATTTGGCAATATCGGCACCAATAGCTCAATGGCTTCAAAATTTTCTAAGCAAAAGAATATTAAAACTAGGAAACCAATCAATAACAACAAACAAAGGACTACTGTTCAGGCGAGTAGCCTGAATCCGTTTACTGCCGGGTAATTTTCAACTTTTTCCCAGTCTGGTTTACTGCTGGGTAGTAGCCTGAACACAAAAATACTGGTATTCGGACTTACTAGTCATTGGCTATAAGTGATCACCCGATTTAACGGGATATCCTTTTGTTCGCCGAACCGACTGTTTTGCTAAGGCAAAACCGCCGGTCCGGCGACAAATAGAAATTTTTGCGCGAGCTCTTCTTTTTGGACCGTCCAGCAGCGAACAGCAATTTTGTGATCACCAGCGACCGCCAGCCAACACCAGGAACTCCCTAATAAGTGTAAGTTATATTGTTTTATACTTTAGGATTTTCTATTGCGATTTACATACATATAATTTGTTAATAAAGCAATACATATACACATTTGACAATTCGTCTAACACTAGTTCCTTCTTCTTTTCATTTAAACGGACTGTCCACGAGACCACTGGAACCTGCGACAGTTTGTTCATGGTCCTTCGTCGCCGTTGGAAAGCAACCAACGATTTTTTACAATAAGGGTCTCATCACTTACTCATATTGAACTGATCTTCCACAGATAATTGGAGCAATACATCGCCACACAACTACACATTCATCTTTAGCAAGAATTGGAACAACCAACAAAACTTCGACACAAAAGGTACGTGTTCTGTAAGCCATTGTACTTATAAAGTGCTCCCGCGTTCAACTAAAAGATATACATATGTACATATTAGTGAAAGAAATCAGCGAGTGATTTTGTGTGTTAGCTTTAATAAAGAATTTTTATAGAACTTCCTTTCGGCTCAGGCCAATTTCATTCAAAAGCGAGTGCAGTTGCAGTTTTCCTTAGCTTTGAATTTCCTAGTGCGCCAGGTTTTGTTCAGAATCCAGATCTGCAACATTGTGAAAGTAACAAAAAAAAAAATTTGATTAACTGGCAAAATTCATATCGCCATCGCATAATAAGACACTTGCAACCTGCACTCATGTATGTATGCACACACATACATATACAGCTGTGACACACAAAATCACTAACGCGAATTACCGGGTTTTTACACTTAATTGAATTCGAGTGAAAAGCAGTAATAGCGATTTACGATCGCTTTGCATAGTTAATGCTTAAAATTTTGACCGAATATTGAAATATTCGCAACATACATAACATTGTGCAGTGAACTAGTGACTTTGTGGCAGTAACAAATAATTTTAATAAGATAATTCGCATAATTGGTGCATCTTCTTTGTATACTGCTGTGGCAGCGTCTAAATCTAATTTGTAAACAGTGCTGCAAGAAATTAGAACCTCAAAATTAAGCACACAAATTCACTGCTGTAAAGCAGCTAATACAACACTGCTTCTATCTAGACGAATATCACATCTCTGTACTTAAAACATCTCTGTATTATCATGTAAATGCAACTCTGTAGAATAAGAGAATGTAATAAAAAGAAAAGATGATGGCCACTTCCTATTTGGTTACCGAGACAACCAGCCGTGTTCTTAGTCAAGTGATTTAAATCGATAATTTCTGGACGTTTAAAGTGACATCAAGTCAAATTTACATCTCAGGTGTGGGGTTTCGATGGGCCATGTGGATGCCCTAAGTAGGAGGCAGATCGCGTCAATCATAAACGCAGATAACGTGGAATTCCGGATCCAAGTGGCTCAGGAACGAGATCGGGACATTAGGGATGTAAGATTACGTTTAGAAAATGAAGACCTTACAGACTTTGATTTAGTAGACGGATTGGTTTATAAAAAGAAACCCAATGGCAAGAACGCGCTTTATGTACCTCAGGAAATGGAATATAACGTTATACAGTTAATACATGAAAAAATAGGCCATCTCTCCGTAGACAAAACTCTCAACAAATTAAACCTCTACTATTGGTTTCCAGAGATGCGAAGGAAAGTAGAAATGTTTCTAAAGAATTGTTTAAAATGTATTATGTATGCCAGCCCCCCTAAATCAAGAGAGAGGACTTTATACCCTATTCCGAAGACACCCTTACCTTTTGATACAATTCACATCGACCATTTTGGACCACTGCCGTCATTACGATCCAAAAGAAAACACATACTAGTTATTGTCGATGCATTCACAAAGTTTGTTAAGCTCTATCCTACTAACACCACTAGTACCCGAGAGGTTATAGCAGCTCTTCAGAAATACTTCAATTACTACAGC
This sequence comes from Philophylla caesio, assembly GCA_963971545.1. NCBI lineage: Eukaryota > Metazoa > Arthropoda > Insecta > Diptera > Tephritidae > Philophylla > Philophylla caesio. The sequence goes on from OZ020607.1 coordinate 69,045,454, forward strand.
CGACCAAGGCGTATTGTGAGCGATAGAGGAACATGTTTCACCTCACTAGAATTTTCCGCCTTTCTACTAAAAGAAAATATAAATCACGTAAAGGTTGCCGTTGCCTCGCCCCAAGCCAACGGACAGGTTGAGAGGGTGAATAGAGTTCTCAAGACTATGTTAGGAAAACTGACGCATGAATTAGACCACAATGATTGGGTTACGAAACTCCTTGAGGTTGAATATGCCATAAACAATTCTGTTCACAGTACCTGCCGAGATACTCCAAGTAGATTATTGTTTGGAGTTGAACAAAGGGGAATAATAGTGGATGAGTTCACTGAGTACTTCCAAAACAAATTGTGTCCAGACGAAGGTAGGGACTTAGTAAGCATACGAGCTGACGCTTCCAACCGAATCAAGACTAAGCAAGACTATGACAATAACCGGTCTTCTCAGAATAGAACTGAACCCAAAACGTATGGTGTAGGTGATTATGTCGTCATAAGAAATGTTGATACTTCCACGGGCATTAATAAAAAGTTCGTTCCTCCGTATAGAGGTCCATACGTGGTGCACAAAATACTCGGCAATGATAGATATGTCATACATGATATTGACAATTGTCAACTCACCCAACTGCCTTATGATGGAGTTATAGAGGCTCATAGAATTAAAAGCTGGCAACAATGGCCAGATACGTATGCAGAGGGACCGGAAGAGGATACACTAGAATCTAATTAATTATTTAAGTATTATCTGATCGAGGTCGATCATAATGTCAGATTGGCCGAGTTGTAAAGCAGCTAATACAACACTGCTTCTATCTAGACGAATATCACATCTCTGTACTTAAAACATCTCTGTATTATCATGTAAATGCAACTCTGTAGAATAAGAGAATGTAATAAAAAGAAAAGATGATGGCCACTTCCTATTTGGTTACCGAGACAACCAACCGTGTTCTTAGTCAAGTGATTTAAATCGATAATTTCTGGACGTTTAAAGTGACATCAAGTCAAATTTACACTGCCTGCAATTTCGTGGTAAAATTTCAACCGAGAGTGAAAATAGCGATTGCCGATCGCTAAATTAAAATAAATAACACATATATAATAGAAACAGAAATAATTAATCAAAAAAAAAAAAAAAAAATATCGAAATAGAGAACAGATATTCAAAAGTATCGATACAGAGTTGGGTGGCGAGCTTATGTGGTGGCCATACGTACAATATCCAGCTGCGAGATATTGACGCAATATATCCTCGCTACAGGATTGCAAGAAAATTAAGTTTGAAATTATTGTGATAACATTTATAAGTGAAATTCAATTGTAAATTAATTTATTCTATTGTTTCTAGTCTGAATTGATAAAGTTTTTAAGAATTTTGTATAAAATTATAAATTGTCAAGATCAGTGAACAAGATTATAGCAAGTGATATTAAGTATACGAAATTTAAGAATCACGTCACACACCAAATAATATAAAACAAATTCAAGCTATATATATTGTAAATTTATAACCAAAATATTTGAAAATATATAAACATTTATATTTTTTAAAGAAGGAAACTTTTTTAAATTTATTTTGATTTTGTGTTACAATTTACGTTCGTTTATATCAGATTTCAGATTTAAGAATCTTTCAGAGTCAACTGAGAGTACTCAACCTCTTAAAGGAAACAATTATTTTCGTAAATTTTATTTATTTTGCGGGTTTGTTGCTGGGTTTTTCGCTTCTTTCGTCGTCTTAAATTTTTTTTAAAATTCAATCGGCTCTGTGATTTTCGAAAAACTTTTCGCAGTTTTTAGTGACTTGGATTATTTAATTACAGTTTTCGGCATTACGTGCATTTTTCGGATTTTATCCAACCTCGAATAATCCAACAAGCTATAATGGCCACTTTTATTCAATTAGCGGATTCGCTTATTGAATTCGAAGCCGATTTTAGAGATTTTGCGTCAACTGATCAAAATCAAACGGTCCTGGATATCCAAAGGGAAGAAGTTAAGGAATCTTGGGGTAGAGTAAAACGCGCTTATATAGAATTTCTAGGTACAGATGCCGCGAGCTCTTCAAAAGAGGCCACTGCCGCCAAGAAGAAGCACAAACAACCCTACGCGGCTTATCTCAAATGCATGGAAGTGATTGGTGATCTCACTTCCAAGCTAAATAAAGCCGAAAAGGAAATGGCTGCGGAGTCTTCCGACTTGGAGCACCATATCCGTCTCCCACCGTGCGACACGGAAGTTTTTAAGGGAGATTACCTGTCATGGCCAACGTTTCGTGACGTGTTCACGGCCCTTTACATTTTGAATAAGCGGCTCACCCCAGTGGAAAAACTTTTCCACTTAAACCAAAAGACTCAGGGGGAAGCAAAGGAAATAGTTCGTAAGTGCCCACTTACAAATGAAGGTTTTTCAACGGCATGGAAAAACCTTACTGATCGCTACGAGAATAAAAGAATTCTCGTAAATAGTCAATTGAAGATTCTCTTCAACCTATCCCCGGTAGGAACTGAATCTGGAAGTGCAATTAAAGATCTTCAACGCGAAATAAATAACTGCATATCGGCACTTTAGATTCATAAAATTGACATAACAAATTGGGATGCGATCATTACATACCTTTGCTCAACGAAGCTACCTGAGCTCACGCTCTCAATGTGGGAACATTCGGTCCAGGAAAAGACGGAGATTCCTAAGTGGGAAGATATGGACAGATTTCTAACAAGTCGATTCCAGACTTTAGAAACTGTCTTTGACATTAGAGGGCCTAGTACTTCCCGGTTACAGAGACCGCAGCCTTCTAAGTCCAGTTTCGACAATTCAAGTCGAAAACTACAAACTTATCAAGCGAGTGTGGCAAGGAATCAATGCAAGCTGTGCAATTGCGATGCACACAGCATACGATCTTGCCCACGATTTCAAAAAATGGCTCCTTCAGAAAGAAGCAACTTTGCTAGAAGGAGTCAACTCTGCCTGAACTGCCTGTCTTCCGGACATGGGGTCGCGAAGTGCACCAGCGCGTTCAATTGCTCAGTATGCCACTCCAGGCATCACTCATTGTTGCATTTGAACCCAGTTCAGCAAACTACTTCGAGAAAAAGCGGTTTCTCGAATTCTTCTGCAAGTGGGTCCGGAACTAGTTCCAACCGGACCACTTCTGGTACCAGTCGGATTAAGCTGCCAACGAGGAAAGTGAATGTACGGGTGTCTGGAATCAACAACACGCTTTCGGCGCAAACCAGCCAGGCGTGTTCCATAACCTTAGGATCCCCGGTCGATCCTTTGGTGGTGATTCAGACAACGGCGCTAGTGCTACCTCAACTGACGGGAAATCTGCCGACCTGCGATATTGATGCTGCTGTACAACATTCGTTCCCGGGGCTGACTTTGGCGGATAAACGGTTCTTCGCGAACGAACAAGTCGATCTTGTTTTGGGAGGCGACGTTTATCCGCAAATAATGCTCGGCGGTCTACGGAAGGACGTTCTTGGCTCGCTGCTGGCTCAGGAGACAGTCTTCGGATGGATTCTGACGGGAAGGACGACATCACCCAAGCGGACAACATCATGCGTCTCATTCTACAATGAGGTGACGCTGGATAGACAGCTTGCAGCCTTTTGGGAACTGGAAGACCTGCCCCGTAGCAGAGCTCGTACACCAGAAGAGAATTACTGCGAGGAGGTTTTTAAGGATACTACCAAGCGAGACGAATCGGGGAAATTTATAGTTTCATTACCATTTCGTCGGAATTTTCCGACAGAGGTTTCTCTAGGGTGCTCGCGAAAGATAGCTTTCTCACAGTTCTTTCGCAGCGAAGGTCGTCTGGCAAAAAATCCCTCTTTACGAGAGGAATATACTAGGGTACTCAAGGAGTATCAACAACTGGATCACATGACTGAGGTGTCCAGTTTCCCGGATGAGGGCCGGTCCGGTAACTATTACCTGCCCCATCATGCGGTCACCAAACCCGAAAGCACTTCTACGAAGGTTCGGGTGGTGTTTAATGCGTCCTGTCCATCGGACAATGGAGTAAGCCTCAATGATGTGCTACTGCCTGGACCAATTTTACAAAGCGATCTGACGATACTGATCCTCCGCTGGAGGTTATTCAAATTCGTCTTCAGTAGTGACATAGAGAAAATGTATCGTCAGATCCTAGTTCAGCCTCAACAGAGGAAATTTCAGAGAATACTCTTTCGCGATTCTACAAGTGAACCAGTTCGTCAATTTCAATTGAATACTGTCACTTTCGGGGTAAACTGCGCTCCTTATCTCGCAATAAGGACGCTTCTGCAACTAGCCGACGACGTTCACGAATCGCTTCCGATCGCTTCGATAGTCCTCAAGCAACACATGTACGTCGACGACGTGCTCGCAGGTGGACACGACTTTGAGTCCACCATTAAGGCCCGGGATCAAATCACCGAGGCCTTAAGTTCGGCAGGTTTCCCACTTCGTAAGTGGACTGCCAATAGTAAAGAAGTCTTGCGCGATATTCCGGTTTCTCATTTGCTCAGCCAAGACTTTTTGGACTTCGAAGATACGAGCAGCGTTAAGGCTCTCGGCATACGATGGAATGCACGTTCGGATCAATTCTACTTCGCTGCGAAGGAATTAGATCAATTTCAAGTAGTGACCAAACGCAAGATTTTGTCAGCCATCGCTAAATTGTTCGATCCACTAGGGTGGCTCGCACCGATCATCATAGTGGCGAAGATGTTAATGCAGAACATCTGGTTGGAAGGAACGGATTGGGATGAACAGGTAACTTCAACAACACTTGAGCGCTGGTCAAAGTTTGCCATGGAGTACTCGGCAATAGGAGAAATCCAAATTCCACGATGGGTACAATTCTCACCGATGGAAAAGATGGAGCTTCATGGTTTCTGTGATGCATCGGAGAAGGCGTATGCGGCGGCTATCTACCTGCGCGTCGAAAGGAGAGACAGAGTTGCGGTCAATCTCCTATTAGCAAAAACGAGGGTGGCACCGGTAAAAACCATATCACTGCCTCGTTTGGAGTTGTGTGGCGCGGTACTTCTGGCGGAAATGGTGGAATCAGTTATTCCTAACTTGGATCTTCGATCCTTACAGATTTTCTTATGGACTGATTCCACCATCGTTCTGGCTTGGTTACGGAAGCCACCATGTTCTTGGTCGACATTTGTCTCGCATAGGGTAACCAAAATTGTAGAGAAGGTTGGCCAACGGAGTTGGTATCATGTGGATTCGTCCTCGAACCCAGCCGACCTAGGCAGCCGTGGAGTCGAAGCTCCCTACTTGGTTGGAAACTCGTTGTGGTGGCAGGGCCCTTCTTGGCTCCAAGAAAGTAGAACGGAATGGCCTTCTCAGGACTCGGTGTTCCAGACCGACCAAGAAGAGAAGCGGGTGCTGTCGCACGCGACAAAAGTTGTAGAGATGTACGACATTCTTCAAAGATTCTCGTCACTTCCGAGAGCTTTGCGAGTGCTGTCGTATGTCTTGCGATTTCTTCAAAGTACGCACCCTATTCGGAAAGCTAAATTTACAGCTCCGTCTACCGCGATTTCCTCTGAGGAAATCAAAGCCACCACTCAACGACTGATAACACTCTGTCAAGAACAACACTTTCCGAGTGAGTGTTCTGACTTAAGGAAGGGACAGAGAATAAGTTCCAAGAGTGAAATCCTCCAACTAAATCCGTTCATAGATTCAAATAGTCTACTTCGAGCGGGGGAACGACTTGGGGCGTCGAAAGACTTAAATTATAGCGAACGTCATCCTATAATTCTCCCCTACAATTCTCATTTTTCGCGACTGGTAACTCAATTTATTCACGAGATCTCCTTACATGGGGAAAACCAGTTAATGTTGCGGCTTATTCGAGCGCAATATTGGATCCCTCGGGTCAAAGTAATGATCAAATCGATCATACATAACTGCAAGGTTTGTGCAATCTATAGGAAGCGGGCGCAAAGTCAAATCATGGCGGCCCTCCCATCAGAACGTACTACCTTCACGCGCCCTTTTACTAATACGGGCGTAGATTTCGCTGGTCCATTTGAGATCAAAAGTTATAGAGGGCGAGGCTGCGTAATCACGAAGGGTTACGTATGCCTGTTCGTTTGCTTCGCAACAAAGGCTATCCACTTGGAAGCCGCAAACGACTTGAGCACTCCCACCTTCTTGGCTGCCTTTTCAAGGTTCGTATCACGGAGGGGGTGCCCAAAAAATATATACTCCGACAATGGAACCAATTTCGTCGGAGGATCTAGAGCTTTAAAAACAGAATTTAAAGCGTTTCTTGCTCATTCGAAGTCTGATGTAACGTCCAAATACTTCCATCAGCAGCTTTCTTGGCATTTCATCCCAGCATCTGCTCCGCACATGGGTAGCTTATGGGAAGCAGGTGTAAAGAGTTTCAAGTCTCATTTTCGAAAAATTGCATCTAATTGTAAATATACGTTCGAAGAGTTTTCCACATTACTATGTAGGATTGAAGCGTGTCTCAATTCAAGACCGCTTAATGCAGCATCCACTGACGCCAATAGCCTGGAACCATTGACTCCTGGACATTTCCTCGTCGGCAGTCCCATCTTAGTTCCGCCTGAGATTGAGATCACGGAGAATCCAGCCTCGGTGGTCAACCGATGGCACAAGATGAAGGCGCTGCATCATTCGTTCTGTCAACGGTGGAAGAACGAGTACTTGAACGAGCTTCAAAAGCGGACGAAGTGGAAGCGACAGCAACCAGACTTACAGGTGGACGACCTGGTTGTTATTCGAGAGGACAACCTTCCTCCAAACGAATGGCGACTAGGACGAGTCGTCAACGTTCACCACGGCACCGACAAACGAGTCAGAGTTGCAGAAATTCGCACCGAGAAGGGAGTCGTTACGAGACCAATCGTCAAATTGGTCTTGTTACCATCGGAGAGGACCAGCACCTCTTAAGAAGCTCCAGTTTGCGCCACGCTCGCCACCCAACCAAACCCCAACAATCAGCGGTAACCATTAAACCCTATTGTGTTTAAGTTTAGCATTTATCCCATTACAGGAAAGATGACTCGTTATACCGCCCGACGTATGAAGACAGAGAAGAGCGGTGAGGCCTTTTCCATCGCCTGCCGCCTATGCGGAGGCAACCACGGCATCAGGCTATGCCCCGACTACCGCGGAAAGACAGCCGAGGAGAGGCTCCGGGTGATCCTGATCCACCGGTACTGCCCAAATTGTCTTTCGCCATTCCATCGATTGGAAATCTGCGGAAGTAAAGACCGCTGCCACAGGTGCCGCGAGAAGCACCATACGTCGCTGCATATCGCAGACGAAAGCGAATGGGCGAAACCCAGCTCCGAGAGGGAGCGCGAACGTACGAGACCCGAAGACGACAGCTCGGACGACGTGCTCTCCATCCATCCAACGGAGACGTACAAGTCCTGGGCTCAGCAGGTGGAAGAGGCAGAACTTGCCGAAAAGGAGATGACCGTAACCGAAACTACGTCGTCATCGAACCGCAGAACTTCGGCAGAGCGGGTGAGCGGCTTGGAACCGCGTCCGTTCCAACCGTCCACCTTCTGTGTAAGAGAACGCGCCTCTACTACTGGTGGCTCGGAACCCCGTCCGTTCCGACCGCTCCTGCAACACGAGAGGCGAGAGCGTGGCTCGAAACCGCGTCCGTTCCGACCACGCCCTCAATACGATAATTGGCGACAGGCTGGCTCGGAATCACGTCCGTTCCGACCATCGCAACACAGTAACCAGAGGCGACAAGGCGGCTCGGAATCTCGTCCGTTCCGACCGTCTTCAAGCGATGCTCGCCGACAAAACCGGAGACGGGAAACTCCATATCGTCGGGAAAACGAGTTGGACAAGTTGCCTCCCGGTCCATTCGACGAGTGAATCCAGCGGGCTTCCGAACGGGTCGAGTAGCTGGTAATACGACCGTGCCAATACTGCGAGTGTTCCAGGCTATCGCTCCAACTGCGATAATTAAAATCGAATCTGGCGGCCGTCTTCACCTGGTGCGTGCCCTAATCGACCAATGTGCGACCAACAGTATGATCGACGCCGACCTAGCTCGAGAGCTACAGCTGGAGCCTACAACTGTTGGGGGCCACCGATCCTGCTCCCTCATTTTAAGAGGCAAGCATGGCGTGTCGGAGAAGGTGACGACGCAAGCGATTGTCGTTGAGAGGCACGTCCGCATATGCCCCCGCTCGAACGTTGACCCAAAGATTGCCACACCGTTCCAGTTTTTGCGACTGGCAGACCCGAGATTTTATGTGTCGTCCCCCATCCGAATTACGCTGGGCGTCGACGTACTTTCAAAAGTGATGGTGACTACAACACCCACAGCTTCAGTGGACGGACTGCTAGTCCAGGCGACCATCTTCGGGTTGGTGGTCTCAGGAGCCCATCAGCAATAAAGTGTGGTTTTTTTTTATGTACCTGCTCGGGGTGGTCTTAGTGTTGGCTGGCGCGGCCTACTGTTTTTCCTTTTTTTTTATGTTGTCCATGGCAAGGGGCCCGGCATGTTCAGGCGAGTAGCCTGAATCCGTTTACTGCCGGGTAATTTTCAACTTTTTCCCAGTCTGGTTTACTGCTGGGTAGTAGCCTGAACACAAAAATACTGGTATTCGGACTTACTAGTCATTGGCTATAAGTGATCACCCGATTTAACGGGATATCCTTTTGTTCGCCGAACCGACTGTTTTGCTAAGGCAAAACCGCCGGTCCGGCGACAAATAGAAATTTTTGCGCGAGCTCTTCTTTTTGGACCGTCCAGCAGCGAACAGCAATTTTGTGATCACCAGCGACCGCCAGCCAACACCAGGAACTCCCTAATAAGTGTAAGTTATATTGTTTTATACTTTAGGATTTTCTATTGCGATTTACATACATATAATTTGTTAATAAAGCAATACATATACACATTTGACAATTCGTCTAACACTAGTTCCTTCTTCTTTTCATTTAAACGGACTGTCCACGAGACCACTGGAACCTGTGACAGTTTGTTCAACTACCACAAGGGAGCAGTTTGAGTCCAATACTATTTAACTTATACACAGCAAGTTTACATAACATGAATGATTCTAATACAACAATATTCCAATTTGCAGACGATTTTTTCATAATCACAGCACACAACAATTTTAATTTCATAAAACAAAATTTAAAAAACAAAATAGAAGAATTCACATTTAATTGTGAACAAATAGACTTAAAACTAAATCTAAACAAAACAAATGTGATACATTTTAATAATAGAAAACAATTACTAAACATTGTAATAAACAATACAAATATTAAACAAGTGGACTCTATAAAATATTTAGGAAGATACATCTCAAAAAATAACTCGGCCCAAATTCATGTTAATGAAATTATCAACAAGGTTAATAAAGAATGCAACTTTTTGAATATAATTAGTGGATGCAAATTCGGTATTGCGCCAAACAAAGCCTTAAAATTCTATAAAGCCTTTGCAAGGTCAAAGATTGAATATGCTGCGTCTTCCTTTGCGAATATCAGTCAAACGGCTATAACTAAATTAATAAGTTGCAACAACAGAGTACTAAGAAAGAGCTTAGGATTAATAAGATCAACTCCAACGCATGTACGCAGCCGAACTTCCTCTAGAATACAGATACAAATTAGCAACGGCGCAATAATTAATTAAAAGCTGTGCAAGAGAGTTACCTGCCACAAAAATACTGCTGCATAATAATTTAAATTTTAATACCAGCTATACTTTAATATTCCGGCAATATGAAAACATATTGAGAAATATCGCAAAAATACCAACACTTCTTAAAACCAATAAAATCTCCATAGACACCGAATTTTTCAAAGGAATAGTGAACAGGAAAGATGATGCAAACAACGAACAAATACATCAATTATTTTGCGCTAAAGTAGAGGACCTGAAAAAAAGGAATTTAGAAATAATTTTTACAGATGGTTCTATTAAACAAAATACAACAAACGCAGCTTTTTTCCATGATAGAACTAATACCATTGTGTATTATAACAAGTGAGATATCTTTTCGATAAACGTCAAAATTCGGAACAGCTGAGATCACCTGTTTTTGCAAAGTAAATTCGCAACCCTGGCGTTCCTCGTATATTTTACCCGAATGCAGGGACGGATGCAGGGGAGGGGCTCTGGGTGTCTGGATTCCCCCCAAAAAATCGGTAGTCTCAGAAAATTTCAACCGTGTTTTCAAATTCGTAGCACACACAAAAACTCACTCTAGACAAAAAAAATTTAAAATTATTACCCAGTAACTGGAATACAAAGAATGCTTTTTTGCCGTAAAGTATATTTTATTCTAAAAGTTTATGACTTATCAAACCGCCTTCGTAATATGCAATTTTACAAACACATTTACCGAATTGTTCAGATCAGTGTTACGTTGCCAGTCACGGTGGCTTCGAGTGAACGGTCCTTTTCTATTTTGCGGATGTTGCAGACGTATCTCGAGATATTGAGTTAGTAACCTAGATATTTTGGCAAAGAAAAAGAGGAGAATCGATGAAGCACTTTAAACCCCTGACGTTTTATGATTCTACTGATTCAAATGATATTATAGCCTATCGATGGCTTTATAAAAATGCATTCAACATTTTATCCAATATTATTATCTATGTTATCTATGTTTATAATGGATATTAATCGAATATCTCAAAATATGTAAAATATCCTAAAAAATTGAAACTCCCCCAAAATATTTTCAGATCAGCTTTTTCCAACTTCGGGCCATTCGTAATTGTCGACATATTGGCGGCCAGCCTAGGTACCCTGTCAAACGCCATCTTAGGTATCCTGTCAAAAGCAACTGTCAAATAAGATATCTCACTTGTTGTTATACACAATGACTAATACAACTAAAGCATTCTATACAAACAAAATTCTGTCATCAATGTCAGCTGAAATTATAGCAATTGATAAAGCGATTGAGTATGCCACAACATTTCGATACAATAGAGTTGCCATATTAACAGATAGCAAATCTGGTGCACTATCCATATTAAACAACGAAACCAACAATAGCTTGCTAATTAATTTAATAAATAAAATAGAAACAATCACTACAACAGTTCTGGAAATACATTATATACCAAGTCATAGAGGAATACACCAAAACTGTGTGGTGGATAGAGCTGCTAAACATGCCAACACTATAGGAGAAGAAATTAATATCGAATGGAACATAAATGATGCTATAACAGAAATTGAAAAGAAATTAACAACAGAATGGCAAGAAAAATTTTTAGAAATCAGTATTGAAAAAGGCAAAAAATACAACATCTTATTCCCCAAATTGGTCAAAAATCCATGGTTTCACAAATTGAACCCTAATATTGAAGCTAATCAAATAAGACAAATAAATCGAATAATTTCTGGACATGCATTTTGCAATCACACTCTAGCGAAGTTCAAGGTTGCAGATAGTCCCGCTTGCGATATCTGCAGTACGGAGGAAACTCCGGAACACATAATTTTTCAATGTAAAAAATATGATACCATTAGAGCTCAACATCAAAATTTGTTATCATACACATCTTTAGAAGAATTATTCAAATCAGAAGGATCACATATGTACTATATACTTTCAAACTACATAAAACATTCAAAACTTTTATTATAACAAACGGAAAAATAAAAACTTTAAATAAATAAATTACAATCTTACAAATATACAATACCATAAAATAAAAAGAAGGAGGCTGTGTCAGAGACACGGCCATTAAGTTTAACGTAGAATACGCCATCCGATAAGACAGAAAACATATGTATAATGATAATTTATAATGATAAATAATGCAAGCAAACGAATTTCTTTATTTGATAGTTACTTTTGATGATATACATAAGCTTATGATAGGAAAATAGGATAAAAATGTTTTTAAATTATCAATTAAATTTCTCGCAAAAACGAAGTCAATGGTAGTTATCAATAGTAAAGATAAATGATAAATAACAGACCCAAATCTATTTGATTATTTGAAAGTTACTTTTGAGAATATAGGCTTATGATGGGAAAAATAGGATAAATATGTTTTTAAATTAACATTTAAATTTCTCGCAAAAACTAAGTCAATGGTTGTGTTATCAATAGTTGTGGGAGCATCATTTCGAATATAATCCAAATTAAACGTATCGCTCATAAATTTCGCCAATCTAGTATTTGAAGTGATTTCTGTGTTAAAATCACCACCAATAAGCAGTAGTTGGCAGCGCTTTCTCTGCCTTTACTCTACTTTAACTTGCCCGCCTAAAATTATGCAATACAAAGAAAGGTAAGACGTATTCTACGCCAAAACACATTGCACTATACATCACCCATTAAGTAATCGCAGCTAAGTTCGCCTTCAACACAACATCCATCCATATGATATAAATTTTTAATTTGGAATCAATCTAAATCATAATTATTAACATAATACATACAAAATAAACTACAAAACAATGTAATTGGTGTTGGCGCTATAATTCACTGAATCGGCCAAATAAATCTCCCCAACCAGAAAACTGGCGCGAGAGTAACCTTAAACTACAAAAAAAAAAAAAAAAAAAAAAAATAAGTTATGAATGATTTAACCAGGATTTTGTATAAAAAGTTGACAAATTTTCCTTTAAAAATGAGCTCAATTTCGGGGAAAAATCGGTAAATATAAATACAATAGATTTCTACAAGAGTTATATTCTCAATATCCCCTTTAGAGTATATTTACTTCTTCACGAGTTACATGTTCGCCGGTCGAGTACAACGAACACCTCCAATGAAAAAAATGGATATTCGAACTTTTCGAATATTGCTATAGATCGCATCAGAAATTTTAGTATAATTGCACATGTAGATCATGGAAAAAGTACTTTGGCTGATAGGATATTGGAATTGACTGGCGCAATACCCAGAAATTCAGGAGCTCAAGTTTTGGACATCTTACAGGTAGAACGTGAGCGGGGTATCACAGTGAAGGCACAAAGTGCCTCAATATTCCATTCGTATAAAAGTCAAGAGTACTTGTTAAACCTAATTGATACACCGGGTCATGTCGATTTTTCAAATGAGGTTAGGGCTCAAAATATTTTGTCTTTTCATTTACATTATACAACATTTGCTTATGTATTTAATAGGTTTCCAGATCTCTCGCAGCTTGCGACGGTGTCATCCTCTTAGTGGACGCTTGTCATGGTGTACAAGCACAGACTGTTGCCAACTATCATTTGGCTAAGATGCGCAATTTATCTATAATACCAGTGCTCAACAAAATAGATATAAAACATGCTAATCCTGAACGTGTCTGCAAAGATTTGAATAGCTTGTTTGGAATTGAACCTGACAGCGTGCTAAAGGTTAGTAATAACGACAGAATATATATGTAGTTAAGGTAAAGCTTAATTTAACTTTAAAAGATTTCAGCGAAAATGGGAATAGGTATATCCAATGTTCTCGAGAGTGTAATTGATAGAATCCCACCACCTTCTGTTGATCGCAATCCACCATTTCGTGCTTTGATTTTTGATAGTTGGTTTGACAAATACCGAGGCGCTTTAAATTTAATTTATGTATTGAATGGTTCAATAATGGTTGGGCAAGAGATTCAATCGAGGGCCACAAAAAAGTCGTATCCTGTCAAAGGTATATCCATTTTGCGTCCGAATGAGTCACAAATCGAGGCCATGTATGTACTAAGGTAATGTTATGTTCATCAACACTAAATTTTTCCAATTTACAGCTCAGCAGGTCAAGTGGGCCTGATTGCATGCAACATGCGCAATAGCAAAGAGTCTATTATTGGTGACACCATTCATCTTAAAAACGACAATGTAACAGCAGCTGTTAGCTTCAAGGCGCAACAACCAATGGTGTACGCAGGTATATATCCTGCAGACCAGTCGAAACATATCCTTTTACGCGGTGCCATTGAAAAGCTTGTGTTAAATGATTCGGCGGTCACTGTAAAGGTAGATACCAGTCCAGCTTTGGGTCAAGGGTGGCGTTTAGGCTTTCTAGGGTTACTGCACATGGAAGTTTTTTGCCAGCGTCTTGAACAAGAGTATGCGGCGGAACCAATTATTACAGCGCCTTCTGTCACTTATAGAATTGTTTTGAAAAACCCAAAAATGATAAAACAATTAGGGAATGATACTTTGGAACTTTCTAACGCGGCGTTATTTCCAGAAACTTTTAATGTTACGGAATATTATGAACCACTAATAAAAGGTTAAATTCTGGTCTTGAAGTATGTAAACATCTCCGCATCCTTTAACTAGCAATGCTGTTTCTTTACAGGTACAATAATCACACCAACGGAATATATAGGTCAAATAATTAGTTTATGTGTTGACCGACGAGGGATACAAGAATCGTCAATTAATATAGATAACGACCGCATTTTATTGAAGTACATATTACCACTCAGTGAAGTAATATTAGATTTTAATGACCATTTAAAGTCATTAAGTTCTGGCTACGCTAGCTTCAATTACGAAGATCACGGATATCATCTAACAAACATTGTGAAACTGGATATTCACTTAAATGGCCAACCCGTAGAAGAATTATGTCGTATCGTGCACGTCTCTAAGGCAAGCATTATAGCTCGAGAAATGGTAACCAAATTGAAGGATCTTATACCAAGGCAAATGGTTCAAATTGCAATACAAGCTTGTGTTGGAGGAAAAGTACTTGCGCGTGAGACTATAAAAGCATATAGAAAAGATGTTACAGCTAAATTGGTATGTATTTAAAAAAAGGACAGTTATTAGTTTTAATTATACATACAATTGAATCTAAAGTAAAATGTACCTTTCGTAATGAATTGATGTGTTAATGATTTTACATACATATCTGGCAATATTGCGATTTATTAATAAGGCAATTAAGCAATTGAATACAGGTATTTACGAAATTTTATTGAGATAAAGCGAAGTCAAGAAGACTCGAATTAGATAAAGCATTAAATTCTCTAAGGGAAGGTATAACAATGCAGTTTTTAGTCGAATATAAGTTCTAGTTAATAAAAATCGAAGCTAAGCCAAAATTATGATATTCATGTTGAAATATTACAGAATTAAATTTATTTAATTTAAAAAAATGGCAGTTACACAGAGAAGAAGCAATTGTGATCCGAATGAAATTGACTTGGGTGGTAAAATAGTGGTAAACCATATTTTGACACTGTCTTACTTCTTCTCTTTGTCGGAATTTTATAAAATTTTCTCCAACAATGCTACATACATAAGTACATATGTATTTGGTCTGAAGTATGGCTCTTGAGGCAGTATCTTTGTCGCAGTGTTTAAAGCATTTTTAGTCTATATTTTTTTTAAAAATAAACACGCACGTATGCTTTATTTCACCTTTAGTCAATTAAGCACACTCCAAGCATTATTGACCCGAGAACAGACGCGAGAATCTTTATCGTCATATAATTGAAAAAATAGAGGAGGCTCTCGAATTACTTGATATTATCAAAATAGTAATATATGTATATTTATTGCATCCTCGTATTCTGACTCACTGTCCTTATTACTACTCCAATCAAAATCCATTAAAACATATTTTTTATGTATTTTTCCAAATTTTCGTTTTTAACCGCTTTATTTTGCTACTTATAATCAGCTATTCGCAAAATAAGAATAATTTTATTCGCTTTGTAATACCGACCATTTGTGTACGAGCAATAGGTGCATTACTCGCACACACTGTTTTAAAATTTTCACCATAAAATAGGTAGAAACTACGAAAACTTTTTGTGGACTGTTAAAGCAAATCCGATCGAGTAAAACTGAGCTATCAATGATGCCATTAATAACGTTGAAAGTGAACGTTAATGAAACATCTGTCCTTTTTTTTTCAACGAACACAAATTAATTAGCATATTCCGCGAATCTTATGATGGTTCAGGAGTCTTAAACCGTAGTGCATGTGACGAATAGTATTAAAAAAAAAAAAAGTATATGATTGAAATTTTTTTTCTTTGAGCTAATTAATTTTAAATCGATTTGTCTTTTTAAAGACAGATTTATGAATATATGCTTTAATATTTGGTTTATGTTTATTCATAATAGTATGGAGGCGATGTAACTCGTCGTATGAAGCTTCTAAAACAGCAAGCAGAGGGGAAAAAGAAAATGCGGTCGTTTGCTAATATTCGAGTACCGCATGAGACTTTCATAAATGTACTGAAGCGGTAGTCCGACAACGCTCAAGGGAACCAGGTATGAGTATAACATAATATTGTGAGACAATATTTTATATAAAACGATTTTATTATTAAAAATTCGAAATTGTCTACAGAAATTGAAAAGCGTTGCGTGTAACTCGTCTGTTGAAAATCGCCTGGCTTCCTTTTAAAAAATCTTTACTCATCATGCTTTGCATTTCATAACAAGATATTGTTAGAGGTATGTACTGCGACCGTTGGGTCTATTGTGCCCTCGGTTTCTTAGAGCATATCACTCAAGCCCAGTCAGAGCATACAACGCAGTATCGGTGGATCTGCCTACTCTGTATGCGTGTTGATCCGGGTGCAGGGGTGTTTGCTTTAGGCTCTGTATCTTATCTCCTGGTCGATAATCTACTCCATTGATCTTTCCTTCTCGAAACCTGTGTATGTGCCATTGGGTAGCTTTATGGCTAGTCTGGTATCTGGTCTTCCTTTCGCTAGGGCCCTGTGGAGTGTGGCCGCCGCCGGAGTTGCGCCTTCCCCTATGGTTTGCTCTCGGGACAGCTGTGGTTTAAGGCTATGATCTCATTCAGTCTGTTGAGCCTAACTTCTCCAGTAACCTCTACTATTCCTAGAATCTACGCCTGATAGATTTAAACTAGGAGCCTCTCTGAGTTTGTTCCAGTTCGCACTTCTTGGATTCCTTCCTGGAAAACCTGATTGGACCTCCACACCCAGCTCGAATCTGATAATCCTGTGATCCGACAGCGACGGCTTCGATGAGACTCGCCACACTTCCACAACAGTCGGTTCTACGCTACCGAAGTGACTCGGATTTCATCCGACCAAGGACTGTTTCGGCGACCTAACCCCACTTAGGCTGCCGGACACCCCCAATCTTATCTCCCCTTGGGTGCAATACCTTGCAGCAGGATTGCTACTCATACTTCTGGCCAGGGCGGGCGTCGAGCCTAACCCTGGCCCAGAAACCTACTTCTGCTGCATCTGCCAGAGAAGGCTCCATCCGAATTCCACGTCGGTGAGGTGTAATTCGTGCAACGGATGGTGCCATCTTAAGGTCTGCTCAGGCCTTAAGAAAACTAGGGAGTGGTCCACATCCTATGTGGGCCAGTGTTGCTCGCGCACTCAAGCGCCCCAAGCCTTCACGGCATCCCCCCTTTCGCCCCCCGCGCCGGTGCCTCAGAGCACCCCTCCTGCCTCTACGGCCCCCCGGAGCTCACAGCAACACCAAACCTCCCCACCGCCCCCTCGCTCCTCCACACGTGGGGCCAACCAGCCACTACTGGTTGCCCCCACTATCTGCTGTGTATGCCGGGCCAGAGTGCACCGGAATGCCTGCTCAGTCAGGTGTAATGCCTGCCAGGGCTGGTGCCACTTCCGGGCGTGCTCTGGCCTACGCACCACAAGTCACTGGTCCGTGAGCTTTACCGTCTCCTGCTGCCGCAACAACCCCCCGCCAGTGTCGCTCACGACACCGCCCACAACAACCGCTGGGCCTTTACCACCACTGCGGGATGCACAGCCGGGACGGGCCGGCCCTCGGATCCAGTCCCTCACCCCCCTCAACGCGACAACCTTACCGAGACAGACGAGACTCCTACAGTTCAACTGCAACGGACTCTCGAGCAAGATCTCGGAGGTGGTTGCCTTCATGGCTCGGCACGGGCTGTTAATAGCTGCGGTCCAAGAAACGAAGCTACGTCGCAGCTCAACGTTAACGAACTGCGACGGTTACAACGTGCTTCGTAGAGATCGCGAGCGAGATAATGGTGGAGGCCTAGCCTTCATCCTACACAACACCGTGCAGTATCGTCTTATCGATGCAGACATCGACCCAAGGGACAGCACCTTAGAATGTCAAGGGATTGCTGTCCGGTCAGGCGATGTCGAGCTCGAAATATTTAACACATATATACCCCCTGTCTCCTGCTGCCCCGCTGGATATCACCCTGACATAGGTGCGCTCCTCAGTGGTGAAAACCGTTTGGTAGTAGGAGACTTTAATGCGCACCACGATCTTTGGTTCTCAAGCCTATCAAATGATCGTAGGGGAAATATTTTGGCAGAGCAGATAGACGATTCGACATTCTGCACCATGAACGACGAAGCCCCCACCAGGATTGTGGGTAGTTGCAGCATCTCGCCAGATCTAACAATAGCTAGCGCAGGTCTGATAAATAGCATAACGTGGCGACCTATGCTATCGCTTGCATCAGACCACCTACCCATAGTCATCTCGATTGACAGACCTGCCAACTATGTTGCCTCAGACCGCCACACCTATGTCAACTTCAAAAAAGCTGACTGGGAGCGGTTTGAGGATTTCACTGAAGACGCCTTCAGTGCTCTCTCAACTCCAACCGACGTTCGCGTAGGCGAGCGCTTGTTCCGCAGGGTGGTGAAGTCCGCTGCAGCCCGTTTCATCCCGGCAGGGAGGATCCCTATGATCCGTCCTGACTTCCCGGGTGAGGCGGTGTCTCTAGCGGATGAACGCGACCACCTCCGGCAGGCGGACCCCGGTAATCCCCGTATTAGGCAACTAAACGGGGAGATCCAACGCCTGGTCAACGTTCACAAGCGGAACAAGTGGAGGGAGCACCTGAAGTCCTGTAACCTCGGTGCCGGAGTGGGCAAACTATGGTCGACCGTGAGGTCCCTGTCCAACCCGACGAGGCGTGATGATCGAACAGAAATCTCCTTTGGAGACCACGCCTCGTCGGACCCGAAGCGATGCGCGAACTATTTTAGTCGACAATTTACGTTGCATCCTTCGGCCGACAGAACCAAACGGTCCGTCACCAGAAGGCTGCGCAAGTCAACACCAAGCGCACCAATTGTCCTCTCTAACACTGAGGTGAAGGAGGCCATCGGGAAGGCGAAAGCCTCCAAATCCATTGGCCCAGACGGGTTAAGCATGTTGATGCTGAAAAAATTGGGCACCGCGGGAGTAGCATATCTCACCAGGGTCCTCAATCTGTCGCTATCCACCACGGTCATTCCAGATATCTGGAAGACCAGTAGGGTGATACCACTACTGAAACCAGGGAAACCGGCCGGCCAAGGCGAGTCCTATCGGCCGATCTCCCTGCTTTCTCCAGTGGTCAAGACACTTGAGGCCCTGCTGCTCCCGCATTTCAACCACCATCTCAGCCCGGCGAAGCATCAACATGGCTTCCGGAAAGTGCATAGCACCACAACAGCACTTAACGCTATAAACACTCAGGTTAATCGTGGTCTCAACGGCAACCGCCCCTGTGAGGGAACCGTCCTCGTGGCTTTGGACCTGTCGAAGGCCTTCGACACAGTCAGCCACTCCATCTTGTTGAAGGACGTGGAGGCCTCACCTCTCCCAGCGGCGTTGAAGCGATGGACCGCGAACTACCTGTGTGGTCGTCAAGCGTCGGTGTGCTACCGTGACTCAGTGTCAAAAGCGAGAAGAATCAAGCAGGGGGTACCACAGGGTGGCGTCCTATCCCCCCTATTATTTAACTTCTACATCTCGCGACTCCCTTCCCCGCCAGAGGGAGTCACACAGGTCTCGTACGCCGATGACTGCACGATAATGGCTACCGGCAATGGAATTGATGGCCTGTGTTCCAAAGTGAACAGCTACCTCCCTGACCTTGCTCACTACTTTACAGGACGGAATCTGACGCTGTCTCCTGCTAAGTCCACGGCGACCCTTTTCACATCTTGGACGAAGGAGGTCGGGCTCACCCTCGACATCCACATCGAGGGGACCCCCATTCCGACGGTTAACCACCCGAAGATCCTGGGAGTCACCCTCGACAGCCTGGTCTCCTTCTCAGCGCATACAACCGCAATCGTCAATAAGGTACAGAGCCGCAACAAAGTCCTCAAGTCGCTCGCCGGCAGCACTTGGGGCAAAGACAAAGAAACGTTGTTGGCAACATACAAGGCGATTGGCCGGCCGGTTCTAAATTATGCCGCGCCAATTTGGTCGCCTGGAACTAGCAGGACTCAGTGGTCAAGACTAGAGACCTGTCAGAACGCCGCACTCAGGACAGTGACGGGATGTCTCCTGATGACGCCTGTGGATCACCTCTACCATGAGGCTAACGTGCTCCCAGTGCAAGAGCACAACATTATGCTCACAAAGCAGTTTCTACTGGGATGCCACCGTCCGGGGCACCCCAATAGAGACCTGCTCGCGCTGGAGCCGGCACCCAGGCACATCAGGGGACATCTCTCACAACTGACGGACGAGGTCCAGACATACGTACACCGACCGCTGGACCCAAGGACGTACCGACAGGCTCTGGACAGCATCCACAGGGAGTCGGTGTCCAAACACATCGACACCCGCCCTGTGAGTGCAGTCCTGGGAGTCCAACCACCACCCATTGCAGCTGAGGAGCTCCAGCTGCCTCGTGAGACCCGCGTTACTCTGGCCCAGCTCAGATCTGGATATTGTAGCAGGTTAAACTCCTACCTATCCAGGATCAACCCCGACACCCCCAACACGTGCCCGGCATGTGAAGAGTCTCCGCACGACACCAATCACCTATTCACATGCCCGGCCAAACCTACTCAACTAACACCCCTCTCCCTATGGTCCGACCCTGTTGAAACAGCTCGTTTCCTGGACCTTTCGTTAGTTGAGCTTGACGATAACGATTGAGGGAGTCCGCCAACCCAGTGGGGTGTAGCTAGCCGCTACAACAACAACAACAACAACATGAGACTCGCCACTGAGAGATCACTGAAATTCAGAAGTAGTTAATACCTTTCTTTAGCACTACGCACGCTCTTGGCCTCTCACAGGAGAGGTCCCAAATAACCTGATTATTGTTGTGGTTGATGCCCCTTACCCCTTATCTAAACCTTCCAGGAGCTCCTGTGTGGAGGGCATGCCTAATTGTGAACTGAGTCTACCTTCCTCGACCTCCAGAGCCTGTAACTGTTGCGGAGGGTTCGGCAGTTGCTTTGTCCGCTCGTCCGTAGCTGGCTTCGGTGCCGCCGGGTCAGCTGGAACCGACGCAACATTGCCTTGAGAGCTCTGCGGCGCCTTGTACCGCCACGGCCTTACGGAGATAATAGTGCTGTACCGATAATTCGCTACGAATTCTGCCCTCCGAAGACTGTCAAAGGACGCCTCATCAACGCAGAGTTTGACCCTGGTCCCGTTTTCTAGAGCACTTTTCGATAGAACTCTCCATGCTGTGGTGTGTAGGCCTTCATTTTGCGCTTTGAGTAGACTCATAGCGTGGTCTAGTGACTCCGTATCTGTCCTCGGAAGGAAGATGGAAATGTTGTGCGTTGGAGGCATGTCACTGCCTCTGCGTGTACACAGCGCAGGCCCCTCCCAACGCTCTTGCTTTTATATATTCTTTACCAGCCATTCAGCTGTACCTTCATCCTTGCAGTCTACAAGTAGCATGCCTGTGCGGAGATGTAGCCCGCAGAACGCCAGAGGGTGCTATATATATTTGCTTGGAGCTAGCAGTCTCACCTCGTTCATGTACTTTTCGAATAATCTGCGTCTGCGTCACTTTTCGAACTACGATGCGTGATTCGTCTCCATCGTCTTTGCATAAAAGTCCTCTCTAAATAGTATAACCACAACATACTCCTTCTTCAGTTTGCTTTGTTCGTTGTTGTAAATCTTCCTCTTTTCGCTGAAGTTTCTTTAATTTTGCAGTGAGACTGTCATCACTTTCAGATATTATCAGGCATGAGGAAAGCGGATATCTACTTAACGCATCAACATGCTTAAGGCTTCGACCTGGCCAGTGCTCGATTATGTGCTGAAACTCTTATAAAAGCAGTACCCAACGTGATACCCTTACACACAGGTCCTTTTTTTGCATGGTCATGGCAAAAGATTTATAATCCGTCACAATTTTAAATTTGATGCCCAACATGTATACACGAAAGCGACGTAAGGCTGTAATAATCGCTAAAACTTCTAATTCATAACTAGGATACTTCTCTTCAGCTTCAGTTGTCTTTCCGCTTGCAAAATATATAGGCTACATCAATCCATCCTCAGCATCTTGGTGCAGTAAAATTGCTCCGTATCCGTCTTAAGATGCATCCGTCTGAAGCTCCAACTCTATAAATACTAAGGACAGGTTGACTAGTCAGATAATTCTTTAACGATTCCACAGCTTGTCTTTCTAGCATATCAAATTAATATTTAACATTAAGGACCGTTTGCACCGTCTCCGGTTAAGCGCTTAATCGGAACTAAAAGCGCCGGTTGAGACCATCCGTCAGATAAGTAAGCGCTGAATTGTAGCTAACCGCCGGTAATTTTAACCAGATATGGTGCAAACGGCCCTAAGAGTGTTCGCGGTGCTGATATTGGTTACGAATTGTTACAAAATACCAAACAATTTGCTAGGAAGGGGAAATTGAGAGCGCAAAATGACATTCATTATGAGGGGAAATTGTAAATTCTTGCTTCACAAATTTTACCCAGCACAAATTTGCAAGCAAGAAAACAGCTGATCAAAAGCTGCTAATTGCCATTTGGATAAATACGAAATTATTGTTTAAGAGTTTTAAAGGCGAAAACTATAAAATATGGGTATTAAACACACAAGAAGCTAGTAAAAGTTCGTTTGGTTAAATTTCGTTAGTGGAATGTTTCAGGACAACACTAATGCAACGTTTTTTCATTTTGCATATTTGGATGCGGACAAAAATTCAATCAGCTGTTCGTTAAACTTGGAAGTTTCTGCAAATTTTGCGTTCGCGTGCAAATTCACAAGCATTTCTCTTTGAGAGAGAATACTTCACAATTCAGAGAAATTTCTTTGCTGGAGAATTCTTGCTGGACTTTGACACCAACAGACTTATTCGCTCTCAAAAGCTTTAATAACGTTCTAGCGACTTTGAATAGTCTGGAATAAATTTTCTGAAGTATCAAGTTAATCCAAGAAAAGCTTGGACTTGTCTTACGGTCTAACGTTCGTTGGCTCTGGAAAACGTTTTACAGCTTCAATTTTTAATTCTGAGGGTCTTACCATATCACCTTCGATAATATGACCCAAAAACTCAACGCGACTCGTCAAAAAATTACATTTTTTAAAATTGATGATTAAGCCCGCGTTAGATGCTATTAGAGTTTTCTCGCAGAGGAAATAAAAACGTGTCCGTTCGTTTTGAAGTATTTATTAAGAGTGCCGTTTTAAATAGCGGTGTGATAAAAGGAGAGTAGTTAGTGATTATATACAACTAATATATAAAAGATGAGTTTATGTTTGCAGGGTTGCATTTAGAATTCAACAATCGTCCCCTCAAACAAAACTTATAAATAATAAAAAATTCACAATTCAAATGTGTTACAATTCAATTTTAATTAATCTACAAGCATCAATATGCTTCTGCTTTCCCAACGCCTTAGTGAGTACGTCTGCTGCATTTTCATCTGTCGAAACATACTGCACCTCAATTTGTTCTTCTTCGAATTTTTCACGAATGTAGTCGTAGCGCATATCTATGTGCTTACTTTTCTTATGCACCGCAGGGTTTTTTACCATAAATTGTGCACTTTGGTTGTCACATAACATAGGAGTGGAATTCTGTACGTACTCATCAAATCCCATTTCAGTTAGGAGACCACGATAAAATACTACTTCCTTCGTCCCCTGACACAACGCAATGTACTCTGCCTCCATAGTACTTAAGGCAACAACAGACTGCTTCCGCGATTCCCAGGCTACAGCCCCACCTGCCATCAGGAGAACGTAACCAGTATACGATTTCCGATCAAAACTGTCACTACCACAATCAGCGTCTGTGAAACATATAAGTTTTTCAAGATTAGCAGAATATGTTATTTAGCCAAATATCTGAGCACGTGTTGAGTCGCTTTTATATGTTCATTATGTGGATGAGCATTATACTGCGATAATTTTGATACCACATAGGCAATATCTGGCCTTGATAAAACCGCTAAGTACATAAGTGCACCAATCAAGCTTTGATACCGCTTTATTTCCAAAACGCTGCACTGTTCTTCACACTTTTTAGAATCTCATCTGCATACTGTCTTTGATGAATAGTGATGTCACCTCGTTCACCAACGCGTTCAATTTCCATACACAAATAGAATGTTATTGGTCCGCGATCGACCGTCTCGATAAATTGGTTTAAATCAACGTACAAACCAATAATGCAGATTTTATCACCATTACGACGAAAATATACGCTTGTGTCAGACTTGCATCTTACAAATTTCATTTTTAATAAAATTTCTGTTACTTTGCGATTCCACTCACGACCAGCTTGCTTTAACCCATACAAAGCCTTCTTTAGTTTGCATCCTTAACTGGGATTTTTTACGTCTTCAAACATTGGTGGCTGCAGCATGTAAACACTGTCCTCTAATTCGCCGTTCAGGTATGCTGATACAATGTCAACATGATTGACTAACAATTTGTGTTTCGCTGCTAATGCTAAGATCAAGCGTATCGTTGAGTGACGAACTACTGATGCAAAAGTCTCACAATAATCTACATTATACCTTTGCGAACACTCTAATTCAACCAGCCTAGCCTTATATTTCTCAATAGAACCGTCAGACTTTCGTTTTAGCGCAAACACCCATTTGCAACCGATAATGTTTTTGTTGTATGGTTTTTCCACTAACTCCCAAGTGTGATTACGTAATAGTGTTTCATATTCAGCTTGTATTGCTGCCTTCCAATGCATTACATCGCTAGAGCCCAAAGCCTCAGCCACCGAAGTAGGATTTTCTATTACAGAATTTAACATTTCAGGTCCAGCATCAGAACAATAAACCTTCCGCGGTCTTTCTTTGCCAGCTGTTCGCATAATTCTTGGCCGTCCTCTTCTTCGCTTGTTGGTTGTTGTTGGTTGCTCTTCGCTAGAAGTGTCGCTCTCATCATGTCTGTCATTTTCTTTCGCTTCATTTTGGACATCACTGCCCCTGTGTCTGCTGGCAGCATGTTTTCTACCTCGCCAAATTTTCTATCAAACTTTTCAGTCAATTCCATGTAAAATGGCTCTTCGTTGTTCTCGTCACAACTTTGCGTTTTCTCAAATGAATCTTCAAAGAATATAACATCTCGCCCGATTGTTATTTGTTTGGTATTCACATCAAATAGTCTATATTCTTTTGTTGTATCGTGATATCCGACAAACTTTCGTTTTACACCTTTTGGTAAAAACTTGCCGCCACGAGGTTTCGGTCCCTTTTGAAGGACTACCGCATCGCAACCAAATATTCGTAAGTGATTTACGGGTGGCTTACGACCATGCCATCTCTGATATGGCGTTACATCTGCTAATACCTTCGTAGGAGCTCTATTTCTTATATACGTCGCTGTACTAATGACTTCTGCCCATAATGTCTGCGACAATCCGGATGCATTTAGCATACACCGAGCCATTTCTACCAGCGTTCTATTGGCCCTTTCGGCCACACCATTTTGCAGAGGAGTATACGCTACTGTTGTTTGGTGCTGGATGCCTCTTTCAGCAAAATATTTATTAAAATGCGAATTAACAAATTCTCTCCCATTGTCACTTCGCAACGTTTTAATCTTCTGACCTGTCTGCTTTTCCGCTGTTGCAGCAAAAAGTTTAAATTTGTCAAAAGCTTCAGATTTGTTCTTCAGGAAATATACTGTTGTATAACGCGTGTAATCGTCGATAAACGTTATAAAGTAAAACGCTCCACCGACCGAACTGACTCCAATCGGTCCGCACAAATCTGTATGCACCAGTTCCAAAATATCTCTTGCATAAACACTACCATAGTGCGTATATGGCTTGCTATGTATATTGCACATGTGAAACAGTCTATAGACTTCGGTATTTGCACATTTAAACCATGTACCATTTTCATACTTGACATTTTATGTAGATCTCGCACGTTTAAATGACCGAACCGTCTATGCCAACCGCTAACGTCATCACCAATTGCACCGTTTATGCTTTCCATTGTTTTGCATTCTAATAAATTTGCGGCATAAATGCCATTTTCCAATGAAGCCGTTAGTAAAATTTCTTTATTGTTATTCTTTAATATGGCATGTTCTCCCGAAAAAATAACAGTATTTCCACTCTCAGCTGCTTTGCCTATGGAAAAGAAGTTTGAGTGAAGATCTGACACATACCAGACGTCGCGCAAATTAATAGTAAAGTACTTTGTTCTCAATATTACTGTACCCTTCCCGTGTGCATAAATAATTCCACCTGATGCTAATACGATTTTATGCTTCACACAAACTAGAGAGCTGAAATCATTGGCATTCTTGCACATGTGAGACTTCGCGCCACTATCAATAAACCATGTACCGCTCAGCTTCTCTTTTCTTTCAATTAGTGACCACGCTTTGTCACCCGACACATCATTGTTGCTTGTTGATGTGCATTGAGAGCGTATATGACCTCTCCGCCCACATCGCAAGCACTTAATGTTGTTTTTGGAGCTGTTGTCGTAATTGCACTTATTTCGCATTTCTTTCTCTTTGCGTTTAACTTTGCTGCTGCCGCTGACATTTACGCCTTCTCGCAGCTACCACGGACATTGACGCTACCGCCACTGCTGCCGCTGTTGTTGACTCTGAATTTTCGCAATCTTTCGTTTATCGCAAAAACACTTTCCCCGCTTTCATGCCGATCGCCCTACCTTCGCTCTTCCTCCAAAATTTTGGAAATGATATTTTCGATTGTTGGTAATGTATCCCTACTTTCAATCGCTACCACGAAATTTTCCATCTCGTCCGGTAAGGAACACAGTAGTAAAATAGATAAAAAATCTTTATTCATTACAATACCAACTTCTTTTAAGTCATCTATTGTGGAGCAAAATTCGTTAAGCCGAACTGGGAACTTCTCGCCGCTTGTAAATTTAAATCGTACCAACTTTTTGAACAAATTAACTGTATTAGCCCTGTGTAAAGTGAGTAAGGTGCACCATGCACTTTTCGCCGATGGAGAGTTCTTTATACATATGTATAAGCTCACTTGGTTTTACGGTCAATGTAATCGTGGCAAGCGCTTTCCTGTCACAGTTTATCCATATTGCTTTTTTGGATTCCGCTTCTGGGCAAGCATCAACGACAGCGCTCCATAAGTCCTTTTCACCTGGATACACCACGTGGCATAGTTGCTATCACTTAATTTTTCAATGTTCGCTATTGAATTCGACATTGTATAGTCTTTATTATTTTTAACCGATAGGAAATTAATTTTATTTATGAAGTATTTATTTTAAAATAGACCGACTAAAGCACCAGAACGATATCTGGGCCCATAACCTTATATTAGAGTTTTCTCTCAGAGGAAATAAAAACGTGTCCGTTCGTTTTGAAGTATTTATTCAGAGTGCCGTTTTAAATAGCGGTGTGATAAAAAGAGAGTAGTTAGTGATTATATACAACTAATATATAAAAGATGAGTTTATGTTTGCAGGGTTGCATTTAGAATTCAACAGATGCTATGTCAAATACTTTCCTCAGCCTTAGCAAACCCATGATTCAATTATAAAAGGTTAGGTAAATAATGACATTCGAATTTTGACACTCCCTTATAAAGGGTTGTAGTATGGAAAACGGGTTAGATTTTGTTACCCTTTCTTAAAAAGTAAATATTAAGTAGTAAAATGTTAGTGTTTTTTTTTAATTAAAAATTCCGAAGACATTTCATTTAAATTAAGTAATACAATAGCTATGCTTACAAAATGTAAATAATTAGGCATTTCTTGGTAGGTATTTTTTTTTTTAATTTTTACCTAGCCAATAAATTTTCAATCTATTCGTCCAATGAACTAAACGATTTTATGTTATAAGGAAAATCTAAGTTATTTATATGGTTTATTCCTTTTATTTATATACCATTGGTATCAGGGTTAATCTTAATATTGTGATGAACCATTGGACGGTGAAAGGACCAACAATTTTATTCCGATAAATAGTAAGTGACTTTATGGAGTTAATGGAGTTGTAGGAAAACCACAATAATTAGAGATTTTAGAAAGAGAATCTTTATATATTAAAAGAAAAATAAATCAAACTTCATTACTCAATAATTTAGTTCTTACAAATTCTTGTTTTTATTATATCTTGTGATTATTATATCACATTATTTTCAATTTATTTAAACCCATTCCTTCTAGAAATTACAAAACTTTCCACGCTGTCACATCGAATTTATATGCGCTTACATGAAATATTTACGAGACGGGGTCGATCTTGTAGTCAGAAAAAATGCTGTCATTAAAATCCGGACTTAAACTTACCGTTTACGCGCACATAAGAAACAAAAAGTGTTGCTTGTTAGTTTTTGGTATTGAAAAGTTTTGAGGTAACTACTATTATTATTTTAAGAAGCAACACGGTTTTGATGCTAAGGGAGCCGTTTGACAGAAAGTGAGGGAGCTAGCTGCTTAGTTACCAAACCTTTAATAATTGAATCATGTAGCAAACCTTCATTTACACTTTCTAAAATAACTATCAAATCGTCAATGTAAGTCAACACAATACCTTCACGGATTGCTGCTCTAAAAATGGCGTTAATATAATACAGATGGTGAGTTGCATAGTCCAAAGTGGACTCTTAAAAACTTGAACTGTCCATCTGGAACAATAAATGCGGTGTACTTCACACTTGCCTCGTCTACTTTTACATGAAAGAACCCATTCTTTAAGTCCAGTGTGCTGAATATCTTTGCACCTTGAAGTAAATCCAGTTGATCCTCAATTAAAGGCAATGGAAATCGATCCCTTATAATTTTTCGATTCAATAATCGGTAAACTACACTGAGTCGATGGGAGTCATCTTTCTTTTTAGCCAGAACTATCGTATTAGCGTAATCAGATGTCAAAGGTCTTACGATGCCTTGGCTCTGCCACTCTTCAATTTGCTTATTAACGATATCCCTTTCGGCTGGGGACAATCTTCTTGCCTTCTGGTATACAGGTTCATTGTCTTTAAGCACTAATCTCATATTAACGTCGTATCGCCTTTTGTTTCGGCTCATAACCGTCGACTATTTTCCCCAGATCACTGCCTGTATCAACCAGTTCTTCAATTTCTCAAACATTTCAATGCAATATGTCAATGCTCGCCACAAATAAAACATTTTGGACCTTGGCTTTTCATTGGACATTCACCGCATTCATGTTCCAACTTTCCGCAGTTGTAGCAGTTTTTCTTCTTCACTGCCCACTTCTGCATCATATTGGCATCCGAGTTATCTTTAGTACTCTCCGTAGTTTTTGTTTTGGTCAGTCTAACAGCGCTAGGATGTGTTAATACTAATGGCTCTTTTAGTAAGATTTTGTCAAACGCTTCTAGTAGAGATTCCACTGTAACGAACTGCTGTATACGTGCCTGATTGCAAAGAGTGCGATCCGGTATACCTTCAATAAGGTATTCAACCATGGCATCGTCTGCAATAGGGATGAGATTACCAATCACAATCTTATCGTGAGCATATTCTCTAAATGATTCGTCTTTCCTTCATACGCGATTTTCAAACCTTTTCCTCTGCTCGATTTTACTTGTTTTCGGTTTATACATTCGCTCAATTTCGGCTAATAAGTCAGTAAAAGTCATTTCTAAATGTTCAGCTTTTGAATGAAGCCACTCAACTGCTTTTCCCTTCAGTTTCATACTAATTAAAGCTTTTATTTCGTAATCACTAAGACCGTGAGCTGATTTTAGGAAAACTAATTGCTTCTTCCAAACGTTGAAATGGTCAGGTACTCCATTAAAATCACTGATGAGCTCACCTAAAGTCTTGATACTCATCTTCGACGTTGATAGTATGGTTGATGGTATGGTAGAAGTAGCTATACGTTGTTCCTCTGGCAAGTCTTCTTTTAAAATTGCTGAAGGATGTACTCATACCTCTACTGGCTCGCAAGAACTCAACTTCAGTACAGGCTAGTTCAAGCTCTCGTTTCAGAAGCTCTCTCTGACGCCTTTCAAACTCTATTTCCTGCCGACGTCTTTAAAGTTATAATTCATAGTCACGTCTTTCGTCATCATTGCTTGTAGGTGTACGCACAGAAGCCACACCTTTACCATCTTCGTTGTCGCAATGCAACCAACTTTCCTTTGCCTTTTCTCTTAACTGATGCAAGGTCCACTCACTCACATTCGGCATTCTCGCTGATTGTACACTACTCGCCGGCATTAGAAACTCTAACAAAATTGTTCTTCCCGTCTTCTGGAAGCTTCGTCGCAACTTTGCTATTACGTCTTCATAGGCCTTTCGTGTTTGAATACCCCTTCGTCTTGGAACGCCTTTCGTCTTTGATTCGTCTTCCAGTCTTTAAACGCGTTGCCTTGCGTAATGGAAATTCAAGTATAGTTGCCTAGCTGCTACTACTACTTTTCACACGCCCTAGCTGAGATTCGAACCTTGATCTTAGCGGCATACCGAGTTGTAGCATGCACTACTACACACTCGGCCATAGCGGTCGATATCTAACAATATCTATAAGACTTATCTAGTATAATTCTTCAAATTGTAGAAACCTAACCAACCAACAACTCCAGAAAAAGTATATATGTAGGAAGTTCCGCATAACAAGACCATATGCAGTTGAAGTATTAGATAAAGGTTACACATAACTGAAATACCTTTTACTTATAAAAAAATCGATTAAAAATATAAATATTTCAATCAAATAACCCCAAAACATGAGATATTTCACTACTAAAATACTGGATATAAAAATTAATTTTACGATAAATGCCACATAAAATTAAAAAATGATTGTAACATAACTAAGCTAAAAATGCGATAACACGAATAAATGGATCCTTAGGTATTAAATAAAAACAATTTTTTCAAACATAGTTCATAATTAACACTAACAACAGTCTGCTGTGGTCGATTTGTAGCGGTGTGTTCTGTTAGTCGTTAAGCCATTAACGTCGAGATTAAAAACTGATCGAATAGTAATATATATGTACATATGTACATATATATATATCAATTATTGAGAGTATTGAGTATAGTTTTCTTTATGTAAAATGATTCAGGGTTTTTTATTAAACTCCTTTTAACTTTGCACAAATAAGATCTGTAGCATTTTTTATTTATTTATTTATTTATATTTATATTTTATAAATAAATTTATAAAATATATGCACGGGTGCTGGGCTGCAAAGCCATGTTGCTCCCGAGTTGTGAAAACTAGCGTTAAACTTCGTGCTTGAGATTATGTTTTTTTAGGCTTCGTTAATAAATTTAATGGTTTTTTCATTACTGCAGTCGGGTGTTGCTTCAAGGTTGGTGTGAGTTCCTGAGATGGCGCAATCCTTTAGTATGTGTTCAACAGTTAGAGATGTTCCGCATTGCGAACATTGTGGTGGTTCTCCACCATTGTAATAGTGTTTGGTGCTGAAGTTGGATACACCGACTCTAATTCGTGCTATTTTAATACAGTCATCTCTGGTAAAATTTGCGTGATAGTGTGGTCTTGTTGTTTGTTTGTTGTGTGTTTTTAAAAAGGATTTTGATGTCTGCCTTAGAGTATTTTTTAAGTTAGCAGTTTCTGTTTTGTAATAGTTTTTAATAATAGAGCTTAAACATGGAACCTAGTACGTTCCCAGTGATACCCACATGGGCTGGTATCCATAGAATGGTTATACGTGTTTAAAGCGACTTCATTTAAAAGAAAGTTTCGTGTCTCGCCGTCTTCTTGTGGCGATTTTACCATGCTAAGGCTCTCTGAGCAAATAAGTGCATGTTTCCTTTACCGGCATGAGGTGGTAGAAGGGATTGATGTAGTTTTGTATAGTAGGGTCCATTGTGTTGTTGTTCTACAGCCGCATATGCTGACGCTCCATTCAGGAGAGACCCATCAGTAAAATAAATCGTGTCGACTGCAATTCTGTTTTTAAACTCTAGGAAAAGTTGTTTATAAGAATCGGCGCACGTGTTGTTTTTGCTATGTGCGCTGACTGTAGTATATATTGTTATGCTACTGCTTGTTTGAAGGTTTATTGGGGTTTGATTGGAATTGGAGTGTTAATATCTGCCAGATGTATCAAAGTGTGTTGAATGCTTGATATGGTCGTGTTGTGCTTGTTTGTTTTCTTAAATATATTAATATGTTTCCAGAAGATGTTGTGTAGGGGATGTGAGGTTGTTGTAATTGATTTGGCTGCCAAATTAACTGAACTGCAATGCAGTAAGGAAACAAAATCTTTATACTGAGCTTCAATCAAGAGCGCATCCTTTGGTGTTGGTGTTAGAAGTCCGCATGCCGTCCTGTAGCACCTGTTTAAGGCCACATCTATTTTTTTTATATTTGTGTTTGTGGTCCAACCATAGAGCGTTATGCAGTGCCGCATAACTCCTTCGGTAAGTGAACGACATATAGAAAGTGCGGATTCTATATGTGGCCCTTTCTTTCTTGTGCAAATAACTTTGAGAAGATTTTGAACTTTGCTTAGACTGTTTGCAATCTTATTCGTGTGTTCATTCCACCGTAGGTTTCTTGAAAAGGTGATTCCCAATATTCGCATTGTTGTTTTTACGTGTATGTTGACGTTTCTAATTGTGATTCTAGTATACTCGCAATTTCGTTTCTTGCAGGCGGGTAGGGCTTCTATTTTGTCTGCGGGTATAACTGCGCTGAAGATAGCCCAATTGTGAATTATGGCATCAAAGATATTTAGACTTCTGCTCACTTCCTCTGTTGTGCCAGAGGCAAGTGCAAAAATAATGTCTCCGAATATACCTATGTATGTAGTCTAATGCGGTTTGGTTTACTAATAGTTTGGAAAGGGTGTTGGTGTAAACATTAAAGAGAAGTACTGATATAGGCGATCCTTGAGGTATGCCTTTTCCAATTGTATGGGTATCAGACAAAAACCCATCGACTTTTACTGTGATCCTTCTGTAAGAAAGAAAGGAGATCACGAATTTTAGCAACATTTTTGGAGCACCCCACTCATGGAGTTCTTTTATTATTTGCGATGCTATAATCCTATCAAATGCTTTTTCTAAATCCTCGGAGATCACAATGCAGTGTTTGTTTTTCTGTAAATTTGCTCTGATATGATTTTCTAGAAGGTGGCAGAGGGTATATACTCCATGATTTGGTATGTAAGCATGTTGAATGCTTATTATTCGGGATTTATACGTTTTCCAAAGCCTTTTAGAAATTAGTTTTTCTAGAATTTTGGATAGAACTGGTAAGAGAGATATAGGACGATATCTTTCACTAGTATTTTGATTTTTTCCAGTTTTAGGTATTGGCGCGAGGATGGCATGCTTCCAATCATGTGGGTATATTCCTGTTGTGAGAATCGCAGTGTATAACTCGCATAAACGACTTTTTAGAGAAGGTGAGGCGTTTTTGATCATACTGTAGGTGATTTTGTCATGGCCAGGTGTAGTGCCTTTGAGACTCTTTAGCGTTATTACTTCCAGTATATAGTTATTTAGGCTGATTCTTTCTTGTATTTCGTTTATGTATTTTCCTGGCTAGTGCTGGGCTTAAATGTCTGCTCGAGTCTATTAAACTCCATACAGTGGCGAAGTAGTTAGCTATTTGTTGTGGGTGATTTAGTACCTCGTTATTAATAAAAATTTGGAAAATTTGGTGAGTTATGAGATTTTATTGTTTTCACTTTTCTCCATAAGGTTTTTGTGTCGATGGTGGGGTTTAGTGAGTTAACAAATCGCTTCCAGGTATCTTGTTTTGCTTGTTTGCATGCTCTTCTTACTAGTGCACACGCCTTCTTATAGTTCAAAACTCTTGTGAAAGTATTTCTTTCTTTCAGCTTTTTCCAGGTTTTGTTTTTTAGACTTATTAACTTGCTTATTTCACTGTTGAACCAAACTGGGCAGTTTCTTTCTTTAGGTGGCTTGCTTGTTGGCATCGATCGTTAGCTGATTTACGTATAAATCTTTTTATTTGTGCAGCCTCTTTGTTAATGTTGCTAGATTGAACAAATTGTATTTGAAGTTGTTCGGTTTTGCCTTTAAAGAGTACCCAGTTGGCCTTGTGTTCTTTAAATTAGCATAAGAATTTTTTTGGTATATTTGAAATATTGGTGTGCATGAGTATAGGAAAGTGGTCAGAGATAATTGACGTTAAGCAGTTCCATGTCAATGCTGCAGCTAGGTCAGGGGTGGCCATGGACACATCTACAGACGTTAGGGTGTTTCTTGTGTTTAGAAGTTTCGGCGAACCATTTTAAACTACTGCTAGAATTGTATTGGGATCCCCACATGGTGTGTTACGCATTAAAGTCCCCCCATATTAGGTGGTGGCTTGTACCCGTAAAGGGTATATCATTTGCTGTATTTTGGAACGAATTTCCGTCATCCCTTGTCAAGTTTGGTTTGGAGACAAACCGGTTTCGGCGTTGTGCCATCTTCAGTGTAATTTTTCGTTCTCTTTTAGTGTTTGCGATGTTAGGCGGATGTTTGTTTCTTTATAGACGTTTGTAATGTGTACGTCTTTTATTCCGTGTATGGTTAGGGTTTGATGAAGTAAATCGTTGTTTGATGTTATGTGGTTTGAAACATTGATCGTATTCTTGACAAAGATTGCAATCCCGGCTTTTGCATATGTGAAGTTTTTGTTCTGGTGAAAAGCTTTATAATAGGGAAGATGTAAGAAATTTATACTTTTATTTGTTATATGTGTCTCTTGAAGTAGAATAATTTCAGGTTTTAGTTTAGCTACCAAATACTCTAAAGCGTATTTGTTGTTTGTAAAACCTTGTATGTTCCACTGCAGTATTGAAAGATTTGTGCCTTTGATCATTTTTTAAACTAAGTGTGCAATTTGTTGGTGTGTTATTTTGTATCTGGTGTTTGTAGCGTGTTTCTGTATGTATTTGGTGTTATGAGTACATTTAGTTGGGGGAATTTGTTGTATATGCTTGTGCAAGGCGACATTTCTATGTCACTGCTTTGTGTGTTTGAGTTTTCTTCGTTTATAACTATCGTTGTGTTCCACGATTTAGAAAATACAGAGGTTGCGCCTTCCGCAAACCGCTATTCGCTCTCAGCAAATTTGACAGAATCAGCTGTTTATGCTACGTCACAGAACGCGGTTAATTTTGTTTGTATGTTTGTAAGCATACAATTGTTTGTTATTAAACATGAAGTGCGCAGTGTTAAGTGTTAAAACTCGCTAAAAGTGATATGAAAGTGTAGCTGTGCGCACTTGGTAGCAAGTTAAGCTTCTTGTGTCTCCTAATGCTGCAATGCAGTTTTTTTCAAAGCATCCAATCAAACACAGTGCATAAATGAAGTTATTTGAATATAAATATGTTGCATAAAGTGCCGAAATTGGTAAAAACTTTAAAATTTAGAAATTCTAGCAGAACCTAACCTCACATTTTTGTTTACAATTTCTTTCGATTCTCAGAAAAACCATGTTCGTGACGTTGCACGCATTTTGCTTCACATCATTTTTCGTCGGGAAGGCGCAATCTTGTATACTATCGTTCTTGGTTGTGTTCTTTGTTTTAGACTGGCTCGAGTCACTTTTTGATGCTTTTGTTGTGCTTTGATGAATTTGTTCTAATATTGTTGTAAGTTGAGTTTCAGAGGTGGAGTTTGGACTTTTTTTGTGAATGTCTTTTGTAGGTGATTTTGTTTTGTTTTGAGTGGGATCGTTGTTTTTGAGTGTTTCCGTTTTACCGTGATTTTGAATGTTATTTGAAGGTTGGGTAACTGGTGAGGTATTGCGGCTGTTGTTTTAGATTTGCGCAGTTTGGTTTGTGCGTATGTAGGTTTGTTTGTTTGTATTATTCTGGGTTCAATTTTGTGTGCTGCTGGATTGCTGTTGTACACTTTCCAGGCTTCGCGTATAGTGCATCGGCGTTCAGTTTTAATTTTAATTACAGATTTATGCTTCAGGAAACTAGGACAGGAGAGGTCTTCAGGCATGTGAGTGTCGACATTGCAATTTGCACAGAAAGTTCGGGAGCAAATTTCAATTGTTCTTCGTATGTCCCAGTTTTTGGCAGTTTCTACATCTCATTGGATTGGGAATATATACCTGGACTGTGACTCTCTCCAATCCTAGGTTTATCTTTTCTGGCCTACGAATGAGATCGAAGGTAACAATTGCTGCTCCAGTTGGCGTTGCTACGTCCTTGGTTATTTTCATTATTTTCCTAATTTCAATAACTTTCTGGCAGGCTAAATCTTCCATTAATTCTTTTTCGGAAAGTTTAATGATGTTTCTTGAAAAGATGTGTCCCTGTGTTGAGTTTAGGCTTCTGTGAAAGACAATTTTCACGGGTGCGATATCCACATGAGTGGCTTTGAGAAATTTCTCCGCTGCTTTGAGGTTTTTAGTTTTAATCAACAAGTCGCCAGATTTGAGCTCTGTCACTTCAGTATACTCTGCACTTACATATATGTTTAAGGCCTTTTTCTATTTGGAATACATTGTAAGATTACAAGGGTCGAGCTTCTTCCGCTTTTTTAGATGCGATTGCAGTTGCTATTAGATAGCGTGGTATGTGGTCATCGTTTTGTTTGATTTCAGGTAGAGGTATAAAATCATCATTCTTCATTCGTTAGCCGTGGTTTGGTTGGATCGAAATGTTTAAATCAGAAGAGAAGCACTGCATTGAAAAATTGGAAAAACTGTCTGATGATGAATGGCGCAATCTGCAAAAAAACTCAGCTAGAAAGACAGAAGAACAAAAGAAAAAAGAGACAGTATTTAGAAACAAAAATTTAAAACTTATTTGATATAGCTCATGCAAATGCATTGACTATTCTAAAAATTGAAGACGATAAAATATTTTTATGGAATCAAAGAAAAGAGGAAAGACCGGGATATACATATACATGGCATCGATCGTGATCTTGAACAGTCAGAAAAACAAACATAAGATAGGCAAAGAAAATTGTTGGAAAGGAAAAATAAAAGTACACAAGAAGTTAACGATTTATTAAGAACTGTTCCAATAAACGATATTTCGTTGTCTGACCCGGAAAATTCAAATTGTGAAGATAGTGCTTCTGACATGGAAATTGCACAAGAGCCACCTTTAAAGAAAGCAAGGGGAAATACTAATTTAGTCCCTCCAAAACTTGCGGCTGTTCTTGATGCTTGCAAAATAAGTGACAGAAATGCTGTTAAAATTATAGTTGCTGCTGCAGAAGCGTTTGGTCAATGCATAAACGATTTCATTTTAAATAAAAATTCAGTTTGTACTGCTAGATAAAAATTGCGTTGATGCAATCAAAGCCAAGATGGAAAATAGTGATTTGAAAACTGTATGTTTGCATTGGGATGGAAAACTACTTCCATGATTAGAAGGAAAAGAGAAAGTAGACCGGCTCCCTATAATAATCTCCAATGGTCAAATAGAGCAATTACTCGAGGTTTCACCTTTAGACGTAAGCACTGAAGCACAAGCATTAGCTATTTGTAAAGCTGTTTACGAGTGGGGTTTGCAAGATAAAGTGAAAGCGTTAGTTTTTGATACAACATCAGAAAACACCGGTCACATAAACGGAACAGCTACTATTGCTGAAAGCCTGTTAGAAAAATATTTTTTGTATTTACCATGCCGGCATCATATATATGAACTAGTATTCAGAAGCGTGTTTGATTTAAAAATTTCAAAGTCCGAAAACTCTAATGTTGTCATTTTCCAGAAATTTCAAAAATCGTGGCTAAAAATTGATATCAAAAACATTAGCAGTGGCATTAGTGACAAAAGAGTTAAAACAAATATTATGTGCAAGTGAAATAGAAATCATGATATCAAATTCGAAAAAATTTTTAAATGAGAAATATTCTTAGGAAAAACGCCAAGTCGTGGTGTAAAAATTAAAGCTCCAGGAGCTATGCATCATGCCAGATGGATGTCAAAGACCATATACAGTTTGAAAATATTTTTATTTAGAAAGGAGTTTAAGCTTACGAAGGAAGAAGAAAAGGCTTTGTGCGAGATTTCCATCTTTCTTATCAAAATTTACGCTGATGCACGGTTCACAGCTCCTTTACCAATTAAGGCACCTTTTTGTGATTTTAATTTTTTAATAAAGCTCCACGAATATGCAAAATATGATAAACAAATCTCAAAAACAGCTTCTGATAAATTTTGTAGGCATCTTTTGTATTTAAGTTCAGAAGCTGTCGCCTTCGCCTTTTTGATTCAAACGTAAGCTCTGAGACAAAGATAAAAATGATAGAGAAATTAAATAGAGAATCACCATCTGAAAAAAATGATAAAAAGGCTAATGTCACGATTTCTGAAATCCTGGAAGAGGACATCGAACAGTTTGTTTCGAAAAAAACATTAAATTTCTTAGAAAGATTTAATATAAATATTAACTTTTTAAAAAACCTACCACCAGAGTGGAATGTAGATGGAAATTATAATGAGGCAATAGAAAAAATTAAAGGAATAAAAGTAGTGAATGATACGGCAGAAAGAGGGGTTAAATTGATACAAGATTACAATTCTTTATTATCGAAAAATTAAGAACAAAAACAATACATACCACAAGTAATTCAAAATTATCGCCGCAGGTTTCCTGACTGCAACAAATACACTTTATTAAATACAAACTATTAATACATCGTTATCATAAGAACCTTTCTAATACAAATAATAGAAAAAAATAAAACGTTTTGAAAATAAGCTTTTTAAATGCGCAAATGTTGTTGCTAGGGGTATAAATAGAAAACAGTTGAAGATAATCAAAAACTTTCTATGGCAAAATTACTTGGCGTTTCATTTCATTTCTCTCAAATGTCATTTTTATGAGTAATTGATATTAGCTGAGTTATTCAAGGCCAAAGTCAACTTTTTTTAAAATATACTGATTTTTCGAAACTTTGGGGCTTTGAGGCACGACTTCCCCCGAATCGAGTTGAATAAAATTTTGCCACAATAATTTTTTTGGGAAAAGGAACCAGTCTGGGGGGTGCCGCAAGCGTATTTTTTCTAAGTGGTAGTCTAATGTACATATGGCCCGTTTCGGGGGCTGTTACGTTACATTCGTACGTGTTTTTCTAATTTAAATGTTTGAAAATTCATATAGTTTAATATATCGAATATTATATACATATGTATGTATGTATCTGAAAGAACGAATTTTTAGTGATCTTTTTTATTGTTATTCAAATTTGTATACGGCTCGTAATTTCAAAGTTATATGCGTATAAACATGGACTGTTACGTTACAAAATTTGCTAGTAGGTTTTGTAGTTGACTTACATCATTGAAAAAGTCTGCTCCTCTAATAGGCTATTCACAACTTCAAGTGCATAATTTAAGAGCTTTAAAATGAAGGTAATAAATTAAATGCATTTCTAATAAATAAAAATGTATGGACTGTTACGTTACACAAAAAGACTGTTGCGTTACATGTGCGATCGAGGCCTGAGGAATTGAGCATTGAAAGAGCTTAGATTGTTTTTTATGATTATTTAAAATATTTTATTATTGTACAATCAATAATAGTGAATAAATGACATGTATTTCGGAAAAACAAACGGTATTTGAATTATTCGATTCACCAACTTTATTTTGTAGAAATCAACTTATAAAAAACATTTGAAACTATAATTTGAATCCTTGTTTCGATGTGTAGAAAGTGACAATTGATCCACCAACTACTTAAATTTGGTGAGCCGACGCTATGTCGCGGATACTTTTTGCACTATTGAACATAGCAGGTGTGTTTAAAATGTAATTTATATCAAGAAATCACTTCTTAGATAGCGATTTTACATTTTGTTAAATTAAATGCAGACACGAAATCTGAAGCACAATTTATAACGCGTTAACGCGACCAAATTTGTTTTCTCACGATCATCTTGGTAATTGCGCCTACATATACCATCGATGCAACCTTTTCCGTGAGAAGTTGGAAAGTAGTTCCAGTAGATTTTTACACCAAACTCGCATTCAAAAACAGGAATAACTGCAGCACTGAACCTAATTTTAAATTGCGATTATGGCCCATCGCTCCAAATTTTTAGTATTTTTACTGTTTCCGGCAGTTGTGAGAACAGTATGTATGTACATGTAAGGAATGATTGTTTCTTTTGTGTGATAAGCTGTTCGACAATAAAACTTTTCATTGAAATTTGTTCTTGTGATAAAAGGCAGTAGTAAACAGAGTCAGCTGTTTTTGATTCCAATGCGCACTTTGCACTTCGTCATGTCCCTCACAGACGAAATTTTCAGAAAAATCAACTTGCAGCATTCCTTTCTCACCCAACTGATCGTTTGATGCTCTCGGGCGATCATATTTTTTGCTATGACGCAAACATTTTGGTGACATAGTTGTTATATGTAGAAGTAAAGTGGAAAGTGTACTTTGAATTTCTCGATTCGTTTTGATGCATGACTTTTTCGCCAAACCATTCATGTCACGGCAGTATTCAGTGCCATGCTACCAATAGATTTCTTAAGTTGTTCGATCGAAATTCCAGTACAATTATCGCAGTTTGAGAACAAGCAATCTTCGTTTGGAACATTGCACAAAAATTGCTGAACAAATCCACCATTTTATGTTGGCATGGATGGGACACGCTCGGTAGTGATATCATATTTACAAGTTAATTTCTATCATCATCAGTCATGTTTACAACGATTTTTGCTAACACAGCTCTTTTACATGTCTCAGAAGCAGCAAGTGCTTGAATAGTTTTCTTTACTGCTTTACCAAGTGCTTGTGGTGAATTATAAGCATTGGTCTCAGATTTTTCTTGCAATAACTTCGTTTTTACATTTCTTCTGTGCTTCTTTACCCTTTCGCGAATTGCTACACGACGATTTTCAATAATATTTCTTTTCATTTTGATTATTGGCATTTCGTCTTCTGCCTCCTTCATCTTCTTTCGCCTCTTCTTCTGAGAAGCTGCTCTTTTTTCTTTAAACTCATCAAATTTTTGCTGAGTTTTCCATTTGTGGATATAATTACACTGTCCAACAGCATTTTTGGAACAGAATAGCGAAAGGGTATGTTGAGTAGATCATTTTTGTAGAACAAACTTATGGTCCAGCACGTCTGAGTTTTTTTTTACAGTGGTTCAAAGTTTTCATTTTTTGGTCGAAGGGAGCATTATACTATATGAAAAAAATGTTGTAAGTTAATGTCTGAGAGAATACTTATGGTCAGAGTTGTATTGTGGAATTGTATGAGGATTATTTTTGTGGAAGATCTTAACCCTCTAATTGGTCTCTTTATGGGTCAATTTGACCCTTTTTGCGAGAAAATCAAAAAATATCCTTTAAAAAAGGACATTTAAGGATTAAAATATTCTACGAAAATGTTTGGCGGAAAATTTCAGTGGGGGTCACCAAAGACACCATTGTTGTAAATAAAGCTCTACGATTAATTGGCAAAATTACACGCCAACTTCTATAAAAAAATTATAATTTTGTTTTAATAGTGGTTTATTATAGTATGTACATACATACATATTTATTTTTTTGCTTCAGCAGTAGTATGACAATGGATTAAAGATTAAACTTAATATGCTTTCCTGTATTTAGCTTGACGTGAATGTTCCGATGTGTCAAGGTTTCTGTACAAGCTCCATACGTATTCAGCAAGCATTACACTTTGGGATTTCCGTTTGAATCTTTCTTCCAATACCTTTATATCCTGATGAAACCTTTCACCGTGTTCATCTGAAACCGCTCCAAGGTTTTCTTTAAAAAAATTGAGATGAGAGTGCAGAAAATGCAGCTTTAGTGACATCTTAACGCCAATATTGTTAAAACCGATTAGCATGCTTTCAATATTTTCTGCATAGTTTTGTGCTTTTGAGTTTCCAAGGAATTCTGATATAACCAGCTGCATAAAGTTAAATGTTGTCTTTTGCATATCCGACAGATGACCATACAATTTTTCATCTTATAATAATTTTCTTATATCGGGTCCAACAAGCATTTTACATTAAATGAAATAAATTATTTCTTAAAACCGTATATTACCTTCTTTTAATTTTGCTGCAGATAATCTGGGGAAAATTGTTTAAATGCGTTTGAAAGCATTTCCTTGTGTATTTAAGCTTTTAATAAAATTTTTCACCACGCCCAACTTAATATGCAGCGGTGGAAGTATGACCTTATCTTTTGGGACAAGGGATTCATGGATTACATTTAAGTCACCAATAATATTTTCTTTACGTTCTTCGAAATATTTAATATGATAATGGCTGCTGGTAGCACGTGAATCCCAGCACATATATTTTGTGTATCCTGTTTGCATTCCAGTCAATATTGGAATCATTTTGAAGTCTGTGCATACTTCCCATTTATATTTATAGTATTCAATTTTATTAAGAGATTTGAAATATTTGCGTATGTTTCCTCCTTTTTTGTGGAATACCGAACCGGTATTGATGGATACTGATTTCCATTGTGCAGTAAAACTGCTTTTAAGCTGTGTTTTGAACTATCTATAAATAGTCGCCAAGCGGAAGAGTCCAGTGGAAGCTTTAGATATTTTAGAACCTTTTCAATACTGCAACAGTATACAAGTTCTTATGATTTTTTAAAATAACTTTCCAGATCGGCGTGTCTTTTTCTTGGCGATGTGACTTTTACATCGGCTTTTATCAAATTCCTGTTTTTCAATCTGGAACATAATATTTCAGCTTTTTCTTTTGTTTGTCCTAAATCTCTTACAATATCTTCAAAATAAGCTTGGTCTATCGAATTAGGACATATGTTTAAACCATCAGGAGGCAAGTAACTTATATCTGATATGTTTTCAACCGCCGCTGTTATTTCTGTATTGGCGTATGTCATATTGGCCGAAAATGTATGTGTAGGCGGTTGAGGCACCGGAACACCTTCACAGCGCACATCTGGTAACATGACATTATTTGTTGCTTCGTATGTCATTATCGCGTAGTGCCTTTGGCTTCTACCAAATTTGTAATTTACGCAGAAATAGCATGTGATCTTCAGGTTCAATCCATATAATTGGCGCAGAAAATGGCAGCGCCTTAGTACCGCCTTTGTACCAGGTCAAAAGACCACTTTCGCAAGTAGTACATACAGTTTTTGGTATCCAATCTTCACATAAAAATCGTATTCCAAAGAAAAGAAAATATGGTTCTTCAATTGTAGGGAATATCTTTCTTTTGTTTGATGGTGGGTAAAATGTCCACAAATAAAACAAAACCAATCTCTTAATTTGCAAACAGAATCCGCCATGCTTATTTAAGCTTTAATTGTTCTTTTTTTATATTAATTTTAGTAAAAATCACACCCGATATGTACTGCTTAGTAGCTCAATTATGCTTAATTTTATCACACCCGATTTGTAAGTCACAGCTGATTTGTAAGTCACAGCTGACTAGACGCGAGAACTCAGTGTTTGGCCCGGCCGAACTTGACGACGTTTTCACCTGCTTTGTATATGTTGGCGTGTAATTTTGCCAATTAATCGTAAAGAGCTTTATTTACAACAATGGTGTCTTTGGTGACCCCCACTGAAATTTTCCGCCAAACATTTTCGTAGAATATTTTAATCCTTAAATGTCCTTTTTTAAAGGATATTTTTTGATTTTCTCGAAAAAAGGGTCAAAAAATTAAAACTTTGACCCACTGTAAAAAAAAAACTCAGACGTGCTG
This sequence comes from Philophylla caesio, assembly GCA_963971545.1. Lineage (NCBI taxonomy): Eukaryota > Metazoa > Arthropoda > Insecta > Diptera > Tephritidae > Philophylla > Philophylla caesio. Next base: position 69,089,190 of record OZ020607.1, read on the forward strand.
GACCATAAGTTTGTTCTACAAAAATGATCTACTCAACATACCCTTTCAGAATTATGGGGTCGCTATTCTGTTCCATTCAAAAAGTCTCCATTTGTTGGACAGTGTTATTGTTCCTCTGAGCTTTACTCAGCTTTCTTTCAACACAGAACATGTTTTTGAAGATAGAAATCGTCGTTGTTATAATTTTTGATTATGAGGGAAACATGTTTGGCTTTAAACAGTAAAGTGGAATGAAACAGTGCTGATTTTATGTCATTGTCGGTAAATGTACCAAAAGTTCTCGAAGAAAATTGGGAATTTTTCTATTGGCAACGTAATACATTTTCGTGAAAAAAACTTTTCCTTCTTTTGGACGATTACGTTACATGAAAAGAAGCGGTTGATTACTTTTTTGCTGAAAATGCTGATAACATTTTTTGTTCTTGAATGTTTTGTTCAGTCACTTTGTATGTAGCCAATTAAACATAAAAATAACCAACAACAAAAAAAAAATAGCAATCCTTGTGTACTACTTACCTTTTGGTTCCCCGTTATATTTTGGTTAATTTTTATCTCTCAAGAAGTAAAAAAGAAACAAATAGAATTTTCAAAATACACACAGCGTTTTGCTTTGACAATTATGTTGCCTTCTACTGTGGGTTGTACAACCTCAAAATGAGCAAGAACCCGCAAAAAAAAAAAAATTTTGTCTGGTTTCGTTTTCCACGAAACGGGCCATATGTATTCAATTAATTCATACATATTTAGGAATATTTTATGGAAGTAACAATTTTCTGCTATGCATAAGTTTCGTACAATGCCTTATCCAGATTTCACTATGGCTGCTTACTTTTCTACTACCTTCGTACGAAATGGGATGAAATTATTTCCCTTTCTCTGTCCTTTATAAATGCAACCTACAAATCAGTCGAAAAACTTAAACGTCAATACGTATCCAACATTTTTTATTTAATCATGGGCACAATTTAAAATTAAATCAAAGAAGACATATTTTTTATAAATGAAATAAAGGAATAAATCGTGAAATGAAGTTTTCGTATACATATATACATGGCCCACATTTATTTTTTCCGATATTCCGCTTTCACAATATGATAAGAATAAAAAAAATACAATCACTTTTGATTTTTTTTTTAATCAAATAATCCAAAATACGCAGGTATTGTTGGGTTTTATTTAATATGTTTTATAGCGACAATTTTTAATTTATAAAATCCATCAATAACTCTTACATATAATTGAGTCGTACCCTTAAAGGACATTTGCATTCACAGACTTAAGACGAAATGTATACTCTTATGATCTAAGAAATGTTTGTAAATAAAGTAAACACAAAATAAATAAGTATTTAAATTAAGTTAAATATACCCATTTTTCTCGCCTTATTCTATTTTTTTGCGGATTTTCAGGTAAAGATTTGTGCTAGACCGGGCCTATACTGCAACCAATGGTTATGACATATACATACATACATATATTACGAAAAAAAGCTGATTGATTTAAATGGACTTGAAAAATAATTTAAGTGGCCTTGAAGAATTTAATTATTGTACGATTAAATGTTTTCAATAGCACGTATGTACATATACTAAGTCTATTTAATAACTATTATTAATTAAGTTGAATAAAATTTATTTGTATTTATTAAAATGCCTTATTTGCAATATTCTTAAACTACTCTTAAATATTAGTTTTTGTTATAAAAATTGTATGTCTTATGTTATGTTAGGTATATATGTATAATTTTTAATTACCAGTGTTCGAAAAATTGTTGACTAATAAAAAAAATGTTATGAGTACTAAAATTATTGCTACTAATATGATAATTATTCTTTGGATTATAAAAAACATAGTTTATAGTATTTATGGTAGATATTTCACAGCATAAGAGTCGATGCTTTCTCATTTTCTATGAATTAAAAAGAAGTTTTTCAAAGAGGCCAAAATATTTATTACTAAAACGAATTAAATTTTTGAGGACTCCCTGCTGATGCATTCTATCTGCCAAGATGATAACCCCGCAGGTATTTATTCGTGCGTGTCGCGTGAAAAAGTGCAAGAAAACTTCATAAATACTTTTTCATGGCCAATTGACTTAGGGTGTTCCTGTCATAGATCTTAGGCTTTGTACCTACTCTGAAAATAAAATCTAAATATGGATGTACATACATACATACATATATAACCACATATTAATATAACAGCATTAGTTCAATCTCAGCTCAGAAGGAACTTAAAAAGATACATAAATAACTAGGCGTCTGCCAATTTTAAGGAGGACGTATCGTGTACGAACAACTCACGCTTGTTTTTTTTTTCGTTTACAGCAACGGTTGAAATTGATAACAAACCCTTTCATAATGAACGCATCAGGCAGTTTCATGACGTACATATGTAAATATGTACCTCCATACATATAAATATACATACATACATGTACATGTATACATTCATATGAACATACAAAAGTTGACTGATTATGTTCGTTGGGTATATGTACGATAAGAATTTGTTTTTATCAGCTTTCTTTTTTTTAAGTGTTGTTATACCGAAATCCCTATTTCATTGTTGAATTTTTAACCATAATATTCATTACAAAAATAAACGAAATGTATCTGAACTTCAAAACAACACATTCTTACACAAACTTACGCTAATAATTTCGCACGCACACATCTACACACCACTACTCATACTATGCAACAATTTGATTGTGTTGCCAAAGAGTGTTTTCGCAAGTGGTTCTCTTCTTTTAGGAGTTGAAAGCTCAATGGAAGACAGCTTGTTTACAATTTTGGTGAATGCACCAACACTGTGTTATTATTTGCAAAACAGCTGGTGAAGCTTTCAATTTGTTGACTCGTCAGAACACCAATACAACGAAAACATGCTCAGATGATTTGATAATACATTCATATAAGCTACTCTGTGCATACATATGTATGTATGTACTTATATAGTCAGTGTTGCCAACTCAGAGCTCAGGACGTGGAAGAAAATATCTCATTACTCTTTCATTTTAATTCAATTCAAGACTGTGGTTTGCTTTCCCACAACAAATAAGAAAAGCAAGCGAACAAATTTGAAATGGTTAGACTAGTAAATGCGCTCAAGCTTACTGCTTTGCCGGTCTCTATTGTTCGCCTTTTCCTGTTCTAGAGCTAAGCAGTTTTACGAGCTGAAACAGCCGTCAGTGCAATTCAAGAATATTAAGTATTAAGAATTTTATATGACCACCCATGACATGTATGGATGTATTGTACATATAAATAATATTAAGTTTGTAGTCTTTCTTATGAGCTTCAAATGTACATCCATAATTTACAAGTGATAAAGTATGTAGTATATCGGAGGTGGATTAGGGAATAGTACGGTTTGAGACTTTCTTTGGTTTCTAAAACAAATATTATTTTATGAAATACTCGTACACATTGAGTGATTAATATTTGCCGCTTAATTATTTTATATCGTAAAAGCTTTGGAGGATTAACACGGTGCCGTAAAATTACGTAAAGTTGTAAAGTCATATAAAATTTCGGCCGTACAAAATGTATCTCTTTTGCTGTGTATTGCACAGAAAACTTGGAATTTTGAATATTTTATGACTAAGACAATTCGACACTTTAGTATAATTGAATTAAATGTTTTGAATATATGTATGTATATACGTATTTACAAATATATGTACTATTAACTCGAAAATATATACATATGTATGTACATACATATATAGTTATTTTCTTAAAAATATTCACAAATAAAAATTAGTAACCCCTTTTAGAGAAATATCCGTTTTTTTGGATTTTGGTGCTTGAGCAATGAAAGAGTTGGCAACCCTACGTAGTATGCAGTTAACAAATGAACGGACGAACACAAAGATAAGACTTCAAAACTATGAAATTTTTAAAAATGTTGGTTTAACTTACACACGAGTCAAAATAAACTTAAAGAAGATAAATTAATTTTATTTAATTTATGATTTTTTTTGCAAAACGTATACTTTTGTAAAGGGAAATTAAGCAAACAAAAATATTGCCCTTTTAAAATGCACCTAGAGACATACAAACATACACGTATACAATCTCCGAAGCATATGTATACATAGTTATGTATGTATTTACAGACATTAACGCGTACACATGCACTTACGCAAGTTGCGAATAATTTACGACTCTGGGTAAAATGAAAAATGATAAAAGAATGAAAGCAAGAATTAAAGCTTACAGTAACAACACTCTGCAATCGGCAGTATAGAAATATATATATAAAAATAAAGATACTTATTGTTAGAAAAAATATAATCACATGGCCCGTCGGCCCAAGAATTTTGATTGCGGGAAAAACTAAATTGTAATATGTAGTAAAATACGATTTTAACCAAATTAAAAAATGTACTCCTCAATGTTTCCGAGCATATATATTTATTAAACTCAGCTGTTTTTTTTTTGTTACAATTTACTACCAATACAAGTGACCCAGAATTAATATATACTCGAACATATGTATGTACATACATACATATGTACATATAGTACATACCACGGTATGTAAATATGACGTTGAGTAAGTCCCATTAAAAAATCGTTTGTGCTAATGTACTACGAAAAACTTTACTTAACTCTTGGAAACTACTGAAAGCAATTCCAAATTTAATTTTTGTTTTTGCAAGTAGCGTGATTCGTAAATCGGCACGGCCCCGTATAGTTTTGATTCTCTTTACGCCTTCCTTTGTTCAATTGCTTTGTTTACTTGGTTCGTTTCTGTTTGTTTCGGTGAGAGATGAAATGTACATACTATATACATACATATGTTTGTATAATTTCACGAGTAAGCATTTTTGTTAAGTCGAAGTCAGTCGAACTCAAACGTACCTCGTCAGTACCACTTTGCTTTTGACAGTTGCTTTAAATCTAGTTTTGTGAATGTTTGTAGGTATATATTTACATATATTTCGCGTATTTTGTGTTAATTAACGTCTCGGTTTACATAAATAAACATTTAAAAACAATAAACTCCTTAGAGTTTCGTTACAATTAACGGGGAAGAGGATTTCATATTTCTGTGAAATCAAACTTTGGTCAATTAAATAATGTATACAAATATTGACATTCTTCGATTTTTCTAGTTATAGGCACATACACATGTATGTTTATACATATGTATGTATATGTATGCTATCTGGTGATTAAAAAATGAAACCAAATCGATGCTCCGCAATTTAATCTACATAATATATGTAACTCACGAAAAAAATATTTGAATGCATTATCAAATACATATGTATGTATGTATGTTTGTACATACGTATTTATAAATGAAATCATAAAAGTGTTCAAACAATTTCTTCGCATGTCTAATCAATTGGTCCTAAACAACTTTGTTTAAATGAAAGTTTATCGAAAATATAAACCATTTTTAATTGTGATCATATTGGTTGAGCAGGTCAGTTTGAACCAAAAACGAGCCCAAGAGTTAATTTTACAAATTTCTTTTGGTTAAAATACATATATAATTCGTTCATAATTCCGTTTTAACAAAATTTGTGTAATTCCTCTTTTATAATTCCGTTTTATTAAAATTTGTGTGTAAGTACTTATGAACGTGCATTCATATTTGTACATATTCATGCACTTAGATATCGCCAAACACGAACGATTTAACAGAGTACAGTTTTAGCAGCAGTATCAATACACTGATGGTACACACATGTGTATGTATGTACATATGTATGTATGTACATATATGCATGTACCATATTTACTTGTACAAAAGTGAATTGTGTATTAAGCGCAATTGTTGAATAACAAAACAAGATATTTACCTACGTAAATATATAAACCCCATTTCATACTTATAACTCAACCAAATAAAAGTATGATCAATTAAAGTAACTTCTATACAAACTGCACATTTACACATTAAAAAAAATTAGAATGTTTTTTTTTATGTACGTTTTATATCCCATTCTATTTTAAAACAACAAAATCCAAGTTCAAATGGATGTAAATTACCATTTTTTGACAATTTTTCTTACTTAAAAAAATGTTGTGCATGTGTTATATGAAAAAAAATGGAGAGAGCCACTTAAAAATTTAATTTTATATTACCTTACACTTATGTTTAAAGTTGGCTGATTTATCAAAATTTTGTATTAAATTTTAATTACAGAAAGAGAAAAATAATAAAGTTTTAAGAAATAAAGTGTAAATTGTCATATTTGATGGCGTTATAAATATGAAATGGGTTAAATTTTGTATGTATGTAAATAAGAATGTATGTACATATGTAAGTATGTGCATTTATGTGTACAGGTGCAAGTTTATAATGAAAATATACGTAATACATATTAAAATTTAATGATTTATAAAATTTTTAGTGTGTCTCGTTATTTAAATTCGGATTTTTTCAAAAGGTCAATGTTCTCAGAATGTTTCACGACAAGTATCCGTCATTTACTAATCCGCAAAATGTGTTTTTTTAGTAGTTTTGGACATCGATTAAATTTTAACATTTTTCAACCAACTTAAATAAGATAGACATTTCGATATACAAACAAATATTACAAAGACTATCTTTTTTTATTTCTAAACCAAGTTAGATGAAATCTTCCAATACAATTTTCAACGTTACAGAAAGAAGTGAATGATTCAATATGCTCCTTAGTTTATAAGATACCAAAAGCCCTTCTCAAGAGGTAGTTCCCTCAAAGTAACGTTTAACTTTGAAGTTTCAAACTTTTTGTTCATTTGAAAAAATTGGAACAAAAACCAAAAAAAAATTAAATTTTATTACAATAAGTGTCTACAAATTACCATTGATTTTTTTTTGTCGCTCTTTTTTCTATTTTTGACCTATGTATGTACATATAAGGAAAAATTAAGGCCACTTTTAACATCACCAAAAATTAATCGTTATTTGTAGCCTCTTTAAACTTGCACTTTAATATAAAAAAAAATTTTTTTTTTACTTTTGTACAAAGTTTGAAACTTGTAAAATGACACAAAAAATGTGACAAGAGACTTATGTCGGAAAACCGTTCCAATATACATAAGTATATCAAATTTACACTGTGTCCCAAAATAAAAGGGAACATCAAGAAACAGAACTGTATATTGTGAGATAAAAAGGATTTTTTTTTTTAAATTAAATAAATTTTTTACACTTTTTCGTTTTGTCCATTAACTCTTCAACGGATATTTTCTACGTCAAGCACTATATAATTTCGTGAATAGTTCTGAACTATTTGGTATTAGTTCAAGAACATTTTAGGGCTACTTTGGGATTATTTCGGAACCGTTACAGGATCTATTTAATTCTATTTCAGAAATATTTCGAGACTATTTTGGGACTAATTAAGAGTGTCTTTCTCTTGTCCGACAGGGTGGAATGTTGAAATTTGTTGGAACGGTTTTCTGTCATTCCTTGTCAATTTGGTTTGAAGACAAACCGGTTTTACGAGTATAGGTCCTATTAAGGACCATTACCAGATAGCAAAATAATCATCAACAAAAGCGTCCTTGTTAACAAAAACAATAAATATACATACATTCTCAGACTTGTCCTATCCTTTGTCTCCAACCAGTCATCCTGTTTCTTTTTTAATACATTGAGCACCGAAGGATGGCTACAGCCTATTCTTCTAGAAAAATCTCTAGATAAAACTCCTTCTGCCAAAGTGAAAATAACCACTTTTTCATCACGTGACAGGCGCTTGTATTTGAAGCTCATTTTGTATGCCGTCCGACTTAACGATCGATAAATGTTTGACACACTGAATTTTATTTTCTCACTTTGTTAAAACTTAACTGAAAATTTGAATTGCCACAACAATTACCGTTACAATGAGTGAGAACCCGCGTTCGCTTGAAATTTTTTAATGGTAATTTACATCTGCACATTCAAGTTATATTATAGGAATATACGAATATATTTTCACAAAGAATAAAATCTCGATTTATTGGCCTATGTGCAGGCTAGTGAAACTTTTTACAAAACTATTGGTATGTAAAAATTATTTTTAATTTGTATTCAGAAAATATAAAACTTGAAACTAAATAAATATTTTTTCCAATACATTTGAATACCATTTTCGAAATTGTTTTTCTTCTTAAATTCTCAACACGTTTTTGTCTATGCTGTTCTATTGAGTTTGCAATTGAGATTTTTTTGCAATTGTTCGCTTTAATTCAATCATTATCTTATCATAAAATCAATTTATTGTGTACATATTCCATAATATTGTTTCGATAAGTGTATGCAATCTTTTCACGACATCTTTATTTTTAAATGAAGAATTTCTTCTTTTGTTTGACATACATATATTTGTATGTACTATAATTCATTGTGAAGTCTTTGACCAGCAACCTCCTGAGATTCTGCCCGCATTGTTCATGCCTCGCACTCTCTTGTTCTTCTTTTGGTGCAACGCAGGGAAATTATTTACTATAAAAACGAAAAAAAAAAAAATTTTTTAATGTAGTGCATTGCTTTGTCTCAGCAAGAGAGTATGTATTTTCTCATTGTTATTTTTTTATAAGATCTTTTGCTGAAAAATCGAATTTTCCTGACCCTGAAAGCGGGCAAACCACAAGATGAAGCATAATCAGAAGTCTGCCTGCCTACCTGCTGCTTCTCTGCCATCCCATCCCATCAATGAAAGCAAGAAACGCGAAATTTGTACTACAAACAAAATGCCGACAAACCAACCTTATAACCGACCCACCGACACACTAACGAAGAGGCCAGTACAGCTGTATTCTATACTATGAACGTATGGGCATCACTAGTATTAGTATCCATGACCTTGAAAATTTCAGCGATACAGTTAAAAGGAAAACGATAAAAAAAATCAAAATGCAATGGCAAGAACCTTGCTCCCTAAGCAATAGCAATAGAAACGAAAACATTAGGCTGTCAAACGAAGAGATACTATGTGACTTGACGCCATGACTCTCTTGCACACCTTTCTGAAACAATGGTTCTCTTAACATACGTGCATATAAGCTCTACGTGTTTGAACAGTGCTTTCACACTCTATTTCTCTTTTTTATTTCTACAAAATGACGAAATTTTGTAAATAAGCAACGATAATTCAAAATTTTGTTCTTCATATTATCGCGCCTTATGGAATTCGAAATGTGATTGATAAGTAGCCGCCACTTGGGTGAAACCCAACATCATTTTCACACATTATTATGTAGAAAAAACTGGTAAAATTATTTGTATTCTATAAGAAAAACATAAATTTTTATGTAAAATCCGTTTGTTTAAAAAAATACATGAATACGCTTAATTTAAGATTTAAATTTTTAAATCGAATTCAATAATTGTATTCCAAAGATATCGAAACGCGTTGTAATGTGAATGTCAGAAAATAAGAAGAAAATAAAGTTGTGTTACTTTGATTTCGTTTTCTATATATTGTAACAAAAACAAAAATTGCATGATTTTAAAAGATTACGTATGTACCTGTAAATTTGTGGAAAAATGTTTACTTTATCAAAAGTTATCAGCTTTTTTATAAATCGAGAATTTCAGTTGAAAAAAATAAAGAGCTGGTAGGAACTAACGCAAACCACAAAATACAATTTGATAGTTTTTATAGCCGAGCGTACGAAAAAATTTCCGTATCTCAATCACAGTGTTAGGTATCGTCACAAAATTTAGTGGATATATTTTCCTTGATATCGCTATTTTTGAAATCGGATTATAACCACGCCCACCGCTCATATAACGGAAGTTTTGGAAAATGCAAAAACCTCGGTTTTTCGGTATCTATTAAAACAAATTGAGTAAAATTCGGTATTTGCTATTAAGAAACTTGATTTTTATGAAAATTTGAAAAATGGGCGTTACCACGCCCAATTATAAACAAACGCCTGTAGGTATCTCAATAACGGTGTAAGGTATAGTGAACATATTGTCCTTGATATCACTAGCATCACCGTCAGAAATGCTTGAAATCGGATCATAACCACGCCCAACTCCCATATAACGAAAATTTTGGAAAATGCATAAACTTAATTTTTTCGGTATCTATTGGAATAAATTGAGTAAAGTTTAATACTACCAGCGATTTGAAACAAAGAAACGGGGTTTTTATGAAATTATGGGCACCGCCCATACAAAAATACATCGGGAGGGTATATAAAATTCGGTTTCGCCCGAATTTAGCGTTCCTTACTTGTTGGGAGTTAAAAATGATATGAAAATATTGATATTTGTCAAGTTTGACAAGGGATGACGGAAAATCGTTCTAACAAATATCAACATTCCACCGTGTCGGACAAAAAAGAAAGAAAAAACAATATGATATGAAAAGGCAAATTGAACTTGCAAGAAGAAAGTAAAATAAATCGAAAAATAAGTATTTTCAATATTGACATTTGCTTACTGTGCTAGGACCTGTTGTTCTGTAAAAAAAATTCAATGCTGCTATTTTAGAGATCACCACATATACTCATTAGACTTCTTTCTTCAAGACTTTGGCGGGAAACCAACTCACGCCACCACTTTATCAGTCTTTGTTGGTCCTCTGGATTAATAAACAATTGTTTATATTAGAAATAGTCATTAGGTCAGATATAAAATATTTTTCGGTTTTCAAACATATTTGATTTTGAAACAAAACGACTATTTTTTAAAACTATGTACATACATATATAAATATTTCTTAGTTGTTTTCAGTTAAAATTTCCAACCTGATCATTGAACTTATTACTTTCAAAGTTTCGACGTAAAAAGCTTAAAATTACAGATATGTATGTAGTTTGGACTATGAAAAAAATAAATAAATAAAAAAGCATTTTTGAGCTCTTAAGTGGTCTCCTTTTTAAAATTTTCGTCATATCGGCTTTTATATTTGAATCTAAAAGTCTGATGATTTTCCCCTCGAGGAAAAACATTGAAAATATGACGAAAATTATAAGATGACGAGCTTTAGAGACAAGTAGTTGTAATCGCCTTGAAAAATACTTTAGATTATGGGGTGTGCGGTGAGTTTTTTTGTTTTGGTACAGTTTAATGTGCATATGTACATAAAATTACACCGTTATAGCAATCAAGTTCAAGCCTAAAATTCAGCAACAAATACAATGAAGAGATCAATGTTTATAATAAGTGGTTTGTTTAAACTCTGGTGACAGTTGGTGCAAATGTATGCGTTAAGAGGGAGACTCAACATATTCAGACGCTTCACGTATCTAATATATATACATATGTATATACATATATAGTAGCTACCGACAGTTAATACATATACCCGTGTTCATACATGAATGGGAATGTGTGATGAGAGACATGAAAATCGTATCGGTGCTGGTTGGTTGAGGTTAGTTGCTTCCGTCGCCCATTCGTGCCATACACGTAGCGCATTGGAGAGGCGAAAGCGGCAACAGAATCAACGGCAAAGTCCGTCAACCATTACCATTCACGACATACTCAAAGTAAGAAGTAAACTTAATTGCTGAAAGTGAAATTGACCGAGTTGTAACATTAAAGTAAAGTATGCAAACTTTTAAATTGAAATAGAGATTCTTGAATTAAAGATCTTGAAATAAAAAGTGAAAAGATAGCTGAAAGATAAGAAAAATAAAATGCGATTGTGAATAACAAAAATATTGGATATTTCTCTTAAGTGTTTTGTGACCGTCACCGCCTCTCGATTTGCCTACATTTGAGACATACATATGTATGTATGCTTGTATGAAGTAGTAGTACTATTATATGGTTTTTAAATTTATTTGTTTCTGGAAATCGAAACATTAGAATTAACGCCAGCTGTGCGAGTAGTTTTCGCGTACATTTGATATATAATTCGACACTTTTTTTTAATTTCATCAAATTGACTTCTCCTGTGTTAATACATATGTATGTGTGTATGTTTGGTAGATAAATTTGTTTTGCAGAAAGTGAAGGTGATCTTCGGATAATTTCGATATTGAATATGTATGCATGTTGTTACCGTTGCTGCCTTTTGTGATATTAGTACAAAATTATAATATTTTTAAAAATATTTCCGAAGCAAATAAGCAACAATTTATTCACCTGTGTCGACATCACTTCTCTTCTTCCACATTGACATTCAAGCATGTACTCGCGTGTGGAACACGTACGTAAATATGTATTTTATATGAACGTAAATACATATACATATGTATGTATATGTTTAGTTATTTCGGTGTGTGTGTTTACGCTTCGAATACTTATACATATTTCATGCATGTGTTTTACATATGTGTATGCGACGTGTTTGCTCAAATAAAAAGCTGGCAATGTTTGTAAACAAGATCTTTGCAATTTTCTCTTATTTTCTGCCTGTTGACGTGACACCACTGCTTTCAAAAGGCAATACACACGCTAATTTAACGAAAGCACCTATTAGTACATGTACACATCCATACATACATATGTACATACAGTGTAAATAAAAAAGAACAAAAAATGAGCTTTTAAGTATTCCTATAATATAACCATATTTTATAAAAAAATACATACAAGATGTATATCTAAATACATATACAGCTATGTTCACAAAAATAGGAGTAAATTTCAAAATGATATTTATTGAAACTTAAATTTATTTATTTATTTTTGATAATTTTCATTTAAAATTGAGTAGGATCTAGGAGGTTCAATACTTATACGAAATTCACAAAAATTTTTTAAATTTCAAACTTTTTATACAGGACCTATTCAATTTACAAAATTTAAAAAAAAAACTACGATCGTTTATTCGTCTCTTTAGCTCACGGAACTGATTGTAACATTTCTCTTATATCTGTTATAAAAAGATGTGATTCTTGTAGATTATTTTGCTCACTGAATCCGAATTTGAACTCCAAAACGGCCAACCAAGTCATGATTTTTCGTAATATAAGCTTAAATGGCTAAAATGGAACGTAAAGTACTACTATTAGGCTTTAAAACCTATTATGCAGTTTTTAAATATTTTCATTTAGTCCAGTATTTATGCTTATAAAACTACATATTTAGACTGAAGTAGTATGTTTGTATATACATATGTACATATATGTAAAGTGTCAATAACACAGGTCTACAACAAAAATGCTGTCTGGATATTTCCTACTGATTTCTATGTATTTAGGTGTTCTGAAAACTAAAAAGATACTCAAAAAATTCCAGAACGTAAGGTTATTTTACAAAACGCAAAATTTTATTATAAAAAAGGATTTTTTTGGGCTAGCTTTTAAACATAAATAATAGGTATAATTTTAAAAGAAGCCTTAAAGCAGTTCTGCTGCTGTTTTCTATACTTCCATTCCTGTTGGTCATTCCGTACACCTCAAGGAAACCTACAAGAACTTGGAATTGATTCTTTGCAAATTAAAATATAAAGACCACGGTTGGCAAGTGTGCGGTGATTTTAAAATCTTGGGCATGGTGCTCGGACAACTATCTGGGTTTACCAAATTCCCTTGCTTTTTGTGTCTATGGGATAGTAGAGACCGAACAAATCACTGGACCAAAAAGTGTTGGCCTCCGAGGGAGCTTAAAGTTGGCGAAAAGAAACTTTGGTGCCTCCTCATAAAGTTCTTCTACCACCGCTTCACATAAAGCTAGGATTGATGAAGCAATTTGTAAAGTCACTTCCAAGAGATGGAAATTGCTTCAAATACTTAATATCAAAGTTTCCAGGCCTCTCGGAGGGAAAGTTGAAGGAAGGTGTTTTCGTTGGACCAGATATTAGACGGCTTATGGCTGATCCGCTATGCATCACAACCATGACGGATCCTCAAAGAGAAGGGTGGATTGCCTTTAAAGAGGACTTAAAGAAATTTTAAGGCAATAACAAAGATCTTAACTACAAACAAATCGTCAAAAGAATGTTAAAAGCATTTCAAGCTTTAGGTTGCTTGATGAGTTTAAAAACACAAGAATTACAAAAAAAACCAAAACGGCTCAATTATTTTTTTTTGCAGACTTGTGTAATGAAACAATGACACAATTTGCACATAAGGCACATTCATATGTATGGAGTATACAGGCATGTTCTACATTTCAGTTTTACTCAGACTTGCTCACCTCCCTAGGGAAATTAAGATAGGCTCAATACGCAAATTTACTCGGAAGGAAAATGCAGAACATAGGCGATAATGAAATCGTTTTAACAATTTTTTCTAAAAAAAAAAGTAAATAGCATAGTATACATTCAAAAATTTTTTTGTGTAAGGTATGTGCATAAGGGTGGCCCAAAAATGTATAGGAAAAAGCAAAGTTGGAGTTTTAATGCTTTCATCCCTAGGATTGGTCGCTTTTTACGGTTCCTACAAAATCTCCAAAACAATCATGTTTCGTAAAATTGCTAAATTGTTTAAATTATTATTGCTTATTTATAACTATGTGGCGTGGCGACCGTTCTCAAAACGAACAAAAGCAGTTAAATTCAGATTTTAAGCATTTTATTGGAATAACTACATATATATGTGTGTGTGCCATCAATATAAGCATGCATTTGTACACACTTTAATTTTCAATAGGACGCATTTCATGTTTTTTTATTTTTATTTCAGGCCGTAATGGTTTTATGTTTTAATAGAAAAATAAACGACATTAGAACAACATGATCAACAGCGCGAATACAGTAGATTTTAAAATGGTGAATCATGGTAATATCTTACTGCAGTCAGGAATGGTGCCATTGGACAAATGCAAGCTCGTACACACTTCGCAAATACCTCAAAGTGTTGGAGAAAGATTTACTACGTCATATTCAATACAAACTTCCCTTGATCCCTACACATACACCACAGGCAATAACTTCAGAGTCGGCGTTCAAAGCGGCGAGACCAAAAAGATTCATACGCAGCCGCAACGAGTCCATGTGCAGCATCTGCAAACGCATTCCAATTTGCAAAATAACCGATTGAGTTCTCGCACGTTTTACAACTTAGTTAATGAAACGAATAGGACGCCACCAAATATGTGCATAAGTAGAACTAACCACAACAATAACTTAATTAGAAAAGAAAGTGCCTTTAGTTTAACCTACAGCAGCAATAACCAAAACAACAATAACAGCATCAGCGCCGTCCCAAATACTACGGTATCTGAAAGTGGTAAAGACCTAACCGGCGATGGAGCCTTTCGGCCTATTCAAGAATTGGATGCCCATAGGGAGATAAGTGATAGACGAATGTCGTCCGTTTATAGAACTGATCACCAAGAAAATGCCTTTCTCCGCATCGAGGATGTGCACAATTATGCTAAATTAGATCATTATAGTTATTCGAATGAGAGTAGCAATAGCAGTATACAAGAGGAGGAGAATGAAG
This sequence comes from Philophylla caesio, assembly GCA_963971545.1. NCBI lineage: Eukaryota > Metazoa > Arthropoda > Insecta > Diptera > Tephritidae > Philophylla > Philophylla caesio. Next base: position 69,104,483 of record OZ020607.1, read on the forward strand.
ATGAAGATGAAGAATTGGATGAAGATTTGGATGATAATGATGATGTCGCTACGAATTACGAGCGTTATTTAAGGAATAACAAGCATTTCGCCGCCAGAAAAGAGAAGTTTAAAGGAGAAGCGAATCTAAATTTAGATAATATGCGAGTCACTAGAATGGAAACCGAGGAGACTGAACATAGTGTCGATGTCGAGACTGTACACGCGGTGCCTAACGAAGTTGGAGCGCCGGTGCTTAGTACACCTGACCACCATGCTCGCAGGCCAATGAACGCTTTCCTAATATTTTGCAAAAGACACAGAGCCATCGTTAAGGAACGATACAAGTCATTGGAAAATAGGTAAATACACCTGTGAATGCAATTTTAAAAGATTTTTTAAATAATTTACGAACGTTATTTTTTATTTTTTTTAGGGCAATTACGAAAATACTTGGTGATTGGTGGGCTTCCTTAGAAGCCAGTGATAAAAAATGCTTTACTAATTTAGCGCAACAGGTAAAGATAATATGGCATTTCCAATTTTTTAAAAACTCACTAGCTTTGTTTAATTTTTAGAATAAAGATGCATTTTTCAACGCGAATCCCAATTTCAAATGGTATAAATTACCCGCACCCCCTCTCCGCACATTAAGCACTCGACCAGGCAATTATGACCATGCCTTAGAGCAGGATGATGATATTAAATCTGTGGTTGCTGTGAAAAACAGCGTTACTGTCCTACCTAAATACACAAGCAAATCCAACAATCACTTTTTTAAGCTAGCTGATGAAGCACAAATGGGTGAACTAAGTACGTTAATTAATGTTGAAGGCAATAACAATAACGCCAACGCCAACGCAAACGAAAACGCATTACAGAAAGCGCTGGGTGAAACATCTCAGTATCTGAGCACTTATATGCCACCAAACAGTGAAACAGATGGCGATCAGTCCAGTAATAATCGTCTGCTAAGCGAAAATAGTTTCTCAAGTAACGGAAGTGAAGATGATATTTTGACTAAAAAATCATCAAGGGCGTGTAAGGGAAAAATTTATCAAGAGCTTATTAATTCGGGTCAGATTTCAGCTGTTACAAAAAAGATGAAATCGCCCAAATCACAAATCCATCTCAACTCCTTCGACCAAACTTCGTACAATGGAACGTCGATCTGTACCACCTTACAAAGATTGAATAACAGTGTTAACATAACGGGAGTGTCTCATACAAATAATGATCCTGTAAATTTTGATCTGGAAGAAAAAATTAAAGAACTGCCAGCACTCAGCTTGGATCTTTATTTGCAACGCAAGCGTAATACGAAGAAGAAGAAGAAATTCACATCGAAGAAACGCCATTCAAACAGCACATCGAGCAGCAAAAGCTTAGGGGTATTAAATGTAGCGCCTGTGTCATCCATATCGGTTTTCAACATAAATCGGAGATCCCTCCCACAGCAGGCTGTGGGTAGTCAAAAAAGAAAAGCGCGCAAAGAGAGCATCACGAGACGTGACGTATCGGCCATTGAGCACGAAATCGCGTCTGTTATTCCATTGGCTAAGACCTTCAACACCATAAGTGGCTGCTATTATTTCAACGAATCGGCAGATTTGAGAATGTCAAAACCTCTGCAATTAGACGAAATTGCTAACTCCACCATTGCAAGAGGAACAGACAATCAACAGACTAATGCTTTTGGCAATTTAAGCAATGATACAATTTCGTCTACCTCAGACTTACTCATTCTGGCCGAAGTTGCTGCCAATCGCACAGAACTAAGCAATTGAAAATAAATGGGTTATCATTGTACTATCTTATAATACGACCATATAAGCACCAAATAGAAATTGCATAGTAAAAATGCATTAAGTAACATATGCTTAGTTTATAGAAGTAATACAAAAATTGTTATTGTTTTCGAAAGTTATATTTACTACCGTTAGTTTAAAGTCGGAAATAAAATCGTAGTTATATTTTCAAAACGTACTCTGGTAGTAACTTGGAATTAAAATGGCGACCGAGTTGTTATTAAATTATTAAAACACCCTAAGTTTTATTTTTATATACAGACATACGAGTACATTTGCCGGGATCAACTAAGGTTTTGAAAGTGTAGCAAGTTTATTTTTTACTGCGAGATTTCTTCGGTTTCAATGTATTATTGCTTCTATGTCAAAAATTAGTACACATTTTTAAGTAGTAAAGTACAAAACTACGTTTAGCAACTCTGCAAAGCCTCTTAACTGATATTTGAGCCAAATATTAGATATGTTCGCAACAAGCTACTGACATCAAACCAATAGAAGAAATAATACACTCTTTACTTGCTATTGAAAAATTGTGGTTACCTCGCGAGCGTAGTTTTGCATTATCTGGAAACGCGGTTTCGTACTTAAAACGGCAATATGTAAAAAATATTAAAGTAATAGAACATCTGACTTATTTTTATACCCGAGCGCATTTGTGCAGTGTGTTGAAATTCATAATTTTATTGTAAATTTGTAAATTTTTGCATTTTAAAATCAAACATATCACGCAAGGCACATCAAATATGTAGCAGCAACAAACTTTTTTAAAAACTTTTTTGAACTTTCTTTTTTATTTTATATTTTATTGTGATAAGAATGCACGAACCAATTACTACAGATCAGGCAACAGTGTATTTGTAAATGATTTAGAGAAAAAAGTGAGTGACGTAGCGCTTTTGAAGTTTTTCGTTTTGTTTACCCTTCATTCCTTGTTTCCATAATTGTTGTGACTTGTTTGCAATTGGATGCGTGTAAAACACTTTCTAATACGAAAATTAAATTCGATAAACACTTATTGCTAATTTCCAAGCAATTTTATAAATCAATCTTATTATAATTACAATCCCCCTATTACACAAAACGACGACGACTTGTTAAAATCGGTATTGGCGTAGTCGTTTTCGATAACTATTGACAGCTATTGACACACATTTGGTATTGGCTAAACAAAATTGCTGTCGACGTTGAGTTCAAGCGACGCCATTTCAGTCGACACCGTTTTTACTGACGACTAGAAGAAAATTTGAAGGTATATTTGTTTTTTTTTTTAGAAATTAATTTTTATTAACAAACAAATATTTAAATTGAATTATTACATGTGTATATGTATGTATTGATTTAGAAAATTACAACTGCAGAACAATTTGAAACTCTTCTGGAAACAGATGTTGTCTGGACTCCACTTTCCATTGCTGGATTAATTTTTTCAGCACATACATACATAATCGCAGTTTTGTTAAGTCGAAAATATTCTTTAAATCTGGAAAAAAAAAATGTTTAACAACTATAATGAAAAAATTTAAAAGACATCAACGAATTTTAATTGTAACACTTACTTGTTATCTGACAAACTAAATACATCTGAATTCTGCCTTATAATTTTTCTTTTTGCTGCAAGCTATTTTTTGTTCTCATCATCGCTTGAACAAAAACAACGAACATTTTTCTGAGGAAATATTCAAATAAAATATTCCGAGGAATTCGAACAATGAACTTTTTTGCATAAAAATTGTAAACAAAATGAAAGAGCTCATGCAAAAATGACATTGATTTTATCGATAAACTGTCGACATCGTCTCGATGGGATGTCGACTGAAAAGCGACGACAACCGTAATAGGGGCGAATAATTCATTGCACTCAATCACAGCACTTCTTCGGTGTTTTCGGTTTGTTCTCCTCTTTATTATAATTTCGCTTTCAAATGGCAAGTAATGGTGTCAGAAGCGCTACGTCACTGGCAGAAAATTATTTTTTTCTCTCACGTCGTATTGCGTGATCTGGTAAAATTGATTCATCATAATAATGGTTCATGCTTCCAGTACAATTCAAGGTAGTTGATCATGATTCATTACACAGTGTTACAAAATGGAAAAAATTGAATGAACTTTTAAAGTGACATATTGGAAATTGTTCACCTGGTCGAATATAACTCAAAACGGTTTTTGGAAAATTTGTAACACCCTCAAAATCTTGCTTTACCGTTAAAAAACCGTTCTTCGGAAGTGTACGCGCTAATCTTTTCATTACTTGGCCATTTCTTTACCGATTTTCAATATGAAATATGTTTTGGAAAGGTAAGGATTATACCTTTAAATTGAGATATAAAGATCTATTTTTTGAGCTAGCGTGTTGTAAGTTTTCATCGGGTAAACTTGGAAAATTTGTTTTTTCTTCAAATTTTTCTTCTTTGACCGCATTTTATTGCAGTATTTTACTAAAAATATATCAAGTATGAAAAATTATTTTGAAAGTACATTCATGTCCAAAAATTTTGAGTGCTCATGCAATGAAATCGGACAAAAATTGACGAAGCTATTAAATTTTTTCTGCTATTAAATAAATTTACCTTGCGAAAATTTTTTTTTTTTTTAATTTTTCTACTTTGACCGCATTTCATTGCGTTATTTTACTAGAAACATAGCAAGTATGAGGCATTATTTTAAACACATTCATTTCCAAAAATTTTGAGTGGTCATCTAATAAATTTACGCCGTCAATTCAACCTTGCGACCGCTTCGCAATTATATTGTGTAATAAGTGTGGTAAAATGTGTGATAGGCGCAACAAATTTTGTTACGCCTGCGGTCTATTTGTTGATAAGAAATATCGGTTCGATTTAAGAACAAATAAAGCTGTGGTTGAAGCGTTCAACCTCTTTTTCAGTTGCTCATACGTGGAAAGTGCTTGGTATGAACCCGAATATATTTGTTCGATGTGCTGTACAACATTAAAACAATGGAAAACCGGTAAATGCGATGGCCAGGGTCTGCCGTTTGTGACTCCTATGGCTTGGCATTATCAAATATATCACAAGCCGGAGGATTACTACTTTTGCCAAACAAAAATCACTGGTCACCACTATAAAAGTCGCCACCTCATAGAATATGCCAATGTGTTGACTGTATCGAAACCGATTCCAAGAGGAAAACAAGATCAGCGAACTAAAGAAAAAAATCCAGCTACATTTCCTGATTTAAGCCACAAATCTTCTAATGAGGTAAATGACGAACCGTACCTTCAAACCAAAGCAATAGAAACGGAACGTCATTTCGTGTCAAATCACGATTATTGTGATCTTGTGCGGGATATGGATCTGTCTATAAGACAGACAGAGATTCTGGCCTCCAGATTAAAGCAGTGGAATATAGTAGACAGTAACTTTAAAGTAACGTCTGCACGAGACAGAGACCTATCTTCGTTCGAACACATTTTCAAAGCTGATGACACCAATAACAAACTAGTTTATTGCGTTGATGTGGATGAATTGTTTGCTGCACTCGATCACTTGCACTGTCCACAAGATTGGCGATTATTTCTAGACGGTTCTTGCAAAAGTAAGTATTTAATGTGTTATGAGTGTGAGAGAACTAAATTTGAATACAATTTATCAATTCATTTTCAATTGACTAACATCGTAGGTCTGAAAGCAGTATTGCTGCACAACAGAAATGAATTGCCATCAGTTCCAGTGGCATACGCTACTGATATGAAAGAGACTTATCAAACGATGGAAAAAATTCTACGATTGCTTAAATACAATAAATTTCGCTGGCAGATTGTCTCGGACCTTAAAGTCCTGACAATTCTACTTGGAATGCAAGGTGGCTACACTAAATATCCTTGTTACTTTTGTGAATGGGACAGTCGTGCCAAAAATCATTACAAGTGTAACATATGGCCACCGAGAAAGTTTCAAATTGGCAAAAATAATGTTCTCAATATTGCATTAGTTAAGCCTGATGATATAATTTTGCCGCCATTGCATTTAAAATTGGGGTACATGAAACAGTTTGTTAAACGACTCGAAAAAAACAGCGAGGCTTTTCTACACCTGAAACTGGTATTCCCCAAGTTGAGTGACGCCAAGATTAAAGAAGGTACTTATAAAAATTTCCCAACAAGAATTCTGCAAAAAGAATTCACCCTAATTTATTTTTACATTTTGATCATGAATTACAGGCGTTTTCGTTGGACCGCAGATTCGTAAGATTATGACTGATGATGACTTCATAAAAAAATTGAACCCAGTAGAGAAAAGAGCATGGCTGAGTTTCATTTCTTTGTGCCGAAACTTTCTTGGAAACACGAGAAGTTCAAATTACGTTGAGGTGGTCCATGAATTTTTGGAAGCTTATGGAGAAATGGGATGCAACATGTCTATAAAAATTCACTTTTTGCATTCTCATTTGGAATTTTTCCCGGATAATCTTGGTCAATTCAGCGACGAACAAGGTGAAAGATTTCACCAAGAAATCTCCAACATTGAAAAACGGTTTACAGGAAAGAACCAAGTTAGGATGATAGCTAATTACTGCTGGTCACTCAAACGTGAAACAGATGGCTCGTCTTATAAACGCAGAAGATCAAGCAAACATTTTTAGCTATAAAGTTATTTAGCATTTTAATGATTAATTTTTTTTTATTTTCAGTCACAATAAAAATTTGAAGTTGAAAGATAATCAAAATGTATGAATTTTTAAATATGGTCATCATCTAAAATAATTTAAATAGTAATAACTCTGTCAATTTCCAACCGATTTTCGATTGAAATAGCATAATCGACGCAGTACTAAATTCACTTTCATAATATTGTCTTTGATAGGTACCTTTCTGAATTAAGACTATCGTAAAATCGTAGTCAAAGTTTCAAAATTAATTTTTTTTTATTAAGTTACGATTTTTTTTCTCTGTAGCTTCGTCAGTTCTCGTTTGATTTTGATGAGTTATACGCCATTAAAATAGTGATTTCTCACCTTTCAAAATATAAACAACTTTTGAATCGGATGAAAATTCGCAAAGATATTGATGATTGACTAGCGAATGACCTCAAAAACAGTTTTTTGGCCCTAAAATGAGATTTTGGGGGTGTTTCGCAAATTTCAAGTATACAGTTTTTCTTAGTTTTATAAGGCCTAACGCCTAGGCTAGGTCTCTTTCAAAGTTCATTTTCAGTGTTACACAGTGTTATTATTCAAGGCTGGATAACTTAGTAGCTAGCTCCCTCACTGTTTGTCAATCGCCTCCCTTAGCATCGAAATCGTGTTGCATCTTTATCTATACTATTTATAAAGTTAAAGCCCAAGTTATTTGTTGCCGCAAAACAGGCGATCTACTGGGTCGTGTGTGCTATTTATATATGTGTAGGGACTAAGCCTTACACTTGCACGTTATCATACTAAGGTGGCAACATCATTATTCGGGGAATTCGGGGAATCAAAAGAAAAGCGCTTTAAACGTTTAATTGAAGGTATCTCAATAACGGCGTAAGGTCTCGTCACAAAATTTGGTGAACAAATTTTCCTTATCCCCATAAAAACTTCGTTTTTGAGTGTTTGTTGGAAGAAATTGAGTTAAGTTTAATACTAGCTGAGATTTGAAACAATGAAACGGGAATTTTATGAAATCATGGACACCGACCATCCAAAAATATATCGCGAGGGTATACACAAATCGGTTTCGCCCGAATTTAGCTTTTCTTACTTGTTGAATTTAAATTTATGACATTTGTTCTGAGAAATGCCGCACAGACATTTCAGCGTTTCATCGATGAAACTGTGAGGGGACTAACGTATGTAATCCCATACTTAGAAGACGTACTCGTGGCATCTTCTTCACCTGAGGAACATGCACAACATCTTGAGGAGATATTCAAACGCTATCGGGAGAAAGGTTTGGTCATAAACGCGGAGAAATGTCTGCTAGGTAAAGCAGAGGTGGAATTTTTAGGCCACCTGGTGTCGACAAGCGGTATAAAAGCACTCCCTAATAAAGTAGAAGTCATATTGGAGGTTAAAAAGCCAAAAGAAGTCCATCAGTATAGAAGTTTTTTTTAGGTATGGTCAACTTTTACCGGCGATTTTTACCACATGCGGCTGCCACTGAGGTACCGTTACATAAATTAATGGGTGCGTGCAAGAAGCGTGACAAAACTTTACTGGACGACAGAAGCAGAGGAAGCGTTAGAAAAGTTAAAAAAACAATTGCGACAATTGAACTTCATCAGTCAGTTTTCGTCTGACATCAGACACATCAAAGGTGCCGATAATACCGAAGCTGATAAGTTTTCACGAATAGAAACGTTTGTTATTCCATCACCAGTAGATCTCCAGCATCTACGCAGAGAACAAAATAAAAGTATTGAACTACAGAAGCTTCTTAAGGACGAGTCTACTTCTTTAAATCTGGTTTGCTATCGTCATCCAGATACGGACATGGCACATACCGTTCTTACATTCCAGAAACTTTGCGACAAGTAGTTTTTAACGCCAACCATGGGTTAGCACATCCCGGTGCAAGGGCAACCATCTAGTTAATTTCAAAAAACTTCGTGTGGAAAAAATGAGCTGTGATTTACGCACACGAGTACGTAGTTGCTCAGCATGCCAGCGTAGTAAGGTCGCACGACATACGAAAGGAGAGCTGGATACTTTTATGGTTCCGGCGAAAAGGTTTGAATACATAAATGTTGATATTGTTGGACCTTTTACCCCGTCAAGAGGATACACGTATTGTGGTATTGGATAGAGGTTATTCCGTTGGAGAATATGACAACTGAAACCGTCGCTAGGGAGCTACTTATTGGCTGGATAAGTCGGCTTGGCACACGGAAGTAGATCACCACGGAGCAGGGTCGGCAATTCGAAAGCGCCTTGTTTAAACAGTTAGCGAAACTACTCGGAGCAAAACACATACGCACCACTAGCTATTATACGTATCCGCAAGCTAAAAGCCTTCTAGAAAGGTGGCAGCGAGTTTTAAAAGCTGCACTCAGATGTCATTCAGCCGATGCAAATTGGGTGGATGTATTGCCGATTGTTTTACTAGAATTACGAACGGCAGTGAAGAAAGATTTAGGCGTATCTGTTGCGGAGATGCTTTACGGCCAGCCAATTCGCCTCCCTAGTGAATTTTTAGTACCCACAAGGAACACATATGCGAATGAGCAATTTTTCTTGAGAGAATTACAACAACATTTTGAAAACATGGATTCCACGCAGACTTCACAACACGGAAAACCAGCAGTTTACGTACCGAAAGACTTGCGTTTTTGTAGCCACGTTTTCCTGCGAGACGACACCATTCACAAACCACTTTAAGCTCCATATGATGGACCTTATCTAGTAGTCTACAGACATCCAAAGCCGTACAACATACTTATTGGATCAAGGCAAGTTACGGTATGTATTGATGGGCTCTAGCCAGCCTATTTTCCGAAAGATGAACTAGCGGTTATAGACCGGCGTACAACATGGGAGGAACTTCCTCTTTTCGGCCCTCTTTCTGGAAAGGGGGTGGTGTAGGGACTTAGCCTTCCACTTGCACGTTAGCATACTAAGGTGGCAACATCATTTATGTGCTGAATGACATGCCAGCTAACTTCATGTATATATACAGAATAATAACTTTTGAATTAATACAGCGTTATACTTTGTAATTGATATTTTATATTATAAACTTAAAATAAAGAAATATAGATTAACATCTATATATGTATGCGTGACAGCAATTTTAGCACAACGTTCGCGAGTTTGATCACTTTGAGTAACTATTGCAACCATAAAACACGTAATTTCGGCAATATATTTAGTACCTTTGTACATACTTTTGCATACATATTTACGCTTCTAAGGGTGTACGTACATTTTTATTATATAACTAAGTTGCATACGCATGTTGTTTTTGTCTTTGCCCAAAAAAAATGTCGCGGAGAGGAAACAGCGATACGTGGCACTGGAATCGGTTTATTACTAAATATCGTACTTATAGTCCGATTGCGGTTACATTAAGCATTCGTTGCTCGTCTTTAAAAATTCAATTATATTCAGTAGCGTTGAGAAGTGCTCCCTCCATACCTCAAGCTGTTTTTGTGAGGCTACTAGTTGCCAACCACCTCCTCCGCTACGGTGCGAAGAGATTGGGAGATGTTATCTAATTGAGATAGAGAGTCCAATTTGAAAATTCTCAGCAGTCCGTTGCGATAGCAGCTTAGCGACGTCGAACTTTCGTCGCTCTGCTTGACACACATTTATCAGTGCAGAGAGGCGCATGCGGACCTTAGCTGCAACAGGGTAATGATGTGAGTCAACGCTTGCTCCTCGGATAGAACGAATATCAAACACGCTCTAAGCGTATAACGCGTCTATCATAACGTGATTAATTTGGTTACGAGTTCTTTGATCAGGGTACACTCAAATGACTTTATGGATGCGCCTATGCACCTATGCGAAGTTGGTTAGCTTCTCTCCGTTGCCAGAGGTATTTCCGATTGTTGCTAAGCGATGCTTCCTCTATGGGCTCGTGGAACTCATCGTTGGTAGTCTTTGTTTCATTTGGGGGTCGTCAACGTGTAGGAAGGTTAATATCTGAGGCTTATTAGTTATTCGCATTGGGCTTACAGTTTGAAGCAGCGGGTCCCAAACCCAACGCACAACCCATTGGGGGTAACAATTTTTTTATAGCGAGCCAAGGCAGACGTCCGCTTGCGGTGTGGCTGCTGAACTTTGGTGGACCCTTACACCGAATATATCGAAAGGCTCCATACGGATTGGTTACCGCAAACTATTGTAGTACTAGGAAATCGAAAATAAAACACCGTTTTAGTGAGAAAGTTCAAAACACAATTCTATATCTGAGGCGATCCAACAGAAGGTTCGCAATAACAACTCATTTTCTGTTTTTAAGTTTTAATGAATTCTCTAATGCTACTAATGCATCTAAAGTCATAGGGCCATAATTTATATTGATAATTATTTAGAAAGATGTCCGGATTGGTAACTTATATTTCGGTTTTATTTGACATTACTGTCTTGCCAATTAAAATTTTTTTTTGTATGGTTTTCATTCGAAAAAAATCACGAATTGTAGATTTCTATTCCATCATAACCGATGCAGTTGCTCATGCGTACATATTTAATATCGAAACACTTATTTATTTGTCAATTTAAGATACGTTGTGCGGTCGCTGAAGCTAAGTGGTTTGTGCATGGATATTGGAATGTCAAGAACAGCCTTGAAATGTCATATCAAGTGACAAATAGAAAAATAAAATGGTAATATTTGCAATTCGCCGTTCTTGTCCGTTTTCTGGGCGGTGACGATGCAAATATATATTTTTAATCATAAAAATAAACTGTATAATTGGTTTAAGGTGAACATTTTCAGTTCCACAAAAAGTAGAGTACGTGAAAGGTTGCCAGGTACTTAAATAGACATAAATTTTTTATATGTGTGTACATGATCAATTGTCGCTGTGGTCGAGTGGGTTGTGGTGCGTGCTATTACTTGATATGCCGCTGGGTTCGAGGTTCGAACATCAGCCAAGGCAAGTAAAATCTTAATCATAGAAAATTTTTTTTTGGAATAGCGGTCACCCCTTGGGAGGCACTGACAAACCTCCGAAGGTATTTTTGCCATGAAAAAGCTTCTCATAAAATACATCTGCCATTCGTAGTCGGCATAAAACTGTAGGTCCTTCTATTTGTGCTAAAATACAAAGACGCACACTACAAATGGTAAGAGAACCTTGGCAAAACACTGAGCTATATAGTGTAAGCGCCACATTATTATTATTATAGATGATCAATTTACAAAATAGTGCTATTTTTACGTAAAATGAAAAAATTTGTTGTCATTGGAAGGTAAATAGGGTCAAAAATGGCACGGCTTGAGCAAAGTTGGCAGGCCTGGCCGTCTATTTGCTTTGCATTTTCATAGATACCATCTATAAAACTACACCGAGTTACGCCTCTATTGTGAATAAAGGGAAAAAGATTTGGCAGAGCTTTAACATACGAGTTTGTGTCTTAAATCTTTCGTTCATTACATTAAAGAATTTTTTTTGCAAAAAGAGGATTTTATTTTAATAATAAAACACTGCGGGTACGTATATATATGTATGAAGATGTTTAATTTAATTTTTGAGTTAAAAATATGCCAATTTGTTGGCACTACAGCTGTTGCGCTGATACACTTTTTTTCTTACACGATTCGCGGTGAGCATGATAAGTATGCAATGGATCATCAAACAACAATTTTCTTTAGTGTTTTTTCATCCCAAAAAAAAACCTCTTGTTTAAAATAAAAATAAAGTATGACAAAAAGTACTTATTTACATTCTTTCGAATGATTTACACCCACAGATGTCAAATTTTGCATTAACTCGATTTTGCCAAAAAGTGACTATTTCGGTTATGGCGGGAAGTCACAGAATTCATAATCGTTAGACTATACAAAATAAAGTGACAAATCGAATGTGATAAATGAATAACTTACTCGGATATGACAGAGTGGTTAAAGAGCCTGTTGAAGAATAAGTGTGTATGAGGTCCATTTTCTCACTTAAATCTGTAAACAATCGTGTGCATCTGCTGTTAGTGAGCAAGTCAAAAAAGTTTGACATTGTTGTACTGCATGAATATCGACGAAAACACTGGCATTAGGGCTGCGACATCGACATCGATGTTTTAAAAACATCGATGTTTTTCTAAAACATCGAGTACTTTTAACATCGATGTCTTAGTGCCGATGTTTTTCCAACATCGATGTTTTGTATCGATGTTTGCATCGATGTTTTTGCTTTCGGACTGGTTGTGAGCCGAGGCAAAATTAAATTGTCGGCTTCGCATGTGTTTCATTTGAGAACCTATTTTTTATTTTTTTTAGTCACAAACTCATCGGCGGCGTGAGCGAAAACATCGATGTTTTTGACCGATGTTACATCGATTCAATGGCGCGGCTGAAGTAACAAACGATCTGCGTAGAAGTTTTTACCGACATCGATGTTTACAAAACGATATACAAAACTTTATTTATACTGGAATTATTTTATGTATACTGGAGTTATTTTATGCTTAAAATATTCAAAAACATCGATGTTTTTGGGGGTGTCTTAATTTTGCAGAAATGAAATGAGAAACATCGATGTTTTTTATTAAAGTTTTTTAGCAATAAAAATAAAAAAGCAGTACTAATCAACTTTTGTATGTTTTTGCTTAATATCGTCGACATGACATATATAAAACTGCACTTCAGGGAAAACAAAACACGCAGAAACATTTGTAACCGATGTTGGATCAATATCGATGTTTCTCACTTGACGACCTTATTTTTTTTTTAGTCAATGTCAGAGGGAAAAGAATACGTGCGCAGAAACATCGATGTTTGGAAACATCGATGTTTTTAACCGATGTTTTATCGACATCGATGTTTCTCATTTGAAAAACATCGATGTTTTGAGGCCGATGTCGCAGCCCTAACTGGCATTCGACATAAAAACTGAGAAAACGCCAATTGAATGTATGCTGGAACACAGCCCCACTGACACCACAGCAGCAGGACACGCGTACGGCATACGTATATGTATGTATATACTGTTTTATCGACACTATTTCAGTATAATGAATAATATCAAATGCGACTTTGATACTAAAAATATTATATAATATATATTAACTTATAAGTGATGTTTGTTTGCGATTCTCTAAAATATTTCTTCTTACTTCATGTAAAAAAACCATACAATTTTGCTATCTATAAAAAACAAAACTTTAGGACGCGTTTTCTCGAAAACAGCTGTGAGTGACTTTTATGCCGGGAAGTCACAGAAATATTCTCCAAAAGATTTATGGACCTTTCTTTCTTTCTTTATTATATAGGGTGTTTTCTTTAGACGTGTGGTTTTAAATGGGGCAATATTTTTTTGGAGTTTGTCTTTTTGACAGCTGTTACTTGATTTATACTCGGTTTGTTTTGCCATTTCAAGGCGCCTTGGAAGAGAATATTCGGTGCGTTATTACTGACATACGGCCCCAATTACTGCAAAAAGGGGTCGAAAATTGGGCCACTCGGCTGTAATTTATTCGAAGCAACCGCGGCGGTCACTTGCCCGAAATCATTTTAAAAAAATAATGGCAAACCCTTTATAATAAAGCTAAATTTTTGGCCAAAGCAATAAATTATATGCGTTTTATTTCTTAAAAAAAAAACACCCTATACAAGTGAGGCATGAGCAAATGATTAAAAAGAAGAAACCTAGGCAGATTTAAAACCAAAGTATAAACCTAATGAAACAATTTCACATGCAAGTAAAATCGCGGTGAATTTTTAAGGATTTAACTAAAATTTATTTGGTAAAACTTTATAATGGCAATGCAAATATAATGCTCCTTCTTCACAAAACCACTTCCTCACTTCAGGCAATAAAATTCCCTTAAAAATAAATTTCCATGCGAAAATCGTTGCTTCCTAATTTACCTTCTATGTTAGGCATGTACATAAAATATATAGTGTATATAAGGCCTTATACGGCGAAAAATAAATACGGCGAATACTTGTCAGCGCTCTTGTACTTTCACTTCTTGTCTCTCCAAAAATTCAATTCACATAACATATGTACATACATATATACTCATACATATGTATATAAAAATACATACTGTCATAATTGGCATGCGCACTTCTTATTTTTCTCGTTCTTTTCTCTTATCCCAACCCCCTTGAACTTTCTGCCAGTGTGTGCTCTTTTCAATATCGTATATATAAATAAATACAAATGTCCATATACATACATATATAGCGAATAATACCCTGCGGGGAAGTATAAAGCTTAATAAGTACGCTTAGTAAATTGAAAACAATAGTCAGATCACTTATTTTTTATATGAGCAGGTGATGGGTTTAAAAATAAATACCCAGGAAGTGTAACCTAAAGCTTATAACTACTTTTAAGCTATACAAGTTACATTAGTTTTAATTCAAGTGATGAATTAGGCACTGGTTCCGGCCCAAATATTTGTTTCAATTACTTGGGGTTTCCTGCATGGTGTACATGTATATTTACATGTGAATGTAAATACATTTACATACATACATACATATGTATATATTTGTATGCACGGTTGCCATATTAACTCAGTTTAAACACATTTCAGATGTAGTATTGAAAGTAAAGTTATACACACATATGTTCAACAGGGTTTACTTATTTTATTACGCTATTAGCCATGGACGATAGTTTTTAATAAAAATAAACATATATAGAATTTGATTTTAGCAAAATTATATTTAGAATTTTTGCAATAAAATTATCTTCCACATTAAAAACCTGTGTAAAATATCTCAAGTACAAACCATGCCTGTAAATACTCAATTTGCCCATATAAAATGTACGGAAATTTCTGAGTATTTGATTGGCTTTAAAAAATATGAAATTTGCAGGAAGTGTGGGGGGTGGAGTTGACGAGATAACAACAAATGCCATAAATTTGCTCAGTGAAAAAAATGTTGAACCTACCGAAATGTTATTAAAATTTATATAGGAACGACAAAAAACTCATTTCTGAGTTTGCAGTTATGTTTCCCATTTAATTTCAGTACAGTAATGTCTTAGTTGCAGATGGTTTAAATGCACCTTAGCTTTTTGACAATTTTTTTTCATCTTCTTCCATATAAAAGTATATTTCGTTTATTTTATGCGTTATATGAAAGTAAGTTCTACTATGTGCATATTCAATTAGGCCTTTCATAATAATATAATAATTTGGTGCTTACACTATATAGCTCAGATTTTGGCCAAGCTTCTGCTACCATTTTGAAAAAAAAAAAGAAAAAAGAACAAAACGTGAAAGCGAGGAAAAGCAATAATCTCTAGCTCATTTTGAGACTTGAGATGATACAAAGTTACTGAATTGGGGCAATAATCGATTTCTATGAAGATATCATCTAAGATAATTTTTAATTAATTGTTTAAAATGGTTTTATGGCCTGTATTTAAAGCTCGACAGGAAAAAAGTTGGTCCAATTTGGTTCTTTTATCCAAAAATCTCATACACACAATTTTCCTTGTGGTAATCTTACTTGTATGTTTTAATCAGCACCACATACCTCATCAGTGAGACTTATTTCTCGCAATCCGGCTAGCCGACCGCCTCCTACCGAGCATCGTATGCGAACAACTTGCAGCATGATAGAAAGAACCTGTATTAAGCTAGACGGAAAGCACACTTCGTGCGCTCCCTGAGTGTAATTGCCGTTCATATCGACTTTATGTTCGTTGCTACTGCCTCTACCACCAATGTTTGCCAAATGGGTTTGATTCACGTCGTCCGAATTTGGCCGTAGACAGTCAGTCGTGCGTCGTTCAGGTCGGAACTTGTGTTTTGCTGGTCGGTAGACCAAAACTTAAAAAAAAGTGCACGTATTGTTTCATATGTATGTACATATTTTGGTGCTGTGTACCTACCCTCAGAACACGTCGCATACATAGCAGTGTATACTCGCATTCAGATTTTTCAATCGCAAATTTTTTTAGCAAATAAAGATTGCAGCTTTACTGATTTACAAATACAATTATTACCGACATTTTTACGACTCCGCAACATCTCAGTGATTAATTAATAAAGAGTGAAAAACGTATTCATTGCTTTTTTTTTTTGCAAAATTTACGAATACAATTTCGCTCAACGAAATGCAAAAATGTGCTGGTTTAGAGGATTTCTTAAATTTTGGTGATTTCTTATTTTATTTTATTTTGATGAATTAGGAGCCGTTAAAATATCAGCTACATGTATATGTACATATTCATATGTATATACATTCGAGTATGTACTCCTAATTGATGACTTCAGAAAAAAAATCTGAAAAGCGGGGTTTTGTAGTGATTTCTAAATATAGAAGAACAAAGTGGGAGAGCGAAATTGAAAGGACCTGCAAAAGAATTATATAACGCGCCCCACACTAGCCAGGCTATTATAGTTCGTCATCATACTTCAAGATGTTTGTGTTACGTTTAATCGAATCGAGTCAAGATATACATATGTACATATGCACAACTTAACCATTGTCTGCGTTCGTTATGCTTCATTTGGTGTCAGTAGATATATATGTACATATGTATTTATATAACTATACTCTCCAATTTTGACTTAGTACATGTGCACCTACATCAGCGTTGCCACTTTTGGTCTTTTCGGACCGCTTAAAAGAATTTTGGTCTGTTTTGCGATATGAGTATCTTTTCATCAGTATGAAAAATCTGGAGGGTGTAGTCTTACGGTGGGTTGAACAATGGGATAGTTTATGACTTTATTTCGTTTATTTTTTTTATGAAGTTAATGGTATTCGACCAGCACAATTAGCACACGAAATGAATATTAAAACAAAATGTTATTTTTTATTTTTCTCATACATCTTACCTTCCGAAATTGTTAATAGGAACTAAAGCAGAGATTTACATAAACGAAAACTGCAGCGCAGCTGAAATTGTTGAAATTAAAGGAAATGTACTTTCTTTTTACATTGAACTATTGCACCAAATTAGTATACGCTTTGACTTTAACCGTGAAGATATTAAGCTATTACAAATCATTACACCGGTCAAGGTCCTATCGAATGAGCACTTGCAAATACTTCCCGTAATCCTCAAGTTTAGCGATTTAGTTGACTGCGATATAGACCACAATACAACGCAGTGGAACATGTTGAGGGTTACTGACGTAAGTCTTTCTGCCGATATGGACCTTGATACATTTTGGTCGAAAATAAGCTTGATGAAGAATGGACTTAAGCTTTCCCGACCTCTCAAATTTTATATTTAATTTGCTTTCTCTTCCGCATAGTTCTGCCGCAGCTGAACGAAATTTTCCTTCGTTGGCTTTGATTTAACCTAAGCGCATTAAGGTATATACATATACTACGTATTAAATAAAAAGCGTTTTTCACGATTTTGAAAAATTTTAATTATATGTATATATTTATGTATGCACGCCAGTTACTTAATTCCTTTTTGCACTGGTGAATTTGCGAGATCTTTTGGAAAACGGAATTTAAGAGTGCCGGCAAAGTAAAAAAGTTTCACTCAACTGTTCTTCTACACTGTCTTATATATGAAACACTCGCATATGCTCGTACTCGGGACATCGATTACTATGGCTCTGACTCTAAAGTAATATTCCTTCTTTTCTTCTTTTTATATCACTAAGGTCCATTTGCTTCATTTAAGTTGCTAATCGGAATTATAAGCCCTGCTTAAAGTAATCCATCAAAAGCGCAGTAATTTTAACCAGACTTTCAACCACTGGTCCTTTAAAAAACAAAAAACGAAAAGACGTAGAAAAACTGAATGTACTTTGGAGAAGGAGAACTCATTGGTTCTGAGATTTTCAATTATTAAGTAGGATGGATTGAGTAGGATGGTTTCGAATTCTGCGGGTTACCACAACCTGCCCAATTGCTAAAGCGTCTACGTTTACTACACAGTACGACAAAATCAAATTTTATATAAAAACAGAATGGGTGAACCGATTTTAATGCTTGAGCCAGTTTTGAAAAGGTAATGAAATTTGAATTTTTTTTTAATAAGAAAACAATTTTTTTCTCTGGTAGATGGCGCTTCAACTATTATTAACTATTATTTTGTGTTAAAAATGTTGGTCGTTTATTTTTTATTTTTTTTATTTCGTAAATTTTTTGGTTATTTTTTAACTTTACATGAAAATTAAAGGGCTATCTACCGGAGAAAAAAAATTGTTTTCTTAAAACAAAAAATCCAAATTTAATTACTTTTTCATAGAACATTTTATAATAGTATTACATTAGAAGTGAACCACCGCGGTCCTTTGAAGCTTAAAAATCGATTTTCTCAAAATCCTGACGTGATACAGCAAAACGCCGAGACACGTATTTCTTTATTTGAAGCCTATATTTATATTCTGCTAACATTTCTCATGTCTACCAACCAATGTCGTACTGTGCTATCACCAACTTCAACCGAACCTATCATAAGTCGATATATCAGAATTCAATAAAAAGAAATTAAAACACATTGATTGTAATGTTATACCTTGTTCACATTGCGTCATAAACTCGAATGAAAGTATTTATGTAATAGACAATAATTTGCAAAAGAATAAATTTTAGAATTTTATTGATCCTAGGATATTCGAGATTTGAAAACAAAATTTTGATTCGTAATTTTTAAATTTTCAAAAATAATGTAACACGTCTGTAATCGTTTTATTATAGTAGTACTCAAAATAACATTACAACAAAGCAAAACACTTTGTTGTAGTTCGTGTATATATGTATGTATGTATTTATTGGTCTTTTCAATCCCAAACAAAAACAAGGCAAAATTTGACCAACATACAAAGTAATTTATTCTTCAAGTACAAATATACGAGTACATATTTGGTAAAGCAGCAAATGCATATATGGTACAGTAAAAATAAATTTAATCACTGTTTGAGATCAATATTAACAGACCGATTCAGGTTCTTGATAAATCATCGTTTATTTACATATATTCCTTTTGAAAATTAACGAAGTTTTCTTTATTTTAATCAAAAATAATTATTTGTATAAAACATGTTATTCACAAATTATAAACTTTTGAAAATCTGTATATGTTTTTTAATCTAAGAAGAACACAGAATCGGACAGTAAATATAATATAAAAACCTAGTAAAAATTAAATGCATCAACATTCCGTTTTGAGCGAGGGAGAATTAATAATTTTTTGATCAAAATTCACTCTTAAAGAATTAAAGCATTAAGTGTGTTATCTCCAATCCAAATCTATTGTTAGACACTCGCTCGTTAAAACTTGATGAAATTTATTTTTGAGACTTACTGCCTTATCCACCTCAACCACCTCCTCGTTAGTGTTTTTAACATCGATTTCATAGTAAGGTACATTTTCTACTCTAGGAGGATAATTTCCAGCTCCTTTATAATGACAGTCAAATTTGAAGCTTCAGGAAGTCATATTTAAGATTATATACATTATTTGGATTAATTAAAAAGTGTGCACATCTGAAAAGATTGTTTTCTGTTGTTTGATTCTTGAAACGAGTTTCTTTAAAAATGTATTACTCAAACTAGATTTCTTAATTATTATTTCCTCAGCATAAAATTTAAAGCGACGCCATATTTAAGTAAGTCCATGTTGTGAGCTAATTAAGCTTCAAGAGTAACTTTGACTAGGCGGAGCTGTTTTATCAAATAATGCTTTGTTTTGCCATTGAAAAGAAGATACTTATGATAAAAAAAATTTTAATTTAAGTTCCTATTATGAAGGCAATGAAGGAGATAAACTGGAAAATAGGCAGTAAAATCTGCTATGCTAGTGCTAATTTTGAGATATCCTCAGCAATGGCGGATTTTGGAAGGAAACAGCTCATGAAAGTACATGTGTATTTGCGTTTTCGCGGTTTGGTTCATAATATTTAGGTATGCTCCGGTACGCGATTTTTACCATATGCGATTTTTACCATTTACTATTAAGTTTTGACAACTGGTCTCGAGCTCAATAAATATCAATTGTTAATTATCAAAAGCAAAACTTACGATATTTCAACAGTACTAAAGACAGGAATGGTTTGAAAGCTGCCAAAACTCAAATCCGGCTTTAATGTGCCGATTTGGAATCAATCCCAAAAATTTTTATTTTAAATATAAGAGTGTTTTAATAATTTTATTATATTTACCTAAATTTGTATGTATTTTGATATTAAAAGCTTTTTATTACTTCATTACATGAATGGGGGGAATAGAAGGGAAGTGTTTTTTAAAGTCGTGTTCACGTCTGGTTGCACCTTTAGATATACATACATACATACATACATATCAATTCTTGACGGAGCCATTTGTACAAATATACCAAAGCAGACAAATATCTACCAAATAACAACTTAACAAATATATATATTAATTTACATACATAGCATGATTCAATTATAAAGGTTTGCTCACTAATGACAGCAGCGTTTTGACCTTGGGAGTGTTGCATTTTAGAAGGATGGAGTAAGGGTAAAAATAAAATCCTTTTTATAAAATTGTTAGCAAGAAATAGAAGTTTCACTAGGAATAAACTTTTATGTTATCTAACAAAAAATTCCTATGCTATTCAAATATATACATATCATCCAAAATACATTTTAAATCTTTTATTTAAACAATACACAGAATACACATTGAACAACGTGAAAACAATGAACAACGTACAAAACAGCTCAATGAAAACCCTTTTGACTTAGGTTAAAATATAAAAGTTAAGAATATCGTGTTAACGGAGTATTTAAAGTAATGAATTATTTGTTTAACATTTTTCACATATACCCATTTATAAAAAGGATTATTCGTTTACAGTAGAAATAAGCAGTAACGGTGAACTTTCGCATCTGGCAAAGCTACCTTCACAATTTGCAACTTGCTATTGGCATTTTTGATTTACTAAATTAGTAAAAAATCTAAATTAGTTTTCCTACTTACCAGGTATATAAACATGTTTAAATATTGCACTCAAAGCTCAAACCAACCGGATCATTTTTTGGCATGCAAAACTAAATTTAAAAAAGTATCTGTTGTTATTTTCTATTTACTTTAGATATTGTTTAACTAACAACAAAATGTATTAACAAATTTACAAAAACTAATTTTATAAATACATAAAAGCACATACCGATGCGGATCTAAGCTGCAAACGACAAAACGGTTGCGGTTGCACTGAAAAGCCGAAGTAAAAATCGTTCCAAGCACAAATATTCACTTTTTAAATATTCAACTATTAACCAATTTTTTTATTCAACTTACGCGTTTGTGTATGTTGGTACGTTACACACTCCCAAACGGATTTAGCTAATTAGTCTCAGGAATAACGCTGCACTTAAAAAGCCGAAGTAAAAATCGTTGGGAAAAACTTGCAAGCACAAATATTCACTATTTAAATATTCGTCTATTAGATGAAGTACACTGCAAATGAGATCTAATATATATACTTACATAAGTAATTATTTATATTTTCGAATAAAATCAATTTATTGAAAAACTTACACAAATTCCCACATTCAGAAAACGGAAAGTCAGCCAATTTGTAAAAAGTAAACAACAATAAAGGCAGCAATGATGGCATCGAAATTTTTGTTATATACATTTTGTTTTTTTCACCAATTTTCACGAATTTTTTTTAGAGTTAACAACACAGCGCCTTGTTTTTGGAGCCGTTTGACAAAGAGTGAGGGAGCTAGCTGTTAATTGAGCAAATCTTTTATTATTGGATAAGGTTGGATACTTATTGACGTTTAAAGCGTCAGTTAGTCAAGACTTAACTTAACTTAACTTAATTTAAGAATTGGAGACGATTACTCAACATGTCAACTTAATTTTTGATGATTAGTTTTTGTTGGATATTGATGTGCCTTGATATTGTTCTTTGAATATCTCCGTTGACACAAAGTTCAAAGTAGTAAATAAAAGCACTTGTGTAAATGTTTTTAAATCGCATATTGCTTGTAAAAATGTCAAGGATAATTAAATTGTGTCGAACGTTTTTAAGTTTAGCACAAATGTACAAAATGTGCAAGAAGCAGTCACTTGGTCAAAGGAAAGGATGGTGGCAAATCCACCCGATAAATAGAGACTTTTTGCTGTGCCAATTTACATCCCGGCAGAATTTTGCGTACACTTTTGTCATTTATATTTATGTTTAAATTTTCTTTTTGTCTATAATTGTATTTTCAGTTATTTGACGGTTCGCCGCCTATGTTACCACATTAAATAAATTTGTTTTAAATGTAGTTTTTGCATACATTTATTTAAAAAAATTCTATATGTCAAGATCTGGTATGCCTGATTCTCTCACCGCTCTCACGGCTCTCACGGCTCTCAATTTACGTAAGGCCAAAAATTAATAATTTTAAATCAACAGATTCTTAAGTTTCTTACGGTAAGTTAAGTGTTGACTAATCGCTTGCACTGCTTTCCATATAACAGGTTGCCTTAAGTTAAGTTAAGTCTTGACTAACTGACGCTTAAGTTTTCCGACTGCCTTGTAAGGTTGCATTTAGGAAGGTCTGATAAAGGGGAAAATATTGTATCCCTTTTCGAGCAAAGTTAGTAAAAAAGTAGGTAACTAGTAGCGAAATGCGGTTTGTACATACAAAGAATGAAATAAATTTGATATTTCAATTTAATATAATATAACCGAATATTCAACCACACATGTATGTATGTATATTAGGGTGACAATTAAATGTATGGAGTATTTTTTTTTTCTTTATTGTTTTGGTTTCAGTGTTTTTTTGTGTGTAGTTTTATTTAAAAAAAATTCTAGTAAAATTTCAAGGTCGTAGGAAGAGGATTAGGGGGCGCGTCGGCCCCCCAAAGTTACACAAAATACGTTTTTTCACGCAAATTCTTACTTTGACTGCTTGTAACTTTCTCTGTGTTTTTTTTTTTTAAACATTACTGGCGAAAGATGTTCATTAATATGTCTACAATAACATCTGTCAATAACATTTTTGTCTAATGTTAATATTTAATGAAAAAAACTTAAATATAGGAGAAAAAGTACGCCTCAATGTCGATTTATTATACTTAAATAAAACTACTTATGTATATGATTTCTCTTTTTATTAATATTGTTTAAAGCACTTGAGACAATGTCTTTTTATTACAGTCCGGAAACCGATGGCGGTAATCGCTAACAATTTTTAAAACAAATTGTTTTTGGCGTTCATTTTTGGTAAATAGTTTATTATACTCTTCCATCAATTTAACCCCCCTTTCGGCAGTGTCATTTGTAACATTTAATTTTTTCATCAGTTCAGCCGCTTTACAATAAGATTGGTCCTGCTCCCATTTGTCTGGGTTTAATTTAAAAAAATCAGTATTTATTTAAAATCTTTCAAATAATGCTTTTGTTTCGGCAGAGACGAACTGTTCAATTCCGTCATGGAATATTTCAACGATTTCTCTATCATTTATTGTAGCTCGCTTTGTGTTTTGCTCTTGTTCAAAATCATTTTCCAAAGCCGCCACCATTTTTTGTTTTGAAAAAAGGGATACGTTGCTGTCAAAAAATGCAAGACCAACCGCCTCAGGGCTTAAATACCACAAGTGGTTCCTGAACTTTTTAAGAGCAACATAAGATATAGCAGCATCAATTTTTTTGAAGTTTTCAAGTTTTTGTAAAAATAAAAAATCTTGATATGGCGCTTTAATGGCCAAAGGAGCAGAAAACCACGCTTCGACATAGACTTCAGCAATAAAAATACAAATTTGACGAAGCCCATTTAATTCAGTTGCTGAAAGCTGGAACTCGTTACGGAATAAAAATATTTTTAGACAGTAAATCGCTTTTGCCATCCGCCTTGCATGGTGAACAGCTCCTGGCGATCGAAACATTAGGCTGTTTGGATGTGTCTTTTCTGGTTTTTGACCCAGGAAGAGCAAAGTGAGTTCCAAGAATTCTTTATAGTCTTCCCTGGGTTGTTTTTCTTCCAAGATATTATTTACTGCACCGATAATGCGAACAGCAGACTCTTTCATGTACGTCTTGACAGTTGGATCGTTGATGCCATACTCATAGTTTTTAGCATCAATCTTAGCCCAAGCATTTTTAAATTTCTCAAACATTTTAACGTTTGGACTTCCATAACAGCTTATTTTTTCTTCGAAAACGCATCTTAAAACAATCTCGTATATATGATGACGGCATGGTAACCATAAAAGTTGTCTTTGTAAATTATTTTCAATTAACGTACAGGTACCATTGAAACGCCCAGTATTGACCGCTGTTGTATCAAACACTAAAGCTTTGATGTGATTTTGCAGACCATATTCATAAATAGCATCGCATACAGCGGATGCCTGTTCTTTTCCAGTACCGGAATCAAGTGCAGGTATTTCAAGAAGCTGTTCAACTTTACCGCTCGATATTATTATAGGCAACCTATCAACTTTATCATTTCCCGTCAGCGCCGGCAAAAGTTTACCATCCCAATGAAGGCAGATAGCGTCGAGCTCATTTAATTTTAATTTATTTTTTAATGCTGAAATTCTTTCTTCACGGATTTGTTCCCTTTCCTGGTGTACAGACGTTCGGTTTAAAATATAATCTTCAACATTATTACCCAGAGCTTCAACGACTGCGCTTATTAGATGAACCGCATGTCTGTCACTGATTTTACAGATATCGAGTGCGGCCGCCAGTTTTGGTGTTAGTATTTTATTTGTTCCCCTACATTTTTTGGCTGGAGGTTGACTACAACGTGGGTCACATTCCATATCTGGAAAACTGTTATCATTCTCTGAAGATTCAGATGACAGCAACTCTGCAGTTTCATCTAATAAAAACGACTTAATTTAAAGAAAATAAAAAATAAACAATAACATACAACGAACCAATTAATGCAATTTCACGATTATTCCGCTCCACTTGTTGTAATAAATTGTTGTTGCGTTCTTCAAGTCGGCACTCTCGGCGTACTTCTTCGTAATCGATACCATACATAAAGCCTGGGCGCCCCGTTTTTCGTTGACTTATCAAGAAATCAATATCTTCTTGATTCGACATTATTTTTAATGCACTTGCATGCGCCACGTCAAAAAGCATATCCAATTTTTCTTTCCACGTGTTTACTTTGCTCTTATGGAAATTAGAAGTCTTCTTTGAATCTTTTTGAAAGCTTTGCCATTCTTTATACAATTTCTCTACATTTGTAATGCAGTGTTGTTTATCCTTGACCGGAATGCGGGCTTTTTCCCAGAACACGAATAGTTCTTTTACAACTAAATCTGAACTTTCCCGTAATTTTTTTTTTACTACACGTAAATTGAAAAACAAAACTTTCAACACTTCTATATTGGAGGGTAGTTTACTTCCCGTTAATGAGTTGGTACAATAACCAATTAAATTATGCGTTCACGTAAATTTCTAGCAGACATTTTCGACTTTTCACATTCAAATATTCACTTCGAATGATTTTTTTGCAAATTTAATGCTATTAAAAAATGTTTGCGGCTGCTGCATATAACTGTAAAATAAGAATCTATTTCCGAGAAACATTGGTGCTGATTTTTCGTCGGTAGCTTACGCAAGCATTGAGAATAATATTGTTGAGGTTGTAACGGGAATATTCTCGGTCACAATTGTCAATATTATAGATCGCTTCAGCATACAGGCAAAAAAAATTTGAAGCAAACTTTTAAAGACAATTCTTACACTTGAAAACAAAAGTAAACAAAAAAAGTCTGAAGTTCGGACTAGCGAGGTCTTACTGTATATAATTGTTGAAGCTACTCTTACGTAAATCATAAGGAATTTTCTATATGAATCTTTAATTAAATAAATCTGAACAAAATCCAAAATTTGAATCATATAAGTAATTTTATTTAAGTATAATAAATCGACATTGAGGCGTACCTTTTCTCCTATATTTAAGTTTTTTTCATTAAATATTAACATTAGACAAAAATGTTATTGACAGATGTTATTGTAGACATATTAATGAACATCTTTCGCCAGTAATGTTTAAAAAAAAAAACACAGAGAAAGTTACAAGCAGTCAAAGTAAGAATTTGCGTGAAAAAACGTATTTTGTGTAACTTTGGGGGGCCGACGCGCCCCCTAATCCTCTTCCTACGACCTTGAAATTTTACTAGAATTTTTTTTAAATAAAACTACACACAAAAAAATACTGAGACCAAAGAAAATATCACTTTCGAAATTAACTGTCACCCTAATGTATATACATAACACCTTAATACAAAAAACTATATAAACAAAAAACGCAAGTGTTATATACAAGCAAATTTTTTTTACACATTTTGTTAACAAAAACAATGTGATTTCAACCTTTTTTAAGTTTTTACATGCAGAAAATAGAACTATCACATTTGAAAAAATTGATAGTAATGTTTTCTTTAATTCAATATCAATTTTAGCAACCAAAATAAGAGGTATCTATTCACAGCCCAGTAACCAGGATTGTATACATATTTCATTACAATTTTAAACTTATTTCAAAATATAATTACCATTTTTGTAGATCATAAAATTGTAAGATTGAAGTCACTAAAAATGTAACATTAGTTGTTCGAAAACACCACACAATACCTTCGTCAAAAAATTTACGGAATTTTTATTGATATACATCTGTTAAAAATCAAGTAAAGACGTTAGTCAAAACTGGTCAAAATACTAATAAATGTCCTTCTATTTTATATTTTAACTGTATAATTTTATGGTTGTTAATATTTATATAATTTTTTTTTTTTTTAATTTTATGTTACTTTATATAAAATATATACAGTAAGAAATTTAAAAACATAAAATGCTTTCTTTATTATATCAAACAAAATGATCTGATCTGGCCGGGAATCGAACTAACGACCAATCAATTTCATACATGCAATGAAAAAAAAATGTCAATTCCTGTTCGCTGCTAGAAAAGCAAGGCTACTGGAAAACATTCGAGAATGCCGTCAATTCGATTATATAAAGTAAGGCATGCTGAAATTATTTAAAAACTACAAAAAGGCCTCCCAGGCCATTTCACAAGAAAAGTACTAATTTCCACGTGTTTGATAACATTTTTTTCTTAAATTAAAAGGGAGCAACACAGGCTACCTTAAGGCAGCGTGCAAGAGTGAGACAACGCCTAATTATCCAACCTTGTATGATTGAATCATGCATAGTATGTACATTAGGGGTATAACTTTTTGCATTTTTTTGAAAAAAAAAAATTTACATGGCATAACACGATGAGGAATAGTAAAAAAATGATAACTGCGTTTTTAGTTTTTCGATTTATTTCAAAAACTTCACGCAGAATTTAAATTGAAAATTCGTATGAAAATTTCATACATATGCCAAGAAAAAACACCATATGAGATTATGTTCTTTTCTTTGTGTCTGTTTTGTTTTGCTCTTCTTCCGTTATTCGTCGTATTTTTGCATATGACAAAAATAGATAACGGTAAATTTGAGTAAATGCTTTATGAATGATTGAAACTTCGTATAAGCGTCACGCCAGTTGCCTTTATTTAGCTGTCGGTCTCTCATTCAGTGCGTGGCGGCTGGAGTGAAAGTGTCTTTTTTAATTAACAATGTTTTTTAAAAAAAGTGGTGCTGAAGTTTTAAAAAATTCAAAACAATGGGAAAACAATTTAATAACATTTGAAAAATCTAAGAATAAGAGAAGAGAAATCAATAACATAGAAAACCCCTTGAGTGAATTGTGTAAGATTCCAAAACAGGCCGTGATTATAGGAAGGTATAATGAATTAGCAAAAACGGAGAAATTGAAAAAGAATAGATGCCAGATTATTTCAAACGAAATGATTGCCTTGTGGTCGAAACTAAACTTTCCGAGCATAACACGTATAGCTGCACAACGGAAGATAACAAAAGTTTTAAATGATTATTCAACATTTTTAAAATTCCCGGATGGCAGAAATGTTACAATGGCGTTCAACAAGTTATGTGATATAACTGATTTAAAAGGTGTCTGGCTAGGAACTGAGGACAAAAAGTTGTATGAACTCCAAACAACTACAAATGGAGAAGTTGGGTACACGACAGCTAAAGCAGTTTGTGTGCATCCCTCCAAAGCTGCCCTTTTAAGAAAAAATGTTCAAAGCACCTCGTGTTTAAATAAAGTGGCGCTCAACACTTCAACATCATCAGCTGAATCTGTCGAGCTATCACATTCTCCACCTGTTGGTGAATATAAAGCTCCTCTTCAAAGAAAAAGAAATGCGAAGTGTTCAACAAAAGCAGCAGTGACAATGGTAACAACAGCCCATGTAAGCACCAAAAATGCCGCTAAAATATGCAATCATGTATTAGATTTAATTTTGAAGCATGTGATGAATGAAGTACTAGGTGGAAAGTCGACATCGCCAAACATCAGTTATGACATATTTACCGAATTGATTATGAACTACGAAAACCTAAAACAAAACTACAAACAAAACGAAGAAAAGTTGATCTTAAGATCTATTAAATGGCGTGATGACATGCAATTTTTATATGAACTAGGGCAATATTTTAAATATTATGAAGTAAACAACAAGTTCCCATACATAAAATTTAGAGTTTTACCAGCGCTCAGCAACGCTCGATGGAATTCTAGAGCTATTCTAGCGATTTTAACGTTCATACTAATACCGGAACACAGAATACAACTTTTGCCAATTTGCCAATTCATATGCAGCGCATGGTATGATGCTTGGTTCTCGGATCACCGTTTTCATAACAATGATTTTGAAATATTGGAAAAATCCGTCAAGCAATTCGAAACTGCGCATAAGTGTTTTCTAAAACACTGGGTAAAGGAAGATTCTGCCATTCTGAATTTAAAAAGATCTAATATTTGCGCTGAAAGAGCCATCAAAGTTATTCAGGAAATTTACCCTTTTTGTAAATCTGAATATAGTTTAAATCTTAAGTTTATCTCAAATAATATCAAAATGAATTAAATAATGAACTAAAACGTATATTTACTATAAAAATGTATTTGTCTTGTACTTAAATTAGTCTTATTGCTTCTAAATCAAAATTTGTCTTCTTCTTCTTCGCATATAACATATGAATTTTTTCAATTTAAATTCTGCGTGAAGTTTTTGAAATAAATCGAAAAACTAAAAACGCAGTTATCATTTTTTTACTATTCCTCATCGTGTTATGTCATGTAAAGTAGGTGTTACAAAAATAGACTACCCCTAATGTACATGTATACATATGCATATGAGTCGACATACTTACATACATATATACAGATGATTTGATATTTATTTTTATGTTAATACACATTTACTTATGCATATTTAAGTACATATTCAACAGAATTACTTGTTGTAGGTTATTATCGGGTATATTTTATATCGTGTTCAAGTAAAAATTTACAGATGTGTAAAATCTATTTTAGAATTCATTTAAAAAATATCTTTGTACATATTTGTTAATACGTACTAGAGGGCTGCGCAAAACGTCTTACCGTCGTCGTCTCTTGCTGTACAGTACTTCCAACTACTGAATTTCAGTGCAGCTTTGCTACGAAAACAAAAGTATTTCGTATGAAGCAAGTCTAAAAATCAAACACTTCACGCACACGAAGCGGCTTTGGGTATTGCTAAGGAAGTGTTTGTATAAATGCAAAACTATGAAATGAAGCAAAGACAAAGGCAAATCAAAGTAAGAACAGCGAGTGCCGTCAAATATTTTTTTGTACAAAAAATAAACGTCGAATGAAGTATTAATTTTTAAATGTATACAAAGGCAAGAACTAAATAATAAATTAATTATTATTGGTTAAAAGGGATCAACAAATGAATTTTCATTTCCTAAGCTTTTACTTACTTAAAGAATTTAGTTTCAGAAAATTTAAATATTTTACATAAAATTGCCACATATTTATTTGCAGTAAGCAGTACAGCGTGGCGCTGCTTCAGTTTGTATTTACTTCAGTATGGATTTACTTCAGTTTGTATTTGCTGTGTTTTGATTTTGTTGTTCGTGTCATACAAAACGTTTTCATGATCGATGCTCTGTTTTGTAAAGCCAATGAAATTGAACGACAGTATTTGAAATGAGTTCGATGTTTTGTATTGACGCTTTTATAGTGCTTGTGCAGCCCTCTAATACGTACATACATATGTATGCACGTTTTAGGGATGTCAATGTTTGGCATTTTATTGATCCCGGGATTTTCGAGATGTGAAAACAAAATCCAGGACAATCCCGTGATCCCGAATTTTAGAAAGTTTTGATTCGTAATTTTTAAATTGTCAAAAAAATTTAACTCGTCTGTAATCGACCTATTATAGTATTATTCAAAATAACATTAATACGAGTATAACAAAGAAAAACAGTTTGTTGCAATTCATGTAGATATTTATTGGTCTTTCCAATCCAAAAAAAAAAAAACCTTAAATTTTATTAACATGCAAAGTAATTTATTCTTCAAGTACAAATATACGAGTACATATTTGGCAAAGCAGCAAATGCATATACATATGTACATACATACAGTCAAAATATTTGCAATCACTGTTTGAGACCAATATTAAAAATTTATATATTACCATTTAGTAAAAAAAGAAAAACATCAAGTAAAGATTAAATACATCACCCTTTCCATTTTGAACGAGGCAGATTTATTCCTTATATTGATTAAAATACAATCTTAAAGAAATTCAAGCCTTAAGTATGTTATTTATCGCCATCATTACAAAAGCTATCAATTTCTTTTACCAAACCTTCAGATAAATTGTATGCTTTTCGATTATTGGACACTTGCGAGCTGCTCGTTAAAACTTTTCGTTAGTGTTATTAACATCGCTTTCATAGTAAAGCGTATTTTTTATTCGAAGAGGATATTATCCCGCTCATTTATACTGGCAAGGGCAAAATAAAGTCATTTGGATGCTAACAAGATGTTTAATTTGTTGCACTCGGGCTACGGGTTGGTTCCCATGAAATGGTGCCATCGTTACTTCAATCCCTTCCACCTGCTTCTATTGCTTCAAACCCGCAAATATCTTCAGGCGCTCGTGAATCACCCACAAAGAAGCTGGTTGTTGTCCCCCAGAGAAAATCGATTTTTATTTCAAGATTTGCTAAAGATACTTCATCTAATGATATAGAGTTTTATATTTCATCTAAGATTCAAACAAGTAATTTAACGATACGAAAATTTAATTTTAAGTATGAACGTAACGTTTCGTCTTTCAAAATTGATGTAGATTCTGGAGATTTTGATTCTCTGCTTAAAAATTTATTCTGGCCGACTGGAGCATTTGTTCGTGAGTTTGAATATAAGCCACATAAAAATTAAATTAGTAACTTAGCTACAATATCTCACCGTGATTCTGAGCCAAAAAACTAATGTCTAATTCTGCTTTAAGTATCTTGTACCAAAATGTAAGAGGTTTAAATACTAAACTGAATGACTTATATTTAAAAGGTCTTGATTGTAACTACAAAGTAATATGCTATTATTGACCACCGCTATCATTCCTGCTATTTCATTACTGTGTATTATTACTTAAGTACCCTAAAGGAATCTTATAAGTCCGGCCCCGATTTGATCCCAACTTGCTTCCTTAAAAAACGTGCTGAATATCTATATATATATATATTTGAACCATTAACGAATTTATTTAACTTATCTCTTAAAATTTGGAGTTTTCCCATTGTCTTGGAAGGAATTGTTCATTATACCCCTACACAAAATCGGAAGTACATAGGTCCTCTATAGAAAATTATCGGGACATAGCAAAGCTTTCTGCTATTCCAATATTATTTGAAGCTATTGTTGTTGACCGTTTAACATATTCCATATCTTCTGCTATTTCTAGCACGCATCATGGGTTCTCTAAAGGAAAATCGACTATTACAAACTTACTTGAGTTTACTACTCATGTATCAAACGGATTTAGAGAAATTATGTATACCGATGTTATATACACCGATTTTAGTAAAGCATTCGATAAAGTAAATCACTCCTTACTTGTCCATAAACTCGATCTCCTTGGTTTTCAACCAATATCTTTTTATCTGCACGACAGAACACAACGAGTCCTTTTTAATAATACTTCTTCGAACGTTATTCATGTATCACCAGGAAGTCACCTTGGTCCGATTCTGTTCTTACTTTCTATAAACGATATTTCTTCTGTTGTGAAATATTCAAAAATTTTGTTGTATGCGGATGACGTAAAGCTTTATAGACCATTTAAGACTGTTGATGAAAGGTATTTACTACAAACGGACTTAAATAGCTTGTCTAATTGGTGAGAAGTAAATGGTATGCCACTAAACCTTAAGAAATGTAAAGTAATGTGCTTTTCTCGCAGGGCCGTTCAACCAGATTCTCATGACATAAGTAACTATAACCTTGAACAAGTATTTAACTTTGTTGACCTAGGTATCACAATGGACCCAAAACTTAACTTCAATATTCATATCAATGCTACAATAAACAAAGCTAAGGGTGTTTTTGCGTTTGTAAAACGATGGTCAAAAGAAATCAGTGATCCCTATATTACGAAAGCTCTTTTCCACAACTATAGTGAGGCCAATACTAGAATATGGTTCCATCGTTTGTAACCCGCACTATCAAGTTCATTCTGCCCGGATACAGTCAATTCAAAAACAATTTCTGCTTTTTGCTTTAAGAAATTTTCGCTGGGATTCCCAGTATAACCTGCCACCCTATATTAGTCGTTTAAAACTTATTAATCTTCCTACGCTTGCTAGTCGCAGAGAAATGTTAGACATACTATTTTTGGTCAAGTTACTGACAGGTTTGACGTCTAGCCCACCTCTTCTGGCCGAAGTGAAGTGGAACGTTCCCTCCCGAATTTCCAGGCATTTCCGGCCTCTTTTTCTGAAACCATGAAAAATAATTTCGAGTAAAACGAGCCACTCCGTGGTTTATGCCAGGACTTTAACTTTCATTCCGGTTCCTTTGATATTTCCGACTCACTTTTTTACATAAAGAATACCATACTTTGTACTCTCAATAGATGATGGATTACATACATATGTACACAATTACGCTTTAAAACAATTTTTACTATCTAAACTAATTTAAATTTAAAATCAGCTGATGAACTTTAATTCTGTAGCTGAATAGTTTTAGAGTCTCGACACCCAACAAACTCCTGCCTTTCATAACTCGGCACTGCATATGCAAAAAAAAAAATTAAATCGGTGCGGATGCGCCCCTCGCGTCGGTCAGCCGAGAATGGAGGGTAGAAACCGTTGGGATTATTGTTATTATCGTAATACTTGTAAAATTGTGTTTTTTTCGAATGTTAAATTTTCCCCGCAAGAACGCTATGTGATATATAATGCGTTAAACCATCCAGTTTCCATGAATTTATACAGGGCCGTATGACAATCGTACTTTATACTTTGCTATATGTGTAAGCAACTTTCTCTTTCATTCGCATGAAACTTTACTATTATTTTTTCGAATAGTTGTCTCGTTTCATTGCGATTATGCCGTAGAAATATCGCATATTTTTATGGTATAAAAAATTTATTATATAACACATCTTTCTATCCGTTATTCCTTCTCCATATATAATAAAACAAATAACATTTAAATTAAAATATAAAATTGTATTTCAATTTATTTTCTTTATTCTATATTTAATAGTTTTTATATATGCAACAGGATCAATTCGCAAAATGTTATTTATATTAATACATTAACATATGTATATAACATATAGAAAAATTATGAATGATGACGCCGAGGAGCTACTGCTACTACTAGATTCCGAGTAGGTGGAGGATTTCTCGGATTCTGATAAGAAATTCTTATTGGGTGTATGCGCAAAGTACTACTTACTGTAGTGTCAGGTGCCTCAACTGAAAATGGAGGCATGCAAGTTGGAAGTCATCACGATCGCAATATTTACTCTCCAGCGCTGGCTTGGGTTTCGAGGCGAGAAAGATTTTACGCGCATTTTCCGAAAGTACAGTTGTTCTGCCATAGGCGGGAAAAATAAATTGACGCAGGAAACGTGCACAATCAAGATCCTCCTGTAAAAACGAAATCAACCGTTTTCTTTAAAATGTTTTGGCCTTTTACAATTTCGGCTATTGTCATTTTGAAAGCTGCTCTTAACATACGATAGTGATGCTGATTTCGCTACTTGAACCCGGTAGCGTTGGCAAAGTAGTCGTTTGGTTAACTTTGTTTTGGATCCTTATTTCAAAAATAAAATCGAACATGGTTCGATTGACCTTAAAAGACGTTCTGAGAGTTCACTAAACATACAAAGAAAATTTAATCAAAAGTTCTGTAAGCTTTCGCAATAAAATTTTTACAAAATTACCAATGTCGATATATTTTTTCTTATTCTTTAAGAATCTTAAAAACACCAAGTATCATGGTTACATTTCTTAACTTCATGCTATAAAGTAGGTCAGAAACAATTCGTTTCAAACTCAATAAAAACTAACAAGTCAACAATAGTTCTTTTCTGATATGTGACAAAATGTTTACAC
This sequence comes from Philophylla caesio, assembly GCA_963971545.1. Taxonomy (NCBI): domain Eukaryota; kingdom Metazoa; phylum Arthropoda; class Insecta; order Diptera; family Tephritidae; genus Philophylla; species Philophylla caesio. The sequence continues at coordinate 69,139,292 of OZ020607.1, forward strand.
GAAACTATATGTTAATGGTTTCCAAATTACTAATTTAATTTTATAAATAAGTGTTGTAAAATAGATGTTTAATTTCAGAAGCATGTTTAATGGTTTAATCTAATGGGTCCTTTTAATTGACTACCAGGTTTTTTTTCACAGCACTAATAATGAATATCAACTGACAAGGTGAATAAGAAATATAATCATCAACTTATTCACATATCGCTTTCTCATTTACTCATTCAATAGCAATGGTAAATAATGACATTAGAATTTTGACACTCCCTTATAAAGGGTTGTTTTACGAAGTATGGAAATCGGGTTAGATTTTGTTACCCTTTCATAAAAAGTTAATTATTAGTAGTAAATGTTAGTGATTTTTTTAATTAAAAATTTCGAAGACATTTCATAGCTGCGCTTACATATGTACTTCTTGGTAGATATTTTTTTTTTAATTTTTAATTAGTGAATACATTTTCAATCTATTTGTCCCATGAACTAAACGATTTTGTGGTATAAGGCATATATAAGTTATTGATTCGCTTTATTCCTTTTATTTATATACCATTGGTATCAGGGTTATTCTTAATATTGTGATGAACCCCTGGACGGTGAAAGGACCAAAAATTTTATTCCGATAAATAGTAAGTGACTTGATGGAGTTAATGGAGTTGTAAGAAAACCACAATAATTAGAAATATTAGGGAAAGAATCTTTATATATTAAAAGAAAAATAAATCGAACTTCATAACTCAAAAATTTTGTTTTATGCATTTTGATGATTATTATGTCACATTATTTTAAATTTCTTTAAACCTATACCTTCTGGAAATAACAAAACTTTCCACTCTGTCAGTCACATCGAATTTATATGTGCGTGAGAAGCATTCAATGAAAAAGCTCGTCATTTATACACACTTACATGAAATATTTACGAGACGGGTTCAATATTGTAATCAGAAAAAGTGCTTTCATTAAAATCCGGATTGAAACTTACTATTTACGCGCACATAAGAAACAAAAAGTGTTGCCTGTTAGTTTTTGGTATTATAAGTTTTGATGTTACTACAATTTTTATTTTTAAGAAGCAACACGGTTTTGATGCTTAGGGAGCCGTTTGACTAAAAGTGAGGACGCTAGCTGCTTACATAGTTACCAAACCTTTAATAACTGAATCATAAGCAATGGGAAAGAAAAATGCAAGGATGTTTGTTTTCTTGCAGAATGCTGTTAATGTATTGGATAATGCGTTCGGTCGGTCTTGCTGGGTGCTTATTTCAATACAACTCTTAGTGTGTTATTTGTGTGTTTTATTCGATCAGCTCTTTCTGTTTTTCATCATTTGAGATTTATTTTTGTTTCAAAAAAATGTTAATTAAAGGTTAACGGAAATATGCGTATACATATTTTTAAGAAATCGACCTCTCAAATTTTTTATAAGCCGTTAATTGCGGATTAATTGAATGAATAACACATACAATAGTAAATGAAATGACACAGTGCGTCCATGCGTTCCTCTGTTATTTTAATAGCGGGCTATAGAAATACGACAAATAACACCTTGAAAGGGACAAGTTTAAAAAATAAATGATTATTAAATTCACTGTTTTCAGCAATTACGGGATTTGAATAGACTTATCTATCAGAAACCAAACAAATACAAATTTAAAAATATTGTAAAAAATATATAAAAATTAAACAAATTTCCAAAAACTACGCTTTTTTTCTGAGTGATTAGCGCATTCTGAATGTATGCATACTCACAAAGTTTTAAAACGTTAGAGTTTCGTAGTAGCCAATAATTTCCTTATTAATTTTCCATTAGTTTTCATCCAAGTACGAATACCGCTATATTATGATCAGTATAGTCGAACAGATTATTGATTAGCATATGTTTATGTATACATATGTATGTATGTTTAAGGAATAAAAGTGATACCAACTGCTTTTCCTTTTATTATTATTTATTTTAATTTATTTTCTCAAATATAGACCAATATACATACATATGTACTATAAATGAGTTTATGCATATGCATGTAGATATGCTTGTATATGGAGGTATATATATAAATGCATATGTACAAGTCCCACACTTCGAATTTCAATGCTTTGTGCCTGGAAAAAAACTTAAATGACGGATCACATGTATTTAATTTTATAAAATAGTTTTGCAAGCTTTTGTAATTATACTTAATTAGCATCGTGTGAAAATTACTTTGCACATTCATTAGTACATACTTATTTTGGGAAAGGTAAGTATGTATGCGTATAGGTATCTAAAGGGGGTTTTTTTAGACATGTGGATAAGGTTTTCCATTATATTTTAGAAATGATTTCGGGCAAGTGACCGCCGCGGTTGGCTCAAATAAATTACAGCCGAGAGGCCCAATTGCAGCAATTGGTGCCGTATGTCAGCAATAACGCGCCGAATATTCTCTTCCAAAGCGTCAATCGTCTCGGGCTTATCTACGTAGACAAGCGGCTGCACATAACCCCACAAAAATAGTCGAGCGGTGTTAAATCGCACGATCTTGGAGGCCAACAGGCCAACGACGCGAGATAATGCGCTCACCAAAAGTTTCCTGCGATAAATTGATTGTTTCGTTGGCTGTATGACATGTATCGCCGTAAGGTCGTCCAATTTAGGCACGAAAAAGTCATTAATCATGGCTCTATAGCATTCTCCATTGACTTTAACATTATGGCCGGCTTCATTTTTGAAGAGATATGGTCCAGTGATTCCCTCTACCCATAGATCATACCAAACAGTGACTTTTTGAGGATGTAACGGCGTCTCAATAATGGTTATTTTTTTTATTATTTATCAACCAAAAGTGAGCTTAATCGTTGAAGAAAATTTTCTTGTGAAAACGGGATTGGTCACCAAACGTACGACGCCCTTGTTCCGAAGTAAGTCTCTTCATTATGAAATGACAAACCAAACTGAGTATAAATCAAGTAACAGCTGTCAAAAAGACCAACTCGGAAAAAATATTGCCTCATTGAAAACCACACGTCTAAAAAAAAACCCTTTATAATTCCCTTTAATCAGAAGAAATGTTTGTAATGGGGGCGATAAAGGCTAATTCATACAGAGAGCATTTAACTTTTTGTCGACAATCCAACCAACAAGTATTGAGTCGATGCATATTTTAAATGCAAAAAATTTAAGTCCAGGTTGGAAGCTTTTATTTCTTTAAGATTGCATTTTGATCAAAATAAGGAATAATTCTGCCTCGCTCAAAATGGAATGGGTGATGCATTTAATTTTTACTTGATGTATTTCTTTTTTTACTGAATGGTATTACATTAATATTTATTATTGGTCTCAGACAGTAGCTAAAAATAATTTTACTGTTTGCAGGTACAATTGCTTCTGTACCAAATATTTATACATATTTGTACTTGCAGCTTAAATTATTTTGCGTGTGTCAAATTTTACGTATATTTCTTTTTTATTCTTGAAAATACCAATAAATACATACATGAATTACAACAAATCGCTTTTTGTTCTATTAATGTTATTTTGTATACTTCTATAATACAACGATTACAAACATGTTAGATTTTTTGACAAATTACAATTTACGAATCAAAACTTCGTGAAATTCGGGATCCCGAGATTGTCCCGAGATTTTGTTTTCAGATCTCGAAAATCCCGGGATCAATAAAATGACCAAAATATATATCCCTAGTACATACATACATTCTATGTACACAAAAATTAACCAAATAAATGCATACACCTCTTGTAAGGCGTTGAGTAGAAATAATTTTTAAAAATAAAGAAACATATTTTTACACAATTAAAATTTTTTTTATATATTAAATTAGCAAGCCTGTGCAGCAAAATAAGGGCAAATTCTTCAATTTCCTTCAATATCAAAAATACAAAAATTGTCTACTTTTCATTTTTCAAAGTTTTAAAATATCTTAAATTGTTAGATTTAATAAAATAAATTTGAATAACCACGAATAACAATGAAATGTTAGGCATAAAGTAGTAGTAATTTTAAAATTAGAAAGAGAAAAAAAAATATTTTAGCCAATTAAAAAGGTTTGAATTGCACTCGTATATTTAAGGACCAAGCTTTGTTTGTGCAGCAAAATAGGTGCGAGCCCTTCAATGTATTTACTTCAAAATCAAAATGCCAAAATAGACTTACTTTCAATTTAATTATTTAAAGTTTCAAATTTCTTGAACTTGAGACAAACCGGTTTCGGCGTTGTGCAATCTTCAGTGTCAATTTTCGTTTTATTTAGTTAAGGTCTCGTTTACTAAGGAAACATTTTCTTCTGGCTCTAGCACAGCATCCACTACATTTTCAATCGTAAGTGGTCTCCCCACCTTCATGCTAGAGTCATACCTTTTATATTTATAATAAACTTCACGCATACAATTAGACTTTCAAGGCTTTTTCAAATATCCGTAAATTAGGTTACTTCCGACCGATGAGGAACGTCTTTCCGTTACCAGATTTTGAAAATTTATCGCAAAGGTCTTTTTTATGAACCTTAGTTTTTATGTACAAATGGAAGTTCTGCTTTATATGTGCGTACACATTCCATCATGGTGCATACATACATATGTATATACATATATAAATTATGTTCATATGATATATGTACATCAAAATTTAGAAATAAGGCGCACAGAATATACATATGTATATGTATGTATGTAAGAGTACAAACATACATACATGTGTATATGTACATACATATGTACAAACGAGCCCACAAATAATTTGTATCAAGTGTTAGAACGAACGTAATGTTTATAACTTTTATATATTTTTGACAACCGTTTGACGTTCCGGATTAAAACCAATTAAATTGAATATTAAAAAACGAAAAACACAAAATAATATACATACACACATATGTACGTGAATTTATACATACTACATAATATAACATAAACTCGTATACATAAGTACATTTGCTCAAGCTGAAGGCGCTCTTGTTGGCAGATACATATGTTTATTTTGTGAATTTTATAAAGTACAATCGTGTGTTAATTGTAGCGACTCCAATACTATCGGGCTGAGAACGTGCCCGTGAAATTGAAGAGCGGTCGCCTGAGTGAATGAGCGCATGCGTGTTCAAAGTTGTTCAAGTTTCGACCGTGCTCAATTTGAATGTGTGCCAAAATCTTGGTTTCGCCACTTACTGCCGTAATACACGAAATGCAATTTGTGTCCTTTAATTATTCATAACTGGTTGTTGCGGGGTGCTTAAGTTAAAAATTAAATAGAAAATAATTTCTACCAACGTCACGCTTTAAAATTATCTAGCCACGGAATTGAGAAACAATATAAGTAAAACTTTTAAACATTTGCACAAGTGAATAAATTAGCGACTTATGTATGTACATACATACATATATAAAATTGATATTGAGTGCTTATCCAATTTGCAATAATCAGTTAATTGATTCCCGATAGCATCGTACAACTTTCAACTTAATACTGTTCGTGTGTATGTAATGGCGTTTTTGCGTTCAATTTGTGCTAAACGTGCCACATCAAACTTAGTTTATAGTCGCAATAAAAGCAACAGGAGCACCAACTCCAGTTGGACAGTAAGAGATAAGACAACAACTGTAGTACCGATATTGGCATCAGTATGGACAACGAGCTATCAAGAATTGAGTCATGCGATTGTTCGTGACCAAGACGATTTAACATACTCAACAACATCAAAGTTTCAGATAAATCGCCGGCATCAGCAGCATCGTCAACTTCTCAGCAATATACTTTTTTCACCGTCTCACACGTCGCGACACACACTATTCACAAAAAGTTCATTGCATCGCTCTGTAGTTACTACGCAACAAGAGGCTGAACCTGAAGTAAAACGATCCCGATCTCACAAAACCCCACAACAACAACCAAATGTTCCAGTTAATCCAGAACGCGACCCACTGGATGTCAGTTTCAATGATCCTATCGCGGCATTCAAGAGCAAAACAACATGGGAGTTGATACGCGCTTATTTGGTGTACACCGTTTGTTCTTTTGAATCTGTAGTGGATAATAATCTCAAGGTGAGTATAGCATTATACATCATACACAAAAGGCCAGAAAACATTTGAGTCAAGCTCAAATTTTAGTGCTCTCACTTTCTATGATTGTTCTATATGTTTTCAATCAAGGGTTAAGGGGGCTCCATGTGGGTTACATAGCAAAACAAAAAATTTTCCGTAGAAATTGTATAGAAATTAAAAATTAATACTTTTTAATCAGCAAACTCTGTTTCTCTTCAGGAGATTCAAAGAATAATATGCTACTCTCGAAATTGTTTTCAAACTGTCCAAATGGTCCCGAGCTGGTATCGAAAGTCTTAAATATGTTCCGTCTATTAAGACTTTTTTCGAAATATTTACCCACAACTTATTTTTTAGAGATATTAAGCTTATTTTTGTAAGTGTTTATGTACCATGATTCAATAATAATAGGTTCTGTATGTACTGGAAAATATCATCAAGGTAAAACAAAGAACTAAAAATATTAAAGGCAAAAATTGATGAAAGTTGTGCTTGGACTGAAATCTGTACCATAAATACTATAAACTATAATTTCCATTAATACAAATAATATTTATAACATTAGTACCAATATTTTTAGTACTCATACAAATGTCAATTTATTAATAAACAATTTTGCGAATACTGCTATTTAGTTAAATTAACTATGTACATATGTATATGTATTAAGATTTTTCAAAACCATATATGTACATATGTAAAAAAAATATTCTCGACTTTTTTTCGTAATGCAAATGCCGGGAGAAGGATAAATCTAAACTTGAAAAATCTGCAAATAAGGTAGAATAAGACAAGAAAAAATAATAGGCAGATGAGTATTTAACTAAATTTAAAAATTTCTTTATTTTTTCTTTACTTCATTAAGATCATCAGAGAACGAATTCCGTCATATGACCGTATTTATGATTTTTATAAATTAAACCCATCAATAGTTGTAGAAACTTGCAAGTTTAACATCTGATCAAAAAAAAAAATAAGATCGCTTATTCCAGGAAGAAAACAGTAAACAAAGTTCAAAGATGGATAATACAGGTAGAACAGGCGCATACACTATCTATGTAGCTCAGTCTTTGGCCGAGTTTTTCCTACCACTTGTGACATGCGTCTATATGTTATACTACAAATGGAGGAACCTACAGTTTTGTGCCGACTTCGAACAGCAGATGTATTTAATGAGAAGGTCCTTCATGGCAGAAATACCCTCATAGGATTGCCATTGCCTGCCTAGGGTTGACCGCTATTAGTAAAAAAAGTTTCTATGATTTAGATTTTACTGCCCTGGCTGAGATTCGAAACCCGAACTCAGCGGCATATCGAGTTATACTTATTACGCACAGCTCCTCGCTGGACCATTTTCTCGAAAACGACCTCCCTTTTTTCCCGGTCCTCTAATTCTTCGATAAAACAACCTTGAACTAAGATTCATAGCTTAAAACCTATTCGAATGCATGACTCAAAAAAATAAGGAAATTCCACTTAATAACATTAAGTCTGTTCGTGTAAAAGTCCAGCAAGAATTATCCAGCAACGAAATTTCTTAGAATTGTGGACTATTCTCTCTCAAAGAGAGATGCTTGCAAATTTTTACGCGAACGCAGAAACTTGCAGATTAACGAACAGCTGATTGAACTCTTGTCCGCATCCAAATTGCAAAATGAAAAACGTTGTATTAGTGTTTTCTTAAAACATTCCACTAACGAAACTTAACCAAAAGAACTTTTACTTGCTTTTTGCATGTTTAATACCCATGTTTTATAATTTTCGCCTTTAAAACTCTTAAACAAAAGATTTGTATTTATCCAAATTGCAATCAGCTGCTTTTGATCAGCTGTTTTCTTGCTTGCAAATTTGTGCTAGGTAAAATTTGTCCAGCAAGAATTTGCAACTTCCCCTCAAAATGAAATGTCATTTTGCGATCTCAATTTCCCCTTCCTTGCAAATTTTTTGGTCACCGCGAACGCGATTTGACAAAAATCGTGATATTTTGTAACAGTTCGTAACAATTATTAGCACCGCGAACACTCTTATTAACAGCCATCTTAGCCATTTTACTTTTTTATATAAACTTTTTTTTTCAATTGACTTTGAGTTGGAGCTGTGTATTTTCAAGCTACCTCTTTTGAACAAGTTGGAATATTTAAATTTGATTTTTACATAATTAGCGCTGACAAGTTACCCACAAGGTCAAATTTTTTTCTTAATTTATTGTACTGAGGGGACAATCTCATGAATTTTTTAAGCACATTTTTTGGAATTCGGCATGTAAAAAATTTTATAACAATTATAATCGAAACACAATAATATATTTTTATTATGAAAATTAAAAAATTGCAGAATGAGTTATAATTTCTGAAGTGAAACTACCTTCTTACAGACCAACCTAATATACATATGTATGTACAAACGCACGCCGCAAATTGATTGTCTAAAATTCCTCATGCATATACAAAATGTTTGCGATCAGCCGAAATTGAACGGCGCACATAGGTTTCTGCTAGTGCATACTGCGGCTAAAAATATAAGGAGTTGTCGCAGGACAATGACATTTGGTACATCACTGTTTTGGATTCCAATCAAGAAAAAAATGAAAAAATCAAAATCACGCCCCTTATTTTACGCCCACCTCCCATATAAGGTGAAACTTAATTTTTGACCTACAGCACTGATTTTTGGTACAAATGACATTATATATGTTGGTGTTAAATTTCAATAATATCCGCCCACTTTTACGCCCACCTCCCATACAACTAAATTCTCTTTTATCAAGTCTCTTTTAGCAACTTTTTTACATCTTCGTGACATTCTAATTTTTTTAATTTTATTTTAGTACGAAAAATGTTTATGTACGGATCCGAAGACATTAATAAGTGATGGATCACATCTTCGTTAGTGGATATGCGTCCAATTCTTCTGGAATGATACATCCTATAGTTCCTGTAATCCTTGTTGCGTGCTTCTTGTGCTTCCTCAGATAACATTCCTATGAAAAAACATTACAACTTGCGTAAATTAAGATATAAAATTAAAAAAGGTTAACCAAAACTCACCTATTGTTAAAATAGCCTCTGAAATAATGTTAATAATGTTAAGAAATCAGTGCCAAAAACAATTGCATTCAAAGGCAAACGTTTATAAAGTACGCTATATATTGCATACTTTTGGGCGGTAACTTGCCATTTTAGAGTATCTCATTGTTTTTTTCAAGGGGGGCAATTTGGGGCAGCTGAATTTTTTTTATCGTTTAGCTGAGACTTCAGGCTTTAATTCGGTATATGTATCTCAACAGCGGTAGACAGCGCTAAAAAGATGCACCACTTTGAATTTGAAGAACATTGAAATTTTGACGTCCAAATTATGTTGTTCCACAAAATTTTTTATGCATTATTTTTTTCAATGGATTTTGATGCAAATTTTTTCTTTGATACATATTATAAATGAAAAATAATAATAAAGTTGAATTTCAATAGTTGTTTATTGTATCAATGATTTGACTTTTGAGTAAATTTTTTGCTAATTTTGATGTTCTCCACATTCACCAACTTTGGGCAGTTCTGGACAAAAAACTAATGCAGATAGAATCCTAATACTTTGGGAAAATAATGTATAGATAATTGGTAACAAACTGTGAGATTTTCATTAAAATCAGACAACATGCCATTTTTGAATTTCAGCCACGGAAATCCCTATGTGCGGCGTGCGTAAAAAACTAACTAAAATTCCTGCGTAAGATTTTGACGTTTTTGACGGTCAATTGGCGGCGTTGCACCGTGACCGATTTGCCTGATCTAGCGTAAGAAAATTAATAACTTAAAAATTATTAAAGTTTTCTACCAACTGATAATTTTTCTGGAACAGTAACCTAATAAGGAACCAAATTTTAAACTTTGTTTGAAAATTTTTAATTACACATTTTTATTTTAATTTTAATTTTTATCATTTTTTTAATTTGTTTTTTTAATTATTAAATTATTCAGCGTCAGTGCTCCAGTCTGAATCGGAGTTTTCTGATACTTTAGAAGCATCTAAAAGCAGATATTTCATCTCCCTATCCAAATAAAATGTCTTTATTGGAATGAAGAGACGGGTTTTTGGATAAACTTGTTATTAAAGGATCTGAAGAAATTAATAAAGAGTTCATAGATCCTTTATTGTATTGCGCGAGGTTTACGTCTATGCTTCAGTCGAAAATTTCTGAAATCTTTGTTCCTAGCTTCCAAGGCCTCTTCCGACATCATACCAATACGAAGTGGTACACATTCAATTATATCAGCTCCGTGAATCAATATCTTATGAACCGAGCTAGGCATGTAGAACCATGTATATTCATATTTCAGAGGTCTGCAATACCGAGTTGAAGAAAGCGGCGGATTTTTCCAGAGTATGCTGCTACGCCATTGTACTTGTAGTGGCACAATACAAACTGCAAACAAATGTTCATCTATCATATTGTGCTCAGAATCTTTGCCGATACGTTGCGTGTCCCGAACTCCCATCGCATCCCCATTTATGAATGACAGTTGGGTATTCATAATTCTTTTCATCAACAGATATTTGGCTGAATGCCTCTGGGTGGGCTTCAACAATTCTTTTAAGTGTGATCCAGTAGTTCTTGCAAGGAAACTTCAGCACAACATTATTCGGTTCTTTTTGCATCTGGATAACACATTTTTTTGGCGGCTAGCATAACATCGTATGTTGGGTATATTTCAATATTGCGAGCTTTTGCACCAGATTGCATAAGTTGATATAAATTTTTGGTAAACCCTCCATCAATATACAGAGCCAACGCTTCCTCTGGCGTATACTTGATAGGGAGCTGTTGATTTAATTCAAGACTTCTTTTTATTTTTGTAGACGCATCGGAATCAGTGCCTAGCATTGAAACAACTTGCGATGCACTCCGTTTTCCAACTGTGTATAAGCTGACGCGAGTCGTTGTCATTAGTTCATTGCATGTATTGCCTTCGACAAGTTTCGAAACATTGGTGTTCTGATATTTTGCGTGGCAATTTCCTTTTGTTTTCTACCTGCTACTTTTTGAGCATTTTGAGAAGAACATACAAGAACTAAGTCTTCGTCCAACCAAACTTTGTATTTATCCTTGAACAGCTGACAATTCCTATGGCATGCTTGCCACTTTGCAGTCACCCCTGTGCAAAAATTTGTCATTTGTTTAATAATTAAATTGTACTCCTCCTCAGTGCATTTTGATTTCTCAATAACATTCGAAAAAACATACTCCATCAGTGCCGACAATTTTTTTAGCGTCTTTTTCCCCGTACCATACTGAAAAAAGGCAGCGTTTGGAGACCGACATGGTGCCTAAAAATTAAAACAGAGTCAGAAGACGCAGCAGATGTTAGACATTTCAGAAAGTAGACAAAACATATTAACATAAAACAACAGTCTCTTTACCTCGAAATATCTCCGAAATAAGTTTTGCTTTACAGAAGTTCAAGTTCTGTCGCAAAAAAGGAGTTAACAATGTTGTTGAATTCTACCACAATTTTCTACCGTAATATATATTGCACAAGTCACGAAACATTTTTTTTTTAACTACATACCATTAACTATTATAAAAACCAAAACAAACAATTTAGGAATAAGATTCTTCACAATTTTCAGCACAATCTGCACACATGTAAAAAGGCGGCAAAATGTTTTTGTCACAGCTGTTTTAACATAGGTTGTGTTTGAAAGCTCACAGTTGATCAATTTAAACAAATTTATCAATTTGGAAATTATCGATTTACTAAATGAGCAGTTAGTTATCGGTTGGAAATCAAATTTTAGTAGATTTTGAACGTCGAAAATTTTGATTTTCTTACGCAAGATCACTGATTTCGACCAGTGTGCGTTGGTGAATAAATTTCACTGAAAAATTACGCAAAAGAAAAATTAGCACGAAAGTTGATTTAAGTTGATCGAAAGTGAAAAATTTGCATAGCTTTAAGAGGCTATAAATAATCAAAATTAATTACAAAATTATTATTTTAGGATAACATGTAATTTAAAACATCTACTGGATTTAAATGTCACGGTTTTTTTGAAATCTTGATTTTTCGAATATCGAATAAATCGGTTTCTTTAGTTTTCAAAACCGGTTTTTTACCTAGTTGTAAAGATATAGCCTTTGAGAAATGATAGAAATACGGCAGCACATCGACTATTTTCACATCCATTTTTTTTTATTGAAACAGCGACCACAAAGTGCTTTAGATATTACAATTTGCAGAAAAAAAGCAACAAAGGTATTTTAGAAGAGATTATATCATAAGAATACAGGAAAAACTTTAAAAATTCTATAAAACCTTACTGACAATAAGTCTTTATAGCTCGCTCATTTTGCTCAATGTGAAATTCAGTAATTTGGTATAATCTCAAGATATAAAATTTGAGATTATGTATGAGTTGAATATTATTACCTTCCTCGTTTTTACATTTTTTTGTTTTTGTCTTAATTTTTGTGACCTGCTTATCAATTGGTCGTAATTGAGAGACTTTATTTTGAGACCAATTAATGCCAGCTGGTTTTAAATTGTGCTTTTGTCTCCATTAGAGATTGATAATGCTTACTGAACTTGGACATTAAACTACATTTTATTTTCAAAATAATTCTTTCTTAGAAATAATTGCATTTAGTTATGTATATGTATATTGATATGGCTTACTTAGAACAAGGACCGGTTTACCCGCTTTTTTATTGATTTAAAAACTAAGGGTCGGTTTTATTTCAAATTGGCATTTTTCGAATAATTTAAAAACCGGTTTTACAAAAAGTCGAATAATCGAACACCCTAATATGGATGTTATAATAATAAGCTGCTGTTATTCAATGATGCACGGTACACATCATGCCAGAAAAATTTATAAAAACCCACAACGGGTTATTTCCGGTGCAATTCATAAGTATGAGACATATGTACTATGTATGTATTTATGTATAAAAATATATGTAGTATAACCATAAGTCATATGCTTCGCCTTTTGCGAGGTTAAAACATTTGTTAAATGTACATCGATCACATATTTAGTTTAGCGAAGCACTTTTGCAATGGCTGGCGGTCGTGTGATGTTGGCTCAAAAAGTGAAACGTGAATACACACATGTGGAAGTATATACGAGTATATGGACGTACATTTGTGTGTTTCTCTTACATTCGTAGGAGAACAGCATGTATGTATGTAAATAAAATACTTATGTATTCACAATTATCGATTGCACAACACTAGTGGTGGAGGCTCAGAGGTATGATAATGATGACGCCATGAAAAACAAGCCCCCTAAAACTAGCCAATGGTGGGCAAATATATATATGTAAGTATACGAGTATATGTACATACATACAGAGCCTAGTGGGTTTTCGGGAGAAAAAACGAACAGTGAATGAGCAAGTATTTAGATAGTGTATGCGGGGGTGTACATTAACTCACGAGTAAAGACGTCACTGAGTCTCGTGAATCGTTCACTCTCTCCACTGCGGATATATTAATATGCAAAGACTGATGGCGCTCAGAAATAGAAAATACTTATTTATGTAAGTATGTACATAAGTCTAAAAACCTTAATACGAAATGGACCCAACTTATTTTTTACAACTCAAGTTTTTGAAATATTCATTCGCAATTATAATGTTATACAGATTAGATGATAGCCTGTACCACAAATTATTTTTCCTTAAAATCTTGTTTTGTACTAAAGTCGGTATGCTACTCACAAAGAGTTTAACAAAAGTTGGAAAGAACTAAATTAAGATAACATACATCATTGAATTGAACACAGTGTTTTACATTCGAATGCATTTGAAAAATTTCGTTTTTCAATTACTCGATTCAGAAACAAAAACGATTGATATGGCTTTTCAAAATATATTAAGATATGACATACAAATTAGTATTTATTCGAACAAATACGAAAATATAATTAAGCCAAATAGTTTGAGAATTAGTATTTGTGTCTAAGGCGGACGCCGTATACACTATCGCGAATGTTATGGGCTGGGTTCCTTGAAAAACGTAGTCGTAATATTAAGCTTTCATCATAAAGAAGGGTCCGTCTACAGCAGTGGCGGTTTTGCGTAAAGTATGGTGATGCGTGCTATAACTCGATATGCCGCAGAGTTCGAGGTTCGAATCTCAGTTAAGGCAAGCAAAATCTTAATCATAGAAAAAGTTTTTTCTGATGGCCGTCACCCCTCGGCAGGCAATGGCAAACATCCGAAGGTATTTCTGCCATGAAAAAGCTTCTCATTAAATACATCTGCCGTTCGGAGTCGGCACAAAATTGTAGGTGCCTCCATTTGTGGTAGTATATATAAAAATCGAACACTACAAATGGTAGGAGAACTCGGCCAAGCACTGAGCTATGTAGTGTTAGCGCCAAAATTATTATTATATATGGTGAAAAATTAATAATATTAAAAATTTCAATTTTCATTTGCAATTTTTTCACGTTTCATATTTTTAAAAACATTTGATGAGGTCATTGAGCAAATCGTCTTCCACGACCGTCCAGACTCTAGCTTGAAATGTGTTAAAATTTCTATTGTTTTCTACAAAATACATACATATATAAAACATTGTTTTTAATACTAACCGCTTAGCAAATTAGTTTTATAACCGTCATAAATGTAACCGCTCTCAAGGAAACCAAAGATTTACTTAAACAGTATTGAAATCGGATTGTGTACGTATGTATACGTTAGCTGTAGTCGAGAGTGGCTTTTTTGTTCCCCATACAAATAGGGCGCAATTTTTATCACATTTTTTATTTCTTTATTCTATTATACGTATATGTATCTATTAATTTGATAAAATCGAACTAAATTATGAAGAGTGTACGCTATGCAGAAAATTTTTAAGAATTGTCGCGAAATATCACAATTTTTGTCAAATCGCGTTCGCGGTGTCCAAAAAACTTGCAAGGAAGGGGAAATTGAGAGAGAAAAATGACATTTATGTACATGACATTACGAATAATTTAATCTAAAATTATTGTTCTTGCACTCACCTGATACACGAAAATTTGAAATTGTTTTGTAAGAATTTGTATTCGGTTTGTCAAAAGTTTCCATAGAATGACCTTTTATTTATTTTCAAATAATTTACTGATGTTTTTGAGACGGTATTTAAGATAAACTTTTTAATTAAAATTTTAAATAACATTTTAATAACAAAAATTTGCAACTTGTTTTGGTTTCATATTTTAATTGATAGGGCGTATTTAATAACAATGCAAATTGAACCATTAATTAAAAAGAAACTCTCACCAAGAATAAAATTGATGCGAGAAAGTTTTCAACGTTTATAAACAAGAAATACTGTATACAAATTGGCAAAATCCAAATTTTCTCAGCAAACTGCTTAAAATACCAATTAAGATCGATTAACTACAAGAAACTCTGTATATATGCAATAATCGAACATTTTTGTTTTGGCACGTGTTCGATGCCAGCAGCCACAGGCTTTGCAAATTTGGTTGGTTGGATATTTGTATTTTTAAATTTTTGTCTGCATGCAAAAGAAGAAGAAGAATAAGTAATTGTCAAAGGAGGGGAGAAGCGCAAGCGAAACCATTCGCTTGTCTCGAACCGGACAGCTTTGTTCAACTCGCGCAAATTTACTTTTTGCTTGTGACGATAGACAAGACCACTTCAAGGGGAAAGGGGTTTATGCGCTTTGTTGTCGATCTTCAACAAGCGAAGAGAATTTCAGACTTTAAATTTTTGAGTAGACACAATGCAAGTGTGGGAAGGGAAAGAGGTTTAAGCACTTTGCAGTCAATTTTCATTTCGACATAAGCGGATGGTGAAATTGAAAATGATATAATTTTTGTCGTCTTCACGAACAAGAATGGTTTGTGGACGGCACATGCGCATAACGGGGCAAGTGTGCAAGGTACGCACAAATTATGAATGAAGCATATTTATTAGAATGAATGCGTTAGATGCGCATGTGCTAATGATGACATATGTACTTATATTCATGTATGTATATTTATGCATTTTATATAAATACATACATATATGTATGTACATACTTATGTAAATAAACTGAAAAGGTAATTGGAACAAATGCATATATTAACATGTAATAAAAGTTGAAGAGATATGTATGTTTTGTTTTTTTTCTAGACGAGGCACAAAGCATTGAAAGCCGAACTGTGGGACTTGCCTTTCGGCTCACCGCACTAAAAACCCACCCGTGCTCCGTTTCCCTCGTTCCGTGGAACTATCGTCAGGTATTACTTCCCGGTGGGGGAGCGGCTTATTGCCTTTCAATGAATTTCTGCGGAGTTGCTCCGCTTGATTCAGTTTAATTAGGATTTTGTTCGCCATATTGCAAACAACGAACCAATTTTCATTAGACTCGAGCATATTATCTATAAGGTTTTTAATCGAAAGCGATCTCCCCAACTTCGTGTTCGAGTCATCCCTTTCAATTGTAAACCGCGGACAGACAAAAAACAGTGTTCGGCGTCTTCAACCAACTGGTTTGCACAGAAGGTGGAAATCAATTTCGCCATGTCGCCTATCTAGCCATTTCTCCAAACTGGGAATCAACCTAAATGTCCAGCATCCCTTGCCCGATGCACTCCAGCGACTCTGCAGGCAACTCTGCCTCGCCGCTTCACGTCTTATTTTATTTGTCGGGGGTGCCACAACCTCTTTCGCCAAAATCTCTATTGGACAGAGCCCTACCACTACCAGTGCTGCTTCTCCCGACGTTGTTCTGAACGCGCTGCACACCCTGATCGCGCAAAGGCTATATAATGATCTTATCTCTCGTGCGTACGAAGTCTTTTCGAGCGCAGCCGACCAAATTGGTGCACCGTACAGAAGTACAGACCGTATCACGCTTGCATATACATGTCTGCTTTGTTGCCTAGGGCCTCTTTTATTCACCATTAGCCGTGATAGGGCCGCTGCAACTTTTTCTGCTTTCTTAACTGCATATTCTAAATGAAGCTTAAATATTAACCTAGCTTCGAAAATTATGCCTAAATATTTAAGGGTAGGTTTCGAGACAATTTCATGTCCCCCAACTTTGATTTTGATGACTTCACGAGCTTTTCTGCTACTTATTAATACTGCCTCTGTTTTTTGTTGGGCTAACACGAGGCCGACATCTTCGAGCCATGTCTGAATTCGCTTAATTGTTAGGTATACTCTTTGCTCCAGATCTTTTAAGTGCTTGGCCACGATAGTTAGAGCTATATCATCCGCAAAACCGATAATTTTCGTACCCTCGGGTATTATGCGTCTGCAAATGCAAATGCCATCATACATTATATTCCAGAGTAATGGACCCAGAACAGATCCTTGTGCTACTCCTCCGGGAGTGTTGCATTGCTCGGTGCTTTCGTCTGTATCATAAGTAAGTTCCATATCTTCTAGATAGTTGCTTAATATTTTCCGCAGGTACATATATCGGCACTTTAAAACCGCGGAGAGCTTCAGCTATTTTCTTCCAGCTTGCGGAATTGAACGCATTTTTAATATCTAGCGTGATTACCAGGCAATATCCTTTTGATCAACCTTTCCACCTTGTTCCACTGATTGCTTCTTCTGCTATTTTCTTCACCAGCATAGCCGCATGCTGGTTGGACCCCTGGGGATTTCCCCGCCTTAGCTAAGAGTACCAGTCGTTGGCGCTTCCATATTGGCGGAAATATACCGTATTTTAGACATTCGTTATATGTACGAACAAGGGCTTCAATGTTGATATTAGCAACTAGCTAGAGATCTGGACATGGTGCCTTTTTGTCTTTCAAACTTTTAACGGCCAAATGTTTTTGTTTGTACATATTTAGATGCTCTGTAAAGTTTACATTACGACTTCTGGTCCTCTGATAGTTTCGCCTTGCTCTATTGCATTGCCGGCGAAAATCCGCAATGTCCTCGCTCCACCAGTGCACGGGTGCTCGTCGGGACGATACAGACTTTTTTCTCATAGTGGCGTCGAAAGCTTCTATAATACTATGCATTAAGTAATTTGTCGTGTTAATCGCTCCTTCCGATAGCATTATGTCT
The DNA here is from genome assembly GCA_963971545.1 of Philophylla caesio. Classification (NCBI taxonomy): domain Eukaryota; kingdom Metazoa; phylum Arthropoda; class Insecta; order Diptera; family Tephritidae; genus Philophylla; species Philophylla caesio. Next base: position 69,157,357 of record OZ020607.1, read on the forward strand.
GTTATCATTGCCTTAAGTGCTTCTTCATCGAGGGTATGCATCTTCCAGCCAACTGATTTCGCCCTTTGGTTGTTTTGTACCCTTACTTTATCTTTTATCGAGAATATTATTGCCTGGTGGTCGCTGTGTGTATAATCTTCGCACACTTGCCATGACGCTCTTCGAAAGAGTGTTTTACTTACGAAAGTATGGTCAATTATGGACCCCCTTTGGAAGTTAAGTTTATCGCCTGTGTTTAACAGAGCTAATTCTAGCGATGATAGGGCCGTGAGCAATGCCCTTCCTTTAGCATTTGTCTAACGGCTGCCCCATTCTCGGGCCTATGCATTAAAGTCGCCGGCAATTATAACTGATGATCTGGCTCTCACGTCGTCAACCAGATTGTAGTATGTATGTATATACATACATACATATGTACACATATGTACGTATGTATGTATTCAAATGGACATTATTTTGTATATTCCTTCCAATTTAAATTAATGCTTAAACCTATTTACGAGTATTTTCTCAATCAAAATATGAATTTACGAGCATTTATTTAATTAAAATTTTTGCAGTAAAATAAATCCGTTTTATGAATTAAATGCACTGAGTTTACTTACATAAAATGAAGACGCACACATAAAATCTAAACAATTTCACATTTTGCTGTTTACCGATGCAAATAACGGAAAATATGAAAGAACAGGTGTCCTGTTAAAAGTATTTTGCTACTGAAGTAGTTAATTGTGCACACACATTTTAATATAAGCTGTGGCGTTACCGTCTAAAATGACGGCGACACATTTATTGCGAACTCCACATTTTCCAAGTTCAACTCAGAACTGCTTATGTACATATGTATGTACATTTATCAACTTTTTTAAATTTTTCCTTTGTTTTATTTTAAATATAAATTATATAATTATTATTATAAATTATTTTAATTATATTTAATTATATATTATACATTAATTATTCCATACAATTCTTTTCCAGTGGAAGGAAGCAATTACATTCTTCATTATCTTTTGCAAAATTCCCACAGAAAAGGTTCTGGTTTTCCCAAAATAAAAGAGCTTTGTGAATTTTTTACGATTTACATATGTAGGTTTTTGCATTATTAAAATAAGGGAAAGTGAGTAAATTATTGGTCGACAAGCTGGAAAAGTATACATTTTCTTAAAAGTCTACTCGCAACAAATGTTAGTTGTCGCGTATTTTTTGGTTTCTTAATATATATGTTTACATTTTTCCGCCTTTACAATTTCTCTGCTAATCAAACCGTTATTCCTCTGTCTAATCGTTTCAAATTTGTTAGCATTCTTCGCTAAATAGTTTCCAAATACGAAAAAGCGACTTCAAAGATTGCAGGCCTTTCAATCCACCAGTGTTCCTTCTAATGAAATCTATCATTGCGAATGCTTTAGATATAATGAAAGCGATATGCTTGGAGAACGATAGCTTGGTATCAATAACACCCAGATCCTACATTTTGTAAGGGCTATTAAATACGCAGTGACTTATTTCGTAATTTAAAATACATAGATACAGTTGGCTTTCTGGTAAATGTTACTACAAAACATTTCCTTAAATTTAGATATAAATGGTTCATTGTGCACCATTGCTAAAACGCATAGAGATCCGACTGCAGATTATTGCTGTCTGATGGGCTGCGTACCTCTAGTAAGAGTTTAACGTCACCAGCAAACATATGACAATTTGTGAACTTGAAATGATTTGGTAAGTCATTTATAAAAATAATAAACATCAATGGGCCACTATAAGTTCCTTGCAGAACACCCAAATACAACCAATTTTCACAATTATAAGAAGGTACTTCATTAATATCTATCCATAATTATTATTTACGATGAATGTTATTTACGTCTTCTACTAATACTTAACAGGGTTTTTTATTCCTATTTTTTCTGTTAGTAAGTAAATTAAACTTGTCCAATAACATCGCAATAAATTTCGTTTTTTTTTGTGCCTATTACACTTATACCCGAATTCAGTAACTTGGTATCATCTCAAGTCTCAAAATGAGCTAGAGATGATTGCTTTTTCTCGTTTTCACGTTTATTACTTTTCTTTCTATTTAAATTTTTTGTGACCTGCTCATCACCAGGTCACAATTTAGAGACTCTATTTTGAGACTAGAGTCTTTATTTTGAAACTAATGAATGCCAACAGGTTTAAAATTATAACTTTTGTCTCTATTAGAGACTGAGACTGCTTGCTGAATTCGGGCATTATTACACTGAGAGCTTTGAGTTTTATTTATGTAATTTGGACGTGTCATCAATGAACCTTGTTCGTTTTTACGTTAAGATTTCAAAAATTATCAGAAGACAAAGAAAGGTAATAAAGCAGTATAATTACTAAGAAAAGACGTAAATGATTTCAATCATAAAATATTCGTCTCCCGAGACAAAAAATAAAAATGTATAATTATTAAAAGATGTACTATGTATACATATAATCTCATTGTAAAATAATTCTTTAAAGAAACAAAAAGTTAATGAAGTCACAAGTAATCTTTAATAAAAGAAAAACGTTTTAGGCTCAGCGATTTTGTGACTTATTTCAAAGCGTGTTTTTGTGCCAACTCAGTTAAAAAAATATATAAACTGTTTGTTTAATTTTGTTACCAAACATGTTATATATATGTATGTATGTATGTATGTATGTTTTTTTTAACAAATTCTTTAATTTATACCGGGAGATATGCGTACTATATTATAAAAGTCGCATCCCAGGCAATGTTTAAAATTAAAAGGCTAGACTGCGTTCTAGGGTTCATAAAGCATCTTTAGATAAAGCCAGCTGACAAAGTAGCTGTGCAATTGTTTGTGAGCGGATATACATATACATACATATGTTTGTACATATGTATATACTACGCAAAAACATAGTATGTACTATATTATTTAAAATGGTTCAATTGTATTAAAAAACGAAAATATTTAGTACTTAGACAACCGTAGAACAGGCATTTCAATCAGTTCAATTTTGAAATGCACATAACAAGGGAAGAACACACAAAATAAGAGAAAACACACATTTTTGAATCCCAACAAGTTAAATGTAGCGACATGTTATCTAAAAACCATTTATTTACTATGTGAATTGCCATGAGTTGATTTTGGGTGAATGACTGCAACCTTGAAGCTGAGAAAATTAAACGTTCTGACGGCTAGGCAGTAAACTTTTTCATCCCACCAACGTCATGTTTAAGGTATTATTTTGTATAAACCAGAGATCGAAAATAACCCTTTCCACTTATTTTCAATGTGTTTCTCACTGACAGAAACACAAAATTTTCAAGCAAAACATATTTCTCACCGTACGAAATCTTTCTGTAAAATAGTTTTGTGTTTTCTGCTGTGGGATATTTTTCAACTTCAAAAATTTCTGTTACGAAAAGACACTTTGGCTGAAACATTTATTTTTAAGTGTCTCCGGTTGTGGGTTATTGAAAGACAGAAAAATATAAATGGATGTAAATAAGTGGAAGAAACACATTGGGCATGTATTTACACGACATTAATATATTAATAATGAATTGGTGCGAATATTTATGACATGCAGAAGAAAACGTGAACATTCATAATATGATGCATTGAAAATAAGAATGTTTCCCCCTATATTTAGCATTTTTATGCATAATTATAAGACATTTAAATGTTGGTATTTGAGTTTTTATATTTTAGTGCATTTCCGAGCCAGTTTGGGTCAAAAAATGTATTAAATTCCCTTCATGGAAAAACAAAGATTTATATTATAAATTGAACAAAAACTGGCTAATACAAATTCTGGGGGACATAAACTAAATTTACAAAAATATTTTTTTCATAAACCATTAGATTACACCATCACACGTCTGCTGAGTTTATTATGTTATTATAATTTTAAGAATTCAGTTTAACTATCAATAATGAATTTATTGTTTCGGTATTTAATTTGTATCGTCTTTCACTTAAAATAAAATTAAGTGCTGAAAAGGCTCTTTCTACAGACACCTGAGTCGCTGGTGCGGCAAATACAACTAGCGCTAGTTCAAATAAATTAGGAGTTTTATATTTCAAGTTGTAAAAAAAATCTAATATGTTACTACTTAAAGGTAAACGACCATAGACCGCATTGAAATTCTCAATATCTGTGTAAATTTTCCGAAGTTTGTCGGAGATCGTCTCCTCGGCGTTCGTTTGCACTACATCTTGTATTTTGTCCAAATAAACACTCAGCAGCGAACTTTCGGTAGGAGCATTATTAGTCTCCGCACAATCCAAGAAATTATTAGTAGAAATATTTTCAGGTGTGTAGGTTTCTGTCACCGGATCCTGTAGAAGATAATAATGATAACTTTAATAAATATAATAATATAAGAAACTTTAACAAAAAGCAAACCACATTATGCTACGCAATTAAATACAACACTAGTAATTATAAGAAGAGAAAAACATTGCCATCCTACTGTACAACTACTACTATGAAAATTGCGTACTAATTTAATCTTACTTCATTCATTTTGAAAACGCGATATGCTATTTTCTTTAAATTTTGTTTGGCAATCGACTTTTGCTGCTCTGTTAAAATTAAACTAATGCGAGGGTCCATATGAATTGCTGCCAGCATTGCTTCATTTTCTAATAATTTGCTCTCCCGAGCTTTCAACCTAGTAAGGAGTTTTTTTGTTAAGTAATTAGAGCTTTCCTCACTCTGCAGCTTTAGTTCCATCCACAATTTATAAAAGTCGGTAAAAAGTAACTGCTTCTTTTGGAGCTTTCAACCTAGTAAGGAGTTTTTTTGTTAAGTAATTAGAGCTTTCCTCACCCTGCAGCTTTAGTTCCATCCACAATTTATAAAAGTCGGTAAAAAGTAACTGCTTCTGTTGGAGTTTAAGTGTTGCGGCATATACTGATTGAAATGCGTCAATATATAATTCCACCCAATCCCATTCAATATTCGAAGTGATAATATTAAACTCCATATTAATAAATTCTCGAATGTCATATAATTTTTTCAACATCAAATATGTAGAATTCCATCGCGTAACAACATCAAGCGGTGGAACGTTTTTGCCATTTTGTATTAAAGAACGTCTATTAAAGTGTTAAGCAAAAAATTTAAATATGTTTAAGACGTTATGCTGATGTGGATGCATCCTACCTATATTTATCAGTGCGTAAAAGTTTACATAACTTTCTAGCAATAACAAGATTTTTGGCAATGTCTTCTTGTTTATGGACGTCGTTTACACAGAGTTGGAGTGTATGAGCAGCACACCGCACTAGAGAGATATTTGAAATAGAAATAGTACCCAGCATTTCCATCACATTGTTGTCGAATTACTCTTCTGCTATATCATCGTTAAGACATTCTATTGCCTTGATCATATTTTTCCCGTTGTCAGTTGTAATGCTGCAACAAACAACAAACATAGGTATACAGTGACTTGCACTTAATAGCAAGTTTCTTGTTTTGGGGTTTTGACTTTCAAAACTATGTATTTTTTTATTTATATATTTTTTTTTGTATAAAATTTAATCTTTTTACTAAAAATAATATATGAAAACATACAACTGGCAAAAGGCATGCTTGCGCAATCGAAACACTGGTATTGGTAATGCTTACCTGTAAATCTGGTCCACTCCAATATTATATTCACTTATAATTTCAATTAGTTTTTGCTTTATGTACGACCCCGTATGTGACTGAAGAAGCTGTATTATTCCTAAAGTTTTTATTACAATTTCTGAATTTCTTGAATCAATAACTTGTAAATTTACACCTAAAACTGATCGTTCCAGTCGCGTGGCTACATCAATTTTCAACGACACTAATCGACCTTTCACCAATCGTTTTATTTCTTCAACAATAGACTGTTGTCGAACACAAACGTAGTCTATAACATTATGCGACGAAATGGGAGACATTGACAGTGCATTATAAATTGGTTCGACAATTTCTCGAAATCCTTCGCTGTCTAAATGAACAAATGGCCTGCCATCTTTTGTCACTATTTTTAAAATTGAAGAAATTAGGTCATCTTTGTCCACTTCGTACGAAATCTTAATTTTTTTGGGTTTTTGCACTTCACAATGTTCTTGGCTATTTTGTACTGCTTTTTGAAAACTTTCATTGTGTCTTTGTTTCAAGTGACGCCTTAAGTTAGTTATATGCTTGCCTGATAAATGACTATCGCACACATTGCACACAGACTTATTTTTTATACCATCAAACTTGTAGAAACTCCTAACCACGAAATCGCAATTTCTACCCATTATAATAATTATAAATAATTTTCGGTTATAAAATTCTACTGAATTTTAACTGCTTGTCACTTCAATGAAATCATTTGAGTGACCTTAAACTATACGTTTACTAAGAGCTAACAATAATAGCAAGCACCAATGTGAAAAGCTTATAAAACTTACACAAAAAAAAATTTTAAAACATTTTTCTGTTTCCAAATAACACTTATTTTTTCTGTCTCAGCGATAAGTGTCCCAAAACAACAGTAACAGAAATTATATGAAAAAAAAAGTTTCCCACTGAGCAAGAGCGCATATCTACAAAAAATAAATCACATGTTCTTTTTTGTTCGTTATTTTTTCTCTCAAGTAATAACAGTTATTTTGGAACATTTTGTAAGTGTAGAGGGTTATTTTCGATCTCTGGTATAAACCATATACATATGCTTGTATATATTCATATATACATTTACATATGAATGTTTGTACCCAGCTAGCATTAAGATGATCGTTTTTTTAAAAGTCGTCTTACTGACTCATTTTTGACTAGTTTAGGTGATTAAAAATTGAGCATACCTACAGTTAGTCAAAAAGAACAGTGGAATATGACTACTCTTTGATACAAAAATTTAGTATTTTTTGATGAGTGATTTTTCAATACTCTTAGTGAGCAAAAGCTGATCATTTTTTTTTATTTTTTTGTTTCTCTTTTATTTTTTTCATTCAAAAAATTCAAGAGTTATCATATTTCAGTCAAGGTATGCTTGAAATTCTGCGAGTAGATGGTTACTCATTTTGTTGTTGCGCTTTAACTGTTATAACGGGACATTTCAAGCAAACAAAATATGTTTGCCTATTTCATCAGTTGAAATGCTACGTTCAAGCATTATTTTTCATTTTTTTTATATAACAGAGTAAATAAACAATATGTATAACAATTTGATAATCTATAACTAAATAATATAATAGATATTAAATAATATCAGCCAAAAAAATAAGACGTATAGCTAATAAAGAAGCTAAAAAGATTTTGTCATGTCATTTTGGAGGTCAACAGAGAGAAATTATTCATCACAACGGTAATTAAAAGTAAGTGTTAATGCAGATGACAAAGTTACTAAGCGAAACATGAAATTAAAAAATTATTAAAAACTCACTTTTGAATTACTTACCTTTAAGAATCATAATCTACAACAACTATACTTACCTTGTGAATTCCCTTAATACTTACCATTAGTTACCTACATATGTAAATACAAATTATAGCATAAGCTAATTTACTACCATGCCTACATACATATGTATGTATATGCATGTATGTATGTATACGCACAGTATAGGGCATATGCGCTGAATTATTCCCCTTTACTTGTATATATTATCGAACACTTGTTTAAGTATGTGCATATATAAATGAATTTTATATAACCTAAAACGGTAGGCCGTTAGAAATGGAATAGCTATAAGTAAAAGCAAATAATAAAAATCCAGGAGTTGTTATCGAGAATTCGGCGTGTCACCTTATTTAAGCGGAACAGGCAATTTGGGAGAGCAAAGAAAAAACCTGTGAAGTGCGAAGTGAAGTTAATTTGCGCCTCCTAAGAATTTAATACATATTTAAATTTATCCCACAGTTGAAGGGAATAATTGTATTGTCAAAAACCATTGACGTTTTTCAGTAAGAACGTAATTATTTAAATTAAAAACATTATATAATTGGTTTTTTAATTTTTTCTTAGATATATGTCACTTGAAATACAAGGCTGGCGAAAAAGAAATCAATAATACTCTTCAAAAGCATGTCGTCCATTCCAAGGAACGGCTAAAAAAACGTAAAAATAATAAATGAATAGGTACAATAAGTTTTTTAAAGAATATGTATGTATGTATGTATGTACAATGTACGAAATGAATTATTTGAATATATATTTCAATTATTATCTATATAAGTAAATTACTTGACATCGTTAAAATGAAATGAATTTAAAATAAAATAAAATAAATAAAATTTTGACATAAAATTATTTCAAAGTAATGCCGTACTCTAATAAGAATCGTATGTGTTAGAAGTAGCAAGATAGAAACATATAAGGCAAATTTTAATCAAAGTAGGATATGCATAATTCGGCATTTTATCAAAAAATGTATTTCAAATTATTAATTATGCTTCATGATGGAATAATAAAAGGTGTTGTACGTTGTGATAGCGCCAGTTTGAACGCCCTTTGCTCAATGTTGTATTTTGGAAGTATAAGAGAAACGGGAATAAAAGAAGGCCGTTCTTAGGTAAAAGTACAAATTAGTGAAGATATTTACATAAAATTTAACCACAACGATTGGAATATTATGAATTTTATATGAAAACTGACAAAAAAAAATTAGTAATATAATTGAATTTTTAGTGTTTTTGGAGTTAAAAATTAAAAAAGACAAACTTCTTCGATAATGTTTATTCTTTAGTAATTAATGTAAATGTTCAAATATAACGCAAATGCATTCAAACCGTGCCAACAACATAACAATGTTTGTCCAGCGATTAACTTTTTTCCACATTAATATAGTTTATTTCCAATCATTGGATCATGAAGAAACTAAAGGTAATCCTCAATGGTTATGAGCATAAAACACTGGATTTTTAGGAAAGAAATACTAGTTGATAACTGAAAAAGCATAAATATACAGGTCCATGGAGTTCCTTTAGCCTTTATGGTATAATTATTAGAATACAACATCTGTAGGTTAAATTGAATATAAAATTAGCTTGTTCCAAAGAACTATGTTGATACTTTATTAAAAAACGGCCATTTTTTTCTCTTGCCAATAAAATATTGTAGCGGAAATGCTAATAAAATGGTTTATCCTGTCTTCCGAAATGAACCCCAGGGCTTTATTCCACTTAATAATTTAACAAATAATGTTTCATTATACAAATATTTGACAATTTCTCAAAAACTTATTCAAATTCTCGCTTTTAGAAAACCAATTTTCATCAAATGAGAAAAATTATCCAAAATGTCAAAACAATCGATAATAAATATAATAAATTCCACATTTAAAACTTAATTTTCTGCTACAATTCAAATTTTTTTGTACAAAACTGGTAACCAAATTCTGCAAAGGAACAACTCCGTTTCTAAGGGCGTTCAAGGTGGCTGATTTAGAGCGAGAAGTTACCAACGTAAAACACCATTCATTATTGCATCATGATTATGCTTATGTATGGAAAATATTTTTTGGATGAACATTGGTGATGATCAAAGGCCTATTTCAGGCTTAGTTTTGAACACGAGACCTTTACATTCTCTTTTGCGGTTAACGACAACTTTTACTTGCAGTATTTCAGCAGTGATTGTGACTCGAACATCCTCATTCTTTTTACTATTTGATTATTATTTTTTTTTATTAATAGTTCAAGTTTTTTTATTCATCAGTTATTATTGTTTTTATTTAATAGGTAATTCCAATAACAAACTATAAGATATATATTGTTTACAAAAATGAGGGGTTTGTTTATTAGTACTGAGGTCTTTATGATGACAAAAATGAGTACTTTGATTATTAGTGCTGATGAACTTATATAAAATTGTTGTAGGTAGGAAAGATATATAAAATCACTCAGATAAGGAGGAAACTACTCAGGTTTTTCCCACGCCCTTACAAAAATTAGTACTTTAATAAGCACTTTTGAATTTTGTAGAGAGCTCGTGACATCACATTCACGGAAAAAATCGAATGTCAACCGACCATTTCGCATACACTTGGCCCAACTCTGTCCCAATACTCAAACATTAAAATGTGAAATAAAAATGTATATTTTGTATTTAATTATTTTGGATGCATTTAATTTGTTTTTATTGACAACTAAGGTAAGTGAGCCCTTTTCGGGCTGCCACCTAACCTAAGGTATATTAAAAAACCTGCTTTGCGGTGAGCATGTAGGCAATGGATCATCTGCAATAAAAAAAACAACAGTTTTCTTTAGTTTATACATAACGACGTATTTGAACGAAGGATTTAGCGAAATAAAATTTTTTACACAAATGGTGATGATTTTATTGAAAATTTCGATTTTTGAACTCAGTTTTTTCATACAAAAAAAAACTTTTGTTTCAAATAAAAATTCCTTCATTCAAGTATGAGATATTGCAATTTTTAAGTAGATCTATAGGTCACATGGTTCTTGAGAAACCTTGCTCACCGCTACGGCGCTGTTGACAGCTGTAACTTTAGCTCTAGTGCTCAGATCTTTATAAAATTTGTAAGAAATAAACTCAAAAGGATATACTTTAAGAAAATTCAATATAAAGAATTTCGATTTTTCGACCAACTCAAGTGTAGATATATAACCCCTTAACGCATAAAATCATTTTCGTACCACCTTCTCGAATTCTTAGTGGCTACACCACTGCAGTCAGGTTGACGTTTTTGTATTGTTTTTTTTATTTATTTATTTTGTTGACATATTTGGAAACTTGCTTCTTACAATGTTGCATGATACAAAAAAGAAGGTAGCTCCACTTAATGTCCTTCGTTGTTGTAGTCAGCCATCTGACTTTTAATAAAATTAGGATTTTTCATCAAATTCATGCTTCCGGATTCATTAAATTTGTTTTATTTTTTCTTGTAAATGAAGTTAAATGAAAATATAGAGCACTAAATTATAATAAAAAAAATTCTTTCAGTAATTTCGAGCGTCTCTTCAAGATATAAAAATTCGTCACTTACATACATGCGTGTGAAAAATCTGGAGAAAAGTTCTTTTCAAATATCTAGTCTTTAAGTTAAATTATATTGAAATTTAATTAGGGGGAAATATTTTGAAAACTTTCAACGCAAATGAAACCGGAAGAAAAACTTCTGGTAAAATAAGTTATTTCCCCTGTGTTTTTAGTTTGTTTCTGAATTGCTGAAGGAGCTTGCCGAAGACCTCTACTTTTTTCCGGCTATATAATTTTCAAAAAGAGGATAACTGTATACGTAACTAGCATGTTAATTTTTTTCGATTCGCAAGATTAAAAACAAATTGATTCCTTTTGTTAAAGACGTCAACTGTTTTAAATGAAACGAGCTTTAATATATGATGGGATCAGATAAAACAAATCAGTTACAAAAAATGTCTTTTACATTCAAGAAACCTGGTTATTCTTGCCATTCGTGGGCTTCATTACAAAAGAAAGAACCGAAAGTGTTCAGGGTTGCTTATAAATGAACATAGAGTATAAAGTATTCAGCAAATAAACCAGTTTATTATGAGTAAAAATATTTAATTAATAAAGAAACAAAGTTAAATCAGAAACACTATTACGAGGGAACTACTTATGGATTTAGAAAAAGGTACTACTAGTATTGCCAGATGCAAACCCACATGACATTCGAAAATTTTGACATTTTTTAGCATAAGTCTCTTCAGTCAACTTCTGTCAATTCGCATTAAACATTGTTTTTTGTCAATTTGAAAAATTCAATTCATTGCAAAAATGAAATTATCTCGTGAAAATGTTCGTGCCATCATTTTTTACGACTGCCGAAAGGGGCTAACTCAACAACAGTGTTTCGAGTCAATTCATTCAACTTTTGGCGATGAAGCACCATCCAAAGCAAGTGTTTACAACTGGTACAATGAGTTCAAGCGCGTACGACATTCGCTCAAAGACGATGAGAAACCAGCTCGTCCAAAATCGGTTGTTGTGCCAGAGAACATTGATGCGGTGAGAAAAATGATTGAGCAAGATCGTCATGTGACATATCTCGAGATAGAGGCAACCCTAGGCATATCGGCGACTAGAATACCTACGATTTTTCAGGAACATATAGTTGTGCGGAAGCTGTGTGCGCGTTGGATTCCACATAAATTGACAGACGCTAAAAAAAGACTCGCGTCGATTGGTGCCGAGAAATGATTGGAAAATTCGACGGTGCTTCCAAAAGTCTCTACTACATCGTCACAGGTGATGAACCGTTGCTTTATGCGTATGAACCCGAAACCAAAAACCAATCAACTGTTTGGGTCTTTCAATTCGAAGAAAATCCAACGATGGTTGTGCGAGCGCGAAACACTGCGAAGCAGTTGGTGGCGTGTTTCTTTTCAAAAACTGGTCATGTGGCAACTGTGGCTCTTGAAAATCAAAAGACCGTCAATTCAGCTTGGTATACGACCATTTGTTTGCCAGAAGTTTTCGGTAAAATGCGAGAGACCAATCAAAAACGACGAATCATTTTGCACCACGACAATTCCGAGCTCACACACATCACGTGAAACAAAAGCGTATTTGGACACTCAAAAGATCGAATCGGTGGGTCATCCGCCGTACAGCCCCGATTTGGCACCCAATGACTTCTTTCTGTTTCCAACAATTAAAAATAAACTGCGTGGTCAACGATTTTCATCGCCTGAAGAAGCGGTTGAAACGTTCAAAAACCATGTTTCTGAGATATCCTCTTCGGACTGGCAAAAGTGTTTCGAAAAATGGGTTGAGCGCATGCACAAGTACATAAATCTTAAAGGCGAATATTTTGAAAAGCAATAAATGCGTTTAGAATGAACAATTTTTTGCTGGAAGTAGGGAACAAAATGTACGGTACCTCACATTAAAACTTTTTGTTTTGAATAGAGGTTTCTCTGCATATTTTGTTTACCAGTGTACCAGTAAGAGGATTTAACAGGAGACTATATTCAATGCTGCTTTCAATGAGTTATCCATTTCGAAATTTTTTAAGGTTTGGCTAATTTTTTTACTTATCTTATATGAACACGTTACAAAATTTATTATTGGGTTATTTATACCATCCACGGTATCGAGTTACAGTTTCCAACAACAAAGTAGACTTATTTTAAATTTTTATTTTAAACATTGCATAATACGAGTATTTCGAATAGACAATTTTATTGAACTCGAGGCCAGTTTATGAAAGAGTTTATTTGGAAAAAACAACAAGAGGTTTAGAGGTAGAAGTTATAGCATAGCATATAGCATATCATATTTCTTCTTATGGTTGCAGAGCCAACACGCTTGCCGAGTGGACTATTGTGTTTTTTTCATCTTCCTTAAACCAATACACTTGTCAATTATTAATCATTTAAAAAGCAATTAAAAACTTTACAAAAATTGTGATATTTCTAATTGTATTTAACTGAAAAATAAATCATAACAAAGTTTAAGCAAAATTTAATATATGTATGTATATATATATGTACATACTGATGTACTTAGAGGATGTATCAAATCTATTTAAATACTTATTAGGCCTAGAATATCAGCTATTAGGCATGTTCTGCATTTCACTTTCATCCGGATTTGTTCACTTCACTAGGCAAATTGATATACATATGTACATACATACATATGTATGTATGTATGAGCGTCAACACGCAAACCCCCTAGGAAGTGAATTGCAGAACATACCCGCATGCAGTGTTTAAAAAACTGCAATTGCTTTTAAATAACTTGCTTTTGCTTCTGCTTGTGCTTCTTAAAAAAGCGGAAGTCGCAGTCGAAGCAAAAGCAGAAAATGATAACTGACAAAATTAGCAACACTTTCGGCAGTCGTCAATTTCAAATTTTCATTCAGTCTTCAGCAGTCGCAGTCGTAAAAGCGAAAATTCGTTAGCTTAAGTAGCCTGTGTTTATTTGATTCGCTCTTGTTAAATAATTATGCACATATGTATATGTATATACATAGATATATTGAAAAATACATCCTTTAATTAATATTTTCTTATATATAAATACACATATACATACTATATCATTTATTATTATTAAACTAATAGATACTCAATAATAAAAAAAAGGAAATACACATTGGTAGGTACACACATAAGTATTAAAAAAATAAAATAAAATAGCTCATTATTATGTTTCTAGTATAAATAAATTAATAAAATTAAACTTATTTCATATCTATTATTCACTATCATCAACTTCATCTTCAAAAAGAGGCAATCTGTCTATGGCTGTGTCAAGAAAATTTGGGTTTAATTTTACCAGCAAAATATTTTCAAGAAGCTCTTAACTCATTCGATTCGAGAGTAGGTAGAAAAAACAGTGTGCAATAAAAAGGCGCAATGGCACATGAAGTATTAGGAAGTAAAGCTGATTTTCATTAAAAAAAACCCAAAGCATATTTACACAATTCTTCAGGCTAATTATTCCTTAAATTTTTTGCGCGAATCCTTTTGTTTCGAGATTTTTTACATTTTGGTCTGCCAACAAGTGCTACTTCGGACTGAGTAGGCAATTGCACAGTAAAGTCCTCTCTCGACGGACAAAAACCATACTCTATAAGTCTCTCATCATGCCCGTCCTATTGTATGGTGCAGAAGCATGGACGATGACAACATCAGATGAGAGGGCTCTTGGAGTGTTCGAGAGAAAGATTCTTCGAAAGATATATGGACCTTTGCGTCTTTGCGACGGCGAATACCGCGTTCGATGGAACGATGAGCTGTACGAGCTGTACATACAATGACGTAGATATAGTGCAGCGGATTAAGAATCAGCGGCTCCGCTGGCTAGGTCACGTCGTTCGAATGGATAAAATAGCTCCAGCCCTGAAGGTTTTTGACGCGGTACCCGCGGGTGGTAGCAGAGGAAAAGGAAGACCTCCTCTGCGTTGGAAAGACCAAGTGGAAAAAGACTTGGCTATACTTGGGACTTCCAATTGGCGCCAGTTAGCACGAGATAGGGACAGCTGGCGTGCTTTGTTGACCTTGGCCAAAATCGCTTAGGCGGTTAATGTGCCAATTAAGTAAGTAAGTATGTGTTTAACTAAATCTGCACTAATCACTTCCTTTTTACCTAAAAGTTAGTATACATACATACATGCTTATACAGGAAATTTTTTTATCAATGACCTGCTACTCTGTAACATGTCCTTGAATTACTTCCATTGAACCGTACTGATTAAGCTAATTATTTCAATATGCAACAAACTCAAATGCAAAAAAAACTCAAAACAAAGGGATTTGTGCAACAAATTTAAGGAGTAAATAGTCTGAAGAATTTGGTTTTTTACTAATGATAATCAGCTCTTCTTTATAATATTTACACTTGTCATATTGCGCAATTTTTGAGATCATATATTGGTTTGGTAACCGAAGACTGTATTGCCTTTAATGTTTTAAACTCACCAAATATCAGAAATATTATAGACCCAATTTGTGATGGGTTAAATGCTACAGATGGAAGAAAGCTAACGTTGAAAGCATCAACCTGCAAAAAAACCTTGCAAACTGTGGCAAATAGTATAAAATTGGAAATCACAAATGGGGTGAAGCACAAGTTATTATCTTTAAAAATAGACAGTGCTACACGGCTGTCCCGAAATATGTTTGGTGTAAGTGCACAATTTATTGATGCGGCGAGAATAAAATCCATTATTTTGGGAATGATCGAATTGAAAGGAACTGGATCAAGCACATCCAAAAATCTTGCCATGGAGGTGTTAAATGTGTTAAAGCGATATAATATTAACTTAAACCAAATCGTTTCCATAACATCGGATAATGGCGCAAATATGCTTAAAGCGACAAACATTTTATCTTTTGTGTGCGAAGAAGAAAACGATGAATTGCACACCAATGAAGATAATTTAGAAAAAATAGCCCTTGTTGAAAAAGTACCAAACCTGCTACTAGGAAACATTCAAGTTTGCCGTTGCGCTGCACACACATCCCAGTTGGTTGCTATCGACGTTGCAAAATCGACAGACATTCTTAAATACCTATGGAATTGTCGCAACCTAACAAAATATATCAGAAAGACGTCAAAGGGGTTTCGCGAAATATTTGAATTAAAACAATTGAAAATGCACCAACTAGATTGCCCAACCAGATGGGGCTCTACATATACAATGCTGCAAGATTTACTAGCTGCCAGAGATGTGCTTAACAAAATTGAATTCGTAAAAAATAGAAATCAAGATGAAAACTTCGAAATAGGATCGTCATTTTGGGATTTAGTTGAAAGCTATTGCATAGTTTTCAGTCCCTTGCAAAAAGCCATAAAAAAATTTCAAGAAGAGCAATTGCACTATGGAAATTTTTTCGCTCAATGGTTAAAATTAAAAATATGTACCGAAAAAAAAACACGAGAATCAAATCAAGAATTCATAATAACACTTGGCAACAAGATTTTAAAGTCAATAGAAACACGAACGCCAATATTATTGAATAATAAGTTCTTGATTTCGTGTTTCTTTTTCGACCCACGTTTCCAACATACTTTGACGACACAACAAAAAAACGATGCCGTTCTTCACCTGAAGACAGTTTGGGATAGAATTCGTGAATTCAATCCTGTTAGCTCTTTGTGTCCCACTACGACTTCAACTGCAAATCCAACCCTTAACCAATTTTTTGATGAGGAAGATGAACTTTTGAACGAGTATTTGGTGCAAGGAATTCAAGAAAATATAAGCGGAACATTCGACGTACATATGTACATATGTATATACAAAAATAGAAAATCTACAACTTCCTTTTCAAAGAAGTGATGTAGATGTACTTACATACGTTTTGGAAAAGAAAACAGTACACGGATCCAGAACTGTGCGAAATAAGTGACGTCTGTTTTGCAGTACCACCCAAGGCACATCAAATACATAGGTAGCCGCAGCAAACTTTTTTTTTTGAACTTTTTTCATATTTTATTTTAATTTGAATTGTCAAATATTGAATTTCGTTGTGATAAGAATGCTTTCAGTACAATTCAAGGTAGCTGATAAAATATTTTTGAAAGTTTAGCTTTTAAAAGCAAAAACAAAATATACAGAGCTCAAATTTTTTTTTTTTAATTTTTCTACTGCTGCTACCTATTGAATGTGCCTTGGTACCACCTACACAGGAAAATATACATTAATTATTAATATGTAGATGACAGTTTAATAATTTTCATTTGACACAGGTCACGATTGAGCGCGCATTCTCGACATTAAGGCTGGTGCTTACTGACTATCGCAATCGAATTAGTCACGAGGTTCTTGAAAATATTTTGCTGGTAAAATTAAACCCAAATTTTCTTGACACAGCCATAGACAGATTGCCTCTTTTTGAAGATGAAGTTGATGATAGTGAATAATAGATATGAAATAAGTTTAATTTTATTAATTTATTTATACTAGAAACATAATAATGAGCTATTTTATTTTATTTTTTTAATACTTATGTATGTACCTACCAATGTGTATTTCCTTTTTTTTATTATTGAGTATCTATTAGTTTAATAATAATAAATGATATAGTATGTATATGTGTATTTATATATAAGAAAATATTAATTAAAGGATGTATTTTTCAATATATCTATGTATGTATATACATATACATATGTGCATAATTATTTAACAAGAGCGAATCAAATAAACACAGGCTACTTAAGCTAACGAATTTTTGCTTCTACAGCTGCTGCTGTAGCTGCTGCCGACTGTGAAAACAGTCGAATTTTCGCTTCTACGACTGCGACTGCTGACGACTGTGCAAGCACACGAACTTTTGCTTCTACAGCTACTGCTGTAGCTGCTGCTGAATGTGAAAACAGTCGAATTTTCGTTTCTACAACTGCGACTGCTGACGACTGTACAAGCACACGAATTTTTGCTTTTACGACTCCGACTGTTTACGACTGCGACTGCTGACGACTGAATGAAAATTTGAAATTGAGTGCTGCTCATTTTGTCAGTTATCATTTTCTGCTTTTGCTTCGACTGCGACTTCCTCTTTTTTCAGAAGCACAAGCAGAAGCAATGGTTTAATTTCAGCAGTTACAAAAAGCCAAAGCAACGAAAAGCAGAAATTTTACGACTTTTGCAGCTTCGACTGCAGCAATTTAAACACTGCCCGCATGTCTCGCGAAAATAATATTTTCACTTTCATTGTTATTGATTGACTTCTATTCCTTTATCAATCTTAAGTTTTATTTTTATACACACATACATTCACAGTTAATGAAGATCGCCAATACATTGCTCGGTGACAAGTTGTTTACAATGCTGATGAAGGCCACGTTCTATGGGCATTTTGTAGCTGGTGAAGATCAAGTCAAAATCATCCCAACACTAGAAAGGTAATTTTTTAAGCTGGAAAAACTAACAAACTCTTTTTTATTTTTTTATTTTTCCATATACGCCAATCCCTCATTAATGCCACAACGATAATTCGGCGCTTCCGACAACGCAATGCTTCATGCTTTAATTGTTCGCTTCCAACGTTCTTGCTACGCTGCTGCTTTCCCCAGATAATGAAAATAACACGCGCTTTAATTGGCGACCGCCTCTTTGCGCTACTGATGAAATCTTCCTTTTATGGACACTTTGTGGCGGGTGAAAACCGGCATACTATTGTACCAACTCTTAAAAGGTTCTACGAGTATACATACTTACATAATCAATGACATACACACATACTGAGTTATACCTAACCATAACAAAGCATACGAAATGGTTTAAATAATTGGATTTACTAAAACCTTGTAGTCAACATTTTACTAGTATGTGGCACTATTTATTCATTTTTGACTGTATTATACGAATACATCTTCAAAATATCTCCATACACACAATTTATCCGTTGACAGTCTAAACTAATAGCAACCATTAAAACACACAACTACCTATGTTCTACCCTATTTTTGAATGGTCACCATTAACTGGGTCATTCATTATAACTTTCGTAATGACACATTAGCATTGATAATGAGTTCGCTCATACATACATAAATATGTATGTATGTATGAATGTACATATGTACATAAATGCTCTTTTCGCAGTAAAGTTCAATGTGTGACGAGCATGCTGTGCTCAGTGAGAAAATATACATAGCCGCATCTAATCCATTCGCATGCCACGGGAATGATATTTAATTAACATTTCATACATAACTTAACTAATATGTAAAATATGTAAATAGCAAAAATGTGACTCACGCGAGCAATTAACATGTCGAAACACACATTCGAATAGTTACAAGTATTTACTGAATATTACATAATTTTTTCAGATTACGTTCCTTTGGCGTCAAACCAATTCTTGATTATTCCGTGGAGGAAGATCTCTCCCAAGAGGAGGCTGAGAAACGCGAAGTTGAGTAAGTGATTGCCTAATTCTCATGAATTACTCTTTGAAGTTTAAAAATCTTGTTTTTATTACAGATCTTCAGTTTCAAGTGTTGGTGACATCAAAGATGATGGTGCGATACCACAATATCACGTGGAGAAGTCATTCGCCGATCGTCGTTACAAAGTGAGCAGCGCTAGGACATATTTCTACTTGAATGAAGCAACGTGTGAGCGTAATATGGAAACTTTTATAAAATGTTTGGAAGCCGTATCAGGTAAATAACTAAAACAGTCAGATACCAATATAAAAGTAGTTCAAAAAAGTTATACTAAAATTATTGAATATAATTGTTTAAACTTCGTATTGGTTAAAACCCGGTAAACGTATAATTGCCCTACACAAAAGTCTTCTCACTTTTTCCCTCTACTTTTGAATATAATATGAAGTTTTGAGACCTTCTAACTTGGGACTTTCGGCTAACGTTATCGAATTTTTATTCGAGCGTTGTCCTCGTCATTATATAAATATTGTGCTTTGTGAAGCGATTTTTGGCCCTGCAGTATCCACGACGGCACTTCTTCTAACGGACTAAAATCGGTCGACCGCTTCCAGGCAAAAACTTGGTAGATTCAGCCAAAAAATGTACATCAAGATAGATATGTGTTTTTCTCCGGATAGTAAAATTTGTTACCCAATCCTTCTAATACACAGAAGGCATGCAAGATTCTCTGTGAAGGAAGAAGCACGCAAATTGACAAAAGAACAGGTGGCGTTACCTGGTAAGCAACGCTTCCTAGGGTGCCACTCGCGAGCCGCTTTAGTCACGTCGACCCTTCTTTTAAATAATTGAATAAAAACTTTGTTCCGTTTTATATTTTTATTTTATTTTACCGAAAAGTTATTTCTTAAAATGCGAACTGGCGCGTTGGCTTTTACAAAGCTGAATGCCACTCGAAAATTGAATAATGCTGTTTTATGGCGCAATGGCCGCTAAGCACAATTGCCAACCTGCTAAGAGTACGGCAGTGGTGAATATTTAATTGGTGCTGCCATACGGTTAGTAGTGCCATTACACCATCCCTCTTTTGAAAAAGAAGGATGTAGCAAGGTGATCGGTTTTGCTATATCCTTCTTGCACATAATTAAAGAAAAAGGAATTACATTGTTTAACAATATTTTCGTCTTATTAACTAGGTGTAAGAAGTTATTTTTAAATTAGTTAGGTAATCTAATTTTAATAACCATAGTCATATTTATAAATATATGTATGTGTATTTTGATATTGTACGATTAAGTATATTTTAGAATTATATAGGCTTAAATTCAAAGGATGAAGTTTGTTCAGTTTTACATTAGGTGACGCTTTTTCCATTCTTAGGGTAAGTGTAAAATAAATTTAAATTTATATTCTGAATATTTTTGATATACAAATTTTATTTTTCATTGTATTTTAATTTTAATATAATTTAAGTTGTTGTAGCAAATTTTTGTACATAAGACTTATAAAAATTTTTATTTATGTTCTTTCATATATTAATAATAAAGTATAGTATTAGACATTATATCTATGAAATTTTATTTAATTCATTTTGTGTATACGGTTTTCTTTGTTTTTCTCTTTATCAAAAATTGTTACGTTTACACCGTCAATTTTTGTTATAACGTACGGGCCTTGGTATATGTTTGCATGTTTATCCCGTAGTTCTTTTTAAATTAAAACCAAATCATTTATGTTAACTGCTAAATGACACGCGGTTTGGTCGTATAGAGTTTTATTTCGAAATTTATGTTTATTAATTAAGTCTTTTGCGATTACATGCGATTTTTGCATTATACATTTAACTTCTTTAGCGTAATTTTCTATGTTATAAATCAGATAAATTTTTTCTTTTTGTAATTCATGAGGCACAATAGCCTTTTTCCCGAATATTAATTCAAATGGTGAAAATTTGTTATCAAAAACCATATTGGTGTTTGTATTGTGTAAAAATGTAAAGTATTTTAAATATACATCCCAATCTGAGAATGTATTATCTAAATAAGCTCGCAAATATTAATTAAAAACTCTATGGTTTCTTTCAATAGTACCCACGGTCTCGTGGTGATATGCTGTTGAAAAATTGTGTTCAACTTTTAAAACTTTTGTTAATTCTGAAAAAATTTCGTTTTTGAATACTGTACCTAAGTCGGATTTAATTGAATTCATTATCCCGTATGTTAACACGAAACCCTCAAAAATGGCAGATGCAATTGTTTTAGCACTTTTGTCTGGAATAGCAATCGTTACTTAATATTTGGTTAAATCGCATATAAGGGTAAGTGCGAACTTATTACCATTATTCGACTCAGGTAAAGGTCCTATTGTATCAATAACTACAATGTAGAATGGTTTGCAAGGTGTTGGTGTAAGAACAAGATTTTCTTTAGTTTTAGGCTTAACTTTGTTTAATAAAAATTTTTCTCATCTCTTTACAAATTTAGCAATGTCACGAGTCATGTTTTGCCAATAGTATTTTGTACGTATTTTGGAATAAAGTTTTTTGTTTCCGCAATGTCCTCCTGAGAGCGGGTCAGTGTGGTAAATTGTCATTAGTTTTTGTTTCTGATCGTCGATGTCTACAGTCTCTGCTGGATCTGTTAGGATAATTTGTAAATTCTTTAAAATCTTGTTTCCGCTGTTTTTTAATTCTGCTATAGAATAATATTGAAAAAATTTATCGTTTTTTGGCCATTCAAAATGTTTAATGTTGCGATTACCGGCTTCATTCTCGAGCCTCGAAAGTAAGTCATCTAAATTCGTTATTTCGTTAAGAACCTCGACATTAAGCAACTCGAGTTTTTTGTGTTTTATATGTGCACAAATTTGTAAATTTGAAATTTTGTTATTTTTATCGTGATTCATTGTTGATCTCATACGCGGTACTTTTTTTGAAAAACTAAATGCAAATTTGTCATAAAGTCTGCGTTAAATCGTCTATGTCGCTGTTTTGTGTATCTTTTCCGTTACATTTCTTAGTCATCGCTCTAGTTTTAACTGCAAGAACGTGTTTCGTTGATTCCCTAATCTCATCAATGGAAATGCGTGAGCGTGCGTCGGCACTGACGTTTGATTTACCTTTAATGTATTCTATAATAAAATTATATTCGGCTAATTCGAGACGAATTCTCGCAAGTTTTGGAGATGGATCCTTCATATTGAAAAGAAAAACTAGTGGTCTGTGATCTGATTTAACAACGAAGTTAGTTCCGTAAATATATGGACGAAATTGTTTTATGGCACGGTAAATAGCTAAAAGTTCTAACTCTATAATTGGTTTTTTCTGTTCTGCTTTATTAAATGTTTTAGAAGCGAAACAAATAGGCAGATCGCTACCTTGCTGTTCTTGACTAAGAATAGCGCCACATTCGGTTTTTAAAGCATCAACTGTAATAATAAATAGTTTGGAAAAATCTGGATATTGTAGCAGTTTATGTGACATTAACGCTGATTTAAGTGAAACGAAAGCTTTCTCGCACTCACTATCCCAAATAAATTCTACTGTTTAAACGATTCAATGGCGCGGCTAGAGACGCAAAGTTAGGAATCTTCGGACTGCGTCTTTGTCAGTCGGTTTTGTATTTTTTTTAGTTGCGTTAATTTTGGAATCGTCTGGCAACAAACCCGTTGCGGAACATTTGTGGCCTAAAAATTTTACTTCTGGCCTTAGAAAATTGCACTTATTTGGATTAATTTTGAGGTTAAAAGATCGGCATGTATCGAAAACTTTTGAAAGGTTTTTAATGTGATGTGCTTCACTACAGCCTATAACGATGATATCGTCGACATACAAAAATGCTACATTAGCCGGAATACCTGAAAAAGCGATTGTCATCATTCGTGTAAACGAATTCGGTGCTATGTATATTCAAACCCAAAGGCAAAACTTTCCATCTAAATGCTCCACGTTCGGTGCTAAAAGAAGTTATATCGCGTGAATCTGTATGCAAGGGGATTTGATGGAATTCAGAGAAAAGGTCTAATGTCGAAAAATACTTTTCTCGACCAAGGTTATCTAAAATGTCATCAACACGTGCCAAAGGGAACTTGTCTGCAATTAGTTTTTTGTGCGTAGACTAGCACATACGATATGCTTTCCGCCCATCATTTTCTTTTTTTGGAACTATAATTAAAGGACTGTTGTAATTTGAGTAACTTGGTTCGATAAGGTCATTGTTTAACAATTTATTCACTTGGCTATTTATTTCCTCACGCTGAGAATATGGTAATCGGTAATTTTTAATGTAAACGGGGTTTGAGTGTGTCAGTCTTAATTTTTGTTCGTAAAAATTGTTTAATGTCATTTTGTCGTCAGGCAGAGCGAATATATCTTCATATTCTAAACATAAGTCGAGTAATTTGCTTGCGTTATTGCTTGGAATTTGTTTCTTTAAAATTTTAATAAGTTTTTTTGTACGGTTATCGTCTTTCGTCGTCTTTTTGATGGAATAAACATCTAATTATCATGTTTATTCCATCAAAAAGTTTATCTGTCCTAATGTTACAGTTCTTAACGTATTTTACATCATCTGTGGTATTTATAATCTTGATGATTGGGTTACTGGCATTAACAATGCATCTTGCTGTAATTACACCGATATCAATTTCTTGTGAGTCCACGAAGAGTGACTCCGGTTGCTTGCCTAAATCAAAAAGCCAAAAAACTTCGCATCTGGGAGGTATAACACAGTTATCGCTTTCTGTCCCGTGAAGAATCGGAATCGCGACTTTTCCATTGCCTACGTAGAAGGAAATGCAGTTGTTTGCATAGCTAATAACACACTTGTTTGTTTTTAAAAAGTCTTTACCCAGTATACCATCAGATAGAATGTTAAAATCGTCATTCACCACATGTAAACTATGTCTTATAGAAAAGTTCGAAAAATTTAAATTTGCGGTTATTTTACCTAAAGTAGAAGTGACACCAGTAATGTGGATAACATCGTCTGTATTGATTGAAAAATGTTTGTTTAAACTTGAAATTTTGATTAAAGAAATGTCGGCTTGCGTATCGACTAAAACCGTACATAATTTGTTAGATCCGGTAAAGTTTAATTGTATAATGTCAGAGTAATTTAAGTTTAGACAGTAAATGCCTATTGTTGTAGACAAATCGGTTAGTTGTCCGTTTCTTGCTCCCCCAGTGTTCGCTCCTGAGGGGCAAGGGCGTTTAAAGTCCGCACATTTGCATAATTTCTACTGTTATTGTTAGTTCCGTTATTATTGTTGTTTCTGTTTTGCGTATTGTTGTTAAAATTGTTTGCGTTACCCCTTGTACCGTTGTTATTGTACCTATTATTGTTGCCATTGTTGTTTGACCTGTAATTATTGCTGTTATCGTTGTACCTATAGTTGTTGCCATTGTTGTTGTACCTAAAGTTGTTGCCATTATTGTTGTACCTAAAGTTGTTGTCATTATTGTTGTACCTATTAAAATTTTGTCCTTGAAAATTACTTCGAAAATTATTTGATTTGTTATTGTGTAATTGGAACGCTAATACTTGTCTTTCTTTTGCTTGGTTATTTTGTTCTATGATAATTTTTGCTACTACGTCCTTTGAATCATTGAAGGTTGTTGATGCTAAAATTGACTTAACTAAGTTAGAACGTGTATTTAACCTGCATACATTTACAGTTTGTTCAACTGCCATTTCTTTGCCTTTAGCTTGTGTCATGCCTTCAGTGATTAACGTCGTAGGTCATCAGATAGCTCCTCGACACGTTTGGCAAATTCCGTTGTTTACTACATGCAAAGATGCTATTTTTCCAGCTACAACTTTTGAGTTGTCCTGTTTTATTCTATTACATAACGCGTCTTTAATCTGAACAATGGAACTAATATCAGTTGGAATTGCCTCGCGTGCCTTGCCTTCAAGCGTTGTTTTTAAAAATGCTATACATGTACTTTGTAGGTTTTTGTCTGAAAGATCTTCAATTAAATTAATTTTATCTATAAACGATTCAAGTGCTAACGGGTCGCCGTTGTAATTTTCCCTAATGATTGATGCACAGAGGCTAATAAAAGATTTTTTCTGTTCCGGAGTTGCCATTTTTGTATCGTCAGTACTTAAGGTTAAATTTATATTTGGTAATGATTCGAATCCTAATAGGTCTTCACTGATTGAAAAATCTTGAGGCACTGTGTCAATATCTGACATTTGACGAATCTTTGAAAATTATGAAATTAAATGATTAGTTTAATTAACACTGTATGGCAAAATTCATGAAAAAAAGAAATTTTGAAATTTCGCTTAATGTGAAATGTTTAATTGAAAAATATTATAAAGTATAACGTGGGCATAGTACGACAAGGCACAGATCAAAAATCGTATAAAAGTTTCAAATTGTTGTGCAATTATTTGCATTTTCGAAAAAACAAAAAGTTCTAAAGTCTGACTCACGACTAACACTGCAAGGCACCACCGAAAAGTTTTTATTGAGAAAATATTTTTAAATTGTTGCAAAAAATGATATTTGAAAAAAATAGTAGTAAAGTATGTAAAGCTGAAATTCCGTTGAAAAAACAGTAACACAAATGTATATAGGCATTGAAGCATGTATTGGATGGTATATGTAAATAATATAAACGTATGATCAGATGAAAAGTACAGTAATCAAAAGTGCAGAAAACAGGTATTCGTATGTATGTATGTATATAATGTAAAGGTATATAATCAAAAGTACAGTAGTTGAAAAACTAAAAAGTTAATGCAAATTGTACAGTTGTACGCAAAATTGAAAAGGTATTGGTATATATGTATGGATATAATGTAGAGATATTTGATCAAAAGTACAGTAGTTTAAAAAAAAAAGTTACGGTATATAATACAAATTGTACAGTTGTACGCAAAAGTGAAAAGTTTAAGTATATAATGAAAAATATGTACATATGTCTTTAATTATTTTCCGCACACTCCATACCCTAAGCTGCAAAACCGCAACTAGTTGCTTTTTGACCGCTGCATTGTCCTCTATTTGTGTTGTTGTTGTTGTTCACTGCTGCTGACGCTATGTTGCTATGTGCCGCGTCACGGTTTGGCAAAAATGACTGTTATGTGGCGTGATTTCGCCTCGCGGAATTCTGCTGCTGCTAACATGTGCAGAACTATACGTACACCTTTTTTGTTTTTCAAAATTTGGTTTGTTTTAAAAAAAAATGTGGTTTACGTTTTTCCTTTAGATTTTGATTCTTTAAAAAATGTGGTTTTCGTTTTTCCTTTTGGTTTTCATATTCATTTCATTTAATGTTCAAATAATTATTGTGTATTACATTTTATTAATTTTGCTTAAAATTTATTTTTTTTTAATTTTGTAATTCATTTATGAACTATCATTATTGATTAAAATTAAAAATTTCAGTTTGTGTTTTTTTTTTTTGAAGTTGAGTTCACTAAACTACAGCCACTATACACTTTGTGCAGGAAAGTTCCAAAAAAAAGGTTTTTTTTTGCGTTTTAAGTTACATTTGAAAAGTTTTTTTTTTTTTTTTTTAATCAAGTTTCAGTTCAGTTCATTGGTTTACAAAAAAAAAATTTTTTTTTGTGTTTAAATTCAATTATATAACATTTTTTTGTGTTTCATTTTTTTTGTAATTTTTATATATTTTTTTTTGGATTTTATAATTTTTCGAAATCGCCTGGCTCCTGGTGTCACGGTCGCCATGTGTCGTTACCTGGAAGGCAACGCTTCCTAGGGTGCTCCATTGCACGGCAACCGTTCGTAAGGTGCGCCTTTGCACGGCTCGTGCCGGGGCGCTTTATTACGCGGGGTTACTCGCGAGCCGCTTTGACCACGTCGCCCCTTCTTTTAAATAAATGAATAAAAACTTTGTTCCGTTTTTTATTTTAATTTTATTTTACCGAAAAGTTATTTCTTAAAATGCGAAGTGGCGCGTTCGCTTGTACAAAGCTGAATGCCACTCGAAAAGTGAATAATGCTGTTTTATGGCGCGATGGCCGCTAAGCACAATTGCCAACCTGCTAACAGTAAGGCAGTGGTGAATATTTAATTGGTGCCGCCATACTGTTAGTAGTGCCATTACAAACAGCTCGAAGTCTAAAGTTGCAATCCCAACAGACAATCAGACAGTTCGCCAATTGAATCGCAGTCAAATTCTCTGAGAACAATAACCAACGGAAAGATATTTCAGAGCACTGAAATCACATTTATACCTTTCTGAGTTTCTCCGTTGAAGAAACCATTGGCTCCGATCGAGCCCGAAAGAGCAACGGGCACATATGCCGTGCCGTTACGAAGCGGAACGTACAGGGCCACGCTAAAGAAAGAGAGTTCGAAAATTATTTGAATAGGTTCAATTATTTCAAACCCGGGCAAATGCATGTAAGAGCGACAACGGTCGTAACCGCGACCACCCGACTGTAGCGAAATCCAAATAGTAATATCAAATCTAACGAATAGCATTGAAACTGATGGGTTCGCAGCTATTGAGCTATGTTAACACTTTAATGGCTTCGCGCCATAATAATTGATTATAATTGGATATAGAGAACCCCAGCTTATGAGCGTGTTTGTACGAGTATGTAGGTACACATGTATGTATATTTATACTCGTATATGCCAAAGTGCTTGTTAATATATTAACAATGACATATGTATACATAACCTCGAACAAGTGTTTAACTTTGTTGATCTTGGAATTACAATGGACCGGAAATTCAATTTTAATCTTCACATAAATGTTACAGTTAACAAAGCCAAAGGTGTTTTTGCGTTCGTAAAACAATCTTTTCACAACGTTAGTGACGCCAATACTGGAATATGGATCTGTTGTTTGGAACCCGCGCTTTGAAGTTTATTCCGACCGAATAGAGTCAATCCAAAAACCATTTCTGCTATTTGCTTTTAGTAATTTTCGTTGAGATTCTTAGTACAACCTGCTGCCATATATAAGGCGTTTAAGACTTACTACACTTGCTAGTCGCAGAGAAATGCTAGGCGTTCCCTCCCGAATTTCAAGACAATTCCGGCCTCTTTTCTGAAGCCATGTAAAAGTAATTTTGAGTTAAATGATCCTCTCCGTAGTTTGTGTCAGGATTTTAACACTCACTCCGGTTCTTTTGATATTTCAGACTTACTTTTTTGCGTAAAGAAAACTATACTCAATGCTCTCAATAATTGATACATACATACATATATATTACTATTCGATCAGCTGATGAGCATTGGTTCTGTAGCTGAACAGGTTTAGATCTCGACACTTAACAAACTTCTGCCTTTCATGACTCGGCGCAGCATATATAAAATTTTTTTTTTTATATATCCGTGCGTCATACGGCTGCGAACTCGCGTCGGTCGGGCGTGTATAAAGTGATAAAAACCGTTGGGATTATTATTATTAACTGGATTATGTGTGCTTTCTGTGTATTTTACATTTAATTTCATTTAGAGTTTTACTTTAAGATATGGAGATATGGGTAATTTTTTTAGACATGTGATTTTTAAGAAGAAATAAAACGCGTATAATTTAATGCTATGGCCAAGAATTTGGCTTTATTATAAAGATAAGGGTTTGCCATTATGTTTTAAAAATGATTTCGGGCAAGTGACCGCCGCGGCTGGCTCGAATAAATTGGACCTCTCAATTTTCGACCACTTCTTACAGCAATTGGGGCCGTATGTCAGCAATAACGCGCCGAATATTCTCTTCCAAGGCGTCAGTAGCCTTGGGCTTGTTTGCGTAGATAAGGGACTGCACATAACCTCACAAAAAATAGTACAGCGGTGTTAAATCGCACGATATTGGAGGCCTCGCCAAAGGCCCACGACGCGAGATAATGCGCTCACCAAAAGTTTCCTTCAATAAATTGATTGTTTCGTTGGCTGTATGGCATGTAGCGCCGCCTTGTTGGAACCAAAGGTCGTCCACATCAACATCCTCCAATTTAAGCACGAAAATGTCATTAATCATGGCTATATAGCGTTCCCCATTGACTGTAAATTATGTCCGGCTTAATTTTTGAAGAAATATGGTCCAGTGATTCCCATACAAAACATTGACTTTTTGAGGATGTAACGGCGTCTCAATAATGGCTGTTTAATTATTATTTATCAGCCAAAAGTGAGCTTCATTGGTGAAGAAAATTTTCTTGTGAAAATCGGGATCGGCGGCCATGTCGTTTTGGTAATAAATTTGCACGATTTGCAAAGGTTTTTCGGGAGTAAGTCTCTTCTTTAATTTTAACCGTCTTGAAATTTGCCTGAGAATTCCTCGTGTAGTGGAATATTTCGGAAATTTACCTGATCAAAAGTAGGTGTTGCCAAATTTATGCATTGAAACAAAAAATATGCACACAGATGTTTCTTTAATGTAACCTGAGCGAAACCCACATATCAAAAGTAATAAACAAAATAAAGTGGATTAGTTTTCAATGAAGAGTAATATACACTATTGTAAGCATTTCTACATAAGCATCAAGATAAATACATATGTAGGTATCTATATAGAGTGTATGTGTGCTTCTAGTTACGTGTTTAGCTTTAAGAAAATGTGTAAATAAGTATTCCATAAGTCTAAGTAATAACACTATGAAACAAAGCAAACATTTTTTTTAACTGGGTTCACAGTATGTAATTATAATTCTCCACCTTAAAACTATTTGAAATATTGAAATAAAATTGTTCTACATATATTGATCACAAACGTAACAAAATAAGCTAAAAGAATTAACACAAACAAGCGGCACTTTGTAGATTTATGAATATCTAAATCGTTTTACGGATTTCCACCAAATTTGATACACATATTCATCCGAGTTAATATTCTTGTGATTTGTTTTAAATTTTCAATTTGTAAGCGCCATAAACAGAATTTCGCAGAAGTTTTTTTTAATTTTCTTTACTTTTAGCTCACGTGTTATCATAAAATTTAATATATAACTATTAATAAGTCCAACCTATTTAATGAACTAATTCCAATTTTATGTCTGCAACATAATTGTAATTTTGGCACTTTCGTCTTTTTTGCTCTCACAGTATGGAACTACTGTCAGTAGTTGTGGCGGGTACTCAAAATTTTCTTTTTAAAAAAGGGGTTCTTTTCTTTTATTATTTTAAAGTATACTTACATAATTAACAATTAAGTTTTTAAGAATATAATAAAAAATGTTCTAAAAAAATTTAGAAACAAATGGTTCTACCAAAACATATAAACAAATTAAAATATGGTCTTCACATTATTATTGAAATGTTAAAATTATATAAATATAATCTATTAAACGTCGTCGAAGAAAATATTTAACGGTCTTATCATATTGTAAATTTAAAAACTCGTTGTGGAACTTTTGAGGTATTGGTATTGGTGGCAAATTTTGTTTAAATCTTCATATTTTTTGGATGAAATTTTTAATTTATATTGTTACTACAGAAGTGTAGCGTCTAGACTGTGCAATCTAGTCCATATCACATTCCTTAATTTCGGAGTGTTTAAAGTATACATGTGGGATTTCTTTCCCTTTTAGTAAAACACACGTATTTCAAAATGGATATAAATTTATTTAGATTTGCTTGAAGGCACTTAAATTACTACGCGTCTAAACAGTGTGGCTGTGTCTACGAGAGTGAGTTGGCATCGTCGTGTTTATTCCTTCGTCCGTTAGTCCGTTTTTAGGTTTGTTCGTTTGTTAATTTTCAGTGTTTCTCATTTAAGTTATCTGTCAGTGTTGCTTAGCGGCATTTGCGTTCGTTCGTCAGTCTGGTCCCACATTCGGCCATCCTGCGTGATCATTCGGCCCCGAATGGTGAATCCCATCTTTTCATGAACTCAGCAATGGTGACGGTGCGTCTGGGTCCTTCGTGGTCGCCAATCTTCGAGACTTCATAGCGACCATGCGCTAGTCTCATCATGATCTTGTATGGTCCCAAAAACTTCGGTCTCAACCTCAGTCCTGCTCCGAATTGGGTCCGCTTGATGGCAACCAATTGTCCGACCTCGTACTCGACTTCAGCTCTTCGTCTTGCGTCATAGGTTTTGCGGTTTTCTATATGGATACGAGCAATGTTTTCCTTAGCCTGCTGTCGCGCTGCTGATCGCTCCGCTTCAAGTTCGTATACGGCCGCATCTTCCAGGAGATCTTGTAGTTGAGGCATCTCTGGTAGACGCATCTCCAAACCGGTCAATATCTTGAAGGGTGACAGCTTGGTGCTCCTCGGTGGTGTGTTGTTTATGTACTGCTGCACACGATCCACGTGTCTGTACCAATTGCTGTTGTCTTCGCTGCACAGCTTCGAAATCATGGGCACTACAACTTGATGCACACGCTCAACCTGGCCATTTCCTTTCGGAACGCCTGTCGCTATCAATAGATGTTGGATTTTCTCGGCTTCGCAATATTTCTCAAATAGATTGGAGGTGAAAGCTGCTCCTCTGTCGGTGATGATACGGGCAGGGTTTCCAAATACTGCTGCTTGTTTGCGTAAGCGATCCACTACTGCCTCCGCGGCTGTGTTCCTTGTAGGGTACAGCCAGACGAACTTCGAAAACGCGTCCACCACCACTAAGATATAGTTGTATGCCTTCTTCGTAAGTTCCATTGGTCCAACGTGGTCGACGTGGAGGGTTCCTAGTGGTTTGTCTGATTATGCAGGCTACACAGCTTCGCCCTACCTTCAACGCCTTTGCATTCAGATGCGGGATGAAGAATGACTTCTCAACTGCTTCCACTGTTTTCTTTACAGAGAAATGGCCTTGATCATGCGCTACTCTGATGATTTCATTTTCCATAATAGACGGTACGATGATCAGGTCCTTGGTTGGATCTTTATATACCACCTCGTGCTTGATGTAGAAGTCTTCATATTCTTCTCTTTCTAATACCTTCCTTATTGCCCTAACCCAGTCGTCCTGCTGTTGGGCCTGCTTCAGTCGATGTATAACAGAATCTTCAAGCATTAGGCACGAGACTCTGCTAAGCGCGTCTACATGCCGCATTTTCGAACCGCTCCTGTGCACTATTTCGTATTGGTAATCTTGCAGGAACATCGCCCAACGGGAAACTCTTAGAGGAACATCCCGTTTACGCAACGTCATCGCGAATGCATTACAATCCGCAACGATTTTGAACTTCAGGCCTTGCAAGTAAACTCTCCACTTCTTAAGCGCATCGATGATGGCCAGCACTTCTAACTCGTAAGAATGGTAATTCTCCTCCGGCGGCTTCGTCTTCCGGCTCATATACTGCACCGGGTGGAGTTCTTGATCATCAGGATTTCTTTGGAAAAGCACCGCTCCGTACCCAAACATGCAAGCGTCAGTATGTTCTTCGGTTTCTGCTTTTGGGTCGTATAGCAACAGTTCCTTAAATTCTTCAGCTAATTCACCAACTCTATTGGTCTCTCTTCCTACTACTCGATCTTTACTTGCGCCTACGCTAAAACCATCAATATGCAGCATCTTACAACCTCTCATGTTCGCTCGCGATCTTCCTGTACCAATAACCGTACTCGTACCATGCTCTACTACCGATGCCTTTTGCCCTTGCAGTTTCTTTCGGTGCTCCACTGCCACGTCAACATGCTCCTTTGCGCACGCCTGTACCACTGTACCAAATCTTCCGTCTATCTTCCCGCATTCTACGGCACTATCGGGCGAATCATTTGCTGCCGCCATTTTATCTACTTCCTTCTGGCTTCTCTGCTTCTTCTGCCTAAACTCCGCACCGTCTTCTGAAACGATTATGTTGACTTGTCTTAAAACGTCGTTCCCAATAACGAGCGCGTACTTAACGTCCCTTTTCCTGACTACATGGAAAGTTATCTTTAGCTGAATATTGTCTATTATAACGTAAACCATGAAACTGCCCATCGTAGTGAGTTCGCTGGTGCCGATGCCTAGCAATCGTCGCCGATCCTTATCCAAATCAACGTCCAGTCCCAACATCATTAGCGTATCATAACGCATTAAACACAAATCGCACCCAGTGTCGATTAACGCGGAGACGATTGTTCCATTAAAATTTATGTCTTTAAAAATCAGGTTGCTCTTCTTCTTCGACTGCAAAGAATCCGGTTCGTTTGACATGGTATTCACGTTGCTCCTCTAAGCCTTGAAGGACTCCTGAGTTGCTCTACAATCGACCGCTTTATGTCCTTCTTTGCCACACCTGAAACAGTTTATTCGCTTACGAGGACAATTCCTAGCCAGATGTGAGGTGTCGCCACAGTTAAAACATCCCCTACCTTTTGACTTTTCGTTTGGCGAAAACTTGCGCGAGGACGAGCTAATGTTACCAGTAGGTTGAGGCCTGCTAGCCTGCATCTTCTCGTAAACAATCATCTGCTCCTTTAAATTTTGGATAGTCTTCGCCTGATACAAATTGCTTTTGTTCAATCTCGTGTCCGGTATGCCCTCGTAAAAATATTCGATTAGGCTAACATCGTCTAATTTTATTAATACGTAAAGGTATTCCCTAAGATCTTCACCTTGCTGCTTTCGGCGCTGACGGAGTAATTGATGCACTTCGACTGATGATAAGGTGATGCCAAATTCCTGATGTAGTGCGCGTTTCAATGAGCTCCAACTATTGATGCCACTTTGGCAGCGTATAAAGATTTTTGCGCCACCCTTAAACAGCTGCTTTGCATAAATGAACTTCTGCAATTCGTTCCAGCGCACGGCTTCCGCGTTCGACTCAAAATCTTCAAGCCACTGTTCGTAGCTAGGGCGACCTGATCCACTAAAAGCACTCATCGAGTCCTCAATGTCGCGAAGAGTAAAACAAGATCGCTCGACCCCAACCTCGCGCACGCTTTGCACACTAGCTACCTCGTCATCGGTTTCTCCGGCGTCACTCACATTCAGGCCGAAGTGTTCCAGTAGTCTGTCCTGTAATGTCGGTTTACGTCCGATTGTCGACAACCCTAACTCACCCAGTTTCGCCTTTAAGCCTTCAACATTTAGATTTCGAATCTCGTCGCTTGTTCAACGTCAAAATTTGTAAAATGAACAATATTTTATGGTATTTAATGATATCGTTAATATTTGAAAATAAATTAATTATGTGCTATACAGTACAATTTGCGAATTTTAAGGAATCAAGTGTTTATATTATGTAGTTCGATACGATAATTACAAATTCCTATTGGCCACACGGTCTTGTTGAAACACTTGTTTGTGCATAAATATGCTTGCTTATTTGAATACGATTACAAAAATTTATTTATTACAAAATCATTTCTTATTGGAAATTAAATTCTTTAATTACACATACAAATTGTTTATGACAGAAACAAATAGACAATTGAGTTATAACATACATATACTCATCTGCTTTCGTTTCCAATTTGCTTTGTGTCGGTAATGCTGTCGATATACACTGCTTTTGCTCCCTCGCTGCTGTCTATTTCGATTTCAAATTGCTGTTACGCACACTGTGGTAGACGTTGCTGTAAAATGCTATTGTTGAGCACTTTGTAGTTCATGCTCTGCTCACTTGTAAACTCGATGCTCTGCTTGCTTTGACGATCGGCGCTCTGCTCACTACGCAGTCGATTAACAAAGAGCTGCCGTTGTCTTCTAACAATTTCGCTGCCCAACACGATTGCGCAGCTGTATTCTAGCGCAGCTCTGCTCTATTCGTATATGTATGTGTATATGCATCAGATGATGCCTATCTGGATACCGCAACCATTGTGTATAACAACAAGTGAGATATCTTATTTGTCAGTTGCTTTTGACAGGATACCTAAGATGGCGTTTGACAGGGTACCTAAGCTGGCCGCCAATATGTCGACAATTACGAATGGCCCGAAGTTGGAAAAAGCTGATCTGAAAATATTTTGGGGGGGGCCTTTCAATTTTTTAGGATATTTTATTATTTATTTGAGATATTCGATTCATATCCATTAAAAACATAGATATAATAATATTAGGTAAAATGTTGAATGCATTTTTATAAAGCCACCGATAGGCTATGATATAATTTGAATCAGATGAATCATAAAACGTCAGGGGTTTAAAGTGCTTCATCGATTCTCCTCTTTTTCTTTGCCAAAATATCTAGGTCACTAGTAACCTCAATATCTCGAGATACGTCTTCAATCTCCGTAAAATAGAAAAAGACCGTTCACTCGGAGCCACCGTGACTGGCAACGTAACACTGATTTGAAAAATTCGGTAAATGTGTTCGTAAAATTGCATATTACGAATGCGGTTTGATAAGTCATAAACTTTTAGAATAAAATATACTTTTCGGCAAAAAATCATTTCTTTGTATTCCAGTTACTGGGTAATAATTTTTAATTTTTTATCTAGAGTGAGTTTTCGTGTGTGCTACGAATTTGAAAACACGGTTGAAATTTTCTGAGACTACCGATTTTTTGGGGGTAATCCAGACACCCATAACCCCTCCCCTGTATCCGTCCCTGCATTCGGGTAAAATATACGAGGAACGCCAGGGTTGCGAATTTACTTTGCAAAAACAGGTGATCTCAGCTGTTCCAAATTTTGACGTTTATCGAAAAGATATCTCACTTGTTATTATACACAATGACCGCAACGATTGCGGAATTTTCCCGAACAACGGCTCACACAGACAAACCGGATAACGGGTTTTTACAGTTATTTTACCGGCACGTGAAAATTATAAAATTTTGGGAAATTGAATTTCGCATATGCATGTATGTATGTATGTATGTACTTTACAGCGTTTAGTTTTTGTAAATTTCAGCGTTTATGTGCTTGGCGGCGAATAAACGTTTTACCAATTACTGCACTTACATATGTACATAAGCATGTTCGTATGCACAAAAGTCTACATACACCGCTTGTATTTGTTGTGTAGAAAGTACAATCACTCTTTTGAAAAATGTAGGTATACAGTTTTATTTTAAATCCTTTTTTAATCACATATACTAAAAAAAATCCATTACCTAACTTAATATAAAAAGGTTATGGTGGAAAAACCCAAAAACGTCCTTGACAAAAGTCTACATACAACACCGGTTTCTTAGCAGGTAGATCGATATTCTGTGTTGCTATAAGGATAAAGTACCGTTTTTTCACATTTTTTTCCTTTATTATGTTGTCTGATTTGCTAGTATTTAATTAAGTTGTGGTTTAATCAATTAAACATCAACAATGGCTCCGCGAAAAGAAATTTCTATTGACGTAAGAAACCTGATTATACAGCACAGAAATGAGAACAAATCTTATGGCGAAATTTCAAAAATTTTAAATTTAAGTCGTCCACCAGTACAGACCATAGCAAAAAACTATGAAAAAAATGGCTCCACCGAAAATAAGCCGCGAGTTGGCCGCCCGAAGAAACTGTCTCGAAGAGACATCAGCTTGATTCTCAAAGAAATGAACGATAATCCCAAAATTACTGCTCCAAAATTAGCCGAAAACATAGCAAGCTCATCAAATAAGTCTGTCCATCCAAGAACATACATATGTACATACATGCACTTCACTTGCATTCACGCACTTACTTAGTTTTATGAGTCCATCTCACTTCGACACCACTTGTGGGATTTCTTTCTCACACGTATTTCAAAATGGATATAAATTAAATTTAAGTTTATTTAAATTTGCTTGAAGGCACTTAAATGACTACGCGTCTAAACCGTGTGGCTGTGTCTACGAGAGTGAGTTGGCATCGTCGTTTTTATTCTATCGAAAATATAATAATATAGGCAACATATGTATCTCTGTTGCGATTTTCGCCAGCACACCTGTCACAGTAAAGACTGATTGAAGTGTATGTCCTTTTTTCATCAACACGAATTATGGTGGAACAAAGCCGTTACCCCACAACATGCACACAAAAAATGTAAACAAGTACTTAAATGAAAATGGTTTTTGCTCTATGTATATTCGTAACGGTAGAACCATGCAATTCTGAGAGATTTTTGTAGTAGTTTATGTGTAACCAACAGCGCGATATGTTGCTCAATCACATAACATAATCCGATGAAATCCAAGTTTCAAGCCTGCACAAAATTCACAAAAATTAATGAAACTTAAAAAAATTTTCATGAAAATTTCAAGCTATTCAGAATTAAAAAAAAAATTCTCCAGACTGTGGATAATACTTCTCCAAGGGCCCTGTTGTTAAGGCCACTGATGTCAATATAATTCGCATACACCAGTAGCATCGTTCTTATGTTATATACATATGGTTGCACTGTAATTCACATTGGCAGCTCGTATTACGCTTTCTAACATCAGATCGAAAAAGTTGCGTAAAGTGTGTCGCCTTTTCTACTTAACACGTTGTTTGGTCTTGAACCGCTCGGATATATCCTTCCAAATTTAGATAAACCTTAAGGTTGTATTCAACATCACTCTATATAGCAGTATAAGTTTGCGAGTATTCTAAATTTAGACGTGACATCGTATGGACAGTTTCTATTCCGATGCGATCTGTTTACGTTTACATATGTATTTGTGTGTATTATTAAAGTATGCGAGAAAAAATATGTGCATGTATCCAACTGATATTTATTTGTTTACCTTTTGCTTGTCGCACTGTTTGTCTTTAATTCGAATTGCATTTCGTTTCGCTTTTATGCGTGAAAGTCGTAAAAATGCGTGCGACCTACATTCAAGTTCAAGTTTGGTGCCTGAAACTGCGACTGCTCCTTCAACTACCGGTACTTTGACTGCAACTGTTGCTTGCAATAACAACAAACAACAGATGCATTCAACGGGGAGTCTACTGTGACAACAATATTTTGTTATAAAAAATCTTGTGGTAAAATATCTCGACATATATATTCCATCGCACCACAATCCACGATGATATAAGCCGAGATTGTTAGAGGACCGGAACGAGTTCTTTGTAATATGAAAATTTACTTAGCCGTTTTGCGACACCTCTACTAGGCAAATTATGGTTTATTTTAATACTTTGTTTTTGTGTTTTTTTTTTTTTATTACTTGCACTTTTGCACAATTCGATATAGATATAGATATATATAACATATATGCCAAAATGGTCAGAATGAGAAAGAGAAGCCGATTAAGCCCTGACTATCCATGCGTCCATCAGTCCGTCAACCTGATAACTTCAGGTAAAATTTAGATATCGCAATAAAAGGGATATAGATTGCTTTTAGCCCAGGGTCCACAGGTTGGTAGTGAAAATGTGTGGAATCGGACAGTAAGCACGTTCACCTTTTTAAATGCTAAATGCTAAAAAATTTGAATTATACAAAACTTGAAAATATTGGCATCAGTAAACAAAGTGTGGGCAAGCAGTACTTTTGAAAATGCTAAACCTATACAACCTCCATAATAGGTACTTTATCTAAATTAGTAAAAAAACTTATGGATTATTATAATGAAGCTGGCCCCGCCCCCTTATGGTAAAATGCTCTATCTCACTAATCCATTATCAAACTCGGCACGAAAATAAGAAATATGTTGCACATATGTTCGAAACTTCTGAAGTCAATAAAATTATGTCTATTAAAAATAGCATAGAAGGATTTTTAAATCAAAAGTGAAAACAGGCATGACATTGCCCACTTTGTCATATACGTTTGTTCGAGTATGTTAATTGTTATATCTCCATTTCATCAGTATGTACCAAGTTTGGTGCACATATTGCCATTAAAATCTTGAAACAATTTCGCAGAAGTTAATGAATTTGGACAATATTCACACCCACATCTCTAATATCCATAATTTATATTATTACACAAAATTGTGTCACCCTAAGAAAGTACTTATAGAATAGATCACGAGTGTATAAAAAAGTTGGGTTTAGCCCGAATTTGTCTTTTTTCTTGTTTTATTTTGATCCTTTAAATCATTTTCCCAATGACATACATACCTTCCTTATAAGAATTTAATAACTTACAAGTCGAAAAAGAACGTCAAATGGCACCAATCGAAATCAGCTCTTATCATTTTTTAAATTGGTACTTTGTTATTATACCTTTTTAAAGATTTATTTTAAGCCATTTTAATTATATTATTAAATTGTTTATTTCCCGCTAATGAAACCACTCAAAACATGAATTATTAATATTGAAACAATGTAATCGCATCAATCAAAACAACCAAAATCCACTTACAAAATCCTACTAACAAAGATGACGATCATAAAACTGTCCCCCGACCCATAGCTCTGGGTAAGCTAAAGCTCAACTTATTGAAATTACAGAATATTGTGAGTAATCTGTACTTATAAATGTTTGTACATAAAAAAATATACATGTCAAGTGTGTAACTCCGGTTTCATACATACATACCAATAGAATAGAATAGAATAGTATTCGTGCGTCGTATCTTGTAAAATTAAAACAAGCAATATTCCTGCGATGAAGAATCAATTAATAATCTAATCTCTGTCTATTAATTTTGATTCATTTAGGCGCCACCTTTGGCACTGGTATAACAGCAATTAAGCTAACAGCCCTTGGTCGACCGCAACTATTGGTGAGTTTGATACGAGTAAATTTAAAAAATCTCTCTAAAGCTGATCTGTAACTGTATCTACAGTTGCAAGTGTCCGAAGTGATCATGCGTACTAGAAAATATATGGAGGACCTGGTCGGTGGGCAAGGTAATGTTCTGACTCATCACAAGACGATCAAAGATCTGGAAAAGTACTATTCTAGCTTGGGCGACAATAAAAATGTACAGGATTTCTTAAAGAACGTTACATCGGATAAGGAGGGGTACGTCTAATATAAATATTTGCAAATGTATATGTGTATATTAAGCCCCTTTTTGGATTGAAGTATCCTGCACTTATTCCCCTGGTCGGGTATTGTTGACGAAGATTCGCAATTAAGTGACACTTTCCGAGTTCCGGACCCACATACAGGTCAAATGCGACGATTGATCTCTCAAATTCCGCCCAAGGAAGAGGAAATGTTCAGGAATATGATTCGCCGCGTCAATACAATTGTTAAGGTAATCAATTCTTCCTGCATCTGTTGCTGTGCTGAGGTTTTTATCTTATTTATTTCTTTATTGCACACTTCTAGGCCGCAGCTGAGCTGGATGTCCGTATAATGATTGACGCTGAACAGACTTATTTCCAACCTGCCATTTCACGTATTACTCTAGAAATGATGCGAAAGTACAACAAAGAAAAAGCGATAGTATTCAATACTTATCAATGCTACTTACGCGAAGCGTTAAAAGAGGTACATATGAATAGTGTTTATGCTTTCGCAATATTGTGTCATTTCATTCATCAGCAATTCAATAAATGTCGGACATTGCATTATTTTAGGTGTGCACTGATTTGGAGCAAGCAAAACGACAAAATTTCTACTTTGGTGCTAAATTGGTGCGCGGGGCTTATATGGAGCAAGAGCGGGAACGCGCTGCCAGCATGGACTATCCAGACCCGATTTGTACCAATTATGAGGCGACCACTGATATGTACCACAAAACGTTAACTGAATGCCTGAGGCGAATCAAGGTACGTTGATATAGCCGAATGAATATGAAATCGTCGGCAGCGAGTGAAATAAATTTTTGATTTTTATATGTAGTTACTGAAGGATAGCGGCGAGGATGCTAAAAAGATTGGAATTATGGTCGCTTCGCATAACGAAGATACAGTGCGGTTTGCCATCCAAAGAATGAAGGAAATCGGAATATCACCCGAGGATAAAGTTATTTGCTTTGGTCAATTATTAGGAATGTGTGATTATATCACGTTCCCGTTAGGTACGTACGCTTTACCTTCTACATACGTACTAGGGTGATTGACTCGGTTTTTTCAAACCGGGTTTCTTCAGTTTTTTCATAAATTGTACGGTTTTTTTGAAATCGTGATTATTCGAATATCGAATATATCGGTTTTTAAATCACCAAAACCGGTTTTTTACATAGTTGTAAATTTAAAGCCTTTGATAAAAAATAGAAATACGGCAGCACATCGACTAATTTTCATCCATTATATTACCATTATTTATATTCGAAATCAAAATAATTTGCAGAAAAAACGAAGCAAATGTACATAATTAAAAAATTTTTCTATATTTAAAAAAATGCCATATGAGGACAGTAAAATCATAAAAAATTATATAACGCCTTACTGGCAGTAAGTCCTTCTAACTCGATCAATGTGCTTAAAATGGAATTCAGTAATTTGGTAAAATATCAAGTTTTTAAATTTGAGTCTATGTAGAAGATTACCTTTCCTCGCATCTACGTTTACATTAATGACTGATTCTGCTTACTGATTTGGGCATTAAACTACATTTTATTTTCAAAAGATTTCTCTCATAGAAATAATTGCATTTAGTTACATATATTTATGTACATTGATCTAGTTTCTCTTGGGTCCCAATATAGCCCCAGTGTTTTGACTGCTTCATTCTCTTTTATTTGTATTATTTCGTTTTCTTCTATGGTGGCGATGTTTACTGTCGCAATTTAATAACCATTTTCTTAAATGAAATCGACATGATTAAAGTTGCTTGCTAATTTCTTTTGGTATTATAATACATCGATTAATCGAATCTCCACCAGTCATGAGATCATCCATATACAAATTTTCCTTTTTTATTTGTTGTAGCCAATTGTATTCACTTGAGCACCTTTCGGCAATTTCAAATAATGTGCGCACTGCTAAATATGGTGCCGAAGCAGTGCCATATGTCACTGCTGTTAGCCAGCGCCACATCGTCTTTAAGTTGTTAGAACTATGGCCTCTATGTTTTCGACGTGCTGACTCGGGAATCGTGGTCTTATTTGTACTTGGACCTTAAATTTCGATTCACCAACTACAACATCTCCTAGGCCATGATGTTTTGTCATGGCTTTTGTTCTCGGCACACCTAATATCTGCACTGCTTCTTCGGATATTGATGTTATTTGTGATCCTTGATCAATAACACATCACCATCATTCGCTGCTTTTGCTCTGACTTGAGCTGTGGCCAAAATGACTGTTGTTGATTCTGCTTTTGTGGACATTGCTGCTTTATTTTGTATGTTGTCGAAATGCAGAAGCTCATGGTGGTTTTTATTGTTGCATTTTTTACATTTGGTATTGCTGCCACAAGTTCCTCCCCTCATGTGAATTAGGCACTTAAGCAGATTTGACCATCTCTGGCGCATTTATGTCTTTCATCGGTTGACATACTTTTGAAACGTCTTAATTCGGTTATAATATGACCTGGTATTTTGCAGTAAGTGCACTGCTTAATTTACTGCCTCGAGTTGATCGCTGTGTGATTGAACTTCAACACTTGTTGCTTTCGGGACCTACAGTTTTGTACCGACTCCGACGGTGGATGTTTTTATATGATAAGCTTTTTCTTCGCAGAAATACCCTTGCAGGTTTTTCATTGCCTGTCGCTATTAGAAAAAAACATTTTCTGTGATTAAGATTTTACTTTCCCTGGCTGAGATTCGAACCTCGAACTTAGCGGCATATCAAGTTATAGCACGCACCGCTACCAACTCGACCACAGTGGCCATACTAAATCTACGTCGTCATAAAGCTCGTACAGGTCATTGTTCCATCTTCTGCGGTATTCGGCATCGCTAAGACGGAAAGGCCCATAAATCTTTCGGATAATCTTTCTTTCGAACACTTCAAGAGCCCAAACTTCTGCGCTATACAATAGGACTGGCACAACGAGAGACTTATAGAGTGTGGTTTTTGTCCATAGAGAGAGGACTTTACTGCTCAATTGCGTACTCAGTCCAAAGTAGCACTTGTTGAATCGAAATTCTCCGCTGGATTTTATGGCTGACATCATTATTTATGTAAATGCTGGCTTCTAAGACAACAGTGATATGAGTGTGCAATCATGAATGTGCTGACTATATATTTGATGACAGGACATAATTCGCCTTCTGGCCATTTTTGAAAAGGTAGAATTAACTGTGTGACTGTTGAGGCCGATAATATCAATATTGTCGGCGTGCGCATGCAATTGCAAATTCTTATAAAATATGGGGCGGTGTTTTAATTCTGCAGCTCAAGTTATCTTCGCCAGCATCAGGTGAAAGAAGTTGCACGACAAAGAGTCACCCTGTCTGAAACCTCATTTCTTATCAAACGGCTCGGAGAAGTCATTCCCATTTATGACAGGCTGGTAGTGTTGCTCAAAGTCATTTCACATAGCCGTATAAGTTTTGCCACTATATTTAATTACGGCGTATAGGAAATTTCTTCTTGTGCCGTTCAAAGCAGCTTTGAAGTCGACAAAAAGATGTTGCTTGCCGATTCTTCTTTCTGGGATCTTTTCAAGATCTGGCGTACTGTAAATATCTGGTCGATGGGAGATAAACAAGGAGTAAAAGCTCACTCATAATGTCCAATCAGTTCATTGACGGTGATCTTTAGTCTTTATATGCGATATTAAGAAACTATCAGTTCCGGGTCTTTGTTACTCTTCAGCTGTGCTTTTGCTGTACGAATTTTATTCAGAAACCGAAAATAATGATTATTGTTAAATTTTTAATAAAAAATCAAGGGGTTCCCCTCTACGAAATTGTTCAGATTTAAAAATGTTTGATCAAATATTTATATTATTAGGTAAT
Source organism: Philophylla caesio (assembly GCA_963971545.1). Classification (NCBI taxonomy): domain Eukaryota; kingdom Metazoa; phylum Arthropoda; class Insecta; order Diptera; family Tephritidae; genus Philophylla; species Philophylla caesio. Next base: position 69,201,170 of record OZ020607.1, read on the forward strand.
TATATTTCGATTTTTATTAATCGCTCAGGATAAATTATCTGAACAAAAAGAAACCTTATTTTAATTGTTAATTTTTCGCTGTGAAATACTGTTTATTTTGTGAATTAATGTTTATTTATCATACATAACATTTATTTTATGAATTGCAATTTTTTGATTATTTCTGATCAATAAACAGAAACTCACAAAATAAGCAGTATTTCAAAGCGAAAAATTAACAATTGATTGAATTTTGATCGATATTAAATACGAGAGCGGGTCAATAAGTCCTTGAATTTTTGAATGAAACACAAGTTTTTAGATAAACAAATATTTTATTTTTCAACATAGTCTCCTTTTTTTAACCCTTCAAAAAAATAAGATTTGTCGAGGGCATCAAAATAGGCATTTGTTTGTGAGATGATTTCATCGTTGGAGTCAAATCTCTTTTCGCCGAGCCATTTCTTCAGATTTGGAAATAAGAAATAGTCACTGGGGGCTAAATCCGGATAATTTAAAAGCGGATGAGGGAGTAATTCGTATCCCATTTTGACAGATGCCTGTTGATAGTAGCAGTGTTGCCATTTCAGTAAAGAGGCAAGAAATTCAAAAAGTCACGGACTTATTGACCCGCCCTCGTATTTGTTTTACAACAAAACAATAGCTATCAAAAATTTATTATTATATTTGATCGAAATTTAAAAATTCTTAAAATATTGATAAAATATAAATTTTTTTGATAATACTCATAATGATTACTATATCATATTGGACCTTTATCTAGTTTCTGAAATACAATTGACTAATTTGAAATACATTTTATAGTTTCTTAAATAAGCCGGGCTAATCCGGAGTACAAGTAGTAACATTGGCGAAACCCAAAGCCTTTGTATAACACTTTAAAATGGCAAATAAGTCTTAGAAAAAACACGACCTTTGGTTTTGATGTACAAAATCGAATGATCTTTATTCCTTTTAAAATGATATTTACCATTTTACATAAACAATTCTTTTGGTTTATTACTAAAACTACTTATTAAAGTCACGAAGTCGTATAGGCCAATTACTTAAACTAATTAAGGGATTTTTAGGAAAGGCGTGTTTGAACACTAATGCTGCGATTCTTACTACTTGTAAGGAATCTTTCCGACCAAGTTGTCAACTATCATTAATTCATGTAAAGGCATGCAGTAAATAGTATGTGCCATTGCAATTGAAAGTCTCAGAAGTCATAATGACTCTTAAAGCAGCACCAAATGAGAATGAAGCAAAATCATCGCCCAATTTCGCATCTTAAACCTATTTAAAAACGTCTTTGCTTTACGCCGAATAGCTGTTATAATACTCAAGCTGGTAATCAGTGTTGCCAGGTGATGAAGAAAAACGAGGCTAGATTGGCAAAAAAAAAAAGTTAGAAAAGGCTGAAACTAAAAAAAAAGAAGCTAAAAAAAAGTCATCATTTTTTTTTAAGAAATTCATTTAAATTTTTTTTATTAAATTTTTTTTTATTTGCATATAAAAACTATAAACATTACTTAAAGGAACTATTCATGTATTCGTATAAATTTCGCCCATTTACCATAGAGATGAGATCATCAGAAATTTCAAAATCATCACAGCATTTGGATACGCGTTTTAATGAACATCTAATATTAAGCAGCGAATGAAGAATTTTGGTTTTTAATCTGTTCCTTAGCTTAGTTTTTAAAATGTTCATGGCACTAAAAATTCGTTCAACCTCTGCATTACTGAGTGGTAATACAAAAAAACTAAATACAAATTCGACAAGTTCCAAAAAAGGGGTTTCGTTTAATGCGTTTTTATATTCGCGGACTTCCGCCCAAAATTCAATGGTAGAGACACTTGTCCACTGTACGGTTATTAGCTTTCGCCACTGTAGCTCTATTAATGCTATTTGACTTGAAGTATAACGAGACTTCTCTTCTTCTAAATGAGCAAATATATCTCGCTTTGTTACTTTCAAAGAATTTTCAACAGAGAAAAAATTTATCTTCTCTAAAGAGTTCATATTATCAGGTAGGCGTTGTCGTAGCTGGTTTACCAACTCAATTACAAATAGCTGACAGTTTTTACGAATAATTTTTTGCATCTCGTCATTAATACTACCTTCATTTAACTTTAATTTTATATATTCTTCGAAGTCGTATGAAAAATATGGTGTTGGAATCAGAAAAGGGGTAAGGGGTGACAACAAAGGGTCAAATTCCTCAGAATATAGCACAACTTGACTACAATAAGTATAGAGCAATGTTTTTAGGTCAGAAAATAACTTTGTAGGGTCAGCCGTATTACTTTCAAATGATTTATTTAATTTTTGGACCTCATGTAGGACTGGCTTTTAAAATATAAGATATGCCATGTTTGCATCCGTATATAAATTGTATAAAATCTTAGCTTTGTGGCACTTCTCTTTTCGAGAAGTAATACCAAAATGTGTTTTCAATTCAATCCACTGATCGGCTATACGTTTGACTGCGGTTTCAATCGACAACCAGCGCGTATCGCAAGCTCTAACTAACTTGTACGGCTCAATGCCATCGTTAATCGACGAAAAAATTTGCTTATAACTATTTTGCCTGGACGCAGATTTTGCAAACCAGTTATAAGTCTCAGAAATTAAAAATGCAATCTCATGAGGGATGTACTCGGAAGCCCTGGATACGGCTAGTTGAATCGAGTGACAAACACATGGTATTAAAATTATGTCACTATTCAGTTTTTTTAGAAGCGCAATAACACCTTTGTTTCTTCCAACCATTGTGCTGGCATTGTCTGTCCCTAGCCCTTTCAATTTGCTTATATTTAATTTATATTCCTGAAGCGTTTTCAATACAGCATCTACTATACCCTCTGCAGTGGAGTGTGACAATTCTACTAATTTAAGAAGAAATGTGTTGATAAAACTTGCACTGTAGTACCGTATAACTATACCTAGCTGCTTTTTGGTGGCAATATCAGTGGACTCATCTATAATTAAGCTAAAATAATTACTGCCAATATCTTCTAGCAATTTTTTTGTAAAGTAGGGAGACAAGACATTTTTTATCAACGCACCACACTTTGTTCTTCCTAGTTGCAAGTCTCGCACAATAGCGCTATCCAAAAACGTATTTTTCTGCATCTTGCTTAAATGATCGACCGTACGAATAGATGAGTGTATTGCAATGTGGACTGCGTTTCGTAAAGCGGCTCGTTTTGAATTGACGCTTACACACTTCGGTATAAATGGGACTGCTGGTTGCCCCCCAGTCTTAAATGGGGCTAATGCATCAATATGCTTTTTCCTGTTTGCATGTGCAATAAGGCCAGAAAGTTTTGGTTGTAATTTGCATGAACAATATTTGCAACTTAAGCAGTCATCTCTTAATATTAGCCACTTGTTGAACCTTTTGTCACTTAGCCAGCTCTGTCGAATTTTTTGTTTCTATACCCTGAAATTATATTATATATTTATTATATTTATATTCGAAACAATGACAATAGGCAGTGAATCACTTTACATACATTTTCTTTTTTTTGTTCCGAGGTTCTTCATCCTCAGATATTGAGCTTTCGCTGTCATTTGATGTCGATCCACTGTCATTTGATCCACTCTCAGAACACATTCATACGCATACGTACAACGGCGTTCACATGAATTACTGCAAGTTCTTGTTATACAAATTAGTACAAATAACATTTTGAGTAAAAATGGCTAGAAAAAAGCCACGAAGCTAAACCGAAAATTATGAGGCTAAAGGACAAAATAAAAATCTAAATCTAGCCTCGAAAAGGCTAACCTGGCAACACTGCTGGTAATACCTTCGTACCAATTTGGGTTTAGAGAAAAACACTCTTCGACTCACCGGGTGCATAAAATAGTCTATATTATTAAAGAAGATATAAAGAATATCAAGTTCCTTCCAAAATATTTTTATCTCACTGACACTGACTTTTGAAAAAGTCTGGCAGAATGGTCTGATCTACGATGTCAAAAAGTTAAAAAAGGCGTCATATATTCTAGATCATTATTATGGTATAAACCAGGACAAGTCTTTTAACAACTTAAAAAAATTATGCAATTGTTCCACAATGCAGAAAGCATGAACCAATGCAATATACATAGAACATGAAGAACTAAATTAAATCAAAAAAAATTTCTTTCCAAATAAATTACACAAAAAATGAAATCTCATACAATCTAGTCGAAAGCCATGCAGCTAATATCTCAAATGTGTAAAGCGCTATTATGTACTTACTTTGGTGTGATGTTAACAGCTAGGCTCAAATTGAAAGAACATAAAAGAATTAAAGCTTTTTGACTAAACATCAAATCGCAAAAATTAAAATCGCTTATAATAAATTAATTTGTAATAAGTCGCTGATACAATTAGTTTTTTTGCTGCTATGCAGAGAAGAAATTAATGCGGAAGCTTCAAATCTATCCGATGAGGCAGGACGTCTAAAAAGAACTAGAGGCACCCATAGTTTAATTTAAATTGAACCCCCTGGCTATAATAATATTACTAGCTCGTTGAAAACTAGGTGTATTTATATAAAATATGTCTCTATTTTGTAACATGTCAATAAAAAAAATTCATATTGTGAATAAAAACACCATTCAAGCTGTGAATTTGAAGCAGTAAATACTCCATTTAGTCCCAGCCCATTCGTTGCCACGAAAGCCCTCATTTCCCGGATCACACCATAAGGTTAATCTGTTACAGATTACTATGCAGGAATTCAGTAAGCCGTGACAGTCTTTAATAGACACAAAATTTACAATTTTAGACCACTTGGCTCTCACTAGTCTCAAAATAAAGTCTTTAAAGTGTGGCCAGGTGACAAGCAGCTCACAAAATATTAAAATTAAAACAGAAAAGGAAAAAGTGAAAGCGAGGAAAGGCAATAATCTCTAACTCATAGTCTAAGTTTTTGAGACTTGAGATTATACTAAATTACAGAATACGGGCACTAGTTTGTCCAGTGTCTTGTAAGAGCCTAGTTCCCTTAGAGATCCGTTAAGCAGATACATATACGTATATGTTTTAACTGTGACAGGCCTTTTAAGTGTGGGAGACGTGCCCCCATTATAAACACAGTTTTTCTCTTTCTCTTATTTGCTGCTCACGATGATTCATTAATAATATCACACATTAAATACATTTACAGTGTAAAAAATTAGGGGTATTCGGGATTTGTTGTATTCGTAATAATATTTACTATTTCTACCAGGAATTCGCGAACACACCCTGTTGTAATATCTGTCTTCGTGTCATTGTAAAATTTCGCGAATGACTGATTTACGAGTCCATACGCATGTATGTGCCACCAACAAATAAACAAATAGATTTTATTACTAATGATTGTAAAAATGAAATTGCCAAGATAAACGATAAACTTTAATACACCCAAATATATATTTATTCGACTAACATATTTGTAGATGATTCGACGATTCCACTTTTTTGTTGTGATCGGCTGTGAGAAATTTACAAAAGAAAAACCACATTTACAGCAGGGTCCAACCATTGTATTTGCTTGCACTCTTGTATTTGAAGTTGAACGTATATTTTATTTTTGGATTTTACTACATTTGCTATAAAAACCACAGAAACCACGAATACAAAATACAATGGCAAATACAACAGATCCCGAATACCCCTAAAAATAAATCTTGACTTATGATAATTTATGAACAGGCATGAACTCTGAACCTTAGTATGTCAACCGTTAGACCATAAGGCTTCGGAAATGTGGTTATATTGCTGTTAACATATTAGATTGATATTTTCATATGTTTATCTTATGATGAAAATTAAGTTACACATACCGACATATGTGCAAATACAAATGTATGTATAAAAAGCTTATTTTTTCTTACTGTTTGTCTTTCAGGTCAAGCTGGATATTCAGCATACAAATACATCCCTTATGGACCAGTTAATGAAGTTTTGCCATACTTGTCGAGAAGAGCACAAGAAAATAAAGGCGTCCTAAAGAAAATTCAAAAGGAGAAGCGTTTACTACTTTCTGAAATCCGTCGTAGATTTTTTACTGGTAAAATATTCTACAAACCTAAGGGAAAGTATGTGCCCATATAAATTTGCGTCATTTAAAGAAGTCCATTACACAAATGAAATACAAAATATTCTGCAAACAAACTACATAGGTACATATATAATATATAAAATATAATGGCGATTTATATTACGAAGTATACTTGGGAGTCACCGTAGCGCCGAACTCAAATGCAAAATATATATGTATCATGGCTGACAAGAAATGAGTTATGACAAAAAAAATCAGGAACGTGTTAAATTTTTTTTTTACAAATAAATATCTAACTCAAACACAAGTGAATACGATATTACGAAATATTTATATTCATAATAAATGTGAAACTCTGATATACATACATACAAAGAAAAGCAATTTTGAGTCTTATCTTAAATTTGAAAGCTGTTTTCGAGATCTACAGCATCGAAACTGGTACATACTCGTACTATGTCCATACATACATTTATTGTAAAACCTTACATGTGCATGTGTGACTGAGGTGAACGGGGGCGTCAGAAAATATGCTTTGTTCTCCTTGCAAAAAGACATCAAGCATATATACATACATAATATGCATGTATTTAAATAATATACTTATGTACATACATACACGATATAAATGGCAACGTAAAGGAATACTCATAAATTCTTATGTATGTTAGTAAGTATATATGTACATATGTGCATATGTACATTTGTAGATGCTCGAAAATGCAAAACTTCTCGTCACCATTTTTATGTAAGTTCATTTATCTAGTTGTGTATTTATGATTTGTCTGTGGTCTATTTTATAATTAAGAATATACATACATATGTACTCGTATACTTAGAGTATAATATATGTGTACCTTTGAGCGCTTTAAGAAACTGCTCATACTAGTTTTATTATTTTTAATGTTAAAACAGAATAAATTTAAGAATCTCTCCTCCGAATGTTATTATTGTATTGATTTTGAAATTATTAATTCTACACACGATAATGCCTCAAACTTTAACTTTTACAAATTACTAGTTAAATCAAATGCATGGATGTATTGACTATACATATATCTGTGTAAGGTAATTCCAAATATTTCTAATTTAGTTTGCTAATTGCTGTGAAAGTGTTTTCCCAAATGCGCTGTGGGAGGTCAAAATAGAATTTTAACTGTAATAAGAAGGAAGCTAAATATATAAAGGATTTTGAGGAATAAATATTCCTTAATGAAAATGTTTAATATTTGTGAATATATGTGCATACATTCATGTACATACATTGGCGTTTAAAATAATAGCTTAATTACTTAAAATGTTTGACAATTACTTATTCCTTAACCCAATATTAATAATTTTTTTAATAAAGATAAATTTTCAGGTGGGTCATATATACGCTTAATTTTTAGACGTTTTTTCACGGAGAGTATTGTGCATTATGCTTAAAAGTTGTATTTCCATACTTACACATATGGAAAAAACTGCGCAAAGTGGTTAAAAAAAAAACAATTCAAAAATCAGAGGAAAATATGTACATACATGCATAGCATGGTGAAATTATATACAGGTGATGTCAGTTTGTATTCACCAAATGACAGTCTGCCTTAATTGCGGCATGTATTTTTAAAGTAGTAAAAAGGGGAAAAAAGTCCAGGATTAAAAATGCAAATGGTTTGGATAAGATTTATGTATGTATATTTTTATGCATACATCAAAAATTAAAAAAAACTGGTCATTTGTATACATGCATGTAAATGAGGGTAGGAGAGTGGGTAACACTGGAAATAAGCCAGCGAGCAATGTCAAAATTTACAGCTATTCGGTTTACTGACATCACCTGTAAATAATTCCACCATGCATGCATAGATACTTCAAACTTGTGCTTTGAAATTACTTAATTAAAAAAAATTCTGACTCAAAAGCCTTTATATTAAATTTGAAAATTTCTTGAGCGGACTGTTTAAAGTAAAACAATAGGCTAAAATGGTTATCTGTATTTTAAAAATAACCAAAACTTAATATAGGAATAACTAATTGTCAAAATTTATTTATAAAAGTCATTATAATTTTAATTGTATGTAGAAAAAAGATTTCATGCTAAAGTTTTTTGGGTTTTGATATTTGTTTTTATTTGGGAGCTTAATAATTATATGCAAGTATTATGGCACATCTAAACGTATTGATTAAAATTAAACTTTCTTCATTCATTTTTTTTCATTACGTACATACATACTTGTATATCAATTGGTCAAATATACCGTCGTAGATTACATTCATGGGCGTAGTGAATGAGTGTTGACTTTTTAATAAATGACAATAATACAATGTTAAAGTACACTAAGAATCAATGAAAACTCATTTATAGGAATATATATTGCGAGAAAAAAAACAGAAACATTGTAACGAATTTTCGAAGTAGCCGAACCAAAATTAAATTGCAAATTAAAAACCCTAGTGCGAAGCTAAATTGCATATATGTATGTACTTATCCCGATATAAGTATTTATCTAAAGAAATTAATTGTTGATTGCAAATCATTAAAACAACTACTTATATATGTATATGTATATACATACTTCATTGTAATATCATAGGTGCATATTTCTTAGTTCTAGTCGGCTTGTTTTAGTGTTTCTCAAAATATGTGCATATTAAACATACATACATACATATACATATAAACAACAAATGAATCTTGAATACATACAAAGAAAGAAATGGAGACTTGAGGCTAGAATCGAAAGGGCATAAATAATTATAGTGTCCGTTGTATTCAGATAAGGGAATTCAAAACTGTTAGCAAGTTAAGCGTTAAATGGAGAACTGTTCGTATACATAAGTATGTATTTATTAAATTCCATTATACAATAAAGATTACTTTATTTCAGTGTTGAATAAAATGAAATACAATACTAAACTATCAAAAGTGTGCCATTATTATAAATAATCTTATTAAATGTACTATTGTAGTGAAGTTGATTCTTAGATGATGGTACATTTCAACGAGCTGAGTGCTTGTTCTATCTTCGTCTTACGCGATAAAGAAGTCAAAAAGTTTAATTTGCTTATATTTTCACGTTTACTTTACTCGAAAATCCACCATACATTGATAAATGTATCATAATATGATAAATTTTACATTTCACTCGATAGTTTACATTTATCTTTTGGAGTTTCTCCGCTATTCTCTCCGCTCGAAAGTAAAAACAAAATAAATTACTTAATTTTCTCGACCGACACTGAAGATGACACAACGCCGAAACCGGTTTGTCTTAAAACCAAATTTGACAAGGGATGACGAAAAAATTCAGTAGATTCCTACCCTGTCGGAAACTTCAACAACAACAAAAAATAAAACAAAATAAATTCTCATTTGTAGAGTATTCCACCTTCAACGAATAAGTCTTGATTGCAGAACTGTTGTCACTTGTTGTAGTGAAACAGTACCCAACAAGCAAAGCACACTTTTCATAACAGCTAAAAAAGTAGCTGTTGTTCGTTGCATCTTAAGTTTCTGTAAAGAGCATCACAGAGATCACATGCACTAAGTACATGCTGGTCTATCAAACACTGCCCAGTAAGGACTGCTTTAAGCACCACCATCATAAATGGGTGAATATCTCGTTTATGTATTACTGGGAGGCTTCAAGAGGCTGCTGATACGCAAACGATATGCGTACATGGCAACACCATCTGTACATTCTGCCTTGAAGAGGATGATACGGGGAACCCATATGATCGACATTAATTTATTCGTAAATCGTGCAGGATCAAGACAGAACATATATATATATTCCGTATATTCCGGCGAAATTTTACCAGAATTTGGGAATCAATTAATTTCAAAGTCGTCGGATGTTAAATGCGATCAAGTAGTATGTTTCTTGGTTTTTAAATTTCATTTGCCATAATGTAAGCGAGCTTTCAAATACTCGTTGCTAGAGTCTTAATATAAACATTACCGCCATATTTTCCAACTTCAGATAACAAAGCTCCCATCGTTCGATTATAAAATCGCACATCAACGAAAAGGAGTGTGTGCGAAGAAAGAACGGAAGAGCGGCAGACGAAATTTTTTAAAGCTGTTTTTTTTTACGACAAATTAAATAAAGCACGTGATTTAATGGGCTTCTTAAAAAATCTTTTATTTTATCGCCAACCATTCTTAAGAAAAAAATTCGATCAAAAAATCAAGTGAAATTGAGTACTACATTGTAGCAGTGGCAAAGTTTCGCAAGATAAATTTCGAGAAAAATTCGCGGGCTACAACGGTTCTTCTGATATATACAAGCCGGTAAAATCAGAATCTGATTATCAGACACTGGACCTGCATGCTTCGATTCTGGCCAGGGCCTCCTATGTTTGTCTATAATCTAACTAACGAACTACTGCTGGGAGAGTCTCAAACACATACCCAATAATATTCAAAGTTGTACCACATTTTTTTTTTGCTAATAGTACATATTCAGTTTTCTAAAGGGCTGGTTGCGAGACTTCTGGCGACAGCACGAAACCAAATCGACCATGTTGTGATAGAAGGAAGGCATGCTTCCATTGTCCTAGATGTGCGCGCGATCGACTCGGATCATTGTCTTGGAGTAGCTACACGCATGTGTGCAGCCAAAATTGCGCGCGTATGAACACACAGAAAGCTCGACGTCGGAAAGCTGCAATCACAACAGACAGCCACCGACTTCGCCACCCGACTTGCGCTCCTTCTCTCTAAGAGAAATAATTAGCAGAACGATATTTCGAAGCAGTGGAACCATATTTCTCGCTGTCTCCTTACCGCCGCTAAAGAATTCATCGGATTCCAGTGCATGCACGATCTCATTTCTAGAATATGGTCGGAAGAACTCTTGCTACTCATAAGGATTTAGGTGTTCTCTCTCCGATCCACAAGAAGGGGATACTGCAATTCGCGCCAACTATCGCGAGATTAAAAAAAGGAAATTCGACACTCACTATATTTTTGTCGACTTCAAAGAACAAGAAGAAGTTGCCTATAGCCGCAATGTCCAAATTGTATGTAAAATGACGTTGAGCAATCACGTCAAACGAGGTTTCAGACAGGGTGACTCTTTGTCGTGCCGACTTTTTTACCTAATGCTGGAGAAGATAATTTGATTCACAGAACTATATCGGTCAAGTACCATATTTTTATAAGGGTTATAAAAATCGCGCTTCAAGTTCTGCCTTTTCAAAACTGGATAGAGAAGCGAAGCGAATGGGTCTGGAGATGAACGAGGGCAAGACGAACCATCTCTCGTCATCAAATAAACAGTCAGTATATTCACGACTGGGAACTAACATCACTGTTGACAGTTATAACTTTGAAAAAATAGAGGACTTAGGAACCAGCATTAATATAAATAATAGTGTCAGCCTTGAAATCCGATGGAGAATATATCTTGCCAACAAGTACTGCTATTGACTGAGTGACGGACAAAACCACACTCTATAAGTCTCTTATTCGTCCTATTGTACGGCGCAGTAGCTTGGATGAGTGTTCTGGAGAAAGATTCTCCGAAAGATTTTTATGACTTTGAGACGGCGATTATCGCATACAATTGCTGGCAGGCTTGATCTATAGCCTATCACTTCTTGCCCAAATTAAGCTAAACGTTTCCTCCCAAGTTTCAAGGCATTTTCGACCTCTTTTTCTGAAGCCATGTAAAAATAATTTTGACCTAAACTAGCCACTCCGTATTTTATGTTAGGATTTTAACACTTACTTTGGGGCTTTTGATATTTCAGACCCACAATACATATAAAACAAATATTACATACATATATATATTTTATTAACTAATCAGCTGATGAGCATTTGCTCTGTAGCTGAACTGTTTTAAATTCCGACACTTAACAAACTCCTACCTTTCATGACCATGCGCCCCTCGCTTCGGTCAGGCGGGTATGGAGGGAAAAACCTTTGGGATTATTATTATTATAATGGAAGGATGAGCTGTATGAGCTTTATATCGACGTAGACATAGTGCAACGGATAAGGAATCAGCGGCTCCGCTGGCTAGGTCATGTCGTTCGAATGGATGAAATAGCTCCTGAAAGTTTTCGACGCAGTACCTGCTGGTGGTGGCAGAGAAACAAAATACCTCCTCTGCGTGGAAAAAGACTTGGCTACACGTTGAATTTTCAATTGGTGCCAGTTAGCAAGAGAGTAAACAGGCGTGTTATGTTGCACTCGGCCAAAATTCCTAAGGCGGTTAATGCCACAATTAAGTAAAAAGTAAGTAAGTAGTTGCAAGCTAGCCATCGACCAAATTCGAATTATTTATGGTAGTCATCCACATGCTTTTAAAATCATTCTCCACGACAACTGACGCAATATCTACCGCGTCGTCAATTATTTGAACGTATTTTGAAACAGGCAGGCGTAGAACTTCATCTTTTTCAATTATCTACAGGACCGGCCTGAGGACAGAACATTGAGGAATTAAAAATTGCAATATTAATACTGGACTCAATAATTGTTTAACAAAAGGGCTGCTGGGCCACTTCGCAGTGATTTAAGTTATGCAGCAACATCTTCATATTTTTGCTTTGTATTTAACGCGGGCTTCTACCCGCATTATAATTTTTCTTTGCTTGAAGATGATTCGAAGTCTAAGCATCCGAATGCAGCTGACTGACCAACCAATATTAATTTTTCAGTTACAATAGTTTGTTTAGCCACCGCTGCGGTAGTTCGATATTCTTTTGAGGTGATTTTATTCATATCACGTTTATTAAAATACTCTTATTCGGTAAAAGTCGAGCCCCTCAGTATCAGTCAGAAACTCGTCTACCAATTAATTATAAGGTTTCGTTAGAGATGTGGATAGTATCCTGAGCCGCTAGGTTTGAACAATTATTGTATACAAAAGAACTTTTAAGTCCCAATGCTCCTTGTTTTATAGCAGCTTATAAAATGCATTTTTTGGAAAAGAATCGAAGAAGATGACTGCTATAACTTTACGGCCTCCAAAATTTGTAGCAAAAGAGTGAGGTGTTCTAAAAATATCTCAAATTTACATTTCATATTCATATAATGTTATCAAGGCAGCTTCTGTCCATTTCGAAAATAGAAAATATAATTTAACGATGAAATTCGTCAATGATTAAAATATTTGCTTTTGTGTTAGCGAGGATGATTAATATGTACATAGTTTATATATCAGACTAGGGGCGGAACCAGAAAAATAATTCGGGGGGAGTTTTATTTAAAAATGTATGTTTATTAAATTGATAAGTCCTACTTTTATTTGACGAGTATTCAACGTCTATACATTACAAATGGACCTATCATAATTTTCGGCCGATAATTCAGCTTATAAAAGAATATCCATTCTCCTTGGCACCTTCAACATGATATCAATTACATTCTCATTTGTTACTTTCACGTATCGATGCACGTTCAACAACGCTAACCCATTTAATCGGTCTTTACTTCTTTTGTTTCATAAATACTTTGTTAATTTACGCTGAGATGAAAAAGAGTGTTCGCTGGAAGCCACGGAAACCGGAAGAGTTGCGCAAATTAGTAAAAGCTGATGTAACGGCTGCTTGTTGCAGTTGTTTAGAACGTCAAAAAATGATTGACATGATGACAAGGTGGCAGGCTGGCAAATCAATTTTCAACCTCACAGTGCAGAGCATGTGAGGCACAAATTTTAAAATTCGGTTTTCGGTTACTGTTAATTACGGTTAATCCATCAATCGCTATAATAAGAATTATGGTTGTCGTCGAGACGCAAATTTGAAAGCCTGTGTGTGGAAGCTTTATAACGACTTAATATAAACGATATACACTTCACATTTGGCTGAATAGAATTTTTTCCCTTGAAACGAAACGATATACAGTAAGAAATTAGTGCGACTTACCAGAACATTTTTGGCAAACATTTTGTATCTATTAGTTAAAAACTTCAGAAACGGGTTTGGGTTCGAAAATATTTGAAACCCCCTCCCGCCCCTATTCACACACTTATTCGCAACAACTTTCATTATATTTATGTATATAACACTGTGTAACACTGAAAATGAACTTTGAAAGAGACCTAGCCTAGGCGTTAGGCCTTATAAAACTAAGAAAAACTGTATACTTGAAATTTGCGAAACACCCCCAAAAGCTCATTTTAGGGCCAAAAAACTGTTTTCGAGGTCATTCGCTAGTCAATCATCAATATCTTTGCGAATTTTCATCCGATTCAAAAGTTGTTTATATATTTTGAAAGGTGACAAATCACTATTTTAATGGCGTATAACTCATCAAAATCAAACGAGAACTGACGAAGCTACAGAGAAAAAAAATCGTAACTTAATAAAAAAAAATTAATTTTGAAACTTTGACTACGATTTTACGATAGTCTTAATTCAGAAAGGTACCTATCAAAGACAATATTATGAAAGTGAATTTAGTACTGCGTCGATTATGCTATTTCAATCGAAAATCGGTCAGAAATTGACAGAGTTATTACTATTTAAATTATTTTAGATGATGACCATATTTAAAAATTCATACATTTTGATTATCTTTCAACTTCAAATTTTTATTGTGACTGAAAATAAAAAAAAATTAATCATTAAAATGCTAAATAACTTTATAGCTAAAAATGTTTGCTTGATCTTCTGCGTTTATAAGACGAGTCATCTGTTTCACGTTTGAGTGACCAGCAGTAATTAGCTATCATCCTAACTTGGTTCTTTCCTGTAAACCGTTTTTCAATGTTGGAGATTTCTTGGTGAAATCTTTCACCTTGTTCGTCGCTGAATTGACCAAGATTATCCGGGAAAAATTCCAAATGAGAATGCAAAAAGTGAATTTTTATAGACATGTTGCATCCCATTTCTCCATAAGCTTCCAAAAATTCATGGACCACCTCAACGTAATTTGAACTTCTCGTGTTTCCAAGAAAGTTTCGGCACAAAGAAATGAAACTCAGCCATGCTCTTTTCTCTACTGGGTTCAATTTTTTTATGAAGTCATCATCAGTCATAATCTTACGAATCTGCGGTCCAACGAAAACGCCTGTAATTCATGATCAAAATGTAAAAATAAATTAGGATGAATTCTTTTTGAAGAATTCTTGTTGGGAAATTTTTATAAGTACCTTCTTTAATCTTGGCGTCACTCAACTTGGGGAATACAAGTTTCAGGTGTAGAAAAGCCTCGCTGTTTTTTTCGAGTCGTTTAACAAACTGTTTCATGTACCCCAATTTTAAATGCAATGGCGGCAAAATTATATCATCAGGCTTAACTAATGCAATATTGAGAACATTATTTTTGCCAATTTGAAACTTTCTCGGTGGCCATATGTTGCACTTGTAATGATTTTTGGCACGACTGTCCCATTCACAAAAGTAACAAGGATATTTAGTGTAGCCACCTTGCATTCCAAGTAGAATTGTCAGGACTTTAAGGTCCGAGACAATCTGCCAGCGAAATTTATTGTATTTAAGCAATCGTAGAAGTTTTTCCATCGTTTGATAAGTCTCTTTCATATCAGTAGCGTATGTCACTGGAACTGATGGCAATTCATTTCTGTTGTGCAGCAATACTGCTTTCAGACCTACGATGTTAGTCAATTGAAATAGAATTGATAAATTGTATTCAAATTTAGTTCTCTCACACTCATAACACATTAAATACTTACTTTTGCAAAAACCGTCTAGAAATAATCGCCAATCTTGTGGACAGTGCACGTGATCGAGTGCAGCAAACAATTCATCCACATCAATTGGTGTAATCAGCTTTGAAAATGTGTTCGAACGAAGATAGGTCTCTGTCTCGTGCAGACGTTACTTTAATGTTACTGTCTACTATATTCCACTGCTTTAATCTGGAGGCCAGAATCTCTGTCTGTCTTATAGATCCATATCCCGCACAAGATCACAATAATCGTGATTTGACACGAAATGACGTTCCGTTTCTATTGCTTTGGTTGGAAGGTACGGTTCGTCATTTACCTCATTAGAAGATTTGTGGCTTGAATCAGGAAATGTAGCTGGATTTTTGTCTTTAGTTCGCTGATCTTGTTTTCCTCTTGGAATCGGTTTCGATACAGTCAACACATTGGCATATTCTATGAGGTGGCGACTTTTATAGTGGTGACCAGTGATTTTTGTTTGGCAAAAGTAGCAATCCTCCGGCTTGTGATATATTTGATAATGCCAAGCCATAGGAGTCACAAACGGCAGACGCTGGTCATCGCATTTACCGGTTTTCCATTGTTTTAATGTTGTACAGCACATCGAACAAATATATTCAGGTTCATACCAAGCACTTTCCACGTATGAGCAACTGAAAAAGAGGTTGAACGCTTCAACCACAGCTTTATTTGTTCTTAAATCGAACCGAGATTTCTTATCAACAAATAGACCGCAGGCGTAACAAAATTTGTTGCGCCTATCACACATTTTACCACACTTATTACACAATATAATTGCGAAGCGGTCGCAAGGTTGAATTGACGGCGTAAATTTATTAGATGACCACTCAAAATTTTTGGAAATGAATGTGTTTAAAATAATTCCTCATACTTGCTATGTTTCTAGTAAAATAACGCAATGAAATGCGTTCAAAGTAGAAAAATTAAAAAAAAAAAAACCTTTCGCAAGGTAAATTTATTTAATAGCAGAAAAAATTTAATAGCTTCGTCAATTTTTGTCCGATTTCATTGCATGAGCACTCAAAATTTTTGGACATGAATGTGCTTTCAAAATAATTCCTCATACTTGATTTATTTTCAGTAAAATACTGCAATAAAATGCGGTCAAAGTAGAAAAATTTGAAGAAAAAACAAATTTTCCAAGTTTACCCGATGAAAACTTACAACACGCTAGCTCAAAATAGATCTTTATATCTCAATTTAAAGGTATAATCCTTACCTTCCCAAAACATATTTCATATTGAAAATCGGTAAAGAAATGGCCAAGTAATGAAAAGATTTGCGCGTACACTTCCGAAGAACGGTTTTTTAACGGTAAAGCAAGATTTTGAGGGTGTTACAAATTTTCCAAAAACCGTTTTGAGTTATATTCGACCAGGTGAACAATTTCCAATATGTCACTTTAAAAGTTCATTCAATTTTTTCCATTTTGTAACACTGTGTAATGAATATATTTTCGAGATAATCATTTAATCGGATACGGTGAAATATGGCTATTAGTTGTGTATATTGCATTCATGGATGTTTTCTTTATATAATTTAATTTTAACTACAATTTTTATAAATATTTAATGATGCTCAAATATTTAGCAAATCATTGAAGGAACATACATATTATAGAAGGTAATAAATAATTATTTGTCAAAGTAAGATAGAAAACCATCTCAAACGAACTTTACATATATATGACCAATTCTACGGCTGGTAACGTTACATTACAGAGCTAAATCTACATTTAGGATTTTGAATGTATTTTAACAAAAATTTAAGCGCTGGCTACGTTACACAAAACACTGGCAACGCTAAACTTACGGAAATTGAGTACATACAATTAAAAGAAATTGTTAGGTTTTTTAATATACTTTTTTATTATACCTTTCATGGTAATAGTGCAGGTGCCTTTTTATAATTAAAGAAGCCGATTAAATTAAAAAGCACAAAATTCAAAACTTTCTTAAAAGCACAGCAGTTTGTTTTGATACGTAAAAGTAAAATATAAGCAAAGCTTGATAGTCTAAGAGTATCTTTTATGTTGTGTCTATAGCATGATGCAGTAAAGGTGTTGTACGTTGGCAACTTGTCGCTCTAAAACGGCCGTCTTGAACGCCCTTAGAAACTGTGTTGCTTCCTTTGCCAAATTTAAAAACAAAAATCCTTAAATAGCATGACTAACTGGTGTGAAATAAATTACATGCCACTAAACCTTAAAAAATGTAAAGTAATGTGCTTTTCTCGCAGAGCAGTTCAACCAGCTTCTTATAAAATATGTAACCATAACCTCGAACAAGTGTTTAACTTTTTTGATCTTGGAATTACAATGGACCCGAAATTTAATTTTAATCTTCACATAAATGTTACAATTAACAAAGCCAAGGGTGTTTTTGCATTTGTAAAACGGTGGTCAAAAAAATTCAATGACCCTTACATCACAAAGGCTCTGTTCACAACGTTAGTGAGGCCCATACTGGAATATGGATCTGTTGTTTGGAACCCGCGCTATCAAGTTCATTCCGACAGAATAGAGTCAATCCAAAAACCATTTCTGCTATTTGCTTTTAGTAATTTTCGTTGAGATTCTTAGTACAACCTGCTGTCATATATAAGTCGTTTAAAACTCATTAATCTTCCTACACTTGCTAGTCGCAGAGAAATGCTAGGCATTGTATTTTTGGTCAAGTTACTTACAGGCTTAATCTCTAGCCCATCTCTTCTTAGCGAAATAAAACTAAACGTTCCCTCCAGAATTTCAAGACATTTCCGGCCTCTCTTTCTGAAGCCATGTAAAAGTAATTTTGAGTTAAATGAGCCACTCCGTAGTTTGTGTCAGGATTTTAACACTCACTCCGGTTCTTTTGATATTTCAGACTCACTTTTTTACATAAAGAAAACTATACTCAATCCTCTCAATAATTAATACATACATACATATACATATATTACTATTCGATCAGCTGATGAGCATTTGTTCTGTAGCTGAACAGTTTTAGATCTCGACACTTAACAAACCTCTGCCTTTCATGACTCGGCGCAACATATGTACATTAGACTGGACTTTTTTTGTATGTAATTTTTTTTTTTTATCAAAAAAATCATGCCGGGGTCTAAAATTTTTCTAAATGATATAAGTATACATTTTGCAAAATATTAAGCCCCTGCTTCAATTATAAGGCGTGGCACATTGCATCTTAAAAAAAAAAATTTGATTTTTATATGAAATTGAAGAATATTGATACATCAATTTGATATTATTGTATTTTTGTTTATTTATAGAGTAAATACTGTACTAATAAATGAGTTCAATATCAAAATATTGAACATTAACCACTTCTCCTATCAGGATATCAGAAAACTAAGAATATTATAATATTTTGATTTTCTTAAAATAAATTATTTGTTGGGATTTCCAATTTTCATGAAAATAAAAGTAAAATTGCAACTAGAAATTTTTGTTCTTTCTATACGTCGAGAGTATGCCAGAAAAAACCATTACCTACCAAACGAGCCCAGAATTAATTTACCGTTCATCACAATTTTTTTTTTTCATAATTGTAATCATGAAGCAAAAACAAAGCATTCAATAAGCAGCGGTGGTTTACAGTTACAATTTTAATAAAACCCACAACTGCAAAACAACAACTCTTCTACTGTGACGCGTTTCTGTCAAATTCACTGAATGCCGAATAGCGGTAAAAGATTAGCGCTACCTTATTTCTCTACATTGCAGCCTTTAACGATATTTGTCAGTAAGTTCTTGATTTTCAAGCAAAGCTGCTGTGTGTGCCAAAATATTAATACAATATTAATATAAGTAAAAAATAATAGTGTTAAATTTATTTTACTGCCCAAAATAGTATATAAAGTTGTTTTTGGTAACTGTTTTTAAATGGACACGAGATCCAGTGAAAAAATCTATTTAATAGAGCATGATGAAAGTCAAATTATTGGTGCTAAACTACCGTCTAACGGTCAAGTACTAAAAGTGCTTTTTCATAATATGAGGAAAGTGAAATTAAATTTGAGATCAAGCGCACTTCTTGTTTTGAAGGAGGTAGAAGTTTCATGGGAGAAAGCTCGTATTCCTACAAGAAAATTAGATAGAAGCGTTCAAAAAGTCGAAAGTTTATATCAAAGATGGAAAGTGCTTCAAAAAACATGCAAGAGGCGAACTGCTATTCAGGAACAACGAGAAGAAGAGTTTCTTAGTGACATGGATGATATATTTGATATTGCTCATGGTGATGCTCTCGAAATTATGAGTATCGAAGAGGATAAACTGTTTTTATTCAATCAGAGGAAAAAGGGAAGACCTGGAGCTATGTTGGGGAGTGATCAAGCTCTTTTTAAAAAAGAAAATAGAATTCAAAAACGCATTGAAAATGAACAACTGAGACAAAAAGTACATGAATCAAGAAGTTGTATGGCTAACACTGCTCAGTATGGTAATGATGATTATGATGGTGATGATTCTGATGATTGTAATGTTAGTGATCTCCAACCTTGTAAGGAATATGATGACTTAGATTACAGCCCGTCATGTTCACACCCTGTACAACAAAATAAAAGACAACGCCGTATGCATAATTTTATTACTCCAAAGCTTGTCGCAACTTTGGATAAATGTAAATTGAGTGACCGAGATTCTGTCCGGGTTCTTATTGCTACAGCTCAGGCGCTAAATCATGATGTGAATGATTTAGTAGTAAGTAAAACGTCCATAAGACTTTGCCGTAAACAATTCCGTACTCAAATTTATTAGATCTATGGAATGCAGTGCTGAAAACAGATGCAAACATTTTATTTGAACTTCTGGGCCAAGTGCACATGCAACTAAGGTCAAATTAGCGACCCTTTTTGTTCCCAGGTTTTTACAAATTTGTGGGCTTTCCCGCGCAAGTGCTACTTGATCTTTGCGGCTTACGTGTTTTTGTGCACCGACATAAAGGGAGCGGTTTGATACATGAAAGTTGTGGTGATTTTTTTTCTTCATAAATCCACTTATATATAATATAATATAATTTTGGCGCGTACACTATATAGCTCAGTGTTTGGCCGAGCTTCTCCTACCATTTGTGCTGTGCGTCTTTATATTATACCACAAATGGAAGGACCTACAGTTTTGTGCCGACTCCGAACAGCAGATGTATTTAATGAGAAGCTTTTTCATGGCAGAAATACCCTAGGAGGTTTGCGATTTCCTGCCGAGGGGTGACCGCTATTAGAAAAAACTGTTTCTATTATTAAGGTTTTGCTTGCCCCGACTGAGATTCGAACCTCGAACTCACCGGCATATCAAGTTAAAAAAAGGCACCGCTACCAACTCGACCACAGGGGCCACTTACCGCAGGTTTTGTGAAGCAACTCGATCTTTAAGGTTTGTTTGTTTTTTTAATTTTTTCAACAAAACATTTCTACTGTATATACGATTTTCATGTTTTATGAATAAAATAATTAAAATTTTGTTGTTTTATAGACAACAGTTTATGGGGCCACATTATCCTGTTACAGTTACGAAAAAGTTTTAAGGAACTCAATGGACTTGTATATATATGATGTAATGTACTTTAAAATAATATCGACATAATAAGTTGTGAGCTAACATACTTATGTACATACGAGTACATAAGTACATAATTTATAAAATTTAAATCGTTGTAATTAAAGCTTATGGTAAAATATTTTTTAATTATTATTTTTACCCAAAACATTGAGCTAAGGGCGTTCAAACTGGCGCTGTCACAACATTAGACAATTTATGATGGGAAAAGTTCATATACATCTATGCTTGTACGCATAATTCAATTATAAAAGGTTCTGTACTTACTGACAGCTAAATTCTGACACTCCTTAATCTATAGTTGTATTTTGGAAGTACGCAGAAATGAGAGAAACTGTGATCCCTTTATGCGAAAAGGTACTAGAAAAGTACTAGTACTTTTAAAATATGATGGTTTTTAAGTAATTATTTGATTTATGTATTAACTAGCTTGTACCCGCGGTTACCTACAGGATTTTACTCCACTATTTTATACAAATAAAACGTATAGAAAAATAATAATATTTAAACTGGCAAATAATAAAATTTTAATAAAAAAAAAATCAACCGTTGTGTGTCAAAACATCATTCCAGTACTCCTTCGCACATATTTTCTGAGAAACACACATCCAAACATACAAACTTTCACATTTTTAATATTAAAATTATAGTTTTTGGTATTACCTTTTTAAGTACATATATGTATGTACATATGTACATATATATATTTTTTGCATACTTATTTAACAGGTCTGTTCTGCATTCAATTATTGATTTTAAAGTATTGTCTCTGATTCACCGAAAAGAAAATAATAAACTCTGATCTTCACGCAAACATCAAGCTGTGTGGTTGTGTTTACTTTGCTCTCTTACAATATTGTTATAAAACAATTTAAATATCAAATTTATTAAAAGAAATTTCATTAAATTGTGATTAAATGAATTTTGTGCACTTCAAGCTAAGTATAAATTGATTTGGTGCAATATTCATTTTAAATTCTTTGACTTATAAACAATCTCATTTTAATCTTTGTTGGTCATATCGTGCCTTCCATTAACAACGCCTTTCTGGAGGGGATGACTGAACTTTGTCTGAACAAAGTTAATACCCTACAAAACAAGTTGGGGAGGGTCTTGGATTTGGTTTTTGTTGACAACATGTACAGGGCCTCCTTAAATCGATGTGATCCATTGGTTTTACCTGAGGATGTATATCATCCTGCGATTGAATTGTCATACGAGATCATAGACGGAGAGCGGGTTTCTGGATCGAAAGTTTTTAATTTTAATGACAGCTTTGATTTTAGAAAAGCTAATTTTAAAAAATTAAATTGTGACTTATCTAAAATAACTTGGCCTTACTACAATGGCGATATTGAGCGTAATGTTGTGGACTTCAACAATACTTTATACAACTTATTTCTTAAACATGTACCTAAAGGTGCTTGTATTCGTGATGAATCAGCGCCTTTATGGTTTACTAAAGACTTGAGAACTTTAAAAAATAAAAAATCGCGTTCTTTTAAAATATATAAAAGTACTGGTCGTCATGTGGATTATCTTAATTATTCAGTCTTGCGACATAAATATCTAGAATTAAATAAAATCTGTTATGAAAAATACTTGAATAAAATGAAAATGAACATTATCCACGACCCGAAAGCTTTCTATGGTTTCGTTAATTCTAAGCGCAGAGTAAATGCATTCCCTTCCGCAATGAAATATCAAAATACTGTGTCATGTGATAACGAGATTATTGCCAATCTATTTGCCCAGTTCTTTAAATCTAACTACACCACTCAATTTAAATATAACTGTATTTCCTATCCATACAAGCTGAGCCCCAATAACTCTATTAATATTCCAGTCATATCATCAGATGATGTTTTTCATTATTTAATATCTTTAAAAGAATCATTCAAGTACGGCCCTGATATGATCCCGACATGTTTCCTAAAAAAATGTGCAAAGCACCTGTACCTGCCATTATCGAACTTGTTTAATTTGTCCCTCCAGCAAGGAGTTTTTCCGTCAATTTGGAAACAGTCTTACATAATCCCCCTTCATAAATCTGGAAGCAGGTCTTCTATTGAAAACTATCGTGGTATAGCTAAACTCTCTTCTATCCCGAAGTTGTTTGAAGCTATTGTTACCAATCAAATGCCTTATCCGATTTCCTCAATATTAGCAAATTGCCAACATGGCTTCTGTAAGGGCAAATCAACCATTACAAATTTACTTGAATTTACCACCCATGTTTCAAATGGGTCTAGGGAATGCATTGATACTGATGTTATATATACCGATTTCAGTAAAGCATTTGACAAAGTATGTCACTCTTTACTCATCCGTAAACTAGATCTGCTTGGTTTTCAACCTGGTATCCTCTGTTGGATGTCTTCTTATCTCTCCGGTAGGACGCAAAAGGTAGTTTTTAAAAATTTTCATTCTGGGATCATCAATGTTTCCTCGGGAGTTCCTCAGGGCAGCCACCTTGGACCGATTCTGTTCCTGCTATTCATAAACGACATTTCTACAGTAGTAAAGTATTCTAAAATATTGATGTACGCGGATGATGTTAAACTTTTTAAGACTTATGCCTCGGCTGAAGAAAGATCCTTGCTACAGCAAGATTTGGACAGCATAGTCAATTGGTGCAGCATTAATTATATGCCGCTTAACCATAACAAATGTAAATTCATGTGTTTTTCTCGACGAACCATTCAGCCGGCCTCATACAAAATAAATAACTACGTCCTAGAAGATGTAAACAGTTTTGTTGACCTGTGTGTTGGTATGGATTGTAAACTCAATTTTAATTTTCATATTAGTTCCACAGTTAATAAAGCAAGGGGTGTGCTGGCTTTTGTAAAGCGTTGGTCAAAGGAATTCCGCGACCCGTATATAACTAAAACACTTTTTACTTCATTGGTAAGACCAATACTGGAGTATGGTTCCATAGTTTGGAATCCTCGTTATCAGGTCCACTCAGACCAACTAGAGTCAATACAAAAACAATTCTTACTTTTTGCTTTGAGAAATCTTCGATGGGATTCGCCATACAATCTTCCCCCTTACACTAGTCGTTTAAAACTTATTAATCTTCCTACTCTTTCGAGTCGCAGAGAAATGTTAGGTATAATATTTCTGGTAAAATTAGTCAATGGATGGATCTCAAGTCCATTTCTTCTAGAGCAAATTAATTTTAATGTACCCTCCCGTGCAACGAGAAACTTTAAACCACTTTTCTTGAAACTATGCAGAACTAACTTTGAGTTGAATGAACCGTTTCGGGGTTTATGCCGAGACTTTAACAATCATTCCAGCACCTTTGATGTATCGGACTCACTTTTTATAATTAAAAGAACTGTTCTATCCTCTCTTAATAACAGCTAACGATCCAATTTTCTTACTTTGCATTTCTCTAACTTCGTATTCGGCTGATGAATTCTTATTCTGTAGCTGAGCAGCTTGGGATCTCGACGCTTAACAAACTTTCTTCTGTCACGACTCGGCACCTAAGATTTGTATATTTAAAAAACATCCGTACGTTATGCAGATTAAGACCCTCGTGTCGGTTGGGCGGGAAAGTGGGTTTCCGTTGGGTTATAATAAAATATAATGGTGAAACTAACAACAGATCGAGGAGAAAGGATTTATATCGGGCATGTGCTGTAAATCGTTTTTGCATGAAATTGTCAGCGAAAACGGGCTGACATGTGCTGAATTTCATTGTTCCGTTTTCGTTTTCGAACATCAAATCGCAACGATTTGGCATGTGCCAGAAATCGAAATCGCCATTTGTTTTCCATTTGAAATCGTGAAGCTGTTTGTACGCGAATTTATTGAAAAATTTAAGAAAACAGTAGAAATGTAAGTATTTTACATTTGTAAACTATTATTTATTTCAATGGAAGACTATTACTTATTTCAATGTCAAAGAAATTATAACAGAAACCTAAGCAACCCTGTTCTGTAGAGCCACGAGAAACTGGAGGGTTTTGGCTGGGTTTGAAATGGTTGATATTTTTACTTGACTTCCGGTATAATAAAAATTGATTGAAGTTGCACTGACAACACGCTACACACGCTAAATACGAAGATTACTAAGACATCCTGGGAAGAACGAGGAAAGTTCATATTTTTACAACTCAGGTGTGGGGTAAACTGGACACGGAACTGACATTTATAATGGCAGAACGTTTATTAAGGGATAAATTGATTAATGCCTTGAGTGGTGCCGGTGTGGATTTCCCACGGTCTGCCACCACTGCGCAATTAAAGAGGCTGTATCACCAAATTGGTATTGAGGGGTGTGCTGCCGATGATATCACTTCTGCCGAAGCAGAAGAATCACAAAACAGTGAGGATGGAGGGGATCAACTCTCTTGCCAAGTACCACGAAATGATTTCGTAAAAACGCCTATCGCCGCCACCGATGCCGATACCAACGTTGCCGCTGCCGCTGCCGCTGCCGCTGCCGCTGCCGCTGCCGATACTGCTGCCGTTGCCGATTCTGCTGCTGCCGTTGCCAATTCTGCTGCTGCCGTTGGTAATTCCGCTGCCACTGCCGCTGCCGATACTGCTGCCGTTTCTCATTCCGCTGCTTTTGCTAATTTCACTGCCACTGCAGTAGCCGCTGTGAATGGGAAAAATATTGACGCCGCTGCTAGAATGCAAAACACTGGAGTTATTTTAGAAAGCCGAGATGCCGACGTAAACTTCGATTATGATGCCGACGCAGCCTTAGAGCGTGAATTGCAGAAGCTCAAGAAAAAACGTGAAATACTCGAGTTACAGCGTCAGATTCAGCAGTTAGAAGGAACAGTAGTCGCTACTCGTGTAGAACGGAAAGTTGACTTCAGTGATGTGGAACATGCCATTCCTAAATTTTCTGGTGACAATGCATCATATAGTGTGGAACACTTCATAAGAAATTTTGAGGACATTATGTACACCATAAATGCTGATGAACGCTTTAAGCTTTTAAGTCTGCGCCGCTCTCTCTCGGGTACTGCACGAGTGTTTCTTGCAACGACGTCTGCAATATCTTATGGTGACTTAAAAAAAGAAATTGTTGAGGAATTTGGCATATCAATGACGAGGCAAGATGTCTATGGAATGATGGCCCAACGTCGGTGGAACAAAAAAGAGGAGTCGCTCCATTGCTATGTTTTAAATATGCAATCCTTGGCTAAGCGCTCTGACATAAGCGAAATCGAAATCATCGATTTCATTATAGACGGTATAGGCAACAACATTCCCAACGTGACTTTATTACTGGGAGCCCGTACGCTGGAAGAACTGAAAAAGCTTATCAACCGCTATCAACAGAAGTATTTGCAGCCTCAGGGACGAGACGCAGTCAACAATACAGCAAAGCAATCTACGACGACGATGGTACCGAAAGTCTCTAAAGACAAGAATGACGCCTTATGCTTCAACTGCTCACAAACCGGGCACATAAAGCCGAACTGCCCATATCCTTTGCGACCAAGTGGCTCCTGTTTCCGATGTTGGGGAATGGGTCATGAGTACCGCTCATGCCCAAACCCAAAGAAGATTTTGCCGAAGATGACTGTACATGCGGTTGAGAGTCGAACTGGTGATAATGGAGATGGACGTTATGAGGGTGATGTGGCTGCGCTTAACTGGGTTAGTATCACTTTTGGTGTTAAATCGGTTCAAAGTGCAAAGTTTAACCAGTTTTTTCCCCTTTTCGATACGGGTAGCCCCATTAGCTTTGCAAAACGATCATGTGTGCCGTTAGAAATAATAAGTATGCCACATTCTAGTAATTTTTACGGAATTGGTGGTCACAAGCTTGAATTGCTGGGTGAAGTTGACAGCGTTATTACTTTTGAAACAAATTTAATAAAATTAAACTTTTTGTATTGCCGGATGACTCTATGTCAATACCCATAATTCTGGGTCGGGATTTCTTACGTATCTTTGACATTCATTTAACTGAAAAGAAATTAGTTTATAAAAAGAGTGTACTGAATTCATTAAAAAATTAAAACTTTTGCACTTTGAAGCCGAATGACTTTTCGATTATGGGAAGATACAAAATTTTAAACGATAAGTATACAAAACAATGTAAATATAATCATACCCGTGCTAGTGAAGTTGACGTAAATGTAAGCACCGAGTAAGCTGAAGTCACTTGTGGATCACGTATAGGTAGCGAGTTGCTTTTGCCGGAAATTTTCAATATAGATATTGCCTTTGATGAAACTGAAGTAGATATCGGCACGAATTTGAGCAGTATTCATCGTGATGAACTGAATAATTTAATAATGGACACGTATATAGCGCCGAAAAATATTACTCTTTCCCCTCTAGATTATTATATGAAAATTCATTTAACCACAGGTGTTCCATTCCATTGTGCCCCTAGACGATTGTCCTTTCGAGAACGAACTATGGTTCAAGAAATAGTTGACCAATTGCAAAAAGACGGAATAGTTAGGCCAAGCAGTTCACCTTATGCTTCGGCCATAGTCTTAGTGAAAAAGAAGGATGGGGGAGGGCGGTTATGTATTGACTATCGAGGGCTTAACAAGATTACTGTAAGAGACAATTACCCACTGCCACTAATTGAGGACTGTTTGGAATATTTAGAAGGCAAAAATATATTTACTTTGCTTGATTTGAAAAGTGGATTTCATCAGGTTAATATCTCGCCTGAATCGATTCCATACACGGCCTTTGTTACCCCAAATGGACAATATGAATTTCTGAAAATGCCGTTTGGATTAAAAAATGCTCCTGCCGTATTCCAAAGAATCATTAACGAGATATTCCTAGACATGGTGAATGATAGAAAAATTATAATCTACATGGACGATATTTTAATAGGGACAGCCGACTTTGATGAACACAAGAGCCTGGTTCAGAAAGTACTTCAGCGTATTACTACGCGAAACTTGAAACTTAACCTAAAGAAATGCAAGTTTGGTTATACTAAGATAGAGTACTTAGGATATTCAGTTTCTCCTGATGGAGTATCACTAAGTGAGTCTCATATAGCCGCGATAAAGAAGTATCCAATACCGACAAATCAAAAAGAGTTACACTCATGCTTAGGCTTATTCTCATATTTTAGGCGATTTGTGCCGTCATTTTCAAAAATTGCTAGACCATTACAAAATCTATTAAAACAAAATGTAGCTTTTCAATTCGACGAAAGGTGTTTCGAGGCATTTTACTATTTGAAGACTAAGTTGAGTGAAGCGCCAGTGCTTGCCATCTATAGCCCCAAACGGGAAACAGAATTGCACTGCGATGCTAGTGCAAGCGGATTTGGAGCTGTTCTTTTGGAGCGTCAGGATGATGGCAAACTTCATCCGATATCGTATTTTTCCAAAACAACTTCCAACGCGGAGGCTAAATTTCATAGTTTCGAATTGGAGACGCTAGTCATAATTTATGCATTGCGATGATTTCGAGTGTACTTAGAGGGTATACATTTCAAAATAGTCACAGATTGTAACTCTTTGACGATGACACTAGGTAAAAGGCAAGTTAACCCTCGAATCGCGAGATGGGCACTGGAATTGGAGAATTACGATTACCACATACAGCATAGGGGAGGGGCTTCTATGGGTCATGTTGATGCTCTTAGTAGATGCCAAATTGCGTCCATCTTGGACGCCGGGGATGTCGATTCCCAAATCCAGGTTACCCAAGAGCGTGATAATACAATTAGAAGTCTGAAGACTCAACTGGAGAGTTCTCAACTTCGCGACTTTGAATTAATAGAGGGACTTGTTCACCGAGTAAGGAAAGACGGACGCAAATTATTATACGTCCCGCATGAGATGGAGCAGAACGTCATACGACTGATTCATGAGAAGATAGGTCATCAGGCGTGTGAGAAGAGCTACGACAAGATAAAGATGTATTACTGGTTTCCAGGTATGAGAGAAAAGACAGAACTTTTCATTCAAAATTGTATTAAATGTATCATGTACGCAACACCAGTCCGAGAAACAGAGCGGAATTTCTATAATATAGAAAAGAGACCACTGCCGTTCGACTCATTACACATAGATCACTTTGGGCCATTACCATGTATTAATTCGAAAAGGAAACATATCCTTGTAGTCATTGACGCGTTTACAAAATTTGTTAAGTTATACCCGACGAATTCTACTAGCTCTCGAGAGGTCACCAATGCTCTTGACAAGTACTTCAACTATTACAGTAGACCAAGACGTATCATAACCGATCGTGGAACCTGTTTCACATCCCTGGAGCTCGGAGATTTCTTATTAAAACGTAATATATCACATGTAAAGGTCGCAGTCGCTTCCCCCCAAGCCAATGGGCAGGTGGAGAGAGTCAATAGGGTTATTAAAAATATGTTAGGAAAGTTAAGCGATCCGATTAGCCACGCCGATTGGGCAGTTAAATTAGGAAAAGTGGAATATGCCATTAACAACTCAATTCATAGCACAACTCAAAACACCCCAAGTATGCTTTTATTCGGAGTCGAACAACGTGGGGAAGAGATGGACGAATTAACTGAGTACTTAATTGAAAGAGGTAATCTAGAAGGAGAGCGGGACTTAACGCTAATGAGAGCAAAAGCATCAAAGGCAATCGAGAAATCTCAAGAATACAATGAGAGTTATTTCCGGAAGCATAGCAAGCCTGCAAAACTTTACAATATTGGTGATTTCGTTGTTATCCGAAATGTGGATACTACGGTAGGGACCAATAAAAAATTCTCTCCTAAATATAAGGGGCCATATGTCGTCCATAAAATTTTAGGGAACGACAGATATGTAATACGTGACAACGAGAATTGTCAGCTAACTCAGTTGCCGTATGATGGTGTAGTTGAAGCTAATCGCATTCGTAAATGGGTGCTGAAACCTGACACGCTCACTACTGATGTAGGTAACTATAAGGAAAATCTTTGTAATAATGAGTTAAATGTAGAAGAGTCATTGGTAGACATTTTTGACATTACACCCAACGACTATGTCAAAGATCCGCTAAGTTAAGAGTTTTCTAGTTTTAAGAGAAATTTGTATTATTCAATGATCGAGGCCGATCAATTATCAGGTTGGCCGAGTTGTAAACTATTATTTATTTCAATGGTAGACTATTACTTATTTCAATGTCAAAGAAATTATAACAGAAACCTAAGCAACCCTGTTCTGTAGAGCCACGAGAAACTGGAGGGTTTTGGCAGCACTGGGTTTGAAATGGTTGATATTTTTACTTGACTTCCGGTATAATAAAAATTGATTGAAGTTGCACTGACAACACGCTACACACGCTAAATACGAAGATTACTAAGACATCCTGGGAAGAACGAGGAAAGTTCATATTTTTCCACATTTTTTATTTATTGAAATAAAGTATGCCTTTAAATTTAGGGGCAAGCATAAAACGCAAAGGCAAGACGAAACTTTTTTAAATTTTATGGAGCAGCATCCTGACATTGCCAAAAATTATGTTAAGGGCGACCGCTGCCGATACCTGCAAAAGCGTCAATATTAATTTCGTATATACAAAAGTAGTATGAAGAAAGCCTTTTTATTCAACTTACTATCATAGCATTGACGCTCCAATAACCTTTCCTATTCAAATACAAATGCTGATTATCGCAAGGTTTTAGTAATTTGATGTGAGTCACGTCGATGCAGCCAATAACGCCAGGTATCGCAAATTTGTTGTAAAAATGTAAGTTGAACTGACGATCTTCATATTGCGTCCTTCCAAACTTTACCCACTTTGGACACTGTGTTCGCTCTAAAACGTTTAGCATTTCTTTTAAAATTTTCCACACCGTCGTCCTATCACATGCAATATGTGAATCCTTTCCAATAGATCATTGGAATCCTCCTTCCGTGTTTGCTAATTTCAGCTCAACAGGTATGGACGACAGCTGTATTAAAGGCTTTATATCGTCAATAATACTCCGAAAGGCTTCTTTGCTTATCCTATAGTATGAAACAAAACTGCAAGAAGATGTTGTGTTTTAATTTTGAATAGAACGCTTTGCACATGCACTTACACAGGCTCTGGAATATCCAAAGGATTGGAGTGGTCTCTGAGTACACGTCGCGCAACTTTTTCATCACTTTTCCAGTTGTTTTGATTCATTAAATGAGCAGAAAGAATAAAGACGCTCATTTTAACCTAAAATTTCAATTTAAAATTATACAGAAATATTTGTTCTCTGACAATCAGCTGTTTCGAACTTAACTTCGAACTTCATTGAAATTGCGAGGATTTCAGCACACCCCAAACTAATTCGTGCGATTTGCAACTTCAGAAACATTCCCGTATATTCCGATTCCGACCAAATTTGTTGAATGCAGAACAGGCCTGTACATTTTTTAAGTGAAAATAAAAATAAAACAACATGGTCATAGTAAAAAGTGTGAGATAAAACATTATTTTATTTGCACATAATCAACAAAAACTAGAATTTGTATCGTCTTCGGGATTAGCAGGGAAAAACCAAACGTTCGAGCGAACATGTAAACAAAGAGGTTCAATTATTAGAATATCTCCTTAACGTTCCTGTTGCTATTACATTTAACTTACGTGTATGTGCGTGTGTGCGCCTGAGGCAAAAAAGTTCAAAGACGGTGACTTTGCAGTTGGGCAGGAAAACACTAACCGCATGAAGGAAGCTGTAAACAAAAATACTTAATTATTAGAATACTTCCTTATAGTAGTTTCAGTTGCTATATTACATTTTACTTACATGAGTGTGTGTGATTCTTCGTGTCGGTTATGTTTACTTTCGCAATCGAGTTATACATATCTGGTGCAGGAAAAAAGCTCAAGTCGATCGGCGATGGAAATGCATACATATATGTATATGTATACATAATTATATATATCCCGCTGCTCTGACTGGGGAAAGATATCCTGCAAATAAATGGATTTATCATTGATGCAATCAAAAAAACAAAACTCGTATTTACTCACAAGGTCCTCGGCCAGGAAATGTTAATATCTCACAGAAGGGTTTGCTTTCTACATACATACATACATATGTATGTGTTGTGGTTAATTGCACTG
Organism: Philophylla caesio; assembly: GCA_963971545.1. Classification (NCBI taxonomy): domain Eukaryota; kingdom Metazoa; phylum Arthropoda; class Insecta; order Diptera; family Tephritidae; genus Philophylla; species Philophylla caesio. The sequence continues at coordinate 69,233,435 of OZ020607.1, forward strand.
AAAATAATATGTGTTATGTATTTCAAATGGAAAATTGTTATAATATTAGGAAAAAACAACGATTTTTTGCAAAACTTACCCAAATTCACGCAATCACAAAATCAAATGTCAGTAATGCCAACATTTCGTTTAATATAAAGACGTTTACAATATAGTACATACTACTATTACACGTAAAAACTGTAGAATATGCAACATTCTTCATGTGTTAAGGAGCCGATTTGTCATGCGGGAAAGAGTGAGCTGCTTTATTACAGAACCTTTTATTATTGAATCATGGCTTGTACGTACATTTGTATGTATAAAAGGAGCAGTGAACTTAAAAATAACATTGATATGTACATATGTATATTAATGTGATTGAAAACGTGCAGAAAATAAAACGAGTTTTTACTTTTAGTTTCACTAAAAGTGCATGAACATTTGTAACATAGCGAAATTGCATATAACTTTCATTGCTCTCGACCCTGAGCTTTTCACCTTACGGTTTTGTTGCCTTTTTCGCTGGTCTTTCTCGATTGATCGACATGCAAACGATGGCAATAGTTCGTTTGATTGGATGGTTTTACCATTAGTTGTGAAGTTGCAAGCTTGCAGCGCATACATAAATCAGATGCTAAAACGGGATCGATTATTTTGTAAATTCATATGAGTACATACATATATATTTAGTTGATTAAATGTTTTATTTAGTGAACAAAATGCGCTGGGCCGCTTTAGCTTGTCTCCTGTTCCATTTTTGTGATACCAGTTATGTGAGTGCCACCGTCGTCACCAGCGTCAATTATGTTTTCGAAGGATTTAGTCCATATGCGACTTTACGGTTTTTTGAATTCAATGATAAAGGTTGGAATATAAGTGAGAATTGCTTACGTGACATGTACAATTTCTTGGAAGGACTTCGTCGGGGGTCACTTTGGGCTGTGAAGTGTAAGTGTAAACATAATTCAAAACTTTTGTTGGACAATTGTGACCGCCTTTTGCTTATAAAGTGTATGACGCGACAGCTTACTATGCAGGAGGGGCTTTGGGCGGAGCATCAACAAAGCGAATACACAATCCGAACATATGCCGCTCACTGCTGCATCAGTACAAGAATCAGGTGGAACTTGCTTCGTGGAGTTTCCTTGCAAATGAAACTATTGTACCATTTGCCGTAAAAGTTATTGTGGGCCACTACTTGTTGGATATGGTTTATCAAGGTGGTTTCAAGGTTAGAAGTGTTCGCTTTCAATGGATCACTATTTGTTAAAAAGCTTTGTTCACTTACTATAACAATTTTGAAAAAAAAAATCCCAAATAATAGAGCCAGAAAATAGAGCAACTTATATGTTTTCCATCATCTTGTAATGATTTGGACTTGCAGCAGATCCTTGATGTATACCTCTTTCAAAGCAATCATGTCGTAAGGAATATTACATACATCAAGCATCGAGCATTAAGCGATGTTTACAGCATTCGGAATGATACTGATTCATATATTTTGATGTAAGTGTATCGTAATATACATACCACATTTAATTCATTGTGCGTTTACATAACGGCAGTGTATACTTTTAAAATATTTTCGCTTTTGCAGTACATTCGTCTGCAGTTCTTTTTTCGTTTATGCTTTATTCTTTGTTCTGCGCAGCTATCATTCCTTCATCAACTACACTGATCCCAACGATGAAGCGTTTCGAAATAATTTTGGATTCGCATCGGATTATAAAAACTCTCTTTTGAGAAATATGAAACTTTTCGCCCGAAAAACTACAACAGACACTGGTACAGTTGATATTAAATTCGAAAGTGAGCTTAAATCGCAAACTTACACATGTGTTAAAAAAAATTCCGACTTAGTTCGCATAGAATTGTCATTAACTTTAATAATAGATCTTTTGAGTTGTGAAATTGGCAAAGCTGAACAAAATACTAAAACTTTTGGATGTTTTTTTTGAGTATCCAATCTATGTATTATTTATACACGAGTAAACATAACGGTACTGCCCTTATATGAATTTATTCAAATTTGAAAGTTCGCTAGAAACGTACCTATTCAGCTCGTTGGGTCTTATTAATCAGAAGATATTTTTAATAAATAGTGATGTTAAATTGTGCCATCTTAAGGGTTAATAATTATTGATTTTAAGAGTGAAATACATCCGAGTATGTACATTTTTGTAAGTATATGTAAAATAAAATTTTTTAGATGATGTAAGAAAAACTTAATTCGAGCGAAACCAAATTTTATATACCCTTGCGATGTGTTTTTGTATGAGCCGTGCCACGCCCATTTCCAAATTTGTATAAATAGCAAACCCAGTTTCACTGTTAAAAAGGGTTCCAAATTGTTTAAAAAATTAGTTATAGGGAGGTATCCGTTATAGGGAGGTATCCGTTGTTATTGACCGATTTCTTGGCTAAAGAGCCTGCTAACATATATACCAAATACTATGTACCAAGAAATCTCAATTTGAAATTCAATCTGGCTACTCGATACATATGTACTGTAACAAAGCTTTTCGTGCTATGGCGGGCCCGGCGCTTATTTTCTATTGCTAGGGTATACTCGCCGTGCTCAGGATTCGTAACAATAAATTTATATTGTATGGGCCTCTGCTAATTGTACTTCTCTTTTATCTTTTATTTAATTCGCAGTTCAATAATTCTTCTTAATATTAACTATGACTTAAAATTCCTAACGGTACAATGAACCGTTGTGTCTCTGTGGACACCTCTGTTGCATCGGGCGTCGGAGCGGGTTCGACTCGGTCGACGCTGTGCTGACAACGTCTGATAATTCTCCGTTGCTGGGCGACGGCTAGGCAGGCGCTATTCTGGCGGCGCTCTGCTGCCGGTACTTCAGTCGCTGATAGTTTTCTGTTGCTGGTCGACGGCTGGGCAGACGCTATTCTGGCGGCGCTCTGTTGTCCGACTGCGTTGCTGGTACTTCAGTCGCTGATGGCGCTGATAGTTCTCTGTTGCTGGGCGACGGCTGGACAGGAGCTATTCTGGCGGCGCTCCACCGTGTAGGTACTGCGGTTGGCTGCTGGCGTCGAAGCTAGTGTTATGCTGGTGGCGCTGTATTACTGGACGACGTCTACGTCGTTTTTGCGCGTATCAGGGCAGACTGTGGCGTGTATAGCTTTGCGCAGGCCGGGAAGCATGCTTTTAGCATAAGATGGGGCTAGTTGCCCGTTTCCCCACTTATGCCAACCCCGGCTCATAACCTTCGCCGGGACCGAGGATTCGGCGCAAGATGGGGCTAGTTTCCCGTTTCCCCACTCACACTCAAACCACGGCGTTGTAGCTTTGACTCGACTATGGTCTAAGCACAAGACGGGGCTAGTTTCCCGTTTCCAAAGCTTGGCCGTCTCTTGGTAGCTGTCTTGCCACTCCCACAGTTCCGTGCTGACTCTTCTCGCTGGTGCCATGTCGCTCCTTTTATAGGCAGCGTCTTCTATGCTGGTCGAATGTATGGCATTACGGTTGCGTTGCTATGGTGACGGCGTTCCAAGGAGTGTTGCTGAGCTACATGTTGCGTTACTATGTTGACGCGTTAAGGCCATGCCACATAGGACTTGCTTCGCTTTACGTGACATTTGTAACTTTGTCAGAAAAGCGAAAAACGCAAGAGGTATGCCACAATAAAACTTTGACAATACATACTTTTCGTTTGTTTTTTGTTAGTTGTGAAAATCGCACGGAACTTTATAAACATATTTACATACATTCGGCATAATTATGGACATTATGGAAGTTTTGTTAATAGTTCTTTTACTTCACGAGCCTTATTATGTTTAAAAAACATATCAAGGCGGAAAATGTGGGTAAGGGAATTATATCTCTGCTACCACCCCCCGCACGAACCGGTCACGAAGTGACTTCCACCGTGCTCTGCAATGCTCTTCTATTATAAAAGAAAAAGCCTTTAGTAAATCATCACATACATATATGTATATACATATATATATTTATATACAATAAAATACACGTACCAGAAACTCCTAAATTTAAAAAAATTTATATTTAAGCATTTATTTCAGTTAAGTTTTATATTTACCTTGTTTTTGTGGGAAAATTTTCAATTATACGTCAACCGTTTACAGACAAATGTCAGAAACTCATCAGCGAACAGTCAAAGTCAGCGAAAAGATGAGAGTTGCCCAAGATTTCGCTTCGCTTTGGCGACGGTGTTGCCTATGTGGGAAATTTCGTATAATTGCATGTATTCATCTTTGCTGTCAAAGCTAAACTCTGACGTCAAGCGAAGCAGAAGTTTTATGTGGCATGGCCTTTACTATATTGACGCGTTGCTATATTGATGGCGTGGCTGTGTTGATGATGTTCAAGAGGGCAGATATTTAGTTGTCACGGTACCATGGCGCAATTGAGTTAACTCAATGTATTAACGCATTACAGTGCGCTTGCGCCAATGTATCAACGCTAGAAAAATTGCGCCATTATTCATCCCTACTTACCGTACGCCACTGCCAACATTGCATGCTCTAAAAGCATTTGATTCCACCTGTCACACAAAATTTGATGCAAAGCTTTTGCATGTACGAGGTGTGTTCAAAAAGTAAAGTGTCTTTTTTTTTTACAAATTCGTCCATTCAAGTTCTGGGAACAGGAAAATGTCGCAGGTGCCAAATATGGTGAATATCGTTGCTGAGGCATGACTGTCGTATTGTTTTTGGGCAACAAATTTGTATTTTTATAAGAAATTTTTATAATAATAGAAAATCGCGCAGCAAAAGAAAACACTTCTAACCTTTTTATCTGTCAAAAACAAACTGTACTGTGAACATATTTTCCGGATACGTGTAGCAACGCAACAACAACAACAATCGATAACCGAATGAACACACATAACGAAATTTACCTCGTACACGGCGTTTTTCGACTGAATTTTTATTAATAACCCACTTTCAGCGCCGCCTGGCGACTAATTTTTTTTACGGAAGAATTTCTTTTCCTGTTATCAATACATGCCAAGGCACATTAAACAGGTAGCAGCATTAAAGGAAATGCAACCCTGGGGTAAATTTTTTGATTTGTTGTGGTCCATCTCCCTTCAAAATAGATATATCAAATTTGACGAGTTTGATAATTCTAAATGTAAACACAATGTACGCGATTCTACATTTGTTTTCAACGCAAACAGTGCAAGACGCATTATACTACAACAGATCCTCAGGAGACATTGCTCCTGGTCACAAAATTTGGAAAAGACTTTCGTGGTATACCTTTAAATATGCAAAAAAATGGTCGGAACGCACCCAACCGTTTGCAGAAAGCGGCATTCCGAAGTTCTGTTCCAATTGGATATGAAAAGCAAGATCCGACATTTCCCGCCGTTTAGAACACAATTTCTCCTCTCTGAGTATGTACATATGCTTTCCAAAACGCGTTAATGAAAAATTTGTATAAATTATAAATTATAAATACATATACAAAATGTAAGCAAATATTGTTTTGTAAACAAAGTTTTGTTTTTGTTTTAAGAAAAAAGTTTGTTTTGTAAACAAAGTTGGACTTGTTATGGACCACTTATAAGAAAAAACTCCAATCAGTTGCTATTCGGAAAACAGACAAATTCAACAATCAAAGAGCATAAAAAGCGTTCCAGCAGCTCTTGAGTTATAAATGGCGTAACTAACACGCCTTTATTTTTATCTTATTTTTATTAACATTCACTTCTTAAGGCTGTAGTTAAAACTTTTTCCACTATTGCTATAGTTTTTTAGTTGAATTTTTATACCTTTCACAGAAATGGTATATTAAGTTTAGTTCGATGTTTGTTAGTACTGGAGGCAGAAAATATATACCCATCAAAAAGTATTCCCAAATTATCAGGATGATGAGCTGAGTGGATTTAGCCATGTCCGCCTGTTTGAAAGCAAACAGTTTTTGAGCTGAAGGTTGCCAGTCAGGTGCCTTTTTATAATTTATTTAACATTCGTCTGAAATGATTAAATCCGATGGCTATAACGTATATAGGTGCCGATTGTTCAGATATTATATTTTGCTCCATAACTCCTTCACTGACTCAGCTAGAGGCTTGTATTTTTGCAAGAAGCTCCGCTAGTATAAGCCCTATATAAACAGAGAAAATCATAAAGTTAAAAAAATATAACATATAGCTCCCATACAATCGATTGTTCAGATATTTCAATTAGCACGAAAACGCCTTAATTTAAGCTGCTAAAGTGTTGAAATTTTGCACAAATAATAGTTATTATTAGAACTATTTAAACATTAAAAATCATTAAGATCGGATAATTATAACATATACCTGCCATACAACCAATTGTTCAGATATTGCATTCAGCACCATAGCCCCTCCATTTTAGCCGCTAAAGACTTGAACTTTTCCACAAATATTATTTATTATTAAGACTATCGAAATAATTACTATCGAATAAATATAACATATGACGCTCATACAATTCGTCCACTCATGAAAGTTATGAATCGTTTGGCAGCTCGAACACCTATTAGCCGCTCGCCTGGAACAAGCAGCAGCAGAAGATGAGAGGTGAATCGGGAAAATATCTTAACCCGGCCCTCAAAACTAATCTTGAGATGGGCTCTGAACAATATCGCTGCACGCAAAGAGAGTATAAGAGGCTAATTTGCTCTGCGAAAAGGGACTATTTTAAAAAATACTGTAGTGGGATTGAAACCTTAGGTGAAACATCTAGACTGGTAAAAGTTCTGAAAAAGGACCAATCCGTAAAGCTGGTTTCACTCAAGAGGCCAGATGACTCTTTCACAGAAACCAAGACTGAGACTTACTCTCTTCTTCTAGAGACTCATTTTCATGGATATCAGTTGATGGTTACGCCTTCTTCTCCCTCGACAGGGGAAAGAGGGAATGGGGGGACGACCTCGACCACTTCGCCAGAACTGTAGCAAGGAAATACGCCATGAGATATGCTATTGAATCTTTTGACAGTTTCAAATCGCCGGGTCCAGATGGCATCTCACCTATTGTACTAAAAGAAGGTGTCGAGCTCGTGCTGGAAAGATTAGTAGAGCTACGCATTCGTAGGGAGGCGCTCTCATCACATCATCTGTCTTCAGGGCGGTGTGCTTTCCCCTTTGCTCTGGTGCTTGGTAATTGATTCTTTTCTTATTACTCTAGATGACTCAAATATCTACGCTCAGGCCTATGCGAACGATGTTGCCTGTGCAGTCACGGGCCCATCTCTGTCGGCTGTTTGCAGGAAAGTGCAAACAATACAGGCAAAGATTGACACTTGGTGTGATGATAATGGGCTAGGCGGAGAAGGTTGGATGGCCTCTTTTCCCTCACACTTAAGGGAGTCAAAATTCAGACTTCTCTCGAAGTGAAGTATCTAGGAGTAATTCTGGATGCAAAACTGTCGTGGAAATCTCACGTTGAGCACAAGACCCCTAAAGCATTGGCAGCCTTCTGGCTCTATGATCAGACCCATAATCAGCTGTGCTTCAGTGGTATGATGGAGCAGACTCTCAATTAATAGCGTGGGGGACCTGCTTGCCAAACTTCAGAGAACAATCGCCGTGTGCTGTACAGGGGCATTCTCTACAACACCTGGCGCTGCTCTTGATGCATTGCTGCACTTACCGTCACTTTGTATATTTATTTTATTAATTTATTAGTAGTAAAACAATAATACAATTATTAATTCTACTTAAAAGCTACCAAGGCTTTCAGCTAATTTATGCGTAGTAATTTTAAAGTTTAAAAGTTTAAATAACTCATATTAGAAGCAAGTAGTCGATCATATTATATTAAAAATTCCAATTTTCTTCAAATATATGTTGCATTTTTGGATATTGGCAGTGGAGGACGACTTAAGTAAGTTCAAGGGGTTGGAGTCTTTAAAAAAACTATTGCGATGTGAAGCTAAGGTTAGGCAGTCTATGAGGATGTGTTCCACATTAATTTGTTGGCTCTGGCAAAACAGACAGATAGGCTTTTCGCTTTTGAGACTTAAAAGAAACGGATGTTGGTATAAAACGGAGTGGGGCGAGGCGGAAATTGCTGGCGGCAGAGTTATGGACACTTGCGTCTTTTCAATGCCGCAGAATAGTACACCACTGTTTCCTAATGAAAATACTCTTTAGTTTGTATGTTAAAATAACCAAATATTAAAGAAATTCAATGTTTAAATTCACTTTTTATAAAAATGACAGGATATGAAAAATGATCATTTGTATAATCAAGAAACACATCATCCAACAGTTTTCAAGCTTCTCTGTTAGTCCACGTTCGGTTTTGTGAAACCTTTAACTCCACAGTTTGACAGATACTCATACATATAAGTCAGCTAAGGTAGAACTTTTCATATTCGTCTAAATTAAAATTTCTTCAAAAGAAAAATTAGCTCGCACTTCTGGGGCTATTTAAATGCTCCTTTGCATATTTAAGTCTGTTCACTTTAAGAGAACGCGCATGTTGAGTATTTTTTGACGAATTTTCCGTTCTATATATTGCCTTGCTATGTTTTCCTGCACTCTTGGTCTTCTGCTTATAAGTACTCCTTATGTTGATACTTTTTCGGATTCACTCATCTTTTTGGTACAATATTCTTTAATGAAATTCGTTTTTCCATTACATCTTTGATTAGCGTTATTTATCGGCGCACTGCCTCATACATCAGAGAAAATATTTTCTTTCTTTTCAAATATGGATTTTTACTTACATAAATTTAGAACAATTTCATGCGAACATGAATGAAAGTTGGAACTCATTTTTATAACTTTTACAATTTACTATTATAAATAATTTCTTTACCAGTGAATATGCCGCATATTTTGACTAAACGGCGGCCACATAAATTAGATGACATTCTGAATGCCGTTTCGCCACACAACGTCCTTTATAGCTTATTTGTCGGCGATGTTACGCCGCAATCTCTTATCTATGTAATTTTTACAATACTGCTCATATATGAATTTTTGGAAACACAGATCAAAGCTGTCTCAAGCAGTACTGGGCCCCGAAATGGAATGGAAGTGCCAACGGTTCCTGCTTTGCATTACGCCAGTTTCCTGATAGATATTTATTTCTTTATAAAGTGAGTAAAAAAATCATTAAGCTAAAGAAGTAAAAAAGAATAAGTGCATATATTACACAGTATCGCTCATTTGCATAAATAATGACTTAATTCAAAAATATACAAAAATTATATAAGTATAAAGTATTGAACGTAACATCTTCCTTTATATTTTCTATAATATCGACTTCCATGAACTTACTGAACAAAATATATATTTTTCCTATGGCTGTAACTGCATACATACACGTACATATATATGTATGTAAATTTAAAGCTTAGAGCCGTTTCCCTCGGTTTTGATTTTATTGAATTGTGACGTTGCTTACCAAGTTTTGCTTCTTTTCTATTCGGTTACATTTAACTCGGGTCGAGCCAATTAAAAATAACGGTCAACTTCGTTGTCAAGTAACACATATCGTTTTTTAATGTGTATATTGTGTGTACAACTGATTAGGATTGACTGAATTCTGAAATCATTTAAGATAAGATTTCTAGTAGAGTCTACTTGAAACCTCGATTAAAAAAAATGTTTGTGCATGTAGGTTGAATTGACACAAGTTGAATAAAACCGATTACAAAATTTTATATAAATTTTTTCATCAAAGTCGTGTGGTATTTTCGGATTCTACAGATAACCCTAATGCAACGCACCTTATTTAATTCGACGAGCTGAACGACGTAATTCGACATACAGAATTGAGAACGTATTAGATACTTTATTTGATGGTTATTCTGATTGAATTACCCTGCCAATTACACGATGAGCAATTTAAACTTTTGAAATATTTTTATTGATTTTAACTAAGATACAATTGCTCTTTATTGCATAAGGCTGTAAAATTAAAATTGGCAGTTAATTAAGTAACTTACCGCGCTGAATATGAATCTGAAGTTCCAAAATCTCTAACGCGTAAATAGGGTTTGAATATTTGCGAATTTACAGTTAAGTAACGAGAATGACAGCTTCTTTAAATTAAAGTTTAAACCTTCACTTTTAAAATGAATCCAACCCGAAGTAATCAGTTTGCACTTAAATTTAGGGAAGCGTTAGGCTTAAACACGTTAAACAGGCACACTAGAACACACCTGGGAGTCAATTATCGTTCTGTGTAAACGTGAAGTGAAAACAACTTTTCATTTTGGTTTTCACAACTAATTTTTACTCCATCTTTTCACGAACGCATACTCGTATTTTGCGATTCTGGTTCTTGCTGTGAAAAAGGTGTTTCATTTCCACTGAACTCGTGAAACCTTTGCAACTTTGTTATTGAAATTTGTGTGCTAAATGTCAAAGACGAGTAAAACGTAAACAAGTAATGTCGGGGAATATTTATAGTTTTGCATTTGTTGGAAAGAACTAGAGATGAACAACGGTAAAAAAAGTGTTAAAACTATATCGAAGAGCGTTATAACATAGCTTATAAATAAACCCGAGCTCTTGTGGAAAGATGTATTGGCTTATTAAAAAGCAGGTTTCGCTGTTTGTCAAAGGAAAGGGCCCTCTTTAACAGCATAATAAAAATATTTACTTTTATCTTAAAAATAATAGACTTATTTTTATATCGCATGCCAGTTTTCAAACTATAAAATACCTTTATTTTTGCAAGTATTTTATTATTTTATCACAAGCATATTTAAGGTAATACTTCCAAATTATAAATATGCCTGTAAAGGGGCAGTATTATATCACATGTTAGTTTTGCAAATAAATTCATTAAAATATGTATTTTCTTTTTGGTTGTTGTGGTTTTCGACAGGGTTGAAATATGATGTATTTTGGAAAGATTTTCCGTCGGTTTGTTTCCAAACCAAACTTGACAAGGGATGATGGAAAATCGATTCAAAATACATCAAGATATGTTTTCTTAAACGGTGGTAAGAAATTAAATCTTGTTTTCACGAATAAAATTTGTGTGTATATTTTTGTATCATATGAAAAGATTTTGACAGTTGTTTTCAGTTTTTCCCAAAACTCGAATAGATAGTGATGTTAAAACATGAAAAGTTTCGTTTCGTTCCACTTTTTATTTCATATGAAAACATTTTATCACCGAACAAGAATCGGAAGTGTTGTGAAAAGGTGAAACCACTTTTCATTTCACCGTTTCAAAGAACAAGAATTGACCCCGTGGTATATATTTTCCAAACACTGTCTCTGGAGAAGGGATTGACGTCATTAGTTTCTTCTTAATAATCTAATCGCGTGAACAACCTTAAGCCTCAATCAATTTTTTTAGCCGAAAAACGGAAAATTTTGTATTATAATATAAATAATAATCCCACGCTTTTTTTCCCTCCGTCGCGAGAGGCGCATCCGCATGACCCACCGATATACATATATAAAAAAAAATATATAGGTACATATATGCTGCGCCGCTGTGGTCGCGTGGGTAGCGGTGCGTGCTATAACTCGATGATCGAATCTCAGCCAGGGCAAGTAAAAACTAAATCATAGATAAGTTATTTTCTAATAGCGGTCACCCCCGGCAGGCAATGGCAAAACTTCGAGGGTGTTTCTGCCATGAAAAAGCTTCTCATAAATACATCTGCCGTTCAGAGTCGGCACAAAACTGTCATGAAATAAATGATAAAATTTATGCATATATGTATCATTTATGGAGAGTATTGAGTATAGTATTCTTTACGTAAAAAAGTGAGTCTGAAATATCAAAAGAAACGGAGTGAGTGTTAAAATCCTGACATAAACTACGGAGTGGCTCGTTTAGTACAAAATTACTTTTGCATGGCTTCAGAAAAATAAGTCGGAAATGTCTTGAAACTCGGGAAGGAACATTTAGCTTTATTTCGCAATGTAGAGAATTGGTAAAGTGCTACAATACTAAACCAACAATCAAAACACAATTCAGAAAATTAAGAGAGTTTAGATTTAAAGTTTACGGACCAAGTTTTATTATTATTTTTTTTTGGAAGCGGCTTAAATAAATGAACTACGGGAAGCCACAATTATATTGCATATACAATTTATATCCTTCAAATTAGTTGATTTTCGGTGGGCGGTTCAGAAGGCGAATGATGGAGAATTATCATGCAGATGCTTTCGATATTGGGAGTAAGTTTTATAATGAAAGTGACGATATTTGGCACCTGAATGTAAAGCCAATACTATTAGATCCATTCATCGAACTTTTAGGAATTATTTACGAAATAAATGGTGGCACATTTCCACTAAAGATGTTTTGAAACTTGTGTTCCTGTTTTGCTCTCCGGTGTAATGTTACCCAGACTTTTGATGTTGTTTAGTCCATCTTGAAAACGTTCTCCATAGTTTTGTTCTCATCCCCGAAAGTTTCATTCCCTTTGTGTTTGACTTAAGGGCGTTCTTGAAAGTTTTTTTTCTTAATTTGCTCCTTTTAAGAACGTTCCCGAAAGTTTTCTTCTCATTTTCCAATTTTTTTAAATGTTCCCGAGGGCTCTGTGGCATTTAGGTTTACAAACTTGCTACAAAGATGACTACATTTTTAATATTAATATATGTAGCAAAATATTTCGAAAATGGCAGTAGTTTTAAAATGTATGGATCCATACCTTGACCTTGCCAATCATTTATTTACGGATAATAATTACAACAGTGTTTATATGTCCAATATGCTACCTAAATATAAAACCTATTCAACAGACACAATACGTTGTAGTAGTTAACCAAGTCCTTAATGTACATATAACAAGTAAAAAGAAACTAAAATCACGATGGTTTGTCTTAAGCCATACGGCACACTATGCATGTATAATTTATACATATAAGAAAAAACTTCAATCAGCTGCTAACATTATAATACCTGTTGTAAAATTGTAAGCAAAAAATAGAAGTTTCGCTAGTAAGAAGCTTTCATGATATCTAACTAAAAATTGTCAAGCTTCGAGAAGTGTCACGCGACAATCTTCATAGGATCTAGAGCACAAAGCAATAACTTCAACGGCAACAGGCACAGCATATTGTGAAATAATCATTATCTTCATATCTGAACCAGATACAAAATCGACACCGCAGGACTTAGTCAATTTCGTCTTTCGGAACATAGAACATATTAATATTTTCTTGGGGCCATGTTTTTTTGGCACAATTCGCTAATTGCTTTTGGCATTTTGAATTACTAAATTGGTAAAAAAACTAAATTAGGTTTCCTTCCTACCAAGTACACCTGAGAATCTTTTGGCATGTAAAACTAAATGGAAACGGGCGTCTGATCCTGTTTTCTATTTCATTTATTATTTAACTAATAATAATTAAAAATATCAATTAATTTACTAAAACTAATATTATCATAAAATAAAAAGCATATTGATGCGGGTGGGTTTGCACTTGAAAGCAGACAAAATAAAAACGTAAAAAAACCTGTAAGCAAAAATATTCGCTTGTTATATATTCGCCTATTGACCAAATTTTTATGTTCTACTTTAACTTATGCGTGTGTGTGTGCTGTTACGGTCCACACTTCCAAACGGATGTCGCTGCTCTGGGGTAGGAAGAGCATTCAAATATATGTAGTGTGCTGCACTTGAACAGCGAAAATAAACACCGCACAAAATCGCTGAGATTAATAACTTTGCAATTAAGATTATAATACATCTGTTCGAAATTCATTATGTTATGAAAAAAAAACAATTTATTGAAAGACTCGCAAGCAGTCAGAAAACGAAATGTCAGCCATTCGCAAAAAGTAAAAAACAATTAAGGAGCAGTGATGACATCGAAATTTTTGTTCTACAAATTTTGTTGTTCCTCCAATTTTCACGCAACATTGAAGAATTAACAACACGGTGCCTAGCTTTGGGAGCCAATAGACAAAGAGGGAGCGAGCTAGCTGCTTATTGAGCAAACGTTTTATTACTGACTCATTGATTCAAACAACGTTTAATTAGTTTTCGTACACTACGACTTAATCTTTCCACTTTGACGATTCGGAACTAAAATGCAGTTGCTAATTTTCCGGAATTTAAGATTTACATCTTGATGACAGAAGTTGACAGCTGCTGCGATCATATGTGATACTTGTTATCTCAGTATTGCATAGCTGAGGTATTGTAAAAGAAAAATTTTTTTGACTATAAGAATAAATTGAAATACGCGCTCACACATTACAACTTAAATTTAAGGTAATCTCCGATTTTATTGTCGACTTTACATAAGTACTCATAAGCTTTAATATATAACTTTATACAAATACATATGTATGTTCTATTTCTGATTAAAGTTGAAATATTCTAATTCCTTTTAGTTTTCTACTATCGCTCTGACACCACAAAACCTCGCGAGTTTGTTGGAGTTTCCTAGCAAACAAACTGAATATTAAAATATGCACAAATATGCTGACTAATATTTACGCCTAAATGTGCAAATGTAAATTGAAAAGTACTAGTATTACACGATTTCAAAATAATTAAAGGTAAAGGGTGTTCTTTTTAGACATGTGGTTTTTAAGAAGAAATAAAACGCATATAATTTAATGCTATGGCCAAGAATTGTGGCCGCTGTGGTCGAGTTGGTAGCGGTGCGTGGCATAACTCGATATTCCGGTGAGTTCGAGGTTCGAATTTCAGTCAGGGCAAGCAAAATCTTAATAATAGAAAAAGTTTTTTATAATAGCGGTCACCCCTCGGCAGGTAATGGCAAACCTCCGAGGGTATTTCTGCCATAAAAAGCTTCTCATTAAATAGATCTGCCGTTCGGAGTCGGCACAAAACTGTAGGTCCCTCCATTTGTGGTATAATATAAAGACGCACACCACAAATGCTAGGAGAAGCTCGGCCAAACACTGAGCTAATTATGAAGTGTACGCGCCAAAATTATATATATGTATATATGGCTTTATTATAAAGATAGGGGTTTGTCATTACATTTTAGAAATGATTTCGGGCAAGTGACCGCCGTGGTTGGCTCAAATAAATTACAGCCGAGAGGCCCAATTGCAGCAATTGGTGCCGTATGTCAGCAATAACGCGTCGAATATTCTCTTCCAAAGCGTCAATCGTCTCGGGCTTATCTACGTGGACAAACGGCTGCACATAACCCCACAAAAATAGTCGAGCGGTGTTAAATCGCACGATCTTGGAGGCCAACAGGCCAACGACGCGAGATAATGCGCTCACCAAAAGTTTCCTGCGATAAATTGATTGTTTCGTTGGCTGTATGACATGTATCGCCGTAAGGTCGTCCAATTTAGGCACGAAAAAGTCATTAATCATGGCTCTATAGCATTCCCCATTGACTTTAACATTATGGCCGGCTTCATTTTTGAAGAGATATGGTCCAGTGATCCCCTCTATTCACTAAACGTGCGACGTGCTTGTTGGACGTTCGGTTTATTCATTAGGAAATGGCAAACCAAACTGAGTATAAATCAAGTAACAGCTGTCAAAAAGACCAACTCCGAAAATAGTATTGCCTCAAAAAACCACACGTCTAAAAAACCACCCTATGTTTGCAACTTCCTTGTACTAGTAACTAGGCAATTTCTTCCAAACATTTTTTTTTAAACCAATACATTGTTATAATATGTTGATAGGACCATGTAACAAATCCCAAACATATTAGAAAAAAACTAACTAGTTAGAAGTAAAATGTTTCCTGTTTGTCTGAAATCCCCTATTGATTATTTAAATTCAAAAATTATTTTCATCCGTACTTGGAATGTTTTTTTACTTTTTTTAAGCATTAGAAAAAAAATTTTCAAATTTGAATTTTTCGACAAGGTAGAAATTTCATATTTTTTGAAACAAGATGATGCAAAGTTTTACATACTGAGAATTTAGAATTTTTCATTCTCAAAGGTCATTTATTTTAGAAGTATAAAAGCATTCTATCTAAATTAATAGATTTTATTTAACGATCGACAAAATGTATTTATTTCCTATTAGGCTGAAGCAAAACTCACCAAATATACATACATTTTAATTTGATCCCAAATATAATTGTATGTAATTTTAATTATATATTATTATTTGTTTTATATTTAACAGTGGTTCAAAGTTGGCTTCAAAGTTTCTACAAAAGTTTCCCAGCGAAAAATATCAAGTAACACAACAAATGGTATTTGTACTTAAGCTAACACTTCAGAAGGCATTTTCGTAAGTAGTAAAACTTAAAATTATTATTTATTTAAAAAAATACACCTTTTATTTATTTACAACATAAAAATTTTTTGTTCTTACACATGTACATACTCATTTGTGATTTAAGTTTGGGTGTTGAAATGATTGGTTTTAGAACGAATTTTCGAAATCCCTTTGGTCGGTCATTTTTTGTTCTCGAAACACTGAAGATGGCACAATGCCGAAACCGGTTTGTCTTAAAACCAAACTTGATAAGGGATGACGAAAATTCGTCCCAAAACCAATTATATATTTTTTATTTTATTTAATTTATTTATTTATTTTCAATTAGTCTACACAGGTAATTATTCTTACAGACTATGGCTTATTATAATAGCACTGTCCAACAGCATTTTTGAAACAGAATAGCGACCCTATAATTCTGAAAGGGTATGTTGAGTAGATAATTTTTGTAGAACATACTTATGGTCCAGCACGTCTGAGTTTTTTTTTAGAGTGGGTCAAAGTTTTCCTTTTTTGGTCGAAGGGAGCATTATACTATATGAAAAAAATGTTGTAAGTTAATGTCTGAGAGAATTCTTATGGTCAGAGTTGTTTTGTGGAATTGTATGAGGATTATTTTTGTGGAAGATCTTAACCCTCTAACTAGTCTCTTTATGCGTCAATTTGACTCTTTTTTCGAGAAAATCAAAAAATATCCTTTAAAAAGGACATTTAAGGATTAAAATATTCTACGAAAATGTTTGGCGGAAAATTTCAGTGGAGGTCACCAAAGACACCATTGTTGTAAATAAAGTTCTTTACGATTAATTGGCAAAATTACACGCCATCTTCTATAAAAAAATTATAATTTTCTTTTAATAGTGGTTTATTATAGTATATACATATTTATTTTTTTGCTTCAGCAGTAGTATAACAATGGATTAAAGATTAAACTTAATATGCTTTCCTGTATTCAGCTTGACGTGAATGTTCCGATGTGTCAAGGTTTCTGTACCAGCTCCATACGTATTCAGCAAGCATTACACTTTGGGATTTCCGTTTGAATCTTTCTTCCAATACCTTTATATCCTGATGAAACCTTTCACCGTGTTCATCTGAAACCGCTCCAAGGTTTTCTTTAAAAAAATTGAGACGAGAGTGCAGAAAATGCAGCTTTAGTGACATCTTAACGCCAATATTGTTAAAACCGATTAGCATGCTTTCAATATTTTCTGCATAGTTTTGTGCTTTTGAGTTTCCAAGGAATTCTGATATAACCAGCTGCATAAAGTCAAATGCTGTCTTTTGCATATCCGACAGATGACCATAAAATTCTTCATCTTGTAATAATTTTCTTATATCGGGTCCAACGAGCATTTTACATTAAATGAAATAAATTATGCTGCAGATAATCTGGGGAAAATTGTTTGAATGCGTTTGAAAGCATTTCCTTGTGTATTTAAGCCTTTAATAAAAATTTTCACCACGCCCAACTTAATATGCAGCGGTGGAAGTATGACCTTATCTTTTGGGACAAGGGATTCATGGATTACATTTAAGTCACCAATAATATTTTCTTTACGTTCTTCGAAATATTTAATATGATAATGGCTGCTGGTAGCACGTGAATCCCATTTACAAAGAAAGCACATATATTTTGTGTATCCTGTTTGCATTCCAGTCAATATTGCAATCATTTTGAAGTCTGCGCATACTTCCCATTTATATTTATAGTATTAAATTTTATTTAAGAGATTTGAAATATTTGCGTATGTTTCCTCCTTTTTTGTGGAATACGCAACCGGTATTGATGGATGCTGATTTCCATTGTGCAGTAAAACTGCTTTTAAGCTGTGTTTTGAACTATCTATAAATAGTCGTCAAGCGGAAGAGTCCAGTGGAAGCTTTAGATATTTTAGAACCTCTTCAATACTGCAACAGTATACGAGTACAAGTTCTTCTGATTTTTTAAAATAACTTTCCAGATTGGCGTGTCTTTTTCTTGGCGATGTAACTTTTACATCGGCTTTTATCAAATTCCTGTTTTTCAATCTGGAACATAATATTTCAGCTTTCTCTTTTGTTAGTCCTAAATCTCTTACAAGATCTTCAAAATAAGCTTGGTCTAACAAATTAGGACATATGTTTAAACCATCAGGAGGCAAGTAACTTATATCTGATATGTTTTCAACCGCCGCTGTTATTTCTGTATTGGCCGAAAATGTATGTGTAGGCGGTTGAGGCACCGGAACACCTTCACAGCGCACATCTGGTAAAATGACATTATTTGTTGCTTCGTATGTCATTATCGCGTAGTGCCTTTGGCTTCTACCAAATTTGTAGTTTACGCAGAAATACCATGTATCTGATTTGTGATCTTCAGGTTCAATCCATATAAGGCGCAGAAAATGGCTGCGCCTTAGTACCGCCTTTGTACCAGGTCAAAAGACCACTTTCGCAAGTAGTACATACAGTTTTTGGTATCCAATCTTCACATAAAAATCGTATTCCAAAGAAAAGAAAATATGGTTCTTCAATTGTAGGGAATATCTTTCTTCTGCTTTGATGGTGCGTAAAATGTCCACAAACAAAACAAAACCAATCTCTTAATTTGCAAACAGAATCCGCCATGCTTATTTAAGCTTTAATTGTTCTTTTTTTATATTAATTTTAGTAAAAATCACACCCGATATGTACTGCTTAGTATCTCAATTATGCTTAATTTTATCACACCCGATTTGTAAGTCACAGCTGATTTGTAAGTCACAGCTGACTAGACGCGAGAACTCAGTGTTTGGCCCGGCCGAACTTGACGACGTTTTCACCTGCTTTGTATATGTTGGCGTGTAATTTTGCCAATTAATCGTAAAGAACTTTATTTACAACAATGGTGTCTTTGGTGACCTCCACTGAAATTTTCCGCCAAACATTTTCGTAGAATATTTTAATCCTTAAATGTCCTTTTTTAAAGGATATTTTTTGATTTTCTCGAAAAAAGGGTCAAATTGACCTATAAAGAGACCAGTTAGAGGGTTAAGATCTTCCACAAAAATAATCCTCATACAATTCCACAAAACAACTCTGACCATAAGAATTCTCTCAGACGTTAACTTACAACATTTTTTTCATATAGTATAATGCTCCCTTCGACCAAAAAATGAAAAATTTCACCCAATGTAAAAAAAACTCAGACTGCTAGACCATAAGTTTGTTCTACAACAATAATCTACTCAACATACCCTTTCAGAATTATGGGGTGGCTATTCTGTTCCTTTCAAAAAGTCTTCATTTGTTGGACAGTCAAGTAATTAACGCCTTGAATAGTAAGATGGCATACCATTAAGGGAAGTAATGTTAACGCCAGTAGGGACGTCAGTTAATCACCAGAAAGGGTACGCATAGTGTCGCCAGTATGAGCGGCATAAGAGGTATCAATAGGGATACCGCTGATGGTAGTGCCTGTACGGGCACTTTAAGTCCAATTATTTTATTTATTTAAATCCTTCTACATTCAGTCTACAGATTTAGTTTCTTACATACTACTAAAAGCTCTAGTTGAATATTGTGAAAAAATTACTGTTAAATTTATCCATACTTAAGTAAAAATCAATAACACTAGAATATGAATTGCATAATTCAATGCATCTAGCAATTGGTTCATTTCTGTCATAATTCGTAGAAAGCAGCTCACTAATCAACAGCCTATTGTTTCTCAAGTTACGTGGTGGATTATATACATATGTATGTAAGATGAACGAATTTGTTAATTCAGCGTAATTTACGAACCCATTGATTACTTTATAAATAAATACAATGGAGAAGTAACCTCTTCTTTCAGCAATTTCCGTCGGCCAATAAAGGGAGGCACATAATCCTGCCATGGCAACTTGCCGAATTTAGTGAAGATCTTTTGAACTCTTTCTATTTTAGTCGAGTGCACTTCGTAATATGGACATCATATAAAGAACAATATTCTAGACGACTTCTTGCTAAAGCGATATAAAAAGATTTTAAAGTTAGCGGATCTCTGAATTCTAGAGTATTCCGTCTAATAAAGCCTATTTTTGAGAAAGAATTCAGTACGATATAATCAAAATGTTTTGTAAACGCGAGTTTGGAGTCAAAAATAATGCTCAAATAATTAATTTCAGTATTCCGCTTTATAACTTATAAACATAGTTGATTCCACTCCTAGGCTTGCTCCAGTTTGCAAAATTGCAAAATTAATACATCTAGGTAAGTCGTTTATGAATAGAATAAACAAAAATGGCCCGGAATCAGTGCCCTGTGGAATGCCTGACCATGTATTGACAACCCCACAAGATGTTGTTGGCCCAATTTTCACAAGTAACTTTCTTAGTGTTAAAAAGTTCTTAAAAAAATCCAACAATTTACCACTAATGCCGTTACTGCATAGCTTTTGTAGAAGTATACTCTGTTTCACCTTATCAAAGGCTTTAGAAAAGTTTTGGTATGTTAGGTCAAAGTGATCGCGGTTTTCATATTATATTATGAGTTAACAGAGCTAAATTTGAGCAGGTTAACCTACCGGGAAAAAATTGAATATTATATCCCTTACATGATCAAATAATTTTGATTTAATTATGTGCTCCAATAATTTGGCTAGCATACACTGTTTAACTATAGGTCTAAAGTTACAGACATTATAACGATCACCATATTTATAAACGGGGGTAATAAAACATAAGTTCCATTGGTCGATAAAAATTCCTTTATTTAAGCAATTTATGAAGAGAAGACATATAGGATAAGCTAAAACAGTAGAGCACTTTATAAATAAAAATGAGTAGTAACCTTCGGAGTCGAGTTTTGAGATAGGCTTCAATGCTGAGATAGCTAGCAATACATCTTCTTTCAAAACCAAGAATCCTGTGATGGGTGTCAAAGAAGTTGTGCTTTATATATGTATGTAGGTGCTGCAAGACCATGTTTTTAATAGACCCTTTAAAAGAAGTTTGCAAACAAGTCACATGCGTCAAGCGTATTATGAGAAGTCCCGTTTTCACATTCAAAACTTGAAGGAAAAGGAGAAAATAACAACAGCTCACACAGCGTAAGCTTAGCTCAGCCTGTTGAGACGCTGGTTTAAGTGTTACGTGGTGGCGCGGGTTGGACTCCCGCGGAAGCTGTGAAGAAAAAAGTCTAACGAGGAAATGTGGTGATTTCCGAAATAGTACTATAACTTCTATCGCTTTGATGTTGTTGTTTTTTCTCTAATTTTTCCATCCAAAAATTGGCCTTTAGCTCATTTAAAAATAATAATTATGAAATTAAACAGGTCAAAAATAACAAAAAAAAGGATATCCATTAGTTTTCCTTCTAGAATCCACAAATTGCCAGAAACTCAACTCGAAGCATGTATTTTTTGTAAAGATATTTATGTCGGCGATCGAAATTAATTCTTAAACGATGGAAATGAAGCGTATTAACAACATAATTTCTTTTTCTCATCTTTTTAAACGCTTTAGACTTTTTGTTTTTCATATACATATGTAAGTATATAAGTACTTATGTATGTATGAACTTCAGCTGTAGCATTTCTTCTTTTGTGTCACTACAAACGTTTGAAGGTTTGGACCGCGATCAAAAACAATCGGCAGTTGCCTCTCTTCTTTGCGAAGCTGCACCAGTTAGTCATATCAAGTAAACACAGGTCTTTTTGCGCTTTGTTATTTCATTGTGTTGATGGGCGCCCATGACTTTATCGTCCAACCATCTTTTGCTGGAGCATCTGACCACGTCCCTATCATTATATAGCTCAAACAGTTCGAGAACCTAACTTCTTTGGCTCTGATAGGTTCGTCCCATTTTGTACGGAGCTTAAAGTTATTCGAAAGTCACTCAACATAGATCTATTAGTCTTATACGGAACCTCTGTTCTTGTTATCAAAAGCGGTTTTAAAAATTCAGAAAAGAGGTGTTGGTTCATTAGCATAGCTTTCCAAGAATTTGCGTTTTTTTAATACTTACTGCTTGACTTGCTAGGCCTGAAGGCACACAAATAAAGTTTGGTGCAAATAGGGCTTCAGTATCGTCGATAGTATCTTACATATGGTATTAAAATTACGCTGTGATTTCAATCCTTTGGCGTACACTCATCAAAACAAAATGGACTTCACAGCTCTTCGCCATCGGCTTAGGAGGCTGTTCAACTAAAATTATCTTAAATACAGGTATTTCTAAATTTTTGGACTAACTATTTTCTTCGGGCTCCCATGCCACTCAAAATAATGCGCCTCAGAGAAAAGTGTTTTGTCTGTTTTGCTAATAGAGTCTGTACAACTCATAAGTTTCAATCGTTGATAAACTTATACAGGAAGCAGATATTGCTCTTTGAGTAGTAATTTTCTTGATTCGTCGTTTCATCAATTTTTCATTGATACATTTTAACACATTTTGTAAAAAACTTAAGTATCTCTGTACTTGGAATTTTGACATGTGGCTGAGGTGGGGCGTAAAAATGGTAAAGAAAGCTACTTTCAAAATTTTCTTCTGTTGTTATAATAAAATAATCACATATAGAAAATTTGTTTATTAAGACAGGGCGAGAAAACAGTTTATTAATCCAAACATTCATAACTAAAATTTTACTCAAAATAACAAGTAAGTACCTGCCTCAAAATGCGACTGAATAATATGATAGTGATGAAGAACTGAAATTCTCACAGTAATCAGCTTTCTTCTCACTCTGCGGTGCCTGTGCACAAGGTATACAATTTTATTTTACAAATTCGACATCTTTAAACTTCGCTCGGCTTTCAGCATCCTCTCTGCAGGTTTATCTCAATATAGCCACAACAGGACCACATGAGTGACGATGGACGTTATGAAAAGATTTTCATAACTAAGTGCTCATTACTTTATTTTATTAGACATTTTCTTCTACTACCTTTTTTCCTGCTGTTTGAAAATTGTTTCTTGTATCTCAACAATATTTTTTCATCTGAGGAGGGAAAATAAACGTATTTTTATATGGAAGAAACGAGAAGCAAAAACGGAGTGAGGGCGAGTAGATCAAGATGATTCAGATACATGATTTTATCAGAAAATAAGGCAGTCGGCAAATGGACCGAAACTGTTCTTTCAAATACGGATGGTATTCTGGTTAACCACGTCCAAAGCGCGCTTAAAGTATGGATCGAATACTTCCCAACTTTTTTGAGCTAGTCTTTTCTACGTACTTTGTAAACTCGGATGGGGTATTTGAAGAAGGATATCCCCACTTAATCCAAGACGGGATGAGAGCAATTGCATGTGTTCAGCTGTTTTTTCGTACTTATATTGCATTTCGCTGATTCAATGTAGAAATAGACTAATGGACATATTTTTTAAATACGATTTTTTAGTAGTGTACTCTAAAACCCATAAATATAAAATGAATACTTTGTTAAGAAAGAAACTTATATGGCTGTCTCTGTCTATGTGGGTGGGTGAAATTGACTTAAAATTCAAAGCATTTAATTTCTTCCTTACATAAGTAAAGGTTTAAACCATGTTTATACAAACAGCAGTTATGGAGATTTTTTTCTTAGAAAGTTAAACTCTTGTGGCACTTAAGAGGCAATAGGTTATTGCATGTACATTTATTCGAAAAATCTGAAGATTCTGTTTTCTTTATGAACTTTAGCTTAACTGCATCGTATGCTTTTTGCACGTTCGCTGAACATCTGTTGGACAAACATTTTCACTACAACATAGCACTGGAGATTCCATCTTTGGACTACAAAACATGTAATAAAAAGCTAAGTAACGTTCTATATGTGGACACTTTTTATCCTTTGGAGCAACGGGTAAGTGGGAATAAAAAAAGACTTATGAAAAATGATTGCATTAGACAGGATACGTAAGGTGGCGTTGACAGGTTACCTAAGCTGACCGCCAATATGTCGATAATTACGAATGGCCCGAAGTTGGAAAAAGCTGTGCCGAATAAATTCATTCGGGTAAAACGAGCAGGGAACGCCAGGGTTGCGAACTTATATTTTGCTTAAAGTGGTAAATTGACGTTCGACAACCCCAAATAGGAAGCAAAAACGAGGTTCTGTTTGCATTTATGTCACAAAGTGTTGCTGTGGCGCCCTTTAGTTAATATTATTTTAGTTTTAAAATTTCTTTTATTCGAAATAACTATAACTCTTATATCTATATATATAAAAATGAAACGCTTTTTCGTTATGTCCGCGAATAACGTCCGAACCCCTGCACGGAAAGACGTGAAATTTTGCACATTTATTTGTTTATTCCTGTAGAAGGTCCTAACGGAGTCATTTTTTTAGTTATAGGTAAGAGAGGGTGCCATATCCCTCACATATCGATTCGTGATCGTATTTTGTTTAAGTTTGTGATTGTGCACTTGAGTTACCAAGCACTGTGACAACGTACAAGTCCATTGATAAAGAGCAAGCTGTCAACTACCTTGTTGAGTTTCTGAATTCGGTGGAACTGTCAGGAATGTCGTCTCATCAATTATTTCTGAAAGTTGAATCAACAATAATAAAGTTAAGAAATTTGAGACCACCTAAATTGTGCAATGGAACTCGACTGACCGTCAAAAATTGAAGCAACGATTTTGTCTGGCACATCGGCAGGTGAATATGTCTTCATACCTCGCATTCTTCTCTTTTCTACCGGCATACCTTTTGAATTTAAAAGACTTCAGTTTCCGGTTCGCCTAGCTTTTGCAATGACCATTAACAAATCACAAGGGCAGTCATTTAACGTTGTTTGCTCAAGGCTGGGCAACCAATGAAATTTATATATTCATGTTAAGAATAATACAACAAATAACGTTGTTTACCAAACTGCATGAAATAAAAGTCTATGGAATATAATATTTATAATTATTTCATTTCAATAAGGATAGTGTAACGATATACGACATAGTATTATGCAGATAATATTTTTATGAAATGTTGTTACATCATTGTCAATAAAAAAAGGTCGATTGCCATTTTAACTATTCCATTTTATTATTATCGTGAATAATGATAACAACGCAATACAGATGTCATGCCATTTCCAATTTTCAAGCAAGCGCAGCCGCGGGGTTTTGGCTAGTCTTATGAAAATTTGCTTAGTTATTCTTTTACTCCTGCAGAAGTTCCTAACGGAGGCCTTTTTTTTTTAAGTTATAAGACAACAGAGTTCAAAAAGCGTTTGATTTACTTCTAATAAATTTTGGGCGGGGCGAAATTCGCCGTCCCTTCTAGTTACAAATAAAAACAAGTAAGAAAAGCTAAATTCGGGCGAAACCGATTTTTATATACTATCGCGATGTATTTTTGTATGGGCAGTGCCTATAATTTAATAAAAACACCGTTTGTTTGTTTCAAATCGCTGCTAGTATTAAACTTTACTCAATTTCTTCCAATAAATACTGAAAAACGAAGTCTCTTGCATTTTTCAAAATTTCCGTTATATGAAAGTTGGACGTGGTTATGTTCCGATTTCAAAATTTTTTGACCGTGATGCTAGTGATATCAAGAACAATATGTTCACCAAATTTTGTGACCGATAACTTACATTGTTATTGAGATACCTACAGACGTGGTAACGCCCATTTTTCAAAATTTCTTAAATATCAACTTTCTTAATTAACTATCTCTCTCATTATCAAATTTTAATTATTATGTTCCAATAGATAAAGAAAAAACGAAATTTTTGTATTTTTCGAAATTCCCGTTAAGTGGGAGGTGGGCGAGGTTATGGTCCGATTTCAAAAATTTTTAACGATGATAACAGCGATATTGAGGAAAATTTGTTCACCAAGTTTTGTGAGGATAACTAATACTGGTATTGAGATACCGAAAATTTCTTCATGAGTGGGCGTGGCAACGCCTATTTTCCAAAGTTTCATCAATACCTAATTTCTAAGTTCAAAATCGCTCCATATACCGAATTTTACTCAATTTGTTTTAATAGCTACCGAAAACCGAAATTTTTGCTTTTTTCAAAATTTCCGTTATATGGGAGGTGGGCATGGTTATGATCCGATTTCAAAAATTTTCTACGATAATAATAGCGATACCAAGGAAAATATGTCCACCAGATTTTGTGAGGATAACTAATACTGTTATTGAGATTCCCAAAAAAGGACGGACGGACAGACAGTCGGGGCTAAATTGATTCCTCTTTTCTGATCATTTTAGTGTAAACATATACATATGTCTATATCTATCTTGATTTTTTTTTTGCTTTTACAAACAACCGTTATGCGAATAAAGTTATAATACCCTTGTGTACAAGTACGCTCGGGTATAATAATTGCTATTTACAATTTCATGTTGAATTTTATAAAGCTGAAAATTAAAACTTAAACTTATCGTTTTTTAATGATTTATTTGTGCTTATATTGAAGCGATTTTAAAGTCGAAATAAATTATAATCAACAATATGTAAAAACTTGTTTCGTGTTTTGGTTATCAGTATTATTTTTATAGTTTTTATAACAGTATAACTTTTAAGAAATATCCAAAAATAAATTGTATATCTTGATATGAAGATAATAGACGAAATTGTATTACAAAAAGTGAAATATTATGTATGTATACATAATGAAATTATCGTAAAATATTTTAAATTTTGCACACTTTTGTCGCTTTAATAGCAGCAATTAGTACTACATTTGAGAAGCTTTTTTACCGAAATAAGCAATTTTACAAAAACAGGTGATCTCAGATGTTCCAGATTTTGACGTTTATCGAAAAAGTATCTCACTTGTTATTGGTACACAATGCTTTCGGATTTCTATTAAATTAACAAAACAAAATTAAACAGCTGCCTTTTATTACCTCCTCTTTCACAGGTTACACAATTTACCTAGTTACAATGATCGCAGAATACGAAATGATTAAAAAATTTACTGAATGGTAAATTTTAATACCCCTGTAAAATGTAGTACCTTGTTAGAATAGACCTATTAGAGGGGTAATTTACAAGTTAAATTTTAACAAAATGGCTTTATGACAAAATTCGTACATACTATATTCATATTTAGAAGCCATCGTAAATTTTTTTTATTACCGGATCCGATGAAATCAGTTTTTGTGGGATTTAAATACATATGTATTAGAGGGCTGCATGAGCACATTCATTTCTTCTGTTAGCCGGATTACACGAATGTGAATGCGGTGCTCATTTAACTCAGGCACTCATGCGATCATAAATATGTGTACTTACAGAGAAAAAAGAGACCAATATGGGTACTCTCTGCTTATGATTTAAGGGATGTAGAAATTTTTCTCTTCGCTACGCTCATTTATAGTCATCGATAATTCATGCATTCACGGCCTGTCCGGGTATTGCACGAATGTGACGAATGTGGCGGACGTTGTGCAGGGAGACGCCACCAAGGGCACATACATATGTACATATGTAAGGCGCAGCTAGCGATGGCTGTTATTACGTGTGTACGTAACAACGCTTAGCATATGCGTTGTTTTCGCTTATGCTTACTACTTTGTTATTAAAGCGGATGGATAACTGATTAGAAATTTCTTTTAACTCATGTTATTTATACAATACTATTATTATTTAAGACTTAAATAATATTGATGTGAATAAAATATTAGTGGACATTTGACTTCATTAAATTATCTAAATAATCCTCAAAGATAATTTGAATATTTAATATTATTTTTTTGATATTATTACTTTTCCACAATTCAATGTACATATGTATGTAGGTATTAATCAATTATAATAGCTTTTTTGGAATAAATTCGAAATGTCTTATGTATGAATATGTTTTATAATACCATTGAAACTATAGTGCAATTCCATTTTCAAAAATCAGAACCAGAAACTTTTTAATTTTTTTTTCAAAGGGATACAAAATATGATATAGGATCACACACAGTAAGGGAATATATGTATGCATGTATGTATATACATACACACATACATACATATGTGTTCACAAGCGCAGACGCACACTATGCATACGCACAATACACATGTACATTAGACTGGCCGTAAAATTTTTTTTTTGGAAAATCAATTATATTTGTTGCTTAAAATATGACGTTTGGTGTAAGAAATAGTCCCTGAAATTTACAGCTTGATTAGATTATGCCTAGCCGTGCCTAGTGGGGTCCAAAGTACTCCCATAAAAAAAAATTTACTTTTTGTTCATTTATATTTAATTTTAAATTTGACATTAATTTGATGTTTATGTTCAATATTTCTGTTTAATAAGTGACGATTTTTTATGGGAAGGATACATTTCCCTGTAATACTCAATAGCTTGAAGTAAAAATTGCTTTTCCTCCTTGTTGTGTGTTAATGACCGATTATAATCTGTCATCAATTTCAATGCCCTTTCAGCCGCATCATTTACAACATTTAAATGTTCGCAAATTTTTTTTCCAGAAATGAAATCCGCTCGTCCCTTCCATGTCGAAGGATCTGCTTTCAAAAAACTCGTATCGATAGATAAACGATTAAAAAAGCGCATAGTTTTTGGTGATACGAATGAACTCATGTCTCTTTTATTGTATCTTTTGAGATCTTCCATAGTCGCAACAACCTTTTTTGGAGTGATTTCACCATTTTCATCATTATCTTTATCACCACCACTATCAAGAGCGAGCACCATTTTTTGTCTAATTTCTGTAAGAATGTTGTCATCGAAAAATGAAAGACCAACTGCTTCTTGAGACAAATACCATAAATGGTTTCTCATTTTATGCAACAAGGCATCGGAAACTTGCCGATCGAAATATGTGATAATATTCTTTATAAGTGTAAGATCTTCTCTGGGTGCATTTATAGCATTTACGCACTTAAACCAATATGGAACATAAATACATGCCAAAAATGTAGAAATGCTGCGAAGACTCTTTAATTCAGTTGCGGTCATTTTAAATTGCTCACGGAAAAGAAACATTTTTAAACAGTAAAGACACTTTGACATAAATCGTGCATGCGATGTTGCCCCAGGAGAACGAAATTGTGTAAAACCTGGTACATTTTCACCAATAAAAAGAAGTGAAAGCTGCAGTAACTCCTTGTAATCGGCTCTCGCGTAACCCGAATTCAATGCATTGAGACAAAACTGTTTCAAATACTCTACTTTTGATGAATCAAGAATTCTTTTAATTTCTTTATCTGAAACTCCACTTTTAAAGTTATCTGCATTAATATTTGTCCAGAATTTGGAGAAACGATTGAAAAGTGGTACGTCTGGAGCAGATGTTTTGCCGAAGTTCAACTCAAATACGGCACGGACCAGTAATTCACTTATGTGATGTCGGCACGGCAAAAATAGTAAACTGTGTCCCAATTTCTTTTCTAACAAGTATGCAGCGCCATTATTTACTCCTGTGTTAGCAGAAGTCGTGTCAAATGAAACAATTTCCACCAATTCGTCAAGTTTCCACTTATCCAAAAGGTTATAAGTTGCTTCTGCTGTATTTCCTCCCGAAGAATTTTCTATTATTGGAATGCCGAGCAGTTTCTCTGTATTTTTACCGGTCACAACGAGGGCTAATCGATCTTTTTTTTCAGCACCTTTATCTTCTGGAAGTAGTTTTCCATCCCAATGAAGAACAAATACTTTAGGTATCTATAATACAATACAAATTCTTAACAGTTTTCTTTCTTACGTATTTATGATATCTATATTTACATTAAATTTATCAATAACTTGTATAGCTTGCCTACGACGGTAGTCTTTCCTCATTAAATTAATCGTGGTACGATTAATAACAAGGTTTTCCAATTTCAGCAACATTCCCGGTTGAAAATCTTGTAGCTTCTGAAGGACTGCACCAACAGTTGCTGTAACTAAATGCATGGCATCTCTTGTAGAGAGCTTGCATTTGTCCATGCTCGCAAGCATTCTATCATCAATAAAATGAATGGTTCCGCGATTTACCGAACTTAACTTTCCTACATCGAAATTGTTATCAATTACTGTATTTTCGCCATCAATCATAGTACTTGAGGAACTTTTATCACTCAATGATATAACCATGTAATTGTCTTCGCCTGCAGTGTCCCCTAAAGCGTTTATAGTCGATCCCTCTAAAATACAGTATCATAAATAGTATTGAAAATTACAAATGAAAATAATTCTTTAAAACATCAATCAAATACCGTTGATACGATGCTTTTCAAAACGCTTGTTCTCTTTCTCCAAACGCTTCTCTTTGCGTTTTTCTTTTTGTAACAATACTCTGTCAAGTCCACACATGCTTCCTGGACGTCCCCTTTGCCTTTGAAGCAAGAGAAAATGTATATCCCCCTGTATTTTCATAGATTGTAAAGCATCTGGGGCTGCAATATCGAATATAAAATTCTCTATCAGATCACGGAATTCTGCTTCGTTCTTCCGACACTTTTCATAAGGCGTTTTCATATTCTTTTGCAAATTTCTCCACTTTTCATACGTTTTTTTTAGTTTATCTATGCAATTTCGTTCAAGCATTGTAGGTATCTTGGCTTTTTTCCAAAACTCAAGTACAACGCCTATGGTATATTTAAGACTGCTCACTAAAGTTCTGAGTTCCACACGCAAATTATGAAACAATAATTGCAGCACTTGTTGTATTGATGGTAATTTCACACCCAAAATATCATTTTTACATATGCCTACTAAAAATATTTTTGGCTGATTAGAACGTAATGGTTTCTTTTCAATAACCGATGGTGAACTCATGATTATCACTTTTTTATATTTATTTCACAACGCCACAACCTGTCTGTTCTATTATATTATTATGTTCTATATAAAATGTGTACAAATTTAAATTAATTCTTTTTCACGAGCACATTACGAAAAACATGCCAATTTTTTATGCTGTGTACTTACTTTGTCTGCCAGCACAACTTTCGACGGCGCTTTACACATACTAGCGGAAGCTACACACTATTGATTTGGGAATCCCCATTTTACAGGCTTGATGTGATATTCGTACCGTTATTTTTGCAAATTAAAAGTATGCAAAAAGTACATAAAGACATATGCTTTTAATACTGGATTGCCTTTCGCAGAATTTAAAATGCCACATTATACAGGCTTGATCTGCTGCCAGTACCATTACTTTTTCGAATTAAAAATATGCTGAAAATAAAACAAAACATTTGTTCTTACAATGGGATTGTCTGTCGAGGACTTAAAAAATTCGTCCACTATATTTTACACTAAAAGATAATTTTAAATATTTATTATGGTATCGTATGGCAATTGATGACAAACCAAGCCCAAGTGTTTTATGCTTTAACATGAAATTATTGCAAATTTGAAGATTATTTGATTAATGTAGAAGATAATTTAATGTATATAACTCTTAGAAAATTAAAAATAATAAAAATGAACAAGTAGTACATTTTTTTATATGTGGGTACTTTGGACCCCACTAGGCACGGCTAGGCATAATCCAATCAATCTGTAAATTTCAGGGACTATTTCTTACACCAAACGTCATATTTTAAGCAACAAATATTTCTACATTTCTTATTTTTATTTTTTCCCATACAAGCTGCGGCCAGTCTAATCTACATATGTACATATATATATATATATGTATGTGTGTACATAAAAACAAAAGGGATAATCACCAAGTTGAGCAAATGGCCAGGCGCTCAGTAAGTAGGCTGCAAATACATGCATATTTACGGATGTGAAGAAGCTAGCGAATATTTATAAAAGGGTTTTACTACCATACATTATACCCACACATAAATAGACATATGTACGTATATAAATACGTATATATATATATGTATGCACCTCAGCGTCAAAAGCAGGTTACAGTTGTATGCAATACTTACAATGTTTTTTAACACAAATCCTTTCCGTTAATTCTTTATAAAATAATATCGCATTCTTTAACTAGAACAATATCGATTAAAGTTTCAAAACTTGTACAGAGTGCACACATTTTCCAAATATCAAAGTTTTCCATCCAAAATTTCTAACGTTTTAATGAGAAATTGAAAATTTCTAACATTTTAATAAGAGTCTTAAGAAATTCTGTATATAAAAACATTGTGAAAATTTTTTCTAAATATGTTTTCTTTCCATTTACATTTGCGCCTACTTAGGAACATATTTTCATACAAATGTGCATTGACTTTATTATAAGTGTATGCATTTATTTTATATTTACTTATTAATTTCAGTAAAATTCAATGTAGATTATGCATGTACATATGTATGTACGTAAATATGAAGAGACATGCAATTATTGAATTTTTTCTATTTAATTGCTTATATGATACAGCCCCTATCATTTGCAAAAATTGGCGCCGTCATAAAATCTTTCAGTCGAATGTGGTCTCATACAGCCGGATGTGGTATCATACATCCGAATGCGCATGACTAGCTGTACAACATATTTGGCACTCTTTGTACAACGAATGCCTATTTTTCTGAATGCGACTGAGCGCAGTATTCTCAGCTATCTGCACACTCATTCAGTCATCGCGCTTGCTGTGAGCAGAATGCGTAGAATGTTGCGCTTACGTGTGAATGTGTTAAAACGGCCAATGAGTACATTCATGCAGACGTCTAATATGTATGTCTTTCACAAGTATCCTTCGTGGTGTTTCTTGTGGTCTTTATGCCTTTTTCACATGGCTCACAGAGTTGATTTTTATAGCTGACAATGGGGGTGCAATGGGGGTACAGCGGTGCTTCTGGGTAGATCTGATGCTGGAATCCGTAAAAAGAGCTGCCAATCTGAATCGCAGTGGCACTATTTATATCAAAAATACGATGCTGCTGTTGTATGCGGATGATATTGACATCGTTGGACTTAACCACAGACCGTCAGTCTAGAGAATGAAGCGGAAGAGGTTGGTTTTGCAGTGAGCGAGGGCAAAGCAAAGTATCTTGCGACAACAAAAAAAAGTCCTCGCGTGTTGGGACCCACGTCACTGTTGGCAGTTACAACTTTGAAGGAGTCAAGTATTTTATATACATTGGATGCAGCATTAATACCACCAATAACTGCAGTCTCGAAATCAAGAAGAAGAACACATGCCAACAGGTCCTACTTTGGAACCGGTAGGCAATTGAAAAGCAGAGCCCTTTCTCGACGAACAATAATCTCGCTCCACAAATCCCTCATCATGCCCGTCCTTTTATATGGCGCAGAAACATGGACGATGCTGAACAGCGTTTAGAAGCCTTTGGGGGCTTTCGAGAGAAATGTTCTTCGTAAAATTTAAGTTCGCGTTAACGACGAGTACCGAATAAGATGGAATGATGAATTGTATGAGCTGTATAACGGTGTGGACGTAGTCAAACGCAAAAAAATTCAACGACTGCGATGGCTTGGCCGTTCGTATGGATGATGATATTCCGGTGAAAAATTCTTCGAATCGGCATCCACGGGTGGACAACGGAGGCAAGGACCCCAACGAATACACTAGAAAGACCAAGTGCAGAAGGACATGTCTTCACTTGGTGTGAGTAATTGGCGAAACCTAGCGAAGGAGAGAGGGCCTCCGGGGTTAGGGATTGTATGTATAGCTCTCTTGGCCATGGTCGACCCAGGGTCATCCCCCGTCTGCGCGCCACAGTCTCCCCTACCTGTGTCTTCTCAGGTTGTACTCCCAAGGATACTCTTGGACTGTCTGCCATGGCGGCATAATACTAGTATAAGTTTCTCTGCCTTTTTGTCTCCTTTCTAATCTCCTCTCTTACCGCACCTGGTCCTACCGCATGAAATGGCTCTGGTCCAATAGGGGTGGAGGCCGCTACTTTTCTGTACATACTATACACTCAAGAATTAACAAAGATTTTACTTCGTAGGATGATAGAGCTCTGAGCTCCGCTTGACTATCGCTAGAAATTAGGATCCTCTTGCCGCTTTTTCCTGCGCAAGTGTTTCTCCGCACAGACTGATTGCATAGACCTCCGCCTGGAAGATGTTTGGAAATTCCCCCGGTGGAACCGATAAATCTAATCTGGGACCATGGACACCTGCTCCAATATCCTCCGAAATCCTTAAGCCATCCGTGTACCACCGCAGTATGAGACCCAGATATTTTACAATCGTTATCTTTTTCACATAATTTTATCAAGCAGTGCGTCGGGCCAATGGTGCGAAATGCAGTATGATAACCCTACTGTAAAGAACTAGTTTACTGTGCCTTGATCCATCGATATTTGGCTTTATGCGAGACAAGCTAGACGGCACTCTTGATGCTTTATTCGCAACGTTCTCTAGTTGTTCATTTTTTGTTAATTTTCTATAATTAAATACTGCTTTACGCGTTTTCAGTAATAGTTTATCAACAAAACATATTTTATCTGCTACATAAGTATCTAAAATTAAAAAATGTATACCTGAATATGAGATAACACGGCAACACCGCACAAGAAATGCTTCCGGAACTTCTTCACATAACCCTGGTTATTTATTTCATTCTAATGTCATTCGTACAGGTCAGCCATTTACATTGTCAACCCGCTGGAATCCATTAAAATTTTTCCTGTAAAGATGGCCCGTTTAAGTTTCTCGTTTTGCTGTATCTTAAGTCTTTCTTATTCTTCCCGTGTTGTAGTTGCTTTTATTTACATATTAAATAATGTCTGCTAACAACAGAATGCGTGGTGTTGGCGATAACAGTCTGGCAATGATAAATGTTTTGTGTCAGCAAAGCAATGGCTTTAATATTGTTCATTTTAATGCCAGAAGTCTTAACCCAGAAAAAATGGATTTTGTTAGATATGTATGTGTTTGAAGATTCTCGAGTGGATGTGATCTGTGTGACCGAAACCTGGCTATCGGCAGACCTTACTGATATGCACTGTAATATTAATAATTACAAAGTGACACGAAATGATAGGAAAAATAAAAAAGGTGGAGGTGTTGCAATCTACTGCAAAAAACATATCAATATGAGACCTGTCTTGATGTCCGAGGAAGCTGGAACTGACTATTTGTTTGTCGAGTTGTATAATCGTTCCATTAAAGTTTTAGTGTCCTGTGTGTATAATCCTCACAAATCCACAAGTCTTGACCCATATTTTCAAACCATGTCATCATGTGTAGTAAATTATGATAACGTAATTGTTTGCGGGGATTTCAATGTTAACCTTCTTGCTCGTGACTCGTATACTGTCAAGTTATTAGATAATATAACTAGTGCTGGTTTAACTATAGTCAACTCCATTGTACCGACTAGGTATTCAAACAACTGTTGCCCTAGTTTACTTGACTACTTTATTATTTCTGACTCAGGCATTCCCTCAAAATTCGACCAGATTGCATTTTTATCGGATCATGACTTAATTTTTTGTACCCTAGATATTCATTTTGACATTAGCAGTGGGGGTAATAGTTATAGCTTTAGGGACTATCGCTCGCTTAATAATAATGTTTTATTTCCGGACCTGTCTAGTGTTAATTGGTGTGAGTGTTGGCGTTTGGCAAGTGTAAGTGAAAAGCTTGAGTTTCTCAATAGAAAAGTACTAGGCACCTACAATGATCATGTCCCTATTCGTTTGAGGAAAGCTAGGTCTTTATCTTGTCCGTGGTATACGAATAGAGTTCTGAAGGCAATCAAAACTCGAAATAAATTATATCGGGCCTGGAAAAGAAATCAAGTCAGAATAAACTGGGAGTCCTACAAAGTGGCAAGGAATGAAGTCACCAAGGTTGTCAAGAGAGAAAAACGAAGTTTTTTTGCTTCAAAACTGGACCCTACTCTACCTCTTAACGTCTTATGGAGAAATTTAAAAACCTTACGCGTCTACGGAAAAAACGAACCGGAATGTACAATGCATTCGCCAAAAGTACTTCATATAACCTAGCTCCTGTAAGTTTTTTGTCCTGTGACTCAGCATGTGTCTCGAGAAAATTGTTTGAGTTCTCCGCTGTTACCGAAACCGATGTAATAAGACATATATTTAGCATTAAATCAAATGCTGTTGGAAATGATGGCATACCCATCAGATTTATAAAATGATCCTGCCTTTTATCCTAAGTACGCTTACACATATAATAAATCACTGCATAACAACTTCATGTTTTCCAGACCTGTGGAAAATTGCCACGGTAAGACCAGTTTCTAAGACTAAATCTCCTTGTTCCCCGGCTGATTTCCGACCCATAAGATCTTACCAGCATGGTCAAAAGTTTTTGAAAGCATTATGGCGGATCAAATTACTTCCCATGTGTTAGAAAACAATTTGCTCTCTCCATACCAATCTGGCTTTAGGGCTAAACATAGCTGTTCTACCGCATTGCTAAAAATACTTGACGATATGCGCATACCATTTGACAAGGGCTACCTAACCCTACTATGTTTACTTGACTTTTCGAAAGCATTTGATTCAGTTGACCACAATTTACTATGTTACAAGTTAAGATACTATTTTGGATTTAATGAAAGCGCAGTGATTACCATGAAAAGTTACTTGACTGGCAGGTCTCAATATGTCGTAACAGAGCATAAAACATCCAATCTAATGGCTTTAACTGCTGGTATTCCTCAGGGCTCCATTCTTGGACCCTTACTTTTTAGCCTTTTCATAAACGACATATTTAAAGTGTGTAAATTTGTAAGCATGCATGATTATGCTGACGATCTGCAGATATGTTTTTCTAGCAATTTCAGTGATATAAGTGATCTTTGTTTTAAAGTTAATAGTGTTCTCTCGTCAATTATGCGATGGACAATGTACAATGGCCTCAGCTTAAACAGTGAAAATTATTTGTGTTACCTGTCTCAAAAAAGAAATTTTCTCCGAGTAGCATTCCATCAATAAGCATTGGTAATGATCCTGTCAAATTTGTTAATAAAATTACAAACGTAGGTTTTGTGGTTAACTCGAACCTGACTTGTACATACCATATTAACTCGACTGTTGGTAGAGTTTATTGCACATTGCGCAATTTGAGTAGATCTGCGCACTTTACTCCTTTTCATATACGAAAGAGGCTCGCGGTACAACTGATTCTGCCAATAATCACTTACTCTGAGTTGGTTTACAATAAATTAGATTCGTTCTCGGCCCACAAACTAGACCTTGCCTTTAATTACATTACGCGCTATGTTTACAACCTGAGAAAGTTTGACCACATACCTACTTGGAGATCTCAACTGCTTGGTTGTGATGTTTTTGAATATCAGAAAGCTTGTATCTTCCTTTTTCGACTTATCTCAACAAAAACACCTTCATATCTCTATGACAAGCTCATATTTTGTAAATCCACGCGCTCGTGTAATCTTATTGTTCCTAGTTTTAATTATGTTACTTCAACAAGACTATTCTTTGTCAATGCCGTGCCTATTTGGAACTCAATCCCTGCTTCTACAAGAAGCAACTTAAACCAAAGCAACTACAAGCATCTTCTTTATAACTATTTCTCTTCCTAATATTTTATAATTTTATTGAGCTCAAGGCCAGTTTATGGAAGATTTGTTAGTGAAAAAACAACAACACTTTTTAATGGTTGAAGTTATAGTACTATTTCGGAAATCACCACATTTCCTCATCAGACTTCTTTTTGATTAATAAATCAAATTATTTTTAATTTAATTTTTCATAACCACTTCTCTCAGGCTTTGAACCCGGGAGCTCGGAGTTGCAGAGCCAATACGCTACCTATTGTGCTACGCTAGCCGAGTTGGCTGTTGTGTTTATTTCATCTTCCTCTAATTCTTAAACTGGCCACCTCACTACTTATAAAACTAGAACTATTCTAAGTCAATTTTAAGCATACATTTAATCTTAGTTTAATATTTCTTAAATTTTTATCCTTATACTTATTATATTTTGTCTTTATTTTTTACTTTTATTCTTGTACTCTACCTTAATCATCCGTTATTATAATTCCCTTAATTGTTTGTTGTGCTATAAAAGGTGTAAAACCTTATTGTACTAATCGCTAGCTTAATAAATGAAATGAATGAAATTACACTGTCAAAAGAGAAAGAGACAGGGCGGAAGTTAAAGAGGGATGGAACGAGATAGCTTACTTGCAGAATTGTACAATGTTTACGTTTTTTACAAAATAAAACTTGTATAAAAGCAAGACACACAAACAAAAAAAATTATATTAAAAATTCAGATTTCAAGCACTTTTGAAATCATATTTGCACCCTTTATACATATATGTATGAAACGTGACCATGATGGAATAATGAAAGGTGTTGTACGTTGTGACAGCGCCAGTTTGAACGCCCTTAGCTCAATGTTGTATTTTGGAAGTATAAGGGAAACGGAAATAAAAGGAGGCCTTACTTAGGAAAAAGTACAAATGAGTGAAGATATTTACATAAAATTTAGCCACAATGATAGGAATATGAATTTTATTTGAAAACTGACAAAAAAAACACCAATATTTTTGCTTACTTGTGGAGTATACCATCTTCAATGAATTCGCTTTGATACCACCTTGAATTAATTCGCCTTGGCGCTAACTCTGTATTCTGCAAATTGTAACTCTGGTACATAATACCAATGTGTACTCAAACATGTGTCCTAAGTAATGACGGGAAGCTTATTATGTCAAAAAGTCAACATGAATAATTGTATAACATTGCCTAAACCCATAACTGCACATTGGAGGAAAAAAATTAGGAAATTGAGTTTCATAATGCATTTCTTTAACATGAAGTACACGTTTCGCCCAGTCCCAGAATAAAAGTTTTCCACAACAATAAACGCAGTTTACATCTATTTTGACTATGGCGTAAGTCAGTTCATAATTTATAGGCACCCAACTAAGTATTAAGTTATAATAAGCACTTAATATGTAATAACAAATGTTTGTCAATAATAAATTAGCGCTTACACTTAATATCTTAGTGTTTGGCCGAACTTCTCCTAGCATTTGTAGTTTGCGTATTTATTCTGTACCAAAGATTGAGGGACCTACAGTTTCATGCCGACTCCGAACGGCAGATCTCTTAAGGTAAATAGCATGACAAAAATACACTCGGAGGTTTTCCATCACAGCGGATATGTACGCATGTATTTTTTTTTTTTTGTATGTACTCTGTTCACAAATTATACCACATATTTAAAGATTTAGGCACTTAATTTTAACATTATTTTTAAAATAAATTTAATGATTTGCTTATAACAAATTAGCTTACATAGTAAGAGCCGTTTTCACCATATCTGGTTAGCTTCAAATCAGCTTACTATTCAGCGCTTACTTGCCTGACGGATGGTCTTAACCATCGCCTTCAGTTCCGATTAAGCGCTTAACCGGATATGGTGCAAACGGCTCTAATATTATAAGCTAATTGAGATGAACTAGACCTTAAGCTTAATTTTATGCGCAATTAGATACATGTACATATGTATGTGTTGTACATATATGTGTATTTACAGTTTATTATAATTTGGTGTTTGTATGTGTTAAATATTCCTTTTTTCTTATGTTTACGTACATATGTACATACATAGTGTTTTCCTTAGATTGAGAGAAAAGGATTGAAAGGGAATCTAGGTGTATTAAGGTTAGGTTGGAGTGGCTGCCACTATGCAGTAGCACACTTAAGCTGATATTGCCCGTTGTGCCACCACTGGCATTAGCCATTTCATTCCCTCCCTTACAAGTTAAGCCATCCTGTTCGTTAATTGTAGAATAGGAAGTCAGGAATGCTTGCCGAGTTCAAGTCGGCCAAACAGTCCACGAAGTAATTTTAAAAGAATTAGATGCGCGTCTTGGCCAGGCCAGGGCAGTGGCAGAGTGTCCAATACTCTCCACCTCTTCCCCGTTTCGGCAGCCGCGGCAGAAATCATTTGTTGGGTAGCCCACGTCTCTTTGGGTGCCCATTAGGCAGTGCCCGGTTATCACTCCAACCACTAATCTAAGAGAGGAGCGGTCAAGCATAGTGAGAACTTTAGAGCGCTTCCTGCCTTGTTAAAGCAAAGAGCGGCAAGAAAAGACTACCATACGGTTTAAAAGTAGCCCCTAATTCATTTCAAAGAATGATGACCCTAGCATTCTCAGGTCTCAAACCATCCCAAGCATTCCTATATATGGATGATTTAGTAGTATTAGGATGTTCCGAAACCCATATGATTAAAAATTTACGAGACGTATTTTCCACTTGTAGAAAATATAACCTCAAGTTACACCCAGATAAATGTTTATTTTTTAATCAAGAAGTAACATATCTTGGACATAAATGTACCAGTAAATGAATCTTACCAGACCCAAGTAAATATGAAACAGTTCAAAATTACCCAGCACCCAAAAATGCAGACGAAGCAAAGAGATTCGTCGCGTTCTGTAACTATTATAGAAAATTCATACCACATTTCGCACATAACTCTAGAATTTTAACGAGACTTTGTAAAAAGTAGTAGATTCTGTGCTTAGTTCAATTTGATGAAATCCAGACATTAAGTCTAAACATGAAAAATATTTTGCTCTTCCTAATTGATCGAGAATATCATCAATTTTTAGTAGTGGGAATTTATCTGCTGTTAGTTTTTTATTTATTAATCTAAAGTAAATTACTAATCTCCATCTTTTATCTGTACTACCTGGAAGTGATTTTTTTGGTACTAGTAGTACTGGGCTATTATACTCTGACATTGATAGTTCTATTATATCATCCTTAATAAGTTTAGTTATGTGTTTATTTATTTCTGTTTTATGTGCTTCTGGTATTCTATAGTTTTTTACATAAACTGGTTCCTCATCTTTCATACGTAGTTTTTGCTTATAAAAATTATTAGTAGTTATGGGCTCTGTTTCTAAGGAAAAAATATCAATATATTCTGAACATAGTGTATTAAGTTGTTGGCTAACGAATGGTGGGAAATTCTTTTTCAATTTCTCTAGTTTTCTGTTATTATGTTCGTTGTTCGTGTAAGTATTTTTCAGAATTATGTAGTCATTTAGGTTTTCTGTTTTTATATCATAATTTTCAATTATTGCGTTTTTATCTGTTGTATTTATTATTTTTACGAATGTTTGATTTTTATTCGCAATTGTATTTGCAAAAAAAAATGCCATTATCAAGTTCTTGATGTGGTATTAGAATTTCAGTGTTACTGGTTTTTACATAAACTTGGCGTATAACTTCTGATCTAGCGGGTACTGTATTTGTATTAATAGTTGGACTATTTGTCATTAGGATTGCTATGTCTTCATGGTAATCATTTGGTCTGAAAATTAACCAATCTTTATCCCTTTGATAGTCTAATATACAATTATACTCTTTAATAAAATCTAGTCCTATAATGCCGTCGCATGGAATTGGAAAATTGTCTTCTACTACGTGAAATTTGTGTCGAATTAATATATTATCACCTACTAAATCTGTATTAACTATTCCTAGTGTATTTATTATTTCTTGACCAATACCTTTTAAATCTGTTATTTGTGAACTATTGATAATAATGTTCGTGTCGATTTGATTATTTTTAATAATTGATATATCTGCTCCTGTGTCGTGTAAATGAGTTGCTGAATATGAGTTGCTTAATGCTGTTTTGCAAGATATGTAGCTATTTAGATGTAGATTGAGTACGCATACCCTTCTTTTTGCACTATCTATTGTTGTTGAAGTGGAGTTTGCTGGTTTTCCGTACTTTGACTTTCTTGTTGGTTTAGGTTACGTACATTGCGACCATTGGTTCTGTTA
This sequence comes from Philophylla caesio, assembly GCA_963971545.1. Lineage (NCBI taxonomy): Eukaryota > Metazoa > Arthropoda > Insecta > Diptera > Tephritidae > Philophylla > Philophylla caesio. The sequence goes on from OZ020607.1 coordinate 69,275,116, forward strand.
TTCGGTCTTGTTTGATTATAATAACTCCTATTTTGTCTTTGTTGATTATTGTATTTCTAGTATTGTTTGTTCATTACTTATTAAATTTCTAGCTGTGCCTTTAAGTTTTGTTTTAATCATAGAAATTGCAATGGCTTCATGACTATCCTTGCTTTGTTCAAGAATATCAAGAGCGTCCAAAAAACTGTGTAGGTTTTCTGGTCTACCGTCAAACTCGGGTAGAATTGATGATGCTGTCTTAATAAATTCTACCGCTGTTTGTGCCATTTTGAATTTGGTTTTTTGGAAATTTAGTTTTTGTAATTCTTTCTCTGTCTGTTCTTCTTCGTCTTCCTCTAAATCGGTGGTTGTATCTAACAATAAGGGTTCAAAGTCAATTAGTATGTCGTGTTCGAATATAGTTGGTACCGTCACTTCTATGTTGTACATACCTGGCAAGTGAGGATACTAGTTTATCTCTGACACTTGAAAATATTTGATATGCTTCTATTTGGTGACTTTTAGTGAGCTGGCTATTTATTTCTCGTATTTCCTTACCTAATCTATTGAGAGATATTAATATTATTGTTAAATGTTTGACTACTATCTCTGTCCTTATTTTTATGTTTTTATTTATACATTTGTAGGATTTCTCTGCTATTCCTTTTTCTTCTAAAAATATTTTACAAACTTCTTCCCATCGGCCCATTAAAAATTTGGTTAAGTATTAACTAAACATCTATTATACTTTATCTAAACCATCTGCGCGGCTTATATATTTTTTCTTTAATATCCTATTATGTGTAGAGTATATTTTTAAAAATAGTTCAATGCAACTGAATATTGTTATTAGCAGTAACATTAGTTTTATGGAGTCTAATGCCTCTGTGTGATCAACAACTTCTATTTGGTTAACGACGTTGGCTTCGCATTTTTTATTTTGGAGTTTTCTCCACCCATTTTTGTTTTAAGTATTTGCTAATAATTAAGCATTGCGTACTAGTAATATATATTTATTGTATTTTACGGCAAGAATTTTTCAATTCTTGCCAATTAATAGGCAGCCGTTAGGTTGCCAAAATATATTTAATTAAAAATTTTCAATACTCGTATATGATATTATAATTTCCTTTTCTCCTTAATTGCATTTTTTAGCTTTTTCTTTTTGATTGCTGACGTCTGTAGGTTGATTTCTTTGTATAGTTCTGCTATTTTCCTGCGTTGACGATACTTTTTTCCTCCTCGTTTCCTTTTAAGTTTTGTTTGATTGGTAATTTTTTGTGGTTCTTCCTTGGTTTTCCTGCTATTTCTTCGTCTATATTCCTCAATAGTGATTGGAATCGGGCCAATCAGCAGATCCGTTGGTGGTATCGCTGGCGCTGGTTTCTCTTCATTGATTTTGAAATGGGTTGTCCATTTTTTAAGATCTTCATCAAACTCGTCCCTCATTCTAAGGGCATGATCTGTGCCAATTTATGTTTAAGCAAGGCAGGATTTCTTGCCACTATGTGATAAGCTAGGCAAAACAAAATTTGCCACTTTCTACTTATCAAGGCAGGATTTCTTGCCGCTCTTTGCTTTAACAAGGCAGGATCGCCATGTAAATGGTTAATGAATGTTCACTGGTTCGTTATTGGATATCAATTCTTTTTATTAAAATATTTTCGTACTATTTATACTACAACTTATTATGTACTTTCTTATTTACTAACGCTTACATATGTACGGCCAATTGTATACATAAGAATATGGGCTCGTACGCGAAGAATGCTGAGTGCAGCAAGAAACTTGTATGTATGTTTGTATGTATGTTTGTATACGCTTGCACTCAAATCCAAGTCGCTATTTGTTTACGTAATGAAAAGCGACTCGATCAATGAACCGAGTTTTGGTTTGTCGCGCGTGTTGTATTTTGATACATTTGTAAATATGTATATTTATGTTTATGTAGATATGTATGTCTGTAAGTTTGTATGTTATTATTATATTGAATTGTGTTTGTAAATATGTATTTCTTGATACACTACAACGTCATCTCAGCCGATTTAGAGTCCATCTGCAGTCGATGGCTACCTTGGAGGTTGTACCACAAGAATATAATTATTTAAAGCAGCCTGGCTATCTGAGAGTATATTGTTACGCCGAGTTCTAACGGGGCGTGAGTTATAATTCTATGAGCTACCTCTGTTATTGCATTTAACTCCGCCTGAAAAACACTACAGTGGTCCGGTAACCGAAGGCTGAGGTTTAGATTAAATTCAATTGAGTGAATTCCGCTTTCTACTCGCTCTTTCAGCTTCGAGCCATCTGTCTATACAGCCGTCGACTCTGGGTCCAGATCCACGGCACCTATCCACTCGTTCCTCCCTGGAATTCTTGAGAAAAACTTATTTTCAAAACATAGAAGGGAAGTGGTGTTATCTAGTCTACTGAGGTTATCCGGCAGAGTTTGTAGGACATTTGCATCGAGGATGTCCTCTGTACCCGCTCTAACTCTGGGTAGAGTCTTGCTCAAAGCCAGCCACCACACGGCGACGCCGTAGAAAATAATGGGTCTTACAACCGCTGTGTACATCCAGTGTACGATGTGTGGGATGTGGGTGTATGTAAGGCAGGCAGTATATATATATGTATGTGAGCAGTGAACATAGAATGCCCTTGGCTGCTTGTAACTGTGCGGGAAACATTCCGTCTAGTCCTGGAGGTGTGTATGGTTGGAAGGACATTATTGCCCATTCAACCCTATAATATCTCACTATGTCCGGTATTCCTTTCCGGTATAACAGCTCCAACATTTCCCTACACGTGGCTGTCCAGTCCTCGTTTGGTTTCTGGATAGAGTTCAGCATTTTTCGAAAGAACTTTTATCAGCCTATTGGCTTCGGAGTTCATTTCTATATTATTATAGAAGTTTTGCCATGACTCTCATTGTGCCTTCTTTAAGGCCTTCTTGAAAATTCTAAGAGCGTTTTTGTACGATTGCCAGAGACCTGGATTCCAACACCTTGGTTTCTTTGTACTCTTCGGGTTGGTTTTTATACAGGAGACCTTAAAGGCAGAGTTGCAGGCGATTGTCACTATGTGTACCGCTTCATCAATTTTCGACGATGAGTCCAGCTCATCGAGAGAAACAACCTTTGTGTTGGAGGGGCTCGCTTCATCAGGTCTTAGCGGTAGGCCGGGCCTATCGTGAGAAGTATTTCTAAACAAAGAGGATGTGGGGACATTCTTATATTTTAGCCAGTCCGTTCGCCTTTTGTCCCTATACGCTGTTAAAGAAGTAGGATTAGGAGTAATCCTAAGGGTTATGTAGAGATGGTAAGAAAAGAAGTGCTCTTTAGACACTTATCAGTCGCTTACCAGCTTAAAAAACTTCTTGATGCGAGAGTGAGGTCCAACACTTCTTTTCTTACAGAAGTTACCAATCTAGGTGCATGACCCCGGTTACAAATACATGTTTGATAAAATGAAAACGAGTAATCAATCAACTCGACAACTGGTGTCGGTAGAACCCCATATATCATGATGGGAGTTGGAGTCAGCCCCAATTATGACAGGGAGTCTTTTCCTTGAAGCCTCCTTTACTGCTTCCTGCAGTCTGGCTGGTGGAAGAAATTGACTTTCGTGGGCCATGTAGCTTAACGAAAACTAAACAACGTTTTCCTTCAGTTGGACGCTGATGCTCACGGAATCTTCGTCACTATATTGAGAAAGAAGAATAAAAGAAAATACTTTTTTGATAAGAATACATGCCCTGATCCTACATGCTACTGGGGCTGCTATTATTGTGTAGGCATCAGAGTTGAGTCCGCAAACCCTGTTTTTGGCGAACCATGGCTCTTTGACTAGAATAACGTCCTCAGCCCTTTCGATGAGACGGAGAAGAAGGAAAGCCGAGGATGCCCCTGAGTAGAATATTCTGCAGAATCCGTTGGCTCTGGATCTTCCCTCTCGGCGGCGGGTATGACCGTCCCCTCGCGTTCTGAAGCCATAAGCTGGTCCTCTTCCAGCGACGTTATCTATTGGCCGTGAACAGATCCGACATATGCAGCTGCTGAGGTGCTGGCTCGAGGGCATTTAGGGCACTCGAGGTACATACTTGGCTATTTGCCTCTTGCGGTGATACAGTAAAGGCCATAGCATATTATCCCAAAACAATCCGCGAGAGCTGGGAAACTTCGATTAGAATTAGAAATCATTACGATTAGAAAAATAAAATAATCTAATCATTAGATTTTTTTGATTCTTTAATATTTTAGATTAATAATTGTTTAGATGGTATAATATAAAGACGCACACCACAAATGGTAGGAGAAGCTCGACCAAACACTGAGCTATATAGTGTAAGCGCCAAATTATTATTATTATTATTAATTGTTTAGATTAGAACTAATCAAAAATCGAATGGCGATTAGCGACGATTAGCATATCTAATCAAAACTATTTAAAACAAAAATCGATTAGATTTCTCGATTAGTTTTGATTAGATCAACCATTTTGAAATATTTTTGTTTTTTTTTTCGTTTAATTCATAAAGTAACAAACTTAAAAGAACTTTTATTCAAAATTCCTATTGATCGGAGTAAACAAAAACAAAAGGATATATAAAAAAACTTATGTTTTAAATACAAAATCACCACTAGAAAACCTACAACACCCAACATAGTTTGAACTTCACCAACACTTAGTTTAACAAAGTTTTTCCATTGCCACGTAAAATTGTGATTTGAAAATTAATTTAGGCGAACTCCTTCCGACGATACGCATTCTTCTGCCACTCACTGCCGGTTCACTATCCGCAACAATATTCCTCTTGCGGATCACCTTCTCCGGGATAAAATTTGGGTCAACAACATCATCATCTGCCGAGAAGTATTGGTCTTCAAACAGATCTTAATCCATTCCGACATTTTGCTCCATTTCGACAACTACGATATTTATAATTTGAAAATGTTATATTTACAAATAGAGTTTTCACCACTTCACTTACAACACTTTATATATTGAAAAAGAAACAAAATCAAACACCAATTTGCACTTTCTTATTCTGAATATTTAACAAAAAAAAACGAGAGTATATACAAAAATAAAAAAGACAAAAAAGTGGAACTTGAACAAAACACGTTGAAAAATGTCAATACCTAAATACAAAAACAGTATGAATCAGCTGAGTGAAGAGCCTGAACAACAGGGTGACCTTGATGCAATATTATGAAAGATTTATATCATGTAAATAAATATAGTATATAAAAATAAATAAATTTTTATTTTACAAAAATATTTCAAAATAGTTGATATAATCAAATCTTATCAAAACTAATCGAGAAATCTAAGTTTTGATTAGATATGCTAATCGTCACTTATCGCGATTAGATTTTTAAATAGTTCTAATCTAATCAATAAGTAATCGATTAATATAGCCAACTAATCCTAATTAATCAATTATTCTGCAAAATAAAAGTTTATAATCCGATTACTAATCATTAGGATTACTAATCATTATTCCCCAGCTATGGACTGAAGCATCGTTGATGCGCAGGTCAACGTAACGCTGCTTCTCCTTGGTCTTGCCAACTCGTACCACCCTCCAGTCGCTGGTGCGCAGTCCTTCGTTGCCAAGGCGGATCAGCTCAAGCATGGCCATCGACCGACGGTTGGGAGGAGAGCAGGTCCTATGTCTTTTTAATCCCCTCGAGGTGTCATATAGAGATCTATGTCTCTTAGAGCCAGTTTTTCAGTGCAAGTTTAACTCTGTTTGCCGTTTAAACTAAGTTTAAACTCAGTATGCAGTTTTTCAGTCAACTTTAAACGGAGTTTAAACTAAGTTTAAACGGCCGATTGTGTCGGTTTAACTTAGTTTAACTTATCAGCTGTGTGCTGACTACTTCGTTATGGTTGCAACAAATTTTATTGAGCGCAAGGAAATTAAGTTTATATATAAACTGAGTCTAGGCAAGTTTTTTACTGTGGTATGTACGAGTGGGCTGTTTGTCAGTGCCACCATTCTCTTAGGAGCGTTTTTCGTTGGCAGCAATGACTCCCTTTGCCAACTCGAGAGAGGCTTCTTGTCCCTCCGTCAGTTGGTCATAAGGTATAACCCCCAGTTTTTTCTTGACTTTCGGTGCTGCCCTACCGTCACGCTGGGCCCAGACATGGGCCTAATGGCTTTGGAGGGCCCGGGACGCCGGTCCGGTGCCTTGGCTGTTTCCTTCCCGCCAGTGATCTGCTTATTCGTGGTCACTTTTTTGTCCGTGGAGGACTCGGGTTTGGCCACTACGCTAAGCAGGGGTGGAGAGGCCTTGACGGGCCTGTGGAGGTTGGTCGCCCTCAGCTTTTCCACCGGATGTGACTTTCCATCGAGAGGCTTAGTACTTCCGGTTTCACCTTGGAGTAGCCTACCCTCTAGGGGCGTAGCTACACCTTCGGTTGCTGCGGAGTACCAACCGTGACGGCCCGTAAGGCACCGTCGATGCGGTTTCCGAGACTGGTTTGGAAATGTCATCGCCGTGTCCAGCGGCGGCACTACCCGTGTAGGGTTCCGAGGCTACGCGTTTTCGGTTCATATTAACATCTGGTGTCTTGTCCAGGATACGATTCTTCCTCGTGCACTATGGTCCTGGTTGGGATAGGCTATGTACACGGGATAACCCGTGCGCTATGTTGCACTTCATCCACTTGCGCTTGACCCCGAAAGGGGATCTAACTAGCCAAGTATTTAGTTTCTGCGTGTAGAATAATTAGGACAATGTTGCATTTAGTGGGGTATGGTGATTATTTTACTGCCAATTTTATATACTGGCACTTTTTTGTTCTAAAATTGAATAGGCTACACATCTAAAAATTTGTTTAAAAGTTCGAAATTTTGATAAATGTATTCTACATTTTTATAAAATTTAAAAAGTTGTTTTTAATGGTGTTTGTTAGAGTACCTTACAATAATGCCGCCTAAACTTCTTGATAATATTATGCTTTCTGTTTTTGTTTTTAAGTGCATGCCTTGGACGTGGTTTCTATCCCTCGAAATGCAATTCTTCATTGTGGCCTGCCTGGTTTTACTTCTCGCTGAGATTCACTCAATGTATGCGACAATAATTGGAATTGCCACTTTTGTCATCTCCATATTAGCTTCTATAGTTTGGGAGTTTGATCCGGCCACCAAAACAGAAGTCTGGATGGCGTAGGTGTAACAACCAATTATCTTAAATTCATAATTTTTAATATACTTACTCCTTTATTCGGTTCTTAACTCAGGACATATATTCGGCGAGAATTGGCCGAGTTCCATTTGGTTTTTGACAACATCTGTCTGCGCATTTCACCATATGTTTTAGGTGTATGTGTCGGGTATGTTCTGCAACGGACCCAATCCAACATGAAAATTAACATTGTGATACTTATTTGTGGTAATAAAAAAGTTAGACAAAAAAAAATCATCTGCATATTTATTTTTATACATACGTCTTTTTTAACAGGTTGGCTCGCTTTTATACTAATGTTTGGTTTGTTTATTTTTGGCTATAAATATGGCTACGAAATGTTACTGCCAAATACCGCAGGTGGACGTTGGGGTCAGTCAATACTTTTCACCATTTCTCATGCCATGTGGTCATTAATGCTGCTCTGGACTACACTCACAGCTGAAGCCTATCAGACCTCGAAAACGCTGAGTTTTTTGCTTGCTGGAAAGCATTTGCATGTTTTGGAGCGTCTGTCGCCGCTTTGTCTACTTGGAGCTCCAATCATAATTCGACTTCTTGTGTTCACTGCAGATACGCCAATTTACAATTCTTTAGGACAAACAGTAAGTATGATGTATTAATTATATGTTATAGGTATGCTTTATTTATATACATTTTCAGTTTTCCATGTGTGTGGGCTGTTTGCTAGTGACATATCTAAGCGCGCTAATACTTCATTTTTTATTCGATGGACCACTCTGCGCTATTCTACGTGATACTATATTTAAATAGCAAAATAAAATTAACTTATGCGTATACATACATATATAACGGGGGATTCATTTAGAGGTATTTCTTTAGTCGAGATTGTATGAAAGATCGCGTAGTCCCACTGCTTTGCAACCAAAATTTTCCTCAGTAATTGGGCAATTTTTTTCTTAATGTCTACTTTAATCAACAAAATTATTCCATTTGATATGAGGAAAAATCAGATGAAGTTTAAAGGCAGCCTTATATCCAGTGAAAGCAACTGCGTGATGTGATTTATGTATATACTATAAGCCAGTGGAATAATGGTTTCATATTTCTTTAAACCAAAGGTCAGCCAGAATGTCACTGTGAATGGCGACCATGAAAACGGACTGCCTCAACGGCAGTTGATACCAACAAGATGGCACCACTAGCCAGCTTAACTAGGAGTGAGTAAAGTCTTAAGTCTTTACATATACATATCTGTGGCTTCCCGGCATAACCGAAAAAGTCCCTTTTTTGGAAAATCGAGTTAATGCTAAATTTAACATCTGTGGGTGTTAATCATTCGAAAGAAAGTAAATAAGAACTTTTATATTCAATATTCTGGCTGAATTCTTGACATTTCCAAACCGAATAACTGCATTTTTCAAACAGCTTCAAAGCTTTACGGCGCGTTTTCTCGAAAACAGCTTTGAGTGACTTTTTCGGTTATGCCAAGAAGCCACAGATATAAATGTGGGCACCACATTACTAGTTCTAATCTCTGGAACATTTTCAAACACTTCTGCAGGTGTTAGCGCAATCAAGAAATGTTAACCTATCGTTCCGTTTTCCTATTTCCATTTGGTGCGTTTCTTTGTAGTTCTCCCTTTTTTTCGCAGCAGCAGGCAGGTGCACTGAATTTTGTAAGCTTTTAGAATTTACGGAAATCACTAAGACCCGCGGTTCGATTAACAGCTGAAGGCCATCCAGTATCAAACAAAGCCCGTAGACTGAATCCCGAAATCGAGTTAGATACTGTGGTTCAACTTGGGATAGCGCGACATTGCGATAGGTCCTCCCCGCTTCACATGGTTCCCAAAAACCGCACCAAACCGAATAAATATCTCATAAGGTATTTGAAAGATTTCGCCGCAAACTTACACGGGAAGAGGGTATTCTCCACGATAGGTTTCGTTCGCTCATTCAACAAAATTCTGGTAGCTCGAGAAAAAGATATACTGAAAACAACAATAATAACCCCATTCGTGTTATACGAATTTCCCTTTCGTTTCCCAACGTTTTATAGATGAAATCACGCGAGGCCTGTCATTCATTTACACGTACACATGTACAATCGACGACATGTTAGTAGTTTCGAAAGACAGGAATCGGCATATGAACCATTTACGGCTATTATTTCAGCGCCTTCAAGAAGTAGACCTTACGATTAATACAGGAAGAACTTTCATTCTTAGGACATACCGTATCAAACCACTAGCCGAACGCGTTTCGACGATTTTGGATTACCTATTCCAAGCTTACACTCTTTTTTAGACACTCTACACTTTTACCGAAATTTTAACAAGAATGCAGCTGCACTACTTTCCCCATTGAACAAGTTGTTGGACGGACCAAGCATCAATAGCTCCGACTCTGTGAGATGGACGCAGGAACTTGTCACAGCAGAAGAACAATGCAAACAAGCCTTAGCCAATGCAACTTAGCTGGCTCATCCGAAAATTGATGCCGAGCGGGCTAACTTCATCAACACATCTAAACACGCAGAAGGTGTCGTGTTACAACAAAAAAATTCTCAACGCTTGGCAGCCATTGGCTGTTTTTAGTAAAAAAATTGTCGAGAGATCATCGTAACTATCTGCATATGATCGAGAGCTTCACGCAGTAATGAATCTATCAAGCATTTCAGACACATATTTTAGGGAAGACACGTAAAAATTTATACGGACCACAAATCATTGGTTCACGCTTTCAAGCAACGTGGCTCGACAAGGCATCACCCTGGCAAATTCGAAGGCTGAACTTTATTGGTAAGTTCTTCACTAAAATACAATAAGTTGCAGGTAGCGCAAACAGTGTACGGGATACTTTGTCCAGGGTGGAAGCAATTTCTTCTGCTATGACATTAACGGACCTGACTCTGCAACAGTTAAACGACGACGACTTTGCTTCATTGGTATGATCCCCGATGTAATGAACGGACCTAACGATTTATTTTGAATACATCATTTTGCGTTACATTAAATTTTCAATTTACCTGCAACGTCAAAGTTCTTAAGATGCCCTTTGATGATTTCATGAATATAGGTGTGACGCGCCATCTTCCTCGCACTAATAGAATTTTTCGATTTAACTGAACTATAGCTGGACTATTCTTATTTCCCCTTACATCCTAATAAACGCACTTCGCCAATTTTCTGTCAAAAGTTTATCATGCTCTTACAACTTGTATGCGAGCAACGGCCTGCGCCAAAAGCTAAATAAACTTCCAATTTTCATTTTGCGTGACATTTCGATTTGACGTTTATCCCACCATTGAGGGTGATGCGAATTGTCTTCAATATAACGAATACGGAATTTTTTGTTTGGATTAGCAAAAAAAAAGTATCAAAAAAATTTGAATGAAAATGTTTGTAAATTTGTACATTGTACATTGAAACTTTAGGCTATCGTTTTTATGATTACAGAAGTCTGCAAAAAAAAATAATGGAGAGCTGTTTTGGTTTTTTTGTGTAATGCCGATGTTTATGGGTGTGCTGGATCCAAAAATAACTTTAGTTTTGTCATAGAACGTCACGTTTTCTGACAATGTAGGTGTATATGTTAAACAAGTTATCATCTTAAAATAAAATATAAAAGATTAAAAAAAAATTTTTTAATTTATAATTGCGTAACAAAAGTAATTTATTTATGTAAAATACATTAATTAGTTAGCACTAAACACATTTATTTTCCTCAGTGAGACTCCTTTTGGTACATTTTCGCTTATGGGAAGCATCGGGAAGGTCTCTTTGAAGCGTACAACAGTATTCTGCCATCATTGAAACGCTCCATCTTCCCTGGTATCTTTACTTCGCACAACTTTCGCATAACGTTTTATAACTTCGCACAACCTTACGCACTTAATGCTGATTATGCCTCGCAAACTTTACAGTCCTACCAACCGTATCTCAATGCAACAGTAATTGTTTATAATAATTTAAAAAACTATATGAATCGGAAATTATTTTTGCATCTAGCATTTTTAAATATGTGCCGAGCTTTTAAGAATTTAAAGCGGAGTCGACAAGTTCGACGGTGGGCAATTCGGCCAATAAATCGCGACCGAATACCAAATGGATACTTTAAAAAGGTTTTTCTAAAGAAGAAAAATCATGATGAAGAAAAGATTTTAATTGAGACAAGGATGCCTCCCAAGATATTCCATTTCTTGCTTTCTTTAGTCGGCTCATTTTTAAAAAAACCCAAACAGCAAATTGGTTGTGAAGAACGACCCGCAATTACAATAATGTAAGTACTTGTACAAATTCGAATGATCGTCTTTATTATAATCCTTTCTATTTAATTGGTAGGCATCTCGCACATGGAACTTCGTTTGAAATTATCGGCTCCATGTATTAACTTGGTAACACAACAATTCGTGAAATTGTTTTGGAAACCTGTGAAGTATTGTGGAGCATATTGTCCCCAGTCTACCTGAGTGAACCCAGTACTACTTAATATCAGCAGATCGCCGACGACTTCAAAAAAATTTGGAACATGGCGAATTGCGTGGGGGCGATTGATGGAAAACATGTTGCTATTACTTGTGTTTTATAATTAAAAATAGTTTTGTAGTTCACATGGGCTAGTGTTGGAAGTTATGGAAGCCAGAGTGACGGAGGTAAAATTTAATGTTATACGTTTCATTTAGGATGTATTTTACTTGCTTCAGTTTATAGGAGTTTTTCAACATACGTCGTTTGGACGAGCACTTTTGGCAAATCAGCTGCCATTACCCCCCAGCGCACCATTATAGGATGAATCATCGGAAGCACTCCCTCATTTTTTTGTCGGCGATGCAGCTTTTCCGCTCAAAACCAATTTAATGAGACTATACCCCGGTTCAGGTTTAGATCGAACAAAATCCGTGTTCAATTATCGCCTATAACGAGCACGCAGGGTAATTGAAAACAGTTTTGTCATACTAACTGCCCAATGGCGCATACTACGCAATACGATTGATTGCAGCCCGGAAAACTGTGAAAAAATTGTCTTGGGCTGTCTGGTGCTTCACAATTTTGTGATGCTCAACGACCACAAGCGGTGGTATTGCTCTGATACATATGCTAATGAGGAAGGGAGCGCCCAAAATAGAACATGGCGATATGATTTGGAAGATGTGGGTGGCCTCTTACCGTCCATTACGTCCTCGCGGCGCAACGCTTCGCTAGCTGCATTCCGCTTAAGGGATACCTTAGTAAATTACTTGGTACACCACGGTTCTGTTCCATTCCAATAATAAAACAGTTAATTGAAACAAAACTTAGTTTTTTATTAACTCAAACTAATACCCGCTATGGGAAAGCAGCGGTATTTTTAAATTTATAATATCGTAGCTTATACATATTTATGTATTTATGCTTGTACGCATGTTCATACAATTGCCAATTTATAACAGTAAACAACAAAAACTAAAGAGCCTCAGTTAAAATTCATTTGGGCAAAATTGCCTAAATACATTCTAAAATACATTTCTTAAAGTTTAAAAAAATACACTCAAGTATGTGAAGCTGAAGTATATGACGAAATTTCTGCCTGTTGCTCCAATTTAAGCGACATCACTGTGTTAGTAACAACCTGAATTGCTTTGACTTGATTTTCAGCACTCATTTCAGCAACAGTCGCAAAGTTTCGCTACACTTCGGTGCCAACTGTTCTTTGCAAACATTTTTGTACAAGTCCAACGTCTCATCGCCATTAACACACTTTTTGCGTTTTCGCCGCGGTGCTTCCAGACCCGGCTTTTCTAATGGAAAAAGTGGCGGTGAATGTTGCGTAAAATCCTGGCTTTCGTCTAAAATGGATGACAACGCTTGTGAGGAACATGAAATCGGCGAAACGTTTTGGTCCAAGATGTTGGATGTGCAGCGATTACTATGGAAATGGTTATATTGTTAACATGTGTACATAGAAATTATACAAATGATACACTTGTAGTTGTGTTTTTATTAAAACTTTATTTAATGACAAGCGCTGGCTGTGTCGGTGAGCTGACAATGGAAACTGAAAATTAATTTTAATTCTAAGCTAAACGAAGTCACATGCACCTTTGCATTTCTCGATTTTCTGTTAGCGTTAAAGGCCTGCCAGATAGAATGCGTCGAGTCCGCTCCAACGAGGCATTCAAGTGACAAGGCGTAAGAAACGCAAAGGTACGCCACATTAAAAGCGGTGTCGCACGTAAACAAATTAGTTGTTTTGTATTGGCGGTTATTTTTTTTTGTATGCAAATCAAATATAACTTAAAATTTGTGCTGATATTTACTTTTGTGTAAAGATTATAAAAAAAAAATGGAAATAATTGAAAAAAATCCAATCAGCTAACACTAGCGACGGATTTGAATGCGTCAAAAGTAAAGAGTTGGGCTACTGTTGTCCGTTGCGGCATCGCATGCGTTGCGAATGTGGCATTCTGCATTCAACTACATACATATAATATACTTAGCTGTCAGTCGAATGCTTCGCCGGAACGTACGAAACGTGCTCTATCTGGCAGGCCTTTTAGATAATAGCTGCGCTGCACCAGCTATTACGCCCGGATGCGCTGTAGACGCTTACGTTTGCAACTTTTCGGTAAGCACAGCGAGTTACCCGTGATCAGCGTGATAATGTAAATTTGCTGACTTACGCCACGCGCGGACTTTTGTCCGGTATGTGAGCTGATCGCGTTAACTCCACCCCTTCTAAGTGAAGGCCGTCCTCGGGCTTCTTAAAACTGTCAATGACAGCCTGTAGGTCATGATGTTGTCGCCTCTTATTTCGCCTCCGATAGAGCTTAAGGAGAAGGTAACAGCTGATAAGAATGGTTATGGTAGCAAGACTTGAAAGTTGGTCCTGTCATAACTTTGCTTTCAATTTCTCCAATATAGCGCAGGTTTTTAATACTCATTCTCCGAAGGTATGGCATGCTCAATATATCGTGGTGGTTAGTTATATTGAGAAGTGTCGCCATCGCTGCACCCGGCAATTTCTTCAGCATGCCCTTATGGTTTTTAAAAGAAGATTTGGACCTCATTTTCGAAGGTAAGTAAATAAGTCCCGGTAACCGTTTTTTCGGAGTCTTCGCTAGTCTTGATCACCACGGTATCGTCGTTAATAATAACGATACCTTCATCCACTGTTACAATAGGTTCAAGGTGGCTGGGACATGTGTGCAGTGGGCGACGCTACCAGAATGAAGTTGTTGCGCGCACGTTGGATGTTGAAGTCTCTTGCAAAATGTCGATGTAAGTGTCACGCTACAATTTCCAATCGCCAAGATTTGATTGTTACAGTCAGCGATATTGTTGTCGTTTGCAAGGTGCAGGATTGTTCGATTATGTTGAACAGGGAAAAGAATAATTTTCTTACAGACTAATGTAGGTTTAGGATACTTAATAACAAAATGTAAAAAATTACTGTCTAATAGGACCTTGATAAATGATACCTCCATTAAATCTGTTATAGTTGTATTAGTAGAGCGCATATCGATAAAATTTTTTGCATCATCAGTGTTCAGTATCAGTGGGTTTATTACACCTATCTTTGCAAGGGTAATGGTTGAGATTAGGGTTTCAATTTCCGAAATTACAATTCTGTCTCTAGCAAGCAATGTTTCGTATAAATAACTGGTATCAATCTGCTTAGCATTTGAGTCCTTAATAAGTAGGTGGATTTTTTCTGTTAATTTATTTATCCTTTCCTGCACTTCCGTATTTATGACGATCTGCTAGTTTTCTGAGTTTATGAGCTCCTGTTGTTGGAATTTTAATTTTTCAAAGTCGTCGAAGTCCGGTGTCCCTGCGATAACTTTCAAAGCAGTTCCTTAAATGTTTAAGCTCCTACCCTGTCTATGATGGGTGTCCAAAGTTGCCAAAAGTACCTTCTATGCGCGCAGTGTTAGAGTCCAGTAACATTCTCATATGAGATAAGGGGAAGTGTGTAGGTAGTAAGGTTAGTGGCATGTTGCAGATAGTCAAAGTCTCTCCAAACAGTAACATATCCGTCTTGAAGTGGGATATAGTCACAGTTCGAGTAGTCCGTTAGCTTAGGCGTCGCCGTCCGAAAAAGAAGTATCGCAATCAAAATCCTAAAAATTGGTAAGTAGAAATAACGCTTAGTACCATGCTGTACGATAATAAAGAAAATTGTTAAATATATGTAAGACTATAAAAATATTTGGCAGAAGGCAAAGCGATGTTATTTCAAATTGTCCTTGTGGACCACCCTCCCTTTAATGAGAACCGTGGTTCCTAGGTCTGCTTGGACTTTTTCTTCGACATATAAGGGGGCTAATTTGTTGCCTAGCCTTCTGTTGGTTTTTACTAAAACTCGTTCCCCAACGTCAAATACTCTGTTCTGTTCTAGATCGGTTATTTCTCTCTAGTTGTTCCTGCTGGGATGTCATTATTTTGCTAATTATCTCTTTCCTCATCTCCAATGGAGTGGCATTAATTACGTCAATCGGTTTCTTGTTGGTAACGGAATGAATTGTCCGATTGTATTCGACTGTAGCCAGTAATATGAGTTCAGTTGTTTCGGTAGTCTTTCCCTCTAGTTTTAAGCATCTTGCGATCTCAAGGATCGTGCTATGTAGGCGCTTCACTTGCCCACTCGATGCACTATGCAGTGGAGGTGCATTTACCACATCGACCCCAAATTGATTTTTTAATAATGACGTTATAGTTTTAAAGTTGAACGATGCCTCGTTATCGCAATAAATGGTCTTTGTATTTGGAAATAAGTTTATCAATTGTATTATCGGAGCTTTTATATCAACAATAATGCGAGAAGGTACAGGCTGGACCACTGCAAACTTTGAAAACTTGTCCACGCAAGTAAGTATTTCTTATCGGTGGAGAAAATGTCAATATGCAGAATTTCGCCTGCATGGGATGGCAAATTATTACAATTTGCGACAACTTCGTTTGCTACTTTAGTCTTTTTGGAAAATAGTAATCACAGAGGATTTGTTTTACATTTTCCTGGGCCGCTCTGTGGGCACGATTGTGCTCGGCAGTAACTATTTCCCTTTGCTCTTCTTTGTTGGTGAAATCTGATACCATATTTTTACAATGCCAAAACTTCGTTGACGGAAAACACCTGACCAGTTCATGTTGAATCCTGGCAAGTATTGATAGGTCGCAATATATCGCATTTACAATTTTCGGGTTAACAACTAATTTAATCTCATCGATAAGTGTATTCTTATCCATGAATTCGATTATGTGGCGAGTCTTTTCGCCGATATATATGAAATTCCGCTTTAAAGTGGAGTTTGCTTCCTCCAAAACTATTTGGTTTCTGAAACAATTTAGCGATTTTTCGGTTGTTTCATTCGTATATGTTAAGGACACTTCGCTATGGATTGTAGCAAGGTCGGATTGTGCTTCTTCTTCAAGAGCATGGATGTTCTGTCGCGATAATGCATCAGCAACATAGTTTTCCTTGCCCGGTTGATAAAATATTTGAGCATTGTGTTCATATATAAAGGCCTTCCAGCGCTTAATTTTGGCGTTTGGGTTTCGGTCTGAAACCGCAAACGTAAGTGGCTGGTGGTCTGTGAAAATATTAAGGTTTTTGACACCATAAAGGTAATTTCTAAGACTTTTTAGAGCCCAGACGATTGCAAGTAAATCACGTTCATTAGTAGCGAAATTCTGTTCGCGGTCTTTCAGGGTTCTAGAAATCATGGTGATTGGTTTCCCACCCTGAGACAATACAGCTCCTATACCCAACGATGAAGCATCGGTCGTAAGATCAAATGGCTTCTTGAAGTCTGGGTACGGTAACGTAACGTCCTCTGATACCAGGACCTCCTTTAGTTTGTTAAAGGCATTTAACTGTTTTTCGTCAAGAACTATTTTAATCTTCTTTGATTGTGAGGCTCCAACCTTACCGTTTTCGCCCTTTAATATGTCTGTTAAAGGTTCGCGATTGATGCAAAATCTTTAATGAAACATCTGTAGTAACTTGCCAGACCCAAAAAGGACCTAACATTGAACAAAGTAGAGGGCTGTTCGTAATTACGAATCGCTTCAAC
Source organism: Philophylla caesio (assembly GCA_963971545.1). Classification (NCBI taxonomy): domain Eukaryota; kingdom Metazoa; phylum Arthropoda; class Insecta; order Diptera; family Tephritidae; genus Philophylla; species Philophylla caesio. The sequence continues at coordinate 69,292,309 of OZ020607.1, forward strand.
TTTACTAGGGCTCGTTTTAATACCATCCCTACATACAACGAAACCTAAGTATTCGACGTTTTCTTTAAAGAAGTGCAATTTTTCGCGGGATACTCTCATATTGGCCTCGTATAGCTTTCTCAAAACCCATTCAATATGCTCGACATGTTTGTCTTCAGTTTCTGAGAAGATGATTACATCATCGACGTAGACGTAGCAGGATTTTCCTATCTGTTCCCTTAACACGTCGTCGATGGCTCTCTGAAAAATGCTGGGTGCATTCTAACTTCTCAGCAGGCCTGTTACCAAAACTCTGCTGCCTATTATGTATCTTTCGCCTGGTATCTTCCACCTGTAATTTTTTCCCTAGATTGTTGCTTCGTTTCGAGCCTTTGGGCCTTATCCTCTAAGCTCCGGGCATAGGTACTTGCGAACATGTATCGCTCATGATTAGATTCCACTTCTTGTGCTAGCGCTAGAGCCGAAGGTAGGTCCTTAGGCCGCGCCGAAAATAATACGTCACTAAGTGGTTTTTTAGTCCCTGAAATGAACACACGCAATGCGTCCATTCTATATTTCTCATTTAGTGATGCAGCTATGGATTTGTCATAGGTCATGATTGTCTTATTGGTTAAAAGAGTTAATTTCTTTTCCACCTCATCATAATATTGGAGGAGTGTCAAACCTCCTTGTCGGAGATTTGACATCTCCTGCTCAATCAGGTAAATCGGTCGTTTATCAGAATAACTAAAGTCAAGGCGGTTAATTATAGCTTTAAAATTCAAAACAGTATTAAATGATGCCATCACCATGTCAGCTTGGCTTTTTATTTTATTTCTTATGATAGCAACGGCTTGAAAGTGCTTGGAGCTACCTTCATAGCTTTCAAAAATCTTGTATGCGGTGTGTGCCGCTTGTCTCCACGAGACATATGCTTCCTGTTTACCGTCAAAGTCCGGTAAGGACTTAACGATGTTCAAAACTTTCTTGTTGTACGGCGAGAGCGCTTCTTATAGCACTCTCCACAACTGCTCTTATTTGATCGGGTTCTAACGCCATTTCTTTATTTTGATCTGCTGCCCTATCACGATCACTCATAAGTGCTTTGTAGCAGAATTACAAAGTATCTGTTTATTTTTACACAACCACTCATTCGAATTTCCCGTGCAAAGATTCACATAAATCTGATTTCAATGTTAAAGTAAAGTTTATTCAAAGCGTTATATTAAATTAGAAAGGTCGATATAAATTACGATCGCTCAATAGTATTTTGTAGCAGAATTATATAAATTCCTTTATTTTAACACAAATTTTTATCGTATTTACTGTGCAAGGTTTTACATTCATCCAGTTTTAAAAATAAATTTTTTAATTAAATTACAAAGAAGAATATAAATTACTATCACTTATAAGTATTTTGTAGCAGAATTACACAATACTTTCCTATTTTTACATAGCCTTTCTATAGCATTTCCTGTGCAAGATTTCACATTTATTTGTTTCACTGTTAAAGCAAAATTTACACAATTTTTTTTTAATTACATAGATCAATATAAATTACGATCGCTCATAAGAAATTCACGTTAACAAATTTTGTTGTGAAAAGAAATTATTTAATTCACCAAATTACAAAGGTAGATACAAACAACAAGTGCTTGTAAAATTTTACAATGTTTTGCGCTCTACTTACAAAGTCAGTTTTAAGTGCGTATAAACGAGCTCGGTTCTTGATATTCTACGTGTACTCTGCATTCCGTGTTGATTGATGTGCCCGATAGGTATTTATTCAGTCTTCTATTACTGGAATCTTTGCTCCTTTAATTATCTTAGTTGATTGCTGCGTCCAAGTGGTTATTAAATATTCAGCTTACGTTGATTCAATTTATGACTTGAGTTTTTAATTTACTTCAATTAATTAATTTACTTTTAAGTCCTTAGTTACTTGGACCTTCACTTATTTTGGTCACTTTGCCGGTTGGGCGCCAATTATACAAATGATACACTTGTAGTTGTGTTTTTATTAAAACTTTATTTAATGACAAGCGCTGGCTGTGTCGGTGAGCTCACAATGGAAACTGAAAATTAATTTTAATTCTAAGCTAAACGAAGTCACCTGCACCTTTGCATTTCTGGATTTTCTGTTAGCGTTAGATAATAGCTGCGCTGCACCAGCTTTTGCGCCCGGATGCGCTGTAGACGCTTACGTTTGCAACTTTTCGGTTGGCACAGCGAGTTACCCGTGGTCAGCGTGAGAATGTAAATTTGCTGACTTAGGCCACGCGCGGACTTTTGTCCGGTATGTGAGCTGATCGCGTTAACTTACATACATTTACCACAGTATATTCATTTTCACTCACGCCCGTGGCTTCAAGTGTGGTTTTAAAAAAATAAGTTGGTCATACAATGCCCACGTTGGTGCGCTCTTTGCAGCACTTCCGGACGGTGCATCTAACGGCTTACATTCCCGTGTCTACCGCTCGCGTAGTGTCTTCCAACGTTTAGTGCATTCTTCCTCTATAATAATAAATAAAAAAAATAATGCAATGCACGACTGTAAATACACATAATGTATGTACATACATACGTATATATGACCAATACCTGTGGCTCGTAATTCCTGCGCTATAGCTTGCCAAGCGGATTGCTTTTTAAGAGGCAGTCTGTAAATGTTCGTCGTCGATCATCTTAAAAAGATACTCAGGATTATGTAGAAACCTTTATTGTTTAAATTATAATCAATGAAGCAATTATTTTCTCAAACAATCACCTAGCATAGTAGGGTCATTCACGGTATGCGCACAAAAACAGCTGATCTTTGTGAAGTATATGCAAATGCATTTTGATATAAAATTTCAGAGCAGACTTATTTATTTTTACAAGAAAATAAGTAAATGAAACATTTCCCCACATCCAATTGAACATGTATTTTCAAATCGGTATAAGAAAGTCGTGATTTTGAAATCTTCCTCTACATTCCTTTCCATTTTTAAAAATGTTCAATACTTTTAACAAATATACTAGTGCTCGACCTTATATTATTAGTATAGGTATGTATTTCAGCAATATTTATTTCGTTTTTTTTTTTTCAAGAAAATAAAACTAACAATATTAGAATTTACATGTAAACATTAAAAAAGTTGTGAATACCCCTAAAAGCTTTTACATACAACTCTGTAAAGGCATTAATATTTGTACCACTGCAATTAAAATGTCACTTAAGAAAAACGCTAGAAAATCAAATTCAACAGACTTCTAATTTTTATTAAGTTGTGCTAATTTTTGGGTAATCGGATACCGGTGAAATGCATTGAACAGATTTTATTTAACATTTCAAAAGTTATGCGAAAGTTGTGCGAAGTATGCATAATCAGCGCTTAAATCAACTTCCAATTTTCATTTTGCGTGACATTTCGAATTGACGTTTATCCCACCGTTTAGGGGGAATGCGAATTGTCTTCAATATAACGAATACGGATTTTTTTTGGATTAGCAAAAAAAAATTTAATGAAAATTTTTGTAAATTTGTACATTGTTTGAAACTTTGGATTATAGTTTTTATGATTACACAAGTCTGAAAAAAAAAATAATTGAGAGCTGGTTTGGTTTTTTTGTGTAATTCCGACGTTTATGGGTGTGCTGGATCCGAAAATAAATTTAGTTTCATCATAGAACGTCACGTTTTATGACAATGTAGGTGTCTATGTTAAACAAGTTATCATCTTAAAATAAAACATAAAGTATTAAAAAAATTTATAATTGAGTAACAAAAGTAATTTATTTATGTAAAATGCATTACTTAGTAAGAACTAAACACATTTTTTTTCTCAGTGAGACTTCTTTTGGTACATTTTCGCTTATGGGAAGGTCTCTTTGAAGCGAACAACAGTAGTCTGCCAACATTGAAACGCTCCATCTTCCCTGGTATCTTTATTCCATCTCCTCAATATATTGGTGAAATCGTTCACCGTGCTCTTCACTCACGTCTCCTAAATTTTCTGGAAAGTAGTCGAAGTGGGAATGAAAAAAATGTACTTTTAAACTTATCAAGCAACCTAAAGCTTGAAATGCGTTTAACATTCTTTTGGATATTTGTTTGTTGCTAGGATCTTTGTTATTGCCTAAAAATTTCTTTATGACCTCATTAAAGAAAATCCAGACTTCTATTTGAGGATTCGTCATGGTTAAGATGAATAGTGGATCAGCAATAAGCCGTCTAATATCTGTTCCAACGAAAACACCTTCCTTCAACTTTGCGTCCAAGAGGCCTGGAAACTTTGATATTAAGTATTTGATGCAATTTCCATCTCTTGGAAGTGACTTTACAAATTGCTTCATCAATCTCAGCTTTATGTTAAGCGGTGGTAGAAGAACTTTATGAGGAGGCACCAAAGTTTCATGCAGGGCATTATTTTCGCCAACTTTAAGCTCCCTCGGAGGCCAACACTTTTGGTCCAGTGATTTGTTCGGTCTCTACTATCCCATAGACAGAAAAGCTAGGAAAACCCAGATTGTTGAACTAACGCCATGTCCAAAATTTTGAAATCACCGCACACTTTCCAACCGTGGTCTTTATATTTTAATTTGCAAACAATCAATTCCAAGTTCTTGTAGGTTTCCTTGAGGTGTACGGAATGACCGACAGAACTGCTTTAAGGCTTCTTTTTGAAGAATCTATGAAAATACGCCACTCTGCTGGATCATATGAGATCTTAAATGTATCCATCAAACCTTCTACACTATCGGAGCGCGCACGTTCAGGTTATAATATGTTTATGTTTGTTAATGCAGCTCACACAGGGTGTTTCTTATTTATAAATTAATGATAGTTATGGTAAACATTTAAAAACAGTAATCAGAATTATACCTATTATTAATGCCTACAAGTTAGCCCAAAAAAACCCCTTTTTATATTAAAATTTTGTGTTTTGTAAAATAACCTTACGTTCTGGAATTTTTTGAGTATTTCTTTTAGTTTTCAGAACACCTAAATATGTACAATAGAAATCAGTTGGAAATATCCAGACAGCATTTTTGTTGCAGACCTGTGTTATTATTGCTTCTATAACATAAACGTGGTTAAAAAACTGGCGTGCGTTCGTCCAAAAACATTTCCGCAGTCAACTCGTACATGCAATCTTATTTTAAGTTTTCAGTTACGTCTAGAATGTTCTTTGTTATAGTTATAGTCGTACAGCTGTGGAACTCGTTGCCTTATAAATTTAAATTGGAATCAAATCCGATGCGCTTCAAATTGGCTGTGCATTCTGTCTTTGCTTTCCATCCTATTTTTTCTTTTTCAATATTTTATTAAGTTAAGCTTTTGGAAATGAGTTTACAAATTAGTTCTAAGATTTTCTGTTAATCTATCTTTGGTATTGTTATTTTTATGAAATTCGGCACTGTAAAAGACTGTCTTAATTGTGTCATAATAATAAAAATAAAATTAAAAAATTAAAAAAATAAATAGATGGCAGCGAAGTGTAGCAGTGATGAATTTATAGTTTCTGCGCGGGAAATTTAAAAAGTCATTGAAATTGTCCTTGTATTTATAATAAGTAAAATCATTCGTTTTTAACATGCTTTTATTAGCTTCACCTGTATGCATGTATATTTGTAACCGAATCTTTTGGACTCGATTTTGACCGACTGTAAACAAACATATTTAATTTAAACTTTGTACACTTATCTAGAACCGTTGACAATACAATAATTCTATAAGTGTATGTACGTTATATCGAATTTATGAGCACAGGCAGCCGGCAGTATATTAACTCGAATTTGTCGTACAGGACGTATGAGTAACCTGATCGAAACGATTTAAGCGCTCATCTTACTGCTTCTAGTGTCGTGCATTATTTATTGTGAGACTTAAAGAAATTATTAAACAATATAAAATTTGCTGCAGTTGTTTGCGTCGGAAGCATAAAAAGAAAACAAAAATAATAAATATAGTAAGGGTATTCGTCTAAACACGTAAATGCCTCGTATCTGCGTAAACCTCGTAAATAAACCGTTTTTTCATACAAAAATAAGAAAGTTTACGAGATTTTCGGGTTATAGTTTAAAAAAAAAACTAAAAAACACGCTTTTAAAGCACATCGAACTAAAAAGTGGCCTCAAGTGTGCTCTGAACAATTAGTTGCGAAAATTTTGCATCTTTATCGTGTAGATTACGTGGCGAGGTATATGTATAATTTGGAAATAAAGACCTGGAAATTCGATATGCATTGTGCGAATTTTAAAATAAGGTGAAGAAAGTGGAGACAATATTTTGCTGTATGAAATTTAGAAAAAAAAGTAAAAATAAAAATATTAAAAGAATAAAGAATAAAATTTAATTTCATGTTATTTTTTTACTTGAAACCATTTTGTTTTCATTTAGAAAAGTACAATCGATTTATAAGCTCAATTTTGATAGATGAGTCTACCGAACACTTTCTATGTAATTCTATTTGCTGTTTTTTATTTGTCAATTGAAGTTTTATTGACTGAATTCATTTTTGATATGCATTGAAAAATGTATATTTCTAATCTACGATTTCTTTTTTATCTACTCTATGAACATAAAAATGCACTGTATTCAATACTTAATCCTTAACCGGTTCTTTTTTTCTTGCCGCTCTTATACAACATACACTCCACGACCAAAATATAGTACAACCATATAATAACAGACAATATATATGTACATATTATTTTCAGTTTAAGTACAGATAACTCTGAAAAGGTGTCACATTTTCATAAATCTTATTAAGTATAAAATTAAGATTCCTCCTCAAATTGTATTTTTGTTGTATTTGAAATTTCATTCGCCGGCTGCGCGTGCCCTCGGTCGATAGCGCAAACCGCTAAGATGACCCAATGAAGAATAAATATTGCTTAATTGTTGACCAAAATAAGAATTTCTTTTAGCAAATGTATGTCTGTATGTCGGATGAGTTGGATCCATAAAATATTATGACATCACCTATAAAGCGACACACGAAAACACAAGAAAGCTTCTGGTATTTCTACTTACCATCTTCAAAAGAGGCACAACTCAAAAACCCTTAGAACAAAATATGGATATACTTGTTGACCAATAGTAGTATTAAGTAATCGCAATTAACACCATAACATAAAGATAGTTTTGTAATTAAAGAAGATGACCACGAAAGGAAAAGCCTTTGAATAAATAGGCGAGGTATTTTGTGAATTATTTATCTGAAAAAAATCAACCCAAAATATTTGAGTTGTGCCGCTTTCGTAAATGGTGTGCGATATTTACGTAAGTATGTATGTAAGTAAAATGAAATTTTAAATGCACAAAAACGAACGCTATGGTGGTCGAGATACGACAATTTTGTTGGTGTAAAAAATGCTGGAAATGTGCGAGTTTATAAAAACCTCTGCTCTCTGTATAAACAAATCGAAAAGCTCCCCTATCCTTCCCATGCATACATATGTATGTATGTATGTATTAACATGGTTTTACCTACATTTTTTCTTAGTTTAAATTTCAATATTACATAAGTTCATGCTGTATAATCTGAAGACGCAAATAAGATAAAACACAAATCAGCTAAGCTGCCAAATAAAAAACAAACAAAAACTTTACACACACGTACATACATTTGCATCTACATATTATATATCTACTAGGTATGTATATGGGACGTAGTATGTATGTAAGATGAACTGAAAAAAGCTAAGAGAAAATATAGCTTTAAAAGGTTTGCAAGCACTCAAGCGCCGCGCGGCTAAATAACTAGTTAGCTGAGGAGAGCGCGTGTGCACAGATAATGAAACCGAAAGTGAATCAACATAGGCAACTCAACGCAACAATTAGAGACCTACTATGAATATATTGCCAACATTACAACAGCATCAGCAAAAGCAGATGGCGCATTTGCGTATACTTTAAATATGGTAAAGGGCAGACATACTATGTACAAATGCATACATTCAAGTTGTCGACACTGTCTATTTAACAAAAAAAAATCTATTCAACAAATAGATGTTATGCAACACCTGCTGATGACCTTTATTTGCCTTCTCTTAGTGGTCTCATCCCATACTTCCTCAGCTTGCGCATATTTGTTAGCAAATTTGTCGAGGTGTTCGGATTTAAATGATTACGACTTGTCTTTCTATGGTATCCAAAACGTCAACATTTTGCATGTTTTTCGAGTTTTCAATCTCGTCTTCGATCAACTCCCCGTAAATCCACTGATTTATTATTTCTTCTTTTTAATTTTAAGAGAAATTTTACTAAATCGGTAAAGAATTGGTATTGTATTTTTTATTGAAATTCGGTGCTCTTTTAAGTTTTATTTGATGCGATCATTTGTAAGGATACTATCCTTAGTTTTTCAGCAGTCTTTCTTCTATTGGAAAGTATTCAATTTACGGATTTGCAAATTTCTGGTTGGCCATTTCTCTTTGTTAAACCTATACTGCCGAAAAAAAAATTAACATGAAATTTTGAACAAAAATTCAACCGACTTCACCATTTATATGCTCATAAGTAATTGGGATCACTGATAGTTTCCGCATGATCCAATTGGAACTTATTAACATTAATATGGGACCTACCATGAGGTTTTACCATTTCGATAAAGCAAGAATTAGTTAAGCCGGTTTACGCTATCTAATGTTATAAGGTTACTTCCTTAAAAAAAAAAGAATATATCGACGAATTGATAATCTGTTCCTTTTTTGAAATCGTTACCAGGCGATCTAAGCCATTTATACAGCTAACGATATTTCCACCGCATTGAAATATTCATAAATTTTTTTTATTTAGCAGAGCTTAATCTACTATAAAGAACTTTTGATAGTACGTAACGATTAATTGCTAAATATGTGAAAGTGGCATACTTTTCCGCACTTAAAAACAGATAAATTCGGCCCTGATTTTGATTTACTGGAGGTAGATATTAATAATTGTAATTTGTTACATGGGTGATAAGCGTTAAGTTTAAATTTACAGGCAATTATGTGATTTTTAGGTACACTTTAAATAATTTTTTAACGATCAAATAACGTTGAAACCTTTTTGTACTGAAACGAATTAAAGGTGTTTTTCAATTTCGGGACTTACCAAAAATTATTTAAGAAATGCAACGAATGAAAATCGACCGAGCTGTTGTGTCGCGATCGCCAAATAACAAAACCGACTAGAATCTTTTGTTTTTTGCGCCCCAACATTGTGTAGGTCTGGAAAATCGTTCGTTACTTTTCTTTGGAGCAACTCCTATATTCGGGATTTCCCTATACTCTTTTGGTCAAGGCTGACAGAGGTTGACATATTTATTTGGCCTGTACGACCTATTACCTCACTCGAACCTTTGTGTCACCATTGATAGCGTGATATCTTTCTAAGAATCTATCAATAAAATACAGAGCTGCAACCAAATCATTAAGTCGCTTTCCATCAGCACTTAGCGCGGAATCAAAAAAGCGTTGCTAGATAAATGCATAAGAGGCGATGGATTGGTTACGGTCATGTAAGATCACCGCACATCGAACGGCGACTGGATGTCTTCCGAGCTCCTAACGCTCGCATGAGTCTGATCAATTTCCAGATACATATGTAAGAGGGAACCTTTACCGACTGAGAGATGCCTTTTACCAAGCTACCTCTTTATCCGGATAGACAACTTCCTCCTTCACGAGCTCGCGACCATTGAATATTACAGCTGGGGTTCAATCCCCTCACAAAAGAGGATATCCTATCACTCTGGCTTAATTAAGATCTGGAAAATGGAGTCTACTTATCCAGTAGCAACCCCAACACTCCCAATACAGGCAGGGCGTGTGGAGATTCCCGCACAGCCCATCCACCTAATACTACTCCGCTGATCGTCCAACCCAGTCGAGATTGCGTATTTCTTAGGCGTCCTCACTAGGCCCCCTTGCTAGATGGGGTGAACCGAACTGTTTCAAAAACAACATCTTCTAGTTCAAATATGAGTATTTAGGGAATTGAATGTTAATATTATAATTATAAAAAGGCGCTTAGACTAGCAGTTCACTATTTGGCCAAGATTCTCCAACCATTTGCGGAGTGCGCCTTTATGGTGTATTAGAAATGGAGATACGTACAAATTTATGAGGACTTTGAACGTTTTATGACAAGACAGAAATACACTCGGAGGTTGTCACTTGCCTGCCGATAGGGGACAGTTATTAGAAAAAGTTCGGACTTTAGATTTTTCATGCCTGGGCGGTAAAATGAAATTCATACGAACTACTCTGCAGAGGATATGTATAATTTCTTAATGTTTTGGATACTTAAATAAGCCGTAAGATTAGATAACTCGGACATTGTTCACTGTTTTATGCATAAATTATATTTAATAAGTACGTTAGGTTTGAAATATCGTAAAGTTGAAATTAAAGAAGGGGTTTTAGTTTTAATGGTAAAGGGAAGTTCCTGACTTCGCCCCTGTAGAAAGCTTCTCATGAAATATATCTGCCGTTCCGAGTCGACATTAAACCGTAGATCACTCTATTTATGCTACAAAAAATTGAGTTAAGTATACAGAAACGTCCGCTACCTATTCTTATGTTGTGTAAAAATTCCAAGGCATTTGCTGAACATTAGCTCACCGAGTATGTACATTCTAAACTTAACGGCAGTTTTTCTCGGTTGTTAGTTCTTTGAGTTATGACAGTATTTTAGTTAATAAGGGATACGATTTTTCCTATACATTTCAGAACTTTTTGAAAGAGGTCATAAAAAGGGGGGAAATAAATTTTAGGGGAAAGGAATTTTGCTTACCAAACCTAGCTGATTATGTACATACTAGGGATGTCAATTTTGGGCATTTTATTGAACTCGGGATTTTCGAGATCTGAAAACAAAATCTCGAGACAATCCCGGAATCCCATATTTCACGAAGTTTTGATTCGTAAATTTTAATTTATCAAAAAATGTAACACGTCTGTAATCGTTATATTATAGAAGTATGCAAAAAAACATTAATATAACCACAAGAAAAAAAAAGAAGAAATAAACGTAAAATTTGACGCACATACACAATAATTTATACTTCAAGTACAAGTATACATATTAGGTACAGAAGCAAATGCACCTACATAAAGTATAAGTATTTTTGATCACTGTTTGAGACCAATATAAAATATTAATATATTGCCATTCCATTTTGAGCGAGGCAAAATTATTCCTTATTTTGATCAAATTGCAATCTTAGATAAAAGCCTTAAGTGTGTTATCCTCCAACCTGGACATAAATTTGTTGCATTTAATATCTGTAGTGGAAAAGAACCGACTCAACAGTTGTTGGTTGGATTGTCGACAAAAAGTTAAATGCTAAGGTATTCGATTATTCGAGTTTTTGTAAAACCGGTTTTGAAAAATGGCAATCGGAAAAAAACCGTGCCTTAATATTTAAATCAAGAAAAAACCGAGTAAACCGGTTCTTATTCCGTGTAAGAAAAAATCGACGTCAATGTACATACATGTAACTAAATGCTATTATTTCTATAAAAGAAACCTTTTGAAAATACAAGTTAAGGAAGCAATCTCTGATAAGTCTCTAATAGAAAATGTTACAATTTTAGACCAGTTGGCATTAATTGGTCTCGAAATATTGCTCTAAGTCCCAAAATAAAGTTTCTCAATTATGACCAGGTGATAAGCAGGCCACAAAAATTAAGGCAAACACAATAAATAAAAACGAAAAAGCCAAGAAAGGCAATAAACTTCAACTCATACATATTCTCTAATTGTAAAACTTGAGAAAATACCAAATTACTGAATTCCACATTTATTATTCAAATTGAGCGATCTAGAAGGGCTTATTGTCAATATGGCGTTGTACAATATTATCAAGGTTTACCCGTCCTTTTATGTCATTTGTCTAAATATATAATATCTTCTAAAATACATTTACTGCGTTTTTCCTGCAAACTATTTATATTAATTATCAAAGTCTATAACTTCCCAACTACGAAAAAACCGGGTTTGGAGATAAAAAAAAACCGATTTATTCGATATTCGAAAAATCAAGGATTTCAAACAATACTTTACGAAAAACCCGGAGAAAACCGGTTTGAAAAAACCGAGTCAATCATTATCTATGAAACATTCTCCAGCCCAGTTTTGTTTTTGTTTCTTATGCAAAATTTTCTTATTTCAATACAAGTCTGAAAGGTATGTTTAGTGTGTTTTTTGCTTTATTCGATCGCTTCTTTCTGTTTTAAATCATTTGAGGTTAAAAAAAATGGCTATTAAATTCACTGTTTTCTGCAATTCCGGGATTTGAATATTCTGATCCCGAGATATTCGGGATTTGAAAAATTCTCCCGTGGTTGACATGCCTAGTACATACGTAATTACTTAAGCAAATATCATTGCTTTTATTTTTTAACGGTTAAAAGCTTTGATTTTTATTCCAAATGACTAGAATGACTACATAAGCATACGTAGGAGTACATATGTATGTATGAGACGAAAATGTTCGCCCGTGTGTAAACAATTCCTATTTTCATCAAATGTATTATGTAATAATTTGCTTTAGAAAGCATGGTAAAGACGTGGGATTGGGAATACCGACTAATTCCAGTAACTTATATGGACACCCAAACGAGTAAAGGCCGTGGCAGATAAAAAGCTTTCGCTTGGCGTGACATTTCTAACACTACTACTAGTAAAGCGTAAAAACAAAACGTATGCCAAAATAAATATTTGCTGTTTGTTTATTTACTTGTCGTAAAAACCTTGAAATTTATAAAATTAATCCTTCCTATTAACAAAACTCGTGCGGAATGCAAATTTAATTGATGTATGAAGAGAAATAAAACCAGTTGTTTGTCCTCTAGCGCCCAGCTTTTCGCTTCGATTTGATGTCAGCGTTGCTTATGTGCGAAATTTCATATAATTGCATGTATTCATCTTAGTTGTCAAAGCGCAGTAAGCTTTTTATCTGGCATGTCCTTAAAATATTGCTCTGGTTCAGCACAGGGCGAATTTCATAAGGTGAAGTTATTGGTGAGAAGGAGAATTCATTTTCTCTTCGCCTTACATGGAAGTTTTGACAGCTCACGCCATAAAACCAAATACAAAATACATGTAAATTTGTTGTTGGCGGTGCGACTTCACCTTATTGAACACGTCAGCAATTAATTTTGTATTTACTTAAAACATTTCAATCAATGCGAATTCAAATAAGGTGGTGTTGACTAATCTGCTGATTGGTTGTTGGTTTTAAAATAAATACAAAGGAGATAAGGTTTAAAAATAGCTCACTAAAGCGTTGTATTTGACGGTTCACTACCACCGTACCCTTATATTAATTCGCCTAGATTCAATATTCGACACTTACCATTTTTTTGAAGATATCTTAGCAATTTGTGAAAGCACAAAAAGAATTTGCTTTTACGTCGCAACGTCTGAATTTGATATCCACGCTAGACTAATATATGTATGTAGCTATGCAAAATATCGTTAGCTACACCATAAACACAGTCTGAATTAGAAAGGATCGTTGAGCTACACCATAAACAGTCTGAATTAGGAAGGATCCCTCCGAGCCGTTTGATGCCAAACGAGATTTTAAACAATGTCATTATTTATCGTGTGACTAAGTTAACCTGAAATTGTGGAAGAAATTAGTATCATAGTTTTTCCATGGGTTGGTAAACTTTTTAAATATGGGCAGTATATGTATCTCACCTCTTTTGTAAGAGGTATGTATAAGTAGGAATTCGGGTGTGACAGATTTTATCTAATGACCAAACAAACAGAAATATAATATTCATTTTAACTCGTACTTATTTAATGTAGTTATAATTAAATGCGTTTGGCGTCAAAATACTTGTTATCAATACACCAATTTGCTGGATCGCCATGTAATCAACCCTTTCGAAATCTTTAAAATATCTGCAAGTGCATGTGGCTTGGCGAAATGCAAGCGTTTTAGTAATTAATTTTCTTAAAATTTTACTTACGTGAAATGCGTATAGAATTAATTTTTTTTTTATTATTTATGTTTAATTTCCAGCAAATTTAATTTTGAAAAGATTTCCCATTCACAATGTTTTTGGAAATTGAGAAAACTTTAACTTTATAACCTGATAGCTCGCTAAACTCAAATCCGCAATGCATTTGTCGCGGAATCGCACCGAATGCTTGTTGAAGCCTTTGGTGAACAAGTGGCAACTGTTAAAACGTATGAAAGATGGTTTCAACGATGCAAAAGTGGTGATTTCGATGTCAAGGACAAAGAACGCTCTGGAGCTCCGAAAAGGTACGGAGACGCCGAAATGCAAGCGTTATTGGACGAAGATGTTTCGCAAACCCAAAAAGAACTTGTAGAGCTGTTGAATGTGAACCAGCCCGACTTTTCCAAACTTTTACGAGGCATGGTTAAGATTCAAATATCAAAAAACGCAACACAAAGCCATTTCTGCATGACAACGCTCCATCACATACGGCACGACCGGTTCGCGACACATTGGCAGCACTCAAATGGGAAGTGCTCGTGCATGCGGCTTACTCACCTGACCTGGCCCCGTCCGACTACCACTTGTTCGCATCGATGGGTCACGCATTCGCTGAGCAGCGCTTCGATTCTTAAGAAAATGTGAAAATTTGGCTTGATAATTGGTCTGCAGAAAAAACCCAAGGACTTCTATTGGCTTTGAATTCACAAATTGCCTGAAAGATGGGAAAAATGTGTGAAAAGCGAGGGAGCATACTTTGAATAAACGATTCTTCCTTTAACACTTTAAAGAAAAGAAACGACATTACTTAATTATACACCTGCTATATTTGTAGTATTTGTCGTACAAATCATTTTTTGTTTGTTTTATCAGTAGTTTGAAAATAAGTTATTAAACTTAAGTAGTGTTCATGTGTTATAACTGTACTTTTGATCAAGACAAATGTTAATATTTCATACAAATCAAAAATGTCAAACCTTGTTGAACTGTACATCTAACTGTCATATTCATTGTGTGGTGTTGATTGCAGGACGGAATTTTTCAATTAAAAAATATTTTTCGTACTCGAAAACTATCTGTTTGATATATCAGTTTACTTATTTTTGTTGGCCTTACAGTAATCATGGCGGCCGGCGTGTTCAACTGTGTAGCTGTGCGTGCTAAAACCCACTATATAGAAAAAGTTTTTTTTTAATTGCGGTCGTCTCTCGGCAGCCCACCCAATTGTTTTAATTTTTGGAGCATACCCTGCAATATTGAATCAAGCTACATACATATGTATATAGCAAATCGGCTGGAAAAATTGTTTTATAAAGCAAATTTGTAAAAAAAAACTATGCCGTCTTAATTATAGTAATTTAAGAAAAGCTATGGATTGTAATTTAGTTTCTACAGTCAAAAGTTTTAGTTAGAAATGCTTTAAATATCTGAAAAGCACTTGCAGAAATAAGGTGAACACTAATATGCTATCAATGATTTCTTTTTTTTGGTGATTGGTAATAAGAAGATACGTAGCTTACACTCTGCATCAAAACGCACAACAACGACACCAAAAGTTACAAAATAAGCAAATAAAAGTAAGTTACGTGTTTTATAGCCAACATAAACTTTTTACTTACATATGTACGTTGCTACCGCGTTGAAAGAGCATCTACATATGTTTTTACGTATTTACATACCTATGTACACATACATAAAATCATATATGTATACATGTACATACATATCAACATTAACAAACAACACCGTGTATGAATTGTGTATCACAGCATTGTTGATTGCATTATGGCACATAAACCAAGTCGGGAAGTGATTTTATTGTGATGAGCTTGAAGCTTTATTGTAAAGATCGAATGGAGCCAAGTATTAAATGAAGAAATAAACTGAGGCCAACGCGTAGCAATTGTCTGGCATTTTCGGCTTAACTCGAATGCAGAAAATCGTTTTTCAGTTTACTTTCGTTGGTCAATCCGTCAAGTCGGGTTTGACTCTTTCAATCCTTAAATCAGATTCATATACGATTTGTTTACAAGTCAACAAAGCATCCAGAGAGAGGGCAAAGCGAAATGAATAGTTAACTCTCAACAAAACGAAAACTCCGATGGCAGAGGTGCAACAATTCAAAAAGTACTCACGCTAAGCAATTCAAGCAGCAACCAGCAACCAAATTAACAACGTTTCGGTCGCCGTCGTTCAACTCTGGTAACATATTTTTACAACCAACCGTGCCGCGCAACCGCAATTCGAATTTGTGCTATCGCACAAATCGGTCGTCAACGTTCGCGCTCGTTACCCACTCGCACGCTCACTAGCTGACAAACAAGTCATCGTTATACGCCTAAAACGAATTTTAACTTGCGAACGTTAAACAACATAAAAACCACAATAGTACATGGTGCCCGTAAATAAGGAAAGTAAAAGTGCTCTTCCTCAGGTGTTACGTTGAAGTTTGGAAATGGCAAATGCATATTACGAAACAATTTTACAAAATCTGTACATAATAGGCGCATGTTAAAAATGGAAAGCATAAGAGAATAGGGAAATAACGGTGGAATGAACACATTTTTAGGTAATTAGCTGCAAAAAGTTATTAGTAACGGTTAATTTACGTCCTTACATTTCCTGTCTTCGTGTGAAGTGAATGAAATTATATGCAGCTATGTATATGTACACACATGTATGTATGTAAATAAAGTATAAATTGTTAAAAGTTAAACCAAAGCGATAAATGTCAACCCATCAATTCGTGCTAATTTTAATTTGCCCCAAATTTTACGAAAGTGAACAAAGTTAGTACAAAAACATATATACATACATATTTATTTATTGTACATACATATGTACATAGGTATACATCAATAAATACGAGTATCATATACCTTCGTCTGAGAGAAAAATCAAGTGTTTGTGAAAAATTGAACAAGAAAAAGAAACAAGAGTGAAAATTTTTATTTGTATTAGTAAATAAAAATCACCTGACAAAATTTGTACCACAATGTATGCTCATATTGGCTTATATTTCGTCACTGTATTTGCTATTGCGAATATAGCAATAATCGAAACGACCATTAGCAATGGCGATCTACCAAAACCTACGAACGCAACCTTAGCTGATATGGCTTCAAGTCATAGCGCCATCAATCTTCATCTGCCTGCACAGCATCCCGGTGTTTTGAATACGAGCATAGAGGTTTTGACACAGTGGAATCCACGGAATGCCGTTCGACTGAAGGATGTGTTGAACGTCTTTGATTTAGCTCGCATGCCAGATCATTGGATGAGCATACAGCTGGATATTGGAGCCAATTGTTCCCACGATTTGCAGTTATATATGCGTGGCTTGAATGCGGGAAATATTTGGGCAATGAAAAGTAAGTATTTTTTATAAAACTTTAATTTTGTTATCGAATGTACATTCATACATATGTACATACATATACGGGTATATGTAATTGATCAATGATTGCAAAAAAAACTGGTACACACATACATATGTATGTACATATGTTACATAGTATTTAAGTGCGTATGTATGCAAAATCTTGCGTATTCACACTCTTATGTGCATGTACAAACGAGTATACTGTTTTATTTTGGGATGTGTCATACTTAACGGTTATTTGACGTGTGAGGCAACACAAAACAAGGAAAGCACATAGCACACGCAATCGTCGGTTTGTCCGAATACAAAAGTTCCATCAACCGTTTTTTCAACAACACACTCTGGCCGTTTGCCACTGTTTTTCTTAGCGGTTTTCTATTTTTTTAATTACAAAATCGTCATGACATACATATGTAACATATGTATGTATACCACTATGTTCATTCATTCAAAATTATTTTGGTTTTCTACATACATACATACATACAGTGTTGGAAAAACTAATAGGGACATTGACTTATTACTCCTTACTATTTCATAACTTTGTATATTTTTGTGCTATTGAAAAATTGCGTTTTAAAGTTTATGCACATGATCTTAAATGGAAAAAATAATAGGGACAGGATCAGTTTTGCCGTTTGCGTTGAAGCATTGCCAAAATTTCGGAAAAAAAATTGTATTAACACATGGTGATTTGCCGTATGTAAAGTTTTAAATAGATATTGCTAAAAAAATCGAAGTATTACAGAATAATAATAGGAAGAATTGGAAAATTCAGTCGCGAAATAGCGGATATAATGAAATGTTCCAAAAATATGGTATTTAACGTGCTCCAGCCAGGCTGGAAAAAGAAAAAAAGAGGAAGCAAACGTAAAACATCAGAGCAATTTCACAATTTGGTGGTTAAAGAGTCAAAAAAAGGATCAGCCTAGCCAGACTATTCATAACAGACTACAAGAAGCATGGTTCAATAGCAGAAGTGCCATAAAAGGACCGTATTTGAGCGAAAAGGACGTGAATCAACGATTGGAATTCGCGCAGAGGCAAATGTTTCGGGAAAACTGGAAAAACGTTCTTTGATCTGATGAGACCACAGTACATTTTTTCGGTTCTGATTGTATAATCTTCGTTCGACGTCCATAGAACGTTGAACTTAATCCCTTTTATACATGAAAGGCAATTAAACAAGGCGGCGGTTCTATAATGGTTGGAGCTGTTTTGCGGCGAGTGGAGTAGGGTAAATTTTTTGGATACGGTAGGAGATGTGCACCCCAGACTACCTAAATATCCTTTATAGTGTAATGTTGCCCTATTCAAAGCACCACATCGCGCTTAAATGGGACCTTATTTCCCGACAATGACCCGAAACATGCGTCCAGAGTTGTTAAATCTTGGTTTGAACGAAATCAAGTTGGCCTTTTGAATTTGCCTTCGCAATCACCGGACTTCAACCCCATAGAACATCTATAGGGAGAGTTAAAAAAGTCGATAGGTGGACAAAAATGAAAGAATAAGCAAACGCTGGGGAGAAAAATACGGAAAGCTTAGTAATCAACAACAGGAAGTCATTAAACTAAAAGGAGCTTCAACTAAATATTAAATAAGGCCAACCAAAGAAATAATTTTATAGTTAAATTTGAAAAAAAATATTTTTTAATGTTTGTCTCTATTATTTTTTCCGGGCACTCAATCATTATTGAATTTTCCTATTTCTACATTACCTTGTGTACTATAAAATAGTAAATATTTCGTCTAACGTACACACAAAAATAAAAACTAGCAAATCAATGTTGTGTCCCTATAATTTTTTCCAACACATACATATGTATGTATATAAATTAATATGTAGTTCGATTTACAACAGAAACTAAAATTTTAAAACTTTTTAGAAAATTTACATAAATTCATGAGATTGCAATTATAATAAAGTGCAAGTTTCAAGTAGCCAAAAGTTGCTGTTGATTTTTTAGTTTTTTTATGCTGCGGCGGTTAACCATTTCTTTGTAACATACGAATAAAATGTATTAATGTTTCTTATGTTTCCTACAATTATACGATACCCACAAAGTTTTGTATATATTTTGGTAATGTTCGGCAAATTATCAAAGCAAAGAAAAAAGTCAAACATTGAATCTCCAACATTATTATACTAAAATTAAAAATGCACACTCAAAACCAAATAATTTTTTTTTAATTCCGAAATTTTGTTTATTGATTTTATTGGCTTATAAAATATAGTTTATATTGTTTGTGTGAAAGATTAAAATATGTTTGAATCGAGAAATATTTTAAATAAAATAAAGGAACAATAAGCCTGTTTTTTACTGAGACTAAAACGGCCTATAGGCCGGGATCAATAAAATGTCCAAAATTAACATCCCTAATACATATGTATGTATATGTAAAGTATTTACATACATTTCCTTGGTTTTCAAATGCAACATGCAATAAAATCGTTCGCGAGCTGTTGTACATTTCAAAATATTTCAAAATCATATGTGTATATATGAACTATGAATGTATACAGAAAAATGATGTTGAAATGTTTGTTTCATCTGGAAGCAAGATTATTAAAAGTTAAGTAAGACAAAACAAACCGCAATAATTTAATCCACTTAAAAGTTATTTACATACGAAATGCAAAATGGTCATTTTTTCTGGATTACTATGATTTAAAAAATTTTAAAATGTTGGCTTTGATTTCCTTGAAGGCTGAAGTTTTTAAGATATAGTGTGCATTTTAATGAAAGCGAGTTCTCTTGCGTTCACTTCAAACTGCGCTCTCGCATTCCAATTGTTTAAGTTCTCGCCGGCAAAAATATCTTTGATTTAAATACGCTATGCACATATTTTATCGACAAATTTTTTATATTACAACCTAAATTCAGCGATAAGATAGGCCTAATATTTTGAGACCATCTACGTCCTTAAGATGAGTGGTCGCGAGTGTACGCTCGAGATATGGTGGCAGTTTGTAATACCTGATTTGCGATCCGCGCTTTTATTTTTGAATCAATGTTGCCTAGATAGTCAGGAAGGGTCAGAGTTTGTCATTCCATGTTGAGTAAGGATGTGTTGATATTTTCGAAATAAATTAATATGTTTATTTGCAAAGTAACAAAAGGGTAGGAAAATGTTATTCTAAATCGGTCGGGTTTGTCTGAGTTACTCAAATTTTTCTAAATTCTGCCGTACAAAAAGTATCATCGAAAATCTCATAATGAATCTGTTGAAAAAAAGTGCAAATATATAAACGCAAACGCTTAAAACTTAAGTCATTCTAACATACCAGAACATTTTTTGAAAAATTCAATTTTTGGCGGTATTTTCAAATCGGTTCAGTTCACAAAAATCGTAAATTTTTTCCGAAATATTTTGGCGGAAGTGTTGAGACATAAAAAGATTTATATTTCAGGTAGAAAGCCAGCAGCTTTTTTGGTCAGGCACCGTTATTGTAATGCTTATATGTATGTATTGCTAGTTCTTAGAATAGATTATACTAAAATTATTGATATGCAAAAAAATACTCGACACTTCCAACTTGTAGGAACTAGCATTTGATCTAATAAAATCGAGATAGAAAGGCTACCAATTGCATACATATGACGAGATCAGAAATAAACGACGAGTTTCATAGAGATTTCATATAGGGATATGCCATAAGAATGTACAGCATGCGAGTTCAATTACTTTCAACCATTAAATTTGAATATATATATGGAACAATCATGATTTTAGAAATCTATATAGATAGATAAATGTTTGCCACCTCCACTCCTCAAAACACTTGGCTAAGTCTATCTTTCAAGGGGCTCTTAGGGATATACTTATACCGCAACTAAGAGACCCTACCTTAATGTAGGACCATAGAACAATAATAACTGTTGTAACACATTTCAAAAATTAAAAATTAAAATATTAAAAATATTCGTGAAAGGCAACTGCTGATATCATTGTTATCCATATGGCATATTTTACAAGAATCAAATATGCATTTTATTTTGCCACTTGTTTTGAAGAAATCTATTTGGTATTTGGAGGAAAAGTGAGAAGTTTATTTCAATTAGATTGGCAAAGAAATAAAACTTTAAAGTACCATTCAACTATATGTTTGTAGAACTTCTTCGTTACTAAATCAAGCATTTTATTTTCGCCAAAAAATATTTGACTAGGCTAACACTTATTGACTGACTGGAAAAAATAAATGGCAAATTTTTACAGTAATAAGATTTGCTGTTGGAAGTATCACAACACAAGTTTTAACAGAAGGTATTCCAACATTATTGCCAGCAGTAAATTATATCAAAAATAATATTTTATTTAATTTTTGACTTTTGTTAGTTTATGGCTTATGTTAGTATGTATGCTCATTTGTTCATATGTATGTGCATATACAAATTTTTGCAATGGCATTTGATCTGGCCGTGGGGAGCGGGACTCCTTTATAAAAATAGATTCCTCCAAACCCAACTATTATGAATAATAATAATTGTAGTCTGTATACCTCATTTTATAAGTAGTTGATTTTTAACAAGTTTTTTCTAGGTGTATCTCATTTTCTTCTTCTTCTTCTTTCATTGGCTCGATAACCGCCTATACGATTTTGGCCGAGCTTAGCATAGCACGCCAGTTATTTCTCTCTTTCGCTAATTGGCGCCAGTTGAAAATACCAAGCGTACTCAAGTCCCTTACTGCCTGGTCTTTCCAACGCAAAGGAGGCCTCCCTTTTCCTTTGCTACCACCGGCGGCTACCGCGTCGAATACTTTCAGAGCTGGAGCGCTTTCATCCATTCGAACGACATGACCTAGCCAGCGAAGCCACTGGATCTTAATTCGCTGCACTATGTCTATGTCGTTATAAAGCTCGTACAGCTCATCGTTCCATTGTACGAGGTATTCGCCATCGCAAAGACGTAAAGGTCCATACATCTTTCGGAGAATCTTTCTCTCGAACACACCTAGAGGCTCCTCATCAGATATCTTCATTGTGCATGCATACATTTGGAAGGGCATATTGAGAGACTTATATAGCATGATTTTTGTCCGTCGAGAGAGGACTTTACTGTTCAGTTGCCTACTCATTCGGAAGAAGCACTTGTTGGCAAGAGTGATCCTCCTTTGAATTTCGAGGCTGACATTATTATTGATGTTAATGCTGGTTCCTAAGTAAACGAAGTCCTCTACTTTTTCAATGTTATAACTGTCAACAGTTATGTTTGATCCCAGTCGTGAATATGCTGACTGTCTATTTGATGAAAGGAGAAACTTCGTCTTTCCCTCGTTCACCTCCAGACCCATTCTATTTGCTTCTCTATCCAGTTTGGAGAAGGCAGAACTAACGGCGCGGTTGTTTAGGCCGATGATATCAATGTCATCGGCGTACGCCAGCAGCTGCACACTCTTATAAAAGATAGTGCCTGACCGATTTAGTTCTGCGGCTCGAATTATCTTCTCCAGCATCAGGTTAGAAAAGTCGCACGACAAAGAGTCACCCTGTCTGAAACCTCGTTCGGTATCAAACGGCTCGGAGAGATCCTTCTCAATCCTGACAGAGCTGGTGGTGTTGCTCAAGGTTATTTTACAAAGCAATCATCTTTAGTCTCTCACACAATACGCTCGACAAAACCTTATATGCGATTAAGAAGGCTGATACCACTATAGTTGGCGCGAATTGTAGTATCAGCCTTCTTATAGATTAGGCAAAGTACACTTAGATTCTAATAAGTAGGCATGCATTCGTCCGACCATAGATAGATATAAGTAGAGGTATGCACTGCGACCTATAGGTCTATTGTGCCCTCGAAGCTCATTACAACACCTCAGCCAGCCCCAAGACCTCCAGAAAGCTCAGGATGGTCGTCGGGGTTAGAGTGTGTATGTATTGCTTTTCCGGCCATGGCCGTCCCAGGGTGATTCCCCGTCTGCGCCCCACAGCCACACACTCCATGAGCAGGTGCTGTGGAGTCTCTTCTGCCGAATCACAAAAGCAGCAAAGGTCGATCGACGAGATCCCTAGCTTGTGTAGGTGACCCTTCAGTCTGCAGTGACCCGTCAGAAAGCCTGTAATAATTCTCAGTTTATCCCTGGGAAGGTTAATCGGAAGCCTGTATCTCTTCCGACTGTATGTTCTTGTGCCAGTATTGGTTCCTCATCGTCCGACCATAATCTGCAGATAAGCTGGTGCATGCGCTTTACCAACTCTTCTCCACCATATTTGAATAACTCAGCTGACAGCCCATCAGCTCCGGGCGCTTTGTTGTTCTTTAGCCGTGCTATTTCGTCGCAGTCGGTTAAAGGAACATGAATTCCGTCCTCATTGATTGGGGTTTCGGGATCATCATCTTCTCCAAGGTGGTCTCTGCCACTACCACTACGTAGCGTGGAGAAGTGCTCGCTTCATAAACAAAGTATATTCTGAACGTTAGTCACCAGGTCGCCATTGTCGTTCATACAGGAATTCGCCCCGGTCTTCAAACCTTCGGTTAGCCGTCGTACTTTCTGAAAGCTTTTTCGGGCGCTTTTCCTGTCGGCCAGCATTTTAAACGAAATGCGTCTCGCTTCCTTCTTCAACTCACGATATCTCCCCCGCAAGGCTCGTGTTGCGCCCGATCGCAACGTGGCCCTGTAGACAGCATCTTTCCGTTCCGTGGTAACTCGACATTCCTCATCGTACCAGTCATTTTTTCGGGCTCGCTGAAAGCCAATATATTCAATTGTGCAATTCAATTAAAAGAAAAAACATGGATGATAAGCCTAATGCCCGAATTCAGTAACTTGGTATAATCTCAAGTCTCAAAGTTTGAAACTATGAGCTAGTGATTATTGCCTTTCCTCGCTTTAACGATTTACTTTTTTGGTTTTATTTTAAAGTTTTGTGATCTGTTCATCACCAGGTCACAACTAAGAGACTTTATTTTAAGACCAGAGGCTTTGTTTTAAGTCTACTAAATTACAACAAGTCTAAAACTTTGACTTTTTTTCTATTAGAAACTGACACTGCTTACTAAATTCGGGGGATAAGCAGTCCCAGTCTCTAACAGAGACAAAAGTAACAATTTTTGACCAGTTGACAATTCAAGTCTCTATTATCTCTAGCTCATATTCTCAAATTTTTTGACTTCAGATTATACCAATTCGGGTAAAAATGTTTAATAAAAGGTAACAGTTCAATAGCTTGCCACTTTTGTGTTTAATATTTTAGAAATAAGTGATTTAAAATGAGTAGCGTTAGTGCCAATTTTAGAATATTTTACTAGTTATCTTTCGTGAAACAGATATTCATTAGTTGTATTTGTCGGTAGCGTGCTGTACATTAAGTGAATGGTGAAAATCTAATATTTTATTTGATCTAAATTTATCTGCGTTTTCTGTTAATAATTTTTGAAATTGTTGACCATTTTCAGCTATTAAAAGAGAGCATATGTTTAATTTTTGGTGTGGAAGTGAAAGAAATTAACTTTTTTTAACAGGTGAAGTATTTTCCAAATAAACTTTGTTTGATTCTCATATCGTATTATTTAATTAACCTTATCAGTTGAATATAATTATATTTTACACAAAGATTCCAACTCAGCTCTAAACTACTTTCGGCAATAAGCTTTCTTAAACCTAATTTTTTTTTTGACACCTAATTATGTTTTTCAATTTAATTTACAATTTAGTTATGCGAATATAGTAGAGACTTTATATGCTCTTTAAATTTTTCAAACTGGCCAAGACGATTTATGGTTTAGCAAGACTATCGGAATAAAAAGATTACCATGAATAAGGGCGTGACACTGCTGCAATTTCAATTAATTACATATATAGTATTTAAAATCGAAGTACACATTTTAAGTGCTTTATTATTTATATGGCTCGTGTTAAAATATGGACCATATTTCGAATAAATTAAGGAAAAAATTTGACATACGTACCTATATGTACATATGTATGTATTTAAGTCCGGGCTACTTAGCTCTGACGTTAAAGTTAAACCCCGTATTATTTTAATTTGCATATGTGTATGTATATAGTAAGTACACAGGAAGAAAAGAGCCTTACCCCCTAATTGCTTACGCCAGTGCAAAGCGCCCTTTCCCCTTCTATTCCAATTCCAGCACTTACGGATGTACAAATTTACATATGCATGTTGCAAAGTCTTTTCCTCTCCGGGTCGTGTAAAAGATATTTTTTTTTAAACTTAATTCGAGTAAAACATATTTATATTCTGCTGAAAGTAACTGCCACTATTTTAATATGCAATTCATTAGGGCTCGCCAGACCATTTGGTAATCAGCGTCCAACGTATGAACAAATGTTTGTAGTGCATGTATGTACATTAGGGAAGTCAATTTTGGGCATTTTATTGATCCCGGGATCCCGAATTTCACGAAGTTTTGATTCGTAATTTTTAATTTTTAAAAAGATGTAAGCCTTCTGTAATCGTTGTATTATAAAAGTATTACAATTTGTTGTAATTCATGTATGTATTTATTAGTCTCGCTATTCCATTATAAGCGAGGCAGAATTATGTATTCCTTATTTTGCAAATGCAATCTTAAAGAAATTAAAGCCTTAAGTGGAGAAGCACTTTTAAATGCTCTTTGTGGCCCTTATCGCAAGCTTCTTGTTAAAACTTGATGAAAGTTATCTTTGAGACTTTCTGCCTTATACATTTCAAGGCTATTAAATTCTCTGTATTCTGCAATTCCGGGATTTTTATAGACTTATGCCGGGATATTCAGGAGTTAAAAAAAGCCGGGAAATCCCGGGATCCCGGGATTGACATGCCTATTGCACATATATTATTTAACGACATCGCTCTTAGCAAAACAAAATATGTACGTACATACTATATATGTATGTATGCCCGTGTGCTATATACACAGCAGACTTTTGCACTACTGCGCTGTTTTGAAGTTTTGATTTTTTCATATTGCCATTTCTTGCTGGCCGCCCGCTCTTCAATCGTTCGTCCGTCTTCTTAACGTAAATCGAAAGCAAGTTTAGCAGTTTGGGTATTTAGTTTATTGCACTCTTAATTGTTGGTCGCCGCTGAAGTGTGTCAAAAAAACGAGTTTTGTTTTCCTTTTATTCTTTTTTTAATATATTGCTTGATATAGCCGTTTGCTGCGTGGACTTTTGTTGCTGTTTATTATGACGGCAAAGTATTGCCGGAGCGCGTATTCATACGTGCATTTGTAACTATTTACATATATGCTTACCAAAGTTGATACGAATATACATATGTACATTGGGAATGTCAATCCCGGGATCCAGACGTTTTTTAACTCCGGAATATCATTTAATATAATTTTTATTATAAGTATCTTCCTTTTAAGACGAATCAAGGCTTTATTTGTAACACTATTTCATAAAACAGCTCCGCCTAGTCAATATTACTCTTGAAGTTTAATGTGTTCGCAAGAAGGACTTATTTAAATGTGGCATCGCTTTAAATTTTATGCTGAGGAAATAAAAATTAAGATATCTACTTTCAGTTATAACTTTTTAAATAAACTCTAAAGCTTCTAATTTTGCTGTCATTATAAAGAAGCTGGAGAATATCCTGCTTGAGTAGAAAATGAGCCTTATTATAAAATAGATGTTAAAAGCACTAACGAGCAAGTGGTTAAGATGGATAAGTAAGTAGTCTCAAAGATAAATTTCATCAAGTTTTAAAGAGCGAGTGTCCAATAATAGAATGGCATTCAATTTTTCAGAAAGTTTGATAAAATAAATTGTTATAATGGGGGCGATACCAGTTTTAAGTGCTCCAAATTTAAGTCCAGGTTGGAGGATAATACATTTAATGATTTAATTGCTTTAAGATCGCATTTTGATTAAAAGAAGTAATAATTCTGCCTCGCTCAAATGGTTTCTGTATTCTTCTTAGATTATCAAACATATACAAATATTCAAAAGTTTATAATTTGTCAATAACATTTTTATAAAAATAATTATGCATTAGAATGCATAAAACTTGGTAAATTTTCAATTTTGAATATTTGTAAATAGTTGATGATTTATCAAGAACCAGAATCTGATCTCAAACAGTGTTAAAAAAATTTTACTGTATATGCATTTGCTGCTATATCAAATATGTTAATTGAAGAATAAATTATTTGGTATGTTGGTCAAATTTCACGTTTAATTTTTTAGGAATTGAGAAGACGAATAAATATATACATGAATTACAACAAAGTGTTTTTCTTTGTAGGGCTCGTATTAATGGCTCGAGCAAGAACAGACGTATTACATTTTTATGACAAATTAAAAATTATGAATCAAAACTTCCTAAAATTCGGGATCCCGGGATTGTCCCGTTATTTTGTTTTCAGATCTCGAAAATCGAGAGTTCAATAAATTGACCAAAAATTTACATTCCTAATATGTACATACATATGTACTGATTTCTCTGGCATCTAAGGTCGTCAAATAAACTGATATCAATATCAATTGTTACCTTATTAATGATCAGCCGATATGTATGGCATCATCAGTTTACAGACTTGTACATATATGTATGAATGTATGTACATAAATGTAAGTTCAAACATTTCAGCGGCAGAACATTAATTTATCTATGCAGTTTTATAAGTAAGGAGGTAATCTGCGTGCTTTGTAACGTAAAGATGATGAAGGAGAATTGGAAAAATGCCTCTTCGCAGTATCGAAATGCTGCAATATCCAGTTTTTGCACGGCGGAAAAAAGAATGGGTTAAGACCAGTTCCCGAAAAGGAACAGAAATTACTTAAAATATGTAAGTGTATGCATATACTATATACTATATACGTATATTTGTATGTATGTATAAATGTATGTATATTGGTATTTACATATGTATGTATGTATATATTTTAATGGACCTTGAATTATTTTAGGGAACAACCGTATGCTGACGTTTTTAATTGAAATAACTACAGTGATTTTATACTGTTGCATATATACATATTCGGTGTTATATATGTATATGTATGTACTTACTTATGCACTTGAACATACATATTTGTGTGTGTACATATGTATATGCTTAAAAGAAATTACTTTTGAAGGCAACACTATTGTTAAAGGTTAAATGCAACCATTCAATGGTTAGCATTTGACGCGGTCAGGCGTGAATATCTTTTTAATCAAATGTACGATTTTACTTTAAACACGCTGTGTCGAATTTTAGAAGCAAAAAAGAGCAAATAAAACATACATTTGTACTCTAGCTCAATACAGTATAAACTTTCAATTGTTTGTAACAAAAAACATGGTTTCGCAATGTCTTGAGCGAATTTTTACATTGAATTATTTATAATCAGTGTTATTCAGTGTTTAACCAAACTTATCCCAACATTTGTTGTGAGCGCCTTTATGTTGTATCCTGTATTTACATCATATTGCTTTATTTTATTGTAAGAATAGTAATATACTTGGTTTACTAATTATGTTTAAAATTTTTAGAAAAATCACTTATTTTTCTAAACCGGATAACGTACTTTTATTTGTTAAAAACTTTTATATAAACCTTAAGTTGAGATCATTATTACCGCCCTTAAACCGATTTTCGTAAAGAAAAATGTATTGGCTTTATTGGCTTTAAAATAATTTCGAAACTGATGTTATTTGCAATGAGTTTTGTGAGGCATTTCTTAAAAAATTAATGGATATTTACGTCGACATTTTTAATCTCGATGTATCGATATTCGATATTTATTTCCGAATATCAAATTTGTATCAAATTCGATATTTTTTAAGTTCTCTAAAAGCTCACATTAATTTGATTAATTGTGCGTAATTTAGTTGTTTGTGAAGCCAATAGGGTTTTGGATAAATTTTCGTCATATCCACCGGTTTTCTTTGAAAGTTCTTTAAAATATTTAACTAAAATAAATTAAATTATTCAAGCTTTCTCAGTATCGTCCAATAGCCTTTCTTCTACTTTTAATTTAACTGTGCCGGATAATAGAACAGGGGAGCACTTCAAAGAAAGTATACTTCTGATATTTATACTCGTATCCGACGAATACTGGTTTGATGGAAATTTTAAAATGAAACCATTGAATAAAATATTTTCATTCTAATAATAATTTAACTTAGTATTACTCCCTTATAGTTGCTTAAATATGTATTTAAATAATAAGTAAACATAATAAAACTACCAGATGCATAATTTTTTTTAAAATAGAATATTTTGACAAAAGTTTAAGTAAGTTGAGGTAAAAAAATCGATATATCAAAATATTGTTAAAAAATGTCGATACGATATATATCGATATATTTTATTCAATTGCCCAGCCCTAACCTAAACGTTTCTGCATAGGTCAATTTATTTTTCTGTTAATGATCTTCACAATTCTCTAAAGAATACTATGTACATACATATGTATGTAGGTTCCTAAGGGCCAGTTTTTCAGTGCTGGTTTAAACTCAGTTTAAACTAAGTTTAGTTAAACTCAGTTTAAATTTAAACTTAGTTTCCTTGCGCCCAAATAAATTTGTTGCAACCAAAACGAAGTAGTTAGCAAACAGCTGATAAGTTAAACTAAGTTTAACCGAGCACAATCGGCCGTTTAAACTTAGTTTAAACTCCGTTTAAAGTTGACTGAAAAACTGCATTCTGAGTTTAAACTTAGTTTAAACGACAAACAGAGTTCAACTTGCACTGAAAAACTGGCCCTAAGTATTCCAGAATATACAAAATGCTTACAAACTGACTACATATTCATACATATGCATTTATGCCCAAATTCAGTAACTTGGTATCATCTCAAGTCTCAAAATGAGCTAGAGATTATTGCTTTTTCTCGCTTTCACGTTTTCTTCTTTGGCTTTTATTTTAATTATAATTTTTTGACCTGGTCATAACCAGGTTACTATTTAGAGTCTTTATTTTGAGGCTAGAGGCTTTATTTTTAAACTAATGAATGTCAACTGATCTAAAATTGTGACTTTTGCCTCTATTAGAGACTGACCCCCGAATTCAGTAAGCAATCACAGTCTTTAATAGAGACAAAAGTAACAATTTTAGACCAGTTGGCATCCATTAGACTCAAAATAAAGCCTCTAATCTCAAAATAAAGTCTCTAAATAGTGAACTGGTGATGAGCAGGTCACAAAAAATTAAAATAAAGACAAAGGAAAAAATCGTGAAAGCGAGGAAAAGCAATAATCGTTTGCTCATTTTGATACTTGAGATTATACCAAGTTACTGAATCCGGGCATGAGACTGCTTACTGAATTCGGCTATTATTTGGTGCGTGTTTGCATTCGTTGCGTTTGATAACCCAAACATTTTTATTATTAGGGGTATTAGCTCTTTTGTGTATGCAGTGTACTTAGTGTAGGTGTAACTGGATACCTTGTCAAGATACGGGTACAATAATCAGCTGACATTTGTTTACATTTGCACAAACAAAATGCCGAGGAACACAGAAAAGAATGAAATTATCCAATTACTTTGCGAATATACATTGTACGAAATTAATTATATGCTGGGTAAGTAAATAAGTATGTGTGCTGAGATTACATTTAAATTATGTGAATATACTTTGTGCTTTTGTAAATTTAAATGATGATGACGAAGCTGTTGATGAAACTGTGGACGCACTCTTTGAAGATATTCTTATGGTATTATTAAATCGACAGCAGTTCGCTATTATTTTAGGATTAATACGTGATCATGAGGAATTCAGCAAATCGCATTCATGCGAGCAATAAGGAAATTTGCCGCAATTTTTGGCATAAGTGACGGTGGCATAATATTAAAAATTACTCAGAGAGTATTCAAAGCCATTTTGAAATTGCAAACCCAGTATATAAAATGGTCTTTAAGTCCAGAATGGGAAGAAATTGTTGCTTCGACTTATCATGAGCTTGCTTTCTGTATTGGTTACATTGAAGGCACGGGCTAAAAATTGCAGAGACACATGTGCAAAACCATACTGCATAGTTTTCAAGGACTCATGCATACTCAATTAAAGCGCAAGTTGCTTGCGATTACTCTCTTCGAATTCGTAGTGTAGTTGTTGGCCATTATGGTAGTGCTCACGATGCAAAAATATTTCGATCTTGCACACTTTACAAGGAAAAAGACAATTTTTTTTGCTCCCAACAATGGATAGCCGGTGACTCCGCATATCCACTTACAGAGACTGTTATCACTCCGTACCGAAATAATTCGCAGCATCTTGACCACGTTGCCTTTAATTTGCGTCATAGTAAATATCGTGTTCGAATTGAACATTGCTTTGGGCTTCTCAAGGAAAAATTTACAGACAATGGATACTCTACAACAAACCAAGATGGCGAACTAAAAAGACAAGCCATATATGTACTCTTTAATGTTTGACTAAAATATTCAAAATAGGTATACTTTGTATATTATTTTGCACAAAAACCTGTTTATTTATTAAAATGTATTGAATACTGAGAAAAATATTTGTACTTCATTTCTTAAATTATCGAGTCTAACAGTGAATCCATCATAGTCCAAACTTTCATGAAATCTGCAAATATGAGAAGATTTCACAAAAATTTGGACTACGATGGCTTCAGTGACAGCCCCGTTTAACTAAGCTTAATTTCATTTTTCGTGTTCAATTTTTTCAAATTATATTTAAGTTCAAGTTTAAATTTATCTTTCATCTTTCTGGATTTCTTTCCTTTTCAGTTCTAGATTCTCTCTCTCCAATTCCAATTCCCTCATTGTCCTTTCTTCTATTCTCAAATTCCTTTCCTCATCTAGTTTCAATCTTCTCTCTGTCATTTCTAATTCCTTTTCAGCCTTGAACTGTTCCAACTCGACGCTCCTTCTGTATTGCAGCAATTTGTGCAATAGAAATTTTAGGCGCCGATAGTTTCATCCGTTCAGCAAATTCGCTGATTTTTTTGACTTCGGAGTGCTGTCTGTTCCACTTGCCTGAATAGCAGGTTCCCCTGGCATAAACGAGTTGGAGGTGTCAGGTTGAGTTGCCACTTCTACGACATTGTTTGGTAAAGGAAACAAGGGTGTTTCATCCAAATCGATTAACGCGTGCTCATCGCAAATTACGACAGCCTGTGAAGCGCTTTGAGTACTGCCTGTATCGATAACGAATTGACTTCTCTCATCAGAATTCTTCCTCCCGAAAATTTGTTTTAATCGAGGATAGTATGGGCACTTCTTCAGTAATATTCCTATAAAAAGAGAAATTTTTAGTACAAGTAGAACTACGTTTAACACAAATGATACTTACTCTCCACGGAGGGAATTCCCTCGTCGGACTCTAACAGGCCGGCGCCCGTTGAGTTGCGCCAAGATTCTGCATTGTTGAATGACGTGCGTAGATTGCGCACCTTCCACTTACACAAATCCCATGTGCAGTCTATTCCACTGCAATCTAAAAATTTTCTATAACAAATTTGTGCTGTGGGTACCTAAAAAACATAAGCAGTTAGCAAAAAGTTTGCTGCAACAAAAATGAACTTACTTCAAAACCACCGGCTTCCTCCAAATAATCCAACAGTTTGAATACTTCTTCTGTGCTCTACTTTTTGATGGAACCTTTTCTTTTCCTTTTTTTGGCTAGCGCATCCATGCTGCCTTCCCTATGAACGACCAAATAAATGTAAACAAAAGGCAAGCGTTGCCACACGTCTAAAAAAAATTCCATAAATTTAACAAACATAACCTCAAACTCACTTGTCAAAAACTAACACTGATATCACACTTAGGTTAGGTTAGGTTAGAGCGGTTGTCATTTTTGACACACTTAGGCTCATGGCCCATTGTGATGCCGCATTTGGGTTGTAACTCCCCACGAAGGAACCACCCCCTAAAACCAATTGGTGCTACGAAGGAACTTAAGGAGATCTCTTATTTCAATATCTCTAAGCTCTTCCAGGTCGTTGAAGAACTGTCTGCCCAGAGTGGAGAGTCTTCTTCGGGATAGAGCAGGACATTGGCACAGAAGGTGCACGATAGTCTCTTCCTCTTCCTCGTCGTGACAGCTTCTACAGAAGTCGTACAGTCTCAGCCCTAATCGGAAGGCGTGTTTGCCTATAAGACAGTGTCCGGTTATGACCGATATTATCATGCTCAAGTCGTGTTTATTCATGCTTAGTAGTTGCCCTGTGCGTCTTGCGCTAAGAGCCGGCCACAGTTGCTTCGATATTTTGCAGGTTGTTTCCTGCCGCCATCTATCGTTCGATGATTTTGTAAACCTTTCGGCTATACGAAGCTTGCAAGTTTGCAAGGGTATTCCTAGTTCATCTTCTATATCTACGGTCGAGAGCCCAGTACCGAGTCGGGCTAGCTCGTCGGCCTTACAATTTCCCTCTATACCGCTGTGGCCTGGGACCCATGTCACCCTCAGGCGAAATGACTCAGCCATCTCGTTAAGAGATGCGCGGCATTTCATAGCCACAATGGAGGTCGTTGATTGTTTTGTGAGAGATTTTACTGCCGCCTGGCTGTCAGTGAAAATGTAGATATCAATCTCGGGTATCGTATCACACTTTACCAGTTGTGTGGCCTTGTATATCGCCATCAGTTCCGCCTGAAAGACGCTACAGTGGTCTGGAAGACGGAAGCTATAAGAGATCCCCAGATGCCGGGAATATACACCTCCACCAACCTTCCCCTCAAGCTTTGATCCATCTGTGTATACATGGATGGACTCGCTATTTCCAACTGCGTTCAGTTTCCACTCTTCCTTTGAAGGTAGGAGGGTCGTAAACGCCGTAGTGAGGGTAGCGGGCGGAAGAGCATAATCCACCAGACCAGGAAGCTCCGAGAATTCCGCTAGTATGTTGCCGTGACCGTAGGTACAGTTTGACCATTTCTTCAGGGTGTTCAAGCGTATCGCCGTAGCACTTGCTACCTGTTTGGCATGCAGGTCTATCGGAAGTAGATTTAGCACGGTATATAGTGACTTCGATGCCGTTGTTTTCATCGCACCAGTTATGAGAATGGACGCCAGTCTCTGAACTTTATCCATCATTTTAAAATTTACACCTTTCTGGAGGGAATCCCACCATACTACTATGCCATAACATAGGATCGGCCTAATCACCGCTGTGTATAGCCAGTATATAATTCTTGGTTGCATTCCCCACTTTTTCCCAATTGTCCTGTTGCAGGAGTAGAGAGCTATTGTCGCTTTACGCACTCTGTCTTGGATGTTCGACTTCCAGTTAAGCTTCCTGTCCAAAATCAGTCCCAGATATTTAGTCTGTTCCTTTACTACGAGGGTGTTTCCCCTAGAGTTATTTGTCCAAGATCTGGTGTCTTGTGCTTCCTAGAAAAGAGCACCAGGTCCGTCTTTGATGCATTTACTCCAAGTCCTCGGCTACTGCACCACAGAGTTAAGCTATTTAACGATCTTTGAAGCAGGTCCGTTGTTGTGGGGAGATGTTTGCCTGAGATTGCTATGACGATGTCATCAGCGTATGCAATTATTTTGCCACCCGCCTCTTCGAGATTTTGGAGGAGCCCGTTAACGGCTACATTCCAGAGGAGTGGTGAGATTACTCCTCCTTGAGGCGTTCCTCTGACTGGGTACCTCCTAAGGGAAGACCCACCTAGCTCAGCGCTTAATTCTCTTCGAACAAGCATACTTCCAATGAGCAAGGCCAGTGAGTTGTTCACCCCGAGGTTGACCAGTGATGAGGTGATCGCCGCGGGAGAGATGTTATTAAAAGCACCCTCGATGTCTAGAAAGGCAGCTAGGGTGTATTCCTTGTAATGCAATGATCTTTCGATCGTATTGACTAGGGAGTGTAGCGCTGTTTCCACTGATCTTCCTTTGCTGTAGGCATGCTGCGCGGTGGTAAGTCCACTGCCAATATTATCTCTAATATGCTCGTCCAGTAGCCGTTCAAACGATTTGAGTAAGAAGGACGATAAACTAATTGGTCTAAAGTCTTTCGGTCTCGTATGGGTTGTTCTTCCTCCTTTAGGAATGAAGACTACTTTTACCTCTTCCCATCTCCGTGGTATACGGCTATACCGTAACACCGCCTCATAGACGTGTACGAGTATAGGCGCAATTAGCTCCGAAGTGTTCTGTAGGTCGGCAGGTATGATCCCGTCTAGTCCAGGGGATTTAAAGGGCTGAAAACTGCTAAGGGCTCGTTTTATTTTCCCTTCCGTTATAGCGAGCATGGAGAAATCATTGTTGTTCTCAGATCGAGTACAAGCTATGTTGACTCTGTTATCCAAGCACCCTGGAAAGTGTGTTTGCATTAGTAGTTCTAATGTTTCACCGCTGTTTGTTGTCCAATCTCCGTCATCCTTTATGAGATAGCTTATGTTGCTTGGACTCATCGACAGTACTTTCCTTAGTCTGCTAGCTTCCGAAGTGCTTTCTATCCCCTGACAGAAGTCTCTCCAGGAGGATTGTTTAGCACTTCTTACTGCATACTTAAAGCGTCGTTGACTATCCTTAAATTCATTCCAGGAGTTTGTTAACTTGGCCCGGTTGAATTTTGTTCTACATTCTTTTCGAAGACTTGCAATTTCAGTCGACCACCATGGAGGTTTCGATTTCTTACTCGCTGCCCTTGCGGGACAGGCTTCCTTAACGGCCCGTTGGTAGGCTTTAGTTACATCGTCTACGACTTTGTCCAGTTGATGCTCTGAGTCTATTTGGCAATTTAAGCTATTAATATTGTTGGAAAAGGTTGCTTTAAACTTTTCCCACCTGGTTTTTCTTCGGTTTAGGAACGGCTTTCGCTCTTTTACCGGTATAGATAAATTATAGATCACATACATATGATCCGAGAGTGAAGACTCTTTCGAGACTTTCCAGTCATGCAGAAGTTCTGCCCCCTCCCCATTAACACATGTAATGTCTAGGACTTCCCTCCTATTTGAAGTAACGAACGTGGGAGTATCTCCTACATTGCTAACCTGTAAGTTATTGCACATAATGAATTCAAAGATTGACTCACCCCGTTCATTTGTGTCTGAGCTACCCCAGATATGATGATGTGCATTTGCATCTGCTCCAATGATTAGCGGGGTGCCGCGCTTGAAAGCTTCCGTTACCGCATCTCTTATTGGCTGGGGTGGAGGTGGTATTTCCGCGTCGTGCGCCATGTATGAGGACGCCAGCCAAACTGTCCTACCTTCAGACTCCACTGCCACGACAACATTGTCCGCATCACTGAACTGTATTAAAAGAAACGCATTAATACACTTTCTTATCAATATGCACGACCTGGGTTTACCTTTGTCAGTAACATAGATTAGTTTATATTCCTTACTGCTCAGTCCGCACACCCGATCTTTTACGACCCAAGGTTCTTGGATGAGCGCGACGTCCTCTACTCTTTCAGTGAGACGGAGGACTAGTGCGGCCGAGGCCGCCTTGCTGTGGTGAAGATTAATTTGTATTATCCCCACCATCAGCAGTGTTGGGTGCTTCTCTCCACCCGACTATGGTCTGGTTGGCGTCCTCCTCATCGGATATGGGAGGGAGCTCCCCTGTCTCCTCCTCCATTACAGTGTCGGAGAGGTCAGAGAAGTCTCCCAGCCCTTCTTCCAAACTAACTCTTCTGAAGAGTTCGCCCACCATACCAGAGTTGGATGCTGCGTCGTCCTCTAGGACATTTTCCGCCGCCTCTGAATTCTCAGCCAGGTTTGTCTTCATTGACACATCCTGACGATAGATGTGGAGATTCAATGCTTGGAAGCCATAGTTGATCTTCCACCTCTGGTTCGCAAGCGGTGCTATTGATTCCTCATTGAGGACTATTACCGCTAACCTGCGCCTACCATCCACTTCACCGATCTTGGCTACCTTCCAGTCGTGGGTGGGTAGCTCTGGATTGCCCAGTTGGATTAGCTCCAACACTTCCTTTGGGTCGGTGTGGAACTCCGGAATCCAGGCTCTTGATCGGGGCCTGTTCGGAATGTTCTCCCGACGAACTACATCGAGGCGCGCTCCTTCCCAGAGTTCGCCTACACGACTTATTGCCAGCGTATATAGATCCACTGACCTTTGATCGGCGCACCTTATCATTTTGACGCG
The DNA here is from genome assembly GCA_963971545.1 of Philophylla caesio. NCBI lineage: Eukaryota > Metazoa > Arthropoda > Insecta > Diptera > Tephritidae > Philophylla > Philophylla caesio. The sequence goes on from OZ020607.1 coordinate 69,329,606, forward strand.
AGAGTGAAACCATCCCGCATCCGCGCAGCTAGGAGGTGGTCCTGGGTTTTCTTCCAGGATGCCTCTGTACACCGTCCAGAGTTTCCTGTTCACCAGCTCCCAGTTATGCGGTGTAATCGCTCCATCAGGGGAACTGCGATCTATTACCGCTCTCTCAAACGCTTCCTTTGCCACATCTGCAAAGGATCTAGCCGGCTGCTCTCTGATAGCTAGAGAGGGGGACGTTTTCGTCCTCTTCGGGTCTGACCCCTCCTCTAACGAGTTCTTCCGTTTTCCCTGAGGAACCTCGATCTTTACCTTTGCGCGGTGCTCAGCCATGAAGGTTTCAGCCCATTTCTTGGAGTCCAGCTCCTCTTTGGAGAGTTCCTCTTCTTTGACTTCCCTCAGTCTCTCCAGGATCCTGAGGGCTGACCGTTTCGTGCGGTAGTATCTCTCAGACGCGCTGATAGACTTACGGGGATGGCTACAATCCGGGGTCACATCAGAGTCAGAGGGGCGCACATCGGCGACCGCTGGCTTAGCCATGCGGACCGATGTCGCCGACGCCTTTTTAAGGATAGCACCTTCCGGTACCTTTGTGCCTCCTGGAGTGGCAGGGATAGCAGAGGAGCTAGCTTGTCTTTTGACAGGGCTGCTCTTGCTTCCCGAAGACCTATCAGCGAGGTTGGGTCTTTTGCCGGAATTATTTGAGGAACTTGCGTCACTAACTTGTCTAATGACAGAGTTAGGGCGCTTCCCGGCATATAACCTCGATGCCGTAGAGGCAATCCCCGAAGGGATGGAGCGTGCGCTTGGCCCTGGCTTAGCCACAGGCTTAACACCGCTGACAAGTTTGGTCTTGTCCGCAGACAGACCTGACCTTCCTGAAGGGTTGGGTCCAGATTTAGGGGGTTCTCGGTTATCCGAGGCAGGTTTTTTATAAGTTTCCATTTTTTTTCATAAACGTCCACACTGCTCGTCAAGGCGAGCGCGGCAGACTAGTATTTTTAGGGGGGGAAAGGGAGTGGTCGACCAGGGCAGTCCCCTCTGCCAAGGCAAGGTCGTTCTACCTCCTGAGGTGACCCTGTTTCAGGAGGGCGCCGTTAAAAGACAGCCGGATACCCCTGGCTGCCAACCATCCAATGGGCACGGTGTCGCATAACACCCTGGATTAGGGCGAGAAAGATCGTCGGTGCGGTACTCTTCGCATGATGATTGGAGGTCCGGCGGGAACGGAAGGACGGTCAACCAGTCACTATACCAAGCTTCCCTCTTAGTTCGTGTTGGGTTAATGACCTTTTTTAGAGGAAGTTAACCCACCACTTAAGCCTCATCCCCACGGCAAGGAGACCAACATGATGAGGGATATCACACTTACACTACTAGATTTCTACAATCATCTTCAAATGTTGTGAAGTTGTACTTTTTGTGTAACATCGAACACTACGTGATTTGTTGTTGCAAGTGTAGTTGGTGTACTTTTTAGACTCTTGTAACTTCCGATACACAAAAGGGCGAATACCCCGATTGATTTTTTAAGTGATACTTGTACATAAGTCATATCAGTTTCAGTAGAATAAAATTGTTGAGCGACAAAAGTATTTTATTATTGATTATCTTAACTATATATAATGACTTTGATAAGTATGACTTATCAAAGTTAGTGATTCATTTAAATACATAGGTAGAAGTCACAACCAATTTTTATTGATGGATTTTATAAATAAGTGTTCAATAAACGTTGTCACAAACAATATAACATTAAAATCAAAAATTAAATTTAAGTTGGATTTATAAAATAAAAATAAAAAATAAGTGAAGTTTCAAAATGTGTGCCACAATCGACTTCTTTAATTTGAATTCGTCTGGGAATTTTGTTGCACTATTTGATTCAATTTAATTTGAATTTTCCGCTTTAAATTATTATGGAAATAATGCTTTCGATATTCTTTCGTTGAACATCCATAATGTAATAAATATTTTTCTTAATAATTTAATAGAATTTTACTTTTTGAATAGGTGGCAACTGTATTTGAAATGTCTTGACAGCCATTTGGTATATTTGAGCAAACAATTTGATTTAAATTAAGTTTAGAAATACTTTGGGAATGAAGATTTGAAAAAATACCAACCGTCGTCGTTTTTCAGTCGACATCACATCGTGTCGACGTCGACGTCACTTCGACGCACAATTGGTATTGGATAAACGTATTGAGACAACGTCGAGAGTTTATCGATAAAATCAATGTAGAAATACGATCATTGTCATTTCTGCATCAGCTGTTTCATTTTGTTAACAATTTTTAGGCAAAAGTTTTAATTGTTCGGATTCGTGTGAATATTTTAATTGAATATTTTCTCAGAAAAATGTTCTATGTTTTTGATGCATCAAGTTCAAGCGATGGAGACATAAAAAAAGAGCTTGCAGTAAAAAGAAAAATTATAAGGCAGAACTCGGATGTATTAAGTTTGCCAAATAACAGTAAGTGTCACAATGGATTTGTGGATAAGCATTTTGGATTTTTTCATGTTAGTTGTTAAAATTTTTTTTTTATTTCAGATTTGAGGAATATTTTCGACTCAACAAAACTTCGTTGATGTATGTGCAAGAAAAAATTAAGCAGGCAATGAAAAGTGGAGTCCGGACCATAAATGTATCCAATATAATAAAATTGGACAAGTGTTGGAAACGACTTCCACCTTGGGCTATACCAGCCAACCGTCGTTAAGTGTCGACGACGACAACCGTAATAGGGGGAAACAACTTTTGTACTTATTAAACTAATGTTATTGAAGTTTTTTACAGGAGGCAATTCTCTTTAATTTTCTGTAATGCAAAAAATGTAAAAACCAACTAAATTGGTTGAAAATAATCGGAGGGCAAAGGGAATCGGACGCTTTTTATGGCTTTGTTTAATATCGACAAACACATATGTATGTATACGCGTATACATACATAAGTAACATACAGTGAAACTTCTATTAGTGGGCACCTCTTCTGGGCGGGCACCTCTATTGAGCGGGCAATTTTGTTGGTCCCATTTTTTTTTAAAGAAATTCAATACAAATTGAACTCTCATAGCAGGGCACCTCTACTGTGCGGACGTGGGCACTAATTAAAATTTTTTTTTTTCAATTTACCTATGTTGAGAGGTCGTGAACTTCTCTTGTCAGGGCAGTAGTTCATTTTTTTATGTATGTATGTATGTACTTTTAAAAACGTCAATGCAAAGGACTTACCAGTTGTATGGAAGTTTAATAAAAAGGCATGGATGACAACAGATATTATGACGGTATGGCTTCAACAATTTGATAGAAAGATGAAGAGAGAGTACCGTAAAATTCTTCTGTTTTTGGACAATGCAACATCGCACCCAAAAAATCTTCGTTTGGATAACATCAAAGTTATTTATTTACCTCCTAACTGCACATCAATTTGCCAACCGTTGGATCAGGGTATCATTAAAAGTTTTAAATTTCATTATCGTTCACTTATTTTAAAACATATTTTATCAAAAATTGATGGAACTGAGAGTGTATCCAATGCATCAGAATTGGCTAAATCCATAAATATTTTCGTCAAAACTGCTTGGAAATACATAACCAAATGTAGACGAAAGCGACGATGACTTGCCCTTGTCAACCTTTGTGAGTTTTGATTTTGAAACAGGTGCGAACGCCGAATCTATTTTTCAAATCGGAGCAGCAGATTTGAATTCCTTTGTTGACTTCGATGATGACATTTACACCGAAAGTAATGACTTAATGAGTACTCCAATGGAACCCATTTATATTGAAAGCGGCTCTGAAGAGGAAGTGGATATGAATAATGCCAACGAATCAACTATTCACACAATATTAGAAGCGCTTAAAGTTTTGCAGCCTCTCAAATAATTTGCAACAGATGATTTTTTTGTTTACGAACATTTAAAAAATATTGAAACTTAGTACAGTAACAAAATAATTATACAAAAGAATCAAAACTTACGTCAAACTACAATGAACACCTATTTTAAAAATGTTTGAAAAAGATGTGTCAATGCATATAAATATAAATAAATGTATGTGATTATAAGCAGTGTGTTTTCGTTCAAATTTATAAATTTTATTTCAAAAAAACCTCCTTTGAGAGGGCACCTCTTATAGAAGGGCAGAAAATTCGGTCCCAGTGCTGCCCGCTCAAGGGAAGTTTCACTGTATATCATATCATCGATATGTACAGGCAGCATGATACACTTAGTTACGTACGGACACACTTACATATGTACATATATATTCGTATGTACATATACAAATACATATGTATATGCATACACATTGATCGAACTCAATGTCAAACATTAAAATATTTGTAGTTTTAATTTTACTTACCTCAAAATTCGCGCAATCATGATGAAGTAGTAGTCAGGTTTTAAATAAAAACTTATTTTTATTTACTTAAGCTAAAACGTATAATTAAATTATTATCCATACAAAAAAGAGTAAATAGTGTCGTTAATAGTTAAAATATGCGTAATAATAATATTATGTAATGGGTTTGACATTAAGTGAAATCACGATTACGTGATAATACATAAATAAATGAGGAGTTCCATAACAAAATGCAATAATTTCACTTCCAATTTTTATAACTAACATAAAAATGGTATATAAAGTTTGGTCCGATGTTTGAATGTACCAGATAAAGAAGAGTAAGACCCATCAAAAAGTATACCGAAATGATCCGGATGATGAGCTGACTCGATTTAGCCATGTCCGTCTGTTTGTACGCAATTTAGTCCTTCCATTTCTTGAGCTATTAGAACTATTTTAGCAAGAAAATCAATAAGACCGGATAAATATAACCTATAGCTGCCATACAACCGATTGTTCAGATATTGCATTTAGCAGCAAAACCCCTCCATTCAAGCCGCTGAAGACTCGAAATTTCACTCAAATATTAATTATTATTGGAACGAATAAATATAACATATGGCGCCCATACAATTCTTCAATTCATGAAAGGTATGAAGCCTTCGGCATAGCCGAATACTGCCTTTTTACTTGATTGTTTTCGTTTTGATTTCTGATTGAATTTAGTTCTAGATATTAAAATAAATGTAATCACCTAATAAGTTTTAAAAAATTAGTTTTTTCTCTTCCCTAAATGTTACACAGTAAAAAATGTTTATTTATTTTTCTGCTGGCCTAGTAAATCTTAAAAATATTACAATTTTATTGAGCTCAAGGCCAGTTTATGGAAGATTTTTGTGAAAAATTAACTAGGCCAACAGAAAAATAAACAAACATTTATATGCAAGGATGAGCACGCCTTAAATGCATTCTAATATTAAAAATTTATTTAATTTAATAAAAAGAAGTCTGATGAGGAAATGTGGTGATTTCCGAAATAGTACTATAACTTCTACCATTAAAAACTGTTGTTTTTTCACAAAAATCTTCCATAAACTGGCCTTGAGCTCAATAAAATTGTAAAATTGTTACACAGTAAAGTTATCATCCTATACCCTCGCACTTTTTGCTTTACTATAGCTAGTAAAATATGTCAATTTGGGTAATGTAAATTGATTCAGACCAAAATGTAATATTTTCCATACAATTTTTTGAAATGCAAATTAAATATAAAAGTCAAATTATTGCCTTTTAATATGGAATTACACACATACATTTTTATTAAACAAGTGTGCAATATACTGTACATATGTCATTTTGTACCTCTTACATTTGCTGCATGATAGCACACTGACATTAAACTCATAAGATATGAATATGAAGATATGATATGTACATATTTAAAAAAAAAACCGAATTACCAGTTTAATTGGTGTTGTTACTCGTGAAATACAACTAATGAATTTAGTAGAACGATGTACTCTGAAAACTCATGAAAACATCACGAGAACGGCTGGTAATCAGGCAAGTCTCGTGAATTCATAAATTTTTCGCATTAAACCGTTGCTAACAATTTTTAACTAATGATGTAGCTAGTAAATAGTGTAAATTGGTTACTTCCAACGACCCGTATTTTAAATTAAGCTATTTAGGTTTTTAAATCTTAATTTATAATTACTTTGTAAATAGTCTGTAAGAAACTTTTGTTTATAGACTAAATAAATAAATAAATATTATAATAACTAACACAGTACAACATTTTTCAGTTCATTGATTGCCAACTCAATTCTGAGAACTGTATGTGAAATTATACCCAAAAATAATAATTTCTGCATCATTCGTTTTGTCTTCTTACCTGCCGAAATATTTTTAATATCGATTTGAAGTTAGTACTATCGTATAGGGGAATTTATCACGTCGAGCAAATTTTTGAAATTCATACCTTTACTCAATTGCGAATAAAAGCTTTGTCTCATTTTGCTCATAGGTTATGTGACTTTGCGAAAAAGTTACTAGACTTGAAACTTATTTCCGTTTTGTATTTTTTATGAATTAAAAAAATTGTTTTCTTCATGCGCTTATTTTTAACTTGGAAACTGTTGCTTGTATAGGAAAACAATATCTGAACAGATTAAGGGAATTGTAATTCTAAATTTTTAAAAATTTATTTCAACAAAAGCGGGCTAGTAGCTGTCGAGCTATGTCAAACAACAGGGCCAAAAACGTGATAAATTCCCCTATACGATAGTACTAACTTCAAATCGATATTAAAAATATTTGGCAGGTAAGAAGACAAAACGAATGATGCAGAAATTATTCTTTTTGAGTCTAATTTCACATGCAGTTCTCAGAATTGAGTTGGCAAATTATGTGTTGTACTGTGCAATTGTATGTGTCCAATGCAGTGTTTTTTATAATTCGTTCTCAAAATACCAACCGCACTAGTACTTAAGGGAAAGAATTATCTTCGCCTCAAAAAACAATCTCCAAAAATTGTTTTCAGAGGCTTTCTCCGACGCATTTACGTGCATAAGTATTTGATTTTAATACCCGAGCGTACTTGTACACAAGGGTGTTATAACTTTGTTCGCATAACGGTTGTTTGTAACAGCAAAAAATAATCGAGATAGATATAGACATATGTATATATACTTAAATGATCAGAATAAAAAGAGGAATCGTCCGTCCGTCCGTCCATCCGTCTGTCCGTGGTTACAATAACTTGAGTAAATATTGAGATATCTCATGAAATTTGGTACATAGATTGCTCTATGGACAGGGTAGGTTGGTATTGAAAATGGTCAAGATCGGTTAATAACCACGCCCACCTCCCATATAACGGAAGTTTTTGAAAAATGGAATAACTCCGTTTTTTCAGTATCTATTACAGCAAATATTATATTTGGAGCGATTTTGAACTAGAAAACTAGGGCATTACCACGCCCACTTATGAACAATTTTCTGTATCTCAATAACAGTATTAGTTATCCTCACAAAATTTGGTGGACATATTTTCCGTAATATCGCTATTATTATTATTGCCACGCCCACTTAGGAAAAAATGTCTGTATATCAATCGTCACAAAACTTGGCGAACAAAATTTCCTCAATATCGCTGTTATCGTCGTTAAGTTTTGAAATGGGACCATAACCTCGCCCACCTCCCATACAATAAAATTGAAAAAAATTCGATTTCTCTTTATCTATTGGAACATATTAATTAAAATTTGATATTGAGAGAGATAGTTAATTAAGAAACTTGATTTTTATGAAACTTCTGAAAATTTCTTCAAATGCCTGTTAATATGTTGTTAATATAGGTTTTCAATTAACGACCATTTGTATAGCTAGCTGGACATAGTTGACAACTGTAGAAGACGTCGAAAATAACCAATCGTTTTTCATGCTTTCCCCAACTATCATGGCGGTTATGTTTGCCTTTGATCTAGCGAAAACCTCAACCAGCCAGGCAAAGGCTATCCTAATTAAGGATCGGACCATTCCAGGTGCAAGCCATCAAATCACAGTCCTTAAAACGAATAAAGGCATATCACAATTGATTCTGGTCACATTTAATGGGTGCTTGGTTCCAACTTCTAAAGACTTTTTAATATTTTATTGACCGGTGTTATGGTAAATTTGCTAGTTTTATGCGTCAACCAATACACCGCCATACTCGTAATACATACATATACGCGTAACTAATCCTAAAGTTAAGGCGCCACGCAATTTATGTTTGCTGCTATTCACATTATCAAAATTATCTAAGCATGGAACCTATGTATGTATGTATATGCACTTTTATGAAAACAAAACTTTATAAGTATTAGTGTGAATGCATTTATATTTTTGTTTAATTAGTCTACTGTTTAACATGGTACAGACCGTTATTACAACATTTCACAATTAACATCATTATCCTACTTATACAACTGACCCACCTCTCCTAAGTAGTATGCATACATACCTACATATGCACATATGTAATGGCAGCCATGGCACAATAAACCTGTTTTGAAATGCAGAATGGAGTGAGAGGCGAGTCAAAATACCTTTCAAAATAAAACTAAAATAAAACTAAACGAAATATGATTGCAAAATCGCTAACATAAAAGATCATTCATAACTCAAGTACTTTTCGATATTTTTTGTCCCGCGGTGTTAGACGCTAAACTGTCGGTTAAAGACAAAAAATTTAACTCTGTTAACTAGCGCAACGAAAAATATATCATTAAATATTTTAAGCGAGAATGGTTGTGTCAAATGTTAATGTAGTGTAATATTTGGGTATGCGGGGTATTGAGATTGAAACGGTAATGAAATTTACATTCTTATATCGCTAAAGCGAAGGCAAATGAAAAGTGTATGTGTATGCTTGTCGCTTTTTTTTTAGACTGGTTGGTTTTTTCTTTTATTAGATCTATGTTCATCTCCCTTTGCCAGATCGTAAAGGGCCGTACACATTTCGATTCAAAGTCATTGATAATTTCTGACAAATTGAAGTAAATCAATTTCAATACTCAGCATAGATACCCACGATAGGCGCTGTTGAGTCATAGTTGTCCGCGCAAAGTACGAATCCCATCCAAGGAAAGTAAAATCTAAAATCATACAAAACGTCCGGCAACGGCAAACCTCCGATTGTATTTCTGTCATGCAAAATTGTCTCATAAAATACATCTGCCGTTGAGTTTATTGGGAAAATATTAGTAGAAGTTATAGTACTATTTCGAAAATCAGCACATTTCCTCATCAGACTTCTTTCTTTTTGGCTAAGCTTACGCTGTGTGAGTTGTTGTTATTTTTCCTATTTTTTCCTTCACAACTTACTCCAACACAATTTATATGTATTTACCACTGCGAAATTAAAAGAATATACCAAAAAGCCGGGGATATATCGTAAAGCACTAGCTGAAACATATGTATGTATGTAATGTTTGACATCTAAAATCTTTCCATAGATACATACCTAAGTAAGTAAGTATGTAATTAATAATGTTTATAAAAATTCCCTAATATGCTAAACGAAGTATCTGTAATATATTGGACCTAAACAATTCTCTCTTCTTTATACCCGAGCGTACATGCGATATCCAGGAAAATATGTCCACCAAATTTTGAGACAATAACTAATACTGTTATTGAGAGACAGTGGGCTTGGCGCATTTTTCAAAATTTCATAAATACCTAATTTCTTAGTTCAAAATCGCTTCAAATACCAAATTTCACACAATTTGCTGTAATAGAACCGAAAAAACGGAGTTTTCCCATTTTTCAAAAACTTCCGTTATATGGGAGGTGGGCGTGGTTATTGACCGATCTTGACCATTTTCAATACCAACCTACTCTGTCCAAAGAGCAATCTATGTACCAAATTTCATGAGATATCTCAATTTTTACTCAAGTTATTGTAACCACGGACAGACGGATGGACGGACGGACGGACAGACAGTCAGGGCTAAATCGATTACACTTTTCATTCTGAGTATTTTAGTATATACATTCTATATCTATCTCGATTATTTTTTGCTGTTACAAACAACCGTTATGCGAACAAAGTTATTATACCCTTGTGTACACGTACGCTCGGGCATAAAAATTTACTTACCGCACCTATCGTGGCCAAATAGTTCACTGTTCACAGAGTGACTTTGAACTAGAGCAGTGTCGGCCAAAATGCATTTTTCCTATGCCCGGGGCATAGGCTAGCTGCTGCGACGTCAAACACGTATACTCACGCGTATACTCTTCTGCCAGCTTCAGAAAAAACGAAAGAGCCAGTAAAGGGCCGTACACATACAACTTTCCTCGCTTTACTTGACAATTCGAAATTTAACAACAAAGCATGAGGTGTAGAAGGTTTGCTACATAGAACGCTTTGACAGTTTCTACGTTAGTGGTTTGTTTTCAATTGATATTTGTGTCTATTCCAAATATTTTGTTTAATAAAATATTAAGAAATGAGTTTTACTTATATAATTAAGAGGTAATTATGCTACTTATGTATGTTTGAAAGTCGGGAGTTTAATAAACTATATTGAGGCCGAGCATATTTCGACAAGATAAATAAAAACCGATCAAAGAGGTGTTTTATTTGCTATTTATTAATATTTCTCTTCCTTTATCTTTTTAAGAGTAATTATACACGCAAAAACTATGAAATACTAGTAAATTTCCTAAATCGTGTGTATATGCACGCAGAAATAAAATGGAAATGTAAACAGTTGGTTGTCAAAGTGTACAAAAGTTGAGAGTTCGCAATGATTTTGCTTCGTTTTGCTTTGCTTTACTTTTCTCGCCTTGTATTTAGCAGCACTCATATAACATGTGTACTTTAACTTATCTGTCAAAGCGAAACTCTGAAGCAAACCAAAGCGAAAGTCTTATGTGTACGGCCCTTAAACTGCTCGTATATCTATGAATAGCTTGGTTCGGCAGCAGCGTATGGCGAAGCTAATTATTTCAGTTGCGTTCATTGTGTATAACAACAAGTGAGATATCTTATTTGACAGTTGCTTTTGACAGGATACCTAAGATGGCGTTTGACAGGGTACCTAAGCTGGCCGCCAATATGTCGACAATTACGAATGGCCCGAAGTTGGAAAAAGCTGATCTGAAAATATTTTGGGGGGGGTTTCAATTTTTAGGATATTTTACATATTTTGAGATATTCGATTAATATCCATTATAAACATAAATATAACAATATTATAAAGCCATCGATAGGCTATGATATCATTTGAATCAGTAGAATCATAAAACGTCAGGGGTTTAAAGTGCTTCATCGATTCTCCTCTTTTTCTTTGCCAAAATGTCTAGATCACTAGCAACCTCAGTATCTCGAGATACGTCTTCAATCTCCGTAAAATAGAAAAGGACCGTTCACTCGGAGCCACCGTGACTGGCAACGAAACACGGATTTGAAAAATTCGGTAAATGTGTTTGTAAAATTGCATATTACGAAGGCGGTTTGATAAGTCATAAACTTTTAGAATAAAATATACTTTTCGGCAAAAAAGCATTCTTTGTATTCCAGTTACTGGGTAATAATTTTTAATTTTTTTGTCTAGAGTGAGTTTTTGTATGTGCTACGAATTTAAAAACACGGTTGAAATTTTCTGAGACTACCGATTTTTTGGGGGGAAACCAGATACCCAGAACCCCTCCCATGTATCCGTCCCTGCATTCGCCAGGGTTGCGAATTTACTTTGCAAAAACAGGTGATCTCAGCTGTTCCAAATTTTAACGTTTATCGAAAAGATATCTCACTTGGTATTATACACAATGATGCACACAAGTGAAAGCTACATACTATTGCATTGGACAACACTGATCTAGAGTCATGTTCGATCAGCTGTGCATCATTTTTACAGAAGTGTAGTGCCCAGTTATGTAATTATAAACGTTTCAAAATTTAACATTTAAGATAACCCCTTTATAAATTTCCAGTTATATTTACAATTTGTTTATATGGATGGATGTGTTTATGTTTGCGCTATTGCAATAGATATTGAAACAGCGTCCATCGAAGGCAGCTTCAACTGCTGCTAGAAGAATTGGCGATGCGATTGAAAAACTGTTGCTTACAATTGTTGATGTTGCTCACACCATGCTCTTCTAATTGTGTGCAATAATGTTATAATATTATACATACAACAAAAAAATAACGATATTATTTACAAGCATAATGGTTGTTCGGCTAAAACATTTCAAATTGGTTTGTCCAGTCGACCTTGTGCCGAATCTTGGTCAGAGACAGTAACATATGTATGTATGTATGTATGTATGTGCATACATCTGCATTTGAAGTTTATAAACGAATGTATGAACAAACGGACAGCCATACTTATATATATGTACATACATATGTATGTATGTATGGAAGTCGTAGTGCAAAAAGCAAAAAAACATTTAAGAGTCATTGCGCCAACTTTCGATGATGGCTGAAAGCAAACAATTACTCAAGTGTAGTTTATAGTCTTTACATCGATTTTTGTTTTTGAATTTCTTTCAAACAGTTATTACTGTGGAGAATAAGTGGGCAGCAGCTTTGACATTAATATTTTATGTAATCATGTTAAAGGCCAAGTTCAGTTAAACATGACCTACACTATTACAATAACATTAGAAGTCAAGATAAAATGAAGGGGAGGTAAAACCAACGGTCATATTAAGTTACTACTTTAAACTTAGACTTTATTATACTAGAATTGAATGGGCTATAAAACTGAATACTCAAAAAATATATAAAACAAGTAAGAAAAGCTAAATTCGGGTGAAACTGATTTTTATATACCCTCGCGATGTATTTTTGTATGGTCGGTGCCCATAATTTCATAAAAACTCCGTTTCTTTGTTCAAAACCGCTGCTAGTATTAAACTTTACTCAATTTCCTTTAATGGATACCGAAAAAACGTGTTTTATGCATTTTTGAAAAACTTCCGTTATATGGGAGGAGGGCGTAGTTATTGACCGATCATGACCATTTTTAGTACCAACCTACCTTGTCCAAAGAGCAATATATTTCATTGAGATATCTCAATTTTTACTCAAGTTAAATCGACTTCTCTTTTCATTCTGAGTATTTTAGTATATACATGTCTATATATATCTTGATTATTTTTTGCTGTTACAAGCAACCGTTATGTGAACAAAGTTATAATACCCTTGTGTACAAGTACGCTCGGGTATAATAAAAAAGTAAGTAATTTGGATGGCAATTAATTTAAAATTTGAACATTTTGTGGAGGTTGTTCAAAGTTTAAATCGTTGGCTTATATGGGTTTTTTCGAGAGAATTATCTCTTTTTAACTAAAATAGCTATAAAGAAATAAGTAATCGTCAAAATTTGCAAATAAAAATCATTTTTTTCACACATCTTTTATCTTTGGCATATGTGACTATCAAATGAAGGCCATTAGCTTGTTTTGACAGTCACATCCGTTTTTCGGACAAGGTGGCGACTTTCTATACTTGCAAACATGTATCATGATTAATAACATCAATGGAAAATTGAAAAAAATGTATCCTTTGACCTACGCGCAAGAGGCTATAGCAGATGAAATAAATTTGCTTTGAAATTGTTAAACAATTAATTTTATAAATAGCTGCACAATTGAAAATTCGTGATGCTTTTTATTAACTGTTCAAGTGAGAACATAATTTTGTTTGATGACTACATAACAAAGAGCAATATAAAAATCCGACAAATGCAGATAGTGTTAATATGTAAAAAAGTTACATCTCGTATATAACTGTTTTTGTTTAAGATTATTATTATTATTATTATTATCAGGGCATAGTAGCGCTGCGACCTAAAAAAGATCTATTGTGCTAACCCTTTAAGTTGTCACTCCATCTTTAGGCTATTTATGAGACTAAGCACTTTGGAGGTTGTGATTGTCCATATTGAGGATGGAGATAACAGTCGCTCTCCAAGGTGTATTAGCCTGAGTCTACTTATACTCGGGCATTCACACAGTATGTGCTCAGAGGTCTCCGCCTCTAAGCCACAAAACCTACAGTCTGAAACCGCAGAGAGTCCTATTTTGTGAAGGTGGTATCTCAGCCTACAGTGACCTGTTAAGTACCCGGTGAGAGATCTAAGACTCTCCCTGTTGAGATTAAGAAGTTTTCTAGAGGCTTCACGGGATGGACTTATGAACCTCTTAGATTGTCTATTACCCTTTGACGATCGCCATTGGGCTGCGATTCTTGAGTCCTCCCACCTTCTTAGAAGTTCTGCTGTGTATCCCTTAGAAGGACCGCTGAACGGCTGAGGACCGCAGAAGCCCTGTTGGGCCCCTTTTTTTGCGAGATAGTCCGCCCTCTCATTGCCATCCACACCCTCATGACCCGAAACCCACCACAGAGTGACTCTGTTGTCAGCGCCTAATGATTCCAGTGCCGCTCTGCAGCTGTCTACCAGTTTTGACTCCGTTTTGAACTAGTCTAGTGCCCTAAGGGCTGCCTGGCTGTCTGACATAATGTTGATTGTGGCTCCATTTGTCTTTCTGCGAAGACATTCGTGTGCACACAGCTCAATAGCATAGATTTCCGCCTGGAAGATGGTTGGGTATGACCCCATTGGGGTACTTTTTTGAAATCTTGGTCCGAACACCCCGGCCCCGGTGCTTCTATTGATAAGTTTGGAACCGTCAGTGTACCAGACCTTTGATCCTTTATTAATTGCTTTCACCATCCCTTTACATGTATCCCTTTACATGTATCCCTTTCAAGTATTATGACTTTGTAGGGCTTGGTAAAGGATAGTTTTGGCAACATAGTGTCTGTGAGTTTGATTATTGGATCGGCACTGAGTGGTTGAAGGACACCCAAATGCCCCCTGAAGTCTCCACTTTTCAGACGACTAAGATTAGACAGTCTCAGAGCGCCCTGACAAGCCTCTTTTTCAATGAGTATGGCCAAGGGTGGGATGCCCGAAATGATGCCAAGCGCTTCTGTTGGACATGTAATGGCCACACAGACGAGGCCACCAAACTAGTGCTGCGTAGGTGATAATTGGCTTTATCACCGTGTTAAATGACCAGTATGGGAGCTTCGGGGAGATTCCCCAGGTTTTGCCGTGTAGTCTTTGACAAGCATAGAATGCTCTTGTCGCTTTATTGGTACTTTCTGTGAGATGAGAGTTCCAGTTGAGCTTACTATCTAGTTTGATCCCTAGGTATGTCACCTCTTTTGAGAATTCGATCTCAGTACCTCCCAGCATTGGTTTAGTTAGGTTCACCTTCCTTCTTCTGGTGAATGGGATGATGGTCGACTTTGTTGGATTGATTGACAATCCTTTCGCAGAGCACCATTTGAGCGTCAGATTTAGGGCAGATTGAAGCCTGGAGCTTAATGTCCCTTCATCCCAGCCCACAACATAGATTACAAGGTCGTCAGCATAGCCGTAAGCATTGAATCCATTCCCTTTAAGCTTCTCTAAGAGTTCATCGACAACGAGTGTCCACAATAGAGGTGAGAGAACACCCCTTTGAGGGCAGCCACGAGTGGCCGTTACCCGAAGTCTACTTCCACCTAGTTAAGCCATTATGGTCCTGGATTTCAGCATGCTTATTACCCACTTGGTTATAAGCTTCGGGATATCCTTCCTTGCTTATCCTGCGGAGATTGCCTCATAACTTGTATTGTCAAAGGCACCTGATATATCAAGGAACGCACACAGGGCTATCTGTTTGTACTCTAAGGCCTTTCCAAGTACTTGAATTAGGCCGTGTATGGCAGTAATAGTAGACTTCCCTGCTTGATATGCATGTTGACTTTCACATAGTGGTTTAACCTTGAGATAGGTGTCCCTGATGTGAAAGTCAATAAGTTTTTCCAATGTCTTTATCACAAAGGAACTTAGGCTTATAGGTCTAAAAGCCTTTCGAAGTCGATTGGAATTTTGTCCGGCTTTGGGTATAAATACTACTCTTACCTCTTTCCAAGGTGAGGGAATATAGGCAAGAAGCAAGCTCGTCCTCAGTATTCTAGCAAGGGTTCCAGATATGGATTCCATAGCCCGCTGAAGCAGACATGGGTAGATACCATCTGGACCAGGTGATTTGTATGCACTGAACGTTGAAATAGCCCACCGTTCCCTGTCACGGTAGACAATTCTTCTCGCAAGACCTCTTGTCCTACCGTTAGCACACACTGTAGCTACCGTGGTCACAGCAGGATTTTGGTCTTGTATAATACATCCTGGGAAGTGGGTTTCCATTAGAAGCCGGTTGGTCTCCTCAGGGTCACCCGTGTAGATTCCGTCAGGTTTCCTTAGTATGCATAAGCCATTTGTATGATCCAGTTTAAGGGCTTTCTGCAGACGCTGAGCAACAGGAAGGGTGGAGATACCCTCACAGTGCTTACGCCATGTGATCCTTTTGGACTCTCTTAGCTCTCTGTTATAGGCAGTGAGGGCTGTTTTGTAAGTGGACCATTCACCAGTCCATTTAGCCCTATTGAATAGCTTTCGAGCCTTTTGTCGAAGTTTTTTGAGATTGCCGTTCCACCATGGGACGTCCCTTTGAGATCTTCTCTGGGCAGCTCACTTCAAATGCTGATGTTAGATTATTTTGAAGCTGTATTGATTCAATTTCTAGATCGTGAGTAGACATAATGTCCGCCGAGGCCGTGTTAGCCTCTTGTTCAATAGATAAGTGAAAGAGTTCCCAATTTGTTTTCTTTGGGTTTCTGTAGAACTGGATTGTCTCCCTTGAGGCCTCTATGTCGAACCTTAGGTGCTGATGGTCCGACATGGATACCTCATTTGAGACATGCCCGTTGGAGATAAATGTGGACATATTTTCCGTGCATATAGTCAGGTCTAAGACCTCGCCCCTAATGGCATTTAAAAATGTCGGCTCATTTCCCCGGTTTAAAATATGTAAGTTGTTACTGAGAGTAAAATCAAGAAATGACTCACCTCTCGCATTGGTGTTGGAGCTACCCCATATTATATGATGGGCGTTGGCTTCACAGCCCAACACGAATTTCAACCGCTTCCTCCTGCAGTACTCCTCTAGGGCGATTACTTCCCTTGTGGGCATTACGTCACTGTCTCCAGGAAGGTAGGCCGAGGTAAATACAACCTGTTGTACACCCATCTGAGTTGGCACTTCAGTCCATACGGCCACTAGGTCCTGATGTATCAACTCTGAAATGGGAAAAAAGGTGTTACTTCTTATCACTAAGGCCGCTCTGGGCCTACTGTTGTTGGTGTCATATATAATCTTACCATCGCAATCATTGAGGCCTTTGATAGCCTCTTTGGAAACCCAGGGTTCTTGGATGAATGCGACATCCAAGTTCTCCTTGTTGAACCGCCAGCACAAGACGTCCGAGGCCGCCTTGGCGTGATGCAGGTTCACCTGCAGGCACTTCATGTGCTTAGTAAGGCTTCTTGGGGGGTCTGCCATCGGATGGTCTCGATTTATTTCGCTGGGCCCTCTTAGCCACTTTTCTCCCTCTGCTTCCTCCCAAGAGTACCCTTTCCTCTCTTGACTGTTCTGCAACGCCCTGTCCCCGATGTGCCCTTATTGGGGGTCTAAATTTGATCAGGGCGGCAGACGCGTCCCTTGCGGGTGAGAGTGGGGGTTCCTTACTCCGCGGTTTTGCGTTCCCTTCTGAGCAGGCCGGCCGCTCCTTAGGGGTTCCACCCAAGGAATGCATGTTGGTTAGCTCCACAGAGGGCCTTCGCAATAATTGGGCGTCTTTGAGCAACAGGGTCGCTCTTCGTTCGCCGTGCTATTGCTAGCCACAGTGGTGGATGCCGTTGTTGCAGCTGTATTTACGGAGGGTGCATTGTTACGTTCCGCTGTAGGGCCTTTCTTATGGATACGCACCCTTCCGAACCCATAGTTTACGACGTGCCCCAGCCTGTCGAGAGTCTCAGCGGAGTTGGGGTCAACCGAGAGAGTGAGCTCAGAGGTGGGTCCTCGTTGTACCCTGTTGAGTGCCCTCCAGTTGCCCACTTGCAGACCCGCGTTTTGTCCCTCGACAAGAGCCAGGATATCTTCCACCGACGTGGTCACCGCCTCCGGGAAATAGCCCACATAAACCGAAGGTTTGGGCACTTCAGTTGCGTCAACAACCTTAATTGTGGCGCCCTTCCACGGCTTTAGCTTGGGAGCCATATTCCGGAGCCACTCCGAGGTCTCTGCGTCCCCACAGCTGACGGCCAGCCACCCCGGCCGGAAGGAGCAGCTGCTGAAATTAGGCTTTATAGAGCCTTTGCGCTGCTGCCTTACCGCTTCCAGGATAGCGGACTGAATCAGCTGCAGTTGCTGCAAAGACCAGAGCATCCTTGGGTTACTTGGCGGCTATAGTGCTACCCTGCACCCATCTTTAGCAGGCATTCTACCTGATACCGCCCCCGCAACCTGAGCAAAGGTTGCCTTTGGCTGCATTGGCCCTTTTGTCGGTCGGTCCCACTTTACGCTTTGGAGAGTTGTGGACATTGGAGGAGTCGGTCGTTTCCGACCTATCCCTCTTACCACAACTACTCAGCATGCCAGCGAGCTCCCGCTTTCCCTTGGCCATAGGCAAGAGGGCCAGCTTTTTCGCTTCAAGCTCACCAACTCCCCTGGAGCGGTAGAACTTGTAGCGTTTCTTACCCGCTCCAGAGAGTTTGGAAGCTGGAGTGCTCGTCTCCTCCGGCTGGAATGAGAGCAAGAGCTCCTCATCCGTAGGGATCTGGGTATCGCTGTCCATTGGAACTGAGTTCAAGTTGGCCATAACAATATCCAGGCACTCGGTGACACCACTTGGTCCGTTTGGACTGGGGTCCTTTTCGTCCCTCGTAGTGACAAGAGGTGTTAGCTCGCTGCCCCGAACGGTACGATTTACGTCCATTGCGTCCGCTGCAGTTGGGATGTCTTCGATCAATTCTGCGGGCATCGAGTACTCCTTTGAGTTAACCGACTGCTCTCCGCTGAAGGCGGAAGCAGAGTGGTTGTTGTTTTTGTTTGTTTTGTTTGTTTGTTGTTCTTCCATAATTTTGGTCCCACGAGTAATGGGGCAAGAGCGAGGTCATCCAAGGCAGAGCCCCGGTACGTCGGAAAGGCTAAATAAAACCAGAAGGCTCCACGTAACTGGAGTACACCGTTAGAAGACACACTAACGTAGTGCCATTCAGTTCAAGGCACGGTACGATTGACACCAGGACTTACGGATTTTATCGAGTTTTTCTCTTAGTAGAAAGCAGGGGCACCTCGTGCAGGGTGTGACTCTTCGCCAGGTATGGTCGGTCTTGGGCATAAGCCCCTGATCCAGAATGCTGCAACACGTATGAAGACAGCATCAAGAACCTTAAGATAGTATAATGAAATTTTTAAATTTATCTTTCCTTTAAAGGAATTGTTACCTTAAGAGGTGCCCAAAAAAAAATGAAAGCAATTTATTACAAAGTGGACTGTTTGCCATAGGTAGTATTACCTTTTTATGAATACACCTATTAAATGCAAAAAGCAACGTAAGCTTGTCTTTAGAATATTTAAATAAATATATTAAACTTAAAAGAGTTCAATCTAAAAAATAGGAATGTAAAATTAATAATAAAATATGCGAACACAGTGAATATTTGCCATGGTTTTTCATTATTAATATTTTATTACACAAGATTAAATAATAATATATAACAGTAAAAGATACAACTTTATTAAGTAAACATTTTAGTTCGTTGGCGCGGTAGACCTTTTAGTGGAAATGCCCACATAAAAAATTGCATCATGTTATACTCAAATTTGGATGTATAATAATAATAAAGATAATAATAATAATAATTTGGCGCTTACACTATATAGATCAGTGTTTGCCGAGCTTCTCCTACCATTTGTGTTTGCGCGTCTTAATATCATACCACAAATGGAGGGACCTACAGTTTTGTGCCGACTCCGAAGTCATGGCCGAAATGCCCACGGATGTTTGCCATTGCCTTCCGAGGGGTGACCGCTTTTAGAAAAAAACTTTTATATGATTAAAATTTTACTTGCCCTGACTGAGATTCAAACCTAGAACTCAGCGGCATATCGAGGTAACTTCTCCGAAGGTTTTTGATGTACTGAATCCGAATATGTAAATTTTCTCTTGTTTTCGAGATATTCTAACCTCAAACTGAAAATATGAAATTTTGTTCTATTTTTGATGTATGTATGTATGTACATTTGTACGTATACTTTTCCTTAAGGATATTTCAACAATCCACTTTTAAAGCTTTCACTGTATTTTCAAAATCCAATACAAAGAAATGCATATGAATTAATATGTATACATTGATATATTTATTCTTAATATTTATGTATGTACATACATACATATATATATGCGTACATATCTATATGTTTTGAACTCAAAATAAGTTGGTCACGTTATGTAAACATGCTACAGCAATAAAGGTCGAGATGGTGTAAAAATGCAACAATTACCAGAAATAATAAAAAATTGTGTAATTTTTACGGTGAATGTGATGAAATTTCGCCTTGATTAAATTACATATATATATATTATATTATATGGTTGTTGTTGTTGTTGTCATGTGATGGTGTTTTATTATTTAAGCAGCGACACGGAACCCAACATCAGTTGTTGTTAAAACACGTACAACCACAACGGTTTGCGCACCTACAACAACAGCAGCAACAAGCCCAACTCGAAAAGTCATCGAACTGATGTTTCAACATTGCATCTGCTTAGAGCTAGAAATAAAGAGTATGTAACACCGTCAAGTGTTTCATTGGGAGGTGATAAGAACAGCCTGAATTAGTATATTTCCCTACAGCTCACAAGCCTGGTAAAACAGAGGTCATTGCTTGTTTAAGCAGTCTGAATGGCCGATCGTTGGGCCTTGCACAAGGCGTCAGATCTAAAAGCACCAATCGGCGGTTGGAACAGCCTAGGTTCCAATCTGCTCAGGTGCTAAGATTGCTAGGTTTTATGTACGCTGCAAAACAAAGATTGTAACAGGGACCATATCTTTTGAACTTGAGCAGTCGGAAAGGCCGAGATTCCATAAGTCATAAAGAGATAAGAAGACTCCGTTTAATGGGTGTATGCATGTATAAATATGTAGGAACGTATGTACATATATATAGTCCAAAAATAATTTAATGAAACTGTTGTCTTATCTTCACTTTTTATCCGACAGGGTGGAATGTTGATGTATATTTTAACGATTTTCCCCCATCTCTTGTCAAGTTTGGTTTGGAGGCAAACTGGTTTCGGCGTTGTGCCATTTTCAGTGTCAATTTTCGTTCTGCGGTGCAAAATTGTCTAAGTAAACTAGTGTTAACATATAAAATGCACTGAAGTCTCGCGCGTATTAAGTATAGATAGATAACACTAGTTTACCGATTTTGACTTTGGTGAATGTACCTCGATAAAAGAGTAATTTTTAGGCAAATTTTGGGTCGCTGAATGCAAAAATAATACTCGTTTATTTTTCTTAAGAAGCGTTTGCGAAATTTTTGCAAAAAACATGTTTTTTTGGCCTTTTTTTGCATATTGTCAAAACTAACTGCAGATGGATTTCACTAATATTTTATGTATATTAATTTAAAGGTAATGACTTCCTCTTCACAACGACATGTCATATGTGCCCATTAAATTGGTATTCTTTGTGTAACAGCCGTTAATATCCTAAAAAAGGCATAAATTTGCTCAAATCGGACGAAAACTGAGTTAAGTCAAGTGATTGCAGACAATTTTAATTTTTCACGTTTTTTTTGCTTTTTTATACCCGAACGTACTTGTAAACAAGCGTATAGTATACGAGTATAAACTTTGTTCGCATAACGGTTGTTTGTAACCGCAAAAACTTATTGAGATAGAAATTAGCATATACATATATATATATAAATTACTATAACGAGAAGAAGAATCGATTTAGCCCAACTGTCTGTCCGTCCGTCCGTCCGTCAGTCAGTCATTATTACACTTCGGGCCGAAAATATATTTTTTCACTCAAACTCCTTCGTTTATGTTGCGTTGAATCTTCACGAAGTTGCATCCAGCAATAGTCACTCATCATGCCTTCATCCCAAAAGCCTTCATACCGCTTCTCAATTGTTGCAGTATCTTGATGAAATCTTTCGCCTTGTTCATCGCTGCCAGCTCCCAAATTTGAACGAAAATAGTCCAAATGACTGTGAAGAAAGTGCATTTTCAAAGCCATGCGGGCAAAACACGTACCACAGACAGAATTTGGAATCCATGGATTATCCACACTTCTGGCTCGAAAACCAAAGTAGAGCTCATAGGCAGCTAACAAGTTTTTGGTTATCTTTTTTTGCGAACTAATGTTTGTTTATTTTTCTGTTGGCCTAGTAAATGTTAATTTTACAATTTTTATTGAGCTCAAGGCCAGTTTATGGAAAAATTTGTAAAATTTTTTTGCGAACTTTTTTTGAATATATAGGAACCACAAACGAAACAAAACTTATCACGTGAGTGCTTACACATTTTGGTTTTTTTATTCTTGGAACACATATTTTACGCGAAATTAAGACAACTAACAAATGACAAACGTGAAAGTGCAAACAAACTGAAAAAATTAAAATTGTATGCAATCACTTGACACGTCATAACTTTCTCAGTTTTAGTCCGATTTGAGCAAATTTATACCTTATATTTTCCTGATAAAATTGTCTTCGATTACTAGGTATACAAGTTAAAACTAGAAAAATAAGAGTGAAATTGAAATGATATATCCTTGTAAAGAGGAAGTCATTACCTTTAAATTGATATACACAAAAGGTTTGTGAAATCAATCTGCCGAGTTAATTTTAACAATATGCCAAAAAAGGTCTAAAGAACATGTTTTTTTGCAAAAATTTCGCAAACGCTTCTTAAGAAAAATTAGTGAGTGTTTTTTTCGGATTCAGCGACCCCAAATTAGCCTAGAAAATACTGTTTTATCGGGGTACGATTTTCATGTAAACTAGTGTAATTTGTAATTTTTGTCCGATTAGGTATTTTGTTAATAGGTTGCGTTAATAGGTTTTCCAAAAAAATATGTTTTGCAAGAGCAAATTAATTTTTAAGTAAACACATACATTTTTGCGTGCATACGAGTATGCATACGTAATTATACCTATACAAACAATTGTAGGCACATATGCTTTAACACAGGACTTAGGCGATTATCGCTTGTGACCACAGATATATTTAAGTATGAATGTACGAATCATAGTCAAACAAACAAAAAGTGTAAGCAAAATTTACTCGATGTTCCGTATAACCTTATCTATGTACTCACATTCCAAATCTTGTATAGCTTTTTTTCATAAAAGTGAGTCTTTAAGAAAAGGCCGACAAAGCATAGAACTACTCAAAAAAAAATTTATAGTATGCCTCGACAAATTACTCAGTGTGACAAATTAAAATGAAGTTAATATACTTTTTCCAAGGTTCAAATAAATTTTAGGTCTAATTTTTTAGAGAAAACCTGCACCAACAACTAATTTGGGTTGAGTCAGTTGCTGGTAACTGTATTCCTGTTTACCCAGTTTACATAATACATGTTAAACAAATTTTAATATTTTTAATTTTGGAAAACGTGATTACCGATATTTAGTTACCAGTATATCCAAAAGAGCGCTTTAAATTGAATAACATTCTATTCTGCTTTCAGCGAGCTATCACATTTTAAAATCTATTGAGGTTTGTATTCAGAAAATAGTATATTTAAATGCTTCTAAGTAAGCGTTAAATTCATCCCACATTTCTGAAGATATATTGTTAATTTGTACTTCGTTGTTAGCCGCGAAAATAAACAAAATAGAGTATAATTGTTGATCTATCAACCAAGTCCAGGTGTTGGGAATGTATTCAAATTTCTAAGCATTCAGTTTTCTTCTGCTTGACTAAGCCTGCAACCCAACAATTTTTGTATGAGTAAAAACTAAACACTTCTGCATTACATAATTGTTGAGCGCTGTAGTATATATAATAAGGCAGAAGTGACCACCTGTTTGAAATCTCTTAAAGTGCGAGTACAAATTACACTTTACCATTTTTTTTGTCGTCTGCGCATCTTCTAAAATTTAGGGTGCTTCGAGCACGTTGATTTCCCAAAGCAAGAAAAAGTGCGCGGAATATAAACTAGGGTGTTCCATTATTCGACTTTTTTTTTTAAATCCGGTTGTCTCATTATTTGAAAAATGCCAATTTGAAAAAAACCGGTTCCTAATTTTTAATCACAAAATACCGGGTAAACCGGTTCCTTTTTCAAGGTAGAAAAAAAATATATCAATTTGCATGTAACTAAATGCAATTATTTCTATGAAAGAAATCTTTTGAAAATAAAATGTAGTTTAATGCCTGAATTTAGTAAACATTTGCATGCTCGTATTCTGTAACTTGGTATAATCTTAAGTCTCAAAATTTAAAAATTTGAAATAGAGATGGCCTTTCCTCGTCTTCACTTTTTTCTTTGCTTTTGTTTGAATTTTTTTGTGCTGTAAAGACTTTATTTTAAGACTTAAAGTTTTATTTTGAGATTAGTAAATGCCAACTGGTCTTAAATTGAGAAATATGTCTCTATTAGAGATTGAAACTGCTTACTAAATTCGGGCATAATTGTCAATAAGGCGTTCAGTGTAGCAGTCTTGATACAAATTTATCCGATTGCTTTAATTACTGCGGGTTACTTCGTGTTATGGCTCTGTACAAATTTGGGTACATTTACAATATGAATTCAAAGCAATATTTCTATAACATTTATTTAAAATTAGTTATGATTCAAAATTATTATTAACTTTTTTTAAAAATAGATGGATCTTGTCGTCCAATAACGGTCGCTTTACCAAAAGGTTGGCTGCGTTGCTTCATATTAAACTGAACAATCATTTTTATTTTGTGTGTCATTTCATTGTTGTAAAATTGCAATGCATATGTTTTATACATTTTTAACACCGAATTAGGTACGATTGTTTGCGATTTTTTTTAGCAATTATAATGGACAGGCAAGTATTCTTGTGATAGCTGCGGTTTACTATTAAGAAATAAACGATATTTAAAGTTATTAAAATAACCAAAAAAAAAACGCACTGAATTACCTATGTCTCTTTTTTTAATTGCTCACTATGTATTTATGTTTGTACAATATTTATTTAACAAAAAATACTATAAGACAAATTTTAATATATTCTTTCGCGATTGTTCTTATTTAACTTGTTAAAATATTAAATATTTTGCATACAATAGTTGACAAATTTATTGAGCTCAAGCCAGTTTATTCAAGATTTTTATTTGGAATAAACAACAACAGTTTCAGTGGTAGAAATTATAGCCGCTATTTCGGAAATCACCACATTTCCGCATCAGACTTATTTTTATTTATTTAGGTATTCTTCATCAAAATCTTGTTTTTTTCTAAACAAAAGTCATTCATGAATTGGCCTCACGCTCAATAAAATTGTCAATTATTAATCATTTAAGGTCATTAAAACTGAACAAATATTTTAAAAACCGTCAAATTTCGAAATACGGACGCTTTTTTCGAGCGGAAAAATTAACATACTATTTTTGATATATAGGACAAAAATTGTATTTAAATAATTATGCTGTGCAAATATGTTTAAATGCCAAGATATTTGTTTTTCTGAGATGTATACATTTGGATACATTTTTAAGTTTTTGACGGATACTAAAGGGTGAACGCAGTGGCAACAATGAAGGCGTTATTAAATTTTTCAAGGTTTCTCCGCCCTCTTGTGTAATTTTTTTAAATATGTAAAATCTTCTAAAATACCTTTGGTGCATTTTTGTTTGCAATTATTTGGATTTCGAATATATATATTGGTCTTATCTAACTAATTGATTAGCACTTTGTGGTTGTCGTTTCAATAAAAATATAATAGATGGAAAATTAGTCGATGTGTTGCCGTATTTCAATTTTTTCTCAATGGCTATTTATTTACAACTAATTAAAAAACCGGTTTCAGAGATTGAAAAAACCAATTTATTCGGTACTCGAAAAATCAAGATTTCAAAAAAACCGTACAAAAATTTAAGAAAAAACCGGAGAAAATACTCACGTTAAAGTAGTTTTTCAATTGCTCAAACACACAATTTGTATTTAACCAATCAATTTGATGGCATGCGTAAGTATTGTTTTCTTTTAAAATATAATTTTTAAATTTGTATGTAGAAACGATATGGTTTTCACATCTCGGACTCGTCAACAAGCAGTTGACCATCAGTTACTTTTTATCTTAAGTACCTTCGTGGGTGTTATATACTCGTATTAAGACCATTTGCTTAAAATAATTTACGATTATTCTGGAAAGTCGTGAATATACCGAAAATGTTTCTAGAACTACCATGATTTTATGTCCAGGTTCTATACAAGTTGTATTAGCATCCCATGTTGATTTATTTTGCGTTAAGACAAATTGTTTTCGAGATAGTCTCCGGTGTCTGCGATGGGATCAGTTAGGCGGGTGTTATAATCTGCTCTGAAATTTTGCAAGCAGAGTCCCTCATGGGAAGGTGCGTATCCGTATTTATGCTTACTTAATATATATTAGAAATGCGTTTCGCTGTGGTGATATAGCCTTCCAAAGAACCAAAGAACAATGTATGCGCATTTATATATGTATGTATGTATGTACATATCTACCTAAATACCTAATTGTACATTCATAAACAAACTCTCGTACATGAATTAATATGTGTGTACTTTTAAGCAATACACTGTGCAAACATTTTGAATAACTCCGCGCGCTTAATAGTAATTTTTGCAAATAATTTGTTTCGACGCATCATTAACCTTGACCAACCATTTAACCCATGCGAATGAGTTCTTATGTAGAATTGAAATTCATATGTCAATTAGACCCATAATAACATGCTATATGAAGAATTTTAATAGTCGATAATTTTTTCTAATTGTTTTTCGGTAAACTTAAGAATTTTTATAGTGTGGCCATTAAAGGTAAGCATTATAAACATTTATAGGTTTACAGAATTGTGCACATGCATGTATACATATATATGCGTACATACATATGTATGTATAAACTCATGTTTACTCAGATATACTCTGCATTTAACAATAGTATAATTGAATCTTACTAATTACTTTTCAATACCGAAATATTCTTTTGTGCCTAGGACTTTTAAATGGCACGCATTAAGCGTGAAAAACTTGATAAATATATCAGTACATATATAGATATTTAGATGAAATCAAAACAACGTTTACATGAAACTGTAATTTGCATGCAACTGTCTACATTTGAGGTGGCTGTCACTGTATTCAGATGATTTGTCAGTTCATGGTCATGGTGTTTGGTCAGCACTGCCGCAATGCCGAAAATGCAAAACTGCATGCAACACACAACGGAAGCATATGGTTAACGTAATTATGTCTGTATACATACATATTTTATAAAATATAACATACAACGTATTTGCTTCATCAAATTTTCGACTGTCATTTCTTACCAGCTCGATTTCTTGGCCAAGGTCTTTGCTAGGAAACTAACGAAGATCGTTACTTAACAGCGATCAAAAACACCATTACAGCCATTTTAGCATGATCCGGTCCGGAAAACTTGTATAGCATGACGCGGCGCGACAGCTGAAAGCCGCATCAAAAACTTAATAGAAATAATAGATTTTCAATCTGGTCACTTGGAACGAGTTACATGCAACTAAAAGGCAAACGCGTGAGTTATGAAGCAAGTCTGACCTAAAATTGCTTTGTAAATGGAAAGCGAAAGTAAAGAGGAGGGGCCAAAAACCAAATCGCAATTGGAAGCCAAAGCGCAAAGCAAAATTGACAAGAAGTGAGGAGAAATCATTTTTACTGTTATGCAATCGTTTATACACAACACACAGTTACTTCTTGTAGTTGCTAGCTACATATGTAAGTACAGTAATACGTACTAGGGATGTCGATTTTCGGCATTTTGTTGATCCCGAGCTTTTCGAGATCTGAAAACGAAAATGAAATGTTAATTTTACAATTTTTATTTTAATATAAAGTAAATAACTTGAATACAGAATTTGCAAATAAAAACACAAACAAGTTAAATAGCGGCAGATCAGTTGCTCTTGTTTGTAGTTGGTTTGTTTAAGGAAGATGAAATAAACACAACAGCCAACTCGGCAGCGTAGCACAATATGTAGCGTATTGGCTCTGCAACTCCGAGCTCCCGGGTTCAAAGCCTGGGAGAAGTGGTAAGAAAAATAAATGTAATTATTTTAATAAAAAGAAGTCTGATGAGGAAATGTGGTGATTTCCGAAATAGTACTTTAATTTCTACCATTAAAAAACTGTTGTTGTTTTTTCACAAATATTTTCCATAAACTGGCCTTGAGCTCAATAAAAATTGTAAAATTACACATACAAAATAATTTATACTTCAAGTACAAATATACATACATATGTATTTGGTACAGAAGCAAATGCACCAACATAAATTAAAATTATTTTTAATCACTGCTGAAGACCAATATTAAATATTAATATATTACCATTCAGAAAAAAAGGAAAAATTAAATACATCACCCATTCCATTTTGAGCGAGGCAGAATTATTCCTTATTTTCATCAAAATGCAATCTTAAAGAAATAAAAGCTTTAGTGTGTTATCCACCAGCCTGTACCTAAATATATTGCATTTAAAATCTGCAGTGGAGAAGCACTGATGCGCCTCAACAATTGTTGTTAAATGCTCTCTGTAGGACATAGCCTTTATCGTCTCATTACAAAAACTTTCAATTTATGTTACCATGCCTTCTGATAAATTTAATGTCTTTCGATTATTGGACACTTGCGAACTGCTTGTTGAAGTTTGATGCAATTTATCTTTGAGACTTTCTGCCTTATCCACTTCAGGCACCTCGTCGTTAGTTCTATTAGCATCGCTTTCATGGTAAGGCTCATTTTCTACTCCAGTGGGATATTCTCCAGCTCATTTATGATGGCAAGGACAAAACGAAGCCTTAAGGGAGTTAACATGCTGTGTTATTTGGCGACTGTGAACTCTCTAGAGGTTTTGTTTTGCCCTTGAAAGGGAAATTTTTAAGAATGATACTTAATTTAAAAATTAATGGCTATTAAATTCACTGTTTTCTACAATTCCGCGATTTAAATTAACCTATTCCGGGATATTCGGCGGTTAAAAAAAACCGGGATTCCGGGATTGACATGCCTACTACGTACATAACATATGTATGTATTAGCATGTTAAAATACATACTACTACACAAATGTATGTGTGTAAACACATATTTTATTTGCCATATATATGTATATATGTGTATGTAGGTTACGAGTATTACAATCATCACGAACGAAAAAACCACTGACTTGAAGAAAATCTTCAATTTTGTGGGATCAATCGGGTCAATGAATAAATTTAAGTTTTAAAAAATCGTACAAATATCGGTGTATAAAGAAATCCGTAGTATAAGTATACCGCTCAATCGTCAACGTGTGCGGACGTGCTTGTGTTTTGCTCTCTGATTTAATTTCTGTTTGATCATAATGGACAGTTTTTGCGGTAAATGTAATAAATCTTTTTCGCGAACTGATTCGAGTTTGTTGCCATGCAATGGATTTTGTAAAAAAATTTTTCATCGTGCCTGCTGTGTTAAAATTTCTGAATTTGAATTAAATTGCATAAAAACTAATCGTCACTTAGTGTACCTATGTGAAGAGTGTGTTTTTATGCCGGAGAAACTGTGCAAGGCTCTCGATGCGGTCGCTGTAACTCAAAAGCTTAGCCTTGATTTAATTACAAATGCCTTTGATGCTAAATTGAAAGACTTGTCAAAGGAATTCGATGCTCTAAAAAATCTAATAACTTCTATGCATTATACCAACAATGATTTGAGTGCGAATAACCTAACTGCTGGGAACAACAACAGAAACAAGAAAAACGGTTTGCCTACGAAGGAGAAAACATCAACATTGGGTACGCGTACTCAACTGTTATCACCGTCTCCACTTGCTGTAAACAATGATTCTTGTTCTGATTTGTCTTCTGCTTCTAAGCAAATATCAACTGAGTTGCCTGTTGCTGAGAGAGTTGTCTCCAATACTTCTATCGCCTGCATCAATGCTGCTGCTGCTAAACCTTCGCCAATAGCTGCTGTTTGTAATGCTGATAATGCTCAATTACCGAGTCTATTCGCTAAAACAAGTTCGCAGAGTGTAATGACTCTCACCCCATCATCTTATGTGCAAGCTGTTGTTGGTGACAATGCTACTGCTTCGACTTCTTCGTCTACTTATTCGCATGTGGTTGTTGCTGATAAAACTACTGCTTCGAATTATTTAGCTAGTGGCCCTGTTACTGCTTCGACTTCTTCATCTTCGGTTTCAGTTTCGTCACAGCCAAATGCAGTGGCTAGTGGACATAATACATCATCTGTATTACCCACCCAAGCGGATTGGAAGAAAGTGGTAGGGCTGCGACATCGACCTCAAAACATCGATGTTTTTTAACATCGATGTTTCAAATGAGAAACATCGATGTCGATAAAACATCGGTTAAAAACATCGATGTTTCCAAACATCGATGTTTCTGCGCACGTATTCTTTTCCCTCTGACATTGACTAAAAAAAAAAAAAAGGTCGTCAAGTGAGAAACATCGATGTTGATCCAACATCGGTTACAAATGTTTCTGCGTGTTTTGTTTTCCCTGAAGTGCAGTTTTCTATATGTCATGTCGACGATATTAAGCAAAAACATACAAAAGTTGATTAGTACTGCTTTTTTATTTTTATTGCTAAAAAACTTTAATAAAAAACAATGATGTTTTTATTTAGTTTGTTAACAATTCGAAAACATCGATGTTTCTCATTTCATTTCTGCAAAATTAAGACACCCCCAAAAACATCGATGTTTTTGAATATTTTAAGCATAAAATAACTCCAGTATACATAAAATAACTCCAGTATAAATAAAGTTTTGTATATCGTTTTGTAAACATCGATGTCGGTAAAAACTTCTACGCAGATCGTTTGTTACTTCAGCCGCGCCATTGAATCGATGTAACATCGGTCAAAAACATCGATGTTTTCGCTCACGCCGCCGATGAGTTTGTGACTAAAAAAAATAAAAAATAGGTTCTCAAATGAAACACATGCGAAGCCGACAATTTAATTTTGCCTCGGCTCACAACCAGTCCGAAAGCAAAAACATCGATGCAAACATCGATACAAAACATCGATGTTGGAAAAACATCGGCACTAAGACATCGATGTTAAAAGTACTCGATGTTTTAGAAAAACATCGATGTTTTTAAAACATCGATGTCGATGTCGCAGCCCTAGAAAGTGGTGAATAACAAACGGCGCAAACGAATGAGTGTTTCTGGTATGAGCACTAACTCTGATTTAGAGGTGGCAGACGTGAAGAAATGGTTTCCGTTATCATCATTCCTCCCCACCGTATCCGCAGATAACATAATAGACTATGTTAACAAGCACACTGGTATTGACAGAAATAATCTGTCTTGTTATGCATTAGTTAAGAAACAAACTCCGTCTGCTAAAATTAATCATGTTAATTTTAAGTTAGGAGTGTCGGCGGCGCTGTACAACAACTTGCTTTCACCTCAGATTTGGCCTGCCAATGTTAATTTACGCCCTTTTCGTATTTGTGTTCGTGGGTCCTCTTCTAAGGGCTCTCTTTTTTTATTGGTATCTTATATCCCTCCAAATGGCAATGATGACCTTTATCGTGCGCATGCTGATAATATAACATCTTTAGTTTTAAATAAGCTAGGCGATAACCATTTGTGTGTGTTAGGCGACTTTAACTTATCCAACGTGACATGGTGCGGTTCATTTTCAAATTTTGGCCTTACGCCAATAAATGTTACTGCCTCTTTTGAGACGTATCTGCTTGACAATCTTTTAAGTCTTAATTTATTGCAAATTAATAATTTTGTTAATCAACTGAATAGAGTTCTTGATCTCATATTTATAAGTGATAATATAAGTTGCAATGTGGAGGAATGTTACTTTCCAATATCGGTTTGTGATAAACATCATGTACCTTTGGTTCTAAAATTTGAGTTTTACGAATTTTCTGTTAATCAGTCCGCTGAAATAGTTGGCTTTAACTACTCAGCCTGTGATTACTCTAAATTTAATGATTTAATATCTGACATTGATTGGGAAGAAGTTTTTAATGGCTCTGACGTTGCAAAATCTTTCTTAATTTTTAAAACGCTTTTAATCGATTTATGTATTAACAATATTCCAGTCTTAAAAAAAAGACCTTATAAGCAACCTTGGTACAATCGGGAGTTAAAAAAACTAAAAAACCTCAGAAATAAATTTTTTAAGAAATTTAAGTCAACTAGGAACCAGTTCTTTCGTCTTAAATATGAAGCCTATCAGAAGCAATTTAATTGCTTAGACAAATTTCTTTACAGAAACTACATTCTTGATGTAGAGTCTAAATTAAAATCAAATCCGAAGACCTTTTGGCAGTTTATAAAGTCTAAGAATTCAAGTGCCAATATACCTTCATCAGTTTTCTTTCAAGGTAAATTTGCACGTTGCCCAGCTGACGTTTCCAATATGTTTGCTACATTTTTCAGTTCGAACTTCACCAGTGATGTGGGCGCTTCGCCACTTAATTATGATTTCATGGTGAATTCATCTTTTAGTTTTGGATCCTTAAATTTGTCCCTCGAAGACGTTGCTAATGGTATCTCCAAATTGAAACCGTCTTTTAAGGCCGATGTTGATGGTTTGTCAGGCATTTTGCTAAGGAATTGCCCAGCTTTAGTGCTCCCGTTGCAACTCATTTTTAATAAGTCATTAGCTTCAGGGGTTTTTATCGACGATTGGAAATTGACCTCTGTTACTCCGCTTTTCAAAAGCGGGAATAAAAGTGATGTGTGCAATTATAGGCCAATTTCAAAGTTATCTTCAGTATCAAAAGTATTTGAGAGTATTATTGTAGAAAAAATGTATTTTGTATCTAAGAGCTTAATTTCGCCAAATCAACATGGCTTCGTCTCCAATCGGTCGACTGCTTCTAATCTAGCGGTCTTTAGTGAGTACTGTATTAATTCCTTTTTGGATGGTTTTCAAGTTGATTGTGTCTATACAGATTTCTCCAAGGCTTTTGATAAAGTTTCTCATTGGATCTTAGTTAGCAAGTTATCTTGCATGGGCTTCCATTCTAATTTTTTGCAGTGGATTAAATCTTATTTGCTGAATAGACGCTGTGTAGTCATGGTAGATGGTGCAACATCTAATCCTTTTATAGCGTCTTCTGGGGTTCCTCAGGGGAGTATTTTAGGCCCTTTACTCTGTGCTATTTATAAATGACATTACCAATTGCTTCACATTTGCTAATTTTCTGCTGTACGCTGATGATTTAAAAGTATTTTCGGTTATAAAAAGCTCAGCTGATGCAATTAAGCTTCAGGCTGATTTAGACAAGCTGCAATGCTGGTGCATTAAATCCCGCCTTCCTTTGAATATCAGCAAATGCTTTAAAGTCACTTTTGCTAAAATTCACAATATTGTGTCTACGTGTTATAGTATTGCTTCATCAGTCTTAGAATCTCTCAATGAAATCAAGGATCTTGGCGTAATTTTTTCTTCTAATTTTACTTTTAACAGTCATATTTCTCATATTGTTGCAAAGTCTTATGCGATGTTAGGTTATGTGAGGCGTAATAGCACGAAATTTTCTGATCCCTACACTCTTAAATTATTATATACGTCTTTTGTACGCTCTAACTTAGAATATGCAACGATCATTTGGAGACCATACCATGCCAATTTAGTAAACAGAATTGAACGTGTCCAAAAAGTATTCCTTAAGTTTGCTTTACGCTCTTTAAATTTTTCGGAACCAGTACCTTCGTATAGTTCACGCCTACTTTTAATAAATTTGAAATCGTTGGATTCTAGAAGATCCATACTCTCTTTGTCTTTTATTTTTAATTTGGTTAATGGCGCTATTGATTGCCCCATTCTATTAGTAAAACTTAATTTTAACATTCCTCAGCGAAGTTTACGCAATTTTTTGCCGTTTTATGGTGTTAATTACAAAACTGAATATGCTCGTAATGCCCCTATTGCCCGTGCCCTTGGTGAATTTAATATGATATCGAACAAGGTATTATTAGATTTTTCTTATGCAAAAAATGTTTTTAAAAATCTTTTGGATTCAACTTTTTAAATTTTTAAATTTTCTTTTCTTAGTTATTAAGCATAATATTGTTAATAGTCTGTAAGGAAATTATTGTTCAATAGACTCAATAAATAAATAAATAAATAAATAAATAAACTTATCTTTATAATAGGGTGATTGAGTCGGATTCTCCAAAGCTGTTTTATCCTGCAGCCGAATTCCAGCTTTCGTTATCGCTAAAACTCTAAAAATCTGCGAACTTTTGGTGATTTTTCTTAAATGGGATTCTGGCTTTTTAATCGTTAAAAATCTCCAAATACTAATACTTTTAATCACCGCTGGCGACGTTGGTGTGTTTTTTGTTTTTGTTGGAATCAGACACGAAACAACGCTTGCAGAAAACAGAACTCAGACTATATGCCGTCCATTGTACTGTTTTCATGTTCCTTTTAATCTGTTTTAAATCTGCAGGATTTACGAATAAATCTTAGCAGATTTTGGGGTGTCAAAGAACTCAGATCTTCGCCTCTCAACACGTCGCGACCAAATGCCTCATACCTAGTTCTTGCAAAGGCGGGGCAGAATCACAAAAATTGTTCCGTCGTCTCTGCCTCTTTAAAACAGGATGGGCATATGGAGTTGTCATGTACGCCTATCAATGTCAGGTGTTTATGCCACGTGACCGGTCAACAGTCCAACAAGTTGCCTGCAGTTTCTTTTAAGTCTTCAGGTGGCCTTTAAGGCCTCACCACGTATTAATATACAAAGTGACGGTAAGTGCAGCAATGCATCAAGAGCAGCGCCAGGTGTTGTAGAGAATGCCCCTGTACAGCATACGGCGATTGTGCTCTGAAGCAAGCAGGTCTCCCACGCTATTAACTGAGGTTCTGCTCCACCATACCACAGAAGCATAGCTGATTATGGGTCTGTTCATAGAGGTATAAATCCAGAGGATACCCTTTGGTGATAGACCCACGTTTTGCCAAAGACCCGTTTACACTGCCAGAAGGCTGCAAATGCTTTAGAGGTCTTGTGCTCAACGTGAGATTTCCACGACAGTTTTGCATCCAGAATTACTCCTAGATTCTTCATTTCGGGAGAAGTCTGATTTGTGACTCCCTTAAGTGACTCCCTTAATCCGTCTCACAGGACTTTCCCCCGAATTGGATTGTTGTTGCAAAGACAGATGATGTAATGAAAGCGTCTCCCTACGAATGAGTAGATCTACTAAGCTTTCCAGACATTTTAGCATGAATGATGTTATGCTAATAGGTCTGTAGCTTCTGGGGCTAGCGTAATCGTCCTTGCCAACCTTTGGTACCAAGGCGACATTTACCAGCCTCCAAGATTGTGGTATATAAGCAAGTGCGAACACGAGCTCGA
Source organism: Philophylla caesio (assembly GCA_963971545.1). Lineage (NCBI taxonomy): Eukaryota > Metazoa > Arthropoda > Insecta > Diptera > Tephritidae > Philophylla > Philophylla caesio. Next base: position 69,364,984 of record OZ020607.1, read on the forward strand.
CACCTTCTTTTAGTACAAAAGGTGAGATGCCATCCGGACCAGGCGATTTGAAACTGTCAAAAGACTTCCCTCGCCACAGTTCAAACCAGTTATACCTTGTCGCGGTGGTTCTCGCATTCCCTCCCTCCCCTGTCGAGGGAGAAGAAGGCGTCACCATCACCTGATTTCCAGGAAAATGAGTCTCTAGAAGAGGAGAGTAAGTCTCAGTCCTGGTCTCTGTGAAAGAGCCATCAGGCGTCTTGAGCGAACGCAGCTTTACGGATTGGTCCTTTTTCAGAACTTTAACCAGTCAGTTGTGGCCGCTGTGGTCGAGTTGGTAGCGGTTCGTGCTATCACTCGATATGCCGGTGAGTTCGAGATTCGAATCTCAGTCAGGGCAAGCAAAACCTTAATAATAGAAAAAGTTTTTTCTAATAGCGGTCACCCTTCGGCAGGCAATGGCAAACATCCGAGGGTATTTCTGCCATGAAAAAGCTTCTCATTAAATACATCTGCCGTTCGGAGTCGGCACAAAACTGTAGGTCCCTCCAATTGTGGTATAATATAAAGACGCACACCACAAATGAGAGGAGAAGCTCGGCCAAATACTGAGCTATATAGTGTACGCGCCAAAATTATTATTATTATTTACCAGTCTAGCTGTTTCACCCAAGTTTTCAATCCCGCTGCAGTATTCTTTAAAAGAGTCCCTTTTCACAGAGCGAATTAGCCTCTTATACTCTCTTTGCGTGCAGCGATATTGTTCCCATCTCAAGATTATTTTTGAGGGCCGGGTTAATATATTTTCTTAAGTCACCTCTCATCTTCTGCAGCTGCTTTCATCAGGGAACATGCGCGCCGTTTAGAAGTGTTCGAGAATTTTGTTAGAGAAAAATATCGAGCCTGCGCAAGTTCTTACCTCTTATACATAAACCCTGACACGAACACACGCCTGGACCTCAAATTTAATCATTTTACGCAAATATTTGCGTACCAGTGACTTTGTCACTGATACTTAAAAGTCACTGGTCACTGCAGTGACAAAGTAGTAGTCACAGTATTGGGATATTGTGACTATGAAAAAGTAGCTGTTACAGTCACAATCGCAGTCAGTGCTCGCCAACTGAGTCTGTGACAGAGTAGCAGTCGCAATAACACAATGAGAAATTGCGACTGTGAAAAAGCGATTTTAATATTTTGTTTAAATGTTTCAATAATAAAAGTAAAATATATTTCAAAGTACTATGTATACGTAACCCCAGTGGTGGAATCTAGAGATTTCAGCACTCAGGAAAGATAGCAGGCGTTTTCTTAACCTAGCCAAGAGGACGGGTCTTTGGCAACCATACAAAGACGCTCTTAAAACTTTCAAGAAGGCCATTAAGACAGCACAACGCAAATCTTTGCAAAACTTCTGCAACAACATAGAAGAAAACTCCGAAGCCAACAGGCTGAGGAAGGTTGTCTTGAAAAGTGCTCCAACGATAAATTCTATTCAAAAACCAAACGGAGAATGGACATCTACAACCGACGAAATACTGGAGCTACTAATAACCACCCACTTTCCTGGGTGCTCTGATGACTCCAACACCTTGCCAGGTCTCCAAGCCAACTCACTCTTAGGGAATACCGCAGGGGACATTGTGAGGTACGACAAGGTCCTTCGAACCTTACAAATCTCCAGGACCAGACGGAATTTTTCCCGCACAACTGTAAGCAGCGAAGGACCTTCTTTGTTCCCTGCTTACACAGTTTTTTACAGCATGCCTTACCCTCACGCACATTCCTTATGAGTGGCCGAAGGCGAAAGTCGTTTTTCTACTGAAGGGAGGCAAGGCTGCTTACGCAAAACCCAAGGACTTTAGGACCAGAAGCCTCACCTCATTCCTTATCAAAACTCTTGAGAGGCTAATAGATGAGCATTTTCGGCGAAATATAAGGAAAGGCAAACTCTCCTCCAACCAGCATGCATACTCCAAAGGCAAATCCGTGGAGACTGCTCTCCATGACATCGTCTCAACGATTGCGAAAGGATTGGCCATAAAGAAGTTCACTCTCTGGATCTTTTTAGACATCGAGGGAGCTTTCAACAATGTCTATCCCGAAGCTATTATCAAATCAACCCGTATGGTGGGGATACAGCAGGGACCTTTGGACTTTGTGGGGCTCCTACTCAGGAAAAGTTCGATCTTCTCAACAAAAGGGGAAAGCTCTAAATCAAAACATGTGGCTAGAGGTACACCCCAGGGAGGTGTTATGTCACCTTTACTCTGGAACCTTACTGTAAACGACTTGCTCTTAAACCTCAAGAGCACCGGCTGCAAGGTCGTGGCATATGCTGACGACTTGGCAATCACAGCAACGGGCAAACATCTTCAAGTCATAAGCGATTTACTGTAAAACGCTCTAAATATCGTAGCTCGCTGGTCTGTGGAATGTGGACTCAACGTCAATCCCACTAAGACCGAAGCAGTGCTCTTTAACAAGAAGTACAAAATTTCCGTTTTCAAACTGCCGTAGATACCTCTCAAAGGAGGTCAAATATTTATACTAGACAAAAAACTCGACTGGAGGCGGAACCTGGATCCAGGATCGACGGCTGTATACACAGATGGTTCCAAGTTAAACGAAAGAGCAGCCAGCGGGATTCACTCTAGTGAACCCCGGACCACTGTAGTGTTTTCCAGGCCGAAATCAATGCAATAATGGAAGCAGCTCGTGGCCTTACAACGTGCACCTCTTTAGAACGAGGCATTACCATTTATTCTGACAGCCAGGCTGCTAACAAATCTCTGAATTCCTACCTTCAAGTTAGCCTTTGAATGCAGAGCAGCTCTAAACCAGCTGGCGAATATGTGCTCGGCATGTGTTGTTTGGGTCCCTGGCCATAAGGACATTCCTGGCAACTGCCTGGCTGATGAACTAGCAAGGAAAGGGACGGAACTAACTGCGATAAACTCTTTTCAAGAGGCGGGTTTACCCTTAGCATCCTATAAACACAGATTAAGATCTGAGCTTATGGGTAAGGTAAATTTAAGGTGGGCATCGAAGCCCACCTGCCACATTACGAGACAAATCTGGCCAGGAGCCGATGAGAAGCGCTCTAATGCTCTCCCTATGCTTGGCCGCTCCTCTCTCAGATTAGTAGTTGGGGTGATAACCGGGCACTGCCTCATGGGCACGCATGGGGAAAGGCTAGATAACCCAACAAACTATATTTGTTTTATATGGCCAAACAATAACAAATAAGATTTTTGCTGCAGTTTCCGAAACGAGGAGGAGGTGGATAGTATTGAGCACTATCTCTGCCACTGCGCCGGCTAGGCCAAGACGCGCAGTAAAGCTTCTAAAAGCTACTTTCTGGACTGTTTAGCTGAATTGAACTCGGCAAACATTTCCAACTTTCTACTCTACATTAAGCGCACAGGATGGCTCAATTTCCAAAAGAAGAGAGGGAGGGAATGCGTGGCTTATGCCAGTGGTATCACAAGGGGCTTCTTACAGCCTAAGTGTGCCATCTTGCTGCTGTGCGGTGACAGCCACCCTAACCTAACCTACCAACCTACTATGTATGCGTTCCGGCAAGCTGTTTAAACTGTAAGTAGCTATGCAATGGGGTACAGTGGTGGTACTGGTTATGCGGTTACAGTTGCACGGCTGTACTCAATCCCTACTCTTACGTCCACGTTCGTCCACTCTGGGCAACGTGAGCAATCCAAGTGTGAGAAATACGGTAACCAACCCGTGTGGAGCCATGGGTCACGGCTAATAGAGAGGGAGCTTTAGTGGAGTCACTGCGACATATTCGGTTTAAGCGGGCGTCGTCTTATAGCAAGCGGCTCGCTATATAAACGCATTAAAAATTTTAACCCCCAGCAATGGGTTGTGCGCAGCGCTTGGGACCCGCCACGTAAAAAAAACTTCCAATCAAAAGGATAACAAAGACTCGGATGATGACGACCACGGCAAACGATTTAAGGACCATGATTACAGGGCATGCACCCGGAATTTCCGAACCCTTAATTGGGAAGGTGCCTCTGCCCGGCTGGTAGATGTCCTCGGCATCACCGCCATCCAAGAAATGCGATGGCCGGGGCAAGGGAGGAAAACGACATCTCCCTGATTTGCGCCCATACCCCGACTGAAGAGAAGCGCGATGGGACCAAAGATCGCTTATAGAAAGTCCTGGAGAGCACGTTCGAACGCTGCCACCAACACGATATAAAAATCGTGCTAGGCGATTTTAATGTCAAGGTGGGCAAGGAGGGCATCTTTGGTTCCACAGTCGGAAAATTCCTGGTTGTCTGTAGTACCAGGTTCCAGCATAAGAAGATTCACCATGCTTCGTGGCTGTTTCCAGATGGTAAAACACGAAACCAAATCGACCACGTTGTGAAAGACGGAATGCACTCTTCCAGTGTCCTAGATGTGCGCACGATCCGAGGAGCTAACATCGACTCGGACCATTAAATTGTCGCAGCCAAGATACGCACGCACCTCTGCTCGACGTCGAAAAGCTGCAATCACAACAGACAGCCACGCCCTTCGCTACTTGACTCGCATTCCTGCTCTCTGAGAGCTCTAATCAACACAGCGATATTTCAGAACACATCTCCTACTCTTTACGTAACACCACTGAACAATCTGTTGGTTTTCAGCGAGCCCGGAAAAGCGACTGGTACGATAAGGAATGTCGCGTTGCCACGGAACGGAAAAATGCTGCCTACTGGGCCATGTTGCGATCGGGCGCAACGCGAGCCTTGCGGGAGAGATATCGTGAGTTGAAGAAGGGAGCGAGCCGCATTTTTCGTGATAAGAAGATAAATACGTGTGTGCGAACAGCTTGAAATACTGGCCGACAGGAAAAACGCCCGAAAATTCTTTCAGACAGTACGACGGCTAACAGAAGGTTTAAAGACCGGGGCGAATTCCTGTAAGAACGACAACGGCTACCTGGTGACTGACGTTCAGAATATACTTAGTTTATGGAGCGAGCACTTTTCCACACTACTAAGTAGTAGTGGCAGAGACCACCTTGGAGAAGATGATGATTCCGAAACCCCAATCATAACGACAGAATTAATGTTCCGTTACCCGGCTGCGACGAAATCCGTATAGCAATAGCATGGCTAAAGAACAATAAAGGGCCCGAAACTGATTGGCTGCCAGCTGAGTTATTCAAATACGGTGGAGAAGAGTTGGTAAAGCGCATGCACCAGATTATCAGTAAAGTATGGTCGGACCATATCGTGCCGACTGATTGAAATCTAAGTGTACTTTGCCCAATCCTCATTAAGGGTGATACTGCAATTCGCGCCCACTATCGCGGTATCAGCCTTCGAGTGTATTGTGTAACAGACTTAAGTCCACCGTCAATGGACTGCTTGGACCTTATCAGTGTGGCTTTAGAAATCTACCATCGACCGGATATTCACAGATATTGTAAAAGACCCAAGAAAGAAGAATCGATACACACCATCTTTTTGTCGACTTCAAAGCCGCTTTCGACAGCACACAAAGAAGTTGCCTTTATGCCGCAATGTCTGAATTTGGTATCCCGGCAAAACTTACACGGCTATGTAAAATGACGTTGAGCAACACCACCAGCTCCGTCAGGATTGGGAAGGACCTCTCCGAGCCGTTTGATACCAAACGAGGTTTCAGACAGGGTGACTCTTTGTCGTGTGATTTCTTTAACCTGATGCTGGAGAAGATAACTCGAGCCGTAGAACTAAATTGGTCAGGCACTATCTTTTATAAGAGTGTGTACCTGCTGGCGTACGCCGATGACATTGACGTCATAGGTCTTAACAACCGCGCACTTAGTAGACGAAGTATCTCCTGTCATCAAATAGACAGTCGGCAAATTCACGACAGGGATCACATCACTGTTATAACTATAACTTTGAAAAAGTAGAGGACTTCGTTTACTTAGGAACCAGCATTAACATCAATAATAATGTCAGCATCGAAATCCAAAGGAGGATCGCTCTTGCTAATAAGTGCTACTTCGGACTGAGTAGGCAACTGAGCAGTAAAACCCTCTTTCGACGGACCGCGCTATGCAGGTCTCTCATTATGCCCGTCCTATTGTATGGCGCAGAAACATGAACGATGATGATATCTGATGAAAAGGCTCTCGGAGTGTTCGAGAGAAAAATGCGTGGGCCTTTGCGAAGGCGAATACCGTCGAAGATGGAACGATGAGCTGTACGAGCTTTATAACGACATAGATATAGTGCAGCGAATTAAGATCTAGCGGCTTCGCTGGCTAGGTCATGTCGTTCGAATGGATGAAAGCGCTCCAGCTCAGAAAGTATTCGACGCGGTAGCCGGCGGTGGTAGCAGAGGAAAAGGGAGCCATCCTCAACGTTGGAAAAACCAAACAGTAATTGACTCGGGTACCCTATTTAGTTACACAGTAAATTATTGCATCTCTTCACAAAATATTTACAACCGTTTAACATAGTTGATGATATAATATCAAAGGAGCTATTATTAACCAATAAAATTGCGCTAACGAAAATAACCCAATAGGCAGTGCTGAGTCAATAAGCATTATTGAAATACAGCGTTATTTGGAAGATGGTTTAATAATTAGATCAAATAATCCATTTCAATGGTGGTGTGAGAATAAACGTAACTATCCAAAATTAGCAGAATTAGCAATAAAATATGTACTTATGTATGTCCCCTGTGAAAGCTTTTTTTCAAAAAAAATACAAAAATTTTATTATTTCCAAATAATAATGGAAATGGTGACAATGTAAACATGACATCGTATTTATTTGCTTAACTTTTACGTTTAAAAGAGCAAAACTATACGTATGTACTGAAATGCAAATGTAGATATGTATGTATATATGTACATATATTCATAAACCAAACCTGATGTACATACCTGTAAATTAATTTAAGGAATTTTTGTTTTTATTATAACTCCATTCATGTTACTTTAATTTCCCGTAATCTCATTGTATTCAAATGTAAAGTTCTGGATACTATAGTTTAAAATATCCAAATTTATACTTTTTCTTTTTGAAGCATTTATGCACCTTTAATTTTGTTTTATTTTCTTTTTTAACACAAAAATAATGTGTAAAAATGTGCTTCACATTTGCATTTGCAAATGAAATTTATATACTTATACATTTTCCTTGATATCGCTATTATTATCGTAGAAAATGCTTGTAACCGGATCATAACCACGCCTTCCTCCCATATAACGGAAGTTTTGGAAAATGCAAAAAATCCGTTTTTTCGGTATCTATAAAAGCAAATGAAGTGAAAATTGGTATTTGGATCAATTTTGAACTAAGAAATTAGGTATTTATGAAATTTTAAAAAATGGGTGTTGCCACGCTCACTTATGATAAAATACAGGTATCTCAATAACGGTGCTAGGTATCGTCACAAAATTTGGTGGACATATTGCCCTTGATGTCACTATAATTATTGTCAAACATTTTTGAAACCGGATTATAATTTTTCCCACCTCCCATATAACGGAAGTTTTGAAAAATGCAAAAACTTCGTTTTTTCGTTATTCAATGGAACAAATTTATTTTAATTTGATGTTAAGAGCGATTGTTAGTAAAGATACTGAACTTTTATGAAATTTAAAAAAATGGGCGTTGTCACGCCTACTTATGATAAAATACAGGTATCTCAATAACGGTGCTAGGTATGGTCACTAAATTTGGAAAACATATTGTGCTCGATATCGCTATTATTATCGTAATAGAAGTTTGAAATCGGACCATAACTACGCCCAGCCTTCATACAGCGGAAATTTTGAAAAATGCAAGTGCATGGAAGTTTTGGAAGAGGTTGGGAAAAATTTAATATTTGTGTAGTTTGAAACAAAGAAACTGGGTTCTTATGATATTTTGAAAGATGATCCTGGCACTGCCCATACAAAAATACATCGCAATGGTTTATAAAATGTGGTTTCGCCCGAATTTTGTTCTCCTTACTTGTTATTAACTCATTTGAATTGCGCAAGTTTTAAGTATTTCGATTTTATATACATACATATAGACGTTTTTTTGTCTGTAAATATCCAAAAAGTGTCAAAATCAGCTGTTAGCAGTATTGTTGTGAATAATATTCTCACATTCGCTTCTTGGGCTAAGAAAAATGTTTTTTTTCAATCCCGTAATTTTTCCTGTAATTCTCTATAAGTGAGCGTTTTTACCTTACTCTCTTGCATTTTGACACTTTTTAGGAACTTACTGAAAAGGTTAAGGAATGGACTTATTGGAGGGAAATATGCATAAAATTTGCCATCATTTAGTTTACGATAATACGATATCTGTAAAACTTTTTTATCCTAATAATAATATTCTTCTCCAGAAATGTTAACCGGGTCGCATCCACCTCTACATATAATATTCCATATCACAACCATAAGTCGCCATCAGCCAATTCGACATCAGCCTGTTTGTCAACAAATCTGAATTTCCCGATAACGTTTCCTAATAAAACACCAAATTGTAATGAGTTATCTTGTTGCAAATTGTTATAGAAATATAAATCCATTTTGCATGATTCGGTGCCAGAAATAGGGACAAGTGACGTTCAGTTTTAAATAAAATGCATAGCTGATATAAATATTCAAAATTCATTTGAAGTTTAGGATATTTGTAAATCCGATATATATTTTTCCAAATGTTTATCAAGTACTTAGAATTAGAACTGTTTTGTCTATTACAACTGCCTCGAATGAAATAATGTTTTTAATTTTTCGTCGCCTAAAAGTTTATTTGAGATAAGGCGCGCACGCAGAAAAAAATTTTGGGGGAGGTTTCAAATTAGTTTAATAATAACAATAAAGGGATTTATAGAAAATCAAGTCTTCTTTTATTTTGGGACATTACATCTAAAATTTCTTCAGCATTAACTTCTATATTTCTGTGCACACTTAAGAGAGCTATGCCATTGAGCCTATCTTCTCCAGTTGCGTTTCTTAAATATGTTTTTAGCCTTCGTAGCGAGGAAAATGAGCGTTCGCTTGAAGCGACAGATACCGGTAATGTTGCACCAATCTGCAGGAATCGACTGACTGTTTTAAAAATCTTCGCATCACAACAAATGAATGAGTCGATAAATGTTGTAGGCCGACTTATTTGATTTAAACAGTTCCTGAAAATACATTTAAAAATTTACTGAGGAAATCTAGGCTAATATTTTAATAATTTTACAATAAAAAAGGAAGATTTATGTTACCTCTTCCACATTTTAAATTCAGCCACGAAATCTTCTTCGGAACCTTCTACATCGGCAGGCCATTGCATTTCTAAAACATGAACCGTCTCCTGCATCTGTATAGTGCTAAGATTGATGCATTTATTTGGCAAAATATTCTCAATTTTGAAGAGTAGCTCCCGATGTTTCAAAAATCGTTCTTTCACTTGGTCCAGAAAATGGTCTAGGAACTGTATGTAAATTGAACGGCAGTAATATTCTTCGGGATCACCAACATAATTGTCGCGATTAGTTTGCCGTTTCACCAAACGTGGGATTTTGATATCTATATCTAATTCTGCGGCGATTGTTTTGACTGACCCAAAAATGGGTTTGAACGATTGTTCGGAATTCTTACGCATTTCATTAACTTCAGCAAACAAATCATTTGCAAAACCGACGCAGCTGCTCAAATCACAGTCTACTTGCTGCAAAAGTTGGCTTACATTTTTCGATTAAGCAAAAATGGGGTTTAGTACCGCGATAGCAATAATAAATTGCGATGAATTGATTGCGGTCAACAAAGCATGTGGCTTTGATACGTCACTTCTTAAGTTTTCACTATCAAGCTCTTCCAACGCTGTACATATCAATTGAAATAGATCGAAAAATAATGAAAGTGAATCCAAATGTTCCACCCAACGAGTTTCGCAAAATTTAAGTAGCCTAACTTGCTTTGAATTTGGATAATATTTGAGAATCAGATTTTTGAGCACTGTTCCTGCTTTAAAGGACATGCGAAAAAGATTAACGACCTCTTTCATGGTATCAATGCAGTTTCTAATAGCGGGTATTTTTCAAGAGGTTGCGATGGCTAAATTCAAGCTGTGATTAGCACAATGCACATAAAGAGCCTCCGGATATAAATTTTGGACGACTGCAGCACAACCCTTAATATGCCCACTCATAGAACGCACACCGTCATAACCTTCGATGAAAACAAAAAAACAATTAAAATGAAATTGTTCCAAAAATAGCAGAGTTCAAAATTCACCTTGACCTCTTATGTATGCAAGACTGAGGTTAAGTTCTTTTAGTTTGTCAATTAGTACATTTGCAAGACCGGTACCATTGGTATCATCAACAGGAACAAAGCATAAAAAGTCCTCTCTCAGTTTTTGCTCATTTTCGTAACGATCGACATACCGAATACAAATTGAAAATTGCTCAATGCCACTCACATCCGTCGTTTCATCAGCAATTATTGAAAAATATTTCGAATTATTTATACGTTTAATGATTTTTCGTTGTATTATCTGTCCTGCTGTTTCAATAATTTCATTTTGGATACGCCAGCTGATATAAGTAGCATTTCCTGCTGCAGTTTTAATATGTTTTTTTAGCATTTCGTCTCCACTGTCGATAGCTAAACGGAAAAGAGCCCTGAAGTTTCCATCGTTTTCAACAGGCATTTCTAATGAAAGCTTTCCAACATCCCGATGACCTCTTAACGCAAGCCCTTGCCTTCCACAGACGAGCAAAACACGGATTATGGATGTTCATTTATCTCTATTTTCACGTTGACGCTTTTTGCGGCCCTCATCAATTGCACTCATTATGTCATTCCTCTTATCTTCGAAAATTAACTTGAAATTTACAGAGTCATCAATTGCTTTTTTGTGATACTCCTTTTCCTGATGATCTTTGCATTTCTCAATTGCATTCTTCCAATTTTGAAATGCAGTTTGTACAAAAGCATTCGACTTCTGGTGACTACCATTTCCCACAGTTTCCCAACCTAAAGCAACACAAAATCGACAGTATGCACCGTCTTGAATTGGGGAATATAATAACCATGGAAAAGACGTTAACCACGTTAGCTGGAATTTTAAGTTTCGATCGCCAGACGACGGAAAACGAAATAATATATCTGGCACCCACGCATTTGTTAGAACTTCATATATTAGTTTCTCATTAAGCTTTTTGCAAAAATTAGCAGCATCATTTGCGAACTCCTACAAGTAACGCATTATCGACAGACAAACAAAATAAAAATTAATGAAAAAACTTACAGCCCGTCGTGTTACCTCCTCAGCGCAAATTTTGGTGCACTATCACTTTCCTCACAGTTATTTACTGGAGAGTCACTTACGCGTTTCAAAACATTACTTTGAAAGTATTTTCTTATTGAATTTTTACTCATTTTCACAGACTTTAGCAACTGAACTGACCACGTTATAATTACACAGTGTACTCTTTATGAGTATAATTTCGGTGGCGCTGCTGGGATAACGGCACTTTAACGTCCGAACCGATGGTGAAAGAGCATTGTCCGTTGATAGAGAGAAAACAAAGCACAATATTCGAAAATACTCTCTTGCATTGTTTGATAGTTGTTAGAAATCTCTTTCGCTGCTAGTGCGAGATGATAATAATATTTGTTTGTTTGTTTGTTTGTTTGTTTGTTTTTTCGTTCCTTTATTATTTTCTTTTCCTTTTCATAAAAACCAAATCCCAATAGGTTCGAAAAAACGGAAAAGAAGAAAAGTGAACCAATGAGGTTTAACACAGGTTTAACACTTTGCTCGCATAACAGTTGCTTGCAACATCCAAGAGGAGTCGTTTGTCTTTAGACCCTATAGCTTTAGTAGCCCATTCAAGAATGTGGAATGTGAAATAGGCTTCAGAGTACGGAAGGTTATTTTATATTGGAGGGCGGCTTTTACAACAAGATTTAAAATTTTTGAACACATTTCAAATTATTTTCTTCTTTTTTTTCTGCGTTGTCAATATGCCTTTTAGAGATAAGCGATTGTTTATTTAAAAACAATATTTCATGAAATTATTTAAGAAATTACTTCAGTACCAGCAGGATTCCTATATTTTTTTTTTTCAAAAATAAATTATAATATACATCTTACGTATATCATTTTGATAAAATTCTTTTGTTAACTCATTATTTTATTACCGTATTTAGAACAATAATACCACAAAGATTTTTAGAGTAGACATCACCTTTCAATGACATGGAATGTTTAAATATTTAGATTTTTTAAGTTATACATACGAGTACTATATCGAATAAAATGTAAAGAAACTATGTATAAAATTTAACTGAATTTTTACTTTTTGGAACAATTAAAAAATGTCCTTCAATTTGTTTTTTAATTTCCAGAGCAATAATTTCTTGAGGTGACAGTGATCATTTTATAAAAAGTTTAAAAGTCAAAAACCACATTTTATGCCCAAAAATTCAAAGTGGAGCTACTTATTTTATCGTGGTACTAAGTGATATACATATTTTTTGTAAAAATTAATACGAAACTTACACGTAAATTTTAATTAAAAAAAACGTATGTAAATTTATATTTTATTTAGGAAGACATTTTATTAGAATACGATTTCTAAATAGTAATATTCAAGAAAATTAAAGAAAAATCACGAATTATTGGTGACTAACTGTAATAATAATAATAACAATAATAATATGCGTCATTATTTTATACTACAAATGTAGGGAACAAAAGTTTTTCATGGCAGGAATATCCCTGGCTGAGGTTCGAACCTCGACCTCGACGGCATATCGAGTTGTAGGAAGCACCGCTACACACTCGATCACAGTGACCAGTGACTTACTTTCTATTATAAAAAAGAACAATTACGATGAAGTCTCCTTTTTCAGTTGACATTTAACATATTTTTAGAGGTACACCTTCATATTAGTAAGAAAAAAATTTTTGTTGCCTCAATATCACTACCGGCAAATTTTAATAAAATTATTTTGTTCTATGTATTATGGGAACGGGCATATATTTATTTTGTAATTAAATATATGTAATAAAAATAATAGTAAAAAAAATACATCTACAACTGGAAATATAAATTTATTAATTCTCTTTAGTCACATGCGTAAGTGAATATCGAACGGTCGTATTTCGTCTTCGCAAAATAAAATTATCCATTGACTTGAGCTTAAAACAAAACATTACACTGTACTTAAATTATGGTTAGCTTTTTTCCGAGCATACATATCTTTTATAGCTTAAAATTGGATTTGGCTTGCTAATTTTTTTAGGCCGTAGGGGTTGTACGGAGTAATACGGGTTTGTTAAACGATCGCAGAATAAAACATATTTTAATTTTTTTATTATTGGTCCCACTTGATTTAACAATACCACTTGATTTAAAAAAACTATGCGCCGGTTTTACCATCTAATCTTAAGTTGAACTTAAGTTCTAGCTAAGATTTGTATCAGGCCAGTTTAAGATTTTGCACACATTTGCGTGTCAGGCTGTGCGTCAGATCGCCCAAAACCTAATCGCCCAAAACCGAAAAATGTCAAATCGCCCAACATTTTGGGCGATTTGACATATGTCTAATAGCCCAAATGACAGATCGCCCAAAAAGTTGGGCGATTGGAAATAATGTCTAATTGCCCAAATGACAGATCGCCCAAATGTCTAATCACCCAAATGTCAAATCGCCCAAAAATGCAAAAAACTTCTTGTCAACTTCTGTAAAAGGGAAAATGGTTAGTTCTTTGAAAATTTTTAAATCTAATTTTCCCTTTTACAAAATGCATAGGGCCGGTTGTTTGACTGCCGCTTGAGCCTAAGCTTGTTCTTAAGCAGTGTTTTCAGTTGTTTGACATTTTCTTGCTTAAGCAAACCTTTGCCCTGTCTTGAGCTCGGCTAACTAACCTTCCACGAATTTCAATGTCTCATTCTATCACATTTCAGTTTATAATTTTAATTCTTTTGTAATATATGGATGTCTGTGGGTTGCATGCATGTTCTATTTATTTTAGTAGAACTATATTTTTACTGTTTTAGCCAAAAAGGTACCACCTTTTGATTTTTGATAATTTTCCCTTTTACAAAATGTTTACTTCTTCATGCCAACATATTGTAAAAGGGTGAATTAATAATTCTCCTCTATAATTCTCCCTTTTACAAAATGTTTACTTCTGTAAAATGAAATATTAGTAAAATACATAATTATAATGCTAATTAATCTTAATTTATATTTTGCTACATATTTATTCACACAACTTCATAACATAACCCCTAACATAGAGCTATACAACCCCTAAAACCCCCCACTTACTACGATACTGAAAGTAAAAGGGAAAAAAAAAAATCTGAGAGGGTATTGCTTTTAGTTGAGAGCATATTTACCGTACTTTTATTTTATTATTTTGACAAATTTGCTAAAAACAGAAAATGTCAAATCGCCAAAAAGTTGGGCGATTTGACATATGTCTAATTGCCCAAATGTCAAATCGCCCAAATGTCTCACTGCACAAATGACAGATCGCCCAAAAAGTTGGGCGATTGGACATATGTCACATCGCCCAAATGTCTAATCGCCCAAAAAGTTGGGCGATTTGACATATGTCTAATTGCCCAAATGACAGATCGCCCAAATTTTTTTTTGGGCGATTTGACATTTTTGCTTTTGGGCGATTAGGTTTTGGGCGATCTGACGCACAGCCTGCGTGTCACAATGGAGACTTAAGTATAGAAAATATTTAATTCAGAAATATGGTAGCACCCAAGGCAGATCTAACAGGTAACCGCAGTAAAGAAATTGCATCCCTGCTAGGTTTTTTGAAATATTTTTATTGTCAATAAGAAATATCAAATCAGTCTAGTAAAAACAAAAGTTGACAATTCACATATTCAATTCATTCAAAATAAATAAGTAAAAAATACAAATTTTTATTTCAGAACTTAATGTTTGAGAATTGGGACAGAATTGGGTATCAAGGGTATGCGTTTTATGCCAGCAACGATATCCCAACTGGTGAAATAATCTATGGAGACCACACTGTTTCCGCAAACATGATGCCAAATGCTCTATCTCTAACAAAGCTTTTTCGTGGCTCTAGGCGCTGTTCTTTGCAGAGAACACACTTTCAGAACTGTGTACTAGTTGGGCACAAAACACACAACACAAATAAATAAAATATTCATTCATTTCATTAGCAAAATGTTCACTAAATAGAACGAATCAGATGTAAACAATGTTTTTTTTTATGTTTTTATCAAATGAAAACAAAATATAACAATTAAGATAAATGAAAAAAAAACTAATTATTAACTCTACTGAGGCAAGGCGAATTAATTAAAGGTGGTATCGATAGCAAAAAGGCGAATTTAAAGTACGTGAAAATGCCATAGCAAAAGAGAATATATGAATGTCAACTTGTAAATGTCATCAAAAAAATTTAAAGAAATAGAACAAAATAAAAATCAATTTATTTGTACGCTTATAAGCATTTTAAAGTTGTTATTTTCGAATAAAAGGATAAATCGTTTAAAAGTAAAAATAATTGCAATACCGAGCAATAAAGTGTTGAAATTGTGGATCTGTTGTTTGATTGGCGTTGTCGTTGCTGAGATAGTTTTAGTAAACTTTTGTAGATTCTTGGTACAACTAGCAATTTGTTTTTGTACCTACAAGAAATTGTGACCAAGGCATGTAATGAATGACATCTTTCCAGCAAATAGTTTTTACTCTACTTACGAGTGGACTAAACTAATGTTTCAAATGCAGTTCTACTAGAATTAATTTCATTAAGTTATACACATTTTTTATATTTTTTCAGAAATTCATTTGTATGGCTTTAATAATAAATTTAAAGTTTAAATCAATTTATAAATATAATTCGTATTTCATCATTTTCCGAATCTGCCCATCTGTGAATATCTTTTTTAAAATATTGACCACTGGATTTGCTTGTTCTAGCTTTGCGCTTAGTTTATGATTTTCCGCTTTCAGGCAAATATTTCAGCTCAGTTATTTCCCTATCGTTTATAAACTCCAAAACTGAAACGCTGAATATGCATACATATTTTCAATAGACCATGTGTTATACATACATACTCCGTTTGCGTTTGGAAGTCTTTCACTTTCGCCTCCGTTGGGCCCGCCATAGAAGCGGTCGAGCTATTGAGAAAAAACCAGCTAATATTGATGAATAAGCTATTATTTCAGGATACATACATAACATAATTTAAATTCAGGAACTGTTGCGGTTGTAATCTTGTCTTTGGTGACATATTATTTAATCTATGTAAATATAAACATACATATGTATGTATATTTATTAAAATTTGTTATAACGGATTTACCACAACCATTTGTTTGATATTACCGTGACTTCGCTTGCGGATTTGAAATACTCACATCCGAGCTGTTTGAAAATAAGTCTTTAAAGCTGCTTTGGCCAATAAATTTGCCCTTGTTCTTTCGGAACAAGTGTGACACTCAAAAATACCTGAGAAGTGATGTTATTTTCCTTGTAGGTCTTATCGAGTAGAACGAGAATCCAATTTTGGAATTTGTCAAACACCCCCAAAATCTTGACTTAACCTTTAAAAACCGATTTTTCGTGCTTTTGCGCACTTCTTAGCCCATATCTTAGCTAATTAACAACCGATTCATTCTAAGAACGGTTTAAGAAAGAAGAAACTCAGACCTTTTGAAAGATATATAGAAATCTTAATAAAGCTGAAGAAATTTACTTGTTTTTGCACAACTAACTTAAATTTTGCTACCCTTTTTCTTCTTTTTTTGACTTTGGCGATATTTTCACACACTGTTTTATAAAAACACAAAATGAGTTTTAATTATATTCAAAGAGTACGTTTAATACCAAGTTTAACGAATGTTTCTCGGCCAAAACGTGATTAAGTTATTTTACTTTTTATAAGAACGAAATTTTTGCTTCATTCTTTTTTGTAGCACTGTGTTATTTGTATTTACGTATGATTGTTATAATCCGTACCTTTTCATTAAAATTAACTAACATAAAGTTTTCTTCTTTCAGTGGATGATGCTTCCGGTCATTATACATCCGGTTTCTTCTACGGAAATAACTACTGGTTAGGTTCACTTTCCCTATGTGAATCAATTTACCACGAGGATAACGATGGAAATTTAAATACAAAGACTGCAAGAAACTCAGGTTTGCCGTTCGCCAAAGCACATACTCAGATATACACAAGGGTTTACAACGAGAATCCAAAATTTATACCTGGTTTCTTTGTTACAAAACTATTCCTAAATGAAACGGTTCCAACATTTCTGGTAAATATAGACACAAACTTTCGCTAAAACAACTTATTCGAATTTAGTATTTTGTTTTTTCAGCGTAAATCTTGGTCTTTCTTGAAAAAACGTTAATATTTTAATAAAACTTTTTTAAAATATAGCCTCTTAAACTTTTACTTCAATAAAATTGACATTTTTAGCTTGATAGGAAGGGTTATATTTTGACAAATCTCTGAATTAGAATGATGAGTTAGAAGATTGCGTTCGTTTTACGACAGCGAATATAAGCAGGAAGCAAAATGAGAGTACCAATATGGCGTCGAAATCGTAAAAAAAGCGCTCAAACTAGTGTGAAATTGTAAAGCATCTACCCTGCAAAATATGCGACTAGGCTAGGATAAGTGCGAGTCGCAACCGTGCAAAAAATGCCATTAGTCTAGGATGAGTCCGGGTATAATCGCAATGGAACATGAGACTAATACAACTTCTGATCTCTTTATATGGAATGAACTGTTCTTTTTTGTTCCTTTTATACCCAAATAGATATAAATGGAGACCAGTCTAATTATAAAAACAAAAATATAAATCATTGCTAAACGAAGGCTCTGCTAACATACCAACGACGCGCATAAAATTTCGTTGCCTAAGTTGGTGCATACACCAATGCATCGTTTATCATACCCGAAAGAGATGAATACAGTAGTAATCTACAATTATACCCGTTTGAGACTTGTTGCGACTAATTAATGCTCAGTTGTACCCGATAGAGACTAGTCCCGGAATATTCTCTTAAGAGAATAGTCGCTAAATTTTTTGCAGGGAAAGGAACTTGCGAATAATACAGCTTCTCATCTCTTTATACGGCATGAACTGATCCCTTCTGTTCGAGCATTTCATACGAAGAGACTAATTGTACCGTTTATAGCCGAATGGGTATAAATGACTAGAATAAAAATATTTATGAAAAGCAAAATAAAAATCAATGTTTCGAGTGAGATCCGAACCCGCTGCTCGAGCTATGCTAAACAAGTCATATACTTACATGACAACGACGAGTATGAAATTTCGTTGCCTGCTCATTATCAGGTCACAATTTAGATACTTTATTTTGAGACTAGAGGCTTTTTTTATACCCGAGCGTACTTGTAAACAAGGGTATTATAACTTTGTTCGCATAGCGGTTGCTTGTAACAGCAAAAAGTAATCGATATAGATATAGAGATATATATACCAAAATGCTCAGAATGAAAAGAGAAGTCGATTTAGCGATGTCTGTCTGGCCGTCCGTCCGTCCGTGCAGACGATAACTTTAGTAAAAATTGAGATATTTCAATGAAATTTGATACATAGATTGCTCTTTGATATTGGAAATGGTCAAAGTCGGTCAATAAACACGCCCTCCTCCCATATAATGGAAGTTTTTAAAAAATGCATAAGCACCGTTTTTTTCGGTATCCATTGAAGCAAATTGAGTGAAATTTGGTATTTGGAGCGATCTTGAACTAAGAAATTAGGAACTTATGAAATTTTTAAAAATGGGCTTTGCCACGCCCACTTAAGAATAAATGTCTGTATCTCAATAACGGTGTAAGGTATCGTCACAAAATTTGGTGGACATATTTTTCTTGATCATAACCACGCCCACCTCCTATATAACGGAAGTTTTGGAAAATGCTAAAACTTAATTTTTTCGGTATCTATTAAAACGAATTGAATAAAATTGCGTATTTGGAGCGATTTTGAACTAAGAAATAAGGCATTTTAGTAATTTTGAAAAATGGGCGTTGTCACGCCCACTTATAAAAAATGTTCTGTTTCTCAATAACAGTATTAGTTATCATCACAAATTTGGTGGACATATTTTTCTTGATATCGCTATTATTATCGTAGAAAATTTTTGAAATCGGATCACAACCATGAAAAACTCTCATTTTTTCGGTATCTTTTAAAATTGGGTATTTGGAGCGATTTAGAACTATAAAATAAAGTATTTAAGTAATTTTGAAAAATGGGAGTTGCCACGCCCACTTAGGAAAAAATATCTGTATCTCAATAACGGTGAAAGGTATCGTCACAAAATTTGGTGAACAAATTTTCCTCACTATCGTTGTTATCATTAAAAATGTTTAAACGGAAATTTAAAACATAAAGTAAAAATTTCGTTTTCCAGTATTTATTGGAAGAAATTGAGTAAAGTTTAATACTAGCAGCGATTTTAAACAAAGAAACGGGGTTTTTATGAAATTATGGGCACCGCCCAAGCAAAAATAAATCGCGAGGGTATATAAAAATCGGTTTCGCCCGAATTTAGCATTTGTTACTTGTTTTAAACTAATGAATGGCAGACTGCTTACTGAATTCGGGCAATAGCCTCAAATTTTGTAAAAACAATCATAATTTTGGCGTAAAATTACAAAAATTTAAGAATGTACCCGCGGTTAACTTTAACTTTGAATAACTTTTGAAATAGTAAAGTTGTAGGAAACCTTTTTTGTAGAACGTTTAATTCTGCACAAGGATATAAGATTGTCATGGCTGCGAGAAAACAAGTTCAAGAAAGAAACAAATATTTGCAAAAATTTACAAATTCCCTTGTAATTTAAATGGGAAATGAATTGTCTTTGGGGCAAGGTTTATTATGAGTATTAAGGGCTTATAATTGTCCGATTTCTTTTTTCAGACAATAAAAACTTAGAGGGCGTCGTGAGAGAAATAATCAACTTCGTAAATAACGGACACCCTTATATAGATTTAACATCCATAAGCCAATACAAAATAAAATACATATTGTTGAAAACTTATGATACTTCTACTTACTCGCATGTTTTTGTTACTTAGGTTACTAAGGTGGTGAAATGTTTTAAATCAATTTCGAGATCCGTTGGACATGCATAAGTGAACGTTGCATTTTGAACACATATATCTCGAATATCCTTTACACTGTTTAGTTTTACACCTCCGGTTGTCCATTGTATGCTCGGGCCAATGTTGAAATCCTTACTTACTTACTTAATTGGCGCATTAACCGCCTAAGCGATTTTGGCCGAGGTCAACAAAGCACGCCAGCTGTCCCTATTTCGTGCTAACTGGCGCCAATTGGAAAAGGAGATCGTAGAAGCGATCTTTGGTCCCATCGTCCTTCTCTTTCGTCGGGGCGCAAATCAGGGAGATGTTGAAGAATCTCCCCTTGATGCGGATTATGGCGAGACGTTCATCCACCGGAGTGAACGACAGTACTTACGGCGCAGTCTCTCACTCCCACCACAAATCCGACAGCGAATTTGCGATCATTTACATGGCAGCTGTAGTAGATGTCGCAAGGGCCTATCGATTTTTTCCCTTGCCCCGTCCATCGAAACTCTTGAATGGCGGTGATATCAGCCTTCGCTCTGCTGAAAACATCAACCAGCCGGGCAGAGGCACCTTTCCAATTAAGGGTCCGGACATTCCAGGTACATCTCCTCAAATCATAGTCCTTAATACGTTTGCCGTGGTCGTCATCAAAAAAGGGGGGTCTCATCCGAGGCTTTGTATGTCTTTTCATTGGAAGTTGTTTTTTTACGTGGCGGGTTCCAAGCCCTGCGCACAACCCATTGCTGGGGGTGAAAATTTTAAGTTCGTTTATATAGCGATTCGCTTGCTCCAAGACAGACGCCCGCTTGCAGCCGCACCTGGTGAACAGACGCTGCGGACTTTAGTGGATCCTTAAACCGAATATGTCGGAGTGGCTCCACTAAGTTCCCTCTCCATTAGCCGTGACCCATGGCTCCACACAGATTGGTTACCGTATCTCGCACATGGGTTGCTCACGTTGCCCAGGGTGCACGAACGTGGACGTAAGAGTAGGGAATGAGTACAGCCGTGCAACTGTAACCGCATACCCAGAAGCACCACTGTACCCCATTGCACCAATGCTGAAATCCATCATTTCGAAAAGAAAGAAGATGGAGCTGTTTCATACTTTTGTCTGGAAGTCGTAGGAGTGCTTGTTGCAGACATGGATGGACTATATCCATTATTCTATGCAAGAGTAGTTTTGGTACGCCCGCGCTTTCGTTGATGCATTTGCTGAGCTGATCGCGCTAAAACTCCATCTGCGATGTCATTGTGAAATGCCAAAAGGTCCATCCAATATTTTATGGTTATTTTCACATTCCATTTTGTTCTCTTACCAAGCATTACAAACAGCAAAATCAATGAAATGGTCGAAAACCTTGAGAGACTTGAATCTTTATTTACGAATTCTGTGCCATAAAAAGCTGAGGACAGTTTCAATTTATTCTATAGTCAAAACTACCACGCCCTTTTTTTAGGTTTTTTTCGGAATCAAATTCCCTGTTGCTGCAAAATTTTAATCAAATTTAGCGTTGTAAAATAATTATCAAAATAAATGTTAAACTTTTCCTTTTGGGAATCGCTTTCGAAAAATGAATAACATTGTCTGAATAAAAGCCCAGTTTTGAATCTTCTACAACCATATTTTTACCCTGATAAATCTCTAATAATAGGATTTCACACATCTAAATGGGGCGAATTATATGTAGTTTTTCATCATAAGTCGGATCAAGAGAAAATTTCAGTTTATGACGCAAAAATGAAATCTGAATCTGATTTCAAGCGGTAGAGATACAACTTTTTTTTTTAATAAGCTGATTTTCCATTGTTCAGAAGCGAAGCTTGGTTTCTTGCCACGACTTTTTCAATAAAGTAATCCAAAATATATTGTACAATAATTTTAGGAATAATTTTTGGAGAAAACTCAGCAAATTTTGATTCTGGAATATGCATTTTCCAACGGAAAACATCATCTGAGCCAGAGATGTCCGACTCATCAAAGTTATTTAGAATTTTATTAAGTTTTCTATCGGCCTTTAAATGTTTAATTATGCTACGGCTTCTATTCAACTAAAGTCGAAATGAAAGCATACCATATATATAGTTACATATTTTTGTACCTGTAAGTAAAATTGATGCCATATGGAAAAAAGTAAATGAAGCTCGAAATTCTAGTTCATAACTAGTATTTGTCCTAAACCAAAATTTTACCTGAGCACCACAATTAAAAATCGAACTAAAAAATTAACACAAAATCTTAATTAATGGCAGGTAACTATCAAAACAGTTTAATCAGAGCTAAACAGTTTAATATTGGACAGAACCTATCGGAGTTTACAAATTATGTCAATAATTGTCGTTTGGAAACATTTTTTTTTATATTACAAACTATAAGTAAGAGCTCAGTATTTTTTATGGAAAATTTAATAATAATATAATTTAAAAAGACAAAATGCGTAACTTTTTTCAAAATACCTCATGAAAAGAAGTTTCTGTCTTCTTCATTGTCAAATATCTTTCTCAGAATGAAACCGGTTTTCCATAAATCAAAGTTGACAAACTCAATCCAATATACATCGTATAACAATCCCACTGGAAACAACGACAATCAAAAACGAAAATAAACTTTTTACAATTATTACAATTAAAATCATGGTTTGTACTAAAAATTAAGGGTTTGAAAATTTGTATCGATAAAATTTTGGGAAAAAGTTTTAATTAGCTAAACCGAGAGGACTGAATTTCTCTTTTCTAAAGATTTAATATTAATCAACAAAGAACGAACATTTTAGGAAGGAACTATATCAGAAAAGTTTAGGGAGCGGAGAGCGTAATTGAGGAAAATTTTCTGAACCCGTCGAAGGCCAGCTATCTTAAAACGATGGCACGGGTCTCCACACCAAGCCGACCAAGGGCCACCACAACCGTGTCAGAAAATGCATTGTTGAAGGCCTCTTCGATTTCGAGGAAGGCACGGACTTCATAATCTTTGTGCCTAAATGAATCTTAAAAATTTAAACCATGGTGCACAGAGCAGTGCCCTTCTGCCCTTCATACAGTCGTGCTGGGAAAAACTTTATTTCTCACGAGGAATCCTGTTCAATCATCCTTACATAGAGCTTCAAAGGAAAAAAAATATAGCCTTATACACGCGAGCTCGTCCCAGCCTTGCAAATAAAAGCTACCCTCACCCACATCCAGGCTCTCGTGATATATCCCCTGTCTATACAGTTGATTTATATGAGGGTAAACCAACGGCAGGATACGTCTTTCGATTTCTGCAGCCGATTTCTGCACCCGACGGCTTAAATGGTTTAGAAGAGACCAGAGCTCAAAGTAGGCGACGCCCCTCCAATAAGCGCTTAGAACAGCCTCGCCACTCATCGCCTATTTCCCCGTCTCATATCTCAGGTAGTCTTGTTGAAGGTTGATCTTTGTTAAAAAATCGTCTACTCGACGCCCTAGTTTCCGACAATTCCAACGTCCATCATCTTGGTTTTCCCCATCGTGCACTTCTGAGCAATGGCCACGAGCTTCCGATGGCACTATTGCCAACTGTTTGCTGAAATGAACTTCTCCACCATATTATTTATAGAACATTTATACAGATCCAAGGTCTCATCAGGGACATCTGATAGCTTCTTTTGCATTTTCCTGTAGAAAAGATATCACCTAGTCCTCCTTAAATTTGCTTTATGTATCACCCTCGTAGAGTAAGCTTAACATACGAGGGCGGGTCAATAAGTCCGTGGCTTTTTGAATTTCTTGCCTCTTTACTAAAATGGCAACACCACTACTATCAACAGGCATCTGTCAGTTGGCTCCTGTCAAAATTTGAACAAGCTGCGGCATTTAGTTCGTGTTTGACAGCCATTCATAGCAGACAACCGCGTGATTTGAGGAGAAAATGGAAAAAAATTAATTTCGTGTGCTCAGTAAGCATTATTTTTTGCGGAGAAGACCATCACTCAAACCAATGTTAAGCTTGATAAATACTATGGGGACTCTTCACCATCAATTTCAATGGTAAATAAGTAGTTTAATGAATTTCGTTGTGGCCGTAAAAGCACGGAAGATGCCGAACGTTCTGGACGCCTAATTGAGGAGTCAACAGCCGATACAGTTGAGAAAATTCACGATATGGTGTTGGCCGATCGGAGATTGAAAGTGCGAGAGAGTGTGGAAGCCTAAGCCAATTTATTAGGCATCTCGAAGGGTCGTTACCGTTTAGGTGTGGTTGTTTCCGTGAAAGCCGTAGATTATTTAGCGTTAACCAGGAGGCAAACCAAAGCATATGATTTAGATGGTATAAAATCAATTTGGCTATTGAAGGAAAGTTAAGTGCCAAAAATATACGCATTTCTATATTATTTTTTTATTTTTATTTCGTCACAAATCCTGTTTTTATACTTTAAATTATTTACTTGTCTTAAGGTGTTAATATTATGTTATAAACGTCTACATTGATACATATATTTATGTACATACATAGATATATACATTTGTGTACCTTAATCTATGCACACACTTATTTCTAACTATTATTACGTTTCTTTTGAATTTTAGACTAGAACCATCTATGTTGGCGTTTGTTTACCGTCCACTTGCTCCGTCAAAGATATTAGCACACTGGTGGAACTCATTCAATCACCGTCGGAGACACGGACTCTTAAAGTATTGGATGTACGCATGCCCAGCAACAAAAAGTTCAACTTATATGACGATTGGACATTTTGGATATTAAAGTGAGATTAACTTATTTTTCATTAATATCGCCAACTTATGACAGGAATTTGAATGTTTATAAATTAAAATGTTAAGAAATAACATTTGAAAATTTATTACTCTTGCAAAATTAGAACATTTTCTTCTTACATTGTGAAAAATTGTGGTTTCCTTTTAGGATTTTTGTTCTGGATTTGGGTATAACATTGAACATCCAAAGGATAATCAAGTCAGACCATTAACTCAAAACTGGAAAATTTACACATGCATGATTCTGGTATAAGGGGAACGATGTGTTTATATGTACATATCAACACATTAATGATTTAAACAATTAATTTATTGATTCCACAAACAAAAAACTCCTGGATATACCCAAGACAAAATTACATTTTTTAATGTACAAGTATTTATTCTAATAAATCAAAAACTCAACACCCCTAGCCATATAGTGGTATTTCATTTTAAATTTCACTACCACCTACATATGATCATTTGTTGTGTTAGTGGTAGTGACATATTTTTTCACTACCACTAAGCACTAAGTGCTTCACTACCATTACCAATATACTCGTATGGTAAATAAACTTAAGCTTATAGAAGCAAAAACCAAACACATAAAGCGTTTTAATTTTTTTTTTTTCAAATTTCCGATTGGTTTTTGAGAAAAAAGTAATAAAGAAAAAACAACAATACTCAAAGCGGTAGAAGTTATAGCAGCTATTTCGGAGATCACCACATCACCTCATATTTCCCGTACACCAATCGGCCTCAAAAGCTCATAAACAAAACAAATTTTAAGTTTATGTGTGTTGGGAGCATTTAAGTTGGGAATTTGATTAATAAAAGACGAGTATGTAATAAATAAGCTTTTGGTTGAAATATTTAATATAGAGTAACTTTTTAATAATATGTATGTCTTCTAGTGGCAACCAGTACAAGTTCTTTCCCATTGTGAATTTCACACTATTTGTCTTGAATAAATAAAAACAGAATATCAACTGTATTCTAGCAAGTTCTTTTTTTATTTTCAATCACTTTGCGCTAAAAGCAAATAATGAAAAAAAAATACTACGAACATATTTGGCAGAATAATAACTAAAGTGTACTTTAACTGCAGATTACGATAATGCTCAAATATATTTGTAGGAAAAATGCACACTAATTTCAGATAATGACCCTTATCGTGAGTTTCGTTTTTGCCCGAAATAGTTCACTTTTCACTGCTCGCATATTATAAATTTCGGGCGAAAATGTTCCGCTTTCGAACTTTGTTCCCCTTATCGGCAACAGTAATTTCGGGCGGAAATTGTTTACGGATTAATTGCATTTGTTCACTATTTTTTGAGAGGCGAAACATTTCGCGTATTCAAAATGTAAGTAATTTAATTACGAACGAAACGAAAAATGACACTGAAGATGGCACAACGCTGAAACCGGTTTGTCTTAAAACCAAACTTGACAAGGGATGACGAAAATTCGATCCAAAACCAATCATTTCACACCCTGTCGGAAGCAACAACAACAAAACATCAGAATATAATTTAATTATGTACATTTTTTTTTACAAAAGATCGCCCGTTCCAGAAACAAAACAGTAAACAAAGTTCAAAGAAAGATGTAATTAGGTAGAATGCAGGAAAAGCCGGATATTTCAAGAGGATTTGTCAAAGAAAACACGAAAAATTAAGCTGAGTTATGAAAACAGCTAAAAATTGAGCTGAATACTCGTAGTTGGGGCCTGCAATGAAAAATTAGTCCAAATGGAAAGGGGTAAACCATTTATATTTAAATGTTCGCAGAAATAAATTTTTATGCAAAATAGGCTTGGGCTGGCCAAAATCAGTATGTCTTCCAGCATAGGCCGTTTTTCTCACTGGGGGATTAATATGGATTCGTTAATTTTAAAAATGTATTACAGGATCTGACTAAAAGACGATTGTGCCAGCCCAATTTCAAAACTGTTAGCTACACCTTTATACATAGTATCCACCTTCAGCGAAATGTTGCAGACACGTGCTAAGCTTCCCAACTGGTGGAATTTCAAATTGTAGTTGTCAAAAATCTGTCGAAGCGAAATTTATTTCGGGTAAAACTCGCATTAGGCGTATTCAATCCGGGCGATTAAAAAAATTTCGGTGAAGTTTGGTCAACTTAATATGCGCATTTTTATTCTCATGCGAATAACTTTCACTTTTTTATGTAGATTTTTTCCATTTATGTCTTTCGTTGGTTAACAATTTTGGTAGCCGCTGTGATTGAGTGTAGCGTGCTATAACTCGATATGCCGTTGAGTTCGAGGTTCAAATCAGGACAAGAAAAATTGTAATCATAGAAAAAGGTTTTATTATAATTGCGGTCACCCGTCGGCAGGAAATGACAAACCTCCGCCGGTATTCCTGCCATGAAAAAACTTCACACAAAATACATCTGCCGTTCGGAGCATTGTGTATAACAACAAGTGAGTTGCTTTTGACAGGATACCTAAGATGGCGTTTGACAGGGTACCTAAGCTGGCCGCCAATATTGCGACAATTACGAATGGCCCGAAGTTGGAAAAAGCTGATCGGAAAATATTTGGGGGGGTTTCATTTTTTTAGGATGTTTTACATATTTTGAGAAAATGAACAAACATTTGTATAATAATAATGGGTAAAATGTTAAATGCATTTTTATAAAGCCATCGATAGGCTATGATATCATTTGAATCAGTAGAATCATAAAACGTCAGGGGTTTAAAGTGCTTCATCGATTCTCCTCTTTTTCTTTGCCAAAATATCTAGGTCACTAGTAACCTCAATATCTCGAGATACGTCTTCAATCTCCGTAAAATAGAAAAGGACCGTTCACTCGGAGCCACCGTGACTGGCAACGTAACACTGATTTGAAAAATTCGGTAAATGTGTTTGTAAAATTGCATATAACGAAGGCGGTTTGATAAGTCATAAACTTTTTGAATAAAATATACTTTTCGGCAAAAAAGCATTCTTTTTATTCCAGTTACTGGGTAATAATTTTTAATTTTTTTGTCTAGAGTGAGTTTTTGTGTGTGCTACGAATTTGAAAACACGGTTGAAATTTTCCGAGACTACCGATTTTTTGGGGGGAATCCAGACACCCAGAACCCCTCCCCTGTATCCGTAAAATTCGGGTAAAATGTACGAGGAACGCCAGGGTTGCGAATTTACTTTGCAAAAACAGGTGATCTCAGCTGTTCCAAATTTTGACGTTTATCGAAAAGATATCTCACTTGTTATTATACACAATGGTTCGGAGTCAGCACAAAGCTATAGGTCCCTCTATTTGCAGTATAACATAAAGACGCGAACCTAAAATGGTATGAGAAGTTCGCCCAAACACTGAGTTATAAAGTGTAAGCGCCAAATTACACTTATTTTATATTATTACTAAACAATTTTCGAAAGTCCTTTTCCGACATATTTTTTGCAATATATTTTTTTAAATCGTCTTTTTTCATTCCTTGTATTTATGCTTATTAAATATCTATCATTTGATATACTACTTGATTTGATCGTTTGACGAATTCTCCAGACATTAGAGATTTGTATGTACCTATTTTACTTTAATAAAAATCAGTGGCGAAATATTAAAAATTACACGTAAGAAATAAAATGTTAAATCAATATGAAAAAAAAATAATAAAAAGCCCGAAACAAGTAGCTTAAGTAGTAAGGGTTGAGTTACATTTTCGTTTGTAGGTTGGTTCTATGGTTAAAAGCTGAATTCCTTACATTTCAACACGGACACTAATAACAGCTTCTATCCCGAAATGCATTGATGTGTTTGGAAAGCCAGGAAATTCGTATCGTGATTTTCAGGCGGTGAAAAGCGGCAGGACACTGCGATCTTTTGCATCTTAGTGGCACGTCCTTAACACCCTTTGGAATTAAGGCGATAAGGTCCTTGGTAGCCGCATTTCTAACGTAAGAGGGGTCAACTAGCTATGCATCCTTTGAAGAGTGTGAGTCTATTTCCAGCCAAGGCGGGATATTCGCACAAAATGAGTTGAGTAATCTCATCTTCTTCCAGACAAATCAACATAGGATTCCAAAATTAATTCCTTAACCACTTATCGCCAAGTTTATTTGATTTTTCAACGCATATGACTTAAATATATGTTGGAACGATTTTCCGTCATCCCTTGTCAAGGCATACTTGACCTTGTCATCTTGACAAGCGATGACGGAAAATCGTTCCAAAATACATACATCAACATTACACCCTGTCGAACAATGAAGAGAAGATCAAGAATTTTCGTATTTCAATAATGATATGTTTAAAGGAATACTGAACTCCTATGTCAAAAAAAAAGTTGTATTTATATATGTATGTACGTACGCACTTACTACATTACTCATGAGTTATTTTTAATATTATTTTTTTAGTGTTTTTTCATTTTCGGTCTTCACCCTAATTCTTGCTGGCACCATATATGAAATTTATTTGACACGCCGCTTGAAGGCGGCTCTCCGCCGTCAGGATAAGGAGATGATGAATAACAGTGAGACATCGTCTGGCATTGGTTGTGCCTCATCCGATTACGGTGATTCGATGGCACATGAATCACTTAAGAAAGAGTCCATTAAGGAATCACTTAAAGATTTGAATATAGTGCTGACTATTCCGCATGAAGCAAATGACGGTTCTCCTCGAAGTAACAGCACTTCAGACGAACATCTAGAAGGACACCTTCACGAGCCAGAGAAATTAAGCGTTTATTCGGAATTATTGCTCTCATTCTCAGGGATTACCAACTTCAATGCCATCTGTGATAGAAATGTCGGCGCAGATACTATTCCCTGCATACACGGACTTCGTGCTTTTTCAATGGCTTGGGTAATACTCGGCCACACGTGCATCGTGATTTTCAAATATTCGGACAATATGGAGATGCGCAAAGAAGTAGAAAAGAACTTCTTCTTCCAAGCCATCACCAATGGACCATTCAGTGTAGACACATTTTTCTTTATCAGTGGCTTTTTAGTTTCATATTTATATTTCCGCACGAACGCCAAAGGGAAATTAAACAAACTCACAAAAGGTTCAAGCGAACTGACTGCTGGTACTGCACATTTTTTGGGGCTAGTGGCTTATCGTTTCATGAGGTAAATATTATTTATTGAAAAGTAAATTTTTGTTATTGAAAAGTTAAAAATAAAATTGCAATTTAAAAAAAAACGCAGGTTAACAGCGCCATATATGTTTGTGCTCGGAGTGGTGCAGGTAACTATGAAATATCTGGCTGCATATTCGATATTTGATCCTCCTACCATGGATCATGAAACGTGTCCAAAATATTGGTGGCGTAATCTGCTATATATCAATACTCTGTTTCCAGTAAACCAAATGGTAAAAAAAAATATTTTAAATATATCCCCACGTCAATAGTTATGCAATTTAAATTATGAATCTATCATAGTGTATGCTATGGAGCTGGTATTTGGCCAATGACACACAATTCTATATTATTGGTGCCATCATACTGATCATTGGAGTGCGGCATTTTAAAATCTCCGCATTTACGACGCTATTTTTTTTGGTCTCGTCATGGATCACCACTGCCGTCATAGCCTTTACGAATAACCATCGTCCGGACACTGACGATCCCCTGGCTCTATTCGATAAAATATATGATAAACCATGGACGCGTCTAGGTCCTTATCTCATTGGAATGGCTGTCGGGTGGATATTGTTCCGCACCAATTGCAAAATACGTTTGCCACGCTTTACGGTAGCCACTCTATGGACACTAGCTATGGTAAATCTGTTTGTTTTGGTATTCGGGTTGTACCGCGCAGAATTATCGCAAATAATGGCGGCGGCATATAGCTCGCTTAGCCACTCAGCCTGGGCTTTATCTCTGGCATGGATCACGATTGCATGCTCTACAGGATATGGCGGCTACATTAATTCATTACTCTCGGCACCTTGCCTGTATCCTTTCTCGCGTGTAACCTATTGTGCATATTTGGTTCATCCCATCGTTATACGATCTATGGCGCTAAACACTGACGCACCTCTCCATTTGGGCGGCGACACAATGGTTTGTTGATAATTGAAAAATAATTGCAAAGCAGATTTTAGTTTAACATTTTTTTAATATTTTCCTACGTAGGTTATATTGTTCTTCGGCTTAGTGGTTGCCTCATATCTGCTCGCGTTCGTTGTGTCGATGTCATTTGAAGCGCCTGTTGTCACAATGCTGAAAATCCTGTCTCCTAGTCGAAAAAAGCGCATCGCTTAGTCGAAGTAATATATGTATATGTACTAAAAGTATTGCATATATGTATGTATGTATTCACTTGCTTCATTTATTACTTGTTGCTGAGGTTATTCTAAAATGAAACCAATGTACATAAACACATACATACATATGTACATATGTAGATAAGTAAGCTAAATTTTTTTTTATAAAATAATGTATATAGTAGATTCATATTCCCATAAACTTAAGTACGTTCAATATTTACGTACGTATTTATATGCATGCATACATATGTATGTACATACATATGTGAAAATTTAATTTAAACTCATCGCTCATTACGAACATTAACAAAGTTTGAATCATTCGCTTCAAACATTTTCACGGTACAATGTTATAAGGCCATAGAGAAATATCTGTTGCATTCAATTTTCGATATTCGCTGGTTATCGAAAATGGAACAAATTCATATTATGAACTGTGCAACCCTGTCGAAGTTTTCGTTAATCATCGAAATTTCTGCGACCAGAACATTGTCTTCGAAGCTCTAGCGTACCGAATAAAATAAAAAGTATTATAATCTACCGCATAGCCATCCAAAAAATGTTTGTCTTCCTTCTTTATGACCAAAGATTCAATATGTCCTTGTGTTTTATGCTTATTATAAAACTATGAATTCTTCGAAATAAACATTAGGTGTATCCTTAACAAAGGATGACAGAAATTCGTTCCAAAATATTTACATATTTCCTTTTTTCATTCTTCTCGAGAATTCTTTGAAATTATCATTACGTGTATTCTCGAATTCAGGCAAAGCCCTTAAAATCGGTATGTATAATGGTGATAACTTGTTTGGTAGTTGTTTTTTTACAAGCATTAATCACGATGTATTGTTTTTATAATGCATTAACTTTCATCTAAAGAAGATGACAAAAAGATGACAAACCGAAAATATACCGAAGTAATTGCCAAACCACGGAAAGTCAGTGTCATAGATTTTGACAGTTCTCTGTCCGAGTTTCTATCAAAATTCCCTAAATTGCTTTAACACGCTTATTCAACTTATATGACTCAAAAGTCGCTCGTTGATTTTAGTCGAGAACAAAAATAAAAAGAAATGCAATTTGTAATATCAAGTACATGAACCGTGTAAACCGATACGTACGTATAGGTAATTATCACGTCGATCGATCAGCTGATTCCTTCAAATATTCGAAAACCGAAAACGTTGAAAAAGCATACGTAAGTAGATATCACTGAATAAATATCCTTAACAACTTATTCTAATTGAAGTTTTTTCTAAGTTCTTTTCCATTTACAACTTTCAGCATGGAGAGAAAATCAATCACGTAATTTTTTATTGTTTTCTCAATGGATTAATAATTAATTTTTTTTGGTGCAATCAATTTAATAAATTTTATACTCATTAAATATAATGGTCTAGTTCGGGAGATTCGCAGATTAATATGTACGCATATTTTATGTACATATGTATGTTACATACATATGCATGTACATTATACAAAATAGTATGTAGAGTATTCTAATGTTCATTCATTACCTACCATACGGATGTGGTGCACATAAATATGTATGTACATAAAAGCAAACTAATTCATTTTTTACGTTCGTACTTCGATATACATGCAAATTTACATTCACACATATGCGCGAAATTAATTATAAGAATTTTTAATAAAAATTCCAATGTCGATATATATGCCTTACAATACACTCATATAAACAATTCTTATAAATTGTTTAAGCCAAAATGCACGAAATAAATTTATAAACATTTGTACGTAAAAAGTTAAAATCTCATCGGTGTTTTCTTTAAATTATGGTATAGGGTAAAAACTGCTAACTTTGCTAGCGAAAATCATCATTCAAGTAAAAACTTTGGAATATCGTCAAAATTTGAAAATAACGTTCTGCCACCTTTGAATACATTCTATATTGACCACAAAAAAAATTATTTTTCGAATTTAAGTTCAAAATATTAACGTAAAAACGAGTTTAAAAAAATTTATGTTTTTGGGTTTGCATATTTGCGTATTTTCAATCATTTTTAGGGATTATTTATATTAAAAAAGAGATATTAGATATATATTCCACTTCCGTCAGTACCAAATAGTTTTTTTGTTCGAAAGTTGAGTTAGCATACATATGTTACTTATTTAAAATGTCGTTAAGGGAATACAGAGTAACATTTTGGTGAAAAAGTAAAAGTAATAGAAATATTGCATAAAGTGTTGTCTCGAATTTCGCCAAGTGTTTTTTAAAAGACGTGGGTTAATTACCTTCAAATGAAATTTGACCCATTTTAGCAATTGAAACAAAAAATATATAGATTTGTTACGTACGGTTCGGTGGAGGGTGTACGCCACAAATAATTTTTAGCTTCATACACCGCGCTTGCCGCCCAATGCCTATATCGGCGCCCTCATGCTCAGAACTGTTATCCCCATGTACGTCCGTTCACTACGCATCCGTAAATAAGAACCAATGTCAAAATTAAAATGCAATATAAAATTGTCTTAAATAATTATATTAATTCTGATTGGTTTCTTATATACTAATAGGCCCTGTCGGAGATTTTATTAAATGTTGCCCCTTAAAATAGGCTCGAAACTTCTTCACGCTCACGGCCGCTGCTGGGCACTCTAGCTTCGTTATTGTGTAGTTGCGCTGAGCGGAGTACAGCTTTTGGGACATGATGGCGATGGGTTAGCCTACACATTCGTAGAAGTCATGGAATTTTTAAGTTGTTCAAACGCAGCTATTTTTTTTTTATTATTGTTTTATTATTAAAATTTTTAAATGCATTTAAAAATACATTTAATAAATAAATACGCGTTGATACGATGCTGTTTGGAGCTCTGCTCGTCCCAAGGGCGGAGCGGTGGTGGTGGCTGGAAAACGATGTGGACGGTGGCGGCAACTGGTGATACGGCGGAAGTCTGGTGGGATGACGGACGTAAGGTGGTCGAGAAAATCTGGTTTCCCCGCTGGTATTAAACGCGGCGGATTCTATTTCAGTGTATGTATGTATAGACGCCCGAAATGAAAAATGCAGATTTCGAACAACACTGCCAACTCTAGGCACTTAACGTTTTTATTATAAAATATATTTGTAATTAATTGTATTCAAGTCTTTTAATTTTTATAAATTTGGAAAAAAAAAACTAGCACAAAACCACCGCGGTACAGCGAGAGCAAAAAAGGCGAGAAGAATTAAAAACCGAATCACTTGCAAGAATTTCTGTATCTGTTGAAAAACTTACTCGCTACTTCCCTGCTGTCATTTATGCATGTATGTGGGCTTACAAGTGCTGAATGAGAGTTGTGGTATATATATGTATATGTGTGTGCTTACAAGTGCTGAATGAGGGTTGCCTTCATTGGCCGAATTCATTACATTAATAGTTAAATATAATTTGTGGTGTTCACTAATCTAATTAGTCTGAGCAAACTATGACATATTTGCGCAAACTTTGTGTATTCTGTAATGCATGTAAGTATGTATAATTCAAGTTTACAAGTTAGTTAAATACAATACTGCATATACATGAATACGTGAAATGAATCCAATATAAAGTGCGATAAAAAGAGATATTTTATGGTATTGGTTGTTGAGATGGGTGCCTAACCCTCGCTCCAACATCGTGGTCGCCCTAGGCGCGTTCAGCGGCTAGAGCCTCCTGGAGCTCCTTAAGCGTTCGTAGGGCATCTTGGACCAACAATTCCGTCACTTTGCCCCTGTAGCGGACTGTTTGTAGTCCCTGGGCAGTACAACGGACGGTGCGACGAGTTATGGCGGCTGGCTGAGTTGGTGGCCTAACGCGGTGGGGTGCTTGTCGAGCGCGATGCTGGATAGTACGATTGGCAGCTTGCTGGTGCGTTGCGGATGGCGTAGAAGCTTGCATCGGTTGAACACGTTGGGGCGACCCCTGGCGGTGCAGTAGGGAATGATGTCGCAGCCCACAACTATTACACCTGATTACGGAGGTACATTCACTGGTGGTGTGTGAAAGCGCCAAACCGTTCACGCGATTTGGGGATATTGCAGCGGAAGAAACGGTGTGAGCGGTCACTATGGTAGCATAGACCTTTCGAGACAGTGGATTACTTTCCTCAGAGGGGAGGAAACATAACTTCACGAGTGGCCGGACCAGAGTCCCGGTCTGAGTGCGAACTCCCACCACGCGTATGTGACCATCTGGGCCAGGGTGAGCCTTTTCGATGCGCCCTAAACGCCATTCAGTGGGCGGCAGCGCATCGTCGTTAATGAGGACGCATTGGCCGATTTTCGGCTCTATCTGCGTATTCTTCCACCGGTAACGTTTGTGGAGGGTTTTCACATATTCTTCCTTCCATCGTCTGCTGAATTGGTGGTGTGTAGTTTTCACTTTCTCCCATCTGTTGACCAGCGACAGGTCTTCATGATTCACCTCGGGGATAGCCAAAAGTGGAGTACCTCTGAGGAAGTGGCCGGGGGAGAGAGCGGTGAAATCTGCCGGATCCTGCGATAGGGATGAGATCGGTCGGGAGTTTAAGACCGCCTCGATCCTAATCAAGATGGTAGTGAACTCCTCAAAGGTAAATTTGTGCGTTCCAGCTACTCTTTTGAAGTGATATTTGAAACTCTTTACGGCGGATTCCCACAATCCACCCATGTGGGGAGAGCTGGGTGGAAGAAATTTCCAATTGATGCCCTGAGGAGAGTACTTCTTGATAACTTCTTGAGACGCTTCTTGGAGGAAGGCTACGAATTCCTTTTCTGTAGCCCGTTTGGCACCTACAAAGGTTTTGCCATTGTCACTCATCATTTTTTCGGGATAACCACGACGTCCAACGAAACGAGCAAAGGCTGCGAGAAACGCGTTGGTAGTGAGGTCTGAGCACAGCTCAAGGTGAACAGCTTTTGTAGCGAAGCACACAAAAACGGCCACATAGCCCTTAATAGAGTGTGAGATCTTAGCATAGAGGCCTTTAGTTGAAAAGGCCCAGCAAAATCCACACCGGTAGTCGTAAAGGGCGGAGCATATGTGCATCGCTCGGGGGGCAAGGCTGCCATGATTTGCGAGCGCATTTGCTGTTTGTGGAGAGTGCAGGTTTTGCATTGGTATATGCATTTTTTAATGAGTGGTTTGAGCCGGGGGATGTAGAGTTCCTGCCTAATGCATTGCTGCATGAGACGCACGTCTGCATGGAGAAGTAGTTCGTGCAGAAATCTTAAGTACAGAGTAGCGAATCGAGATTTTTCCGGTATAATAATGGGATGTCGCTCATTGTAAGTCAGGGTAGAGTGAGCGAGGCGACCATTGACTCTAAGCAATTCATTTTTGTCCAAGAAGGGATTTAGGGTGAGCAATGAACTCCGTTTGTATATTGTCCTCTTATTTATTAAGCATTCCTTTTCGCGTGGGAAATAACGGGTTTGCGTTAAAGCTATCAGACGAATCTTAGCTCTGCGGAGGTTTTTATGGGTAACGAAACCGAGGTCGACGGGACTCTCACTTTCTGTTCGATCTTTTAGACATTCTATGAACTTGAAGACGTATGCCATGACCCTTAGGGCCCGAGAGAAGGACGAGAATCTATCCAGGGGGTCGGTGTCCTCTACGGCGGCAGGATGTGTTTCGATTCTGCGCACTTCTGGTGGCATGACTCCTCGGGTCGTGGGTTTTGGCCATGCCTCTAAGGGACTTGTTAGCCACTCGGGACCATTCCACCATAGAGCAGACGTTGCCAGGTCTAGCGGTTTACACCCTCTGGTGCCCATATCTGCGGGATTCTTTTTACTAGACACATGCCTCCATGTAGCATTACCGACCAGGTCAATGATTTGTGCAGAGCGGTTGGCCACAAAGGTTTTCCACGCGTGAGGTGGTTTTTCTAACCATGCCAGAACAATTTCAGAGTCAGACCAGAGGTTGAGTTTCCTTTTTGAGAGATTGAGGTGGGATTGGGTAACTGCGACAAGTTTGGCTAGGAGGAGAGCTCCACATAGTTCTAGCCGGGGCAAACTTGTGGTCTTAAGGGGTGCCACCTTACTTTTAGCGACTAGTAGGCGCGAGGAAATATGGGTATCGTGGATAGTGCGGACGTAAATCGTAGCGCAATAAGCCTTTTCAGAGGCGTCGCAGAAGCCGTGTAGTTCTACCTGTTGATCTGGCACATAATCTACCCATCGAGGTATTTGGATAGTCGAGATTGCCTGTAGATTATTTGAAAACTGGCCCCATTTTATAAGTCGTAAAGGTTTTACTTGCTCATCCCAGTCAGTTCCATCAAGCCATAGTTCTTGTAAAAGAATTTTGGCTTGGACCATTATCGGCGTGAGCCATCCTGCCGGGTCAAAAAGCTAGGCGACCGAGGAGAGAATTTGTCGCTTTGTGGTTGCAGATGAAACTGCATGGTGAGGGAGATAGAACGACATGTATTGGCCTCCTGAGGAAATTTCATAGGAAGAAGATTCTTCCATATGGTTTAGAGCGAGATATTCTTCCAATACATTGTCGTAGAGAAGTTTTAGATCACCCTTTTTGACAAGGGTTCTCTCCATGCTGAGAAATTGTTGGAGAGCTGAGGAGCGAGAAGTCCCTAGAGAGATTACGTCGGGAAAATTTGGCTTGAATGGGAGGCGTACCATGAATCGACCATCGGGTTGGCGTGTAGTAGTGGATTTGTAAAACTTTTCACACATTTCATCTTCGGGGGTAGTTAGCTTTGGGTTCGGAACTTCTTCTAGTTCCCAAAACCTTCTTAATTGGGAGTTGAGGTACTCGTTAGATGTTTCTTCGACTTGGGTGGAGAAGGAAGATATACTTTTGGGGACTTCACCACTCAGAATCCGGCCAAATATTGTATTCTGGGCTAGCAGATTTTCGGCGAGTTTTTCCAAGCCCTCGATCATAATCTTTGGAATGAGATCGCTGCCGATAACTAGGTCAATCTGAGTTGGGGAGTGACAGTTTGGATCGGCTAACTTTAGGTGAGCCCATTTTTGTCTTTGATTTTGACTTAGCTGGATTCGGGGGAGAATTTTCGTTAATTGAGGCAAAGGGCCTCTATTTTTGTGGCCAAATCAGCTGATACCATAATTAAGAAGCATAGTTTGCTAGAGGTTTGAACTACTCTACCCCCCATGCCTGAGATTTCAAAGTTCGACTTTTGGCATGGTAGTCCTAATCTCGTCTGAGCTTTTGTGGAGATAAAGCTTCGTTCTGACCCTTGGTCGATGAGTGCTCGTAACTTAAAAAACTCACCCCTCTGTTCTATAGCTACTATTGCAGTTGGGAGGAGTATTTTGCTTTCATTCTCCGCATAGAAAGACTGAACGTTTGTTCTATTCGAACTTGAGGGTGATTCTTCCGGTTCTTCCATGGGAATTTGCCGGTTAGGGTGTGTAGAAATCGTGGCAGCTTGAGATGAGGTCCTTTGTTGTTGTTGTCGTGCCGGCGTGAAAGTTTGGTTTTTGTGGAGTGCCGTGTTATGCCGTTCTCTACAGTGGAAACAAGTCTGAGTACTTGTACAGTCTTTAAGGATATGGGATTGAGAGAAGCAGTTGTAGCACATGTTATGTTCTTTGATGAACTGTCTACGGTCCTGAACTGTTAGCCTACGAAACTTTGGACAGCCCCACAGCGAATGCTCTGAGTTCTGACACATTGCGCATTTGTGCATTTTCCGTTGTTCTGTGAAGTGAGATTGGACATGCGATAAAGACTTATTGTGAACATTTTGTGGGCTTTTAAATTGCGATCTATTTTGAGGTGTGAAGGGCTTAGAAAAGCTGTTAAGCTGAGTGGTTCTTGGGTTTGGAGGCCGCCATTGATCAACCCTTTCTACCACCTCATATCTAGTGGTTAAGAACTGGTTCATCTGTGACCAATTGGGGAGGTCTTTTCTGGAACTGAGAGATTGTTCCCATAAAGACACCGTGTTCTCCGGTAATTTCAAGGTTACGAGCAAAATTAGTATCGGGTCCCAGCTCTCGGTCGAGACTTGTTGTGTGGCGAGAATTTGGAGACAATTATTAACTGAAGACTGTAGTCTTTGTATCTCGTCGCTATTTTCGGTAATAATGGGTTTTAGGTTCATGAGGTTACGAACTTAGTTATCTACAAGAACTCGACTGTTCTCGTACCGAGACTTAAGGGCTTCCCACGCCAAATTGAAGTTATCGTTGGTTAAGGAAAATTGCTTCACTATTTGACCGGCTTTTCCTTGCGTTTTGTACCGGAGGTGGTACAATTTCTGAGCTTGAGAGAGTTTGGGGTGGTTTATGTAAACCGCTGTGAACATATCACGGAAGGACGGCCATTGTTCATAACCACCATAAAAAATTTCGGTATCGCAAGGTGGGACTTTTAAGCTAACTGCACCCTCGTTGAGTGGAGGTATGATTGGGGGGAGCGGTTGTACTGACTGGTTTAACCAGTTGCAGCTGGTAAGCTATCTGGGCCTTTGTATCCTCGTAAGTTATTAAGCATGAACTGTACTTATTATAGGAGGAGGCTCTGAAATCTTCGGGGAAGTCTACATCCTCTGCTTCAACAATTAAATCATAGCAGTGTTGGACGCGATTCCAAAACTTGTCTATGTTTTTGTCTTTGATGTTTAATGCAGACTCAGTATTGTTTTGAATAGGGGTTGTTCTGAACCGGGAGCAGTAGTCCATGAAGTGATCGCTCTCTGTAATAAACTTAGCTGATCTGTTGGGATGTTTCTCCTTTTTTGCGGATTTAGCCGTTGACCGCGTTATTCGTTGAGCATCGGAAGAAGTGCTCTGCGATTTTTCGTCATCGCTCATTTTGGGGCTTTTCGAGTTGTCGTCTCTTTGAGGTGTGGGCAACATCAAGATCTTGTTAGGGTACGTGAGTGTATTTTCTTTTACGAAAAAAAATTAAATAAAGTTAAAAAGTTTGAGCGAAATCGATCGAGGAGTTATATTTAAAGGGAGAAATTTTGGAGAGTGGGTTTAATATTTTAAAACCGGATGGTAAGATTGGTTCACGCTTAATTTGAGGGAGAGTGATGTTAATAGCGATAACACGAAAGAAATTTTAAACTTGACGAAGCGGATTCATGCGCTTTGAAACCGAGAAATTAACATTGAATTCAATTATTCGCACTTCCGTTTAATTCTATTTTATCGCTATTCTTTAAACATTAATTTTTAATATTGCGTTGAACCAATCTCGCACCACTGTTCTTATTAACCACTGAATGTGCGTGTGTAGTAAGATAAGGAAACTTACTTACGGTTCAATTGTGGGCTTATTACTTGCGGTTCTTTAAAAGTGGCGACGAAGGACCATTAAATACGCGTTGATACGATGCTGTTTGGAGCTCTGCTCGTCCCAAGGGCGGAGCGGTGGTGGTGGCTGGAAAACGATGTGGACGGTGGCGGCAACTGGTGATACGGCGGAAGTCTGGTGGGATGACGGACGTAAGGTGGTCGAGAAAATCTGGTTTCCCCGCTGGTATTAAACGCGGCGGATTCTATTTCAGTGTATGTATGTATAGACGCCCGAAATGAAAAATGCAGATTTCGAGCAACACTGCCAACTCTAGGCACTTAACGTTTTTATTATAAAATATATTTGTAATTAATTGTATTCAAGTCTTTTAATTTTTGTAAATTTGGAAAAAAAAACTAGCACAAAACCACCGCGGTACAGCGAGAGCAAAAAAGGCGAGAAGAATTAAAAACCGAATCACTTGCAAGAATTTCTGTATCTGTTGAAAAACTTACTCGCTACTTCCCTGCTGTCATTTATGCATGTATGTGGGCTTACAAGTGCTGAATGAGAGTTGTGGTATATATATGTATATGTGTGTGCTTACAAGTGCTGAATGAGGGTTGCCTTCATTGGCCGAATTCATTACATTAATAGTTAAATATAATTTGTGGTGTTCACTAATCTAATTAGTCTGAGCAAACTATGACATATTTGCGCAAACTTTGTGTATTCTGTAATGCATGTAAGTATGTATAATTCAAGTTTACAAGTTAGTTAAATACAATACTGCATATACATGAATACGTGAAATGAATCCAATATAAAATGCGATAAAAAGAGATATTTTATGGTATTGGTTGTTGAGATGGGTGCCTAACCCTCGCTCCAACAATAAAAAATAATTTGTGTGTGTGAAAAATAGCCTACTTATAATGCTGAAATATAATATAAAAAAAAACAACATGTATTTTGTTTTTACTTTTGGTGCATATTTGTCAACATCAAATCGAATGGAATGAATTCATTTTTGTTAAAATAAGTTCAGGCGTATTGTAATTGAATTAAGGACACCATCCAAACTGCCTCCAGCGCAGAAAGTTGTATGAACAACACCACATAAGGCAAAAGTGATCCGCACATATCCTGTCATTCAACCTAAGTTCTATACCAAACACTTTGGCCCACTGCATCCCTTTTTCATCCTATTTCGTAACTTGAAAAGGGATCTTTTCCCCCTTACAATCTTTTTTCACATAACTTATATTAGTCCATCTTTTTTGAAGCAATATAAAATTAATTATTTTCCCAACTTACAATACACAATTAATTTGTACGAAAATTGTAAACAAATATAAAAATGTCATCAAAACATTGTTTTGACAATAGTTTACCAAACAAATTCAGCCAATCAGAAAACAGATCAATTTGGCATTTATGTACCGCGGCGAAAAAGAGAACGAATCAGCTGTTCTAAAAATGTCACCTGTATAATTCCGCCATTAATATATGTACATAAATATAATGTAAATATAGATACGCAATTGATAGAAAAAAATATTTCTAGTTATTTTTGTCTGCGTTTTCTAAAAAATATGCAAAAAGCGAATTCGTTTAAGGTGGTAGTGATCGAGCAGGAGATTGGTGGGCGATTGTCAAAGGAATTGTTTTGTCTGAACTGCTTTGTTTCCCTTTTCATTTTTTTAATGATCAAAATCCTGCAT
Organism: Philophylla caesio; assembly: GCA_963971545.1. Taxonomy (NCBI): domain Eukaryota; kingdom Metazoa; phylum Arthropoda; class Insecta; order Diptera; family Tephritidae; genus Philophylla; species Philophylla caesio. Next base: position 69,406,966 of record OZ020607.1, read on the forward strand.
CAAGGAGGACATTTATGTATGTACATATACTAACCAAAATATTAAAATCAAAAGAATTACTCATTTTCTTTTGTTTTGCTAGCTAATTTTACCAACGACCATTAATTTTGACAGACGAGTGTTGGAAAGTGTATTCAAAATATTATAGGACGTTCTTTTGCTAGTCGCTTACAAAAGATGACGACTGATTTATCGTTTGATTGCATTTAATGCGGAATCACGACCCTTCACTTAAGACATAATGGTATGTACATATATACATTAGGGTGGCCCTTAGTTGTATGGAGGAAAAAAAAGTTTCTGGATTCTCGATCGCACCCCCTAGAAATATGCGAATAGCCCAAAAACTAGTATATACAAAGTTTTGGGTCAATCAAAAAAGGTTTAGAGGTTGCGCAAGGAGCTTGAAATCCTGAAAAATTAAGAATTTTTGCCATTTTTATGTCTCAGACTTCCATATTTCAAAGCCACACTAGGTTAGGTTAGGTTAGAGCGGTTGTCATTTTAGACACACTTAGGCTCATGGCCCATTGTGATGCCGCATTTGGGTTGTAACTCCCCACGAAGGAACCACCCCCTAAAACCAATTGGTGCTTCGAAGGGACTTAAGGAGATCTCTTATTTCAATATCTCTAAGCTCTTCCAGGTCGTTGAAGAACTGTCTGCCCAGAGTGGAGAGTCTTCTTCGGGATAGAGCAGGACATTGGCACAGAAGGTGCACGATAGTCTCTTCCTCTTCCTCGTCGTGACAGCTTCTACAGAAGTCGTACAGTCTCAGCCCTAATCGGAAGGGGTGTTTGCCTATAAGACAGTGTCCTGTTATGACCGATATTATCATGCTCAAGTCGTGTTTATTCATGCTTAGTAGTTGCCCTGTGCGTCTTGCGCTAAGAGCCGGCCACAGTTGCTTCGATATTTTGCAGGTTGTTTCCTGCCGCCATATATCGTTCGATGATTTTGTAAACCTTTCGGCTATACGAAGCTTGCATGTTTGCAAGGGTATTCCTAGTTCATCTTCTATATCTTCGGTCGAGAGCCCAGTACCGAGTCGGGCTAGCTCGTCGGCCTTACAGTTTCCCTCTATTCCGCTGTGGCCTGGGACCCATGTCACCCTCAGGCGAAATGACTCAGCCATCTCGTTAAGAGATGCGCGGCATTTCATAGCCACAATGGAGGTCGTTGATTGTTTTGTGAGAGATTTTATTGCCGCCTGGCTGTCAGTGAAAATGTAGATATCAATCTCGGGTATCGTATCACACTTTACCAGTTGTGTGGCCTTGTATATCGCCATCAGTTCCGCCTGAAAGACGCTACAGTGGTCCGGAAGACGGAAGCTATAAGAGATCCCCAGATGACGGGAATATACACCTCCACCAACCTTCCCCTCAAGCTTTGATCTATCTGTGTATACATGGATGGACTCGCTATTTCCAACTGCGTTCAGTTTCCACTCTTCCTTTGAAGGTTGGAGGGTCGTAAACGCCGTAGTGAGGGTAGCGGGCGGAAGAGCATAATCCACCAGACCAGGAAGCTCCGAGAATTCCGCTAGTATCTTGCCGTGACCGTAGGTACAGTTTGACCATTTCTTCAGGGTGTTCAAGTGTATCGCCGTAGCACTTGCTACCTGTTTGGCATGCAGGTCTATCGGAAGTAGATTTAGTACGGTATATAGTGACTTCGATGCCGTTGTTTTCATCGCACCAGTTATGAGAATGGACGCCAGTCTCTGAACTTTATCCATCATTTTAAAGTTTACACCTTTCTGGAGGGAATCCCACCATACTACTATGCCGTAACATAGGATCGGCCTAATCACCGCTGTGTATAGCCAGTATATAATTCTTGGTTGCATTCCCCACTTTTTCCCAATTGTCCTGTTGCAGGAGTAGAGAACTATTGTCGCTTTACGCACTCTGTCTTGGATGTTCGACTTCCAGTTAAGCTTCCTGTCCAAAATCAGTCCCAGATATTTAGTCTGTTCCTTTACTACGAGGGTGTTTCCCCCTAGAGTTATTTGTCCGAGATCTGGTGTCTTGTGCTTTCTAGAAAAGAGCACCAGGTCCGTCTTTGATGCATTTACTCCAAGTCCTCGGCTACTGCAACACAGAGTTAAGCTATTTAACGATCTTTGAAGCAGGTCCGTTGTTGTGGAGAGGTGTTTGCCTGAGATTGCTATGACGATATCATCAGCGTATGCAATTATTTTGCCACCCGCCTCCTCGAGTTTTTGGAGGAGCCCGTTAACGGCTACATTCCAGAGGAGTGGTGAGATTACTCCTCCTTGAGGCGTTCCTCTGACTGGGTACCTCCTAAGGGAAGACCCACCTAGCTCAGCGCTTAATTCTCTTCGAACAAGCATACTTCCAATGAGCGAGGCCAGTGAGTTGTTCACCCCGAGGTTGACCAGTGATGAGGTGATCGCCGCGGGAGAAATGTTATTAAAAGCACCCTCGATGTCTAGAAAGGCAGCTAGGGTGTATTCCTTGTAATGCAATGATCTTTCGATCGTATTGACTAGGGAGTGTAGCGCTGTTTCCACTGATCTTCCTTTGCTGTAGGCATGCTGCGCGGTGGTAAGTCCACTGCCAATATTATCTCTAATATGCTCGTCCAGTAGCCGTTCAAACGATTTGAGTAAGAAGGACGATAAACTAATTGGTCTAAAGTCTTTCGGTCTCGTATGGGTTGTTCTTCCTCCTTTAGGAATGAAGACTACTTTTACCTCTTCCCATCTCCGTGGTATACGGCTATACCGTAACACCGCCTCATAGACGTGTACGAGTATAGGCGCAATTAGCTCCGAAGTGTTCTGTAGGTCGGCAGGAATGATCCCGTCTAGTCCAGGGGATTTAAAGGGCTGAAAACTGCCAAAGGCTCGTTTTATTTTCCCTTCGGTTATAGCGAGCATGGAGGAATCATTATTGTTCTCAGATCGAGTACAAGCTTTGTTGACTCTGTTATCCAAGCACCCTGGAAAGTGTGTTTGCATTAGTAGTTCTAATGTTTCACCGCTGTTTGTTGTCCAATCTCCGTCATCCTTTATGACATAGCTTATGTTGCTTGGACTCGTCGACAGTACTTTCCTTAGTCTGCTAGCTTACGAAGTGCTTTCTATCCCCTGACATAAGTCTCTCCAGGAGGATTGTTTAGCACTTCTTACTGCATACTTAAAGCGTCGTTGATTATCCTTAATTTCATTCCAGGAGTTTGTTAACTTGGCCCGGTTGAATTTTGTTCTGCATTCTTTTCGAAGACTTGCAATTTCAGTCGACCACCATGTAGGTTTCGATTTCTTACTCGCTGCCCTTGCGGGACAGGCTTCCTTAACGGCCCGTTGGTAGGCTTTAGTTACATCGTCTACGACTTTGTCCAGTTGATGCTCTGAGTCTATTTGGCAATTTAAGCTATTAATATTGTTGGAAAAGGTTGCTTTAAACTTTTCCCACCTGGTTTTTCTTCGGTTTAGGAACGGTTTTCGCTCTTTTACCGGTATATATAAATTATACATCACATACAAATGATCCGAGAGTGAAGACTCTTTCGAGACTTTCCAGTCATGCAGAAGTTCTGCCCCCTCCCCATTAACACATGTAATGTCTAGGACTTCCCTCCTATTTGAAGTAACGAACGTGGGAGTATCTCCTACATTGCTAACCTGTAAGTTATTGCACATAATGAATTCAAAGATTGACTCACCCCGTTCATTTGTGTCTGAGCTACCCCAGATATGATGATGTGCATTTGCATCTGCTCCAATGATTAGCGGGGTGCCGCGCTTGAAAGCTTCCGTTACCGCATCTCTTATTGGCTGGGGTGGAGGTGGTATTTCCGCGTCGTGCGCCATGTATGAGGACGCCAGCCAAACTGTCCTACCTTCAGACTCCACTGCCACGACAACATTGTCCGCATCACTGAACTGTATTAAAAGAAACGCATTAATACACTTTCTTATCAATATGCACGACCTGGGTGTACCTTTGTCAGTAACATAGATTAATTTGTATTCCTTACTGCTCAGTCCGCACACCCGATCTTTTACGACCCAAGGTTCTTGGATGAGCGCGACGTCCTCTACTCTTTCAGTGAGACGGAGGACTAGTGCGGCCGAGGCGGCCCTGCTGTGGTGAAGATTAATTTGTATTATCCCCACCATCAGCAGTGTTGGGTGCTTCTCTCCACCCGACTATGGTCTGGTTGGCGTCCTCCTCATCGGATATGGGAGGGAGCTCCCCTGTCTCCTCCTCCATTACAGTGTCGGAGAGGTCAGAGAAGTCTCCCAACCCTTCTTCCAAACTAACTCTTCTGAAGAGTTCGCCCACCATACCAGAGTTGGATGCTGCGTCGTCCTCTAGGACATTTTCCGCCGCCTCTGAATTCTCAGCCAGGTTTGTCTTCATTGACACATCCTGACGATAAATGTGAAGATTCAACGCTTGGAAGCCATAGTTGATCTTCCACCTCTGGTTCGCAAGCGGTTCTATTGATTCCTCATTGAGGACTATTACCGCTAACCTGCGCCTACCATCCACTTCACCGATCTTGGCTACCTTCCAGTCGTGGGTGGGTAGCTCTGGATTGCCCAGTTGGATTAGCTCCAACACTTCCTTTGGGTCGGTGTGGAACTCCGGAATCCAGGCTCTTGATCGGGGCCTGTTCGGAATGTCCTCCCGACGAACCACATCGAGGCGCGCTCCTTCCCAGAGTTCGCCTACACGACTTATTGCCAGCGTATATAGATCCACTGACCTTTGATCGGCGCACCTTATCATTTTGACGCGAGAGTGAAACCATCCCGCATCCACGCAGCTAGGAGGTGGTCCTGGGTTTTCTTCCAGGATGCCTCTGTACACCGTCCAGAGTTTCCTGTTCACCAGCTCCCAATTCTGCGGTGTAATCGCTCCATCAGGGGAACTGCGATCTATTACCGCTCTCTCAAACGCTTCCTTTGCCACATCAGCAAAGGATCTAGCCGGCTGCTCTCTCATAGCTAGAGAGGGGGACGTTTTCGTCCTCTTCGGGTCTGACCCCTCCTCTCTCGAGTTCTTTCGTTTTCCCTGAGGAACCTCGATCTTTACCTTTGCGCGGTGTTCAGCCATGAAAGTTTCAGCCCATTTCTTGGAGTCCAGCTCTTCTTTGGAGAGTTCCTCTTCTTTGACTTCCCTCAGTCTCTCCAGGATCCTGAGGGCTGACCGTTTCGTGCGGTAGTATCTCTCAGACGCGCTGATTGACTTCCGGGGATGGCTACAATCCGGGGTCACATCAGAGTCAGAGGGGCGCACATCGGCGGCCGCTGGCTTAGCCATGCGGACCGATGTCGCCGACGCCTTTTTAAGGATAGCACCTTCCGGTGCCTTTGTGCCTCCTGGAGTGGCAGGGATAGCAGAGGAGCTAGCTTGTCTTTTGACAGGGCTGCTCTTGCTTCCCGAAGACCTATCAGCGAGGTTGGGTCTTTTGCCGGAATTCAAGGAATTTGCGTCACTAACTTGTCTAATGACAGAGTTAGGGCGCTTCCCGGCAGATAACCTCGATGCCGTAGAGGCAGTCCCCGAAGGGATGGAGCGTGCGCTTGGCCCTGGCTTAGCCACAGGCTTAACACCGCTGACAAGTTTGGTCTTGTCCGCAGACAGACCTGACCTTCCTGAAGGGTTGGGTCCAGATTTTGGGGGTTCTCGGTTATCCGAGGCAGGTTTTTTATTAGTTTCCATTTTTCATAAACGTCCACACTGCTCGTCAAGGCGAGCGCGGCAGACTAGTATTTTTAGGGGGGGAAAGGGAGTGGTCGACCAGGGCAGTCCCCTCTGCCAAGGCAAGGTCGTTCTACCTCCTGAGGTGACCCTGTTTCAGGAGGGCGCCGTTAAAAGACAGCCGGATACCCCTGGCTGCCAACCATCCAAGGGGCACGGTGTCGCATAACACCCTGGATTAGGGGGGGAAAGATCGTCGGTGCGGTACTCTTCGCATGATGATTGGAGGTCCGGCTCCCGCGGGAACGGAAGGACGGTCAACCAATCACCATACCAAGCTTCCCTCTTAGCTCGTGTTGGGTTAATGACCTTTTTTAGAGGAAGTTAACCCACCACTTAAGCCTCATCCCCACGGCAAGGAGACCAACATGATGAGGAAAGCCACACTATCCCTTACTGGTTTTCCATACCGTAATAAGATCTGCATTTTATTACCTTTCTAAAATTACCACAATCTTAAAAATCGGTCGATTGATGATAGAGTTACAGAAATACAAATATGAAAGTAAATTAAATGTGTTGCACGTGCATTCTCAAGCGTCGCATGCTCGTGATATACCGTTATAACGGTTCTAATGTCATTAAAATTTATATTCTATATTGCTAAAAGCTAGTGTGCTAACGTAGTCGCAAAAGTGAGTACAGAGAAATCGTGGTGTGTAGACAATTTAATTTGCAAAATATTATAAAAATGAGTGAATATAATTTTCGGTCGAAAATTTACTTAATTGGAACGTCAAGCTCTCAAATTCTTGGTGCAAAACTACCATCAAATAAACAAGTGTTATCAGTTTTTTTTCATAATCATAACATAGTGAAATTATCAATTCGTAAGAGTGCTAGATTGACTATAAAAGAAGTGTCCGTATTTTGGGAAAAAGCAAGAATTCCAATTAGAGATGAAAAACACTGCATTGACAAGTTGGAAAATATGCATAGAGAATGGCAAGCTATTGGAAAAAGTAAAAATCGGTCTAGTGAAAAGCAAAAACAAAAAGTAAAGCAATTTAGTGAAATGTTAGATGATTTATTTGATATTGCTCATGCTAATGCATTACAACTAATTAAAATTGACACTGACAAAAAGTTTTTGATAAATCAACGAAAAAAGGGGCGACCAGGATGTTTTGGTGTTGTTGATACCAAAACTGCCCAGAAAGAGAAAAGAAAGGCAGCGATTTTAGAAGAACAAATGAGAAAAAAGATACGAGTGGTAGACAATATGGAAAACGAAATTGAGGCAAATAACACAGCAGGTATGTATTTGAATGAAACTGTAATTTGAATGGGGTGACACTTATGTATTTGTAGCAGGAGAATTGTCTTCAGACAGTGATGATGTGCATACAAGTTTGGAAAGTGAGATGGAAGAAGATTCTCATCCATCATGCTCCACTTCCATCAAAAATCGAGGAACGAAGTACGTCTTCACTGAAAGAGTCGTATCTGCCCTAGATAAATGCAAAATTAGTGATCGTTCAGCAATGCATATTGTCACTGCCGTTGCTGAAGCACTAGGACATAATACAAATGAACTCATAATAAACCGTACGTCATTGCAGCGCCAAAGGCATTTAAATCGGTTAAAAAAATCAGAACACAACAAAGAAAACCTCAAGGTAAGTCGTGTACGGATTAGATCATTGAATCGCGGTTTTCGGGTAATAAAACTCTCAAACAAATTTTCTTACATATGTATATCCCTTGAAATTTTTTATTTAAAAAAATATACATTACATCTATATTGCACTTGAATGAACAAATTTTTAATGGTACATTTTTTTAAATAGATACACTGTGGCACTTTGCATTGGGATGGAAAACTCCTTCCGGAAATAACAGGTCGAGAAAAGGTGGAACGACTTCCAGTTGTTGTTACTGACAGGAATGGCGAACACTTAATAGGGGCTCCAAAACTATATGCTGCAACGGGCTCAGAAATAGCTGATGCGCTGTACGAACTGATATTTGAATGGGACTTGAAGGATCATATTGTGGCCTGTTGTTTTGATACGACATCGACTAACACGGGCGTAATAAAAGGAGCTGCAACGTTGTTAGAAAAAAAACTTGAGCGAAAACTTTTGTATCTACCTTGTCGGCATCATATATATGAAATATTGCTGAGAGGGGTTTTCGAGTGTTATTTTCCCGTAAATACAAGTAAAGACGTCCAATTGTTTCGCCGGTTTCAAGAGAATTGGAAAAATATTGATAAAAACAATTTTAAAGACTTGCTACAAAACAATGAATTAAAATTACGTTTGAATGATAACGTAGATACTATTTTAAATTTTTGTAAGGAAGAGATGAAAAAGAAAATAGTTAGAGATGACTATAGGGAATTATTGGAATTGACGTCTATATGTCTAGGAGCAAATAACGGCATAAAATTTCGTGTACCAGGTCACACTCATCATGCGCGGTGGATGTCTAAGGCATTATATTGCTTAAAGATCTATTTATTTCGTGAACATTTCAAACTAACGGAATATGAAGAGAATTCGTTAGCAAGTATATGCGCATTTATTATAAGATTCTACGTTAAGCTTTGGTTTAACTGCACCAATCCGTCTAAAGCACCTCTTCAAGACTTATCTTTTATTAAAGAAATTCACGAGTATAGAAATGTTAATAAAGAAATCTCTGAAATTGCAATAAAAAAATTTTGCAAACACCTCTGGTACCTGTCTGAAGAATGTATTGCATTGACATTATTCGACGATGACGTTTTTTATGCCATGAAACAAAATATTGTGGAAAAAATTAAAAACATCGACAACTGCGACAAGGAAACGGAAAATTTAAAGAGGGTACACGTAAGATCCAGTGAAATCAATGAATTTATAAGAAAAGAACTACATGATTTTGTAACAGCAAATACAATTGATTTTTTTGGACGGTTTGGGATTTCACCTCAATTTCTGCAGGTAGATCCACTTTATTGGAGGGATACAGAAACCTATCAAAAAGCTAAGGATATTGTTATAAATATAAAAGTGGTTAACGACACAGCAGAACGTGGAGTAAAACTTATGGAAGAATATAATAGAATACTAACAAATGACGAACAAGAAAAACAATATTTATTACAAGTTGTAACTGATTATAAAAAACAATTTGATTCACATAATAAATCATCTTTAATTAGATCATAAGAAATAGTATTATATTTTTTATTATTACAAGTTAAATTACCTTTCGCACATAACAAATGAAGTAGGGTAGACTAAATTTAAGAAAACGTAAAAATGCGTAATTTTTCAGGATTTCAAGCTCCTTGCGCAACCTCTAAACCTTTTTTGATTGACCTAAAACTTTGTATATACTAGTTTTTTGGCTATTCTCATATTTCTAGGGGGTGCGATCGAGAATCGGAATACTTTGGAAAATAAGGGCCACCCTAATATACATACATAACATAAGTGGGGTTATGTCGCTCACGTGTAATTGTTGCTGAGAATTTACACCTTAAACGCAGTTTATGCAAACGAAGGTGTTGAAATCCTTTAACATTGTTTTTTGCTCTAAGTTCTAAAACTTCTATAGCAAAGCGGGCTTGTTAAATGTACATATGTCTACGAACCGTATTTGAACTAAGTTAAATTACGCAACTGTATAGTTGTGATTTCGCTGTGATACTTTTTTCTTTTAACGATTAGTTTATTTCTTCTTATATAAATTAATAATTTAGTGATAAAACATTTGGAGATTAATCTGTGCGCATTTAAAGCTAAGTATATAAAATATATGTTGAGCATTTTTGCATTGATTTTATTACACTTTAATTTAGTTTTACAATTGCCTAGTCATGAGTTGATTTGCATTGTTTCTTTTTTACATTGTTCTTGCTTCTTATTTGTTTTAAACTTTGTTTATTTGTTTAAGTTTGCACGCATTTTCTTTTCTCTTCTTTAATTGTCATTCTTGAAACAGCTGTTTGCGTTAGCATTTTAGGTTCGTTACATTAGGTCTGTACTCGTACTTCTCCAGTAAGAATTATCCAGTAAAGAAATTTCGTAGAATTTGACAACGTTCGCTCTCAGAGTGAAAAATATACCAAAAAGTACAAGAACGGAAAACCAGTAAAAACTTGCAAGTTTGACGAACAGCTGATTAAATTTTTGTCCTCATACAAATATACAAAATGAAAATCGTTGCATTAGTGATTGCCTGAAACATTTCACTAACGAAGCTTAACCAAATCAACTTGTACTTGCTTCCTGCATGTTTGATACCCACATTATATAATTTTCGGCTTTAAAACTCTTAAACAAAAATTTCGTATTTATCCAAATTGCAATCAGCTGCTTTTGATCAGCAGTTTTTCCTACTTGCAAGTTTTTACTGGCAAAAATTTGTCCAGTAAAAATTATCAACTTCCCCTCAAAATGAAATGTCAATTCGCTCTCTCGATTTCCCCTACTTTGCAAGTTTCTTGCAAGTTTTTGCGTACAAGAACGCCAAAACGTGATAGTTTGTAACAATTGTTACAAACTATTGACTTCGAGAACACCACTATTAATAGTTCTCAAACCTTCCAAACTGCTTTCTTCTTTGTTTTATTAATACAATCTTTGTTTTTTCTTATATTCGTTTATACTTAATACTGTTACATTATGTTGATACTCATTTTGACAACTGAAAGCCAATTTCAAGAAATAAGATCGAGAATTGTCAATATTATCATGGCCGACGTATAAAGATGATATTGAACATTGTGTCCAGCATTTTAATAATACTATATATAGCTTATATAGCTTACATTGGGGTGTAATGGGGTGCTTCTGGGTAGGTGGTTACAGATGCACGGCTGTACTCAATCCCTACTCTAATGTCCAAGTTCGTGCACCCTGGGCAATGTGAGCAACCCATGTTCGAGATACGGTAACAAACCCGTGTGGAGCCATGGGTCACGGCTAATAGAGAGGGAGCTTTAGTGGAGCCACTCCGATATATTCGGTTTAAGGGTCCACTAAAGTCCGCAACGTCTGTTCACCAGGAGGTGCGGCTGCAAGCGGGCGTCTGTCTTGGAGCAAACGGCTCGCTATATAAACGAACTCAAATTTTTCACCCCCAGCAATGGGTTGTGCGTAGGGCTTGGAAACCGCCACGTAAAACCAATATCCAATGAAAAGAAAGACAAAGCCTTTGAGACCCCCCTTTTGTGATGACGACCGCAGCAAACGTTTAAGGGAATACGATTTGAGGGCATGCACCTGGATTGTCCGGACCCTTAATTGGGAAGGTGCATCTGCCCTGCTGGTTGATGTCCTCAGCAGAGCAAAGGCTGACATCACCGTCATCCAAGAGACTGCGCCGTAAAGTACTGTCGTTCACTCCGGTAGACGAACGTCTCGCCACAATCCGCATCAAGGCGAATCTCTTCAACATCTCCCTGATTTGCGCTCACGCTCCGATTTTAATAATTCTTTTTTATTTATTTATTTTTTTTAATATATCAAACATACCCTTGAATAAGGGTAGTTTTATGAAATTTTCAGAAAAACTTAAAAAACAAGAAATGGTATGTATTCAAATTCAGTTTGGCATTTTATTATTGCTAATCAATGGTAATACATCACGGCAAGTGTGGAAATTTCCAACCACCCTTAAGAGGTGAAATCATCCCCTAAATATCAGAAACTAAAACATTTATCGTTAAATGACGTCAAACGTAGAATATTAAATTGAAAAATATAGAAAAATTCATATATACATGTGCTGATGCTGGATAGTTCCAGCGGAACGTTAAGCTAGTCGCTTGCGACGATAGTAGATCGGTCGAAATGTATAAAGCGGACATCGACGAGGTTGGTGAGGTGTACCCCGGAGCCTGCCTCTGGGTAGTTGAAGCAAGAGACATACCGTCACGCCCCAGTCAGCATTGAACTGGTGCAGAAAAGGCTCAGGCTGGCCTCCTTTTATCTGGGTCATGACCACGAGGGACCTCTGCCGCTAAAACCTATGAGAGAACTAGTGAGGGACACAAACCTACTAAGTACAACACTCATTATGGGAGGAGACGCTAACGCCCATCACACGCAATGGGGTAGCTCCAACATCAACGAACGAGGAGTCACTTTATAATTACTTGCTTAATACAAATCTAGCTATAAGCAACAAAGCCACAGACCCAAGGTTTATTACAGGTAATCGCAAAGAAGTCCCAGAAATAACTTTTAGTACTGATAAGTTTAGTAACCACATATTAAAATGGAGCGTCCTGAAAGATCACTCTTTTTCGGATCATATGTTCATAGAATTCACTATATCAGACTCACCACCCACCCCTTAGATGATGCGGAATATCAAAAAAACTAACTATAGAATAATGTTACTCAAAATCCTCTCTTTGGAACATCCAACTAAGCTAAACTCGACCATTTAGTAGGTGTCTTTGTTGAAAACTAGAACGCATCACTGCAGAAAGCAAACCCCAATAAGAAAGTAAAAGAGACATATAGACCCCCCTGGTGGACCTCAGACCTAGATAGACTAGGCAAAGAAAGTAGGAAAGCATTTAATGCTGCTAAGCATGATGACCAGGAGTCGGTCTGGGCCATTATAAAGCTATACTAAGAATCTATAAAAAAAAAAGGCACGCGGGATGCAAGGCGCACCCTTTTGGAATAATTTTTGCAGTGGGATAGAGACGACAACTGAAGCCTCGAGGCTTTGAAAAGTTCTGGCAAAATCACCGACGGCACCGAGCTTTCTTCAAAAGCAAGATAGGGCCAGGACCGACTCTAGTGCCGTAACTATGAATCTGCTTCTAGACAACCATTTCTCAAAGTACATCAATAACCTTGAAAATAAGTCGGAACAAAGGAATGTCGGACCGCAGCTTATAAACGAGATAATAAACGACAGAAGTATATGCTTGGCTATATACAAATTTGAGCCCTACAAAAGTCCGGGGCCAAGCGGTATTTATCCAGCTCAGCTACAACATTCCATGGAGCGCACCAAACCCTGGTTGGCTGTGTGGACAGCTCTCTAGTTGGACTCATTCACTAAATGCTCACCGGCAGGGTAATGTGCTCGCAGCTGTGAAAAGCACCGTTCGCAGATCCGTAAACAGAGGCACTCCGCAAGGAGGAGTTCTATCTCCACTTTTATGGGTGGTAACGGTAAATCAGCTTTTGCGGCGCATGGAAGGAGATGGTTACGAGGTGATCGCGTACGCCGACAATGTTGCGGTAGTCGTGAAAAGCAAATTTCCTCTGACGCTATGCGAACTCATGGAAACAGCTCTCACTTCACTTGTCACCTGGACCAAAGACTGTAGTCTTGACGTGATTCCAGATAAAACAGAATTAGTGTTATTCACCAGACGGTATAAGATCCCCACTCTTAAACTACCGAAACTTGATGGCAAAAGCCTAATTCTTAAAAGTACCGCGAAGTATCTAGGTCTGATTCTAGATAATCAGCCCTATTCTGTATTTCGACTCGGATCGAAATTTTCTACGATTGGCTACTTTGGCATTCTGTGTTCCGTTCCCGTTCGATCGAACTTCGAATCTTTCGATTTTGCCTATTCTGCATTTCGATCGTAGCTCCGTTTTGTTAAGTTGCAATTTTGGTGGCGGAGGAAATTCAATTTTTTAATTTTACGGTCGTAAAGAGTATAATATTCATAAAAATGTAAGTAAAACTGTTTTTGATAATTGTAAAAGTGACCATGATGACTTTTTTTTTGTTTTTTCTGTGCTTTAATGACTTTTTATGTGTTTGCAGGTCAAAAACAACAACACCAGACCAATATGAAAAATTGTATTGTAATGATGGCTACCAAAAGAGACATCGCGCAGGGCTTCCAAAAGCGACCGAAGGAAGAAGTACAGGAGTTTTGGGAGGGGGTTGCATGAAAGTATAATTCATACCACCATAGCATTGATGCTAAAAAATCCTTTTCTATTATAGTATAAAAACCCCTCTTCTGACGGCTTGATTATCCTTATATGCGTACCATCAACGCACATGATGACTCCTGGGAAGCCTGCCTTCGCATAAAACTCCTGTTTTGCTTGCGTTTTTTCCTCCTCAGTCTGGTCAAAATGTATCCATTCACGGCAAAGCTTGTGTTCCATGATGTCGAGAAAGTTTGAAAGTGTCTTTGACACTGTTGACTGACCCATTCCAACGTTGTAGTCCGCACCAACTCCATGTTGATAACTGCCTTCGGCAAAAAATCTCAATGCAGCTACTACACGATTGAGCGGAGACAACGTCGTCGAAGTACTTGCTGGAGCTTCTACCACAAAAGTATCTAGGACATACTTGAAAGCGCCCTTGTTAAGTCTAAAGTTTTTTTTGAATCTTAATAAGCAAATAAGTTGTTTTAATTAATAAATTTAACCAGTTTCAACTAAACTTCTTACAATTCGTCACTCATCTCAAAAGGATTGCACATATCTCGCAATATTCTTCTTTCAATCCTTGCCACAGCATTATCGGATGCATTGCCCTCCTCCTCAATTAAAAACGCTGCAGCTATTGAGTCCATTTTAGTTATATATTTTATTTAAAACACCGTATAATTGTTTTATTTTCTGTAATTTTGCTTTGTTGTGTTTCAATTTCACCCGTTTCAAGGCAAACAGCTGATTTTCGAAAGAATTACAGCTCTTCCTCTTCTTCTTTCGATTCAATCGTAAAGCAGAATACCAACTTTCGAACATGGCGGAGCGTAGAGCGGGAACGTAATCGAAATGCAGAATAGGGCCGAATAAACTGTATTGGAGGGACAACACAACGGAACAAATGCGGAAAGCCACTACGGCGCTTTTTACTTGCAAAAATGCGATTGGTGTAAGATAGGGTTTCTCTCCTATTCAAATACTAACACATACGGACTACTGTACACTCTCAGCTAGTCTCAGCTAGCAACGAGATGGCTCAGCATTATAGAATTCAGCTCATATGGATGCCTGGACATCGCGATATTAGGGCAACTGCAAAGCGGATGAACTGACAAGGAAAGGTATGATAACCCCGATCCTTTCGAGGAGTAACAGGATAAGTATAACACTTGCCACTTTTAAACTACAAGTAAAGCACAACACCACAAAGGTTGCGAATGAATCCTAGAGTACTCTCCCACACTGCGAAATCTCCAAACTCACGTGGCCGTCCTACGATAAAGGCGCACATCAGCCCTTCTGGGGCTAAAGTGGATTCTTATGCGAAAAGACTAGGAGTAAATCCTCCGGAGCACTTTCGCAGTGACGAAGATAGCGGAGATAGCGCTAATTAACCCAAAAGCACTGTCAAATTTATGAAGTCAACAAAATGGTTTGAGCCCGATTCGCAGAAAAATTGAGGAGTGAGTTCGCATCTGACAGTACAACATGCCACGCCAGGGCTAAATGCAAGGGAGGGTTTCTCTTGCCAGCTATTCCAACCTAACCTAACCTAAGCGAAAACAATCTTCGAAAGCGGAAAATTTCCTCCCGAAATTTATAACAAGCGAACAGTGAAAAGTGAACTATTTCGGGCGAAAACGGAACTCTCAATATGGGTGATTATCTAACCGATGAGCACTTTTTGGTCGCCGTTTCTCTATTTTTACTGTAGGTAAAAACCCGGTTTTGGAGACTTAAAAACCGATTAATTCGATATTCGAAAAATTAAGATTTCAAAAAAACCGTACAAAAGTTTACGAAAAAACCGGTTTGTAAAAAACCGAGTTAATCACCCTAGTAAGCAACCTCTATCGCTAATAGAGACAAAAGTCACAATTTTAGACCAGTTTGTGTTTATTAGTTTTAAAATAAGGTCTCTAGTTTCAAAATAAAGTCTCTAAATAGTGACCTTGTGATGAGCAGGGCCCTATTGCACCAACCACTTAGGACTTTTCACTTTGCAAATTTTTGATAACAGGTTTTTTTGAAAAGTAAAGTTGGTAAGTGTTGCACTTTACGCTTATCAATAAGCTTATTAACTTGTCAAAACTAACGAGCTCTTTGGATAAGTTGATTTGATAAGCGTTGCACCAACAATTTCTTTTGCTTTGCAAATAGAAAAAACTTTTTCAATCATGAGCTAAGCGCTCTCAATGAGAAGTGGAACAAAGCAATGTACGTTTCAATAAGAATTCTCAGTTTTTTTTTTTATTATTTAGAGTATTATGTCGCGTGCACAAAACAAAGCCAATCAATTGGCCGTTTTACAAGTTATAAAGGGAAAAAAAGTAAGTTTATTTTGATTATCATACGTAGAATGTATACATGAATATGCAATAAATATATTTTTCTACATTTAAGGATTATTTATTTGGATCTTTCCAAAATAATGCAACTTGCAAAATGCAAAAGCAAGATGGTTAGACTGAAGTTCTAAAGACGGCACAATCCCTCGGATTAGCTGCTGCTATCGCGAATGGACTTATGCCAGAGATAATTTATTTGGCCTTTGGAAGAGCCGAACTTTGGTAATTTCGTTAAAATTTTTCAAAGAAATTTTGGTCGGTTCTAGGAATAGCAATGAAAGAAAAGCAAGTGAGTGAAATTCGTTTAAATGTACAAACGGTTTGTTTCCAACTAAAGCAACAAAATTGCAAGAGTATTTTTGCAGTTTTGTTGTTATTCGTTAGATTTTTTGCTGCAGGTAATAGTTATTTTCAAAAATTCGCTTCATTTTAGGCGAAAAGGGACAATGCCAAGAGGACAGGCACTGCGGGTGGCAAAATCGTATTGCTGGATGAAGTCGACAACTGCATACTTGACATTTTGGGTAATGACTCGACAGTTGTTCTGGGTTTTGGCCAGCCCGAAATATATTGGAACAAATCCAACCAGAAAGGACGAGACCAACCAACAGGAAAAGAACATATAATTTACAAGATAGACATGAGGTGTTGAAGCTTGAACTCTTAGAAACTGAAATCTACAAAAATAAGCTAAAAATATTGACATTAGAAAAAATTTTAGGTTTGAAACGATCGAAATTCACAGCGGATATGGAGAAGGAGTCAATGAATGAAAATGAGAAAACTCCTTGTTGTTGTTGTTGTTGTAGCGGCTAGCTACACCCCACTGGGTTGGCGGACTCCCTCAATCGTTATCGTCAAGCTCAACTAACGAAAGGTCCAGGAAACGAGCTGTTTCAACAGGGTCGGACCATAGGGAGAGGGGTGTTAGTTGAGTAGGTTTGGCCGGGCATGTGAATAGGTGATTGGTGTCGTGCGGAGACTCTTCACATGCCGGGCACGTGTTGGGGGTGTCGGGGTTGATCCTGGATAAGTAGGAGTTTAACCTGCTACAATATCCAGATCTGAGCTGGGCCAGAGTTACGCGGGTCTCACGAGGCAGCTGGAGCTCCTCAGCTGCAATGGGTGGTGGTTGGACTCCCAGGACTGCACTCACAGGGCGGCTGTCGATGTGTTTGGCCACCGACTCCCTGTGAATGCTGTCCAGAGCCTGTCGGTACGTCCTTGGGTCCAGCGGTCGGTGTACGTATGTCTGGACCTCGTCCGTCAGTTGTGAGAGATGTCCCCTGATGTGCCTGGGTGCCGGCTCCAGCGCGAGCAAGTCTCTATTGGGGTGCCCCGGACGGTGGCATCCCAGTAGAAACTGCTTTGTGAGCATAATGTTGTGCTCCTGCACTGGGAGCATGTTAGCCTCATGGTAGAGGTGATCCACAGGCGTCATCAGGAGACATCCCGTCACTGTCCTGAGTGCGGCGTTCTGACAGGTCTCCAGTCTTGACCACTGAGTCCTGCTAGTTCCAGGCGACCAGATTGGCGCGGCATAATTTAGAACCGGCCGGCCAATCGCCTTGTATGTTGCCAACAACGTTTCTTTGTCTTTGCCCCAAGTGCTGCCGGCGAGCGACTTGAGGACTTTGTTGCGGCTCTGTACCTTATTGACGATTGCGGTTGTATGCGCTGAGAAGGAGACCAGGCTGTCGAGGGTGACTCCCAGGATCTTCGGGTGGTTAACCGTCGGGATGGTGGTCCCCTCGATATGGATGTCGAGGGTGAGCCCGACCTCCTTCGTCCAAGATGTGAAAAGGGTCGCCGTGGACTTAGCAGGAGACAGCGTCAGATTCCGTCCTGTAAAGTAGTGAGCAAGGTCAGAAAACTCCTTCATTAAGTCTGCTGTTGGCGTTTTAATAATAATTTTTAGTATACATATGTATGTATGTACATATACTTATGTATGTATTTATATTAGTTGAATTTTTTTTTTTTTTTTTTTTTTGTTCTGAAAACTTAATAATAAGAAGAATTTAAGTTTAAAATATATACATACATACATATATATAAATCCAAATCAAAATAAAATACAAAATGTGTACAAATTAAAGTTTCATAAAGTTCATAACCGGCAAACTCGTGGGTAAGGCAGTAATTTGTAATAAAGTTTCTTAAAAGGAACAAACTGTTCATTAAACCAATTTAGCAAAATTCGGAGCCTTTCACAATTGTTTAGTGACTCCGTGTTCTGAAGAGTCATTTTCATTTGCTTCATCCATAATTCGTTCGTCATAAGCCACATCATTTTGTGCATCCATTCGACAAATGTTGTGGAAAATGCAGTACATTATTATTATCTTCGAGGAAACTTTTCTTTAAGGATACCTGTAAAAATAACTTGGCTATAAAAATCTTAAAAAGCATATGTCTAAAAGTCATACCGAAACACTTTTCAATAATCCTCCTTGTTTTTTTATGCGCTTTGTTAAAAAGTTGCTTTAGTGGCGACGTCGGATTGTTGCGCAAAGGAGGAATTAGCCAATCCAGTAACGGATAAGCACTATCTCCTAAAATTACGGCATTAGGAAATGGACGGAATCCGTTTTCAAATCTGCCGAACATCTCAGAATTACGTAAAACTCTGGCATCGTGCACACTCCCTGGCCAATTACAATTTATGGCATAAATCTGAAAATTAGGTCCACAAACCATCATTGCATTAATCGCATGATTTCCATGCCGATTCACAAATTGTTCCTCGTTAACGTTAGGCGCGCCTATATCAATCATCGTTCCGACATCCACCCTTGCGGAAATCCACCAATATTAAAAAACTTTGTGGCTACATATATTTTGATGTTCTTCAAATTCCGCCCAACGAATAGTTACGTCCATGAATTCGTTTATCACGGTATTTGCCACGCGATAGATTACTTTGCACACCGTTGTTTTGTGAACTCCATGCATTTGCGCAATTCCATGATATTGGCCACCATAACCTAACCAGTGCAGAGTGGTTAATAATTGCTGCAGAGGGTTTAAGCACATATTACGCTTACTAGTGTATTGCAGATGCGCTCCTATTTTTAACAAAATCTTTTCAATTAGGCTACGAGTTCGCCTAAAATTTTCTACCACACCAATATCCAAATTGTAATTGATTATTTCCTTTGTAACACGCGAATTGTGCGAATGTTCATCTTCCAAAATATAAAAAAGTTCGAATTTTAATATTTCACGAAGCTCGAGCACGTGCTAAAGCACCGATTAATTCGTTTAGGGTAAACTTATCATTGTTATGATAGGTGAAATTATTTTTAGCAAAACAATCTAAAACTTAGCAAATTGAGAGAAGACAAGTGATAAGTAAAAGTTGTTGGTGCAACGATATGCTTACAAAATTTGTTAATTTGCAAAACTTATTACTTTTCCGCTAAGCTCTTTTCACTTTGCATTTCAACTTTTGTTGCAACGCTTATCAAAAGCATTGAGTGGCATTTTACTTAGCAATACTCAATTGAGTGACTCTCACTTATCAAGTTGCTAATGATAAGTGGTTGGTGCAATTGGGCCCTGGTCAAAAAATTTAAATAAAAACAAGTAAGAAAAGCTAAATTCGGGCGAAACCGAATTTTATATACCCTCGCGATGTTTTATGGTATAGACGGCATCACGCCCATTTCCAAATTTGTATAAAATCCAATTTGGAAAAAAAAATGGTATTAGAGTTTCTGAAATATTGCATTTTCAGATTATATGAAATCTTTTGAGAGGTAAACGTCTATAGTGCGTTCATTGCTTGAACGGAGTTTGATAGAGTTTCATTTCAGTTAGAAACATAAGTGGGTATTCTGACTTGAATATTCTGTTATTCTTATAATTCATAGCATCAAAAATTTAAAGTTTAAAAATTTTTTTGCAAGCTGTAGTTTGTAGTGTTTGAAGTAATTTATTAATAAATATATACATATTTAGCTACATAAGTAGTAATAATTTGCATTAAATTTCTTAAAAACAATATTTAATATGAATATGATAATAACTCCCGTAATACGGAAGGTGGGCGTGGTTATGGTCCGATTTCAAAAATATTTGACCATAGTACGCATACATTTTAATCTTTCCTAGGCAAATTAAATTTTGCGAAGATGGCTTCTTTAACGAGATTTAAAAGAGCGATTGTTTAAAAGTCTGAGCGGAAAAAAAACGAAAACTTCAACCGGATTTCGAGTTTGATATCAATGACTGTCAAGTGCCATTTTATTTGTTGCATCTTGAAAAACATACACATTTTTGTTCATACATACATATTTACATCTATTAATTTTTCTTTTTATCAGAATTCCCTACAGAAGCCGCAGCTTCGTCAGTCTCAATATCTTCTTGAATTGCAAGTCCTGTATCTAACCTACTTTTGTCTACAGGGTAGAGCCAGCGCTGGTATAAGTATATAAGGAAGACAACGTCATCACGCAAACAAGCCACTCTATGGGCTGTGGGCATTGTTATAATGAAAGCGAAGAAATCATCTATGAAAGTATTGAATGCCTTATACATAAAAGCTCTCCATGGTAAGGCGGCGACTGACTTTAATTTATAATTTACAAATAGCTGCGGCAGCATAAAAAGAAAACCAAATGCATATACTCCATTTACAAGCGAATTTAGAGTCCAGGAGTACCAACTTTTGTGCGGTTGATAAAAAAGAGAATAAACAGCTCCCGCAAAACACAAAGGATATAATAAATAACTTAAATACTTCATTCCTTGCTTGTCAAATTCTTCAGTTTTCTTTTCCGCACTTCTGCTGCCATCAATATCTTTTGAAAATTTTCTCTGGAACCCTCCCAGCCCTATTTCTAGTTTTAATATTTTCTTACACTTCCACATTTCTATAAGAACACCAAGACCGGCTGGTACCAACACCAGCATTGATGTGCTTTCGTCCAGCAAGTATAAAAATATCACAATTTGTGAAAATGCGCGCCAAAGTGTCGTACGTGTCGAAAGACCTTCATAAGAGTTTTTTCTCCTCCAGAAACTAACATCATTTTTAAACGAAAGGAAATCAAAAAGAATCTATAAGAAAAAATCGATGAATCGACAAAAGAAATGAATGAGTATACGAAAATCAAACTTACGTGTACACTGGCAACAAATATAGTACCACAGAGAAGGTAGACGTTTGTGTCAGAAAACATACTCTTTACTTCATCTATATCTTTTTTCGAGAATCCTATGGTATGCATCATCTGCATGGCATGTTCTACCATAAGCATTAAACGCAATTTGCCAATGCCAATTGGATTATAATGAAATGTTATATTGAATTCGGTGATATTTCTGGTAACTTCTATTAAATTTTTCAAACGTGTATTAAAAAAATCAGTCTTAAGAATTGGCATTATTTGACGGTTTCGATTGATTTGTATAAGCCTTGCCATCTCGGGAGGAACATCTGCTTTCGATAGTGAAATGTTGTCCGTAAGCAAATTGACGTGAACCTTAGACATAATATGTGTTACAGGTCTAGTTGCCTGAGCATTCTTATTCCTGGTACTAGACGCTTTACTTGTCTTTATCTTATCATTATAATCTATTGGGCTGTCATCTTTCTGAAAATATAGAAAATACTTTTATAGACCTGATCATGATCATGGATCTGAATTGAATTGTTAAAACTTACTCTATCTCCGAGTAAATTGAATGCCTCCAGTCGAGGTGGGATAAAATCCGTCAATGCTGTTGCGTGGATTACTGTGGGCCCATCTCGTCTTAATGATTTCCATTCAAGTGGTTCTCCATTCAACGCCAACACTACCTGCATTATTAAAATAATCTGCTTAGATTTGTTTTAAACTTTTTCCGTGTTTAATGTGCACAATAAAAATGTAATAAATAAAGTTATTAAGTGTGTACATATGTATGTATGTATGTATATTTTTTTATTTTATAGTTGAAGTAGACACTACCCCAACCTTTATGGAGGGAGGCCGCCTACGACGCCACGCCTAGGTATTTTTCCTAAAAATACCGCCAAAGTTGTAAAAGTTTATATTAATATAGCGGCTAGGTAAACCCCATTAATGACGACAGAACCATCAACCGGTACCAAGAAGCTCAACTAGCAGGTCAAGGAAACCATAGGGAGAGGGTTGTTAGTTCAGTGGGTTTTGGAGGGTATGCGTATCGGTGTTTGGTGTCGTGCGGGGACTCGCCGCATTCCGGCCAAGTGTTGGTGTCTCTTCTTAATGGTTGGGACTCCTAAGGCGGTTTTCACAAATCGCGAATTCAGGAATCCCTCTGAACGTCACCTAGGCAGCGTCTGCTTCAGTGATTGTCGTATGGTTGCCCCTGATGAGGGGGAGCCGAACTTGTAGCTAAGTGTGGATAAACTAATGATATGTCCGTCAAAGCCATGCGGCTTTATTAAAAAAAAGAGTTTCTTTTACTGGGTGTAGGTGTTACAGCCTCTTTTTTTTTTTTTTGCTTACCCTTAATGTTTAAGAATTTAAATAAATTCCGAAATTAACAACATCCTACAAAAGGAATAAAATGAGAATACACTCCCAAGTTGCTACAAGAAAAAACTTGATATATATACATACATATATTTTTCTAGTGTCTTGTCGAATAAAACATGAATCGTTACATGAATATTCTACGAGACTTGACGATGCCACATTATTGCTCCACAGGCAGCCAATCCCATATATGCATGCTTTTAAGTTAGAAAATACCTGCAGATAAAGGCTTCCGTTACGACGAGTCTTTAATGGAATATCAATTTGGAAATCGTTTTGATATGATTGTTTGTAGTCGAAGTTCTTAATGCTAAAAATCTTAGTCGCCTCACTCGATATCGGGTTAGGAGTAATGGACGTAAACAGTGCCAACTGCATCCGTGGATTCTCACCAAGGAGTGATAAATAACAAGGCTCTCCGGAGCAAACTAGAGTGGTGAACAACTGCGACATTATCCACATTGAATGGGCTATATAAGCCATAAAAGCTACGCTCAAAATTGTAGTGATAGATGGAAACGACATTTTGTGTGTTGTTCTGGTTTCTATAAAACTATCCAAAAGAAACGATTACATTAAAAAGATGAATTAGACTTGTGGTAACAACTGATAATTCCATTGAGTCGGTGGCAAGTCTATCAGCAATATATTCAAATTTCACCTCATTACTTCTTGTTCTTACTATTACAAACAATCACAATAGCGGCCTTCTTGTTAAAATCCAGCAGGAATTATATGCCTGACAGACGACACCAAGGCGAATTTAACACGGTTGTGGTGAGCGTATATAACTAAAAAGCGTCCATGTATTTTGTTTTTGCTTTGCTGGACTGAATGTCAAATTTCAGTAGGCTCCTTAATAAAAGGGCTGACAGACGGGCAATGTTATCTAGATAAGTATCCTTGATCTGCATTAACTCATGCATTATCCTTTTCCAAATGCGCATAAGCACTCGTATAAATGCACGAAAATTACTTGCGGTCTTCACCTGCTTTCAACGCTCGCTTACTTCTGAAAGCAAGCGACATGTCGCACGTGAAGAGCGCAAAAAGTTGAAAGTATGCTTCGTCTAGCAAACCGATCGGTAAGCGAGCGCTCGCTTGCTTTCAACTGTCATTTTTGTAGTTTGACAGCCATTTTCGCATTTCGTAGCATCTTTCATTGTGGCAACATCGTTTATCATAGGTTCTTCGAGCACAAAAAAGCCTTTTAATAAGATATATTTATAAAATCGAGTGTCGCGTTACTGATCTTTGTAAATTAATTACTTTATACCGACAATATGAGTGGGTTTGGAGTTTGAATAGCACGCTTTCAAAATGCCCAGTGAACAAATCTCTCACTCGCTTGCGACGACAAAAAGCAGAAAGCAACCTAGCATTGAAAGCAGGTGAAGACCGCCCGTTATGTGCATAAGTACTGAATATTGTGATTTCAATATGGCAATGCTGCCACTTTTGACAGAAAAATACTATTGTAAACTAGCAAAATGTCCACAATTGATGCCAAAAGTGTTTATTATTAAAAAATAGCTGCTAATATTAGCAAATTAAACCAAATTATAAATTAAAATGCAATTTCTTGTGGGTTTGGAGGATAGGAATTCATGCAATCCGAAAGATTTTCGCAAACTGCTTGGCAAAAATCCACAACAATTTCACCAACAGTACTGTATCCTATAGACTTGCAAAACTTCTATATTCCAAAGCGAACAATGAGATAGCCACTATTTTATGAATACATTGCCTCATATTGCTGTTCACCTTTACAATGCCCACAACTTCTCCCCAAAAATATTGCTAAAGGCATTTGTCTTGAAATTAAAATTGTCTTTGTAACAATTTTCGTCCTTTGAAGGTTCGTCTCGATCCCAAAAGTAGGTTTAGCGATTATTCATGGAATATTATGCATGTGTATAAATATTTATATCGTTACATCAAATAAAATATACTCGCACATTTGCACAACTTCCTTTCTGTCGAGAAGTGTAACCACACAAGGCTTTAGCATCCTGCTAAGTATTACGTACATACATACATATGTGACAATGTATTGCATATTTTGATTTTATTAAGCAACTTTTTTTATTTCGTAATGATAATTTGGCATTTTACTAGCTGCCAATCTTATTTTCTTTACTTTTCATATTCAGCTCAATTTCGTTTGTCAAATCAGCTGATGTCGAAATGCAGATAAGTGTCGTCTGTCTGGTCTAAAATATTATGCAGATATGTATATGAGCTCGTTTATTTGCATAAGTGCCCCTGTCTGAAAGCCCTTTTATTTTCCCTTTTTTCATTTTGAGCTTGATATCGTTCGTCAAATCAGATGTAATCGAAATGCAGATAAGTGTCATCCAAGGCATAATATTTAGGGCCCTAGACTCCTTCAACACTCAAAGCTGGAAGACCGCTGCAGAACGGCACTGAACTCACTAGGAGCCAACAACAGAGTCACTCTGTGGTGGGTTCCGGATCAGGAGGGCGTGGATGGCAATGAAATGGCGGACTTTCTTGCAAAAAAAGGGGCCCAACAGAGCTTTTACGGCCCTCAACCGTTTTGTGGTCCCTCTAGAGGATGCACTGCAGAAATTCTGAGAAAGTGGGAGGACTCAAGAATCGCATCCCAATGGCACTCAGCAAAGGGGAACAGACAATCTAAAAGGTTCATAAGTCCTTCACGAGGAACCTCTGAAAAACTTCTTAATCTCAGCAGAGAGGGTCTTAGAACTCTCACCGGGTACTTGACAGGTCACTGCAGGCTGAGATACCATCTTCATAAAATAGGACTGTTGCCGTCAATACCAGCCCTTAGCTTTCAAGCATTCATGCGACCCTGCAACCAACGAGTTTGACATTGCCCGACTTTAGGTCATTCGACTAGAAGAGGAAGAGCGGAAAACGACGAAATTTTTTAAAGCGATACGCTAATATAACATATAATTCTTGTAATTAATAACCTGAATAAATTGTATATTTAGCTGCTATTAAAAGTAAATCGTCGCCTTTTCCTCGCTGTAACAAATCTTTAAAAAATTTCTGGCGAAATCTTGGATTATTACTTGGAATCCCCTTGACTGTTCTGCACGTGCACGTGCCAAAGGATTTGCACAAAGGGCGACAGGGGCGAAGGCGTTCGCAGGGATATATCCAGAGATATAAGCAACATCCGCGCCGAAGGAGGGGACCGTACACCAGTTTTTAAGCCTCCCACCCCGCATCTGCAAGACAAATCTGTCGAGGAAAACTGGGTGCAGTGTGACGATTGCGAACTTTGGTTTCACTTTGCATGCGCCGGCGTAGATGAAAACGTGCAGTATCGCGATTGAAGTTGCACTTCCTGTGGTAAAAACAGTAACAACGCAGGACCAGGGCATACAAGACCGATGCAGCGAATGCACACATCGGCAGATTCATCATCAGAAACAATACAATCTGAGACAGTAGCGCAGCAATGTGCGCCACCAACTAGCATAGTTCTTCAAGGCCACGCGCAAATGGTTGACGAGTGCCTCCCGCAGAGGAGCCAACCCAGCGAGGGTAATCGTCAGCGTTAACTTATGCTAGCGATGCTTGAGGAGAAAAGAGCGGCGGAGGAACGTTTCATAGAGAGAAAATACGAGCTCCTTGCTCAAATGAACGCAGATGGCGCATCATCCGCGCCCATTACGCAATACACAAGCACTACCGCTCCCTCCCCTTCGCAAATAGCAGCCAGGCAAGCCATAACGAAAGAAATGCCAATCTTCAGTGGCGACCCGGAGGAGTGGCCGATGTTCATTAGTACCTTTGAACTCAGTACATCCGTGGCAGGATTTTCGAATGTAGAAAATATGTTGCGTTTACAACGGTATCTCAAAGGCAAAGCACGCGAGTTGGTCAAAGACAAGTTACTCCTTCCAACGATGGTTCCTGACGTGTCAACACGCTGAAGATGTTCTTTGGTAGGCCCGAGCAAATTCTAGAAAGATTGATTGCAAAAGCAAGAAAGGTAGCTCCTCCAAGGGACAAACTCGAATCGCTCATAGAATTTGCACTCGCTGTGCGTAATATATGTGCGACGATGCAAACTTCTAAGCTCGAACAACACCTGAATAACCCAATGCTAGTGAAAGAGCTGGTGGATAAACTACCTAATCAACACAAACTCGCTTGGGCTATGCATCCACGTGATAGTTCACTATTCAGCAGTTTAGCGACTGGCTTTATCGTATAGCCGAAGCAGCATCAACCATAGTATCACCTGTAGTTCTCTACAAAACAAGTTCCGTAAACACTCACAGCAGCGGCGATACTGTAATAGCAAGGAGTGCTCACCATCGTCGCCAGGACTTCTCGCCTTCAGAAAACCATACCCAGTTTAAGTCAAAGCAGTATACCATGAAATGCATCCGAGACTTGTCGGTAAGCGAGAGGTGGCAGTTGATAAAAGGGGAGAAAGGTTGTTATCGTTGTCTGAAAGCTCATCGGAAGGGCTGTTTCTCGAAGAAAAATTTGCGGCATCAACGGCTGTTCGCAAAAGCACCATCCGATGCTGCATACTGCAGACAACATATGCGTGAAGAGGGAAAACGATCAAGCCCTGGTAAGCACACATCGCGCTGACAATACCAGCAGTCAATACTTTCGCATAATTCCAGTGCAGCTTCATGCGTCTGGTAAAACAACGGTATCAACGAAGTACCAACTTCAATATGTCTACAATGGACAAGCGAAACCATTCGCAACGAGAGCACATCGGTGCGAGCGTCAATTCAAATATCCGCACCAAACAGGAAACCCTTTTGGCTGAACAACGTGCATACGATACAAAATCTGGCACTACCAAAACAATCAATGAATACGAGCGAGTTACGCAACAGCTACTCTTATCTAAGCGATATACCTTTGCCTTCGTATGATGACATCAACCAACGTTGCTGATAGGAGCAGACCATTGGAAGGTTGCTGTTCCAAGGCAAATACGCGAGGGTAAACGACATGAGCCCATCGCTTCCAAGTGCTTGTTGGGATGGAGTGTACAAGGAACATCGACGGCCGCAACTTATGTAGCAATGCATCATTGTGAATGTAAGTGGCAAGAGCGGCATGACATCGTTAAAGAAAGCTTCAGCTTAGAGCCAGTTAAACCTCGAGACTTACAATCTAACGACGATAAGCGAGCTATTGTAAAATAATGTAATAAAAAAAAAATACGCCTTTCATCTTTCGAAGAACGACATGGCGATCGACAATTCGCGAGTATGGTAATTACCGAAAGAGGATATGCATGTGCAACGCTTCTTATGGTATGATCGAATCAGTGGTGAAACGAAGGCGTATGTTATGCGCGCCATGACCTTTGGGATAAATTGTGGCCCATGTATTGCGCATTACAAAAATGCTGAACAGAACCGTCAGCAGTATCCCCGCGCATACGAGGCTATTCAGAATGCGCTTTATGTGGATGATTACGTCGACAGCGCCGAGAGTGAAGAAGTAGCTTTCGCAGTAGCAGACGAAGTTCGCAGTGTTCATCGATTAGGAGAATTTGAGATACGAAACTGGGCATGAAATTTTCGTAGGGTCCTTAAGCAGCTCTCAGACGTCAACTCGGCAGTGCAAGCTCCAGTCCAGTTTGGAGATACTGAAAAGGTTCTGGGGATGTATTGGGAGCCACATAAAGACAATTTTAAATACATTCTCAGTTTCGCTCGACTACGACGAGACGTCTTAACAGAGGACGTCATCCCAACAAAGCGAGAAGTGCTACAGGTTCTCATGTCGATTTTCGACCCATTGGGTCTGATTGTTTGTTATACAATTGGATTGAAAATCCTTTTGCAATGCGTGTGGCGAGTAAATATTGGCTGGGACGAAGTGATGTCAGAGGAACTCGTCGACGGTTGGCGACAGTGGAAGCGTACGTTGCCGCTAGTTGAAGCGGTCGAAATTCCGAGATGCTGCTCTAAACATTTAAGTTCTGCTACGCAAGTAGAGTTGCATACGTTTGTTGACGCAAGCGAGCACGCTTACGCTGCAGCCTGTTACCTGAGAATAATTCAAGGAGACGTTGTCAACGTATCGTTAGTGGCAGCGAAGAGCAAAGTCGCTCCACTTAAGCCGGTATCC
This sequence comes from Philophylla caesio, assembly GCA_963971545.1. Taxonomy (NCBI): domain Eukaryota; kingdom Metazoa; phylum Arthropoda; class Insecta; order Diptera; family Tephritidae; genus Philophylla; species Philophylla caesio. Next base: position 69,435,549 of record OZ020607.1, read on the forward strand.
ATTCCACGAATGGAATTGCAAGCGTTTAGCTCAGCGGGTGGTTAGTGTTCGCAGGCTCATTATCGAAAGCGTCACGTATTGGACTGATTCGAAAACCGTTCTGCAGTGGTTGAGGATGGACCCACGCAACTTTCAGCAATTCGTCATGCATCGTGTTGGAGAGGTCCTCGAGAATTCGGACAATAAACAGTGGCGATGGGTCCCAACGAAACTAAATGTTGCAGATGCAGCAACCAAGGTCAACAGTTCTGTTGAAATCACTCAGTGGCTGCGAGGTCCTGAGTTCCTTGGTATGAAAGGCTGTAAGGCCAGAAATCGATTGCAAGTATGGTGAAGTGGATACGACAGAACTGCGTCAACATGTACACGTTATTAAGAGGCTTCAAACTATCAACCTCAATGTGCTATACTTTTCCGATTGGCGTCGCCTGTATAGAGCTGTATCGACATTTGTTTTATATATTGCTAAGCTAAGAGCAAGAATACACAGCAATAGCCAGCCAAACAGGATCACACCTGAAATGATCCGCACAGCGGAGAATGTTCTCATACAACATGCGCAGTTTGAAAATTTTTTTGACCGAGGTGGCTACGTTACGCGCAGCGAAACCATTGGATAAACGAAGCAAGTTGTCTGGGATTAATACTTACCTAGATGATCATGGAATCTTGCGCATAAAAGGAAGATCTAGTTCTATCGACTGCCACTTGGACGCCATCGTAATGCCGCGAGAGAGCCATTCGACGTTTCTCATCGTAAAGGCCTATCACGAAAAATATCTCCACATGGCTCACGAAACCGTTATCAACAACGTGAAAAGTGGGTACTACATACCGCGTTTACGAATATTGTACAAGGCGGTGCGAAAATCCTGCCAGAGGTGCAAGCTTGACTCAGCACAACCAGTGCCTCCCCAGAGGGCACCGATACCTGCAGCGAGGTTAGCCAGCTTTGCAAGGACTTTCACCTTTACCGGAGTGGACTATTTCGGTCCGATCCAAGTGAATGTGGGCAGACATAAAGAGAAAAGATGGGTGGTCCTTCTCACATGCTTGACCCTCCGGGCAATACATTTCGAGATAGCTTACAGCCTAGACACTAGCTCTTGCATTATGTGTCTTCGAAATTTCATGGCAAGACGAGGTACCCCGGTAGAAATCTACTCCGACAATGCCACAAATTTTAAAGCCACAGAAAAGCTTGTTCGTGAGAAACTCGTCGAAATTGACTTTGACAAAATCACGGTTAAATATGACCGCATCAAATGGGACTTTAACCCACTGAGCGCTCCGCACATGGGTGGAGCCTGGGAACGCCTCGTCCGTTCTGCCAAAAATACTTTACGAAGCATCTGTCCAGCGTATTCATTTAATGATGAAAGTCTACGTGGCGCATTGATGGAAGCTGAATTTATCATAAATGCTCGTCCACTCACCTTTGTGAGCCTCGAATCTGCTGATGATGTTGCCTTAACACCGAATCATTTTCGGTGATCAATTTTGGCAGCGTTGGGTGAAAGAGTATACTCCCGTGCTCACTAGACGAGTTAAAGCCCTTAGCCTTCAAGCATTCATGCGACTCTGCGTTGGTTCTCGAGTTTGACATTGCCCGACTTTAGGTCATTCGACTAGGACTCTCTGAGGTTGCAGACTGTAGGTTTTGTGGCCTAGATGCTGATACTTCTGAACATATACTTTGTGAATGCCCAAGAATAAGCGGACTCAGGCTTATACAACTGGGGAGCGATTATTATCTGCACCCAGAATATGGACAACTACACCCTCCAAAGTGCTTAACTTCTTAAGTAGCCTAAGGATGGAGTGACAAAACTTTAAGGGTTAGCACAATAGATCTTGCTAGGTCGCAGCGCTACTATGCTCTAATAATAATAATAATAATAGGCCTAACAGACGACACTTATCTTAAAGTCGCTTAATAAAATCAAAATATGCAATACATTGGCACATACATACGTAATTCTTAGCAGGATGCTAAAACCTTGTGTGGTTAGGTTAGGTTAGGTAAGGTGGCAGCCCGAAAGGGCTCACTTAGACTTTAATTTATAGTCCATTGTGACACCACTATGCAGTTTTTCCTTCCCTGAACTGAAAGACCCGCCGGTAGAGCGTTAAGAGAAACGTCGAGTGTTCTTTATGAAGGAGCGTAGATTTTCGATGGATACACCGGAGAGCCCCTTTGGGAGTATCGAAAAAGTATGAGCCAAGATGTCTGCATCTAAGCCAAGCGAAAGCTGGTCAGCTAAGAAGGTAATGTTGAGATGACTCCACCTCATCATCCTCCATACAGCACCCACATCTTGGATCAGAAATGATGCCCAGCCTAACAGCATGCAGTGCCCTGTCAGAACACCGATCAGGGCCGAGAGTAATGGCCTGGAAGTGTTTAATAATTCCCCAGACCGTCTGCGGTCCACAACCGGCCAAAAGGACCTTGCAACTTTGCACGTCGGCGTTTCCGCCCAGCGTTTGCTAAGCCGACTGAAGGCCCATTTTTCCAGAAGCAGACCACATGTGGCACTGGGAATTCCAATGCCCTTCCTCCCTAGAGTGATTTCTTCTAAAGTACCCTGGCGAGCTAGCTCTCCGGCAAGACAGTTTCCCGCAATGTATCTATGACCTGGTACCCAAATCAAACGAATGCGGAAGATTTTCGAGGCGGCCGATAAGGAGGCCAGGCATTCCCCGACCAGCTTCGACCGCGGAGTCAGCGATCCCAGAGCTCTGATTGCGGTTGGACTGTCCGAGTAGATGCTTACCACATTCTGAGTAATAGTAGTGCTGTGACGCAAGTGGTATACTGCTTCCTTGATGGCAGCTATTTCAGCTTGAAAAACGCTGCAGAATACGCCTCCTCCTACTCTTTCCTCCAACTCCGGCCAAGGGCCAATATAACCGCATTTGGAAGAACATTGTTCATTGCCCCCTCAATGTCGTTCAAAACTCCCACTGCGTACCCTTTGTGCTCGAAAGACTCTTCGATGATTTTAACCGCAGTATGCAGAGCAGACTCTACGGATCTGCCCTTCGTGTAGGAATGCTGAGAGAGACTAAATCTCTCGCGTGTATTTCTACATATTTCTAATATATAGGTCGATCAGCCTCTCTAAGGTGTTCAGAAGGAAGGATGAGAGGCTGATTGGCCTGAAATCCCTTGGCGACACGTAGGAGCTTTTCCCTGCCTTGGGGATGAATGTGACCCTCACCTGTGTCCAGACCCTCGGGACATACCCCTGTCCACGCAGTTCGCGTAGATGGGGGCGAGCCATCGACAGGAAACGTCTTTCGGCCCTGCAGTTGCGCGGGTATTATACCGTCCGGTCCCAGCGACTTGAAGGGTTTAAAAGAGTGAAGAGACCAGAGCAGACGCCTCTCTAGTAGTTCACTGGAGGACACCAAGCCACAGCCGAGACACATGTCAGTGGCTATACTCGGCCCTGGGTCTTCGGGGAAATGAGCACCCAAAAGCAGCTTGAGAGATTCCTCGCTACTTGTCGCCCATTCTCCCGACTCAGCCCTCAGGTATCCCAAAGGAACAGGATTGTTATAGCGCGTCTGAAGCGCGAGGCTCTTTATAGAGTTCCCAGTGCTGTCAAAGATTCCTCTTCCTAGCCTTGTTAAATAGGCGTCTGCTCGACGCCCTTTGTTCGGACAACTCAATCGTCCACCAGCCCGGCTTTGCCCTTCGGGAATTTCTGCTGAGCGGGCACGAGTTTTTGATTGCTCTATTGCATGCCGACGTGAACTTCTCCACCATGCAGTCGATGGAATATTTCGAGAGAACCGAGGCCTCATCTGGGGCCTCAGAGAGCTTTTCCTGCAGTTTCCTACAGCAAATATCCCACCGTGTTCTTCTGAGGTTCCTAAATGGTTTGCTAATTGAGCGATATTCGTCTAAAATAAACTGAATATACCTATGGTCTGAGTAGGAGTGAGTCTCCAGCACTCTCCAGTCAGATATGCGTGGTATAAGGGAAGAGAAACCAGGGTAACGTCTAACACCTCACGCCTGGCCGCAGTTAAGATGGTAGGTTCATTTCTTCTATTGCATATAGCCAAGTTCTCGCTAACAATAAAATCAAAAAGTGACTCACTCACCTCTTGTGTTTATATCCGAGCTTCCCCAGCATGTGTGCCACGAGTTCGCATCAGATCCAATGATGACAGCGACGTTCCGCCGGTTTGCTTCGGCTATGACTTCCCGTAGCAGAGTCGGAGGTGGTTCAGATAAGCTAGAGCTTACCCGCGCCACCTTCCAGGCCTTGTGTGGTTACTCTTCTGGACATTAGAGAAAGGAAGTTGTGCAAACGAGACGAACCTTCAAAGGACGAAAATCGTTTCAAAGAAAATTTGAATTTCAAAACAAATGCATTTCGCAAAATTTGTGGGCATTGAAAAGGTGAACAGCAATATGAGGCAATGTATTCCACTTCATAAATAGTGGCTATCTCATTGTTCACCTTGGAATATAGAACTTTTGCAAGTCTATAGGATGCAGTACTGTGGGTGAAATTGTTGTGGATTTTTGCCAAGCAGTTTGCGAAAATCTTTCGGATTGCATGAATTTCTATCCTACAAACCCACAAGAAATCGCATTTTAATAAATAATTTGGTTTAATTTGCTAATATTAGCAGCATTGCCATATTGAAATCACAATATTCCGTACTTGTGCACAAATTTTCGTGCATTTATACGAGCAGAGAAATTATAAGAAATGAAAGGAGCGAAATGACTTCGGCTTTCATTGTGAATAAAATTTGCGATTATTCTCGGTGGAACATGCCTCAGCTCGGAGGTACACACCACGAGCAGACTCGCAGCCAACACACACAAAAACATGCAGCCAAATAATATTTCCACCATAGCTCGAGGGTACACACCACAATTTAGAAAATACAGAGGTTGTGCCTTCCGCAAACCACTATTCGCTCTCAGCAAATTTGACAGAATCAGCTGTGTATTCTACGTCACAAAACGCGGTTGGTTTTGTTTGTATGTATGTAAGCATATAATTGTTTGTGCTTAAATTCAATGCTTAAAGTGATTTTATTTAAAATAAAGTTATTAAACATGAAGTGCGCAGTGTTAAGTATAAAATTGCAAAGTCTATCAAAAGGATGTGAAGGTGTAGCTGTGCGCACTTGGTAGCAAGTTAAGCTTCTTGTGTCTCCTAATGCTGCACTGCAGTTTTTTCAAGGCTTCCAATCAAACACAGAGCATAAATAAAGTTATTTGAATATAAATATGTTGCATAAAATGCCGAAATTGGTAAAAACTTTAAAATTTACAAATCAAAGGAGAACCTAACCTCACATTTTTCTTGCAATTTCTTCCGATTCTCAGTCAATTCATGTTCATGACGTTGCACGCATTTTGCTTCACATAATTTTTCATCGGGAAGCCGCAATCTTGTATTATCGTTCTTGGGTACATAAAAAAGAGCAAAATATAAATTTCACAAATGAGCAGCCGGGTTGCTTGCGGAGGCATGCGGCTGCATATGATCGACGAAGACGAAAACAAAACAAAAATTAAAGTTAGTCAAAAAACGAACGGTAAATGCTGCAACGAATAAGAAACAGGCTGGGAATATAAGAAAATAATTATTTCGCCAATTCGGCACATATTTTTTATTTTTCAGCTAATAATTCAATTATTGAAACTAATATGAGAATTAATAAGTAGTTACTATGTTATGTTATATGTAATTAGAATTTGCATTTGCATATTTTTGATTTTGAATTGCCGTCGGCATTTTGCACTTATGTATGTATTTATGTATGGACTATGTATACGATAGTCGATCAAACTCATGAATTCCTAAAATTTATCTTGAGTGCAAGCTAAAAGACAAACGCATACATATTTATTTGAACACAAATATGTGCGTACATACATTCATATTAAAATACAATACATGCCCGCAACATGCGCACACTTCTTTCCTCACTTCCCGCTAACCGAGAAAAATCGACAAGCACGCCGGCGCCATGAATCATAAACTATTTCGCATGCGTATTTCTAGCCATCCATTCATAAATTTTAGCACAACTTGAAATCTGCCAGCGAAGCACATTTGTCGCGATCTTGCAAAAATGTATAAATTTCAACATTTTCGTCTTCAGCTTTGCAAGTACAGGGGCGTTCGCCTTTTTTGGCCCAGTCCGGCAAATAAGTAGTTGAAAAATTATTTAAAATATGTATATTATCTCACTTAATACGAGATTTCTTTACTAAATTCATATCTAATACATCAATATTTAATCATTACGAACCATTATTTACTAAAAAAAACTATTCAAAATATACCTGCTTCCAACTGTCGCTTGCTTTTTGCTTCTTGTCGTCGCAAGCGAGAGAGAGATTTGTTCACTGGGTATTTTGAAAACATTCTTTTTTATTTGCAACATGTCTTAGAGCAAGAAGGTTTGTGTCCTGCGTCCTATTGAAACTCCAAACCCACTCATATTGTCGGTATAACTTAATTAATTTAAAAAGATCAGTAACGCGACACTCGATTTTATAAATATATCTTATTAAAAGGCTTTTTTGTGCTCGAAGAACCTATGATAAACGATGTCGCCACAACGAAAGATGCTACGAAATTCGAAAAGGCTGTCAAACTACAAAAATGACAGTTGAAAGCAAGCGAGCGCTCGCTTACCGATCGGTTTGCGAGACGAAGCATACTTTCAACTTTTTGCGCTCTTCACGTGCGACATGTCTCTTGTGGTTCAGAAGTAAGCGAGTATTGAAAGCAGGCGAAGACCTCAAATTAAGATTTTGCACACATTTGTGTTTCACAATAGAGACTTATGTTAGGAAAATATTTAATTCAGAAATATGGTAGCACCACAAGAATTTGCCTTGTTTTTCCATATTTTGAAATTTGAAAAAAACTCATATCAATAGATTTGTATGCAGTTAATTAAATAAGTTTTTTCAAGCTCAAATATTACAGAAATATATTTATTTAATTTAAACAAAATTGAAAATACAAAGAGAAGAAGCAATTTCGCTCCGAATTAGATTGACTTGGTGGGTAATCTAGGGGCAAACTAAATTTTGACACTGTCTTTTTTCTCTTTGTCGAAGTTTTATAAATTTTCTCTCAACAATACTATAGGATGTGCCGTAAACTCGTATGTTATGGCTCGTCATGATTCAATAATAAAAGGTTTGCTCAATAAGCAATCTTTGTCAAACGGCTCCCAAAGCAAAGCGCTGTTTTGTTAACTCTTAAAAAATGCGTGAAAATTGGAAAAAAACAAAATTTATAGAACAAAAACTTCGATGCCATCACTGCTGCCTTTATTGTTGTTTATTTTTTACAAATTGGCTGACTTTTCGATTTCTGAATGTGGGAATTTGTGTAAGTTTTTCAATAAATTGATTTTATTCGAAAATATAAATAATTACTAATATATGTTACATCTCATTTGCAGTGTACTTCATCTCAACGTTCTTGTTTACCCTACCAGTATACACAAGCGCGTAAGTTAAATAAAACAAGTAAGAAAGGCTAAATTCGGGCGAAACCGATTTTTATATACCCTCGCGATTTATTTTTGTATGGTCGGTGCCCATAATTTCATGAAAACGCCGTTTTCTTTGTTTCAAATCGCTGCTAGTATTAAACTTCACTAAATTTCTTCCAATAACTACTGAAAACTATTTTTTTTTCATTTTTCAAAATTTCCGTTATATGGAAGTTGGGCGTGGTTATAGTCCGATTTCAAAAGTTTTTGACGGTGATGCTAATGATATCAAGGACAACATGCTCCCCAAATTTTGTGACAATACCTTCCATCGTTGACAGACGCTTTTTTATTTATTTTTTAAAAATTTCATAAAAATCAAGTTTCTTTATTAACTATGTCTCTAAATAATAAATTAATATGTTCAGATAAAGAAAAAAACAAATTTTTGCATTTTTCTAAATTTCCGTTATATGGGAGGTGGGCGAGGTTATGGTCCGATTTCAAAAATTTTCTACGATAATAATAGCGATGTCAAAGAAAATATGTCCACCAAATTGTGTTACAATACCTCACACCGTTATTGAGATACAGACATTTTTTCATAAGTGGGCGTGGCAACGTTCACTCATCAAAGTTTCATAAATACCTATTTTCTTAGTTCAAAATCGCTCCAAATACCGAATTTCACACAATTTCTTTTAATAGATACCGAAAAATTAAGTTTTTGCATTTTCCAAAACTTCCGTTATATGGGAGGTGGGCGTGGTTATGATCCGATTTCAAAATCTTTCTTCGATAATAATAGCGATATCAAGGAAAATATACCCACCAAATTTTGTGACGATACCTTACACTGTTATTGAGATACGGAAACTTTTTAGTAAGAGGGCGTGGCAACGCTCATTTTTCAAAATTTCATAAATGCCTAATTTCTGAGTTCAAAATTGCTCCAAATACCAAATTTCAGTAAATTTGCTGTAATAGATACTGAGAAAACGGAGTTTTTGCATTTTTCAAAAACTTCCGTTATATGGGAGGTGGGCGTGGTTATTGACCGATCTTGGCCATTTTTAATGCCAACCTACCCTGTCCAAAGCGCAATCTATATACCAAATTTCATTGAGATATCTCAATTTTGACTCAAGTTGTTGTAACCACGGACAGACAGTCAGGGCTAAATCGATTCCTCTTTTCATACTGATCATTTTAGTATATATATGTACATACATACATATGTCTATATCTATCTCGATTATTTTTTGCTGTTACAACAACCGTTATGCGAACAAAGTTATAATACCCTTGTGTACAAGTACGCTCGGTATAAAAATTGGTTAATAGACGAATATTAAAATACTCAATATTTGGGCTTGCAGATTTTTTTCAACGATTTTTACTTCGGCTTATTAAGTGCAGCCGCAACCGTTCTGTCGTTTTATGAATAGGAATACTCTCTGCTTATGATCTAAGGGAAGTACACATTTTTCTCTTCGGCACGATAATTTATAGTCATCGATCACTCATGTATTCACAGCCAGTTTGAAAATTGCGCGAATGTTGCGAATGTGGCAAAAGTTTTTCAGCCAGACACCACCAGCGGTATGTAAGGCGCAGCTAGAGATGCCTGTTAATATGTGTGTAGGTAACATCCATGGCGGAATTATACAGGTGACATTTTTAGAACAGCTGATTCGTTTATTTTTTCGCCACGGTACATAAATGCCAAATTGATCTGTTTTCTGATTGGCTTAATTTGTTTGCCAAACTGTTGTCAAAACAATGTGTTGATGAAATTTTTATATTTGTTTACAATTTTCCTTCAAATTAATTTAAGCTGGGATAATAATTAATTTTAAATTCTTGTGCGAAATTCCGAAGTGGAAAAAATAAAAATTATTCAAAAAAGATAGGCAAATGTGTGTTATGTGTAAAAGGATTGAAAAGGGAAAAATATAACTTTTTTCAAGTGACGAAGGAGGAGAAAAGAGGATGCAGTTGGCCTGCAACAACAAATAATCAAATTACCATTTCCGCTACCAATACTTTTGCGAATCGTTGTAGTTAATTTAAATACATTTTCGACCCCAACTACACCGATTGGAACACCAATATTACTCGTAAAGTCTGTGAAAATTTCATCAATATAAAACAAGCTCAGCAACAAACTTTATCCAGCAACAATCAACAACTATAACATCAACTTTAGCACCAAAAAAAAAACCAGAAAAGAATCAGTTCAAATATCCACAAGCATCTGTACTTTTCACTTAAGTTCAAAGCTCAACCAATCAATACACCTACGAATAACCACAATTTCAGGAACCACAGTTTTCACACCTGCCTCAATTTTCGCAATATCAGCCATTATTAGTTTCATCTTCTTTGTCACCATCGCTGCCGCAATTAACGTCGCTGAATCCACCAGAGTGAATAACCACTACGATAGCAATTTACACAAATAAAGATACCTTAATTACAAAATATTTTATCAAATCAATTATATATCAATACCATTCTTTCAAAATTTGGTGAGCTGCATTTTTCATGTTAAGTTTATATCAGTCTAAGAACATTTTCTGTGCAATACAAGTTCACATCTTAAATATTTCATTACAATAAAATAATCAGAAATATTTAAGTTTAATTCTTAATACTAATATTATTGAAGTTATTATTACCCATGATACAAATATTTTTAGAGGTAGTTTCACTTTTAATTTTTTGACAGAAACAGTGTTCGACGGCAGACGCCCAATATTGCCACTACTTTAAAATAGACATTGGGGATTTTAATTTTTATTTTATTGTATTTTGAAAACAAATCGCGTAAATTTTGTAAATGTTTAATTTATTAGATGTATGTACATATATTTTTTCACCAACGCAATGGAACTTTATTTATGAATTTACATAAATGTACAATTTGTGGCCTATTCTTTAAACCGAGCAAACGACTTGCTCTAATAGAATTGAATAAACATTATAGTGCGGTTAAAATCAAGGCCTTTACGATTTTTTAAGCCTTAAAGTTGTCTTTGCAAGAGGAATTTTTTTGACAGGCTTTAATTGCCTGGCAAAAATGACTTGCAGTCGCCCAGATAAATTAATGTAGTATGTTACATTTGAAGACTTTTAGGAAATCACAATTGAAGTTTGAAATTCAATTTTCCAAAAAGTCTTGGAGAATATTATTTTTTCACGAAATCTTAAATTGTTTTATTTTTATTGTTTATTCTAAATTACTTTTAAATTTATGAAGGATTTTCTTCAGTAAAATTTTGTCGTATGTTACATTTGCAGGAATGTATATTACAAACGACTAAATGTGATACAAATTATACTCACTATATCGAAAACTGAATAAGATATCAAAAAATGAATAACCCATTATAAATGGCTTGATAGATGAAGAATAACTGCATTATTTATTTGCAATATTTTCACACACATACAACATTTACTTATCCGTGCGACAATACGAAAAAATTTTACGACTAAATTTTAGAGATTTTAAGATTTTGTCCAAGGTAATTGACAATATTTTTCCGAGTGTTCAAAGCACGGAATTTATATGTAGAAATTTCGTATATAAAAAAGACTTGGGACTTACGACAAAATTTTACTCAATATCTCCGACTCTAAAGGAGAAAAAAGGATAGTGCCATTTAAAAGATCTTAATTAGTTATAAATACATTATTTCGACTCCCGCAGAAGCCAAGAAGAAAGAAGTCTGATTAGGAGTATTGTTGTTTTTTCCTAACAATTTTTCCAATAAACCGATCGGCCTTAAAGCTCAAAAATATTTCAAATAAATAGTTATATGGCCAAACAATAACAAATACATTATTAACTAAATTTGGCCCAGTTTTCACATATGACATTTATTTATCCGGACGACAATGTATGTGCTTTGAGGTAACCGATTTTTCAAATCAATATGCACATATTCAAATTTTGTTTCTGTTGTCTTCGTTTTTCTTAATGCGAAAAATAGAGGATTTTCTTAATAAGGAATTGGTAGCACGAATGGCGTCTGAAATGAGAGAGTGAAACAACTTTCTCTCCAATTATTTTTTTATATGCCACTATCACGTTCACCTATACGTACACGCAACTTCTCAACAATGGAAAACCAAAATAACAACCCAACTTACACTTCAGACTTAAACACTACACAAAATGTACCCAATGATAATTTAACACAAAACACTAATAACTTAAGAACAAATTTTTCAAAATCAATTAAATTATATCCATTTTGAGAAGAATGTCCTGAAGCTTGGTTTCTTCTTGAAATCAATAATATTCAAGACGATAATATTAAATTTCAAAACATACTTATTGTTTTACAACGTGAAACAATTTTCAAAATATTGGGTGTTATCAATCCACCTCCTTTTATGAATAAGTACGCTACAATTAAGAAAGCGTTGTGTGAAAGATATTTTCTTAGTGAAGAAAAAAGATTAGAAAAGTTATTTTCAAATACAGATCTAAGCGATCCTTCTCCATCAGAACTTTTTAGATACATATATGAAGTCTCTAATAGGTTTTGCTTCTATCGTCAGAAACGAATTATTTTTCAAATTGTGGATTCGAAAATTACCAAAACAGATACAAATTCATTTAACCTCAAATAAAAACCAAAATAAAGATGAAAATGTTATTCTTGCAGATAAACTTTTTGATTTATTAAATCAATCTCAGCCTTCTAAATCTTTGTCAATAGCAAGTGTTGAAAATAACATCCTCGAACAATGTATTAAAAATTAAACAGAATTAACTACTACAAATTAGATCAAGATCTAGAGATAGAATCTAATTCAAGAAGATTTTCTAGATCAAAAGATAATATCATTCAAACCATTTGTTGGTATCAAAGAAAATTTAAAAATAAAGCTTTAAAATGTATTAAACATATAACATTAAGTCATCCTTATTAATTATTATTATTAAGCCTATTTATTTATGATAAATTAAAAAAATTAAATGTTTTAATAGATACTGTCGCTATAGTTTCTGTAATTCCTTCTTCCAAATTCAAAACATTTAAAAGAAATTCCGATATTAATTTACCAGCAGCTAACGGTTCCTCTATTAAAACATTTCGTACCAAACTTTTAAAAATTGACTTAGGTCTTAGGCGCGATTTCGAATTCTCTTTCATATTAGCAGATATTTCAAATCCAATAATAGGTGCTAACTTTTTAGAGAAATTCGGGATATTAGTTGATATCAGAAATAAAGAAATTACTGGATTTTGCGATATATTTTCACTCAAAATACCAATTTCTGTAAAAAAATTTACAACCCTTTTAAATAATTTTCATTTAATAACCTGTGAACCAGATTACACTAAACCAGTGCAACACCATACGGTTCACAGAATTGAAACCAAAGGAGTTCTACCTTTTTCGAAACCTCGTCGTCTAGATCAAATTAAATTTAAAATAGCAAAAACTGAATTCTAACTAATAAAGACTGGTATATGCAGACCTTCAAACTATCACATTGCATCTCCTTTGCATTTATGTAGTTCCAAAAAAAGAACCAAATGATTGGAGACGTTGTGGCGATTACAGAAGACTCAATTTTATAACGATACCTGATCGTTATCCATTACCACATACTCATGATTTAGCTATAGATTTACATAATAAACAAATATTTTCGAAAATTGAACATCAATAACCACACCTTTTGGAATGTTTAAGTTCGTACGGATGCCTTTTGGTTTTCGAAACAGTGCACAAACATTTCAACGTTTTATCAACGAAGTATTTTCCGGTTTAGAATTTGTATTTGTTTATATTGATGATATACTTGTTGCTAGTGGTAATGAAGAACCGCATTTAGAAAATTTAAAACTAATATTTAAAAGACTTGAGAAATATAATTTAATTATTAAACCTTCTAAATGCATTTTCGGAACTAATAAACTAGATTTTCTCAGTTAAGAAATTTCTAGTGAAGGCGTTAGACCATCTTCCGATCGAATTGAAATCAATAGAAATTTTGAAAAACCACTTTCAATAAATAAATTACAAAAGTTCTTAGGTATGTTAAATTATTACCATAGGTATGTGAAAAAATAACAACAGTTTTTTAATGGTAGAAATTATAGTACTATTTCGGAAATCACCACATTTCCTCATCAGGCTTCTTTTTATTAAATTAATTAAATTTTTTTTCATAACCACTTCTCCCAGGCTTTGAACCCGGGAGCTCGGAGTTGCAGAGCCAATACGCTACATATTGTGCTTCGCTAGCCGAGTTAGCTGTTGTGTTTATTTCATCTTCCTTAAACAAACCAACTACAAACAAGAGCAACTGATCTGCCGCTATTTAACTTGTTTGTGTGGTTGTTGTTTGTGTTTTTATTTGCAAATTCTGTATTCAAGTTATTTACTTTATATTAGAATGCATTTAAAACGTGCTCATCCTTGAATATAAATGTTTGTTTATTTTTCTGTTGGCCTAGTAAATGTTAATTTTTACAATTTTTATTGAGCTCAAGGCCAGTTTATAAAGGATTTTTGGAAAATAGTACTATAATTTCTACCATTAAAAAACTGTTGCTGTTTTTTCACAAAAATCTTCCATTAACTGGCCTTGAGCTCAATAAAAATTGTAAAAATTAACATTTACTAGGCCAACAGAAAAATAAACAAACATTGGTATGTGAAAATGTTAGCAGCAGAACTTAGTCCTCTGCATGAAGTGTTAACATTTACAACTAAAGACAAACTTAAACAACTTAATTGGACTGAAAAGACAACCACTGCTTTTGAAAACGTTAAACAACTCTTTACTTTTCATAAAAATGGTAAATTATCACTTGCTGTAGATGCATCAAATCTTGCAATTGGTGCAGTTTTACATCAATTTAGTAACAACACTTTAGAACCACTTGCTTATTTTTCACGAAAATTATCTTCTACAGAAATGAATTACTCAACATTTGACAGATAACTTTTAGCCATATACAATTCACTTAAAAATTTTCAACATTTTCTTGAAGGTAGAATTTTCACAATCTGCACTGATCATAAACCTTTAACACATATTCTGAATTCAAAAACAGATAGATCACCTCGACAAATTCGACATCTTGAGTACATTGCACAATTTACAAATGATATTCAATACATTTCTGGAAAAGAAAACACTGTTGCTGACACACTTTCACGTATTCCAGATATTAATACAATTTAAGCTCAAGATATTAATTTTCAAACTTTATATAAAGAACAACAAAAATACGACTTAATTTCTGACAAAAATTCTAACAATAATTTAAAAGAAATTAATATTCCAGTTCTTAATCTCAATATATGGTGTGACATTTCTCAACAACCTTTTAGACCTTTTGTTCCAAATTCTATGAAGAATATAATTTTTGATAAAATCCATTCTTTATCACATCCTAGTGTTCGAACTACTAGACGTTTAATTCAATCCAAATATTTTTGGCTTAACATGCGTAGAGAAATTAATAGTTGGACTTCCGCATGTATTGACTGTCAAAAATCAAAAATTTGTAAACATACTAAAACACCAGTACAAAAAATTAATATACCATATGGACAATTCGAACACATACATATGGATCTTGTTGGTCCATTACCTGTTTCAAAAGAAAATCGTTACATTTTAACTATAATTGACAGACATACACGTTGGCCAGAAACTTATCCACTTAAAGATATTTCAGCGAATACAATTGCAAAAACATTTGTACAAAATTATATTCCGTTTCGGCGTTCCACTTAATATATCAATCAAATGGGATGATTGAAAGATTTCATAGAACATTTAAAACTGCTATTACAGCATCAAACGATTCTATTCACTGGTCTGATATTCTCCCTTGGATTTTATTAGGAATTCGTATATATATTAAGGATGATTTAAAATGCTCTTCAGCAGGATTGGTTTACGGACAAACACTTAGATTACCTGGAGAATTAATCGTTTCAAATAATAATAATAACAATAATGAATTTGATAATAAAATTGAAACACTTTTCAATCTGAGAGAACATTTTTCACACGTTCGTTCAAAAATTGTGCATCATAATAAAGATTTTTTTTCCCCAAAAATTTGGATACTTGGTTGTTGTTGTTGTTGTAGCGGCTAGCTACACCCCACTGGGCTGGCGGACTCCCTCAATCGTTATCGTCAAGCTCAACTAACGAAAGGTCCAGGAAACGAGCTGTTTCAACAGGGTCGGACCATAGGGAGAGGGGTGTTAGTTGAGTAGGTTTGCCCGGGCATGTGAATAGGTGATTGGTGTCGTGCGGAGACTCTTCACATGCCGGGCACGTGTTGGGGGTGTCGGGGTTGATCCTGGATAGGTAGGAGTTTAACCTGCTACAATATCCAGATCTGAGCTGGGCCAGAGTAACGCGGGTCTCACGAGGCAGCTGGAGCTCCTCAGCTGCAATGGGTGGTGGTTGGACTCCTAGGACTGCGCTCACAGGGCGGGTGTCGATGTGTTTGGACACCGACTCCCTGTGGATGCTGTCCAGAGCCTGTCGGTACGTCCTTGGGTCCAGCGGTCGGTGTATGTATGTCTGGACCTCGTCCGTCAGTTGTGAGAGATGTCCCCTGATGTGCCTGGGTGCCGGCTCCAGCGCGAGCAGGTCTCTATTGGGGTGCCCCAGACGGTGGCATCCCAGTAGAAACTGCTTTGTGAGCATATTGTTGTGCTCTTGCACTGGGAGCACGTTAGCCTCATGGTAGAGGTGATCCACAGGCGTCATCAGGAGACATCCCGTCACTGTCCTGAGTGCGGCGTTCTGACAGGTCTCTAGTCTTGACCACTGAGTCCTGCTAGTTCCTGGCGACCAAATTGGCGCGGCATAATTTAGAACCGGCCGGCCAATCGCCTTGTATGTTGCCAGCAACGTTTCTTTGTCTTTGCCCCAAGTGCTGCCGGCGAGCGACTTGAGGACTTTGTTGCGGCTCTGTACCTTATTGACGATTGCGGTTGTATGCGCTGAGAAGGAGACCAGGCTGTCGAGGGTGACTCCCAGGATCTTCGGGTGGTTAACCGTCGGAATGGGGGTCCCCTCGATGTGGATGTCGAGGGTGAGCCCGACCTCCTTCGTCCAAGATGTGAAAAGGGTCGCCGTGGACTTAGTAGGAGACAGCGTCAGATTCCGTCCTGTAAAATAGTGAGCAAGGTCTGGGAGGTAGCTGTTCACTTTGGAACACAGGCCATCAATTCCATTGCCGGTAGCCATTATCGTGCAGTCATCGACGTACGAGACCAGTGTGACTCCCTCTGGCGGGGAAGGGAGTCGCGAGATGTAGAAATTGAATAATAGGGGGGATAGGACGCCACCCTGTGGTACCCCCTGCTTAATTCTTCTCGCTTTTGATACTGAGTCACGGTAGCACACCGACGCTTGACGACCACACAGTTAGTTCGCGGTCCATCGCTTCAACGCCACTGGGAGAGGTGAGGCCTCCACGTCCTTCAGCAAGATAGAGTGGCTGACTGTGTCGAAGGCCTTCGACAAGTCCAAAGCTACGAGGACGGTTCTCTCACAGGGGCGGTTGCCGTTGAGACCACGATTAATCTGAGTGTTTATAGCGTTAAGTGCCGTTGTGGTGCTATGCACTTTCCGGAAGCCGTGTTGATGCTTCGCCGGGCTGAGGTGGTGGTTGAAATGCGGGAGCAGCAGGGCTTCAAGTGTCTTAACCACTGGAGAAAGCAGGGAGATCGGCCGATAGGACTCGCCTTGGCCGGCCGGTTTCCCTGGTTTCAGCAGTGGTATCACCCTACTGGTCTTCCAGATATCCGGAATGACCGTGGTGGATAGCGACAGATTGAGGACCCTGGTGAGATATGCTAATCCCGCGGTGCCCAATTTTTTCAGCATCAACATGCTTAACCCGTCTGGGCCAATGGATTTGGAGGCTTTCGCCTTCCCGATGGCTTCCTTCACCTCAGTGCTAGAGAGGACAATTGGTGCGCTTGGTGTTGACTTGCGCAGCCTTCTGGTGACTGACCGTTTGGTTCTGTCAGCCGAAGGATGCAATGTAAATTGTCGACTAAAATAGTTCGCGCATCGCTTCGGGTCCGACGAGGCGTGGTCTCCAAAGGAGATTTCTGTTCGGTCATCACGCCTCGTCGGGTTGGACAGGGACCTCACGGTCGACCATAATTTGCCCACTCCGGCACCGAGGTTGCAGGACTTCAAGTGCTCCCTCCACTTGTTCCGCTTGTGAACGTTGACCAGGCGTTGGATCTCCCCGTTTAGTTGCCTAATACGGGGATTACCGGGGTCCGCCTGGCGGAGGTGGTCGCGTTCATCCGCTAGAGACACCACCTCACCCGGGAAGTCAGGACGGATCACGGGGATCCTCCCTGCCGGAATGAAACGGGCTGCAGCGGACTTCACCACCCTGCGGAACAAGCGCTCGCCTACGCGAACGTCGGTTGGAGTTGAGAGAGCACTGAAGGCGTCTTCAGTGAAATCCTCAAACCGCTCCCAGTCAGCTTTTTTGAAGTTGACATAGGTGTGGCGGTCCGAGGCAACATAGTTGGCAGGTCTGTCAATCGAGATGACTATGGGTAGGTGGTCTGATGCAAGCGATAGCATAGGTCGCCACGTTATGCTATTTATCAGACCTGCGCTAGCTATTGTTAGATCTGGCGAGCTGCTGCAACTACCCACAATCCTTCGTCGTTCATGGTGCAGAATGTCGAATCGTCTATCTGCTCTGCCAAAATATTTCCCCTACGATCATTTGATAGGCTTGAGAACCAAAGATCGTGGTGCGCATTAAAGTCTCCGACTACCAAACGGTTTTCACCACTGAGGAGCGCACCTATGTCAGGGTGATATCCAGCGGGGCAGCAGGAGACAGGGGTATATATGTGTTAAATATTTCGAGCTCGACATCGCCTGACCGGACAGCAATCCCTTGACATTCGAAGGTGCTGTCCCTTGGGTCGATGTCTGCATCGATAAGACGATACTGCACGGTGTTGTGTAGAATGAAGGCTAGGCCTCCACCATTATCTCGCTCGCGATCTCTACGAAGCACGTTGTATCCGTCGCAGTTCGTTAACGTTGAGCTGCGACGTAGCTTCGTTTCTTGGACCGCAGCTATTAACAGCCCGTGCCGAGCCATGAAGGCAACCACCTCCGACATCTTGCTCGAGAGTCCGTTGCAGTTGAACTGTAGGAGTCTCGTCTGTCTCGGTAAGGTTGTCGCGTTGAGGGGGGTGAGGGACTGGATCCGAGGGCCGGCCCGCCCCGGCTGTGCATCCCGCTGTGGTAGTAAAGGCCCAGCGGTTGTTGTGGGCGGTGTCGTGAGCGACACTGGCGGGGGGTTGTTGCGGCAGCAGGAGGCGGTAAAGCTCACGGACCAGTCCCTTGTGGTGCGTAGGCCAGAGCACGCCCGGAAGTGGCACCAGCCCTGGCAGGCATTACACCTGACGGAGCAGGCACTCCGGTGCACTCTGGCCCGGCATACACAGCAGATAGTGGGGGCAACCAGTAATTGCTGGTTGGCGCCACGTGTGGTGGAGCGAGGGGGCGGTGGGGAGGTTTGGTGTTGCTGTGAGCTCCGGGGGGCCGTAGAGGCTGGAGGGGTGCTCTGGGGCACCGGCGCGGGGCGCGCAAGGGGGGATGCCGTGGAGGCTTGGGGCGCTTGAGTGCGCGAGCAACACTGGCCCACATAGGATGTGGACCACTCCCTAGTTTTCTTAAGGCCTGAGCAGACCTTAAGATGGCACCATCCGTTGCACGAATTACACCACACCGACGTGGAATTCGGATGGAACCTTCTCTGGCAGATGCAGCAGAAGTAGGTTTCTGGGCCAGGGTTAGGCTCGACGCCCGCCCTGGCCAGAAGTATGAGTAGCAATCCTGCTGCCAGGTATTGCACCCAAGGGGAGATAAGATTGGGGGTGTCCGGCAGCCTAAGTGGGGTTAGGTCGCCGAAACAACAGTCCTTGGTCGGATGAAATCCGAGTCACTTCGGTAGCGTTGAACCGACTGTTGTGGAAGTGTTGGATACTTGGTTATATATGTTTATTAAAATTTTTCATAAATCAAATCTAAAACCACCCTATGAAGGTCCATTTAAAGTTATCTCTAAACACAATAAATAATTCAAAATTCAAAAAAGTAACTTAATCAAAACAATTTCCATACTTATTAAAACCTGCACATACAATTCCTAGTTCCAGTTCAATAACACTTCCAAAGAAAACCAAAAAAATTACATTTAATATTAATTAATTTTTTTTTCAATTTCTTTCTTCTAAACCGCACGCCTGTTCCCTGGTGGGAGCAGCTGCAGAAGATGAGAAGTGGATCGAGAAAATATATTAACCGGGCCCACAAAACTAATATTGAGATGGAACAATATCGCTGCACGCAAAGAGAGTTTAGAGGCTAATTCGCTCTGAGAAAAGGGACTCTTTTAAATAATACTGCAGCGGGATTAAAACCTTGGATAAAACAGCTAGACTGGTAAAAGTTCTGAAAAAGGACCAATCCGTAAAGCTGATGGCTCTTTCATAGAGACCAGGACTGAGACTTACTCTCTTCTTCTAGAGACTCATTTTCCTGGAAATCAGGTGACGGTTACACATTCTTCTCCCTCGACATGGAAGCGAGGGAATGCGAGAACCACCGCGACAAGGTATAACTGGTTTGTTGCCAGAACTGTGGCGAGGGAATACGCCATGAGATATGCTATTGAGTCATTTAACAGTTTCAAATCGCCCGGTCCGGATGGCATCTCGCCTATTGTACTAAAAGCTGTCCAGCTCGTCTTGGTAACCTTGAAAAATATGCGGGAAAATCCTATTAGACAGCTTTGCAAAATCTGGTTGCCAATCTTGTCACTCTTGATGACTCGAATATCTACGCTCAGGCCTATGCGGACGATGTGGCCTGTCTAGTCACGGGCCCATCTCTGTCGCCTGTTTACAGGAAAGCGCAGACAATACTGAATAAGATTGTCACTTGGTGTGACGATAATGGACTATCCGCAAACCCAACCAAAACTAGTGTTGTGCTCTTCACTGGGCGGAGAAGGTTGGATGGTCTCTTTCCAATCACACTTAAGGGAGTCACAATTCTGACTTCTCCCGAAGTGAAGTATCTAGGAGTAATTCTGGATGCAAAACTGTCGCGGAAATCTCACGTTGAGCACAAGACATCTAAAGCATTGGCAGCCTTCTGGTAGTGTAAACGGGTCTTCGGCAAAACGTGGGGTCTATCACCAAAGGGTATCCTCTGGATATATACCTCTATGATCAGACCCATAATCAGCTTTGCTTCAGTGGTATAGTGGAGCAGACTCTCAGTTAATAGCGTGGGAGACTTGCTTGCTAAACTTCAGAACAATCGCCGTGTGGTGTACAGGGGCATTCTGTACGACATCTGGCGCTGCAATTGACGCATTGCTGCACTTATATTCATGTGGCAAGGCCCATTTTTCAAAATTTCATAAATACCTAATGTCTTAGTACAAAATTGCTCCAAATACCGAATTTCGCTCAACTCGTTTTAATAGATACCGAAAAAATGAAGCTTTTGCATTTTACAAAACTTCCGTTATATGGGAGGTGGGCGTGGTTATGATCCGATTTAAAAAATTTTCTACGATAATAATAGCGATATCAAGGAAAATATATCCACCAAATTTTGTGACGATAACTAATACTGTTATTGAGATATAAACAATTTTTCATAAATGGGCGTAGCACGGAAAGACGGACGGACAAACAGTCATATCTATATCTATCTCGATTATGTCTATATCTATCTCGATTATTTTTTGCTGTTACAAACAACCGTTATGCGAACAAAGTTATAATAACCTTGTGTACAAGTACGCTCGGGTATAAAAATAAAATTAGAAGTCGGTTAGAAACGTAAAAGGAAAAATTAATCATTTAAAAGTCCAACATAAGAAGAGAAGTGAACTACTCTGTATACCTGTTATGAGTAGTTATTTATTCTTTACAACACACAATATATACAATTTGCCAAGATTGATATAGAAGAAATTGCGCAGACAGATAACAAAAATAGTTTACGATCTGCGCATGTACATATGTACGTCACACCATCAATAACGTATTCTCATTTTGATTGGAGAATTGCTTTATAAGTTCGAATAAATAATATAATAAAATCGCGCTGCACTTCACAAAAAACTTTAATTAAACATTTTAAATAATAGAACACCAAATATTTACTTCACTCGTGTTGCAATTTTCAAGCTAATTTGATGATGTGACGTCATCACGAACAGCTGATTGCAAATATCGTAAAGTAAAAAATAACGGACCTGAGCAAGGCGCAATCTCTTATTCATCAATCTTGGCCATTTGCGACACTTTGATAATTGAACCAGTTATTCTAGGTCCCGAATATGCGGTGACAAGTCAATGGAGAGACAAACGTAAATCCTTCCCGTCAGCTTAAAGCACACCAAACGAAACAGAATAAGTAATATCCGGAGCTGCTCTTTGTTTTGGCGTATTTGATATTTGTTGTTGTAAGCCGAAAATATTTTTCTACTTTTCAGATATTGCTCTTTCCAGGACCTCTTTGTAGTTGATAAAAGCAAATGAATTCCTTTCTAATCAAACTAGTACTTTTAATAATATTTAAGTAAATATTTAAATTTTCGAATAATTAAGTATTTACTGTTCAAACTATAACTAAGAGCGACAATGTTATGAACAGATAAATTTACTGAAATGAGTTAGCCATTACGGATTCCTAAGGCTTGTTCCAATTCCGCGCGTTTCTGATTTACTTTTGTAAAGAAATAACGTGATACTGCTTCATGAGTCCATGGCTGATAGTAGAACTCTGCTCGGCGTTCTTCTTCAGGATTACCAACGACATCTGTCATTGCCTATCAAATACATTTAAACTATACATTAAAAATCATAAGAATTATTTGCAATATATACCTTCAAATCTCGTGTTTGGCTTACTATCCAACGATGTATAAATTTCTGCGGATCTTTAGCAAAACTCAAGAAAAACTCCCGATTAGTTTTCATTTGGTTAATAGTGTCGACGGTTTCATGGATTTTAGTATCCAAACCTTGAATTTCTTGTTGACTGGCTGTACTCATTAAAAAATTATTCATCTGATTTTTAAGTGTGTCGTCTACTTCAACATCAATATCATAACAAGCTGTTTGCTTATTCTCAGCACCACTTTCAATAAAATGGTTGATGACAATTGGATCTGGAGGATGAAGAAGTGGATTAAGTCGCTGTGGTATCTCGGCAAACTTCATTCGCTGGCATCCAAATATCTGCTCTAAATACTTGTCACAGTTTATATATTCTCTCTCATGTGCATCTTGTAATTTATGAGTTTTTATATACTGCCAAAGAGCGGATATTATTACTGGCCGTGTCTGAGTATGAACACCGAGAAGACGTGCTAATCTTGGATCTAATTTAAATTGCAATGGTTGGTAATCTAGCAATAGTAAGATTGTACAACGGACGTTTCTGTCCCCAGGCCGCTTTACTTGAAAGCCATCCGTTTCTTGAGTAGTATGTGTGCGATGCCACTCTACTAAGTGGTTGTCCGGCCCATATAACTCCTTATCAAGTTCAATAACCAAGGATTTGAAAAATGAGGAGAATTTTCTTTTAATTTTTGTGGTAGGATCGCCTTTTCCATCCTCTAATAAACGACCTTCAACACGAAGCTCCCAAGAGGCTACGGAGCCTTCGTCTCCGTCATTGCTCGGTTCCTTACTTGGATAAAATGTGTTAGAAATAAAAATACGGAGTTTTCGCTTTTGTTTCATAGGCCTTTTTAAAGCTTCTTGAATGTCTAGACGTTTTCTCATAATTGTAGCGTCTAATTTTCTCTCAAAAGTTAGTAAATCCATATACGCTTGCGATTCCGGCACCAAATCTCGGACCTTTTGGGGCAAAATTTTGTCAGCAAGTTTTTTCTTTTTCTTTGCCGCAACGATATCTTTATTTTGGCTGATGGTAATGTTACGAGACTCAGCTGACCTTTTATTACCTCCACCAGATCCGCTCCCCCTAAGACCGCTCTGGAAACCAGGCTGTGAAGCACGCTGATGTAATGACGGACCACCTGGTGAGTTTACGTTGCTTTGTCCTGACTGTGCTGTATTTTGATGCAATGGAAATCCCCGCTGATTTATCGAATATCAAAAATATTACTATGTAATTATTTCCATTAAATCAATAATCAGGTTACTCACGGGAAAGCTACCACCGGTAGAATAAGGACGCATTCCTGCTGTCTGCGGAGGCGGTTGGTACCGAGGTTGTCCAGGCACTGAGGCTGGTCCCGGCTGTCCAGGTGCAAACCTTTGCGACATTTTTCTTTACTTTATTTCTTTAATAAACTAGGTAGGCTTCATTCGCGCAAGTAAAAACACATCAATAAAAAATGGCGTAGCATTCAGTAGGAAAGGCAAATCTTTATCAATTGCGTAAAACATTTATATCGATATTTATAAATTATAGGCCCGTTCACTATTTAAAAATGCTATGAACTTTAACCCACAGTATATTCAGTACACAACTTTTTCGATAATTTATCGGAAAAATTCACCTCCCAAAAGGACTTGGGTTTCGTGTTACTCCTTTTAACGATAAAAATCTTTCAACATGGGAAGCAAGGAACTACACAAGTTTTATTTTATTCCTTAATAAATACAACATTCGCTTACAGAACAAACTCACACCTTGTAATACTTCATAAAAGATATTTTGTTATTGTAATTGCTGAAGTGAAGACCAGACACAAAGCTCGTGAACGTTAAATTCCATACAATTCTGTCGAGACTTTTTCCATGCTGTATAAAGTTCGAAGAAATATCTTTACAAAAACCGTTGACGGTGCGAGTTGAGCTAATTAGTAGTTCCTAAACTAATATTCTGTTGCATATGGTTTGTTTTAAATTTTCAATTTGTTTTCTTTTAAATTGATCTTCAAATGGTGCTATAGGTCATAAATGTACATACATGTTATTTTCCTTTTTTTTTTGTCATAATTTGAATGAAAATTAATTCTCAAAAAAATTAACTGCTGAAATTTTATCTGGATATTTAAAAACGGCGCTTAGATAGCAATTCAGACTTACTCGCACACAGGTTGAGTTCAACATTAAATGTAATATATTCATTAATTTATTTTTTCTAATATATATATTTAATTGTTTATGAAGTAAATAAACATAAACTCTCACAGACTATACGTAAATTTTCATATTTTATTAACATTTCAAGTCGTTATTCATTCATAAGATTTTGACCCTACCTCTAAATAGTTGCATGCAAAATATACAATACATTTTTCGGTGATATTTATTATACAAGTATGTATATATTTTAATACACGAATGCTTATCATTTTTTATATATTTTCTGTTCTGATTTAATTTTTCAAACCGGATAGGAATGCAAAACACATTTTCAAATGAAAATGATCCCTGACAAATCAGTTTTGATCCCCAGTGTATACATATATCCGTCAGTATTTACATAAATACTTTGCAGGCTGCGTGGTTCGAAATATATGGAAAATGGACCGAGAAAATAAAATGTGTGCATGTTTAGCTATAATACTAGCATTTTCATTTAAAACAAAACAAGTAGAGTGAAGGCACTGGAGAAGAAATTAGTCGCATAGACGAAAAAGAAATGCTACAATATTTATTGACGGTATTGCGATCCATATCCATGGATTTAAAAATTACTTATTATCCTTATTCTTATCCATAAATATTGCACGCTACACGGTCAAGAAATAACACAATACTTGCCTCACGTCAATAAATACTGAACGTGTTTCAATGCCCAAAAGTAAAAAACTGCTCGCAGCATCGTGATATGTGTGTTTGTATATATTTATTTACGTTTTTACAAATATATGTATGCACTTTTAAATTTGTATTTTTGTACATATTAAGGAATCTTCATCATGAACATTGAGCCACAAAAAAATCGATGTAAATTCTTCGATCTTGAAGTATCAAAAGTCTTTCGCAGCTGTTTTATTGGCCCTGAAATGATTAAAAATTAGCTTTCTTTTTGATTATGCATGCAGATGAGCCACTTAGGGCCAGTTTTTCAGTGCAAGTTGAACTCTGTTTGTCGTTTAAACTAAGTTTAAACTCAGTATGCAGTTTTTCAGTCAACTTTAAACGGAGTTTAAACTGAGTTTAAACGGCCGATTGCGCACAGTTAAACTTAGTTTAACTTATCAGCTGCGTGCTGACTATTTCGTTTTGGTTGCAACAAATTTAATTGAGCGCAAGAAAACTAAGTTTAAATTTAAACTGAGTTTAACTAAACTTAGTTTAAACTGAGTTTAAACCAGCACTGAAAAACTGGCCCTTAAACTATTTTAGGAATACTCTGTTTCAATGTTTAGATGTATTTTCGCTTGCGCTCCATTCCAGTCAGTTATTTAATTCTAGTAAATGTAAAAATGTTTCAATATATTTATTTGCAAAATTACCTGCTTTTGTTAACAAAAACGAATAAATGAAATGAAGAAGAAAACCCACCACCGAAAAGTTTACTACCCAGGGTTGCTTTTTTTTACATGTTGGTTATAGGAGAATTGTGGTGAGCCGTTGAATAATTATTTAAATATGCAAATAAAAACAGTCGTCATATATTTTCGCTATACTATTTTGGATTTAAGTAATAATTATAAAGTGTATCTTCACTGGTTAATGCTAATATTTCACATTTCGCAACATTTTTTATATGAATTTCAAAGCTTATTATGAGAATATTTCATTACGTGCGGACGTGTTTTTGACTGCGGAAAGTTTTTAACATAATATATTATTTAATATAGTATTTTGCGAAATAATAATTGTATAACAAAATAGTCGATATTCGGATTAATAGCGACTATATAAAGGTGAATCGCTATTTAGTGTATATAAAGTAAAGGAATAAAATTGGCAAAAATTAAGTTAAAACACTTGAACTAGTTGCGGTTTTAATATACATATAAATATATGTACATACATATAAACATATTTATTTATTTATTTATTTATTATAATTAATGTTATATTTAAAAAACATACACTAATATTTAAAGGTACTAGCTGCCAGGGCTATCGACCTTTGGTCTAATTAACATATAGTTGTTAAATTACTTATTTAAAGTTATATTAAATGTTGAATTTGAAGTTTCCAAATATAATCGCAAATCGATTGAATGTTAATAGAAGTTGGGTTACGTAAAAGTTCCAGAGGATTGTTGCTGCCAAATATTAAGCGACGGGTGTTAACCAAGGGTGGACAATGTTGGTTGTTGCTCTTTACTAAAAATGTGTTGATGTGTCAGCTTTGTGTGCATAAGGCGGAGTCTGATGAAAACTTTCTGCGTAATGGCTTTATCGGTGGGTGGAAGGCTAATTGGTGTCATATTAGGGTTTATATCTTTGTATTTGTGTTTATAGTACTGCCATTTCGAATTTTTATTACACTGAAAATAGGACATAGCTTCTTGGAGTATAAATTGCGTTGAATTCGGCGTAAACATGTAGGTTGGCGTTATGTTTATTTTTTTGGCCAGTTCGTCGGCAGCTTCGTTACCGCGTATTCCTCTGTGACCTGGTGCCCACATTAGCTTGACTCTATCACATAATGCGATGAGGTGTTGCTGTATCAGCTTAATGCTACGGTTGGTATTGACAATGTTTTTTGCAGCGTCAAAAACTGAACGACTGTCGGTAACTATTATGTATTTTCCTCTCAATGCTTTGCAGTTTTTCAGTGCTGTAAGGATAGCTTCTGTCTCCGCATCGAATACACTCGCGTTCAGAGGGAGCATGTCATAAGTAATTGGATTGACTGTATCATTTACTACTACAAATGAGACGCAGGTTTGTGTCTTTGAGCCGTCAGTGTAAAGAAGATTCCAATGATTTTTCTTGTATGGTTCGATTGCCTCAAGAAAGGTTTGCTTATAGACAGCGGTTGCGGTGTGATTTTTCGTAAGATGGATCAG
Source organism: Philophylla caesio (assembly GCA_963971545.1). Classification (NCBI taxonomy): domain Eukaryota; kingdom Metazoa; phylum Arthropoda; class Insecta; order Diptera; family Tephritidae; genus Philophylla; species Philophylla caesio. The sequence continues at coordinate 69,463,085 of OZ020607.1, forward strand.
GCTATTTATGAAGGAACTTGATTTGAGAGTCCAGGGAGGTTTTAGCTCAATAAAAGAAGATTTTGGAGAGATGATAAAGTCCAAATTTTTTGCCGACTCGAATATTTGGCATACAGCTGATGATTTTTGTAGTGGCTTTTTCCTCTTTCGTAGCTGCTGAACTTGTTTCTCTAGAATATAATTTTTTGGGAACACTAGCTTACTAATGAGCCTTAAGTTTTGCTTTTGGGCACGAGAGTTTATGTCTATTATACCCCCTTCTGCCTCCAAGTTTCTGGTTGGCGTCGTTCTGTAGGCCCTCAGGCTGATTCTTACGGCAGCGTTCTGTATAGATTGCTACGGTTTCATGATAGATTTAGCACTTTTGCTAAATATCGGAAGGCCGTAGTCTATTTTGGCGATGATTATTGCTCGTGTTAAGTGCAAGAGTGAGTTAGTGTGTATATTACTTTTTTGAGATGCTAAATATTTAACAATATTCAGCCTGGCAGCTAAACCTACTTTAAGATAGTTACAATGTTCCTTAAAATTATATTTGGAGTCTAAGTATACTCCTAGTATTTTGCAGTGCTTTACATTTTCGATATTTATATAAACATAAAATAGCAGTTGACCGGTGTATACAATAATGCCTGAGTACGGAAGATGCTGAAAAGGCATCAGAGGAGAGTCTGGCGTTCGATGCGAGGGAGTTTGTGGAAGAGTATACCACAAGACTATTGTTTGCGCGGATGTTGATGAATACGGCTTGCAAGGTGTGGAAAACTGTCGGTTTTTGCGGTTTATGTGCGATGACTGCATGACATACATATATCTCCGATGTTGATGATGCCCTTAAACAGATGATGAGCATAGCTGAGACAAATAAAATAAACATCAGAGAACAAAAGGGTGACATCGAAAAAATGCTAAGTGAGCACAACAAAGAGCTTAGTAGGGTGATGGAAGGCATAAAGGGCCGTACACATAAGACTTTCGCTTTGCTCTGCTTCAGAGTTTCGCTTTCACAGATAAGTTAAAGTACACATGTTATATGAGTGCTGCTAAATACAAGGCGAGAAAAGTAAAGCAAAGCAAAACGAAGCAAAATCATGGCGAACTCTCAACTTTTGTACACTTTGACAACCAACTGTTTACATTTCCATTTTATTTCTGCGTGCATATACACACGATTTAGAGAATTCACTTGTATTTCATAATTTTCGCATATATAATTACTTTTAAAAAGAGAAAAGAAGAGAAATATGAACAAATAGCAAATGAAACACCTCTTTGTTAACAACCCTCATCGTTTTCCTAAAATCCCCTGGATCGGTTTTTATTTATTTGGTCGAAAAATGCTGCAAGAAGGCTTGTTACATCTCAGTCTTAATAAAGTTTATTACACTCGCATACATAAGTAGATGAAAACACATTTCTTATTCTTTTATTAATGAAAATACTCGGAATAAGCACATATCGCAATTCAAAACAAACAATTATCGCAGAAACTGTCAAAGCGTTCTATGTTGCAAACCTTCTACACCTCATGCTTTGTTGTTAAAGTTCGAATTGTCAAGTAAAGCGAGGAAAGTTGTATGTGTACGGCCCTTAAAGAAGACAAACCAAGAAAATTTAGAGGTAATAAAGAGAGTAGAAAGTTTATGCAAAGCCAATAAAGAGCAAATGACTAGAGTTGATTCGTCCACTGCTGAGCTCTGCAAGCAAAAGAAAGATATTGTGAGCGAAATAAAAAAAGTTGCAAACACTAACAAAGATAACAAACCACGGTTGTGTGTATCATATGCTAGCGCTCTAAAGGGAGTACCTCCACTAATAATAAAGCCAAAGAGTAAACAAGCAGTGGGAAAAACTAGGGTAGACCTAAAGAAAGTCGATGCATCGTATATGAAAATAGATAGAGTGTCAAATAAGCAAAACGGGATCGTAGTAATAAATGCGAATAGTGTTGAAGATAAAGATAGAATAAAAGCTGCACTAACTAACAATCTAAATAAGGAAGTATATGATATTACTGAACCGAAAGTAAACAGCCAAAAGATATTTGTCACACATATGAATGCAGAATATAGTGAAATTGAGGTAATTAATAAAATTAAGGCCCAGAACAATTCTTTGAGTAATGCTAACATTAAGGGCCAGTTTTTCAGTGCAAGTTGAACTCTGTTTGTCGTTTAAACTAAGTTTAAACTCAGAATGCAGTTTTTCAGTCAACTTTAAACGGAGTTTAAACTAAGTTTAAACGGCCGATTGTGCTCGGTTAAACTTAGTTTAACTTATCAGCTGTTTGCTAACTGATTCATTTTGGTTGCAACAAAATTATTTGGGCGCAAGGAAACTAAGTTTAAATTTAAACTGAGTTTAACTAAACTTAGTTTAAACTGAGTTTAAACCAGCACTGAAAAACTGGCCCTTAGTGTGCTAAAGTTTTCAAGTCGAAACGTAGCAATGGGGAATTAACATCCTTTAATGCATTAATTGAGGTCGAACATAAATTTTTCTTACAGGTGCTAGATAAGAAAAAAATAAACATTGGATGGGATCGATGTCCGGTATACGATGGGCAATCAGTGAAAAGATGCTATAAATGCCTTGGTTCCAATCACAATGCTACTAATTGTACGAAGAAATTGCGGTGTAGTAAATGCATGGGGGAGCATAAAGCAGAAAATTGCACAGAGAGTAGTCCAAAATTAATTTGCGGTAATTGCTTTGACGCTAACCAAGAGCTAGGTCTAAAATTAGATGTAGAACATAGTGTTTTTAGCCGAGAGTGTTCAGTCTATGTTAGAAAACTAAAGATAGAGAAACAGAGAGTGGGATGTTAGCAACTAGACGTAAGAAAAGGTCGCCAATGTTCATTAAAATGCGTGTATCTTAATAAAAATAGTTTATTAGCTAATAAAATTGAACTGGAAAGACTCATGGAAAAATTTAACCCAGACATGGTGCTATGCTCTGAGACATGTATTACAAATGAAATAGATGACTCGGAGATAAATTTTCCAACATACCACGTAATAAGGTACGATTCACGCAGTAGACATACAGGCGGTGTGATCATAGTTTTACGTGACACTCTTGAGTTCAAGATAAAGGTCAACAAATCGGTAAATAGTAATGTATGGTGCATGGTCATCCAACTGAAAAGTTGCCAGACTAAATGGCAGATCGGGGTGGTATACCATTCACCAAGCACAAGTGATGCCGAGTTTCTCACATATATGGAGGCTATTCTAACAGAAATATCTGACAACTTAATAAACACTATTATTGTTGGAGATTTCAACATAAACATTCAAGTAGTGTCGACTTATAGTAAACAACTGAACGAGATCTTTTCACACCAAGCAATGAAACAGCTGATTAGCTTTGATACGCGGATTACGGAGCACTCCGCAACACTAATAGACTTGTTGTATTCTAATAGTCAGGAAGTGTTCTGTGAAAATTTATAGGATCACAGAATAACGGATCACGAAACTATACTGTTTCGATTTAATATAAACAAATTAATCCCGTTAAAAAAGATGTCAGAATTTACTTCCTGGGATATGTATACCGCTGATAATTTACTTAATTTGCTGAGACAGTATAACTTCAGTTACATAAGTAGTCTTGATGTTGAAGGGATGCTCAAGCACATTAACAATTGTATAATGTCGGCTATGCAACAATTAACCAACCAGCGACAAATTTATATTAATATTAGAAACAAATGGTATGACAGGCAATAAGCTGAGGTTAACAAGAAGAAGTTCAAATTACATGAAAAAGCAGTGCTTACAGGAGATTGGGCAGAATATAACATGGTAAAAAAGCAGTACAAAAAAATTATCAAAATTAAGAAAATGAGCTATGTACATGGAACAGAAAGTCGAAGCAAATAGAAATGATAGCCGATTAATGTGGAAACACTTAAAACAAGTGGTTAATAAATCAGATAGTAAAGAAAAAATAACCGAAGTTTTAATGAGGGATAAAATATTCAAAAGCAGCGATGAAATTGCAGAAAACGTAAACGATTTCTTCGTAGACAGTATAGTGGAGATAAACAGAAACATAGAAGTCATTAGCAGTAACTTTTTACCGCAGGCTAATCAGGTAAATAACTTTGAATTCCACCAGATTAACTGTAAAGATATTGAACATACCGTAAAGAAATTTAAGAGAAAAATAGGAGGGAAAAATTTGTTGTCTGAGGGTGTAATTAAAGACTCAGTAGAGTATATGGGACACTTCTACTCTTTACTGATAAATAAGAGCCTTGAATCAAAAATAGTACCTAAAGATTGGAAAATTTCGACGATTGTCCCCGTTAAAAAAGTAAAAGGTACTATAAAAGTTGAAGAAATGAGGCCAATTAACACTCTTCCAAACATTGAAAAAATTCTGGAAAATGTGGTTAAAACGCAGTTGTTATGTCACATTGAAACTAATAACATATTCATAAAAGAGCAATCTGGTTTCCGGGAGAAGCACTCGTGTGAGACTGTACTAAATTTAGTACTATCCCAGTGGAAGGAAGATCTTAATTCAAAGTTGAATATCGTAGCGATGTTTATTGATCTGAAAAGAGCTTTTGAAACTATTGACAGGGATAGAATGTTGAAAAAACTTGAGCATATTGGTATAAAAGACAAGGAGCTTGACTGGTTTCGGAGCTACCTTACCGATCGTATGCAGCAAACAGTGATCGAGTCAACTGTGTCAAAAAAAGTAGCCGTGAACATGGGGTTACCACAGGGCTCGGTATTAGCACCAGTTCTTTTCAATATTTATATCCATGATATTAATATGGTGCTAAAACACTGTAAGATAAAATTGTTCGCTGATGACACACTCCTAACCGTCAGTGATAGGAACGTGCAGAATGCGATTGGAAAAATGCAAGAAGATCTGAATTCCTTATATAACTGGTTATGTTCTAATAAACTAAAACTGAATGTTAATACGACGCAGTTCATGGTCTTAAATAGGGCAGTCAATAACGTATGCTCAAGCTACAGCCTAAAAATTAAAGATGAAGTTATTAAAGAAGTTAATAAATTAAAAATGGATGAGCATGTTGAATATACAGTTAAAAAAATTGCAAAAAAAAATTGGCTTTATAAAGGAGATACAAAACCATTGTCTATAGATCTATAGTGGAAGCCCACTTTATATATTGTCCAACGATATTCTTCATAGTTAGCGATACCCAAGTAGATAAACTGCAAAAACTGCAAAACCGAGCATTGCATGCAACTCTGCTATAGTTTATTTTCATTATCCACCATTAAAACTCTTATCCCTGAGAAGGACTTTACCTCAGTTTTACTACTGTATATACTGTGACTAAAAGCGTATTGTACGGGCGGTCTTCACCTGCTTCCAATTCTCGCTTGCTTTCTGCTTCTTGTCGTCGAAAGCGAGAGGGAGATTTATTCACAGGGCATTTTGAAAGCATACTTTTTCATTCAACCTCTAAACACACTCATTTTGTAAATATAAATAAATTAATTTAATAACATTGATTTTGGCGACCTTTCCATTTTAAATAAGGGGTTTTTTTGCTGGCTCGAGCCAGCAAAAAAACCCCTTATTTAAATTAATTTAAAATATTGAGTCACGCGACACTCGATTTTATAATTATAACATATCAAAATGTTCTTTTTATGCTATAAGAGTCTATGATATTTGATGGTGCTCCAATCAAAGATGCTACGAAATGCGAAATTGTCTGTCAAACTACAAAGATGACAGTTGAAAAGAAGCTTTCCGATCGGTTTGCGAGACGAAGCATACATTCTACTTATTGCAGTCTTCACGTGCGACATCTCGCATGCTTGCAGAAGTATGCGATAAATAAAAACAGGTGAAGGGAACTCATAAGGAAATGTAATCTGTAGATCCTGTTTTATATTGTTATATCTGGCAGCACAAAACGCAAATGTCAGAAAAGTGGATTGTCATTTCTTGTTTAATTTGAATATAAAGTAAATTAAGTTACAATTTAAAGCGAACAAAAAGGAAACAAAGCTATCGGCAACAATGAGTGAGAGCTGGTTTTGTGAACAAATAGAAAATCTGAAAATTCAAGAGAATCGGCTATCCACTCTGTCAGAAATTCGCGTACGATTGAGAGAAATGGATGGATCTACCAATGCTAATTTGGAAGCTGTTGTTAGCAACTATTTGATCAGTGCTCCAGAAATTTATGAATGCTTAGAGGAAGGCAGTGAATCTGACGAGATAGCGACCGACATATTATCCGCTTGCATGGCGACCCTTTGCATTAATCAGAGTAACCTGCCTGTGGTTTTGGAACGTGCATTGACACATACCTGTCCGCGAATACAAGCTATGGTATTCAATACAATATTGAGACAGTTAAAAAAAGAACAGAAAGAATTGAAGAACATCGATATGTCTGAGGAACTAATTAGTCATCTTTTGAAAGGTCTATGTCATACAAATACTGAAGTCGGAGTTCCCGCTATTGGAATATTGTCAGTTGTTCTTAGTACACGTCTTGGTCAAGAGTCCGTAAAACAAAGTTTATTAGCTATGCTTTCCAGTGATGAAACAATTCGGTGTCGTGTATATGAACTTGCAGCTAATCTTGCAAAGCAATCACCCTCCATCCTTCTAAAAGTTGAGTTTATACTGGATCGTGCTCTGTCGGAACTTGACAATGACGACGTGCTTTTTCAAGTCAACATTCTTGAAATACTAGTTTCACTTGCAGAAGAGAATCAGGGATTGATGTATCTAGAAAAAAGACAAGTTTTCGAGATAATTAGCAGGCGTGTAGAAAATATACACCAAAACCCATTAGATCATTTACTTATTCCTGGTATAATGAAGTTCTTTGGAAAAGCCGCGTCAATTCAACCTCAAAAAGTTATTGTTGACTATCCACATATGATAGAATTCTTCTTTGAGAGCATTATTTCCGGGGACATTTCGATATTACCAGCAGCATTTGATACCTTTGGTATGAAATCTACTATAGGAGTTTAAACTTGTGCAAAATGGTAACTAAGTTGTCAGAAAAAGTAAGTTTGCAGGATTCATGATAATGAAATAAGCCAAATTAATAATACTGCATAATCTCTTCAGATATTTATATGTTTACGCATTTACTGCAATATAACTTGCTAAACTTCCAAAATGAGTCTAAATAGACGACATAATTTTAAATAGAAAAACAGAGAAAGCTGAAAATAATTTTGCTACATTTTGGCACAGGTTTAATCCAAGCTTTATAATGATAAGTATATATATTTTAAAATTAATCCACATATTAAAATAAATTTTAGCAAATATTGTACAATCAAGAAATGGTAAACTGCTTTTGGATCAAAATTTTACGGTGTTGCTTAAAGAAGCTTTTGAAGAAATTTCTTCATACTTGAGGAACCTCTCGGTGGACTTGAAAAATCGTGCGTTTAGCATGTTGGAAATGATATTCACGACTGACGGTGTCAACCAGGCCGATGTAGAGTAGGTATCTTGAATTGAAATCGTGGATTTCTACTGATTATTTTGCTTTCAGAGGATTGCTTAGGAAATGGTTCATATGGTTGGCTGATGGAGAAAATATGCAATTTTTAATGGACTTCTGCCGCAACCCATTTCCTGACATAAAAGTTGCATGTTTAAGCTTTATTAAATCTGTTTGTCTCCATAGGTGGGGCATAGTAGCGCTTAAAGATACAGCGGGGTTTGTGGAATATTTACTTGATCGTAAAATTGAGTTTGACAAGGAAGCGAAGTATTCGAAGTTCGAGCTAATAAGTGTATTAGCAGAGAGTGATGTTTTTGATGTCCAAACCAACATTCAATTTCGAACTTATATAAACGAAGGGCCATACTTCATTCAAAGCATAATGGACATAGCTACTGAGGGCAATTAATATAATGAACTTCGTATAAATTGTATATACATACAATGTATTTGGTAGTTGCGATGTAAAAATATTCTGTTTTATGGAAAATTCCATGTGTTGCTCGCCTTGGCTTCTGGATTGAAATTTCATTTTCGAATAAAATTTGATAAAGACGATTCACTTTTTTTCATATATGTATGTACATACATATGTATGTTGTTTTGCCCACGTGGGGTTGAAAACCCTTGTACACTGGCCTGGTGGTAATTAAGAAGAAATGGTTGCACATTTTTTCCTCTGAACCGACTGTCTGAGAAAAGCCGAATTGCGTATGTATAGTTGCCGGTCAGCTAGCCGTGGCTAATTAAACCGTTCTTCGTATTATGTATAGTGATTTATCTCAGTAGACAGAAAATCGCAAACAACATCCGTGATTTTTCTTTTTTAACCAGGGACTGTAACAGTTACAATTTTTATTTTAAAAATCGCTTATTTACTATTATTTTGAGATTTTTTAAATAACAGTTATATTTATTTTTATTTTATAAGTCGAAATTAACAAAACTCGTTGATTTTTATTAAAATTATCTACCAATAAAAGTTATTTTTAATATTTATTTCATATGTCTTATGATTACAGTTATTGAAGACTTATATTTTTAAAAATCACCATTAAAAGTCAGTCGATGACTTCTATTTATAAAAGTCATCAATATAAATTAGTCACTGACTTTTATTTTTTAAGTCATTCTTATAAAAGCCATTAGCGGTATTCATCTAAACGCGCAAATGCCTCGCGACCGCATAAACCTCGTAAACGTTTTTATCATTGTATGAAAAACCGGTTTATTTACGAGGTTTACGCAGTTACGAGGCATTTGCGCGTTTAGATGAATACCCATATTATAATTTTTCGCAAGAAAGTAGTTGTTGGGAGAGAGGATTTTTTTGTCATTGATCTGCTTAACAATAATAATCTAACAAATCGGACATACATACGTACATTTGTATGATTTTTTAATTTTAATATTTATTAATTTCTTTTTATTTAGCATATCGATCAGCTTAAGGCGTTTTAGTCTTATCAATCATTTATGACTACAAATGCTTAATGCTAACTTAATTTGTTTACAAATAATTTACAACACTTAACAACGCTATTTAATTCACGGACACTTGTACTTGCGCACTCGCAACTTTAAAACTCTTAGCTTACAACTTTACAACTTTTCTCTTCAAGGTTTAATTACAAACTGAATTGGCTAACGACGTGGCAACGCCTTTTTATACTCCGAGCTGCGTGCACTGTGGCAGCTCTAGAACATTATCGATCGTTATCGAAAGTTCTCGATTGCGATTGTTCTATTTGCTTTTTCTCGGCGTCTCTATCTCTTTCTCGGTTTCTCTTTCGTATGTCATTCGTGTTTTGGAATATCGCCACACTGCCCTCCACCTAAGTCTGATCGTCCCGATCAGACACACTAACTGTTCCAAATGACGCAAGCCTTTCCAAATGAACTACCTTCATTTTGTTCCTAGGTCTCCCAACTGTCTGGATTCGATAAACCACGTCATTTAGCCGTTTTATGACCTTGTACGGACCTTCCCAGTTGCACTGCAATTTTGGGGACAAACCTTTCTTTCGTTGTGGATTATACAACAGCACCTCCTTCGTCGAATCCTTCAGAATTCATCGCCTTGTCATACCTGGCCTTCATCTTATTACGCTGCCTAACAAGATCATGCACTTCTCGCAACTCCTCCTCCAGGGTTTTGGACGTTTCCTTACCATTCTTGCGCGCATCACCAGTAACTCCAAACTTTAGATCGCTTGGTAACCGAAGTTCACTGCCAAAAATTACCTTTGCTGGACTTTTACCCGTTGTTTCGTGTACTGCTGAACGATATCCCATCAGGAACAATGGTATATGGACGTCCCAATCTTTCCGATACTTGTCGACTACCTTCCTCAAATGTTCTTCCAAGGTTCGGTTAAATCTCTCTACCATGCCATCTGATTGAGGATGAAGAGCTGTTGTACGAGTTTTCCGGATACCCAGTATCTGGCACATCTCTTGAAATATTGCTGACTCAAAATTTCTTTCTTGGTCGGAGTGCAGTTCTATAGGCACACCATATCTTGCAACCCAATTGTAACTGAATACCTCCGCTATCGTCTATGCTTCTTGGTTAGGAATCGGGTACATCTCAGGCCACTTACTAAAGTAGTCCATAACCACGAGGACATACTTGTTTCCAAGTCTGCTCATAGGAAAAGGTCCAGCTATATCCATCGCAATCCGCTCCGATGGCGCTCCAGCGTTATACTGCCTCATTTGGCCATGACTTCTAAATTTCGGTCCTTTGGCTGCGATGCACTCTTTGCAGTTGCCAATCAATTCTTCTATTGATTGCCGACATCCAACCCAATATAACCTCTGTTTGATTTTCTCAATGGTCTTCGTGATTCCCAAGTGTCCTCCGCTCGGTCCATTGTGGAATTCTTTGAGAACATCGGAAATTCTTGCCCTTGGGACCACTATGAGATTGCGCAAGAATTGGCCATCTCCGCTTTCCCAAGTCCTATACAAACAGCCAGATATTATTTTTAAGCTGTTCCACTGCGCCCAATATGCTTTAGCGAGTGGACTTTCTCCTGCCATTTGCTCTTTAGTTGGCCGTCTGTTAATCTTCAGTCCATGAATCAGAAGTTCCAAATCCCGATCTTCCTGTTGGCATTTCCTCAGTTTCTCTGCCTCCCAGTCCTCTGCTGGTGTTACTGTCATTAGCCGAACGTCTATTATGTCTTTGACCTCAGCTTTGGAGCAGTGCTTACATTCCAGATTGCATGGCCGGCGGGACAAAGCATTAGCATTTCCGTGAGCACTTCCTTTTCGATGCTCTATAGAAAAGTCGTAGCTTTGTAATCTCTCAATCCATCGAGCCAGCTGTCCTTCTGGATTCTTGATGTGTAGTAGCCATTTCAGTGCCGCATGGTCAGTACGAACTCCTAATCGTTGTCCGTAGAGGTACTTATGGAAATGTTTGACACACTCTAACAACGCTAGAAATTCTCTCCGGGTTACGCAATAGTTCTTTTCTGGTTTTCCGATTGTCCGACTATAGTAGGCTACCACCTTCTCTTGTCCATCAATAATATGCGACAATACACCTCCTATCGCATATCCGCTCGCATCTGTATCCAAAACAAACGTTGACCCTGGAACCGGGTATGCTAGCATTAGAGCAGTGCATAGCCGTTCCTTCAGAGATTCGAAAGCATCCTCCTGTTCTTTATTCCATTCGAAGGCTCTGTGTTTCCTCGTAAGTTCATGTAGGTTATTAGCAACACTAGCGAAGTTAGGGACAAAGCGACGGTAATAAGTGCAAAGTCCAAGAAAACTTCGTAGCTATTGCAAATTCCTCGGCTTTGGCCAATTTTTGACTGCTTCTATCTTTTCCTCTGCAGTACACACACCCTCTGTAGTCACTTTATGTCCTAGATAATTTACTTCTTTCTTAAACAACGAGCACTTTTTTGGACTTAGCTTAAGACCAGCGTCCGTTATCCTCTGGAAAACTTCTTCCAAGTTACTCAGGTGTTCCTCAAAGTCTTTGCCCAATACAATGATGTCATCCAGATACACCAAGCATGTTTTCCAATGCAATCCTTTCAGCACGTGATCCATGAATCTTTCAAAAGTAGCAGGGGCGTTGCACAATCCAAAAGGCATAACCGTAAATTGCCACAGACCATCTCCAACACTGAAGGCCGTCTTCTCCTTGTCTTTTTCATTTACCTCTACTTGCCAATAGCCGCTTTTCAAATCGGGAGTTGAGAACCAGTTTGTCGCAGACAATGAATCCAGAGTATCGTCGATTCTAGGCAAAGGATAGCAGTCTTTCTTTGTAACATCATTTAATTTTCGATAATCCACGCAGAACCGCATTTGACCATCTTTCTTCTTCTTTACAAGTACTACCGGTGAACTCCATGGACTTGCTAATGGTTAAATCACATTCCGTGGAGCTTGACGTATCGACCTTGAATCTCCAGTATCAATTCGGTGTTTCACCAGACTCGTCCTGCCAGGGTTGTTACCATCGTTGTCGAATATCCTAGAATATTTACGGAGAAGCTATTCTGCCTTATATCGGTACCTTTCCTCTAATCCTTCTGTCCATGCATTGATGTCTACCGCCATCCTGTTTTCGCTTAAGGAGTCGCTTCTAGGTCGTTCTTCGCAATTGAAGATAGCCTCTACCGCTTGGCATCTTCCCAGTATGGTTCCTTTACGCAGTTTAATTGGTGATTTAAATTCGTTAAGAACCCTCACTGGGACGAGTCCATCTTTTTGTGTCGTTGCCAGGGTTTTCCCTATTAATACGTCCGGTGCAAAATCTGGTGTTGCTTCAACAACCCACAACTTGTTTGTGCCACAATCTCAGTCCATCTTTGCCCAAACAATAGCTTCTGATTTTGCTGGAATCTGTTGGCTTTGTTCCAGAACAACTCGGTTGATATTGTGCGATCTATCATAGCCAAGGTTAAGCGGAACTTCAACATTGCTGTACGTTATCATTTGTCTATCCAAGTCGATCTTCATTCCCTGATCAAGGAGGAAGTTTACACCAATTATAACTTCGTTCACAATCTCTGCCACAATAAACTCGTGTTCTGCTATCACATTTTCAATCAAAACTTTGCAGGTCACTTCTCCGATATTTTGTGTCTTCTCACCAGTAGCTGTTCGCAATTTTGCTCCCGGAAATGTCCTAACGTTCTTGGTGACCAGATCGGATCGGATGATAGAATGTGACGCGCCTGTATCCACAGTTAGTACTCGCTCATGTCCGTCCACATACGCACAAACAGTAATGTTCCTCGTTATCCTACCAATTTGAGAGATGGTGATTATGGGGCATTCAGTTGCAGGAGCCAGCCTACGCCCTCTTCGGATGGCTCGTTTTCGTTTAACGACTGGTTAGGAATCTGTTCGTCTTCAGCTCTGCGCATACGGCCTACTGAATCCTTACTTCTGTTATAAGCTGTCTTACACTTGCGTGCAAAATGGCCTGCTTCTCCGCATCTGAAGCATTTTCCAGTGCCAATCTCTTTTCCTGTTGAATCAGGATTAATTTTATCTGCGATCGCCTTAAGTGTTTTAAGCATTTCATTCATTACATCCGCTGATTCTACTTCTACTCGGTGTGCTTTATATGCTGGACCGCTTAAGAGCGCTGCTGTTTCCTGGGTTTGGGCATATGAGACAGTTTCAGCAAACGTTGTTCTCGGATTCGCATATGTTGCTCTCTTCGTATATGTGTCTCGTATTCCATTGACAAACTTCTGCATTTTTACTCTTTCGAGGTATTCTCCAGATGTATCTTCAAAAGCCAAATAAGCCAACCTCTCAATTTAGGAAGCAAATTCTTGCAAAGTCTCGTTCGTTTTCTGGAAGCGATTCTCCAGCTCCATCTGGTAAATTTGTCTCCTATGCTCGCTACCGTAACGTCTTTCTACGGCACCCATTAACGCATCGTAGTTATCCCTTTCACGCTCGGGAACAGTTTGTAGGATCTCAGCTGCCGGTCCTTTTAGTGCTACAATAGTGCGGCAGTCTTGTCTTCCATGCTCCAATTGTTTGCCGAAGCCGTTTTTTCAAATTGGAGCTTGAAAACCTGGAAAGGAATTGTACCATCAAAAGATGGAGTTTTTACCTTAGGACCGTTCACTGAAATAGCTGTACGACTCAGCTGCATATTACGAAGACGACCCTCAATCTCATCTAACTTGGCCTCAACTGTATCCTGCCGCTCCTCGAGTTGATCCTGCTTCTCCTTAAGTACTGCATTATTGTTGCTTAAATGCTCCCGTAGTGCTGAAATTTCCGCAGACTGTTGCAATGATGGTGCGGATATCTGCGATGATATCTGTGAAATGCTAGCTAATAACATGTTCATGTTTAAAGCTGTTGATCCATTAGCAGCATTGTCCTTTTCTTCAACCATCCTTCGTTCGTCTTCCGTATCCTCAGGTTTACCTTTGAAGTCGTGGTTGCCAACTTCAACTCCTTCCTGCTCCATAGCTTCCCACAAGCGTGATACTAATTCAGCTTTTCTCCCGGAAGTTGCTAAATTATATTTTTCCAGCTCCTGCTTGAGCTCTTCAATCTTCTATCTTCAGATCCTGAATCTTTGTCATTTTCTCCGCTATTATCCTTTAGGATTTATTTAACAATCCCACTTCTGACACCAATTGTTACGTTTTTACCCTGAAACGCCGATGATTTCCAAAATCCTTCAGCTTCGACCACTGGATTGTTAAATAAAACACGCTCGGATTTCCTTAATACTAACTTTATTTGTTTACAACTAATTTACAACACTTAACAACGCTATTTAATTCACGGACACTTGTACTTGCGCACTCGCAACTTTAAAACTCTTAGCTTACAACTTTACAACTTTTTTCTTCAAGGTTTTATTACAAACTGAATTGCCTAACGACGTGACAACGCCTTTTTATACTCCGAGCTGCGTTCACTCTGGCAACTCTAGAACATTATCGATCGTTATCGAAAGTTCTCGATTGCGATTGTTCTATTTGCTTTTTCTCGACGTCTATAAATCTTTCTCGGTTTCTCTTTCGTATCATTCGTGTTTTGGAATATCGCCACAATATCAAAGATTATATGATATGAAACTCTCGTTCTCGTGAGAGCGCTCTCAATGTGCACATTTTTTATAGCATTTTCCAATGATGCCACTATGAAAGAAACCAAATGTGGTAATTACCATTGCATTTTTTGGAGATTTTATGAATTTAATACGACCATTGTGTTATGCAGAAGTAAATAATACAAATACAATGAAGTAACAAGTTAAATACGGGTATTAATGAAAAAAATTATAAATTTATGAGTTCTGCATGAAAACTTTAAAGTATACCAACAATTTTAACTGAAATAAAAAATATCAATTTTAACATAATCAAACATATCAATTCAATCGAATGTATGTAAATATGTATATACAGTATGTAGTTAAAAAGTTTTAAAAAAAGTAATATACTCGTATAAGCAGTTTTCTTTGAAAAATATTTTTATTAGCAATTTTAAAGATGCTTTTTCTAAATATAATGCAACATTTTTGTAAAAAGTTCAAAATTTTACACGTTGGTCTTTATTTTAAAATTGTAACACTTTTTTTTGCAAACAACAAATACTCAATATCTTATTCTGCTCAGTTAGAAAGCGCACTGATTTTATTGATAATTTACACACTTTGACTCTGGCATCTCGCTATTTTAATTATCAGCTGATAATAGGGGGACTCATTCGGTTTTGTTGCCAGCATGAAAAACGAGATCAGTCCCCCTATTTTAATAGCGGTTGAGAGAGTTTCGTATCATATATTCCTTGCCCCAATTATGTATAGAGAATAGCAGGCAATGATAATCTTTGCTAGCAAGAGACTAGTAGGCGCTGGAAACCAAAGCAAGGATTATATGATACGAAACTCTCTCAACCGCTATTAAAATATAAATGAGTCCCCCATCTCGCTTTTCATGCTGGCAACAAAACCGAATGAGTCCCTCTATTATCAGCTGACGAGTAAAATAGCGAGAGGCCAGAGGCAAAATGTGTAAATTATCAATAAAATCAGTGCACTTGTAAAAAAAGGACAAACATATTCATACATTGAGCTGTCAAAAGTATTTTAAGGTTGCCACATACTTATAATTAAACAAAGTTATAGAAACAACATAGAGGTTGGACTTAGATTAACGATTACAAATAATATTTAATAGTAGGCTGCTACAATAGTATATATTAACAGTACGGATAATTTTATCAAAATATTGTTACAGTTTTTTTGATTTTGCATATCTATAATTTTCTTATCGTTAATAGGGGCATTGCATCTCCGAGGAACGCGAAGTAATTTAAAATATGCGGAAGCAAAGCAAAACTTATAAGATAACTAAAGAAACTTTGCATTGCTAACGCTTTTTCGAACAAAAAACCCGCGAAAGTAGAGGTTATAAGCGTGAAATCACAAGTTTAGATTATAAGCGTACTACAGGATATAGCAAAGTTGATCCTTTGCTTCAGCTGGGGATGGATTCTGTAACTGTGGGTTTTCAAGTGTACACTGAAAACTGCGTGCCTTGGCATTTTGCGATTCAGCAAGTGTGAGAATGAGTTTTAATTTTCAAAATTGTGTACACTTGGGCTCAAACAAAATAACAGCTTTTTACCACGTGAGTTTTTGATTTTTAGTATTATTTAAAATTTTTTTAAGAAATATGTTAAAATGGAAGAAAGAGCAAAAAATACCTCTATTATGTATGTAGACTAGCAGCAAACTAGTAGCCGCTGAGAATACCAGAATTTTTATTACGCAAGGCAGTCCGCTACTTGCTATCGAAGAGAAAGGCGAATCAAGAATATATCGAGAAAAAATATCAAATTTTATCACAAGTGAGTGGCGGGGTTTTAATCGATTTTTTTTTACCCTGCAGGCAAGAAACCCGTTAACGTCATCATAACTAGACACAACGACAAGACAGGCCATATCGAAAGACTTGCCAATTTTGAGTGGCGATCCAGGCGACTGGCCAACATTCATCAGCACATATGAGACATAGCAGTGCTGCAGCCGGGTTTAGCGAAGTCGAAAATATGTTGCGACTTCAAAAGCCCTTAAAAGGTAAAGCTCTAGACATAGTGAGAGATAAGTTGCTCGTGCCGTCAATGGTAAACGAAGTCATCCATACCTTAAAAACATTTTTCGGGCGTCCAGAGCAGATCCTCGAACGCGTCATCGAAAAGGTCCGTAAAATGCCAGCACCGAAAGACAAACTTTAATAGAATATGCGCTTGGTGTACGTAGTGTCTGCGCAACAATGCAGGCATGCAATTTAAACGCCCATTTAGAAAATCCCAAGCTTGTAAAATAGTTGGTCGATAAGCTACCCAACCAGCACAAACTAAGTTGGGCTATGCACAACCGAGACGAATCCGTACCAGCCATGAAAGCCTTCAGTGACTGGATTTATAATCTAGCCGAAGCTGCTTCTAAGGTTGTATCTATATCGACATTCAAAACGCAGCACGTGCACACCCACGGAAGACAGCGATAAAATCGATAGAAATACATGTAGCTAATGCGAAATCGAGAATCATGGATTGGGTGATTGCAAAAATTTCGAGAAAATTACCGTCGAAGACCGTTTGCAATTTGTAATAAACAATGAAATTTGCCGCAGATGCTTAAAACTTCACAAAGGACGATGCTTTTCAAAAGGGGTATGCTGGGTAGACGGGTGCAAGTTAAGACACCACTCGCGACTGCACGTTAGACGTAATACGTCAGCAACAGGCGCCGACAATAATCAAAACCCAGTAAGCGCACATCAATCACCAGACGAAGAAAGCTCACAATTATTTCGAATTGTTCCAGTTAAGCTGTACAATGGTGACAAAAGCCTAAAAGTTTTCGCGTTTTTGGACGAAGGCTCCTCAGTTACATTAATTGATCAACAAATATTTATTGAATTGAAGCTTAAAGGTACACCAGACCCGCTTTGTCTACGCTGGACAAATGAAACTACTAGAACTGAGAAAAAATCCGTTAGTTGGAAGCTATCGCACCAAGAAACATAACGTCAAACGAAAAAGCCAAATCCTTCGACATATTGAAAAATACTTTCAAAAAGATCGGTGATATATATGAAGTCAGCCTATTATGGAAAAATAGTCAGGTGAGTATGCCAAACAGTTACCCAGCGGCATTGAAACGTGCAAAGGCGTTAAAAACTAAAATGGAAAATGACTCAGTGCCCAAAGAAACTGTCCACGAGCGAATCGATAATCTATTATCCAAAAGCTACGCCAGAAAGGTGACAGAAACCGAATTACTTACAGAAAATGAGTGTGTGTGGTACCTACCAATTTTCGTAGCAATAAATCCAAATAAACCTAAAAAAGGGCGTCTCGTATGGGATGGCGCCGTGAAGGCAAACGGCTTACTCACTCAATGATTTTCTGATGACCGGTCCAGACCTACTCAAACCCCTCACCGACGTTTTAATGGCCTTTCGTGTGGGCAAAGTAGCTATATGCGGCGACATCGCTGAAATGTTTGACCAAATCCACATCCAAAAGGCCGATATGCCAGCAAAACGATTTTTATGGTGTCCAAACAACGAAGAGGCTGCGCCAACAATTTTCGTCATGGAGGCAATGACATTTGGTATTCGATGCGCCCCCTGTATAGCACATTACGTGCGCAACAAAAACGCCGAATCGTTCAAGCAAAAATATCCACGCGCATTTGAAGCCATAAAAGAAGCGCATTATGTCGACAACTTTATTGACTCAATCGATAACGAAGACGAGATCCTGACATTAGCTAATGAGTTCCGCAACATCCATGCGGTCGGTGGCTTTGCCATCAGAAATTGGGCTACCTACTCCGCTGAAGTCGTGAAGTCCCTTCAGCTTACGTGTGACGAAGTTCAAGCGCCTGTCATACTTGGCTATTCTAAAAAGGTTCTTGGTATGTATTGGGACCCCAACAAAGATGTCTTTAAGTATATTTTCAGATTTGCAAGACTTAAAAGAAATGTTCTTCACGATGATGTCATACCGACTAAGAGTGAAACTCTTCAGGTGCTGATGTCGATATTCGACCCACTGGGCCTTTTAGCACCATACACAATTGGACTAAAAATTCTTCTGCAAAGGGTGTGGCAATTTGGCAGCGGTTGGGATATGGACTGCTGCCGACACGTACAAATCCGAGATTTGCCTATTATACATAGGGCAGCCAATCGAGCGACAGAGCTCATTAATACAACTTAAAGTCTACGTGGACAAGGACGGAATTCTGCGAATGCAGGGAAGAGCGTATAGCTTAAATAGCCGCACCGACGCTATAATTCTTCCTAAAGACCATTACGTGACATTTTTGATTGTGAAAAATTACCATTGCTTCATCACACATCGCACGAAACTGTCGTGAATTTAATTCGATCGAAGTTTTACGTACCAAAACTGCGTTTGCTGTATAAAACCGTACGCAAAAGATGTCAAAGGTGTAAAAAAGACAAATCGCAGCCCGATATTCCCCAAATGGCACCTTTACAGGTGTCAAGGTTGGCGAGCCACGAGCGACCGTTGACCTATTCGGGCCAATTATGGTCACTGTTGGTAGACACAGAGAAAAACGGTGGGGTGTCTTATTCACCTGTCTCACCTTACGTGCTGTACATTTCGAAATTCCCTACAGCCTCACCACCGACTCTTCAAAGTGCCTGCGCAATTTTATCGCTAGACGAGGTACGCCGATGGAAATATTCTCGGATAACGGCACGAACTTTAAAGCTACAGCCAAAATAATCCGCGAAGAGCTTAAAAATATCAACTTTCCGACCCTTCAAAATAAATTCGATGGCATCAAATGGAGATTCAACCCGCCAAGTGCACCGCATATGGGTGGTTTGTGGGAGCGGCTGGTTGTGTCCGACCGAACGTTTTATCGACAAAAGTTTAAGAAGTACGTTATGTGAAGTAAAGTTCATTCTGAACGCACGTCCGTTCACGTTTGTATCTTTAGACGGCGCCGACAATGCCGCCTTAACACCCAATCACCTTTTGCTTGGTTCACCTGATGTCGAAAAAATCTTATGCGGCGATAACACCGACCTGAGAACGCGATGGCGACAGACTCAACTATTTGCTGACCGATTTTGGCAACGTTGGGTTAAAGAATACGCCCCAAATCTGCTGAGACGTGGTAAGTGGTTTACCAAACGACCACCCCTACGTATAGGCGATGTTCTTATCATCGTCGACGACACGCTGCCTAGAAATAGTTGGCCTGAAGGCATAGTAAATGATATTTTGGTAGCTCAAGATGGTCAAGTCCGACGAGCGACTGTAAAAACTCGAACTGATGATCAGACCAACAGCGAAGATCGCAGTATTAGACGTCAGCATAGAAAATGGCAGACTCGCGCAGGGGCTCATCTGCGAGGGGAAGGATGATGCCGCTGAAAAGAGCACCCCATAACATTACTTGTACATATGTATTTAAGGACTGTTCGTTACAGTTCCATTTATCATTTTGCATCTCTCTTTACTTACATACGCAAATAGTATACAGCATTTACAAATTACGCTTTAAAACTCCATTCGCCAACATACGACTTTGTATGTGCACATGTATGTATAACAGAGGCTCGATGGAAAATTTTTGCGCAATCATAGACATTTCATAGCGAGACATTGGAGTGTTAAAACGAATTTTTTTTTAGTCCTTCTTCTTTGGTTTCTTATAAATTCTGATGCAAACGGTATATAGTTTTAAAAAAAAATCGCAATAAAGAGCTCTAAAATATTCGGAAAAATGATTTTAGTTTTAATCGCTCGATAGAACAGTACTTGTCAAAAAAGTAAAATCATAATAATAATAGAATTTATGGAGCTTAATATTAAATTCGCCAACCATAGGGAAGGCACCTTGAGGCGATGTAGGGGCTTAGTCGCACCTCAAAACGGTTCGGAAAATCCGATCGAATTAGCGCTAGCATGCGAGGGTCCGAAGTGATGGGCGGGGCCACTTAGAGGCGATGATCAAGAACTACAACCTCCTAAGCCAGGGTGTTATGCGACACCGTGGCCATTGGTTGGTTTACAGCCAGGAGGTCAACCGGCTGTGTTACAACGGAGCCTTCTCGACACCGGGCCGCCTCGCGGAGTAACATTGGCCTTACCGCGGCAAGGGTCGCTGACGCGGCGTGCAAGAAGTTTCCCCAGCAACAATTTTGACTGCTAAGCTTGGCCTAGGTCGAGCTAGCGGTCCTACGAACAATATTAAGAGACAACCAAAACAACAATAACAACAGTGACAATAGCCACAGAAGCTACAAGCGACAGACAGCAAGAAGACGACAAAGACAACAACGACGTTGGCAGGTGCTGTTACTGCCAAATCGGTGAGAACATCCACCATTGTGGCAGGTACGGCAGGAACTGTAGCGCTTGAGAGAATTAGCAATGCGAAAATCTCGAAGCGCAGGGGATATTTTCTGGATCGACTATAGGCAGAAGAGGCTGCGCTGTTCGTTGAACATGCCAGAGACCACGACGAACGAAGTACGAGCAGTGGTTTCCGCCAGGAAAAATATGCTTTGGAGAAAGGTACAGGCAGGTATGAGTGCTTTCTACCTAGTATTAATGAATATTCTGTTGTAGATCGGTCGTAAGACAGGTCAAGAAGATCTCTTTCCAGATTAGAGGGCGTGGAAAACAGGTACACGGGGCACATTGATACTCAGCGACGCTCTAGG
Organism: Philophylla caesio; assembly: GCA_963971545.1. NCBI lineage: Eukaryota > Metazoa > Arthropoda > Insecta > Diptera > Tephritidae > Philophylla > Philophylla caesio. Next base: position 69,484,319 of record OZ020607.1, read on the forward strand.
AGCCGATAGCGCTCCAGGAGGAGAAGACGCTCTATGAGCCGACACCGCTCTGGTGGCGAGTACAGATCAAAGAGCCGGCGCCGCTTCAACCGGTTTTAGAGGTTCCGGGTCGAATTGGTATCTCTGGTATCTTGCGCAGGGAGAGTCTTTGGAGCAGGCTCGGTCCATAGTTGGTGTGCGTATGGAGGTGGAAGACAGGACGCATAGAGCACAAGTCTCTGGCAGCACAACCGCGCCCGCAAACGTGCGGGATCGGGGCAAACATGTAGGGCCGTCAACTCGCGCTAGCCAGGGGGCAGAAGATGGAGAAGCGAGGAACCCACTCAAGCGGCAACACAGCTCCACGAAGTGTGCAGCAGCCCAGCTACTCAAACGCCCTCCAAGGCGTTCGTGTGGACTGCTAGGATGAAGGTATCCCAGCAAGACTAGCGGAAGATACCTCAGCTAGAAGGCGGGGTTAGACCTACGCATTACGTCAATCGCCAGCTCCAGTGGAGGTGCCTAAGTCAGCAGATGTCGACGGCTGGGGTGAATAAATTCCTTCCACTCAGGAGCTCTTAGAAGGCATCGACCTAAAAAGGCTAGAAGCGAAGGCGGTCTAGAGCTCTCGAACATAGAAGAACCCCAGCTCTGACAGAGGCACAAATGCGAGCAGCCCAGGTCAACCTGCATCATGCGGCGGTTATTGCAAGCAAGTTTTCACGGAGGACCTGGGTATCTTGCTCGTTCAAGAACAGTGGACCTACAAAGGCCATGCAAGGGGCCTGAACTAAAACAGCAATAAGGTAACTTAGGACCTCTCTCGACATGGACTGTGATGCTTACACTCACACCTGACTGAAAAGTAGCCAGGAAACTCAAACTGGCGAACAGCCTGCTGGGCTTTGGGCTCCTTTCTCCTTCTGTGGAAGTCATGTTAACGCTACCACCTCAAAAGCTACGAGGGCACTGGCGGCTAGCCAGAAAATTTTGGGGATGCACCCCGCAGATTTTGAGATGGATGTACACCATGATAGTTATACCAATGGTTACGTACGGATGGTTACGTTGGTCTCTAGGATCAATCTGGCCTTAGTAAGGCAATCTCTCGCCAAGCTTCAACGCCTGGGATGTGTCTGAATTACAAGAGCAATGCACACGTGTCCGACGGCTGCGTTAGAGGTGATTCTAGAGCTCGAAATACTCCACATTCATGTAGTAGAGGAAGCTAAGCGTTCCAAGTTGAACTTTGCGAGAGAAGGCCTCGGTAAAGACAAGGTTCGATCGTCCAAAAACTGGGAGAAGGTTGGTTGTCAGCTCCCACTAGCTCTTTTCCCAGGGATGATATAAATAAGGACAAAATGACGAGAAATCCCTCTCTTCTGGAAAGCTGGGTTCAGAAAAGTACACCGCAGTGGTACACTGATGGCTCAAAGACCGCGGAGGGTATTGGGGCTGGCGTTTATGGTCCCAGGGTCAAACTTTCGATACCTATGGGTGCCTTTTCCAGCATCCTCCAGGCGGAAATTGTGCCGAACCAAATCTGCACAGAAACTATTGAGGTGAAAGCAAACTCATTCTAGGTAAAATCCTCAATGGTCTTGGAGTGCATTAACAGGCTCAATGATCTGACGAAAAGGAACAAATCCATCTCCAGGTCACGCAGGCATTGAAATGAGGTGACAGACCACATAGCCAGGCTGGCGGCCATATCGAACCCCATGGGACCTTAGCCCTTATTTACAAGACGACCTAGCACTATGAAGGAGGCGCTCAGAAAGGAAACAAGTCAGCTCAGGGCACAGCAATGGGAAAAGACCTACGGCCTCCTACAAGCAAAGAAATTATACCCCCAATAACAAAAGGTTTAAAGTTCTTGTAAGCCCACCAAAATGAAAACTCAGAATCCTCACAGGTATCCCGTAAGGCCATTGCAGGTTGAGGGGTCATCAGCATAAACTGGGTATCTGGTCGAACAACCTATGTCGCTTTTGCGACAGGGTCAAGGAGAACCCCACCCTCCCCCCCCTGTCTTACTCCTGGAGTGCGATGATATAGCGCACCGAATGGAAAGATGGTTTAGTCAGATGTGGCCTAAGGAGGAGTATATTCACTCTCTGTCACCGGGATCCATCTCGAAGTTTATATAGGCTCTCGGGCTAGAGGAGGTTTTGTAACGCACTGATGGCACAATAGACCGATTGGTCGCAGTGCGATCCTCATTTAATTTTATCTTAATGATAGGTTTGATATACTTATATATTTTCATATACATATGTATGTATCAAAAAAAAACAAAATTTCTTACGTGAAATTTGAATTTCGTCTATTAAAGATTTAAGTCAATTGAAAGCCAAGAATTGGGAGGAACTGGCAAATGCTCCAAAGTAAAAAAAATATTAGTCGGATCAGAGGTAAATAATAATATTACATACATAAATTTATTATAATTAATTATAATTAATATATTTATTTAAAAAAAAACCACGTAAAGGATAGAGAAGTCCTGAGAAAAGCTAAACTTGCCAGATGTGGGGTAAATGGTTTGATGGGGAAAAAGAAACCTTCTCGTTTTCAGAGGAGGATATTGCAGCAAATAATGCCGGTACTGATTAATAGGCAAGAAAATGTGGTCGAATTGTTGACCGTAGCCTAGGTAAGCTCATACTGGAAATTTCATTCCACTCTTTTATTTTAGCGCACCGAAGAAGAAACATTGGCAAAGCTCTAAATAACATCGGAAGCGATGCCAATGACAAGCGAAGTTGGAAAACGTGACCAAGACATCGATGCGAGGCCTTCCACATCAAAATCCAACAGGATAAAAGCAACAAAAGGGAAAAAGGACAGGATTTGAAGAAAAGTTATTGATAGCAAAAAAATAATAATAATATAGGAGAATTTAGCTTTAAAAAATATTATTAAAAATAAAGCTTAATATTTTGTTATGAATAATTCCTCACTTCCATATGTACATTTTGCGTTTCACAGTTACCGAATACAGCCCCTGTGCCCAAAAAAGAGCTGAAACTTTCTGTAAGTAAAATAACCGTTCCTAGACATTTCCAAGAATCCAACTTAAGTGCCAGAAGTCCACAAAAAGCTCCTTTGCTTTCAAAAAAATATGTAGCAGCGCGTATAAAGTTTGCAAAATTTGTCTATATGGTGGCATTAAGTATGGTATGGGACAGTTTTTCTTATAATGGAGTTGGCCCAATCCACCTTATTAAAGAATTCATGGATTTGTGGGTATATGTGCATATATTGGACAAAGAAATGTTGCCGTATGACAAGTCCAAAATGCTTCTGAACTGGGTATTCCAGCAAGGTAATGATCCCAAACACAATCAAATAGAGGAGTGGTTCGCCCGACCTCAACCCCATAGAAAATCTGTGGGCAGACGTCAAGAAAGGGGTTTCGGAACAAATAGACAACAAATGCGAAGTATTTATGGAACAGTGTCCAAGAATCATGGCGATAAGTCCCTTTGAAACGTTGCCAGGATATCATGGACTACATGTCCAGAAGTTGTGCTGCAATATTAAAAAATCGTCGGTATTCCACCGTATAATATACAATTAATAAATTACTTCTGTAATATTTGAAAAACTTCCCATACTCCTATTATTTTGACCGGTAAAATTTTATGTTAATTTATTATTTTTTTTTTTTAACATTATTTTGAAGCCTTTTGATGAAAATGCTTTGCTGTATAGAAATGAAAGACAAAGCAAAGAATATATTTCTGAAGCGTTCCTGAATAAAATTTTACTTCTTCAGAAGAATATGTAGCATTTTGTGTATTTCCTTGGGACACTCCAATTTGTGTGATAAGTATGACTTAGATTTTCAGTGCTGGTTTAAACACAGTTTAGTAAAACTCAGTTTAGATTTAAACTTAGTTTACTTGCGCTCAATTAAATTTGTTACAGCCAAAACGAAGTAGTCAACAAATAGCTTATAGGTTAAACTAAGTTTAACCGTGCGCGATGGGCCGTTGACTGAAAAACGGCATACTGAGTTTAAACTCAGTTTAAACGACATACGGAGTTCAACTTGCACTAAAAAACTGGCCCTGAAAAATCAAAAGCCAATGACTGATTTATATTGACGACTTTTATAAATAAAAGTCTTCAATAACTGTTATCATTAAAAATAAAAATCAAAAATAACTAGTTTTACTAGATTTTTAATTAAATCAAATTTAACTGTAATTTCGGATTTATAAAATAACAATACAAAATAACTGTTATTTTGGATTTATCAAATAAATATCAAAAATAACTGTTATATTTTTAAATTTTGCATAAAAGTTACAAAAGAAATTTATTGTGAAATTTGATTCTCGGTGAAAAAAGAAAATGATTGGTATACGAGTATTTCGCTTCGCTGTAGAAAATTTTTAATGGCAGTTTTCATAAATAACTGCTATATTCGGTCCCTGGTTTTGACAAGTTAATTTTGAAGTAATATGCAACTTCGTTCAATTGTAAATGAAAAGTAACATAAAAATAGACTGATTCCAAATGAATTTCTATCGTGACGAATTCGGAAAAAATGCTATCAGAAATTCCGACGTTTGAAGGAAATGCTTTGCTGTATAGAAATACATACAAGACTTCCTTACTTACTTACCTTCAGGGCTGGAGATATTTCATCCATTCGTCGCTGCAGTATATCAACGGCCTTGTAAAGCTCGTACAGCTCATCGTTCCATCGTACGCGGTGTTCGCCGTCGCAAAAACGCAAAGGTCCATAAATCTTTCTCTCGAACACTCCAAGAGCTCTCCCATCAAATGTTGTCATCGTCCGAGCTTCTGCGCCATACAATAGGACTGGCATAATTAGAAACTTATAGAGTGTGGTTTTTGTTCGTCGAGAGTGGACTGCTCAATTGCCTATTCAGTAAAAAGTAGCATTTGTTGGCACGAGCGATCCTCCGTGGATTTCGAGGCTGACATTGTTATTGATATAATGCTGGTCCCTAAATAAACGAAATCCTCGACTTTTCCAAACATATAACTGTCAATAGTAAGGACAGATCCCAGTCGAGAATGTGCCGACTGTCTATTTGATGACAGGAGATACTTCGTCTTGCCCTCGTTCACCTCCAGACACATTCGCTTCGCTTCTCTATCCAGTTTGGAGAAGGCAGAACTAACTGCGCGGTTGTTAAGGCCGATTATGTCAATGTCGTCGGCGTACGCTACTAATTGCACATTCTTATAAAAGATGGTGCCTGACCGATTTAGTTCTGCAGCTCGAATTATCTTCTACAGCATCAGGTTAAAGAAGTCGCACAAGAAAGAGTCACCCTGTCTGAAAACTCGTTTGGTATCAAAAGACGGGGATACCAAATTCAGATATAGCGGCTTATAGGAAACTTCTTCTCGTGCGGTCGAAAGCGGCTTTGAAGTCGACAAAAAGATGGGGTGTGTCGATTCTTCTTGCTATGAATATATGGTCGATGGTAGATTTAACAGATCTAAAGCCACTCTGATAGGGTCCAATCAATTCATTGACGGTGGGCTTAAGTCTTTCACACAATACGCTCGACAGAACCTTATACGCGATGTTAAGAAGACTAATCCCGCGATAATTGGCGCACACTGCAGGCTCACCCTTTTTGTGGATTGGGCAGGGCACACTTAAGTTCCAATCAGTAGGCATGCATTCTTCCGACCATATTCTAGAAATGAGCTCGTGCATGCACTAAACCAGCTCCTCTCCGCCGTACTTAAATAGCTCAGCTGGTAACCCATCGGCCACGGGGGCTTTATTGTTCTTCAGCCCTGCTATCGCTTTCCGAATATCATCATAGTCGGGTGATGGTATATCGCGTCCATCATCATTGATTGGGGATTCGGGTTCAACCTTTTCCTCAAGGTTGTTGCAGTTGCTTCCATTAAGCAGTTTGGAGAAGTGCCCCCTCCATAATTTACGTATGCTGTGGACATCAGTCACCAGGTCGCCGTTGTCATTCTTACAGAAATTCGCCCCGGTCTTAAAAACTTCTGTTAGCCGCCAAACTTTTTGGAAAAATTTCGGGCGCTTTTCGGCCTCTCTCTTTTTCTCACGAAAAATGCGTCTTGCTTCCTTCTTCAACTCACGATAACGCTTCCGCACAGCTCGCGTTGCGCCCGATCGCAGTGTGGCCCTGTAGGCAGCGTCTTTACGTTCCGTAGCGGCGCGACATTCCTCGTCATACCAGTTGTTCTTTCGGGCTCGCTGAAATTTTATGGATTCTTCAGCGGCGGTATGTAGACAGCGAGATATATGGTTCCACTGTTCGGAAATATTGCTTTCAAAGAGCCGGAGTGTAAGTCGGGTGGCGAAGTGAGTGGCTGTCTGTTGCGATTGCAACTTTCCGACATCGAGCTTTCCTTGTATCCATTGCGCGCGCTCTTTGCTACACAGAGGTGCGTGCGGATCTTTGCTGCCACAAGAAAATGATCCGAGTCTGTGTTGGCTCCTCGGATCGTGCGCACATTTAGGACACGGCAAGCATGGTCGATTTGGTTTCGTGTCTTACCATCTTCTTATGCTGGAACCTGGTACTACAGACTACCATGTTTCGGGCCCGGGCGAAATCGATCAGTCTCAATGCGTTATCAGGCGTTTCGTCGTGGAGACTGAATTTTCCGACTGTGGAACCAAAGATGCCCTCCTTGCCCACCTTGGCATTGAAATCTCCAAGCACGATTTTTATATCTTGGCGGGGCACCGCTCATACGTGCGGCCAAGGAGATCATAGAAGCGATCTTTGATCCCATCGTCCTTCTCTTCCGTCGGGGCGTGGGCGGAAATCAGGGAGATGTTGAAGAATCTCGCCTTGATGCGAATTGTGCGAGACTTTCGTCCACTGGAGTGAACGACAGTACTTTAAGACGAAGTAGCTCTCCCACCACAAACCCGAGATGAAATTTGCGCTCCAGTACATGGCAGCTGTAGTAGATGTCGCAAGGGCCTACCTATTCTTTCCCTTGCCCCGTCCATTGAATTTCTTGGATGGCGGTGATGTCAACTTTTGCTCTGCTGAGGACACCAACCTGCTGGGCAGAAGCACCCTCCCAAGTAAGGGTCCGGACATTCCACGTGCGTGCCCTCAAATGGTTGTCCTTAATACAATTGCGGTGGTCGTCTTCATCCGAGGCTTTGTTATCCTTTTCATTGGAATTTTTTTTATTTTAAATTCATTTATATAGCGAGCCGCTTGCTCCAAGACAGACGCCCACTTGCAGCCGCACCTTCAGGTGAACAGACGCTGAGGACTTCAGTGGACCCTTAAACCGAATATGTCCGAGTGGCTCCACTAAAGCTCCCTCTCTTTTAGCCGTGACCCAAGGCTCCACACGGGTTAGTTACCGTATCTCGCACATGGGTTGCTCACGTTGCCCAGGGTGCACGAACGTGGCCGTACAAGTAGGGATTGAGTACAGCCGTGCAACTGTAACTGCATACGCAGAAGCACCATTTGCACACGGTACCTTACTTCTCAATAATAGTAGTGAATAGACGCTGCAGACCCGCTGGTGAGCTTTTCAACCGAATATGTCAGAGTTACACCAAAAGTTTCGTCTTCTCAGTTCAGAAGGAATGAAGAATTGGTTCTTGGTGGTTAGTTTAGAGACTTAGGTGACATGTCTCAAAATCTCACACGAACAAAACATATACTGGTTGAGGTTAACAAGGTATGCTTAGGGATGTAATGTCTACGTAACACTGGTAGAATAAGTTTCTCACGAAGGTATTCAGGCTTCTTCCACTCTAGTTGTTTTATAAAAACAGGAATAACCCTCGAGGCAATCGAGAGTTCCAAAACCCACAATCTCATTCCTCCATGGAGTGATGCGATTTTAATTTCCAGTACCATAGGCGAAGGGTGTAACATTATTAAAGGCCACCTCGATTTTTTGTGCTTATGCTGAGTCAAAGTTACTGTATACTAATTCGGAAGACATTATCTGGTTTACAATTAGTTGACGCCCGTGAAGAGGTAACTCTCATGAGTACTGCTATGCCGCCATAGCAGCATGCACGACTTGCAGCCTCTAGGCTTCACCTACGATACTAAACCCTCTCCACCACGACCACTCTCCCCGCGGAACTGCCAAAAAAGGAATTACCTCATGGGGCTGGTTAGCCTGTTTGCTCCTTACGTGTTACGTTGGCTAAACCTCCTACTGTCTGAGTACCATTTCCCCCGGTACTACCGTCAGGTATTTCGTCGGGAGATGGCTTGAGCTTACGCTCTACGTACGTGAAGTCTGTTTGTACCGCCCTCTGTACTGGTGTTTGTTACATCTTCGTGGGGGTTTAAATTGCCCCATTTTATTTTCAAGCATTTTTTTTTTTTTTTTTTGCTTGACTGCCGAACGAGGTTCCAAGCCGCTGAACATGGTATTTCTCCTATTATATAAACTATTGATTTTAATATAATTTACGATTTTAGATTACCTTGCGCGCCGGTCGGAACGAACTGGGTTCCGAGCCGCTCTGTTACTCTCTTAACTTCTTCTCGTCTGGTTTTTCAAAATTTTTATGGTTTCCAACTATTCTGCAACGGTCGGAACGGACTGGATTCCGAGCCGTCTACTTACTTAATTCGATTTTTTCTGCTTTGTATGAACTACTGGAAAAAATACAATATTTTATAGCTGAGGATTTAACATACATATATATATAAATTTCTCAAAAGTAGTTTATTGAGCACTAACCTTTCTTGGTAGCCGGAACGGACGAGATTCCGGGCTACCCGGCCGTGTGTAACCGCTTTGGGCTGTTCGTTGGGAGCTGTGCTTAGAGCCAAACTGCTTACATTTTTTATTTTTTTTTTTATTAATGCAGGCAGTCGGAACGGACTAGGTTCCGAGCCGCCAATTCGGTGTGAAGTTTGTTGCCGTCAACCGACATTAAAAGATTATGTATTTCTGCGGAGTCGTTCCGCCTGACGTAGTTTCGATATTACCATATTTGCCATGTTGCAGACGGCAGACCAGTTTTCGATCGATTCGAGCATTACATCGATCAAATTCTCTACTTTTGTCAGCCGCCCTACCTGTACGTTTAGGCAGTTTCGTTCATCTTCAAAATATGTGCAGGCAAAAAAGCAATGTTCAGCATCTTGGATATCGTCCTCTTCGCAGAGAGTGCAGTAAGGGTCATCATCGATTTTAAATCTATAAAAGTAAGATTTAAAACAGCCATGCCCCGTAAGCATTTGGGTTAACTGGAAGTTTACTTCTTCATGTTTCCGGCTTAACCATTTTTCTATTGATGGTATGAGACGGTGTGTCCAGCGACCTTTATCTGTCTGGTCCCAACGGCATTGCCACTGTTGCCAGCAGATCTTGATTTCTGCTTGGCGATTCGCCTTGTTTACAGATCTTGCCAACGTCTGCGTCGCCAGGATATCTATTGGACATAGGCCAGCAATAACCAACGCAGCATCTTCCGATGTAGTTCGGTAAGCGCAGCATACCTTAACCGCGCAGAGCCGGTATAAAGACTTCGCTTCGCGTGCGTATGACGTCTTCTTAAAGGCTTCACCCCAGATTTGAAACCCGTATAGCAGGACACTTCTGACTATATTGGCGTATAACTGCCTTCGCTGTTGCTTTGGACCTCCGACGTTAAGCATCAGTCTCGAAAGCGCTACTGCGACTTTTTCCGCTTTTCCGACTGCATATTCAATATGCCGCTTGAATGTTAATCTAGCATCCAGTATGATTCCGAGGTATTTCAGATCTGGGGCTGATTCTATTTCATGGCCACATACGTTTATTTTCGCCACTTCTCGGATCTTCCTGCTGCTAATTAGCACTGTCTCGGTTTTTTGCTGTGCAAGCTCTAGACCTGCATCGAGGAGCCAGTTTTGAACACTAGTGATCGAGTTGTTTGCACTCTCTTCAATGTCTTTTATGTGCTTAGCTACGACCACAATGGCTATGTCATCAGCAAAACCAACTATTTTCGCCCCTTTTGGTAGATGTAGTTTCAATATGCCTTCATACATTATGTTCCATAGCGTTGGACCCAGCACTGAGCCTTGTGGAACTCCGCCTGAAATCTTATATTTCTTTCTGCCTTCATCGGTGTCGTAGAGTAGAAGTCTGTCCGACAAATAATTGTTTAGGTTTCTTCTGAGATATGCTGGAATATCGAAAGTTATTAGCGCCTCAGTTATTTTCCGCCAGCTTGCGGTGTTAAATGCGTTTTTCACGTCGAGCGTAATTATAAAACAATATTCTTTTGAGCCCCATCTCCATCTCTCACCGCTAATCGCATCTTCTGCTATTCTTTTTATGAAATTGGCTGCATCAACTGTGGACCGCCCTTTTCTAAATCCAAATTGTGTTTCGGAGAGTCCTCCATTCGCCTCCATTGCTTCTGTAACTCTATTGGTAATTATGCGTTCCAGAAGCTTCCCTGTTGTATTAAGCATACATATTGGTCGATATGCAGAGGGATCCCCAGGAGATTTTCCCGCCTTTGGTAGTAGAACGAGCCGCTGGCGTTCCTGACAGCCCGCAAAATGTCTGCGTATGACCTTCCCCCACGATCCTTTATTATTAAAGCATCTGGCCGTGGGTGCTTAGGTTTTGGCTTCTCCCTCCTTTCTACGGTTTGCCAATCTGCCCTCTCCTCTCCTTCCATATTCTTGCTGGGTTGAACGCTTGGCTGTGATGACGCGTCTGTGACTCTTCTTTGAGATCGCCGAATAGAGGGGTTTACCGCGGTTGTTTGGCTCCCGGTATTTGTTTTTTCCTTCGGAGTTGGGGGTTTCGCTTTCTCAAAGAAAGCAGAGAGTTCGCCTATAACATCGCGCATGGGCTGATGGATGGATCTTTTTTTTCCATCCTCCAGCATGTCAACAAGCTCGCGAATCTTTGCTCCGAGGGTAACCCATGCTGATGGCTGATAATCTGTTTGAGTCAGACAAACATTTTTGGGCACCGGACAAAGCTCTGGAGGCGAACTCATCAACCTAGGACGCTTTCCAAAAACGTTGAGAGTCGTTCCTACTTCGGATGACTCACTCCCGGTTATTTGGGGTCCCGAAACTTCCTTATTATTTCGCCCTGCCGGGGGCGACCGGGGGTCACTCATTTTAATTTTAAGCAAGCTTCTATTTTTTAATAATTTTTGCTATTATTTCTTTTAATTTATTTATTAATTGATTATTAATTAATATTTATCGATTTCCTATTAAATTGCTTACTATTTATTTAATTTAACTTTAATTTACTGTAACTCGTTATGTTTATTGCTATTTTATATGCTATTTATTTAGTAATTATTATTATTTTTAATAATTATAATTAGATAATTATTTATATATTTATAAACGTATTCAACTACATTTACTTCTAATTTAGTTGCTGCTGCCCACTGTGTGGCGATCTCAGCGCCACCTACCGTGATTTAAGAACAACGCCGGTAGGGGGTGTGCGTCTCCGCTATTTAAGCTCGGCTTTATTAGGCACAGGATGTTTCAATAAAGCTTGGCTTATTGGACCACTTTGCTGAACTTACTCCACTCGCTCAGCTGTTTTCAGCCCGATTTGGCGCGATTCAGCTTTTTGTTTTTTCTTGGTTTGCTACTTTAAAAAAACAAATCTCGCCTGAAAGAAAACTGGAAAATAAACACTTACAGTAAAAAGTCCTTTACCTCCAGAAGTGGGACTTGCAGCCTCTACGTAGAGACACTTTTTCACTGCACTTTTGGTGGAAATTATAAATTTATTACCACAAATATCACCAAAATTTAATCACTTTTTGAGAGCTTACACAAAAACACGTCCTCTCACAAAAGTATAAAAAAACTCTGCTTCAAAAAAACTCTGCCTCTGTTACGTGTTACGTTGGCTACGTATTGCCATCTGTGCGCGCCTAAAGTCTGTGTGAATACGCGTTACGTGAGCGCATATTTCTTTCCATCTTTCATTGCAGTCAATGAAGTTTCCTCCATTTAAAACTGTACGAGTTTGGGGAGCATAACGAGGACACTGAAACATAATATGTTTTGCGTCTTCGTCGCTGTCTGTACATGTTGGGCAGCGAGTAGCTCCCCATGACCAAGTTTGTGTAAGTATTTACGGTACACTCCATGTTCCGAGAGAAACTGTGTTAGGTGAAAATTTGTATCACCATTATTTCTTTCCAGCCATTTGCCGATGTTTGGTATCAGCTCATATGTCCATCTTCCCTTTGGGGAATTATTCCAGCGAGCTTGATAGGTTTCTATTGAAAGACGTGTTTCTTCTGCTTTTACCTCTTTTCGGTTTATTCTTCCGCTACTCTCGAAAAGCCTTTCGTAGATCCGTTTCATTTCCTGAGCGATAATGTCTACTGGAATTAGGCCATTAGAGGATTCGTTTACTTTGCCTTGGTCCACCTTTATTTGGCATAATGCGCGATAAGCTTGTCTGCACTTGTACGTGGAGGCATTTCTAACCTTAAGACACCACAGAAGTGCTCAAAGAATTGATCCTTGTGGAACCCCTGCTGTAACCTCATACGTTTCTGGCCCGTTATCGCTTCTGTACAGTAGTTTGCGATTTGAAAAATAACTCCTTATAATTTTGATTATATAGATTGGAGCACAGTCTCAGTGATGCATCTCCAGCTTGAGGTATTAAACGCGTTTTTGACGTCTAGTGTGACTATGGCGCAGTATTATTTTTTCCCGCCGCGCCATTTTGTCCCCTCAATCACTTCTTTCGCGACGTGAATCACAGTTTTGATCGCATCTATCGTGGAAAGGGATTTTCTAAAACCAACAGTGAACCAAACTGGTTCACTGAGAGAGACCCGTTTTCTTCGGCAAACGACGTTAGCCTGTTACATATAATCCTTTCAATGTTTCTCAGCATTACTGGGCAGGTAATGTTTGGGGTTTTTGCAATTTTAATTTTTGCTAGCACTACCTTGTAAGCGGTGCCCCAGGGGTTAATGTCTGCTTCGTCGCATATTCTCTTGAACTTCTCCTGTTTGCTGGCTTTTATAGCAGCTTTTAGACCTTTCTTTGACTTCCTGAGAGTATTTAGATTTCCAAAAAACTCGTGTCGCCCTCTGCTGCGTTGCATTTTACGTCTAGCACTTAGACATTGCTTTCTTAATAGTTCTATATCCCTGTTCCACCAGTAGCACGGGGCTAATTTTCTATTAAATGACCTTCTTGGGATTGCCGTATCGCACATTCAGTTAGACCAAGAGCCAAGTGATTCGCTACATCAAATGCCGGCCCTGAAGCGGATTCAAATTCTTTGACCATATACTCCAGAACTTCGTAGTCGAGTATCTTTTTTTTCCATTTTGGCCCTGTGAGTTTTGGCATTTGCTTTTACCTCTCTTCCGCTATGTCCATTATTATTGCTTGATTGTCACTATGGGTGTACTCCTCACTTACCCTCTGTTTAGGCCTCCGGCCTAAATATCATCGCCACCCTCCTTCGACCGACAAACCGGGCGCGCAGCCCTAGTAAATGGTTTGCATGCGCGCACACACACGCACATACACACCCAAATGTCTAGTGATAAGCCCCCGAGTAGATACGCTGAACAAAGCGAAGAGGCTAATCCGTTTATTAGGAGAGCAAAAATAGCTCGCTCACCGGTAAGAGACATACCACTTACTCTAGAGCACTCGAGTGCATTCGGACCTGAACATCAGTTGAGCCCCCAAGAAAATGCGCGGGAAAAAACGCAGCATGAATGCGAGAAAGGGCAAACTGCAGAGCGAGAATCCAAAGAAGACCCGCTAGAACTATTGGGAGCGAAGATTAAAGAGCTCATTGCTATGATGGAGATACAAAGGCACATAAATATGCCAATGAGAGACCTCGTGAGCGCGATAGATAAGCAGCACCAACTAGCGCTGTCAGAGCGTAAATCGACTCGCGCCAATAAGAGCACGCAAACTGCAGAGGAACAAGGAAAGAGAACTCGCGCTGCAATTGAAAGAGAAGCAGCTGCGCTCAATTCGCCGCAACGAAAAACAAAGCGCAGCCGCCTAACATCGCCATTGGAGCAAAGATCTTCGCGAAAAGGGCAACAACAGGTAAAGGTCCCCGACCAGTCAGGAATTGATAGGGAGACCGTAGCAAAAGTACGTGGTGCAGATATAAGCAAAAGGCCTGCTATAGGTGCAAAAATTAGCCAATCGCAAGAAGGGTGGATCAAAGTCACTAACCGCAATCCCAGAAGCAAGCCAATAAAACCGGATGTGCTGGTCTTGAAAAATATGAGCGATCTCTCGTACGCGGATATAATAAAAGAAATTAAGGCACAGCCTGACCTGAAAGAGCTCGCTTTAAGCGTAACGAGTATAAGAAAAACCGCTAAGGACGAGCTGCTGTTTGAACTAAAAAAGCAAGATGACCCAGTTACTCAAAAGATTAAGACAGCCGTAGAAGCAGTATTGGGTGGAAAAGCCCAGGTTCGCTCCCTAACCCAGGAAACGCTCATTGAGGTTAAGGATATCGACGAGGCCACGTCAAGTGATGAAGTGCTTGAAGCAATAAGAAGCAGCCTTCCTAGCGAAGAGATTATGCCGTCGGCAATTCGCTCGATGCGCGCCGCATATAGGGGCACACAGACCTGCACCGTCAGCTTGCCATCAGCTATCGCCTAAAAGCTTATGATGTGCGCAAAAATCCGCATCGGATGGGTAATTTGTCGCATTAGAGGAAAATACGCACAAGATGTTATAAATGCTACGACTTTGGACACATCGCCCGAAAATGTCGGAGTGAAGTAGACCGAACTAAATTATGCTTCAGATGCGGTGGCCAAGACCACCAAGCGAAGAGCTGTAATAAGCCACCATCATACGCACTGTGCTCCAAACAGGGAGAAAGTAACACCAGCCATGTGGGTGGTAGTCGAATGTGCCCTGCTTTTCAGCGGGCCATAGCTAAAAATGTGGAAAGAAAACGACGGGTATGAAGTTTCTGCAACTTAACCTTAACCACTGTGAAGCGGCACAAGATCTGCAGGCGCAAACAGTTTTCGAATTAAGACATCGATATTGCAATATTGAGCGAGCAATATAGGGATAAGAAGGATTTCTCATGGGCAAGAAATGAATCTGGAAAATGCGCCATATGGAGCTGCGGCGCTACCCCGCTCCATCTCGAAAAAGTTGTTTCCTCAAATGGGTTTGTCTGCTCAACATATACGTTTAAAGCTGCTTTATACCCCCCAGTTATGATCTTAATACTTTCATAAGCATTATCACCGCTCTTGTAAACGACGTGAGCTGAGAAGCGCAGCACTGGTGGCAGGCGACTTTAACGCATGGGCTGTCGAGTGGGGCTGTAAGCGAACAAACCCAAAAGGCAGACAACTCCTAGATGCATTTGCGGCGCTTAACCTGGTGCTACTCAACAGCGGGGACGAAAACACCTTTTGCAGAAATGGGGCTGGCTCTGTCATTGACCTATCGTTTTTAAGCGCAGGGCTGAGTAGGAACACAAGCTGGCATATTGACGAATCCTACACCCACAGCGACCACCGAGCGATTATTATTAATGTGGGTCGCACTGCCTGTACTACTGCGGATGCAACACCTTCAAAAGTAAACACGGGCTGGAAAATTAAAAGCTTTGACAAAGAGCTCTTTCTTGTAGCTTTTAACGATTTTAAAGTATTGTCTTCGCCAGATGATGCAGCCTTGGAGCTCTCGAAAGCACTAATAAAAGCATGTGATACTAGCATGGAACGTAAAGGCCGTGGCAAAACAGATTGCAGCCCTTCGTGAGCAGTGTAATCGATCCCGCTGATTATGCCAACGTTCACGCAACGCAGCAAATGCTCTGCAGCTCAGGCAAAACTTTAAGAACTGCAGAAAACTTCTCAAGAACGCCATCCGAGACAGCAAGCGTAACATGTTCAAAGAAAAATGCGAGGATGTTAACGACAATCCATTTGGGTTCGCATATAAGTTGGTGCTTAAAAGACTAAAGAAAACAGCCAAGCCAACATGCCCCATACTTATGACGCGAATTGTAAAAGATCTTTTCCCTGAGCAACCAAAGTTTGCAAGGATGCTGGAAATAGAGCGCGAAAGTCATATACCGACCATAACAGAGGAAGAAGTGCTTAAAGCAGGCTTTAAACTATCGGCTAACAAGGCACCAGGAACTGACGGCATTCCGAACATTGCTCTGAAGACAGCTGTTGCTAACAATCCAGGGTTATTTGCGAGGGTATTCAACATATGCTTAAAAAAAGGTGTATTCCCAAAAACATGGAAACTGCAGAAACTGGTGCTTGTACCAAAAACTGCGAACCCCTCCTCCACTACCGGCTTTCGCCCGTTATGCATGCTGGACACTACAGGGAAACTGTTCGAAGACATAATAAAAAGCAGACTGGAAGATATTGCAGACAACCGACTTTCCTGCAATCAACACGGCTTTAGAAAGAAGCACTCGACAGTCGATGCCATTGAAATTGTAAAATCAATAGCAGAAAAAGCGATCGATGGTAAACGTTGGCTAGGAGGAAGTAAAGAGTACTGTCTGCTAGTCACACTCGATGTCAAAAATGCATTTAATAGCGCAAGCTGGAAGGAAATACTGAACGCACTTCGCAGCATAGAGGCCCCGTTCTACCTGCAGCGAATAATCTCCAGCTAGCTCTCTGATAGAGTGCTACGCTACGATTGCGACCACGGGATCGTTGAACATGAAATAACTGCAGGAGTACCACAGGGATCGGTGCTGGGGCCCATACTGTGGAATATCATGTACGATGGAATTTTACGACTTACCGTACCAAGAGGCGCAACATTTGTTGGTTTCGCGGACGATATATGCATTGCAATAACAGGGAAAACGATTGATCAAATAGTACATGTCGCTGAAAACTCGATTAAAGCAGCAGAATAATGGCTAAGAGAGAAATCGCTCACTCTAGCTGCCCACAAGACGGAATCCGTTCTGATCAGCAGCCGCAAGAAAGTAGAAACGGTCTCAATTAGAGTAGGTGATACTCTTGTAGAGTCTAAACCATCGGTGACGCACCTTGGTGCTTATTGGGTCACCGCCTGTGTTTTCGTGACCACTTGGATAATGTCAATAAAAAGGCCGCAACGGCCACAGTAGCCCTGTCCAGACTAATGGCAAACATTGGAGGGCCAAGACAGCAGTCCAGGCAAATCCTAGTAGAAGTTGTCAGGTAGATACTCCTCTACGGATCGACGGTATGGCACAATGCTCTTTCGCGAACATCATATGCCCGGAACATTAACTCAACATCTGCGCTCTCAGAGTATGTTCTGCATACCGAACAGTTTCCCAAGACGCGGCCCTTGCTATTGCAGGACTATGCCCGCTTGACCTTGTAGCTCGTGAGATGTGCGAGATCAGCAAAACAAAACACGACCAATACAACATTGATGACAGCAGTCTCAGAAACGCGGCAAGACAGCGAAGCATATCACTGTGGCAGTCACGATGGGTAACATCAACAAAGGGCAGGTGGACGTACCGCCTTATACCCGTCCTAGATAAATGGCTCAACAGGCAACATGGAGACGTGGATTTTTACCTATCACAACTCATCAGCGGCCACGGATGCTTTAAAGCTTATCTCTACCGCTTCGGGTACGAGACGAACCCCTTCTGCGAAAGATGCGGACCCCCGACAATCGAAGACGCGGATCACGTTTTCTTCCATTGTCCAAGGTTTAGTAATCAAAGGTATGTATTCAATAACCCTCTAAGCGTATGTGCAATACCAGAAAACTTTATAACTCTGTTGTTAATGAGCAAAACGGCATGGAATAAAGCCTGTCATATGGCTGCCGTAGTCATGCAAGAGTTGAGAAAAAGCGAGCAGGCTAGACACGCGCTCGATCGGCGTATTGCTGCAAACTCAAGCACATGAATACAAGTTGGGGGAAAATAAGCTTAATGGCGTATATAGATAGAATCATTACTAGTACAGTGGGTGGTAACAAGTAGATGCAATTTTTTGACGGACTGCATCAGACCAGTAACTGACGTAGAGCTTAGCGCTCAAACCGCCTCCCGACGCAATACTTAACGGTGGTACCGGGGGGATTGGTACTTGACGGTAGGAGGTTTAGTGCGGTTAAAGTCCCACACTGAAGGGGTATAGGCTTTCGATGCTTCCTCCTCTGAAAAAAAAAAAAAAAAAAACACATATACACCCATACATACAACACACACAGTAATTTGCACTTTTCGGAATGCCGGTACTTGCCGCCAAACGGTGCACTTAGTTAAGGGGAAAGTTAACGAAAGGGCACTGTTTGGCGGTTCAACGGCGGTTTAAACAAATTCCGACACTTCACTTCTTTTCCGAAGACGAGAGCCACAGGTTATACAGCAGCCACCACGCCACTACGGAGGTAATTTATACACTTTATACCATCACATAATCACCGATTATTTCGAATTATAACGTTTTTAAGCTGAATAAAAGCAATTATCCGCCAACACCAAATCCATTGTTCATTTTCTTTTTTTCATAAAACTTTACACTGTTGCGTCTATTTCGTATACGCGGCCGTGTAAATATTGGTCTTTCGAGCCGGATCTTCGCGAATGTCTGGCCGACATGTATATACACATTCCCATACACGCGAGCGCAAATTCAAACGATGAACGTCACTATAGTAATCATAGCCGGTTGTACCACCGATTGTATACAAGTAATGTTCATGCAAGACGATACCCGGTCCATACAGCGGAGGCGGCGCGCCACCAGTAGCCTCGATGCGCATAACACTCGGATTTTCACCCTGTGTTTGATATATATAGCAGTCGTTTGGGCAAGATTCACCAAATGGATAGCCTGTACCGTCATATGAAATCAGTAAATTATTGCTAATGATAAGCGCATTTGATGCCAGCTCTCTTGGCATATTTCGATTCGTTGTTGCACTCTTGCATAAAACCCAGTTAATATCTATTAAAATAAGTAAAATTCCAAAAAAAAAATATATACCGAAGTTGAAAAACTGTCATGTACTTATTACGAATTAAGATCTAAATCATAAGTGTAAAGAACTGAACAATTATAATACATTTGGCCTCAAATGAAAGTTTGTTGGTATAGCAACATTGTCGACCTTCACCACCAGCTGTGTGCGAGGCTATAGCTCTGTGAATTCCAATTCATTGAAATTCAATGTGACTACCTTTTTTGTGAGAATTGTTTAGGTGCTTCTTTAAACTGAACAATTTTTGTGTAGTTGCGAGTGGCCATTCAATTACGGAATTGGTCTGTAATGTAGCACGGCTTCCCAGCAAATTTCACTCAATTTCGGTATGGTCATCCACATTTTATAAAGGTCATTGCAGCGACGTATGCGTTTTTCATCGTATTCAATTCCGCCGAAAATGGCTCTATCCGAGCCCAACAATGGTTCTGATGCGGGTGCTGCTTCTACCACCGCAGTCGAGGCCATTGTCGGGCACGTCGAACTTGCACATACACCCAATTTGTCCTCTTTCGAAGCTGGGACCGCGCTAGTTTTGCATATGTGTATGTAGTACACATATTTTGCGCTGGCGCTTGGGCGGCTAACAAAATATGGCATTTTTTCTGATATTAAGCAGCAATTAGTAAAATATACACTAAATAATCTAAATATTACCAATTATTGCGTAACAAAAACCGTTTTACGCTGCCTCGTGCTGCTGCTGATTTTGCTGAATGACAGCTGAGTTAATTCAAGAAAATGGCAGACCATGGTGTGTTGAATAAGCACATACAGTGTTGCCACATGAGACTATTCAACGTAGTAAAAAACTTTCAAATTTATTCAACTTTTTGTATGTTCCACCCTCTTTTTTGCCAACATCAGGGCAGAAAGATTCCTCATTTCAAGATAAAAATATCTAGGTGAAATTAAAATAAATTCTGACGCACCAGCCACAGTAGAATAATTTAATGGAAATATAATGCCTGTATAAAGTAGTAAGGACCCAGCTTACCCAAGTACAGAACCGAAAACGGCTAATGTCGTACATTTTTCGGGTTGCAGGCTTTGGTGACTGACAAAAGTCACCACTCATATTGGACAGCAAGCAACTAGGAACGTTCATGGAGACGACTCAAAAAAATAGAGTATGTCTCTATCTCTCTTACCAGAAAATAATGAATGAATGAAGGAGAGGGCCATGTTTCAATTTGAAATTTGAATTATTCATTTATTTATACATTTATTTATACAATAATGGTATTTGCGAGTATAGGGATAAACCAGTCCCAACTTCAGTTACCCACGGTGGACCGCGTGATCGCCCTGTCGCTGGACCTCCACCCGGCGCTTACCAAGGCCCCGGGTATCAACAAGTACACGCAAGGTCATGCGTGGTTTTATCGGGGTGGGATTCGAGTCACCCAATCGACTCCTGGGACAAAAACCGAGGGGTCGGGTCGCGTGGTCACACCGTCGCTGGACCTCCACCCGGCGCGCCCCAATGGCCCGGGTATCAATAATTACGCGCATGGTCACGCGTTCCTTTACCGGGGTGGACTTCGAATCTCCCAATCGACTCCTGGGAAAAAAAAAATAATAATCGAATAAAAACAAAAAAAAATTAGCATGCAATAAGTAAATTACTACTTACAATCTTGGATCCTCCATAGCTCGGTCCGTCTCCAACCGCGTGCTGTGTGTTTATGTACCGAATGACCGCTAACTAGTTAGGACACTGGTTAAGGAAGGGTGGTGAAAACCACTCACACAGCGTTGCCATACCTTATCTGTGTATTTCCGATACAAGATAAATATATAAATTATGACAAACAGATTTACACGCAGTATCCCAAGAATGGGCACCTTCAGCACACCCACTAGCACAAAATTTGAACGTTTACATAGCGCGCCTGTAATTGGCGGCATACTCTGTTAGATTTGTTCGACCCTCTGGCAACGGCCTTAAAAGGATCAATGACAAAATTCAACCCTGAATATATTCATCTCAGACTCGACAAAACCTTATAAGAAGCTCACACTGACGATATTTCGCATTGTAGTACCCAGCTCTCTATCAGTCTTAGCATTCCATTGCAACGTCTTAACGAATTGCATGGGAAAGTTTAGGAGTATATCAATCCCTACTCGCCACCCAATAACGACAATACAGTTAGATTTAGATACCAATAATGTACCTTTTTAGAAAAATGGGCCGTTTCACCGTAACGCGCAACAAGCAGGAAAACCGTGGTGAGCGATTCGAGATCGCATGTCGATTATGCGACAAGAACCACGGCTTAAGGTTCTGCCCGATTTACAGAAAGAAATCCGCTGAGGAGAGACTGCGAGTGGTCCTCATCCACCGGTACTGCGCTAACTGCTTGTTCCCTTTTCACCGTCTGGAGATATGCGGCAGCCCGGGACGGTGCTTCAGATGCCAAGAAAAGCACCACACCACTCTGCATCTCGACGATGAAGATGCTCGCCGACCGCCAAGCTCCGCAACGCAGCCGGAAATGGACGAGGTATTGTCAATCGACCTCACCGAGCAGACGGTGTCATGGGCACAGCAAGTGGAGGAGGCGGAGATGCTTGAATTGCAAGGAGCCGAGGAAGCAGCGCCGCCAATGGTTACTGAAATATCCATACCACAAATATAACGTCCGAAATTGCAGCATGAGAGGCACGCGGGCGGTTCGGAAACTCGTCATTTCCGACCGTCAAAGCACCGCGGCTCTGGATCGCGTCCATTCAGACCGATTGCTCAGCGTCGTGATCACCACAATGAGGGCGGCTCGGAAACACGTCCTTTCCGACTGTCAACGCGCGGAAAAAATCAACGTATGAGCGGCTCGGGAACACGTCCTTTCCGACCACTCCGCGGGAAAACCTGGACCCAAAAGTGGCGATCCCATTTCGGCTAATGCGGCTGGCGGACCCGCATTTCTTCCAGTCCACACCCGTGAGACTGACCCTGGGGTGCGATGTGGTCGCCCAAATAATGCTAAGCGAACCTCCTCCTGCGCCAGTCGGCGGTCTCCTTACCCAGGCCACAATATTCGGTCTGATGGTCTCCGGTGCTCACCAACGTTGAGAATGTTTTTTTTGTTGTAACATAACCTTTGTACGGGAGTCGTACGATATGTGGAAAATTAAAATGTCGAAACTAAAAATATCGAAATGTTAAAAGCCTTTTTTTGTAGAAGACTTTTTTGATCGAAATAAAAAATGTCGAAAAAATAATTCAGTATGAAAAATGTCGAAAAAGGTCGAAATGGGCATATTGTAAGTAAAACTACGGAAAATGAAGTTAAACAATGTGTTTTATTAGCTTTATTGCTAGTTATGATGGTATCGAATTAACAGTTCACTTACATCATTTGTTTTTTCTGCACGGATTTTAAGATTTGCATTTACTTTATAAATTTCATGCTCATAAGCAAGTGGATCATGACAGTGTTCAAACGTTTTTTTTTTTACTTGGTGCTTATTTTCGCATATGACTGTAGTCACTCTTGCTTTACATTGCAATTTACTTTTTTTTCACACTTCCAATAAAAAACATCTTTATGTTGCTTCTCCATATAATAAATATAACCATCAACTACTAGTTTATCGTGTCCCTTATTTGAAACAACAGTGTAAATATTTGCAGACATCTTTGAACTCCAATCTGTGCACAAGGTTTCAATCGACAATTTCTAATGATTAAATTGTATGAAAACCATGAGAATCAATAGTGCAGTCTTGTTGATTTTACGGGAGTTACCGTTATCTCATTGAGGTAAACAACAATAGAGTTTCGTGAGAATGGCATTGTTGTAGAATTTAAGTTACTTGTATGGATGAGAGCCGAGAGTTTTTTTTTGTAAATAAGGTTACCGTAATCTCGTTTATGTATAGTTAAAACAGTGGAAATAAATGTAAATAATGATGTGCAAAATGCGTAATTTTGTCTAGGTAAAAGAAAAAATAAATGAAAATAACAACATAGATACCTATAACATATCGAAACAATGCAATGAATGATGTGTGAAATTCGCGCGAATTTCACACATCATTCATTGCATTGTTTCGATCTTTTATCTTTCGACATTTTTCTTTTCGGCATTTTGTTTTCCGACCTTTTTGGTTTTCAACTTTTTTTTGTTCGACATTTTTTTTTCGATATTTTTAGTTTCGACATTTTAATTTTCGACATATCGTACCAGACCCCCTTTGTACATATACCAAAATTTATTCAATAAACAAAAAAAAACATTATACTATTGTATACTATATTAATTGTAAGTCACTTTAACAGCACTGAAATTCACATAAAACCACGTCCTTATCTTACCATTTAAGTTTACTTCACTTCCTTCTGAAAATTTGCTGACAGCAAGGGGGCCGGTATGTTTAGGCTTCCGTCCGAAATATCATGGCCACCCTCCTTCGACCGACAAACCGGGCGCGCAGCCCTAGTAAATGGTTTGCATGCGCGCACACACACACACATATACACATAAACATACAATACACAGAATACAAAATAAAAACTGAGCGGCTCGGAACCCCGTCCGTTCCGACCGACGTGTATGATTGAAGGGCATAAGGTTTATACAATAGTGTCAAATTTGCAAGATAAAAGGCAGGAAGGAAAACCAAACTAGAAATTAGTCCACATAAGTCGATCCGTTCCGAAACCCAGTAAAAGCAATAATAATTTAAAAAAAAAAAAAATTTGCTTGAAAGCGAAAAGGGGCAATTTAAATCCCCACGAAGATGCAACAAGTACTGTTGAGGGTGGTTCAAGTTGACGCAACTTGCTGCAAACGTTATCCGGACTTTCACGAACGTTGAGCGTAAGCTCAAACCATCTCCCGACGAAATACTTGACGGTAGTACCGGGGGAATGTTACTCAGACAGTAGGAGGTTTAGTTCGGGTTAAAGTCCCACACTGACAAACCGGTGACGGTTAGGCTTTCGATGCTTCCTCCTCGTAAAAAAAAAACATACAATACACATATGTACACACACAGTAATTTGCACATTTCGGAATGCCAGTTTGCCGCCAAACGGTGCACTTAGTTAAGGGGAAAGTTAACGAAAGGGCACTGTTTGGCGGTTCAACGGCGGTTTAAACAAATTCCGACACTTCACTTCTTTTCCGAAGACGAGAGCCACAGGTTATACAGCAGCCACCACGCCACTACGGAGGTAATTTATACACTTTATACCATCACATAATCACCGATTATTTCGAATTATAACGTTTTTAAGCTGAATAAAAGCAATTATCCGCCAACACCAAATCCGTTGTTCATTTTCTTTTTTTTTTCATAAAACTTTACACTGTTGCGTATATTTCGTATACGCGGCCGTGTAAATACCCTCCATTTGATTAGTGAACTAGTGAATCGCTTGCAAAAGTTATATCAATTACAGAACCTGTATCAATTTTTCTATAGGTCAACGCAGAGCCAGTACTTAGTATCGTACAATCGAGTTGGGGGCAAATGTTTCCAGCAGCATTTCTCCTCTCTTATTTGTTACCCTGCTGCGCCATTCTGTTGCCCAGGCATTGAAGTCCCCCGCGATGATCAAAGGGGACTTGCCGCGAGCTTCCACGGCGATGTCGCGCAAGAGTTGTTGATATTCTGCTTTTGAAAGGCTTGGTCTTGCATAGCAGCTAATGACGTATAGCCCGTTTATTTTGCAGCGCACGAATCCTTCGTCCGCGCTGAGAATCTCTTGGAATGCGTGTGCGCCGCAAAGCCAGATTGCTGTGATTTTTTTCTTGTCGCTGGCCCAAGTTCCATTGTCTTTGCACTTGTATGGTTCGCTGATAATTGCAATGCCAGAGCTTATATCTTTCACCGTCTGCGATAATAGATCTTGGGCAGCTTCACAGTGATTTAAATTTATTTGAATAATTTTCATATGCGTCGGTTTTTTAAAGCCTTCCTGAAAGCAGGGCATTTGTAGCTGCCTGCTAGATGGTCAAGGTTAACCCTATTAGCTGATTTGCACAACACACAGTATGGGCTGCTCTTGCAGTCTTTGGCGAAGTGTCCTTCAACGCCGCATTTTCTGCATAGCTTCGATATATCAGTCTCGCTAGTGCAGTTCCGAGACATGTGGCCATACTCAAGGCATTTAAAGCACTTTTGCAAAGACACACGTTTACGTTTACGGCAAATTACCCAACCTATTTTGATTTTCCAATCTGGAGAAGCATCTGGGCTTCTTGAGCTGGCAGGCTAAGGATGGCTGTTTGGGTTCCAGCGTATGCTGTTCAGGTCTTGATTTCTTGGTGGTATTTGCCCTACCAACCTTTATGATCCCATGGTTATCTTTGTAAACAGAAAGGCCATGCATGCCTTGACGCAGTCCTTTATGGGGTATTGCGTTCAGTGTCAGATCGGTATTAGTCAGAATTTTCTCAACTGAGCCTGCGCGACCAACTTAATGGTGACGGGTAAAGAGCGTTTTATGAGGCCTGCTTGGGTTTTAACGGGACGTAGATGGTTCTGGCATTAGCCCGAAAGCCATTTCTGGATGATGTCACTCCTACATACCCAGGTAACAGCATACCAATACCACCAGCTTTACTGGGCTCGGTTTCAGCGGTAAAACCCGATGCGGTTTTTCGTTGTTATTTTTTCCCTTTTTTTAGGACAATTCCTATTGGGTAGCTGGTTTGTGGTTCTTACTGGGTGCGCACTCTACTGAGTGTGCACACCCGCATGTACATAATCGCGAACATGCACGCCAGCATATAGCGTCCCATGCCTTTTAATCCATTTTTAACCCATTGGCGCGAGCGCGTACGTAAGGCCCTGTGCGCGCGCTTCGCAAACAGTCCTCAGAGACCAAACTGTAGTTTAATTCAAATTCAGTTTGGATTTAAGAAATTTAATGAATACAGAAAGAATAAACATGGTACAGCGGTAGGTGAAATATTGGTTGGTTTAATTTAATTAAGTAAATAGTAAATAAAGTTTGAAATTATGGAGTAAATTTTAGTTAGTGTAATAGATAGTTGTCTGTTTTTTTTTGTTTGTATAGAGAACGTGCTCATGCGATACACAGTGCTCGAAAGGGTTAATTGACAATGTCGCGCACACAGGCGCGCATGCACACACGCACCCATGCAGGAACCCAACGGTACGTTGATTAGCGATTTGCTGTATGCATCTATCCCCGTCCCCGCTTTGCAACGGGAGTGTTGTGGACCGCGAACAACAAATAAATAGACAAACAAGACGAGGACATACACACAGGGCAAAAACGACAAAAGAACACCATATACATATTTGTATAATACTTATAGTATATTGGCAGTATGAGCAAGTGCAGTCAGCAAACATTACAGTACAGATATATAAAATTAGAAAAGGAAAACCGAGTAAACGTAAGTCAAAAATGACACTTGAATTCAAAAGAAAATCCAATGGCGGTAAGCTTATAAAGTTTTTGAGTTTTCCTGTATTTTGTGAAATTTTTGAATACAATTAATTTTAGAAATGTCGCGCAGATGCTTTTTATGTGAAAAAACAAGAGATAAAGCAAAAAATATAGCTTTGCATGCGTAAGTGTTTCGTTACTAGCGCATTACAAGTAAAAACTGAATTTATATACACATGAATTAAATATTCTTAAATAAAAAATTGCTAATCATTATAAATGAAATCGTGTTTGTTTCATTTCCAAGTAGATATTTTGTATGAGTAAACTTCGTCAAAAAAATGTATAAGCCCCCCACAGTGAAGTAACCCTCTTCAAATTTATTTTTTGGCGCAACTGCAGATATGTCAAACTCGCTTTTATGTGTTTGTCACATGTATTCACAGATACTAAAACATGTGAAACCTGCGCATGCGCACAACGTAGATTTGTACTAAAACTATCTCCTTTTGATTGCTTAATTTTTACACATTGCGCAGATAGGTTACTGCCAATATATAAGTATTATATACATACATATATGACGAACACAGTAAGAAGAGAGAGAGATAGATCAGATGGGCGAAGAGCGAAGAGCAGGGTGACACCTGCTGGCCGGTAGTTACGCGCGCACACTCAATGTTCAGCAGTCAGCTGTTTTTTGTTTGGCCACTTCCCCACTCTCCCATCGTTCAACGGTATAAGCTGAATAAGCTTGCATGAAGAGTGGGATGGAGAAGAAGTAATGTGGAACATAATATTAACAAACCACATAAAAGATATAAACAGAGAAAACTGATTTAATTTATGGCACTTATCTTCGATTTCGGTATTTCCCACCTAGGGCTGGATCCGCTGGCCTCCTGGCCTGGTGCAAACTGTTTCAGGCTACATTAAGTACTTTTTAGAGGCATTTAAAAGTAGCTAATATATTGACTTACAGAGAACAGATCATTAAGGAAAATGCTAAAGAAGAAAGAGAAATCCAAAAGGCAGAGAAGAGCTGAATATCATTGACTATGGACTCCAAAATCAGACTGCCTTGGAGATAATAAATTATTGGGCGTGTTACGCCTATTTTTAAAAATTTCCTAAATATCCAGTTTCTTTGTTCAACATCGTTCCAAATATCTATTTACTCTAATATAATAATAAGAATTTTGGCGCGTACACTATATAGCGCAGTGTTTAGCCGAGCTTCTCCTACCATTTGTGGTGTGCGTCTTGTAATGGGCGTTTCTAAGTTTTTAATTTGTTTACTTATTCCCCAAATATTTCTTTTATCATTAAATTTCAAGTCAATTTTTTTAGGTCAATTCAATAAAATGTACATATCAGTTCAATAAAATCTATTACAGAAATTATTGACTGTTATATACATATATTTACGTCATTGTCATATGGCGGATATAACACTTAAACGACTTGCACAGTGATCTGTCAAATCTTTGTACAGCATCCTCTGTACCATTTTCCTTCTTTTCCGACAGACCAGCGAGCAGAGCAAGTGTTAAATTGAATTGTGCGGTGAAAAATAAAATACAAGTGTCCTTGTCAAAGTTTAGTTATAAACGTTCAAATAAATTTATACATATAAATTAGCGAACTAAAATTAAGGAGTCCTTGGCTACCTTAGCGGATTAACGTGCCGCAGTACAAGTTTACACTTGGTAAGATTACCTTTTTTT
Source organism: Philophylla caesio (assembly GCA_963971545.1). Lineage (NCBI taxonomy): Eukaryota > Metazoa > Arthropoda > Insecta > Diptera > Tephritidae > Philophylla > Philophylla caesio. The sequence goes on from OZ020607.1 coordinate 69,512,377, forward strand.
AATTTTTCTTTTTGTCGTAAAATGCAAAAGGTTTCAAGGGTTTCTAAAAACTAATTATCATCAACAGACATTCAATTTCTCTGGCATTTCGCAATTTATAGCGATATATACATACCTCGAAAGACACACGTGCCCCCGTATCATTGGGAAAACGCGGGATTTATGACTTACCTTGATTGTCGGAACAAAGTCTAACCACCACCTGTACATACATATATACATATGTGCACCATTCAATTACTTTGCGTTGAAATCTCTTCTCAACATGGAAACCAGAGCTCGGATGCTAACACAGTATGAATCGTTAAAGAGCCTTAAATTTCCTTACAATTCTTGCAAGATGTTTGAACCCAAAGGATTATTTAAAGAAACGAAATTCTAAGATTGGCGATTCGATAATCACATTCTTACAAGCTTTTCTTCATAACATTTAACCTTTTTTTATATATAAATACTTACCTCTTAATAGTGTTAATTCATAACCTAAATCACCAAAAAAAATGATTTTATAAATTACTAAAAATGAGTTAATAATCTAGTTAGTGAACATAAAAAGTTAGTGTAAGAAATTAGTTTTTATACTTAGGCATCACTTTGTATTAGGTGTAAGACATACCTACATTAAACATACATATATTAAGAAACAAGAAAGAGTTGCATACGTACAGAGATACATACATGCATTACATACGTACATTATGTACGCATGGCAAATCAGCTGATCCATGCACATGGTCATGGACTGATCTCCTTAACATTGTTCCTTTGCTGTTTCATTTTCTTTACTCTCTCAAATGCATAAACTCAAAATTGCAGAATTTAAATGTTAAAAACATATTAATTAGGTTTGAGAGAGCGGTATGATCTATTAAAATTGTTTTAGTATATCATTGTTACTTTTGCTTTTCCCAATTTTCTCTGTAAGCACATACCTATGTACATACATATATAAGTTTTCTGGCAGGCGGGATAAAACCGTATACAAACGAAAATTTATGATCACCATGATAGACTAATAATTCTCAGCTTGGTACCAATATTTTTTTATGACTATGTAAGTTTAAAGAGGAAACGTAGAAAATTGGTTTAAGAAATGCAAGGCTCATTAATGTTTATTTCAAAAATTATTGTAAATTAATAACAACAATTTTACTCATAAATATAGCAACAACGACGAGCATGGAAGGCCTTCTACGCTTCATCGATGTCAAATGTAAGTGATTCATTTTGTTTCTACATACATATTTTATTTAACTTTTATAAAATTTTGCCATTTGTTATGTATACATATGTGAATATATATATATGTTTGTATACTGCATGCGAATATGAGCATATTGAGTTACAGTAATTTGTCGATCTTTTGAGAGATCACGCATACAGACATGTATGTGCATACATACATATGATCTAGTTTTTTCATTTTCTCTCATTATCTTACATACATACATATGTATATATATTTTTGTTTGTACTTATGCATATGTAAAATAATTAAATGCAGGTCAATGACCACATAAAAATAATGTTCAACATCATGGCTCAGCTGAGACTACCCCTTAAAATTAATGTTAGTAGCGATTAAAATGAGTTTTTGCAAAACTTAAATAACTCCTAATTCTGGAAATTGTAAAAACGTAATTATGAATTAAATTTGTTTCTTTTTGAGAATTAGAAGAATAATTTCGAAATTAGCTTGGTTGTTCTTATAAAACATTTCCGGGAGGAATAAATATAAATGTTACGAATATCCTAATTTTTATTAATGGTATGCTAAACAGGAATAAATGATTATGCTTATTGTTAAGGAAAATAGTATATAAGAATACATTAGGCGTTATTTCAATGAGTTTTGTGGAAAAAATGAATATTACTTGAGATTAAAAGCAAATTCGAATAGCACTTTGAAATCTTAAAAATGTCTTTATAATCTTGTTCCAATTGTTTTCCGGGTAATGAAGTGAAGTGGTAAGCGTGCTTAAGGGGCCTAACAAACATTTTTTTAAGCGCAAGAAAGGCCATGGTAGGGTGGGTGCAGAAGCGCGAGCGCGGGTAAAACTTCGCTGCTCCCAGCGTGCAAACATGTTTAGTTTCTGTATTTTTCTTTTCATTTAGTTTCCGTTTTAATCAACCATTCCAGGTACATTTTCTTACAAAATTTTTTTTCTTTACCACAACCATGGTTATAATTTTTTTGTGATTTCTAAAACAAAATAGGGGCTCTGTAATAGCATTGTAATGACATAGATCTTAGGGAAGAGGTCGCGAACTCCCCAACCACTGCTTGTTAGCCGCAAAGACGGGCCCCGATAGACCTCGCTCCCAACGGTCAAAGTGTAAAAGACTCTGAAGCCGTAAATCCGGCTTATTACTTCTCGGTTGCATCCGGTTCCTTTTCTTCTTGCAGTAGTGTAACAACATTATGACATACTCGTAAGATTTGGTGTGTGTGAACACTAATATGGTAGCCTGCGTGCTACACCTAAAACCATTACCCAAAGTGGCGCCTAACGTGTGGCAGCAAAAGCCAACGTGTGGGCGCGCACAAGTTAAGAACGAACATTACAAAAAATGGCGCCCAACGTGGGGCAGCAAAAGGCAATAAAACTTCAATTCTTAACCTTACGGTTACAAACTGACTTCGGTTAATAGGCCAGTATTTGCTGTTCCAATCCGTGGCTAGGTTTTTTTCTTCATAAATTAATTTACAAATTCTATTAGTATAACAGTTTTTATATGATTTTGATACGAGCCTTAGGTTTTAGAATAAATTGCAGATCCATGCTGGACCTTCGACTGCTTGGAGTGTTAAATACCAGACAGATTTCGACCGCTTGGCTCTCTGTAACTCCTTTTTGACATCTTTTGGAATCGCACAAATGAAATGTAAAAACTTGGCAACCACCAGTGAGTTTTCATAGTTTAAAAACAAAAATCTAAATAAAAGACAAAGTATTGGGTTCGGATTTACCAAATTTTAGCTCCAGGTAGCAGTATTTGGTCCAACAGTACCTTAAGTCTAAACGGTTAAATTTACACAAGCTATGTTCTCAAAATCCATAGCCAAATCAACTATAATTTTATTACCGTGTTTGCACATTGGTATATATTTCCTTACACTTCACCAATTACACCCTACGGAAAACATTATAACTTTTACTTTATTTACATTTATTTTTTTGCATGATATTTTTTTTGGATTTTTTTTTGTGAATATTTGCTAAAATGGCAGTTGTCCACAGCAACGAGAACTTGTCAGCTATTCTTGACAAGGACGTTTGTGCATGTACAATATGTCTTCAGGATATACAACCGGCCCAAGATTGTCTTATAACTTTGTGTAATCATGTTTATCACAATAAGTGCATTACTAATTGGCTAAGTGATTCACAGGAATGCCCTTGTTGTAGGAGAACTTGTAGGCAACAGGATCTTAAAAAGATTATTTTGAGGCAAAGTCCGCAAGCGCAACTTCATGTGGCGGATGCCAACAAATCTTCTCGTGGTCGAGGAAGTGCTCAAGGAGCCGTGCCTCGATATAATACAAGGCAAGCCCACCGTAGACTTTATGAGGAAGCGGTAAAGGATGCACCGAATCTATACGCAGATGACGGAAATCTTTCTCTTCCTGTACTTGACGAACATAATCTTCCATCCATCGGGGATGACAGCAACACGCATCATTCGGCACCTAGTGGTGTTCATTCTCACCACCACCGTCGAAGTCGGCATAACCAAAATGTTATGCAGAGTCAAAACCCAAATTAAGTTGACTATAGGCAGATTGGCCAAATGGTTGAAACGACAGTTCAACGTTTGTTCGCGAGCTTGAATTTGCAAACCACTCAACCGGATACCCAAAACGACACTTCTGTAAATGCCAACGTGGCAAATGGGCAATATCCAAACCCAACTACTTTTCATAACAATTTAGACATTTTGCGACCAGATAGGGTAACCACCACTATACAAAACTGGCGCATTACTTTTGATGGTTCATCAACAGGCCTGAGCTGTGAAGAATTTATTTATCGAATTCATTCACTGACTGCTCAAACTTTAAATAATGATTTTTCTGCAGTTTGCAAAAATCTGCATATCTTATTATCTGGTAAGGCTAAGTCATGGTACTGGAGATACCACAAACAAGTGCCCAGAGTAGAATGGCAACCGTTTTGTGCGGCACTTAAGTATGAGTTTAAAGATTACCGCTCTAATTACGACATTTGTGAAGAAATTCGAAGTCGGAAGCAACGTCCCGGTGAAACTTACGAGCAATTCCACGACGCCATCGTTACAATGGTTGATCGTTTACCCATTCCTTTAGACGAATCAGAATTAATCGAAATAGTAACAAGAAATTTAAGGTCTGACATACGACACGAACTTTTATACATTCCGATTCAGTCGACAGCGCATCTCCGGAAACTCGTCCAAAGGCGCGAATACCTTTTAAATGAGGAATCATATAGACGATCCCAACCAGCTCGAACAGCTGTTCCCAGACGTAATATAGCAGCATTACGTGAAGAAGATGTTGAGGAAGAAAATTGTAATGTAGATACTGATCCCATATCTAGAGTCGCAACGATAGCGAAAACGCCACGTACACTTGTTTGTTGGAATTGTGACATTGAAGGACATATGTGGGATATGTGTCTGCAAGAACGAAAAATCTTTTGTTACGGGTGTGGGGCCAAAAATGTTTACAAACCTCAGTGCGAAATTTGTCTTGCGAAAGCAAAAAACTCGCACAAGGGGACATTCGGGAAGAAAGGGATGTCACCCAAGTAAAATTACAAAATACCTTTCATAATTCAAGACCGGCTAGCTCAGCGTCATCGCAATCAGTCGACGACACGTTGCCTTATGAAACGTTAAAGAGCGAGGAGAAGCCTAATGGATTGGACAAAATTCTTTATCCAATCAGACCATTCCACGAGCGCATGCGGAATTATATTGAAGCAAAAGCTCGAATTTTCAAAGAATACCCAAAAATTTCAAATCATCATAAATAGCCACGAAGATCAACTTTACGATTAAGACGCTTTTGGAAAGCGTTGCGTACAACAAAAAAATATCTTGTTTCAGCAGTTTTAAATGAAAAGGATTCACTTTATTACGCTGAAGTCAAAGTTCTTAATAAAACAGTATTCGGTTTGCTGGACACTGGAGCAAACATAAGCTGCGTGGGTTCGACGCTCGCAAAAGGAAATATTACTGAATTGCCTCAATTTAGAAAAATACACTCTAATGTCAAAACAGCTGATGGGAAACCACATCAGGTTTTAGGCAGTCTGACAGTTAATATCGATTACAAAAACCAGACAAGAAAACTTACTCTATTCGTTATTCCGTCGTTAGAACAAAACTTGATTCTAGGCATTGATTTCTGGAAAACTTTCGGCCTAGCACCAAACATTATTTCTAATGTATCTTTAGACAACTCTGCGAAAGATCTTGTCACCAACTCTTCAAACTCGGATTCAAGTCTGTTGACGGAGGATCAATGTCGACAGCTTGTAGCAGTTAAAGCCTTATTTCCCGATTTCGAAAAGATAGGTTTAGGCAGAACTAGTTTGCTTACGCATGATATTGACGTTGGCGACGCAAAGCCAGTTAAACAACGCTTTTATCCTGTTTCCCCAGGGGTAGAACAACTAATATACAAAGAAATTGATAGAATGTTGAGTTTAGGTGTCATTGAAAAATCCAATAGTGCCTGGAGCTCACCAAAGCGCATGGTCATTAAGCCAAATAAAATCCGCTTATGTCTTGATGCGAGAAAAATTAACGAAGTGACACAAAAGGATGCGTATCCACTTCCAATGATAGAGGGTATATTGTCGCGATTGCCAAAGGCACATATTATAACTAAAATCGATTTAAAAGATGCATACTGACAGATTGCGCTTACAGAACGGTCAAAAGCACTGACAGCATTTACAGTACCTGGTCGGCCCTTATATCAATTCATGGTAATGCCATTCGGTTTGTGCAACGCAGCGCAAACAATGTGTAGATTAATGGATGAGATCATTCCACCTGACCTTAGGAATTGCGTCTTCGGATACTTGGATGACTTATGCACCGTGTCGGATACATTCGAATCTCACCTTTCAGTTTTAGTACGAATCGCTGAACAATTCCGAAAAGCGAATTTAACGATAAACATTAAGAAAAGTCAATTTTGTGTTACCAAAATTAAATACCTTGGCTATGTTATCGGTCATGGCGGTATAGCAACGGATCCGGAAAAGGTTGAATCCATTTTGAATTGGCCAATTCCAAAAACGTTTAAACAAATACGCGGTTTTCTTGGAATTGCAGGATGGTATAGACGATTCATAGAAAATTTCGCGGAAGTAACTTTCCCTATTACTGAAGTCCTTTCGACCAAAAAAGAATTTTTGTGGACAGATGCTGCGCAAGTTGCATTTGAAAAAGTGAAGCGACTGCTAACCACAGCCCCCGTTTTGCAAAACCCGAATTTTGAAAAAAAATTTTACGTGCACTGCGACGCGAGTGACTATGGCATCGGCGCTGTTCTAGTTCAACTCAACGACGACGGCGATGAATGTCCTGGGGCATTTATGTCAAAAAAATTAAACTCTGCGCAACGCAACTACAGTGTAACCGAGCGCGAATGTCTAGCTGCCATGCAGGCAATAGAACGCTTTCGCTGTTATTTGGAATTGCAAGAATTCGAGGTAATAACTGACCACTCGAGTCTTTTATGGCTCATGCGGCAACCAAAGTTAAATGGTCGTTTAGCCAGGTGGGTTTTAAAGTTGCAAAGTTTCAAATTTACTATCAGTCACAGAAAAGGAAAAGAAAATATTGTACCAGATGCCCTTTCTAGGATGCACGGAGAAGTTAACGCTTTAGAAATAGGGCCACCAATCGATCTAGCCTCTTCATATTTTTATGCAAAAGATTATGAGGATCTGAAAGAGAAAATTTTGAAAAATTCAGAAAAGTATCCGGATATAAAAATTATTGAAAAATATGTTTATATTCGAACACAACACTCCAACGGCACCTCTGAATCGGAGCAAAATGCTTGGAAACTTTGGGTTCCTCTTGAGCTTCGTAATGAAGTACTGTCACACGCACATGATGACTTGATTGCAGCTCATGGTGGAATGTCTAAAACATTAGATTTGCTTCGCAGAAATTTATATTTGCCAGGAATGGTAAGGGATGTCAAAGCGTATGTACGAAAATGCGAAACATGCAAAATGACAAAAGCACCGAACGTGACTTTACGTCCGCCGATGGGTAATCAAGCGATTTCAGACAGACCTTTTCAACGACTATATGTCGATATCTTGGGACCGTACCCAAGGAGTAAGTCTGGTAATATTGGCTTGCTTATTGTAATGGACCATTTATCAAAATTCCATTGGCTTTGTCCATTAAAAAAATTTACCACCAACTTAATAGTCCATTTTCTAAAAAATCAGATTTTCCTTGTTTATGGTATACCGGAAATTATTGTCACCGATAATGGCTCTCAGTTTAAAGCTAATGATTTTGAGGCATTTCTAACAAAACATGGCGTAAAGCATGTTTTAACTGCCTTATATTCACCACAATCAAACGCTTCTGAGCGCGTAAATCGCTCATTGATAGCTGCTATCAGGGCATACCTGAAAAGCGATCATCGTGAGTGGGATATAAATATAAATGCTATTAGTTGTGCGCTCAGGAATTCCCTTCATCAAGCATTGAACTGTTCACCATATCACGCTTTGTTCGGTTTCGATATGATAAATCACGGGTCATCATATGAACTTTTGAGAAACCTCCAGCAATTAGATGAACCAGCCATTAGACTGTCACGCGATGACGAACTTATTTTAATGAGAACCAAATTAAAAGACAATTTGACTAAAGCTTACGAGCAAAACAGTAGACAATACAATCTACGATCTAAACCCGTATCGTTTAGAGTAGGGCAAGAAGTTTTCCGTCGAAACTTTGCCCAGAGCAATTTCGAGAAAAACGTCAATGCTAAGCTCAGCCACTCTTTTCTAAAAGCAAGAATTAAGGCGAAAATAGGAAATTCCTATTATGTGTTAGAAGACCTTCAAGGCAGGCAAATAGGAACATTCCATGCTAAAGATATACGAAGCTAACTGCCCTTTTCAGGCTAATGCTCCTCTTTAAAAAATATCGCATTATCCAGTTTGTAATGGGCGTTTCTAAGTTTTTAATTTGTTTACTTATTCCCCAAATATTTCTTTTATCATTAAATTTCAAGTCAATTTTTTTAGGTCAATTCAATAAAATGTACATATCAGTTCAATAAAATCTATTACAGAAATTATTGACTGTTATATACATATATTTACGTCATTGTCATATGGCGGATATAACACTTAAACGACTTGCACAGTGATCTGTCAAATCTTTGTACAGCATCCTCTGTACCATTTTCCTTCTTTTCCGACAGACCAGCGAGCAGAGCAAGTGTTAAATTGAATTGTGCGGTGAAAAATAAAATACTAGTGTCCTTGTCAAAGTTTAGTTATAAACGTTCAAATAAATTTATACATATAAATTAGCGAACTAAAATTAAGGAGTCCTTGGCTACCTTAGCGGATTAACGTGCCGCAGTACAAGTTTACACTTGGTAAGATTACCTTTTTTTTATTTTTCTTTTTGTCGTAAAATGCAAAAGGTTTCAAGGGTTTCTAAAAACTAATTATCATCAACAGACATTCAATTTCTCTGGCATTTCGCAATTTATAGCGATATATACATACCTCGAAAGACACACGTGCCCCCGTATCATTGGGAAAACGCGGGATTTATGACTTACCTTGATTGTCGGAACAAAGTCTAACCACCACCTGTACATACATATATACATATGTGCACCATTCAATTACTTTGCGTTGAAATCTCTTCTCAACATGGAAACCAGAGCTCGGATGCTAACACAGTATGAATCGTTAAAGAGCCTTAAATTTCCTTACAATTCTTGCAAGATGTTTGAACCCAAAGGATTATTTAAAGAAACGAAATTCTAAGATTGGCGATTCGATAATCAAATTCTTACAAGCTTTTCTTCATAACATTTAACCTTTTTTTATATATAAATACTTACCTCTTAATAGTGTTAATTCATAACCTAAATCACCAAAAAAAATGATTTTATAAATTACTAAAAATGAGTTAATAATCTAGTTAGTGAACATAAAAAGTTAGTGTAAGAAATTAGTTTTTATACTTAGGCATCACTTTGTATTAGGTGTAAGACATACCTACATTAAACATACATATATTAAGAAACAAGAAAGAGTTGCATACGTACAGAGATACATACATGCATTACATACGTACATTATGTACGCATGGCAAATCAGCTGATCCATGCACATGGTCATGGACTGATCTCCTTAACATTGTTCCTTTGCTGTTTCATTTTCTTTACTCTCTCAAATGCATAAACTCAAAATTGCAGAATTTAAATGTTAAAAACATATTAATTAGGTTTGAGAGAGCGGTATGATCTATTAAAATTGTTTTAGTATATCATTGTTACTTTTGCTTTTCCCAATTTTCTCTGTAAGCACATACCTATGTACATACATATATAAGTTTTCTGGCAGGCGGGATAAAACCGTATACAAACGAAAATTTATGATCACCATGATAGACTAATAATTCTCAGCTTGGTACCAATATTTTTTTATGACTATGTAAGTTTAAAGAGGAAACGTAGAAAATTGGTTTAAGAAATGCAAGGCTCATTAATGTTTATTTCAAAAATTATTGTAAATTAATAACAACAATTTTGCTCATAAATATAGCAACAACGACGAGCATGGAAGGCCTTCTACGCTTCATCGATGTCAAATGTAAGTGATTCATTTTGTTTCTACATACATATTTTATTTAACTTTTATAAAATTTTGCCATTTGTTATGTATACATATGTGAATATATATATATGTTTGTATACTGCATGCGAATATGAGCATATTGAGTTACAGTAATTTGTCGATCTTTTGAGAGATCACGCATACAGACATGTATGTGCATACATACATATGATCTAGTTTTTTCATTTTCTCTCATTATCTTACATACATACATATGTATATATATTTTTGTTTGTACTTATGCATATGTAAAATAATTAAATGCAGGTCAATGACCACATAAAAATAATGTTCAACATCATGGCTCAGCTGAGACTACCCCTTAAAATTAATGTTAGTAGCGATTAAAATGAGTTTTTGCAAAACTTAAATAACTCCTAATTCTGGAAATTGTAAAAACGTAATTATGAATTAAATTTGTTTCTTTTTGAGAATTAGAAGAATAATTTCGAAATTAGCTTGGTTGTTCTTATAAAACATTTCCGGGAGGAATAAATATAAATGTTACGAATATCCTAATTTTTATTAATGGTATGCTAAACAGGAATAAATGATTATGCTTATTGTTAAGGAAAATAGTATATAAGAATACATTAGGCGTTATTTCAATGAGTTTTGTGGAAAAAATGAATATTACTTGAGATTAAAAGCAAATTCGAATAGCACTTTGAAATCTTAAAAATGTCTTTATAATCTTGTTCCAATTGTTTTCCGGGTAATGAAGTGAAGTGGTAAGCGTGCTTAAGGGGCCTAACAAACATTTTTTTAAGCGCAAGAAAGGCCATGGTAGGGTGGGTGCAGAAGCGCGAGCGCGGGTAAAACTTCGCTGCTCCCAGCGTGCAAACATGTTTAGTTTCTGTATTTTTCTTTTCATTTAGTTTCCGTTTTAATCAACCATTCCAGGTACATTTTCTTACAAAATTTTTTTTCTTTACCACAACCATGGTTAAAATTTTTTTTGTGATTTCTAAAACAAAATAGGGGCTCTGTAATAGCATTGTAATGACATAGATCTTAGGGAAGAGGTCGCGAACTCCCCAACCACTGCTTGTTAGCCGCAAAGACGGGCCCCGATAGACCTCGCTCCCAACGGTCAAAGTGTAAAAGACTCTGAAGCCGTAAATCCGGCGTATTACTTCTCGGTTGCATCCGGTTCCTTTTCTTCTTGCAGTAGTGTAACAACATTATGACATACTCGTAAGATTTGGTGTGTGTGAACACTAATATGGTAGCCTGCGTGCTACACCTAAAACCATTACCCAAAGTGGCGCCTAACGTGTGGCAGCAAAAGCCAACGTGTGGGCGCGCACAAGTTAAGAACGAACATTACAGTCTTTATATTATACCACAAATGGAGTGACCTACAGTTTTTGTGCCGACTCCGAACGGCAGATGTATTTAATGAGAAGCTTTTTCATGGCAGAAATACCCTCGGAGGTTTGACATTGCCTGCCGAAGGGTGACCGCTATTAGAAAAAACTTTTTCTATTATTAAGGTTTTGCTTGCCCTGACTGAGATTCGAATCTCGAACTCACCGGCATATCGAGTTATAGCACGCACCGCTACCAACTCGACCACAGCGGTAGATACCGAAAAAACGAAGTTTTGCATTTTTCAAAACTTCCGTTATATGGGAGGGGAGCGTGGTAATTGACTGTTCTGGACCATTTTTAATACCAACCTACCCTATCTATGTACCAAGTTTCATTAAGAAATCTCAATTTTTACTGAAGCTATCGTAACCATGGACAGACGGACGGACAGACAGTTAGGGCTAAATCGATTTCTCTTCCATTCTGATAATTTTGGTATATATGTACATATATGTATATACATATCTATCTCGATTATTTTTGGATATTAGAAACAAGCGTTATGAGAACAAAGTTAATATACCCTTGTCGATTATGGTGCAGTTATATATGAAGTCCCATATTGACGACCACGGGCTCTTCTCCTCTTAAAAACATGTAGTTTCCCTGAATGAAGTTAATACTTGTAAATCTCGTGATACTGCGAAAAAAAAATCCTGGTTGGTACATGTAATGACATGTCTTCAGATTCTGCGCGCCCTTTTCTCTCTCTTTGAGTAATTTAAACAGTAGCTATCACATTTTCTGAAATTTCCGGCCTTAATTAACTTATTCGATTTGTCCGTTTTTGCAGACAAGCTACTGAATATGTTGAATGATTTCAATAGCTGGGTAATTAACACTTTATCATTACTCTTCGTAGCCTACGGCAGTTCAATCTTAATGCGTTTATGCGCGGATTGGCAGAAACGTATAATAATACAAATCCAAGCAAACATCTTCCAACCGCTGACTAACGTCTACATAGTGCATTAAAAAATGCATGGAGACATGCATTCTGATAAGAGGGGACTTTCTGCAAGCAGTAGGCGGAAAAGCCAGCGGCATTTTAAATTTAATGTAAAGCAGAACGTGTATAGCCAATACAAAAGAATGGTGAAAAAATATTCAAATGATTTCGAAGGAATTGTGTGCCATTGCTGAGGTGCAATCAAAAAAGTTAAATACGAGAAGTCTTTAAAATGACACTTCGCAAAAAGTGTTCTTTTCCTTGATTTATTTACATTTCTGTGCAGTGGTTCAGATGATATACATATGTATATAATATATGATATACTTATGCATACATACATATATAACTATGTAGCGGAGATGGGTGCATACGGTTTCTTATATATATTTGCATGCCCCTGCTTAATGATGGGAAAATCATGTTAAATGTTGGATTCGAACTTAAATTCTTTTTCAACCAACTTCAGAGTAGCTGTAATTAACAATGAAGCTACTTCGTTCTGTCATTGTCGACGCAATTAGGACTAATGAACTACATAGTTGGAGTCTTTAATTTACTAGTATGGTCAGTAAATTTATACCAGAGCATTCTTGCACACGAGGGTATATTGTCGGTTGTTTGTAACTGTCAAAAGAAATCGGGATATATATAAATATATACCGTCCGTGGATACGATAGATTAAGTAATGACTTAGATATCTTAATGGTACATACTGAATTGCTCTTTGTCCAGGGTAGGTTGGTATTGAAAATGGGTGTGATCGGTTGGAAAAAATGCGAAGTACTCCAAATTAATAAAAAGAGTAACCTTGAGGAAGATTTTCTAAAGTTTTGGAAGATATAGTAAAAAGTACGTATCTTAATAACTGAGATACAAATCTCCACTATATTTCAAGGGTACTCCCACTTAAATTATCAAATTGTTGCCTATACAGATTATATTTTCATCAGTTCGAAATGCTTAATTCTTTGCTGTATTTTTCACTAAAATAGGCTTTTCTATTTTCTGTTCTGATACATAGAAACTGTGTTCGATATTGCTTAATAAATTTATATTATCTCTGTCATTTTCTTATTTCTGCTAAAACAAAAATTATATATATGATATATTCGTTCAGAACGAAAAAGACACTGAAGAGGGCACAACGCCGAAACCGGTATATCACAAAACCGAATTTGATTAATCTGTTGTCGGAGAATCGTTCCAATATACATACATCCAATTTCCACCCTGTCGGAAAATCAGAAGAAAATCAAGATATAAGTATGTTTGAATCATTTCCAATCAAAATCAATATTTTCATTGCGCAATGTTCACAATTTAAAAAAGTGCTAAATATGTAAATCATTACAAACTTTTCCAATATATCTATCGTCTTCTGCTGCACACGTATACGCAGGTTTTTTTACTAGATGTTGCGGCATTATCTAGTGAAATCCTTCTCGGAGATCAGATTTTCCAACGTTGATAAGGAAAGGTAATGTGCAATGAACTATAGCAGAGTTGCATGCAGCTTTATTTCAGAGAACTTGCTAACCAATCACTAAATGCCAATAATTAAAATTTAAAGTGTGCGACGAACATTTTTGTTGGTTACAATGATCCAACGGATATTCAAATTCGAATCTCTTAAAGCCAACGTTTACCCTAAAAAGTAACTCTGGGTAGAAAAATGATCGATCGTGAGTTTTCTTCTTCATATCAATTATAAAAGCATGCAATTTTTTTTATTACCGAAGCATATTTACATATGTACTGTTTTCTTCTTTTTCTTGTTCGACAGGGTGGAATGTTGATATTTGTTGGAACGATTTTCCATCATCCCTTGTCAGGTTTGGTTTGCATACAAACCGGTTCCGGAGCTATGCCATATTCAGTGTAAATTTTCGTTCTTTTCAGTCTAGGTCTGTTGTTCCGTATTTATTTTATTTTTGGGCCAAACAGATATTGGTGTATAATCGTCAAGTTAATTATCCTGAGTATAGGTACCTGAAGTCCTTGGTATTGAAGGTCTGTTTTGTATGCTGGTATCTGTCGTTTTACCACGTTTTTTTCTTCATTCGTGCTGCTTTTAAGTATCTTTCCTAGGTGGTTGTTCCTTGCCTTGAATGCCGTGTGGATATTGCATTTTCTGAAAAATGTAAATTTATTTTCATCTTTTTAAATGGATATAACTGGTCAGCATGTATCATATGCGAAACTGTTTCTATAAATTGAAGCCAAGTATTTGTAGAATATTTTTAAAAGCATACATATGTATGCGTTACTGAAAATAAAACTAATTTTACGATTTTGTTAAATATATCTTTAGTTTAGCAGTTAATCAGTTATACTTATTCAAGTTTTGAAGTAAGTATGCCCTTATTTAACTGACGCACCCAGTGTATAGAAAGGTGTTGCGACACCCCAGTAGCAAAATATAATAGCTAGAGTTGGTAAGAGCCAAAGTGAAGGTCTTACCGCTAAATTCATCACTGAATTTTAATACAGCGATGCCCTAGTAAACTCAGAACTGAATAACTCGCATGTTCCGACCAGTTGCACACGTAACCGAATCACATACCTGGATATATGAATCGATCGTCTTAGCGTTGCAACTGTTACAACTGTTGTCTTCACGACAGGAATTACGGTTATCATTTATTGTCAAAAGTAAATATACATATGTCTGTATATAACCGCGCAGTTAGTTCTGCCTTTTCAAAACTGGATAGAGAAGCGAAGCAAATGGGTCTTGAGGTGAACGAGGACAAGACGAAGTATCTTCTTCTTCTTTCATTGGCTCGATAACCGCCTATGCGATTTTGGCCGAGCTTAGCACAGCACGCCAGTTATTTCTCTCTTTCGCTAACTGGCGCCAGTTGGAAATACCAAGCGTACCCAAGTCCTTTACCGCCTGGTCTTTCCAACGCAGAGGAGGCCTTCCTTTTCCTCTGCTACCACCGGCGGGTACCGCGTCGAATACTTTCAGAGCTGGGGCGCTTTCATCCATTCGAACGACATGACCAAGCCAGCGAAGCCGCTGAATCTTAATTCGCTGCACTATATCTACGTCGTTATAAAGCTCGTACAGCTCATCGTTCCATCTTCTCCGGTATTCGCCATCGCAAAGGCGTAAAGGCCCATAAATCTTTCGGAGAATCTTTCTCTCGAACACTCCTAGAGCCTTCTCATCAGATATCTTCATCGTCCATGCTTCTGCGCCATACATCAGGACGGGCATAATGAGAGACTTATAGAGCGTAATTTTTGTCTGTCGAAAGAGGACTTTACTGCTCAGTTGCCTACTCAGTCCGAAGTAGCACTTGTTGGCAAGAGTGCTCCTTCTTTGGATTTCGAGGCTGACATTATTATTGATGTTAATGCTGGTTCCTAAGTAAACGAAGTCTTCTACTTTTTCAAAGTTATAACTGTCAACAGTGATGTTTGATCCCAGTCGTGAATGTGCCGACTGTTTATTTGATGACAGGAGATACTTCGTCTTGCCCTCGTTCACCTCCAGACCCATTCGCTTTGCTTCTCTATCCAGTTTGGAGAAGGCAGAACTAACTGCGCGGTTGTTAAGGCCGGTGTTGTCAATGTCATCGGCGTACGCCAGCAGCTGCACACTCTTATAAAAGATAGTGCCTGACCGATTTAGTTCTGCGGCTCGAATCATCTTCTCCAGCATAAGGTTAAAAAAGTCACACGACAAAGAGTCACCCTGTCTGAAACCTCGTTTGGTATCAAACGGCTCGGAGAGGTCCTTCCCAATCCTGACGGAGCTGGTGGTGTTGCTCAACGTCATTTTACATATCCGTATAAGTTTTGCCGGGATACCAAATTCAGACATTGCGGCATAAAGGCAACTTCTTTTTGTGCTGTCGAAAGCGGCTTTGAAGCATAGCTGGGGACTTTCGATTAGAATTAGAAATCATTAGGATTAGAAAAAAATGTACTCTAATCATTAGAAATTTTTTTTATGAAAGTTTCAGATTACTAATTGATTAGATTAGAATTAATCGAAAATCTAATCGCGATTAGTGACGATTAGCATTTCTAATCAAAACTAATCAAATCTAATCAAAAAATTTAATCGATTAGATATCTTGATTAGTTTTGATTAGATGGACATTTTGAACTAGTTTTGGGACCAAAATTTGTATTTATCATATTTATTTTATATATTTACAAAATATAACATACACATATACTTATTTTATAGATCTATGTAGGATTTCAAATACTAGAAAGCAAGTATTGATATTAAAACATATGTACAACAAATTCAAACATTATAGCTCACAAGAAGTCAACAAAAAAAAACCAAATTCATATTTCGTCAGTTCTGAAAAAAAAAAAATACATTTCGATATTAAAATTACGTCTCTTTAAATGAATGCTGATTTTCGTTACATATAATTCACAAAAAATTTACATTAGACTTCATTAATACCAACTTTTCAAAAGAAAAGTCCGACAATGAATTTCGTCTTGGAGTGTTGATTATGCCTGCAAATGAAAACAGGCGTTCGACGGGCGCTGAAGATGCCAGTGGGGTGTTAAACGCTATGCATGCTTCTTTTAACACACAATATTTCGTCCAAATTTCAGGGCCGGGATCCGGTTCACACAAATAACCGCAAAGCTGATTGCTTATGGCGCTTTTTAACCCGTTGGACGCGGTAGGTGTATCTTGGGTTTTGGGAATACATTTCTCTACGTCATCTTCTGTAACCAAAATAATTTTAGCTTTGAAAAATCATGAAATAGTAATAAAGTTACCGTCATCATTAAAATCATAAAAAGAATTTTCATTGCTCAAATTCGGCACGTCCGTTGCAATATATGGCGGATCATTTTTGAACAAAGTGCATATGACTTCAATCACCCTTTTGCGGATCTGCTCCTCAGTACAGTCAGGCGATGTTTTTTGGACAACCCACAACCATTTCATTTTCACATTTGGAGTCAATACAGCTGCCGCTATTGCCATGTTTACCTCGGGAGCCAATGTGAAATACAATTTAAACCTTTCTCTCAATTGATGTTCTAACTGCACCGCTGTTGAGCTAATTTTGCTCAAAAGTTCGGGTTTTCTGGATAATTTTAGCAGTTTATTACTCAAAGAAAGTAACGCAGGAATAATACAACCATATTTCACATTGGTTTCACCTTGGAGAAAGTCCAAAGTTTGGGAAATAGGCTCCATTAGCAGCTTGTACGACTCCAAATATTGAAAATCACTTGATGTAAAAGGAGACAGAGTCAGTTCATCGGAAAGCTCACTCAACTTCTCCTTGTACTGTAGTAACCTCCGGATTGCATCATACAGTGAGTTCCACCTAGTTACTACTGGTACAACCAGCTTTCTGTAAGGTACGTGTATACAACAGGGTGACCCAGGTATGCAATTTTATGCAATATTAAAAACTGTTATATTATGTAAATATATAAAATAAATATGATAAATACAAATTTTGGTCACAAAACTAGTTCAAAATGTCCATCTAATCAAAACTAATCAAGATATCTAATCGATTAGATTTTTTGATTAGATTTGATTAGTTTTGATTAGAAATGCTAATCGTCACTAATCGCGATTAGATTTTCGATTACTTCTAATCAAATCAATTAGTAATCGTCTAAAATGGCCAACTAATCAAAATCAATCAATTGTTCGGCCAAAAAAAGACATCTAATCCGATTGCTAATCATTAGGATTTCTAATCATTAGTACCCAGCTATGCTTTGAAGTCGACAAAAAGATGGTGCTAAGGTCCAATCAGTTCATTGACGGTGGGCTTTAGTCTCTCACACAATACGCTCGACAGAACCTTATATGCAATGTTAAGAAGGCTGATACCACGATAGTTGGCGCGAATTGCAGTATCACCCTTCTTATGGATTGGGCAAAGTACACTTAGATTCCAATCAGTAGGCATGCATTCATCCGACCATACTCTACAGATAAGCTGGTGCATGCGCTTTACCAACTCTTCTCCACCGTATTTGAATAACTCAGCTGGCAGCCCGTCAACTCCGGGCGCTTTGTTGTTCTTGAGCCGTGCTATTGCTATACGGATTTCATCGCAGTCGGGTAACGGAACATGAATTCCGTCGTCATTGATTGGAGTTTCGGGATCATCATCGTCTCCAGGGTGGTCTCTGTCACTACCACTAAGTAATGTGGAGAAGTGCTCCCTCCATAAACTAAGTATATTCTGAACGTCAGTTACCAGGTCGCCGTTGTCGTTCTTACAGGAATTCACCCCGGTCTTAAAACCTTCTGTTAGCCGTCGTACTTTCTGAAAGAATTTTCGGGCGCTTTTCCTGTCGGCCAACATTTCAAGCTCTTCGCACTCACGCATTTCGGCCTTTCTCTTCTTCTCTCGAAAAATGCGTCTCGCTTCCTTTTTCGACTCACGATATCTCTCCCGCAAGGCTCGCGTTGCGCCCGATCGCAACGTGGCCCTGTAGGCAGCATCTTTCCGTTCCGTGGCAACGCGACATTCCTCATCGTACCAGTCATTTTTGCGGGCTCGCTGGAAACCAATAGATTGTTCAGCGGCGGTACGTAAAGAGCAAGAGATGTGGTTCCATTGCTCTGAAATATCGCTGTGTTGACGAAGTATCTCCTGTCATCAAATATACAGTCGGCACTTTCACGACTGGGATCAAACATCACTGTTGACAGTTATAACTTTGAAAAAGAAGAGAACTTCGTTTACTTAGGAACCAGCATTAACATCGGTAATAATGTCAGCCTCGAAATCCAAAGGAGAATGGCTTTTGCCAACAAGTGCTACTTCGGACTGAGTAGGCAACTGAGCAGTAAAGTCCTCTCTCGACGGACAAAAACCACACTCTATAAGTCTCTCATTATGCTCGTCTTATTGTATGACGCAGAAACTTGAACGATGAAGATATCTGATGAGAGGGTTCTAGGAGTGTTCGAGAGAATGATTCTCCGCCTTTGCGATGGCGAATACCTCGTACAATGGAACGATGAGCTGTACGAGCTTTACAACGACATACATAGATATAGTGCAGAGAATTAAGATTCAGCGGCATCGCTGGCTAGGTCATGTCGTTCGAATGGATGAAAGCTCACCAGTTCTGAAAGTATTCGACGCGGTACCCGCGGGTGGTAGCAGAGGAAAAGGGAGGCCTCCTAGGCGTTGGAAAGACCAAGCGGTAAAGGACTTGGTAATTGCTGCAGCTATTTCTTAGAAAATTAAATACTGAAGGGATGGCATACCCAGGACACTAAGTCGATCAGTTGTGCGGATGATCGACTGATACGAATTATCGATTCTCCTCCTTTTCTTTGCCAAAATATCTAGTATTTGGTCACTAGTAACCTCAATGCCTCGAAGAATATTTAGCAGAGCAGATTTGTATGTACGTCAATCTCCGTAAAGTAAAAAAGGACCGTTCACTCGAAGCCACCGTGACTGGTAACGTGGCACTGATTTGAAAAAATCGGTAAATGTGTTGGTAAAATTGCAAATTACGAAGGCGGTTTGATAAGTCAATAACTTTTTGAATAAAATATACTTTTTCGGCAAAAAACATTCCCTTTTTCAACATAGTCTCCTTTTAACTATTTACACTTGGTCCAGCTTTTTTCCAATTTTTTTATTTTGACCCAAACCATTTACCACACAGCCATTTCTTCAGGTTTGGAAATATAAAATAGTCGCATTGATTTTCGTCATGGTGACAACACACGTGTATATTTGCGCTTTTTTCGAGTGTAAGCAATCACCCATCGCACGGATAGCTTTTTCATATCGAAATATTCGTGTAAAATGTGATGTGTCTTCTCAGTTGAGATGCCTAAAACCTCAGTTACTCACGCACTTTCATTCTCCGGTCATCAAATATCATTCCATGGATTTTATCGACGACTTTTTGTATATCGACTATAATAGACGCAAGTTAAGGGCATTATAATAGCGATATTTATATTTTATTTAATTCATTTATATGCACCACTCAATTAAAGTTAATCACCCAGGACCCCACCCCTGTATCCGTCCCTGATAAACATACATACATGTATACATATAAATAAATACTAACAATAAGAATAAATTTGAAAACTTACATTATAATTATTATTACTGCTTAAACACTCATTTCAATACCGTCTTGTTGTGTTACATTTGTCATACTAATTCTAATTTATAAAATGAGACAAGATAGAAGAAATGACAAAAATACTACTATAAAAAAACTTTCTGAAGATTATACATTTTTTCTAAAACGACAACAATTATTTTATATGTAATGAAAAATTGTACGAGTATAATCAAACCTTTGGTATGCCTATGGGCAATCCCCTATCTCCGACAATACCCGACATATATAGTTATAGACGATTTTCTAGACAATACTATCCGGGAACTAAAACAAAATTCAATATAGAAACAAAATTCATTGCGAAATACGTGGACGATATTTTTGCGATAATAAGACGAAACGACGTGGATACTGTTTTGAAAGCGCTCAACAAATATCACAACAAGTTGCAGTTTACAATTGAAATTGAGAAAAATTCCAGAATGCATTTCCTAGACCGCATGATATATAGGAGAAATGAAATTTTTAAAATATAAAATAAACACCGCCAAAAACTTAATATATAAGATTTTATCAATAAGTCACCAGGAGTTCAGAAACGCGAACGTGCAGAAAATAAACAACATCCTAAAGAAAAATAACTATCCAAACTACCTAATACGCAGCCTAATTGAAAACAAACATAACAAAATACCAACAACGCAAAACAAAAATAAAACAGAAAGATATTACAGTGTCACAGGGATGTACGTACCAATAAAGAAAATATTACTCTGGCGTACAAATTTGCTTGCACAATATCCACGATATTCACAAGAACAAAAAGTCCAATAGTGCCATACCAACAAAATAACGTAGTGTACGAAATCACATACAAGGGTAGAGAACGAGCAATGCAACAAAGTGTGCATAGAAACAACAAAACGAACGTTAGGAATCAGGCTAGCAGAATACGAAGCGGACATAAGGAAAAACAAAAAAAATACAGCACTAGCATAACACATATTGGCAAGCGGACACACAGCTGATCTTCAAAACACGAACATAATAGACAGAGAAAAGAGAAAAAAATCAAGGTACACACTAAAAAACTTACGGATATTAGAAAAAAGAACAAAAACAATTAACAAGGAAGACAGAATTACTATGACAAATGTAACACAAGACGGTATTAAAATTAGTGTAATTAGTAATAATAATTATAATGTAAGTTTTAAATTTTATTCTTATTGTTAGTATTTATTTATATGTATACATGTATGTTTATACAAATGTATGTCGTTTTTGTTTTTCGTTGTGTTTATGTTCTTCATACAAAATGTTAAAATGTGTTTATTTTGATTTATTGTTGTTTGGAAATAAAGGTAAAGGTGTTTGCGAAACGTTGGGCCGGTAAAGTGAAGTATTACTTGCACTAATTTTTAAAACTAGATCAAAAAAGCCTACTAATCTAAATAACACTATACAAAATTGATCAGCAACAAAATTGAAAATTTCTTTTGTTTCTTCCCTCGCAACCTATTACAAAATCGCTCACTTCTTTCAGTTAAGAAAACTTTTCCTGCTGGGATAATATGTATGTATACATATATGTAAATACATACCCTGCAAGACTGACCCAACGCATTCTCCAAACAAAAAACTAACACGTTTGCATATTAACGATATTCATATGGCATTCTTTGCGTTATAAAACAAGTTACACTACCCGACAAAAAAAAAACAGTCATTTGATACGAGTACATCATTCCAATGTAAATTTTCTGCCAAATCCAAATATGAAAATCTCATACTATGAAATTAGAACGGTTTTCGAGATATTAGAATTATCTAGTATTTCCAATAAAATTAAAATTATAAAAATCGGCTTAAAAGTGATAGAGTTATCGTCGACCAAAATTTTCACACCGTAGAACAACAGCCTGGTTTTTAATGAACGGTTCCCTTCTTTCCGGATCATAATCAGATGAAAAATGACAATGTTATAAGAGATTTAGTGAACAAATCTATGTTTAGTTTTTTATTACCTTTTTTTAAATTATTTTCAAAAATAGTTAAGAAAGACAGTTTTTCGCCGTGTTGGAACAGTTTATTCTTCTCGAAGAAGAAACCAGCAAAATCGCCCAGCATTGCCTCATTCCAATGCCCTTAATATCGCAATTCCAATTCTTGTATTTCTTGGTGAAAACGCTCACCTTGCTAATAACTTTCATCAGGGAAGAAATCCAAATAAGAACGGATGAAATGAATTTTTAAATTTCAGAATATCTCGAAAACCGTTCTACTTTCATAGTATGTTTATGTTTCAGATGCCGTGGTTATGGAAATTTTTGAAAATTTCTGATGTAGTGTTAATTATCGCAAAATAATGTTTGATTGAAAAAAAAAAACTACGTGTAGAACAATATACCAGCGAATTCCGTTTAAAAGAAAGAGGACGCTGGTCGCTTGTACCGCGAGTATGGGCTAGATTTGTTATGAAGCCCTATACGGAATGATGGAAAGTTTTTGAATTTCTCACACAAAATATATGTAGGACTAAGCCTATAGATCGCATTATTTTACAGTATATATTTACAGTTGGCATTCATTAGTCTCAAAATAAAGCCTCTTGCCCGAATTCAGTAACTTCGTATCAAGTCTCAAAATGAGCCGAACTTCTCCATGGTTTGCAATTGCCTACCGAGGGTTGACCGCTATTATAAAAAAACGTTTGGCCGAGATTTAAAGCTCGAACTCAGCGGCATATCAAGTTTTGCACGCACCTCTACCCACTCGACCACAGCGGCCACATTGTATATTAAATAGTTGTGTGAAATTTACTGGAAGAGTCTTATTGAATGACTTGCATACGTCCTAAAATATCAACAAAATAGGAAAATTAGTAAATATATATATATACAAATATTATGTTTATAATCCCTTTTCCAAAGTTTATCAGAAGTATTTGACTTCAAATTGCATTTAATGTAAGTACGTAAAGCCATTTTTTTTATCAACTTTTTAAAGAAAAAGGAAAAAATCTTATGAGAAATGAGGCTAAATAAAGTGCTGAAAGTCCGCAATGCCAATGTTCCTGATATGGAGTTTTGGCAATAAGGATACCATTCGGGAAGGGGTCCTCGCACCACTCAGGTTAAACATTTCCCATTCATAACTGGTCTTTGCTAAAAAATAAACTTTAATTTAGTTTGACCGATTTAATTGTGCGCAATGTAAATGTAGATTAAGTAAAAAGAGTGACCTTTATAAATGATACAAAATCTTTCAAGAAGACAGAGAAGATACCAATGACAAACCCATCTATGGACGCTCCAGCACGTCAACAACTTGTGAAAACGTTGAAGCAGTGAAGAAAATAATGTTGAGGAATCGTAGAATTACCAATAGATAAGTTGTTAAGTAATTTTTTCAGATGTTTTGGGCATGATAGAAACCTCGTTTGCTTCAGTTCGAGAAGAAATAGCGCAAAGTAATTATTTTAAAAATTTAGAATGAAACGGCGAAACTATGTATGTAATTTCCTTGGGGATATGCAAATTATGCATTAATCACAAAATATTTATTTATATTATAAGTGCCCTAAATTACGAACACAAGTTGCCACCAGGGCCTTCGGCTCGGATCATTACAATAATTTATTGTGAATGAATGAATATTAATATATCATATAAGTTAACTCTCGTTGCTCGAGAGTCCTCAAAAAATTAATGTTGCGGCGAACCAACTTGTTCGCCGACTTCACAATAAAACACACAAGTTCCAATACGTTATAATTTATTTGTCCGTACGCTCCGTACGTCCGAAAAGAACTACCTAACTAATAACAAATCACTTACAAGCTAAGTTCTTAGCCTAACGGTTCCGATAGCCACTTCCCATACTGCCAATTCGCTGACGTTGCGGTTCACACACTTTGGTAGAGCGCGCCGGATGCGCGTGTGCCGTGTCAGCAAAAGTTCGACCCGTGTGAATGCAACTTGCGTAATGTCGTCTGGTCACCTGCTTTGCAACGTGAGCAAGTGTAGGAACCGTGGAATAGCGTGCTGATAACTTATATTATATATAATATAATTTTGGCGCGTACACTATATAGCTCAGTGTTTGGCCGAGATTCTCCTACCATTTGTGGTGTGCGTCTTTATATTATACCACAAATAGAGGGACCTACAGTTTTGTGCCGACTCCGAACGGCAGATGTATTTAATGAGAAGCTTTTTCATGGCAGAAATACCCTCGGAGGCTTGCCATTGCCTGCCGAGGGGTGACCGCTATTAGAAAAAACCTTTTCTATGATTCAGATTTTGCTTACCCTGGCTGAGACTCGAACCTCGAACTCACCGGCATATCGAGTTATAGCACGCACCGCTACCAACTCGACCACAGCGGCCACATATATCATATATTACAGTAGTAAAAAAAAAAAATAAAAAATATGTAACTATTTAATACCGAATGTAACTTGATAAGAAATAACAATAATTTGTTTTGGTTTTTGTCCGTCGAGAACTTTACTGTGCAATTGCCTACTCAGTCCGAAGTAGCGCTTGTTGTCAAGAGAGATTCTCCGTTGGATTTCAAGGCTGACGCTGTTATTGGTGTTAATGCTTGTTCCTAAGTAAACGAAGTCCTCTACTATTTCAAAGTTATAACTGTCAGTAGTGATCATAGATCCCAGTCGTAAAAGTGCCGACTGTCTATTTGATAACAGGAGATACTTTATCTTGCCCTCGTTCACCTCCAGACAAATTCGCTTCGCTTCTCTATCCAGTTTGGAGAAGGTAGAACTAACTGCGCGGTTGTTAAGAACGATGATGTCAATGTCATCGGCGTACGCCAGCAATTGCACACTCTTATAACAGATGGTGCCTGACCGATTTAGTTCTGCGGCTCGAATTATCTTCACCAGCATCAGGTTAAAGAAATCACACGACAAAGAGTCACCCTGTCTGAAACCTCGGCTCGGAGAGGTCCTTCCCAATTCTGACGGAGCTGGTGGTGTTGCTCAACGTCATTTTACATAGCCGTATACACTTGAGTTCCAATCAGTAGGCATGCATTCTTCCGACCATATTTCATAATAATAAACCCAACGATAATAACCCCCCTTTCCCGCCCAACCGGAACGAGGGGCGCATCCGCATGTCGCACGGATTTTTAAACATTTTTTTTTTAAATATGGTTGTGCCGATTCGGGAAAGAGTTTGTTAAGTGTCGAGATCTCAAACTGTTCAGCTACAAAAAAATTAACTCATCAGCTGGCCGAAATGTTACTATGTACTAACGCAAATCAATTTAAGAGGGAGGACAGCATATTATTCTTGATGTTAAAGAGCGAGTCTGACACATCAAAGGTGTTGGAAAGCAAGTTAAAATCCTTACACAAACACCGGAATGGCTCATTCAGTTCAAAATTTGTTTTACATTAATTCAGAAAAAGGGGTTTAAAGTGCCTCGAAACTCGAGAAGGGACATTGAAATTAACTTCTGGCAAAAGAAAAGGACTATCAATCGATCCCGTGATTCACCATAAACATTATGCTATGCATTATTCTACGATTTGAAAGAGTAGGAAGATTAATAAGTTTCAGCCAACTAATATATGGTGGCAGTCTGTGAGTAGAATCCCAACTATAGTGTCTTAAGGCAAACATTAAAAATTGTTTTTGAACCGATTCAAGACGGTCAGAATGCACCTGCGGATTCCATATTATAGAACCATATTCCAGTATCGGTCTAACTGAAGTAGTTAAAAGGTTAAGGTTCGCTGCATTCTTTTATTTATTTATTTATTTATTTATTTATTTATTTAAGTCAAACATACAACCATAAGTTATTTTACAATGTTTGACCTTAAAACTATACTACACATCTTTAACTTAAAGTAGTATATTGATACTTAATTAAATATGTTAATACTTAAAGTAACATGTAAAACTTAAAGTAACATGTAAAACTTAACGTAACAAATTGACCTTATAGTAATAGTTAGCTATAATTAAATTGTAGTGGTGAAGAAATATATGTATAAGAATGGAAATAAGTTGAGAGAAAAATAAGAAGAGACAAGAAGAAATATCTCGAGAACGTTCAGCAATGTTCGGCAAGGTAGCGCTGCAATTCATGTCTAAAGTGCAGATTCCCTTTAATGCTTCTCAATTTTAGTGGTAAAGCATTCCAAAGACGGACAGAGAAGACAAGGTATTGACGTTCAGATACCAAACTACTATATTTCATTGGAACTAGGTTGAGCGAGCGCGAGGATTTGGAAAATTTTAGTCGGTCATTGAGATATCGGGGCTCCTGAGTAGTAATGATTTTCTTAAGTAGCGTTAAGAATTTTAATTTTAGTAAATTGTCAAAAGATACAGATGCAATTTGCTTTGCAAACACAGATATGTGGTCATTACGTTTTTTAAAGTAGATGTATCTAGCGATATTATTGTATAATACATTGAGTTTACTACGACACACACTATCACAATTAGTATACAACTCACAACCGTATAGTAACGTCGGCAACAAATATGTCTTAGCTAGAATCAGTCGAATTTTCACTGGTGTAAAGTGTTGAGTAGTCCATAAGTTTCGGAGCATACCATATACTTTGCCTATAGTACTAAAAATATGGTTACTCCACGTAAGGGTTCTATTAAATATAACCCCTAAACTTTTGACAGTGTCAGTATATTTAATTACAGCATTATTTAGTTTAACGTCCGAACAGTCGCCGAGTTTGAAAGTTTTCTTATATATTGGAATACACTGGGATTTTTCTGGATTAAGGATTAATACGTTGTCAGAAGCCCACCTGCTTATAAGTTTCAAATCAGTATTTAAATTGTTAATACAGACATCAATAGAGTCAAGGGGACAACTTACATATAATTGAACATCATCTGCATAAACATGGATATCACTATATTTAAGCACACTGAACAGGTCATTAATATACAAGACAAACAGCAAGGGACCAAGAATAGAACCTTGAGGGACACCTCTAGTTGTAGGTAGGTAATCGGACATAGTGTTGCCAGCACATACTGCTTGCAAACGATCACTTAGGTATGATTTCACTAGAGTTGTTGCAGACGTTGAAAAATTAAACAAGTTTTTAAGTTTTAAAATTAGAAGTTTGTGGTCCACAGAATCAAACGCTTTTGAATGGTCAAGCAAAGTTAGGAAGGTCGCATGGTTTTTATCAATATTGAGTCTAACATCGTCCGAAACTTTTAAGAGCGCCGTAGTGCAGCTTCTATTGGATCTGAACCCCGACTGGAAGGGGTTCACTAATGAGTTGTTGCTCAGGAAGGGGTTTATCTGGCGATGCATGATGCGCTCAAAAACTTTGGACAAAAATGGTAATATTGCAATCGGTGGTAGTCACCATTCGCTTTCTTTATCGGGATAATCTTAGCCCTCTTCCAAGAATTTGGAAAATTTGACGTGGTCAAAATGGTATTCAGAGCGTAAGTAAGATATGGTAAGATTTTTGGTAGTAAGCATTTAAGAAACTTGGGGTGTACACCATCAAGACCAGCTGCATTTGATTTGACACTAAGTATGGACTGAACCACTTCACAGTCGTCGACACATTTGAAACCAAAACTGGACATCACAACATTTGGATTGAAACTGTTACTGTCATAGCACACATTATTCACAGGATTAGGCATACTCACAAATTGCTCATTTAACATATTTACATTAATTGATTCAGAGACAGAGTGGTTTATGTTGCCAATTCCGATCTCACGTATTCTCTTCCAAGTCTGCTTCGAACCAACCGCCATACTGAACTGATGCTCGTAATATTGCAGTTTTCGTGATTTAATTGCTCTGGTAACATCACGTCTGCAAGCCTTGAAGATATTGTAGTTTTCTACACCTTTAAATCGTTTCCATTTGCGATACGCATTGTTGCGCTTGTGAATTAAAAATTTAATATAGGTGTTGAACCAAGGTCGCTTTATATCCTTGTCTGCTTTGTAAACAATTGGTACAAACTGGTCAAAAAGTGAAGTAATGTTTGCTTCAAGAAAATTAATTTGATCATTACTGGATGTTAAGTTGCGAATAGATCCCCAGTCAACTTTATCTACAGCTTCTTCCAGACGCTTATAGTCAATATGTAAAAAGTCTCGATATGAATGGGAGCTAATGTTATAAGTCGATTGAAAGTCAAATGTCAAAAAAATTAAGTCGTGCTTAGAAAAAAGTGGGATAGACAGTTGGTCGAAAAGAAGTATTTTTGTAGTGTCATTCACAAAAAACAAATCCAACAAAGTGCTACTTGTTTGTGTGAAATGTGTGGGCAATGAGTTGTTAGCAGGGTATAAACCCAGGTTCTGCATGGCTAACGCAAACTTACTTTCACAAAGTAGGTCACTGTTAAAATCCCCTGCTATAACAATGTTGTTATACTCAAGGGTCAAGTTTTCTATAAAGTCAACAAATGGGGCGTAGGCAATGTGCCTGTTTGGTCTGTACACACAACCAATAAGGATTTTATCATACTTAGATATTATTTCTATGAAAATGTATTCAATTAAGCTAGAAGTTCCTGAATTGCACTTAAGGGAGCAAGACAGGCTACTTCTAACAAACACAGCAACACCACCACCATGCCTAACTCTATCCAAGCGGAAAGTTGTGTAACCAATAACACAAAACGAGGCATCATTATGCCACGTAGAGAACCATGTCTCAGATACACACACAACATCTACATTTGAAGACTCAAAGATATATCTAAATTCATCAATTTTAGGTGGCAGGCTCTGAGCATTAATATGACATATTTTTAATCCCGACTTTTGCTTACTCAATATGCGAATCATATTAAAGGTAGTATCTCTGTCCTTGGAATGGTATGTATCTTTACTAGTCATTATTAAAATAAGTACATAAGTGACATAAGTGAACATTGCACTTAAGAGACATTAAAGAGCAAACATTACCGAACGTTAGAGCTAGAACAATAGTTAGTAATAGAGCAATAGTTAAGAGAAAGTTTAAGTAGTGTAGAAAGAGGAGAGAAAAAGAGAGACATAAATAGAGAAATTCACAAATTTTACTTAACACTAAAATCGATACTGATATAAATACGAGAAAACTAGAGTATGCAAAATGACATAGTCATTTGTTGCTGTCTAACATTACTTCAATGGCCTTTTTGGTGGTGAATTCAAGCAAATTCGTAATAATAGATTTACCTTTACAAAATCCATGTTGAGAATTAGTAATTTATGAAGATTTAAAAATAAAAGTTAACTAGTTAACTAGTCAGTGGCGATAGCCTCAAATAAATCTAGAAATGAGCTCGTGGATGCACTTAACCAGCTCCTCTCCGCCGTACTTAAATAACTCAGCTGCTAGCACGTCGGCCCCGGGGGCTTTGTTGTTCTTTAGCCGTGCTATCGCTTTCCGAATTTCGTCATAGTCCGGTGATGGTACACCGCGTCCATCATCATTGATTGGGGACTCAGGTTCAACATCTTATCCAAGTTTGTTGCAGTTGCTTCCATTAAGCAGTGTGGAGAAGTGCTCCCTCCATAATTTAAGTATGCTGTGGACATAAGGCAGCTGAGTGGGATGCCGGATTTCTTCCAAGAGAATGCGGGGATAGCCAGCGGAAAGTTTCATCGGCTCAATGGCAGGATGGAGCTGGAAACGAAGTGGAAAGAGAAGGTTTCCATACTGAATGTCATCGGAGGCTGTGTAAAGTCCGCCGACCAATTTCGCACGGTAAGTAATAACCCGGTAAAATTGGAATTTACCCATACAGAGCTGTGCGGTCTGTGTTATAATGTTTGTGAAAAACAATATACTTTTTGTGTAGATAAACAAGTGAATATTGCGAAGCCAATTCCATGTATAGCCACTACGCCCAGACGTTCTTTGTGTGTATACATATGTATATGTATAATTCTACCTATTTATTTCATATTGTTTTTTTTCTAACATAGATTTGGTGCGATTTAAAAAGAAGAAAGGAGCAGCCAGTAGTCTTTAACCGGCAACAGGCCCTTAAAGCAGCCACCCATAACACAGCTGGATGAGCGGGTGCTGGAAATGATAGGAAGTCAGTATTTAGAGGGCTTCTGTGTGGCAGAAAGCTTTCCAATGAAATATAAATAAGGTTTATAAAATGTTTCTGTTTATGTTGCAAATGCGTATATTTCACTTAACATTCATTGCTTTAATAAAATATATACGTTTTTAATAAAACAGTCATGTTAATTTAATCGACTTATTTAAAAGATGGAACTACAAATTTATAAAAAAAAATAATATTATTATTATTATTATATTAGATACTTAAAAATGATTACACCTAATTTAAAAGGAGAGTACTAGCTGCCTACATGTTAGTATATGAAAATAAATTAACTATCGTGTTTCTAACAATACAAACCTTAATGCTTAACAACACAGCTGATTTTGCAATAACGTATGTTGTCAAAACAAGAGTTTCTGACTAGCAGTATTGTTAACTTCTGTTGTTTAGTTGATTTGACAACTTCGAGTGTTGATAAAAAAGTTACTGAATCGCGCTACAGGTCGCCGTTGTCATTCTTATAGGAATTCGCCCTGGTCTTAAAAACTTCTGTTAGCCGCCGAATTTTCTGGAAACATTTTCGGGCGCTTTTCCTGTCGGCCAGCATCTCAAGCTCTTCGCACTCACGCATTTTGGCCTCCCTCTTTTTCTCACGAAAAATGCGTCTTGCTTCCTTCTTCAACTCATGAAAATGCTTCCGCACAGCTCGCATTGCGCCCGATCGTAGTGTGGCCCTTTAGGCAGCGTCTTTACGGTCCGTAGCGGCGCGACATTCCTCGTCATACCAGTTGTTCTTTCGGGCTCGCTGAAATCCGATGGATTCTTCAGCGGCGGTATGTAGATATGGCGCTTGCACCAAGGCCCGCTTGCAGCCGCACCTTATAGTGAACAGACGCTGCGGACTTTAGTGGACCCTTAAACCGTATATGTCGGAGTGGCTCCACTAAATCTCACTCTCTATTAGCCGTGACCCAAGGCTCCACACGGGTTGGTTACCGTATCTCGCACATGGGTTGCTCACGTAGGGATTGAGTACAGCCGTGCAACTGTAACCGCATACCCAGAAGTTGCACTGCACCCCATTGCTCCCACTACTCCATTCAATAAAAAATATTGTTTTATTCGAAAATCCTCGTTTTTTTGTCAAAAATCACATGGCACACGACCTTTTTAAAATTTGATAGTAATTTCCAAATTATAACACTAATATTTATATGTACATATAATATCTATATGTATGTATGTATGTACATATGTATGTAGTTGTACGAAAGGATATCCCTTTAACAACGTATTATATCGGCAATACACAAACGAAGCTGTACATAAGTAAAGGATTATATAATGGTATGTTCCCAGCAGCAAAAGAATTCATAACTGAAAAAAGTAAGCGAGTAATAGGTTGCGAGGCAAGAAACGAAAGTAATATCCTTTTAAAATCGCTGTGGTTATTTCTAACAAATGTATTCGTGTCAGTCAGTCATTCGATCAACTAAACGACTCACTGGCATGGGTATGCGACCGGTTCAGTACAGCTGATCGATTCATATACCCAAGTATGTGAGTCGGTAATGCATATAAATGGTGGGTTAATACCCATAGGTAAGCAAATTGCACAGGTATGCATTTTCCACGACATCGCTGTTTAAAATTCAGTGCAAGACCCTCACTTTTTCTCCCACCGACTCATTTACTAGCTATTACCTTTTGCTACTGGGTTATTACATAGTTTTATGAGCATGTAATACCAACCGTGCCGTTCATTGGAGTTTTTTCGAATTAACGATTTCGGAATATCCGAAGAATAGTCGCTGTTTCACTATCATCAATGTTTTTGTTCTCGACTGAAATGGAAAAGGAAATGATTTTTTCTGATCGGTTTGGACCCCACTTAAAACTTAAGTATAATACGTTAAGATTGTTTGAATAAATTGAATAATTGCACATTTTAATATTTTTTCGAAGCGGAAGGAAATACGGAATGAGTTGATGTTTTATAACCTGCTTAGATTTATTTTTAAATTAATACATAATAGAAGCTAGCTTTTCACTACAAAATACTGCTGGGTATGATGTTGTGTTATCAATCAGAGAAAATCTCATAAATAGCGAATGTTAGGACGCAAAAAGCATTTGTAACGCAACGG
The DNA here is from genome assembly GCA_963971545.1 of Philophylla caesio. Lineage (NCBI taxonomy): Eukaryota > Metazoa > Arthropoda > Insecta > Diptera > Tephritidae > Philophylla > Philophylla caesio. The sequence goes on from OZ020607.1 coordinate 69,544,871, forward strand.
GATTCGGACCACAACAAATCGCCATGTTGTAATGACGCTGCTCTACACAAAGAGAGTGTACAAAGTTAAGTTGGTTCTGAGGGTGTTGTGTTAAAATGCTGTGCTGATGTATGAAGCTGCATAAAGCGTTTTCAACAGCACCAGAAAAACCTCAACCACTCTCCTGGGCTTTCGCAGTAAGCAGGATTGAAAATTGCCTTTTACGTCAACGATAATTCCTATGAAATAGCAATTGAAGGGTAGTCAACTTAAACACCCGTTAGGCTGTTGCGTGAATTGCTCGTTTTCCACCATGCTTAAGTTGTTGTTTTTTCTGTCCTTAGCATCCTTATCACACGTCTATCGCTTGAGAGGGGTGACAACTCGTGCGGTCTCAATACAGCGTGCACGCGCCACTTTGATAAATGAGGATCATAATGGTGAAAATAGTTGAGTAAAACATGTTAAGCCGACAAATCGGTTTCGATTGATTAAAGTGCGCATCTAATTTCGTTTATCCGCTGTTTGCTTTGATTTCTGCTGGCCACGAATTTTGGCCGAAAAAAATTAGCTTAACAAAAATAGTCTCCAATTAAATATGATATATTTTTCTTAACAGTGTCTTAATCTGGAGGAATAGTTGATGAAAAAATAAAACCACATATATGAACAGAAGGCGAATTCATACAAACTGGTTGCAAATGTTTTCCAAATTAAATCTTCTAATAAAACAAAAATGTATTCGAGGTCAGTAACAAGTGTTAATAAAGTTATCTTTTAAACTTTTTTTTAGTAATTAGAATTTTTTCGTATAAAGAATGATAAATTTATAAAGAATTAATATAATAATAATAATAACATCATTGTTCAAAACAATCCAAAATCGAGTTAAGTAGACATACATTACTGCAACCTCTTCTTTTACGTTGTGTAACAATTTCATAGCTTTAGTAGGTACTCGCTATTAATAGCTGTCAATATCTATTCAATTTGACTATAGGAGTATATGTAAGTTAGTACATGTGTGTAAATTTAAAACACAGAAGCTAATTTCTTCGAGTTTTTGAATATTAGAAATGTGATGTTATTCATTTGAAGGAGCGATATGTTTGTGTACATACAGTAGCGTGTACTTAAATAGGATAAAAAGTTAAAATTACATTTGTTGCAACTTAATTTTTAATAATATTAATTTAAAATTTAATTTGATTTATAACAGATACTTTTTGAACCCAAACTTCAGAGCGTTGTCATACCAAAATTTGCCAATTCAAAAGTTTCCAAAAAATTTTGGGGAAAAGGTTGGTGGCTTTTATAACAATTCTTTACACAACATTTTTTTAATTTTTGTGAAATTTTGACAAGCTTCGGATTTGGGTTTTAAGAGTTTTCTGTTATTAATTTAAAATATATTTTTAATCGAAGCTGTTAAAAACAAAAAAGAAATATATTTAATCCTTTATATACATATTTATAAATATATTTTTAACTTTGGTACTGCTGATGAAGTGGCAAACTAATATTTGTCATTTTATTTTTGCAATAAAATGTAATTTTGGCAAAGAAACAAAGAAAACAGACTTTATTGCATGGTATTGTATTTAACAAAAAATTGTATAAAAAGAAATTTGTAAACAAATTCATGTCTCGGAACTTTTTATTTGTGAGCACATTTTCATTCTTAAATATTGTATGATAGTTAAAAATCTAACAATTGGAGCATCAGAAGTGGCGGAACTAAAACACTGTTCCAATGATAAAATGGCTTTATCCATAGCCTCAGTGCATTTGATTCAAATCTTGTACTTTGCATTCCGAGAATATCACACCGCTTGCATCTTCAGATCCTGACAGCGTGCCAAATTTATGTAACCAAAGTATCTTTGAATATGGAAGAGTTTTAGCAAAAGCTTATCAGTGAGTCTTGGCACTCGCACTGCCACCGGCAGCGGATTGTCCAATTTTCCACGATGAGCTTCCATTTTAGCTGCCGCGTCATGAAGCTGGCCTTTTCACATTAAAAATATAATACACATTTCAAAATTTGTCACCGCAAAAAGTAACAAGTACCAACCACCAGTCATTAAATTTATAAAACAAACTAATTCCTAGTTAGCTACCCCTGCAGTTCAACAACACGTGGGAAAGGATTTGAAAAGCTGTTTAAGGATACATATGTATGTACATATATTTACATTGTAAAATAATATGACCGAGACTGCAAATCTTCGTGAAATAAGAAGAACACTATTGTCAAAATCAACTACTGGACGAATGTATATAGAAAAGAATTTAAAAGTTCTGAGGGATATCGTATGATAAGCAAAATTAGTTTGCGTAGCATCATTTTTTATATTGTTTTCAATAATTTTAAAATAGTTTAACCTCTAAACACGATTAGTAATTAGCGTACTTCTTATAGTACTTAAATTTTTTCTTAGAGCACAAGGAGAAAACCTCCAAATGAAATACACATACTATGTTATATGTAAGTATAAGAACGGTAGCATGCAAAGTACGAGGGTTACGAGCTAAATGAGGAGGCACATAGTCTTAACGAGCGCCAATATAAATTTGATACTGCTTAATTTGATACGGCTTTATTGTCCGATACCATATTTGAAACAGTACATAAACTCATTTTTCTCAGAATCTTCGCAAATCTTTTAAAAATATGATACAGAAAATATGTACATATTTAATAATTTGAAAGCAATGTTGGTCTAGCCAAAGTTTCTTTTATGCAGCTCATAGTGAAATTGCAAACAACATATGTAGTTACAAAAATTAGTAAATTACAATTTATTTGCGGAGTTGTCGTTTAATACACTATTATAAAAAACAATTGTTGTTTCCATATTACTATATTTGTAACTAGAAATTGTTCCTACTTTGATTGGTCAGAGTCCAATAAAGGTGGCTACATTAATTCGAGAAAATTAGGTATTAACAATTTGAGCGATCACTTCAAAGACGTAGGCTGTGACATCGATCAGATATTCACCCAGGTATTTTTTGCGTTTTTATAACAATACGGGGCACTGCTGCAGGACGTGTTCAGACCAGTTTCGTGGTTACTTGGTGAGATTTGAGAGCCTTCATAGCCGCTTGGTTGTCCGATAGGATCGCAATGTTCCGGCCCTGATAGTTCCGCCTGATGTTAAACCCCAGACATCGTTCTATGTTATATATTATCAGCCTTGTATATAGACATCTGTGCAGCCATGAGTTGTGAGTATTTAACCTTCAGCTCATATACATCTACTCCGGTACCTTTCTTGGTTTATGAGCTGTGCGTGTACTAGGTTATCAAATGTTGATTTATATTTTGGGTGTCTGATAAACCTACCTAATTCCAAATTTCAGCCGGGCATGTAAAATCTAAATCATAGAAATGTTGTTTTCTCATAGAAGACGCACACCATAAATGGTAGAAGAAGCTCGCCCAAACACTGAGCTATTCTTGTTATTATTAAATTTAATGTTTTTATTTTATATCAAAGTCTGAGATATTAAGACAATAACCATATCTGCACACAATATTCTAAGTGTTAAATTTTGTCGCCCATAGTATAAGTATATACATATAATAGTATATAAAAGATAAGTGGCTTTTAAAAAAATTTTCAAAAGCTTTTCTCGTCGTTTACGAATTTTCTTGCAGTACCGATAAGAAATCCATTTCTACAGCATTTTTACTTTTAACCAGTACAAGTTCTACATTTTGCAAATATTTAATTTTGACAATTAAAAACATCCTGTTACTACTTATGTATGTAAATACTAAGCAAAAGTACTCGCTTTAAAGGATTTTGAATAAGGTTTCTGATCTTAGCACTTCTAAAGCTTTAACCCCAATCTTCGACTTTATGCTTTCTCGAACATCAAACCTTCAAATTTTATTTCACAATGTTCAGAGTTTCGTGCTCATATTAATGATGTGAGAAACGATTATCTGATATTGTCTTCAGATATTTAATGTTTTGTTGAGACGTGGAGTTTCCCTTCCGAAAATTCTAAAATACCTGGCTTTAATCTCTTAAATGGATTGATAGGAATAAACGGTGTATCTTGATATTTGCAAAGCCTGAAATTGCTTCTTCAATTCAACTTTGCAGAATCAAAAAAATATATTCAGGCCGCAAGACCCTAGAAGTTATTTTGTTCAAACATAATAATATTCATGTCTTTATACTTTATAGAAATTCAGTTTTCCCTATACGGGACCTGAAAGCAGAGATCCGAGACATTCCGATTAACGACATTAGTAATTAAGATGCCATAATCGCAGGGGACTTTAAGCTATGCTTAAAATCTTCTGTGAATACAATTGAAAATTTTCTTATTGAAAACAATTTTAGATCGCTGTTGGACTCAGAATATTTTACTACACCTACAGGCTCGCAAATTGACTGGACGTTTTCAAATATGAGTGGTAATCAGGTTAACGCGATCAGTTAAGAGATGTTTCACAGTTATCATGATAGTATTTGCATTTTTGTATCTGACTAAGTTTTTCCACACCGTAATGATAGCACAAATTCCTCTGTTTTAAATAAATTAAAAATATGTAGTTACGTATATAAATATAGTAGAAATCTAAATAATAGTTATGTATATATGTGTTAAGGCTGGAAATGTAAATGTCATCGGCGTACGCCAGAAGTTGCCCACTCTTATCAAAGATGGTGCCTGACCCCATTAGTTCTGCGGCTTGAATTATCTTCTTCAGCATCAGGTTAAAAAGTCGCACGACAAAGGATCATCCTATCTGATACCTCGATTGGTATCACATGGTTGCTCAACATCGTTTTACATAGCCGTATAAGTTTTGCAGGGATACCAAATTCAGACATTGCGGCGATAGTAGATTTACTAGGTCTAAAGCCGCACTGATAAGGTGCAAACAGTTCATTGACGGTGGGCTTTAGTCTCTCACACAATACGCTCGAAAGAACCTTTTATGCGATGTTAAGAAGACTGACACCGCGATAGTTGGCGCAAATTGCAGTATCACCCTTCTTGTAGGTTGGGAAAAATACACTTTTATTCCAATCAGAAGGCATGAATTCGTCCGACCATACTCTGCAGATAAGCTGGTATATACGCTTTACAAACTCTTCTCCACCGTATTTGAATAACTCAGCTGGCAGCCCATCAGCTCCGGGGGCTTTGTTGTTCTATAGCCGTGCTATTGCTATACGGATTTCGTCGCAGCCGGGTAACGGAACATCAATTCCGTCGTCATTGATTTTGGTTTTGGGATCATCCTTTCTCCAAAGTGGTGCCTGCTACCACCTCTAAGTAGCGTGGAGAAATGCTCCCTCCATAAACTAAGTATATTCTGGACGTAAGTCACCAGTTCGCCGATGTTGTTCTTATAGGAATTCGCCCCAGTTTTGAAACTTTGTGCTAGCCGTCGTATATTCGGAAATAATTTTCGGACACTTTTCCATTCCAAGCACTCACACATTTCGGCCTCTCTCTTTTTCTCACGAAAAACGCGTCTCGTTTTCTTCTTCAACTCACGGTATCTCTCCCGCAAGACTCGCGTCGAGCCCGATCGCAACGTGGCCATCGCCGGACATCTACCAGCCGTGCACAGGCACCTTCCCAGTTAGATCTATAATTGGATCTTGCCAGATAACTATATCGGTCCCAACTCGAAACACATCTCCGGATGCGGCACATCAGGTCTCTTTGGTTCAAAATTGAGAAAGTAGTATAAAACACCTACCAAATGGTGCTAACAAACATCACTATATAACGTTTAAGTCTCTATCACATACCAACCATGAGGATGATCCTCATTCAAAAATAATTAAAAAAAAAACTACAAAAAAATGTAAGTAATAAGCGAATGCTTTGAAAACTTGTTATAGTTAGAAATGTATTTTGTTAAAACTTCAGAAACTGAGTTAGTAAGCACGACCCATTAAAAATTCAGAGAGCTTTATTGTTTTTTGTATAAAGGGTTCAAATTACTTCAATACTATAATTTAATGGGTGACTTATAATGTATTCTATTTAAAACCTAATAGAAACACCTCAAACTGTAATAAGTGAGAATTTATTTAGATGTCCCTACTCTCAAGCATATTCATGAGCTTTGAATTGCCTGACAAGTATATAGTACATATTTATAAATGCACGTTCGCATGTATATTTCTGTATGTATGTATGTATATGTACATGTAGGTATGTATGGTCAAACAAGTGAATACTCTTCAATTCGATTATTGATTTTAATACGAATGCAACAAATTAGTCTTGCACCTCTAAAATTATCGCCTGCTGTTGCTGTTGTTGCTTTGCGGCAATTACGCTTAACATGCAATAAAAAGATAAACAATAAAATAAGGCTCAAGCGCCCCTCGCTGTGATTCGATCCTCCTTTATGCGCTGAATGAAGTGGCACTTACAAATATAAGGGCACGTATAAGTACATATGTACTCGTATATGCATATTTATGACACCTTCATGCTCGTTCGAGGTCTCGTGAACAGCCATAACCGCAGGCGTGGTATGGTTAAAGCACTCGGCCGGTTCAAAACAAACCCGTAAAATTCAACTTTCAAAGGCAACATGCAACGAACGTCGACTAACCAGAATAGTTGTAGTCGGTTAAACGCCCAAATGGCTAATACAACCATAACGAAGAGTGAACATGCGAACATGCACAACAACAAAAAGCCGTACATTTGATAGAAGATTAAGCTGTGTCAGGTCAACCGAGGGAACAAGTTAACACCATGCTTGCAGCCACTGACTCTTCATCGGCCAGCCTTCCAGCACCGACATCGTCTCTCTGACCAACCGACCTACCACAAGTTGTTATGCTATCCTATTGACTTGGACGCGTTACAGGTGAGAAGCGTAAATAACAACAGTAACAGTCAGTCGGACAGGCAAGAAGGTGATTGCTAATGTGCCATACAACTCTTCCACGGCAAACTAAGGCTATACGGATGTGTGTGTGTGTGTGACGGCTCAATGCACGGAACGAGCCGGTACCTCGACACTCCGACACCTCGTCCAACTTCCAACACCAAGCAGCAAGTGTTTAAATGAAAAGTCGGCGAGCGACGGCTTCTGCTGAATCTTGTGGTGCTGTTGTACCAGTGTGGACGCACGACACGCTGCCTCTCGGTCACGGCAGTGACTATTGCTTGGATGCGAGTATTGCTTCATTTAGTGCCATCGGTTGGCCAGCCTATCCAATTCCAGCCCATCCAATCGTCCCAACCTATCCATAAAACGCATTATTATGCTAAATGACTATAAAAATCACGTTTACAATCCATTTATGCCGGGATAATAACCCATTCGGAGCTCGCTACATTTGTTTACGCCGCGGATAATTGAGTTATCTGATCCTACAGCGACCAACCAAGTGCTGCTACGTCGCGTTGCGCTTCGCAGTGCAAGCGGGCGGGAGAAAACGGACACCAAGACTGCACTTGATTGAACTAAAGCGCAAACTGCCGCACTGTAGCTCATACTACATGTGGCTAGTTTACAAAATCTTGCCTACTTCCCGCTACCTCTTACATCGGCCTAAAACCGGGAAACCAGTTAAGGCAATCCCAAAAACAGCTAAAACAAATGGTAGAGTTGCGCCCATCTTCTTGTATCGCATTCGAGCCTCTGCGACCTGGAATGTGTACGTTTGCACTATTACTGTTTTATACGTTCGTTTCGTTGTGTGTTCAAGTGTTGTGCTAAAAGGCCAGCAATTTGCAGTGGTTTTCGGAAGACAACTTCATTTTGGGCCATCCGATAGTGGACACAGGGACTGAGCGTGTGTTTTGTTTTACAGATTGCGACTCAAATTTTTGTATGTACATACATATGTATATGTTAGTTTATACGTATGTATTCGCATATACTCGTATAGATGTACATAAGTATATCTGCTGGGAATTTCGAAATAAACATGGAAAAGCACCCAGCAAGACCGACCTAACGCATTTTCCAAAACACTATCAAAAACTAACCCATTTTAATATTAACGATATTCATATTGCATTTATTGAGTAATTTAACATATTTTTTATCGTATAATAATGTTTTATTTAAAAGTGACAACAGCATGTACATATGTACATAGAATAACGTCCCAACGAATTCCCTGTAAAAGAAAGAGGAAGCTGCTCACTTGTACGGCGAGTATGCGTTAGATTTGTTCCGAAGCCCTGTACAAAATGATGGAAAGTTTTTGAAATTTTCACATAAACTACCATATAGCGTTCTTACTGGATATATATAAACTTTCATATATATGTACATATGTAAGTAAACACTAAACATTATAAACTTTTCTTGTGCGATACTGTCGTTCGTAGACTCACGATTCAGTCAATTCATTCCTCTACTCATTTGCCGGCAGGCGATGCGTGTAAGTGAATATTTGTTGGTATCGCGATAAAACATTTACATACATATATGCGCAGCCCAAAGTAATCATCCGGTATACATCCATACATACATATGTGTCCTTTGGACAGCGATTTAAGTTGTGCCATTCGTAGCAGCAAAGGCTTTTGCACATTCAACTTTAACATACAAGTATACATAAATGTTGACTAATATTCATATGTACATATGTATCTACATATATATTATACAGCAATTCGCTCTCAATCTTTAATTCTTTGGCATGCCTGCCTCGGGTGTTGATAGTGAAAATAATCTCGGTTACTCGTCTTTGCGTTTGCATTTATGCTTTTATAGGATAAATATCTGTAAATATAGCAATCAAAGCGCACATGCAAATAAGTTTATATCGAGTATTCTTAAGGAGCGTGGATTTGGTAAATTAATTTTGAGTGACAGTACGAAAGTGTTTGCCGCTGTGTTCGATTATGTAGCAGTGCTTGCTTTAACTCGATATGCCACTGTGTTCGAGGTTGAAATCTCCATCAGGACAAGAAAAATTTAAATCACATAAAGTGGATTTTACTACTAGCGGTCACCCCTCGGCAGGCAATGGCAAGCCTCCGAGGGTATTTCTGCCATGAAAAAACTTCACATAAAATATATCTGCCGTTCGGAATCGTCACAAAACTGTAGGTCTCTCCATTTTGTGATGCAACATAAGAGACGCATACCACAAATGATAGAAGCTCCGAAAACTATTTTCAGTCATTGGTTTTGACCTTTTTTTTGAATCCTCGTTTCTGCCGCACGCTAATTTGAGGTTGTCTCTACAAAATATAAAAGTGTTAAAATATTAATGCAGTTTTTTTTTTATATTGCTTTTCAAGGTGAATAATGCTTCAAAAAACTTCTTTTTCAGAATTTCTTAACACAACATCCGATTCCTTACGTAATGAATGAAGAAATGAAGGTACATACGTCATCGGTGTTGTGATACGCAGTCAATAAGTGAAGTGGATTCTTCTTCAGAAGAGAAGGAGAAAAATATATCTCGCTAACTCTTAGCGGCAGTGGCTTAATTAATCGGTTTCAAACCTGGAAGCCAATTTTTTTGATAGATTGGGAAGAAAAAAAAATGTTTTTCGTGCAGTGTCAGCCACTCAAGTGTCTGTAAGATGAGCTTTTTGCGCATTGCGAATTTTGCTGACAGAAAGGTGCAACTCGACGGCGCACTTGCCAAAACATTAGTTTTTAAACTAAATAGCAATTGAAATGGTAATTAAAACCCAAGAAATGGATCGAACTGCATACCTAAAAATTTACTTCTCTTCATAAAACTTATTTTAAATAAATCAAATGCAGTGAAAGACACGATTGTAATTTAATGTTGTATTCAAGAAATATTCATAATGTAAATATGTAAATATATAACCGCCAAAATGACGCAAGCGACTCACACTTTTTTATTCAGAAGGTGCTTTTTACAAAACGCAACTTTATTTAAAATGCCCCTTGCTACTGCCGAGAAATTTAGGAGAATCAACCTTCTTCAATAAAATGTTTTCATCGCTTACGTTATTTTGGCTGTTAAGACTATTAAAATAAATAAAATATAAAGATTCAACACAATAACTCTTCTCAAGTAACTTAAAAAAAAAACAAAAGATTGTTAAAAAATTATGAGCAACGAAAAAAATTTGCATCTTCACTATAACAATTTTAAAATAGCCCAATTGAATTTTCATTGAAACTAACAATTTGTTGTAAGTAAAAAAATTTATTTTTACAATATTCCAGTTATTTTGGACACTTCTGATTACATTTGAGTCTCTTTCATGGACTACTTGTTTCCCTTTTCAAGTACGCTATTTTAGAATAGGAGAGAAAAAGGTAATTTCATAACTTTATGAGCTTGCTCGAAGTTTATTTTTTGTAAATGCATCCTCAGTTCTTTGTGAACAGCTATTTTCCAAGGCAGGAACAATAATTTCGTAAAAGATAAACCGTCTTTATCCACAGTATGTAAATCGAATATTCATAAAACCAAACCTCTTGTAAAAAAGTTAATATAAGTATATATATATTATTTAATAAAATCATTTACTTCGTTAATGAGAATAAACATTGTAAACGATCATATAAATACAATTTTCATACAAGTACTCCCAGAAATAATTTGAATAGCATCAAGTATTATGTACATATATTCAATATTTTTATGAGTGCAGTCATCTATTCATGCAGTATTCTACTTTTAAGACTGGAAAATGACCTTTTTTTTAAATTTTTGTTAAAACAAGGCTATTGAATATTTTTGAACGCGATTTTCGCAAGTTAAACTAAGGGATATAATCAATAAATTAATGGTTTTGCTTTGTCAAAAAGTTTATTCAAATCAGAACAGTGGCGCTTCAAAGTTGAGCCTACAGAAATACGTTGCTTTGATGTTGCCACGATTTTCTCGTTTAAATCATCTGAAACAGAAAATTCAACTTTCTTTGTAATCAGTAGACTTGTGATTATGTCCAGAACCAGAATATAGTCGATAAAGTTTAAATTGATAATTTTTCACTAAGTTAAACGACGATATACGATTTTTATTATGTTTTCAAGTGTATATTGCTTACGAAAAAATATTTAAACAAATGCGTTTTGCATAATTCTGGTTCTGGCTAGAATTATGAGATTGCCACTGTTTTGAACATAACACAGGTCTGCAACATAAATGCTGTCTGGATATTTCCAACTGATTTCTATATATTTAGGTGTTCTGAAAAATAAAAAAATACTCAAAAAATTCCAGAACGTAAGGTTATTTTACAAAACGCAAAATTTTATTATAAAAAAGTGTTTTTTTGGGCTAACTTGTAGGTATACTTTTATTTTAATTACTGTTTTTAAATGTTTACCATAAGCTCATTAATTTATAAATAAGGAACACCCTGTGTGAGCTGCATTAACAAAGATAAACATGCTGATCTCATACGACCTAGCAGAGTGGAATATTTTCATAGATCCCTCAAAAAGAAGCCTTAAAGCAGTTCTACTTCACAACGGCGGTTTCTATACTTCCATTCCTGTCGGTCATTCCGTACAACTCAAGGAAACCTACAAGAACTTAGAATTGATTCTTTGCAAATTAAAATATAAAGACCACGGTTGGCAAGTGTGCGGTGATTTTAAAATCTTGCTTTTTGTGTCTATGGGATAGTAGAGACCGAACAAATCACTGGACCAAAAAGTGTTGGCCTCCGAGGGAGCTTAAAATTGGCGAAAAGAAACTTTGGTGCCTCCTCATAAAAATCTTCTACCACCGCTTAACATAAAGCTGAGATTGATGAAGCAATTTGTAAAGTCACTTCCAAGAGATGGAAATTGCTTCAAATACTTAATATCAAAGTTTCCAGGACTCTCGGACGCAAAGTTGAAGGAAGGTGTTTTCGTTGGAACAGATATTAGACGGCTTATTGCTGATCCACTATTCATCTGAACCATGACGAATCCTCAAATAGAAGTCTGGATTTTCTTTAATGAGGCCATAAAGAAATTTTTAGGCAATAACAAATATCCTAACTATAAACAAATCGCCAAACGAATGTTAAAAGCATTTCAAGCTTTAGGTTGCTTGATGAGTTTAAAAGTACATTTTCTTCATTCCCACCTCGACTACTTTTCAGAAAATTTATGAGACGTGGGTGAAGAGCAAGGTGAACGATTTCACCAAGATATTAAGGAGATGGAAAAAAGATAACAGGAAGATGGAGCGTTTCAATGATGGCAGACTACTGTTGGACGCTTCAAAGAGACCTTACCGATGATTCCCACAAGCGAAAATGTACCAAAAGGAGTCTCACTGAGAAAATAAATGTGTTTAGTGTTTACTAGTTAATGTATTTTACATAAATAAATTAATTTTGTTACGCAATTTTAAAAAAAATTTTTTAATCTTTCATATTTTATTTTAAGATGATAACTTGTTTAACATAGACAAAAGAAAACGTGACGTTCTATGACACAATTTAAGTTATTTTCGGATTCAACACACCCAAAAACATAAGAATTACACAAAAAAACCAAAACAGCTCTCAATTTTTTTTTTGCAGTCTTGTGTAATGGTTCAGAAAAAACGCGTTGAAAGAATCATGAAAACACCATCGTGCACCTTGCATAATTCAATTTACGGCTCGATAAGTATTAAAGATCGAGTCATAATATTTTGCAGGCTTATTTTACATACATATAATGTACTACGAAAATATGCAATAAAAACTTGTTGTGAACCGTCTAAAGTAGAATACCATACCCCATTATCAACAATTTTATCTGAAGAGTTCGCTCCATAAGATTGGTATTTAAATGCACTTTATCCGCGATATGTGGGCCTGGTGCTTGCGGCAATTACTGCGGGATAAGCCTTTTTAATATCGAAAATAAGTCCCAATCGGCAATAATGTGTCAAATACTGAAGCTCTTTATGATCACCTATCCACAGCACGTTTAATCCTGGAAAATACCCTAGAAAAGCAAATCGACGCACATCACCATTTTGTGGACTTTAAAGTAGCTTTTGTTTGCACGAAAAGAGGCTGCCTTCACGGCGACATGTCTCAATTAGGGATCTTCGCAAACTAAATAAAGAAGTGAAGGGAATGTGACTAGGAATAAATAAAGGCACGAAAGAGTATATATTGTCATCAAGTAGACAGTCAGCACAGGCACACACATCGCAGTCTTGTACTTGAAAACCAGCATCAACACCAATAATAATGTCAGCCTTGAAATCCAACTGATATTCTCTCTTGGTGTAAAAAAATATTTGTGAAAAATATTTGATCGATCGGTTGAAAATTGCCGTGCCACGCATTAAAGTTTTTGATAACGAAATTGGAGCAAAATGGAAAGAAAAACGCTCGTAACTACTCAAAAGTCACCCGTAGGGGGGTAAAGTGTATGAATAACCCCTTTACTTTTGTGTTCTCAATACTTTTCTAGAACAAACTTAACCTCCATCGACAACCCTTCATGGGGTCCCCATAAAATAATAACAGAATTTTCACGAAAATTTACCAAAATAGAGAACAGTCAAATCACAGCAAGTATAAATGCCGTGAATATTTTTCAGATTGTAAACCCAAAAAATTTTATACCTAAAACAACCCGTTGGTATTTAGCACAAGTAGTTAAAAAAAGTTTTTTCTAATAGCGGTCACCCCTCGGCAGGCAATGGCAGTCTGCCATGAAAAAGCTTCTCATAAAATACATATGCCGTTCGGAGTCGGTATAATATAAAAACGCACACCACAATGGTAGGAGAAGCTCGGCCAAACACTGAGCTATATAGTGTAAGCGCCAAATTATTATTATGATTATTAGTTGAAGAAAGCTGAATTTTTTGTAGTGCATTCGGTTGGAAAAATACTGGAAGACATTACAGGAAAGAATCAGATTGGACGCTTTTTGGTTATTGTCACGAACGGAGACATGGAACAAATATTATAATATTGCATAATTATGCAAAAACGTTGCAGCGGCGGTTCATCAACTACTGGCAGAATGGAAGCTTTCGAAACAAGTTCAAGTCATTTCTTTTGACACGACATCTTCAAACACCGATGAATTCGCGGGCGCTGCAGTTTTACTTGAAAATATATTGAAGAGAGATGCCGAATCATTACTTAAACTTTTTGAAAGCACTTCCCTCATAGTCATACTTGGATAAGAAATTAACAAAACCAATAGTAACAAAGTTTTTCAGACATTTGTGGTATCTGGCAGAAGTGGCTGTAGCTTTCGCCTTATTTGATCCAGATGTTTCGTGATATAAAGTGGACAGTGTTGGTATTATTTGTGCAGAAGATAGAGAAGAAGACCTTAAAGATAAAAAAAGAAATCCAACCAGAAAGTGAAGAAGAATCTGAAGGAACTGGACAAGATGATGATGATGACGATTGTTCGATGGCTATGAAGATGGTGAAGGTGCTATCCGTAGCAAGAAAAAATTTAGGGCACAACGGTTCAACTTGGCGCAGTAATTTATAAGATTCCCAAAGGAAACATGGCCCAGCGAGGTGATTATCAGCGAGCATCAAAAATTGACAATGATACCGCCGAAAGAGGAGCGAAAATGAGGGAGGATTATAATAAAATATTGTGCAGGAATGACGAAGAGAAGCAATATTTGATTCAAGTTGTCGCTGAATATTGCAAAAAGTATCCGAGTTTTGAAAAAAGGAGTGTGATGTAAATCATTAGTTATTATTTTATACATTAATAACTGCAATATACACATTTCCATTCATTGTAATAATTGTGTAGTTTTTTTGAGTGCAAATTTTCGTGAACATTTATTTATTGTGATATGGGGACCCCATATCGATGGGGGTTGTGTTTGTTCTAGAAAAATATTGGGTTGTTCATACATTTTACCTCCCTACGGGTGGCTTTTGAGTAGTTACGAGCGTTTTTTCTTTCCATTTTGCCCCAATTTCGTTCTCACAAACATCAATGCGCGTGCAATTCTCAACCGATCGATCAAAAATTTTTCTCAAATATTTTTTTACCCTAACCTCATACAAAACTGGGCTCCGATTTTGGAAAATTGGAAATAAAAAATAAGGACCTCCTTAATATACATACATATATATTTTATAGACTGAAACTATATCTATAAGTATCAAAAACTTGTTGTGGATCAAACACCAAATTATAAAAAAAGATAATTGGTATTAAAGATTTTTGAGACAAAAATGAGTTTGTTGCATAAAAAAAGAAATATAAAGAGTTGATAGTTTTTACCAAACTCCGAGATTTGTGGTTAACTCTTAACAAGATTCTCTCTTAAATCTGTAAATCTCATGGTGAAGAACTCAATCAGCCAATACTTGTAATAACATCTGTTCTGCCTTGTACTGAGTTTGCGTTATTATCGATGCACAGTCATCACGCCGGTAAATTTCCTTTACAGTTTTACATTTTTGTCAGTCGGATGATTGCATCACATACAGTCCTCTTGTTGTTTATTTGCTGGTCGTGAGGTTGAGCTTCAGAATAATCTGAAAACATACGTCAAAGGCAAGCCTAAATTTTTTTATAATTTGCCCTTAGCATGATGGCCCTAAATAAATCACATAGGATAAGAAATTAAAAAAAAATCTTGTAATTACGGCATTTGTGTATTAATTTTACGTGATTTTTTTCCAGAATTCAAATTAATGCAGACATAATAAATTTTTAATGAGGAATGTCTGTATATATCATTTGCTTTTTGTAGTGTTATACTATTTGTATGCTTCGATAGCTTAAAAAAAAAATATTTGTCATTGTTTGGCCATACAACTGTTTAGTTTTTAATTGATATGAGCTTTAAGGCCGATTAGTTTTTGGTAAAAATTTTAAGGAAAAAACAACAGTAAGTACTGCGGATATTTCCGCATGTCCACATCAGACTTCTTTCTTCTTGGATTCCTTTAAAATATATCGCACAACCTTCAGTAATTACACTGTGTTTTTTTCTGTGGTTTCCCACTTTCATGCTGGAGTCATCCCTTTAGATTGCAAACCGCGGACAGACGAAAAAATAATGTTCGTCGGAGCAGTAAGTTATATTACTTTATTATTTTACAATTTTATGATTTGCACTGCGTATTTTTGCAAAATTTCAAACCTTTAGGTGGTCAAATCAAGGAGTTTTGCAGCAAAATATAATATTTGAACAATCGCCTCCCATATACCTTATAGTCGTCTGATCTGACCAATTCCAACAAAAAATAAAATATAAAAAAACACCTGACTGCCAAGTTTTATCCTAATAGCTCAATAACTGAGGAACTAGTTTGCGTTTAAACAGACATGCACGCATGTGGGGAAAGTTACTGACTGCCATTAACTTGGAAGTGCAAGTGGATTCTTTTGTCACAATTCGTGTTTAAGCGAGATTCTTCGACAACGAGATTAAAATCTAGCTTTGCGATTTTCATGGCAAGGAGTTTTCGTTTGATCCGAAATCGGAATATATGATCTTCATGACGAAACCTTAAATAACTAATTGAGACTGATTGAGTTTGCCGAGGCCAAAACCAAATCTACCACGTTGTGATAGCCGAAAACATACTTCCAGTCTGCTTGATGTGCGCACGATTCGAGTAACTAACACCCACTCGAATCATTGTATTGTGGCAGCTAAGATCCGCATATGCCTCTTTGTAGCAAAAAGTGCGGAAAGCAATAATCAGAACAGACAGCCACTCACTTCGCTACTCGACTCGTATTCCTGCCCTCTGAGAGCACTAATCACCGCTGAATTATTTCCTTCAATGGGATCACATTTCTCGCTATATACGTACCGTGCTTGAGCTTAAGGGGTGCGTCTTTATGTTACACCACTCTTTTATGCTGACTCCAAATGGAAGATATATTATGAGAAGGTTTTTAATAGCAAAAATACATTCGAGGTTGAGAGGTGGCCGTAAATAGAAAAACACTTTTTCTATGATTTAGATCGGCCAAAATCGTCTAGTCGCTTATAGGACCAATTACGTAATTAAGTACATGCTGAAACCTTTAACATGGATTTTGATTCCTAGTTTAAGGTAAAGTCATGACGATTGAGTTGTCAGACTAAAATAATACTCAGTCTACCATAGTAAATCCATCAAACTTTGCCACATAAACAGGTGGCATAGAAGAGCAAATTTCGTGCTCAAAAGATGCTCCTAGAACTCGGTATAATCTACTTATTGGGTCATCAAGAGCCGAGATAACGACAAGAGACTGATTATCTAAGTAGTAATACACAAAGGACTCTCAAAAATTGCTTTTCAGGTTGAGCTCCTTCAAGAAACCTTGAGAAATAAAATTGAATACAATTCTAAAAGTTCAAAAGTTTTGTAACACAAACGCTGAAAATCGATTTAAAAGAAGAGTTCCAACTATTAGATTTTCTACGTTATAGGAATATATTTGGAAAGTATTCCCCATTATTTGCAGAAAGCCGTCCAATTAACCTGCTAGATTCGGGAGTCATCTTTGGTTAACACTTTGAATCACAAGCAGATGTTTTTTTTAAGAGAATACAGGTAGTTGTACTTAATTGGAATCGTTTTCTATTACTCGAAAGTCTATTATCAAATCGCAGAACGATAGTTATAATTTACACCTAAGAAATTAAATTTTTACACTCAGTGTGTGAACTACACAAGTAAATTTTCATTTAATTATATACTCTTTGTAAACATGTATGTATATGTATGTATATACTTAGACATATGCATCTACATACATATGTAGTTATGTAGGTGTTGTTTATGCTTAATTAATCATTCTAAAATTTAGGATTGATGATGCAAAGGCGCCGTCAAAAGTTTCCTGGAACCGCAATTGGTTCACCTGCCTGACAGGTTTATATGTTTGTATGTATGTACATATATACAAATAGAAATACACACACATTCATATATATACATGAGAAGATAAAACGGCGGAAGGAACCGACCGGGCAATGTTCCTAATATAATGATCAGACTTGTGTAAATTGTGAGTTGCGAAATGGAGTTTTTATGTAGGCATGCGGCAGAATGAAAGTATTATTATTGTTGCTGTCAGAGTTGTGTAGTGAGTTGATGTTTTTGGTTACTCCTTTGTTGTGGTTCACATTGATCTCGACTCTTTTTAGCTGAAGTAAATGAGTTCTGGTAGTGGTATGTGCTACGCCAAATTTCTGTTACGATGGAGCCAACTAACAATGAATCTCAAATCTCTCTTATTTTAATTCATTTTGCCATGCCCTAGAGACAATTACACTCGTACATCATCGGTTACGCTGCATTAAATATATGTATGTATGTATGTATGTATGTATGTACATCGAGCATCCAGCCATCCAGGCAGCCAAAGAGGCGGCCTGGGGCACAGTCGAACGGACTGCATGCCAACATTACCGATTACTTAAATGGTGGACTGGAAGTGCCGCGTGCTTCTTATTAACTACATTAAAACCCAGCAGGGTTTTCACACCTTGTGTACCCCGCTGGGTTCTACTATTGCCGCAGTCAAGGCATCGTTTGAAATCTTGAGATCTCAATAATTTCACACATTTATGTATAGCTGCCGCACGACCTCTGCACCGTCGATTTCCCTGACTGCTTACCGTGGTGCCAGCCAACCAGTTGAACTTGCTGCATCACCGCTGGTGAGTGGGAAAGCGATCGTCTTGGGCATGGTTACTGACTTAATTGTGGCCGGAGGAGCATTGTTCAAATATTAATTGGCATATTGCCCTGCCAAAAGCGCTTTAGGAATCTGTATTTCAATGGTTTCAGTAATGTTGATATCAAAATGAATGACGTCGGGAAAATTAATAGAAATAAATTTAATATGCGGTTTTTTTTTATTTACATATGTAGCTCACGATCCTTTTGCTCATTCTTAGCTCAGTTATGTATAAACGTTATCTTATAAATAATTAAGCATATATGTATGTATAAAGTAAAGAATGCAAATACATTAGACTGGCCGCAGCTTGTATAAAAATAAATAATAACTTAAAATCCAAAAATATTTGGTTCCTAAAACTTGAGGTTTAAAGTCTCGAATAAACTTCCTTGTTTCATTCAGAACGGATGATGCTGAAGTGCGAGAAAATACGACTCTCTTCAAATAAAATAATTTTTAGCCTGAATACTTTATAATCCTATGGAAGTAAGTTGACTCTTTCTGCCGCAGAAGAAAAATATTTGTTATTTCAATTGTAAAAGTCAGTTTCTTTTCAAAATACATCAAAACCCAAGGTTTATAGAATAGAAGGTTAGGACAACAATCGCGTTCGACATCTTGATGGCGTATAAGGCTTAATTCTGGTAGTTGCCATATTGCTTAACAATTATTCTAAAAAATGTACTATTTTATAAAAAAAAGGTATACTTTTTTTATTCAGAAACGCATGTATGGTATGTTACTCCGCCATGTACCGCTTGAATTGAGCGCTTATTCCTGGAATATTACTCTTTATCAATTTGCGTTGATGTGCATATTTCTTCAATTGTATGTTTTTTTAATTATAAAAAATGATGTGCGCTGTTTTGTGCATACTCACGCTAAAGAGCAATCTAAATTTTTATCGTTTAAAAATTCTTGACAGGCTTTTCCTTGCGGAATCATTTTAAATAAACACTTTGAGGTGGCAATGCAGGGAGACTGTCATGGGGTATAAATTTGAATACCAAACTTGGTGTTGACAGAAATAATAAGAGTCAAAAATAAGCATCAAGCATTTATGTTATTGTGTTAATCCAGTTTCAGGCAAAGTAACAACATGTTTGTTTCTATTTTAAACTTTGACCAAAATTAATATCAAAAATGCCCATTTGATTATAATTGCTGAAAGTCCTTTTCGGCAACTATGTTTCTTGCGTTTTGTCTACTCTTCTTATTTTTCAAACCTTTCACCCAATCAGAACTCATTTCGAATTAACGTCATTGGGGATATACAAAATGTTTGACGGCCCCATGTCGTAACCTTCAACTCTATGATCCTTTTTCAAAACGAATATTTTTAAATACAAGGCGTATTCAGTAGAGTGAAGTCGGACCGACAGCGACAAAATTTCCATGTATTTTGGTTTTGCTTTTATGGAGATATTTTTTAATTTAAACTAAGTATGTAGAAGCATGCACGTCTGAAGGTACCTACATATGTACTATTTCTCCTTCTTATAGGGCCTACAATCGTATGTCGTTTTGGGCCGAGACCATAAAACTTCGCCAGTTCCCTCTCTACTTTACAGTAGATCCTTCCATTCCGTTCGTGGGAGCCTACCCATGGGTGCCGAATGGCAAGTTTTTTCACCTCTGCTCCTTCATACGAACGACATGTCCAAGTTATCGCAATTTTTGAATTTTCACGCGTTGGGCTTAAAGAACCTAAAAAGTCGAGTAATTACTGAAAAAACTGACGCTGAATAGAAACTTAGATTCAAGTATATATTCGAAATCTTTTTTAAAATTGGATCTTTGCCAACTTGCTAGTCTAAGGCTAAGCCACTTGGGACAATGCCACTAAAAGTTTTCTCCTAATTCTTAAGAAAAAATACATGCTGGGTTGTCTTTGGAATCTACATGATTGCCGTAGTCGATCTTTCGAGTCTCTGCTGGATTCACATGTTGACGATGAACGCAGTGGCTTGCTTAGCCAAGCAAGATCAATTAAGGAATAAGTCTAGAAGTATTCACCATTGAGTTGTATGCCCATTTTAACAGAAGAAAATGTACCATATTAGAGAGGATTAGGCAGGATAGTAAAGATATATCGCGGATCATATGAAAAAATTCAATTCATTGACATTCAAACTCAACGCTGTATAATATGTGGACTAATTGATTTACTCAACGAAATTCTCTACATATACTCTAAACTTATTTAACTTTTCTCAGTTAAAATATGTCTCAATTCAACTCTGGTTTTTGCGCCTAATTCCGCCGAATGACTCCCGAAATCCGGTTGAGAATGGTTCTAATGTGTATGTATGTATGTACATTTCTATTGCAGCAATTGCCGCGCTGTGATCCACACAATAGGCATGCGCGATAGTGTAATTCGGTGCAATCGTTGTGGGAAACCCAGGCTTCGAAGAATAAGAACAACGAGATTAAGACGCCGACGAGCTTCCGTGGGCACAGCAAAAGGATGAAGAATATGCATTGAAAGCAGAAATTTATGATAATCACAAAATCGAGCAAGGAAGCGCGCGGACAACCACACCATCGACCAATGCTACTCTCTCATGCCCGTTCCGACTAACACTGAATAAGATGCAACCATCTTCGCAACACTTTCAGTGTACACTTCTCGCTCATAACTGAGTAAAACACGGTTCGTCTCGCAGACTTAAATGAGTTGGTGACTTCGGATCAGACTGCCGGCATGGCAACGATTCGACTCAGCGGCATAGCCCGGATAGAAAGGGACTCGACTCATCGCGTCGGCCACTCAAGTTTGAATTTCAATAGATAACTTTTTAAATGTACATATGTATGTATCCTGGGCTTTTCGTAAAAAACTGCCAGGCGGACGGAATGTTCGCTCCGTTCATTAAATGGTAACCCTAACTGACCACGTTCGTCAAAAATTCCGATCATTACTTCATAGTCTATGAAGTTCTCGCTCTATTAATTTATGATCCACATATGCGACATACATTTATACGTGCAGGGAAAATCAGCATCAGAGAATATTTACTTATAAATTAAAATGTATTTATAATACATTTGTATTTCTCAATCTTAAAATCAGCACAGACTCTACTTAGACCTTTTCAATTAGGTTAAATAAGGTTAGGTTAGAGTGGCACACTTAGGCTGCAGAAAAGGTCATTGTGACACCACTGGCGCAAGCCATGCATTCCTTCCCATCCCTCAGAAATTGAACCATCCTGTAGAAAGAAAGAAAGCTTTAGACCGAATTCACTTAAATGAATTCCACTGCATGCTATTTCGTTCTCCTTGTCTGTATATATAGCCACCGATCCTGGGTTTAGGTTCACGGCACGTGTGGGTACGTTCCTTTCTGGGATTCTTATGGCGAACTTATTTTCAAAGCATAGACAAGAGCTAGTGTAATCTAGTTTCCTTAGATTATCCGACAGAGTTTCCAGATCCTGTGTATGTCCGGATCTATGATCGCTCCACGGTTGGATCGCATTTTATCTGGCCGCACCACAGCCTGCCAGAAAATTGTCATAGAAATCCACCGGTGGATTGGGTGGTGACGTAAAAAAAGATTTTATTATTTCATCGAGTTTTTATCGAAATTTTTATAAGTTTCTAAAACATATAAGTAAGTTGGGATTTCATAGAAATGGTATATTAATTTCGTCCTAAGTTTGTAAGTACCAAATGGACAAGAGTTAAACCCATAAAAAAGTATACCGAAATGATCAGGATATGAGCTGATTCGATTTAGCCATGTCCGTCTGTCTGCCCGTTTGTTTGAAAGCAAACTAGTCCCTCAATTTCTGAACTATTTGGATGAAACTTAGCAGTCAGGTGCCTTTTTATAATTTATTAGACATTTCGACATAATCGGACAGATGAGACGACTATAGGGTATGGGAGTTGATTGTTTAGATATTATATATTGCCCCACAACTCCTCCAATCGTAAAGATCTGAGAAATAAAACATATAGCTACCATTAAACCGATTTTTAAGATATGTAAGCAACTTAAGGCTGGGAATTTTGAACATATGTCTGTAGTTCTTAGCAATATATTAGCAGTGAAAATCAAAAAGATCAGATAAACATAACATACAGCTTCCGTACAATTTTTCCATTCATGAAAGGTATGAAGCCTTCGGCATAGTATTTGAAATAATCTTTTGAGAAGAATGTTGTCACTTTTGGAAAAGTTCAACATACATACATAATACCGGAACAATAAATTGGGTTTTTGACAGGTCGTGGCACACAGTACAACGTCATCGAATAGTAAATGACATAGTTAAAGCTCTGGAAAGTAAACAATATAGTACAACTGTCTTTCTTGATGTACAGCAGGCATTTGATCGAGTCTGACACACGGGAATTTTATATAAAATTTAAAAAAATACTTCCTGCTCCATACTTCCTTTTGCTAAGGTCATACCTGCTTTGATAAAGTTTCTCACACGATTTTAGTTACCAAGTTAGCTTATATTGACATCTAATTTCAAAAAGAGACATTGTGTCTACATCAGCATGGATCATAATTTGAGCTCTTTATAGCGTCTATTGGGGTTCTCAGGGAAGTATATAGGAACCATTGTTGTTTGTTTTATTCGTAAACGATATTAGTAATTGCTTCTCTTTTGGTAATTTTCTGCCGATTTAAAAGTATTTTCTGTAATAAAAAGTTCATCTGACGCTGCTAAGCTTCAAGCTGAGATAGATAGTTTGCATCATATATATGTAGATGTTTAATGAGCTCAATGCCGGAAAAATAAAACAATTGAATAATATGTAAATTATTTTATTAATTCGTCAATATTTCGACTTCAGTCTGAAGTCATCATCAGGACTGCAAAAAACAACAGAAGGCGTTCGCTATGTACAAACTAAAACAATAATGAACACAACTTACACTATCGGCTGCGCCTGGTAGACTGACATGTGATATGCAAAAAACTTAATTTATAGTATACATATACTCAACAAAAATTGAAGATAAGCGAAACATAAACCAAAAATGTAAACAATAAAAGAACAATTGTATACAAAAATATGTAGGAACAACAACACGTGAAAATGTAAACAAGTTAAAATACAGTAATTGTAAACAAAAAATTGTTTTAGGAACAACAACACGTGAGAATGTAAATGAATACAGTACAGTAATTGTAAACAAAAATAAACAAACAACAATGCAAGGGACGATTTTGGAATCGGAACAGCTGTTGAACTATGTCCTCATATGCCTTGAATATTTGCTGTTTCTTAATATTAAGTTGCGGTAGACATGTGCACAATTGTCGGTGTCCGTTTTAAAATTCATCCTCATATTATTAGGGGTGTTCACAATGTGCAGCATTTCCAATGTGAATCTTTTGTAGTAATTTTTCTCCTCCTCTAAAATAATGACGCTTTCAAAATTCGGATGATGTCCAGTATCTTTACAATGTGTTGTTAATGCTGTTTTGTCTTTAATTTTGATTTCGTTGTCCCAACATATACTTTCTCGCATAAGAGGGACCCGTCGCCATTACATGGAATCCTATAAACCACATTCGCTTTTTCCTGTCTCGGGATTTTATCTTTCATATTGCTGAAAATATTTCTCAAAGTATTGTCGTACTTGAAGGCTAATTGGTATTTTTCTTTATCGTACAGATTGGAATATTTGATTCTCTCCGATAACCCTGGAACATACGTTGCTGTTTTGTACATCTTACCTGGTGGCACATGTCTTTCGTTTTTTATGTTACGTGGGTCATATATGCCAATGAGGCTATTTATTAATTTTTTTGGGAAATCGTTGTCTGTCAGGGTCTTCTTAATGATACAAATATTTTTGCTGTGGTACAATTTATCACTAATGGAGAGAACCCGCTTTATAAAGTTTTGGGCTGTGTTTATAATTATTTTTCTCTCATGTTTTGAGTAGAAGTTTATGAGTCTCCCTGATGCTGTTGGCTTTTTGTACCAGTCTATTGTTATTTTGTTGTTTTTTCTTATTATTAGGGTGTCCAGAAAGGGTATTTGTTCATTTTTCTCTATTTCTATTGTAAATTTAATTGTCTTGTTATAATTGTTTAATAATTGGAGCATCCCGTCTGCGTTTTCAGTTTTTATAATGGCAAATAAGTCATCTACATATTTTGTAAGTAGTCGGTGTTTGTTATCACAGTCTAATTCAAAATTCTTCAAAATTTCTTCCATGACAATGTCGGCTATAATTGGTGATGCCGGTGAACCCATTGGCATTCCTGAACGTTGTTCATATATTTTATCATTGTATTTAAAGTATCGAGTTTCCTTAATGCAAAATTTCACTATAGTCAAGAAACCATGACATTGTATGTTCTTTGATTTCATTCCACCTTGAAGATATGATGTTCAGGGCCATATCAACCGGGATGCTGGGGAATAATGAAACGACATCGAATGACACTAAGCTTTCGTCATCATAAACATAGGAACCTTTGATCTTATCTTTGAATTCAATAGCGTCTTTAACATTATATTTGGATGTCGTGGTTATGTTTTTTAAAATTCTAACTATATATTTGCACAAATTATATGACGGGAAGTTGACAGACGAACAAATGGGTCTGAGTGGAATACCGTCCTAATGAATTTTGGGCAAGCCATAAATTCTTGGCGGGTTAGCTGTTTTGCAAACAAGGTCGTTCTTTTCTTTTAAATCAATTATATTATTGACGTACATTTTCTGTACAATTTTATTATTTTTGTCTTGTAGTCTAGTAGTGGGATCACGTTTCAATATTCTGTATGTTGACATGTAGTTTGAATTTTTCTGTCATATTCAGATTTGTCCATCAAAACGGTAACATTACCCTTGTCGGCATTAAGGATCAAAAGCTCTTTGTTAGCTTTCAATAACATTTTTGTGGATCGTGGTGTGTCTTGTACAAATTTGTCTCTACATAAACTTGTTGTCTTGTTGAGGTGGTTCTGTATAAGTGCGGTCAGGTTGTTTCTCTCAACCTCTTGTTTCTCCTTTTCTTTAATGGTTTGTATATAGTTTTCACCGTCCGCTAACACTTTAAATAGAGGAAACTCTTTATTGTTAAGAGGTAATGCATGTTTAGGTCCGAGGGACATGAGCCATTGAATGTCAGTCGGGATAGGTATGTCGGTCGTATTGCAAATCCATTATGGTATCACCCTAATGTTAAGAAGTTGTTGCTGTTTGTATATCAGATTTTCGTACTTATTTACTTGTGTCTTTTTAATTGTCGTTTTTAGTTTCTTGGTCAATAGTTCTTCACTTTGGAAGAATGATGTGGAGTCTTGAATGTTAAGCTGTTGTTTAATATATGTCGTCAGCATATTTACCTCCTTCCTTTTTTGCCGCAGGATTTCGTATTTAATTGTGATGAGAAGGTTCAATAATTTTATTTTAATTTTGGCAGTGTATGAAGATATGGAGTTAGAAATCTTTGTTGGCATTTTGTTGTTGTTGGTGTTGTTGTTAATGATGTATATGATGTTTTTGGTTGCGTTTATGATGACGAAAGCTTAGTGTCATTCGATGTCGTTTCATTATTCCCCAGCATCCCGGTTGATATGGCCCTGAACATCATATCTTCAAGGTGGAATGAAATCAAAGAACATACAACCATGGCAAAAGATCTTTTCTTGACTATAGTAAAATTTTGCATTAAGGAAACTCGATACTTTAAATACAATGATAAAATATATGAACAACGTTCAGGAATGCCAATGGGTTCACCGGCATCACCAATTATAGCCGACATTGTCATGGAAGAAATTTTGAAGAATTTTGAATTAGACTGTGATAACAAACACCGACTACTTACAAAATATGTGGATGGCTTATTTGCCATTATAAAAACTGAGGACGCAGACGGGATGCTCCAATTATTAAACAATTATAACAAGACAATTAAATTTACAATAGAAATAGAGAAACATGAACAAATACCCTTTCTGGACACCCTAATAATAAGAAAAAACAACAAAATAACAATAGACTGGTACAAAAAGCCAACAGCATCAGGGAGACTCATAAACTTCTACTCAAAACATGAGAGAAAAATAATTATAAACACAGCCCAAAACTTTATAAAGCGGGTTCTCTCCATTAGTGATAAATTGTACCACAGCAAAAATATTTGTATCATTAAGAAGACCCTGACAGACAACGATTTCCCAAAAAAATTAATAAATAGCCTCATTGGCATATATGACCCACGTAACATAAAAAACGAAAGACATGTGCCACCAGGTAAGATGTACAAAACAGCAACGTATGTTCCAGGGTTATCGGAGAGAATCAAATATTCCAATCTGTACGATAAAGAAAAATACCAATTAGCCTTCAAGTACGACAATACTTTGAGAAATATTTTCAGCAATATGAAAGATAAAATCCCGAGACAGGAAAAAGCGAATGTGGTTTATAGGATTCCATGTAATGGCGACGGGTCCCTCTTATGCGAGAAAGTATATGTTGGGACAACGAAATCAAAATTAAAGACAAAACAGCATTAACAACACATTGTAAAGATACTGGACATCATCCGAATTTTAAAAGCGTCATTATTTTAGAGGAGGAGAAAAATTACTACAAAAGATTCACATTGGAAATGCTGCACATTGTGAACACCCCTAATAATATGAGGATGAATTTTAAAACGGACACCGACAATTGTGCACATGTCTACCGCAACTTAATATTAAGAAACAGCAAATATTCAAGGCATATGAGGACATAGTTCAACAGCTGTTCCGATTCCAAAATCGTCCCTTGCATTGTTGTTTGTTTATTTTTGTTTACAATTACTGTACTGTATTCATTTACATTCTCACGTGTTGTTGTTCCTAAAACAATTTTTTGTTTACAATTACTGTATTTTAACTTGTTTACATTTTTACGTGTTGTTGTTCCTACATATTTTGGTATACAATTACTGTTCTTTTATTGTTTACATTTTTGGTTTATGTTTCGCTCATCTTCAATTTTTGTTGAGTATATGTATACTATAAATTAAGTTTTTTGCATATCATATGTCAGTCTACCAGGCGCAGCCGATAGTATAAGTTGTGTTCATTATTGTTTTAGTTTGTACATAGCGAACGCCTTCTGTTGTTTTTTGCAGTCCTGATGATGACTTCAGACTGAAGTCGAAATATTGACGAATTAATAAAATAATTTACATATTATTCAATTGTTTTATTTTTCCGGCCTTGAGCTCATTAAAAATCTATATATAATTTATATAATTATGGCCAATACAACTGAATCAACAGTTTGCATCATTGGTAAATCTCGTCTTCCTTTGAACGGTAAAAAATCCTTTAAGGTCAAATTTCCAATACTATTACTACGTCTTATACTATTTCTATCACAAGGATAAATTATATAAACGATATTAAAGATCTTAGAATGATTTTTACAACTAATTTTTATTTTAACAATCATATAATCGCATCATATCGCAAAAGCTTATCCTAGGATTTGTTAGGCGAAATAGCACAAAGTTTTCCGATAAAATTGTTGTTCACGTCCATTGTTCGCTCTTATTTAGAATACGCTGCAATAATTTGGAGGTTTTACCATAAAATTGGAATTACAATGGACCCGAAATTTAATTTTAATCTTCACATAAATGTTACAGTTAACAAAGCCAAGGTTGTTTTTGCATTTGTAAAACGGTGGTCAAAAGAATTCAATGACCCTTACATCACGAAGGCTCTATTCACAACGTTAGTGAGGCCCATACTGGAATATGGATCTGTTGTTTGGAACCCGCGCTATCAAGTTCATTCCGACAGAATAGGGTCAATTCAAAAACAATTTCTACTTTTTGCTTTAAGGAATTTTCGTTGGGATTCTCAGTACAACCTGCCGCCATATATAGTCGTTTAAAACTCATTAATCTTCCTACACTTGCTAGTCGCAGAGAAATGCTAGGCATTGTATTTTTGGTCAAGTTACTGACAGGCTTGATTTCTAGCCTATCTCTTCTTAGCGAAATAAAACTAAATGTTCCCTCCAGAATTTCAAGAAATTTCCGGCCTCTCTTCCTGAAGCCATGTAAAAGTAATTTTGAGTTAAATGAGCCACTCCGTAGTTTGTGTCAGGATTTTAACACTCACTCCGGTTCTTTAGATATTTTAGACTCACTTTTTTACATAAAGAAAACTATACTCAATCCTCTCAATAATTAATACATACATACATACATATACATATATTACTATTCGATCAGCTGATGAGCATTTGTTCTGTAGCTGAACAGTTTTAGATCTCGACACTTAACAAACCTCTGCCTTTCATGACTCGGCGCAACATATATGAAAAAAACAAAATTTTTTTTTTTTTTTATATATCCGTGCGTCATGCGGATGCGCCCCTCGCGTCGGTCGGGCGGGTATGGAGGGATAAAACCGTTGGGATTATTATTATTATTATTATTATGATAAATCGAATTGAACGTGTCCAAAAAGTCTTCATAAAGTTCGCTCTACGCAGCTTACCTTTTACTGAGCCTTATCTAATAGTTTTCGCCGACTTTTATTAACCTTTAAGACTTTGTAAACAAGAACATCTGTGTTCTCTTTATCCTTTACGTTTAATAGTATTAAAAGTGTTAGGGATTGCCTCTTTTTTTTAGGGAAAATTAACTTTAATATTTCTCAGTGTAACATAGGATACTTCTTTCCTTTTTATGGGAATATGCTCGTAGTGCTCTATAGCTCGCGCTGTTCATGAACTTAAAATGATCTCACACAAATTTTCAAATGATTTTTTTTGTTCGATAGATGTTTTCAAAAATTTTTGAATTTAATTTTATAAGTATTATCTTATCTAATTAGAAATCAAGCTAAATCTTGTTAATTACTTTGTAAGAAATTTTTGTACGTTTCAAGACTCAAGAAATAAATAAATAAATATGAACTAAACGTGAAATGTAAATTTGAGATATTCCCACAACACCTCACCCTTTTAATAGAGGCTGAAATTTAATTGTAGTCAACTTCTTCGAAACTTATAAACGCACGATATTGGAGGCATTGAAAATTAAATTTTTCAAATGCAAGAGTAAAAGTTGCAAGTAAAGTAAACGCGAAAAGATAACTGTAATTTGAGGTTTACATGGACTTTGACGTAAGATATTGAATATTTGATGAATGAAAACATTGCCATATAACTAGCTAAAATTGTTCTGGGCGTATGAAAGCATACTTTAGATTTGCAAGACTTGAAAATCTTTGTGAATAACAAAACCAAAACCTCTCAAATGATTTGAGATAATAAATTTGACCGAAGCCAAGAAAATTAACGATATTTCTTCATGAAGAATGGTGTATAGTTAAAAGAATGAAACCAATTGTTCAGTTCAAAATAACGATCACTGTTTAAGTTTCGGTTTATAAACATAAAGCAGTTTTAAAAGTTTTTAAAATTAATATTAACTCATGACAATAACTTTAACGTTATGCGTGCTTTTTTTTCTTGCGTTAATGTTAGTTTTAAGAAATGTTTATAAAAATCGAATTGAACGTGTCCAAAAAGTCTTCATAAAGTTCGCGAAAGCCATTATATTTTATATATTTTTACAATATAAAAATATTGTTTCCCATTTTTACAAAAAAAAATCGTTTCTTCTTTGTAAACATGTTATTTTCATGAAAAACGTTTAATGAACGAAAAATAGTAAATTGTATTAAATTCCCAAGAAATTAAATCTTACATAACTTGGCCTCGAACTCAATAACAAGTCAATGATAAAACATGACTAAGGTAATAAAAATGTTAAAACTTCCTTACCTTTGTTTGATTTGTTATATGTTTTCATTCGTATACGGATTCTATAGATCTTAGATGTATTTTCAACCTTTTTTCTTTTGTCAAAAACCGGTATGTCGATACTTCGAAACCTACATACTATATGTACCATATGTAGAAAATATAAAATAATCTTATCGAATGCATGAACGCGGCACGAAAATCCTTCAAAAAATTTTCAAAAAGAGCCATGGGTGGACAACGAAAGAACCAATCTTCAGTCGGTATTAGTAGCTGGCGTTACTTATTAAAGCGGAAATGCAACTGGCTAAGATTTTTAGTCTGGGCCGGAACCGACAAGCGACAGAGCCACTGAAGAACAAGAGTTGTTTTACTATATTTTCTAATTATTTAAACTGTACACCGAATACTTAACCACAAACAGTTTAAACTGGCATCTTGATAAAGTTTTGATATTCCAAATTTCATGAATTCTTCAAATAGTTAACATATAAAAAAGCACATATTTTTTCTATTTGCCGAATAGTCTAAGCCGAGCCTCGAGCGAATTTGTTTTAACAACAAAAAAGTTACCATAAGCAAACCTCAATCACAATCCATTTAAAGGAAAAATAGTCAATACAACATGCAAAACAAAACAATACTTGTGTAGTAACACCTATACTAATATGATTGTCAAAAACAGTAAAGGCACAAGTCTGAAAGGTCACGAAGCAAAACGGATGCTAAAACTCAATTACATAACAATCTGTTCACATTTTTTCACACACCATCAACTCTAAATGAGCAAATGACTAACAGTTACATATACATATATGTATGTACAAGTACAAACGAAGAGTCGAAACGCCACCACCAACCACCAGCATATTCCATGTCACACATCATGTTATTTACATACATACGTTTGACTTTAGCTTTTGCGTTTCTTCTTCATTGTACATTCCAATTGTCCTTCGTTCCTCATCACTTTTTATTACCGCCACAACGGCCTCCACGTCGGCCACAGCCATAGCCGCAACCTCAACAGCACAAATTACTATACAATTTAATCTGTATCGACAACAACAACAAAACATATACAAGTGATGGGCTACATATTTATGTATGTATGTATGTACATACATATGTATAAATTGGGGTCGGCAACCGAAGTGTTGCCACTTAAACATGCTGTCCCAACCAAATGGTTATTGGCAAAGTAATTTTGTTACAGTATAAGTTGCGTCATGAACTCGAGTTTATGAGCATTTTTGGTGTTTAAAGTAAACAAACAAACTCTGAATTTGTTAAACTCCCCAATTTGAACAATTGAGAGTAGTATACAGAAACAAAACCATTAACAGTTAACAGTTAACACTTTTGTTAAACTTGATATACTTTTCCATTGAACGGAAGGTTTTAATTAAAAAGTTTTCAAAGTTACAGCATTTTTAAGTGGCAACACTTCGAACGGTGACTCGTGTACGTATTTCACAAACATATGTAGTTGTATATATGCATACATATGTATGTATGTTTTTGTGCCCAAACCACCCCCAATGAATTCAATCTCTTTGTGGCCCATTTCGACGCCCAAAAAGTAGAAGTCGCGCATCGCCAACCAAACATCTACCCAACGCCCATTAGTCGGTGATAGCCATAAGGCACGAGCCACCCACCATCATCATCGCTATTTAGAATTTATAGACCAAAGCGCCAGTAAATGTGTACATTAGGGTGACAATTAAATGTATGGAGTATTTTTTTTTTCTTTATTGTTTTGGTCTCAGTGTTTTTTTGTGTGTAGTTTTATTTAAAAAAAATTCTAGTAAAATTTCAAGGTCGTAGGAAGAGGATTAGGGGGCGCGTCGGCCCCCCAAAGTTACACAAAATACGTTTTTTCACGCAAATTCTTACTTTGACTGCTTGTAACTTTCTCTGTGTTTTTTTTTTTAAACATTACTGGCGAAAGATGTTCATTAATATGTCTACAATAACATATGTCAATAACATTTTTGTCTAATGTTAATATTTAATGAAAAAAACTTAAATATAGGAGAAAAAGTACGCCTCAATGTCGATTTATTATACTTAAATAAAACTACTTATGTATATGATTTCTCTTTTTATTAATATTGTTTAAAGCACTTGAGACAATGTCTTTTTATTACAGTCCGGAAACCGATGGCGGTAATCGCTAACAATTTTTAAAACAAATTGTTTTTGGCGTTCATTTTTGGTAAATAGTTTATTATACTCTTCCATCAATTTAACCCCCTTTCGGCAGTGTCATTTGTAACATTTAATTTTTTCATCAGTTCAGCCACTTTACAATAAGATTGGTCCTGCTCCCATTTGTCTGGGTTTAATTTAAAAAAATCAGTATTTATTTGAAATCTTTCAAATAATGCTTTTGTTTCGGCAGAGACGAACTGTTCAATTCCGTCATGGAATATTTCAACGATTTCTCTATCATTTATTGTAGCTCGCTTTGTGTTTTGCTCTTGTTCAAAATCATTTTCCAAAGCCGCCACCATTTTTTGTTTTGAAAAAAGGGATACGTTGCTGTCAAAAAATGCAAGACCAACCGCCTCAGGGCTTAAATACCTCAAGTGGTTCCTGAACTTTTTAAGAGCAACATAAGATATAGCAGCATCAATTTTTTTGAAGTTTTCAAGTTTTTGTAAAAATAAAAAATCTTGATATGGCGCTTTAATGGCCAAAGGAGCAGAAAACCACGCTTCGACATAGACTTCAGCAATAAAAACACAAATTTGACGAAGCCCATTTAATTCAGTTGCTGAAAGCTGGAACTCGTTACGGAATAAAAATATTTTTAGACAGTAAATCGCTTTTGCCATCCACCTTGCATGGTGAACAGCTCCTGGCGATCGAAACATTAGGCTGTTTGGATGTGTCTTTTCTGGTTTTTGACCCAGGAAGAGCAAAGTGAGTTCCAAGAATTCTTTATAGTCTTCCCTGGGTTGTTTTTCTTCCAAGATATTATTTACTGCACCGATAATGCGAACAGCAGACTCTTTCATGTACGTCTTGACAGTTGGATCGTTGATGCCATACTCATAGTTTTTAGCATCAATCTTAGCCCAAGCATTTTTAAATTTCTCAAACATTTTAACGTTTGGACTTCCATAACAGCTTATTTTTTCTTCGAAAACGCATCTTAAAACAATCTCGTATATATGATGACGGCATGGTAACCATAAAAGTTGTCTTTGTAAATTATTTTCAATTAACGTACAGGTACCATTGAAACGCCCAGTATTGACCGCTGTTGTATCAAACACTAAAGCTTTGATGTTATTTTGCAGACCATATTCATAAATAGCATCGCATACAGCGGATGCCTGTTCTTTTCCAGTACCGGAATCAAGTGCAGGTATTTCAAGAAGCTGTTCAACTTTACCGCTCGATATTATTATAGGCAACCTATCCACTTTATCATTTCCCGTCAGCGCCGGCAAAAGTTTACCATCCCAATGAAGGCAGATAGCGTCGAGCTCATTTAATTTTAATTTAATTTTTAATGCTGAAATTCTTTCTTCACGGATTTGTTCCCTTTCCTGGTGTACAGACGTTCGGTTTAAAATATAATCTTCAACATTATTACCCAGAGCTTCAACGACTGCGCTTATTAGATGAACCGCATGTCTGTCACTGATTTTACAGACATCGAGTGCGGCCGCCAGTTTTGGTGTTAGTATTTTATTTGTTCCCCTACATTTTTTGGCTGGAGGTTGACTACAACGTGGGTCACATTCCATATCTGGAAAACTGTTATCATTCTCTGAAGATTCAGATGACAGCAACTCTGCAGTTTCATCTAATAAAAACGACTTAATTTAAAGAAAATAAAAAATAAACAATAACATACAACGAACCAATTAATGCAATTTCACGATTATTCCGCTCCACTTGTTGTAATAAATTGTTGTTGCGTTCTTCAAGTCGGCACTCTCGGCGTACTTCTTCGTAATCGATACCATACATAAAGCCTGGGCGCCCCGTTTTTCGTTGACTTATCAAGAAATCAATATCTTCTTGATTCGACATTATTTTTAATGCACTTGCATGCGCCACGTCAAAAAGCATATCCAATTTTTCTTTCCACGTGTTTACTTTGCTCTTATGGAAATTAGAAGTCTTCTTTGAATCTTTTTGAAAGCTTTGCCATTCTTTATACAATTTCTCTACATTTGTAATGCAGCGTTGTTTATCCTTGACCGGAATGCGGGCTTTTTCCCAGAACACGAATAGTTCTTTTACAACTAAATCTGAACTTTCCCGTAAATTTTTTTTTACTACACGTAAATTGAAAAACAAAACTTTCAACACTTCTATATTGGAGGGTAGTTTACTTCCCGTTAATGAGTTGGTACAATAACCAATTAAATATACGCGTTCACGTAAATTTCTAGCAGACATTTTCGACTTTTCACATTCAAATATTCACTTCGAATGATTTTTTTGCAAATTTAATGCTATTAAAAAATGTTTGCGGCTGCTGCATATAACTGTAAAATAAGAATCTATTTTCCGAGAAACATTGGTGCTGATTTTTTGTCGGTAGCTTACGCAAGCATTGAGAATAATATTGTTGAGGTTGTAACGGGAATATTCTCGGTCCCAATTGTCAATATTATAGATCGCTTCAGCATACAGGCAAAAAAAATTTGAAGCAAACTTTTAAAGACAATTCTTACACTTGAAAACAAAAGTAAACAAAAAAAGTCTGAAGTTCGGACTAGCGAGGTCTTACTGTATATAATTGTTGAAGCTACTCTTACGTAAATCATAAGGAATTTTCTATATGAATCTTTAATTAAATAAATCTGAACAAAATCCAAAATTTGAATCATATAAGTAATTTTATTTAAGTATAATAAATCGACATTGAGGCGTACTTTTTCTCCTATATTTAAGTTTTTTTCATTAAATATTAACATTAGACAAAAGTGTTATTGACAGATGTTATTGTAGACATATTAATGAACATCTTTCGCCAGTAATGTTTAAAAAAAAAAAACACAGAGAAAGTTACAAGCAGTCAAAGTAAGAATTTGCGTGAAAAAACGTATTTTGTGTAACTTTGGGGGGCCGACGCGCCCCCTAATCCTCTTCCTACGACCTTGAAATTTTACTAGAATTTTTTTTAAATAAAACTACACACAAAAAAATACTGAGACCAAAGAAAATATCACTTTCGAAATTAACTGTCACCCTAGTGTACATACAATATAGTACAATGTACGTAGGTATACTTGTGTAGCGACAACGTAGTGTAGAGGAGCTGCCTAAGTTAGCTCAAAAGCCGTTCAAGTCTCAATCAAAAAGTCAAAACAATAATTTAGTGCGCATATACGTATGTTCTCGCACACCTACATATAACATAAAAATACAAGGATGTGTTGGAAACTAACTTGCTAACATACATACATATTCATATGTACATACATGGGTACATATATACATATATACTTATACTCGTACAAGTATGTATATGTATAGTTTGTAACCGAGGGTTTGCTATGGCTATGGTATAAACAAGGAAAATTAAGAGTATTTGGCAGTTAAACAAGGACTCTTTTTGTACATACATACATACATACTAGGGTGTTCGATTATTTTACTTTTTTTGTAAAACCGGGTTTCGAATTGTTTGAAAAAAGGCAATTTGAAAAAACCGGCTCCAAATTTTTAAATCAGGAAAAAACCGGGTAAACCGGTTGCTGTTCCCAGTAAGAAAAAATCATCATAATGTACATATATGTATGTAACTAAATGCAATTATTTTTATGAAGAAAATTTTTTGAAAATAAAATGTGGTTTAATGCCCGAATTCGGTAATTTGGTATGATCTCAAGTCTCAAAATTTGAGACTATGAATTAGAGATTATTATATTGCCTTTCCTCGCTTTCACGATTTTTTTTTGTTTTATGCTCGAATGCAGTCACTTGGTATCATCTCAAGTCTTAAAATGAGCTAGAGATTATTGCTTTTCCTCGCTTTCACGTTTTACTCTTTTGCTTTTATTTAAATTTTTTTTGACCTGCTCATCACCAGGTCAGAATTTAGAAACTTTTGCCGGAATTCAGTAGCAGTCTCTGTCTCTATTAGAGACAAAAGTCACAATTTTAGACCAGTCGGCCTTCACAAGTCTTAAAATAAATGCCCATATTCTGTAACTTGGTATATCAAGTCTTAATCTTGCCTTTCCATACTCATCACTTGGTCACAATTTAGAGAATTTATTTGAGACAAGAGGCTTTATATTGAGACTAATGAATGCCAATTGGTCGAAAATTGTGACTTTTGTCTCTATTAGAGACTAATACTCGAATTCAGTAAGCTGTCTCAGTCTCTAATAGAGATAAAAGTCACAATTTTAGAACAGTTGACATCCATTAGACTTAAAATAAAGCGTCTAGTCTCAAAATAAAGTCTATAAATAGTGACCTGGTGATGAGCAGGTTACAAAAAATTAAAATGCAAACCAAATAAAAAAACGTAAAAGCGAGGAAATGCAAAAATCTCTAGCTTATTTTGAGATGATACAAAGTTACTGAATTCGGGCATAAGACTGCTTACTGAATTCGGGAATGTTTTTTATTAAGTCGTTATACAATTTTTCAAGCGTTTTCCGTCCTCTTGTAACATTTGTCTAAATATATAAAATCTTCAAAAATGCCCTTGTTGCAGTTTTTCTACAAATTATTTGGATTTCGAATATATATAATGGTCTTATGTAATTGAAAAACACTTTGTGGTTGCCGTTTCAATTAAAATGTA
The DNA here is from genome assembly GCA_963971545.1 of Philophylla caesio. Lineage (NCBI taxonomy): Eukaryota > Metazoa > Arthropoda > Insecta > Diptera > Tephritidae > Philophylla > Philophylla caesio. The sequence continues at coordinate 69,582,005 of OZ020607.1, forward strand.
ATGTATGTAAAATTAGTCAATGTGCTGCCGTTATTCTATTATTTGTCAAAGGCAATAGCTTTACAATTAGGTAAAAACCGGTTTTGGAGATTACAAAAACCGATTTATTCTATATTTGAAAAATCAAGGTTTCAAAAAGAACGTACAAAAGTTTATGAAAAAACCGGAGGAAACCGGTTTGAAAAAAACGAGTCAATCACCATAATACATACATACATATGTATGTATGTATGCCTAAGGGAACTTGGAATCCCGGATTTTTTTTTGTGCCGGAAGGAGCTTGATTCATATCAATTCCAGAGACTATTAGGGCCCCAATTAATATAATCACCCTTATTGTGAGTTTCGTTTTCGCCGAAAATAGTTAATTTTTTACTGTTCGCTTATTATAAATTTCGGGCGGAAATTTTCCGCTTTCGAACATTGTTTCCCCATATCGGCAACACTTATTTCAGGCGCAAATAGTTGGCGAATTAGTTGAATTTGTTCACTACTTTTTGAGAGGATGAAGCTGCATAGTTTGGAGCCTGCAATGAAGAATTAGTCCGAATGGAAAGGGGTACACAATTTATATTTAAATGTACGCAGAAATAAAAATTTTTTATGCAAAATAGGCTTGGACTGATCAAAAGCGTTATGTCTTCAAGCGGAACAAATTTTGTTCACAAAGGGATAATCGACAATAAAGCTATGCATTTAGTTTACTTAAGTCCTAAAACTGACAAGCCTATTTCTATGGGTTATCTTTGCGAAAAATTCCCAGAACAAACATTTTTACTGAAACGCATATTTTGGCACTTTGTGACAGTCGTGCTTGCGCTTCGTAGAAAATAATAACTTATGTGAGTTCGATAGCAACAATTAGCTTTACTTATATGTACTTATATATACCGAATACACGAACAAAAAAAATATATATATGTATAATAGAAAAACACATGCACTCAATCTTCTTCGGTCGTTTCAAGGCAAGGTGCTGTCCGAAGCAATACCGGACGAGAGAACCTTACTTGGCGCAAGCTCGAAGCTGATTGATTTTACTAATGATCAGCAAAAATGAATCAGCGAAATAAAAACTAACGCAGCAGGGTTGCAAAATAACATAAAAATAAAAGTGTTACAGGCATGTTACTTAAAGTATGTATGTATACAAAAGTTTAAGAAAAGCAGGGCTGTTACAGTCTCCCCCTAGGATGCTAAAATCGACCTGATAAGGCATCCTATGTGGCCTTTCGCGGACGTCCTCGGCGTCGGATCATGTTAACTGGATCCTCGGAAACACCAGCAGCGCTTCGATACGGCGTTAACGATGAGGCATGGCAGGTACCCAAAGGTTGTTAAGGCCAAATTGTCGTAACTGATTAAAAACTCGGTTCAGCTCGTCCAGATGTTCTTCAAAATTCCTTGAACACAAAATAATATCGTCTAAGTACGCAACCAGAACTAGACTATTTAATGACATTTTAAGACGAAATGTGGCTGGCGCGTTTCGTAAACCAAAGGGCATGCGTGTAAATTTGTACATCCCGAATGGCGTGACGAATGCTGTTTTATCTTGGTCCTCCTTCTCAATTGCATTAAATATTGCATTTAATTCCCTGTCACAGTTGACAATTTACTCTCATAGTGAACAGTCGTGCTTTTCTATACCATATTTATTTCACGCAGCTAGCTAAACGTCACATTTTTCTTATTGTTATTTCGAATCGATTAAAAGGTATTTATACATAAGTGCTACACCACCATGTCGTCCTCCTCAGGAGGCAACTATTACGCTTTATTAGATCCAGATGGATTTAATTCTGCATCAAAAAGAAAGAAATACAATTCAACCAAGTTTAACTTGCAAAACAAAGCAGATTTTCCACAACTTACTCCATTTGACAGGAATAATAAAGCAGGATGCCCAAAATTCATTTTGATGAAAAACAAAAACGCGGACAAACCATTGAACACCCTAAATATTTTCCTGGTTTCCAAAGCTCTGGAAAGCATTAGCATCGAGCAACCAAAAAAAATTTCATTCACTCGTGAAGGTGACCTCTTGATTTTGACACACAACGAAGCTCAAGCAAACAAGTTTTTGCGCGCCACACAACTCTCTAATGTCTGTGAAATAAATTGTTTACTACACCCGACTCTTAACACAATCAAAGGTGTAATTTTTGCACCTCCTCTTAAAGAGTTAAGCGAAAATGACATATTGGAAGGTTTAAGAGATCAACAAGTCGTTGCCTGCAAAAAAATTACCAAATTCATAGACGGTAAAGCTGTTAACTCTTCACTTCATATTATTTCATTTAACCGATTCGAATTACCAAAAGAACTGAAAGTTGGCTTTTTGAACTTTAAAGTCGACCCTTATTTCCCAACACCACTTCAATGCAAAAACTGCTATAGATTAGGACACACAAAAAAATACTGCTGAACCGAAGCAAAGTGTGACGTTTGTTCACTCAGCGTCCACGACCCTACACCATGTGACAAAGTGCAGTGCATCAACTGCAACCAACAACACCGCTCATCCAACAAAAACTGTCCTACATTTAAGAAAAAACAAGAAATTATAAAAATAAAAACATCAAACAATTGCTCTTTCAGCGAAGCTATTAAAACAGCAAACGACACTAATAATTCAGTTCACCCCTCCCCCACTGAAACGCTTGAAGAAGCTATTAAAACAAGACAAAAGAGAATAAACGAAACAAACAGTAGTAATACAAAAACTGACCAAAATCAATTACCACAAGTCCCACAAAAAACAACTCAATATACAATAACAAATACCCATTCTCAAATACCTAACTCAGTTACACCAAAAACACTAAACTTCAATTCAAGTAACTCTCCTAACATCCACCAGCACTCTTCTTTAAATACACTCTCTTCAACCGAAGGCAAAAACGATATTTACTCACTCTCTTCAAATAGTACACTCCCACTACCGCACTACTCAGCACACACCACCACCCCGTTACCATTGTCCGACGACGAAAACGAAATGCGGTCAATCTCTTCCAGCAGTATACTAAAAAGTATACCGCCACGAAGATAATTTAAGTTATTAGTTATAATGGTCCTAAAAATTCTGCAATGGAATTTGAACGGTTACCTAAATAACTTACACGAGCTTAACCTCCTGGTAAAACAGCATTCTCCGGATATAATAGCTTTGCAAGAAACGCACCTTAAACCCATTCAAACACAACACGATTTGTTAAATAATTATGACTCTTACTTTAGTAATCAATACAACCCCTCACGCTGTAAAGGTGGTGTAGCACTTTGTATTAAGAAAACCATTCAGCACAAATGTTTAACACCACCCCACAATATTCAAACTGTAATGGTGGAAATCCCCCACAACATGAAATTCACAGTATTCTCAATATACTTTCCCCCATCTGAAACTATATCACTAGCCAAATTAAATACTCTACACATTAATAACACTAACCCTTCCATATTTCTTGGGGATTTCAATGCACATAGCATTCTTTGGGGCTCGGCCAGAACGAATCGAAGAGGTAAAACGATCGAGACATTTTTCTTACAAGAAAACCTTTGCCTCCTCAACGACTGTTCACCTACCCATTTGTCAACTCACTGCACTTTAACATCTGTCGATCTCTCCTTCGCGACCGCGAACCTTTTACCTTTTCTCAACTGGAACGTCGATACGGATCCGCACGGAAGTGATCACTTTCCAATATGGGTCCACATGAATGAAATATCTCATGCTAGAACCCCTGTAGCCAAAAACTTGTTGCGATTCCAAACACATAAAGCGAATTGGGAGCGGTTTCATAATATCGCACAAAACAGCTTTTCTAATAATCATACAACCCAAAACATAAATAAAGACGCAGCAGTATTTCATAGACAAATTATTTCAGCGGCCAATCAATCAATACCACGTCATACCCCCCCACATAAAAACACTGTACACTGGAGGAATAAAAAGATTGCACAGCTTCGGGCCAATAAACAGCGTCTATGGTACTTATTTAAAAACAATATATCGCAAGACAATTTATTAATGTATAAGAAAGCCAACGCTCTGTTTAAAAGGGAAGCGAAATACGCTAAACGGGAATCCTTTGCTGCTTTTACGTCAACCATTAATCCCAACACCCCAGTTAATTTGCTATGGAACAACATAAATAAACTGTATGGGAAACACAAACAATTTTCAATTAAAAACATAGAGCTAGGTAATGGGGCAACGTTATGCAATTGTGCTGACATTGCAGAACACTTCGCGGAAACCTGGTCAAAATACTCACGCGATTCCAACTTCAGCTCAGATTTTATTAGAGAAAAAAATCGTAGTTTTCCACGGATAGCTTATCAACCTCCATTATCGGCAAGACTGATAGAATCTGATATATCATTTATAGAGTGTAACGCGGCCCTAGCAACTGCCAAAGGTAAAACACCCGGTTTCGACAAGGTCAATTACGAAATGCTCAAAAACCTTCCCCTTGTGGGTAAGGAACACTTACTAAAACTATATAACTATATTTTTAATAGCTCCATAATCCCGCAAGAATGGAAAAATGCGGTAGTCATTCCTCTAAAAAAACTAAACAAACCAACAAATAAATTGGACGGGTATAGACCTGTTTCCCTGCTCTCATGCACCAGCAAAATATTAGAAAAAATTGTTGCAAGTAGGCTGGCATGGTTTCTAAGAAGAAATCGACTTATTAATGCAAATCAAGTTGCGTTTAAAAGCACCAAAGGAACGATAGACGCCCTTTTATTCATAGATTCTAACATAGCCGGTGCTCTCTCCACTCGGAATCATATCTCAATAATATCTATGGATTTTGACAAAGCATTCGACAAGATCGGGTCTCACACAATTTTAAGCCAGCTTCTTGAGTGGAAAGTGGGAACAAAAATTTTACATTTTGTAAAAAACTTTTTAACACATAGAAAAATAAGGGTTCGAATTGGCTCAACTCACTCCAACTTATTCCCACTAAGCAATGGAATCCCCCAAGGTTCACCGCTTTCCGTTATACTTTTTCAGATAGCTTTCGAAGGTATTAATAAAATAATTAATAGGCATTTATTTTTTAAGCATTGTATGTATGCAGATGATTTGTATTTGATAGCTAAATATAAGGAGAATGCACAACTACAAATTAAGTTTGAAACATTAATGGAGGACATTCAAGTCTGGTGTAATGTAAACGGCGCTTAAATATCCTTTGATAAAAGCAAGGTCCTCCATGTATGTCATAAACGCGTTTGCAACTAGGGCTGCGACATCGACCTCAAAACATCGATGTTTTTCAACATCGATGTTTCAAATGAGAAACATCGATGTCGATAAAACATCGGTTAAAAACATCGATGTTTCCAAACATCGATGTTTCTGCGTACGTATTCTTTTCCCTCTGACATTGACTAAAAAAAAAAAAAAAGGTCGTCAAGTGAGAAACATCGATGTTGATCCAACATCGGTTACAAATGTTTCTGCGTGTTTTGTTTTCCCTGAAGTGCAGTTTTCTATATGTCATGTCGACGATATTAAGCAAAAACATACAAAAGTTGATTAGTACTGCTTTTTTATTTTTATTGCTAAAAAACTTTAATAAAAAACAATGATGTTTTTATTTAGTTTGTTAACAATTCGAAAACATCGATGTTTCTCATTTCATTTCTGCAAAATTAAGACACCCCCAAAAACATCGATGTTTTTGAATATTTTAAGCATAAAATAACTCCAGTATACATAAAATAACTCCAGTATAAATAAAGTTTTGTATATCGTTTTGTAAACATCGATGTCGGTAAAAACTTCTACGCAGATCGTTTGTTACTTCAGCCGCGCCATTGAATCGATGTAACATCGGTCAAAAACATCGATGTTTTCGCTCACGCCGCCGATGAGTTTGTGACTAAAAAAAATAAAAAATAGGTTCTCAAATGAAACACATGCGAAGCCGACAATTTAATTTTGCCTCGGCTCACAACCAGTCCGAAAGCAAAAACATCGATGCAAACATCGATACAAAACATCGATGTTGGAAAAACATCGGCACTACGACATCGATGTTAAAAGTACTCGATGTTTTAGAAAAACATCGATGTTTTTAAAACATCGATGTCGATGTCGCAGCCCTATTTGCAACCCTACTTATTTATATATAAACTCTCACACACTCAATAATGTAGACAACCTCAAAATCTTAGGTATTTACTTTAGCCATAATTATAAATGGGATGTACACACAGCATTTGTTAAGAAAGCGTTGGTGAGAAGCTTAAATTTAATAAAATGCTTAGTAAGTTACCATAGCAACACACACCCAAACATTACAATAAGTGTTGTAAAAGCAATTATAGGCTCAAAAATCGATTACGGTCTTCCTGTTTACGGTCGAACTACAAAACTAAACATAAGGATGTTGCAGACAGTGTATAACGCAGCGGCACGATACAGTATAGGTGCTTTTCGTTCTACGCCAATAACCAACATACTCACAGAGACAGGGCTATTGTCGATCGAGCAAAGGCTTAAAATACAAACTGCTAATTTAATCCACAAAATCTCAATGCCCGCGGAACAAATGCTGTCACGGTCACATAAAATCGGGCGTATACAGTCTGCGTTAGATAGAATTACTCTAGATGCTCGTGAGCTTGATCTAATGGTTAAACCACGTTTAACATACGTTGCAACTAGACCACCTTGGTTGCTAGGTAGCCATTGCATACTGAAATCACTGGCACATTTGCCGAAAAATTCAACAGCCAATTCAACATATTTAGCACATTTCGCCGAGATTACGTTCAGATACTCAGATTGGTCTTTCGTTTATACCGATGGATCCAAAACATCATCCGGCACAGCTTATGCGGTAGTTGACCAAAATTACGAAGTGCTAAGATTGGCAAAGCTCAGTAACCACAGCTCAGTGTTCACAGCAGAAGCTGAAGCAATTTCCTATGCCCTTAACGCTTTGCGCTCTTCACGTGGAAAGTACATCATATGCACGGATTCGCTATCCACAATCAACGCAGTTGAAAATATCCTCAACCAAACGTCCACTGTAGCCAAAATCCGCGACATGCTAATAACGCATCCAAACAAACTAAAATTATTATGGATCCCTGGTCATATTGGCATTAAAGGAAACCATAAAGCCGACGAAGCCGCAAAATTCGCCACTTTAGCCCCAATACTATTGGCAGAAACACATTCTAAATACGATCTAATAAAAGCAATAAAGAACTACTACTTAAACGAACGAAAACAGCACTGGGCCAACTACGATCACCACTACAAACGGACGAATCCAGACGGAAATGCACCTAAATATCCACCAGAGTGCTCAAGAATGGAGATTCAAAATTACACTCGTTTAAGAATGGGCCATACGCGCCTGACGCACGGCCACCTAATGGATAATACACCAAACACCCTCTGCCCTTTATGCAACAATGCGACAATTACAACTACCCACCTCATCGACGAGTGCATTCGCCTAAACATATACCGTATCGATAGCAGCACAATACTTGACTTATTAAGAAACGTTACTTATAATAATATAAAAAAAATTGTTAAAATATTGTTAGAATGTCATATATATTATAACATATAATTCTACAACAATAAGTAACGTAATATTAGGTAAGGCTGAAAACCATCGTTGTTAGTGCCTAGCTTATAAGATTATTTGTAAAATTTTATTTTATGAATAAACTGTTAATAATAATAATTAATTCCCTGTAATCGATGCGGAGGCGTATGTCGCCTGACTTCTTTGGAACGATTACCACATGAGCTGCCCATGGTGATTCGCACTCAACAATAACTCCCGTTTTTAGCATTTTACTTATTTCGTGTTTCAGCTGTTGTTTGCGTCGTGGCGATAGCCGATACGGTGGTAAAGCGATTGGATGATGTTCACCCGTGACGATTCGGTGTGTGGCTAACGGTATTGCTGAAGTTGGTTCTTTGAATATGTCAGCGTTGTTGTAAAGCACTGAATCTAACTCAGCTTTCTGCTGCGCTGTCAGACTGCAAACAGTTTTCGGTTGTTCATTGAATTCAAACATATATATTGGGATAAAGTTTTCAGCGACAAATTTTTCGTAACCTTCTAATGGGTTTTTAACCTACATAGGCGGTGCAAACAAACGAGACGTATTTTCAGGAGTTATATCACCGACCGGTAATGTGCTTCTAAAAATTTCTTGCACGGAGTGTGGCGAATAGTCATTTTTCTGTGATCGTTTTCCTTTAACGAATGGTCCGTAATTTGTTTCTGGGCAAGTTTCCGGAGAAACAGCATCGGTGGAATTTTAACCGCTCTTATCGATGTATCGGAGAAAGTTTGAGTACTCATTGAGAGCCTTGGTAGGAGGTGAGTGCAGATAACCACATGTGCACCAGCGATATCCATAGCGAATATTTGACTGCCTTCGCTAGGTTTAGAAAAATCATATTTCACCTTTGGCTCGTCTTCATAATACCAAAATCGCTGTGCCACATTCAGGACGATTCACGCTTGCTCCATGAAATCTGCTCCGATAAGCGTACAGTTCCTCGTTGCGTTGGGTAAGGACATTAAACGAATTTCCTCAGCCTGTTGCCAATAGTTACATCGAAGATGGTCGAGAATAGTACCCTTTGAGGGATAGTAGTACCATCAGCTAAAGGACGTCTGCCAGGACATCTTGAAATACACACCCTTTGCTACTCAGAATTTTCTTTAAATTTGCGCTAGCATTACTTGTTTTTGCCCCAGTGTCAAATAAAGCTTGTCCCTTCATTCCAAACATCGCAATATGGACATGGAATTGATCTGCCAACAACCGTGGTGGCTACGCAGTTAAAATACAAATGTTGAGGACTTTCCTTACTATGCCCGCATCACTTTGGACAATTTGCACGGTACACCCCTGGTGCGCCACAGCCATAGCATGCAAAAGTGACTGCACGTTTGGAATGAGACGGTGCTGCACTGGCGTTTAGCATAACGCTGTGCTGTTGTTGTTGGACCTCTTGTGATTGTTGCTCTTTTCTTTTTTTAAAGCAAACATCTACAGTATGGCCACGCAATCTGCAAAATGAGCACCTCTTTGGTACTTCCACAGATTCGCCTTTGCCGCTAGCTGCCGCTGATAGCTGCTTCGCTTCGGCTAAAAACATTTCTGCATCTCGACATTACGATATTAATTCGTCAAATGTTTTAAATTTATCACGAAGTAAGCGCTCTTTTATCTTCATAGACAAAAGGCCGTAAATCATGTTGTTGTTGTTGTTGTTGTTGTTGTAGCGGCTAGCTTCACCCCACTGGGTTGGCGGACTCCCTCAATCATTATCGTCAAGCTCAACTAACGAAAGGTCCAGGAAACGAGCCGTTTCAACAGGGTCGGACCATAGGGAGAGGGGTGTTACTTGAGTAGGTTTGGCCGGGCATGTGAATAGGTGATTGGTGTCGTGCGGAGACTCTTCACATGCCGGGCAAGTGTTGGGGGTGTCGGGGTTGATCCTGGATAGGTAGGAGTTTAACCTGCTACAATATCCAGATCTGAGTTGAGCCAGAGTGACGCGGGTCTCACGAGGCAGCTGGAGCTTCTCAGCTCAGGGTGGCCCCGGACGGTGGCACCCCAGTAGAAATTGATTTGTGAGCATAATGTTGTGCTCCTGCACTGGAAGCACGTTAGCCTCATGGTAGAGGTGATCCACAGGCGTCATCAGGAGACATCCCGTCACTGTCCTGAGTGCGGCGTTCTGACAGGTCTCCAGTCTTGACCACTGAGTCCTGCTAGTTCCGGGCGACCATATTGGCGCGGCATAATTTAGAACCGGCCGGCCAAAAAAAAAAACAACGTTTCTTTGTCTTTGCCCCAAGTGCTGCCGGCGAGCGACTTGAGGACTTTGTTGCGGCTCTGTACCTTGTTGACGATTGCGGTTGTATGCGCTGAGAAGGAGACCAGGCTGTCGAGGGTGACTCCCAGGATCTTTGGGTGGTTAACCGTCGGAATGGGGGTCCCCTCGATGTGGATGTCGAGGGTGAGCCCGACCTCCTTCGTCCAAGATGTAAAAAGGGTCACCGTGGACTTAGCAGGAGAAAGCGTCAAATTCCGTCCCGTAAAGTAATGAGCAAGCTCTGGGAGGTAGCTGTTCACTTTGGAGCACAAGCCATCAATTCCATTGCCGGTAGCCATTATCGTGCAGTCGTCGGCATACGAGACTAGTGTGACTCCCTCTGGCGGGGAAGGGAGTCGCGAGATGTAGAAGTTGAATAATAGGGGGGATAGGACGCCACCCTGTGGTACCCCCTGCTTAATTCTTCTCGCTTTTGACACTGAGTCACGGTAGCACACCGACGCTTGACGACCACATAGGTAGTTCGCGGTCCATCGCCTCAACGCCGCTGGGAGAGGTGAGGCCTCCACGTCCTTCAGAAGGATAGAGTGGATGACTGTGTCGAAGGCCTTCGACAAGTCCAAAGCCACGAGGACGGTTCTCTCACAGGGGCGGTTGCCGTTGATACCACGATTAATCTGAGTGTTTATAGCGTTAAGTGCTGTTGTAGTGCTATGCACTTTTCGGAAGCCGTGTTGATGCTTCGCCGGGCTGAGGTGGTGATTGAAATGCGGGAGCAGCAGGGCCTCAAGTGTCTTAACCACTGGAGAAAGCAGGGAGATCGGCCGATAGGACTCGCCTTGGCCGGCCGGTTTCCCTAGTTTCAGCAGTGGTATCACCCTACTGGTCTTCCAGATATCCGGAATGACCAGGGTGCTTAAAGATAGGTTGAGGACCTTGGTGAGATATGCTACTCCCGCGGTGCCCAATTTTTTCAGCATCAACATACTTAACCCGTCTGGGCCAATGGATTTGGAGGCTTTCGCCTTCCCGATGGCTTCCTTCACCTCAGTGGTAGAGATGACAATTGGTGCGCTTGGTGTTGACTTGCGCAGCCTTCTGGTGACTGACCGTTTGGTTCTGTCGCCCGAAGGATACAGTGTAAATTGTCGACTAAAGTAGTTCGCGCATCGCTTCGGGTCCCACGAGGCGTGGTCTCCAAAGGAGATTTCTGTTCGATCATCACGCCTCGTCGGGTTGGACAGGGACCTCACGGTCGACCATAATTTGCCCTCTCCGGCACCGAGGTTTCAGGACTTCAGGTGCTCCATCCACTTGTTCCGCTTATGAACGTTAACCAGGCGTTGGATCTCCCCGTTTAGTTGCCTAATACGGGGATTAGCGGGATCCGCCTGCCGGAGGTGGTCGCGTTCATCCGCTAGAGACACCGCCTCACCCGGGAAGTCAGAACGGATCACAGGGATCCTCCCTGCCGGAATGAAGCGGGCTGCAGCGGACTTCACCACCCTGCGGAACACGCGCTCGCCAACGCGAACGTCGGTTGGAGTTGAGAGAGCACTGAAGACGTCTTCAGTGAAATCCTCGAACCGCTCCCAGTCAGCTTTTTTGAAGTTGACATAGGTGTGGCGATCCGAGGCAACATAGTTGGCAGGTCTGTCAATCGAGATGACTATGGGTAGGTGGTCTGATGCAAGCGATAGCATAGGTCGCCACGTTATGCTATTTATCAGACCTGCGCTAGCTATTGTTAGATCTGGCGAGCTGCTGCAACTACCCACAATCCTGGTGGGGGCTTCGTCGTTCATGGTGCAGAATGTCGAATCGTCTATCTGCTCTGCCAAAATATTTCCCCTACGATCATTTGATAGGCAAGGTTTTCACCACTGAGGAGCGCACCTATGTCAGGGTGATATCCAGCGGGGCAGCAGGAGACAGGGGGTATATATATGTATGTTAAATATTTCGAGCTCGACATCGCCTGACCGGACAGCAATCCCTTGACATTCTAATGTGCTGTCCCTTGGGTCGATGTCTACATCAATGAGACGATACTGCACGGTGTTGTGTAGAATGAAGGCTAGGCCTCCACCATTATCTCGCTCGCGATCTATACGAATCACGTTGTAGCCGTCGCAGTTCGTTAAGGTCGAACTGCGACGTAGCTTAGTTTCTTGGACCGCAGCTATTAACAGCCCGTGCCGAGCCATGAAGGCAACCACCTTTGGGGGCCCAACGATTGTAGTGGGCGGTGTCGAGAGCGACACTTGCGGGGGGTTGTTGCGGCAGCAGAAGCGGTAAAGCTCTCAGACCAGTCCCTTGTGGTGCGTAGGCCAGAGCACGCCCGGAAGTGGCGCCAGCCCTGGCAGGCGTTACACCTGACCGAGCAGGCATTCCGGTGCACTCTGGCCCGGCATACATAGCAGATGGTGGGGGCAACCAGTAGTTGCTGGTTGGCGCCACGTGTGGTGGAGCGAGGGGGGTGGGGAGGTTTGGTGTTGCTGTGAGCTCCGGGAAGCCGTAGAGGCAGGATGGGGCGTTGAGGCACCGGCGCGGGGGGCGCAAGGGGGGATGCCGTGGAGGCTTGGGGCGCTTGAGTGCGCGAGCAACACTGGCCCATATAGGATGTGGACCACTCCCTGGTTTTCTTAAGGCCTGAGCAGACCTTAAGATGGCACCATCCGTTGCACGAATTACACCTCACCGAAGTGGAATTCGAATGGAGCCTTCTCTGGCAGAAGCAGCAGAAGAAGGTTTCTGGGCCAGGGTTAGACTCGACGCCCGCCCTGGCCAGAAGTATGAGTAGCAATCCTGCTGCAAGGTATTGCACCCAAGAGGAGATAAGATTGGGGGTGTGCGGCAGCCTAAGTGGGGTTAGGTCGCCGAAATAACAGTCCTTGGTCGGATGAAATCCGAGTCACTTCGGTAGCGTAGAACCGACTGTTGTGGAAGTGTAAATCATGTTCAGTTGCACTGCTTCGCTGATGGAATCTGTCAGCTGCGAAAACAGTAGTCGCTTCTTACATACGAAACTATCGGTATGCTCACGCGTTTGTTGTTTTTGCTCGTAAATATTTAAGTAAATTTTCCAATTGGGCGTTGGAGGGGAAAATGTTGTTCGTATTAGCTCGACTACATCGTTAAAAGTTGCCACAGTGTATATATGTATAATAGAAAAATACATGCACACAATCTTCTTCGGTCGTTTCAAGGCAAGGTGCTGTCCGAAGCAATACCGGACGAGAGAACCTTACTTGGCGCAAGCTCGAAGCTGATTGATTTTACTAATGATCAGCAAAAATGAGTCAGCGAAATAAAAACTAACGCAGCAGCGTTGCATTTAAGAATGTACAAAAGGGTTGCAAAATAACATAAAAATAAAAATAAGAAGTCGCGATCGTTTAAATTGTACAAAAAAACTGGTTTGCACACTAACTATATTAAATACTCAGTTATCCGACACGCTTATTTTGAATTAAATAAAAAATGCTACAGATCTTATTTGTGCAAAGTTAAAAAGAATCTAATAAAAAACCCTGAATCATTTTATGACTTCGTTAACTCTAGGCGCAGAGTGACTAGTTTTCCGTCTGCTATGAAATATCAAAATACCGTTTCTTGTGACTCCCAATCAATTTCCAACATGTTTGCCCAATTATTCAGGTCAAATTACTCCATTAAGTCGCCTCTGAGCAAACCTTATCCTTATAAACTCTTTTCTCTCACCTCTGCTATTATTCCGCAGATATCTTCCGAGGAAGTATTTTATTATTTGATCGATTCGATCCCGACGTGTTTCCTCATAAACTGTGCTAAACATATTTATGTGCCCTTAACTAATTTATTTAATCTTTCTCTTAAGCTTGGGATTTTCCCTTCAGCTTGGAAAAAATCATTCATTATACCCCTTTATAAGACCGGGAGTAGGTCCTCTATAGAACATTACCGCGGTATAGCTAAGCTTTCTGCTATTCCTAAATTATTCGAAGCTATTGTTGTTGACCATTTAATGTATTCCATATCCTCTACAATTTCTAGCACACAACACGGGTTCTCTAAGGGTAAATCTACCGTTACAAACTTGCTTGAGTTCACAAATCATGTTTAAAATGGATTCAGAGATTTTATGCACACTGATGTTATATACACTGATTTTAGTAAAGCATTCGACAGAGTAAGTCACTCTTTACTGATCCATAAACTCGATCTCCTTGGTTTTCAACCTAATCTCCTTCGTTGGATGCCTTCTTACCTCATTGACAGAACACAACGAGTTCTTTTTAAAAATTGTTCCTCAAACATTATTCATGTTTCTTCAGGGGTCCCGCAAGGAAGTCACCTTGGTCCGATTCTGTTTTTACTTTTTATAAATGACTTACCTTCTGTAATAAATTATTCAAAAATTTTATTGTATGCTGATGATGTAAAGCTTTTTAGATCGTATCATTCTGTTGAGGAAAGGTCCTTACTACAAGCGGATTTAAATAGCATGACTAACTGGCGTGAAATAAATTACATGCCACTAAACCTTAAAAAATGTAAAGTAATGTGCTTTTCTCGCAGAGCAGTTTAACCAGCTTCTTATGAAATATGTAACCATAACCTCGAACAAGTGTTTAACTTTGTTGATCTTGGAATTACAATGGACCCGAAATTTAATTTTAATCTTCACATAAATGTTACAGTTAACAAAGCCAAGGGTGTTTTTGCATTTGTAAAACGGTGGTCAAAAGAATTCAATGACCCTTACATCACGAAGGCTCTGTTCACAACGTTAGTGAGGCCCATACTGGAATATGGATCTGTTGTTTGGAACCCGCGCTATCAAATTCATTCCGACAGAATAGGGTCAATTCAAAAACAATTTCTGCTTTTTGCTTTAAGGAATTTTCGTTGGGATTCTCAGTACAACCTGCCGCCATATATAAGTCGTTTAAAACTCATTAATCTTCCTACACTTGCTAGTCGCAGAGAAATGCTAGGCATTGTATTTTTGGTCAAGTTACTGACAGGATTGATCTCTAGCCTATCTCTTCTTAGCGAAATAAAACTCCAGAATTTCAAGACATTTCCGGCCTCTCTTTCTGAAGCCATCTAAAAGTAATTTTGAGTTAAATGAGCCACTCCGTCGTTTGTGTCAGGATTTTAACACTCACTCCGGTTCTTTTGATATTTCAGACTCACTTTTTTACATAAAGAAAACTATACTCAATCCGCTCAATAATTAATACATACATATATTACTATTCGATCAGCTGATGAGCATTTGTTCTGTAGCTGAACAGTTTTAGATCTCGACACTTAACAAACCTCTGCCTTTCATGACTCGGCGCAACATATATGAAAAAACAATTTTTTTTTTTTTTTATATACATATGTATCCGTGCGTCATGCGGATGCGCCCCTTGCGTCGGCCGGGCGGGTATGGAGGGATAAAACCGTTGGGATTATTATTATTATTACAGGCATGTTACTTAAAATATGTATACAAAAGTTTAAGAAATGCAGGGCTGTTACAACTTTGGAATATTTACTGACAATAATTTGTAATAACTTATGTACATGTGTATGATTTCTTTATTTTTTTAATAATTGGCATTTAATAATATATGATATGAAGATAAGCATCAAGTTGATATTATTTACACAATTATTATTTGATTCGCTGTGATCGAGTGTGTATTGGGGCGTCATAGAAAAAGGTTTTCAATTAAAATTATAATCGTTCATTCACTGGGCTCGAGTTAAGTATAATTATCAATTATTAATCATTAATCATTTTAAAAGGCCGTTAAATACTTAGCAACAATCTGTATCTTTAAGTTAGATTAAAGTATTTAACGTAAAAATTTCAAATTGATCGATACATTAGTAGCTTCCAAATAACAGTTCACCCTTTGAAGCGTTTTCAAAATAGCACACGTTTATGGAGCGAGCTACTTCTTCAAATATATTCTTATTTCTTTTGATCTTGCTATCAAGCAGTTTAAGGATATAATCATATCCTTTATTATTGCAAGCATTTCGGTTACTTCTATAAGTTTTCACAAATTCCTTTTTTTTTTAATTATTCTCCATCTTAAATATTGAGGGAATTAACGAAGCCTTATTCAAACTTTTAATTGCGTTCGAACTTTAGTGACAGTGCTGCCAGTTTTTGCCAATTGTTCAAACGAGTAATTTTTCTAAAATACTCCTACAAAATTTTCTGACTTCTAGCTTAAACTTAATTGAAATATAAAGCTTATATTTAAATTTAATATAAAACAAAAACGAAAAAATACGGATATTTCCATCTTTTGTTGAGTTTTTTTAACAAACTGATCCTTTTTATAAATGCGAGGTATCTGGCAAGGTTGGTCGCTGGACTGGCATATCAAAATCAGCTGATTTGAATTTCGATTCGATAAATCAAGGCGTTTATATGCTCCTTCTAACCGAAGCGAGAAATAAAGTACCGATTTAAAAGTGAGTGTGAGTGAATTCACTGAAGCATTTCAAGGCGTATTCGAAATCAGTTTATACATGCGTTTTGAAGTGATGTGTACTCGATGAAACCGTATTATGCTCCCGTATAAACGTAGTAACAGTCTTGCTTGCGTTCCTTTGCATTAGCTCAGTGAGAAATGTTTATGTACACTATTGAGAGATGTCATTGACTGGAAAATATAAGTCTTTTTTCAAATATGTATGTATGAAGGTCAAGGATGCATTGTAACTTTAAATTTCACGTTAACGAAGTGTTTTGAATTAGTGATGTACTCAATTGTCGGTCCCCAATACTCGGTACCCAATACCGATTCGTTACTTAAAAACTTCGCCATAATATACATCTCAAGCTAGAAAAAAAATTATCTCATAAAAAAAGCATAAAGTACAAATAAGCCACGGCTTTCGTAAGAGTTGAACAATGTTCATTTCAGTGAAGCAAGCATAATATTAGCGTCAGTTCTACCAAAAGCTTTACTTCTTGTGACATTATTGTTTGACTTGTTTACATTTGTAATACCAAAAATTATAATTATTTTTACACGAAAAAAAGGAGCACTGACTGCCAGGGCATTCGGCTCGTACATATTTATACATACTACGAATTTTCAATTGTAAAAAAAAGGTAAATGAAAACCTTTTACATCGCCATTCAGATCCACTAAGTTGAACTCTTGCACTGAAAAACTGGCCCTTAGTGGATCTGAATGGCGATGTAAAAGGTTTTCATTTACCTTTTTTTTACAATTGAAAATTCGTAGTTTTTCAGTCAACTTTAAACGGAGTTTAAACTGAGTTTAAACGGCCGATTGCGCACAGTTAAACTTAGTTTAACTTATCAGCTGCGTGCTGACTATTTCGTTTTGGTTGCAACAAATTTAATTGAGCGCAAGAAAACTAAGTTTAAATTTAAACTGAGTTTAACTAAACTTAGTTTAAACTGAGTTTAAACCAGCACTGAAAAACTGGCCCTAAAACTGTGGAGAGAAAAAAGGAATTTCTATCCCAGATTGGCATAAGTTGCAAAAGAGTTTCTAAGCGAACATGCATTTTCAAAAGCGGGACAAATATTCACTGAGCTTAGATCCAAATAATGTGGATACATTTTTTAAACAAAAATTGACTTTTATCCATAGCAATAAAATCGATAAAAGAGTGCGTTAAAGTTATTTAATTTTACTTAAAATAATATATTTGCATTATTTGTTTGTATAAAAGTCTAATGGAAAAACAAACATATACATACTATGTACTTAAATATGAATTTAACATTAACCTTTTTAAAATTAAAGTACCCCAGAGCTGACTTTACTCCATAGTTTTGGCTGTTGTGCGTTCTTACTAGAAATGTAAACATTTCGGACCCGGTAATCGAAAGTATTAGATACTTTTCAAGTCGGTACCGAGTATTGATCAATACATAAAATTATCGATTCAGAACATCACTATTTTCAATACGTTTTTAACCGAAACGAACGCTCTAACGTTAAAACGTTACTAAAAACGTTCAACGTTTAATTTAAAGTGTTTTGAGAATGCCACAACATGCTGCCAGCTTATATCGTTTACCTTCGGGTTTCGTTTAAGTTAATTTTATAACGTTTCAACATTAACGATTTGATTTCGTTTTGATAACATGGCGCCGAAACGTAACAAACTCATTTTGGTAAGTTAATTTAGCTTGTTAGAGAAACGAAATGGTATCGTTTTGTTTGTTGAGCAGCCCTGATGAATGTGTATACAGGCATAAATACATTACGAATGATAAAATATATTAATTTTATTGTACTAGAAAAGTTTTAGAATGCAAAATATTAATCCTTGATTTTCAGACAGTCTATAGAGATTACTGTTTATATTTTCTAAGCATTAATTTTCGTAACTATATTGAATTATGTATTTGAAGCAGGTTTAAATTATGAAACAATATATTATTAATACATTCTTAAGTAAAAGAGAAAGCAGTTGAGTATAATTATAATTGACAACTCAGTCCACTATATACAGTGTCCGACAATTTAATTGGGTCTTGACATTTGGCAAGTTTCTACTATTTTTGTTCTGTTCGTTTAGTGTTCATTAATTTTTTATAAATGTATATGTAGCAGCTCATCAATGAACTAAAACCATACAGATCCACATTCCAAACTTTGTGTAAAAATGATGAAAACTCACCGAAAATCGGCATGCTTTTGTAGCCCATTTAAATGCATTACATTAATGTGCAAGTCTCAAGTTGGTGGAAAAAAGCCTTTGATTTTTAACAATTTTTTTTTCGACAGTGCCACGTATTTCTTTCATACAAAGTACATTCGAAGTTTTGTTTTATATAGAAAATACATACATTTTATCCTAATTCGAAGAAAGGTTCAATAAAAATCTCGGAACCTTTTAAACATAATGTTAGGTGTGATTGGTATACCGGCGACACAAGTGTCCGTAGAAAAGGCTTTTTCGCCAATTAATTTTATATTAAGTGAAAGAATATTTAGGTAAAATGACAAAACGGTAGAAAATTTTCCTTTAGTTATTTGTTAGTTATGAATATAATGTATGTTAATTTAATATAAAGAAATAATAATTTTTTTAACATAATCCATATTTTTGTACATTAATACTGAGTGTATATAGTCTTTATTAAACGTATGTACTATGAAACGATCATACAGAATAACCACAATTCGGTCCGCTCAACAAATAACTGTTGAAAAGCAACCATCAAAACTATCACGATATGTTAATCTCACCATAAATATGTAATTTCACCATAAACATTACTCTCAGTAGCAGACCGTAAAGACAAGCGCATATGCATATCGTACAGTGAGAAACCCTTTCACCATAGCGCAATGGAAGGCCAAGTGATAAATTGAAGTGATATTTTCTTAAAAATTAAAAAAAAATTGCAGTTATTTTGTAGGTACCGGTTATTTGTTTATAAACGACACTTTCTGCCACATTCTTTCTTCTTAATCCTGTATCGAAATTAGCTTTAAAAATTTCAGTCTCCATTTTCGATTCACTACCTAAGAAGTTTCACTTTAAATGCATTCAATTTTTCATAAATTAATATACATATATTTTATGTTAAAGTGTTTCTTGTTTTCATGAATAAATTTTCAGTTTATTGAATGTTCCCGAACGTATCACAAAATGGCGGTATTAGATACATATAAAATATCCCGAAATCTGGGGATTGCAACTGTCCCGAGTATTGCCGCTAGTAATAAGTACATGTATGTATGTACATACATATGTACGTATGTATGTATGTATATTCTCGTATTTGTGTCCGTATCAACACCACTCAGTGTCTAATGAAGGCAATGAACGCCAAAAACAATTTTCATAAAGTGAGCAAAATGTCCGGAGTGTGCTGCCGCAAATGCACATACAAACGAAAGTTTTTTTTCGGCCTATTGACTTTTTAGCATCCATTATGGCTGAAATTCATACATAGAAAATTTGATGCATAATTTTTAAAAATTAGTTGTCTCGCGTTTACATTTTGCGCCTTTTTAAGATCCTCCAATATGTTTTTACTCTCGCTGAACGTGCAAGCTCATTTTTCTAATTAACCATTCTATTTTCGATATCAAAATTAGTCATAACTAGCATCAATATAAATAAAGAGCGGAAACGAAAGCAAAAAGTTTATTGAACGCAAAGTTTGTCATTACTTGCAAAATAAATCAGAATAGTTTGTTTCCAAATTTTTGTGTTGTCCATATGTATATGTATGTATTTAATAACGTAAATAAACATAAAGCACTGCAAGAAAAAGGAAGTTGGACCTAAAATGTTCTGATGAACATGGCATGGACTATGTAAAATATAAATAGCGGAGCAATACGCTGAAAACGACGCGTATTAAAGCAAGTGTGGGAACGAATTCACGTGGATATACATATAGTAAATATGTAAATGCAAAATTTTTTAGGTTGTAGCGCCCTAATAAAAGAACGCAGCTTAATAATAACACTTTGACTGATTCAAGGCAAATTTAGTAAGGTGGCCTTAGTAAGCAGCTAATTGATTTGTTTATTCTATCGCCGTGGTACGGAAAATGTAATAATCATTTGTTTGCTGGTTGGTTTTGACATTCGCTGTACCGAAAGCAACAACAAAATACATGAACTTTGTTTTTTGAACATTTGCTGCCATCTTTATGAATTCGCCTTGGACTGATCGCAGTTGACTTAACAGCCCCTTCTTATTGCCATAAAGTTAATTATATTTACAGATGTATGTATGTTTGTAAATAAGCGACACACATGAAATGTGCACCTCTTTATACTAAAATTAAATGGGTTACAAAACTGTACCACCAACCACTTTTTAGAGCCTCTAATTAAAATCTTCCGAATAAGCACGAAAATTTAATACATGCTCCAATAAAATGTGACGTATATATTTTTTATTTTTATAAAAAAATTAGCGAGAAAAACATTTTCATTATTGCAAAAAAACAACGCTATGTGTAACTTTATGTTCAGGCCATTATATGTGTATGTATGTACAGGGAGTCTGAGTCCAACTAGTCAAGCGCAATTTTTTATACGAGTGCGGTTTAATAAGTCGGCAACTTTTTGAATTTCCCGCGCAGATACTTTAAATTCATCACTGCTGCCTTTAACTGCTATCAATTAATAGTCTACTGTCAAATTTTGAGTAGGCTGAGTCATTTACTTGGCAGCCATTGAAAAAAGTGAATTTCATGTGCTGATTAAGCATTATTTTTTACCGAAATTAAGGAAAGATTTGATAAATACTAAGGGGACACTAATATTGGATGATCGGACAATGGAAGTGCGTGAGGTGGCTGAGGCTAAAAGCATCTCAACTCAGCGGGTAGATCACACGAATAGTTTGATATGAAAAAGCATTAATGGGTGCCGCGATTGCTCACACTCGACCATAAGCACAACCACGCGCCGACTTCAAAGGATTGGCAAAAATCCATGAATTGGACTACGAACAGCTACGCCATCCACAATTTTCTCCAGATTTAGCCCACTGCGACTATTTGCTATTCCCAAACCTGAAGAAATGGCTGGGACGTAAAAGGTTCATCACAGACACAAACTTCTATGAGACTTGAGAGTCTTGAGAAAAGCTTTTATATGGAACGAAAAAAAAAATAGAAACACGCTGTGTAATGAGTATAGAGTTTAAAGGAGATTATGTTGAGAAATAGAACGCTTTTTTGGCGAAAAAAAATTTTATTAAAAAAATCACTGCATTCGTACAACGCGTGTACGTATATTAGGAAGAAAATTCATAAAAAAATGTTTAAATTCTACGGCAATATTTAGCTTATTCAACGTTAAGAATTTTAACTTTTCTGTTTTTTAGTTAGACGGTGGAACGCTTATAGAACTACAGTTTATAACAAAAACCGTATCGTTAATCCAAACTTCAAACTTTGTACAAAAATTACAAACAAAAAAAAATATAATTTTTTAATAATTATTGATATGCAGTTTTATAGTACTTTTAAAAACAAAGTGAGAGGATCAACTATATAAACATTATTGGTGACTTAGAGCCTGCGCCAATAAGTAGCAAAGTACTATGGAAAGTAAATTTTTGACGATTATGAAATGAATTAAAACTTCTTAACCAGAAGGGCTAGTGAAAAATTTGCACATGCATTGTTAAATGAATAAAAGGAGTTGATGCACATTGACCAAGAACACACATATACATACATAAGTAAAATCTGTTCACTATAGTAAAAAGCTATTTCACCACAACTAATGCTACTAAATGGCACAGGTCCTTATTAGAAATTGACGTATTTTCTGTCCATAAGCATAAAGCGTGCGAGAATATATGTATGTATAGAGAAAATGTCAAACGGAGCCCATAATTTTTATAAATTAACAGTAATTCGTAGGGGGATACAAAACTACAAACTCTAAGAAAATTGTGAGAACTATGAGGAAAAAGGTTAGAATTATAATAAAAATTTATTTAATTAAGTGTTGATTACACTTTATTGATAACTTTCCTTTTCGATCAATACAGTTTTTTATTTCTTTATGTGGAGTTCTATCGCAACGTTCATTCCGTCAATGCATCCTAAATACATATATGTAATACTTATATATTGACAGTATCAACGCGTGCAGTCAGTAAACATAACAGTACAGATATATAAAATTAGAAAAGGAAAACCGAGTAATCGTAAGTCAAAAATGACACTTGAATTTAAAAGAAAATCCAGTGGCGGTACGCTTAAAAAGTTTTTGAATTTCCTTGTATTTTGTGAAATTTTTGAATACAATAAATTGCAGAAGTGTCGCACAGATGCTTTTTATGTGAAAAAACAATAGATAAAGCAAAAAATATAAGTAGCTTTGCATGCGTAAGTGTTTCATTACAAGTGCACTATAAGAGTTTCATTGCACTGTCTATCTATGTTGACAATGTTATTCGTTATATCGCTGGATTTGTGGCTTCAAAAATGCAAAAGAAAATAATATGCCCAAACTGTCAAGACCAATTGGTAGGCCATGAAATGTCATCGCTCGTAGCACAAAAAAATATGGGACCATTTCTAACACCATCTAGAGACGTCTGCAATATTTGTATAACAACAGAAAGAAATTTGAGACAATTACTGAACAAAAGCCCAGTCAAAACTGCAAAACGAAGCGAAAAAAATTTTCCAAAATTTAGGTACAGCCTTTTCAAATAAAATAATGGATGATCATATAGCGATTGAAACTTTATTTAGCAATAAGGTACTAAACAATCACCGCACTCAGTTAATTAAAAAAGTTATAAGTTTTTATCTCGATATTCGTTTGTTTTTTGATAGCGAAAAATCTACCGAACAGAAGGTTTACATTAGAAATAAGTTCACAAAATTTATATTGTTTCGCAACCAATAAGTGGCTTAGCCAAAAATTAGTTAATGTAAGTGGTTTTACGGAGATTCATATTCAAAAAATTTCAAATGCATAACATTACGAATATTGTAAAGGGATACTGTACAATTTTTGCCACTATAGCTTTTTGTCTCTTTAGTTGAATGATCAATGAGTAAATTTTTACTCAGTTAAAACTGAATTTATATACGCACGAATTAAACATTCTTAAATAAAAAATTGTTAATCATTATAAATGAAATCGTTTTTATTTGTTTTCCAAGTTAATATGAAATAAAATTTCAATACTTCATCAGCACACTTTATTTTGTATGAGTAAACTTCATCAAAAAGTGAATAAGCCCCCAACCAAGGTGTATCTATGTATAAGGTGGTAGCGAGGGCGAATTCATATACAAATCGAATCCGTAGTGTATGTTGTTTGTATAATTTTGCGAGCAAAATGTCAATAACCGAATTCGCCCAACATTGTTCATGTAAAGTGCTTCTGTAATTTTGCGAGCAAAATGTCAAAATACTAAAGTCGCTTAAATTTCCATGTCAAAATAAGACAAAACAATTACCAAACTGAATTGGAAAATTCTCATTGTAACATTTTTCAACTTAGAAAATCTAATTGTGGATGCATTTCGTGCAACATCATCAGTGCAGTGTCTAGAAGGCTCTGGCTGTGTTATGAATCAGTACTTAAATATATTAAGTTACTGGGAAGGCGACAATGTAAAATGCAACATGTCAAAATTATATGCTTAGTAACATGGAAATTTGAGTTACTATGTGTTATATGCATACATAGCATTTAACATTCGAGCTTTTTGTATAAATAAAACATTCGAAAATATATATATATATATGTATGTATATATATTATATATATATATTATATATATATATTTTAATACTTATTAAACCAATTGTGTAATAATATATGTGCATATATGTATATGTATATGCGTTTTTATTTATGAAACTATACACATTCAAGCAAAGAATTCAGGTGAATTGGAAAAGAATAACAAGCAATCAGCTGTTGGGATTATACCACCTTTTATGAATTCGCCTTGCCTCAAACAGTGAAATAACCATATTAAAATTATTTTTTTTTCGCAACAGCAGATATGTCAAACTCGCTTTTACGCGTATGTGTTTGTCACGTGTCCCTGCAAAAAATTTAGCGACTAATCTCTAAAGACAGTATTCCGGGATAAGTCCCTATCGGGTACAACTGGGCATTAATTAGTCGCAACAAGTCTCAAACGGGTATAATTGTAGATTAGTCCTGTATTCATCTCTTTCGGGTATGATAAACGATGCATTGGTATATGGACGCACTTAGGCAATAAAATTTCATGTACGTCGTTGGCATGTAAGGAGAGCATTTGCTTAGCAACCCTCGGGACGCTGGTTCGATAGTAAGTCGAAGCAAAGATTTTTATTTTTATTTTTATAAATAGACTGGTCCTCATTTATACCCATTCGAATATAGAAGGGGTCAATTGGTCTCTTCATAGGACATACTCGAACAAAAGGGAACAGTTCAATCCATATAAAGAGATCAGAAGTTGTATTAGTCGCATGTTCCCTTGCGACTATTCCCGGACTCATCCTAGACTAATCGCATTTTTTGCAGGGGTATTCACAGACAATAATACATGTAAAACCTGCATACAGGAAAACTCCAGGTTGATTCCGGGAACTTGCAACGACTGACCTTGCAATTTATTTATGGTTATAGGGAATTTGTAGTCGCTTAAAATCGAAGAGGCTGTCGAAAATCACCTCATAACAGAATAATGGCTCTTACAAAAATGTTTTGGTTGTTACGAAGATCTTTTCACCAGGGAGGGAAAAGTTCTGTTCGGCAGGGTATAAACAGTTTTGTGCAAAATATATGGAACTGGATATGAAACAATAATTTTCTATGCATTGTTGATAAAATTAACAAAATATTTACGTAGTTCTACTGCTATATTTGTATGCAAGATATTTTGGTATTGAGAAAACGATTTAATACTTAGTCCAACAACCATTGATTTTTTATTTCATATTCCCATCTTTTTGGCAAAGAGGATACATAGATAGATATAAGTAGAGGTATGCACTGCGACCAATTGGTCTATTGTACCTTCGAGGCAAAGAGGTTACTTATTTTTAAAATACTGTCCTGAGCTGAGCAGCGCCCTCGCTGACGAAAATCTGTGTCCTTTGACCCGCTGCTTAAGGATGCCTAACATATTTTATACGGGGTTTAAATCAGATAACTTTGCTGGCCACTCAAGTATTGCAATTTTTTTGTTCCGTAAACTTCGAAGTGTGTTTAGGGTCGTTATCGTGTTGGAAATGTCACAACAAGGACATTTCCTCTTTGGCATAGGGCTGCATTATTGTATCCGATATATTCATGTATCTGTTTCTATCAACGATGTCATTATTTTGGTAAAGACGACCGCAACCCAGAAAAACAACCCCAAAGTATAAAAGAGCCTCCTCCATGAATAAAATTGATCACGACATTTGTCTTATGTCACTGAGATTCAGGCTTATGGAGAACGTGAGTTATCCCGTCCAATCCGAAGCGGCTGAATTTGCTCTCGTCATTAAATAATATGTTGTCCAATTTGCAGTAGACCATTTTTCATATTGCCGAGCAAAATTTAACATTGAACTTAATTTAGAGATTAAAAACCTTTCAGTATATTTTTATCATATTTTTTCCAAGATATTTCAGAGCTAGTAAGGGCTGTAGTTAATCAATGAATTGAGGTGGTTTACAGTATCCGAATTTGATATTTATCAGTTGAGGCAATGCTTTTCTTGTCAGTCCTCTCATTTGTTTAACGTGGACGACCACCAGAATGCATAGTTTTAATCGGTTACTTACTTTTTTTGAGTGCGATGAAATAACTCTGATTACAATAGATTTATGCACCTTGAGCCTCTCGGAAATTTATTTTTAATAAGAATCTTTCGAAGTGCTTAAATTATCGCCAATTCAGTATAAACGTTATATTTGTTCTTTGTGATTAGTTCTTTTTACTGAAAAACTCAAATAGTTTATAAATTTTTGCGATTCACAAAACTTTGCGACTCCAAAAAGACCAGTGGCTTAATGGTTTTTGAATGCGACAAAGTTAAGGAAGGATCAAATAGATTTACCAGCGATGAGAATAATTACATCATTACCAAATTCTTCGGTTTATTAGCCGTAAAGCGTAGCCTCAACATACGTAGGAAAACTAATTTAATTCGCAGTCGGCATCATAACGGTACTGCTGATGCACGACGGGCTACTTGTGTGATACTTTCCAATGGTGATAGTAGAAGGATTTACAAATTTAAAATTCAGAAGGTTTTAAGAAAAAATAAAAAGCTTTTATTCCCTAGCCATCACAGTTCCATATGTTTTGCACAATACACTACATTCATATGTATGTATGTATGTTTGCACCTGTCTTGCCGATTTTTATCGCCATCGTTGCAGCTAATAATAATCATTTTAATTTTCTTTATTGCCTCACATTATTTGTACATTAGAATAATAATTATTTATTACGGTAAGTTATGTTAATTTTGTATCAACACATGTCATTATTTGGGTGATCTAAACAAGAACGTTATGACCTCACAAATCTTTTATCAATATCCAATGCGAATTGTTTTACAAGTCAATCCAGATGTTTTGATTTCTGGTATACCACAAATCACCCAACGTAAGTAGCCCATGGTGTGAACAATCGCAATTCTGTTTTACAAGTGGGCGTGTCATGTTGCAAACAGCAACTGTTATAAATTAGCTGTGTCTTTTCACATATTTTGATGTTCGCTTGATGAAGTGTAAATCCCTTGGATATCCGTGTCCGTACAAATGATAGTTACTCCCGTATGGCCAATTATTCCCCGAAATCAAATACGCAATTGCAAGTCGTTCCGCCTCATATGGTTTACATAAAATTGAACAAGATTGTATACACACAGGCTTTCATACATACATACATCTGTATAGCTATGCATTCACTCGCAGTTGCAATTATGAACAATAGCCGTATCAATTTTTTTTATTCTATGGATGTACCTTCATACATATCTCTGTTTATATGTATGAAGATACATATGTACATAAATAATTCTATATCTAATTTGAATTATTAGCTACTTACATAACTTTTATTGAGGGTTTAATATGCGGATAAGAAGTACCGTAAATATACATGCATATGTACATATATATGTATATGTATATGCATTTCTATACTCTCACTTTAATTTGTATATGTACGTGGCAACCAATATGTGGATTTATTTAAGCATGGGCCTAGTGCAAAGTGGATTAAGGTAATCAATGCAAATATCATGGCCATTAACTATGAGTTTAATAAAAATGCAACTGTCGCGTTACCCTAACTCCGGAAAAAGTTTGAATCCTTAGTTTAATTTAGAAATATGGCACCACAATAATTTGGTTTGTTTTTTCCATATTTTCAAATTTATGCAAATAGAAAACTCATATGAATAGATTTGTGTGCAGTTTATTCAAAAAGTATTTTCAAGTTCAAATATTACAGAATAATATTTATTTAATTAAAAAAAAATTGAAAATACAAAGAAAAGAAGCAATTTCGTTCTGAATAGGATTGACTTGGTGGGTAATCTAAATTTTGACACTGTCTTATTTTTTCTCTTTGTCGAAGTTTTATAAATTTTCTCTCAACAGTACTATGGGGAGTGACGTAAACTCGTATGTTATGGCTCGTGAGGAAGAAGCTTTGTCGAAATGTTAATTAAAACATACTCTCCATACACAACGCATGGTTTCTAAGACAAATTATGTTTCTTAGGAAATAATAAAGGATATACATACCTGATAATCTATTGCTTCGATTCGATACTATCAATTTAAGGACATTCCAAGCATTATTGAAATAAAATCTGTCGTGAAAATCTTTCTCATCGTACAAAAATATTTATCTGTCTTCATCACTACTCCAATCAAATTCCATATTTCGAAAATTTTGTAGGTTTTTTTAATTATTTGTATTTAGGTATTTACAATTTTATTTGACAAGCAATATTCAAATAAGATCAGTTTAAGACAACAAATTCGGCGACTTAAGTTCAACTTAAACTAGGCTTAAGTTCGACTTAAAAATGCATTGTAATACTGGCCCTTAGAGGGTTTGATATGAGGCGCCTTTAAGTAAAGCATTAGGACCTGAGTGAATTTAAATTCCAAAGCTAATTTACTTATTACAAACTAAATATATGTATGTATATACGAGCATTTTTATTCGATTTTTAAAATTCTTACAAACTTCCATCAAAACTGTCC
Source organism: Philophylla caesio (assembly GCA_963971545.1). Taxonomy (NCBI): domain Eukaryota; kingdom Metazoa; phylum Arthropoda; class Insecta; order Diptera; family Tephritidae; genus Philophylla; species Philophylla caesio. The sequence goes on from OZ020607.1 coordinate 69,610,572, forward strand.
GCATCTTAAGTGGACGGCACTTTATTCTCACTTTAGTGTAAAAATAAATGTTTTGCGTTTGTATACATTTTTTCCAATCATATCTTGAAGAAAATACTTTAATACTTTGAAGTTAAGAATTATATATGTTGGCAATAAATATTGAACATGCCATATACGAAACTCTGATTGAAACGATGTTAAAATTAAATAACGATGTATGTGCGTAACTAAATATATTAGGGTTATACTCGTAATAATACATATGTAATACTAAGATCACCGTTAGTATAAATTTATGTCGTCCATTGTAAAAGGCTGAATAAATTTTAAATAAGGACTCAGCCCACGGGGTGGGGGGTGTTGGTATTCTGGATTGCAATTTCATTTACGAATGAAATTAGATGAATACGATTCACTTCCTTTCGTTTACGTTAATTTGCCCACGGGGGGCATCAACCTCCAAAAAGCCCCGTGAGCACGGCCCTGCTATATTGGACGATGTTATAATTTTTGCAAATGGTGTCGTACCTCAATCATATTTGACATTTGTGAACTACACATCACATGCACCTGGAATGTTTGGGGGTGTGCCTCTGCCTGGTGGTAATAGCAGAGACCACTTTGGAAACCCCCATTAATGACTACGGAATTGATGTTCCGTTAACCGACTCTGATGGAATTCGTATAGCATTAGCACGGCTAAAAAACAACATGGCCCCCGGAGATGATGGGTTGCCAGCTGAGTTCCGCGACTGGTCAGATTAATGCATGCCTACTGCTTGGAATCTAAGTATGCTTTGCCCAATCCCCAAGATGGGTGATTCTGCAATTCGCCAATTATCGCGGTACCAGTCTTCTTAACATCGCATATGAAGTTCTGTCGAGAGTATTGTGTAAGATACTAAAGCCCACCGTCAATGAACTGATTGGCCCTTGTTAGCGTGGCTTTAGACCCGGTAAATCAACCATTGGCTAGATATTCACAGTGCTCAGATCTTAGAAAAGACCCAAGAAAAAAGGATCGGCACGCACCATCTTTTGTCGGCTCCGCTGGCTAGGTCTTGTCGTTCGAATGGATGAAACCGCAACAGGCCTGAAAGAATTCGACGTGGAACCTGCTGGTGATAGCAGAGGAAAAGGAAGGACTCCTCTGCGTTGGAAATACCAAGCAATAAAGGACTTGGGTACCCTTGGTATTTCCAAACCGCACCAGTTAGCAAAAGATAGAAATAACTGGCGTGCTACGCTGAGCTCGACCAAAAGTGCCTAGGTGGTTATTGAGCCAATTACTTTAGTAAGTAAGCAATGGCGAAAAGCGAATTCATTCTTTGAATTCTTAATTTTCTAGCAAGTTCTAACAAGTTATTTGGCCATTTCTAAAATTCAATCTCATTTTAAAGCGGTTCCTTTTAACTCAGTTTTCTTTACGTAAAAAAGTGAATCTGAAATATCAAAAGAACCGGAGTGAGTTTTAAATTCCTGACATAAACTACGGAATGGCTCGTTTAATTCAAAATTACTTTTACATGGTTATATAAAAATAGGACGGAAATGTCTTGAAACTCGCAGGGACCGTTTAACTTTATTTCGCCAAGAAGAGATGGGCTAGAAATCAAGCCTGTCAGTAACTTGACCAAAAATACTATGCCTAGCATTTCATTGCGACTAGCAAGTGTAGGAAGATTAATGAGTTTTAAACGACTTATATATGGCGGCAGGTTGTACAGAGGCGGCAGGATATCTGAAGTAGTGAGGTTAGCGAGCGATGCGATTAGTGATACACGGTGGTTAGGGGTAAAAAAAGAATATTGTGTTATTATCACCCTAGGCATCAGATACCAAATACTCGAGAGAAGATCAGAGTTTCGTACTATATACGCAGGCTTATCTGAAGCTACTTCCATTCTCGAGTATTACTGTACGTGACAGAAGAAGGTGTGGAAAGAGCAGAAAGAAACAGTGGGAGTTCCACAAGGAAGGTCCGTTCTTGAACCAATACTGTGAAACATAATGTACGACGGGGTATTCCGAAGTTTTAGTAAAAGCAAAGCATCGGAAAACCATATGCGAAAAAGCTTCATCCGCCGTTACAATTATTAAAGACTGGCTGAAAAGTTACGGGCTAAACCTAGCAGCGCTTAAAACAGAGGCAATACTTATCTCGAGTCGAAAGAAGCTTGAAGTAGTAGACTATGAAATTGGCGACTGTACTGTCTCGATGTAACCTACCATATAATACTTAGGTATGATGCTACATCCGTTCCGACAGCCCTCAAAAATAGGAGCGTCCTACTGTAAAACAATTTTTATAGACTTCGATCCAGATATTTATAAAAGCCAACAAATTCAACCAAAAAGTTTATGGAAAAATTTGTGTACACCCCAGTAGAGCTCAAACTATTGCTCCGGATCTTCATCCTTAAACGAAGCTTTCAACGGGGCTGCTCGGAACCTTGTCCGTTCCGACGGCCTCCTTTAGCACCACTGCAGTTTGGACTTATTCAAATCAGCGGCGAAAAATTATTAGGTTATACTAAACACTCTTAATGAAGTCTCGGTAAGATGAAGTAAAGAACAAAAGAAGTAAGACCCTTTTTCCTATTCCTTAAATGCTTTATTGTAATAGGCGAACGTCACAATGGTGGGCGGGGCGGAGTACCTGACTAGGGAGGGCTTTTCCAATATATTCTAACGGTGGATGGTTTCAAGTTGATGTAACTTCTTACGGTAAAGTTCATTGAATTCTTTTGATCTTTATAGAATATGTTTTTATTCTATTTTAAATATTTATTTATATAACTTTTCTTTTATACATTCAGAAAATTAATAATTAAAAAAAAATCAAATTGAAAAATATTGAAAGACAAATTTATATATGAAAATAAAAATATTAAAACAAGTTTAAATTAATAAAGTAGATACATATATTATAAACCCTACATATACTCCCCCTCCAATAAAAAAAAAAAAATTAATTAATATTAAATGTAATTTTTTTGGTTTTCTTTGGAAGTGTTAGTGAACTGGAATTAGGAATGGTATGTGCAGGTTTTAATAAGTCTATGGAAATTGTTTTGATTAAGTTACCTTTTTGAATTTTGAATACTTTATTGTGTTTAGAGATAACTTTAAATGGACCTTCATAAGGTGGTTGTAGATTTGACCTATGAATAACTTTAACAAACACATATTCGCAAGTATCCAAATTTTTGGGAACAAAAAAATCTTCTTTATTATGATGTACAATTTTTGAACGAACGTGTGAAAAATGTTCTCTCAGTTTGGAAAGTGTTTCCATTGTATTATCAAATTCATTATTGTTATTATTATTTGAAACGATTAATTCTCCAGGTAATCTGAGTGTTTGTCCGTAAACTAATTCTGCAGAAGAACATTTTAAATCATCTTTAATAGATATACGAAGTCCCAATAAAATCCAAGGAAGAATTTCAGACCAGTGAATTGAATCGTTTGATGCTGTAATAGCAGTTTTTAATGTTCTATGAAATCTTTCAATCATTCCATTTGATTGAGGATGATAAGGAGATGCATGAATTTTGTGAGATCCTAATAATTTTGTTAATTCACTAAATAATTTTGATGTAAATTGTGATCCTTGATCTACTGTTATATTAAGTGGAACGCCGAAACGGGGAATATAATTTTGTACAAATGTTTTGGCAATTGTATTCGCTGAAATATCTTTAAGTGGATAAGCTTCCGGCCAACGTGTATGTCTGTCAATTATAGTTAAAATGTAACGATTTTCTTTTGAAACAGGTAATGGACCAACAAGATCCATATGTATGTGTTCAAATCGTCCAGATGGTATATTTATTTTTTGTACTGGTGTTTTAGTATATTTAGAAATTTTTGATTTCTGGCAGTTAATACATGCGGAAGTCCAACTATTAATTTCTTTACGCATGTTAGGCCAAAAATATTTTGATTGAATTAAACGTCTAGTAGTACGAACACTAGGATGTGATAAAGAATGGATTTTATCAAAAATTATATTCTTCATAGAATTTGGAACAAAAGGTCTAAAAGGTTGTTGAGAAATATCACACCAAATATTGAGATTAAGAACTGGAATATTAATTTCTTTTAAATTGTTGTTACAATTTTTGTCAGAAATTAAGTCATGAAGAGTTTGGTCTTTTTGTTGTTCTTTATACAAAGTTTGAAAATTAATATCTTGAGTTAAAATTGTGTTAATATCTGAAATACGTGAAAGTGTGTCAGCAACAATGTTTTCTTTTCCAGAAATGTATTGAATATCATTTGTAAATTGTGCAATGTACTCAAGATGTCTAATTTGTCGAGTTGATCTATCTGTTTTTGAATTTAGAACATGTGTTAAAGGTTTATGATCAGTGTATATTGTGAAAATTCTACCTTCAAGAAAATGTTTAAAATGTTTAATTGAATTGTATATGGCTAAAAGTTCTCTGTCAAATTTTTAATACATTGTTCGAGGATGTTATTTTCAACACTTGCTATTGACAAAGATTTAGAAGATTGAGATTGATTTAATAAATCAAAAAGTTTATCTGCAAGAATAACATTTTCATCTTTATTTTGATTATTACTTGATGTTAAATGAATTTGTATCTGTTGTGGTAATTTTCGGATCCACAATTTGAAAAGTAATTCCTTACTGACGATAGAATCAGAACCTATTAGAGACTTCATATATCTAAAAAGTTCTGATGGAGAACGATCGCCTAGTTCTGTATTTGAAAATAACTTTTCTAATCTTTTTTCTTCACTAAGAGAAAATCTTTCACACAACGCTTTCTTAATAGTAGCGTACTTATTCATAAAAGGAGGTGGATTGATAACATCCAAAATTTTGGAAATTGTTTCACGTTGTAAAACAATAAGTATGTTTTGAAATTTTATATTATCGTCTTGAATATTATTGATTTCAAATTGTCCTTCAACAAGAAGAAACCAAGCTTCAGGACATTCTTCCCAAAATGGAGGTAATTTAATTGATTTTGAAAAATTTGTTCTTAAGTTATTAGTGTTTTGAGTTAAATTATCATTGTGTATATTTTGTGTAGTGTTTAAGTCTGAAGTGTAAGTTGGATTGTTATTTTGGTTTTCCATTGTTGTGAAGTTGCGTGTACGTATAGGTGAACGTGATAGTGGCATATAAAAAAAAAAATTATTGGAGAGAAAGTTTACAAAAGTAAATTAAATATAAGTAATAATAATTTAAATAATATTAATATTAAGAATTAATATTTAATATTTGTAATAATTTTATTTTAATAAAAGATTTAAGATACGAACTTGATTGCACACAAAATGTTCAGCAAAAAATGGTTGTAGTATTTGTAATTATAAAAGAGATTATAGATGATCTGGAGTGTTATTGCGTTGTTGTAGACACTGTGATGGTTGTAGCGACGTTAAATGTGAATATTTGAAGTGATGTTGTGCGGATTGTTGGTGCTGAATTTGATGTTGAATGTTGAGATTGTTTATTTCGCAATGTTTTAATTCAGGAAAGTAGTTGTTTTTATTTCACAAGTATGGTTTGTGCTTTCGGTATTCGAGTATTCGCACTCTTGGTTTGCTTGCAACGCTCGGAAATGCTAACTTTGTGAGTGCACAAAATGTCCTGGGTTAATGTTAAGCCAGCTTCTAACAATTAATAATACGTTGAATCGATGATTTCCTTTTATTACAAATTCTTGTGAAATATTACTGCAAGATATGGTGCGTCGGTTTGTAGCGTTATATGTAAAAACGGGAGTAAGTGACCAAAGTGAAAACACGAACGGGTTCACAATTGTTATTATTGTTTCAATGATGGTTATTGATGAATTTTTAAAATGAGTACTTATAAATGCAGGATCGCCAATATAGAATATGTTTTTATTCTATTTTAAATATTTATTTATATAACTTTTCTTTTATACATTCAGAAAATTAATAATTAAAAAAAAAATCAAATTGAAAAATATTGAAAGACAAATTTATATATGAAAATAAAAATATTAAAACAAGTTTAAATTAATAAAGTAGATACATATATTATAAACCCTACAATCTTAATTCTACAAATTCAAAAACACCTTTGGCTTTGTTAACGCGGAGTTTTCCACAATTCCCTATTGTCTTATCGCGATTCATTCTGAATTGTTTTTTTCTTTTATTTTGAATACGTTTTGCAAGCACTAATGATGAACGCTTTGCAAAATTTCGTCTAGATTTTTAAAAGGCTTGAAGTGCTACCGGGATTTATAGAACGTATAACGTATAACGTAACATATTATTTTAAGAACTGAAGTATTGATCTCAATATGATTTTTGTTAAAATCCTGTAAAACAAAGGTTGTTTAGTGTGTAATAATAGCGTTCGCACCTCGGCACGCAATAGGGAAAAAGCTTATCAAAAAATACACCTGCCGTTCAGTGTCGGAATTAAACTATAAGTCCCTCCGTTTGTAAAACAATATAACATATGTATATCGTCGTGTCTGTATAGTAAACACTTTAAATAGTAAACGCGATATAGTGAAAAGCATAATTTTTACATTGATTAGAGTATCTACTCACTATGAACGATAGAAAACCTCGCAATACATAGTGGACAAAAATTTAAAAGCCACCTTGAGTAGACAGCAACGGAAAATACAAAAAGGAATGAGAGTTGAAATCGGGTATTACCCTAAATTGTACTTTTCTGCTTAGTGCTGCTACAAAATCAAGGACATAGATGTTAGCGTTTGTTTCGTCTTTCGTCGAGTGCAAACAGTTTGTGGGTGAAATATTTTCATTTAATGCTGAATGCTAATACATTGACGCATCAAAAAGGAAAACTCTTAGAAAAGGCGAGTATCCCCGCATGGATATGGCACTATACAATTGGTTTGTAGAACAACGAAAAAAAAACTGTCCAGTCAGTGGGGAGTTACTAAAGAAAAAGGTGATAGAGTTTCACGCTGATATTAAAGAAACGCTTCGTAATTTGACTGTTAAAAGTGTCCGGGGAAAAACTGTCATACGACACACGAGCTATTGAACTATTTAAAAATAAGCTCAGCAATATTATTTATGAGCTTACGCTTTGCAAGGACAAAATTTAAAACGCAGATGAGACCGATTTGTTTTGGAAAATGCTTCCTGATAGATATGTAAGCCTTAATGAAAGAACAGCTCCGGGAGAAAGCTAGAATCACTTTTCTTGCATGCACAAATGCAATTGGTGAGCATACAGTCAAGCCACTAATAATTGGGCGTGCAAAAAAGCCGTGCTCTTATAAGGCTTATGAGCTACGTGTCGAATACCGAAATTCTAAGAGTGCGTGGATGACTGCAGATATCTTTCGAGAATAGTTTCACCATTGTTACGTCCCTCAGGTACAATGAATAACACAATTAAAATCCATTACATTGATAAAAGCGTTTTCGTTTTCATTGTCTTTAGGTCCAAAAGTTTTTGCAACAAAATGGCTTACAATCCAAAGCTATCCTATTACTTGACAATGCACCCATTCATTCGTCAGAAAATGATGATTCGCTTATCTAAAATTTATTACAAAAAACATCTGTTCTTATTGGCTGTAGAGAAGGATGATATCACTGACCGAGGATGAGGAAGATGATACTCCATTGTGTTTACTTCGACAAAAATTATTCCAGGAAAAATATAAAGAAGTTCACGACATACAAAGGTTATTGCAAGTTGTTATTTCAGAGGTATGTATTGCTCTTTATGTCCGGCTATTTGTTAGTTAATTGCCACTCTAATTGCATACATACATATGTATTTCAGGAAACCTGCATCGATATTGAAAAATGGAATGCAATCGAAAATGACGAACCGGTCAATTTTAAGAAAGACGCCGATAATATGAAAGAATCTGATGATGACGAACAAGAAAATATATCCGCCACAAATCTTGTCAAAGCTACTAAAGCTATTGAAAGTTTCGATAAAGCTATCGCATGTACTGAGGCCAACACTACTGATTATACTAGTTTACTATTGCTGCGAAGTTTACGCGAAAAGGCAGTAGAAAAATAAATTTCTGAACGCAAAAAATAAACATCTATTCACGATTTCTTTCAAATAGCTTAAAAATTTAAATACACGTATACATCTCTTTTTTTTACCACTGTGTTCACTTGTTTTCTATGAAACTTAATTAATACACATGGAATGTTTCGTAAAAATCTATTCTAACGATCTTTTGAAATTATGGGCAAAGAAAAATTTAGTTTTTGAGCAAATAAGTTTTTGAAAAAAAAGATCAGCCTTGATATAGTTAACAAACTGAATATAGTGAACAGGCCTTGCAATAATTAGATCACTATATCCAGACACGACTGTATATGCATTATTATTATTACAAAGGATGTATGTATGTATGTATGTATGTTTGTATGTTATTAAAGAAATAAGGACATATACATTTAATCCAAAACTCAATTGTAATTGCCGCAATTGTTGTATCACAATTCTATAATTTCATCTAGCTTAAACAAATTTTTTCTATCCAAAATAAATTTTTAATTTTTGATATCAGCGTTTTCCAAGGTTTTTGCTTTAATTAGTTTTATAAAATTTATTCGAGCAAGTCTTGTACAATGTTTAAAGTAAGGATATTAGGAAGAGTAAATTTGTTTCAATACGATATTTTCTATTAAACTCTCTTAACGAGCAAAAACGAAGCTAAAAGAGAATGCTGAAGCTAACGGTATCTACCATAATGTTGAGGGAAAAGTTCCATGTCATTAATAAAATTATCACTACGGCACACACCAATTAAGAAAGCTGCCAACGTATCCAACATTTAACACCCTCTGCCAACGTCCATCAAATCCCTTGCAAGCATCACAACCATTTAACCCCCTTTCTCTCTCTCTCTCTCTCTCTCCCTCTCTCTCTCTTTATCGCGAAGGAAAACAACATTAGCAAAGTAAATAATTGATGAAGATTTGTATATTGTGTGTTCCTACACATACATATGTTCCTGCATACATATGTACATGTGTATCAATGTGCATATGTATATATGTACTTATGTAAATAGTTTTATGTATGTATGTACATATATATGTACATATTCGTGTAGAATTAAATGCGTACATTAATTTAAGTATACTCGTATACGTATGGAACACACATACAAACATATATACATTTAGATATATATACATATAAACGCTCAAGTGGTTATAAAAATACTTTGTAAACTATGTAAATACATATTTACATATACAACAGTAGGCTAGGAAGTAAGTACTTAGTAAAGATTTGTTAGGGACTGTCAAAATGTTTGGCCCCTTGCAGCAAATGAAAAATGAATAGCTTTTGGGTAGTAAAATAGTATGAAAACATTTCTGCGCCTACACATAGGTGTTTTCATTTGCGTTAACATACGATATATTCGTATGTAAGTATGTATGTACATTAGGGTGGCCCACAATTTTTTTTGTATTAGTTTACCAGGCCACTACTATTGTTGTTACTACAAACCATCACATGTCTGTGCAAAATTTCAGAGTTATATTAATAATGGAAAACTGTGCTCAACGGGAATAAAAAAATTATTTTGCCAAAAAAAAACCAAATTCATTGATTTTATAAATTTTGCTCCAATTTAAACCTAAAGTTCGAAAGCATTTGCCTCAAATATATTCGATATATTTACTGTTTATGAGATTTATTTAAGGGAGTTTCATTGAAAAACTGTTCTTATCGAGAGCGGCATTTTAAAAAATAACACGCGATTTTTGGACGTACATAACTAATTAAGTTGTATATTAAATGATTTTAAAGATTGTTTTGAATAGTTAGAATGGCTTGCTCAACACGACAAAAAGGTGAAATTTTCATTCTCGGTGTGACAGAACCGTTAACTTATTCTAATTAACTACCAATTCTGGGACAACCACATTATTTTATCGAGGAACTTATAGTAATTGGGAATAAGGCATTTGTATCAACAAGGCAAGCAAAGCTCTGCATTCGTAATCTTGAAAGAAAGCTCAATAAATGGTTACTTTAGCAAAAAAAAAATCGAGACAAATTTTTTGACGAAGAACTATGCAAATTAATGGATATCGCACATGCTGATGTCCTCGATATTATAAAAATAGAGGAAGATCGAACATTTTGTGTTTACCTTAGCCAGGACCAAAACATGATAGTGAGTTGATAAGATATTTGAAAAAGAAATGCATTCTCACAAAAACGAAAGTTAAGGGCGGAGGAACTACGTCAAAAAGCAAATCAAAATGACGTTTCAACCTCCTCAACATAGAAAAAAATGGATTTAAGCTTTACTAGTTCTTCTAGTGAACAATTGGAAAATGACAAATGCATACCAATTATGCAAAAAAATCCTAAAAAGCATCCGTTGCAATTTTCCATCCACCAATAAAGTGCTCACATCGCATATATTAAGTTCTCTTGATCGCAACAAAATTTCTGATAGACAGGCAACCAAACTGATCATTCCAATTGTCGCTTCACTTTGGAAATTAAAAGGTCAAGTTAACGTAATAAGTTTTGACATATGCAGATGCAGGCCATGAAAACGGAGCATGTACTCTCCTGGAAACATAGCTTGATCGTCACTTACAATGCCTGGCACGTCCACATCACATGCTGTAAATAATTTTGAAGTGTGTAGATTGTGCTTTTAACCTCTGATACTTTAGATAAAACATATATGACTACCATTAACTCATTGAACTTGCATTGATCAACCGAACATTGATTGGCGAGCCCCAAGTCCAATAGTAATGCTCGATGGATGGCTTGCTACTGTATGCGTTGAATATATTTTTGTTTAGTAATCGAAAGGAAATGTTCAACCCAACCAACGAAGGAGAAAAACAGATTTCCCGCTTTGTTTACTTTGGTGCAAGCGCCCTATTGTGACCAACAGTTATGAAAAAAAATTCAAGGTATATGAAGTTATGGAAATACCGCAAGAAGTGTTTTGAAACATCATTCATCAGAAAGTCCCGAAATGTAAATTTCACAATCGACTTTGGAGGGCGAAACATTAATTAAACACTTAAGCGTCAATGACACAGCAGTGAGAGCTATATAATCGTTCCAAGAGTTTAACAAAGCGCTAAAAAACCAAGATGTGAAACAATTTTATCTGCAAGTTGTTAAATTAAATCGTATCATATCAACTGACACAATTAAAAATCCCTAATAGAATTAGTTTCAAACAAAAAACACATTTTTTTTTTGTTTCGAATAACACTAAATGCATTTTATATAAACATTTTTTTTTCACATTAAAATTATAAAAAAAAGATTCTAGTATAATAAAACCTTACATATGTTCATATGTCTGTATACACCCTGCAGAAAAAACTACTTGTTGTTAACTAAAATCCTACCAGTTTTTCGTTATAGCCCAACTAGTTTTCGTTCCATACTGATATTTTGACTTGGTGGGGTTCTACGAGATGGCGATTGTCCGCTCCTGCATCAGCTCAATCCTTTAAAAATACCAGTTCGTGGGGTAGTTGTAGTTTTATAAATTGGGAAAACAAACTGCTTTAGTTAGCGCTGCTTCTGTCGACGCAATAGCCGTTAGGTTAGATAATTGATTTACCATACCTCAGGTCGGGCGTTAAAATCTTGGAGAAGGTGCAAATAATTTTTATTTTTTTTTTTCATTTATTTATTACTTCAAACTCTTTTCGTTGAATACATTTTTTTTTTAATATTACTATACATTTATTTTAATAACTTACATTAGTTTAGTTTGGGAATGGTATGTATACCAGAACGGATCGAATCGCCACGTTCAGATTTACAAGCTGTAGTCTTCATTCGAAGCCACAGTCGTCATATGGGAGATGATTGATTATCTGCGTTTTCTTCTCGATGATGGAACTTTGACATTTTGACAATAGATGTCGATATTCGCATGAAAAAAAATTAAATTGTCGAAATGTCGTGAGTTCGAATCTTGGGAAAAAAAATTTTTTTTCTAACTAACCCTTTTTATATTTCCGATCATTTTTATTTATACTCATTTAATTTAATATATTGATGCCTACAGCGGTATCGAATCTCAAGTTGTAGTCTTTATTTGTCAAGTAGGAATCAATATTTTCAAAAGAAAAGAACTAAAAAAAATCTCAAATTAACGATTTAATTTTTTTAAATACTAGTAAATAGTTTGCATTTTTATGTTTTAAGTTGAGCATTTATATACTCACTAGATCGGTTTTTAACTACGGCGATCTGATATATACCATATACAGTCTTTACTAACTAGTATGACTTCCCGATTAAACACCAGTTCATGAATTGGAAATTTTGCATATTTCTTAGATTTAGTAAGTGACCGCTTTGGTCGAGTATGTAGCGGTGCGTGTTACAACTCGATATGCCGCTAAGTTCCGGTATCGGATCTTAGCGAGGGCAAGTAAAATGAAAACATAGAAAAAGCTATTTTCTAAAATCGATCACCCCTCGGCAGGCAATGGCAAATCATCCAGGAAATTTTGTTCAAACTTTAAACTTTTTAATCAGAGTTTTAAGAAAAATACTCGTACTTACCTACATATGTATTTATATATACACTATCGCACAAAACAATATGCAAAATAGAAAAAATATATTTTAAATTAAGGAAATAAAATCGAACAAAATTTATTAATATTTCGTATGACCTTCTTTATTTTTTATGACCTCTGATAATTCTTTTGGCAAGCTATTATCTAGCAGAATAAAAAAACTTTCTATTAAAAAATCAATAAACATCCTATCCATATATGAATGTTACTCCTTATATGCGAGTTTATCAGTCGCATATCACGTATCAAGTAAAGGGTATTTTTTTTAGACATGTGCTTTTAAAAAGAAATACAACGCATATAATTTAATGCTATGGCCAATAATTCAGCTTTATTCTAAAGATAAGGATTTGCCATTATGTTAATAATTCCAGCCGAGAGACCCAATTATCGACAATTTTTTGCAGCAATTGGGGCCGTATGTCAGCAATAACGCTCCGAATATTTTCTTCCAAGACGTCTTGAAATGGCAAACCAAACGGAGTGTAAATCAAGTAACAGCTGTCAAAAAGACCATCTCCGAAAAACCATCCTTATAAGAGACAAATATTGGCCCAATTTTCGACCACTTTTTTCAGCAATTGAGGCCGTATGTCAGCAATTACGCGCTGAATATTCTCTTTCAATGCGTCTTAAAATGGCAAACCAAACTGGGTATAAATCAAGTAACAGCTGTCAAAAAGGCCAACTCCGGAAAAAGTATTGCCTCATTGAAATCTCGTATAATGTTTAGAAATAGTCGCCTAATCGGGTAAACTTAATAATATCAAACAAATGATATTTTATAAAAAAAATTTGAATTGGAGCGTGTGTGAATCGGTAGAAAAGTGCGATTAAAAAATTGGACAACTGTGAGGAGAATAATATTTTAATAGCTTTTGGGGCTGAGCGATCAGCGATGAGAAGTATTTTCATGATTTCTAGGAAAATGTTCTACACAAGATTTTTGTATCTGTTCGCGTGTGTGTCAAAGAAGATGGATTGGATGATGTAGATATTGTCTAACGTATAAAATTCACCGATTGCGATGGCTGAGTATGTCGTTCGGATGGATGGCGATGCTTCGGGGAAAAGATGGATGGGCGCCTTCGTTGCCGAACGAAGGAAGTTCCAAAAGCAGATGGACCTGTGTTCACTTGGTATGACCAACTGACGTGATATCGCAAAGTAGTGGCCAGGCAAGAAGAAAAATCTCATTGAACTAGTTTTTGAAAAACTCATTAAACATTTTGAAAACGAAAAAAATTGTTGATGTGTTTATTTTCCTTCAAAAATAAACCCATTTAAAAAACCGAATTAAAAAAGAGAAACAACATTAAAATATTGTTTTATTGCCAGAACGAGGTACACTAAACAATTAGTAGCAATAGAGAAGTTCAAAAATAAATATATAAAAAAATCTGTCTATATTGTTTTTTTCTTTATAATAAATAATACTGAAAATAATCTTGAATAAATAAAGGTTCTGTAATTTGAAACTACTGAATTTGGCACTCCTGAATTTATAGTTTATGCTGGACAGCCATTGAAAGCAGATAACACCTTGACTTTTAGCAAAAATAGAAAAAAGTGAATATCGCAACGAACTGCTATCCTATTTAGCATATTCTCCAGAAACAAACGTTTATTTTGAGAGTCTTGAGAAAAGCTATTACTTGGAAGGAATAACAAAATTGGAGAAACGCAGGTCTCAGGGTATAGAGTAAAAAGGAGATTATGTAAAGAAATATAACGGTTTTTTGCTAAGAAAAAAATATATTTTGTTCAAAAAGTCACTGATTAATCAAACTGCTCTCGTATTATTTCAATTAAATGAAAATATTTTTATGGACAGTTAATAAATGGATTCAAATGACTTATGACTATATTCATTGCAATCTAAAAAAAAATTAAAATCAATTTATGGAAATCGAAGAAGGGCTTTCTACGCTCAATCTATTTCTAATTTAAGTATTTATAAACCGCAAAGAGCAAAACTATCCCGTATATGTGGCGGTAGCTCACGGAAAAGTACATGACATTTTTATAGAATTTCGTGCATTACACAAGGTGATCTTTTTTATATTATTTTGTTTTTATTCTTACATCCAATGTATACGAGTACATTCCCATTCAAAACTTTTTATTGCATATGCATGCATTGCGAGTATGTACAAAGTCTTGTCATAAACTAATTTCAGTCAGTCCTTTAGTCATGTTCTTTCTACAAGGCAACAAACCGAAATAAATATTTTCCAACTACATAAAAACTTTACGCACCCATTACTTGGTATATCTAATAAGAATACGTTGGAGGATATTAATCGCCTCTTAACGATTAAAGAAGTGTTATTCCATGAAGGGAATAACTATATTTATGCGTAAATAGTTATATATGTACATGTACATTTGTCAGACGGTTATTTCGTTTCAGGACCGTAATTAGTTTCAGGACCGACACTTTAATTAGTGAGACACTTAAGACATAAAGTCATGCTGTACAAAGAACCTGCTTCTAGCGAACCTTAATTGCACTGCGTAAAAACTGATTAGTAGCTTTTTCGAACCTAATCCGGCTTTATAAATCCCGTTCCGGCCAATCGAGCATATCAAATTGTTGTTTCCTTGTATGTGTATGTATGGGTTACTCTCCTTTTATCAAATGCTCAACTTAAATTTAGATTTCGTTTAAGTTTACGTAACATTAGTTGTCATCTTTTGTAATCGACTTGCAAAAGAACACTAGTTTATCGCATAGCGTGGAAACCAACAACAAAAATAAGCGAGTTGAGTTGAAATAATAGCCGACCTTATTGAAAGTGTTGGAAAGTAAGAAAGTGGTGCTATTGTGAATGGATTATTGAAAAGTCCCGAGGGAAATTGGGAAACATCAAAATAAGTAAAAAACAAGATAGAGCAGACGAATAAGAATTATTCATTTTGTTTTGTTTTGCTAGCAAATTTCACAAACGAACGTTAATTTTGACAGACTACAGTAGCAAAGTGTATTCAAAATATAAGAGAGTTGATTATAAGCGAGTTGGGTGTTCTTTTGTTTTAGTTTTTAGCTCAGTGTATTAGTGGTCGCTGTGGTCGAGTGTGCAGCTGTGCGTGCTATAGCTTGAAACAATTTACTTGATATGCCGCTGAGTTCGAGATTTGAACCTTAGCCAGAGCAAGTAAAATCTTAATAATATATACATTTTATTTCTAATAGCTCCGCGAGAGTATTTCTGCCATGAAAAAGCTTCCCATAAATATGTACATCTGCCATTAGGGCTTGGCAGAAAACTGTAGGTCCCGTGGTAGAATATAAAGACGCACACCACAAATGGTAGGAAAACTTGGCCAACAATTGAGCTTCGATTTCGTTGTTAATAGCGCAAGGATCACCGACGTGTACGTGTGCCGTTTCTGTTTGATGTGAGATATACAAAATTCAGCAAAACTTGTGCCCGTATATATGTATGTACATATATGTTTGCTTGCATCAACACAGTGTTGCCATTCATTTGTTTGCATGTATCTTTTACACGCATCCGCTTTATTAATTACAATTTTTTATCGTAAAATAAATCAAAGCCAAAAACAACAAATCCAAATAGTCAATTTATCTATAAATACCATTATTAAACATCGCTTTTCTTCTTCTTCTTTTATGGCGCTACAACCGTTTGTCGGTTTGGGCCGAGATCAAAAAGCTTCGCCAGTTCCCTCTCTCCTTCGCGAGGTTACGCCAATTACTCATACCAAGCGTGGACAGGTCCTTCTGCACTTGGTCCTTCCAGTGTGTTCTTGGGCGTCCTTGCCGTCGTTGCCCACCCATGGGTGCCGTTTCGAAGGACTTTTTCACTGGAGCATCATCATCCATGCGAACGACATGGCCAAGCCATCGCAATCGTTGAATTTTTATGCGCTTGACTATGTCCACATCATTATACAGCTCATACAGCTCGTCATTCTTCGGTACCCGTCGCTTTCGCGAACAGGGCCATAAATCTTGCGAATAACTTTTCTCTCGAAAGCCCCCAAGGCTTGCTCATCGCTGGTCAACATCGTCCATGTTTCTGCGCCATATGCAAGGACGGGCACGATGAGAGATTTGTAGAGCGAGATTTTCGTTCGTCGAGAAAGGGCTCTGCTTTTCAACTGCCTACCGAGCCCAAAGTAGCATCTGTTGGCAAGTGTTATTCTTCGTTTGATTTCAAGGCTGACATTATTGGTGGTGTTTATGCTGGATCCAAGGTATACAAAATCCTTGACTACTTCAAAATTGTAGCTGCCAACAGTGACGTGGGTCCCAATACGCGAGGATTTTTTGTTTGTTGCCACAAGGTACTTTGTTTTGTCCTCATTCACTACTAGACCAACCTCCTTTGCTTCCTTCTCTAGACTGGAAAATGCTGCACTGACGGCCCTGTTGTTAAGGCCAACGATGTCAATATCATCCGCATATGCAAGCAGCATCGTACTTTTGTTATATATAGTACCACTGCGATTCAGATTGGCAGCTCTTATTACAGTTTCCAGCATTAGGTTGAAGAAATTGCACGAAAGTGAGTCACCTTGTCTAAAACCTCGTTTGGTCTCAAACGGCTCGGAGAGGTTCTTCCCAACTTTGACGAAGCTAAATGTTGTGCTCAACGTCACTCTACATAGCCGTATTAGTTTTGCGGGGATCCCAAATTTAGACATGGCGTCGTACAGGCAGCTTCTATTCGTGCTATCAAAAGCGGCTTTGAAGTCGACAAAAAGGTGGTGTGTGTCGATTTGCTTATCTAAGGTCTTTTCCAGGATTTGACGTGCTGTGAATATCTGGTCGATGGTGGATTTACCAGGTCTAAAACCACACTGATAAGGTCCAATCAGCTGCTTCATATATGGCTTCAGTCTTTCACACAGTATCGTCGATAGAACCTTATATGCGATATTTAGAAGGCTTATCCCACGGTAGTTGGCGCAAACAGCAGGATCACCCTTCTTATGGATTAGGCAAAGAACACTAAGGTTCCAATCTTCTGGCATGTACTCGTCAGACCAAATTGTGCTTAACAGCTGGTACATGCTTCCTACCAGCTCTTCGCCGCCGGCTTTGAAAAGCTCAGCCGGTATACCGTCTGCCCCAGGCGCTTTGTTATTCTTTAGCCGCCTAAGTGCTGTTCTCACCTCGCCTTGGTCGAGTGGAGGGATTTGTTGTTCATCCCTAAAGATTGTTCTGGGCTCCTCTTCTTCAAACTCCTCACCAGAGTTCGCATTCAGTAGCGTTGAGAAGTGGTCCCTCCATACCTCAAGTGTGCTCTGTACGTCCGTCACCAGATTTCCATACTTGTCTTTGCAGGAACCAGCCCCGGTCTTGAAACCACTTGTTTGCTGCATTCCTGCTTGCTAGCATCTCAAGCTCTTCGCACTCACGCCTTTCCGCCTCTCTTTTCTTGCTCTTGAAAAGACGTCTCTCTTCCCTCCTTCTCTCCCGGTATCGCTCAATTGTTGCACGCGTAGTAATTGGCTGCAGGGTGGCTTTGTATGCTGCGAATTTCTCTGCAGCAGCGACGCGGCATTCGCCATCGTACCAATTATTTCTGTGAGGCTGGTAGTAGCCAACCACTTCCTCCGCAGCGGTGCGAAGAGATTGGGAGATGTTATCCCATTGCTCGTTAATGTCGGGGCGATGAGAAGTTGCTTGCCTTAGCAGGATCGAGAGTCGAGATTGAAAATTCTCAGCTGTCCGTTGCGATTGCAGCTTTTCGACGTCGATGCGGATTGTGGCAATTCGTTCACTGATGGGGGTGAACCTGGAGACAAGATCTCGCAGTCTCCGCCAAACCACAAATCCAACACCAAATTTGTGCGCCGTCTCATGGCAGCTGTAGTAAACGTCGCACGATGCATATTTTTTGCATCCATGTCCCGTCCATCGCATTTCCTGGACTGCAGTGATGTCAGCCTTATACTTATTTAGGACATCCAGCAGTTGGATAGAGGCACCTTCCCTATAAAGGGTCCGGACATTCCAGGTGCATATCCGTAAATCGTAGTCCTTGTTTCGTTTGCGTGGGTCGTCAACGTGTGGGGAGGTCATTATCCGAGGCTGTTTCGATCTTTTCATTGGACTTGTATTTTACATGGTGGGTCCCAAACCCAACGCATAACCCATTGCTGGGGGTAAAAAGTTTGGGTTCATTTATATAGCGAGCCGCTTGCTTCAAGACAGACGCCCGCTTGCAGCCGCACCTCCTGGTAAACAGACGCTGCAGACTTTAGTGAACCCTTAAACCGAATATGTCGGAGTGGCTCCACTAAAGCTCCCTCTCTATTAGCCGTGACCCAAGGCTCCACACGGGTTGGTTACCGCATCTCGCACTTGGGTTGCTCACGTTGCCCAGGGTGCACGAACGTGGACGTAAGAGTAGGAATTGAGTATAGCCGCGCAACTGTATCTGCATACCCAGAAGCACCACTGTACCCCATTGCACCCCATCGCTTTTACGTTATTTTAATAAAAAATTCAATTTTTTAAATATCTTTTTTTAATGATTTTTATGTTGGTAACGCTGTGTGGTGAGAGGGCACGGCTTTACGGCAAAAATCTACACATACACGATGCTGAGTTTGATGGTGTTAGCTGAAACGTAACGTACGGTTACGTCGGTGACTGTTTGCTCTATAACATCTGATTTTGTTAGGGCCGTAAAGGTCTTGCGTCAGTGTGGGGGCTACGATATTCATATTATCGTTAAAGAATAAGATACATTTATATGGAGAAGGACACACAATGTTTCTTAATATAATATTGAAATAAATAAATTACAAAATGATTTCGTATATTAGATTTAGATTTATTACAGATTGTGTATCGTAAGACGCTAAGTTTTTTAATGTACCAAACATCAATATTTAATTACAAAAATTGTGTACTTAACTTAATACAAACAATGTTTAAGAATAAGAAAGTTGATATTTACAAATAATACATTTTTATAGACGAAATTAAATGAATACAAAGAAAACTGGATGAGAATAAGGTGTTGTGGGTACTAAGCAAAAAAGTTTATAACTCACCTTTCGAATCATTTTGCCGTTTTAATACTTTTGACTGAAATTGGTAAATAATTCCATATTATAATAGCACTAACAAAAAACAATCTGTTGGCCATAAGTGCTGCTTATCAAGGAACAATAATATTGTGTGTTCGTGATGATTGAACAAAGTTTATTATTCATAGTAAAAGCAGTTATTGCGAGTTAAAATACAATGAGATGTGCAAAAAATGAAAAATAATATTTGAAGTGAGGAATATTAAGGGAAAATAATTTTAAATAATAATTGTAATAAAGAATTTTTGAAAAATTATGCAATAATAGTAAAAAAAATAGGAATAAGATTGCTCTGAAATGATTATAATAAACACATAAAGGAAAGTAGTGCGACATAAAGAAAATCAAAAGAACGGAAGAATATTCTGATCATCGTTTTTCGTTTATATTGCAATTTTAATACATAATAGTTAACAGTGGTGTTGAAAGGGGGGATCAAGGAAATAAATTGAAATCAAAGAGGACTTTCTGGTTTAAACGAAGGCAGAGCTATACGAGACTTATTTCTGCGGGAGCATTTGGAAGGCACAGTAAAACATGATAAATACATAAGTCCATCCGTACAAAATGAAATAATCAATTTTTGTTATAACATATTAACTGAAAAAGTTATAATTAAAATCAAAACGGCGACAGTTTACTCAGTTCTGGTTAATGAAACAACAAGTTGTCTCTACGATTGAAATATATTTTAAGAGAAGATTTTTTGAAGTTTGTTCCAACAGCATCTACAACAGGTACTCATTTTTTTTACATTGGGGAGATTCAGGGACTATAAGCGGGATATAGTGCTTAATACTATTTCATACAATACACTCATACAAAAGAGCGCCAATTTAAGAAGAAGGTATCGATGATTCTAATTAAACCGTCAGGATAAAAACTTTGAAGAAGTTAAATCTAACTCGATGGGTAGCGAAATACGGAGTTGTAAATGATTTTGTCGAATTATTTCCGAGTACAATACTTTGGATGAACTTAGAACTTACGCAAAAGATGCTAAAATGTTGAAGAATGCAAAGGATTTTGAATTTGTCGTAAGCTTTCTTTACCATTGAGTCGAGAAATCCAAAAGATCGATATAGATTTCGTGCAAGCTCTAGATCTGGCCAAAGATTTGCGCGATGAGCTGAAATAAATGCGAGCAAATTTTTAAAAATGTATGAAGCTTCTACAGAAACAGCGGAATCTCTTAAAATCTAGTTGAAACACAAAAGAAATGTAGCTTTTAAAGGTAGTATTAGGTCTTAGATCGTTAAATCGTTGCCCTCATAAAAATTTTTCAGACATCAACATGTTGCTGAGCATTTTGGCTACGTTGCCAGTATCCACTTACACTCCAGAACGAACCTTATCTTGTTTGAAAGGACTGAAAAGAATTCAGAGAAACAGGATCAAAGAAGTTTATATTACAGATTTTTAAACTCGGAACCGGTATAAAAAATATAATAAAACAAATTTTTTTATGTTTCATTCTTTTTGGATTTTAGGAACGCCTCAATAGTTTAGCTGCTCTAGCAATGCATAGTCATATTGGAATTACAGCTGACGAAGTCATTGATGAATAAGAAACCGCGAAGGCTCGATTTCACTTTGTAATGGAGATACAATTAGTTAAGTATTGATCGCTTTTGTAAATACAAAATCAAATATTTGAATACATAACATACATATGTATATACTTATATGACAAAAAGCGATTCCGACTCTGACAATTTCTGATTTTAGTCGATTCAATTGTGAATGAATTATTAACTATGTATATTTTTTAGTAATTTAGTAAACTAAAAAAAAACTATTACTAACGGCTTTTTGTGACAAAATCGTGTCGTTCATTAACGTTGTTGCAGCATGTTGGCAGAAACTTGGACAAATTCAACAAATATATTATTATTTTCGTGTTTACCATTTCACCTGAATGAAACAATATATTTGATTTTGTTAAAATCCTTAAAAAAATTGACGTCGAATTGACGAATGCGAAGTTTTTGGTTATGCGTTGGGTGATAGGCCATGCTTGTTTGTCTGCTGCAGTGCACGCCACTAATTTCTCTCTCGCAAAAAGTTATCGAAATCAGTATTTAAAAAGAGGTAAATGCCATATTAATTCTGTTTACCAGCCGTACAAACATATTATAAAAAGATGTACAAGATACTACTGATGTAAAATGTCTTATGCCTGCGCTCATGAAATTGCGTAATAACCCTAAGGTGGACACTTTTTTGATTTCAAGGTGTCGTGAACGCGAATATCATAAATTCAGAATACCAAGGAATAGTTTAAGGAGGCATGTTAACAAGTTAGACGAAGAAGAAAATAAAGCCCATAGTTCAGCAAGAAACGTCAGAAGAAGATGAAGATTGTTGTAATATCTGTTTAAAAAATATGCGTACAGCGCTCACGAAATTTAATTCGATTGAGTGCAACAAATGCAAAAGAGACGTGCACATAAAATGTGTTAAATGCGCGGTTCTTTGTACACTTGTCCTCAGAGTAATTCTGACGATTCGGACTGAAATCTAATTTTTTTGCTAATTTTATACTGGTAAATTTTCATTTCTATATTAAAGTTCAGTTTCATAAATATCTATTATGTATTTAATGTTAATATTGTAGAAAAACATTGAATATTAGATAAATAAAAGTTATTCAAGATACGTTAATTGATAATTTTCTATTTTTTCTAGTTGATTGCTGTCGGGTGTCCAACGTGTGGCCACTTTTTTTGAAGACAGAATTTCTTCTTATTTTTCAAACCAGCTCAGAACATATTTGTGTTAGTGCAATTAAAAAGTGTGTTCGAGCCAGCCGCGGAGGTCACTTGCCCGAAAACATTAAATTATATGCGTTTTATTTCTTCTTAAAAACCACATGTCTAAAAAAACACCCTATATAGCTAAGGTTATTAGGAGATGTACAATAGCCTGACTTATATAATGGTGTTTAGATTCTACATTTGTTTGAAATATACATAGGTGTCCACCTTGGGGCCTGCATATTAAAAAATAGACATACATATATGTATGTCTGAATATATGTATATAAATTAATTTAATTAAAAAATTCGTTGCGAATTTGACGAGTTTGTATAAATTTTGCGGAAAGTTTTATTCATATATATGTACTATAATTATATAAATAGTACATATATAGTATTGAAAAACTGTCACATTAACAAAACAAAACAAAAATATCTAATGTCGGATCTTTATTCATTTTGCCACCTGTTATATACGAGTTCATAAGTATATACTTATATACAAAAATTCATATGTCCATATGAAATGCTTAGCTTTACATCCAATATTATATGTATTATGTTCGCGAACAAGAAAAAAAATCCAAATATCAGAATATCGTAGAATAAAATATTATGGTATACATGCATATTTTGTATGTTAAATGCGTACATACTTTGAACGTGTACATAAATACATAGATAAATGGAAAACACACACGCATATAACAACTACCATAACACGAAAAGGAATCAGTATTCGTAGTGGAGTGTCAACTTATAAATAAAAATCTTTCAATGTGACGAGTAGAGAAGCAGAGCAGGAAGGAATAACCATAAAATGATTCATGTGGCGTTTCTTTAAGCGAGGCGTTTATGTTAACAAATTATAAGCAAATTGGTCGCCACATAGTCTCCCGTGGCGCCCACTTGCCAGCGCATACAATGTGGCAAAGCGTTATCCTATATACGAGTATAAGCCCACACATTGACATTATGTTGTATGAGAATATGTTTGTTCCCATTACCCTATAGGAAAAATAATAATGCTGTCGCTGCAAACATTTTAGTATTTTTGTTGAAGTTTGAAATTGAAGCAATAAATACCAGTTGTGCTTTACTAAAGAGCTGAGAATTTCGGAAAAAATTTGTGTTCAAATATATAAGTTTTCGTATAGAATACAAATAAAAAAAAGGTCCTAACCCCCAGCTCAGCACTTTTATTTATATTCGTATTTTGCTTAAATTTGTTATATTAATAGTTATCCACTTGGGTATTTTAATATTAAAAATCCAACAAATTTCATATGCAAACAAATATGCAAACAGTTGCCAATTCAGTAAACCATTCACAATGGGGCAAATTTTCGTCAATTACATTACGCAATAGGAATTCTAGTGCCGAACGACATTCGCAATAGGAGTGATTGATCATAAGTCCTTAAAACGTGTTAAGTGAGAATTTTCAGTGATAACCTTTGGGAACGTTTTCATAAACTTTTATTAAATTATTCCTTAAAGTTATGAAAAATTATTTGTATGTGAGGTTCGGCAATGCAAGTCTCTATTAAACTATGTTGGTAAATATAACGATATTGCTTTACTATTCCGGCCAGGTCATTCGGGAGTACCTGGCCATCCCGATAATATGACCAGAATTGACTAATGCCAGACATTCCTTAGCCCTCAACAGTTTATAGCACTTGGCCATTGAAATCAAAATGAGAAACTGGGGAATGGTTTGCTCAGTAAGTACTGACATGTTGCGAGAGCCTGAAAATGTAAGAAACTAAATGGCCGGACACATAAGACCTTTGCTTTGCTTTAGAGTTTCGCTTTGACAGTTAAGTTAAAGACCTGATGTTATATGAGTGCTGCTAAATACACGATTTAGAAAATTCACTAGTATTTTATAATTTTTGCGAAAAAAGAGAAATATGAATTATTATTGTTATTAATTTTGCATATTATATTGTTATGTACTTTACATAGATAGAATAATATGGAGGAAAGATTAATTAAAACGATTAAGCGTCACAGTGTCCTGTTTAATAAAACACGCATATTTGAAAGAAGATGTGTTGACTACAATCAATCGCTAATATCTGCTGTTAAAAGCAAATGTATATAAGTCTTAAATTATTATTGCAATATCTACTTTTTGCCTTATGCAAGCGTGATGAACAATCAGTATTTTGCTACTATCTGTGGTCCATTCGAATCTTTTTTTTCAATCCTTCCTAAACAAGTCCAAATAGCAAATGAAACACCGTTTTTTTAAACTCCCCCGGATCGTTTTTTATTTATCTTTTCGAAAGATGCTGCAAGAAGACCTTTTACATCGTGGTCTTAATACAGTTTATTACAATCGCGAATTTCAAACATTAGTAGCATACATAACTCCTTCCTTAATGATATCAGTAAAGCTCATTTCTTATTCTCTTATTAAACAAAATACTCGGGATAAACACAAATTGCAATTCTAAACAAGCTACTAACGCAGAAACTTTCAAAGCGTTCTATGTAGCAAACCTTTTACACCTCAAGCTTAGTTGCCCTCAATCTCCAACTGAATTTCCAGTTACTGCAACACATTTTAAAGTGACATGCCAAGAATTTTTAATGAATTGCACTCAGATCAGTACTTAGAGCTTATTTCTGTACGCATTGTTTTGTCCCCAGTTCTGACAAAAATTAAAACGTTTCTTGAATGCAATTCTATTGTTTAATTTTCGTAAATACTTTTTCTATTTTCGTTTGGAAACACTTCAGTAATTGAAAATTGGCGTTTTCAAGTTCACTTGGATCGACAAGAAGCTTTGCTTACTTTTTGCCTTAATCAGCTTTATCGTGAGTTTCATTTTCGCTTTCGAACATTGTTTCCCCTTATCGTAAAATGTAAGTAATTTAATTTAAATTGTACAGTAAACAATGCAGGAAAAGCCGGATATTGCAAAAGGATTTGTCAAAGAAAACAAGGAAAATGTAGCCGAGTTATGAAAAAAGCTAAGGATGAAAGCTGCATAGTTTGGGGCCTGTAATGAAAAATTAGTCCAAATGGAAAGGGGTAAACAATTTATATTAAAATGTGCGCAGAAATACAATTTCTTTATGCAAAATAGACTTAGACTGGCCAAAAGCAGTATGTCATCCAGCATAATGTGACTAAAAGACGATTGCGCCTGCACAATTTCGAAACTGTTACCTACATACCTACACCTTTTTAATATCCACCTTCAGCGAAAAATCACAGGCACGCTTGCCAACTGGCGGAATAGCCAGTGGTATTTAAGGGGTTAGCACAGATCTAATAAATACTTGAACGATTCTTGATTGACTGTTATATTTCAAAGATCTTGAAAGTTGATACATTTTGTCAAATTACTATTGAATTTTAATTATTTAATAATTTTACACTTTCAGTATACACATTTCAGAGTTGTAATTTCCATGTTCGAATTTTCGGACCGAAGCGGGTGAAACTCACGATAAGGGTGAATATGTATAATCTTTCTTCTATACCTACTACTAGCCGCTTGAGACTTCCTAATATTTTGAGAGGTTATTTAAGGTTTCTTGTTTAAACCATCAGAAAGTTTTTAATATTTTACCATTTCAAGCGATTTGTTCTTTTATACTTTTCTATGGATATTTTTATAACATTACAATATTAATAAAAGAATAAATGAACTATAAAATTCAGCTTGATGTGCTTTCTTATTTAGAAAAGTTTGTGCTAAATTTTGTGGAAGAATAAAGTCCTCATCAGACGAGTGCGGCCAAAATTGAAAAGTTAACTGAAATAAGGGCACTTTTGAATAAACTGCTTTCTGTGCTTTTAGCGTGTAAAGTTTTTATTGTTGATGTAGCATACAAAAAAATGTCTGATAGTTTTAATAACTCATAAGTCCTCGTTTCAATTTTTATATTTACAATATCGACTATTATACTATTGTTGCTCAAAAAGCGTTCAAAAAGGCAGAGGGAGATGTGTTCTTCTTACATAAAACAAAGAAGCTGAAAAAAAACGCACGACTTTACCTTATAAAAGCATGTCTTATTTTGATATTCAAACATTTGTAGCGATAAAAAACATATTTTATAAGTCAGCCAAAATGCTTATAATCAAGATCACTTATACTAGATATAATTTTCATCAGATAATTTATGTTTATTCCAAATATTTGTGCAGGAATCACCCCAGGGGGGGGGAGGGGGGTTTCTGGATTGAAATTTCATATACGAGTAAAATTAGATGTATTCGTCTAACTTCTTTTCATTAAAACCCCCTCGTGAAGCCAGTGCGCCTAGTGAATTGTTGTAATCTTCTCTTTAGCTTTGTAACATACTCACTCGAACTAAGTGTGTATGTTTTGCCGCTATTCGCTTTAGTTTTATAGTGAATGTCCAAAATTTACAGCAATATCTGATTCGTTCAACAGTTTGAACCTTGATTGAAATAACTCTTGAATTTTCCAATACCAATTAAAACACTGTATGAAATGTGCTCTAACTACCCGGAAGAATTTTCATGGTAAAACCAAAGACCTAGATCATCAAAAGCGCTTTCCTATTGAGCAACCACAATGAATAAAGTTCCAATCGTTGCAATAAACACGTATACGCACATACATACATATGTATATATGTACATATTTATCTGTGGACATTTGACAAAACGACTTAACTCGACTTAGTGCTTTTTTCTTATCAAGCTCTAGATAGAATGATTATTAAGCAATTTTCGTGTAATTAATTATATCCATATATCGTTAAAGATGCCATCTTCATATAAATTGATTTAAAATATTTACTTTGTGTAAATAAGGTCAAAATTTAAGCGGCCAAAGCAAAACCAGCTAAAGTGAAATAAGTTGATTCATTAAAAGTTCACTGAAATATATATATATATTATATATGTACATACATAGCTAATCTCATTGCAAATGTACATGCATATGCACATACATACATACATAAATGTGCTATAGAAGGTTGTACACTACATATATATGTACCTAGACGTAGAGAAATAACTAAGCCAGTAGTAAGGGAAGAAGAGACAAGTTTACAGAAAGTAGCGCATATCTACATAAGTCTGTGTAACAAAAATAAATGTGCACAGACTTGTATATTTGTACGTATGTTTCTGACGATACACAAGGTACTAAGTACACAATACCGTAAAATGTAGTCGAATTTTCACAGCTTTGAAATAGAAAACTGGATCGATATAACTAGACCGAAGGATATGAACAGGAGCTGGATGTACCTATGTACGTACGATTTGGTGCTGATGTTATGGCAATACAAAGGAGGTTGTGGTCTGAGAGCATCACGGGAAAGCTAAATAAATTGATAAAACGTCAGAGGCCAAAAAATTATAACTCAACTTACTATTTTGCTTTTTATTTTGAGTGGTAAGAATGTCAGAGAAAGTAAAAGTTTAAAGAAATAACAAGTAATCAGCTGAAGGCTAGACACAATCTTACTTGAATTCGCCCCTTTTCGACTTCAGTTCTCTAATCGATCAGGAAGTTGTTTCCCTTACGAATTTCTATAACTGAAAAAAAAAAACAAATAAAAAGAGTGCCTTGATAAAAAATTAAAAATTTTTGGAATGAAAATGTAATATAAGAAACACGAGTTCAATGGCCTGCATCGCTTGAGAAATTAGTTAATCTGCCATGCTGTTTATCCTTTGCATTAATTGAAGAACCTTTAAAATAATATACGGTTTCTTGGACTGAGACTGTGATCTTACCACCGCAGAGCAGTGTACCGGTGGCTTTTGCCGCGCTGTGACCTACATACATACATACATATGTATGTACATATGTATGTAATATGTATGTATGTACATATGTATGTATGTAACTAAATCTATTGCTAACAATTAAAAATATCGCTCCATTTTTTTAGAAGAAGAGACAAATCGTAATAGGTGAGTGCTAAGACTTTGAGATGCTAGCTAACAAAACAGATATCCAAAGATGGTTTCAAGGGGTTTTGAATGGGGCGGAAGATTTCAAGACCTTTCGAGCATATGTATTGCGCTAAAAAACTTAAGCCGAACGTCAATAAACTGATTGGACCTTAACAGTATAGACTTAGACCTAGTGAATCCACCATGCATCATACTATAGGATTTCTTAATTTGGTCTAGTCTCAAAAAAAAAAAAATCCAAATGCTGTGATACTATCGTGGCTTGAAAAAAAAGGATACTCTTTAAAGTGCAATTTTTTTTTCTTTACGACCGCTTATTGGCATATGTCTATACGTACGACCAAAATAATAACGGTCTACAGTAACTGTAGAACAAGCTAATGTCCGCAAAACCGTTATAAGTTTAACGGACATTTGCTAAAATCTTAAAAAGGTACCATTTAAGGGGCTAAACATTTTGTAAAATTTAAATTACAAAAGATTTCCGAATATTGATTTTATTTTTGTCCGCTTCTTTATTCCTGTTGTTGCGATAGTTTTTCAATATTGATGAAACTTTTTTAAAATCAATTAAAGCTCGAAACCAAGTAAAATAAATAAATAGTTACATATATGGCTGAACATTAACAAAAATTAAAGGTTTTTATGAAGACAGTACATAGTTTAAAATGTGGGTTATTTTAGTTTCTGTTAAAAATTGGAAAAAGGTATAATTAATTGAGCAACATTTATTATATACCTGCATATATGTACATATTTAAGTTTATTAATAAACTTTTTAACATAGTTTTCCTTTCAAGGGAAAATTTATTCATCTGTTTTCAAAGTATCGCGCTAAAAATATCAATATCGAACAAAAAATCGTTTGAAATCCCTAATAATAGCCGATTGAACACCTATTGTTTAATATCATTTCTCATTAAAGCTTTGGGTTCAGTTATCGTGAAAATTCAGGTTCAACGACAGCTCCGGTTTTTAATCAATTACGAATAATGTTTTTCAACTGTAGGTATTCATAAAAAATTCGATGACGTTCTTTACATAAAAAAATAATTAAACCCTTTCGCGCGATTAGAAACAGCTTTTTTTTTTTACAGATATTCAGTAAAAACTTATTTGAAAAGGCTGATTTTAACATTTGAGTCGACGTTATCTTGACTAAGCGCCTCTGTTTATAATTATTACAATTAATTTTTTAACTAAAACATTTTGAAAAATTTTAAGTAGGTATACGGAAAAATGTCACACGTTACATAAACTAAAAACACACAAAATTGCTTAAATTTCAGCAAAACGGAAACAGTGCTCCAATATGATAGGCACAGTTTTAGTTCGGAAAGGGCTAGTCCTGCTAACGGCAAAAAATCGTTTGAATCCATTTGAACAGCAACACATGCTATCTATTAAAAGCATATATGGCAGCACTTATGTAATTAGTGTGCTTGTACATACATATGTGTATATATAAATATGCATGTGCACATTAGTGCATACATATGTATGTATGTACATGCAAGCATCCATCCATGTGTATATACTTCCATACAGAACCATAAACCATTGAACAACTGTCGCCGAGGAACTCCGACGACGAGCGACCAAACAATCATGCCTTCTCTTCCATTCAAAATACTTTTCAACCCATCATACATACAGCATGTGCAATTGTATATTTATATATGTAGGTATGTATGTATGTGTGTATGTATGTAAGTTTGTACCAATGCCGGAAAGCAACAGAGGCACTTACAGCAACAAATGCACAAATAATAATTTTATGAGCGCAAATTGAAAAATATCGAAAAACTCCGCCCTACACAACTCCACATACAACCGCCATGAACACAACCAAGCACACATGATATTTCTCTTCGTACGCTCAGTTATCGGTGCACTAAATTGATATAATCTAAAGAAAAGTGAAAAAGAATATGTCAAAAATTCCCACTATTAGACCAGTATTCTATTATTGGTTCATGCTCTATCTCACTCTAGCTTATAATATTCGAATGGCGAATGTGAATGTGAATCAGAAGATATCAGTGGCAGTGTACAGGGCTCGCAAACGATGATAATGTCGTCCATATTGGAAACGATGTAGGTCACACGCTTATACGAACCAGTGTCTGAATGCAGATATATTTGTGTATATGAATGTTGGCTGCAAAGCGTGTTTTAATGAACAATTTACACGGCAGAAATAAAAAATGTGGGAAGGAGTGCAGAAGTTGATTGAAACAGCGACGGAGGTTGTGGTGGTAACTTTACTATTGGCATCGCCAACAACACTACGGAAGGAATAGAATTAAGCGACTGTTTGATGAATTTCGTACTCCCTCGCACCAACGAAGAAATGCTTTACACCATCGAGCTCTCTTTCTGACTTAGCTACATAACCTGAGCAGCAGCTTGCCAACGGTCGTCCTCCGTTAATCGGTTGGTTGGGGTGTGATGAGGTTACGCGATGGTAGAAGTGGTAGTTTATCGTGGTAATGGCAACAATCTCGTGTCCATTGTCTCATCGCCACTTCGCTCACTGATTCGTTGACTTCTTGTTGCTCTTTGCTTTCGGTCGTTGGTACAACTCTAATCCATCTGGTTTGGTTTACTGGCGTCGAATAGCGCTCGCTGCACTCAGTTCAAATTGAATTTTCATGGTGATCGCTCGTTGGCCGTTTGTTGCGTTCGGTTTGGTGCACATGTCGGCTTGTGCTACCGTCGGTGGTTCACTTGTTTGAATTGAATTGAGATCTTTTGCATAAAACTGGCGCCGAAAGAGAGTAGGATGTGCGTGGTTCGGCTCTATTGGCAAGTGGTGGCAATTGAGTTGGCCGAGGTCTAAACCGGAATTCACTTCTTCGGTTGCGTTGTCTGCCGAACACGTTGCGTGCGATTGCAATTATTTGTATTAACACTGCCACAAAATTGAATCTTAATTGATTGGCATAATAAGCTAACAATAACAATATCAAATATTTATGTACATATAATTTAATTATCTACAAGTTGTACGAAAGGAGTAATGGCGACAATGCGATTGTGAATATACACACATAGATACATACATATGTAGATACATAGTATATACAAGCATACTTAATTACATAGATATGTACATATGTGTACATATGTACATATGTACATACATACATACGTATGTATACTGATTTTTGTGAATTTAGTGAATTTAAAGCTTAAATTGAATTGATAAAAAAAATGTGTGTGAGTGTTTCGTGAAAATTCGTGAGGATTGCCTAGCGCCTTAAATATTTGTTTATCTGGCTGTCAAACATACACACATATAAAAGCTTCTCTTCAGTGCTCTACTTCAGAATGGTTTTAGAGCAACAACTCCAGCAGCAACAACAACAACAACATCAACAAAACCTACAGCTACAACGATTATCAGCACAAGCACGCTTAAGTCCGACGGCAGAAAACTTGAGCGGAACCGATAGTGTAGCGGTCACTGGGAGTATTGTTTCCTCGTGCCCCGGGCCAATAGTGCGCTCCTCAGGTGTTGCCGCAACTATGCCGCCGGAAGGTTTACATCCTACGACAGCATTACAATTGTACGCCGCTGCAGCCCAGTTAGCGCCGGGTGGCGTACGCGTACCGCCTTGGGGGCCATTTTTGCAATTTGGTGTGCCGGGTGTGTTTGCCGGCGGTCCGTTTTTGGGGCGGCCGCGTTTCGAGGCCAATTCACAAAATGCAGCTGCTGCCGCCGCTGCCTCACAAATGGCGGTCAATGCTAGCAATGCCTTCGCGAACTTAACTGGGCTTAGTGTGGCGATGCGAAATGTATCAGCGGTGCAAACGACTGCGGCTGCGGCTGTAGCCACCGTGGCCATCCAACATCGATTGATGATTGGAAATCGGCAAAATTTAGCAGCAGGTCCTCCAAGTGAAGGATCGAATGAGGATGGAGGTGAGTTTTATGTGACGGTCTAATTTAGCTTTTTTAATTTTCTTTTTATGTAAGTACGTTCTACGTAGATGAGTTTTCTTACATACTATGTACATACATACATACGACCTTTATAACGTAGAATCGAGTGGCTAGGTACCTACATATTTTATTTAAAATAGTGCAAGAGTTAGATATGTATGTATGTAATGAAATGAGCTTCCAATAGTGGGATTTGCCGTTTAAATTACGCACCACCACACTGCCGAAATATTTGTATACAATTTTAAAAATATTTTCATATAATAAAACCAGAAAAAGTGTAGATTTAGTTATAAAAAAAATTAACAAACTGATACTGTATTTTCAAAAGCTTAATTTCAACTATCAAAATACACTGCTTTTTGCACTAATCGAGCTTTTGCAACATCATATATAAAAATACAAAGCCGCATGTTTTCTACTTTAAATAGAATTTACAAACCAAAACACATTAACTAAATTTTTTTAATTAAATACAAGGTGACTTTTTTGGGAACAAAATTTGTGTATATTTTCTTTAAATACAAGTTTGTTTGTTTTAAAATACATACATATAAACATACAAATGCAAGCCTAATAGAATAGAAGGTTACCACAACCGGTGACATCGTTTAACATCGTCATACATACAGCGAACTCAAACAGTTTTATAAACAAATTTTTATATTTACATTTTCGTCTTAAATAATTCTCCGTTATATCACTTTTTTTGCGATGATGAAAGGCACAATTCAATATATTTTCGCATTTATAATAAACCTATTTATTAAAATTGTTTCACTTAAAATAAAATCAACTGCAACTGTTCAAATATTAAAGTAAGAAATGTGGCTTTCTTAAAAAAAGCTTTTTTTAGCGTTAACCCTTACCCAATTTAAATTGCATATCTTCTTCAAAATCATCATTTTTAATAAGCTTGAATCAAATCTTTGCACAAATGATAACCAAAAGCTTTCTTTGTAGGTACCTACTTCGTTTTTGTGAAAATGTAAAAATGTTTGGTTGAATTTAAAAAGATGTAGGTATACAACTTAAAAAGCATACATGGTATTACTGATTTGCAAAAGTAAATGAAGGGCATATTTACATACATATATTTACACACATAGACTTATGAAAACATGAATATGAAAATAAGTAGGTTTGTTGCGCTCTCAGTATATGATTATTAGAACAATGCTTTTGCTTTGTTAAATCTTGCAAATGGCAGTATTTTAAAATTTTTTCCAATTAAACGTTTCTTAGTGCCGCTCAAGGCACATTTAATGTCCGCCTCGAATTTTTTTACGCGTTTTTTTTTGCCAATTTATGGACCGACCACTTTTGAAAAACATACATACATTTCGTCTTGTACAAAAAATATATGTAAATAAATGCCATTCGTTTTAAGTGCCATCAAATATTAGAGTTGCTACGTATAAAAATTTCTGCAAAATAAAAATTTAATATAAAATTGCAATATTTTTAAGTGTTTTAGAATTTAGAGCACAGTTTATACATATTAATATTAATGTGCAAATGAAATTCGTAAAAATTTTCAAGATTGTCTGCGTTTAAACGGATATAGTGGCTTACTCAGAAGCATATGGAAGACATTTATGTGGCATTATAAGGAACTCATTTCATAACCATTTAATTCGTTGTTAGTATTTATTTATTTATTTATTATTACTATTCGTCTATAGAAAATTTTTTACAGGCTATTACAAATTAATTACATATTTAAAAAAAGCTCTATTTTGAATGTATATTTACTCTGGTGGGAATAAAGCTCTAGTGCACAGTTATTCCATGAACGAATGCATAAGAATAATTCATTTTATGAATATTATCTTCAAAAAGGCGAAGATCGTGAAGAGAAGCGTAGCGATTGAATAAAGCTGATATTTCAGAACAATTCATTCATGAGTTGATAATAAGTATTATAGACAAACAAAAAATAGTTTCTTCAGACCAAGCAGTTTACGTTGTCCTGCGGAATTAGGAAAAGCATTAGACCATTGCAGTCTACATAATGCAAATCTTGTGAATACTTATTGCACGTTCTCGATTTTGATTTCACAATAATCCAAAAGTCTTTGCACGAGTGATACGTAAAGTGAATTAAGTGTAACTAGGCCTGGGGTAGGCCTGACCAAGCTATGAACCAATATAGTAGATTTATTAGAATCCGTTTCAATGAAAGGTTTTTTTTCGGAAAGAAAGC
The DNA here is from genome assembly GCA_963971545.1 of Philophylla caesio. Classification (NCBI taxonomy): domain Eukaryota; kingdom Metazoa; phylum Arthropoda; class Insecta; order Diptera; family Tephritidae; genus Philophylla; species Philophylla caesio. The sequence continues at coordinate 69,645,044 of OZ020607.1, forward strand.
TGGAGAAAAACTTTAGAAGATTAGCTTTTATACCAAATGCTGAAACTTTGCTTTTAAAAAATCTGTGTGAATGACGTCTAGCTGAGCGTGATCGGAGAAAGCGTTAATTATTCTATTTGAAATCAGTGCTTGATTTGTGCAGGTTGATTTATAGTACAAAGCCAAGTTGATATTCATCTTCCTTAATTTACATAAGCATAAAATCTCGTATTAGTCTTGTTGTAGCGGCGAGTGGTATCTCCATCAGTCGCTATCATCAAGCTCAGCGCGTAGGTCGCGATACTAACGATTAAACTAGAACGTGTCCTCTCCTATGGGTGAAATTTTCCCGGTTAAAGCTATTCAAGGCCCGACGGTATACAGTCGGATCCAGCGGTTGTGTGATGTGCATAACCGTTATTGGGTCTATGAAATAACTCCCACGAAATAAGTCCCACTTTTAAAAACGAAATAAGTCCCACCAAAAATTGCTATTTTGAAAGTGGGAGTTATTTCGTTTTTAAAAGTAGGACTTATTTCGTCAATTGGTGGGACTTATTTCGTTACGCGTTTTTATTTTAAGTGGGACTTATTTCGTTTTGAGTGGGAATAAATTCGTTTTGTAAAGTGGGAGTTATTTCATACCCCTAAATTTATATTTTGGTGGGATTTATTTCGTTTTAAGTGGGACTTATTTCATTTTCATAATTTTGCATTTTAAGTGAATGCTTAATAATTTTTGCCGTTATTTGTTGCTCTTCACGTTGTTTCTCATTGAATTTCCTAATGTTCTTTTTGTTGCTTTTTAAAAAAAATTTATTGTATTGTAGAATATGCTTTCGAAAAGTTCCGTTATTTCTTGCTCTTTACGAAATGAATGGTATTGTTTCAAATTTGTTGTTAAGTGTGCTAGTTTACAAGACCTTATCATTATATTGATTAGTTAAGTTTGTGAATTTCAATAGTGAACATGAGTGTGACATACGAAATAATTGCAGGGAAGAGGAATAACAGCAAGCTTCTTTACATTTTTTTTGAGAAACAATTATATGTATATTAAAAAGTGCACTAAATTAGAAAAACATTTTTATGTTTGTTATGTAAAGGATTGTCCATCACGAATAATGTTATTTGGCAGCGAGTGCATTAAAGCAAAAAATTATAAAGCGCACAATCACGATAATCAAGAGGCTCTGTACAAAGAACTAAAATTTTTAAATAATGTAAAAACAAAATGCGCACGTCTTAATGAAAAGCCAACTGAATACAATTGCGCTGGAAGTATTCGCAATATTTTTGTGAATACTAGCATGGAGTAAGTACCACCCACATGATAATTATTATTTATTAAGTAAGTACTTAATAAAGTCTTTGCAGAAATCAAAACGAAAGCAAAAATATTGTCTTTGATAAAATACAGCGGAGTTTGCAGTATATTGCGAATAAAAATTTTAAAAATTCTCCCAAAACACCGGCAGAAGTGCAGGAAGTTTTCCAAGACGCAGCAGTTTATGATAAATTCGGTTATTCCAAATTAAATGGAAATAAACAATGGCAGTTTTTCAACATATGCTACGAAGAAAAAGACTTTGCATATTGCGTTTTTTGTTCCGAAAGAACTGTTGAACTGATGAAAGAATGCATTCCTGTTAATTCGAAAAGAAACATTTTAATTGATGGTACTTTTTCTGTACTTCCTCTAGGAAGCTTTAAACAACTATTAATCTTACATTGTGAATACTTTGGTTCGGTAATTAATTTCATTCATAACTATATATAGATTTATATTATGTATACATATGTATATATTTATTATTTTTTCTATTTTAGGTATTCCCCTTTCTTTTCGTACTGATGACCAAAAAGTCTCTAAAAAGCATATCAGCATTTATTAAGTTATATACAAAGGAGCATTATTGATCTGTCACAAGCAACTTTTATAACAGATTATGAAACAGGATTGAGAAGCGCAATTGAAAAAAGTTTCCCTGATTCAAAAATATTTGGTTGCTGGTTCCATTATTGCCAGGCATTGCGTCGATTCATAACCATGAAGGACAAAAGGCTCGCTCAATATATTCGGCAAAATAAAGAAGCGTCTAGCATTTAGCAGAAATTTCTATCTCTTCCATTATTACCTGGAATGCACATTTCGGATAGCTTCCAACTACTAACCGAAGATTTAGGAAAATTGAACGCTTTAGATAGATTCAAATCATTTATAAAATAATTTGAGAATCAATGGATGCAAAAGGTACAATATTCCCTTTTACAGAATATTTACAAAAAGGTGTTATGATTTCATTATTACAGATCGGTCCACATAACTTTTCAGTTTTCGACTCTGAAATCCGCACTACGTCTGCAATAGAAGCTTACAATAGCGTCATAGGAAAAAGCATTCCAAAGAAGGCTACTTTTTTCAAATTTGTAGCATTTTTACAGATCCAAGAATTTGAAAAAGTAAGAAAATTTGAACTATTGATGAATACCAATGGTAGTGTGGGAAAAAAGCGTATTATAAAGTCCTGTGTTTTGAAAGCAGATATGATTTCGAAATTAAAGAATGATCTCTTACAAGGTACTATAACTCCTTCTAAATTCCTTGACCAACTGGTGTTATCAAAAAATAATTTAATTGTACAAATGGAGCCTGATGAAGATCTTTTTGAAGAATTATCATATTTGGGAGAGGACATTGAAGACGAGTCGTTAAACCATATTGAAACCAACCAGAATACAATTAATAATAATATGTGTGTGGTTTGTTTCATAAAGCAGCCAAATATCTTATTTTTTCCTTGTAAGCACTTGAAAATTTGCAGTGAATGCTGTCTTACAATGCAAACTCACAAAATTGATCAAACCAGTAAACTAGTATGTCCATTCTGTCGTGCAGAAGTTCATGAAACCCTTCAAATATTTATCTGATAAATAAATGATTTTTTTATGGAGGGGTGCGATAGAGCCATGAAATATAAGGCCATTATGGCTTTATTTCTAATTTTTTTCTTATGCAAAAAGTTATATATTGGACATTTCGTAAAAGGGACAACCATAATTTTTTGTCCTTATCTCTCATGGCTCTCCTTTTTTGTTATAAGCTACTTTATACTTACTATAATAAAAAACTTTAAAGAAATGTGTACAAATAGGTACCGAACTTAACTATTTTTTTATGGAGGGGTGCGATAGAGCCATGAAATATAAGGCCATTATGGCTTTATTTCTCATTTTTTTCTTATGCAAAAAGTTAAATATTGGACATTTCGTAAACGGGACAACCATAATTTTTTTGTCCTTATCTCTCATGGCTCTCCTTTTTTTGTTATTAATTACTTTATACTTACTATAATAAAAAAACTTTAAAGAAATGTGTACAAATAGGTACCGAACTTAACTACTGGAAAAACAATATTAAAAAAAATTGTTGACGTAATTACGTATGTACATATGTGTTTTCTAATATCACCATTACAAAATACAACTAATCCCAATGCCACGTTAAAACTATAATACCGTCTACCATGCGCTGGATCTTCAAGCCATTTATAAAGGTCGATAATTTTAATATGATGGTCCTTCCGAAACGGTTCCCATCTTAATAATAAGAACAATTGACTTAATCCATTTACGAATCCAAACGTTGTTACTAGTAGGCGTTCTCTATACGTTCCTTGACCGAAAAAATAATTAATAATAAATTCTGGAACTCTATCAAAATTCGTAATATCCATTCCATTAAGAAGCCTTCTGCAAGCTTGCATACGATTTTTCTTTATTATTCCTCTGCTTTGATTATTCATATTATTCGACGTGTGTTTTTTTCGAAGAGCCAAATACTTCTTATTTGAAATCGCATTAAACAGTGAAAAAGTGGGACTTATTTCGTTTATGAAAGTGGGACTTATTTCATTTAAGAAATATATTATTCAAGGGGGAGTTATTTCATTTTGAGTGGGAGTTATTTCATTTCAAGTAAATTTTTAAATCTTTTCATTTTGGTGGGACTTATTTCGTTTTCAAAAGTGGGACTTATTTCGTGGGAGTTATTTAATTTTTTTAAGCAATTTTTGGTGGGACTTATTTCGTGGGAGTTATTTCATAGACCCCCGTTTTTTGGTCTAGTATTCGTCCTTTAGCCGGTAAGAAAGCTTGCTGATGTACATGTAAAGCAGCAATGCAAGCAAAGCCCTTTAAAGGTACCTCGGGCGGTGGTCTGTTAAATTTTGAAAAAGCAACGCCATATTCGAGTTCGGCGACCTTTAAAGCACCCAGGGTGGCAAATTTTATACCTTAAAGCAACTTTTTTGATTATTGTGTTCGATATCTTGGATCCGACATTTTGTATTTATAAAAGCTGGCATCAGATTTGTAATCAGCGGCTCCGAAATCCCCCTGTAGTGACTTTTATGCGTGTAGCTTAAATACATATGCACAAAACTGTAGGTCTCTGCATTTGCGGTAGAATATAAAGACGCACACCACAAGTGGTAGGAGAAGCTAGGCCAATCACTGAGCTAAATCGTGTGTAAACGTCGAATTATTATTATTATTTTGTTTAATGACCATAGAACAAACATAAGCTATGAATTTAAAGTAATATTAGTACCGAAAAGCAAAGGTTAAAAAAGCAAAATTTGAGAAAAATTCTAAAATTTAATGTATGTATTTAAAATTTTCGAGTTTGAAAATAGGCCAGATGAAAAAAATGCTTCTACGTAAATTAAAACATAAATTCTTTCAAAAGTTACTTTCACATAAATATGCACAATATTTTTGTAGACAAATCATGATAGATGAACTGTTATATACATTTAAATTTTTCTGCGTGTAAGGTTCTGATATTTCGGTGGGGCACCCCCAAAACCCACCTTGTATCCGCGCCCTACTCGTACAGTATTGCCAAGATTTTTTATTTATGAGTGACGTCATCACTGAAGATTTTTGTCAAAATCCTTATCCTCAATGCCCATTATTTTGGTAATTTTGTGCAATTAAGGCTCAAGTTATTCAACCATACCTTTTTTCCGAATAAATCGATGATGAACGTACATACATACATAGTATATCGGTTGAAAATCGTCACGAAAAGGCAAATTATCATATGCTTTTTCATGACAGATATTAAAAAAGTATTAAATGACACACAGGTACCAAATCACCTGATATCGCATTTATAATCATTTCCAAAGCTCCAACAAAAAATAATAATCATTAAAGTTTACCTTTTTTGACTACGACTATAGACCATAAAATCCATTCTAAAATTAATTTATTTATGTAGGTTCGAATAAAGGTTACATAATTTTTAAATGTTCGAAGGACATGTAAATTTTCATCATTTTCAAATTATTATTTTTTAAAATAATTCACTGAAATACGATACCTTCAATATTGTTAAAGTAGTAAGTTGCCATATTCAGACTAAATTTCTAATAAAAAGACTCGTAAATATAAGTACATATGTACATACATACATACATATGTATATATGTATGTAGGTGCTTATAATCATTTGGATTCATGTTTATTACGTAAATAAATATGTATGAGTATCTATAAAATAATGCAAATTGTGGTGGTGACAGAGAAATAAATTGTTTACTCATATAAACACATGACTCTTTGTTAATCTCATTAATCAAACAATAATCAATTAGTTAAATGCAAATAAAAAATTCACTTGGAAGTGAATATAAAAGCGAAGCCATTATTCCAGAATTAGGTATTGTTGAACAATGCAAAGTATGATTGCATTTATTTGCTATTGGATTTAGAACGGGATAATTGAATGATTTGATTTGTGTCGGCAAAATACAAATTGACCTTATTCTTTGAAAATTACCGACTTAAAAAAAGTATTAGCTTATTGATTAGAAATATCAACTATAACTCACGAAACCTAATATATTGACGCATGCCTGAAGTTTTGTTGGATGTATGTAGGTATGTACATATGTATATATATACAAGTATGTTTTGGCATGACTGTCACGAATACTGCTTTACCAGCAGTAAAAGGGCTGACAGACGGGGGCACTTATGCAAATAAACGAGCTCATAAGTAAGGAAAGTAAGATTGGCAGCTAATTAAATGGCAAAAAATCAATATGAATTGAAAAGGTAAAGAGCAATATGAGGCAATTCATAAAATAGTGGCTATCTCATTGTTCGCTTTGGAATATAGAACTTTTACAGGTCTGTAGGATGCAGTACTGTTAGTGAAATTGTTGTGGATTTTTGCCAAGCAGTTTGCGGAAATCTTATGGATTGTATGAATTCTTATCCTCCAAACCCACAAGAAATCGCATTTTAATTTATAATTTTTTTAATAATAAACACTTTTGACAGCAGCTGTTTGGATTAGGATTATGCATGAGTTAATTCAAATCAAGTCTACTTATCTAATAACCGTGCCTGTCTGTCAGCCCTATAAGCACGACTTTCAGCAGCACCTACGTTACTAAACCCTCTCCACAAGCCACTCTCGTGTCTACAAAAATATGCCACAAGGTAGGTTCGCCCAAAGTCCCCTTTGAATTTTAACAGCTATTTAGGTGCTCACATCTCACGCTGGCTGCTCTTGTACGCAGAATTTGCCAAAAACCCTTCTCTCTAAAAAAAAACTACGGACTGAAATTTGGTACGGTTGATACTATCCCGGTGTGCCATCAATGTAGCGGTATTTGGGAAAAATACAAAATTACAATAATTAAACAAAAAAAATATTAAAGCCAAGTTGCTTAAATTGTATATGTTTATTAAATTTCAGGCAAATAATAAAGCTTTGAATAAATTTTGAGTAATGTGTATCTCAGTAACTGCTTAATCGATTAGACATAAACTTAGTACATGTTTTGCCGTTAGTGCAAGCAAAAAATTAATCGCGACTATTTGAAATCGGGCATTAACCATACACGTTTCTATATAAATATAATTTTTTTTACCTAAGCAAATTGTTGAAGCTTTCTTAATCTTGAACACAATCATCCTAGGTAAAGACAAGTGAATAGATGCTAATTTATGTAATAGATATCCGAAGCTCAAAACACAAACCGTTTAATACCCAGTTCATTTCCTGCTCGTAAAAATGATTGAATATTAGGTCTGTTTGTTTATCTTGCAGAATTACATCTTTTTAAGTTTTTTTTGCCGTGAGCCACATTGAAAACAAAAAAAGCCCGCTAAACCAGTAAACTATGAAGGATAAAAACACATTTCATTTTTAAAATAAAAATTATAATTTTAAACAAACAAGTTATTACATCAAATGTTTATCTCTCATTTTTTTTTATTAAAAATTGTAATTCAACAAGAATTGAATTGTATTTCAGTTGTTCTTTCATTAAAACTGATTACGGGTAACATAAATTTTATTCAATATACATATATATGTATGTACATATGTATGTTTCTCTGCACATTTGTTATACTTTTTAAGCATCAGACAGAATCCACTGGTTTCGCATGGATTTAAAATATAGGAAGAAAGTAGTATGTATTAACTAACCTGTGTAATAAAAAAACGTCCTAATATTCCAGTAAGCAGAAGTTATATGAAGCATGGGACCTTTCTAGAAATTGCCGTATTTTTATAATCAAATAAACATCTGGAGTGCAATATCTATCTAGTTTTTCCGCCATTAATTCTAAAGCTGACTTTTCAGAAGTAGGTCGTTCAGATCTGATAGTTTTGGTTTGTAGAGTGGTAAACTTATATCTGATTAGAGCATTTTTGCTGATATATTATTATTTATTTATTTAGTCTAAAAAGAACAAGCTTTTTTGCAGATTAGCTATAAAATAAAAAAAAATGTTTCCCAATGATCTCTTCCAAAATTCTAGATCATTAGATGAAGGGTGGCTTGAGCGATGATCTTGCTTGTTGACTGTACTAGGTTTTCGTAGTTCAATCCCGACTTCGCTTCGTTGAATAGTTCTTCGATGATTTTTTACCAATTGGATGACTTTCTGAACATGTTCACTACAGGCGAGGAGGTCCAACTTCTGTAATTGCAAGACGTTCACGACTAGCTCAAGAAAAGCAGAGTATTTTGCAATCAAAACAAGACAAATAATGAAGTTTGTTTGAGTCACGGCTGAATGCAATTGAAAAGCAGTCGATCTGGTGTCAGAGTTTCCTTCAACCGACAGTTTTTCTAATCCGAAAGTTTTTTTTTGAAAATTGCAATGCTTTTGTATCGAGTTTCGCATAGAGCAGAGATATTAGGAACATACTTTTTCTGTTAATAGAATTGCGGAAGAAGTTAATGGTATCTTTAATTGTTGCTATCGAATTGCGGATTTCTGGAACTTGATTCAGGTCATTCACAACCAAATTCTACTTGTGACTTGCACAGTGAAAGTACAAAGCATGAGGGTATTTTTCTCTTTAAATAGCCTGCACACCGTTAACTTTTCCCGACATTGTTGAACAACCACCGTAACCTTGTCCTTCGAATTTTAGTGGGTCAAGCTGTGCGTCCGTGATAAATTTATCAATTGCTGAAGCAATGGTCCTTGCATCCATAGCATCCAACTCAACGAACCCCACGAATTCTTCCCAAATACCTCGTTTTGTTTCGTCATAAAATCTGATGCCAACCGACAGCTGCTCTTTTCCTGAAATGTCGCGACTTTTATCTGCCATAAGACTATATGCAGAGGCATTTTTCGCTTCCTTGATGATTTTGTTTTTCAGTACTCGTCCACATAGGTTAATAAGTCGCATTTTTACTTCCTTCTTCGAAATGACGCTTGAGACTTTGATCACCAGCCTCAACTTGCATTTGAAGCAGGTCTTGAAATACTCCTAAAAGTAAAGTCAATCTCGTGAGTTACAGAAAATGATTCAATGCACTATATTTAAAAAAGATTATACGCAATTTAATGTCATAACTACCTTCATTCAGGATTTTTCCTCTTAAAGGCAGATCATGGGTTCCACAGAATATAATGGTTGAGATGATAGTCGAGATAATTTTTTTGTTTTCTTTAAGCATTTTTTGGTGACCAGACAGAATAGAAACATTAATTGGTGTTGTTTCCATGAAATTCTTTGCGTCTCTGACTGCTCCCAAGTGCCATTGATTATTGGAGTGACTTTCATGCAAATTTTTATAACGAATAAAGGGATTTTTGATGAACCCCCCTTAAAAAATCTTGAACGTTTTGGGGTGGGAAAAGAACACAGTATAAGAAGCTGTAGAAGGCATATTATAATGTAAATTTCAAATCAAGTTTCGAAATTTTATCATTGTGGATTCTGACGATTCAAAACATTTAAAAGCGATAACAAGTAAAGAAATTTATATAAATTCTACTTATAAAGTCGAAAATTTAAAATAAAATAAATGGGCGGTCATTTCTCTGCAGGCAATTTCTCTGAGGATATTTCGAGTTATTAACGTTCAAAATACTCGTACTAATATGCTAGTTTGCCTGCACAGTAAAAATAATTAGTAATATAGACTTTGCTAGGAGTAGTCAAGAATAAGCACACAAAAAATTGTTATTAAATATTTTTGGCACAGCAACACCAATCAAGTTGTGAACCCAAAACTGAGCCGTTCGCCTAAATTTAGGTTAAAAAATGTTAAAGCTTAAAAAAAAGTGAAATTTTTTAATTTCTATAAAGCTGGCGAATAAAATATTTATTGTAATGTATTACACGCTTTTTCTTATTAAGCCTTAAACAATTTTTAGTTTGGGTATTTAGCCTTTTGTTTTAAAAAGTTCTGACAACACTGTTTATTTTAGTGGGAAAACAGTTGATGACACAAAGGAACTGCGAACGTTATTACAAGTACAAAATTAATAAATCCTTTTTTTGCTTTATATAAAATATACATGTGGGGGGCACCCTGTGCAAGCATGTTAACATTCACCTTATTTTGACATTCTCTTTTTGTATTATACCAACTCATTTTTGTAAGCTAACAGTTATGTTTAGTGGAACGATATTCATTCGACTTTGATTCCTGTTAGCGGTAATATCACGCCATCATCTTCTTAGAAATAAAAACCTGCGTAAAATAGAATTAATATAAAACTACATCTTTTTGTCTTACGATAATATCGTATATAATATAAGTGTCCAGTCGTTAGGAACACTACGTAGATAGTAGCAAAGCAGACAGCTACACTGGTGACCCCGACGTTTACCGACTCACGACACAGCGCTACTGGAATACCGCTACGAGTCCCGTTATAGGAATCACGCGTTTTCTGGAAGTTTTTCATTATCAACAAGATGCCTACGGACAGCGGAATATCTTTACCGCCAACGGATGTTCCACAGCAACACGACCGGAATACGATTGGCGAAGCACCCTCAAACGAGTGAAATGCGGCAGTTATCTACGCTCGGCTGCCCGTCCCCGCAATGTCTAGTTCCAACATAGAGGCGTGGTTTACGTCCATGGACTTTTGGTTCACTGCCTCCGGAATCACATCCGACAAGCAAAAAGCAGCGACAGTATTTGCAGCATTGAACCCCGCCGTTATTACCCAGTTGGCTCAAGTTATCGCGGAAATGCCTCAAAACGACAAATTCGAGTACGTCAAAACCAAAATCATCGAGCATTTCGCAGACAGCGAGCAGAGACGTCTAAATAGACTATTATCAGAGCTGCCACTCGGTGATAGGAAACCCTCGGAGCTGTACTTCGAAATGAAACGAGTTGCAGGTACTACCTTGGGCGAAGCTGCTCTCAAGGGACTGTGGACTAAACGCCTACCAGAATTCGCGCAACCAGTTATCGCCGCATCCTCGGACACAGCAGCAGAGTTCACAAAAATAGCCGACTCAATCATCGATGCTGTCACTCCTCATCAGGTGGCGCACGTGAGAAAGGAGGCAGCAGAGATAAGTCAACTTCGTTTAGCCATAGAAGACTTGTCTAAGCGGTTCGAAAGATTTAACTTGCGTTCTCGCTCTCACTCTCGTTCACGATCTCGACCAGCAACTACGACCTACGATAATACGCAAGGCGTAAATCGACCACTCGATGCTAGAGACAGAAGCACATCATCCGTCAATATTGAATGCTGGTATCATCAAAAGTATGGCACAAACGCCCGAAAGTGCCGTAGCCCCTGTCGACGGCGACATCGATCAATTCAAGAAGTAACGGACAAACAGAATTGACAAGAGATGCCCGTGGCAGGATTTCCAGAAAATCTTGTCGCCAACCGCTCAGTCTTTCGCCTTCAGGTAAAAGACAAAACATCGAATAAAACTTTCCTCATCGATACGGGAGCAGACGTTTCCATTCTTCCGCTCACAACGTTATCATATGACATTCGTCCATCCGCTACGAAATTATACGCAGCAAACGGTGCTGCAATTAAAGTACTGGGGGAAAAACGCATTAGATTAGACCTAGGACTTCGCCGCGATTTTGTCTGGTCATTCCTGGTCGCAGACGTCACACAACCTATTATTGGTGCGGATTTCATAAAATTTTTTGATTTGCTTATCGATATGCGACGGAACAAACTTATCGATAATTTGACATCTCTCGCTACATCACTAGGAGAACCGATAAAGTGCGCTGCAGCATCAGTTAAAACGTATACATCGGGGAATTTATTTGCTGATATCTTAGCAGAGTTTCCGTCCATAACAAAGTTAGCGCCATACGGATCCAAAGCGACGTCCACGGTGTTCCATCGCATAGAGACAACGGGCCAACCAGTGTTTTCGAGACCACGTCGCCTTTCGCCCGACAAGCTGGAAGCTGCTAAAGCAGAATTCGATTTTTTATTGAAGGCAGGAATCTGTCGTCCATCCAGAAGCAACTGGTCAAGCCCGCTACACATGGTAAGGAAGAGCGACGGAACTTGGAGGCCGTGTGGTGACTACAGGGCGCTCAACTCACATACGCTCCCAGATCGGTATCCATTGCCTTATTTGACGGACTTTACGAACATTTTGCGAGGTAAGAAATTTTTTTCTAAAATAGACCTGCAAAAAGCATTTCATCAGGTGCCAGTTCACCCCGCTGACGTCGCAAAAACGGCCGTCACTACTCCCTTCGGATTATACGAATTCGAATTTATGACCTTCGGGTTGTGCAACGCTGCACAAACGTTTCAGCGCCTCATAGACGAAGTCCTACGGGGCCTTGATTTTGTATTTCCATACATTGACGACATTTGCGTAGCGTCCGATTCAATCGATCAACATCGAAAACACCTGCGTTTAGTATTTCAACGCCTATGCGAAAATAATCTTTCCATTAACTTTTCAAAATGCGAATTTGGCAAGGCAGAAATAAAATTCTTGGGTCACCTTGTTGATTCACAAGGCATTAGACCCTTGCCGGAAAAGATTTCGTCGCTGCTAGAAGTTCCTAAGCCGACAGTGGTCAAAGAGTTGAAACGCTTTATAGCCATGCTTAACTTCTACAGAAGATTTTTGCCACACGCTGTCGATTACCAAAAAGATCTACAAAAACTTATTACAGGGAACAAGAAGAACGATCTTACACCGCTTGCCTGGACACCAGAAGCCGAATCCGCCTTCCGACGCTGCAAGGAAGAACTTGCCAACGCAACCTTACTGTTTCATCCATCCGCCGATGCCGAATTATCTTTGCACATCGACGCTTCGGACTTCGCTGTCGGCGCTGCCTTACATCAAATTGTGAACGGTGCATATCAGCCTCTTGCATTCTATTCTAAAAAGTTGACATCACCCCAGTGTAAATACTCCACATATGATAGAGAGCTCACAGCGATGTACCAGGCAGTTGTACATTTTCGATACATGATTGAAGGAAGACAATTCCACATACTAACTGATCATCGCCCATTAACATACGCGTTTAGTCAAAAACTCGAAAAAACCGCTCCCCGCAGAGCGCGCCAGCTCGATTACATAGCGCAGTTTACGACCGATATACGACATATTTCGGGCGAATACAACATTGCAGCGGACTTGTTTTCCCGAATTCAGTCAGTTAAGGACGTCATCGACTACAGGAGCGTAGCTGCGGAACAGCAAACAGACGAAGAACTCCAGCGTCTTTTATTACAAGGTACAAATTCAAGAAACTCTCTCATCCTTAAACACTTTATGCTTCCAGAGACAGATATGCAGCTGATTTGTGACACAAGTACATCGCGTGTACGCCCTTATGTGCCCAAAAAATTTAGATCGCAAATACTTACAAAAATACACTGTCTTTCACATCCCGGCGCGCGTTCTACATCCAAATTAATAACTGCACGATTCGTTTGGAAAGGCGTAAAAAAGGAAGTAACGAACTTCGTACGTAGTTGCGAAGCATGTCAACGGTCAAAGGTTCAGCGACATACGAAATCACCGCTGGAGAAGTACGTTCTCCCGCAGGAAAGATTTTCTCACATAAACATTGATATCGTTGGTCCGTTTCCACTATGCGAAGGACAGCGATACTGTCTTACGGTAATAGACCGCTTCACAAGATGGCCGGAAGCTGTGCCAATTCCGGACATCACTGCAGAAACCGTCACAAAGGCTTTAACAACGCACTGGATCTCCAGATTCGGCGTACCGCAACGCATTACTTCAGACCAAGGCAGGCAATTTGAGTCATCCGTGTTCAAGGAGCTGGTTTCTACGATTGGAACTAACCACTTGCGTACCACTCCATATCACCCCCAGTCCAACGGGATCGTAGAGCGTTGGCATAGAACGTTTAAAGCTGCCATACTCTGCCACAACCCTGAGAAATGGACATACTACCTTCCTTCGATCTTGCTCGGTCTCAGAGTTGCTTTCAAGCGAGATATTGGTGCCTCGCCAGCAGAACTCGTTTATGGAACTACATTAAGGATTCCAGGTGAATTTTTTCAAACCAGCAAGTCGCCAGAACCGACTAGCGAATTGGTCGCAAAATTTCGCGAATCCATGGAAACAATACGACCAACTGAAACCGCCTATCACTCGCCACCAACAACGTTCGTTTCGCCTAAGCTACAGGCGTCAACACACGTTTTCGTTAGAAACGACTCCATTCATCCTTCTTTGACACACCCTTACGATGGTCCTTACGCTGTTACACGCAAATGTGCCAAATACTTCACAATCATCATCAAAGGACGCCTGTCTAACATTAGCATTGACCGACTTAAACCTGCTTTTTTGACTAATACCGACCTAGAGACATCAGCTAATCCTGAATTAGGTCAGCCGGCACAATACACGCTTGAAGATATCCCGACGAAATCCACCCGCAGTGGCCGCCAGGTTAACATCCCTCAACGATTCAAGTAGCTTTCGTCTGGAGGCGGAGTACTGTGGGGCACCCTGTGCAAGCATGTTAACATTCACCTTATTTTGACATTCTCTTTTTGTATTATACCAACTCATTTTTGTAAGCTAACAGTTATGTTTAGTGGAACGATATTCATTCGACTTTGATTCCTGTTAGCGGTAATATCACGCCATCATCTTCTTAGAAATAAAAACCTGCGTAAAATAGAATTAATATAAAACTACATCTTTTTGTCTTACGATAATATCGTATATAATATAAGTGTCCAGTCGTTAGGAACACTACGTAGATAGTAGCAAAGCAGACAGCTACATACATATTATGCAAATTTTGATACATCGGGAATTTATATTGCTGGTCGTAGTTGTTGACATCAATTTAATCCAAAATGCTCAATATCACAGATTTCATCAAAATTTCCTTTACTGTCCAGACTAGCATATTTTATTATTTCTTGTTTCATAATTTGAATAACACTGTGATCATGGTTTCATACAAAATTTTTTGTTGAAGTTTTTCATCAAAGTGGCCCATTGTAAGAGAATGGCACATTTTGCTTCGGTCTCTAACTTTTTTAGTGTTGACTTTTTTGGTAAACTTTCTTTGGCAAAGCTTCTCAGAATAAGTCCGTCTTTAAGTTCTTAGATGACTGTAAACCCCAAAATCAATGTTTTGGGTGTCCTTATAGCCAATATGTCGAAAAAACTGAAATTTAACCCATTTTTTTTTATGTCTTTTCCCTCACGTTTCGTCAATATTTTAATTTACCCTTTGATACTTATACATTAAGTGACATCTTGTAATAGTAAGAAACTTAAGCAAAGACAACGTTCAGAGCAAACTAATCATTAGAAAAAAAAACTTAACAAAATTTGTATTTTTTAAAAAAAGCTACACTAACTATGTTTGTGTGCTGTTTTATTTTTTTTTGTATCTTATAAGTGTTATTAATAAGTATCATAAATTTGTACACAATATTTAAATTAAATTTAATAAGACTCATCTATCAATGTCCAACACAAATCAGCAAGCAACGTGTCAGGCTTTTTGCAAAACTGCTGTACCAATGCTCAAGGGGAGCGGCGACTTGGTGAAATCTTTCTCCATGCTCATCGGATTCAGTCGGAACTTGCTGCTCAAAATGGTCCTTGTGATGGTGAAGGAAATTAATTTTTAAGGACATATTCACACCTATTTCTTCAACAGCGTCTAACATGTCATCCACATATTTTTTCCAATCTTCAGACCAATGCACTCCTAAGCAATGGTTTATAACGGTCATAACGGATTTTTTTTTAGTCCACTTACAGCAATACTGCTTTCAAACTATTTTTCGACGAGTCAATAAACAAGCGCCATTGCTCTGGTTTGTACTCACAGTTCATGTATTGCATAAGACCAGGAATATTTTTACAATACGAAAAAGTATTGTCGCCATTAAACTCAAAGAAATCTATAAGCTCCTCCTGTGTTTTGCGGTATGCATACACCTTCACATCTTTAGACAATATATTTACCGATCGAAGATGATGTGCTAGGCAAATCGCTTGTCTTTGCGATAATTTCAGCTGTCGTACCATCGTATTCAAACGGGCTTGGGAAATCTCCAAGTGACGACATGGGCTTTCAACTTCGGTTGGGTTATACATTGAGAGTAGATCTGTAGGTTCGGTGGCAAATGTTGGCGAAATATATCTCTCAGTTGGACTTGGACAACTTGGTATCGGAACATTTTCTGAGTGAGATACTGGTAGCTGTGCAGATTGAACACTTTTGTAAACTTTTTGACCAGTTATGCAGGTTGTTGTTGCATTGCATGCAAATGGTATTTGGCACCCAATCTACGTCTCTTATAACGGGCAAATCGAAATATTCCTCGTAGATGCCGGCAGTTCCAGAAGATATTTTGCGTCTACTCCGAGGGCTTGTAAATTTTCCACATACGTAGTAGAACAACGATAGGCCAATTGGACACTTATTCATTTTAATTTATTTTCTTAATATACAAGGCACTAAAACAATGTTCTTTCCGCGAAGTCAAAGTCAAATTAACTACTGCAATCAATGCTTAAATTTTGACTCGTAGGCAAGCATTAAACGGTTCTTTCAAACGTTACTTGTTGTTATTTCTTATCAGTGCAGTGGTTAAAAGCTTAACTCGTTGCTTGCTAATTTGTGTTGGACATTGATAGATGAGTCTTATTAAATTTAATTTTAAAATTGTGTACAAATATATGATACTTATTAATAACACTTATAAGATACAAAAAAAAATAAAACAGCACACAAACATAGTTAGTGCAGCTTTTTTAAAAAATACAAATTTTGTTTAGTTTTTTTTTCTAATGGTTTGTTTGCTCAGAACGTTGTCTTTGCTTAAGTTTCTTACTATTACAAGCTGTCACTTAATGTATAAGTATCAAAGGGTAAATTAAAATATTGACGAAACGTGAGGGAAAAAACATTAAAAAAAATGGGTTAAATTTCAGTTTTTTCGACATATTGGCTATAAGGACACCCAAAACGTTGATTTTGGGGTTTATAGTCATCTAAGAACTTAAAGACGGACTTATTCTGAGAAGCTTTGCCAAATAAACTTTACCAAAAAAGTCAACATTAAAAAAGTTAGAGACCGAAGAAAAATGTGCATTTCTCTTACAATGGGCCACTTTGATGAAAAATTTTAACAAAAATTTTTGTATGAAACCATGATTGTAACTCAAAAAGTAATGATGCAGTTCGATTCGTAGGACCCGAAATAGGGGGAAACCGTCGAGTTTGGTCTTGTCTTTTTTTTTGACTATCACAGTGTTATTATCAGCATTATTTTCAGTTTAGTGAGCTAATAAATAAATGTCCTGCAAAAATTTGCGACTACAGTGACTCCAAATATGAACATCAAAATTTACAAAAGGCATTTTTTACATTTATAAACCCATTTTGGCTAACATTTTTTTTAATTTTGCAAGTTTGTGAGAGCGAATTCTCAAATGCTCGACAGCGTAGCAAACACTTAGCTTAATACCAGGATTTGTTTTTACAAAACCATACCACATCTTTTCCAGCAAATGAATCAACAATTTCATCCAGACGAATTGATACTTTTCATCGACGGAAATAAGACCAGTATCAAGTATGTACTTTTACATAATGATAATAACAAGCCATCAATGCCCGATGAATACGCAAAATAAGCTATTTTAGAATCAAAACGATATATTGAATTTAATTTCAAAACTGTAGCTGACTTTTAAGTAGTAGCATTTCTAAAGGGACTTTAAAGAGGATATACAAAATGCTTTTGTTATACGTACTATTTATGCTTGTGGGACAGTATTACTCAAGAGATAAATGGCCCGAAGACTAGTATATATCTGACGGCAGGATACATAGAGAAAATCCCTGATAAATTGCTAAGTGCCTGTAATGCAGCGCATATACTCGTACTTAATTAAACCTACTTAAGCCCGATAGTAAATTTTTTTGGTAAACTCCTCCTACTATTTTCAAAAAAATTTCGTACTTTCAACGAAAATACAAGTGGTCAACTTCGTATTTTTACATGCATTTCAGTTTAATTTTTTTATGAGAATAAAACTAACAATATTCAAATTCACATGATAACATTAAGAAAGTTGTGAATACCCCTCATAGCCTTTACATACAACTCTGCAAAAGATTGCTATTAGTACCACTGCAATTGAAATGCCACTTATGAAAACGCCAGCAAATCAAAATTCAACAGACTGATAAATAAATTGTATTAATTTCTGAGTAATCAGATACAAGCGAAATGCATTGAACCCATTTCTATTTGACAATTTAAAATTTATGCAAAGTTGTGCGAAGTATGCATAATCAGCCCTTAAGGGTCGTAAAAGTTTAGTAAACCACAGTAATATCGCAACGTCAAGTACCTTTTAACAAATTTATGAGCTTCTTCGAAATTAGAATAAGTGTATCCCTACAAAAGGAAAATAACATATTCTTCTCAAACACATCTATAGTAAATAATTCCGTAGATATGATTAATCTACAATCGGAAATTAAAAATTTTTACACATGGTGTATTAGTTCGCATCTATCCTTAAATATTAAAAAATGTTTTCATGTTAGTTATTTTAAATCTCATACTGGGTTTCATAGTTCATATAGACTTTCTTACTGTGTACTACAGAAGGCTTATGAGATTAAGGATTTTGGGGTTATCTTTGACTCTAATCTTACTTTTAATAATCACATAAACTATATTATTTCAAAGGCTTACGCTATGTTGGGATTCGTTCGGCGAAATTGTGCTGAATTTACAGATCCATATACATG
This sequence comes from Philophylla caesio, assembly GCA_963971545.1. Classification (NCBI taxonomy): domain Eukaryota; kingdom Metazoa; phylum Arthropoda; class Insecta; order Diptera; family Tephritidae; genus Philophylla; species Philophylla caesio. Next base: position 69,663,613 of record OZ020607.1, read on the forward strand.
GAAATTGCTCTATACCTCATTTGTGCGATCAAACCTCGAGTATGAACAGGATCGAAAGAGTTCAGAAAGTTTTCCTAAAGTATGCTTTACGGTCTTTGCATTTCCCTGATCCATTACCGTCGTATAATTCGCGTTTGCTACTATTAGATTTAAAGTCTTTAGAAAATAGGAGATCTATATTTTCTTTATCTTTTGTGCATGGCATTATCCAGGGGGCTTTTGATTGTCCCGCTCTTTTAGAGAAAATAAATTTTAATGTTCCAAGAAGAGAACTTCGTAGTTTTTATCCGTTCTATGGGAAGTGCAGTAGAACTAATTATGCCTATAATGCCCCTATAAGCCGGGCTTTAAATGAATTAAACCTGATCTCAACTTCTATCGAGCTTGATCTTTCAGTGGGTAGAAATATTTTTGTCATTCTCTTGAATTCATTTTTTAATACTAATAATCGTATTTAAGTTTTGTCATAAGAATACTTTTTTTAATAGTCTGTAAGAATTGTTATTCATAGACTTAAAAAAAAAATAAAAATAAAAAAAAATATGTTTTTTATACCGTTTGATTTATTAAACTTTAGGATCCATGTTCGCGAGCGTTTGTGTCGCATTGTGATTATTTGCACAATACCTTTTACGTTTACTTGTGCAGAAAATTTTGTCAGTATATAATTGCTCGCAAAGTAATGACAGTGAATATTATTTCAACTAATGTAATAATTATAGAACCAATTATTTTTGAACAAAGCCGCCAAAAATGTTTTTAATACAACTTTAAACAGTAATTTTCTCAATAAAGTTAAATACCAAAGCAAAATGGTTTTTACAATGTTTATTTTTAGCAATGATTTTAATATAGATGAGCGGTTTTTAATTGTTTACAGGTCCAAATAGGCCGAGTTTAAATACATATAAATTATGACACATGGCCGCTGTGATCGAATGGGTAGCGGTGCGTTCGAGGATGGAATCTCGGCCAGTAAAATCTAAATCAACGAGAAGTTTTTTTCTAAAAGCGGTCACCCTTCGGCAGGCAATGGAAAACCTTCGAGGATATTTCTGCCATGAAAATGGAAAATATTGCAATAGCGTTTTCTGAAGCATTCTACAAAGGAAACTTATCAAAACGAATATTTACATACTTGATCTTGCATGTTTAATAACGAGCTCCAAAACAACTCACCAGGTGGCTGGTTAGTTGAGGACTATGGATGCATGCCGAGCTGACTGTCGCCATCCTTGTCTGACGCTTGATGAGCGTGTAACTCTATTCTCATTATAAACAATGTTTAGGAACTAGCAAATTTTTATTTACGGGCAATTACATAGGCAGAAGTAGTTTATCACGTAAAGAAAAAAATTAACTGCTGAATACAGTACCTTGCGAACAGGGACACACAGAGCGGGGGAAAAGAGGGCAATTTGCCCGGGCCCACGCGAACTCATACTTAGTATACTGTTATCTGAGAAATTAACGATTTATGTTCCATTTACAAATTGTCCCACTATTGTCATTCTCAGACATAGAAAAAGTAAGGTCCCGGTCGGTATATAAAAATCGTTGGCGCAATAATTTCATGTCATATTGTATCGCAAGATTGAATAAAAAACAGTGTCAAACAACTATTTATACATGGATTAATATATATTATTATTATTATATTATTATTATTATAACCTAGAACGTTCCAACTGCCAAAATACGCAACGAGAAAACCTAATATAAAATATTAATATTTTTTAGACATAGGTGTAGCAAATAAATCAAGATTCTAAGGCGTCGGGGCGGATTGCAACCTAGGCCGTTCCAACCGCGAAGAGCTACAGATACAAAACTGGTATTGTTTTCTCTGTGGTAGCATTCTAATTTAAAATGTATATTTATATGGATATATTCGTCGCAAGCATATGTAAGAACCTTGATGTCATTGTTTAAAAAAATATTATAAAGGGGACGAGGCTGCGGCTTCTATTTCTCTATGGATATTGAGCCAGCCCATTTAATCTTTGCTCTCCAGTTCGACTACGCAAGTATGTTTTCACTCTTCTGAGAATTTAAAAGGAGCGTTCACTGGAAACTACTGTAGCAGGAAGTGTCGCCCCAATCTGAAGGAATCGATGCACTGTACGGTAAAGCGAGTTGTCGCAACTGTTGGGAGCACCGATTGACATTTTTGGTCTCTGGTCTGAAGGTATATATATGAAATATGCCTGTTTAAAATGAGAACATAACGATTAATATACGCATAGAAATAATAATATTATCGTAAAGAATGAATGATCCATGATTAAAAAATACTTTTGCCACATCCTAATTTAGCTACTTCAGTTGTTATCAAAACATCGTTCGTCCATTGTGTTTCAAAAGTATTTACCATACTGTCTCATTTAGCTTTTGTGCATGAAGTTCTATGCACTTTGATGGAATAATATTTTGTATCTGGTACATAATTTTGCTATTAGTCTGAAGTTCATCCAAATACGGGATGGAAATAGACCTTCTATTATTTGTTTACCTACTCGTCGGGGAACAATCAAAACAACTCCAATTTTGTTTGCTACTTCTGTTGCAGAAACAAAAATATCGTAAAAACGCTCTTCAGCTTTTTCAATTAACTCTTCAAGTGTTTGGTGGGTATCACGCCTTTACTTTTTTCTCCGTGCAGAATATACAAATAGCGCAGTGCATGTAAAAACACAGACATTTTTCTCGAAGGTAATAAATACTGTTACTCACAGAAACGGATTAAATAACACACTTCGTCACCAGAACTATCAATCCTTATATGGCATGCGTTACAATATTACTGATAAGTTGTTTTGCACTGTGTGCAGCTCGATTTGAGCGTTAATATTCTGAATTCTAGGGCCAGCAAATGATTACAAGCTTTTAGATCCATAAGATATAAGCCTAAGCGGTAGAAGATACTTATCATGTGATGTGAAATCTACTCTATTATTATATTTAATATATGTATTGTTCGTCGGGTGATAAGTTTACATCACTAAACAACGAAAGCTGAAAAAATTCTTATTTTTTGGCAAGTTGTACAACTTGGTTGCAACGCGCATTTTTCGTTGTAAAAACATAGCAAAACACATTGTGAGGAAGTTTTATCACATTATACGCGAGTTTTCCTCAAAATTACTGCTTAAAAAATGAGATTGTACAGTGTGAATGTACGCGAAATTGCATAGTTTGTATGTAAAACGTCCGACTTGATTACGAACCGATTGGAATCAACGGTCGCAACGTTAATGGCTTGCATTAAAATCGGATAATAATCCCCTTAGAACATTCAGAGGAAGTGCCTATTACAACAGTTGGCAACATTCCTGACCCGTCATCCGAAGGAAATCTATAATATAATGAGCTGTGACACCGAAGATATAGCTACTAAAATCCCAAAAATGTTTCACCCAAGAGGAATTAACTAACTTGGGAAGCGGTTTAGAATTACTTAATGCATTTTCAGAAGAATTGGCTTATTGATTAAAAGAAAGAAGTTATTGGCGATAGTTACAAAAGTGACGTTCATCGCCTTATTCTGAAAATAGCTTTTTCGAAATACCACCCAAAAGAATACGAGTATATTTGCTAAGAGACAAGGTCGAATGAAACAAAGATTGCGACATCCGAGAACCGCTAGTCCTCTCTTTGCCGATTTGACAGTATCTACCCATTATTATTTTTATGCAGTACGCCGCCTTCTTGTATGCAAACATGGCGAGTAGTATGGGTGTATGATGGTAAAAAAATCATGTAAATAATTCACATTTTACGGTTTTCAAAATTGGTTGATTTTTTTACTGTCGAAACATGAGTTTGCATTAATGAACAAATGTGCTAAATTTCTTCGCAATCTTGATTTCTATAATTTTTGGCTAAGAGAGGTGTATGAACAAATAGGCGCAATTTTTCGCCCACAAAAACAATTGTTGCAACGTCGAATTATTGGACCAAAACGGCAACGCTTTTAAACAGTTTTCCATTGTAGTCCGGATTGATAGCAGAGATGCGAAATATAATCAATTTCTAAATGTCTTTACAATCTGACGCGTAGGTTTTTGTCAACGAATGACAACATTGAGGATATTAATTTGATAATACAGAGAGATAATGAATTTATAATTTGAAAATTAACGATATTCTGCCACAAGACGCTCTAAAAGGGTGTCTATTATAACCATTTGCAAGACTGACTATGGCCTCCTGTTCTTCTCTTCTTAGCCCCATTGAAACGAGCCGCACGCAAAAATATTCCGCGTCAGCACAAACTCATTAATCATTTTTGCGAGGAGGAAACAAAAAAATTTAATACGTATGTATGTATGTATGAATGTATGAAGGTATGTTTGTATGAATGTATGAAGGTATGTATGTATGTATATGTTGATGCCTACGCACTGAAGCGTGTTGCCGGTAAGCAAACGCCACGGCAATGCCACCAACCATAATCCACAATCACACGATCAATGCTTATACTAGCAACAAGAGTTGACAATGATAAATGCACATGTGAGCTATGTAAGTGCATACGTACCTAAGCTGGTGTGTACATATGTATGTATGCATGTTCATACACATGTACATATATACACACATACATATATTCATAACTAGTTGTCACTTTTCGGTTGAATAAAATGTCGTTCGAATGCGAAAGCGTTTGTCTAGTGGTTTGTGTTGTCCACTTTTGAATTTCATTGTCTTGAATTCATTTACTTCTTTCATACCTATGCCACTAAAGGGCGGAGCTTTCATTGTAAGCACGAAAGTAAACGAAAGTATATAAATAAGTGTGGTTATATATGTATATGTAAATATATTTACATATGTAAGTTTGTATGTTTGCTCAAGCACAATTCATCATCATGTCGTTGGCCTGCTGATATCGGAAATACTGTAAAGAAGCATATTCCAGCAGGAAATGAAATGTGTCACAAGTTGATCGTTTTCATTCATCATTTTTTTTGTATATGTAAGTTAAATTGCAAATGTGCAGTACATATAAAAGGTTATTTTAGTTACACGGCCACTACACCACACACAAATTTTGGATACAATCTTTGGTTATAATTTTATAGCTGGCTGCTTAAATGTAGCAAAGCAATGTTAAAATACCATCAAAGCATACAATGCTTCGAAACAAAGCAACCAAATATCGAAACCCTTATCTGATGTTGCGCCTAAAGAAAATTTCACCCGAAGTTTTTTCATTCGGCCGGATTGAATTCGCCTATTGCGAGTTTCAAAAGAAATAAATTTCACTTCGAAAATTCGAACATGGAAATTACAAATCTGAAATTTGTATACTTGAAGTGTAAAATCATCAAATAAGTTAAATGAAATAGTAATTTGACTTAATTTATAATTTTTCCAAATTTTTGACAACTACAATTTGCGAATAGCCAGTTTGGAAGGTTAGCGTGTGCCTGAAGGTGTATAGTATAAAGGTGTATAGTATAAAGGTGTATACTATAAAGGTGTAGGTAACAGTTTTGAAATTGGGCTGGCGCAATCGTCTTTTAGCCAGATCCTGTAAGAAATTGTCAAAATTAACAAGTCCATATTATTCCCGCAGTGGCAAAAACGGTCTACGCTGGAAGACATACCGCTTTTGGCCAGTCCAAGCCTTTTTTGGATAAAACAATTTCATTTCTCCGCACTTTAAAATATAAATTGTTTACCCCTTTCCATTCGGACTCATTTTTCATTGCAGGTACCAATTATTCAGCTCCATTCTTAGGTGTTTTCAAAGCTCACCTACATTTTCCTGGTTTTCATTGGTAAATTCACTTGCAATATTCGGCTTTTCCATAATTCTACCTAATATTATCTCTCTTTAAACGTTGTTAATTGCTTTGTTCTTGGAATGGGCGATTACATGTACACAAATTTAAATTAAATTACTTACATTTTGAATTCGCCTTTAAAAAAATAGTGAACAAATTCAATTAAACCGCCAACTATTTCCCCCCAAAATTTCTGTTGCCGATAAGGGGAAACAATGTTCGAAAGCGGAAAATTTCCTCCCGAAATTTATAATAAGCGAACAGTGAAAAGTTATCTATTTCAGATGAATACGAAACTCCCAATAAGGGCGAGAATCTATGAAAATGTTCAATTTAATAATATGGTTGGCTCGTGAATTACAATCGTGCAAACAATTTTCCAGTTTTCGCAAATCACAATTATTGTCGGGAAACCTACCAACTTACTAGAGGAAAAAAGAGGAAGAGCCTTTATGTGGCAAAACTGCTTGAAATCTAGCCTAATTTTTTGTAAAAAATTTATAATTCACAAGAAGAAAATGCATACGTACTATGAATGTATGTACATACACATATCTTTGCAGTTGCTAGCAGTTGTAAAACATCCAGCCAACATCATCCGCGATATTGAAGGCCGTATTTACCAGCCTTAATCGTCACGTGAACTATTTCTTGTACATATTTATTTATTGGACACAATTTGTTCGATGTGTTTTGCAAACGGTAGTTTAGAATCGAACTAACGGCAGAAAGAATAAATCAAACGGCAAATCGTGATTGCAAGAGTGCGAAATATATTTGCAAGGGACGTACGGTGTGATACGCCTGCAATCTTACCTCGTATTTTTCAAGACTGTAGATTTCGTTCGCGAAGAAGTTATACTTTCTGAATTGGACTAATTGAAACCAAATTTTTAGTTAGTCAATTTTTATCAAAATGAAGGACCATTTACTTAATACTGCTCCGAATTATATGAATTATTTGCTAATCAATACCAAAGTAACCGTTTTTTTAGATAGAACAATTTTAATATCAAAATAATAAAAATATTTCTAAATGAATTTTGATTTCAATATGAATTCTACGAAGCTGATTTAAAATAGGTTTTCAATAGCCAAATAAGCTACGAAAAAGTATTACCTCGACAGATAAATCGAAACGTCGTTGATCGATATTCGTTTAAAAGTTATTGAAAGAATAATTTACACTACAGAGAAATAAATTTATTCGCTTGACAGATAAACGCTTCTCAATAAAGTTCGGAAATATAAAACAAGTTTAAATAGTTACATAAAATATTAGATATTTCTTCATTAGATAATTTTCAATACGCAATCAGAAATATGTTTTATTTTGTTTATAATTTGTTTTGTCAAACACACCACAGCTTATGGTTTGATAGATTTACTTGAATTTATTAGCAGAAATGTTTAGACTTCATTTTATTTTGCCACTCAATCAAAATGAGAAAAATACTTGTTGTTCATTTCTCTCCTCTCAGAAGGCACTGCCGCTAACTTAAAACGTTCATTAATAAAATCGGTAGAAACTAAAAGATGGCTTGGCTACACTGATGCGCTCCACGATTGCAGGAATCATTTCTACCCCATTTTTCGTCAAAATTTAAGCAGAGATCAAATGCGGAATCGCACAAGTCTCCAGTGGGCATGGGCGACCACAAGGGGGGGCAAACTAGGGCCACTGCCCCCCTTTACAATTTGAGAGAAAACAATTATTTCAAATTTAAATACAAAAGTACATACATATTTTTTAATAATTTTCTGTTTAATATTATTATAATTACAATGTATACAGTGCGAATAGAGAAAATTTCCTTGCGTAAAATAACTAAAAAGTGCGAATAGAGAAAATTTCCTTGCGTAAAATAACTAAAAAGCATCGTCTTTGGACGGCCAATCACTCTAATAATAACACTACACAACACGTAAAATTACACTGGGGTGCGACATACATTTTCAAGTTAATTTGGGGTCGCTGATTACGAATATCAACATTAAAAAGCTGTGGTTTTAACTTTAAAGGCGTGGCACGAAAAATAAAAAAAACAGCCGTTCCTGTGACCTTTTTTGGTCAATGCATCATAAAAGATATTATTTTCAAGGTTTTGGCATAAATTAAGCACTCGATTCGTAGAAGAGACTCCAGCGCTTAAAACTGTATATTCAATTATAAAGGTTTTAACTAAATATTTGAGATACAGGCCACGAAAGTCGAAAGATTATCGAAAATGAGATTCGACACATTTTAACAACCAATGGGTATATAGTTCCTAGTATTTGGACTTAATCTATAGCTTAGGCTTAGATCTAAACATTTGGTAAAAAAAACTCATAAACAATTAAAAAAAACTCAACTAGTTTTCGAGAAATTTCACTTTAAATTCCAAAAAATTGGGGATAATTACAGAGTAATGTGTAGGTAAAAAACAGAAGCTATGAATAAAAACGAGACGGTTGACGATCGTCGTAGCTCAATAAAACAACAACAAAGTGGGCAAATATATCTGTATTTAAGTAATATCTGCACTTGTTAACAAAAACTTTACTTCAATATTAATCATATTCATGTATGTATTGTTATAAAATTTCTAAGGCTTTATATTTTAAATGGTACCGTATGTAAGGATATTTTCCTCATTTGTATGATATTTTACTCATTTGTATGATTTTATTATAGGGAATTTAAAATAAAACATTTATTCGCAGCGATTTAAAACTTGTGCAAGAATTCAATTTGCCCAGAACATTCATACAAATCCGACGAAAATTGGGAAAACTATTAAATAATAAATGCATTTGCAAATGAAATTTTATGTAATGTGAAATGAAAAGAGTAACTATTTTTAACATACATATTTAAAAAAAAATAAAGCTGTATACATACACACATATATCATTCATGAATAAATCCTCCTGGTTCTTACTCCATTTTGCTCGCAAATGAAAATATTAAGGAGGTAATTACATTTTTTCGGGAATCGCCACTTAGGAGAAAACATGTCCCAAATTTGCCACTTTTATGTGAAACTCGTTGGTCACAAAAGTATAAAAGCATAGGTGTTTTCAAAAATAACTTTGTGGCCATAACAGAAGGTTTAGAAAAACTTTCACTTGAAGGAAACCCAGCAACAAGGAAAACTGCTTTCCAGCTGATAAGTTGTGCAGCTAAAAGTACATTCGTTGTCTGTCTGTGCATCATTTCGCACTATTCAGCATTCTTGGACCCAACAGCAAATTTGTTCCAGAGTAAGCAGTTGGATATACTTGCCATTGCTAACCATATAAAACGGATTGTGCAATTAATCAAGTCTGATAGAGAAACAGCAGACAGCACTTTTAAATCCATTTTTGACGAAGCTACAAATATTGCCCTGCAACTTGGTTTTGAAATTAGCTTGCCAAGGATTGTTGCCCGCCAAGTTTATCGTGCCAATCAACCAGCAACGACTGTAGTTGAATTTTTTAAGATTTCAATTTACATTCCGTTTTTGGACTCGTTAATAATGGCTTTTGAAAATCGCTTTTCCGATCAAAATAATCCTGCTTTTGCTTTGTCATACCTTCACCCAGCTGTATTTAAAACAAAAACTAAAGCAGAGATCGACCTTCAAATATTGTCTGCAGCTTCTTTTTATAACTTAAATGACTTGAAATATTAAATAGATCTATGGATTGCCTTGTGGAAAGATAAAACTAAATTTGATGACATGGCTAAGCTATTGGAGGAGTCTAAATTCTTGTATCCATGCATATAGAAAGCTTTGCAGATATTTTTAGCTCTTCCATATACAACTGCCACCATAGAAAGATCATTCAGCACTTTACGGCGAGTGAAAACATGGTTAAGGTCAACAATGGCTGAAAATCGTTTAAATGATTTGTTCTGTATGATTATTATTTTTTTATTTTTCAATTACTCTTTTTCTATTTGAAGGTCTTTGCATGTTGAGCATACACAGAAGAGCCGTAAATGACGACAAGCAATTTATAAATAAAAATAAAATAGATTTGCCCCCCTTTTAGTTATTTTCTGCGGACGCCCATGCCAGTGGCAATGGCTAAATTACATATTTTATATTATAAATTGGCTCATTTAAATTTTCAACCCCGAATAGATGCATCGCGCTGAAAGTAAAACCTTTTTTTTTAATATGATACATACATATGTAAGTACATACATACATAAATATATATATTTTTGTTTTGCCGAGTTTAAGTCTATTGTTTTATTTTTATTAGAGGAAATAATATATGAGATTTCTTATAATTTATGGTGCGTGCTTCATTGTTTTCTATGGCCTTTTTTCACAAACCATCTTGATCGATTCTAATCGATACTTAAAAATACAAGACTTTTAGTAAATATAATTAATCTATTAATATATTTGCCTAAAAGAAAGTTTGTATATACATATGTACATGCTGACATATGCATTTCTAAAGCTCTTTATTTTTATATGCTACCGCTAATTTTTCCGAATGACCTCTTAGCACGAAAATATTTCATTCAAATATTGTTTTCTATATTTGTTGTCAAGTGAAATCGTAACCAATGCTAAATATTCCAATTTAATAACATGCTCATACTTTACAGAGAACACCGTGGCGATGTACTCGAATGTTAGAACAGCTACCAACCCAACCAAATGAAGTTAACATAGCAACAGTAATCGCAATAAATTTCAATTATCCTTTTACGCTTACGTGCCGAAAATTATGCATATACTTACATGAGTATATACATACATATATATCTAATAATAGGAGTGCATTTTATTACACGCATTTTAGTACACAAATGTGCATGAGGGTGGATCAAAATAAGTAAAGTCCGAATTTCAATGCTGCCACGAACTAGCAATGTTTGTTATCAAAGAAATTATTGACATCTATTTTTAATTTAGAAATCAAAACATATTGAGAGGTTGCTTAAATTAAATTTTGAATTCAAAGCTGAAATATTGGGTGAAATTTTTCCACTATAGAGAAATTCTAGGAGCTGATATTATTATAATTTCGACTATGTACTCGTTGGAACACATTGAGTAAACTGTTCTTTGCAGTACGCAGCTCTTAAAAAATCGGCCCACTTTTAGAAAAACAAGCACAACACAATCCATGTTGTACATGTGCGCTTATTATTTTTTGGGCCAGGTTTCAAACTTTTTCATTGACACATTTAGACAACGAATTTGTTTAAATATAATTTCCAGTATTTTAATTTTCAATACTGCGTAAGCTATCATGCATTTATATTGAGCGGAAAAAAATTTCTTAAAATTTTTTTAAGGTTTTTAAAGGAGCCCTTACAATATTAGTATAACAAAATTAAAACTGGCAAATATCTTATAAGCATTTAAATTCATGTTGAACAACATTTCATCACATGGTACCTTAAAGTTACCATATGATGAGCTCAGAGCAAAAACGAAACCTTTCATTGGCAAAACCAGGGACCGACCCAAATTTTTAGTAATGAGTGAAGAAAACTATGGGAATAATTTTATTGACTTTTTACTTTTCTGTATTAAAAATCTTTTTTTCAATCGCAATGAAGCAATTTCGTGAAGAACACTTTTCTTCATCAATACAAAATCATCAAATGAATTTCGTTATACGAAGTGTTCCTCCCCCAATATTTTACTCTGGATCCGCTCCTGGGCAAAACCATTAATAAATTCGTCGTTTTTGTGCTCTGACCGAATCATATACTTAAGTATATATGTATGTATGTACCGACATATATTAGAGAATGAAAAACAAATCGACTATTTTTTTGCGGTTCCATTTACACATTTCGTTTCTGGTCACACAAAAAAAAAAGTTGCAAAACTCATCAGCCCTTTCGTTTTTTAGTTACCTCGAAATTCCCGCGATGTAACCCTAATATATTATATCATGATCCTGCAATAAGTTTTCGAACTGAAAAAAGGCCAAACCGATTAACAGTGTAATATTTTAGAAAACATAGCATATGTACATATTTGTATTTTAGAAGGACTATGTATCTCAAATTCAAAAGAGTCAAGCCATAGACAGAGTCCAAAAACAAATTATGGAAACAATTTAAATAAAATGCGACTAAATTTAGGTCCAAAAATGGCACAACCAAACTAATTTGCCAGCATTGCTGTAACATATGTAGAAAGTACTTAATAAAATTCACTTTAAGTCCATAAGCGGCCGAATCTTTCGACTAATGTGTTTAATTCATTCGTTTAACGGTAACTTTATGCAACACCTAGAATATGCCAATATGGATGCAGAGTATCAGCCATTTTGTGTATAAATAAATAAACACATAATTACATGTATTTCAATGTACTCGTACCCTGCAGGAATTGAAGCTAACAAAAAAAAAATTGTTTTCTTTATATTTTCATGTGCATGGCGACGGCCAAAAAAAGTCAGTTTTGGCTACCTCTGCATGAGGTACCAAGTAGTAATTATCTAACTACTTTTGGCCACAATTTGATGGAACCAAATTGTTCATTACAATTAAATCAGCTATTAGATAGCATTTTACAAACATATGATATGTTTGACCAAACCGCATATCTTCTACTTACATATACTTTACACATATAAAACCGCATTCATACCCACCTTACCTACGTCCATTTTTACTTTTCTTATAGATTTTTACCTAGATTTATCAAAATATATCTGCAAAATCCATTAATTTCTCGTTCGTGTTCACTTTTTACTTTTATTTGTATGTTTGAAATCGATTGCCAGCTGATTTATGTCATTGCCAACTCTGTTGCCACATCTTTCTTTTATGAAGTTTTTGGATTGTTGTTGTGCATAATTAGTTTTAATGCGTTTGATAAAAATGGGGTATTTATTTGCAATTATCGCAAAGTAGTTATTTAAAACTTAGTTTTAGCAATTCAATATTTTTGACTGCAGGGTTGTACCTGCATAGATATACATATACATATTGTAAATATGTGTTTACATACATACATATGTGTATAGGTATGTATATAAGTGGGATATTATAAAAGCGCTTGCTCATATTTGTCCATGCTTGTGTATATATTTTGTTAACATTTTTCAATTTTCAATTGAATTCCCTCTTTGGTGCAGCAAATGATTTTAAAAAGTATTATCTTATGAACTTATTCAGCTATGTCCAATAGGATAGGCATTTGCAGTCCGTATTCGTAGGTTTGGGAATACCCACATGTACATATATGTACGAGTATAGCCGCTTATTTGCATGCAATTAAATTGCTCAGAGTAGTTTTACTCTTGCTAGGGCTGGTTAGTAATTGAAATATATGAGTGTCATTATGGCTATGAATGAATATTTATGATTTACCTACTCCCATGAGCGAAGGAATCCCAATAAAACACATACAAATGTATGAGTAAGCATACGTAACATATATGTACGTATAAAACAAATTATAAAGTGCATAACTACGAGTACATATGTAGTATATTTAATTAGGATATATAGACTTTTAGCTCAGTTTGAGTTGTGTACACGGGACGTGTGTAAATCTGAAAAATGAAATAGACAAGGACTTAGAGTCAGTTTATCGGTGTAAGCTTAAACAAAGTTTACTTAGAATAAGTTTAATTTTATACTTAACTGCATAAGTATGAGTCAGAGTTTGAGTTGAGTAAAGGGTTCAAATCCCTCACGTGGCTTTCAAACGATTTAAAAAATATTGTATTTTATTGATAGTACACATTTTTTATATATTTTTTATTTGTAGATTGGCCCGTTTTAATCAGAAAAAATGATCGAAAAATAAAATTAATTAAACCGAAAATTATGTAGTTAATCGGCCATCTGTCAATGATTTAATACCAACTTCAATGATTCAAACATCCGCGTCTGTCTTGTATTTGCTATTTTATTAAGCACTTCCTCTGATGTTACAAAGCAATCATTAAGGCCCGTTTGCACCACCTCCGGTTAAGCACTTAATCAAAACTAAAAGCGCCGGTTAAGACCTTGCGTCAGATAAGTAAGCGCTGCGAATTGTAGCTAACCGCAGGTAATTTAAACCAGGTGATTATGTGTAAAGCTTGACAATTGGTTACAAACACATTGTATTTGTAGAATCGCTACCTCCTCACAAGAATTCGCCTTATTCAAAAATTCAAAAAAAAGAAGTCAATATTGCTGAAAATTATTCTCAGCGGTTCTATCTTATAAATGTCATTGCATTTCTCAAAATTTAAAAAGACCTTTCATGCATTGTAATTCCGACGCGTTCACAAAATGTTCAGTAACATTTGAACATTGGGAAAGGATCGTACTGAGAAATTTACTTATTAATAAAAAAATTCCTTTGCAAGAAATTTGAATCTTTTTAAAAATTACGTTATATATCTTATTTATGTCAAGCAATGATCTGTTGCTTGATCTAAACAATGATGGTACGCTCTACTTTTTATTTATTAACACTGCCAGCTTTTAATTAGTTAAAATCAAGGCGAATTCATAAAGGTTGCAGCAAAAAAAAGTACATGAATTTGGTTGTTGCTTTCGGTACAGCGAATGTCAAAACCAACCAACAAACAAATGAATTTTGACATTTTCTGTACCACGGCGATAGAAAAAACAAATCAATCAGCTGCTTACTAAGTCCACCTTACTGAATTCGCCTTGGTTAAAACCTGCATAATAATAAAAGTAGGCTTTCAAACACTCAAATATGTACATACAAGCCGAATTCATTCAAGGTGGAGTCAATTCAGCGGCGGGCTGAGTCTTGCACACGGCCCTGCAAAAAAATAAATTCATAAGAAGGACATTTTCAATAGTAATTACTACACTTTACATTCAAAAAAATGTAGCTTCTGTACAATTCTATAGAGTTATTCTTATATTGGATCTAAATCGTATAAATAATTTAGATATATATATGTACGTATTGCCATAATGGTAATATTCCTTTGCACTCAGATATGCTTGTGCATACCGGGACTCGAACAATTGACTACAAATATATTATTTTTGTAATATCGGAAATCGTATTCAAGGCAAATTTTTTTTAAATAAAAACTTTGTAAAAATGCTTGCCGTTATTGTGAAGAAACCCCATCGTGTTCAATACATTCATTGACATTCCGCATCATTTGTGGTTTTCTATTTTCCAATAAAGTGCTTTCTTTTAAGGTTTAACATAAAATTTGAAAAATTTTCAAACCCATTTGATAATTTTACTATTATTACTTTTATCCAAATATATACATACGTTAAATAAACAATAGAATAGTTGGCATAATTTAAATGATCTATTAACAATTTTAGGTTTTCCGGGCGATGGCGATGAGGATAGTAATGCTGCAAAGCGCAGACGATCGCGAACAAATTTCAATTCTTGGCAACTGGAGGAGTTGGAGCGAGCTTTTTCTGCAAGTCATTATCCCGATATATTCATGCGAGAAGCACTTGCTATGAGACTAGACTTGAAGGAGAGTAGAGTTGCGGTGAGTTTTGATTTAAAAAGTTATTTTCTGATCCGAAAAAAATATGATGTTTAGCGGCATTCAGTAAAAATTACCTTTCCAAAACTAACTTGTAAACTTCCACTCCGTTATTGAATGAACGCACATATATTCAGATTTATTATAAAATATGCAATGTACCGAATACTCGAATATGCATTTGAAATTTCTGAAATGAAACGCTTTGTTCCAGATAGGTATGGTTCCAGAATCGAAGAGCAAAAGTACGAAAACGAGAACACACCAAAAAAGGTCCCGGACGACCTGCACATAACGCTCAACCACAAACCTGCTCCGGGGAACCCATCCCGCCCAGTGAACTGAAAGCCAAAGAAAGGTAATTAATACGATTAACAAATTAACTGATCCAATTACACTCAATTTACATATTCACATAAGACCAATAACTAATATTTTTATATCAAAATTCAGTTAATTATCTAATAAAAGCCTTATCACTACAAATTTTTAACTTTATTCAAAACCTTTAATAAACCAACAAAATTTCATTAATATAATTTTAAAATTAATGCAATTTTATAGCCCATACAATTTTAGGTAGGTAAAATACCAGAGAAGGTCGCTGATAAGGTCGGATGTGTAGTGGTGCGTGCCGTAACTCGGTTTGCCATTGAGAACATAGGTTCGAATCTCAGTTGCAAAATGTAAAATCTAAAATTAAAAAAAAATAAATAACGGTGGAATGTAATTGCAAATCCCTCAGTTTATTTCTAACGAGGTCGGCCCAAAACAAAAAGACGCACACCACAAATATATAAAAGCTCCGCCAAACATTAAGCTATTTAGTTAAAGGGCCAAATTATTGTTATTATTATTATCATTTTTATAATAATAGTTATTATTATTTATTATTATTGTTTTTATTTATGATTATTATTATTATTAAAGTGCGGGTTTCAAGTTTGAAAATTACCGCTGATTTTTTAGATTTTTGTGCAGTTTTTATTTCCGTATAACATTTGAACCATATTTATTTTTATACTAGCCAATGACCGCTGGTTTCACGGCCTATTAAAAATTATACGGCTTTAATCGGAAATAATTCTAAAATAAGTCGTTCCACATATCCAGATTTTTAAAACTAAAGTTAAACACATTTTTTTGCAAGTACTGTGAAGCGAAACGAAGTGAACGAAACAATTTGTTGCTCTTTAATATGAGTAATATTTATAAAGTTTCAGCGATTTAGAATACACCGGTAGCTATGAAAAGTAATTTTTATTACCTAATAGCCATATTCTCATAGTTATTCTCGCTACTACAGCTCAACCGTTTCAAAAATTATCTCCGAAAATGTTACTTCAAGTTATAGTTACATAATAATAATAGCATTTTAAGTATTATGTACATACATACATATATAAAATTGGGTTTCTATTTTAAATAGCCCAATATCAGTTGCCCCTAGACTTTTAAGCAAACAAATCTCTGCTATTAATATTAATAATGTAACCTAAATTGTTTGACGATACTTTATGTAGTTATTAGCCGTTATGAAATCGAAATATATGTATGTAAATACTGCTTTTCTAAATATCTCCCGTCAAATTTTTAATTTATTATCACGGATTTTCTATATATGTATACCGATTCAAGCTACATACATACATATGTCGCGTAAATGTATTTTTAGCGACGTTTTACGCCTATTATTATTATTATTATTATTATTGTAAAAATATCTAGAAAATAATGGTTTAGACATATTTAATTGTCGTAACTAGTCAATCTTATTATGATGAAAGCAATATGTCAGGAATTTATTAAGGCCTTCAGGCACGAATCCAAACAATTAATCCTTTAGCAGATTACGTACCTTGTGCTGCCCATTCTTTAAATTTAGTAGGAACACGGAAGTAGCCGACTTTTTTCCTACTTTGCAAGAATTATATAATTTCTTCGCTAAATATGTTATATCTACCCATCGTTGGGAGATCTTGGTGCAGCGTACAAATTTAAAAATTTAAGAGTCTTTCTTAATCGTTGGTCTGCTTGACATGAAAAGAGTGGTCGGCAATAATTGTGCACTGGCATTTATTGCCGAAAGCAGAGATGAGAACGGGATTGCAGCATTTAGAGACAGCAATTCTAGTCATTGTATGGAATGTAATTTTAAACCGTTTTAATGCTGCTCATAGGAAGCTTCAAGAAGAAGAAAAGATTTCGGTATATCGATTTTTTTAAATCAAGTATTGTCAAAACATTCGATAGTGGAAAAAATTATACTTATTTGGCAGTTTTATTAGTTTTATTTATTATTAAAATACAGATTTAAGTACTATAAGGGAGTGAAGCTAAGTTAAATTATTATTAGAATCAAAATTATTTATACATCAGAATTACACTTAATTTGATGTGCTTCCCTGTTAACCTGCTTCTGTTATCTGGCTAAGCTAAATAAACAGCAAAAGCAGGCCTTTCGGACGATACTGAGGAAGCTTGAATAATTTAATTAATTTTAGTAAAATATTTAAAGAAATTTCAGAGGGAACCGCTTTGATTTGATAAAATAGTACTTACATTCACGGCGTATTGATAATGTTTATCCAAATGTGGACATTGCTCTACGTATTTTTTTCAGTATTCCAACTACAAATTGTTCTGGAGAAATATATTTTTCTACTGTGAAAAGGGTAAAAACCTATTTACGTGCAAGTACCTATGAGCCAAGATAGATTTAATGCTAATTGATTAATATTAAAAAAAATTTTATAAATATATATAAAATTTATTACTTGTGCATCTGTAATGTTGGTAATGTAGGTCCTTCCATTTGTGGTAGAATATAAAGACGCACACCACAAATGGTAGGAGAAGCTCGGCCAAACACTGAGCTATGTATATAGTGTAAGCGCCAAAATTATATATATACATATATACATCTGTAATATTTATTGACTATAATTAAAAATTGTATTCTAATAAAATAATGTTATTTCAGTATAAAAATATTTAATAAAAATCAATAATATTTACTTAATCAAAAACGTCGGCGGGTGAAACAGAGCCTAGTGCGTCATCAAGCCTAAATCCGTCATTGTACACTTACATATAATTATCATGCAGTTAAAATTTAAATCAGATCTCATCATCCAACGCCATACTTATACAAACGAGCCCTAACCACTATTAATTTGTACACCCGTAATTTTTTAGACGAAGTCGGTTTCATGTCAGCTTACTTATTTCAAAAACAACTGATAGTTGCACATAAAAATGTAGACTTTTTACAAAGGCTATTATTATTGTTTAATTTCATTAACACTATGAGCTGTTATTATAACATAGTATACCAAAAAATTATATAAACTTCAAGAACTTCTTTACTAAGAGACAAATATTTGGCTACTATTAATTTGGACAGATTTGTTAAACAATTTTTAAATTGTGTGACATCCCCTTTGTTTCTTAAACACGGAAACAGAGTTCTTTGTGGATAATTTTTCAGTTTTCTTTTTATGATTGCCCACATGCATTCAATGGGATTGAGGTCTGGATAATGATGACCACTCCAAAGTACGAATGTTATTTTGCCGAAGCTACGGTTTAATTTTTCCGCAGAATGTGGAGATGCACCATCATACTGGAATATATATTCACCACATTCTGCCAATTTTGAAATTGAAGGTATCAAATTTTCCTCCAATATATTAATATATTTGTTTGCATTAACGATCCCATTTATAAAGTGAAGTTGATCCACACCCTTTGCGAACATGCATCCCCACACCATTATGCTCGCTGGAAACTTTACAGTCCGTTTAAGACAGTCTCTGTTATACGCCTCCGTTTTCTTGCGTATTACCCTTTTCCTATCGTCGCCAATACAGACAACAAATTTGGACTCGTCACTAAAAATTATGGAGTTCCATTGCCTTGGAACCCAACAGCGTTTCTGTTTTGACCATAGCATAGTCTTTCTTTTGCAAAATAGTTAAAGGCGGTTTTTCTTTGGCCTAACAATGTGAATTTAACTGTAGTACACCTAATGAATGAATCAACTGCTAATTATACTTTCCTTATTTTTTCATTTGTTGGCGAGTCTATGTCCTTTTTACTATATTTCTTATTGAATTCCAACGATCTTGCTCTATTATGTTTGATAACACTATAGTATCGCGATTAGTTATTTGTTGCTGGTATTACAATTCCCATTCTTTGTGTATTTTGTACAATACTTTGCACTGTAGATCTAGGAAGCTTAAGATCGGAAGATAACTCTTTCCAGACTTGAATTTTTCAATCACTAATAATTGAATTCCCGCAGATACCGGTTTACCACAAGCCGTTGTAGGTAACGGTTTTTTTTATTTTTTTTATTACATTTAATTTTCAGTCCTATAAGCAATGTTAACTTACTGTACTGTATTTTTCTCTTAGTAAATAAGTGCTTGAAGTTTATATAATTTTTTGTTGTACTATGTTATAAAAACATCTCATAGTGTTAATGAAATTAAAGACTAATCATATCCTTTGTAAAAAGTATACATTTGCATCTGCAACGATCAGTTGTTTTTGAAAAAAGGAAGCTGATATAAAACCGACTTCGTTCAAAAAATAAAGGGTGTACCCCCTTAGGATCATTTAAATCGAAAAAAATATTTTTTTTGCTTAATCACTTTATCAGAAAACCATGTTTTCGCTACTTTCTATTTTGTAAAGTATGGAAAACTGTTCTATGTGAACCAAAGATATGAATAATTAAATTGATTTTTGTAATTTTCATAAGTGAAAATATGAACAAATGTAACGTTGAAAATCGTTTTCAAAGATCAAATATAGGAAAAAAGTATTAATTTTCAGTTTTCATTGGCGTTCTGAGGTTCATATAGAGTAAAAAAGTATACGAATTAACAAGATATTTACTGTAACAGTTAAGAATTACGGACGCTATTTTTCACGCCAATGGACGGTATTAGCTGCGACACGTTCCACTGCAACATGGATTCCTCCGCCATTTTTCTAAATTTTTGAGCGGTTCAATCATAAACAAAATCATTCAGATATGCTCTATAATATATACTTATACTCTTTAAACGAATTGTCTACAATGATTTGTATTCTAAAAATAAAAATTCAAAAAAACTACTTTTTCTGGTCTCTAAATGATTCGATCCCATTAATAGTGGTTAGGGCTCTGATATGTATACATACATATATGTATATGGATAGAAAATAAACGTAATTTTGAAACTTGCACTTACAAGGAAAACAATTAATAGTTTGTATGAAGATTAAAGTATGGGTTTATGTGCTTTTTTTTAGAGAATGTACTGAATTTTAATAGAAAAATATATAGAAATAAATAGTAAAAATTTATGAAAGCGTCGCAAATTTATTTGTTTTGCCTGCGTTTTTTTTATGTATATGGTATTTCGTTTTCGGTCATAAAAAAATAACTGCGGCAAAATTTCAGCCCACTTTCGTTGTTTCAAATAAATGTATAAATATTGTTCATGCGAATGTGTAAAAAAGATTTGAAAATGCAACGGTAATTTTAACCACATCAAACTTTATCATAATTATACTAAAAATGAATTGCCCAGAAAATTATATACTCAAATATTTTATTATGTATTTAAAAATAGACTGGTAAAGTTTTTCTTTTTTTTTCCGAGCGCTAACTTAAAATTTAAAATATCGACCTAAAATTTTGCCAACATTGTTTTTTATGTCCGAAAATTTAGTTTTCTAATACGTACATATCTAAAAATGGCATTCTTAATTTCTTTATCAGAGCGCGACGAAGAAAAAAATTGGCAAAAGCCATTGACCGACAAGCGAGGAAACTGCAGGCCAAAGGCATCACTGTCGACCTGGACGCACTTAAGGCTGAATACATATCGCAACACAAGGCCAACGGCACCTTTTCTGACTCAGATCTCGAAGACGATGGCATTCAAATCGACGTAGTAGGTGGCACGGATAGTGATGATGACGGGGATGATTCCTCCTTTCGCAGCCCCAGGGCGAATAGTATGGTCCCAGGGAGCTTCTCGCCAACCAGTAGTCCGAATGGTATTGGAAGTCCATCATCCAATGGGGAACGCAACACAGAAGATGATAGTAACGCAGGAGATAGTTGTGGAAAGCCATTCATTTTTCCTACTGCAAGTACCGCTATATCCAATCTTCGCCTAAATTTATCGAACCACAATACACCCGCCAATGTATATCAATCTCAACACCAGCATCATCAACATAATCACATCCATCATAATCACAATAACAACCAACAACAAACATCGCCGCTTAGTATTCGGCGTAACAATCCATTTAGCATAGAGTCACTGCTGTTCAACAACACGTGAGATTTGTTGAGATGGTTAAATGGTTGAATGCAAAGGCAAACAAATTGTACGCTTTCCCGCAAGCCATTGCTTTTGCCCACTTCACCACCAATCAACAGCAGTTACCCGCTAATACAAACAGACACACTGGGCGCACATTAGCCAAGCCACTATATAAATAAATATTTAAATGCTAGTTTGTATGTCTATTTTTAGTGAATAGACAAAAGAATGTATGTACATACATACATATGTACATTGAATGAATACTATATCACTAAAAAAAATTGTTTGGGAGCTACTTATTTACACAAAACATATTAAATAACATACTTAGCTGAAAAGTTGGCTTCATTGACGCACATAGAGACACAAATAAATTGCAAGCATAAAATACTTAATGAAAATTAATACCAGTAAGAACCAATTGGGCAATATTAGTATAATTGATGTACCATAGTAATTAGCAATTTAGAAACTTAAGTAGAATCCACAATATATGT
Organism: Philophylla caesio; assembly: GCA_963971545.1. Classification (NCBI taxonomy): domain Eukaryota; kingdom Metazoa; phylum Arthropoda; class Insecta; order Diptera; family Tephritidae; genus Philophylla; species Philophylla caesio. The sequence continues at coordinate 69,685,693 of OZ020607.1, forward strand.
TAAAAATATAATTTTCAACATTTTTGCTCTTTGATTTATGTCATTTTTTCAGGCATTGCAGCGGCTCCGAATTGCAGATTCCCATACGGATAATATTATTTGAGGTCAGGCATTCAGGAATGGCCTTGGGAATAGTTTACGCATCCCACGTTTCTCAGGGAATCATTTGTCAGTGTATATGCATTAAAATTTGAATGGCTTTGATAGTGACCAAAAATAAATTTCTTCACATAAACTTAATCTCTCCCTTATGGGCACGCATGGGGAGAGACTAGGTTATTGAACACTATCTCTACCATTTGAGTTAAACTAAAGAAATTGTATAGCGCAATTACTCGATTAATTTTTGCGCAACCCAATTTACAGAAATTAAACCAAGAACTGTTAAAGTTATCGTGGCCAATAGCAGCCATGGTTTACAATAGAGCTAAAAATTAAAAAAAAATGGAAAATCGTGGACAATTTGTTTAAAGTTCAAAATTCTGATTTTTTAAATTATATAAAAATTTTAGAAAGCTTATTTATGAATGTAATTTAAAAAAGAATTGGATACATATAAATTAATAGGGTTATGGTTTCGTCAACTCGAAACGCAGAGTGCGTAAATTTCTCTACGCTATGAAATATGAATATATTCTGTCTAGTGACACTAAATTTTTTAAATATTTTTGAGCTTTAAGGCCGATTGGTTTATTGGAAAATTATTAGGAAAAAGCAACAATACTCAAAGCGGTAGAAGTTATAGTACTATTTCGGAAATCACCACATTTCCTCATTACGCTTCTTTCTTCTTGGCTTCTGCGGGAGTCGAACCCGCAACAACTTCCACCGCTTTGAGTATTGTTGCTTTTTCCTAATAATTTTCCAATAAACCAATCGGCCTTAAAGCTCAAAAATATTTAAAAAATAAATAGTTACATATATGACCAAGCAATAACACTAAATTTATTTTCGACTTGTTGCCAATTTTTAAGGTCCAATTATTCCAATAACTCACCTCAAAATAAAGTACTTCATTACTTAAGAATCTTTTGAGCCAGGCCCTGCTTTAACCGAGATCTATTTCCTTAAAAAGTGCGCTAAACATTTTTACGTTCACTTAGCGAATTTATTTAATCTATCTCTTAAATGTTGTACGAGTATATGGAACGATTTTCCGTTATCCCTTGTCAAATTTGGCTTGGTGACATACAGGTTTCGGCGTTGTGCCTTCTTAGTATCTTTTTCGTTCTCAGTGAGTTGTAAGGGAAAATGAGACAATAACAATAGCTTACACAGCGTAAGCTTAGCTGAGCCTGTTTAGATGCTGGCTTAGTTAAGCGTTGCGTGGTGGAGTGCATGGTTGCATTTATATTGTATAATTTAAATACATTTCTTTGCTAGTAATAGTTACATTATATATACCACAATTTCACATAATTCATAAAACTTTAATTACAATAAGTTAATCTCGTTCGATTCTGATAATGGGTGGGTACAATAAATTGCTCCCTCAGTCCCTAATGTCTGGTTGGGGAGCCCAGGTGAAAACAAATAATAAAACAGGTCAAAAACAACAAAAATCAAAATAGTGGAGTTTATTACACATCTCTCGATTAGATTAGGAGAAAATATTCCATGTGCAGCAAATTTTAATACTTTCAACTCATTCACTGAATTCTATAAAGTTTTCCTTGTGATTTTTTAAACAAAATCGTTTGTTGGGGTTGACACGAACTCTTATAAAAATTTCTGAATTATTTCTCAAATGAAATTCTAAAAGATTTTTTCAATTTAAATCAACATTGACGATATTGAGTTTGAATAAATTGGAGGAGACTCATCCATTGTGTATAACAACAAGTGAGATATCTTAATTGTCAGTTGCTTTTGACAGGATACCTAAGATGGCGTTTGACAGGGTACCTAAGCTGGCCGCCAATATGGCGACAATTACGAATGGCCCGAAGTTGGAAAAAGCTGATCTGAAAATATTTTGGGGGGGGTTTCAATTTTTTAGGATATTTTACATATTTTGAGATATTCGATTAATATCCATTATAAACATAGAAATAATAATATTGGGTAAAATGTTGAATGCATTTTTATAAAGCCATCGATAGGCTATGATATAATTTGAATCAGTAGAATCATAAATCGTCAGGGGTTTAAAGTGCTTCATCGATTCTCCTCTTTTTCTTTGCCAAAATATCTAGGTCACTAGTAACCTCAATATCTCGAGATACGTCTTCAATCTCCGTAAAATAGAAAAAGACCGTTCACTCGGAGCCACCGTGACTGGCAACGTAACACTGATTTGAAAAATTCGGTAAATGTGTTTGTAAAATTGCATATTACGATTGGGGTTTGATAAGTCATAAACTTTTAGAATAAAATATACTTTTCGGCAAAAAATCATTTCTTTGTATTCCAGTTACTGGGTAATAATTTTTAATTTTTTTGTCTAGAGTGAGTTTTTGTGTCTGCTACGAATTTGAAAACACGGTTGAAATTTTCTGAGACTACCGATTTTTTGGGGGGAATCCATACACCTAGAACCCCTCCCCTGTATCCGCCCCTGCATTCGGGTAAAATATACGAGGAACGCCAGGGTTGCGAATTTACTTTGCAAAAACAGGTGATCTCAGCTGTTCCAAATTTTGACGTTTATCGAAAAGATATCTCACTTGTTATTATACACAATGGACTCATCAATCTGCTGCGACACATAAGAATATAATTCCACTTTCTTTAAAATATTTTGTTGTTGCTTGAAACTTCTGATGTGTCAACCCACGAAATATCAAATTTGCCGCTTATAAAAACGGCAGTATATTCAAGGCACATTCAATAGGTAGCAGCAGTAGAAAAAAAAAAAAAAAAAAAATGTTAGCTCTATATTTTGTTTTTGCTTTTAAAAGCTAAAATTTCAAATATTTTTTATCAACTACCTTGAATTGTACTGAAAGCATTCTTATCACACCGAAATTCAAAATTTGACAATTCAAATTAAAATAAAATATGAAAAAAGTTCAAAAAAAAAAGTTTGCTGCGGTTACCTATTTGATTTGCCTTGAGTATATTTTGAAAATATTTATGTAAATAAAGTAAACGGCAAGGCATATTAAATCAATATGCCATGGGTAATAGATAAACAAAGTTTGCCAGTGTAGGGGTCTCATAAACTACCGCTAAGTACGTCGTAGAAAAGTTACGAACGCAACCCTACGCTACGAATACGAAAAATTTGCTAACGCAGATTCCTTGTGAACTCGAAAAAAGTGCTGCCAAACTGAAATGCCAAATTTGAGGTTTCGACACCAACTGGCACAAAGTAATCACACACATTTTAGCAGAATAATTTAATATTATAGCTCTACTCTGAATTTATTAAACAAAGTGAACTTCCTTAAGAGTGAGAGAATAATATTTCTCAATTAAGAGAGGTGAAAAAATTTAGCAACAGTTAAAATGTAGCGGAAAACTTTTAGTCAAACCTTTAATCATTTGGAATCTGATGCCACTTGTATGAAAAAGTTTCGGTTGTTGAAACACATATTTAATTTGACCAGTTTTAAATTAAAGATTTGTAAAAATATTCGATTAAATAAATTAGCATTTATGAATGTGGTTGGGGCGCTAAAAGATGGCGTCTGAATGATTCCGAAACCATCGTCAATGAATGAGATCCATAAACTGACTTTGGTGCTAAGATTTTTGCGGAAGGTGGTTACCGGCCGTGATTTGAACAGGACTTTGATATACTAATGATCCAATTAACATTTTTTAAGTTTTGAATACATTGCAGTCACGGATATGCCCTCTATGGACAAAGCTGGAAATGAGTAACGAGGAAAAATGAAATGAGAAAATAGACTTCTTTACAAAATCCAGGTTTCCGGGTGTAAAGTTGTGTACAAAAGTTGTCCTCCTTTTTGAATTTCGTGCAATCCTCTCCAAATTCTGAATATTCAACTGGAAAACATCCATCAAGAAAGAAAACTGCTTTAAAAAAACATGTTTATCAAATTTAATACTCACAATTTCACTATGTTTCTATATTATTATAAATTATTGAAATAAAGTGGATATTCCTTCTGAATATAATTTTTAATTTTCTCCGACTTCCAAAACAAGTCGTTAAAAATGCATCGAAAAATCTACGAAATTGCGCTACGAATGAACTCAGCGATGTAACTCTACGAATTTCGAACCTACGACGTAGCCATTCGTACTCAGTGATACCTTTTTCGTAGAATCTACGAAAATCGTTATACGACGTACTCAGCGATATGGCTGACTACCTGTTTTATGTGCCTTGGAGCAGACAGTAAAGACTGAGTAGGCTATTTTCAGGCATTTTCTATAGCAATCAAGGCGAATCTATAAGGTGGTGTATTTTGTTTTTGCTTTTGGTACATATTTGTCAAAATCAAGGCGAATTGAATGAATTCGCATTTGTTAAAATAAGCTCAGGCAAATTGTAATTGACATTTATTCAACATTGATGAAAACAAAAAACCATTTTTAAAGAAGTACCAGGTTTCACATAAAGTTCCGTATGTTCCAAAGGAATTCTGTCCGACAAACCCTCCTCTGTGTCATCCAATAGATTATTTTTTTTTTGATAGTTTGAGCTACATCGATTGTAAGAGTATATACAAATAACTGGAGAGCAGCAAACTGCTATGAATTGAAGAAGCTGCATTCGAAAATTGAATTTAAACTTTGTTAAACGCTCTTTCAACGGTATCCATAGCAAACTGCGCTGAGTGGTTGACCACCGCCCATTTTCCGTGCAACATTAATTTTAATTATGTATTGATGTATCTGCCACTTGTTAACAAAATAAAGAAGAACTATGAACAATACAATTTTACCAGAACCAAGTAAATCTGAGAATACTTTCTTGTCAATAACATGCGGATATTTATAGTAGAAAATAGAGACGAGCTTGGGCATTACAAACTGGTGAATATAGGTTGTGCACTTAATAACGAAATTATTTTAGAAAGAAGAACAATTTTGGGATTTCCCAAATATATAGATTTGTTTGCCTTTATTTATTTTATTTTCCTGCTCCAAGTGGGTCTGCACGTTTTTTAACAACATCCGGATGGTTCTTAAGATGCAATTTTGATTTGGAACTGGTGTAAAGGGGCTTACCGCCAAACTTTTAGCGGCTCCCAAACAATTTATTTTAATTTAATTTATTAATTACTATAGCGTGCTGTGTAACTATGTACTATGTGTTTTAATTTATGTATATAAGTTTTAGTAAAATGCGCAGGCAGTTTTATGAACAAACAGGGCTTTGTATATTATAGGAAACAACCATTCATTGTTGCTTACAACTGAGATACAAACTTAGTTATAATGGCATACGCATACATACATACATAGATACAATCTAATGTATTTAGTAATGTTTAAGTTAATGTCTGATGCTTCGATTCCTCTCCCGGATTTTGTATTTTTGTTCACTATGATTCTAATTTGTTTATTCCTAGAGACTATGTTATGTTCATAGTTAAAAATAAAGTATTTGTGAAATAAAAGAAAAATATTAAAAATTTAATATGTCATAATGAATAAAGAAATATTACATACATACATATGTACATAAATATTTACACATAAAAATAAAAATTTTAATTTTTTGAATTCACAACCAAAACTTCAGGTAAGTTTATTAGTGGCGTCACTACGTCACATATACATATGTATTTATGTATACATATATATTTTTTTTTTCTCTAGAGGAGGCCCAAAGCATTGAAAGGCAAAGTGTGGGACTTGCCTTTCTGCTCACCGCACTAAAAACCCACCCCTGCTCCGTTTCCCTCGTTCCGTGGAACTTAAGGTATTACTTCGCGGAGGGGGAGCTGCCTATTGCTTTCTATGAATTTCTGCGGAGTTGCTCCGCTTGACGCAGTTTAATTAGGATTTTGTTCGCCATATTGCAAACAACGAACCAATTTTCATTAGACTCGAGCATATTGTCTATAAGGTTTTTAACCGAAAGAGATCTCCCCAATTTCGTGTTCGAGCCATCCCTTTCAATTGCAAACCGCGGACAGACAAAAAAACAGTGTTCAGCATCTTCAACCACCAGATTTGCACAGAAGGTGCAGTAAGGGTCATCGTCGTGTTTGAACCTGTGCAAATAAGACTTAAAACAACCATGTCCCGTAAGAATTTGGGTTAGGTGGAAATCAACTTCGCCATGTCGCCTATCTAGCCATTTCTCCAAACTGGGGATCAACCTAAATGTCCAGCGACCCTTGCCCGCTGCACTCCACCGACTCTGCCAACTCCGCAGGCAACTCTGCCACAACCTCTTTCGCCAAAATCTCTATTGGACAGAGCCCTGCCACTACCAGTGCTGCTTCTTCCGACGTTGTTCTGCTGCACATCCTGATCGCGCAAAGGCGATATAATGATCTTATCTTTCGTGCGTACGAAGTCTTTTCGAGCGCAGCCGACCAAATTGGTGCACCGTACAGAAGTACAGACCGTATCACGCTTGCATATAGCTGTCTGCTTTGTTGCCTAGGACCTCCTTTATTCACCATAAGCCGTGATAGGGCCGCTGCAACTTTTTCTGCTTTCTCAACTGCATATTTTAAATGAGGCTTAAATATTAACCTAGCGTTGAAAATTATGTCTAAATATTTAAGGGTAGGTTTCGAGACAATTTCATGTCCCCCAACTTTGATTTTGATGACTTCACGACCTTTTCTGCTACTTATTAATACCGCCTCTGTTTTTTGTTGGGTTAACAGGAGGCCGGCATCTCCGAGCCATGTCAGAATTCGCTTAATTGTTAGGTTTGCTCTTTGCTCAAGGTCTTTTAAGTGCTTAGCCTCGATAATTAGAGTTATATCATCCGCAAAACCGATAATTTTCGCACCCTCGGGTATTTGCAGACGCAGATTGCCATCATACATAATATTCCAGAGTAATGTACCCAGAACAGATTCTAGTGGTACTCCTCCGGAAGTGTTGCATTGCTTGGTGCCTTCGTCTGTTTCATAAGTAAGTACCCTATATTCGAGATAGCTGCTTAATATTTTCCGCAGGTATATCGGTACTTTAAAACCGCGGAGAGCTTCAGCTATTTTCTTCCAGCTTGCGGAATTGAACGCATTTTTAATATCTAGCGTCATTACCAGGCAATATTCTTTTGATCCACCTTTCCACCTTGTTCCACTGATTGCTTCTTCTGCTAATTTCTTCACCAGCATAGCCGCATCTATAGTTGATCGCCCCTTTCTAAAACCGAACTGCGCTTCTGAGATGTTTCCACCTTTTTCGATTTCATTTATCAGCCTGTTGCTTATAATTCGTTCAAGCAGTTTACCGGCTGTGTCTAGCATGCAATTTGGACGATACGCTGTAGGGTCCCCTGGGGGTTTCCCGCCTTAGGTAAGAGTACCAGTCGTTGGCGCTTCCATATTGGTGGAAATATACCGTCTTTAGACATTCGTTATATGTATGTACGAACAAGGGCTTCTATGTTGATATTAGCAAATAGCTTTAAAATGCGATCTGGAACGAGATCTGGACCTGGTGACTTTTTGAACCTCTTCTGCTGTAATCGCAGGTATGTCATTTATTATAGAGGGACATTTTTCCGGCTCAAATGGCGGTTGGGCTGGGAATAGAACACTCACTATTGTTTTAAGCTTTTTAGGGCATGTTATCTGCGGTTGAATCGATTTCTGTAGCTTTTTTATCACGTTTTTGTATGCTAAGCCCCACGGGTCTTTATCTGCGTTGTCACATAAACTTCGAAAGCACTTAATCTTACTAGCTTTTATTGCCTTTTTCAGTGCCGTTCGTTTTTCTTTGTACATATTTTGCTGCTCTGTAAAGTTTACACTACGACTTCTGGCTCTCTGGTAGTTTCGCCTTGCTCTATTGCATTGCCGGCGCAGATCCGCAATGTCCTCGCTCCACCAGTACACTGGTGCTCGTCTGGACGAAACAGACTTTTTTCTCATAGAGGCGTCGCAAGCTTCTTTAATACTATGCATTAAATAATTTGCCGTGTTTATCGCTCCTTCAGGTAGCATTATGTCTGTTATCATTGCCTTAAGTGCTTCTTCATCGAGCGTATGCATCTTCCAGCCAACTGATTTCGCCCTTTGGTTGTTTTGTACCCTTACTTTATCTTTTATCGAGAATATTATTGCCTGGTGGTCGCTGTGTGTATAATCTTCGCACAAATAGTGTTTTACTTACGAAAGTAAGGTCAATTATGTACCCCCTTTCATCTCTTTGAAAGGCAAGTTTATCGCCTGTGTTTAACAGAGCTAATTCTAGCGATGATAGAGCCGTGAGCAGTGTCCTTCCTTTAGCATTTGTCCAACGGCTGCCCCAAACTCGGGCCCATGCATTGAAGTCGCCGGCAATTACAACTAATGATCGGGTTCTCGCGTCGTCAACCAGATTGTCTAGGATGTTTTCGGATTCAGCAAGACTAAAACTAGGAGGTATATAGCAGCTGTATAAAATAATATCCGACACTCGCACGCAGGTAAAACCCGTTTCCACCTTTAGTTGCTCAATCGCAATTGTCCTTCTGGCATAGCTCAATACTCCTGATTTTTGGCTTGCGTCGCCAACCCACAGTGGAACATTTTCGATCTTATACGGTTCGCTTAATATGGCTATGTCGATATTTTTCTCTATTACCGTCTGTCCCAGAAGCTCTTGTGCAGCTTTGCAATGATTTAAATTTAGTTGCAACAGTTTAATGTGTTCGGGCTTTATTTAACGCCTCCAAATAGTAGGGACATTCTCTGCCACCAATTCTGTGCTTTACTTGGGGTAAGTTTCTTCATGAGCACATTGCGCATTTCACTTCCTTTTTGCATTCTACTGCAATGTAGTACACAGCTCTTGTTTGTTTGTCAGTGCGTCCAGGTCCCTTATTTCTATAGGTGTTTCCGCTGTTAGTGTCTGGACCGAGGCTTTATCGCCTAGCGCAGTTTTAACTGCACGTTGTAACTCTTCAGTATGTGCGTCTGTGGGCTTCGAAAATTGAGGCATGAGATCACCACCGGCCGTTTTTCGTACTTTCGAAATCATACTTCCATCATCTTTCAGTTGTGGGTCACTGTTTACTGCTTTTAGTACATCTGCTTATATATTTAAAGACACATATATGTACATATGTTACGAAAAATCTCACAATTTCTGCTGAAATAGGCGATCTCATCTTGTTTTTTGGCAGTGGCAAATCCTCGATAATAACTATCAGTACGTTTTTAATTAATTTATTTATTGGAAGCTGCAGCTCGATTTGTGGCATTTCATGGAACTTTAAACCACCAGGATCTCCGAAATTTGAAGAATTTTTCACTGTGCTCAAGCAAGTGGAGGCAGCTCTAAATTCACGGCTATTGAGTGCCTTGACGGATGACTCTAGAGACTTAACGGCGCTTACTCTCGAGCACTTACTACTCGCAATAAACACCAATCGACTTAAAAGATGGAAATTGTTGCAGCAAATACAGCAGGATGTCTGGAAGCGCTGTAGCAGCGAGTATCTCCCGCAGTTGCAAGTCAGATACAAATGGAAGCAGACGTCTAAGAACCTGAAGATTGGGGAGTTAGTGTTGCTTCGCGATGAGCGTACTCCTCCTCTGCAGTGGTCTATTGGTCGAGGTTGTGGACATACACCCAGGAAACTATGGTCTTGTAAGGGTGGCCACTCTACAACGTCAATATTTAAGCGAGCTATTTTTAAGCTGGTTAGCTTGCTGATCGATGCTTATAATCATTTGTACGGTGGGCGTCGCACAAAATGGACGAGGTGGGCGGAATGTTTGAGATCAATGCAGTCCAGACATACAGCAACCCTAATAAACGTACTGCTGAGAGCACATTTGTCATCAGTGTCTATGTTTTGTGTTCTTCTTTCGCTCGCAAGAGCTTTTTTTTAAGTGCTGGCAGTCGCTGATTGGTCCAACGCTTGAAACATCCGATCATTTGTACAAAATTACATAAACAACCAGAACGCGAGGAAGGCAGAACGTGTTTTTCTTCTTGATACGAGCGCAGATCATAGTTTTCTGAATCATTGATTTAATGCACATTCTTTTTAATTATTAAAATAAAGTGCGAAATATTAAATAAACTTAACATATACTTTAAAGAATAATATGAATGAAAAACAGGAAGAAGAAGAAAATGAAGAAATAAAAGAGTTAAAAAGTTAAGTTTTAGATTAATGCCCCGATGCAATGCAATCAGACTGATTTAAAATAGTCATAAATTAGTGTCTTGGAGTTGAATCTGTTCAGCCTTGACTGTTTGAGATATCGAATTCCAGATTCTAACCGCGTTAATTAAAAATAGCCTTGATATTGTTGATTTTAGAACAATAAGTCCGTGGTGTGTGATAAGTAGGCGTCTGCCATATAAAGAGTTTGTACATAAATATGCAATTTCTTGCGGACAGGTAGTTTTCAAGGCTACAACCCAGGAACTTTGTTCGCCAAGCAAAAATGTGATTATATCTATTGATCCCATACATATACCGTGTAGCGGGTTTCAATTGGTGTAAATGTTGCAGAAACCGTCAGTTTGCGAAGTATTGGAAACACATTACCCACAGGCCTATTGATATAGTCCGTACTTGAAAGTTTTGAATTAAGTATAAAACTTAAATTTTTTACCTTAACTGTAAAACTAAGGGAGCTAGCACCTATCCACAACTTTGGAATATTATCTACATATAAAACACTGTTACATATAGGCAAGACGTATGACTTTGACGCATTTAGACATACAAATTTTTTATTAGCCCAGAGAGATATAGCAGACAAGTCACTATTTATTTTGAAACATAAATTCTCAATTAAACCAATACGACTGGACAAGTAAAATTGTATATCATCAGTATACGCATGAACATTCACATACTGACACACAGAAAAAACAAAATTGACAAAGAGACTAAATTACAACGGACCAAGTATAGATCCTTGCGGTACACCAGTATAAACAGATCTAGGCTGAGATATAGTATTTATTGACTTGACCTTCTGCCTTCAAGGTAGCTGGCCATAAGTTTAACTGAATTACCACTGAGACCAAAGTAATGGTTTAGCTTAAGACACAGCAAATTATGATCCACTGTGTCAAACGCCTTCGAAAAGACAAATAAGCAAAGAAGAGTCAAGCCATCATTGTGAAAGATAGATCTAATGTCGTCCAGTATTTTAACCATAGCTGTGGAGCAGCTATGCTGTTGCCTAAAGCCAGATTGTAGTGGAGAAAGAAGATTATTTGGAGAAAGACGACATCAAGTTTTCGCAGGCCTTGGAAAAGGCAGGTAATATGCTTATTGGCCTTTAGCCACCAGCACAACTAACGCTCACTTTCTTCGCAATTGGCAGTATATGAGCTTTTTTCCAAACGGATGGGAAACACGTGCTAGTAAAGCGATGTTTAATGATGTGGGTTAAGGGGCCTATTATCAACTCCATTACAATTTTGGCAAATTTCAGTGAGTTGAGAAATCTCTTGGCACAACGGTACATTTGGTTTTTTTATTGACATTAACAAAATAGTCGTTAAGATCATCTAGGTCTATATTACACACTTTTCTTTGCCATGTATTTTAGTGTTTTTTAGGTTACGCCATAGTTCCTTAAATGTGAGTGAGGGATCTAGCTTTGAGTAGCCAACGCTTAGCCTGCCTAATTACAGCAGTAGTTTAATTAGTATGTACTTTATTAAAAAAAAAACGGCATTACAACTGTCAAAAAATAATAGTTTGTTATATTTAGCTTTTTTAAAAATACATATATTATATTAAATATTCATTGAATATTCTCTTAATGAGACTTTCAATTGGTTTTTAAATTTTAATTAAATTCTAGTGAGATGATAGCCAATGAAGACTGTTGGCTTTTAACTTAATTTAATTGTCTTTGATTCAATGTGCATTTTAGGCTAATGAATTTCTGTTTAATGTAAATGTGAGATTTACTCTTCTGCTATTGACCTTCCATACACTATAGAATTAAAAAAATCCATTTTAAAAAATAAGTTCCTAAAATGTTTTGTTGAAATTCGCGCAGCTTTAAACGCATTTTTCTCGAAATTATATATTTTCAACTTGCGGACAATTAATCTCCGGATTAGATGGACCGCTTTTTTTTAATCTTGGTGCGTTTTATTTGTTATTATATTCTGTGTGAGAATTTACCACAATTTGAACAAAAATTTAAAAATAAATATTTTTAACAGAAGAAAAAAAGGCGATTTTCTCAATTTTTTTCAAATATCCGCCATTTTTATTTTGAGGAATTTTTCGATAGCGGTGGTAAAATGACCCGTGGGCAACCTTCCTTTTTCAAATGCCGTTCGATTTTTTAGTTTAAGTCCGGAATCGGAACAACTTTTTTGGAGGACTCGACGTTGGCGCCCTCTATAATATGACTGTAAATGTATAAATGAAAAAACAAATTTTTTTAGACTTTCTAAAACGTAAATATTAATGTGCTGGGCTGAGACATTTTTTTTGAAAATAAGCATATTTTTGGCCTTCTAAAGTGTACTAGTACCTTAAACATTTTATTAATTTGCATTTATGTACTAGAAAAAAATAAAATAAGATAATATATTATTTTTCAAATAGTCGGTTTTGTAATCAGTAATTGTAAATCAGTGAAAATGTATGTATATAAAAGTTTCAATTTGAAATTGATTGGCTGTGTGGCTGTAGCTGTGGCATACTATTGTGGCTGTGATAAAGATTGAGCTATCTTGAACTTTTGTGGCGCTACGCTGGAAAAATTTAAAAGTTATTTGAGTTTGAAAATAGCACATATTCACGACAGCCGATAATAACGCGGCTTCTTCGTCCTGAGTAATTTAAAAATTTTTGGAAAAATTACTTTGACATGAGCTACACGATTGTGTTCATGTATTCCTTAGCGTTGCCACAAACTCAGCCATCAGCTGATGGAACTAACGAAATAGCTCATGGCTGTAGTACTGTATTCTGTTCAGCCAGTTACAGTTCAGTAGACATTAAGAAATTAAATTTTATGAAATTTCAGTCTTTCCTTATGAATTATATTGAGAAAATTTAACTCTGAAATATTTACCAACCACCAATCAGTTTGAAATTGCCGGCCAATACAAATTGAAATGGAGACTGACAAAACAAAAGCTTTGCTTAGTGACATTTAAACACAAATTAATAAATTGCAACATGCAGTCGAAATTTTGAAGAGATAAAAGAGCTTTATTTAACAATGGTACGTGGAAAGGTGTTCCAAGCTTTGACTGATACTTAGCCTAGTGTTGTATTGAGTATATTATGTTCACGAAATTAATGATTTAAAGAACCTGTGCTCCAAAATATATGGCTTTTCTACGCATGGATAAGAAGTATAAAAATGATTTTGCACTAATTAATCAATATCTTTTATTTTTTTATAATTAGGAACATTATTCATTGTCTACGACATTAATTTGTCGAAAAAAACTTAACTTTAGGTAAAAAGTAAGTTATAAAATGAAAAAAAAATGACTTCTTTTTGGATTAAATCCCAAGGTTTTTTGTTTTAATAGCGGTCACCCCGAAGGTATTTCTGCCATGAAAATACATTGGAGTCGGCACAAAACTGTAGGTCCCTCCATTTGTGTCACGGGGTCTGTCATTTGATAGTGTCTTCTTTTGAATATATTCGTTGGTGTGTATAACAATTTTATCAATAATGTTGTAAGAAATAAATAAATTCCAGGCTTGAAGAAACGTTGTCACCCCAACGCCATTTCTACGAGTACCCGAATCTTCCGTGAGAATATTTTGAACTTGGCGTCTCACTCTATTGTTGTTAGACTTTTTCCACTTTGTTACCTTGTCACGTCCCGTAAAACACGAAGTAATTTCTGAAAGAGGCAAATCATCTTCGTCTAAGTCCGAGCTGCCTGAGTCTTCAGAAGATTGAGGTTCCTCTTGAACTATTTGGTCGGATGTTTCTGACCCTTGGTCACCAAGATCTGATTCACTCTCTTTATCTTCCCGTAGTATTTCCTCGATTATGGCACTCGGTGTTAACGGCCTCAACCACCGAAGACCCATATTGTAAATAAAACACTTAATTTGACAATATTTTACGATATTAGAAAAAAATATATATATCGCTTTAAACGTCGCGCGTAAACTTTTCGACGACAGGCGCGCGGTGTCGTTTCGACGCTTGTGCCGAGAATGAAACAATTGTGCTCCGTGTGGTAAGGGGGGAGAGTAAGGGTAAACTGTTTAATTAGTAGGTAGTGAAACCAAGACAAGCTACATAGGGCATGATATGCATGCGATGAGAATTATTATTATTACCAGCGAAAATGTATTGAATGCGATCGAATCAACGTCACGACCGCTTGAAGGCTAAAAGTTCTGTTCTGCAGCATCTTTGGAGTTTCGGGCAAAACAAGGTCTGGCGCTAGGCAAAAATAAATGCTCGCTTTCGATGTATAAACATTTCTTTTATTCCGTGTCCGACCTAATTTGTCGAAACCGGAACGCATAACACGCCTGAATGCTCATTTAATATATAATAACATTATTTTATTATAGATTTTTGTGATTTTTTTGACCTGTTTAATTATTTCATTGTCCGTCCTATTGTATGGCGAAGAAGCATGGAGGGATCTTGGAGAGTTCGAGAGAAAGATTTTTCGAAATATTTATGGACCTTGCGTCTTTGCGACGGCGGATACCGCGTACGATGGAACGCTGACCTGTACGAGCTGTACAAGGACGTAGACATAGTGCAGCAGATTAAGAACCAGCGGCTCCGCTGGCTTGGTCACGTCGTACGAATGGATGAAATAGCTCCAGCCCTTAAGGTTTTTGACGCGGTACGCGCTGGTGGTGACAGAGGAAAAGGAAGACCTTCTCTGCGTTGGAAAGACCAAGTGGAAAAAGATTTGACTATACTTGGGATTTCCAATTGGCGCCAGTTAGCACGAGATAGGGACAGCTGGCGTGCTTTGTTGACCTCGGCCAAAATCGCTTAGGCGGTTAATGCGCCAATTAAGTAAGTAATTTTTTCATTATTTGTTTTTAAATGAGCTAAATGTTATAGTTCTATATCGGTGGCGCGGGTTCGACTACTGCGGACGCCGTGAAGAAAGAAGTCTGATGAGGAGATGTGGTGATATCCGAAATAGTACTATAACTTCTACCACTTTGGGTCTTGTTGTGTTTTCAAACAAAAATTGGCCTTTGGCTTATTTAAAAACAAATTATTTTATTATGTTGATCATACGTTTTTAAATGTTTCATTATCATTGTTATTTTTACTGGATTTATTCCAACTGCATATTTCATGGTTGGCGAAAAAAGTGTAAAATACCGAAAATTTACTTTGCAAATCAAAAAATCTTATATAGTAACACTATTAAAAAATGCACAAGCGCTCTCACGAAGCAAATACTTTCGTATCATACAATCTTTGACCAGATCCGACAAGTGAGGAGGTCAGCCAGGGCAATCGTCATGGGTCTTGAACACTCCAAGAGGTACCTCATCTGATGTTGTCTTCGTCCATGCTTCTGGGCCATAATTATATACTTATAGAGTGTGGTTTTTGTAAGTCGAGTAAGGACTTCACTGTGCAATTGCCTACTCAGTCCGAAGTAACACTTGTTGGCAAGGGAGATCCTTCGTTGGATTTCAAGGCAGACGTTGTTATTGATTTTAATGCTGGTTCCTAGGTACACAAAAATCACAACTTTTCAAATTGGTTACTGTCAACAGTAATGCGCTGACTGTCTATTTGATGACAGGAGATACTTTGCCTTGCCCTCGTTAATCTCGAAAGCCAGCAATTGCACATTCTTATAAAAGATGGTGCCTGATCGATTTGTTATTTTCTCCATCGTCAGGATAAAGAAATCACACGACAAAGAGTCACCCTATCTGATACCTCGTTTGGTATCATACAGTTCGGAGAGGTCATTCTCAATTCTGACAGAGCTGTTGATGCTGCTGTACGTCATTTTAAATTGCCGTATAAGTTTTGCAGAGATACCAAATATAGGCAACTTCTTCTCGCGCAGTCGAATGCGGCTTTGAAGTCGACAAAATAATAGTGTGTGTCCATTCTTTTTTCTCGGGTCTTTTCCAACCCTTCTTGTGCATTGCGCAGAGCAACCTTAAGTTCCAATCAGCATGCATGCGTTCTTCCGACCATATTTCGAGCCCGGTGAATTCCTCAGCGGTGGTATGCCGACAGCGAGAAATATATTTCCACTGCTCGAAAATGCCGTTCTGTTAATAATTTCTATCAGACAGTAGGAGTGCAAGTCGGGTGGCGAAGTGGGTGGCTGTCTGCTGCGATTGCAGCTTTTCGACGCCAAGCTTTCGTTGTGTCCGTTTACGCTAGCTTTTTGGGGCACAGAGGCGTGTGCCAATATCAGCTGCCACAAGATAATGATCCGAGTCGATGTTAGCTCCTTGAATCGAGCGAACATCTAGGGCACTGGAAGCATGCTTTCCGCCTATTACAACATAGTCGATTTGGTTACGTGTTTTACCATCTGGAGACAGCCAAGTAGCTTGGTGTATCGTCTTATGCTGGAACCTGGTACTACAGACTACCATGTTTCGAGGCCCGACGCAAGGGATCAATCTCAATCCGTTACCGGACGGTTCGTCGCGGAGACTTAATTTTCCGATTGTGGGACCAAAGATGCTCTCCTTGTCCAGCTTGGCATTAAAATTGCCATGCACGATTTTTATATCGTGGCGCGGGCACCGATATAAAAATATAAAAATTTTATAAATTACAGAATAGACATACTCAAACTCCAATATTTTGTTTACATAAATTGCAACCATATGCTCTCAAAACATATTGTGAGTCCCCATCGGGCAGGATGCCAACCAATGTTAAGAGTATTGTCCTGGTAGTATTAAGTATTTCCTTAGACCTCAGCGGTCTACAACTGGCCAAAAGGATTTTGCAACTTTGCATGTCGGAGTTGCCGCCCAGCGTTCGCAAATCCGACTGTAAGCCCAATTTTCCAAGAGTAGTCCACATGTCTAAAATATAATAACAATATTCCTTCTCCAGGTAGTTATTTCCTCTGTTGTGCCCTGCCGAGCCAAATCGTCGGCGTTGCAGTTACCTGCAATGCCGCTGTGTCCTGGGACCCAAATCAACCTGATTCTGAAGTCTTCTGATGCAGCCAATAAGGAGACACCGATTTCGACCGCACCTTCAACGATCCCAGGGCTTAGATTGCGGCTTGACTGTCGGAGTAGTAGCACTCTGTGTTGTAGTACTACAACATAGATAGTCAACTGCTTCCTTGATGACAGCTATTTTGGCTTAAAGACGTTGAAAAAATTTGGTAGCGCAACTTAAAGTCGGGCGATAGTTCCTCGCCAAAGACACCTCCTCCCACTCTCACTCTACCCTCCAATTTCGATTCATCCGAGAAAATGTTCACTGTGTCTTTGCACCAGAAGCCATCCCCTTCCTTGATGGGATGAGTGTGGTGAAGGATCCTCTTATAGGAATAATAACTAGCATCACATTCAGAGTAAGTGTTGGAGTGGTGCGCAATGCACCACTGACTCCAATCAAGTTCTTAGCTAGAGTGGACCTTTCTAGGGAGTTACACCAGACATAGACTCCATACAGCATAATAGGTTTGATAACCGTTTCATACAGCTAGAGAACAAATCTGTGAGAGAGACCCCATTGCTTCCCGATGGCACCTCTACAACAGTATGGGGCGACCGACGCCTTCTTCATCCGATCCTCGACGTTCGGCCTTCAGTTAATCTACCCGTCCAGACAGTCAAAAAGCACAAGAGGAGAGCCAGCAATAGAGGGTAGCTTTGCATCTGCCAACCAGATCTTGGCGTGAAAGATCTTGCCACTAAATCCTTTTTTTTTGTGGAGTAATTCGAGTCATTTGTATTTTGTAAGAATTATCGGATTGACATTTCTTTGGATTTTATCAATAAAATCATCAATCTCATCGATAAAAGTTGTTCTCTCCAAAACAAGTAGGGTAAGTTGGGGTATTGTGATATGAGTGGGTAAAGTGATATACCAGGATATTTCTATACTATGCATGGTTTTGCATGAACTTTTTTGCTAATACAATAGTAATGGTTAAAAACTGTTGCACCAAGACTGCGCATGCCACTGAAAGATTAGTTCGTTTTCAGTGTGCAAGAATATTTTTTATTGTGCTGATCAAAATAGTTTTGTACCTGTTTCGAAAAGTGATTAGTCCAAAGTTTTCATAGACTTTAAAATTCTACTATTTATTTTTGTTTTTCGTGAATATATTTAATAATAATTGAAGTTAGTTTTTTATATTGGGTAAATTATTTCCATAGAAACAAATGTTTAGTTCAAAAGCTCGAGATGGGTTAATGTGATATAGTCAAAGTGGTCCAATGTGATATGGTATATCACATTAAACATACAGAAAAAAATATTACACAAATAACCTATTCTGTTAATAAAATTAATTGACAACATAAATTATACCCATAGGTCAGCGGAAGAAAAGCAAAAAGCCAATAATGCCATTAGAGGTAAGAAGATGGCAATACTATGGGCATCAAACACATATGGTATTTCATTTGCAACGTCGCCAAGAGCTTCACGTAGTGAGGTGTATCATATTAGATCAATTTATAAACGCTTTTGATGAAGCAGGTTCCTGAATGGCCACAAATTCCAATATTTTCTATGTGGCTTGATTACTTTTTGCGGTTTACAAATCCGCCAAGGGAGAACCCAACTCCACAGTCATACTCCAAATATTATATTGTATTGATCTCTCAAAACCTCCTTCAAAATATAAAGGCTCATAGGATAACAAGGATAAAACTTTAGTAAAAGCGTATTACCATACAGAGCATCTTTGGACGAAAGCATTAAAAAAATAGGAAGGTACAACAAGTAACACAAGCTAGGAAAGTTCATCAAGCAAGTCGGAAAAAGCTTGTTTCTGCCAAATTCGGATAAGGGTTGCTGAACCGAAACTCTACCCAGCAAAAAAACTATGAGCTCGTTTTGCTACAGATAACCTAAACGCCATGCGATATTCGTTTGCGAGTCTTGTGAATAGCTTTGTAACTATGAATAATCTCGTATAGCTTTTTTTAATTTTTGTACTCTTTTTTATTTATTTCGCTTGTGTTATTTTTTGTGTATTTTATTAAAATAATGAACTTTTTATTGTGTTTAGTAAATTGAATTACAAGCAATTTTCATAAAACTTCGTATTAATTTAAATATTTATTAGACATTCTTCTTAAAGCCGAAGTTATGGGCACTGTAGAAATGTATATGACTTTGTCCGCTAGGGTATATCACATTACCCTTCAATTTTGACAAAACGACTTTTTTAACTATTTCTGGTTTTAATGGAATACCTGCTGAAATACTTAATGTAATGGAATCTTGTTTTAGAACATGCTGCACAATACGAGTATATTAATTAATTAAATTGCATGGTCTTTTTAGGTTTATCTTAAATACAATTTTTCCAAATTTCATAAAGCATTAACGGTAGCATCGGCCGTGTTACGTTGGTGATAATAATGCAATAGATCATATTATGTCACAACGATGACACCCGTCTCTCTAAGTTGATGTATTCGCTTCTCAATTTTATACAAACAGCAAATATTATTGAGTACCAACTTCCTCGTATGCAATTCATTCTTCGATGGCCTCGTTTAGGTTGTGATAATTTTAATTCGGCTTATATGGGTGCTTTTTGAAAAGCAATTAACATAGGTATATCTTTCCCTTTCTTTGCGATCTGAACTGATATGATATTACAAATATATGAGTTTACTGATAAAATATTCAGCTTCACGTTCTTCTGCAAGCTACTGTAAAAATTTAGAAGTCAAATTCAATGTGTTTTTCTGTTTAATTTAATTTAATTCACAGTACAATATACCTCACAGACTAGTATGTAGTTAGTAACGAACAATTATAATTCGTAATGAAAACATCAAATGATCAGGCAATTTTATTATTTATTTATTTGTACAACAATAAAGAAAACTACCTCTTTAAGCAATATAATTCAAGCAGACTCGAATTAGGTAATTCATACTCGTATACTCGCATACTCGCATACTACATATGTTTTAAAACTTTACTCTTAAAAAGGGTAGTAACTACGAAAACTTCTTATCAAAGATTTTCCGATCGAGTAAAACTCAGCCATTAATAACGTTGAAAGTGAATGCTAGTGAAAGCAATGTCCTTCTTTTTTCCAATGAACACAAATTAAGATACATAAGAAGCGAGTCATAGAATGGGTCAGAAGTCTTAAATCGTAGGGAGCGTAGTCCACTTCTATTTATTGAAATTTGATCGTATGGTATTCAAATAATAACTGCGTATTTCAGGTAAAAAAAGCGCTGCGAAAATAAGCATAAATGTAAAAATCCTGAAGTATTGCGTCTTATTAAGCTAAGAACCGAATACGATTTCAGAAGAATAAAGTTCATATGACTACTGAAAGAAAGCTTAGTGTCAAATAAAACTGCAAGGTCCTTAAACTATGTTGAAGCGCACAGTTAGTAGTTGTGTAACATGTGTTAAAAATGTATTGTCGGCTCGAGAACGTTAAATGAAAACATTTTTTGATGTTCAGGCGGGATTTCACACAGCATAGTTGTAAATTGTTCAAGCTTAATCGCATCCACAGTGTCCATAACCATTATGTACAAAGCACCTCGTATCCCCTTAACCGACAAAGAGGTAGTACAATTGTACCACCATGTATTTTTTATGTAATTATTCTGCTAAGCAATTAAAATACCAGGATTTTGATATTAGGATCGTACCGTGTTTCTTATACTCCAGCTTGTGGTAATGTGTTGTCACATGCAGCCATACGCTTGGAACTCTATTTGAGAGAGGTTCAATCTTATCCTTTAATCTAACGTACAATGATATAAACCATTTCATCAGTGATAAAAGATTTAAAAATCTCAATTATGCCCATTGATTTATTTTTCAATGTGGACCGTTGTTTGGCTAGGGGAGTACATTATGACCTCGTAATCTAGTTTTTCATCCAGTTTATTTCGTTATTTTTTTATAAGTACAAATCGTCTTAACTATCAATTTAATTTTTCCCTTTTTCTACATAAAACCTGTCACCACCACTATCCCATTCATTTGCATTATATTCAATTTGATGTCCCTCTGTGTATCAGCAGCTACATCTTCAATATGTTCAGGCTCTTCATCTGCGTCGTCATCTTAGTAGTATTTTGTTATGTCAACGCTTATAGACGACGCTACTGATCGGCTTCGGATAAATGCCTGAACTGCCTAGATGTCACATCCTCTACAATGTCTTCATGTTCTTCTAGCCATACGTTGTCATCATTTACGTCAATCACTTTTCGTATATCCTTACTAAGGACATCCATTGCAATAAGAAAAGCGTTAATCAATCCCGATATCAACAAAACTCCATTCGGTTACTCAAGAAAATCAAAAGAAAAACAGCAATGTTTCACGAAGTTTTGATTCGTAATTTTTAATTTGCCAAAAAATGTAACATATTTGTAATCGTTGTATTATTGTAGTATCCAAAATAACAATAATATAACAACGAAGAACGATTTGTTGTAAATCATGTACATATGTACATACATATTACAGAAGCTAATGCACCTAAATAAAGTAAAATTATTTTGAATCACTGTTTGAGACCAATATTATATATTAATATATTCAGTAAAAAAAAGAAATACTTCGAGTAGAAATTAAATACAACACCCAACCTGAACCTAAATTTGTTGCATTTAAAATCTGCAGTGGAGAAGCAATGCTGCGCCTCAACACTTCTTACTTGAATTGTCGACAAAATGTTAAAAGCTCTCTATAGGACAGTGACTTTATGCAATTTATCTTTGAGACTTTCTGCCTTATCCACCTTATTCATTAACATCGCTTTCATAATGAGGCTCATTTTCTACTCGAGTGGGATATTCTCCTGCTCATTTCTAATGGCAAGAAAAAAAAAGCTTTAATGAAGTTAATAAGCTGTGTTATTTGTCGATTGCAAACTCTCTAAAGGCTTGGTTTTGCCCTGAAAGGGGATTTTTTAAGAATGATACAAAATTTAAAAAATAAACAGATATTCTATTCTTCGTTTTCTACAATTCCGGGATTTGAATAGACTTTTCCCGGGATATTCGGGAGCTAAAAAGGCCCGGATCCCGGGATTTCGGGATTGACATGCCTAGTAATCACTATCAGAAGCATTTTACACAATCAATTAAAAGCATTAACGCTTTGATTCGACTTACTTTTCAATGCCTAATAATGCCGCTGTGGTCGAGTTGGTAGCGGTGCGTGCTATAACTCAATATGCCGCTGAGTTCGAGGTTCGAATCTCAGTCAGGGAAGCAAAATCTTAATCATAGAAAATGTTTTTTTCTAATAGCGGTCACCCCTCGGCAGGCAAGGCAAACCTCCGAGGGTATATCGGCCATAAAAAAGGTTCTCATTAAATACATCTGCCGTTCGGAGTCGGCACAAAGCTGTTGGTCCTTCCATTTGTGGTATAATATAAAGATGCACACCACAAATGGTAGAAGAAGCTCGGCTAAACACTGAGCTATATAGCGTAAGCGCCAAAATGATTATTATATAATAATGCCTTTCCAAATTATTGTTAGTAAACCGTTAGGCATGTAGGTATGAGTGGCTGTCACTGCTAATCCAGCGACTTACTTAGGCCATTAGTAGAGGCCCGTTGTGAAACTCGTCGAGCATCTTGGGTCTATTTCACCTAATTCTCCAAGGTCCCTAAAAACAGGTGCCCCTAGAAACCGTAGCCTGCTTCTGGCTAGAGCTGGACAGATACAGAGAAGATGCAGGATCGTTTCCTCCTCTATTAAGACTACGCGACCGTTTGCGGTCCCATCTTGGCCAACTCAGCCTAGAGATCCTAAAGGTCGTGGTATGTGTCCATCTGTAGTTCGCGCGAGCATAAGTCGATTCTTTTAAAAGCAGCTTGCAGGTGCCAAAGGGCATACCAATGCGTCCTTTACTGGGAAGAATCTGCTCGGTTGTTCCTTCCCTCGCAAGTTCATCAGCAATGCAGTTACCCTCGATGTCTCTGTGGCCAGGATCCCAAATGAGGTTCAGCCTGTTCTACTTGGCCATCTCCTGAAGAGATCGGCTGTAATCCAGTACACTCTTTGATTTAATTGTTGCTGAGCTCTCAGCTCTAAGCGGTCTGTAACAAGTCTATAGCCTCCTTAATCGCTAAAACCTAAGCCTGGAAAACACTACAGTGATCCGGTAGCCGAAAAGTTCAGAGGTAGGTCCTGCGAGAAGTCCCCTCCTCCCACTCGGCAATTAAATTTCGAGCCAACTGTAAAGACCGTGAGTGTTATGTCCTCGGGACTAATGTTGTTAAAAGTCCCCTCAAACTCAAGAAAAGCTACAAGGCAAAATTCCTTGCAACTGAAGGACCTTTCGATATAGCTAACTAGGGAATGTAATGCAGTGTCAGTAGACCTTCTCGTAAGCTAAGCATATTGATTATTAGACAATAGTCTTTTGTCAATTGTAAGAGAGAGAAAGTTGGTTATAAGCCAATCTGATGTTTTAAGAACAAAGGATGAGAGACTTATAGGTCTAAGATTCTTTGGGTTCGCATGTGATGCTCTTCCAGCCTTGGGTATGAAGAATACGGAAACAGATCTCCATATCGTCGGTACGTAGATTAGCTTGCAGCATGCTCTAAACATATTTAGTAGCCAATTTGTAGAAGTCTCAAACGTTGTAACCAGCTGAGGAGGTATAATGCCATCTGGCCCGGCACCCTTGAAAGGTTTGAAGTTTTTATCGCCGAATTAATACTTTCTTTTGAGAAAGGGAGATTTACAATTGTGCCCGAATAAGATCAATATACTTCCATTGTCTGTAAACTTCCAGGAAAGTATGTGTCAAGAAGTAGTTCGACCGTTTCTTTGCCCGTTTCTGTAGAGACCCAATTGGGTTTGTTGTGCCTGACAAGATTTTTCGTAGTCGGGCAGTTTCGCCGACGTCCTCAATGCCAGTGCAAAAATCCCTCCATGAGGATCTTTTTGCTTCACAAAGGGCTTTTTTGTAGGCCTAAAAGACTTGTTTATAGGTCTACCATTCAGATTTCTGACTCAGTCACTTCGCCTTGTTCAACTGTCTCCTGCAATCTTTCCGCAGAGAGTCCAGCGCATGGGACCACCAGTGGGGCCTGCGCTTTCCCCACGGTTTAGGATCAGGACAGGCTTTGGCCAGTGCCCGCGAGCAAATCGTGGTAAAACAATTTACCATGTCTTCCAATTTGCCAACAGTACTGGACTCTGCCAGTACCGGACGTGGTAGGTTATTCTCAAGAATTTTTTTGTAAAGAGTCCAGCCAGTATTCCTCAGGTGCCTACGAACCAACAATATACGCGACGGCTGATCTTCGGATGTGATGCCTTTCCATCTCTCACTATCAATCTCCTCCTTTTCCTTCACGCTTGGTAGCACTGTTAACCTAAGCCTCGGCTGGGGAACAAATAAAGGAAGGTGAGAACCCTCCCCTTGGCCTGACCTTTATTTCGTCCCTTGACTACCTTCTCCCTAATGATTTGTTTTGTTGATACCGAGCTGGTGGTTGCGGTATTCTGTTACCTGAGTATGCAGGGGTGAAACCCTGCAGAAATGGCTTTCAGGCTAATGCCGTGACTGCCTCCGTCCCGTTTAAACCCTGGCAGGCCTTGAAGTACGTTCCAATCTCGTCGCCATTTAGTTGGTTGTTGTAGGTAGCGGTTGCGGCGACCCTCCCGCTTTTGCGCTGGATCTGGCTCTGAGCACCTAATCCCATAAGGGTGCCAACCCTTGCATGGCCTCCCTGCTTCATAGATAACCATGGGATCCCATAGCGACTACAACACCGAGTGAGGATAGCGGCTTCGAGTGGGGACCCAGTTAAACATGGAAAGGTAAAATAAAAAAACTAAGTCGTCTTCCCCTCCACCGGGTAAGACAGTGCAGGCGCATGCGCCTAATGCACCGCTTCGGCGCATAGCGAGCACTTCTGGTTCTGCTCCGGGGGAGACCCCGAGCCGACCCGTGATTACGGGCGTTATGGTGGGGCCAAGCACCAGTAAGGCTGCGAAGACTATGCTAGAAACGTCAGGTTGACCCGCGGCCCCTGGCGCAGTGTGCCCATCAAACGCCGACACGGCTGCGAAGCCTGCACCCATAAAGGCAAAGGTTCACGACATGCTCAACTGGGGACGGGCGGCAAGCAGCCGAAAAAATTTATAAACAAGGAATCGTCGCGATGTTAACTACGGGCGATTCCCTTCATGGTTGGTCGGGCGGGCGGTCCACGCACGTTGAGAAGCGTAGGGCTGCCAGAACGCTCAAAAAGTACGAGGGGGTGCCGTTGGAACCGTTGCCTCAGAGTGCAAGGGAGGCGGTAGAAAGAGCGAAAGCTCTGCTACCCAACTACCGAACAACCTGTTCCTAAAAGGAAGTGTGTCCGACCCGGTGTGGCCAGACCCAGTTTTGCGGATGTTGCCAGAGACAGGATCCTTATCGGGGTTCTGGACCGCGGCAACGAGCACGGGTCGAACCCAAGGAACCAGTGGAGGTGGGTGAAGGTGGCTCTGGCAAACGTCATCATGGATGTTCTGCTAGAGAACCCTGGAGCCCCTCCTGCGAGCAGCGATGCCGGCTGGTTCCAGGGCCACGTAAAGGTCGAGGCATGTGATGATGCAAGGTCGGCGGCGCTGTATAAGGCCGCCGTTGCTAAGGTATACCCCGGTGCGAAACTAGCGGTTGTCGACTGGAAGCATATTCCAGTCAGACCTAGAGCGAGGGCGTGGGTGCCTGTAACACCGTCATTAACGGAGAGCATCTTAAAGATGCTCCAGGTGATGAACCCGACAATACCTACGGGCGACTGGAAGGTCCTACGAGTAGAGGAGCCGGATGGGCCGTCAAGGCAAGTTGTCCTGTCTCTGAACAGGGACTCTTTGGGGATCCTGGAGAAGAGATAGGGCCGTGTTTACTACGGTCTTGACGAGGTGGACATTGAGGGACCTGAACCGGAGGCTGACTTTTCCGATGCGATGTATGCTGAGGAGAAGCTGCTCTTTAGCGAAGGGGAAGACAGCGCTGACGTCACTGTCGTTCTGCAGATCAACTTCCACCGGTCTAGGGCAGCATCCGCTGCTCTCCTGAGACGCCTACTTGGCGACGACATAGACATCGCACTTATCCAGGAACCCTGGGTTAATAACTCGGGGGTCTGTGTTTTAGGCTGCTTGTTGAGCGTGGAAAAGGTAAAATAAGAACCTGTGTAATGGCGAAGAAAGATCTAAACATTTTTCTTTTACCTTGTTATAGTAATGGAGACATGACGACAACACTGCTGGAGATCGGAGGCAAGTCTTTGCTACTGGCCTCCACATATATGGCGTATGAGGCTGAGAATCCACCTCAGGATCTACTCCGCGATCTAGTGAACGACCACGCAGAGGGTTTAGTTCTCATCAGGTGCGACGCTAACGCTCACGATGTACAGTGGGGTAGCACCGACGTTAACAATCGAGGTGAGTCTCTTTTCAATTACCTCTTAACCACTAACTTAGTTATATGCAATAGGGGCACAGAGCCCACTTTTATCGCTAAAATCGACAGGAGGTCATAGACCTCACTTTATGTAGTGAAAAGCTATATAATATGGTAACCAATTGGAAGGTTCTTGTGAACACTCCTTTTCAGACCATAGATAAGCTGGAGGACATGGTGGACTTATTTACTGTGAGCTGCTCGCAGGCCCTGGCCAGAGCCTGCCCTGACCCCAAAACTTGGGGAAAGGGTAGGCCACACTGGTGGTCCCGCGACTTAGACTCGCTGCGCAAAGATTGCCGGAGGCAATTTAACAGGGCGAAAAGACTGAGTCAGGAGTTAGAATGGCAGACTTATAAGCAGCTCCTGCGGGTCTATAAAAAAGCCCTACGTGAAGCGAAGAGGTCTTCATGGAGGAATTTTTGTACTGGCATTGAAGGCGTCAACGAAACTGCCAGACTAAGAAGAATTCTGTCGGGCACAACAAACCCGATTGGGTCTTTACAGAGACAGGATGGCTCCTGGACGGCTACACGAAAAGATACGGTCGAGCTGCTTCTCGACACACACTTTCCTGGAAACTCATAATCAAGGGAAGTAGAGTGCCCCCTTCGGGTGCAATCGTTAATCTCCCTATCTCAAGAGAAAGTATTATTTCAGCGATAAAAAGCTTTAAACCTTATAAAACAGCAGGGCCGGATGGCATTATACTTGCGCAGCTGGATGCAACAATCGACACTTCTGCGAATTGGCTACTAAGCATGTTGAGGGCCTGCTTTAAACTAAACTACGTACGTCTTCATTCCCAAGGCCGGAAAATTATCACATACGAACCCGAAGGATCTCAGACCAATAAGCCTGTCATCCTTTGTTCTCAAAACTCTAGGGAGGCTGATTAATAACCACCTCTCTTTCACAATCGATAAAAGACTTTTGTCAAATAACCAACATGCTTACCTAAAGGGAAGGTCCACAGACACTGCGCTACATTCCCTAGTCAGCTACATTGAGAGATCTTTTAGTTACAAGGAATTTTGCCTCGTAGCTTTTCTTGACATTGATGGAGCTTTGAACAACATTAATCCGGGGGCCATAACCCAGGCCTTGAGAGGACTTGGTGTAGAGAACTCCCTGGTTGAATTTATAGAGCAAATGCTCTTAGGTAGAAAGATTACAGCAGAAGTCGGCGCAAACCGTGTTTCGAGGCATGTGTCTCGCGGAACGCCACAAGGTGGTTTACTTTCACCCCTACTCTGGAATCTAACTGCAAATTCACTCTTGCGAGAGACGGAATGGGGTGCCGCCAGGGTTGTCGCATATGAAGATGACATCGCCATAGCATACATGGGCAAGTTCCCGCAGACCTTGTGTGATTTGATGCAAGGAACACTCCGCGCTGTAGGGAACTGGACCACGCGATGTGGTCTTAGCGTCAACTCGGAAAAAGTCCAGCGCACTCAAAAAGCTTCTGTGGCCCTATACTCCTGCCAAAGGGCCATTGGAAAGAAATGGGGTCTAAATCCAAGCGTATGCCGCTGGATCTATACAGCGGTGGTAAGACCGATTCTTCTTTATGGAGTCATCGTATGGTGGACTGCCTTGAGCAAAAATGCTAACCTCAATCTACTTAGTAAAGTACAAAGAGTCAGTATTATCTGCATTAGCGGAGCTTTGCGAACAACACCAAACGACGCCTTGAATGTTTTTCTGGACCTTCTACCCCTCGAATTGGTAGGTCAACAGATGGCGGCTCTTGCCGCGCTTCGGCTAAGAGAGACATATCAATGAGAGTCTAGCCTATGTGGGCACTCAAGCATACTGAGTAAGTATAGCTTCCTTCCGGACTGCACTGATCGCTGCGACGATACCATGGTCCCAGACAGAAACTTCGCGATGTTGATTCCAGGTAGGGAGGTGGGTCTAAAAATTTCTATACCCCACCTGGAAGTATTACGGTTTTCACAGATGGTTCGAAGCTGAATGGCAGAGTGGGAGGAGGGGTCTTCTCGCGAGACTTATCTCTGAATTGTTCTTTTAGGCTACCGGATCACTAGTGTTTTTCAAGCTAAGGCTTCAGCCATTAAGGAGGCTATGGACAGGTTGCAAACCGTCTTAAAAGGCAACAACGTTTTTGTATTAAGCGATAGCCAAGCGGCAATTAGAGCAGTGAGCTCAGCTGCGATAACTTCAAAGATTGTACGGGATTGCCGCCGATCTCTTCAGGAGATGGCTAAGCAGAACAGAGTAAACCTCATCTGGGTTCCAGGGACATCGAGGGTAACTGTATAGTGGATGAACTTGCGAGGGAAGGATAACCAAGCAGATTCTTCCTGGTAAAGAACGCATTGGTATGCCCTTTGGTACTTGCAGGCTGCTCTTAAGAGCATATGCTTATGCTCGTGCGAATGAGAGGTGGGCACAGACCACGACTTGTAGGATATCTAGGCAGACTTGGCCTAGATGGGATCGTAAACGGTCGCGTGGTCTGTACACCTTAAAACGGTCATATTGCATATGACTAGGTTATTAGTTAGTAGGAAGTTAAAACGAGACCCACCCCGATTATTTACGTTGGTGCTTCCCCACTGCACATGGTGGGCGTTAGCATCGCAACCGATGAGAACTGAACTCGCCGTTAGGTCGCTCATTAGCCTGCGGAGTTGACAGTGAGGGGGATCTTCAGTCTCGTAAGCCATGTATGTTGAGGCTATCAGCAAACACTTCCCTCCAATCTCCAGCAGCGTTGTCGTCGTTCTTATTATACCTTTATCACGCTGAACCATTACAGCCCACCGCACCTAGACCACAGACTCTTGAGTTATTAACCCAGGGCTCCTGGATAAGTGTAATGTTTACGTCAAGTAGGCGACTCAAGGCGATTGTAAAGAAGAAGTAAAGCCTTTTGAGGCAATTCCATCTCTTTTAAATAGGATTTCACCTAGTTAAAGAATATAATTGTTAGAGGGTATTCCGAGTAAAACCAATTTTTAAACAGTGTTTATTTCTTGCAGGCTGACTTATGTACTCCACTGGTCAGTTAAAATGTTTAAATAAACAGCATTAATGTACTTTGGTTTGAATGAACATTGTACATACAAAATGTGTGTGGTATGAATGGAACTTGTGCACAGAGGAAGTTGAATAATATTTAAGATCACTAATAACTATTCTAGTGCAGTGGGTAATTCGAATTATTAAATTAGGCGAAATAGTTAAAAAGCGAATGTGACGTGCAACGGTTGTTGACAGAAATACGCAGTTAATATAACATATAAGAATTAAACATAGACGTAAGTTTAGTAAGCCTAATATGTATGTACATATTACTTGTATCAAAATTTAAAGTAAAAAATTGTATACAGTTCTGTTTTGTTGGATACATTCATATATGTACATACGAGTACATATGTATATATTTAATCACATATACAAAATAAAACATGAGCTAAAAAAATTAAGCTGAAACGTTGTCCTTTGCCATCGTTTATGCCCATAGAATTGTTTCAATTAGTGAGAGTATTATGTAAATTCATGGTGGCCAAATAAGACCAGCTGATGGGAAACACAAATAACGTTTTTATTTTTTATCATAATTTATTTTTTCTTTTTGCAGATTATAACTGAACTCTTGGAAATTTAAAATGAATACGTACAGTCCACAACAACGTATTAAAATTATCAGTTTTTATTATTCTTCTCAACAATCAATTGTTCTGACGCAGCGAAATTATCTTTTGATAACGGATGAAGCGCATTTCCATTTAAGTGGTTATGTGAATAAACAAAACTGTAGGTTGTGGGGCTCAGAAAATCCAATAAGATGCATATTTCTTTGAGAATGAGGATGAAACGCCAGTAACGCTCTCCGGGGCTTCTTGTTAATTCGGTTGTACCTAATGGAAATAAATATTTGGAAGTTAAACACAATTTAATTTTATCTATGGTTGATGGAAAAGTATGCAACGCATTAACAGAAACAACATCTACACAAAAATGTTATTTATGTGGAGCTAGCTCGAAAGATTTTAATAAAATTGATGAAATAGTGAAGAAAGTTGTAAAAACAGAAAATTTACAATTTGGGCTTTCAATACTTCATGGGTGGATTAGGTTCTTTGAATGTCTTCTCCATTTATCATATAAATTGTCTATAAAAAAGTGGCAAGCTCGAACAGAAAGCGAGAAACTATTAGTTTCGGAAAATAAAGCACGGATTCAAAAAGGATTTAAAGATAAAATTGGTCTGATTGTTGACCAACCGAAACCTGGCTTTGGGAATTCTAACGATGGCAATACAGCTAGGCGTTTCTTTCAAAATCCCGAGATGTCAGCAGCAATTACTAAAGTTGACATAAATTTGATTAAAAAGATGCATACAATACTCGTAGTTGTTTCTAGTGGGCAGGATATTGAGGTACAGAAGTTTCGTGACTACGCCTTAAATACAGCAAAATATTTCGTTGAATGTTATCCTTGGTGTAACATGCCTCCAACACTTCACAAATATTTTATCCATGGACCATGGACCGCTATGTGATAGAGAGTGGTAATAATAATGAAGTTGATGATGACGATAATGATGAAGGCGATGATAAAAATTCAAGCGAAGACGACAATGATCATGAATATGATTATAGTTATGAAGAAACAGTTTATATATATTAAATAAAATTTGAAGCTTAAAAAAATAAAAAATTTAGAAAACCGATGTTCAGCATATTTTTGTTTTTTATGATATAAAAAAAAAAAAAAAAAAAAAACTCGAATTGCATTATTTTCTTACTTCTTTATGATTAATTAACTAAAAAAAATAACTTTTCCATAACTAGAAGACTTGTGGGAATTAATCTCCATTTTGAGCACCATTTACCCCACTGTGCGACGTGCATGAAATTTTATTGCCTAAGTGCGTACATATACCAATGCATCGTTTAGTATACCCGTTTGAGACTTGTTTCGACTAATTAATGCCCAGTTGTACCCGATAGGGACTAGTCCCGGAATACTGTCTTTAGAGATTAGTCGCTAAATTTTTAGCAGGGAACCAATGCATGCTTAAGCGTATTGATTCTTAATCTAAACAATGTACAAATACATTGCTACATTTCTATTTTGTAAATGTGAATTTGTATGTATGAATGTGTATGTTTATTTTAGAATAAACAATATCATGAAATGAAATTATTAGCTGTGACTGACAACCAATGGTTTTTGTCAATATGTATTTGCTTATGTTTCTTTTACGAGCAAGTGTCTAATTTCATTACATATTTCTTGTGCGTGCAAGTATACTGAAAGCAAGGCACATTCAATAGGTAGCAGCAGTAGAAAAATTAAAAAAAAAAATTTGAGCTCTGTATATTTTGTTTTTGCTTTTAAAAGCTAAACTTTCAAAAATATTTTATCAGCTACCTTGAATTGTACTGAAAGCATTCTTATCACAACGAAATTCAATATTTGACAATTCAAATTAAAATAAAATATGAAAAAAGTTCAAAAAAAAAAGTTTGCTGCGGCTACCTATTTGATGTGCCTTGACTGAAAGTACATTTGAATGTAAGTACCCAATAAACATTATAAAGTTACTATAAATTTACTATAAGCTTACATTAGTAAACATGACATTTGGAAAATATTTATCGCAAGCATTGTAACTTGCAAAAGGGATCCCTTATTCTACAATTGTATTGATGTTTGGAAAATATTTGGAAATAAACTTGATAATGCAATACATAATAAAGATTTTGGATAGCTTGTGGTAAATTTGTATTTTCATTTATTTCCAAATTAGAAATAAATACTATTTGAAAGTAAATAAAAAAATAATTTCAATTGCTATTTTTTAATATATTTAATTTATAAAATACGAATGCAAGTTATTTCGGGTTAGAATGCATGTGTTTTTGTGTATATACTGCGCGTTGCTTTTGCCTATTTTTGGCAAACTGAAAAAATGATTTGGTTTCTTGAGCGAAATGGCCCTCTTGCAAGCCACGCTTTATTGCAGCATCTATTCGAAAGTAACAAAATTATTATATTATAAACCATACAATTTTATATGTGTTGTAATTACTTACGTTTTATGGCGAGTGTAATATTGAAGCTTTGAATAGATTTTTTATCTGCTGTTCCCTTCCACGAATATTTTTCCGCGTAGTTGTCCGTAAATATTTTACGCCAGCAGTTCTTTACAAAGCGACCGCCATTGTTTGAAGTAACTTTTAAATTATTTTCCTGAAATAGCTGCGTCTTCTAAAGAATTTGCATCACTTTCTTCACTTGAACTGTATTCTGACAAAACCAAATCCGGAGAGCTTGGGCGAGTGCTTTTATATTCACTGTTGGATGGTCGATTGATCTCATTAGATAAATCCTCTACTTTTTCATTTATTTTTACACTGTTTGATGTTTGACTGATATTGTCCTCTTGTATATTTTCATTTTTTTTTAAATAAATTGCTTATTTCTGCACTCCGTTTCCGCACACTTTTTTTTATATTTATATGGCATTTTTACCTATGTATAAAATAATCACGACACGCTTCCAGCAGCTACAAATAATACTGGATGCAAAGACAACAAGAAATGCAAAATTCAGGCGACAATATGTGAAGAAAACAAAAAAATATAACTGTTGTTGACAGAATTTACAAAAGCATTGTAATTTTTTTTTTTTACAAATCTTTAACAAAGTGTTTGTAAATACATTACCAAATGTTATGGAAAACATTTATTTATAAGCCAGCTTACATGAATGTTTATTGGGTATGTATGTATGTACGTGTGTATACAATTTTAGCTTTCTAAGTATTAAACTCTTATGTACCCAGTAGCAAAATAATTCACTGCTGAAAAAAGTAAGCGAGTTGGTAATGGGTTGCGGGGCAAGAAACGAAAAAAATTTCGCTTTAAAATCGTTGTTGTTATCTTCAAGAAATGTGCGAATTTTATTCATATGAGTTGGTCATCCGCACAACTGATCGACCCAGCCCCCTGGGTATGTGAGCGCTTCAGTACTAAATTTCATAGGAAATAGGTTGTGTGACAAAACCGATGCTTTTTTGTTGTTGTTCTTTTCTGAAAATAATTGGTAACCGTTAGTCCTGCCACGACGCCGACAATTGTTGTCTTTCAAATTTAATGATTGTCGTTTTTAGTAAATTTTAAGTATCGGTTGAAAGCGGTCGCGAGTGAAGTATTAAAAGTTATTTATGTAAGTATGTACAGCAAACGTCATCAAAGAAGATTAATTAATGCATTAATTAATTCAAGAAGTTTGAGTGCCTAAATAATGCCATATATGGTAAATTTTACTTTTCCGTAATTAATAAGTCTTTGTTTTGATACACTTTGTTTATTTTTTTTAGAAGCAATGCAAGTGGAAGGTTTCACTAAAGGCGATTATGAGCGGGAGCTCAAAAGAGCTTTCAAGATGGGTAAAAACCGATATCACAAATATAATAAATTAAAGTATGAAAACAATTAATTTAAGTAACATTGACATTATTTTTAAATGTAAAATCTTAATTATAGTAATTTGTACTGAAATGGATTTCTTTATTATTTCTAATTGAATTAAAAAATATAAAACTATAAGATATTTATTTTGGATTCATTTTAGTAGGAAATGCGTACAACTGATCGATTCATATATTTAGGTATGTGAGCCGGTAATGCGTACAACTGATAGATTCGTATACCCAGGTATGTGAGCCGGTAATGCGTACAACTGATCGATTCGTATACCCAGGTATGTGAACCGGTAATGCGTACAACTGATCGATTCGTATACCCAGGTATGTGAACCGGTAATGCGTACAACTGATCGATTCGTATACCCAGGTATGTGAACCGGTAATGCGTACAACTGATCGATTCGTATACCCAGGTATGTGAACCGGTAATGCGTACAACTGATCGATTCGTATACCCAGGTATGTGAGCCGGTAATGCGTACAACTGATCGATTCGTATACCCAGGTATTTGAGCCGGTAATGCTTACAACTGACTAATTCATGTCTTTAGATATATAGCTTGGTAATGCGTACAACTGATCGATTTGTATCCCTGGGTATGTGAGTTGATCTGTTCTGAAATTCCTAGGACATCGCTGTGTCAAAATTCAGCAATGAATTCAGCAGTAAGACCCTCACTTTGGCTCTTACCAACTCATACACTACCTATTACCTTTTGCTACTGGGTAACTAGTGGACTGTATCTATGTATATGTACATGTTCAAAGATATTTGAACATTTACTGTGACCGTTAAATTGTATGCTTAGCACCTCTAAATTATTTTAAACTCCACGTTAATAAAAATATAATTTCGATTTTAAATACAAATTATTAGAAACGTGCGTCACCATTAAAATTTAATAATTCAAATGAAAATTGCCAATACTGAGCGGCCTCCGTATGTACATATTATGTTATTAAAATATATTTTACTAAATAATGAATTTGAAAATAAAACCAGAAATAAACGTGTTTTTCAAAAAAATCATTTAAGAACTGTTTTTCAGTGGTGGTTTAAACAAAGTCTAAAATAGTTTAATTTAGTTTCCTTGCGCTTAATTAAATTTGTTGCAACTAAAAAAAATACTCAGCAATCAGCTCAAAAGTTAAAATAAGTTAAACCTAGCCTTATCGGTCGTTTAAACTAAGTTTAAACCCCGTTTAAGGTTGACTGAAAAACTGCAAACAGAGTTTAAACGACAAACTATCAAAAACGAGTTTCAAAATTTTACACCAAACCCTGAATAATTGATATATTAAGTCTCTTTTCATAATGATGAAATGGAATTACGTACATAGAACATACATACATATGTATGTACTCGTACGATGCTTTGCTTAAGTATGTATATATGTACATACATATGTACATAAATATGTGAGCACAAATGTACGTACATCCACAGCAATATCATCGCAAAAATCTTTCTGAAAAAAATTGCTATTGCTTTTTCGCATATCACATTTTCGAGTTCATTTGAATTATGGTGAATTATTATGAATTTTGATAAATTAAATAACATTAAGCCGATATTGTCTCACTGTGCTCGCATTCATAGGTTCGGCGCCATGGCTTCGTTTTACTTATGAAACGAACGAATTGCGTCTTCGGCAATAGCAAAGCATCCAACTGCCGCACACAGCGGCTTCACGGGACCGAAAAAACCGGTACGAGTAAGTTGTGCATTCATGAATGAGTTAATTCATGCAGATGTCTAATTGGCACACGACAAAAATGTGATACGTTGTTTTTCAGATTTATTTCCCGGTGCCTGTTTTTCCATTCTAGAAACGTATGATTTTTCCGGAAGAAGCGTCTAATATAATGTAATTCTTTAGATTTTTCTTTTAAAATTAATCCGTTGATCGGGTAGTTCTTACTACGAGTGCACTGTATATGAAAATAGTTTAAGTTGTCTTAAGTATATTTCATTCTTTATTAGGTCTATGATTACAAAAAATCTTACAGACTAGAAGTACAGAAAAATTCTATAGTAAGTAACGCACTAACTGATACATGTAAATATGTATATTACGCCTTTAAGGTACAAATGTACCACCATTTTATCTTTAAGGACTATGGATATTAAACGGATTTTATTAATCATTATGGTAATTGAAAATGTAGCACAAGGCTATAATAAAATTTCATGGTCGTAAGTGTTTTGGTTTTCGAGATATTTAAGTTTTTGTTGCTACGTGGTACATTCGTACCATCTCTTTGTACATAAGGGTTAACAGGTGAAAAAATTGTTCGGTCATCTGCATAGAGCAAATAATTTTAAAACGAAAATAATTTCCTTATGTCATTGATAAACAGATCAAACATTAGGGGCCCTAAAATGCTCCTTTGGGGAACACCAGACGTAGCCACAAAATGGTTTTAGGACTCACCATCGATTGTTACCACACAACGCCTCTAATAAGTTGTAAAAAATTTTAATGGAAGCTTTAGCAGACTATCAATTGCCTTAGAAAAATGAGCATAGATGCAGTCAATTTAAAGTCCTACCGAAATGATATGCAAAATTCGCTAAATACAGCTAAATAAGAGACTGTTGAAAAACAAGAAACAAAGCCATGTTGATTAGGGTTGATTAAATTTATTTATTTATTTATTTAATGAAAGTGGTTGTATCTGTAAGACTTTTAGTCTTTTATAGTACATCAACTGGATGGTAGTTACACAAAATTGATTTCTTGCATAATACTATGTAAACTTAATGTTAACTTAATGTTAACAAATAGGCAAATGGAAAAACTAACATACATTTATTTAAATACTTTAAATTAACATTAAATTAAATTAATTTAAGAATTAAGAATTAACATTTTCAAATTACAATTAAATTTAAATTTAATTTAAACGTAAATGTCAGCTTGCGGCTAAACATTAGACGTTAAAAGTTATTTTTATTTTTATTATAAAGTATACAAATAGGAAGACAGGAATTTAATTTCTTAGGAGAAAAAAAGACAGAGACAAGAGAACAGTCGTATTGCAATCGCATTCATTTTAAAGTTTTAAAAAAATTATGAATTACGACTTTGTAGTTACCCCTATTCACAGCCACCTTAATAGATTCAGGAATGGAATTCCAAAGTCTTACAGCATTGACGAAAAACAGTCTTGATGTGGATAGGTAGGAACATTTAGGTATAACCAGGTTATGAAGCCTGCTTGACCTTGTTGACTTTAACTTCTCGTATAGGTACCATGGAGTTTTAAATTCTATAAGCGTGAATATAAATATGCAATTTCTAGCTGCTAGATAATTAAAAATGCTACATCCTAGAATTTTGTTTCTCCATAAAGAGATGTGGTTTTATTTTTAGGCCGTAGACGTAACGTGTAACATTATTAAACGCTACATCTTATGTGTGGTACGATAAGTTGAATAGCTAACTTCTTTCTCGTTTCCAAGGGTGTAAATGACGCTGACATTCGTAACCTACGTAAAACATTATACACATTTCCCACAACTTTATTTATGTGGTCAGAACAGCTCAACTTCGAATTAATAACAAAGCCTAAGTTTCTTATTTTGTCAGTAAACATGAGGGCACTGTTACCAACAAAAAGTTCTGGAATATCTCCTACATGTACTACACTATTACTAATTGGCAACACATATGACTTGGCAGAATTTAGACAAAGACAATTGTCATGAGCCCATTGCGAAATTGTTGACAAGTCACTATTAATTTTGTTACACAAATCCTCCACAACACCAATACGACTAGACAAATACAGTTGAATGTCGTCAGCATAGGCATGGACATTGACATACTGACACACAGAAAACACATCATTGACAAAAACACTAAACAAAAGAGGACCAAGGACAGAGCCCTGTGGCACACCAGAGGTAACATTACAAGACATTGAGGATACAGCCTTGCCCACCACCTTTTGAGTTCTGCCCGCAAGATAGCTGGTCATAAGTTTAATAGAGCTGTCAGAAAATCCAAAGAGATGTTTAAGCTTTATACAAAGAAGGTCATGATTTACTAAGTCAAATGCTTTAGAAAAATCGAGAAGGCAAAGAAGAGTTAAGTCGCTATTGTCATATCGTATCCTTATGTCGTTAAGTATTTTTAGCATAGCCGTGGAGCAGCTATGTTTAGGTCTAAACCCAGACTGAAATGGACATAATAAGTTGTTTTCTTGAATAAATAATGAAATTTTCGCTGCCATCAGTGACTCGCACACTTTAGAAAAAGCAGGCAAAATACATATCGGTCTATAGTCAATGGGGCTAGTAGAAATACTATTTTTTGGCAACAGGAATAATGACAGCCTTCTTCCATTCAGTTGGGAAATATGAGGTTGTGAAGCAGTGATTAATGACATGGGTTACAGTGCCCAGAATAAATGGCAGTACAATCTTAACGAATTTTAAAGATATGCCATCCCCACCGATGGCATTGGATTTGATACCTATTACAGCCGTCAAAACTTCTGCTTCGGTCACTCCGCCAAATTTAAATGCTTCTTTAATATTAACGTTGTTAGTAAAGTTGTGAGCGGGAGGACTATTACGAGTACTGCTTTTGCTGGCGCCAGCGAAATAATTGCAGGTTTTCTTGTTGGATTTTTGCGCGTTGATGACATATTTATATTTTTTTGTCACGTGAAACAAGCACTGGCACGTTGCAGGTGGATCAGTAGCACTGAACAACTCGCAGCACACACGAACGTCTGCAAATCAGCAATTTTAGAAAATTTTGAAAGACTACCGAGATTAAACGCAAATAACTAAGAGCACCGCAAAAAAACGCCCTCCTCGTATGAGAGCTGGTTACATATTTTGCAATATAAATTTTATATTTAGCAAAGCAGCTGATCTGTAATTTTTGACGCCATCTTGCGTCCACTTTTGGAGATTGGTGCTGTAATTTTGTACAGTCGATATCTCGTTGGCATCTGTTTGCGATGAAGGTTTGAGAGAAATCATTATTCTTATAATATCGTCAGATGAAACGTGTAGCGTGCCGAAATTGAGAAAGGAAGGTATATTAGAGGCAAAGTCAGAAGATTCTCCATCATCAGCCACGTACTTTGGCATAAAGAACTCATCGAACAAATTAGCCGCATCGCCAGAACAAGACTTCTTTGATTTTACAAAGATCGGATTAACTTTTATGTTTCGTTCAGTGTTACGCACATAGTTAAAGTTTTGAATCCCGTCTGACAGTGCTGGTATTTTACAAAGAATGATTAATTTATAGACGATTTAAATTTGTTGAGATATCTATATATCAAAATTTTCAGTTTCATTAACTCCTTATTTTACCATTTCGACTTACATACTTAAACCATTTCTTACTTTTCAAAGGTATATTTTTTAAACAAAATTCATACATTATCGATTTAAATGCAAAGAAGCTGTCGAGCTTCTCCTCCCAGTTGAGGGACCTACAGTTTTGTGCCGACTCCGAACGGCAGATGTATTTTATAAGAAGGTTTTTATACCCTTTTGAAACTCTTTGTATTCATCGTTTATTGACCTTAGTTGACTTTTTTGGCAAAAGTTTTAAGTTATAAGAGAAGGGGGATGTATGAAAAAACTAAAGTTTTTGGAATTGGCGGATTGTCTTTTCAATCAGTTTAATGGCTTCAAAGTATTTACTTAGAATTATATTCGTTTCCAAAAGCATCAAACAGTTATTTAATAATGATAATAATTTAGCGCTTACACTATATAGCTCAGTGTTTGGCCGAGCTCTCTGCGCGTCTTTATATTATACCACAAATGAAGGGACCTACAGTTTTGTGCCGACTCCGAACGGCAAATGTATTTTATGAGAAGCTTTTTCATGGCAGAATTGCCCTCGGAGGTTTGCCATTGCCTGCCGAGGGGTGACCGCTATTATTAACATTTTCTATGATTTTAGATTTTACTTGCCCTGGCTGAGATATGAACATCGATCTCAGCGACATATCGAGTAATAGCACGCACCGCTACCCACTCGACCACAGCGGACACTTAAAAAGTTATTTACTTCGAAAAAATAATATATGTACATGACTATTTCTTTAAGAAATAAAAGTTCCTTTTATTGAAATACGTCGCGCACACATATTTTATATACATTTTTTTATAAATATGGGAGAATAATTTTGAATATAACTACATATGTATATGTATTTATATTTTTATTTCTAGCCCTGTATAAACTTATAATAAAGTTTTGTATTATAAAAATATTTAAAAAGGTTGTAATTAATAAATGTGGGTGTAATGGGGTGCAGTGGTGCTTCAGGGTATGCGGTTACAGTTGCACGGCTGTACTCAATCCCTACTCTAACGTCCACGTTCGTGCACCCTGGGCAACGTGAGCAACCCATGTGCGAGATACGGTAACCAACCCGTGTGGAGCCATGGGTCACGGCTAATAGAGAGGGAGCTTTAGCGGAGCCACTCCGACATATTCGGTTTAAGGGTCCACTAAAGTCCGCAGCGTCTGTCCACCAGGAGGTGCGGCTGCAAGCGGGCGTCTGTCTTGGAGCAAGCGGCTCGCTATATAAACGAATATAAAATTTCAACCCTCAGCAATGGGTCGTGCGCAGGGCTTGGAACCCGCTACGTAAAAACCAACATCCAATGAAAAAAAAACAAAGCCTCGGATGAGACCCCCCTTTTTTGATGACGACCACAGCCAACGTTTAAAGGACAATGATTTGAGGGCATGCACCTGGAATGTCCGAACCCTTAATTGGGAAGGTGCCTCTGCCCGGCTGGTTGATGTCCTCAGCAGAGCAAAGGCTGACATCACCGCCATCCAAGAGATGCGATGGACGGGGCAAGGGAAACAAGTTATAGGCCCTTGCGACATCTACTACAGCTGCCATGTAAAGGAGCGCAAATTTGGTGTCGGATTTGTGGTGGGAGAGAGACTGCGCCGTAAAGTACTGTCGTTCACTCCGGTGGACGAGCGTCTCGCCACAATCCGCATCAAGGCGAGATTCTTCAACATCTCCCTAATTTGCGCCCACGCCCCGACGGAAGAGAAGGACGATGGGACCAAAGATCGCTTCTACGACCTCCTTGGCCGCACGTATGAGCGGTGCCCCCACCACGATATAAAAATCGTGCTTGGCGACTTCAATGCCAAGGTGGGCAAGGAGGGCGTCTTTGGTTCCACAGTCGGAAAATTCAGTCTCCACGACGAAACGTCTGATAACGGATTGGTACTGATCGACTTCGCCGGGGCCCGAAACATGGTAGTCTGCAGTACCAGGTTCCAGCATAGGAGAATACATCAGGCTACGTGGCTGTCTCCAGATGGTAAGACACGAAACCAAATCGACCACGTTGTGATAGACGGAAGGCATGCTTCCAGTGTCCTAAATGTGCGCACGATCCGAGGAGCCAACATCGACTCTGATCATTTTCTTGTGCCAGCTAAGATCCGCACGCGCCTCTGTGCAGGAAAAAGCGCGCGCAAATGGACACAAGGAAAGCTCGACGTCGGAAAGCTGCAATCGCAACAGACAGCCACCAACTTCGCCACTCGACTTGCACTCCTGCTCTCTGAGAGCAATTATCAACAGAACGATATTTCCGAACAGTGGAACCATATTTCTCGCTGTCTACATACCGCCGCTGAAGAATCCATCGGATTTCAGCGAGCCCGAAAGAACAACTGGTATGACGAGGAATGTCGCGCCGCTACGGAACGTAAAGACGCTGCCTACAGGGCCACACTGCGATCGGGCGCAACGCGAGCTGTGCGGGAGCGTTATCGTGAGCTGAAGAAGGAAGCAAGACGTATTTTTCGTGAGAAAAAGAGAGAGGCCGAAATGCGTGAGTGCGAAGAGCTTGAGATGCTGGCCGACAGGAAAAGCGCCCGAAATTTTTTCAAAAAGTTCGACGGCTTACAGAAGGTTTTAAGACCGGGGCGAATTCCTGTAAGAATGAAAACGGCGACCTGGTGATTGATGTCCACAGCATACTTAAATTATGGAGGAAGCACTTCTCCACACTGCTTAATGGAAGCAACTGCAACCCTGGAGATGTTGAACCCGAATCCCCAATCAATGATGATGGACGCGATGTACCATCACCCGACTATGACGAAATTCGGAAAGCGATAGCACGGCTGAAGAACAACAAAGCCCCCGGGGCCGATGGGTTACCAGCTGAGTTATTTAAGTACGGCGGAAAGGAGCTGGTTAAGTGCATGCACGAGCTCATCTCTAGAATATGGTCGGAAGACCGCATGCCTACTGATTGGAACTTAAGTGTGCTCTGCCCAATCCACAAAAAGGGTGATCCTGCAGTGTGCGCCAACTATCGCGGGATTAGTCTTCTTAACATCGCATATAAGGTTCTGTCGAGTGTATTGTGTGAAAGACTTAAGCCCACCGTCAATGAACTGATTGGACCTTATCAGTGTGGCTTTAGACCTGGTAAATCTACCACCGGCCAGATATTCACAATACGCCAGATCTAGGAAAAGACCCGAGAAAGAAGAATCGACACACACCATCTTTTTGTCGACTTCAAAGCCGCCTTCGACAGCACGACAAGAAGTTTCCTATATGCCGCAATGTCTGAATTTGGTATCCCGGCAAAACTTATACGGCTATGTAAAATGACGTTGAGCAACACCACCAGCTCCGTCAGAATCGGGAAGGACCTCTCCGATACCAAACGAGGTTTCAGACAGGGTGACTCTTTGTCGTGCGATTTCTTTAACCTGATGCTGGAGAAGATAATTCGAACCGCAAAACTAAATCGGTCAGGCACTATCTTTTATAAGAGTGTGCAATTGCTGGCGCACGCCGATGACATTGACATCATCGGCCATAACAACCGCGCAGTTAGTTCTGCCTTCTCCAAACTGAATAGAGAAGCGAAGCGAATGGGTTTGGAGGTGAACGAGGGCAAGACGAAGTATCCCCAGTCATCAAATAGACAGTCGGCACATTCACGACTGGGATCAAACATCACTGTTGACAGTTATAACTTCGAAAAAGTAGAGGACTTCGTTTACTTAGGAACCAGTATTAACACCAATAACAGCGTCAGCCTTGAATTCCAACGCAGAATCTCTCTTGCCAACAAGTGCTACTTCGGACTGAGTAGGCAACTGAACAGTAAAGTTCTCTCTCGACGGACAAAAATCACGCTCTATAAGTCTCTCATTATGCCCGTCCTAATGTATGGCGCAGAAGCATGGACGATGAAGATATCTGATGAGAAGGCTCTGGGAGTGTTGGAGAGAAAGATTCTCCGAAAGATTTATGGGCCTTTACGCCTTCGATTGCGAATACCGGAGAAGATGGAACGATGAGCTGTACGAGCTTTATAACGACGTAGATATAGTGCAGCGAATTAAGATTCACCGGCTTCGCTGGCGTGGTCATGTCGTTCGAATGGATGAAAGCGCTCCAGCTCTGAAAGTATTCGACGCGGTACCCGCCGGTGGTAGCAGAGGAAAAGGGAGGCCTCCTCTGCGTTGGAAAGACCAAGCGGTAAAGGACTTGGGTACGGTTGGTATTTCCAACTGGCGCCAGTTAGCGAAAGAGAGAAATAACTGACGTGCTGTGCTAAGCTCGGCCAAAATCGCATAGGCGGTTATCGAGCCAATGAAAGAAGAAGAAGAAATCGAATTCTATTAATTGCTTAGTAAAAATAATCACAAATGGAATTATATATCTTTGATCAGAAATATATGATATTTTGTTGATTCCAATTTCATGATCAACAGTAATGATTATTTCAAACATAAAATAATTTGTATTACTAAGAGATAAAAAAGGCCATTTTATATGAAAAAATGCTAAAAAAAAAATAGTGATTATTTCTAACGACTAAATGAAG
Source organism: Philophylla caesio (assembly GCA_963971545.1). NCBI lineage: Eukaryota > Metazoa > Arthropoda > Insecta > Diptera > Tephritidae > Philophylla > Philophylla caesio. The sequence goes on from OZ020607.1 coordinate 69,729,688, forward strand.
CTCTTAAAATAATTAATATTTTTCGTTATTTAGGTTTTTATTGGCCTTACAATTATTTATAATTCACAATTTTAATGAACTCGATGAGGAAATCTAGTGATTCCCGCAATAGTACTATAACTTCTACAATTAAAAAACTGTTGTGTTTTTTCCAAATAAAATCTTCCACAAACTGGCCTCGATCTCAATAAAATAGTGAATTAATGATAATTCACAAAAAAATATTTAAGAACTAAAAAGTGGCTCGTAAAATTTCTTTAATTTAGAAAATACGATTGGATATATAATTTTAGTTTGAGAAAAAAATTGAATTCAGGTGTATATTTTTATTATCATCCAAATAGCTTTAAATTAAAGGACTAGTTTGCGTTTAAACAGATAGACAGACCACGGTCATGGCTTAATTGAATCAGCTCATCATCCTGATCATTTAAAGGGTCTAACTCTTATCCATCTGGTACTTACAAAGATCGGAACAATCTTAATATGTATCTTTACCATTTCTATGAAGGTTATACAAAGTTTTAAGTGCAGCTAGTACCATCTCAGTTATGGTTTTCACTATTTTTCTGTATGATTGATTATACGAATATACATTGTGGCATCTTAAACATATCTATTGCAAAACATTGTAAAATATCGTATCTGAAACAAACATTATGCGAAATATCGTGAAATCTTAAAATGCATTCCTGTAATATGATCGAATTATTTAAATTGTAATGATATGGCATCTCTGATGCATCGAATTTAACAAGTATATAAGAATAGTGGAAGGAGTAAAAGAATAAAAAAGAAGAGAGAGTCAGTCGTGAATTGACCGTCAATAGAAACTAATCGTTTTCTTACATCTCAGAAGTGACTTGCACACGCCTAATTTGAGAATTTTTATTCTAAATATATAAAAGATTTACAAATAATGGAAAATTCGCTGAAAAAGCAGGAATTGACCGAAGTATTGGCAGCCGCCGATATTGAAGTAAATGCAAAAGCAACCGTAGCAGATTTACGGAGAGTATTTGCACAAAATCGTAAAAAAGCAGAAGAATTCGCATACCATTTAGCTTTGGACGCCGATGATTGTTCGCGAAAAACCCGATTCGATGCAGCCGATGCTACAGTCGACATTCAAGCCGTTGTTGACGACAGAGCCGCCGCTGAGAACGCTACCGCATGCGTTAGCATCGCAGCCGCCGTCGAAGTAGACTCCGCTGTTGTAAAGAAAATAAGTAAAGCAGAAGATTTAAATCAAACCGCCGAAAATATGACAAACACCGATGGAAAAAGTAACGCCGATAACGAAGCTACAACCGCAGTAGAGCTAAGCAATGATGCGATGTCTTTAGATGCAGAATTGTTGACTTTGAGTAAGCAGTACGAACTTTTAAAATTGAAGCAGCAAATTCGTGAAATGAAAAATAACGAAACGCAGTTGCTTACACCAGCTCGTCGTATTCTATTCCAAGACATTGAGCATGCAATTGTGAAATTTGATGGCGACAATCGCATGTACAGTGCTGCTGATTTTATACGTCATCTTGAACAAATTTTTGAGCAAATTAATGCGGACGAAATTTTTAAGTTTTTGGCTTTGAGAAATTCCTTAAAAGGCACGGCCCGGTTACTTCTAACTAAAGGCCCGGTTACCTATGATGAGCTAAAAAAAAATTTATTAAAAGAGTTTAGCCATTCGGTTTCACGCCAAGAAATATATCAAACTTTGCAAAACCGAAAAAAGGGAAGCGACGAAAGTGTGCGCCGATACATTTTAGAAATGGAAGCTACTGCACGTAGCAGCGATGTTTCAGAATACGAACTAGTTGCGTTCATTTTGCATGGCTTGGAAGGCCGTTCAATGGATTACCAATTATTTTGCAACTCAAAGAGTGTTGCTGATTTAAAAGATGCTGCTAACATGGCGGAGCATCGTAATGCAGTGCGTAAACAATCATCTTATATGCAAACATGTTATAAATCAAAAACGCAGATTAACAACACAGCTGAAAAAAATCGTTGCTTCAATTGCTCCAGATTTGGTCACTTAAAATTTGATTGTCCATATGAGGATCGCCCGAGGGGAGTTTGCTTCAACTGCTGGAAGTGTGACCACGATCACAAGACATGTACCAACCCTAAGTACATGCAGCGTTTAAAGAAAGTTGCAGCTACTATAACCGGGGGTTTTAAAGAACACTCAGCAAGCGTTATTAATTTTATTGATGAGGTAAGTGTTGCGTTTCTAAATTGTAAAGGCTTGCGTACAAAGACAACGAATCTTTTATCCATTTTTGATACAGGAAGTCCAATAAATTTAATGCAGAAGTCTAAAGCCCAATTTATAACACTATAATGATTGAGGGCAATCATAAGGTCAGAATGGCCGAAAAGTGTCATAAAGTAGAAAATTCCTTTACAAATTTTAATTTAATATGGTCAGTTAAATAATTATGTTTAAAAAAAAAAAAAAAAAAAAAAAAAAAAAAATTTGTGATTATAATAATAATTTATGATAAGTATGTACTACGTTAGCTTTAAATTTTTGATCAGGATGGCCGAGATGTGGCATCTTAAACATATCTATTGCAAAACATTGTAAAATATCGTATCTGAAACAAACATTATGCGAAATATCGTGAAATCTTAAAATGCATTCCTGTAATATGATCGAATTATTTAAATTGTAATGATATGGCATCTCTGATGCATCGAATTTAACAAGTATATAAGAATAGTGGAAGGAGTAAAAGAATAAAAAAGAAGAGAGAGTCAGTCGTGAATTGACCGTCAATAGAAACTACTCGTTTTCTTACAACATAAACATATATACTACACTTCTCTTAATGGAGATACATTTACTTTACCCAAACTATTATTATTTTTTCTATGCGTTTTTGAGTTTATTTAGAAAATTTTAGTTTTTTCGGTACACCTTTTAAAATTCTGGGAAAAAATTAATAACGTGGGTGTAAAGGAATGCCAGCTAAAACATTACTCTATTCTATTCTATTCTAACGGGGCAATACCTGGGGATTAAGATTAACCATTGAGTAAATTGTTTGTCAATTCGTATTAACTATACCGTCGTTTTAATCAGGTAAATTTGTTTCTGATAAAATAAGAAATAATAAAAAGCACCTGTTTAGTTTATTTATTAAGTGTAAAGAATATGTTTATAGTTCGAAGACAAATGTGCAAGAAGATATACATATGTATTTATATATTTATATTTTTTCAGTCTATCTTAGAGACTATATATAGGATATATAAAGAATAATCAATTAAATATGGCAAACAATTATTGCTTATAGTTATATAAAATAAGCCTAAAAACTAGATTAGTATAATTGTTGCAGAACCGAATGATAATGAAAAATAGTTTCGTCTGTATTCAAGGCTTTGCAGACCGATCAATTTGGTAAACACTTTTTGGACTCTTTTGATTTTGCTTACATATATTACAATAATCTTGACGGCTTCGAATTAAAGAGACGTAGAGTGCCTTCAGTGTCAAGGGATCAGAAAAATCTTCGGTGTTGCGACGAATAAATCCGATTATGGAAAACGCCTTCGTAACAATGTTTAGTAAACGTTAGTCCTGAGTCGAAAATTAAGCCCAAGTTCCTAATTTTTTCCTTGCGAGTGAGCTTAAGATCTTTCAAATGGTAATCGAAGGCTATAGAGTCAAGCTTTTTCTTATACGAAACAACGCAGCATTTTTCAATATTTAAATAAAGGTAGTTTAGTGTACACCATTCCTGAAACCTTCTTAGATTCTATTGAAGATTAAGGCAGTCGTTCATATATTGGATTTCATAAATAACTTGACATCATCAGCAAACATTAAACATTTTTCAGAATAGAAGATGTTTGGTAAGTCATTTATAAATATTAAAACGAGAAGAGGACCACAGTGAGTACCTTGCGGTATTCCAGACCAGGCATTAATCATTATTTCAGAATTGAACGAGGCCATTTTTACAAACAATTTCCTATCTTTTAAGAAGCTAGAAAATAATTTTAAAAGTGTTTCTTTTATACCGAAATCTGTATAAACGACGAGTTGTGCTTGATTTACAAAGGCGATGATGATATTATTTGTGAGCAACGCTAGTTAGTGCAAGTTCATCGTAATGGTACAAAGCCATGTTGGTTCTCGGAAATGTGATCGTTGATTATATTCAAAAGTTTTACCTTTACGATGGAATCAAATAAATTTGATATTGTGCTTAGTTTAACGATTGGTCCATAATTGTACACCTCATTACGGCTACCTGATTTAAAGATTGTTGCCGTCATAAATTAGACATGTACATAAGATAAAATGCTTGAATAGGTAATTATGGAGATTAGCAAAATCCTTTTTTACACGGAGTACGCTGTCTCGATCAATTGCATTATTTGTTTTTCTAAATTTGCATAAACAGTAATCTAATAAAAAATTATTTTGGACCAACATTTTCCGCCACAGTTTTATTTCTTGGGTTATTTCAACAGATAATTGTTTGGGCCTGAGGTCTCTCTGGCGTATTCTTTCCACTAATGATTTGCGATTGCCTTTTAAACAAAGTCCGCATACCACGTTGTTCTTGCTAATTTCTTTAAAAATATCTTTTGTTATACCCGAGCGTACTTGTACACAAGGGTATTATAACATTGTTCGCATAACGGTTGCTTGTAACAGCAAAAGATAATCGAGATAGCGTACTTGTACACAAGGGTATTATAACATTGTTCGCATAACGGTTGCTTCTAACAGCAAAAGATAATCGAGACTATATCTATCTCGATTATCTTTTGCTGTATATACATATATACTAAAATGATCAGAATGAAAAGAGGAATCGATATAGCCCTGACTGTCTGTCCGTCCGTCTGTCCGTGGTTACAATAACTTAAGTTAAAATTGAGATATATCAATGAAATTTAGTACATAGATTGCTCTTTGGACAGGGTATGTTATTATTGAAAATGGTTAAGATCGGTCAATAACCAAGCCTCCCATATAACAGAAGTTTTTGAAAAATGAAAAAACTCTTTTTTTCGGTTCTATTACAGCAAATTGAGTTAAATTTGGTATTTGGATCGAATTTCAACTGAAAAATGAGGTATTTATGAAATTTTGAAAAATGGGCGTTGCCACGCCTACTTATGGAATAGTTTCCGTATCTCAATAACAGTGTTAGGTATCGTGACAAAATTTGGTAGCCATATTTTCCTTGATATCACTATTATTATCGTAGAACATTTTTGAAATCGGATCATAACCATGCCCACCTCCAATATAATGGAAATTTTGAAAAATGCAAAAACTTCGGTTTTTCGGTAGCTATTAAAACAAGTGAAATTCGATATTTGGAGTCGTTTTGAACTAAGAAATTAGGTTGGATGGTTGGTTAAAGTGGATTATCACCCTGATGGCAAGCAATTAGGAAGTATGCCATTTTGATTCCACATCTCGAGCAACCTACAGCCATTTGGCGGTTTTTATGAATCGCAGTATATCATACAAAGAAAGACGGAAGGGCAGTGCACTCGAACATAAAATGCTCAACTGTCCCCTTTGAGCCTGGGTCTTCACAGACGCGGCAAAACCGGTTGAAGGGTATGCCTATCCTTTCAGCAGGTACTCCTACAGGCAAGTGCCCTGTGCAAACAGCTGTAATTTTGTATATATTTTCTTTGCTCATTTCTGAAAGAGGCTTTGTTTTAAGCGAATCATCCTGTATTACTCCACCTGTGCTTGGCTTTTCGGTGGTAGATATCGCCGATTCTGCCCTTTATTTCTCTAAGCAAGACGCTCTTGTTCACCGCGTTGGACCTATCCAGTGCAGAGCCACACCTCGCTAGTTCATCCGCAGTTTCGTTTCCATAAATGTCCCTATGCCCAGGGACCCATATCAGGGTAATTTTGTATTAGTTGGAGATTGAAGCCATGTCTCTCCTACATTCATCTACGAGTTGAGAGCCGACCGAGGTAGAAGAGAGTGCTTGAATGACAGCTTGGCTATTTGTGAAAATGTTCACTCGCGTACCTGCTGTTGCATTCCTGTCACCATATAATCGCCTCCTTTATTGCAAATGTTTCAGCCTGGAATACGCTTGCATAGTCTGGTAGACGGTATGATAACATCAGGTTATGCTGCTCAATGAAAACCCCCGGTAGGTCCGTCCGTATAGACTGCCAGACCATCCAGTGATCTGACTCTTCCGCGAGTCCAGTTTCTACGGCTAGGGAATCTAGTCTGGATTGTGCGGTTAACGTAAGATTTCGGCAGGATGTAGTCAGTGGGTAGCGCCTTAGTCTCAGCTGGGATTCTACCAAGAATGGTGCTATGCCCTGTCGGCCTTTATTTCCAGAACCCCAATGCATGTAGCCTAATGGCACTGTTAACAGCTGAATTTTCGATAAAAAGATCTATTGGTAATAAGTCGAGTAGTACGTTCAAAACATCCGTTGTGCAAGACCTCATTGCAACCGTTACACCAGTAGCTGCTGACCTTTGCATTCTTCCCAGTTTCTTGACGACATAATCTTTGGTGAGAGCTGGCCACCATAATAGCGCCCCGTATGAGAGTATAGGTTGAACTATAGCTGTGTAAATCCAGTGCACACTCTTTGGTTTTAGTCCCAATTTATTGCCAAACTTTCTTTTTGTGGCGTAGAGCCACCGAGGCCTTCCTGACACGCTCCTCAATGTTCAGTCTCTAATTAAGTTTTGGGTCCAGAATGACTCCAAGGTATTTCACCCTGTTTGACAGATCAAGTTCCGTCCCTCGGATCTTAGATTTAGTGAAACAAGGCAGTTTTGTTTTGTTTGTGAAGAGCATCAGGTCCGTTTTCTCAGGGTTCACCCTAAGCGAACAGTTTTTGGCCCAGGAGTCCACCTCCTGTAAAACCCTCTCCACAATTTCGCTGATGACCGGAAGAAATTTTTCCGATATAAGTATTGCAACATCATCTGCATAAGCTACTACTTTGATTCCCCAGGAATCTAACTGTGTCAGTAGTTGGTTTAAAGCCATTAGCCACAGTAGCATCGAGAGAACTCCTCCCTGGGGGGTGCCCTTCACCGCATATACGGTTCTATCTTGGGAACCTACATTTGCATAAATTGCTCTGCCTTCAATGGATTCACAGAATTCTCTCCAGGATGCCTCCTTGGCATCTCGGATAGCTTTCTTACACTTTTTTAAGATAAGTTTGTAACGGTCCCAGACTTTAGTTTTGTAGCCGTCATTGAAGGACGTTCTCACTTGCTTACGGAGCTTTGTGTGTTCCTCATTCCACCAAGGTGTACGAGCCTCCTTACCACATGTTGGGGACAGGCTTTCGAAAAGGCCTTTCCGAAGGCTTTTGCTAAGCTGTCCGCTCTAGCGACTAGCTCATTTCTTGTGGAAACATTTTAAACTGATATTTTGTTCACCTTTTTAGTGATGATTTTTTGGAAAAGGCCCCAGTTTGTCTTCCGAGGGTTCCTAAAGGGAGTAAGCGTTTCGGCCTCAATGTTTAACTCAAAAAGTATTCGACGGTGGTCCGAGAGGGTTTCATCATCGCATACTTTCCACTTTGTGACCTTTAGGATACCCTCGGTTAACAATATTAAATCTAAGACTTCTTTCCAGCCTATAAAATCAGAAGTACTAGAGAAGAGGGTAGTACCCTCTTTTGCAAATTCTCAACTTAGAATTAATAACACAGGTCTGCAACAAAAATGCTGTCTGGATATTTCCAACTGATTTCTATGTATTTAGATGTTCTGAAAACTAAAAAATAGATTCTTCAAAAAGAAGCTTTAAAGCAGTTCTGCTTCACAACGGCGGTTTCTATACTTCCATTCCTGTCGGTCATTGCGTACACCTCAAGGAAACGAACAAGAACCTGGAATCGATTCTTTGCAAATTTAAATATAAAGACCACGGTTGGCAAGTGTGCGGTGATTTCAAAATCTGTCTATGGGATAGTAGAGACCGAACAAATCACTGGACCAAAAAGTGTTGGCCTCCGAGGGAGCTTAAAGTTGTCGAAAATAATGTCCTGCATGAAACTATGGTGCCTCCTCATAAAGTTCTTCTACCACCGCTTCACATAAAGCTGGGATTTATGAAGCAATTTGTAAAGCCACTTCCAAGAGATGGAAATTGCTTCAAATACTTAATATCAAATCTTCCAGGTCTCTCGGAGGCAAAGTTGAAGGAAGGTGTTTTCGTTGGACCAGATATTAGACGGCTTATGGCTGATCCACTATTCATAACAACCATGGCGGATCCTCAAAGAGAAGGGTGGATTGCCTTTAAAGACGTCATAAATAAATTTCTAGGCAATAACAAAGATCACAACTACAAACAAATCGTCAAACAAATGTTAAAGGCATTTCAAGCTTTAGGTTGCTTGATGAGTTTAAAAGTACATTTTCTTCATTCCCACCTCGACTACTTTCCAGAAAAATTAGGAGAGCAAGGTGAACGATTTCACCAAGGAGATGGAAAAAAGATACCAGGGAACTGGGGACTACTGTTGGACGCTTCAAAGAGACCTCCCCGATGCCTTCCACGAAAATGTACCAAAATGAGTCTCATTGAGAAAAAGAAATGTGTTTAGTGCTTACTAATTAATGTATTTTACATAAATGAATTAGTTTTGTTACGCAATTATGAATTTAAAAATTTTTTTTAATCTTTTATATTTTATTTAAAGATGATAACTCGTTTAACACAGACACCTACATTATCAGAAAACGTGACGGTCTATGACAAAATTGAAGTTATTTTCGGATTCAGCACACCCAAAAACATAAGAATTACACAAAAAAACCAAAACAGCTTTCTATTATTTTTTTTTGCAGACTTGTGTAATAAATTGAAATAGCGACTCACCTCTGTCGTTAGTTTCGAAGCTGGCCCGATGATATGTAGCAGCTGTTTGTGTTCATCTACTCTAAGTTGATGACAGCCACATCCGGAGAGCTGAAATTGGAACATAGAAAAGCTTTAATTTGTTTTTTGGCCAGTATACATGCTCGGGGTTTACCTGATAGTCCGCTGTAGAAAAGGTTATAGTGGGCGTCCCTGAACCCTTTAACCTCAAGGTCCCTTACCCAAGGCGACGCACAGTGGGGCAGAATGACCTAAAAGTTGGCATCAACTAAACGGCTTAAGCTAGGAAATTGGTACCCTGATTCCTCTTACTAAAGTAAGTATGTGTACCAAATTTCAGAATATTGCGCTTACAACCGAAGTTTTTAGACTGTATCAGATTTACCTGAACCGTTCATATAGTGATTGGTGGCGACTGCTTTATTTTTTATTTTATTTTATTTCAATAATAACAATTAAACTATAAAAATAATTTAAAGAATACAAAAGAAATTATTTTAACAAAATAAACAAATTATTTGAAAGTAACTTAGGAAGTATTTAGTTGCTATTGCTACTTTCATCACTAGACCAATTTTCGTTTTGTTGACCGTCATCATCGTAAATATCATCATATTCTTCATCGTTAATAGGAATAAGTGGACATATCAATAATTCCAATACTTCAGTTGGTAACTTTTGGTTATTAGTTCTTTTGAATTTTCTCTTTGAACTTATTACCGGATCAGACCTTAGCATAAATGAATTGAATATGTCAATATTAGTTTCCACACGGCCGCATTTTCTTGAATGGTGTTCGCGATATCTTTTAAAATCCTTGTTGCAAGCCTCTTGTGCTTCTTCCGATAATTGGCCGATTGGTAGTAAAGCGTGAGAAATTATTTCAGGGCCATGTATTAAAAACTTATGCATTGTTGGAGGCATACGATACCAAAGGTATTTATCCACAAAGTACCTAGCAGTGTCCTGGCAATACTTCGTGAACTTTTCAACATTTATTTCATGTCCGCTGGCTACAGTTATTAATATATTGTGCAATCTTTTAATCAAAGTTAAATCCAATTTTGTAATTTCGGCCGAAACCTCTGCCTCCCTAAAGAATCGTCGCGCTGTGTTGCCATCATTAGAATTTCCAAACCCTGGCTTTGGAACATCAACAATCAAACCGCAGCGTTTTTTAAATTCGTTTTGTATTCGTTTTTTATTTTCAGCAACAATATTTTTTCCCAAGTCATTTCGAACTTGCCATTTTTCTACTGGCAGTTTATAAGACAGATGCAAAAGACACTCAAAGAATCTTATCCATCCGTGCAATATTGATAGTCCAAAGCTTAAGTTATCTGTATGTATTTATCGTTTCACCATTTTGTCAATATTGTTAAAATCTTTTGATGTTGCACTACAAATGTAGCACTTTTGAGTGGATGTCGTCTGGGTTATCGCATTACAAACTTTCCCGTCCACCATAGTAAAAAGTAAAGCGTGCTCAACTTCAATAGATTTTCCATCACATATCGTTTTAGATTGTTTAAGATTTCCAATCTCTTCAGTAACTCTGTTTTTCTCCGCTATTGAAACTTCAGAGGATTCCTTAATAAATTCAATTTTCAAAGGCCTGCAATAGCGCGTCGAAGATGGAGCAGGATTTTGCCAAACAACTTTTTCGCCCAACACAGTACGAATAGGCACAATACTAGTTATGAAAACAGCAGAATCAGAAGCTTCAATACCATGAAATACTTGCTTATATGAGCTATGGCCTGAGCTACCATCGAATCCCCACTTTGTGTACATACGCAATTTGTGTAAATCCTTTGCGGGAATGGAATCTATTACAGTCCTCTGTGCAATAATCAGACGACATATTGTGTGGTCCAGTAAGGATTGTAAAGTTGCACAGCCAAGCGTATTAGTTGCCTTGATGTGTTCTTTGGAAGGATAACATTTCTTTTTTTCTTCCTGTATTACTTTATAGGAAGGAAATTTATCCCGAGCAGCCAATCTTATTATATTGTACTGATTCCTTGTCAACTTGGCATCTACCACGACAGCCAAAGCATCTTCACCTGACAAACAAGTACTTTCGTAATGGCCTGATGAAGTTTTTGAACACATATTTGCGCTATCATAATTCTGAGATAAGCTTTTCATCAAAAGTTTTGATGCCTTCACTTCACCCGATTCCCTTAATTTCATTTGAGTAGCATAACTCAGGACATCAACTGGCGTAGATTCCCTCAAATCTTTTGTTTTCATTCGTTTGGTACGCTCTGAGCTTTCTTCAAAAGATCTCTCAGGCCGACCACCTTTTCGGCTTGCATTTTTCATAAAACAAATTGAGCAATCCAGCCATGTTTTATTAATTTCATTAAAAACGTCTATTTTTCGGTACGATTTGTTCCAACGAAGTTTAAATTCAGACTTCAGGCGGTTCAATGTTTTATTCAATTCTTCTTTAGTCACTTGCTGAAATTTTGTTTGTTTTTCCAATTCAGTTTTTAAAAAAATAAACTTTTCATCAGTTGTGATTTTTTCACAACAAAATATTATTTGAATGAGCTCCCTACGATTGACAAAAATTGTTTTTGAACTAACACCTGAAATGAAAAGTTAAATCAACCACTAAAAGATTATAAAATAAGATAGTATGGCAACACTGTATTCTATTTGACGATTTACAACTAAAATAATAAAGATCAATGCAGTTCACATTTGTACTTATAGTTGACGTTTGACAAACAAATAATCAAAACAAAGTAAAAAAAGCTTCGAACTAAACTACAACAAAAGGTAGTACATAGGCACATACATAAATGCGAGCAAATGCCAAAACGCAAAAAATCCGCACAATTTTTTTTTCCAATTAAGTACATAAATATACAAGTAAATCAAACACGGTAAGTCTGTGGTTTAATTATTTATTTCCCTTGCTATGCAAGGGCAGCCGATAATGCCGAGCGAGTCAATACAACTGAATTGCGGTGTCTGCACCTGAATGCCTAGTTCCCTAACTACCAACACCTCACGTAGACTGCCGCGTGACTCTTTTTAGCTGAGTCGGCGATTCCCACGATTTCAGACTGCTGGCATGCGCTTCCGTTGTTGTGTCTGCGTTACCTGAGCTGCGCATTTTATTTGTTTCAGTTGTTGTTGGTTCATTTGAAGTCGCCTACTATGGTATGTTAACTATTCCCCCGCTAGAAGAGGAGACGTCCACGGATTCCTTAAGAACGCTGTCCAATATTGCGATACTAACATTGCGCTTCCGGCGATTGTTGATTATGTAAGCTAATATGGCAAATACAAAAAAAGCAATTGTAACGGCGTAAGCTATAAGCCATTGAGATGATTGTGCTTCAACAAATCCCCTCAATGATGCAATATGTCGCAGATTCTTTTGGTTTATGTTGTGCAGGTATGGAAGTGACAAGAATGTTGTATGATTTGTTAGGTTCAGAAATTGTGCGGGTACGGCCTCAGGATACAAGCGTACCATCTTCCGCCAGTTCGTGTATGTTGTGCCATTAATGGTTACATTCTCTGTAAACTGTATCACAAATGTTCCATTCAAAATTACTGGTAGGGAATCTTTTTCGCGAACTTCAATCAATTTATCGTTAATAACGACTAGGCCTTCGTCAATTTCCTCCACCGGGTCGATATGGTCAGCTGTAATAGTCTGGCAGGATGCTGGTCGTTGGCTTAACAAGTTTAAAACACAAGAGCTATTTACATTTGATAATTGACAAAATATAGTTGATACTGAGTTTTTACAATTTTCAAGCTGTTGATATTTGTTGTTACATTTTGACACTATACTAGTCTCTATTATAATTGATTTGGAATCTTTTACAACCGGCTTAATTTTAAATTTCTTACAATTCTGTTTTACAATTGGGTATTTAATTACGAAATAAATGTTTTCATGGTCTTGTAAAATTTTCAATTTTGACACTGTTAGTAAATCGCTTATTGTTATATCTGTAGAGTGCTCGGTGGTTAGTAAGTTCTTAACCGCATCACTATTTAACAACATTGGATTAATTAATTGTATCTTACTTGTCGTCTATTACTGCTCTGTTTGTTGCTGATATCAAATCAAAAAGGTATCCAGTATCGAGTTCATGTTTTTTCGTTATACTAATTATTTTGTTTACGGTGTCAGTTAGCTGGTTATAAGGTTGCTTTTAATTTCTTGCAGATATTTTGATGACGCGAAATGAATTATGTCGATGGGCCGTAGTCCTGTCACGGAGTGTATTGTCCTGTTGTATTTGTAAGTCGCGAGTAGGATAAGATCGTTCGTGTCATTTAGTCCCTGGCTTAGTTTGATACACCGACTGATTTCTGAAAGAGTTCCGTGAAATCGTTCTATCTGTCCATTCGTTGTACTATGGTGCGGGGGTGTCGTAAATATTGAACTATTAAAATGGTCTTTTAGCAGTGACTTTCTTGTGTTAGAATTTAGTGATTTTTCATTATCACATACAATATTCTGAGTGTTTTTAAAAAAATTCATAATGCGGATCAAGGGTTCCTTTATATCGACTATTGACCTAGAGTGAATTGACTGAACTATGGCAAATTTCGAAAATTTGTCGATACAAGTTAAATAGTGTTTCTCATCGGTGGAAAAAATATCTACATGCAGGATTTCTCCGGGTTTGCTAGGGATTGGCGTCCGCCCCATTTCAGGGCTTGGCGGGTGGCGCTGATATTTCGCTTCTGCGTCAGCCTAGCTGTCAATGCGTCCACTGTCGATTGGAATTCTCGTCTCGTTTGTTCTGTTGCGGCACCCATTAAAGCGCGAATGCTATTTTCGTCCATGTCGAGTCACTTTGTTATAATGTTATAATATAACTTTTCTAAGAGGTCTTTCTTTTATATCTTTCCTAACTTAATTTTATGGAGCACTCTACTTACAGGTTCATGCTACTCTAGACTCTAATTAATATTCCCGTCTTCCAGTTCCTTTGGTCAGCCAGGTGGAGAGGGAGTTGATTGTTGTTTTAATTTTATGATTTGATGATTCTTTCCTTGTTTTTAGCCTTCAGCTAAATGTCCTTGATTTAACACTGTTAGTGGTCAAACTACGGCTATACGGCCTTTTTTTATTCAAACACTTTAATTTAGTTTTTGTTCGTGTTCACTTTTGGCTATACGGCCTTTTTTATTCAAACACTTTAATTTAGTTTTTGTTCGTGTTCACTTTTGGCTATACGGCCTTTTTTATTCAAACACTTTAATTTAGTTTTTGTTCGTGTTCACTTTTGGCTATACGGCCTTTTTTTATTTGAACACTGCCCTGGGTCCGGGCACACGGCCACGATACTTTAATATTAAATACGCGTGGCCCCACGTTGGGCGCCAGTAAATCAAACACGGTAAGTCTGTGGTTTAATTATTTATTTCCCTTGCTATGCAAGGGCAGCCGATAATGCCGAGCGAGTCAATACAACTGGATTGCGGTGTCTGCACCTGAATGCCTAGTTCCCTAACTACCAACACCTCACGTAGACTGCCGCGTGACTCTTTTTAGCTGAGTCGGCGATTCCCACGATTTCGGACTGCTGGCATGCGCTTCCGTTGTTGTGTCTGCGTTACCTGAGCTGCGCATTTTATTTGTTTCAGTTGTTGTTGGTTCATTTGAAGTCGCCTACTATGGTATGTTAACTATTCCCCCGCTAGAAGAGGAGACGTCCACGGATTCCTTAAGAACGCTGTCCAATATTGCGATACTAACATTGCGCTTCCGGCGATTGTTGATTATGTAAGCTAATATGGCAAATACAAAAAAAGCAATTGTAACGGCGTAAGCTATAAGCCATTGAGATGATTGTGCTTCAACAAATCCCCTCAATGATGCAATATGTCGCAGATTCTTTTGGTTTATGTTGTGCAGGTATGGAAGTGACAAGAATGTTGTATGATTTGTTAGGTTCAGAAATTGTGCGGGTACGGCCTCAGGATACAAGCGTACCATCTTCCGCCAGTTCGTGTATGTTGTGCCATTAATGGTTACATTCTCTGTAAACTGTATCACAAATGTTCCATTCAAAATTACTGGTAGGGAATCTTTTTCGCGAACTTCAATCAATTTATCGTTAATAACGACTAGGCCTTCGTCAATTTCCTCCACCGGGTCGATATGGTCAGCTGTAATAGTCTGGCAGGATGCTGGTCGTTGGCTTAACAAGTTTAAAACACAAGAGCTATTTACATTTGATAATTGACAAAATATAGTTGATACTGAGTTTTTACAATTTTCAAGCTGTTGATATTTGTTGTTACATTTTGACACTATACTAGTCTCTATTATAATTGATTTGGAATCTTTTACAACCGGCTTAATTTTAAATTTCTTACAATTCTGTTTTACAATTGGGTATTTAATTACGAAATAAATGTTTTCATGGTCTTGTAAAATTTTCAATTTTGACACTGTTAGTAAATCGCTTATTGTTATATCTGTAGAGTGCTCGGTGGTTAGTAAGTTCTTAACCGCATCACTATTTAACAACATTGGATTAATTAATTGTATCTTACTTGTCGTCTATTACTGCTCTGTTTGTTGCTGATATCAAATCAAAAAGGTATCCAGTATCGAGTTCATGTTTTTTCGTTATACTAATTATTTTGTTTACGGTGTCAGTTAGCTGGTTATAAGGTTGCTTTTAATTTCTTGCAGATATTTTGATGACGCGAAATGAATTATGTCGATGGGCCGTTGTCCTGTCACGGAGTGTATTGTCCTGTTGTATTTGTAAGTCGCGAGTAGGATAAGATCGTTCGTGTCATTTAGTCCCTGGCTTAGTTTGATACACCGACTGATTTCTGAAAGAGTTCCGTGAAATCGTTCTATCTGTCCATTCGTTGTACTATGATGCGGGGGTGTCGTAAATATTGAACTATTAAAATGGTCTTTTAGCAGTGACTTTCTTGTGTTAGAATTTAGTGATTTTTCATTATCACATACAATATTCTGAGTGTTTTTAAAAAAATTCATAATGCGGATCAAGGGTTCCTTTATATCGACTATTGACCTAGAGGGAATTGACTGAACTATGGCAAATTTCGAAAATTTGTCGATACAAGTTAAATAGTGTTTCTCATCGGTGGAAAAAATATCTACATGCAGGATTTCTCCGGGTTTGCTAGGGATTGGCGTCCGCCCCATTTCAGGGCTTGGCGGGTGGCGCTGATATTTCGCTTCTGCGTCAGCCTAGCTGTCAATGCGTCCACTGTCGATTGGAATTCTCGTCTCGTTTGTTCTGTTGCGGCACCCATTAAAGCGCGAATGCTATTTTCGTCCATGTCGAGTCACTTTGTTATAATGTTATAATATAACTTTTCTAAGAGGTCTTTCTTTTATATCTTTCCTAACTTAATTTTATGGAGCACTCTACTTACAGGTTCATGCTACTCTAGACTCTAATTAATATTCCCGTCTTCCAGTTCCTTTGGTCAGCCAGGTGGAGAGGGAGTTGATTGTTGTTTTAATTTTATGATTTGATGATTCTTTCCTTGTTTTTAGCCTTCAGCTAAATGTCCTTGATTTAACACTGTTAGTGGTCAAACTACGGCTATACGGCCTTTTTTTATTCAAACACTTTAATTTAGTTTTTGTTCGTGTTCACTTTTGGCTATACGGCCTTTTTTATTCAAACACTTTAATTTAGTTTTTGTTCGTGTTCACTTTTGGCTATACGGCCTTTTTTATTCAAACACTTTAATTTAGTTTTTGTTCGTGTTCACTTTTGGCTATACGGCCTTTTTTTATTTGAACACTGCCCTGGGTCCGGGCACACGGCCACGATACTTTAATATTAAATACGCGTGGCCCCACGTTGGGCGCCAGTAAATCAAACACGGTAAGTCTGTGGTTTAATTATTTATTTCCCTTGCTATGCAAGGGCAGCCGATAATGCCGAGCGAGTCAATACAACTGGATTGCGGTGTCTGCACCTGAATGCCTAGTTCCCTAACTACCAACACCTCACGTAGACTGCCGCGTGACTCTTTTTAGCTGAGTCGGCGATTCCCACGATTTCGGACTGCTGGCATGCGCTTCCGTTGTTGTGTCTGCGTTACCTGAGCTGCGCATTTTATTTGTTTCAGTTGTTGTTGGTTCATTTGAAGTCGCCTACTATGGTATGTTAACTTACATTTTACAGGATAATTAAAAAATTTCCGGCCGATCATGCCGGGCTCACTAACTTTTCCAATTTTTAAAACTTAAACTGTAGGAAAATAAACCTATTAAGGTAGGTTTCCGAAAAAAAACGACCAAAATGTGAAAATCACAATTACGCACAAAGTGAATATAAATGAATCTTTATAAATACCCGATGTTGATGGTTCTATAATTAAAGTTGCTAAATTATAGTCAGCGACTGGAAAATATATATTCAAACTGTGAATAGAAAATGCACAAAAATCAAACTGCACTTATTGCGAAAATAAGCTCTGTGTTTGTAAGGCTCTGAAAAGAGAGGTGGTGAAAATGACATTGAAAAACCGTTGGTTTATTGTTGCTAGTATATTCATAAATCCAAAGCAATAAACGAAAAGTGCTACCGGCTATTTTGAAAAAATTAGTTTTTGCCAACTTTTCTGGTCTGCTGCCCCATTGTGCGACGTCGATGTCTCTCTGCCTAAGGAAAACCATTAGGTTGTCCGAGGCGGCCTAAGATTGGCCTGAACAAACCTCATCGACTTCTGCTGAACTTTTGTTGCCTGCTAACACCTGGTCAGCACTTCGAGTAGCGTCCTCGGTGGCGTCCCCCTTCAGGCTCTTGCCACCCAACAGCTGGTTGGCGTCTTCGACATTTGGCTCCGCGATAATTTCGTTAGAGCGGACGATCTTCAGTTTTGCTGTTCTCACTCCGAAGAACAGCTTGTCCGGATTTTCAAACAGGTACCCGCTCATCCGCTCAGAGAGTTTTGTTTCGATCTCGACCCAATTCTCCTGAACGGGCTTTCCGCTCACTGTGACCTCGTCAACCAGCGCGAGCTGGAGGTGATCCCTGGCTACCTCACAGTACCGCCGTTTCATCGGTGGTTCTTGCAGCTGGGGGGAGTCTTTCGTGTCTGCCCTTTTCCCAGCTGGTTCCGTTGTTGATTCGTCCTTCGGCCTCCCTCGTTTAACGGCTTCCGTTTTTGTCGGTGGTTTTGAGTTAAGGTGCTTCTTGTACTCTTCCACCACCTCCTTATACTTGCGGCCGTCTTCCTCATCATTGGGGTGCACCGTATCGGTAGTTGCATTTTTGGCAATCTTGTCCAAAATGTAGACAGCCCGCTTGTACCTCGCCTTGAGAGTCACCCCAGAGGACTTCGTTCTTCTCCCATGAGCACTCAACGCAGCCTTTGAGGTAGTTGGCAAATCAGGATTGCTAGGCTTAGCATTCACTTGTAGAGCCGCAGAGTATGATTCCTGAATGAAAGCCAGGAGTGCGTCCTCTTCTGCGCTTAGGAAGTCTTCCTTGGCCTCCCTGTGTGTTTGTTTGTTATTGTTGTTTGTTTTGTTTGTATTTTTGTCGTTCATTTGAGTCCCACGAGTAAGCACGGAAGTGGTAGTCCGCCCCAGCAGAGCCGGCATACCGGGGTAAGGCACTTATACAGCCGACCATGCCTGGGCATCGGAGGGGAACTGTTCGCGGCCAGCCATATTTTATTATCCACTGGTCACTCATCCGTCGGCCCGGTTGGCTTTACACGCCTTGGCATGGGTAAGAGGTGTTAGGGACTCCCCAGTCCTTACCACGAGATCACGATCAAAGACCATTTCCCTGTTACAGAGCTATTAAGGAGCATAAGCAACACGGCACTGATCTCTGATCTTAGCAGCACCCCATCCTGATAACGCACAGGATAATCTCTGTAGTGACCATTTCCGGTCGGCACCTTCGCGGAGGGTTCAGTCAGAGGTTTTTTTGCCAACCAGAAATTAGGTAGTTATGAAATTTTGAAAATAAGAGTTGCCACACTCACTTATGAAAAAATGTCTGTATCTCAATAACGGTGTAAGGTATCGTCACAAAATTTGGTGAACAAATTTTCTTCAATATCGCTCTTATCATCGATTACACAGTGTTACAAAATGGAAAAAATTGAATGAACTTTTAAAGTGACATATTGGAAATTGTTCACCTGGTCGAATATAACTCAAAACGGTTTTTGGAAAATTTGTAACACCCTCAAAATCTTGCTTTACCGTTAAAAAACCGTTCTTCGGAAGTGTACGCGCTAATCTTTTCATTACTTGGCCATTTCTTTACCGATTTTCAATATGAAATATGTTTTGGAAAGGTAAGGATTATACCTTTAAATTGAGATATAAAGATCTATGAGCTAGCGTGTTGTAAGTTTTCATCGGGTAAACTTGGAAAATTTGTTTTTTCTTCAAATTTTTCTACTTTGACCGCATTTTATTGCAGTATTTTACTAAAAATATATCAAGTATGAGGAATTATTTTGAAAGTACATTCATGTCCAAAAATTTTGAGTGCTCATGCAATGAAATCGGACAAAAATTGACGAAGCTATTAAATTTTTTCTGCTATTAAATAAATTTACTTTGCGAAAAGTTTTTTTTTTTTTAATTTTTCTACTTTGACCGCATTTCATTGCGTTATTTTACTAGAAATATAGCAAGTATGAGGAATTATTTTAAACACATTCATTTCCAAAAATTTTGAGTGGTCTTCTAATAAATTTACGCCGTCAATTCAACCTTGCGACCGCTTCGCAATTATATTGTGTAATAAGTGTGGTAAAATGTGTGATAGGCGCAACAAATTTTGTTACGCCTGCGGTCTATTTGTTGATAAGAAATATCGGTTCGATTTAAGAACAAATAAAGCTGTGGTTGAAGCGTTCAACCTCTTTTTCAGTTGCTCATACGTGGAAAGTGCTTGGTATGAACCCGAATATATTTGTTCAATGTGCTGTACAACATTAAAACAATGGAAAACCGGTAAATGCGATGACCAGCGTCTGCCGTTTGCGCTTGGCATTATCAAATATATCACAAGCCGGAGGATTGCTACTTTTGCCAAACAAAAATCACTGGTCACCACTATAAAAGTCGCCACCTCATAGAATATGTCAATGTGTTGACTGTATCGAAACCGATTCCAAGAGGAAAACAAGATCAGCGAACTAAAGACAAAAATCCAGCTACATTTCCTGATTCAAGCCACAAATCTTCTAATGAGGTAAATGACGAACCGTACCTTCCAACCAAAGCAATAGAAACGGAACGTCATTTCGTGTCAAATCACGATTATTGTGATCTTGTGCGGGATATGGATCTGTCTATAAGACAGACAGAGATTCTGGCCTCCAGATTAAAGCAGTGGAATATAGTAGACAGTAACTTTAAAGTAACGTCTGCACGAGACAGAGACCTATCTTCGTTCGAACACATTTTCAAAGCTGATGACACCAATAACAAACTAGTTTATTGCGTTGATGTGGATGAATTGTTTGCTGCACTCGATCACGTGCACTGTCCACAAGATTGGCGATTATTTCTAGACGGTTCTTGCAAACGTAAGTATTTAATGTGTTATGAGTGTGAGAGAACTAAATTTGAATACAATTTATCAATTCATTTTCAATTGACTAACATCGTAGGTCTGAAAGCAGTATTGCTGCACAACAGAAATGAATTGCCATCAGTTCCAGTGGCATACGCTACTGATATGAAAGAGACTTATCAAACGATGGAAAAAATTCTACGATTGCTTAAATACAATAAATTTCGCTGGCAGATTGTCTCGGACCTTAAAGTCCTGACAATTCTACTTGGAATGCAAGGTGGCTACACTAAATATCCTTGTTACTTTTGTGAATGGGACAGTCGTGCCAAAAATCATTACAAGTGTAACATATGGCCACCGAGAAAGTTTCAAATTGGCAAAAATAATGTTCTCAATATTGCATTAGTTAAGTCTGATGATATAATTTTGCCGCCATTGCATTTAAAATTGGGGTACATGAAACAGTTTGTTAAACGACTCGAAAAAAACAGCGAGGCTTTTCTACAACTGAAACTTGTATTCCCCAAGTTGAGTGACGCCAAGATTAAAGAAGGTACTTATAAAAAATTCCCAACAAGAATTCTTCAAAAAGAATTCATCCTAATTTATTTTTACATTTTGATCATGAATTACAGGCGTTTTCGTTGGACCGCAGATTCGTAAGATTATGACTGATGATGATTTCATAAAAAAATTGAACCCAGTAGAGAAAAGAGCATGGCTGAGTTTCATTTCTTTGTGCCGAAACTTTCTTGGAAACACGAGAAGTTCAAATTACGTTGAGGTGGTCCATGAATTTTTGGAAGCTTATGGAGAAATGGGATGCAACATGTCTATAAAAATTCACTTTTTGCATTCTCATTTGGAATATTTCCCGGATAATCTTGGTCAATTCAGCGACGAACAAGGTGAAAGATTTCACCAAGAAATCTCCAACATTGAAAAACGGTTTACAGGAAAGAACCAAGTTAGGATGATAGCTAATTACTGCTGGACACTCAAACGTGAAACAGATGACTCGTCTTATAAACGCAGAAGATCAAGCAAACATAAAGTTATTTAGCATTTTAATTTTATATTATATTTTTTTTATTTTCAGTCACAATAAAAATTTGAAGTTGAAAGATAATCAAAATGTATGAATTTTTAAATATGGTCATCATCTAAAATAATTTAAATAGTAATAACTCTGTCAATTTCCAACCGATTTTCAACTGAAATAGCTTAATCGACGCAGTACTAAATTCACTTTAATAATATTGCCTTTGATAGGTACCTTTCTGAATTAAGACTATCGTAAAATCGTAGTCAAAGTTTCAAAATTAATTTTTTTTTATTAAGTTATTAAGTTCTCGTTTGATTTTGATGAGTTATACGCCATTAAAATAGTGATGTCTCACCTTTCAAAATATATAAACAACTTTTGAATCGGATGAAAATTCGCAAAGATATTGATGATTGACTAGCGAATGACCTCAAAAACAGTTTTTTTGTCCTAAAATGAGATTTTGGGGGTGTTTCGCAAATTTCAAGTATACAGTTTTTCTTAGTTTTATAAGGCCTAACGCCTAGGCTAGGTCTCTTTCAAAGTTCATTTTCAGTGTTACACAGTGTTATTATTGAAATCGGACCATAACCTCGTCCACCTCCCATATAACGGAAATTTTGAAAAATTCAAAAATTTGTTTTTTTCTTTTTCTATTGGAACATATTAATAAAAATTTGATATTGAGAGAGATAGTTAATTAAGAAACTTGAGTTTTATGAAATTTTGAAAAATGGGCGTTACCACGCCCACTTATAAAAAGAAGGAGGCTGTGTCAGAGACACGGCCATTAAGTTTAACGTAGAATCGGCCATCCGATAAGACAGAAAACATATGTATAATGATAATTTATAATGATAAATAATGCAAGCAAATGAATTTCTTTATTTGATAGTTACTTTTGATGATATACATAAGCTTATGATAGGAAAATAGGATAAAAATGTTTTTAAATTATCAATTAAATTTCTCGCAAAAACGAAGTCAATGGTAGTTATCAATAGTAAAGATAAATGATAAATAACAGACCCAAATCTATTTGATTATTTGAAAGTTACTTTTGAGAATATAGGCTTATGATGGGAAAAATAGGATAAATATGTTTTTAAATTAACATTTAAATTTCTCGCAAAAACTAAGTCAATGGTTGTGTTATCAATAGTTGTGGGAGCATCATTTCGAATATAATCCAAATTAAACGTATCGCTCATAAATTTCGCCAATCTAGTATTTGAAGTGATTTCTGTGTTAAAATCACCACCAATAAGCAGTAGTTGGCAGCGCTTTCTCTGCCTTTACTCTACTTTAACTTGCCCGCCTAAAATTATGCAATACAAAGAAAGGGCTGCACGAGTACATTTAAATCGCCCAACAGCAAACACTCAACCAAACACCACACACATATTTGTGTGCATGTGTTTATACAATTTTCATTTGCGAAATTTAAATATTAGGAAGATATCAACCAACATGAAATGTATGTCAAACGAAAGCTAACATCTTCATTTGACTACAAAAAAATTTTTAAAAAAAGTTACCGTGCCGTTTCCTTATAATTAAAGAAATAGAGATTACAACAATAAAAACCTGACATGGGTGCCCATACCGTAAGGTAAGACGTATTCTACGCCAAAAACGTCTGTAGGTGTCTCAATAACGATTTAAGGTATCGTTACAAAATTTGGTGAACATATTGTCCTTGATATCACTAGCATCACCGTCAATAATTTATGAAATCGGACCTTAACCACGCCCAACTTTCATGTAACGTAAATTTTGAAAAATGCAAAAAACTTCTTTTTTCTGTATTTATTGGAAGAAATTGAGTAAAGTTTAACACTAGCAGCGATTTGAAACAAAGAAACGGGGTTTTTATGAAATTATGGGCACCGCCCTTACAAGAATACATCGCGACGGTATATAAAATTCGGTTTCGTCCGAATTTAGCTTTCCTTACTTGTTTGATTTGTATGTATGTTATTTAAAAATAAAAGAAAATGTAATTAATTGCTGTCGTTTTAGCCTTCAATCAAGAATTATAATTCAGATTTAAAAAAATCACAAGAAATATTTTTCGTTGTTCTTGTTGCTTGCAAAACTACATTGCCGTTGCTGTAAATTTTCTTGAAGAAATAAATATACGAGCATTTTTTCTTAAAGGCTGGAAACTGATTTACGAATTTTTTATAGAAGAAAATTTCGTTAACATTTCTTCGGTGTAATTTTATTTACATACAATTTTTGATGTTTTTGAGGTCAATATAGATACTAAGCTTTACGAAGAAAACTGGCATTTATTGATACAACATATTTCTGGAACTATTGGCGATGGAGTACTGGAATTTGGTACGAATATATATAAAATTAAATCCATGGTTATTAAGGTAACTTCAACTTATTTTGAAAGTTGTTACAAAAACCGATTTTTTGTTTAATGACGTTGTTAAGAAACTTGACCTTCCCTCATAGCTAGAGTTGCCAGATAAAAATGTATGTTTAACTTGACAGTTGCAAAAAAAAACTGGATTTTTCGGGACAACACATTTTTATAAAAAAAAAATATAGATCTTTGCTTAAATCTCTATAAAACAAAAAAGTAACAATTCATTTCTTAAAAAAGCGTACTACATACTACAATATGAGATCAATTTGCATATTTTTTATTAGATTTAGCGACCTTTATAAGTTTGGTCCCATTTTCCGTTTTTAAAAAATTAAAAAATTCATTGCATGTGTAGTTTAAATTTTGCCTTATTAAAAGCTCTGCTTTTATTATATCGGGAAGCATTTTATTTCTATCCTTAGAATATAAACTCTTAAATATACTGAAATTTTTATTGTTACTTATAGGTATCGATAGTATAAAAGAAATTATTTTTTTCAAGTTTTTCATTTCATTTTCATTATATTTTTGGAAAAAAAAAGACCAAATCTTGTCATTGGGAATATCTTTAGGCAAGATATCATACACACTACGTAGACAACCATAATCTTTGTATAATTCATCACAATTAATTTCATTTTTCAAACTAATATTTGATATCACCTCTTCTAATTGAGACCAAGTAATTAGTTTCGTTTTAAGACCAAAAAAAGAAATCTGTTTCATAATTGAGTTGTCTCTATAATCGTATCTTTCTTCTAAATACTTTAAAGACAATTTCAAGAATGATTCTGCTTCTTGTTCGAATTTATGTTTATCGTATTCATTAATTTTTCTCAAAAGAGCATTTGCTTTAGCGCCAAAAAATTTATCGTTAGTCTGTTTTTGAGACTGATTCTAAGCTTTTGCACTACACGGTATATAAAATTCGGTTTCGTCCGAATTTAGCTTTCCTTACTTGTTTGATTTGTATGTATGTTATTTAAAAATAAAAGAAAATGTAATTAATTGCTGTCGTTTTAGCCTTCAATCAAGAATTATAATTCAGATTTAAAAAAATCACAAGAAATATTTTTCGTTGTTCTTGTTGCTTGCAAAACTACATTGCCGTTGCTGTAAATTTTCTTGAAGAAATAAATATACGAGCATTTTTTCTTAAAGGCTGGAAACTGATTTACGAATTTTTTTTAGAAGAAAATTTCGTTAACATTTCTTCGGTGTAATTTTATTTACATACAATTTTTGATGTTTTTGAGGTCAATATAGATACTAAGCTTTACGAAGAAAACTGGCATTTATTGATACAACATATTTCTGGAACTATTGGCGATGGAGTACTGGAATTTGGTACGAATATAT
The DNA here is from genome assembly GCA_963971545.1 of Philophylla caesio. Lineage (NCBI taxonomy): Eukaryota > Metazoa > Arthropoda > Insecta > Diptera > Tephritidae > Philophylla > Philophylla caesio. Next base: position 69,754,892 of record OZ020607.1, read on the forward strand.
ATAAAATTAAATCCATGGTTATTAAGGTAACTTCAACTTATTTTGAAAGTTGTTACAAAAACCGATTTTTTGTTTAATGACGTTGTTAAGAAACTTGACCTTCCCTCACAGCTAGAGTTGCCAGATAAAAATGTATGTTTAACTTGACAGTTGCAAAAAAAAGCTGGATTTTTCGGGACAACACATTTTTATAAAAAAAAAATATAGATCTTTGCTTAAATCTCTATAAAACAAAAAAGTAACAATTCATTTCTTAAAAAAGCGTACTACATACTACAATATGAGATCAATTTGCATATTTTTTATTAGATTTAGCGACCTTTATAAGTTTGGCCCCATTTTCCGTTTTTAAAAAATTAAAAAATTCATTGCATGTGTAGTTTAAATTTTGCCTTATTAAAAGCTCTGCTTTTATTATATCGGGAAGCATTTTATTTCTTTCCTTAGAATATAAACTCTTAAATATACTGAAATTTTTATTGTTACTTATTGGTATCGATAGTATAAAAGAAATTATTTTTTTCAAGTTTTTCATTTCATTTTCATTATATTTTTGGAAAAAAAAAGACCAAATCTTGTCATTGGGAATATCTTTAGGCAAGATATCATACACACTACGTAGACAACCATAATCTTTGTATAATTCATCACAATTAATTTCATTTTTCAAATTAATATTTGATATCACCTCTTCTAATTGAGACCAAGTAATTAGTTTCGTTTTAAGACCAAAAAAAGAAATCTGTTTCATAATTGAGTTGTCTCTATAATCGTATCTTTCTTCTAAATACTTTAAAGACAATTTCAAGAATGATTCTGCTTCTTGTTCGAATTTATGTTTATCGTATTCATTAATTTTTCTCAAAAGAGCATTTGCTTTAGCGCCAAAAAATTTATCGTTAGTCTGTTTTTGAGACTGATTCTAAGCTTTTGCACTACACGGTATATAAAATTCGGTTTCGTCCGAATTTAGCTTTCCTTACTTGTTTGATTTGTATGTATGTTATTTAAAAATAAAAGAAAATGTAATTAATTGCTGTCGTTTTAGCCTTCAATCAAGAATTATAATTCAGATTTAAAAAAATCACAAGAAATATTTTTCGTTGTTCTTGTTGCTTGCAAAACTACATTGCCGTTGCTGTAAATTTTCTTGAAGAAATAAATATACGAGCATTTTTTCTTAAAGGCTGGAAACTGATTTACGAATTTTTTTTAGAAGAAAATTTCGTTAACATTTCTTCGGTGTAATTTTATTTACATACAATTTTTGATGTTTTTGAGGTCAATATAGATACTAAGCTTTACGAAGAAAACTGGCATTTATTGATACAACATATTTCTGGAACTATTGGCGATGGAGTACTGGAATTTGGTACGAATATATATAAAATTAAATCCATGGTTATTAAGGTAACTTCAACTTATTTTGAAAGTTGTTACAAAAACCGATTTTTTGTTTAATGACGTTGTTAAGAAACTTGACCTTCCCTCACAGCTAGAGTTGCCAGATAAAAATGTATGTTTAACTTGACAGTTGCAAAAAAAAACTGGATTTTTCGGGACAACACATTTTTATAAAAAAAAAATATAGATCTTTGCTTAAATCTCTATAAAACAAAAAAGTAACAATTCATTTCTTAAAAAAGCGTACTACATACTACAATATGAGATCAATTTGCATATTTTTTATTAGATTTAGCGACCTTTATAAGTTTGGTCCCATTTTCCGTTTTTAAAAAATTAAAAAATTCATTGCATGTGTAGTTTAAATTTTGCCTTATTAAAAGCTCTGCTTTTATTATATCGGGAAGCATTTTATTTCTTTCCTTAGAATATAAACTCTTAAATATACTGAAATTTTTATTGTTACTTATTGGTATCGATAGTATAAAAGAAATTATTTTTTTCAAGTTTTTCATTTCATTTTCATTATATTTTTGGAAAAAAAAAGACCAAATCTTGTCATTGGGAATATCTTTAGGCAAGATATCATACACACTACGTAGACAACCATAATCTTTGTATAATTCATCACAATTAATTTCATTTTTCAAATTAATATTTGATATCACCTCTTCTAATTGAGACCAAGTAATTAGTTTCGTTTTAAGACCAAAAAAAGAAATCTGTTTCATAATTGAGTTGTCTCTATAATCGTATCATTCTTCTAAATACTTTAAAGACAATTTCCAGAATGATTCTGCTTCTTGTTCGAATTTATGTTTATCGTATTCATTAATTTTTCTCAAAAGAGCATTTGCCTTAGCGCCAAAAAATTTATCGTTAGTCTGTTTTTGAGACTGATTCTAAGCTTTTGCACTACACGGTATATAAAATTCGGTTTCGTCCGAATTTAGCTTTCCTTACTTGTTTGATTTGTATGTATGTTATTTAAAAATAAAAGAAAATGTAATTAATTGCTGTCGTTTTAGCCTTCAATCAAGAATTATAATTCAGATTTAAAAAAATCACAAGAAATATTTTTCGTTGTTCTTGTTGCTTGCAAAACTACATTGCCGTTGCTGTAAATTTTCTTGAAGAAATAAATATACGAGCATTTTTTCTTAAAGGCTGGAAACTGATTTACGAATTTTTTTTAGAAGAAAATTTCGTTAACATTTCTTCGGTGTAATTTTATTTACATACAATTTTTGATGTTTTTGAGGTCAATATAGATACTAAGCTTTACGAAGAAAACTGGCATTTATTGATACAACATATTTCTGGAACTATTGGCGATGGAGTACTGGAATTTGGTACGAATATATATAAAATTAAATCCATGGTTATTAAGGTAACTTCAACTTATTTTGAAAGTTGTTACAAAAACCGATTTTTTGTTTAATGACGTTGTTAAGAAACTTGACCTTCCCTCACAGCTAGAGTTGCCAGATAAAAATGTATGTTTAACTTGACAGTTGCAAAAAAAAACTGGATTTTTCGGGACAACACATTTTTATAAAAAAAAAATATAGATCTTTGCTTAAATCTCTATAAAACAAAAAAGTAACAATTCATTTCTTAAAAAAGCGTACTACATACTACAATATGAGATCAATTTGCATATTTTTTATTAGATTTAGCGACCTTTATAAGTTTGGTCCCATTTTCCGTTTTTAAAAAATTAAAAAATTCATTGCATGTGTAGTTTAAATTTTGCCTTATTAAAAGCTCTGCTTTTATTATATCGGGAAGCATTTTATTTCTTTCCTTAGAATATAAACTCTTAAATATACTGAAATTTTTATTGTTACTTATAGGTATCGATAGTATAAAAGAAATTATTTTTTTCAAGTTTTTCATTTCGTTTTCATTATATTTTTGGAAAAAAAAAGACCAAATCTTGTCATTGGGAATATCTTTAGGCAAGATATCATACACACTACGTAGACAACCATAATCTTTGTATAATTCATCACAATTAATTTCATTTTTCAAATTAATATTTGATATCACCTCTTCTAATTGAGACCAAGTAATTAGTTTCGTTTTAAGACAAAAAAAAGAAATCTGTTTCATAATTGAGTTGTCTCTATAATCGTATCTTTCTTCTAAATACTTTAAAGACAATTTCAAGAATGATTCTGCTTCTTGTTCGAATTTATGTTTATCGTATTCATTAATTTTTCTCAAAAGAGCATTTGCTTTAGCGCCAAAAAATTTATCGTTAGTCTGTTTTTGAGACTGATTCTAAGCTTTTGCACTACACTGTCTGTATCAACGAAAGTGCATGAATCAGATTCCAGATCTCGAATTGCAGAGTCAAAATCTTGCAAAACGTTATGCGCAAAGTACAAAAATGCTTCTGATAATCCTTCTTCGAAACATTCTTCGCTTTCATTTAAAATATCGAAGCTTGATACGCCACATGTAATAAATTCCCATAGTTCTTTGCGATAATTTTCCTTCTGCTTCAAAATAAAATATCTTTTCACAGCCGGCCAATCAATAAGCAATATATTTAGCGCAGGAAGTAAGGAAAGCCAGCGAGTTGGTACATGGCGAAGAAGGGAATTGTATTCCATGTTAGCAAACTCGAAACACTCCTTTAGCTTTTTAGTTTTACACGAAGAAGAACTGAATTCATTAAATATTTTAATAACAATATTTTCAATGTCAGCTGTTAAACAGTTCAATCCAGCCTTAACACAATTATTAATAACGTGGCAGTTGCAGTTCGCTTTCAATATGTTTTTGTTCTCTTCTAAAAGTTTTTGGTAAACCGAATTATGAAAACCATAATTCACGGAGGCGTTATCCGCACTAAACGCAGAAATTTTGTTCATTTCTAATTGAAAATTTCTATTTATACGACGTATACTTTGAAAAATGGCCATTGATGTACCATTTTCATCTTTATAAAAATCCAACAGCTTCTTACAAATACCTGTTTTAGGATCAAAATATTGAACCATGTAGGCAAACATTTTTGTATTTCCCAGACTGATAGCATCATTACCTATAGCAAAGTAGTGATTATTTTTTAAATCAATCACGACCTGCTCTTGTGCATATGGTCCCAAAACATTTCGGGTTATAGCTGCACTTTTTGTACGACCACAAGTTATTTTTGCTGCTATTTTGCTGTCAGGGAAAATACATTTGTCCACTTTGGTATGGCAATCCAGACTATTGTAACTCAGTCCATGTTTAACATTATGGAAAATATTTGTTAGTTCAGCCGTTGATATTAATAAATCTTCGGAAGTAGTTGATTCTTTGGTCATAAATTTGCTCACACTTCCTGCAATTTTATTCGAATTTTCCATATGGTGATGTCTTTTTGTGCGTTGATGTTTTTCTAGTGCTCTAACCCCCTCATATTTGATGGAAATGTCCACCAAGCAAAATTTACATTTTGCAGTGTGTTCGTCTTTTTGTTTTATCCACTTACAAAAGTCAGGAAAATCTAACCACCTCTTTGAAAACACAGTTAATCTCTTTTTTGTTGCAGGTTCACGTTCTTCTTCACTTTCAGACATCTTTCTATATAAAAATCTATTTAATAACTATAAAATACTTATGGTTTAACAAACTTAAATACTTACAGTTTACATTGCAAAAACAGCTGTCATGAAATAGTGATGGTAGTTTTTGCAACATGTGAAAACAATCGATTTTTTTTGTAGTTACAAATGTGAACTTGGAAAGTTAATTTGATTTGCATTTACGTATGTACATACATTTTTATTTGCTATTATTGAAATCTTTTTGAAAAACATACTGTTTTTCTGGACAAAAACCTCTTCGTCTGGACTCTGGACCGAGATGTAAAAATCGGGACAATCCAGGCGAATCCCGACCACCTGGCAACCCTACTCACAGCTCAGATGCACGTGAAAATTCTTTCTTCGTTGGATACAAAAACATTCGTGACAATTGCTTTCGACTTTTGGGATTCCTTCGCATCTTAAAGATTTTTAGTAACCACTTCATAACATACTTCTGTTGAATTTAAAATATCAACCAAGTCAATCAACCAAAACTATATTTTTTTTTATAACATTGTGACTTCATCATCTATTATTTTCGATACGATTGTATACTTGAATTTAAGAGCAAGAAAAATAAGGATGATGTTCACATAATAGAGATCTGCTTTAATCACTCTTTAGAACTTCATATTCCTTAAAATTAAATATATTTTTTGTTCACTAGATTGGATGTACATAGTATAAGCAGGCTTCTATATAAACGAGCGGATACTATATGTTTTGATCGTTAATAATCGGCTTGCAGGCTTGATTTCAACACTATTGGAATCATCGTAAACGTTTTATTGGGCCTTATATCTGCTAAACGATTTGCCGTCGGCAAAACAATGCTAAATAATTTTCAAATCTATAAAATTGCATTTTGTTTTTACTTATCCATAAAGTTAAAAGCTTCTGTTTATACCGGCTTTGGTAGAGAATGAGCCGTCTTTTAATGAAATTAAAAAAAATGGAAACCTAAATAAACATAAGTGGCAAACAATATAATTTTGAACTCTGTTCCAAATGATGCGACCAATTCCGTAAGTATGTACTCGTATGTATGTACTACATAAGTACGTATTTTCATAGTAGGTACATATGTACCTATGTATTTATGTCAGTGCATTCGTAGATGTTGATTGTGTATTTCAGTATTTATCATCATTTATGTATTTAAGAAATATTATGAACTCAATAAGCTTAAAAATGCAGTGTAAACTGAAAACATGTTCTCCTTTGTTGATGGTATTTAAAAAACAAAGAAAAAAACTTGGTTTCCACACGAAAATTTTCTAATTTTTGGTGGGAAAATATTACCAATCATTACACAATTCAATAAATTAACAAAATTGTAGAGAGTATCGACAACGGCAACAATTTATACACAACAACGGTTCAACAATGGAAGCAACAATAACGACAAAAGAGTGTGAATAAATTAAATATCACGATAAACACTTTGATTAACCCCTCCAACCGTACCAGCATCAGCAATATCATCATCCACGTCAAAACCATCATTACCAGCGAACAAAACTGGCATCAGTTCCACAATTGGCTCTCTTTGATGTCTTCATTGAATTTGTGAACTTAGCAGAGCACTTGGTGTACTCACTTGACAGCTTTGCTTATAGTCTTAACACATTCATTGGCCACGTAAGGAGTAGCAGTGTTTAGAATTGAAAATTATAAAAAAAGAAAAAGATAGACGTGTGAAGAATAAATAAAAACGTGAATTTCATTTACATAGGAGAGTAATGAGAATGAAAAGACTACTATGCATAGCGCGAGATATGAGGATAAGAAATAAAGACAACTTACTTAAAACCATAAATACACACATACAAATTTACAAATGCACATATGTACATATAAGCATACAAACTCTTGTAGTCTCATTTGAACGGAGGAAAGTACAAATCATTCACAATTAAATATTAAGATGCATAATCATATCATATCACTATTGGTAATAATAGCAGATCAAATGATCATCACCAGCAGGCGAAAAGCACAAAACGTTCACAACTGGGCGTAATGAGCAATAATACCATAAACTCTAATACCAATCAACGAAAATCCAAGATCAGAAATGCCTTTCAATTTTCAACAATACAACTGTAATACTCGTACTAACACCAGCAACACGCCCAACCACTGAGCGACGCGATCAACGAACGAACAAAGAAGTCAGAATATACATAAGTATGTATGTATGTACATACATATGTACTCGATGGAAGGTGAAAGAAGAAAAATATGTTCAAAAATTAATAAGCAATAAAATTGCCATGAAATTAATATTCCCATGAATCTCGTAAGTATCACGCTGTGCACATCAGCACAATCTGCCGCAAGCAACAACACTACGTCAGAGAAGAAAAATCTTACATACTACTTATGTATGCATGAATGTATGTACAAATGTACATATGTACGAGACGAGTTCGTCGTGCGGGCGAATTGACTAGCAGGAGAAGTAAACGAAAGAAAAAATGGTAGTGGATTCAAAGCGACAGGAGAGACGCGCACACAGTTGGTAAGCAGGAGATGCTAGCTATTGCCACTGCCATAATAAAAACTTTTGAACTACTTTATGACACTTCGAGCGTAGAGCTCAACACGTTCGGGACGGTTCAAAAAAAAGAGGTAACATATTTACGATCGTTTCAGTTGTTGCCAGAAGATATGTATATATGTATGTATGTTGTATGTTTACTTTCCAATTGTTATGTGGCAGCACACGTACCCAGAGTCATTGAACAAGATTAATAAATAAAAGGATTAAATATGTGTTATACGTCCCAGCGGTGGCTTAGTAGGCAACATAGCGCTAACAAAATGGAATTCGAAAGTGTTAATTGAATCCAGATTTGGTGATTTTGTTTAAATAAATGAAGACTAGATAGCTATTTTTTGTACGCATGTATGTAGATAAGGACTTTTCGACTGACAATAAAATAAAATAATAAAGTTGAAAACGAATACTTCAACAGGGGCCTTGGTTTATTCTTCTCAAAGCTATAACTCAGTTTTGATTGGGGCACAGCGTTTCATGAGTTGGAATTTAATTGAACGATTCGAGCGTGTGTATTTTATTCGGTGGAATTCGCTGCTTGAATCGTGCACAAAATTCTTCAGAATATTAAACCTGCCAAAAACGACTATTTTTGGAGTCAAATCACTTACTGACTCCGGAGAAATTCGAAGTAGGTATTCTAACATAAATCAAAAAGTCCCGTCTTGTATAATTGTAATCATTCGAAAACAATCGGAGCTTCGTATCCACAGCTAGGCGAATACGAATACCAAATCGGTTCGATAAACAAACTTGACTCGTTTACCGTATACCAACGCCTATACATATTAAAAGTGTTCGCGATGCAGATAATTGTTACGAAATATCACATTTATTGTCAAATCGCGTTCGCAGTGTCCCAAAAATTTGCAAGGAAGGGTAAATTGAGAGAGCAAAATGACATTTCATTTTGCGGGGTAATTGCAAATTCTTGCCGGAAAAATTTGCAAGCAAGAAAACAGCTGGTCTTAAACAGAAATACTCTAAGAATATACAATTTTCAAACAAGATTGCCACCCATTTATGAATATTGTATATTTCTTATCTTATTTACATATACATATGTTAATATAAAAAGCTGTGTGTTGAGCCGCTTTTAATTTTTGAAACTCATGACGAAAATTAGCATAGTATTGGTTCATCAACCGGACTTGTAATCCGGGGTTTTATTTTTTTCATAAAATACAAAATTATCAATTGAAAGGTAATCAATAAATTAAATTAAATATAAATTTGAACAAGTAAGAAAAGCCAAATTCGGGCGAAACCGATTTTTATATACCCTCGCGATGTACTTTTGTATGGGCGGTGCCGATAATTTCATAAAAACCCCGTTTCTTTGTTTCAAATCGCTGCTAGTATTAAACTTTACTCAATTTCTTCCAATAAATACTGAAAAAAGAAGTTTTTTGCATTTTTCAAAATTTCCGTTAAATGAAAGTTGGGCGTGGTTATGGTACGATATCAACAATTATTGACGGTAATGCTAATGGTATCAAGGACAATATGTTCACCAAATTTTGTAACGATACCTTACATCGTTATTGAGATACCTATAAACGTTTTTTATAAAAATTTTATAAAAACCAAGATTCCTAATTAACTATATCTCTTAATATCAAATTTTTTATTTATTTTTTTTATTTTTTTATTTTTAAATTATTTGTACAATACTTAATATTCTACAAATAAATATCTAGCAGCACTGGCAGCAGAGGCCTTCGGCTGTCTGTTATACTACATACATATGTATGTTTAATGAAATTTTAAACAGAACTGAAAATATCAAATTTTAAATTATATGTTCCAATAGATAAAGAAAAAACGAAGTTTTAGCATTTTTAAAAATTTCCGTTATATGGGAGGTGGGCGAGGTTATGGTCCGATTGCAAAAATTTTTAATGATGATAACAGAGAAATTGAGGAAAATTTGTTTACCAAATTTTGTTACGATACCTTACACCGTTATTGAGATACAGAAATGGGCGTGGCAACGCTCTAAATACCGAATTTCACTCAATTTGTTTTAATAGATACCGAAAAAATTAAGTTGTTGCATTTTCCAAAAATTTCCTTATATAGGAGGTGGGCGTGGTTATGATCCGATTTCAAAAATTTTCTACGATAATAACAAGGAAAATATGTCCACCAAATTTTGTGACGATACCCTACACCGTTATTGAGATACAGAAATGTTTTTCTAAGTGCGCGTGGCAACGCCCATTTTTCAAAATTTTATAAATACTTAATTTCTTAGTTCAAAATCGCTCTAAATACCAAATTTCACTCAATTTGCTGTATTAGATTCTTGACCGATCTTGACCGTTTTCTATACCAGCCTACCCTGTCCATAGAGCAATTTTTACTCAAGTTATTGTGGCCGCTGTGGTCGAGTTGGTAGCGGTGCGTGCTATAACTCGATATGCCGGTGAGTTCGAGGTTCGAATCTCAGTCAGGGCAAGCAAAATCTTAATCAAAGAAAAAGTTTTTTTGCCCTCGGCAGGCAATGGCAAACCTCTGATCGTATTTCCGCCATGAAAAAGCATCTCATTAATTATAACTGCCGTTCGGAGTCGGCACAAAACTGTAGGTCGCTTCATTTGTGGTATATCATAAAGACGCACACCACAAATGGTAGGAGAAGCTCGGCCAAACACTGAGCTATGTATATACATAGTGTAAGCGCCCAAAATTATATTATTATTATTATATCATATTGTAACCACGGACAGACGGACGGACGGACGAACAGACAGTCAGGGCTAAATCGATTCCTCTTTTCATTCTGATAATTTTAGTATTAGGCGCCCAACACCAAATGTGCCCGAGTCCTTTATTTTGCAGCACTCAGACTATATGCCGTCCATTATTTTATTTTCGTGTCCCTCTAAATATTTCTTAAATCTTATCAAATTACGAATTTGCATAGATTCTGCAAACGCGGGTCAGAAGTGCAAAAAGCAAAAAGCCATAGATAGATGGTTAGATATAATTTTCATATGCGCCAATAGCATTCAGGTGTTTACCTATACGAAGCGAAGTGACCAGTCAAAAGTCAAAACAATTTGCCTGCAGGATCGGCTGTTTAGTGAGGTCAATTATGTATATTGCTCTTCTGAGATTGAAAGCAACATGCTTTTTGTTCATTTTCAGCTGCTCGATGCCTCCTAGTTGTTTCTGAGCGAAGTATGTACTTATTTACCCAGTTTTTGATGGTGGAAGTGCTATAATTGGTTGCTATGCTTAGCCTGAGCCAAGTGGTCAAATGTTTCATTATTAGGAACTTTCGTACGAACTGGCGCTCAGAGTAAAGCAAGCTCGTACTGTTTACGAACATAATTTAGTCGATTTAGTATTTTGAAATTACAAAAACATTTAGTAAACTTTTAAAGGTTAGCCTTAACGTTATTTAGTTTCAAATGCATTAAAAAAATTACATAAAGATAATGATTTCATTTAACTATAAACATTAAAAAATGGTTTTAAGAACCAGATAAATATGAAGATTGATATCTTATGCCATTGTATGTCATGCCTTGTTCAAAACTTCACTTTTCAGAAAAAGTGAAATGAAGGATATGTTAGAATTTGCTACTTTATAGTATTCCTGTATGGCGAATAATGAAGTGCGATTTATTTAAACTCAATATACAAATACATATAACAAAAATAAAGCCCTATGATGCATAGAAAACTGGACGGATGTATGTCAAGTAAATTAAAATTAATTGATTAGCCCCTGATGAGAATGTCCGAAGCATATTGAAATATATTGGGAATAAAACGACTTTATGTGTTTTCAATACATTTTGACCTACAGCCGGCATGTAAAAGGATTGTTTGATGAAAACTAAAAGACACAACAACTTATATTCAAAAATAAAATAACTTAAAATTCGATTCATTTAGGGCGAATAATTGAAAATTTGGTAGTCTTGCCTCTTAAAAGCTCAGAAAAACAAAACTTTGAAATATCTCTAAACTCGTTAACTCTTACAATATCCGATTATCATATTTGGATCCAATTATGAACAGTGTTGCCGCGCGCACATTTTCGAGCGAAGTGAAAGGACGGAAAAATCGTAGTATTTCGAAGCTAATCGAAGTGAAATATTCCTAAACTGCTTTATATAACATACGACCTAATGTAATAACAGAAAATGTCCTTTTTAGACAATTTATAAGAAGTGTATTATTTTTTTTAGCAATAAACAGTTTTATGTTTTAATATTTCTTTTCGACAAATAAGCATTTATATTTTGCATGTTTTAGTTACGCAGTTTCAAAATGTAGTAAATTAAGCAACATTTTGTTGGATTCGTTTTTATTCATTAACTAAATTAATATAATTAAATTTTTATTATAATATAGTTACAAACAAAACCAAAAATTGCATACACATTAAATAAGTACAGCTGTGATCAAAAAAATAAGAGTGTCCCAAGAGAATACACAAAATGCTACATATTCTTCTGAAGAAGTAAAATTTTATTCAGGAATACTTCAGAAATATAATCTTTTATTAGTCCTGTATTTCTATACAGCAAAACATTTTCATGAAAAGATTTCAAAATAATGTTTAAAAAAAAAGTAAATTAACATAAAATAAAAGGAGTATGGAAAGTTTTCCAAATATTACGGAAGTAAAAAGCAGAAAATGGTCACATATGGATATTAATTTAATAACTGCATAATATTTGCTGGCATAGCGCCGATATTTTCAAATTGTAGCACTTCTTCTGGGCATGGAGTCGATGACATCCTTTTCAAAAGGACTTATCGCCATGAATCTTGGATACTGTTCCATAAACCCTTTGCATTTGCTGGCCATTTGTTCCGAAACATCTTTCTTGACCTCTGCCCATAGATTTTCTATGGGGTTGTGTTCGGGCGATGGAGCTGGCCAGGCTATGATCTCAACTTATTTAACGGAAACGCTTCCTCTGCCGATTTGATCGTGTTTTTCGGGTTATTACCTAGCTGGAAGACCAAGTTCAAAGGCATATTCCTGTCGTCATGCGGCAACATTACTTTGCCAAATATACCCACTGATCCATCAATTCTTTAATAAGATGGATTGGGCCAACTTCACTATAAGAAAAACTGCCCAATACCATAACATTAAAGCCATCATGTTGTATAGTTTCAATTGTATATTTGTACTTACATATATTTCGTGTTCGGGGGATGCCACACATATGTATATGTAGAGCAATTTTGCCTTTGCAAAGGAATTTTTTGTGGCCTTCTGGCATTTAAATTGGATTACACTGTGGAACAAATTCAGGTTAGCAAAAGTTGGGTCGATTCTGAGAGTGAGGGGTGAAAATAGAGGCTAAGTTAGAAGACCCGTATCGCTGCGTTTGTTTATGTTAGTTCGAATTTTTTTTTAATCGACCTTCGAATTTTGCAGTCAAACGCCGATTTTCAGGATATTGTTTATATGGGTTTTTGGCTATAACTCGTCGACTAAGTGATTTTTTTTCAATTTGTTAAATCCAAATTATTGCTAGAGACCAGTGCAACAATTAAAATTAAAAAAAAATTGATTTAGAAAATTTGTCTAGTACTAATGAAGTAAAATGTTGGAATTTTTTTTTTCATGCTTTTTGAACATAAAAGTTATGCTTTTGCACAAGACGACTAAGAATGCCTTCTGTTCCAATTGCGTATAGCACTGACACTAGTGAAAATTTCGATAATTTGAAACACATTCTGGAGTAGTCAAATATAACGAACACTAGTGGCGCACTTGCTGCGACCTCAAAAAAGTTTCATTGATTACAGGCTTAACAGCATCTGGCAGCACAAAATATCCGTGTTTTTTGTGCGATTGGTATTCACGATACGGAGAAGGTATTAAAGGAAGAAACCAGTACAAACAGCATAACTGGAATAGTAGCATTGGACGGAAATGGCTTAAAGACAATAGGCTACACGAAAGTCTTGTTTCTGAAATTCAAATTTGGTTGCCGTTGCTTCACATTAAACTTGGCATTGCTAAAAATTTTGAAATGTATCGCAAAAGACCAGCAGTATTCAACCGCTTAAAAGACATTTTCCCAAGACCAAGTAACGCCAAAATTCAGGAAGGGGTTGTTAATGGTCCCGACATACAGAAACTAATGAGTCGTCAAGATTTTAACCAAGTTCTGACAGACCGAGAATTAAATGCATGGCTCGCATTGAAAGCAGACATTAAAGGACTTTTGGGTAAAGAACGCAAAGACAACTACAGGCAAGCTGTTGCAAACATGTTGGCGGCTTTCGATGAAATTGTGGTTAATATGTCGTACAAAATGCATCTCTTGCATCAGCATCTTGATCAACTCGCTCAACAGTTGCCAACTGAATCTGATGAGCAAGGCGAACGTTAACACCAAACTGCGCTTCCATTTGAAATAAGGTAACAATAGAGTGTGCATATTTTGAATTCCTAGATTTTTCTAATAACTTTGTCAAAGAGCACAATTTAAATATGTTAACGATTGAAAACTATTTTCGTTTCGGGTATAGAGGAAAGAAATTTCCAGATGCAATACTCGCTGAAATTTGTTGGTTATATAAAACACCTTTGAAGAAGAGGAAGACAAGGAAAAAGAGGAAGGAGGGAAGACAAAGATGAAATTCCAGAATATCTGTTGGACGAAATTATCGACCTTTTTGATGATGATGACGATGTCCAAGATATTCGAGAGAGCAGTGGTGTTGATCCACAGCCGCCTGCTAAACGGCAACTGGCCAAATCATTAATTTAATTTATTTAATTTTTTTACTTAAAACTTTTCATAACTAACATTTCAAAATTATATGTTTTTCCATATTTTTATAATTTCTTTTTCAATGTTTCTTCAAAACCAACACTGAAAAAATTGGTACATAAGAATTGAGAAGTAAATTAATATCAAGCTGGAAAACGCAAGTTTTGTATTATGATTGTTTTCTTTTCAAATTGAAGAAACTGAGAAGTATATTCTAGATCAAACAGAAAGCAAAAAATACTTAGTTTTGTGGAAAATATGTTCAAAAAGCATGAACAAAATTTTCTAAACCAAAATTTTTTTTAATTTTAATTGTTGCACAGGCTTTACCAGATTGAAAAAATAGCAACTAGTCGACGAGTTATAGCCATAAACCATATAAACAATATGCTGAAAATCGGCATTTGACTGCAAAGTTTCAAGGTCGATTAAAAAAAATTCGAACTAACATAAACAAACGCCGCGATACGGGTCTTCTAATTTAGCCCCTATTTTCACCCCTCACTCTCAGAATCGACCTAACTTTTGCTAACCTGAATTTGCCCAGCTGATGCAAAAGTTCAACTTTACTATATCCTGTAGTACGCCTATCATCTAAACTTGTGATTTTACGCTTACAACCTCTACTTTCGTGGCTTTTTTTTTGTACGGAAAAGCATTAGCGATCATTTGGTTATCAATAAGTTTTGCTTTGCTTAAGCATATTTTAAATAACTTCGCGTCTTTCGGAAGTGCAATGCCACTATCAACCATTAGAATTATGTATAATTATACATATGCAAAATCTAAACATTTATAACAATAGGGGTATTCGGGATTTGCTGTATTCGCATTAATATTTACTATTTTTACAACGAATTCGGAGTTACACACGGAAATCGCGAACACACCCTGTTTTAATATCTGTCTTCGTGTCATTTAAAATTTTCGGAACGGCTGATTAACGAGTTTATATGTACATATGTGCCACCAACAAATAAACGAATGTGCGTAATGTGCCGCGAAAAGGCGAAAAACCGAAAATATTACATTTTATTACTAATAATTGTAAACATTAAATTGCTAAGATAAACGATAAACTTTAATACACCCAATTCATATCAATTTATTCGACTATCATATTTGTAGATGATTCGACGATTCATCTTTTTTGTTTACAGCAGGGTCCACCCATTGTATTTGCTTCCACTTTTGTATTTGAAGTGGAACGTATATTTTATTGTTGGATTTTTACTACATTTGCTATAAAAACCACAGAAACCACGAATACAAAATACAATGGCAAATACAACAGATCCCGAATACCCCTAATATTTTGATAAAATTATCTGTACTGTTAATATTTACTGTGCATTTTTAATTTCCACGCTTATATTTTTAACTTGTAACCGATACTGGCCGCTGTGGTCGAGTTAGCAGCGGTGCGTGCTATAACTCGATATGCCGCTGAGTTCGAGGTTCGAATCTCAGTCAGGGCATGGAAAAACTTAATCATAGTAAGGTTTTTTCTAATAGCCGTCATCCCTCGGCAGGCAATGGCAAACCTCCGAGGGTATTTCTGCCATGAAAAAGCTTCTTTAAGAAACTCTTCCAAACACCGATACTCTTATTATTATGATCGCTCTCAGTTAAGGCTCGAAACTGAAATGAATGCTTTTAAACGAAAAAAAGTCTTGATCACAGCTTAATTCTTTCTAAATAACTTGAAATATACCGATGCAAGAAGTGGTAATGAAACCCTACTCGTACATGTTGTATCATGATCAAATTTTAAAATTGAACAAGCTTGGTATATGCACTTCTATTTATTGACCGCAACTGTATGTACTTATGTATGTATTTTTGTGCAAGTTATGTATTTACATAGATAATGTAAAGTACCTGAGGAACGGCCTAGAATTCGTTCTCTGTATAAAAATCCTGAACCTCATACTAACTTATAATACTTAAAAGTAAATTTCAAAAGGAACAAAAATTTCAAACTAATGTTTGCTACGAGTGTGTTTTAATAACAACGCTCCAACAAAAGTTCAAATGTTTGGGTACAAGAGTTCACACAATGATCTTTTGAATTTGAAGACTTTAAACCAAAACTCTTCGAAATTTAATTATTTTTCAATTAAAAAGTCATTAAATGCCAAAAAAAAGCCATTCACTTTCGAGGTCGCCGATAAAATTTTCCTCAATAAGATTGGGAAAAAGATGAATTAATGGAACTAAGCTAAAATATTTGGATCTTATATTGTTACTGCTGCTAAAATGCTGTCTTTGAAATTCATTCTCTTTTTATTTGCCTACATAGTGTTGTATATACATAAAATAATAAATAAAATATTCTGAAGTTTTGAGCGTATAAACTCAAAGTATGAATAAAACGAAATTTTTTTTGTTAAATTCTAGTCGCTCAAAATCGAAGTGATTTGGTCAAACTACGATCGTAGTGAAAACGGCAACACTGATTATGAATTTAACTGAATAGACTGCATTCCCGTTCCGACCGTCGATAAGTACGCACAGTTTTTTGTTTATTAATTCCACTGAAAAAAAAAAAAACAGAAAATGGCATTAGTAAATGTAACAGTTTTGATAAATTAGAGCCATATAAAATAAACGCTTTCGACCAAATAATCAGCAATTATGGAATATTTAGTGCTAGCGCGGCCGATCGTCTAAACGGATAAACGCGCATTTTCTGTTATCGTTAACCTCAACGGTAAGGAATTTGTCATATTGTAAACAATCGCAATCAACATTTTTCGGGACAGAGTTATTGAGCAATTGAAATTCATTATTTCCAAATGTTTGGCGAGTGTCCGCAAACCGACCGGGTGCTTGTCATTTCAACCATCTCTGTACGAGGATTTATATTGATGCTCAATCCTGATTATATTTGCGTAAAAGATCGAAATATTTTGCTTTGATTAAAAATATCCTATATGTGAACTAATTTTTAGTAATTGAAATTACGTTTTTGGATGATAATATGCATTGTCTTAAAGCACGTATTCAGAGAGGGGCCCGAAGTTCCGTATTGCAACGCGATAATTATTTATATGTATAAATTAAGATTTATGCAAAAGGTTGTATTAATATATGTATATGTATATATACATATTTGAATGAAAATTTAATGGAAAGAAGGTTATTAATATATAGATATTTAAAAGATTTAATAGAGTAAGTGGGGTATTGTGATATGGGTGGGTAAAGTGATATAGCATAATATTTTCTAAACTATTGTTAAGTTTTTTCCCTGAAACGCCGATGATTTCCAAAATCCTTCAGGTTCGACCACTGGATTGTTAAATAAAACACGCTCCGATTTTCTTAATGCTAACTTTATTTGTTTACAAAGCTATTTAATTCACGGATACTTATACATACGACCTCGCAACCTTAAAACTCTAAGCTTACTGCTTTACAACTTCCGAACGCAGTGGCAACGCCCTTTTATACTCCGAGCTGCGTACACTCTGGCAACTCTAGAACGCTATCGAAAGTTCTCGATTACGATTGTTCTATTTTCGTTTTCTCGATTTCTCTTTGGTATGTCATTTGTGATTTCGAATATCGACACACTATGCATGGTTTTGCATGAACTTTTGTGTAAATACAATAGTAAAGGTTGAAAACTGTTGCTCCAAGACTGCGCATGCCACTGAAAGCTTAGTTCGTTTTCAGTATGCAAAACCCTTTTAATTGTGCGGATCATAATATTATAGTACCTGTTTCGAAAAGTGATTAGTCCATAGTTTTCATAAATTTAAAAATTATACCATTTATTTTGGTTTTTCATGAATATATTTAATAATAATTCAAGTTAGTATTTTATATTTGGTAAATTATTTCCATAGAAAAAAAAATTTAGTTTAAAAACTCGAAATGGTTTAATGTGATATAGTCAAAGTGGTCCAATGTGATATGGTATATCACATTAAACATACAGAAAATAGTATTTAACAAATAAACTATTCTGTTAATAAAATTAATTGACAACATAAATTATTATGAAAATGCCACTAATTCTGTTAGAGGTAAAAAAATGAGTATGGTTTTTTATTTTATATATCGATGATATATTAGACCAATTTTTAACCGGTTTTGATGAAGAAGGCTCCTGGATGGCTACAAATTCCAATTTATTATATGTGGCTTGATAACTTTGCGCGGTTCACAAATCCGTCAAGAGAGAACCCAACTCTACCGTCATACCCCAAATATTGTATTGTATTGGCCTCTCAAAATCTCCTACAATGCTGAATATAAAGGTTCATAGGACAACAAGGATGGAAATTGCTCGATTCGATGTCATATAACTTTGGAAAAAGCGTATCACCATACAAAGCATATTTGGAAGCAAGCATTAAAAATTAAGAAAAGCGTATAAAGGACAAAACCAAAAAGAGGCACAAAAAATTGAGAAAAAAGAGGAAGGTACAACGAGTAACACAAGCTAGGGAAAGTTCAGCAAGCAAGTCGGAAAAAGCTTGCTTCTGCCAAATTAAGATAAGGATTGTTGGGCCGAAACTCTACCCAAAATACTGTGAGCTAGTGTTGCTACAGATAACCTAAACGCCAAGCGATATTCGTTTGCGAGTATTGTGAATAGCTTTGTAACTATGAATAAACTCGTATAGTTATTTTAAATAAATCTTCTCTTTTTGGTTTATTTCGCTTGTGTTATTTTTTGTGTATTCTATTAAAATGATGAACTTTTTCTTGTGTTTAGTAAATTTTCATAAAATGTTTTATCAATTTAAATATTTATAAGACAATATTCTTAAAAGAGAAGTTATGGGCAATGTAGAAAAGTTTATCACTATGCCTGATATGGTATATCACATTTCCCTTCAATAAGGACTTGTTTGACTATTTCTGGTTTTAATGGAATACCTGCTGATCTACTTAAGATAATGAAATCTTGTTTTAAAACATGCTGCACAATACATAAATTAATTAAATAAATTGGTCTTTTTTTAGTTTGTCTTAAAAATTTTACAGAACTAGTCGAAAGAGTTATACCTACATATATCACAATACCCCAACTTACTCTATATATATTTATTTAATATATGTACATATATTTAAAAAATATATACATGTGTACATATTTTAAAAGAAATAATTTTAATATCGAAAATTCAATGAACTACATATATTGTTAACAGCAAAGTATGACTAAGTGTCATTATTTTTAGGATCGTAAGTTTCGCTCTTTTATTTGTTAAAAAATATATGGTATTATGAATATCTTCGTAATCATCTTGAAAAAGAAGGCCCATAACCAATACACACCATGGTCGGAATGTGTTCGGGACAAGTGCATGCTATTGTCGGGAGATGGTCGGAAGTCGTACTCATCATGTTCGGTACAACACGCACATGCAGTAGTTAAATTTTTCATAATTTAAACCATAATTTTTTGTCCTTGACAAGAAAATGTCATTTCTATTCGATAAAATGGACTTTAATCTTTTTTAGACCAATTATTCTAAATTTGAAAAGTTAAAGTTAGTTAGAATAATAACTACTAAATGAACAATTTACTGATCACTCTTAGGTGCTCGGTATCCGGTGCGTTTACCTTACTTAGATTTTTCGATTACTTTTACTAATTGGCACAAGCGAAATCAAAAATTTAACTAGCACCAACATACAAATATTATAGTTTTGTGTTATTACGTTAGACAAATCTCGATACTCTTCTGCATGACATTTGTTTTTTTGGATACAAAAAGTTCGTGGTTTTGGTGATCTGTAAAATTTCTTTATTTTATATATTTATTTATTTATTTATTACGACTTCTTAACATACAGTCTAATTCAATAACATCATTTAAAAAATATTTAATTTTATTAGCAATATATACCACGAATCAACAACATCTATATTATCTTAAATTTTTCGTGTACTTATTTCGAATCTTTTTTTTTTAATAAGTTCTTTTCACAAACTTTGATATTTTCAGTTAATAAATTGATTCTGTTTTATAATTAGGCAATTTGAAATTATTTTTCTGTATTGTAACTGTTTCTGTCATAAGCCTTGTAACTTTATGTTGTATACAAATTTTATTGGGTTAAAATATATCTGTTTTTATACGGTAATCCAATTTAAACTGTTTAGCATTTCTTTTATTGGTGTATCATAGATCAATGAAAACTGCAATTATCGACATTTTATTTTATCATTAAAATTTTCTTTCCATTCGTGATTGTTGAGATATCAGTATCTTATTATTTTCTAAATATTGAACTAATTGAATTTAATCTCAATTTCTAAAATTTTTCATCACTGGCCAATGTGTTAATTGGCCGTAACTCCTCCGCTTTTAAAGAATTTTTAACTTCTTCTATTGAGAAAAGTATTGAAGTTTTCCATATAAATACTTGCCCAAACTATCTTCAGAAACCTTATTTAAAACTGGTTTAGAAGTCTCATTATTTTAAGTGTAAAGAAATCAGTTTATAGTTGAATTTCATCGTTTGGTTACTGTTAAATATAGTGTAACATATATTCACATTTCATGTTTTCGTTATATGTATCTCTGCTCCTTTATAATTATTAATAGGTCATTGCCAAAAGGAATATTATATTCGACTGGGTCCTACTAAATTACAGCTTTCGTTTTTTATAACTTTTGAACTGATCTACGCTGACAACTGCCAGACGTTATCCTCATCTGCACTGTTCTATACTTTTGGTCGTCTCATCGAGAAGAGCTTGCCACTGAACAATTTGTATTTTATAATAGCTTTGATTAATTATTTATGTATGAAAGTAGTATGTTTTCTAAGACGTTTCCCATTTACGCATGAGTATTAGCTCACGGCCAAATCGCTTAGGCGGTTAATGCGCCAATTAAGTAAGTATTAGCTCACGTTGCAGATGCAAACAGACAAAAGCTATCCCAAAACGTTTCATTTGACAAAAGTTTACAAAATATGATTCTAATTTTTTGCTGTTGCCCCCTTGTCTTATAAATTAATTTGATCAGGGTTGAAGAACATATGTTATACATATGTTCATATGTTTATATGTATGTTATAACGCTAAACATTTTTTTCTTAAACAGCCGTTCTATAAAAGTACCGCCAATAGTCAATACAGAAATATAAAATTAATTGAAGGAGCAATTAAAGTTTTCAATATTTACGGGAAGCAAACAACTCACATCAAAATTTACCACTCACCACTCACAATGCTGACATTGTAGACATTTAATCTGAAATACTTTCTGACGGACCTTCCTTAAGTCAGCTATTTCTTTTTAATTTGTTTAGTCGTTAAAAAGATTGAAGAAAAAAACACCAAAGTATCTGGCTATATATTTTTTGTTGTTATAGATTTGATCTGGCATAAGTGGCCAGCACATGCAAGTTAGTTTATGACGTTCGTCGGCATTATTACCAACAAAGGTAAGCTGAAAACTGTTAACCGAAAATAATTAACGAGAATAGAATGAAGATATTTTTAAATTTTATTGCGATAACAACCGCTGCCAGTTCATAAATCATATCGCTGTTGCTGTTCACGCGCACGCTACCGAACCAACGCGGATTGGTTTCAGCCGACAGTGCCGGCAAAGCCAACACTGTCGTCATCCGAGATTCTTCAACTAACGCGAGTCGTGGTCAAAACACAGCGTTCCCCGTTTATGCGGTTAACTGTCTGAATGCTCGGCTGCTGTCTACTCAGCGGAAGGCATCGAATACATGAAAACATTCATACATACATATGTACGTATGTATACACATGAGTGTACATATGAATAAGAATTGGTCGCTTCACGCTGGCCCAGCACAGATTCAATATTATAGGTTTTTTATTATTATTATCATTATTATTAATAATTCGATTAAGCCATATGGTCATTTTTAGTCGTACTCCCTACCTGCTGTTTTATCGTTGGATGTCTTATTTGTAACGCATTTCTTTCATCCTAACCTCTACCCTCACTCTTGCTTTTGTTAATTTAATATTGATTTTAAAGTGTTGTTCAATTTAGAGCGGATTAAAAACGCTGTACGACGCTGAGATGTAGGACGGAGATGCGATTCGATTTGGTTATTCATGTTCGCGCTTTATTGTATTTTTGTTCTTACAGTTGTTTTTCGGTTAGTATTCGCTTTTAATGCCCATCAGAACAATTTAATTATCATAATAAAACAAAGTTCCAATAAAGAAATTGATTTATTTAAATTTTTTTGCATAAGTACAAACCGCTGTTTACGAGTATGAATGTCCCACCTATAATAATGTGCGTAAGCAGATTTATTAGAATATAAGTATTAAGATTCATTTTTAGTTTAAATTTTCCGATTAAATACTTTTACATATGTATGTAAATTATCAAATATTCGGGCGAATAGTAGATTTCTACTTATTAATCTTAAGTCCCCTGATTGTAGGTGGACTCTTCTTTCCCTTTCATTTGTCCACAACATAGTGCGTGGTATTATAAACTGCCCATATTTGCTTGGGCACATCAATTTCGCTGTAGCATAAAGATGCTTAAGAAATTCTGCTCCTTTTTCTTTGGAGATCGTTAGAACTCAGTATGCTTCTCCTATACATATATAAGGCTTCAAAGGAATTCAACTGGCTCTCAATTTATTCTGTTCTTGACTTCTCTTGCTCGGAAATCCATTTAGAATTTTTACTCAATCATTTAATTACTTAGTTTGTAACTTTAATATGTATATAATTCTTTGTAATCTGTATAAAATGTAATAGTTTCGTGTTTATTACTTACTTACTTACTTAATTGGTGCATTAACCGCATGCGCGGTTCTGGCCGAGGTCAACATAGTGCGAACGACATGGCCTAGCTAGAAGAGCGGCTGGTTCTTAATCCGGTGCAAATATGTCTACGTCCTTGTAAAGCCTGTACAGCTTACAGTCTGAAGTAGCACTTGTTGACAGAGGGATTCTTCATTGGATTTCAAGTCTGACGTTGTTATTTGTGTTAAAGCCGGTTCCTAGGTACACAAAGTTTTCTACCTTTTCCAATTTTAACATTGATGTGGGAGCCTATGCGCGACTTGATGACAGAAGATACTTTGTTTTGCCCTCGTTCACATCCAGACCCATATCAACTTTGCTTCTTCGCTCCTATATCAACTTTGGAGAAGGCAAATCTAATTGTGTGGGTTTTATGACCGCTATTACCATTAAGCAGTGTGGAAAAGTGTTCCCTCCATAATTTAAGTATGCTGTGGAAATATGATACGAGGTCGCCGTGTTAATTCCAGCAGGAATTCGAACCGGTCTTGAAATCTTCTGTTAGCCGTCGTACTTTTTGAAAGAATTTTCGGGCGCTCTATTTTTCTCACGTAACATGCGTTTTGTTCCTTCTTCAACTCACGATAACGCTCTCTCACAGCTCGCGAGTTACATATGTTAATAACTATACAAAAACACCAGACGGTGCAACTGATAAATACGAAGAATTTTTGAAGCAAATAAACAAAGTAGGAACATAATACCATTTCCGGCCCATTTGTAAAATTGTATGCAAAAAGAGAAATTGAAAATTAAAACAAACAACCAATTTCCAAGAATTACTGAATTGAACAATAAATCGATTACTAAACAGTTTTATTAAATGCATACGCCGAATTTAGTGAGTAAGCAATTATTGTAACTAAAATAAGTTTCGTTTTAAGTTGAATAAATTAAATAAATGAGTTTGATTTTGTCCACCTTCAACGTCACTTCGTTGTAACTAAACCTTGTAGTTTTAATTTTTTAAAAACCCGTTCACCGCAACTCATAACGAAATTGGCGCAGTCGGTTATCCTGCCCCAGTAAGTGCGGAAATAATCGTGATACGGAAATACAGTTAAATACTAATTCCCAAAATAATCTTGCGAATCTGAAGGCAACTCAGAAGTTGACCAGACCCTCCAGGATATGATATAAATATAAACTTTTGTAGTGAACACGACCTTATAAATAAAAAAGGCGTTTATTCACCAGAAGACATTGAAGTTAAGTGAACGAAAAATAAAAATTGTGAAAATTAAAGCAACAAGACAGCGAATATTTGACGAAAGAAGGAAGATGGCACAAGAACAGACCACAATACCAAACGTGCAACTCATCGAGGAGCTGAATCGAAGGGAGCAACAGTTGGAGCAACTTCGACAGGCGTATCTCGAGCTGCAACAGAGACAACCGACAAATGACAACAATATCCAAAGGATTATAAAGAATATTCAACAACCCACCCACATTCACTGGAAGAGGAGACGTAACAATAAGCTCACTTATGAGCAGCGTGGAATATCTTCTCTCTAGTATAAGAGATGAGGAAACCATAAGGGAAGCAAAGCGAGCAGTTTACTACCGGACGATACAAGGAGAAGCAAAAGACGTCATTATAAATCTACCACACCCTGACAATTGGACAGAAATTAAGAAGGCGCTAAAACTACGTTATAAGCCGGATGCGGAACCACACGAAATATATAGGAGGATTTGCGGGATGAAGGCGAACACGGTGAGTGAGTTAGCAATAGAAGCACAGAAAATTAAACATTAATCGGACGAAATTAGAGTGTACTATAAGTATAACATAATAGAGGATATTATGAAAATAAACAAAATGATAAATATCCACACAGGGAAAATAAGTCAGGTCAATTTAGACAAAATTACAACAATAATTCCTATTATAAGGGGAATACTATAAATAATTCTGCACAATTTAGGCAAAATTACCAAAATAGAGGAAACAAGGAAAGTAATTCATGCCAATATGGGCAAAGAAACCAAAACTATAAAGATTATAAGGACAACTATTCAGGTCAAGAAAGAAAAAATAATAGTTCTAACCATCTAAGATTGGATAAAGGAGAACCCATGGAGGTAGATAATGTAGAAGCTGACCAAGATAGATCTCGAGTAGCAGGACACCCTAGCAGCAATTGCAGCCAAAATCGCTTGCAATCGCCTAGGCAAAGCCACAGAAAATCAGAAGATTGTAAAGAAGTGAATAATTTAATTTTTTTTATGAACAGGCCTCGAACGGATTACCGAGAATAACAATAACAATAGAAAATAAAAAATACATCGCGTTAATAGATACAGGGGCGACCATAAGTTTAGTGGATTCAGAACTGAACGAATTTCAAAAAATACTCCTTAAAGATGAAATTATAATCAGCACAGTAACGAGTAAGGAGAAAATTATTCACGAAGTGCATACTAGAGCACCAACAGAATTTAATTTGCCAGAAAATGCGTATATTAGATGGAGATCAACACCATTGAGAGGTAGAAAGTACAATTTTATAATAGGGACGGATTTATTAAACCACTTAAATACAATGATAAATCTGATTGATGGAAAAATTACGTTAAATGAAAAAGAAACAGCGTTTTTAAATACCCCGTTTAATTTTAAAGAATTATGTACGCTAGAAGCGACAGATGATGAAATAAAAGGGATAAATTAAATCATTTGAATAAGGAAGAGTATAAAAAAGTAATACAACTTTTGAAAAATTTAAAAAAAACCATTATTTAAAGAAGGAGAAAAATTAACAAGTACTACGGAAATACAACATCACATAAGACCCACCACAGAGGAGCAAATTAACTCAAAGTTATATAGATATCCACCTCAACACGAAGAGGAAGTGCGTAGACAAATTTAAGAGATGGAGGAGCAAGGAATAATAAGAAAAAGTAATTCTAGATATTCTAGTCCATTAATAGTGATTCCAAAGAATATGGACAACTCAGGAAAGAGAAAGTACAGAATAGTGGTTGACTACAGAAAATTAAATTAGGTTACTATTGATGATAAATATACTTTACCTAACATTGACTCAACATTGGATAAATTGGGACGTGCCCAATACTTTACGACATTAGACCTAGCAAAAGGTTATCCCCAAATTACAATAAAAGAGGATGACAGGTGTAAAACCGCTTTCGTCACACCTCACGGTCTGTACGAATTTACAAGGATGCCATTCGGATTAAAGAATGCACCTGCAACTTTCCAAAGACTTATGAATGAAATTTTACGAGATTTTATAAACAAAACATGCGTAGTATATTTAGATGATACTAGTTTTTAGCACAACATTACAAGAGCATATTAAAGCAATATCAGATATTTTTGAGATCTTAGAAAAGAAAAATTTTTAAATACAAGTAGACAAATGTAATTTTCTAAAGAAAGAAACGGACTTCTTAGGACACGTATTGACAAAGAAAGGAATGAAGCCTAACCCAGATAAAATAAAAATCATAGAAGAATTAGAACTACCTAGAACAGAAAAACAAATAAAGAGTTTTTTGGGTATAACAGGTTAGCAGGGAACAAGGTAGCACAGGCAATTACAAAATATTTAAAGAAAGGAGTAAGAGTTAATACAAAAGATCCCTCTTACATAGAAGCTTTCGTAAAACTCAAACAATTGATTAGTTCACATCCAATTTTGAGATATCCTAATTTTGAAAACGGACTTACGTTAACTACAGATGCGTCAAATTATGCAATTGGTGCATTTATATCCCAAGAAGGACATCCAATTTGCTATGCTTCAAGAACGCTTAACAATCATGAACGTAACTATTCAGCAACAGACAAAGAGTTTTTAGCCATTATTTGGAGCGTAAATTATTTTAGACCATATTTGTATGGAAGAAAATTTTAAATAGTAACGGATCACCAACCAATTAAATACTTACACTCAAAATATAAGGGAAAAGATATGTCGCCGAGACATCATACAGGGTATACAGGAAACACGGGTATATGCGAAACATGCCAAGAGGTAAAATATGATAGGAGACCACTCAAACCGAAATTTCTCTATACGAACAAACTTACAGGAAATAATGAAATTATCCATTTTTAACATTGATAGATAAATTTTCTAAGTATGGAGTAGCATATCCTTTAAACGACAGAAATCATATTACTATAATTGAACAACTGGAAGACTACTTCACCAAAATAGGAAAACCAAATAAAATAATAGCTGATAATGAATTTAAAACAACAAGGATTAAGGAATTTCTCAGCAATGAAAATATAGAACTTCATTTAACAAAACCCAACAGTCATACGGGTAATGCGGGTATTGAAAGATTCCATAATATCATTGCAGAAAAATTCAGAATATTTTATTCATTAAACAAAGGTACATATATCCGTTAAGCAGTTAATACAAAAAGATATTAGAAATTATAATGATAGATTTCATTCTACAATAAAATTCACGCCTAACAAAGTACATAATAACAAAGTGGATAAAGAGATTGTAAGAAAAAATATGGAACAGAAAAAAGAGAAATCGATTACCAAACTGAATAGAAACAGGGAAGAGTATACGGAACAAAGAACAGAAGGATTCATAAAGAACTACAAAGCGGTTAGACACAAGGAACAACCTAAATACAGAAAACAAAAATTAGAGAAAATTTATTTAAGCAATATTAAACGACCTTTAAAATTTACAGATATAGACCATGATAACAGTAGTAGTACTAATGATACGACAATGTGAAGGAATAATGACTTTGACAGAACTAACTGATCAAACCGGATTCATTGATTTGCAAATTAGAGATCAAGAAATACCTAAGGATAGCGACATAGTACTACATATGATTGACGTTCAACAACTAGAAAATATTATCAATAATATGACTGACAACATAATTTTAATGAAATTAGAAAATAAAAAAATACCTCAAAGAGAGTTGTTAGATGTAAGGAATAAGTTACTGACACTTATGCCATTAAAAATTAGAAATAAGCGAGGATTAATTAATGCAGTTGGCAGTATGTCAAAATGGCTTTTTGGTACAATGGATGAGGACGACAGATAAAATATACAAACACACCTTTTACGGACAAACGATACAATTAACCAACAAATTAAAGTAAATGATTATTTTGCCTCAGCTATTGAACATCTCAAAGAAATTGTTAAAAGTGATAGAATTAAAATAGAAAAAGAACTTAACTCGATTAATAAATTTATGTATGACGAATACAAACACAATGTATACTTAGATCAATATACAAAGATTCAATTACTAAAAATTAAAATTGACCATCTACAAGAAAATATTGTTTCAGCTAAATATGGGATAATACACCCAAATATATTAACAAGTGAGGAAATAGTTAAATATAATATCGACTATAATAAACTTAAATATCTACAATTAGGCACAATAGCCCTAAACAATACATATCTAGTATTCGGCATAAAAATACCAAAAAACTTTGAATATGTAAAAATAAGAACAGTTATTCCAATACCAAATAAAGAAAAAGATGAAATAGAAGCAAAAATAGAAGAACTATTTACATATGAAAATAAAACATTGATATTTGCAGAAGGTAAATCCTTGAAAAGAATGAAACCTAGTAACCATTGTATTTTAAGAAATAACTGTCCTCTCATAAAAAATAAAGAACTAGAAATACTTGAAATACATAAATATAAAAACGATTTTTGTTAAAAATGCAATAAATTTACAGCTTAATCACACATGTTATCAAGAACAAGCCATTATAAACGGCAACTACTTAATACGATTTAATTATTCCCCATTAAAAATTAACGATTACTATTTTTCTAATTATATTGAAAATATAAAAGAAAATATTGTAAGCCTAAAATACGAAGATACTCGGAATTTTACAAAAAGAATTACCTTTGATGAAATAATAGAGGAACATAGATATAGAAAGCATTTTTAAATTGAGAATTCATAGTAAAATATCACATATCTGCAATATCTTAAGTATAATTGTAATTGTAATATTAGCTATCGTTATTTTCAATAAACACAGACGTATAACCATCAAATTAAATAAACGAATTCGGGAGAATTCTGGTCTAAAGGGGGGAGTAGTTACATACATATGTTAATAACTATACAAAAACACCAGACGGTGCAACTGATAAATACGAAGAATTTTTGAAGCAAATAAACAAAGTAGGAACATAATACCATTTCCGGCCCATTTGTAAATTTGTATGCAAAAAGAGATATTGAAAATTAAAACAAACAACCAATTTCCAAGAATTACTGAATTGAACAATAAATCGATTACTAAACAGTTTTATTAAATGCATACGCCGAATTTAGTGAGTAAGCAATTATTGTAACTAAAATAAGTTTCGTTTTAAGTTGAATAAATTAAATGAATGAGGTTGATTTTGTCCACCTTCAACGTCACTTCGTTGTAACTTAACCTTGTAGTTTTTATTTTTTAAAAACCCGTTCACCGCTTCTCATAACGAAATTCGCGTTGCTCCTTTGACAAGCTGAACACAATTCTCAGCGTTAGGGAAAAAGGCATTGTCTATTGTCATCAGAATCTAATATACATATTTATGTATGCTAAAATTTTTATTTGCCACCTAAAATACTACGTACTCGTTTAAAATTACATGTTCTATTGATGACATTTCTGAGCCGTTTATTTATTGAAATAAAATCGAACCTTCATAAGTCGAACCAAATTGGTTGGCAGTAGCGTCAAGAAAGTAAATAACATACAAATTCTCCATGATAAGAAAATAAAAACCGTTCCATATAATGACTTTTATTGATATTCTCATCATTTGATATTTAATAAATTTAAGGTTAAGGTTTCGCGTTTCTATGTTTTGCTTGTAAAATACATTCACACGTTTTTAAAGCCAATAGTGCAAGACGCATATTATTACAACGAATCCTCCGAAAAAATTGCTCCCGGCCATAACATTCTAAAAAGATTCACAAGGTAAGCCTTCATGAATGCAAAAAATTATCGGAACGCACTTTATTGTTTGCCGAAAGCAAAAGCTCTGTTCCAATTGGATATTAAAACTCGATCCAACTATTCGCCGTCTTTTATAACCCAATGTTCTCTTTCTGAGTATGTACATATACATGGTACAATAAACAGGTAGTATAATGTTATCAGCAGATTGGAGTTTTTTATATATGTATGTGGGCCATAACAAGTCAAACTTTGTTTACAAAACAAACTTTTATTTTCAAAAAAACAAAAAAAAATTTTGTTTACAAAACAATCTTTGTTCACATTTTGTATATTTATATTTTTTAATTTAAACAAATTTTGCCAAGGCGAATTTAACAATGTGATGTTAAGGAGCCAGCTGGTTTTTTCGCTTTTTTTCGCTTTGCTGGACTGAACGTCAAAAAGCATCGTTCTGATTGGCTGGCGATATATATCACCTACAGAAATTTGACATTCAGTCCAGCAAAGCAAAAACAAAATACATGGACGCGTTTTACTTATATACGCTTACCACCACCTTGATCAATTCGCCTGGAATTTTGCGTTAACGTGATTTGGGAAACCTACATACATACGTATGCACATATCTACACACATACCCAGAAAAGGGACATTGTCTTATGAAAGACGGGAAATGGTCGGATCTTGTTTCAATATCCAATTGGAACAGAGCTTGGGTATGCCGCTTTCTGCAAACTGTTTAATGAGTTTCGACCATTTTTTGCATTCTTGACGGCATACCTCGTGAGTCTTTCCAGAATTTTGTAGAATGCGTATTGTACTGCTTGCATTGAAATAAATTAATTTTTGAAGCAAATGTACATTTTGTATTACATTAAGAATTATCAAACTCGTCAAGTTTGATATATGTATGTATATATATATTAACTTTTTTTCGGAAAAGTTTTCCCACATTAATATAGTTTATTGGTTCATGAAGAAAGTTATGAGCATAAAACACTGAAGGCGGGATTTTAAGGAAAGAAACACTAATTGATAACTGAAAAAGCATAAATATACAGGTCCATGGTTAAATTGAATATAAAATTAGCTTGTTCCAAAGACGAAAAATTTACGTTGACGAGAAGATCGAGTCGGTTGAAGACGAAAGAGAAATGGGAGTTCCTCTATGACGATGATTTTATAGAGAACTATTTTTGATACTTTATCAAAAACGGACATTAGAAAACAACATCCATAGGTTAAATATATTTTTGATACTCTATCAAAAACGGATATTTTTTTTCTTGCCACTAAAATATTGTATTGGAAATGCCCATAAAATTGTTTATCCTGTCTTCCGAAATGAACCCAAGAGCTTTATTCCACTTAATAATTATTCTAATTCTGGTTTTTAGAAAACCAATTATCAACAAATGAGAAAAATTATCCAAAATGTCATAAAAATCGATAATACATTATGTATTATAAGTTCCACATGAAAAACTTAATTTTCTGCAACAATTCAACATTTTTTTTGTACAAAACTGGTAACTAAATTCTGCAAAGGAACAACACAGCTTCTAAGGGCGTTCAATATGGCTGATTTAGAGCGAGAAGTTGTCAACGTACAACACCTTTCATTATTGCATCATGCTATCTGTTTAATGTGCATTGTACATACATGTCAATTTTGGGCATTTTGTTGACCCCGGGATTTTCGAGATCTGAAAACGATATCCCGGGATCCCGAATTTCATGAAGTTTTGATTCGTAATTTTTAAATTGCCAATGTAACACGCCTGTAATCGTTGTATAATAGTAGTATTCAAAATAACATTAATATAATATAGAAGAACGATTTGTTGTAATTCACGTATGTATTTATTGGTATTTTCAAGGAAAAAGGAAATCAACGTGAAATTTTACACACATACAAAATAATTTATATTTCAAGTAGAAATATACATATTTGGTACAGAAGCAAATGTAAAGAAAAATTATATTTTTTCACTGTGTGATACCAATATTATATATCAGGCCCGTGGGTAAATTAACGTATATGACAAGAAGTGAATAGTATTCATCTCATTTTATTCGTAAATGAAATTTCAATCCAGATCCCCCCGTTGGCTGAGTCCTGCACACGGCCCTGTTACATACTCGTATTAATATATTACCATTCAGTAAAAAACGAAATACATCAAGAAAAAATTAAATGCTTCACCGATTCCATTTTTAGCGAGGCAGAATTAGGCCTTATTTTGATCAAAATGCAATCTCAAAGAATCAAAAGCCTTAAGTGTGTTATCCTCCAACCCTTGATTCAATTATAAAAGGTTTTGTACTTACTGACAGCTAAATTCTGACACTCCTTAATCTAAAGTTGTATTTTGGAAGTACGTAGAAAGAGGGAAGAATATTATCCCTTTTAGCCAAAAGGTAGTAGAAAATTACTATGTAAAATACGTATTGTTTTTGAGTAATTAATAAATTTATGTATTAAATAAAGTTGTGGAGAGAAATGACTTTATTTTAATTGTAAATAATAAAAATTTAATAAAAAAAACTTAACCCTCATGTAGAAAAGCGTGGCTGTGCATAAATACATAATTACAGTACTCATGGCACATAAATATTTTCCGAGATATGCGGTATCAAATATTTAAAGGCGGTACGTCCACTCTTCTTATAACCATGCACGAGAATCTGATTTTATATATGTACATATGTACATCCGCACCAAATTCCATCGATCCATCGCATGCAAGGAAAGTTCCATTCCCAAATTCGTTGAGCCGTTTATATACATATCTAAATATATATTTTTTGCAGACTTAACAGCCTGCATTTAGATTTTGACAAAGCGGAATAAATAGCATTGCTATACATCGAAGGCTAGGATTTTTCTTTTTATTTTAAAGTATTGTCTCTAAACCTCACAGGACTGAAGAAACTAACAACAAAGCATGGGCAAAGGATTTATACATTCTTATCCCCCAAATGCAAAGCGGACCTGTAAATTCTTTTAAGTAAAAACAATAATAAAACAGTATGATTATATTGGGGACTGTAACGATAAAGCCCACTTTTATTTGCTCATGATCGTCCAAAACTAGGTTGGGAAATAGGCAAACATTTAAAGGAATCTGTAAACTAAAAGGTTCAATTATTAGAATTTCTCCTTATAGTTGCAGTTGCAGTATAGACGGTGGCTTTGCAGTTGGGCAGGGAAACACCAAACGTACGAAGAGCCTATAAATAAGAAGGTTCAATTATTAGAATACCTCTTTACAAAAGCAGTTGCTATATTACATTTTACTTACGTTTGTATGTTGTGCCTATGTTTACACACATCTCTGCTGCAGGAAAAAATCTCCAGTCGATCGGCGGTATATATACATATATGTATGTATATGAATATGCAATTACATATGTATACCTCGCTACGCTGTCTGGGGAGAGATATTCTGAAAATAAATGCATTTATCATTGATGTGATCAAATAACAACAAAAATGATATTTACTCACCAGCTTCACGGCCAGAAAGTGCCAATATTAAAATAATATCGCACAGAAGGGTTTGCTTTCTATGTGTTGTGGTAAATTACACTGCAAATAAGGTATTTTATATGTTTCAAATTAAGAATTGTTATATTACTATGAAATTCATACATATTTTGTAAAACTTACCCAAATGCACACAATCACAAAATCAAATGTCAGTTAATGAAAAAATAATAAACTAGACCAACGAGTCAGTGATGCCAACTTTTTTTTTGGTAAGTTTACAATATACTACCATTTCAAGTGAAAATTGTAGAATAAGCAACATTCTTCACGAGTTAAGAAGCCGATATGTCATGCGGGAATGAGTAAGCTGCTTTATTACAGAACCTTTTATTATTGAATCATGCCTCCAACCTAGACCTAAATTTGTTGCAGTGGAGAAGCACTGCTGCGACTCAACACTTGTTGGTTGGATTGTCGTTAAAGTTAAGTTAAATGCTTTCTTTAGGCACTAGCCTTTATCACCTCATTACAAAAACTATCAATTTCTTTTACAAAGCCTAATAAATTATATGCTACAAAAAAAAATGAAGGCGAAATACCTGGGAAGTGATGTTATTTTTCTTGTATATCTTATCGAGTAGAACGAGAATCCAGTTTTGGAAATTGTCAAACACCCCCAAAATCTCGAGTTAAGCTTAAAAACCGATTTTTCGTACTATTGCGCACTTATTAGCCCATATCTTAGCTAATTATCAACCTATTTCATTTAAGAATGGTTTAAGGAGAAGAAACTCAGACCTTTCGAATGATATATAGATGTCTTAATAAAGCTGAACAGATTTATTTGCTTAAGCACAACAAACTTAAACTTTGTTACCATTTTTCTCCTTTTTTTGACTTTGGCGATATTTTGACACACTATTTTAAATGAAAACTAAATAAGTTTTGATTTGATTCAAAGAGTACGTTTAATACCGAGTTTAACTAATGTTTCTTTTCAAAAATTCGTGCGGGCTAATAAGTGCGCAATAGTACGAAAAATCGGTTTTTTAAGCTTAACTCGAGATTTTGGGGGTGTTTGACAATTTCTAAAATAGGATTCGCGTTCTACTCGATAAGACCTACAAGAAAAATAACATCACTTTCCAGGGTATTTTGGAGTGACACACTAGTGGTATTCATTTAAAGTCGCATTGCTAAAAAAATCGCAAAGTGGCAACATTGCAAAAAATCTATCTATCTATCTCCAAAATTGTCAGTTTATTTGGCGTGGGTGACA
This sequence comes from Philophylla caesio, assembly GCA_963971545.1. Lineage (NCBI taxonomy): Eukaryota > Metazoa > Arthropoda > Insecta > Diptera > Tephritidae > Philophylla > Philophylla caesio. The sequence continues at coordinate 69,789,731 of OZ020607.1, forward strand.
GTGGAACTATCCAAGTAATACGTTTTCAATTAATTTGCTTTATCATAGATATTTATCTTTCGATGAATTTTAGAATGCCACTGAGTTTTTGATGCCTTATTGAAGCACAAAGATAAATATATATTTTGACCCAATGCATTTGAACGCCAAGACCTAGTGACAAAAACATGGATGGATTTGCCAAATTGCATTGGATACGTTGATGGTACGGAATTGCCATTAGCTGAGAAACCTTCAATAGACCCAGAAGCATATTTCTCTCGCAAGCACGTTTACTCTCTCAAAGTTCAAGCTGTATGTGACCATATGCTGCAGATAAGGCATCTAGTTTTGGGCTATCCAGGCAGTGTACACGATTCACGCATATACAATAATTGCGAATTGTCAACTCGTTCAGACGAATTTTCCAGTGCTGGCCAATGGATAGCTGGTGATAGCGCGTATAAATTATCAAAAACAGTTATAACTCCATTTAGAGATAATTCAAAAGATCTTAGCGCTGCCGAGCGTACTTTTTTCAATAAAATATTCAGCCAAAACCGAATAAGGGTTGAACACTGTTTTGGTATGTTGAAAGAAAGATTTAACAATTTAAAAGGCTTGAAAATTCAACTGAAAAATGAAAATAGTATCAGGAAGACGAATAAATGGATTCTTTGTTGCGCGCTGCTTCACAACATTATAACGCAACAAAATGAAGAGTTTGACTTTGATCTACAAGTACCAGAAGACGATGCCGAATTTGATCAAACATACAGCACTGAAGGTATATCGGAAGGTGACACAGCTCGTCGCGCACTTTGTGCCATTATGCTTGCTATGGATTAAGAATGCACATATAAATATACATAAAATATAAAAAATCAATTTAATGTAGAAGCTACAAAACAAAAAACAATTAATTTAATAAAATCAATTCATTTTAAAATTAAATTAAAAAAAAACACAATGCACTTCAAAAGTAAATAAAAAATGATAAGTATTCAAATACAAATCAATTATTAATTAATTATTAATATACATATATTTTAAATTGTTTTTAGGTTGCAGTTCCGCACCCATTTTAACCATTTTTCCTTGACTTTCTAAACGTAATCTCTCCATTTCAATCCTTTCTTCTTTCTCCAACTGCAGTTTCTGTAATTCAAAACGATTTGTTTATTTGTTTTTTTTAAGCTCTAGCTTCTCTTTTTCAATTTCCTCTTTTTGCTTTTGAATTTCGAACAGCAGTGAAAATGGATTGGAGTTGTGCGATCTTTTTAAATTATTTTTCTGTACACGATTTTGCGGTGGTGTAGATAATCGTGTGCGCGATGATGATATCTGTTGTGGACTTGCTGAGGCGCTTTGTAATGCGCAAGTTAACGTATCGGAGGGCGAATTTACTACATAATCGCTTACAATGTCGGTTATGTCAAATATTTCATGTTGAATCGATATTTGAGGAGCCTCCACTGATTGTGAAGATTCGTAAATAGCTGGTGGCTGGATGTTCAAACGTTGCCCGTATATTACATCGAGAAACTCGAAGAATGGACACAACTTCTTGATATAATCTTCAACAGATTTATCTTCGCCATTTTCTAAGAGTCCAGCACCAGTTTGTCCTTCCATTTTAACGCTGCTTAATATGAATTTTTAAGATCCTTCATTTTAGACCGCATCATGTCCCAATTAACATTTGATATTGCCGGTGTAGTTGAAGCAATGCGATCATAAAATCTCTGCGCTGTCGGTTTCTGCAGAAAATAAGGTGTATAAATAAAAGTAGCACCAATATAATATAAAATATTTACTTCGAAGTATTCAGGATTGCTCTTAACGGCTTCCACAATAACAGTCAGCAGATCTATGATTTGTTGCTGACTCCAACGATATGTGCCATTCACACGTTTACGTTTTGCCTATGAATAATAGATGTTTTTTTTTTTTTGTTAGTTTAATATATGTATTTACTTATTTCTTCCATGACAAGTTGAATCGCGCTATTGCCATTTTATTGCAGTTGAATTTCTATACAAAACTGAACAGCTGTTTCGCGACATTGCCATATTGCGATAAATACAACAAATGCAACTAGTTTGCAGCTTTAAATGAATACCACTACTGTGTTATTGGACAATTGCGAGCTGTTGGTTAAAACTTGATGCAATTTATCTTTGAGACTTTCTGCCTTATAATAGAGAGTCTCATTTTCTACTAGAATGGGATATTCTCCAGCTCATTTATAATAGCAAGGACAGGACAAAACAAATCCTTAAGGAAGTTAGCAAGCTGTGCTACGTGTGGATTGTTCACTCTCTAAAAGCTTTGTTTTGCCCTTGAAAGAGGAATTTTTAAGAATGATACAAAATTTAAAAAATAAATGGCTATTAAATTCACTGTTTTCTACAATTCCGGGATTTGAATAGACTTATCCCGGGATATTCGGGAGTTAGCGAGACTTTCGAAATATGGTTTAACAAATAGAAACTAAAAACAAAATCACATACGAAAGAAATTAAAAACAAATCTGCATAATTGAAGACAAGAACGCGAAGAAATATTGTATACTACATACACTTTGTAAAAATTATGCATACTTAGCATAACTTCACGTTTTTGACAAGTAACGCCAAAAACTGATTTGAACGTGATTGGTTAAATGAACTATTTATGTTTAACGGGCGTTTAGTGCACCTGTTAAAAGTATAGTATAAAAGTATTTATATTTAGCCGCTATCAAAAGATATGCTTAAGCGCTTTCTAAAAACTTTAAATGCGTTTTTCTCGGAACCATGTTTTCCATTAGAATGTCAAGCATAGGTCTTGATCTATTGTTCCGATTCCTTCCATTCAAAGTTTGTTCAAAAGATAATAACTGTTTGAAAGATAAAAATATATGCACATTTTTAATTAAAAAAAGTAAAAAAAAAATACATTTTTTTTGAACGTCCACTTTTCAGTTAATTTTCTGTCAAAACTCATTCTAATTTAGTATAAGGCATAGAGAATTCCAACAATTTCAAGAAACAAATAACATTTTTCATTTCAGTTCACTACAAGAGGCTGGAGAATTGAAAATCAGGGACGATGTTTTTGCGTTCAGAGGCAGACAATAGCCTCCATTTTGAATTTTGTCGCGATACAAATTTCTAATTACTGTACAAATAAAATCGCATTCAATAATCAAAACCGAAAGTTTGTAGGTTTTTTCATAATGCCACAAATAATTCCCAAACAAAGAACCTCCCCTTAAGTTTTTGCTTTGTATTAGAGAGCACGTCTCTAGCGATAGTAGGTGCGGCTGCAAACAGGCGCCTGTCTTGGAGCGATCGGCTCGTTATGAAAATTTCAAATGACTCAGAATATGGTTATTATTGGGAGCCGCCACGTAAAACAAAAGTTACCAACGGATAGGATCCTCTTTTTATGACGACTACGGCAATCGTTTTAAGGACCTTGATTTGGGGGCATGCACCTGGAATTCTCAAACCCTTAATTGGGAAGGTGCCTCTGACATCACCGCCGTCAAAGAAATGCGATGGATGGGGCAAGGGAAACGACTGGCCCGTGCGAATGTACTGCGGCTGCCATGTAAAGAAGCGCAAATTTGGTATCGAATTCGGAAAATTCAGTTTTCATGATGAAACGTCTTATAAGATTAAAACTGATCGCCTTTGCCGGGGCCTGAAACATGGTAGTCTGTAGTACCAGGTTCAAGCATAAGAAAATCCATCAACCTACGTGGCTGTCCCCAGATGGTAAAACGCGAAACTAAATCGACCATGCTATGATAGACGAAAGGCATGTTTCCAGTGACCTTGATGTGCGCACGATTCAAGAAACTAACTTCGACTAGGATCATTGGCTTGTCGCAGCAAAGATCCGCACACGACTCTGTGCGGCAAAAATTGCGCGCAAATGGACACAATGAAAGCTCGTCGTCCGAAAGCTGCAATCGCACGAAAAGCCACGTACTTCAATTGACAACTCACGCTTCTGCAGCACTAATCAACGCAATGATATTTCAGAGAGCCCGAAAACACAACTGGTACGATGGGGATGTCGTGTTGTCTAGGAACGGTGAGATGCTGCATACAAGGCCTCATTGCGATCATTGCAATAGAGAGATATCGTGAGTTAAAAAAGGAAGCGAAACGTATTCTTCGTGACAAGAAGAGAGAGAAGCCGAAAGGCGTGAGTGCAAAGGGTTTCAGAAAGTACGACGGCTAACAGAAGGTTTCAAGACCGAGGCGAAGAAGTTGCCTATATTCCGCGTATCTGAAATTGGTATATCCGCAAAAATACGACTATGTAAAACGAAGTTGAGCAACACCACCAGCTCCGTCAGAATTGGGAATGACTTCTCCGAGCTGTGAATACCGCAGTGAATTAATATCCAGCTGCTTCGCTAGCTAGGTCATGTCCTTCGAATGGATGAAAGTATTCGATGTGGTACCCGCTGGTTGTAGCAGATGAAGAGTGAGGGCTCCTCTGCGTTGGAGATCAAGCGATAAGGATCATGGGTACCGTTGTTATTTCCAATTGGCGCCAATTAGCGAAAGAGAGAAATAACTGGCGTGCCTTGCTGAGCTCGGCCAAAATTGCCTAACCGGCCACAGCGGACGATGTTTGTACAGTGGCTCACAAAAGTATTTTGTATATGAAGAAAATAAAGCAAACGATTATATTTTTGCATTTGTTTCTGTTTTATTTATAAATTATGTATTCAGTTCAAAAACATATCCACTCTTTACATCGCTTAGGTTTCAATAATACATAAACAATTATGGTACATAAGAACAAACTGTAAACAATTTAGAATTTGTAACTCGCAAAAGTAGTTTGCAGCATTAGGCAACTCACAAAAGTATTTTGCTTATTTTTAAAATCCGTTTTTTGGTGCAGCTTTGTTAACTTGTTGCAACTTTCAGTTGAATTTATGGTTACTGGTGCGTATTTCTATTGAAATTGTCATAGTTTGAATCATTTCGTTTATAATTGTGATGATAATGCGCACATCAAAAATGCCAAAAGGTAAAAAATTAAAATATTTGAAAAAAAAAATTATTTGGTACCTTCACAATGAAATAAAATCTATCATATACATTTGTGACATGTCGGAATTTATATACAGGTGATGTCAGTAAACCGAATAGCTGTAAATTTTGACACTGCTCACTGGCTTATTTCCACTGTTACCCACTCTCCTACCCTCCTTTACAAAAGCAAACTAAAATAGTATTAAAATTATTCCCTTTTTGATGCGTATTTTTGTTTTGCCTCGAGGCGAATTTAGTAACGCTGCGTTTGTCCAGCAAATATCAAGATGATGTTGCCTGTTTACATTTCTTTATTCACAGTCTGATTTCTGATTATCATAAATTTCTACTAGTTTGAAGATCACGTGTTACCACGTTTTTCCATTGAATGTGAAAATGTTCCCGGATTATATTTTTGTCGTCAATAAGTTATACATATCCGCCACTAAGGTCCTAAAAGAAATTACTTAAAAATTTATATGGCAGAAAGAAAATTTCAATAGCCGATGTACAAGTTTTAGTTATAACTTTAACGTATCTACTAATTAAATATTTATTTAATTGCAACGTAGAAATTCAAAAATGTAATTGTTGGAAATGAGATAACATATTCCTCTGACATTTCCAAAATAGTTTTAATATATTTCTCTAAAATCTTCTGCAATCTGTTTTCAAATTTTATTGTCATTTGAGTCAGATATTCCATTGATACTCTGAAAGATAAGCAACAAACAAAGCACGCTCCTAGAGCCTGTCAGACTCACATTTACAGCCAGTCGGCAAATTATCAAGAGAAGATTTGCATTGCTATACATATATTTTCCATTAAAAGATTGCTTCCATAGAAAATTATTTCGTTTTTCCTGGCTATACTGTCTGATTTTTGATTTTTATACATGTGTACAAAATAGTATTCATAGACATATACATACATGCATGTAATCAAATGACCAGTTTTTTTTTTTAATTTTTGATGTATGCGTAAAAATATACATACACAAATCTAATCCGAACCATTTGCATTTTTAATCCTGGACTTTTTTTCCCCTTTTTACTACATTAGAATACATGCCACAATTAAGACAGTCTGTCGTTTGGTAAATACGAACTTATATCACCTGTGTATAATTTCACCATACATTTGTCATATGTTAGCCGATAGAAAATGTAAAAAAACGGTGTAAGGTGCGCGGCAGTATAGAAAATTTAACCCGTTGTGGCCGACCAAATGCCGACCGATGCTAACGATGGGAGAGGAACGAAAAATATTCAAATTTAACCGCGAAAATCCACATTTATCAGAACCAAAGCTTAACGACAAGCTTAAAACAGCTCTACACGCACAAGTTTCTGATTAGACAGTGCGCAGAGTGCTCAGGACGAATTATATTCATGGTCGCGTTTCTCGAAGAAAACCACTTATTTCAAATATTAATAAATATTAGCGACTTTTATTTGCCAACACCTAGAAAAGTAAAAGTTTCGAGTTTTGGAAAACTGTAATATTTAGCGACGAAAGCAAATACAATATTTTTTGATCGGATGGTCGTCGTATGGTTATGCGGAAAGCAAATGAACAGCTGCATATACTCGTATAAAACCTCAAAGCAACTGTGAAACACGGTGGAGGTTCAGTGATGGTGTGGGGGTGTAAAAAGGGTTTGGCAAGAAACGGGTTTTTGTTTCAGCACAACAACAACCCGAATCATACGCCTCAGGACGTTAACATGTGGGTATTTTTCGATGCAAAACATTTTCCAAGACCCCCTCACAGCCCTGACATTAACCCTATAGAAAACGTTTTGGCCTACCTCGAAGATAAAGTGCGTGAACACAAAATTTCACAAAAAATAGAATCAAGGAGGTTTTGTTAAGGAATGGGAAAAAATACCACCTGAATTTTGTCGAAAGTTGGAAGAATCGATGCCAAAACGCTTAGAAGCTGTATCTAAAAGTAGCAGTTATCATACGAAATACTAAATGGTTTTTACATTAATTTCTATATCACCTCTAGTCAAATGCAAAATACTTTTGTGAGTCACAAATTCTGAATTATTATACCCGAGCGTACTTGTACACAAGGGTATTATAACTTTGTTCGCATAACGGTTGCTTGTAACAGCATAACGGAATCAAGATAGATATAGACATATATATACCAAAATGCTCAGAATGAAAAGAGAAGTCGATTTAGCGATGTCTGTCTGTACGTCCGTCCGTCCGTGCAGACGATAACTTGAGTAAAAATTGAGATATCTAAATGAAATTTGGTACATAGAATGCTCTCTAGACATGATAGGTTGGTGTCGAAAATGGTCAAGATCAATAAACAACCAAGGCCACCTCCCATATAACGGAAATTTTTGAAAAATGCAAAAACTCCGATTTTTCGGTATCCATTAGAGCAAAATGAGTGAGGTATTTGGAGCGATTTTGAACTAAGAAATCAGAAATTCCAATTGTAATTTTAAATGCTGGGCGTTCCACGCCCACTTAGGAAAAATGTCTGTATCTCAATAACGCTGTTATAATCGTTAAAACCCAACCCATCGTTAAAACCCACCTCGCATATAACGGAAATTTTGAAAAATCCAAAAATTTCGTTTTTCTTTATCGTTAACGTTACCACACCCATTTATAAAAAATACGTCTGTAGGTATCTCAATAACGATGTAAGGTATCGTCACAAAATTTGGTGAACATAATGTCTTTGATATCACTAGCATCACCGTCAATAATTTTTGAAATCGGACCTTAACCACGCCCAACTTCCATATAACGGAAAATTTTAAAAATGCAAACAAAGAAACGGGGTTTTTATGAAATTATGGGCACCGCACATACAAAAATACATCGCGAGGATATATAAAAATCGGTTTCGCCCGAATTTAACTTTTCTTACTTGTTTTTTTTTTCCTGTGTACCTTAATTTTTTTTTTGTGTTAATGAAGCGAAGTAATGACTTATTATAATGTTGAATTTAATACATAATTTAGCAATAAACCTGAAAAAAAGCAAAAATAAAATCGTTTGTTTTATTTTCTGCATATGCAAAATACTTTTGTGAGCCACTGTATGTATGTATGTTTATATGTACATATAAATACATACATATGTATATTTATATTTTATTATTTAACGTCTTCACAGACATTTGGCTGCAGTCTTCGTCGTTTGCCAGCATAAAAGTCGGCTTCATCGAAATGCCTTTCACATACTTTCGGTGAATTGGAAATTTTTTTTTAGCAAGCTTCGACCGACCCGAAGTTTTGACATAATAAGTCTGCGGAATTCGGACGCTGTCAGTACTTAAAATACGGTAACTTGGAAATTAAATTAAGATAACTTAAATCGGAAAGTTTACTCATTTATGGAATAAAAGAAATCCTAATTCGTACTTCCTAATAATCCTACTAATATTATATTCACATGTTTAATTTTTTAAATATTTTGCAAAAACGGCTGCTGGAATGAAATTTGGCATGCAGTTATTAGAAAAAAACTTTTTCTCTGATTAGATCTTACTTTCCTGGGCTGAGACTCAAACCTTCAACTCAGCGGCATATCGATTTATAGCACACACTTATACACGCTCGACCACAGCGGCCACTTAGAAATGTAATAATTTTAATTTGGTGACTAAATTAAATAGACGAAGGAATCTTTTTTTAGTTAATTTTTATTTCAAAAGCGAAATAAGCCCCTCGGGGTAAGAAAGTAACAAAAAAAAGTTCCTTATATTAAGGGTAAGAAATAAAATAGCCTATAATTTTTAAACAACTGTTAAAATATTTTTCCAAAATTTGCAGCAACCCCTTTTTTTAAATTTTAATCAAATTGAGCTAGTCCCTCCACATCCATACACTTACGAAGCTCACATTTGGAGCTAGTTAAATTCACACGTGCATGCTGCAAAAGGTCAGGGTGTAAATGTACGATGGCAGGATTTAATTATTTAATTTGCAACATCTAGTTTGTTTGTTAGGGACAACGATACTGCACACAATGGGATACAGTTTTTGGAAAAATTAAATTAAATTTATTGTATGTAACTATTTAGAGGAAAAAAAAGCAAGGAAACATATTTTAGCAATATGTTTAGAATTCTATTCCAAAAATTGTATAATCTGAAAGAGTATATGTATGTGTATTATGTTTGTACTCAGTAGTCCCTGCATGAAGGCTAGAATATGAATTGCTATATCCTAAAGTTAATTATAAATATGCAACAAAACTCGTTCTCGACTTTGTTTTTTCGATTTCAGCATTAAAATATATCATTTCTTAAAGTATTAAAAGATATCGGGTCTTAAAGTAAAAATAGAATTCGGTTGTTTAAGTTTTAAAACGAACGAAACTTTCGCTACATATTTATAGGCGATATGCATTCGGTTTGATTTTATCATCTTAAAATAAAATATAAAAGTTAAAAAAAAATTTTAAATTTATAATTGCATAACAAAACTAATTCATATACATATGTAAAATACATTAATTAGTAAGCACTAAACAAATTTCTTCACACATTTCACAGTGAAACTCCTTTTGGTACATTTTCGCTTGTGGGAGTCATCGGGAAGGTATCTTTGAAGCGTCCAACAGTAGTCTGCCGTCATTAAAACGCTCCATCTTCCCTGGTATCTTTTTTCCATCTCCTTGGTGAAATCGTTCACCTTGCTCTTCACTCACGTCTCCAAAACTTTCTGGAAATGCTTTTAACATTCTTTTGACGATTTGTTTGTAGTTATGATCTTTGTTATTGCCTAAAAATTTCTTTATGACCCCTTTAGAGTCAATCCACCCTTCTCTTTGAGGATCCGCCATGGTTGTGATGAATAGTGGATCAGCCATAAGCCGTCTAATATCTGGTCCAACGAAAACACCTTCCTTTAACTTTGCCTCCGAGAGACCTGGAAACTTTGATATCAAGTATTTAAAGCAATTTTCATATCTTGGAAGTGGCTTTACAAATTGCTTCATCAATCCCAGCTTTATGTGAAGCGGTGGTAGAAGAACTTTATTCCGACAGGAATGGAAGTATAGAAACCGCCGTTGTGAAGCAGAACTTCTTTAAGGCTTATTTTTGAAGAATCTATGAAAATACGCCACTCTGCTGGATCGTATGAGATATACACTATCGGAGTGCGCACGTTCAGGTTACAACATGTTAATGCAGCTCACACAGGGTGTTCCTTATTTATAAATTAAAATGGTAAACATTTAAAAGCAGTAATCAAAATAAAATTATACCTTATTATTAATGCCTACAAGTTAGCCCAAAAAAACCCTTTTTTATAATAAAATTTTGCGTTTTGTAAAATAACCTTACGTTCTGAAATTTTTTCAGTATTTTTTTAGTTTTCAGAATACCTAAATACATAGAAATCAGTTGGAAATATTCAGACCGCATTTGTGTTGTAAGGTGTCTCGAGATTTTTTCTGAGTATATTTCTCTTAACACAAATACTGCTGGAAGTAGGCCTATACCAGACTTCAGCGGGACGGGAACCCATTTAACTCCGTAACATTCACCCAAAGCACTTTATGCCGCGCTAAATTTCTACATGTATGTACTATGTACGAATTATATACATACATACACTTACGTAGCAGAGACTCTTACAAACGCGTTGATGTGTACAGAAATCTGAACAGATTGTTATAATTGAGTTTTCCCTGATCGTCTCGTTGTGAAATCCTTCTCCAGAGGATGCTGACACCAAATATCATAATAATGAAGTGTTTTGGGGTGAGTGACTTTTAATTTACTTCAAACCTCACCGCAACTCAACTCCCCCGAGGGACAATCCCCGACACTCTTAAACACAACTGCAGATGAAGCCAATAACACAATGGTAGTGTATCAAAACTATGTATGTAAGCACAAGTTGTCAAATTCGAGTACTCATCCAAACCCCACTTGTTCTATAAGCACGTATGTATGTATGTATGTGTATATGTATGTAGTATGTTTGTATTTGGGCGTATGAAGGCTGGAAGATGTTAGGTATACTCGAACAGGCGAAGTAAACATGAACATACAAATGTATGTAGTTACATACTCGTATTTATGTTGTATGTATTTATAATGCAAAACAGAAGGACGAGCTCAACCACCGTAAGCGCCATGACGGGAAATGGCATAGAAAACATTTGTGAGTCTGTTTGTGCATTTTCTCCCAGATTCAACCTAATACTGACAAGTGTTACGTCTGAATGGTGTTGTCTACGAAATCAAGTGAAAATTATGTTTAGTAACCTTGTCGGCTTGCGTATAATAATCCGTGAGGTCTTACGTTCATTATTTAAGTAAAAGTATAACTTGATGATATACATATGTATGTATATTGAGAAGTATTATCAGCAATTAATTCAGATTTTTATATTTGGTAAGTAATTACAAACATATTATGAGACACGGAATGAAGTATTCCCTCTCTTCGTATCAGAGGTCAAAAATATATATAATTCACCTGTACTGTTATGTGCGTAACTTTTTTCACTTGAATAATAAAAGTTATCTTGGGCCTTTTTTTAAAGTTGATAGGGTTATTTTCGATATCTGCTTCTTTTTGGATGCGTACCAACTCTTTAGTCAAAATTATGAAGTACGCTACCGAGTCTTGAATATATGTTTTATGGAAACTTTCAATTAATCGATCACCCTATAGCGTTTAAGTAAATTTTTATATGCACATACATATGTATGTACATATGTGCATATTTTTGTATGCGTCTCATGTACTCGTGTGGTTGTTTTACTGATGTTGCTTGTGCATCATCAATTTGTTATACGCAGATTATCTATTTTTATTGTTATTAATAGACGACAATTTATTAACACAATAATAGTGATTTCGTTTCAAAAGAAGAAACTTGATAAAAAAATTATTTCTGAGCAGCGGAGATTAGAAACAGGTTAGATAAACTTTTGGACATTAATGATTTATGCAAATTACGTTATTCAATGTGTGTGTACATATGTACATATGTATGTATACCTACGATAAAACGAAAATGGTTTCTATGTGTTCGCCGAGAAAGATTTCTGGGCGTTTGTTTTTAATTCCAGATAACTATATCTGCAATAATGATTGAAATTTCTCAAATGTACACCAAAAAACTTAAAGTGGTCGTTCGGTAGCGTCTATATTGATTTCGAAAAGCTCTTAAGTCACCAATGTTGCAAGATTATTTTTTTTTCTAAGAACTATAAATTAAAACAATACGAAGAGTTTGTTTAGGAAAATTTAAGTTTTTTTTTAAATTTTATTAATCGTATGTAACAAAAAACCCAATTAATTTTCAATAAATTAACTTTAACAGCCTTTATATGTATGTATACTGGAATATTTCAATCACATTTTCTTTGAATGAAAATTCAATATTTTTCGGAAAAAATGTATTTTGTACTAGGCGGTAATTTAAGAAAACTGAGAGCGTGTCTAGAAAACTGTAATTTACAGTTAAAAAAAATTGTCAATCTAACAGCATTGTCTCAGTTAGTCAATACTTAACTTAACTTAACTGAATTTAAGATTTGGCTAACCTGCTATATGGAAAGCCGTGCACGCGATTAGTCAACACTTAACTTTCCGTAAGAAACTTGAAAATCTGTTAATTTTAGATTTTTAAGTTTCAGCCTTACGTAAATAGAGAGCAGTGAGAGCGGTGAGAGGATCTTGATTTTCACGATTCTTTAAAGTAAATGTATGCAAATTTTACATTTAAAACGAGTTTATATGATGTGGTAACATAGGCGGCGACCACTCAAATAGCTGAAAATGAAATTATAGACAAGAAAATTTAAACATACAAATGAATGACGAAAAGTTGATCGTAACCTCCAATAAAGAACTGTACGATAAATTCTGCCCTGGATGTCAATTGGCACATCCGAAAGTCTATATTTATCGGCAGGATTTGCCACCACCTTTTCCTCTGACCAAGTGACTGCTTCTTGCATATTTTCTACATTTGTAGCAAACTTAAAAACATTCGACACAATTTTATTTTTCTTGACATCTTTACAAGCAATAATCGATTCAAACACAACACTATGCAACATCAAAAAAATCACCGATATCCCGAGTGGTGATTCGTATTAGGTATGTATAGTTATATAGTAAACAAATTCATATTCAAAAATCACGTCCCAAAACATAAATAACGGTAATCTTACTTTATTTACTATTCGTTACACATAGTTGAGGGTAGCTATAAAATTATATCATTGGTGTGAACAAAAGTCATCAAAACATTTAGATTATTCATAAATCTACAAAATGCGGCGTCTTTGTGTTAATTCTCCTAGCTTATTTTGTGACGTTTTGTGGTCAATTTACTCCTAAAAGTGAATAAAAGCCAATTTCGCCTTTGTTTGAAAAATGTTATGAAGCTTATTTTAAAATTGCCATTAGAAATCAAGACAAATCATGGGTGCCGAAAGTGTCCTGTTTAAAATGTTATAAATATTTGACGGGTTGGTACAAAAGTAATATTAAACAGATGCCTTTTGGTGTACCAATGCAGTTGCGTGAACCCAAAATTCACGTAGACGACTGTTACTTCTGTTTAACAACTGTGAAAGGTTTTTTCACATTCTCCAGGCATTCCAGTACCGGAAAGATTTTGTATTTCGTCAAGTTTATCGAGTCCTATTAAAGAAGAAGATGAAGCAGGCTCTTCTAATAGCGAAGAGGTATTTATAGATGAAAAAAATACAGAACGACATTTGATTAGTCAATCAGAACTAAATGACCTTGTTAGAGATTTAGATTTGACCAAAGAAAAATCTGAAATATAAGGCTCGGGATTAAAATAATGGGTATATTGGAAACTGGAGTTAAAATTCTTATCGCAAACGTCACATTACCTTAGCTACCTTTTATTCAAAAGAAGATGGATTAGTGTTCTACAATAATGTTGATGGATTAATGTCAGCATTAGGTCACAAGCATATATCAAAAAATGGGTTCAGTAAGTAATGAACACGGTGAAAGATTTCATTAATAAATTGAAGATTACGAGAGCGTTATCAGGTAGATGGGAGCCTGCCATGCTTGCAGAATATTGTTGGAGCCTCCACAGGAATACTGCCACTACTGACAACAAAAGGAAAGCCAATCGTTCAAAAAAAAGTTTTTTTTTAATGTAGAATAACAATTTATGTCACCGCTTTATATAACTTTAAGTAACATCAATAAATGCGTTCCACTACTAAACTTGACGTGATAGAAAAATTTTATTTCAATATTTCAAATAGTTTTAAGGTGGCGAATCATAATTACATACTGTGAACCCAGTGAAAATTTTTTTTTTTACTACTTTGTTGCCTAGTGTAATCACACTAGTGCTTTATTTTCTACTTTGTGTCAACGCAGATATTCAAGAAACAATGTGCTAAACAAATTAATCGTCAAAAATTAAGTTGACGTGTTAAGTAATTGTCGCCAATTCTTAAGTAAAGTTAGGTCTTGACTAACTTAGCCTTTAAGCAGTGCCAAACACTTTCCTGGGAAAATAACTATGTTCGGCTTTTCAAATGTTCACAATTGGCTACTTACATGCTCCGAACAACATAAATAGTAGAAGAGCAACAAATTGTATTTAGTTGCATGCAAACCTTTAACGAAGTATGTATGTATGTAGGTTGATGTCGCATTATTGTTGAATAAAGTAGGTACACTGAGCATATGCAAATTTTACTTTTATTTGACGAAATGTGCAATATAGAGTGGCAAAACGACTTTTGGGTTCGTTTTAATATTTTAAATGAAGTCGAGTGCTTTGTATGCAATCAGATATTCAAAAGTATTTAATTGATTTTCATAATTTATGTATTTAAATAACTTTTTAATTATCATTATACACACATAATTCAATTATAATTCCTAACCATGACATTATTTTTCCATTAATTAATTGTCCTTCCTTTATGAATGAATATTCATTTGAAAACAAAAAAATTTTTTTGCTCAGAAATCCACATTTAAAATATCGAAAAATGAATTAAAATACAATAAACACTTTTCCAACTTTTCTCTAGGGAGATTTACTTGGTTTCTTTGCTTTATGTTTCTATGTTGACCAAGAAAAAATATAAAAAAAGACATGCGGAAGTTTTTTAATATGTAATACAACACTGCATTTTTTTCCCCTTCATTACCACCAACACATTCTAATTTTTATACCCGAGCGTACTTGTACACAAGGATATTATAACTTTGTTCGCATTTCGGTTGTTTGTAACAGCAAAAAATAATCGAGACAGATATAGACATATATATATATACTAAAATGATCAGAATGAGAAGAGGAATCGATTTAGCCCTGACTGTCTGTCCGTCCGTCCGTACGTACGTCTGTCCGTGGTTAAAATAACCTGAGTAAAAATTTAGATATTTCAATGAAACTTAGTACATAGATTGCTTTATAGACAGGGTAGGTTGGTATTGAAAACGGTCAAGATCGGTCAAGAATCTATTACAGCAAGTTGAGTGAAATTTAGTATTTGGAGCGATTTTGAACTAAGAAATTAAGTATGTATGAAATTTTGAAAAATGGGCATTGCCACGCCCACTTAGGAAACCATTTTTGTATCTCAATAACAGTGTAGGGTATCGTCACAAAATTTGGTAAACATATTTTCCTTGATATTATCGTAGACAATTTTTGAAATCGGATTATAACCACGCCCACCTCCTATATAACGAAAGTTTTTGAAAATGCAAAAACTTCATTTTTTCGGTATCTATTAAAACAAATTGAGTGAAATTCGGTATTTAGAGCGATTTTGAACTAAGAAATTTGGTATTTATAAAGTTTTCAAAAATGGGTGTTGCCACGCCCACTCAGAAAAAAATGTCTGTATCTCAATAATGGTGAAGGGTTTCATCACAAAATTTGGTGAACAAATTTTTCTCAAATTCGCTGTTATCATCGTTGAAAATTTTTGAAATCGGACCATAACCTCGCCCACCTCCCATATAACGGAAATTTTGAAAAATTCAAAAATTTTGTTTTTTCTTTATCTATTGGAACTTATTAATTAAAATTTGATATTTACAGTGATAGTTAATTAAGAATCTTGATTTTTATGAAATTTTGTAAAATGGGCGTTACTACGCCCACTTATATAAAACGTCTGTAGGTATTTCAATAACGATGTAAGGTATCGTCACAAAATTTGGTGAACATATTGTCCTTGATACCGCTAGCTTCACCGCCAAAAAGTTTTGAAATCTGACAATAACCACGCCCAACTTCTATATAACGGAAATTTTGAAAAATGCAAAAATTTCGTTTTTCAGTATTTATAGGAAGAAATTGAGTAAAGTTTAATACTAGGTGTGATTTGAAACTAACATACGGGGTTTTTATGAAATTTCTTACTTGTTGTGTGATATCACTAATACACTCTCATTCTAATACTATACCCTGACAGCCAAGCTGCTATTAAATATTTTAATTCTTACGGTACAACTTCCAAAGTAGCCATTGATTGCAGAAGGATTCTATAACGGTTAGCAGCAATGTGCTCTGTGAGTGTTTTATGGGTCCCTGGTCATAAGGACATTCCAGGCAATTGTCTGGCTGACGAGCTAACAAGGAAAGGGATAAAATTAACCATTGTTAAGTATACCCAAGATGCGGGCATAGCTCAGCATCCTGCAACTACGGATTTAATTAGGAACTTATTGAGAAAGTATATACCAGGTGGGCCGCGGACCTCATCTTCTATACCATCAGAAAAATCTGGCCAGAAGTTGATATTAGGCGCTATAAAGCTCTCACTAGGCTTGACAGCTCCTCTTTCGGATAACCCGACACTTCCTTATGGGCACGCAAGGAAAGAAGCTGGGTTACCCAACCAATGATTTTTGCCGCAGCTACCGGAACGAGGAAGAGTTGGAGGTTATGAAACACTATCTCTGCCACTGACGAAGAAACAATCCTTCAAATATTACTTCTTAGACTGCTTAGCCGACCTGCACTTGGCAAGCATTTCTTACTTTCTACTTTACATTAAACGTTAAGGATGTTTAAATTTTTAAGTGAAAGGAAGGAATGTATGTATGGCTTATGCCAGTGGTAACACAACGGGCTTTTCTAGCTTAAGTATGCCAACGTGCTCCTATATGGTATACGTATTATGCAATTGATTCTAAATCTTTCAAATTAAGTTTACGGATAATGTAAACGGCTGTTTGTGCTCTCGTGTCTTCGTGGAACTGGCCTTATCATACTTCTTTGACAACGTGCAAGTCGAAAAATTGAAGGTATTTCGTTTAGAAAATTAAATGAGCTTCTCTCAATTCACGGAATCAAATAATGATTTTTATATTTGAGACATACCTATATTTATTTGCTTTTTGATAAATATGTAGCCTTAAAAAATTTTCTTACAAACGAAAATAATAGTCCAAGTCTTGAAAAAAATGGGAAACATTTTTTAATGTGAGTCTTTTCCCCAGTTTGAATTTGTAACGTTTTTATCAGTCCCACGTTTCTACGCAGTCGTTGTGAGAATTTTTAGTTGAATGTTTGCAACATAGCGTAAAGAGAGGAATCGTCTTTAATTAAATCAATTGAAAGTGAACTCAAAATTAAAGTAAAATTTAAAATAAAATATAAAAAAATAGAGAGAAATTAAAATTCAAGAAATTCCTCGCAATTCATAACGAAGGGGAATAGAACATTTGAAAAACAAAATAGGACACATAATGCATAGATAAGTATTAAAACTATTAAGTCTCGTGATTTCAAAATCAGTACAAATCACAAAATTTACGAAAAATAAAGACATTTGTGTACTGAGTTGAGAATTAAAAAATTTTAGTACAGCGAGTGAAAATTCAGTACTGTTCTACCCAAATCAGTACGTTAGGCAACCGTTGTGAAGATATCTATGATTTTCCATTCCTGTTGTGTCTCGTACAACTATAGGTGTACAAAAAATAGTAGATGCAATATTAATTCCTTCTTTTGTCTTCATCTTAATCTTTAATCCATTGTCATACTACTGCTGAAGCAAAAAAATAAATATGTACATACTATAATAAACCACTATTAAAACAAAATTATAATTTCTTTATAGAAGTTGGCGTGTAATTTTGCCAATTAATCGTAAAGAGCTTTATTTACAACAATGGTGTCTTTGGTGACCCCCACTGAAATTTTCCGCCAAACATTTTCGTAGAATATTTTAATCATATTTTTTAAAGAATATTTTTTGATTTTCTCGAAAAAAAGGGTCAAATTGACCCATAGAGAGACCAGTTAGAGGGTTAAGATCTTCCACAAAAATAATCCTCATACAATTCCACAATACAACTCTGACCATAAGAATTCTCTCAGACATTAACTTACAACATTTTTTTCATATAGTATAATGCTCCCTTCGACCAAAAAAATGAAAACTTTGACCCACTGTAAAAAAAAACTCAGACGTGCTGGACCATAAGTTTGTTCTACAAAAATGATCTACTCAACATACTCTTTCAGAATTATGGGGTCGCTATTCTGTGCCATTTAAAAAGTCTTCATTTGTTGGACAGTGATATTATGAATCTTATGACTTATTCATACTTACTAACTGCAATGTCCGTTGCTAATATGACAGAAGTGATTCTTTTAAAATAAATTAAATATTCTTCTTTTTTGCCTTAACTCCTATGTCTCGCACCACTTAAGCTCCTACTAAAAACATTGAAAGTTAGTGGGGTTGATTATCCCCAGCACCCTTAATATTTCTCCGCCAAATATAAATCAATTCATAAATGAGTTGGAAATTCCCCAGGTGCGCTCGTTTGCCGATTGTGTTATGTCCCACCGACAAATCTGCCGGCCCACTGTCGGCTGACTGATTTTACCCCATATGCTCACTTTTATATTATTTTTCGCGCAGGGAGACTGTTATTCTACAACAAAAATGTGTGCACTGTTATAAAATACATATGTATAAATTCAACAATTTCTATGTATGTATATACGAGTATGTGCGTTATACACTAACTATCCGTCTGTCTTTGTAAGTATCGCAAACACTCCAAGAGCCTCTCATCTGATGTCTTCATCGTCCATGCTTCAGCGCCGTAAAATAGGACGGGCACTGTTAGAGACTTAAGAAGTGCGGTTTTTGTCCGTCGAAAGAGAACTTTACTGCTCAAGTGTGTCCAAATTAGCACTTGTTGGCAAGAGTTAAGTTAAGAGAAACGTCGAGTTCCACAGCAGAGAGCCTCTCGGCAATGTCTATAAAATACGAGCGAAGAAGTTGGAACCAGAGCTTTGCAAAGGCAGGTACATCGAGTCTGAATACAGTTACCTGCAATGTCGATGTATTCTGGGACCCACATCAGCCAGATACGGAAGCATCCCTCAGAGTACATATTCCTCTATCTATGTTTCGGTATGACGCAGATAGTCGACAGATTCCCTGATGGCAGCTACTTTGGCTTGAAACCCGCTACAGAATCTGGTAGCCTATATTTAATGTCAAAGAATAGTTCCTCACAAAAGATAGCTCCTCCCCTCTACCATTCAATTTCGAGCTATTCGTGAATATATTCACTGCGCCTTGCCATCAGGAGCGATACTAAATATCCCGTTTAGAAGTAGTGTTTGAATGGTGCGCAGTGCCTCACTGACTCCAACCAAGCCGCACCTCTGCATCCATTCCAAGTTCTAAGTTAGAGCAGACCTTTCTAGTGAGTTCCACCAGACAAAGACCAAATGCATTATGTTAGGTTTAATTACTGGTTCATACAGTCAGAGGACAACACTGTGAGAGAGGTCCCATCTCTTCACTCGATCTTCGATGCATAGCCTCTAGTTAAGCTTGCTGTTCAGAATAACCGCCATGTATCTAACTCTCTCCGACAGCACTAGAGTAGTGCCAGCAATCAAGGAAATCTAGGTATCTACCACCCTATATATCCTGTCAAAAAAGACCAGTTACGTCTTGTTGGGATTTATAGCCAGTCGTTAGCTACCAGATCAATTTATTACCAAATAAAAATAATAAATTATACGTTTTGCCCTTAATATAGTCATGCTGAGAGCGATTTAATTGGCTTGTAGTTATTCGGCGGTATGTGCGAGCTCTTCTGTGCCTTAGAGATAAGGGTCACCCCTCCAGTCCCTCTGGACATACCCCCTGTATTTTTAGTTGGATAAGGTGCCAACGGCAGGATGCGTCAATTGATGACAGGAGATAATTGGTACAGACTGCAGGATCACCCTTTTTGTGGATTGGGCAGAGCACACTTAAGTTCCAATCAGCAGGCATGCGTTCTTCCGACCATATTCTAGAAATGAGCTCGTGCATGCACTTAACCAGCTCCTTTCCGCCGTACTTAAATAACTCAGCTGGTAACCCGTCAGCCCCGGGGGCTTTGTTGTTCTTCAGCCGTGCTATCGCTTTGCGAATTTCGTCATAGTCGGGTGATGGTACATAACGTCCATCATCATTGATTGGGGATTCGGGTTCAACATAATTTAAGTATGCTGTGGACATCAATCACCAGGTCGCCGTTTTCATTCTTACAGGAATTCGCCCGGTCTTAAAACCTTCTGTTAGCCGCCGTACTTTCTGAAAAAATTTTCGGCCGCTATTCCTGTCAGCCAGCATCTCAAGCTCTTCGCACTCACGCATTTCGGCCTCTCTCTTTTTCTCACGAAAAATGCGTCTTGCTTCCTTCTTCAACCCACGATAACGCTCCCGCACAGCTCGCGTTGCGCCCGATCGCAGTGTGGCCCTGTAGGCAGCGTCTTTACGATTCGTAGCGGTGCGACATTCCTCGTCATACCAGTTATTCTTTCGGATATGTATACAGCGAGAAATAGGGTTCCACTGTTCGGAAATATCGTTCTCAGAGAGCAGGAGTGCAAGTCGAGTGGCGAAGTGGGTGGCTGTCTGTTGCGATTGCAGCTTTCCGACGTCGAGCTTTCCTTGTGTCCATTTGCGCGCGCTTTTTCCTGCACAGAGGCGCGTGCGGATCTTAGCTGGCACAAGAAAATGATCAGAGTCGATGTTGGCTCCTCGGATCGTGCGCACATTTAGGACACTGGAAGCATGCCTTCCGTCTATCACAACGTGGTCGATTTGGTTTCGTGTCTTACCATCTGGAGACAGCCACGTAGCCTGATGTATTCTCCTATGCTGGAACCTGGTACTGCAGACTACCATGTTTCGGGCCCCGGCGAAGTCGATCAGTACCAATCCGTTATCAGACGTTTCGTCGTGGAGACTGAATTTTCCGACTGTGGAACCAAAGATGCCCTCTTTGCCCACCTTGGCATTGAAATCACAAAGCACGATTTTTATATCGTGGTGGGGGCACCGCTCATACGTGCGGCCAAGGAGATCGTAAAAGCGATCTTTGGTCCCATCGTCCTTCTCTTCCGTCGGGGCGTGGGCGCAAATCAAATCAAAGATGTTGAAGAATCTCCCCTTGATGCGGATTGTGGCGAGACGATCGGCCACCGGAGTGAACAACAGTACTTTACGGCGCAGTCTCTCTCTCACCACAAATCCGACACCGAATTTGTGCTCCTTTACATGGCAGCTGTAGTAGATGTCGCAAGGGCCTATCAATTTTTTCCCTTGCCCCGTCCATCGCATCTCTTAGATGGCGGTGATGTCAGCCTACGCTCTGCTGAGGACATCAACCAGCCGGGCAGAGGACATTCCAGGTGCATGCCCTCAAATCATTGTCCTTAATACGTTTGCTGTGGTCGTCATCAAAAAAGGGGGGTCTCATCCGAGGCTTTGTCATCGTTTTCATTGAAAGTGGTTGTAGGGTTTATAATATATGTATCTAATTTATTAATTTAAACTTGTTTTAATATTTTTATTTTCATATATAAATTTGTCTTTCAATATTTTTCAATTTTGATTTTTTAATAATTAATTTTCTGGATGTATAAAATAAAAGTTATAAAAATAAAATATTTTAAATAGAATAAAAACTTATTCTATATTGGCGATCCTGCATTTATAAATACTCATTTTAAAAATTCATCAATAACCAATTGCTGGGAGTGAAAATTTTAAGTTCGTTTATATAGCGAGCCGCTTGCTCCATGACAGACGCCCGCTTGCAGCCGCACCTCCTGGTGAACAGACGCTGCGGACTTTAGTGGACACTTAAAGCGAATATGTCGGAGTGGCTCCACTAAAGCTCACTCTCTATTAGCCGTGACCCAAGGCTCCACACGGGTTGGTTACCGTATCTCGCACATGGGTTGCTCACGTTGCCCAGGGTGCACGAACGTGGACGTAAGAGTAGGAATTGAGTACACCGTGCAACTGTAACCGCATTCCCAGAAGCACCACTGTACCCCATTGCACCCCTAAATGGAAGTTATTGATCTCAAATGTGAAAACCGCCATATTAGGCGCAGATTCTGTCAACTTATCTTAATACCAAACTGCCTAGTTTATATCTTTCAACGTTTTTTTTTTTTATAAATTAGAGATGATTTAGTGCCAGGCTTTAACTCTATAAAATAACTGTTTCGTATATGTCTTCAACAAATATCAGGCACACTTTCCGGGGGGTGGTTTTTTATTCAAAATTCTCTAAGCGAAAAAAACTGCTACTGTCTTTTGCAGTTGACTAAGTTCGCTACTATCTACTGTGGTGTCTGTAAGGTTTATCGCCGCATATCGTCCATCGTTAATCGATGTTAAAAACAGGCAATGACCTAGCTAAATTTTTATTAGGCACTCCTATTAAAATATGTGGCATAGCATTCATATTGCATTGAATTGGTGTCTCCCTGTACAATGTTGGAGGTGGAAAAATCAGCTTTTTGTAATCGTACGCATATGTTTCATATGAAATCACACTGGCTGGCTTACTCTCGATATTTCAATATCCTACTATATCCGTTGGTTTATTTATTGAAAAAAAGTTTGTTGAGTAGTAATTTACTTACGCTCTTCTTGCAACGTTGAGTTACTACGTCACTGATTGCCTGTATGTATAAACCTTGAATAGCTATTATTATGCTGGTTTCTCTGAACACAGCACAGAACAGGATATCACTTCATCAGACTTCTGTCTTCTTGGCTTTCTAAATAGTACTATAACTTCTACCGCTTTGAGTATTGTTGTTTTTTCTTAATAATTTTCTCAATAAACCAATCGGTCTTAAAGCTCATAAATAATTAAAATTAAAGAGTTATATGGCCAAGGAATAGTTTTCTGAATAGTGTTCAGAATCTGAATTCAGCATTTTTCGTTTCAGTCTTCTTTCAATGAACTTTCTATTTCGCAAATTATAACCTTGACTTCGAAAAAGAAAAATTGCGGTTCCCCGCGATGATTTGAGAATACATAATACAAAATATAATAATTTTTTTTTATATGGTTGACCTCAGAGGTACCTGAGGTATCGTGTTATTGGGGGCTATGACACGACGGACGTACGGACCCTACACTCATGGGAATCACATGCGACGAGGACGGAGACACCCATACGGAAGTCGCGGGCTCTGAGGTTACCTCGGTAACTAAAGAGAGTACACAGCAGCCTTCAATGAGTACTGGACACACATCCGGTCAGGCTTTGCAGTTAAGCAAAGTGTGGCAGGCAATAGGTACCTACGCTACCTCCAAGAAAGTTTATCGCCTCAGGAGGGTAAACTGAAGGTGATGAACCGCAAGAAAATTCCCTAGGGTATGAATCGAGTTCCGGCGGAGATTAGCCCTCCGGAAAGCAACCCGTCGATAAAAGCAAAGTTCGAAGGTGGCGTACGCACGACGCTGAAACCCAGGACAGTGACCAGGAAGCCTTGTATTAGCTACGCTAGCGCCGCCAAAGGCTATAGACTATCTGTTCTGGCGAAAGAATTCCCAGAGAGCTCCTTGTTGTCCAAAATGAGGGTCTCCACACCAATCTGCGGAAGATCTTTAGGAGCAAGAACGAGCAAGCGGGGAAAATGTTGACGATCGGGATCGACGACTGATATCTGGATGCTATCGAAAAAAAAAACTGTGTCATAAGATACAAGTTCGGTAGCGTACCAGTGCACGTTCATAGATCGCGTGCGAAGAAGACGAAGGCGCCTGTAGTTGCGAGAAGTGAGGAGGTCGAGGAAGTCAACCCTTTTACCTCACGAAAGTAGAGACAAATATTGGAGGTGATTTTGATAGTACATCACATGCGGCCTGAACAGAGCTTTAAGCAGCAGGTGGTAAACGATACACTAGTGATCTGGATCAGCAGGCTGCTCACTACCAGGAGAATAGAAATCGCCACAAGCACTGGAAGCAATATTATAGCCTTTAGTAGATGAACTTCTTCAAACGCTAGCAGAGACTGGTCTTACTTGCCAGGGTTATGCGGATGACATAGTACTGTTATGCAAAGGAAAGTTTTTAGACACTTTGTGTGACAGAATCCAAGTGAACTTAAGTGCTACCAGAAGGTGGTGCACTAAGGTTGGGCTGGGAATCAATCCAGCTAAAACCACCGTGGTAACATTCACAAGGAACTACAACTTGATGGCCGATTCATCTAGACGGAATAAGTATAGAATACCAAAAGGAGGTAAAATTACTAGGGGTTATACTAGACCAAAGAATGCCATGGAAAACCCCATAAAGAAGAGGTAGGAAAAAAAGATGTGGGAATATGTATGGACTCTAAATCCATGGCTGGGAAAAGTTGGAACTGCTCCCCAAAAATTCTCAGATGGATGTACACGGCTATTGTACGACCCACAATTACGTATGGGGCTGTTGTATGGGCAGATAGAACACACCAGCAAGGCGCCATTAAAATACTAAGTAACCAGCAAAGGCTTGCTATGAGAACCTGTCCAACGGCAGCGTTGGAAGTCTTATTAGACCTAGCACCTCTTCACTTACATATTCAAACACAAGCGAAGAGGGCCATTCTGAGGACGACCGGTACCAAAATCGGGACTGAAAGGTATATGAGCCAAAGGAAGCTTAACACTCTAACAGAACGAAACCCCGAAATAGCTTTACCGATAGATACCATGAAATCCTAGTTAAGCTTCACAAACAGATTCAAAACTGAATTGAGCAACAAAGAAGTTGTGTGGTTTTTCCCGAAATCTATAAAATAAACCAACAAATGATTACCTGGTACACGGACGGCTCGCTAATCAAACGGGGTACCGAAGTCGGTATGTATGGGCCAAGGGTTAAGTACTCGGAACCCATGGGGACATAGATGTCTATTTTTCAGGTAGAAATATATGCTATAGAAACATGTGTGTAGTTCAGCGTAACTACCGGGGACGTAACATTACGCCAAGCAGCTATCAAGGCCCTCAAATCCTGAACACACTTGGTTTGACGAACCGGGTCTGATTTCTTTGGTTGCCCGGTCACGCTGGAATATTTGGGAACGAAGTCGCAGACATGCTCGCAAAAAAAGGAGTATCAACTCCGTTTATAGGCCCCTAACATTTCTCAGGGTTAGGGGAAGGTGCACTGTCTGCCTCAAAAAGGAGAGAGGAGGAAGCCCTCAGTAAATTATGGGCAATATACCAGGCTTTAAGCACTCCAAATCTCGTTTGTCAGTTACAACCAAACCAGATTTAGAAAATGCATGGGATTGTCAAAGAACAACTTGAGAATGATCTCAGGAAGTCTTACAGGACACTGTAGGCTGAATTATCACCTGAATAAACTAGGAATATATTCGCTAGAAGTAGGGAAGCGAAAAAACTTTAAAACACGTCCTGAAGCAATTGATGCATAAACGCAAAAAATACATTGGCGCTTATCTGACAACGAACGGCTTGATAGCTTTCAGAGGCTTAGGCTAATTACTAAGAATTATATCGTAAGTTGGACTAAAGGAAATTCTTTAATCCAAGTAGGGGGCACAATAGATCTTAGATCGCAGTGCTACCTACCTTAATAACAATAACAATGGTTTAAGGTTTTAAATCTACACAAAATTTATGGATTAATACAATGCTTCTTTTCGGTCCATGTTTTACAGAAAAGAGCCGGATGTAAAATTTGTTTAGGAATTTAAAAACATTCTCGGTGAAGTACGTAAAAAAGTTAGGTAACAATAAAAAAAGTTGCCAATATTGATATTGAGATTAAAATTCTTAATCTAATATAAAGACTTCTTTCGGTAAAATTCGCCCATGTGGTTATAGTGCTAATTAAGTAAATTAGAACATGTATTTCCTATATTCACTATCAGTAGTTACATTTGGAGCATATCATTATATTTATATATATACTCTTATATATACATACATATCAGCGAGTACGTACTCAATTATTGCGACAGATCACTCTTAAACGTGATCTTTTGAAATGGTTGAAGTAAATCTAATTAGCAATGCGCGAGTAATAATTTACAAATGTCGGGTGCATAGGTCACAAAAAGCGTACTTTATTCATGCAGACATATGTTCATATACAACATACCTACATATGTACATATATGGGAGTGACAACCGAGCATATGTACATAATAAATAAATGCTTTATGTTGTAATATTTTCCATTATGTGATTAACATTAAAATAAAATATTCTCAGAAATTGAATGCACTTACTTCAGTTAATATGAGCATAAAAATGTAGTATGTATGTACAAATGTAAGTACACACATACATACATATAAATGAAAATGTTTTTACTCCCGCGGGAATATTTGTTACAATGTGTGTACGATCGTATGGCGGGCATTGATTTGTTCATTTGACCGTAAAAAGATCACATTTGTAGAATAAATTAAAGTTGAACGATTTTTTTTAATCATCTACATATATGACAAATTAGATTATTGCTACTAGATGATAAAGTAACTTTAACAATAAATTTTATTGTATTTGACCCAAAATAGGGGCTATCATAATTCTTTAATTCATATGTATTTATGTACATTTTTAATATGTTTGTATGCACAAACTACAAATTGTTGTGTATTTTTCTGATCTAGAATGCTTCTCCAATTAAATTTTTTTTTTTTATCTCTAATATGTATGTTTCAACGATACCACAATCTATTCTTTAATTTTTAGATCTACAATTTTTGTCCAATAAAGTTTTTCACCCCTATTGCGAGTGTCGATCAAAAATAGATAATCGACTATTGAGCGATTATCGACTATCGTGGTATTGCGAGTGTCGATTTCTCGCTCAACAAGCGACTGTGAATAATGGCTGTCGGCTAAGACAGCGGAGCCGAAAAAAATACTTCAGAACATGCGACTATTCAACCCTGCGTTACATGCTGGTAACCAAAAAGTACGAAAATCAAGCAGAGCTCACAAGTGACACCTCATGAGGTCCTGAAGCTAAACAGAGAGAGTCTGCCTATCCTGAAAAGGACGGAGCACTTGCCCTAGAGGCGAGCATTTGAGCCGGGGGAAGCTATTAGCGAGGAAAAAGCGTACGAGAAAGAAATTCATGCACACCGTACTCTCAGATTTCGTCAACATGAAGCAGTTTGTCGCTGATATGCTTTCGTTATTATCACGAGTAAAAGGTGCCTTTTTGTCACTAAATGAAGAAGTCATAGCCTCAACCATGCTTGCTGGCTTACCAGCTGAATTTAATACTTTCGCTATGATTATCGAAAATACTTAAAAAACTTTAACGATTTGCATACTCAATCGTTACTACTATTGCTAGAATTAACCTTAGATCCAAACAGAAGTATTTCGAGTGATAGTGCAAAAAAATAAGAAATTTGTGTGCCATTTCTGTAAGCAAAGGTCTATCCATAGAAAAACAGGATATCGATCAAAAACAAAGCTCGTAGTGATAATGTATTGTTTGTTCCCCACGTCCCACATGTCAATGGAAAGTTCGCTTATCTCGAACAAACGCTTAGTCATAGATAATAATGTTATTGTTGCTAATAATTGAATCCTTAAAGCGGAATGCGTTGACGGCCTAGACATGTTTCTCAATATTGGCAAAGATAAACATTAATCTAAAGCAACAATTACTAATGTCACATGAGTTCCCCAGTTGTGTTATACCCATATGTTATAGCATCGTCGCTTCGGGCGTATCTGGGACAGTAATTTAATTAATTTAGAAAAGTCATCACAAGGTCTGAATCTATCGTCGAAAGAGGGTGAACAATACATTGTTTTCATGAAAGGCAAAAAATCTCGTATGCTATTCAAAGATCCAGTTAAAAAAGCCAAATAACGTCTTGACTTGATACACCCAGCTGTTTGTGTCCCATTCGCACCAAATCTCATAATGGTGTACAATTTTTTGTTACTTTCGTGGACGATTTTAGCCCCCATGTTAGAGTAGTACCGATTTCCACGAAAGCAGACATTTTAAATGGATTTCCCTCGGATAATCAATTTGCGAGCAAATTAAAGTGTTTCGAACTGATAACAACGTCACTCTACATAGCCGTATTTGTTTTGCGGGGATCCAAAATTTTTACATGGCTTCTATTCGTCCTATCAAAAGCGTGGTATGTGTCGATTTGCTTATCTAGGGTCTTCTCCAGGAGTTGACGTGCTGTGAATATCTAGTCGATGGTGGAGTTACCAGGCCTGAAACCACTCTGATCAGTTGGTTCATATACGGCTTCGGTCTTTCACACAGTATCGTCAATAAGACCTTATATGCGATATTTAGAAGGCTTATCACACAGTAGTTGGCGCAAACAGCACGATCACCCTTCTTGTAGATTGGGCAAAGAACACTAAGGTTCCAATCTTCTGGCATGTACTCG
Source organism: Philophylla caesio (assembly GCA_963971545.1). NCBI lineage: Eukaryota > Metazoa > Arthropoda > Insecta > Diptera > Tephritidae > Philophylla > Philophylla caesio. The sequence continues at coordinate 69,818,473 of OZ020607.1, forward strand.
TCGGACCAAATTGTGCTTAACAGCTGGTACATGATTCCTACCAGGTCTTCGCCGCCGGCTTTGAACTGCCTATCCGGTATACCATCTGCTCCAGGCGATGTTATTCTTCAGCCGCCTTAGCGACGCGGTATTCGTCATCGTGCCAATTATTTCTTCGAGGCTGGTAGCTAACCACTTCCTCAGCAGCGGTACGAAGGGTTTTCGAGATTTTATCCCATCGCTCGTTAATGTCGGGGCGATGAGGAGTTGCCTTAGCAGAATCGAGAGTCGAGATTGAAAATTCTCAGCTGTCCGTAGCGATTGCAGCATTTCGACGTCGAACTTTCGCAGAGAGGCGCATGCGGAACTTAGCTGCTACTAGGTAATTATCCGTGTCAACGCATGCTCCTCGGATAGAACGAACAACAAGCACGTTCGAAGCGTATCTCGCGTCTATCACAACGTGATCAGTTTGGTTTCACGTTCTTTGATCAGGGGACACCCAAGTGGCTTGGTGGACGCTTCGGTGTTGGAATCAGATGCTACTTACTACCATGTTATGCGTTGCTGCAAAGTCGATCAGCCTCTCTCCGTTGCCGGAGGTATTTTCATGTAGGCTGAAGTTTCCGACTGTTGAACCAAAAATTCTTTCTTTGTCCACCTTAGTGTTAAAATCGCTAATCACAATTTTTACATCATGGCGTGGACAGCGATCGTATGCTTCCTCCAAGCGCTCGTAGAACTCATCATGGATCCCATCATCCTTCTCCTCCGTCGAGACGTGCCCAAAAATCAAGCTGATCTTATTAAATTTAGCTTTGATGCGGATTGTGGCAATTCGGTCACTGCTGGGGGTGAACCTGGAAGCAAGATCTCGCAGTCTCTGCCCAACTACAAATCCAACACCAGCCGCACCTCCTGGTGAACAGATGCTGCGGACTTTAGTGTCCCCTTTACACGAATATGTCGAAGTGGCTCCACTAAAGCTCCCTCTCTATTAGCCGTGACCCAAGGCTCCAAACGGGTTGGCTACCGCATCTCGCACATGGGTTGCTCAGGTTGCCCAGGGACGTAAGAGTATTGATTGAGTACAGCCGCGCAACTGTAGCCGCCTATCCAGAAGCACCGCTGTACCCCCATTGTATTTATATCATTACAATTTCTCATATCCAGTGGAAGTTCATTAAATCTTTTTAATCCTTTGCAAAATACGTTTTGCAGTCCACTATCCGCAAAGAACGGCAGTCTAAAATTATTTATAGATCTCGTATTTATATTATGAACATTTCTATAATATACAATATTACTGCTTAAGTATGTATTCCGAAACATTACCCTTCTTAATATTAAAAATAAAAATAATTATAAAATATAAAATACTCAATTTATTTAGCATCTCCATCGTCGGAGTAGCGTATATTTTTATACCCGAGCGTACTTGTACACAAGGGTATTTTAACTTTGTTCGCTTAACGGCTGTTTGTAACAGAAAAGCATAATCGAGATCGATATAGACGTATATATACTAAAATGATGAGAATGAAAAAAGAAATCGCTTTAGCCCTGACTGTCTGTCCGTCCGTCCGTCCGTCCGTCTGTCCGTGGTTACAATAACTTGAGTAAAAGTTAAGATATCTCAATGAAATTTGGTACATAGATTGCTCTTTGGACAGGGTATAGAAAATGGTCAAGATCGGTCAATAACCACGCCCACCTTCCATATAACGGAAGTTTTTGAAAATGCAAAAACTTCATTTGTTCGGTATTTATTCAAACAAATTGAGTGAAATTAAGTATTTGGAGCGATTTTGAACTAAGAAATTAGGTATTTATGAAATTTTAAAAAATAGGCGTTGCCACGCCTACTTATGAAAAAAATTCTGTATCTCAATAACGGTGTAAGGTATCGTCACAAAATTTGGTGAACAAATTTTCCTCAATATTGCTGTTATCATCGTTAAAAAAATTTGAAATCGGACCATAACCTCGCCCACCTCCCATATAACGAAAATTAAAAAAAATGCAAAAATTTCGTTTTTTCTTTATTTATTGGAACATATTAATTAAAATTAGATATTTAGAGACATAGTTAATTAAGAAACTTGATTTGTATGAAATTTTGAAAAATGGGCGGTACCACGCTTACTTATAAAAAAACGTCTGTAGGTATCTCAATAACGATGTAAGGTATCGTCACAATCACTAGCATCACCTTCAAAAATTTTTGATATCGAACCACGTCCAACTTCCATATAACGGAAATTTTGAAAAATGCATAAAACTTCGTTTTTCAGTATTTATTGGAAGTAATTGAGTAAAGTTTAATACTAGCAGCGGTTTTGAACAAAGAAACGGAGTTTTTATGAAATTATGGGCACCGACCATACAAAAATACATCGCGAGGGTATATAAAAATTAGTTTCACCCGAATTTAGCTTTTCTTACTTGTTTACATATAAATCTCATCGCCTGATTTTGCATTTTTTGTAAGTTATCTAACACGTTGTCTGCCACTCTATAATGTATAGTAGTGGAGTAATAGAATTGGGGTTCCACTATTGATCTGTAAACAAGAACTTTGTGTTTTTTCGTTACATACTGACTCTGTAAAAACATATTTTTTTGCAACTTTTTGCTTCAGCCCACATGATCTTCCAATTTTCAATTTTTATCAATAACATTTCCTCAATACTTTACTTTCTTTATTTCCTTCAATTTATTCTTTCCGATGCTCAATTCATTAATATTGCTAAGGTTTGTTCTAGTTAAAATCACATAGTTTGCTTTGTCCGTATTTATTTTTAGCTTATTTTGACACATCCACCTACATTGCATTGTTGCATTTTTTGTAGAGCAACATGTACAAAAATAATGGCGCTAGTACTGGCCCCTGTGGAAGACCTATTTCTACGGGTTCTTCATTAAAAATATGCATTCCATTTATTAATGTTATTACATGAAAGGGAAGTCTACTGAAACGGCGCTTCAGCAAGTTGTGTCGTATATAGAGAACTCCCTACAGGTCAAGGAGTACACACTGATATCATTTCTAGACATTGAGGGAGCCTTCAATAATATAGAACCTTCGGCGATCACAAGTTCTCTGGCGAAGATGGGCATTGATCAACATCTGGTATCCCTCGTACAAAAACTACTGGTTGACTGGGTTGTGAGGGCCCAGTTGGCGGAGGCAGCTTTATAACGCTGTACAAGCATAGAAACCACGCAAGGTGGGGTCCTCTCTTCCCTTCTGTGGGTGGTGGCTATTAACAACCTACTGAGGGCCCTGGAAGAGGAGGGAGGATCGAAGGTAGTAGTTTATGCCTTTTTCGGTGGTAGTAAGGGCAAATTTTCTCAGACGATGTGCGACATCATGCATGAAAAACTTAAAAAGGTAGAGAACTGGACCAGAGATAAAGGTTTGGGTGTAAAACCGGACAAAACTGAAGTTGTTCTTTTTACACGAATATATAAGAACGTCCATGAGCGCAGTAAGAAGGCAATGTTGGCCCTCTACAGCTGTAAGGGAGCCATCGGAAGAAAATAGGGCTTTTCTCCCAAACTTATGCACTGGATATACACATCCGTAGTCAGACCAATCCTGCTGTATGAGGTATTGGTGTGGTGGCCAAGTCTAGATAAGATAACCACACAATCAACACTGCAAAGGGTGCAAAGATCGGCGCTGATATACATAGGTGCTCTACGTACAACCCCCTCGGAAAAAGTAGACACCATACTAAATATCCTGCCGATTGATATCACAGGAAAACAATTCGCGGCGTCTAGTCTAGTCAAGTCAACATATTAATTCCTCAAAGACACTGATGGTCCAATGGATCCCTTGGATCGGAGAAATCTTTTTACTTCTCCACTGACGGCTAAAAGCTTGAGAACAGAGTGGGTGTTATCTCAGCTCATTTAGGACTAGAAGAACCTTTCCGCCTTCCTGACCACTGCAGTGTCTTTCAGTCTGAGATCGCTGCAATACAGGAGACAGTGGACTACCTTAGAACAGAAAAGGTTGAATTCAAAGATATTTTCAAATTTTCCGACGGCCAAGTAGCACTAAGTGCACTTGATTCGGTCAACTGCAACTCTTAAACGGTAGCAACCTGCCGCTAGTCTCTAAACGAGATGGCGGAGCAGTTTGCTCTTCACTTGGTATGGGCGCCAGGACACAGTAATCTACCGGACAACGAAACAGCGGATGAGCTTGCAAGAAGGAAAATATCCATTCCGCTTTGATCACGCTTTGATACCGCTCGCTACCTGCAAGCTCTTTCTAAGGGACACATCCCTTGAGGAAACAGGAGACCGAAAAAACGGTAGCACGTGCATTAAGTAAAAGCCCATGTGGCCGGAGTGGGACGTCAAGCGATCACAAGATCTTCTCGTGCTAAGCAGGGTTCGAGTAGGGGGATTTTGCAAATCCGCGTACCACAATGTGCCTAACAAAAGCCTATGTGTGTTGGCGCGATCGCTAGCAACCACTTTAACCTAACCAATATACATACATATATCTATACTATTATATAACATTGGTTAAATGGGAAATGTTTGTCACTCTTTAGCTCTCAAAGTGCTGAACAGATTAAAATATTTTTTTTCAAAATGAAGCATTTGTAAAAAAACAACTGACATACTTATATTTCTAATTCTTGGAATATAAACACTCTTTTTTGGGGGCAAAGTTACAAAACAATACAAAGGCGTGGAAACATTACCAAACAGTTGTATTTCATACAAATAAAGATAAGTACGCGGAATAAGCTGCGGGTAAATGTTAGTATTTAATTTTGATAGTGCTGGTTTTTAACTTTTATATTGATTTAATTCACGACTTGTTTGACGACTTTTATACAGATTTATTTTAAATTTATTAAGATGTGTTAATTTTAACGCGATTCGTTATTCATTCTGATTTTGTCCCTTTGTTTTATTTTTAGTTTTGCAAGCGTTAATGATGAACGTTTAGCAAAATATCGTCGAGATTTGAAAAATGCTCAGGAATGCTACCGGGATTTACATAAAGACATACAGAAAGAGAGAACTCAGCACTCATTAACAGATTATTTTAAGAAATGAAATATGGATTTATTAGTCGTTTAATTACACTGTGTAACACTGAAAATGAACTTTGAAAGAGACCTAGCCTAGGCGTTAGGCCTTATAAAACTAAGAAAAACTGTATACTTGAAATTTGCCAAACACCCCCAAAATCTCATTTTAGGGCCAAAAAACTGTTTTTGAGGTCATTCGCTAGTCAATCATCAATATCTTTGCGAATTTTCATCCGATTCAAAAGTTGTTTATATATTTTGAAAGGTGAGACATCACTATTTTAATGGCGTATAACTCATCAAAATCAAACGAGAACTGACGAAGCTACAGAGAAAAAAAATCGTAACTTTATAAAAAAAAATTAATTTGAAACTTTGACTACGATTTTACGATAGTCTTAATTCAGAAAGGTACCTATCAAAGACAATATTATTAAAGTGAATTTAGTACTGCGTCGATTAAGCTATTTCAATCGAAAATCGGTTGGAAATTGATAGAGTTATTACTATTTAAATTATTTTAGATGATGACCATATTTAAAAATTCATACATTTTGATTATCTTTCAACTTCAAATTTTTATTGTGACTGAAAATAAAAAAAAATTAATCAATAAAATGCTTAATAACTTTATAGCTAAAAATGTTTGCTTGATCTTCTGCGTTTATAAGACGAGTCATCTGTTTCACGTTTGAGTGACCAGCAGTAATTAGCTATCATCCTAACTTGGTTCTTTCCTGTAAACCGTTTTTCAATGTTGGAGATTTCTTGGTGAAATCTTTCACCTTGTTCGTCGCTGAATTGACCAAGATTATCCGGGAAAAATTCCAAATGAGAATGCAAAAAGTGAATTTTTATAGACATGTTGCATCCCATTTCTCCATAAGCTTCCAAAAGTTCATGGACCACCTCAACGTAATTTGAACTTCTCGTGTTTCCAAGAAAGTTTCGGCACAAAGAAATGAAACTCAGCCATGCTCTTTTCTCTACTGGGTTCAATTTTTTTATGAAGTCATCATCAGTCATAATCTTACGAATCTGCGGTCCAACGAAAACGCCTGTAATTCATGATCAAAATGTAAAAATAAATTAGGATGAATTCTTTTTGAAGAATTCTTGTTGGGAAATTTTTATAAGTACCTTCTTTAATCTTGGCGTCACTCAACTTGGGGAATACAAGTTTCAGGTGTAGAAAAGCCTCGCTGTTTTTTTCGAGTCGTTTAACAAACTGCTTCATGTACCCCAATTTTAAATGCAATGGCGGCAAAATTATATCATCAGGCTTAACTAATGCAATATTGAGAACATTATTTTTGCCAATTTGAAACTTTCTCGGTGGCCATATGTTACACTTGTAATGATTTTTGGCACGACTGTCCCATTCACAAAAGTAACAAGGATATTTAGTGTAGCCACCTTGCATTCCAAGTAGAATTGTCAGGACTTTAAGGTCCGAGACAATCTGCCAGCGAAATTTATTGTATTTAAGCAATCGTAGAATTTTTTCCATCGTTTGATAAGTCTCTTTCATATCAGTAGCGTATGCCACTGGAACTGATGGCAATTCATTTCTGTTGTGCAGCAATACTGCTTTCAGACCTACGATGTTAGTCAATTGAAAATGAATTGATAAATTGTATTCAAATTTTGTTCTCTCACACTCATAACACATTAAATACTTACTTTTGCAAGAACCGTCTGGAAATAATCGCCAATCTTGTGGACAGTGCACGTGATCGAGTGCAGCAAACAATTCATCCACATCAACGCAATAAACTAGTTTGTTATTGGTGTCATCAGCTTTGAAAATGTGTTCGAACGAAGATAGGTCTCTGTCTCGTGCAGACGTTACTTTAAAGTTACTGTCTACTATATTCCACTGCTTTAATCTGGAGGCCAGAATCTCTGTCTGTCTTATAGACAGATCCATATCCCGCACAGGATCACAATAATCGTGATTTGACATGAAATGACGTTCCGTTTCTATTGCTTTGGTTGGAAGGTACGGTTCGTCATTTACCTCATTAGAAGATTTGTGGCTTGAATCAGGAAATGTAGCTGGATTTTTGTCTTTAGTTCGCTGATCTTGTTTTCCTCTTGGAATCGGTTTCGATACAGTCAACACATTGGCATATTCTATGAGGTGGCGACTTTTTTAGCGGTGACCAGTGATTTTTGTTTGGCAAAAGTAGCAATCCTCCGGCTTGTGATATATTTGATAATGCCAAGCCATAGGAGTCACAAACGGCAGACGCTGGTCATCGCATTTACCGGTTTTCCATTGTTTTAATGTTGTACAGCACATCGAACAAATATATTCGGGTTCATACCAAGCACTTTCCACGTATGAGCAACTGAAAAAGAGGTTGAACGCTTCAACCACAGCTTTATTTGTTCTTAAATCGAACCGATATTTCTTATCAACAAATAGACCGCAGGCGTAACAAAATTTGTTGCGCCTATCACACATTTTACCACACTTAGGGCCAGTTTTTCAGTGCTGGTTTAAACTCAGTTTAAACTAAGTTTAGTTAAACTCAGTTTAAATTTAAACTTAGTTTCCTTTCGCTCAAATAAATTTGTTGCGACCAAAACGAAGTAGTTAGCAAAAAGCTGATAAGTTAAACTAAGTTTAACCGAGCACAATCGGCCGTTTAAACGTAGTTTAAACTCCGTTTAAAGTTGGCTGAAAAACTGCATTCTGAGTTTAAACTTAGTTTAAACGACAAACAGAGTTCAACTTGCACTAAAAAACTGGCCCTTATTACACAATATAATTGCGAAGCGGTCGCAAGGTTGAATTGACGGCGTAAATTTATTAGATGACCACTCAAAATTTTTGGAAATGAATGTGTTTAAAACCTCATACTTGCTATGTTTCTAGTAAAATAACGCAATGAAATGCGGTCAAAATAGAAAAATTAAAAAAAAAAAAACTTTACGCAAGGTAAATTTATTTAATAGCAGAAAAAATTTAATAGCTTCGTAAATTTTTGTCCGATTTCATTGCATGAGCACTTAAAATTTTTGGACATGAATGTACTTTCAAAATAATTCCTCATACTTGATATATTTTTAGTAAAATACTGCAATGAAATGCGGTCAAAGTAGAAAAATTTTAAGAAAAACAAATTTTCCAAGTTTACCCGATGAAAACTTACAACACGCTAGCTCAAAAATATATATATATATAATATATCTTTGAAGGTATAATCCTTACCTTTCCAAAACATATTTCACATTGAAAATCGGTAAAGAAATGGCCAAGTAATGAAATGATTAGCGCGTACACTTCCGAAGATCGGTTTTTTAACGGTAAAGCAAGATTTTGAGGGTGTTACAAATTTTCCAAAAACCGTTTTGAGTTATATTCGACCAGGTGAACAATTTCCAATATGTCACTTTAAAAGTTCATTCAATGTTTTCCATTTTGTAACACTGTGTTATTTAAGAATTTGAACTAAAAAATGTATCACATATTTCCCTAATAATATAATATTTTTGATTTAAATATTCAAATACTCGTACATTAGTGACGAAGTATAACAAAGAATATAATCGAACCGCAACAAGACTATTTGCAAAATATTGAGAGAGAAATAAGTCAAAGCAAAGAACAAAACAATATATGGTATAGGGTGCTTCTTTTAGACGTGTGGTTTTCAATGAGAAAGTACTTTTTTCGGAGTTCGTATTTTTGACAGCTGGTACCCCGCTAAATTTAAAAAGCTTTAAAAGAGAATATTCGGCGCATTATTGCTGATATACGATTCCAATATCTAAAGAAAGTTGTCGAAAATTGGGCCTCTCGGCTGGAATTTATTAGAGCCGAATCATTTTTAAAACATAATGGCAAACCCTTATCTTTATAATAAAGCAAAATTTTTGGCCATAGCATTAAATTATATGCGTTTTATATTTTATCTTCTTAAAAACCACATGTCTAAAAAGACACCCTCCATTTATTTGTGCACTGACAAAAAAATCCCCGCTATTTTCGTTTGTTATTTCTAACTTCTGTTTTATTCAAGAAGGTCATATTTAGAATATTACATATTTTGAAGTATTTTCAGGAAACGCCTTTAATATTTAAATTTGTTCTAAAACGTATAAAATTGGAGTTGTATGTTCTCTTCTCACGTGGAAACTACAAATTATCTTAGCTCGACTTTTACAGAATGTTAGGCATTATATCAGCAGCACTTCTGCATCCTTACCTCTAAAGTCACATTTTTAAGTTGCAACAGTCTTTTAGTAAATGAGCGATATTAAGCTGATATTATGAAACCTAAGATTCATGTGCATAATCACGTACATTGTAATAGTGCTACATAGTTTTTCGGGTTCTGTTGTTATAACTTTTTCAACAATTTTATATATCAATTTCCAGTATAAAAAATAATAAAATGAGTATATTAATATATGATGGTGATAATTCTACTGATGATCAAGATTTTGTCAAAGCACAAAACCTTCCAAGTTGCTCACATGGTCGGGGATTACAAATAAGTGACTTAAGTGAAACTTCAAGTAGCAATCAAGATTTGACGATTAATAAAGAATTAAATAGGGGAAATAAGGTTATTTTTAGTGAAACATTTTTCAAAATTATTGAAAAGGTAAATTAAAATGAAACATGCCATCATTTATTATACTCGTACATTGCTTAAAAACTTTTTTAATATGTAAGTAGGTAAACAGTACTCCGCCTGTAGAACGGTTGTTTTCATTCGCGGAAATTGTTAATCGTTCTAGAAGACAAAAACTCTGCGATGTAAATTTTGAATTGCTTGTTTTAAAAAAAGCTAACAACTTATAGTATGTAAATTAGGGGGACAATTAAATGTATGGAGTATTTTTTTTTCTTTATTGTTTTGGTCTCAGTGTTTTTTTGTGTGTAGTTTTATTTAAAAAAAATTCTAGTAAAATTTCAAGGTCGTAGGAAGAGGATTAGGGGGCGCGTCGGCCCCCCAAAGTTACACAAAATACGTTTTTTCACGCAAATTCTTACTTTGACTGCTTGTAACTTTCTCTGTGTTTTTTTTTTTTAAACATTACTGGCGAAAGATGTTCATTAATATGTCTACAATAACATCTGTCAATAACATTTTTGTCTAATGTTAATATTTAATGAAAAAAACTTAAATATAGGAGAAAAAGTACGCCTCAATGTCGATTTATTATACTTAAATAAAATTACTTATGTATATGATTTCTCTTTTTATTAATATTGTTTAAAGCACTTGAGACAATGTCTTTTTATTACAGTCCGGAAACCGATGGCGGTAATCGCTAACAATTTTTAAAACAAATTGTTTTTGGCGTTCATTTTTGGTAAATAGTTTATTATACTCTTCCATCAATTTAACCCCCCTTTCGGCAGTGTCATTTGTAACATTTAATTTTTTCATCAGTTCAGCCGCTTTACAATAAGATTGGTCCTGCTCCCATTTGTCTGGGTTTAATTTAAAAAAATCAGTATTTATTTGAAATCTTTCAAATAATGCTTTTGTTTCGGCAGAGACGAACTGTTCAATTCCGTCATGGAATATTTCAACGATTTCTCTATCATTTATTGTAGCTCGCTTTGTGTTTTGCTCTTGTTCAAAATCATTTTCCAAAGCCGCCACCATTTTTTGTTTTGAAAAAAGGGATACGTTGCTGTCAAAAAATGCAAGACCAACCGCCTCAGGGCTTAAATACCACAAGTGGTTCCTGAACTTTTTAAGAGCAACATAAGATATAGCAGCATCAATTTTTTTGAAGTTTTCAAGTTTTTGTAAAAATAAAAAATCTTGATATGGCGCTTTAATGGCCAAAGGAGCAGAAAACCACGCTTCGACATAGACTTCAGCAATAAAAACACAAATTTGACGAAGCCCATTTAATTCAGTTGCTGAAAGCTGGAACTCGTTACGGAATAAAAATATTTTTAGACAGTAAATCGCTTTTGCCATCCACCTTGCATGGTGAACAGCTCCTGGCGATCGAAACATTAGGCTGTTTGGATGTGTCTTTTCTGGTTTTTGACCCAGGAAGAGCAAAGTGAGTTCCAAGAATTCTTTATAGTCTTCCCTGGGTTGTTTTTCTTCCAAGATATTATTTACTGCACCGATAATGCGAACAGCAGACTCTTTCATGTACGTCTTGACAGTTGGATCGTTGATGCCATACTCATAGTTTTTAGCATCAATCTTAGGCCAAGCATTTTTAAATTTCTCAAACATTTTAACGTTTGGACTTCCATAACAGCTTATTTTTCTTCGAAAACGCATCTTAAAACAATCTCGTATATATGATGACGGCATGGTAACCATAAAAGTTGTCTTTGTAAATTATTTTCAATTAACGTACAGGTACCATTGAAACGCCCAGTATTGACCGCTGTTGTATCAAACACTAAAGCTTTGATGTGATTTTGCAGACCATATTCATAAATAGCATCGCATACAGCGGATGCCTGTTCTTTTCCAGTACCGGAATCAAGTGCAGGTATTTCAAGAAGCTGTTCAACTTTACCGCTCGATATTATTATAGGCAACCTATCAACTTTATCATTTCCCGTCAGCGCCGGCAAAAGTTTACCATCCCAATGAAGACAGATAGCGTCGAGCTCATTTAATTTTAATTTATTTTTTAATGCTGAAATTCTTTCTTCACGGATTTGTTCCCTTTCCTGGTGTACAGACGTTCGGTTTAAAATATAATCTTCAACATTATTACCCAGAGCTTCAACGACTGCGCTTATTAGATGAACCGCATGTCTGTCACTGATTTTACAGACATCGAGTGCGGCCGCCAGTTTTGGTGTTAGTATTTTATTTGTTCCCCTACATTTTTTGGCTGGAGGTTGACTACAACGTGGGTCACATTCCATATCTGGAAAACTGTTATCATTCTCTGAAGATTCAGATGACAGCAACTCTGCAGTTTCATCTAATAAAAACGACTTAATTTAAAGAAAATAAAAAATAAACTATAACATACAACGAACCAATTAATGCAATTTCACGATTATTCCGCTCCACTTGTTGTAATAAATTGTTGTTGCGTTCTTCAAGTCGGCACTCTCGGCGTACTTCTTCGTAATCGATACCATACATAAAGCCTGGGCGCCCCGTTTTTCGTTGACTTATCAAGAAATCAATATCTTCTTGATTCGACATTATTTTTAATGCACTTGCATGCGCCACGTCAAAAAGCATATCCAATTTTTCTTTCTACGTGTTTACTTTGCTCTTATGGAAATTAGAAGTCTTCTTTGAATCTTTTTGAAAGCTTCGCCATTCTTTATACAATTTCTCTACATTTGTAATGCAGTGTTGTTTATCCTTGACCGGAATGCGGGCTTTTTCCCAGAACACGAATAGTTCTTTTACAACTAAATCTGAACTTTGCCGTAAATTTTTTTTTACTACACGTAAATTGAAAAACAAAACTTTCAACACTTCTATATTGGAGGGTAGTTTACTTCCCGTTAATGAGTTGGTACAATAACCAATTAAATATATGCGTTCACGTAAATTTCTAGCAGACATTTTCGACTTTTCACATTCAAATATTCACTTCGAATGATTTTTTTGCAAATTTAATGCTATTAAAAAATGTTTGCGGCTGCTGCATATAACTGTAAAATAAGAATCTATTTTCCGAGAAACATTGGTGCTGATTTTTTGTCGGTAGCTTACGCAAGCATTGAGAATAATATTGTTGAGGTTGTAACGGGAATATTCTCGGTCACAATTGTCAATATTATAGATCGCTTCAGCATACAGGCAAAAAAAATTTGAAGCAAACTTTTAAAGACAATTCTTACACTTGAAAACATAAGTAAACAAAAAAAGTCTGAAGTTCGGACTAGCGAGGTCTTACTGTATATAATTGTTGAAGCTACTCTTACGTAAATCATAAGGAATTTTCTATATGAATCTTTAATTAAATAAATCTGAACAAAATCCAAAATTTGAATCATATAAGTAATTTTATTTAAGTATAATAAATCGACATTGAGGCGTACTTTTTCTCCTATATTTAAGATTTTTTCATTAAATATTTACATTAGACAAAAATGTTATTGACAAATGTTATTGTAGACATATTAATGAACATCTTTCGCCAGTAATGTTTAAAAAAAAAAAACACAGAGAAAGTTACAAGCAGTCAAAGTAAGAATTTGCGTGAAAAAACGTATTTTGTGTAACTTTGGGGGGCCTACGCGCCCCCTAATCCTCTTCCTACGACCTTGAAATTTTACTAGAATTTTTTTTAAATAAAACTACACACAAAAAAATACTGAGACCAAAGAAAATATCACTTTCGAAATTAACTGTCACCCTAATGTAAATATATACATACATATGTGCATAATAAATAAAAGAAATAAACGCCATGCTATTTCATTAATCAGTAAAGTTTTACTGCTTACTGATATTTTTCAGCAATCAGTAAAAATATACTGCTTACTTAAATTTCTTTTCAGTAATCCGTGAAGTTTTATTGGCAATGTAAACAAGTTTTCATTATCAGTACATATTTACGGATTAATGCTTTTTTATTGGTAACGCTAAGTGATAAATTTGTTGACTTCCAATATATGGGTTTCGTGTGGAATATTGGTTATTTTATCGCAAAATTTTTTTTTTTGCGTGGATTTTTCGTAAAATAGGAATGAATAATAATTATACTAAAATGTGGTTATTTTTACGCGGTTTTTTTTAAGAGAAGAAGTTTCTGTCCCAGTGAACCGCATTAAAAAGGGATCGACTGTGTTTGCGTACCTGTGACTTTGTCACTGATGCTAAAGTCACTGGTCACTGCAGTGACAAAGTAGTAGTCACAGTATTGGGATATTGTGACTGTGACAAAGTAGCAGTTACAGTCACAATCGCTATCACGGCTCAATAACGCAATGGGAAATTGCGAATGTGAAAAAGTAGAAGTCGCAATAACGCCTTCATACAGCGGCATTAGCCACACTTTCAAAGAGGTTTATTACTTATTAAGTTGTAAGCCTAGATATTTTTAGGTATTTTAATTTAATTAAAATACCTGTATGTATGTATGAGTTTTACTTTTAATTATCTTTAATAAATATTGAAGGTAAAAATATATATTTTCCTTTTTTTAATTTTCGATAGAGTTATGCCTGGATTGTCTTTAAAGCAAAAGATAGTTTTTTTCGATTTTTATTTTTCAAAATTATAGCAATAAACATGTGGTACCGAACGTACGTATAATGGAAGAAGCTTTTGGCTGCAACTAGAAAAATGAAAAAAAAAACTGTAAAATGGAAGAGAATATCCTTACGCAATTAATTTTGTATTACAGTGGAATAAAGAAACTTTATCCTAACTATTTAATTGTAAGCTGAAATGTCTCAATTGATTTTCTATTAATAAGTTTAAGTTCCGGTCGGGAACGTACGATGTTTCCATCACTTTTTTATTACTACTACGAGGACTTGAATACCTAGACACTTTATTTGGATTTTGGAGACCTATTTTGCAAAATTTTGGGAAACGACTATATTTCGTCTTGAATAAAACATTTATCATAAAGCACAGGAAATATTTAAGAAATATTTTAATATTTTGAATTGGCCGTACAAGTTATTTGTAATTTAAAATTTTCGTCGCAGGAAATCGAATGCACCATTCTGATACGTGGAATTCTCGGTATATCCTTTCATTTTTGATTTAAAGTATCCCCATCTCGGTAATCGTATCAGCTCCTATATACACAATTTTAATGCCAGTAATATGCTATTATGCACAGTTGTAAAAGCGAATGCATTTTTTAAAAGAATATTTCTTGTTTTCGTAAGTTGCCAAATTTTTCTTTTCACAATTGCTCCATCGCCATTAAATTCACCTTTACCCTGCGACGTTGCAAAATAGTTCTGCTCAAGTTTTTTACAACCGCATTCAGCCATTAAATCAGGTAAGGTTTGAACTTCGGCATGCTGTTTTTTAATCTCTTATAAAAAAGTAATCATCGAAACTTGCTTGTAGTTGAAATGCGGACTTTGCTTGCATTTTTCTGGCGAACCAGCCTATTTTCAGCAAATCAGTTTGTCAACTTCGATGGTTCTATTTTTAAAACATATATTACTTCGCATAAAATGCAAGCAAGTGCCTAAGATAATACGATTAAATAATGTTGAGTGTCTGTAATTCAAAAACAACATTAATTTGGGTAACACTAATTGGGTAAACACTAACGATTTTCATAAACTAGTGTTTTTATTATTTTAACACGTACATATATTTATGTAGATGGCTCAAAACATGTGCTAAATCGGAAAAGGTAAAGCAGTGGCGGTACTTAAACAAAATCAAAAGCGATCCCGAAAAAAAATGAGAAAACGTTTCTTAGAACCATCGAAGTTGACAAACTGATTTGCTGAAAATAGGCTGTCGCCATCCTTGTCTAACGCATGATGAGGGCGTTAACTCTTATCTCATTCTAAACTAATCGTATCATTAGGGGCTGGCAACCTTTATTTGCGGGCAATTTTACATAAGCAGAATCATATATACCCGATGAAAGTAGCATTCTTCCAGTTGGATCTCGTACAATTATTAGACTCTTTGCCATGACATACATGTAAATCAATACGATTTCGTTATCTACTGACGACGTTAACCTTCATTGAAGATATTAAGGTATTTCCACAAACGTTCTTAACAGTTGAGATTGAAAATATTTTGCCGGCAACATTGAATCTTTTGCAAAGAAGACAAAAATTCCATGTGACATTGATCGACTTTAAATTATATAATGCCATAGCAAAGATTGATGCACAATCTGAATTAATTTGATTTAGTTAAGACAACCACAACCACAAAGAAAAATGTATTTATCATATAACAAAAATTACACATAATGTTTTCGTAGTTACGAATTCGTAGCTCCGATCGTAACTATCAGCTGCGTTGTAAACCAAAAATAAGAAACTCGAAGTTGATGCATACTGGAACGACTTTCCGTAATCCCTTGTCAAATTCGGCTATATTACATACCGGTTATATTACATAAAGTAAAGTCCTCTCTCGACGGACAAAAACCATACTCTATAAGTCTCTCATCATGCCCGTCCTATTGTATGGCGCAGAATCATGGACTATGACAACATCAGATGAGAGAGCTCTTGGGGTGTTCGAGAGAAAGATTCTTCGAGCTTTACAATGACGTAGATATAGTGCAGCGGATTAAGAATCAGCGGCTCCGCTGGCTAGGTCACGTCGTTCGAATGGATGAAATAGCTCCAGCCCTGAAGGTTTTTGACGCGGTACCCGCGGGTGGTAGCAGAGGAAAAGGAAAGACCAAGTGGAAAAAGACTTGGCTATACTTGGGATTTCCAATTGGCGCCAGTTAGCAAAAGATAGGGACAGCTGGCGTGCTTTGTTGACCTCGGCCAAAATCGCTTAGGCGGTTGTTGCGCCAATTAAGTAAGTAAGTAAGTATATTACATACGGGACTGCGACCGCCCAAATATATTAATTTATCACGTGTATCATTACAAAAATTGTTTCATGAGAACTTGAATATGGAAGAAGAAGAAAATCCACCAACTTCTATGAATATAATAAATAAGCGATATGTCAAAACGACTGCTTTCCTGGCACGCTGGTGATGATATATATTATTTTTTTTTCGATGCAAACCTCTTTATGCTTAATGTTCCTCACAACGTGCAAAATGATAGATTGTGGGCGGTATCTTACCATGATATCCCTGTCTTGTCGCGTCTTTTTATTGACTAAAAGGTGAAAATTAACGCGGAATACTATTTGAAGGAAGTGCTGTGTAAACATTTGAAGCCTAATGAGGAGAAAATACTTCAAAATGATTATTACTGTTTCCAGCAAGATCGAGCATTTGCACAGAACTCAAAAGTTGTACAAGATGAACGACCACCGATCTCACCTGACTGCAATCCCATGGATTTTTACATTTTGGGTTATATTCTGCAGAAACTTCGGGATTGCAAATACAATGATTTGATTGGTTTTAAAGCAGCCACTATCGAGGT
The DNA here is from genome assembly GCA_963971545.1 of Philophylla caesio. Classification (NCBI taxonomy): domain Eukaryota; kingdom Metazoa; phylum Arthropoda; class Insecta; order Diptera; family Tephritidae; genus Philophylla; species Philophylla caesio. The sequence goes on from OZ020607.1 coordinate 69,835,549, forward strand.
ATGGGACATACCAACGGACGTCGTGTTTTGAATTAATCTTAAGCGTGTTGTGTCAAGCAATTGAGTAACTTTTTTATAAATCAAATCCTTAAGCTTCATTGTTACCGTATAATTTTAAGCCGCTTTAACTTTGTATCTGTTAATAAATCTCATTTCTTTTCTTGCATTGTTTACTTTAATACTTACATACATGCATGTGTACATACATATGTATGTATGTATACTCATATTTTGATTTATTTTTGCGTTTAATTTTTCTAAAACTCATTCCGTTCCGACTCCAGTTAGGGCCGTTTTCACCATTATCCGCGGTTAGCTACAATTCAGCTTATTATTCAGCGCTAACTTATCTGACGGATGGTCTTAACCGGCGCTTTTAGTTCCGATTAAGCGTCTAACTAACCAATTTGACGAATTTCGAATTTACAATCCAAAAAAATGGCTATCGGCATACCGGTTTTACGATTCGTAGCGTATTCGGACAAACGACGGATTTCAGCACAAGGTTATTGAAGTAAATATTATAATAAAATAAAAAACATTTATGAAAATTTACTAAAATAATCAACAAAATATTATATTAATAAGAACGTCATATTTTCAATAAAGAAATATGCAGTTATGGGGAAAAACTTCTTTCACATATTCTTATCCCCGGGCCCGGATTTTCTCTCGGCGGCCCTGCTTCTAGGAAAAAAGTGACAATATTATTGGTTTAAAAGATCATTTTTCTCACAATTTCAAGGGGTGTCCTTGAACACATAAAGTATCACAAAGTAAAAAAACCATGTGTTTTGGGTTAAAGATACTCTTTCCTTAAAAAAGTACGCAGTGTTTCAAAAGTAGCACGAGAATAAATGTACATACATACAGGGGCGGATCCAGAACGTTTTTTGAGGGGGAGTGTGGAGGGGGGAATGAAAATTGCTATAGACTCTTTTCGTGACACAAATCGAGTTTTTGTGGCATCTACCTATGTATGTCAACATTAAAGTGAAAAGGTCATACGAGTTCTGTGACATGCCGGAGACGTCTTATGTTACTTTATTCAATTTGGTGACTTTGAACTCACTTTAACGGCCTTATTAAATAAAGTACATTAATACACAATTCCTTCACATGTTCTCAAGCCTCATGTGATTGCAGGTCTCGGATTATCCTTGTCCTGCAAACACGCACTTGGCCCAAAACCTGTGAAGAATTCGTTCGATAACAAGGCTCTACAAAAAAATTTCGTTCTTGGTCCTAAAGTTTATTTTATGATTTTCTGGTTAATTATGAACAAAAACGAAAAGAAAATACCTTTTTTCCGAATAAAGTTTGCTTATAGATGGCAAGGAGAACGGTTTCATCAGGACATTTTAAGCTTCGAACAACGTTATCAAGGCCAATACAATGAAAACATGATAAATACAAAAGCAAACTTTTTCATACTATATAGTCATATTTATTTTTCGTCTAATTGCGAACTAAAGAATCGAAATTTAATATGTACTTTTGAGTCTAGGTAAAATTTTGTGTTGACCCGTGTAATGTACTATTTATGCTTCGGATGGAACAAAAGTAGGCAATATTCATAATGTATACTAAAAATCATTTGAATTTTATTCTTTTCGAAAAATTCAAAATATTTAAAAAAAAATTTAGGATTCTGGGGGGGCGGGGTGAGGCAGGGGTTTGAGGAAGCGGTCACCTCGCCCCCCCCTGTATCCGCCCCTGCATGCATATGTACGAGTATGTATGTACATATGTATGTATAATAAATTCAGATTTCTTAACGAGTATTACATTTCGCTTTTATTTAAATGGCTACAAATCAATATGAAGTATCTGACTCTCTTAGCGCCGGTTGTTAATGGAGCAATTGTGCATACTCTGAATTCTGCGATTGCCCTTCATTTCCCACCATTACGAAACGAATTTGTACTCATATTTATTGTTCATTTTTCAGAAATGCAATAGCAATAGCGTTCAGTCGTCCATACATATCTCGGGCATAGATGGTAACGGTCATAAATGACAAACGATAAGCCACACTGGCGTACGGTTCATCTATGCAGTACACTCTTTTCTATTCACATCATGCCAACTCTGAAATCAAATTCATATTGATAGTGTACATATGTACATATGTATGTCTGCACATACCCTGCAGTAATAACATGGCCAATATTCCTAAAAGAACCATTGCTTCAACGTTAAAAATCTTTCCGGTTGGAATTGGACACTTGTTTGCATCGACAATGTTGGCTTTCGACTAGTTTCTAACGCGAAGAGCCAGTCTATAAATAGACAACGCCGGTAGCAAGACGGCTAATTTTTTTAAAAGAACCGGGTTTATAGTAGGACGCTGTCTCGATAAAAATGACAGTTGAAGCCATTGGCAGAAGAACGACGAGGGACTAGTACTGATTGCCCTGAGAACTTATCTAGGATGTTACCAGGGTATACATATGTACATATATATCAATTTTTCATACATATGTACATACATAAGTACATATGTAATATACAACATCCCGAATCTTGTATCTAATTTTTAAACCGTTGGCAGTACTAACCACAGGACAACGGGGGTTTTAGGAGAGAAAATAGCGTCATTCCGGTCGCTAACAAAATATCCAGATGTGCGATACCAGCATCTCTTATAATGAATTACATACATAAGTATATGTTTGGCCGCTGTGGTCGCGTTGGTAGCGGTGCGTGCTATATCTTGATATGCCGGTGAGTTCGAGGTTCGAATCTCAGTCAGGGCAAGCAAAATATTTATAATAGAAAAAGTTTTTTCTAATAGCGGTCACCCCTCGGCAGGCAATGGCAAACCTCCGAGGGTATTTCTGCCATGAAAACGCTTCTCATTAAATACATCTACCGTTCGGAGTCGGCACAAAACTGTAGGTCCCTCCATTTGTGGTATAATATAAAGACGCATACCACAAATGGTAGCAGAAGCTCGGCCAAACACTGAGCTATATAGTGTACGCGCCAAAATTATATTATATATATGTTTGTATATAGTATATTTCACGCAGGGATGGAGGCATAAAAAAGTTCCTTGAAAGAGAATCAATCAATTCGACTTGTCGAAGTCGAATGCCGCACCTCAAAAGAGAAATCGAACCACCATCGACAGCTGCAACCGCGGAGAGACTAAAAAGCTTAAACAGGCTACCACGTCCTCAATAATACAGAGCCTTTCCATTTCAAGACAACCGAATATGTTGTTCCTTGGTCAAAATAATGAGACACGTATTTTTTCTTTTGACAGAAAAAAAAATGTTTACAATATTTTTCGCGATTTTAATTTTGCTGTAAAAATCGTATTTTCCCGTCTTTGAAAAAATTTTATTAATGTACATAACTTCTCTAAAAACTGACCGATTTCGATAATTCAACTTGTGGATTTTTTTTCCAAAATTTAATTTCTCGAAAAGTGTATTTTTTTATTTCTCATTTTTTCACATTAAAAAGAAGACACTTTGAAATGTATTTTGGCCAAGGGGGTGTGAGCCAAAACTTTTTGTTTATGAGAAACATTTTTTTTTAAATAATGTTGTGTGCTTGTAATAATTGCGCTTTACTGAATAAGCTCAATATTCTTAGTAAGTTTTAAATAAGATCAGAAAGAAAAGCTCAATTCGGGCGAAACCAATTTTTTTATACCCTCGCGATGTAGTTTTGCATGGGCGGTGACCATAATTTTATAAAAACCCCGCTTCTTTGTTTCAAATCGCAGCTAGTATTAAACTTTACTCAATTTGTTCCAATAAATACTGAAAACGAAGTTTATTGCATTTTTCAAAATTTCCGTTATATGGAAGTTGGGCGTGGTTATCGTCCGATTTCATTAATTATTGAGATACTTACAGAATTTTTTTATAAGAGGGCGTAGTAACGCCCATTTTTCAAAATTTCATAAAAATTTAGTTTCTAAATTAAATATCTCTCTAAATATCAAATTTTAATCCAATAGATAAAGAAAAAACGAAATTTTGCAATTTTCCAAAATTTCCGTTATTTGGGAGGTGGGCGAGGTTAAGGTCCGATTTCAAAAATTTTTAACGATGATAATAGCGATATTGAGGAAAATTTGTTTACAAAATTTTGTGTTGATACCTTACACCGTTATTGAGATACAGAAATTTGTTCCTAAGTGGGCGTGGCAATGCCCATTTTTCAAAATTTCAAAAATACTTAATTTCTTAGTTCAAAATCGCTCCAAATCCGAATTTCACTCAATTTGTTTTAATAGATACCGAAAAATTTACCGATCTTGACCATTTTCAATACCAACCTACCCTATCCAAAGAGCAATCGATGTACCAAATTTCGGTAGATATCTCAATTTTTACTCAGGTTATTTTAACCACGGACAGACGTTCGTACGGACGGACGGACAGACAGTCAGGGCTAAATCGATTCCTCTTCTCATTCTGATCATTTAAGTATATATACATATATGTCTCGATTATTTTTTGCTGTTACAAACAACCGTTATGCGAACAAAGTTATACTACCCTTGTGTACAAGTACGCTCGGGTATAAAAAGTAAAATATAATATTTGAACACATAATTTTATTTAAGTTTATACGTACATACATACATATGTATATGTATTTTGCCTGGTCAGGATGTATGTATCTTATGATGAACTTTTACCTCGAATTATTGTGAAAAACTATACAATAATCAAGTGTTCAACAGCATTCGGTAGACATAACATATACTAGGCGTGTTTTATTTGACAAGCAGTTTAAGCTATTAGCTTATTTGGTATGACAGACTTAGCCGACATAATTATATTGGCTTGTGTAAAGTTATCTGGGCTTGTATATTGAACTAGAGGCATTGCAGGTTGATTGTTTTTTTTAACGAAAAACCCTATTTTGACAGATTAAAAGGTAAACAAACCAAAAATACAAGTAAAGGCTTTCAAAGGCAAATTTAATAAAACAGGCGATAAATATGAATTTTCAGTAAAAACTAAAACAAAATTTAAACCTTTCGTGCTTGCAGTTTCTTGGTACTGCATTTACAACCTTAAATAATGAAGAGAAATACGAACTTATAAATATACTGCCTGCTGTAGCCGCTGAATCAAGTTCATCATTGGTGGATTCCGAAGAAGAACTGATTGAACATCCAAAATATTAAAATTTTATTAATACCAGTTGCGTAGCTAGAGGTGGCCGGCGCCCCGGGCTGTTCTCCGCTGTTCTTTGAAATTTAGAAAAATCCTTTACACATTTTTTTTTTACAAGTTGTAGAATATGCTTGGCCCGGGCGCCCGAAGTTTTAGCTACGCCACTGAATAATACCATTGATAGCTTTGAAGACCAAGACTTCAAATCTCATTTTCGTTTGACTTTGGACTACTATTATTTTGGATATTTTCTGTATGAGTTTTTATATGAGATATGAAGAAATTCAACAAAATCGCGTTGGTACAAGGTCTGGAAAAGCAAAAACTCCGGCTAAAGCAATGATATATGTACATATGTATGTTATTTACGAAATACAAATGCTTACAGGCAACTTGCCCTATTGTTTGGTATTACGAAATCCACAGCATGGGCAATTGTTCGTAAGGTTGTAGCGTGGATCATATCAATAAGACATAAATTTATTAAGTGGCCAACTGCAGAAGCGTTAGAAGATACAACTCGAAAGTTTTTAAAAATAAAGCAAATAACAGGTGTTATTGGTGCTATTGCACTCACATAACAATGCACCAATAAAAGATAAGCACTTATTTTTCGATCGGAAACGAAATTACAGCATTGTTCTACAGGGAATTGTCGATGATGATAAAAAGTTTATAGATACTTATTGTGGCGAACCCAGGTCTTAGAGTCCTCAAAAGGTCAACATTTTATAGAAAAGCTGAAAGCAATATGGAAAATTTATTTCCAAATTTTACCTTCATTCTCGGAAACTCGGCATACCTCTGCAAAAATTACCTTATGCCGGTGTTCAAAGATTATGGTTCGCTAACGCGTGATCAAATTAGCTTCAACAAAACGCATTCCTCTGCAAGAGTTATAGTGGAAAATACATTTGGCGAATTTAAAGGACGTTTCCATAGGCTTCTTAAATTTACAGAACACAGAGATGTATGTGCAATATCCAATTTAGTGGCAAGTGCATGCATTATTCACAAAATATGTATTATAGCACGAGACGATAGCATTGTTGACCGTGAAAATGGAAGCGACGAACTTGAAACGGATCCGGAACCGGAACGAGGTACCGAGTTGGCGAGAGAAGTAAATGGAGACCGCCGTAATCAGTTGCTTATACTTTTAACACGATTATATGTTTTAAGTTTCACTTTAAAAGCAAACATAATAAATTGGGTTGCAAACTAATTTCAAATTTTTATTTGTTTTATTTTATTATTCGTTTCCAAAACATTGTTGAGGAAACTTAAACTTTTCTTCTTCTAGTTTCACTTTTTTTCTTTCAAGTTCAAGCTGGACATCTCCATTTCCCTTATAAACGGCACTGTGCATGGAGCAGTTCCAGTCTGCTTTTCGTTGTCTTTGGCTGACTATGCCCTCAAAAGGGTTCGCAATTTCGCCACAAGAGCAGCCATAGCAAAAGAGAATATATGAATATCATCTTGTAAATGTCATCAAAAAAATTAAAGAAATAGAACAAAATAAAAGTCAATTTATTTGTACGCTTATAAGCATTTTAATGGTGTTAATTTCGAATAAAAGGAAAATCGTCAAAATAGTTGCAATATCGAGCAATAAAGTGTTGAAATTGAGGGTCGGTTGTTTGAATGGCGTTTCGATTGCATTCTGCTTCAGATGGTACATTATCCAACTGATTTGAAGAAGGGCGTATGTCGTTGCTGAGATGATTTTTGTAAACTTTTGTGGATTCTTGGTACAACTAGCAATTTGTTTTTGTACCTACAAGAAATTGTGACCAAGGCATGTAATGAATGACATCTTTCCAGCAAAAATGTATCACTCTTCTTACGAGTTGATTAAACTAATGTTTCAAATGCAGTTTTACTAGAATTAATTTTATTAAGTTATACACATTTTTTATATATTTTTAGAAATTCATTTGTATGGATTTAATAATAAATTTAAAGTTAAAATGAATTTTTAAATATAATTCGTATTTCATAATTTTCCTAATCTGCCCATCAGTGAATATCTTTTTTAAATTATTGACCACTGCATTCGCTTGTTCTAGCTTTGCGCTTTCACTTTCGCCTACGTTGGGCCCGCCATAGAATCGGTCGAGCTATTGAGAAAAAATAGCTAATATTGTTGAATAAGCAATTATTTCAGGATACATACATAACAGAATTTAAATTCAGGTACTGTGGCGGTTGTAAGCTTGTCTTTGGTGACATATTTTTTGATCGATGTAAATATATACATACATACATTCATTAAAAATTGTTATAACGTATTTACCACAACCATTTGTTTGATATTACCGTGACTTCGTTTGCGGATTTGAAATACTCACATCCGAGCTGCATGAAAAAAAGTTTTTAAAGGTGTTAAATCCTAAACTTTTCATAACTTACCCGTACTGACCATCATTCGTATTTCTTGCTTTTTCATGCTCCCTAGTGGGGCTAGAAACAGCCGTAACTTGTGGATATGGCACAGCTTTGGCCAATAAATTTGCCCTTGTTCTTTCGCATACGGCAACCGGAACTTTGAAAAATGTTCTTTTTCCGGATCCGGGTTTCTTGTAACAAATTGCACACTTTCGCATTTTAGCTTGTATACACGTATTTTAATATCAACTTTTCACAACGCAATATTTGAAAAAAATCAGTTTTTTAAATTTTCAAACACAATGTAAACATACAATTTCCGAATTTCTTTTTACTGACATTTCCACGTACCAGGGCAACAAGCAGAAGAAGAAATCAGCTGCTCCATAAACTCCACCTTGTATAAATTCGCCTTGTGACAGTTCATGCCAGCGTTGCCAATACAATTCATACTTAAGCGAAAATATGAATTAAGCTAAGTACGTTTTCCAACAATAAACAATTATGCAGCAGCTCACCATCATCAGAAAACAAATGTTAAAGAAAAATCGTTTATCTTAACAAAAAAGTTTTGGGTTACCGCCGCTTGTCTAAAATACATTTTAAAGTGTCTTCTTTTTAATGTGAAAAACTGAACAATTAAAAAATACGCTTTTCAAGAAATTTAAAAAAAAAGTCCTTTTTTGATTTTTCCGAAAAAATTCTTTTAGTTTTGCATTTTAATGTTTAACTAATTACGAACATTTTGCTAGTTGAATTATTGAAATCGGTCAGTTGTTAGAGAAGTTATGTACATTTGAAAAAAAAAATTTTTTTCAAAGACGGGAAAATACAATTTTTACAGCAAAATTGAAATTGCCGAAAAATATCATAAAAATTTTTTAGGTCAAAAAAGGCCCGAATAGACCGGTTGTCTTGAAATGGAAAGGCTCTACAGCATTTTTCGATCCGTAGTCATTCCTCTGGATCTTTTCGAAGTTTAAGACCTAATAGATGCGCGAACCATCCTACTTGGACTTCCACCTTAACCACCTCGTCGTTAGTGTTCTTAACATAGCTTTCATAGTAAGGCTCATTTTCCACATCATGGAGGATATTCTACATCAGTAAAATTAGAAGCATCAGAAAATTCATATTTAAGATCATTTTATTTTTTATGTACATACATTACTTACAAAGTGTACACATCTGACATAATTGTCGTCCGTTGCTTGAGCCTTGCAAAAAAAGAACACAAAATCTTATTTTCTCTTCATAAGTATACCAAGCCAAGAAAAATAATCGAATTAAAGGGCTGACAGGCGGGGGCACTTATGCAAATAAACGAGCTCATATATTTGCATAATAATTTAGGCCTCACAGACGACACTTATCTGCATTTCGACATCAGCTCATTTGACAAACGAAATTGAGCTGAAAATGGAAATTAAGGAAAATAAGATTGGCTGCTAATTAAATGGCAAAAAAATCATTACGAAATAAAACAAGCTTAAAATTATTATATTAAAGTTGCTTAATAAAATCGAAATATGCAATACATTGGCACATACGTAATTCTTAGCAAGATGCTAAAGCCTTGTATCTTTACACTTCTCGACATTGGAGAAAGGAAGTTGTGCAAATGTGTGAGTATATTTTATATGCTGTAATAATATAAATAATTTATACACATGCATACTATTCGATGAATGATCGCTATAGCAACATTTGGGAACGAACCTTCAAAGGACGAAAATCGTTTCAAAGAAAATTTAATTTCAAGAAAAATGCATTTCGCAAAATGTGTGGAAAAGTTGTGGGCACTGAAAAGGTGAACAGCAATATGAGGCAATGTATTCCACTTCATAAAATAGTGGCTATCTCATTGTTCGCTTTGGAATATAAAACTTTTGCAGGTCTATAGTACTGCATCCTGTTGGTGAAATTGTTCTTGATTTTTGCCAAGCAGTTTGCGAAAATCTTTCGGATAGCATGAACTCCTATAATTCAAACACACAAGAAATCGCATTTTAATTAATAATTTGGTTTAATTTGTTAATATTTGCAGCTACTTTTGACAGCAGCTGTAAACATTTTGCTAGTTCACAATAGTATTTTTCTGTCAAAAGAGGCAGCATTGCCATATTGAAATCACAATATTCAGTACTTATGTATGTACATAATTTTCGTGCATTTATACGAGTTATTTCAAATCAAGGCTACGTATCTAGATAACATTGCCCGTCTGTCAGCCCTTTAAGACATTACCATCGAATTTCTTAGACGAAGTTATATTATTTACCTTCCGGGTTCACATGAATTTACATATGTATATACATATGTATACTAATATTTATATTTGGGATTGATATTTTAGTCAATTGATGGTGGCACTAGGCCTGAAACGGCTGAGAAAAAGGCCCACTTGAAGAGCACTAAACTGAACTTTTATTTTACGTAATGAGAACAAACACTTGGGTTTGTAAAGAGGCTTTTATGCTGCTTAGAAGTAATCAACTTGCAGGAATTAATTTTAAACAATTACTTAAAAAGGAATAACACAGTTTGAAATCTTCCAATTTTTTGTAATTCGATTTATTTTTAGTCGTCACTTATGTATGTTAACCACCTTTAAGTCTTCAATACAAACTTCAGTCGATCAAAGACTTGCTAATTTCATCTTCAGTTCATTTATATGTATTTTCATAAAACCTTTTTTGAACCTATAATTTTCATGAAAGATTGTTGGAGCATGTACTTTAATCTTTTTCAGATATACATACATGTACAACTTTAATTTGCTTTTGCGGTGAACTAGCATATATGACTTAAGCGTTATTGTAAAAGGCACAAAAAGAAATTGATTTTATTAGCATGGCTTTATCCCGGAGAAGTTGCCTCATTGAGCCAAATGTATTTCTCGAAATTTGTTTAAATAATCGTACATACATACATAGTTGGGTGAAGAGTTGGTTTGTGTATTTTTTTAAATGTATGTTCTTTAAAAAATATATCTTTTGATGTGGTATTAACGAAAAAAAGTTCATTATCCTGATTTCGATAATGAATCCGTACCACATGCCTATTTCGATATTTTTATCCATCCGCAACGTAGCGACAGTGAAAGCGATTTCGTATGAATAGTGTTTTAGACGCTAAAACCTTCATTAAAATGAAATCTAAATAACAATAATAAACTTGTTGAAACTTAGAGCAAGATAAATGTGTAAGGTCTTGTTCTGGAAATGCATCTTTCGGAATAACATCCGAATGAATGTTTCTAAACAAAGCCATGTGCGTGTTTTTTGACTTGTAGAAATTTCTGTTTCATTCAGGGATGGAAATCGTTTAATGCCTTATTAAGTATACGTATGTACATTGGTATAAGTAAATAGTAAAATTACAAGAAGCCCAAATTCAAGTTTCACCAAAAATCTAGCCACTAACTGTTTAAGTGTTATGTGTTTCGTTTAACCAAATACATTTAAGTAAATACCTATGTATATAAATGTGCATGCGTATGCAAATAAATACGTGCGTATGAAAAGTCATAACCCTAATATCAGTATAAAAAGGAAACGGCGAGCTATGTATTTGCTAGCAAAACTTTGGAGACATGGTAGGTGTAATAAACTTTGGTTCACAACCCTCGGCGGCAATTTGAAAATGGAATGACAAAAAATGTGCGATAAAAAGTAATTTTAGCAAAGTAAATAAAAATGCGAAACCCTTTCGTGCGTATCGCAATGAATTTTATGAATTTTTTCACACCATATTAGGCGTTACTTATATTTCGTTCTTATTTGGTTGACTTCATGCGTTTGGGGTATTTATTTTTGATGTGAGGGACCAATAAAATAAAAGTTCAAGCAGAAAAGTGCTATTTTTTGGCAAATAATAATCAAAGTATCAAATTGACTTTTAAAAGAGCAAAATCAGCAAGAAATTTACATATCAATAAACCATTCGAAGAAAATTGGCTTTTACTTTTTCGTTCATGTTTACGTTTATTGTCTTGGGATTTCTGTTTTTTTTTTCAAGAGCAAACTTTAACATTACAATTGCTATAATAAGGGACGATACATTGCAAAGGAGTAAATTTGCTTACAATCAGGTATGTATGACTTACAATTGGCTTTAAATATTTTTTTTTAACTCAACTGTGCTAAATTTGTAAGCGATAAATATTTATTAAACCCGTTACTTTAATTTTAAATTTGATGCATTTAGGTAGTAGAAATACATATGCAAGTACTTGTACCAGAGACTGGATGTTGAAGGTTCTATTTTGTGAAAGAATGAATTAACTCTTAAATGGATAACCCGCGATTTGCTCATTCAAAATCGAAGCTAAGACTTGACAAAGAGTTTCGTTTTGTAATGAGTGTGAGTTCATTCAAAGCTTGATATTTACATTTGATATACAATAAGGACATTTTCGAATGTTTGCAACATTCTTATTTTGAAAGTTCTTTTGAATATTGTTCAATCAATATCTGAAGCGGAGGCATCGGTTTGTAAAGAGCACACAAATTGTGTGGCAGTTAGCTTGTGGCCTATCGAAGGGATTAAGAAGAAAAGGTGGAAGGGATGGGTGGGAGAAAATGGTAGTGCTACTACTCAGTAAACCTCTCTGAATCTTTGACGAATCTGAGCAGTCCGCCGATGGAAAGAGATAGCAATATGTCCTTTTTCAGTTCAAATACGCTGCACCAGAATCTAGAGAAGACCGGTCAGCTGCAGAAAAAGTTGCCTGGACTAACCTCGTCCTTAAGACCGGATGCGGGCAGGGGATAGTGATATCTTCTATTGTGATCATATGTTACCCTCAGTTCTATCAGAGCTCATAACTCCATCCTACTCTGATTGAGAAGAAATTGCGCCACTGCTCTGTCTGGCCTTCAGTCCGTATTACACTAATGGCCCTCACGAGCCTTATTCGTAAGTTCCCCGATGTACCTTACGGTTATGTTATATTAGACCCTAAGATTAGCTCCGGTCTCGTTAGACAGTCTAAAGGACCACGGTTTGCCAATTCATCAGCCAGTTCGTTACCTGGTATACATCAGTATCGCGGCACCTACATTTGTTCTAACGTATTTCAATATGGTCCGAAATTTAGCCTGAACAATTTTGGAAAAGTGCGACCGATTTTCTAAGCCTCAAGGGCAGTTTATTTGTCACTGCAGACTTAAATTTGGTGTCTGCTCTATCTTTCGCAAATTATCAATTCTGCTAGATTAATAATTGCAAAGGCCTTCGATGAAAAAACCCCATTCTCATCGTACTCACAACAGAGTAGGATCTGAAGCTTCTCTCCAGATGCCAGCTAGTTCTGGTTGCAATTTGAGTCTTGAAGCCGTCCTTGTTTCTTTAATGAGTTAAAGGGTTTCTTTATATTTCCTTGTACGGAAGCAGCGTTCTTTCTATGGACTTCACATGGACGTTTCCGTCTCCTCTGGACAGCTAAATCCATACCTAGCAAATCTGATAGAGCATTCCGAGCAGCGCCTGAAGTTGTACTTATTCCCGTAATTTTTTTGCGCACAATCCTTTGTTGTCTGTTTAGCATAAAAACTGTGGTCTGCACCATATTTCTACGTCACCATACCACAGCCAAGTACGTGACCTTTGGTCTGACTAAGGCTGTGTATACTCAAAATACTTGTTCGGAGTTTTGAGCCTGTGTATCCGATGACTAGGCCGCCGACAAACCGACGGTGGAGTCCCCAGCGTGATGATTACACCCGACAGGAGAACCTGGAATAGCCTTATGTTAGGGGGTTAGGGGGTTGCTTCTAACTTCTCAATTAAAGCCCTACTTGGCTCAACCTTAATGCCCATCTCTTTCTCAGGAGTACTAATTTGGTTTGTTGTAGTCGTTACCTGCAGTTCGGCTGCATCGAGTCGCCACGCTGCCTCGCTTCAGTCAAGCTAAAGCCGACTTTTAAACAAAAAGCAGCATTTTTAATGGATTGCTCATAGAAAATTATGTCAAAAAGCTGCAAAATAATATTTCTTCCGCATTTATTGAGTATGCAAATTGAACAAGAATGATAAAGAAGATTGCGCCTTCCCAAAATGCGTGACGTAACCATAGTGAGCGAGCGAAAAAGGGAAGGGAAGAGTAAAAATGGAAGAGCCACCGCAGAACAGCATTGCCACTTTATAATTGTTTACCGTAACTAACATTTTTTTTTATGCTAACTAACATTATTATTTTATATTTAAATTTGGAAATATTTGGTTATCTTCGAATGTAAGGAGAAATTATTATTCTCTGTTAGTAGCTTAATTTGTCCAAATCAGCATGGTTTTGGTAGGGGTAGATCTACACTTCCCAATCTTGCAATTTTTAACTGCCTTTCAAGAAGGCTACCAGGTTAACACAGTTTACACTGACTTCTCGAAAGCGTTCTACAAAGTTTCCCATAATGAATTAGTATCAAAATTGTCTTGTATGGGGTTTCACTCACACGTTATGATATTTCTAGGACGTTACTTAATTGTGTAACTGAAGTTAAGGACCTTGGTGTTTTTTCGACACAAAATTAAGCTTTTCAACGCATATAGATTTACTATGTAGTCATAACATATCCAATGATGGCATTTGTTTGTCGTAATAGATGCTTTACATTACCCTAGTAAGATCTAGATTGGAATATGCCTCTTTCATTTGGAGACCATATCACAACTCTCACATAATTCGTTTAGTGCAAATACAGAAACAATTTATCAAAGTTGCTCTTCGAACTTTAAATTTTTGTGATAATAAATAAAATAAAATTAAAATAAATTATTATATTTTATGAGTTATGGCAGATTTTGAAGTTCAGTTTTTCTGTGTTGGTTTAAATTCAATTAAAACTAAGTTTAGTCATAATCAGTTTATATTTAAACTTAGTTTCCTTTCGCTCAATTTAATGTATTGCAACCAAAACAAAGAGAAAGGCCGAAATGCGTGAGTGCGAAGAGCTTGAAATGCTGGCCGACAGGAAAAGCGCCCGAAAATTCTTTCAGAAAGTACGACGGCTAACAGAAGGTTTTAAGACCGGGGCGAATTCCGGTAAGAACGACAACGACGACCTGGTGACTGACGTTCAGAATATACTTAGTTTATGGAGGGAGCACTTCTCCACACTACTTAGTGGTAGTGGCAGAGACAACCTTGGACAAGATGATGATCCCGAAACCCCAATCAATGACGACGGAATTAATGTTCCATTACCCGACTGCGATGAAATCCGTATAGCAATAGCACGGCTAAAGAATAACAAAGCGCCCGGAGTTGACGGACTGCCAGCTGATTTATTCAAATACGGTGGAGAAGAGTTGGTAAAGCGCATGCACCAGCTTATCTGTAGAGTATGGTCGGATGAATGCATGCCTACTGATTGGAATCTAAGTGTACTTTGCCCAATCCATAAGAAGGGTGATACTGCAATTCGCGCCAACTATCGTGGTATCAGCCTTCTTAACATCGCATATAAGGTTATGTCGAGCATATTGTGTGAGAGACTAAAGCCCACCGTCAATGAACTGATTGGACCTTAGCACCATCTTTTTGTCGACTTCAAAGCCGCTTTCGACAGCACAAAAAGAAGTTGCCTTTATGCCGCAATGTCTGAATTTGGTATCCCGGCAAAACTTATACGGCTATGTAAAATGACGTTGAGCAACACCACCAGCTCCGTCAGGATTGGGAAGGACCTCTCCGAGCCGTTTGATACCAAACCAGTTTTCAGACAGGGTGATTCTTTGTCGTGTGACTTTTTTAACCTTATGCTGCAGAAGATAATTCGAACCGCAGAACTAAATCGGTCAGGCACTATCTTTTATAAGAGTGCGCAGCTGCTGGCGTACGCCGATGCCATTGACATCATCGGCCTTAACAATCGCGCAGTTAGTTTTGCCTTCTCCAAACTGGATAAAGAAGCAAAGCGAATGGGTCTGGAGGTTAACGAAGGCAAGACGAAGTATCTCCTGTCATCAAATAAACAGTCGGCACATTGACGACTAGGATCAAACATCACTGTTGACAGTTATAACTTTGAAAAAGTAGAAGGTTTCGTTTACTTAGGAACCAGTATTAACATCAATAATAATGTCAGCCTCGAAATCCAAAGGAGGATCAATCTTGCCAACAAGTGCTACTTCGGACTGAGTAACCAATTGCACAGAAAAGTCCTCTCTCGACGGACAAAAATCACGCTCTATAAGTCTCTCATTATGCCCGTCCTAATGTATGGCGCAGAAGCATGGACGATGAAGATATATGATGAGAAGGCACTAGGAGTGTTCGAGCGAAAGATTTATGGGCCTTTACGCCTTCGATTGCGAATACCGTAAAAGATGGAACGATGAGCTGTACGAGCTTTATAATGACATAGATATAGTGCAGCGAATTAAGATCCAGCGGCTCCGCTGGCTTGGTCATGTCGTTCGAATGGATGAAAGCGCTCCAGCTCTAAAAGTATTCGATGCGGTACCCGCCGGTGGTAGCAGAGATAAAGGGAGGCCTCCTCTGCGTTGGAAACACCAGACGGTAAAGGATTTGGGTACGCTTGGTATTTCCAACTGGCGCCAGTTAGCGAAAGAGAGAAATAACTGACGTGCTGTGCTAAGCTCGGCCAAAATCGCATAGGCGGTTACCGAGCCAATGAAAGAAGAAGAAGAACCAAAACAAAGTAGCTAACAAGCTGCTAATAGGTTAAATTAAGTTTAACCCTACAATATCGGCCGTTTGAAGTTCAACTAAAAACTGCCAACTAAGGTTAAACTCAGCTTAAACGACAATCAGAGGTTAACTTTCACAGAAAAAACTGGCCCTTAGTAAATAAGCGACGTGTACATACATACATATGTATTTATGTGGTTGCACGTTAATGGAGACTAATATTGAAAAAAAATAGAATTTGAAAGTTTTGACGAGTTAAACGACTTTTGGTAATATTTTTCTGAGTTTTTTTTAGAGTTTTGGTATTAAATTAAAATCTTTGTGGCAACGCTGTCAATATCTTGACGTCAAATGAGAAAAACTTTAAGTAACGGTACCCCGGAAGGCGCAATCTTCTTCTCTATCATTCTTGCAAATTGTAGAACAAGCATATTCGAAATTGTTCCATTTGGTCTCTGGGACCTCATGTGTTGCGAAAGTTTCCATTTTACGCGCTTCAGATATTCAGCATTGTAATGTCGAGAAGTGCTGCAGAATGAACATTTTACCTTAACAGTTGGAGCGGAGTTTAACTGTCCGGGGCTAAACGTAAACTCAAAACTTACTGATATTTATGATGAACCCACTATTAACAATTATATATGTATACACATATGTAAATGTATACGCCGAAGCAAACATACGTAAGTATGTGATGCAGAAACCAAATGCACTGATTACATATTTGAAAAACTGTGATCGATGAAGCAAATCTAATTAAAAGCACACACGTGCTTATATAGTAATTTTATTTATAATTTCGAAAGTGTCTCCTCTAACCATCTCGCATGGTGTCAGATTCCTTTGGGAAGATAATTATCATCATCCGTTGCGATTATGTTTACGTCAATTGTTGGTATCTTCGTTCTTTTTATTGTCACCAGAGCTGTCAACTGTCAACAAAGCTGCAATTTAATGTCAAATAGCCAAAGTACAAAAAATATATTCACACGGCTAAATGAGACACATAGTGATTCTGATGGAACTACTACATACATAAATAGTTATTATTAAAATGTACATAAGTACATACATCTCTTCGCCTTCCCCCCTTGTTTTCCCGTTGCTTGCTTTATCCATTTGGACTTTCCAATTTGGTTAATTTTGGTGTTTGCTACATCGACGGTGCACATCTCATACATACGTAAACATAAATGGTACGTAAATACATATATGTATATGTACATATAAGTATGTATGTACATGCAAGAGATAAGATAAAGTTTTGGTAGTTATTATTAGAAAATAGGAGCTTCGCGATGTTAATACCGATAGTACTGTGGTGCGATAAAAAAAATGGTACCAAGGGGAACAGGACTACGATGTCAACCACAAAAGCATCGATTTACCAATTTAACCCTCATGTATGGCTCAACTGGCGTTTTGTTTACACTTATGAACATCTATAGCCAAATAATTAAATGTCGATTTCGCGTACACACAGCGCCGACACGCTGGCAGCAGGGTGACGCGTAAATGGCACGTGCACAGCGGTAGGCATTAGCTTTAAGACTTAATTTAAGTATATTATCGACAAACAAATCTCTTCACGTCACTCCTTTACGTATATACATACATACATACATACACATTTGCCCTTTTTCCCAACGCTCACTCATTTCTCTTGTTTTCAAAATCTGGGCATCATGAGCATTACATAGTTTTATGTATAACTACAGTTGCTACCCTGCAGCGAAACGACAAAGTAGTTAAGGACCAATCTAGTCCACTAAGTGGTATATAATCGCTCGTACATGTTCGCAAACAAAAGCAGCTCAGTGACATTCTGCCCTCGATATGTATGTATGATTGTAGTATAAGCGCAAATCCAAAGTGAAAACTCAAACAATGCTCTTCTCGGATATAAAAGCCAGTGTCGCCGTTTAGTTCTAGTTGGCCCAAAGTTAGTAGTTTCCGATTTTTAAAACTATGCTGTAGTAAGTTGGTTGGTTTGTTGTGATTTTTCAGAATTTTCTTGATAACTTGAAAACTTCTTCAAAAATCATTCAAGTAGATTTGTATAGCAAAGTACAAGAATGTGAAACATTATGTTAAAAAAAATAATGTAAAATGGAAAAGGAGAAGTCAAAATTTTAAAATTGAGCAAAACATAACCACGTTGCACTGATACTAAAAATAAATATGCATTCAGAACTAATTCAGCAATTAAGATTATAAGTTACAAGTCATTATCTATCTTGAAACAATTGTTTCCCTGAAAAGAACTCCACAACTCGTTTTAAACTTGATAAACATATGAATTTCCGAGCAGACACTTTAAATTTATCACTACTGCCCTTCGCTGACATAAATTTATAGACTACTATCAAATTAAGAGCAAACTGAGTCATTTAGTTAATGGTTGACAGCCATTGAAAGCAGGAAACCTCTTGACATTTAAGAAAAACAGAATAAAGTGAATTTCGTGTGTTGAATAAATATAAGTTTTTTGCGTTGGAAGGAATAAACAAAATGGAAAAATCCTGGACTAAATGTATAGAGTTAAAAGGAGATTATGTTGAAGAATATATCACTCTTTTCCGAAAAAATTAATTTTATAAAAAAAGTCACTGACTTATCAATATATTAGAAGTATGTTTGACCTCCCACACCTCATAACTTTTACCATATACTCGTACATTTTGTGCAATACTTTTATTTTAAAATAATCCAAATGGTGGCTTTGGGCTCTGTCAATATAATCAGTATAGGTGTGAGAAACCGATATTTTTACGTATTAAACAGAACTCGGTACCGTTTTCAAGAGTATCTAAAACATTCAATACCCGGTTTTAAAATTTCTAATAAAGCGCGAATAAGTTTTCCCGAACTTTTTTTTAGCATTATCGCAAGAGCTAATATAGCGAATAGGTATTGAAAAACGTAAAGCTAGTATTGTATCGGTACGACAGTTTTTTAAGTATTGGATAGCGGCATATAAGCACTAGGCTATTCGAAAAATATTATTGTCATCAGTATTCGTGACTGCCAAACACAACTTTGGGCTATTCACTACTTTGAAGCACTTTCATACATTTTAGTACATTTCTATTAATATTTGCAAGTTTTCGAAGCAAATAAAGCAAGAAAAACGTATGACTTTTGCTCCACCACTTTAATGTTGGCACTAGAGAATAACCGAATATCACATCTTTAGGCCGATAATTATTTTAAATTAAAATGTAATGTTATCTTTTAGGTAGTATTCAAAAATTTACAAAAGTAGTCTTAAAGAGCTCAGTTTTGATATTAGTTCAATGGATGACTACAAATCTATAAAAGTTTTGCTCAAATAAAGTAATGATATATTTGGTAAAATTTCGGCAACGGAAATTCGACAATTCTCTAATTGGCATAGTACAGGAAGGCCCTCCATATGCATATATATATATATGTAAGCTCTTACGCATATATGTATTATATGGATGTAGTTAATGCCTTTGAAAAAATGTTTTTATTATTAATGAAAATTTTTAAGGAAGTGCAAATGAGAGTTATTATAAATTTATAAACAATAACAGAAAAAATATTCAATATTTATAGTTATCTTTTGGGCAAAATGAATTTGAATAATTAACAACCGATTTTCAGTTTAAGAACGGTTTAAGAAAGAAGAAACTCAGACCTTTTGAAAGAATATAGACGTCTTAATAAAGCTGAATAAATTTACTTGTTTTTGCAGAACAAACTTAAATTTTGCTACCCTTTTTCTTCTTTTTTTGATTTTGGCGATATTTTCACACACTATTTTATAAAAACACAAAATGAAAGTTCAACGAATGTTTCTTTTAAAAAATCGGCCAAAAATTAACTGAGTTATTTTACTTTTTATAAGAACGAAATTTTTGCAAAAATTTACAACGAACTTAATTTACTAATAAATATTATTAAATGAAAATATATAGATCAAAAGTGCTTTTTTGACCGTTTTTTCCTTAGGTCAGCATCGTCAGTTTCACGTTGTACTGACCAGCAATATTCTGCCATTATATTTATTTTGTTTTTTCCCTCGAAACGTTTTTCGAACGTAGCCATTTCTTGGTGGAAGTGATCGCCTTGTTCATCACTGAACTGGCCCAGATTATGTGGGAAGAAGTCCAAATGCGAATGCAAGAAATGAATTTTTACCGACATGTTGCAACCCATTTCACCATATGCACTTAAAATTCGTTTTCAACCGTGATGTAGTCGTCGCTTCTGTTGTTCCCAAGGAAATTATCACATAGCGCTAGAAAACTTTTCCATGCACGTTTCTCAACACAGCTTAACTTGTTCATAAAGGTAACGTCGCTCCTAATTTTGCGAATTTAAGGTCCAATGAAAATAACTATATACACATATTATAAAAAAAAAATAAAAAACAAGTAGGTATGAAAACAAATTAATAAATACCGGCTTTTATTTTAGCTTCACTTAATTTTGGGAAGACTGTTTTAAGATGAAGAAAAGCTTCGCTATTAACATCGAATTTCTTTACAAATTGTTTCATGTATCCCAGCTTTAAGTGTAGTAGTGGTAAGTTAACATCCTCAGATTTTACCAATGGGAGGCTTAAAACGTTTTTCCTACCAATCTGATGTGAGTCTCGAGATGGCCATGCTTTGCGATCATAGCGATTGGATGCCCGACTATCCTATTCACAAAGGTAGCAAGGATATTTTGTGTAGCCACCTTGCATGCCAAATAAAATTGTCAACACTTTTAAGTCAGCGATGACTTTCCATTTATGCGTCGCATAGTCGATCAACCGTACAATTTTTTCCATCATTTCATATGTTTCTTTCTTGTTAACCCCATACGCGATTGGAACTGATGGCAAGAGATTTTCATTGTGTAAAAACACAGCTTTTAAACCTAAGGGTGAAATTTGTAATAGACAGGGTTGACAAACTTCGACTCGTGCGAACGCAGTTGAATATAATTATTAAAATTAAAATTAATTAATAATATACAGAGCGCTTTTGAAAAATCAGCAAAACGATACAATCTGCGAAGCAGATTAAGAAATTTTAAAATAGGTGATGAAGTATATCGGCGAAATTATACTTTAAGTGACAGTTCAAAAAAATTCAATTCAAAATAAGCACTCGTTTTTGTTAAATCTTCTATTCTTGCTACTAAAGGCAATAATATGTACCAATTAAGAGATATAAAAAGTGGCAAGGTCGCTTGGTACCATGGCAAAGACATAAAAGCATGTTAAGCATAACAAAATGTTTGCGCAAACAATATGTTCTAAAAGCACATACGATGACGGCACTAGATATACATTTCAGAATTTATGTCTACCTCCCTTTCGCATCACGCCACTAATTTTTTGCCTATATAAGTAAAGCCCGGACGAAGCCAGTTAATTTTTTGGTTGGGCTACGTCTTCAACGAAAGTGAGCAACAGTGACATTCGTAAATTGGGCAAAAATCTAGAAAGATTAAAAGTTTCTACACCAAAATAGCTACCGTGTTTTACATCGCTTACGAAAATTTTGTTATTACAATCGCCCGGAGGAAGTATTGACATCGCTGGCTCCCGCTAAATAGAGCCCCTGCATCTAATATACTACTACCGGAGGTTGCCTATGGATTACGTTTTGGCCCATAGGCAGAAAAGACCTAGTAGGATCACTGATTATCTGTGGAGCGGAGACGGTTTCTATTAACATAGCACCTACATACATAAGTGTCAGATTAAAATTTTTTTTGAACATTTTGAATAAGGCAAAAATAATTAAATTCTTAAGCGAAGCTTAATCAATCTATTTCAAGAGGAATATTTAAAACTATACATACTCAAAAATAAATACATACATACGTATACATAAATTGGCATTAAAACCTCTATCTCTCGATGACTAAAGCGAGTATTTTCCTTGGTATTCCAAGTATAAGTTATGAGGGAACTATAGTAAAGTATGGTCGCGACGCGTATAATTAGTTACTCTCTGAATCGCCAAAGCGGTTTAGTAATTATAAACTTTATTAAACATAGTAAAAATGTGTTAAATGAAAAAAAAGAAAATAATCTTGTAACAAAACAAAAAGGATAAATATATAACTAATAATACATTGTGTTATTAGAGAAAAAAAAGAAGGTCGATATAAGAAAATATTTCCAAGATTTATAATAATAGTATTGTTGTAAAATAATGAACAGTACGAAAGTTTTATTTTTCAGCGGTGCCGCAGAATCGACGGAGGCCTTCTACGTATTCCAGCAACACCTCCAAGCAAGTTTTGGTATACTACCTTTTTTCAATTGAGTATGCTCCCTCTCTTTCTCTCAATTAAACGTAATTTGCACTTTAATGATAATTAAGTCTATCGATGAAGTTAGCATGGGGAGAGAAATAAATCGGAATAATAGACAAAAAAATAAAAAGGAAAATTTAACATAATGCAATCAGAAAAATACTGGAATTAAGGTATATATATGAATTTCCAAAAGAGAAAAAGAAACTTAATACTTAATTCTATTGAACTAACCATAAGCTCGAAAACCTAGGGTAATATCGCCGTCGATTGGCTAATGAATATAAATTCGCTTTTCTAATATCACAGCCTTTTGAGTTATTGTACGCCCGACACATTGGGTAAATCATAAATAAGTATAATTTCTAGTAGATTCTCATATGTACATATATCTGTAGGCAAATCATGAATTCGGATTCTACTTGTATTGTTATTTGGTAATAGAAATTTGTAATAAAATGAACTGTTAAATGTTTAAACATGGTCTGAAATTTAGCTGCTAATATTTTATCTTTGGGACTCTTCGCTACCATCTAAAGAGTCATGGAGGTGGGTAAAGAGCAACAACAAAAAAATAAATGACTGTCGCGAAACGAAAGGCATGTGATGTGATGTAGCTTTTGTAATTAGAATACCGATTGGTAGGTACAGTAGTATCTCGATAGACCGGACACCCTTGATGTTGGGGGTTCGTCCGGATAACGGCGGTGTCCGGATTATAGATAATTTTTTAAATAGTTATAGGCGCGAAAGAAATATGACACAATTAACATATATTTTTAATTCAAATTCAGTTTTTATTAAAATTTATGTAAACGTGGAAAGTTTTAATTGTTGTGCATTTGAAAAAACGTATCAATTTAGGTCTGTTTGGAGTTTTCCAGAAACATTTTATCTGCAGTTTCCTTTAAGCGTTTTATTGTTAAAATGTTCAGCCCACTGAATCGCTTTGGAAAAAATACTTTTTGCTTCACAACTACTTATTTTATTTTCTACTTCAACTATGCTATAGTCAGAGTCAGAATCATTTTCCTCAATATTATCGTTTTCTAACACGGATTGCACAATTTCCCGATCAGAAAAATCGTATTCGAATTCATCTCTTCCAGTGGCCCAATCATTTATGGTTTGAGTATCAACTTGTGCCTCCAGATTTACTGATATTGGTATGAATTTCATTCATGTCTGAATTATCGGCTGTAAGTTGAGCCAGAGGTATCAAATCTTCCTCCATCCACTCTTGTCACTACACAACAACTGATTCCAACTGCATACAATATTCTGCTGTGATATACCTAGCCACGCATTGTTTAAAAGTGTGAAGCAATGTCGAAGCGTAACGTTTTTTAATGCAATTCCAATGTCTGTATTATCAGTTAGAAGATATTTTGAGCATCATACAGTAAGTTTGTATGTAGTACATACATACGTACATTTTCCCGTTAAAGTACCGATATTCTTCGAACTGCTGCAGCAAAAACTCACAAAATTAAAGTAAAAAACATAATACCAAAGAGAATAGAGAAACAAAAGTTTGCATTTTTTGTATCGTCCGGATTAAAGAGTAAAAAATTTAAAACTCTCCGGATAATAGCAATGTCCGGATTATAGATATGTCCGGACTACAGGGTGTCCAGTCTATCGAGATACTACTGTAATTGTGTTCTCGAGCTGATTCCTTTAGCCTTTATTTGTGCATACAATTTTTTTTTGTTAGGCCTTGGGTTTGTCTGAAGTGATGGCTTGGACCGTATTTGTTTTAACGAATCCACGCTAGTGGCTGAAGCTCCGGGACCGCGAGATGCTCACAGGCAAATACCGACGAACTTATTCTGGCCATCATCTGAAAATGGTACAACTAATAAATAATTGTCAACCCATAGTAAGTACGCTAAACAGGTTTCATAACACATTACAGACTTCATTAAGGGAACACGAATGTTTTTTTTTTAGGGTACATACTTTTACACGATCCATCAATGAAAAGTCGCCATTCATCTGCATTATAATTATAATTTAAAGCCGAAAATAAGTTGAGTACATTTACACAATGTACTAGATCACAGTCATTGCCATCAGTTTTAAAACTTTCTCTAAGTATCAAAGTGCGGTCGCTTTTTCTACCCGATGTTATTTGAAAATATTTTTCCACTATATTCCACTGCTTTAGTCGTGAACCGAGGACTTCAGATTCTCGTTTCGATAAATGCAAATCACACACGAGATCGGCGAAATCAGAATTTAAAACTAAATGCCTTTCCGTTGATTTTGATTTACAAGGAAGTAATTCTTCCTCTACTAAATATGTTTCACCAACATCAATTGACTCACTTTTTGTAGGCACTTCGGCATTTCAATATTTTGTTACGGTTACACAACATTCGTATACCTTACGTTTTTCCGCGATTTAAAATTGTGACCTGAAACGTTTGTTTTGCAAAAATAGCAATCGTCTTGTTTATGATATGCCTCATGATGCCAAGTCATAGGCACAGAAAAGGGCAAAGTAATAATAATAATAATAATCCCAACGGTTTTATCCCTCCATACCCGCCCGACCGACGCGAGGGGCGCATCCGCATGACGCACGGATATATAAAAAAAAAAAATTTGTTTTTTCATATATGTTGCGCCGAGTCATGAAAGGCAGAGGTTTGTTAAGTGTCGAGATCTAAAACTGTTCAGCTACAGAACAAATGCTCATCAGCTGATCGAATAGTAATATATGTATATGTATGTATGTATTAATTATTGAGAGAATTGAGTATAGTTTTCTTTATGTAAAAAAGTGAGACTGAAATATCAAAAGAACCGGAGTGAGTGTTAAAATCCTGACACAAACTACGGAGTGGGAACGTTTAGTTTTATTTCGCTAAGAAGAGATGGGCTAGAGATCAAGCCTGTCAGTAACTTGACCAAAAATACAATGCCTAGCATTTCTCTGCGACTAGCAAGTGTAGGAAGATTAATGAGTTTTAAACGACTTATATATGGCGGCAGGTTGTACTGAGAATCCCAGCGAAAATTCCTTAAAGCAAAAAGTAGAAATTGTTTTTGAATTGACTCTATTCTGTCGGAATGAATTTGATAGCGCGGGTTCCAAACAACAGATCCATATTCCAGTATGGGCCTCACTAACGTTGTGAATAGAGCCTTCGTGATGTAAGGGTCATTGAATTCTTTTGACCACCGTTTTACAAATGCAAAAACACCCTTGGCTTTGTTAACTGTAACATTGATGTGAAGATTAAAATTAAATTTCGGATCCATTGTAATTCCAAGATCAACAAAGTTAAACACTTGTTCGAGGTTATTGTTACATATTTCATAAGAAGCTGGTTGAACTGCTCTGCGAGAAAAGCACATTACTTTACATTTTTTAAGGTTTAGTGGCATGTAATTTATTTCACACCAGTTAGTCATGCTATTTAAATCCGCTTGTAGTAAGGACCTTTCCTCAACAGAATGATACGATCTAAAAAGCTTTACATCATCAGCATACAATAAAATTTTTGAATAATTTATTACAGAAGGTAAGTCATTTATAAAAAGTAAAAACAGAATCGGACCAAGGTGACTTCCTTGCGGGGCCCCTGAAGAAACATGAATAATGTTTGAGGAACTATTTTTAAAAAGAACTCGTTGTGTTCTGTCATTGAGGTAAGAAGACATCCAACGAAGGAGATTAGGTTGAAAACCAAGGAGATCGAGTTTATGGATCAGTAAAGAGTGACTTACTCTGTCGAATGCTTTACTAAAATCAGTGTATATAACATCAGTGTGCATAAATTCTCTGAATCCATTTGAAACATGAGTTGTGAACTCAAGCAAGTTTGTAACGGTAGATTTACCCTTAGAGAACCCATGTTGTGTGCTAGAAATTGTAGAGGATATGGAATACGTTAAATGGTCAACAACAATAGCTTCGAATAATTTAGGAATAGCAGAAAGCTTAGCTATACCGCGGTAATTTTCTATAGAGGACCTACTCCCGGTCTTATAAAGGGGTATAATGAATGATTCTTTCCAAGCTGAAGGGAAAATCCCAAGCTTAAGAGAAAGATTAAATAAATTAGTTAAGGGCACATTAATATGTTTAGCACAGTTTATGAGGAAACACGTCGGGATCGAATCGGGGCCAGCCTTAAATGATTCTTTTAAGTTACTCAAATAATAAAATACTTCCTCGGAAGATATCTGCGGAATAATAGCAGAGGTGAGGGAACAGAGTTTATATGGATAAGGTTTGCTCAGAGGCGAGTTAATGGAGTAATTTGACCTGAAGAATTGGGCAAACATGTTGGAAATTGATTGGGAGTCACAAGAAACGGTATTTTGATATTTCATAGCAGACGGAAAACTAGTCACTCTGCGCCTAGAGTTAACGAAGTCATAAAATGATTCAGGGTTTTTTATTAGATTCCTTTTAACTTTGCACAAATAAGATCTGTAGCATTTTTTATTTAATTCAAAATAAGCGTGTCGGATAACTGAGTATTTAATATAGTTAGTGTGCAAACCAGTTTTTTTGTACAATTTAAACGTTCGCGACTTTTTATTTTTTAAATTTTTTAGTTCTTTAGTAAACCAAGGTTGTGATTGCTCCTTTTGTACGCAAACCCGTTGTGGTACAAACTTTTGAAATAAGCTAAATATAGTGTTATTAAAATGCTGGACGCAGCGTTCAACATCATCTTTATACGTCGGCCATGATAATTTTGATAATTCTCGATCTAATTTTTTGAAATTGGCTTTCGCGAAAATAAAACGAGCGTTTGAGCTACTTGATTTATCAACATTATTTCCAAAATCACCAATAACCTCTTAATTTACCTCAATCGCAGGGTGATAAGAGTCCTCTGGAATAACCAAGGGTTCGCACATCTTCATAGATGACTTAGATACGTCATCAACAAAAACAAGATCCAGAATGGTGCCAAAATTTTTTGGAGTTAAATTAATCTGATTTAGACAGAGCTCAGCCATATCTTCTAAAAACACATTGTATCTATCCTTTGATGATATTGGAACGATAACGTCGTCTATAAGAGTCCATGATATGCCTGGCATATTGAAGTCACCAAGTACAATCATCGAGTCATGTGCAGTAATCATTGAACTTAAAGATCTAAGTAACGCAATATGTTGAGAATAAACCGATAAGTCAGAGTTAGGAGGGATGTAGCAAGCAGCTAAATAAAAGAAACCATTTCCTACCATAACTCGTATGGCTTTAAATTCGATTGACTCGATGAGGGGGATATTAACATCTTCGGATGGTATTGAAGAATGAACTGCAAAAAGAACACCCCTACCGATTCTGTCCTTACGGTCATTTCTATAAATTTGATATTGATTAGGAAGGATCTCTGAATTAAAAATATGTGGTTTAAGCCAAGTTTCAGTAAAGCAAATTACGTTATAGTCACAGTCTAAGCCTTTTAAATATAAATCGTTCAATTTAGTATTTAAACCTCTAACGTTTTGGTAGAAAATACTTAAAGTAGAATTTAAAATTAGTTTTTTGGCTCAGTGTCACGATTAGGAATTGAAGCTAAGTTATTTATTTTATTTTTATTTTTATGTGGCTTGTATTCAAATTCGCGAACAAATGCCCCGGTTGGCCAAAAAGAATTGTTAAGCAAAGTATCAAAAACTTCAGGTGCCACATCAATTTTAAAAGATGATACGTTACGTTCGTATTTAAAGTTAAATTTTCGGATTGCTAAGTTACAAGTCTTAATTTTTGATGAAATGTAAAACTCTATATCATCAGAAGAAGTGTCCCTAGCAAATCTAGAAACAAAAATCGATTTTCTCAAAGGAACCACAACCAGCTTCTTTGCAGAGCATTCAGCCTCATCCAATGGTGCTACAGTTTTTGCAACAATAGGAGCAGATTGGGATGGTGGAAGCGATTGAGGCGGTGATGGACCCACCTCAGATGAAGATGCCTGTAAGTTCTCATGATCAGAATTGCTTTTATTAGAGGAAGAAGCGCGAGTGCAGATAGCTCTTGATGAAGTTGAAGAAGACGGGCCCTGAGGCGGAGGGACAGGAGACAAAAGATTAATTAGCTCAATTTGTTGGGGTTGAGGCAAAATATTTTTTTGATGTAATGTAAGAGGAGCCACAATACTTTCCTTGGGTGGACTGTGTGTCCGTTTGCGTTTGGTCTCTCTTACAGGTTGCGAAGTTTGTTTATCTAGGCACTTAAATGATTTAAACACGTTTTCATAACGTTTAAATTTATCATTAAGTGCCCGAAGGTCTTTGCCGATTTCGAAAAACCCATTTCTGGTTTCTCTAAAAAATTGGAAAAGTTCAACCTCAGTTGATCTGCATTTTAAACAAGACCAACGAATACCTCTTCCTTCATTTATCAAGTCCAGGAATCTACCAGTCAATCCGGCACATTTTATATGAGCAATGCCATCGCACAACCAGCATGCAACAGAGCGTTGCTCATTATCGCTTTTATTTTTGCAGTTGTCAAAAATGCAAGACATAATTGAAACAGCAAAATTCAATATGAGTAAAAACTAAAATTGTATTAATAAATCAAAGAAGAAAGCAGTTTGCAAGGTAGGGCAAGTTTTATAATTATTTAAGGTTTGAGAGCTATTTATGCAACGAACAGTTTTAGATGCACAGTAATAGACACCTAAAAAACTAAACGCAAACAGCTGTTTAATGAATGACAATCAAAAAGAGAAAAGAAAATGCGCGCAAACTTAAACAAATACACAAAGTTTAAAGCAAAAACAATGTAAATAAGAAACAATAACAATGCAAATCAACTAATGACTCGGCATTTGAAAACTAAATTAAAGTGTATAAAATCAATGCAAAAAATGCTCAACATATATTGTACTTAGCTTTAAATGCGCACAGATAAATCTCCAAAACTTTTATCACTAAAATATTAATTTAATACAAAGAAATTATGAAATTTCAATATAAAAATCAGTAGCACAGAGAAAACACAACTATACAGCTTGACGTTTGCTTGTATTTGATTGTTGAAAAATGTAGCAAAACTTATTACGCTTGTCGCACACTTTACTTTTACTTTACCACGATTTTTATCCAATTTAACAGCAAACACAACAAAAGATAAACAACACGTGCACTTCAGTATAACGGAAATTTATAAAGACTTCAAAAGGACTTAGCATATATAAGCTGTATATGATTTTTAAATTCTGCAATATATTCTAAATGTCATGTTTCCCTTGTCTAGTATGGTTTTAAGACAAACGGGTTTCGGCGTTGTGTCAATTTCAGTGTCGTTTTTTGTTCTGACAAAACTTGACAAGGGATGACGGAAAATCGTTCCAAAATTCAGTAGATTCCTACACTGTCGGAGACAAAACTACAACAACAAAAAAGAAAAAGTCGGGATATACTGCAAGACTTGATCTCGTCATAGATATATATGTATGTACATACATAAAAACTCTCAATCAAATGTTTATTATTTGCTTTGAGAAACACTACCTAATTTTCCTTGAAAGTAAATGATCCTGAATATTAATTTTACATTATTGTAGACATAATTTAACATTTAAACAAACCATATATACTTGACCCATCAATTTGGAGAAAATCAAAGCTTTTATAGAATAACTCTCTGAAATACAATTTGATCAATTGTGTTACGACATTGTGGATTCTTTTATTCTTTTGTTTGTTTTTTGGTTTCAAATTGTATGCACCTAAATCGAAGCAGGTGTTATGTTTTTGTTTTGTAGAAAACAAATTTTTAAACCTATCAGTTGATGCCTAGTATTCTAGAGTTAAAGAAAAGCGATCGCCATTTAAAAAAGCGATGCAAGCGTAAATGAACTCTCTAAAGGAAAACCAATAAATTAATAAAAAATTACAGACTTCGAGCATCGTCGATTTCAGACGCGGTTCTACCTCCTCAGCCTGAATTTCCCAAAATTCATTAAAAGTTTTTGACATTTTCAACTCCGATCCCATCAAGTGAGT
Source organism: Philophylla caesio (assembly GCA_963971545.1). Lineage (NCBI taxonomy): Eukaryota > Metazoa > Arthropoda > Insecta > Diptera > Tephritidae > Philophylla > Philophylla caesio. The sequence continues at coordinate 69,866,020 of OZ020607.1, forward strand.
GAAAAAACGTTTTCAACTTTGTTCCGCCTAAAAGCTTATTTGAGATCATCTATGAAAGAAGATCGGCTCAATGAGCTAGCTTTTTTGAATATTCATCGTAATCTGGATGTTAATGTTGACTCTGTACCTTGACAAAATGCATTTTTTAAAGCACAATAATTTAGTTAATAACGCATTATGTGACTTTCCTATGAGTCGTGCCGAATTTTATCCACAATTTCATTTGCTATTAATATATAACTAACACTGGGTCTTTTTAATCAAAATATATGCAAAAAATTTAAATAAACTGAAAGGAGTCGTAACAGCAGTTTTAGGCACATCTTCATGAAGCATTGTTAGGAGTATTTAATGATAACCACTAATTAAGTCTAATTTTGAAAATGTAGTTTTATTTTTAAAATCTATGCTAAAATCATTAATGGGGGAGTGGATAACGATCTGGTACTGTGACGCAATTAAGTCTTCTATAATCTCCGCAAATACTCTTATTATTGGCTGACTGTTTAGGAATGTTGACGCGATAAAAGATCTTGGTCGTAAGAATAGTAAAATTCCTTTAGATTCAATTCTACGAAACATATTATATTCAACTATTGCAGTATAATCAGGTTCGGAATTAATTTAAGGAATGTATTTGATTGGTTCAGGGAATTTATTATTTTCATGCTAATTTCAATTCAAAACACGGTTTTGAAATTTGCATCTTTTTATAATTTGTTTTTATATCAAAATTAATGTTAGTCATAATTTTCCTAAAAATTCGCGCCAATTATATGAGTCGTTAAACCTGTATTTATGTTGTATTGAACAAAACTTTTCCATAATTGTTGTTTGCTGCTTATAATTTTTAGGTCTTAGTTTCTCATAATATTTGTAAATTTGGCAGAAGAACTACTGACACAACTGATCCTGTTTCTATTAAAAATCATTACTTTGCTTTTCAAATATAAAAATGGTTTAATATATCTTCTATCATCAGTCACCAGTATGATTATTATTTCAATTAATAATTAATTAAAACGACTTTTAAACTATTTTTTATTTGTAGAATTATCTCGTTCCAAGGCGAATCTATAAGGTGGTGTCGCCACGACAACACCAAAAACCACGTGTATTTTGTTTTTGTTCTCAATTTAAGTTTAAGTACCGATCTCCCGACTTACTTACTTCGTTTTGGGCTTCGGCATTTGAAAGCTCGAAATTCGCCCTATGTATAGGAATTAATTTAGATTTAAACTACTTAAAAGTATAGAACCCGGCTGATTACTTACACTGTTTGCTTACAAACTGAATTTTCTTCCACAACCGTCATTAAATCGTAGCTTTTATTTTGTGTAGATGTAAGATTTGGAACAGCGTCAGGCAACAAATTTCTCTTTCTTCCTAAGTTTTGTATATCGGAAGGGCAAAAGTAATCCGCACATATCCTGTCCTTCAGCCTAAGCCCTATACCACACACTTGGGCCCACTGCATCCTCTTTCGGCACCTGAAAAAATGGACCTTTCCCCCTTCCAATATTATCGCACAACCCGCACAACAATATAAAATTAATTATTTTCCCAGCTTACAATACACAATTAATTTGTAGGAAAAATGTAAACAAATATAAAAATGTCATCAACACAATGTTTTGACAACAGTTTACCAAACAAATCAAGGCGAATCAGAAAACAAATCAATTCGGCATTTACATATGTACCGCGGCGAAAAAGAAAACGAATCTGCTGTTCTAAAAATGTCACCTGTAGGTATAATTCCGCCATGTCATTCATTATATTTTGATCGTGTACGTATGTTATTAATTTACATCAAGAATTAATTAGAATCATTGAAATGAGTTAAATTCGAAATGAAATTAAGGAAACATGGGATTTTAAATCTGAAATTTAAATTATGTCAGCATTTACGAGTATAATTTTATTCTCTAAAGCAAGGCGAATAGCTTCAAGGTAAAATATTTTGTGTATTTTGCGTTGAAAATGTCAGGGAAACTTAGGAAAACCAAAATAAACAATTGGGTGAAATTCTAAATTTTGGCACAAAAAGCAAAATTCATAGAAAGAAGGTTACGACATCGTGCTGTCAATGACGTAAGTTCGCAATGCGTTCTGATTGGCTGGAAGGTTTGAAGAAGAGAAAAAATAGTAGAGAAATCGCAGTTTTAGTTATTATAATCAAATGGTCATTTTTGATGTTAAATATGGGCAAAGCTTATAATAATTTCATAAAGGCCGTTACTTTACCTGAAACTGGATTAACATAATAAGATTCGTTCTAAAATGGTAAATTAAATTTGATTCAAATGTTTAGTGGTTACTTTTGTCTCTTATTAAGGCTGTTATCATATGTTTGATATGTAAATTTCTAATCAATACAGATATACTCACACATTTTAAAACCTTCCGAAGAAATAAACACTTAAATTCTTAAACAGTAAAATTCCAGAAACAAACACGAAATTCAAACGGTACATATCGGAGCAACATACATATCTTAATTAAAAATTGATATATTTTTCCTAAAATAGTGTATTTTTATTACGAGCAGAATAACTTTTGAGGAACATAGCAACTACAAAAAATTAGCCATATACATATGTTATCAATATGGCGCACATGGTGGTTGTCGTAACCTAAAATAAAAAAACTCAATTCAATGTCTTTATAATATTATGCCCAGACATGGAATTTTTTAGCACGAACATAAATAGAAATTAAAAATGTAAGCGAAATATTTTGACACTTTCACCGTGCAAGGCGAAGATAGAACAAGTCATTATCTGATGTAAACATACCACATTCTATGAATCCGCGTTGCTTTGTTGTAAATCATGCATGCATGTATTTATTGGTATTTTTGAAAAAAAAGGAAATAAAAGTAAAATTTGACACACATACAAAATAATGTATAATTCAAGTACAAATATACATATTTGTTACAGAAGCAAATGAACCTACATAAAGTAAAATTATTTTTAATCACTGTTTGAGACCAATATTATATATTACCATTCAGTAAAAAAAGAATTTCATCAAGAAAAAATTAAATACATCACCATTTCCATTTTGAGCGAAGCAGAATTATTCCTTATTTTGATCAAAATGCAATCTCAAAGAAATAAAAGCCTTAAGTTTGTTATCCTCCAACCTGGACCTTAATTTGTTCCATTTAAAATCTGCAGTGGAGAAGCACTGCTGCGCCTCAACACTTGTTGGTTGGATTGTCGACAATAAGTTAAATGCTCTCTGTTGGACATAGCCTTTATCGCCTCATTACAAAAACTATCAACTTCTTTAACCAAGCCTTCTGATAAATTGTATGCGTTCCCATGACAGTCGGGTCTACGATACCGGAACGACCCGGATTTATGTCCGGCCAAGGACTGTCGCCTCAGCATAATTTGTGCTGCTACAACAACAACAACATAAATTGTATGCCTTCCGATTAATGGACAATTGAGAACTGCTCGTTAAAACTCGATGCAATTTATCTTTGAGACTTTCTGCCTTATTCACTTCAGGCACTTTGTTGTTAGTTCTATTAACATCGCTTTCATAATGATTCTCATTTTCTACTCGACTGGGATATTCTCCAGCTCATTTATAATGGCGAGAACAAATCAAAGCCTTCAGGGAGTTAACAAGCTGTGTTATTTGTCAATTGTGAACTCTCTAAAGGTTTTACCCTTGAAAGGCGAATTTATAGGAATGATAAAAATTTGAAAAATAAATGGCTATTAAATTCTTTGTTTTCTATAATTCCGAAATTTGAATGGACTTATGCCGGAATATTCGGGAGCTAAAAAAGTCCGGGATCCCTCTTTACCTTGCGAGGTTTCGCCAATTATTCACACCAAGTGAAGACAGGACCTTCTGCACTTGGTCACCGCAGTATGTTCGTGCACGCCCTTGCCTTCGTTGCTCACCCATGGGTGTCGATTCGAAGAATTCTTTCAACGAGGCATCATCATTCATACGAACAACATGTTGAAGCCATCTCAATCGTTGCGTTTTTATGCGCTTGCCAGCTCATACAGTTCATCATTCCCTCTCCGATCAACAACGTTCATGTTTCTTCGCCATAGAAAAGACGGGGCATAAAGAGCGAGATTTCAAGATAGCTATCAATTGCCTATCGAGCCCAAAGTAGCCCCTATTGGCTAGGTTATTCTATGCTTGTTCTCATTTGGAATATCAATTATAGAAAATCGCGTTTCTGCAAAGATAAACCACACTTCAGGACATTCATTGTGGTAAATTTAAAATTGTTTGAATTAGTTGAGGCCAGTTTTTGGAAAAAAATTTCGTATAACATGTGTCGTGTTTGTTGGACTACGTGTAAGCGGCATATTTTCTCTAAACAAACAAAAAATTTTTCTTGTGACCGTGTTGAAACTACTTTATGCTCAAGAATAAAATATTATTAAAATAAAGGGTGTTTTTTTTACAGGTTTGTTTTTCGAATAGAGATAAAACTGGCATTTTGTGGTCAAATCTGGCAACTCTATTGTCATTTATGTTCAGTTTGGTTTGCCATTTCATCATGAACAGGTTGACAAAAGAACAACGCTTGCAAATCGTGCAAATTTATTTTGAAAATAATGGTTCAGTTCGCGAAGTTTACCGTGAGCTCCGTCCATTTTATGGTCGACATAATCGTCCATCAGAGCAATTAATTCGGTTAACCATGGATCGTTTTCGTACTACGTTTACTCTATGTGATAATACGCATCCGCAGAGACGTCGAACAGTGCGCACCGAAGAAACAATTGCCGCTGTAGAGCAAAGTGTTGAAGAGGACCCGAATGAATCGATTCGCCACCGTGCACAGCAATTGGAGCTTTGTCCATCAACTTTATGGAAGATTTTGCGCAAAGATCTTGGCTTGCGACCTTACAAGATCCAGCTTGTGCAAGAATTAAAGCCGCGAGACCATGCAATGCGTCGTGATTTTGGTGTATGGGCCGAAAATGAGATTGATCTCGATGCTGATTTTCATCGCAAAATTTTGTTCAGTGATGAGGCTCATTTTTGGTTGAATGGCTACGTCAACAAGCAAAATTGCCGCATTTGGAGTGAAGAGAATCCACATGAGACCCTTGAAACGCCATTACATCCACAAAAACTGACTGTTTGGTGTGCTCTATGGGCTGGTGGAGTCATTGGGCCATACTTCTTCCGCAATAATGCTGGAGAGGCAGTTACCGTTAATGGAGACCGGTATAGAGCCATGATAACCGACTATTTTGTTCCCGAATTGGATGGCATGAATGTGGATGAGTTGTGGTTCCAACAAGACGGCGCTACATGCCACACAGCGCACGTCACAATCGATTTATTGAAGGAAACATTCGCTGAGCGCATAATTTCGCGGAATGGACCTGTCAATTGGCCACCAAGATCGTGTGATTTGACACCATTGGATTATTTTCTTTGGGGATATGTGAAGTCGCTCGTCTACACCAACAAACCAGAAACGTTAGGGGAATTGGAAGCCAACATTCGTGGCGTTATTGCCGACATACGGCCCCATATGCTCGAAAAAGTGGTTGAAAATTGGACCTGTAGAATTGGCTTTATTCGAGCCAGCCGCGGCGGCCACATGCCCGAAATCATATTTAAACATTAATGGCATAAAATTATCCTTCCAATAAATTAATGGACCTTAAAACGATTTTCTTGTGTTTTATTTCAATTCGAAGTTCTATACCCCTAAAAAAAACACCCGTTAAATGCATTGGAGATGAGTTTTGACTATACATACATAAATAGAGTATGAATTTAGAATTACATGATATCGTAAAAAAATGCGATTTTAAAATATATACATATTTTACGCAAGAGTTTTAATAGTAGAAATATATAAAAAATTTAATAAAAAACCACAAATATTTAGATTATCATTTATATAAAAAAGCGCATTTAATGACTTTTTTTAATTATCGACTAAATCGTAGTTGGTATATGTAGATATAACCACTCTTAACTTTTAAACAAATACAGTGTTGATATTGGATAAATTGGTATAAAATTTATTGATTTTTTTACTTGTTTGAATGGCTGGACTTGGTAAAAGTATTCTGATGTTTAATTAATTCCAAGAACTCTTAAATAAAATTGTTGCTAGTTTGAGATGATTTCAAAAAAGCGTTGTACGTTAAAATGTTTTGAAATGTGCCACTCTTATCAGTAATTACAAATCACAAGCAACAGGATATGTAAGTATATATGTATGTACATACATACAACATACGGACGAGTACAACAATATTAATTGTCAAAGTGTGAAAGACAAATTAGTACAAGTAAATGCACACACTCGAGTACAAACTTACGTATGTATGTATGTATGTATAAAAGCAATTGAGAAATCAAACTGTCATATTGATTGTCATTGCAACATTTATTATTCCACTGAAATTGGCGTGTGTTTACTAATTCGTTTTTAATTTACTCTTTGATATGATAACAGTGAATCAGTAGCAATACAATATGTCTAATATGAATAACAGCAAAATCAAAATATTTATATGTACATATGTATGTACGTACACAAATGCATACTTTTGCATATGTACATATGTATGTATGTATGTATATTCGTAAGCTTTTATAATGCGTACTCATTTCTTTAGTTGGGTAGCATAACCAATAATCAGTGATCTTTTTGTTTGATACATTGACATCAAAAATAAATTAATAACGGGCGCAGGTGACATTCGTCTTTTATTGTGGTTGAATTGATTTCCCTACGCCATAATATTGTTTTCTGTTTATAGCGGACAATTCGATTATGTGCATATGCAAATTTTGTACGATAAATTATTCATGCATACATCCATACTTACATACATATGTACATATATACATACATACGTACTGAACTATGTCTGATATACCCAGCTCGAAAAAAAAACTTGCCGGTGACAGTGGCATTAATGGAGTCAGTAACGACATGTTTTGGGAAAAGCCGGGCACAAGAGAAATGTGAAACTCAATCATGCCATTCTAAGGATCATGCATAGGAAGGACCGTTTAAATTCGTATTTAATTAAGGAAGTTCTCAGCTTTATTCCCCAAGTTTTTATTTTCGAATGAGTAACGTAACGTATTATCTATGTACATATACGCTCAAAACTCGTGGCTGATTGACAGTAACGATATTTACAATGACATAACTGTGATATAGTTTCAGATTCAAATACAATGCCACTATTTCGAAATTATATAAACAAAGGGAGGAAAGATTTTACTTCGAAGTGTGTGTTTTGTCCATTGATTTTATAGCAACGCTTTTAACCGTTTTGTAGAATTTATTAAAATACATATTAAAAGACAATCAATTGTTTTTAAATATATCAAAGGACTCAATAATTAATCTGTTGGTACTGCCTTTTCTGAATTCGACACAAGTGAGAAGGCACTTGGCATGGAGGTGTACGAGGGAAAAAATATACCATAATGAGCAGTAACACTAATTACTTGAATTTTTTAATTCTAATTATCTTAATTTATCAAAATCATCAATCACATGCCTTACTTAAAATAGTTTCCACTTAAGTTAGAACTAAACAAGCTTTCTGTATCCTGAATAAAAATTTTAAGTATGTATTTCAAAAATGAGGTATAAATTAAACTTTCTCTAAAGGGCTTAATCAGTTTGATACTTTGAACGAAATCTTCTTTTTTTTCGTTGCTGTTTAAGAAAGTACTTTCTCTGTTGGAACAAGACAATCACGGGGAAATATTTAATAAGCCGGAAAGGGTAAAAATACCATTTTTTCAAAAAGATCCGGCGTCGTAGTCCTGTGATTGCAATTTTATAAAGTGTAGTACACTTAGTGTACCTACAAAGTGTTTCATCCAAGTGACAACAGATAACAAATAAATCTTCAGAAAGCCAAATGCAGTCTACAACTTGGGGTTTGGTGCAAAAAATAATGGCAATAATCGTTGCAATCGATTGTATCATAGAACAAATCCGATATGTACATATCATCGAAGTTTGAAAAATACTCACTTTCACAAAATTGGCGATACAACAACTATGTTTTAAACAACGTATTTTTTCAATTAATCTTCTCTTTGATTTCATACTAAATTGCTTCTAAAATGTTAAAAATGCCGAAGAAAATCAGAAAGCCAGTATTTCAAACTAAGTCTCAGAAGACTGAAAAAGATTTATCTCTTAAACCTCTGCCGCTTTGATTATTTTCGTTTGTTTGAAATATTTTGTAGGCCACTGACAACATTTTTTATAAAATCTAATAATGACTTGTATTATTATACGATTTCCTGATATTGAGTGGTCGACTCTAGTTGAGTTAAAATATTCCAATCTTTATCTTGACAATGTTCGACAATCATACATAATATGCCTCGAATACGCTTTCTCTTCCAGACAAAGACGGTATTGTACCTGAGAAAAGAGACCCATTCGGTGCATTTGGAAATTCAGATTGGTATGAACGCTTAGGAAACCAGTAAAAACAATAATAATGTTTGCTCCACTCAGAAGATTAATGTATTTTGTAAGAAAACGATATCGGAATGGTTAACTTTAGGGCTCAGTTTTAAATCTCTACTATAAGTTAATAGTAACTCCGGGAGTAAGAACAAATTAACAGCAAACAATGTAGTACCACATTAATAATAACAGTGAACATTTCTGGTATTTTTTTTTTTTTTTTGGTTTGTTTATGCCATCCAGGTTATCAGATAATATAGTATATGTATTTTGGCGGCAAAAATTCTAGAAATCCAAATTTTAAACTTTATGCTAAATTTGTAAAAATAAAATTTAGAATTTTGGGGTATGTAAAGCGATACCAGGGTGCGGAAAAATTCGATCGCGATCGATTAAAAATACGATCTTCTTATATTAGCTCGTTTTGCGATTGTATTTTACCGCGATTAACTCTTTAGTAAACGATCGTTCGCGATTGCACTGCCTACTTTTTCGTTGGTTAGAGATGGTATACAAAGAGTTTATGTATACACATCGAAAACGAACGAGCTCACCAAAGCGATCGTTCGTTGCACGAACGCTGGTACAGAAAATCATACAATCTTTGCTGAAGCACGTCAGAATTTTGAGAAAATCAATTTTTAAGCTTCAAAGGACTGTGGAGGTTCACTTCTAATGTAATACTATTATAAAAAGTTCTTTAATGGAACGGAATGGGTGAACCGATTTTTATGCTTGAGCCAGTTTTGCAAAGGTAATTAAATTTGGATTTTTTTTTTAAGAAAATGATTTTTTTTCTCAGGTGGTGGCGCTTTAATTTTCATCTAAAGTTAAAAAATAACTAAAAATAAACGAGAAAAAAATAAAAAAAAGAAATAAAGTACCAACATTTATAACACAAAACATCAGTAAAGATTTCATATTCATTTTTGTATTTTTAATGAACTGCTGACGCTTGCAGCGCCATTTTTTCGTTCGTCATATTTGCGATCGTTCGTATTGATCGTGAGAGATCGTAAATGCTTTTGCTCGCCGTTCAACTTTATCAATCGCGATAAGTTAGAAACAACGAGTTTTTGCCACCATGTTACGGAATCCTATACATGAAATTTCTTAAAGTATAAAATTTTACATGCATGCATACATGCTTGCATATGCATACATTTCACTTATCCTTCAGACGAACGATCGCGATCGATTTAATATTCGATCTTCTCAATATGAGTTTTACAAAGAGCGTTCGCAACCAACGAACGATCATGAAAGATTGAACTGTTGACGCTTGCAGCGACATATTTTCGTTCGTCATATTTACGATCGTTCGTATTGATCGTGAGAGATCGTAAATGCTTTTGCTCGCCGTTCAACTTTATCAATCGCAATAAGTTAGAAGCAACGAGTTTTAGGCCAATTCGGATGAAGTTTTCATTTATGTTTCTGTTTTATATTGCATATATCAAAAAATCAATTACAGAAATAAACCAAAAAAAGTAGAATTTTAGATTCTGTTTTTGTTCTAAGCATATTATGAATTAAAAAAAAAGTCCCGTTGTCACAATTAATATGACTTTTATTTTAGTAGCAGCTGTTTACTAAATTTCTAGCTGTAACTAACTTAATGTTTTTGGTTTCCAAAAATTTTACCTATTTGATTTTTATAACTGATTCGTATTAAGGCATAGTACTAAGTTCGCATTTCACGTGAAATGTCTGTCAAAATCCATACAAATTGCATTGCCGTGAAATTTCATAAGTAAATCACGGCAAAGTTGTACTCAGTTCACGCCGTGGAAACATCGGGCAACATGCTAGCAACATAATGCCAGCAATATTTTTTCACCCGTAAAGCATAGTACTAATTTCACAGGCGGACGATGTGGCCTGTCTAGTCACGGGCCCATCTCTGTCGGCTGTTTGCAGGAAAGCGCAGACAATACTGAAAAATATTGACACTTGGTGTGATGATAATGGGCTATCCGCAAAGCCAACCAAAACTAGTGTTGACACTTAACGGAGTCACAATTCAGACTTCTCCCGAAGTGAAGTATCTAGGAGTAGTTCTGGATGCTACACTGTCGTGGAAATCTCACGTTGAGCACAAGTCCTATAAAGCATCTGGCAGTGTAAACGGATATTCGGCAAAACGTGGGGTCTATCACTAATGGGTATCCTCTGGATATATACCTCTATGATTAAACCCATAATCAGCTATGATTCAGTGGTATGGTGGAGCAGACTCTCAATTAATAGCGTGGGGGACCTGCTTGCTAAACTTCAGAGAACAATCGCCAAGTGCTGTACAGGGGCATTCTCTACAACACCTGGCGCTGCTCTTGATGCATTGCTGCACTAGCCGTCACTTTGTATATTCTTACGTGGGGAGGCCTTAAAGGCCACCTGCAGACTGAAAAGAAACGGACCTTGGTATAAAACGGAGTGAGGCGAGGCGGAAATTGCTGGCGACCGCCATTGCTGATGAGACTCTATCAAAGATAATATGATACGGAACTTCTCTCTTTTGCTTGCGGTGAGAGCCCATGATCTCACATTTTGGGCTGGCAACAAAACCGAATCATGGGCTGCTAAACAGCTGAATCGCAAAATGGTGGGCAGCCAGAGCAAATGCGTGGAAATATATATGTATATAATATAATTTTGGCGCGTACACTATATAGCTCAGTGTTGGGCCGAGCTTCTTCTACCATTTGTGGTATGCGTCTTTACATTATACCACAAATGGAGGGACCTACAGTTTTGTGCCGACTCCGAACGGCAGATGTATTTTATGAGAAGCTTTTAATGGCAGAAATACGCTCGGAGGTTTGCCATTGTCTGCCGAGAGGTGACCGCTATTAGAAAAAAAATTTCTATTGCCCTGACTGAGATTCGAACCTCGAACTCACCGGCATATCAAGTTATAACACGCACCGCTACCAACTCGACCACATGCGTGGAAATACATAGCTATTATTTTTATTTGGATTAAAAAATCGAGTAAATGTTATTTTTTTATAAAATGTGTTTTGAAATCTCTAAATTAAGAGTTAAGTTTAATATATGTATGCATTAGTTTTGGCAAACTATGAAGGTTTTGATTTACATACAAATATTGTATTTTATTTTAAAAATATATTCCAAAACTTTTTTTTATATTTCATTTCAATATACATACATGAATAAACATGTATGTTTATAAGAAAACAGGCTACATCTTAAATGTATGTTTAATGCATACATATATAAAAACAGTTTTGGCAAAATATGAATTTCTGCGATATTTTAATTGTTTTTATTGTTTTGATTTTATATATGTATATATGATCTTCGGGCATAAAGGTAAATAACATCTCTTATTTACTCTTATTTTTATTGCATTTTCATTTATTCTGTTAGCAAACCTTAATGGTGGCGAAAAACTGCAAAATCTCCATAAAATGCAATAAAAATCCCCAGATACAATTTCTACAGAGTGGCTCTTTTGGAAAATGTTATAAAAAATGCGCATTTTGACAGCGTTCTCTCGAAACAAAGAGTTTCGTATCATATTATCTTTGACTCTATAACTTTGAGTTCCCTGAGGCTGAATGCTGGTTCAATACCAACACTGAGCGTTGTCGAATTTTTACTGATGGCACCAAAACTGACTCTGGGTCAGGATCTGGAGTTTTTATAGATGATAATGGTGATAAGCTTCACTTTTCTCTTGGGGAATATGCCTCGGTCTTCCAGACCGAAGTATTTGCAATTCTCAAGGCCATGAATTACGTGGTGGAAATAAGGTGGAGGGGGAGGAGTAAACGTGTCGGCAGTGACAGCCAAGCTGCACTTAAGGCATTGGCCAGCCCTCTAACTACTTCCAAACTAGTTTGGCAATGCAAGTCTCGACTAAACTATGTTAGTAAACAAATTGAACTTGCTTTACTCTGGATGCCTGGTCACTCGGGAGTACATCTGACCATTTGGCCAGCATTGGCTCGGATCAGGTGTTCCTCCGCCCGCAACCAGCTATAGCACTCCCATGATTGATAAATAAGAGATTGCGCCTTGCGAAGATCCGTTACTTTTTTGCTTTACGATACTGACAATCTCTGCTCAAAATGACGTCACATAGGCAAAGTTTCTTTAAAATTCCAAGACGGCTGAAGTGAATATTTGGTGTTCTATAATTTGAAAGGTATAATTAAAGTTTTTTGTGAAGTGCAACGCGATTTTATTAAATTATTCGAACTTATAAAGCAATTCTCCAATCAATTTTTGTTAGCTGTCGGCGCAATCTCTTCTACATCAATCTTGTAGCACTCCTACCTTCGGCCATCGATACCACCATCAGAAACTGGGTAAATACTTTGCTCAGCAAAGACTGGGAGGCGTCGAGAGGTTGCAGATGGGCAAAACTTATGTTACCTGCAACCTCAGAAGGACTATCAAAACACTTTCTCTCTCTTAACAGGCGAGACTGCAGGCAACTTGTGACTGTTCATGTGGCATAGAAATCTGACAATGATAGGCGTACATAACAACTCCACATGCGCATCCTGTTTTGAAGAGGAAGAGACGGCGTAACACTTTCTGTGCTTTTTCCCCGCCTTTTCAGGAACTAGGTATGAGGCATTTGGTCGCGACGTGTTGAGAGACGAACACCTGAGCTGTTTGACACCCCTCAATCTGCTAAGATTTATTCGTAAATCCTGCAGATTTAAAACAGATTGTAGTGCAATAAAGTACAAGCTTGTATTCGCATATATTTTTATATGGTGGAGAACTCAGCATCACTTAAAAGTCAACTGTTTTTCATTGTCTTCAAACTTACACTTTTTACCAGAATTGAATGGACTACCAAACTGCATACTCATAAAAACTCTAAAAATAATGAAAATTGTTAAATAATTTTAAATTTTGTAGAAAGTTTTAAACTTAGGTTAACATTTTATTTGTTTGAGAATTCTCTGTATTTTAATGGAAAAATAAAAAAAAAACAATATATATTGTTCAAATTTGTCAATATGAGAGTGTGCTAAATTTTTGTCGTTGGCATATGACCATCAGCCTAGAAGCAATAGGCAATTTTAATAATTTTATTATTTTTACCATGTTTTACTACATTTAGCAGTATTAAGGGAGTTTTGCAAACTTTCGGCACAACCACCAGCATCCAATTCATCCGGATTTTCGCCCTTTTTATGGTAGCTGCTGTGCTCTCCACTATTAAAAAAGAAGCAAACGCTGGTATAGAATTTTAAAATTATTATTTTTAATAAACTTGCTTTTTTCAATGTTATATTCATTTAAAACGGCTTGCCAATTTCAACGAATGTCACTTTTCGCTCAAATTTAAATGATATGAGCATTTTAAATACGGGTGAAAAAATGTTGCTGGCATTATGTTGCCGATGTTTTCACGGCAACAATTGAGTACAACTTTGCCATTTCACGTGAAACGCGAATTTAGTACTATGCTTAACGTAAAACAAAGAACGTATATAGGGATGTTAATTTATGGCATTTTATTGATCCCGCGATTTTCGAGATCTGAAAATTTACCAAGTTTTATGTATTCTAATCAAAAATTGCTTAGATATATAAAAAATGTTATTGACAAATTATAAACTTTTGAATATTTTTATACGTTTGATAAACTAAGAATAACATAGAATCGGACAGTAATTATAAAATAAAAATCAAGTAAAAACTAAGTACATAACCCATTCCATTTTTAGGGAGGCAGAATTATTACTTCTTTTGATCAAAATGCGATCTTAAAGAAATTAAAGCATTGAGTGTGTTATCCTCCAACCCGGACTTAAATTTGTTGCATATATATAAAACCTGTATCGCCCCCATAACAATAATTTATTTTACCAAACCTTCTGATAAATGGTATGCCATTCTATTGTTGGACACTCGCTCTTAAAACATGATAAAATTTATCTTTGAAACTTACAAACTTTACCACCTCATTAGTGTTTTTAACATCGATTTCATAGTAAGGCTCATTTTTAACACAAGGATCATATTCTCCAGCTCTTTTATGTTATAATGACAATAAAATTAGAAGCTTCAGAAAGTCATATTTAAGATTATATACATTATTTGGATTAATTAAAAAGTGTACACATCTGACAATATAGTTCTCTTTTGTCTGATTCTTGAAACAAGTTTTTAAAAAAAAATTATTACTCAATGTTGATGTCTTAATTTTTATTTCATAAGCATACAATTTTAAGCGATGCCACAATTAAATAAGTCCATGTTGCGAGCATATTAAGCTTCAAGAGTAATATTAATTGGGCGGAGCTTTTTTTATCAAATAGTGTTACAAATAATGCTATGTTTCAACCTTGAAAGGAAAATACTTATGATAAAGATTATATAAATTAAAATTTCTATTAAATTAATTGTTTTCAATCATCACGGGATTTGAATAGACCAATCCCTGGATACTCGGGAGTTAAAAAAGACCGCGATCCCGGGATTGACATTCCTAATCCCGAGGCAATCGGACATAAGCTACTTTCAATAAATGAAATAAACCCAAAATAAAAACAAATATTTTCAATTCTTATACCTCAAATCATGATATTGATAAATACTGGTTTAATAATTAACACGGGTAAATATATTTTTTTATTCACTGCCATTTATGGTTTGATCAGACGCAACATTTAAGAGTAATCTTACTATTATACTCGTAACTGTTGAGTCTGATCAAACAATCAGCCATGAATCCATTTTCGGAAACCCAAAAATATTTCGATTGCCCTTTTAAGTCGCACCGTCCGTGCTCTAACATTTGCAAATCGCAAAGGTTTCGAGTTTTAAAATCGGATGATTTAAAGGCTGTGGAATCAAATCTAAATGGCAAAATTCGAAAAATTTTTGTTTTTAGCTATATTCACTGAAATAATTGAAACATGTGTTTTCTGTTCACATAGAACATAGAGAAAAATGGAAAAAATATATAACATAAAGTCGCGTTTACATGAGCACCTGAAATGAAAACGTACGATTTTTATTATATCGCAAAACGCAAAAGTAAGTGAAAACAGAAGCATGGTTGTATATACGTGTATTGGTAGTTTTGTAGCGGGGTTCATTTTTCGCAAATTTCTCATCTTGCAGGTAATAATTTTGAACAAAATCGATTTATAAATGCGTATTTAAGGGGTAATCCTACTTTTTTCACCATGTTTTATTGCCTTAAATGCTCCTACAGCTATCGCCCTATAATATTCAAAAGGTTTTATGCAAGGACAAAGTCCCAAAGGCATCTGAAGAGTCGATTTTATTTCTGATTTTCTACTTCCAACTGTTTACATGTACTAGATTAAAGGTTTTAATATCTCTTTAACTCATATTCTCATGCCAATGAGTACTGAAAGTGGAATTTTATTTGTGTTTGTCAGATGCAGTCGTTCGTTACTGTTTCGGTGAAGTTGTGAAGTTTTCCATATAATTTCGGCTGAAAAATGGATAAGGGTCAATGTTCATCACGTAAAAGGGAATAAACACAGTTCAGGAGTGGTGAGAAAAAGAAGTTTGAAAAGTCGCAATGTAAAAAATCCATACACACAAGAGCGTCGGCAAGTCCGCTAAAATATTTAAGTTATCGAAAGAAGATTACTGATTGACAAATTTATTGAGCTCGAGGCCAGTTTATAGAAGAGCAGTTATGGTAGAAGTTATAGTACTATTTCGGCAATCACCACATTTCCTCATCAGACTTCTTTTTTATTAAATTAATTAAATGTATTCTTCATAACCACTTCTCCCAGACTTTGAACCCAGGAGCTCGGAGTTGCAGAGCCAACACGCTACATGCTGTGCTACGCTAGCCGAGTGAACTGTTGTGTTTATTTCATCTTCCTTAAACAAACCAACTACAAACAAGAGCAAATGATCTGCCGCTATTAAACTTGCTTTTGTTTTTTGTAATTTGTTTGTTTTTAATTATTATTTTGCTAATTTTAAGAATGCATTTAAGTTGTGCTCATCCTTGCATATATAAATTTTTGTTATTTATTGGCCTTATAAATGATTTAATAATTGGCAAATTTATTGAACTGAAAAAAAAGAAAGAAGATTACGATTTACTCAAAGCCATGTTTTTTGAACTGGCCGGAAACTTACGCCTACAATTCTCAACGAATTGACTTGAAATTTTTCATGCAGCTTGCTGATTATATTTTCTAGTGAACATCGTACCTAGGCCTTTTTCAATAAATTACCAACGAATTTTACGTCAAACACAGCATTTTTTTTATCCAAATCGACGCCATCATCCTACAATGCTTACTTCGTTTTTGAATGTATTTTCAGATTCTTTTTGATTTTTTGGTTTAGGTGCAAAATTGCGAACAAAATAGTTCCAGCCAAGGAAGCTCTACAAAAAAAAAACCTATTTTTTGCTGAGCTAACATTTTATTTTGAAAAAATTCATCAAATTATTTTTATATATGTACCTACATACCTCGACTACAGCAAGTGTAATTTTTGCGTTGTGCGCGAACTAGTCAGACAGATGGAAATATTAAAAATTGCGATTTTAGCTTATGTTGCCTAATAAAAAGAATTAAACAATAATATTTTTGGGCAAAATTTTAAGTTTAAATCAATGCTTAAATGGAGCTTTTCATTGTCAAGTCGGTCGCACTTTCTGACGATGAAGCAGTGTTCAAATAATGTATTTATGTTGTGATATGTATTTGTTCTAATTAATTCCCTCTGAGGAAGACGCGAATATGCGTCGAAACGCGTAGGAGAAAAAGTTGAACGTTTTTTTTGATTTAAAATAACCGGCTGAAAAGCTCCATTTAAGCATTGACTAAATCAATAAAAACGTCTAACTAGGTACACTTAACTGCTTGCTAAACTCATTTTTTAATTTCTTGAAATTTGATAAAATTTTAAACTCTTAAAAATTGTATACAAAGTTTCAAACTTTGTTTTACTTAAAGAATGAATTGTATTTTAATTAAAAAAATGTTAAAACTTATATAAATTAAAACTTAATATTCAAATATTGTCGAAACGTCTCAATTATATTATATTTGCCACCAATATACCGATGTACATATTTACTCCAAGTATAAATATGAAAACACGTATCATAGGCATTATACCTATGTAAAGCGCAATGTGAGGATGTCGAAATGAACAGCGAAAATGTATTAAAAGAAGCAAGTGAAAATTAATTGAATTGAGTGTTGCGCTTATAGATTTTTTACCAACTGATAATAAAAAATTATTTTCAACTATGTGCCGCAGAGACCTGTGGACTTGCAACAAATGCATATCATTGATATGTGTTAAAGTATATATGTAGATTTTAGTGTGTACATATACCAAGTCGTACGCAAAATTCATTTTCGCACGGCTTATATACATAGCAATACATACATACATAGGTGTATATGCACGCATTGATGTACTGGAAGGGTGCGCTAATGTGTGTGCATAGACATATGTATTTATATATTTGGCTTCAGTACACATACACCAACAAACAAAAAAGACCATAAAATTGAACTCAGTTTTTGAAAAAACAGAATGGGTAGAACAAACAATTTTTAAATGGTATAAAAACAAATTTATGTGATATGTAGGTATGTATGTATGTACATATATCAACTTACAGGTATACGAACGTATCTGAATTTAGCACATATGTATGTAGGTAGGTACTACATACATATGTATGTACATATACCACCTATATTGCATGTACCTACATATGTATGTACATACATATATACTCGTTTGTGCGGATATACAAGTATATGCTAAATAGAATTTACCCTCATCTGCCATCTTCCACATGCCGCACACTTTCTACACGCCGGCCTTTCCTGACTTGGCGCGTATGCTAAAGAAAAAGATGGTTACCGCAGAAATTATTGCACCAATCAAAACCGGCGTCCAGCCATTACTCGCAGTGGAACGATTGTCACAGACGTGTTCACGACAGACCATGCATAAAGAGAAAAGCGATTGCGATGAGCGTAAGCATTTTCTGAAGAGAGTCAATGTTATTGCCGCTTGGCCAAAATCCATAAGGTACGAGTACATACCTAACTTATTCCATTAGTCAAAGGACGAAAGAAAATTGCTGTAAATTAAAAGCAATGATTGAACGTATGTATGTATACACAAACATATGTACCTACTAATACGCAAATAAAAAGGAAAGTTAAAGTTAATAAAATTCATTATCCATTAAGACAAATTTGCGTAGGTACCTATGTAAGTACAAACCAATTAAAATTTATATATTTAAATGTTCGCTCATAATGTACAATTGTTTATATGTATATGATGTTCTGTGTAATTAACATATGTATGTATGTATGTATCAACATACATATGTAAATATATGTACATACATATATAAGGAACTATACATTCTGGTATTATATCTAGATACATACATATCTAGTTGTACACTCATTTTTTAACGCTCTTATGGAAATCGTTTGACTTTTGCGATATTTGATATAGAAGTCCATAAAGTAATCAATCTAAACGAATTTCCAAGCCAAATCAATTGAGCTTGATCTTTGAAAACTGTATTGGCGAAAAGCATAAAAATTAATCTGCAAAAGTGTACAAAACCACATACGAGAATATAACGACTTAGATATGTATGTACATAAATATGTACAAGCTACCAAAATATTAATGTAGATATGTAGGTATGTATGTATGTATGTACCGTATTATAAAGGGCTGCATTAAAACGAACACGAATAAATTGTGTGCCGCTGCCACAGAGTTTTGTGGTAGTGTACTTACTTTATTAAATTACCAATAATCGAAGTATTTATGGGCACCAAAAATAAAAAAGAGAAAAGTTATTGTCTTGGATACATTATCTTTCTTTGAAAAAGAGAATTTCCCAGTATTTTATGAGAGTACAGGCCACGCCCGCAGTTATATTCGTCTCTGTCTATGCGCAGGCACTCGCACTACAGAAACAAAGGCTAAGTCAACAAGAAATACTATTATTCTTGTTGGCGCATATAAATTGCCCTTTAATTGAAAATCATTCGTATGTCTCGCCTAGCTGTCTGGTTGCGTTCTTTCTAATTTTAAGATATAAGCTGGTGGAGCGATTATAACCATCGCCTTAACCACGGTGACGAAACAAATTTCGTGCACTCAACTAGAAAAAAGGAAAATGCCTCAGTGTAGATGGCCGTTACTCATTTTGTTGCCCAGCGCACCTGACCTCTTCTCCAAAAGTATAGGGTCATGCTTGCAGTCCCCGCCTTACCTAACCATTGTTTGTTTTTGCCTTGCCGTCACATAGCCTTTCCTCGCTGAACATTTCATTTAGTATTTTTTCTCTTTTGGATAACTTCTTATGAACGTACATACAAAGGTACATCGTTATGTATGTATGTATGAATGTACCGAATTCAATGGTCATATCGCTTTCTTTGTCTTGCCCACTCTGTTAAAAGTGCGTTAATAATTTTCTACTTCTTTCACACAGCTGGTGATTGTGACTAAACTCGAACGAGCAGAATTGTCCGATACAACGGCCGATGTACGGTTGCGTCGTTGAAGTACCTACATAAGTGGTTGCTTGAAGCAGGTGTCTGCATTATTTTTTATGAATTTTAGAGTTGGGTGAGAGATACATTTCAGTAAAAAGGAATAATACTTGCGGTTGCAACAAGCTTAAAAAATTACCAAAACCTCTTAAAAAATTACCAAAAAGTTTAAAACGCAATTTTTTATTTACATACATAGGTAGGTAGGTAATATATTATATAGTAGTCAATTTGTTCAGCCAAGTTTGTCGCAGTTTGGAAAAAACGTGCGCTAACAGCTATGGAAATGCCAAAACAAAAAAATATATATATTTGAAAAGATTAGTACTCATATAGGTATATTAATTTTCTTTAGATTTTTCGACATGGTCGAAATTTAATGTATATTGGAACAAGAATGAAAATGGTCCAACGTCGAAACCGGTATGTCACAAAACCAATTTGACAAGGGATGACGGAAATTCGTTCCAATATACATACATACATCAGATTAAAATAATAATTTGGCGGTTACACTTTACAGCTCAGTGTTGGCTGAGCTTCTCTAACCATTTATGGTGTGCGTCTTTATATTTTACCACAAATGCAGGGACAATTTTGTGCCGACTCCGAACGTATGAATTTTATGAGAAGCTTTTTCATGGCAGAAATACCCTCGGAGGTTTGCCATTGCCTGCCGAGAGGTGACCGCTATTAGAAAAAAATTTTCTATGATTAAGATTTTACTTGCCTTGGCTTAGATTCGAACCTCGAACCCATCGGCATATCGAGTAATAGCACGCACCGCTACCCACTCGGCCACAGCGGCCACAGATTAGTAATATTTAATATCATACAAAGGAACCATTCTTTAATACTAAGTTTTAAACTGATTTCCTTCAAATGTTGACAGTAGCTGCGGTTTGAGATGGTTCCAGAATGACTCAGTAGAAGTTCCAATTTTCGCCTTTGCGCATGTGAGTGGTATTTGATTTGAGGAATGTTATCCTTCAAAGCTCCAATCGTAGCCAGCTTATCCATGTACATAGGTACTTAGATTTCGTACTTTTCGTAGCCCTTAAAGAAAAATCTAAAGATCGATGGTCTGAATCGTGAAATTAGTTGTTCACTGATTAGTTCTCATACTAAAGCAACATAGTTTCACGGGATACCTACGATATGGTAAATGGCGTTGTTGGAGCTAAAAGTTGCCAATACTCTAAATCGCTTTTGGCAAAGTTACCTGAAATGATCACTTCAAAAGCAAATTTAAATTTTTCTATGGATTTTTTCTTCTAGCGCAAACTTCAACATAATGCACAACTATTGTCAAAAACACTCGAAAACCAGCATTTTTAGAAACTTTATGGCTGAAAACTAAAGGACGCAATTCTAATGCGAACAATGAAACAATTAAAGAAAGAACGCATAATTTAATTACCAGTTTATTCGAAATATTGTGAAAAAATATCTGTGGTCACAAGGAATAACAGCCAAACTCGATTTTGGGTATTTTTAAATACCCCTTGAAAGTCAATTAATTAACTAAAATTATTAACTTAGATTAACATAGTGGTGATCACACAAAATATAGACGGAATTTTTGAGTCAATGGACAAAAGTGTTCACACTTATGTATATCTTTTTAAAATTAAGTATTTTTAATACGTTATGTTTAAATTTTAGAATTAAGCCATTGGTTTTGTAAGCAAATTTACTGCTCTTTAAAATGTATTCATAATTACCTACATATGAGTACGGTGCCTAATAAAATTTCTGAGCTTTAAGAAAAATAGTATTATTTTCGTGAACAGTTTGTATATCTCGAAATGTTTTTTTTTTCTGTCAGGAAGTCCATTTTAAGCTGTATTTAATTATGATGACGCCGCCAACCAATAAATCGCGCTAACTTTTTGTTTTGGGACAATTTTCATTCATTCTACGTAACCCTTAAAAGAGAAATAATAATAAGAGAAATTTTGGATTTTCTTTAAGTTTTCCAAGAGCTTAAAGGCTAAAATTGTGCCAAGTCAAAATAGTGCCGCACAAAAATAGCTTGATATTTGGACAGATGTAAGGTATGCATGTACATATGTAGGTATTTATGGGAAACTACCACCAAATCAATAATCCCTTCGTGGCAGTTTCTTATCTATTTAAATTTTCTATTGTGAGCAATTTTTTTATGTCAAATAATTCGAACACTTTGAAATCTACTGATATACATATGTACATACTTGAGTATATAGTCAAAACCCTTAATAATAAAAACGTATGAAACTAAAACCCACGCCAGGTTAAACTCTGAAAAAATAATCAACGAAGTACAAATTGAAATTTCTATCACTGTTTGGCCGAGCAGGCGACAGTGGAGTGCGAAATGAGGTTGTAAAAAATGATTTTCGTGGTTTTGTATGTAAACTTTTACTCGCTGTCGAAATTTGTTTGCGTTCGGCTTTTCTAACGATATTGACTAATTTTATTCAGTTACCGCTGTGCCACTATTACAATTGAATGAAAAAAAAAAAAAAACTATATGCCATCATTTATGGGCAAGTCTCTTCGTTTCGGCCCTAATCATTTTTCGATACTCCGCGGTTTCATGCATTTTGACGATTCGGGTAAAGTGGCGAATGCACATAAAAATTGCGAAAACGCACAGTTTTAGCGGCTGGTAATTAGTTCTCCTTAACGACCGAAGAAGCTCACGCAGCAGTTAAAGGGCCGTACACATACAACTTTCCTCGCTTTACTTGACAATTCGAAATTTAACAACATGAGGTGTAGAAGGTTTGCTACATAGAACGCTTTGACAGTCTCTACGTTAGTGGTTTGTTTTCAATTGTTATTTGTGTCTATTTCAAATATTTTGTTTAATTAAATATTAAGAAATGAGTTTTACTTATATAATTAAGTGGTAGTTATGCTACTTATGTATGTTGCAAAGTCGCGAGTGTAATAAAATATATTGAGGCGGAGCATATTTCGACAACATAAATAAAAACCGATCAAAGAGGTGTTTTATTTGCTATTTATTAATATTTCTCTTCTTTTATCTTTTTGAAAGTAATTATACACGCAAAAACTATGAAATACTAGTACATTTTCTAAATCGTGTGTATATGCACGCAGAAAAAAAATGGAAATGCAAACAGTTGGTTGTCAAAGTGTACAAATGTTGAGAGTTCGCCATGATTTTGCTTCGTTTTGCTTTGCTTTACTTTTCTCGCCTTGTATTTAGCAGCACTCATATAACATCAGGTCTTCAACTTATCTGTCAAAGCGAAACTCTGAAGCAAAGCAAAGCCAAAGTCTTATGTGTACGGCCCTTAACACTATCTTGCGCTCCATCGTGTACTGCTCGGTGGTGTGGCTCCAATAGCGAGGACACAACGAGCAAAACGAACAAACTTGCTGTGCTTTGGAGTTATTGACCTCCATTCATATGTGTGTACATATGTATGTATATACATTTTTTGGTATCTTTTTTGAACATTCCTTCGTTCGATAAGCTGACAATCAATTGCGCTTCATAACATCAGTAATGCATAGTATTTACCTGCATACTCATTCGTATATACAAACAAACTCTGTTCATAAATTATAGCACAACAACACATCTGGGAACTTTATTTTCTTCTAATTAATTAAAATTATTTTTCAAGTAAAATATGGTTCATTGTCTAGGAAAACCATAAACACCCGTTTTTTAAACACTTACAAAATGATCAATGATTACCTAAAATTTCGAACTTAAAAAAAAATAAGTTTTTAGAAATTTTTGAGTATGAAGTCTCAATTTTAGTTTAGTTTCAAGTGTCTAAAAGTTATAACTGATTTTTTGATTAAAATCGGCCAATTGGCGAGTAAATATTTGCCAAAAGTAATTTAATTACAGTTACCAAATTGTACACCAAATATATCTTTTAGCAATATCTCGACTCCAGAGTCAACTGATGGATAATTTTCTGCAAAGGAACCTGATTTGCTTATTACCAATATACTATTTGAACATGATCCGAATCGGATTATAAATACGATGCTTTGTTCAGCTAAGCCATATGCGAATAAAAAACCGTTTTCGTATATGTCAACAAAAAATCTTAGAACCCAACCGCAGCGGCACTTCCTGTGTGAATTTAACCCAGCCAGGTACCCTCTTGAAATAATCAGTTCAGTAGGTCCATACAAGATACAATCATTTTTAGAGGTTCACTCTCTAATTTCCGACGCCATGTTAATCATTTGACAAAAACAGTGTTCCGGATTTTCGTGCTACCAATTCCTTGCTAAAAAAAAATCCTCTATTTTTGGCAATCCTGAATTGATACATAAGGCGATTAAAAAATCGCTTGCCTCAAAAGACATACATATGTACATGTCGTCGACCGGATACGTTAATCTCGCATGTGACAATTGTGCCACATTTAGTTAATAATGCAGTTCTGCTAAACTAATTAAGATATTTTAAATGGCGTTACCCTTTTGGGTTTCTCTTTTAGTTTCCGAGATATTGAGTAAAATTGTATCGCATGTGCAAGGTCGAAGCGATTTCGTCCAATTTTATCGTAAATCACAAAAACTTTTTTCATAAAATCTACGAAAGGTCAGTGTTAAACTAATTTCAGTTGATAGCTAGTATTCTAGAGTTAAAGAAAAGCGAGCGCCATTTAAAAAAGCGATTCAAGCGTAAATGAACTCTGTAAAAGGAAACCAAATAAGTTTGTATAAATAACTCATTTTCATACTCGAAGTTGTCCGCCTGAATGAGTATTTTTGCAAAAGAAAAAAATGTATCCTTATACATATACAGTGCCCCCTCGGAAATCGCAACTCTCGATAAACGCGAAATCACACATTTTTTACCACTGGAAAGTTTTTGAACTCAATAAACGCGACAAATATTTTTATTCAAAGCGAATTCATTAAAGGTAGTGGCATCCCTACAATAACAAAAAAACACGTGTAATTTGTTTTTGCTTTTAGCGTATTCAGCTGAATTCTTCTCAATGCGAATTTTAACAATAAACAAAAGTTAAAAAAAAATTGATTTTGTTAGCTTTTGGTATGTAGTACAAGGCAACGAAAGGAGCAAAACCTCCGAATGATGCAAGAACCAATGAAAATATATTCAGGACAGACAGATCATGCCAAGAAAGAGAAGAGCGCATTGCATTGCAGTTCAACTTTAAACTCGCTTGAACGATTAATGAATCAAGACTGTATTTGCGACCGAATCAAACAAAACATTGACGATGACGTCCGGACCCCAAAACTCCCCCTGTATCCGCGCCTATATGTATGTATTCATGTATGTTTGTTTATTTATATGAACAAATAACAAAGCATGTTACTTTTATAGATCGGTATGAGTTGCTGCAACGATGAAATAACTGCGAGAATTAAAAACTGGATCATAATAAAAACGGATTGAATCCTTACGTATGAGTATAATTTGAAAAATTTTTGATGCAAATTTTTAGATGTCATAGTGATAGTGATCTTTA
The DNA here is from genome assembly GCA_963971545.1 of Philophylla caesio. Lineage (NCBI taxonomy): Eukaryota > Metazoa > Arthropoda > Insecta > Diptera > Tephritidae > Philophylla > Philophylla caesio. The sequence continues at coordinate 69,891,528 of OZ020607.1, forward strand.
AACAATATTCGCAATCTCAATCATTTGGAATTTTTTTTTTAACCTTTTTGATGAATATTTCTAATTTTTGCGAATAGTATTTTATTTAAAAGTACACCTATGGTTTTCGTTAAAACAACTATACTTAAAAAAAATAAACGGAAAATATTTTGAAACGATCAACAAAATTTTGAATTATTGATTACGCCACAGGAATTTTATATTGAATTCAGGTGTAATTTTTACATACGATTACTTGGTTTTTCTTTTAATTTTTATATATCTGTCCTGTAATGTTTTCTGACTGCACTTGTCGATACTGCCAATATATAAGTATTATATACTTACATACTTACATATATGACATTATCAGAATTTCACAATATTTTGATTTTCACAAATCAAAAACTCAAAAGAAAATATAAACACACAATGCACTTTGGCAATTATTACGAAAAGGCGAATTCATAGAAAAAAAGTTAAATTCGCTTTTGAGGTGAATCTACCTGGTAATAAATTCGCCTTGTTTTTATTCGTACAATTGCAGTTACAGTTGGCCATGAATTTGGCCCAAGTCGAATTCAAAAATTCGCTTTAATTTTCATGGCAATGAAATTTCCGACACTTTGTATTGCCAACAAACTCGAAATATAAATAAAAAAAATGTTTTCTTGCCTCAATAAATTTCTCCAATAAAATTTGAATAAATTAAGTATAAATTAAGTAAAATTATAAGGAGGCATTGGTCGGAGTTATGCCCAGCCATTCTAATGATTTTAAAGCCCTAATGGCCGCTGAGTTCGAGGTTCGAATCTCGCGTGTAAAATCTTGATCAAAGAAAATTGTTTTTCTTATAGTGGTCACCCCTCTACAGGCAATGGTAAACCGAGGGTATTTCTGCATTTGAAAAAGCTTCTCATTAAATAAAATTGCCGTTCGGAGTCGGCACAAAACTGTAGGTCCCTCCATTTGTGGTATAACATAAAGACGCACATCACAAATGGTAGGAGAAGCTCGGCCAAACATTGAGCTATATATGTAGTTTAAGCGCCAAATTATTATTATTAATAATATCCGTTAAAAAAAATTCTCAATTTCATTACATTTAAATGGTAGTAAATCTATTGACTATGATATGAAATCTTTGGAAAGATTGAGAAGTTTTCGTTAAGTTTTGAAAAATCGGCGCTAGGTATACGAAATGTGTTTAAAACGTTAACTTCAAAGTTTTCAACAATCATTCATTCATCCATCAATATCACTGTTGTATCTTTTAAAACAATCGCCTTTAAGATACAATACACTTATGCCAGCGCCATTTTGTATAGCTTGAGTTATACCAGGAATTCAGTCTTTATTTTCTCAATAATAACAGAATCCGTATATAGCCTGCGAAATTTCAAAAATCAACATACTTTCTTGTATTTAGATGCATCTATGCATGAAAATTTGGATGATAGTCGGCTCAGAGAACGCTGGCCGAAAACCCCGATATGGAAAATTGCATTACCTTCTCAAATGCAAGGTTCAAATGACAGTGGTACCACATTGGACCATCAATATCAGTCTAAGTGAGCCATCTAACATAACCTAATCCCCATGTGCGTAGTGGGGCCTTCCCCATGACTGCAGTGCCACCCACATATGCATATACATACATAACATACATAGTTCATATGTACACTCTTAATTTGTTTTGGTGAATTTTACAGCATAACCTAATATAGACACACTCCGCCAATTTTCTGTGAAAAGTTTCGCATGCTCATACAACTTGTATGCGAGCAACCGAAATTGAACGGCCTGCGCCAAAAGCTAACTCAACTTCCTATTTTCATTTTGCGTGACATTTCGATTTGACGTTTATTCCACCGTTGAAGGTGATGCCCATTGTCTTCAATATAACGAATACTGATTTTTTTTATTGAAACTTGGGATTATGATTTTTATGATTATTATTGTTTCTATAATATATGTAAAAGAGGAAACAAGTCAATTGCCAAACTTATTAATAAGTATTTCTAAGTTTTAAGCAAGGTCTGCTTAATTTCTTATAAGAAATGTGCAATTTTCTACAAAATATGTGTAACAAACAAAAATTTGTACTTTTATTTTTAAAATCAAAATGATTTTTAAAATATTGTAAGAAATGTTTAATATACTTTGATACATTTTGATTGTAAGCGATTAAATAAAAAAATCTTTCTTTTTATAGTTACATGTACATCTGTTACATAAGTGGAGCTCGACACCAAAACGTTACATTTCCATCATAAGCGATTTTACGTAAACTGACAAAATTTATTTTTTAACATTGATTATTGAAATAGGTTTTACAGGCATTTACTACCTTAATAGGCATAAAACATCTCTATTATATGTCTATTTAAATAGTATACGCTTTTAGTTAAAAAACATACTGTTACTTTTTGGTGCGACTGTGTGAATATGTTATAAAAATTTAGAGATCGGTTTTATTATAGAGATAAACTGAATTTTTGATTTTAAAACTTTAAGTGCACAATAAGTCTCGCAACAAATACATATGTACTTCTAATTGATCATGAATTTCAAACTTTTAGATATCAAAATTTGTCCTTTGATTTTTTATAACTGTGTAATTGAAATAACTTAATCATTTCCAGAGTTATTTTTCGATCCAAATGATTCAAAAGTGATGCAAACTTTAACGAAATTATTTTATATAAAATGAGGTTTTAGACTTAGATAAGAGTTCTACCTAAAGATCTCGCTTAAAAAAGCAAATTAAATCTTTGTCATTACATGTAAGACTTTTTTATTCGTTGTATATGCATACATACATATGTATATATGTACCTAAGTACGTAAAATTGTACATGTACGTAACGTGAAGTATATAAATATTTCTTTTACTTTTGTAAAGCAAGGACAATAAATAAAAGCTAACAAAACATCTAAAAAAAATTAGTTTCTTTGTAAATACATTATGTTATTTTTTTTAATTGATACTTTGATTCTTTAAAAATACATAAGACATTTTTTGATTTTTTCTATGTTGCGTCTACTTTTATTTATTTTGTTAGACTTTTATTTCGTTTCTTTGTTTTTGATTTTTTGATTTTAATTATTATCTTACAAATAAACTTTCAAATTTTCAGTAAAAAAATGGTTGGAAATTAGAAACTTTAATTTTTTCTAATTTCCAACCATTTTTAACTCCCGAATTTCGATCGAATAATCGAATGAAATATCCCTTTGAGTATCGCAAGTCGAGGACAACCCTTCAAGTATTTTTGTAGAATTTATTTTTCCAGATGATCTTAGTTATTTTCCGTTGTCATTAACGATTGGACTGGTAGTACACACAATTTCCTTGGATTTTCGTTGTTTTGAACACAGATGACATAAATAAATAAATTATATTAAAAAGAAGTCTTCTGAGGAGATGTGGTGATCTCTGAAATCGCGGCTACAACGTCTACCATTTACTCTTTTGTTGGTATTTTCCAATGAAAATCTTTCACAAACTGGCCTCAATCTCAATAAAATTATCAATTATAATTAATCATTTAAAAAGGCCATTTAAAACTTAACAAAAAGAGTAGTTTACCAAAAACTTCAGACTGTGAAATGATTTATCCACTTCTTACATTGAAAACAGTTCGACAATGGTTATAAAGCTAACTGTTGTTATTTTTGTTTTTATTTCTTTTGTTCGAATAAGTAATTTTTTAAATAAGTTTTATCATTTTAATATATAATGTAGTTGGTTTGTTTAAGGAAGATGAAATAAACACAACAGCCAACTCAGCTAGCGTAGCACAATAGGTAGCGTATTGGCTCTGCAACTCCGAGCTCCCGGGTTCAAAGCCTGAGAGAAGTGGTTATGAAAATTAAATTAAAAAATAATTTAATTTAATAATCAAAAAGAAGTCTGATGAGGAAATGTGGTGATTTCCGAAATAGTACTATAACTTCAACCATTAAAAACTGTTGTTGTTTTTACACAAACAAATCTTCCATAAACTGGCCTTGAGCTCAATAAAAATTATAAAATATTATTATTGAGCTGTAATTATGCTCCTCGCGATAGGTCCCTTCATCAATTAAGGACGCTTTAAAAATTTCCAAAAATTTGCTTTGGCACACCTTTGAGTATTTTTTTATAGATTTACAAATAATGTTTTTGCCAAATATTAATTGTAACAAAAAACGTAATTTTTTAATAGCGTGCTTTCTTAAAAGAACTTCAGAATTTTACATGTGGGGCCTCAAATTGAAGGAATTAATATCTACTTTTAGGTTAAATACGATTTTTAGTTATGGGGACAAAAGCACAATGATGAATTGAAAACTTTAAAAACAATAAAAAAAAAATTGCCATTTACGTTTTTCGTAAGCATTTCAGTAGCTTAATTCATTTCTTGCTTTGCTCAATATAAAAAAAAAATATTTGCAATTTGCAAACATGTATGAAAACATAAAAACAATAGCAATTCAACTCCTCAACAGATTGGTAGTAATTTTACTATATTTAAGTCGCGTTCAACGCCATGTCTGAAAACGATAAGTTTAAATTATAATAATACAAACAAAATTCTTATGAAATTGTTTAAATAATAATTGTAACATTTTTGGCAATATTAAATCTATCCTTAGAATATTACTTAAATGGTCCAGCAGGTGGAATTTCGATCATTTACATTGGACAATTTTATAAGAATATCTAGTCAAAATTCATTTTCGTTTTATATTTTTAGCGAACTTGCTTGAATCGGATTTGGCTAAAGTATCTATGTATGTACTATAAATAAAACTACAACGTAATTCATCATTTACTTTAAATAAATCTCATGAAAATTATGCATTGATTTTTTCATATTCTCATTATCGTTTATATTCTTGGTTTTTACGATTTAAAAATCATATTCCTGAGTATTTTATTCCAAAATAAAATATTTTATATGAAATACCTTTTTGGTACATCTTTTCATCTAAATTTATTATCAAATTATTAAAAAAAAAAAAATGGCTTTTAGAGTTAGCGTATCACTTACTATGTTATCAAATAAAAAATAACTTTTAAATTTCTAAAGTTGGTACAAAATTTGGCTTTTAAATACCCCTATCACTTCTTTCATTTTTGAAATTGAAAACCGGAAAAAATTTTCAATTTCTTTCGCAAGAAATTTAAAAATTATTTTTAAAGGGTAAGGATTTTACCTGAAGTTCTTCTAAGGGTTTGAAACTATTTTCAAATTTATTAAAATTTCAAGACTGTGTTTATTACTGTAAATCTCAGAACAATGCAGTGGTGCTCCAATTGTTTTAGCATTTAATTTTGAATTGAGAAACCTAATACAAAAAGCCAATATTTAAGAAACTTTCTATATATGTACATACATATGTACATAATAAATTAATAGCAATCCTTCCAAAATTATTACATATTGGATATGCCTAAACTAAAACTTCCGTCAAGATTAATTTTTTCTGTACATCGTCAAAAGATTTTTTCTTCAACAGGAATTTTGCAAACATTTACACAATAAAGCGCCAAACTTAACGCCTAAACTAATATCGTTTCAAATATTTAGGATACGTAAAGTCATATCGATCGATTGATATTCAAATAGCCTTATACTCATATCGATATTACCTACTTATATGTACATATGTATGTATGTATGCGTTTTGGTTAATATCGATATTTCAATCGTAATCGACATCGACGATGTTTGTTTTAGAGTGAACTTTAGGCTCTGTAGTCTTTCACGACGAACAAAAATGATCGATGAAAAGGCATTCGGGTACTTCGAGAGAACTATTTTACCATCACAAAGATTACATCACTGACGGCGAGAGATATTTTGATTTAATTTGTTCAATGTTTTTAATTTTAATCGTAAATAACCCATTTTTTCCAAAAAAAAAGTCCGGCCTATTTTGGGTATTTTTCGAGTAGAGGAATGATTTCTGGACATCCGACGTATGAATAAAATTAAAATTAATCTCTTACTGTTAGCGGAGAGTGAAAATTTGTGCGTATCATATCAGCTTTGCTGGAACTTTCTGTTCGAATCATTCGAGGCTTGAACGTCAGGGATCAAAAAGTTAAATTATACTAGGATATTGCCTAATCCACGGTAGCAAAGCCGCTTTTGTAATCCCGTTGCGTTTGTGACAGTAGAAAATGATGATCACATTGAAATAAACCAATTATTATTTTTAGTGATTTTTCACTATTTAATTGATTGGATCTTTTCTTTTCTTATGCACACAGACAGAGCCGAGATTCTAATGACTGGAAGTACTTGTAATGCGTAGTGCTGTATAGTGTGCCCCGTTGGTGCGTAAAACCAATAAAACCTTTGTATAAAATAACAAGACGGCCTGGCGGCTGGCACTTGTCCATCAATTTTCTTTTTTTTTACTACTTTTAAAATTCAGAAAGAATAAAAATGTGAAAAATGGTTTGAATTAATGAAATGCCCCAATTTGTATTTACGTTTGATGCGATGTACGAGTATTAAAAAACTTGCGGGGCAAAGATAATGTTGAAAACTTAATTAAAATCTCATAAATGAATTAACGAAAAAGAAAGAGCGAAAGAACGAGCATGTTTATGCTTGTGTGCATACGCAGTGTGTACGAGTATATATGTATGTATGTACATGGCTAGAGTGATTAGAAATAAGACATTTAACGGCACCACTGCGCAAGTCCACAAGTCCACAAGCAAGTGCTACCGCCACTGCCAGTATTTTGGCCACTATTGATGCCGCCGCTAATAACTTCATCAGGTCTGCCGCTCATGTAAACCGAAATTCATTCGCTTTTTGTGCTGCATTCATAGTATTCTCAAAAATAAATGATTTTTAGCGGAGAACAGCTCCAAATTGTTTTCTGCTTTCTCAATTGTAAAAAAAGGAAATCGACGAAGAAATGAGTCGCTTTCGGGCTGAAAGCAATAAAAATGACTAATGGCAGTTAATTTCCCCTGTCGAGCTGCATTTGTTCTGCGCCCTAATAGGCGTGTACGGAACAGAAATACCACGAGCTCCGCTGCGCCATCCGTAACAGTTTCGAAGGTGCGGCACAAAGGCCAAACGTAAACACACACATAATTATATAGACATATTACTATAAATTGGTCTAAAGTTGGTAGGCTACAGTTTAGGCGCTAAGAGGAGATTGATAATTTTATCTAACAAGTTAATTTCTGACTTTGCTTCTACTTTCTACGATGTTAACACATGTCCGCTAGCTTAGATTGAAAAGGCGCTAAATGCACTTTTTAACAAATATTAAATTTTAAGGAAAATTTCAATAAAAATTTCAATTATTTCCTACTTTTGTCTTTCCTGTAATATTCAAAAAATGAACTTAGCTTTTTTTAATCTAAACCGACGATTTATGTACATACACGTGTATGAGTTAATATATGTGTAACTACATATAAACACATTCATATACGTATGAAGATACATAGGTATGTATGTATGTACATAGAACGAACTAGACTAAGAAAAAGGTTCTGATAGAAATGGTGAGCAGCTGAACAAATTCAGCATTGAGCACGTCTAAAGGTAATTACCGGATGTCGGCTATCGCCCAATTTAATTACAATATATGTATATACATATGTACATATAGCATATACATACATATGTACATACATACATAGTTTGTTGGGAGTTGGAGGAGGTGGATTTATAAAACCGAGCGCGGTCATTACCTAAATAAATACATACATCTTAAATTCATATTACCCGTATTACCCTAATTCTGGTGTACACCTTCTCTTTTGCGTTGATCCAATTTATACTACCTTTTTTCATTATGACACAAATGGGGTAATTTGTTTGCCACTTACCAAAATTAACTTGTTTTGTTTATAAAAATGAGTTAATTAAAATCCTTATTCAAAAATGTGTTTAAGTTATTTTCATTCTCCCACTAACAAACGGCATGCCCAACCATTTTTGGATACTTGCGACAAAGCACCAAAAACGCCCAAATGCAAGTAGACAGAAATAGTAGGAAAATTAGCCAATTTAGCAAATCTTATCGCCACCATCGCCACTTAGACAGCCCGCAGAAACGCCATTCAATTGAAGTCCGTAACTAGCACTACAAGTACCTTTTTGCTTATCCTTGCGTTAATATATTCAATTTAAGTTCATTCAATATACGCCCAGGCACAGTCACAAACAAGCAAATACACCGCATAATATGGAGAATTAGGGTTGTTCTCCGTATTTGTCCCACTGCAAACCTATTTAGATATTTCATTAAAACAAAAGTTTCTCCTCTGTTGAAAAGCTCAAAGTTTAATATCGCAAAAGAAGAAGAATTAGAAATGAAGTAGATACTTTTTACCGAGTTTAGTTATTTTTTTGTGTTTTGAGTTAACTCCACAATGTTGAAATCTATCCATGAGCAATCAAAAAGTGTTTACTGAATACATATTTAAACACATGTATTAATTTTAATTAGATAACGTAAAACGCATATCTCCAAATTAAATATTAAAATTTTGGCAAACCTGAAACAGCAACAATTTTTTTTATATTACAAGTAATCTCGGAGTTCTTTAAAAAAAAATTAACATATATTTACTATCTAAAGCTAAATATTGCGATCAAAAGTGAAAATATATATCTAAGTTTTATTGTGTAGTTAAATTACAGATGCTTTATGAATTACTTTGTTTACAGGCATTAAAATTGTTGTATGAACTTTAATTTATTTCATTAGATATTGTAATTTTTTTTTAGTGTTTCATTTAAAGTTATTCGGTTATAATCATGGTCAAGTTAAAGCCGATGCTATTATTAGAGTCGACTTTTACTTGACTATGAATATGGCCCATTATATTTTGTATATATGTACATATATAAAGATAAAGTTTCGCATTTACTGGGTATTTGTGTCATGTAATATAAATATTTTATTACTGAATTTAACCTATTTCTTTTTCTATTACTTACCACTAAAACCACTTCCGTCAGTTCGACATAATGTGAATAACGATTTTTCTAGCACTCAAAAAACAGTTTTCTCGCACTTACTACATAACTAGACCAGTAAGTTTAAAATCAAGGAATGGAACCCATTCGAAATAACGTTATATATATGTATATATTATACAAATATAATGAAAGTTGTTGCTAAAAGGTATATTTATGTATGTATGTATGATCATAAAAGCATCTGTGAAAGTGTGATTTTTACAGACATTTGTTGATACATATAATAAAAAATAATATAATAAAAAAAAAAAAATTAAAAAAAATGTAATATTTTAATAAACCTTTCGTTTATTTTATTAATATCTGTTAAAAGTTTCTGGTAAACATTTTATATTATAAAATCACTAAATTTTTTTGTATTTGTATTATTACACGGAAATCTTTTTTTTAATTGTTTGAGGTTAACAAAGCGAAGATCACAAAATGCGACCAAAGTGGACGATTTTTCTTAATAAAGAATGCTGTGACCAGGGACGGATCCAGAACGCTTTTAGAAATTGGCGAATGAAAATAGCTATAGACACTTTTCGTGAGACAAATCAAGTTTGTTGTGGCAGCTACCTATGTATGTCTTATAATCATATGAAAATGTTCGTATTTTTTAAATTTTGTTCAACTGCAATTGATTTGGGTGTGCAGTATATCTTTAAAAATGTATGTTTATTTGACAATTATAGCTGATAAAGCTTTTCCTTGCAGCTGCTTGGACTTTGAAATCGACTTTAAGGTTTCTACAGCAAGATGTTTGCAAGTTTAACTGCTAATCACACTGAGAGAATGGTTCACTTGCGTTATCCAAACTTGGCGAATGTTAACAAACTCCTTTTTAGTTATTAGAAAATATATATTTAATTAAGCCAGATCAATCTTTTATTATGCAAAATAAATATTTATATGTGACGCTTCGCGAAGAAAGGGACCATAGGGTGAGGATCATTTCCCTATCTTCAAGCATCGAAAAATGAGTCTTACCCAAACCCAATGTCAACATAAGTTTCCTCTCTAGGCCGAGCATTACATAAGTGCTTATTTTTGTTTGGGTCAAGTAATATATTTTCCATCAGATATTATGCATGAAATATTGACAGATGTATTTGGTGATATTTATGCAATTTTTTCAGGAGTTTTTTTTGTCAGAAAGTGGTATTTCTTAACTAAGTACAAACATAAACACGAAATGCAGTATACGTTTTTATGCTAATTATATATTTACATCTACATTTTTCTACAATGATTTCCAGCTAATGATATGAACAATTTACATAATCTCATGCAAAATCAAATAGCAAAGGCAATTCGACGTTTCCTTTTTTTTCACAAATCTTTCCATTATTTTCTCTACGACGATCTTAATATCTATGTATGTAGGAGTGCTAGTCTAGTTAGTCGTTCTTCAGCCATGTTTGAACGCAACCGTGTTTTAATCGGCGAAGCTACTTTCGCAGAAGCATTACTCACGGGAAGCGTGGCTAGAATTTTAATTAGCATATACATCGGTGGATATGCATATTTGTAACAACCATCTAAAACTTTTACTGCGGTTTGTGGGATTAATTCTTTGTCACGATTATTATACCAGCATTCTGACCACAATTCGTAAAACCTGTGAAGAATGCGTTCAATAATGTACTATTAATGCTTCGGGAGGAACAAAAGTAGGCATTATTCATAATGTATACTAAAAATGATTTGAATTCTCTTGTTTACGAAAATTCAAAATATGTTTCCTGGGATAGAGTAGAGTCGATAATGACGCAAAAAATCGTTTAAAAAAATGTTTAGAGTTCTGGGGCCACCGCCCCCTCTGTCCCCCTTGTATCCGCCCATGGCTGTGACATTAGAATTTCAAATGAATGCAAGCGAGGGTTCTCTTACCACGCGATATGCGAGAGCAAGCATACTTGGTACTAAGCGGTCTTTAATGTAACAAATTTTTATAGTTTTAAGTTACGAACCACATCGATTTTGGATGATATCCAGTTCAAAAGCTTATATTTTCAATACCCCGTGGAATGCTAAAAGGCAATACGAAAAATAAATGTACGAACAGCGTACAGGAGGCATTCCACACTATTTGAATTGGTCAAAAACTACTATTGCGCGAATTCGTCTGCAAACGCAATATAAAGCACAACAATTTTTTTTTTTCGATAGTTATGCAACTTTAAAAACGTAAGGTTTCTCGACGTAAGCCATTGTTCATCACTTCATAGCTCGCAAAATATTAGTTGTATCAAAAAAACAAGTACTTTGTTATAGACAAGGAGTCAGAGATGTATAAAAAAGTTTTTGTTGTTCTTATTAAGTAAAATTTTTATACCTATTAACAGATGCATGGGTGCAGCGAAACACTTGATTCTATTAGGCAATGCTTCGCGAAAAAATTAATATCTGAGGACCAATAAGCAGATACCCTTTAAAAATTGGTAATTTGCAAACATGATTTTTCAGCAAATTTATTGTTTTTATTAACAAAGGTAAGAAAAATTTTATTTTAAAAAACAACACATTTTTTGTTTAACATCTGGCTCTTTGTCAATAAAAAAGTACTTCATATTTATTTTTATTGAACTAATATTTTGCGGGCTATGAAGTGATAAACAATGGCTTAGGTCGAGAAATCTTACATTTTTAAAATAGCTTAACTTTAAAAAAACATTTTTTTTTTTAAATCATGTTGCTCTGTCATATCTTATGAGTTTTTCTACAAAATACTCAATTTACATGAAAATCTAAAAAAATCTCGATTTTTCATTGAAATAGCAATAAATGCCACACAGCCGAAGATGAGGATCAGAAAAACTAAACTGAGCAATTTAATCTATAGAGCGATTAATAAAATTAAAAAGCAATGCTTTGGTGAGTTATGTGTAAAATTCAATAGTTTTCTTAAAAGACCATTAAATGAAAAGCTTGGGAAAGATTGCAGTAAAAATCTATGATTCCTCACGACTTCACGACATCTGAATGTTTATTTTTGACAAATGGTTGAACTCTAAACAAACATAGAAATATATTAAATGCATTCGTATTTTCAAAGCTCTTACTTTTAAATCTATTGACAAAAAAAATTAAAAATTATATTATGTTTTAAAATAATAATGTAACATTTAAAATGTCTGTTTTCGCGTTATTTAAAGATAAAACCTTGTGAACTGTTTGTTTAATTTTTTGCATTTGCATTGTATGAACTATCATTCATTAAATATCAAAAAAAAAACAAAAAAAACAAATTACATATTTTAAACTCATAAAAATAATTTAGAAGAAAATATTTTTGATCTTCGCTGGAGCAACCGACTGATTTGAAAATGTGATCGATGCTGCATGCAATCGATGATTGCTATTGGATGAAAATCGACGATCGATATTGTATCTCCGATCGATTACAAATTAAATTTTTTTTTATTTTGAATGAATATGACTGTAAAATCAAAAAGTAATTGAAAATTATCTCAAAATTTTTTTTAAACAAATCGGATACTTTTGTCCGGATGAGTCGATGGGTCCGGCTTTCAAAATAAAAAATATAAATTACAAAAGGATGCGAATTATCGAAGTTTTACGGTATTTTGTATTTTGAGGCTAAGATAAAGACTAATAATAATAAACACAAGTATACAGCTCATTACAACCGTGAAAACGTGATATGGATCCGAAATTTTCTCCTCTGTACTATGTCACACAAATGGTCAGACGCACACAACAAATAAAATTACTATTATTATTACTAATTGAACTCTGACTGTGATTGTATTTTGTACAGATCTTAGGTCAAACCCCGTTTTTTGTATTTTGTCTATAGATAACTTTGATATTTGATATTTATATGTATGTTGGCGAAAAGAGAATTTACAGACGCTCTTAGCGATATATGTTTAACCGCACCTTATCAATTCGATTAAAAAGTTATTTTTCATATCACACTTTTATATGTATATTGTTGTAAAATTTTAAATGCATATTTAATTGCGAATACATTGCGATAACCCACTATTTATTATGAAAAAACTTAATTGCAGGAATAAATGGTTTATATTGAGAATTTTGCAATAAATTTAATTGAAAAATCAAAACTATTTCGAGTTATTAACAGAGATTGTTGCAAAAAATTGCATAGTTTTAGTTGTACAGGTATATTTCTGCGATATTCCTTTCATGTAATAAATATATATTGTTTTTTATTCGCGATCCAGAAATATTAAAGTAATGGTCATAAACACCAGTTTTTGGGAGGGTATTTTCGATTTTAAATATACAACATTAAATTACTCATTGTGTGTGTGTTGACAAACAGTAAATATCATATACATATGTATCTTCTATTCCGCAATTTACTTGCACACCCATTACTTGAATTCTCATTTTGTACGAGTTTTGTTAATAAGTAATTTAGTTTTAATATTTTCACTCCAACAGTCCAAGCTCTAAGACTGCCAAACCTAATAAGCTTAAAAAGTGACAATTTACCGTTGTCAAACTGTCAGACACAATGCTACAAAAAATCTCAAGTTTGATCCACGGACGAATCTAAACTTGATGATAGGAACACTAGATACGGTTTATACGGCCTTAAATTTTGATTAAAGCGTACCTTTGAACGAAAGCATCGGGCGCATGTTTTTGTAATTGAGATGTTCGCTCAAAAATATCGCCGTTTAAGGACTAATGCGGCCACATTTAGCATCATTTCGGATAACCAGGCATCGCTCAGATTACTAGAATGTTTCAAGACGTGTTGACAGCTGTCAAAAACGACACAGGACAAACTAGTAACCAATGAAAGTGTTGGGGGATTATTGGTCATAAGGATTTTGATGACAACCAAACGGAGCCCATATGGTTCTCAGCTTTTTTGTAGTTCATCAAGAAGATAAATGGAAGAGCTTCTCAGAAGGTGTGGGGTAACGCAAATTGCTATCCATTTTCGCACGCCAAAAGGCAAAAAGCAAATGCAAAATATTGATGAATGATTTATCACTGCTTCCTGAGAAGTCGCCGATTGAGTGCTTATTCTTAGCATATAGGTTCTAAGGACTCTCACCATATACCTGACAGGTCACTGCAGGTTGAGGTAACAACTTCGCACCCAGGAAACATGCTACAGGTGTTGTGGGCTAAAGGAGGAAACCTTTGAGAATATATTTTATGGTCGAAGACATATATTTGTACACCTTAAAAAATGACTATCTTCTGCATCCAGAATCTGGAACATAACTCCCTTTTCAGTGTTTTTATATTCATAAAAGAGCATACCGTTAGAAAAGTTGTTTTATTAAGAAAACGTGAATCTAGTTTAGTAATAGTATAAATAAATGTAAGTATAAATAAATCTATGATACTCGTATTTAATGAAAATGAGTGAACACAATTACAATTGATCTTTCCATCATATGATGATTACGAATTTAAACAGCATTAAATAATGCATATGCATATTAGTACATACATATGCATGTAAGATCATACACCATTGAACACACACATATATACATACATACATATGTTTGTATGTATAAACAAGCGTACGAAACCAATTTGCCAATTTTAAGCGGCACTAACAATTTTTCCTACGCCCACAATCACAATTACAACAAAACGTCACAAGGATAACGAGAACAAATGCCCGAGGAGCCAACAAATTACGTGAACAACAAGCCCTGTGGGTTTCTGTGAGTGAATTTTGGTTCAGCACATAGTCACACATGTATGTAAGTATGTGCATATACAAACATGCAGTGTTCAAGCGCCAAACAACCATTTCAACTACACCCCAGAAAAGGAGGCACTACCAGCACATTACGGAAACAAGTCCTTTCAGTGTATACGAGGCCCCAACTGTCGCCTTTGGAAGGACAAGGGAAGCCTTTTGGGGAAAACGAAAACCACTGAGCCGTAGTGGGCCACCATTTGACTTTACAACCCGCAAAACTGCACACATACAATATATGTAAATGTATGTATGTATGTATTTATTTCGGTATTTGTGTATAAATCTTTGTAGTTACATACAAATATGTATGTAAGTTTATGTATGTATGTATGTATGTACATATATGCACATGTATGTGTTTCGTTGTTTATGCCAAAGTCGTTTTATAACATTATTGGCCTCGAGTTTTGTTCTTTTTATTTTTACCATCGCTGTGTGGTGGCAGCAAAGCGTAAAGTCATTTACTCTAAATTGCAGACCACAATATTTTCAAGAACGGCAATCTGTTTCAATATAATACAGAGCCGAAGAACATGTTGGCATGTTAACGCCAATGCCCTTGATGCCGCAGCCAATTTGGTTCCCCCGCCCTTTCTAGAGATTTGTTTTTCAATGCGGCTAGTTTTTATGCATGTATGTATTTATATATGTATGTATGTATGTGAATTGTTATCTTTTTACAGTGGCAATCAGGGATGATTTTCAGTTGAACTACCAACCCTCAACAGGCAACTGCTCTGCTTTACTGTTGTGTATGAGGTACTTTTATTTCAATAACACATATCTACGTATACAATGTATTTACAAACAAACAAACTGACATATGTATGTACATGCGTAACAGGGTCATTGTATGTGTGCAGGGCTTGCTTTATTTTGCTCTCAGGGGTATCATAATTTTCGGCGAGCTCATCTTTAACTTAAGTTTTACATAATATTGGTTGTTCATGTGACTCTTGTTTTGGGTTTTGCAATTTTACAAACAAACAATATGTATATGTATATGTATATGTATACTATGCATATCGCAATGTGTATAAAAATCAAACAAGAATAGATACATATACGGTTATATACATATTTAAATACGTATGTAAGTGCATACACTTGCACGTACATATATGCATGTCGTAAGGGTATTTGTTCCCAATTGTTTACACTTTACTTAAACATCTTTTTAAATCTTCACTTAAGTACATACATATCTATATTTACATACTTATTTAATTATAGTAGCAATAATAATGTTCAAGTTTGGAACGTTTAAAAATTTCCGTTGATTTTTAACTTATTTATCGGACCATCTAGCGCCCACTTGAAAGCCTAAAACAATTTCATATAAAAAAGGGGAGTAAAATTCTAAAGTATTTTTATAAGTTACATGCTCTTTGTGAAAACTACACCTTTTCCAACAGTATTTCAGAGAACACAAATGTATTTCAGAAAAGATCAATTGTATTTCAGAAAAACGCAATTGTATTTCAGAAAAACACAAATGTATTTCAGAAAAACGCAAATGAAATTCAGAAAAGCACAATTGCATTTCAGAAAATCACAAAAATACAAACGTGCTAAATCTATGGACGAAATATTTTCGGATGTTAAGAAATATTGACAGCAATATGTAGTTGATGCTTCAATGCTCGGAAGTAATTCGGTTTATTTATTCAAGAATGTTGAATTATCGTGACGACTGCTACAGCGAAAAAGGTACGATTATCGTAGAGAAGAGAGTTGGATGAGTTGGTATTAAACAAGCAGGGTTGTAGTTATTAGTAGTATGACTTAAGTTCAGTACTTTAACGAGCGGCGATGAATTAATTGGCTGCTCTCGTAACAGATACTAAGTATTCTTCTTTTTTTCTTACTTAAGAGTAGAGGTATCGATAACATGTCGGTGTTAGAAACACAATGATCAAACGGCTGAATGACGCATGCACCAGCTGCTAAGAAAAATTTGGTCTGGAAAATACAGGCTCGAAGATTGGAGCACCAGTGCCCAATCCATTAGAATGGTGATTCTGATGTTTGCACCAACTATCGTGGAATAAGACTTCTTAATATCGCATATAAAGTCCTATCGACGATACTCTGTGAAAAATTGGTGTTGATTCCCCCAGGCCAGGGGTTTTCGGACGGGCCCGGTTTTTTTAAAGTATTTACTAACAATAGACGAGTTTTTGGAAAATTGGCGGTATTCTTTTGTGGTGTGGAGGCATGATCGTTGAAATTGGTATTTCAAAATACTCGAAATACTCTCCGGGCCCGGATTTTCTCTTGCCGGCCCTGGTTGCATGTATTTTTAATGACCTAGTATCGATGGTGTCGTATTGTAGCCTTGATATTAATATCAGCGACTTCTATGTGGAGAAAGACAGATAAGTATACAAAATATACGAGGATTGCTTTACCCTTTGCTGAGTCGAGATTTTTCTTTCTGTCTTAGAAATTAAGTACCACTGAGAAGATTTAGTAAGTGAGTAAATATGTACATAAGTGTGTATGCCTCAAGTAGAGACAAATGGTGGGGTGCAATAACACCATACGAAATAAGGCCATATGGTCTTATTTCCACTTGTGGTTGGAATTAAAGCCATACGGCGTTATTTCCAGCGCAGAAGTGCAATAAAGACATATTTAAAATTTGCCAGGTGAGAAATATAGTCATATCTTGAAATGGCACCCTTTCGAACTAAAAATACAGTATGCCTGGCAACACTGTCTGTCAATCACATGGTTTCTGCTAATTGTTTGTGCATTTACATTGTCCTTCCTTTGAAATATTTTCACGAAAATGGAAAATAATTTAGTTTTTGAATACGTGCTAATACCAGGATTCAGGAGATCATCCAAGTTACTATACATAGAAGCAGAAAACCAAATTTTTAAGTTTAAATTCAATCGTAATAATGTTAAATATTATTATTGCTATCAGAGTGATTGCAAAATGAGTGTTGCAGTGGAGTTCAATAGCGAAACATTATGCAGACAAATTGGTAATACCAAAGTTCATAATCATGATCCCCAAAATGAACTGTACAGCAAGCTACAATTACTAAACTCCATAAAAAGCGAGTGCAAGACGTCATCGTTAAAAAGGGCAGGTGTGCGTGAGATATATGATGAGCAATGTAAGAAATTTAAAGAATCAGCACTACTAGTACAATTTGGTCCAATACGTAGGCAACTCCTGAATATCAGACACGAATGTTTTCCTAAAGCACCAATTTGCTTTGCCGACATTGTAAAAATCTTTCAAAATGAAAATGTGTCCAAGGAATTTGCTATGTCGAAATATGAACCAGGTAAACCATTTTATAATGACACAATCATAACCGAAGAATTTTCGTATACTGTGTTCGCCTCACCTACTATTTGCAACAAATTAAAAGCTATAAGTGTGTCGGAACCACGAAAATATATTGTTGACATCACCTTCAATGTTGTGCCCGTTTCAAAGTAATTCAAGCAACTGCTAATATTTCATATAGTTCACTCGGATCACGTAAGTTTGTTTTTTCTTTGATAATATATTCACAAAGAATTTAATTTATCCTTTACATTTCAGGCGTATCCATTCATATATGTCTTAATGTCCCACAAGTCGCAAGCAGCATACACACATGTCCTTCAATATGTGCATTCAAATATTTTAGATTTGAAACCAACATCGGTAGTTACAGATTTTGAAGTGAGTTTACGCAATTCAATACAGATTGTGTATCCTACGGTATCTATGAAAGGTTGTTGGTTCCATTTTACAAATGCTCTACGGCGAAAAGCTTCCAAAATTCCTGGCTTCATTGGGCAGTTAAATAAGGATAATCAAGCTAAAAAATTATTTAATAAGTTTATGGTTTTACCACTACTTAAATCTGTGGATATTAAAGCAGCTTTTGAAATTATTGAAGCCGAGGCTTTTAGTTCACAATTTTTTCAACAAAACATGAATGGAAGCATATTTAAACATTTCGTCGTATATTTCAAACGCCAATGGATGAAAAAGGTAAACTAAAATTACACTTTACTTATTCCTTTCAAAAGTAGCAATGATATCAAATGTTATTATATTATATTTAAGGAGCGTCCAGAAAATTTCTCTGTACATAAAGAGCCCACTACGACTAGCAGCGCCGCGGAAGCTTTCCACAGCCAGCTAAGGACGAAACTGCCGAAACGTGGAAATTTCTATAAATTTTTAAACGTTCTAAGCGACGTATGTAGATGCATCAAAATCAATAGATTTCTTGAAGTCAATCGCAGGGGATACTGATTTATGTAAAGAGAAACATAAATGGTTTAAAAATCGTACACGATTCATACATGAACGACTCAGCCAATTGCACAAAAAAAAAATTACGTTGACAGATATTCTCAACCAGCTTTCTATAAAAGAAAGCCGGTTATTTGCAGAAAGTTTCCTAAACGAACAACAAACCGACGATAGTGACAGTGAAGACAATGACGAAGAAGATGTTAGTGAAGAGGTGGTGCATCATACTGAACAAAGGGACCTCATGTGTGTTATTTGCTGTGAAAAACAGCGAGAAGTTTTGTTTATTCCATGTAAACATTGTAAATGTTGTCACGATTGTTTCGACCAAATTAAAGATAGGAGTATGCGCTCTGGAGTTAAACTACTATGCCCAATTTGTCGTGCCATTGTCAAAGACTCAATGTAAATTTATATGTAAAGTGTTGATGTAGTTCTAAGTAATATTTTTCAAACATTTTGGAAAAGTTTTTTTGTTCGATTTTGTTAAAATATATGTACACAAGTACATACGCTCCGTGATTGCCCATAAAAATTTGTAACTAATAAAATAAAAACATGGTAATTTAATATTTCCGAATTTATTCGATATATTTAAAAGAAAAATGCGAGTATATCAGGATAGTTTTGCCGGTCCGCGCTTACTCTCCTTCGCGCCCCGGCGCGCCGCGGCGCGCCCGCTTTGCCGGCCTCCGCGCCGACCCTCCCTCTCGAAAAGTTTCTAAATACCCATTTTCAAAAGCGCAATAAAGCCGTAATGGCTTTATTTCCATTTACATTTGGAACATCCAAGTTGGAACATCCAAGCAAAAAATCGTTAGGAGTCAGGGGCTCTGGCTCCTTTGCTATTACCGGTAATCAGCTTCGATTAAAAAATATACAAAGTTTCGAGGCGCGCTGATCGTTCTTTCAACATGATCTGCAGTTCCTTCTTTACAGATTGAACGAGCCTTTCCCATGCGCCACCTTCGCTTGGACTCGCTGGCGTGGTAAACTTCCATAGAATGCTCAACGCGGTCAAACCTAAAGTGAGAAAAGAATTATCCAGAAAGCTACTCTCACCCTTCAGCTCTTTCTCGATGCCCACAAAGTTGGTGCCATTGTCGCTTCTTAACAACACAGGCACTCCTCTTCTATGCACGAAATTCCTTATACAGACCAGACACTACCGCTGTAGCAAACCGTATGTATTCGTTACCGAGTAACGAGTACAACGCCTGACTCGAAGTACCGAATCGATACTTACAAAATAAACTCGGTACTCGCATATTCCGTATATATAGTTATCAATTTGATTGTTTATATTGTGCGGAATGAAACAGTTATGAATATACTCCTTTCAACGTAGCAGTATCATCTTACACCTTACAAGGCAACGTTTCGGAATGCTTCACTTTTGCCGGTTTATGTACAGGTTTATGTTCCTTTTTTCTCAATTTTGAACTTTTTGGGATTGTTACAAAAATACGTTGGGTCTAAATATACATATGTATATGTATTAAACATTTATTTAAAAAACTACCAATGTTCACACTTTTATATCTGGAATAAAAATTTAAATAAAAACATTTAAACGAACTAACTAACCAGTTTGCATTTTCATATTTTCATTAAGATATTAAACGATAATATTTTGGAATTATCAAGGCCATAAATGTTTGCAAACATCGATGATTCTACATCTCGTGAAACATACCACTGTTTGATTGTATCCAAAGTAACGTGTTTCAGCAACGAAAACATACGGGTACCAAACTTTTCGTTACTTTTACAGCTCTACCAGACACGCTTCGTTGGACAGGTCAGTCGCCACTTATAGATGGATAGGGTGCACAGTGAGGCAGGTGAATAGTGCTACCCACCTTTTATCTCGTTGTCGTCGAATAGTTACGTAAATTTGTCCGAAATAATCAAGACCACAATAAGTAAAGGGTCTAACGCAAGGCGTTAACCGATCGGCTGGTAAAATGCCCATCTGCGGTTGAAAGGGCTTGGCACTTCTCATGCGGCATACCTGACATTGTGACTGTATGCTATTTAATAGCTTTCGCAGTGCTGGAATCCAAAACCTTTGTTGAATTTCGCTCATCACCGTTGCAACGTTAATGTGCAAGAATTTTGAGTGGTAACTTTCGACAAGCAAACGTTTAATTTTATGCGTATTCGGCAACATAATTGGCTGTATAGCTTCAATTGGTAAATACGTAGCTCCAGTAGTCCTTCCTTTTTCACTATACTACTTTCCGATACTGTTCCATTTTGCTTTATATCAGTAAGTTCATCCGCATACGCACCTTTTTGTAAAAAATTGCAAAGACGTTTTTCTGCTTGGCGCTCTTCGTCAGTAGTCAGCTTACCAGTAACCAAAGGTACGCGGCGCGCTGTCCGCAACAAGTTGTGAACATAACGATGTTCCCAAGCCAATGTCCGCTTTAGCCTGAAATATTTTAAAAGACGATCATAATTCGGAATCACACTACAAACCTGACGAGTAATCAGCACGGTGTGTTTGCTGCGAAGTTTTTCACCGCTGCTATCTTTGGCATTGTCTAGTAATAATTCATTGGGCTATGCTATTTTGCCTTTTAATAAAAAATTTGGTCCATTTTTCCATCGCCCGTCTGAGGTACATTTTGCTGGGAACCTGGCGCGAGTGCCATCATCCGCTGGTTTAAGAGTACCTGGCAACCATCGCCAATCTGCAATGTTGCTGCTCTCCAAAATTTTTGCAACTTGTTAGGCACAAACTGCTTATATCGCCGATGATCTGCTCTTATCCACCTTATGACCTATGCGAGTCAGTCCAAAAATAAAAATTATCGATAATTTTACTATGATTTTGCAAAATAGTATCTTTCATGATCGTCGCTTGCAGCTCAAGCTTCGGAACGATGTGTCTTTAAGAAGGCTTCCTGGCACACATAGTTATTTCTTCTGGTACTTTACGATATTTTAAAACGTAAACAAAAACATCTATTTTTGACAGCCAATGCATTTCTAGTATTCGCTGTTTCTCTTTCTATGCATACATTGCATTCGCTGCTGGCAGTGATGCCATATTCAGTTTTTAATTTTTCGGATTGAGAAATAATGCTAGGCAGCTCGAATCCCGCATTACGATGGATGCGAATGACTTGCGGCACCACTATTAGAGCTTCGTGTTCTGATTGAAAACGGTCAACGTAATCGTCTACATAATGTCTTTCGAGAATGGCGTGCACAGCGCGAGGACATTCCGTATACAATTTTTCGCATTAACCTTTTTTCAAAAATTTTGCGATTGTAGGTGAACAAGTAGCTCCACAGATCATTCGATTCATCCTAAACGTTTCCACTGGCTGGATGCATCTCTGTCTCTCCGGAGGAATCGCTGGCTGTCTTTGTCTTCTGCTGTAATTAAAATTTAGTGGAATATCTTTTTAATGTCTCCACAGACTGCAAATGGAGCTTGCCTAAATTTAAATAGAATGGAAATCAATGAGCTTTGTTCAATGACATATCTTCGACTTCATTTGAATTCCTAACCCCAAAATCTGGCAAATATAAAGTTTTACTTTTTACGGTGAGATACTTGCGATATCTCTGCGCATGATAATTTTCCCGCGTAGCCTTTATTCAAATAGTCATTTATTTTAGCGCGATACTCGCTGGCAAAAATTCCCTCTTTTGCTATTTCTATCTCAACATTCTTTAAACGGTTTAAAGCCATTTGGTAAGTATTAGAAAATGGCAGCGCGTTCTCACGCCATAAGAGCCCAGACTCATAACGGCAGCCAATTTTTTTGTCTTTTCTAGAGCAAAGTCCTCAGCTTTGGGTATTAATTTCTTTGCGTCTGCCTTGATGCCAAAGGATTCTATGTCGAAATAATTCTGCATCATGGTTTGCAATTTGTATATAGGTTCCTCGGACTCGGAAAACTTTCTATAATGCAACGCGCGAAGCGAATGCGGTGTCGGGATTTCATTACTTATCCCGTAAATCATCCACCCTAATCTTGCTATGGATGCAATTGATCCGGTATCCTTAGCCTGTCGTAGAGTTTCGATTGGTACCGTCAAATGGGCATGATAAAGACTTAAAATTACTTTCGGCTAAACTATTGTGTAATTCGACAGTTTTATACCCAAAAGATGTGAATTCTTACCCGATTTAGTCAACTCACCAATATGGTAACTCTGAATTGGCAGTGATAAATTTGTTGATGTGAAGACGTTCGACAACGCGTACTTTTCGGAATAAATTTCTTCGCCAATAGTAATAGTAATGGATATGAAGTTATCTCGCCTCGGACAATTTGATTGGCAAAATTTGGAAGAGCACTTTATCGGAGTTGCAGTCCGCAAGGCAATTTGGACGTTCTGTATGCCGTGATACAGTTGTTTTTGTGGCAGTTGAGATGCTAAGGGGGTTCACTTTTGATTCGCATCGTCCGGCAGGCGCGTCGGCAAAATCTGTGTGTAGCAATTAATGGTGCACCTTTTGACACTCGTTTACTCCGCAATTCTTACGGGAAAGGCATTGCTAAACTCGATGAAATTTTCTGAGGCAAGCGATCGTTGCTGGTCATCTGCAATACAATTTGACAACTGCCCAATGATTTACAATTACCGTCCCAATTTCGCGTGACTTTTCTGCTCAAATCATTTGTCGTGTGGTTGGTCGATTTGCTACTAATTCGCTAATTAATTTCGGAGAAAATGAAAGTCTTCCAGAGAAAATGAAAACATAGTGGGTATATTTTTTTACCACGTCCCATATTGGCCTGGTTTTCATAGCCATGGCTGGTCATGGTTATGCGCAATATCTGATTCCGCTGGTACAACCAGCGAATTTTGCAAAAACGATGGTACTGACTGCTACACGGGGAGAGGCTTCCGAGGGGCTGCACATAACCATGTGCTACATCTATAGATGGGAACGCACCGGTGAGCGACGCTACTGAGGCTAGTTTATGGCACCTACGGCAATCAGGCAGGGCATTCCTTTAATCGATTCTGTGCCAAACTAGCAAGATCTAAGGGAAGTATTTACACCATCTAATATGGTAAGAGCAGATATTTTTTCGCCAGACAATCTATTCTATCTGATGCGTGGCTCGCTAACTCCACGGTTCTTATTAGCAAACCTTCAAGTTCAGGGTACATATCAACATCAACACAGCCATCTCATTTATATATACATACCAAGTAGTCAGTATGCTTCTCCAAACATTACAACGCAACGAACGCAAGTCTTAGACACAAGTCATCCCACCCGTCTACCAGCGCATCATAAACCACTCCATATCAAACCGTATAATTCCTCCAAAGATTGATGCGAGAGCCAGCACAATCGAAGAATCTACAATAAGCTATTGCGTGCCCTACAATCGAAGGCTCTGTGAACCTCATAAGTTTAAACTGCAAACGCGAAGTCTCAACTGCTTACAGCGGAGGTCAAGCGTTTGTTTAAAATGCCGGGTTGCTCCGTGTTTAAGGAAGAATCGACGCAGCAGAAGGCGTGCAATTTGATGCAAAAAGGCCAATTATCCTGCCAAGCAAGAGTCATGTTACTACACTCATCGTCATTTGTACCATAGAAAGTACCACCACTTGCACAACGAAATATTGGATATCAGATATATTGGATAAACGCAAGGCACAACCGCGAGCACCGGAGATGGGATCACTCGCCTTAAACTCACGTCCCTTCACATATACGGGCGTAGATTATTTCGGCCTTATCGATGTGCTGGTCGAAAGACGACGCGAAAAATGGTGGGGCGTGCTTTTCACGTGTCTCACCGTCTAAGCCGGGCATATTAAGATTAGTCATTCACTCTCAACTGATGCTTTCCTCCAGGTGGTATGCCAAAGCGCGTGCTTTCAGACAATGCTACAAAATTTCATGGAGCGAGCAGAATCCTTTTGATGGAGATGGAAAGGCTCTCTTTAGACGAGATCGCGCAACGTTACCCGGAAATCGAATGGCGCTTTATACCTCCTAACGCACCGCATATGGGTGGAGTATGGGAGAGAATGATCCGCTCCATGTGAACGAGGTACTGCAGAAAATAGAAGCAAAGCACTTCGAAGGAATTTTAGAAATGGGTTTTGGAAGCGCTTTGTACTTGAATATTTTCCCTGCCTGACACAGCGCAGTAAATGGTATAAGAGTCCCCTAGATCCGATTGATGAAGGTGGTTTTATCATAGTCGTAGATAACAAAAATAAACGTAATACCTGGCTAAAAGGCGTTGACGTGGAAGTGCAGCGTGCGAACGACAGGAAATCGCGTAGTGCCACAGTAAAAACCGCTTCAGGGATGATGACTCGGCCAGTGGTCAAACTAGCAAAGATAAATTTAGTTCAGTATATTTTCAGGTGGCGCGTCAAATATACCAAAGGGAATGTTAACATTAAAGTTCAACATTAGATTTTTAGCGTAAGAAAGAGCACAAATGTAAGTATGCTCAAACTGAAATATATATATGTATATCTCAAAATGGAGGATAGGTCCGTGTGCAGAAGTCCACGAAAGTGAAGTAAGTTTCTGACTACCATTCGCTTGATGCGAATGGCGATCATTTTGCATGCGGATCAAGCAGCTCGCGACTTCCGGGCCACACAGCGATCGGGCGCAACGCGAGCTGTGCGGGAGCTTTATCGTGAGTTAAAGAAGAAAGCGGGAGAAAAAGAGATAAGCTGAAATGCGTGAGTGCGAAGAGCTTGAGATGCAGGCCGCCAGGAAAAGGGGTGAACCTGTAGTTTGCGCCAATTATCGCGGGACTAGTTTTCTTAATATATCGTATAAGGTTATGTCGAGCGTATTGTTTGAAAGACTTAAGCTCACCGTCAATGATTGGACCTTATCAGTGTGGCGACACGCACCATATTTTTGTCGACTTGAAAGCCGCTTCCGACAGCGTGAGAAGAAGTTTCCTATATGCCGCGATGTCTGAATTTGGTATCCCCGCAAAACTTATATGGCTATATAAAATGACATTTAGAAACACCACCAGCTCTATCAGTATTGTTGACCTCGGCCAAATCGTTTAGGCAATTGAAGCGCCAATTAAGTAAGTACACATACATATCTCAAAATGTAAATTAATTTAGATTTTCTCTTAAGTCACCAATTTGCTGTAAAACTTTTGGATAAATAAGCCGAATTACTTTCGAGCATTGAAGGGTTAGCTATTGCTCTCTAAAATTCTTAACAGTATCAATGCAAAGAAATCAGAGAAAAATAATGTACACTTACTTTCTTCAACTTAATTTTTTTTATCGAAAATTCTAATCAATTTTTTGAATACGTCCTTCTCTGTTATTTGTACCGACGCTGCAGTCACGTGTTCTAATACTCCAACAACTTTTTCGACTACTCACTGCTCATGGTCTGGCTTCCTGCTTTATATCTCAAGAAGCCGACTAAATCGGGGTTTCACTGGCACCCTTCCAGTTTTACAAAGTTCCCAATTAGGAGACTGTCTATTTTTGAAGTCCTCATTAAGCAGTCTGTTTCACGCCCTAAGTTCAGAGAGTTCCGTTGTGCAGCAGTTAAGGTCTCTCTCTGCCCTGAAAATCTGACCCTTAGAGTGTGATTTTCGTTCGCCGATAGAGCCCTTAAAACTTACTTAATCAGAAAGTATCATTTCTTGGAACATGAGATTTGCTCGAGGAATACATCAATTTTTCCAATGACCTATCTCTCGGTTCCTCTCTCGACGGACAAAAACCATACTCTATAAGTCTCTCATCAGGCGCAGAAGCATGGACGATGACATCATCAGATGAGAGGACTCTTGGAGTGTTCGAGAGAAAGATTCTTCGAAAGATTTATGGACCTTTGCGTCTTTGCGACGGCGAATAAAGCGTTCGATGGAACGATGAGCTGTACGAGCTGTACAATGACGTAGATATAGTGCAGCGGATTAAGAATCAGCGGCTCCGCTGGCTAGGTCACGTCGTTCGAATGAATGAAATAGCTCCAGCCCTGAAGGTTTTTGACGCGGTACCCGCGGGTGGTAGCAGAGGAAAAGGAAGACCTCCTCTGCGTTGGAAAGACCAAGTGGAAAAAGACTTGGCTATACTTGGGATTTCCAATTGGCGCCAGTTAGCACGAGATAGGGACAGCTGGCGTGCTTTGTTGACCTCGGCCACAATCGCTTAGGCGGTTAATGCGCCAATTAAGTAAGTAAGTATCTCTCGGTTCCCTGGACCTGCTACAGGGTCCTCTTATGGAGACTTTTGAAAATGGCAAAGATTTTTCTGATGTCCTCAAAGCAAATGTTGACATCACCGAAATCCAAGAAATGCGATAAATGGGGTAAGGGAAAAAATCGATAGGCTCTTCCGTCATCTTTTAAAGCTGTCATGTAGAGGAGCATACATTTGGGGGTAGCGAGACTAAGTCGCGTGAACTGTCATTCACTCCGGTGTTCGAAGGTCTCTCCACAATTGGTAGGGTGACTCTGCCTGGCTGGATGATGTCATCATCAAAGCAATTGCTAACATCACCGGAATTTGGATAGGAAAGCCTTCTCATCGCTGATGAACATCCTACATGTTGCTGGGCCGTATAAAAATACGGGTATGATGAAGAATTTGTAGATTGAGAAAGAGATCTGCTTTTCAATTACCTACCAATCCCAAAGTAGCACGGGTTGGCTTGATTTCAAGGCTGAAATTGGTGGTGTTTACACTGGATCTTAAGTTTATCAAATCTTTGAAAAATATTTTTTGCTTATTGCCACTTTGTACTATGTTTTGTCCTTGTTCACTGCCAGACCAACCTCTTTTTCTTCCTTTTCCAGACTGGGAAATGCTGCATTGTTGTGAAGGCCAACGATGTCATCATCCGCATACGCAAGCAGCACCATACTTTTGTTTTATATGGTATCACTGCGATTCAGATTGGCAGCTCTGATAACGCTTTCAAGTATCGGATTAAATAAGTTGCATGAGAGTGAGTCGCCTTGTCTAAAGACTCGGTCGGTATCGAAAGGCTCGGAGAGGTCCTTCAGAACTTTAATTTAGCTACGTCGCCCCTATAGCCGTTTTAATTTCGCGGGCATCCCAAATTTAGTCAAGGCTTCATATATATATCTTCTAGGCTTATCCCGCTATAGTTGGCGCAGACCGTAGGTTGCCCTTCTTATGAGTTAGGCAAAGTACACTGAGATTCCAATCTTCTGGCAACCCATCGCTGTTGGCTCGTTTCTTCTTTTTGAAAATACGTTTTTCTTACCTACTCTTTTGGTTAAGCAGGATTGACAGTCGAGATTGAAAATTCTCAGCTGTCCGTTGCGATTTCAGATTTTCGATGTCGAACTTTCGTTGCGACACTGGGTGAGCATTGTTCAGTGCAGGTAATAATCCCGACTCAATGCTTGCTCCTCGGATAGAACGAACATCAAGCACGCTAGAAGCATATCTCGCGTGTATCGCAACGTGATCAATTTGATCTTTGATCAGAGGGCACCCATGGGGCTTGGTAGATGCTTCGATGTTGGAATATAATGCTACTTACTACCATATTTCGCGCAGCGGCGAAGTCGATCAGCCTCTCTCCGTTTCCAAAGGTGTTCTCATATGAAGGCTAAATCTTCCGACTGTTGGACTAAAAATACTTTCTTTGCCCACCTCAGCGTTAAAGTTGCCAATCACAATTTTACATCATGTCGAGGGCAGCGCACGTATGCTTCCTCTAGGTGCACAAATCAGGCTGACGTTGTTAAATATGGCTGTGACGCGGATTGATCCAAGGGACAAGGTCTCGGAGTCTCCGCTTAACCACAAATCCTACACCAAACTTGTGAGCCGTCGAATGGCAGCTGTAGTAGACATCGCATAATTCTTGCATCCATGCCTCGTCCATCCCATCTCCTGAACTGATGTTAGCCTTATATCTGTTTAGGATATCCAGCAGTTGGATAGAGGCACCTTCCCTATAGAGGGTCCGGACATTCCGTAAATCGTAGTCCATGTTTCGTTTGCGTGTTGGGAGTTCATTACCCGTGATTTTATGAGTATATATTTATTTTCTTTTGTGTTTTATATGAATCATTAGAAATCGCACCTTAAAAAAGTCAGAATTTAGGCAAAATTTTATACTACACGAAGACTTTTAATAAACTATAACATTTATGAACAAGCAGCGATTAAGGAATCAAACGAAAGTTTTCACATCAAATATCAAATATAAATTAAACTTCGTATATAAATCACTGCTTATTAATAAAAAAAAGTATACCTTTTAATGTAAGTTTGCTAAATTGAGTGTACGCTGTACTTTGTTAACTCAGCTGGAAACCCGTCAGTTTCGTGGGCTTTGTTATCCTTTATCTGTGCTATCGTTCACCATCTTCGCCAAAGTGGTCGCTGCTACCACGATTTAGCAGCGTAGAGAATTGCTCTTTCCATAATCTAAACATAGTCTGGCTGTTAGTCACTAGATCGACGTTTTCAAGAATTTGTCCGCATCTTAAAACCTTCAGTAATCCATCTCAAATTCTGAAAGGGTTTGGATCACTTTTCCTTTCGGCTAGCATCTTAACCTCTTCGAGCTTCCATATTTCAGTCTTTTTCGTCTTCTTGCATCCTTCTCACAGCTGGGTGGCTTCTAGCAAGCATCTTTTCGCGTTATAACCTTTTGGGAAAGAACACAGACCTTATCTGCGATACACGGTATCACTGTGAAAGCTACATTTCGATTTTTTGCTTCGACTAAAGATTTCAAAATAATATCCAAAAAAAGTGTCTAACACCTAGACTCGGTAAAAATGTTTCACAGGTGGCTAATCGTAAATGTAAACTACATATGTATTTGAAGGTCAATTATTTAATATAAAATTTCAAAGAATCATTGGATATATGTTTCCTATATTTACCTTAAAAAGTTCCACACTCTCTGGTTTTAAGGCAAATCTGTCTGGTTTCCCTCTTTTCTCAGGGAAAACTTTCAGACGCCTCTGTATGTACATATGTATGTATGTATGTATAAATGCGTTTTTATACAATAAATACACACATTTAAGCGAACGTACTTATGTACAATACGTGCTTCAGTGGAACATATACTTAAAAGTGCGCCCAGGCAAAAACTTACACAGACCATCATATTTCAATTGAAAATTAATTTGCAAGCGCAAACAGCTGAGTACAAACAGACAGGGCGGACCAAAGCTGCTACGGTAAATCGTGGAAAAAAATGCGCATATCACTTTTATGGACCATGATTGAGTTATCGTATTTTATGACCATAAATCCGAGTATGTATGTATGTACATACATATGGATATGTTTGCCTGTCCGTGTATTCAACGTCGAGCGCCAGCCAGCAGCCAACACCCAGCCGATCGTGGAATAGTCGCATGCAGTACGAAAGTAAGTCAATGCGATCGCTCTTAAATAATCTCCGCTCTGGCTTTTGGAGTTATTTGTACCCAAAGGGATGAGCGGTTGAACGGGCGAGGAGTCGTTGCTGTGTGATATTCAGGTGATAATATGCCCGCCATTTTCGTAATGGAAAGTAATTATTGTCTGTGGCAAACGAATTACAGTAATCGTCATAAAATGTTTCCCCATGACTGCCTGCGGTAACAGCAAACCAGCCAGGTAAGCAGAGGGACACAGCAGACGGACGAGCATTAGCGGCAGCAAATGCAAAAACAACAATAACAACTCACTTAATATGACCAAACACCGAAGCGAGAACAACAAACACTTGCCGCTTGTCTTCCTACTATAATCAAGGGAAATAACATTTTGAGGCAGCGTTAAAACTAACATTAATTATGTCGAACGATCGGTCCGACGTCAGCGCAAATAAAGAGCAAATTTCTTCCACGGCTCCTCTCATTCTGAATGTACATACAGACATACATACATACATACGTCCATATGCATGCACAAATGAATTAACTTGGGCAGACAAGTGGTCATTGCTGGATCATATATCCAAACATACAAATCCATATCTACATGTGTGTACATCCATACATTCATATGTGTGCATATAAATACGCCCATGTACATACATACGAGTATCCATATGTAGTTAAGGATATTGTGTAATGCCTCATAATATTTGCTATTGACGATTCAATTTTGCAATTTCTGCGCCGAGGTGTCTTGGCATTATTTTTTCTGGTTTTTTGATTGGCATTGCAACCCCTCGGCGATATTGGCAGACTCAGGGAGCATGCATCAGCTGTCTCTGCTTTGACGCCAGTTGGTTGTTTTAAGCAAATGCTCTTTCACTTATGGTTACTATACACTTACATGTACTAATATAGCGCTCATAAATGTGAATAAATTGTGCACATGTTTACATACATATCTATTTAGCTTTTTTCAAACATTCATACATACGCTTATTAATAGAGGCACTCGAAAACTTGTATTTATCGGTGATCAAAAAACCTCCTTAAATTCGCAGAAGATGAAACTTCCATATGTTACTTCGGTACTTTTAAAATGCTTTACTTTCGGAGTATGAAAATTCCACCTTCTTGCAGCCAGTCAGGTCATTGTTCTGGGGCTTCAGATGCGGTTTTTGGTAAACAATTTGCAATCGATTTTAAACCAACTTTCCAATAGAACCTAAAGCACACCTGAGCTATTAATATGCAATATTTAGTAGTGTGTTTCGAAATACATCGAGTTTAATGAAATGGATCCATCTTTATATTAATTAATGAAGCAGTTTATATTTTTAATCTATACAAACCCCATCCTACAGGTACATTTTGCTTTTTTACCCTGATTTATTTATATACTATGCGAAATGAGCTTTTCTTATCTTTTGCACTATCCATATCAAACCAATATTCTCTATACGAGGATTAAATAATATTTAATATTTAATAATATTTATTAACATGCATACATACATTGCTTCTAAACACGGGGCTCTACGTTCGTTACAGACCTGATGCAGTCCGTAGGCAAGTGGCATCAACTTGAAACCATCCACCGTTAGCATGCCTTAAAATATAAAAAAAACCCCAGCCTAGTCAAGTACAGTCCTCCCCGCCCAACGTTGTCCTGTTCGTTGCACATCCTCAAAAAGTCACTGTTTGGTGTGCAGAGGGAGTCATTGGTCCATATTTGTTCAAAAATTAATCCGGCCATATGTTACAGTCAATGGGGAACGCTATGGAGCCATTATTAATGACTTTTTCGTGCATTGGAGGATGTTGATGTGGATGACCTTTGGTTCTAACAAGACAGCGCTACATGCCATTAAGCCAACGAAACAATCAATTTATTGAATGAAACTTTTGGTGAGCGCATTATCTCTCGTCGTGGACCTGTGGCATGGCCTCCAAGATCGTGCGATTTCACACCGCTGGACTATTTTTTGTAGGGTTATGTGAAGTCAGTGACAGCCGCGGCGGTCACTTGTCCGAAATCATTTTTAGAACATAATGGAAAACCCTTATGTTTATAATAAAGCTACATTCTTGGCAATAGATTTAAAATATATGAGTTTTATTTTTTCTTAAAAACCACACGTCTAAAAAAAAAACCCTTTATTACCAACATCCTTTGCGATCCTTATTCGTCGCTGACTCTTTATATAATTATAATTAATTTAAAATGGGATTCTATACCATGTAAGGTTTTGTATAAGATTAATAGAACAATAGTATTAAAGAGGTTGTGGAAACGGAAGAGATACCAAGCATCCCGTGGCTAGGATGCTTGTTAATCAGGTGACCTGAAAGGATTAGTTTCAGCCCCACAGCGGTTGTTGGCTGGAATTCGGCACATGTAAGACAAGTGCCGCTTAAAATGGGTTAAAAAGAAGGCTTCAAACTAAATATCTACAGATATATCGCGTTGTTGTCGCTTCTACCCGCTTATTTGATTGAAGTTTCCCCGTACACGTTTTTTTTTCTAAACAAGCAGAAAGTAGCGAATAAAATTAGCAATAACCATAGTTAAACATAAAACTTTTGTCCGAGGTATGACTATGGGTAGCTGATTAATAACATATCGTTCCATAAATATGTTTTAACATTAACGTGATTATTAACACTTTCAAAACTCCGGTATTGTGTGGTAGACCAACAATGAGAAACCCCAAACTAAGTAACAAGCGAGTTTCAATTACGGTGCCTACTCGTCTTTAACAGTTCAGTTCCTGCTCCATTGTGTATGGTAATAAAAAATAATGTCTTGATCATTTTGTATCGTTATGTAAATCAATCAGGTAAATTATAACTCAAGGGCTTGCCACAATAATTAGACCCCATTGGTAATAACATAATATTTTGTATATGCATACTTGTATGAACATACATGCATACAGGCCTATGTATGTATGTATTTATGCACGTACATACTATAGTTGTCAACACCGTGATCCCAGGAATCCCGAATATCTCGGTACCAGTTGATCCAAATCTTGATTTTGTTGAATATAATTGTTTGCCAATGGTTTTTGACAGTGGTGAAGCAATCATAATTGACGATCTCACAGGCTATCAAGGCTCATGGAACCAAAATAAAAAGCTCTGTGTATTTTGGTTTTGCTAAAGTTTCAAAAATATTTTATTAACTATTTTGAATTGTACTGAAAGCAATATTATCTAAATAAAATACTAAATTTGACAATTAAAATTTTAAATAAAAAAATTTAATTAAATTCAAAAAAATTAAATTAATTTTTTTTTATTTGTGTTGAAGCTTCCAGTTTGCTGTGCCCATCAGGCTACTGAAAATTTTAACAATATAGTGCAAATTGTTTACAACAAGCTGAATGAAAAAGTGAATTTATTGTACTTACGAAATCGAAAAAAGAGCGCAATATCAATGCGATTAACGGAAAAATACAAAAAATTATAATAATAAATCCTAAAAACTACTTTAAAAAGTTGTTTTGGTAAACAGATGTTTAAGTTTACACAACTTTTTTGAAAGTAATCTTTTAAAAGCAATTGTTAAAAGTTGTTGTTACTTTGTTTGAACTTTTTGTCTGTTTTGATCTCAAAAGTCAACTGAAAATTTAAAAAAGAAGGTAAACTTACCAAACCAATACGTATCGGACCAATCGGAACTTTAATTCCAAAATTTTCCCTAGTATTTGCGGACGACGCGTCGGCACTTTGGCCATTAGAATTCTATATTTAAAAGTGACAGAAAGTCCTCAGAAGAAGACATATCTGCGTTTCTTCTCACCTTACTCCAATCCATCTCAAATAAATTATCAGGTTCTGAATTCTAGTTCCGGTAATAAACATTAGGGATATTATCGAGGAAACCACAATTAGAGCCGGAAAAAAAAACTTTCACCGTCACAAAGCAGTAGAACGATTTTTTGTGATAGTGGCGCAGAGAATGGCCGCTCAAGAGAAAAGGGGAAATTTACTTCTTGTCTTGAGAAAAGATCGTACGAAACAGCGTTCCCAAAACAGCCGGACCAACGTGTGCAGCACCGTTTAAGCGAACCTACTTCTACAGAAGGAATGCTGATTCCAGGATAGAATTGAATTGGTATAAACTGTTTATAGTGAAGTCCACAGGGGTATACTCGTATGAAAGGCTTAGCTATTCAGTTAGCGTAGATGGCAACCGACCAGTGGCACAAACCCTTCTCATATTTCAGCAGTTGATATGATATGATGACATCAAGACCCGGGGTTCGAGGGTTTAAAAAACAGGCGAACTAGCGCAAAAAATAGTAACTCAGTATTAATAAAATCTTACTAAATGTTTAAAAAATTATAACAGTTGCTTAAGTTTTTAAGTTGTGTAAGGCCTTTTCAAACTAAAACCACTTTTATGACTAGAAGTACAATATCTTCTTTTGGTAAACCTTATTTATACTAATATGAATAAGACGGTAGGAATATATATTAATGTTGAAAATACTTTGTTGAAAATTTTTTGTTAAAATGAAAAGTTTTTTGATATATGTATACTAGACTTTGTATTTATACATAATTTGATTTGTTGTTAAATTAGTATTATGACTTATTATTTAATTGTTTTTAATTCTTATAAAAATTAAAGTATTGAATCTTTAATAATTTAGAAATACACATGGGCAAGAATCGCTAAAAATGTTGTTTATTCCATTCTTATATTTTGATTTTAATTTATATAGTATAGTAGCTTTAAATGTTTTAACAATATATTTTTATAATATCAAAATTTTCTTAATTTCGTGACCACCGATCCCGGTATTTAAAAAAAAATCCCGAAAATCGCAAATACTGATCCAAAAAACCTACATCCCTAATATGTGCATATGCATGTTTTCAAAAGTATTTTAAGCTCAAACAAAAATTGGCAACAGCATGTCGAAGAGGTCGACCATTGAACGATTCAGGCGAGTCTTCATCTGCTATCGTGCCACATGCTACAATGCTCATTTTAAAAAAATGAGTAACAAGACAAAAACGATCAAGAAGCTACCCATAGCCCGTACATACATATGTACATACTTATTTTCATATGTACATATGTGCGTATATATATACATATGTATATACATAGAAAGTACTTACCCTGCAAAAATTTGTGCGACTAACATCAAAAGAGAGTATTCCTGGATTTGTTGCAAAAAGGTGCAATCGAGTATTAATTGGTCGCAACTCATTTCATACATACTAACCGATCTCTACCAACAACCACTCTCCCCGCGAAACTGCCCAAAAAGGTAGATATCACCTCATCTCAGACTAGTATAACTGTAGGTTTTACTTCGATTTATCTCTTTCGGGTATAATACAAAATGTATTGATAAACTACATATGCATGTACGAGTATGTGGCAAAAAAAAACATGCCAGTAGTTGGCATGAGCGCAGAGTAATCGATTTGCACACCGTGAGCAGCCGGTTCAAATCTCACTCGAAGCTAGGATTTTTCACAAATGGGATTAGTCTTTTATACCCATTTGGGTCTCTTCTTAAGGAATGCTCGAACAAAAGGAAACACTTCATTCCATACATATATGTAAAGAGATCAAAAGTTGTATTAGTTGCTTGTTGCTTTGCGACTATTCCCGGACACATTCTAGACTTATCGCATTTATTGTAGGGCATGTACACACGCACATGTCTGGGCAATTACTTATGTACCTTGTATGCATTGGCAATTTTGCAAGAGGACCCTTTGTAAGGTTTTAGTCCCCCAATGAACGAAGGAAATTTAAATTTTCTGACAAGCTTTAATTTTTCAAAAGGCGCTGTCTGTCAATAAGTAGTGCAACGGTGGAGCAAAAATTATAAAGAGCCGAAAAACAGCAACGAGCCACATAGAAAATTCTAACTATCCGATTCTGTGTTCTAGATAAACTATCAAACGTATAAAAATATTCAAAACATTTTTCATATTCATAATTAATCAATGAAAAAAGCATTTTATTTTTGTTTAGAATATATAAAACTTGATAAATTTTCAATATTGAACAATTTAAAATGTTTTATAATTTATCAAGAACACTACTCAGACATACTCGTAGTGAGCTAGAACTGGAAAACTATCGGTACTATAAATGATACAATCATTTTTAGAGGTAGTTTCACTCACAAATTCCCGACGTCATTTTGACCATTTGACGGAAACATTGTTCCGTATTTTCGAGCTACCAATTTCTTATTAAAAAAATCCGATATTTTTCGGAAAAAATTAAAAATACATAGTCTTATTAACTGAGAAGTATCGCACACATTTTTTTAAGAACTTTGGGTTTTTACTTTTTTGCATGCTTTTTTTTATTCGGTATTTTTTCTATATGGGCTTACCTACATATATCAAGGAGTGCAAGCTGAATTGGAGTCCCTTATCTTACGGTGTTGAATAATATCTTATTGGTTTAGTGCCAATGACATTGCAATTTAGTAACGCATTATTAAAACATCACGCGGTGTGTGAAAAGCTGTATTTACATGAGGCGGTGGAAAAGTTAACGTTTTAAACTTTTCCAGGCAATTATCGCCTGGCAAAAAATTTCCTCATTTAAATGCGACTTTATGGCTTAAAAATTAAAAGCTAGACAGTTTTATGTCAATTCTATTAGCACTTATACTCGTAGTATAACATTTAAGTTATACAAGTTAATCTGATTTACCTATCGTCAGCAGAGTTAAAAGAATATACCATATATTGTACATTAATAAAATTCCACTGCATTGGTGACAAATAAAATAAAATTTAAATTAAAATCCCTAATGTCTATTTCAAAGTAGTGGCAATATTGACCGTCTGTCGTCAAACACTGGTTTTGTCAAAATATTAAAAGTGAAACTACCTCTAAAATAATTTGTATCATGGGCATCAAGGCGAATTCATTCAAGGTTGTATACTCCACATATAAGTAAAAATTGTGTTTATTTTGCGGTGAAAATGTCAGAGAAACTTAGAAAAGCTAAAATAAACAAATGGTCGGAATTCAAAGCAAAAGTACTAAGGATTTATAGTAAAAATTTTCAATTGTATGTCTTTGTAATATTATGCAAAAGCATGGAATTTTCTATCACGAATGTAAATAGAAATAAAAAATGTAAACAAAGTAGTAATTTTTGGATTTTCACCGCGCAAGGCGAAGGTAGAACAAGCAACCAGCTGATGGGAATATACCACCTTCTATGAATTCGCCTTGATGGGCATGATTCAATCATAGAAGGTTGGATAACTAGGCAGTTGTCTCACACTTGCACGCTGGAAATTAGTACTTTTCTTGTAAAATGCCTGGTATTCTCGTATGTTTTCCAGTAGCCTTGCTGATCTAACAGCAAACTGGAATTGAAATTTTTTTTCTTTGCATGTATGAAATTGATCATTTTGTTTGATATTTTTTTTTTTCAAAGAAAGCATTTTATGTTTTTAAATTTTTTACTATATACATTTTATATAAAATAACATAAAAGTAAAAAAAAATTAAAAAAATAAAATTATACAGTTAAAATACCGAATAGAAGAATATTTATTAGTATTTTGACCAGTTTTGACTAACGCCTTTACTTGATTTCTAATAGATGCATATCAATAAGAATTCCGTTAATTTGTTTACGAAGGTATTGTGTGGTGTTTTCCATTTAAAAAAATTTTGTTCAAACAACAAATGTTACATTTTTAGTGGCTTGAATCATACCATTTTATGATCTACAAAAATGGTAATTATATTTAAAAAAAAGATCGAAATTGTAATGAAATATGTATACAATCTTGGCTTACTGGGCCAAGTGATAGTTCTATTTTCTGCATGTAATAAGAATTAAAAACTTAAAAAAAGTTGAAATCGCATTGTTTTTGTTAACAAAATGTGTAAAAAATATTTGCTTCTAAATCGCACTTGGGTTTTTTTTATATAGTTTGTTGTATTAAGGTGCTTTGTATATACATTCATACATGTGTGGTTGAATATTCCGTTATATTTATAAACATTAAATTGAAATATCAAATTTCTGCAAATATGTTTCATGCAATGTTCAAAACGCATTTCGCTACTAGTTGCCTACTTTTATACTATCTACCTTTGCGCGAAATGGGTAAAAATATTTTCAATAAAACGTCAACCTTTTATACCTGAATCATGATCATGGGTATTATTGTTGTTTTAAAATTTTTCTTACTTTCAATGCTTTTTTCGTCAACTTCTATAAATTTTCACTCATCTCAAAACTACTAAAAGACGCGCAAAGAAGACACACATAAGCAATTAATGGACTCACGTTTCAAATCAGCATCTACCACAAAGGTTTCTGTCTATACAACATGCATCGTTCCTATAATCTCAAACTTGATTGAGCCCTGGTATTAAAGGAATATTTCCAATTAATATCAGTGCAGATTGAATGCGCCATCGACATAAGTTGCCGTCGCCGCCGTCTCTGCTGCTTAAACTCAGACGTTCAGTTCTTCTAATTTTCCTGCTGTTACGGGTGTAAACTCTATTTCTTATATTGTTGCTACTGGATACGTTTCTATCTTTTTGTACTCAGTGAACCCTATTCTGCTAAAACTTCTCAAGGGTACATTTCGAAAGAAATAGTAAGTAACGACCCCGAATAACCTAGTTAACCATCTAAAAGGACCAACCATCCATCAGATGTGCAAATGGTTTCAAACACTACGAAACAAGCCTCGGACGAGTATCCTCAAGATCGGGATCGGTGCAGGAATCAACAGGCCGATCACGAAAACAAGCCATGCATGGACAACAGAAATGAATACCGCAGTTATGCAATGCTATTATCAAGCAACAAAACTAGAATCAGTCAAAATTGAATAAAGAGAGGACATTGAAGGCATACCTCGTGAGTATTTCCAGAATTTTGTGACCAGGAACAATCCTTCTTAAGGATCCGTTGTAGTATGATGCGTGTTGCACTGTTTGCGTTGAAAACAATTGTATTTTTCAAGCAAAATGTGGAAACGCGTACATTTTGTTTACAAATAGAATTATCAAACTCGTCAAATTTGATATATCTATTTTGGTGGGTGGTGGAACACAACAAACCATAAAATATACCCCAGGGTTGCATTTTCTTTAATACTGCTATCTGTTTAATGTGCCTTGATGAGTGGTTCATTTAATTCAAAACTATTTTTGCTAGGCTTCGGGAGAGAACGTTCCACTTCACTTCGGTCAGAAGATGTGGACTAGAAGTCAAGCCTGTCAGTAACTTGGCCATAAATATTTTGCCTAACATTTCTCTGGGACTAGCAAGGGTAATAAGTTTTATGGTAAACGATTAATGTAGGGTGGTAGATTGATGAGAAGTTTGAAGTTTAGTTATGGAGCCATTGTGATTCCTAGGTCAACAAAATTTAACACTTGTTTCAGGCTATAGTTACATACATATATAGTACATCATAAGAAGCCTGTTGAATTACTTTACATTTTTTAACCATGGGATCTTTAAAGGGCGACTACACATCGGTCTGTGGATAGCGGCTCTGAAGCTGAGGGACAGGTTGGTGGCGAATGCGTCATCGGCCGATAGGGCTGCTGCGCCGAAATCGGCCGGTGGCTGCAAAAACCATAGGATAGGGGGTGGGGAGTCGAGGACGAAACCGTCCATGTTTCAACCAAATGGGGCACAGGATGACGTAGCTAGTACTAGCGAAGGGGTGTGCAAGTACAACCCAGAAAAGGCAGCATCGAAGCGGTCTGACAGGCGAAAGGCGCATTCCGACCGACGCTTAGCGGCTAAAATCGTCAGTCGCTGCGAGGGGCAGGAAGCAAAGCAGCTTTCTGAAAAGCATGCACAGATGCTCGAGTAGGCTCGTAGTGTGTTGCGCGAACTTAAAGCGGAGGGCAAACTAACGGAAGTTAAGGGCGTGAGCGCACCTTCTTCCAACCAACCATCAAAGAGACAAAGAAGGGGAAAACCCCGCTGCGAAAAGGCCCAAGACGGGTGGGCCCCTTTTTCTTTCAGCGCCAAAAGGGAGGATGGAGCCACCTCAAAGAGATCTGGGTCATCACCACGGTCTTCATGAAGGTGGTCAGACGAAACCCTGGGCATCCTCCAAAATGTGAAGATGCCGGGTGGCACCATGGCATCCACAAAAGAATAATTTGCGCCGACGAGAGCGGTCGGCTATCGTGTATAAGGCTGCAGTGGCTCTGGTGGGGGACGTCTGGAAGGGTGCCAAGCTGGAGGTCGTCAACGAGAGGGATCTTCTCTCACAGGTGGTCCTAAACTTCTGCCATTCCGACGCCGGGAGGGATGACCCTGAGCTTCCAGAAGTACGTGGCGCGAAAGAGCCCACCAAAGCAGACTCCACGAGTATGGAGGTGGAATCTGCGATGTCAGAGGCGGAGACCGTTAGTGATGTTCCCTCTTCGGCGGGTTCGGAAATGAACAATGATCGCCTGTTTGATAGAGCAGAGGAGGATAGGTTACTGTCCGCGGTGGACGAGGGTGAGAGTTGACGTGGTTGGAGGAATTACTGGATGAAGATCCTGCAAATTACCCTCCAACACTCTCAAGCGGCCTCCGCAAACCTAATATTCCACCTGGAGCAAGGTGGAGCTAAAATAGTCCTGATTCAAGAGCCGTGGCTGATCAGTAGCGGAATCTCTGGCATCAGGACGCCAAACTACAAGCTGATTACACAGAAGAAAGTACGCATGCTTAAGAAAGAAACTAAAAGCATTTATTTTGCCCAATTTCAGCAATGAGGATATTGTCACAGTAAGCCTGACGGGGCGGCGCTGGTAAACTCTGGCTCATATCGGCGTATATGGCGCACGATGACGTGGTGGAACCACATCCGAGTCTGCTTCGGGAAGTCATTGCCGAGGCAAAACGGCGAAATGTCGCTATCATCATTGGATCTGAACACACATGTTGGGGAAGCTCGGACATAAATAAAAGAGGTGAGTCACTTTTTGATTTTATTGTAAGCGAGAATTTAGCTATATGTAACACATGCACTGAACCTACCTTTATAACTGCGGTCAGGCGTGAGGTGTTAGACATCACCCTGGCCGTTTCCTCCCTAATACCACTTATATCTGACTGGAGAGTTCTAGAGACTCACTCCTATTCAGACCATAGGTGTATTGCATTTACCTTGAACGAGGATTGTCCCAAAAGCAAACCCTTTAGGAATCTAAAGAGAACTAGGTGGGATATCTACTGCAAGAAACTGCAGGACAAGCTGCCTGAACCCCCGGATGGGAGCTCAGATCTTTCGGTTCGTTCCATCGATAAGATGGTAGAGATGCCCCTTGAGCAGAGGTTCACGAAGGGTAAAGCCGAGCTGGTGGGCGATGAAGTTGTCTGAACTACGGACGGCGAGTAGACGTCTCTTCAATAAGGCTAAAAAGAGCAATCTTCAGCAGGATTGGGAACTCTACAAAGCAAGTCTCTCAATTTATAAATATGAAATAAGAAAGTTCAAACACACATCATTGATAAAATTCTGCGAGACCGTGGAAGGTTGTCATAAGGCTTCGCGTTTTAGCAATCCTGTCCCAATGGGATACCAGAGGGCTGAATTGGGAGAATGGGCGACTAGCGGCGAGGAATCTCTCAGGCTGCTTCTGAGAGTCCACTTTCCTGAAAACCCCGCTCCGAACATAGCAACCGACATGCATCTCGGTCCCCTCCAGTGAACTACTGGGGGGACGCCAGCCTGCTCTGGGCCATGGTTTCTTTCAAACGATTCAAGTCGCCGGGACCGGATGGTATTATACCCGCGCAATTACAGAGGGCGAGCGATGTTTTATGTCAGTGGCTTGCCCCCATCTACGCGAACTGCGTGGATATGGGGTATGTCCCGAGGGTCTGAAGGCGGGTGAGTGTGACTTTGAAACCCAAAGCGGGGAAGAGCTCTCACATGTCTCCCAAGTACTTCAGGCCAATCAGCCTCTCGTCTTTCCTCCTGAAGACCCTCGACAGACTGATTAAGACTAAGCTTCTCTCAACATGCCTATATGAAAGATAGATCTGTGGAGTCTGCTTTGCACTCCACAGTTGAAATAATCGAAGAGTCCTTCGAGCATAAAGACTATGCAGTGGGAGCCCTTATCGACATTGAAAGAGATTTTTGATTAGGTTTATCTCCAACATTCTATGCGACAGAACTGTCGTGGCGGAGCGGGGAAGTGCGTCGGCTCAACAAAAGGTTAGCAGGGGAACTCCACAAGGAGGGGTTCTCTCTCCCTGAGGTACTGGAAAAGTTAGAGGGGAGAGGATGTCAGGTGGTTGCCTACGCCGACGACGTGGCGCTCATAGTGAGGGCAAAGTTCCTAAGCACGCTGTATGACCTCATGCAAGGATACCTTAATTTGGTGACAAATTGGTCCACAAGCTGTGGGTTAGCTATAAATCCTAACAAGGCGGAGCTGGTCTTGTTCACCAGAAAGTATAGGGTCCAAGACGCACAATTACCCTCCATCGCTGGCTCTCCTCTTGTGCTTTCTGACAAAGTCAGGTATTTGGGGGTTATTCTAGACAGATGGTTAAACGGAGGGCCGTACAACGAGGATTGGGTCAAGAAGGCGTCGGTCGCTTTATACTGCTGTAGGGGATCCATCGGGAAGAGATGAGGTCTCTATCTAAAGATGGTTC
The DNA here is from genome assembly GCA_963971545.1 of Philophylla caesio. Classification (NCBI taxonomy): domain Eukaryota; kingdom Metazoa; phylum Arthropoda; class Insecta; order Diptera; family Tephritidae; genus Philophylla; species Philophylla caesio. Next base: position 69,934,532 of record OZ020607.1, read on the forward strand.
TCTTTCTGTATGAAACAGTCATAAAATCAATTATGTTATATGGAGTTTTCATCTGGTAGAACTCCCTAGATAGATCTACTCTAGCTAACAACTTGGAACGGGTGCAGCGACGCGCCCTGATTGGCATTAGTGAGCATTACGCACCATCATAACACTGGATCTAAATGTGATGCTTGGCATCATCCCTGTGGACTTAGCGGGAAAAGTTGCCGCCGCTTGCTCTGCCATCATGTTGAGGTTCCTTCTCCACACACATCCCATCAAGGAAAGAGTGGAAGGGGAATGACCTCTGGCGCAGAGGCGCAGTGAACCTGTTTTCGGATGGATCGAAATTGTAGGGTAGAGTAGGAGGGGGAGTTTTCTGCGAGGAACTAACGCTCAGTAGTAAGTTCAGGTTACCAGATTTTTGCAGCGTTTTTCAAACAGAAATAGCTGCAATCAAGGAAGCGGTGGACCACCTGCGTAGTAGCACCATAACACAGAAGGGGTTGAACATCCACTTCGACAGCCAGGCCGCAATCAGAGCCCTGGGATCGATGACAGTGAGGTCTAAATAAGTCGGCGAATGCTTGACCTCCTTATCGGCCGCGTCAGAGGTCTTCCACATTCGGCTAATCTGGGTCCCAAGACATAGTGACATCGCCAGAAACTGACATGCTAATGAGCTGGCCCGACAGGATATCGCTCCGGGGAGATTGGGCCTTTAGTCGACCTAGAAAACGCTGGGCGGAAACACCGACTTGCAAAGTTGCAAGGTCCTTTTGGCCGGTGCTGGACCGCAGGCGGTCTGGGGAATTACTTAGTACAACCAGGCTAAGCGGCAAATCAAGTTATAGCATACGCCGCTACACACTCGACCTCATCGCCTGATTGCATTTTGGGTTAAAAAGTGCAAAACTATATCCAAAGTGTGAATTCGTCCCAGCTAACTTACTTTTCTACCTCAGATTTTACATAGATAGGATTTGCAACGATTGTGCTGATTATTGTCTGTATTAGTAGAAAATCGAGTGAATTAGACATAATACGAGTTATAGCACGCACCGCTATCAACTCGACCACAGCGGCCACAGTGTTACAATCTCAAAAAAAAAGGGAAACGTGTAAAATTTTGAAATTTTCACAAAAATGTTGCGTTTTATTTAAAAAAGCGTCTTTAAAAATGCGAATAAAAATATTTTCCAAAGAAAACTGCTTATATATTACTTTTTTAAATACTTTTTAACTACATAATGTATATACATACAAACATATACACATTTCAATTGAATTGATATGTTTGATTATGTGAAAACTGATATTTTTTATTTCAGTTAAAATTGTTGGTATACTATGAAGTTTTCATGCAGATCTCATAAATTTATAATTTTTTTTATTAATACCCGTATTTTACTTGTTACTTCATTGTATTTTTTATTATTTACGTCTGCATAACGCTATGGTCGTATTAAATTCATAAAATCTCCAAAAAATGCAATGGTAATTACCACATCTGGTTTCTTTCATAGTGGCATCATTGGAAAATGCTATAAAAAATGCGCTTTTAGTAGGCGCTCCCACGAGAACGAGAGTTTCGTATCATATAATCTTTGGCCTATGTACATAGTCAGTGCTCGTTTTTCATCATCGTTTATACCCATTTGTAAGCACTTGTAAGCAACAAAAAACTCGTAATTTTAGTAACATTCGACCTGCATGGCACATATATTTTGCACTAAATTATCTCTATTAATTTTAAATATCAAAATTTTGTATTTCTTTTGTTAATATGTGTCTAATTCACTAGATTTTCTACTAATACAGACAATAATCAGCACAATCGTTGCAAATCCTATCTATTTAAAATCTGAGGGAGAAAAGTAAGTTAGCTGGAATTCACACTTTGGATATAGTTTGGCACTTTTTAACCCAAATGGTCGTATTAAATTCATAAAATCTCCAAAAAATGCAATGGTTATTACCACATCTGGTTTCTTTCATAGTGGCATCATTGGAAAATGCTATAAAAATGCGCTTTTGGTAGGCGTTCTCACGAGAGCGAGAGTTTCGTATCATATAATCTTTGAAGTAAACAACGACGAGAACGTAGGTGCAGTACTTCCGAAGCTAGACGATGATGAAAATGTGAGAGAATTGCCATCGTTGCAAAAGAGCAATCGAGTCAACAATCGACTCCCTGTCCGACTGTACAATCGAGATGTTTTTCGATTGTTTCGAGTTGACTGACGACGTCGTGTTTACTCAATCAATAGCTTTCGTAGACTTGTGCAGGTGTATACTGATGGTTTTTTAAAATTGATAATATTGAAAGTTTAGATTTTCGAGCGTTATTTTAAATATATCTTATTTACATATTACAGACAAATTTACATGTTAAGAATATTGTTCGAAAATTCAAAATGCCTCGCTGTTTTAAACAATCAGTCGTATGGGAATTTTTTAATAAAATATTGGATTGTGACAAGGTAACGTCGGTTAACTGCAAATTGTGCAATACCAGCTACAAATATTTTGGAAATACAACCAATAATTACTATAATTGATCTCATTTATTTTTTACCAACCAACAAGGATATATTTATTCTTAAGACTGCGAGAGAGAACCATCGAGATGTTTTAACAATCGCTGGCCAGGAGCGAGTCTGAGATGTTTGGGTCGATTGTTTCGATTGTTAGTATATTGGACTCTGTGCAGTTTTCGTCCTGTCACTTACACAAACGTTACCAAAAGGATCCAAACTATTTTTCGAGATATATTTTACAATATTGCCTCTATTGGAAAAGCTTTTGGAACGAAGAATTTATGATAATAAGAAATTTTAGTTTTACCAACGACAAAAAAATTAATAGAGGGGATATGGAGGATTGTTAAGTTATCGACTTGGTGGCAGCTCATACAATTAACAACGAACAATCGTTCTCTGGATCTGAATCTGACCAGATTGCTGCTACTCCATTTTTCAAAACGATATAGTCCAGCCGACCATCCGGGTACCAAAAAGCGGTTAGATGGCTTTAATTACTGGCCGGAAGAATTTGATATAAAATCAGCCCATATGTGTCGTTGCAAAGAGTGTTCGTCGCGTACACGCACGCAATGCACTAAATGCGGTATATTTTTATGTTTTAATAAGGAAAGTCATTGCGTCAACGTGAATCACACAATAATACTTATAAAATAATTAAAAAAGTCTTTAGATGTGGCTGTCATCTTTCAAGGAAATTAAAACACCAATGTTTAAAAATTGTATATTTTTTTTATTACATAAAGAATGTATAAACCAGGAAAAGAACAAAAAATGCAGTTGCTTAGCATCAGGTCTGAAAGGGATAGTACAGAGTATTTCGCTTTGCTGTCCTCATGCTTAAGTGCACATTTAAGATGACAGCTTGAAAACTCGATTCAGATTACTTTCTCAGCTGCATTCCACAAAGCTGCACATTCGCGATACCTGCTTTAAACATTTTGTAACTAATATAAATTCATATAGTAAATACTACGTTTAAACATCTGACTGTGTTTGAACTCATTAAATTTAAAAATATATATATGTACTAGTATGTATATGTATATAGCACGGTCGAGCGAAACAAAGGTTGCGATAACCGAGAACCGCTAGTTCGCTCTTTGTCTATTTGACAGTATCTACCCATTCGATGACGTAATAATAGTCTTTTCATGCAATAAGTCGCCTTCACACGATTTTACTTGTTTGCGAACATCAGAGGTGTTAAGTATTGCAATACTTTTTGACTATTGCATTCATTTGATTGGGGGTAAAATGGTTGCAATCATTTTTTGCTAGTCATGACTGGGACTCCAAAAAGTTAGTACTTATTAATTTTTGTTAGTCATGACTACAAAGTCATCGGCATTCTATTTGTTATTGTTTGGCCATATAACTATTTATTTTAAATATTTTTGAGCTTTAAGGCTGATTGGTTTATTGGAAAATTATTAGGAAAAAACAACAATACTCAAAGCGGTAGAAGTTATAGTACTATTGCGGAAATCACCACATTTCCTCATCAGACTTCTTTCTTCTTGGCATTCTATTATTACTTGAATGCAATCATTTGACTGCAATCAGAAAATGATTGCAATACAAAGCCTTTTGCGGTCTTTTTAATATGTTTATTGTTAAAGTCTGAACACTAATTTAGAATCTTAGCTAAAATCATAATATCTTTCTAATTAGTAAACTGAAGCAAATAAGAGCACAATAAATGTTAAGTTACTCGTACTCTGAAAGCGAAAAACAAAAATAAGCAAGACAACCAAAAAAAAAACAATAAACAATGAACACTTAAGTATGTACACACTTTCACACACTTACAAAATGCATTAACTAAAAATTTAACATAGTGCTACAACAAGTGTATACTTTTCAGCTATGTCTTCAATGAGATGTAGCTCTTTTCTGCAAACGTAATTGTCTAAAATTTGATATAGCGTTGTACATTGAGGAAGTGAAGTGTCTGAAATATTAAATTAAAAAGTGATATAATTTTATGTACATACATAGCCATAAAAAAAATGTCAGAACCAATGGTTGACTTTTCATCCGACGATTCTGTCGGGGATCCAACCTTCACTATAAATCTAAGCAGAAGACGTAAGTTTAGATATTCAGATGAAGAGCCTTCTACCAGCAAGAGGGCGAGATGTGATGAAGGAGGGTCTTCAATGACTGAGGAGAATGGGAAGGTAATTCCAAAATATAAAGGGAATACCAATTCAGTTCTGTACGAGAAATATTTTAAAATATTAAAAGGGGTATGCATACATACATACATATGAAATTATACAGTTTAAGCATTAGGATCTTTCGTACAAAACTCTGTGCTTATGTAAGCAAATGTGCTTATAATATATTCTATATATATCTACTTGAAGCTGGACTCAACCGAATTTCAAAGAAAGCGACACGGTGTTTTAAATAGTGCACTGCTGTATGTATAAAGCGAAGCTGCAAGGCTCAATACAAATTTCATCGAATTTTGTACAACATTTAAAAGTTCGTCAAATAAACGAGTTTATAGAATACCAAACCATTAAAGCAACTAGATGTGGAGTGAAGCCTCGTAGCCAGGATACATTTAACGATTTAGTTGTGAACTTCATTACCCAAAATATGTTACCCATATCGATTGTCGATACAAACTCGTTTAGGTCCCTGATTGCACATGCCAATCTTGAACTTAAATTGATAATCAGACAAACCGTAGCAAACAAAGTGGACCATTTATACATTGCAATGGTTAACAATATGAAAATTATTTTAAAGCAATGCAAATATGTTTGCACTACTGCTGACATATGGTCAACTAAACATAGAAGTTTCTTTTGTTACACTTGCCATTGGACGAAATGACAGTTCCTATCGTGAATTCAATGAGTGCGGTCATAGACAAATCTCAGTGAGTGCAATCATAGGCAGAACTTTTGATTTCATTTGGCAAAGTGCAGTTGCATTATTTTTGTAAACAAAAAATCGTGTGAAATAAAACGCGAAAAATCGGCACAAAAAAACCTCTACCTAATGGTTGGCGAGGACGTTGTGGCGGGCGGTATGTGTGATAACAGCGGAGGCTGGCAAAACACGTACCAGCATAAAGCAGTGAAGCGCTAAACTATTGAATCTCCAAATCTATTAAAAAAACAACTAAATCCAAAATTTACTCTAAATACATCAAACCGGGTTGCAGTTGTAGACACAAACACACAAAGCGAAGGCAAAATTAGTGATAACAACAATGAGCAACAAATAGACACAGCTGCGAGTGTTTACAAACCACCACCAATTTTCATACCACAAGTTAGCGACATAAATAAAATGATAATTAGTTTCTCAGCTCTAATTGGCAGAAAAAATTTTGCGTACAAGTCCGGTAGAGACGGACAAGCCAGAGTTATGCCTGTAAACAGTGACTCTTATAACTTATTTAGACTCTAAAAATATAATCTTTCACACTTATCAGCTAAAAGAAGATAAGCCCTATAGAATTGTCATAAAAAATATTCATTTTTCCACACCGATAGATGACATTAAGCTTGACTTAGCTCAACAAGGCCACATTGTGAGAAACATTGTTAATGCAAAAGGTAAAGCAACAAAAATGCCAATGTCACTATTTTTTGCTGACCTTGAGCCATCAGCAAACAACAAAAGTGCATTCGACATTAATCGCTTATGTAATGCAGTAGTCAAAATTGAGCCTCCTCGAAAATTCAATGATTTAATTCAGTGCCATCGCTGTCAGGATTTTGGACATACTAAACGCTATTGTAAAAAGCCATTTAGATGTGTGAAGTGCGGTCTAGACCATTCAACCGCTCAATGCGAAAAAGACATCGGTACTCCACCAAAATGTGTACACTGCTTGCAAAATCATACTGCCAATTACAAGGGTTGTCAAGTCTATCAGGCACTTGTATGCAAAAGAGATCCAACTAAGTCGACTAATAATAATCCAAGGCCTAAAGTCGGTACTAGTTTAAATACTGAGCAACCACTTTACAACAACTTCAGCTACGCAGATATCACAAGAGGACAACAAAGCACTGCTGCATGCAGTCACAATAATTTAGAAAAGCTAGAAGCGCTGATCTCCAAACAAATTGAGCTGACCTCAGCGCTATTAACCATGATGTCTTTCCTTGTAGCAAAATTATGCAATTAAGTTTAAAGATGGCAATCTGGAACGACAATGGACTAAGTAATCATAGATTAGAAGGTGAACGTTTCATTGTAACTAAAAACAAAGATATACTTATGATTTCCGAAACACATTTTACTAACAAGTCTTTTTTTTTAATTAATGGTTACGACCTTATTAGTATTGTTAAGTCCACTCTAAAATATAAGATACTAGAACCAATCTCGTTGCCTTCAGTTCAAGCAGCCTCTATTAAAATCACAAGCTTTAATGGAGGGATTGCCATAACCGCACTGTATCTACCTCCGCGTTTCAACATAGATAAACATTCATTTATTACGTTTTTCAACAAACTGGGCAGTCGATTTCTGGCTGGTGGTGATTTCAATGCCAAACATCCATGGTGGGGATCTCGTCTTACTAATCCGAAAGGTCGCGAGCTATATAAATGTATAACAGAAACAAATCTTAACGTTCTTTCTACTGGCAGGCCCACTTACTGGCCCACTGATCCTAACAAGAACCCTGATTTAATCGATTTTGCTGTTCACTTAGGAATTGACGCCAATCTCCTCGAAATAATCAATGATGACGATCTCAGCTCAGATCATTCTGCTCTCATCATTCATTTTAATTTGCCTGCTTTAGTCACTGCTCAGAAGCAGCGTATATTAAATAAGAGATCTGACATAAAACTTTTTCAAGCCCGACTTGAGTCCAATATTAATCTCAACATGGAGATAAACTCAACTAGAGATTTAGATGATGCTGAAATATTTACCAACAAAATACACGAAGCCGCCTTTTTAGCATCAACGAACAGTTGTAAAAAACCTTGTCGAACACAAAGAAATAGGCAACCATATTCTGATGAAGTCTCTGAATTGGTTAAAAACAAGAGGCGACTTCGAAGGATTTGGCACAACAGCAGGAATCCCAATGACAAAACCGCCCTTAACAAAGCAATCAAGGAGCTTAAAACTAAGTTGGCTGAACTTAGAGAAGAATCGATAGGAGAATATCTCAAAAATGTTGTTCCAAACAAGGACGGTGACTATAATATCCGGAAGGCCACCAAATACTTAAAACGGCCCACCGTAAGACAGGTTCCGGTAAAAGATGCCAACAATTCTTGGTATAGATCAAACATAAGTAAAGATCATGCTTTTGCCAACCATCTTAAAGCTACATATGAGCAATTTAACTTCAACAGTACCAGCCAACGCCGGGACGTTGAAGAACACATCGACAGTCCATGCCCAATGGCTAAACCTCTAACAAGCGTAAGACTTTCAGAGGTTCAGTCTAAAATTTCGCGGATAAAAAATTCAAAGTCTCCAGGTCACGACAATATTGACGCATGGACAATGAAAAATCTTCCTAAGAAATGCCTGTTATTTTTAGTGTTGCTTTTTAACTGTAGCTTCAGGCTGAGCCATTTCCCTACGCAGTGGAAATGTGCTGAAATAACTATGTTACCAAAGCCAAACAAGCCGGAAAATGAGTTATCTTCATATAGACCAATAAGCCTACTGACAATATTCTCGAAAATACTCGAAAGAATATTTCTTCGAAGATTACTGTCAGAGCTGGAAAGGCAATCGATCATTCCAGATCATCAATTTGGTTTCAGACAAATGCACGGTACCCCGGAACAATGTCATTGTATTGTGAAAGCTATACTTTGTAGCCTGGAAGAGAAGAAGTATTGTTGTGCGATTTTCCTAGACATTCAGCAGGCATTTGACAGAGTCTGGCACTCAGGCCTACTGTATAAAATTAAAAAGATACTGCCTACCCCGCTCTATCTCTTCCTCAGATCCTATCTGAGTTTCAGGCATTTCTACGTTAAAATTCAAGACGAAATCTCGGACATACACGAGATAATAGCTGGAGTCCCCAAATGCTGTGTTCTAGGACCAACGCTCTACACAATTTTTACCGCAGACGTGCCAATCCTAGAAGACGATAAGTTAATAGTTTCCACTTGCTGACGACACTGCTATACTCTCATCCTCCTACTCGGCTTGAGAAGCTTCTGAAACCGCACAAGCACAGCTAGATCAATTGCAATCCTGGTTTCGTAACTGGATCATCTCGGTAAACGCCTCAAAATCTGCTCAAGTCACCTTCACATTGAGAAAAGAAGAATGCCCCAATGTAAATCTTAATGGAGTCATAATTCCTAAATCCAATAGTGTAAGATACCTCGGATTACATTTAGATAAAAGACTTATTTGGCGTGAACATATCAGAGCCAAGAGAACACAGCTCAAAATTAAAGGAAGAAAAATGTATTGGTTGCTTGGCCCCAAGTCTAAACTTAGTCTGAAAAACAAAATGCTTCTCTACAAAGCTGTGCTGAAACCCGTGTGGTCTTATGGCTTTCAAATTTGGGGTACTGCCAGTAAATCCAATATACATATTACACAGTACAACACATGATTTGCCAACTCAATTCTGAGAACTGTATGTGAAATTAGACCCAAAAAGAATAATTTCTGCATCATTCGTTTTGTCTTCTTACCTGCCAAAATATTTTTAATATCGATTTGAAGTTAGTACTATCGTATAGGGGAAGTTATCACGTTTTAGGCCCTGTTGTTTGACATAGCTCGACAGCCACTAGCCCGATTTAGTTGAAATAAATTTAAAAAAATTTAGAATTACAATTCCCTTAATCTTTATATATATTGTTTTCCTATACAAGCAACAGTTTCCAAGTTAAAAATAAGCGCATGAAAAAAAAATTTTTTAATTCATAAAAAATACAAAACGGAAATAAGTTTCAAGTCTAGTTACTTTTTCGCAAAGTCACATAACCTATGAGCAAAATGGGACAAAGATAATGAAAATCGATGCACGCGTTTCGCTTTTATTCGCAATTGAGTAAAGGTATGAATTTCAAAAATTTGCTCGACATATGCACAACATTCTTCGGAAAAACCCTCGATCATATTTTTTATGATTCTCAGAAGTAAGCAAAGTAATTTTTAATCATTTGGGTTTTTCAGTTGGATACCTGCATGATTTGTTTACAGAAATTCAACCCACATTTAAGGGTGGTCATCATTAAAAAAAAAAATTTAAAACTCACACATGGTGAAACAGGTATATAGCCACCGTAAAAAAATATGCTAAATGGGTGCCTGTCAGTAAACTAGTGAACAATACACATTATAAATAGGTGTGCATTGATCGATTTTACTCATTCAACAAGTGTCGACGAACGCGAAAATTACAAGTCAATATTTTAAAAGTGCAGTTTTTAATAGTGAATAACAACAAAACATAAAATATATCAATATGGAAAACAACAAGTGCCCAAATTTGGATCAATTTTGTTACGTTTGTCGTCACATCGTCCGAAAAATACAGAAAGAAGATCGAAAAAATTTGTTTACTGAGCAATTCAAAACCGCGTATTGTAGTTATTTCGATGAAGCAGATTCAAGTGGTGCAAATTTTACGCCGGACACAGTGTGCAACAGTTGTTATACTATATTATACTTCCAGTGCAACGCCCTGCTGATACCGATGCACCTAAACCTCCGAGTGCGGATACTGTGTACCTGCTAGCCGAAACCGTTTTCACCAATCCGACCAATTTGGATGATGCTGATTGGATACCCGATATTGAAAAAAAGGACCACGACCGCTAGCAGAAATAGAAATGGATTACATTGTGGCCAAGCTGGGACTATCACAACACAACTCCGAATGGTTGACATCATTTCTGAAGAGCAGAGAACTCACACAGAAAAATGTCAGCGCAACATCATACCGGCAACGCCAAGCTGATTTTCAGAAATTTTATTCCGTTGACGAAGCAAATACGTTCACGTACTGCCATGATATACCAGGCTTAGTGGAAAAATTGGGAATGGTTTATATCGCTGGCGACTGGCGTTTATTCATCGATGATTCAGTTACCAGTTTGAAGGCTGTGCTGCTGCACAAAAAAAATAATAATCCATCCATTCCATTGGGATTCAGCACAACTATGAAGGAAACGTATGAAACATTGGGCGAAATTTTGAAGAAAATCAAATACGATGAACACAAATGGAACATTTGTTGCGATCTGAAGGTGGGTACAAGGGATTATAGAAAAAAAACTCTAAGACTGATTGCTAACGCTCCGGGGTATATACAAAATATCCATCTCCACAAGGATCTGAAAACATCTACGGTGATTGACGAAATAAAAAGATACAGCTCTAAGTACATCACAAGACTAAATTTCCACCCCAACACACACGCCATAAACTTATTAGACAACGGTGAAGACACACGACGACTGCAAAGACTGCATCCTCTAGATCTGCCATTTAGATCGTAAGAATTAATTAAGTATTGCAAATAATAAACATACGATACATGTACTGATCAACCTTACTTAAAGGCCAAATTGCACTTAATGCATCAATGTGAATTACGTCAGTCAATTACATTTACTTATTGTAATATAAAAAAAAAAAAAATTTCTTTGACAACTCCTTGCCAAAGAACATATGGTGTGCAACCCACACCCTTAACCTCGTAGCCACAACAGATTTACTTCGCTTGATAAAAACTGATTCGCATACATATATATGAGAAGCACAATAAAGTACGTACCGTCAGAAAATATACGTCCTCTTAATAAGGAAACCATTACTTTTTCGATATAAACTATAATTAGGACGGTTGCTTTTATATTTTGCACCTTTGCAACACCACGCGTGATGAGCTGTAATTGGCTGGCAGTAATGGGTTTTTCGACTTCTCTTTCAATGGTAAAACGAGTAAACAATTGAGACATTTTTTATATCTGTAAACAAATTTCAAAATTACTTTATAGATGATCCAGTGAATCCGAGTGTGAATACTTTGAGGTCAGTTGAAGATGAATTTCTGTCGTATATGGTAGACAAATCTACATCGACTTCCATGATGAACCGATATCCCAGCATTTAAAAAGCTTATATAAAGTATAATGCAGCCTTGCCATCTTCAGCTGCAGTGGAGCGGTTTTTTTCGTTTGCTTCAATGTTAAATACTTCTCGTCGTGGAACGCTTTCTGACAACAATTTTGAAAATTGTTTTTGCTCAAAGTAAATCAAGGAGTGCGTGTTAATAAAGTTCAACTTTTAAGAAAATCAGAAAGGACTTAAAGAATACTGACAATTACAGCATTTTATATTTACATATATGTAACTAGTTAATTTTTCCGATAGAAATTTCTACTATTGTTGCTAATTATAAACAAATTTTTGGTTTATATGTATTTGTGAGTTTTCGCAGCTTGCAGTAGCTATATTTAAGCAACATATTTAATTTTTTGGTTGTTTGTAAATATAAGTAAATGTTTGTACATATGTATATTTGTTATTTTCTCAGAGTTTTTGAAAATATAAATGAGTATAAAATTAATGCTGCTTAATAATTGAGTTAAAATTTATTTTTGTCAACTTTTTTATTTTTATTACTAAATGACTGCTTTAAAATATCGTTATTCCCTAATGATTGCAAAACGACTGACCAGTCTTTTGTCAAAAAAGTGACTGAAAGGCTGTAGTTAAAATTGCTATTCAATGACTGTGACTGCAACGATTTTCAGTCACGATACTTAACACCTCTGGCGAACATGAATGACGGGGCGAGAAGTATGAGCGAATGATGGTAAAACATTAATTTAATCATTCATGTCTTACGGTTTTCAAAGTTAATTGATTATTTTACTATCGGGACATGAGTCAGCGATAATGAATAAACGTGCTAAATTTTGCATCGTATACTTTAACATCGCACAATAGTTGCACATAAATATTGCCGTGTGAAGGCACATAATCAACCGTTCGCGTTCTCTTCTTCTTTTTTACATTTTCTTCTTTGCTCTCCCATTCTGAGGATACTATTGCCTCACTGATTTTTGCTCTCAGCTCGATTGTCATAATCTTGTTTTCTATAATTCTTGTAACTATATATAGTACACATTCATCTGCATGAAAATCTGTATCCTTTTACTCTCGTTATTTCAATAAACTTGCTAATAAATTAATAATTAGTTTCGAACCTTAAAAACGATTGCACTGATTTCTACGTTGGAAGAACTCATTGTATCACTTTTATATAATCTCTTCATAAAAGCTTCGCACTTACATATGTTACCAAGTATTTCACGAAGAAACCCAAATAGAGCAATAACAGCATTACCTATGCATACATACATAACGAAGTAGCATATACATATGTATGTGTTTCGCAACCCGAAATTTTTTCATTCGCCCGGCTTAAATCGGCCAATTGTGACTTAAACCCGGCACTGGCCGGTAGGAGTACACTCTGAAAGGATAGGCATACCATTCAACCGGTTCTGCCGCAGCTGCGAAGACCCTGGCTCAAAGGAGACAGTTGAGCATTTTCTGTGCGAGTGCCCGGCCCTTGCTAGAATAAGGTTAAAGGCCCTCGGCAAACCTTTCCTGCAGAGTATTTCAGAGTGAAACCGCCTCTCTTTGTATGATATACTGCGATTCATAAAAACCGCTAAATGGCTGTAGGTTGCACGAGATGTGGAATCAAAATAGCAGATCTGCTAATTGCTTGTCCACCAGGGTGGCAATAAACTTAAACCAACCCGGAAAAAATTTCGCTTCGAAAATTCGAATTAGTATTTATTAGATCTGTGCTAACATCTACAATACCACCAACGAGATTATTCCGCCAGTTGGGAAACGTGCCTGTAATTTTTCGCTGAAGATGGATACTAAAAAGTTATTGGTTACAGTTTTGAAATTTTGCTGGCGCAAACGTGTTTAAATGAGATTATGCTGGAAGACATACCGCTTTTGGCCAGTCCAAGTCTATTTTGCATAACACATTTTTATTTATGCGCACATTTAAATATAAATTGTTTATCCCTTTCTATTCGGACTAATTTTTCATTGCAGGGCCCAAACTAAGCAGCTTCATCCTTAGCTGTTTTCATAACTCAGTTACATTTTTCTTGTTTTCTTTGAAAAATCCTCTTGCAATATCCGGCTTTTCCCGCGTTCAACCTAATATTTTCCCTCTTTGAACTTTGTTTACTGTTCTGTTCCTGGAATAGGCGATCTTATGTACAAAAAAAAGTAAATTCAATTACTTGCATTTTGAATCCGCGAAATTTTTCGACTCTCAAAAAATAGTGAACAAATTCAACTAATCCGCCAACTATTTCCCTCCGAAATAAGTGTTGCCGATAAGGGGAAACAATGTTTGAAAGTGGAAAATTTCCGCCCGAAATTTATAATAACCTTTTCGGGCTAAAACGAAACTCTGAAAAAAAAAATTATTTAAGTGTACGAAAAGACTAAAATGCAATGTTCCTAGAACGGTTATCTATCAACCCTCCAAGTTTTTGCATCAACGTTTCAACACCCTGTATGTATTTAGGGTGGCGCCTTAATGCAATGGAAAGTATTCTACTCGTATACAAAATGCGCACAACTAACAAGGAGGCACTTATAGATACACATTTTATGAAGTTTTACATACGGTCTTAACAACCGCGCAGGATGTTCTGCCTTCTCCAATAGAGAAGCGAAGCGAATGGGTTTGAAGGTGAACGAGGGCAAGATTAAGTATCTCCTGTCATCAAATAGACAGTCAGCATTTTCACGACTGGGGACTAACATCACTGTTGACAGTTATAACTTTGAAAAAGAAGAGCACTTCGTTTACCTAGGAACCTGCATTAATATCAATAATAATGTTGCCAACAAGTGCTACCATGGATTGAGCAGTAAAGTCCTCCCTCGACGGACAAAAACCACATTCTGTAAGCCTTTCATTATGCCAGTCTGGCGCATATCAGATGAGGGTCGCTACCGGTTCAAAATGTTTTGAGGAGAGGCACGAAATGGTTTAAATTGCAAAGTCTTGCAATTCGATGAAATAAATAAGAAGCAATCAAAAAGTGTAATTTCATTTTTAGTTAGTTACGTCCAAGGTACTCGTATATTAACAAGGGACATACAACAATGTTCACCGCAGAGTGGCAGTGCATTATAGCAAAGTGACATTTGTTGGTAACCAAATAATATTATAATAATTTTTGTGCTTACATTATATAGCTCAGTGTTTGGCCGAGCTTCGCCTACCATTTGTGGTGTGCGTCTTTATATTATACCACAAAGGGAGGGACCTACAGTTTTTTGCCGACTCCGAACGGCAGATGTATTTAATGAGAAGCTTTTTCATGGCAGAAATATCCTCGGAGGTTTGCCATTGCCTGCCTTTTTATGATTAAGATTTTGTTTGCCCTGACTGAGATTCGAACCTCGAACTCAACGGCATATCGAGATATAGCACGCACCGCTACCAACTCAACCACAGCGGCTACAGTACGGTAACCAAATAGGGGAAGGAAATAATCAGATAATAATATATGTATAATTAACTAGTTCAACGATTTTTTTATTTTTTACTTAAATGGATTTATGGCACTTCAAAGTCACAAAGAAGAGCATGTACTCGTTCCTATTTTGCGAAAAATCCGCGAAAAAAAAAATTCCGCGTTAAAATAACCAAGTTTCCACCCGAAACTCAAATTTGGGGAAGTAAACAAACTTATTGCGTATGTACATATTCCCTATGCTTTGATACATATGTATAAAAAAAAACCCTCTGTTTTACAGGATTTTGAAAAAAATCACATTGAGATCACATATAACTTAAACTACATATATTAAATGACGAATAAATCCATACCTTATATAAATCCCTCTATAGCATTTTTAAAATATAGACGAAATTTAAAAAAATTAGCATTAAAAAGGTAAAACCGTATGCTATTAGAAAAAAATTTTCTATGATTTAAAATTTTACATATCATAACATTGGATCTCAGTGGAAAACAGTAGAGGTGCAAACTATCCGTGGTCAGACCATTCGATACGTTCAATAATAAAAAAAAACCTATGTTGTTGGTTAGCAGCATAAAACAAGCTTACGTGACAGGCCTTAGGTTAGGTTAGGTTAGGACTTAGGCTGTAAGAAGCCCATTTTGACACCACTGGCATAAGCCATGCACTCCCTCCCTCCCTTCTTTCAGAAATTGAACCATCCTGTGCGCTTAATGTAGAGTAGAAAGTTGGAAATGTTTGCCGATTTGAAGTCAGCTAAACAGTCCAGAAAGTAACTTTTGAAAGCTTTACTGCGCGTCTTGGTCAAGCCGGGACAGTGGCAGAGATAGTGCTCAATACTCTCCACCTCCTCCTCATTTTGACAACTGCGGCAAAAATCGTTTATTGGGAAACCTAGCCTTTCCCCATGTGTGCCCATGAGGCAGTGCCCGGTTATCACCCCAACCACTGTTCTGAGAGAGGAGCGGTCAAGCATAGTGAGAGCTTTAGAGCGCTTCTCATCGGATTCTGGCCAGATTTGTTTGGTAATGCGGCATGTGGGCTCCGATGCCCACCTTAAATTTACTTTACCCATAAGCTCAGCTCTTAATCTGTGTTTATAGGATGCTAAGGGTAAACCCGCCTCTTGAGCAGAGTTTATCGCAGTTATTTCCGTCCCTTTCCTTGCTAGTTCAACAGCCAGGCAGTTGCCAGGAATGTCCTTATGGCCAGGGACCCAAACAACACATACGGAGCTCATATCCGCCAGCTGGTTTAGAGCTGCTCTGCATTTAAAGGCCAACTTGGAGGTTGTACCGTAGGAATTCAGAGATTTGATAGCAGCCTGTCTGTCAGAATAAATGGTAATGCCTCGTTCTAAAGAGGTGCACGTTGTAAGGCCACGAGCTGCTTCCATTATTGCATTTAGTTCGGCCTGGAAAACACTACAGTGGTCCGGTAAACGAAGACTAAGGTTTAGATCGAGTTCACTAGAGTGAATCCCGCTGCCTACTCTTTCGTTTAACTTGGAACCATCTCTGTATACAGCCGTCGCTCCTCTCTGGGATTCTTGGGGATAATCTGTTTCCAGAGAATGGAGGGTGTAAAATGTAGTCCGACCTCATCGGGTTGTCGGGCAGTGTTTTCAGGACCTTTGCATGACCTTAGTTAAGATTTGTGCACGGAAGGATCGCATTTAGCCTAGCAGCTCTGCAGCCTGCCAGAAATTTACCGTAGAGATCCAGCGGTGGGAGATTTAACATTATTTACAGAGATTTGGTGGCTGTAGAGGGCAGTGTTCCCGTGGTAAGCATTGCGGCTGCCCTCTGAACCCGTTCTAGTTTGGCTGGGTAAGAGTCCTGCTCAATACCGGCCACCATACGACGATCCCGTAGAAGAGAGTGGGTCTTATCACAGCTGTGTACATCCAGTATATAGCAACAATAGCTTTCTTGGAGCGGTCTTCAATGTTCCGCCTCCAACCGAGTTTTTTATCTAGTAAAATTCCGAGATATTTGACCTCGGTTGAGAGACTAAGAACTACTCCGTTTACGGATGGTAGTTTGAAAGCGGGAATTTTGTATTTCCTTGTAAAGAGCACTGCTTCGGTCTTGGTGGGATTGACATTAAGTCCACATTCCACAGAGCAGCGAGCTACGACATTTAGAGCGTTTTGCAATAAATCGCTTAGGACTTGAAGGTGTTTGCCCGTTGCTGTTATTACCAAGTCATCAGCATATGCCACGACCTTGCAGCCGGTGCTCTTGAGGTTTAAGATAAAGTCGTTTACAGTAAGGCACCAGAGTAAAGGTGACAGAACGCCTCCCTGGGGTGTACCTCTAGCCACATGTTTGTATATAGAGCTGTCCCCTATTGTTGAGAAAATCGATCTTTTCCTGAGTAGGAGCCCCACAAAGTTCACCAGTCCCTGCTGTATCCCCACCATACGGAGTGATTCGATAACAGTATTGTTGAAAGCTCCCTCGATGTCTAAAAAGATCCCCAGCGTGAACTCCTTTATGGCCAGTCCTTTCTCAATCGTTGAGACGATGTCATGGAGAGCAGTCTCCACGGATTTGCCCTTTGAGTATGCATGCTGGTTGGAGGAGAGTTTGTCTTTCCTAATATTTCGCCGGAGATGCTCATCTATGAGCCTCTCAAGGGTTTTGATAAGGAATGAGGTGAGGCTTATGGGCCTGAAGTCCTTGGGTTTTGCGTGACCGGCCCTGCCTCCCTTCGGTAGAAAGACGACTTTCGCCTTCGTCCACTCAGTTGTGCGGGAAAAATTCCGTCTGGACTTATAAGGTTCGAAGGACATTACTGCCCATTCCACCTTGTCGTGGCTCACTATGTCCCACGCGGTATTCCCTAAGAGTGAGTTGGCTTGGAGACCTGCCAAGATGTAGGAGTCATCAGAGCACCCGGGAAAGTGGGTGGTCATTAGTAGCTCCAGCATTTCCTCGGTTGTAGATGTCCATTCTCCGTTTGGTTTTTGGATAGAATTTATCCTTGGAGCACTTTTGGAGAGAACCTTCCTTAGCCTGTTGGCTTCGGAGTTTTTTTCTATGTTGTTACAGAAGTTTTGCCAAGATTTGCGTTGTGCTGTCTTAATGGCCTTCTTGAAACTTTTAAGAGCGTCTTTGTATGGTTGCCAAAGACCCGTCCTCTTGGCTTGGTTAAAGAGTCGCCTGCTCTCTTTCCTGAGTGCTGAAATCTCTAGATTCCACCACTGGGGTTTCTTTTTACCCTTCGCGAGGGTCTTAGGGCAGGAGAGTCTGAAAGCAGAATTTCATGCGTTTGTTATGACGGTGAGTCAAGCTCACCGAGAGAAACGACCTTCGTGTTTGAGGGACTCGCTTCGTCAGGTGTTTGCGATAGGCCTAGCCTACCGTGATGAACGTGTCTGGACTGAGAGGCTTATAGGACGTTCTTATATTTCTGCCAATCCGTCCGCCTCTTATTCCTGTACGCCGTTAGAGTAGTAGGATTGAGAGTGCTCTTTGGACACTTGCCAGATGCTTATCAGGTCTGACAAGCTGCCTGATGCGATGGTGATGTCCAGCACTTCTCTTCTGACAGAGGTCGTGAATGTGGGATCGTTTCCCCGGTTGCATATATATAGATTATTTGCTAGTATAAAATCAAGTAAACACTCACCTCGAGGGTTTGTATCGCTTAAGCCCCATATCACATGATGTGAGTTCGTCGGCTCCAATTATGACCGCGAGTCTTTCCTTGTCAGCCCCTATGATGGCTTCCTTCAGTCTTTTTGGAGGGAGAGATTGGCTGTCGTGGGCCATGTAGCTCGTCAGGAACCAGACGACGCTCTCTTTCAGCTGGACGCTTATGCTTACTGTGTCTTCGTTGCTGTATTGAGAGAGGAGCATATAAGAAAGTGCTTTTTCAATAAGAATACATGCCCTGATCCTACCTGCTACTAGGGCTGTTACCGTTTGGTAGGCATCAGAGTTCAGTCCGCAAACCCTGTTTCTGACGATCCACGGCTCTTGGACGAGAATTATGTCCTCAGCCCTTTTGTTGGATCGCAAAAGGAGGGCAGCCGAAGCTGCCTTGGAGTGGTGCAAATTAATTTGTAGAATCTGCACCATCTCTAGAATCACCGACGTCCATTGCCTCTGGCTCTTCTCTTTGGGTGACGGCCCTGACCGCGTTGTCAAGGTCCACCTCCTCAGATTCCGAAGCCAGAGGCTGGTCCTCATCATCGGGCGCTTCCAATCGGCTGTATATCGACCCAACGTATGCAGATGCTGAGCCCGTTTCGCTGTCAGCATCCGTCGCGACGTCCGATACCAGGCTCGAGGCCGCTTAGGGATCTCGTCCCTGTGGACAGCCTTCAAGTCTGCCCCGGGCCACAGCTGTCCCACCCAGGAGATTGCCTCCTTGAACAGCCGAACTGCGCGCTCGTCCACGCAAGCGACCAGCTTAATTCGCCCTTGATACCAGCCGGCGTCACGGACGACTGGTGCAGCTGGGATACTTCAGGAGTATGCCCTTATAGACCCTGCAGGGACCCAAGATGGACTTCCAGTTGTCCGTGCTAATATTTCCGACGGGATGGCTCTTGTCGAACACAGCCAGCGTCAGGTGCTCTTTTGCAGCCTCGCTAAATGGCTTAGCTGATATGGCCATCGACCGACGGTTCGGGCGCGAGGAAGTCCTGTGCCTCTTCGATCCATTCGGGGTATCGTCTTGAGATCGCTGTCTCTTGGAGGCCAGGTCCTTTCTCTGGTCCGTGGGAGTGGGAGGTTTGTCCTTCCCGCCGTTTTCTAAGGGGCGCTTTTCGCAGGCGTTCAGGACTCCCTTGGCCCACTCGAGAGAGCCTTATGTGCCTCCAGCAGTTGGGCGGACGGTATAGCCTCCAGCCGTTTGATGACCTTAGGGGCTGCCCTTCGATCGCGCTGGGCCCTGACGTAAGGCTTAATGGCTTTGCCAGTGTTTTGCGTAGCGGTGGTTTTTGTCCGTAGAGGACCCCTGTTTGACCACCAAGCTGTGCAGGGTAGGAGAGGCCTTGATGGGCCTGGGGGGATTCATCGTCCTCAGGTTTTCCACCGGAAGCGACTTTCCTTCGAGGGGCTTAGTACTTCCGGCTTCTCCGGAGGATAACTTTCATTCAAGGGGGGGCATATCTCCAGTCGCTGCGGAGGATCGAAGTTGGGTTTTAGGCCGTGCAGGCCCTTTCGGCACCATCGTTGCGGTTCCCGAGACAGGCCTTGGCCGGACATAAATCCGGGTGGTTCCGGTATCTTAGTCCCGACTCTCGATAGTATGGAATTTTTTATTTATTCCTGTTGTAATATGTGAATATTTCAACATCATTACTTAATGTACGATTATTAAGATTTTAATACCTGTGGAAGCACTACTTTGAGTAAAAGACTGTGCGTGTAATGAGCTCAGCAGAATACCTGAGAAACAGACAAAAAGAGATTCGCCACCGTGCAAAGCTCGACTTTTGCTAACTACCTCTTGCTAGCGCGTAAGCATTATTAACATACAGTGTTTTTGTTCACCCAAATATATATAAATACGTAATTATTGTAAACATACATATATAAATCAATAAATGAAATAAATGAATTATTCTCAATAACTAAACATGGTAGCAGAGCAAGGTTGCTGAAAACGCTGAAAATCCGGTGCTGAATACATACAAATCGCCTAAGAAGAAAAAAATATAAAAAACGTGCACGAGGCAAGGTTATGTGAGGCACATGTTTGCTGAGTTGGAAACGAAGATAGAAAGTTCGAGTTCTAGGGAAAATATATTATCTGACGACTTATTGGAATAATTAAAAAGGACATTTTAAGTTAAGTAGAGAAGCTACAAATTTACTGAGAAAAAGTTGTCTTAAAATATTGAAAAGAACATTGATATTAAAAATTGAAGTAGAGAATAATTTGAGAGCTGAAGAATTAGGAGAAATGGCTAGGCAAGTAAAAGTCGACGACGTGAGCATTCCAGTGTTTGAGGGAATCAATTATTTACGCTGGAAATTTAGGCTTATAACAATTTTGGAGTACAAAAAATATCACGAACCAGCAAAAAGAGAAAGAAGTGCTGAAGACAACGAAGCTATTTGGAAGAAAATTTATCTAAAAGTGAAGACAATTTTAATTAGCGCTTTGTAGGACAAGCAACTGGAGTAAATTAGCATCTCTACAAATTATAAATAGGGGAAAATTAGAAGACGTCAAATGAAAAGATTTCCACAATGTAGAACATTTTTTTATTGAATTTGAAAAGGCTTGTAACGAGTTGAAATCGGCCGGAGCCAATTTAAAAGAAGAAAAAATTAGGTACCTTACCGCCAAACCATAGTTTTATTAGAGATTTCATCGACTTGGTGCCTGATGAGCAGAGAACTGTCGAATATGTATATTAAGTCGAAAATAAAAGAAAAAAATTTAAGCAAAGGCGATAATGAAAAAAAGACCAGTGTAAACACCCTAATAATAAAAACAAAAGCCGAGTTTTTCTAGTGTTGAAAATCTGGGTATTACAAGAGGGGCTGCTGGCCCGGCCCGCAAAGCAGGTCAAGGTTATTAAGCATCTTCATCGACCCGTGAGCGGCACAAGGGGTCTTCGCATGAATCATAGACAACGGCAGTTGTAAGAGTAAATGCAAATTAGTTAGAAAAAAGTAAGTGCGTTAATACCGAGATCGAGTGGTTATTAAAAAGTGGTTATACGGACCACATTATAATTAATAAAGCTTATTTTAGTAACTACATAAATTTAAAAACAGTCAAATGGCAAGCATTTAGAACCGACAAAGAGGGGTACAGGGAGAATTATTTTTAAACATTATGATGAGGTACAAGTATTTTTGAAACATGTTATTTTGTAGATGGAATTAAAAAGAAATTAAGTTTTTCGAAGATAACAGAAAATAGTTCGATTGTAGCTAGATTTCATAATGCAGAAATTTATAATAAAAATCGAAAATTAACAGCTGTTGTAAATAAGATCGATGGTTTATACACAGTTAGGGAGTTGACAAGCCGTGTAATGGGTCGTATTTTTTAGAAATTCGAGTATAGAAAGAAATCCCGTAAACAGATTTGGAAATCCGAATGTACCGAATACATTTGAAGAGGCGATTAACTGCAGAGAATCTAGCGACTGGAAAAAATCTTTGAATTCTGAAATAGAATGTTTAAATAAAAACAAAACATGGGCTATTGTTGATAAACTGAAAGATAAAAAAATCATAGATGTAAAATGGATTTTTAAAAGGGAAAATTGATAATACATTTAAAGCGATATTGCTAGTTAGAGGTTGTCAACAAAAAAGAGTATCTAGAAAATGTGTATTCACCAGTTGGTAAAATGCAAACTCTAAAAATTTAACTATTATTACTGTCATTTTCGATAAACGTCAAAATCTGGAACAGCTGAGATTACCTGTTTTTTAAGGTTGCTTATTTCGGTAAAGACCCTGCTTCTTTTAGCATAGATGTAAAATTGATTTATAAAAGGAAAATTGATAATACATTTAAAGCGATATTGGTACATAGTTAGAGGTTGTCAACAAAAAAGAGTATCTAGAAAATGTGTATTCACCAGTTGGTAAAATGCAAACTCTAAAAATTTTACTATTATTACTGTCATTTTCGATAAACGTCAAAATCTGGAACAGCTGAGATTACCTGGTTTTTAAAGTTGTTTATTTCGGTAAAGACCCTGCTTCTTTTAGACGAGATGCATGTAAAAAGCTTCTTAAATTTAGTACTAATTGCTGCTATTAAAACGGCAAAAGTGTTCAAAATTTAAAATATTTTACGATAATTTTATTATATATATTTGTATAAATGTGATGCAAGCAAAACAAATTAGTCAGCATTTATTATTATTCACTCCTATGCTGTAATCCGTCGTACATTGGATTACGCTACGAATCGTAAAATCGGTATGCTCAAATCCGCTTTTCGTAATCGTAATATCGGTATGCCAGAATCCGTCGGAGCTGTCAATTGCGGAATTTTTGTATGAACAGTCACTGGTGTCGGAGGGAAGTAAATTTTAGAAATATTGAACGTGTATAAACCCATGATTCAATTATAAAAGGTTAGGTAAATAATGACATTCGAATTTTGACACTCCCTTATAAAAGGTTGCATTTAAAAAACATATAAAAGAGGGAAGAATTTATTCCCGTTTTTAAAATGTAGTTTATAAGTGGTCGAATTGAAATATTACTTTGCAAACAAGACGAGAATATAAAAATTTAACGTAGTTCTATAATTAATTAGTTAATGTTACTCCGCTGTTTTTTAATTTGCCCAAACAAAAATATGATTTATAGTTATAAAAATACTCACATATGTACGTATACTCTCTTGGACCCCATACAAAATCTCTATCTAATTTTTTAAAAATCGCTTAAAAATTTATTCAATTATTATGGAAGATGTTTAAAACAATATTCATGATAATTTTAATTATATTTTTAAATATTTTATTAATACAGTAAAATTCAGTATATTTTTAGTTTACTTCTAATAATAATCAATAAATTATCTTGTACATTTAAAACAAATGTAAGTCATTTCATTTAAAGCTTGCGTTGAAATCTTGAAATATACCATTTTCAAATGGGTGATGCTTAGATTTCGATTTTCCTCGTTCGGAGTACTCAGGTGTTCACACCTTGGAACGGCTAACATTTCTCAACGAAGGACGATCGCTATTAGTAAAAACGTTCACGTATTCGTTCGTATGTATGTATGTAAGATGCTGCATTCGAACAGAAAAATTATCATTAAATGACGATGGCACATCCATACATATGTACCTCAATTTCATATAAACGAGGATGATGTTAAAAAAGTTAAAAGCAAAAAATGTGTTTATACATAAATATATTTAGATCTGAAAAAGAAACTTTGGATTTGAATATATATTTACGTTTATTTTAATATACGAATTTACGTTAACTTGCGTAGATACGCGATATCTCTTATTTTTATGAGCCTTGTTGAGATACTTAATGAGCTGGTACATCCGTGTTTTAAAAAAAAGCTGCTTTACCTCGTGGCTGGTACTTATATGTTGCGAACATGCAATAACATTTTGTAGATATCGTTGGCCAGTTACAGACAACTGATATTCTTCGCTAGTTCTAAACCAAAAACCATTAGTACCGCAAATTTTTAAATAATTAAATATTTACTCCGTTTGAGTTGCGGCATCGATATATTTAAAAGAAGCTTCCGCCACTTCGATAGCCTTTGGCAAGGCATCGTGTGATAACCTGATTCTTTTATGTTCTGAACCGGATACAAAATCGGTTGGAGCAAAATGAAGCGAACAAATTTTTGAGGTTTGGGTTAGGTGGACTCTGCATGAGTCCGACCACTTTTTTCTTTTCAATTCATTTTGCGGAACATGAAACATCTTGACTCCTTCTTGAATCCATGTTTTTCGGCATATATTACAACTTGCCTTCGGCATTTCGAAATTGCTACATCAATAACAAAATTGCATTAGCGTGTTTGTTGCAAACAATAACTTTGCGATTGAAACTCTCGAATGTTTATTTATGTAAATGAAAAAAACCTTTATTTCATATTAGGGTAATTACAAGCTGGTGCAAGAAGTCTTGCCTGATGCTACGCCACTTGCTCGTAACCGTTACGTACCATAATATCTTTATTTATAACTGGAGCTACTTTCTAACCAAAAGCTAGTATACCACAATTTCAAGGTAAAATATAATGTAAAGTCTTAATGTTAACTAATGTGTGCATCAATGCTTAACAATTTACATTTAAAATCTTCTAAGCTACTACATTAAAGCATAACCAAAACTTGGAAAAACATTAGTGTGCTTAAAATATTTGTCTTACAGAATACATAAATTGATATTTCCTTTGATTTTTTAACACATTAAATAAATCGTCTTTAATTACATTTAAACTACAGTAACCTATTTTAGAAATATAACCATATGGATATACACATGGAGCTACTTAAAGCAACTAACATACGAATTTCCGAAAGTCCTGTATGCGGTATGTGAATCGGGTGGTATTCGTATGGGTAAGTGCACAGAGGGGGCTTAGCGAAATCTGTAAAAAATTGCAAGAATTTGTATATTTCGACTTCTTCGTAAAATCAGTGCATACAGTTAAATAAGAATCTAAACTTATCAATTATTCGAAATGATGCAGTTTCGGTTTAAAAACGAAATTACTCAAACACTTTTGTTTTGAAATCGCAATAATGCATATGAATAAAACGCAACATATGCATGTATGTATGTACATACATACGTATATACAGTAGACTGACCAAAAAAAAATGAAAGTGCTTATTTTTTTGAGGCTCATGACTTTTTTGCTTCCATTATGAATAAAAACCATACCCTGAAAATTTGATGCAAAAATATTAACATTTAGAGATCTCGCGTGGACGTTTTGTGCCTCCACCTCAAGTGCTTAAAATTACTCGTCCTTCAATCCATGCGCACGCAAAATCCATTAAGAAATTTAAGTTTTTGAATATCTTATAATATGGTTTTAAGGTCACTGAACACTCTGGGTAAGTTAATTTTCCGATATGACCCTAACATTTTGATATATTGGGACAAAATCGTAAAAAAAAACGATAAGAAATTCGAAAATTACAGTTTAAAAGTTGATTATTAAAAAAAAAAAGTTTTCAATATCTTATCATTAATGCTATTTATAACCACATTTTTAACAAAGAAAATGAGCTATCATAGAGAGCTTTACGTTCATTACTTCTCGAGATATCTATAACAAAACTGTGCTTCCAACAATAAATTATGCTCTCACATTGTGCGTTTTGAACTTAATCAAAATATAAACAACAACAAAAAACAAATATGCTTGGTATCGTATAGTTTTGAAACACACCTTACGTGAAAGTGATAAAAATGAGTTCTCAACAGTGCAAAGGTTGGCTACTAGATTCGTCTCCAACATATTTATCCGTGTACGGCGAGCCAACAAATAAAGCCGTTCTGCTGAGTTTAGTGCATAAAAAATAAACCATTTACAAGTGCATCCTGCGATCCAACTGTCTGGTATTTGTTAAAGCCCGTTGTGCATCAAAAAGCGAATTTTATAAATGAACAACTGGAGAAAAATTACTCTCGCAATGATTATGTAGAATTATTAGAACCAGTGACCTTAAAACCATATTATCAGATATTCAAAAACTTAAATTTCTTAATGGATTTTGCGTGCGCATGGATTGAAGGACGAGTAATTTTAAGCACTTGAGGTGGAGGCACAAAACGTCCACGCGAGACCTCTAAATGTTAATATTTTTGCATCAAATTTTCAGGGTATGGTTTTTATTCATAATTTAAGCAAAAAAGTCATGAGCCTCAAAAAAATAAGCACTTTCATTTTTTTTGGTCAGTCTAATATACAGTTCCGTTTTTATACCAAAATTCGATTTGTTCACTTTACCAGGCTATCAGAGATAGGCTTAACATACGAGTCACTCATAACATGACTCATAAACCGATCGTCTGAATGCACATTTTCTAAATGAACTAGGTGATTTTCGCAAACACTTACTTGTACATTCACATGTATAATTGCTCTTGGAAAGATCGTACGTTGCACCACGGACAGGTTATTCTGAAATAAAAATTTATTATCAATGTTTTTGTTCTATGTTTGCACATACATATGTACATACATATGTATGTGTGCATGCACTCGTACTCAGTACTTACGAGGGCTACTGGCTTTAAAGATGTAGGATGAGTGCTGAATTGCGTACGCTGTGCTTGATAATGCTGGAATTTAAGGATAAAAGCAGAACATTTTTATTTAACTGAGAAATTTTACAAATTTATAACAAAACTTACCGAAATTCTTACAACTGAAAATTAGTTGTCACACAATAAAAATTAAACAGTCAAAAATGAGACAATGTTGCCTGTTAATGTTTTGCATGAACAACTTTCCATTTTAATACTATTTTCACCTGTTCTAGCAAAGAAGCAGCACAATGCTTTGCTAAGGGAGCCGAGTAAGCGAGACAACTGCCTGGTTACCAAACCTTTTATGATTGAATCATGGTATAAACCCAAAAATAAGCAAATATGCATTAATGTATGTATATACATTTCTTGTATGAATGCTCCTTTGTTTGAATGCGAAAACTTGTCACAAACCTTTAAGCCATTAAACATTAATATATCAGAGCAATGAAATTGACAATATCACACTTCAACATTTAAGAAATTTGTATTTAGATCATCTCTTAACAATGTACATGTTTATTTATGCAATTCTGCCTTTAATTAACGAAAACTTCTTATCAAATGGCTTATAAATGTTGATATTAAACTTCATTGTAATATCGGTACATGTATGTATGTATATTTCTGCCAATATGCCTAATTACGAACTTCGAAATTCCTGATTTTGGTTGGCAACGCGGTTGATAGTTACGATCGGATTTCAGCATACCAAATTTCGAACTTTCGGAACGGAGCTACGAATTCGTAACTACAAACATTCGGATTACAGCATAGGGGTGATTATCAGGGCAAAGTAGCGCTGCGACCTAAAAAGATCTATTATGCTAACCCTTTAAGTTGTCATTCCATCCTTAGGCTACTTATGATGTAGCTAATTATAGACCGATATCAAAGCTAACTACAGTTGCAAAAATCTTCGTATGGGTTGTTAAGGAGAAATTATTATTCTCTGTAAGTAGCTTAATTTGTCCAAATCAGCATGGTTTTGTTAAGGGCAGGTCAACAATCTCTAATCTTGCAATTTTTACCGAGGACTGCATAATTTTTTTTCAAGAAGGCTACCAAGTTGACACAATTTACACTGACTTTTAGAAAGAGTTCGACAGAGTTTCCCATAATGTATTAGTGTCAAAATTATCTAGTATTCGCTTCCATTATAAATTTCTTGAATGGATAAAATCTTATTTGTCTTACAGAAATTGCGTGCTTGCATTTGAGGATGTTTACTCACTGCCTTTTATCGCTACGTCAGGCGTTCCTCAAGGTAGTGTTCTGGGACCAATTCTCTTTATTTTATTTATAAATGACATTGGGTATTGCTTCTCTTCATCTAAATACCTTTTATATGCTGACGATCTTAAAATTTACTCGGTCATTAAGAACAGGCATGACTCCAGTGCACTTCAAAATAAACTTCATGAACTGCATTCATGGTGCGTAGGAAATCAGTTACATCTTAATATAAAAAAATGTTCACATTGTATTTTCACTAGAAAGCTCATACCGCTTCCAACACGTTATGATAATTCTGGGTCGTTACTTAATTGTGTAACTGAAGTTAAGGACCTTGGTGTTTTTTCGACACAAAATTAATCTTTTCCACGCATAAAGACTATATAGTTAGCAAGTCTTACGCAATGTTGGCATATGTTCGTCGTAACAGTGTTTCGTTTTCTGATCCGTACACCATAAAGATGCTTTACATTTCCCTAGTAAGATCTAGATTAGAATGTGCCTCTTTTATTTGGAGACCATATCACAACAAATGAGGACTATTTCGGAACTAAATGATGTTCAAAACTACGAACCGTCCTTATCTTGTGGAGCAGTACATAGCTTATTGTATACTTACTTCAATTAGTTTTAAGTCATTTTGTCTTATAGTCAGTTAGAATTTATTGTTCAATTGACTGAAATAAATAAATAAATAAATAAAACTAAGCGCTTTGGAGGTTGTGATTGTCCATATTCTTGATGGAGATAACAGTCGCTCTCCAAGATGTATTATTCTGAGTCTACTTATACTCGGGCATTCACACAGTATATGCTCAGAGGTCTCCGCATCTAAGCCACAAAACCTACAGTCTGAAACCTCCGGGAGTTCTGTTTTGTGAAGATGGTATCTCAGCCTACAGTGACCTGTTAAGTATCCGGTGAGAGTTCTAAGACCCTCTCGGCTGCGATTGAGAAGTTTTCCAGTGGCTTCACGGGATGGACTTATGAACCTCTTAGATTGTCTATTACCCTTTGACGATCGCCACTGGGCCGCGATTCTTGAGTCCTCCCACCTTCTTAGATGTTCTGCTGTGTATCCCTTAGAAGGACCGCAGAACGGCTGAGGACCGCAGAAGCTCTGTTGGGCCCATTTTTTTGCGAGATAATCCGCCCTTTCATTACCATTCACACCCTCATGACCCGGAATCCACCACAGAGTAACTCTGTTGTCGGCTCCATGTATCCCTTTCAAGTATTATGACTTTGTAGGTCTTGGTAAAGAATAGTTTTGGCAGCATAGAGTCTGTGAGTTTGACAATTGGATCGGCACTGAGTGGTTGTAAGACACCCAAATGCTCCCTGAAGTCGCCACTTTTCAAACAACTAAGATTAGGTAGTATGCTACTGATACTGATACACATACTGATAACAAAAAAACAAAAAAAGTTTTAACTTATTGTTAAGTGAGAACAATTTAATAATAAGATGAATTAAATTAAAAAAGAACGACAAATTTACGTTTTAATTTCATGGCTTTTTAAAACTCAATTTGAAATTGTAACTAACAAAATTTTTTTTATTTATAATTTATAGTTATTTCGAATACATGGAATTTAAGAACTAAAATAATATTAAAAAAAGGGTAGCACAGCTACACTTTTTGACCTACATAAATGCTAACAGAACCCGGTTTTTGCTCCTCATTTCGGGTTGTCGAAAGCGTCAATTTACCATTATCAGCAAAATACTCGTATAAGTTCGCAAGCCTAGCGTTCCCCGATAATTTTACCAGAATCAATTTATTCAGCTCAGCTTTTCCCGACTTCCGGCCGTTCGTAACTGTCGACATATTGACGACCACTTTAGGCCACTGTCAAAGAAGATATCTCACTTGTGATTATCCAGAATGGTTACTGTTGCGCAAATAGTTTGTTTATTGAGATAGCTTTTCTCAACGGTACTGTCAAGTCGAAAGTTGATATTAATGAACCTAAAGGGTACGATTTCTATCAGTAAAAGTTTATAAATTACAAAAAGCTTTGTATAATCTAAGAGAAAGTCCGAGGGCATGGCATGATTGTTTCAACAAATATGTAGAAATTTGAATTTTTAGAAAACATATATACATATGTATATATGTAACACAATACAAGCAACTTTTACGCTAAGTTCGAATGCGTGTTACCAAATCTTTGTAAGAAATTCAGCGGTTTTTTGTTTCCTTTTTTGACAGCAGTTGAATGGAAATGCATATATTTTCACAGGCAAAGTTTACAATAGTTATTTAAATACAAAAAATTATTAGACGAGTTCCATTGTGGGGTTTTTGGAAAACCTTGCACAATGTCTGTGATGTTCGATCACAAACATGCACATGTCAATTCCTAATCCGTTTTGAGATTCGTTTTAAGGTTATCCAATGCATGCAAAAGACCGGAAATAAGTGGTAGGAGCAAGGAGAACGTAACTGCGGAACTGGAAAAGGATTGCACAGTGGCATTGTTTAATGGTGAAAGTAGTTGCATTAAATCTTGTAATAATGCAATTTCGTCTCCTGTCAGAGGTGGTTGTGCATTTGATGTATTAAGAGAACTTTTACAATTGTATCATTTGTTAAAAAAATAAGATCATGAAGTATGCTCTGTTCTATCGCTTGAAGAGTTCCTCTTTTAAACTATATTTCTTTTCGGTTTTTTGTACTGCCTTAAACTGAGCATACGCTATTGTGCTGCTCTTGAAACTCGACACAATCCGTTTGCATTTCACAATAACGGCTTGGATGTTGTCTAGCATGAGACTTTCTTTCGCCAGTAAATTTAATCAGCTCGCAAAACATTAATTTTTTAAAAGTTCACACGCTTTCACCGTTGACTTAACACGGCCAGACGGCATGGAGTGGATGAAACAATCGGATTGGATTCATGCTATCAAGAAGATTGCTGACCGTTTGGGAAGAAACTGGCCTGTTTACCATGGCAGAGGTTGGGAGAGGATGCCCTCAGGGCGGTGTACTCTCGCCTCTCTTGTGGTACCTGGTAGTAGACTCTCCACTATCGGAAATGCAAAGCTTCGCCCACATCCAGGCCTACGCTGACGTTTTGTGTGCCTTGGCGTCAGAAAAGTCTCTCAGGGAAGTCTGTGCAAAGACACAGAGAATCCTGAATATGATTCATGAATGGTGCACTCTGCAAGGCCTTGATGTCAACCCCAGCAAGACAACGAAAGTTTTGTTTAAGCGGAAGTGAAAATTGGAAGGTCTCAACCTACCGGTGCTCAGAGGCGTACACGTTAGTCTTTCCAAGGAAGTAAAATATTTAGGGGTAATCTAGATAGCAAGCTGACGTGGAAAACTTATGTCGAGCTGAAGGTAATTCGAGCGCTGAAAGTTTTCGGACTGTGTCGGAGAACCTTTAGCAAGACTTGGGATCTGAGACCGGTTATGGTACTTTGGGTGTACACAGCCTTAGTCAGACCGATAGTCATGTACTCTGCTGTGGTATGGTGGCGTAGAACCGTAGGGAAAACCAAAGTTTCTATGCTAAACAGATTACAAAGAAGTGTGTGCATAAGCATTACGGCCGCTATGAGCACAACTTCAGGCGTGGCTCTTAATGCTCTGTTGGATTTGTTACCTTTGGATTTAGCGATCCAGGAGGAGACAATGAAGACGATGTGTCGACTTTATAATTTGAAATTATAAATATGGTTTCAATGCTCAAAAATTATATGTATTTACGTTATGATTTAGAAATCAAGGCAAGAGACCACGTTTTCCATCTTGCTGAGTCTATCAGACCTATCAAGAATTCCGTCGCAGCTCCCGACGTGACAACGCCGGGAAAATGCTACATCAGTTCCGACGAAATTCGGGAGATTGCCATCACGGATTCCGAGTGAAAGGCTATTTTGACATTTATTTGTGAGAATAAACTACGAACGCTTTCCCTTATCGGGAGAAGTGAAAATAATAATTAAAATTAACAAAAAAATACAAGTGGATATTTTTCACTGAAGTAATTAAAAATGTAAAAAGTGCTTATTAATGGCTGCACTGCATATATTTAAATCTATTTTTCAACAGGTCAAACCATCCACTTACCGGAGTTGGTATGAGACTAGTGAATATGATAAACGAGCAGACATTGCGCAAGGTTTTCCAAAAACCCCGTGCAAGTATAAAGTGCCAATGTACATTCAACTATAATATAACATGAAACTTCAACAGCAAGCACCTGGAAAAAAAGTAAATAGGCATAAATGTTGGAAACGTTTATTTCGGGCTTCACGCTTGCTCTTTAAATAAAACTGCTTCCACAATGGAACTCTTTTAATTATTTTTTGTATTTAAATAACTATTGTAAGCTTTGACTGTGAAAATATATGCATTTTCTTTCAACTGCAACCAAAAAAGTAAACAAAAAACAGAGTTGGTAACACTCATTCGAACTTAGCGTAACAGTTGGCAACGCAAACTACGAAAATGTCGGACTTGCTGATATCATTTTTATCCGAATTTGTGACGGCAGATTTTGTCACGACGAGAGTTCATTCGGAATCAGTAATTGGGCTGTATATATTCCATGTTCTTGGACAAGCTATTTAAATTTTCTTACTTTTGCATAAAATCTACTACTCGAAAGTACCTGGGTACCTTGCCCTCAGAATAACGCCCACGAAGTCTATTAGAAAGTTAAGATCCCCACTGTTAAATACAAAACAACTTAATTAATTATTCTACAATTTTTTCCGATTGGCTTGCAAATGTGGAGAATAAATGTGATTTTATATTCACGCGGAATGTGCGTTTCAATTATAAAATGTAAGGAAAAATATTATAAGATTTGCAATTACAGTTGGAATGTTTTCTCTATTTTGGATGCAGGTACACATTTATTAACATGATGGTTGGCAGAAAAGGTCATTAGGCTATGAATAGTTTCTATGTGCGAATACACTTAATACATGATTTAAGTTGGTTTAATGTTCGACGCATTTGTAGCCGCGGGTTTTGTTGTGCTAGTGGTTATTTGGAAAAAATGTATCCATTATAATACATGGGGGGATTAAAAAGGGTTGGGATATGCAACTTTGCATCTTGCTGCTTACCTGTATGTATGTTACGTATGCATATGTACTTTTATGAATTTTGCTGTATTGATATCTCCTAACCGGCAAGTGCAAAAATATTTCTTAATTAAATTCCAGTCGGATATGGAAATAAATACTTACTCTTTTTGGTGCGGACGCTCGAAAATTTGGAAGATATGAGAGTCGAGACAAATGTTATAGATTCTTTGTAGAATTAGATATTATATCTTGCTTTATAGTTATATACTGAATTTTTCTTTATTTTACAATTGCTTATCTTCCTTTGCAATGTAGACACCTGCTTTTTACAAACAAAACAAGAAGGCAAAAACATACAAATTGGACTTTTTGTTGCTTTTTACAACGTCACCTTATTGAATTCGCCTTGGTTGGAACCCTACCTGTTTCTCCAGTTAATTAAAAGCTGTGTCGTCAGTCGCCTATAACATTTAAACCCAATTTAAAGGGCCCTATGGAACGGTGTATAGATAACGCAAGTTTTTTCTCAGGTAAAAATAATTATTAATTCAGGTGGCGGGTATCGTCATGACCAGATAACTACTGCGCTCTTTAGGATGATAGCGGTAGATAACATGGCTCTGACTCCGGAAAGGCCAGGATTTAAAATATTTGTAAACAAGTTAAAACTTGTATATCACCTACCATGTGAGCCAACGTTGCAATTAATTGAAAAAATACAATTTCTTTGAATTATTAATAAAAACTTTATGTATTAATTTTTTTGTAAATTTTCAAAAACTCTCTTTTAGTCGTAAAGCCGACTACACTGTGGAACAAATTCAGGTTAGCAAAAGTTATGTCGATTCTGAGAGTGAGGGGTGAAAATAGAGGCTAAGTTAGAAGACCCGTATCCCGGCGTTTGTTTATGTTAGTTCGAGTTTTTTTTTATCGACCTTCGAACTTTGTAGTCATGTTTGCATTATAATCATGGATGTATTGTGGCTTGTTTTTTTTTTCAGTTACAATGGAATCTCTCAACGGCGTACTGGAAAGTAGTATAACTGCTGTTCCTTTTTTTGGGACGTATGATACCAAAGCAAATTTTGATTCTAAAAATCCGAAAATGCTTGACTCTTCTGCTCGTTAACGGTCAGCGTTCATTTCATTTGGTACAAAGGTTTTATTTTGGCGAACTGTACCAAGAAGAGCCGAGACCTTTCGACATCAAATACTTACCTAAGGCTAGTGATGTGGAAAAATGTCACATATAATTGTTCTTCAGTGGTTTTCCCACGATGATTGCTCTATTTGCATTTGAATTCTTTCCAGTATAAATCTCGCTGTTGAGTGGATAGAACGACTTTGAATCACATGCAAACCAAATCTTTATCCCATACTTTGCAGGTTTAGATAGTATGTATTGTGTAAATTGGGTTCGCCCGCGATAAGCAAATAGTTGTTCATCTACTGTTATTTCTCCCGATGGTTGGTAATAGCTGCGAAGGTTGTTATTCATTTGCATCCAAAGTGCGGAGATTGTAGCAGCCTTATCGTTAGCAAGTCTGTCTGCTCTAGTGCGTTGACTGTCAAACCGAATAAACTGCAAAATTTCTCTGAAGCGAAATTTTGCCATTGTTGCTCGATAGTAGCAAATGCCTTTTGCACTCCAAAGTAAATCTACATCTTCGTCGTGCGACTTATTTACGCCCACCAAATATAGGAGGCCAATGAACGCTCTCAATTTAATATACGTCAAAATATTCCACTCTCTCTCTTTTGCGGTCGGATTGTTTTCGTTCCATCGCTGAAACGTTTTCTGAGCTTTCTTGTTAGTATCTATAATAACTTGTTCAAGCATGGATGTGGAGTGAATATAAGGTCAAAAATTGCAGACTCAATCAGCTCTTTTAGCCCAAGATGAATAACTGAATCGCCTTCTTCTGAACTATCCTCCAATTCTGTTTCAAACAATACGCCTTCTTCCTGCTCATCACTTTGAATATCGACTTCTTCAATTACTATTTCATTTTCCGCATCGGAATCCTCGATACTGATGACGATCGGACCACTTGCAGTAGCACCTGCTGAAGCAAAGTCATGATCCGAATCATTTTCAAAGTCTAACGGCTCTGAATATCCTCGTGCCTTAGGCTGATACAATTATTTCTTCATAGGTATTCCTTTCAAAAAAGTATTTACTTACCGCTTAACTACTCTATGCTGCTGATTTGATACACGTCGCGACATGTTTATTGTTTTATTTCCACTAATGATAACAGC
This sequence comes from Philophylla caesio, assembly GCA_963971545.1. Taxonomy (NCBI): domain Eukaryota; kingdom Metazoa; phylum Arthropoda; class Insecta; order Diptera; family Tephritidae; genus Philophylla; species Philophylla caesio. The sequence goes on from OZ020607.1 coordinate 69,969,870, forward strand.
CAATAAAGCGCATGAGAACTTAAAAATGTATTTAAAGAAGCTAAAAACAATAACGGTTAGAAAAAACCAGGTTTCGACAAGTCCAAATTACAATTTTTTTAATAGAATACAAAAGTAATTAAATTTTGTATGTATTTTGTACAGCGTCTACATTTGTAGACTAGACTATAAATATTTATACTCATATGTATTTTTTCTATAACTTATTGAATTTTTTTGCCGTCATTATTTTATAAGAAATCAAGAAATTCCTCGCAATTCTTTTTAAAATTTAAGTTTAATTGATTAACGTAAATACGGATTAAACTAAAAATTCTTTCAATGGCTGCGTGGGATTGTGCAAATAACGTTTCAAATTGGCGAAAAGAGCAACTATTCCATAATTTTACCCACCCATTTGTTTTCAAAACTTGAACTATTATTTTCGTTAAGGCCCGGTTTTGCAAGACTTACACTTGACTTACATAGAAACTTGGAAGCGATTACCCTGCCTGTCATCCATTACTTTCTCACTTTGTTTTAATCCTCAGGATTTTAGACGTTTAGTTTGTTTGGTGTAAAAATACTTAATAAAAAACTAAAATTTTGAGCGATGTTTTCAAATCTAATAAAAATGTACAATGACTGCAAAATATTGGACTAAAATAAGGGTACGGGCATTTCTGCATACTCTAATATTATTATAGTTTATGAGTTATGGCATCCTTTAAGGGCCAGTTTTTCTGTGTTGGTTTAATTCAGTTTTAACTAAGTATCACCAGGTCAGGGTTGAAAGTTTTGACGAGTTAAACGACTTTTGGTAATATTTGTCAACGCTGCCACTATCTTGACGTCACTCAACTGTCAAATCAGAAAAATTTTAAGTAACTGTACCCCGGAAGGCGCAATCTTCTTCTCTATCATTCTTGTACCATATTTAAAATAAACAAGTAAAGAAGTGGCTAAGTTCGATCTAACTTTATATACCCGGCGCACGCTTTCAGCTAAATTAATAAAGCAGAGACTTAGTTCGGGCAAAACCGAACTTGATGTAATCCTCTTTTTTCAAAATTTTCATATAATCAGAATTTTTGATTTAATACAAAACCACATATGTACCTTGAACAAATTAGCTTCACTAGTTACAAAAGTATCCGATTTTTACTGGTTTCAAAATCTTATTGGGTCTGGTCCAATTTAAGGTATTTTAAAAATACTGCTTATTTAGACATAATAAAATATCTGTACTAAATTTGGACGAAATCGAAGGATTTCCAGAGATATACATATGTACATATGAACTCTAAAGTGAGCGGTACATGTACCTTTTCCAAAATGTTCGTTTAAATGGATTTGTGGACTTAATTCCAATAGTTACTGAAGTATTAAAGTGGAAAATTATCGTTATATGGGAGAAGGGCGAAGTTTTCGTCCAATTTCAAGCATTTTCATAATCTCACCTAACTAGGTACAATCTAACATGTGTGCCAAGTTTAGACGAAATCGATGAAGTAGTTCCAGACATATACATATATATGATATCAAAAGTGGGCGGTGACATCCAAAATTTGCATATAGTCGGATTTCTGGTTGCAATACAACACCACATACTAAACTCAAGATATTTCCCTTAAACATTCATTGAAATGTCCGATTTTTAGTGTTGTTTTAGAAAATTACCGTTATATGGCAGGTGGTCTTGGTTATGGTCAGATTTTGATAATTTTCCAAATATCGCTTAAGTAGGCATAGTGTAATAGGTATACCAAATCTGAACAAAATCGGCGGGGAGGGGAAGGTTGGGTTGTTCCGGAGATATACATTTCAGCTCATAAAATTCGGATTTCCTGCTCGAATACAACACTCCATACCAAATTTGAGAAAATTAGCTTCCATAGAAGGGTCAAGGACAATCTCCCTTCCCAGTTTCATTGTGATATCTCAATTGTTACTCAAGTTATCGTCTGCACGGACGTATGGACGGACGAACGGATGGAGAGACAGACATCGCTAAATCGACTTCTCTTTTCATTCTGAGAAATTTTGTATATATGTATTTGTATATATGTATCTATCTTGATTCCGTTATGCTGTTACAAACAACCGTTATGCGAACAAGTTATAATAGCCTTGTGCGCAAGTGCGCGGGTATAAAAATCTGTGTTTTTTCCAAGTTTCTAAGTGAAATTGTTTCTTTGGGTAACTACATACACGCGCTTCTCATTTGCCAGATGTTAGATTTCCAAATCAAGGCAAGTGTATTCTTGCATAACCGGTATTTTACCAAGAATGATAAATTAAAGATTGCGCCACTTTCGTTCCGTTTTATTTTTATACCCGAGCATAACGGTTGTTTGTAACAGCAAAAAGTAATCATGATAGATATAGACATACTGACTGTCTGTCCGTCCGTCCGTCCGTCTGTCCGTGGTTACAATAACTTGAGTAAAAATTGAGGTATCTCAATGAAATTTGGTACATATATTGCTCTTTTGACAGGGTAGGTTTTTATTGAAAATGGTCAAGATCGGTCAATAACCACGCCCACCTCCCTTATAACGGAAGTTTTGTGAAAAATGCAAAAACTCCGTTTTTTCGGTATTCATTTAAGCAAATTGAGTGAAATTTGGTATTGGTATTGGTATTGCCACGCCCACTTATGAACAATTTTCGGTATCTCAATAACAGTATTAGAAAGCGTCACAAAATTTGGTGGACATATTTTCCTTGACATCGCTATTATTATCGTAGAAAATTTTTGTAATCGGACCTTAACCTCGCCCACCTCCCTTATAACGGAAATTTTGAAAAATGAAAAAATTTCGTTTTTTCTTTATCTATTGGAACATATTTATTAAAATTTGATATTTAGAGAGATATTTAATTATGAAACTTGATAGGTATCTCAATAACGATGTAAGGTATTGTCACAAAATTTGGCGAACATATCGTCCTTGATACCATTAGCATTATCGTCAATAATTATTGAAATGGGACCATAACCACGCCTAACTTCCAAATAACGGAAATTTTGAAAAATGCAAAATACTTCAGTATTTATTGGAAGAAATTGAGTAAAGTTTAATACGGTGTGATTTGAAACAAAGAAACGGGGTTTTTCTGAAATTATGGGCACCGCCCATACAAAAATACATCGCGAGGATATATAAAAATCGGTTTCGCCCGAATTTAACTTTTCTTACTTGTTTGGTTTCGGTTTGACAGCTGTCTGACGTCATAGCATACCAGAATGTCAAGTCAAAAGGGAAAAGAAACAGAAATTCACATTCGCGTGCAAAACCATGAAACAATAGGGGTATTCGGGATCTGTTGTATTTGCCATTGTATCCGTGGTTTCTGTGGTTTTAATCGAAAATGTAGTAGAAAACAACAAAATATACGCCCTACTTCCAATACAAGAGTGCAAGCAAATACAATGGGTGTACCCTGCTGTTAATGTGGTTATTCTTTTGTAAATTTCTCACAGCCGATCACAACAAAAAAGATGAATCGTCGAATCATCTAGAAATACGTTAGTCGAATAAATAGATATTTATTCGTGTGTATTAAAGTTTATCATTTATCTTAGCAATTTGATTTTTACAATTATTCGTAATAAAATCTATTATTTTCGTTTTTTCGCTTTTTCGCGGCATATTACGCACGTTTATTTGTTGGTGGCACATACATACATGTGAACTCGTAAACCAGCCGTTCGGGAAATTTTACGATGACACGAAGCCAGATATTACGCTATTTTTGATCAAAAACTGCTTTTTTAGTTGTTGGCATGCATAAAACACAACACTTGTGTTGACCTTTTTTGAACGTGCCCTTTATTTATTCAATTAACAATTAATATGAAAGATTTAGAAATATAAAGTATAAAGCTACGTTAAAAAACTTGTGTCGATCTCCCGTCTGCCAAAAAGTCAATGCTCACTCGGACGATCAAAATATTTGGACTTCATATCATATGGTAAAATTAAGCAGCCAATCCAATCAGCGATCGATACGTTGAAAGTGAATTTGAAGTTACTCGTAGACGTCAAAGGCCGAAGCGTTGCCGGATCTTCCAACACTCCTCCCTGGTGTATCCTGGCTAGGTTCCACTAATAGTTTGAAATCAAGAACGGCGAGTTTTGTCGCAGGCCTTTCATACAAACCAGTAAGAGTTTTAACGGTTGCGCTCCTTACTTGTCCGTCAACACTTTGACGAACGTCAATCACTCGACCCTTTGGCCAACAATTGCGGGGGACTATGTGGATCTACGATAAGTACGGCGTCTCCAACTTCAATGGGTTTGACATTTTCAAACCACTTAGATCGTCGGGTAATGATAGGGAGATAGTCATTTACCCATCGCCATCGTGGCCGCTGTGGTCGAGTTGGTAACGGTGCGTGCTATAACTTGATAAGCCGGTGAGTTCGAGGTTCGAATCTCAGTCAGGGCAAGCAAAATCTTAATAATAGAACAAGTTTTTTCTAATAGCGGTCACACCTCGGCAGGCAATGGCAAACCTCCGAGGGTATTTCTGCCATGAAAAAGCTTCTCATTAAATACATTTGCCGTTCGGAGTCGGCACAAAACTGTAGGTCCCTCCATTTGTGGTATAATATAAAGACGCACCCCACAAATGGTAGGAGAAGCTCGGGCAAACACTGAGCTATATAGTGTACGCGCCAAAATTATATTATATATCGCCTCCAAAATGAGTTAGCCAATTGTTGTGAGGCCAGCCAACCTCTGCGTAGAGTCAGTACATCAGCGGTGATCTCCGACATGGGTTTAGTGGTGACTAAATTACCAAGAAGAAAATGATTTGGCGTCAGTGCTTCATCTTCATAACCGGATACCGGAACATATGTAAGGCCGAGAGTTGACAACCATTTCAACTTCCATCAGTGCAGCACGTAATAGTTCGTCACTGGTCGTTCTTTCTCTTAGTATCGAATGCAAAACAAACGGAGCGTACTTATCTCTCCCACACACCGCCCATATGTGGCGCTAATGGCGGTATGAATTTCCAAGTAATTTTAGGACCGGTAAAGGCTTTCATGATTTCGTTTTTGTCCATTGACTCGAAGGCCTGCAATTCTCTTTCTGCGCCCTTAAAATTCGTGCCGTTGTCACTCCAAAACTCCACTGGATTACCTCTCCTTGCCATAAAATTGCGAATGGCAAAAACGCATGAGTCCGCTGAAACAGTGCGAGCGATTTCGATATGGATTGCTCTTGTCGTGAGACAGGTAAACAATACACCATAACGTTTTTCGCTGCTTCTCCTTATCGTTACCAGAAGCGGTCCAAAATAGTCGACCCTGACATATGAAAATGGCCGGTGGAAGGCAGCTATTCTTGCATACGGTATATTGCCCATCCTAGGCGGGATGGGCAGCGCGCTGTTTATCTTGCAATATTGACATCGGCGTTTTACTTGATTAACAAGCACTCTTAGCCGAGGCACCCAGTAATATCGCCGGGCATCGTTTACCACCGTTTCTGAATTCCTATGATGATATTTGGCGTGGATTTCGGACACAATTAGGTACGTTATATAATGATCTTTAGGAAGGATCACTAAATCGTCATTACTGCTGGTGCTCAATCGTGAACCAAGGCGAATTACGTTAATGCTATCTAGATACGGAGACAGTTTATAAATAGAACTAGATCGCTCAACATACGTCCCGCTTTTGAGCGAAAATATTTCATCTTTGAAAGTTTCACAGCATTATTTCAGCTAGCTGGAAGTCTTCGGTGCGAGGTGTACGATAGTAAGCTTCTCCGCCTTGAGAATTCGTTATTTGGTTCAACCAAATTTGGCACAATAGATAACTGCTGCGGTCATGGTTAGGAGACGACGCCAGAATGAGTATCGAGTTATGTCTATTTTAATGAATTCATTTATCTGCTTTTTATGATGTACCCCAACATACATGGATACAAAGGTTTGTGTTGGCCAGTTTTGCGAGTCAAATTTCAAAAAGGAAGAGAACGGTACGAGAGTCTGTCCAAAAATAGTATTTCTTAATTGGAACCGTGTGAAATCCTGTGATACTCTTTGCTAGGCGTGTACCCAGCACCGCAGCTTGCAATTCCATGCGAGGAATAGTTAACATCTTGATGGGAGATACCCTGGTTTTCGAAACAACAAATACGCAATTGACACTTCCTCTCTTGTAGTATCTTAGTATCTGAAGTAGCTAACAGCCGCGTATCCATTTTCACTGGCGTCTACAAACGTGTTTAGCTCCAACTCTGGATAATTGGACACTGTCTGGTGAATATAACATCGTGGGATTTTAATGCACTCCATTTTTGAAAGATTTTGCATCCAGCGCTGCCAGCTTGGATATACTTCATCGGGAATTTGTTCATCCCATGAACACCCACTTCGCCAAATACTTTGCATAATTACCTTTGCGTACATAACGAAATATCCGATGAGGCCTAGAGGATCGAATATGGTCATGATAAGGCTGAGTGATTCCCTCTTTGTTGGTCGCCCATTTGTGCGTAGCAAGTCACTATTTCTCATTCGCTCAGACATCTTGAATGTGAGGCAATCTTCTGCAGTCGCCCACCACATGCCAAGCACCTTTTCGGTTGACATGGCATTTTCCATATCGAGGTTGATATTTTCCGCACATTCGGCGTTGAGTCGTTTGAGAACCATTTTCGAGTTGGAGACCCAGTTACGGATGAGAAACCCGGCCTTTTTGTGGATTTGCTCTACGTCCGTAGCTAGACGGAACGCATCTTCCTCAGTGTTTACGCTGTCGAGCATGTCATCCACGTAATGGTTGTTTATGATGCATTGCGCTGCTTGAGGATACTGACTGGTATAATCTTCAGCATTTTTATTTTTCACATATTGTGCACAGCTTGCGGAGCAGGTTGCCCCGAAAGTCATGACGTACACGGAAGGTTGCTGAGCTCCCGGTTCATACCATAAGAAACGGTGGTAATTTTGGTCTTCTCGTCTGATCAGCACTCGGTGAAACATTTCTTCACTGTCCCCGCCAATCGTAACCTTCCGCTGACGAAATTTGCACAATATAGATAGAAGTGACGTAACTTGGTCGGGGCATTTCAGAAGCAAAGAGTTCAGCGAGATGCCATTGACTTTAGCTGCTGCATCCCATACTAAGCGCACCACTTTGGTAGGTTTGTTTGGATTTATTACTGGAAATATTGGTAAATACCAGCATTTTTCATTTTCTATTTCGTTAAGCAATAACCTTCGTATAAAACCCTTTTCCAGATAGCCAAGCAGATTAAGTGCTAACTCGTCGTCTTTAGACAAATTTGCTGCGGATTTGGCAGCTACGCCCAAATTATCCAAACAAACATAGGCTTTTAGCGATTTAAGCAATTCGGCGCAAGCGGGGTCTGCGCAGTCGAATATGTGGAAAACATGGTGTTCAGGAATACCTTCCCCGCTTGACAACTGTCCAACCGATACGCGTTTTCTCGGCGACAGGTTCCAACAACGTTCCTGTTCGAGTTGTGGTCGTCGAAGTTAAGGCACTGTTATTTAGACCAATAAGCAGTTTGGGTTGAATATGTCGATAGGACTGTAGTATACGTTTTCGCAAGTGCTGCAACATCGACCGACTGGGAGGGTAAGTCCAGCTGACGAACGGTATGCACGTCTTTGAGAGTGAAGTGCTTTCCACCTGGCGAGGATATTACAACGTCAGCGACCACGGATGCATCTTCATAGCGATGAGTGTTTCCAGTCCAACGCAGACAAAGTGGACGTTTTGTACCTTGGATTCTTAACCTTCGTTGTTACTCTGCATCTATTAGAGTAATTGAAGATCCGTCGTCAAGGAATGTGTATGTTGATATTTCGATACCGCTTCCGTATAGTATTACTGGCACTATACGGAACAGTACTGTGCTACTTTCATTTATATGCGTGTATACAGTTTTCGTTATGGAATCATCTGGTATCTTATGTAACATCGGATGGTGTCTTAGCGTACACTGGTCAACACCGCATACCATTTTTGATTTGCAGTTAAAGGAGCTATGTGGACGAAGCCATCGACGGCATAGTTTGTGCTTCCGCACAGTTTCCCATCTGTCAGTTCGCGACATTTTCTTGAACGAGGGGCGATTAAAGATGGTTTGTTCACCATATGTACACACAATACAGCTTACCCGTTTTGGTCCCTTACTTCCTTCAGAGTGGGTATTCAGGACACCGCGCTTGCCTTCTTTATGCGACGAACCGGGAAGAACGACATTGTTGGCACTTTGGGCAAGTTGGAACAACCAGTTGTTAAAATGTTCCAGATTGCTTTCTGTTATGGCAGCTTGGCCACCAGTTTTTGCTCCAGTTCCGGATTATTTAAGTGCGTCTGAAGCCCGGATGCTTTCATGGATGTACAAACGTTTTGTATCTCAAGAGCAAAGTTAACTAGGCCATACAAATTGTCTTGCGATTGAGGGGGCATGTTGCGAATTTGTTGTAGTAAAACGTTGATGATAAGTTCAGGCCTGCCGAACTTCATCTTCATGGTTGCGATTACCTGTGGAACACATTGGGAATGCAACAGTAGATTTTTGACCGCTTGACGTGCTGGCCCCTCTAAAGTCTTTCGAAGCCTTATTATATTTTCATCTTGGGGAAATCCACACATTTCAGTGGTTTGGTTATAAGAGGCTATAAAAAGAGGCCACTCCTCCGGGTTTCCACTAAACTTTGGCAGCTCCTTACATACGCTAGTGCGCGCAGCTAGCTGGTTACGTGTCCAGCGACGTTGCATTGACTTGTTGCTAGTCACTTATGCTGAGGCAGAGCTTAAAGGAATTATATTAGGAAGCCACTGTATGGATTTTCTTGCCGGATTACTATTCATCGGTATTTCTCCAATTTTACATTAGTTCCATACGTCGAAGGAGATCTTTGCGTTTATTTAGGAGCTCCTGTCTCTGCTTTAGGATGTCCGCTTCTTCCTTTAGAATTTGCTCTTTGTAGGGTTTATAATATATGTATCTACTTTATTAATTTAAACTTGTTTTAATATTTTTATTTTCATATATAAATTTTTCATTCATACATACTTATATAACATACAAATCCTTTAAAAAAATAAAAATAAGTTAATAACTACAAAATCCAAGGAAGAATTTCAGACCAGTGAATTGAATCGTTTGATGCTGTAATAGCAGTTTTTAATGTTCTATGAAATCTTTCAATCATTCCATTTGATTGAGGATGATAAGGAGATGTATGAATTTTGTGAGATCCTAATAATTTTGTTAATTCAGTAAATAATTTTGATGTAAATTGTGATCCCTGATCTACTGTTATATTAAGTGGAACGCCGAAACGGGGAATATAATTTTGTACAAATGTTTTGGCAATTGTATTCGCTGAAATATCTTTAAGTGGATAAGCTTCCGGCCAACGTATATGTCTGTCAATTATAGTTAAAATGTAACGATTTTCTTTTGAAACAGGTAATGGACCAACAAGATCCATATGTATGTGTTCAAATCGTCCAGATGGTATATTAATTTTTTGTACTGGTGTTTTAGTATATTTAGAAATTTTTGATTTCTGGCAGTTAATACATGCGGAAGTCCAACTATTAATTTCTTTACGCATGTTAGGCCAAAAATATTTTGATTGAATTAAACGTCTAGTAGTACGAACACTAGGATGTGATAAAGAATGGATTTTATCAAAAATTATATTCTTCATAGAATTTGGAACAAAAGGTCTAAAAGGTTGTTGAGAAATATCACACCAAATATTGAGATTAAGAACTGGAATATTAATTTCTTTTAAATTATTGTTACAATTTTTGTCAGAAATTAAGTCATGAAGAGTTTGGTCTTTTTGTTGTTCTTTATACAAAGTTTGAAAATTAATATCTTGAGTTAAAATTGTGTTAATATCTGAAATACATACGTGAAAGTGTGTCAGCAACAATGTTTTCTTTTCCAGAAATGTATTGAATATCATTTGTAAATTGTGCAATGTACTCAAGATGTCTAATTTGTCGAGGTGATCTATCTGTTTTTGAATTTAGAACATGTGTTAAAGGTTTATGATCAGTGTATATTGTGAAAATTCTACCTTCAAGAAAATGTTTAAAATGTTTAATTGAATTGTATATGGCTAAAAGTTCTCTGTCAAATGTTGAGTAATTCATTTCTGTAGAAGATAATTTTCGTGAAAAATAAGCAAGTGGTTCTAAAGTGTTGTTACTAAATTGTTGTAAAACTGCACCAATTGCTACATTTGATGCATCTACAGCAAGTGATAATTTACCATTTTTATCAAAATGAGTAAGTAAAGTTTGTTGAGCAAAGAGTTGTTTAACGTTTTCAAAAGCAGTGGTTGTCTTTTCTGTCCAAATAAGCTGTTTGAGTTTTTGTTTAGTTGCAAATGTTAACATTTCATGCAGAGGACTAAGTTCTGCTGCTAACATTTTCACATATCTATGGTAATAATTTACCATACCTAAGAACTTTTGTAATTTATTTATTGAAAGTGGTTTTTCAAAATTTGTAATAGTTTCAATACGATCGGAAGATGGTCTAATGCCTTGATTAGAAATTTCATAACTGAGAAAATCTAGTTTATTAGTTCCGAAAATGCATTTAGAAGGTTTAATATTTAAATTATATTTCTCAAGTCTTTTAAATATTAGTTTTAAATGTTCTAAATGTTGTTCTTCATTATCACTAGCAACAAGAATATCATCAATATAAACAAATACAAATTCTAAACCGGAAAATACTTCGTTAATAAAACGTTGAAATGTTTGGGCACTGTTTCGTAAACCAAAAGGCATCCGTACGAACTCAAACATTCCAAAAGGTGTGGTTATTGCTGTTTTATGAATGTCTTCTTCAGCCATTGGAATTTGGTGATATGCACGAACAAGATCAATTTTCGAAAATATTTGTTTATTATGTAAATTTATAGTTAAATCATGAATATGTGGTAATGGATAACGATCAGGTATCGTTATAAAATTGAGTCTTCTGTAATCGCCACAAGGTCTCCAATCATTTGGTTCTTTTTTTGGAACTAAATGTAAAGGAGATGCAATGTGAGAGTTTGAAGGTCTGCATATACCAGTTTTTATTAAAAATTCGAATTCAGTTTTTGCTATTTTAAATTTAATTTGATCTAGACGACGAGGTTTTGAAAAAGGTAAAACTCCTTTGGTTTCAATCCTGTGAACCGTATAGTGTTGCACTGGTTTAGTGTAATCTGGTTCACAGGTTATTAAAGGAAAATTATTTAAAAGGGTTGTAAATTTATTTTCAGAAATTGGTATTTTGAGTGAAAATATATCGCAAAATCCAGAAGATCCAGAAACTTTTAATTTTGTTGTTAAATCAGTAATTTCTTTATTTCTGATATCCACTAATATCCCGAATTTCTCTAAAAAGTTAGCACCTATAATTGGAGTTGAAATATCTGTTAAAATGAAAGGGAATTCGAAATCACGTCTAAGACCTAAGTCAATTTTTAAAAGTTTGGTACCAAATGTTTTAATAGAGGAACCGTTAGCTGCAGTCAAATTAAGATCGGAATTTCTTTTAAATGATTTGAATTTGGAAGAAGGAATTACAGAAACTATAGCGCCAGTATCTATTAAAAAATTTAGTTTATTTAATTTATCATAAATAAATAAGCGGCGTGATGATTTAATGTTATTTCCATTATTAGCCACCGTCATAATGGAACGTTTCAGTTTAAACAGTTTTGATTTGATTGTTTTTCATTTGTATTAAAACTACAGGGTTTAATACATTTTAAAGCATTATTTTTAAATTTTCTATGATACCAACAAATGGTTTGAATAATATTATCTTTTGATCTAGAAAATCTTCTTGAATTAGAATTACTTCTATTTCTATTTCTAGATCTTGATCTAATTTGTAATTTATTAATATCAGAAGTAATTTTGTTTAAATTTTGATAAATTGCAGTAGTTAATTCTGTTAAATTTTTAATACATTGTTCGAGGATGTTATTTTCAACACTTGCTATTGACAAAGATTTAGAAGATTGAGATTGATTTAATAAATCAAAAAGTTTATCTGCAAGAATAACATTTTCATCTTTATTTTGATTATTACTTGATGTTAAATGAATTTGTATCTGTTGTGGTAATTTTCGGATCCACAATTTGAAAAGTAATTCCTTACTGACGATAGAATCAGAACCTATTAGAGACTTCATATATCTAAAAAGTTCTGATGGAGAACGATCGCCTATTTCTGTATTTGAAAATAACTTTTCTAATCTTTTTTCTTCGCTAAGAGAAAATCTTTCACACAACGCTTTCTTAATAGTAGCGTACTTATTCACAAAAGGAGGTGTATTGATAACATCCAAAATTTTGGAAATTGTTTCACGTTGTAAAACAATAAGTATGTTTTGAAATTTTATATTATCGTCTTGAATATTATTGATTTCAAATTGTCCTTCAACAAGAAGAAATCAAGCTTCAGGACATTCTTCCCAAAATGGAGGTAATTTAATTGATTTTGAAAAATTTGTTCTTGAGTTATTAGTGTTTTGAGTTAAATTATCATTGTGTATATTTTGTGTAGTGTTTAAGTCTGAAGTGTAAGTTGGATTGTTATTTTGGTTTTCCATTGTTGTGAAGTTGCGTGTACGTATAGGTGAACGTGATAGTGGCATATAAAAAAAAAATAATTGGAGAGAAAGTTTACAAAAGTAAATTAAATATAAGTAATAATAATAATTTAAATAATATTAATATTAAGAATTAATATTTAATATTTGTAATAATTTTATTTAGTAAAAGATTTAAGATACGAACTTGATTGCACACAAAATGTTCAGCAAAAAATGGTTGTAGTATTTGTAATTAAAAAAGAGATTATAGATGATCTGGAGTGTTATTGCGTTGTTGTAGACACTGTGATGATTGTAGCGACGTTAAATGTGAATATTTGAAGTGATGTTGTGCGGATTGTTGGTGCTGAATTTGATGTTGAATGTTGAGATTGTTTATTTCGCAATGTTTTAATTCAGGAAAGTAGTTGTTTTTATTTCACAAGTATGGTTTGTGCTTTCGGTATTCGAGTATTCGCACTCTTGGTTTGCTTGCAATGCTCGGAAATGCTAACTTTGTGAGTGCACAAAATGTCCTGGGTTAATGTTAAGCCAGCTTCTAACAATTAATAACACGTTGAATCGATGATTTCCCTTTATTACAAATTCTTGTGAAATATTACTGCAAGATATGGTGCGTCGGTTTGTAGCGTTATATGTAAAAACGGGAGTAAGTGACCAAAGTGAAAACACGAACGGGTTCACAATTGTTATTATTGTTTCAATGATGGTTATTGATGAATTTTTAAAATGAGTACTTATAAATGCAGGATCGCCAATATAGAATATGTTTTTATTCTATTTAAAATATTTTATTTTTATAACTTTTATTTTATACATTCAGAAAATTAATTATTAAAAAATCAAAAATTGAAAAATATTGAAAGACAAATTTATATATGAAAATAAAAATATTAAAACAAGTTTAAATTAATAAAGTAGATACATATATTATAAACCCTACACTCTTCCTCTTGCAAGCGAATCTTACTGATTACTGATGCTCGTGACGAATGTGAACGAATCGATTTTGCTGGACTCGAAAGACGATACCGTTCCTCTCCTAGCTGCAACTGCGCGATTGGTATCTGATGTGGATGTCGCGTATACTTTCCTTTCTCCGTTACTAGTGACACCGCGTCGGTAGTGAGGTTACCTTGACCGCTAAGGGGATTAGAGCCCATTAGCAGTAAAGAAGGTGCGTCGATATTACATTGACCAAATGGAGATTGTTGCAATGATATATTGTCTATGAAGGTTTTGTGATTTTCAGTCGCTGCTGATATTTGGGTCACCTCATCAGTGCCCAATTTCCCAGTAGTAGCTTCTGGTGGGCATAAGGCAGATGCTTCATTGTCAAAGTTTCGCTCAGGGTCTGGTGGAGCAGACATAATCTTGTCCATCTCCGCTATAGCCTCAGCGGAGGAACATAATTTGCAAACCCATCGCTGCCGGTTCACATTGCTGCTAACGCCAACATATTTTCGATGAAACTTTTTCTTGCACTTTTGGCATTTAATCATGTGCGGATTGTCGACTTCTTTACAAAGGCAGCAATTGTAAACCTTCCTGGTGGCTCCGTTAATATTATTTTCTTCTGATATTGTGCTTAGGGAAAGTTTTTTAAGATGTTGACCTTTTTTTGAACGTGCCCTTTATTTATTCAATTAACAATTAATATGAAAGATTTAGAAATATAAAGTATAAAGCTACGTTAAAAACTTGTGTCGATCTCCCGTCTGCCAAAAAGTCAATGCTCACCCGGACGACAAATATTTGGACTTCTCCCCATATCACATGGTAAACTTAAGCAGCCAATCAGCGATCGATACGATTTTGTATGAATGCAAAGAACTCTTTTATGCGGATTTTTTTTGTGCAAAACATTTGAAAAACAAAATAAGGCGATTTTATGAGCTTGAAAATTAGCAAATTTGTTAAATTATGTGAAATAACTTCAGAATTGTTGTGCTTAAAGGTGTCGAGAATGAAATATCAGTACAAATTAGCGCGAATTTCTGAAAAATAAGGACATTTCCATACTGAATTGGGAATAGAAAATTCAGTACTTTTCTTTCTTCTTGAAATAAACTCGTTTTAAATGTAAATTTTGCATACATTTACTTTTAAGACTCGTAAAAATCAAGATCTGGTAAGCCTGATTCTCTATTTACGTAAGGCCGAAGCTTAAAAATCTTAAATTAAGTTAAGCTAAGTTAAGTTAAGTCTTGACTAACTGAGCCTTATTAAAATAGGAAGTGGTAGCAGCTGACGGATGAGCAGAGACTTTCGAAGCTTTGTATTTCTTATAGAATTTGTTTTTGCGATTTCGAAATGCTTCAATTCTTTCGTATACCAGGGAAAAGTGAAGGGAATTCTGGAAAAAGTAGGAATTAGATCTAAACACTACTCATAGATGTAAGATTTAAAAGTTTTAAAAGCACTTTATGATTCTAGTGCCGAAATTCAGTAATTTGGTATACTCTCAATCTCAGAATTTGAGACTATGAGCTAGAGATTATTGCCTTTCTTTGCTTTAACATTTTTATGATTTGCATTTGCCTTAATATTTTGTGACTTGCTTATCACCTGGACATAATTTAGATACTTAATTTTGAGATAATAGACTTTATTTTGACAATTATGAATGCCAACTGTCTTAAATTCGGACTTTGGGAAAATTGTGGGTACAAACTTAAAGTGCCAGACGAGATTCGTCAAGTGATCTAAATGATACGGCAAGGGGGAATGAATGAAAAACTCGTACTATTACAACGGGCCTTCTTAGCTGTCTGTGGCAGCCGTTCCTACCCAGAAAACAACCAAAACCGCTTTGTCCCGGTCCTCGAAATATGCAATATTCAGTAATGAAATAAGCGTTAACAAAACTACCCGTAATAGTCACTTTATAAACGTTTTAGACAAAATTTCTGTATAAAAAATACCGTTCTACTAGAATCTGCCTATTATTTATGTAATAAATTGTTTGTACAAATATGTTGTGCAATGGTAAATCAGTTAAAACATCATACAAATAATATCATAAAGTGACTTTAATTCAATGGTAATTAAATAAGCGAAAACCACTCAGTAAGTAATAGATGATAGCAGCCCTTTTCATTAAATTACCGACTCGAGTCTTTATAAATACATATGTGCGTTCATACATACGATTATGTAAATATTTTTTTTTCATATATGTATGTATATATACGAATGCGTAAGTATAATAATTACTAGCTACGGATGAGCCTTTATGCTTAGTGTGTTTTTAATTTCAAAGGTCGTTAAACAAACAGACTGAAGTGGAACCAGCAAAAAAGCCAATCCAAATCATTTTAAGCTACCGGCTATGTTTGGCGCACGCCGTTCATGTGTTTGCCTTCCGTTCATCTTTTTAACACCAGATAATGTTTGTGCATTGGCGTTAGAGGGCACTTGTGTACATACATAGGTGACAAAACTACCCTTAAATTGACTCTAAGCTGTTTAATATTGAATATACTTGCTAAAGGCGCCCTCAATGTTCTAAATCACAGAAAACACCAAATTGTACACGTTTGTAATCTAAATAAAAAAAAATCATTAGTACAGCAAAGCAAAAAACGTGCATACCCAGTTTTTTTTTCTAATTTTTAGGGTCACATTGTTATATTAAGCATGAAATTCAGCTGCCGTTTGTGCATGTTAATGGTTAATTAGCACCGTGAGTTAATTTTCATAACAAAATTTAACGTTTTTTAATTTTTTTTACAATTCTTTTTTATAACATGTCCTAATTTACAGTTTTATGTTATACAAGATTTACATATAAATACTTTTACATATGTATGAACTCGCAAATGTACCACTTTACATGCATATGTAGGTATGTATATGTGCATATTTATATATTTGTACACATCTGTATAACTAATACTGCGTACATACATACATAAATGTTAACCAAAAAAGTGTTGACTTCAAATGTGATTCGTGTCACAGTGACGCTTCATTTTGCTTACTCGACACGTGCGAACGGTGCAGAGCCTTTGCAAAGGTTCTAACCCCATTACTTTAACCAGAAAATTTTTATCGGGTTACTAAGTTGATTGATTACCCGTTTTTTAGTTGCAGGTATTGAATCACTAGAAGATTAGCAAAATCATCAAAATCATACATAGGTCGTGAGAACATATCGTGCTAACTTCTGAAAAATTTCAATACGGTCGAGTATATACATACATATATTTTTGTAAAGTTTTTGTTATTTAAATCGCGAACCGATAGCAGCAAATTAAAAATGAACTTAATCCGTCATCCGACAAATATGAGATAAGTACTTTCTTCGTTCTGACGTTTTTCTTAATTATGTTTATTTGTTGTGACTATAATTTGAGAAGATATACTTTATTTCCAGACTAACAAATACCAACTGGGCTAAAATTTGAACTCAATTTATTAGAAACGGAGACTTTTTTCTCAAATGAAAAATATATTTGATATATGGCCATATGGGAAAAACCCAGAAAATTAAAATTATTGCATGGTGCCCAGCTGTAATAATAACGAAATTATCGAGGACTTAACAAACAAGGAATGCCAGTCATTCTCGGAGCAGTGGCTAATGCTCATCAGCACTCATGGAGTAGCTCAGACACAAACTATCGAAATCAGTCTTTATTTGAATGCATACTAGGTCTTAATCTGAAAGTATGGAATATTCGGGAAAGGTCATAATTTATAACTTACATATATCCAAAGCTCGGCATTTCATAGCACACTTTACCCGCAATAATGATAGAGAAGATTGCGTATTCCGAACTCCCGTTACTTAAAACTTTTCTGATTTGATAGTTGAGTGACGTTAATATAGTGACAGCGGTGCCACAAAGATTTTAATTTAATACCAAAACTCTAAAAAAAATTACTAAACCCAAAAAAATATTACCTCAAGTAGTTTAAATCGTCAAAACCTTCAACATTTGTTTTCAATATTAATCGCCATTTGGGTGCAACCACATATCTATGTACATGTCGCTCATTTACTAAAGGCCAGTTTTTCAGAGCAAGTTTAACTCTGTTTGTCGTTTAAGCTGAGTGTAAGCTCAGTATGCAGTTATTAAGTCAACTTTAAACGGCCGATATTGAAAGGTTAAATTTAATCTAACCTATCAGCTGTTTGCTGACTACTTTGTTTTGTTTCCAACAAATTTAATTTAACTGAATATAACTAAACTTATTTTAAACTGAGTTTAAGCAACACTCATAATATACAATAATCGATTTGAGTATGCAGAAATGCTCAATACAACCAAAACATTTCATTTTAATAAGGGAGTATATGTAAATTCCAAACTTCCCTGCAGTTTTTCTCGGTTGTTGGTTTTTGTAGTCATGACAGTCTTTTAGTTAATGAGCCATATGTTAATAAGAAAATTTCTTGTGCAATTGTAAGAAGCTTAAAAGTTGTAAATTTTTTTTTGGTACCCCTGCTAGGGTAGGCACCTTGTCGTTGGTGCGATGACCAAGAACTACCACCTCCTAATCCAGGGTGTCAGGCAACACCGTGCCCATTGGACGGTTTGCAGCCAGGAGGTTAAACCGGCTGTATTAGAACGGCGCCTCTTCGACACCGGCCCGCATCCAGGAGTGCCTTGGCCCTACCGCCTTATGGGCGCTGGCGCGGTGGACGACAGGGTTCCCCGATAAACATTTTTACATCACAACGCCAACGCCGAGCTGGTCATCGTACAAACAAGATGAGAACTACAAAAACAAAAACAACAATAGCAACACCAGCAGACCACAAGAAGTAAGCGGCTGTAACTCCAAATCTGCAACAGGAGATGCTGCGGCGAGGAGAGTGTTCACAAGAAGGGGCAGCTTTCTAGAGAGGCTAACCGCTCAAGAGGTTGCTCTCTTTATTGAGCATGCGAGAGGCGAGGAAGAGGTTTCAAGCACCAGCAAAGGGATCCGTAGAGAGGAGGCCCTTACGGGTAAAGGTACGAGAGCCGTAAGTAGAGGTAGGTCGTCGTACTAATCTGACTGCTGGAGAAGATCGGTCTCAGTACAGTACCGGCACTATTCTTTTTTCTTCCAGGTCCGACAGAGCATGTGATGACAGCAAGGGGCGCCACTCCATGAGCAGGCACTACCTAGATCGAAACCGATCCCATAGTCGGTGTAGATCCGCGAGTGGGGTTCGCTCTGGAGGCAGCTAGCGCTGGGAGTCGCCGAACAGATGGGAAAGGTCGCGCAGTCGCTACCTTGAGCAGGGGAAACCCCCAGAAGAGGCTCGAGCAATTGCGGATGTTCGGAAGGAGGTCGAGAGGGAAGAACGGGAGCGCAGAGAGCGAAAGCGCATCCGTGAGCCGACTGCACCCGCCACTGAGCGGAAGAGCTCTGCTGCAAAGCACAGAAGCGGGGAATCACATGCACCTTCCATACGACCGGCGCCCGCAGGTATGCGGAGAAGCGGAGAACCTGCGACAACGAAGCAGACAACATTAGAACTGGTCTCAAAGCGTGGCAATGAGCACATAACACCACCTGAGCAGCCATCAAGCACACGACAGCGGGAGCAGCCTCCACCCACAACCTTTGCGTCAGGGGTCGGGGTGGGTCCACGGCAGAGGGACGGTCGCAGGCAGCTCAGCAACCCAGCTACTCGGCTGCCTTAAGAGGTATTCGGGTGGCTGTTTAGTCGAGGGACTATCCCGCGGCCTCTCTCAACTCCAAAGACCTTACCCGGCTGCAGGACGTAATTGTACATTAGGTGTTTAAGGGGACGTCCTTTCCGATCTCTTTCTACGGGTGTATTTCCGCGCGGGAATGCTTCTCGTGGACTGTAAGGTCGACAGGATGGTAGAGTGGCTTGCGAAAACGGCCCACAAGCTAGGGAGATGGAAGGGACCCGTGATGGGTGCTAAGAGCGGGGATGATATTCCTCGGTGTTCCTACCGAAAAGCGCTGAAGAATCAGTCGAGTACGCGCTGCAGGGGCTAAGGTCGCAGAACGAGGGTATACACTCCTCGGTGTGGAGAGTTATCTCCCGCAGCACCGAGGACGGTGGCCTGAGACTCAACCTAGGCATTGACGAGCGATCCTACCTAGCTATTAAGAGGGCAGGCTTCCTCCTGCCCTTCAGGTTTGGTATGGTCGTGGTGAGGCCGGATCTGGATGAGCCCGGGCTATGAGTTCACCACGAATGACAGTAGCCCAGGTCAAACTTCATCATGCGATGGCCGCTTCGGCGGTCATGTTTAGTGCTTAAGAATAATATTAAACACTTCTGCATTACAGAGTTTTTGACACAAGATCTTGTAGCAGTGCAAGCGACGCTGGTGTTGAACAATGCCACCATTGATGTCGTCTTCGCAGCAGCCTATTTTCCGGGGGACAACACAAACGTGCCACCCATCGAAGTTCAGCAGCTTGTGGGCTTCTGCCCTCGAAGAAGGCTTCCGCTTATCACCAGTTGCAATGCGAATGCCCACAACGAAGAGTGGGGCAGCACGGACACTAATCAAAGGGGTGAGTGCCTACTATAATTTATCATAAGCAAAGACCTACGTATCCATAACGTCGGACACACTCCAACGTTTGTTACTAGGGCTAGAGAGGAGGTACTGGACGTCACTCTCGGCAATGAGCTGACGAGTTCCCTGATCCAGGGATGGAGGGTTTCAACCGAGCCCTCTCTCTCGGATCACAGTATAATCCGCTTTGAGCTGGGGGTAACGAACACAATAGCAAAGGGCAGAAGAAATCCAAGTAATACTAACTGGGATCTGTACTGTGAGATAATAAAAGCCAGCTTGGTGGGCTCTGAGTGCAATCAAAAAAGAACTATCTGTATGGAATAAGAGGACAGAGTCTACAGGCTACAATGGTATAAATATTGATGCCTTTCACTCCAGTTGTCCTTAGACGAAACCGAAGGGTAAGACCCGACCCAACTCGGGAGCTGTCAGTGCTTCGCAAGGAAGTGCGCAGTTTAGTTTATAGATCCAAGCGTACCGGGCTCTGGGAGGAGTATTCAGCTTGCCTAACAAAGTACAGCAAAGAGATCAGGAAAGCCAAGCGTAGCAGCTTTAGAACCTTTTGCGAGAGTCCGGTTATGATGAGGACCGCATCTCGTGAGTGTTATGAGAGACAGCCTTGCGCTGGGCCACATACCAGCAATATGGAAGAGAGCTCGGGTAATTTTTATCCCAAAAGTAGGTAGGAGAGATCTCTCCTCAGCTAAATCTTTCAGGCCGATTAGCCTCACGTCCTTCCTTCTGAACACGATGGAGAAGGTTATCGACCAGGAGATTAGATCCAACGCTCTCAGGACAGCACCACTGCAACCGGATCAGCATGCGTACAGAGTGGGCGGGTCAACCGAGACTGCTCTGTATGCGCTGACCTCGGTCATTCGGGATGCCTTTGAGAGCGGAGAGACAATGCTCTGTGCCTTTCTCGACATCGAGGGGGCCTTCGACAATACCTCTCATATAGGAGTAGACAGAGCCTTGGAGCGTAGAAATGTGCAGCCAACCATCCGTAGGTGGGTAAATAGGCTGTTGCAGAACAGAATTGCTGAGGTTGACACTGGAGAAGGTATAGTACAGCTGCAGACAACCAAAGGTTTCCCGCAAGGGGGGGTACTCTCACCCTTACTATGGAGCCTAGTTGTGGAAGAGCTTCTGCAAACCCTCACGATTAATGGAATCCGCTGTCAGGGATACGCGGATGACATAGTGATAATCGCCAGGGGCAAGTTCGCTAGCACTATTTTTGAAATTGTGCAAAGAGGTTTGAATTTGGCAAGCAAGTGGTGCTCGCAGGTGGGCCTTAGTATTTATTTACTTATTTAGTCTATGAACAGAAAGTTTCTTACAGACTATTTACAAAGTAATTAAAAATTAAGATTTAAAAACCTAGATAGCTAAACTTAGAATATGAGAAAATATATTTTTTGGAATTGAAAAATCAAGTTGGATGGAACTCGAGAGTGAATTAAGTTCAATTAGCGCTCGAACAAGGGGAGCATGTCACGAATATTGTGTTTTAAATTTAACACCATAAAAAGGTAAAGAAATACGAAACCAATGTTGAGGGATGTTGTAATTAATTATTTCCAAAAAAAAGGAGCAGTCAATGTCACCATTGATGATATTACGAACAAAAGATTCCAAAGTCTTAAGGTCAATAAAAAGCAAGCGAGATTTATAAGAGGGAATAGGCTCATCAAAACACAATAAACGTAAGGCATATTTAAGAAAAACTTTTTGGACCCGTTCAATCCTAGTTATATAATTTTTTTGACTAGGCCTTCAGATAAAGGTAGCATATTAAAAGTTGGAACGAACAAAAGCCGTATATAATAACTTATGAGTATATGTCTCAGAAAATTTGGAACTATTTCGCCTAACAAACCCTAAAACCGAGTAAGCTTTCTAAATAATATGACAAATATGCCTAGTAGAAGAAAAGTTATTCGGAAAACTTACGCCAAGATCTTTAATTACGTGACTTTAAAGCACTTTCTTATGTTTAAAGAGAGCTGAGAGTTAACACACCAAAGATGTAGGCTTTCAATGTCATTTTGAAGCTGAAGCGCGTCATCCGGTTTTTTAATTATCGGAAAAACTTGTAAGTCGTCGGCATAGAGCAAAAATTTTGCAAATCTAAAGCAGCTACTTATGTCATTAATAAACAAAACGAACAATAAGTGACCTAGTATACTCTTTCATTGCTGGTCGCCTTGCCGCGGCGAAGGGGCTTAAATGCCGTTCTGAGAGTTCCCCGCTGGGAGCTTTCCGACCGGGATGAACTAAGAGGAAAGCTTCATATTCCTTGCAGCCATGTAGAGGCAGAGAAACCCGTTGTCCCTACGGGTCTGGGAGGAATTTGGAGATAGCCGCATCAGCACCACCCTAAGCTAAGGTGTTGAGGTACCCGTGCCGAGAGATGAATGGTCAGCGGGTGGATATCGAATAGCTGGCCTCAAACGGTCCCCTCCGACGCCAGGGCAAGGTCGGAGTGTACAAGCGCCTTCTCTATGCATGCCGGCTCTGCGGACGAGTGACTAACCCTTTCCGTGCCTACTCGAGGGACCAACAATGAACAATGAAAACAACAATAAAAATCCAACACAAACATCAACTGACGAAACAACGACGACGACAACGGCAACGAACAACGGACAAAGGACAGCGACGACCGTCCCTTATCGGAATCCGGGATGTATCATCACGGAGTCCGATGAGGACACCCTGCTCGCCTCCAGTCAGGAGACGATAAAAAGTGCATCAGGCGTTACCACCCAAAGTAAGCCAAATGCACAAGCCGAGATCACACCCGAAAACGCTACCACCCAAAGTAGCCCTCCAGATGAAAAACCATCTACTTCGAAAGCTGTCGGACCTACCATTCACAGTACACCGGTGTCCGGAGAAGAGGATGACACTGCCAAAAAGGGTGGTGTAAGAAAGAAGCGGAAAAAGTCGCTCAACCAAATTCGTAAAAGTAGATACCAAAGGGCGGTATATATGATGGAATAACTGTCCAACACTGGTACCGCCTCCGGTTCTATTAAGTCGAAGGGGGTTGAGCACTATAAGCAGGTGATAGAGGAATACGAGAACTTCTTGAAAGAGAAGCCATCTATTCCTTCGTGCACACCCAGCCAGCCTAAGAATACGGGACCTCAGAAGAGAAACCGATCAACGAACGAAAGCGGCAATGGGAATGACGCGAAGAAGCTCAAAAAGGCGACCCCTGCGCGCTCAGACACATCCCATCGCAACTATTCCGAGGTAGCCAGAGATGGCCAGCAGGTAGCAATCGTCGACGATAACTCGAAGTCGCCGGCGGCGATTCAGCAGCACTGGGATGAGATTGACGTCAAATTGTCGAGCTTCGTCATGGATCACGTACTCGACAATCCGGCGGGTCCCCACCTGACTCCTCCGAAACCTTCCGGGGTTACAGGGTGATCAGGTGCGCAAATCAAGCTTCCTTGGACTTCCTTGCCGGATGCGTCACTAAAATAATTGATGCATTCGTCGGCCTTAAGCTAAGGCTGATTCCGGCCGGATAGGTCCCCAGGAGGCCACGTGCGCGTATCTGGTTACCCCCATTGGAGGAGCCGGGCGAGAAGCTGCTACGCTGCCTGAAAATTCAAAACGGGCACATACCAGCAATTTCGGATTGGCAACTTATTAAAGTTGAGCAGCCGAATAAGGCAAGCCGTCCCCTACTCTTGGCCATCTGCAAGGAATCGCTGGAGGCCCTCGCCAAAGCGGACAACAAAATCCGTTTTGGGATCCGTATGGCCAAGATGAAGATCTTTCGAGGCGACAAGGCTCCTGACGAAGACGACACTGAGGAGGTCGACGACGGAAGCCAGTTGCTGCGAGACGTCGCAATCACTGATGATGACCCCGGGCAAGATAAAATGCTCTAATGCACTCTAAATGTGCGACAGATAATCTGTCGATCTTGCTCGGTGAGGAAAACATCGATGTCGGCCTCATCCAGGAACCGTGGGTAAGGGACCTGCAGATTCTAGGCCTAACCAGCAGAATACATAACCTCCTCTATAGTGGTAACACAGGTAAACCCAGGGCGTGTATTCTAATCAAAAAAGATTTAAATGCATTTCTCTGTTCAAATTACAGCACAGCAGATTTAACAGTGGTGAAGATAGAGTCCGGGAAGCATCGGATCCTACATCTGGTGTCTGCCTACATGGCACATGACAGGGATGCTCCTCCAGACGAACTGAAGCGCTTCATCGCACAAAACCAAAACCAAACGAACATCATAATAGGAAGCGAAGGTAACGCGCGCAGCACTATATGGGGCAGCTCCGAAACAAACGAAAGAGGTGAGTCTCTCCTCCACTTTATACTAAATACCAATATCTGTATTTCTAACAAGGGCAGGAAACCTACCTTCATTTTTCCCAGTTCAGAAAGGTTCTCGGGATGGGAAGAGGTGTTGGATATAAAGCTATCGTCAGATGGTGTAATCGTAGATGACTGGAGGGTGTCAGACAAAGCATCGATGTCAGATCACTGTTTGATACTCTTCAGCATACGCGGTGAATCCTGCACCCCATCTCTATTTCGGAACCCTCGAAGAACGAATTGGGTTAAATTCAATAATATCACGTCGAAAAGTTTAGGAAGCGGTAAAATCAAAAAGATTATAACGGCAAGCGAACTAGACGAAACAGATGGTAGGATGGAGAAATTGATCGAAATAGCCTTTAAGAAGTACACCCCTTTTAGTACCCGTAAGGAAAAATCTCCACCTTGGTGGTCTGGAGAACTTAGGGAACTCAGGGCTAAAGTCAGGAAAACATTCAACGATAGCTACAGGTCAAAAGAATGGCAGCCATACAAGGACTCATTGAAACAATACAAGAAAGCTGTAAGGAAAGCCAAGTCAGAATCCTGGCGGTCATTCTGCTCATCTGTAGAAACATGCAGGGAGTCCGCCAGACTGAGCAAAATTCTGTCAAAAGAGCACTCAAATCCAAGCTTTCTCAGGAAGCAGGATGGAGTGTGGACAGATAATGCCAGAGATTCATTGGAAGCCCTTACTAACACCCACTTCCCGGGGTGCGGCCAGAGACCAACAATATGGACTCAAACCAATCTTCCGGAACCCTCCGAGGTGGAACTGGAAACTGTTATAGACAGAACTAAAATAAAGTTCGCAATAAACAATTTTCAACCCTACAAATCCTCCGGTCCGGATGGGATCTTACCGATAATGCTGCTAAAGCTTGGGGAACCCATGATCATATGGCTGGATCAGGTCTTTAAAGCCAGCATTCGACTATCACATGTTCCACAAAGCTGGAAAAGAGTCAAAGTTGTTTTCTTTTCGAAGACAGGTAGAAGAACCCATGATGAAGCAAGAGACTTTAGGCCAATAAGTCTAACATCTTTTCTGCTTAAAGCACTAGAGAGATTGCTGGACATACATATCAGATCCATCATACAAGCTATCGATAGCCCAACATGCGTATATTAAGGGCAGGTCAACAGAAACTGCTCTACACGAAGTGGTGGGCACCATAGAAAAATCAATCAACTCCAAAGAATTTACTCTACCTGCCTTCCTAGATATAGAGGGGGCTTTTAACAATATAAAGGTCGAGTCAATCACTCAATCACTACGAATTATGGGGGTATCTACCCACATCTGCGGATGGATTGAGCAGATGCTCAGGAACAGACATATTATAGCAACCAGTGGTTCATCAACACTCTCCCGCTATGCGAACAGAGGCACCCCGCAAGGGGGGTTCTATCCCCATTACTTTGGGTAGTGGCTATGAACGATATTCTACTGAAGCTCAAAAGCGATGGAGTAAAAGTAGTTGCATATGCAGACGATGTCGTAGTGGCAGTATCTGGTCTTTTTTCCTCCACGATAAGCGAAATTCTCGAGGCGGCTCTGCGGAGACTCCAAAAATAGGCCTCACAAAGCGGGCTCGGTATCAACGCCGACAAGACAGAGCTAATGCTGTTCACTAAAAGAACTAAAATAGCACGGTTTAAACTTCCTTCTCTTAACGGAACTCCTCTGACTCTATCCTCTGAAGCAAAGTACTTGGGTTTCACATTGGACCCAAAACTTAGCTGGAAGAGAAACGTTGAGAGGCGTGTTGAGAAAGCATACATAGCCTATTACTCCAGCAAACGAATCATTAGTAAAAACTGGGGATTAAAACCAAAGCTTGTCCTGTGGTTGTACACGGCCATCATAAGGCCGATACTTACCTACGGAGTACTGGTGTGGTGGCCAGCACTAGACAGGCAATATAATATCAAGAAGCTAAGCCGCATACAACGTGCAGCTTGCGCGAGTGCAACGGGGGCCATTAGATCATGTCCCAAGGACGCACTTAATGCGATCCTACATCAGCTGCCAATTAAGCTCCAAATAAAAGAAACTGCGGCGAACTCTGCAATCAGACTCCAAGAGTCAGGATGCTGGAGGCCAAAGCAGTACGGTCACAGCAGAGTTCTCGACGGGCTCTTGGGAGCAAACGAACAATCTACCTCCTTCCCTGGACTTCAGCAAAAGCTTCCAGGTAGTATTTCCATCTAGGCGGGACTGGAGCAGGGGCAGACTGCAGGACGAGAACACCACCTCTCTCTACACGGACGGGTCAAAAATGAACTGCGGTGTGGGTGCTGGGGTGTTCTCAGAGAAGCTGGATGTGTCGCTCTCGTTCCGTCTACCTAACTTTGCCAGTATCTTCCAGGCAGAAGTGATGGGAATTGAGAGGGCCTGTCAGGTACTGAAAGATAGAAGCGAAGGGGTACGGAAAGCATACATCTTCTCAGATAGTCAAGCAGCTCTCTTGGCACTGGAATTACCGAGAACCAATTCCAGAATAGTCCATGACTGCAAGTGTGCGTTAAGCTCAGCGGCTGAGTCGGTTGACATTTCTCTCGTTTGGGTTCCTGGCCATAGGAACATATACGGTAACGAGAGGGAAGACGGGCTGGCCCGAGTCGGCGCCTTTCTTGAGGAATCCGAGGCGGAAGCAATACGCTGCCCGCTGTCAAAGCTTTTTTTGCAAAGATTGTGCGGCTATTCGTCGAAGGTCCCTCCGCTCGACCCCTTCGTCTCTTGGTGTGGAGAGGAATGCAATTTCTCATATTGAGACGACAACTAATTCGCCTGCTTAAACGAACCTTGGTGAAAAGGTTTTGCTCCAACAACAATTGCCTAAACCGGTCTTGATGCATAAACATGGTGAGAATGAAAAAGATGTCAACACTGCTAATTCATTAGAAGCAATTATCAAAGAAATTGCCGCTCTTACAGTTGAGTAATCTCGTGCGACTGCTCTGATAAATTCACTGCGAGCTGATAAACAGTTGTTGATAGCAAAAACTGAAGATTTGCGCTCTGAAATAAAAACAGTGCAAATAAATCAAGCCGATCAGGTCGCCTATGCTCTTGCACTGCTTACTGCTGAGACAAAAGACATTCGTGCGTGTATACTTGCATGTGGGTGCCATGATATGAAGAAGAAAAATTGAAAAGGTAAAACTAAACATCAATTCCTTGCTCCTCCACACGCTGCTACAATGACTGCACTTTCGCCTTCTCCTGCAAACTCATCGACTGATATGGAACTGTCTTGTGCTTCTAATCAGTTCGTGTTGCTTTGCCGACAGAGTCAATTGAGCAGGGTAACTTAGCCGCTGCTGCGTCGACAAAGTCAACTCTCTCACATCAGTACTTCTACGTCTGATAATACTATGGGCGCAAGCGCCACTACCAATGTTAACACCCCTTTGTCTTTTGCAAATGTCGTTCGCGCATCTAAATCGGCTGCGCGAGATAACAATTATGCTGATATTCTTCATGTTGATAACCACCCCAATCGGAATTTTAAGACCATTGTTGGTTGCAAACCTAGTAGTGAGCTTGAAACTGCACCTAGGATAAAATGGCTACACCTGTCATCATTTAGGAATTCGGTCACCACAGACAATATCATTGCATTGTTTCTAAGCATACGTCTATCGATTCCAGCTTGTTATCCTGCCATATGCTAGTTAAAAAAGACGTCGATGTTAAAACTTTAAAGCGTATTAATTTTAAAATGGAATTCCATATTTTCACTATGAGTATATTTTCAATTCTGCGATTTGGCCAGCTGACGTGAATGTGC
Organism: Philophylla caesio; assembly: GCA_963971545.1. NCBI lineage: Eukaryota > Metazoa > Arthropoda > Insecta > Diptera > Tephritidae > Philophylla > Philophylla caesio. The sequence continues at coordinate 69,998,158 of OZ020607.1, forward strand.
GTCTTTTTGAGTTTTTTTAGAAAGAAGGTGCTATACAATTGAAATCGTAACTGATACCGTTTCTTCGGAACATCTTTCTAAATCATTAAGGATATATTTTCATAATGTATCTGGGCTCAGAACTAAATCCAGGACTGTTTTTAATATGAGTGCCCACCTGGATTACGACGTTTTTGTACTTATTGAAACATAGTTAAATGCTGAATTCTGCGAAAATATAAACCTGCGTAGGAAGTATAGCAGTGAAAGAATCCTAATTTGAAGCGATACTCAGGCGGCGCTCAGAGCTCTCTCATCTAACGAGGTGAAGTCCTCGTTGGTGCTTGAGTGCATAGTGAGACTAAACGCACTGGCGGAGCGAAATCGCATCCTACTTCTGTGGGTACCGGGTCATATGGGGGTGGTAGGCAACGAAGCAGCTGACCTGCTAGCTGTCAGGGATACGCGGATGACATAGTGATAATCGCCAGGGGCAAGTTCGCTAGCACTATTTTTGAAATTGTGCAAAGAGGTTTGAATTTGGCAAGCAAGTGGTGCTCGCAGGTGGGCCTTAGTATTTATTTACTTATTTAGTCTATGAACAGAAAGTTTCTTACAGACTATTTACAAAGTAATTAAAAATTAAGATTTAAAAACCTAGATAGCTAAACTTAGAATATGAGAAAATATATTTTTTGGAATTGAAAAATCAAGTTGGATGGAACTCGAGAGTGAATTAAGTTCAATTAGCGCTCGAACAAGGGGAGCATGTCACGAATATTGTGTTTTAAATTTAACACCATAAAAAGGTAAAGAAATACGAAACCAATGTTGAGGGATGTTGTAATTAATTATTTCCAAAAAAAAGGAGCAGTCAATGTCACCATTGATGATATTACGAACAAAAGATTCCAAAGTCTTAAGGTCAATAAAAAGCAAGCGAGATTTATAAGAGGGAATAGGCTCATCAAAACACAATAAACGTAAGGCATATTTAAGAAAAACTTTTTGGACCCGTTCAATCCTAGTTATATAATTTTTTTGACTAGGCCTTCAGATAAAGGTAGCATATTAAAAGTTGGAACGAACAAAAGCCGTATATAATAACTTATGAGTATATGTCTCAGAAAATTTGGAACTATTTCGCCTAACAAACCCTAAAACCGAGTAAGCTTTCTAAATAATATGACAAATATGCCTAGTAGAAGAAAAGTTATTCGGAAAACTTACGCCAAGATCTTTAATTACGTGACTTTAAAGCACTTTCTTATGTTTAAAGAGAGCTGAGAGTTAACACACCAAAGATGTAGGCTTTCAATGTCATTTTGAAGCTGAAGCGCGTCATCCGGTTTTTTAATTATCGGAAAAACTTGTAAGTCGTCGGCATAGAGCAAAAATTTTGCAAATCTAAAGCAGCTACTTATGTCATTAATAAACAAAACGAACAATAAGTGACCTAGTATACTCTTTCATTGCTGGTCGCCTTGCCGCGGCGAAGGGGCTTAAATGCCGTTCTGAGAGTTCCCCGCTGGGAGCTTTCCGACCGGGATGAACTAAGAGGAAAGCTTCATATTCCTTGCAGCCATGTAGAGGCAGAGAAACCCGTTGTCCCTACGGGTCTGGGAGGAATTTGGAGATAGCCGCATCAGCACCACCCTAAGCTAAGGTGTTGAGGTACCCGTGCCGAGAGATGAATGGTCAGCGGGTGGATATCGAATAGCTGGCCTCAAACGGTCCCCTCCGACGCCAGGGCAAGGTCGGAGTGTACAAGCGCCTTCTCTATGCATGCCGGCTCTGCGGACGAGTGACTAACCCTTTCCGTGCCTACTCGAGGGACCAACAATGAACAATGAAAACAACAATAAAAATCCAACACAAACATCAACTGACGAAACAACGACGACGACAACGGCAACGAACAACGGACAAAGGACAGCGACGACCGTCCCTTATCGGAATCCGGGATGTATCATCACGGAGTCCGATGAGGACACCCTGCTCGCCTCCAGTCAGGAGACGATAAAAAGTGCATCAGGCGTTACCACCCAAAGTAAGCCAAATGCACAAGCCGAGATCACACCCGAAAACGCTACCACCCAAAGTAGCCCTCCAGATGAAAAACCATCTACTTCGAAAGCTGTCGGACCTACCATTCACAGTACACCGGTGTCCGGAGAAGAGGATGACACTGCCAAAAAGGGTGGTGTAAGAAAGAAGCGGAAAAAGTCGCTCAACCAAATTCGTAAAAGTAGATACCAAAGGGCGGTATATATGATGGAATAACTGTCCAACACTGGTACCGCCTCCGGTTCTATTAAGTCGAAGGGGGTTGAGCACTATAAGCAGGTGATAGAGGAATACGAGAACTTCTTGAAAGAGAAGCCATCTATTCCTTCGTGCACACCCAGCCAGCCTAAGAATACGGGACCTCAGAAGAGAAACCGATCAACGAACGAAATCGGCAATGGGAATGACGCGAAGAAGCTCAAAAAGGCGACCCCTGCGCGCTCAGACACATCCCATCGCAACTATTCCGAGGTAGCCAGAGATGGCCAGCAGGTAGCAATCGTCGACGATAACTCGAAGTCGCCGGCGGCGATTCAGCAGCACTGGGATGAGATTGACGTCAAATTGTCGAGCTTCGTCATGGATCACGTACTCGACAATCCGGCGGGTCCCCACCTGACTCCTCCGAAACCTTCCGGGGTTACAGGGTGATCAGGTGCGCAAATCAAGCTTCCTTGGACTTCCTTGCCGGATGCGTCACTAAAATAATTGATGCATTCGTCGGCCTTAAGCTAAGGCTGATTCCGGCCGGATAGGTCCCCAGGAGGCCACGTGCGCGTATCTGGTTACCCCCATTGGAGGAGCCGGGCGAGAAGCTGCTACGCTGCCTGAAAATTCAAAACGGGCACATACCAGCAATTTCGGATTGGCAACTTATTAAAGTTGAGCAGCCGAATAAGGCAAGCCGTCCCCTACTCTTGGCCATCTGCAAGGAATCGCTGGAGGCCCTCGCCAAAGCGGACAACAAAATCCGTTTTGGGATCCGTATGGCCAAGATGAAGATCTTTCGAGGCGACAAGGCTCCTGACGAAGACGACACTGAGGAGGTCGACGACGGAAGCCAGTTGCTGCGAGACGTCGCAATCACTGATGATGACCCCGGGCAAGATAAAATGCTCTAATGCACTCTAAATGTGCGACAGATAATCTGTCGATCTTGCTCGGTGAGGAAAACATCGATGTCGGCCTCATCCAGGAACCGTGGGTAAGGGACCTGCAGATTCTAGGCCTAACCAGCAGAATACATAACCTCCTCTATAGTGGTAACACAGGTAAACCCAGGGCGTGTATTCTAATCAAAAAAGATTTAAATGCATTTCTCTGTTCAAATTACAGCACAGCAGATTTAACAGTGGTGAAGATAGAGTCCGGGAAGCATCGGATCCTACATCTGGTGTCTGCCTACATGGCACATGACAGGGATGCTCCTCCAGACGAACTGAAGCGCTTCATCGCACAAAACCAAAACCAAACGAACATCATAATAGGAAGCGAAGGTAACGCGCGCAGCACTATATGGGGCAGCTCCGAAACAAACGAAAGAGGTGAGTCTCTCCTCCACTTTATACTAAATACCAATATCTGTATTTCTAACAAGGGCAGGAAACCTACCTTCATTTTTCCCAGTTCAGAAAGGTTCTCGGGATGGGAAGAGGTGTTGGATATAAAGCTATCGTCCGATGGTGTAATCGTAGATGACTGGAGGGTGTCAGACAAAGCATCGATGTCAGATCACTGTTTGATACTCTTCAGCATACGCGGTGAATCCTGCACCCCATCTCTATTTCGGAACCCTCGAAGAACGAATTGGGTTAAATTCAATAATATCACGTCGAAAAGTTTAGGAAGCGGTAAAATCAAAAAGATTATAACGGCAAGCGAACTAGACGAAACAGATGGTAGGATGGAGAAATTGATCGAAATAGCCTTTAAGAAGTACACCCCTTTTAGTACCCGTAAGGAAAAATCTCCACCTTGGTGGTCTGGAGAACTTAGGGAACTCAGGGCTAAAGTCAGGAAAACATTCAACGATAGCTACAGGTCAAAAGAATGGCAGCCATACAAGGACTCATTGAAACAATACAAGAAAGCTGTAAGGAAAGCCAAGTCAGAATCCTGGCGGTCATTCTGCTCATCTGTAGAAACATGCAGGGAGTCCGCCAGACTGAGCAAAATTCTGTCAAAAGAGCACTCAAATCCAAGCTTTCTCAGGAAGCAGGATGGAGTGTGGACAGATAATGCCAGAGATTCATTGGAAGCCCTTACTAACACCCACTTCCCGGGGTGCGGCCAGAGACCAACAATATGGACTCAAACCAATCTTCCGGAACCCTCCGAGGTGGAACTGGAAACTGTTATAGACAGAACTAAAATAAAGTTCGCAATAAACAATTTTCAACCCTACAAATCCTCCGGTCCGGATGGGATCTTACCGATAATGCTGCTAAAGCTTGGGGAACCCATGATCATATGGCTGGATCAGGTCTTTAAAGCCAGCATTCGACTATCACATGTTCCACAAAGCTGGAAAAGAGTCAAAGTTGTTTTCTTTTCGAAGACAGGTAGAAGAACCCATGATGAAGCAAGAGACTTTAGGCCAATAAGTCTAACATCTTTTCTGCTTAAAGCACTAGAGAGATTGCTGGACATACATATCAGATCCATCATACAAGCTATCGATAGCCCAACATGCGTATATTAAGGGCAGGTCAACAGAAACTGCTCTACACGAAGTGGTGGGCACCATAGAAAAATCAATCAACTCCAAAGAATTTACTCTACCTGCCTTCCTAGATATAGAGGGGGCTTTTAACAATATAAAGGTCGAGTCAATCACTCAATCACTACGAATTATGGGGGTATCTACCCACATCTGCGGATGGATTGAGCAGATGCTCAGGAACAGACATATTATAGCAACCAGTGGTTCATCAACACTCTCCCGCTATGCGAACAGAGGCACCCCGCAAGGGGGGTTCTATCCCCATTACTTTGGGTAGTGGCTATGAACGATATTCTACTGAAGCTCAAAAGCGATGGAGTAAAAGTAGTTGCATATGCAGACGATGTCGTAGTGGCAGTATCTGGTCTTTTTTCCTCCACGATAAGCGAAATTCTCGAGGCGGCTCTGCGGAGACTCCAAAAATAGGCCTCACAAAGCGGGCTCGGTATCAACGCCGACAAGACAGAGCTAATGCTGTTCACTAAAAGAACTAAAATAGCACGGTTTAAACTTCCTTCTCTTAACGGAACTCCTCTGACTCTATCCTCTGAAGCAAAGTACTTGGGTTTCACATTGGACCCAAAACTTAGCTGGAAGAGAAACGTTGAGAGGCGTGTTGAGAAAGCATACATAGCCTATTACTCCAGCAAACGAATCATTAGTAAAAACTGGGGATTAAAACCAAAGCTTGTCCTGTGGTTGTACACGGCCATCATAAGGCCGATACTTACCTACGGAGTACTGGTGTGGTGGCCAGCACTAGACAGGCAATATAATATCAAGAAGCTAAGCCGCATACAACGTGCAGCTTGCGCGAGTGCAACGGGGGCCATTAGATCATGTCCCAAGGACGCACTTAATGCGATCCTACATCAGCTGCCAATTAAGCTCCAAATAAAAGAAACTGCGGCGAACTCTGCAATCAGACTCCAAGAGTCAGGATGCTGGAGGCCAAAGCAGTACGGTCACAGCAGAGTTCTCGACGGGCTCTTGGGAGCAAACGAACAATCTACCTCCTTCCCTGGACTTCAGCAAAAGCTTCCAGGTAGTATTTCCATCTAGGCGGGACTGGAGCAGGGGCAGACTGCAGGACGAGAACACCACCTCTCTCTACACGGACGGGTCAAAAATGAACTGCGGTGTGGGTGCTGGGGTGTTCTCAGAGAAGCTGGATGTGTCGCTCTCGTTCCGTCTACCTAACTTTGCCAGTATCTTCCAGGCAGAAGTGATGGGAATTGAGAGGGCCTGTCAGGTACTGAAAGATAGAAGCGAAGGGGTACGGAAAGCATACATCTTCTCAGATAGTCAAGCAGCTCTCTTGGCACTGGAATTACCGAGAACCAATTCCAGAATAGTCCATGACTGCAAGTGTGCGTTAAGCTCAGCGGCTGAGTCGGTTGACATTTCTCTCGTTTGGGTTCCTGGCCATAGGAACATATACGGTAACGAGAGGGAAGACGGGCTGGCCCGAGTCGGCGCCTTTCTTGAGGAATCCGAGGCGGAAGCAATACGCTGCCCGCTGTCAAAGCTTTTTTTGCAAAGATTGTGCGGCTATTCGTCGAAGGTCCCTCCGCTCGACCCCTTCGTCTCTTGGTGTGGAGAGGAATGCAATTTCTCATATTGAGACGACAACTAATTCGCCTGCTTAAACGAACCTTGGTGAAAAGGTTTTGCTCCAACAACAATTGCCTAAACCGGTCTTGATGCATAAACATGGTGAGAATGAAAAAGATGTCAACACTGCTAATTCATTAGAAGCAATTATCAAAGAAATTGCCGCTCTTACAGTTGAGTAATCTCGTGCGACTGCTCTGATAAATTCACTGCGAGCTGATAAACAGTTGTTGATAGCAAAAACTGAAGATTTGCGCTCTGAAATAAAAACAGTGCAAATAAATCAAGCCGATCAGGTCGCCTATGCTCTTGCACTGCTTACTGCTGAGACAAAAGACATTCGTGCGTGTATACTTGCATGTGGGTGCCATGATATGAAGAAGAAAAATTGAAAAGGTAAAACTAAACATCAATTCCTTGCTCCTCCACACGCTGCTACAATGACTGCACTTTCGCCTTCTCCTGCAAACTCATCGACTGATATGGAACTGTCTTGTGCTTCTAATCAGTTCGTGTTGCTTTGCCGACAGAGTCAATTGAGCAGGGTAACTTAGCCGCTGCTGCGTCGACAAAGTCAACTCTCTCACATCAGTACTTCTACGTCTGATAATACTATGGGCGCAAGCGCCACTACCAATGTTAACACCCCTTTGTCTTTTGCAAATGTCGTTCGCGCATCTAAATCGGCTGCGCGAGATAACAATTATGCTGATATTCTTCATGTTGATAACCACCCCAATCGGAATTTTAAGACCATTGTTGGTTGCAAACCTAGTAGTGAGCTTGAAACTGCACCTAGGATAAAATGGCTACACCTGTCATCATTTAGGAATTCGGTCACCACAGACAATATCATTGCATTGTTTCTAAGCATACGTCTATCGATTCCAGCTTGTTATCCTGCCATATGCTAGTTAAAAAAGACGTCGATGTTAAAACTTTAAAGCGTATTAATTTTAAAATGGAATTCCATATTTTCACTATGAGTATATTTTCAATTCTGCGATTTGGCCAGCTGACGTGAATGTGCGTCTTTTTGAGTTTTTTTAGAAAGAAGGTGCTATACAATTGAAATCGTAACTGATACCGTTTCTTCGGAACATCTTTCTAAATCATTAAGGATATATTTTCATAATGTATCTGGGCTCAGAACTAAATCCAGGACTGTTTTTAATATGAGTGCCCACCTGGATTACGACGTTTTTGTACTTATTGAAACATAGTTAAATGCTGAATTCTGCGAAAATATAAACCTGCGTAGGAAGTATAGCAGTGAAAGAATCCTAATTTGAAGCGATACTCAGGCGGCGCTCAGAGCTCTCTCATCTAACGAGGTGAAGTCCTCGTTGGTGCTTGAGTGCATAGTGAGACTAAACGCACTGGCGGAGCGAAATCGCATCCTACTTCTGTGGGTACCGGGTCATATGGGGGTGGTAGGCAACGAAGCAGCTGACCTGCTAGCCAGGAAAGCGGCGGCCACCACTCCTATTGCACCAGAGCCGTTTCTGGCGATTGGACCGGGTGCGGTAAAAGAAGAACTTAGCAGGGAGACAAAAATGCAGAGGAACCTACACTGGGTTAATGTCGCCGGTCTCAGATAGTCCAAGTGTCTCCTTGGGGGGTTCAATCTAAAAAGGCTTGAGCTTCTTATGGACCTTCTTAGAGAGAAACTGAGAATCATTACAGGTTTCCTAACGGGCCACTGCAGACTAAAAGGCCACCAACACAAGCTGGGGTCGAGCGACTTGTGTCGCTTCTGTGACTCGGCAGGAGAGACCCCTCACCACCTGCTGACGGAGTGTGGAGCTGTGGCACGCAGAAGGGGGACAACCCCGGGTCGGCCATGGCCAGGAGATCAATACGTACAATCCCTAACCCGGCGACCATCCTGAGATTTCTGCAGGTCCTGAGGTTGGCTGAATTGTTGTGATGAGCGTCGAGGGCACAATGGACCAACTGGTCGCAGGGCATACCTCTTTTTAATATCTATCTATATCTAGTTTTGGTAAAAAATTACCAAAGTGGCAATACTGTTCTGCGGTCGCTCTTCCATTTTTACTTTCTTTCGCTCATTCACTATGGTGACGTGAAGGCGCAAACTTCTTCTTTATCATTCTTGCTTCAAACGTATTCTTACGCTTTATCGTTTAGTCGTTAAGGCTCAATTAGTCAAGACTTATCTTAATTTAAGATTTGGCCAACCGGTTATATGGAAAGCTGTGTACACGATTAGTCAACACTTAACTTACCGTAAGAAACTTAACTATCTGTTGAGTTTAGATTTTCAAGTTTCGGCCCGACGTAAATTGAGAGCGGTGAGGTAATTAGGCGTACAAGCTTTACAAGCAGTATGCGATTCAAAAATTACACAAGTCTGCAAAAAACAAAATAATTGAGAGCTGTTTTGGTTTTTTTGTGTAATTCTTATGTTTGTGCTGAATCCGAAAATAGCTTTTATTTCGTAGGTGTCTATGTTAAACAAGTTATCATCTTAAAATAAAATATAAAAGATTAAAAAAACATTTTTTAATTTATAATTGGCGTTACAAAACTAATTTTTTTATGTAAAATACATTAATTAGTAAGCACTAAACACATTTCTTTTTCTCAGTGAGAGTCATTTTGGTACATTTTCGGTTGTGGGAAGCATCGGGAAGGTCTCTTTGAAGCGTCCAACAGTAGTCTGCCATCATTGAAACGCTCCATCTTCCCTCGTATCTTTCTTCCATCTTCTTAATATCTTGGTGAAATCGTTCACCTTGCTCTTCACTCACGTCTCCTAAATTTTCTGGAAAGTAGTGGAGGTGGGAATGAAGAAAATGTACTTTTAAACTCATCAAGCAACCGAAAGCTTGAAATGCTTTTAACATTCTTTTGACGATTTGTTTGTAGTTAGGATCTTTGTTATTGCCTAACAAATTTTTTATGGCCACCCTTATCTTTGAGGATCTGTTACGGTTGTGATGAATAGTGGATCAGCCATAAGCCGTCCAACGAAAATGACTGCTGCCATCTTCAAATTCAAAAATTGACATGTCATCGGGTTCAGGTACAGCACCATCTTCGTCAGAACTTGGAATCTCTTCCAAGGTAGCAGGGACCTTGGGCACTGGTATTTCGGTCCCATGAGGGATGGGACGAGTAGCTGATTGCAGGGTATGAAATTGACTGCTTCCGTTTTGAATTATACCCTTTCACATTACACGAACAAAAGTTACAATCATCACTATGGTTCTTTTGCCATACCATAGGAATCGTATATCGGAAAGCTTTTTTCTTGCCCTTAAACCAATTTCGAAGATCTTCAACACATCGTTTGCAGACTCTATGAGGTACCCAAACTTTACCATGATCTCCAAGTTTTAAGCCAAAATACGCGAAGTATACTTTTTTTACAAAGTCCGTAATATTAACTTGCTGCCTTAATATCATATATTCGCAACAAATATAACAGAAACTGTCAGACGAGTTCACACAATTCCGCACAGACGACATTGCACTATACTGAAGCAAGATATACAAAACAATGACGTGTTAACACGTAATTGTACCGCGCCACTTTCTACACTATCGGAGCGCGCACGTTCAGGTTACAACATGTTTATGTTTGTTAATGCAGCTCACACAGGGTATTCCTTATTTATAAATTAATGATAGTTATGGTTAACATTTAAAAATAGTAATCAAAATAAAATTATACCTATTATTAATGCCTACAAGTTAGCCCAAAAACCCTTTTTTTTATAATAAAATTTTGCGTTTTGTAAAATAACCTTACGTTCTGGAATTTTTTGAGTATTTTTTTTAGTTTTCAGAACACCTAAATACATAGAAATCAGTTGGAAATATCCAGACAGCATTTTTGTTGCTGATTTTCTATTTTGTGTCAACGGAGATATTCAAATAACTATATTCAACAAAAATTATTTATCAAAAATTATGTTGACGTGTTGAGTAATCATCTCCTATTCTTAAGTAAAGTTACACTAAGTTAAGTTGAGTTAAGTCTTGACTAACTGAGCCTTTAGCGAGACAGCCACGAATCAACATAGCGTATGGATGTATCGCCTTGTTTATTCAATTCAATTGCGAGAAATACTATATGCTTCAAAATGCTTTAGTTGACATGCAATGCCTTTTGTGTTATAAGTAATTGAAACAAATAAATACATATAACTATTTATTAATAGGAATTTTGATTATGTTCATAAAGATTCCAAAAATTTTAATGAAGAATAAAGAGAACTACTATTCAATTAAGAAATATTAATGTTTTTTTAAGTTCGTTTGCTTAAAGCAACGCAACAAACTTACCTCAACTCCTTTAAAAGACATTATCTTAATAAGAAACTGTTGAGCAGAGAAAAAAGAATGCGCAGTTTCAATGTAAGATGACGACTGTCATGACGAACATGAGGTTCAAAGGAATCGTGTGAAAAGAAAAATGATAATTAGAGTTGCCAGATTTATATTATTTTACAATACTTCCCTTTAATAGAACATCTGGCAACATTGTAAAACATATGTATGTTAGTTTAAGTTTTCAAAACAATAATTCAAATCAAAAAATGTTTACAATGCAAACATTCTGTTACATATTACATATTATTTTGGTATTAATAGATGCATTCTTAACAGCTGGTACCGCCTTCGTCAAACTATCTGCCAACATCTCGTTTGTAGAAACGTACTCCAGCTTTAACGATTTATCTTCCAGCCTCTGTCGTATGAATTTCGCCTCAATATCCACATGTTTAGTGCGGGGAGGAAAATTCTTGTTACGAACAATGTGGATTCCGCTCTTGTTATCGCAGTACAGTGTTGTTGCTTTTGTACCACCAGAAATCAGCTCAGACTCCAGCCTATTCAACCAAATCACTTCTCGCATTGCACCCACTACTGACATTAACTCTGCTTCAGTTGATGACAATGCAACCATTATCTGTCTGTGTGTTGACCAAGATATGGCACCGCCCTGCATAACGAACACGTAACCAGAAGTTGACCGCCTCTGATCAACATCTCCTGCCCAGTCAGCGTCGCAAAACCCAGTTAGACCTTCAGCTGAGTTTTGGTACACGATGCCTTTGTCAACAGTGCCCTTCAAATACCGCATCACACGCTTCACCGCAAGCCAATTAGCTTTGCCGGGGTGTTGTGAAAACCGACTCAGTAAATTGACTGCGAAATTTATATCGGGACGGGTATTCTGCGCCGCAAACAAAAGACAACCAATCGCCTCCATGTATGTAACCTTTTCCATCCCTTTCTTGGCTTCTTTAGTTTGTGGACACATTTCCGCAGTTAGCTTTTGCGACGAGTCAAGTGGCGTGGCAACGGCATTACAGTCATCCATCCCAAAACGTTTAAGTACACTGGAAATATATTCAGACTGATCAAGTTTAATTTGCTTTTTTACCTCATCGCGCTGAACTCGCATGCCAAGCACGGATGACGCTGAACCCATGCCTTTCATTTTAAATCTGGAAGACAACTCGTTCTTAATACGCTGTGTAGCCTTTTCGTCGTTGGAGAACACCAAAACGTCGTCTACATAAATTGCTACGTTCGTTCACACAATAGCAGATGCATTGATCGACAGACCGATAGTTTGTACCCCTACAACAACTATTACTATTATTTCAAAGTTTAGGTTGCAATGAAACAAAATAATATAAATAATATTTAATTTATTAATTATTTTACTGGCTATAGTCTATCATCTTCGAATTTACGACTTTTTTCTTAAGTACTAGGAAAACCAAATTAAACTGAACTTCTTTTTAAAAACAAAATAAACTTCTGAATAAAAATAATAATAACATAATAAAAGACATACATATTTATCTATGTTCGGCTTAGTTTTGAATATCTATGTTCCTAGCACGTCACCTAGTTCTGTTTGAGGCAGGAGATTTATTCCACCTTGTCTGTCCATCTTCTCCCAAGTAAAAATCACGGGAACTTTCATTGTGTTCCTTCTCAGATATGTCCTCATTGGCATCGTCTTGCTCGGTGTCGTATGTCTCTCCTTGTACCTCCACGTTGTCTTTCAAGACACTGCCATTTTCGTCTAAATAGCTAGAACCAGAACTTGATTCCTCCAGCAACAATCTGATTCGATCATCGTCCATTTTGATATAAAGTATTTATAACCTATAAAATTGGTCAAAATATAATATGGAGCAACATACATATGTACATACATTTTACTATACATACTTTATAAATGCACTAAATATATTAAATTAATACTTACACAAAAAGTTACACCTATACTCGCGTCGGTCTCATGGACCGATTGGCGCCGAATGCTGCAACGTGTGTTTCGCCCGAACGCGCGGCGTGCACTAAAATGAAGTTAGCCACAAATCCGGCAGCTAGCAAGGAACTCGACTTATTAGGATTTACCTGCATAAAAATAATTACGAAAATGTGTTTCGTCGGTCTCACATACCAACGCGCGTGTATAGGAAGGTTAACTTTGAATACCCACTTCGAACTTATTACTTTTTTACCTGCAGGTATTTTAGTAAGCACCCAAGTGTTGTTTGATTCGAGCGAACTAATCTCCTCTTCAATAGCACGTTTCCAAGCACATGCTGCTGCACAACTCAACGATCCTCAAAACTAACAGGATCATTAGCATCGGTACTCACTATCCGAAGATTTGTTCACATCTGACAATTCGCTTACATTCTCCTCCTCTGAATTGTTAATGTCACAAACTTCCCTTGCATCAGCAATATAAACAATTAAATTAGGTTCTGCGTGTTTCATTAAATTGCTCACAATAAACTTGTAATCAGATTTTCGATAAAGTCAATAAGCCTTTGATGCAGCGCAATACCCTACAAATATGCACTCATCTGATTTTGCATCAAGTTTCAAACGCTTTTGTTTCGGTATATGAACCATAGCCGTACAACCAAATATACGTAAATGCTTTAAATTCGGTTTTACACCAGGCCATATTTCTTCCGGACTTTGATTTTTGCTACACGGAATGCGATTCGTCAAATATGCTGCCGTATTTGCAACATACACCTGACACGTTCAATAAACGTACGGTTCATCCGCTCGGCCACCCATTTCTGCTCAGGAGTGTACGGAACTGTTTTTTGATGAACCACAACCACGCATAAAATTTACAAAATGTTAATTGCAACATTCAGTGCCATTATCTCAGGACACTCAGCACATTTATTTTACGGCCACACTGTGTCTCTACTTCGCTCTTAAATTGCTTGAATTTCTCAAATACATCAGACTTTCGTACGATCGGTATGGCAAAAACCTTCCTCGAAAAATCATCAACAAACCCCAATAAAAATAGCATACCGCTGAACGATTTTGTGCTAATTGGACCAAGCACATCCGAATGTACGATGTCTAACAAATTTTCAGCACGCGTTTCAGCTTATTTATTTATTCTTCTCGTTTGTTTTCCTTTACAGCATACAATGAATCCTTTGCACTTGCGCCGCTGAAATTAAATCCAAGCGTTGAATTCTACACCTGCTTCATGCTTTCTTTACAAAGATGCGCCAACCTGCGATGCCAAAGCTCAAAATTGTCAATTGTTACACAGTCTAGCTTTCGCTATCAGTCTGTTTTTCGCATCGAAAATCTTGCATACATTGCCTTCGAATACCACTTTTTTGTTTTGCTTTGTTATTTGTCGCACCGACAGAATATTAGCGCAAAGGCTAGGAACATATTCAACATTTCGAACAGCAGTTGGAATTTTTCGTTTGTTCACATTTAAAACTAGGTTAACATCCCCTACGCTGTTGACGGACACTCGCTCTCTGTTCGCTAAAATTACTTCGCTGTGCTCTGCCGCTCTCACTTTCGAAAGTAACTGCTGATCGTTCGTCATATGCGACGTTGTGCCTGAGTCGACGTACGATACGCATTCGTCGCTCTGAGAATGCAAACACGAATTTGCTAACAGCGAGTTTGAAAACATATCTGTCCTGCTTTTACCTTCGTTTTCATTTGCTGTTTTCGACTGCGTTGACTTACGACACTCTTTACGCATGTGGCCTTCTTGACCACAATTAAAGCAACGAAACTTTTTCCGATAAGAATTTTTGTCATTCTTTTTCGGTTGGATGTTCTTCGAATACAAGGCATTGTCTGTAGTGTCTCCGCTACAGTCCAATTTGACGTCTTGCAACAACAAACTCTTAACGCTGTCGACGGTTAAAAGGCCTGCCAGATAGAATACGTTGAGTCCGCTCCAACGAGGCATTCAACTGACAAGGCGTAAGAAACGCAAAGGTATGCCACATTAAAAGCGTTGTCGCATGTAAACAAATTAGTTGTTTTGTATTGGTGGTTAATTTTATTTTTTTGTATACAACTTAAATATATCTTAAAGTTGTGCTGATATTTTCTTTTGTGTAAAGATTATAAAAAAAAAATGGAAATAATTGAAAAAAACCAATCAGCTAACACTAGCGACGGATTTGAATGCGTCAAAAGTGGAGAGTTGGGCTACTGTTGTACGTTGCGGCATCGCATGCGTTGCGAATGTGGCATTCTGCATTCAACTACATATAATATACTTAGCTGTCAGTCGAATGCTTCGCCGGAACGCACGTAACGTGCTCTATCTGGCAGGGCTTTAACTTTGTTTTTGAATTTTCCACTGCCATAACGAGTGCTTGATACTCTTTGGGCAACCCAGCGAGCAATAATTATGCAACCACTTCATCACCGATATTCAAACCTGCACTTTGCAACTTAATTGACGTCATGGCCACCTCGTTCGCATAATCTTATATGGACTGGAACTGCTCTAGTTTCAACTGCACAAGCTTTTTCAAAAGCTCTACCTTACGAGTTAAACCACTGTCTTCATACGCTGCCATTATCGAGCTCCATGCTTCTTTAGCCGTTTGTGCATTTGCTATGTGCGATAAATTAGTCGGCTCCACCATGAGTGTAATCTCCGCTAGCGCCCGTTCATCTGTGTCACGATCCTTTTCCGATGAAGTCTCACACAAACCCGTCTCGGTAATTTTCCAGCAGCTTTTCAACACCAGGTATGATTTTGCATTTCGACGCCAAACGTCGAAAATTTCTCGTCCGCAAAGTATTTCAAAAGGTAAACTAAGTGTGCCCGTCGCCATTTTAATTTATTTAAAAAACTTTACATTAATATTACAATTAGTGGATAGGCCCATAACCTGTTGAGCAGAGAAAAAAGAACGCGCAGTTTCAATGTAAGATGACGACTGACTTTATTCAGTACATATATAACGAACATGAGGTTCAAAGGAATCGTGTGAAAAGAAAAATGATAATTAGAGTTGCCAGATTTATATTATTTAACAATAGAAACTGCCACAAAAGTATTATTATTGACGATTTCATCAAAGGAACCTTAATAAACCTATAATTGAAGTCATCGACTAGCTGCGTGAGCAATCAGACGTCTGCCGGTTTGTAAACGTTCTCTTGTGCGCCACTCGATAACTTTTCTCGCATTTCCTCTGTGACATACTTTCTTATAAATTAAACACTAAAGAAAATATACAAAAGCTCTAAAATGGCTCCCGGGCCGCCGGACAAATCGTCCAACAGATTCGCAATATTATCAGACGAATATATAACACCAAAAAGGTCTCGATTTGACCTTCAAACCGACAACTTTCCTAAATTACCATCGATAACTAAATCATTGAAAAACGCGAAATATTTAGTGGTCTCTCCTAACGATGCAGAAAAAACTCTTACTAAGCTAAGTCCATTTGCCATTAAAAAAGGACTAGAATCTATTTCTAAAGAAATTGACTCCATTTCAAAACTGAAAGATGGAAGCTTCCTAATTTTGGCAAGTAGTGCCAGGGGTGCTGAAAAATTTTTAAAAACTAAAAACCTTTGTGGTATGTGCCCAAGCTCTGTGAGGCTACATTCAAGCTTAAACTCAGTAAAAGGTGTTGTGTTTGACAAAGATCTTGCCAAAGTGAAGGACGAAGAACTCATAACTGAGCTAGGCTCCCAAGGAGTAATAGGTGTCTACAAATTCACAAAAATGATAGAGCGGAAACCCATACATACTGGCCTTATTATCCTTACATTCGATAGATTCCAACTACCAAGTGAGATCGAAGTTGCATGGTATAAACTAAAAATTAAACCCTACATACCCAACCCAATGCGATGCAAAAACTGCCAAATACTTGGACATACACAAAAGTGGTACAAAAATAATCCATCCTGCGCTGTGTGTAACTTGCCACCACACAGCAATACAACATGCAACCGTATATCATGTGCTAACTGCTTTGGCAAACACCCTTCATCTGACAAGATATGCCCAAAATACAAACAAGTAAAAGAAATCCTAACCATAAAAACATTGGAAAATATCAGCATGGGCGAAGCACGCCGAAAATATAAAGAACAAAATCCCACACAAGTTTTAAGCAGAATCGTACCCTTCGCACAAATTATCAATCACTCAACTGAAAAACAAACTAGATAAAGCGAAATTGAAAATGTACCTTCCACCAGCAATCAAACAACAACTAACCAACGCATAAAAAATTCAACAGCTTCCAAAGTTCACGATTCTCCCACACCTATCAATGATAAATCAGAAACCAATAAAAAGATCAGAGCTACAATAAATCCGAAACCACTCAGAAGACACAATATCCACTGAACAACAGCACCATACATACATACATCGTCTCAAGAGCAGATACTCTCTCTTCTCGCACAATACACATCACAACACAACCTCCAATATAACTTTTTGGACAATGTAAATGTGTGCCCCGAAATACCAACAACTTCAAATAAATCCAGCACTAGCCACACTGTAAGCAACAACACAGACCTGTCAAACCAGTTTGAAGATATTTCTGATACTATTTAATACATAAGTTATTATACATACTAGATATACAAATTGTTTTTCACGTAATTTATATGACCCTTGATTTATTACAATGGAATTGTAAAGGCTACTATAATAACTACACAGAAATAGAAATATTATTAAAAACTTATTCTCCTCAAATCCTATGTCTACAGGAAACGCATTTGAATAATAGCGCCAAACCCTTCTGTCCAAATCAATATGATGGATATTTTTATAACTTACCACTAAATACGACGTCAAAGCAGGGTTGTGCAATATTGGTGCATAAATCTATTCAACACAAACACATAAACATTCAATCGAATCTTATTGCTACCGCGGTGCAAATCAACATTCCTTTTCCGATTACTATTTTTAGTGTTTACATTCCTCCTCAACAAATATTAACCACAGCTGACCTTTATGGTTTAACCCAAAACATAAACACTCCAATAATAATGTTAGGAGACTTTAATGGATGGAGCCCGCTTTGGGGCTCACAATATTGCAATTCCAGACGGCAAATAATTGAGAATTACATTTTAAGCTCCAACCTAGCAATACTGAACGACAATTCACCAACTCACTTTTCAACACATTCCAGTTTTACTAACGTAGACTTAACACTATGTTCCCCACAGTACCTTCCCCTTGCTAGTTGGAATGTTATAAATGATCTACATAATAGTGATCACTTCCCTATACTAAGTAGCATTAAATTTTCAATCAATACAAAACAAATAACTTCTTCACCCACCCAATTCAACAGTAATCGTGCTGATTGGAAAAAATTTCAAAACGCAGCAAAAAACAACAGCTACCAATATTGTGACAACATTAACAAAGAAGAGGGGCAAATACAAAAGTTATTAAGAAGTGCTGCAAATGTATCCATTCCAAAGTCTGTGCGCAAAAACACTACCCGTAACGTTCCCTGGTGGAACGCCAACCTAAACCTATTAAGAAAGACAAAACAAGATGCCTGGAGAAAGTATTATAGGGTGAGAAGTGTAGAAAATCGTATAGACTACAAAAAGAAGAATGCACTGTTCATCGGGGAAAAGAAAATTGCCAAAGCCAAAGCCTTTGAAGATCTAACTAAAACGATCAACCCATCCTCTCCAATTAGCGACATTTGGAAAAGGATTCGCCTGGTTTCGGGTACATACAAACCCTTCGGTATAAAAAGTATTTTAGTAAATAACAACAACGAAATTAACCCAGAAAATATTAGCTTAGCTTTCGCCCAACATTATTCTTCCAATTCCGAATCATCAAATTTCCCACTAGAATTCCAGAGAGAGAAAAATAAAATCCTAAGCGCCCAGATTTACTCTTCACCTAACAAAAACTCGCTTTTTTTGGAAAACCGTTTCACTACCGAGGAACTTGATGCTTGTTTAAGAAATTCTAAGGGCACAACGCCAGGCCACGACAAAATAACATATAAAATGATAGCAAAGTCTCCTATGGACATCAAAAAGCGTATAATTGCTTTATACAACCAGTCGTTCGAACAAAAAATTAACCCACAGAGCTTTAAAATAGCGACAATCATACCTATTCTTAAACCAAACAAAAATAACAACCACATTCAAAACTATAGGCCCATATCTCTACTGCCCTGCCTAGCAGAATTACAAAAAAAAATGGTAGCAAATAGACTAATTTGGTATCTTGACTCCTCAAAATTGCTCTCTGAATACCAGGTTGGATTCAAAAAGGGATCTGGTACGACAGATGCTCTCCTATACATTGACCACATGATCAGTAAAAATTTGTCAAAAAAAAACACCTGTCTGTATTAGCAATTGACTTCGAAACCGCATTCGACAATATAGGAGCCCATGTAATTCTGAAACAGCTCATTGAATAAAATATAAGTAGGTGAAAAAATGTACAGCTATATCAAAGGGTTTTTAACAAATAGAAAACTACGGGTAAGAACAAATAATGTATGCTCTATACTAGTTCCACTTTCAAATAGAATTCCACAAGGCTCGCCTTTGTCCGTTGTACTCTTTTTAATAGCTTTCGAAGATGTCGTTGAGCTCTTAACTAAACATAAAAACATAAAATTCTGTTTATACGTAGACGACCTTTATGTAATTTGTGATAAAAAAGATCCCAAAGAGATTCAAAAATCTTTTCAAGACGTCCTAAGGAATATCCATACATGGTCCAAAGGGTCTGGCGCTAAACTCTCTTTACAAGAATGTAAGCATTATCACGCTTGCAGAAAGTTAAACTGTAGCATAGCAGATATTATTGTTAACAATGTTGTAATTGAAAATGTGCATAGTTTAAAGATATTAGGAATATTTTTGATAAAAGAAATACATTCAGCCAACACTGCAATTACATTAAGCAAGATCTCGCCTCCAGACTAAATGTATTAAAATATCTTTCATCCAAAAAAGTCAAATCCACACTAACACTCTTCTTAACTTTACTAAACTCACCATTGTCTCAAAAATTTACTATGGATTGCAAATTTATGGCAAAGCGTCGAAACCATTGCTTACAAAAATTAAGGGTGTATATCATTACGCGATTCGATTAAGTTTAAGAGCTTTTCGATCTACTCTTATCAACAGCCTTTTGGCAGAAGGTGGATTTCGTTCTTTAGAAGACCGTGTTACACTCGTAAGGGCTCGATCGGTAAACATGCTAACTCGCAGCAATTATTCAATTTTAAGCAAGGAAATAAAGCTATTAAAAACCAGGAAAAGTACTCTTACCATGAAATCTGGCCTATCGGAGATGTTAGACATATTGACACAAACTCAGAAATGGACCTGCAAAAATTATAACAAACATTCCGCTCCGCCCTGGATGCTCTCTCCTAAATCATTCATAGACATAATTTCGATATATCCCAAATACTCAACGAATTCCCTTATATACAGAAAAGTCTTTCAAGAAGCGGTAGCCCCATTCAGAAGTAGTAATTGGAAATTTTTGTATACAGATGGCTCTAAAAACTGTAATGGCACATCCTTTGCTGTAGTCCACGAAAATGGTGTTATTATATCACGTGGAATTTTGCTAGAACAAGCAACAGCATTTGAAGCTGAAGTTCAAGCTATCCTAAACGCTCTGAAATATGCCAACAAAAACAGCAATAAGTTTATTATTTGCACAGATTCCAAAGCAGTTGTCCTTGCTGTTCAAAACCTGAATAATCACAAAGAAGAAATTACAACTATTAGAACACACCTAATAAATACGCAAGCCAAAGTAAAATTCATGTGGATCCCAGGACACGCTGGCATAATAGGAAATGAGTTAGCAGATACAGCAGCAAAAACTGCGGCATCGGCTCCTCTTCAATTATTTGTTCCATTTCAGATGAAGCAAATAAGAAATATGGCAGTTAGGCAATTCCTCAGAAGAATCCGAGACAAATGGAACAACGAGACACACCAATACAAATCGTTAAACCCAAATAAATACTCAATAGTGCTGCCAACTAACACCATCACAGCAATGAAAAAATGTTTCGTTAGATTACGCCTTGGGTACACGAGTCTGACACATATTCACTTGATGAAGAAGGAGTCGCAGCCAACGTGCCTGTTTTGCAATTCATCTGTACTTACAGTTTCCCGCATCCTTTCCGAATGCCCATCCCTAAACCCCTACCGGTCAACTTACCTCTCACCAGATCCATTATCGATACTATCCGTCCCAAGCGAAAATAGTATAAGGAAGTTATTCAACTTTTTAAAAGGAATTAATATTCAAAAACTAATTTAATATATATATGTATATGTATTGTAAATAACAAATGTAACCGATAGCCATAGTAGCTAGTGTTAAGATTTATTTTAATTTTAATTATAATGAATAATAAATAACAATAATAATAATAAACCTATAATTGAATATACATACATAGATACATATTCGGAATTTTACGTAGGAGAATCCAAATGAATTTTTTTATTTAAGCTTGTTTGTTTTACATATATATGTACATAGTAAGTTAAAATTTTTGTTTCAATTCCCGCTATTTCCTACTGGGAGCACTTCTCTTGTGCTCACCAACATAATCACAATTTAACTTTTGCCGACCACTGCCTTAATATCAGTTTCATTTCAATCATGACAACTAAACCATTCATTGATATGGGCGCCATTTACTCAAAAACGTTCCCGAAATTGATTCCTGACAAGACGAGCGCAAAAGTGCATTTCAACGGGCGTTAAGCTTCTAGTATTCAAGAGTCTAGGGTGGTCAAAACTTTCCTTAAATTCGAAAAATCGATGTACTACAAAGAATACTTCCTAGGACTTTTCTCTCGAAAAGCTCTTTAAAACATCAACCCAGAATCACTCATCTTAAGAAGGCTTTTCTGTGGAGAAATTTGCAGTGAACGAAACACCCCAAGGAGGAGTAACTTCTTATTTGCCTTGATATGTACATAACTGTCGATAACCTACGGAGAGAGTAGAAAGCAGCGATGGGAAGGTGCAAGGCTTATTTAAAAAGCTTACTCAAGGCTTGGGAGTAAGGCTCGCTAAACCTGAGCAGGATCTATTCAAATCGGAATTATAATTTGGCGGGAGTTATATTAGTGGGGTCGTACGAAGTTAAATGCCAGGGACTCGCCTTAGACAGGCAATTAAATAGAAGGCACAAAGTCTAAGAAGAAGCACTTGCGCCTAGAACACAGAATTTTTGCATCAATATACTAGTACATATACATACGGCTGTAGCAAGACTTTTGTGCGGTTCTTGGCGTACTAATGATACTTTTGCAGTTCAATTCATTAATTCGCTTGAAGGGCGTTCATTATGGACGATAAATATGCGTTTATCGCATTATTTCCACACATTTGTCTACATATGTATATAAAAATATTGAAGTACATAAAATATATTCGAATACACTCACAATTTTATGCAAGAATCTTCCGCCGGAAATTACACTACTTTAAAAGTAAGTTACTAAGTGCTTTTTACCATGACAATACTTGTCTTTTCATGTAACGATATTTTTTATTTAGCATGGTTTTGTTATAGGGAACAGTCAATTACCCTACTAAAAATTAGTTAATAAAATACTTTTTAAAATAAATTTTATTCGATAGTCATTATTATTGTTAATTTATTTTTAAGAAACAACTCAGTAGTTTTCGAATTTTAAGAATTTCCAAGAATGCCTGATTATGAACTAAAAGCCTGGTTACAGTTGTAATAAAAAGATCATTTTAATTTTAATTTTTTTTTTGAAGCTAAATGAATATTATACTTTGATGGTGACTAATATTGAAATAAATATCTGTGGCTTTTCGGCATAACCGAAAGTTTTTTTTGCAAAATCCGAGTTTATGCAAAATTTGACATCTGTGGGTGTTAATCATTCGAAAGAATGTATGTTAAATAAGTACTTTTGTATTCAAGATTGTGGCGCGTTTTCTCGAAAACAGCTGTGAGTGACTTTTTTGGTTATGCCGCGAAGCCACAGATATATTTAATTCAGTTATAAAGTTTGTATATAAAATAATACTGTTAAAAGCGCTTGCAACGAAAAAAAATGTTTGGATTGTTTTATTCTTGATTACTGTTTTTTCTTGTAGATCGCTCTTATATAAAAAATTTGTATCAGTCCGCAAAATTGCGCTACCAGAAGAAATGATGATAGTCTACCGTCACTAAATGCATTAAAAATAAAGTTGCTTGAAGAAGAAGATCGTCTTCAAGATAATTTTACAGAAAAGTATACAAAAAGGGAAAAACTTCTAACACTACAATGGAGAGATCCAACGCTTAATGCTATAATTGTGTAAATAAAGTAGATTTTTTTGAACAATGCAGAGCTCCTGAGCAGAAAACTCAGAATGCTATTGGTAGTGTACTCTTAGCTGATGGTGTGTAAGGATTCAATCGATCGACCTGGAGAGTGGACTGTGAACGAGACGAATATTTTTAGGAGTTCTCGTTCACGACCGCATACAAACGCGAGAGAATGATTGCGAACCCTGCTTATATGTATGAATGAAACTATATATGTATCTTGCTTTGTCTCCTAAACCTTGCTGACGTCTTTTTATTATTTTACTGGAATTAGGTAAATTCCCTGCGTTATCATTATATATCTTACAGGCTTTTACTCCTTCGCCATAAAAATGCACAAAAAGGCAGGGGGAAATGAAAAGAATGGAAGAGAGGGGCAAGTCCTCGAGCGGACCTACTGCTGCGTAATTTCTCATCGGGGATGGGAAATATACATTGGGAGATGCCTCGAGTGGCCGTAGTTCGCCCGAACCCGTTTTTTGACAAGCTAAAGCTTTTTTTTATTTTCAGTAATTAATATTTTTAAATATGTGATTATTTATCAAAATCACATAATCTTGGGTTTATTCCCACTACTCTGACAGCGTAAAGGAACAAGAAGCGAACGTATTGCAAAAATATAAGAATGCCCTCTCAGCCTCTTTGTATAGATACGCTTCTTACGATAAGCCATACCTATCGCTAATACCTGAAAAAGCGAATTTCTTCAACACGAAAGTTGTTTCTTTCCATGAGCTGGATTCATCGTCGACCTTGTGACGCCTGTAACTCTGCTTTTAGGGTCTCTTGCCCAAGAACCCTCCCGAAGGGTAAAATGAATCCCGAGTGGTGGAATCCAGAGATTCCAACACATAGGAAAAATAGCAGGATACTTTTGAACCAAGCCAAGAGGATGAGTCATTAGCAACCGTACAAAGGTGCTCTTAAACTTACAAGTAGGCACAAAGCGATTATTGGCAAAACTTCTGTAATAACATAGAAGAGAATTCCGAAGCCAACAGGCTGAGAAAAGTTCTATCGAAAAATGCTCCAGGGCCAGAAAGAGTGGAATCGGCTATAATGGCCTTCCAACCAAACAAATCTCTTGGACGGAATTTTTCCCGCACAACTACAAGTCGCCAAGGAAATTTTATGCACTCAGCTTACTTAGATTTTTACATTCTGCCTTACGATAACTCAAATCCAACATGAGTGGACTAAGATGAAGGCGGTATTTTTACCTAAGGGTGACTGGGCCACTCACGCGCAACCGAAAGTCTTCAGGCCCATAAGCTTCACCTCATTCCTTCTTAAAACTCTTGAGAGGTACAGCCTCTCTGCGAACCAGTGTTTTTTTTCAATACTAGGGGACGGCTCAAAATCCAAACGTGTGTCCTCAAGCACACTCCCCTTTATTGTAGAATATAACCTTTAATTGCATACTTTTAAATCTCAAGGACAATGCTTGTCGTTGCATATGCAGACGACATAGTTATTGTGCAATGAATAAACACCTGCAAGTCCTAAGTAATTTAGTAGAGAACGCCCTCAATATTGTTATCATCTGGCCTGTGGAATGTGGACTCAGCGTCAATCCTACCAAGACCCAGGTGGTGCATTCACCAGGAAACATAAAATTTCACCATCCGTAAATGGGGTAGTACCAACTCTTTCAACCGAGGCCAGTCTAAAAGCGATCCAGCCGTGGGAGATCTTAGATTGGGAATCGCAAAGGTCCTGGAAACTCTGATGGATTGACAATTGTTCTGTTAAACAATCCCAGAGAAGAAGGAATGAAAATGTACCGTGAACCTTAACCCAGGATCGCCGGCTATATATCTGTGGCTTTCCGGCATAACAGAAAAAGTCACTCACAGCTGTTTTCGAGAAAACGCGCCCAAAAGTTTTGAAGCTGTATGAAAAATGCAGTTATTCGGTTTGAAAATGTCGAGAATTCAGCCACAATATTAAATATATAAAAGTACTTATTGGCATTCTTTCGAATGATTAACATACACAGATGTCAAATTTTGCATTAATTTAATCGAAAGAAATATAACAGTGTTAGATTAAATTTTGTTTTTAATAAAAATTAACACTTCAACAAAATTCGTAGCTGCAGAAATTTACTTTGTCCTAACTACGTTTGAACGAACAAAAATGTGAGATAGCGCCTTTCTATTTATATTAAGGAATCGATATGTATGTCTGTACATATTTAAGTCTTTAAAAAATTGTATGTTGCGTTGCTACAAATTAATTTCACCTTTTTTGTAATCAATTAAGAGTAAAACCACTGCATTAAAAAATAATTTTGCCAATTTTTTTAATCTAAATAAAGTTTTTAATTAATACAATAAACAAGAGTGAAGTCAATAGGAAGGAGTTTGTTGAAATTTTGACAAGCTTTATCACGTTTTTTTGCTTTTTTATACCCGAGCATAACGGTTATTTGTAACATCTAAAAATAATCGAGATAGACATTGACATATATATATATATGGACTAATCCTGGCGAAGGTCACAATCCATTGAATTGCTATGCATGTGCGAATAAAGGAGCCGCAAAAAGGATAAGAAAATCGTACAATTACGTTGGTGTTGCAAGTGCCGCAACACCATTGCCTCATTCGGACCACATTCCTGTGCCAAAAGCTTCTAGCCCAGATATTTTCTCTTTTACGACTGCTCCGACATATCATGCACGTGATGATCCCCCATATGAGCCATCAGTATCCAATGAGCCAATTTTAATAAATCAAAATAAGCTTGATTCAATTGTTGCCAAGTTGGAATTAACACGTCTTTCACGTCTTCTATTTTTCCAATCCATTAGACGGTTGTAGCAGCTTTTACACACTATATTTGGTACCCAATTTTCGTTCACTATAACATTTTGGTTGAAGTACATCTCGTATGTTTGAACAAAATCAGTACTGAAATTTCCCCTTTTTTTATGTGTTGAGACATATTGACCACAGCAGTAGCAAAAGCTATTTATATCTGGCTTGCACAGTTCCATATTTTGTTCTCTTTTGTTCACTTTTAAAAAATTTGAGAAAAATTACTTTGACTGTTCGCGTTCGTCGGCACTTGTTGAATGACAAAAATCACAGAACCAGTGTGAGAAAGAGAAGAAGTATAATGACAATGCATGTTTTATGTGAACATTACAGAACCAGTGTTGCTGGATTTTTTATGAATTTAAAAAAAAAATATTTAAATTTTTAGGAAAAAAATACTTTTTTCCCTTCATACATTCATTTTTAACTTCGAAAGTGTTGCACATATAGGAAACCGGTATAGAAACAGATTAGAGAAACTGTAATTCTTAATTTTTCTAAATTTTTTTCATCAAAATCGGACAAGTGGTTCTCGAGTTATGTTAAACTACGTTTTTGCCAAAATGTTACAACTAAGCGAAAAAACATCAAGACAAGGAAAAAATTTAAAAGGTCATAAAAAAAAACTGACACATACGAACGCCAAACCCTTTGAGGGTTTTACTATACTGACCTGGTTACAATAACTTGAGATAGCTTATTGAAATTTGGTACAAAGATTTCTCTTTGACCATGGTGAGTTGGTATTGAAAATGGTTAAGACCGCTTAAAATTAATTTATGGTAAGGGTTAGTGAAATCAATTCATGTAGTTCATTTTGACAATAAGTAAAAAAGTTTCTCAAAAACATGGTTTTTGCCAAAATTTTGCAAACGCCTCTTAAGAAAAATAAATGAGTGCCATTTTCGGATTCAGCGACCCCAAATTAGCTAGAAATTACATTTTACCAAGGTACATTTTTTTGTAAACTAATGTTAACCGTAAACTTAATTTGAAAGATTTAGAATTAATCGGATAATACATATACCATGCAGGAGCACGGTGGCATGCTTAGGCTGGAAAATCGCGATGTGTTATCACTAGCGTAATCCATACATTCCTTCCTATTCCTTAAAAATTAAACCATCCTGTACGTTTAATGTAAAGTAGAATGTAAGGAATGCTTGCCAAGTTCAGGTCGGCAAAGTAGCCCAAGAAGTAATTTTTGAAGAATTGTTTGCTTGAGTTGGCTATACAGGGACAATGGCAAAGATTGTGTTTTAAGTTTTTTTTGACCTGTTAATTTATTTAATTTTTTTTTTAAAGAGCCAAAGGCCAATTTTTTTTATTGGAAAATTTATAGAGAAAAAACAACAACTCCCAAAGCGGTAGAAGTTAAAGTACTATACTTTTTCGGAGATCACAACATCTCTTCAATAAATTTTCCAATAAAAAAAATTCCTCGTTCCGGTAGCTGCGGCAAAAATCTTTGGTTGGGTAGCCCAGCCTCTTTCCATGCGTGCATATAAGGGAGTGTCCAACCAAATCCGACCACTAATCTGAGAGAGGAGCTATCAAGCCTAGTGAGAGCATTATAGTGCTTAATATCAACTTCTGACCAGATTTGTCCGATGGTATGACACCTGGTATATATTTTTTCCATAAGTTCAAATCTAAATCTGTATTTGTAGTAGTATGCTAGAGGTATGCCCGCAACTTGGGCAGAAATAACAATGGTTATTTCCGTCCCTTTCCTTGCTAGCAATTCCCTGGAATGTCCTTATGACCAGGGAATAGAATTCAGCCCTTCTGCACTCAATGGCTACCTTGAAAATTGTACCATTGTAGAGGGGCGCAAGTTTTGAGACCTCGAGCTGCCTCTATTTTTGCATTAAGCGAAGACTGAAGTTTAGAGCGAGTTCACATGAGTAAATCCTACTGCCTACTCGTTAGTTTAGCTTGGTACCATCTGTATATATACCCGTCAATCCGTGGACCTAAGGTACCTTACCATTCGTTCCTCTGTGGTGCTCTTTTGGAGAATTAATTTTCATAGTAGAGGAGTAGAATAATCTAATTTCCTTAGATTGTTCGCCAGAGTTTCAGCCCTTTGCGTGTTTGAAGCTAATATCTCTCCACGGCTGGATCGCATTTAGCCTGGTCGCACTACAGCCCGCCAGAAATTTGCCATAGATCCACTGGTGGAAGATTTAAATTACTTCCAGAGATTTGGTGGGTGTGGGGGTAGTGCTTCCGTGGCATGCATTGAAGCTGCAGGGGTACGCGATCTAACCTAGCTCTGGACAGAGTGTTGTTCATAGCAACCTCCACACGGCGACCCCGTAAAAGAGAATGGGTATTATCACAGCTGTGTACATCCAGATAACTAGGTGTGTTTTCATTTCCCATTTCTTCCCTATGACTGTTATACAATCATAAAGAACAATAATAGCTTTCCTGGAGGGGTCTTCGATATTATGTTTCCGGCCGAGTTCATTATCTAGATTAACTCCACGGTACTTAACCTCGGTTAAAAGAGTTAGTACTACCCCGTTTATGGATTGTAGAAGGAGTTTTATATTTACACGTGAATAAATTGTCGCTGAGTCCACATGTCATAGACCACATGTGAATAATATTGAGAACGTTTTGTAGGGGTTTGCCCGTTGCACGATTGCTATGTCGTCTGCATATGTTACGACCTGGCATTCAGGGATCTGAAGGTTTAAAAGTAGGGCTTTAACGGTAAGATTTCATAACAGGGGGAGCGAACGCCTCCTTGGGGGCTGCCTTTGCCATTTTTATCACTCCCTCTGCCACAACTGTCCCACTGAGGAGATTGCTTCCTTGTAGAGCCCGAAAGCCAGCTCATTTGCACACGCACAGCTTAATCCTTGACGGCAATCGAGAACTACTGTACGTGATACTTCGCTAGTATACCTTGCAAAAAGCATCTGTACGGATTTCCAACTTTATTAGTTAAAAATTGAACATTTTTGACTTTATACTTCTATCTATAAGATATGAATAATTACAATGTAAATAGTTTAAGTTAAAAAAACTAAGAAGAACGAAATGCGAGGATCTTGTAGTGTACATATTACTCTCTAGAATATATATATTTTTACCGAGCATACCGATTTTTTTCGTGTGTAAAATTTACTGTCGCCCGGTGTTGTATGTACAAGCCACAAAAACTTAAGCGACCACTTGTATTTTCGTTGAAAGTACGAAACATTTTTGAAAATGGAAAAGAATTTTGAGGAGGAATTTACCAATTCAGTATATAATTACTTTTTAAGTTACTTTTTAAAGTTCCAACAGGAGTTGGACTGAAGCTTTATTTATAAGGTTTTTTTTCAATGCATCCCTTCACCGTCGGTCTTCTATTTTATGTACATACATACATATTTACCTCAAATTGTTTAATAACTTTGTCCAATAACCACTTCCTTATTCGGATTTGAAAATAAATGTTTTAGTGGATTTGAGGATATGTTTTATGTGCTTATTTCTTTATAATAAATAAATAAGTCTGCTTTAAAATTGTATATCAAGCAATTTACAAAGATCAGATGTTTCTGTGCACATACCGTGAATGACCCTACCAAGTTAGTAGCCATTGATTGTTGTTTGATGGTTGGCAGGGCTGATAAGTTTCATTGTGCGAAGCTCAATCAGCATTAAGTTCGTAAGGTTGTGCAAAGCTCTCAAGTGCGAAGTATGCGTAATCAACGTTTTATACTTCCATCTGTTATCATCAATAAACTGCTTTATGTAAAATCTTACCACGAAAGAAGATTGACTCCAAATTTGCTGCTACAAAAACGGGCGACAACAGCAATAGGAACCAATGGGCTTGTTGAATGTACTATTTGAAACACAGATCAATACTTTTGACCATGATGATACGCAAATGATTGGAAAATAGTCAAAACTTGAGTTAAAAAGTTGTGAACGCATAAATAACTTACATTCAAAACGTAATATTAAAGGTCTGGTTGTACTAGGCCAATCCCGGGCCAATACGGTGGTAATATGCAGCAGCTACAAAAACTAATGAATGCTTTATGTTGCTCAATCCCACAGCAATAAGATTGGCTATAGAAGATATACAATCAGTTGGCGAATAGAGTAAAAATTTAAGCTAGAATGATGAAAATACATAAATAACTTACCTATGTTATAAAAACTTCGAAAATTGTTTATATTAATATAGACAAACGTCAGAATTTTGGACCAGTTGGCATTGATTAATTTCAAAATAAGGCCTCTAGTCTCAAAATAAAGTCTCTAAATTGTGACCGGGTGATGAGCACGTCACAAAAAATTTAAATAAAAACAAAAAAAAAACGTGAAAGCGAAGAAAAGCAATAATTTCTAGTTCATTTTGAGACTTGTGATTATACCAAGTTACTGTATTCGGGCACTAGTCTCAAAATAAAGTCTCTAAATAGTGACCTGGTGATGAGCAGGTCACAAAAAATTAAAATAAAAACAAAAGAAATAATCTCGAGCTCATTTTGAGACCTGAGATGAGACTGAAAAGTTATGTTAATCATTGATAATCAGCTGCGGATCCAAAATTTTTATTTGGGGTGGTTTTGTGAAGAATTTTTTTCCTCAAAATTGTTTATAATATTGTATTACTTTTGGTACTTGTTGATATTTGAATTTGCATTACGTACCGCGCTTTGCACTCAGCGCACTCTATGAGTTACTCCGTCAACTGCTTAGTGTCTGCTACTTTTCCCTTTAATTTTCCCAACTCCAGAGACATATATCTTTTTAATTCGCGAAATCGACTTGACGGACAGGTGAATGTGCAAGTTTTAATTTTTTTGATATACCGTGACAGAAGTCACGGGTGAAGGATTAGCAAGAACGATAATTATCAATTATAATTGATTACCTTCTGAAAATTGGTATGGACAGGGATGAGGAGGTCCAGCAATGAGTGGTGAATTTCATGGAGCCCAGGCATATGTCAAATCGAGTTTTCCATTAGTAATATACATACGTACACTCGCGGCTCATAGCTTGGACCTAGCAATCAACTCAGCTTGCGATGTTATTGGCATTAAAAATGCGCTAGCAACGATTGGAACACTTCACAACTTCTTTCGCTGGCCAAAAGATTGGAAGTATTGAAAAGTAAAATTGACAATATGGACAATGAAAGTCGGAAGCAGAGGCTTAAACGGTATGCACGACAAGATGGGCTGAAGGCCATTAAGCCGTATTAATATATATTGAATTACATCCGCTTGTAGTTGCAGCTTAAGAGGAAATAATAATGCAGCTTTTGACTGCAATTTCTGCTGCAGAATTTTAAATTTCTAGCTTCATTATGCAGTCGGTACATGCAGTGATTCTACCTCTCAGCGGGCAATTACAATCACCCGATGAAGATCTCACAGAAGCAATGAGATTAGCAAATGACGCGTTAAAAGAGTTTGAAGAAATTGGACACAATGCAGACAAAAAATGTACATTTGATCTTTGCACACGTTGAACAATAATGCAGTGATCTAGGTAGAGAAATCAAGGAACCGCTGCAATTTGGAGAAATGCGACGCTGAGACTTACTATTGCATTGCTTTTTACATTCCCTTCTTCGATACATATATCGCTCATTTAAAAAGCCGATTTCTTGACCATAAATCAGTTTTAGACAATTTTAGTGTTTTGTTTCCAAAGAACGATTTTGATACAAAAAAAAAAACTGAAGAACTATTTGTATTTTATGAGTAATAGTAATAGTAATAGATTTTTCGAAATAAAACTTTTTTTGCGGAAGTAAAAATGTGGAAACAGCGAACTGCAGGCAAAAATTTCCTAAACGCTCTTGAAGCTTTACAAGTCATTAACAATACCTCTTTTGGAAATGTCTTCAAGATCTTACGTATATTAGAACTTTTGCCCGTTTCAATCGCAACACCAGAACGAAGTTTTTCATCTTTGAAAAGAATTAAAACCTACTTGCAGAATACAACAGGTCAAGAAAGGCTCAACGGTCTAGCTTCTATGAATATACACAGAGATATCGATTTGTCAGTTGACGAAGTCTTAGAAGAATTTTTCAAAAAACCAAGAAAAATATAATGTTACATGCTTACCTTATGATGATTTTGGAAGTGTTGGATATATCATGATAATTTGCAAATAAATAAGATAAACACTGTCATTTGAAATAAATAAACAAGTTACACCATTCATTTGTTTATACTATATGCCAATTTAAAATGAAAATCCCTCTCATCAGACCTATATTTTTATCGACCTAGTTTTCTCAGATTTTTTAGGGAGGGGGAAGGGGTTTTTACACCCAAAATCCTTTTTACTATCGGGAAACGAATTTGTGTCTATTTATAAACGCGTTCAATATTGTATCGCATACTTTTTCATCGCACAATGGTTAAATACAGCTAATCAACTCTCCGCGTCTTCTTCTTTTCTAGAATTTGTCTTTGCTCTTCCTTTCGAGGTATATTACTACGTCACTGATTTTTGTTCTCAGCTCGATTGTCGCAATCTCGTTTTATAGGATTCAAATATTCAAATAGGAATAATAAATGTCAAGTACGCAAAATTATTGAGGGCCACTTTTGTTAAATGAGACGCCATATTTGAATACTGACTACACCGGTTTTTATTACATCATGGATTTGGTGGAGCTGTATTTCGTGCGCCAAAAACTTGCGTCATTGTCGTGTTTGTAGTTATAATTTGTCAAAAACAAATTCGCAAAATGTTTCCACAGCTTCTTGTCTAATTTTTTTCCTTGTAAGTATCAGCTGATTATTCTGCCCTATCGCTGAGTACGTCGTAGTACGTCTTCATAGATTCTACGAGTTCGAATAGCTACGTCGTAGATTCGAAATTCGTAGAGTTCATTCGTAACGCAATTTCGTAGATATTTCGATGAATTTGTTATGACGTGTTTTGGTTGTCGGAGAAAATTTTAAAAATAATATTTAGAAGGAATATCCTCTTTATTTCAATAATTTATAATAACACAGAAACATATTGAAATGTTGAAAAATTTTGTTTGGACCGTTTGTCCAAAGTCCTTTCCAAATCACGGTTTGTAACCACCTTCCGCAAAAATCTTAGCACCGAAGCCAGTTTTTTAGATCCCATTCATTGACGACGATCTGGGAACACTTAAGATGCCATCTTTAAGCATCCCAACCACATTCATAAATGCTCATTTGTTTAATCGAAAATTTTCAACAAATCTGCAATTTAAAACTGGTAAAATTAAATATCGTCCCGTTTCTGCGTTAACCACGTACATATATACAATAGAACAATTTTTCAGAAACGAAAAAAAACGTAATTTTTGTTTTAGTAATACAAAATATTTTTACTTGAACTCATGTCATATGAATGTAGAAACGAGGAAAAAGAACTAATAAAAAAATATTACCGTTATGTTATTTTGACATACGAATTGTCAGTCCACATTCAGTGATAGCTTTTCAGTGCTGCCACATAAAAAACCGATTTCCTCAAAAAATGTAGATACGTGGTTAACGCAGAAACGGGACGATATGTGTTTCAACTGCCGAAACTTTTTCATACAAAGTGGCATCAGATTCCAAAGGATTTAATTTTAACTGTGGCTAAAATTTGCCACCTTTCTTAATTGAGAAAAATTATTTTCGCACTCCCAAGGAAATTCATTTTGTTTAATAAATCCAGAATATTGCTATAAAATTAAATTATTCTGCTAAAATTTGTTTACTTTCTTTCTGCTGATGCGTTAAAACCAAAAAATTTTCGTAGTCGTAGCGGAGGGCTGCGTTCGTAACTTTGGTACGACGTACTCAGCGATAGGGCAGATTATGACAGCGTTTAAAGCGCCCGTTTGGTCATAGAAACTTTCAAAGCAAATCAGAGCAAGCCAAGGCGAAATCAATAAGATGGTATTGACGCTGCAGCTGTTTTTTTCGCTTTGCTGAACTGTACAACGAACTGCTTTATTCTGATAAGCTGGAGAAACAAATGTCAAATTTTACCAGACGTTCACCAGAAAGCAAAAACAACGCCACGCAAAGAGCAAAAATCAAACTAGCGTTGTAGTTCTCATAAGTTACCAAGAAGTTGTCCCACACTTTTTATTAAAAAGCAGTCCCATACCTTTAAGTTTTGCTATTTATCTGAGCTATTTGAATTTTTGACAATTTCTAGGTGTAAAAGCATTGGCGCACGACAACGCAATTAATCCCATTAAAATTAAACCCTGACAGGCAGCATTGTCTATTACATCTTTTGGCTAGTTCTATGTGAAGTAAAAAAGTTCATTCATTACTTTAAATAAAGAATATGAAGGAATTACAAAAATTTTTGAAGCGAGAGCGGGATTTAAACCGCCACGCTTTGGGTTAAAATGTCATTTCAATGTAATTTTAAAATGCTCTATTTTTTGTAAAACCTGCATTAATTATTTCATTTAATCTTGATCACTCTGTTTACATTATAAGTTTAGTTCTAAAAAACAATGTTAAATTAAGTCTGTTCGTGTAAAAGTCCAGCAAGAATTATCCAGCAACGAAATTTCTCAGAGAGAGATGCTTGCAAATTTTTACGCGAACGCAAAATTTGCAGAAACTTGCAATTTAAACGAACAGCTCATTGAATTATTGTCCGTATCCAAATATGCTAAATGGAAAACGTTGCATTCGTGTTTTCTCGAAACATTCCACTAACGAAATTTAACCAAAACAACTTTTACTTGCTTCTTGCAGGTTTAATACCCATATTTTATAATATTCGCCTTTAAAACTCTTAAACTAAAATTTCGTATTTATCCATATTGCAATCAGCTGTTTTCTTGCTTGCAAATTTGTGCTGGGTAAAATTTGTCCAGCAAGTATTTGCAACTTCCCCTCAAAATGAAATGTCATTTTGCGCTCTAAATTTCTTACTCTTCTTTTCTACCAGGACATACATACATACATGACGGATGTGACGTTCAAATGAACCTATAGCTTTTTTCTTTTGAGTCACTTTCCACACTTGTAAGCATATACGACATACATAAGCATGTTCGGCTGCTTCAGGAGCTGGCAATTTCCAGGGCATGGAAACTACAAACAAATGGTTTCCCCACTAGCTTACAGTACGACGGCGCCATCTCTGAAAATGCGTTGGACTCATGTGACTTATTTGCTAATTTTTTCCAGAAAGTCTATTAGACACCTCTTTACTTCCTACGTTTACACCTACACATCTGTCTACAATTACTTCCTTCTCTGTGTCAAGTGATGATGTTTTGTTGGCAATTTCTTAACTGAATTCTAGCCCAAGTTCGGACTCTGAAGGATTCTCACCGTTATTATTTAAAAATTGCACCAACTCAATAGTTTTTCCTATCGCACTTCTTTTTCAAGACTGTTTAAACAAAGGAACTTTTTTAAATCAATGGAAGATATGCACTATCGTCCCAATTTTTATATCTGGCGACCGAAATGACATATGCAACTATAGACCCATAGTCAAACAAAGCACTTTGGCCAAATTAAACTTTTCGATCATTAAACGGTGTTATTTCTAAGCATCAACACGGATTTTTTCCGGGAAGGTCAACCTGTACGAACTTAGCTTTGTTGACGAATCATGTAGTTAACGCTTTTAAAAGCCGAGCGCAAGTAGATGTTTTCTATGCGGATTTCGCCAAAGCATTCGATAAAGTTAACCACTTTGTACTCTTAAAGAAGTTAGAGTGTTATGGCGTTAGCGGCAAACTGCGTGATTTCTTTGCAAGCTTCCTAACCGGTAGGAAACTCCTTGTCAAAATTGGAGGCGCAACATCAAGAGTTACTGTTGACGCAGTCTCAGGTATACCGCAGGGGACCCACTGTGGACCACTCTTATTTCTGTTGTTTATTAATGACTTGCCGGTTTGTACGAAGCTACTCAGTCAGTTGCAAAGTGCACCATGATCTCGACGAACTTGTAAAATGGTGTACATTAAATCGGTTACATCTGAACATAAATAAGTGCTACGTTGTTACATTTTCAAGAAAGACTATGAATAATGTTATAAATGATTACCAATTAAACAGTTGCACGATATCTAGATGTGACGAAATGAAAGATTTGGGTGTTATATTTGACTTAAAGCTTACATTTACGAAACACATCGACTATATCGTATCTAAAGCTTTTGCAATGTTAGGGTTTATTAGAAGAAACACAAAGGAGTTTAAAGATCCATATACCTTGAAATCACTCTATATTTCGTTAGTCAGGAGTCGCCTCGAATATTGCTCTCTCATATGGAGTCCCTATTATGACATTCATTCGATGAGAATAGAACGTGTTCAAAGAATTTTTACAAAGTTTGCTTTGTGCAAGTTACAGGGGCATAGTTTCCTCCCCTCTTATGTTGGGAGGCGTAAGTTACTAGGTTTGCAGTCCTTGCATGACAGGAGAACATATTTTTCGATAATTTTTATATATAATATTATCAATGGCCGTATTAACTGTACGTGCCTTGCAAATTTGTTGAAATTATATATTCCACTACGAAACCTAAGGAATAATCGATTGTTTGAAAGTGAACTGCAATTTTCTAATTATAGTGATAATGAACCAATTGCTAGATGTATCAGGCTTTGTAACACCTATTCAAAAAATATTGATTTTGCTGTGAATATAAATAAGTTTAAAATGAATTTGTTTTTGCTATTCAATTAACTAATTTTTGAGTAGTCCTAATTAGTCTGTAAGAATAATGTTCT
Source organism: Philophylla caesio (assembly GCA_963971545.1). Taxonomy (NCBI): domain Eukaryota; kingdom Metazoa; phylum Arthropoda; class Insecta; order Diptera; family Tephritidae; genus Philophylla; species Philophylla caesio. Next base: position 70,034,774 of record OZ020607.1, read on the forward strand.
GTAGACCGCAAATAAAATAAATAAATAAATAAATAATTGTGTATAACTACACACAAGTGCTTTAAAATATTCTCTTTTTCATTTGTATTTTTTTTTTCGTATACATACGTACATAAACATTTTTTAATACAGTTATAGTCCAAAGATCAAAACACTATAACGATACAATGCCAGATCACGCCTTCCCGCGGGATTTGACATATCTCAAGAAAAGTAAACATATGTATAATAAGAAGAAAAGAAAAACAAGTTAAGCTGAAAATATTTTTAAATATAAATTGTACCCAGCGGCTTTATTATTAAATTACCAAAGAAATAGAAAGAAATGGGTTGGTTAACCGTTTTATCGAATTTTAGTTTATTTACTTAAGAATTGTTTGCTACGCTGTAAAAGATCAGACACTCAATTTCAGATTGCTAGCAAGTGTAAATTCCATGCGAATTGCCAGTCGAAACAGCAAATTGAATTAAGTTATTTGAAGTTATACTATATTCATGCAGCGTTGCAATTTGCCGTTCAAACGAGGTTTTAGACAAGGCGACTCACTTTCGTGTAACTTCTTCAATCTGATGCTGGAATCCGTAATTAGAGCTGCCAATCTGAATCGCAGTGGCACTATTTATAACAAAAGTACGACGCTGCTGGCGTGTGCGGATGATATTGACATCGTTGGCCTTAACAACAGAGCCGTCAGTGTAGCATTTTCCAGTCTGGAAAAGGAAGCAAAAGAGGTTGGTCTTGCAGTGAACGAGAACAAAACAAAGTATCTTGTGGCAACAAACAAAAAATCCTCTCGTTTTGGGACCCACGTCACTGTTGGCAGTTACAACTTTGAAGTAGTCAAGGATTTCGTATACCTTGGATCCAGCATTAATACCATCAATAATATCAGCCTTGAAATCAAGCAAAGAATAACACTTGCCAACAGGTGCTACTTGCAAGGGTGCAATTGAAAAGCAGAGCCCTTTCTAGACGAACGAAAATCTCGCTCTACAAATCCCTCTTCATGCCTTTCCTTTTATATGGCGCAGAAACATAGACGATGCTAAACAGCGATGAGAAGGCTTTGGGGGCTTTCGAGATACATGTTCTACCCCAAATTTATGGCCCTTCGCGTTAACGACGAGTACCGAAGAAGATGTGTGCTGGCTTTGCCATGTCGTTCGTATGGATGATAATTCTCCGGTGAAAAAATCCTTCGAATCGGCACCCATGGGTGGACAACGGAGGCTAGGACGTCCACGAATACACTGGAAAGAGCAAGTGCAGAAGGACCTATATTCACTTGGTGTGAATAATTGGCGACCCCTAGCTTCGTTCGTTTGTGGTATTTTAGTTTTACCGGGTCTCTTCAACTAATACAATTTCCCTTCTTTGTAAAAAGTTTTGATCCAGGATACTCGGAGTCCTTATTTCTTTTCCATTTATTAAACAAACAATTATTTCAAAGAATTCATAACGCTGGCGACACTTTCAAAATTAAGAGTGTTGCGATGTTCAAAAAATTTGCACGAAAGGGAAAATTAAGAGGGCAGTTGCAAATTCTTGTTGGACAAATTTTTCCAGCACAAATTCGCAAGCGAGACTGGGACATATGGTTGCATTCTGGTCAGCAAAAATCTTGACTTGGAGAAATTCTTTAATTTATAAATATTTAATTATGAACAAAGCGACCGCTGTGGCCGAGTGGTTAGTGGTGCTATGCCGCAAAGTTTTGGGGATCAAATCTTAGCGAGGGTAGGTTAGGTTAGGTTAAGTTAGAGTGGTTGCCACCGCACAAGAGCACGTTCCGTCCCTTTCCTTGCCAGGCAGTTGCCAGGAATGTCCTTATGGCCAGGGACCCATACAACACATACGGAGCACATATCTGCCAGCTGGTTTAAAGCCGCTCTGCATTCAATGGCTACCGTAGGAGTTTAGAGATTTGATAGCAGCTAGCTGTCAGAATAAATGGTAATGCCTCGTTCGAAAGAACTGCACGTTCTAAGGCCACGAACTGCTTCCATTATTGCGCTTAGTTCGGCCTGAAAAAGACTGCAGTGGTCCGGTAAACGAAGACTGAGGTTTAGATCGAGTTCATTTGAGTGAATACCGCTGCCTACTCTTTCTTTTAACTTGGAGCCGTCTGTGTATACAGACGTCGATCCTGGATCCAGGTCCACGATACCTATCCATTCGATCCTCTCTGGGATTCCTTTGGAGAACCTATTTCCAGAAAAAGGAGGGTGTAAAGTGTAATCCAACTTCCTCGGTTTGACGGGCAGAGTTTTCAGGACCTTTGCGTGCCCATAGTCAAGATTTCTCCACGGAAGGATCGCATTTAGCTTAGCAGCACTGCAGGCCGCCAGAAATTTGCCGTAGAGATCCACCGGAGGAAGATTTAACATTATCTCCAGAGATTTGGTGGGTGTAGAGGGCAGTGCTCCCGTGGAGAGCATTGAGGCTACCCTCTGTACCCGTTCTAGCTTCGCTCTGGTAAAAGTCTTGCTCAGTGCCGGCCACCATAAGGCGATTACGTAGAAAATAATGGGTCTTATCAAAGCTGTGTACATCCAGTGTACAATGTGTGCTTTATTCCCCATTTCTTCCCCACGGCCGTCTTAAAGGCATAAAGAGCAACAATGGCTTTCTCAGCGAGGATAAGTAATAAATAGAAAACAAAATGTTATTTTAGAGGCAAAAGAACACTTGAACCCTATTTTAGCTTATGTTCAGATATGTTATGATATGCTACATAAAATATTAGTTGAAGTTGAACAGTAAAATTCAGGAGAAATGTCTTATGTTCTATCACAAGAGAAAAATACGCGAAATTTGCAAAAACTTGTAAGTTAAACGAACTGATTAAATTCTTCTTCCGCATGGAAAACATTGCGTTATTGTTTTTTTGAAACATTGTGCTAAGGAATCTTAACCAAACTAACATTGACTTGCTTGTTTAATACTCATATTTTATAATTTTCACCTTTAATATTCTTAAACAAAAATTTTTTATTTATCCAAATTGCAATCAGCTGCTTTTTTGTTGGCAAACATTTTTCCAGCAGAAACCAACAGCTTCCCCCCAAAATGAAATGTCACTTTGCTCTCTCAATTTCTCCGACTTTGTGATTTTTTTGCGTACGTGAACGCTAACAGCTGTCAGTTTTTGAATACTTTCAATAATTATCAGCTACGCGAACGTACTTTTGTTTGTTCATGTCGTCAATATATAGAAAATAATTCCATAGCTCCGAAAGTTATCGATGCGATACCTGTTGATACTGGCAGGAGCAGTTCAAATTGACTTTAAATTGGTTTCATTTGTTATTTCTATATTGCTTGATTTTTCAAAAAAATGAATAGTTAAATACTATCAACCAAATAGTACAAGAAACTTTTTCATAAACATAAATTGTATGCCGTTTTCAGAATTGCGAAAAAAAAACAACAATCAATTGATTAAAGTAATGGAAAGATAAAAGGTTTTTGGAAACAAGAAAATTTAAATTTGATTATTACTTTTCATCTGAAGAATGACACATATCAGCTTTGATGGTACTTCATCCAAATCTGTAAAATGGAAAACTTTACTTTAGTGTTTTGCTGAAACATTCTTCCAAGGAAACTTAACCAAACGAATATTAAGTTGCTTTTTGAACGTTTAATAACTCATATTTTACAATTTAAATTTCAAACAAAATTTTTTCATTTGACTAAATTACAATCAGCTGAGGGCAAAAAAAGTTAATGTGACAGAAGCTATTTATCAGCAATAGTTATTGAACGCAAAACCAGTAAAAAAATTGTAAGTAATCAGATGACGCGGTGTTATTTGAAGGTGCTGTAAATTTGAGGCATGAAATTTATTTTAATTGCGAAACTTATGAACATACATATGTATATATTCGATTGAATTTTTCCAATACAAATATTTTTCACTAATCTTGCGTTAAAATTTTCGTCACCCTAATCCCAGAATCATGTGTGTGTAAAAATTTAAATGTCAAGAAATCAAGTTTGAAACTTTATTTCTATTTCTGTTGATAATGAATAGACATTCTGCCAAGATTCATAAAAAAAGTAGATTCGGTGACCTTTAGTACTAAAATTGGCATGACCATTTCTAAAGGATTCTCCGATTTAAATAAAAGCTCACGGAACAAATGTTCTAAACGAAGAGATATTCTGACGAAATCGACATTTTATTAACTTATCGCCTTAAAAAAATTTTTCTGGCACAGTTATTTTTACGTGTTGTCATTTAAACGGATTCTGGTATAAAATTTTCAATTGTGAAAATCACATTTTGTATCATCTTGCTACTTACATATTCCCACTTTCAAAATATATGACGTCTTTGTCAAGATTTGTATTGTCCTGGCCAAGGCGAATTTAACAAGGTGGTGTTAAGGAGCCAGCTGGTTTTTCGCTTTGCTGGACTGAATGTCAAAGGGCTTCGTTCTGATTGGCTGGCGATGTACATCATCTACAGAAACTTGACCATTCAGTCCAGCAAAGTAAAAACAAAATACATGGACGCCTTTTACTTATATATGCTCACCACCACCTTGATAAATTCGCCTTGTGTCCCGGCAAAATCATTCGCGAGTGTAACTGTTTTTCGCCTTCAAACGAGAACCCTTATTATATTATTATTTGCTTTTTGTAGTGGTTTTGTGGTATAATTTTGAATTTACATTATTATAAGAACTTACACTAAAAATACTCAAATATTTGAAAATTCTGAAATATGCTTCCGAAACTGGCTTGAATCGCAGAATACATGCTTAACACCCATTGTGGAACCCCAAACAAAAACAAGCAATAATGAAAGGAATTGTTTGTTTCTTAGATGTGATTATTTCAAGCTCAGAAATGTATGCATAGTAGATGGGATTGTTTTAATATACAAAAGTATATTTTCTTGACTTTAATAGATGTTATAAGTGTTCTTCATTTTGATATCATCTGAACATTCTAGAATCCTTACAAAATATTATATAATGCCCTCTCTTCTCATTTTTCAATCATTGTAACATATAACTAGTTTATATAATAATTATATAAAACATATTTAGAAATTAAATAAAGAGTTTTGAAATCATTATAAATAATCTCAAAATAAATATTAAATTAATATAACAAAAGAAAAAAATAAATATTTAATATTATGCGCCCCAGATGTATATAAGTGAATCAAATAGTTTTATTCTGGCCTATAGAACTAACATTCTTATTGATTTCTCTTTATTTTATTTTATATTTTTTCAATCGTTCACTTATTGACCTTTAATCTTTTATTCGGTCTAAAAATTATATTCAGAGAATATGATCACGATTAAAAATTTAAAAATCTCAAAATACAGGATGACAATGGCAAGCAATATGGGCGAGTGAACGTATATTCGAATCTAATTTGTGGAGTTATCATAAAGCCCTCATTACACCAGATATGTATTGTTTTATGTACTCCGATATGCGCAAAAAATGTTTACAGCATTAAATTGGTTTTTGTAAATCGGTGTGATGGTTGTTAGTAAAGGTAGTTTAAAGAATTTGTGTTAGAAGTTTTATGCTCCAGAAATGTATCGAAATTCTACGATTTTAGATATTCAAAATAACACTGCAGAAATATTATTGGTGATTTAAATATTTTCATGGCATCGTGGTTCTTCAAATGGTGTCTATACAAATTCAATGCATTCCTTTTGTGAACTATTGACTTTATTCGATGTTTCCGGTAATGTTGGTATCTCTCTTTCTTACAAATCGGTTTCACCGTACAGAGCAGTACTAAACGACATGTAATCGAGAGCTCCAGGCACTCCATTGGGACCTTTAAATGGTGGCATTCTCTGGATGCAATATTCAGCTTGATCTGGAGGAAGTTCACGTCGGAGCTCATCGGGCAATATATATGGCTAAACAAAATATGTAATGTAAATTTTTAGGCATTAAAATAAATTCATGAATGTATATGAAGAGATTCTAAGTTTAGATTGTTTTACCTTATCGGCCGCAAGAATTCTGAACGAATCAATCACTTGTTCAGCGGTATCAGTATCAGTACTTTCGCGAGTCATAAAATCAAGGAAGGCATCGAAATGCACATAACCAGTTGAGTTAGGATCGACAACAGCTAATATTCTTTGGAAGTCCATCTCTCCTTGCCTGTCTTTGCCGATTGAGTAGCCCAATGAGACAAGACATGACTTAAATTCTTCAGGGGTTAGCCGTCCCGTACGATTCTTATCGAAATGATTGAAACTAGACCGGAACTCATTCAGTTGTTCCTGACTTATTCCTTTAGAGTCGCGGGTTAGAATTTGGTTTTCAACCTCATTAATGTTACGGTTGATGGAAGTCAATAGTTGTTCCCATCCAACGCGCAATGTTTCCATTGTGTAGTTAGTGTAACGATTTTCGAATATCATAGATTCTTGAACGGCTTGGTGAATCTTTTCTAATTCTTCAATGTTAGGCTTGTATGCATATACTGCCTGTTCATACTCTTTAAGGCGATGCAATTGATCTTCAAGCGAACCTTGTAGACCCATTCCGATAGCAGTAACAGCATCCATCTGGCGCTCAATCCACGGCCCTACATTATTTGCCTTTTCAGCAAATTGTCTGCGCAACATTTCATTATTTTGCTGTTTACGAAGTTCATTTGCAAGCGTTTGATCACGTTGCGGTACCAATTGGCGAACATCACTCCATTTTCTCGTCATCTCATTGGCAGTGAGTGTTGTGTACGGATTTTCTAATCCTCCAGGGATTTGATGTTGCTTTACAATTGACTCTACCTCACGGACTAAATTTACAATCAAGTTGAATTCTTTGTCAGCCTCACCTAACGTGGCCTTAAATTGATCGTGCGCCTGTATAAGACCTTGTATCTCTTCCATTGTGTGTACAATAAACATATCGACTAAATCTTCGCGAGTACCATCCAACCAATTGTTGAAAGGAGCAGCCCTCTTTGCGAACTCCAGATGCAGTATATCGATTTTCTCTAAAATACGTTCAGCCTCATCCAAGGCAGTACGACGACGCTGAGTGAGCGCACCCAAGCGATCCCATTGATCACAGATACGTTGACATCGAGCATTTACCGATACACAATCGTGATATTCCAGAGTGCTTAAAGATAAAACAAGAACCAATTATTAAATTGTGATTGCGCGACAAATAATTAGTAAGAGTTTGAACGAACTGTCATAAATTTGTCCTGGCTAAGACGAGAGTCGAGAACATAAGTTATGTATAAAACTTACCGTCGATATCTTGCTTTGGTTCCAAATGATGCTTAAAAACCCAAACCGACATTAGAACATAATTTTCGGGGGTGTTTTTATAAGAGCGAAACTGAGAACAAAATTTTGCAGAACGTTCTGAACAAGAATTATCTGAGAAGAAAACGCTGGGAAACGTTCATAATGAAAACCAAATGCGAACAATACTTTCGGGCATAAATCCCCCTGTATATGGGCATTTCCATCCGAAATTCCCCAATGACCGAAAAATTAATAATTACTCAACAGTTTTAAAAAACGAATACAAATAACTTCTACGCATGATGGAATTATATACAGGTGATGTCAGTTCGAATTCACCAAATGATAGGGAACAAAATTTAAAATTTATAGTTTTCAGAAAATAGCAATGGAAAACCCTAATGGTTTTTATTTATTTGTAACGGTATTTTTTTATTATTAAAAACACAAATGCAAAAAACCAAAACCCTTACGAAAATATTTTCAATGAAAGCACGCGCTAACACACTTTTTTACCCAGTAAAAATTTGCAAGCACGAAAACAGCTGATCAAAAGCAATTGATTGCAATTTGGATTTGTTTAAGAATTTTAGAGGTGAAAATTAAAATATATGAGTGTTAAACATGCTAGACGTTCGTTTGGTTAAATTTCGTTAGTGGAACGTTTCAGGAAAACACCAATACAATGTGTTTAATGGATACAAATTCAATAGGCTGTTCGTTTAACTTGCAAGTTTCTTTGCGTAAAAATTGCAAGCATCTCTCTTTGAGAGAAAATACCCCAAAATTCACAGAAATTCGTTGCTGGATAATTATTGCAGCATTTTTAGACGAACGGACCTAATGACTCAGCTTGCGATAGTAGTCTATTAATAAATGGCAGGAAAATTCAAAAAATTACTGACCGACCAAACCGCCTTCGTATGTACATATGTACCATGATTCAATTCCATCCAGGGGTTCATCACAATATTAAGAATAACCCTGATACCAATGGTATATAAATAAAAGGAACAAACCGAATAAATAACTTATATTTTTCTTATACCAAAAAATCGTTTAGTTCATAGGACGAATAGATTGAAAATTTATTCGCTAGGTAAAAATTTAAAAAAATTTATCTATGTTGAAATGTTTTCGAAATTTTTAATTAAAAAAATCACTAACATTTTACTACTTATTATTTACATTTTAAGAAAGGGTAACAAAATCTAACCCGTTTTCCATACTTCGTTAAACAACCCTTTATAAGGGAGTGTCAAAATTCGAATTTCATTATTTAGCTAACCTTTTATAATTTAATCATGCATATGTACATGCATAAAATATAAAAATCAACTTCAAAAATATCAAATACATACAAACACGCTAGGCGAATTCATAAAGGTGGCAGCAAATGTTTAAGAAAAAAAAAGTACATGTATTTTTTTGTTGCTTTCGGTACAGCGAATGTTAAAATCAACCAACAAGCAAAATCAACCTTGCAAATACACATATATGTACATATGTATTTGTAATTTTTTCAACAACAAAATACACACAAATTTCGATTTTATTCAAATGAGACTACCTGTTCAATATGCATTGATATGAAGTTAAAAAATTGAAAATAATTTTTCATTTTCTTTCGTGAAGTTGACCGTAAGAGCATCTTATCTTTACTATTTCAATCTGTAAGAGTTATTCTGCTCTGTGGTATCTTTTATGAACGAAATATTAGCCTGGAAAACACTGCAATGTATGTATTTTAGATCAAATGAGCGGGATTATTCCCACGTCACTCAATCCTGCAAATAAATTGTCTTCTACTTGCAGTAGATACTTATTTTTTGTCCCCTTTAGAGCTTCCTCAAGTTCAACGTAAAAATTTTTTAATAACGTCGTCAGTACAAGCCGCATTTAAATCACTAAAGTTACCCAGTCGTCAAAGAAACAGAAGTATCTTATAATTTCACCAATATTCGGTTGATGAAAAGTGATCCTAACGCAAACAATGTTATCTTATCTGGTATAAGCACAGAGTATGTACACTCATAATATGTATATGTACATAAATATGTATGCAAATATTAGCTGTTATTCATATACGGAAACACAGTATTGCCCCACAAAAACTAACAGGTGGTCGTCAACTAATTAGCAGCAACAGCATTCAAAATGACATAGTTTGCCACTTACATATGTATGTATATACATTTATTTATACATTTTTTTTATTGTTTGGTCATATAATTTTTTTAAACCCGAGCGTACTTGTACACATGGGCATTATAACTTTGTTCGCATAACGGTTGTTTGTAACAGCAAAAAATAATCGAGATACATAGATATAGACTAAAATGATCAGAATGAAAAGAGGAATCGATTTAGCCCTGACTGTCTGTCCGTCCGTCCGTCCGTCTGTCCGTGGTTACAATTACTTGAGTAAAAATTGAGGTATCTCAATGAAATTTGGTACATATATTGCTCTTTTGACAGGGTAGGTTGGTATTGAAAATGGTCAAGATCGGTCAACAACCACGCCCACCTCCCTTATAAGGGAAGTTTTGTGAAAAATGCAAAAACTCCGTTTTTTCGGTATTCATTTAAGCAAATTGAGTGAAATTTGGTATTGGTATTGGTATTGCCACGCCCACTTATGAACAATTTTCGGTATCTCAATAACAGTATTAGAAAGCGTCACAAAATTTGGTGGACATATTTTCCTTGACATCGCTATTATTATCGTTATTTTTGAAATCCGACCATAACCTCGCCCACCTCCCATATAACGGAAATTTTGAAAAATACAAAAATTTCGTTTTTTCTTTATCTATTGGAACATTATAGATAGTTAACTAAAAAACTTAATTTTTATGAAATTTTGAAAAAAAAAAAAAAAAACGTCTGTAGGTATCTCAATAACGATGTAAGGTATCGGCACAAAATTTGGTGAACATATTGTCCTTGATACCATTAGCATTATCGTCAATAATTTTTTAAATGGGACCATAACCACGCCCAACTTCCAAATAACGGAAATTTTGAAAAATGCAAAAAACTTCGTTTTTAAATATTTATTGGAATAAACTGAGTAAAGTTTAATACTAGCTGCGATTTGAAACAAAGAAACTGGGTTTTTATGAAGTTATGGGCACGGCCCATACAAAAATACATCGCGAGGGTATATAAAAATCGGTTTCGCCCGAGTTTAGCTTTTCTTACTTGTTTTTTTAGCTTTAAAGCCCATTGGTTTTTGGGATAATAATAATAAAATCAACAATACTCTAAGCGGTAGAAGTTATACGATAGTACTTTTTCGGAGATCACAACTTTTTCTCATCAGACATCTTCCCTCAATGGTTTCGCGGGAGTCGAACCCACGACATGGTTTATGTTATATTATGAACTGATTTTTAATTGAAAATCTTTAAAAATAAATAAATGTATCTAAGTGGCAAGTATGTCATTTTTAATTAGTTGACAACCACCTGTAAATCACATCAGACCGAAATATATATGTGGGATTTAATATTGATTTAAATGTTAACACTCTCCGAGTAAAATACGAGCTTGAACTTGCAAAAGACTTTATATAAACTTACTTCAACTCCTGCGCAATCGCAGCAATTTGTTCGACACGATCTTGATGAGCGGCTAAATCTGATTCAAAAGCTTCGTGCTTTTTCTTGAGCGCTTTCAATTCGTTTAGTTTACATTGTCGGAAGTCTTGAGACTGCAGCATCTCTTCTTTTCCGCGCGTCCAATCTTCATGAGCATCAGCCTTTTGAAAAATAATAACATGTTTAATAAAATAAATATTTAGGCATATATTTAAAAAAAAGAATTGCTTCACCTTGTGCTTGAATTTTTGCGCCAGATGTTCCAAGCGCTCCAAACGCATAGTTTCAGCAAGAAGCCATTCTTCGAATGCTTTCTCCGCTAATTCCAAACCTTTCCAAGCATTTGAAATATCAGCGACAGTCTTGCCCTCAGTTGGCAGGTATGCAGGACGGTTGGATAAGCGGAGTTTCGTTTGCAAAGTATTAAAGTTAGTTTCGAGTTTTGCTTTTTGCTCAACACGTGGCGGCTTGTGCTTACGACGATAAGTTCGGTATTCCTCCAACTTCTTTTGTACACCAGCCAATGAATTGTCTGCTTGACGTGAGTTTAGCCATGGCATAGTACGACGTATCCATTCCAAAAGCTAAGAGAACAGGTATAAATAATAATTTAAAAACAAAAAATATTTTTTTCAAATAGTTTGCTCACATCGCTTGCAAGACGTTCATACTCCTCCATGAGACGCTCATTTTCCTGGTTCACCTTAAGCACTTTACAAATGCGGTTAGCTGCGGTCTCCGCCTGACAAAAAAATATATATTTAATTATAAAGACTTATTATTTCATATTAAGCAATCGTATTAGAACGAACGTTTTATAACAAAATTCTAAATTTAGTTTAGCAAGCAAAACAAAGCGATTAAGAAATAGTATTCTGACGTATTTATATACATATCTACATATACTTAAATATGTATCCAAATAAAAATTCTTTCAGGGGATAACAATATTCTATTAAAAATTAGCAATTCAAACCAAGAAATTGCACTTCTTTTACAAGAAAAGCTGTTATCTCTTTTAATTGTATAGGGTGTTTTTTGAGACATGTGGCTTTTAAGAAAAAACAAAAGGCATATAATTTAACGCTATGGCCAAGAATTTGGCTTTATTATATGTAAAGATAAGGGTTTTTCATTGGGGGTATTCGGGATTTGTTGTATTCGTATTAATATTTACTATTTTAACAACGAATTTAGAACTACACAAGTTAATCGCGAACACACCCTGTTGTAATATCTGTCTTCGTGTCATTGTAAAATTTCCCAAACGGCTGATTTACGAGTTCATATATACATACATGTATGTATAATAAATAAATGTGCGTAATACACACAAATAAATATATATTTATTCATAACGTATTTGTATATGATTCGAAGATTCATATTTTTTGCTGTGATCGGCTGTGAGAAATTTACAAAAGGGTTCACCAATTGCAGCAGGGTCCACCAATTGCATTTGCTTGCACTCTTGTATTTGAAGTGAAACGTTATTTTATTGTTAGAGTTTTACTACATTTGCTATAAAAACCACAGAAACCACGAATACAAAATACCATGGCAAATACAACAGATCCCGAAAACCCCTATTGTGTTTTAAAAATGATTTCAGGCAAGTGACCACCGCGGATGGGTCGAATAAATTCCAGCCGAGAGGCTCAATTTTCGACCTTTTTTTTGCAGCAATTAGGGCCGTATGTCAGCAATAACATTCCGAATTTTCTCTTCCAAGGCGTCTTGAAATCGCAAACCACACTGAGTATAAATCAAGTAGCAGCTGTCAAAAAGACCAACTCCCAAAAAAGTATTACCTCATTGAAAACCACCAGCCTAAAAGAAACACCCTATATTTATTTAGTTAAACTTTTAGAAAGCACGATTATGTCCCGTGACATAATTTTTATTTTTTCCTCCGAAGGAAATATTAATTGTTAAGTAATTAACTTTGCTTTTTGAAAGTGTTATCCACACAGAGTTAAAAATATGTAGTTGTTAATGTTTTGTGACGAACCTTTTGAGCGCCACTAAAGCAATGATAGTACGATGACACGTACGTCATGACTGCTCGTTCATCTGGCAACGCAGTATTCTGCAAGTCTGTTAGACGTAAGTAAAGAAAAAGCAACAAACAAAACACAAGTTAGTATATTAAAAATTCAAGCAGCCTTGCAACTTTTTATAGAACGTATAACATAATAAACTCCATAATCAAAATCATTTAAGCAGTACTTCACAAATGCAAATCCTACAAATTTAGTAAAAATAACGCAAAATCCACATGCAGCAGATTGTTAAAAAAAACTGTGTGCACATGTGCCGAACAAGTTTTAGAAGAAGCATTCACACAACAGGTGGTGGGGATGAAAGCGATGATCGATGTCTTTGGATCAAGATCGTATGTAATAAAGTAGTTGTAAATTTGTCTTAGCTGTGTACACAAATGTTTATATGAACATATGTTTGTACATATATACTCGTATGTATATACATATGTATGTATTTCCCTGACAGCGGAAACATCCTTAGCAGCAAAAGGAGTTTTGTTTAATCTGAGCAATTATTTAAATATGGGGAAAATGAAAAGATGCAATTTGAACTTATCTCAAAAGTAGATATTTTGATTCTGGTTATACATATGTATGTATTTATCGTCAATGCGCCATTAAAAACAGTTTCGTGTATTTCAGTAACTCTTCACGGAGCAAAAAAAAATGTTCAGATTATATTTAGTACTGCGAGTAAAAACGGTAAACGCAAATATGTATGTAGACAAATGAGAGAGAAATCTTTTGGTTTGGGGATTTTTCAACTAAAAACATGTATGTAAATGCTCAAACTCGTAGCACAATATTTCCCACTATAAATTATCATTTGTCCACCTAATTGAAGTACATTAGCCCGCGTAACTAATATTTTGTAATAGCTACTCGATCAAAACGATATACTACCATAGTATATTTTAACCGAGTTTGTTCATTTGCCAGACTCAATTTTTTTTTATCGGTTTGAGTAGTTTATTTGCTATTAAAAACGATGTACTGATTTCTCATAAGTATGATTAAAAAAATTATAAAAAGTATAAATAATGAAAGATTTCCCCAATGGTAATTTCTTTAATTTTATTATGTCTCCCTATGCTATTGAATATAAAGGTAAGCAAGCCCAAGCTGAATAGATAAATGGGGATAGTGATAGAATAGATGAATTATTATTTTCTTTCTAAGAGGACAAATTTACGATTTAATCAGTTTTTGAAAAGCTTTTGTGGGAACTGTGTCCAAAAAATCATTTTCGCCTCCTTTAGTTACGTCGGATTCATTGTACGAATAACGGCGCGAGATTATTCGCTTGTTTTCCATAAATTCTTCGGATGGAACAATACATCAATTCAGTGTATTTAAGAAGAAACTCCAGGTTATCAAGACAGGTGTGTCACGCTTGTAGGAAAATTAATCGAAGGCGTTTGAAAGAGCACGAAGACTTATTACAAAGATAACATACATATTAATATCGCCGCTTAATAGCTTTAGTTGTGTAATAATTATTATACTTTTAAATATAACTTTCATAATACGTGGTCTAAGTTTTGGAAGTGTTTTGTGTGGTATAAGTGTTAAGAATTACTCGAGGCGTTGGGCCATTTAGCAATTTTTATCTTATAAATGATTCAATATCCTTTCTGTATACATACATACATACATATTTACGAACATAAGTGAATACAGGCTAAGCAAACATGATCCGTTTAGGGTATATGAATAACTGTAGTTTAATTTGCCTTTTGGAAAAGTAAATTTTTGCAAAGTCGATAATTTCCTTTCGATTCATTTTAGCGGCTTAATCACATTGCAAATATTCATGCGTGAATAAATTTAATTTAAGAACTGCGAACAAATTATATTCGTAAGATTGGTTTAAGAATTTCCCAGCAAACATATTCTCGTAAGTTTACACAAATTAAATAACTAGTGTAATAATCTAATTCATACATTATAGCCTGATTAGAGAGCTAAACCTTATTCAATTCAAAATTTCTTTCATATATTTTGAAAACGGAATTTCTCCAATCGTCCTGTAAAGTTTAAGCTCAATGGATAAACGAGTTTTCTAAACGTTAACTCTAATTGATTACGAACCTAAAAATTTGCTGGGATATTATTAGAGGCCAAATATATCGTGTGTCAAACACAAATGTTTTAAAGCCACGCCACACAAAATAAATTTGAAAAGGTCTAAGTATAAAAAACTTAATTGAATATTTAGAGCGTTAAGAGCGAATAGCGTTTAGCGGGCAGCATATTATGCAAATTAAAAACTTAGTATTTTTCACAAATTGGGCAACAACGCCTATATAAAATTCTATTTGTGCATAAAGGTTGCATTTTTCCAAAAAACAAACTGTAAAAGAATAAAATGAATAAGTGTATTGATGTGAAGTTTAGTCACATTGTAATTCGGGACGTAGGTGTATTGTCTTGTGGGTTCGGGTACATGCGTCACATTTCCAACCTGTTGCGCTCCCTGGAAGGCATGATAGTAACAGGACACGTATGTCATAATAGCACGTTCATCCGGCTTCGGAGTGTTGATCAAATCTAGTTGATATTTTTTTACGGTTGAAAAATTATAAAACATAAAAATCCCATTTAGTTTTTGGTATCTTAGATTATCCTATAAAAATTAAAATGTTACTATTGTATTTGTGTATGCCTATGTACTGCCTATGTACATACTTATATAAATATCCAAAATAATAAAGGAAGAACCTATGTATATGTGAACCCAAAGGTACAGCTATCCTTCAAGCTTTCATATTAAAGAGTAAATATTGAATCCCGAAGAAATTGGTAGTTTTTTGTTCGCATTTTTTATGAAACTTACATTTATTTTTGAGTTACTTGAATATGTACATACATATGTACATACATTTATTATCGAATCATTGCGGAGGCAGCTGCGTAACAAATTTAGAACAAATAAATCAGTAAACATTGATGAAAACAATTTTCTGTGATATAGAGAGAAAATTAGCCGCGCCGTTGTCAAAAAATGTATGCGTACTCTGATCAGTGAACTTCTGAGCGTGCAATTGCCCGGGAAATTGGCAAAATTACTTTCGTTGTTTGCAGTATTTGCTCAACTCAACTTTGTATGGGAACAGCAAGGTCTTTCCTTACACAAAAGAGTCACAGGAGAAGTAGATAGAAAAATCATCACGAAATCTAGCGACGCTGTAAGTGCAGAGAATACAGCGTTGAAGAAGCTTAAAAAATCACCATTTAATACACAGCGGAAAGAGACACGACTAGAGTTAGCAATACTTAAGTATGGAGATGACTTGAACAGACGTTTGGAAAAGAGAGGATTTAATAATTAATTCTATCGTTCTCATCTAGTGACTCAAAAATAAAAGCAAATTTTTGACATTGTTCGCAAAAAATGTGAATAAAAAATAACGATACAAAGAAATCTCCTCTTTTTATCAATTTTCTTCAGGATTGCATACTCTTTAATATAAAACCAATGAAAAGCTTTTCTGAAGGTTTTTATCACAATGGATGTACATGTATGCACCTACATACATACAAATATAAGTAAATATATTATTATAAGTGCAAGAGTGTTTTAGCAAATTCAAGGCATTCAACTCACCATCTGGATCCAACATCCTTGGAATATCAAGATATTTCTCAGCAACATCAAAGGCAGTGTTGAGATTTTCCAATGGATTGTCTTTGGAAAGTTTGGAATAGTCAATCAAGTCAGGCCTATGTCGATGAATCAAAGCGCAGAACGCTAAACCGTCCTAAAAATCAAAAAAATATTTATGAACGTACAGTTTTTGTCTTTACCTATGTATGTATATATTATTTTCAAAATCTTATCGAGCTTTACCTTGAATGAAAGATGGAAGTTTTGAACATTGACGTTCTTGTAGGGAGCCGTTTTGCGTTGGCACCACAACAACAAGCCTTCTTTAGCGGTCATCTCTTCAACGGAAATATCCTGGATAGCAAAACGTAAAATGATGGTCCATATCATGCCAAGAGTCATCTTAAGATTTCCATCAACAATTTCCTCAGCACCAATCGATACCAAATGAACGCCTTTTGATGCAATGAAATCTAGAGCTTTATTGACATTGGCAATTTTGTGGAAGCGCATCTTGCCACGATCAGGTTTGGGCAAGGTTTCTCCAGAAATTACTTCAAGCAGCAACATTAGCTTCAGCCCATTGCGGAAATCCTCATCAATATTATCGATTGCCGTTCCAGCTTTTCTTAGATGACTATTGCACCATGCAGTGAATGTCTATAATTAGAAGCGAACACGTAAATAATTAATAAATACATACTACTTCATAATCTAAATAAACCTTGGTGCTAGCTAGCTCTATTTACATCGGCGCAACTTTCAAGAACCAGTAAACAAACTGGCGAACGGTTAAGCAACAAGTGCAATCATTGATACGCAGTTATTTGATCTAAACAGAATTGTTGTAAAACAGAAATGAGAAACCTGTTTCTGCAAAGACGGTATCTAAGAATACTGGGGAGAACATGTAACGCAGCACATTATGCACAAGAAACCATCTGATGTGCGTTGAAGTTAATCCATTGAATGCAGGCCAAATAAAGTTAGAAACATTTATATGAACTTACATACTAGGGATGTCAATTTTGGGCACTTTGTTGATCCCGGGATTTTCTAGATCTGAAAACGAAATCCTGGGATCCCGAATTTCACGAAGTTTTGATTCGTAATTTTTAATTTGTCAAAAATGTAACACGTCTGTAATCGTTTTATTATAGAAGTATACAAAATAACATTAATATAACAATAAAGAACGATTTGTTGTAAATCATGTACATATGTTTTATTGGTAATTTCAAGAAAAAAAGTAAATAAACGTTAAATTTGACACACATACAATATAATGTATAATTCAAGTACAAATATACATATTTGTTACAGAAGCAAATGCACCTGCATAAAGTAAAATTATTTTTAATCACTGTTTGAGACCAATATTATATACTACCATCAAGTAAAAATTAAATACATTACCCATTCCATTTTGAGCGAAGCAGAATTATTCCTTATTTTGATCAAAATGCAATCTCAAAGAAATAAAAGCCTTAAGTGTGTTATCCTCCAACCTGGACCTAAATTTGTTGCATTTAAAATATGCCGTGGAGAAGCACTGTTAAATGTTCTTGGTAGGACATAGTCCTTATCGCCTCAATACAAAAAATATCAATTTCTTTTACGAAGCGTTTTGATAAATTATATGCCTTTCGATTATTAGACAATTGCGAGCTGCTCATTAAAACTTGATGCAATTTATCTTTGAGAATTTCTGCCTTATCCACTGCAGGCACCTCGTTGTTAGTTCTATTAACATCGCTTTCATATTGAGGCTCATTTTCTACTCGAGTGGGATATTCTCCAGCTTATTTATAATGGCAAGGACAAAACATAGCCTTAAGGGAGTTAACTGTGTTATTTGTCGATTGTGAACTCTCTAAAGGCTTTGTTTTGCCCTTGAAAGGGGAATTTTTAAGAATGACACAAAATTTTAAAAATATATGGCTATTAAATTCACTGTTTTCTTCAATTCCGGGATTTTAATAAACTTATTCGGGAGTTAAAAAAGGCCGGGAACCAGGGATTGACATGCCTAATACATACATATGCATGTGTATGTACCTAGAGTTGAGTTCAAAATGATAATAGAGCATATAATTCGCCAAAAATCATACATCGGCACAATTGATTGAGAATAGAGCAATTAGAAGTCAAGATACATAATAAAAACTATAAAACATCGAGATTCAACAATTTCTACCTGAGAATACTTATAGCAAGTTCACACCCATAGTCATCATATCAAATCGAAGTCAATTACATGACGAACCGTTTCTGCCCATGCCGGAGTTTGAGGTTTTCAAAACAGCAGTTTCGGTGTTAGGGGTATTCACAAAAACTTCGTTACTTTGTTACTTTTCAATATATTTTGTTTTTTTTCTGAAGCCAGAGCGCGATCAAGGAAAGCTTTGCAGTTTAATTGGTAGCATTCGAAATTACAAACAGTACATTTATTAATTAAATTTTTTACATTTTTAGTTTTCGGTTTCAGTTATTACCAAACTAACAGAAATAAGTTAAAAAGTTGTACCGTTCTGACAACCGACGAATCGCCAAGTATCGAAATTGGTTTGAAACGCCGATGTGGAGCTGAAATAACCAGCAGATGAGAATGGGTTCGACTCGAGATTTTTTTTCGCTGACTTGAACCAACATAGAAATTTTAAACGTATTGGAATAACTTGCCGCAAAAAACTCCAAATTTAAGATTTGGCTATATTTAAAACATTGGCCTTGTGAAATCTTATAAAGGGTGTTTTTTTTAGACGTGTGGTTTTCAATGAGGCAATACTTTTTACGGAGTTGGTCTTTTTGACAGCTGTTACTTGATTTATACTCAGTTTGGTTTGTCATTTCATAATGAACAGACTTACTTCCGAACAAGCGCGTCGAACGTTCACGAAAATTTAGTTCAGCGATGAAGTTCTTTTTTGGGTGAATGGGTACGTTAATAAAGAAAATTGTCGCAATTTGAGCGAAGAGAATCCACAAGCAATTGTTGAGACGCCGTTACATCCCCAAAAGGTCACTGTTTGGTGTGCTGTATGGGCAGAGGGAATCATTGATTCATATTTCTTCAAAAATGAATCCGGTCATAATGTTACAGTCAATGGGGAACGCTATGCATGATTAATGACTTCTTCGTGCCTGAATTGGAAGATGTTGATGTGGACGGCCTTTGGTTCCAACAAGACGGCGCTACATGCCATACAGCCAACGAAACAATCAATTTATTGAAGGAAACTTAGGGTGAGCGCATTATCTCGCATCGTGGGCCTGTGGTATGGATTATGTGGTCACTTGTCTATGCAGATAAGCCTTGGAAGAGAATATTCGCCACGTTATTTCTGACTAAAGCCCCCAATTGGTCGAAAATTTAGCCTCTCGGCTGGAAATTATTCGAGCCAGCCGCGGCGGTCACTTGCCCGAAATCATTTTTAAAACATTATGGCAAACCCTTATCTTTATAATAAAGGTTAATTCTTGGCCATAGCATTAAGTTATATGCCTTTTATTTCTTTTTAAAAACCACATTAAAAAAAACAACCTTTAGTATACCATTCCCTAGAAATGGAAATGTGAAAGAGAGTTAAAGAGTGGAATACGCAAAATCTGCCTTATACCTAAGCTGGCGTTCCCATTGACAGCTGAGATGGATATTTGCATTTTAACGAAGCTATCGACATGCACAACGCCGGCAGCTCTCAGTTTTTTGCATGCGTGTACAGTTGTCAAATGTATAGAAATTAAATTCGGTAAATAATTGTTGTAATATGTAAAACATTCCGTTAGCAACCTTTGCCGTTTTCCCTAAAAAAAAACGTGAGCTAGTTGTAGAAGAGTTGACTCTCGTATTCGAAATTTTTCAATTTATTTAAGTAAATTAAAAGAAACCGAATTTTATATAGCCTCGCGATGTATTTTTGTATTGGCGGTGCCATGGTCATTTTTCAAAATTTCATAAAAAGCCCGTTTCTTTGTTTCGCTGCAAGTATTTAACTTTACCTAATTTGTTCCAATAGATACTGAAAAAAACGAAGTTTTTTGCATTGTTCAACACTTCCGTTATATGGAAAGTGGGCGTGGTTATTGACCGATCTCGACCATTTTTAATACCAAACTACCCCGGCCAAAGAGCAATATATGTATCAAGTTTCATTACAAAATTTCAATTTCTACTCAAGTTATCGTGACCACGGACATGCGGACGGATGGACGATAAATCGATTCCTCTTTTCATTCTGATCATTTCGGTATACATACATATGTATGGCTGTTACAAACAACCGTTATGCGAACAAAGTTAAGAGGTATTCCGGTTTTTTTTCTCAAGAACTGTACTATATAATTCAATAATTAAAAATCAAAATTACTCATATAAATAGAACTAGATTTATTCGATCCAAGAAAATTTAGTAACAACAAGAAATTCCGAAAAAATATCTAAAAATTGACTTTTTTTGATAATTCATCACTATTATTGATAAAATCAACGGATTAGTGTGATTGTAGTTCATCTTTTAGCAGATGCGATCCCGATTACAAAAATGTTTCATTTGTCCATTTCAGATACGTGAAACTCTTACAATCTTGCCAAGAAACAGGCGGTGTCGTTCGTACAACGTCCACTTTGAACCCATCATGGAGGCTTATTTTTTCATATTGGTTGATGAATAAACCATTTTTGTAAATGGTAAATATTGTAGAAAAGATCCCTTGAACTAACAATATGTACTTTGAGTTTTGATATAAAAAAAAAATGTTGAAAAAACTAACGGTTGGAGCCACAAATGTACACTTGTGTACAAGTACGCTCGGGTATAAAAATTACCTGTATGCCGAACAAGGAAACTACAATTTAAGGAGTTTTCGAGGACTAATGGACACCAAATTTTTTATACTAAAATTACTATAAATCAGTTGTCATTGCAAAACTAACAGATATACATATATAAGTCAAAAACGGTTCTTCACAGCTTAACGCTTTTCCAAACTGCCAAAACCCTTGTTGTTTGTTTACATTGCTGAAAATAATATATGAAGGGAAGTATATAGTTTTTCTTAATTATTTTATAATAAAATAATAATTTTTGTTATTTTTCTATCGGCGTAATAAATGTTTTAATAATTGACAATTTTATTGAGCTCGAGGTCAGTTTATGGAAGATTTTATGTGAAAAAACAACAACAGTTTTTTTATGGTAGAAGTTTAAGGAAGACGGAATAAACACAACAGCCCACTCGGCCAGCGTAGCACAGTATGTAGCTTGCCGGCTCTGCAACTCCGAGCTCCTTGGTTCAAACCTGGGAAAGTGGTGATGAAGAATAAAAAAAATATTATTAATTAAATAAAAAGAAGTCTGATGAGGAAATATGGTGATTTTCGAAATAGTACTATAACTTCTACCTTTAAAAAACTGTTGTTGTTTTTTCACATAAAATCTCGAACTCAGCAGCATATCGAGTTGTAGCCGCTACCCACTCGACCACAGCGGTCACTAGTATTTACTTTTATTAAATTAACAAGCTACCACGCTAACAATTATCAAAGTACCAGCCTGACAAGCTTCATAATCTGAGACTTGTTAACTCAGCGATAAGTTGTTCGAAGTTGTCTTGATTTGTAAGTTGCTTGTTTCGTTAAGTGTGAAATGCGATTAATTTTTTTAAGGTATCGTTTAAATAAATAAATTTTACTTTTCTTTTTTTTATGAATAAAACACAATTAAATAGACTAACGAAAAAGGTCTTATGTGAACACCACTGTATTTGTTTTAATACTCGTATTAACGTTAATGACCAACGGAAATCGGGTAAAACGTAGGGTTGTAACGTTGTTTGCAGCTTGTCTTATATCCATCCCAGTTAAATAGCTATTAACTGTCATATTTAAATGGCGAGACCACCTAAGGTCGGGCGGTATTGAAAATGAATAAAACAGGCAATAAATATATAAATATAAATAAATAAATAATTTGAAATAAATAAATAAATAGATAAATAAATAAATACTGAAAGTTGAGTTACTCAAGAGACAGAGTTAAATTGAAATTTAATGAATACTAGAGGCAGCGCCCACTTACATATATTATATGTAATCGGATAAAAATTGCGTTCATTTCCCATATATCGGTAGTTTTCGAATAATCGACATTTCGCCAAAATCCGACCAGAATAGTCGACAATGGGCGACTTAGCGACACTTTACCCCTACCTTCCTTCACGTCCAAATATAAAACTCTTATACCATATCTTAAATAAAATATGCTGGGCGTTCAATTTTGTAGCCAGCTCAATTTCAGAACGATAATGTACAAGCTTCAGTTGGCTTGAACATGCCATGATTTTTGAGATGAACTAAATGTTTTATATAAGTAAGAAAATTCGCAGCACGATTATCGAAAAAATTTCTCAAACATTATTATACTGAAATTGAATTGACTACAAAACTGCAAACACAAAATTTCATATATTTGATTTCAGATATGATTTTTTTTAATGAAAAAAATTAAAGCGAAACTGAAATAATAATAAAACAAAAAAATGTGTACATAAATAAGTGTATTTTTATTATCATAAATACTTTAAAACCCAAAGAACTATTTTTTAATTTTTCCAGAGCTATAAAAAATGATATAGAGCAATAACTATACACTTTCATATACACCTCATTTCATCCTAAATAATTCTTCTCCGAGAACTAATATCAGCTAAATTTGCTAAAAACTTGTATATCGCAGTGAACTTATTTAATATTTTTAGGAACAATTTTGTAAAATTATTTGGCTTCGAATAGCTTTGTAAATATGACTTTTAAAATACTTTTGAACTCTGAGGGTCTAAAGACGTACTGCGTATCAAAACAGGGTCTCAGCAATTACGGCTCGGAACCCTCTTGTAGGCTTACCAACGCACACGTAGGGGGATAATTGAGTAAACAAAATGTTTAAGTGACACTGGATGGAATGTCCAGGGCAAGCCAAACGTTTCATCTGTCCTTCAAGAGCTCCCTTTGTTATTATCTGACAAAATTATTTTTTCATACTTCCAATATATAGGTACACATGTATGTACGTATGTACTCGTACTTACATATATATGCGTACTAAAAATATTTCTTTTCTATCCCTTCAAGTGCAAAAATAAATCATAGATATTTAAAAGTATTAAAATTGGTAATAATTTAAAAATAAATTGTTCTCACTTTTAAGTTTTGCTATTTATCTCTTTCATTTGCTCACCAAGGTTGCTTCGTTTTACTTCGAAATGGTAGCTTTTATCATTGTCAATACCCAGCAAACCACTTTCGCTTCAACGCTCTAATATGAGCGTTTTTATGAGTTTTCTGAACGTGCGCATATGCATGATCGTTTTCGTGGCTTATATGTACATACTTATGTCTGAGTGTTCTATGACAAATAACAGTAAATTTGAACATGTGAAATGCAAAATAAAGAAAAGTAAGTTAGTTTGCTTATTTTTTTTGGAATGGTACAGACGGATTTAGAAGTGAATTTAAGCTGAGGTTATTATATAATTTTGTACATAAATATAATAATTTTATTTAATAATTATATGTCAATAAACAAAGGAATACTTTATATTTTGAAATATGTGTAATTTTTTTTTTAATTTTTTTAGGGTTATACCAAGGAACAATAAACAGGTAGTGTTATGTTAGCAGCCGATTGGAGTTTTTTCTTATATGTGGTCCATAACAAGTCAAACTTTGTTTACAAACCTTTTGTTTTCAAAAAAAAACTTTGTTTACAAAAACATCAAAAAATGGTATTTTATGCAGTGGTTTTAGAGCTCTAAATGCGTGTAAAAAAAGATCAAAAAAGACTATTTTATGCATAAAACTCAGAACTGTGTTTTGAATGAGTAAAAAATGCTCGTTCAGAACTCTTATGGTTTGCTTGGTATAATCAGTAGAGATGTGCTGTACCAATACGTGTACAAAACAATGCTATACACTTCATTTCTAATAAAAGTGGAAAACAGTTTTTTTCCGATTGCAAACATATAACATATTAGCGCGAAAGCGAAATGGAAGTTTTATGTACATATGTACCAAACCTCTTTCAAGCATTTGATAGCGTATTGGAAACCGACAAAACAGCGCATAGCTACTCTAGAAATGGAAATGACAAAATTGAATTTTGGGCTTTTCGCAACTTTAAATCATTGCGCATGCTTACCAAGTATATTTTCAATTATCTTTCTAAAAACGCAGGATGTTGGTAGTATTTTACAGACATACAATTTTAACGATGTGAATGACAATAGAATGTAAGATAAGTTACATGATAATAAAAAAGTTAGTAATAAAGGGCAAAGTATCGACCGCAAAAGTAATTTATAGCATCTGGTATTGAGGACAAGCGATCTTAACTTTAGTCAGTAGTAAGCATACAAAATGGCGCTTTGCATAATTTTAAAGCTGTTCAATGCTTTAAAGCACTTCAAGCACTTGAAACCAAGTTGTCATTTGGCCAAATTTCTCATACACACATTTTATTACATTTATGTATGTATGTATAATCAATTTTTGACAGTTCTCGAAGCAAAACAAGTAACTATGTTTACACCAAATTGGAACTTCAATCGATTTCTGTCAGTTGCGCCATTTACGAGTATAATAGGTAAGTTCGGGTACGGATAATTATTGAAAGTTTTCGAAAACTATCAGCTTTTAGCGTTCGCGTACGCCAAAAACTAACAAAATAGGGGAAATTGAGAGAGCAAAGTGACATTTCAATTTGAGGGGAAGCTGTTGGTTTCTGCTGGAAAAACTTTTGCCAGCAGAAATTTGCCAACAGCAAAACAGCTGATCAAAAACAGATGATTGCAATTCGCATAATTACGAAATTATTGTTTAAGAATTTTAAAGGTGAAAATTATAAAATATGAGTGTTAAACATGCTAGTAGCAAGTAAAAGTTAGTTTGGTTAAGTTTCCTTAGTAGAATGTTTCAAGAAAACACTACTGCAATGTTTTCCATTTTGCATATTTGGATGCGGACAAGAATTCAATCAGATGTTCGTTGAATTTGCAAATTTCTGCAAATTTTGCGTTCGCGTACTGTTTTGGATATTTTTTTTTGTGAGAGAAGAGAAGACAATTCTACTGAATTTTGCTGTTAGATATTTTCTGTTGGAGATTGTAAACGAACGTACCTAATATCGTTTCAGCAACTAACAACACAACTGAAGTTCGATTGCTATTGATAATCGACCAATCGACCCATTAATTAATTCAAACCAAATATGACTGTATTAAACGGTATCTAATGAGCATCTAACAGTTAAAGAAAACAAAAAATAGTTGGAATAAATTCCATTGCATTCGCATCAATACAAAAAATTAAAAGTCGCAGTTGCAACACAGCACAGCCCGTTATGCATTGATCTCAATTTCAACACCGTTTTGTACTATTCATTGACAATACATATGCACACATATTATGCACTTACGTACGTACATATGCATGCATACATATTTATGAGTGTATTTATGTATATGGGTGAACACATTTGAAAAGCCTCACCACTATTTTGAGGTGAAAAGCAACAACTAACTAATCCCGTCTAATGGCATACACACCCGTTGCGTTGCTGAAATGCAATAGGTTTCTTTCTTTTGATAGCGACAACGATCAATGCTGCATTCAGCGTATGGCTGTGTTGCAGTATAACTGGTATTTTATAATCATTCAGTCTATACAACAATAACAAAGACACCAAGAATGGTAAGGCCATGCAAGCTCCAGCGTCATATATCGCTCAGTTGAACCAATTGGAAACCAATCCGGTTTCTTATGTTTACCGTTTTGGTAAGTTCAACCAACAGGTTCTGCCTCCAGTCGTGAGCCAGTCGAGAAATGGTAATTTCAATTGGCAACTCATTACATTATGGGACACGGAAGATACCAGCATTTGTGACGTACATACATATGTATTTAGGGGGAAGATGAGGGAAGGACAAGTTTGTAGATAAATATTTGTACCGTTTTACAGGCAATCATAGTAGGACGTTCGGATTTTGCACAATTATTACAGTACTCTCTCGGCATTAGAGACAAATGTTCCATACATTTGTTGTCATAACTCTTTTATTTTGCGGTTCAATGAAGAATACCAGCTTAGGACGCAAAGTATTTAGAGTTATTTCGTATTCAAGATATCCACACGCTAACCTCCATATACTTACATACGTATGTTAAGGAAAGTTTGGGATATTTATTTACTAATGTTTGATGTATGAATGCACATCATGCACAACGTCTAAATTACTCGTAGATAACTTCTAGTATATGAACGAAATCGAAGTGATCACCCAAAACTGCGACCGAAAAAATGTTTTTTGGCTTTAACGTCAGACTTGGTGTTGGCGTTTTAGCTGAAAATTGCAGCAAACCATGAACAAGAAGATGCGCAAAGTATAAATGATATAAATGAAAAAATATTTTTAGTAAACATACTTACATACTTTCACTATTTTATTCGAACTACTTCAAAAATTATGTAAAACAAATGTTTTCTCAATAAGTACAGTTTCAAATGGACTTTTATTTCGGTCTTAAAAAATATTTGGCCAAGTTTAACTCTTTTTACTAAACTAAAAAAAAAATAAAAGTCCGGTCTGACCGATTATTATACATATCTATATATATAAAAATGAAACGCTTTTTCGTGTTTCCGCATAACGTCCGAACCACTGCACGGAAAGACGTGAAATTTTGCACAGTTATTCGTTTATTCCTGTAGAAGGTCCTAACGGAGCCTTTTTTAACTACTTCAAAAATGAAGTTATTTAATAAACTTAAATGACATTCAAAGCTGCAACTTTTTGCCATAATAAACATTTTACGTTGCGTAAAAGAGGCTGTCGATCTATTCACATACATACATATAGGGTACGGCAGTTAAATCCGGACAAATTTCAATTTGAATTTCCCGCCATATCGTAGTTCCGTCAGAGGTCGCGATTGAGGTTCTTGAACGCTATGAGCGTCTAGTAAACAGTCATGATCTTAAAAAAGCTGAGATGCTACGTTCAAGAGCGGAGTACAATGGAAGAGACGCGATTATTGACAGCCTTCGCGCTGGGTGTTCGACGACCGAGATCATTCGATTCTTCGGTTACCCGAGATCGACTGTTTATGATGTTGTGGCGAAATACAATGCTTCGGAGAAGTCCGAGGAAGGTTTCGCTAACTCGGCGAGGAGTTCTCATTCGAGAAAACGGGTGTCACAAACTCCGGACATGTTCTGGTCTAAAGAGTTTTGGCCCCCGAATAGCCCGGATTTAATTTAACTGCCGCACCCTGTATATAAACAAAGTGTTTCCATAACATACATATGTATGTATGTAAGTACTTTATACGAGTATCAATGAATGCTGCTTATCGCGGCTTTGTTTGCAGCTGTATGACGGCATGCATACAAGTAAACATATGTACAAACTACATTCATAGCTTAGAAATTTCTGAAGCATGTCTAATATGAAAACATACATATTTAAAAACGATTAATTTACTGAAATTAAATTTGGTCTTATTTTCAAAATATTCAAAATACATATTTCAAAATTTCGATTTCGCATTACAGCCATACATACATATATATGTATATATGTATATATATATATATATATATATGTATATATGTTCAGCCATACATACATATACATATATGTATATATATATATATATATATGTATATATATATATATATATATGTATATATATATATATATATATGTATATATATATGTATATATGTTCATACATACATTTAGGTCACTCTATTCTGCATTTGTTGAGTTTTGTGCTGATTGCATTTTTTTCATGGGTAAATACGTGATCATTTCCATTTGGATTTTATCTGCCATTGAAGGCTGCCGAAGCGGTAAGCGAGCTACTAATCGACTACGGCTAAATGCCTGCCAACATTATTTTCGATTTTGAATTCGCAACTAATTTTTTAAGCGCATGCGCAAAATAATCAAATATTGAGCACCATTTTTAAACACTCTCTAAGCAAACGTTGTTATGTGCTTAAAAGCTCAAAGCTCAAAACGTCGCACACTTCTTCGTCGCAATCCATTTTTGGGTGAATGAAATTTGACGCTGCACATTGAATATATGCTTGCCGCCATGCCCACAGCGATTAAATGGTCATTCAGATCGACAGATAGTAAATCATCATCATTTGTTATGCGAATATTGACTTTTTACATTTTTTTTTATTAAATGTTGTTTATTATTGGAACTGTATCTACTATGATTTCGGATTTCGTTCACAATTTTGCAAAAATATTTTACCCCTACCGAAGCCCCGTCATTTTCAAAATACTATTATTTATTTAGGTATGCAAATTCTGCAACGTTTGCACTCATGCAATAACACACTTTCATACGCTCAACTGTCGTTGCTGAAATATTCGAAAGCAGCTACGTACATATGCATATGAAGCACAAATATTTAATAAATTTTAATAAACATATTGCATAATTACAAAAGGTTGCCGTCAAATCTGCTTTGCTACTTTGCTTTTCAATCATCATCGATGTATGCCATTCTAATCTAGCTTATACGTACGTATGTATACATACATACGTAAGTGAGTGCAAATGTAGGAGAGAATTAAAAAAAAAACTTGGAAGATATTTTAATTGGAACATAATTTAAATTTGTTACATACGAGAGCTTCAAACAGTTGTTACTAAGTATTCATATGTCATTTATTGCTCTACACACCGATATCCATCTAGCTCATACAATTTATTTAATAAAAGCTGACTGATTACTCTTCTTTTATTTGTGGTGTTGATTTTACAAACGTTTTTTAATATTTAATTAATTGAAAAAGTTCAAAAACTATATGTATGTTATTTATTGCTTAAAATTTTAAGGTCACTTTCAACATGACCGAAATTCGTAATTACTATTATTCAGAATTATCAATTTTCAACATTATTTTAGGCTATGTAGACAACTGTGGATCTCAAATACTTGGAAGGTAAAAACACGTTACGCCGACCAGGTTATGAGTAATGAGAATCTTTATTTCCTCTAGACAGAAGGGTGCGAGAAAATATGCAATAACAAATCAGATAACTTCAGGGCTGACAGCTTATCATTTGAACATTATTAAAATAAACTTATAGGCGACGAAGAGTTTACAATCGTATGGAGACAAAAATTAACATTTCCGAAATAGATAATTGAATGGAATGTTATTTGATCATTGTTTTCAATAATTGCAAATAAAATAAGCACAAAAACAAGAATTAAGGATGTTTAAGATGTCGTAAAGTAAGTAATTTAAAAAAATCCGAAGTTTTGTTATTAGCTGTGCAATGCAACAAATATAAATTTTAAGTTATTGAAAAATTGTATGATTTTATAAATTTACGACATCTTGTGAACCCCATAAATAGTTTGATGTCTCTTTGGAAAGAACGTTTAATCAGTCAAACTAATCAGTAAGTTCTAAGATTGATGAATAGATTTATATTTTAGACGTTAGTACTTTCTTATACAATATTTGCATTGGCTGTAAATGTTTATAAATAATTTACACATTTAACAAGAAAGTTTATTATACTCGTTTACATATGTACATACATACTATGTAAGTGCTATTGTATTAAGTTAAATATATGTGTTTTTTTTATTGTGAACCCGAATTTTAACGGGTTTATCTGCGAATACTTACTTACATACATACATACATACATACATACATATGTAAATGTATGTATTCATTCATGTATTTGTGTTTTGCTTTTTGCCTGTGTAAT
This sequence comes from Philophylla caesio, assembly GCA_963971545.1. Lineage (NCBI taxonomy): Eukaryota > Metazoa > Arthropoda > Insecta > Diptera > Tephritidae > Philophylla > Philophylla caesio. Next base: position 70,065,095 of record OZ020607.1, read on the forward strand.
ATGCATTTACCGGAATGCAATAAAAAATATGACTTGAATGTTATTTATAACCACAAGAAATACTGTCTAGATCCAAAATTGTTTTGAAGGTTGCATTGAGAAATTCATGGGACAAATTAAAATTAGTGCATATTTTTTTCAGTTTTTTTTTTTATTTTATTTCAATAAGTTAGAACCTCAAACACTTGTACATTATTTTACGTGTCGTGTTAAAATCTATTTTTAAAAATAAAAAGCTCTTTTCGTTAGACTTTATCGGAATCGAAACACAAAAACTAAGAAAATAATACATATTTTTAAACTCACACATGTACAAATAAAAATATGTACATACATATACATTTGCATTATGTCTGTACAAAGGCATTGTTGCCAATGCACACATACATATGTATTCAAATAATATACTCGTATGTACATACATATGTATGCATGAAATAAAATTTAAAAAAAAAGAAAGCCATTTTTTATATATCGAAAGAAAATATTTCAAAAGCGAGTCAAAGAAAAATCTGAAATTCATCGTCGAATGAATAGAAAATCAGTCAGAAACACAATGTGTGTATGATGCAAAATCTATTTAGAACTCTTAGAGATTATTTATAGAAAATATGGTCATACATACTCAAGAAAAAACTGATCAGAATTGAAAACAATAAACTGATGCGAGCGATATCATCCAAAGATAAAGTGGGTAACGACATTAATTTCATTTGAAATAAATTGTTGACGTATATCCTGTCACTTACCTTCTTTTGTTGCTTTTCCCACGCGGGGTCAAGAAGTCCTTCGCGCTCCCATTCTTCTTCTTGTTCCATATAGCCGTCTCCATATTCCATGGAGAGTCCATTCTCCATCATCATGTTGATTGCTGTTTTATCAGTTGTAATCCGTTATATTTCGTGTCGGAGTTTGTTTTTAATAATAATTAATTTTATTTCGTTTCTAAAATTTATGATTTGTTCCGATTAGCAAAACCATGTAAAGTGTTAATTTTGTTTCAATCTTGGAAGGGTGTGGGAGGGCGTTATTAAAGTATTTTAATTCGTTCGGAGTACTTTTAAAATTAAATCTGAAATTCCAAGCAAACGAACAAAAATAAAATAAAAAACATTTTCATATTTTTAAAAACACTATACAAATATTTATGTACATATGTATGTATGTATAGCTGGAATTTTTATGTAATTTTTATTTTATTCTATGATTGTTCATTAAGAAAATCACTAGGGATCATATGCATTTAAACATTTCGTTACACTTGTCCAGTCTTCGAACCAAAAATTTGCGATTTCTAAAATGCTGAAGCAGGAGATTTTAAGTTGTATAACACACGATAAAAATAGTCAGTCCTCTTTTCCGATTCAATTTCCTTTACATTATTTTCTTTTTTTTTAAACATACATATATAAATATGTGTACGACCATACATTATCTATGAACGTATTCGTATGTACATATGTATGTACATATGTGTCTATATACAAAAGCATTTATGTATGTACATACATACATATGTATAATATTATAATAATTTTTTATTTGCTTCAATTTCAAATATCCACAAAGGCTTTCTTTCTGTATATCGTAAATAAACTAAGACAATTGGAAAATAAATAAGTAAAAACCGTGTCTGATAAGTACGTGTCGCTTGAAAAGAGAATGACCCGCTCGCGTTGGTAGCCAACTCAAAACTAATGTTGCGCCACTGATCAACGTTTGGGCAAACTGAGTCCCAAAGCTATGGAAAAGGCGCAACAGTCGCACGGCAATCTTACCGATGCTCAATAACACTCATTTCTTGAGATGTGCCCACGAATATTTATGTGTATATATTCGTATGTGAAAATGTGCATACATTTGTATGCATATTTAATCAAGTAAACAAACGGTATAACGTGTAAGATACTCGTACACACATATTTACGCATTATATAGTGCTCGACAAAATGATAGGGACACCAGATATTGACAATGTATTTTATTTTATTTACGGCATTATTTAATTAAAATTCCGTACATTCGGTAAATAATACGGTATAAACCCATGTTTCTAACTTCCTATGGAACAAAAAATGTTTTTAAAAATTTTATAGAAATTTCCAATGTTTTTCTCTGAAATTTAAAAAAAGTTGGAATATGCAGTTGTGTAAAATCAAAAATAACTGATATTTTTATTACATATATCCGTTATGGCTTTTGAAGACCCACTTGTTACTACCGTCGTTTTAAAACAACAGACCGGGAAAAAAATTTCGGCGTAAATGAGAATAGTTCCGTTATATTTTCTGTGTGCAGTTCGATAGACTATACACATCTTCAGTCAGTGTTGCGAATCCAATTTGATAGTGGCTGCGCGTGGAATTTTGAGGTTAAATTAATAGTTTTTCAACATGAGTTTTTCCAAGTAAGTATAAAGTACGGGATATATTTATTTGTGAGATATCTTAATTCATTACAGTAGTTGCGCATGTGAGATGCACCAAACTGCAAAATACTTGTAGTTTAACTGTTTTGTCATAAAGAAATTAGCGAATGAATTCAATGTTGTTTATAAACGCCAGTAGTAAAATATACTACTATTGCCTTTTTTGTTTGTTTGCCTAAAACCTAGGAGTATGCATGGTCTGAAGCTGCATGTAATTGTTTGAAGAATTAGAAAGAAATGACGACGGTCCGTTACCCGACGTTATTACAATATTTCCACCTGAAAACTGTAATGAAGATGTCACAGACGAAGATTCTGGCGAAGAAAATGAAATATTGCTGAACCTGATTCGCAGCTACGAGCTCAAGCTAAGCTTCACTATGATTCTTCTGAAAGCGAAGATGACGATTTACCGCTAAATCAACTTGCTAAACTTGCAGATGTTATACAAGACAATTCACAGGTGCCCACTACTTCCACGCAAACAATTTTCATGCAACTGCTGAAACTATTGTCTCCAAAAATAAAACATATACATAGTTGGTCATCACGGGACATACAACCCAAAAGGCTCCATTATATTTTTTCGAATGCCTGTTTGACAATAATATCGTAGTAGGTTCGTAAAATACACGAACACGTACGCCTCTCAAAAAAACAAAGTAGGGAATGTGACCAATGAGGAAATGCAGTATTTCTTCGGAGTTTTACTGTGCAGTGGCAATGTTATCGTACCTAGGAGACAAATGTATTGGGAGAATGCCACTGACTGTGGTATGCCCATAGTGTTCAACGCCATGTCTAGAGATCGCTTCACCTTTATAATGTCTAACCTCCACTGTTGTGATAACTCTAATTTGCAACCGAATTATAATTTTGCCAAAGTTCGTCCACTGATAGATGCTTTCAATGCCAATTTTTTAAATTTTGCGCCTCTTCAGGAAAATCACAGCATCGACGAGGGCATGGTGCCTTACTATGGGGGCACCCATGCAAACAATTTATACGTGGCAAGCCTATCCGATGGGGCTACAAGTTTTGGGTGGGAGCAACTCGCTTGGTGTGAACCCTATCAAGGGCAATCGGGCGAGATTGTGAGCCAGTACAGAAAACTTGGACTGGGAGACAGTGTAATCCTGCAATATGCTGATGTTCTTTGGAAAATGAACCACCAGGCCCCTTTTCACTTATTTTTTGACAATTTCTTTGCCTCGGTACCGTTGAATGATGAGCTGTGTAAAAGAGGATTTAAAGCGACTTGAACGATAAGGGAAAATCGTTTATCCAAATGTCCTTTGCCGACAAACAAAGAAATGCAAAAGTTGCACCGAGGTTCTTACAAATTCAATTCTACAAGGACTGAAGAAATCGTAGTTTGCAAGTGGCATGATAATAGTGTTGTCACAGTTGTATCAAACCACGCAAAGGTAAATCTTGTGAGCAAAATAAAGAGATTTTCGCAAAAAGAAGAGAAATTCATTCTTGTTGATCAACCTTCTCTTATCAAAGCTAACAATAACAACATGGGAGGTGTGGATAGGTCTGATCAGAACATTAGCCTCTACAGGACTTCAATTAGAGGCAAGAAATGGTATTTTTCGCTTATTGCCCACTGCCTGGACATGGCGCTTCACAATGCTTGGCAACTATACAAAGCTAACCATGGTGAATATGATCATCTAAAATTCCGCCGGAGTGTAGCGACTGGTATTTTAGAGACTTTCAAGAAGTCAGATCAACGAAAACCTGGGCGAACAGCGAAAACTTTTCACGAGAGTTCGCGTTTTGATGGTATAGGCCACGTAGTAAAATATCGACAAGGCCAACTGCGTTGCGCTTTTTGTCATAAGCATGCAAATTTTTTTTTGTATAAAATGTGACGTCACTCTGCATCCAAAAAACTGTTTTGAAAACTATCACACACCTACATAATTATTATTTTTAACTTGTTCATATGTATATTTTCCTCAATAAATAAGTCATAATATATGAATATAACCGTACACCGTATATAATATAATTTGTTGGCTTTGAATGGTTGCAAAATGACGGAATTAGCCACGTTGCCGTGAATCACTTCCCTACTGGAGCTGTCAGTTTGCGGACGTGATAGCGTTCGCAATTCTTGTCTGTAACAAAGATACAAGGTTGCTTTTTATTTTTTTATACTTAATTTTAGTGTATGAACCTCAAAAATCTAAAAAAAAAACTGAGAATTTTGATTTTTTCCACGGTGCAAAGAAAAAATATGATTTTCAACGTTATTTTTAATATTATTTGTGTTATTAAAATATTCGAAAACAAAGTTTTTATACAATTTTTGAGGTTCACATAGAGTGGCCTTTTATAAGCTACAAAATAAACACTGGAATATGTTGAATAGTTTTCTTTTAATCCCGCCCGCAAGTTTTAACAACAAAACCACTCGTTCTCGCCCGACCCTGTATAGTTAAAAATACTGTAACTCCTACAATATTTGGAATTCAGCGCTCATATATTCACATAAATTCTGAAAAATTAGACGCATCGATAAAACAAAAAAGAAAACGACTAGACGGTCGGTCCCCCTTAATTTGACTTTTTCATATGAAGACTTAATTAGTCATATATTTTAAACTAATCAATAAAAAAAATGCTTTTGTTCCCCAAACAACTTTTTTCTATAAAAATTGATAATGACTTTTATATATGACTTAAAAAGTGAGTGATTGATTTCTATTGACGGTTTTTATATACATAAAAACAAGCTTGCAATTACTTATATAATTTGAAAATCTAAAGCAACAGCGATTTTTTGATTTATAAAATAAAAATTAAAAAGAAATCGGCTAAATTTTTTAACCTCGTGATCTTTTCCTAAACTGAATTTGTCGTTTCTTCTAAAATTACTGACACAAGAGAGGTTGACGTGGATGTAATCTGTTTTCAATACAAATTAAACACAATATGTGCAGCAAAGTTGGTAAGACAAAGGTAGATGAAGACATCCCTTTTTTGTACTTTTTTTTATTATAAAAGGCCAATTCTTTGGTAACACATTATTCTTAATATTCGCTTTGAGTACATATCGAATTTTTGGCAATAGCAGAAATCGTGGGGCAGGCGTGGTTTAAGCACAATTTTGAAAATTTCCAAAATAACTATGAGATACAAGACTAGTATAATCGATGTTCGAGCCGAGTTACGTAAGGCTTGGTGGTAGGATTATTCAAATACAGTTAATTACTCCTTAAAGTGAAAATAGCGATTTTTATAGTTGAAATTTTAATTGTTTCTCTCCCTGATTGAAAATTAATGGAAACTTAATAAAAAAATTCTCAATACATACGATGTATGTATATGCATGTGACACTATATTGATGGATGTATATGTATTTGTATTTAAGTGCTTTAAACAAAAGCTTACTGTATTGAAGAAGAATATTTTTGTTTTTGCATTTTTATATGCTCGTGTACATACCTATGTATGTACAAATTTATGTGTCCGATTATATTTATACAGCGCCAAACAGGAGTGGGTGGGTGGTGAAATTATCTGGAATATTAGTGAATGATGCTTACGTTTTCGCCAACTCCGGTATGATATAGTTATGCAAAATCGTATATAAATATACGTTCATATGTAAAAATCATTTGAGTGTGAATATGCTATGAGAACTCAACGACTCACTAAGCAAATTCAAGAGATTTTCTCTACGGCCGCGAGTTTGGCTCTTTTGGGAAATGAACAAGTACATGAGAGACTTGACAATCTACATATATACGTACGTATGTATATGCAGCGGTAGGTTATACTATGTTCATACATACATACAAATATATCAGAAAACATTTTGACTTACATACATATGTACATTTCTGCAATTTACGTTTGTACATAATATTTACATTATACGTCGAGATATGCAGTTTTTGACATTACTTTCATGGTTTATTAGCAAATTGCTAAAGTAAACGATATTTTATAAATACAAAATGTTCGCATGCATTTCCTCTCATCAACAATTCTATTGATATCTGCACTGAAAAGACCGTGTTCTTTCGAAGTGACTTAAGATTTGAGCTAATTCAAAAACAAATTTGTCTCATTTCCTATCTTATATGTACATATGTATGTATGTTGTACGTGTGTAGATATGTATGTATGTATGTGCGTGCTAGCATGCTCATTGTTTGTAGGAAAATTGTTTCATAATATTACCACCCACTCAATCAACTTTTGCTCATCTCAGCCCGAAATATTTAAAAATAATCTCTTTAAATTTGGTGATTAACATTGGCAAAATACAAGGCTATGTTCATTAAAAGATAAATTATAACTGACAAAGACCGCAGGAATTATTATTTTTTCTTTAATCAGAGCTGCTATTAATTTCTTATTGAAAGATTTTATCTACGTAGATTACAGTGTAGTAACGCAAAGATTTTTCAAAACAAGATATATGGGACCATGAAGTAGTAGATAAGGTAAAGATAAATTTCATTCTCAGATTTGTTCTCTCACAATTTTTTTAATATTTTATTGAGTTAGAAGGAATATCTTTGTCATAAAAGAGATCTTATTTTTAATTTTAGGTTATTAATTTATTCAGGGACCGCCTCTGAAATTGTACAACGAATAATTTTGCTGAAGGCCATAACCCATAAAACTTCGTACGTATAGGGGTCATTCTGACCGGCGCTTTTCAAGTTTCCTAAAGTCATATTTACAAGGATTTTCCAGGACTGTATTAATCTACGAAAATGTTATTTAAAACAACTGTAGTGCATTTAATACAAATTACGTTTAGCGATATGTGGCTCAGGCTCAAATTGACGTGAGATTTTAAAATCAGTTTTTCTTAAATCCTACAAAGTTAAATAAATGGACACCACGGAAGTTATAACAAAGAAAACTAAACGTTTTTTATTATAGGTACATACGTTATATGCAGAATTATTTACAAAATATTTTGATTGAAGAAACTGCTGAATCGTAAGAATTAAATTAAAATCGATTATTCGCGTTATTTGCTGTGGCGTGATCCAAATCGAAATCTGCTACGTGTGTGAAAATGATACAATTGCTCTTAAGCGAAGTACTGGAAGAGCTTAATTTATAGAAGTGCACCAAGTGCATTGCTTCAACGTTTGAAGAAACCAACGCCATCTAGAGATTCGAATATATCCCTATGACATATATATATATATATACATATATCGATATATATTAATGATACACGATACACGTGGATAGAATTGTACGAAGGCTAAAATTTTACAAAATAATGCAATAGTTATGGCTGCATGTTTTGTTTATGTAACAGCGGATGGAAATCAATTAAAAACAAGTAAGAAAAGCTAAATTCGGGTGAAACCGATTTTTATATACCCTCGCGACGTGGTTATGGTCCGATTTCAATAATTATTGACGGTGATGCTATTGATATCAACGACAAATTTTGTGACGATACCATACATCGTTATTGAGATACCTACAGACGTTTTTTTATAAGTGGGCGTGGAAACGCCCATTTTTCAAAATTTCATAAAAATCAAGTTTCTTAATTAACTATCTCCCTAAATATCAAATTTTAATTAATATCTATGTTCCAATAGATAAAGAAAAAAAAAAGTGTAAACTTTCAAGTCAATGTTTCAGGAAGGTACTTACAATTTCCGCTTACGTTTAGTGATATTAAGTTTAATACATATTTTAAGAGTTTTTCGGCCAATAAGGTAATTATTGCATTCATACTCGTACATACTGAAAATCGTTGCAGTCACATTCATTGACAAACATATTTTCATTTAGTAATACAAATTAAAAGTATTGCATTACCTAACCCATACATACATACATACATGAATGTAACCGCATTACTTAAAATGGCTCAGCCGATTTGTTTGATTTTTCTTTTGTTGTGTTCATAGTTGCCAAAACAAGGTTGTGTGATAAAAAAAAAGTGGAGCCACGCCCCAACGATTTTAAGGAACCTATATTGTGGAGAGACATGCGAAAATCTGTTATTTGTTTAGTTTCATGTCCTGGGGGTTTTCGGTTACGATTAATCTGCATCTGCAATTCATTTTTACTAACAACGACCACTAGTGTGCGCTTTGATGCAAATAAGCCATATATTTTTTGTATGATGTATAAAAGCACTAATCACTTCCCAGCTTACCTAAACAATCGAAAATAGTTCGATTGATTTGCCAATATTTATGTTCTTCAATGCAATTGAAAATATTGGGTTGCTAAATCGTATGCGTTGGCGGCTAGTCAAAATTTAGTCTGATCTAGCGCGTAAGATTATCAACTTATAAAATTGTTTGTGACGTTTGCAAAATATTGTGTTATTGGTGGTGTATTGGAAAAAATCATACATACATATTTGATGAATTGGGAGAAATGGCACTAATAAAGCGTCAAAATATCGGTTGACGTACTCGCAGAGCAAGTGTAATGCATTATAGACGAGCCAATGAGAGCGATGTAGACCGTACACAGCCGATGTAATGTAATTTGGAACGAAGACAAAATAGACGATCCAATATCACAAATTAACGACCGTTTGGCATTCAGATACGATCCTTCAATTTTATGTGGTGCAAACGGAAAGGTTCAATTACCACAGATTACACTGCCACCTGAGTCCCTAGCATCACTACTTTTAAGCTAGGATTCTCAAGAAGTTTTAGCCCTCCTTTTAAGGCATGTCAATTTTTATAGCGTGACATATCACATATACACGACGAGCACGGTGTACTTAAAACATTTTGTTTTTTAATTTTATATTTAGACTCAAGAACAAATCCATCAACGTGCTGGAGCATTGCTACCACCTGTAAATGAAGATCACAAATTATTCAGGTTTATTGCCTTGAAGATTCGGATGATGAAAACAATCAGCGTTATGCGATTAATCGTGCGGTAAAGCGAAATATAATTGCACAACGGGAACAACTCTTACATGAACACAATGAGTTAGATTGTTAAAGACAGCGCTAGAAATTATGCCATCAGACGATCACAAAATAGTGATTAAAGCGGAACATGAGAGACGCTTTAATGCACCGACGTTGAATGAAGTTGCAAATGTGATTGTTGGCGAGAACTTGAGTCGTGATAAGATGCAAATTTTTCGAATAATATTTAACTATTATTCAAAGACATATATGTACATACATATGTATATTATAAAAGTCTTTTCATAATAATTATCAGCAAGAAAAATACTTTTAAGTCTTCAAAGACTTTTATTTTGAGACTTATGTTGTAAAAGTCTTTGCATAATAATTATGGGTGAGAAAAATTTTTTTAAGTCTTGGAGGATGGAACTATTTCGAAACTACTTCGCTGCACACTTTACTGACTGTACAAAGTGCGTTCCTTGGTCCAACGTTATGTTCTGCAGTTATGAAAAAAATGATTTCAAGTGAAATTCAGAGCTAAAAATACATAGTGTATATTTTATACCCAGTTTTCATATTCCCTATCTGCCCCATTGTCTTCATTCTCCTCACTAGCCCATACATTTGAATCGTCTTCATTCTCCATAGCTTCGTTTAGCAATGTCACTGCTTAAATCATATTCCTCCCATTGTCCGTGGTGATTGAATATACATATTTAATTCTCCCTTACTTCAAATTGGGAAATAACATTTTGAAGTTCAGTCTTCAAATTCGCAGCCGTCTGCCTGCCGAACAGTTCTCGCACTGACAAAGTGTAGTACACAACCTTTGCCTTTTCCACAATTTGCAAATTAATACCCAATATAGTTTTATCGCATCGAGTTGCTGTGTCCATTTTGATAGAAACCATGCGACCTTTCACCAGCCGCATTATTTTCTGCTTAATCTCAAGGTAGCGTGTGTTTATGAGCTCATGTATGTTGGTGCTTGTTATCGGATTCATATTCAGTCCCTTAAAGAGTTGCTCAGAAATCATTTTAAATGCGTTGGTATCAAAAAATTTGAATGGGAGGGAATGTTTTGTAGCAAAATCTATACACGCATTTTTGAATTCCTGTGGAGAAAGTTCCACAGATAACTTTTTTCTTTTCATCTCGCTCTCATTGCATTCGACCTCTGCTTGACTTCTTTCTTCCTCGTACAATTCAAAATGCGCTGAGGTCATGTGTCCTTTTAAATTAGTGTAATTTTGACCTACCAATTTTAACTTACATGCTTTGCATTCGCTGACATTTTGAATAGCGTCATATATGAAAAACTCGCGCACAAAAATTGTTTCACCCATAATTATTATGCAAAGACTTTTACAACATAAGTCTCAATATAAAAGTCTTTGAAGACTTCAAAGTATTTCTCTTGCTGATAATTGTTATGTAAAGACTTTTATAATTCTTATCAAAGTTAGGATGACTTTTTTAAAACTCCACGGTCAAATAATTATTATTCTGGGTCTCTGGTTTTTAAATGTTTACCATAACTATCATTAATTTCTAAATAAGGAACACCCTGTGTGAGCTGCATTAACAAACATAAACATGTTTACTTCCTACTTTGCCCAAGAGGACGAGTTGGTTTATTGTACCAATTTTGAAGGTTTGATGGATACGTTTAAGATCTCATACGACCCAGCAGAGTAGCGTATTTTCATAGATTCTTCAAAAAGAAGCCTTAAAGCAGTTCTTCACAACGGCGGTTTCTATACTTCCATTCCTGTCGGTCATTCCGTACACCTCAAGGAAACCTACAAGAACTTGCAATTGATTCTTTGCAAATTAAAATATAAAGACCACGGTTGGCAAGTGTGCGGTGATTTCAAACTCTTGGGCTTGGCGCTCCGACAATCTGGGTTTACCAAATTCCCTTGCTTTTTGTGTCTATGGGATAGTAGAACCGAACAAATCATTGGACCAAAAAGTGTTGGCCTCCGAAGGAGCTTAAAGTTGGCGAAAATAATGTCCTGCATGAAACTTTGGTGCTTTGTAAAGTCACTTTCAAGAGATGGAAATTCCTTCAAATACTTAATATCAAAGTTTCCAGGTCAAAGTTCGGAGGCAAAATTGAAGGATGGTGTTTTCGTTGGACCAGATATTAGACGGCTTATGGCTGATTCACTATTCATCACAACCATGACGGATCCTCAAAGATAAGGGTGGATTGCCTTTAAAGAGGTCATAAAGAAATTTTTAGGCAATAACTAAGATCCTAACTACAAACAAATCGTCAACAGAATGTTAAAAGCATTTCAAGCTTTAGGTTGCTTGATGAGTTTAAAAGTACATTTTCTTCATTCCCTCCTCCACTACTTTCCAGAAAATTTAGGAGACGTGAGTGAAGAGCAAGGTGAACGATTTCACCAAGATATTAAGAAGATGGAAAAAAAGATACGAGGGAAGATGGAGCGTTTCAATGATGGCAGACTACGGTTGGACGCTTTAAAGAGACCTTCCCGATGCTTCCCACAAGCGAAAATTTACCAAAATGACTCTCACTGAGAAAAAGAAATGTGTTTAGTGCTTACTAATTAATGTATTTTACATAAATACATTAGTTTTGTAACGCAATTATAAATTAAAAAATTTTTTTTTAATCTTTTATATTTTATTTTAAGATGATAACTTGTTTAACATAGACACCTATATTGTCAGGAAACGTGACGTTCTATGACAAAATTATTTTGCAGACTTGTGTAATTCAACTCTCTGCTGGCTCGCAAACAGCGCGGGTTTTGGTCGAATTTGGAAATATTGGTTATGTGGTAAGTTATTTTTATAAAAATACAATAAAACATCAGATTTTAAATTATTATTGCACAGATACCCTCAAAAGTACAAAGCTATTTGGAAGAAAAAATCCATGTTTGAAAAATGAAAATGTGTTAGTATAGAAAAAAAATGTGATGAACTGAAAGTACTTAAAGATGTATCAATTTTTCTTTATACTATTTAATAAAAAAATGTTTATCTGCTGCAAAAATTTTGTTTTTACTTAGTCCTACTTTTCGAGTCATTTATCTACTTCGGAATAGAGTTTCAGTAGTTCATAATGTTTGTAAACCGATGTTAAATTTATTATTTCATAAAAAGCCTGCAACTCATATGTCGTGTTTTTAAAAAATTTACTTTTGTTTCGTTAATACCATGAGACAAAAATTTTTAAAGGTTTTACTCTCTCATTTCAGACGCCATATTAACAATTTGACAGAAACAGTGTTCCGGATTTTTATTCTACCAATTCTTTATTAAAAAAAGCCTCTAGATATCGTCGCCCTGATAAATAAATGTCGTGCCACAAAATCGAGTAAAATTTAGTTAATAATGCAGTTATACTGAACTAAGAAAGTAGGTATTTATGAAATTTTGAAAAATGTGCGTTGCCACGCCCACTTATGAAAAAGTCACAAAATTTAGTGGACATATTTTCCTTGATATCGCTATTTTTACAGTAGAAAATAAATACATTAGAAAATTTTGAAATCGGACCATAACCTCGCCCACCTCCTATATAATGGAAATTTTGAAAAATGCAAATATTCGTTTTTTCTTTATCTATTGGGACATATTAATTAAAATTTCATATTTAGAGAGATAGCTAATTAAAAAACTAGCTTTTTATGAAATTTTGAAAACTTCGTTTTTCAGTATTTTTTGGAACAAATTGTGTAAAGTTTAATACTAGCTGCGATTTAAAACAAAGAAAGGGGGTTTTTATGAAATTATGGACGGTGCCATACAAAAATACATCGCGATGGTATATAAAATTCGGTTTAGCTTTCCTTACTTGTCTCAATTTGATTCCCTTTGTTAAAAAATATTTTACAAGGGCGATTTGATAAGTTAGTTTTGAATGTTATATTTCTCAACATAATCTTATTTCATCAATAAATCTGCAGAATATGCTGGATAGCGTAGCAGTTCGTAGCCGATTTTATGGATTTTTGCGATGGTATTGAAGTATTCACTCGGTTGCGCTTATGGTCGTGTGTGAGCAATCGCGGCACCCATCACGCTTTTTCATATACAAACATTCGTATTAAATGTGATGTATTCGCTCAGTTGAGATGACGATTTCTTGAGTAACGACTACTTTTAGGCGACCTGAACATTCGGGGTCACTTGTGATGCTACGACAACAACGGAACTCATTAATTATATTTTTGACCATTGAAATTGATGTTGCAATGTCCCTGTAGTATTTATCAAGGCTTTGTTTGGTTAAGGTGATGTTTTTTTATGCAAAAATTATTGCTTAATCAGCACACGAAATTCACGTTCACACAAAGTTTGTACCTATTAGTTTATTATTAGATGGCAGTTAAGGGCAGCAATATTGAATTTAAAGTTTCTGCGCGGGAAATTCCAAAAGTCGCTGACTAATCAAACCGTCCTCTTATTTCAAGTGGTGAACTGTCACACCGGTAAACGGTGCAGCTGAACTTTTGAACAATGATGGCAAAATTTGTTAACAGTGCAGCCTAATATTGGAGCAATTACGGGTTGCACGTCCGTAAACACCAAATAAAAGTGGAGTTTAAAGCGAGTTAGACGAAAAATATTTGTATGGTAAATTCCGAGTTTATGAGTAGTCTTTGACGTTAAACCCCAAAATAGTTCATAAACTGGAGTTAACAGCGCAGTCAGAAAATAGTATAAAAGTCAAGCAACAAATAAAACAGTTAGGTCGATGACCTTTTATGTGTAGCATTTGATGATTCGTCGAACGAGGACAAGTGAACTGTCACGGACTGTTTCGATTATAAAATGTCAAAATAGAGACAGTACGACTGTCATTTAAACACTTTTATCAGTTTTTTCTATTAGCGGTCACACCTCGGGAGGCAATGGCAAACCTCCGAGGGTATTTCTGCCATGGAAAAGCTTCTCGTTAAATACATCTGCCGTTCGGAGTCGGCACAAAACTGTAGGTCCCTCCATTTGTGGTATAATATAAAGACGCACACTACAAATGGTAGGAGAAGCTCGGCCAAACACTGAGCTATAAAGTGTACGCGCTAAAATTATATAATCAGTTTATATTACGTTCAAAGCAAAACATTAATTTGCCCTCAATTGGCCAACTTTTTATTTTTCGATATTACATCACGAGTATTCAAGCAAATACTCAATGCGTTACAGAATTTCAATGTGCAATATCGTGTTTTCGGAGACGTACGATGTTGTATGTACACTGTAGTGTGGCAGAAAAGAAGACTGCCTCATGCGCATATTCTGCTGTGGATGACAGATAAAATATGTCGGGTTAAAATTGAACTTCCAGATCAAGAAACATATCCAGATTTGTATGAGATTTTTACAACGAATATAATTCATGGGCCGTTGCGGTCGAGTGGGTAGCGGTGCGAGCTATAACTCGATATGCCGCTGAGCTCGGCAGGCAATGGCAAACCTCCGAGAGTAATTTTGTCATGAGAGAGCTTCTCATAAAAAACATCTACCATTCGGAGTCGGCACAAAACTGTAGACCCCTCCATTTGTGGTATAATATAAAGACGCACACAACAAAAGGTAGGAGATGATTGGCCAAACCCTGAGCTATATAGTGTAAGCGCCAAATTATTATTATTATTAGAATTATTATGAGGCAATCATAATTGGGAAATAGCCATGTATGATAGAAAACAAATGCTCTAAACATTATCCGCATGCTTTATTGGCTAACACAATTGCGGGTGATTACGGTTGCACCCTATATCGTCGTTGCTCTGCAAGGATAACGGTAGGACGATAACTAAAAATGCAGAATAGGGCCGATGTAGACGACAAAGCTGGATGGTTGCGTGTTCTACTATAGAAAGATATATCATGTTTTAATTGCCATACAATTCTCATCTTACTGTGGTCGACTTGGATGTGCTCCTTGAGAATGGACAAATGGGATATTTCACTGTAGCGCGCATATACCAACGTAAATCAGCGACAATAACTTGTTATGTATATTCTCGACATGCGTAAGTGATGCATTTGCAAGAATGCTGTTTTACTCAGAGAAGCCCATATCAACAAAAAGGTTTCAACGTCGGAAACAGGGAACGCTTGCTCTTAGATACTTAAATGTATATTCAACTGACGCATTGGAACACATTAACACAGTTCATCCGAGGAATAACGAATGTGTTTAACAGCTTTTGATATAGGCGAATGTTCGTGGACCGACTCCATTTGCATTTCTGCGAACAATCAACGTCGAGTTGTCCGCAACATATCGAGAAGCGTGTCAATGGTTACAATTACTGGAGGATGACGTCGGTAAACGTTACATATAGTAGCCATGAAAGTATTCATTGGAGGAAATATTGTCATTATGCCAGGCAATTAAATCGTATTCCCGTAAAGATGTGGAGCGATATAGTTGACATGTTTTGGTACCAATAGATAATTATTGGCGGGAACACCTCTCATAATTCATTAAAAAACTACTTATTGACATTTCGTTTTTTGACTGTGTTAATTTCTGTAAGTTTTTCAATAAATTAATTTTTTTCAATAATATAATTAATTTCTAATATATAACATACTTATGTATCTCATTTACATATTAATAATTCTCAGCATTCTTGTACGTTTTTCTTTTGGCTACTCGAATGCGGCACACTAGATTTGAGCGATCTGCCTGCCCCAGAGCAACGACAACCGCGGTGTTCAAAAAATTTGCAAGGAAAGGGAAATTGAGAGAGCAAAAAGACATTTCATTTTTGAAGAAAACAGCTGATGAAGAACAGCTGAATAAAATTTTTGTTAAAGAGTTTTAAAGGTCAAAATTATAAAATATGAGTGATAAACATGAAAGATGGACATACATTTTCTTTTGGTTAAGTTTCGTTAGTGGAATGTGTCAGGAAAACACAAGAATTCAATCAGCTGTTTGTTAAACTTGCAAGTTTCTGCAAATTTAGCGTTCGCGTAAAAATTTGCAAGCATCTCTCTTTGAGAGAGAATACAAAATTCTGAAAATTTTCGTTGCTGGATAATTCTTGCTTGACTTTTACACAAACAGACTTATTGTTTATACTTGAGCCCTCGGAATCGTCAACCAAAATAAATAAATAAAAATCCTTTGAAATTGCATGGACATGTGGGCGATCGTTTACATGTTCAATGTTATACATACATATATGATTATTATTCCTACAAGTTCTACCTCCAATTTGTTAAAACTTTCTGAGCCGCTGGTGTTTAATGAAATAACTGAGTTTCGAAGCTTTCAACCATTAAACATTTGCTTTTTTTGATGCGTATTGCAGTCTCACCACAACCCTTCACTTTTTTCTTTTTTTTATTAATGTTCAAACAACTCAAAATCATATGCCGATGCCGATGCCGATGTCATATCGGCTTTTTTGCATTCTGTCGCCAGCACTTTCTTTTTTTTCTCTTCTTTCTTAACACAAAATACGATTTTTTCTCTAAAGATATGAAAATTCACAGTTTACTCACAAATTGTTTCCTGCTTCTATTTCTGATGAAATATTATAACTGTTGTTAACTGTATCAAAAATTGGGCAAACATTTTATGCGACACATGCTACTTCACTAACTGTCACTCTGCGAATGTGAAATTGTCTCTATAGAGACAAAACAGCCCAAAAGCACGGGAATGCAATAAACATTATAACCCATAACGTAAGTTCCGTCCGATAGAAAATGCATCCAAAGTTTTTTCATTCGTCCCTTTTGCGAGTTTCACCCGAAATAAATGTCGCTTAAAAAAATCCGAACTTGAAAATTACAACTATGAAACTTGTATACTAGAAGTATAAATCTTTGCAATATAACAGTCAATAAAGAATCGTTCAAGTATACATATGTATCAGAGAACTGCAACGAGTGCAGAAATTGTGTGTATACTCGCGCATGTAGCCGTATTTTGCATGGTTTGTTGTTTCCGTGTACAAACCGTCGCTTGTCTGTTTGCTCATAGATCAATACGATCATGACGATGCATACATGCTCGCTACATTATCCGTCGGACAAATTTGCGTCAGCATACAAAGTTGCATGTATGTAACACACTCGCCGGCGACAAACGCTCGCGACACTCGAGTGTTGTTTGCGAGCCACTCGGGTTACCCGTAACAATATTTTTCTTTGCAAGCAGTAGTTGATTAGCGATAAACAACTTCAAACTTGCATTCATTGTTTGGTATTTGGCATTTTTATGACCTAAGTCTACATAGTGTAAGAGAGTTTTTGAAATGTGATTTTTGTTCCTATAACTTTAATTTTCTATCTAGCAGATTAAGAACTTTGAAATTAAATTAAGTCTTATGAAATGTTTATTTTAAATTTAACTCCTACTATTTAAAATTTTTTTAAATACTAACCCTACATGTTGGATCTCATGAAATGTTTTTGTTAAATAAATGTATACAATACATATTAATTAAAATTAACTAAGTCGTTTCTTTTATCTGTAAATAATAGGATAAATACTTATGGCGTTTTCTTTTCAACAGAAAATGTTGCCTTAACATTGCCCTCTGCGCACGTACACACAAGAGCGGGGCATTGAAGTGCAACATTTTTTGTAGAAAAGAAATCGCCATTAGTAGATGCCCGAGTGCACTCGAGTGTGTACATGCGCAAGTTTGCACCTTCACATGCACGGCCAATCATGTGAACTACCACACTCGAAAATGTAGTGATATATCCCGCACATATCAGCCTTATGTTTATGAGTGAGCATGAATGAGCGCACAGCAGCAGACGGTGTCCTACGCTAGAAGACATTACGCTTTTAGCCAGTCCAATCCTATTTTGGAAAAGAAAATTAATTTCTGCGCACATTTAACTCGCCTCTTTCCATTCGGACCCATTTCTCATTGCAAACCCAAACTATTCAGCTCCATCCTAAGCTGTTTTCATAACACAGCTACATTTTCCTTAGTTTCTTTCACAAATCCTCTTGCAATATTCAGCTTCTCCTGCATTTTACTTAAAAGTATCTCACTTTGAACTTTGTTAATTGTTTGTTCAGGGAAGAAGCAATTATAGTAGTGTTCTCGATGTCAATAGTTTGTAACAATTGTTACAAACTATCACGTTTTGGCGTTCTTGTACGCAAAAACTTGCAAGAAACTTGCAAAGTAGGGGAAATCGAGAGAGCGAATTGACAATTCGTTTTGAGGGGAAGTTGATAATTTTTACTGGACAAATTTTTGCCAGTAAAAACTTGCAAGTGGAAAAACAGCTGATCAAAAGCAGCTGATTGCAATTTGGCTAATTTGGAAATTTTTGTTTAAGAGTTTTAAAGGCGAAAATTATAAAATGTGGGTATCAAACATGCAAGAAGCAAGTACAAGTTCCTTTGGTTAAGCTTCGTTAGTAGAATGTTTCAGGAAAACACTAATGCAACGTTTTTCATTTTGTATATTTGGATGCGGACAAAAATTCAATCAGCTGTTCGTCAAACTTGCAAGTTTTTACAGGTTTTCCGTTCTTGTACTTTTTGGTATATTTTTCACTCTGAGAGCGAACGTTGTCAAATTCTAAGAAATTTCTTTACTGGATAATTCTTACTGGAGAAGTACGAGTACAAACCTTATATGTAAAAAATTTGAATTAAATTACTTAAAACTGGAATCCGTGTATATTATTCGCCTATTATTATTATTATAATCCAAAGTGAAAAAATTTCGCCCGGAATTCATAATAAGTGAACAGTGAAAAGAGAAAAGTGAACAATTTCGAGCAAAAGCGAAACTCACGATAAGGGTGTATTATATCTTACCCGAATCAAAACATCAAGTACCATTATTCTCTCTTATATATGTACATTCATGTCACTACAACCATGTGTCGGTTTGGGCCGAGAAGAAACTTCGCCAGTTCCCTCTCTCCCTTGCTAAGTTACGCCAGTTACAATTACCAAGTGAAGACATTGCGAAGAACATAACCCTCGAAAGCCATAAAACCTTTTTTATCGCTGTTCAACATCGTCCATGTTTGCGTGCCATACAAAACGGGTATCATGACGGATTTGTAAGACAAGATTTTTGTTCGTCGAGAAAGTGCTCGGCTCTTTAATTGCCTACCGTGTTCAAGTTAACAACTTTTGACAAGTGATTTTTCTTGCTTGACTTCAAGGCTCACATTAGGAGTGTTCGTGATGCAGATAATTGTTACGAATTGTTATGAAATATCACGATTTTTGTCAAATGACGTTCGCGATGTCCAAAAAATTTGCGAAGGGAAATTGAGGGAGCTAACAGACATTTCATGTTGAGGGGAAGTTCTGGACAAATTTTTCCCGCACAAATTTGCAAGCAAGAAAACAGCTAGTCTGTCCCCACGTGACTATTCAGAGACTTCACGGCTTTTTACTGCTTATCAAAACCTTCAGTTTTGTGATCTGCCATCGTTAAGTGCATTGATTTGAGCCAAATTTTGCGGCTTCGGGATTTTCTAAAACCGAATTGTTCTGATACATATAATCCTTTCAATAATTTTCCCAAGAATGAACATTCATAACTGGTTATAGGTTCAATTAGTGGTGCCATAACCATAACCATAGAAAACAGCTGATCCAACCATCCTTATGGGTTACACTGTAATCGATTAGTGGTGCCATACCATAACGCCATAACCATAACCATAACCATAGCGACCAACTGAATTTTGGTTTTTGCCGTAACCATAAACAAATGATTGCTGATTCGCCTTGTTTATTGTGATATTTTTGTTCTTCGTGTGCAGTTTATTTTGTTTTGATGAGTTTTAATTTATATTTGCGTCCGCGTTTTACATACTTTACTAAATTTTTATTTACTTTCAGTTTATTGCAAATATCAGCTGTTTATGGTTATGGCACCACTAATCGATTGCTTAAATATGGTTATGGTTATGACTACGATTATGGTTATGGCGTTATGGTATGGTACCTCTAATTGAACCTTAAGGGTCGTTTTGTGGAAATATACATATAAAAATAATACTGGCATTACATATAATATACATACATACATATGTATCTACATATGTACGCATGTGTGTGAATAAGTATGTATGTACATACATATGTATGATTGTCCAACGAATACTGGACAGGTGCAGTGGCAAGCAAGCTTCCTAACTTTGAATACTGGTCGTTGTATTTAACCAAATAAACAATCATAAACATATATACATATGTACATACATACATATGTACATACGTATGTATAAATGTACATAGCTAAAAGTTCAAAAATAATTTTCACGTAACACGTCAAAATTGTTTTTGAATAAACAAACCATGATTCCATAATACAGGTTATACAAACAATATAAAAGCAACATCCACCGTTATTAAATCAGATTGGTTACATACATATGTCAAAAACAACTATGTAGTCATACAAATGAATGTACACAATCAGTAGTGCGTTTCTGTAAGGAATCGACAATATACTCGATTATAGTGACGTCATTTCGATTCGATCCAAATTAGTCGATTGATCGAGAACGAGTGTTTCTGTAAGCATAAGTCGACAAAATATGAAACAGTGAGAGAAATGGAACGCCAATCGACAAGAAATCTATCGAATCGGACTGACAACTTCATGTTTGAGAAACTATTATAGAGAAAAGTAAGCATTATAGAAATGTGTGCACAAATATCTAATTCTTATTAATAAATAAAAATTGATTGTGTTTCAGCTATGAGTTTATTGGTAATAACGCTCGCCATACGGCATGACAGAAGGAATATGTTGCGAATACAAAGGCGCACTTTAAGGGACTCGACAGATCCATTCAGCATTCCCGAGCCGCGTTTTCTTGAGTTATTCCGCTTCAGCAGAACTGCAGTACGGGCACTCCTTGTGGAAATCGACCCTTTTATGGACACAGCAGTAAGAAGTACATTTATTCCAAACTCCACTAGGTTGTGTGTAGCGCTGCATTACTATGCTACAGGATCATTTCTTAGGGACGTAGGTCAGGATTTTGTTTGCCCTATAAGTAAGACCATGGTAAGCCGCATAGTGCATCAAACTACAGAGATTTTGCAAAATCATATGGCGCAACGTTACATCATTTTTCCAACTACCTTAGAGCAGCAGAATATTGTGAAGCAACGGCAAGTGAAGTGTTATAATCTTGAAGATTAATGGTTATTTATAGCTGGCTTAAGTTTATGTTCACTTCCAGGTTCTTCACTGCTACTGGATTTCCTGGCATCTTAGGAGCGATTGACTGCACTCACGTCAAAATTAAGAAACCATCACTTGCAGTAGAACACTGCTACATTAATCGAAAAGGATACTTTTCCAAAAATGTGCAATTAGTGTGCGACTTTGATTTAAATATCCTGGCGTGCTTTGCAAGATATGGGGGAAGTACGCACGAGGCCTACATATGGGAAAGCAGTACACTAAAGTCCCATATGCTGAATGAGTACACTGCCAATGGGTCCACAGGATGGTTGCTTGGAGACTCTGGATATCCGTTGCAGCCGTGGCTAATGACTCCATTCAGAAATGTAGAGAGTATTAGTCAGCAAAGCTACAACGATTCTCACGCACGAGCTCGAAATTGTGTGGAACGCCTTAATGGAGTTTTAAAAAAATTATTTGGGTGCCTTTCCCAAGACCGTGGCCTAATGGTGAACCCCTCATTTGCAGGATCAATAATTAATGCATGCTGTACGCTACATAATATTCGAAAGAGATATAATTTTCCACTTCCTGAAGTTGATCCACTTGAAAATTCTCCGCATGGAGACAATGGTTCATTACTTAACATTTTAAATGAAGGAAGAGCTATACGAAATACTATTTTAAGAAACCACTTTTGTAGTTAATTCACATACAGGTGCATCGGTAAAAAGTGGAACATTTATTTCCAACACTCGTAATTGATGCATACAAATGCTTCCACAGTCGATTGTAGTGAACATTACTGTCCTTCCGGGAATAGATTTCAATGCAACAACAATTGGAGCGCGACTATGTAACCCCGTTTGAAGCAGCTACTGCTATTGGTGTACATACGCAAAGCCTTGGCCCCAACCCGATATATGTATATACATATTTACAAGTTATGTACATACATATTATACATGCCAATCTAATATTATGTAAATCACTTTTGCATACATAATTTTATATCCAATGGTCTATGTACTACAAAGTAGAAAATATAGGCGTTAATAATACTAATGAAAGTTTTTTAAAACCATTCTTAATTCATTTATTCTATAAATAAAGAAGCTTTACTTCACAGCCTTAAAAAAATGCTTATATCTATTTTTTTATTAGGACTATATATTCACTGCATTATTAAAAATGACATTGACATTAATTTTGTATTAATGGGCATTTTGTTACTATTTTTTAATATTATGAATATATAACAGAAATAACAACTATTTAAAAAAAAAAGAAATCCTTTTCCTAACAAGAAAATAGTGTGAAAAAATAGACAATTGTTTTTGAATACATTAATGAAAGGAAAATAGTGTGAACAATATAGAGAAATTACAATATTTTGGAAAACAACGAATGGAAAGATTTAAAAAGTGTAAATAATGTAAAAAAGTGTGCAATTTATGTGACTACGGCTGTAGATGTTTTAAAAAATAATAACAAAATGCCCATTAATATAAAAGTAATGTCAATATCATTTTAAATTAAAAATTAAGTTATAAAACTAAAAAATAACGATTATATTCAGAGATGGCATTCAACGGTTTTGGACCGTCCTGCAACGGCAGGTTTCCAGTTCGTCTGGCGAACGCTCTGTGGACATTGTGCAGCTTCTTGACTGCCGATTTCCAGTCTATCCAACACTAAAAAAAAACCAACACACATATGTAAATTGTAATGCTATACACAAGAATATTTTAGTTTTACCTTTTTCCACTGATTAGGGGACTTGTGGGACCCTCCCAATGCATTTAATTCAGCAGCGACGGCAGCCCAAACCTCTTCGTGCTCCTTCCTCGCGTTTGGTTTCATAAATTGGCCCCTTCCAACGCTGCGGTGCTGCTGCATTAAGTGCAGTAACCGCCTCTTTTGGCCATTCGTAACACGCCCCGACGTACTTCTCTGTAAAGAAAATGCATTAAATCTTTTTTAACTATTCATATATAATATATTAACAAAAATATACTTACATTTGCTTTAAATTCAACTAATTCCATTTTGAATTTAACGAAAAATTTTTTTGTCATCACCTCAAATGGAAGTGAGAAAACCAATCGACAGTATTTCATTCAATTTGGTTACAGAAACACATTCAATCGAGCATTCCTACTGAAATGGAATGGAACATATCAGCTGACTATCGATTGAATCGAGTAATTATTTTACAGAAACACATTGAGTGAGAGTGACGTCAAATCGAGAATTTGAGTCGAGAACATCGATCGAAATGGGTTACAGAAACGCACTACAGGTAAACAAGAAAGCAAACGAGCTGATTATTTGACATAAGCACTATGAAATGAAAAAGAAATGAAAAAAAAGAAGAAGCATGTCTTTTATCGATACCAGAGAACGGCATTGAGTGCGCTCGAGTGTGCATATTCATCATCCCTAAAATTTGATACAAGCAAGCACAGCCGTCTGCTGCTGTGCGCTCATTCATGCTCACTCATAAACATAAGGCTGACATGTGCGGGATATATCATTACATTTTCGAGTGTGGTAGTTCACATGATTGGCCGTGCATGTGAAGGCGCAAACTTGCGCATGTACACACTCGAGTGCACTCGGGCATCTACTAATGGCGATTTCTTTTCTACAAAAAATGTTGCACTTCATTGCCCCGCTCTTGTGTGTACGTGCGCAGAGCAATGTTAAGGCAACACTGTAGAAAAGAAAACGCCATAAGTATTTATCCTATTATTTACAGATACAAGAAACGACTTAGTTAATTTTAATTAATATGTATTGTATACATTTATTTAACAAAAACATTTTATGAGATCCAACATGTAGAGTTAGTATTTAAAAAATTTTTGTATAGTAGGAGTTAAATTTAAAATAAACATTTCATAAGACTTAATTTAATTTCAAAGTTCTTAATCTGCTAGATAGAAAATTAAAGTTATAGGAACAAAAATCACATTTCAAAAACTCTCTTACACTATGTATCTGCCATCTCACGTAAAAAAAAAAACAATACAAAAAATATGATAGAAAACACACTTAAGATCGCTAATCAACTACTGCTTGCAAAGAAAAATATTGTTACGGGTAACCCGAGTGGCTCGCAAACAACACTCGAGTGTCGCGAGCGTTTGTCGCCGGCGAGTGTGTTACATACATGCAACTTTGTATGCTGACGCATATTTGTCCGACGGATAATGTAGCGAGCATGTATGCATCGTCATGATCGTATTGATCTATGAGCAAACAGACAAGCGACGGTTTGTACACGAAAACAACAAAGCATGCAAAATACGGCTACATGCGCGAGTATACACACAATTTCTGCACTCGTTGCAGTTCTCTGGTAGATACATCTTGGAACAAACCGATAGATTTCAAGGCTGCTCCTGCTGCCCGGCTGGATATCACCCTGATATAGGTGCGCTCCTCAGTGGTGAAAACCGATGATCGTAGGGGAAATATTTTAGCAGAGCAGATAGACGATTCCACATTCTGCACAATGAACGACGACGCCCCCACCATAATTGTGGGTAGTTGCAGCAGCTCGCCAGATCTAACAAAAGCTAGCGCGGGTCTGATAAATAGCATAACGCGGCAACCGATGCTACCTACCCATAGTCGTCTCGATTGACAGACCTGCCAACTAGGTTGCCTCGAACCGCCGCACCTACATCAACTTCAAAAAAGCTGACTGGGAGCGGTTCGAGGATTGCACTGAGGACGCCTTCATTGCTCTTCCGGGTCCAACCGACCTTCGCGTCGGCAAGCGCGAGTTCCGCAGGGTGGTCAAGTCTGATGCAGCCCGTTTCATCCCGGCAGGGCGGACCCCGGTAATCCCCGTATTAGAGAACTAAACGGGGATATCCAACGACTGGTCAATCAACACAAGCGGGACAAGTGGAGGGAGCACCTGAAGTCCTGTAACCTCGGGGCCGGATTGGGCAAACTATGGTCGACCGTGATGTCCCTGCCCAATCCGACGAGGCGTGAAGACCGACAGGACCAAACGGTCAGTCACCAAAAGGCTGCGCAAGTCAACACCAAGCGCACCAATTGTCCTCTATAATACTGAGGTAAAGGAAGCCATCGGGAAGGCGAAATCCTCCAAATCCAAAATTGGGCACTGCGGAAGTAGCATACCTGAGCAGGACGTCAACCTGTCTTTAACTACTCTGATCACTCCAGACATCTGAAAAATGAGTAGGGTGATACCACTGCTGAAACCAGGAAAACCTGCCAGCCAGGGCGAGCCCTACCGGCCGATCTCCCTGCTTTCTCCAGTGGTTAAGACACTTGAGGCCCTGTTGCTCCCGCATTTCAACCACGGCTTCCGAACCGCCCCTGTGAGAGAACCGTCGTCGTGGCTCTGGACTTGTCGAAGGCCTTCGACATAGTCAGCCACTCTACCTTGTTGAAAGACGTGGAGGCCTCACCTATCGTAGCGGCGTTAAGGCGATGGACCGCGAACTGGAACTATCCGTGTGAGCGATAAGAAATAAGCAGGGGGTACCACAGGGTGGCGTCCTATCCCCGCCATCGTCCGGGGCACCCTAATAGAGCCGACATCTAGGCGTCATCCACAGGGAGTCAGTATCCAAATTTATAGACACCCGCCCTGTGAATGCAGTCCTTGGAGTCCAACCACCACCTATAGCAGCTGTCTCCGGACACGTGCGTTACTCTGCCAACTTCTAAACTTCTACCTATCCAGGATCAACCCCGACACCCCCAACACTTGCCCGGCATGTGGAGTCTCCGCACGACACCAATCACCTATTCACATGCCTGGCCAAACCCACTCAACTAACACCCTTCCCCCTATGGTCTGACCCGTTTGAAACGGCTCGTTTCCTGGTCCTCCCGTTAGTTGAGCTTGATGATAATGATTGAAGGAGCCCGCCAACCCTGTGGGGTGTAGCTAGCCGCTACAACTACTAACAAGCAAAGCAAAATTTTGGCGAAACCGAATTTTATATACCTTCGCGATGTATTTTTGTATGAGCGGTGCCACGGCCATTATTCAAAATTTCATAAAAATCCCGTTCCTTTGTTTCAAATTGCTGCTAGTATTAAACTTTACTCAATTTGTTCCACTAGATAATGAAAAAACGAAATTTTTGCATTTTTTAAAACTTCCGTTATATGGAAGCACTATATGGAAGGTAGGCGTAGTTATAGTCCGATTTCAAAAATGTTTGACGATGATAACGATATCGATATTTTTGGATTAATTAAAGCTTTATTTGAATTTTTTGGTGGATTACTATAAAATATTAAGTGAACTCGAGGCCTGTTTATGAAAGATTTTTGCCGCCGGCTTTAAAATGTTTAGACGATATACCGTCTGCTCCAGACCTTGCTTTGGCCGAGGGGAGGGAATTGGTTATTATACCTAAAGATTGTGGTATGCTCGACTGCTTGAAATACGTTGCCAGAGTTGAAATTCAAAAGCGTTGGCAAGTGCACATTCAATACTTAAGTGCGTTCTGAATGTAATACGTTAGCTTATTTCTCCAATCGAGTTTGCAGGAACCTTCCCTGTGCTTTTTTATTTTCAGGGCGCCTAGAAATATACTTATTATGTTCTTAACCTTTTCCTTAACTGAGAATTAATATGTAACACTCTTTGTCAACAGATTAAATACATTTATTTAATTCACAATAATACAGTTCAAAATTTGTTTACAGTAAATATTGAATTACTAAAGAAACAAGTATTTAAAAATATCTAAAATTGAGAATGAAAATAGCAATTTGTAACCGCTAAAAGACATAAATCACATTTATTAGTTAGAAAGTATGTAAGTAATTTAATATATATCGAAGCACTTTATGTCGATATAACAAACAGACATGTATTTGTAAAAACTCTCAGCACATATTAGCGTCCAGCTGCTCATAAAAAAGCTGCTCCAAAGGTTTGTCGCCCATGATACGAAAGAAAAACAAATGATCCAGACATTTAAGACTAATGGATCGCAATGCTGGCAACCGCAGTAATAGTTGGGCAAATCGACTATCATCCCCTGGATGCTCAGTGCGACAATGTTCATCTAAGCAAGCATATACTTGTTCCCTACATATTTCCACATCATTACGCCCTTTTAAACCACGTATATCTGGATTAAATAATATTATAGCTTTTAAACAAGATAATTCAGACCGATCAATATTGAGGCGCTTCATTTTCACACTAAGTTCAGAAAGGATTCGATCAAATATAGTCGCTACACCAGCTTTTATTGCACTGTTACGATGATAAGAAAAATTGTGATTAAGAAAAAGTTGCTGTGGTTGACGTATAGGTGAACGGCGTCCGAAAGAAGATTCATGACCAGCTGATGTAGCGTATTCTGCATCCAAGGAGTCAATACTACACCAAGCCACATTTGCTATAAGTAGTTCGTTCCAACCTGCCTTAAGTAAAAGGACCTGGTCATCACGTTGCAATTCAGAAAAGTGAGGAATTTTTCTTGCATATTCTACCATTTGGTAAAGTTGTTTATTTACCATTTGACAAAGATGTGAAACCGCTCCTTTATAATCAGGCTGAACCATAGAATTTGGTCCAACGCGAAGGAATGGTATAGCATTATCTCCACTAAGTTGTTCACTTTTTTGCTCCGCTTCAATTATGCGCTCTATCGTTAAATCTCGAACTGAGCTGGTTGGATTAAAATCGTCGCCGGTGCGGACATTTTGCGACCGACTTCCGCGTTGTCTTTCTTCTTGAACTGCTTCACGTTTCATTCCGCACGCAAGACATTTTTGATAACGACAATATTGACAACGATTGCGTTGTCTTTTATCGATTATACAGTTCCTATCTTCACGACATGCATAGGTCAAATCTTTTCTCACTGTTCGTTTAAAAAAACCTTTACATCCTTCACAACTGTATACTCCATAATGCTTGCCACTTGCCCTGTCACCGCATATTGAGCACAAATGCTTTGATCCACTTAAAGGGTGATTTGGTGGATATTGCTGTTGTTGCGACCCTTGTTGCATCTGGTTGATATTATGGCCGGAAACAGCTGAAGCCACTGCAACTGTATTCGCCATGTTCATAGACTGCAATCCGATTGCTCCAAAAGAAACCGGACTTGCTGATTTAGGAGAAAATCCTCTGGTATTATTTTCATTTAACATTGAAATGTCTGGTTTAATTTCTTGTGGCGATAAGGGGCCCATACGAAAATTTTGCTCTTGTTCGCCACTCTCCATGTCATTTAATTGTTAAATTCCCACTATAGCAGAAAATTAATAAGTGATAAAACCAATAAAAAATATGTACCAATATACATAAGTAATATTTAACGTCGGCAACTTCATATAAATTTTTTCCCAGTCGCTTTAGAAACTCACCACGTAATGCGTTCGAATTATCACGTTACATTTAAGTGATTTATAAGAGTTTAGACGGCAAATTGGGTTTGTGTCAAACTATAGAACAACTCCATTTTACGAAATTTTGTACAATGGTAATTAATTTATCGTTATCTGCTGTGCCAGTTAGAGGTGGGTAACTCAGCACTGAGTTGAGTTACTGAGCTGACTCTTAAGGGCCGTACACATAAGACTTTCGCTTTGCTTTGCTTCAGAGTTTCGCTTTGACAGATAAGTTGAAGACCTGATGTTATATGAGTGCTGCTAAATACAAGGCGAGACAAGTAAAGCAAAGCAAAACGAAGCAAAATCATGGCGAACTCTCAACATTTGTACACTTTGACAACCAACTGTTTGCATTTCCATTTTATTTCTGCGTGCATAAACACACGATTTAGAAAATTTACTAGTATTTCATAGTTTTTGCGTGTATAATTACTTTTAAAAACATAAAAGAAAAATATTAATAAATAGAAAATAAAACACCTCTTTGATCGGTTTTAATTTATGTTGTCGAAATATGCTCGGCCTCAATATAGTTTATTACACTCGCGACTTTGAAACATACATAAGTAGCATAACTACCACTTAATTATATAAGTAAAACTCATTTCTTAATATTTTATTATACAAAATATTTGGAATAGACACAAATAGCAATTGAAAACAAACCACTTACGTAGAAACTGTCAAAGCGTTCTATGTAGCAAACCTTCTACACCTCATGCTTTGTTGTTAAATTTCGAATTGTCAAGTAAAGCGAGGAAAGTTGTATGTGTACGGCCCTTTAGCGATGAGCCGCTCGCTCAGACTCCCTTCTCAAAAAAATTGTGACTCAGTAGCTCAGTTATAAATTTCAGCCATCTTAAAGGCCTGCCAGATAGAATACGTTGAGTCAAGGCGTAAGAAACGCAAAGGTACGCCACATTAAACGCGTTGTCGCATGTAAACAAATTAGTTATTTTGTATTGGCGGTTAATTTTTTTTTGTATGCAAATCAAATATGTCTTAAAGTCGTGCTAATATTTACTTTTGTGTAAAGATTATAAAAAAAAATTGAAATAATTGAAAAAAAACCAATCAGCTAACACTTGCGATGGATTTGAATGCGTCAAAAGTAGAGAGTTGGGCTACTGTTGTACGTTGCGGCATCGCATGCGTTGCGAATGTGGCATTCTGCATTCAACTACATATAATATACTTAGCTGTCAGTTGTTGTTGTAGCAGCACAAATTATGCTGAAGTGACAGTCCTTGGCCGGACATAAATCCGGGTCGTTCCGGTATCGTAGACCCGACTGTCATGGGAACGACTTAGCTGTCAGTCGAATGCTTCGCCGGAACGCACGTAACGTGCTCTATCTGGCAGGCCTTTTACTGAGCGGCGAGTCGATGAGTGTGTCAGCACTGAGAATCAAAGATGAGCTGATACGAACCTCTTTAGGGCCGTACACATAAGACTTGCGCTTTGCTTTGCTTCAGAGTTCCGCTTTGACAGATAAGTTGAAGACCTGATTTTATACGAGTGCTGCTATATACAAGGCGAAAAAAGTAAAGCAAAGCAAAACGAAGCAAAATCATGGCGAACTCTCAACTTTTGTACACTTTGACAACCAACTGTTTACATTTCCATTTTATTTCTGGGTGCATATACACACGATATCGAAAATTCACTAGTATTTCATAATTTTTGCATGTATAATTAGTTTTAAAAAGAGAAAATAAGTAAAATATGAACAAATAGCAAATGAAACACCTCTTTGTTAACCACCCTCATCGTTTTCCTAAACTCCCCTTGATCGGTTTTTATTTATTTTGTCGAAAGATGCTGCAAGAAGACTTGTTACTTCTCAGTCTTAATAAAGTTCATTACACCCGCCAATTTCAAACATACATAAGTAGATGTAAACACATTTATAATTCTTTTATTAAACAAAATACTCGGAATAAGCACATATCGCAATTCCAAACAAACAATTATTGCAGAAACTGTCAAAGCGTTCTATGTAGCAAACCATCTACACCTCATGCTTTGTTGTTAAAGTTCGAATTGTCAAGTAAAGCGAGGAAAGTTGTATGTGTACGGCCCTTTTGTTTTGTGGAGAGACACTCTGTAAGAAATGGCATTTGGGAGTTTTTTATTGCATTTTTGGAGATTTTGCAGTTTTTTCGCCACCTTTGATGAGGTATGCAAACAGTATAAATGTAAACGCAATGAAAATAAGAACAAGAAATAAATATACGAAATCAACATGATCACAATTATAAAATACGAGAAATTAAAATTTTGCAAAAATGCGTAACAGCTTTTAAACATGCATAAAACAAATAAATATAAAAATATATGTGATGAACATGCAATTTGCATATCATATTATCTATGGGGAGAATAAAGAGTGACAGAAAATAAGAACTAGCGCGAAAATGTTTCTTTTTGGCGCGTTATCAATTGTGCTGTCACTTTAATTATTCAACGTGCACCTCTCCACGATAACAGTGCTGCCGTAGTTGCACAGAGCGACACTATTATGAAATGAGTCGTAACTCAATTGTGCTACCTCACTGAGCTGACTCACTTAATTGAGCAAGAGTCATTGAGTCAACTCGCGAAAATTTGCTGAGTTACCCACCCCTAGTGCCAATCTTTACCTTTTACTACAAGTATTTTCAAGAACGATAGAATACAAGATTGCGCCTTCCCGACGAAAAATGATGTGAAGCAAAATGCGTGCAACGTCACGAACATGGTTTTAATGAGAATCGGAAGAAATTGTTAACAAAAATGTGAGGTTAGGTTCTGCTAGGATTTCTAAATTTTAAAGTTTTTACCAACTTCGGCACTTTATGCAACATATTTATATTGAAATAACTTCATTTATGCACTGTGTTTGATTGGATGCTTTGAAAAAAACTGCAGTGCAGCATTAGGAGACACAAGAAGCTTAACTTGCTACCAAGTGCGCACAGCTACACCTTCACATCATTTTGCTGAGAGCGAATAACGGTTTGCGGAAGGTGCAACCTCTGTATTTTCTAAATCGTGAAGTATTTTGACAATGACATTGTTACAGAAATAAACAAAATAAAGATGATTAATTTAATATAACAATATATTTGCAACCGTATAAAAACGCTTAACGAACATTTTTTATAAGTATTTTGTAGTCTTAAATACTAGCAATCTTTAAAATTGAGTCGTGAGAGTTACTCTCTCTTGCGATTATAAAAACAATGACTCATAAGATTCGTTCGTGTAAAAGTCCGACAGGAATTATCAGGCAACGAAATTTTTAAGAATTGTTGAGTATTCTCTGTCAAAGGGAGATGCTTGAAAATTTCATTCCACTAACGAAACTTAACCAAACGAACTTTTACTTGCTTCTTGCAGGTTTAATACTCATATTTTATAATTTTAAACTTTAAAACTCTAGAACAAAAATTTCGTATTCATCCAAATTGCAATCAGCTGCTTTTGATCAGCTGCTTTCTTGCTTGCAAATTTGTGCACGTGTTATTGGTCGTATTTCTTTAGTGCGCTATTTCAATAATAGAGGTGCTTGTGGAAGCACTGTGTTATTTCCTTTACTATTGTGTGTGGTATTCAAGCAATCAACAAAAAATCACTTAAAATAAACTTGAGAGGTCGCTTTCTTTAAAATGTGTATACGTATATCTCCATTTAACTTTATTTAACATTTTTCAATCAAAAATAAACCTTAAATGATGATAAACAGAAAGAGCTTATCGAATAACACACACAAATAACACACTAAACATACTTTTCAGAGTTGAGAGAAGCAACATTGTAGGATAGATAAACAGCTGTTGAAAAATAGACAAAACGCACAGAAACAAAAATATATAAATAAATGTATATTACTTTTATTTAAATAAAATGGATTCCATAGCATTGGGATTAGGAAAACTTAGTATGGATGAAGGTATTGAGGGAAGGATTCTAAGGGCTGGTTTCTTAAAGACTGATTACACGATTAAGTATATTCACGCGCTTTCTTAATTGAAGTATGGTCTTAATTGGAACTAATAGCGCAATTTGCCCTAAACCGGATTTATAGAAACCAACACAATAAAATGGGGTTCAGCGACTGGAAGTGAGTAAAGTATGTCCCTGTTGACTAAGTAGTAAAATCATAGTTTTATTCAAAATTTTCGTCTTAGCAAAGAGGCCTGAAAGTCTCGCGCGAACTTACGGAGAACAAACCGTGTAAAAGAATTGCGACTAAAAGAAAGTTATCAGTATGTCATAATAGCACTGATCACAATGCAGGCCTGGATCAACAGTTTACATACATATATCGATTTGTCTTAACGAAGTATGCAAGACGAAAGTGATGCGAAGAGGTATTTCTTTCAACAATTGGAGCGGTAGATGGTACACGTGCGGCATACTGTAAATGAACAATTGTACTTCAATTGTACTCTAAAGCACAGTGTGGCATTGGTTGTCAGTAGTTTAATGAAGCGCTAACGCAACATACCTATAAGATTGGTACATTTTGCATTGTTTATACTATAATTTCGTAATGGTTTCCATTAATTTTTTAACGCTCTATAGAAGCACAAATGCGAACTCCGCAGATGGTAAATTTAATGAGTAACATTCTCAAGCGAGGCCAAGTTTTGAACGACAGTTCGATGTGTTCAAGAGAAAGTTTCAGTTTCTATTGGCTGAACTAGAATACAGAACTTATGCCGAACAACCTCGACCGCTTGATATGAAAATAATGATTCATCTCCTTCAATTTCATCTACACCCGACTACATCATTTCAAACTTAGGCAAATGATACAATTTTGTTCGATTAATGCCCGAATGCAGTAAGCAGTCTCAGTCTCTAAGAGACAAAAGTCACAATTTAAGACCAGTTGGCATTCATTAGTTTCAAAATAAAGCCTCTGGTATGAAAATAAATTGAAAAAACGCGAATAATCTCTAACTCATTTTGAGACTTGAGATGATACCAAGTTACTGAATTGGGGCATAAAACAGTTTTGCAGAGTTTATGTAAGCATTTAGATGTCTGAAGCAAAAAATATGTAGCATTAGGATGCATTTAAGTAGTAAAGGGTGTTTTTTTTACAGGTTTGTTTTTCGAATAGAGATAAAACTGGCATTTTGTGGTCAAATCTGGCAACTCTAATGTCATTTATGTTCAGTTTGGTTTGCCATTTCATCATGAACAGGTTGACAAAAGAACAACGCTTGCAAATCGTGCAAATTTATTTCGAAAATAATGGTTCAGTTCGCGAAGTTTACCGTGAGCTCCGTCCATTTTATGGTCGACATAATCGTCCATCAGAGCAATTAATTCGGTTAACCATGGATCGTTTTCGCACTACGTTTACTCTATGTGATAATACGC
The DNA here is from genome assembly GCA_963971545.1 of Philophylla caesio. Taxonomy (NCBI): domain Eukaryota; kingdom Metazoa; phylum Arthropoda; class Insecta; order Diptera; family Tephritidae; genus Philophylla; species Philophylla caesio. The sequence continues at coordinate 70,099,358 of OZ020607.1, forward strand.
ATCCGCAGAGACGTCGAACAGTGCGCACCGAAGAAACAATTGCCGCTGTAGAGCAAAGTGTTGAAGAGGACCCGAATGAATCGATTCGCCACCGTGCACAGCAATTGGAGCTTTGTCCATCAACTTTGTGGAAGATTTTGCGCAAAGATCTTGGCTTGCGACCTTACAAGATCCAGCTTGTGCAAGAATTAAAGCCGCGAGACCATGCAATGCGTCGTGATTTTGGTGTATGGGCCGAAAATGAGATTGATCTCGATGCTGATTTTCATCGCAAAATTTTGTTCAGTGATGAGGCTCATTTTTGGTTGAATGGCTACGTCAACAAGCAAAATTGCCGCATTTGGAGTGAAGAGAATCTACATGAGACCCTTGAAACGCCATTACATCCACAAAAACTGACTGTTTGGTGTGCTCTATGGGCTGGTGGAGTCATTGGGCCATACTTCTTCCGCAATAATGCTGGAGAGGCAGTTACCGTTAATGGAGACCGGTACAGAGCCATGATAACCGACTATTTTGTTCCCGAATTGGATGGCATGAATGTGGATGAGTTGTGGTTCCAACAAGACGGCGCTACATGCCACACAGCGCACGTCAGAATCGATTTATTGAAGGAAACATTCGCTGAGCGCATAATTTCGCGGAATGGACCTGTCAATTGGCCACCAAGATCGTGTGATTTGACACCATTGGATTATTTTCTTTGGGGATATGTGAAGTCGCTCGTCTACACCAACAAACCAGAAACGTTAGGGGAATTGGAAGCCAAAATTCGTGGCGTTATTGCCGACATACGGCCCCATATACTCGAAAAAGTGGTTGAAAATTGGACCTGTAGAATTGGCTTTATTCGAGCCAGCCGCGGCGGCCACATGCCCGAAATCATATTTAAACATTAATGGCATAAAATTATCCTTCCAATAAAGCCAAATTGATGGACCTTAAAACGATTTTCTTGTGTTTTATTTCAATTCGAAGTTCTATACCCCTAAAAAAAACACCCGTTAGTTGCATCCAAAGCAAAATGCACATTCATCATTCAGAATATTTATTATTATTCTTCTTCGAGAAATGCGATACATGTTATGACACGTATGTATGACCGTAGCTTTTGAGATACAAAACAACACACTAATGATTTACAATGTTAAAAAAATACATCTTGTGCAGGTACAACCCATTGCTCCTGAGGCAAATTTAAAGTATTTAGTTGGTATTCATTATTTAATTTAGAAATTGTAACACAAACCCGAAACTATTACACTCATCGGAGCAATGAAACTCTCGCCGACCCGCAACACCACCTCAATCCGAAACACGTGTGAGAAAAGGAGTAGTATTTCCTGGGCCCTATTGCACCAACCATTTATCATTAGCATTTTAGCAAATTATCAAAACTTCGCAAAGTTTTTTGTTGCACCAACTTGATAAGTGAGAGTCACTCAATTGAGTATTGCTAAGTAAAATGTCACTCAAAGCTATTGATAAGCGTTGCACCAAAAGTTGAAATGCAAAGTGAAAAGAGCTTGGCGGAAAAGGAATAAGTTTTGCAAATTTACAAGTTTTGTAAGCATTTCGTTTCACCAACAACTTTTACTTATCACTTCTCTTCTCTCAATTTACTAAGTTTTGCATTGTTTTGCTAAAAATAATTTCACCTATCATAACAATGATAAGTTTAGTTTGAACGATTAATCGGTGCTTTAGCACGTGCTCGAGCTTCGTGAAATATTAAAGTAAAAAAAAAAATAACAAAATGCTTCGATTCGAACTTTTTAATATTTTTGAAGACGAACATTCGCACAATTCGCGTGTTACAAAGGAAAGAATCAATTACAATTTGGATATTGGCGTGGTAGAAAATTTTAGGCTAACTCGTAGCCAAATTGAAAAGATTTTGTTAAAAATAGGAGCGCATCTGCAATACACTAGTAAGCGTAATATGTGCTTAAACCCCCTGCAGCAATTATTAACCACTCTGCACTGGTTAGGTAATGGTGGCCAATATCATGGAATTGCGATTGTGCCGTCTTTAGAACTTCAGTCCAACCATCTTGCTTTTGCGTTTTGCAAGTTGCATTATTTTGGAAAGGTCCAAAAAAATAATCCTTAAATGTAAAAAAATATATTTATTGCATATTTACATATGTATACATTCTATATATGATAATCAAAATAAACTTACTTTTTCCCTTTATAACTTGTAAAACGGCCAATTTATTGGCTTTGTTTTGTGCACGCGACATAACACTCTCAATAGCAAAAGAGACACTGAGAATTCTTATTGAAACGTACATTGCTTTGCTCCACTTCTCATTGAGAGCGCTTAGCACATGTTTGGAAAAGTTTTCTCTATTTGCAAAGTTAAAGAAATTGTTGGTGCAACGCTTATCAAATCAACTTATCCAAAGAGCTCGTCAGTTTTGACAAGTTGATAAGCGTATTGATAAGTTTAAAGTGCAACACTTATCAACTTTACTTTTCAAAAAAACCTGTTATCAAAAATTTCCAAAGTGAAAAGTGCTAAGTGGTTGGTGCAATAGGGCCCTGGTCGCCTATATAGTATGCACTTTTTACCCCTGCGAGGGCGGTCACCTTGGCGTGGTGCCTTGGCTTAGGCGTGCCCCACCAGGAGCAGTGTATGAAGCGGAGTGACGATGTTCAATTGTTTATCTATCTTTATACCGGCTTCAAGTGGGGACGCTGAACAAGTATCGCCACTTTCTAATCCAGGGTGTGAAGCGACACCGTACCATTGGACGGTTTGCAGCCAGGAGGGCAAAAACCGGCTGTACTTGTACGGCGCCTCCTCGACACCGGGCCGCGTAGAGGAGTAACTGGACCTTACCGCGCTACGGGGCGCTGGCGTGGCGGACGACCAAGATTTCCATTGAAACCTTAGACCGCTGAGCTTTGCGCAAGAATACAACTAAAAATCAAAAATCACAACAACAACAACAAAAACCACAAAAAGAAAAACAAACAGTACCAGCAGGAGTACGCAGGGAGAAAGCAATGATTTGGGCTAACCTAACTGCCGAAGCAGATCGGTCGCAAAGCCGACCCGGCAATATCTCCTCGCAAGTGAGATGAGAGAGAGCCCCAGCGAAGGCCGCTTCCCAAGCAGGCACCGGTTGGACCGAAACCGGTCGAAAAACCGGCGGAGGTCCAGGAGTGAGCTGCGCTCGGGTAGCAGTCCGCGACAGAGAGCACCAGGCAGGCGGGACAACTCACGCAGCTGCTCTGGCTCGTCGACCCCCCGTGCAGTAGGGTGGCAGCAGCAGAGAAGAAAGCTCCGAAGGGCGAGGCCCCCTCCACTCCGTCCCCGTGGCCAACCGGGTGCCCTCGACGACCGGAACCGCTATCTAGAGTAGAGTAGGACGACTAATAAGTTTCAAACGACTAGTGTAAGGGGGCAGATTGTATGGCGAATCCCATCGAAGATTTCTCAAAGCAAAAAGTAAGAATTGTTTTTGTATTGACTCTGAATAGACCTGATAACGAGGATTACAAACTATGGAGCCATACTCCAGTAGTGGCCTTACCAATGAAGTAAAAAGTGGTTTAGTTATATACGGGTCGCGGAATTCCTTTGACCAACGCTTTACAAAAGCCGGGTGTACTTGCTTTATTAACTGTGGAACTAAGGAAGGATATCCCGGGGAACACAATGCCAATAAAAAGGTCTGACGGGTCCTAGACAGGACGAGAGGGAGACGGCCCTCGCCCTGCTTTCGGCTCACTTCTCTGGTGCCGGCGTGATCTCGGCGGCGGATGGACGCTGGGAGTCGAGTCCGCCTCCGGCCGATTGGAAGGTAGCTAGAAGTAGCTTACAGATTAATCGGTTGGGCTCTAGACTCGTTTGAACAGTTTAAGGCCCCGAAGGATGACATCAGTCCGGTTCTGCTGAACCGGCCCGGGGAACTCCTTCTTCTGTATCTCGTAAGCATCACGAGGGACAGTCAGGCGCTGGCCCACATTCCCGAGTTATAGCAAAGAGCTCGGGTTATCATTCCCTTCACCAGGAAAGGAGAGTAGATTTATAGCCCTGGGGGTGGTCGCGGTCGAAGTCACCACAGAAGTGAAATACCTGGGATCATCCTAGATTCTAAGCTTCTGTGAAAGGCTCATGCTGATGCGGCCGTTTTCAAGGCTAGGAGAGCACTGATGGTGTGCATACGGCTAACAGGTAAATCCTTGGGCTGTAGCCCAAAAATCCACGTGGGCGATGGCTTGGGGTACCAGGGTCGCCCTGTCTACAGTGAGACAAACTCTTGCCAAGCTGCAGCATCTACCGTGCGGGTGCGTTACGGGAGCAATGCGCACGTGCCTAACAGCAGCGCTGGAGGTGATTTCGAAGCTCGAGCCACTACATATCATCATTGACCATGTGGCTAAGCGAAACCTAATTCACTTCTCTAAGGAGGGTTTTGGCAGAGAAAAGATTATGTCGTCCAAAGTTAGGGATAGACTCAAACCTCAGCTTCCTGTGGTAAGCTTTCCCAGCGATGAGATTCACAAAGAGATAAAGTTTGATAGAAAGTTTGTAGTGGAGATTCAAGGCTACCTGGAGGGACTTCATTCTGGACAACCACATCCTGAAGAGTCCTCTGCATTGGTACACTGATGGCTCCAGGACTCCTGAGGGAGTTGGGGCAGGCGTCCACGGCCCCAGATCCGATATCTCGGTTCCATTGGAGACACACCCAAGCATCTTCCAGGTGGGGGTCCTTGCCATCAGTGCGTGCGCCGAGATAAACATGAGAAGAAAATACCGCAACGAGACGATTCTCATTTCGAACGACAGCCAGGCCATGCTCAGGGCACTCTCCTCTAAATAAATTCATCGTTGGTCATGAAATGTTTTGAGAGACTGAACGCCCTGACGGTGAAGAACCGGATCCAACTCTTCTGGGCACCAGGAAATAGAGGGGTGGATGGCAACGAAACTGCTGACCTGCTAGCCAGGACCTTTTGGACCTGAGCCTATCCTGGCAGTGGGTACTAGCACGATTACAGAGGTGCTAAGTAAGGAGACTACCAGGCTGAGGAGTCAACACTGAGGCAACTTAGCAGGCCTCAGACAGGCCACGTGTCTCCTTGGAGGATGCAACCTGAAGAGACACAGGTTGTTGATGAACCTGTGAGAAACTAAGAACTGCAGACTAAGAGGCCACCTACATAGACTACTAATCTGGTCTGCTCTTAGATTGTGATGCAGTGGCTCGCAGAAGGGGGATCGCCCTAGGACGGCCATGGCCGCAGGAGCAACTCATACACTCTCTGTCCCCGATAACCATTCGGGGCTTCCGAGAGGTGCTGAGGCTGACGAAAGTGATATGATGAGAGCCGTGGAGGGCACAAAAGACCCATCGGTCGCAGTGCATTCTAATCTAATGCTCTTTGTTTTAGGATACGGCGAAACACGATATCAGTAAGGTGCAATTGATGACAAGACTGATTTCCCTTCCAGCAGGGTTCTGGCAAGTGAATACCTTGCTCCCTGCTGTAGAGCTGTGCAGCCGTACTCAATACCCCCACCGCTACAGCCCTCCACGACCAGGCATGAAACCACACCTCGCCCCGGAAGCAGGGGCAAGGTGGTCGACTTCAGTTATTTCTCAAATCAAGATTTTGGCGTATTGGCGTAACTCGCGACAAAAACGTTAAATCGAAACGGCACGAACACTACACCGCATGTAATGAAATTTCAGACGGAAGCAAATGATGTTGCTAATTCTACAACTTTCGAGAAAATATATTAAAAACGAAACAAGTGCAGAAAAGCTACAACTCATACCGAAAAGAATTACTGGATAAGAATCCAGGCAGGCTAAACTCATATCAATCCAGAATAAACTCAAAAACCTCCCCGGCTTGCAGAGTCCTCGCACGATACCAAACACCTTTCGCATGCCCACCAAACTTACTCAACCACTCATCTCTATGGTACAACTCTGTTGAAACCGCAATATTCCCGTAAATCCCGATTTTTGAGCTTGGCGATTGATGCTGCTGATGCTTTACGCTTACGACTGGCGCTACCGTCTTTTACAGGGTCTAGCTAGCAGCTACAACAAAAACTGGGTAAGTCCCACAACAAATCCTGGCTTATTTGGATTGTGCAGAGTTTTTAACTTTTCTTCGTTAATGAATATTTAAGATTTTGTTATTTGTCCGAGTGCCTTCGATCGCCGGTCCACGAACACGCTCAGTTGGAAAACTTCTTAAGTTCCCTCCTTTTTGTAGTGATGGCGGCGTTTGAGAGTTGGCTTTCCAATAAGGAAACATTCGCGATTTCAGCGAATTAAGAAGGAATTTGGTTACGATGGTGGGGATGATGGGGAGGCCCTTTTTATCTAATTTAATCAATGTTTTTGTTTTATTAATATTATTATTTAAGAAATTTGCTGTTAAAGTTTCTTTACTAGCACAAGCAAATTTTCAGTCAAAATAAATCGTATCACTTATATTTTGTGTAATACACAATATTTGGTTTATTTACGTGCGTATGTAGTACTTTAACATTTTTTATTTATATTTAACTTAATAAACGCGTTTATAAATGTGTACCCAATTTTTACCACTTTCAGCAAACAAACAAAAATAAGAATGGCCGACAGTATGAGCAAAAGTATGCTGTCATACGTTTTAAAAGAAAACACATTGGCCCATAGTCACACAGCCATGCTCCCAATTTCACATTTCAAATCCACAATGTGATTTTAAAAATTTCCTGTTAAAGTGAATTAGTGTGCTCCCAATTTCACAAATTTCTTCGCATATCAGGTCATACCTGTCACACATATCGGTTATCGTTGTGGCAATTGACAAACAGCTGTTGTTGAAATTTCCCTTTCGGATTCAGCTATGTATGCTTTTGTGAGCAGTCATCAGCAAAACACTCAAAAATACGAATGTTTCAATGAATAACTAATACAGAATTTTCATAAATGGCAAAGAATCAAAGAATATTTTAAAAATTATTCCAATCGAAAATAATTAAACATTAACACACTTTTTGTCACTTACTTTTAATTTCACGCATTCAAGCATTCGGATTCAATTCACAAAAATTTATGTGAATGTGAAATTGGGTGCACCGAACACGTGATTTCAAACCGAATACACAGGGAAATTTTGTGAATGTGAAACTGGGAGCACGGCTGATAGTCAAGATAAAGTCGAAGTAGCTTTTTTGACATATTATCTCGAAAAAATTGTTTAATAAAACACCGTGTGTGGCAGCACGGTATTTTCTTTTCATTGCTGCACAAAGGAGAAAGTGAGGTTAAAATAGACATTTTTCGCAACTTTAACAACAAATAACTTAAAAACTATAAGTCTCTGGAGGGTGGGACTTTTAGACAAAGATAATATGATACGAAACTTCTCTCTTTTGCTTGCTGCGAGAGCCCATGATCTCACACAAAGCCGAATCATTGGCTACTGAACAGCTGGCACGCAAAAAGGTGGGCTACCAGAGCCAAATGCGTGGAAATGGCTATAATTTTATTTGGATATAAAAAGCGAGTAAATGTTATTTTTTTTATAGAATGAGTCTTACAATCAGGAAATTAAGAGTTAAATTTAATATATAAGTTTCGGCATACTATGAAGGTTTTGATTTACATACAAATATTGTATTTTATTTTAAAAATATATACCAAAACTATTTTTTCAAAGCGAACTGGGTAAATATTGCATTTTAATATACATGAATAAACATGTATGTTTATAAGAAAAAACGCTATATCTTAAATTTATGTTTAATGCATATATAAAAGCAGTTTTTGCGAAATATGAATCTCTGCGATATTTTAATTGTTTTCATTGTTTTTATTTTATATATATTATCTTCTGGCATTAAGGTAAATAACATCTCTTATTTACTATTATTTTTATTGCATTTTCTTTCATTCTGTTAGCAAACCTCAACTGTGGCGAAGCAACTGCAAAATCTCCAAAAAATTAAATAAAAAGCCCCAGATAATATTTCTACAGAGTGGCTCTTTTGAAAAATGTTATAAAAAATGCGCCTTTTGACAGCGTTCTCTCGAAACAAAGAGTTTCGTATCATATTATCTTTGCTTTTAGATTTATAATCAGAGAACCCTCCTCTACCCCCCTTATAAGAGGTTTCCTTATTGGAAAGTTTTCCCGCGTTTGATCTTAAAATACAGTATTTTATGTAAGCAGTGTTTTTCATAGTGAGAAAGTGTTCAAAATCACTACAAGTATGTACTCTCTAATATTTAAAACGCAAATATTTAAAAAAGTAAAAGGTATCGGCCCTTGGGAGCGGTATTTATAGAAAGGGGAGACAAACCGCTTTTTGTCGATACCAAAGTTAGCCTTAAATTCGTTCGTTGCATTAAAATCTCCAGAGCAAAGTTTCAGTTGATACCGAAGGGAAAATACATGCTGTTTGATAAACCTTTTATGTGGAGTATTTGTTTCAAAAGCAGAATCTTGAACGTGTAACTACATAGTAAACATACGGACCCGGTAATAACAAGTATTCATAAACACAGCAAGCCAAACATTTCCACCATAATAGAAACGAAACACTGGTGTGGGGAATTAAGTTTTGATAGCGATTTGTTTGTAATTACAAGTATACATATGTATGTATATGCACACCCACAAACATATTAATGCCTTGCATATTTATGTTTACATTCATATAATAACAAATTCTGGTTGTACATTATCATTGCTAAGTAATATGATATAATTACTTACAAACTTTTGACCATTCGATTAACGATGTTTACACTCGACAATTATTTAAACTATTAATATGGCTTCGTCACAAATTAACCACATTTACTTGTCTATGCACTTATTGGTTGCGAAAATATACTCTGCGGAATTGCATTCTTGAAAGACAAAAGTGGTGGGCTTAACACAACTTGCATGACAGGGACAACCAATATTTCATATTTTTCTACACTGTTTGCTCCATAACACATATGCGGTGGCCCAGCAGGAACACGGTTAAATAGCATGATCTGCCCTATCGCTAAAACCAATGTAGTGCGATTTTTGTAGATTCTACGAAAAAGGCAGAACTTTGTTCGAATAGCTACGTCGATTTTTTCGTAGTTTTGAAGATATAGCCTTTGATAGAAATACGACAACACATCGACTAATTTTATATCCGATATATTTTTATTAAAACAGCAACCACAAAGGGCTTATCAATTAGATAAGACTTATCCGAAATTCAAATAATTTGTAGAAAGAACGCAGCTAATATATTTTACAAAATTTTATATATTTAGACAAATGTGATAAGAGGACGGGAAAACCTTGAACAATTGTACCACGCCTTTTTGACGACATGTTCTTCTAGCTCGCTCAGTGGAAAATTAAGGGCCGGTATTACAATGCATTTTTAAGTCGAACTTAAGTCTAGTTTAAGATTTTGCGTTTCACCAATCAAATCTTAAGCTCGACTTAAGTTGAACTTAAGTCGCCGAATTTCTCGTCTTAAACTGATCTTATCTTTGCGAACAGCTGATCATTGCTAGTCAAATAAAATTATAAAGACTTAAATACAAATATTTGAAAAAATCTAAAGAATTTTCGAAATATGGAATTTGATTGGGGTAGTGATGAAGACATTAACTTAGATTACGAGGAAGTTATAAATATTATTGCATTAAGGAGAACTAAAGTAATTTCAATTGTCGATGAGAAAGATTTTCGCCACCGATTTTATTTCAATAATGCTTGAAATGTCCTTAAATTGATAATATCGAATTAAAGCATAAGACTATCAGTTATGAGTATCCTTTATTACTTCCAAAGAAATATAAACTACTTTAATTTGTCTCAGGAACCATGATTTGTGTCTGGAAAGTATATAAGCTCCTGTCTCACGAGCCATAACATACGTGTTCACGTCACACCCTATAGCATTGTTGAGTGAAAATTTATAAAACTTCGACAAAGAGAAAAAAGGACAGCGTCAAAATTTAGTTTGCCCCTAGATTACCCACCAAGTCAATCTAATTCGGATCGAAATTGCTTCTTCTCTTTGTATTTTAAATTTTGTTTAAATTAAATAAATCTATTTCTGTAATATTTGAACTTGAAAATACTTTTTTAACTAACCGCATACAAATCTATTTATATGAGTTATTTTCTATTTGAACAAATTTCAAAACATGGAAAAACAAAGCAAATGCTTCTGGTGCTACCATATTTCTGAATTAAATATTTTCCATACTTAAGTCTCCATTGTAAAACGCAAATGTGTGCAAAATCTTAAACTGATCTTAGCTAAGATTTGTCTTAACTAGAACTTAAGTTCAACTTAAGATTGGATTGTAAAACCGGCCCTAAGCACTTTGGTATAATCTCAAGTTTTAAAACTTGAGACTATGTACAAGGTGGCGCAAAAGTAATCCTCCTATCAGAAAATGCTATAAATTTTGCGATTGGCCCCTAATAAACAATGTTACGCTACACTGCTCCAGAACGCGGAATATTTTCTTTAAATTAATTTTTTTATTTTTTCTTTAAATTACAGCCAAAAAACATCGGAAGTTTACTTTTGCGCCACCTTGTATGAGTTGCAGATAATAAAAATGTTTTTATTTAAAGCAATTTTCTTGTTTGTTGTTTTCCATTTGAGGTCAAACATTTTAACAACGCGCTTCAAATACGCTCGGTTGCTAGAACTAGTGCAGGAAAATTCGGAATTTGGACAGCTTTACACCAAATCCTAAAAGGAGAAGGTGGACAACTTTTGGAAATCACAATATTACACCCGGAAACCTGGATTTTGTCCGGAAGTCCATTTTCGCATTTCGTTTTTCCTTGTCACTCATTTTCCGCTTAATCCATAGAGGGCTTAGCTGTGACTGCGATGTATTTAAAACTTTCAAAACTTGAAAAAATGTTGATTGGGAAATAATTATATCATAGTCCTTTCCAACGCCGTGCTGGTAACCACTTTCCGCAAAATTCTTAACACCGAAGCCAGGTTATGCATATCATTCTTCGACGACGATCTCGGAACACTTGATCTGGCATCTTTTAGCACCTCAATTTATTTAATAGCAAATTTTCCTACAAAGTGTCATCAGATTCCAACGCATTAAAGGCAAATCTTAAATTTTTCCGATGCATTTTAACTGATACTAAATTTTGCCACCTATTTTAATTGAAAAATATTATTCCCGTAATTTTTTTTGTTTAATAAATCCAAAATAGTGATATAAAAAAAATTATTTTGCTAAAATTTGTTTGCTTACTTTATGCCAGCTGATGCAGAAACATCAAAATTTTGCGCTTGAGTTTGGCAGCACTTTTTTCTAGTTCACACGGAATTTCGATAGCAAATTTTTCGTATTCGTTAAACTCGCTTATGAGGAATATGGAAAAACACAACAGTCCACTCGGCAACCGAAGCACGGCATGTAGCGTGTTGGCTCTGCAATCCGGTTGCTGTTTTTTTTTTCAAATAAAATCTTTCAAAAACTGGCCTCGAATTCAATTAATAAAAAAATAATATTTTATAGTAATCCAACAATAAAATCAAATAAAACTTTAATAAAAAAAATTATATTTACATATTTCTTGCAGCCCAATTACTGATTCCGAATGAACTCCCGTCGTGACAAAATCTACCGTCACGAATTCGGGAAAATGCTATCAGCAATTCCGACGCAAGATGTAACAATTATAGGTGAAGTTAATAGAAGTCGTGCTTCTTCCTGTTCTTGTGTGAAATTACCTTATGTCAAATTATCAGCTGTTTTGCATGTGTTTACACATTTTCCAATTTGCAAACATTTTGTGAGTGATTAGTATATTCGTATTTATTGTGGGAAAATATAGTGACTTTAACTTTTATATAAAAATTCGATATATGCGATGTTTGTGATAAACCCAAAAGGGGAGGCGGATCATTTTTTCGTGTTCCCATGGATGTGCGACTCAGAACGTCCTGGAGTGAAGCCATCGGTATAACGAATTGGATAACCAATTTTTTTTTTGTGCACGAATAAAATACATAAACAAATCAAACCAGCTGTTTTTGACATATGGTAATACAGCCATCAAACTGTAAATTTTGTAGTTGCCCGATTACGACAACCATTAAATTATTGAATCATGTTCCGACGTTTTCGTAGTTTGCGTTGCCAACTGTTACGCTAAGTTCGAATGAGTGTTACCAACACGACATTTTTTTTTGTTTTTTGTTTACTTTTTTGACTGCAATTGAAAGAAAATGCATATATTATCACAGGCAAAGTTTACAATAATTATTTAAATACAAAAAATAATTAAATGAGTTCCATTGTGGAAGCTGTTTTATTAAAAGAGCAAGCGCGAAGCCCAAAATAGATGTTTCCAACCCGCAAATCCTTTTTACCGGTTCCTCTACATTATTAAATGTTTTTATGTGGTTGCTTTCTTTTCTCGTTGCTGTGGGTTCAATTTTGTTTAGGTATGGCTCCGTTGTACATTGCTTTTCTGGTCCAACCAAACCTCTAAAATAAAGAGAATAACAGAAACAAAATATCGTTCTACTTTTTATAATAGTTCAACAAATTAGCAAACATTTTTGCCTATTTACCTTTTTTCCAGGTGGTCGCTGTTGAAGTTTTATACATTAGCACTTTACACTTGTGTTAAATACGAAACATTCAATTCAAATAAATAGCTCTTCCTTGTGTATACAAATATCGTATCCTTAACTGAAGGCCCAAGGCTTTTTAGCTGCACGGGATTTTTGGAAAACCTTGCGCAATATCTGCCCGCTCCTCCATCATATTCACTAGTCTCATACTAACTCCAGTTCGTGGATGGTCTTGACCTGTTGAAAAATAAATTTTAATTTATGCCTAACAGCCATTAACAATCACTTCTTACATTTTTAATTACTTTAGTGAAAAATATCCACTTAGTTTCTAGTTCACTTGTATTTTTTTGTTTATTTTAATTATTATTTTCACTTCTCCCGATAAGGAAAAGCGTTCGTAGATTATTCTCACGAATAAATGTCAAAATTGCGTTTCACTCGGAATCCGTAATGGCAATCTCCCGAATTTCGAAATTTCGTGATCACGTCGGAATTGATGATAGCATCAACGTCGGGAGTTCCGATGGAATTCATGCCTATGGTTGATATTTTATCTAAATCAAGTTTTGTAAAATTCCTGTATTCAATTGCTTAATAAGGTAGTTATTTTAATTGTATTATCAGTGTTCATTACGAATTATAATTATTCGTTATTAACTTCATACTACTTTGTAAGTTACATTGTACTATAGATTTAATCATACAGTTTCTACGAAAGATGTATGGAAAAGCTTAAATTCATTAGAAGTCAGCGTGAAAGATAAGAAAGCATGCACGATTGATGACAATGTTATGTACTCATAATTCTCCCTTCATTTATAGACAATTATTAATTGTAAACGTTAAGGTTATATGACTCTCCAAAAATTAAATACCTATGAGCATTGCCAAAAGTTTTCGAAAAACGTATTTTAAAACAAATTGTGCTGCACTTGAATAGATTTAATCTTTTATCTGAGTACCAATCTAGCTTTAGGTCTGGACATAGTTTTTCTACTGCAATACCCAAAGTAATGGATGGCATACGCCCAGCTTTTGACAATATTAGTTCTCCTGGATTTTTCAGAAGCATTTGATTCTGTTAATCATAATATTTTACTAGAAAAATTACAATATTATTTTGGTTTCGACTGAACAGTAAAATTAATAAAAAGCTAACTTTCGAATAGACCACAATAAGTAGTTACATTACTTCCCAGCACAGCCGGATTTCCTCTGGTGTATATCAGTTCGATCCTTGGTCCCATACTATTTATCATTTTTGTTATTGATATACTTAGTAAACTGCTGCCAAAACTTCTTAATACACCTATATGTTGATGATACTCAGATGAACCTTTTGCGATTATTAAAATTTGTTGCATTTTCTCGCACTAAAAATATTGTATTACCAAAACTGGTTAGAAAAGCGAAGCGGGCAAGAAGAAGTATTCACCTGTCATCAAATAGACAGTCAGCGTATTCACGGCTCTTCATTCCAGCCACTGTTGACAGATATATATTTGAAACAGCATTAACATCAATTACAATAAGAGCTTCGAAATCCAACGGAGGACTTTTCTTGCCAACAAGTGCTTTTTCGGACCGAGTAGGCAATTGAGCAGTAAAGTCCTCTCACGGCGAGCAAAATCCACACCCTATAAGTCAATGTTGTATGGCGCAGAAGCATGAACGATGAAGACATCAGATAAGCTGTACCAGCTTTACAAGGACGTAAACATTGTGCAGCGAATTAAGATCCAGCGGCTTCGCTGGCTAGGTCATGACGTTCGAATGGATGAAAGAGTTCCAGTAAACGCCAGTATTTTTCAAAACTCTATTGAGTTCACGTTGACTTGTTTCGTACATTACTGATAATTGAGGTTTTTTTTTTTGCATGTCACTCATATTTCTTAGAACCAATAACAATGCGTGTTTATTGGTTGTATGCTTACTCAGTTTCAATGAATTTAGTTTGCGCGCACATGCTTTCTTTTCGCTAGAAAGTGTCATATGTAAAACACGGTGAAATTCTCGAATAGTGAATTAGAATACAAAGTTTATAAATCCACATTATATTTGATTAAAAAAAATAAAGCAGCATTGAGAAAATTGGTTACAGAAGCAGAATCAGGACCAGGATGTCGAGTGGGGATAAGATAATGTGAATTGTATATATCAATATCAACAAATCAAAAACGTGCACGTTTCATGCAAGAATTTGAGGAGGAATCCGTTGATTTTAATGCGGACAATGGCTGGTATCCATGTATCAATAATAGTCATAGCATACGCTTCCAAAAACTTGTGGTTGAAAAACTTTCGGGCCATTTAGTACCTTATTTTATAAAATCATGTCAAATATAATACTTCTGAGCTTTAATGAATCAAATTCTCCTGATCGGAAAGTGAGCAAGGACCGCATCAAATTCCTCGCTTTCACCAATACATCTGGGATGCACAAAATCAAACCAATCGCTAAAGCCAAAGCGTTAAACCTCAAAGCATTCACAGATTTTGAGGATAATCTCGTAATTTGCAAGGCTAATAAAAATGCATATATAAAATTTGCTCTATTGAAATAAAGGCTCCAAATAACTTTGTTCCAGAAATACATGTGTATATAAAACTCAATTGATCGAACATTACTTTTTTTTTTTATGAAATACTTTTTATTTGCAATCTATTTTACAAATAATAAGCTAATTAAATAACCAGTTCACAATACAATAATAATACACCGATATGTTTATCGAACATATATATTCAGAATCTTAAGTTATATTTAAATACATATTTAATTGTTCTTATACGAGTACTTATTTCCTGAACGGAATGTCTAATACATGATATCGTTTGAGTCTATATATTTCATTACTTTCATCTAGTAGCGTAATTGCCAAAGGATTAGTATGATAGCAGATCCTGCGTAAGTAAGTTGAGCTAAGTCTATTTGCTTCGTTTTTAATAAGTGGTATGTCGAGGTCTGAATGAATGGCTTTATTAGTGATAAACCAGGGAGCATTTGTACATAATTAACCTTAAAGTTTTTGATTGAAATCTTTGTAAAATTTCAATTTTTGAATTAGAAGCAGTGCCCCAAAGTTGTACCCCATAAGTCCATATGGGTTTAAATATAACTTTATATAAAAGGAGTTTGGTTTCCAGGTATAGCGGGGATTTAGGTCCGAGTAGCCAATATAGTTGCTTGGAGATAATTTTCAATTGTTTATTTTTGGCTTGAATATGGCATTTCCAAGTTAAACGTTTAGCCATGTGTAAGCCAAGGTATTTAACGCTATCCCATTTTGGAATGATATTGCCATTAAGTCGGAGGGGAGGGCAATCACTTCGCCTTAGTGTAAATAACATATGTAAAGATTTATTTGTGTTTACTCTTTTTTCCAGCGGTTTAGCCAAGTCTGCATTAAATTTAGTTCTCTTTGCACTAAATTGGATGCCTCAGTTGGAGAATGGTTCGACGCAAGATGAGCAGTATTATCAGCATACGTAGCAATTAACACGTTTTCAATTACAAAGATATATCAGAAGTAAAAATGGTATATAGAACTGGGCCGAGTACGCTCCCTATGGTACTCCTGCTTGGATATATGTTATACTTGATGTTTCATCGTTTACCTTTACATATAATGATCTTTGGGTTAAAAAAGACTTTAGAATTAGATAAAACGGTGAGGGCAAGATGTGTTTCAGTTCATACAGTAGGCCATGATGCCAGACTTTATCAAATGCCTGTTGTATGTCGAAAAAGGCAGCTGAGCAGAACTCTTTACGTTCTAAAGAATCAACAATGAAGTTAACTACACGATGGCATTGCTCGGGTGTACCATGATGGCGGCGAAACCCGAATTGACGTTCAGGTATAACATTGTTATCTTCTACACCTTTTCCAACTGTATTTCAGAAAAACACAAATGTATTTCAGAGAAGGCCAAATGTATTTCAGAAAAACGCAAATGTATTTCAGAAAAGCACAAATGTATTTCAGAAAAACACAAATGAAATTCAGAAAAGAGCAATTGTATTTCAGAAAAACACAAATGTATTTCAGAAAAACACAAATGTATTTCAGAAAAACGCAAGTGTATTTCAGAAAAGCACAAATGTGTTTCAGAAAAGCACAAATGTATTTCAGAAAAACACAAATGAAATTCAGAAAAGAGCAATTGTATTTCAGAAAAACCCAAATGAAATTCAGAAAAGAGCAATTGTGTTTCAGAAAAACGCAAATGTATTTCTGAAAAACACAAATGAAATTCAGAAAAGAGCGATTGTATTTCAGAAATGCACAAATGTATTTCAGAAAAGCACAAATGTATTTCAGAAAAACACCAATGAAATTCAGAAAAGAGCAATCGTATTTCAGAAAAGCACAAATGTATTTCAGAAAAACGCAAATGTATTTCAGAAAAACACAAATGTATTTCAGAAATACGCAAATGTATTTCATAAAAACATTGCATTCAGAAAAGATTAAATGTATTTCAAAATAGGCCACATTTTTTCCAGAAAACCGAAAATGCATTTCAGAAAAATGCTTTTAAAAAGATAAACTTTTGCATATTCATACCTGTTTTTTGATAACAGGTAAAAACAGTTTCTATGTAGAGGTTCGGTAAAACCTCTAGCCTTGACCGTTGTTAAAAAATATCATAGATGTTAAAGACAAATTTTACTATATTACTTAAAAACTCTCACATCAAATAGTGAATTTAAAAAAAAAATACATACTCCTCATGTGCATGGTTATTCGTCTTTTTAACAGGTTTATTCAATTGGTCGAATGGATAAATGGATTTCACGTTCCTCTGGAAAAATGTGGCCTAATTTGAAATATATTAGGCATTTTCTGAAATGCATATGTGTTTCTCTGAAATATATTTGCGTTTTTCTGAAATACAATTGCTCTTTTCTGAATTTCATTTGTGTTTTTCTGAAATACGATTGCTCTTTTCTGAATTTCATTTGTGTTTTTCTGAAATACATTTGTGCTTTTCTGAAATACATTTGTGCTTTTCTGAAATACACTTGCGTTTTTCTGAAATACATTTGTGTTTTTCTGAAATACAATTGCTCTTTTCTGAATTTCATTTGTGTTTTTCTGAAATACATTTGTGCTTTTCTGAAATACAATTGCTCTTTTCTGAATTTCATTTGTGTTTTTCTGAAATACATTTGTGCTTTTCTGAAATACACTTGCGTTTTTCTGAAATACATTTGTGTTTTTCTGAAATACAATTGCTCTTTTCTGAATTTCATTTGTGTTTTTCTGAAATACATTTGTGCTTTTCTGAAATACAAATGCTCTTTTCTGAATTCCATTTGGGTTTTTCTGAAATACATTTGTGCTTTTCTGAAATACATTTGCGTTTTTCTGAAATACAATTGTGCTTTTCTGAAATACATTTGTGTTTTTCTGAAATACAGTTGGGAAAGGTGTAGTATTGGCAAAACACTACTCAAAAATATTTTTCCAAATATTTTGGAAAATATTGTCAATAAACTGATAGGTCTGTATGAAGTTAATTCATTTTCCGGTTTACCTGGTTTGGGAATCATTATAATTTCTGCACACTTCCACTGAGTAGGGAAATGATTTAGCCAATATTGAATTAAATATTAGTGCAACAGTCCTTTTTTTTGGCAAGCATTTAGCTACTTTTGCGTAAATTTTGTCATATCCTGGAGATTTCTTGGTACTTAGTTTCACGATTTCACAACGAATTTCGGGCATCAAGAAATTGCAATACATCAGCGTCGTTGCTACTACTACTGCTAGTAAAAGGAGTGAACGTTGTTTCAAGATGTTTCGCATGAGCGTTAGCTTTACTTTTGTGTGTTCTACACCATATATTATTACAATCTTTTATAAGGACATTTCTTATTTTGGGGCTTTTTAAATATTTGGTAGCATTCCATATTTTGTTATCATGAGTATTGCTGTAATTTAAACCTTGTATATATTCTGAAACCGATTTATTTCTGAAGTATTTCAGTTTTTCTTTAAGCTCCATTACTTCTTTATTTAGATCAGTTTTATGCCTTCGATTTCTACTAATATGTCATTGCTTTTGTATACGCCTTTAACGCTGAATCACTTATTTCACTTTTGTTATTAAAAGCTTTATATTTTCGTTGCTGAACTAAGTTCTTGAGAACTTGCAATATCGAGCAGTTGGGGTGGAATACCTCTATACACTGCAAAATCGAGTAAATCAGGGATTTTGAAGGGATCACTCGGCCAGTAGGTAGGCTCACCAGTTGAAAGAGTCGTTAAGTTGTTTTTAACGATGCATTTATTAAGTTCTCTACCTTTTGGGTTGTTAGTACGTGAGCCCCATTGTATTGGCATCGTTTGAATAGCTTCAAGTAGGTCATATTTTACATATATTAGATTTAATAAGAATAGCACAGCCAGCATGAGCCCTGTTACTAGGATGGTTAGAGGTGACTAGGTCATAATATCTTATTTTGAAAAATGTTTTATTTGTAAAATGAGTTTCTGACAATAGCATTATATCAATAAAATTTCCATTTGAAAATACTTCTGTTTCTAAAGCATGACGGTATAAGCCATTGGCATTCCATATCGCAATTGTTCAATTTTTTCAATTGTGTTTTGTCCGTTCGTTCCATTGCTGTTTACATTACCTTTTAAGACATTGGCATAAGATTTATCATTGTTGTTATTTGTGTAATTATTAGTGTAGTTTGTGCTCGCTTCATTACCTGGAGCTGAAAAGTTTAGTAGGTTTATGCTTATGTTCTCTTTTGCACGATGTGCTGCTAGCGGTTTATTTCGTTTAAGTTGTTGGTACACAGCGCAAGCTTTGTAACTGGCTGTGTGATTTTGTAAGCAATGTACACATGTAGGCAAAACGTCTTTGGGTTTCGTGCATTCTGCAGTTGAGTGCATTAAGTTATATTTTACGCACTTAAATGTTTTTTTTGCAATAAGCTTTGGTATGCCCGAACTCTTGTAATCGATAGCACTGAACTATATCATTTGTTTGGCGAGGTGCTTCCACCTTAATAATTGCATTATTTTTGTTTGTTGTTAGCATTCGGTTCCAAATCAACAAAGAACATTGACAACGGTTATTTAATTAATCTGCTCTTGACATTTGATATATTTCTCACTTTATGACCTAATAGCCTAATTTGATTCATTATTTCTTCTGTTGAGGTGGAATAGTGAATTCCTTTTATCACGACCCTGTATGCTCGTTCTTGTTTAGGTTGATATGTATGAAAACTTATCTTGCTACTGTCTAAGTGTTATAATGACTTATAACTAAAATCTTTCTTAGCAATTATACTTGCGATAAAGCTTATCATATCACTTATATTAACTACTCCTGGTATAATTAACGGTGGTGGTTTTGGAATACTCAGCACTTCTGCTTCATTCGCTGACACATTATTATTCCTCGTCATCATCACTAAGTATATCAAATCGATTAGGGTGTATAAGAATTTATTTTTTATTCTGATACAATTTAGGAGATTCAGCACTAACACGTTTTCCGTTTTTTGTTGAAATATTTTGCCGCTTATGAGCAATACTTTCATTGTTTGTATTTTCCCCTGTAGCATTCATTGTGCAATGCTAAGCAGAGGTAACGTATTAGTCAGTATGTATCACTTTTCTCTGTTTTCTATTGCAAACAAGGAATTTAGGGCCGGTTTTACAATCCAATCTTAAGTTGAACTTAAGTTCTAGTTAAGACAAATCTTAGCTAAGACCAGTTTAAGATTTTGCACACATTTGCGTTTCACAATGGAGACTTAAGTATGGAAAATATTTAATTCAGAAATATGGTAGCACCACAAGAATGTTCACTCCGTTCGCCCATTTGGCAACTCTTACCACTTTCGTCAAAAAGCTCTGCTCACAACTTCGAATTTTCTGAAGTTCGTGAGAGAATCGATGATGGTTCTTCTCTTAGCGATCTTCACGGACGATAGACGGTGGTAAGTTGAGTTCCAGAATATATTTAAATAAACCTTTTACTTATACAATTTGTATGTTTTTTATTTCACGCCCTTTGGAAACCAGCCCTCTAAATCTACCCGAGCTCATCATTTGGTCCTTCGAGCCGGACCCATCATAGCCCCGCAACAAACATATGCTTGATAGCAGTTAGAATATTTGAGCTTGATGGATTCAACTGCACTCTCATTACCCGCTGAACTTGTCTCAGACAAACAATTTTTATAGTCAGCCTTTACTTCAGCCCAAAGCGACTTTAATTCCTCTTGCTGGATTTCAAGGGAGAAAGTGCTTTGATTTGCGACTGTAGGCGAAATGTTTGCTTCAAATTCCAAAAGCGCATCTGCTGCTTGATAAAATTTATTTGTCAATGCCATTATAATTTCAGAAGAATTGAAAAGTTGTTAAATGGCAAAGCAAAATCGAAAAAATTATTTAAAAATGTTAAATCAATTAATTAAATTATATTGCAAAAATCGACTAGCGATTGTTTATTCAAACGTGAATAAATAGATCAACAAATGATCGGAATCCCCACAGAAATATTTAAAATGTAAATTAAGTTCCAGAAAAATTTAATAAAGTGTCAAAATGTTCGATAAATGATCGACTTGACACAACGCATATCAAAGAATCCTCTTTAGAGATTCTTTGGACGGGGAGATCAAGGACTTTCAGTTGGACAGAGTCACCTTCGGTCTCAATTGTGCCCCTTATCTGGCAATCCGCACCTTGTTGCAACTCGCCAAGGACTCCAACTTAAATTACCCGCTAGCATCGGAAATCCTCAGCTCTAGTACGTATGTAGATGATGTATTAGCTGGTGCACATGATATATCCGAAGCATTAAAATCACGAGATCAGCTTATTGAGGCCTTAAACTCGGCAGGTTTTCCACTCAGAAAGTGGACATCAAACAACAAAGAAATTCTGTCAGGCCTGCCGAGCAACCACCTGCTAGCTTCTGATTTTCTGGAATTACACAACTCCAGCGAAGCTAAGACTTTAGGTATCCGATGGAATGCTAAAACGGATCACTTCTATTTTATGGCAAAATCGTTGGACAAAAAAGATTCGTTCACGAAACGAGAAGTTTTGTCCACGATTGCCAAGCTGTTCGATCCTGCAGGTTGGTTAAGCCCAATAACCATAGTAGCAAAGATGCTAATGCAACAAATCTGGTTGGAACAAACAAATTGGGATGAGAAGTTAAATCCAAAGACTCTCAGTGAATGGCAGACGTTTTTGGATAACTACCCCCATATTAACTTTATAAAAATCCCCAGATGGGTTAGTTATACTCCACACTGTCAAATACAGTTTCATGGATTTTGTGACGCCTCAGAAAAGGCGTACGGGGCTGCTATATATATTCGTGTACAGGACACTAGTTTGAATGTTCAAACTTATTTGCTTCTCGCAAAAACAAAAGTCGCTCCTGTCAAAACTATTTCTATACCCAGACTAGAGCTAAGTGGAGCTGTTCTCCTCGCGAAAATGGCAGATTTTCTCCTGCCGAAAATGGGTATAGAAAGTCAAGGGTTGTACTTCTGGACCGATTCCACAATTGTTCTCGCGTGGCTTAGAAAACCACCTTGTTCGTGGTCTACATTTGTAGCCAACCGAGTTTCTAAAATTTCGGAAAGCACAATGATCGAAAATTGGAATCATGTAAGTTCTGAAGACAACCCAGCAGACCTCGCTAGTCGTGGTCTTTCTCCTCAAGAGTTAGGAGAGAGTCATCTTTGGTGGCATGGTCCCAAATGGCTTAACCTCAGCCAAGAAAACTGGCCAATCTCTCAGCCCAAGGATTTTGAAACCACACTCGAATCTAAAGCTATTCGAGTTCATACAGCGTCAGTTCTTCCATTTGAAGATATATTAGCACGCTTTTCCAACTTTCCAAGGGCCATTCGAGTCATTGCTCGAATCTTCAGGTTCTTTAAGCGGGTTCATCCTGCACACAAAGAAATCTCGAATTCTTCTTTCATCACTCCTGGTGAGGTTAAATTCGTCCAATCAAGGCTTATCCAAATCTCCCAAAGAGCGCATTATGCCTCTGAATATTCGGAGTTAGAAAATAACAAGCCTGTGGGAAAAAAGTCTACGATACTATCGTTGACCCCATATATTGACGACAGTGGACTTCTAAGAGTCGGTGGAAGACTGAATAATGCCCCTTCCATGAGCTTTGATGAACGGCACCCAATAATATTGCCGTATAATTGCCATTTCTCTAAACTAATGGTAAACTTCATTCATTTGGTCTCGATTCACGGTGGCAACCAGCTAGTCCTGCGTCTTTTACGCATGCGATATTGGCTGGTAAAAGCAAAAAACCTAATTAGGTCTACTATACACAACTGCAAAACATGTGTTTTGTATAAAAAACGGGAACAAACGCAGCTAATGGCTGCTCTCCCGGCGTCTAGAACGCAAATTTCGAGACCATTTGAAACAACGGGTGTCGATTTCACAGGCCCATTTGATGTCAAAAACTTTACAGGTCGAGCTTGTTTAATAACAAAGGGCTATGTGTGTGTCTTTGTCTGCTTTTCTACAAAGGCCATACACCTTGAAGCCACGAGTGACCTTTCAACTGCCTCGTTCATGGCAGCTCTGACACGATTTATCTCTCGCCGTGGTTGTCCCAATCATATATATTCAGACAATGGCACAAACTTCGTCGGCGCCTCAAGAGAAATCAAACGAGACGTAAAGGCATTCCTTAAAATTTGGCCTGAAGCCATCTCCAGTAACCATAGTTTTGCAGAAATCAATTGGCATTTCATTCCTGCAGGGGCTCCTCATATGGGAGGTTTATGGGAAGCAGGAGTAAAAAGCTTCAAAGCCCACTTTCGGAAAATCACGGGTGCGATGAAATACACTTTCGAAGAGCTTTCCACTCTATTAGCTAGAATCGAAGCGTGTTTAAATTCTCGCCCCATAAGCCCAATGTCTGAAAACATTAATGACTTTGCACCCCTTACACCAGGACACTTTCTGGTAGGTGCACCTATTCTTGCAAAAGCCGAGCCAGAAATCAATGATAACCCTATATCATTGGTCAACAGATGGCAAAAATTGAAAGCTATGAACCATATGTTCTGCAGAAGATGGAAATCTGAATATTTGTCAGAACTCCAAAGGCGGTATAAGTGGAAGTATCCACAGAAAAACTTAGCTGTTAGCGACCTAGTAATTATTCGCGAAGAAAATATACCTCCAAATGAGTGGAGATTAGGTAGGGTAGTAAAAATTCATCCCGGACCTGATACGAAAGTACGAATAGTCGACGTACAAACCCAACGTGGCATAATCAGTAGACCAGTAGTCAAATTAGTTGTCTTACCAAACGAAACAAATTAGATCTGATTTGAATTAATATTATCTTTCTCATTTAGAAAATGTCCCAATTTGCTTGCGGTCTCTGCAAAGACAGCCATCCACTACGTTTGTGCTCCAAATTCCGCCAAATGACTCCCGAACTCCGGTTGAGAACGGCGCTAATGTATCGCTATTGCAGCAACTGTCTCGCTGCAACCCATACAATAAGCGAATGTGACAGTGTGATCCGGTGCAAACGATGCGGAAAGGCTCACCACACGATGCTGCATAATGACGTAGTCGATGACGTAATAGACGAAGACGTGGTTGAGCTTTCCTGGGCACAACAGATGGATCTAGAGGACGAGTTGTTAGCAGAAATCGAAGCTGACAAGCAGAAAGAAGCACCGCCTACTATGACGACTGATGACGCACTCGCACATCCATTACGACCACCGCTCAATAGGACGCTGCCAACTTCTCGACAACCTCAGCGCATACCACTTGCTCATGATCGAGCCAGACTCGACTCGTCTCGTCGACTTAAGCGAGCTGGTAACTTCAGATCGGACTGGCGGCATGGAAACGACCGACTGAGACTCGATTCGTCTCAGCGGCGTAGCCCGGACCGAACGGGACTCGACTCGTCCCGTCGGCCACCCCAGCCGAAAAGAAGGCGCGGTCAAGGTGCTCGTCGAAGAAGAAATGCGCGAACTATAATTGAGCAGCGAGCAGCAGCCCTTCCTTGGCAGCAAATGTTGGCGCTATCACCAACGGCTTTAGTAAAAATACGTGCTGCGGATCGTTTTTCCGTGGTTCGTGCGGTGCTTAATCCAGCGAGTCCGGCGACCAGCATCTCTGATGAAACCGTGGCAAGACTTCGGCTCCGCACTCAAAAACGTGGCGGCGGTCGAGTGTGCGATATCACGCTACGCAGCAATCTTGGCGCACAGGATGAAATATCAGTCTGCGCGAAGGTTGAACACATCATCCCGACGCCGACTCCACTGCGCTCATTAGCGCAACACACAGTGGGAGTTTTCAAAAATTTGAGGCTAGCCGACCCATCGTTTTATAAGGCATCACCGATCCAAATGGTACTTGGAGCTGACCTTTACGCGAGGTTGATGCAGCCTGGCACGATGCCTCCCCTGGTAGCAGGTCAATTGGTCGCCCAAAATACGCTGCTGGGCTTTGTAATCTCTGGCGTCACCCAGTAACAAACTGCAGCCGATTAGTCTTAAGGAAAATGAATTGTTATTTATGAATTTGAATTTTAATTGTTATATATACATAAGTTGCAAATGAAAATAATATATGAATTGTAAATGGTAATATGCGCTTTTCGCAGTAATACTGCAAGGCGGGCGGAATGTTCACTCCGTTCGCCCATTTGGCAACTCTTACCACTTTCGTCAAAAAGCTCTGCTCACAACTTCGAATTTTCTGAAGTTCGTGAGAGAATCGATGATGGTTCTTCTCTTAGCGATCTTCACGGACGATAGACGGTGGTAAGTTGAGTTCCAGAATATATTTAAATAAACCTTTTACTTATACAATTTGTATGTTTTTTATTTCACGCCCTTTGGAAACCAGCCCTCTAAATCTACCCGAGCTCATCAAAATTGCTTTTTTGATATTTTGAAATTTGTTCAAATAGAAAATAACTCATATAAATTTTTTTGGTGTGCGGTTAATTAAAAAAGTATTTTCAAGTTCAAATTTTACAGAAATAGATTTATTTAATTTAAACAAAATTCAAAATACAAAGAGAAGAAGCAATTTCGCTCCGAATTAGATTTACTTGGTGGGTAATCTAGGGGCAAACTAAATTTTGACGCTGTCCTTTTTTCTCTTTGTCGGAGTTTAATAAATTTTCTCTCAACAATGCTATAGGGTGTGACGTAAACTTGTATGTTATGGCTCGTGAGACAGTAGCTTTGTCGAAATGCTAATAAAAACATACTTTCCAGACACAAAGCATGGTTCCTGAGATAAATTAAAGTAGTTTATGTTTTTTTTTGGAAATAATGAAGGATACATACATATACCTGATAGCCTTATGCCTTAACTCGATATTATCAATTTAAGGACATTCCAAGCATTATTGAAATAAAATCGGTGGCAAAAATCTATCTCATCGACAATTGAAATTACTTTAGTTCTCCTTAATGCAATAATATTTATAACTTCCTCGTAATCTAAGTCATCACTACCCCAATCAAATTCCATATTTCTAAAATTCTTTAGATTTTTTCAAATATTTGTATTTAAGTCTTTACAATTTTATTTGACAAGCAATGATCAGCTGTTCGCAAAGATAAGATCAGTTTAAGCCGAGAAATTCGGCGACATAAGTTCAACTTAAGTCGAGCTTAAGATTTGGTTGGTGAAACGACTTAAAAATGCATTGTAATACCGGCCCTTAGTTTACTCTCACTACCAATAACTCACACTTGTCGATAACGCACGTTAGGTCACTAGAACGGTCAATCAACGATTGAACATTACTTAATTTAAATTTTTAAAATTTTGTTTAGGTCAAATCATCCTTAATTTCAGAGGTTTACCGAGGAAAGTATTGGTAATTTTGAATAATGTCGATGATAACCGTCGTGTGTTTTCCGATTGACCAAAATGAAAAAAACGAACTTGGCAATTCCCTGACAGAGGACTCCAATGTGAATTTGAAGGGACTAAGCTCCATATTAACAGGACAGAACTTCCCCCTGCGGGGACTCTTTTGTCGTTTACTTCTAAAGTGTACTCTCGTCGGAATCCTCTTAGCATATCCTACTTTGCGGCAGCCTTCTTTACCATCTGCGAATGGTTGGCTACACATTTCTATATTCTAGAGCGCTGCCGACACCTACGTGAGAGATATGAAAAACCAGGGTCAGCGCTTAGAGAGCCGTCTCTGTGAATGAGCCCACCCTTATGCTGAGAGTGTTGGATCTGATTTCCCGCACGGTAACTTTCTCCATAAAATTCAATACGAAGAAGGTGGCCACGGTAGGTTGGTATTGAAAATGGTCGAGGTCGGTCAATAACCACGCTCACCGCCCGTATAACGGAAGTTATAAAAAAATCAAAATCATCGTTTTTTGGTATCTATTAGAGCAAATTGAGTGAAATTTGATATTTGAAACGATTTTAAACACACGAACTGTATGTTTATGAAATTTTGAAAAATAGGCGTTACCACGCCCATTTATTAAAAAATTTCCGTATCTCAATAACGGCATTAGGTATCGTCACAAAATTTGGTAAAATATTTTCCTCGATATCGCTGTTGTCATCGTCAAAAATTGAAATTTCGTGTTTTCATTATCTATTGAAACAAATTGAGTAAAGTTTAATACTCGCAGCGATTTGAAACAAAGAAACAGGCCTTTTATGAAATTTTGAAAAATGGCCGTGGCACCGCCCTATTTTTGTATGGCATCGGTTTCGCACCAATTTTGCTTTCCTTACTTGTTAGTAATGTAAATGTCATTACCTGGAGGGTCTGGGATAAATCTTTACCTGAAAATCCGAAAAAAATGTAGAATAAAGAGAAAAATTGTGTATGGATTTTTATTTGTTTAAATATATATTTACATACATATATGTTGTTTATTTTATTTACAAACATTTTTTTTTTGAGAATCAGAGAACGAATTTCGTTCTAAGTTTGTTTATGCAAATGGCTTATAAATGTACGACTAAACATCACTGTTGACAGTTATAACTTTGAAAAAGTAGAAGACTTCGTTTACTTAGGAACCAGCATTAACATCAATAACAATGTCAGTCTCGAAATCCAAAGGAGGATCACTCTTGCCAACAAGTGCTACTTCGGACTGAGTAGGCAACTGAGCAGTAAAGTCATCTCTCGACGGACAAAAATTACGCTCTATAAGTCACTCATTATGCCCGTCCTGATGTATGGCGCAGAAGCATGGACGATGAAGATATCTGATGAGAAGGCTCTGGGAGTGTTCGAGAGAAAGATTCTCCGAAAGATTTATGGGCCTTTACGCCTTTGCGATGGCGAATACCGTAGAAGATGGAACGATGAGCTGTACGAGCTTTTTAACGACATAGATATAGTGCAGCGAATTAAGATTCAGCGGCTTCGCTGGCTTGGTCATGTCGTTCGAATGGATGAAAGCGCCCCAGCTCTGAAAGTATTCGACGCGGTACCCGCCGGTGGTAGCAGAGGAAAAGGGAGGCCTCCTCTGCGTTGGAAAGACCAGGCGGTAAAGGACTTGGGTACGCTTGGTATTTCCAACTTGCGCCAGTTAGCGAAAGAGAAAAATAACTGGCGTGCTGTGCTAAGCTCGGCCAAAATCGCATAGGCGGTTATCGAGCCAATGAAAGAAGAAGAAGTACAATAGTAATTTAGTTATTTTCAAAAAATTAAGTGCATACTTGTTATCGTAAAACATATTAAATTAAACCCAACAATAACTGTCCCTAAGTTTTGTTGCAGGTTTACTCTCTTTATGATAAACATTTTATTGAGTTTGAGGCCGTTTATGGCATATTTTTTTTTGATAAAAAACTAAATTTAATCATCTCCTCCGCAGTGAGAGTTATCAGCTGACGTTGCGATTGTACATAGTACAGAATAATTGAACTTTCCTATAATTGGCGTAAATAACTATATTGCGTCTAAAAATCGGTGACGTAACGTGCCTGAGGCTGTGCCTCCCCGAGCACCTATGTTACGCTACGGGCCTGCTATATCGGGATAAGCCTTATTAATATCGCATATTAGATCCTAGATAGTAACAATAATTTCAATTTACATACCACTTAAGCAAAAATTTAAATCTAAAGAAATAAACAGAAGTTTAAGCGAAATCTCTACCCCTATATTTTTAGTAGAGGATTTCAATGCGTGGAGCACCCTATGGGGTTCTGCGTTTGCTAACACGAAAGGCAAAGCAGTAGAAGACGCTATCCTTGCAAACAACCTCACTATTCTCAAAAATGGGAAACCCACCTACTTTTCTACGCACAATACGTTTACCAACATGGACCTAACGATGTATTCAGCTATCCAAACAAACTTTTACTTGTATCTTGCATATTTAACACTCATATTTTATAATTTTCATCATTAAAATTCTTAAACTTAAACAAACATTTTGTTTTGAGAGACTAACTTAGTCCGACTTCTTGTGAAGTTATAACGCCATAACTTATTCGCATTTTGTAAATCTGGTTAAATGTTTAATTTGGCTTCTTTAACGTTGTTTTGCAGAATCCGTGTCCGCTCAGTATTCTGTTGATTGTTTTGATGTCGATGGATTTTTGCGCTTTGAATTCTTTTGGAAGTGAACTATGGTTTCCTTATTGTCTCTGAGAAAATAAGTCCACAGTTTCTTCCTTTAAATAGTATTTGATCTCGGTATAAAAGGCTTCTCCCATTAATTTTTCTTTTACTGATCCGTCCGTGAATATTATTGTGAATTTTTCCGTTTTTTAAGTATGATATTTTTTGGCTGAAAATCTATGATATTATATCTCTTGTTGTAGTAGTTTTGTGTTTTTCTCTTCAATAACATAGCAGCTATAACCAAATGTGAACCTGAACCGAACAAGTTTTCAAGGAGTTTTTTTTTTTAGCTTTGTCGCAAGTAGTGATGCATTTAATATGGATTTTTACGCTCAACAATGTTATTTAGTTATCATTTGTTAATAAAGACTATTCCTTTTATTTGAATTATGTCATGCTTACAATACTTTTGCGCTTATTCTGTGTAAAATAACTTTTCCAATTTATGCGGCTTTTACTATAATTTTTACTTCTACTTTCTTGAACATTTTGTATAGTATACATATTTAAAATGAATAATGTGGATGTATTAGTGGATGGATTTATGTTGTCTCTTCACATTGTCTTTCAAAGCACAATAAATTAAAAATTCAAGCACTATCTGGTATTTTAAACAAATGACTTCTTTACAAAAAATTCTTCAGATTGTACTAAATTTGTGGTATCAAATGAAATATATAAAAAAAAACCGCAAATTGTGATTTAAATATTCCGGTATATAAAAGCTGTTTTTGTTCTGTTAAGTATAATTTAAACTGTTAAGTTATTTTATTGAAAATGAATTTTTTGTTTTTGTTATTTATGTTTAAAAAAAATTTTAATTTTTTGAAAAAACTATTCGTTTTGGATAAAATTTTTTTTTGTCGCAAATACAGTCTTATTTTTATACCACGGCTAGGGGCTAAGGAACCTAAGGTGCAAAAATTTTTAAAAATCTTAACTTATCGGATTTGAAAATTTTTTTTTAATTTAAAATTTCAAAAGCTCGTTATATTCGTGTAAGTTAAGTTTTATAAAAATCTATGCAAAATTACATTTAAACAAAATCTATAAAATCGCCGATTGGAGGAAAAATACATTTAAAAATTTACTTTAAAATAAACCTCTTATTGTAATTGAGTATGTAAGTAAAATGCATTTTATATGCAGTTAGCAGGAGACCTCTCGTCAGTAAGCTTATTCGCGCTTTAACACGTTTTTTTAATCGGAGAGGTTACTGTCAGCACATTTATTCCGATAATGTTACCAACTTCGTCGGCGCTGAGCGGGAGTTGCGTGCTACATACGCTGTATCAACCAAATTTTGTTGGATTCGATTTGACGCATTACTTAAATTAATATAATTCAGTTTTTATTATAAAATAGTTACAAATAAAACAAAAAATTTATAAAGTATAAATAAAGTAAAGTACCTTAGGTACGGGTTAGAATTTATTCTCTATTTCAAAACCCTGAAACTAATACCAACTAATAATACTGAGAAGTAAATTTCAAAGAGAACATAAATTTCAAATCACCGTTTGCTACGAGTGCATTTTAATAATACCTCTTTAGACGGAATCCAATTAAAAAAATTGAATTAATCAAATAATGTCATATTAGCATAAGAGAGTGAACCGTGCTTAGGTTTAATTTATTTCGCTTTGAACTTTTTATTAATGGAAGTTGAGAGAAACCCCTTTCTGTAGTTGCACTACTGTGGGGTAATCTTATCAACGCTCCAACAAAAGTTCGAATGTTTGGATATATGAGTTCGCCCAACGATTTTTTAAATTTAAACACATAAAACCAAAAATCTTCGAAATTTAATTTTTTTTCAATTGAAAAGTCTTTCACTTTCGATAATACAATTTTCCTCGATAAGATTGGGAAACAGTTTAATTAATGGAACTAAACTATTCCATAAAGTTGGTTCTAAAATTGTGTTTTATATAAAATCATATGTAAAATCTTCTGAAGTTTTGAGCGTTTAAACTCAAAGTATGTATAAGACACATTTTTTTGGTAAATTGTTGTCGCTCAAAATCAAAGTGATATCGTCAAAGAGGAAGTGCAGAAGTGATGGCCATTAAAGTGAAGTGAAAACCTAAGATCGTAGTGAAAACGGCAACACTTTTGTGCACTGTCCTCTTTAGTTTTATAACTACATATATTTCCATTTCTGGTCGTTTTCGGTTCGCACGACTTTTTTGAAACCACTGTCAATTTTAATACATTTCAGCTCTAGTTTAGCACACATATCGATTACCTCATATTTGATTTGGGTTGTCGCACGGTATCACTTTACAGATATACTGAGTTACAATGAAACTTTTTCTTTAAAGTGACTTTTGGTTGGTATTTTCCACTATTCGCCGATTATGTAGAATTTGTTTTAAAATAATTTGCATAGTCTTTTATTAAAATTTAACATCAGGTATAAAAAATATATTATAACTCACTCTAGGCTCCACCTGGCTAGACATCATGGGATTTAGCTAGAAATATACGATTTCAAAAGAAAAAAATTTGCAGCCAGTCTAATGTAAATGCGTACTATTTACGTATGTTAACGCATATTATTTTGATTAATATACATATATATTGGTATTTAGTTAAAGTTACCTATATTTGCGTGAAACTGTGGCGCTAAACGTCCGACATTTTCTATTAATTTGCCTATTTGTAATTACCGATAGCTGGGCCATAAGGCAGTGGAATTATTGATGGTTGCTGCAGTTTTCCAAAACTACGATCAAGCCCATACTAAAAATAGCACTTGGTGGGCATGATTCCGCAGAGTCCAAAGTGGTTGTAACTAAACCTTGGCTCACAACGTGTTGCGATGGTCCTAATTTGAAATATTGTTGACGGATCAGGTGTTGTTGCCGAGTCATATGGGACTCCAGAGCGTATTGCTTTTGCAATAGGTGTCGCTTTTGTTGCAGAAGTCTGTGCTGTAGCAGTTGTTGAAGTAGCTGTCGCTGTATGGACAACGGATTAATGTTGCAAAGTACGGACATATCACCCCGTGCAGAGCCAATTATTGGCGAACCATTATTCAGGAATTGTGCAGAAAAATCGAAATTCGAAACTGTGATTCGGTCGCATAAGATGGGGTGTCCTTGGAGCGTGGAACGTGTCAGTCTATTTGGTATAGAGTAAAATTGACTACTTTGAAATGGGTAATTGCTTGGTACTTTATTGTTACGATATTTCGATTTCAGAGACAGAACTTCTTTTTCCAACCAACAATCCTGCTTCCGGGTATCATAACGGTCAACCATAGCCTACGCCTGAACTTAAAACCGTGATTCAATAATAAAAGGTTCTGTAATAAAGCAGCTCTCTCTTTCCCGCATGACAAATCGGCTCCTTAACTCATGAAGAATGTTGCATATTCTACAGTTTTCACTTGTAATAGTAGTATATTGAAAACATATTCATACTATAAAGCGTTGGCATTACTGACTCGTTTGTCTA
This sequence comes from Philophylla caesio, assembly GCA_963971545.1. NCBI lineage: Eukaryota > Metazoa > Arthropoda > Insecta > Diptera > Tephritidae > Philophylla > Philophylla caesio. The sequence goes on from OZ020607.1 coordinate 70,132,067, forward strand.
ATTTATATTTTTTCACTGTTGACATTTAATTTTGTGATTGCAAGAATTTAGGTAAGTTTTGCAGTGTCCATCGTCGATCTGGAGCGTCTTCCTGCTGCCGATCTATAGCATTTTTTGAAGGCACGCACACGTAAGTTAAATGGAATACCAACTGCATTTATTAAGGGAAATTCTTATAATTAAACCTTTTAATTTAAAGGCTTCTTCGACCGTTTGGTGTATACATGCCAAAGTGCAAAACCACCGTCTTCTAACTTTTTTCCTCTGTTAGACGCACACACTCACCCGTTAGTTAAATGTAAGATCGCAGTTGTCCACCGGCGTAGAAACGGCCGACCTATGAGTTTTTTTAATTTAAATTTGTATTGATAATATTGATTTTGGCGACCTTTCCATTTTAAATTTAGTTCTTTTGCTGGCTCAAGTTTTGATCCTATATTTTTATTATTTGCCAATTAAAATATAGTTCAATCTCCACATATTTATTTGTATAAAATGGAATTGTAAAATTAAGCAGATATAAGACAGTTAGTACAAAAATGAAATAATTATTTAAAAAATACTATTATAATACGTATTTTACATAGTTTTTTTCTAATACTTTTCGCAAAAAGGGATCACATTTTTCCCCCTTTCTGCGTACTTCCAAAATACAACTATAGATTAAGAAGTGTCAGAATTTAACTGTCAGTAAGTACATAACCTTTAATAATTGAATCATGATCTATGCCTTCTAAAATTGAACAGTTACTGTTCGATGAATCGCAGCTAAGGTTTTGGCTTAAACTTAAAGAGTAACTCGCTGTTACTCCGCTGGATGAACTGCTGCTAGCATAAGATTGCATTCTCCGAGTTAAACCAGAGGTCGATTGCGAACAGTCTACAAGAATACAAAAGTTAAACAACTGTCAAGAACAATGAAATAGCAGCGATTTTGAAAATAAACTTTAAAATCGAATACTAGTTTTTTTTCGATGCTTTGGAAACCGAAGTTCCTAAAGTAATAAAAAAATATAAATTTTTTTCGATGTAAGGGAGAAATTTAATAAGTCAGTGGATTTTTGAATTTCCTGCTGCCCCATTTGTTAGAAGATGGCTTTCAAGTTTTAAGAATTAAGCGTCCTTTAGTTGGCTTTTGATCATTCAATAAAATCTGGCGCCTTCGTGAATTTTTAAATAAAATATAAATGTTTGTTATTTTGCTGTTGGCCTAGTAAATGTTAATAATTTACAATTTTATTGAGCTCAAGGCCAGTTTATAAGATTTTTGTCAAAAAAGGACAACAGTTTTTAATGGTAGAAGTTATAGTACCATTTCGGAAATCACCACATTTCCTTATCAGACTTCTTTTTATTAAATTATTTAAATTTATTTTTCATAACCTCTACTCCCAGGCTTTGAACCCGGGAGCTCGGAGTTGCAGATCCAATACGCTACATAATGTGATACGCTAGCCGAGTTGACGGTTGTGTTTATTTCATCTTCCTATTGAATGTCCAATTTATCGAAACGGTCGGATTATCGGAGTCTTAAATATATAAACAAGTAATGGAAGTTAATTCATAGTCATAGCGCACTTATCTCATGTTACGATTATGCTTTTAGCATTTTATTATCGAAACTTTAAAATTGAAACAAGAGAGCTAGACCCTGGAAAGTCGGCAACTTCATCAGTCGTTATCGTAAAACACATCTAAGGGTAGTCCAATGAAACAAGCTGTCTCTCTAGGACTGGACCATAAGAGAGAGGAGTTAGGTAAATTGACTTGGCGTGGGATCGTACGGGAAATCTTCACATGCCGGACAAATATTAGATTCTGAATAATAAAAAAATTAATACGAAGCACTTTCAATACTTTAATTAATTAGAAGCGCTAGAATTCCTTATATCAAGTAGTGTAGAGTGGGGATAGTTGAACCACTTAGGATGTCAGTGAAATCTGCACAAATCCAAGAAAAATTTTATATATTAAAGTAGTAAAACGAATTAACAAACAAAATCCAAAAAGACTGAAATAATCATACAATCGTATAAAAAATGTTTTTTCATGAATACATATCTAATTTAATACGTTTTTTTCATGCTCCTTTTCTGGCACGTTAGGTAATTATCAGAACTACCAATACATATGTAGTACTATAAGACAAAAATTCCTAGGGATTTGAAATATATTTCAAATGGTTCACCTATCCCCATGGTTCAACTATCCCCATTTTCCACTACCATAAAAAAGAGTTTGCTTGAAAAAATAGGCATGTTTTTATGTTTAATACCTTTCATTTCATTTGTTTGGTCTGTTTCACACACATCTAGAAAATCTTTTTGGTTGTTCTTATAACATTCATTATACATACATATGTACGTTGCACAGCGTTCCGGTAGCAACTAATATTAGATAAAATCATTTCAGTGAAATATTGGATCTAATTAGATTTTAATTGCATGTTTTTCTTTGTGAGGTGAAATAATGTAAAATTTAGTAAGAGACTTCTTTGATTATCAGTTACTTATTTAGAGCCCTGGAAAACCTAACTGCACCATCAATATCTTCCAACTCTTACTGACGGAAATATTTTATATTAGGAGTACGAGTATATAGCTCAGTGTTTGGGCGAGCTTCTTTCAAGTCATCTGTGGTGGGCTGCCTTATATCGTGTCAAAAATAGAGGGTTGATTATGCATACTTCGCATAATTTCGCATAACATTTTGAAGTGTCAAAGAAATATCTGTCAATACATTTCACCTGTATATGAATACCCAGAAATTAGCCCAACAATAGCAAAAGCAATGATTTTACAGAGTTGTATGTAAAGGTTTTTGAAGGTATTCACAACTTTTTTAGTGTTATTATGTGAATTCTTATATTGTTAGTTTTATTTCCTTGAAAAAACAATATAAATATATCTGCAAAACATATGCATACTAATAATGTAAAGTTGACTACTTGTATTTTCGTTGAAAGTACGAAACATTTTTTAAAATGGAAAGGAATGTACATATGTACATAGATAACAATATTTCAAGTTATTGATAGAAGTTGCAGGTGGAGTTGGACTAAAGCTTTATTTATTAGGTTTTGTTTCTAAGCAGCCCGTCTCCGTTGGTCTTAAATTTTATATACATATTTAACACAAATTTTATTTTTTGTCCCACAACTTTAACTAATTATAAATCACCACTTCCTTATACAGATTTGAAAATACATATTTTATTGGATTTGAAAAAATATTTTATTTACTTATTTCCTTGTAAAAACCAAAAAATATTCCTTTTTTTTAATTTAAATCAAATATATATCAAAAGCATTAACATACATATATTTTACAGAAACCAGCTGTTTTTGTGCGCATCACCCTACTACGTCAATAGCCATTGATTGCTGTTTATTGGTTGGCCGGGCTGATAAGTTTGGTTGTGAGAAGCATAATCAGCGTTAAGTACGTAAGGTGCTGCGAAGCTGTCAAAAGTTGTGCGAAGGTTGTGTGAAGTATGGCTAACACTGGAGAACACGATTTTTACACCTTTAATGTAAAATTAACCCTTAACGTGAGTTTCGTCTTCGCCCAAAATAATTCACTTTTCACTGTTCGCTTATCATAAATTTCGGGCGTTTTCGAACATTGTTTTCCCTTATCGGCAACACTTATTTTGAATTTTTTCACTATTTTTTAAGAGGCGCAAAACTTCGCGGATTTAAAATATAAGTAATTTAATTTAATTTTTTTTTACATAATATCGCCTAACCCAGGAACAAAACAGTAAACAAAGTTCAAAAAGGGATAATATTAGGTAGAATGCTGGAAAAGTCGAATATTGCAAGAGAATTTGTCAAAGAAAACAATAAAAATATAGCCGAGTTGTGAAAACAGCTAAGGATGAAGCTGCATAGTTTGGGACCTGCAATTAAAAATTAGTCCGAATGAAAAGGCGTAAACAATTTATATTTAAATGTGCGCATAAATAAAAATTTGTTATGCAAAATAGACTTGGACTGGCCAAAAGCGTTATGTCTTCCAGCGTAGGCCGCTTTTCCCACTTCAGGAATAATATGGACTCGTTTCATTTGACATTTCTTACATAATCTGACTAAAAGACGATTGCGCTAGCCCAATTTCAAAACTGTTACCAACACCTTTTTAGAATCCACCTTCAGCGAAAAATCGCAGGCACGCTTCCCAACTGGCGGAATAGCAAATTGTAGTTGCGCAGGTGATATTGAAGACGTTAACACAGATATAATAAATAATTGGACGATTCCTTATTGACTGTTATATTTCAAAAATTTGGAAAATTGATAAATTTTGTCAAATTAGTATTGAATTTTAATTATTTGATAATTTTACACTTTCAGTATACACAATTCAGAGTTGTAATTTCCATGTTCGAATTTTCGAAGCGAAATTTATTCCGCGTGAAACTCACAATTGGCGGATTCAATCCGGGCGAATGAAAAAATTTCGAGTACATTTTTTTTCGGGCGAAACTCACGATAAGGAAGAATATTTTCTAAATGTCTTAATGAACAACAAAAAAACCAAATAAATGAAATCATGATTCATTCAATAATACTGGCCGATTACACCGCTTACCCCAAACTAAGCGGCACATCGAGTTATAGCACGCACTGCTATCGACAAAAGCGGAAAACTGCAGAAATCAGTCTTGAAAAACCGCATTATACCGATACGATTTCACTCATTTTTTAACCTGCTTTCAGTTAAAGATCTTTTACTGAAAGAAGCTATTCATAAGAAAAACATCGGAATTTTATATTCAGTCATATTTTCATTATAGCGCAAAAATTCTTGTGAATTTTCAGATATGCTTACTACTAATTACCTATTTCGCGAACTTTTGAATTACTTTAATTTTGCAAAAATGGATCAAATTATTCCCTCTTTTAAATCTTCTGAAATGCAACCTTGTGTAAGGGAGTGGCAAAACTTAGAAAAGTACTAAGTATAATAAGTGTTAAAATATGATGGAGAAACTAACAACAAATCGAGGAGAAAGGATTTATATATTTCGATTTTCACCAAATTTGTACATTTTTTTAAGTGAAAATAAAAATAAAACAATATGGTTATAGTTAAAACTGTAACGATAAAGCCCTTTTTTATTTGCTCTTAATCGACAAAACCCAGATTTTGTATCGTCTTGGGGAAGGTTCGGAAATTAGAAGGGGAAACGTTCGAAGGAACCTGTAAACAAAGGGATTTAATTATTAGAATTTTTCCTAATAGTTGCAGTTTCTATATCATTTAACTTACGTGTGTGTGTGTGTACGACTGAGGCAGCAAAAAAGTTCGAAGACGGTGACTTTGAAGTTGGGCAGGAAAACACCAAACGCACGAAGTAAACTGTAAACAAAAAGATGTATGCCCCTACATATTACTTATGAACACTAGTGTATAGTTGCCGATCCACTAGCCACGGCTACTAAAACTGTTTTTCGTATTATGTAGGGCGATTGATCTCAGTATACACAAAAGCTCAGACAACATACCTGATTTTAATTTTTTTTACAAACACATTTGGAAGAAATAGTAAAAAAATATAAAATTTTTTTTTAAAGGGAAACATTTCATTTTCCTTGCCTCGGGATTTTATCTTTCATATTGCTGAAAATATTTCTCAAAGTATTGTCGTACTTGAAGGCTAATTGGAATTTCTCTTTATCGTACATAATAGAATATTTGATTCTCTCCGATAATCCTGGAACATACGTTGCTGTTTTATACATCTTATCTGGGAACACATGTCTTTCGTTTTCTATGTTTCGTGGGTCATATTTGCGAATGAGCATCAAAAGTTCCTATGTTTATGACGACGAAAGCTTAGTGTCATTTGATGTTGTTTCATTATTCCCCAGCATCCCTTAAAGATATGGCCCTGAACATCATATCTTTAAAGTGGAATGAAATTAAAAAACATACAACCATGACAAAAGATCTTTTCTTGACTATAGTAAAATTTTGCATTAAGGAAACTCGATACTTTAAATACAATGATAAAATATATAAACAGCGTTCAGGAATGCCAATGGGATCACCGGCATCACTAATTATAGCCGACATTGTCATGAAAGAAATTTTGAACAACTTTGAAGCAGATTGTAATAAGAAACCCCGACTACTCACAAAATATGTGGATGACTTATTTGCCATTATAAAAACTGAGGACGCAATTAAATTTACAATAGAAATAGAGAAAAATGGACAAATACCCTTTCTAGACACTCTAATAACAAAGAAAAACAACAAAATAACAATAGACAGGTACAAAAAGCCAACAGCATCAGAGAGACTCATAAACTTCTAATCAAAACAGGAGAGAAAATTAATTATAAACACAGCCCAAAACTTTATTAGGCGGGTTCTCTCCATTAGTGATAAATTGTATCACAGCAAAAATATTTGCATCATTAAAAAGACCCTGGCAGACAACGATTTCCCTAAAAAATTTGTTAATAGCCTCATTCGCAAATTTGACCCACGTAACATAGAAAACGAAAGACATGTGTCACCAGATAAGATATACAAAACAGCAACGTATGTTCCAGGGTTATCGGATAGAATCAAATATTCAAATCTGTACGATAATGAGAAATTCCAATTAGCCTTCAAGTACGACAATACTTTGAGAATTATTTTCAGCAATATGAAAGATAAAATCCCGAGGCAAGAAAAATCGAATGTGATATATAGGATTCCATGGAATGACGACGGGTCTCTCATATGCGAGAAAGTATATGTTGGGACAACGAAATCAAAATTAAAGACAAGAATATCCGCTTACAAATCGAATATTAAATTAAGGAACAACTCTTCTGACAACAAAACTGCATTAACAACTCATTGTAAAGATACCAGACATCATCCGAATTTTGAAAGCGTCATTATTTTAGAGGAGAAAAATTATTACAAAAGATTCACATTGGAAATGCTGCACATTGTGAACACTCCTAATAATATGAGGATGAATTTCAAAACGGACACCGACAATTGTGCACATGTCTACCGCAACTTAATATTAAGAAACAGCAAATATTCAAGGCATATGAGGACATAGTCCAACAGCTGTTCCGATTCCAAAATCGTCCCTTGCATTGTTGTTTGTTTATTTTTGTTTACAATTACTGTACTGTATTTATTTACATTCTCACGTGTTGTTGTTCCTACATTTTTTGTTTACAATAACTGTATTTTAACTTGTTTACATTTTCACGTGTTGTTGTTCCTATATATTTTTGTATACGATTACTGTTCTTTTATTGTTAACATTTTTGGCTTATGTTTCGTTTATCTCCAATTTTTGTTGAGTATGTACTATAAATTAAGTTTTTGCATATCAACATATCACATGTCAGTCTACCAGGCGCAGCTGAGCTCATTAAAAATCTATATAATTATGGCCAATATAACCGAATCAACAACGGGAAACATTTATGGTACATACTTTCAGTAGCCGATAGCCATTAGGGGGTTCCATGCGTAATGGAAATTCTAGTATAGTTGTATTACGTATGGCGATTGATCTCATTATACAGAAAAGCTCAGACAACATCGCTGATTTTACCTTTTTGACAAGTACGTTTTGAAGAAAAAGTGGATAAATATAAATATCATTTTAAAAGGGAAACATTGACATACTTTAAGTAGCCGATAGACAGTAACGGGGGTAATAGGGGTATTAGTTTCGGGAGGGGCCCGCAAATTCTAAAGTGATATCGGTTATTTTTGCTCATCTATAAGTTAAACGTCCTAATTATTGATCAGCTAAGGAAAAATTAAATTTCGACATCTTATAACTTGCTTCAATTAAATGAATTCGAGGACGTTCTTTCTTCTAATGGAATCACCTGTATCTAAATTGCAAGTAATAACTGAGATTCGAAGAAATATTAATTAATGTTAAATTTTGCTGTTTTATAATTACTTGTCTCAGTAATTGATATATTTGTTTTTATATAAATAGGCGAATCAATTGGAATAGCTTTCAGTTTCAAAATATTGCTTTAATACGTAAAAATTGCTTTAATTGAACATAGTTGATAACTTACAATTTCGCAAAACTAGTATTTACGTATAAAGAGCTACTAATAAAGACATAAATTCTATGAATTATAAAACAAAAATCAATAAAGAATTATTTGCTTATTAGTGCATCTTATTAAAGGAGCAATATCCTAGATTTTTTTCGTCAAATGTTGATGACTTCAGGATATAATAATAATAATCCCAACGGTTTTATCCCTCCATACCCGCCCGACCGACGCGAGGGGCGCATCCGCATGACGCACGGATATATAAAAAAAAAAATTTTTTTTTTTCATATACATACATATGCATGTATGTTGCGCCGAGTCATGAAAGGCAGAGGTTTGTTAAGTGTCGAGATCTAAAACTGTTCAGCTACAGAACAAATGCTCATCAGCTGATCGAATAGTAATATATGTATATGTATGTATGTATGTATGAGAGGATTGAGTATAGTTTTCTTTATGTAAAAAAGTGAGTCTGAAATATCAAAAGAACCGGAGTGAGTGTTAAAATCCTGACACAAACTACGGAGTGACTCATTTAACTCAAAATTACTTTTACATGGCTTCAGAAAGAGAGGCCGGAAATGTCTTGAAATTCTGGAAGGAACGTTTAGTTTTATTTCGCTAACAAGAGATGGGCTAGAGATCAAGCCTGTCAGTAACTTGACCAAAAATACAATGCCTAGCATTTCTCTGCGACTAGCAAGTGTAGGAAGATTAATGAGTTTTAAACGACTTATATATGGCGGCAGGTTGTACTGAGAATCCCAACGAAAATTCCTTAAAGCAAAAAGCAGAAATTGTTTTTGAATTGACTCTATTCTGTCGGAATGAACTTGATAGCGCGGGTTCCAAACAACAGATCCATATTCCAGTATGGGCCTCACTAACGTTGTGGACAGAGCCTTCGTGATGTAAGGGTCATTGAATTCTTTTGACCACCGTTTTACAAATGCAAAAACACCCTTGGCTTTGTTAACTGTAATATTTATGTGAAGATTAAAATTAAGTTTCGGGTCCATTGTAATTCCAAGATCAACAAAGTTAAACACTTGTTCGAGGTTATGGTTACATATTTCATAAGAAGCTGGTTGAACTGCTCTGCGAGAAAAGCACATTACTTGAAATTTTTTAAGGTTTAGTGGCATGTAATTTATTTCACACCAGTTAGTCATGCTATTTAAATCCGCTTGTAGTAAGGACCTTTCCTCAACAGAATGATACGATCTAAAAAGCTTTACATCATCAGCATACAATAAAATTTTTGAATAATTTATTACAGAAGGTAAGTCATTTATAAAAAGTAAAAACAGAATCGGACCAAGGTGACTTCCTTGCGGGACCCCTGAAGAAACATGAATAATGTTTGAGGAACTATTTTTAAAAAGAACTCGTTGTGTTCTGTCAATGAGGTAAGAAGACATCCAACGAAGGAGATTAGGTTAAAAACCAAGGAGATCGAGTTTATGGATCAGTGAATAGTGACTTACTCTGTCGAATGCTTTACTAAAATCAGTGTATATAACATCAGTGTGCATAAATTCTCTGAATCCATTTGTAACATGAGTTGTGAACTCAAGCAAGTTTGTAACGGTAGATTTACCCTTAGAGAACCCATGTTGTGTGCTAGAAATTGTAGAGGATATGGAATACGTTAAATGGTCAACAACAATAGCTTCGAATAATTTAGGAATAGCAGAAAGCTTACCTATACCGCGGTAATTTTCTATAGAAGACCTACTCCCGGTCTTATAAAGGGGTATAATGAATGATTCTTTCCAAGCTGAAGGGAAAATCCCAAGCTTAAGAGAAAGATTAAATAAATTAGTTAAGGGCACATAAATATGTTTAGCACAGTTTATGAGGAAACACGTCGGGATCGAATCGGGGCCAGCCTTAAATGATTCTTTTAAGTTACTCAAATAATAAAATACTTCCTCGGAAGATATCTGCGGAATAATAGCAGAGATGAGGGAACAGAGTTTATATGAATAAGGTTTGCTCAGAGGCGAGTTAATGGAGTAATTTGACCTGAAGAATTGGGCAAACATGTTGGAAATTGATTGGGAGTCACAAGAAACGGTATTTTGATATTTCAAAGTACACTTCAGTGGTACACTGATGGCTCGAAAACCTTGGATCGTATTGAAGCAGGCGTTTTTTGACCTAGGGTGTATAAATAGACCACTCAAGGTCTTGTTCAGGCAAAGGAATTATTGGGAGGTTATATAAACATACGATTTAAACTACTTATAAACTTCCCTAAAGCGAAACTCAGAATTTTCACAGGTATTCTTAAGGGCCACTGCAGGTTAATGGGTCACCTGCACAAGATTGGTATCTGGTCAAAAGACATACATATGTCGTTTCTGTGATATGGTCAAGGAGACCCCCTCACATAAGTATATTCCTAGAATGCGAGGCTGTAGCGCGTAGAAGGGAAAGGTGGCTGGGTCAAATGTGGCCTAAGGATGAATACATACACAAACTAAGCCCGGGATCCATATTGAAATTTATAAAGGCTCTCGGACTGAGGGAGGTGTTGTAAGGTAATGAGGGCACAATAGATCTTCAGGTCGTAGTGCGATATTCATAATCTAAATCTAGTCTGTGGCTTTATGGCTTAACAGAAAGTCACTTTTTTCCTAAATCGAGTTAATGCAAAATTTGACATCTGTGGGTGTTAATCATTCGAAAGAATATAAATAAGTACTTTTATATTCAATATTGTGGCTGTATTCTCGACATTTCCAAACCGAATATCTGTATTTTTCAAATTGGTTCAAAACTTTAGGGAGTGTTTTCTCGAAAACAGGTGTGAGTGACTTTATCGATTATGCCGGGAAGTCACAAAAATATATGCAGATCCCGGTTACTCATTGTAGTACTTGTAGGAGAGTTATTATAATTTGTATATGAATGCTGCCAAATAAAAGTTTAGTTCTAGTATGAACGAACTAATAACCAAGGTCTATTGAAAGATCTAGCTCTTTCTCTTTTTAGTCAAAACCGCCATGCCTTCGGGTTTAGTATATTTTGCTTTTGATGCCTTTATACTTTTAGCTGTATTCTACATATATATGTATGTAGCTGCATATTCGCGATATCTGCCTTAAAAATTTTGTACAGTACTGAATTATAATTTAAAATGTTACTATAAAACTGGATTCCATGTTATTAGCCTTATTTCATCGCATTTACTATATTTTCATTTCATGAATTCTTGATACTTGCCTCATTTAAAAGATCCGAAAATTCCCTTATATGCATTTTTCAGTTGAGTGCAGCTAAGCAGAAACGGGACGGATCTATTAATGTCTGAGGAGATTACATCTGTGGTGAGCTAGAGTTCTCATTTTCCTAAATTTTTAAAAGCCTGCCTTTGATAAATAATAAAAATACGGCAGCACATCGACTAATTTTACATTCAATTTATTATATTCGAAATCCAAATAATATGCAGAAAAAATGCATGAAATGTTTTTTAGAAAATTGTATATATTTATGCCCGAATTCAGTAACTTGATATACAGCCCAATCATTGATTCCGTCGTGACAAAATCTCCCGTCACGAATTCGGTAAAAATGCTATCAGCAATTCCAACGTTTTCGTAGTTTGCGTTGCTTTCCAATTCAATGCTTCATAAAAAAACTTGTTATTAAAAATGCAAAAATTAAATATGTATTTATTTAGTTTTATATGCAAACATACAAAAGTTCGAAACAATATTTATGAAACCAAGACATATTTAATTAATTAATAAATTTCATATGTATTTATACGTTATTTTCACTATCTTCTTTGCAATAGTAATCATCATCACATTGTTCAGATTTAGTCTCTTTCACACTCTCTTTTATTCTCTCTCTTTGACCGTTGGACTTTTGGATAATTTCGTCAACTTCTTGCTTACTATTTATTTTTATTGCAGGGGATGTGAAATTGAATCTTGCGAAAATATTATTATTCCTGGAAAATATGTGCTGGTAACCTATGGACCTCAGAGATTTTGCATAATTGAAAAGCGCATTTGTTTCATTATCCAAATACTCGAAAATTTGGATGCCTTTTAACTTATCCTTGTTAGTCAAAAAATTGTTTTTCATATTAAGATTTGAAAACTTTACGACTAAGGCAATGCTTTCCTTTTGAAGTTTTCTTCTGTTCTTAAATTTGTTGTCCAATTTACGAACAAAATTAATATCGGAATATTGGCAGGGTATAGCCATAATTTCAGAAAATAATAAAATGGTGTCAGTTAACGGAGTTTTAATAAAACATTCGGGAACTCCTCTGATTAAAATACTCGTAGCTTCATTTTTATTTGCTTCGAAAGAAGCATTTTTCACTTGTTCGTTTGACGCCTTTACATCAGAACTTACTGATTTTGGTAATAGTTTGACTTGATGTCCTTTATGTTGTCCTTGTTTCGTTATAACATCCAAATTTGAAAGTAACATACTTTCGCTATGTTGCAATTTTTTAATAAGAATGTCCTTTTCAGCTGGACTTACTAAAAATTTTTGAAGTTCGCTTTGTACCTCCTCTAATTTAGCAGATAATACTTCATTTTTCCTCCGAAGTGTTATCTCTGCTGTCTTGGAGCCCATTGAACTGAGTTTGTGTATCAACTTCATATGTTCCTCCTTTCTGTTTTTTATTTCAATTTCCTTTCTTTCGTTGTCCGCTTTCAGACTCGCCATTTCAAAATCGAAAATTTCCTTACTTCTCATATGCTTCTCCTCCAATTCCATAATTTTATCCTTACATTTTTCTAATTCCCTTTCGTTTTTAAACTGTTGTACAGCCATCTCGGGTGATTTTGTTTCGTTATTTATTGAGGTATATATTTTTCGATATTCACCGACGATATCTTCGTTATTGGCTTCGTTTTCTTTGTTTTCTGATCTCTCCTCTGAAAGTTTTTTACCGGCACTTAGCTCTTTTATGGCACATTTTTGGTTCTCTATTATCTCGGTGGCCGCAAATATTCTTTTATTTAAATGATCTATTTGTACTTTAAGACCTTTTTCGACAGCTTCATATTGATAACGGGTGTTTACATACATTTTATCATTACGTTCCAGTTGTTTTTGTAGCTTGCTATTTTCTTCTGTAAACTTGAAGCATTCTTCAATTTTTTGCTCAAATTCTAACAACATTTCTCTCTCTTTATCTTCTAGGCTACTTATTTTCACTTGAAGTAGTTCCGCTTCTTCGGATGCATTTAAATTGCAATTAGTAATAATTTTCCCCATTTCTTGTTCCCTACTGTCATTTTGAACTTTTAAAACTTGATTTTCAGCCTCAAGCTCCTTTATTTTATTTTCAGTTTCAATAAGTATTCCTTGAATTTGAAAAAAATCTCTCTCGACATCATCTAATTGTAATTGTAATTCACTTCTTGATTTTTCAGTTTGATTTAATTGGAGTTGGATTTCTTCGACCTTCTGATCGTTTACTTCATCAAATTCTATAAAGATCCTATGTGTTTCTGGGTTGTGCTGTCTACATTGCGGGCAACTTGACGACCTAAAAATAAAGACATAATCAAACAAACGTTAATAACGCGAATATTTACTAAATTTTATGTAGATATAAATAAAATCACAGTACGAAAACAAATAAAAATTGGATAGCGCTGCCATTACTTTTTGATACCTTTCATAGAAATGGTATATTAAGTTTTGTCCGATGTTTGTAAGTACCAGATTCATAAGAGTTAGGCCCATCAAAAAGAATACCGAAATGATCAGGATTATAAGCTGAGTCGATTTAGCCATGTCCGTCTGTTTGAACGCAAACTAGTCCCTCAGTTTTTAGTTATTTGGATGAAACTTGGCGGTTAGGTGCCCTTTTAATTTATTTTACATTTGTCGGAATAGGTCGGATCGGACGACTATAACGAATATGGAAGCCGATTGCAGAGATATTATATTTTGAAGAGTTCTGCTATTATTAGCACTATATAAGCAGTGAAATTCATAAAGATCAAGGATATATAACACATACAACCGATTGTTCAGATTTTGCACTCAGCACTAAAACTCCTCCATTTAGGCAGCTAAAAACTTGACATTTTGCACAAATATTAGTTATTACCAGAAATATATTGGCAATGGAAAACATAGAGATCAGAGAAACAGAACATACAGCTCCTATAGAATTCTTCCATTCATGAAATGTATGAAGCCTTCGGCACAGCCGAAAAAAACCTTTTTCACTTGTTTAAATTGAGTAAAGAATTAATTTATATAATATATTCCCATCAGCTGATTGCTTGTTATATATACGCCTTGCGCGGTGAAAGTGTCAACATGGTTTTGTTTTCATTTGAAATTTCTATTTACGTTCTTGATGGAAAACTCCATGTGTAAGACGAGCAACTTACTTACTTACTTAATTAGCGCATTAACTGCCGCGATTTTGGCCGAGGTCAACGAAGCACGCCAGCTGTCCCTATCTTTTGCTTACTGGCGCCAATTGGAAATCCCAAGTATAGCCAAGTCCTTTTCCTATTGGGCTTTCCAGGTCTAAAGCCGCACTGATAAGCTCCAATCAGTTCATTGACGATGGGCTTAAGTTTTTCACACAATACACTCGACAGAACCTTATACGCGATGTTAAGAAGACTAATCCCGAGATAATTGGCGCAAACTGTAGAATCACCATTTTTGTGGATTGGGCAGAGCACAGTTAACTTCCAATCAGTAGGCATGCATTCTTCCGACCATATTCAAGAAATGAGCTCGTGCATGCACTTAACCAGCTTCTCTCCGCCGTACTTAAATAACTCAGCTGCTAACCCGTCGGCCCCGTGGGCTTTGTTGTTCTTCAGGCGTGCTATCGCTTTCCGATTTTCGCCATAGTCGGGTGATGGTACATCGCGTCCATCATCATTGATTGGGGACTCAGGTTCAACATCTTATCCAAGTTTGTTGCAGTTGCTTCCATTAAGCAGTGTGGCGAAGTGCTCCCTCCATAATTTAAGTATGCTGTGGACATAAGTCACCAGGTCGCCGTTGTCAATCTTACAGGAATTCCCCCTGGTCTTGAAAGCTGCTGTTAGCCGTCGAACTTTCTGAAAAAAATTTCGTGTGCTTTTCCTGTCGGCCAGCATCTCAAGCTCTTCGCACTCACGCATTTCGTCCTCTCTCTTTTTCTCACGAAAAATGCTCCCGCACCGCTCGCGTTGCGCCCGATCGCAGTGTGGCCCTGTTGGCAGCGTCCTTACGTGGGTTCTTCAGTGGCGGTATGTAGACAGCAAGAAATATGGTCCCACTGCTCGGAAATATCGTTCTGTTGATTATTGCTCTCAGAGAGCAGGTGTGCAAGTCGGGTGGCGAAGTGGGTGGCTGTCTGTTGCCAATGCAGCTTTCCGACGTCGAGCTTTCCTTGTATCCACTTGCGCACGCTTTATGCTGCACAGAGGCGTGTGCGGATCTTAGCTCCCGCAAGAAAATGATTCGAGTCGATGTTGGCTCCTCGGATCGTGGGCACATTTAGGACACTGGAAGCATAGCCTGGTGAATCTTCTTATGCTGGAACCTGGTACTACAGACTACCATGTTACGGGCCCCGCGAAGTCGATCAGTATCAATCCGTTATCGGACGTTTCGTCGTGGAGACTGAATTTTCCGACTGGGGAACCAAGGGTGCCCTACGTGCGGCTAAGGAGATCGTAGAAGCGATCTTTGGTACGATCGTCCTTCTCTTCCGTCGGGGCGTAGGCGCAAATCAGGGAGATGTTGAAGAATCTCGCCTTGATGCGGATTGTGGCGAGAAGTTCGTGCACGGGAGTGAACGACCGTACTTTACGGCGCAGTCTCTCTCCCACCACAAATCCGACACCGAATTTGCGCTCCTTTACATGGCAGCTGTAGTAGATGTCGCAAGGGCCTATCGCTTTTTTCCCTTGCCCCGTCCATCGCATCTCTTAGATGGCGGTGATGTCAGCCTTCGCTCTGCTGAGAACATCAACCAGCCGGGCAGAGGCACCTTCCCAATTAAGGGTCCGGACATTCCAGGTGCATGCCCTCAAATCATTGTCCTTAATACGTTTGCTGTGGTCGTCATCAAAAAAGGGGGTCTCATCCGAGGCTTTGTCATCGTTTTCATTGGAAGTGGTTTTTTACGTGGCGGGTTCCAAGCCCCCAATTGCTGGGGGTAAAAATTTTAAGTTCGTTTATATAGCGAGCCGCTTGCTCCATGACAGACGCCCGCTTGCAGCCGCACCTCCTGGTGAACAGACGCTGCGGACTTTAGTGGACACTTAAAGCGAATATGTCGGAGTGGCTCCACTAAAGCTCACTCTCTATTAGCCGTGACCCAAGGCTCCACACGGGTTGGTTACCGTATCTCGCACATGGGTTGCTCACGTTGCCCAGGGTGCACGAACGTGGACGTAAGTAAGAGTAGGGATTGAGTACAGCCGTGCAACTGTAACCGCATTCAGCACAAAAAACGAGTAAATAAACAATTCAATGTAATTTGTTTTGGCTTTTAAAAGCTAAGGTTTCAAAATATTTTTTTCAAATACTATGAAATGTACGGAAAACACCAAATGATAGACTTAATTGTGGCATGCATTTTAAAAGTGTATGTAAATGGTGTGGATTAGATATCGGTATGTCAAAAAACACTTTTCATTTGTATACATCAATGTATGCAAGTTAACAGCAGACCACACATAGAGACGCAATTGTAAACAATAATGTCAACTCAAAACCTTCACCCATTGTAACAGCAACAGTCTCAAAGGTGGTTGATTCTACATTAATGTACACATAAAATCTAATAAGAAATGTCAACTGAGACACTATGAAATAATAAAGAACTTTCAAAGTTAAAAAATAGAATAAACACACTCCTAATGGAATGATGACACTAAAATAGGAATTGTGAAATAAGAATAAGATAAACATAATTTTAAGTTATAAATGTATACATTTGCTAATAAAGTTGCTAATAAAGTCACGTTCGCAAGAACATAAATTGTATGCACAGTGCCGGTAAAAAAAAAATAGTACTGCGATGAGCTATGCTCTCTGAAGAAGAAAAAGTTCAAATGTCTTTAACTTTTAATAACATTTTATTGGTCTAATATACTTATTATAATTTAAATAATAATTCACAACCTATTTATAAAATTCAATGGACACTGTTAAAATGAGGCATTAAAAAAATATCACTAAGACAATGTTCTTAAAAACTAAAATAAAATAAAAATACCTCAAAATCTATTAAAAAATATAAATAAGTAATCAAAAATAAAATTATGCATTCCAATTAATATTTAGTAGCATGTCTTTTATTAGACACAACGACGGCACAACGCCTTGGCATGGAGTCAACAAGGTTCTGGCATCTTTTTAGTGGTATTTTCCCCCAAGAATCTTTTACTACCGTCCAATGCGCTGCCGCATTTTTGATCTCAGTCCAAAGATTCTCAATCGGTTTGAGATCAGGCGACTGCGCAGGCCTCTCGATCACATTGATCAAATGACCGTTTTTTTGCTTCTTGTTCGTATGCTTGTGGTCATTATTATGCTGGAAGACCCACAATAATGGCATTTCATCTTCTGCGTAAGGCAACATAACCTTCTGTAGAATTTTGACGTATATGTTCTGATTCATGACTTCTTGCATCCAATGTATAGGGCCTAGGCCATTGTAGGACAAGCAAGCCCACACCATTATACTGCACCCTCCATGTTTAATGGTTTTTGTTGTGAATCGAGGATTGTACTCAGTATTCGGGGGTCTCATAACTTGAGACCGACTCCTCTACCGGCCAGTTCAAATGATCTTTCTGAACTTACTACGTTTTCCTATATGTCTACGAGTCAAAAGGAGTACCTTTCTGGAAGAGTGCGACTTTTAATTATTCTCCCTAAGCCGACTGCGAACTGTCTCTACACAACCGGTGATATTAAGTTCTTGATGACATTGCGCGCTTTCGTCCACGAGTTTCGGCCTCTGCAACATATTTTATTTCATTACTGATCATTTTGTTAGAACAGCCAAATGCAAGTCCTAGTTCTGCAGAAGTTTTGCCCTGAGAAATTATATTCCTCATAATTTCGGCGCTTTTCGGCACTGCAATGCTTTCCACGGCCCATATTTGAAAATGATTAATTTTGCTTTTTTATTCAAAAACTATTTAAAACAAATTAAATTACCTCTACTAAAAATATTTCTTTAATACATATATAAAGGAAATCTTCTTTTTTCGACAAAATAGACTGGCAGTGCTATTATTTTTATTATTACCGCTTGAATTCGTACCACGCACACTAAAGTACTCGAAATAAAGATTATGATTGAAAATAAATGGTTGAACTCTTAGAGAGAGTCCCTTGTTAGTAAACCAATGCAATACATGAAGCCAGTAAAGTGTGACCAAAATAAAATTTTTTAAAAGGAAAAAAAAGGTTTTGCGCAGGAGTGCCATTTTTTTACCGACACTGTACATGTCTATGCATACTATGATATGTAGGTATGTTAATCGAAAATCAGAAACTATTCTTTAATTACGATGGCCAGCCTGGAAAAACCCAATATTTTTCTTTGAAAATAATATTGTTTTATATATTGAAAATCTGTTAATGAAAAATGCCTGTACATATGTACATATTCTGCAGGGGCCGTCGAAGTGTGGAAATCACCTCTCTCTGCGTTGGTGGCTCCATGTTATCGACGTGGGGAGAGTGTGCAGGGGCTCTGTTAGGCGCGTTCTTTCCGAGGGCGGAGGAACAGGTTGTCCTTGGCATATTTGTTGACTTCAAGGGGGCTTTTGACTATCTGAGCTGGGGTCGAGTGTTGGAACGTTTGGAAGAGCTGGAATGCCCGGAGATAACTCTATGGCGGAGTTATTTTTCGGGCAGGAAGGCATCCATCGTTAGTGTGAATGGAAGTGTTGAGGTCGGGGTGGCTCGTGACTGTCCGCAGGGATCCATCTGTGGTCCATATATTTGGAACCTAATGATGGACTCCCTGCTATGGCAGCTTGAGCCACTCTGTAAGTGTTGTGCGTATGCGAACGACCTTCTACTTATGGTAGAAGGTCAGTCAAGAATGGATATAGAGCGAAAGGGAACGCAACTGCTTGCAGTTGTGCATGAATGGGGCGTGGATGTGGGGGTTGACATATCGGTGGAAAAGTCGGCGACAATGCTGCTTAAAGGCAGACTGTCTGCCGGACGTCCACCGATTGTCCGTGTGAATGGGGTCAGTATCCGGTATGCGACGCAAGTCAAGTACCTGGGTCTGACCATGAGTGAGAGGATGTGTTTTACTCCACACCTGGTGAATGTGAAGGTGCGGCTGCAGGCAATAGTAGGGCAAGTGCGGCGCATTGCGTGGAGCGATTGGGGGCTGGGTCGTCGTGCCGTCCGGACCATATATCGCGGCCTCTTCGTAGCTTGTGCCACGTTTGGGGCGGCGATTTGGTTCGGGGCGGTTGCGGCGGCTGTAGGTCGCCGAAAAATTGATGCTTGTCAGCGAGTGATGCTGCTGGCCTGTTTGCCTGTATGCCGCACTGTGTCGACTGATGCGTTGCAAGTGTTGTTGGGTGTGCCCCCTCTTGACCTGGTGGTTGTTGTTGTTGTTGTAGCGGCTAGCTACACCCCACTGGGTTGGCGGACTCCCTCAATCATTATCGTCAAGCTCAACTAACGAAAGGTCCAGGAAACGAGCCGTTTCAACAGGGTCGGACCATAGGGAGTAGGTTTGGCCGGGCATGTGAATAGGTGATTGGTGTCGTGCGGAGACTCTTCACATGCCGGGCAAGTGTTGGGGGTGTCGGGGTTGATCCTGGATAGGTAGGAGTTTAACCTGCTACAATATCCAGATCTGAGTTGAGCCAGAGTGACGCGGGTCTCACGAGGCAGCTGGACCTCCTCAGCTGCTATGGGTGGTGGTTGGACTCCCAGGACTGCACTCACAGGGCGGGTGTCGATGTATTTGGA
The DNA here is from genome assembly GCA_963971545.1 of Philophylla caesio. Taxonomy (NCBI): domain Eukaryota; kingdom Metazoa; phylum Arthropoda; class Insecta; order Diptera; family Tephritidae; genus Philophylla; species Philophylla caesio. The sequence continues at coordinate 70,152,084 of OZ020607.1, forward strand.
CACCGACTCCCTGTGGATGCTGTCCAGAGCCTGTCGGTACGTCCTTGGGTCCAGCGGTAGGTGTACGTATATCTGGACCTCGTCCGTCAGTTGTGAGAGATGTCCCCTGATGTGCCTGGGTGCCGGCTCCAGCGCGAGCAGGTCTAAATTGGGGTGCCCCGGACGGTGGCACCCCAGTAGAAACTGTTTTGTGAGCATAATGTTGTGCTCCTGCACTGGAAGCACGTTAGCCTCATGGTAGAGGTGATCCACAGGCGTCATCAGGAGACCTCCCGTCACTGTCCTGAGTGGGGCGTTCTGACAGGTCTCCAGTCTTGACCACTGCGTCCTGCTAGTTCCGGGCGACCATATTGGCGCGGCATAATTTAGGATCGGCCGGCCAATCGTCTTGTATGTTGCCAACAACGTTTCTTTGTCTTTGCCCCAAGTGCTGCCGGCGAGCGACTTGAGGACTTTGTTGCGGCTCTGTACCTTGTTGACGATTGCGGTTGTATGCGCTGAGAAGGAGACCAGGCTGTCGAGGGTGACTCCCAGGATCTTTTGGTGGTTAACCGCCGGAATGGGGGTCCCCTCGATGTGGATGTCGAGGGTGAGCCCGACCTCCTTCGTCCAAGATGTAAAAAGGGTCGCCGTAGACTTAGCAGGAGACAGCGTCAAATTCCGTCCCGTAAAGTAATGAGCAAGCTCTGGGAGATAGCTGTTCACTTTGGAGCACAAGCCATCCATTCCATTGCTGGTAGCCATTATCGTGCAGTCGTCGGCATACGAGACCAGTGTGACTCCCTCTGGCGGGGAAGCGAGTCGCGAGATGTACAAGTTGAATAATAGGGGGGATAGGACGCCACCCTGTGGTACTCCCTGCTTAATTCTTCTCGCTTTTGACACTGAGTCACGGTAGCACACCGACGCTTGACGACCACACAGGTAGTTCGCGGTCCATCGCCTCAACGCCGCTGGGAGAGGTGAGGCCTCCACGTCCACGTAGTGCTATGCACTTTCCGGAAGCCGTGTTGATGCTTCGCCGGGCTGAGGTGGTGATTGAAATGCGGGAGCAGCAGGGCCACAAGTGTCTTAACCACTGGAGAAAGCAGGGAGATCGGCCGATAGGACTCGCCTTGGCCGGCCGGTTTCCCTGGTTTCAGCAGTGGTATCACCCTACTGGTCTTCCAGAAATCTGGAATGACCAGGGTGCTTAAAGACAGGTTGAGGACCTTGGTGAGATATGCTACTCCCGCGGTGCCCAATTTTTTCAGCATCAACATACTTAACCCGTATGGGCCAATGGATTTGGAGGCTTTCGCCTTCCCGATGGCTTCCTTCACCTCAGTGGTAGAGAGGACAATTGGTGCGCTTGGTGTTGACTTGCGCAGCCTTCTGGTGACTGACCGTTAATAAGTAATCAAAAATAAAATTATGCATTCCAATTAATATTTAGTAGCATGTCTTTTATTAGACACAACGACGGCACAACGCCTTGGCATGGAGTCAACAAGGTTCTGGAATCTTTTTAGTGGTATTTTCCCCCAAGAATCTTTTACTACCGTCCAATGCGCTGCCGCATTTTTGATCTCAGTCCAAAGATTCTCAATCGGTTTGAGATCAGGCGACTGCGCAGGCCTCTCGATCACATTGATCAAATGACCGTTTTTTGCTTCTTGTTCGTATGCTTGTGGTCATTATTATGCTGGAAGACCCACAATAATGGCATTTCATCTTCTGCGTAAGGCAACATAACCTTCTGTAGAATTTTGACGTATACGTTCTGATTCATGACTTCTTGCATCCAATGTATAGGGCCTAGGTCATTGTAGGACAAGCAAGCCCACACCATTATACTGCACCCTCCATGTTTAATGGTTTTTGTTGTGAATCGAGGATTGTACTCAGTATTCGGGGGTCTCATAACTTGAGACCGACTCCTCTACCGGCCAGTTCAAATGATCTTTCTGAACTTACTACGTTTTCCTATATGTCTACGAGTCAAAAGGAGTACCTTTCTGGAAGAGTGCGACTTTTAATTATTCTCCCTAAGCCGACTACGAACTGTCTCTACACAACCGGTGATATTAAGTTCTTGATGACATTGCGCGCTTTCGTCCACGAGTTTCGGCCTCTGCAACATATTTTATTTCATTACTGATCATTTTGTTAGAACAGCCAAATGCAAGTCCTAGTTCTGCAAAAGTTTTGCCCTGAGAAATTATATTCCTTATAATTTCGGCGCTTTTCGGCACTGCAATGCTTTCCACGGCCCATATTTGAAAATGATTAATTTTGCTTTTTTATTCAAAAACTATTTAAAACAAATTAAATTACCTCTACTAAAAATATTTCTTTAATATATAAAGGAAATCTTCTTTGTTCGAAGAAGTGCCATTTTTTTACCGACACTGTACTGTCTATGCATACTATGATATGTATGTATGTTAATCGAAAATCAGAAACTATTCTTTAATTACGATGGCCAGCCTGGAAAAACCCAATATTTTTCTTTGAAAATAATATTTTTTTAGATATTGAAAATCTGTTAATGAAAAATGCCTGTACATACATATTCTGCAGGGGTCGTCGAAGTGTGGAAATCACCTCTCTCTGCGTTGGTGGCTCCATGTTATCGACGTGGGGAGAGTGTGCAGGGGCTCTGTTAGGCGCGTTCTTTCCGAGGGCGGAGGAACAGGTTGTCCTTGGCATATTTGTTGACTTCAAGGGGGCTTTTGACTATCTGAGCTGGGGTCGAGTGTTGGAACGTTTGGAAGAGCTGGAATGCCCGGAGATAACTCTATGGCGGAGTTATTTTTCGGGCAGGAAGGCATCCATCGTTAGTGTGAATGGAAGTGTTGAGGTCGGGGTGGCTCGTGACTGTCCGCAGGGATCCATCTGTGGTCCATATATTTGGAACCTAATGATGGCCTCCCTGCTATGGCAGCTTGAGCCACTCTGTAAGTGTTGTGCGTATGCGAACGACCTTCTACTTATGGTAGAAGGTCAGTCAAGAATGGATATAGAGCGAAAGGGAACGCAACTGCTTGCAGTTGTGCATGAATGGGGCGTGGATGTGGGGGTTGACATATCGGTGGAAAAGTCGGCGACAATGCTGCTTAAAGGCAGACTGTCTGCCGGACGTCCACCGATTGTCCGTGTGAATGGGGTCAGTATCCGGTATGCGACGCAAGTCAAGTACCTGGGTCTGACCATGAGTGAGAGGATGTGTTTTACTCCACACCTGGTGAATGTGAAGGTGCGGCTGCAGGCAATAGTAGGGCAAGTGCGGCGCATTGCGTGGAGCGATTGGGGGCTGGGTCGTCGTGCCGTCCGGACCATATATCGCGGCCTCTTCGTAGCTTGTGCCACGTTTGGGGCGGCGATTTGGTTCGGGGCGGTTGCGGCGGCTGTAGGTCGCCTAAAAATTGATGCTTGTCAGCGAGTGATGCTGCTGGCCTGTTTGCCTGTATGCCGCACTGTGTCGACTGATGCGTTGCAAGTGTTGTTGGGTGTGCCCCCTCTTGACCTGGTGGTTGTTGTTGTTGTAGCGGCTAGCTACACCCCACTGGGTTGGCGGACTCCCTCAATCATTATCGTCAAGCTCAACTAACGAAAGGTCCAGGAAACGAGCCGTTTCAACAGGGTCGGACCATAGGGAGTAGGTTTGGCCGGGCATGTGAATAGGTGATTGGTGTCGTGCGGAGACTCTTCACATGCCGGGCAAGTGTTGGGGGTGTCGGGGTTGATCCTGGATAGGTAGGAGTTTAACCTGCTACAATATCCAGATCTGAGTTGAGCCAGAGTGACGCGGGTCTCACGAGGCAGCTGGACCTCCTCAGCTGCTATGGGTGGTGGTTGGACTCCCAGGACTGCACTCACAGGGCGGGTGTCGATGTATTTGGACACCGACTCCCTGTGGATGCTGTCCAGAGCCTGTCGGTACGTCCTTGGGTCCAGCGGTAGGTGTACGTATGTCTGGACCTCGTCCGTCAGTTGTGAGAGATGTCCCCTGATGTGCCTGGGTGCCGGCTCCAGCGCGAGCAGGTCTAAATTGGGGTGCCCCGGACGGTGGCACCCCAGTAGAAACTGTTTTGTGAGCATAATGTTGTGCTCCTGCACTGGAAGCACGTTAGCCTCATGGTAGAGGTGATCCACAGGCGTCATCAGGAGACCTCCCGTCACTGTCCTGAGTGCGGCGTTCTGACAGGTCTCCAGTCTTGACCACTGCGTCCTGCTAGTTCCGGGCGACCATATTGGCGCGGCATAATTTAGGATCGGCCGGCCAATCGTCTTGTATGTTGCCAACAACGTTTCTTTGTCTTTGCCCCAAGTGCTGCCGGCGAGCGACTTGAGGACTTTGTTGCGGCTCTGTACCTTGTTGACGATTGCGGTTGTATGCGCTGAGAAGGAGACCAGGCTGTCGAGGGTGACTCCCAGGATCTTTTGGTGGTTAACCGTCGGAATGGGGGTCCCCTCGATGTGGATGTCGAGGGTGAGCCCGACCTCCTTCGTCCAAGATGTAAAAAGGGTCGCCGTAGACTTAGCAGGAGACAGCGTCAAATTCCGTCCCGTAAAGTAATGAGCAAGCTCTGGGAGATAGCTGTTCACTTTGGAGCACAAGCCATCCATTCCATTGCTGGTAGCCATTATCGTGCAGTCGTCGGCATACGAGACCAGTGTGACTCCCTCTGGCGGGGAAGCGAGTCGCGAGATGTACAAGTTGAATAATAGGGGGGATAGGACGCCACCCTGTGGTACTCCCTGCTTAATTCTTCTCGCTTTTGACACTGAGTCACGGTAGCACACCGACGCTTGACGACCACACAGGTAGTTCGCGGTCCATCGCCTCAACGCCGCTGGGAGAGGTGAGGCCTCCACGTCCTTCAGCAGGATGGAGTGGCTGACTGTGTCGAAGGCCTTCGACTAGTCCAAAGCCACGAGGACGGTTCTCTCACAGGGGCGGTTGCCGTTGAGACCACGATCAATCTGAGTGTTTATAGCGTTAAGTGCCGTAGTGCTATGCACTTTCCGGAAGCCGTGTTGATGCTTCGCCGGGCTGAGGTGGTGATTGAAATGCGGGAGCAGCAGGGCCTCAAGTGTCTTAACCACTGGAGAAAGCAGTCGCTTCGGGTCCGACGAGGCGTGGTCTCCAAAGGAGATTTCTGTTCGATCATCACGCCTCGTCGTGTTGGACAGGGACCTCACGCCCGACCATAATTTGCCCACTCCGGCACCGAGGTTACAAACTTCAGGTGCTCCCTCCACTTGTCCCGGTTGGGTTGGTTGGCCAGGCGTTGGATTCCCGCGTTTAGTTCCCTAACACGGGGATTGCCCGAGTCCGCCTGGCGAAGGTGGTCGCGTTCATCCGCTAGACTGACCGCCTCACCCGGGAAGTCAGGACGGATCACAGGGATCCTCCCTGCCGGAATGAAGCGGGCTGCAGCGGACTTCACCACCCTGCGGAACACGCGCTCGCCAACGCGAACGTCGGTTGGAGTTGAGAGAGCACTGAAGGCGTCCTCAGTGAAATCCTCGAACCGCTCCCAGTCAGCTTTTTTGAAGTCGACATAGGTGTGGCGATCCGAGGCAACATAGTTGGCAGGTCTGTCAATCGAGATGACTATGGGTAGGTGGTCTGATGCAAGCGATAGCATAGGTCGCCACGTTATGCTATTTATCAGACCTGCGCTAGCTATTGTTAGATCTGGCGAGCTGCTGCAACTACCCACAATCCTGGTGGGGGCTTCGTCGTTCATTGTGCAGAATGTCGAATCGTCTATCTGCTCTGCCAAAATATTTGCCCTACGACCGTTTGGTAGGCTTGAGAACCAAAGATCGTGATGCGCGTTGAAGTCTCGAACTACCAAACGCTTTTCACCAATTAGGAGCGCACCTATGTCAGGGTGATATCCAGCGGGGCAGCAGGAGACAGGGGGTATATATATGTTAAACATTTCGAGCTCGACATCGCCTGACCGGACAGCAATCCCTTGACATTCTTAGGTGCTGTCCCTTGGGTCGATGTCTACATCAATGAGACGATACTGCACGGTGTTGTGTAGAATGAAGGCTAGGCCTCCACCATTATCTCGCTCGCGATCTCTACGAAGCACGTTGTAGCCGTCGCAGTTCGTTAAGGTTGAACTGCGACGTAGCTTCGTTTCTTGGACCGCAGCTATTAACAGCCCGTGCCGAGCCATGAAGGCAACCACCTCCGAGATCTTGCTCGAGAGTCCGTTGCAGTTGAACTGTAGGAGTCTCGTCTGTCTCGGCAAGGTTGTCGCGTTGAGGGGGGTGAGGGACTGGATCCGAGGGCCGGCCCGTCCCGGCTGCGCATCCCGCTGTGGTTGTGGGAGCCCAACGATTGTAGTGGGCGGTGTCGTGAGCGACACTTGCGGGGGTTGTTGCGGCAGCAGGAAGCGGTAAAGCTCAGACCAGTCCCTTGTTGCACGAATTACACCTCACCGAAGTGGAACTCGGATGGAGCCTTTTCAGGCAGAAGCAGCAGAAGTAAGTTTCTGGGCCAGGGTTAGACTCGACGCCCGCCCTGGCCAGAAGTATGAGTAGCAATCCTGCTGCAAGGTATTGCACCCAAGGGGAGATAAGATTGGGGGTGTCCGGCAGCCTAAGTGGGGTTAGGTCGCCGAAATAACAGTCCTTGGTCGGATGAAATCCGAGTAACTTCGGTAGCGTAGAACCGACTGTTGTGGAAATATTGACCTGGTGGTAATACAGCGTGCTGTATCCTTCAGGTTGAGAAGGGGGATGAGTGTATCAGGGCTGCAGAATGGTTGGTTATCTGACGAGGATGTGCGGGGCGGGTATCTTGAGAGCCGTCGGCTCCTAGAAGTGTGTGTGATGCGTGAGTGGCAAGACCGTTGGGACAATAGTCCCCGAGTACATCCGGGACGTTTCGTTCGTGGGCCGGTGTCCCGACTACGGGTTTTCCCTTAGCTTGGGCTTCCTGCTGACTTGGCATGGCCCTCTTAATGCATTTTTGCATGAAAGGTGCCTGTCTCAGGGGGCGGGTTGCTCTTGCGGGCCCGGAGGGAGGACTGGGCCCATGTTTTAGCGGAATGCCCGATGTACTCAGACATTAGGGACCTTGGGGGTATGGGGATTAGCTGGACATATGGACGACTGAATGTTGGTTGTGTGTTGCACTCCCGTCAGAATGTCGATAGGTTGGAAGTGTATGCGCGTGGTGTTTGGGCGGCGTAGACGTTCATAGCAGTAGGTAGGTTAGTAATTGTTGCGTGATCGAATGGGGGATGAATGTAAGAATGGGGGACGTGTGAACGTAGTTCACCCTTGGTCACCAGTCCAGAGTAGTATGGTAACTCAACTCAAAGAGGTTGGTGTGCCCATGCCACACCGCCAATTGGTACCGGAAATGTTTTTGCATTCCGGGGCGTTGATTGACGCATTGTATTGATCCGCTGTGTTTTTAGAACACCGTGGCGTTAGGCCGTCGGCGGCAGGGACCCACGTAAAACACACCAGCAGATGTACATACATATATATAATAGTCCCTACTTAAGAGATGATTTTTTTAAGAAACTCTGAGACATCGTACTTTGACCACTTAAATATTTGTAATTCAAAATCGGAAAAATGTGAATTTGACAGGCACTAGGTGCAACTTTGTTAGTGCATTGGTGTTTTTCACAGACTGAACAGCGATACAGCACTTTCCCTATTTTTTAAAAGGAACACATTTTATAATTTTCACTGCTCATAATCCGCTTGTGCGTGCTTTTAACCAAAAGTGGGAAAAGTTGTCATCACGACAAACGCGACAATTGAACTTCATCAGTCAGTTTGCTATTCCATCTCCAGTATATCTCCAGCATCTACGCAGAGAACAAAATAGAAGTATTGAATTACAGAAGCTTCTTAAGGACGAGTCTACTTTATTAAATCTGGTTTGCTATCGTCATCCAGATACGGACATCGAGATAATTTGCGATTATTCATCCGGCACATACCGTCCTTACATTCCTGAAACTTTGCGACAAGTAGTTTATAACGCCAACCATGGGTTAGCACATCCCGGTGCCCTTCATCAAGTTAATTTCAAAAAACTTCGTGTGGAAAAAAATGTTCAGTGATTTACGGGCACGAGTACGTAGTTGCCCAGCATGGCAGCGTAGTAAGGTCGCACGACATACGAAAGGAGAGCTGGATACTTTTACGGTTCCGGCCAAAAGGGTTGAACACATAAACGTTGATATTGTTGGACCTTCTACTCCGTCGAAAGAATACACGTATTGCTTAACGTATGTGGACAGATTCTCTAGATGGATAGAGGTTATTCCGTTGGAGAATAGGACAGCTGAAACCGTTGCTAGGGACCTTTTACTCCGTCGAAAGGATACACGTATTGCTTAACGTATGTGGACAGATTCTCTAGATGGATAGAGGTTATTCCGTTGGAGAATAGGACAGCTGAAACCGTTGCTAGGGAGCTACTCAATGGCTGGATAAGTCGGTTTGGTTCACATAAGTACATCACCACGGATCAGGGTCACTTCCACAACAGTCGGCCCTACGCCACCGAAGTGACTCGGATTTTATCCGACCAAGGACTGTACTTTTCGATCTAACCGCACTTAGGTCGTCGGACACCTCGAATCTTATCTCTCCCTGGGTGCAACACCTTGCAGCAGGTTTGCTACTCATAATTCTGGTCAGGGCGGGTGTTGAGCCTCACCCTGGTCCAGAAACCTATTTCTGATGCATCTGCCAGAGTAGGCTCCATCCGAATTCCACTTCGGTGAGGTATAATTCGTGCAACGGGAGTGGTTCACAACTTATGTGGGCCAGTGCTGCTCGCGCACTCAAGTGCCCCACGCCTCTACGGCATCCCCCATTGCGCGCAATGCGCAGGTCCTCAGCGTACCCCCCTGCCCCAATGGCCCCTCGGAGCTCACAGCAGCACCGAATCTATCCTCCCCCCAACCCCCTCTCCACAACACATGGTTGCCCCCACCATCTCCTGTGTGTGCCAGGTCAGAGTACGCCGGAATGCCTGCTCAGTCAGGTGCAACGCCCGCCAGGGCTGGTGCCACTTCCAGACGTGATCTTGCCGCCGTACCACAAGGGACTGGTCAGCGAGCTTCACCGCTCCCTGCTGCCGCAACAACCCCTCCGCAATCCTCATTGACGATACCGCCCTCGCACACTGAATGGCCCCACCATCACAGCGGGAGAACGATCACCCACCCCCAACGCGACGACCCGCCGAGACAAACGCGACTTTTACTTTTACGAGACTCAACTGCAACGGACTCTCGAGCAAGATCTCGGAGGTGGTTGCCTTCATGGTTCGGCATGGGCTGTTAATAGCTGCGGTCCAAAAGACGAAGCTACGCCGCAGCTCAACTTTCGCGAGTGAGAAAATGGTGGGGCCTAGCCTTCATATTGCACAACACCGTGCAGTATCGTCTTATCGATGAAAACATCGACCCAAGGGACAGCACCTTAGAATGTCAAGGGATTGCTGTCCGATCAGACAATGTCGAGCTCGGAATATTTAATATTTATATACCCCCTGTCTCCTGCTGCCCGGCCCGATATCATCCTGATATATGTGCGCTCCTAAGTAGAGAAAACCGATTAGTAGTTGGAGACTTCAATGCGCATCACGATAATTGGTTCTCAAGCCTACCAAATGATCGTAGGGGAAATATTTTGGCAGAGCAGATACGACGATTCGACATTCTGCACAATGAACGACGAAGCCCCCACCAGGATTGCGGGTAGTTGCAGCAGCTCGCCAGATCTAACAATAGCTAGCGCGGGTCAGATAAATAGCATAACGTGGCGACCTTTGCTATCGCTTGCATCAGACCACCTACCTATAGTCATCTCGATTGACAACCTGCCAACTATGTTGCCTCGGACCGCCGTACCTATGTCAACTTTAAAAAAGCTGACTGGGAGCGGTTCGAGGATTTTACTGAGGACGCCTTCAGTGCTCTTCCGGCTCCAATCGACGTTCGCGCGAGTTCCGCAGGGTGGTGAAGTCCGCTGCAGCCCGCTTCCACCCGGCAGGTAGGATCCCTGAGATCCGTCCTGACTTTCCGGGTGTAGCGGTCAGTCTAGCGGATGAACGCGACCACCTTCGCCAGGCGGACTCCGGCAATCCCCGTATTAGGGAGCTAAACGCGGGAATCCAACGCCTGGCCAACCAACACAACCGGGACAAGTGGAGGGAGCACCTGAAGTCCTGTAACCTCGGGGCTGGAGAGGGCAAACTATGGTCGACCGTGAAGTCCCTGTCCAACCCGACGACGCGTGACGACCGAACAAAAAACCTCCTTTGGAGACGACCCCAGCGCACCAATTGTCCTCTCTAGTACTGAGGTGAAGGAAGCCATCGGGAAGGCGAAAGCCTCCAAATCCATTGGCCCAGACGGGTTAAGCATGTTGATGCTGAAAAAATTGGGCACTGCGGGAGTAGCATACCTTACCAAGGTCCTCAATTTGTCTCTTACCACCCTGAGCATCCCAGACATCTGGAAGGTGAGTAGGGTGATACCACTGCTGAAACCATGGAAACCTGGCGGCCAAGACGAGTCCTACCTGCCGATATCCCTGCTTTCTCCAGTGGTCAAGACACTTGCGGCCCTGCTGCTCCCGTACTTCAACCACTACCTCAGCCCGGCAAAGCATCAACATGGCTTCCGGAAAGTGCATAGCACTACAACGGCACTTAACGCCATAAATACACAGATTAATCGTGGTCTCAACGGCAACCGCCCCTGTGAGAGAACCGTCCTCGTGGCTCTGGACTTGTCGAAGGCCTTCGACACAGTCAGCCACTCCACCTTGTTGAATGGTTGGACTCCCAGGACTGCATTCACAGGGCGGTTGTCTTTATATTTGGATACCGACTCCCTGTGAATGTCGTCCAGAGCCTGTCGGTACGTCCTTGGGTCCAGCAGTAAGCGTACGTAATTCTGGACCTCGTCCGCCAATTGTGAGAGATGTCCCCTGATGTGCCTGGGTGTCGGACGGTGGCACCCCAGTAGAAACTGCTTTGTGAGCATCAGATTGTGCTCCTGCACTGGAAGCACGTTAGCTTCATGGTAGAGGAGATCCACAGGCGTTATCAAGAGACATCCCGTCACTGTCAACAACGTTTCTTTGTCTTTGCCCCAAGTGCTGCCGGCGAGCGACTTGAGGACTTTGTTGCGGCTCTGTACGTTGTTGACGGTTGCGGTTGTATGCGCTGAGAAGGAGACCAGGCTATCGAGGGTGACCCCCAGAATCTTAGGGTGGTTAACGGTCGGAATGGGGGTCCCCTCGATGTGTATGTCGAGGGTGAGCCCGACCTCCTTCGTCCAAGATGTGAACAGGGTCACCGTGGACTTTGCAGGAGACAGCGCCAAATTCCGTCCTGTAAAGTAGTGAGCAAGCTCTGGGAGGTAGCTGTTCACTTTAGAGCATAGGCCATATTTCCATTGCCGGTAGCCATTATCGTGCAGTCGTCGGCATACGAGACCAGTGTGACTCCCTCTGGCGGGGTGGGGGTCGCGAGATGTAGAAGTTGAACAATGGGGCGGATAGGACGTCACCTTGTGGTACCCCCTGCTTAATTCTTCTCGCTTTTGACACTGCGTCACGGTAGCACACCGACGCCTGACGACCACACAGGGAGTCCAACAGTCCTGGGAGTCCAACCACCACCCATAGCAGCTGAGGAGCTCCAGCTGCCTCGTGAGACCCGCGTTACTCTGGCCCAACTCAGATCTGGATATTGTAGCAGGTTAAACTCCTACCTATCCAGGATCAACCCCGACACCCCCAACACGTGCCCGGCATGTGAAGAGTCTCCGCACGACACCAATCACCTATTCACATGCCCGGCCAAACCTACTCAACTAACACCCCTCTCCCTATGGTCCGACCCTGTTGAAACGGCTCGTTTCCTGGACCTTTCGTTAGTTGAGTTTGACGATAACGATTGAGGGAGTCCGCCAACCCAGTGGGGTGTAGCTAGCCGCTTCAACAACAACAACAACAACAACAACAACAACAACAACAACAACAACAACAACAACAACACACAGGTAGTTCGCGGTCCATCGCCTCAACGCCGCTGGGAGAGGTGAGGCCTCCACCTCCTTCATCAGGGTAGAGTGGCTGACTGGTATGCTACTCCCGCGGTGCTTATTTTTTCGGCTTCAACATGCTTAACCCGTCTGGGCCAATGGATTTGGAGGATTTCGCCTTCCCGATGGCTTCCTTCACCTCAGTGCTAGAGAGGAAAATTGGTGCGCTCGGTGTTAGCTTGCGCAGCCTTCTTGTGACTGACCGTTTAGTCCTGTCGGTCAAAGGATGAAGTATAAATTGTAGACTAAAATAGCTCGCGCATCGCTACTCCCGCAGTGCCCAATTTTTTCAGCATCAACATGCTTAACCCGTCTGGGCCAATGGATTTGGAGGCTTTCGCCTTCCCGATGGCTTGTGGTGCGTAGGCCAGAGCACGCCCGGAAGTGGCACCAGCCCTGGCAGGCGTTACACCTGACCGAGCAGGTATTCCGGTGCACTCTGGCGCGGCATACACAGCAGATGGTTGCACAAATTACACCTCACCGAAGTGGAACTCGGATGGAGCCTTCTCAGCAGAAGCAGCAGAAGTAAGTTTCTGGGCCAGGGTTAGACTCGACGCCCGCCCTGGCCAGAAGTATGAGTAGCAATCCTGCTGCAAGGTATTGCACCCAAGGGGAGATAAGATTGGGGGTGTCCGGCAGCCTAAGTGGGGTTAGGTCGCCGAAATAACAGTCCTTGGTCGGATGAAATCCGAGTAACTTCGATAGCGTAGAACCGACTGTTGTGGAAATATTGACCTGGTGGTAATACAGCGTGCTGTATCCTTCAGGTTGAGAAGGGGATGAGTGTATCAGGGCTGCAGAATGGTTGGTTATCTGACGAGGATGTGCGGGGCGGGTATCTACAGAGCCGTCGGCTCCTAGAAGTGTGTGTGATGCGTGAGTGGCAAGACCGTTGGGACAATAGTCACCGAGTACATCCGGGACGTTTCGTTCGTGGGCCGGTGTCCCGACTTCGGGTTTTCCCTTAGCTTGGGCTTCCTGCTGACTTGGCATGGCCCTCTTAATGCATTTTTGCATGAAAGGTGCCTGTCTCAGGGGGCGGGTTGCTCTTGCGGGGCCCGGAGGGAGGACTGGGCCCATGTTTTAGCGGAATGCCCGATGTACTCAGACATTAGGGACCTTGGGGGTATGGGGATTAGCTGGACATATGGACGACTGAATGTTGGTTGTGTGTTGCACTCCCGTCAGAATGTCGATAGGTTGGAAGTGTATGCGCGTGAAGTGTTTGGGCGGCGTAGACGTTCATAGCAGTAGGTAGGTTAGTAATTGTTGCGTGATCGAATGGGGGATGAATGTAAGAATGGGGGACGTGTGAACGTAGTTCACCCTTGGTCACCAGTCCAGAGTAGTATGGTAACTCAACTCAAAGAGGTTGGTGTGCCCATGCCACACCGCCAATTGGTACCGGATATGTTTTTGCATTCCGGGGCGTTGATTGACGCATTGTATTGATCCCCTGTATTTTTAGAACACCGTGGCGTTAGGCCGTCGGCGGCAGGGACCCACGTAAAACACACCAGCAGATGTACATACATATATATAATAGTCTCTACTTAAGAGATGATTTTTTTAAGAAACTCTGAGACATCGTACTTTGACCACTTAAATATTTGTAATTCAAAATCGGAAAAATGTGAATTTGACAGGCACTAGGTGCAACTTTGTTAGTGCATTGGTGTTTTTCACAGACTGAACAGCGATACAGCACTTTCCCTATTTTTTAAAAGGAACACATTTTATAATTTTCACTGCTCATAATCCGCTTGTGCGTGCTTTTAACCAAAAGTGGGAAAAGTTGTCATCACGACAAACGCGACAATTGAACTTCATCAGTCAGTTTGCTATTCCATCTCCAGTATATCTCCAGCATCTACGCAGAGAACAAAATAGAAGTATTGAATTACAGAAGCTTCTTAAGGACGAGTCTACTTTATTAAATCTGGTTTGCTATCGTCATCCAGATACGGACATCGAGATAATTTGCGATTATTCATCCGGCACATACCGTCCTTACATTCCTGAAACTTTGCGACAAGTAGTTTATAACGCCAACCATGGGTTAGCACATCCCGGTGCCCTTCATCAAGTTAATTTCAAAAAACTTCGTGTGGAAAAAAATGTTCAGTGATTTACGGGCACGAGTACGTAGTTGCCCAGCATGGCAGCGTAGTAAGGTCGCACGACATACGAAAGGAGAGCTGCATACTTTTACGGTTCCGGCCAAAAGGGTTGAACACATAAACGTTGATATTGTTGGACCTTCTACTCCGTCGAAAGAATACACGTATTGCTTAACGTATGTGGACAGATTCTCTAGATGGATAGAGGTTATTCCGTTGGAGAATAGGACAGCTGAAACCGTTGCTAGGGACCTTTTACTCCGTCGAAAGGATACACGTATTGCTTAACGTATGTGGACAGATTCTCTAGATGGATAGAGGTTATTCCGTTGGAGAATAGGACAGCTGAAACCGTTGCTAGGGAGCTACTCAATGGCTGGATAAGTCGGTTTGGTTCACATAAGTACATCACCACGGATCAGGGTCACTTCCACAACAGTCGGCCCTACGCCACCGAAGTGACTCGGATTTTATCCGACCAAGGACTGTACTTTTCGATCTAACCGCACTTAGGTCGTCGGACACCTCGAATCTTATCTCTCCCTGGATGCAACACCTTGCAGCAGGTTTGCTACTCATAATTCTGGTCAGGGCGGGTGTTGAGCCTCACCCTGGTCCAGAAACCTATTTCTGATACATCTGCCAGAGTAGGCTCCATCCGAATTCCACTTCGGTGAGGTATAATTCGTGCAACGGGAGTGGTTCACAACTTATGTGGGCCAGTGCTGCTCGCGCACTCAAGTGCCCCACGCCTCTACGGCATCCCCCATTGCGCGCAATGCGCAGGTCCTCAGCGTACCCCCCTGCCCCAATGGCCCCTCGGAGCTCACAGCAGCACCGAATATATCCTCCCCCCAACCCCCTCTCCACAACACATGGTTGCCCCCACCATCTCCTGTGTGTGCCAGGTCAGAGTACGCCGGAATGCCTGCTCAGTCAGGTGCAACGCCCGCCAGGGCTGGTGCCACTTCCAGACGTGATCTTGCCGCCGTACCACAAGGGACTGGTCAGCGAGCTTCACCGCTCCCTGCTGCCGCAACAACCCCTCCGCAATCCTCATTGACGATACCGCCCTCGCACACTGAATGGCCCCACCATCACAGCGGGAGAACGATCACCCACCCCCAACGCGACGACCCGCCGAGACAAACGAGACTTTTACTTTTACGAGACTCAACTGCAACGGACTCTCGAGCAAGATCTCGGAGGTGGTTGCCTTCATGGTTCGGCATGGGCTGTTAATAGCTGCGGTCCAAAAGACGAAGCTACGCCGCAGCTCAACTTTCGCGAGTGAGAAAATGGTGGGGCCTAGCCTTCATATTGCACAACACCGTGCAGTATCGTCTTATCGATGAAAACATCGACCCAAGGGACAGCACCTTAGAATGTCAAGGGATTGCTGTCCGATCAGACAATGTCGAGCTCGGAATATTTAATATTTATATACCCCCTGTCTCCTGCTGCCCGGCCCGATATCATCCTGATATATGTGCGCTCCTAAGTAGAGAAAACCGATTAGTAGTTGGAGACTTCAATGCGCATCACGATAATTGGTTCTCAAGCCTACCAAATGATCGTAGGGGAAATATTTTGGCAGAGCAGATACGACGATTCGACATTCTGCACAATGAACGACGAAGCCCCCACCAGGATTGCGGGTAGTTGCAGCAGCTCGCCAAATCTAACAATAGCTAGCGCGGGTCAGATAAATAGCATAACGTGGCGACCTTTGCTATCGCTTGCATCAGACCACCTACCTATAGTCATCTCGATTGACAATCTGCCAACTATGTTGCCTCGGACCGCCGTACCTATGTCAACTTTAAAAAAGCTGACTGGGAGCGGTTCGAGGATTTTACTGAGGACGCCTTCAGTGCTCTTCCGGCTCCAATCGACGTTCGCGCGAGTTCCGCAGGGTGGTGAAGTCCGCTGCAGCCCGCTTCCACCCGGCAGGTAGGATCCCTGAGATCCGTCCTGACTTTCCGGGTGTAGCGGTCAGTCTAGCGGATGAACGCGACCACCTTCGCCAGGCGGACTCCGGCAATCCCCGTATTAGGGAGCTAAACGCGGGAATCCAACGCCTGGCCAACCAACACAACCGGGACAAGTGGAGGGAGCACCTGAAGTCCTGTAACCTCGGGGCTGGAGAGGGCAAACTATGGTCGACCGTGAAGTCCCTGTCCAACCCGACGACGCGTGACGACCGAACAAAAAACCTCCTTTGGAGACGACCCCAGCGCACCAATTGTCCTCTCTAGTACTGAGGTGAAGGAAGCCATCGGGAAGGCGAAAGCCTCCAAATCCATTGGCCCAGACGGGTTAAGCATGTTGATGCTGAAAAAATTGGGCACTGCGGGAGTAGCATACCTTACCAAGGTCCTCAATTTGTCTCTTACCACCCTGAGCATCCCAGACATCTGGAAGGTGAGTAGGGTGATACCACTGCTGAAACCATGGAAACCTGGCGGCCAAGACGAGTCCTACCTGCCGATATCCCTGCTTTCTCCAGTGGTCAAGACACTTGCGGCCCTGCTGCTCCCGTACTTCAACCACTACCTCAGCCCGGCAAAGCATCAACATGGCTTCCGGAAAGTGCATAGCACTACAACGGCACTTAACGCCATAAATACACAGATTAATCGTGGTCTCAACGGCAACCGCCCCTGTGAGAGAACCGTCCTCGTGGCTCTGGACTTGTCGAAGGCCTTCGACACAGTCAGCCACTCCACCTTGTTGAATGGTTGGACTCCCAGGACTGCATTCACAGGGCGGTTGTCTTTATATTTGGATACCGACTCCCTGTGAATGTCGTCCAGAGCCTGTCGGTACGTCCTTGGGTCCAGCAGTAAGCGTACGTAATTCTGGACCTCGTCCGCCAATTGTGAGAGATGTCCCCTGATGTGCCTGGGTGTCGGACGGTGGCACCCCAGTAGAAACTGCTTTGTGAGCATCAGATTGTGCTCCTGCACTGGAAGCACGTTAGCTTCATGGTAGAGGAGATCCACAGGCGTTATCAAGAGACATCCCGTCACTGTCAACAACGTTTCTTTGTCTTTGCCCCAAGTGCTGCCGGCGAGCGACTTGAGGACTTTGTTGCGGCTCTGTACGTTGTTGACGGTTGCGGTTGTATGCGCTGAGAAGGAGACCAGGCTATCGAGGGTGACCCCCAGAATCTTAGGGTGGTTAACGGTCGGAATGGGGGTCCCCTCGATGTGTATGTCGAGGGTGAGCCCGACCTCCTTCGTCCAAGATGTGAACAGGGTCACCGTGGACTTTGCAGGAGACAGCGCCAAATTCCGTCCTGTAAAGTAGTGAGCAAGCTCTGGGAGGTAGCTGTTCACTTTAGAGCATAGGCCATATTTCCATTGCCGGTAGCCATTATCGTGCAGTCGTCGGCATACGAGACCAGTGTGACTCCCTCTGGCGGGGTGGGGGTCGCGAGATGTAGAAGTTGAACAATGGGGCGGATAGGACGTCACCTTGTGGTACCCCCTGCTTAATTCTTCTCGCTTTTGACACTGCGTCACGGTAGCACACCGACGCCTGACGACCACACAGGGAGTCCAACAGTCCTGGGAGTCCAACCACCACCCATAGCAGCTGAGGAGCTC